>CM020227.1:11449591-17087091 GCA_009819775.1 Phoenicopterus ruber ruber
GGGAGGATGAAGGAATCAGACATTATTTTCAGATTAAACTTGAAGAGCAGTAACAAAGTAAACCAAAGCACTTAAGATAGATTTCAAAGGGTTGTTATTGAATGACACAAACAAGACAAACAGGCAAGATGATTTAACACAAAACTGAATTCAGCAAGGCCACAAAACAAAGAACTGCTGTCTTGCCGAATGAGACTGATGCTACAGAATTACTGAATACAAAAATGAGCCCTATCCTGCAAACCCTTACATCGATGAACCAGTGCGCAGTTACTGGGTGCTTCCACTCAGCTCTTAGTGCAGCCTAGTGTAAAGCTGCCATCATTGCCTAATTGCAGAAGAAGACATCAGAAATTGAATTCTCTAAAAGTTAATCATACATAAACTCAATGTTTTCTACCTTTTAAAGGCTTTCCTTTAAGAGGAATTTCATAGTAGTTTAAAACACGAGGTGAATCACAGCAGCCTTGCTATTCTAGCTGCTCTCTTCAGGATGGTATCATAAGTGGAGACACAAACAGATAGGGCTTCAACTTCTCACAGAAAGGAACCCTCCTCCAATGCTGGAAAGGTGGCATAACCAATTAATAAAAATTATAATCTTATCATAGCTCTATGTATCAAAAAAAAAACTTTTAAAACAGAAAAAGAATCATTAATCTGCAAATCATAGCCTTTTCAATGAAGCCTAAAATAGAAAAAACTTGACATCTCTTCCATCTTCAACACAATTAAAATGGTCATAGCCTAAGACATTTAAAATTCATGTCAAAAGGTACATGAGCACTGACTGCAGTAACACTAAGACAGAAAGTACACAAACACTTGAAAGGGAAAAACAGAACAGCAAGTAAGTCAGAAAATATTAGCAAAATACAGGCTTATTCTCATGAGCTAATGAGTATCCCGCAAATTTAATAGAGCTCAAACTATCTGCCACCCACAGGGAAAGAGCAGGAACCCCTCAGGATTTGGGTTTCTATGACTTCGTTACAAAAAGCTTTTGCTGGCAACAAGTGGCTTCTTAAATCACGAGACTTGTCAGTTTGCAAGTAGATGTGGTGGAACCGGTAAGTTTTTTGCTTCTGTGACTGAAGACAGGAGAGACCCTGGCGTCTTGGCTTCACAAGGTGCAACGATTTAGCTAGTTATAACCTCACTTTTTTAGTACACGGGGAATTCTTCAAAGGGAATGGTATTATATTTTTATTGAATGTTACTGGATTTTAATTGCAGTGAATTAAATAGAAAGCCAGTGGCATATAAAGTACTGTAAAACTAGGAAACGTAGCACTAACTCAATAATACAAAGTTTCTCATTTATCCTAATTTTCAGATACTAGCAAAGAAACATGAATGAGCTGTATCAACAATCTTTTAAAGACACAAGTGAAACAAAGTAAATAATTTAAAGCAAGCTATACCAACCATATTTTCTTTCTTTGTACCCTTTTATAATCCCTTTTAAGATTAGTATTCAAAAGATAACTATTATCAATGGACAAATTGCATGAGATACGGTAAAGCATACAGAGTCCGCAAAAGGAAAATGCCTGTTTCCCAATAACTGTTTCTGCAATGAATGAAGAAGCACAAATCTTTCCACTTTCCATAACTCATTTGCATGAATTTACTTTTTTTGCCTTAAGAGGTTGTTGTAATGTGTGTTAAAACACACAGTGCAATTTTAACTCCATAATATCACAAAAGAAATATTGTGTTAGTATAAAGTGTAAAAATATGAATGCTGTTAAATTCTTCGTACAGAAACAACGGTGCAGCACTGCTCAAAAGCACCACCCAAAGGTAGAAGTGATGTAAAGACATTTACAGAATTGTTTGGGGGGGTTTTTTTTGGGGGGGTGGGGGGGTGGGGGGGTTGTTTTTGGTTGGATTTTGTTGTTGTTAATTTCAGCAAAACCTGAATGTAAAAAGTGACAGCGTGGTGAAACCTGACAGAGGCTTTTGACTGAAGTGCCTGATTTCCACAGCCGCACCTGTAGGAAACTGATGATAATGCTGTCTAAACCATCCATTATGATTTGGAACTTTACTCAAATGAACACTAGATTTATACATTTGCTAGACATGTGTTATAGATAATATGATAAAGTACTGTTTTCAATTGAAAATTCCTTTGACCTAATTTTATAAAAATCATGCAAAACTGGGGAAGAGAATTTATTTCTAAAGCCTTCCGAAATAGCTGAAGTTGTATTTTTGGAACAGTATGCAAGTGAAATATATTCATTGGGCAAATTCAGCTTTCAATTGTATTCATAAATTTTCTGTATTAGAATTATAAAGGTAAAGGATAAGACTTTTTCATATTACCAACAATCAGTTGCTTCTTAGACAAAGAACATTTATCTTTCTGTTAATCATACTCACAATATTTCTAAGGCTGAAATAAGCAACAACTTCATATTTAAAAAGATACATAAGCATAAACTTTGAGTATAAACCATGTGATGCTAATCATGAACTGCTAACTGGTAATATATTTTGATGGAATAATCATTTTAACAGCCTATTAGCCAGATACTTTAAAGTGAGAGGAATTTGATGCGTTCTTGTTCAAAATAGTGCATTACACTAACATAAAGAAAATTAATATATTATTTCTTTAACTTTTGCAAAAAGACTCTAGATATGAGGAAGTCTAACATTGCCATATATCTTCCAGATATAAGTAGGTTAATTTGCTGGGGGATGGTTTTGCCCTTTTTACTGACATTCATTGCTCACAAAGAAAAGTTGAGAAATTGTGAAGCAAGAGGTACACTGAAACACCAACTCACTGGAACACAGATCAAGTACTAGAAATATTAGGAAAAGATAGCACTTGGCACAGAATACAGATCTCTCACCTGCAGTCATAGTTACACAAATACCTTCAATACGAACATTTTCCTCAGTAGAGTTGCCTTTGTCTGTGTAAGCGATTAGAACCAAACCCATGCAGAATGGTTATTTATTAATGCAGAAAGGATGCAGTATAGAGTTTGCTTCTGTTGCAAGAGTACAAAAATAAACTAACCTACAAAACTCCCTCATCAAAGAAACAAGACTTGTAGTAATTCTGTTCTCATAAGTATGCCTACACTGTGATTTTTACCACCAACTGGATAATTAATTCTTGTTTCTTATTCCTCTTTGTTGAGGAAGTCAGGGAAATAACTAGTTATTAGGATAGACACAACACTGAACATCAAAATTGGGTTTTCACAAGTGTATTGTAACATAAAATCACATTTCAGCCTGGAAAATATACTGAGTTATGTTAAATCCACAAAGGATTCTCCAGCACATTCCCTTTTTCTTTAAACCGCAATACATTTCTGCAAAGCAAACTTACAGAGGGTTTTTAAAGAGTATTTGCAATAGTGTGATATACAGTCCTGGTACCTGGTATTTTACAAACCCTGCAAAATAGGAATAGACTTCTTTTTGTTAAAGGAACTTACTGTTTTTCAATCACCCTGTAAGGCAGGGTGTCTCCTGCAGGCTGAGAGGAAAGCTCAGGCTGCAGAACTGCATCTATAGCAATGCTACACACAGGCTCACAGGCAGGTAGCTGCAGGACTTACTGCACAGACACTAGAGGCCCCTTCGTCTTTCCACTCAAGAGAAGCCGATGTCAAACTCCAAAAAGACCTTTAACTGTGTAAGGAAGGAAGATACTGAGGGCAGTCCAAGCTCTTTCTATCAAGAAAATTGCAGGTGATGGGAGAGATCTTCAACTACTGTAGTAAGACTTTCTCTCCCATCCATGTATATGCCACAGGAGGCGGCAAGTAATTGGTTCTCACCTTCCAGAGAAGGCAGTGACATTTAATTGTTAAATGCTGTTGTCCAGTACTTTCTCCCTCTCTTCTCTACAGATCAAGAGAAAAGATAAAAATTTCCTCATATTCCACAATAAAATGTTATAATTTTAGATCAGACAAGCTTTACAAACCATATGAACATTATTTACAGGAAAGGGTGCAGCAAGGAATACATACCTGCCCACATCTTTGCAAGAATCAAAAGGTTCACTAGCAGGTATTTGGAGAGTGTATCAAAAGCATTAGTAATTCCTTAAAAAGTAGTAAACTACAGTTTGAAACTTGCATATATTTATACACACACAGTCTAGATGCAAAAAGTTTGCCCTCCACATTAGTCTGATCTCAGCAGTTCGTTGGAGCGGTGTGGATTATGCTCAGGCAGCCAGCAGATACCTCTCACTGCAAAGCATACGCTCACTTTTCCTCAATTGTTACCAACTTTGTGCAGTAAGATCGCTTTCTTATAAGGTATCATTAAGGAAATTCACAGGACAATGACCCTATACAGTATGTACCAATTTCAGCCATTAGAAAAACAAACGCAATCAGTAATGGAACTACCTGCGATTTTCAGCTTTCTCACTCTTCTGAGCACAGTACACAGTTACAAAATGAAACTGTTCATATAGAGATTTCAGCCAAACCTCAAGCATGCTTGGAATTGTGTCAAGATGGTCAGTCTTTTGCGATAAAGAGGTCAAATTCCCTGTTAGAATTACCCAAGTAGTCAAAGTCCCCATAGAGTTTCAAGGAGACCTTCACTTTAGTTCACTCATTTGCAATATATCATTTAGAAAAGTCTTTTTTGCCACTATTAACAGAATTGCTCAATATCAGACTACATAATAATTTGAGTTCCACTGCAATATATTTATTAAAAATTAGCTTAAATTTTTCTGGTTTTGATTCTTTTGGTGGTTTTGAGACCAGTTCCTCTTACTTGCCCTTTCCTTTTCTGACTGACTCTTTAATTCATAAGCTTTGCATTAGAAGTCAGCCCAAACAGGAACCATGCATCCAACTTGATGATGCTGATTCAAACCTACTTTGATTCCAGACTTCCATGAGGAATGCTTTCAGTACTCCTATAGGATTTGACTAACAACTTCTGACAAACTCAAAGATTCAGCATCTGGGAGTTCATTATCTACACCAACACATGAGCAGAAGCAGAAGCTGAATGTAACACCCTTGTCTTTACCTCTGAAAGAAACACTCAGGCATGTCTAGCAGAAATAATTGAGACAGGAGATCATAATACCAGAACGTATGAGCAGATGAGTTAAAAAGATTATCTGGGCTCCCTCATGACTCCCTCCGTGATGGACCTTAGACAGTAGGGAGAACATACAGGTATCCTGTTCCTTAGTACAGAAGTAGTGTCTGATATGGCATCTCAGTCTTTGCCTTTTCAAATACATCAGTGTTGGCACTTGACACTGGTACAGGTCTTGCGGTGTTCAACTTGGGGATCAGTGATTATTGCTCAGATCTCCTTTAAGTCACTCATTTGTTCTTAACAAGTTTGAGAAATAAGGATACCCAAGGCAGAAACATCCATGCTAATTACAGTTACGTATGAAAAGTCATGAGATGCTTGCTGAGAATTACTAAAGATAATAAAAGTAGTAGATATATTTTGAGTAAGAAAGTGTCAGGAAGAAAATATTTTCAACTCCTGAAATAATGGAAACTTTAAATCTTTGCTCTCTAACTGGGACATCGTATTCTTATTATATCATTGTAAAATGAGATGGCCAGGTAGCAGTATTCAGCCTGAGCAGATTTTCATCATCAATATTCAACACCTAAAGCTGATAGAACACAGTGCTGGGAGAAAGTTACATCATCAGCCCTGCAACAGCTGAGAAAAGTGGGATGAAGACTTGTGGTTGTGTTATCATTCATACCTTCCATACACCTGCAAGAACACAGGTAGAAAGGAAGACCTCCAAACAGGCTTTTAATAATGAAACTCCACCAAGGGCCTCCTCAATACTCTACTCCAATGACTCTATCAGCCCTATTAACATTAGAACAGAACTCATTTACACTGAGAATCTGTCAAGAAAAGAAATACAAATAAAATGCAAAAGGTAAAGAGACAGACAGAAAGGAGGAGAAATAACAGAAGGAAAGTTGTACCTCAGATTATTTAGAAGAAGAGCTATTTCAGAGGAACAGATGCTCACCCTTTCAAGGACCATGTAATCCAGGGGTAGACAAGAATCAAGAAAATTCCATCAAACTGAGTCCAAAAGAATTCATGAGCCTGAGCTGAGATGCTGAAAAGTAATACCTACAAGTTGATGTAGATTTCTCTCACTTTTCATTCAAGCATTTTATTTATCACTATTTCAAAGTTACTTTTTCTGTGAATTGCTTTTGCAAACTGGTGATATTCCAGCTTACAAAACAAATTTTACAAAATAAGATTGTTATGTATTTTAAATTATATAAATTCTTACTCATTTACACTCGTCTTTTTTCAAAATACAATTAAACCCTGTATTTGGCCAAATGGACATAATGTTTTTTGCTCTTGAGTTCTGTAAACATGACAAAAAAATAAATATGAGGCTAAGAATGTCTTCTCTGTTAGTAATTAAGCATTAAATCCCTTTTGCATAATTTAAAAATTGCAAAACCTAAAATCTCATGAAATAGATAAAAATTGCAGAGGCTGCATAAGCAAATAATTTTTTTTATTATATGCATCTTATGTTATCACAAAGTTTCACATGTTCACAATATTTTCCCCTATTTATTGACATTAAACCACTTTAAGGGGAGAGGAGCAGAAGAGGTGTGAAGAGGATTGCTGCTACCATGTATATGTTCGGAGGCAGCAACATGCAAACAGTCTCCAGTCATCCAAGACGACCAACACTTAGTACCATTACTAAAATTACTATTAATAAATATCCTGAAAAGGATCACATCACATACTGCAGCTCCTGTTTTACTGGAAACAATATTGTATGCGCTACAGCTTGAGAAAAACAAAACACTTCAAGATCTACCATTACTACAGTGTAGATTAAAGGACTCAAGATTTCTGGTTTTATTTAAACCTGTAACTTGCAAAAATCCATTGGCTCTCCTTGAGCTAAAAGCTGCAGATCTGCCCTTTTCTCCTCTGTACTTTCAACATAATAGGTATTATTACCCATAACTTTTAAATAAAAAGAATTGTGTAGCCAGGAAAATGAATGAATTTAATTATCAATGCAGTGTGAAAAAAATCATTAGAGCAAGAGCCTGGAACACTACGTATTAACAATAAACAAAGGCTATTAAAAACAGGTTTTAAAAGGGATGTTCTTTCTTCAATTCTTAGAATGTAAATAATACAAACACAGAAACAAGAGAACCGTATGTAAACGTCTGTAGTCATTGGCAAAAGATGACCCTAAGAAAATGCTAAATGACTGACTGGATCATTTAATTTTAAATCTACACTTTATATAGCAGTACGGAGAGGTCATTTGATTGCCATGCATAAAAAATTTAGAATTCTAATACGATCTAAAAGTTTCACCTTCATAAGACAAAATTTTCATTATAAAATTGTATCTAATGGTATTCATACATATCTGCCATCTCAGTTTTGTAATATTATATTTCTATAGGCTGTCGACTATGCGTTATAGAAATGACTATTTAAAAATAGAGTAGAACTTTTTTCCTTTAAACTTCACAAATTCTCCAGTTTCCTTCATAGCTGTATAATGAAAACATCTGGCGGCCTCTTAAACACAAACTGCAAGTTGTTGCACAAAAGAATTTCATCAGCTAGGAACGAGCATTTTGCAGCTGTATTTTCTGGGCAAAAAGGTATTCTCAGCCACACGCTTCAGGCTGCATGCGGAAGTTTATATTGAGTCATGGTTCAGCCTTTGAGGATTTGGAAAGAGATTTTTGTATTTTCATCTTATGATCTCACATAAATTAGTGAATAATCTGGGCCAATTTTTTTCCTCCCCAGCAGCATGCAAAGCTTCCTAAATACTCAAGAGAACAATTTAGACCAAAAGTCGTGGCTACTGAAAATTTATGTTATCAAAAGAAGAGAGTACATTAAATATGTACTGTTGCTGTGAAAAAGCAGGCCAAAATCCTAACTTCAGATACAGGGGAGCAGTTTCTACTAAAGTTTACGAATGTGCTTCCAGATATAATTTTGCCTTTCTAATTAAACTTTAATTTACTGAAGTCCTGACTCAGAGATGCTTTTCAAAGTATACTTATTTACTTCATTATTTGTTTAAAAAAAAAAAAATGCACTAGTAAAATACTTCTCTGCCACTTATTTAATTAAAAAAAAAAATTCTGTTAGATAGCACAGCTACACACCCACTAGAACAGTTGGTTGTTAATTGGGTTGGGAAGGAATCATCGTAAGTGGAGCTGAATGAAGTAATACTGATGGATAGGAAACCGCCACAGAAAATAGTAAGTAAGGGTAGAGAACGTTGCACAGAACGTAAAGGTCAATTTTGATTTTCTCACGTATGAGTGAGTCTTGAAACAAGCATTATTTCAAAATCGGAATATTTATGCTGATGTCTTAACAAAAAAAAAAATTTATATAGTATATAAAGAACAATTAGAAAATCACATAGTTTATAAAATGACTTACTATATTAAGTTCACTAGTGATTATTTAAGATGGGGTTTCTTTTTTGTGGTGATCCTCTTCATAATGAAGCCATACAACATTCTGTAATGTTTTCCAGCCTTAGGCTTCATTCTGTAAGACATTTCAGACTATTTAACATTACTACTGGGAATATTCCCTATTGATTTCAAAGGGATTACTTGTAGAAGTAACTACAAGCAGAAGTATTTGCAGTAGTGGAGCCTCAGACATCTTTTCCCACCCTTTTCCCCTGGAGAAATCAGAAGGGAATCTAGAGTTTGAGAAACATTATGCTAGAGGGCTAAAAAGTTACAAAGAATAAAAATTGTAAGTGAACCATACTGCATACCAAGAAGTCTTCCTAAGTGCAGGGCTAGAAACTAACCACAGATCTTCCTGGGGAAAGAATGAGACAGTAAACAGGTCAGAAAGATACAGGTTAGTAGAAAATAAATGTGAATCAGGTTTACCCATGTTGTTCAGCAGTGAAACCACTGAAGGATTTAAGTCAACAGCATTAATGATATTCATGTCAATCAAAACTTAGGCATGTCATTTAGCAGACTGCACAGGTTTCCTCTATAGTCAAAGGAGAAAATTTTCCTCCTGAGAGGACAATTATGAGCAACAAAGTCCGTGTCTAGAACTTGGTAGTGGGGTTACACCAGAAAGTTGTCAACAGAGCCTTCCCAGCCCTAGGCTCTCAAAGCAACCCAGGAAATTACTATGTTCCACCCTAGAGGAGAAAAGTCAGGAGTATCCTGCAGAGAAACCTCTGCCCTGTCTACTCCCCTGCTGTTTCATAAATGCCAGACTCACCTGTGGCACCTCCCTAGAGAACCTGCTGGAGCCCTCATTATGACAGTCCATGCCCAATTCCCCCCAGTTCCCACACAGATGAACCTGTTGAGCTTACCAGGAATAAGCTTCCTCCCTTTGTCACTTACAGGTGACTGTGCCTCCCACAGTGACTTTTTTTTAAAAAAAAAAAAAAAAAAAAAAAAGAGCACCACCTGGGAATAGAATGGCAATCAGGAGGCCAAACCACATACACCACATCATCATCTACTAACTGAAGCCATTACCTACATACCTTTGTTGTTCTCCCACTTAATCATTCAGTCAGAGTGGGCACAAAATATTTTATTCCCATTTGGTTTCAGACTTTGAAGCTTTGAGGATTTATTTTGAATGCATAAACTTTGCTAAAAAAAAAAAGTTCAGATAGCTAAAGCAGGGAGGATCAGGAGTCAGATTATGTAGGTTCTATTTGCATTCTTGTATGGACTCACTGTGCAGTCCTCAGCATGGGGCAACTTTCCAGGAGATACATTCTGCTTTCTCTCCTAATCAACAATACATAGCAACAACATAGCAACAATGCTACAAAACCATCTTGCAAAGTATTTGAGATCCTTGGATGGAGGGCATTTATCAAAGCATTTTTTCCGATATTAACTGTGAGAAAATTAGTAGAATAAAGATGGTCCTTTTTCTTGCCCACTTGCAGCAGTGATTACAGAAAAGATGCACTTCGTATGCCACAGTTTGAATAAATAGTGGAGCAGTGACAAAGAACCAACGTCAAAGAAAATATTTTGGAGAAACATAATTTATTTTTCATGATTTTATACATAATGCTACGGAATCATAGTTCAATCTTCATATTTGCAAGTGAATAACCTCTATCTGAAAGTACAATTCACATGTGAGCTGAAAAGAAAATATCTTTCTTCAGCATTCCCACTATTAGGCAAGCAGATGACTCAATCTAAATGACCATGTGAAAGAAAGGAAAAAAAAGACCAACACAGATCAATACCCTCACCATGATTCCTGCATTCCAATAAATACCAAACCATCAGGAGCAACAGCAGAGAGAAAAAGAGCACCAAAATATCATTTTAGGAAAAACAGTAAATAGCTAAAACCAATCTGAAAACAAACAGCCAATACATTTAATAAAAAGAAGGTAAGCAAAAGCCAAAACAGCTTTACTCTTAACGTTAGTGCCTGTGGTTATCTTGTATGTAAGTAACAAAATAAACCACCATAAACTTCAGTGTATCACATACATACGCCATAGTAAGAAATATAATAAAAAGAAAGAAAAATTAATACTTCCACATAAACAAGACACTATTTTTTCTGTTTGGGTGGTTGGGAGGGCATGGGTTTTTTTTTAATTAAAGAAAATAAATAATAATTTCTTCTTTTTTTCAGTGGGCAAAACATACTCTTTTAGGAACACTATGGTGATGTCAAACGGACAAAGAAATACCAGATACTAATCAGATTAGAGCTAGCTCAACACTGGGGAGAGCACACCAGGCCAACAGCTTTCAAAATTTCAATAGCAAACTTCCTTGCTGTAAGCAGACCTCTCCTGGCCACATGTCCTAGTCCATGTCCTGCGTCACATGGCTCCCTCCATGGGTGGCACCAAGGAGCAGAATCATTGATTTGTTACGATTTGTTGCTCTGTGGCACAGCCATGACGTATGTATATGTTCAGGGATTTAAATGGATTTATCATGAAACTGCTGGTTCTGTCCCGACCTAGGCCTTAACTCAAGTGAGAGAATGAACCAATTCTCTAAAGGCAAGGCAATAGGTAAACTCATATCTGCAGGTAACACCTTCTGCAGGAAGCAAGTTACTCTCCTGCAACAGAGTTCTTTCGGCTACGGCAGCTGATCTACATACATTTACTCACTATTCCCCTTTTCAATCTAGCTTGTTAAAATAGTCTGAAAACAAAACCACAGAAGGTATCCATCTCAAATAAACAGCAGAAATCTAAGAGAGCTGCAAGAATATTTATCCCTGCACAGTAACTACAACTACTATTAACTTACAGAATTCAGAGTACTTAAACCTTCTGGGTGCTGGTAAGTACGTCTCTCACAGTAAAAGCCAAGATCCCCTCATCTTCCTCAGCCTTTGCTCCTAAAAGCTAAAGCCATGGAGTTCAACAACCAAGTTCTTATTGGAACTACTCATGAAGACCAGAAACTCAGGATGTGCATGCATCTGCTACATAAATTGAATGTAGTCTAAGATATAATCCAAAAACTTAAGTAAGCACATAA
The DNA here is from genome assembly GCA_009819775.1 of Phoenicopterus ruber ruber. NCBI lineage: Eukaryota > Metazoa > Chordata > Aves > Phoenicopteriformes > Phoenicopteridae > Phoenicopterus > Phoenicopterus ruber. The sequence continues at coordinate 11,461,159 of CM020227.1, forward strand.
GTCATCCTCTGGTGGAACTTACTGATAAACTTCACCTGACAAGGCACGTAGTTTATGGAGGAAAAGGGAAGATTAAAAGATTAATTTTGAAAGATATCCCAAAATATTCCACATAGATATTTTGGGCCTGGGCACATCACTTTGTCAATGTACAACACTCTGTAAGGAAATTTCAGCAGTCAAGACTTGTACTACAAAGGTTTTTCTTCCCACGTTACTTCAAGTGAAACACTGCCAAGAAAAGCTGAATTTCAAACTCCTTGAAAGGTTCCACAAAGACAATTCCTTAAGACTGCTGAACAAGTTGTTAAAGGTTGAGTAATCATCTCGGTAATCAAAAGCAAGCTATTAAAAAGCACCTTAGCTATTGGCTGTGCAAATTCTCAAAATTCTTGAGCAGAATAACCCATTGTTTCATAACCCTATAAATTTTGTATTTTATTTTAGGACACCAGACAAATGCATTGTATTTCTACTGTTATTTGCATTAAAAAAAAGATCAAAAGAGAAGAAAGTCTATATTATGCCAAACATAAATTTGAACTTTGCCAAAAAGCAACTGTAAACTTCATTTTATCAACACGCAAATGGAATGTAGTGCAAATTAGTGTGGATTAACCTGGTTTTTAGAATTCAGAAATCACAAAGCTTTGGAGTTCACCAAACCACCCTGACATGCAGTCTCTTTGGCTGCCTTTAATCTAAAATACAGAGACTCTAAAGGCCTCAGAACCTGACCTAAGTAAACTGACTAAGTCTGAGAAGAACTTAAAGTTGAACTATATTTGCTAGAAAAAAAAAAAATCTTACGTTTCTAATTTTGTGCCAGCAGTTCATACACTATGTATAACATGCTCTAATTCTTATGTGTCAAAACAATCATGTTCATTAATATTTCCCTTGCGCCTGCACTACTTTCGATGTATAATTTTGTAAGAACCATTCCCTAGCTACTTAGTACTCATCAAGAAACGGGAATCAAAAATTGCAACCACTATAGCCAAATTATATATTGATATAAGCAGTGCTTAACTAAACCTGTTCAGAGACCTGGAAAAGACAAGAAAAAAATACCCATTTTATAAATACAGGGAAATAACCTAAGAAGCGTGTGAAATATCGCTCATCTTTTTCCAGCATGGAGAGAATCCATTTGCCATAAGTCCCATGTGTCCGTCCCCCCCCCCCGAAATATAATCCCCATCCCACACAGTCATGGCAAAATGCACTTTCTAACTATTTCAAGAAAGGAAAGGAAAAAGTTTGTAAGCTTTCCATTCACTTCAATGAAATCTTTCTCTCTCTCTGTTCTCACCAGTTACGTTAAATTGGAGATATTCAGGTAGAAAAGCCAACACAGTAACTCTGAGAAAAGAAAAAAAAGATGCAAAACATTTTGATAAGGGTTAGACAGCTATTTCCTAAGGAATTCATCAGGCCTACTTAAAACTTTAAATTAGCTGACAGTACATCTCTTCAGACTTGTTGCATTTATTTGAGAGGTGTTAAGTATCATTCATCTTTACATCTTCATCAACAGCAAACATTAAGATTATGGAATGATGGTAAATTGGAGTAAAAGCTGTATTATTTTGGCTAGATTTGTGAACAAGCATTAGAACAAACGCATCAACACAGGAAGCAAGTAGAAGATTTAGCTTAACCAGAGGCAGTTTAAACATGAGCTGTATATCTTGCACGTCCTCTGGAAAGTTAAGACAAGACAGTATGCAAAGTACCTTAGCACTCCTAATGCAGAAACCTCAGGAGCTCTGCAGTGTACCGTAGTGACTTCTCACTGAGAAAATGTATGAATTTACATACTCAGTACTAGATAACAGCAATGGAACAACAGCACTATATGATAGATTGCAAGTTGCAGAGCTACAGAACAGCAGATTTGGGGATTTTTAGGGGAACTTCATAAATCATAGAATCATTTAGGTTGCAAAAGACCTTTAAGATCATCAAGTCCAACCATTAACCTAGCACTACTAAGTCCACCACTAAGCCATGTCATTAAGTGCCACATCTACACGTCTTTTAGATACCTCCAGGGATGGTGACCCAGCCACTTCCCTGGGCAGCCTGTTCCAGTGCTTGACAACGCTTTTGGTAAAGAATATTTTTCCTAATATCCAATCTAAACCTAAATGAGTTAATCTAATATACAATCTAAATGATTGTGGACCTCTACTGGAAACATCTCTACAGCCTAGAAGAAAAAATACACTCTAGAAAACATACAGGATTTAGATAATCTCCACTGAAACACTGGATGATTTTAGGCTTTTGGGTTTTTTTTCCATGGGCTTCTAGCTGTTGGTTGTCAAGATCTGTGGAATAAAGCACTAACTACTCTCTCTCTCCTACCCTTGACGTTTAAACAAACAAGCCAAAAACCTTAAAAGTAAAGATAGACAAAACTGCTGATAAATGGTTTACCACTGCAAACTGTAACACACTGAAACTTCTCAGTCCTGACCTGTCAGATTCTTAAAAATTAAAAAAAACCCAAACACAAAACACACCACACACAAAAACCCACAACAACAAAAAAAAAACCCACACGCACACAAACACCACCAAAAAAAACCAAAAAAAAAGAGACAGGGGTGGCACATACTACTTTGATTCTCTACCTCTCTACCACATTCTTCAGTAGGAAGCACTATCAACCCATTTATTAAGATACAGACTTCTGAGGCAGTTCAAGAAGGAGGATTACCAGGATGTTTTCTGTTTCTAGGAAGTTTTATACTTGTTCTTTCTCTCTGAGGGGTTTCGATTGTTCTTTCTTTAATCTAAAAATGAAAATCATCTAGATTGAGAGCATATTTTTTTTCTATGGATAGGAAAACACAACAGAGGCACGACCTTCACTTGGGGGGGTCGTTACACACATTCCAGGCAGCTCTGATCATATTTCACTACCCTGGAAGTGATTGTGATGTCCAGAACACTGAATTATGTCATTAATTAAGGAATCGGGCAGGAGGTAGCTGATTATAAGGGAGAGAGAATCTGTACTTACACAAAACTATTTTCATAATCAGTGATGATAGAAAGGGAAATAAAGAAAAATTACCTTGGGCTTAATACAAGTGTCCTGGTATATTGTTTTAAAAGATTGCTCTGTATGTAGAAGATGCTATTTAGCTTCAGTGGTCAGCCAAAAGCAAAGCATAGGTTTTAATAACCTTGTCTTAGCATGAAAAGAAGAGACAGAACAAGATTTTGCTTTGGATAGCAAACTTTCTAATTTCTCTTAAAGTACATATGAGAAAAAGGTAGGATAAATGCCATAATCCATTTAAGTTCCCTTTTTTTAATGTTGATTTTACCTGAAACAGAATGTGCAGCATGCAAGAGCAAGAATACCATTACTAGAGTATCAGAGATTAGTTCATTAATGGGGTTCAAGCAACTGGCCATGCATCAGCATAACATTAGAAGCTAACAGATTTCCCTCTGTAAGCCACTTATACAACTGAGCATTTGCAAATCATCTCAAGATGCATGTCAGAGAGAGAGATGACAGTGTTAAAGAAATACATTTTTCATTTATTCTATTAGTAATACACACTACTGAATATGTTATAGTGCAGACAATAAAAGAGACGTATTTTTTAACCAGTTTGGCAAGCCAGAACACACATCATCTACAACGTGGTTTTTTTCTGTAAGACACGATTCAAGCAAGATTTCGCTGAACAATAACAGGATTTGGTGAAATGATGGTTTTGCCAAATTCCCTACAGGCTTATATTTAGATTTTCAGAGGCACCTGATTTCTTTCTTAGCCATATAAATAAAACCCAAACTTATTTATGTTAAGCAAAACAGCCAAAGGCGGGCGTGTGCCTAAATACCCGATCAAATCAGAGCCTTAAGATAAGGAGATTATGAAGGTTATCCAAAACAATCACTGCTGTGCTTCTTAGCACAAAGGCCAGAGCAGTCACTCTGTAATGTACACAGATGCCAGGTAGGATTTGTAAGTGGTCGCTGGGTAAATCTCAAACACATGCAAAACATCCATAATTTTTAAAAAAAACAGAGGTAAACAGGAAACTGTGTCTGTCTGTAGCCCGTCTCTCCCGATATTTTTGCTTGAACTAGGTGCAGGAGAAATACACAAGAGATTGCTGCAGCAACTTTTCATTCCCACACGAATGAAAATATTGCTTGCCAGCCATCTTTCAGAAAACTGAATTCCAAAGTGACCTTAAAGACAATACTGACTGGCACTTTATCACCTATTCATGGAAAAAAAGAACTTTGCGGGAGCAGCCTTCACAACGTGAAGATAGGCAACAACAAGAACCATCAGGAACGTGTGTTGAAAAATTTCAGATACTTGATTATTCCAGTAGCGAGAACCCAGCTAACAAAACTAGAAGCACATTAACTTTCTAAGACAATGACTGGAGACGACACCACATCCCATAGTACATAACAGGAGTGCGTAGCAGCTCTGAATGTTAAATTTTAAACAAATCAATTCCAGCACTTCTTACAGCAAAAATAAAATGGTCAAATAGTGTATTTGTAAGTCATAACTAATGGGTAGTTCTCACAATTTCCAAGGACTATACACAACTGTACACATTGCTAAAGGGTGCCTAAATAACCAGTGAAAAAGAGGAGGTACAGAGGGGTATGGGCAGTCCTCTGGAACAGGAGGTGAGTGTTCTTCACAGTTCCTCTTTCTCGTATTTCATAATGGGGTAACTGAGAGGGTCTTCCATTCACAGGCAACATGAATTTACATTTCCAAGGAAACTTTTACCAGGAAAAGACTAGAGATCTGCATTTTAAAAATCAAAGTCTAAATTCTCTTTTACAGGCGCTTCAAATTCCAAGTCTGATTCTGAGAAAAGAGCACATCACATTGCTAGATTATCAATACTGAACAATTTCTCTGCTGGATTTCAATGTGTAGTTTTTGGGGGCTTATGCTTTACTCCACCTCAGAAACCTCTGTTCCACTATTTTTTTTTTTTTTTTTTACTTGGAAGATATGGAGCTCTGGAGAGGTAGATTGAAGGAAAAGCCTTGGGTATCTTTGTGTTATCACCTGCAGTGTGCTTCAGCAGGGAGTGAGAGCACATGGCAGTGTGAAAGCCAGCTTGCAACTCAGAATCCACTGCCAAAAATCCACAGCAAGAGACAGACACAGTGATTTGGCTGGAAGCATAGTTCAAGCATTACTGTGGCAAAGATGCTGATGCTTAGCAGCCCTCAGGTGGGCAAGATCCCAGTCAACAGGCTTCCCCATGCTCGCCACTCGTTCACTCTACATACTGACTTCTGTCTTTTTTCTTGCATCTGTTTTTATATTTAAACTCTTAAGGTTACTCTTTAGCTATATTGCTCTTTAATGAGACAAAACTGCACTGAATCATTAAACATTTTCATAGCTTTGTTTTCATTTAAACTTATTTTCTCTTTTCATTCCAAGACCATTTTGCCTCAGGAAATTTTTCTTCTTCCATCTACATTCTCAAGCAACTAAACCTATTTTTGTAGGGCTAAAAAGTAATATTCATCCATTTTTAAATACTGACTTATTGACTATGGATTTAGGCTGTTTTTATTCCTTCTATCCCCCCACTACCACAACTATAACCTAAGCAGCTGCAGATGAATTAAAAAATAATTAAATTGTTTTAGATAGAAAGAAGAGACTAGGATAGTAAAGAGAACTTTATATTTCTCCCTTCAGCGTCACTAGTTGTCAATATACAGCTGCTCCCTCATGTAAAGAAATTAAAAGTTAAACTTAAAAAGTAATTGATCGGAGTTAAAAGTACACCCTGAAGAAATCTAATACAGAACACTTATTTAAAGCATTTTTCCTTCTATATCCGCAATAAAGCATTTGATCATGTTTACTAATTTAAGAATAAATGTGCACATTAACAAAAAAGAACTATGATTCCTAAATTGCTAAATTCTACAGAGCAGAATATGCAGGCATTCTTTCAGCAGACAAATACACCATTTTTCCTCATATTATAGCAAGCTATTCAAGAACTTCACTGGGAATCATGATACACTTCTTGTAGTATTTATTCTTAATGCGATTACACTAATCAAGCTTAAATTAACATTTATTCTGCATATACATGCAGAACAAGTGTGCACGTACACATACGCAGGCTGGTGAAAGTATTACTGATCCAAGGAATAATGTGCATGTAGTAGAATGCTCTTAGCATTAAGAAAACCGGTATTGAGAACTCTGCAAATATGCCAGGAGATAAAAGTCACCATATTACTGCGGTCTGTTTCAGGGACAAATAAAGTATGCTATTATCTCATATACTATGGAATACACAGAACTACAAACAGAAGTGTTTCAATTCAATACAATATGAAAAAATTCAAAATAAAACGAAAAGTGTCTGAAAACAAACCAACAAAATTACACAGCAGAGTTGTTAATTATGATTATTTATGATCATTCAGAACTGGCATCGTTATTATAGTTTTCCTTCCAAATTTCTCTAAGATGCATCACTCCGTAGCAACTCAAGGATCTATACAAATGACTTAACAGCAGTTTAGGGCTCTAAACGGTGTCTTACCCAAGCCTGATGTTGCTACTGTTATAAACAGGAATGTAATACTTAATTTATTCAGAAATTTAAAGTAGGCAATTTATGACGGACATCTCTTATGAAGCACCATCAGGCTAGCAAACAAAGTATTCGCAACCAGTGAACAGGTCTCCACCGTGAGCAATCAGCTCTCCACTATTCTTAAAAAACAATCACCAAACTCATGAGTGTAATCCATTCAGTCCATTGCTACCTGCTACGCTGAATATTTCATCAGAAATGACAAGACTTTTTCCTTCTCCCTCCCTCCCAACCCCGCTTTCATATTTGCTCGCTTGACAACTTGTCACTGCCACATCACTGCCATGCTGGCTGTCCTTGAAACCTGACCTCTGCAGCTTTTTGCGCCCAGTGGTCGTGCCGTCCCTGTCTCACTCCAACCGCTTCTGACAGGAGACACGCTGATCTCAACAGCAAGCCCTGGCACCTGAGACACACTGGGATTACACAGGTAAATCAGGGTATTCCATGTTGTCTCCTAGCTAACAACTGAGGGAAAAACATGACATCTTGAACAACAGATCTTACGTTCGCATATTCAAAAGATTCATCATGTTTTTACAAGCAGATGGGCAAGATTGGTTCCCCTTGCTCTGAGAGGGCAAATCATACACATAAAATAAAAGAAAGTAAAAAAAAAACCAAAAAAAAACCCCAAAACAAGACACACACACACAGAGGAGACTTTTGGTTTTAATTTAAACAGAATTAAAGGGTCAGTTAGTGAGGAAGACACTAGATTAAACAATGCATTAAAAATAAAGATGGTGAACAAGCCTTTCTGTTCACCTATCTAAAACAGTTTCAATTACATATCTTATTAGAAGTATCTCAGTTTATTCAGCTTTCATGTGAATCACGCATGCCTAATAAGGTGTATGATTTGATTCCACAATGGTACAATCTACTTAAAAGTAGGTATATTTGTAAAGAAAGGTAAGATTTCCCGTCAAAATGGCATGGTTTTAACTTTTGTTGAAATGTCTGTGTAGAGAAGAACGTGAAATATTTTGACTGAAATAAATGCTTTCATGGAAAACAGTGAACCCTGGAGATTATGCCGATTCTTGAACTACTTCATACTGTTTTAAGCAGGTGACAGTAATGTCATCGCCTGAGCTTTTTGCCTTCCACACTTGCACAACAACAAAAAAAAAAAAAGAGAGAGAAGTTTTACATTGGACAGAAAGGCTCAGAGCTACCCATGCAGATAGCACCTTAGCACAGGCTACAATTAAGGTACATGAAGATCAGGTCCACTCCTGTTACCTTATGGCCAATACTGCCTTTTACTATGAAAAAAACATAGTCAACACCATGCCTAAAATGAGAAACAGTTTGCATTTAATATATTTCCCTTGCAAGGACTATAAACATCTTACACTGCTGCCTACATCACGACCAATCTGGACTAGGTAATTTGGGTATTCCCTGCACATCAGCACTGTTAATTATCCTACAGGATATCATACATAGCATATGAAACCATAAGAGTAAATTTTAAGAGAAAGAAGATGCCCATGAGGATAGTATTTAAACACATTTTGCTGTGCATTTACAGTTTTCCATCTCTCAGTTATCTTTGGCCATTAGTAAATAGCTACAGAAAGCCCCTGGATTCCTTCCTAAAACTATTCAGTGCCCTAAGAATATGACATTATGCTTGGCGATGCTTCAAAGGCTAGTAGTAGTTATGTGACAACATTTTAGTTTCAATATTCTTAAAATCATTTCGTTCCAAAACATACTAACAAATGCTCAATTTTTCACAAATCTCTGTACTATATGACAGATCATTATCAAAATTGTGGACTTTACATTTGAATAAGAATTTTAGTGCACACAGGCTACATAGCATTCCTTCTCCATGTCTTACACTAACATAATCAATAATGTTAATCATAAATTTAAGAGCCTATTCAAATTAAAGTATCCAACATTATCTCCTTTGGTAGTTGTACGCAGTCAAGAGAGAATACACCCTTTAAGCACTGTTCACTGAAGAAACAAAATGGGGGCAGGGGGGAATCACAAAAAGCATTTAATCTGGTCTTTTTACCTGTGTATGTTCCAGGCAAATGAAAGTGAAATAATTCCCATTTTCACTTGTCACAGCTCAACTACCTGGATGCATAACATTTTGTGAGTATCTCTTGGGTTTACGTGGGCACTTTTCTACAGTTACCATCAAACCAACTTTAAAAACAAAGTAAACACTCCTAGTCAGTTAAAGAAAATATTTTTCAGTTTGGAAAGTTAATGCAATCCTCAGCCTGATTAGGAAAATTCATCATATCAACCACGAGTTTACAAGCTCAGAGGCAAACAGGCATCCAGACATTTCAAGGAGTGAACCCTACACACAACCAGAGCGAGTACATATGCACACAGTAGCTGCATAATCCCAAGCCTACATTCAGGGATGGTAGCCAGCAGAAGTCCCAAGCAAGTTCCTTCAGGCAGCCTGCATAACCTTCTGTCTGATCGTTCCTAAAAGAAAATTCTGGTCTTCTGATGGTTCCATTGTCTGCTCCCCTGCTAAACTACAGGAGGCAGCAGTTGGTAAGGTGGTTTACGAGTTCAAGAGAAATTCATTTGCTAATGTTTGAGGTTATGAAACTGGAGAAGATGATACAAAGGAGGTGTTCGCTTGTTTTTTCTTTTGAACAAAGTCTCATCTAATAAAGGAGGGGATTCTAACACAGGAAACACAGAGCAAATACAATGTAGTAGGCAAAATTCCATTGTCTTTTACAATTCTCTCAGGGAACACACCGTTAGGAGAGAAGTGATCAACTTCCTGAGCTAGAAAGAGTTCGTAGCAGGTGAGAACAATCTAAAAAGGGCCTGTACATACTTGTGCTCAGAAAAGCTTTTTGAAAACAAATAACTCCTACAGCAATCTGCTCCAATAGAAAACTAAAAAAAACACATGAAAACCTGTATTCTTTCAAAGTGTAATTATCTGTCCAATAATCAGGATCGCTTTAACAATCTCGCTTTGGCTGTATCCACCAAGTGTGAATCAGTAGGAGAATTCAAAGAGTAACAGAATTCTTGCAGAATTTAACCCTTCCTTGAAAAACCCAAGATGCAACTGAATTATCAGTGCGATGTAACTTATCAGCAACACTTAAGACAGTCATGCTTGAAAACATATGTAAGCAAGTAGCAGAAATGATAGCACTTTTCTTTAAGAGAAATTTATGACATTTGTTACTTCTGTTCTCAAAGCCCATCTGTCTATCAGTGTGCTCTCTGAGCAAATGCAACTGAATGCTGTCTTCACAGTGTATCATGTTCTGCAGATTTAAGAAAAAACATACACACACTTTTAAAGTTCTTATGCTTGTATATACTCGAGTAGAATTTGCGACCACTCAGTTCATGTGCCACTCTTATGTGGACAAGGATGCAAATTCTAGGCTTCTTTGTCCAGCACAAAGAGCGTGTTTATTACCATTTGAATATGCAAATTACAGGAGCAAAGACATGCATAATGTTGTCTAAATAAAACCTAAGGAAGCTAAAGGCTCTGAAGAAGAAGGGGGGGGAATCAGTCCTTCAGACCCAAGAACACATACTGTTTAAAATTTTATTTCCTAAATTCACAGTCCAAAAAACAAGTATAACTTACGCCTCAAAATATGATAACAAAAAGGATACGGCTAAAATCAAAGTCTTCAAAATAGCACAGCCTCTGCCAAAGCAGCTGTGGTGGATTTTATTTAGCAGTAACAGGACCACAGGTTAAAAAAACAAAACAAAAAAAACAACCAACACCAACCAACCAAAATGCCAAAAACACCCAACAATGCCACACTAAATCACAAAACAAAAACTAAAACCAAAACAAGCAAAAAAACCCACCAAACCAAACAACAAACCACAACACACAAAAAACCCTGAACCAAACCTTTAAAATAAACAAAGGGGGGGGGGGGGGGGGCGGGACGGGACGGACACGACACACAACCACCAGCAAACTATCACGTTAATCTGCCTGGTTTTAACTGATTGAGCTGTACCACTGACTCAGACCATTAGCCATGAAAGAAGTGTTATTCATTAGAGCTAAAAATCCAAAGCAGTATCATTAGGCTTCATACTTTCAGATCCTTCTTGTGCTCAGGAATATGTGTCAACATTAAATTTAAAGAAAAAGGAGTCTGGATTTTCTAAAGCAGATAGAATTCAAAATATACGAAGAAAAATCACTGGAGAACTTTTAGCAAATGTGTTTTGTGAGTTGATGATAAGATTCTCAAAGCAGGATTCCTGAATATCTCAGGGACTTGGCTTGCAGCACACTCTGTTCTGTGTTTCTCTTTGTTTCCATAACAAACCTACATTTCTTCAGCTTTAATTAATGTTTGACATATTGAGTGCTGATCCCAGATCATACCCTTTCCATACCTTTACAAATGTTCGTGTCTTTTGCAGCAGATCATAAAGTTCAAGGGCATAAGTAGATGTACTGTAATTCAGCCATATGATTCATATGAATTCTGCTTTGCTTAACATACTCAGGAAGCCCTCCCTTCCCCAAGAGAAAAAAGAGTTCAATTCATAAAATACTAATAGCTTCATTATGCATGCTCAGAGACTGAGCTACACCAAGGAGTTGAGAACAGCAGAGCTGGATCTGGATAAAAACAGTCACATGTTTAAAAGTCCAGCTTCAGGAATACTATGACGTCAGAGTAACTACTTCCATTTGGAAAATATATGTGACTTGTATAGTTCTCACGTTTCTCAACTGAATATGTAACATGGGTGCACTACCACACTAGCCTGCATGCATGAAGTCTTAAAAAGGAAAAAAAAAAAAAAAAAAAATCTAATAGCTTTGAACTGATCCATTCATCTCAATTTTGAAACCTACTGCTCCAGAGGTCCCCACAATAGCAGACTGCACAGGCAAGTCTTAATAGCCATGTTAAAGCAGAAGTAACTGCAGAAAGAGAATCTAACTGAGCTCCTGACCTTAGTTTGGTGGTGCTATGGTAGTATAGCTGCAAAGTCCAGCTACAAAACCTAAACCCCTTTGCAGTGAAGAGGCAAGTTACACAATTTAGGCAGTGCTGGTTATCCAGTCCCTTACTACTCTGCTACTACCTTTCTATGCATTTCTGTGCAGAATTTGCATGCTAGTTTATATATTACAGTTCCACATTTCAAAATCTATACATACATGGGTTTGCGTAAAGATTACATCCTCCCAAAATGCTGGCCGTCAGTCTTACAGAACAGGTATTTTTAGTCTGGTGCACGTCCACAGACCAATGGAGCACTAAAGACACGCAATCCAGATACCAAACACCCTATCACTCTGCGCAGGCAACGGCATGTCTCACGATACCCCTCACACCCCGCACTGTGTCTTGCACCATGGTTTGCCTCTGCCATTCTCTTCAAGTTTCTCCCCCGTTCCCTGGAAAAAGAGAGAAAGTGTTTGGTGTTCAAACACTCTTCTCTGATCTTACAGTTTATTATTCTCACTATGGCTGTTTCTACAAGGATGCAGATTGCATGTGCCTTTCCTACAGGTGGTAGCTTGAGACCTCATTACAATACCTGATGCAGACATCCATGGGATACAATCTCAGATGCCCTGCCAGCCAGCACATAGGGGAATAAACAGGTGTGGAAGGTCAGAAGGACCTGCCACAGACAATTATTCATGCACCGCATCCATGTCTTTGGAGCTGGGTACGAGCATTTTGAGAAGAGGAAAAGATTCTCAACACCACTGCTACTTTAAACTAGAACCAGACTTCTCTCTGAAAAAGAATTCTCAGAATCTGTCCAGGTTGAAAAATATATTTTTGGACACAATCCAAAGCACACCTAAGTCAATGGAAAGACTGTACATAGACTGAAACCAATCATAGTTCGGGAAAGCCTTTTTGCAAAAAGATGGAAAAACGTTTCCGCAAAGGAGAATTTGTACTTATACACCAACTTCTTTCATCAGTTTGAAGCATACTGATGAGAGAAAGTAGAAGGATATTGTTGACCACCAGGAATTACAGAAGCACTGGTTCAGGCTCACATTTAAGGTCACATCCCACTAGTATTACAAATGTGTATTTTAGCCAATTTATGCTATTGTAGTCAAAGTTTATTCCATACATTTAGCAACCCAGAAGAAAGAAATTTCATTTTAGATTCTCTCTATATAAAATTTTTACAATGCATAAAATGCAAAGAATCTAACAAAAATGTATGCAGCAATTTATTTGTTACACTTTTTACCCATGAGTGAATTATTATTTTTAATAGATGAACAATCATGGCATGTTTTTAATAATACCAAATTTATCTATTTTAACCCAACCCATTATTGCAACCTATTAAAAAAAAAAAATCCATGCCAACGTCTGCACGTAAATGACTGCACTAAAAGCATACATACATGATGCAACTCAGAATATTCAAATTCTAAACTAAAATGGGTACATATGTCTGGTATGCTCATTTTCACCATTCCACACCAAATGTAAAATTAACTAGAAGATATATCTGCACTGACTTTAAACTATTTCATTTTATGTTGATCAGTAGCTAAGAATACTTCACTATAGAGATTTATCACATTAATTAGCTCTGAAATTACTCATAGTAATTAAGTATATTGTTCTTAAACTCTTTAGAGATTATTGAAATACTTTCGCTGCTACTTAAAGGAAACAAATACCGAGGGAAAGGCTTTTTCAGAAGAAAAACTTGTCTAGTAACGATCTTTTAATTCTTCTAAGCTCTCCTGCCCTGGATGGACTTTATACTATCTTCTAGAAGCCTAACATGACTTAAAAAAAAAAAAAAAAAAAAAAAAAATCAAAAACCTTCACAGATTTTGAACTGTGACTTACAGCATGTCATGATATCACAGTGATCTTTGAACAGTTCTTGTTTATGCGTGTAACAATCCCAAATCTAGTACAATGTACTTCTGTAACTCGGATCCCCATGCCACAAGTGCTGCAAGTATATAGGATTTCTACAAAGGTTTGCCAAGTATTGTGGAGGAGACTGTGTGGTCCCACAGGACAAAACATACAAAAGCAGAAACTTATATTTGCATGGTTTATTATCAAACACAAGAGGGAGGCCTGACTGAAAACGTTTTAGAAACTGTAAAATCCAACAGTACTGGATGTCAGTATGGAATATGCCCCTTCTTGCCGTTTGGGGTTTTTTTGTTGTTTTGGGTTTTTTTGGTTTTGTTTTTGTTTTTGTTTTTTTAAGCAAACAGCATGGCTTAAATTTCTCAGGCTTGACATCCCATTGGGCTGGTGCGTCATGTCCCTTTTTGTCAGCCTGTCACGTCACACAGTGTAATGTGGCATTTCTGTGTAACGGACTGAGACACGTCATGCCAATGACATGTCAAGCTTGTGAATTTCAAAAAGACACAGTTCAATGAAAAACATGGTTTTCTAACTGCCCTGGAGGTTTTAAACCTTAAGAAAAATAAAAAAAGATTTTTCTTCTCCAGTGATTTTGCCACTGAAAAGCACATGTTTTTTGGTGTTACCCATGTGTAGAAGTAGGTAGCAGGTATCTGAATATTTGGACATCTTTATTAACCGAATCTTAAATTGCTGATTCAGTTAGATAATTAGGAAAGGTCCAGAGCACATATGTATTCACTGAGCTGATACTGTTGCTTATTTCCAGTAGAATACATACGCAGTGATAAAAGTTTTGCCACTTAATGATAAGCTAAGTCTAAATATTCAATTTCCATGACTCACAATATCATGATTCATCCCTAATAATTTTTATGCATATGTATGCTCCTGGTGACTATAATGGCATATTATGCGTCTGCTTAGATACCAGACAAGTGGGACACAGAGTGTTAGCCTTGCCTGTCCTCTGCGTTGGTTTTAGATTTGCAAAACAAAATTAGAATCTGTCTGCAACACTAAGCACCTTACGTATTTTTTCAAAGCGCGTTTTGTCAACACAGATTTACTGTAGTCCAAACTGTAAAATGAATCAGCTCAGGATAACACCTTTCTCCCATCACTAGTGCTATTCCTTATTCTCTACACTTCCTAAATACTTAAGGAAAATGGTGTCTTTATGCTGTGCCCCAAAATGCTTTTATTTTGTTAACAGTTATTTTTGGACCCGATTTGTGGGAGGGAGCAAATTAAGAGCTTAATATAGAAACTATCATGCCAATACCTCACTAAACCAAACAAGTTGTTGGTGGCTTTTTTAAACAGCATTTTCACCGATTTCAAAAGCCGTAATGCTTTCTCAGACGGACTGCTTTCAAATCACATGGACATCACACGAGACCACCACTGTAAACTGAATGAAGAACTGGGAAGCCACTAATACTACTTGTAGAAAACCAGTGAAATGTGCTTCTTGGCAGATACTTATCTTAAGCAAATAGATTTGGTGTGCACTGAAGTCAGATCTTGGGTAAGTTAATACCATTCTTAGGTTGAAGAGCACAAAAGAGAATTGATCAAATCTAAATATGCAAGAACAGATGCATAATCTATACTCACCACCAATACTGCAATTCACCTATACAGCCAGCAGAATTTCTCCTGCTTGCACATATGTAAATAGCTTCAAATAAGAACAGGCAAATTAAGACACATAGTTTTCCTCAACACCACCTTTTCCACAGTCTCTAGATGGAAAATGTACTGATTACATTATATAATTAATTACATTGCCTACAACAAAAACCAGGTCCATAAGTAAATACATGCATCCTTAAAGGAAACCAAAACCCTAAAAAAAGGTGCAACTTCTACAGTATCATCCTGTCCTTATCTTCCACTCTAGTTTTAACCAGATAGAAAGACATGAATCAGTGGACTAGATTAATTCACATCTGCCACGTATTTTAATGCTTCACTCTCACAAACTGGTATGTGCCTCAATTTCTTGGTATCATCCCTATTTTGGGGAGGTATTTCCACAACCTACCAGCTGTTTCATCCACAAATTGAGTGTTTGTGAAATCCTTAAATATAAGGATGATGAGAGAGCTCAGATAGTGGTCAGCAGCCAGAAGATTTGCTGCCGCCAGCAATGAACCCCTGCTTACACAGGCAGCGTTCAAAGATGCGACAGTCGTTTGAAAATGCAAATCTCTGCTTAGACGTGTCCTAAAGATTTGAGTTGGTAGATCTTTACTTGTGCTTCTAGAAGACTAGAGGGGACAAATATCTACACGCATCTATATATTAGCCAGCTGTATCGTCTGTATACTAGGACTGATTTTTAAAAAAAAAAAAAAAAAACCACAAACCACACCACACATCTGTTTCCCCAGAAAAGAAAAAAAAAAAAAAATATTACCCTTATAATAAAAAAAAAAAACATCAGAGAGCTCCTTTGGGTGGCTGATTAGTTACAGACTAATACTAACTCTCTGGCAAAACCAGTTTTATTCCAGAATGCATAACTGTTCTTAGCAGAAGTTATCCAAAAATTACTTTTGTTGTATTGCTTCTGTAGCTTTACAAATCTTTCAGATATTGCCACAACTACCCTAAAAGAAAGGTAAGACACAAAGATGTCAGCCTTTGGAATGGCTATTTTACTAAATATCTTTTTTTAAATAATGGGGCTAGTTGAAAATGCAGTAACAAAATAGATAGTAAAAATAAAACCATAATGTTCTTCATTATAGAACAACTTTATATGATAAAATACTTTCTTGTTAATAATAAAAACTATTAAAAGGCTCGTAATTTTATTCCGTCAAAGTGCCACGACAGCTATTGAAACTTAGCACTCTATAGTGCTAACAATGGTGGAGTAAGAGCTACGTTCCATTTTAACCTTCATAACTCCATCTAAGAGAAGAAGATGGTGTTCTGCATCTTAAACTTTATACTGGTTAATATAACATGAGATTATCTTCCTTGTAGTGGTAATCCTATTCTGAGACACACTGAACATTTCCAGTAGAATCTTTTAGTGCAAGAAATACAGTAATTTTCAATATTTTTTTTAAAAATGCACAGTAAAACTCATAGTCTAAACATACAGTATACTGCTTCAGCATACATCTTCTCACAAAGTCATAAACCACGCTAACAGCAAGTGTTCCATTAAATCTCATGGTTTTATATATACCTAAATTCACATTAGTATCTATTGTTACACAACTACATCTGCTTTTAACCACCAGTCCTGAACTGTTCTCCCAGATATTATCCCTCTTCTCTAGTCCAAGCCTTCCTCAAATCTGCAGACAGCCCATCACCTAGCATGACTAGCAAAGGAGGCAGAGTTGGCCCTGAATCAGAAACAGAAAAGTATGTGTTACTCTTCTCCTTTCCCTAACATAAGACCCATACACAGGACTGCATTTATACATAATATGGCACCAAATAGGTCTTATGAAATATATGGTTTCTATACATCTGTACAGAACGTATCCTCTCTGCAGTACAGTGCATTGTAATGTATGCTAAGACGCCAGAAGCTGTCAGGAAAAACAAAGCATCTTTCTAATGTTTCTTAAAGAGAGAGGTGAGAATGACATAAAAATGAGTACTCCTTGTGTATCGATACCTTTGGATCTAGTGGGAGGTTTTTTATTATTAACTATTGAAAAAAAATTTTTAACATTTATGTGACTATCTTGAAAATTTTTCATTTTGTCATTATGAGAAAAGAGTAAAAATTATTGCTGCTAAAGACAGAAAGGATCAACTGGCTCCATAGGATAACTGTGGGTTTGTAAACAGGTCTAGTTGGAGGACGTTGTCTTAGACAACTCACTATGCTGTCTCTCTCTGGAATATAAAACTAGTCAGAAACTTTCCCTCCTCAAGAAATATCAAGCTTCTTTTTCTCTTTTGAGAGAGATGCATACCTAACAGCTGCCAATTCTCACATTTCTATCCATAATTGTGAGCAACATCTCTGACAGCGGACCTGGACTAAAAACAAAATACAGGACCATTAATCATAAATAATTCCAACAGATGCAGGATGGGTAATTCTGGAGAGTTGGAGAAGAACTGAAACAACTTGATTTTTTCTTTATTCTTTTGTTTTTTACAGTAAGAAAAACCACGTGTGTCTGTAGTGAATCTATACTATATATTCCAGAATCCAACACAAAGCTCGCGTACAAATGCAAGGCCTTCCTATTTCCAGGTTCTGGTTCCACCTATTCTTTTTAAAAATGATCTCAAAACCATTAAAAAGACTCGCAGAATGAGATTTGACCATCAGGTAAGCCAAAGCAAATCTATAGTAATTCTACCATTTCTTTGGCACTCATTTCAGATTTATTCAGAGTCATGGAGGTTTCCTTGCTGGAGCTTCCATTTCCTTGAGGACAGTAGCAGCAGCCTTCATTTTGTTCCAGCTAGAATCCAACTCATTCTCCTTCCCTCCCCTGAGCTTTTAGTAAGCCACTGCTATATTTACTATTCTATTCTCAATTCCAGAGATGCTATTTAAGGCCTGATAAGTACCTTATGCTCCTTTGAAAATTGCCTTTATAATATTAGTACCAGTTTTGTTGCAGCTTCTTTATAGTACAAGGCAAAACAGCACATTTGTTTTGACTCTCTTGCCTTGCATAGAGAAAGAGGAGGCCTTACTTCATCCCTACCCCAGTTTCCTAAATGACTTCACTCCAAGAGATTTCAACCTCTGATCGAATGTCATGGGATTTTCCAAGCCATGGACTTGCTTTTAGAAGCCTCAGCCCAATTCAGTTCTTACACTGTGGTTGATAAGACCTGTAGCCTTTCTTTGGTCATAAAGTACTCAGTAGTGGCTTTTTTTCTTTGGTGTTGAGATAGACAAAGTGATTTTAGTATGATAGAAGCACAAATACAAATCTAAACCAGAAAATCCTCAATCTTGTTCTTACAGTTGAGAAACTATTAACCTTTCCTCATCTCCTCCCCAAAATGCCAATTTGTATATAAAAACAACCTCCAGGACTTAGACCTTGGGCGGCAGTTTTAAGTCCAAAATCAATTTTTGAGTTATAAACCTTCTGAAAATAGGGGTTTATAATGGAACCACTGACAGACCCTTAACTACAGCGGCGCTAGAGGGCACCACTATAATATACGAATAAAACTAAATTACATCACTTGTCATCATTAAGAAAAATTTTCATCTCAGTTCTTCATTTGAAAAGCACTATAGTTAATGAATGATTACTGAGCCATGACACCTAAATGACTAAAATATAGGAATTATACTGAGGTCAACTCAAGTATTTTTTAAACCATGAAATTAAGGGATCTATTCGCTTTGGTATAGGATACCAGTCCTGGCTATTATGCTCCCTTGCAACACTGACTTTGAGCATAAGGGAATGGTATGTATTTCTATATCAGAGATTAAGGTCCCATGCAAATTTAAAAGGTGAACACATGATTGCCCAAGAGTGACGAAGTATGGGATTCTTTTCTACGTTCATACATGTTTCCTTCAAGCACCTGTTTTCTTTATGCTCTTCTGTGTGTAACTAACTTGAAAATGAAGAATATTTTATGGCAATAGAAGGCAGAATCTTGTTCCTTGAAAAAGGATATTTAATTATTCAACAGAAAGTCCAGTAACTTAAATTTAGTAACCTACATTTAAGTATACCAGATCCTTTTAGCCAAGACACTTAAATAGAAAGACATTTTAAGGAGAGCTGACAGTACTGTACTATTGTGCAATGCTCTGACAATGCCTAACCATACCCCTTATGTATTGCGTGATCCTGAATTAAGAATGGAAAAGCCTTACTTTCCATATGTTTAGACGTTTTAAAGGTAAATACAAAGAACCAACTACAAAAAAAATTACAAAGAAATATAAAAATTGCTTGCATAGGTATGCTTTTCTTAGTTTCAAGCCATTTTACACTTCCTTTTAACTAGGAAAATGGAGACACTCATGAGAGGCAGAATGATTTCAATCGCTCATACAACACAAAGAAATTAAAAGGAGCAGGTAAAGATAATACAACAATGGAAACGGAAGCAATTTTCATCACTGCCATCCGAAGATTCTAACTCTGTGATACCTCCCCAGTGCACCTACTTTGCTCATGTTCTCACAGCACTGAGTCTGAGCACTGCTGATCAGGAAGATTTGTCTAACACTTGAAAGCATGCCAAAACTATGAAGAAAGTACGCAGGGCCTATGATTAGAACAAGCATCTGAGATTACAGCTTTAGGGGTATATCGTCAGTCCTGCTACTTAGTCGCTGTACCCATGTTTACTAATGTTTCGTTGAGCTTACTTCAGGTAAATAAAGATGACTAAATAACTTCAGGTTCTCAAAAGCTTCCATCACAAGCAGTATTAGCAGGATTCATTATTTTAACCTCAATTCTTTCACTCTTTTTTTGTTTGTTCGTTTGGGGCAGGGAGGGGGGGAGGTGTGAAGGATGGACGGGATGGACAGCACACAAGTGGAAAAAAGCTATCCAGGGAATAATGACTGAACATCATGAAACACACATGCATTTATTCAATTTTTTTCATATCAAATTTCAAATACACACATTTCCCAATACACGATTTCCAAATGCTACTTTAAGAGTATGTTGTTTCCTAGTGTGGAAAACACTTACTAGGTTTTGGAGATGACAGCGTAAGTAGAAGTGAAGGTTACCAAATTGAAAAGGATGAATGTAGACTGCATGTTAATTGTCACCTCGCTAGTTTTGCTCATGTTGGTCACATGGCTAGTGACAGTCATAGATGCTGATGAAATCTGACCTGTTCTAAAAAGCTGGCATTTTCAAAAAAATGACATAAAAGCTATCTCTGCAGTCTATGGAGAAAGAAAAGGAGAGAGAGGGGCTTCTGACAGCTCAAGCAGAGGAGGAAAATTAGAAAGGAAAGCCAGTACCACTACCATATGGGCTCATAGCTCGTCAGGACAGCTGGCAAGAAACGTTGCTCTTCTCTTCTTTACTTCCAGGGCTGTAATACATTTCTTTATATGGCTATCAATAATACTGAATGATTAATGCTAATGATTTATGTTAATTTCATTATAAGCTTTATTTGTTGCCCAGTGTTGAATTAAGCCTGTCAAATCATCCTTTTCTACATTGCTAAAGAATCTTAAAATGCAGACCTAAATATAACATCTGATCATTAATATGTTAATACACCTGTTTCATATATACACCAGAAAAACAAGAAAGTGGCTATTTTAAGATGATTCTGAGAGCAATGGTTCAGGGATCTTATATCTACTTACTGCAAATTACCTAAAGGAGAAATACTGACATTTTACATTTTCCTTCTGCAAGTCTCTTAAAATTTAAAAAAAAAAAAAAAAAAAAATCGTCCTCTGATACCAGATCGCGTAACACCGTTCCTTAAACGGTAAATAAGGCAGTACGTACCTTTCAGTGAGTGATCAAGCTCTCTACTGAGACACCCATTTTCCACCATTCTACATTAAGCTACCTCTGATTGTTCAAAACAAGTAAGAAGAGGACAATATAGACAGGATAGCATTTAACTATGTTAAATCTCATCCATCCTTAGAACTACCCAGAAATACCTCTTCCAGCTCAGACTGTCTTTCTCTTCATGTTCCTCTCCATTTCATGGAGGAAAACTGTCAGTCCCTAACTCCTCTTATCTTATTCTCAGACCAACTTTCTTGTTTATCACCATCTTGGGTTAAAAGAAAGGGGAAAGGAAATTGTCATTGCTGTTCTAGAAATTCTAACCCCATTCCCTGTCTTCCTGAAAAAAACATTTCAGTTAAGAACAGCTCATTTTAACCTACCAGAGATGCAGACACAGACCCCATATCCAAGTATCTACAAGCTGCTAAATCACAACTGGACAATTTTCTCTTCATTTGCCCTATAGGGACCAACCTGCTGTCGTTGACAGGGGAGAGAAATCCTTCCAAATCCCAAAAGGGACAGCAACACTCACAAAAGCCTAAGGAACTCCTGGCATGGGAGGACCTGTGACACATGGCCAGAGGTAGAGGAACATTTATATACCCGTCATCACATACTCAGCAAGTAATGCCTTAGCTGAACCCCTAAGAGAGCTTTAGAGGGCAGTGACCTTTAAGCAAACACCATCCTTTTTCTGACCACATGAAGTCAACAAAGTCACAAAACGGGGAAAGCAATGTCGTTTTCCTGTTTGCTTATAAGGCTCCAAAACGTACTTCGAAGTTGAAGCGTGTCAGGTACAATTTTTCACTGTATTTTTCCTGCCATATCTATTACAGTACTACCTTTCACCTGTATGAGGTCTCCCTGTACAAGGGCTGCAAATCACTTTTGAAATAATGATTTTTAGCCTCTTAATGCAGCAATGAGGAATTGGCTAGTCTTTTTACTTACAAATTTACTTACAAATTTTAAATTATAATTTTACTTACAAATTTACTCATAAATCCCTCTCATAAATAGCTTGAAATAAATACCGTAAGTATAACAGCTTCTTTGAATTCAGTTTACAGAGCATGCTGCCATATGCCTTTCACAAACAGATTTATTTGGTCCTCTGAGGCTGGAAGAAAAAGAATTTGACTACTATTACTACAAACAAAGGACATTTTGTCGTTTAGGTAAAGTGCATATAAAGTGTAGGACTTTGCACTCGAGCGTACATTATAAGGCATTTGAGAGAAAAGCAAGGATAAGTATATGTCTTCCAAAAATAATTCAGAATTTTGACCTAAGTGCTAGGAATTGAAATCTGAGCTTGTGTAAAGTTCCAGATGCTTGCCCGAAGTTTCATTAACTTTTGAGTCTGCTCTGGATATTCTTGTCACCATGTATCTTTCATTAATTTTCCCAGGTTTTTTTAAAAGAGGGAAAGTTTTGGGGGAAGAGAGAAGTGAATTCTCTCAGAGGATCCCATTTGATCCACTATATAGAGACACTGGTATAAATAATAGCTAAGATTACAACTTTATGAGATCTGAGTCCTGTCAACTACAAAGCCATAAAATACAAGTTATATACATTGTATTCATAGACCATAATTACAAAACCCGAGAAAAACAAGTGAACTTTTAACAACTTGAAGTTTTTGTTTTTCTCTCTTGAAATCTTCTACTTGCAGCTTTAAAACTACAATATATAGGTTTTGTACCAAGAAGGAAATATTCTATTTGTTGCTCCTGCTTTTTATGATGGAACTACAGTTCTACCAGTTGGTCTGGGCTATACAGCTAAAAAATGTCAAAACGTATGGACCAAACCATTTATCAAATAATCTACTCTCTGAATAGATAGGCACTATCAGCAATCTGGTATTGATCTTTACAGGCTACTGCTATTGTTCATCTGAGCATCCAGAATGCCAGCAAGAATTAATGAAAGAAACGAAAACAATGCATACCAAGCACAGAGCGCACAACTTCTTTCTTTCCTTTCTTTCTTTTCTTTTTTTTTTTTTTTTTTTAAAGTTTGGTAAAAATTATGTAGTTATCAGAAATACATTACTATAAACAAAGCATGCAGGCAGGATGGGATACATGATGGAAAAATCACCTCCCAGGCATTAACTTCTGAAGACTTCCAGTATATTTACTTCTAGATTAGCGTAACCTACTTGCAGTTGAGATGTAGCATGATAAATTCCTTGCAGAGTGTTACACTGGCATTCACTATAGCTGAGACTGAGATGGCACTTTCATTAAAAGCTCCATTTCAGGGCATGTTTAATGTCTTGGACATTTCAAATTGCATCTGGCTGAATCTTGGCATACAGCTTGTCAGTCCAGATGCACAGGTTTTGTTTGGTTGGTTTTTTACAGAAAATCGTATAAATTGGTTGCGACATTCACGAGTTCCATTGTGACTAAAAATATTCAATATTAGTATTTGGGGAACATTTTTTTTTAAAGCAAACACACAGGCATTTAGTTACTCCTTTTTCAAATTTATCTGCATACTTTCTCCCACACTGCCTTCCATAAACTCTGCAAAGATCCACAAGTCCACCACACCATTCTCCTTCAAATTCCTCTTTAAAATACTCTTCTAAGGAGATGCTATTTGATGTACTATGTTTTGATTTAAATGACTAAGACTTGAGACCATCAACTCACAATACAAAATTTTAGATATAGATCTTACTGCCATTTTATCTTCATTTGCTCCTGTACAAGTAGCACAGTAGGGGAGATGTGATGGGACAGCAAAGAAGCCATGACCAGACTGGTACCTAACAACTATATCTAGCGAATCTCCTTCTTACGGGCTCGGAAATTAAGGTCAGTTTCCTCAGCCCCATGTGATCAAAATTCATCTTTCATCTCCAAGACCAGTGATTCCTATACTCCTCACTGCCCCACCACTCTCTGTCCAAAGGTATTTATTAGATTGTCATTGCAGTTACTTTACCATGGAGAAATACGGAGGAGAAGTAAAAAGGAGCCACAGACAAGCAAGAGGAAGCAGCACAGCAAATACGCCTGGACTCAAAATCATTGCTCTGGACATTGGCAACTTTTAGACTGGATGATGTTCTTTTCTGAGGTCCTACTCAAACAAACAAAAT
Source organism: Phoenicopterus ruber ruber (assembly GCA_009819775.1). NCBI lineage: Eukaryota > Metazoa > Chordata > Aves > Phoenicopteriformes > Phoenicopteridae > Phoenicopterus > Phoenicopterus ruber. The sequence goes on from CM020227.1 coordinate 11,485,304, forward strand.
CGTAACAGCGCTGATCTTGCTGATGCTTTTATAGTAAAGAATCCATCATTCTGTTATTGTATACAAACGTTCCTCACCATGAGCTTCTAAGTTTGACAAGCTCAATTCCACAATGCAGATATATGTTTGGGAAACAGCTAAGTGTTCAGAAGCACCCTCCTATGCATTGGAGGATAATGCCAAGTATAAGGAATAAAACAAAATATGATATTACTATTGATATGGCCACTGCTAACACAGTGTTCTGAGTATTATGCATTTCTGAAATGTTTCCTGTTAATTAACTACAGGAGACTCATGAGTTGCAGGTTTTGCCCAAGTTCTGTTTAAAGATCTTACTAATTTTCAGTGATTAGCATTAAATTTAAGTATGTCAGCATTTCCATTATAAAGCACGTTCTCAGGGGTTTATTAAATTATTGGAAAAAAATTATTCTGAGGTAAAACTCAATACTTAGGGGTGAATTTTCAAAGTGCAGCATGCAGTTTTAGCTCCTGATCTCTGAACAAAGTCAATAAGAAGCTGCAGAGCTGCACCCCTAGTCAATGCTTTGAAATTTTACTTCAAAGTCTCACCCCAGGAACAAATTCTGTCACACACACACAGAAATCAATTTGACCTCTTTAAATCTGAAGAATGCCTACTATTCATGTACTGTAACTGCTTTTCATAAAGATTTTCACTGTTTCCTCAATCTGCCCCAGCCAATCATAAGCAACAGCTTTTGGGAAAGGGAAGAAGGATTCGAGAGGGTATAAATACTATATCTAGAAGGGTAAAAGATTTATTGTTGCTTTAACCAGAAGTAAAACCAGAGTAAATACATACAGCCATGTTTCCAGCCAGCTCTACATAAAAAAAAAAAAAAAAAAAAAAGTAGTGCATTTGTTCGTGCATCAACATGACTATAGAGTAAACTGAACTTATTAAATGCAACATCAATAATCAAGAAAGATGACCCTTTTCTATTGCCAAGAACCAGGTAAATGACTCAAAACCAGTAAAATGGTAGACATTTTATACTGAAAGATTTGAAGGGGAATACATTGAATATAAAGATGACTAGTGTTGTGGCATTGAAGAAAAAACATAATTTTTCATTGATGTAAGGCAGCAGAGCTGGAAAGAACACAAATACAACAGTAGATCCATTAACTGCATGACAAGAAACAGTGTTCACATCGACTTACTAAACTGTTTTTGATTCTTTAGTACCAACACACAGAACGATCCTTACATTATGTTGCCAAGGAAAACCTAGAATGCATTTATTTCATAATGTAGCTTTCTTCCATTATCATAATAGAGCCATCATAGTTGTTGCAAACACTGTATGGCCTCAAACACCTAAATACAGCCGTTAAATTGGATATTTTTTAAGAGGAGGACATTTTAAGCCTCCCTAGAGAATTGTGTTGCCTGGCAAACTCTCAGCAGGAACCATCTATTACTGCAAAACCTGCTTACATGTGAGGGAGGAGGAAATGATCTCAGCTAACAAAGGGGACATATTTGGAACCACGACCAGAGAATGAAGGCTACTTCAAGGCCATTAAAGTTAACACTATACACTGACACAGAACCTTGAGTGGAATTTAGGCTGAGCTGATGAGCCTCAGGGAGCTTGTATTCATTCTTGGCAAGTGATTTCTCTCTTCTATGATGGCAAATTACTGCTTAAACTCTATTTTTATCTTGAAGCCCCATCTCATCCACTCCCAACACTTGAACTTGTGCACGAAGAGGCCAAGATTGCATTGCAGAAGGGAAATACAAGACAGTACCACAACCGAGATGCTCAAGTCAAAGCTCTGTAAAGTATTCCCCTCTCTAATTATGAAGGGTGCAAAGGACAGACTTTTTTAATCATTGCCTTGCTTATTAAACACAGTAACAAGTCAGGGACAGACAGACGCTTTTTTAGGATGAAAATCAGGAATAACTCCTTTACGTTCTATGTTTAAACGTCCATGCTCAGTAAGTCAGAATTTTAGTGTTTTGTTAATAGTATCAATATCACATGGTGCTATCCTACCAATTACTTACTAATTTGAAAGAGCTCAGAACAACTAACCAAGAGTTAAATCTATTTCATATCCATTTAATTTAAAGTATCATTAATTTCATGAGGATTTGTTTACATATGTAATGAAACTAAGCAGCACAGAGACACCTTTGTTATGCCCATCTCTTTATATCAAAAGAGCTTTTAGACAATTAAATAAAAATATTTGTGGTGGATTAAAATACGGCACTTGTGTTGATCAGTGTTCCAGTTTTTCAGCAAGTGGTGTTGTTTTACTCTCGGCTACATTTTGAGATTCATAAAACCTCACAATCAATTCTCCTCTGAACGAGCAATAAAAATCTTACTTTTAATTTCACATAAACAGTATTTGCACCAATATGCTGTTTGCACTGAATCTGTATAACCAATATTACAGTATCTCTTAGTATAACTTGCATGAATAATTAAATGTGAAAGGTGTGCGTTGGCAAATACATTATCGTATGCAGTTCACAAATAACTATATTAATGCTAACTGGTCAACAGTCCAACATCTCAACGTTTGCTAGGAAACGTGGTGAATTAGTTACCAGCAGCATTAATAATGGTATCTTGAAAAAGCAGGATTATCTAACAGCAAGGAATAGGTTTTATTTCATTAAGAATTGAATATTATTTTAGAATTTCTTTGAAGTTATTTTCCTCACTGACAACATTCTCTCCATCTTAAGGGATAGTAGTTTGATACGCACACATTAGAGATTCTTCTGCAACTTTATAGCCTAATTAAATAAAAAGACCTTTTCATTTGTGACTGCATAGGTTTTGTGTCACCTCTCACCAGTTGCTTCCTAGTAACTCAGCTGTATTCTCCGGATCAGCACTTTCTTCTCCACCAAGTTGATACTAACAGGAACACAGACACCTCACGGTGCTCTGAGCTGCAAAGCACCATACCATATTAAGACAGCATTATCTTATTTGCCATTAACATAAATATGCCCAAAAGCAGTGCATAAAAATTATACACACGTTCCCCCGCTGTCCATACACAGTACCTATCTGGGAAAACACTAATATACCAGTGTCAGAGGACATATATTTAAAACTTAGTGTATATATTTTTTAGATTAACATGACTGGTTATGACAACATCTGAAGCACAACTCTCATTTGTAAAACCACCTAGTACCATTATAAACATATATATATGTATGTATGATATTAATTAGACAGCTTGGGGTAAGGGACAAAGACAGCAGGGTGTGGCTAAGTGCCTACTAAAGTAGGCTTGGCAGTTTATTGTAGGAAAATATAAACACCACTGTGATATTATACATTCAGTCTTAGGAACGGAATTCAAACATCAATCCTAAACTACAGCTGAAAGAGGGAGCAGCTACTCTCAACAGCCCTTAGCTAGGACAAAGCATACACTCCCAGCTCTGCCTAGCTCAGCTTACTTATCTGTGTACTTGTATTATACCAACAGCAGCAACGTGGGATCAGGGTCAGTTATGGTAGGGAATTTAAATTTCAAAAAAGTACAGCATACAGAGCTGTGACAAAAAAAAAAAAAGAACCAACATGAGACAGGGTTTTATGGTCATGATTTACTATCAGACAAAAGAGGTGAAGCAAGAAACTCTTACAGAAGCACTGAATTTAACAGGTATATTGGACGAAGCATGTGTACAAGTTTATCCAGTCCTGTGAGAGCTCCATCAGAAATTGCCTTTTCCAAGCTCCTGTATATCAGAGCTGCTGCACATCTTACCAGTACACTTTGCCATTCTTGTGAAAACTTTTCCACTTACTTTTCCTCATAATTTTCTCCCAGTCACGCTAATCCTTAGTGTGGCAATACACTGACCAACTTTGGTATTAAGCTTTGTCTTCTGGAGCCAGAGCCACTACTTTTGTGGTTTTCTGAGACTGCTAGAAATCCGTACATGACCCCTGAACAAAGGAAGACTTTTGGAGGCAGGACACCCTCTACTTCTGAAGTTCTAAGAAACAAAAAGTCACGCATATAATATATGAAGCAGAAATATTTCTTTACTGATGTTTTTAGGTAGTGTACCAGTAGTGTCATATACAGGACACAAAGAATGCAGTCACCTGCAAACAGAAGTTTCTACTCCTTGACAACTCCTTGGCCTGCAGAAAGAGTAGCAGAGTAACAGAAATGGAAGAGACGACCACATGGAGGGGGGAGCGGACAACTGATAGAGCCATTAACTCTCAAGAGGACATCAGACATATCATGTTGAAAGCAAGAAAGCTTCACTGAGGTTTTCCAAATAATTGACAAGAAGGTTTTCATTTCTTCATGATCTACCTTCTCAGAATAAGTAGAAAAAATAGCAGGGTTTATACCCAATCTTTTTCAACTATGGCTTAAGAACAGATCAAGAGGTAATCTCAATATCAGACAAAAACCAGTGCTAATTTCCATAACTGGGATTTCACAAAATGCAATCTGGCTTCAAATGTGTGGAAGAACCTAAAAATCTAAGGGGTCTATATGGCTGCCACCAGATAACACACTTCCAATTAAACCTCTACTATGCAGTATGAAAAATTTACAATCCAATACAATACCTAGAAACTTCTCATGCACTTCTTTCTACTTTCAGCTATTACTGATCATTGTATCCCCCTCCAAAATTAACCTGTTTATGGAGAAGAGAGATGCTAATTTCACTATCACCTTGCCAACACTTTCAGTCATGATTTTAATGATCTTCAACAACCTGCTAGTGAGCCAATTCTGAATCTAAGGAAATTGATAACAAGCAATATGGGAAATATTTTTTAAATATTATAAGGATCTGTTCTGGAACAGAAGATAATCAACTTATGAATATCAGCAAATAATATCCTTGTTATTTTTTTCATAATGAAAGACAAAAGAAAACACACGGTCATAGTGGAAGAACATTTACAAGTTATATAACCACAAGACTGAAGGATCGAGCACCAAAATGTCTTCTAACAAAAATTAATGAGGTGTTTCACTTGCACACTTCCCAGGTTGACCCAACTGTCAGGAGAGGGCAGTATATTCTGAGTTCTGACTCAGCATTATTCATCTCCACTTCCACATGGATCTCACAAAACCAACCGTGCGTGATGTAAATACAAAACAAATCTTTTACACATGTAGAAATTACATGGAGATATGTTGAGAGGTCGGGGCGGGGGGCGGGAGGTGAACGTTCTCTACTACTTAGGACTCGGTATACTAAATGGTATCCCTTCCCTTGTATTCTTCACGTCACCAATCACCTTTTGCTTCCTTTGGGCATTTAACAATGTCTTGCATATACAGTTTAACAAAATGCGGCCTTGATTGTGATATAAGTATCACACTACTAACAGCTCTTTATTGTTTGATTGATCAACTCTTGTTTCACTGATTAGAAGTTGCCTGTATTACATAGGTTTGTCTTAGATTTGTTCCACTAAGCCCAGGCTATAACAGCTTCTCTTACTCTGTTTCAATTCTCAGTGCTTGATACTGTCTCATGAGCCTCTTAAAGGTTCTCCTCCTTCTAATCAAACCCCTAGAGGCACTTTAGCAGCTAACCTGGGTGATTACAGGCATTACTGTTGTAATTTACTAAATTATAAATGCTTTTTCTTAGTCATCAGTTTCAATTGTGTAAAGTTGCCCAACTGTAATGGAAGTTGCATGCAGAAATATTGTTGAAAATTTAATTTGCATGCAAATCTACCCACTTGCCATCCTTTATTGTGAAGTGTTAATGTAGTCACACAGGGCTGCACTCACGGATTACCAGGATTTTCAACCAAGCACTGTGACTATGACCACTTGAATATACCATCCTACATTGCCCCCCCAAAAATTCTTATTTAGGTTCACCACTTAGAGATGTGTGCTTGCACACGTGTATTTTCAAAAGTACACATCGTTGTATATACGCTCTTACATTTGGTACTACCCACAGTAACTAGAAAATTACTTTAAACCATATGTATACATGCAAAAAGTAAAACACATTTTAAATGCTAACATTTGATCACAAATACCTTTTTACTTCTTTGGCCTCCCTTCTCTTTATTTCTCTCAGTCAAAAAAAAAAAAAATCTCTGGCTAAACTTTTCAGTAAATTTTATCCTGAGGCTTTATACTTGTCTGTTGTCAGTGGTCTTTCCCCCGCCCTCCCTTAATCCTCCTTCATTCACACAGACATTCACACTTAAAGAAAGGCAGCTGGCACATGGTGCAGCACTTATTACTTCAGGCTCCATCAGCAAGTGCCTGTCATTATCACCTACCATGTTTCCTGTCTAATTTATTGTATTTAAGAAGTTGTAGCTGTAGGTAATTAAAGAGTACCACTCTGGTGTGATGAATAATCACTACACAATTCATATTACCCTAGAAAAGTGTAAGTCTCTCTCCTCCCCACTTCTTGGGCTTCACACAATAGAAGCAGATGACTTGCTGCTTCTTTTTATTCCAGATTCTACACTTGCAACATTCTGGGTCTAACTAGACCCCACCTGGAGTACTGCGTCCAGCTCTGGGACCCCCAACACAAGAAGGACATAGACCTGTTGCAGCAAGTCCAGAGAAGGGCCACAAACATGATCAGAGGGCTGGAGCACCTCTCCTAGGAAGAGGAGCTGAGAGAGTTGGGCTTGTTCAGCCTGGAGAAGAGAAGGCTCCAGGGACACCTTCTAGCAGCCTCCCAGTACCTAAAGGGGGCCTACAAGAAAGCTGGAGAGGGACTTCTGACAAGGGCATGTAGCGACAGGACAAGGGGTAATGGCTTTAAACTGAAAGAGGGTAGGTTTAGATTGGATACAAGGAAGAAATTCTTCCCTATGAGGGTGCTGCAGCACTAGAACAGGTTGCCCAGAGAAGTTGTGGCTGCCCCCTCCCTGGAAGTGTTTAAGGCCAGGCTGGCTGGGGCTTTGAGCAGCCTGGTCTAGGGGAAGGTCTCCCTGCCCATGGCAGGGGAGTTGGAACTAGAATGATCTTTAAGGTCCCTTCCAACCCAAACCATTCTATGATTGTATGATTCATATTTTTAATGTAGCACCTGTAACCAGTACAAGTACATTCTAAGAAAATAATGAAAAATGTACAGTGCTTATTACTGTAGAAAGTGCACACTGATCTCCTGTACACGGACATTCACTGCAGTAACTTGTTTCAACACCTGACTGAAAACAGCACAAGCTAGAAAGAATCACATGCTTCAAAAGTTTAGCATCTGTTTATGTGATTTTTTTGAATCTAATGAGTTAGTGCTCCCAATCCACTATGACTTCCCACTGGAACCTCTACAGAATTTGGGCACGTATTCTTTACAGACAACAACTAATACTGTTTTCTTTATAGGAAAAATATACCCACCACTGTGAACAAGAACTGCATGACGAAATGAAGGATAATCCAGACACATGTTTCAGAAAGAACAGACACTTAGACCTAAGATATATTAACTTAATGGAAAGGAAAATGCTTGTTTTAATGAACTTACAATTATATTGCAAACACTTCATACCTTTTCTGAAAGCTGAATAGCAAGAAGGGAAACAGGGTGATTGCTAACAAAATACATGCACCAATTCTTGAACTGTAGGGTAGAAAAGTGTTTATATGGTGCAATAGCTATTGTTACAAAAAGAAGGAATTTTTAATATTTCAGTTACATATAAAAGAAAGACCTTTTCAGAAACTATTTTTACATTCCAGATTTTCTTGGAATTACAAAGATGTAACAAAGCACTCAAACGTGTTTTGAGTTGTTGGGATTTTTTTTTGTGTGTTTACCAAGAACATCTACAGGCTCATTCGTTAAGTCACAGGATACAAGAGACTAGAAATGGAATAGGTCACAAAAGGTCAAGTATTATTTTTATGTATAACTCAAGCATTGTCCCCAGAGTAGCTCTGAATGATATGTGAAACAGTCCAGTAATGAGTGTTATCACTTAATTTGGCATTCTTATTTGAAATTCCCTTCAAAGCCTGTCTGTGTGTTGAAATAGCCCAAAACGTCTTCGAAATATTTTATTACTACTACAATAAGCAATTTCAGAACAAAAGAAGATTGTACTTTTCTTTCTGATAAGTTTGCACTAATTGAGATATTGAAATAAATTTGGAGTGCCAGAAAAGAAAGAAATCAGTAAATATTTCAGCTTCCAAAAAGAGATGCAAGGCAAAACATTTAAATTTTACAACTCGGACTTACAGCTCACAGGATTTGCAAGACTAAAGAAACACACTGCAAGTCTTTTTTTTTAAAGTACTTATTCAATTGAATGCATGCACTGAGAAAAATCTTAAAAGAAATTAAATATTACAAATTCTACTCCTCTGCTGCTTCTCATTTCATGGCAAATTCCACTGATAGAAAGAAGATTATATTTACTGTTCTTACATACCTGACCTCCAACTACATTTACAACAGAACTTTGGTTGCAGAAATACAACTGATCAAAGACTAACACAATGGTCTCTCAGGCTCTCTTAATATTACTCATTTTTAAAGTACTTATTCAAAACAACAACATATATCCCCAGTGCATCATTATGTCACGCATTAAGTTCACTTACTCAGAGGAGTTATTCCACATCTTCCCTGCTTTCAGAAGAGGTCACTTCTATCAAAGCAGGCAAGAGCAGTACAGTTTACAGGTCTTCAGTGTACTATGGCACAAAGATAGAAATATGAACGTGTAGATTTACTTCAACTCCTTTGAACACAGCAAGAAATAAAGCTATAGGCAGTAAGCTTAAAACAACTGATAAATTATTAGGAGAGACAGGAAAAATTGTCTTTCACTGCAATTTTCCAATGAACCTAGTTTTTAGATTCTTTGTACTTCCAGTCATAGTGTCCTGACTAGCTCCAAACCCGTAGCTACCCTAACTCCAGTGAAGCAAATTTTACAAGCTTGCTAGGTGGAGCCACTCCTACTTTACATCAGGTGAGCTGGTCTTAAAAGATTTTAATTATTTACAGGTGAAAGCCTCTCAGCCAGCCTGAGTCCAGGTGCAGTTACTATGCACAGGCTATACTGTGCTGTGCATGCAGTTTGTACCAGAATGATGTTGTTGCCTTTTTTTTTTTTTAGATCCCTTTTAAGGAAAAAATTAGCACTGCACTGTTCTCCCTACTTAACAAGTCTTTATTTTTACTGCTGCTACAATTAACTATTTTCAAAGGCCTGTAATGACCTACCATCAGTTCGTTCACAGAATGTCACCAAGCAACCAAAATAGAAATTAAAAAATGCTTTGTTGTGTTAACACCTACTTAAAAGGATTTTAAAAATGCCTCAAAATTTCTCTTCAATAAATTACAATTTAGGGTTTGTCTTATTTAAAGACTTTCCCATATAACAGTAATCCACATATGACCCTCCGCATAAAACAGAATACACACACATTATATACAGTTCCAGCATACCTTAAGATTTGGTGTTAGCAGGAACTCTACATAAAAAAGATAGCTCGCTCCTGTGCTGGTTTTGGCTGGGATAGAGTTAATTTGCTGCACAGTAGCTGGTATGGGGCTATGTTTTGGATTTGTGCTGGAAACAGTGTTGATAATATAGGGATGTTTTCATTACTGCTGAGCAGGGCTGACACAGAGTCAAGGCCTTTTCTGCTTCTCATCCCACCCCACCAGCGAGGAGGCTGAGGGACACAAGGAGTTGGGAGGGGACACAGCTGGGACAGCTGACCCCAACTGACCCAAGGGACAGTCCATGCCATCACTCTCAGCATATAAAGCTGGGGGAAGGAGAAGGAAGAGGGGGAACGTTCGGAGTGATAGCGTTTGTCTTCCCAAGTAACCATTACACGTGACAGAGCCCTGCTTTCCTGGAGATGGCTGCACACCTGCCTGCCGATGGGAAGCAGTGAATGAATTTCTTGTTTTGCTTTGTTTGTGTGTGCAGCTTTTGCTTTACCTGTTAAACTGTCTTTATCTCAACCCACAAGTTTTCTCACTTTTACTCTTCTGATTCTCTCCCCCACCCCACCAGGGAGGAGTGAGTGAGCAGCTCTGTGGTGCTTAGTTGCCAACTGGGGTTAAACCACAACGGCTCCTCAGTCCTTTCCCTCAGCTAGAATAAAATCCCCATGCCTGCCTTCCAGAGCGGAGTTCTCAAGATGTATCTGCTGTTATAACACAGCAGTAATTGCCAAGCACCTTCAATCTAGGGTTCAAGCAAAATGATTCTGAGCAGCTCCACATCCCTTCTCAGGGTGTTAGCATCTGCCAGCCCCTTCCATTTCCTTCCTGTACATTTTATCTGTGCTTTTATCTTTTCCTCCCTTTATTTTGCTTTATCTATTTTCGACAATAGTGACTAGCACAGTATAACAGCATTATATAAGCTTTTTACAGTGCCATGTTTTGCTTTACAGAGCGAGCATAAATGAGGAAACACTAAGTTAAACTCTGACAGCCAATGCTGGATGTATCAGCTTGGCCTATAAATAAGCACTGATCACCTCCATTTTATTGAACTCATTTTCCAGGCAAGCAAAGACCACAAGATTCCTCTGCAAATTTTCCCTTTACGCTCTCCAGCAGTGCTGCTAGTGTCAGCTGCGACAGATTTATAGCCTATTCATTCATGGGAACAAAAACCCTGCCAGGGCTGGTCATGCAACACGCAGTAGCAGTTAGTTCAGAAGATAACAGCTGCAATACCTCACTTCCTTATTCAGCACTCTATAGCATACACTACTTTGGAGATAATAAATGCTTCTTGTTTGTATTTCCTGAGTAATATCAGAGGAAAGGGTCCGCACTACAACAGTATGAAGTGGCACTGCAACACAGAGGGATTAATCAGTGTTTTCATTGTATTTATTCCTTCTCTGGCTTTATGGTTTTATAACTGACATAAAAAAGTTACTTTAGACTGTTTTTCTGTACTGTCACTTCCAGGGATAGTCAAATATTTAAATTTTTTATTTAGTACCCATTTAATTTAAAAGGTTATTTTGCATTATTTTGAATTCCGAGGTCTTACAATATGTAGTGCTTTAATATCAAGAGATATTCACTGTCAGGATCAACCAGTTATTTTCCCTTACACTCAAAGTCAAAAAAGGAATCTGAAGCAACTGAACTATGGATTATAAAATTACCAGATTCCTTTCACTATTTTGAAAAAGCAAACTAAAATGTGTAATAGTTTTGTAAATATTCTTTAGTTGCAGTAAGACATGGTATCAGAGAGAATACGTCAGAGTAAGATCAACAATGCGTTTTTTGGAGGTGCTGCGCAAACCCATCAATTTTGGAAGACATGCTCTTACATTTGGGCTACATACTGAATTTTTAAGCAACGCACTGTTGCCTCATTGCAGACAATTCTGAACCTTCAACCTCTTCTCAAATGTGTCTGCTGTAACTGCGCTTCCTGCTCCTCTGCAGCAACCCACTCTTTCTCCCATTGAAAACGCATAATAATATTACACCAAGCTCTAATCACAAGCAGCACAGACTAAGATCAAGATTGACTTATGTGCAACTCATGCATGTTTTCATGGTCTCTTTGAAGGAGATACTACATTAACACGAAAACCAAAATGAACTTTTATCAACTTGTGATTTTCATCTTTTTTCCAACTCTCTACTGCAAGATAATATCCAAATAAAGCCCCAAAATGAACATTTAATTATGTTAAAATCACATTTTTCTAAGTATTTCTTAGGTTTGTTCACCCTTGAGCACAATATTCAGCTCTTACAGCTGCTCAGGAGATCAGAACTTCTAATCTCAGAGTGAATTTTGCCACCTCAGTCGTCTTTCAGAAACACAGTGCCCAAAACTAAAGTACACTTTTTTTTTTGTGCTTTCACCAGAAGAAAATGAATAGCAATTTCTAATAGTGGTGCAGATCAAACATTTACGATCTTGAATTTCTGATGAGCTTTTACTGAGCCCATGATCCACTGTCCCAAGTTATAGTTAAAGTCAATTTTTAGTTTGATCAAACGTGCCTATATAACACGGAATACAGAAAAGTAGATTTACTGTAGAGGTGGAAAATATGGGAATGATCAAAAAATGTATTCTAAAATAAGCCATTAGTTGGTCTAATTAGAAAGTTCACCCCTCTTTACAAATCTCATCTCCCTTAGCAGAGCAGAATACACAACCATCTTACGAGATCAGACCAAAGGTCTGGGCTAGAATCCTGTCTGCGGCACTTGAGACTCCAAGTGCAAATATAAATGCTTAGGAACAAAAAGATGCTTAGACCACAACAGCAATGCAACCCACTAAAAGCACCTCTGTGTAACCTCTTCAAAGTCAAACATATGCTCTAATGTGCTCAGATAGACTTCTGGATTTAACTCTGAATCTCCTTGTTTCAGTCACTTTCAGTCCATGGGATGTATAGAAAATATGACATCTGTTACTCTAACTACAGTCTTTGCTAATCAATCAGGTTTTATTGGGTGGCCTCTGGCTCTGCTCATAATACTGGAAAGAAGTTAGAGGAGCAGTTCAAAATTTTGCCAGTTTAACAATCCTTGCTAGTTGGAAGTAGCACACGGTGGATGACTACAACAACCACTACCCCAAAACCCACCAGTGGTGAGGTTTACAGTACCTGTGCTGTTCCTATTGATTATGGAGGAAAGTGAAGGGGCAAAGATTTTCTGCACTGAAAGTGGGGGAAGAGTGTAAGAAACTAACCACTCCAATGATTCATCCTTGCATTGTCCTATCTTGGCAATATAAATCAAAATATATATTCATATTCACTTTTACAATATTTATAAAGAAGCTTTTGTGAAGCAGCCCTATTTTATCTGCTGAAAATTAGCCACCCCCTGCTGTAAAAACTGGATTTTTCCCACTCAACATAGAAATGCATTCATTCTTATAATTGTTCTTTTCTTTCAAATCACCTAATATACAAATGCTAGAAGACATTATAGTTCATCTGCTAAGCAGTCTCTTTATGAGTTGAGGCTTCAATGCTTTAATGGGGAAATTGCCACATTTAAGTAAATCGTCACCTCCACCCAAGTAATCATATTTGTAGCAGACTTCTGCTGACCTCATCTCTACAGTAAAAACAAAAACACATTTACAGTTTCAGCTCAAGATATTTGGTTCAAATGATTTCACATGGAAGACAGTACAGAATTAACACGTCAATGCCCCCAAGACTATCAGCCTCACGTTGCCTTTTCAGTTAAAATTAATTTATTCATCATTCTTACTTTGCACTTGGCCATGGATTTTCCAGTATGCAAACACAATTTCTAACCTATATTCTTCTACCTCAAGTTCTGATGCAAATAAGAGAAATAAGGGGTGGGGGTGGGTAATCTATGGAATTTACTAGAAATTACAACTTTCTTGTATGGTTCTAACTTGTTGTGTGGAATACAAATTCCAAAGACATGAGACCACAGGAACTATACAATCATCTGACTTGATCTAATGCTACATAGATCAAAAAGCTTCATTCAGCTACTTCCATAACAAGAGCACACTGCCTCGTACAAAAAACCTTCATCTTGTGCTGTGAAACTCACTCTGAAAAGCTACAGAGCTTTATTAAAACTTGTGTAGATATGTAGAACTTTACAGTTCTTTACAGATCCTAATAATTTTAAGGTATTTTTAAAAAAAAGCTGAAATGCATTTGGACGTAATAAACAGAATATGATTTTAAGTACTAATAGATTGAAACGGTTCGCCTTGGATTTATACTTTCATGTCAAAATGTCAAATTTGATGTATAAAGGTGAGATTTGAGGAAATGAGACACCGTTTTCCTCAATATACAAGCCAAATGAGACTCTTGGACCCATGGGCTTTTTTTCACTACACTAGAAAAAAATTTTGGGTCATAATCCAATCTTTCCTTCCAAATGAGGTAAGCTTTATTTTCTAGGTTTCAAAAGCTTAGAATCCTTCATAACACACACTTTCATTTGTTTTTACTATTTCACAGAGACATTGGCATACACAATTTTTTTACAAGACAAAAAAAAAAAATCTCTGCTTTAAGAAACTTACAAGGCAAAATTTACACATTACAACCTGTAAATTTAAGGTGAAAGGATGATATATAACCTCCCATTTATTCATATTGACGTTTAAAATGACCTAAAGGAGTAGAGTAGGGTCCTTCAGAAAAGCTTCCTTTATTTAATCCCTTCTTTGGCTAAAAGGATGAAGTCTCATGCATACTTCTAGGGGATACAATTTCTTCTCACTAAGAATATTCATTAGAAGAAAAAAGAAAATTTAAAAAAGTGCAACTAAGCAAAACTCAACATTTTCCTTTAGCTTCATATCCTTTGTGCAGGGTTCTCTCCATTACAATTCCCTTTCATCCACTTACAAAAAGATGGGCTTGTCCTGAGTTGTTCCAGAAAAATCAAAAGAAGGCAGAGTGTGAAAAAGCTTCCATAGGCAGTAAACATAAAGGTGATAATAGAAGCAATATAAAGGTGATAATTGACCTCAGTGGTCAATCTAGCCTAATATTCTCTCTGATATTTGCCTTTACAAATTATTTAATGTTTAGAAAAGTTCTTAATATGTCACAATGTATCATATTATAAAAACCTATTCTTAAGTATTTCATTATCTTACACTGAAGAATTGTTTCAAAACACACACTTAAAATTTACAGTAACAACTCTAGATCATCTTGTTACCCACCTACACACCTAATATGCTAAACCAGTAGTCCCACACGACTTCTGGCAAAGGGTTCCCATACTCCTAAACATATATGGGATGAAAACCTTTCCTTTTCACTCTTGCTTTATACTTACTCTTTTTCCAACTTCATTGAATGTCCTGTGTTCCAGAACTCAGAACACCAGTGTCTCATTCACTAAGTACCTAGAACAAACTTAAGCCAAGTGCCTTTTTAATTTTTTTTTTTTCGAATTCATACAACTTTGTACAAATTCCCCTTTCCCAGAGCTTTGAGCTCCTAGGAATATAGGTACAACATGGTTTTCAAGGAAGCCTTCAAAGTTTTGAACACTATGCATCACTTCTAAAATACACTGTACAATTGACTAAATTTGCCTGCCAACAATATCTTTTCCTTAAATACGATTTCTACTATGGATGACAGATTTTACATCATCTTCATAGGTAGTATAAAGCCCTATCCTTTAAAAGACAATATTTTAGTTGTTTTCATCTTTAGCAAAGAGCCTGGGTTAGCAGCCTCATAAAAAAGCAACCCCTGTAAGTAATACAGCATGCCTATACGTGAAGATTTTTTTAGTATTGTTCAGTAAAAAACAACTTCAAAAATTGAGTATGAAATTGAAGAATGTTACCCAAATAATATCTGTGTCCACATTCCTAAATCTCAAAAGTCAAATCTGGGATGTCAACAATAATCTAACACCTAATTTCATAATTTCTATTGCTTTCAGATGGTTATCTTGAATTTGCACTTATGTCTCATGTTTTCTGCCCACCGCGTTACACTAAATCAATGACAGTATCTATTAATTCACAGCATACAGGAGTTATAGGACAGGGCATATTTTTAACTACCTTGAGTGCGGCAAAGAGAATAGTCAATTATATATGTTTGTTAATCTAAAAATAGAAATGTTGGGTTATATGGCTTCACGAACAACTGAAAGAACATTGGCAGAAACCGTAATGTACTCATCTAGCACTTCCAGAGCTGACTCAGAACCTCAGGTTTGAGATACCCTGTTGTCCTGGTTTAGGCCAGGACAGAGCTAGTTTTGTTTTCAGCAGCTCCTGTGTTTTGGATTTAGTGCGAGAACAACGGTGATAGCACACTGATGTTGCTGGTTGCTGCTGAACCACCAAGGACATTTTGCAGTTTCCCAGGTTTTGCTAATGTGCAGGTGCAAAAACTTGGGAGGGGTAGAGCCAGAATAGTTGATCCAAACTGGCCAAAGAGAGCATTCCATACCAGAGACGTCATGCCTGGTATAAGTGAGGGTCAGTCAGTGGGCCACTAGGCTTTTGAGACCCTTGGTGCCTTAATCCTTAAGCTTTCTTTCGGGTTGCTTTTTGTTTCCCTATTTTTTTTGGTTTTGTTTTTCGTTCGTTCGGCTGTTTGTGCCCTCGCCTGCTCTCTCTGGAACTTGCTGTTCTGGGATAGCTGGGGGGGGATACCCCTGCTCGGGACGGGCTGTATCGGTCGTCAGGTGGTGAGAAATTGTGTATCGTTTGTTTTATATATGTTATTATCCCTATATGTATTATCATTATTATTAATATATTTTTATATTTTTCCTTTGCTGTCCTGGTGAGCTGTTTTTATCTCAACCCATGAGTTTTCCTTTCTCTCCAATTCTCCTGCCCACCCCAGCGGGGAGGGGGGGGAGTGAGCGGCTGTGTGGTATTGGGTTACAATTTGGGGTTAAACCACAACACCTGTACAGTTCACAGAGTGTGATATAACAGATACCGCTATAGTCTCTTCCTAGAAAGACGTTATGGTTTGTTACTTTTATTTTCCCCAAGTCCTTCAGTTTAAAGGTAGTTCATACATAAGACTGTTTCCTTCTCCCACTTGAACTTGAGTTTATTTATCCCAGAAACCAAAAGGCTGGGACAAGCAGACCATAACTATGGAGAACCTCTCTCAATTTCCTCTGTTATCATTACTTTTTCCACATTGGCACCATTTCACCTTCAGGTACATACACATGAGTTTCTCCAAGAACTACACGTTCTGCAATCACCACACGTTGGTGAAAAAGATGACCTGGCCTGAGACTTCACGTGTCTACTTCTGCTCCTAGAAACACAGTGACACACCTTTTTTTTTTTTTCCTCGCTGCTAATCAAAGAAACCATGTCAGAATTACATTTATCAATTTAAAAAATTGCCCTTTTCTTACAGAGACATTGATTATTTAATTATTTCACAGAATAGCATTATAAAGGAATGCTCATAAAACTCCAATAACGATTCATTAAATCTTACCTGATTAATATGTAATGGAGTCACTATCCAATGTTTTAAACAGATACTTAAAAGCCAAATAGGAAGTCCACAAGCAAGAGAAGAATTTGTATTGGACAATACATTTGAGGCCTTTAAATGCCTCAGAGGAAAAAGTGGACCAAACACTGCTCAAATAGCTCAAGTTGTGCCTTTATTTCCAGATTTATATGAGATAGCAAAAAAAATCAGTTTGAGTTTTAAATTATTTGATTAAGTTTTCAGAATAATCAAATAGTTTCTTCCCAACCCAGTTTTATTTTTGCCAAAAATGAAGAAGTTCTTTCTTTTACATGGCACTTTTATGTTAGAAAACGCGTCTTCCTCTGTATATCTGGAGGCTACATTTTTCAGTTTGAAGGACTGATTTTTTATACACTGATGTCAGAAAGATGACAAGTTAAATTTGTCTAAACACTATACTGCTAATAACTGGCTTTCCCATGTAAATATTTGCAGACCAACCCACTCCTAAACTCAGCTGAAATCATGGTTATAAAAAAAAAAAATAATTGTTATGAAGACATGGGGTTTTACCTATTCATTAACCAGCATCCTGTATTTTTGCTGTTTAGAATTTATAATATATCAAATTCCTTTCCTTCCTACCTTAAACTTCAGAAGATAGTCTTCAAAATTCTAAGAGACTACAACATACAATTTTCTTATTCTTCTGAATGCCTTTACATAAAAGTATGACAGAAATCTTACTTTTCATGACCCTCTGTGGAAGAGAGAGAAACCTTCACTAAAACTTGATTTTGTAGAATTCCAATGACTACAGCCCCATTAGACTGTTTTTGTAACTGACATCTGTCATGTACAAGTAATGAGATGTCCTCCGTAACAGGTCTTCAAACAATCATCCCCCTTGATACAAACAATAATGGCTACAGTGTCATGAGTTGAGGTTAAATAAACTGTGTGTGACTTTATGGGATGCTAATCAGAAAGCAGGTGAATATAAATAAGAAACAGAGAGGGTGCACGATAATACAGAGGTGGAGGGAGGAAGAGTATGAGCTCTAACTGCCAGATAAAAATGCTGAGCCTCCTTTCTCAGAGCCGAGTTCTTTGTACCTATGCAATAGCCTTGATTGAATGAAGCCTCATATTGCAGCGTGAAAGGTATTTAAAATTCCATTTTAAATTTTGTAAACTGTCAAAAGGAAGCAGAGATGTTGTTTCCAATATTATTTCTGTGCCTTTTGACTAGAAGGCTCTTAATGTTATTACTATTACTTCATTTACGTGAAATCCTCTTCTCTGAAGTTCTTTTGCTACCTATTTCAGTACATTCTCCTCTTTCCTTTCTTCCCCCTTTTTTTATAGAGTTGTCTACGTCTTCCCTTTCAAAATACATTCATGTAAAGATGACGGTGAAACTCTTCTGCTCACCACAGGATGTTGTTACTGACAATTATAATTCGTGTGCTATCATGATCACTGAAGGAAAGAACATGCTACAGCCTCACCATGGGTTGTTGCCTCTTCAATTGCTTATACTATTGTTCTTGAGATCTTGTTAAAGTTATACTTAATGACTGCTGTTTAGATTCGTTTATCATCAAACCTTATACACACAGGTTATTCACCCATTTAGTTTGCCATCTCACTTCTATCATCCTTCTTCTTCATTAACTGTATGTTAACAGGAGTTCTAACGTAATTCGTTCCTTACACTAGTATATCTTTATTATGTAAATATATGTATCACATCTGGGTTTTTTTGCTAATTTATGCCAGAAGAGTACAGTTTGTATTTTCCCCACTGTTTTTCTTCTCAGTGTTTTCAGGATATTGGCTGATCAATTGTCTTCTGATCAATACTGAGGTTAAATGGAATCACACATTTCACCAATATGTTTATTCCTGTGCTGAATAGGCCAACTATTCACTTTTAAATATTTTCAGTTTTGCTGGTTAAAGGGAACACTCACAACTTATTATATATGCATTTTTCTAACTATTATGCGCATACTTTAAAGAGAACTGTGCACTATTACTTATGACTTGTCCTATCCACAGTCATTCTGCTACTCAAGAAGTAATTTCTCAGACACAAGCTCCACTCAAGTTGGTTTTACTGAGTAACCAACTGAAGCAGACGGGAGTGCAGAATTCAGGGATAATCCTCACTCATGTACATACATACTCTTATACTGATGGTGGCTGTATCCATGGCCAGGCCAAAGGTCTCTGGAGAATTGAGGTTTCAATGCCCCACTCCAAGAAACAATCCACTAAACGAAGGAAGAATACCTTGACTTGGAATCTTCTAAAGTATCAATTTTTCTTTGCTATCCTCTCCCTTCACCTTTTGTATACACAAAAGGCAAACAAAGTGAAACTCTCCCCAACCAAACATACTGGCCTGCTTCCTTATAATATATTTTATCTGATCCAGTAAATCCTCAGAAGTTTTTGCAACTACATGCATAAGCGATTGTCAATTTTATTGATAAATTATGTTTCATTTTCTTCACATTGTATATCAAAAGTTCAAAGATACTGAACACTACACAGCTATAGCCAGAAATAACATTCTAGGCATAACAACTTTCCAGGCATACACCTCCTTTCACCCATACACAGGCTAGAGCACCACATACTGAACTCTTGTTTTGAAGGGATGATACCATATTCACGCAAGGAGCTTTGCCATTGTCAGGCTACATGCTGATAGAGTAGGCACTTACTCATGAATTTCAAATATACTGAATGTAATATTATCATAAAAGGACTGCATGTGTCTAAGCAAAGACAGTGTATTTAGCCCAGTGTTGACCATAAACATATATATATATATATATATATATATATATATATAAAATTACACGCACAGAGGAGCTAGAATTTTCTAGCTCTGTGCAGGCAATAGTACAGGGCTCACTCTCACCAGAATGTGGGCAGAGAGATCCTGCTTGGTGCATTCTCTCATGTGGCACATGCTGTCTCTGACCTTCACAGGTAAAGGTAAAACGAATCCCCCTATTACCCATATCTTCAAACACCCTCAGAACAATCTGTCAGAATGTAACCCACAGTAAATGGTGTTTCTGAACTAAATTATGTCACGGCACAGAGGGAAACTGCCTAAAAACATTCTCCTCTTCCTGATGCCGCCATAGTGAATGCCCTAAAAGCTGCAGCATTCACATGATTTGTTTCTGATGCCACCGTACGCTCATGGGAGAGTCAGGGAAGAGGCATACTTTGAGTCGTCACATACCGAGATGAAGAAAATCAATTTCAATGCCCAAGGGAAGAAATTACTTCTAAAGAAGGTCACTCACCACTACAAGTTGTTCCATTATCAGGTAGTCTTGGAAGGAATCCTGCAAAAATTAGGCAAGTGTGGAGTATGAGCTGGTAAGCTATAAATAACCTAGGGTAATGTAAAACGTATAAATATATATAGGAGGTATATATATAAGGTATAAATATATAAAGCAGCTTAACTTTAAACCAGGTAAGATTTACTTATGCATATTTGTTCTGATAAAGAGTTTAGGTAAGATGTTGTTTGTCTGATGCTGAAGGACAATAATTTGTACACTGCACATACAAAAAAATTGTTGATATAATGCAAAGAAGATTCATGTCAAGTTGGGATTGCTGCCAATGGAGGGTGGGGCAATTCACTGAGGAAAATGGTCTAATCATCACTCACAATACTCCAAGAATATGCCTTTCTTCAGAAATCAGCATATTCGTTCAAAGGAAGTCTGACTTACTACGCACATAAAATTTTTAGGGGCCAAGACTGAACCTCAGCTGAAGAAATGCGCAGTCTATCCCAGACTCAATCACGTGTAAATGGCTTTGCAAGCAGAAAGGAAACTGGCAGAGAAGCAACACCATAAGAACAGTAAAACATTGATGGTTTCATTCATGCTATATTTAACAGGCACGCGCTCAAGTGAGCTAAGGAAAACACACTCCAGAATGGACATAGTCACTGCACTCATAGGGAAGTTAAATATTCAAAATAAATACCAACATAAAAGTGCTAGTAGTGATCTGACTAACCTTAACAGTGATATATAGAAGCTAATTCATTATAAAATTCAGTATCAAATGTGGAAAGCAAAACAGCAAAGTGAGACTATAATTAGCTAGTAAACTGTTAACTCATCCATATACAATGAAATGCTCAGTATTGACAAATGTCAAAAATATACATTAATTTACCAGTATTTCATGCTTTTTTTCTCTAAAGCCCCAGTTGCTGAATAATGTGATCCTAGAAAAAAAAACACCACACATAACTTGCTCATTTTCATAGTCACATTTTAAAAATCAGTTACTATGAACTTGGCTGCAGAGAAATTGAGACTCCAAATTCACCTTAACATATAACAAAATAGAAAAGAAATTAGTTTTGAGGCCTTATTCATGACATATGAATGCTTGGTAAAACTGAATATGCTAAATGAAGATTAGAATTTTAAATGAAACAAATCAAAAATAACAATTATTCTGTACAGCAGGAAGACAAAATAAGAACAATGAAAAGACAAATAAAAAAACCCTTTGATGTAAATGTTAAAAAAAGTAAAACAAACAAAGAAAAAACCAAGACACAGTATCCACTTTAGTAACGTTATGCTTGCTGAAATACTCACATGGTATCTCTAATACTTATACAGATACCAGGTCTTTTTAAGGATGTTTCTTTTATTAGTACTTTTTCACTTTTCCTGACATCACAGGCTAAAGCATGCAGAAACTGCATCACAACATCATGCTCAAAGATGATGACAGAGTGGAAGTAAAAGGACTTCTTCAGGTGCTCTCTCAATCCTTAGGAGCAGGGAACAAGTCACCAGGGAATATTGGATTAGATCTTGGAAGCAGCCAGAGAAACACAGAGAAGTTAGCTGGACGTAAGGCTATATTATGAGATTGAACAGTCTTATTAGTAGGCAAAATGCACCTTTGATTAAAACTTCTGCTTTGAGTTTCACTGGTTTTGTGTAATTTAATTATAGTAACACTCTCTGCATGATAAATGCTTTGTGAACACTAATAAAAGACAAACTCTGCTGCACAAAACCTTAGAGTCTAAAGACTGACAAGTTGACAGAGTAGCCCTGAAGCTTGTATGTTATAGTTGGAAAGAATCATAGCTTATAGACAAATTAAGCCCAAACGAACGCCACCCTCTTTTCCTTCACAACACCTGACAACATTTAATCACTGTTCAGAGATGCTGAAACAAAGTCCCTTTTGTAAGAGGGAAAGGCAAACCATAGACATCAGCAATATTTTAAACAAAACACAAATGAGAAAAAAACTTATAAAATGAACCTAAAAGCCAGTAAACTCAGTTTCAGAGAAGCTTATCATCACACTTAGAAGTCTTGCACATAAAAGAACTGCAGAACAGAATTTTGGTCCAGATTTCCAAGAGTCTCAGTATGACTTTTAAGATGGTATCAACAGCATTGCATATGTGAAGGCTTTATGTACCTATATTTGTATCCTCATGCAAACACAAATACAGCTTTTGCTTCCACACCTGGTATGAGATGGCAAACATTGAAATTCTGTCCGCTACCAACATAATTGATATTTGAACAGGTTTGAAAACAAATGAGACTATTCTGGGCTAAGACAAAACACAGTATTTATATAAATACTATTTGATACTCAGCATTAAAAATTATACATTTATTTGAACTACAGATGTCACATTTTTCTCTAATAGATATTTAAGGTACTAAGGAATAGGGATTTCGAATTACGTTACTTTGGACATTGTGTTACACAAAACATAATGCCAAGTTCAGTCAAGACTGTGACATAAAATTGGTAGCACCATAGCCTGTGGATTCTGTGTTATTTTGCTTCTCCTATTTAACGTTTTAGTCACAGAACATGTACAGTATGCCTTCTCTTGGGAAATTAACTATTTTTTCCATAGTTGCTACCACCAAATGGGGTGCACAAGACACATCAGAGAAGAATTTGTGCATTATGCAACCAACATCTCTTTGCAGCTCTACACTTTTTCCCACTATACATCACATTAAACCAGTGTCCCTGTAGTCCAGTGAGTGTCAAAGTACAACAGGAAAACACAATACCTGACACTAATAGAAGTTTTTGCCAACAGCTGTTCATAACCAGCTATGATTTTTGTATTCCACTCCAGATTAAAATGGAAGCAAACCTAAGAGTCCACCTTGCTTCTGCGTTGTATCCTTCAGCCAGTACAGTAACAGTATCTACTCCAGGTGTTAAGAGCAAAAAAACAAAGGTTCAAGAGCCCGTTCAAAGACATATGACGTTTTTGACTATTCAAAGTTTCTTTTAAGGTCAACTGAGCTGAATCTAAGATTGAAGTCAGTGGAACAATATCCATTGAAGAAAGCCATATTAACAGCGACAAATGATTCCTCAGTTACTGAGGTATACAATTTTTAGCATACTCAGTTAAAATGTGAACTCGTGTCCATTTCAACTTTTCTCTTTTTAAATGTTAAATAATATATGTAGCATTCATTTATTTTGAAGGAATAATAATTTGATATCTACAAAAGGTCTAAAATAGTGCATTTTTAAATTTTTCATAAAATACCTCTTGAACTGCTTTATTAATCATGTTAGTTACTACATTGCTATACTAGCTATGTATATATTAAAATTGCAAAAGAAAAACTCAGAATAAAAAACAATATACAGATTTGTTTTTTGAACAACACTGAGGCTTTGGGGCATAAAAATATGAAGGAAGACAACAAACAAACTAGGACTTGTACTTAATGTCTTTCAGACACTAATAGGTTAAAAACAATCATCTATATTATCCCCTCACAGATTGATTCATGCACAGAGGACAGAATAATCTATTTGTTTGCTTTCATGCAGCAAATTAATAGACCAAGCAGCAAGACGCACTTGCACTTCTAGAACTAGCAGGTTATTTGGCCCAAAGTATATATTCCTCTTCAGGAATCACTGAGATCAAAGGCATCCGATAAGAAATCCTGTGCGGTCTTGCACTATTTCTTAATAGTTCCTAGTATTTCCCTGCTCCTGTGTCAGCATGTCCATAATAAAATACAGCTTTTCTGGTTTGCAGTTAAGCTCACTATAACCTTGCCTCAGAACCCTCCACAAGAGCAAGGAAAGCTCAAGTCGTGTGTATCACTGGCTTTAAACTTCCTGACTACTTCAGATTCCTCCTCCACAACACGAACGGAACTTGTAGTTTTGATTTCAACCTATCCCCCTAATGTAAGAAGCCATCCCTAAATGTACTTTTAGCACAGGCAAACCATTCTCAAAGGATTATCTGAGCAGCTGTTCCACGATGGGGCTAATTCCAACTACTCAATCCCACAGAACACCCTGAACCCAGGACAGCAAGGAGTCTTAAACATTTAAAACCATCTAATTCAATTCTAGCAATAACAACCCAAATGTCCTGTGTGCTAGAAAGAATATGTAAGTTGGACACTGAAGTGTCTCTCACCATGCCCAGGCAGGGCACAGAAAACTTACACAATACTTCCAAAGTATTGCAAGCACTCTTCTAGTATTCGGTCCTCCCAGCTGAACAACTCGATACGCTCAGGATAATCACAGAACTCCTTGCTGCCCAAGCAATAGCCAATCTGTGTGTTACATCCCAACTGGAACTATGTAGCTCCTCACAAACAAGGCCATGCCTAGCTCCTGTTAAAAGCCTGTCAGTCTGTAATAATGGAATTATTTTACCACTTTACCACTCACCTATGCACCACTCTCCTTCATGTCAAAACTGATTTTTATATACAGGACCAATCAATACATCTTGTTTGGGGACAAACTTTTTAGCAGGGCCTGTTGTGATAGGACAAGGGGTAGTAGTTTTAAACTAAAAGAGGGGAGATATAAACTAGATAGAAGGAAGAAATTTTTTTGCAATGAAGGTGGTGAAGCACTGACACAGGTCGCCCAGAGAGGTGGTAGATGCCCCATCCCTGGAAACATTCGAGGTCAGGCTGGACGGGGCTCTGGGCAACCTGATCTAGTTGAAGATGTCCCTGGCCATTGCAGGAGGGTTGGACTAGATGACCTTGAAAGGTCCTTTCCAACCCAGGATCATAGAATAATAGATTAGTTTAAGAGCATGATCCATTTGGCCTTCTAAAGATCAAGCCACTCTAAAGAACAAAGGACTCGAGAGGTAGCATTTTCCTAACTAGTTTATCATTTTTCCATATGCTTCATGTTTCCCCATCACTACCTTACCACATGTGCAAGGCTACTGAACCATCAAAAGAAAATTTACATTCAAAAGATATGGAACCAGGTTCAGAACAAATTACTGAATATTTGTCCTTGTTTACAGATATTCACATACTGGCTTTCAATTAAATTGTTAAAAACCTACAAGACAGGTACAAAAGTGTACATCTTTATTCACAATTCAATCCCATACACTTCCTCCCAACATTTCAGGAGACAAACCATCTAGAACACGTATTTCACGCATCTTAATTTTCAGTCTCATAAGATTTCTGTATGACAAACGCTGCCAAAGCAAGTAACCCTAGTCATTTGAGTAAATTTCTGAACTCTGTGTATTTAGTTCAAATGAAGCAAGGTAATCACATCTTGGTGCCACCCATCATTATTTAGGACACTAAATATAATATTTGCAGGTGAAAATTTAATTTTTTTTGTTTCAACATTTTGTGGGTGATTATGCATACTTATATTAAATGCATACCTTGTCTGGCAGTCATCTTCAGGTTAGAGAGGTTTGGTGAATTTACTCTCAATGCAATCCAAATTCTCTCTCCCATCTTTGATACTGGTTGTTTGTGGTACTTCTAGTACATCGGTCTCCTGCACTCATACAATTTCTTACCCTCTGCTCACCCTTAGACACATAAGAGCAAAAACTCTCTGTTCTATGTCAGAGGCTCCTAAAGCTGCTGCTTTTTCCCCAGGGCTTAGCATTACGATGTTTCACATTTACGTGTGGTGCTCAGCTGCAACCCTAACAGACTACATCTACAGCGATGGAGTGAAAGTAAGCAAGGCAGCTGACATAAAAAAAAGCCATAAATTTGTCAGCGTTGGGGTGCTCTTACACCAGAACCCAGCATTCTGGCAACATTAACCAAAGCCCTGGTAATGCTATCCCCCCCCTTGCCCCCCCCCCCCCCCCATTAATCCTATGCTTATTTTGGTATCATTCACACTCTGACACATCAGCTGACACAGTGTGAGCCCTTGTAGCCTTCAAGTAACAAGAAGCAAAGGAAACTCGACTGCTGTAACACTGCAAGTAGATAAAGCAGTCATCTAAAGCTTGTGTTATGTAATGCCCCTTTAATGCAGTCAAGCCCAATTCAAGTGACTTCAGATCCATAGAACCCTCTAGAGGCTGATGACACTCCTCAGTAAGAACTCCTGGCTGACAACGGCAAAGCCAAACTCTACACTTACCTCTGTCAGACGTAAACAGCATATATTTGCTTCTGTGGTCACTGAAGCTTTTCACTGTAACTCTGACAAACACAAAACAAAAACTATTACCCGAAAAGCATCACTGCTACTCTCACGGATGAAAAGCAGTGCTTAAATATTATTTTTAATACAAAGTATACTGCATCAATCATAAATCTTGGGATATCACCATGCCATACTTCCTTTTAATGAAATTCTTGCATTGCATTCATCTGGGGTTTTTGAGCTTGAATTTTTTTTTATTTAACAGCATGTCAGTTAAAAATATCAGTGATACTTTTGTCAAAATAGTAGTAACTTTAAGAGTTTAATAAAAAATGGTGGAATTTTAAAAGTAAAATTTAACACTGTCATGCATAGTATAGTAATTTTATAGAACCGGCTTACTCAACTTCAGTACTATTTCAATAGATTATTTGGCTACAAAACAATCATTTGAATTTTCTGATGTGAATCGAAGAAGATGTTAGCTTTAGACAGATATCTTTTTGCATATCTGCAGATGCTTAGCCAAAGTTAGAACTAGACCTTAAAATTCCTTCTCATTACACTGCCTAATGGTTTTTGCGGTTTGAGATCTACAGCCAGCAAAAACAGACCTGCGGAAACAGACATACCCACTTAAAGTTTTGGCAGTTTGACACTCTCAAACTGAAACAGAATATCCTAAAGGACAGTGTTTGGTCCACATGTGGTCTCCTCTGTAAGAGGATAAAGCCTATCTTGTCATCCTGTAAAGTTTTGCGAGATACAACTCAGTGTTCATGTCCTTGACAGGCGCTGTAAACAAGGTGAGGGGAGGAAGAGAGGAAAAGGGGGGGGGTGGGGGGTAGGTGTGTGTCAAACAGCCTAGCTTTTAATTCACTTATATGCTGAAAGTAGGGAAAGATGGAAAAGTTGTAGGTGGGGAGATGGAGGGATGACATCTTTGATAAAGTACAAACTAAGCATATATCAAAGTGAATGTAGAGAACTAACTCTAGAGAAATTTCAGCTTAGGTCATGGTCGGGTACACCCTAGGGAACATAGCCCAAACTGCGGAAGAAGTTACTATCCAGAACAATGAAGTTAGACTACATTTATACTTTTTATCTACTTAAGCCTTGCTATGCTGTCAGACTGTTCATTTTCTAAGCAAAGATTAATCATAGCTTAGATGTACTTGGTTCCACTGAGGCAGTACAGCTCTATACTCAGACCTGTATTTAAAGCACTAATACTAATTATATTAAAAACTAAGTTTTGTCTTTAATCATAATTAGCAGAGGTTGTGCCTTACATCCCTACATACTGCTTCAAATCAGCTGCACAGCCAGGGAAAGAAACAAAAGTCCGGACTTGCAATAGCCACTGAACAGTATTCCCAAACAGAGTTTACAGGACAGCTCAGACTACAGTGAATACATACTTTTGGACATCAGAAAATTAAATCTATATGCAAACATTGTGAGATGCATCACTAGAACAATTTCCAACCACGCCTGTAAAAGCAGGCCACGTGTTCCTCTTTTCCTTTCAAAGTTAGACCAGTGTTGATTTTTTTTCTCCAATATATTCACACGAACAAGATATTTCATCTCACGGGTTTTATCCCAGTTCGTTCTATGCACATTTTAAATAAATTAAGGTGAAATAAATCCATTTTATTGTATTACATTATGCCACCTCTATGAAATAACGCTCATCTTTGTATTTTGTAAGGGATGTTGACATGCCTGAAAATGGTGCATGAAGTATAATCTTTGAGGATTGCACTGCTAGAAAAATAAATCTAAGCCTATGTTTCAAGCTCAGAATGGCACCGCTTTTGATTGAAATGCCCCTGAAACATCCATTCCAATACAGCTATGCTGTAAAATTCATACAATTGATCACTAGTGTAGCTGTAACAAAACTAGTGACTAGTAGCTTTGTTTTCTAAACATCTGTTCATCTCTTGCGAGCATAAAACATTCCATGAAATAAATTACACACAATTCTTCAGTTTCAGAAAGAACTGCAAACCCACAGTAGGAAAAATCAGGTTACAAAGAAGGGCTGGTCACACAGACCATGAACAACACCAAAATGAAGTTTAATGTTATTAATAGCAAAAAGTACTTTTGTGGAGGAATTTTATTCATGACAAGTCTTAGTCAAATAAGTTTGAGGTATGGCATCCCTAACAAAACAGTGACATTTCTTCTCTTGTTTCTTGCCTGCATTCCTAGATCCAGGCAAACTCCCAAACTGATGGAGTCCTAACAGGACAATAAAAAAAAACAGTGAGGTATCCTAAAACAATAAAACTGCTTCTTGCAATATCAAAACCAAATGTTTAATGAAAAAAGTAAGTGTGATCAGTTTGAGAAAGAAAAGCCAACTTTAAGTCTCATTATCTAAACCCAAAGTTACCTTTTTATGATCACAGCAACAAAGCTTTGCACAAATCCTCAAAATTCATGGCAGAACAAGTAAGAAATATCTGTTCTGATAAAGAAATTAATCCATATTTTGGAATACAAATTTATAATAGTTCTCAGCTTCAACCTTAGCAGCACATTGGTAACTACAGAAATCATCAGACCAAAGAGAGGTAATAACAACAACACTTAGCAAAAGGGACAAGAGTATCTTTAACTGTCAGCTTCCCAATAGCTGAACGAAGAAACTCCCTTGGCATTTTCTGGCACTAGTTCCATTTCCACTTTGAGTTCTTCTTATCTCTAACATTAAGAAAAATAGCTTGATTAATCAAGAATCAGCAAGCTTTCCCCAAAGACAGCATTCTACAACTGCCATTCAGAAAGACGTATCAGGAGAAGCCATTTTTTCAGCGATCAATGCCATTTATATTTTTTTTTTATAATGAAAGTGCATACATTCAAGTAGGGGGGTAAGTAGGCATGACCATCATATTAATCAAATACTAGCTACAGAAGAGTTATCTGCTAGACCCACTTGATGAGCAGGCATATAAAAAACCTTGTACTAAAAGGGAAAAGTTACATTTAACACAACATCTGCTTCTATTATGTCACTAGAACAAAACAGGAACACAATTAGAGCACCCAGATCAAACTCTTTGTCATCATTTACAAGCTTAAAATAGGACAATAAGAACCACACATTTCATAGAGTGGTCTCATTCAAGGTGAAGCAAAGATCACAGATATATCAAAATTCTGATGAGAGCAACAAGCAATAGGCCATTAAAAACCTAAACGAAAAACCTACTTCATCCTTCTTGCAACCATACAACTTACTCATATGAGTTACAGCTTATAAATTCAAATTTTCTATAGTATTTTAATTTTTAATTCACTTTTTATGTCAGAAATATAGTTAAGTTTGATTTCTGATCAGTTCTGCATGAGGTCACACAATGTGGGTAGGTTTTAGAACGAAAACACTCGTGAAAAATGCTCACAAAATAGAAGCTTCGGGTGTGGTGGTTTTTTTTTTTTCTAATTCATTCAACTACTCAACAGCAAGGCTTCTAATGAAGGCATTAAAAATTCAAGGAAAATATTCCTGTCTGGCTAATAGTATTGGTAAAATCAGTTACCGAAATCTCCCATCCCACTTCACTCCCATCTACCATATTTTGGACTTTAGGAAGAAAGTGACATTTATTTATACCAAATCTTATTAACTATTTGTTCAGAATGCAGGTATAACAGATCACAAGGGAAACGACAGAGTCATCAAGAGCACACAGGTCTCAATTATGAAGACTCTACCATTTCCAATGCAGTGGTCAATGGTATTTTTCTCTGCTTAATATACATAAAAGGCCATTCAGGTATATTTAGCCAATTCTTCTATGGTATTCAAGTAAGGACATATGGTTGATTAAGTGAGAGGTACAGGCCATCAACACCTGTATTACTCAGTGAACCCCAAAGGCCATCTCACCTTTAAATGACTAGATTCTTTGTCAAGAACTTGTGTTTACTTATAGCAGCTTGATGATAATAAAGGATTCTGACTTTTTTACTGGACCATAACTCATGAAGAAAGGCGGACACCTTCACATTATCACAGAACAGCTCTCCTCTGCTTTACTGAATATGGTCCAAACTTTGATGAAACAGTATCCTTTGCCTAGGAGCATTTCCATGCAGCGAGTCCAAGAATTACCTTCAGACAGAGAGAGAGATTTCGTTAAAAATAAAAGTCCACTTTTGTGTCTTTCACCTGCACACCCACGTCTATAGAAATAGAATTGGCATGTAATACAAATAAACCATCTCTAGAATTCCACTAAGTGTCAGGACACTCAGTGCCATACAGAAAAAAGCTACTTTATGAATACGAAAATAGGGAAAAAAAGAAATTGCACATAGGCAGACTGGTATCTCCAAAGTTACCACAATCAAAGTGCTTAAAGCTGTTTTTCCTCTAATAATTTCCCTCAAGCTAACACTCAACAGCTGGCAGTATTTTGAATCCTAAAGCCACGCTTTCTCTTAAGGATACAGTACTCATCATGCACTTCCCCAAAGTTAGGCAAGATAACTTCCCGTACGCCCTGCACATTTTTTTGTGACAGAGGATCAGGGACTGTAAGACACTCCAAGCGTTGACTTCCACTCAGTTCCTTACTGTAGTC
Source organism: Phoenicopterus ruber ruber (assembly GCA_009819775.1). Classification (NCBI taxonomy): domain Eukaryota; kingdom Metazoa; phylum Chordata; class Aves; order Phoenicopteriformes; family Phoenicopteridae; genus Phoenicopterus; species Phoenicopterus ruber. The sequence goes on from CM020227.1 coordinate 11,516,380, forward strand.
ACTGTGGCCAATGCCTGACAGCATACATCCAGTTTGGGGTTTGTTTTCTTTTTAAAATACATTTATTTACTGGTTTTGACACCAACTGTCCCAATTTAAATTACAGTTTAAGTTGGCATTATATTACATCCTGACCCAAGCCAGGAAAATGTCAGAGTTTTACCATTAGCTTCAGCAAGGCCATAATTTCAGCCTTTTGTCCTCTAGATTAACCATACAGAGAACTATCAGATACCTACAATAAAGAAGGAGGATTTTTTTCAGTAGCACCTAGTTAGCTAAGAATTTTGATAGTTACATGTTGATAGTCAATGGTACGTGCACTCACAAGAATTTAAACTTAAGTCCCATCACATGCCTCAAGTTTAAAAAACCACTAAAACTTCCTAAACCAGTTGGGCACTTTTCAAAACTTTCACCGTGAACACTTTGCTTATTGTATATAATGTGTACTGGGAACAAAATGTATCATCTGCAGTGATTTTATTTACTTCTTTACATTTATATAGCAAATTTGAACTCTTTTATTACATTGCAGCCTTGCAAAGTATATTATCATATTTCATTATCTAGCACATAGGCAACTGTGTCTTACGAGCAATGCTCTATTATTATAATGAATTCTGAATATCTAGTATAAAATTGTCAACATTACAAAATAATGTAAAAGTAAGTGCACAGTCAAATGTCTGCTACAAAGGAATGGAGTTTAACACATTTTCATTCTAAAGTTTGTCAATGAGAACTTAATATGTTTCTATGAAAAAGTGTACTTCCATTATCTCATTAGACTTTATTACCAAGATAGTCAAAAAAAATGGAGTAGCAGCAATCCACTGATGTAGATATGGTCCAATGAACTTTTATATTTGAACAATGGATCCCAATACTTATGATTTTGAAAGCTATGGAATGACTATGTTTTAGATATTTTACTTCTCAGAAGTAAGCATTAAATATTTGTTTGCATTCCGTTTCTTTTCAGATTTTAAAAGTTACACACAAAAGAACAGCAAAATACTATAGTTATATTGACCTAATATTAAATGCTTGGAGTTTTGCAATGTATTTTAAAACCTTTGGTTGCAAGGCAGAAATGTAGATTATCACAATCTGCTATTATGAAAATTATTCAAAAGTTAAAGGAATATAGACATAAAATTAAGAGTTACTGATGAAAAAGACTTTCCTACACAGGATTAAAATGTAAGGTTGCAATTTAGAGGAGGTTTCTATCCCCTTCCTTTGGAAGATCAAATCAAGTCCTTCAGATCTGACTCTCATAAAATTCCTAAACATCCTAACCTAACTAGTCATGATTGTTGCCTCTCCTCAACATCTCTTCTCATTTACTTCAGCAGGAACCAGACTAGGTCTTTTCATTTTGCTTCATCCCACTACCCAGAGTCATCACCATTTACAACACTAACAGCATTTTTCATAAACTCTCTGTTTATAGTATTCAAAAACAGTAATCAATTATCACAGTCCTCCTATCTATTTATTTGTAGAAAATAAATAAATGAAGAAATAAATCTGTAGAAAGCAGATTGATATTATGTACTCCTAAAATCAAGAGTGCTCAGCCTCTATTAGTTTGAGTGACATTCTGTATGTAGGCCACAGCTCCACAGTTAAGAGTCATGTGTAAAATAAGAAAGTATAAAGTACAATGTGAACAGAACGAATGGGAGAAAGACACTACTAAAGTGAGATGGAGAAAAATATTCACGAGAAACATCTGTACTGGATGAATTGTGAAACTATTTCAAACTACATTTTATCAAAAAAATTAAAGTATTTATTCTGGGATAATGAATTTCTTGAGAGAGACTATTTTATTAATAATGGATGTTCAGATGGAATCAGATACGGTAGGTGGAAATAACACAGAATCATGTCTTGTCAAATGTGTGATTAATTTTGCACTACAAGTATTGATTTGACAGAACACCTTTTTTTTTTTTAACCTGTTCATAGCCATTTAAGCGTAATGGACTTCTTTATTATCCAAATGTTATTCCTTTGTTTAAGCCTTTCATTTGAAAGCACTTTGATGCATTTATAACTAGTTACCAATTCTCTGGATCTTCATATGTGCATTATGTTCTAAGTTTACTCCTCCTCTTTTCAAGTCTATTAGCGTCAATTAGGCTTGCAAAGACATGCAAGTCTGACAGGTAAACTTTGATAAAATGCTTGGGCTGATCAACCAAACAAAGACCAAGCTACAGCATTTGTTTCCAATAAATGATTGCATTTAATAAACATTTCCTTGAATTTTACTTTCTTTTTTTAGCCATACTAGTGCATATAATTACTTTTATTAATGTCATAAAACTACTATCCATTATGATGTACACATCACTTAAGTATCATTAATAGTTTGCATACACTGGTGAGTTAAAGAAATGGTTGCATTTAGGAATAAACTGTACCTTTTAGACCACAGATAGTCAAGCAACATTTTAACACACAGCAGAATAGCGTAAAGTTGTTGCTGCATAAGCACCCATATTAGGCAGTAGAACATGGTTTGGTAGTGTTTCGTGCTCAGACTATGCCCTTCAGTCATTTAAAAGAAACAGTTTCTCCTGTTTTTACTAAGGCTACATAGAATCTTACTTCACAAATAAACCCATTAACTTCTTCAGTAAGAGCATGATGGAACATCTCTGTTATTTAATTTGGTTCTACCTACTCACATTTATCATCTATCAGATGAACAATTTCCTTCCACCTTTCAGAAAAAAACAGTCATAAAATGAAGAACAAATACTTGTAAGAGCATCAGAATCTGATCCTGAATTTATGAAGCACTATGGGTAATCGGTAACTAGGTAAGCAATAACTAGTAACTGCAGCTGCTATAAGTGTGAACATACAGAAAAGTAGATGGGAATTCCAACCATAAAATATTGCCTTTGAAAGATACACACACGCGCGCTCCAAAAGAACATTTATTTCTGAATAGGAAATTAAATAATCCTTTATGTGAAAAATTGTAAAATTATTTGTTTTGAAACAACAAAAGTAGTAACTAGCTCTAAAAAACTTTGCAGGCTATTTTAAAATACCCGATTTTTACAATTCACCCTTTTTCCTTCCACCTCTGTAACGATACAAAGCAGCAGCAAAATTCAGATGTACCACTGTAAGCATCTGGCATTCCTATAGCTCCAAATTTAAAACACAAAAAAAGCATTACTTAGAGTAACCTGTTGCCTTGGTATACTCACTGGTCTTTCAAAAATAATATTTTGTATCACTGTGTCATTTCTTGATATAACTGAACAAAACCACTCCCTTGTACAATTACAATTATTTGAAATAAATAAGAGATAAGAAATTTTAAATATTCAGTGGGCAGTTTTTAGCAGTGTGCCAGTCACAGGGAGGCATTTCTTTGCAAATATCTTTATTTTACAGTATTTTAATTTTCTAAGCTGGAATATATCTTCTGGTCAATTGCCCATAAATAAAATTGAGAGATATAAGCAGAAGGAAGAAAATAAGTGGCAAGTCCTAAATATCAAATGCAACAACAAAGCATTTTTCCAGTTCCACAAAGAAGATATTTTTGGCAACAATCAGGTCAGTGGACACACGGCAGTAAATTTGAGTTCTAGGTGCATAAGGATACAAGATTATAAATGCCATGTATAGCACATCCAGCTATTCTTTATTGATATTAACAAAGAAAGATTCCCAAGATTTGTTTGAGGTGACAAACAATTGACCAAATCAGATTTGATCCCTAACACAACTTAGGCTATAGTTACTCTTTTCAATTTCTCATTCAAATTTTAGTCTTCCTTAAGCTTTAATTAAAAATGTTAGTAGCAGCATGTTTACATTAATAGGCTATCATATTATTTTTCAATAACCAAAACTCATCCTGAAATTCTAGAATTAAATGTAAAACAGTTAAATATAGAGTGAGATTACACGGAGAGCAGAGTTTACCACTTTATTAAAATGGTGATTGTTCACATAAAGACTCAACTAGGTCACATATTAATAATTATCACTGACAATCTTTAACATCAGACTAAACCCACAAGTGAAGCAATATTACATCTCTCTCTCTCATTTATCTTTACTGCTTATGGCCCCTCTGTGGTCAGCATGCTGTGAGCTTCGTGGACATTTAATTATGAACACATCATAAATGTGGCTGACAAGGCAGAAGCTGGGTTCAGATGCTCCTGGGATGAAGGAAACATTGTTGAAACCACTTAGACTTGCAGTACTTTCATTCTGTTACAATAAACAGTGTTCCGAGTTACCATATACACACTGAATATAAAGCTCCCTCCCTTTCTCATTACAGATTTTCATCTCATCAAATGTTACAGTATGTCTTCGTGAAAATATGAGAATGCATTGTTCATGACCCTTTAAAAATAAACTATTTACCTTTCACTAGTCAAATTATAACAGTGTAATATCAGTGCAATAAGGGCCAAATGCTGAATGTTTCTACCAGTGTCATATAGATTGCTGGGAAAAAGAATAGAAATGCAACACCCGGGTAATAACACTATGAAGCATTTTGGCTGTGCTGGGTAACAGGACAGATGCCTCAGAGAGCTCGGGCAAAAGAAAGGAAGCGCCCAACAGCGCATATACTTTTTGCTATGAGTACCAATATATATTACTCCTCTCTGTGAATTCCTGGGTACCAGTAAGATAGACACTAGTCTGGCCTAATGGTTTTTACAGCAAAGAAAGAAAAGTTAGTTACAATATATTCTGACTCAAATTAGTTTCACATCTTCACAGAAGCTGCTTTCTACCACCCTCTCTACACCAGCTTTGGGTTTGGATTTTGTCTTTCATGGCAATGAAAATCCCTGTAGCAAATAATAGAGAGCATCTCAATTGCACCGGGATCCTTGAAACATCATTGTTATAAAATGCTCTGAATCCTCATCGCTTACAAGCTTTACTAACAAGAACACTATTTTAATAAAGCAGCCTACATTGTCCACAAAGCTGTCAAAAACGGCACAAAGATGTTACCTCTAAGGTGATTTTTTTTTGTGGAATAATATTCATAATGCTAAGAATTAACATTTGAACAAAGAGTAAATCTTGCAAGCTACTCTGATGCTTAAACACCTAGGTAAGAATAAATGTGCATGCGAAGAACTAACCAGTGTCATGTTTCAAAGCAACTGTCCTCTGTAGTGCTGAGGTACATATTTCTATACCTCCCCAACAGACTAGAAATAGAAAAGACAAAGCATATAATAAAGCCAAGCACAATGAAAGAGCTCTGAAGAGAGAGCTGAAAAGTAGCTATCATGTTGGCAGATAAATTCTACACACAATTATTCATTCCTAGCCTCTTGACATGTAGATTAATGAGTTTGATAACCCAGGCTTCCAAGAAGTAGATTCAACTCTGTTTCACTAGCTTTCTTCTCCTCTTCTAACTACAAACACCACTTTGGTCTATTGAGGAAAAAAAAAACAAATCGATACATTTGCACCGGTCATCAACATTTTTGCAATTGAAGTCCTATGTCAAAAATATGATATCTGCTGTGGGACACAGCTCTTTACTGGCCCTGTCAAGAATTCACAGGGGCTCATGTGATCACTGGAGGGAGGAGTTTTTGCTTCAGCAGTCTGTGCTTCCATGCCAAGTTCAAAGTCATATAGTAGCTGGGGGGGGAGAAAAACCACAACAGCTATTCTCATAGTTATAATGACCCTGTACTCACTGCAATGTGTTCTGTACATAAAATTTTCTATTTCTTCCCTGAGGCCAAATGACCTTTTGTCGACACTTTGGTTAATGTTCACTGATCAAAGTGGATTTTAAAGCAATTGTTGTATCAGATTCCAGCCATGACGACTTTACAAGGGGTTGTGTCTGCCTTAAACCAGTACACATAGTGATGCACACTCGAGGCGTGGGGGGGGGAGAGGGGAAGAAGGAAAAATACAGTTAACGATTTACAGATTTATTCTTTGTTGAGGCAAGTCTTGCAGAGTAGAAATGTTTCACTCTTGATTGGTGAGCAGCTTTGAGTCCTTTTTTTCATCTCAAGTGTTATGAGTTCAAATTCTCTCAAGTAGTAACAGTCATATGCAGCTGCTTAGGATTTATCAGAAGGTTTAAGGAATGGGGACTGGGGGGGGGGGGGGGGGGGGGGGGGGGGGGGCGGAGGGGCCATGTTTGCTTAAGGTTACCCCCTTTTCCTGGTTAACCAGAAGGTGAAAAGTAGTCTTTGGCTCTTAAGAAAAAACATAGAAATCCTATGTTGCAAAATTGCTAAGATATTACCTAGATTATCACAATTTCAGAACCCTGTCTAGTGTAATTATAACATTTTTCTTGTTATCTGCAACTGGAAAAGAAATCAAGATTACAGTGGGCACTTAATGCATGCTAACGGGCTCATCCTGAGGGAAAGAGAAAGTCACAACAATCCCAAAACTAGAGGCAGGCTATACCAAACTAGGGACACCAAAATAGCAATGACATTCCGTAGCATTCAAGTGTGGTTTACTTGCTCAGGCAAGGAGCAATCTCTTTCACAGCCTGCAACAAATTTTTCTACTACAAACACCATAACAGTTACTAATTTCTTTATCTTTTTCTCTTTGCATGGCTCCCTAATGATCTGAGCAAGCAATCAATGTGTTTGAGTAATTTTGTGCCAATTGCCGCACAACATTTTTTTTTTTTTACCTACATCTGAAAGTAGGTTGGATCATTGGATTTTATTTGTTATTATCTCTACTTTATTTTTTATTCAGGAAGAACTAAGTTGCAGTTGCAAAACTTTATTTAAGCAGCACTTTCTAATTTTCTTTTTTTTAATATTGTTTAAACCTGACTGCTTAAATTTAAATGTATTTGCCCTGGATTTTTTGGTTGGTTGGTTGTGATTTTGGTGTGGGCTTTTTTTTTTAAACAAACAAACAAAAAACCCAAAACACCCACACAAAAACCACCACCACAACAGTGCCTTACTGTAGGATGAGAAACATAGCACTCACAGGGGTGAAAGACATGCTCCAGTAATATCTTGCATTTTATCTACAAGCTTTATGATCCTGTAGCATGAGGCACACCCCCTCACACATCCTAACTGTAAATCTACCACATGAGAGGTTATTTAGAGATACAAATTACTGTTATGCACAATCCCCTTTGTAATCAAATATATCTTCAGTTTAGTGTTCACTTTAGAGAGGTCTCGTTCCTTTGATGCTCTTAAAGCCCACCTACTGAAACAAGTTCTGGAAAGAAAGTGTTATTCTTCAAAGTAAATCATAAGGAGGGAAGTTTTTTCTGAAAGATCTTAGAAATAGCTCATACTGCTGCTTCCAAATATCAATTCTCAGAAACATTCACACTAAGTGAACCCTATATGTATCTAATATATTGAGCAATTGTCATGCAGACCTATCCTTCCCACTACAACAACTAAGGATCTGCATGCATCCAGAGTATCTAATCTCCAAGCATCTAATCTTCAAGGACAGACATTTCTGTAGATTAAGGGGAGAGGAACTGAAAAGAACAAAATATGAGGCTATTTATTAAGACGATTGTTCACAGAAATCATTTTTTTTCTGCTCCTCCCCAAACTCCGAATCTAAGCATTTTAGATTTAGCCCCATAATTTAAGTTCTGAATTTGGAAGGAGGGCAGGGGGTTTTACATAGAAGTTAGGTTTCATAAAGATCTGCCCAGTTCCCTTCATTTGCCACTCGTACCAAACTATACACCCTCTTTCAAGCCATACAATACATATTATGAATCCATATTCCACCATCACATTGGCACCTTCTCCTCAGACAGTGCTCCAAAGTACCTCCAGCAGTCTGCTACCAACATTTATACAGCACACAGAGGTACAGCCACAATTCTATAAAACAGCTATTCAACAGCATTAGATAAGTATCTCAAACTACTACAACTATAGGTATTCCAGACAAAGGAAAATATGCAAAACAGAAACTTTACTATTACTGGAATACCACAACAGCACTAAAATTCCCAAAACCAACACAAACAGCCTGTGCAAAATGGTGACTCACACCTTGTCTATATCTATAGTCTTCAGACAGAACATCAACAAGTATACACAGTCTACAAGATAAATCTTGCTTTAGTAATCTAGAAGTCATTAGAAATCATTAAGCATTTCAGTGGAGATTACAGAGAAAACAACAGCATTAGTGAAGATACACACAAGATTGTTAACTGGGAATTACATTGTATTGTGGAACAGCTTCGTGGTTTACGTTGGGATTAACAGCCACCAAGAGTGATTCCTGCTCAAATACGTGAGGCGTCTTTTTTCCTGCTGTTGCGAAAATAAGTGGAAGTATTCAGTGCCAATGAAAGGTACATAGAGAATTCTCATTTTATCAGAATGGCATTGGTCATGACTGGTCCCATATTGATGGACATAAAAGATGTTCAATGACTGCAGAAGCACAGGTATCTTCTAAATTATTCAGATCTAAATGCAAGCTAGCTCAAGAATCACTAGTAATTTGTAAATCAGTGGTCAGGTTATTATATCTTTTAATCCAGTCAAAGAAAAGATAGTATACTAGTCTCACCTTAAGAGCTTAGCTCTTCGTGTATGGAGTAGAGACCAGTGCTTTTATTTCAACAACATCTGGGACTCAAGACCTGGTAAATCCTCTTTGTGTAGTAGCTGTTACAGTGATAGACAGTGGGAAGTGAACAACAGAAATTATTTTTGCAGCCAAATTGATATGCAGGTGCACATCTGAGCACATTTATCTCTAATTATCTGTTGTCGGGCACAAAACAAGCAGTTAGAGCAGAAAATATGCAGGTATTTATTTTATTTTATTCTTGCTCTGAAATTTGTTTAATGTGTCCAAAAATGAAGATCAAGTTGTCAGAAAAAGAACTGAGTCTCAAGCCCCCTAAAAATATGCCCTGAAGTGACTTGCCCATGTGAATTTTAAAACTTGCATTTTAGGAAAGACAGGAAAGGAGCAAAAGTCCCTGCTTACAGGACTACCAGAAGCACTGAGATTGGCTGCCAAAGAGCATCAACATAACTTCAAACTACATCACCAGCACCACTCAACTTTTTTGGCAGACATGCACATTTTCTATACCCCTTCTGGGGTTAAAATGCAGTATCTTGGATATGTGCATGTGGTAACAGATGGTATATGCCAATTGTTTTAGTGGCAAATATTGCCTTAACTTTGAAATACCCTAGTATTCTGAAGCTGTAAGTTAGAATTCCTGGATGGAAAAAATTATATAATCAACCCTTTGAGAGAGATAATGTAAGCTGTATGCAGTTTAGGATATGCATCTCTTCGATGAGACACTTCTGCATTGTTATTACAGAGGATTTTTTTTTCTAAGAAACATTTGCTCTACAGCCTTCACTAAAAATTTCACCTTTTCCCACCTTACAGTACGTTGAGTACCAGGGACTGCCAGTATAGGGATCTTTCCACTATATTAATTTCAATGGTGTGCATGTTATGTATAAATTGCCATACAGCAGAGATCCTCGAGTTAGCTTTAACAAAGGGCACAGAGTATATTAGCTCCTACAGAGCTCTGTGGTATCTTGGCAAGATTTCTTTTGGAATCTGAAGAGAAATCTCTATATTGCTCTGCCAAATGCAGTGTAGACACATACCAGTATAGCAGGCCAGTAGCAGAAGCAAAATCCTGATTCCATAATATATTTCAATGTACTAATCACTGTGACATACTGCCTCTTATGAAGTCCTTTGGATGAAAGATATTATAGCAGTGTAAAACTTTTGCTTTCTTTCCTCATTTAAAAATAATAAATCTTACATAGACACAAATAAGTGCTGCTTCTGAGCAACAGATTGAATGCCTGAATACTTTTAGAATAAGATGGATTCACACAATGTATTTATGTACAGCAACAGAGATTCAAGGAATCTGCTCATTTAACAGCCACACAACAGACAAGGTTATTGTAAGTTAATGCAAAAGTCTAACAAATTTTAAATAAAAGGTATGTCCAAACTTGAACAACCAGCCTTTACTACTACAGTCTACCCAGTTGCAACGAAATGTTCTAAGTACAGGTTTGAAAAACTGTCTCAATACAGAAGAAATAACATATTTTACTTAAAGTACCAAGCCAGATGATTCAGGAGTGAATGCTACCTCTCTCCCCCTTCCCAGCCCTCCACACACACACACACACCCCCCCTCCCACCAGCTTCACAGGATTAATATGAGACTGGCTTGAGGGTTTTAGCAGTAACTGCTGCAAAACAAGTTCTGATTGGTTGATTCAGAAATTGGGATTCTGGGCAGTGTTTTATAAAAGGATAATGTATCTTTAAGCCTAGGTGCCCTTCAGGGAAATGTATTGGATAAATGTCTTCTGAAAAGCCTGTAAATATTCCATCGCCTCACTGTCATTACTACCATGAAATGATAATGAAGCATGAAAGAAATATAATTCCATATTCAGATGACAGCATTAGCCTTCATAAGCAAACTGAAATATTTATTAGTAAAATGTTCGGTATCTACGCCTGTAATCTAAAAAAAGGACAAAAATGTTTTATAATAAAAAAGAGATTGAATGCAGAGGTAAAATCTGGTTGGCTGATTTTATTGCTTATTATTAAATCCAGGCAAAACAATTATTTTTTTCTTTTCATTAGTAAGGCACCCAAATTAAAACTATGCCCTCAGGCTGTGAGGTTTACAGTAGTGATTAAAAACAAGAAATTGTGATGCATGGGGTTTTTGACAATGGCATAATCAAATTCATTCATATTGTTCAATCTTTCACTGACAAATATTTTTACAGTGAAATATACCAAACAAAGAAGCACATACAAGTACTATCAATACAGAGAAATTAGGAAGACTTGTTATTATTGCAGTAGAGAACAGATACAATGTTTCTATAATCTTGAATACAAACATTATAGTGTAGTTAATTAGGGTAATTATTGCCTAAATTGTGCTTAATTGTTTTATACTGAAAAGGATTTCTGAAAGAAGCCTTTTGGATTTCTACAAGGCACAGAAGTGAATACTGTGCAGTCTAAGTATTTAGATGTAATTTCATAAGTTTGATTGTATTTCCTATAAGTCAGAAAATACATCCTGAAGCAGGCTGGGACAGAGATAAACACGAGCCACATGCCTTGACCTCCATTTCACCTTATCGAAAAAGAGGCGTAAAATAGTCATTTAGTATACCAGCATCAGAAAGCATTCACACACTCTAAGCACATTCTTTTTAAAAAAAGGTCTTTGAAGTGAATGAAAAATTAGAAATTAAAGTGACCACGATCAATTCTGAAACACTGCACAAAATTAATTACAGTTTTGCATCAGAAGCAAGAACGTAGATTTCAGACAGTCTATGTCATTTATCTCACGCTGTACAATATACAAGGCGATTAAAAAGCCAAATCTGTTCCCACCCCCCAAGTCTAAGGCCTATCAGAGGCTGTGAAGTACAAATGATTAACTCCAAATTATTTAAGGGATTGTACAGACTCTTCAACTTGAATGAAATTTGCGGCAAGTCACAGGAGCTACGGAGGGACAGATTTGCTGCTCTTTATCAAAATCTAGTCTGACTATCGCTGACAGAATCCAGATAAATTGCATAGTAATCTGGCAGTGGCTGTGGAAAGCTTGCTCTGCAAAATCCAAATCTCTAATTTCTATCTGTTTTTAATTGCTTGACTTAAATTTGCATTTTTATACAATTGGCTTAAAGGATTTATTCAGTTCTTTAGGCTACTTTAATAAAATTGGGTCCCATTTTGCACGGTATCTCAGAAACCTACTTACGTTAAATAAGCATGCTGTATTACAAAAATATTTACTGTAGCAGAAGAAGATTCCTTTTTATGTCATGTTCAGAATTAGCTAAAGAATACGTGTGTCAGGAAGCTCATTTTAAACTCCCCTATGAAAACATACCTCAGAAAAAAACCAGGATGGCACAACAAAGAAAAGTGGGGGAAAAAAGCATTCATTCAACATAGGATAAACTGGTAAAAAATAAAAATACATACATGGACCAAGGGTAGGTACACATTTAAATACAAGTCAGAAGCCACCAATAATACAATGTGCTGCTAACAAAGTGTCTTCAAAACAGCCATCCACGCAGCTCTCCAAAACCAGAAAGCTGAGCATTAAAGCTAGAACTTCAGTTCTTGCAATTACCATGCTCCCACATCATTAATGGAGGTGCTGGCATGAACTAACTATTATCCTTATTAACAAGTTACTGTCACCCTCCTAGATAATAGTTTACCTTACCCCAACCATAAATATTACAGAATACCAACATCTGAGCAGCATTTGGCTGGTTTATATCCCTCAGCCACTGTTCAACTGAGTATCAGAAACCAAGTTCAAGTATGATGATTGTCTGAGAACTGGCATTCCAGCAGGATAACCAAGGCAAAACTACTAAGTTCTCCAAAATATTACACTCCTAATCACTTCTTCATCTGCATTTATCCATTCTGGAACTGACTAATGCAATAGATGAGGAGACCTATTGCAAACACACATTTTAACTTTCTACTCAAGCTTTGCCAAAACAGTTGCTTTATTTAAAAGATATGGTCATCAAAGGCTATACAAAGGCTACGAGCACGTTTGATTTAATTTGAATATCCATAATAAAAAAACATACAAACTTCAGTGTAGTTTAACATAACTCAATAGAAACAAGACCTTACATTCTTACAGATTAAGTTCAAATACCATTTTTTAAAAAAAAAAAAAAAAAAAAAAATCAAACCACCTATTTTTACCTACCAGTTCCAACCGGGATGTACAGATTCCCTTTCCTTCCAAGTCAGTGTGAACAAAACAGCAGTAAACAGCTCCTGTACCACAACAAGAAACATGATCTGACCCCAGCCATAAACAGGATTTGACCCTACATACTATTCACAGTGCTTAATATGAACATCAGCACTGCTGGAACTTAGTTATGTTCCAGCCTGAAGGGTAGCTGCTCCATTACTTTTCCAGTAGATAACTTGTCCAGTATCCATACTTGGAAAGAAAATCTATGAAAGAAATCAAGTCAACAAACTTGGAAGCAAAGTCAGAACACATGCTCATATTAAATTTCTGAGGTAACTAGGTATCAAACAGTGGCAATTCTAACTCTGGCTATTGTGTAGATAAATCTATAAAGATATAGAGACAGTTATCCAAACAGTACTTTTCACCCTCTTCAAATCAGTAATGGTCCTCTGAGATGTATAGGCAAAAGAAGGAATTCTAGCAGCAAGAAACCAAACCCCCTCCACTGAAGAACCATTCTGCGTAGATCACTGGAAATAGGGACAGAAAGTGGGAATGATGTCACTTCCAAGGCTCAATGTTCACAGTAGATCCCAAGTGAAAAACCAGAGAAACCCATCTGTAATTGTTTTACTGAAACATCCACAAGCAATATAAGGACAATCAATAATTCTACTGCAAGATCCAGAGGAACCTTATTTTGTTGCTCTTGCTAACGCCCTCTGCAAAACTGCATAGGTAGAGCAGTGTGGTATCTTCCTAGAAAACCAGACAAAATGCTGGAAGCCACTGCTCAAATGGCAAATTTAGGAGAGGATGGCAAAAGTCTGTGTCAGACTGACATGGAATCAAAAGTCAGCGTAACACAGAACACACAGGCACTTCTTGTAGCTAGCAGAATAGAAAATAACTGTCCATAACTTGTTCTAATCCAACTATGTCACATCCTTATTTTATCAGAAGCCTTCACACTCATTCTCATGAATTACTGTTACTAAGCTAACCTTTCATGAATATAAGAGATATTCTGTATGTGAGATATGAGAACAAATACATCTCAACACGTTATAGAATAAAAACAAAGGCTGACAGACTTTCTGTAACTCTAAACTGCTTATACTATATGTTTGTATCAAATACTGAAGGAGGAAGTAATCCACTGGTCTGTATTTCCTCTAGCATCAGAAATTACACAATACATGTAGCCATGCATGTTTGAATTTTTTAAAACACGTGTACAATAACCAAAACTCAGAATGCATCTTACGTACTATTCAAGCTTCCTCATGTCTTCTGACAATTCTGCTATTACTTTTTTGGTACTCTTTCCCTCTATTACCATGTTTTTATAAGGTAATTCATATAAATCTTCTGTAAGATTACAGATAAAAATTCCATTTAACTGTTGAGTGCATCTTATATGAGTTCCACAACGATACATAATTTTCTAGCAACAAATTTCATATTCACCTTTGGATGTTAGAAGGAAGGAAGACCTCCAAGGTTTTAGCAAAATTCTTCATAAAAAATACATTTGTATTTTTCCTTCTTTTGAATTTTATGTTTCTCTAAGAATTAATATCTGATTTCATTTCCAGCTGAAGGTAGTTATGCTGAAGTATCCCTCCCTTTCCATATTTCTCATCTTTGATTCCTTTGAATGGCTATACTGTCAAATATTAAAAGTAAAGACATCTGTGTGGTGAAGCAGAATTCCCTAAAGCTGATTCCTGCCAATGTGAGTCAGTGTCCACTGTACTCCATACATTTTTGTCAGCCAAACAATGCTGCTATAATCTGTGTTAGTTTTATAGGATTTAATTCAACTGCAACGTCAAACTAGCATTCATTGCTCACAGTGGGTTCATTTTAAAATAAACAAATAAATACTTCCCTTCAGCCATTATTTGGCTGCTCCTCTCCACTGAATACGTTCCACAAATGGTGTGTACCAACAGTCTTCCAGGCAGACTGCTCTAAAGGATCAGCTGATGTCGCATCACATCTTTATGTTCAGCAAAAATGGGTCTAGTAAGTATTATGCCATCATAGGTCCAAACTTGCAAAAATACATGCCTTCAGCCCACAGGGCTCCACCTCTACATCAGTCCCATGCTTTGCCCCCTCCTGACACATTAAAGCATGGAAAGCTACAAAGCAGGAAACAGGTATAAGCAGCCTCTATTTGGAGCGCCTCTCACAGTAGCCCCACTGATTTCACTGGCATTATTCAAATGGAAAACAAATCACCTGCATAATTAAAAATATATACTTTTTTTTATTTTAAAAATTGGAATTATTTCGATGTATTAATTAGAAAACCTTAATTAAAAGTCTGTAAGACCTTACATATTTTAAAAGTAAAGCAATTGCCTACTTAGAGCTGAATACATTTATTTGCTGAACAAATGTATTATAGCAAAATTAAAGTTTGATTGAAGCAGAACCTTCTAGTATTAGAAAATATAAATATTCTAGTGTTCTGATAAAAACTTATTTCATGGCAAGAGATAGAAACACTGAAGTAGAGGGTGCTCACAAAGAGCTTTAAACAACACAGCATCAAAAATATTTAAGCTTGTCTGCACTAACGCCTTCTATCATTGCAATGACTGTTAATCCAGGTAGTAATTCAAGCAAAGGCAAAGTCATAAGGTTAACTGCAGCCTTTAATTTGTTCCTTTCAGGGACTTTTTCTGGTATGTTTTTTGCTACTACTGAAAACCAAGTGCGTAATCATAAAGGGTTTGGTGCTTTTACCAGCATTTTTTAGCAACTTTGTCCCAGATACGCCAACCCAGATATTCCAAATTTCTAACATAAGATGACGGATAGTCAATTTGACCAAATTCATTTGTTGCGCTCAACAGTTTATTCAAACTCATCAGTACTGTAATACTTAGGAGCGTCAGCTACTTCAGACTGCCAAAAACCGCTCAGATATACCCATATTTAGGTTTCCACAAGTGTATCAAGAACAATATCTGCACCCACTACTATAAAAATCAAACTATTACCATAATAAACCCAAAAAGACTAAATGACACAAGTAATATCCACCAAAGGAGGAGGAAGAGTAGAGCAAGTGTCTGACAAAAATGGTGATGTCTTGAAGGCCTGAGATGACATGTGTATACTTAACTCAGCAATCATGCTATCCTGGGGAATAAATGCTTTGTGTAACCAAATATTGCATGGCAGTCCCTGAATACAGAGAGTACATACTTCTCTAAATGTGATGTTTTTCTAAAGTTCAGGCAGGCTTATTTCTCTTAGAAGCACAATCTCATGACAGAGTTACTCTGCTGCAGTTATGTCTATTTACAAGGAACACAGAAGTCTTTATTCTTGGTTCCAAGCTCCTTTCCAATTGTTGCATAGCTCAGAGATGCTTTTTAAGCATCTCTCAGAGTCAAATTCTATCCCATCCTTCGGCTTTTTTGTCCCTATAGTTCTGTTGTTTCCATGGATGTCAGCCACTCTCCCATAATCCTCCACACTTCACAAAGCAACAGTGACAGCATTACACTCAAAGTGTCCCCCTCAAATCCCTGAGTTCTCAGTGGAGACATGTCCATCTGTTTGGGATGAAGGTTGCCGTTATTCCAGATACATGGTTTAGAAAGAAATGTGCTGTTTCTTACAATAAAGTATCTGCCCAGCACTGAACCCCAATAACATATTCTACAAATCAAGCAAACTATAAAACATGGCACCGTTAACACTCTTTCAATGCCAAACTTCTAGGGAAGTAAAGGAAATCTGTCTGAAACCTTCAACAATACCTTAAGGGGTCCCAAATACTTTGCATAAACCTTAACCAATATGCAAGGGTATACATAACACTGGAAGTTAAAGGAAGAGTCCAGATCTACTCCAATTACAAGAAGAAACTGGTCTTGTAATGTACTGCAATTAGATGTTTGAAGTAAGGATTTTTTTTTTTTAAAGTGGTAGAGACAAAGAAAAGTGCATTAAATACGTGCCATGATAAAGAATAGACAGTGTCATTTAATATTTTAGCACCCTTTCTCATGAAACTATTTTATTATTTATAAATATAACATTGATGTTTTTTCAAGACACATGTTTCATAACCCTGTAATTCAAGTTCTACTTTATAATAATCCAACATGTAAATCACCAGTTTAATCCCTAGAAATTACATAAATACTTTGGAATAGGAAAACCCACATGGATATGATGCTGAGGTTACCTGAATGAATTTATGCTTGAGACTATACCAGACATACTAGAGAGACACTAAATAAATGTATAAATCAATGTAAACAAGCAAATAAAAGAAAAAATAAACAAAAGGAAAAAAAAATAGTGAAGAGCCGAGTTTGTGGAGGGAAGACAGAGCATAAAAACCCATAATCTTGAAAACAGACAGTATAGAATTTGCCTCACAGAAACAGTTCTTTCCTAGATTTATTCTGAGTTTGATTTAGCATCTGGCTTTCCTCAGAGAAAACATTTCAGCAAGAATTTTTAGACAAATTTTTTTCCTGGACATCCTCTCTGAATGCAGTCCCCCTAAGCTCTTGGTTCTATGACTGAGATTTGAGAGTAGGTCACTGTTTAGCACAAAAGGTACAATTAAGCTGCACCAAGTAGACAGTGATTTAAAATCACGTCTTGGTGCTAAACATTTAAGCAATAGCAAAGGAGGAAAAGGGGTGGTGCCTTCCCATAGGAAGAAGCCAGAGGTGCTGCACCCTCATAAAAGATGTCTCAATTGTATTGTAAATTATTGTGGGCATGTTTCTTATTTGAAAATGATCCCTTCCCTGTCCCCAGATATACAAATCAAGATACTGCTCTTTAGCAAATCTTAACTCCATAATACATAAGGACCAAGTCATAATGTAAAGTATAAATCAAAACTATTTTTTTCTTAACTATGTGAACTACTGTACTTATTGAACCTGGCTTAGCCATCCACATAAGATATTCTGCATTCTGTATTCTGAACTGCCTTTCCAGTGACCTCCAAGAGGGAAGATTTCACAGCAGCAATCCAATTCAAAAGTGATGAAAGCCTGAATAAGCCAGTGAAGGCAACAAGCAGAAGTTATAGCTCTATCTCCGAGAAGACAAACACTGCTTGTCAATGCCATCTAAGTACTCAATATCACACATGGAACCCACAGAAGCCCTGGATTGCAAACTGATTTGTGCCACTAAGTGCATGTCTACACAGCACAGTGCAGCTATGAAGAGCTACAAAGCCAGAAGACCTAGCATGGGTACAGAAATACTGTAGCTGTCTTAGTATAAAACTCCGCCTACACCAATTAGACCGAGATGTAAAATAAACCTTAGTAACATGAGTTGGTGATGAACCTAACATGGCTTCTGATACTCACAGTGTGTTATTCAATGGTAGCATGGGTATCTCTGTAGGGCACTGCACTGTGCTGTATCAATATAAAATAATAATCAGTTAATAAAGACCGATACCACCTTTGCCACAGTTTCTACTGACTTCAATTTTAGGTAGTCTGAGTTTCAGCTAACTGCTAACTTTATGCTTTCTCCTGCTAGTTTTTTCCAAGTCATCTTAATATGATAATGCATTACAAAAAAGTTCCAAAGGAGCTTGTAATTGATTTAAAAAGTAATTAACTACTGCCTTTTCCCTCCTCTTGCCCTTTTGGCTCTTCCTCCACCTCCTTTCTTCCTCTTCCTCACTCTGCTTTACAGAAAAAGCTTTTCATCAAATCAACTTATAATGAGAAATGTGAAAATATACTAAGAGGTCCTGGGACTGTTCATATGAAACAACCCTTTTTAGATTGTCATGGGCTATTTAGAAGTGTTATGCTTTACCGATGCAAAATTATCACACAGTAAGTTTCAGTTGTTTATTATTATATCCTGTTGAAAAATAATGACTCACTGAGCTGCTTAGCAATCAAATTTAGAGTCTGGCCTACCAGGTTCCATTTTTAGGAGAAACTCAAACTCCCCAAAAGTTCTAGGGAATCTGTCCTCATCGCACTAACTTAAAAAAGAATTTGAAACCCTTTATTCTATAATTGGAAACTTCCTATAAGTTAAAAGATATATTATTCTAGAGCATACCAGGCAAAAATAACATAAACCGCAAATGCTGTCCTAATTGGCAAGAAGGACAAATCTTCCTAGGAATTTTAGATTAAAAGCATATGTCGTACAGAGTACGAGGTACTTTCAGAAATTACTTATTCAGTGCACACCTCTGCGTTACATTTTTGTGTATCTCTGTGGTATAATACCGAGTATAGGGAAATGCTTTATAAAAATGAAAATGCAATTGTCTGACCAATAAAAGGTATTCCTGTATGTAATCCCAGTAATAGATTTTTAAACCCTTACCACTGCTGCAATATTATGTATTCATAGTTATTATCTTGTCCACTTCCAAATCCTGAAAGGTTAGATTGTTTAAAGATTTGTTAGCTGTGAAATACTTAAAAAAGCAAAGTATTAAACTCGGAGCTAATTGAAAAATAGTATTTTATCAGATTCTCCTTTGATATTATCTTGTAATGATTGTACTTAAGGTACTCACAATACTTCAATAAATAGTGAAATTAAAAATATAACATCTTTAGGGCTTTTCAGGGAATGTGGCTGTTAACAATTTATACTGCTTTTTTTTTAACCATTATTTTCTTATATTTCCCACAATGCTTCGCATCCGAAGCAAACAGAAACTGAATGATTACCCCAAAGTGTGCTAGATGAACTGGAAAAAGTCTATTCAAACAAAGCTCATTAGTTTTGATACCTCCAGGGCTATGACAAATTAAGCGGCTGGTGAATATGCTTGCAGACAAAAGGATGATGCAAAATCTAGAGCTTGTGCTAGGCATTGTGTCAATAAATTCTACTGAAAAAGGTAAAAATTACAATTGAAGCTAAAATGGAATCCCTTTAAGGAACATGTAGAAAATAGATCATCCCTTTTCTTAAATACATTTATGAATGATCGCACTATAAATAATAAAGGGATTGCTTATTGGCTACTTTGAATATACACTCTGATGGGTCAGTCCTGGCCTCTGAAAATTTTTACTCCAGAGCTAGTAAAAAGCATACAGAGAATTTAGGCAGACTCTCTGAATTGCTTTGCCATATTGAAAATTTAACTATATCACAACCACCCTAAGTTTGTACCATTTATTACAATGTCCACTCCTGAGCTGAGAGCAGCCATGATCAAACTTATGATTGTACCTTTGGAACTCAGCAGTGAAAATGCACGAGTAGCTATGGAATTAATTGGTGGATTTGGCCCTGCTCCTAGTGAACAGGTGTCTAAACTGCATACACCGTCACAACCAGAAGCCCAGTCGATCAGCTCAGAAAAGACAGAAAGAACAAATTCATTCCTCTATCATAAGGTGACCCTACTGTGTCATCACTGAGCCAGTCTGGTGATCTGACATTTGTCTGCTCTTTGCGGTGCTTATGCTGTACACGCTCTGAGGCAAAGTGAAGAATTTGAATGACAGCACTAAAACCAAGATCCTTCAAAAGCACTATGAGCTTAATCTTGCTGCCTGTCAGCTTCCATTGGTTTTAATGAGAATAGGACTGGAACTTTTCTAAATTATAATTAATTCCTAGTATTTGCTCTTTAATCACCAAAACGCTTTCTGATGCAAACCTTGTTCCTCTCATGTACTTGTTTGTTACTTCCAGTCATGATTACCGAGCTATTATATGGGTGGTGTGCCATGAAATTGTGCAACCACTTACATACTTAATTTTGCTGATCACATGACATACCTACTCTTTTACAGCTGTACAGTATTTGACCTCGATATCAAAATTTCACAGGTTTAACATAGTCAGGATCTGACCTACGATAGAAGCCATATTTCCACGTGTTGCAGTCAGTGAGTCATTTCCTCATAATAGTCTGTACCTTAAAATTGCGACAGAATAAAAGCTGGAAGCTGGATTCACCTCCTTTTATGCCACTAGGAATTCAAAGTCAGTTCACAGCCTAACTAATCCAGGTTGCCACTGAAAGCAGATTATTGCTTTTGAAATTCACCTTCCCTTCTGACAAAGCCTAATTTCACAAGCTTTCAGAGAACATTACGAGACTCCCTTTCCTATCTGATGGATAATCAAGAAGTATATTTGACCAAACAGGTCAATTTTCCTCTCCATAAACTCAAATGAGACCTGTTACCACTAGGGAAAGAAAATAATCCTTGTATACTTCTGTTGTGTATTTTATATACACCACAAATTTTGGAAGGGTCTTTGAAAATTCTTTTAAAAATGCATTATCAAATTTTTTAAATAAAAATTGACTGAAAATATTACTGCTCTAAATTCTAACCAGAAATATTTCTTAAGATATAGCAAAATATACAACTGTATTTTCTCTGAGCAAGAGCATTCTTGCAAGAATGTATCTATATTTCCACATTTAAGGTCAATTTTGTTACTTAAAGTCAGTTTAAAAAGATGGGATATTTCCCTAGATAGCATAATTTTCAAAGGAAAGAATAAATCAGTTAACAAATATTATACACAATTTGTTCTGCCAGAAACTAAACTGGAACTTAAAGTTGTAGCTTCTTGCACATATGAACAAATTTCAAGTACCAAGACAAACTATTACCTGGAGATGTAAACTGCAGGGGGGAATTCATGTCAGTTTCTCAATAAATGAGGAGCCAGCTCTGTATATCTTAATTATAGGTTTCAAAAGTATATTAAAAAAAAGTTTTCTAGCTGGTACTACTGGCAATAGAAGAGGAGGAAATGACATGCAAGGGAGCCTGTTGATTTTGTGGCTTTCAGCAAAGAAGATACACATCACTTTAAATAACAAAACCATACAGAAATGTGCTCTAACAGGATCAGGCTGGTAGGCAAGACAACGCTGGCCTTTGAGACAAAAGCTGGATGCAAGAGAATTGCCAACATACCTATAACTGACTCAGAAAATCTTAGGAAGAACTAAGTGGTGTCATGATAAATTCATCAGCAGTCTCCAGAACCCAGACTTTTCATTCCTGCTTACTGTTAGCTAAGAGGAGCACCTTATGACCAGGATTCCACTTGCAAATAAACTCATGTTATTCTCTTCCAAGTGTCACTCTCATTTCCCTTATTTGTGTGCAAGGTAATGAAGTACCTGTCTTCTGGAGTCAGCAGAAGTCATTCATTTTATGGGCAACAAAAGGAATGCTTGTTAGTAAAATACCAGGTTAAAGGAAACACAAAGCTCTCAATCACAGAACAAATAGGTGCTCCTTGCCCAGTTGTTCTCGATTTGTGCAGCTTTAGCTGGGGCTACAACACATGACTGGCAATAGGATTTTAATCTTAATCCCTGATTTGGGGAAGAATCAAGCAAGGAGTTTTTGCTGGGGCCAGCATTACTACTGTGCAGTTCTGAAACAGTACTGTATTTTCCAGCTGTGCACCAGCCCAGAGTTCTCTCACAACACTACTATCCTGTAGCAAGTTGCCATCCTCTCTTGCTTGTTCCACTGAGAGCTTTCCCTTACAACTATGGAATATCTGTCTGTAGTCTTTGCAAATAGAGGTAAAAAGGCTGACCACCCAACATAACATATGAAGCAACCTAAGTTACTGGGAAAGAAAAACTTGAAGTATTCCACAATTCCTTTAGTCGGAATTATTTGTTAATTAACTCCATCAGGAGCAAAATAATATATATGTGTACCTATGGAGGGGGAGGAGGGGAAGATAAACTGTGCCTTTACCTTGATTTTTAGTTCTACCTTAGAATTAGAAACCAAGAACTTTGGATACAAAAATTAAACAGCTAAGTACAAGCTGCTTGATTTTCACATATGCCAAACACAACTTAGGTTCCTCTCAAATTCTAAGCCAGAATTAAAGCCTCTGAAGAGTATCAAACTGAACAAAATCCTTATACTTGAAGCAGAAATAACTAAATTCTAGTCCCCTAATGCTCAAAGGACACAAACCATCATAATACCAAGGGGATATCAAAATTGCTGCTATTTCCAAAAAAGGATATTGTAAAAAACAACATACAGAAGTCTGGATTTATGATTTCCTGTTCTATAACACAAACTCTCAGTACGAATATAAAAGAACATGTTTTGTTCCCTGCTCATATTGCAAACAATCTGGAATCTAAAAGTCAGGCTGGCTTCTCTTTCCTGTGCATGTCGTCACCAATGTTAGACGTTTTCCAGTCCAACTTCAGCCTCCACCTTACCTATACAATGTCAAGATCTTCAAAATATGCCCTGACACGTCTGCAATCTTAGAACTGTCAATGAATTTGCACAATCCTAATTCACCGGAGCTGCAATCATCATCCTGTACACATCGCCTGCTTGTGGTTTTGGTTTTTCTGCAGGACGACTAAGTGGCACAAAAGGAACCAAACATTTTTGGTTTGAAACATGTACCACTATCCTGAATAGAGGAAAAATTCTTCATTCACCCTTAAAAGTAAAAATATGGTTTACCCTTTTCTCTACCCACATTTTTAGTTTGTATGCATTCAAGAAATAACTTTGATGGTTTCTGGCACATACTTATGATGTCAAGGGCTGGCCTATTCAAATATTTTTTCAATTAAGTATATTAAAGCAATTCTCACAGTCCGAAAACAAAAACCCACAATCAACCTTGAGATGCGTCTGTTGCACACCTTGTCTTCGCTGACTCCTAGCCCCAGTAGATAAATTACACTTCCTCCTCCATAAACAATGCAAATAAACTCAGTTGTTAACCTTGACAACTTCCCGATCACAGAAGTCTGGAAGTTCAATGATTGTAGCTCTTAATTCTGCAGTGCCTTACCCAGGAAACTGCATTGCAATAGTTTCTCTCTATTCTTAAAGGATAAAAAGAGCTGACCTACTGAGATTTAAACCTATAGTCTTGCTTTTAGTTCAAATCTATAGAACAGAGTTCTGTCATGGAACTATTAAGAAAGATATCTCGGGACTTTGGTATTCTGAGAAATCATCCGTCTCTCTAAATTATTCTTTTGGTTATCCACATGCTACTGAGTTGAGCTACCATTTTTTTTATCTGTTGTGCAATTCCTTTCTTATCGTATTTCATTCTTCAAAACTCTATTGTCAACCACTTCATTACCTTCATTATAATCACTGTCAAGAGTGGAAAGCATGAAAGGCTTCAACTAACATCTTCCTAAACCAAACCCTTTTGTGCTTTATAAGTCACTAGTGATCTCACATACCATATCTAGGCTCAAGCAGTGAAATACCAAGAGCATAATTCTTGCAAATTTTTGAGTATCATAAAGTCTTACTGGGCATATCATGCAGACTGTTATGATGTTACTTCTGTCTTTTGATATGGCAATCAACGAACGTTTATATCCACATGTATAAAAGACATGAATAAAAGATGAAAGACAAATACAACTACACAGATATAAAAGAAGATCTGATACATATAAGCATTTAGGCTATAAAGTATATTTTTCCTATATCACTCTGCGTAATCCATCCAATCAAAGACAAAATCCAGTTGAAGGAGTGACTTCATCAATTTTCCCAAGACATATTTATCATCAGAACTAAATTAAAGTAGGTCCCTTTTTTAATCTCAAGATGATTTATGGCAATACTTCATGTTCCTAATCAAAAAAGCACTCACAAACTTTTGGGGAGACAAGACCTTTTCACTGGAAAGGTAACAATACTGTCACAAGCAAAGTTGTGCAACAACATCAGAATCAGGTTCTCCTGTGCCTGCAGCCCCACCCTTCCCTTTCAGTTCATCTTTGTAAAGTACTAACCAATGAATCAACAAAGATGCTGCAGAGCAAGACATCCATGCACACAGACATAGCTATACAAAACCTTCACAAAATTAAGGATGAAGAGCAGAATTGGTGAGCGAGACTACAATGGAACATGAACTCTTTCAGGAAGTACGTAAATTGACTTCATAGAATGCCAAGCTGAGTTTCCAGCAGCATTATGTGCCCTTCGTTTTCAATCTGTCCTGTTGACATTTAACTGGGAGTTGCTCAATAGTCCATGTTATTCACTTCAAAAACATACACTGAAAGCAACAGACAGACCACAGCCTGCTGTAAAGGCATCTCAGTGTTTCCTAAACTAGGAGAAGCAGCTAACAGGACCACATCATCCAGACATTCTTACCAAAGGAAGTTAAATGTATAAGTAAATTTTTTTAAGCTATTCATGTAACTGTGAAACAAAGACCACTCTTTACAGGAAAGTGTTATATGTAAAAACTCCACAAAATATATTTTAAGGGATATTATTTTTAAGGAAGAATACATTTTACATGCCACATACTAACAGCAGTTAGTTCCTCTGGTGGGTAGACCTAGAATGTCATGGGGCCAAATGCAGAAGAAAAACAAAAAAAACAAAAAACACACACCAAAAAACAAAACATCACACTTTAATTCAGAAAAATCACAAAGGTGAGGTTTATTCGTACAGCTACCAAGGCTTTTCCTGAATAAAAAAGTAAAATTTATGAATCTCAGCAGGGGAGAGGAAAAAAAAATAAAAATCATATTCCAGTACAGAAGAAAGCAACACTGTTTAGTTGGAAAAAAAAACCCCAACCAAACAAGAAATAAAATTATGAGATATCCATTTGTTACACTCTCATGCCAGAGAAATCTGTCTTCAGACAGTTCTTGCACGATCTAAAGTTGCTGAACAAAGATAAAATGGCATGAAAACTCCTCCTACAGGCATTACAATTGAAGTTCACCTTCACATTGATGACACTTTTTGTTTTCTTTTTTCAAAACCATATAAAGATAATGTCATCTATTCTGATACTGCCAATTCAAAACAGGACTTGCTTGAGAATTGCAGAGTAGAGACCTGCCAGATAACACTGATACTGGTGATTTTTCTCACAGAAATTCTTCACATGAATAAAGATTTTTTGTTTGTTTGTTTTTTTAAATGAAGACTCAGTATAAATACTGGATGCATTCTGAGAGGAGGAAAAAAAGACAGAATAAACTCTTACATTTCTCTCATAAAAGGAACCATTTTGTCAAGATCTTAATTTTCACTCTTTGCCTATCATGAAAAATGAGCAGAAATCCTAAAAAGTCCAGTAGATGTTGGCTTCTGATAGTCATAAAGGTTAGGTGAAAGCTGTGACTCCCAGCTTGAAATAATATTTAAAATTACTCTAATTTTGACTATTCACATTCAAGACGTTGATTCTAATTAAACAGTAATATTTTCTAGGTATATACTTTTAGACACAGTGTGTTGCATTATTGAAATGTATAATTAGTACCTCCAAAACTACCATGATATCTTCCATTTCTCTCTTCTCCTCCCTCTGCACCTTGCTCTGGTTAGCCATGATCCCCACATCTTTAGGAAGCCTGGAGCACATGTTGGGGCAGCAGAGGGGGAACACAGTTCAGAGAAGCTACTGGCCATCTCACATGCCCTTCAGAAGTAATGAAGGAAAGACTACCAAAGGACTGATAATAAAATATCAGGTATAAGAAAAAGAAGAGAAAGAGACACCCGAGTCCAAATTCAGGTGGCGAGACCTTTTCAGTCCCACAATTAGAATTATAAACTAAAAGGAATTTTTTTAAGCTCCTTACACAAGGATTGTCTTGTACGTTGATATCTGCCTAATACAATGGGATCCTGGTCTACGAGTAGAGTCCTCGGGCAGCAGCTCAGTAGAAATAATTATGTGAACAGGCCCTTAAATAACACAGATGATCGAAGTATACAGTAGACTTACTTCGGCATTCTTAGGGAAACAAGTTTACCTTATAGTCAACAGCTTTTAAATACAACTGCTATTCCCAAAATTAAGAGGTCTTCAAGTAATCTGCAGACCAGCAGTGAAAAACATGAAACATTCTACTTCAACAGCAGCAAAAAGTGAATATTACAACTAAAATTAGTTCTTACTTCACTCAGGCTATAACTGTTGGAAGAACCTTAGAAGCTATGAATATACATGCCACTTCAAAACCTATGTATTATTATAATAGTAAATTCATGTGAATGCCCACTTGTAACAGAAATAACATTTCTGGTTTTGATTTTTGAGATAATCATTTCCTACATTACTTAACCCGATGAAAAAAATCTATTTAAAATGTCAGGCTTATAAATCCTCTTGGATTGGTGGTGGCAGGAGTAAGTTTTCAGTATGCATTTGAACTAAGATGCAGCAGCAGAGTTTGTCCTTCCGTGACTGTATTCTTCAGGTTTCTCCAACTAGCAATCCTTAGAGCATCTAAACTTTCATTTCTGACAGAACATTCACCTCCTTCCTAGCTTTTCATCTGAACAGTGTGGCGCAACTTGCCACCCACACTGCTTACCTTTAATCAGTTTTGCATCACCTATGCCAGTAACATAAATAAGCAAAGTCCTTATTGTTCCAGCCCTACGCTTCTTTTAGGGTTCTGTATGACTGGAAGAAGGAAAGGTACTTTACACAGTCTGTAAGTTTCACCAAAAAAAAAAAAAAAAACACCCCACACACAGAAGAGCATTTCCTTACTTTAAAATAATGAGAGTCAGATTTTGAAAAGCTTCTTTTATTTAGGAAAGCATGAATATTATTTTTTGAAAAATATTTTTCATTTTCAATATATATGCATCTCTTTCCCAATTTATTTCTCACACTTCTTTCTATCAAGGATAGATTAAAATCTTGTTTTGAGGTGAAACATATAGTTGGTTATTTCCACTTAATGGTTTAACCTGGAGTAAAATGAGCCTTCAGGACTCAAACGTGGCAATTACCTGAGGAAAACATGCTTTTCTAGGGCACTGGATAACTTTTTCCTCAAGAAGGTTTCAGTGAAACATACAGAAAAAACCTATATAAGGACAGAGTAAAAAGGAAGAGAGCCAACCCGTGCATAGGCAGTAATATAGGGTTAAGGTCTGACTTAAGGAGCTGTGTAAAGAAAAGTAACTAGGAGGAAAAAGGCACACTGGCACAAGTCAGTGACAGGTATCTTGCATGTTTCATTCGGTGACTCAGGCATTTTTTCACCAGACTCTTTAGGAATTAGGATAATTGATGTTGTTATTTCCTTTGTACTCCTTTGTACTACTAGTCTGTTTAAAAATCTGGTTTTCAGCAACTTTTTCAAACTTTCTCTGTCACTACAATGGTTAGGACCATTGATAGTCTACTGAGGCAACAAGTTGGAAGAAATTTTAAAACATCCTCTTGAGGATGATCCTCTAAAGAGGCCTTTGTCCACCCCAAAGCCATCTTATAATTTGCAATATGTGTCTTTTTTGCTTCAGATGACTGCTTATACTTGTAACTACATAAAACTCTACCTCTGTTTAGTATACACTGCTATGGTAACCTTAAGAAAGGACATTGCAAAAGACTATTACGTCTGTAGCAACAAAATTTTACATCTCACATTTATGGCATGTCTAAATGTAAGGATTTCTTTAAGACCCTTCCTAAAGGGAAAAAAGGGAAATTGATGTTATCACATGATTACATTATTAACTGCTATTGAAGCCTTCTGCATGGTACATCCCAAACATATTAATCTATTAAAAAATTTTAAAGATTGACAAATTCCTTTTTTAAGTTCAACTGTTGATGCATGTGCAAGTGATTTCTATTTTGCCATTTTACCCATATGTGCCTGTTGGTCTCCACTGTAATCATTACTACTATGCAGCTTCTGGCCTGAATGATATATATTTGACTGGAAGAGCACAAAGTTTATAACACTGGCACAGTTGGAAGCATACCTTAATAAAAACATTAAATGCATACACTAAAAAAAAATAGGTTGAGTGGAAATACTGCCACAAAACCTGGATTTTATCAAATTAATAGCATGATTTTCAAAGCAGGGAATACATGGACAACAGCTTTTATATAAATGTCATTTTCCAAGGATAGGACTCCTAACATTACAAATTCTAGTCTAAAGGGGAAATAAGGAAAATTCATGTGCCATATAGCAATCTAAAGCTCTTTTCTAACCTCATTTGTACTCTATATAATTCACAATTTAAATTACACATGCAGACAGTGTCATAATCCATCTTTCATTTAAATTGTCAATACCTGAATTCTCTCTCTTCTGGAATAGGTGGTCTCTCAGTAATTCCATTGGGTATTATCAAGGTTTTGATAGTTGCAGACACCAACATGGAAACATTAATTCAAGTTTTGTTTGGGTTGTTTCAATATCTACACTGTCAGGAATTAGAGCCAGAAAAGATACATCAGGCCATCTTGTTTCCATTCTGTTAATATTGTTCCCATTGTGTTAATATAAATTATTCTTAAGAGATTTTTTTTTTTCCTTCCGTTGAGCCCAAGCTGCATTTAAATGCTTCATGATGGAACTTCTGCCACAAGTTACACAAGTTGCACATTTTTCTCTCTAAGCTCTTAACATCTCAGCAATGCTATGTACACTAGTTAGCAGCCTCAAGCAGCTTTAAGCTGAGAAACAAAACCTAGGCAGCAAATGGTGTCACAGTCAGTGACAATGACAGTACAACAAGGTTTTTCTGCATCATATATCATGCACAAAGAGTTTTCAACATCTGTCTACTACTGCTACAAGTTCACCTCCTTTTTCCTCAGGAATACAGTTGGAAATGCTGCATTTGAAACTAGAGGAGCCTTTACTCTACTAAAAAAATCCAGAAGTATTAACTTGGCATATTATTGTGCACTCTTTGCACATTCAAAATACAAGGGAGAAGTCTTCACCTTGCTGCTGTACTTGAAATCTATCGGTATGCCCAGGACCCAATTGTGTTGATTCTATTTGCTTTTGGAGAGAGAGAATAATAATAGTAGTAGTAATAACAATAATAAAGATTCAAACAATCAAATGAGGGATGCTACATTTAATGAAATTTCACTTCATCCAAATTAAAATAAAGTTCCTGGATTAACTCATTCCACAAAAGCAGTTATCTATTTCAGGTCAGCATACACTTATTACACAATCTACTAATGTATACTTTTAAACCTGAAACCATCTTGGGTGCAAATATAGAAAATACAATTCTTTGGTTCAATGATTTTGATGTTTATTCTTGTGCTTAAATAACCATAACTTACATTCCCCTTTTTTTTCCTTTCTACATATATATTGTACATACAGAAGAATAAATGTGGTACAGTAATCCAAAATTGTACCTAATGGTAAACGTAGCAAAGTTTAGGTACATTTGGTTTAGTTCTCCCACAAAAATTCCCACGAAAAAATAGTTCAGAAATATATGTTCCAATACCTATGCAAAATAATTTAATCAAATTTCTATTCATGAGTTACAAAATTTATTAAATGAAATATTTTTATTTATTTATGCAGAAAGACAAAAAACAGTTTGGGGTTGTGGTTCATTTGGGTTTTTTTTAAAAATCTTTTTGCATTATCCCCTTACCAGCCAACAGCTAGGTACTAGAACAGTTTACTGGTGTAAAAGGAGTCTTTACTAGTATAAGTGATTTCTCTTTGGCAACTAGAAGTTACATTATAAACAGGTATACTGGTATACTTCTCTATAGGTATCCACTCTAGAAAATTTACTCTCTCTGTGACTATTTCAGCTATACTTTCTAATATAGACTGCCCCTATTCAGACTACTTACATTGGTGCAAAATAGAAAATTACATTTTTTGACCCAAAAGCATCAGAAAATTCAAAATTTACCAATAAAGTTTTGCATATAGGTCTCTAGCACCTAACCATAATCTTTTAATGAACATATAGTAGAGGTATTTCTTCCACAATAATTCAAATTACTTCTAATAATGTATTATTTTCAACTAGATAAAGGTTGTAATATATTTAAAATATAAGGTAGATTTTGCTCTCCGATATTTCCATTCATTTTTTTCCAACCATTCTAGTTCTTCTAAATTTTGTAACACTGTAACCTGTGTCAAATAAGAATGAACTGATGCTGATCTCTGATCTAAATCAGTGTATGCCATTGTCTGTTAATAATAAAATTCAGTTCTTACACATAAAATGCATAAAAGGAGCTCTATTTAGCATCAGCTGCAGTGATTTCAGCTGCAAGATTCATACTTGCTTCATAAGTGTCACCATAAGAAAAAGAATGTCAAAATTTAAGAGCTAGAGCTCTGGTTCAAAGTGTTCAAGCAGATGATCAAGTACACAAATAATCCCACACTATTCATTAACTTTAAGTATGCAAGTTTTCCCAAAAGTATATTTAAGTAGTTTACTGAATCATGGCCTATAAGTTCATTTGCAAGAGGTAGTTCAAGAAAGTTTGGGAAATTTTACTAGAATTACTACAGCATGCATTTTTAGACCCATGTGCCTAAAATTAGTCTCTAAATCCATAACTAGGCATCAAAATAGAGCTGTAAAATCTTAACTATTTAAGATATGTTCAGACTGTACGTTGCAACCTCAGTGGAACTTAAGCTTTAGTTAAGCTTGCATTTAAATTATTGAAGTGTCAAGCTGGGGCCTTTGCTGTCTGCCCTCTAGGTCTTTAAACCCATTACGCCAACAAAGCTTAAAACAGCACACCACAGCAATTAGGTATGAATGGGCTAGCGTAAGGTTACTTGGTCTCACAGTGCACTCTATTCATAGGCTACCAGCTTCTGAATTTCACGTTACCACACTGTTGCCACATGCGTTTGTGCTTGGACAACATAATTTTTTTTTCTAACCTCCCCAATACTCATCTCTTCATAAGTTGTCAAATGAAAAAAGCACAAAGCACTCAAGCAATAAAACAACCACAAATTCGCTGAAGAGTTTTATATTAAGTATTAACAGCAGCTAAAATTTAGCAGTAATGCAACTACCTATGGCTATTCAAAAGACAGAAAGAATTTAAACTTCACTGATTGCAGTGACAGGTTGGTAGTAGCAAAAAGGGAGTTTTCAGTAATCATTAAAAAGACATGTAATGCAATGCTAAAATTCCCCTCCCTCCTTTAGCAAATGCAATGAAATTTGCTCCCTCCTCCCCCACTACTGGCCATGTAAATATCGCCCTTTTGAATTCAGTCAGTACTCTATTAACAGAGCAATTAGCTGAAGCTGCCAGAGCAGCAGGTGTGGCAAACAACCAGGTACTTTGTAATCCTATATGGATGGCATTAATCATTAGCAGTAACCACAGTGGTTTGCCATATAGCTCTAACTTCTCTGATCTAGAGACTAGACCTAGTAATAATAATTCAGATATGAAAGACAAAATTCATCTAATTTCAATTTTAGTTATTTTAGCATGAGATACCCAAGTCTCAGTTAATCAGACCTGCAGACTAGTCAATAGAGAACGATGGGTGCCAGGGAAAGAATCACCTGTTTAGACACCTGCTTTAGGCATTCCTAGGGCATGGCTCCTATCTTCTTGTTTCTTCTATGCCTGTTACCTGTAGGTAAAGATACAGTACGAAAGGCAATAGTCTAAGTACCTATATTCTACTCTGGTTTTGAGTTATAAACCAAGTTACATTTTAATGTTAAAATATTAGACTTTTAACTTATACTAGTTTATTAATGTTCATCCAAATAGGTTCTGAACTCAACTCAGCGTGATAAATTCTCATTACTCCATGTTTACACCATTATCTGGCCCACTATGCCTACAGAGTGGGATAGCTCATAGCCCTGCCAGATACCACCCAGGTGTTAATTACCTTATTTTTATATAGTTCAGGCGGAATATCTGCTTAGTTTGCATTATATGCTGTGTACTTTACACAAAGATATATTGTACGCAGTCATTAAGTGAAATGCCACAAATGCTAATATCTAGACTACAATATATATGGAGAAGAAAACATGCTAAACTAAAGGAAAAAATATTCCAGGCTATGAAGTGTAACAAAAAAGGCCCATGATGACAGTTTCATCTGAAAATAGCAGACTGAGACATATTAAAATTGGTTTATTGTCTCCCTAATGAGGCAATGTATGTAAAGCCCAAAATACTCTATAATCAAAGTTACCAGGTAGCATAAGCTTTGAAAAATGAGAAGCAAATCTATAGCTGATAATTAACAACTTCCTTCATTGTTGACTACACAGGAAAGAGAAGGGTGTTTTTACTACTGTTCTACTCTGCTTTACTGTATGAGGCTACCGCTATCACGCAGTCTGAACCCAGTCTCAGAACACAGTAACTGCTTTATTTTTTTCCCAAAAATTCTTGTAAGTTGCAGCTAGGAAGGACTACTTTTTGTACACTAAAATGCTAATGTCATTTATTTACTTAGATAGAATTAGAATAATCTGTATAATTATAACAAACCATAAGCTTTCAAGCTTAGCTGTAGTGTCATGAACACATGAAGTTTTTTTCTTATCCGAGTCTGGTTTCCCAGGCTAAGTATAACTCATCCCTGTGCAAATACAAACCCTTAAATACTGCTTATCACACTTTAAAGAGGAAAAAAAAAAAAAAGTATTTGTAACCCACCAATATAACCTATTCAATAATGAGAGAGTAAATCTAAGGTAAACGTCCTAACTACTTTATTCTAATTCTCCCAAATTCCAAACAGAGGTTGATAGCCATCTTTTTGTGACCACATAAGAAAGCAACACAGAAAAAACAGAGTAAAGATGACTTGTTCAACGAAGCCTACTGCCTGTAGAAGCTGCAATAATCAGGAAGCAGCATTATTATTAAGATGACCTAGTTGACAAAAACAATTTGTAGACACTTTAACTGAAACCCTCTGCTTCCCACTGAATGACAATACAGCTTAATCACTCAGACTCCAGTCTTCTCCCTGAAAGCCATGTCCAAAGCATCCCATCATTCAAGTCAACTACTAAGGTTTGATTTTTTCCAATGTTCTCTTTGAATGTTTTCACAGCCTCAAAATAATACAAGAACCTACAAATTAAACCAAAACATGAGGAACAGGATGCAAGCCTCTGATTAAATTAAATTTGGGGAATTATTCTTCCCCTAAAATTCAAGGGTTTTTTTCATAAATCCAGAATTATTTTTTGCTGTACATTCCTAACTGGATGGGTTCCATGCTGTGAGGGTTTTTATGCTTTGCCTTAAAATGCCCCACATTTAAACTAGGTTTTCAAAAGTGGCTACGTGCAAATCAAAATACTACTTAGTCATTTGCCCAGGGCAATAATTATTTGTTATAAACTTGTCAACTATCCTTTGTTTCTTAATCAATATTCAGGGCATGTGGCAGACAAGCAGGTTTTGTGACTCCTGAAAGTAAAATTTCAGGACAATTTTGCAAGGTTGATATTAAAGAATGTGCATGATCACAGGCACCGAGTATTTCAAGGCTCCAATGAAAACTGTAAAACACTAATAGATAATACAGAAGACTTATATCCAAATCCACCAAATCCAAACTTGAAAATCATTGGGTAGATGCAAAATATTTGAATGATATCTACAGATTATATCCCATCTATTATTGATCAGAAATAATAAACTGAATTCCAATACAAAATCTTGTCCCTGAGCCCTAGTAGTGGTCAATAAAGAAATAGTGGCATTCCTATTCTTTTAGCGCTGAAGTCTATACAGTTTTGAGCTTAGAAAGCACAAACTATAAAAAGAAATGAGCCACACATTCAAAAAGAACCTACACATGACTCACAGTTAATTTTTTTTTTTTTTGGTGCACTCATATGGGACCTTTTGATAAGATTTAACTGGAATCACAAGGTATGCATTACTTAAGACAAAAAAACTGGTTTGGATCTGGCTGTCATCCAACATTCAAACAAATATTGCCTCTCATACTGTAAAACTGCATAACAGTGGCTATTAACAGTGTTATGACCAAATGATACCACACTTGAAAACTGTCATCATGGATCCTTGGATATTTTCATATTCTGGATCCCATCTAAACAGAAATATTACCTTGTGGATCACATTCTTTCTCATCTGCACTTTCATAAACCAAGTTCTCTCATATTCATAATCCTGACTCATATCCACCACTATTTAGGAGCAAGTGTGTATCTTTCCAGGGTTTTATAATTCCATCTGTCCTGCCTGAGATTTCCTGAAGTACAGATAAATTCCACTGAATAACACTTTTCCTCAGAAAAAAAAAAAAAAATATATCCCTGGGTGCAATATGTGGAACGCATACATTTAGAGCAGCATATGGAAGAGCAATATTAAAAAGTACGTCTTGTCTATTAAAAATATACATGTGATTTAGAAACCAAAAAAAAAAAACCCAACGAGGAGGAAAACATCACCATTAGACTACAATCTGTCTGCAGACAATCAAAAATCCACGGTGAAAGTTTAGGATTCATAGAATCATAGAATTGCTTAGGTTGGAAAGAGACCTTTATGATCATCGAGTCCAACCGTAAACCTAGCACTGCCAAGTCCACCACTAAACCACGTCCCTGAGCTCCGCATCTACATGTCTTCTAAATACCTCCAGGGATGGTGCCTCAACCACTTCCCTGGGCAGCCTGTTCCAGTGCTTGACAACCCTTTTGGTGAAGTTTCTCCTAGTATCCATTCTAAACCTCCCCTGGCACAACTTGAGGCCATTTTCTCTTGTCCTATTGCAGATATAGGCTCAGTTGAGTAGAATATTCTGCATCAACTTATTCCTCCAAGGGCTACATCCAAAGTACAAGGGGCCATCTGTACAAGAAAACATGTATGGGATACATAAAAAAAAAACAAACACCACACAAACAAAAAAGCCAATCCCCTACACTCCCCTTCAGTTGGTCACTACATTTGTTTTCCACACAATGTAGAAAGTACTGGATAGTAACATAGTGTCCCTAGCTTGGTATCAGGCAGCTGATAGGCAAAGAACTCAGCAGGATGAGCAGAACCTTTTCTTTACTGTTTACTGTGTACTCGTACCGCCTGCACTGCAAGTACAGCTAGCATTTAATTCTTGGTGTGGACAAATAGTTTTACAGCACAGTCCGTTATTGGTTATTCTGTGATGTTTGCAGAGATACCGTTATGACCTTCAGTTCAAATCATCCTTACTTAATTTTTGCTCTCTGTAAATGAACTTAGCTTTGCACTCCCATCCTATTTGACAGGAGAAGATAAATACATCTGCTACATTGTTCAGATTTTTTTAAGTGCCTTTTCTAAAATTTTTTCCATCAACATACAATTTTCCAGTTACCATATGAACAATGCATCTGAATGATTGTACAGTTTGTGGAAACACTGAAGAGGACTCTCTCCCAAACAGTTTTCAATGAAATATGAGTTGTTTTGGGTTTTTTAAATCCATTTCTGATTTAAAACCACCAAACACTTCTCAGTTGTATTTTTTGCCTGGGTTTTTCTAAATAGTACAATGAGAAAGTCTGATCAATAAACATTCTCTGATGAGAACTTACAAAAGTTTTTTCAAATTCACACCCTGTTGTCATGGACTCGACTCACATCTCTCAAAGTATGTAGTATTTCATAGGCAAGAGGGAAAAGAAATGCTGAGAAATAATGATGTAAAAAAACAAAACCAAAACCAAACCCCGACACCCCACCCCAAAAAAAACCAAACCCCTAACCTCCTCTTTTTATATTAGAAATCAATCTTACGGACTATTGCAAAAAACTCAATATCTGAAATACAGTAACACCAGCTCCCAGGTAAATGCCCTAATTCTATTTTGTCTACTCTGTTTTGATGTCACAAAAAATTCAAACTTCATATAAACTGCATGTGTCATTTATTCAGCTTCATACTATTTTTAAGTAGCCAATTTCTTTCTGCTGTTGTGTTTTTTGTGGTAATCCAGTCAGAGTTAACATTCCAGGTAGCACTGTCTCCAAAGCTATATAA
This sequence comes from Phoenicopterus ruber ruber, assembly GCA_009819775.1. Taxonomy (NCBI): domain Eukaryota; kingdom Metazoa; phylum Chordata; class Aves; order Phoenicopteriformes; family Phoenicopteridae; genus Phoenicopterus; species Phoenicopterus ruber. The sequence continues at coordinate 11,553,021 of CM020227.1, forward strand.
ACCTTTACTAGCACAAAGAAATTGCAAAGCAGGAAAAAGTTTAAATTATTGCAGAAATAAACGTAGAATATAAATGGTGCTATAAAACCCTACTTGTTTCAGCACTTTTTTCTTTTTTGTAATGCACTGTCACTATCATGTTGCAATCACAAGAAATCTATTCTTCAAAAACGAGCTCTTAGCCACTGTTCAAGAACTAAAAATGCTTTTTTTCCAGATGGCCTAATGATAATGGCTTTTCACAGATCAGCTGCAAAAGTTGGTTGTTTTGTTCTCACTTCAGTGAAGTAAAATTCCAGAAATGCCACAGTCAAGTTAATCTCAAAGAAAACAGATATAATGAATACAGAACCCGGGGACTTGTCTAAACTGTGACTTTTGTAAAAATACTGTATTCGGTTCTGCAACTACTAAACCTCATCCTGTGAGGTGTTATATAGCTGCAACTTCTACCAAAGTCAGGACCTCTTAGGACTAGGGCCAAGTCTAGACACACACGCCAAAAAACTCATTGGCGGAAGCACCATTTTTGTTAACCGATCATAAGGTCAGTGCCTTTCCTGAGTCCGAGTTCTGCCCTGTGAAGGAGGACACTAGGAAGAGCAGCATCACAGGCCTCATTATAGCTCAGTAATTCTGATACCAGTCTCCGACAGTCCCAGCTTGAGCGTGAGCCGTGAGGGTATTTGCCTACAAAACACCAGACCCAGATGGTAGCTACGGGAGTTTACGCCAACAAAGGCCTGAGCTCTGTTGTGCTCTTAAGCCATTTTGCCCTTCCTCGGCAGAGATTCTAAATGCCTACATCTTTAAACCTGAGTGCATTCTGGTAACCATTTCTCAAAAAAGGATAATAGAACTAAAAAGGGCACCGGAGACAAGAAACAAGAATAATCAGAAGTACAGGTCATAAATTGCTGGCTTCCAGAAACAGGGAGCACAAATTTGGGAAAATACAACCCTACTTTGCTCTACTACTTCCACTTTTTCCCTCTAAATCCTTCATTGTCCAATGTCGCAAAAAGGACAGTATCCTAGAAGGCTTTTGGTCTGCTGCGGAAGAGTTGTTCTTATGATCATAAATTTGAAGACAGGAGGGAGCACTAGAGTACCGATTCCCACTTCAGGAAATTTCAGCTAGCCACACACATCCCAAATCAGACCATTTAAATTCCCTGAGCAGTGAAATCACAATAGAGAATTTAGGTCAAATATTTCTAGAGTTCCATAGATGTACAGATAATATAATATATAGGATCTTTACTACTTCAGCAAAATAAGGTCAGTGTTTTAGAACTGAAGCATCATACTAAGAACGTAAGCCTTTAAAATAACCTCAGAGTATGTTACATATTTTGACAGGCATTTTTAGACTAACATCTGTGCCTGTAACAAATGAGGAATAAAAAAAAAAGGCTCAGAGAGCCTTTTGACTTCAACTGAAACAGGATCAGTTTGTCGTATTAGCACTTTGATTAAAAATCTCGTCAGACAACTGTATAATAATAAATTACATCTAGAGAAAAACCGATGCATTTTTTTAAACAGGAGTAACACCTACAGCAATAAGCAGAACTCCTCAGTACATCAGTGTTTTAATGCATTTAAAACACAAAACCAAAAATCCATTTTGTAAGCAAAAAGACAGACATTTTCTTATGTTCCAGAAAGCTTAACCAAAAAAACCCCACCTCATTTTCAGTTCAAAGTTTTCAGTTTTTAACAAAACAGTATTTTTACTTGATTCTCATTCCATCAAGTCACTACAGTTGTTATAAAGAAACTTAACTATATTTTCACCTGACTTAAAACACACTTGTAGCTCAATATTTCAAGTCCGACAAAGTTATTTAAACCCAGTACAGAATGCTCAAAAGTAGTAATAGTGAGAATATCTGCTTAGAATACCTAAAAAATAAAAATTAAAAATACACAGCTTGCTATTTTTATTAATTCCTTCTCTTCATACTGTGATACTTTTGAATGCTCTTTAAAAAAAAAAAATCTATTAGAATTACCCCATTAGTGAAATAAAAATTTCCTTTAATCTTTTTAGAAATACTGTCTCTATAGTGTTTAACGAGAATCAATCCCATCCACACAAAACAACAAAAAACAACTTGTAGATATAAGGTGGGTTTTTTCCCTATCCAACCTGCTTATGTACATGGTTGCTTGCTTAACTATGAAATCCTGATGAAATCACATCACTTGTTTCTTATAATTACATCATTAAGTACACTCTAAATCCCTAGTACTAAGCATGGTCACATAGGAAGAAGCAGAAATACATTTCAGCTGAAAGATTCCTTCCCCAAAAAAACAGTTTCTTTGCAAAAAAAAAAAAAAAAAAAAAACACAAACAACACAGTATATAAATAGGTTCTGAATGTACTCGCAATACATCAATATTTTCTAAAACAAAATGCTAAGACAACATATTCTACCAGTCTCATCACCGACAGATTGAAGCAGTAAAAATTTCCTAGCAAAATGAAGAAAGCATAAAAGATGCTGAAAAATATCACACTTCTGCAAAAGCAAAAACCAGTTTAGAAGTACTTTGACCAAAGAAGTCTCTCCAGAATAAGAGAGTGGTGAAACATCTTCTCAGTCAACCTGTGCAATCTATGTGATTGCAGCAGGAGCTCTTCTCCAAAGATAAAGCAGAAGCCTCATTTTTAAGTTCAGTTTCTTCCTTGCAGTGCATCACAAGTTGTCTGGTTTTGCGCTCTCTCTCCTCTCAGAAATGTTATTTTAACTTCTCATCATAAAAAGATATGATTCCAATGTTTATACTATGAGCTACATTTATCTTTAAGAGCAAGATGTTGAGTTTAGTTCTAATGATGAAAAAAGCCTTTAAAAAGGAAAACTCATCACAACTCATTATGTACTATAAAGGCCACAATTTAAGGATTCTGTAATTCCAATGATGATCATTTTAAAGTAGATTTATAGCAGAAAATAGTTAGATCCTTTGACTTCAGTTATAATTTTCCATTTTGTAATTTAACACTCCTTTAGTTTATATTTGCACATTAAAAATATAGCATCTAAAAGTCCATCATTAAATACTTTTAATAAGTGCAATAAATAAATTTTACAGTATGCATAAATCTAAGAACAAAACACAGCTTAAATTGTTAATCTTACACTTTTTCTCATTAATTGCAATACATAAACATATGTTTTATACAAAGATATTTGCTACAAAATAAGTATAATAAATATAGTTTACCACATGTATTAATCTTAATAGTTACAAGCTGTTAATCTTATATATTAGGTAATAATTTGCAATAAATAATTGTTTATTATCTTGATGTTTGCTTGTCTTGGGTTTTAGCAATATGCAATAAAGAAATGCAATTTTGAATAATTTGATTGTAAGACTGCTGGGAAAATACTGTAAGTTATAATTAGCTGAGGGAGGATTTTGTTCACTAGATGAACTATAGAGATATAGTTCAATAACAAAAACATGCATTATTGCTACCATAAATAATTTAAAAAGTTAACTTCAGTTTCAAGCAATAAGAGATTTTTAAAACTTAAATGCAAATAAAATTAGTAAAATATTTCACATTCTTTAGTTCTTTTATCATTCTGTGTTCACTGAAAACAGCAACAAAAAACCAAAGCATTTCAGCATCTTATAATTCTTTGCACATGAATACAACCCACATACACATGTACACCTGCCTCCCACCATCAATATTTGCCTGTTCAAAAATGTGTCACATATTTATTTCAGTATCAAACCATCTTCTTCTGTCCAGTTCTAGTATAATATGTGCTTTATCATATTTACTAATCTGAATATAAATTGTTTGTCTTACACATAAAGGGTAATAATTTGTCATAAATATTAGTTCATTATCTTAGTATTTTCTCACCTTGGAATTTGGCAACATGCAATAAAGAAATGTAATTTTGAATAATTTGATTCTAAGACTGTTGGGAAAATGGGGTAAATTCTAATTAGCTGAGAGAGGATTCCATTCACCTCAGAAGGAGACTGCTGCTTGCCTTCAGTAACTTTAAAAGTTCGCTTTTAAGCAAGTAAATGTTATCTCTTAAATTAAGCAAACATACAGTAAAAGCATTTCAAATGTATCACTTCTACAGAAATAAAAGGACAGCTACAAATAATAAATTAAATATAGGTCCTGAAGCCCCAAGGTGCTTGGGCTGGGCATTAAAAACAGGATTAGTCTCAGATAACATCTATCTATGTAACATTCAACTGGTCAGCATATAGTATGTATTTTTCTGCAACAGTATCATTTTGTACATGTTTTTGGTTTTGTTTTGGGTTTGGGTTTTTTTTTTTTTTTTTGACTCATATGTCCTAATGCTGATAAAGACAGAAGTGTGATCCGCCTATAAGAAATATACCAAAAAAACAAGGTAAAGCCTTTCGCAAACTCTGCTGTCCACTGGCAAACTCAGGACTGCAATGCCCTTTAATCACCATCATACCAAAGCAGAATACGTTTGTACTTTCTGTGCTCTAGATGCAGTATTCAAACAGTAGGTATTCCTGTCACACACACAGGGCAATGTCTTCTTTCTAAAGTGAAAAACTTATTATGAAATCAGAATTTGCAGAATGCAATCTTAAAATAATTTTGGAATTTCACTCAACTCTGCTTTCAATGCAGTTTCACTCTATTACCTTATTTGATATCCCTATAATCTGGCTCTGCTTCCAAGCTGTAAACCATGCAAGTTAAATAAAGAGAAACTACATTACAAATGCAAGCAGTACAGTAGAAAAATAAAATCCATCCATAGATCACAATATTTCATAATTTATTACCAAAGTTATTATACACATACCTATAGTACCTCTGAAAATTATCTACTGATAAACATTGCTATATATAGCAGTATTTGTAAAGCAATGCCACTTACTGTTAAGAATATAGTCATGCATTTATGAATTTTACAATGATATGTAAATTCCAAACACTATACTATAATACTTATTGTCCCACCTATTCACCTTGTACTATTATGTAAACAAATCACATTTTGTTTAAACCTCATCTAAAAATTATCACTAAACCACAAGAATTTGCTGACATATAGGAGATAATGAAAGATAAACTTCTCATTTAGTGATCAGAATCTGGTGCGTGGGGGTGTGTGTGTATATATATATTTACTTTAATCTGTGAAGTTGAAAGAAATAATTTACCTTTCTGGAAATTTTAACTTAATTAAATGATAGGGCATTCAACATGGTAAAGCAGTTTAATAAAACTGCCATTGTTAACAAACTGTAAAACAGTGGTGAAAGGAGAATTTATTTGTAGGTAGGTTTACACAAGTGTACCAAGATGTACAAGTTTTAAAGTAACACAAATCTGAAAAATGGTTCTCAAAATCAGAAAATACTACAAGCTTAATCATTGCAGAAGTTGAAACACATGACGAAAATAAGTCACAGCGGGGGGCAGGGGGGACGACAAACCACACCTCAAATTAAAACCCAACTTGCCTTACTTACACAAATAATCCCATTGATTTTAATGGGACTATTTGAATAAGTAAAGCATGGAAGAGAACAGGATGAACATAGTGTCAAACCTATGATGGGAATGAATTCAGAAACCCTTTGCATAATATCCAGGAACGATTTCCATCTATAACTTGGGAACTGGAATAAGACTGGTTCAGGTACCGAAATGAATTTGTACCCAGCACGTAACAGGAGAAATCAGAAATCGGAATCTTCTGTTCACTAAGGATAAAAGGAAAATATCCTTAAAACAAAAGTGGGGTTTTTACATCAGATGAAAGGCATTTGTTAAACAAAGAGCTAAAGAAGTCTGCTATTCAAATGAAACACTGTACTACAAAAACACAGCGAGACAAGCATTATTAGAGGCTTCACAGCAGATGGAAAAGCTACTTTGTTGTAGCCTAAAGATGTAAAATGCAATACCAGTCCCTAAGTGGCACTGGTACAACTGTGGAAATCATACAGCCAGATGAAGCACATAAATTTCCCATATGAACAATTGTTTTCATTTTCCTCCCATGCCACTAGATATTATAAGTGGAAAGTAAAACACAAGTAAATATGTTCATTCCACTCTTGTGATCAGTGATAAATGAAAGGCTATTGAGCCTGACAAAGGTCAACCATGGCCTCACCGCAGTTTGCTGGCGCGCCGCGGCGGCAGGTGCGCGTGCCTCTACTCCCACCCACCGGCCAGGCGCGGGACGGCGCCCGGGCGCTCCCGCCCGCCGGCGGCGGCGTTACCCTCGCGGCGCGGGAACGGCTCCTCCCGCGGCCGCGGCCGGAGGAAAACGCGACGCGGCCAGTGAACGGAGGTGAAACCCGGTCCGTTTCTATAGACGAGCAGCAGCAACGGAGCTGGAGAAAACAACGACTTCCAAGGATCAGCAGCAGCTAAAAAATACCCCCAAAACGCGGCAAGAGCATTTCAGAGTTATTCATAGAACCGAGGCAAGATTTCACAGTACTTAAAATACACATCTTTTAAGAAAATTCAAAATATTAATGACAGAAAAAAAAAAAAAAAAGACAGGTTAGTATAGATGTAATTATCCTAAAAGTTCTCTTTCCTTCACCCAGGTATTTACACTGCCACAGGTTTTGCTGATGTTCCTGGCATCTCAGCAACAGCTGCCAGCTACAAGTCCGTGGCCAAATACTGTTCTCTACAAACCTAAACATACAGCAGGACTCAAAGGTAAAATTCTTAAAACTAATAAAATTGATTGACTAATTCTATATCATCCTTGTCCAATATTACCATATAAATCGGAAATCCTTGGTGAGTTATGTTAGCCAAATTTTAGACATATTCTGACATTTTTATTGATATAACTAATTCCTAATCACTCGATAGTATTGTCAACTACAGCAACAAAAGGAAGGGGCATTAAAAAAAACTTGTAATAGGCAGAATTGGGTCAACGTCATCTTTTGGACAATTAATTTCATGTTGTGAATATAACACTACTCATTTTACAGTAACATATTTAATACTGTGAAACTCCAGTAACAGATTTTTTTAAAAAAATACTATAAATTAAAAATACTTTTAAAAATACTAAAAATTACTAATACAATTGCAAAAAAGGGGGGAAATGTGGCAATAAATTGAAAACTGCATTGGAAGGAAAACAAAATATAAGCGGGAATTTCAGAAATCTGAACATGTCTCTTAGAATCGCTAGATGTTTTTAACATTATCCATACCTCCATTTACTTGTATGATAAAACACCTTAAAATTCTCATTCATGATACAGGTAGAACTTTTTTATTTAAAAAGAAAAAAAAAAAACCACCACCACAAACCCCCCCCCACTAACTCACACACAAAACCACACAACCAATAGAAGGAGAGGGATGGATATATTCCTGAAGCAGCTAAGACCTCAAAAACCACACAAGTCAGATAAAACTTTTGGAAGTGGCTGAGAATAGGATACGTTTAAATCAGAAATACGCTTTAATATTTTCCATTCACTTATCATGCAATATGTAACATGGCTGCTCCTCTTTAGTTACCAATCTGCCTTAAACTAGGATCTCTTACTCGGGCAGGAGTTTACGTGGTCTTTATTTTCTAGCAAATAGCACAGAAAAAAAATAGAGCAACCAATGAAAGGAAATACTGTTGTTATCTACACAGCCTCTGTTTCCAGGAAGAAGGAGCAACACTGAAGACATTTAGTCAAATTTTACTCGCTCAATATAAACCCTGAGGCAGCAATGGAAGAGGATGAGAAGAGTGAGTAGAGGCGATTCTGCAGCACAGCTGTATTTCACGGGGATGGCACAACTGCAAAGCTCCAGCAGACTAGCGCTTGGAGCTGAGCACTCAAGAGTGCAGGACCTCTGCTGCAGAAATCCCAGCAAAAAAAGTAATCGGACCGAGCAGAAGCATAACTATGTCCAAACAAAACGCACGCCCTAGAAGCGGTCAAAAGCACAAATGACAGTGAGGTACCTCCAAGTAATTTAATGGGACACGGATGTCTAATTCTCATTTATGCTCTTAATGACAGCCCATTTGCAGTTCCTTATGAATGACAGACCAACGCATACATTTTTAGGTCATACGATTACACAGACTTCTCAGGTTTGAATAATTGTTCCTGAGTCAACAATAGCAACTTCCCTACATCCCCAAAATAACACATGAAGATAATGCTAGATATTTACAGGAACATAAACAGCAGTCAGAACATGGCCAGATACTACCCTTACCGTCATATTGTACATCTTCGTCTGTTTGGGTAGCTCATCGCATCATATCTAGGCACTTCTCAAAATTTGGCAGAGACATAGAAAAACAGATCATATTTATTTCAAAGTTCTAAAAAAGAGCGGCACTGAAGCAGGTTTGAGAACTTCAAGCTCCCAGAACACATTGGCTATTTCTGGCAAGGTAGCCAACGGAAGATGCAAGCAATCTTATGCACTCAAAATTAAAATACGAACAACTAGAAGAAGAAGAAATACACAGATCCTTGAAAAGTGAAAAAGAGCTCTTCAATTAAGGGTGATATTCCATGAAAAATGAATGACAACACTTTAAAGACAACGTACCACAAAACCCTCACTTCCTATTACAGCAGAATGAGTGAGTGCCTGCATCCAAATTACTACTCCTCCTGGGTTTGATGAATTTAAACAAAGAAAATATCTGCAGAAAAGCTGTCAGAACTCTTCCTTGATCACTTCATCAAGAAAGGGCAAAGCAGAGACAGAATCACACTACAATAGCTCTAAGAGGCCTGTTCTTTAATACAGATGATCCACTGGAGGCCAAGACTGATCTTTGGCCTTTCTACCATCTTGCTTCCAGATGTGCTGACTTTGGATTAGCTCCATGGCAGACTGAAGATGAGCTAGGGAAGATGATTCCAAGCAATCCTCAAAGGACTGTGTAGAAATGGGACTTTTCTGACCATCCTCACAGGTCAAAGCAGACAACAATGTACATTTCCAGCAGCCTCGCCCTCGCTGTAGGGCCTCCCCCCTTTCCCCCGCCACTCCCACCAGTCACGGTGAATAGTTTTCACAAGTTTTAGACAGGAAGTGCAACCCAGTACTGTAACCCCACAGATATAACCTGTTCAGGTGCTAAGTTACGGTGCACAGACTAGATGGGATTTCTTATGAGATTGGTTCATTTTTATTCTGTTTACATACTAGAGAACAGAAAAAAAATAACAGGGCTTACATATAACAATGGTTACAGTAGAGACCAGTTCCATATGTAAAAATCCCAAGAGGTCAATTTTAGGAAAACAACTATTTTAAGCTGACAAGTAACTCATATCAGTTCTCATGTTGCATGTTACATTGAATGAAAGAGGTCCTTCGTCCCCAGCTTTCTTTTTGGAATGAACTCCATTACCTCCACTTTCTTCTCCTCCTCATGACCTGCCTCCTTTCCAGCCACCACCTTCCCTTTCCTCCCTCCTATTCACCACACTGCTTCTTGCCACTGCCTGATGCTGTCTCCTTGTCTTCTATCCTTTGTTCTTCTGACCCCTGCTGCTACCTCCCTCCTCCCCCAGCTGCCCAATTTGGCAGTGTCAGCACAGGGCCCAGCCTAATAAGCCTGAAAGAGCTTATTAATTTAGGCTTCATGCCATGCCTCAACGCTACTGGTGTACCCCAGTAGCTGGGAACCAAAACATACAGTGAAACTCAAAACTCTAATGTGAAACTCAAACATTTCAGAATTAAAAACTGAATTGGCAATTTCCAAGATCTTTATTCTTTAGGCAGGCAAAATCTGAGTACCAATCTACCTGTATTTCTCCAAGACATCTGTAGTTACAGTAGTTCCTGTTCCCCCAAATCATAGGGATTGCAATGCTTTACCACCATATCCACGTTCAAGATGTTTCACCTTCATATTGTGAGAGTTTCATGTAGCTTAGTTCACTAGCTCACTAGCTATTTAATGTGTACCTACAAAACATTTCTATAAATGTTAAAAGCATCACAATTTCACTGCACAGCAAAGCTTTCAGGGAAGCCTTGTGATGCAGAAAAAAGGATTTTTTGAAATAATTTTTTTTTTTTTTAAATGCTGTATGGACATAAAATATTTTTTCTAGACCATATGATAAAAGTGGAAATCATGAATAACTTGACACCAGATATTAAGCAGCATACTAAGTATCAGTTTGTACTGGCAAACCTGATACTGTTTATATATTTTATATACCTTATTTTACCAACATCATTCACTCTTCATTAACACTTCTTTATTAATTCTTAATATCATTTTGATAATATAAAAACCACCACTACTGTCTCTGCCAAAAAGAAATACTAAATACAGTGCTAATACGATACAATGGAAAATTGCTAAACAATAAGATGGATCTCCAAGAAAATTTGATTTAGATTTCCTGTAGTTTCCCTGCACTATTTTCAACCCTTCTCACAAGGGATACAGCAAAATGGCAATGAAAAGTGAATTTCCTGCTGTTACAGCTACTTTGGATGCTCATGCTTCTGTTCCTGTGGAGCCAGCTTGGATCAATTTCAAGAAAATAGCCTTTATCTACACTTTTGCACAGAAAACGCATTTCTGTTTTGAGGAGATGCAGTATTTATCTGTGGCCAGTATTTTAATCTGCAGCACAACAGTGTTGTAACTTGCATATAATTAAAGCATAGCGTACTACCAAAGAAAGATTTACAAAGCAGTTGAAGAAAATTATTTTTGCATTTTATAAATAAGGTAGAGAAGTATCTAGTTCAGAATTCTTAATATCATTTATGCATTGTACATGCACTATTACATGCACCTAGTACAGTTTTATCTGTTGAAGCAGAAACAGAAAATAAACTGAAAATTAGTATCATCACAATATTGGATCTGAAGATGCTTGCATTGTCATTTGGAGATCACCCACGTCTTCTGAGCTGATGAGGAATGAGAGACTCTCTGTAGCAGTTAATCCTAACCCAGTTACCAGGTGTGACAATACTCATTCATTAGCATTATATTGAAGTTTATGGCCCGTTCTTGTCACCAAGAAGACAATGAAAAAATTGGTTTACTTGTTTTAGGATACAGACATTCAGGCAAATTAATGACGAAGCAGCAGCACACAAATTTACTTACTACTCTTTCATTGAGGAGTTAATAACAACTGATGGGCTGTAATCTCACAGTAAAGATACATGTATACATTCATGCCATAGTTAATCTCATCACAGCCTGTATTTAAATATCCTTAAAATTTAAAAAAAAAAAAAAAAACAAAAACACACACACACAAAAAAACCAACCACCACACAGACTTCCAGGGTGCAAGACCAGATACTTGGTCAGTTTGAAAGAACACCAAGCAGGATACCAACGAAATTTGAATCAGCAAGCTTTCATTCTGTTCAAAGATAGTCAACACAGGCACTACCTGGCTTTTACTACTTCAAGTTTGTTGGATAAACATGGAAAAGCGTTTTATAAACTGTACTCTCCAAATAGACTCATCTATTCCATAATTAAACAAATCAGAGTATCTCTGCAAGAAGAAACACTCTAAAAGAATCATCAAATCAAATTTGAGCTCAGACTTTCTTACATGACTCCAGGAGACTTAAGAGTTGATCAACAATAGCATCGCCAGATCCTAGTTTCAGTGCAAATACAAACATGATTAGAATATGATGATGCACCAGAACGAACAAACCAATTCCTAAATTATAAGCCAGCATTTATCTGTTGTACATGAATACACTCTACCAAAAGCATTGCTCCCATTTTGAGTGCCAGCTCTCTGAAGCAGCAAACATTACTACATTGACATAAGCATCATTCTCTATTGTAGAGTACATAGCAATGGTTGTAACACAGAAACACAGCAAAACAAGCAAACTTCTTCAGCTCACTTCATAAAATTTCACACCAATTTCCAGATATTTAAAAGGAAAATGGTAGAAACTAATTATTTTGATTACTGTTAAAACTTACATGTGTCTCTTAATAAAGAGTTCAAGTAGAAAGTATAGTAGGTATAGTTTCCTCTCTATACACTCCACAAATCTGCTTCTTCAATATACAATTCAAAAAAGCCCCAAATTGCTATTGCTATCATGATAAACATTGGAAAGTTCTGCTTGACCTTTTATTAACATTTTTCTATACCAATATGGTTCTTTTGCTACAAGCACCCTAAGGAATTATGAAAAATACTTTTTTCTGTAGTTTAGCCCATATGCACTTAATAGGCTCACAAATATAATACCATTATAAAAAAGAAAAACTGCCAACACTGCTAAAAAAATTGTCATAACACTAAATTATTATATAAATATAAAAGGAGTATGTCTGTAAAATATTCACTCAATGAACATCCCAAGGTGATGATTTTGCTATGTTGTTTTTATTCCTGGGAGATCCATAACACATTTGGATATGCCACATGTCACCACATGAATCAGGCAGTTAATGCATGTGCTTTTTAGAAGCAGAGATGTCTTCCCAATAGAATGCGCTATAAAAAAAAAATGTTGAGATTCTGCTGCTTTGTCTGATAGGCATAATTTAATGTCTTGCTTATAATGCTGCATCTTAAGGAAAAATGTGCACTGTCCTATGTTGTTATTTACAATATATTACTAAATCTATGCAAATATATTTCCCTGAGCTTGGTATTATATAACAAAGGTCAACAATGTTTGAAATATTTTGAAACACATTCCCAATATATTTTGTATATAGCACTAATGTCCAATGTACATACATATATCTTAATATATTTTCAGATATTTATATTCATTTTATCTTGCTGTAGATTATTACAATAAATATGTGGGGTTTTTTTGCTTTAAGGCTATAGAAATCAACCTATCAAGCTATGACTTTTCATTAAGAATGCTAATTATACATTTGTTAACAATATGTCATTTAAATTACCACATAATATGCCAGCACTATTTAACAAAATAAATTTTAATAGTCAATATTCAATATCATTCAATAATAAACAGATACTCATTTGAGAAAAATTAAGAGAAAGTTTTAAAGCTTTGCTTCCTATGTGATTTATTTCATAACTTCTACCATCAACACTTGTTTCCACTAACATCTAAACAGAAGATCCCCAAATACCATTTATCTGTCCCATTTTGGGATAAATATTTGTCTTTTGTGAAAACTCTAGACATTCAATTCCATTTACATATCCTCTTGTCCTTTCTACCTTTATGTCCACATTATTGTTAACAATTTTTTTCCTACAAATGAAATTGTATCAATGATTAGCAGGTTGTAAAAATGTGTGCATCTCAGAAAGCAGCAGTAGTTTTAAAGGGAGTATAATTTTTTTCCATTTTTTCTTTAGATTTTTTCTTTTTAATGCATGTTAGAGACAGTATACATTTTCTCTGCAGAAATATGGAATTTTTTTCATATTTAGGACTTACAAGTTAAAATATAAACTGTTCCTATGTACACACAATACCACTGAAATGCTGAACAATTTGTATGTTGCCCTGCCAAGTAACGGACAGCTTTCCAAATTTTACACACCTATGATTTCAAAATAAAAGTTCCGAAAATTAAACACAGTCAATTTGTAGATATTAATGACTTTTTTTTTTTTTTTTTACATCTTTCCTAAGTGAAAGCTGTCTCATGTCATTTTAGGAGAGCATTGAATGAATTTTAATATTCATTAGTGGTGTTACAGATCCGCATGTCTGAAAAAGATCCATAGATTTTCAAGGCCAAAAGGAATCACACGTTCTACCTAGTCTGAATTATTTTTGCCACAACACTTCACCAAGCAATTCCCAGATCAAATCCAACAGGCTGAGTTGCTATAAGCAGTAAATAAAAACAGGTTAAAACTAGCCCACATTACTGCAGAATGGGAATAGCAAATTTTTCTCTCATGTTTCCACTGCTAATGAATGTCTGACAGTCATTTCTTTGGGAGAGGCAAGATGACATCCTACAAAGCACGTTGTTGAGTGCAAAGCATATCCTGGGTGTGTCGGGTTTGGCTAGGATACAGTTAATTTTCTTCACAGTAGCCAGTATGGGGCTGTGTTTTGGATTTGTGCTGGAAACAGTGTTGATAACACAGGAAATGTTTTCGTTACTGCTGAGCAGGGCTTACACAGAGTCAAGGCCTTTTCTGCTTCTCACCCCACCCCACCAGCGAGGAGGCTGGGGGTGCACAAGAAGCTGGGAGGGGACACAGCTGGAACAGCTGACCAAAGGGATAGTCCATGCCATATGACGTCATGCTTAGCATATAAAGCTGGGGGAAGGAGAAGGAAGAGGGAGACATTCAGAGTGATGGCATTTGCCTTCCCAAGTAACGATTACATGTGACAGAGCCCTGCTTTCCTGGAGATGCCTGCCGATGGGAAGCAGTGAGTGAATTCTTTGTTTTGCTTTACTTGTGTGTGCAGCTTTTGCTTTACCTATTAAACTGTCTTTATCTCAACCCATGAGTTTTCTGACTTTCACCCTTCCGTTTCTCTCCCTCATCCTACTGGGGGTGGAGTGAGCGAGCGGCTGTGTGGTGCTTAGCTGCTGGCTGGGTTTAAACCACGACACTGGGTCAGCATTTACTATTGAGTTCAGCATGTACTAGCTGCCTTACGTACTTACTCCTAACTTGCAGACCATCTCTGTATTAAATACTAGACTATGGCCACATTAAACTAGGGGACCCAGAAGCATTTTCAAAGTGTTTGTGTAGTTGTATACCATGACCATATCCCAATTCTACCCCTAAAACATAGGCCAGACAGGGGGCAGGATATTGGGGAATGTCATGGCATGCCCTTGCATGTCTGTTTACACTACACACTTATCTTTTCTGGAGTATCTGCAGCTAGCAGGCAATACCATTCATTCCTACTGTCAGTCTAACTGCTGGCGCTGAAGCAGTAAGGATTCTCTATCACTTACCCACCATTCAGGTTGCACACTTGGACTCTAAAGCTCAAGTCACAGGGTAAGATCAACGGGCAATTGAACTTTGTACCCAGCTCCAACAGTGGATGTAAGCAGAAGGTTTGAAGAAAACAGGGCCAGGATGAGCTACTTCCCCCTAATATTCTCCTTGCCTTCAGCTATTCTCAGGTCAGAATTTCCTGTATTTTTCATCTACATTTCTACCTGAAGCCTACTCTACTGCCACTCTGTATCTTTTCAAAGTATTGGTCAGCATCTTATAAAAGATTTTAGACATGTAATATCATTACTCTGTTGATGTTTTCATTCTCTCTGTGTAGTGTTGGTTATTATTAGAGTCAATGTTTTAATTTCTAACGTTTCCATCA
The DNA here is from genome assembly GCA_009819775.1 of Phoenicopterus ruber ruber. NCBI lineage: Eukaryota > Metazoa > Chordata > Aves > Phoenicopteriformes > Phoenicopteridae > Phoenicopterus > Phoenicopterus ruber. The sequence continues at coordinate 11,568,347 of CM020227.1, forward strand.
TCTCTGATGGGTTTTTACTCTATTAGTTCACATCAGTTCTTACCCATTTCATTTATTTTAATATTAACCACTTCAATATTACTCATTCTTGTTTTTCAACTAGTGATAAATTCATTTCAAAAAAAATAATTATATAGTTGAACCGTAATTCTAATTCCACCAAACTGTAAGAACTGTCATTCTGGAATTCTATTCAGGGCCATATTTTCCATAGAACAGTCATCTATTTTTGTGCATGTGATACAATTTGCGTTTGCAAATCAAGTAGTATAGCATGCATGAAATTACTTAATCAAAATTACATACAAAACCACTGTGCCTGGCAATATAATGGAACTTAACCCTGTTTTTAGCATACATATTTCTCACATAGTCTGTAAGTCTTCCTACTTTCCTATTGACATGCTCACGAGTACTTTCTATTTCTCTTTCCTTGCTTAGCATGGTCTACATCACCTGTGGATCTGCTACATTTTTATTCATCTAAATTAGAAAATAACACAATCATTTGGAATTGATAACACACATGAAGCTGCGTTTGGATCTCAGCTAGTCCTGGTCAATCAAACATTGCAATTAACTCCCACTGCATTTTTAAATATACTAAAACTGTACAGAATGCTGATAAAGAAAGTTGATGTTTAATACCATGGTCCTATTAAGCAGTATCGATCAAGCATCCTACCAAAAGAAAGCTCTCAAAAGCTAACACATACTCCACTTTTTAAAAAAAGAAAAGAAAAAAAAGAAAAAACACCACCAAAAAACAGACACCACAGCAAGACAACAAAGGCAACAAGATATGAATAATGCCTCAACTGGCAGAAATTTATTATGAAATTGTTTCTGGGAAAATACTTTGAATTGTGCCCATGATGTTTGCTTAGAAGAATACGATCTTTATTCCAGATTGGAGTTAGTTTCTTAGCATTATCCTTCTCTCATGTGTACGTCAACATCACTGCAAAATTTCACAAGGCTCACTGTCTCCACTCAACAAAGGCCAATACTTCTTTCGATGTCAGGGAGACCTGCTAACAACATTCTGTATCTCTTCACATTGTTCACCCAATTCTACTAAATATTGGCAGTTCTTTTATTATACTTCACACATCTCCCCCCATGAATAACACACAAGACATGGGAGGAAAACTGGCAAGGTTTGATCCATTAAGATCACCTTTTAGAAAACGTCTGTACCCCAAAAGGACTATACCCCCAATAAAGCTGCTTCGCCTCGAGTTTCTCTTTGATGTATACTATTTCAGAAAAGGTACAAAGGCAGCCATATCTTTGAGGTTTGGGACAACTGCTTCCTTTCTCCTTTGATACCAGATCTACCCTACCTATTTTGATGTTTTCACACTGCTTTCTATCTTAAAAGAAAGAAAAGGAGGTACAAACTTTGCAAAGATTCCAGAAGTCCTTTCAAATACAGATATTCAACAAATCTAAATATTAGATGTTTTTGTAGAGGGCTTTAACCAACATCATCACAAGCAACAGATTGCCTTAAGAGAGGAAAATATCATTTTCAGACTCTTTAGGAATAAATCTGCCAAATATGAACTTTATGTTGCAACAAATTAGCAAACAGTTAATCCTGTACATTTGTTGGTGAAGGTATGGTGACCAGAATCTATTGATATATTTAAATAGTGAGTCACTTTGATATTATACTTCAATAGTAAACTAATTTAGCCACCTAATCTTATTTCCTAAATATTGTTAGTTTCTATCAGTCAGATGATTTTTCCAGACACTTATATAACAAGTATTAAAAAGATACATTTAGCAGCTACAATTGTTAACATAACAAAGGCTACAGAATCCAGAGGTTATTGCATTCTCCCAAAAGTACTTAAATAATAGCCTAAAATCTGAAGAATTACTTTAATACTTCAATAAAAATAACCCAATTCAAAACATTTTCAAGGAAACAGAGCTCCTTGCTCTAGGCTACCGAATAATGGCTGAAAGAAAGTATATAGCTTGTCACTTCTGATTAGAGAACTGTGCCTCTGTGCTTTGAATGAGAGGCATGTCTGGTAATAGGAAGTGCAGATATTAAATTTAATAAAATAACATGGAATACGATATATATGAAACTTGACCAAGTATAGCACAAAATGTAACATACATTACCCTGCTCAGTCAACTACTGTGGCCTAGCATCTAATGACAGACTTAATATCTATTTTTCCAAGGAGAGTACTACAAAAATATAATTTTCAGATTATGCAAGTATTTTATCAGACTATACAAAAAAATGTAACCAAAATTGCCTTACATATCTACATGAATACATAACAATAGCAGAAGATTGCTAGACTACAAAATGCTCAGCCTTCAAAGTCCACAGAAAGACATTAGGTCTTGTAACTAACTATTTACAAAGACCCTGATGCTAATACATCACGGCATCATACGACCCACAGCATATTTCCTTCTTTCCAGGTTTAAGGATTCATTCATTTGGGGGGTTTATTTGCCAGGTTGGGTTTTGTTGGTTGGTTGGGGTTTTTAAGCACAATCAGGATACAGCATTTACATATTGTTTATGAAGAAGGAAGTGCCTTATCTCTGTTTATGTCTTAATTCTGGCATTCCAATGCAAATCATAACAGCTTTTTCTTTCAATACATTAACCCTCAGCATGTATTTTCACAATTAAATAATAAGCTCCATATAGTACTTTCTATTCCCTTTCTAACACAGAACTACGCTACCTGTGATATGACACATAAGGGATTTTAAAACAATTCCAAGAGCTAATCCCAGTAAACCCAGAATTAAAGTTCTTGTTTTCATATTTCACTTTCAAAATATTTAGAACTTTGACAGATATGACATTATGTTTTCATTAAAACAGCTGATTTCAAAATGCTGCACTGTGCAAAAACACCATAAACAGTTTATGATGAACTGCCACACTCTTAATTAAAACAATAAATCCAGTGCACAATATTTGTGCAGCCTCTGGTTTGACCTTTGCCTCTTGCTATCCACTACCAAAGCTGCTGCCTCATTCTGTGCACCAGATGTAGAAGGTTTTAAACCATGATCTGAAAGGCAGTAAAGATAAAATAAGAGAAAATGTGCCATTACTCTTTGCAGTTATGATTAATTCAGTTCATATTTTACAATCTGGTTATGGAGTAAAACTGCAGACTTTACATCAAGTATTTGCCATTCAATATACCAAATGTATAAAAATGTCTGATACTTTAGAAAATGGCACAAAGCTAATTCACAACCACCACATGAAGGACAGAAATAGGAATAATAAAAAAAAAAGGACAGTAATTAGCTATCCATCTAGAATAATGAAGCTACCTCAGCCACTTGATGGTCAGTCTTGACAACAAATGCATCCGTTACAACAAAACAAACTAATGCTTTCCCTTATCTCTCTACCACTTGATTTTAGATTAAAATATCCTTTAAAACTATCAGGTCTGCTCCACGAACAGGTTATTAATTACTATGGCATGCTGTAACAATCATAGATTCTTTGTGTTTTCCTGGAAACAAAGTCAAAAGCAGAAACAACTCAAAGACCTAAGCACAGGAAATCACAGAATCACAGAACGGCAGGGGTTGGAAGGGACCTCTGAAGATCATCTACTCCAACCCCCCTGCCAGAGCAGGGTCACCCAGAGCAGGCTGCACAGGGCTGCGTCCAGGTGGGTTTTGAATATCTCCAGAGAAGGAGACTCCACACCCTCCCTGGGCAGCCTGTGCCAGGGCTCTGGCACCCTCGCAGTAAAGAAGTTTTTCCTCATATTTAGACGGAGCTAGGATCCTGGAGTACAAGCTGGTGTAGGCAGAAATCTTACAGAAAAGAAGATAAATTGAAAACTCTTCATTCTGCAAATGCTCATACACTTATCAATTCATTACTTTAATCCACTAGTTTCATATACAGTAAAGCCTGCAGGAGTAAACATCATGGCCTGTTTGGTAGATTCATATGTGACTCTATTCGTTGCATACTAAATATTTTCCCTTTCTGTCAAAGAGAATCAGTTTACCAAATGAAGCTAATATAGTTCATGATCACTTTTATGGAAATTGGCATAAAAAAGATTTTTCCTTAGGATAAAGAGGGAAAACACTGTATGTCACCAAACAAACAAATTCAGGATTCAAATGCAAGTCCACTCATGCCCTAAGAAGTTAAGACTTCCTTTCCTATAACAATTCCCCACACAGAGCTCTAGAGAACGAGAACCTTATTTTGCTAGTTCTCCTATTTGCCTGGTCAGGAACAAAAATCTCTCCTCAAGGTTAACTTACAGACATGTCATTCTGCAGTTGACAAGACACTAGGTGTTTGAGGAGGTAGGAGGTGATTAGGAGTTTGGTTTTGTTTTGAATTTTTTTTTACTCCCCAGTTTCAGTTACAAATTAAGAAAGAAAAAAAAATATAGGAATACACACACGTAAAACTTTCCCCAGGTTTGGTTCCTTACACAGTATTCATGATACATTCAAAATCAAGGTGCATTGCTGTACAAAGCAATGTATCACTTTTCTACATTGTTCACAGACAACACAAAGTTAAAAGTTCAATGAATGAGCTCTGCAAGGACACGAAAGGGAAACACACACATGTATCTAGTTTCCTGCCCACTAAGAAATTGGAAAGCATATTAAAAAAGGCAAGACATACAAAAAAAGATACATTGCATTAAGAACTCTATTATCTTTGTTAATATTGGTAACTATTTCTTGGATTTCTCTGTAAAAAGAAACTCAAAGGAATTGGACTATAATCAGTGAGAATTAAGTGAGCAGAGTAAAAAAGCAGCCAAACAAACCAAACACATAAACATTTTCAACTCCTCAAAAATAGCTTACAAACATTTCTTTAGAAGAAAAATAGGAAACATGCAGTTATTGGAGACTTCAATATTTATGTCTTTCTGTGACTCCCCACCTATACTTGGGGAGGAGACTATTTAAAAAGTTCACAATGAATGAGACCTTTCAAACCAAAAATGGATTAAACTTATCAAGAGGTATTTTACTTTTAGAGCTTCACTTGTTTTATTTGCATTGTCACAGGTTCCATAGAAGCAAGTCAAGAAAAACTTGAATGACATGAATTATGAAAAAAGCCAAGAATCTCTGGATTTTAAATCTAACTCAGGCAAAAGATTCTTCCAGCAACTTTTCCAGACTCTGGGATTTTCCTGCTTTCCATATATCTAAATAGATGGTAGGGGAAGCTACCCATGCTTCTATAACCTTTGAAGTTGTTAGCTAATTTCTGCAAAGCATGAAATATTCTTACAGACTAAGTATGCAATAGGAAAAAATATTACCGACGTCCCTTTGTGATATACACAATGCCATACTTCTCAAAAATAGTAATGAAGGAGGGAAGTATTTGCACACTTACCTCAATTCTACTGCATAAATATGAAGTCTATCTTAAGTGTTGCAAATTCCTCTTTACTTTCTTGGATTGCTTCATATGAATATACATCATGTCTTAATCAGTCATTGCTAGCTAGAAATTCAAGATTCTTGCTAGTTCGTTGCTTTACAAATACACATACTCTGAATGCTGCAGATGTCAAACTTGGTGTGAAGAAACTTGACTGCTAAAGTGTGTCCATCGTGACATGCCACAATTTAAGTGTAATAGAAGATAACCAAATCTGTTCAGAAAATACTACATTTTTTTACGCTGCCAATGATAAAAGTTTTAGTATTTCCTGGAATGCTCAGCTCTTTACAACAAATCATTATGGATGGCCAAAAGAAAAAGAAAAAATCCTTTCCTAAGCTTCTTGATTAAAAAAGAAATCAAAAAAATACAGTGTACCCTAACAAACCCTGAACTTGCAAAGAAAACAAAGAACAAATATTTTCTGCATTATAAAATCTCAATTTTTATGCCAGTCTTATGATCACAGTAGGCCCGATTCATGACATAAAAACACTTGGAATTTGCCTACTGATCCCTTTTCCATAGCTTTCATGGAAATTTTCAGACATAAGCAAAAGTCTAACTCATCACCAAACAACCACTATCGTATCAAACAATCCTTTCTAAATCTCTCACACAAAATACATGATTTTTACACCAGATATACATATTCATAAACTCTATGCACATACCTCTTCCGTCAGAAAGGACTGGACATTTTCTAACCACAGGTAGGAAAACAGGAACACAGAAGATTCACTGGAATAGCTACAAATGCTGAACTAACTGAGAAAGACCCTTTTAAATTATTTCCCCCAGGTGGCTTGTGACTGCAGCACCAGTCACACTCATTTAGTCTAACGAGGTTCTGTAGCAAGTGTTAGGATTGGGTGGGGAAGGGAGAAATGTTGGGGAAGGGGGAGTTGATGTAAATGAAGATTGAGACTTTTGTCTTAGTATTAAAAAAGAAAAAAAAAAAGTCAAAAACATCACAGAGTCCTTTTACTCCTCCAAGTAAGAAAGATCCAGTGAGTCTGGTTTGGACCTGAGTTACTGTTCACCTGCAACCTTTCAACTGTCCCTTATGACACAGCAGGATCCCATCAACCAGCTTGGTTACACAGGTGAAACCCATGTCAGAGTACCAAAACTCCTGCAATGATTTAGCCAATAAGGAACGTGAAGCAAGAATACTACACAGATAGTGGGACAACTTCCAAATAACTAACTAATCCTTAATGCTTTCACAATACTGAAATTATTCCTACCAGTGTATCGGCCATGACGTTTCATGAACAAACATTAAAATTGCAGGAGAGTACTTTCAAGATGTAATTACATTCTAACATAGCTTTTTTGCAAAGCTGAAATCTTGATCCTGACTGCAGCAAATTTACCTGCCAAGTTAAAACTTTCTAATGAACACATATAAATACATTCAAGTGATTACTTTTTTTTTAAACGTGGGCACCAAAATGCAAAACTTAAACAAATGTGCCCTCCTGCTATAGATCTATTGCAAAGAAAGTGAACGTTAAAACTTCCAAAATACAGGTGTAAGACTATTTGAATGTTAGCCAATAACATATTTCCTGTAATCTAGCTCTCAGGAACACCTAAAACATTTTAGTTGAAACACAAAAGTTTCAGGAACTCGCAAGTTTTAGCCTATAAAAATGGGTGACATGTAACCAAGTTTCAAGACACAGAAAACCCTTTTTTTAATTGGAAAGGTTGGGCAAGCTTAAATTAAGGGTGATGCACAGGCTGCTATAACAATATTTGCATGCCTACAGCAGAAGAGTTCATCCTTTTAGAAGAAAACATCATTCTGCAGAGTACATCACATAGGGCATAAAATTTAAATAAGCTTTAAATAGGAATTTTCCCCAAAGATCCATTCCACTCCAGCCTCTGGTAGATGCTTTTCTGAAGAATATTTTTTTATTCTGTGCAATGATTAATTTGCCTTCCTTTTCTTTCCTGGAGGAAGGAGTTGGTCAATTTTGATAAGATTCCTGGTGTAGGCACCCTTACGTGAAATGGCTTTGCATTGCCTACTAAAGTGGTGGAGCTCTGATTCAGAAAGAATATTGAATACATAACAGAAATTAATACTGGCACATCTAAATACAGCATACAGATTAACACAGGAAAGCAAAAAAGCAGGCAGCAAACCCCTCCCCACCCCCCCTTTTCAACCATGAAACATCTGCATAGTTGTCTCCTGCTGGATCACATTAACAGTGCATACATGTGCAAAGAAAAGTTATGCCCAGAAGGGTAAGAACCAAGACCAGCCACCAGCAGCCTGGCTGTATGACAAATCCAGAAGCAATCACGATTACTCCAAACTTAAAGCCACAACCACCTGAAGAGCTGAATGAAGTCAGACAAAGGATATAAAGTAACACCAGTCACCACAGGGAATTTCCATTAGGTCAACTGACAGTCAACCAGCTGGAAATGATAATTATAGATTCAGCATGATGCAGAACCACAAGACCACATTCTTGTAACACTTTTAATGATCCTTTAAAAGAAAGAATGAAGTACATGAAGAGAAAAATACAAATTCACCTTCCCATTCAAAATACTCATCTTACTTTTCTCCTTAGTATTATCTTTCCCATAAGCACATTACTCCAACACTTCAATTATGAGAAATTAAATTTCATTTTACAGAGAAAACTAAAAAAAACCCACACACAATCCTGTAAAGAATTCACATCCAACAAAGGAACCAGTGAACTGCCCAAAATTTTTAAACTAAGCTCTGGATTTTCAGAGCTGCCCATCTCTTCAGGATTTCAACTCACTTCAGTGGAACCTGCAGATGCTTAGAACCCTAAAACAGACAAGCTCTTTTCTCCATGTTATATTGGAATTAGAGATGTAGTTTGGTCCCCATGGTACCTGAATTTACCTCTAAATCAAGAGACCTTAAAAGCAATCACTCATAGTTTACTAAATTTAAAATAGTGATAATACCAACTGGCTGAATAAAAGAGTTCACAAATGTTATTTCAGTCCATACATTCAGAAAGATGACATCTGTTTGTCTTCAGCAGAGACACGCTGTGTTTGAAAAGTGCATACAATATACTATTAACATTGCCAGAAACAAATCTATAACAATAAGAGGTCTATGTTTTCAAAGTTCTCCTGGAACTAAAAAGATTAGGCATTTTTCTTTAAAATAAAAATTAATTTCTGCAAAAAAAAGTATTATCAATTATATAAAACTTGTGGACAGATATTAAATGTGCCCAATAGCATAAAATTTCTGAATTATGTATTCCCAAAATTCTTCTATGAGCTGAACTTCCATACTTTCTTCTTTATCCTGACTTGAATAGCAAAGATTTAAAGAACTGAAGAAGAGTAGATTAAGAAAAATAAAATATATGCTTGAGTCACAATATTCTTTAACCTTCTATCAGAGACCCTGCAACAAAACTGGGCATGTGAAGATCAGCATGTGAAAGATAGCATCCATTAAGGTTTATGCTGCAATGGCTTTAGGTTTCATGAATAACAAAAAATGAGCTCAGTCAAGAAAAGTGGTTGAATAAAATTGAGAAGAAATACAGTATCCACACAAGGCCTAAGAAGTCCACCTTCCTAGGAACTCAGTTAATGCTGTTTTCCTATTACAAAAATAAGAAATTACTATTTATTTAATTTTAAAGCAGATAAGTGAGGAAAAATTAGTAAAAAGGCAGCCTGAGGAAAATCTACATTTTCCAGACTATTATAGTCAGGTAATGAGTCTTTTCTTACTGGGCAATGTATTTGAGGCATGGAATGGAGGAAATAGGAATTAACTGGTATCTTGAATGAATTCTAGCTCAGTAAACGCACAAATATCTGTAGAGGAAAGAAATATGTATTGCAACAAAGGAATGGGAAGGAAGAAAACTGGTATTTTTTACAGCCTATATAACCAAGTATTTCTTTTACATTCAATAGATGAACCCAACATCTACTGTAAACAGCATATATGTCCCCCTAAGAGCTGGCAAGTGTTTCCAGTGACAAAAAGTTTACCTACTTTAACAACAGTAATCCAAAATAATAAGTCTCATAGCTAGACAATGAGTAGTATAACCCTCTCTGTCTCCCTGCTCAACTGTCAGCTTTAGGAACACTCTTGGATCAAGTAAGATACACGCTGGGTACATCTGCAAACCCACGAAAAGTCTTCAGTGGTCCCAAACATCAAACCTACACTTGAACTCATAGAAGTTGGTAGGCGATTTGTTGGTAGGCGTAGGTGACTGATTTAAAAACCCGGCTCCGAGGAGACTATGTGAATGAGAATTAACCTTGAATTACATAGGGTAACAATCACAAGTCTTTGTAAAAGAAAAAGATATGCCTTTCTGGTAACATTATCCACTGATCATCTATCACATTTATATAACTGTAAATAATCTTCCTTTCTAAGACTAAGGAAAAGGACTCCTGTTTACTAAGATGACTAAACAAATATTGAATTTATTATTTTTCCAGTGTTTTCATAACTTTTATTTGAAAATATACATTATACACTGAAGCTACAGCAGTTATAAATAAGAAGACAAGAATCTTGCAGTAAGGTTGTGACTAAAATTCTCCCCGAATGAACAATCAATATCTTTATGATGCCGACCCAGGAAATCCCAAATATCATGCTTGGAACTACGGAAGACCATTAATAGATATATTATCTTTGTAGGTAAAAGGAAACACTTTCTGTACCTCATGTGAAAGGGATTGATCCCACTCAGTATTTATACATGAAACAAGTAAGTCATCATAGAGAATCACAATGAAGTAAATAAATCTCACGCTCAATCCTGTTATTTACTTCTTTAACAGCTCCATTTTTTCAATCTGATTTGAAATATTTTTCCATCGATGTGGAAAGTGGAAATGCACAGCTGTCACCCAAAAGAACTCTACAGAAACTGTTTAAAAGACAGACAGTTGGCCGAAGCAAGGAAACCTGAGATACTCAATCATTTCAATTGTGAGCCTTAATTTGTACTGCAGCACACATAAGCAGTGCCGAATGTGAACAATTCAATACAAGTCACACGTAACTTCTGAAAACTTGGAATTCTTGGTTTGAATTCTGTGGGCATCATTCAAGAAAAGAATCCAAATTTCATGAGGAATTCTTCTTGAGTTATACCTGAAAAAATCTTGTCTTTCTTTAGAATTAACAGAGGCTTTAAGACACCACTCCTAGGCTAAATATACTGAAAAATCAGTGTCACTACACATGGAAAAACACTGTTTAAAAAAATCCCACAAGATGAGCTGTATTTCATCTTTATAAGTGTGTCTTACTATGTTCCACCACTGGGACAGTGGAAAAAGGAAAAGGGATACATCTCCATCTATTTTTTTATGTCTTTCTCAGTGCCATTATAGGACTAACATATTCTCCCTCTCAACTTTTTTTTTTAATTGTGGTAGCACCACTGGGAGCAGGTGCCTTGAAGTGGGGGCACATACCGAGCCTGACCTCCCTATGAACAGCTCTGAATTCCCTCATCTTGTTATGAATATTTTTTCTTCAAATGCAAAGCTGCAAAATGCATGAAAACTAAAGTAATTCAATTAAGTATCTATTCTGAGCTGGAAAAGACCATTTTGTTAGAACCAGTGGAGCACTAGTTTAACCCTGGTGCTCAGAATTCCCAAGCAAGTCAGCACATTAAGCCAGCTCTTCAACTTAAGAACAATTACTGTCATTTATCAGCCTGAATAGCAATAATGCACAAATCGACAGCTTTCAAGAGGCAAAGAGCGAGCTAGGTGTAATGATATGCAAAGCCACAGCACTCTACATTTTGAACTGTCTTCAGCCCATCAATACATCTCCAAGTACCTACAATTTATCAATACAAATGTGGTACCCGATGAAGGCAGGACCAAAAAGATAAATATGAACAGGGTGGAATAAAAGGTTCAAGAATGTTTGAATTTTATAATGATGAAGTACAGATCACATTCTTACAGCACTTTACGTGCAGTGACCTGATCACATCGCATTTTATTCAGCAAGAGGAAACAAGGATAAGAGATAATCTTTCTTTCAGGTAGTTGTAAGCAGCTGCTTTGAGGTTTTTTTCCTTTCTCCTTCTTTTCCATTCTTTTTTTTCCCCTGCCATTTCTATTTCAATCATGCATCTATGCAGTAGTTACACAGCTATGGTTACTTTTATTGAAATATATAATTAACATATCATTATTTTTATCTCAAGAAAGCACAGTATATACAGAGGGCATCATTTGAGTCTCACTACCTTATAAACCCATTTTAGTAGCAATTGAAGGATTAAAGGAACGCTTGAAATTATCCAATAGCATATATACTAAATGGCACTCTGCTCATGAAAGGCTCATGAATACAGGACTGATTTCCTCTGTACCTGATCTAATTGTGTGGAGTTTTTTCTTTTGGATTTTTTGGCTTTTTTAACATAAACAGCTTCTTTGTGAATGGAACCTTTCAGCAACTAGACCTATTGCATCGGTCAGGCATTCAGATTCCTTTTCTCATACAGGACCCATGCAGGCAGGTATGGGTGTTTGGATTAGCAGTTAACATATATAGAGCATAAAGACACTTCTATGTTTTACCATGAGAAAAAAAAAAAAAGTCAGGATTATAATTATTTCACCTGCAAGTCTGGTAGTTCTACCTGAAACTGCTAGTTTTATAATACCTTTTAATTTTCTAGTCCTTACTTTCCATCTATTACAGCATGTAAATTGTTAGATGTAGTCCTATATTGATTCAAGATTTCAAGGTGTTCACTTGAGTTAAACATCTACTTTGAAATGTATTTTGCACAGGGGATCTCACTATGCCAGCTATTTTTTCCAAACTACTTCTATCTTCAAAAACTTACGGAAAGTACTAACAGGTCCAGATGGATAAAATGAGGTATGAGCAGAACTGAAAGAGGGCTTTGCCAAAGAGAAAACACAGTCTTGTAGTTAAAGAACAGAGATCAAAAGCTCTGGGGTTTATTCCTAGCTCTGCTACAAACTTCTCATATAATCTTGAACACATCACTAAAATCTGTGCTTCCTCAGTTCCCCCAGAGACAGCTCTTTTTCTAAACACAGAGAATAGCTTCTTCAGGGGACAGATGACAGTTATTGATCAATGGAAAACAGAACATCATGATCCATGAACATCTGTGTGGTATTCCTCAGCAGAGGTCCGGAACAATATTGTCTTCAGCCTTCAGGAGACAGAATTTGCACAGAGATACAATTCATCATATGATATAGCTCAAAGTTGAGAGGATTTAACAGGAGCTTTCACATTATTTAAAATACAATTTTAAAAAGAAATACAATTTCCTCCTGGTTTACTGTGTTTCTAGAATTCATTCATCTTCCTCTAACTATTGGGGGGGGGGGGGGGGGGGGTGTATATTCCAATGCTGAGTTTATTTTTCACATCTCTTTTTATTCCCACTGACTTCTTTTACCAACTTTTACCATCTGACTAAGTGGGCTCATTACCTGTTCTTAAACATAGTAAACACAGGTGTCTTTCAGACACCCTAAGTTGCCAGCTGCTGAAAAGGGTGCAGAGATCGAGAGAATATCAACCCATTGAGAAGGCCTTAGAGACCACCAAGATGTCTTAAATGGCAGAATATGTCAAAATGTGGGATGAACTGAGCCTAAGACATCCTTTTCCTGTAGGCCTTTCTTATACTGCTGATTACGCTTGTTTACCAGTTTAGTAGACTTACCAGTTAGTAATATGAATATTCAGTAAGAAGAAGTAACTCACTATTAAGAAGCCCAATGAACAGGTTACTAAAGAAATAATACGTAGGGTCATCTCCTCTCAAGGGAAAAACAGAAGAGAAACCAACCACTGATTAAGACAGCACAATTTTAGAACTTAAGAACTGCTGTTTTGTAAGAAATTGCTTCTGTATTTGGTCTAGTATTCTGATTTCAGCTCAGTTAGCAATGCATATGGAAGAATCTGCCGTAATGGAAACTTATATAAGAGTATAATTTTCCAGGAAGGTGAATGGGAAAATGTCTAAACAGAACACAATGGATGCTTACTTTGCTTCATATCTCTGTCTTACTTGTTACTGTGTTGGCAACACTCATGATTTTTCACAAGTCTCCTGTTACTTGGTATTCCTTCTCATCTAACCACTCCCACAGTTGCATTATTATATAAAAAAATCTCATTTTCTTTTTTTAAATTATATTTCTAACATTCAGTAATGATGAGAAAACACTGCAAGCTCAAACCCAATTCAGAATATTAAAGGAAACAAAAAGAACTTGAAGTAAATTGTTTTTAAAAACTGTTTTAAACCAATGTCACTTTTTTGTCTGAAATGCAGTGGTCATTGGTCTTCAATGTTCCTGTAAGTAATGGCTCTAAAGCTACAGTGATAGCAGAGAACTTTTACCTCTGTAATTTCTCCTTCTAACACGTTTGTGTCGACCTTGCTACTGTTATCAAGCTCTATTGCTCCTGTCTAATAGCAGCATCAGAAATGCAAATGTACTATAAAAATCCAAGGCATAAAACATTACATTGATAAAAAATAAATAAATTATTCAGAAGAAGAGCAGAAAAAGCTCAAATAAATGTGTAACCTGAACAATCTAAATGACATGTTATTGTGTCAAATCCCTTTGTTCATTTCTTATGTCTAAACTGAGAGTTTGATCTTGCTTCCTCTGAATTCAAAATAAAACTTCCATCTTTTTCTTTGAAAAAGCACAGAAAGATCTTCTGGAGTGAGGCAGTATCTTATGTTCAAAAAACTTCAGATTTATCTATTCCTTGGCTGAAGTAATAACCAGAAATGAAATAGTAAGAAAAATTTCTAATAGTTACAGTTTCAAACATTAATTAACAAAAACTACAGTATACTGGCTGGGTTCTGCTTGGCTTTACAATAAAAGAGTTGAGTATCACATTTTGGCTAACCATCTGATTAAACTACAGATCATTCTGAGTCAGAACTCAAGATGGCTTGAAGGGACCTAGAGGTCTGGGAACTTTCAAAGCTTCTGACACCACTGTAGAAATAAGAAGAGGGGACGAGGATCGGACCACAACTGCTTCCTTCCTCCTTTCACTGAGATCTCTGGCAAAATTACCACTTCCACTCAGACAGCCAAACATAGGCTCCTTAAACAAAGATTTTCATAGACATGGAAACACGATTCACCACTGCACAGCCCATAGCTATGAGAAATCTGTTATAAAGTTACCAAATATAATTTGCCACACATACTAGCAATAATAGCTACACCCATTTTATCTATAGATACAGCAAAGTAATGACATATCAGCAGCCACTCTGAAGGCTTACTAAAATGATGAAAAAGATGCAGGTTAGCATCCAATTTGTAATAAAAAAAGGGAATGAGCTCTGAGAGCTATTTGAAGATTAGTGGGAATTAGGCATGTCCGTACTTTTAGAAGATGCCTATCCACACCTTTATACACAAATACATTATTACCAGCCTGGTTCCGGCTGTGATTTAATACCCACCAACTTAATTAAAATGTGAATTATGGTGAACAATCTCTACCAATTTTTTAGTAAAATTAAATGAAACAGTAATATTAATGATTGGTTAATGATCACACAATTCTGTAGATAAATGTATTAAGCACTTAGTACATGACAAAGATAGTAGGAAAGCTCTGGACATGACCAGGCCTGTGCTCTGCCCGTTCACACTAGAGGGCTGAGAGTACTTAGGGTCACACTAAGGTATAGCGCAGAGCCCTGAAGAGCACTTGGTTCTGTTTTCCCGGAGTTGGGGTTTCATCTTTGTTTCAAGGTTTTTAAACATCAATAAAGCTACAGAATACTCAAGGAACTGGAGGAAGAACACCCCTAAATACTAACTCCAGCTCGTTCACATTTTGGTTGCCTAGTAGACAGCATGGAGCAAACCTGAACATCAGCGTGGCTTGAGTTCCTAAAGATGGTTTAACCTGACAGCTGATTCCATCAGTAGCATAGAGGGAGCATACGTCATGTGTCAGGAGTATGGCAGAATTGAGGAATTTTGGCAGCAGCAGTCCAGCTAGTGTCCTCCTGAATAATGGCCACAAAGGACACAATCAGTCTGACACAGCTGCATCATCCTTGGAGTTACCTTAATTTATGCTAAAACAAAATTGATGCCAACCTATTGCAGAATTTGTCAAAAAAGGATTGCAGCATCAACTGTTTCAAAGTGCCATAAAGACTGATTTTATTTAATAAAAAAGAGCTCAGCTTACCAGTGTCATTACTCATGGGCCTTCTAGCACAAAGCTCTTCATTGGAAATGTGGGTATTCTTTTGAAAGGAAGTATTCCTAAATATGGATATTTAATATAAAATCTCATACTGACATCTGGATTTAAACTAGCAGGAAAGATGTTACAGCCATTTTATCCTTGTTTCTATTAACTGTATAACAAGCATGAAATATATACAGAAGATGACATGGAAGAAAAAGCAAACAATAAAATGAGAGTCAAACATTCTCAAACTGAAGAAAACTTCTTGACTCTTGTTACTCTTCTCTTTGAAGTATCCGTGCAGTAATTTAGAAGATAGTGCAGACTCTCAAACTGAAAAGAATAGAGGGCAAATCAGGGCTATTTCAGGGATTCAGATCGAATGTTGGTATATTTAAACACGCTATAACCCAAAGAGGAGGGTTTTCTTCAATGTCATCTTATTACACTGCAAGGGAGGAAAACAGACAGTTCAATCACAAAATCATAATGCTTAAGCAGCATGAAATCATAAAGCTAGCAACAAAACAGGTGAAGCATGCTACATTTATGATTCATATGCTTCCTTTCACCCTAGCACAGTATTGGTTTACTGATAGCCCTAAATGGCCAGTCCCTGCTGGTCTCTCCAGCACAAGAGGAGTGAGCAGTATTATCCTTTTGGGTGTACTTACTGTACTGCACTCCATCATATAAAAATAATGCACATGAATAGTTAAACTGTTTATCCAACTGTACACATAGGTTACAAGCTACCATAAATAGGGTTGTTGTTTAGACATGTACATAAAGCTCAATGCATACAAATAATCTTTACTGTCACATTCTAGATCCATTGAAATTGGTATACTGCTACAATATAATTTGGTAATTTTACTTTGCTACAGACATCCCAATTCTCTTAAAAATTGATGTGAACTAAAATAACAAATTATTTGCAAAATCATACCTATAAAAGAAAGTCTAAATGTGGACTTTCTTTGATCATTTAGTTTTCTTATAATTTTTTCAAACCTTATGTGATTTTGAGATCACCAGCGTTGATATTCTCAAGCATTTGGGGGGCAAGCACACCTTGAAAGAGGTGTCTCCTTAAGATTTACTTGAGTATAAATCCAAAGTAAAAACAAGTCAGAGAAAACTCTCAACTTTATCTTGTGCCTCCACGTGGTGAAATAGGCATTTCCAGCTAAGATACTAAACTGAAATTACAACATCACAAAATAAACTGGGACGTTTCCTCTCTGCACTAAAGCTAGACTCAACATAGAGATGAGGAGGGAATGGAAAGGACAGCTTTGCTTACCTCAGACAGGCTGAAGGCTTCTTCAGTCTCTGCAGCAACTCATTTGGGTGAGTAAGGAATTAACTTGCAGAATTCAACCCATCTTTTATTATCACAGATCTTCCTGATACAAGTCAATTCCTCACAAAAGGATAATATTTTCTGGAGTGACTAAATAATCTAAGAGAAGTGAACTAAGCTCCTAAATGCCTTTTTACAAATTTTAACCATATGTCTCATATACTGACGTGTTCATTACCAGGTAAATACACCTGCTATACTGCCATCTGTTGTCAATCAATAATCCATAGTATTGACAAAATTTCTAAACTGCTTTCAAGATAACATCAGTAGTAAAAAGCTGCTTCAAGAAACACAGATAATCACAAAAAGACAAACTGAAGAGACAAATGCAATAACGATTACAAGTAGCTGATGCTACTGGAGTTCTGCACATACTCACCACAGTGACCAAAAACTTGTTTTAAAAGGCTTAACATGAAAAGCAATTTATCAACCATACCACTAAATTTGACTTCCACAACACTGCAAGCAGATTACAGGTATTCTAAAATTAATCACAATTTTAATTCGTAATCACAAGCAAGTATTTCAGCAGTTATACATTATCTGACTACGCCTGTAGCTGGCGTAACAGTATTCCCTGGTTATCTACTGTTGAATTTGTGCCCTGTCTGGCATCTACAAAATAGAGAAACCTAAAAAATCAGGGTTACCCTTGCCTTCTGGATTAGCTGCAAAGGTCAAATCCATTTTTGTTTGCTTTAAAGCATAGAAAACAAAACACCTCCCAGAATTCAAACAAATGTGTCGGTGAGCACTCAGAAATGTATCACCACAGATACCCAACCTGTCAATATCAGAAAAATGTTTTGTAATTACTCTGTGAAATTAGTCTGATCACTTGTAAGTTCCAAAAAGTAAATGTAAGGGGAAAATTATTACTTTTCATTTCCTCACAGTTTTAACTTAGACATGTCTGCAGAACATTTATGCATAATCAGACACACATTCCTATAACTGAATACATTCAGTTCTCTCCTTTTTTTCTTAAAAGTACAATACAATAAACTCTTACATACATAACAAAATGTATTTGCTCAGTTATCAGATATTTGTTTATAGAACTTTCACAGTTACCTAACGGGTTCAAGTTTAATTCACCAAAGATTAATAATTTATCTTCTGAAACTTTGTGTTACTTCCTATAAAAGACATTCACCCACATCTACAGTTCAAAAGGGTTAATCTTTTATTGCAGCATTACCAAGGGTCAAGGTGGTAACTCTAGCCAAGTTAGGAAAACAGCACTGCTATTAATTATTATTATTTACAGTACATAGTAGGAAATTAATTGGGCAATAAAAGGTATTGCTATGATTTATCAGAGTATTAAAAACTCATTCACTGGATTTTTTTTTCCTACTGAACTGCTGCATTCAGTATTATAAGCAGGCTTTTTACCTTTTTATTTTAATTAGGTGGCACATTTTGGAGAAAGTAAAACGGAATTCTTGTGAATGTTAGTGACAAGAGAGCAGAAGTTATATTATCATTAGAAAAACAAAATTTGAGGGTAAATATTTTAAGATTATTTCCTTCATCTTACATTTATGCGACTGCAGAAAATCCATGAAAATGATTGTTCACAAAGTCCAGCATCTGGGGAACTTAAAGAATACCTGGACAAAAGACAAGAAATACAAAGTCCAGCTTTAACAAAAGGAAAACAACTGGTAATCAGGTAGGTTTTTCTCATCATTATTTTTTATAATTTAGGAAAATGTATTAACTGACAATGACATTGCATTTGAGTGTCAAAAATCAAGCCTATTTCTGCTTCACCAGCACTCTTTTAGAGAGTTTTTCAGACATAAGCCAACTCTATTAAAATGGAAAAATGTGACTAATATCTGGCAAACCTTTAGATAGTAACATGCTCATTATTATTGTACAAAAAAATTAATGAACTATTTTCCATTTCTTATCATTAATACTCTTTTTGGAACTACTACCTTTGTGCTAAAACTGCTAAAGCAGCCAATATGGTACAGAGATGTGAAGACCCGAATTACTGAGCTCAGCACTTTTGCCTGCATGTATGATGCTCACAAATACATTATGTGTAAGAAAAAGAATGTATTATTGCATAACATTCTTAATTGCATCTCTCCCTGCAGGACTCCATCAAAACACGGCATGTTGTATATCTTTATAAAAAATATTTTGTAGAAGGAATTTGGAAAAGCAGAGAGCTAGTAAACAGATAGCCATTGCACAAATAGTTACAATGCATTATGTATTTAATAACCTAAATTTTTCTCTTGACAATGCAGATTTTTAGTAAACCCAAATGGACATGAACTCCACATGCTTATACGTAGTACAATCTTTACCTGCTCTTATAAAGAAGATAAGCTACTAACCCGAATGACTACTGTTTCCATGCTCACAAATACTGTCTAAATATTCCTTCAGTTAAAGACATATTTAGAGTTCATTGCTTTCCAGATTTGAAGTTATTTAAAAGTTGGAGAAGAGGGAGGTTTCTGAACTAGGCTTCCAGGGGAAGTGGGTGAGTTTGTTCTCTAAAAGCGCATTATCTGTGTGCTTCCTGGAGGAGAGCAAGAAAAGAATATGGTATGTGAAGGGCATCTTCCTGAATGGCTTCCCAAGACTGCTGTGGGGACACCGTCTCTCATTCTGATAATTTGACAAAGGTCTATGCTACTTAGAACATGCATGTGTAGAAAGAGAACAAAAAAATATTTAAAAAAAAAAAAAAACTGACTTCTGCAGATAAAGTGGATCTTTGGGATCTGTGTGCAAAACACAAAGAGACAAACTTTTCTATCCCCTAGTATCTACCAGAAGAACTGGGAAGGTTTCCTTTAATTTCCGTGACAGGAATTGGGAACAAGCTCTTGTTCAATGCTTACAGGAGGATTACCTCACACTTTTCCTGTCATCGCTTTCTTCATTACCCTTGAAACAGGCAGGGACAATCCAAACAGCGCATTTGCAGTGGTCAAAATGGTGTGCTGT
Organism: Phoenicopterus ruber ruber; assembly: GCA_009819775.1. Taxonomy (NCBI): domain Eukaryota; kingdom Metazoa; phylum Chordata; class Aves; order Phoenicopteriformes; family Phoenicopteridae; genus Phoenicopterus; species Phoenicopterus ruber. Next base: position 11,588,438 of record CM020227.1, read on the forward strand.
GAATCTATGACTGCTGTGAAGCAGTTCCTTCAAATGTCATACTATCAAACACCTCTTAAGTTGGTTTCTCTTTGAAAACTCTAGCTTGGGCAGAAGGGAAAGCAAAGGAGGCGGTGAAGAAGAGACTAGAAAGGAGACGCTGATGGTTAGATTTGTATTGATCCTCCCAAGGTTTCTACTGACATTCAGTGGAAGCCTTTCCACCGTACCCGCCTGGACGCGGTCCTGTGCAGCCCGCTCTGGGTGACCCTGCTCTGGCAGGGGGGTTGGACTAGATGATCTCCAGAGGTCCCTTCCAACCCCTGCCATTCTGTGGTTCTGTGATACTGTCTACTTACTCATCTACTGTCCTTAACACAAGATATTACTACAATATATCAGATGGAGAGAGCTTGTAAAAGCGTCTGATGCTATCTCAATCAATGCAGAAAAAAGACCTCATTCTCACAGTGCCGATCTAGAAGAAAGTATGTCAGTCTTTTTAAGGACTTTATGGAATCTTAAAAGAAGTCACTGCATCTTCCTACACAAAAAACAAGCTCATTAATATCAGTGGCAGTCTTACATGAACAAAGACATTAAGAGATGATTAGTACCAAGCTAATCAGTACACTGTGTTGAGTGTCCATGTCCAGGTTTTCTGGCAGGTGGCTGCAGGGCTGGTCTCTGTGAGGAGAGGTCGGGGCTGCCCCGCCAAAACACAGCCGGTTCCAGCCGGTTCTGCAGCCACCTCAGCGCAGGGCACAGCTGAGCCCAACTGCGACGCTGGTGGCGCCTCTGTGGGAACGTGTTTGAGAAAGGGCAAAACACTGCCCGGCAGCAAGGGAAAAGCATGAGGAAAAGCGTGGGGAAAAGCGTGGGGAAAAGTGTGGGGAAAAAGTGTGGGGAAAAAGTGTGGGGGAAAAGTGTGGGGGAAAAGCGTGGGGAAAAATGTGGGGAAACGCATGGGGAAAAGCGTGGGGAAAAGCGTGGGGAACAGCCCTGCGAGTGCTGAGCTAGGAGCAGAAGTGGGGTGGAGGAGGTGCTCCAGGGGCAGGGGCACGCATGCCCCTGCAGCCTGTGGAGAAATCATGGGGGATCACCCAAACTGCAGCCCAGGGAGGGCCCCACACTGGAAAGGGCAGATATTTCCTGAAGGAACTGCTGCCCATGGAGAGACTCACACTGAAGCAGGGGAAAAGTGTGAGGAGGAAAAAGCAGCAGAGATGAACTGTTACCGACTGACCACAACCTGCCATACCCAAACCTCTACCCTGGTTGGGGCTGGGCTCGGTAGAGGAGTCAGGAAGGAAGGAAAGTTAAAGGCGGTAAACATAAAAAGAAAGGAATACTAGATTTATTTGACATCTTATCCCTACCTGGATTATTATTGACTTTAAGTTCTGCAGTCAGTCTCTGATATATTTGGATATTTTGATTACACATCCATACTGCCAATATTTATTTCAGTGACACATTTAGGCCTCTGTACTCATTTAGTTCTATTCTCAGCACACAACTGGAACCCTAAATATAGCCCTAGTCTGTCTGCGGGTATCATGCTGTGTAGCTACAACAGGCATGCTTTACTGTAGTAACCCTTTCTTCTACTCTTGAATTGTGTAAGCACTTGGAAGGATCTATATCTACAAATGCTCAATTTCTTTTATTGTGTCAAATCCTGTATGTATCTATATCTATTTGTAGGGAAAGATGTAATGAAACTGTATGGATATTTGGGAAGGCTATATAAAGAAACATGCTTTCTAATGAACGTTATATTAATCTGACAAGGATTATACATAAAACAAAAAAAAAGGAAACTAATAAAATATTTTTTAAAAAATACAGTATTTTCAGGAGATATATGCTGAATACATATTATGACACCTCCAGTATGCTGTACTTTTACACATATCTTTTCCTGAGACGCACTTAGTCTCCCTGAAATTTATTATCAATTAGCCTCCATTTGCACTAAATTTCTTCCAGTATCACACAGTTAATTTCTGTTTACAAACTCTACTGATGCTACCTTTAATGCCAGGCCCACCACCTTCCCCAACATATTGAAAAGCGACATTTTTTTTTTCCCCGACAGTTTCCCCGCTTCCTCACCAATTTCACACTTCCATGTCTCCTTTCCTTAAGTAACCATAAAATTCTACCAAGAATGTTCAGTAAACTTCTCGTCCATCAGTAATGACGCTTCTGACTGGTTACTGAAGAGTACCAGTCTCGTTCTTACACGCTCGATTTGTGTAGCAGTTGTGATATTGATCTAACAGTCCACAAAAACACAGCTTTCAATGGCTACAATAATTGAGCAAAACAGGTCCATTCTGAAATTATTAATACTATCACAGGGAGATTAATTTCCTTCTGATGTTCTTCTATCAGGAACTCTACTTTGATTCATTGATGTCACAGAACAAATTAGTGCAGTACATAGCCAAGCAGTATGATATTAAAATCGGACATTATTCTGCCGCTGATACCAAACAATAAAGTAGCAGATGGCTTGCTTTTTTTTAGAAATGGCTTTCATGCCAGAGTAAAAGGCTGCACAAACCAAAATTATTTCTTTTTCTGGAAGTTGTTCTTGTTTGGTTGCATATCTGGATCAAAATCTTCAATGTATGAAAAGACTACATTATAAGATAAAAGGTCAAACATTCAGCGGTATACAGAAGATAAGAGATCTCATAATCTTTTATGTTTTGGTTCTTTAGCTTCAAAGTGGCAACAAAACATAACACTTGGTGAAAAAACAAACACTGACCAACTCGTGTGTACCTTTGGACAAAATATTTGCCAAACATTCAATTTTAATAACATTGTCTTTTTATATACAAAATTTTCTTATAACACATGTTACGCTTAAAGGAATTATTCCTTCATAATTAATTAAAAGCAATGATATTTATACTGCCATCAAAACTGAGTTTGTAAGATCAAGCATTAGCGTTCCAATGTTCTTCGTTTCTACACTAAACCTGAATTTGCTTCTCCAGTGAATTAAAGACAAATGTTATGATTTTGTCATTTGTTTCAATGGGAGGTAAATGCGACTCAATGTCTTCCTTCAAACCTGTCTTCCTATGATACTACCAATGTCACAAGGACACATGCTGCCTCTCGCTATTCAGCACAGCTACACTATTCAGAACTTAAGTCACAGTATTTGAACACCCAGGCTTAGGGACAAGTTTCTTTGTTGAGGAACAGACCAACCCATAGCTGATACGCTTCCTCCTACCGACTGCTGGTAAGCGTACATCCTGTAAGAAGGAGTAAAAGAGCATTTAACAGAACAATGTTGTCTATGCCTACTTTTAAATGAATGAATTAAATGAAACACAAAGCACAAAGGTTTGTTTCATGTTGTGTTTAACACTGAAAATGACAGGTAACTAAATGCGGGTTTTATGCAGCTATTCTTGCCCACCAGCAGATGGGTGGAATATCAGATACAGCCGAATCTTTGAATTTCAATTGCACAGGGAGAGACAGTATATGTAACACATTTCCTGTACATCAAGTGGTCAGTTCTATAGCTATAGCTTCATATAATACAGTTTCCAGGGGCTTAGGAAAATGAACAAAATAGGGCCACTTACTTTGGTCTCAGCCCATGGGAATGGGAAAGAAAGAGCAGGCAAACATACTTACATATTTAGTAAAAACAGAAGAGTCAAAATATAGAAACTAAAGAAATCCATAGAATCTCTAGAAAGGATTAATACTTCATTACTCCCTAAAAAACCACCTCAACAGCGAAACATGAGATGCTGCTAAGTGGATTAGCTGCAATACAAATCCTATTGAACAGAACCGTCCTTCCAACAACTTGCAATTTGCATTTCTCCATGGAGGACTGGTGATTAGTTTTGCATTAATTGCAGCAACCTGTTAATACCGTCCCAGCCAGGTTCCACTGGCAACCAGAATCACTTTCTTCATTGTCAATTCTTATTAGTTGTTGTACGTATTTAATGCTAACATATCAGTCAAATTGAGTTTTCCTATTATGCTCATTAATACAGGATCTTTTGAAAGCTTGGACTACTTATGAAAGAGGTTTGGGGGGGCTGGAGAGGATTAGCCATAGTTTGTATTACCTGTCTTTGAGAAAGTATCTGTACTTGGGTTTTTTCTGTCTTGTAAACTCTGTGCCATGATGCGACCTTCTAATATTCCCACTCGTCAAAAGGTAGACACTTAAATTCATTTAGAAGAGTGAAAACATTACAAGTAAGTTAGTAACACAAAACCTCGATATTTTCAGAAAGTTCTGTATATCCAAGGATTTTCTCTTTTGAACAAAATGTTTAACAAATTCATATCACTTTTCATATATTCATCTCCGATTTTAGCAAAATCCTTTGAAGACATAAGTACCCAGACATGCACAAACACAGGATAAATTTTCAAGTTTTTTTCTGAGTTGCTGCATCCCTTTCTCTTCCACCCCACAAAACATCCCAAAAATGGTATTCACCGTCATTTTTAATGTAAATGATGTTTAGAATATATCATGTTTAATATAGTGAAAGCTTTTAAAAAAGCTAAACTAACAAAGATCTCCAGTTTTCAGAGTTAAAAGATCAGTTTCTTTTCTGTCAAATTAAATGAATGACCAGTAAAATTGTAGGCACAGAAAATGCATTCTGTATTCACTGTGATAGCGAAATATTTGGCTTTGCCAGCAACAGACCAAGTACTCTATTTTGTGTAGAAAAGGATGTGGTTTGCTTAGTTAGCTTGGAAATAAAGTCAGTGAAAAAGAATGGAAGCTTTCAAAACACAGAGAAGTACAACTTAGTGCTGTTTTCCCATAAAGCTGCAGAATGCAGGTCCCTTTCAGCTGTTAAAAGATTGAAGAATGACTTGGAGTAGAACAATAATGTCAGAAGAACGGGGAAGTGCACACTAGACAGCCATAAGAACTTCATTTGACTTGTATTGGCAATTGATTTAAATGGAATTGCAACTACCCATCAAGGTCAAGAGTGCTTTCTTGACATTAGGGACCTCTGTGTCAACTGTAAATGTACAATGGTCATCTATTTTTTACAAACATGTTCAAATCATTATAAATCATGTTTTAGAATGATTTTTTTAATGTTCTAGGTAATGTGATTTTACCGAACAGTAGTATTGCTAACAGAATAGTTTGCAATATATGCTTTGCTATACAAATTATTCCCCGAAATAATAAAATACCCTTTATCAGACACTACACAGCTTAACCGAAAGAGACAGATCACAGCAGGTACCTTCCATTTCAGTATAGTAATGGTACCTTTAAGACTGCAATGTTGTGATTTCAGGACAACAAGGTCTTACAACAAGGTCTCACTTAACATTAGTGCATGAACATGAGGCAAATGTTAAACTAACACTTGAATAAATCCTAAAATACTGGCTCCGGGTCAAAATCTCTGGAATATTCTGCAACATCTCTAACAGATTCTTCTCCCACTGAAGTTGAGGACAACCTGTTTATTTAAATTTTGTATACTGACAAAGAGCCCCCACTGTGACAATTGTAATTTTTTTATTTCCCCAACAAAATGTGTGTTCGTGGTGCCTTAAAGACAAATAAAAAGCACGTCTGCTTTTGAGATACTGATAATCTAAGTTCCCAACCTACAGAGATGAGGGGTACCCTCTAAACCTCATTTCTATCTATTTCTAAGAAATTACTCGCATTAGTTTCCATGTTAACTGTGTTCAGCTCATATATATTGTTGCCTTACTTTTATTTCTGAGGTAAACATATTTTGATGATAAAGAGACATAAGATTAAAATCAGAAAGAAAGAAGAAAGAGGATCACAGTGAATTACATTCCGCACAGGAATGCTGCTGTTACTCAGGTATTCTGCTGCTTTGTCGCTCACTGTATTCATATCTTTGGAAATTTTGTTAAATCATAGAAATGAGCTTAAGAAACAGTGAAGTGTGACAAAGAGAAAACTACAGTACAGATCAGAAGAAGTAAAATACCAGATCCATGTCTTAGTGAAGTAATAGTATTTGTATTGGCTCTAGTAACCACTGGCACAGCCCAAACAGCATTCATGCATTGTAATCTCTGTTTGGCTTGTGGTTTGCGATTCTCTATCTTCTTTTTAAATCCAATAACACATTATTCTGAAGCTATAAGTCATCTTATATTTATATTTTTGTTTATATACTTCCGTACTTGTTTATATTTAATATTCGTATTTCATGAGGAGTTGCAAAAGTTGTCAAGGTACAACTGGTCAACAAACAAAACAAGTGAAACATGGGTAAAGAATGTAAGAGTAAACAGGTCTAAATATCATATCTTAGTATAAACATAAAACACTAAAGATTAAATAACCCCAAAACTTAAATAATCAATATAACCCTATTTTTCATTAAATTACCACTGAATTATTTTAACTATTACATAAGCTATCTTCCATCAGTTATTGGGACTCCTTTAGCAGTGGTTACATAAAGGGTTTCCTTCAAATCAGGTTATAACGTGTATAAACACATCACTAACATTATTTTTCTGCATTTGTTAGGGTAACTACTGTTGAATGTTGTTTCTTCAACATCATTAAGCGGTATAATAGATCTCTCTCTTGACTTCTAGTCCTAACTTGCGCTAGTCTTGCAGAACAGCAATACCTGAGTGGCAACGCAACCCACACGGCAAGATTGTTGTGGAGTATTACTACACACCACCCAGCTTCCCAGCCAGAAGTTGTTTTAGAAGTTTGTAAAAACAGATGCTTTTAATCTTTGCTTCTAGTGCCTCCTATTTTGACTAATTAGCTAATAATAATTTAGTAACCTAAGTGTAATTGACAACATAGAAATGCATAATAACCATGTCCTGAGAACTGACGTGAGCAATATTCTATCACCCAATATACTGGCTTTCATACAACTATTTCATTACCTGCAAGCTTCTTGGTAATGAATATGCTATTAAAGGGGTTTTTTTTAATTTTCATGTTTCTCATGTTGTAATTCTCCAATAAATTTCTCTGACTTCCAACATAAATAAGTTTCATTATTGCTCATTATTAAAAGAAACAAACACATTCTCCTTCACTGAAAGGGTGTCATATAATTAGATGACCTTCCTACATAAAATCATGAATGAAAAAGGACCTGACAACTTGCAGGAAAATATTTAATCAGACATTAGGACATTAAATATAGTTAGTCAAGACACAAGACATTATTGTACTAACAAATGCTTTCAGAAACAGTCTTTTACAATACAAAAGATCAAAACAGACTTTAGTTTTACTACACCATTAGACAAGTCCCAGCTTTCCAACAATTTATCACCGATTTCTTCATTTGGTTGCTTTAAACATGCTTTTAAAACATACTTGATAACTAGTAAAAATTGTATACAATGCAAATGACATTTCAGATAAGTTTTATTGACTTAATGCTCTGGTAATAAAATTATAACAATCAGTATTATTTTGATTTATTGCAAATTTTACTTTCACCTTTAATGGACTTGGTGTATGGCAGAATAGAATGTAATGCTGCTGCCACCTCAAGGTCACTACAGAAAAGTGTGACGGTTCATTTTGGTCTACTCATATCTAATAAACAGTAGCAAGATTCAATAACTGAGAATGAACAGACTCCTTTGTTTTCATGCAGTTGTTCGATGCTCATTGTGTGCAGATTCCACATGCATATTTGCAATGAAAATATAATTTTGTGTCTCTGTGTACATGGAAGTGCATACACATGCACCTGCAGACCCGCATGCACGCACAGTGCTAAGGGTTAGAGAAAAAAAGTCTTTGGATATCAAGGAATGTTCGTAAAGTGAGCCAAACCATGAGGTCGTAATTTTGCACAAACTCATCAACAAGAATTTGACTTAGTACAATTGAAAAGGGAATTAAAAAATATGGTCCAGTACCTTTCCAGGGTTTGTTTTTGTTTGCTGCTTTTTTAAACTTTCAGATGAAAATCACAGTAGGATGGAGAACTCCAGTTTGTCACATTTGTTAGTATTTTAATATATATTTTGACGGAACAAGTGCAGAGTAAGTTCTGTAGCACAGATAAGAAAACTTACACAACTTTCCTATGTAAGGTTTTGAAGGACAAATAAATATTTTAATGAAGAAAACTGGAACAATGTATTTATTGGGTACCATGAAACATCTGCAGTGTTGTGTGTTTGTATGGATGCTCAGAAATTAGATAAATTTTATACTCCTAAAAGTTCTACAGGAGCATAACAAAAGCTTCACACCATCATACACATGACAGATATGTGGTCAGCTATATAAATTTTGCAAAATTTATCAAGGTTAGGTTAACGTGACTGCTACACTGAACTTATCTGAAAAATGTCACACTCTAAAATTACAATCTACCACTTAAAATCCATCTCAAGCACCTATGTGTCTAGATTAAAAAACCCTACCTAATCCCATTTGGCAAAAAACAGATTGCACTTCAAGTAAACAAGTCTGTAGGAGGAGATCAATCTATGGAACATAAGGAAAGTTGCCAGGACTAGCCAGACCATTCACTAAGGACAGGTGATTGGTCCACAATTCGCTTTAATGATATGAGAATTACTCAAAAGCACTTGGTTTGGTTTTTTTTATTTAAGTTATCCAGTTTCCATACTGAGCAGGAAACCGTAATACCTTTATTCTGGCCTATATTGGTAATAGATACTGAAATTAAGTCATGGATATACCAGTTTCACACCTGACTAGATTTACAAATTTTTAGTGGTATTTTGTCCTTTGGGAGCTAGCACCTAGGACATACTCTAGGAGTTTGTTCTCGCACCAGAAATTAGTGTATTTTAGTCTACGATGACTGATTTAACAAGAAGGAAAAAGTAATGCCTGTTAACTACAACTGTAAAAAAGAAAGTCAGCAATCAAATCAATTACAGGAATATTAGCTATATTAGAACTCCAGGGAGTCCAATTCTTTTTAGGGGATCTCCTTTTACATGTGAAATATTAATTTATGTAATGTAGGATCTGATTCGAGGCTTACTGCAGCTTACCATTCACAAATGAATTCTCTTGAATGTGTAAAATACACACCGAAGACAGTCACTGGGCCATATATGAATGGCAAATGTAACTGGGATCAGTATGTACCTGCTATAAGGCAACACTTCACGTACAGCTAATTTCTCTTAAGAATGCAAAGGACACTTCCGTGTTTTCACTGACTAACAAGAAAAAGAGTGGTAGTTTGCTGTCACTGTTGTAGGAGTCTTTTGTGCATATGACTCCCCTTGCTACAACTGCCAGTAATAAATCACTTTTTATACTCTGTTAATTGGATTACGTACCTAAGAAAGCACTGTTTGGCATAAGAGCTGGCAAAAATATCAGTATCTATGCAAAGTAATAAAAAGGGAAAATAATAATGGAGATTAAAATATAGTACATCATGTGGCAAGTCTCTATGAACTGCCTTGATATTTTCCTTACAGCTAAATAATTTTTCGTCCCTATTCTAAGTGGAGTTTCTCCATGGCCAATTCAGCAGTAAAAACCAATCCAAGCTTTCCTTACGATTGTCACTAATTTAAAACAGATCTGTCCTCAGTACATGTACACAGACCACACTGCTTTTATATTAATACAGGCATAAGAAAACTGCATATTCTAAGGGCTAGGAGAAACCCTGGGTCTTTTGAAGACAATGGTGAAACATCTCTTAAGAATCACACCTACTAATTTATCATTTCCCCCCCAAAATAAAAAGACGGCCGTAAGGTCCGGTTGTCACCTCCCAGGGGGCAATATCATTCCCACAACTGTAGAGAACGTTAAACTGGCAAAGGGACGGGCTGCCTGGAAGGCTACCTTCTGTTGACTCTCAGAGGCTTTCACTGCCCTAGCTCACTGTAGAATTGAGTCCAAAGAATCAACGAATTGTAGCTCATCCCCTAACAATTTTTCCTGCAGTGCCCTGATTTCAGAGGATCCAATGCTCTTGATTCCATATTTTGCCTCAAAAAATGAATTAAATATGACTTAAGTAGAGTATGGCATGGTTTGGCTATTTTTTAAATGTGCTTTTTCAAAGGCAGGAGAACACTGGTGTTTGAAGCATTTCTTCAAGTCATAATGTATCCTACTACCTTCAGTCACCATTGCAAACCCACTCCTTTTCAATACAGAATCGTAAAATGACAGTGTTATATAGGCAAAAATATAGATTGAAAGAATTGTTACTTATTTTTTAAGAATTTTATAAATCTTTCTCTCCTGTGCCTGCCTTCCTCCAGTCCTACTCACACTCAGCTACAGCTCAGATTCATCCTCTTCCGCTTTACACTCTGCAGATTTTCCAATGAGAGAAACAAATATGTCCACTGTGATACTTTGACCAAGTCTGTAAAAATCATCTACTAACATATTAATAGTAGTTAGAGATGAGGTTTTTGGTGACATTTTTATGTAAGATTTAATATAGAATGTAGTTATAATTATGTTTTGCCAATATCACTGACAGAAATAAGCTTTCACTTCCTTCATAGATGAAACCAGCAGATACAGCAGTTGTGAAGAGAATTGCTCTGCCAGTATAACTTCTATATGAAAAAGTTCCTGTTGGTATAGTTTTATCAGAAAAACACCTTTATTTATTGTAGAGAACATATCAGTACCTTGATGGGAGCAGAGGTGAACCTTTCCCTAATGTCTCAGTATTTTCAGCTCACCTGGTCATAGTTTTTCTCTTATATACCAGAAAAGCGATGAAGGAAGTTAGCTTACCCTAGCTTCTACTCTTAGTGTATCACCAGCAATCTCATGTCAAGTGATTTTTCACATTCTCTTAAATTGAGTGCCTCCTAACAACTGACTGGCAGGTTCTAGGAAAATACAGCTATAAGTTTTACATTTTTGAGCACCTAAAATTTAGGGTTTAATTTTGCTTTTTCCAGTTCTGTTTAGTTCTTTCTTTTCTCCAGCTATATAAATTCTATGATTCAAAATTCTCTGCTCAAGTCAGTAACACTTTCCCAAAACCACAAACATGACTTCAAAATTTTAAGGAAATATCTAAGGAAAAGATGAGCCTTCCCTATTTGTTACACTCAAGAGTTCTTATTCAGGTCTCTTCTCAATACCAATGAAAAGTCAGTATGTTAAAGATAGTACAATATATTCCACAGAATGGCATGAATTATAAAACTATATTCTCTTATTCCTGAGAAAAAGTTGTAAATACAAGTGAACCAGCCAATGAGAAAGAAATATAGAAATTTTTTCTGTAAAAAGCAATTCCAAATAAGTGACTTACAGTCAAATAACTAAGATTCAAGGGAAAGAAAGAAAGTTTGCAAATAATAGGACAGATGCTGTTAAATCATCTCTAAATTGCAATTACGTATTTTACGTATACACTTACTTGCACACATAAAATTGGATTTACGTATAGCTTAGAGGTGGCCCTGAATCATAGGGTTTAAATCTGGAGTCAAGCCTATATCTGCAGACCCATAAAGCTGAGGAAGCAGGGGACTGAATATAGGGATTTTTGGTCTCATTTCCTGTACAAAGTAGCTGTGATTTTAGGAGACAGAATAAGTCATATAAGAAAGCAGAGTCAAAGAGATTTCCCTTTAATTCACAGAAAAGCATACAAAAAGTATAGCATGAAAAAAATCTCATCATTTGATAACATGTCATGAAAAAATACAAGGTCTAAAGGAATGAGAGAGATTCACTGATTTGCAGTGTTAGCAGTACTAAAATAATTAAAAGAGATCAAGGAAAAACAAAACATAAAAAATAAGTTAAAAATGTCATGGCTATTCTTGGAATATATGACATATATCAGATTTACAGCTTTTTAGCAAATACTAATAATTTAGATTTAGTAAACATATTAGTAACCATCTTCTCAAAAAATAGGAGATACGTATCTAAATTAAATTAATATAAATCAGCCCCTAGATGTCATTGTTGCAGCTGAAATATCACTTAATACAGAACTTTCCTCATTCTGTAGTGGAAAAGGCTGTGTAAAGCAAAATAAACCACCTAAGTAATATAAATTCTGCTCAGTTTTAATGCCTCAATGCCAAAGCACAAAGACCTCTGAGGCTATAACAGAAAAGACAATTAACTATACAAAAGGGTTGCGTACGAGATTCGGGTTCTGACAGCAGGTAAGCACAATCACCTCAAAGGACATTGCAATCTAAACCTCATAGCGTAAAACATATACTCCTTTCACAGGGGAAGATTGTTCGCCACTCCTATCGATGTTTGCCTCAGTACTAAAAACATTGACATTTCATAGAGTTAACACATCTCTAATTCTATCTGGAACAGCTGTACATGCTGTCTCTATACAAAAATTTAATTACCGTTTTTTAAATCTTATAAGTTCTTGTTTTCTACAATATCTTGTAGCAAGTTCCAGAGGTTAATTGCACATATAGAAGAAAAAAAAAATCTAAAACTTCCTGTACCTGTTTTAAAAGTGCAACCATTCAACTTCACTGAATATCCAGTTAGTCCAATGATAGGAGAAGCATATTTAAAGTGTAATTTATTTTCTTTATACTATTTATCATACTTATCTATCACATTCTATTGTTTTGTCTCTCTAAATAAAGCAATGCAGTGTTCATTCTTCCCTGTATAAATTTTTCAGTACTTCTAATAATTCTTAATGTCTGCAATATTTTCTCCCAGAACATAATATAGTCCTATTTTATAAACAAATAACAGTATCATTTTTTCCTATAGTTTTTTCCTATATATCGTTTTTTCCTTACAACTTGTCTCTTACTCTGTATTTTCATAGATTAATACACCAGGTTTGCAAACTTCTATATTTAGAGGGTCTAAATGTTCCCTGTATAAGGCTCCATTTCACAGTAAGGACTCCCAAGATGCCAGCCTTATAAATCAAAGTAGCCAATACATATGCACCTATGCAAACAAATGCAAATTCTTCCAACATTTTGTAACCAAGAAATTCCCAAAATTTTATTTTTCATGTGATAATCAACCGTGTTTTATGCACGCTGCACTTTTTCCAGAAACAGAACAGTTATGAGCAGATAAACCTAGTATGCAGACAATATGAAATAGATTCTGTCATCCAAAAAGAACGAGAAAAATAAGTCCAGGCTCACGTGTTGCAGTCCGTCTAGAAAGATGGCAGAAAAATTCCTAGTTGCCAACAGTGTTGCAATGCTACTGCAAATTTCACTTTTTTATGGTGGATCTACCTCATGACAGACAAAGGCCACCTCCAGGCTGCCAAGACCCAAAACTGAAGCGAAATGTAACAGAAAAAACCCTACTTCTGCAGGTGCCACTCAAAGCGCTCACACAGTGCTCTTGGTCACCGTTCACCCAGGAAGAGGTGAGCAAGCCAAGGCCTTCGTTCCAACCAGTGCTCCGTGCAAGATTCACCTCTGTTGTACACAGTGCTATGAAGCAGTTTGTTTAATCTCCACTCAGGAGATTCAGGGACCCCATTTATATAATACATTATAATAATGTGAAAATTATAAAGCTTTTGGAATGGTTTTGGAACAGCCAGGCACGAAAGTGTAAAAAAACTCGTGGGCTAAATTGAATTTTTTATTGACAACTATATAACTCATTGCTGTACAAGTCATTAATGAAAATAAGCCAAATCGTTAATCTTGATGACTGAAAAGAGTTTGAGACTGAGGCCACAAAGAATAAACAGATGCCTGTAAGATGTCTATCTTATAGGCAAGTTACTATATGTAGATTTCTCTTATTTTACACAAAAGTGTACACAAAAAAGTGTGTATACTTTGCATGTGTTTACTTCAAGATAGCATCTCTGCTGATGTAGCTCTAAATTTACTTGGTCTTTTTAGACTATGTATTACTCTCTTAAATTAAGCTTATAATGTTTACCATAAAACTCATGCCACTGACATTCTGTACATATTTACAGTAATTACAAAGCAATTTTGTATAAACTTTTACAAAAGTATCAACATTCTGAATACATTATGCTCAATACAAGTGTGACATCTCTACCACTCAGGGATAGTTGCCTTATCCAGATTTCATTTGGTTTCGTGTCTCCTTCAACTTGAAAGCAATGAAAATGAAAAATATGAAAAGAACTTTGTGAATTAAGAAGCCTTTCAAACGAATGTAAAAGTGTAAAATCTAAATCTGTTTTTGTTGTACAATCATACCGACACAGAGAATGAAATCTTTAACTTAGTCCAGCTTTAATTACAACAGAGAAGAATAACAGAGTGTACGGAGACCATTACTCATTATCAACCCAGTATTTTTAATCCAGACTTATCAGATCCTAGCATATTTTGATTGGAAAAAGGAAGGTGAGAGTTCTGTATCTACAAGAGTGATTCAATTCAGATAACTGGTTAATTAAACTATGACAAATACAGAAGTGGAAACTAAGCTTTTAAAGGAACAGGGTCCATGAAAAATAACCACATTTCTATGAAAAGGCTCCATTTAATATGGGAGAAAAAAAGCTGGAACAAGTTGCTATTATTATTACTACTACTACAGTTGACATTGTGAATACTATGCAGCTTCAATTTTTATTTTCTTAAAAAATGAAATGTATTTTAGTAGGTGTTAAGAAAACGGGTTATATCCTTACATTTTCCCCACCACAACTTCTTTTAAAAAAAGTCTTACCAAAATCTTACCAAGTCACAGACTGTAGGATAAGGTTTGAAGTGTCTTAAAACTTCGCACACTTAAACAGAGCTTCATAATTCAAGGAATCACAGTGACAAAGTAAAATTAGAGATAAAATAATGCCTATTGAAAGGATGGCTAAATCCATCTCTTGAATAATACCCAAAATATTTGCCAACAATTCAAACACATCTCCTATCTCTATGAAACAACATACAATCATTAAAATTCCCAGCTGTGGGAGGAAGTGAACTTGCAAAAAGTTGCTACAATTTTACCAGGTCCCCCCCAAATCCAACTGTAGACCTGTCCACGTCAGCACACTTCAAGCCCCTTTCTGGAAATGAACATTAGCTTTTACTTGCCATCACCTAGCCATGAGCCACTTCCGAAACTCATCATTCCCCTGACTTTTCAGTTTATATGAAATATCTCAAATTCACAGCACATAATATTTCTGGTACGTAGCTTCTAAGGTTGCCCCTGACATACAGGGTATGCTTTCAGCTCCATACTCCTGCTAACTTAAATTGCTAAACCTTCTTGTCACTTCTCTGCAGATTACACTTGAAAACATTTGCATTGATTTGCCATTTCAGACTCAAAATGTGGGGGCTGTTGTGTTTTTTGTTTTTGTTTGTTTAACTACAGGTGTTTACCATTTAAAAACTGCGCTGAAAGAAAATACCTCTTGGGAGACGATACCATTTCTTGGAGCGCATCGTGCAGCCTGGCTTGGCACCGGGTACCGGGACACTGACGAACTCCCGCCCGACAGAGCCCAGGACATCACCTAAGCGCAGGAGCTGCAAGGTAAACACCAATTATTTTGCGACTTTGAATAAAGCCACCGGCTCGGCTGCACCGGGCCGTCGGGAGCGGCTGTGCGTTGCTGCTGGGTCTCCGCGCTGAGCGGAGATGTAAGTTAAGATCATGAACGCCTCCACCGATGGCGCCCGTGCAGAGGGCGGCGGCAGCGCTCTGCGCAGGGGGCCACAGGAGCACAACCGCACCGCGACACGGCTCCATCTCGCCGTAGGGACGGAGCCAGCGTGGAGGCGAGGGGCCGGTAGCGGAGCGGCAGCCCCAGCGGCCCGGGCGCGGCGAGCCCCGCGGCACCGCGCAGGGACAAGGCGGGACGCGGCCGCAGCAGGGCCCGCGCTCGTCTCCGTGGCAACGGCGAGGAGGCGGCGGCGCGGCGGCAGCGTCCACCCGCCGGTCACCTGACCCGAGCCAGCCGGTCACGTGATACGGTCTCCATCGTCGCCATCTTGAAGCGGTGGTCGGGGGTGAGGAAAAAATTTTTTCCCTTCATTAAACCCCAGGTACGCGGCAGCGCGGGCCCGCGGCGCCGCCGGGGCGAGCGGGCAGCGGCGGCGGCCCGGCGGCGGCGGCCGGCCGGCAGGTAGGGCGCGAGGCGCGGCGGCGGGCAGGCAGGCCCCGGGGCGGCGCGCCGCAGCCCATGTGCGGAGCCGCGGGCGGCTGCGGCTCCCGGCGGAGCCTTCCCCGGGCCGGGGCCGGGCCCGGGCCCGGGCCCAGGCCGCCGTCCTCCCCTACCCTCCTCACCTCACCGCCTCGCATCGCCGCCCCGGCGGGCCAGCTCCCTGCGGCTCGGCCGCCGAAACGGCGGGCGCTGCTCCTCGCCCACCCCGTGGCGCCGGGCCCGCTGCTTGAGGGCCGCGCCGGCGGCACCTGCGCGATATAAAGCGGGGTTGCCGGGGGAGTGGCGGCAGGTGCGGGGGCAGCCGGTGCAGGGGCAGCCGGTGCGGGGGCGGCCGGTGCAGGGCAGGGGGGTCCCGCAGGAGGGTTTCGCGGATCCGCGGCCAGACGTCCCCGAGCCGCAGTCCCGGGGCAGGGGCTCGGCTGTCTGGGGGCGACGGTTGGCAGCACTGAGCTCCCGCTGATGAAGTTTCCCTGCCCTCGGGAGCCGCGATGCGATCAGACCGGCCTCTCCGGGTCAGACGGTTGTGCAAAGCGGTGGTTGGCTTTTCCTAGACCCGGAGGCATTTCTCCCTGTCTCTGCCGTGCTGCGCGAGTCGGGGTTTGACGCAGGTGGCACGGGCAGCTCCAGCGCAGAGGCGTTCTCCTCTGGTCGGGATCTTCCCCTTCGGGCCCCTCTGGCATCCCCAGACCCCGTGTTTTAATCACTGTGGAGGTCGTGTAAAGGGTGCGTGCTGGCAGAGCCGTCTGTCAGACTGAAGTTTTATGTCGTGGGAGATTGAATCATCTTTGTTCTTAGTGAAAGTGATGCAATTAAAATCCAGATATTTGTGTACAGTTCTTATCATCCCTCTAAAATCCAAAGTCTGCAGCAGTAAGCGTTAAACTTACTCTAAACAAAGAATGACATAACACATACATACCATAGTTACATATCTGATAATTTACATCAGCCTCAAGCATCCCAAATCAATACATCTGAAGGTACTCTCTCCATTTTCATTTTTGACATAGCAATAGTATGTGGCAGTATATTTCTTTTATGGTCTGTCTAGGATATTTCCTCTTACTTTCTATGCTACTTTCAGATGAAAAAGGTAGGGGAAGTATTTGCCTATTTAGCATTACTTACAAAGTTTTAAAAGTACCGAGTATAATTTCAAGTAGCACCATGTGCTTATAATTTTCCTTAACTCATTCTCAAATTGAAAATACTTCAAGTAGACATTATTCCTTTGAGCACTTCATGTAATGATAAATCTGCTTTAAGGGGAAAAGGCACATTTGTTTACTTTTCATAATGTTTTTAAACATATTACAGCCAGTATGAAACAAACAGCAAAGTATTTTTCTATAACTAAATAGGATGGATTTCAAGTAATAATCTTAAACTTTTTTTAAGTTAATATATAATTGGAGATACTGCATGAAAGGTGTATAATTTTTCCTGGCCACGTAGACAGGAGTTAGTCATTCAATATACTGTGCCAAACACACAACAGAAATAGAAGCAGAAAATGCACACCAAGATATCTACTGTTTTGTATTTTAAAAGTTAAATACTTGGATGTTTCAGTTTAATAGTAACTCTGTGGATACATACATTGGTTCCTGTTAATAAGATGATACTGAACTTGAATTAAATAAGCAGGCTATTTGGTATATTCGTACATAAAATGATACTTTTTTTGTTTTAAATATTTTTTAATTTCTATCTCCTACAATTGATCACTATTGCAGTGCAGTATTGATCATTTTTTTGATCTGCTTACATAGATCCAGCTAAAGGCATAAGGCCTTAAGTAGCTTAGTTTTCTAGTTATCGTGGATCCAGCTGCCCTACGGCTTTATTTATATTTTATTAATTTTTTAATTGTAATGTAGATTTTAGCCATTACCAAGTAAATAATCTTCAAACTAACATTGAAAAATAATAACATTGAAGAGAGTAGTCTTGGCTTTCTTAATGATTCAGAATTGACAAATACTGCCGCATTTTCAACTTGAAATATTTTACGTGACCATATGAGGTGTGGATGATACTAACATTGCTTATATTGATAGTTCTGATGATAACCTGAATTGTAAGTTGAATGGCAAATAAAGGTAACTTGAGTAGTTCTGCCCAGAATTTTGCTGCAGTGGGAGAGGGGCACCACAGAACCCACTCTCATATGTCTGTTCATTATATTGCTGTATACTAAATCCATAAGTAGAAAAGAGTGAATTTCATGGGTCTTTAGGACCAGTTCTGGAAGTTCTGTTTTGGTCTGTGTATCTTTCTTGCAAAAACAAACAAACAAAATCCACATGAAAGAACTTGGGATGCATTTTCAAGGATGACTGATAAAAGAAATATCTGGCATCTCTTTATGGTCTAAATTTTATAGACAGTATATAAAAATACATATTGTGCATAAAATATATGTGTGTATATATAGTGGAACTTGAACAGGTTATTTTTAGATATTTTTTCAGAAGTAAATTTCACCATAAGACTTTTTGTCCGGCTTCTTCACCCCTCACCCCACAGCTTTGCCCACATCACAAAGTATGTTTCCATGTAAATTTACACATACTGGCTTCTAATTTAACCTCCAACAGTACCGCATTATTGCCTGTGGTTTATGGTTAGATATGTTTAAAGGAAGTGTAAGTGGAAATAGTTATTGCCTTTAGCTTTCCCTCAAAACAAAAAAAGTACTCTTTATAACCTTAGTACTAATTGATTTTCCCTACAATTAGGGAGTTGTAGAAAGAGCTATAATTAGTAGCTTTTCTAGAAAATTACATTTATAATAAGAAGTATGAATTGACATTTGAATGGTCTTTAATATAGTCCAATGACTAATGCAAGTAAATACCAGAATTACTTCCTCTTCCTAGCATTTCAAATTTCAAAATTGCTTATTTTTGTAAATTATGTTGTTGCAAATTGTCATTTGCTTTAGGAGACATCAGTGTATCAGAGTAAGTATGTTAGGAATACATTTTCATATCATATCATGGCTTTTAAACATAAATATGCCAGTTACTATTGATTGGTATATTTAAGTGTCTAGCATTCAAATGTGTAGTCCTTGCAAAGAAAAAGACAATAGCTGTAACAATGCTAATCAGCCTGTACTTGAAAAATATTTGTCTTGCCCTTGTACAACTTGGAGGCATGCTGTTGTAGGCTCTCTTGGAATTATTCTGTCCAGCTGTATTGAATAGCATCTACGCTATCCACTAAATGTCCTCAAAATCTTTGGCTATTTATATAACCATTCTGAAAGTTTTTATTAAGTTAGTGGCGTTAGGCTTCCATATTTAGTAGCGGGAGAAATCTAAATAGTACTGGGTTGTATTTTTATTATTGTGCATGTATAAATTTTAATTTTTTTATAAAACTTTCTCCTAGGTATTATGGAAGAAGGACGCAGTGTTGCAGTATTGATGCCAAATATTGGGGAACAGGAAGCTGTGCTGATTTCTGAAACAGTCATTGGCCCAACGCTGCAGAACAGTGAAGATCAGAGAAAATGTAAAACTGATCCACTAATCCATGTTATCCAGAAACTAAGCAAAATAGTTGAAAGTGAGAAGTCACAAAGATGCCTTTTAATAGGGAAAAAACGTTCCCATCCTAATGCTTCTGCACAGTCCTTTGACACAGACGATCTTTGTGAAATCCCGGCTAAAGCAATTGAGCTATCTGTTATTGCTACTAAAAAGACTGAAGAGATACAAGGAGATTATTTTGTGACTGAATGTCTTCCACAAAGCAAAAAAAAGGTGATGTGCTACCAGTGTAGTCTATGTAAGTTTCTATCACCTTCTCTCTTAACACTACAAGAACATATAAAACAACATGGGCAGAAAAATGAAGTGATATTAATGTGCTCAGAATGTCATTTTGCTTCCAAAAGCCAAGAAGAACTTGAATCCCACTTCCAAAATTACCATGAGAATGATGGTAAAAATAGCATCCAGACAAAAGTGCAGCAATGTGTAAATGTTGCAAGTTCATTTTTGCAAGGGCCAGGGGAAGGAAGTGTCAAATCAGGGACTGATCAGACAGGAAATCTGGAATGTAAAGATATAACTCAGTCTACTCATATGCCTGAAATGGGTAGGAGAAAATGGTATACTTACGAGCAGTATGGTATGTACCGGTGTTTAATTTGTCGGTACACCTGTGGTCAGCAAAGAATGTTGAAAACTCACGCTTGGAAACATGCGGGTGAGGTTGATTGCTCATATCCTATCTTTGAGGAAGAAAATGAAACTACCAACTTGTCAGAGACGGTTGTAGCTCACACGCCTCATAGTGTGGATACAGTTGTTCTTTCTTTGGAAAACAGTGAACTTGATATCCATAGTGAACCTTCTCTTCAACTTCAGATTTGCAATTCTGAGCAACTGTCATGTAAATCGCCAGTAGGAACAAATGTAAAAGAGGAAGAGATGTTAAATCAGTCTGTAGTGCATTCTCCTACTACAGAGGTTTTAGAAGAGACTGTATCAGACACAGAACAGGATAATATGATAACCGATAGCCTACTTTCTTCAGCACAGAAAATCATCAATTGTAGTCCAAATAAAAAGGGTCACGTTAATGTAATAGTAGAGCGTTTGCCAGGTGCTGAAGAAAGTGTCTTACAAAAGCCTTTCTTGATGAACACTGACATTGAAACAGAAAAAAAATTAATCTCAGAGGAGTCCCATGTTACCTGTGAAGAACCTGATGAAGTTTATCGTTCAGATGAAATTCAAGAAGTAATAATAGGATGGAATAATACTGAGAGGAAAGATAATGAAATAAGCTCTAATAAAAACGTAACAACTGATGAAAATGTGCCTCCTGCACGAAGAAGGACAAATTCAGAGTCTTTACGACTACACTCATTAGCTGCAGAAGCTCTTGTTACGATGCCTATCAGAGCTGCAGAACTAACAAGGTCTAGCTTCAGGACTCTGACTGGAGAAGATGCTGTGGATGCAGGTGCAGGACAGGGAGAAGCTGATGGCCCATGCATGGCTCATTCTAAAGTGGTTTCCTCACTTAAGAATCCTTCAGAGGAGTTTAGTGGCTTAAACCAAAGTGAATGTGCAATAGTTGAGATACAGAAAGAAAGGCCAGAGTTGTCAGAAGCACCAATTAAAATGGGCATCAGTATGTCACTACTCACTGTCATTGAAAAACTGAAGGAGAGGACGGATCAGAATGCTTCCGATGATGACATTTTGAAAGAATTACAAGACAACGCACAATGCCAAAATGCGAATGATGCAAATATTCCTGGAAGTAACCTAGTAGAATATATACCTAATATAGATCGACCCTACCGCTGTCGTCTCTGCCATTATAGCAGTGGTAATAAGGGCTACATAAAACAGCACTTGCGAGTCCATCGTCAGAGGCAGCCGTACCAGTGTCCTATCTGTGAACACATTGCTGACAATAGCAAGGATTTAGAGAGCCACATGATCAACCACTGCAAAACAAGAATGTATCAGTGCAAGCAATGTGAAGAATCCTTTCATTATAAGGTAAAGTTCTTTCCTGTGCCTGTCTATAATAGCTAAATAACCTATTTTGCTACTTTTTTAATAACTGGTGATCCCTCTTTCTAACTCAATTCAGTCTGACATCCTGGTTTCATTGTCATTACAATTGGGGATTATTGCCAGCAGCACTTTCCGAATATACAATTCAGCTATAATTATTCTGCTTTACCCACTGAAATAATTTGCTTCCTCACAGAAGTTATTTTCCTGAGAACCATCTTATGGATGTATTAATATCACTTTGTTTTTCTGCCCACGTGTAGCAACTACAGGAAGAAATGGAAGCATCAGAGAACTTAATACTTGAAATCTTTAAAAGACTGCTCAAACATGCCCACTAGTTGTGAGTGTGTGCAAAAGTAATCATGGCATTTGGGGGTAACATGAGACACTTTGAAGCAGAAATCCTTTTCTTTTTTCCTCTGTTGTTGTGTTGGTCTGGATGTTCTGTAGAACTTAGATCTGAAAGATTACGCACCAGAGCAGAATAATGTACTTCTGCCATTTTTATAATTGGTATTTTAAGCATTGGTGCTGGTGAGTGTGTTCCTATGTCCTCAGCTCACTACTCAGGAATATAGAATAGATAGCATCAGTATCTAGATGTACAACTGCAACTGTTGTAGGCAATGGTAGTGTAAATGTTCCCATATTTACTGTTGTTTAGTCCTAGTTTGAAAAAATGTACAGGTAGGGCAGCAAAAGACTCTCTCTCCCCTCTCCTCCCCAAGCAAGTGGAAACAGGAATAACATATTCTTAAGTCACTAGGCAATAGGAAAATTGAGTCCATTTTCACACAAGCCATCCTCTAACCTCTAATCTAATACTGCTTTTGGAGTATAATAATTTTGGAGGAAGAACTGTTTGCCACTTGTCTATGGGAATGGGGGAAGAAGGAAATTTATTTTCTAAATAAACACAAATCATATAATCCTCTCAGTCACTCTCATCAATCTTTTATGTTATTACATGTTATTTACCGTGTTTTGTTTCTAGTAAAACAAACTACCTGAGGGATAATCTGCATGTATGTTAACATACATTTTATAACAGTTGTCATTAAAACTTGAGTAACAATGTCACAAACGATCGCAATAGATGAAGTGACCAGTGTATGTTTGTAGTGTATATTTAAATGTGGGAAATTGTTTTTTCAGAGCCAACTGCGAAATCATGAAAGAGAACAACACAGTCTTCCAGATATCTTTTCAACATCTACATCTAACAAACTAATAGTTTCCAACGAAGTAGATGAAAGAGAAGGTACTGTTTATATTTACACTTGGAATTGCATAAAGTCACTCATAACATTACTTCTGTTTGCTATATTTGTATAAAACTGGTTTTAAGATCTCGTTCAGGCTGAAATGTTTTCATGCCTGTTCATAACCTTAAATGTATGTTCTTTTCAGTGTGCAAAACTTACCATAGTCAGTTTTGAGATATCTTACTGACATTTATTGGTAGGTAAGCCATTTTTAGCCCTTGCAATTGGACCTTGTATTTCTTCTCATGAAAAGCAACTGGTATGGAGTATTACTCTGAATTTTTAAGAAAAAAATCTTTTTTTCGTTCCTTCAGCAGCTACAGTATTTTCTAGATCACCTACAGTAAACAAATAAAGCCTTTTTTTAAACTCACTGTGGTAATGTAGTTTGCTGTCAGCATATACCGTCCATTCTGTGTTAGAAATTTCTGTTTAATTATGATAATGTCCAAAATGAGTCATTTGTTTTAGCCCTAGAGAGGCAAACATAAGGCATTCTAAAAATGCAACCTGTATCTGTAATAGTTGCCAGGGTAACAGTAGGTATGCATTTTCTAAATGTTTGTTTAACTGTGTATCCGCTTATAGTTTAATAGTGCTTGTTTTAAAAACAACAACAACAAAACCCAAACCCTTGAGGTGTTAAGGTAGTGAAATAGGGGAAAAAATAGGCAAATTTTGAACTTTAGGAGAAAATGTGGTCTTCAAATCCTTTGAGTATCCTGGAGGCCCGATAGTTATTATTCCAACCTGAATGCATCCTCTTCTCTGGTGAGTTAAAGTTACTGAAAATATTTACAGCATTTTTATTCTGAAGGCAACAATGCAATTATTAGTATTTTGCAATTTTGGAGCACAGTAGAAAAATACTAGTAATTATAGCACCAACTGTGGGCTGAAGTATTCCATTTTGTGCACATATCTCTTTTCTGTCCTAACTATGGTCTCTTGTTTGTTTAGATAGCAAAATGGGCACTATAATAGTACTTAGAGTGCAGTTGAAATTTCTGGGTTCTACTCTCACCTCTACAGCTAATCAGTGAGTGCGAAAGTAATCACTGAAATTGATGCAACTACTTGTGAAAAAAGGTACTAACCAGCATGAGCCAGGGTGGATGGCTTGAACCATTAATGATTTGTCCAAAGCAACACGGTACATGTCAGAATAGAATGAGATCCTTAACTCTTGACTTCTGTTCTCTTAGCTCAAGCTGCCTCTTTTTCTGGCTTTCAGTATACAAGTTAGAAACTTAAAAGTTAATTACCCTGTCAGCCTCAGGTAAGATG
Organism: Phoenicopterus ruber ruber; assembly: GCA_009819775.1. Taxonomy (NCBI): domain Eukaryota; kingdom Metazoa; phylum Chordata; class Aves; order Phoenicopteriformes; family Phoenicopteridae; genus Phoenicopterus; species Phoenicopterus ruber. The sequence goes on from CM020227.1 coordinate 11,612,660, forward strand.
ACCCTTCCCAACTCCTTTTTGCTCTCATCAATGCAGAAGGCGTTTAAATTCAGGAAAGTGATCTGTAGTGCTTATTACATCCCTAAGACCTAAGCCCGAGAGAGCCATCTGAAGTCTGGGGGAGACAGGAAAAAGGCTAGGGAGGGTCTGCTGGTAGCGGGAACATTCCCCATTAAGTAGTGGGGTTTGTTCTTCAGAAGAAATAGGATAAATGTTTTAATGGAAGTGATAGGAAATAAAACATGGTTAGTTTAGCTGGTTACAAATATCTATGAGCACAGCTTGGACTATTACTTCTGACAATGTTTTATTTGTTTTAAACCAGTATTTTTCAAGATGTCATGATACAGGAATAACTACCTTGCAATGCCTGAAACATGTCAGATTTTGGGGAATACTGTACCTTTTAAGCTAAAGTCCTGTTAAGGTGACTGCAAATCAAGATGCCTATCTGCTTTTGAAAATAGTGTGTTTTAATAAGGTGGTTTTAGAATTTATATCCTGATCTTGTAACTTAACTTCCATGAAAGAGGAGCCCCTGTTCGAGAAAACTGCCTGCTTTCAATTTAATTAGAGACTTTTTTAAAAATATTTTTTGCTCATCATTATCTTACAAAAGTGTTACAGCCGTGCACTTTAATTGATTGTTTACCCCACATGAAATTTAGTAATGTGGCTTGAATGAAAACAGTTCTCCTTTTAAACTTTTATTAACTCATACTGTGGAATGCTTAAATTATTTCAGAACCAATTTATAATCAAATTGCAACACCAGTGCAGTACAGCAATCTCTTGTCAAACAGATGTCATCCCTATAAAGCGACACAAAACAAAGAAGTTTATGGCATAGCATCTGTTTATGTGAAAGATGCCTGAGCTGGAACAGTTTCATTTCTTGTTTATGAAATAGTTAGTCCTAAAAGTCTCTTTATTCATCATGGTTGTACAATAAATTAAAAGGGAGCATTATGACACTGGATATGATCGGATTGTAAATGTCTAATAATGAAGGAATAGGGTAATAAGCAGCATTACAGGAGCACCTGTTAGTGCTGCTAGAACAAAGATCTGTCATTTCCATGTTCACTTTTAAGAGACCTGATATTCTCCATCCAGAAAGCAAAAAAGGCCCCAAACCCACAAGAAATAAGCCAGAGGAGGGGGTGGGGGACACGATTGCTATTTTGCAACAGCGAGAGATTGTATGATATATTATAATTTATGTGCATTTTGTTGAAGGAATAAATATAAAGTAGTGATTGGTATAAATAATTGCTCCTAAGTGTGTGCTACTGGGTGGTTAGCCACTTATAACTATGCAATAGATAATATGTTTGCATAACGCTTTAAAAATCTCATTAGATACTGTTTGTTTTAAGCTGCCTGCCCAATAAAATGCCAAATTCGTAACAGAAAATACATTTGGAAGCAGTTTATTCTAAAGCTGCAGAATTTAAGATGGAAAACCCATTCAAGTAGAGCATGCAATAGCTTAACCTTCACACAACCCCTGCTCTCCCATAGATCTGCAGCTCAGTAAGTGTCTTTGTATTCATTTGAAGCCTTCTACATAAATGTGCATTCATAAAAGAATAATTGTAGAAATATAAATTCCGACGTCTCCAAGTATATGATTAAGATTGTTTTGATAATTTACATTAAAGGAAAAAAAACTAATAAATTTTACTATATGAGCATATTGTAGGAAAAATTCTGATATATTTTGCTTCAAGGTTGACTTGCAAAGAGTGCAGGTTATATATGACTTCCATATTATTTTTCATAAGAATGCTAGAAGAGTGAGCACTGTGTCATGTTTTAAAGTAAAAAATATAAAATATTTTTTCTGTTATCTTGGTACAAACAGAATTATTCAAATTTTATTTCAGACTGTCTTTGTATTCAGATTGCTATTTTATTTTATATGACATACTATATATTCTTCAGAATAACACTCTGGGGTTATCAGCCCTACCTAATTACTTTGCATCTTGAACCAAAAGTGCTGAAATTTGGAGTGAAAGTTTAATTAGTGGTAATTTTCCCTTGCTGTTTAAGTTAGCTGTGTGACTGTAGCCCTCAGAATAATATATCTAAATTTTTTTTTTACATAATTCAGTGCCCACCTGCGGGAAAAAGAATCGAAGTGAAATGTTGAACTTCCATTTCAGATGACTCATTCTACTGGTTTATTCTGCAGTGCTTCCTTAAAAGAGTTTTACCAGAAAGATTCTTAATTGTTGCTTTGATAATGAAAAGATTCAGTCTGGGTTACTGGAGTCCAGCATCACCAAGAGGAAACTCCAGAACAAAATTATCTTTACAAAATCTGTTTAGTGTTTTGGACTCAGGGGACAGAACTTCTGTTTTCAAGATAAACTCTACAGTTCCTCCTGAATTCAATCTGCTTGTCTCATTCCTCCCTTCTTTAGCTAAAAAGAATTGGAATTCAGGAGGTGACAAAGGAGGGGGTTTGGGTCAGTTTTTCTTACTCCAAACTGGAAAGAAGCTCATGGTATTTGGACCTAAGCAGAGATGTGTCTAAAAAGTCTACTTTCCGTCTTTTTGGACAGTCACTTACTTCAAACTTCAGGCTTGTCTGTCTTTTCAAACTGCAAGTCGGAACAGTGGCAGACGGACCCTCCTCTCAGTGTGACGTGGACCTTCAGTGCTCTGGACCTTGACAGGCCCTTAACAGAATTCTTCAGGATTCAGCATAGAGGGATACCATTTAGGAAATGAGAACTTACATCTTTCAGAGAGGGGAGTTCGTTTTTGTTTGGGGAGGAGCTGGGAGGCCTGGGAAGTAGATCACCAGCTGCTATTATCAGAGTTCTAAAGGCAGTATCTACTAAAAAACATCCAGCTAATACACCCTTTTCTGTTCCACCTAGGATCTTCTGGCATATCCTACTAGTAGTAAACCCCTTCACAACACAAACTAATGATTTGTTTGTGCTGGAGATGTGCTTCATATGAGCATGAAGAGTTTCTGAAGTCTGTTCTTGCAAAATCTGAGCTTTACTTTGTCTCCCACACATTATTTATTGAATTGTATATTTATTTTGGTTTGGGGGTGTACTTTAGTAATGATCTTGACCCACCAGAGAAATTCTGTAAGGATCTCTATCAGAGTTTCTTCAAAGCCCATGTACGTAACTGAGAGTAATAGCTTGACTGTTCAGCCAGCTCATAAGAAGGTGGTGTAAAGATAAAATGAACTTGAGCGCCTTACTTGCACTTGGGGGGAAAAAAAAAAAGTAGAATTACTTAGGCTAGTGAAGAGGGTAGATGCAGAAAGAAACCCCTTGGATTTTAATTTGATGTTTCTTTTGGCAGTAGTGCTGATTTAAACAGCTCCAACCCTGGTGTTCCTTCATGTTTCTGCTGCTCCCTCATTTGGGGAGCGCCTGAAGGCTGCATGATAGGCTGGAATGGGAAAATGACCTGCATAAAAAATACCATCCCTCTTCCCAAATGTTAATATTTTAACCCAAAACAGTTCCATTATTCAGTGAGGGAGCAGGAATAGGGCTGTTTAAGTCCACACACATCTCAAAAATATTCAAACTGTGCACTTGCAGGCACACATTTTCCTATGTTAAATTAGTCATTAGCCTTTGTCTCTGCAACCATTAATTTTTCAAGAGTCTCTTTCATTCTGGAAAGAAAAAATGATTTTTGTTACAATTGCTTTTTAGTAATTTGGAAAAGTTCCAAATTATTTCTTAACACATCTGGTCAATATCCATTTTTTTATCATCTCAGATCCTTCTGAAAGTGTGAATGTATTTGAATGATAAAGATGATTAAAGGTGCTTTGGGAGGCCTTTTGCTTTTCTTTTCTATGTTTGCCAGTTTGAAACTTGTCCTTTCTCAATGCCCATCTTCTGCTTTGATTTGATCCGTTCTGCAAAGCAGTGAAACTGTGGGTTCAGCAGTTCCCACATTTTATCACCTTTTGCTGTAACACAAGTGTCCACATAGAGAGAAAGAATGTGTTTTCCTAAAATTTTAACAATTCCAGTAAATGGTAGGGCAAATACAGAACAGCCTGGTAGATAAACTATACCTTTATTATCTCTATGCCCATTGCCAGTTTGCTCCAGATACTTTAAAAGTATTAAATATTTATAGATATTTAAAAGTATTACTATAAAATGTTAATTCATTTCATAATTCAGTTGTGCTGAAATTATCAACTGAGAACTCCTTACAATGCTGAATGCAACTTTCTAAAATAATGGATTTTGTTTCATACAGGAAATAAGTCTTCAGTTCAGAAACTGTATAGATGTGATGTATGTGACTACACAAGCACAACTTACGTTGGTGTACGAAATCATAGACGAATTCATAACTCCGATAAGCCATATAGGTAAGTGTCTCAATTATTGCTGGCTAATGCCACGTGCCTGGTTTACTTGTTTCAGCTAAAAAGGTTACGTAATTGCTTATGCAATTTTGAAGATATTGTTAAAGCATTTCAATTACGTAATTTTACTGCAAATTTGAAGGAGCAACGCTTGCTGGTTGACTCAAACTATGTAATTAAGATTTGCTAACTTTTCCAGGATGCATCTTTTGCTATAGCAGTCTACCGCTTGTTTTCCGTTTGAAGCATTCAGATGTGGAAAGGGAAATAATTACATTGTAATATTGAACTTTGGCCAATAGTAATAATGTATTTCTCAAACTCCTTGCACACTTAAGTTCATTTTGGATGTGCTTTATTGCAAAGTGTTCTCCATCATCACATTGCTACTTTGCACGTTGGCTTCTACAGAGTGTGGCAAAATTCTGCCCTTTGTCTTGTCGCCAGTCCCCTCATCTTTTTCACAGGTTTCAAACAATATTAACACGCTCACTTAGGATCAGATTTTGTAACTTTTCTACAAGGGTGTTATATGGTTTATAAAGAAACTTTTATAGCTAAAATCACGTGTAATACTATAGCTCAGGTCCCCAGCAGAAAAATAAATCATGCATTTTTCTATTGGTTGCTGCATAAATTCCTGCAAATTCAATCTGTGCTCATTCAGTGTGGATCTCTGTCCCTCTCTAGTGGCTAGAAAATAAATCTGAGTTAATAGAATTTTTGAGCTAATATACTTCTATCTTTTTTAATACAAATTCTGGAAGCTCAACACCTTGAAATGCTGAGCTCAGCCAGGGACTTTCTCTTTTGGATAAACAAACCCAGAAGACGTGTTGTATTTTGATTTGTGCGTTATAATGATATCCCATAACACTAGCAAAAATTTGCAAGATTTTTTTTTTTTTCTCCTCAGAATCTTCCCTATTGTCGTTATTTGTTACTTATTGGGGTTGGAACAGCAGATACTGTAGAGTGTCTTGTATATGGTAATTTTCTGAATTGGTGTTAGCCAGCCTGTTTGATTTAGGAACCCTTTAAAATTTTCCATTGGTGATACAGACTGCTGCATACCAAATTTAAGCCTACTGATCTGGCTTGCTTTTCATATTATTTTTTCATAAACCCCTTAGACAAATGTGCAGACCTGGTAGGATACTTAAGCCACAGCCTAAAAACCATAAAGATCCAGTATTTATGGTATTTCTCCTCCTGAAACATGTATTCCTCAAGCCTTTCATAGTATCAGATAGCAACCTACTATATTGCTGCCATTTTTATAGCTGTAAACATATTTTATTATTTGTTTGACAAAAATTGCTGGAAATTAAACTGTACAGCCTCCAATGATGCATTTTTGTAGATTTGATACCTTCTGGATTTTAATACTGCACAATTAAGTCCTTTCAAAAATAAAGTGAGTAATCTCAAGTTAAGTATCCTGCCATCTCAAACTGTTTAACACTACAGACCAGACAGTAAATTTTGGACATTTTACCATTTCAAAAACCGAAACAACTGAAGTCCTAATAAATATGCAGTTCTAGCTGAGCTTGATGGCTCCTGTTTCAGTATGTTATATACAGGAAGCTTGTGTGGTAGTATATTGATATTTATGAATAGCATAGTATTTTGTGTAATACTTTGGGATCTAAATCCATGGATCTAAATCTAGATCCAGGCTGGTTTATGTATTGTTTTTATACAAAGATACTGTGACAGAAGTAAAAAAAAAAAAAATTTAGACAGCATGATGTGACACACTTGTCTTAGGGCACTTGAATCTAAATGTGTTGATCTTGTCCCTGACTTCTCTTTCAGATGTAGTGCTCTGAAACTTAGATGTTTTATTACTAAATGATAGTTTGGCTTTAAAATGTCATGAGAAACATGGCTGTTGCGTTAAGTAGAACACTTATTCTTGAGGAACAAGACTCACTTCTAAATACACTATGTCCCCTATAGCTCTTATGGTCATATTCTGCCTTTGCATAACATAGCCAAGCAACTTGCATCAGGGCTGTATCCATTCAAGTGCATCCATGTCTCCCCTGTACTTCGTGATGCTTACCAGCTTCAGTAGAGGTGCATAAGAAAGATGTCAGGAGGGAACACAGTCCATGTGCCTAATGATTCTTGCTCAAAGGTGGAGGCTTTTTTGGGCTGCAAAAGATTCTCACGGTCCAAAAATTGAAAGTTAATGTCATCACTTGGACTTCGGTAAATATTGTTAGTCTTTAACTGTAGTCTTTCCAGATACCTTTGTTTTCTCGTGGATCTTTATTTCTGGAATAGTGTTAGCAGTTAATTGTCAGATTAGTTTACTTGTTATTGTCTCTTTAGATGTCGAGTATGTGACTTCGCCACCACAAATATGAATAGCTTGAAATGCCATATGAGGCGCCACCCCCAGGAGCATCAGGCAGTGCAGCTAATGGAACAGTACAAGTATGTAACAGTTCTAATTTGGCAAAAAGCTGTGATAGTAGTGATTTTGTTACGTTAAGATACAAAGCAGAGTTCAGATTCTATTCTTTTCCCTCCTAGAGTCATTCTTTGTTCCAGGGACTTTTTTTTTTGAGAGAGAGAGGGGGAGAGAGAGAGAGAGAGAGAGATTTGATGTGGCATTCCCAGGTGATGTCTATGCTAGCTAATGAAACACGTCCATGACCTCCCTCTAGTACAGTATCCAGCTTTTTCTTTCCAGAACGGGGTGGTTGCATATAAACTGCCTATTGCAAGTAGTTTCTGGACTGTGTTAATTACCAAAGCATGCCTGGAATTGTTTGGGAGAATGCATGTGCCAAAACCATGCCAGAGGCACTTCTAACATTTAACGTTATAGATTGTTAAAATTCCAGTACCCAGGAATGTTCTCTGGCTTTGTTTAATATCCTAGTCTAGGCACAGCCTTTGCATATACATGTTAGTTAGAATCCAGATTGGCATCACATTGCCCTAGTTAAGAGTTAGTGTGAATAATCATTATGTTTAAGTGATGAGTGTCCTTTATAGTCTGTCCATAGATATGTGTGGGGTTTTTATATATATATATATATATATATATATATATATATATATATATATATATGAGAAAGTTGGCACAAATATGTGCAATTGTTTACTACTAATTTGCAACAAAAAATAAAAGCTGGGAAAGGAAAGAAAATCAGGAATCCAAATAAAGTACATTCACATCAGGGTTTCTACTCAAGAAAATCTGCTTCTACAACTTCAAAGTCCTTCCACTGCATTTTTTCCCTGAAATGTTCCTAGTAGCTTTAAGTTCTATTTGCCCTGCTGTCATACTTCATATAGTATTGCTGAGTGCTCTTAGTATTACCAAAGATTACTGAAAACCTCCACACTTCGGTCCCTGTGTCCCCAAGGAAATAGTCTATCAAAAGCTGCAAGATAATTGTTTCCTCAGTAGATCAATTTAGGATACACTTGAACAGTAAAGTTTAATAATTCAACATAGGTCAACCAGTAGGGCAAATCATGCTATAGAATTGAAAGGGTTCTACTACTAAACTCAATGGTAAATAATTTCGTTTCTCTGGGAATGTCTTGTACATACTGTAACTATACATTAAGTCTATGATCATAAAGTGTAGTGCATCAGGCTAAAAGCTGTTGAGTTTCTGTGTCTTTGATTTGAACTGAATGCTAAAGCAGTCAACAGCATGTGGCTCATGATACTGTTCTCAGCAAAGTAAATCTGATTAGTAAATCACCTGAGTAAATTAACGTACTTCAAAAAATGAGACTGTAATTAAAAGAGGATAAAAACAAACACTGAACTGTTGCTTCATTCACTGTGTTGCCAACCCACTGACCAAGCTGTGTTAGTGGCGCAGAAAAATCATATATATAATAAGACTAGTGGAATACATGTGCATATAGAATGGAATTAAGATTATATGTTGATCTTCGTGTTTTGAAAAAAAAAATATTTTGGCCTAATTTTATCTAAAAATTAACTATAAGGTCTGCCTTTTATTTTTAATGATGCTGTTATTTTGTAACAGCCTTATTAGAAATAATAAGATTCTCAACCTGAGAGTGAATTTGCCTGTATTTGAAAGCATCCACTGTCTTTAGAAGGCTTTAAATTAGAAGGAAAAGAGAAAAATAGGATAGTACATTCCAAATCAAGTAATAGAGGAAAGTGAGCTAGAAGGATATGCCTGTTGTTCCCCAGCAGGACAGAATTATCTTGCTACATAAGCAAGGTAATGTACCATGCCTTCACCTAACTTGTGAGATTTTTGCTGTTCTCCACAATCTTCTGCTGAGCAGAAAGTTTCCTGTATATGAGTTTTTGCAAGGCATTTAAGCACTATATCCTACTGTCATTAAGAGAAGTGGTAAAACCTTACTGAATTGTAGTGTGTAACACAGTTGTATGTAGGCCTTCTCGTGTTTCCAGGTTATATTTCTGAAAAGGTCTTAAAAATTTACAAAAATATTACTGGTGTAGTAGTCATTTTAACAGATTCATCATAGCGTAACATATCGGGATCACATTGCTTGAGCAGAAAACATCTTACTCTCATTGAGGAATGAGATAGACTGAGATGCATCCCTAGCTATAATTTATTAGAACAAAGTCACCTTCGATTGATCCTGGTCTTTTCCATGTGATTTGAGACACCAAAGACTTCCAAAGTAGCAGGTAGCTAAGCAAAGTAGCTGCCTCGTCCAAAAGACAAGGAGCTACGTCATCTTTACCATGAGTACTGTTCTGCTCTGGAGTGATGTCATGCAGTATCACTCATCTCCTTCATGCGGAGATGCCTAATTTATCATCCTAGAAAACACTTGTAAAAAAACTCCTCTGTTGTATGTTCATGTATGAAAAAAGTCCTATGGGATTTGATCAGTCTTTGGTTATTTGTGTCCGTAAATACACACTACATCTCTATGTAAATAGGATTTATTCTTCAAGGTTTTGTTCTTTACTGTACAAGACAATGTTCTATAGGGAAATAGAAAATTTAGTCCTGTGGTACCCAAGCTGATGGAAAATTCTATGGACAAAATTGCCACCTGTCTGAGTCTCGATCTGTGAATATATTCAAAATCTGACTGGGGGCTGTCCTCGGCAGCCTGCTGTAGCTGATCCTGCTTGAGCAGGTGGATTGGACTAGGTGATCTCAAGAGGTCCATTCCAACTTCAACAATTCTGTGATCCTTAAGTAAACTAATATATGCTACACCAGGAAAGGCTTTATTAGTTCAATTAAAATTATCAGGGCTAATTACACAGCTCCTGCTTGGTTCAGAGCAACGGCAAAGAGAGCTCACTACCTGCCTGCCAGATACCACGCCAATGTACTCCATGTTTCTGCAGTCATCAGAACTATTGCATTTTTGCAATATTTAAACAGTTTTAACAGGCCAAACAGAAAAGATTTTAATTCAGTTGTTTAAGAAGTCAGAAGCAGCAAACTTAAAAATTCTCAGACCCTAAAGACAGTCTTCCATTTCAGAATGAAATTTCACAAACTAACTTGACCTAGGTATGAAACTGAAAAGAGGGACCAAGAAGAGGATTGACATGTATCTCTCTGTTTACTCATCCTTTTGGAAGGACTAATCCATTACTAAACTAATAAAATTTAACTTCTATATGTTTCTCTTTTTCCTTCTCCACTTTTTTCCCTAGATGTTCTCTCTGTGGATATGTATGTAGCCATCCTCCATCCCTGAAGTCCCACATGTGGAAACATGCAAGTGACCAAAATTATAACTATGAACAAGTGAACAAAGCTATTAATGATGCAATTTCGCAAAGCAGCAGGTATGTCTGATTTACTTTCAAACCCTATCATCTAGAATTTTCAAAGGGCCCAACTCTGATCCAAAATAAAGTTCCTGTCAAAAAGCAACAGCTGTATGTTTTGATATTTGTTTCATTTTTTATTATTATTTCAGGTTTCAAGGACAGCTTCCTGAAAAAACTTTATTAGAAGGCACAGATGAAAGTACAGTACCTATACTAGGAAGTTCAGACAACTTGGTGTCTTTTAAAGAGTCTATTAACCAGACTACAAATGAAATTTCAGGTTCTGATGAAAATGAAAAACCTAACTTGATGAATACCTCATGCAGTTTAGAAAAGAACTCCACTCTACCCCATCTTGGCACAGAATACTGTGTTCTTCTCTTCTGCTGCTGCATTTGTGGTTTTGAGTCTACCAACAAAGAAAATCTGCTGGATCATATGAAAGAACATGAGGGGGAAATCATAAACATCATTCTAAATAAGGACCACAGCACAACTCAGAGCACAAACTAGGTGAAGCAGTAAGTTAAAGAGCGGGTTTCCTAGAGTGAATATTTTCTTTCTTTGCTCATTTTTGCCTGAGAAATTCGCTAAACAGAAGAATTGCAAGCAAACTTGATTTCCCATCCTGAGTCCTTGTTTCAGTAGGAGTATAATATTTTAGCCAGGGACCGATGAATCATTTAAGAGATAAATATAAGGAGTGGGGAATGGAACGATCCATTTTAACCTGTTATTTCTCTATATGGTGCCAAGAATGTAGGATTGTTGGGGTGTTTTTCTTTTATTGTCAGGTACTAGTCAGTAATAATGCATTAGTACAGTACATTAAAACCCAAAGGTATGAAAGCTTTGTGTCAATTGAAAAGCTTTTTTCTTCCTCCCTCTTTGTTGTTTCCAAGCATTTCAGCAAAGAACTTTTTTACCCTCTTTTTTGAAACTGGCAACAGACCAGATACAAATTTTACAATACGATCTCATAAACCCCGCTGCCTGGATTCTGGAAGGCAGGGAGAGAGGAGGTGGGTGAGGGCATGTGTGTGCTTGCATGCACGCGTAGGCATTTCATTGTTCCCAGTCTATTTTTAAGGCCTTACAAACTCCAAGTCGTCCTTCGACAAAGACTGCTATCCTTTCTATCTATTTAGAGCAGCAGGAGCGGAGGAGCTTAGAAGCATTTTGCTAATAACTATTTGATTGGATCCTAACTAAAAAACTGCTGTCTTTTGAATCGATAGTGTTAAAAGATCCTTTGTAATAATGACCTGCTGTTTCTTAATGGTTTTCTTGACACATTCAGCAGAACTATTAAAAAAAAAAAAAAAAAAGCTTATCATATGTCACTTTTAATTTGTGGTGATTACTTTGCAGTATGTATGAGCAATGTTTTTTAATGAGAACAAGATATTAACAATAATTGCCACAAAGAGATGTAGATTAAACCTATGTAGATTCCTAAAGGTGTAGGTGAGCACACAGTGGGATTTTGAGAAATGCCTACATGCTTTGGAGTTCTTTGAAATCCCACTGGCTGTCTAAATTTCACATTTATCTGGCAGAGCTGTAACTGTAGAAATAATTCAGTGAAAGATAGAGTAATCTTCCTGTAGAAAATCATATTTTTAAAAAAAAGGGCAAACAATATTTTAAGCAAAAACTGTATCCAGTCACTTGTAGAATAAATTTTACTAGTGCACATAATATGGATTCATAAAGGGAATTAGGGATTACTTTGTCTTCTAAGAAACACAGAGAAATCTCTCCCTTTTAAAGCCTTTAGCTTCTAAAATTACAGTGCTTTTGTTTGGTTGGTTGTTGGGTTTTTTTACAGTTACAGCAGTTTGCGGTAGAGGGCATTCATCTATGTATCAATTTGGAATATTATTATACTGGCTAATTACCTGGCAACTTTGTTGAGGTTATTTATGAACTTGGCTACTTAAATTGTTTGAAATATATGCTTCAATCAAGTGAAGTAGTAGCACTTCCAAAGAAGCCCTTTAGCAGCCAGATTTAAACTTCCTAGTTCGAGCATGTATTTCTGCTTTTAGTGACTGGCAGGGGCACAGAAGCATGCCTAGTTCCTGACAGGGGGATGCAGCTACCTGGTTTTTAGTAGCTCATTACTTAAAAAATGACTTACCATTAGAAAAATAGTATTTTATACTACTTATGTATATTTAGTACAAATATACTATTCATACATTTCTGCTAGCAGAAATAAGCTACAACTGTAAATCTAAGAAGGTGGCATATGTAGCGTACGGTCTGTTGCGCTACCCCTGCCTAGAAGTGGCAAACAGGAAAAGAAAACAAGTCTTGTTCCAAATGTATGAAGCAGCACAAGATCTAAAGGCCAGGGTAAAGGCACTAAGATTCCAAGTACGTTTGATGATTTTTGTTTTCAAGTGATTTCCTCAATTTGACTTGTTCTTTTGGGTTAAATATCTATTATTTCGCTTATAAATGAGATATCAGAAGGTACACACTTTAAAAATTGGTCAGGATATAATGTCAAAGCATTTTTGTGTCAGATATTTGAGATATTTTAAATACTTATGTGAAGTAAGTATACATTATTTTTGGTTAAAAGTTATTTTTCATATTCCTACAGATGGATTTTACATTTGAAAAACATGATTTATTTACATGTTCTCAAATTCAATTAGCAATAGTAAACTTTTAATGGGATATTCATACTGTCTTATTGACGCCAATATTTTACCTTCAATATAGAATTCATGTGAAAATAGTACATTATCTGGAATATATCTCAACTTTCTGCTTCAGAGATCCCATTTGTTGAAAAAATTAAAGGCAATGCTAAACTACCAGTCAGTATTCACAGAAATAAATACTTGGCCACGTTGTTATTTTTGTGTAAAGGGATAATTATTTTAAAGTTGCTCAGCTAGCGAAAGATAAAAAGGTGAAAAACTTGCATTCATAAGCTAAGAAGGTGATGGCAGTGAACCAAGACTTAAAAAGCAAGTAACCTTGAATGAAAATTAACAATTTTGGTGTATGTGCAAGCCACACTTGCAGCATTAAGTATAATGCACCAGGACTCATTGTAATGGGATTACTAAGCAGGATGCGTCTATTCACAGTTGTTCTTTGCCATCTTGTTGCTTTTTTCTTTTTGACCATGTGTTCCTATAAAATAGTAGAAAGCTAGTTGTCTCTAAAAACCGTTATCAACCCTAACAAATGCCAACAAATAATTCTTTCCCATATGCATAGAGATTTTTTTTTAACTGTTTCCATGCTGCTCACCATTAGTTACCCACTCACAATTTCCGTGGACGTTATCTGGAGTTCTGCATGTGAAGTAATTATAGGCTTAGTTTTTCTGAAAGCAAATTATTGCTCAGGTTATCTGCTTTAGAAAGTGTATGGTTGGCTTGGCTGCACGTTAGGTAAGGGTTTTTAAGCACATTTCAAAGTCACCAACACTGCGGTCTTCCCCTTTCTTGAAGCTTTTAAAATATTTTGGGATCTTCTGTCACAGCACTATCAGATGGTCAGCTATTCACTTGCTGTTTATTTAAATTAGATTTTATTCCGTGATATGAACTGTAACTTGCAGCTTTGTTTTAAATGCCTATACTTACTAAAGAGAAAACTTCATTCATACTAGACTATACTGATAAATAGGTGCATATTTCGTCTTTCTGATTTATGCTTGGCCTGGAAAAATAGAGTGGGATTCAGTCAGAGTTATAGTATTTTCTTCTTTCAGAAGCACTTATTTAATCGTTTTAAAAAATGTACAGTTGGTGCTCAAAGTAACATTTGTTAAGATATATTTAATAGAAATTTACATTTGCATTTGATATTCATGGACATGGGTACATGTATTTTTTTAAGAAAAGGTATTGTAACACTATGGCACTGCTTTTATAGCCAAAGTATAAAAAATTTAGAAAACTGACATGTAAAGACTGCAGTTAATTCTGATACTGTGTCTTATTAAATAGGATGACTTTCATTTTATAAAATTATCCAGCACATTAAGCTGCATGCCTTAAGCTCTCTCTAGGATTGTGTTCCTGATAGACGACTGTTTGGAACTATGAAGCAAAGTCTGTAGTACTACTTTAACTACCTTCTGAAATACTGTACAATGTTAGAATAATTTATTTTGCTTTACAGGAGTTTGTCACGTATTGACTTTAATATTGTATTTTGGTAATAAACTTTTTTTGTTAAACACTTTAGTCACTTTTATTTGACCTGTATGAAATATGAATACGGAAAATGCAAATACTGAACCAGTGTTTAGAGAGATGGGAATCTGTTTAAATCAAAAAGTATTTGAAATACTTTACTGCCATTTCTCACTCTTGTGTCAAGTTATTACAGTTGTAATACTGTTAATACAAGTTTTATAAAAGTAAGTGTAGTAATGAAATATGAGATTATTAAGTCAAAGTACTTGTAAGGCTGCATGCAGTTATGATGGGACAATGCTGAAGGACAGAACTGCACTTTCAAAATTGATAATGAAGCTAGGAGGAATTTTTTCCCTAATTTAAATGCAGTGAAAGCCTTATGCAGCTTTTTTCAGGTAAGTGATTGACTCTTGTTTATCCATCACATAAGCTAAGACATATCTTGCAACCTAATTTTAAATATACAGCATATTTCTTGGCCTTGCTGGAGCTTTTCTTCCCATCTTTTTCAGGGGAAAAAAAAAACCAACAAACAAAAAAGCCCAAGCCAAAACAAAAACAACAACAAAAAAACCCCAAACAAAAACAACAAAGTCTAACTCAGTTGCTGTTGCTGGCCAAGGAGAGAAAAGAGAGAGTACCGCCAGAGTACCCACTGCTGGTATTCTCATGGTTTACATTTCCATAAACAGGCCATCGTCTTTCGTTTTGTTGTTACTCTTACGGCCCTGGGCCAAATATGTTAAAGTAAAAAAAGCTGGAACTACAGACAGATTTAGATGCAATGCTACAGAATGCTGTGTTGTGCAGCTTTTTCCACAATTTCTCTAACGCAAAACCTGGGAAAAAAGTCTCTGTAATATGAGGTGGCATCCGGGTACTACCCTATTCACTGGGCTAAAATACCTTGCTCACTTCAGCTTAATAAGGTGGAAGAGCCTCATCAGAAGTTACTTTTCCCCATAAATAACCTAGTCGTGTGTGATCCAACTGGTATCCCGAGACACCTTATCTGCTGTGAAGCACAGGTCCTACCAGGCACCTTCCCTCTTCACGAGCGCTGGCCAGCCCGGCGCGGGGTGCTGCTGCCAGCAGGCAGGCACCGTGCTTGCAGCCCAACGTTGCAGCTCCTGGGGAGACGGGACTGCGCACGCGGCTTGTTGGGACAGAGCTGCACTGACCAAACGTCTGGTGATTGTAACCCTCCTGGGAACTAGGAGAAAATGCGTTAGAGCCCTGCCACACATCCGTGGGATTTGAATCACTCTGTCCTATATCTTTGGCAAGTATTTACGGTCAGAATTATCGCAGAAAAGTTAACGCACCATGCTACTGTTCTGGTTTTTGCAGTCCCTTCTAGGCATATTTGGAAAAGAGCCGTCAACACTGAGCCACTCAGAAAGTGAAACACCATTAATAACTAACTTGATTTAATATTAGCTAGGTTAAAAAACTCAAAACTGGTAAAACTAAGATGCTTTTGCCCAAAAGCAAAACTTCAGGCACCTGACAAACTTTAAAGTTGAAAAAAGAAATAACCTAGAAATTTGACATGCTTGCAGCACATCCCATGGCTGCTGAGCAGCAACTAAGAAGATTGCAGGTTTAGACTCAAAATCTCCTTAGGCAGAACTGGAGTCCTCCTGTGTTTCTAGTTCACAGTAGCCCTTTCTACACTATCGAACGTGACAATCCAAGAGAAAACACAAATGGAAATAGCATAAAGAAATTGAATGTAAACTTTCATTCAACCATTTCCTGTACACTATGGTTTGTAGATGTTTGACTAACATTTGTTGGCATTATGGGTAACATGATACTAACATTAAGACTTTACTCCCATATGATCTAGTTGGAACACAATGAGCAACAACAATATTGATAAATAATATCCTTTTGCTGCTTTGGCAAGTATAAAGCCAGTGTTACAGTATTATAATAATAATAATACAGTATTACTGATCGCTTGCTACAGTTTAATGTATTTTAATTTACATTTTGTAATACAATTTTCAGAGATTAGTATCAATCTAGAAATTCTTTAGTTTTTCAGTATACTCACAACTTAAAACATTAAATCTCATTATCAACAGATGTGTTGCCTAACTAACTAATACATTGTTTCATTGAGAATACGTTGAATAGTAACTCTCAGGTGTCTCTCCCTCATGACATAGGATTTTTTCTTTTTACACTTACATTGCTCTAGGCCCTGGTAACAAGAGGCAGTAAAGAATTCTGTAGTGTGATACTTTCCAGCTATTACTGTATTTCAGGTGTCATCCCTAGAATATTAGGCAAAACAGCATCAGATTAATCTGTTCCGAGTACTTCCAGACAGAGGATTAGGGCAGAGGGTTTTTCTCCCCATCCATTTTTTTCCAGTGCTCTACCCAAACACTTAGTGCAACAGGAAATATGAGTTTTTAAGATATTATATAGAATTGGGGAAAAAAATGCATTTTTAAATTTTCCTTACTGTCTAATCTTCTGCTATTTGAAACTTGAACAATAGGTGTTAATATTTCAAAGTGATGGCAGTAGCTGATTAGTTATTCTAAAATGACTTAAAGGTAACATTTAGATACATTGTCCACTATGTAAGGCTGTCTCATGCTTTTCTATTACACCAACTGTTGTCAGTTCAAATAACGCTATCTTACAGCGTAGATTGCGTTAGTAGTTCAGGAATGTCAGTGGAATTTGTACTGCTGGTAATCCGCAATCATTTCCACAAAATGGAAAACTTCTTCAACTGACCATAGGAACTTGTTTATCACATACAACTACATTACATATAGGCACCGTGTCATAAAACACAGCAGAATTAAGGCAACTGTAACCCCCCCCTCTTCCCAGTACTACTGCCGGTTGGCAACCACGCTACACGGCCTGTCACTGAGTTCAAGGTAACATCTACCCAAGTTTTGGTTCTATAGAGAACAGGCTTTTAGTGGTCCCAAATTTACTGAGCATGCATAATTACCAGGTATCTAAAGCTCTAAAAATGATTATGTTTTCTAAACCGTTTCTGCAGCTTTTTGCTCTGTGCAGATTTTACTTTGCATTGGCCTCTTTACAGGGAGCAGATAAACAGAATTTCCATTGTAGGAAACATCTTCCCCAGCATTCCCTTTCTCAGAAAGTTAAGTCCATTATCTGGCCTCCTTTAAACAAAAACATACACACTCTCGAGATTTTTTTTTCCTTTATTTACACTGTAAAATCACTTCTATGATAGGTATACAATATGTTCATTTTAACAAACACCTGACTTTTATGATGTGGCAGTGATGCTATTAGTGATAAAAATAAGGTAAGTCTAATGCCCATCGTAAAGCCCGTAATTCTTCAGTTCCCATAGTTTAATCATTCCCCACACATGTACCACCTACCTTATTGCTCAAAAAAATAAGAGAAGTATGGCTAGTCTGTTTGTTGTAAACTGACTTATAGTACAAATTTTTAACTGTTTGGAGAGCTTAATCAGAGGAAGTAAGAGAAAATCATCCTGTTTGTTCTGAAAAATACCCATAAAACATACTAAGCATGCAAAGACAGATACAGAAAAAAATTCCTGATTTCTAATGTCAATGGCTTCAAAGCTCCGAGTCACCAGGATGATTACTAGCTACACAGTTTGCTTGGCATCTCTGAGCATATTTTCTATGAATTTCACGCCTTTTTGCTTAAAATGCCAACTTTGCCAATGAACCAAAGTTGTGGAATGAAAAAGGAAAAAAAAAAGTATTGCTGGACTGTAAAATGGTGATGGAAAATCAACTGAATATTGTCCTGAAGAAGTGAACTCCATTCCCTCCCCGTTCCACAAAATTTCTATGGATTATTGGGAAATCTGCTTTCTGTGATAGGATCTGGGAGTTGGCAGGTTGGTAAAGGCCCCAAGGGGAATTTTTTTTCTATTATAACTATCTCTAAAGACACCGCAAATAAAATGTCCAACAAAGAATTACTGCAAGGCTAGGTTATACCTGGTAAGTAGAAAAAAGTCTAGTGTTGCCATTACCTTTCTGCTACAGAGATAAAGGTCTTTTCCCCCTTTGCATGTTTATGCTGCAATTGATCAAGAAATACAATGGAGCTTATAATGAACAGAATACAAAAATACACCTCTACCGTTTAGGATTCTAATTTAAATTTTAAAAATTACTTCACATTTATCTTGAACTACGTCTATTTGGGAAAAAAAAACAAAACCACCACACTAAAAATGAATTCTGCGTTACTGCCGTGCTACAAAAGAACCTTCCACGCCGGCTGCAGGGCCAGCGGAGCGCCCGCGGCTCCCCGTGCGGGAGCAGCACACCCGCGCCGGGCTCCGGCCCGCCGCCCCCCGCCTCGCCGCCGGATTCCCACAGCAGCCCGGGCAGCACCCGCCGCAAGCCCGCCTTTTGAAATTTAAACGCCTTGAAGAAACCCTTTCGGGGCGGGGAGGGACGAGTTTGAGGGTGGGGCGACTTCCCCTGTCTCCGCTTTCGCAGACAACCTTCTCCCCGTTCGCTTTTTTTCGCGGAGCCCGAAAGCAGCAGAGGAAGCCGGACGCGCCCGCCGGGCCCCGCCGCAGGGCGCGGACAGGCCGCGCCGCACCGCCCCACCCGCAGCCCGGCCCCGGCCCTCAGCCCGCCCACTCCCCAAAGCCCGCAGCTCCTCCCCGCGCGGGTCTCCCCCGTCCGGCGGCGGCTGCCTGCCCACGAGCGCGCCCCTGCCCGCCGCCGAGCCCCGCGCCCCGGCTGCCGCAGCCCCCCCGCTCCGTCTGACAGGGGCGAACAAAAGCCGCCGCGTCCGCCCCCACCCCCGCCCCTTCCCCTCCTCGCGGCGGGGCCCGGGCGGTTCCGCGCAGGCAACGCCGGTAGGAGAAGCTGCCGCCCCGCTGCAGCGACCCGCGGCCCTCGGAGCGCCGGCAGGTATCGGCCCCGGCAGGGGGGATGCGGAGGGGAAGGGGAGGAGACAGGCGGACGGCGAAGCCGCCGCCGCGCAGGCCGCGCTGGGCCGGGCCGCGCAGGCCGCAGCGAGCCGCGCCGGCGGCGGCGGAAGGGCGGCGCTGTGTGGAGCTGCCCGCGCCCCGCGGGGCCCGCCCCGGCCGCCGGGGGAGCCGCGGCCCCAGGCCCGGCCCTCCTGCCTCCCCTTCCCGCCCTTGCCCAGCCCCTGTCGGCCTGCGGCGGCTCAGGCGCGCTCGCCCTTAGCCGCCCTCTCACCTGTCCGCCGCGCTGCGCCGCCGCCACCGACGGCCTCGCCCCGGGCTCCCCTTCTGCCCCCCGGGCCCGGCCTGCAGCCGCAGGGCCTGCCCCCGCCCCGCTGCCCCAGGCCTCGCCTCGCCTCACCTCACCTCAGGCAGCTGTGGGGACGGAGGCGGGACGTTCCCTTCCCGGTGCCCTGTCGAGGCTTTCCCTGCGTGTGCCAGGCAAAACCGTTCCCTTCGGCATAAGGCATTGAGGAAAGCTGGCTGGGACTGGCGGTGCAAAGAAAGAGCATGGTTGTGATGACCATCTTGCCCGTATTAATTAATTGTAATTAATTGCTACAAACCAGCCATTTAAAAACAACTTAGATACATGCTCACGTAGTTCCTTCCATGTGTTTCCCAGGTGTGAGGGAAAGAGATGAAGCTAATCGACTGCAAAAGCTTTAGAACAACAAAGTTGTGTGGTTGAGGTGTATTTCTTAGAGCATTACCATTGCTAGTCAGTTACACCAGTGGTAACCCAAATATTAGTGTTCGTGCCCTGGGAATGGTAGCAGATATTTGCATTCAGGATGGGACATCATTGATTTTCAAATGTAGAATGGCAGGTTGGAGCAGTTTTATGTATGGACCATGCTCACAGAGCAGGGAGCACCTGGGAATTGACAGGGGAAGGACTAGCTGCTCTTCTGCTTGTCTTTGTTGTAATGTTCTCAAACTTTATGGTACTTTAATAGTATAAAGCATCAAGGATTTTTTTAATGCTGGCTCTCTAGTTTTTTATAGCACATGTTCTCTGGCATCACTTTTGCATCTTATGGCCCCCTTTTTCTGGATTTCCTGAAAGCCAAGATTTAAACAACTGGCTTTCTATTTTAAGTGCCCAACTAAAATACCCTAAAAGGACTAATTTTTCTTTGAATAGCTTACACTTTTTCAAATAAGTGGAGCCTGGTGTGCATTTTGAGTCAAGGGCCAAAGGTGAGGGCAGTCAAAATAATGAATCGTTCTGAAAACCTGGACAAGAGCATGTAAAATTGTGAACTTAAGTCTTTACAAATTTAAGATAATGTTTTCTATGCTGTCATTTGCACTCCGAGTTGTAAAAATTAAAAAAATCTTGCATTTTTGTAGGATACACTTCAACTACAGTATAGTTCCGTAAGTCAAAGTCTCTGATGGCAGTGAAATATGGTTCTGTTTTCAGATATTTCATACAGTATTAAGCGAATGTTTGGGTAGGAAGATGCATTGCTTGTATGTGTCCATTTAGGAGTCAGACTGAAGAATAATGAATTAAAGTGACTGACATCATGACAACCGTAAGACAGAGAAGGGTTGGAAAAGGCGCAGAAGCAGCTGAAGATCAGCCTTCAGAGGAAAAGAATGTGAAGCCTGATGGGAAAATTCTGTCTGGTGGGTAAATGAAAAGGATTGTAATATTATGGCTTTTTAGTAGTGATTAGCTTTTGGTATCTATTCTAAGCATAGGTATGTACCAAATACGTTTTCATACTTGACTATCTATCACCAAAATTAATTGGATGAGACGCAGGACATGCAGATTACTGCATGTCAATCTCATCTCTATTTGAAAATCCTAATTTAAATTGGTGAGAACATTTTTTTTCAATTTAGTGTCAGTGACACACTATCGGATTTCATATAACTATCGTAGGTTCTTAAATGAATCCCAGTTCAAATCATTGGTAACATAAAAGCATTTGAAGACCTCTGCTGAGTTGTAGTTAAATATAAGCGAATTGCACATGAAATCTGAATTTAACTGCAAACCCTTGCTTTTTGACTGTAGGACAGAGTAGGTAAATTTAAGAGACACATTAAGTGTCCTAATTCGAGGATCTGTTTAAGTAATGAAATACTGACAATGTTTTTGTTTGGAATTATATCTTTAGACTTCACAAAGTTTGTTGGGTTTGGTTTTTTTAATTAACTTATTTTAAGGGATGTTTTGATCTAAATTCGAAATGTTTCTATGTATGCATTTTGGGTAGATGAAAGGAAAGTTACATTGTTGTTTCCACACAAGTACACTTAGGCTAAATACAAAATAGGAAAGTGATCATAGTTCTCATCCAGCCCAGCCCTCGGTTCTGTTAAATTGCATATTTGGTACCCATTATGTAGGTGTCACACACAGGACGAGACAGCCATTTCACAGATACAATGTCAAATCACCAAGATCCATATTAAGCCTTATATCAACATTAAAAAAAAACCCCACTAAAAAAACAGGGATGTGTGTGTACAGTAAATTGATTGAGCCACCTAGAAACGCAACGTTTCTTTCCCATTGTTCCATCTATAATCTTACTCTGATGTCAACAGGGGGCCATCTGCAATTCAAAGCATGACACCATTTTCAAAGGCTGCTTTGGCCGCGCTTCACTCTCTTTGTGGGTATTTAGTGAGACTTCTGAACCTTCAGTGTTGTTTTTTACAAAAACCAAGCAAACTCCGAAAAAACAGGCAGCAGTTTTAAGATGTTTGAATTTAAGTTAAGATTTTAATTTCTTAATTTGTGATCTAACAGTCATCCTGTATTGCCTTAATTAAAAAAGATGCCCTAGATGATATTCCAATTTAGATTTACAAATTAGATATGGTATTTATCTAGATTTCTATAAGATTATGGTGTTCTTAAACTATAACTACATTTTACCAATTAAGGCACACCTTATTTCACTTTGCATGTAAATAAAATACTCTTGAGTTTGCTATATGAGAAAATAAAAACCACATCTCCATAAAGACCTTTTAAAACCAAGTGTCCTGCTACCTACAGAATGTAAACTGTACTAGCACAGGCAATGTATAAATGAGTGTCCAAAATTCCTTTAAGTTGAATTATGCGTTTCACAATTACAGAGTGAAATATTTTTCTTCCAAGATCATACAGGTGGAAAGCTGTGGAACATACTCTCAATAACTGTTGGTGGAATTGTTGCCATCTCTCTTGGACTACTTACTTCTGTTTATGTTGCTACACTGCATGAAAATGACCTGTGGTTTTCCAATATTAAGGTAACAGTCATTTTCATAGTTTCATCAGTGCTTTCATAGAGCATTAATATGAGTGTTAGTTGAAATGTCATTTATTTACGTATTTGTCTTGTAAATTGCTCAAAAACATGGAATATTTCATTTTTTAAGATTTAATTTAAGAAAAGCCGTGTTTCCCTTCCCACCACTTTTTAAATACTTGATCATTTCTGTAAATGCCTTTCCCCAATTTTTCTCTAAAAGAATTGCTACACAGCTCCTGCTTGAGTTGTAGCTATGGTTCTTCCAACCATTGATCATTATCTAGAATAGAATTTCAACAATCTACTATGTGTTGCTCTATAATCATATTTCTTTTAACCAAAACAATCCAAAACCAAACAAAAAACAGTTGAACAATATGCAAAATCCTGGCATATGGTTCTTTAATTTTATTTCTACTGTGATCATGTAATACAGTTTAGGCACAGTCTCTTACTATTCCATGCTAATTTTATATAATGTTATCCTAAATGTGCAAACCTCAAAACATATTTCTGACATTCACCAATGTAAAACCAACATCTACACTGTAGGAGAATTTTCATTCCCAAGATCCAGGACTGACTAGTTTTTTCCTAGAATCATTGCATGGGAAAATAATGCAGCTGTACACATACCTAAATTTAACCAGAGAAAAGGAACAGGTGAGTCATTTTCCTTCTAGATGCCTAAAATTCACTGTTAGGTCTATGTATTACATTATTCAAAGAATACGTATATTTAATCGGAATACTTGCATTGCAATATGTCTTTCCTATACTACGTGCTTTTTCTGTCCCAGAAACATTTACATACCTGTAATAAAAATAGTTGGTACTGACTGAAACAATGGCTGTTGTATTATACATATAATACCGTTTTGTACCCATTGTCATCTTCCTTTGAATATGTAGATAGATTGTATATATATTGAAGGTACACCTTAGGTTTGCCTTTGCCTTCCAAAAGTGAGTATTGATTATATACAATACCTGTGGTATTGTATATTTTGAAGTACAAAAGGCATGGACTTGTGGCAATGTATGAACATAACGAATACAGTGTTTTTATTCTGTTGAACTGATACAGAGGGACACAAAGTTCACCGAGTTCACTGCAAGTCTGTAGGTGCAATTAAGTTGCCCCCCAATGGATGAAATGCTCATTTAATTTGATAATTACTGTTTTCACTTTAAGTACACTAGAATGACGTTAGTTATCAAAACTGAAATAAAAACCTCTAGATATTTTTAGTCTGGATTCTGTTGTCTCTGTAGCTTTCACTTCATCCTAAGGAGTTGATATGATAACTAGTAACATTGGAACATGAGCAATTTCAGCCAATTTGATGGGAAGATTCTAAAAAGCATTAAGTTCATCTGCCAGCAGGTTAAAGGATGCAGATATTCTCTGATCTCGCATTATACCTTCTTGAGGAAGATGTTAACTCCACCAGAGAATGTGTGTGGCTACAGTGCTAATCTTAAACTGATAACAACAGGAAAAGCTTTAATGAGATTTCACATATTATTACAGATAAAATAACCAGTTGTAACACAGAGCCAAAAGTGATCAGGCTTCATACATACTCCTGCTTTTTGGAGCTGTATGTTCAGTGAACGTCTACTGTTTGGGTTTTGCATGTACACACTCTCAACTTAACGTTGTTTCTAAGGATGTTTCTTCCCAAATAGAAGGCTGTAGCTCTAACTTGGTTGATCAGACAAATGCAATTTATTTTGTAAACACTTAACGTCCCAAGCGAGATTCACAGGTACTTTTAAAGATTTGTTCTCAAATTATTTATTACAGCTTGAGACCAAGCAGGTAGTATCCCCTGCAGTTTATTTGCAAACACAAAGAAGGTTGGGGATGAGTCAAGTCTGATGAAATTTTCTCCAGTTGTCTGCCAAGTCAGAATCTGACTGTGCTTTCACTTTGATTAACACAAAGCTTTCTAAGGTTTTACTGTTAACTTAAATATAGTCTAGACTTGTTTTCTTGCCAGTATCCATATCAGAGCATTTTGTGGCCGTGAGACTAGCAAGATAAGAAATCTAAACTGTATATTTTGATACACTTTCTCTTAACTAAGCAAAAAGAATACATTAGAATGTACACGGATGAGATAAAGATTAAACAAAATACTGTTATATGAGTAGGATGGGAAGAGAAGACTGCCTATGAAGAGCCTGTGAAATTTCCTGCGAAGCTGAGACAGGAAGGCTCATCCTAACATCTGTAAAACAGTATAGAGACATCTCTGTGCCTATATGTATGGGTGGATATTGAAGTATCTCTAGATGTATGTACATGTTTTCCAGCATTTCTGAATTGGCTACTCTTATAATTACAGCACATACCATATACTAATAAAAGACAAGAATAAAATACACTATGGAACAATCCAAGATCCTCAAAAATTATGTTGAAAATAAAGGGGAAATCTGCTTTTTTCTCTAACATTTTATAGTTTGGCAAAGCATATATTTTTGCATACATTAACTGATTTTTTTAAAAATTTTGAAAGAGTAAGTTTTACTTTAATGCGTACCCCAGCCCCAGTTCTCAGAATGGAGGACTGTAGTCCAATCCTTGGCACACAATTATAGCATGCCTTGCTTAATGAAGTGCAGAGGTTATTTTGTTTTATTTTTATTAAACATTACATATAGAAGAAATGGAAGCAATACTAATACACAGTGTTTCATTAACCCCCATGCCTATGGAACATAGTAGTGCATCACCACTGCTCTGAAACATAGAAAAGAAAATAAATTCTAAATCAGTTATGTTTCCATTTTAAATTAGTAACTGTAGTTACTCTGAATTGGCTGTAAACAGTGCAAATTCAGGGATTTTACATTACTAAACTCTGATACAAAAATTATATAACAACGTATTACCCCCCCCTGAACTTTCTTCCTTTCTTCCAATAAGCTACAATTGGTCAGAGGGTAAGAATTCATACACAAAAGGTTATGTATGGCTACTAAATTAATATAGTGAGACATAATGGGAGACTTGTTTGGTCATTTTTTCTTTTACATGAAGGTACTCCTCTCTTTGTACATCAGTAGAAGGGGGTCTGTAGTGTTTGTCTGACGCTTTTGCACTAACCTAGACAGACGTTTTTACATGTACCATTTAGGTACAAAAAGTGGAATTTTTGTTCTGAAGACCTCATTGATATATGAACATCATGATTGCTTAGTTACAAAATTGTGCAGTTTGCCAATTGTACTCAGCCCAAAAAATCGAAAGTAAAGAGAGTTCATTATGCAAAGTCACGATTCTTAACTTCTAAGTAATTGAAGTCACAACTTGCATGTACACTTGTAGTGATTACCTTTCTGGTAGTGATTACCTTTCTGTAATTTCAGTTGCAATTCATAGAAAGCCAGTTCAGTTTTGGGTGTCTTCCAGCCATGGTTCACCCAACCAGAAAAACTGTTCTGTGGTTGCTATGCCATTTTGTTCTATTTTGAATATGGCTTTCAACAGTGCATTGATTTCAGCTGCTGCACTATGTGTGAATCTTGTTCTTACTTGCTAATAAATACACCTGCCATTATAAATTTGCCATGGTCATTGGAGAAAGATGTAATATTGTTTCCTTACCAGAAAAACTGCAAATGCAGATCTGAAAGAGTGGTTTATGCTAGGAAAGAGGTACATGATTGGTATTCTTTTTTTTTTTTTAATCCCAATACCTCCTGAAAGCACTAAGAAAAAAAATGAGAATGCAGAATACCATGTCACACAGAAGCTGTGTT
Organism: Phoenicopterus ruber ruber; assembly: GCA_009819775.1. NCBI lineage: Eukaryota > Metazoa > Chordata > Aves > Phoenicopteriformes > Phoenicopteridae > Phoenicopterus > Phoenicopterus ruber. The sequence goes on from CM020227.1 coordinate 11,639,025, forward strand.
TGTGTACGCTTCCAGCAGGGATCACAGGTGGCTATAATCGCTTATCTTGACCAAACAATTTTGAAGAAAAATGTTTGAATCTCTTCTCATATGCATTAAAACAACAAAGATTTCTGTTTATGATGGTGACAGCCAAAACAGATTTCTTAGCCAAAAATCCTTTCTCAGTTTTCTGAAAACTTTCTGGCACCACACACATAAAATGACTAGTCTATTTTCAGTAATTTTGAATAGCAGTTTAGTGACTGCTCCTCAGATATAGTCTCTTTTGGGAACAGGATCTACTATGAAAATAACAAAATGGGGGGGCAAAGGAAGAATTGCATCACCTCTCCTGTCAGCTGTTGTATTGCTTGTTCAAATGCAAACTCTGAAGAAACCTTGAACAGGAATGAGCCAAGGCCGCATAGCAAATTAATACTGTAACACAAACAGGTAAACTTCAGAGCTTTCATTTGTTCTTCATCCCTTCTGAGTAAGCATTTAGACTACTATTATTGAATTTTACTTTAATAAAATTGCTGCTTGCAAGAAGTCAGGAATAAAAATAGCAAATTTTAAGTCTTTCAGACATGCAGGATATGAATCCTGGGATTCCTTCTCTGAAGCGCTTATATTTTCCCTTTTTACATTTTGAACATAAAAGATGAAAAAAGGTGAGGAAACAGGTAGCCAGCTAATTAAAACTCTACAAAGTGAATGCGTAAGCTGTAATGAGGAAGGCAGTCCAATACTTTGGTGGTACTCTTCCAAAGAAGTACCTGTTGAGTGGTTATGGGTGCTTTTACTCTGGATCAAAAGTCTGATCTGAGTAGGAACTGTGCCATTCTAGCAGATGGGCATGAGGTTAACCAGCCAAGAGACCGTGTACGAGGTTTAAATACGTTTGCTGAAGGCATGATTTGCAACTGGCAACATTGATAGCAGCTGTCTGTATCGAGCTTCCACTTGTATGGTTGAGATGATTTTCAAATCTTTCTAATCTTAAATCGAACAACTAAAAATATTTTCAATTACACAAATTGTGCTTTAGCTTTGTCAAAAAAGAAAAGTAATTGGAGCTTTGCTTATGCTCTTTATTTATAGAAAAACTCAACTCAGACTTTGTTTGCTTGCTCAGTATTCTGAATGACTTGGTTAAGGAGTTTGAGGAAACCTAAGCTCTAGAATTTTGCACTGCCCTTGAGAGGAAAAGTCCTTTGTATTTTGTTTGACTGCTTAATATATTAGGATACAATTGCATAAATTGAAATCATATGCAAGTCTATATGTGTCCTGTAGGACAGTGTTCTGTTTTTTTCCCTTGGAACAGTGGTAACTTCTTTGTTAAACACTCACAAATTGAATATACAGAAAGATAAACGTGCTCATACAACGCTTACCCATAAGTCTGTATGTTTTTATTGACATGGAATACTAGGAAAAGTATAAACTGCTGTAGAACTGGAAAAGTATTGTGAGTGAATAAAACAGATGTTATCTTAGCATGAAACAGATGTAAAACTCACTAGTGTTTGTCTCATAAAGTATAGCATTTGGTTGAATACAGCTGGTGCCAGGATTACAAATTAATCATGTTTGAATGCGTTTTTGCTAATTAGGTCCCCCTCTGTGACTACTCACTCCCCCTTAATAAATTCCAAATGTTAACATTCCTTCTTTTTTCCTTTTTTTTTTTTTTTTTATGAGCACTTGGAATCAGCCACTTTTTGGTATTAGAAAACTTTTCAGTAGTGATGAATTTGAAACTAGAGCTCGTTCAAAACCCAGCATTCTCATTTTGCTAAGTGTGTGGCTTTTAGTCTTTAGTGCCAATGTCAGTTTCTTCTGCTGGTATTATAATGATTTGTATGTCGTGGAGCAGCTGGAGAGTTTAATTGTGAACTTACATTGAATCAGATGCGTTTTTATCGGTTGATTTTTCTCAGACCACAACTAATATTGGTTTAGTTTGTCAACAGTTGACTTCAATAAAACACATGTTTTGAGATAAGATTCTATACTGGGCAGTAGAGGAGGGAGGAACATGATTTTTTATGTAGCTTTATGTTAGCTCTGAAATAGTATTGATTCTGTTCCAGCAAAAGAGATGGGACTGTATAAGAAAGATGAAAGTCTTGGGATTCTGTGCAAGGTTGCATTAACCAGAATGGCATTCATCAAAATCTCAGAAAACAGTAACATTCTGTTATTTCGGTAATGTTCTTTTGTAAAGAAGGCTGAATTAATAAGATTATCTTTAGAAATCTCACTTAAATTTCTTAATGACTTGCTTACACCACATACAGGAATCTCATTGGATTTTCAAATCTGGGTAGAAACCTTTTCTAATTTACTGCTTATCAGAGATATTTGCTAGGATGTTTTTATATAAACTACTAAAAAGATCACTAATAATAAAACAATTTTGTATAAAATGCCTATTATTTCTCTTAAGATTGGTTTGTTCATGCAGTCTTATTTTGTTTAAATGTAGTCACCCAAGGCTCTGAATTTGTTAAATTTCATTAGATTTTCACAACTAATGAGTTAACAAAAGGAGCTGAATTCCAAAGCAAAGATCCTGTACTGAGAGCAGTTTTCTCTAGGAGAGCTTTCATATTTCACTAGACTCCACCTGCTGCAATATCAGCCAAGAAAGAGGCATAGTTCGAAGTGTACCTAGTTTAAATAATTTGAACATTTTAAAATGAAAAATAACAACTTTACCTACACCTAAAACCAAGAATCACCTTTCCTTTAACCTATAATTTGAGTATGAGAATGATGAACAGCTGGCTTCCTGCAAGAAACAACATTTAACAAGTGGGCAGCACCATACCCTGCCAGCTGAAATCTGAGTGGCAGTATGGTGCAGTCCCAAGTACAGTACACTGAATTAGTTGAGCCTTAAGGTGGCAAAGCCATGGAACACTATGAGATATCTACATCTGGAAGAAAAGGTTAAATGCATGGAGCAAGCATATGAAATTTTGAAGTCTAGCTGTTGGCCACTGCACCTATCTAAACATTGAATATCACAAAAAAATAGTAAAAGATCCAAAATGTTTCCGAACAGCATATCAGAATCACAAAAGGCATATGCATTTCCCCAGTTAACAGAGGCTTTGACACCTCAGCCATTTGCCTCTCACCCTAATTTGTCCATGTATTTTACCTTTATTTGAACTAAGTTGCATAGAATGCGCGAACCACTGTATAGGTCAATTTCCCTGGTGCAGTAAGAATTTGAGTTGAAGGCAACTTTATATGATTGTGAAAAGCAAATGGAAAGTGAATTTACTATTGAACTTTCACTTGCAGGAAGTCGAAAGAGAAATTTCATTCAGAACAGAATGTGGACTTTATTATTCCTACTACAAACAGATGATTCAGGCTGCTTCCATCCAGCAAGGTATTGTAAACTGTAAAGTAAGTTTTACTTCATGTTGCCAGCTGACTATTTTTAATATTTTTTCAAATATACTTGAGAAGAAGGAATACCATAACTGTGAAAGATAGTGCAACAATTGCACTGGAGACAGATTTATTCTGTTCATGCGCCAGGGAGCCACTAAGTTACGAACATAATAAATTTCACAATGATACATTGGTTTCTATGCCACACCTTCACATTCTGATGAAGGCAATCACTTTCAGGGACAACTTTCATATCTGTTAAGGTTTCAGCCTTGCTGGTTTATTCAGTATATTACTTTCATTTTTATTCTTCTCTTGTTTAATTTGAATTATGAGCTATTTGTGGGAAAGGGCAATTTTTTTGCTGTATGCCTGGACAGTAAGTGACACAATGAGCAACTTCCAAGAAAATGGTACACGATGATGGGGTTTTCTGTGGCAGTCCCATGTTTTCTAGAACTGTTGCTCCCTAGCAATTTTGCTTATACTACACTTTTGTCGATATTAACATCACCTGTGTTCAAAGTAGTGACAACAATGGTTCTCAAGATCCAGTATGTACCACAGATTCTATGCTAGGAATGTAAGTGTAAAAATAAATGGTTTATACATTACTAAATATATAGTACTTGAATTAGCACTCTGAGCCACATTCGAAGCAGGGAAACTGAAGACCTCAGAAGGTCATGTTGATTCAGAGGTAATGTGATCCAAATCCTTGACTCAAAGTTTGCAGTTTTTGATGAGAGATCCTAAAATACCTTTGAAAAAGTTATTCACTGTTCAAATGAAGATGGAGGGGGAAAATGACAATCTCCTATTTCAATTTCTCTTTATCGTTAAGGTTTACATGGTTTAGTATATGACAATAAAACTGAATCTGTGAGGACAATTAACATACTTGAAAGAATGAATGTTTACCAGGAGGTGTTTCTCAGCATTCTGTATAGGATTCTTCCAATTCAGGTAGGCATTTATTTATGGCTTTAGATTGTAAGTGCATTATGAAGATTGCGCAGTGAATCATAGCTCTTCTTTTTAGTTATTTTCTAATTAGAAATATTCCTGATACCTTTTTAATTTGTAAAAGCAAAACTTAATTCATGTTAAGTATAATCCCCGCCATGAGTGTTTTATGTCAACATCAGTATTCTTGTGTTTTACAGCAATACCTAGAGCCCGTTTATTTTTATATCTACACTTTGTTTGGACTTCAGGCAGTTTATGTCATTGCTCTGTATGTAACAAGCTGGCTTCTTAGTGGAACGTGGCTTTCAGGGTTGTTGGCAGCTTGCTGGTATATTACAAACAGGTAAGTGAGATTAAACATTTGATCTTTCTAAAATTGTACCTCATGTCAAAGGTAAGGCATTAAACCTTCAAATGCATAATTAATTGGACAAAAAATGAGACTATAAGGCCTCTCTCCAGATTAGCCAGAAAATGGAAAAACATGTTTAAATAATACAAAATCATTAGAAAATAATCAGAAATGAGCTGCCATTGCAGACCAGGCTTTTAAAGTTTCAAGAAGTTTGACTAGAAAATTTTGGCTTAAATTGGTATTTGAAAATGGACCGCATCTTTCAGATGTGTCTGGATCTCCAGGTGATGTACCCTGTCTTCTCCAGCCTAGGATCCCTTAGATGTTAAAGACACCTGCATATATGCCCTTCAGGTCTCTCCTCACTGCCCCACACCCAGCCTCCGGGGATTCCTTCAACAACCTAAGATCATCAGAAGTTCAGCTTCTCTGTTCCCTTATTCCTGTAGGCATCTCCTGCACTAAGACTCAGATTTAGAAAGATGGTAATTGAGCTATTCTAGTGCTTTATCACTTGAAGAATTCTCAATTTGGACAGAAAAATTAAAGAACTGACTTTAGGCCAGCAGTAAGCTGCTGGCATGAAGCTAAGACTGGTGACATAGGCTGTTATCTGTAACTTAATCAAGAAAATAAAAGTACAGTGTCAGTTCTGTCAAAACTGTTTGATATGTTAATCAGCAGCTGTAAAGAAGTTTATCTGCAAGCATGTCCATTACAGAATAATTATAGGTATATAGTGGTAAAACGTTTCTTTCTCCTAAGATAAAAGTAATTAAAAATTATATGCAACGTGTGGTAATTCACGTGTTTATTTCATGAGGTCATCTTTTCCATTTACAGAATATTTAAAGCAGATTTGTTTTGTCCATCTTTCTAATAATTCATGAACAATGGAAGCTTGTTATCCTTTATGCAAATAGAATGAGTACATGGAATTGATTTGGATAAAGACTTTCTGTCCAGATGAAGTACATCTGAGGCTACTGAGTAACTCCATTTGAGAAGTTTTTTTCATCCAGCTAAGCATGAATCAGATGTGTTGCTTACTTTCCTTTTTAGCAAACATTTTCTCTCCACAAGAAAGAAGGGACTTATTTTTTGTTTTTAACTTCTAATTCAGGTTTTGTAAATGACTGCCCTTTAAGGAACTTTTACTAACTTCTGTCACATACTTTTTATGTTAGAACATTCAAAAAATGACCAGAAGTTCCTAACCAGTTTAACGATATTCAAATCCAAGGCACTGGGATCACAGTGAAGAAATTGATACCTATTTATTTTTATATGTGCTTTTTGCAAACCAGAAAATGAAGTAAAATTACCTGTGGTGTGAAAACTCCACATGCTGGATTTTGGGAATGGTTTTGGTTTGGGGTTTGTTCACTTTTAAATTACCCAAGCTGTGCTTTGTAAGTAAGATTTAATCCATATTATAAGTTTTTTAACAGTAAGTGAAGCTAAAGTACAACATTCGAGGTACAGAAACAATGGATGACTTGCAGAACCTTCATAAAGATACTTTCAGAACCAGGCATGTTGAAGGAACTAGAGTGTAGAGCCTCCATTTTTATCAATAAGTAGTTAAAATACCACAAAGATGCTTGTCATTGCAACCTCTCTGTCACCAAGTTGGTGTTTTATTTGTTTTGAATTTATGAAACTTTGTTTGTTTTGTACAGAATAGATACTACAAGAGTAGAATTCACCATTCCTTTAAGAGAGAACTGGGCACTACCATTCTTTGCTGTTCAGATAGCAGCCATCACATACCTACTCAGAACTCATTTACAGCCTGTTCAAGAAGTGAGTATTTCTAATAAGTATGGCACAGTAAAATTAGTATCAGAAAACTGTCTGTAAAACTTAGGACAAAATACTTAAGAAGTGTTTATAGGAGCGGATATATACACACACAAATCACTTAACGTTGAAAACATTAATTGGATGAGCCTTCTGTTAATTTAAATGTAGTTGAAGTACAGAGGAATACATGGTCAGTGCTGAAAAAAAAAGGTAAGCTCTAAAGAGTACAAGACAAGGGTGCTGTGTATTTAAGAAAACATAAGAGACTAACACAAAGTGGGCAGGAGAAAAGCTTGTAAAGCACAAGGATTAAAGATTTTCTTTTGATTTCGTTTGTTTTACAAATATAGGAGGTTGTCCTGATCTGCAAGAATAAAAGCAAATTGGTGATACAGTTTCTTTGACAAATGGTTCTTAAGTCATTACTCCTCAATTTGTTCCAGTAACTGCTATTTATAGCATAGTAAAACACATATTGCATGTTAATCTATGGGCTGAATCTATTTGAGATCTCACCATTTTCTTGCAAGTGGTATTACAATGGTAAAATACAGGCATAAATACAAGAACGTGTAACTCTCAAAAAAATGTTCATTATCCTCCAAACAGTTATTGCAGGTAGAAAACTTGTATTAATGTTTTAAAAATTGATTTAAAATAAAATGAAATTAAGGTGGGTTTTGGTTGTTTTTGTTGGGGTTTTTTGTGGGTTTTGGTTGTTGTGTTTTTTTAAATGAAGGAAACTATAAATAAAACTTCTTTCCCTCCTTCCAGAGATTGACACTTATGGCTGTATTCATAGCAACTTTTCTCTTCAGCCTGACTTGGCAATTTAATCAGTTTATGATGCTGATACAAGCATTGGCATTATTCATACTGGACTGCCTTGACATGCTTCCTACAGCAAAGGTAAGATCATGTTTGGAAATAACCAAACTTTTTTCTTTGCTATCATAAAGCTAACAATTTTGGAGGTATTTTACTAACCAGTGGCCTGGATGCCCAAAGTAATACAGATTATACACCATGCTGCTTTGTGCTTTTAAGTAATCACAGTGTATATACTGCAAGTATAAAAATGAATAATCAAAACAATGCCATTTCTGATTTTTTTTCAGCTGATTTTATTTCACTTTATGTAATTCACTTCTATTGTTTAATTTTTGTCTAGTTTTGTTTAGACACAGCTATGTTTTGACACGATTAAGGGATTGCTTTTAAACACCATCATAACAGCTGATCTAATACCACAGCTTAAGCATGTCCTCTGGAAGTGGCCAGAAAAAAAAAAAAAAAGTAGCACAAGAAATCTCTGCCTAAGCTGAAGTCATAACAATGTATGAATTTTGCCTCAAGTATTGTGCATCCTTGTTTGAAAGTTAGATGTAGGCACTGTACCATAAAGAGAAGGAGGAAGATAGACCAGATTGCTCAACAGAAGTGGTTCTCTTTCTTACATTGAAGTTCACCACAAAATAACAACATAGTTGCTGCTGTGTTGCTGAACTAAATGAGCCCAAAAGTAAAACCAGTGTTACTAAGAAGATAAGGGATCATTTACAATCAGTCTTAGGAAAAAGCAATATACTATAGAAGATGAAAGCATTGTCTTTGAATTTAATGTCACTGTGAAATTCTACTGAGATGATTTTAGCCCTTACAAAAGCTTACACTAGTTGAAAAAGGTTCTAAATTTACTTTAAGGAAGGCTACAGTAGGATGAAGATTAATTCATGTTAATTTCATTTTAAATTTGACGCAGACTTGAGTATAAGTGATTGTATTAATTTGACTGAAAGTTAGTATGGTGGCTGCATATCAAAATAAATGTAGTTTATTTAACAGTTTCTAAACTCTTCATTATATCTGCAAATGTAAGCTAAAGTTAGCAATTAATGTGACTAATCAGCTACCTTAAAAGTTGGCAAATTACCAGCTTCATCCTGAATTGTACTAAAACGGACTTACTGCACCACTCTTACTCCATATTAATTTTCCAAAAAGTGCTACTTAAAACTGTTGGAGCTTGTTGGGCCATTTGATACTGACTTACACCACTGCTGTAATACAAGACTAAACTCAAGATCTTATGTTTTGGTACCACTGTATCAGAAAACCAGCTGGTTTTCTGTGTTTGCATTCAGTTGAACATTTAATAGTTTAGTAATAGTAATAATTTAGCATAGCTCGTAAAGGACTATACTAAACTATCATAAAAATTAGAGAAATCAGCTAATATTTGATTGCTGAACTGCTCTGAACTGCACATAACTCTTTACTCATAAAGACATTACAGAGGCTACAGAAACACTTCTTTGACTAAAGAAAATACAAAACATCTTCCAAATACTAAGTAATTAATATTTTCCTCACTCTGCAATTGTTTCACTCATCTGCTTTATTGTAGCATCAGGCTTCTCTAGGTATAAAATACTAATGTAACTAGTTCAGGACTTAAATATAAAAAGGATACAGTAATGGCTCTAAGTGTAATGATTTAGTGCAAGATGATACATTTTTCGTAAAAATAATTGATGTTGAAATCAATTAGAAAACATATTCAAAGAAAAGCAGCTATGACTGTAAAGTTTTGTAAGCATAAAAATCTCATTGTTGTTACAGGTTACGTGGCTCTATATCATTCAGATTTCTGGATTACTGCTAGTCTGTGTCCTACAGTTCTTTAATTCTATGATTCTTGGTTCATTACTTATAAGTTTTAATGCTTCTGTCTTGATAGCAAGAACAATCCAGGTAGGTACCAAAATATTTGTAGTACTAAATGAAGAGTGTGATATATATAGATAAATGAGTGATTTATATGCATTATAATCTGAAATTACTAATACTAATTAGAGGAATTACTATAGCATAAAGCAACAAAAACATTGCATGATCAAATAATTAATTCAATTACACTAACTACAGCATAACCAAGCATATCAGACACCATAATTCTGTGATTGCTATTAACATTTATGATTGTGCAAGCTGCAGTTTTGATCCTGCAAAAAAATTGCATAAACGGATGTACACCTGTTTCAGCAGGACTTAGATTTATGGACCTGCCTCCAACGAAATATTCTGTGAGGACTAGGCACATGTCAAATTCAGTTTACAGAAATCTATTGTTTCTTTCAAAGATTAGGATTTTTTTTCCTGTATTTACTCTTCTTTATTATCCCTTTTTTTCTGATACTGGCATTGACAACAGCCTCTAACCAGCATATATGAACTTACAGGGCCATTCCTGCTGTCTCTCACTCGTGACCTTTTTGGTGACCTGTGATTTTTATCGTTAGATGGTGTCTGCACCTATTCCAATTGCCCGTGAGCAGCCAAAGAACCATTCTCAGATCTGGAGCTTTGAACTGGAAAATTGCTCAAAATCCTATCAACTGACAGTTAGAGCCAGAAGACACCTTTGCCACGTTGAGGTGGAAGGTCTGATGAATAGATATTTCAAAAGGCACACAACACTATTGAAACTAGGGGAATCTTGGAACAGCAGCACAGTTGTGCTGGGTGCCAGCAGTTGTATAAATATAACGGGGCCACCTCTGAAGGAAGGCTGTTTGGCTAGTTACAAAACTCTGCCAGATCAATACGCTGGGGAGTTTTTATAATACTGTCCCCTCAGTTTTGTGGAAGAAATATATCTTTATTCTGGATACTTGGTTATATATATGTTTTTGCTTACATGAACCTAATACAAATTTGATCCTGATCAGGCCTAGCAGATAAGCGATTTCAAATAGTCTGTGTTGCTTTTGTTCCAAATACATACAGATGTACTGAAATACTAATATTTTGTTCCAAATACATACAAAAAAGTACTGAAATACTAATATTTTCTTCTTTCTAGAAAAACCTAAAAAAGGGCGGCTTGCTTAATAGGCTTGGGAAACTTATCCTCCATGTACTATTAGTCTTGTGCTTGACTCTTCTAATAAATAAATTCATCAAGGTAAGCAAATAATTTTTAATATAGAAACTTACAAAATCTATTACATTAAAAGCTATTTGTTAATCATCTACAGTAATATCATGAAATAAAAATTGCAGTGAGATTTCACTGCATTTCAGAGACTGTTTTAGAAATGAAAGATCATTTTACTAACTTTTTGGTATATAGATTTTAAAGCATATTCTTAAAACATCATGAATTAACACAAATAATCGAATACGTATTCGTAACCTGACACTCCCCTGTAATTTTATAACAAGCGTAGATTTATACTGCATTCCGATACTGCTGAGCATTTGCCAAGTTTTTCATTGAATTTACTTTTCAATGAATGCAGTTAAAAATGAATACTTGTTATAAAAATGTTGTAGACCATACCATACTTTTAGTTGCTTCTTGTGCAGAGAGATATCTGCAGACGTTAGTGACAGTAACATGTTTTCTGCTTTTGAGTTTTAGTCACTTCAAGAGATCTATATCAACAGATTAAATTTAGTACACGTAGAAGTTAAAAGTATCACAGTAAGATATGATAAGTCATTGAAATCCTGGGGTACATTAAGCAGAGTGTGACCAGCAGGTCGAGGGAGATTATCCTCCCTCTCTGCTCTGCCCTAGTGAGGCCCCATCTGGAGTCCTGTGTCCAGTTCTGGGCTCCCCAGTTCAAGAAAGACAAGGAACTACTGGAGAGAGTCCAGCGGAGGGCTACAAAGATGATGAGGGGACTGGAGTATCTCTCCTATGGGGAAAGGCTGAGGGAGCTGGGGCTGTTCAGCCTGAGGAAGAGAAGACTGAGAGGGGACCTCATCAACACTTATCAATATCTCAAGGGCGGGTGTCAAGAGGATGGGGCCAGACTCTTCTCAGTGGTGCCCAGTGACAGGACAACGGGCAACAGGCACAAACTGGAACACGGGAAGTTCCGCCTGAACATTAGAAAAACTTGTTTGCTGCGAGGGTGACAGAGCCCTGGCACAGGCTGCCCAGGGAGGGTGTGGAGTCTCCTTCTCTGGAGATACTCAAAACCCGCCTGGACACAGCCCTGTGCAACCTGCTCTAGGTGACCCTGCTCTGGCAGGGGGGTTGGAGTAGATGATCTCCAGAGGTCCCTTCCAATCCCTGCCATTCTGTGATTCTGTGAGATAAAAAAATACAGCTAAAACCAACTTGTCCTGGGTAATCTTTATCTGTAAGTAAGAAACTAACCCTAGTAGGTATTCTAAAAAGTAAGTAACTTGCCCTTTGGACCACAGGACCATAATTACAGACTGAACGCTTATTTGATTGCAGAGCACCCTATCTCAGTAAGCCCGTGTTGCTTCACAGTTTCATTTAAATGATGAAAAAACTGTTTACTGCATGAAGCTTAGTTTTTTGATACTCAAAATACAATTTCCTTTCTTTTTCTCCCTTCATAGAAGATTCTTAATCTTGAGTCAGATGAACATATATTCAAATTCCTGAAAGCAAAATTTGGATTTGGGGCAACAAGGTATGATTTAGCTGCAGTTTTACTTTTTTGTATGACTTCATTAAGTGAACCCTGCAGGTTGTTCTCATGTGAAATCTTGGTGATAAATCACGTATTTTTACCTCATGTTTATGTATGTCATACATGTTCCTTCATAATAATCTGCACAACTGTGGCTTTATAATTGCTTGGAAAAAAAGAAAACTTTGGTCCTTTTTGACATCAAGCTATGAAATACATGATGACAAGGATTATTCTTTTTTTCTTTAGAGATTTTGATGCTAACCTGTATCTTTGCGAAGAAGCTTTTGGGTTACTACCATTAAATACTTTTTCAAGACTCTCGGACACATTACTTTTTTACGTCTACATATTTGTTCTCTTCCTTATGACAGTAGCAGCTGTAATTGTTGCCTTTCGGAACCTCAGGTAAAATATGTTTTAAAAATAATTCACATTTTTATCAATTTTTCTCTTCTTCAACAGGCTAAGGAACTGACAGTTGAATACAGCAGCATACAGTATTACTTTCCACGGGTACTAAGGAAACAGTAGGACATGTAATAGAGAGATCAGGCAAAATAACTAACTTCCTATTAAAGCTAAAAATGTAAAGGATGTAACAAGACTAAACAAAGAAACATTCTTCCCTAGATTCCTTCAAGCTCTTTTGTTTGCTGTTCAAGTTTTGCAGTGTGTGTAGGGTTGGTTGGTTGGATTTGGGGGGGGGGAAGGGGAAGCAGGGGAAGGGTGTCTTTGTAGAAAACAGTGTTAATTTCTTTAGTTCATCACATTTTCCCTGTGCAAAGCACTCTCAATCAAAGATTTCCCTGGTGGTATCCTCAAACTACTCAGAAATGAGCTAGGATAGTCTGTGCTGAACTTCCTGTGATCTGTGTGAAGAAGCAGGAGTGGTGGACTGCAACTGTGCATCACTGCTGCCTGTTCCCGTAGCTAATCTGTAGGATTTGGAGGAAGTTACAGGACACTAGAAGAAAATGAATACTGAACTGCTCTTATTTGGAAAAAAAATAAATGGTTCATTATAGACCTCTCAGTTTTACACTTACAACCAGGGCAGAAGTTAGAAGGGATGATAAAAAAATTGATTAAGCGAAAATTCTAGGAGTGTCATGTAACTAATGCCATTCATCATAGATTTTATGGAAGACAGGATAAAAGGGGGAGAGAGGGAGGAAGAGAATCTAAGACATTCTGGTTCTGAAACTATGTTATGATAATTGTGAAGTCATAGTCATCTGTAAGGCGTTTTGGTACTATTCAACCAGCCTCTTAAAAAGCTTACTGCATCAGTCAATTTTAAAAACAAAAAAAAGACCCTGCAGCTCTTGTTTTCTGTAATCCTAAATGTAATCCCAAACGTTACCCTCATTTTCTACACTGCCCAGTTATCTCAATTATCCCCTACTCAAAAAAACAGGGAAAAACCCCGCACATTTAAGCAGCTTCTTTTTTTTTGATCAGCCCTCCACATACATTCACGAGACTAGCCACATCAAGCAATAAACAGTCCTTTCAACACCTCCTTTCTGTAAACTTAACTTCCAATCTGCGGCTTTAGCAGCATCCAGATATACCAGCACAGCCCCACAAAAGACAGTTAAGTTCTTCATTCTCATGAAAAGCCCTGTGAACCCTGTGGGAGTAGCTGCTTCAAGCAAGAAACCAAGCATGCCTTTCCGTAAACAATTTTATCTCAAACAGCTCATTTAAACCCATCGCATTCCCAGAAAACCAGACATGAAAATAAATACCTGATGCTGCATCAAGTTAGTGCTATCAGGCGTAATTATATCGTAGATAGGATAGAAGATTGTGGACTGAGAGCAGTATTGCTCTTTAGCCTCGGAAGGATTAAATGCTTTTTAAAATACAGACAACTATATGAAATCTGTTACAGAACTTAATATAACACTTTTTATTTCTTCTGTTTAATTAGTGGTTCAAATCAAGTCCAGTTCATGGAAAAAATGGAAGAATGCACAATAACACTGAAGCCCGATGCTGCTTACAACTTAATTCACACGGTTCTTTTTGGATGTCTGGCATTAAGCACAATGAGGTATATTTTTTTAAAATTCTATTGAAGGCTTTTTTAGACAATTGAGTATATTTTGATAAGAGTGTAAAATATGCTGACCACAAACTGATAGGATCATGAACCTTCTTTCTCTCCCTGGTATGTTTCTGCTTGTATTCTGAGGCATTTCCCAAAATCCTGCCAAAAAGAATGTGTGGAAGTTTGGGAGCAGAGATGTTCTCAAGAGCACCTAACAAAGTACAAAGTCAATCTTTTACTCGGTTATTTCAGAGACCTGAAAGTCCAAGAAAACTGTGTTCACAATTTCTCTAACATAACTACTCTCATCAACATGGCTTAGCAGACCTCCAGATGATCAGCAAAAACTTGTCTATATTCTTCCAGAATGAAGTACCTCTGGACATCCCATATGTGTGTATTTGCATCTTTTGGACTGTGCAGTATGGAAGTATGGAAACTTATCCTGAAGTGTACTCATCTCTATACATCACAGAGGGTTAGCACTGTACTTACAGCATTTCATAAAATTTGGTTTTGCTCCATATCTAAACCAAATCGAGACTCAGAATTCTAAGACATTGGAAATGAATATTGTTTGTAGTCCTCTTAAACTGGATATCTCTGAAGTACATTTGTATAAATGTAGTAAGTAAAATGTATTTTCTAGTGGTTTATATATTAAACAATTCCATCTGAATACACTAGATGGCAATATAGATGTGGCTATGAAAAATAACTACAATTTTACTAAAAAAGTCTTAGTCACCATATTAAGAAATCATCAGCGCTCTGAGAAGACCTTTACAGTCTATTATACTGAATGATACAGTGTTTTCCACTTAGTAGAAGATAGATTTGAGTATATAGATATAAAGCCATTATTTGTGGTGGGTCTGTAATAAGGGTTTTACTTGAAAACAAAATCAGAATATGCTCTTAAAATTCAAACTCTGTAAATTCCACCACATGATAAATATGTCAGCTATCAATACATTAAAAATTAAGTCTATCCAAATAAATGTATTGTCAGAATAACCAATCTTTTTTCCCCGATTTCTCCTAGACACATGTGATTAAGTATTCTATACCAATAATTACATTACTATACATTTCATATAAGGTAAGAAATTTTTTTCTTCATGTTTTGGCATCTTTTTAGTTGCATGGAATTTTCCTTTTCTCATAAAGGGATGGTTTTTTATAAATAATTACAAGATTTGTAGCTGAATTTTAAAAATTGGGATAGACTGCTTGAAGTGCAAGTATCTTTATGCGTACGAAGTTGTAGGTAAAGGATCAGTTGGGCTCCTTTGATCCACAGTGGTTGTTCAGAGATACAAATGTTTGTCTGATGGTATGTGTAAGTTACCAGCTATGATTTACATGCATAATTTTATGGAAATGTAACTTGTCTGTTTTGGTTTTAACTAAGTTGCAGATAAGATCCAGATTGTTTATGATTCATTGTAGGAGCAGAAATAATCATAACGTTCTATGCTGCTGTGCCTCATCTCATGTTTTAAAGTACAGAATTGTTAAACTAGTCAAGTACTTATGTTATCTTCAGTCTGTCCCAGAAACAAATTATTATTATGGCTAAACGTTTAAATGTAAACACATAAATCATATTTAAAATAATAACATGTGCGAGATTATTAGTCTGTCTGTCATAGCAGTGAGATTTAGAACATTAATTTAATGGGCATACCATTCTTTTAAACAGTATTTACAAAGACAAAAAATTCAGATGCTACTTCGATGGAGAAGTTATTTCTGCAATACCTAGTGTGAGATGAGAATATTTGCGTTAAGTAAATACCTTCAGAGAAACTCAAGGTGAATTTCATTATTAAAGTTAAAAAGGTAGTAGTAAAGCATAACAGTTAAGAAAGCTGCTAATAGAGTTCACTCTGGAAGTCTGTTTCCCCCCTTAAAACAGTGAAATGAAAAGTCAAAAAAGACTGTAATGGTTTGTTTAGTAAAGTTACACTGATGTAATCCACTTCAATGTTCTTATTATTCTGCTAGAGGACTTTTTAGAACTTTTTTTTCCATTGGTATGCTGGTTAGGGAAATTATTTACCATTTTCATCATCTCTGAAAATGATAAAAATAATGCCATTTCTTTGGACATGCGTGATGCCAAGAGCATGACATTCTAATAGATAGTCTAATGTGACAGATCAACTAGGAATAATTTTCCTCCCACTCTTCATGAGCAGATGTGAAGTTCCTAAATCCTGTCAGATTCAATTCTGAAGCCAACACAAGTCACTGATTTTATAAGCTTCAGATCAGTCATTAATTGTGCTTAGTCTCCCTGAAAAGCCTCATTTTTATGTTTCTTCTAAATATAGGAAATAATTTTTATTGACATTAAAAATACCATTTTTCAAAGTGTTCAGTGGGAATAAAGAAATACATCATCACCTCTTGGTATTTTTTTGTCTTAAGTCAGTTCTTGCAGTTCAGCTACCAGAGGAGTGGATATCTTTGTGTGTGTCTCTTTTCCGCAAAGCTGTAAGTTAGTGAGCCTTCAGGAAAGGAGCCTACCTGACAGATAAAACTTGTCACTAGATTCCTTGGCAATAGTCAGAATAAAAATTCTTACAGAGAGAGTTCCAGAAAGCATCCATTGCTTCTGTGAGAATGTGTTTATATATTCTCTCTCTAAAACCTTTAGAAACAAACCAACAGTGCAAGTGGATTTTGATAAAAGACTACTAATCTTTCTCCTTTCCAGACAGGAATTTATCTGTTCATGCACTGTGACTGCTCAGATTGCACGAGCAGCTTGCATATTTACCACAAAGTTTAACTGGTCATCACGGCTAGCTTTCTTGAACTAGTAGTGGGGCAATTTTGTATTTCATTACCTATTATGGTTACGTTTGTCAGAAGAACTATTCCTTAGTGCCACTCCTCAAAATAGGAGTTTTATGGGATTATTAACCTAATCCTGAATAAGCTAATGAAAGCCTCTTTTGAGGCATGTGGTTACTACAGTCCCAAATAGTCACTTGAACAATAATTTATTGAGATACAGATGCAGCTACAATGCTAGCTAGCTATCAGATGTCAGGTACGGTATGTTTTGAGACCTATAAGACATCTATATTTCTATTTACACAAGTTTTCTTCATTAGTATAGTGCAAACGTCTTTTAGATAAAGTGCTGAAGTATTGCCATGCATACTTTAGCTGTGCTGCAGATAAGACAACACATGTATATAATGCAGTACGAAATATTATTTATGGTTCACTTCATACTCTTTATAGATAGATTTCAACTGTATCTGTGTCCATTGCATTTAATTTCTCAACAGAATAATACCCATCAATTTGTGTTTGTATGTCAGTCATTTCTAAATAAATCATTGGTACTTAAAATTAGTTCCTGAACTTCAGCAAGTCTGTAGTTCCTGGTTTTGCCAAATAACCTTGATTTTTCTTTGCTAGTAAACTATCCATTCATATCATTTCTCAAACTACATTTTTATCTTCATCGTGGCCAAGTCCTTTTGCTCCAACCATACACATTTATTGCAGCACATAGCGCAACATATACCAATGAGCTGAGCAGTCTTCGGCTGTACTGAATTGCTCCCTGTATGTACTGCATGTATTTATCCTTTAAACCTAAAGTTTGTAAGGTTGACGGTCTGTAGAAGAAATGACAAAAGAAAATGACACGTTTATTTCTATTCCTAGTATCTAATCCTGTTTCTCTAAGGAGATTCTTAGTTTTCATTCTTAGGTCAACAGTAACTATAAATAATGTAGTAGTACTTGCTTTTCACTTAGGCTCAGAGGCCAAAGAATTAATGCTTGTACTTTTTGAATTCAAAATAAATGTCCCAGTATTTGAGAAGTACTGAACTCCTATAATCATCAGTGGACCGTTTAGCACCTCCAAGTTTGTGGCTAGCACAATTGTCTAACTTTGGACTTTCTAGCTAGAATGAAATAGATAGGTTGTTTGTGGGGGAAAGCTGCAAGCTTTTAAAAATCTCTGGGTTCTTATCACAGGCATTGAGTTAAAAATTGTCAAGTATATATCCTCACTAAATATATATTTGTGGATAGGTAACTATTAATAAATCAAAGTACACTGAAAACCCAAGGCACATCAGACGTTCAATGAGAAACTTAAGCATTGTTACACTGGATGAAATCCATGATCATGAGCTGGAGGGATAAGAAATGTGAAAGAGAAAGCTGAAATCTTTCCGCAATATAGAGAGCTGGGATAATGTTTTCACTTGCAAAAGATTTAATTTTACTCCTGAAAGTTAAAAATTGTCTTGCATCCACCAAGGAGCTAGGGTGGGGGAACAAACAACAACTTTAGTACCTAAATCTTCTAATAATTCAATTTCTTTCTGTAGTCATCTCATCAAGTTCAGAGTGTATTATTTCATTTATTTTTGTAGATTCTACATCTTAGTGATATTTTTCAATGAGTAATTACATACCTTAGGAAAAATATTCCCCATTATCAGTTCAGAGCATGCTACCTTTCTATTTTCTTGGCTTTTTTTTTTGGTTTTGGAGGTGAGTCAGCAATAACATTTCATTTACCTTTTCCTATACAAGTATTTTTTAAGCCTTTTGGGAATTACAAGTCCTTAAGATTTTTCCAATCCAGAACAAAATCTCTGTGTTGCTAATTTAAGCCACTTGACAACAGGCTGCTTTTCCTGAAGACTTTGACCCCAGACACGAGCATGTCACAAGTTGGAAACCTCTTTTACGCACCACTAATTATTCTGAACAGCTTGTTACATCCCTGATAGACTCCATCTATTCTTTTTATCCATTCCTTGTGTCACAGTACGCTTTTTCTCAATCTGACATATACTTGATTTACAATATACTTGATTTACAAGATGAAGTTGTTATATCAGTATTATTGGTCCATATTTTTGTATGCTTTACTTTTTATTTACTTTGTCATTATTATTCTATTGTATTTGGAACTCCTGAAGTTCCTCAGTTTTCTCTTGGCTTGACTAATTAGATGTAGTGTTACCTGAAAATTTTGCGACCTCAGAATCCTCTTTTTAAATTCAGTAATAGCAAGTCCTACTACCAAAATTTTCCTCCAGTGAAAACTGCTTGTACTCACTCAAAAGTTGCAGTAGTACGACATTGTGACTTTAAAAACCTATATAGATTAGTTAATGCCATATAATGGTCCCAGCATTCAGTAGGTAGCACAGTGTCATTAGATTCTCAGTAGATTGCAGGGCAGGTTTGCAGCATGATCCAGAAGCAAAGCAGAGCCCATTTCCTTCTATCTCCAGCCTGAAGGACTCCAAGCTCTCAAAACGTTTAGCTATCCAGGGTAGTTTAGCAACGAAGAGAGGAAGTTTTGATTGATTATGGGACTCTGCAGTCTCATTTCACAACTGCTTAATTTATTTACTAATCTCTCGAGAGATCTTCTGAAGAGCAGAAATGTGTCTATTATAGTACTACTATACTTCCCAAAACTGTAAGGTTGTGATACTGCCATAACTATCTTTTAGATGTTTCTCAGTCTACCAGCCAGTATTACTTTAACAAATGTATCAAGTAAACAGTTAAACTAGTAAGTGTCTTAATTGGCCCAATTATATCTCCTGCTCCCCAGTCCTCCTACATAATTACAGTTTTAGTGAAAGAATGTGTATTTTTGCTAAGTAGCTCAGCAGCATCACATTCAAATTCCTTCCTTGGATGAATATTATCTAAATTGGATGATTTATGGCTTTTTAGATTATCAGGCGGGTTTTCTTACACTTCTTCCTGTGACATTTCACTTTGCAAGCCAGCAATCCTTATTATCTAAAGAAAGCAGGTTTGGAATAGGTTTCACCATAACATCTTCTGTAGTAAAGACTGATGTAAAGCAATCACTTAGTCATTAGCATTGTCATTATCTCTCTTAATTGCTCCCTTTTGCCCTTGAATAGTCACTAGCTTAAACAACAAAAAACCCTTAAATAAATCTTTGTTCTATTAGCTTTTTGGGGGGAGCATTAAGCTTTTCAGAATCAATTTCAATGCTTATTTCTCTCCTCCAAATTTGATTTATGTATTCTTTGTCTTCAGTAAATTTTGAAATGTTTTCCCCCAATAGTCTATTGGATATTGCCGTTCAGTCACACTTTTTTCCTTCAGTGGTTCTCTTTTAATTCAAACTTCTGAAATGCCATTAATGGCTTCCACAGCACATCTAGTGATTTTAACTTCTGATACAGATTTCCTACCTTTTTTTTATTTAGTTGTAAGTTGCCTTTCCAAACTTAATGTTAATTCCTGGGGCCTTTCCTTCTCCTGTAATCATACGCATTATTTAATGGCTTGGCTGTTACATATTGAACTGTTACATGATGCATCTTTATCTTGTTCCTTTTATTAAAGCTTGGGCTGTCAAGAAATAACTTCTTGACAGTTCTTCCTATAGTCCAGGGAACTGAAATGGTTTGCTTGTAAAGTAGATACAATGCACAACAGTCATATTTGGTGGTAACTTTTAGTTTCCCATCAATTTTAAGATACAAGCTGATCTTAACTAATAGAGTTCTGGAAACCTCCAGCAAGATGTGCATCTGAGAAAAGCTGCTGTTCTCAGGCTCACCACTGCGGGTAATTCTGTTCCTTCTGGTCATCTGGTAGGAGCTGCAGATCTCAAACTCTGAAACTGTGTATTCATACTGCAATGACAGCCACCTGTCCTTCATCAGAAGGGTAGATATGCTTATGTCTTGCAACTTATCCGAGCTGGACAAGATCAGTTACCAGCTAAGAGGAAATAATATATTTTAACATCCAGAACTTGTCATGTTCGTTCTGTCTTCAGTTTGTTTTATTTTGTTTTCATTATAGTTCTGGCCAGGAATAATGGATGAACTGTCAGAGCTGAGAGAATTCTATGACCCAGACACTGTGGAGCTGATGAACTGGATTAAGTAAGAGGATTTTTTCTCTATTTAAGTTAAACGCTATTTGTGTAGATCTAATGTTCTTAGTTATAGTGTTCTTCGTATTTGTCACAGCTCATCAGTGAACTCTGGTGACCCATGGAGATAGTTAAGGATGAACGGGCTATCAAGAGGTTAGCGTATTAACGGCTGTGGAGAAGAGCTATATGCAAAGTCCCCCAGACTGCTCTGCTCTGGTTCAGTGTCACGCTGCTGTATTGCCTGTGTGTCAGGGAACTGGTTGACTCCATTTGCTCCCATAAGCACACATAGTTTTCCCAGCCAAAAGAGGTCAATTTGGAGGCATCAAGGTTCTTCCATCATATTATAGCTACCTCTTTACATTAATAGGTCTTTGCAGTGAAATAATTTTGTTTTTATTTCCCCCCCCAAGCTAGTGTCCTCTTTTCAACTTTATAATTTTAAAAGCTTAGATGTACAGTTGTTGGGCTGGAAAATCTATAGAGTCTGTTTCTTGAACTTTAAAATAATCTAAATTGTTTATACTTATTAGAATTAATGCCAATATGTGTTCTAAACTGTGAACAAAATATCTGTAATTGAACTTGCACTTGCCACAACTAAGCATAGGTGCAAAGTCTCTTTCAGGAGTATGAATTAATCATTTCAACCCCACCTCATCACTTCTGCTTTCTCACAGAGCATAGGAAGGTATTTTTTAGGTGGAAACAGTTTGGAATACTGCATGTAGAAGATCCTGAGAAAAAGGGCCGGATAGGATGTTCTCTGCAGGACTGTGAATTTAAGGGATATGTTCTCTATTAACATACAGTAACCACTAAAAACTTTCAGGTTAAGTTCTGAACAGAGATATTCCTGGGACTTGTATTTATTTGGAACTCTGACAAAGATTTTTGTTTAAAAAAAGTCAGTTTCATGTTCTGGAGGAAAACATTCTGAAAGTAAATCTGAATTTACTACATTTAGCATTGAACTATTTGAAGTATTTCCTTGGAGCCCTGTACTGTGTTTTCATACGCAATGAACTTCAGTGAAACCAATTGCCCAGCCTTTTCTACCCATAGCAACAAATTTACACTCCATAATGTAGTATTTCTTTAATCCATAAACTAGAAGGCGTAATTTAGAATTAAAATATATTACAAGCCTTCACTGACTTATTTTGAAAGCAGGCCCTGTTTTTTCCCATCATTTAGAGTCTTTGCAGCCATATTGACACGTTTTTGTGACTGATGTTTACCAGCCAGTTCCATTTAGCACTACTGTTTTATTAAAAGATGGTAAATGTCTGATAGTTCAGGTCTCCTGTGTACAATATATGGAGTTACATATAGATTTATACATAAAATATGCATGTGGAGTTATTCCCAGCCATGAACTGGATTTGACTAGATCCGATGAGAATAATTTTTCTTATGTTCTTAGTGCTGAGAATGCTGAACTGGTGCTTGTCCTCTTTTCATTTTAAGTCATGACAGACAATTACAGAGGGAAATTTTCTACTTAGAATTTATTATGTTTACAAGTATTATTCATGTAAAGAAGAGTTAATTATCTATGCTTTAAATACAAGTCAACAAAATTTATGGTAAGTTTCTCAAAGTGGGACAGATTTTCTTAAGTTTTGATGTGTAAGAAAAATATTTTACTATACTAACACTTGATAGTTCTGCTGTAGTTGATGATCTGTCAAGGTTGGTGTCAAGAACTAATCATTCATTATTAAAACTCAGTATGAGAAGCTCTAATTTGTCATGTATAGCAGTGAATCAGGAATAACTCATCTGTCTTGCAAAATCTCCACAACAAGAAAACCCTTCTCTCTGCTTAGATCTAAATGCATATTAACTTGTCCAAATATGCAATCTGAATACTAGTCAACTATTAGTCTGTCCACTGTGAAGTGTCTGCAGATGTATTTTTTACTCTTCTCCTTACTAAAATTACCATAGCGTTTTCAGGAAGATATACTGCTTTATATCTTTACAATAAAGTTACCGCATAGTAGTGGACTGCATCTATTGCAGAGTGCGATTTTTTTACATAATGATCTTGCATATCGCAGTCTCTTGCTTTTTCCTACCCACCACCTCATTTTCTTAGCTTTTTTTTTTTAAAAAAAAAGTCAAGAAGGTCCTGCCAGTGACCCAGGGATAGTTCACAGCTGTGTTCCCAGATGGGAGGTATATTAAAATTCTTAGTTTTGGTCTTTCTCCCTAAGACAACAGGAACAACATGCTCATTTGTGAGATGGGGAAGAATATCAATAGAATGAGCAAATCAATAGCGTGAACTTCCCTACTCTGTTTACTTCTGGTAAGTGTTTAAGAAGCAATGTCTTCTGCCTTTAAAGGGGAAACCTGTCTAGAATTGTGGAATATTTACCAAAAATCATAGAAAAGCTTCTTAGAAATCTCAGACAACAGCCAAAACAGTGGAAAAGTTAACTGAGACTGAGATTTGGCAGAGCATAATTGTTATGTCAACTGCATTTGAATGAGGTGTGGGGGACAAGCAGGCAAATTTTTATATTAGTGGAAACCCCACAAATTTCCAAAAAGCTCCTAAGGTTACAAAAATGGAATACCCATGTTTCCGTGGTGGTTCTTTCATTTAGTAATTTATATTAATGGCTATATTTTAATTTCAAGCCAGCTATAAATTCTAACGCTTCATTCTTACTTACATGCCTGAT
Source organism: Phoenicopterus ruber ruber (assembly GCA_009819775.1). Taxonomy (NCBI): domain Eukaryota; kingdom Metazoa; phylum Chordata; class Aves; order Phoenicopteriformes; family Phoenicopteridae; genus Phoenicopterus; species Phoenicopterus ruber. Next base: position 11,662,699 of record CM020227.1, read on the forward strand.
TTTCAAGGGTAATCACACTGAAATCAACACATATTCCAGACTTTAAAGGCAATATTACACTTTTTTTTTTTTTAAATTATTGTTCTTAAATTCTTGGGCTTATCCTTTGTCATTGACTGATTTGTCAGTAGAATTCAGGCATGAACGTGATAGTGCCTGAGAACTAGGTTTATACCAACTGTGTAGGTGCACTCCTTTATGTGAACAAAATATGCATGCGTAAAATTGAGGCTGGGACTAACAAAAATGCATCTTGTTGCTCTTTCTTTGTGGCTGTCGTTTTCCATTTTTGCAATTTTCAGTCTTTCCAAACCAGAGGGAAAAAAAAGAACCATGACAGTTTTACTTGAATATGCTTTACTGCCTATCATTGCAGCTAAACCTGTAATATTTTAATACAGCATTCTGCAAATAAAAAGACTTTCTTTTAAATAAAAGAAAAAAACCCACTAACGTGGCATATTTGAGAACCCCTTTTCAGAATCTCCTTTTCTCAAACCCCTTTGCTTTGTAGATTCATATCACACCCAGGTGCTAGTAAAGGAATAATCTGAGATTTGTCAGATTTTATGGCTTTGAAAACCAACTACAGAGTTCAGCTCTGGAGGACTTTTAATAGAAGTAGCCATTTTATTTCTAATGATGTAACCTATAATTGCAACGTTGGCCATTTCTGTAGGGCTTCCTTAAAACCAACTCACAATAATTCTTTAGCAGCTTAATAAGAGAAAGAATTACTACCGCGTTGAGAGTCTGTGCAAGTTAGGCATAGACCTGTAGTTCCTATAAAACCCTTTTATTTTTAATGAGTTATTCTTTAGTATTTACATAATTCTCTAAATTCGTAAGTGTAGGTAAAGAAAAGCTTCATACGATACATTATAGTGCTTAGTTTACCCATTAGTTCAGCTTTAATTAACTTGCTGAAAGCTTAGAGCTTCAAAAATAAATGAGATTATTTGTTCAAAATGCCATCAGGTCTGCCTGGAATGACATTTAAATTATATAATGTAAATCAGTTTGACCTGTAATTCCTTGTCATTATTTAGTGACATTTCGTACAGAATAAATTGTTTGCAGGTTGGGCAGTGTGGTATGGAGCTTGGCAGAAAGCTGTAAAAACAAATTATCCTTTCATTTTATACATCATTTGTTCAGACATTTGTAAAAATTGCTTCGTTTTTCTATAATGGAGAAGTGTCATTCAGTGGTTTGAAGCACATTAGCTGCCTTGGATACAGACCACAGCAGTTAGTGTCTGACTCAGGTAGGAGTATTAGAGAAAGACGCTTGCATGAAACGTAGAAATCATCCTGTGCCTGAAAAATACTAGTTAATTGTCGTGTCTCCCTCTCGTGGCTGTTTCAGAGGATAAACGCTCAGTAACAGCCACCAGCTGAAGTTCTCTAAGGTGTAGCTAAGGAGGGCAGACATTGCACGAAACTCGGTGTCACCTCCCAGCTTCCAAGTGTCTGTCCACAGCAGTGAAATCCAGTGCCGCGTCTGTGTTCTTGGCATTGCCAGTAAAGCACAGGAAAAGAGCTCTGGTAGTAGCTCCTGTTGGTCTGGGAACTGTCTGAGCTGGCCCCAGTGAAATATGGACAGTGATGTCTTAGGCATTTCATTTTCTAGGACTTCAAACATGTGAATCCGAGTCTCAGGAAAACATCTGCCTTCACCTGGAATACCTGATTTTTAACTCCATCCAGGACCAAGGCATGTAAGCCAGTTTTTTGAAAAGCAAGTGAGGGTCATAGAAGCATAGAATAGTTTGGGTTGGAAGGGTCCTTTAAAGGTCATCTAGTCCAACCCCCCTGCAATGAGCAGGGACATCCTCAACTACATCAGGTTGCCCAGAGCCCCGTCCGGCCTGACCTTGAATGTTTCCAGGGATGGGGCTTCTACCACCTCTCTGGCCAACCTGTGCCAGTGCTTCACCACCCTCATCCTAAAAAATTTCTTCCTTCTATCTAGTCTAAATCACTCGATTGCTTTTAAGGTATAGGAAGAGGAGGAAGTGCTGGAGGAACACAATACCTGATAAATAAAGAATGCACTCAGCTATATTTCACCCTTTCTGGGCAGGAGTGGATGCTTTTAGAAAGGGGAGGAATTGAATCCTGCATCTTCTACGTTTTTGACAAGGATTTTTACCAGTAAGTTATGGAAAAAGGGCACTGTCACTATCTCCTCTAGCTTTCTTTCGTAAGAAAAGAGGCTGCAGGCTGTTTCTTGGGAATGTTTTTGTTTGTTTGTTTGCTGGTGGTTTTGCCTTTGGTACTGGTTGTAGGGATTTCTTTAAGAAAGTTTGATTCTGCAAGGGCTCTTTAGGAATCATAGGTGCAGGATTGCCTTGATAAGGCCAAGTCAGGAGATGAGTGCTGCAGAGCGTTACAAAATTTGAACTAATCACGAACAAACACGGAAACAGACTTTTCACACTAGAAGTTTCCCAGCCCAAGCATAAACACAGAAACATGGTGAAGATGCTTTGAGGATCATCATTTTGATTTAGATATCTAGGCTCTACCAAGTCCCTATGTGAATCTAGTCCTCGTTCTTTTCAGCTTAGTCTCAAGAATTGTGCTTTCCTGCAGGTTCAGGGATGAGTCCTAGCTGACAGCCTGTCAGGGCATTACATTTGCATAATATTAAATGCTAAGAAGAATTCATTTGTTTTAATGAAACATTTACTTCATGACACTTGTGGCTTTGAATATTTTAAGTAAAAAAGAAATTTGAAAAGAGATTAAGTATTTTCAGACTTAAAAATGAAACTGGTTTTATAAACTACTGATAGACTAGTCTATCAGTAAACTGGCCTATTAAAAATACTATCTCTGTCCTTCCCAGATGAGATTAATGTACCAGTGCAAGAATTTTTAGGAAAGGTTTGTAATTATTAATTCATTTGCTAAGCATAAGCTCATGAAAGGCAATAGTAAAATTTAATACTCATCTCTTAACATTTTCAAGCCGATCATGGAGCTTAAAGACGACTGAATTCATAGCTGCAGTTTCAAAAGGCTCCCTAAAGTGCACCCCAAAGTGTCACAGTTATTTGACTACTATAGGTGCCATATGTGCATGTATGTGGATGTTAGGCAACTATTCACATTCCTTTCTAATTTCATTTTACTTGATTTAATGTATGCCGCTTTCTGCTGTTTTAGTCTGCATAGAACTTTTCATGGTTATATGCCTACTAAGCGCTAGAAAACACTTAAGCATACTACGACCATTTTTAATTAGCCTAATTATAGTAGTCTCTGTTGCCTGGCATTTTTACTTTATCTTTTTGCTATGCCCTTCTGTTGTGTCTTTACATACATTTTAGATTGTAAACTTGTTGGGGGGAAAGCGAGCAAAAAATCATTTTTTCCATTATGGGGATTTAAACAATCCTGAGATACCAAGACTGTTATTTAGATAACAATTCTAGACACTGGCTTTGAATTTCAGATGAGATCACAGTACCAATAATTGACAGCATTTCTATCTGGCATCTTCTGCATCCCCCTCCACCCCCGCCTCACTTTTTGCAACTGGGGTGACTTTTTTCATAATTTCTCTCCCACCGCTGTCAGAATAGGAGGATTAATGTCTCACAGAACAAAGTTTCCATTCCGAGTGAACGTCAGGTCAGTAACAAGAAGTTTTAGCATTCAGATTAAATAATCTATTTTATATAGAATAACCTATATATCAGACACAAATCTAAGTCACAATAAGTTTCTTGAAATATTAAAAGAATTAGGATATAGAAATCTACAAATATTCAGAGTCTATATGAACCCAAGAAATACATGAAATATGAAAGTAGTTTAAAATTTTCAGGATCAGGTTGTTGTCAGGATGTTTTCCCTAAATTTCCTCATAGTGCATAGTAAATTTTTTATTTGCAGTTAGAGAGTATTATTGTTATTTATCCGCTTCATATTTGAAGAAAACACGTTTGCTTCAACAGTTTGCTCCCTGAATAGAGGAGAGGCAGAAAAATATTTTTTCAGTCTTTTTTTTCCTTCTGATCTGTAACAAGCAATGCAAAAATGCCCCTACAGAGACTTCCTCAGACTTATCAACATTTGTTTAGGTCAAACACTCCAAACACAGCAGTGTTTGCTGGGAGCATGCAGCTATTAGCAGGAGTCAAACTGTGCACTGGACGGACCTTAACTAATCATCCCCATTATGAGGATAAGAATCTGAGAGAGAGAACAAAACAGGTAAGAGTATTCTGATTGTTTAAGCTAATTCTTCTCCATATCAGTGGCTCTATTCCAGAAAACACACGCACATTGCAAATGACATCACGTGCTTTACTCATTGAACTAACTTATTTTCAGATACAGCTCCAGAATTCAACAACTTCTGTGAAACTCGTAGTACTTTGGGCATCTGCTAGCTCACTTCTGGCAGCTGGTGTGTGTCTGAATACCTGTACCTAGGCTCTCAAGCTAGTCCCGAGTGAACTGGTTTGGGTACTGTTGGCATTAATAGATCCTGCTGGGCTGTTAAACCCACATGGAGCATTTCCTGATTTGCCTGATACTCCCTCCAGTTCCCAGACTAGCACATAACGTTTTATATAGAAACCACCTTGAGAAACTCCACACAGAGCTGGGGAGATTGTTTTAATCCTTTCCCATAATTTAGACATTCTGAAAGTTCTACAAGGCCTTTCTGCAGACAGCAGCACCATCCAGTGTTTTGGTAATCAGCAGCAATACTACTGTGCATCATAGTAGCCATAACATAGAAACTCGAAGTGGCTACTGAATAAAGCTTTTTTTTTTCTTTTTTTTTTTTTAAATGCTTAATTCAAGTCACATGGATTATCAATCTCATTTCTTTCTCTGGTTCAAGGTAAAGGAATCTTGAACAAGCAAACAAAGAAATAGTGGTAATGACGTAATGTGTCTTACAGCTTAGTTTTCCTCTTCTATAGATTTATCAGATCTATGCCAAGAGATCTCCTGAAGACGTTTACAGAATACTGCGATCCTTTGGCACAGATTACGTGATCCTAGAAGACAGCATTTGTTACGAAAGAAGACACAGTAGAGGCTGTCGGTTACGTGACCTACTTGATATAGCTAATGGCCATGTAAGTATTATATACAGGATTTCTAAAGAAAATACATTCTGCTTAACTTCTTTTTGAAAAACAATTACGATTTGAAGTAGCTTGGGTTATCTCCACTTCATCATGAGTGTGGGAAGTAAAATGTAATGGAGCCTTTAGACATTCTCAAAACCACCGAAATGAACATTGCTTGCTTTTAATGGTATTTGATAATAAAAAAAGGAGGAATTCGGCCTGGGCAAAATAAGTAATCACTTCCTGATGAGCTTCAGGTTAGCAATGCACAAATAGTGTTCCCTTTCAGAGTGTAAATCACTTCAGAGCTTCAGTTCCCTCAGGACGAGGGGACGGCTGCATTACTCCATTGTGTCAGGGGAATTTTCAGGCATTTCTGGGGCTAACATGGAACCACAGCAGACCGCGTAACCCAAAGCAGGTATTTATTTCTGACAAATCAGCTTTATCCATAATAGAGACGATACTATAAATCTTACTGGTTTAATGTTACTTTCTTCCTTCCACTTGTTTCATACAGTCACTGTTAACAGATCTGGCCAGCCTGACCCTCTGCATGTGTTGTCGAGGTTGTTTTTAGCTTCTTGTTATTGCCTGTAACTGTGAATTGGCTAAAGATATTTCACAAATCTGTTCAATTTCGTTACAGATCATGGATGGTTTGGGAGAGAACGAACCTGATTTGAAACCTTCATTGTATCCTCGCTTCTGTGAGGAAATTAAAAAAAACCTGCCTTCTTATACCATACACTTCACTAGAGTGTTTCAGAACAAAACATTCCATGTTTACAGACTTGCTAAGCATAAATAACATTTCCTACCACGGCTTCAAGTTCAGTATTTTAATGCTAGGACCCACATTAGCAAATGCAGAAGAAGTTTACAAACATCTTACATTTGTAAGACATTTTACATTGATGGTTTCTTGTTTAATTACTGTGATTCTTTTTTTTTTTTTTTTTTTTTCAGACAGTTTAGTTTTGATAACATTCTTGGTGTTGCCAAAATTCTCATAGATTCATAAATAAATGCTAGCAGGGACCATTTTGATTATAAAGTCTGACCTTCTGAATACCTAGGGTATAACTGTTTTCCAGTTTTAACTGACTGGAAGACGCACAACACGAGGAGCCTGCATGACCACAGCAGAATAGCTAGCCTATGAAGTTCTGCTCAGCAGTTTGGATTTTTACTGTAAAATGATAGAAATTCAATGAAAGCAGGCTACGCTACTCCTATACTGAGTATGCATTATCTTTGTGAATCCTTAAAATACTCACAAAAATTAGGGTTTTTTCTTACAATCTGATCCTCTTTGACAGATCCTTGTGCTCTTTCAGTGCCTCTTTTTTGAATTCTTTGGGAACGTATGCGGATATGAGTTTCCAAGCTCGTGAGTGTGATTGCAGAATCAGTGAGTGTAGAATCCCCAAACCAGTTTGTAGAGTAAAACTTCGATCATTGTCCAGCATTTTTAGTGATACAGAAACATACTGTTTTATAATGTTAAGCATTTAATGATCAAGTGTTATGTATTTCTAATGAGAACAGAGGTTGGAGCATGCTTGATACATGTTGCATGTTTGTATTCTCGTAAAATGCTCAGAACAAACAAAAAACCAAATTTCTCAGCTTGGATTCTCACAACGCTATTTTCTGTACTTGGTTTCTGAACTACAGGGGATCCTTTTTCTCCCCATGTGAATTCCAGTAGGATACAAAAATTGAACACTGCCAACCTTACAAAAGAAAAATCTATGTCTAAAATCAGCAAGAAACATAGATACTGAAAATATGTTCAGGTATCAGAGCTTTGCTTTGCGTTATTTCAGACACGAAGCTGTGTATTTTAGCACAAAATCATAGTGTCCTTGCTCTTTATCCTAAAAAATAGACTACAGTGATTTTAAATTGACTTGGAAGATTAAGTGAAGACAGGCCTCAATCCTGAGAATTTTGTGATTTGTTTGTACCCTTTGTCTTTTTACCAGCTAGAACTTTGTGAATCGTATTGACTTTCTAAATGCTATGTAGATAACTCATGACTTTTGCTGTGTTTTAGCGCTGCTTTGGTTTTATATTGAAATTAGAGATTAAATCTGATTGATTGAAAGTCTAACAGTACTCTCCAACTTTAATTAGACATCCACTAGGATCACTTGTTTCTTATGAAAAAACAGAATGGTAATAATCAAGTGCCTCTAGGCCAATGTTGAATTAACATTTGAACACCTATAAGAGTGTTTGTGGCCTGTGCAAATAACTCAGTTACAATAATTACCACTGCAATTAATTTCTAATGATGGGAAACTTAAATTGCTACTGATAGCAAACTCCACATTTAATTTAATCAAGATGTGTAATGAGATTAGCTTTCACAACTGAGCTCTGTTCCAATTCCAAATGATTTAAATGTTTTCCCTTTTCAGTCACACCAAGCTAAATTACTGAAGAGATGGAGCTGGTTACGTCACATGCTCAAGCAATTTTATATTCAGTAAATACTCATTAAACAATGTTTGACATCTTTCTGCACTTCCACGCTAACGCAAAAGGAAAGTGTACTTTAATCAGACTGTATTTAAATCAAACATTGACAGTAGGTAGGTTGTTAAACTGAGCAACTGAAACTCCTGAGGAATTTCTAGCCCGTGTCCCTTAATGAGGTTGGAGACCACTGCAGTTTAACATAATACAATAATAAACCATTTTAATCAGTATTAAAACTTTAATTAGGCCCGTAATGATGCATGCCTGTTCTTGCTGAAAGCATGGGTCAGTGAACTCCTCTATGAGTGCCTTACTGCAAGTGAAAACAAGCACACGTAAGGTAAAGTACGCCTAGGCTGTATGGTCTTATTTTTAAATGTGGTTGTATCTTTCTGTAAAGGTGCCGTAACTTTCCTCTGATTGAAATGAGAGATTCCAAGGTCCGGTGATACCCTGTCACTTTCAGAATTTACTCGTAGGTAACAGCTGTGACTAAGAAGTCCTGACTGTAACAGTAATTATTTTTAAACAGACTTTTTTCAAAACCACAGTCTTAATGTTGCCAAAGGAAAAATTTAACCTTTTCGTAGAAACTACCAAGCGCAAATTGTTTTGGCTTGGTTTGGGTTTCTTTTAAACGAAATAGACCCCAGGCTCCCGTTGGTCTTGGGAAAGGGTAGAAACGAACGGCTGTCACAATCCAGAACCGCCACAGTAACATAGCTGCTCTTGCCACACAAACCTCCCCCACGGTAGCACACCAGAAACTTGAAGCATTAGATACATTTCTTAACTCCTGCAGGTCACAGCCTTTAAAGCCTGGGTAGCTTTTTAAACAACCCCAACAGTTCCCATATCAGACAGATTTAACGCTAAAGGGAAGGGCGTAGGACAGTGCTCAGACACCAATCTCCTTAAGCCAGAAAGGCAGAGGACGCCGGGGAACGGAGCCACTTACCGGCTGGGAGGGGGCCAGGCGCGGGGCGGGAGGGAGCAGCTGCCTCTGCCGAGGCGGGCCCGCTGAGCAAAGCATGCTGGGAGGGCGGGGCAGGGCGGGGCAAGTGCCAGGTGCCGGCTGAGGTGGGGGCTGCGGCCTGCGGTTCCCCTCCGCAGCTGGGGCGTAGGGGCCCGAGACTGCCCGGAGGTCAGTGGTGGTTTAGTTGCCTGATGAGTTATTTTCTCTACTTGCCACGTCTCGCTGCCATCTATATTCACTGCATTAAAAACGTGCCATTTTTTAAAAAGTACCTTTGCCTATTCCTGAACTACATCCTCCTGATGCACCTCATTTCCAAGTGGTTGGCATCACTGCTCCATTGTAGTGAGTACGACCCACCCCAGGCACAACCCTCCTGGCAACGCGTGCACCAAAAGCTTACAAATCACTGGCGACGGGAATGGCGCCGGCATGACTTCGTGTGTACGTTACCTGTGGAACACGAGGACGTTTAAGCTGCGCGTTATCGGTGGCGTTGTGGTGCGAATGGCTTCTTTTAGATCACAGAGACAAAATGTTACCAAGTAGCTGGAATGTTCTTAGGGGGGAAGAGCCCTTGAGATCCACGAGTATATTTTCATTTCTTGTTCCAGTGTTCTGCCGGTGAGCTCTAACATAGTTATTTTATAATATGTTGTTGTAAAGAGAGGTAATGACTATTGTATACTAAATAAATTGTGTCATTTGAAAATCACTTTTTTGGTTGTTTTTATGTTGGGATGGATTGAGAAGGGTGCAGTTACGGAACCAGCTTTGTTTCAGTCCATATGGAGGAAAGCAAAGTATTTTTCAGCAGGAAGGTTTGACTTTTCTCAAGCTTGTTACATTGCGCGTATCACTGACTTTTTGAATCATCTTTGTGTTTTAACAGCTTGCTGGACTTCCTTTCTCTGTTACAAGCTAAAAGTCTACCAGCCATGATTTTTACTGGCCATCACCCAATACACTTTAACTTCAGCAAGGTCAGTACAGAGGCAGTTACTCCATTTAAGTAACTATAATTTGCTTTGACCAATAGAAGGGTGCTTGTTTCCACATTGTAGCTCAAGCTTTATTATTCTTACCCAATGAAAAGAAACACACATTCTTTGGGAGGGAAAAATGACATGTATCAAGTGCTTTATTTGAATTAGGATGTCCTGACAAAAACCTAGGCGTGCAACTGTCCAGCTCGTCTGTTTCTCATTTGTGGTGCCTGAGTGCAGTCACATTGTTGCAGGTCTAACACTACTCTTACAGTGAGTTTTTTGGGAGGTTTTGTCACCAATGTTAATTAAGTACAGACAGGACTTCTGTAAGATTAATTTAATTAATGGTACACTTGTATAGAGGGGATTCTGGGTTCCAGAGAACCAGGTTTCTCAAAACCTCCTCGTTCATCAACAGCTACCAACAGCGTGGTGCAAGGTATTTATTTAAATCCTCGGGAAACGGCCATGGTTTTTATCATTTCTATAATTAAGAAAATGCTCAACTTTCTCCTAATCTTTCTCCTAATCCTGCTCCTTTCATGGTTTCCCTTCTAAACCTGCTGGTACTAGCCAGTAGGTCAGCCCTAAGGACAATCAGGTTTTGCATGGCTTGGCTACATTATACACTTGGAATGTTATTTTAAAAGGGGAAAACCACAAAGATTAATGTAGTTGTCAGGCAGACAGATTAAGTACTAATATCCACATGATTATTTAAATTTCAGACCTTTACAAATACTTTATATGAAATAAAATGTTCTTACTACATGTTTAAAGTCTGTAAAGAATGTAGAAGAAGATTAATAAAAGTACCAGATTATTGAAAATCCCACTACCTAGGGACCCAATGATGGTTTTTATTCAATTTTTCTTCTTCCCCCCTCACCCGTTGCAAAGCTTTCTCTTGTCAAGCCAGCTGTCCCTGTTCTTGAGCGATGTCAGTGCTATACTGTGATAAGCTTTTTCGTAGAGGTACTGAAATATTTGTATGTGTCTGCATAAATGTGGAACAAGTGAAGATGTGATTTCAGAAATTGCACAGTAATTAAAAGAGCAGCATGCAAATTAAAACAGATAAATTAAGTGAAGTAATTAGTAATCCCTAGAAAGAGGAAAAGTAGGTTTTAATAGGGCATGACAGCTGCAAATGAGTATGTCCTATTACTGAGATTGTGTCTCCACAAGTTCCTACAGCAGTTTTAAAATGTTTTCTGACCTTTTGTTTTACACTGTATATTCTGTAAAACGTATGTCTAACTGCAATTACACAAGCAGCTCTGAGGTTGTGGTTGTTATTTATGTTTGTTTACAAATTAGTGCCGTAGCTGTAATGAGGATCACAGTGCACATCCTACATGTCAGCTTCTTCTCAGCGCCTAAAATCCCAGAATAGGGAATAAGCTTATGGGTAACACAACTTGAGTAAACCTAGTGAATGTAAAGGTAAGGATTTCCTCCTCCTTAGACTAATTGTCTGTCCGTTGCAAAAACCACGACCACGCTACATGCAAAAAGCACTTGGATATCTGAGAAAAGCACTGGTCTGCGGCCCCAGCCAGCGGCAGCACTCGGGAAAACTCAGAAATGGTAACACGTCTCCCGAGCGTGTAACTGGAGCTTGAGTCCACACATCAGGGAGAAGCAACTGCTGCTTCCCTCAGCTTTTACAGACAGAACAGCGTGCCTGACTCGTGTCTGTGGAAGTATCTGATCAAAGCTGAGAGAGAAATAATTCAACAGAGTCCAAGCTTTAGTCAACTTTAAATATATGCAAGGAAGAGACATCATGTACAGACGGCTTATTTATTATTTATACGGTGCCTTAGATATGCATGACACTTCACAGGCAAACGCAGACAGTCCTTGCCCCAAGGAGCTTACAAGCTAAATTAAATTAAAACCAGCCAAAATGACAGCACATCCATAGTTATGGAAAGAACACAAGGTACGCAGACAAAATTACTGCTGTTTGGGGAAGGAATAGATTTTTGTGCATAATATATATTTGCTTCATTTTCCATATCCTGTTTGTGGCTGGTATGATCATGAAATACAGCAGCTGACAGAGCCGACTTGTGAACACTGCGAGGTATTTTCGCCTATGCTTCCTCAGGTAAATGCATCGGAAAAATTACAAAATCATAGACTATACGTCCCATCTATGAATCAAAACTATTGGGCATGGGTAAAAATGGCTTTTAGCTTCTCCAGATGAAAATGCCCCATTATCTGCAGTGTGTCACCACTAGTTGATCGTGTGCTCGAGATTTTCCAAAGTGTGTCACAAATGCATGCAGGGACAAGATACTGTGTCAACATGTCTCACTCGGGAAACATGCAAATCAATCTAGCCTGCAGACTGCATTGACCTATTTGTTTATGTTTTTAATATATAGAAATAAAAGCCAGACCTCCCAAAACAAGCTACTGATGCAACTGTAAGCAAAGCAGTTTTAATGTCTTTTACATTGTTTTATGCTTTGTCTTAATGAAACAAATTATCTTAGAATCTGTATGATATGATATCAGCTGATAATATATATAATTTACATATTATAATATATAAGGAAACAGCACAAAATAAGATTGTGTTCTTGCTGCACTTTGCTCCATTTATATATACAAGTGGTGTTAATTTAAAAAAAAAAATCAAAATTAATTTTATGGAGCCTTCTCTTTTCCACATATTGTCAAGTTTAAAAGAACAATCCAGAATACTAGCTGGACATTAAACAGTCTGAAAAAGGGACTGGTAATTTAGAGCACAATATTCTACCCCCTGCAACCGCTGTTTTTCCCTGGGTTTCTCTGTCCCCAGTTAATCATGATTTTCCACTAAAATATATCTGAGGGAGGCCTGTATTATTACGTGCTGTCATTCATGGGTTTTGGAAAATTACCATCTTTGAATTATTAGACTTTTGGCAGGGTTTTGTTTATCACAGGACTTATGTTTAGGAGTCCCAGTGCTGAGTGAAGTTCTCTTTTGGATACAGGAAAGACCTTCAGTCTTCTGACAGCCTAAAGACAGTAGGTATTTTGACAGCATCCAAGGGATGCTGGGGTTTTTCTTCACTGAAAATGCATCTATATCCCCATTCAGCTCTTCCTGGCATGGCGTGACTTGCCTACAGTTGTAGTTGGTCAGTGCTTCTATTAGAACAGTCCATCTCCAGCCTCTCACACCTAATTCTTGCAATGCTTCTATGAAAGCAGGTTTAGCAAAACATGAGGGACACGACTGTAGATGCAAATTACATGGTTCCGGCTGGTCCTTAGCTTAGGCTCAGTTTAGTAGCCCATTAGGAGATTATGGTGAACTGTGGCGGTTGCTACTGGAATTCCTAACTAGTGCCCTTTGAGGCTAGTATCTTAGAAAACCTGGCCTATTCATTAAGAAAAGTATTTAGTTGCAAGCAGCTGATGATGTGTTGTGCCTAAATTCAGTTTCTGCATTTATATGACAGCATATAGGGATTTCATGAAGTTATAACCAAAGTTAAAGATCACCATCCGTGCTGCTTCATTCCTTTACCCGGGTCCATGGACTCTCATCTGCACTATGTTCAGTGAGCAGGGGCGGTAACCGAGGCTCAGTCGGGGAAACAAGATGGATATAATACAACATGGACGGTATTGCCACAAGAAAAACACAATGTGCTTTTCTTCTTCAAATAACTGCTAAAGCTCCCACCCAAAACAGCACACACAGTTTCTTCATCTTTGAGCACCATCTCAGCTTAAGTACATCGGAGCTCTCAAAGAGTCCTTTATTACCTTAGTGACAAAAAAACCTATTTGTTTCTTAAACACTGTATGTGAATGACTAAGCACCCCACTTTGAAAATAGGAGACTTGGTAATCTACAGGTCTTCTGCATCTATATGTGAGTACAGTTCACTTAGTTTCTCAAACTTTGGTCCCCACTCTTTAATGTCATCGTACACTACACCCTCACCCAGTCCAGAGGAGCTGAGGGTACTGAGACTGCCAGCAACCGAGCCTTCTCCTTCGGTGCAGAACACCTGCAGCAAGTCTTGGGGCACAGCCTGGGGATGACAGTCAGCATCTCCAACAACATCTGACAAGTACTGACCAAAGTCTCCGCTAGTAAAAGAGGCTTCTGCAGTCGCTGATGTTTTGGTCTGCTCCTGCGTGCTTGGGGATGCATCACTAAAGAAACTGTTCAGTTTTGTTGTTCGTTCTTTCTTCTTGTAGAGGGAATAGGCTGGGCTGGGCTGAACAGACACCTGCAGTTCCGCCATGTTGTACGCATCCTGGAGTGAGAAACCATTCGTGTTAAATTCATGTTCTCTGTAGGTCCCAAAATTTCACGTTCTATTGGAAATACAGAAGGCACAACCCCGAGGCAGTCCATTTGGTGCGAGCACATGAAGGACTGGCTTGTTCAACCAACTCTGCCACCTACAATGTGCCTAAGAAAGCCAAACCCCACCAAGCAGCTGAGTGCATGAGGAACACCTGTGCAGCCTGCACTACTACAATGGGTTCAAAATCAAGTCTAACTTCATATTAGAAGCTAAATAAAAATGACAGAAATGCCCCAAATTTTGTTCTGAAATTCAGATCTGAGTATTTTTTCATCATTAAAAACTGATACCGAGTCTGGCAACAAAGGTGAGAAAGGATATTCACAAATAGCGTGTTAAATCTTTCTGCATTAGTAGTTCAAACATCTACTGTGATTTCTGTTGAAATTTTATCTGTGGAATAATTGCTAGTTTTGTTATATGGAAGTGGCACGATTGTGAAAGCCAAGTAACTACCGATTACCAAAAAAAAAAAAAAAAAAAAAAAAAATCCCTTCTAGTGAAGCAGCAGTTAGTGGTGTCTGGTAATTGTGCCGCAGTTCCTGAAGTGCAACTTCTGTCACTAAAGCCACCAGTCCCATACACGTTGCATTAACGGATCAGAATCTTTATGCCAGCTGAAAGAAAGAAAAGAAGTGGTGTCCTACAGCATCCTTCACCTTCCTACAACCCAAAGGTTGTGCCTCTGGATTTATTTACAGGCAAAAGAAGAATGTCGACAGGCTGTGTGAGACAGAATTCATTAGTGCAAATAAGTAATTATTTGCATTGCTCACGCTATTCATCTGAATCGTAGCCATCAACGACAGAGCTGTCAAATCAGCACATTCCAAAAGATTGCATTTATTCTCTCGCATGTTGAATTGCACATGACCATTTTAGAAGAGATTATCCTAGGTAATCGTGGTGAGCCTTTGCTGAATTTCAATCGGAGACAGAGAACTGCTTCAAAAAACCCCACCTGCAGTCAAGAAGCCATGTAAGTGGCAAGACGAGGGTCTGGGACAGGGCTGTAGCATAGAATAGCTGCTTATTTCCATTCATCCAGAGACTAAATACTGTTAGTGATGAACGATGCGAGACCTACAGCGCAGATGCCTGTCTCAGGCATGTTCTAAATAAGTGTAAGCTACAGTATGACCCCACGATGAGCATTTTATCATAGCATGGCTACCAGTATAATCAATAAAACATGGCAACTTTTAGTCGTACGAAATTTAAATGGGAGTTTGTCCAAATACGGATTTAAGGATCATCCCTTCAGTGAACTGAGTGTTATTAAAATCATCCTTCACTGCTATTAGTTGTTCATTAAAATGACACATTTCTTCTGACTATATACCGTTCTTAGTTGGCAATCTACAAACCCAAGCCGATCCTTGCCTCTGGCTTCAAAGCTGGCTTTAAACAACATCTGGTGTTTAGTTGCATAAAGTATATACTCAACAGTGCACTAATCTACTACAGTTTTTATGAACTCCTAATTTCTCTGAGGGATAGTTTTATTTATTTCAGGTGCAGAAACTCCTCAGTAAGACAGCCTCTTGTCCCTGTAAGCCCTACCCTCCGCTAACATTACAAAGACAAAACTCTTGTCCCAGCACCCTCGTGATCCTTTTGTTAAGGTAACATTAGAATACAATTAAGGTATTGTAATTCTGAGTATTTGGGGTTTTTTTTAATCTAGACAAACAATTGGGTATTAAAAAGGACACTGGAAAGTTTTAGCTGCAATTCCAGCAACTGTAAAATTTGAGTCATTTAGGAACAGTACAGAGAACCTGTAGAGGCTTCACTCCAAGCAGCGTTTCTTCAAGACAGAGTAATAGCCTCAGGTGAAGATCATCAAGTCACTAATTTGCTTCCACTGCTTAAAATAAGGAGTGTACTTTAAGAACTCTCCAAAAGTAATTAAACGTGTCGTACAGTAACTGTGGATTTCCTCAATCTATAGACCTTCTGGGTGTAAAAATTGCAAAGTATTGCAGAGGAAGTTAATCTTATGAAGGCAACAGGACTCATGCATATAGCTGCCTACGTTATCACATGGAAAATATCCCTGTATTTATTATGTTCACATTAATTGATCAAGAAATTAAGGATATTCTACAAGTAAGAATATTTGCTCAAGTGGCCTTGTAAAACGCTCTGTATATTTTTATAACTAAAAATTCTTGAAGATATTTGGAATTTTGGGACAGGTCACATTTAAATTTTTTTTTTTTAAATCGCTGTCTTTTTTTGATCCATCACATTAGTGCCCTGCCTATAACTACCTCTACAGAGTCATATCACCTTTTGAATCCATTAAATGAACAGTTTCAAAGGTGGCAATGAAGTTCCTTACCTTTTTTAAACATAGCAAATGTCTGTGGGTCAGCAAATAATCTATTTAAATTACTCATCTATAATATCTGCAGTTTCCTCTCAAAGTTCTGGCTTAAACTGGCATGTAGAAATCCTTAAAACAGCTAGCAGAAAGGTTACTATTATCTGTTTTGTGTATAATCAGGTCTACTGTAAGTATAAACATAGCTTGTGTTCACTAGTGTATTTCTCTCCAAAACAGAAAAATGCAGACAGGTTCTTCCACAACCACCATGTGCTTTAGGGCTTAAGAGAACAAATGTAGTACCTCGGTTTCCTAACAAGTCTGAACAACTGCTGTTACAAACAGTTTCCAGAAAGAGACTGTCCACGAAGAACAGTTCACGTCAGGCTCTTCGGAGCCCTCAGTGCTACAGCAGTAATTACCACTGAGAACCTCAGCATCTCCTGACCCATGAAACCAAAACCATCAGCTGTTAGTTCTTTACTGCTAAACTCACTCTACGAGCGTTTTTAAATATGCACATAGGATCACTTGCTTTGACACAAATTAAAAATTGATAGGCACTTATTTCCGCTTAAGAACCACGCACCCTTGTGTACATAACCTTGCAAATAATTCATCTACCAGTTGCAGTAATGCATCAGCAGAACAAAGGCGAAGGTCCTCGGTCATAAAGGAAAAGCATAAAAGACATTTTCGTTAGCATGGTGAGCCACCAGTCCCCTCTTAATTGTCATGTAACACAATCATCCTTACTTGGTCTTGTTCCCCGCCCCCTTCTTCATTGTAGTTGAGGATATTTTCTCTGATGTCCTCCAGATCCTCATGACGTGCAGATACGTGGTACACTCCTCCCTTCAGACCTCTGTGACTCTTCCAGCGAGCCCACAAGAATACAGCACTGAACAGAGCTGCGTAAAGACACAGGAGCAAAACAGAACATAGTTCAGAAGCAAATAAAGCATTTTCATACAGAAGTACTGCAGGATGGCTTAGGCAGCAGCCGTTCTATAGGAGTACTGCAGCACTGGTTTGCAGTCAGAGCCAGCAAGGCTGCAGTTTCGTGTTTCTCAGCAAATGTTTGATTTTTGCACTCTTCAATGTAGTTACAAGTGAACAGCAAAGGCAGAAGAATAGGCCATTAAAAAGCATTATAAAATGCCCTTTA
This sequence comes from Phoenicopterus ruber ruber, assembly GCA_009819775.1. NCBI lineage: Eukaryota > Metazoa > Chordata > Aves > Phoenicopteriformes > Phoenicopteridae > Phoenicopterus > Phoenicopterus ruber. The sequence goes on from CM020227.1 coordinate 11,680,089, forward strand.
AAGTACAACTTTGAAGTTGTTATAAGTGTAACGCTTGAAGAACTGAATGACCCAAGTGGTGTTCAGAGACCTATCTAATGTACTGAGTTAAACTTGGTAAGAGAAAATGTATACAAAGGGGTAGTAGCACTTAAGTAACAATGTGTTGACAGTCACAGATACAATGACACAGAAATGAAGCACAAGAAGACACGAGACAAAAGAGAAATTACTTTTACACATTTTACTAGAAAAAAATCAGGCACATTTTGCCTTAGCAACCATGAATTTAAACATTTTTCTTAAATGCTTGGGTGCATTTTACACACTGACAGTTGTAAAGCTTCAACATCAGATACTGAGCATTATGTAAATAGAAACTTGTGTACCACTGTTCTACCGACTCTAAAAATTGACAACAGCTCATAGCAAGACCTCAACGCATTGCATACCATAAACTAACGATGCAGTGAATGAAAGAGACTAGAATCTCTTACAGAATATCTACACGGCAGAGTGCAGTTCTCTGGAGCAGCACGTAGATGACCTTGGGGCTGAAGCTGGTGTACACGGAGGGCTCTGCCCTGCCCTGCGCTGTGCAGCTATACCCTTCAAGCTCTATCAAGGCGTTTGAGATGTATGTTTACCTTTCCCGTCCCCATCCCCCAAATTTACAGAAATGTGTCACACAGATTCGCACACGTGGTAACTTCTTGGCAAAGTCATTTTTTAGCTGAGCTGATTTTGAGATACTCAAGAAGTCTTTTAAACATTCTACATCTCTCCTATTTTTTTACTCCTACTGCTAATAACAAGCCAATACTTAAAATGAATATAGCTCATGTTCCAAGAGCGTAACAAGAGTGTAAACCAGAAGTACCCCCACTGAAGATAGTATCTCTTCCATACAGATAGCAACAGTGTAAGCTCCTGCCTGACTGTCATTAAACAGTGCTGTCATTAAAAGCATTCTATGAAGCTGATTGCTTCTGTGAGCCGCAGCGTTAGTGTTGGGGCAGTTGCAAGCTCCGAAGTCTCACTGCGTCTTTAACTGGACAAAATGAGCTGAAGTCCCCTCCTGGCAGGGAGCACTGGGGAAGGTTCCTGTGGTATCCAACCAATGTGAAGCTGCCCTGGTATTGATTTACTTGCAAAACAGTTCCACATTTGAATTCAAAAGATGTAACCAGATGTCAGAAAAGCAGCTTTTCTAATCTATTGGAAACTTATAAATTTATAATTGAAGTTGCATGAATTAATCACTTTTAAGTGCATTACCGCTTTCTAGAAGCTGTGTAAGAGAAAGGGCATCTGAAATCCTGAGAAGAAGGAGTTTTATTAAAAATTCTCCTAACAAAAGTTACAGTTGTGTGATAATACCATTGTCAACACCACGTCTACTAAATTTTTCACAGCAACGCACACCACTTGGTTAAAAACAACTGTTTCTTACTCACAATTTAGACCTGAAAGATTAGCAGGATTATTAGGCAGAAGATACTGTTGTTTTTTCAGTCAAGTTCAGTTAAGCACAGGCAGCAACACAAAGTCAGCTCACAATAAAACTGCTCTGACACAGCAAAAAAACCCTCCTTTAACATAATGATCTATTATCAGCCTCAACTAACTGGGATTCCAAAAGCTGTGAAGCCAGTTAGCTTCCCACGTTACTTGCTGTTCATACTTGCATGGCAAACATAGTATCCAGCAGAGTTGGGGAAAATGATGCTATTTCAGGTAGCTGCACAGACGGATTCAAAACAGTCCACAATACCTTCTCATACTCTTACTGCAACTTCTGAATGAAACTTACACTGTACAAGCCGTGAGAAAAATCCTATGTCCTTACTCAGGCAAACTTTCATGAAATTTGAATAAACAGGAAGGACTAAAAGATGTGATCCTTCCTCACTAGTGAGATCCTTCTTTGCCTTTCCTCTTCTTTTTGAGATCCAATGCCTAAGCCTGAAAATGGCTGAGGAAGCCATAAGCAGCTGTTAGGAGTCGTGACACAACTGGTAAGATGCAAGAGACTGCTCCTGTCTGACCAAGTGTGTTCCTATCAGACAGTATCGTTCTCCTAGACTGAAAAATCTGTTACCAGTTTCAGTGGTATTTTAAACAATGCTTATCTGGTAGCCATTTCCACTTTTGCTGTTCAATTAAATTTGCTTCCAATTATGCATCTGAACAGTTCCTTAGCAATGAAGTAAAAATGTGCAGAAAATAAAACTGCAAAGACTTTCCATAGCTCACAAATGTTGATTCACTTAGCAATATACGCACACGGGGATGAAAAATAAGTTACTGATGGAGCTGAGACCACGGCAAAGACATGAAGGCAGAGTCAAGTCTCCATTAGGAAACGGAGGTTTTCAGCAGGAGGATGAGATGACGACTATTCAGGACAAGATGGATAAATGAGTTCACCAAAGGTAATACAAGATGTAGTTGCCATAACTACCTAACAGCGCCAAAAAGCAAATGCAGATGGCAAACATGGAACTAAAGCTCAGGCCTGTATCCTTGTGAAAGATCGCCAGCGTGATTTCACAGTTACGTCCGGTATAGCCGTCAGGGCAGTGGCATTGGAACTCAGCTGGTGACTGCGAGACGCAGGTGCCATAGTTACAGGGCCTTTTAGCACATGCAGTGTAGACACACTGTCTGCCAGTGGCATTCTCCATGACCATGTGTCCCGGAGGGCAACTGAAAAGACGAAGGCAAAATGAAACCATTACACTTGGAGAAAAGCAGGCATGAAAGACAGCATTTAAGGTTTTAAAACAGTCTTTGATGACACGCTATATAGTTTCTGAAGCAGCTACTAGAAGTAAGTTACTTAGAATAATTACAGGATTGTAGTCTTTCCTAGAGCAGTCGTACAACAATGAGCTCCCCAACTTTAAACCCTTATGTCTGGGGCTTTCAGAACTCGGGTGGTTCCACTGGCTTCTGCAAGATTACCCATGTGAAAAATAGCTGGATTAGGGTCTGCAGTTCTGCCTAGGTGGGACAAGCTACGCTATCTTCTTTGTGTTTCCATCACAGTGAATTTCCAGAAAAAACCCACATCTCTAGAAAACTCTGTTTGTATGGACAGCGGCAGTCAGTAATGCTTAAAGCGTACGTTTTCACAGCACAACTAACTTGAATTAGTGTCCTAACCTCAGCCCCAGCCACACACAAGAACTCTGAGCTTAATGATGCAGTGCTTCTAATGCAAGTCGAGGGGCCTGTAAGGGAACAGAGGTCACAGCTTAAAGACAGTATAGGAAGTCAGACACTGACAAAAGAAAGCACATCTACGCTGCACAGCACAAGCTTCACAACTCAGCTAGCCGTGCTAGTGTTCCGCTCCACTCCCGCTAACATACCCTCTTGTCCTGGTTTTCAGGGTTTACAAACATTCTGGATTTGCTGCTATTCTTTAAGCATTTTCAATTAAGACAGGCAGTTGAAATTGTTACAGAATCAATGGAGATACGCTGATTTACATCAGCTAAGGGCAGTACCTAAAAGGACAGTGTTCTCCGAGTAACCTGATGCCTGTGCAGGCATCTGGCTTAGTGTTTCACCGTGGTTCAACTGACTCAACGAGATTGCCAGTGGCAGCCTTCAAGTTGCACACTTCTCAGCATCCACCCTTTCCCGCCTGAATCTGGAGGGGTTTGTGCTTTTATTTCCACCAATTACCTGCATTCATGCATCATCCACAAATCAATACAAATAAATTCCCGGTTACAAGGGTTATTCCTACAAGCCTCTGAAGAACAGCCTTCTTTGACGCCTCGGGCACTTAATACTGACACCAGCTCCTTCACCTGAGTGTCCAGAGGGATCCTGTAGTTATTAAATCTGACATCCTTCATACATCCTGAGGCAAGGCACAAAGAGAGAGTTTTAAAAGCCATTCAGCAAGAATGATTTGAAGCAGCTGTAAGATTTGGCAGTTTGTGTTTAACAAAGGACCCAGGCTACCAAAGTTTAAATCTAGGACTGAATTTACCTGAACTTTCATAGCATTGTTCTCCATTTTTTGACTGAATTTGTTAAAGTTTTCATCAAGATTCCCAGTGTTTTCCACAAGAACCAAGTGCTGCTGCAGGCCCCTGTCTGCTTGTATTCAAGACAGCAGAACATGTACCCCTTCACTACATTTTCAATAGAAAAGTCCAAATATTGTGGAAAATCTGTTGTATGTGGAAAATCTGTTATATTCTTCAACGTGTACCAGTATCAATTGTGTTTGGTTGATTTTTAATTGTAGTTTACAGCTCAACTTTATAGAAGAGCAAACCACAAATAATGGTGAAACAGCCTGGGGTCACTGATAGAAGTTTTGTACTGAAGAAGTGTGGCATTAATTTTGTATGCACAAGATGCCTCAGTATAAAAGCATATACCTTGATGAACTAAGTACGTTTTATAACTTCAAAGCCCTTAAAGTTTCAGCTGCTTAACAGCAACATTAATTGTCCTAATTAAAATGATCTTCATGTAATCATTTGACTTCTTTAATCTATTTACTTAAATACTATTACTCCCATAAATAAACATTCAAAATATGGTCCCTGGTTCTCAGCATAAACTTTAGTTATTGGAATACTTCTAGTGAAACAACGGAAAACAATCTTTTTCTAAATAACTTGTGATACACTTATGTTTAAGTTGTTATTCTATTTAATGCATATACATTTTATAAGTTTTCTCCTCGCACTTTTGTGTTATTCACTGAAATACTTCTGTCTGGTGAAAACATTACCACCTTGTTTCAAATGGATTTACCAGAATCTGGTTAAAGAGGTGAAAGGCATGGGAGAGAGAGGTGGTAGACAGATATCAGGCGCATTTAACCAAGTAATGGTGTGTGTCTTCCTTGTCAATATAAAAGATGTGGTGCATAACTGTGCATGACTTACACTGTGATTTTAGGCGAAGGGTGAGCTGCCAACTGAGGAGAGAGTAAAAAGCTGTTATGGATATCTTAACCTTACATTTCTCTGTATTTCTCCTTTGTGTAACTATTCAATTTCTAGGCTGAAAACTGATTTGTTTTTTAACAGACATCATGACTTTGTCCACTCAGTTGATAAAAATTTAAATTGTTAGCTCTAATTCAATAAACCATTTCTAATTTTAGTTAATGATTCAACTGAGTGACTGTAAAATTCCAATAATACAAAGGTAGTGCATAAAGGTAATAGACCAGAGTTTGTTGTGTGCTATGCAATGCAGGCATAAAACGGGAATATCCCCTTCAGCATACGGACAGTTGTATTTGGTAGGGAAGGACAGCTGCTGCGTGGACTGGATAGAACCATGCAATGAACCAGTTCCGTGTATCTAATGTGATGAGCCATCCACAGCCCACCTGGGAGAAGCCTGTGGATCTCCAGGTACAAATACTCTACATACAGTCGTGTGGAGAGGTTACCGTCTTTGTTCCCAGTCCAGTAGCTAACAGTATGTGCACATAATTCCCTGCTGTACCTTTTTCCTAGTCAGAACAGTTTATTTGTCCCTTTTGCAAAGTGTCATGCAAGAAATCTGTTTACTTTGGACTCTGCATAAACAAGAAAGCTTCTCGTAATGTGTACCAATAAATCTTCATTTTTACAGGTCCATTTTCTGAACAGTGAGATCGAGAATGCCTCACCTTGAAAACTCTTGTTTTGATTGAATGGGTAGGTGTTTCCAAGGACCAAGCTGCTGGGGTCAATCACAATCTCTTTGTATACTCCTGCTGCTTTCCGAGTTTCTCTCCTCCCACCTCCTTCATGAAGGCGAAGAGCAAATTCATTTTCATTTCTCTCCAGTGTGATATGATGCCATTCACCATTATCAATGTGGTAGGAGGGAATGCTTACAGAATAGTCTCCATCACCCAGATTATATGAGACCACTAAGAATCCCTGAACAACCTTGTGGATAATCAACAAAGTAGTAAGAAAGAAAAGAAAAGTCATCACCTGACATTTTGCATTGACCTGTAACTTCAATCTTAAATCATTTGTTTAAATTTAGGGTCTGTTTACACTGCACATACAGTGTAATATAAAGATACTTCAGGTGCTACTGAACTAGACAACCTAAATACTGGTAGCAGTGTACTCACAGCAGTATGTAATTCACTCAGAGTAATTTTACCCTGCATCTCTCTTGGACAAATTTATGGGGTTCTTCAAATGGTTGAGAATCTGGTGTATCACCTCTACACCGACAGCTCAAACCAACTTAGCTGAAGAGGTGACTCATTCAGTGGTACGTAAAAAAAGAACAGGTTGTCATTTTGAGAGTCTGACATCATTAGAACCGCTACAGGCACCTTTCTTGGCAGAGTCTGAACTGTGCAGAATCGGCCACTCGTGACCATGGCTCAACAGGACACGAGGGCAGACACGCTATTCATCCTGTTCGGTATAGCAAACTATACTTCCCTGTAACTGGCCATAAATTCCTTTGAAATCCAATGGGATACCATGGTTGTGCAGTCGGTGTCTTAAGTGAAGGATCAGATCTGTAAGTGTCCATAAAACGAATTCCAAAGTTTTTGTGCTTAGCATAAGGTTTTTGATTCTATTTCCAATTCTTAAGCTAAAGTTTCTCTAGGCTAACTATTCATGGACACCGATTTAACTCTGTGCTATTCCTGTCTGGGATGCCTTGCTCACCTGTAGGGTGATGTGTTCATCCTTATTTCGAGACAACATGCTCGTGATGACACTGTCAGGCTGCCGTGTCCTAATCATGGCTTCAAACAGCGTCCTACGGGCAGGCACACTGGCGGGAAGCTGATAGCGAATGTGACTTCCTGGCCCAAATGTATATTCTTTGGCAACTAAAAAGACAGGATAAAGACCTTTAAATCATTTTGTAGGGAGAGGGAAATATCACTGTTTCCATTATTTTCATAATACGAGTTGAAAGTAAAAGAAAAAATTGTAATGCACAGCATGGATCCATGAGACATAACTTGTCTTTTGGGACATGTCCCTTTATCTATTTCCACAACTTCCCCAGTCACTCTCCCACTTCATCTTCCTCCATAAAGAGGTGATCTCCCTCCCGATGTGATCCTGCTAATGCTGCTTCTTACAATGCCCACCCAGTATGACAGCAGGAAAGCAGAAGCTCTCATCAAGACAAAAGAAGAGGCTGCAGTACCAGAGTACTGAGTATACTGAGTACCAGAACCAGTTTTCCCCACCTGCTATTTTATAGTTGTCTTTTTGCTGCAAACCTTGGCTCCGTGAGGGCCAAAGAAAAGATCCTACTGTACCGAAAGCACAGAACCTTAAGCCAATAGAGTCTCTTCCAGACACCAACAGAGCAGTAATTTCCAGTTCCTGTTGTGTAGTTCTAATTCTGCACAGTAAGTGGTACTGGCACACTCACATTTAAGTTTTAGGTTATGAGATATTTCTGAAAGTGCAAACAGATGCAAATTCAAAAAATTGTGACAAGAAGAAATAATTTTGTTCACAATTCTTTTGTCATGCAGTCTCCATTATACAGTTACTGCACGAACACCCTCAGGACTAAAGAAATTATCTGATACTGAGAAAGTAAATTCTCAAAGGGAATTAGAAAAGAAATGGTCAAAAATCGCAGGCAACTACACTGAAACATGGCTTTACACAATGTAAACATCAGAAACCACCTCGGCAATCATTACCTGCAAACATTTTATGTTTTCTGTATTGTAAAATTTACCAGCCTATCAATAACATAACAGAAAAACAGACGTCACCTTTATCACATCGATAGCCATAGTAACCCGGCAAACAATGACAAGCAAATGAGCCCCAGTCTCCAAGACACCTCCCATGGATACCACAAGAAGACGACCCCATGGTCTCACAGCTCCCATCCGTAAGTGTGCAGCCAGGGAAGCTATTCAGGGACTCTGCAGGAGACTGAAGGTCATACACCTTCAAGAGAAAATTGTATGAGACCAAAATATTATTTAAGAAACACACTTCATTTTTAAACAGAAATAGCTATACCACGTAACAGTCTGTTCTTCATCTGCACTGCTTAAGACGCTAAGTTTGCTTTTTGACATTCAGATTTCAACTTATTTTATCAAGACCATATTTTGCCTTTGAATAAACTCAACTAACTATGAAAGCAAAAAGCCCCTAATATTTCCTAACAAAGCAGACAGCTGGCATAAATATACCATTATACAATTGCCATTCAGAAGTTCCCTGAATGCGCAAAGAAGCTTGGAAGGCAGCTGCATGAAGCAGGCGATAAACAAAGGCACAGTTTCTGGCTCACAAATACATCTGTTTGTAATTGAGAAGTAACTTTTCAAGGTAGTTACTCTAATTGTGACAGAAAAATCCAGGATTTTCTTTTATTTTACACTTACGCATGTGGACACTGAATAGATTAATGGAAGCAAAAGTTTCAGGTATAATACAAATCTCCCAAAAATTTAATAAAGAAGTTCACTCCTTTGCTAGAGCAAAACGTTACTCTTCTCTTACCTGAGTATCCACGATGAAATTGCGCAAACAACCAGAAAAGTGTTTGTGTAGCAATTGTGGGTAGGAATATGGTAACGATTCTTTTACACCACCCAGCTGTAGAACATGGTTCACATTCAAATACCTTTAAAAATTACATGAATAATAAAAATAGATGTGAATTTACCTTCAAACATAGGCATTATATAACAAGGCAGATAAATAAACATCTACACTGCATTTCCAAATAACAGAGGCTTTATAAAATAAGAAAAGAATGCAACTATTTTATCTTCTTTCTCTGAAATAGTCAGTCAGTGAGCAGAAGCCAGCCCCTTAAAGTAGAGAGTAATTTATTTTTTAAACATGACAGTGAATCTATTTGGAGTTTAACTGTGGGACGCTATTACAATTCAGGTATGTTTGTGTTCAAGTCAGGAACAGCTGTGATATTCTAGACACCATATTCTCCTTCAAGTGCTTCTGTGTGTGCACATTCATCCCGTACTGTAGGAATACTACAACAAAGACTGTTCTGTGTATGATAAAGGCCAAAAGCCTAAAAGTTGGGTCAATGTGGTCTAAAAGGTATGGTACACACAGCCAGGCTCTGCAATGTCTCCCAGTCATCTCTCTGAGCCAAAGAATTCCATATATTTTAGTCCTCACAGAGTTTCTTTTTCCCTGAGTTATCATCAACTCCATTTTTTCGTTTTCATTTGTTCTTATATTTTTCGCTTTTTTGTGCACTCCTTTCATGACCAGGAGGGCTCCATGCATCTACTGACAAGGCTTAATCCCAATGCTAATCAGCACACTTCCTGGGACTATCTATTCCACAGCTCAAGTATCTTTATTAGTACAAATGTCCCCCTAAAATATAACCTGAATATTCCTCACTGTAACTTAAGGCCCTGTACAGAAGAGATTGTCCAAATCCTCTTTGTAGCATTCTTTTATATACACTGAGACTTATCATCTCTCTCCTCAGTTTTCCCTTCTTTCAGCTAAGTGACCTCAATTCCTTCATTCTTGATAGCTCTTGTTCTCAAGGCAAGCTGATTACAGTCATTGCTCTTCTCTGGACTATACCCAGTTGGTACACATCTATCCTGCACTGTGGTGCCCAAACTGGACCCAGGACTCCAGCTGAGACCCAACAGCGCTAACCAGAGGGGAAGGATTATCTTCCCTGTCTTAGAGCTGCACACACATTGAGGTGTTACTGTGTAGTGCTTGCCTTTTTCACGTTAATGTGGCATTGCTGACTCACTTTCAAACTACCATCCGCATCTTCTACTGATACTTAGCAGTGGTTCCCTTCTCTCTATTTGTGAGGCTGGTTATTTCTGCCTACATGCAGTACTTGTCGTAGTGGAATATTTCCAGGTCCTATTTTCGGCTTGCTGAGATAATTTTTAATTCCAAGCCGTGCCCTCCAACATACTGGTCATTTCTCCCAGCTTGGTGTCATCAGCAAGGGCAATAAGACTCAGTCCAAAGGACTGAATTATACTGACTCCAAACCCTTGCAGAATGCAGCTGAACGCATCCTCCTGCTTTGAATGTAATAACTGCTTTTTGAATAAGATTTTCCAACTTTTTCAATTCTAACTGAGGCTAAGGGCTGACCCAACGGTACAAGCAATTTAAACCACCAGAGTCATTATCGCACCTTGGCTGCATTACTTTGCTGGAAAACAAACACAGGTGGATAGTGCGTCTTGTTATGAGACGCTGCAGCCCACCGTCAGGCACACCAGCACCAGCCTACCTTCATCAGCAGTTTATACAAGTACAGCGGGCTGTGAAGTGAGCTGCTGAGGTTCTGAGCTACTGCGCACTTCCTCTGACTCTGCTGTAAAGGTGGTAACCCTGGATCAACCGGAGACCCTGATGTGTTAGTCTGCCTTCATACGTTCGCCAAAGGCTGTCAGTAGGAGCCGTCAGACTTATACCAATCAGACAGCAAGAGTGGCTGAGGATCCAGAGTTATTGCCAACTGGCCTAATTTCATGAGGTTTTCAAGAACAGGCTTACAGTGATTTGATAAATAAAGCGAGAGAAATCCTGTGGGTAAGGGATGGTACACAGTACCCACAAAAGCTCCAGTATTAGCCACATAGTGTTCTGGGGTTGTCATTTAGTATTGCAACACTACTCGGAGGAAGACTGGTTCCTTAAAATTTGTTTCATGCTTTAAGGTCCAGACTTGGCCCAGAAGGTCCTAGAGAAAAGCAAATGCTTTTATGCTCCTAAGTCATTAATAACTTGGCTTCAATTTGATAGGTAAAATGTTCAAAGGCCTTAGAATAAACTGTCTTTCGGTGAATCTCCAGAAACGTACCTTGCTCTTCGTGGAGCAGACCCAAAGACTTCACAATTGGTACGATCTTCAGTGGACAGCCATTTGCCTACTCCTTCTATCTCTGAAACAACAGCTGCACTGCAGTGATCCAAAGTGAATCGAACATCCTACACCAAAACATAGGATTACTGAATTAAGAGTTTCTGTAAAATTCAATGAACAAGTTGTATCAATTTTCATCTTTTTCTTTTTGCATACCATGAAGCAAAAAGGGTTGGGTTTTTTTCCTGTTCTGTTTTTCATCTTGCAATAACCAGTAAAGTCAAAATGGAACCATTTAACAAAAGAAGGGACTTAACTCTGCATTTGATTTATGCTTCTGAGCAGCTTAACCACTTTCACAAAAACTGTAACTGCATTTGCAAATAAATAATTATCTGCTTTTTGTGCATAGGTAATTGATTTCAGTGTCCAAATGTGTACATTGAATGTGCAAATCACAACTAAACTTTTATTCACATTCCACATGTGCTGCAGAGCTTAAAAAACAGGAAAAAAAGATTCCTCTGATCACGGAATATGGATTACAACATAGGCAGATTTGGAATTGACAATGCTGTCTTCCCCAAATTTGTATTATTCATCAAATCTACAAGCACAGTTAGAATAATACATATAATTACCCAGCCTGTTTTTTCTACCCTCCTGTTTCTGCACAGGGATTTTTATGGAAAAAAATCAAGTAACTCACCTGACCATTGGTTCTGACTTCTAGCTGATGCCATTTTTTGTCTGCTACATTCAGGTGACTTGGAAACTGCAGCATCACAAAACCTGAGCCGTGGCTCATCTTCAGCACAGGAATACCACTGGAGAGTTCTAATACACCATGAACAAGAAATTCAGCTACGAGAATCTTTCCTTTTTGGATATGTTAGTGAATGTACTGACTCAATGGTTATTGCTGGTCACATAAAGTGGGGTTCACTACAGAAATAACTAGAATTATATTCTATGACTTCTCTTATGCAGAGATACTCATTCAATATAGTATTTATTTTTATACTTTAGATTGTGCCACTTTCTCTGTCAAAACACCGAAACTAATTCCTGATCAGCAATCTGCAATTTTATAATGCTCTCAAACAATTAAAACATGCAGGTTTAACTCCCTCCCATCTTCTATTCAAACTTACAAGTAAATGCAAAACAAAGCAAAAAAGAGGTAAATGATTAACAAGATCCAACAACATTACCTTTCAATTAGTTAGGAAAATATAAAATGCCAACCATACTCTGCATCTTGTAAATTAATTCACAAAAAATAAGCAGTAGTAACCTTTTAAGTATGAGTCAACATAAAGCAATGAGTTCTACTTGTGTATAAATTTTCCTACAGTGGCACGCTGGGGCTGGATTCATCCATCAAAGCATTGCCTGTTTAAAAAAAGTGAAAAAATGCCCCGAGACTGAAAGCAGTTTAAGTGCATTTCTTTTCTCACCAAACTAGGTAAGAATGACATGCGACTTAGACTGCATTAATCATAGAATACCTATCTTCAAAGTACCTAAATTCCTTTATAGCACTACAGTTTTCCTAGGGGGATTATTTTTTTTTATATATCAATCTGTCTATTTTGCTTTCCCCTTGATTTCTACAACTCTGCAGTGGACCTAAAGCCATAGGTGCAGGCTACAAAAATAGGCACCAAAGAAGAAAGACCTATTAGGAAATGTTTCAAAATATTTTCAAGCCAGAAAATAAATTATCTCGTAAGACGGAAAGACAGAATTCATACTCTAACTACTACACTGTTCACAGGCAACACATTCCCAAAAGACATTCAATTTTTTCACACACTTTTGCAGAAGTACCTATTGCAATGAAGTTTTCTGTACTCCCAGGTTCTGGATTTGACAAAGGACCGCTATACAGCAGAAGTCCATCTGGAACCACAGTAATAAACTCCAGAGAGAGCGAGCTTTGAAAACAAGGCCTGATGGGACGAAACCATGCATAACCATTTCCATGGAAACTGTGCTTCGTCTGCTGGCAGTCTGGTCCATGAAACGAAGCAGGACAAAGACATCTGAAGGAGCACAAACACAAGAAGTAGCCAAAATTCCCCAACGTTCAACTTCTTTTTGATTTTACATGCAACAAATGTAGCACTTAAATCACAGTAAAAACCCAGCAGTTAAACAATAAAGACTTTAGCAGAGTCTCAGGGGCGCTTGGCAATTATTGAAGTGCAGAGCATATTTATCCACTATACTATCTCCATCAAAAAAAAGTATTTTTGAGGCCATGTTTTTGAGAATGGTGAATTATTTCCCTAAATAAGTAACATAGAACACCAAACATCAACTGGTCAATTTATTACAGAGAAAACTCAGGGAGGTTAATTCCTAGCTAGAATAAATTCAGTATAATTTCACTAAAGGAATACTGGTGCGTGCCAGGTGATGCTATAATAAAGCAAGTTTCCTACCTAATGTTTTCTAAGCTCCTTATTACCCATTGTTTAAACTACATTTCACTCCCCCTACATCCCCGCTGCTACCACTGATATTCACCCTTATTATTACTCTTCTGGAAAAGAAAAAAAAAAAAACCAAAAACAAACGCAGAGCATACTTCCCATTCCTTCATAATGAACTAGGTGCTCTCAAAAAATGACACATGTTAATTATACCACTGTTTTTTCCCCAGGGTTTTCTTTCTTACTCACACACTATTTCCACCGCTTTCAGGACTACAGCACCATTACTGGGCCGTTACTAAAGACCCTGTTGTCACTAGGTTGACACTCCAGTGCACTCGTGGGTTTTTTTGTTTCTCCTTCAGTCAGAAGTACATTTATGATTTTTTTAGACCTGTATCTTGTAAGGTCCACTTGACACTTTAAAAATAGAAGAAAAAAAAAGTAAGAGAATCTGCAATACAAGTTTCCTCACCTGTAACCATTCAAAGTGTCAATACACATCCCACCATTGAGACAAGGGCTTCGAGGGTAGGAGGAACAAGGCTGATGAACTCGGTCCCTAGCTGCACAGGTGCAGACCGCATTGACGGTGGTTGTTACCGAGACAAACGACACGCTGCCAGTATCCATCACTGTTGGGATGTCACGCACGGCGAGGCGGTTTGTACAACCGTTGCCCTCACTACAATTTGCACTCCTACATTCATCTACATCGATCTGTGAAATGTTCAGTTGTAAAGCTGACTGGATCTAAGAGAAAATACAGTTTAACACATCACCAGTCTCGTCCTGATGAATGCTTTTACTTACTCCTTAATTTCTGAAAAATCTAAGCCATCATACACTTAATGGAATGCTTTACTTTCTTGAGTATTAATTAGTACCATCCCTGACTATACAGGCAAGCAAAATGATTTCACAAATACAGGAAAAAATTGAAAAAATTTACAGTAGCAGTATTTCCTAAAAACATAATCATTGACACAATTGACTGTGAACACATTAAATCTGTACTGGCCTACTAACATTATTTCCAGGGACCAAAGCTCTGAGAGCAGCGATACTCCACCTTCCGAGCTGTGCTGTCTGCATCACCCTGGTAGCAACAGGCATGTTTTAGCTCAAGCCAGGACAAAAAGTCTTCCTCGTGAGTTACACCCAGATACTATTTCTTACGTTCTCTTGCACATAAGGATAGAGACGCAGGAAAACGCAGAGCTGAGCTGCATTCAATAATAATGGCCACAGACAGCGGCCTGACAAGAGCACTTTGTAGTAATTAGGACTCAGTCTACTGATTCGTGCCCCATAAACTTACATTTAATGTCAAACTGCCTGAAACAAAATGCAGTCAACTCAGCATACTGGATACTGTAATTCTAGTCTACGTTAATCTTTGCTAGTTGTTTTTATCATTAATTGGGGTTGTACCTGAAAGCCCAAATACCCAAATAAAGAGATGAGCCTCGCTGTATATACAAGTCTTGTGACGTAGTAATACTGTCTCTGCAGTTTGCAACTGCTAATCCGAACAGACCAAAGAAGAACTAGCAGAAAGCACAAAGAAGGGAAGCAAGCTGCTCACAATAAGCTCGAGGACAGTAACAGAGCTGCCATTATTTCAGACCTTCTGCACTTCAGCCAGTAGCCTACGCACTGGACTAAGTTACCACTAAGTTTGTTCCCTGGCACAACAGACTTCTTCCTTCTACTTGTTTGCGGATTTTGCACAGGTGCCTACAAAGCTTCAGAATTTGATTTGTATTTGGTGATTCAAGTACTTCTAAATGATGTGTATTTAGTGCCCAAACCTGAATACAAGAGACCTCACTACTCTCACAGTGGTATACGCTGAGGTATACAAATGTAAAACTAACAACATTAGATCAGACTTAGACTCTCTTTATTTATACATTTAATATGTATGTTTTTCAAATGATAAAACGTATGACAAATATCTTAAAAATAAGCTTGGAAAAGATCAAAACAAATACACAAATACTAAAGCACTGCTATTTTATTTTCACTTGTGCAGTCATCTCAATTCACCACCTTAAGAACTTTGACCTTTGTAATCAATTGTCAGTATATCCTCAAATATCATAACATGTATTGAAAAACATGTCCCCAAAGGCATAAAATATACTTTATAATGACATGATGCATCCTGTCAATGCAGTTTCGTGTCTGCTGCTCACATCTATCACCATTAGTGGAGAGTCTATAATGCACATTTAGACAGCTATGTAATGCTGTTATAGAAAACCATAGTGTATATAAACAACCTTGGCTCCTTTACAGTCTTAGGATGGATTATTTTTCTGCTAAATAAAAATAGTTGCTGTAAAGCTATATCCCAAGGAGGTAATGCAAACATATTATTTATTTAGCAATTCAATGAATAATTCCAGTGCTAATTACTTATTTTCTGTATTTATAGTTAAACACATGTACAAAAACTACTGGAGAAATTCTCCAGCTATGATTGGTTTTCTGTAAACTATTGGTAATTACTCACTAGAGCTATTCATTAAATATTGAAAGGCGATATATAATTAATACACACATATTTTTTCATTAAAATATGTGAAGCAATCCCCTTGTTACCACTTTGATGAATTCACCTGCCATACATTATAGCACAGAATATTTGAAATCTATGCAATTTTCTGTATTATTGTTGCAGTAATTCAATAAATATGCAAAAGAAGCAGTCGTTACGCTTCATGAATACTATCTGTCTCTGGTATTTCCTCCTTGGTCACTCTGAAAAGTCTCATAATCCACACAACTATTTACGATACAGTAAGATGTAGGCAGGTGGTAAGTTAAGATATTCCTGTTTGGTTCCCAGAATCAGGCAGACCCTACCATATTCACACAAATGGAAAGTGCGTTTTTCTCTTCAGGAAAAGTCCTCCATAAGATGTAACAGGTATTAAACCCAAATATGCCCCCATAGCCACAAATGACGTGTCAGGAAGCGCTGCCTTGTCCAGGACAAGTTACAAGCCGAGCAGTGGCACCTTGCCTTTGTGCAAGGCAGCAGCGTTAGTGTCTATTCAGCAGCATCTGCAGGACTTCAGCAAAGCCAAAATCTGGAGGAGTACAGAAAATAAAAGTGGGGCCAAGACAGACTGTGTCTGGGTAAATGAGTTAGAGGAAACGCAGGATCTGGTAAGAGAGTAGGACAGTTAGGAAACCCCAGGATGGGGAAGAAAACATCTTATATTCAAAAACTATTTTCCCCTTATAACAGTAAAAAAAGTTGGGGGAGGGTGTCACTTTGTATTTGAAGTTGTCCTTTGGTGAGTTAAATACAATCACAAAATTGGTTGTCTCCATCTCACTTATCTGTAGTTAACTGTTCTTCTAACCTGCATATTCCTTCCAGCAGGATTTTTTCTATGGAGTGTCATCTCTTTGTACAGTAGAATTTCCCTGTGGGTGGTATCAAGCCTCTACTCTAAGTGTGTAACCACAAACTGATGATTTGGTTATTTCCATCAGCAGCTGGAACATCCAAAAAGCTGCCATTTTTAAGACATTCTCTGTACTACAGTACCACTTTGGCTTCTAGGGATTCTTCTGATTTCATATTCAAAAGTCTGACAGATTACACAGTGAAACACTGACTGGAGAAAACACAGGCAACTGTACCATGATGGGAACGGAGAACCATCCTTCTGCAACTAAAAAGTGGTTATATTTATTGAAGTTAGTACAACCATATAATAATTGGATGTATGGGACTAAGTAGAAAGGAGAAAGCTTGAATTAAGCAATTGCTTGACAAGTGTTTTTGTCCTGAGTGAAGCAAAAAAACCTTATCTGTAAATCTAGCATATTCTTCCACTGAGGTTTGGGATATATACCCCGCAAACTCAGTATTTGGGTGTATTACATAGATGCATGATAACTCTAGAGAATATACCTCATTTTTAAATGCTGCCATCTCAGCATGCAGTTTCTCAGGTCTGTAATATGCCAAGCCATCACCGACTGCAAATCTTACATCTGTCTGTTTTCCATCAATGTTCAGCACACTGAAGACAAGGATATCACTAAGCTTCGCAGGTAACATTTTTGCTAGTAATTCCTTGAACTTGCCATGTCTCGTTTTGCCGTGTTCATCTCTCCTTATGAACTCCTCTGCTGTGACATCTGAGTTTGGGATTCAAAAATAGATAAACATGAAATGCTGGGAGACCACAGGTTAATTACTCAATTTATTTCTTATTTAACAATATGGAAACATACCAGAAAGTGTCCTACAGTAATAAGGTAAATCAAGTATTGATATAATAATACCTATGTCACATAATCATTCAGTTATAGAAGTAGCTAAGCTAAACCCTCACCAGCAAATACAACTAACCTGATAGACGCACAGTGGCTGAGTTTTGTATGGCTTCATTTTCCAGCTCTTTGACATGGATTTGTACTGTAGATATAACATCAGGACAAACTCCATCAGAAACTCTAACTTTTAAGTTGTATATTCCTTGAGGAGTGTTATCCACCATCATCAAAGAACCGGTCCTCTGATTTAATCTGAAAGATCTAGACATAAATCTTCAATCAGGAAGCCTTAATAAATGAAAATTGAGCACTTACTTTATTCATTAACCTAATTCAGAAGGCCTTAAATGTTACTATGAAGATTACAGGATCAAAACTTACGGGAATTAGCAAATAACCTCAGAAAAGCACCAGAAACACCCTAATTCAGAAATGACAATCTGCAGAGCTTATAAAAAGATGCTTCTGCCACTCCCAAATCCCCGGACTTTCCCCGACGTGAATAAAAGCAGTATGTAGTTGAACCACAGGGTTCAACATAGTCATCATGGGCAGGTCTGCGAGATAAGTAAAAGAAAGTGACAAACCCACACAAAGTCATTCCAGATTCTCATTTATCCATCTGCAACAGGATAAGGTCTGTATGAAACCTCTGATATCATCTTCATTTGCCTCCCCAAAGGGATAGCAATCAGTAATTATGGAAATATGCCACGACCACTATTACAGAAAAGTAACCTCTTAATATGGAAACAGGCCCAGGGGCTGCTGACGGACAAAAAGTCAGTCTTTAATTTTGGTCTACATAAAGCTTTTAAACTCTTATTCACAGCAGAGACAAAAATGCACATTCATTTTCACATCCATTTTCTCTATTTCAAACAGCATACAATTACGCTATATGCCATCTCACTTCATGATATGAACAAATAATGTATAAGTAGGAATTAAGGATCTAATTCAACATTTCAATTAACAGAAAAAACTCCACTAATCTGAGTCATGGTTTTCACGTGCAATTGCAAATTTAGCCAAAGGAGATCACCAAATTCCCTTCCACTTTTGATTAAATGATTCTATTCGGCCCTTTTAAATTTGGGATTTGTATTCCATCAATTCTAACATTTGAGAGCAAGTATTAAAAATTCTGCCTGTTTTTAAATTCAGTCCTACAAAATGCACATTTTTAAATTAATTAATGATGACATCTGACTAAAAATCAACATCATGGTGTGATCCTGCATTCTCTTGGAAAAAATATTTCATGCATTAATTTCTTAATACCTAGTTACCCAAGTAAAAAAGAAAAAGAGCATTCAGAAGGCATATTCCTTAATACACTCAATAACCCTGGCTTTATGTGCATCCTGAACACAGAGAAATACATGGCGAGCAAAGTAATTACAGAATCATAAATATTACTCATTTTGACACAAATACAATCCTCACTTGAGCAGTTTTCCTTCAGAGAGAAATGTTTTATTGTCCCAGTCATCTTGATCTGGTGCAAACACTTCCCCAAGCACTGTTGTTGACCATTTTCCTGTTGAAATAAATTATAATAAATCTGCATTTAATTTTTGCTTTTCAGTGCACTTCATATTCTGCTGCATTCGTTACTGCATTTATTATTTTTCAGATTCCTGCTCAATTTGGTGACGGTTATGATCCAAGATTCTTAAAGTAATGCATAGCCTGTGATATGATTTCTGCCAGTTTTGGAAATGCGAGTACACTATGGATGTCACATGAAAGAAGAAAAGCTGAAAACAACACAAAACAACAAACAAAATGATACATAAATCCAACTCTATATAAAATTCTCAGACAAAAAAAAAAAAAAAAAGAACCACCACATCAGCAGTTAATCCCCAAATGTTTCGTTGCTACTCTATTACTTCAAACGGCACACAAGTGAAATCCAGCAAAAGAGGGAGAGCATCTTGTGGGGTGCAGCTGGGAGAGAAGGACATGCCTGAGAAACGGAAATGGGCAAGAAGCCACCAAGCTGTGCCAGTTCTTGGCCCTTTTTTCAGGCCCCTGTGGGCTCCCACAGAAGTGGAACATCCAAGCAGCTGTTGCAAAAGGAGCAACTCCAGGGAAGGAGACCTTTGAATTCCACAGCCAAGATCCA
Organism: Phoenicopterus ruber ruber; assembly: GCA_009819775.1. Taxonomy (NCBI): domain Eukaryota; kingdom Metazoa; phylum Chordata; class Aves; order Phoenicopteriformes; family Phoenicopteridae; genus Phoenicopterus; species Phoenicopterus ruber. Next base: position 11,699,775 of record CM020227.1, read on the forward strand.
GCAACATAGGAGATTTTTAAGGTTCAAATCTGGAGCCAATCCACCCTAGAAACTTCATTCTCTCATTTCTACTGTAGGGTCTGGTCACATCTTTTTCTAATTTAGGCATACTGAATTCAGCAAAAATAACTCATTGCAAAAATACCTTCTGTAGATTAATCTTCTCTAATATTTATCTGAAATTCTACCACTGCAATGATAACTGAGATATAGTCAAGTCTATCTGGAATGGAATATTTGGGGAAAGGTGGAATAAACCATGCTTAATAAGGGCCACCAGGACTAGTTTAAGGTCCAGTTTTACAGGTAATTTCAGAAAAAAACCCACAGTAATAGAAATTCAAGACAAATTTTAGAAAATATTATTGAACTGTTCATCCTCTGCTAAACCACTCGGATGAGAAAACGTAAAGCATTCACTTAATGGCTGCATTTGCTCTGCCCTCTCCCACTACAACGTTAAACCTCGCAGTGCTGTGGCTGCTATCACAGAGCAGCTCTCCTGCCGGTGTTTCCTGAACTAGGTACTGTGCACCGCTCAAGAACACATCCAGAACAGCATCTTTTTTTTTTTTTTCCCGTTCAAAGACTACATGTTCTAGGAAGCAGTCACTTATTGCACCCCAAAGATTATTCTTTTCCTAAAAAAGCACTGACCCAGCTTTCTCTTGGAGCCTTTCTTGGCAACAGAAAACCTCCCTCCACAAGACTTCTATCCTGCTCAGCCACACAGTGGCTGTCACAGCGGAGGTGGGACTGGTCCACAATTTCTGGGTAGGGCTCATCTATGAACCTCTGTTTCTCTAAGTTGCTTCAGTTCTGCCATTCTCATCTCCAGATCTCTCAGCGTCAGATACTTTACAAATCATGTGTGCACACACAAAAAACTTTTCCTCTGTGTAGGTGAAAACTAGTGAATGGAAAATAGATTTTATTGGTTTATAAAAATACTGCTTTTTCTGCAAGCACAATATATACTTGTTTGCAGCTAACAGGTTTTTGGTAGATGATCTTTTACACGCTAGAGTCTGAGCTTTGCAAATATAATTTACTCATTCAACTTTATTTAGTAGTTTATAGAATTAGAGTTTCCGTTTCAAAATATGTAAACCATTTAAAAATAAATTAAGAACTGTAAGAGAGAAATTGTGTGTAAAACTGTGCTATAGTCATGAATCTGATACAATATCCAGATAGCACTTACCTTTGTAACTGTACACATAGACTTCCTTATGGCCAGATTCATGGCAGTTGTCATTTTCATCACCAATTGTTACAGTTAGGGTGTTTGTAGAGCTCATAGCTGGAGTCCCACTATCTGTTATAACTATTGGCAGATGAAACACCTTCTGCTTTTCTCTGTCAAAGGACCTCAAAGCAGTTACAGTTGCTGTGTTATTTCTGTTGTCAGTAAGAGAAAAATCCAAAGAATTTGGATTATCTGGTGGCAATGAAAATGTAAAGGGCGGCCCATTTTCCTCACTGTCCAGATCAAACGCATGAAGCAGTTTTGATGTATGGTTCACATACACTATATCAGGCCTCAATATATTTTCCCAAACTACAGGCATGTACGGTGCTTCAAACCTTGGTGCATTGTCATTAACATCAAGCAAGTTAATCAAAACTGTAACGCTTCCAGTGTGGGCAGGTGTCCCTTGATCTGAAGCTTGTACGATTAAGCTGTATTTTTGAACGACTTCACGATCTAGTGTATTTGCCACAATCACGTGACCATGTTGGTCAACTGCAAACTGTCTCATAGGATCCGAATCTGACTTTATAGAATATATAATGTTCCCATTCAAACCAGAATCCTTGTCTGTAGCTCTCACTGTGGTTACTGTAGTACCTACAGGCACGTTTTCAAAGACAGCGCTTGTCTGAATAAACTGAGAAAAGAAAACTGGGCTGTGGTCATTAGAGTCTTCAACTTCAATCAGGCACACTGCAATACTAGAAAAATCAAGATCTTCCACCGTAATAGTAAGATTAAACTGCCTTTCACGTACATTCTCAAAATCCAATTTTTTTTTCAGTCGAATAGTGGCACATTGCCATTCCTTGTCATTCTCAATATAAAACTTCTGATCTGGGTCTCCCCCGATGATACTGAATATTAAGTCAGCATTTTCCCCAACATCTGCATCGGTAGCACACACTTGCAGAACTTCTGAGTCGATGGCACTGTTTTCAGGAACTGTTGCCTGCCACATCTTTTTTGTGAATTTAGGTACATGATCATTGACATCAGCAATCCAGATAGTGGCAGTGCCAGTGCCTGTTAGCCCTCCACCATCTCTTGCTTCAACAGTAAGAAAATAATGGTCAGTCCTTTCTCTGTCTAGCATTCCCCCCGCTACATGGACTGTACCAGTATGAGGATTGATATTAAACATGTCAGTACCAAACTCATTTTTTACATTCTCTGTTATCCTGTAAGTCAGGACAGCATTAAGACCTACATTTGGATCATCACGATCAACTGCACCCATTTCCATGACTAACGTGTCTGCAGGAGAATTTTCAAAGACACTCCCGTTGCAACCATCAGGCATGCACGCGAACATGGGTGCGTTGTCATTTATATCCCACACATTAATAATTACATCAGCAAATCCCGTAAGTCCTTCTCCACCTTCATCAGTAGCCAATACAACAAATCTCCACAGAGCTCTCTCTTCCCGATCCAGCATCTTGTGTGAGTAAATGCTGCCCGTTTTCTCATCTATTGTGAAAATATCAGCTGCACCATGCCCATGCAATGAGTATCTCAAATCTGCTTCATCCACATTACTATCAGGATCATTTGCCATCACCTACAAAAGTTTTGAAAACAAAGACATAGAAATTATAAAATATACAATGATTGCATCATATCCTACATGCTGCTACAGTCTAAAGGAGTCCAAGCAAAAGTATACGACGTTATTAATATGTGCATGCCAGATGAATGGCAAATGAGAGGTGGCTGAGGGACAATTCAGAGTAGATAAATACACTTTGCATTACAATAACAATGTAGGTATTCTAATACTAAAATAATATTTTATTTTTTAATATTTGTAGAGGTAATTTAACTACACTATTCTGACAGCTACTTTAAAACGTTAACAATTTGCTTTTTTAGGATCACAAATGATCCATCCTGCTTATCTTACTTACTATCTTTGTAATTATTTTTCCATAAAAGTCCATTTCTCTTCATCCACTGACAAAAAAACTCAATAAAACTGAATTTCATTAATATACCTGTGCTGGATTATTACTAACATAATTGTACCAGAGTAATCCGTGCTCTTTCATTGAAATATTATAATCTCTGAAACTGCGTACACTACCTGAAGTACAAAGACTGGTAACCCATCCAGTTCCTCAATTATACTTCCATAGTATTCATTGATAGAGAAAACTGGAGTCTCATCATTTTTATTCATGACACTGATGATGATAACTGCATAATCTTCCCATTTCCCGTCAGAGGCCAACAAGTGAATCTCATACATTTTTGTTTCTTCATAATCCAGCGGCTGGGCAATAAAAATGGCTCCTGTTTCTGGTTCTACATCAAGTACTCCTCCTGTGTTTCCAGCTGTGATCTGATACCGTAATTTAGCATTTGTTCCTGTCAATTACCAACAGGGTCAAAAAACACACATTTCTTGAAGTAGATTAAAACATGGGATGTTAAGATGAAGTACAAATCATATGATAACTGATTTTTGGTATTATAGTTCTGCGGTCTTTTAAAACATGCAGCTATATCAGATTACTTATCAGCATTTTCAATTCTGCTATGTCCAAATTTAATTTGTGTCTAATCATGAAATGTGTCTTTGCAATGAAGTATTAATTCTGCTTTTACTTATGATCCCTTGAATTCACTGAAGGATAAATATGACTGGCCAAGGCTATGGGACAAATTCTTATTTGCTAACACCCAGCATGTAAGAATGAGTTATCATAAAATACTTCATACCGTAGAACCATTCTGCACTCATATTCATTTATGCATGGAGTTTACCAACAAACAGGATAATTATGTATCAAGCCAGAGGAGACAGTCCTAACAGAACTTCTCAGAATTTCAGATGCAGTACCAATTTGCCGATGGTTTTAGATCACGTAAAGACTTTTAGCCTTTCTGCAAGCTCTACTTTCACATTACCATTCTTCTCCCCTTCTTTCATAGCGACATCATTAATCATTTACTTTACTAAGAGGACAGAAAAGAAGCGCCATATATCCATCACACCAGGTCCTCTGATCCAACACTGTAGAGTAGATTTACAGGCAGCCTAAGTAATAAACTAAAAGTTCCTTGAGTAGGTAAATCCTTCTTCAGTACAACTTAGCCACATTTGCCTCAACCTCCTTGAGTGGGTGAGGGATCAAATGCAGCCAGGATGTACTTGCACTTCACAGGCATGCTGACAGAACAGTCCTTTGGGACTTGTGCATCATACAGCAAAGTCAAATTAGTAGTGCACCATGGCCAAAAGATGGAAGTCTGTACTGTTCCCTCTCTGATTTATGAGCACTGGTTATGTACGTATTTTTACATGACTTATGGCTGAATTCCTGTCTGATTTGCAGATAAAGCAATATAGCTAAGACTCATCATATGCATTTAGGAAGTCCAGTTTCAAATATGAGAAGGTGTACCAAAAAAAATAAAGAACAATGCAACGATACTGTCCATAGAGAAAGTAAATGAATCTCACTGAAATCAAGTCTGATTCATTCTAGTTAACCAGGACATTTTTATTGGTGCCCATTTGTAAGAAAATGATATGATCTATAATAAATTTGTATTTGCTGGCACAGAAATTATTCCCCATCATCCCACATTAATGCATTTGCCTCCCGAAATAAGAGTAACTTGACTTATGCCTCACAGTTCCATTATGAACTAATGTTCATGCCCGATCAGTTCACACTTAAAGAAGTTTGAAAATCTAGAGACAAAAAGACATTTTCCTTTCTAACACCACTAAATATGTCTTGGTGTGCTGAAATTAACTCATTAATATTTTAGACACAGCTATGGGGAATTCCAATACTTTACCTTCATCTTCATCGTTAGCACTGACTGTAATGATAGTCGAGCCCACATCCTGGTCTTCATCCGCATTTACTTCATAGACACTCTGAGTGAAGACAGGCTTGTTATCATTCACATCGCTGATAAAAACGTGCACGTAGGCCGTGTCTAGAGAGACAAGAAACAAGAGATTAAAATACTCAGTTGTGCCACTTCTGTCAGCTACAATTCCTTAAACTGTCTAGCTGCACATTAAATGAAGATGAATATGCAGACAATACAGAAACAAACCCTTAGGGTTGTGGACAATATATATACCAACATTACTCAAAAGCACTTGGATATCCAATGAATGTCACATCCAATTTGTTTAAACAGATAATACGTGAATAACCGATGCCTAATGCGGCAATTGTACAGTTTTTAGCCATAACTTTTTGTCCTGAAGCCACAAAAGCCAAATTTTAAGTCTTTCTTTAAGCACAGTCGTCAATTGAGAATGAAATTTTCTATCTTGAACTTTCCTGCTTCGTACTTCATAATTACTTTTGACTGAATATAGTACCATATGTAGTGCTTTGAGAAACACCTCCACTACCCAAAGATCTGCATCCTACAGATAATGAGTGCATCTTTGCTAGCTAGGAAATACTCTCTAAACTCTAACTATGAAGCCCTAGTTTTCTTTTAATTTCAGAACAAAACACTTGCCTGATCATCATATAAAATATCTCTGACACAACTGTTGCACAGACAAACAGTTAAAAAAAAAAAAACCCCACCAAAAAACACCACCAAACCAAACCAATGGAGACACTTTCACAAACACATTTGAAAAAAAGGAAATTAACATTTAATCTTGCATTTCAGAGCTTCTGTTTTCACAGCTTCTGTTTTCAGAGATCAGTCCAGGTAAAATCACGCTTGCAACAGACATCTGTCTCTTACCAGAGTTTGGCTTCCCATGTTTTCCAGGTCGAGCTGATTCAGAGCCATCTACTGACTTGACTTCTAGAAGATAAGACCCCTTCTTCTCTCTATCAAACACTGAGGCAGTGTATATTGAGCCTGTCTGTGAGTCCAGGCGAAAATATGTGTAGTCTCTGCCACTGTCATGTAACAGGGAGTAAGTTATCTAAAGGATTAAAAAGAAGTTGTTTATCTATACTTTCCTTTTGTTGGATAGTTCACAGCTAAATAAGTACTTAAAGAGAGGAAGAACAGTCTTGTGTTTGAGAACCTGACCAGGGCCAAGAAAGCTCGGTAAAACTGCCAGCTTGAGCAATCTAGTTTAAAGTCAATTAACTTCCTTGCATGTTGACTGCCAATCTGTAAATGGAAATAAATTTGTCTGGTCTAATCAGTTCCTGAGTTCACTAGCTCACGTTTGCACAGTGCTTGTGCAACAGCACTCAAACTCAGATAAAGATGCCAGATACTAATAGAACAGCCACAGGTGAGCTGAATTTGAACTTGCTCAGTATCACAGACCATGTTCTAGTCTCTATTATATATATGCTTTTGTGAACTTGACTTCAGCTTGCACTCTTGCTCTAAGGATATGCCTACTTTCGATTTTTAAAACAGGTAACAAATATCTCCACTTTTGGTGTTGACATATTTTGTAAGGATTCAGTTTTCAGTACCCCCAATGGTGTACAACTCACAGAAGCTTTTAACGCATTTTTTCTTCCATTAATTTATCCAATCACATTTTTGGTCTATGTAGACCTTTCCAAACCAGAGCATTCTATAGCAAGTTTTTCACCTGAACTACAGGTTGTATAAATATTTCTTCTTTGTTTTCTGTCTCACACCTACTAGTTGTAGTTGCATTTTTCACATGGCAAGACAGAGAAACATGTAATTAACTACTTTATTTCATCTCATGTTTCACTACTAGTCATCCCTTTTCTAGGTTGAAGACTTCTAGTCTATTTAGCCATTGTTCATACAGAAGTTATTCCATACCTTTCATCACGGAAGATGTAGGTCCCCACTTGCTTACCTCACCATTCTGACCAAGGTCAAGGTCGGTGGCAGAGACCTGAACGACAAATGTCCCAACACCAGCTCCCTCTGTTACCGCGGCTTCATAAATAGATGAAGTGAAGAATGGGACATTGTCATTGACATCTAAAATGTCAAAAAGAGCAGATAAAGAGAAAACTATAAAACTTTAAAGGGGAAAAAAAAAAAAAGAAGTACTATGATTATACTATAATGTCACTGAACAGCTTACACACCTGTTACATTAATATAGACTGTAGTGAATGCTGCCAGAGGAACCGCAGCAACATTCTGTGCACGAACCCTCAGCAGAAAGCTCTTTGTTGTTTCATAATCTAGCGGCTCAGCTACCAGGATTGAAGCAGAACCATCGTGTCTGTTTGGAGCCAAGTAGAAACGAACTGGCATGTTGGTCTCCGGAACAAGTCCCTCTTCTAGGTTATAAGTCACACGGGGATCACCGTGGGGAGAAGTCGCTTTGATTGTCTGCACAGTTCCAAAAGTTTGCGTAATCAACAGTTTTGTAAGTACAGCAACATTTATAAAAGCTTTTGTGTATTGACCCTCCCAGATCTTCAGCTCTCTACTGAAAACACTAGGACAAGTATTTCCTGATACCAAATCTTAACCTTGCCTGATACATCTCCAGGTCACAAACAGGTGCAGCCAAAGGTTACCAGTCATTATATGTTTGGTTACTCACGCTTTTATCCTAAAAATATGTATTTTGGAGTTACTTCATAAAGCTGTTCCGATCACTCATTCCGAGCAATCAAAGTAAACAACTCTAAGTACTTTAAGCCCAATAATCACCTCAGCAGCATTCAGAAAACTGGAACACCTATAGTGTTGTCCAAATGGGAAGGAAATTAAATAGTGGTTGCACACATATAAATTAGAGCAAAAATGCTGGTTACCGTTAGCATTTCTGAAAGAAACCTGATAGCAGATCATTGGTCCCTACAATACACAAAATTGTTATAAAAGCTCACTACATTTAAGCAAATAAGCAATGTTTAGTTACTCTATAGCCTTAGAGCTATAGACAGACAAACAAGTTTGTCCCATCCTTACCAAAATTGATGCATCTCGTGTAGTATTCTCTGGAATAACAACTTCATAGCTGTCTCTTTCCCACTGTGGAGGCTGGTTTTTTGCACTGGTAATAGTTACCGCAAGTTCAACTTTACTGCTCCTATTACCTCCATCTGTAGCAATAATCTCTCGAATTATAGATGACCTCTGAACAGTAAAAAAGGTTTCATTACAAAGGGTTTTGATTAGAGCTCTGATGAGCTTTTTTTTTCCCCCAAATAAATGAATACATGAAATTAAAGGCACACTTAAGAAAACCTGCACAGAAGGAAAACATCCACAACTGCAGAATACTGAGCTCAGAATATGAAGTAGGTGCAAGGTTGCTGAAAATTCTGCTATTTGCTTTACTTAAGATTGTTGGAAAATGTTGCTATTTGTCTCAACAAACCTTAGCAAATTTCACACAAAGTTTAAAACAAAAACAAAAAAACCCCACTTTGTGGAGCTCCTGAGTTCTTAAGCTTACCGATCAACAGTTTTTGTTATTAGGTCTGTAGGGTTCTTAGATTCAATAAAGAAAATATATTAAAAGGATAGACTTTCACTAAAGTTTTGTGTGTCAGTTACTTAGAAGTTAAATTTCAACATTAAAAATATCTATAGGTATTTAAAGATTGACATCTACAACAGTATTTTCGCTTCAATGCAAATTACTTTACAACTCTGAAAATATCAAACTGCTTATGTAGGTATCTAGAAATGGCTGAAACTGGTAAATTTTAGATAACTACATGCAACAACTTTGTTCATTATGCCTTCACCTTCCTGAGAGATAGCTATGCTTAGTCCACCATGACTAACATGTATCAAGTTGGGAATCTGTATCAGAAGCAAAATTTCACACTCTTTCACGTTCAGGTTTGTGTCTTAACTCATTGCCTGTTAACGCAGCGAAGTCCTACACCAGGGTTCTTGTTCGCCTGCTTACAGTCTCAGCCCTCCAGTCCTTGGTATGCTATGCTAATGCTAATGCCAGCTGCTACTTTCCAGCTGAAAGCAGGGCTTGCTTACATGCAATTCAGAGTCAATGAACTCATCAGCTAAAAGCCTTGGACTCATGTTTATTTTAAACCTGACATATTGATCCTTTAATGTGCAGGGGCAACATGGAGGCAAGGACAACTCATGACTTCAGTCCCTCCTGTGATATATTGAGATAGCCAGTTTAAAAAGGAAAGCAAGCGCCATACCTGAGATATGGGCTGGTTCACAAACACCCAGCCTGTAGTAGGATTAATCTGTAAATAATTTGGTTCTTCATTTGCTATCGAATATGTAATGGCAGCATTTGAGCTGTAGTCATCATCATGGGCTGCAACACGAAGAAAGCTGGTCCCAACTCTTGTGTCCTCTCTTAGGAAATCTAATGTAAGGAAAGGATATTTCAAACTGATCATTAATTCACTAAAGTACCATGAACATCTTACTAAGAAATGAAGAAATACTAAGGTAATAATATATGGAAGCTGTAACTTTATCTTCCTTGGAACAATGGCCCTAAAAATCAAACTGAATTATTTTAAAGAGCTGCTATCACTCCAGAGCTATGGATCACATTTGAACTTTGTATTATCACATTCATAACCTGGAATTCTTATTTCTTGTAAGATACTACTTTTTTTTTGTCTTGTATTTTTACTAAGGCACTAATTGCTCTATATGAAATATACATAAATGGAATTTTAATTTATTGCATAAAGCCAGAAGAAAAGGACCACATCATCAGAAACTACTTTCTAGGATTTGCATAGTATAACTAACTGAGAATTACCCGTCTTCATTTTTTTATTAATATTATACATGTCTCTGGGTGTTTATGCATAAACAGGAAGGGTTTTTTGAAGAACGAAGAAGGAAACGTAAAACAACAAACAATGAAGAATGATGAAATTCAAATGGGAAAAGGAAAAGTATGTAATCAAAAGTTATGACAAAAATCTATTAATCAGAAAACAAAGGATACAGTTAGTGCTCAGCACTGCACACTCACATGCTTATTACAACTTTCACATCTCTGTGTAGTACCACAGACACTTGGTATATTCAGGGAAGGTAAGATACTCACATGGCTATTGTTTCAAGGAATTTTCCCCTAACGACACTCAGGAAGGCCTATGAGTCAAGACTGTACTTGTTACATGGCACACTACACAGAGTAACAATTCTGCAATTAATTAAGGTAAGTGCATCTCTGGCTGCAATCACCCAGTTGGTCACAAGATCTACAGCCAAGAAAGACAAAACCCAAAAATCTTAGACATCAGGTAAGCTCACACTCAGGGCACCGAAACTCTATCCAATGACTCTCAATTACATTCATAGCGGGTGTTTTCAAATCTGGGATCATTGTCATTTTGGTCCAGGATGATAATATTTATCTGACATATTCCAATGAGTGGTTCCGCTGCCTGATCTGTTGCTGTCACAGTGATAGGATATTCCCTCTGTTTCTCTCGATCAAATACCTGAACAGTTGTCAGAACTCCTGAAAACAAATTAAATACCGGAGAGTTAAAATACTATGCATTTGACAATATTCTACATTTAGATATTTATTGTCTGTCAATACATTAAGATACAATGCAATAGGTTAAATACACCTATAATGTGAACTTCAGGTTCAAGGATCCAATCACAAGATTTAAGAATTTTAACAGCTTAAATTGTACTACTCAGGCAGATACAAATTTCATATACACTTACATCTATGCACAACTGGACTTAAATTTAGAAAATGGAGATAAGTATCAAACTACCTTTAGGAGACTGAGTTTATAAAAAATATTTCTTTTGAAGAGCAGTAAGTACAGGGTAAAGGCATGTTGCATGTCTTCAAACTCCAAAAGTTCAGCCTGAATTTAGTTTTGGCCTTCTGAGACTTAGCCTCTTTGCTGTTTGTAAGACTTCTGTCATTTGAATAAATCATTTATATGCCATTAGCAATGTTGCAAGATAATGTGCACTTAAAATATGGTGGTTTTTTTAAATCTAGTTACAAAAACACACGAGTTTTTTCACACAGCAGAACTTCCACATTTCAGAGAAAACATCAGCTCTAGTTCAGTATTGGACATGTATGAAACTAAAAGGAGAATATTCGTTCATGCAGTTAATACAGTTTATATTTTGTCTGCTATCAAAAAACTCAATGAAAAAGCACAAAGTCTGATTTTATTTAAGCTTTTTTTCCATCGGTGTAATGAAGTGGTTTCTATATGCCAGTATCAGTTCTGATATTCACTTTACCCGTGTCAGGATGAATACTAAATGCTGGTAGGACACCACCTCTGTGCATCAAGCCATATTTCACTATACCATTGGCTCCTTCATCAGCATCAGTGGCTTCAACCTGCAGTACAACTGTCCCTGAAGGCTGGTTTTCCAATACAGAAGCATGTTCCTGATAATACTGACACTAAGAGAGGGGAGAGAAAAAAGAAAAATCAAGGACTTACCATGCCATTTGATTTAAAGATATACTAGAGGGGAAAAAAAAAATATTTAGCTACACTTCCATTCACATGCACTGATGTTAATGTTTTATCTGTACCATGTTTAATTTACAGACTTTACTTCCTATTTTGCAGTTACATGAACAACACACAAGATGAGGCCACTGAGCATCTCCAACTAATGCAAATATTTGGAGAAAAAGTTACAGTTGCATATACTTCCAAATGTAAATATTTTTCTGTATTAGCAAAAGCCTTATAAAAGAGGGCATACACTTGCCCAAACCACAGAATTGCTTTGGTCAAAAAGAGATTTCTACACAAAGTAACTTTGCCAAGGACAGATTACTGAGAATTTCCAAGACTGACATGAATAGTCACTGACTTTTCAAAACGTGCAACATTGCCCATCAACATTTTAGCCATCACCATCAAACCTGAAATTTTTAGACAACAGATCCTTAATATGAGTTAACATTCTGAAAACATATTCGAGCATTTATTTTTTACAGTACTTTACAAATTAAGCTAAAACACTTTCACTCTTCTCTCTTTCGTCAGTTCCAGACTTGCAATCATCGCAAGGAGCTATGTAATTTAGAGAGGTATTCTGGAACAAGTTCACTGCATAGATAGCTACGCCTATCGATTCCTCCTCACGTATGTCACACCGAACCTCCAAAGGTTATTCACTCAACCTTATCTTCTAAAATGCCAGAGATAAGATGTGGTTCAGGGAAGAGACAGCGCTCACAGGAGCTGTTCTGCCACAAGAGAACAAACCCTGTAAGTCTTAGGAGAGGGATGGAAGAGATGGGGAAGACAGCGGCATCAGGACTCAAAGAGAGACAAAGGTGGACCAGTTCTTGAATAGCTCATCTGCTGCATCACTCGCAGTGACAACAGAGTCTTAAACATTTACCACGCGATCTAGCACAAATGACCGAGCCTCATATATTTACCTTCTGAAAGACAGGTTTGTTATTGTTGACATCATCGATTTTCACAACAACCTGGGCAGTACTTGTAAGAGAACGGGGCCCTCCAGAGGCGTTATCATCAGTAGCTGTGACATTAAGTACATATTCTGTCCCCTGCAGCTTAGGAAATGGAGTTGAACGAAGTCTAACTAGCCCTGTAAAGACAACAATAGATTGTGGTTTTTAATTTTTTTACTACATTAACCAATTACTGTTATTCTTCTCACTAGTAAGCATGACAACAAACCATTCTAGTTTACCCATTCACCAATAAACCAGAAGGCTGCTAGAGTTTAACTATGGTATTTTTACTGCAGTCTGATATTAAAACAAAATTAAGACAGAACAACAGGTTTGCTTGTCTGCAGGTACATCTACAGAGCTAAATAAAACAACAGCTACAATTCAGCTGACCTGCACATGTTAGCTTTAATCTATCTGCTGCAGAAAAAAACAAAACAAAAAATCCAGCGAAACATTGTGGCAGACTTCTGTTTAACCTGCACCAGCCCCACCAGCGAGCCTGGCTATGTTCCTGTATCATTATTGCAATGAAGCATGTGTCACCGTGTCTACTGCTGTAGCTACCAACGCTAGCTCAACTGAAACTAGTACAAGTTTACCTTCCTGCAGCACAACCACAGCAGCATTTAGCTATCTAGGCATATCCTCAGAAACCTGTATTTTGCTACTCTCCCAAGTCACTCAACTGAGACACCCTGCTGGATGGGACATAAAGGCACTGTCAGAGAAAGATGTATGAAAGATTTGCTGCAAAAGCAAAAGAGACTACAGCTATCTGAAACCACGCAGTAAGAAGCTGTCATTCTTCTGCTCCATCATCTATCCATCACCTCTATTATTCATCAGGCATAATAGCAACTGTCATTACAACAGAGTATTGTCACAGCATCAATGTCACTCAATTTGCTTGCAAATGTATTGTTTTAGCTGCAGCGCTTATTTTTGACACATTTCCATTTTACCTTGGCATTTCTGTGACAAGGGGGGTACAGACTATTCCCTTGACATCATTTCTGAAAAGAAACCGCTGCAAGCCACTGTATAAACCTTTACAAGTTTATTAGGCAACAAGAGCCCAACAGTGTTTTGAAAAAAAATGCTAATGTTTCTAAAATTAAGTTTCAAAGACTATAAAAATTAATTGGTAAAAAAGTATAAAAGTACATAGACATGTTTATCTATATTAAAACTATGGAGCTAATTCTAAAAGATGCTATCAATCAAATGTTAAGATTCTATGAGCACTTACAATAAAGATTTTCAGAAGCATCAGATATACTACCCCTGTGACAATTAGATACTTTTAAAATCATCGTTCCTCTTTAGGTGCCAAAGTATCTTTAGAAATTTAACTCTTGGAACCTACAACTCAGAAAGGATAAAAGGAGCTCTCAGTAAATTCAGGATCACACTTCAACACTTGCAAGTTACCTGCAGACCGCATTTTGGGGAACATTTCAGAATCTAACATTAATATTGCAAAAACACGATTTGCATAGAAATTAAAATTTCGTGCTCAGTGAACTCTATGAAATAAAGAGAAGGAATAACTTAGGGCAGCTTACTTCTTCCTATATGTTCAACACTTGTGCTTTGAAAAATGTAAGTTCAGATTTTGATTGCAGTTCAAAACAGGTTAAATGTAAAGTAGTTTAACTGAAGTTAATTAAGTTACTTCAGTCCTTCAATGGGATTTCAATTTGGTTGCCTGTTTCTGTCTCAAAACATCCTCTTTTGTTTTTTCAAGCAATAACAGCAAATAAATCTTATTAATTTAAAGGGATATGCCAGCCTACTCAGATCATGCGTGTTTGTGCCTTGGTTTGTTTTGGTTTTTTTTTTAATGAGGGCACCAATGCTGGAGGAATTTTTCCTTTAGTGTTTTAAAAATATGCAACTGCTGAAAAGCATTTAAAAACATGTAAAAACTAGTATTTCAGAACAAATAACTTAAACTGCAAAGTACTCTCCACACATTTTTTTTCTCATGCATGCAGTATTCTCAGCTAAGTAACATTGCTCACGTGAATGATTTTGTCCTTAAATGAAAAATACACTTACTTAGTTCATATTTTATATACTTTTGCCTTTATTGAAATAAAACAGTGGTAGTCTCATTCTGCCTATGAATGCATCATTTGGTGTCAGTACAACACAAGTAAACTCGGTTAAGAAGTCTTTGCTCACACATGCGTAATCAGGACATAGACTGAAGGATGTGGAAAAAAAGCCTCATCTAAAAACCCAAATGCCCACTTTAAACCAGTTAAAACCGAGTTATTGAAAAAGTTGCACAAAGAAAACCACTGGACTGTTGGATGAACCAGGTTTCTATCTTGGGACCTGCTCTGCTCTTCTTGCTCAGTGACAGCGAGGTCCCTGCCGGCCTTGCTGTCGCCCTTGACTCCCATTTCACCTTACCCTGCAGAGGAGCCCTTTCTTGCTGCAACTTTGAAACTAGTTTCCTAGATTAAATGTTATTCAAATCTTTATTTGACATTTTGGAATGTCACCCTTACTGTTTTCAATAATAACGGTCTCTACTAAGTTACTGTCTAATAAGTTACCTGTTACCTATAATAATGCTCTCTGTTAAGTTACTGACTGAAAGCAAACAATGAATAAGTAAGATAGGTCAATTATACAAAGCTTTTAGGAAAATGATATGATTTTTTTAAAGATTATAAGAGAGTCTAGAACAATTTCATCTTTGTCCTGCACTTTTTTTTTTAGGTTAGTATTAGCTTCAAAAATAGCATATGCTATTCAGTTTTCATAATTGCTACCTAATGAAGACCAAATTCAAGCTGCATCAGATCAGAATCAACACTATGACTGCAGCAACAAAGAGCTAATATATTATTACCTTTCTTAGGGTCAATAACAAAGTTTCCTTTTTGATTCCCAGACAGAATATCATATGTCACACCATCTCCATCAGGGTCAACAGCATTAACTGTCGCAATCAGTGTGTTTGGGCCTGCATCTTCAGAAACAAAACTCCTGTAGCTGTTAAAAGAAATTATGACAACACATTTATGAATTTAGACGGGAAATAATACATACAGAACTCTGCTTCAGAACACCTACTGACTACCTGTACAAAGGGTACTGCAAAGATGTGTAATTTATTAATACAACTACACTGGTAAGATGCTGCTTTGTTAACCGGTGAAACTATAGTACTGATGATCTACTCAACCATTCGTCTCTTTCTGTCATTATCTCCCATGGATTTCCATTGCAAACTTTCAGCAGTATTGAAGCTTTGAAGCTTAGCTTCACAACAAGACTTGGGCTAAATGCAGAATTAATTTTTTTTTTAATTTTAAAAAATGAGTTGCATGATTCACAGAATCAAAGCAAACATTTGCTAAGTTAAAGCATTGCTTGCTATAGCACACTTTCTGACACAAGCTGTCAAAATGCTTTCAGTGTAGTCTTTGCACCAGCATGAGTAAAATGAGAATCAGATGTGGAGGATATGTGCATAATGTCAGTTTTACAAAAATCTCTTCTCAAGTCCAGACACATCACTGACATTGTAAGCTCTTAAGAGGCATTATCAGCCTAAGCTGAATGCTCTCTGGAGTAGAAAAGCCCCCTGCTTTAGCAAAGTCCCAAATATTTATTGTTTTATCTGACTGGATTGAGCATAGGCCAGACTAAGCACACTACAGACCTGTCTGTAGTAGATATCTCAAAGCTCACAGTATAGATAAAATACATATGTACCACTGGGTTCAGAGTGCTTATGGACTCAGTCTCCGTATGCTGAGAATAGGAAAAAATTCAAAGAAAAAGGATGCACAGAAAACATCTCCCTTAGCTTTTGCTGTCTAGATATGTGTGTTTTCATCAAAACCTTCATAGAGACAGCTTTTTTTCTTCCCCCAATTTAATATGCAATGAAGTAAGAGAAGTAAATTATTTTGGTTTAGCTCAGTCACAACCCTCAGGACACTGTCTTAACGCTGCATCTGGAAAGCAAATGAACAGTAATTCTGATAATTTTGAACATGAAATGTAAGGACAGAAGAGTTCAAGTCATCAGAAGAGGTCTCTTAAAAAAGAGAAAGTAAAAACTGACAAAATGAAACAGAGCGGTAGCCTTAAGCATTTCATAACTGAGATACAGAATAACCGCGACGAAAGCAAGCTTGTGGCAAGGAAACATAAGTTTATACTGGACTGTAAATCTATTTAAACAAAGGGCTAGAAGGACATCAATCATCATCTTGATTTGTATTAGCCTGCCACAGAGCATAACATTAATCGCAAACTAGTCTCTCAACAGGACCTAATTTATGGGTGCTCATGATGAATCTATTTCACAGAAAACTTCAACTAAGTTCTGTCTGAGATTCACCTTTGGGTTCAAGATTTTTTTCAGAACTGGAAAGATAAAGCAAAATCAAAGCCTAGTTTAACCTGGTTAAACAAAAACTTGAGGTAATTTGAATTCCAGGAGCTGAATTCAATTCCAATGCCAATCTAGACAATATACAATAGCAGTTTCCCTGCTATTGCACAGGGAAAAGAAAAGCTTCTTGTGAACGTTTGGTAATTTAAAATAATGTTCATTTTAATCATATTCTTCAGTAAACTTTAAATATAAAAGCTGGCAGGGTTGGGTTTTTTTCAACTATGTTTTCTGCTTCCAATTTGTTAGAGATGTTTACAGCATCTTTAATACTATCACTGATTTCTGATTAAAAAATTAGGAACAGATACAAGACTAACAGATACAGATAAATAGTCAATGACCCTGAATATTAAAACAGATAAATAAACAAAAAGTAGGCATCATCTGAAGAGCGAGAAACTTAATCTGGTTGAGTATTTGAAAATGCATAGAGATCCAATAAGAACTTACAGAAGATCGATTTTCCAAGCCTTAGCTCCTAAGCAATGTTCAGGAAAGAAAGGAAGGCACAAGATTTTGAAGCCAGAGGTTACCCTTACATAAAATAAGGACTGTCAGAAAGCTTTGACGTTTTGTTCAGCTAAACCAAAAGCTTAGCATCACTGAAATCTCTGCCTGCATTTTGTTCTGAGCAACTTCGGCTTTTAAGAGTAGAAGGCTGATGCAGAAGCCGACTGGGAATTCCATTACTAAGCCTCTAATGTGAATGCAAGTTTATAGTACTTTCGACATTGCTTCAGACATTTCTGAGCCCCAACTATGTAAGAAAAATGCTTACTGAAGAAAAAAAAAAGTACAGTTTGTAGGGCATGTGACTAAGTGAAATTAAGTGAACACCACTTATTGACATTTATCTTGTGTTTTTTATAATTCAGTGGTCATTTAGGATTCTGTCATCTAAGCATTTTTCTTTAACAATTATAAACCAGGGATGCGGACTATTGACTCTGTTTAAGCTTAAATTGCCTAATTAAAAGGCAAAATTCCACTGTGTACTCTGGATGAGGGCTGAGGACAACACTGACTCGCCTGCTTTTTCTGCTTCATTTCCTTTGGTGGTGTAGGGGTCCTCTTGAAACGTATAATGTGAAATTACTGCACCAGCTCTTTCAGTACATATTGGAAAAAATGTAAGTGCAAGACCTGTCAAAACAGACTGTCTATATACTACCTCCATCTAGCTAGATACATAAGTCCTACCATACATTGAAAGTATGCCTAAACCTTAAAATTAAGAACCAAACTCAAAGCGCCTTTTTTTTTTTTTTTTTACTGGTAGTAACAGAGTCTCAGAGCCAAAAGATCATCCCGCATTTGTCAGTCTAACTCTCAGATTTGATTGAACCAAAGCCACTTACCATCCTGTAACGATCACCCTTCCAACCAAACTAAAAAAAGCAACAGTAAAAGACAAAGATAACACAGTTTTAAGAATATGTATTTACGTTGTCTGGGAAAACTCAGGTGCTTCATCATTGACATTTGAAACATGGATCCTAACAGTTGCTGTCCCAGTCTTCGGCTCTTCCCCTTTATCTACAGCCATAATTATGAACTCATAAAGATGGTTAGGTCGCTCATAGTCTAACCGTGTTGCTGGAAAAATAGTACCATGAGAAGTAATACTAAAGTCTTGACTCAAAGTGTAATACAGTATTTCGGCATTCTCTTTTGAATCGCAGTCAGTGGCTGTCACTATTAAAAGAGAAGAGAAAGACATTGTGTAGATCAAAGTCTGTGAATTGGAATGTTAAGTACTTTAACAAGAGAATTAGCATGTAGTATAAAACTGTAATAGCATTTGCCTTGGCATGTGGTGCTTGAAATAATTGATAAAACTGTGCTATCCTCTGTGCTTTTTATTGAACTAACCCTTACTTGAAAATACGTTGCTAAAAAAAAACAAGAAAGAAAAGTTAAGTCCCTGGTTCAATTCAGCCACTAGATCTTGCCTTTGTCTGCTGGACTTAAAGAGCCCTGTACTACCAAGAACATATTCCCACACAGAGACGTATATTCTCATGTCCATCTGATCTCTACTGCTGACTTAAGATCACTCGGACAGATCACGCCCTGTGTGATTAAAGAAGAAATATTTACATATATTATTCAACTGATGCAAGTTAAATTAATGTGTTCATCAGATCCTACCCATAACCTACAAAAACCTACACTAAGAACACAGTTACCAGAATAGTAACTGACAGACTACCATTAGTACAGGATAGATCACTAAGTAGAACAGTAGGAGGTTATAAAATCCTGTTTAACTAGGGAACAGCAATTTTCCTGTAGCTTCATCTCCTTTTGCCTCTCAAGATTTATAAAAAGTTTATGTAAGGGTTAAAGACTAATATAAGGCCCTTCCACAACTGTTTAGTTGACATAAATTTGTTTTATTGCCAGGACCTGCTCATTTCGTTATAAACACCTTCAATATAAGACTTCTGTGGTTTACATAATCAAAATTTACATAAGCTTTAAATGATGATGCTCTGTAAATTAAGTCACTCGTTACATTGGGAAGAAGCAAAGTCTTTTTCTCAAGCATCCAAACAAAACCTCACATGCAACAGTTAAACCATGCAAGAGGCTTCTAACGCAAAAGAGCATATTCCCTACAGCAAGCCCACACAGGAGTCAAAGACAGGCAGAGAAGATAAGCTGATGTGTCTAAAATTTCTGATCCAACATCGCTCTCTTCCTTCAAAAAAAGAAATGGTGCAGGCTTGCTACTATAATACTAACCACAACTGAAGTCCTGTTACTTCAAAATCCTGCAAAGATTTGCTTCCTTTGTCTCCCATCCTCCAAAATTGTTTGGGCTGTGGCAGTAGTAAATTATTATGACCCAATTCTACAAGGTGCCATTTGCCTTCAGAGAGTTGCAATGACCCATGCCAGGGCAGGTAATTTTGCCTTCTGAAATGACTTCTAATCAGTGGGAGGAAAAAAAAATTACTCATACTGAATGTAACAAATAGTTTTAGAAGTACTGGCCTTGTAGAAGTGCAGTTGTCATAGTAACTGTTTCAGGAACACCAACTTTGCTGTAAATTGACTGATGAAATTCGGGGGCACAATCATTCACATCTGTGATTACAACCAAAACCTGAATGGAAAAGAAGGGAACGTTAAACAGCAATGTGAATCAAGGCAATGACTTCGTTGCTCTAGAAATATCAGATGGAAGACTTTCCCAAAAACATTCTTGAGGTCTTCAGAAGCTATAGCACATAGGATAAGCCATTTTTCTTAGACGGCTCTTTTCCTGCTGAGAACCGTTGAAATACTAGATCCCAAAATACTAGGAATTGCCAAGTCACAGTCTCCTACAGCAACATATTCCACTCACCCTTAATCTCCATTGATTATTTACTATTACCAATTCAAAGGAAAATGGACCGTCTGCTTTCCAAGCATCCTTTTTCCATTATCTTATCTTCCAAAACTTCTGTGATTTGTAACACTAAAAATTCTATTGTCAAGCATATTACATTTTAGCAGTATAAATCTCCAGGACCAAGTTCTGAATTCAATTACAGCAGCATAAATCAGATGTAAACGGAACTGATTATGGTTAAACAACTAAGAAATACAATTCTGTTTCTAACATCTTTAAAAATGTTTTCTTATTCCTATGTCAAATATGAGTCCACAGTTGCATTGTTCACAATCCAAACAGTATGGAGTGTGTTAAATTAGCCTTTATGGAGGTTCACACTGCTACTCTTCAGACCATCTGAAGCTGGTTGAAGCATCCTGCATCACAGTGCAACAGGTAGACGTATACTCCATCTACCCTTACATAGGTTCATATAAACTGGGAGTTGCTCTCTCATAACTACTGAGGTTGTATCGGTGTAAAGCAGGTACAAGTTAAACTACATTCAGGCTAAATGTATTTGTAAAATCATCTCAGAATGCTCTTTCAAGTCATATTCTACCACTCTTCATCTTGTAGTACATAAAAGGGTCAATAGAAATTATCAGTCTCTGGTGTGCTACAGCCACTGTTTGTTACACTGGCACACTGTTTCACTGTCTCTCTGTGTCCTCCCACTTGTTCCTAATAATTCCGCCTCCTGTTCCCTCTACAGCGTACATCTTATTTCCTGCAGCAAGAACAAACTGTTATATTGCACGCATTCCCTAGCTCAGTCAATCCTTGAATTCAAACTGTAATAACTATATTTAGAAATATTTCTGCTGTCAAACAGCTTTCTAAAATACCGTGAACCATCACCTTTCAATATCTGTGAGTTTTTATTACTTTCTGTCTTTACAAGTTCAGTTCATGTTCTTGATATGAAACAAATCATATTCTGTTCTGCTTTTGTTTTAAATTGGAATAATCTCAAATATACATCATACTTTATCGAGGTTTAGAGTAAGACAAAACCTCACGTTTGGCTTGGCCACATCTGTTTCCGTATCTTCCCAGATAAGGCGTAGGACCTATGACGGGATGCCATATCGATCCCTCAGAAACAGCCTTTTCAGCATCAGCAAGAGTGAACTCCAAGAGCATCTAAACCAGCCCTCAACATCTATCCACAGACAGAAAGACTTTTAAAATGGACAGCAGAATAGACAGCATGAGCTGGGGAAATGGGAGCCCCTAGTGAATCTGTACAGAAACCTGGAAAGGCTGAAGGAAAATGGAAATACATACAGACTGCCAGAAGTGAACACCTACCTCAGCCGCACTACTGAACTGTTCCTCATTTTCCTCTGCTCTGACCAAAAGAAGATACTGGTGTTGGTCACTCTCATAATCCACACTCCGAGTTAAACTGATATCTCCTGTTGCCCGATCAATACTGAATAGACCACTAGGATTAGTTAATAAACTGTAGCTCAGGGATTTCTTTTGATATGATACAGCAATGACTGTAAGAAAGCTGCATTTTAAAAAAAAAAAAGACACTTAAGCACATAATACAACGTACTGAAAAATATGACAAAAATGATACATATTAGAAATGATGGTGCAATCCTGTACGCCCGATCAGAGCAATATTCACTGAAGTCAGTGATAGCTGTACTTAAATATCAAATTCAAACATTTTGTTATACAGTAGTTCTATCATCTTGAGGTTAAATAGATAAAGATAGGATTCTTGGAAGCAGAACACAGTATGGATTAAAAACACAGGAACAGAGGATTTCATTTTTGCTGCAACTGAATTTGCCTACTCTAACTTTCTTCTGCAGTAGCGATGGTTTTCAGGCAGGAAACTAAAAGATAAAGTAAGATTCAAAAGATTCATTTTAATAACAGCACAGTACATCTGCTGCTCCAGTCATACCATCCTGAAGTCTCAACAGACAACTGCAAAAGAATGAAAGCCGGTCACTAACAGCGTGCATGTTAGTCCAATGGGTTTAAAATCTTGAAGTGGGAAAAACAGTCACAGTATGAAGTAAAAGAAGAAATTAAAAAATAAGTATTTTTAAAGGGTTTAAAACAGAACACTAATTCCTGAAGTGTCTGTTGCCTTATCATGCAGGTTTCTCAGGAAAGAGAATTCTGTCTCCCAGGAGAACCCATCAACATGTACGATCCAGTGACAACCACAATCAAAAAGACAAAACTCAGTTTGTCCAAACACCTTTTTTCCCTTTGTATTTCTACGCTCCTGCCTTCTCACTTCCCTCAGGTGCAGTATCAAAACAATGGAAACGGTTGCTCTAGGTCATTATCTCACTTTAGTCTTTTTCTGTATTTTCCTATGATGTGGTCTCACAGTCAGTTTCAGCCAGTGCCAAGACCGCGGTCCTGCCAACAGGAATTATTTTGCCCTCCTTCTAACTCCCTACCCTGGCTGCATGTTCATGCCACCTCTCCTCTCCTGTCAGCACGAGAAATCACAAGGCCTTGCTGTGAGCACGTTTAACAACCCAACTGAAAACTTTTTTTCTTTTTTTGGCTTTGTCTTTCATCGGATCAGCCTGCCCATGCAGCTAGGGTATTAGCACTACTGACAGACCAAAGGAAGAGAAAGATTTGGTAACGCTCCTCTGCTCAGCAGCAGTCTTAAACCAGCCTACAATTGTGAAACCCCAAGCCCAGAAATCCAGTGCATGACAGCAACTCTGTTTTCCTGCATACTTGTGTAATTGGTCCAATTTAACTATCAGAACTTTAGGATTCTACATGGATTTTCATTACTGTTTCTGGTCAACATGTAACAGGAAACTACTTTCACTGGCACATTGTTTATATTCAAACCTCTTCTGACATAATAATAACCACATTAAATACTTCATTCCTTTTGGATATTATGAAGTAATCTGACAAATTGATTAATCTACTGTCATCTTAGGTGTGCAAACCTATTTTTAAATAGTGACAAAAATAGTTATAAAGAATTTCATTATTTTTAATCCTGAACATTATTGAACCCAAGATGGCAGGTATCTGTTAGGTATTGGAGCATTTCACAGTTCTTACACTTCTTTTAAGCCTGTGCTATTTAAGTTTATTGCAGTTTTGAAGAAAAACCTTGTTATCTACTATTAACAGTTGCTATTTTTTTTTTATCTTAACACATCTTGGCTATTTAGACACTGTAAAACTGAATGTTGTAGATTGCACAGTAAAATACACCACCACAATAATACGAACAACAGTTGTATGGCCACACAAGGAAGATGTTTACTGGACAAAACTATTCTTGATTCAACTGGAAGAGGAAATGTTTGCCATAAGAACAAAACAGTTTGGGACAGACAGAACTGAGTATTCAGGTGGACCTATGTTACTAACATTTTCTGTGATATTTAGATCCACATGGTTAGACAAAGGATGGAAAAATAAAATGACAAGTTTTGTGGCATCTTCATTTTTGCTGTTTGTCACCGTGACTGATGAAGACAGCAAAGATAGTCTTTTGTTTTTTCTGATTTTCACTCGATGGAGAAGACACTTCTCCAAATTTGACATATAAAATTGACATATTCTTTCACACCAGGATATCTTTCTTCATGATGTAACAGTTCTAATTTGTATTCTGCATTTTGTTTGAAAATTAAGACACAATCAACATCTACTAATACTTTCCATATCATTTAAAAAAGCAAAAAGCTGTAATTATTCAATACTGCTTTTCTGTATAAAAGGGTGACTAAAAAATACATCAATCAAACTGTATCTTGATCACTTCTATTAAGATATCTAAATTGCTACTCAGTATCTATTTATGATTCACAAACAATACTGAGGCTTTGGGGAGATCAAACAGAAGTTAAACTAGGAATACAATCTCACTGCATTATTTTTAACTGTTACTTACGATTTTCCTTGTGGCATACTTTCGGGAACATAAACAAGGTATGATATGTTGGTGAACTGTGGTGGTCGAAATCCAGCAATTACAGAAACAGAGGCTGGAGACCCTCTGCTTCCAAGTTTATCTGCTGCTAGTACAGTCAGTAAATACTCCTTGTCCCTCACCAATGGCAAACCTGTTGTTTTAATCCAGCCAGTGTCCTTCTCAACTTCAAATCTGTCTTCACCACCTAAAAAGAACAGATCCACAAATCGTTGTCAGCAGGAATATTTTTACTTGATTAAAATTAAGATGAGAATATGGTATCAATTCCCGAGTTGGTTTGGGCTTAGAATCAGCATGCACACAGAAATTCAAAAGACCATTTAGAACTTAGAAATCAGTAATTACATTCACGATTACACTTCCAAGTTGCATTTTACTTCCCTGGACAATTGTCGCTCTTCTTTATCCTCCAATACTTTGCTGTTGTTTGACCCTAAATATCCCTTACCAGAAAATACCCTGCGAGAGTCCTGGCCAAGAGGAACAAATTCACCTTTGGAGCGGTATTGCTACGCCCCTTCTGCTTAGACAGTTTTGAACTACTACTGAAATTCCTTTTAAGAGCTCCACAAAGAAAATTATTAATGAGTCTATACTAGTTTCGCAAAGCTAAGGCACAATCCAGACCCTTCAAAATTTGTTAGAAATGAACCAGAAGCATGACTCCCACAAGGGAAAAGGAACATTAACCCTCTCCACCCAACAAACTGTGCTCCAGTACTGCCTGTCTCATAAACAGGCAGTCCAGCAGAGAGGCACTGACTACCGCTGCCATTGCCACCCCCTTGCCAAAGCCCTGAGGAGTACTGACTGCCCCGGTCCCCATCATCCCCGGGGGACAATCTGGGCAGGAATCCAATTTTGCAGGGAGAACACACTTCAAATCTGGCAAATCTGTCCATACCCTCAATAAAAGTTGATTTTTCTCACACACAGACCTGAAGGCTTATGAACCTTTTGCAGGAGGAAAGGAAGATCTTTCACTAACAAAACAGAGGATAAAAGACAAAAAACTCGCAACAGTGAAGCCTAATAAACAGGGAATGAGAGGGTTAAAATTTACCTTCCAAGAGAAAATATTCTACAGCTCCATGGATCCCTTCATCTGCATCCACAGCAAGCAGCTTGTATACTTCAGTACCGCCCGCAGCTTCAGGGGAAACCACAGCCAAAAACGGGAAGGGTTCCATGGCCCATTCAGGTACGTTGTCGTTCACGTCTGTCACAGTAAGATGCAAGTGCACCAAGTACCAATCCTTTCCTAATGGTCACAGAAAAATGAAGAAATACTTAGACAGCTACTTAACGGCACTCAGAGTAACGGAAACATGTATCAATTCCTGAGAGCATACTGTCTGCAATGTTGTTGGCATGTAATCCAGAAAAACTTGGGGTTTAAGGCTCTTCTGCAATTAACAGCATCCAGACACAAGAGAAGGAAAAATAACCAGCACAAGTACTGCTGAACTGCAAGATCGAGGCCACCCATGTTACAGTCTACTAATATCTCTTTTTCGGAAAGATCATGCATTCTTAAATTTTCAAATGTTTCCCAAAAAGTTTTTTTGCTGAAGAAAAAAAAATATCAGGAAATATTTTGTTTATGCAATGATTACAGCAACTCTGAATTTTGAAAATTAAATATTTGTTGCCAAAAAATTCTAACCAATCTACCGTAACTAGTGATTTTCCTGGTTACAAAGTTCACCGAAATCATAATATGGTTTTCACTTTTATTAAAGATGAAATGCTGTTAAAAAACAAACAAACAAAACCCCCAAAACAAACCACCACAGAATGGAAATATTCAATTCTCCAAAACTCAACAACAGAAGAGCCTTAGAAATTGAATAAAAAGTATTTGTTATGCCTCTGCCATTCTTAAATCAATCAGTGAAGACAGTAGAGCTTGTAAACAAGTAACAAACATCAGGCAGGTATGGCTGAAAAGGTGGCAGAAAGGAAAAATGTCAGACTGAAGAAACTGCTCTGAAATCTCCAGGAATGGAGTTAAGCATTCCCGTTAAAGGAGGGAAAAGTGGGAAAATACCCTGGGTGAAGAAAGTTTCTGAACACAAGACCAAAGGATAGGATTAAAATCTTCACGTTCCAAAGAAAGCAAAATTATACAGAAGACAGAAAGCCTTTTTCTCCTTAGTAAATTTATATATAATTTCAACTGAAAAAATGCTTCCGTCCATCACACACAGTTACCTCAGATTTTGAAGCAACTTAGCTGGGGTAACACAAGACTGTGACAAAGTGTGTATTTTTTTTGTAACTGATAGTATTCATCAGTAACACCAGGGTGCACAGTATAAATGTAACTTGGGCCTTTTGGCCAGCTTGGCTCCAAGTGGCCTGGCACTGACCTTGTAAAAAGTTTTGCTACAGAAGCCAACGTGAGTGTTCCGGCAGTGCATATTGCACGCCTGTGGCTCCAGAGAAGCGGAGTACGCACCCCGGGTCTGACTCGGAAAGCAGAACGACTGCACTGACGTGGCACTATGCCCCCGCTGACAAGCCTGGGGAAGTGAAAGGGAATGTGGTCCAGGTGAAAACAGCTGTCTACATTTACAACACGATTTATCCACAAGTTTAATAACGTACGTAACGTCAGAATTTTTAAAGTTGCTGGTTTTAATACTTGATTTCAGTGTGTATTTATTATTTATACATACATGAAAACATATCTACGCACACACGCATTTATTTTCAAAATAGCTTTATAGGAACTGAAACAACGTACAAAGAGGAACATCTAAAATTATCAGTTTTAATTTAAATCAAATTAATAATACTAAGAACTTAGTATTTAAGACTCTAAGTATAAAGTGTTGCCAAAATGTCTCATCTTGTAAACAGTGTTATCTTGCTAAGGAGAAATGTTCTCCCAGGAAGGTGTGCCACTTCGGCTGAACAGCTGTACTCTCTCTCCCTCTCCACTTCCCTAATTGCAGCACTACCTCCCTCTCCAAAAACCATCCATGTTCCAACTGAAATATGTTACTTTTTTCTGATGTATGCATTTACTGATGTTATCCCTTCACTCCCACAGCAGGACTAATATATCTTTCACATCAGTCTCTTGCAAGCTTCAGCTTTTCGTAATTACGAACCTCTGTCTGAGGCAAGTGGCATATTTAGTACACCGTATCATAATCTGCAATCTATAAACAACCAGTAAGTGGATTGGCGTAAAGAAAACTCCTTGGTGCTGTGATTAACAAAGTCAAATGTAGGTTTCTTAGCTTAGATTCCTGAGGCTTAATCCATCATGACCTTTGAGTACTGTCTGTTCTTATCCAGAAAATTCTCTTAATAGACAAATCAGCATTCACCCAAGATAATCACAGAAGTTCTTCTTAGTTAAACTTGTAAAACTGTATTAATTCATCTGCATTTTAGAACTGAGAGTACATTGATTTTTTTTTCTTTCTCTAAAGAGCGACAGAAAGTGTATTGACAGTAACTCATTAAATCCAAATAAATTTCTTTGTAATTATATCCTGTACTCAGAATCTAACGCTCCAGAGAATATAATACTAGCTTAAAATAGCACATATGGAAAAACAGTGGCTACAACAAAACCAAACTTCTAATTTATCAAACAGTAAATCACAGAAGTGATCCGTTTCCTGAAAAAGAACCTTAAACATGCCTCGCACCATCGTAGAATATGGATACATACAACATGCATGTTTACATTTTCATGGAAAAATTCTCAGTTGTCATGTACATCTAAGTCTTACAAAGTCTCCTCGACTCTGAGACGAATTGTGTGTGTTATGTATTGCGCTTCTGCAGTCAGAAGTGTTGGGAGGCCTGGTGTAAGGATGCTCAATTCAGCTTCTCTAACCGCATGTTCTTTATAACATTGCATGGGAAGCCAAAGTTTCCAAAGATAAACTGGAATTGCCTCATTACAAAAAGACTGACACTGAGGTGAGACTACCATAGCTCACACTGCTATTGCACTGTTCTCGTAGTCACCCAGGTATAATTCCCTTCAACGTTTAGACAGACTCTGTGAAAGCAGCTGCATGCTTTCTCCTCCGTATAGCACAAAAGAAGCCAGAAGGAGCATCAAAAAAACATCAAAAAATCATGATGTAAAAAGCAGCAGCATGGATATTATTTCCCACTAGAAAATAATAGAACCAGATGTGTTTCAAAGAGACATGTTTCATGTCAGAACGTGCATTCCAAAAGTCCCAGGGCAGCCAGTCCCAGACACCTGAAGAAACTGCAGAGGAGGGAACTTGTTAGACATTGATCCGAGTCCGAGGTTGAAATACACCACAGTTGACCCACAACAGGGTAAGTTCTAAATGAGAAGTGTCAAATGAGATTAGCATCTGCTTGAACGCTCCCAAGATTTTAATTAAAAGGTTGTCCAAAAAAGAGTAAATGCAAAAGGGAGACAGTGTCAAAATTGCCTGTCTCTTCTCAAAAGAACAGGTCTTGTGGAAGCTGTCACAAGTTTGTAAATACCCACTATTAGCTTAGCTTGCCTGGCCATACTGCAGGCTCAAAATAGCATGCATTAAATTAGAAGCTAAGTTAAGAACCTTTGAAAATCTCCCTCTATAATAGCAGGATCTATTGAGGATTTGAATGCCACCTTGGTAACCCTGCCAGGAGTAGAAAGGTTACTGATTTTTGTCTCTCTGGAGTCTGGAAATCAATATCCTAATCAACCCGTGAACTCATTCTGTTTCAAGTTCTGCTAAAGTTCTTAACATGCATGTGTTCCTCTATCAAAAAATAAGTCACAGCAGAAGAATAACTGATTTTTCTTGAACAAGTAGTAATAAACCTGGATACAAATTCCACTCTTGGCACTTACTGACTGTCAGGTCATTGAACGCTAATATGCTGGTACTTAGTACGTAATTATAACTGAGAAATACCTCCTGTAAGGAAACTGTGGAAAACTGCATCAGGACCGAGATTAATCCTCACATGCCCCAGCAAACTTCATTCATCAAAAACTAAAAGCACTTGGACATGTTCCTCCAGGTACTTGTGTTTTAATAGTTAAGAGACCTTAATGTCATCTGACATCTTGGGAAGATCAAAGCTTTCAGCAACATGTTGGTTACCTCTGAAGCACCTGAATACTCTTCAGAATTTTGTTAGGATAGTCAGCAGGAACTGCCATGCACATAATCAAAGAGACAGGCATAAGTGCCTCTCTTGACCAGTATACGTATCCACTGCATATGACCGTACAGATTGCATTGGTATGTTATCTTCTTCCCATCAACCACAGGCAATCTGATTCACAAGCAAAAATACTAAATAAATCATCATGATTTCACTTTCAGATAAAGGCAGTCTGGAGGAAAATGACTGTAAGTAAGTTTTCCCATGACTGCGTACCATATATCAAAGCAAAAACTACAATGGAAACACCGAACAGGACTGTACTTCTCCACACAGAGACCTACAAATGTGACCTGACAACTTGTAGAAACATCAGGGTGTCCAGTGAAGCATGATCGGACAAGGACTTGCCAGAGGACAACGAGTGTGATGAAGAGACTGACATGGACAATAATGTGTAATATATGTACATCTATCAGGACAACGCATTAAGAATTTCAAAGTACATGTTCATGACCATGATTTTTTTAAAGCATACCTCCACATTCGAACGAGTGCAGCAAATATTCAAAACTTTTTCATTTGTTGTAATTATCATTACATACACATTATGAAATGCAGTCTCTTCTATTTTGTAACTGACATAGCTACTTTCCTACGGAACAGCTGTTTTCCTACAAAATGGAGCTTAAAGCAGACTTTTAACTAATTTTTAATATGGTATATAAAATTCATTTTCTCCCCTATTTAGCAAAATTATTTGTGCTTCAAGACAGTGGAAGGAAGGAAATTTTAGAAACATACACCTCTTGATAGTTAAGGTGTCTCAATGCCTCCTTCCATCAAAACACTCCCCCATATGTATCTTGCAGATATATTAATTACACATGTACATCAGTATATGAATAGTACTAGTACATTACTATGTATCTGGCATTCATGTATTATGATTAATAGTAGTTTATTAGTAGTATATAAGTAGTACACGTGCAGTAATATAGCTACATTATGGGAGAAATAATATGTTACAATTCCACTCAAAATCTTAGAGAAACAGCTTAAAACTGGTAATCCTCTGTGGATTTGGGTTAAGTCCTACAAACAGACAGGTTCTACTTAAATTATCTGTTCCAAATACCAGGCCCCGACAACACGTGGAGACACCTGCAACTATATTCAGCAGTGCAAGTCAACCCACTACTGAGATCCTCACTCAGGAATCTGATACAGGCTTAAATTATCCCTAAAAGAATTTTCAAACTGATTTGTAACACTACCAATAAGAATTTCCTCAATATTAAATGCTAGATACTTGACTTTCAAGCCAGGCACACTGTAGATATCTTACACAATGTCATCCATTCAAAAAAATCCTACTAAAAGATAGTTCTGCTGATTACACTGTTGGCACACATGCAGGTTTTGCATTTGACAGATTTTCCTCCCTGGCTTCAGACAACAGAAAAATTTAAATTGCTTTCTCACAGATACTGCGCAACAAGAGATAAAACTCAAAATGGCTCTTGCTGCACGTAAACATGACTAACATAACACTGGAACATCTTATATTAAAAATTAGTATTCTTAAAAGTCATATAGAAAATAATACGTCATATTCAAAAGGGTAAAATCATCTTTTTATTTGATCAGAAAGTACTTTTTCCTCTTTTCTTATTTTCCTTCACTACAGAAACTAATGAAAACAGGTTCTGTGAGCAGATTGCTCTTCCCACATATTTGCAAACACCACTTATTTGCCCTTTGCAATATCAAAACTAAGCCCTCTCTACAGCTCTCTTTTCAATTTATATAAAAAATTAAAACTAAAATTATAAACTCTAGTCCAGAGGTTTTTCCTACTTTAGCTGCTTAATTCCTTATTAGAGTCAATTCGTTTATCATCAAAAATCCTTCTTAGGGCAGCTCATCCTGAAGTCTGCTTTTTCTCTGATATTCCCTCCAGTTGGAATTACTTCCTTTTAACTTAATATTACTGACAAAAGCTGCAGCACTGAAATTCATTCCCTATCACCAAAATCAATCTTCATAATCCACTGCTGAAACCTCATCACAGGTAGCTATCTATAATTGCTTATTTTTCATGCCTATCTGTGGTTGAAAACTGATAAACAGAAGGATTTATTATACTGCCTTACTCTGAATTCCAACTACATTAGGTAACGTAATACAGGAAATATATGATATGCCATGACTCACAATTTTCATCCTTCTGAAAAAAAAAATACTTAAGCAAAATATTAAGTAACTCTCTGGGAAGTTTAACCATAGTAAAAATGCTCTTTAAAACCAGCAATAAATAACTTAAAAAAAAAAAAAAAAAAAAAAAAAAAAAAGGAGCGAGAAAGAGTCTCTCAAATCTCTTTCTTTAGGTCTGCCTCTAGGCAAACTTCTAGATCCATACAGCTAACGAAACCAGTTCTCTACCAACATACTCTGCGTAAGAATTACACATCGACATAATCCAACTGTTGGTTTCTATAGCAGAAGCATTTCAAAGAATGTCACAGTTTACTTGCATAATGTCCCTAGGTGTTAGACGTTCATCATTTTATGTTGGACTAATTTCAGCACTACACCTGTTCAACCTTACAAAAGATGGAAAAAATACAGGCCACCTCAGCTATCCAAGGAAACTGATTTAGTAAAATCAGAATTACTGTACATCCAATAACATTCCCTCAAGTCCACAAGGTCCAAGCCATAATACAGATAGGACTTGTGCAATATCTAAAATCTTCCTAATTTAAGACAAAATTCACTTTTTTGAAAGGAAGTCACTTCTCCAAGAAAAAGCATGAAAATC
Source organism: Phoenicopterus ruber ruber (assembly GCA_009819775.1). Taxonomy (NCBI): domain Eukaryota; kingdom Metazoa; phylum Chordata; class Aves; order Phoenicopteriformes; family Phoenicopteridae; genus Phoenicopterus; species Phoenicopterus ruber. The sequence goes on from CM020227.1 coordinate 11,732,082, forward strand.
TGTTATTCAAATGCCTTTCAGAAAACAGCAGTGCAGATCAAGGACAGTGTCTGCTGTCAGCCTCCTCGCTAGATTCCTTTTCCCAAATCTCCAGGATCAAAAGGCAGAGAGTGCCTCATTAAGCACAGTTGTTAAGACTGAGAAGCTTTAATAAAGGCAGAGTTAAGTATGTAGGAGAAAACATAACATTTAACTATTGAAAGTTAGAAGTTTGATCCTTTAGTGAGCTACAAACCACATTTGTATAATAAAATAAACTGTTCTTATTAAAAAAAAAAAAAAGAACACACAACAGGAAAAAACTCTAATACTCATATCCTACGAGGACTGGGTTATACGTACTTTGTCCAAAAAGCTTAGGAAAATTTCTAATAAATGAAAAAGGGTGTCACAAGCTTGTAAAATAATTAGTAATTTTTCACATCAAATTTAAGACAAATTTAAGTCTTTAAGGGACTTAGTATTCAGAAGGAACAGAAAGCCTTCTCAAAATCATGAACCTCTAGGGAAGTCCAAGTTAAAAACTTGTCAAAATTGAAGAACATACTGAAAATTATGAGAAGCAACCAAATATCTTGATTGGATAATGGTTCCTTTCTTCTTTAGGTTCTTCACTAGTTCTTTATGGCTCTACCGAACCCAGGTTTATCTGAAAAAACTCTTTTGTGGTGTTCACCATTCATTTTCTAGGAAAGGTTTTCAATGTAAAGTAACATGAACTAGCTCCTTCAACCTGGTATCTAAGTTGGGTTATAAAGATTCATGGGATTGCACACAAATACTGCAAACAAATAAATCCTGTCATTTCATACAGCAACTGGAAAAAAATATTCTCCCACCTACCTATATTGTTACACCAAGGGTGGCAGGAAGGAAGGAAGGGCTTTAACGCTTAATCATTCAGTTAACAACAACTTTTGAAAATTACACTGGTTAAACCAAGCCTTGAAAATCATCCATGCTGAAATAGTTTGATTGCAATTTCAAATACTGTAAGTTAGAGTTGCCTCTAAACCCATCTCCTTTCACCATGTCAAATTATAAAAGATGCTGTCAATCTGTGAAATCCAACGTATTCTCAGACTTCTTATTTCATTAGGATTATATGACTGCCTTTTCTCTCAAAAATCCTACGGATACTTCTATAAGACAAGACTTTAAAATAAAATCCTTGTATTCGTTAAAAATGTAGGCTTCTCTGCATCAGTGTAATTTACAAAACTGACAATACCAGACATTCTGATTTTAAAAAATCTGATAATATAGAATATGTACTTGACTGAACACGTCTCTACAATTGTAGACAAATATTATACATTCCTTGAATGTACTGAGGGAAGAGGTATTATATTATTATGATTAAACAATAATGGGTGAGAAGCTAGGTTGCTCCTGGCATTTTTAGGTCATTTCAATTTATTTTTAAAAGGAGATTATGAGAGCATTAAAAGTCTTGCAAGCCTTTAGGTCAATATCACTATTAGATTCTGGTCTACATCTATCAGCAAATTAAGTACTCAAGTTAGTATTTTTATTTTTGTTTTTTTTAAGTCACTCCAACTTCTAAGACTTTTACCTTAAATAGACAAATATTTTTTGAAAACTCAGGGTTGTGTTATTTGTTTGGGTTACTGCAAGTAAAATATTTGGGGTTTGACTGAGAGGACATTGTTGTTTTAAGGAGGCTTTGCAAACATCATACTGAACTCTTTTAACACCTCACTCTATAATATGTCTTCATGTAAAATACCTACGGACTTGAAGTTTGGGAAGATACATTTCCAGAAAAAAAAAATCTTAATGCCCTAAGCCTCCAGCTGCAATCAGGAGAAATCTCTGTTCCTATTTTCATACCATATCATGAGAAAAAAGCTACTGGTTATTGTACCCAGTCCTGTATCCTTCAAAAAACCAGTACAATTATGCACTAACATTTCTCTACTGTAATTTCTGAAAATTCATGAATTATATGATGGGCTACTTTTAAGTACAGTAGTTTGCTCATTCATAAAACATAAACCTTCTAAAGAGAGAACTTTGATGGGCTCAAGCTGTGGACAGCCCACATTCCCTCCTAACACACCTTATCTTTTTTGCAGACAGAATGATGACAGTCTGTCATGTCTCTGTTCCTTACCCTCATATGGCTTTTAAAATAGAAGTTAAAGCAAACCAGAGAACAAAAGTACAAAAGTAAAGAAAGCATCAGAGGAGCTAAATGGTCGTGGCAGAGTGAATCTTAATATAAATTACCAATTAAAAGAGAGTAAAGTGATAACCATGTTATCAGGGACTTCCCAGTGTGGTATCCATCTGCTGAGAGCGGCAGACAGAAAAACCAAGCATGCCCAGATGTGAAATAATGACTACAAATTAATAATCATAACAGACATCCTTAAATAACAAAACCCATGTCTTAATAAATGATTATTGATTGCCAAAAAGCATTATCGTAAGGAGAGAACTTAGCTAAAGAGGTAACAGCTACCGTACCACTGTAAGATGGGAAGTTGTCTTGAAATTTTCCTTAGAATTTCTTGGGAAAAATCTGGTTTGTTTCTCTGTAGCCCATCATGTGCAAGAAAAAAAAAAAAAAAGGCTACAATCAGTAGCCTCACCAATACAGCCTGCTGTACTTCTTTGTATCATTCTGCACAGGAAGTCTTTTAAACTAACGTTATCTGGACTGCAAACCTAAACATATGCAAGATAGGAAATCATTACTAATTTTAATTTTCCAGAAAAAGAAAATGAAAAAGAGAATCTTGACCATGGCACAGCATGTATCAACATTTACATGCATCATCAGTAAACTGAAGCCTACTCACAGAACTCTTGTCATTAGAGCTAGGAAAAAGCCATGAACTGGTATCTGCTGAGCGCACTGTTATTACGTGTTATTACAGGGAGAAAGGACACTAGGCTGCGAGACCTCACAAACATCATTTTGCAGCAGGGAAGAAAGACTGACGAATCTCAGTTTCCATTTCAAACTGTGCTGAGGAGTAAGCTGTCACACAGACGAAGCCTTCCTTACCTATTTCAACCCTCTTATGCTTTATCGCCCCCAACTATCCTTATCCCAAAGCTGGCACTTCCTTAACATTGACTTCTAGATGCAATTCCCATTTAAAGAAGTAAAAAATTTTTATATGCGTAAGATTAATCATCTAAGGCAATCAAATTTCCTATTTAAGAAATTATGATCTCTTTTATCAGAAAAGGGAAAAAAAAGGCATTTATGTCTGAAACACTGGATATTATTAAATACTGTATATTATTAAGTGAATCAAAAGGAAACTGTCTTCAAAATACTGAATTTGTCCCCTATTTACACCAAAACACTTTGAAGTCAAAGGAAAATTTACCATGGGCTAAGTCTCAGTCTCTTTTATTCTAAAACCTAAACTCAAACATACCAAGAAGGTTTAAATATATTCTATCCACAAATTTGGACACTACACTTCTGAGACTAACTGAAAAAAGAGAGGTTAGGAAAAACTGAAATAAAACTATTTCTTAATCAAATAAAGTGTAACATAATTGCCATGTCAGTCAGAGATTCAGTGTCCAATTGGAGAGGTTATAAACCAGCTTTGAGGAAGATCCTACCCATATGTTCTATAATTTACTACTGCCATCAGATTAACAGATTTGTGCTGAAATTTAGTTAGATCTAAAAAAAAAAAAAAAAAAAAGCAAAGCTTATTTCTTTTGCAGAAACCAAATGTTTGAGATGATAAACAGCCAGAAGATCTAAACAGCTTTGGTGTTCAAGTCCCAGTAGTCTCACAAAGATATTTTTTATCTGACTGCTTGGAGCAGACAGCATATAGTATGAAAACATTCAGACTGAATAAACATCAACATGGTGCTCTAAAGCTTCCCCAGACATTCCTTTGTACCACAAATAAGTAACATTCCAAACCTGTAAACACCTATAGTTGTCCCAAATGCGCACAGAATGTACATTTTCTTTTGACTTAATTGCACGAAACCTATTGCAGTTTAACGGAACACATCTACTGCGTAATAGATGATGATTTCAACTTAAGCCCAGCTTGATGTGTAACTGTTAACATGGTTGTAATTCATAAAAGAGGTAATAAGAATTGTAAAAGACAAAACACCACCCAGAAGCTACTTAATTCATAGGGATGATCCCCACAGAATCAATACAGCTAGTAAGGGACTAAGGCCTCAGATAAAATTAAAACAGATGATCCTTGGCTTCCAAGTATGAAAACCTTCAAGGTTTAAAATATACATATCACTAAAATTGGTATCTCCACTCTATATGTCAATTTAAACAGGACAAATGTGCTTAAAATATAAGTGACTGCTGTTAACTATTTGGAAGGCAGATCAAACATCACCCTTAGTAAATCCTCTGACAAGAAAAAATGAACGACAGGGAATTACAAAGCTAATGCCCGTGGATGAAGTAAGGTCAAAGGAGCTTGAGATGACAGAGGATTAGAGAGACGGGATCTTTCATGCACTTCCCCCAAGCATTAATGGAATAATAATGGCTCCTTCTCAAATTAAATGCTAGCTCTATGTTAAAATATTAAAGTGTATGACAGTCTAAGAAATTTTACCTTCTGTTCACTGGGTAAAAACTTAAAATAGTATTACGCTTTTGTGAAGAATAAATAAATTCTGTCCCAATAAATTAAATGGGATAAAATCTGACATGCTACAGAAAACATGAGCATAACCATCACTTCTTCAGGCAAGGTTAAGTGAGGAATATAGTCCAGGGCTGAGTGACCAGTGAGGTCACTAGAGGAGTTTGCTCATCAAGGACCATGCCAAAAAACATTCTCATGAGGTTGAGCCCTGAAATCTTGGAATTCTGTTCAGCATCTTGTTGCTCAAACCAACGTATGAGTTTTTCCCGGAGTTTCTTTTTGGTTTGGGGTTGTGGGGTTTGTGAGGGTTTTGTGAGGGTTTTTTTTTTTCCTTTTGGCCAACATATTTGTAAATTATTAAAAATGTAAATATTGTTGGGCCATATTTCAATTTCATATGAGTGGTTTCAGCTCTCATGATTGGATTTTCTGGCCAATATCCAAGTAGAGCAATTTAAGCTCTCGAGACAGTCAGGGTACAGAGAATATTTTACACAAATGCACACACACTGCTGCTGAAGTTGCAGAATTTAGCTGCCAAGGAGCAGCAAGGGCAAGGTGCTCTGCAGGGTAAGGTGAAATGGGAGTCAAGGGTGACAGCAAGGCAGGCAGGGACCTCGCTGTCACTGAGCAAGAAGAGCAGAGCAGGTCCCGAGATAGAAACCTGGTTCATCCAACAGTCCAGTGGTCACCAGACAAACACGCAGCGATGGGGCAGGTCTCAGGCCAAGCTGGGAAGCCGAGGCAGCGAGGCAGCGTCAGGGGCAGCAAGACGCACAGCCAGGTACGGCACACGCCCGGGGGAGCTCAGGAAAGGACCTGAGCTTGAGCGCGGCTCCCAAGACGTGGGGCAGAGGCCACAGACAAGGCTTGTGACAACTGTCTGTCTGATCCAAGGTTAGCCCGCTGCATCGCGTCAGAGCTGGCCTTGGACACGGGCAGCCAAACCCACGGCACAGGGAGCTGCAAGACCCGTTACTGCACTCCAAGACCTGACAATGACGTTGGGCAGGTCAGCCCTAATCTGAAAGGAAACATCCTACCAATCTACGACATCTATCAGCCTTGATTGATCTGTGATCTCTATTTCTTAAAACTGACTTCTGCCTGTTTTGAAACCTTCCTTCTAAGAACTCACACGACGAACTCAACCTGAAGTTGAACTACAGAACAAGACAGTATCTCCTCTCTTGTCCAGGGCCTGGAATTATTAGTCCTCCACAAGTACAGCAGAACCCCCACCATAAAAAAGGCACTTTGCACTATAGGTCCAGATTTTCCTGTTGCTGCTTTCCAGTAACCAGTGTTTCCAGAAAACATATAAATTATGTTAAAACTAAGTCTACAAACTATCAAATGGCCGCAAAAAGAGACACAGTGAATAAACAGAACTACTAACATACTATTTCCTGTACAGATTGCAGTTAATTTTACTGTAGCACTAAAATACACAAAATAATTATTTACTGTTTCAAAGAATACCAAACAAATTATGGAGGGTTTTTGGCACTACTGAAAAAAAAAAAATATCATTAAATTTATAACCAAAATATGTCCAGTCAAAAAGTAACTACAGCAGTAACTACAGTAGCTGCACTGGTAATGACAATAGTGGTGATAGTGATTTGTCCACATCACTACAATAAATCTTAGAGCTCAACCGCAGCTTTGCCAAAAAAAACAACCCTGCGTGCTGACGAGTTGTTCATGCTGCAAATGCCCCTCACAGCTACCCCTGGCACAGGAAAATGTGTACCAGTGCCAAGCCTATGGTCCCACCATACGGTTCTACTAAGAAATACTCCACGTAGTGAGGAGTGAATCTGTTACATTGGTAGTTACTCCCCATCCCAAGAGGAGTGAGCTAGGTTAGCTCGTACCCTCAACAAGCTGCAATTCAGAGTGAGAAAACCCTTCTTCTTCTATGAACATGTGGAAGATTACCTGGAGATTGAGATGCTAAAGGTCTGGCTGCATCTGGAACAGTATTTAGTTCAATGGAACAGCAGCCCTGGACACACTGCCGTGTTGATTATCCACGACGGAATTGAGAGGACGCAAACAGAAAAGTATTTAAAATTCTATTTTAGCTGAAGAGAAAAAATAAACAAACATGCAGCCTGTTACATATCCTTTGTGCTTCTCTGAATAAAAATTAATTCAGGAACAGGACATCTCTTACACAGTCCCATTTATGAACCAAAGAGTGAGGGCTGTCACATAGACTAGGAAGAAACGCTGCTGAATGCCGCCTTATTAGCATACACCAGTTGTCTTGCTATTATTTTGAGAATGCTCCATCAGCAAAAAAAAAAACCAACACAACAGGTTTTCTTCCTGTATTAGAGATATATTGGGACCACTTGTGCCACAATGCTTTTCAGCATTCTTTACTACTTTAGATAATGAACTGCACATTGCAAATGCATCATAATAAACTACACTGAAAAGATAAAGGACAAAGAGGGTAGACTTTATATGCTAAAGCATCTAAAAATCTTGTCTTATCCTTGACATCGCTGCATGGGTTGAAGAAGAGACTAATGCCAGAATTAATTATTGGTTAATTTTCAATTGTCAGCTACCAGACAGCAAAAATTAGGGAGGAAGAAAATGAAAAATATATTAAAGGAATTAATAGAACTTTATACCACTCGAACATAAATCAACACCTGATGCCACAAGCTCTAATACCAGAAAACCATAGCTGCTGGAGTATTTATGGTTATGTACAATGTAAAAGGAGCCAGCAGAAATATTAAAAGCAAAGCAAACAAACTGGAGAAAGAACCTGAACTCACACTTTTATTCACAACAAAATTCAGTGTAACTATCTCCATGCTTTAATTCATCCTGAGAGCTCACTTCTGCAAATACTGGGGGTTTTCCTGGAGCTTCTGCAATCTTCTATATCTGCCTTATTTCAGACAATTAAAACATCTAGTTCTGCTAGCCATCTTTCTCCCTCTCCTATCCCATCCTTTTGGTTATCTTTTCTCACATTACTGAAGTTTGGATTGCAAGTAAGGAAAGAGACATAACTTTCTAAAAATGTTTCAAATACCTATGTACTTTAACTCCTATAAAATGAGAAATAAGCATTCTGCAACTTAGAAGAGTTTTAAGGGTGTCAAGTCATTATTAACCTTTATCTGATGAAAAAAATAGTACTAATAAAGGTGTATTTTTGAATTTAAGCTCCTTTAAACAAAGAAACTTAAACCCACTAGCATCTAAAGTACGCCATTTGTACTATCCACAATTAATTGCCATCTACGTAGTCTCTGAGAGCCAGAATCTAGTTCTACATATTTCTTAGATATTATGATCTTACTACTTCATACTACTAGCAGTAATATATCGGGCTAGTGGAAAACACTCCAAACTATTTAGTAAAACTACAAGATGGTGAAAAAAATCCCTGAAAATAAGTTAAAGTTGGTTTGGGTTTTTTTAACTGGGTTAGCAAGCATTGCTTTGGAGAAGAAATCTCTGGCATGACAGAGTGACAAGCTCTGCTCCAGGTAATCTCAGACTTCTATATTCAGACTAGATAAGAGTAAAAACCATCACAAAGGTGAGACTAGCAGTAACCGGGGGCAAGGTTAGCTACCACTTTTCTAACATCATCTTCTTGATCCTGACAGAGGGAGCTGTGACACCAACAAAGGGCTGAAACTTGAGCTACATGACAGCGGGTGAACATCCCAGAAGCATACTCAGATTGACCGGACAGATTTTGTCACTGCCTCCAAGTAATGACAGCCCCTTTGGCACGTAACCTTGCTCAAGACTGAGTAGTGAAGATAGGACACCGAAAGCGTTTGTGGCTTGGAAATTGGTCCATCAACCTCCTGGTTAGCAGCCAAAGCTCAAGCTGGAACACAGCATAAAGCCAGTACAAGTGACTAACATCAATATGCTACAGCAATAGGCATGACAAAAACCAAGTGAGAATGAGGGAAGGATCTGAGAGTTGTTCCTCAGGACCCGAGTGAAATGATTTGGTGATCTAGCCTGCTTCACAGGGACAAGTATCCATGTCACTGAAACCGTCAGCACTAATTAGAATCCCTGCAGGCATCCTCAGGGATTTAACTGACACCAAGGAATAAACTGCCGCACTCCTACAGGCTGCCCCTCAGTCAGGAAACAGAAGAGATGAGAGAAAGGAATAGCGTGGGAAGCTTTTCATCTCTCCTGCCTGCGCTACTCTGTGGCCAACAGAAGCTACTCTGAGCAGCTGCACTGCTACGAAGTTAACAGTCTTCACAAGCACTATGCATCACGTGACACAAAACCCTTTCTAAACCTTTCCAAGATGAAATCAAGCCAACCAACTCATTTCTGCCGACATAATTCTCTCCAGAATACTCACATTCTAGACAATCTTCAGAACATTGCTACAGTCACAAGTAACACGAAAATAGCAAGAGACATGGTGAATGTACACAGATATCCACCATCCAGTGAATTAAAAATATGCTCAAACTAAGCTGTATTTTCACAGATGAAAAATATTAACCAAGATGACAATTCAAAATGTAAAAAGAATTTTAAAAAGTAGATGTAATCAGCCAGAGATAAATGAAATGAGCTATTCTATTTAACTTGAGTAAGACCCTGCGCATGATGAGAATTTAAGTCATAAACATGCCATTTTAATGGTGTGCATTGGACTCCTCAGATTTTTAAAAAAAGAGCAGCCACACAAACACAAAGGCACTAATCTTGCAAAAAGTCACATCATGCTTGTGAGTCAAACACGCTTAACTTCAGTAACAACTCAAAACTCAGTGACTTCAGCTGCACGCTTCAAGTTAAGCATTTACAGGATCAGACCCATGGGAGGCATTTTAATAGAAAACACTTGTGTGTAAGCAGCATGGTATATCTAACATGCTTTGTCTCAACACGTACAGAACATAAGTAACACTCTTTGGTTACACTACACATTTTCCATGCTGCTCATTAATGACTAAGAATTTTAACAGGTGAAACAGTTAAATTCTGATAACCACCTTACTGCTCCAAGCATTTTACACAGCTGTACAGTCCACATTCACCGAGCTATGTGATGCTTCTTGTCACCTACAGTGTTTTAATATTACTAATTTACGGATTTAAAAGATCAAAACTACATTCCACAATATAACAGCATATGACACCTGATGCTAAACCATCGCTGTGTGCTTGTCACTTGGGGACTTTCTACTCCTTAAAAGACAAACCACCCTCCGACTTCCTGACGGGACAAGACCACTACTCTGTATAAGACGCAACTTCTTTTGCAGCTGCGGGGGCGAGCGCAGCAGCCGCGCGTGTGCGGGCGGCCCGTGGCCGCGGGCAGCCCGTGTCCTCACGCCGCACCTACCTCGGCGCTCCTGGACGCGGACGACGAGCTCCCAGGCGGCCGCCGCCTCCCTGTCCAGGGCGGCGGCCAGCGTCACCTCGCCGCTCTCCCGCTCCACGCGCGCCGGCGACTCCTCGACGGGCGGCGACACCAGCTCGAACCAGGCGGAGGCGAAGCGCGCCGGGGCCAGCGTCGCCAGGCGGCTGCCGGGGCGGGCGTTCTCGGGCAGGGAGAGCGCCAGGGGCGCGGCGGGCGGCAGCACGGCCCGGCGGCGGCGGCGGGCGGCGGCGCGGGGCGGCGGCAGCCGCTTGGCCTGCGGCAGCACCTCCAGCTCCAGGGGGTCGCTGAGCAGCGCGGGCCGCCCGCGGTCCCGCGCGTAGAGGCGCAGCGGGATGGGCGCGCGCAGGTGGAGCAGGGAGCGCACCAGCACCACGCGCCCGCTGCGCGGCACCACGAAGAAGTGCGCGCTGCGCGGGAGGGCGAAGTAGCGCAGCTCCGCGTTGGCGCCCGCGTCCGCGTCCTCGGCGCGCGCCTGCCACACCTGGGACTTGAGCGCCAGCGTCTCCTCCACGCGGAGCTGCGTGACGCCGGGGCGCGGCCCCCCCACGAAGCGCGGCGCGTTGTCGTTGTCGTCCAGCACGCGGACGGTGAGCGCGGCCAGCTCGGCGGCCGCGGCGCCGCGCGGCGGGCAGCGCTTGCAGCACAGGCCCAGGCGGAAGGAGTACAGCGCCCGCGCCTCGCGGTCCAGCGGGCGGCGGGTGCGCAGCCAGACGCGGGCCGTGCGGGCGTGCAGCGACACCTGGAAGTGCGAGTGGCCCTCGCCCAGCAGCTGCAGGTGCCAGCGGCGCCCCTGCACCTTGGCGCACCAGGGCTCGGGCCCCAGCCGCGTCAGGGGGATGCTCAGCCCGCGCACACGCGTGCCCGCCGGACGGTTCTCCGCGACGTGGCCGCCGAACGTGGGTCTCCTCCGCGGGGCGGCGCGGGCGGCGGCCAGAGCCCAGCAGAGCAGCAGGCAGCCGGCGGCGCGCCGGGGTCCGCGGGGGCCCATGACGGCTACGAGCGGCGGTAGCTGCCGGACGGGTTGCGCGGCGCTGCCCGCCGCTCCCCGCAGCGCCGCGGCGAGTGGGCGGGCAGGGAGGGGCCGGGGCCGCGGGGACCGCCGCCCGCGCCCGCGGGGCTCGGCCGGCCAATCGCCGCGCCCGCGGGGCCGGGCCGGGCCGAGGGGCAGCGCCGGGCGCTAGGCTGGGGCCGGGGCTGGGGCAGGTACCGCCCGCACCCTGCCTCTGCAGGCGGCGGTGCGCGCCTCCCAAGTTCAGACAGAATGAACTTTCCCGCGTGTCTGATCGAGGAAATCCCTAGTGGGTTAACTACCCGTTAGCCCAAATCATCCTTCTTACGTAACACGCCTCCTTTACCTCCTCAGGGCCCCCACCTTCGTCCACGTGCCCCGGGCACCCGCGCACAGGCGACGCCCTGCAGTCTGTCACAGGCGTCGAACAGGCTCTGCCAGCGCTCGGGTACCTGACTGCTGAAAATATTGTCTTGTTGATGTCTAGATAGCTACGTATTATAAAATCCCAGTTTTGCCCTCAGCTTGTACTTGAGCAATATCACTGGCCTAAAGTTACATCTTTAGTCACAATTCATCATCTCCCTCATACCTCCAGATTTGTAAAGGTAAAAGAATTTTTTTAGGTGAAATGTAGCTTAACTAGAGAATGTTTCTGGTAATAAAGAAATAGAATCCAACATTTATTTAAATGTGTTGGATTTTTGGCATAAGCAAGGAAAACTAAAAAAAACAATAAAACTAAATTTCACCATTAAATTTAACTGACTACATAAATCAGGTATGTTGCAGAAAAAGTTACTATATTAAACAGTTCCTCTTCAAAACAGATTGTGCTTTCAAGAATAAAGTCAAACACAATATAAAACGGGCGTTAGCTATATTTATGTAGTACATAAATCACTTAATCTTAAGAATCATTCTGAGATTAAAGAAAAGCAAAAAAATAAAAGATGATACTCTGTATTAGTCACATTACTTAAATTTTATGAGACTGTGAATAATAGTTACTTTTCTTCTAAAACAGTGCATTTTCCTTATACTTCCCACCGAAGACTGTGAAAAACTTCATAAACACAATATGGTACCTTCCTGGTATCCTTTTAGAGAAACTGGTTGCCTTTATGGGGAAATGGGAGTCCAGGTCAAGTAGGAAGACTATAGGAGACTCAGAATGAAAAATCCGAGTGCTCTACTATTGCCACAAGAGTGACCTTCTCCATTTCATGCTGAAAGTAATTAAGGAGATACAAATCATCAGCTTCATACATTAATATGTTATATCCATTTATGCCTCATACTGTGTCCTCCTTCAATCAAGCAGCACTCTATTGCCAGCTGTGGAACAGCTGTACTCGCCTTCTCTTCCTCCTCTTTCACACCAACAGTCAGTAGCAATTTTAGACTGACAAATTTCTTCAGGGTTCAGGGCAGGATTACTCTTCTATTCACCCACAGAACACAAGAGGCAGAAGAACTTCCAAAAATGGCTCCCCAGTTTAAGAAAGACGAGGAACTACTGGAGAGAGTCCAGCGGAGGGCTACAAAGGTGATGAGGGGACTGGAGCATCTCTCCTATGGGGAAAGGCTGAGGGAGCTGGGGCTGTTCAGCCTGAGGAAGAGAAGACTGAGAGGGGACCTCACCAACGCTTATCAATATCTCAAGGGCGGGTGTCAAGAGGATGGGGCCAGACTCTTCTCAGTAGTGCCCAGTGACAGGACAAGGGGCAACGGGCACAAACCGGAACACCGGAAGTTCCGCCTGAACATGAGGAAAAAATTCTTCACAGCGAGGGTGACAGAGCCCTGGCACAGGCTGCCCAGGGAGGGTGTGGAGTCTCCTTCTCTGGAGATATTCAAACCCCGCCTGGACGCGGCCCTGTGCAGCCCGCTCTGGGTGACCCTGCTCTGGCAGGGGGGTTGGACTAGATGATCTCCAGAGGTCCCTTCCAACCCCTACCATTCTGTGATTCTGTGAAAATAAAACACCTATCCCTAACATGCACTGAAGCACAGAAGAGGGGGAAAAAAGGATGAGGAAATGCCATCGGAGGCAGAACAATGCTACTGATAAAGCTCTGGTGGCACAACAGAAAGGCAGAACCACTTACCTGAAACAAAAGAAATTCATCTAGAGTACTAAACAGGAATTGTTTCTCCCATTCCTCAAACATGCCTGAGATTTCAAGCATTTTCAATTCTACTTTGGCATAAAACCCGCAGTGTAACAAGTTGCTGCATCTGAATTCCAACGCAGGCATGGATGTCTTGATTAGGATGAAATAATAAATGGGTCGATCTTTCATCCATTTCTCTAACAGAATTGAATCTTCATTATAATTAGCAAGAATAATAATGAATATACCTTCTTTAAAAAGTTTGAAAATATTACATTTGTATTGATTTAAAAAGTTGGGATAATGCAAATTCTTAGCAGAAGTTTTCCTCACAGAGTTAATATGGCCTTGAAATCGCTGTATAAAAGCACCCTCCCATACGGGATGTTATCTTCAGTGCTTTTGTGGTGGCTCTTTTTTTTTTTTTTTTTTTTGTCTTAAAAAAGGAAGATTTTGGAGGTCTATGGATTGTGTACAGAACAAAGGGCCATACAGACTGGGATGGGAAAAACCCATAACTTGGTCACAAAGATGTACATGGCTCCAAAATAAAAGGAGCTTTTCCAACAGTTCCCTAACAAGTAGGATACTATGAAGAATCCACAACTAGTATTTGATCAAAATGTGATCAAACCATTTTGTGGGGTCATTTCAGTGAGTTCTGTTTCCTATGTCCACTAGGATTTCTCTCTGTAAAAACCTGTGAAAATATACCAGGAACAGAACTACATTTTCAAAGGTCTTTCATTTCTGCATCAAAAATTCAACAGACTTTTTAATTAATTTAGACACAAATGTGGTTCTAACCGACTTTAAAGATGAGCCTCATTCATGGTTTCAAATGCAGAATTCAACCTACATTATTTTATTCAGCATGTAGACAGAAAACTCAGAGATTGCACAAGGTTGTTTTAGGAAAATAGAGACTTTATACTGTTGTTTGTTTAAAAAGTTGATGATTTTTATAGTTCACTGCCTTATGCTAATCGTAGACAAATACTTGAGACTCTAATCCTATTACTAACTCTGCAAATTAGTGTGAATCTAAATTGGTGCCCTGGATACTCGCACAGCCAGAATCTTTCTGCCTTCAGCCCATCTCCAGAATCTTGACCATATGGGCACTGACTTTACAACACAAGCTCCTCAGCTCTTCTACTTCACAAGTTTACTGAGATAGCAGATCAAGAGAGTATAATAAACGTTACACATCATTTGCTTCCTTTTCCTGGCTGTCCAACAGCGCTCTCTGAGGTTATGTCAGGGTTCTCTGAATGTTCCAGACCACTCTCCCATTTATAGCAATACCCTGCTAGCTGTAATATTGGATTTGACAGTTAAGAAGCACCAGTTCTCGCACTAAAGCAAGAATTCTTTCCTTGCTCCTGCCTTGAATTACCTGTGTGCACCTTTTAATACAGTAATTAGAAGTTTCCCTCTTTTTTCTCTGTAAAAGCCAGGACTTACAACTCTAAGGGTACACCTGCACACCTCAGAACAAGTCTCCTGACTAGGCTCACAAGCTGTACAGATTGCTAGCTTGTAAGCATAGTTTCCAGCAATCTCGCATGACCAAAGACATCTAGTGGTCACACACAGCATCAAGCACAACCGACCTGCTGGTTACTGAGCTTCACCTGTGTGATCAGGTGATGGCAAGGCCAATACAAAATCATAATCTCTGTCAATAATTATTAATTCATGTTTGAAAATTACTGAGTCTTTGTAACTTACCGATTTATAATATTAACGTAAATTTTTAAAGAAACATCATAGGATCATAGAATCATAGAACAGTTTGGGTTGGAAGGGACCTTTAAAGGTCATCTAGTCCAACCCCTCTGCAATCAGCAGGCACATTTTCAACTGGATCAGGCTGCCCAGAGCCCCGTCCAGCCTGACCTTGAATGTTTCCATGTCTGTCTCGTGCTGAGCACCTCAGACACAGTGCTCCAGGTGGGGTCACACGAGAGCGGAGTAGAAAGGCAGAATCACCTCCCTCGACCTTCTGGCCACGCTGCTTTTGATGCAGCCCAGGATACGGTTGGCTTTCTGGGCTGCGAGCGCACATTGCTGGCTCACATCCAGCTTTTCATCCACCAGCACCCCCAAGTCCTTCTTGGCAGGGCTGCTCTCTATCCCTTCATCCCCCAGCCTGTATTGATAATGAGGGTTGCCCCGACCCATGTGCAGGACCTTGCACTTGGTCTTGTTGAACCTCATGAGGCTCACCCAGGCCCACTTCTTGAGCTTGTCCAGGTCCCTCTGTATGGCATCCCACCCCTCAGGTGTGTCAACCACACCACTCAGCTTCGTGTCATCTGCAAACTGGCTGAGGGTGCACTCAATCCCACTATGTCATTGATGAAGATATTAAAGAGTACTGGTCCCAATACAGACCGCTGAGGGACACCACTTGTCACCCATCTCCATCTGGACATTGAGCCACTGATGTCCAGATCATGCCAAGTATTTGATGCAGACTTTGCATTTTACAAATTAGATTTCCTTTAAAATATGAACAGGAAACATTCTGAGGAAAATCTTGCCTTAACCTTATGGAACTGCACTGTAAATATTGCGGCGGGAGAGAAGAATGATGCTAATCATTCTTCCTGGTTTACATACACCTTGTAGTTGAAGGGCAGGATGGCTTAGGGAAGAGTGGCGCAATTTACTTTGCTTTTGATCAAAAGGCCAATGTGCCTGAAGCAGTGAGTGCTCTTGACTACCACATACTCAATAGCTGCCTTTCAAGGGGGAGAAAAGGGCTGGAAGTCCCCTAGGATCTTTTACTATAAGTAACTATAAATATATATCAATAACAGAATTAATATACCCCTCTGGAGCACGCTGATATATACGTCATCTGGTACACCTAAGAGACATAACTCTTAAGCACTAGCTTAAACTTTCAGGAAGGGTTCTGCACCGCTGCATAGCTAGACAAAAGAAGCTCTTTCCACACTATTTACTTCCCACTCATGATTCTACAAGTGTCTTGGCACACAGCTCTACAGGATCTAGCCCAAAGTGACAAGATAGTCCCTGTGCTATTTCAGATGGTTTGTACATTGTCACTTTTTGTAACAACATTTGTAGCTCCATTTTCTCAAATGCAAGTATAAGTGATAATCCTTTCCTGTATAATTTTGCAAACTAAACCTAAATTATTCAGAAGTACAGCTGCTGTTGTCTAATCCTTGCTGGCTCTTTATGCAGCTTTCACACTATACTTCACAATTTTTTCTTGGAATCTAGCAGTCAAATGAGTGCAAGAAACACCTTCTGTCATGCTAAGAGCAGAATCTTTCCTCCAAAACTGAAAAACTGATGACATTTTCAGTATCTTTCAGTATTTTATAACAATTACTTTCCAGTTTATTTCAACCAGCTGGAAAACCCTTTCTGCTGTTAAGCATAGTGTGCTATATACAAGTTCAAGAAGGTTAAAATAAATGTTTTAATTACAATAGTCTACGTAAATTGACGTACTTCTTATGCAGTCAGAAACACCTCCTACATAACTTATAATCAAATTAAATGAGCTATACATACATATAAAAAAGTGAAATTTGAGGTGTGTTGAAATCAGACAATACAGTTAACAATAAATTTGCACTGAATAACACTCTAATGGTATATTCTGTTTTCCCTGGCTGGTGCCTTACTACTTACCAAATTAATTACATTATTAATATTCTCAGTAAACAGTTTGAAAATCTTTACAGAAAAGCTTTTCTTAAAAATACTAAGTTTTCACATGATAAAGTTTTTCTATTAATCAGAATTTTGACTTATGTGACTGACACAGAGTCATTTCACTTTTTTAAAATAATGATTTTTGTAAATGACTTCATACTTCTCTCTAGACATCCATTTTTCTCAAAACTATGCCTCATCCCTATAACTGCCTTAATAAAATGTCTATGTGAGAAGCAGACTGCTGGTTTTGCATTCAATACATAAAACACAATGAATGCATATGCCCAACACTGTATCTTAGTAAACCTTGCTTAGAGCATTTTTCAATTATCTGTATACATGCAGTAAACAGAAAGAATCAATTCATTCTTGCTTGAATTTCTTACTTATAAACATAATTCTCTGAAACTTCGATATCCTTTGTTTTGGTCATCACATTTCTCTGTGTTTCAGAATCCCAAACTCTTTTCACCTCAGCAGAACTAATCAGAAGAACACAATTTACATTGTCAGGATTTGCAGATTTGGCAAAGAAAACATGTCTGATTCCATTCTGCCCAGGCTCCAGCAGAAGCCAGGCAGGTTACTGGAAAGCTTCGCAGAATCCTGCCTATAGGGGTGTTGAGAAACCTGGTCTTCCAGACCACGCAGTTCTGAGCAGCACATCATATGGATGGCAGCCCTATGGCTTGGGATGTTAAGACCTCCAGGGTCTGGAGCAGACAACTGCTACAAGGTCAGGGAGCCCACATCTGCGAAGGTCAGTAGCTCTGAAAGCCACAGATGGACTGACCTAGATCCAATGTAACACTCTTTCATAGAGATTTTCTAGATTCGAGAGGGGTTTGTGCCTCTTAAGTGGCATGAACCAAATTTTTAAATATCACACATCAGCACATTTAACAACAAAGTACTTACCACAGGTTTACATAGAGTATCCTTTGAAGATAATGTTTGCTTAAATAATTATGAACAGTGTGACAGTACCAAACACTGATGTCTGTGCTCATTTGAGGTGTCTTACACTGTACATCAGAATTAGCATGTCTCAGTCAGACTGACAATTATTATAAGAAATAGTCTGGTTTAGTGAGTAATAAAGAATAATATACTACCTACAAAAGCAGAAACTACCTTTAAAGTTGTAAAGTAATCAGCTCATCTTCGTCTTTGAAAATCAAAGCAGCTCTTGAGTGATACAAACCTAAACTAATATTTTAATTTGGCTGACTTCCACTTCAAACTCTCACACGTTAAAAATACTCAAGCATATTATCACTGGCAATTTAGAAACCAAAGCTTATGGCTGCAACCAAGGCATATGGAAAATGTATACAAGGGAATACAGAGAAAATATTCGTGTTTCTACAGACCCAGGAATCAGTAAGGAATGATGCCTCCATGAAGGATTCATTATCTTCCTTCATGTTATATGAAGGTGTGGTGAGACAAGCTGAAGGCAGTCAGTCTACCTCTTGTTTAATTCTGTTGTAAATAATTCTAGGTAAAAGACTGCTCAGGCAGCAGATCCACCGCTTTCCTTATAATACAGTTTTAATACTCGATTTTGTCCTACTTCCACAGCCCTTTCTTAGCAGAGCTGCTGACTCACATGTGGGTGGAGTATCTAAAATGCTGCAGGGGTCAGCTCAGATTCTCTCACCATACCTTGACCTAAGCAACAGCAAATGACAAAAGTAAAAAAGGAGCAAGCGCTACTTTTTATCCCAGTCTCACCTTTCCTTTCCCAGCTCTAGTCTTTTGATCGCCTTCCTCTGTAGCATTCTGTGCAATCTCCATTTACTCTTCTTCCTCTCTTTTCATGTCTATGAAATAGCAGCCTAAAGGGGTAACAGACAGTGAGTTACAGTGGGTTAACTTACACATTTTTAACATGCATCTTCTATTCCACGGGCTCTTAATTAAATGAATAGTTAGAATCAATATTGTTCCATACCATTTGAAGTAGCTTGTCTTCCATAAGCTACAGCAAAATGTAATAGTTGGAATGCAATAAATACTTCTCTTAATGATGAAAAAAAGAAAAAAACCCCAAATCTAGTGCACTTCTTGTACCTGTGTCATTTCCAAAACCAAGTAAAAAAATAACAATAGTTTATCTTTGTTACTAAAGAAAGCAGATACTCAAAACACAGGAGAGAACTCCTAGGTTAATGCATTTCATTTTTATGTGGCAGTATCTTTTAATAGAGCTACACTTCAAATTTATTACATTCAAAGGACATGGAAGGGTTTGTTAGGTGTTGTTTTGAGGTTTTTTTGAAGTAAAAATTAATTTTGGTGGATGACAAGCATATCCTACCATATCTAAATTTAGCAAGTTTTAAAACTTCTAAATTAACAGTTTTAGAAAAGTGATAGTATCTAATTTTATTACATTAAACAATACTACTGGCAACTACAATAGCTTTACTTTAACTTAAAGAGATATTTCTAAATCGTCTGCTCCCTATTACTCATAGTTCAGCAATTTACTTGGGAGCTGAGGAACACGTGTTTCAGAACAAGCAATGTTCAGCTGCAAATACAGCTAAGGAAGAAGCACAATCCTGACCTTCTCTTATCAGAAGTGCTTAATCTGCTGAGCTAGGCTGAATACAATGGCTCTAGACTCTTAATACAGTTGTTCCATTCAAATTAATTCCTAGTTTGAATCTGAAATGCGGTAAGAAAGTCCTTAAGAAGGGACAGTAAGACAATACAGTCAACATTTGTCATGAATGAAACCAACAAATAAGTGACTAAGTATTTCATCTTGTAGAAATTTAACAATACAGTAAATACTATTACAGGAGAATATGATATACTACAATCACAAAAGAAAAACAGGAAGTCATTTTAATCCATAGTCCACCCCTCACTTCATGTATGTGCTGATAATGCAGAGTTCATGTTTTATTGGCTTTGCTGTGCTCCAGCTCATTAAACACAGCTGCTTCACGTGGGCACAAATACATTACCCAGAAAGAGAATGAACAATCCGAGGTATAAGATTTTAGCAAAAAACCCAAAGGCATTCATGCTCTAATTCTTGATAAAGCAAAAGAAAAAAACATTTATTGCAGATGTTTAAAAATATTAAGGCATCAAAGCATATAAAGCAATAAAAAAATCACATTAATGGCTTCGGCCAGGTTAAAGTAACTATCAGCACTTCTGTAGCAGAGCAAATCTATGAGTGATGGCAATCCTGAAGTAGGAAACATATATTTATATATATTAATTTAACTGGATTTTCCCATGGGCTGAAAGTCACACATGAACTCAAGTACTTTGCACGTGTTGGACTTAAGCCCTGATTCAGTTCATTCTAAAGTCTGTAAGATACTATCATCAACTTCACAGCTTCACTATCAGACTTTAAATACATATAGCGTAAGAAAACATTTGAGTGGGCTCCTCAGATTTGATGGCACTATATGGAGTACATTCCTGCAAAACATTTGCTGTTTATTCTTTGAAATAAAATGTAATTAAAAAGTCTACCTACAAAAATGTAACAAATAATATTTTTCCTTTTTGTGCTCCTGTCTTTTACAATCTGAGATCTCCTCACATCTGACTCACGGGTCGACATCACCCATTTCCAAATCTATTCTAGTGACTTTTATATTGTTCCACACAAATCTCTGTAAACCCATGACCCAGACTGGGCACAGTGTTTCTCAGGACTGTATTTATTTATTCGGAGCCCACTACTGAGGCACCCATTCAGATTGTTGCATTGCAAATAATCCTTATTAGCTGTAGCGTGTTTGTTTATAGAATAATGGAAATTAAAAGGGAAATTTTCTATGGCTTCAGTAAGCTTTGGAATAGGCATGATGTGATCATATAATAGCTAATTAGATGGTTAAAATTCACTGTTAATAATTTAAGATTATATATTTAGTTTTTACTGTTAATGTAAGTTTTTCTTCATTTCTCACATCAAATACTGCATTCAGGTTTTTTTTAAATATTACTTTTTAACAAGTGTCTTACTTTAGTTTCTGTAAGGTGGAAAGATCTTGCAATGCTTATTTTGAAGGCACTGCAATGTTTGCTAATTTTCTTTTAAATTATAATAGCAATGTTTATGTGGTTAATTTTTACTAAAATTTTAATTTAGGCCAGAGATGACTAAGCAAGGATTTCATCAAGCAAGGAATTCCAGTGTATCTCCCAATCAGAAGCACTAAACATAGAGTTTGCAGAGTGTTGTCATAGCTGTAGGTATTTTATGTTGTTTTTTTATTTACAGTTGCTTGAGGAAGGAGATGTTTTGTTCATTAGCTTATTCATGCATTGCCGTTCTTCTGTTATTACTCTAATACAATGTCATTTTAAGGATGATTATGAGGTTAATGTAAGCATTACTGAAAGAGACACACTATTTATAGTGATTAAAACTGTGGTAAAAAAACAGAAATATTTCTTGAGCCATCTAGTGTTTGAAATCAAGTCTCAAAGGGCTTGGGAAGGAATCTGCTTATCAAAAATAATATCCTTGAGATTTTTACATATCTCGAACAGTACTGACAACTTTTCCTGTCACTCTACTGAATTACTAATGTACGTATAGTGCATTATTACTTGCAACCCAGCTGATATTGAGCACCTTTCACAGCTGACAAATGCATTCCTAAAGAATACAGAGTATTCCCCTTCAAAATATTATTTTTCTCCAGTCATTACAAAAATGTTATTATTTTAGTGCCAGAGTGAGCTATTTTTCATCCATTTAAAAAAATAAATTCTGCTAGAAGATTTTAGGAAATAATCTTTAGATCAATTTCACTAAGTGACATAGCTATAATAAAAAAAAGAATGAATCACAGTAACAAACAGAGTAACAAAATGTTTCCTTTAGGGAACTGTCTTCTTTCCTAAAACATGAGCCTGAATATTACATGCATGATCGGAACCTGAATTTTCAAATGGAGTAGGTCATGGAGTGGACCACACATACATCTCATAAACATAAAACCTTAACCAATGGAATGTAACAAAAATAAGTACGAACATTTCCAGTTTCCCAATCTCAAAAAAATCCCTGTGTTACGACTTTTATGAAGGGTCTCGGTTCACACATCACATGTCCTCTTTTTCATGCTTAGTCTTTCCATTTTCTGGCCTGTATCTTGTCCGTAGTCTTTACCTGCTTATTCACCCCAACAGCCTTTACACCAACAGTATGTACAGTAAGCACTAGTACCAAATGTTGCGAGCATTCAGCAGAAATTACTCGACTTGCTAACACCACGAAACAGACAAAATCTAGCTGATAAACACTGAGTATTGTTTAGGTGAGCTCAGTATAGCTACACCAATCTAAACTTGTGAGATAACAACCAATCTCATGTTATTCAGCAAGGTTTGATGTGACTGATAATGGGAGGAATTAATACTATTAGTATATCAGAATATGTAAGATACAGTATTTCTAGAAGAACATACATCATGTTAATAAACAGCTTAAGATGGCTGGGTATCTTAAAAGATGCTATAAAAATACTGGAATTGTTACCACATCAGTTGTGTTAAATCAAACTTGCCTTTCAATGACATGAATTTTAACTCCTATTCAATTTGCTGACATTCGTATCTGTGAAATTTGACCTGATGCCTCAGTTAAGAGAAAATTGTAGCCACACAATGCTACACAAAACTTAAGTACCACAACAGAATCCTATTTTTTGCTTTTTAAGCCCTCGTTGGCCAAGCAACAAAGCCTAAGTTTTCAAACATCATTCAATTTAGGGGCATTCAATAGCCCAGTTTGCACAGGAAAATTACATCTGTTGAAGTACCTCAAAGCAGGATACACCAAATTAAGGCTCTTAAAATATTTCTTTTTAATTATAGACTATACATTTATATTTAAAAATATATTTATATTGTATAGGGAGATTAGTTAGCAATATATAACATTTTCTATTCTACACACAGTATGTTTGTTATGTAACATAGTTAACATAATTATATAGTACTTATATGACATATGATATATAATATATCCTAGGTTGCACTCTGAGACGCACAGTTATCAGAAAAGAAGTTTTAAAAAATAGAAAAAAGTCTTTTTAAAGTATTTCTTTTCTGTTAATCATTCTTCATCAATATAAATGACACATACGACTCTGTGGATATATCAAATATGTATAAAACTTTCAGGAATCCACTATTTCTGCATCACAATTAAAAGTCCTGAACACTATAAAGCAACTCAACCAGTCTTGAAAAACCTGTATCTATTCTTTCATGTTTTCACATTAAGAACTGTCCAGTTTGCAGAGGTAATGATATGTACCTCTAAGCAGACGAAAAAGAAACTAGGCAGCTGACTAGCCAAAAATTAAATGCAACCTAAAGCACTGTGCCACATGCCTCTAGATTTTTTTTAATGAACCAAACTCTCCTTTTTTGCTTCCTGAATCTCATATTGTAATTGACAATAACTACAATGATACCTTCTCAAAACATAAAAACTCATCAACTGCCAGCTCACTGCTAATAAACTCATTTAAAACAACTTATTAAGACATAACCTTTAAGTGTGTGAGCAAACAATATGCAGTCAAACACGCAACACAAATATCTATAAAGCTAGATGAAGTATTAGGATTACTGCAGCTTTCTCTGACTGAAGCAAAGCATATGGTGGTATAATGGAGCATGAATTTACAGCAACAGAGATGTACGATATAGATTAAAGCTTCATCTGTGAGAACATACTGCACAGCAAAAAAACCCAACAATTTTTGTGTTTTCTGGTTTACGGCATTATGAGCAACACTCACTCTTTTGTAGAACTAGGGCTCCCTCTGCTGCTACCACGGAAGAAAACCCAAAACCTTCCTTGAAATCCACTAAAAACGTGCTCCTGAAATAGACCCCGATTTTAAATGTATCAAGGTATAAACATGCTTCTCGGGCTGCCTGGATGGATGCCAGGTTTTCAGGTAGGGCAGACAGGCTCATGTTATCCGTTTGGAGCATGCAGCATGGAAAGCTCCAAAGAAAATTAATTCCATTCCACTAATTGTGTCTGCGTTCACTGCAGGGGTTCTTAATTAAAAGTACTAATGAAACAAGCACTTGATACTTTTTGTTACTTTTTAAAACTAGACCAGAAATATTTGGTAATATATCTTCATAGAAAGCTCTAGTTTTAGGAAGTTGTGGCTTATTTAACAGCTTCTGGTGTTCAAGTTGTTTCTTTGGTTAAATTAAATCTTAAAGTATGAGTGAAAAACATACAGCCTTTAATAAGAAAGTGTGACTGAGCAACGTTAACAGCTGAAATGTGAGATGTCAGAGTTACTCGTTTAACATGATTGAAGCCATCAAGTGAGTGTGTCGACAACAGCCACTTTGGATTGGTATTAGAGTGACTTTGTACCCAGCCTGATCAAGGCCAGCGCCCTTTGCCAGCTTTCCGCACTCTCAGACTCCAGAGACAGGGCCAGCCCTCGCTGCTGAGGGGCAGGAAGCCGTATCATTTCACACTTGGTTTTGGTCCCAATTGCCAACCGTGGGTTGAACTTGGAAGCAGCGGTCACAGCACAGTAAGTTCTTTCTTGGGGAGTCACAGCTGAAGAGAGCTTGGGGAAATAACAATGTTGCACACGCGGGAAGCTTAACCAAATCCCACCTCTTTTTTTCAGGAAATTGGAGGACCTATAGGAGACAGCCAAAGTGCAACCGATGCAAGGTCAGTGGCTGTGATAACGGTAGTACGCTGCAATGACACAGAGAAATGGAGATACCAAACAAATGCTGCGTGTGTCAGCCCGGTAGCAGCTTACCTGGCGTAACACAACCTGCACTGCGTCCTCACAGACACAGAGCCCGAGAGCGAGCAGCACTGGCCTAGCCTGGTTTGGGCTCCTCGTGCCGCAGCCCTCAGAAAACGGGCTGCCATTTCCCCCTTTCTGTTCGCAGCGTGACTGCTGCTGCAGCTACGGTCGCTGCGCCGGGGGGGTGAAACCGCGCGGAGGCTCGGCCGCCTGACGGGCCTGCGAACCCCAAGGAACGGGCGAGCGTGTGGGCCAGAGTCTGGGCAACGCTACGAACTACTGCACGGAGCGGGGCCAAGCAGAGAGGGGGGTGAGAGCGGGACCAGGGCGGAGCCGCCCGAGCCGCAGGGGAGCACTCGCGACCACCGGCACTGCCCCTCGGCCGGGCAGGCGGCGGGCGCCTCGCGAGGGAAGCGGCGGCGCCATGAGGCGCGGCCCCGAACCGCCACCCTCAGGGCAGGACAGGACAGGCCCGCCTCCGCGCGCTCGACGGTGGATTGGTAGCGCCTGGCGCGGCGGCGCAGGCGCAGTACGGCGCGGGCGCTGCGGCTGCGCGACCGCCGCTCAGCCATGGCGGACGAGGAGCTGGAGGCGCTGCGGCAGCAGCGGCTGGCCGAGCTGCAGGCCAAGCACGGGGTAAGGCGCGGGGGCGCCCGCCCCGCCGCCGCCCCGGCAGCGCCCCCGCCCCCTGCCGCCGGGCCGAGGGGAGGCGAGCGCTCGCCGGGTGCGGCAGGGCCTGTCCCTCCGCCCGAGCCTCCCTCGGACGTGTGTGGCGGCCGCCTCTCCGGGACGCAGGAGGGGGAACGGGGAGAGCAGGGGGCGCGCCCTGGGGAGGCCTCCCCGTGAATGAAGGCTTCGGCTCGAGGCCGGGGGGGGAGCGGGAAGCGGCCCGGCCGTGCCCGGTGCTTTGGCTGGAAGCGCCGCCGACTGCGGCCCCGGTGCCTGGCGCCCGGCGGGGATCGGGGGGTGAGGACCGGCCGGGCCCCCACGGCCGCTTCCTCTCCTGCTGCCTGAGCAGTCATGGCCTTCAGGGCGCCTTGGGCCTGCCTCCCGCTACCTGCCTTGGGTGCCCTGGCCGCTGCCTTGGAAGGTTCAGCACATAACCGTTCCCTCCCCCGACCTTTTCCTGTGACACACAATTTTATGGATTCCCATCATCAGCCATTTCAGTCATCTCTGTTTTCAGAGCTGAAGTGTGTCAGTGTGTTCCGTTGCTCCTGTGAAGGGATCTTGCATACCTACGATCAGCCTCCTTTCCTTTCTGTAGGGTTTCCCATTCTGCCTTCACACTTTGAAATGTTACCTATAAAATTTGAGGTGCAAATTCAACTTAAAGTTCAGTTTATTCCTCTGTTTGTTAGTTGCTTCTGAATAGTCATCTCAGCTGCCTGTATTAGTCCCAAAATACCATGCTAGGATTGTGGTTTCTTCTATATTGATAAACAGAAAGTATTACATTACATTTCATTTGTCCTTAGCTTACTTTAATGGCTTTAAAATGCTTTTGTCTGTTTTGAGCTTTGGGAAAGTTTATTATCTTAGACCTAATGGGAATACAATCTGTGGATAGATCCAGTAGCGCTAGTCATCACACTAGTTTGCATTCTTGGTTTGTGAGGAAAGCATAGTATAGCATATTTATTTGCTAGGGCAGCAGATTCTTATTTTCAGGATCTCATCTGTGGTCAGGCGGGTTCAGCAGGCAGGTTTAGCTTACATTGACTGTGCTGGAATATTTAAATTTATTGTCCTGTGTGGAATGTTTTTGGATGATCATATTTATTCTAATCTCATTCTTTAGGATCCTTCTGGTGATCCATCGCAACAGGAAGCAAAACAGAGGTATAAATAAGAACTATTCACTTTTGGTCTTACATCTAATCATTTTGAACCTTTTTTTTTTAAGTAAGTATTTAATTTCTTTGTAATACTCACCTGAATTTTTTTTGTCGTTGGAAAAACCATCAACGAAGAAGCTGAAACATCGAGGATTTAATCCAAGGATAGCTAAAGTCTGCTTGATCCAAGTGTGGCTCCCAGGCCATGACTATATTGGATGATCGACAACAGAGCTGTCAGGCAGTCTGAACCCTGACTGGGGTGGGAGGGCGTGGAGGAAAACAGCAGTAGCAGCTCGTTTTTACTTTGGGACTCAGCTGAATGCAGTAATCTCATGACCCTTAGTAATATAATAGGATGTTTTTGGGAAGCATCATCATTCCCACTGTCATCTGCTTCTGGAACTTGGAAACCATGGCTTTTCAGGGTTGGTCATAAGAAAATCTTGAAGGCTGGCAGAACTCTACCCGAACTGGAGTTTTGTCTGAGTGACGAGTTTGGGTTTGGCTCTGTTAGTGCCATGGGAACATGCTTTCCTAGTTGATTTGATTTTTCTGGGACATCTGTTGCAGTTAAATATGTGAAACAAAATGATTCACGTCAGAGCTTAGTGCAGAAACAGCATTTAGTATTTGCACTAAGTAGAAAATTGAAAGTAAGTGTTTAAAGAGCTAGACTTCACACACAAAGTTTGTATTAATTGAAATGCATAAACTAAAATTCCAGTTTTGCAAATAGTCAAATATTGTAAATATATGAAGACTTATTAAAAAATTATAAATAAATAATGAGGTTTCGTTCTGTCTTATTATGCCTGCTCTACCATACGCTGCCTTTGGTGAAATTCCATGTGGAACTGAATGCAGAATCTTTACAGTGGTAGCAGGGCTTTTGTCTTTAAGATGTCATATAAACAGTAATAAGGTGTAAATAGTAAACTCCATCTTGATTTCCTGGAAGATGTCAGCTATATAACTTTGTCAACATACATAGAGCTACTCATGACAGAAAATGCTAGAAATCATGTAAATGCAAGGTTTGAAGGGACCTCAAGAAGTCACTTCCATGAATCAAAAGTCTTCTGTAGTTTTGTGCATATTATTTTAGGTATTTGAAATCCCACTTTTAATCTGTGCTTAATTTTTCATTACAGGGAAGCAGAGATAAGAAATACTATTTTAGCTCAAGTTCTTGATCAAGCAGCTCGTGCAAGATGTAAGTATCCAAGTAACAGTCTAACACAAAATTCTCACCTAGTGTACTCCAGTGCTGCTCAAATCAAGCACGTATGTGCTTGTATAGAGGCCAGACTAGAAAAACATTGTTGTTGATGGGAAGATAAAACTATTAGAGCTTTTCACTTGGTGATACCAATGATTAGAAGGGAGGGGTCAAGTGACATCTGAATTATGTTAATTTTTTTTTAATAGTAGGAATTGTATTGAGAATCAAAATTAGTTACTCTAACTAAGAACAAATATTTAAAAGTAAGAAATACAACTATCTAGTGTCTTTATTTTATATAAATGCAAATGCCTTTTTCAATTTATTTCATGACCCTGGCATGAAGAAATAGGGACATTTGTCACT
Organism: Phoenicopterus ruber ruber; assembly: GCA_009819775.1. Classification (NCBI taxonomy): domain Eukaryota; kingdom Metazoa; phylum Chordata; class Aves; order Phoenicopteriformes; family Phoenicopteridae; genus Phoenicopterus; species Phoenicopterus ruber. The sequence continues at coordinate 11,760,191 of CM020227.1, forward strand.
TTTTATTTACTAGAGAAGGTATTTGAGTATGTTTTAAAACAAAATGAACAGAGCCTGTTTTTGTTGCAGTAAGCAATTTAGCACTTGTGAAACCAGACAAAGCAAAAGCAGTAGAGAATTATCTTATACAGATGGCAAGATTTGGACAGCTAGCTGGAAAGGTGAGTTACGTTTTTCTAATTCTTTCTCGCATATATTAATTTTCAAACTTAATTCACTCTAAAATACTGGATATTTTTAATGTCTGTAAATTAAATAACTGAAAAAGGCAATTGAGAGCTTCTAAATACTATTATATAATTCCATCAAACACCTTTTATAAGAAGGGAAAGTGTGATTCAGCATCTCTCAGAATGTGTTTATATGGCTTTTCTTTTGCTTTCCTAGGTATCAGAACAAGGTTTGATAGAAATACTTGAAAAAGTGAGTCAGCAAACAGAAAAGAAAACAACAGTAAAGGTAAGCCTTATTTCCTAAATGTAATTTTGTTATGAAATAGAGCAGAAAAATTGCATATATTGGACCATTTCAGTTCAGAGTAGAACTTAACTTTGTATTTACCACCTCTCTTACCTACACTGATAAGTAAGTACTGGGATTAAATCATAGCAGTCCTTACCAGTAGTATAATTTGCAGGTATTGGCACTGGGATATCAGTGTTCTGTTGGGAGACAGACTACCCTGTGCCTGTCCTGGACCATTATGTCGGGCAGGGACTTGGGAGGGGGTGGGTTGTGATGGGGTGAATGTTTTGCTCCCCTATTCATTGTCAAATGCATCGAGTCTGAAAGGCTTGCTCTGTGTTGGATTTACTGTGACCGTTCGATTTTTGCTTCATCTATTTCAATTTTAGTTCAACAGAAGGAAAGTGTTGGATTCTGATGAAGAGGATGATTACTAATACTACTATAAGACTGTCTGCCAAACAGAAGGCCTGGAAAAAGGCAAGATAGATACCATTATCAGGCAGAATGCAAGATCTGAAAATGTTTACGCTTCTTTACTTTTTTGTTTTTTTATAAAAAGGCCAACACATGAACTTGTCTTGTAAAATAAATCTGAGAAGGGGATTTTATAACTTAAATTTTTGTAGTGTAAGAGGCCTAAGCAGTGTGGGGTTCCCCACTGCTTCGTTAGCATGAACATTTTGTTGCCCCTTACTCGGTGTGTAAACTATGCTTTCTGCAACTGCACACACTTAACTTGCTGCTCTTGGAGATACTGTAACATGAGGAGGAGCTAAGAGTTAAAGCTGGGAACGGCCACTCCCTCTAGGAGTTTAAGGACTTGCCTCCGGGCTCTAAATCACAGAAGTGTTAGAAAGGAGATTTCCTGAGCCCCTGAAGGAAGCCTATCCAGCAGCTCACTGGCTCTCAAGACCTTACTGGAAATTTATAAAATAAAGTGAAGGTATCAAAGTAGTGTTTGGATCAGAGGACTTCAAATCAGACAGTCTGTGTAAAGAAATTGTAACCAGCATACAATTGAACTATTCCCCTATGAAATAATCACGCTATCTCAAAAAAAGCAAGTTAACTGTGTAACACAGCACTGTTCAGACACTTGGTATCATATATTCTTAAAACTACCTCCATTTTTATCAAATGGCTGGAGTGTTTCTTACCTTGAAAAAAAGACCGTTTTCTTAAACTTTCTGCAATTCCTGCATGCATAAAGTAAAACTGAACTTGTGCTATACGTTTATTCAAAAATATGGTTATGGAAATAAGGAGGATAAATACTGTAACGTGCTGATAAACACTCTACCACCACAAACCCCTTTTCTGACATAATTTAACAGGAACGTGATGATCCCAACTGTAGTGTTTTTTTTGAACAGAATAAAATTGTTTAAAGTGAGCACTAGTGGGTGTTTTTCATCTTGTGTCAATGTGGTTAAAAAATATTTAAGTAGTTGTTATTTTTGTTTCATTTGGACTGGACTGGGCATTTTGTTTGTCTATGAGTAATCAGGATTCCTTAACTTTAGTAATATCATGGGCGTAGGCTAAATTTCTTTAGACTAATGACCCTTTACCAGGGTGAAGAGTTTCAAGCCAAGGTGTGGTGATAGATGGTTCAGAAGTTTTCCTATTAGGGCTACAGATACATCCTAAGCATCCATGCTTCACATTCCCATTCCTAAGTTTATCAAATTCTACTTACAACAACATAAGCTTTATTGCCTTGCTGTTCTTGTAAAAAGGCCGTTCCAGAATCTCGGTTGTCAAAATGTGAAGTAATGCTTTGGATTTATTTTAACTTACAACCTTTTGGAGATTAAACTGGACTGTACAGTAACATGCTTTGCAGACAAATCATAAGTGTCGTGAAGTTGACTTCAGTCTATTTGCACTACAGATTGCCAGGGGAAGCTTCCAGGGGTGCTCCCCTCAAATCCTATTCCACCTTACCCTTTGATCATCATCTTTTAATATTAAGGTATTTTTTTAATTACAAGCTTGGTTAAGCATGTCAAGGGAAACTTGCAAACTATTTACCTAAATAATTTGTTAGTCATTATCTTTCCATCATTTAGGTTACAGTGGAACTGTTTGGCATTTACATGCCTTTTTTTTTTTAAACAAACATACACTATACATCCAAAATGCCTGGAAATAAGCTTTATCCTAGACTGAACACTGAATAAAACTGAAGCGTGGCTCGGTCACTTAAGTAGCCTCAGGCTCACAAGGACAACTGTTCTGATACGGAAACAGAATAGAAAACTCAGGTTAAGTCTAATAAATTTGTACTTTTTCTATAAAACTAAACAAAAAATATATTCTCCTGTTAGATGTCTTAAAATACAGATTTTGTTAAAAAAATACAGTAGGCAATATGCATCAAGTCTGCATTAAGTTGCCTTAGCAAGCTACTACATTTTTTTTCTTGCAAATTTTATATTTCATTGGGGGGGGAGTTTTGCAAAGGCAAGCACTACTTTAACACTTGGCCAATTCTTAAATTTTAAGAGTAAAATTAACCAATAATTATATAACCGTTCATATCAAGGCTGAAACTTGGGAGTGTTGCAGCTGTGTCATCACTTGCATAGAATACAACAAAATAATTTATGCTTAAAATATAGCACATTGAACAAGTTGTTTTCCGTAACCTGTTGTATTCAGAATTTGTTTTTAATAGAAAAAAAAAAGGCAAGTAACTAAATTCAGAGTTCACATCCGCTCATACTTATCTCTAACCCTTTTCAAAGTTATTAAATAAGCTATCTTAAAACTTGTTTGCAAAGCTATTCAACCACACCATACTTATTACTAAGGATTAAGAAAAAAGACTTGATACTGAACTTAGTGTCATTGTGCTAACTCATGTTCTGTAGTTACAGCAGTATATTCTGTACTTACACTCTGTAGCGTAGCATCACCAGTATTAAAAAGCTAATAAACTGGTTTTTCTCATCCATATTGTCAAGAAGCCTTAAGACAAGAATCATTTAGTTAAATGCACAGTATAATTAAAACACAAGCAAAATTCTCACTATGTAGTTTGGAAATCAGATCTATGAAAGTTTACTTGTACCTTAAACTTTGTAAGTAATATCTAGGTTATTTTTGCTACAGGTAAGGATAAGTGACTTACTCTAGGTCATCTTTATAGTGTCACAAGAAGAAAAAAAACTAGTTCATATCCCTTTCCTCTTGGTCTTTTGGCTTGTAATAGCTGAACGTCCATCCTACTTTTTTTTTTTTTTTTAATGGAAGTGTAGAGCTAGAGAAGGAAGTTAAGTGAAAACGTTCGGTTTCACTAACAATTCTACATTGTACACCTCTATGCCTTAAATCCCAAACCACACAACCTAATAATAGTAATCCATGAATGTAGGAGGGAAGAAGGTCATATTGAACTTGAGAGTAAACTCCAAAAGACCCCTCAAAATTTACATATAGATACAAGGTGAAGTCTTCAAATGTCTACAAAAAAAAAAGCAAGGAAATCTGCGAAAAGACTCAATGCTTTGAAAAAAGCACTCAAAGAAAACAGCATTTTCAAGAGTTACTTTACTAGTTTTTTCTTTCCATCATTTGGCACAAATCCAAGGCACATTAGAAAATCAGATGAACTCATAAATTACTAGAAAAATAAACACATGACCCTCATCTCCAAATGTCCGTATGTGCACTTACTGCACATTTTACCTCTTAGATTAAAAAGTTATTTGAAAAAATCACCAGTATGTCTTCCAGCTTTGTACTTTGCCAGGCAGCTTACTAATACCACAGTTAAAAGAAATAGAATTATTGATACAAATAGTTTATGAAATAAAATGCAAGCTGGATGTGATGAGTCAAGAATAAAAAACTGCACTTAGAAACCTGGCTTGTGCTATTTACACATTCTCCTACCATAACCAAAACAGCTAGAAAATGAAGTCCAAATCTAAGCAGCCATCTCGTAGTTACTTGTCAGCTTCCAATTCTTCAGTGATCACCCCTAGGAATGCGGTAATATTTGGCCTATTCCAACAAATGCGTACTGAGGTGAGAAGTACCTTTCGTAATTGGAATTTCACCTTTTTAAAGAGCAGTCCGGAGCAGGCTCCTAAGCAGCAGTTTTGTCTGCAGATGTTGCCCAGGTTCAGAATCATGACTATTTGTGTATTTTTGCATGACTTGCTTTAGAGGAAGGGGGGGGACACAACACAACTACTTAAAACAATTTGTTGTGTCCTTATACATACTTGCTTCTGCATATTTTTTTTTATTAGGCTGTGAACAGTGTGTCCAAAGTTTAGCTTTGTCAAGTGCTCTCCACTTTTTCCCAGTATCTTGGCTCCTGTATAAGAACTTGATCTTGCAGATCCAATACAGGGGAGCATTGCAAAGAAAGTAGCAAGGATATTACATCCCTTCACATTAATGGCATGTATAAATTTCTAATGCGGCATCACAGATGTTATGGACTATTGTTTTCCCAGCTACTGAAATATACAGAAATAGATACTACAATGGTTTGTAACATTACAATAAAAATAGAGACATTTCAATTACCTCTGGCAATAAATACCTTGTTATCCAATATATCTTTAGATATATATAAATATATATATTTATATATACTTATCCAATGTAGTGATAAAAACTGAAAACACAAAAATTATTCAAAGACTTTTAAAAACAAAGTGGGTGGCTGAAAAATACAATACAGGGTTTGGTTTGGTTTACTGTTACATATAATTTTTTAATAAGTGCTAAGTAGAATAGGAAAGTAATTTTTCCATCTGCATCTCAGTACGTCCCTGTTTGTTGAGATCAGTAACGATCTGGCTGTGTAGTTACCTCCAACATAAGCAGAGGATTCAGTCTTCAAAAGTGCTAGGAACATTCTGCTGAAGAGTCATCCTTGTATTCTGTTCTGAAGGCAGGCTTGCAAGCGTCACCGAATTCTTTGATACACAGTGAAGGGTTATTGAAATTAACACCACCTAGTTCCTCAGCTTTTGGCATCAAATTCGTGCTTCCTTGTCAACGTTTTGAAAGTGAGTCATCACAGCAGTCTCTTGATTGTGAAATACCTGGATTTCTAGGGCTGGATAAACTATTATCACTGACATTCTCTGCTGAAAGTGGCACATTAACAGTGTGTCTTCGGTGCATTAATTTACTCCTGTGAGGAACTTCCATCATGTCATCATGTTTCACAAATTCACCACTGCATCCTCTGTCAATAATCTTAACTTTGCTCTGGTCCAGCGTTTCAACAGATTTTAACTTGGTTTTATCAAAGCTTTTAATAGCTAACTGTGAGGATAGAAAAATGGTACGTTAAAAGCATTGTCTTTCTTCATTACAAAGAAGTAAAATGAATATAGTGTTTCGTGAATATAATTATCACATTAATTTCATGGTATTCTTTATATTGAGAACACAGCCGAGGATTAAATATATCATACTTTGTAGGACAGTAATTATATTTGGTCTACACATGAGAAAACAAGAAGAGGCCAACCTGCCCCAGGCTACACATACATCAGCACCAGAACTGAAAAGATAATGAAGACATTCCAAAACCTATTTGCACTGTACTACCCCAATATCATCCTAACTCTTCTAAACACCTTTTGTAATGCAAGTCTCGAGGTACTTGAAATTAACAGCCATTTCCTTTTACCATTAAGAAACGTGTAAGTAGTAATACAGACAGGCTCAACCAGGCACCCCTGAAGGCAAAGGCACAAATTCCCTGCTTCCAGAACCTACCTGTCAGGGAAGAGACACCCACCCTCCCCACGTCCCTTAAGGACTTTTTTTGGTCATTCCAACTACTCTTATCCTCCATTTCCATATCTGCTCCTGGTTTTTCCTTTACAGAGTGGGTGGCTCTCTTTGATTACTAGCCACTTTGCAAACTTTAAAATAACCAAGAGAAAAAAGCGAATCCAAGCATGCTAATGACAGATCTTCTAAGGTAAGAACTAAAGGCAGAAATTAATTACGATACCCTTTTACTGAAATAATGGCAACAATCTTGAAAATGTTTCAGATGGAGATTATCCATGTTTAAACCCACTAACAATTTAGAACTGTATGACTTAGAAATTCACAAAGCCATGACAGTCGCACGTGGTTAAAGTGCTACACGTCATGGTCACATACTAGTTTTTTGACACCTGCTGTACTTGCATGACATACTACCTTCAGCGATCCAGAATTATAAAATCTAAATCCCACGTTTAATTGAATAGTGGGATATTATCATTAATACTAGAAAGAATTAATAAAATAGTACAGGTTTATAGCATTAATTTGGCATTCTTAAGGCTCTCTCCAAACGTTAAATCTCTTAAGGGTTCTATGAAATAGAACAGTATTCCATTTTCTAGAAGGAGATGAGCAGCAGAGGCTGCATTTCCAGGGCTATGTCAATCTAATAATGGGCAGCTACTGAACTAACCTGGTAGAAAAAGGTTTTCTTTTGAACAGGTTAGTTTTTCTCTTGATTTAGTATGCTGAAATGGCTCAGCAGAAGGTCCAATGAGAGTCAAAGCCAGCGTAAAGCAGGAAGAGGGAGCACATGCTCTGGGTGGAGGGCAGCATCCAACAGTCAGATGGGCGTAGGGTGCCATGGTACCCCCAACCACAGATGAATTGATTCCATATATTTGTGTCACAGCCGACAATGCACCATGCAGTTTGCTATCACCCTTGCCAACAATCTCCTCCTACAAGCAGACTTAGCATGCAACCCCCAATTTTAATCTACTGAAAAATCTCTCTCTTGTAAATAGCATTTCTGCTTGGATACAGCTCTGATGAACTGTAGAGTTTTTCAAGCCTTGGTATAACCTAGATTTTGCTAGACATGACACAGAAAACAACACAGAGATGAAGCCTGCAGTAAGAGGCTTAAGAAGTTTAAAAGTAAGAATAAGATGTTTAAGAGGTGTTATAGAAGCACCACTGAAGTTTGAATAATGATGAAACATTAACAATTTAGCAAACAGGTCAGAACTTTTGGGATTCACAAGCCACCACTAGTAAAAAAACTTTCCTGTTATATGTATCTATATTAATAGCAGACAAAACAAACAGATTTGCTGTATTATACAAATAATTCAAGCAAGTATTTCCACTTACCTGATGCAATAACTGATAGTCAAAATTAGGGACGCTTTTATCTCTTGTTATTGTTCTCCGTAAATGTTTTGCTCTAAAAAATATTTTAAAGAAATTAAATTTAACTACGTCAGTCTTGCCACAGAAGTCTCGCTCACAGCAAATCCACAAGGTGGCAATATCTCAACACAGGAACGCTACTGTCTCACACCACCACCTCAAAATGACAGCCTGCTAGTATTTCCTGTATTTTATCACAGAATATACATTAACATTTCAAAAGAACACAGGCAAAACCCAACCATTGAGTGAAGCACTAAGATAACATTTTTAAAGCAGTCTGGCTCTGAAATTCTTAATTTATGGCACACCAAGTATTAGTGCAAAACCAACTTTAAATAGGTTTGCAAGTACTCCTTCGCCACCAGCTTTTCCCTCCTGCTGCACAGCGCAGCGCTGCTGTTCACCACCACTAAGTATGTCATGCCTAGAACACCTGTCTGGTGATATGAATGTGCATGCCTCGGAGGATTAACATCTACTGTCAAATTAGTCATATGTGATGTGTAACAATGCTTGACCCACTTTTGGGCTTTATTAACAGTTGTATTTCTTGTTTGCTTATGGGAAACAATAAACATATTTCTGAGGAAGCTTCTATGCTTACTTGTTAAATCTGTTAATTGATTGGACCAGTTGAAGTTGTCTGCTTATGGGATCATCGGCTTTCTCACATGGCTTAGAATTCACTAGGGGTTTAAAAGAACAGGCAGCTAAAATTACAACTGAGTCACACTTAAGAATTAAAAAAACACAGTTCTGAATGAAAAGTGGTATCTACTGACATTAGATTTAAAATTTTACAGTAAAACTATAATAGTAGTAACTTGAATCAGAGTCGCCATTTATCTTTAGAAATTTTAAAGCATTTTAAGTTGCAGGAGTAAGCATTCTTCATCAGATTAGCATGACTGGCCAAGCTTCTGAAGAGACCATGTAATTCTGGACTTTGAGGCCCTTAATTCCGATTTTTACAAACCTGAATTAACACACAGATGCTATACCACCTCTTAATTAATATTACTTACTCATGTCTTCTATTGTTCGTTTAGAACTATTCTCGTAATATTTGAAAGAACTATATCAATCTTGGGCATCAGCATACTGTGATTAATTTTGGTTTTGTATTAATGAAACATTCACAGTCTTTCCTAGGGAAGCAGGCAAGAGTTATTTTGAAAAGCCTAACTAAAACTCATGGATGCTGAAATGGGCACTCCTGCTCCTCATCTTCCCTAAGTCCTGCTTGTGCAGCCTCACTGTCCTCTTTCGACAGTTCTGGTAGCAGCAGGTCCTTTGCTACGCTGAGTTGTCTCGCTCAGCACAGAACTTGTTACACCCCTTGCCCCAGGTTAGTGCACTCTATCAGCTTGAAAATTCATCTGAAAAACTTCTGAGCCAGCATAGGCAAAGTAGTGGATAAGCCAGACCAGAAGCTGAGGGCGAGAGGGAAGCGGTGAGGATGGATGGTGAGTAACACCATCTCTTGTAAGTGGCAATAAACCATTACATCAGCTCAGCTGTGTTGTCAAACTGTACCATGTGTCTCAACATATTTGCTTAGACTGTACGATATGCTGCCATTTACTGAAAGTCATTCTTTTGCAAACCGTGCTTAATGGTTTAGACAGTTACCTTTGTAGCTCTTATTTCTGTCCCATAGTATGACAGACAGTAACTCATGGAAGAGTCGCTCCCTAACCTGTTTTAGAGCAATGTAAGTGACAACTACAGGTGATATAAATTAATCTGTTTTACTTTGCACTGAAATGGACAATTATTACATGGTTAATTATATCATCTCCAATGTGGCATGTTTAACTTTAAATGCTTTTGTATGTAAAATTCCCCCCCACGCACCAAAAAAGTGAAAACTGAGTTTGCAGCCACGTCACAAATATAATACAAAGTCTGCTGCATTTAGTTACAGTATTTTAGGTGTTACTTGTAATAAATATGCAAAATAGTTGACTGTTCTTTAACTATATGTAAATCAATTATATAAAATATTTGATGTAGTCACACATTAATTACTAAATCCCTTTTTATTCATACCAGTGGAAATATGACATGTACCTTTTTTTCTTATCTTGATAGTAGCAGGCTGCTCACACTCCTTTTCTCTCTCTGCTGATGTAGGTACATAGCTTGGTGCCGTTTCCAGCAACTTAATGATATTTGAGTTCTTAGTTTTAAAAGTTTCCATTTTCACCATTATTAAAGAAAAAGAAAAACATCAGTACAATTTAGGATTCTAGTCTATGCAGCGTGTGTTAATTAATTGCTGCCAAAATGAATGTAAAGCACACAAAAATAGCTCATTATAAATACAAACTTTAAATTGTATCATTTTGAGTAGGGACAAAATCAGTGTTCCACAAGTTGCACTGTACCGCAGTGATGATCTTGTAGTCTTGACCTATTATTTTAAACTGTATTATTTATGGTTAAGCTAATTTCAGTTTAAATAGTAGTACACATACTAAAATTGATTCAGTACAGAATTTTGTGGTCATTGTGCTACATCTCAGATGCAACTTAAGCACACAAAGATAGGGACCATGCATCAAATCATTTAAAGAGTGAAATAATTCTTTATAATTTAATATTACATTTTATTTATTGCTATTAATAAAGGGGAAGGTCAGAGTTATTGATGACAAGATAAAAGGTATCAACAGGCATGAAAGGCAAAAGATGCTGGGTGGAACAGGGAAGATTGCTAGCAGTGTAACTGATTAGCGAAAGGTGTTCATTTTCCTACATTCAACATTCCTTCTGCTTTCTCTGCCATTACTGGTACAGATTTTAATGCCATTTTCATTCACATACGTGCTTTCGCTCTTTCTAGACTCATCCTTTATGTCTAGGATAACTTATGTTAGAAACACAACAGGTTTCATATACTACAGGTATCATATTGTACGTTGTACAATAAACAGGCATCTTAGTCTTTATATCACGCATAATTGTCAAATGCGGAAGTCTTGGCAAATATTGTTGTGACAAATAGTTACATTTGTTTTTCTTTCCTACATTATGCATATGGAACTTTAGGAAAATCTAACATCAGAAATGAGCTTTCTGCGCTCACCGGCTCAGCACAGTCTGCGGGGGTACAATTCCTTTCGTTCCTTATGTGTGTCATCGCACCATTCTGAAGCAGCAAGTCTACCAGGGCTTCATTCTTTCCTATCACAGCCTCGTGCAGTGCTGTATTTCCTTTGGCATTAGAAAGGTTAACAGAAGCTCCATGCTGGATACCAAGACAAAATTACAGTTATAAAGACAGAGTAGCATGAAATGGAGATAGCACATTACTATTCTGTTTTTCTCTCCTTTTCTTTTCAATGGATGAATGAGAACAATGCAACAGAAGCCTTGTGGCTGTACATGAACGCAGAAAGCATATGCTAGCAATCACCATTTCAACAATAAGCCACCTGATCATATTATTCCCTCCTCTCTCATAGCCACAATTTCATGGATCAATTCATTTCATTTTTGCATACATGTACTACATATTCCAAGCTTAAAGAGATATTAAAAAAAACCCCCACACAAATCACAAAAAAACCCCAAAACACCCCTATGCGATAGAATCATAAGCAAGAAAATCTAACACCTGCCACAAAAAAAAGTTCCATAAAAACAACTAGCTGTACAATAGTAAAGTAATATTTATGTAATAAAAAAAACACGAAGGGAAGGGATCGAAAGGAGTGAGATAACAAATACTCTTATCTCCTTCCTCTTCCTCTTCTTCCTTCCCCCCCCACGTAGCTTTGACAGCGAAATGCATAACTAAAAATACTGATCCTGACTACTGGATAAGCACAGATATCACGTAAGAAATACTATTCTGAACATTCTGTTTTCAGCGATCTTACCTGTAACAACAAGGCCGTAGTCTCATACTGACCATTCAAGCATGCATAAATTAAAGGAGTATTTCCATATATATCCTTTTTATTTTGTTTAGCATTGTAATCCATCAGACACTTTACCACCTATTGAAAGAAGTAACAACTTTTTAATGTAAGATACCAGGTAACCATAATCACGCAGTGAAAGCCTCCTCTCCTTTTTTACTTAGAACATTTTTTTGAAATCTAGAATGAAAAAGATGGAAGAAAAAAGGATGAAGAAAACAAGTCTTATCTTTGCCAAACACACGCGTCTCTTCCTATCATACTAATTTTCATATTTTACCACACACTTTTAAAAAAACCCTTAAGCAACTGAAAGAAAGGCCAGAAAGTAAAACTCAAGGTATGTGAAAAACATATATAATCAAAACTTAACAAAACATCAAAAACAAACCACCACAGCAACAGTATTCTTTCCCCCTTTCCGAACTCATCAGAACACTTGGAAGGAGTTCTTCATGTTGTAAATACCCCACGAACGAACCTTCATTAACCTACAAGTTGGAGTTGTATTCTCGTTTTCTTCTTGCTTCCCTAGTGCTCTGTCTCCCCATCATCTTCACAATTCTCTCAATTTTTTTTTTCCTCTTGCAGTCCTCAGCTCCTTATTTTTAAACCCCTAGTTTTCCACTTTTCTGCATATTCCCGTTTGCCAATCTGCCCCTGCTTTTTCACGATCTTTTTTTTCCCCCCTCTCATTTACTCTCCCTCCTGTATTAATATCGTCCCCTCATTAGTTCGTGCTTCTCCTTCACTGCTTATGCTTCCCTGACTTGAAGTCAGGGATGAGGTTATCTGCTACCCTCAGAGCTCCGCTTGGTTCATCATCTACTTAAACAAGTTGAAGATACAGTAAATATTTAATACTGTGGCTATTCAAGATACCAAATCCATTGCATCAACAGATGTACACATAACCTCCTTGAACAGAAGGTACAGAGAGAAAATACATAGGAAGATTCAGCTGCACAAGGTATTTTTAAAGTGTTTGATGTACGACAGTAGCTATTTGCAGTACTTTCATTAAACCATTATTTCAGGTCATTTAGAAAGAAAAGGTGCCTACTGAAACTGTTCCAGTTGAAAGATCCCCTTTCTGTCTGGAACATTGAAAGAAAAAACAGAACCACCAAATTAATTTTCACTGTTACTGGTTTAGTCTTGATAATTTCACAAAACAGCTTTTTGTCGGCAGTTAAGTGTTAAATAGCTTGCATTTACGAAGAGGCTCGGTTACCTGGAAGTGACCTTTCTGGCAGGCTAGATGAAGAGGAATTGCATGTTTTGCGTTCTTGGCACTGATACTGGCTCCATGTTTCAACAAGAGAGAGACAAGTTCAGAGTGTCCATGCAGTGCAGCCATATGCAATGGTGTAAAACCATCTTGGTTTGAAACATTTACTCCAAGTCCATTAGCAGAGATCCTTGCAAATTTCTGTTAAGGAAAATACACGACAAAACCATATAATTAATCATGCTACTTTCTGTTGACCAAAAAGCAGCCAAATACCTGCTAAGTATATACAAAACAGGTAGACAGACATCACAAGAACTTCTGCTACAGAGCCTAATTTGAGACCTTCAGGAAAAGAGTGAGTAAACCAGAGCAGCTTGGTAGTATTTTTCAACAGAACAGTGAGTTTTATTTTTCCTGCTTTTCTTCCAACATGATAGCTTCATATAGAGAAATTCCAGGCAAACTATTAATGATATTAAAAAGAGGCTAAAGCAGCGCAGGTTGAGACCGAAGTAAAACTTACAGTTTTTATATAACTGTTAGTATGCTCATACACACAGAGAGTGTTAATATTATGAGTTACTTTCATTTATACAGACATTTATGCTCTTGGAGACAGACACTACACACCTATTTTACTGCTGCATGAAGCTCGAGGTAATAAGGATAAAAACTAAAATTAATTTTATTCATGTGGAAGTAACACTGGCCCAGAGAAGAGACTCCCATGGGGAATCAAGATAAGGAAACTACCTGGAAGAGAGCTTACACAGCAGTATGGAACATCCTTTTTTACTCCCCTCGCAAACTGTGTAGGTGCCTAACATTTACAGTGGTATACAATCTTTCATTCCGCCTATCCTCAGTGTGCTTTTAAACGTGTGCCTACCTAATACAGTGGTTAAGATTAGTTAACAAGTTCCTTCTATTTTTCATTCAGTAGGCAAGTAAATTCCACAGCAAATGCCATTCCTTCCCCTGTTATCAATAAAACGAACTTTATGGTCTCAGGCTCTGGCATCTTTAGCACATGATCTCTGTAACTGAGGGTACATGGACACACGTTACCAGAGAATAAAGCATGGTGCGAATGTGAAACATTTAAGGACAACTAGCATACCCTTAGCCTGCACAAAATAAACATAAGGTACCGGTGAGGAATTTAGAAGAAGTTAAGTTAAGCCATCTCACATTATCTTTGTTAAGTGATATGGATACTGTTACCTCAAAGCAGCCAATACACTGAAAATGTATACTTTGGTTTATTTTGCAATGACTTATCCAGTTATGTATACCTTCAGACATAGTAATACATGTTCTTCCTGAAAGGTAATTGGTTTTCTGTCTCCAAGAAGCTGGGATCATTCCTTATTTCAATTTTAATTTTTTTAAAAAAAAAAGGTATTGTAAAGCCTGATTCTCCTCTACAGCCCGTGATAAATAAGGGGAAAGGAAGTCTTTGCAATTGAAATGGAAGTCTTTGCAATTATATTTAATCTCTGAAGAGGTTTTAGATATAGCTTGTATGAAAGATGTCATGCAATTAAAAAAAGACTTTATCAGCATTACATTGATTATAGGATTAGCAGGTATTCCTTGCTAAACTGATTATTAACAGATAAGTAGATACTCTGTGACAGCTAGCAATGTAAACTATAAAAGAGAACGAGGAGAAACTGAGGCTTCGGAAAAGATTTTTCCCATTTATTCAAAGTTGTCCAAACCTTAATGACAGCAGTCCACATATTCTAAAAGCAAACTGCAAAGTTTTTTCACTTCATTAGATATTGAGCAAGTCTTTGAACACTGTTCCTGTACCCAAAATTTTCTACAGTTCAGTTAAAAAGAGAACAATTTCATGACATCAGATGAACTCTGTTAAGATCTGTATATATTTAATTGCTTTTTGGACAGAGATACAGAGGCGTTGTGCAACATGAATGCTACTTCCCCAGAGCTAAAAGTTACATTACAAGAATATAAACTATTCTTTTTACAGAATGAATATTCCAACCTTTTGTGCTGGCCCACATTTTGAGCACTGGCATAATGGATGGCAGAATTCTGGTTTTGATGTATTGACTGTGTCGTCCTCATCTTCTAAGTCTTCTTCCATCCATTCCAAGAGATAACGTACCTGGCATAAAAAGCAAATCCTCTTTATAGAGTCCAAAGATTCCATATCCTAATAAATTTGCATATGTAGACAAGTAAGATTTCACAAACATACACTTGTGAATATCTCAGGGAGACTATACAGCTACCTCCTGGCATCAGCTGCCCACAGGCCAAATTAAAAAAAATCAAATGTTATTGTTGACAAAGCAGCCAGAAAGTTGACCAAGAATAGCAGTGAAGTAAATTACAAATGACTTCCTGCTGCCTCATCCAGACTTCAGTGTTCACCTATTCTCAAACCCTCCAAATCCCTTTAGCTCAGATGATTTGTGCCAGCTCATATCAATGCAAATTTTGTTTCATCTTTTGCTTCAACAAACATAAGAAGTGACAAGGATGACAACATTTAACCAATATCCAAAACTGCAAGGGCACTGACTTTTCTTAGGTCTGCCACTTCCCAGGAGCTTGACAGTTTCACTTTTTCCTCAATGTACAACGCCTCATTTCTGAGGAAGAGAGAGGCCCTTCAATGAAGATAGTCTTAGGACTCTGAGCATTCAGGTCCAATTTACAAACAGTGACGCTTACTGCATGTTAATTTTACATCAAATTTTATGCAACAAAAAAAGCTGTTTAAGAAATATATTTTTACCTTGAAATTCATTAATCCACTGTAAACTAAAGATATTTTAGAATTAGCAGTAGCTGTATTAAGTTGCCATTATTACACCATCTGGCAATGTTAAGCCTGACATCTATCTAGTGTATCATTCTGAGTTTGCATTATGCTCAATGAGACAAGTCTTTCAGAAACTCAAGACAGAAGTGGGAATTAAACTGGTCTCATAACGCAAGGGACAATACATTACCAGCCACCTCCTTCTAGGTGCATGAAAAGGGCTAACATCCTAGCACCCAAAAACCAAGACAGAAGGAAGATCAGGGCGCTTGTGTGTGGAGGCTAGATCTCTCAGAGCTCCTGCAGATCTTCTGGGAAGTTCCCACACACAGCAAGTTATAGGATTACAGAGTGGGTATGAAGCTGTAATACATGTCATCTTGTAAAGGGTTTCCCTTTTACCTTTTTTTTTTTTAAGAGAGCTGTCAAAAGATGTATCATTGTCTTGTTACCATGAAGAAAGATTAGGCCTTTGCCTCCCGCTGAAACTGAAACAGAAGCATCTTTGCTGGATTTGTGGGTTGGGTTTGATGCCACAGAACTGAACCAATCCCAGAGCTCTACAGATGCTAGTCAAGAAGAGAATGAGGAGAAAGGAATTTCCTACAGGTTCCTCCCACTGTATTTACTCTCGCACTCGTCAGCAAGCTCTGCTTCTTACCATTAAGGTAGCTCTGGGAAACCAAACACACATTAATAACCTATCCAATTAAACAGATGCAGCTAGAATAAATCCTAGGACAACTAGTAAGGGCCATGTACCTCATTCTGAATGATAACATAATTGAGACAGAAAAGGGATGTTCTTCACAGGGAATATTACTTTCCCTGCAAATTCCACATTGTTCTCTGAAGTAAAAAGAAGTCTTCTCTCAAGCTTGTCTCTTTATGGAAGCCCAGGTCAGCGAAGGTTTACTATCTGCTACATTTGTATATGTCTAAAGTAAGCCTTAGTGTCGCTTCACCTCCCCCCTTCCTTGCAGACTGACCAAGACTCTCATAACTGACACTTTCTCCTTTTTCTATCACAACTCAGTACTGCTGCCCTCGTTATCAAAATACGCAGCTCTCAACATACTAATACCAGCGTCTCACCAAAAATCTGAACATGCGACTCCCATGCATACCTCTTTATGATTACAGTGGAATAGCCTCTTTTCTTTTTCAGTTTAAAGATGTTTTGGTCAGAAGGTTAAATGCACTTTTAAGCAGACATATACTGAGGCATCTCAGGAAATTGTTCATCATCTCCCTTTGCCAGTTAACTTGTCATCTAAAACCTTCTTTGCATGGCAGCGTAACACACTTCCTGGAATATTTAGCAGAGCACTTCAGGGGCACTGTACCCTGTGTGCCAGACCTTTACCTGCTCCACAAGATTTATTTTATACAAGAGATTTGCTTTTTTTGTGGTGGATTTGCACATATCCATTCCATCGAACAATCAAGACTACCTGTGTGGAAGGAATTTCAGACGAGTGCCTAATCCGGTATTCTATGCTGAGACAAAGTCCGTTCTTCCTTAATACTGTTGAAAGAAGTTTGACCAATCTCTTCTCAAATACTTTTAACAGAAGAGGTTCTGTAACCTCCCAGGTCTGCTCTAGTGTTATCCCACTCTAATAATAAAAGTGGTTTTTTTATTTGATTGTTTTTTAAATCTAAGTATCTTTGTTGAAAGCTGAATGGATGAAGTTGGTTCATCCATCACTAAGGAGCCATGGCATACACCTCACCACCAAATCCAATCACTGAGAATGAAAGACTGAAAGTTGATGTCACGCAGTATCGACTACTTCTACACAATACTTCACTGACTTAGAGCCTCATAAAGGTTTTCTTCAAAGCAATATACAATGGACTAAGACAACTCTTAACAGTCTCCACCAATGGAGCGATAATCATTTTCTACCAATTCAGCAACCACTAAACACGTAAAAAGTACAGTTTGAGAACCTCCCCCCAGAAAGCTGCTGCATAGCTCTGAAACATATTTTGGGAATACAGCTTAATCTTTTCTGTACACATATTCCCTCCATACTGTCCCAAAATACTTTTCTCACTACAGACCCAGAAAATTTACCAAAGCGGGCTAAATTTTATTTTCAAAAGGTAGAATTAGTTTCCATTGGGTCAGCTAATTAAAATAATTGTCATTGATTAACATGATTATCTCCAATCTAAAGCATACTTGCTTTTGAAGTTTGCAGGTGCTACAATGATGACAAAGGTTGTTTTCTGGCTTCCTGAACAATCACAGCATAATTTTTTTTTTTTTTTTTAAATCTTCCAGTTTCATAGCACTTTTTTTCAATGCCTCCTCTTGCAAAGCTCAATTGGTGGTCACAGCGGAAATCTACAACAGCACTAATGACCCTACTGCTGCCTCTGTTCCTATGGAGACAGACCTCGGGCTGTCGGAACAAGATAAGAGGTTTTAAATAACTGTGGTTTTTTTAATATATATGCAAGCTGTAACCTTTGCCATCCAATTGGACAATTCTCTTCATAATGAACAGTTTTACATGAACTTGAGTAACGTGGAAAGTAAAGCCACAAAAAAATAACGTGATTCTGTCATCTGAATGCATAGATTAGATTTCTATATGCTTTTCATTGCTGATACCTGTTGAGCAGTGCCAGATACTAATTTTCCAGCAAATTATAGCACTATATTTAATTTTCTTTAAACATTTTCATTATGCAGTTTAGATTTTGGCAAAGTCTGTGAAAAGTTAATTGTAATACATTCATGTTTACTACTTGCCAGGAAGATGGTAAATATCACCATTGTATGTATTGCTGCATCTTGAAATGACTTAAGGGCTGACCTGGAAATAATTACTAAGATTAAGTTACAGTGTAAACTAGGATAATGATATTTACTTAAGAACTGAACAGTTCTTTCCTCTATCAGTTGATAAATTAATTTGCTTCTATCATCTAACTAGACTAAAACGTGAGAGAATCAGTATTAACACGGTATGTATTTTGTGAGGCAGATTATCTATTTTATTATGACTGTGTGATGCTTCATTAGCATCTGTAACTCCTGGTACATACCACCTAAACAAATTTTTCTGAACATGCATCCAGCAGAGAAACCCTGCATTCCCACATGGGTTTATGATTTTGTTCTGTGAACTACACAACAATTAAGAAATGTACAGCCTTATACATCTTTCCAAAGACAAAACTTCTAAAGATTTCTGTGTCATCTTCAATTTTTCAGTAGAATGACACTGGAAGCACCTTATTGTTCAAATTTTCAGGATGGAGGGCAATAGTAACTAAAAAATATGTCAAGACAGGTGGTAAGTATCAGAAATTACACAACGTCAACTCTGAAACTGGTATTATTATAGCCATCAGCTATCTATTTGAAGTGAAATCCAAACTACGGGTAAATTGTATGCCCCTGAGATAACTTCACCCCTGTACTGGTGTCGCCTAAATTTATTTATTTTAAATTCTATATGAATTTTATTATAATTTATATTTATTATCACTCTGTATGAAATATTAATTTAAAAGTATCACAACAAAAAAAGTAAGAGCCCATTTTTCATTTATAGTAGCTATGCACGATTATTATATGCAGTAAACACACAACAGAGAGTAGACAACAGTCAAAGCATTAGAGAACCTGGCAATTTAAGAATCAAAAAGCATTTGTGGATTTAAAAACACTGTATTACTGGAATGCTTCCTAAGTCAAAAAACCACCAACTGTAAATCCCACCATTCAATTTGCAGAACTGGTGCACAGCGCTGCCACTTGCACATGCATCAAGTCACACATGGGCAAAGATACGATGTACTTCTCTGACACAGGAACAAGCAACTGGGAATAACACCACTTTATATTGGATTTGTCAAAAAATCAGGTTTACCTGAAAACTCATCTATTTTGCCTTTTTTTTTTTTGTTTTGTGCTAACTACATATCCAGTCCAATATTGTGACCTCAGTATATGTATCTTTTTACAGTTCTGCAATGCACCATGCTCCCCATCTAACAACATCTGACAGTGCAGCTTGAGCACCTGCAAGCAAATGAATTGCTCTTTCCCACAGTATTTCTCTTCAACATGCCTACCCTGAATGTTGTTCTTCCCAGGTTCTTTGCAATCTCCTAGAGGTGACTATGCGTACGTTTTTAAATGACAGGCCTTCAACAAAGGAATTACTCAATTTAAAGTAACTTCTTTAGGGCAAGAGGTTGTGAAAATGTCAAAATAATGGCCCTTAAAGCACTGTAGGTATAATAATTTGGGGACATGGAGTGAATGTTCTTTGTAGAAAATGAGCTGAATTTGATTAATTGTTGCTGAAGGAACGTATCACCCAAAGCATTCACTTAATATTATTTACAAATAACTGCCTCAATTTGAATGAGGTAAATTGGAATTCAATAATATTCAACAACCATGCTAAGACTCACCATTTCCAGATCTCCATCAGCAACTGCTCTTAGGAGTTTTTCCACCTATGTATGAAGAACACAATTTATTTGTTTTGTTAGTATTGATATTAAACTGTACACAGAAAATCCTGTGTCCTTTACTAACCTCCTAAGCTCATGTCATAGGATTACTGCTGGCCCATTTCATATTTGTTGATAAAGTTTTAAAGGAGAAACGTTCTTCCTTTATGAAACACAAAGCTGTGCAAGGCCTGCGGCCATTTGATGATCTCTGACCTGCTTAGTTAAACAATACTTACCTAAAGAGCGGACATGTAGTCCACACATAAACAAAGCCACGTAAGCTGATATACTTTATTATGCTGCTTCAACAGCGGCTGACCATGCATTTCTGTTGTGAACCTAACATTAAAAATCCCTACTCAAGACGAATTTCTACCCTGACGAACACTAGTACTGTTTGGACTCTTGCTGAGCTACTATATGCTACCAGAAGCAAAAAGGATAGCAGGTTTTATTTTGCCATTTGAGAAACAACAGTTTAAGATGAAAAAGATGCTTCCCAATTGTTCACTTCATGTCTGAAGATTACGGGTTTATTCCCGTGTTAAAAACCAAACATTTACAAATCTAACTTGATTGTAAGTATGAAATTTATTTTCTTACTTAAAATCTGAAAAGATATAATATCAAAGGGCAGGCAGTAGCAAAAGCCAGGTCTCTTCAACATAGAGAGTTATTCCAAGGGACCAGCATTAGACCAGTTAAGTATGTGTATGCTCAGGCCAGCTAATGCCTGAGCATGACTGCTTGGTGTAGGTATTCTCCTGTTTATGAGCTCTGCAGGGGGGAAAGAGGCAAGTGGGGGGAAGAAGAGATGGAAGGTGCTCTGCAGTGCACCGATGCCATTCCTCTGATCCCTCCGATTGCTTGTGAAAGCAGGAGAATGAGATATACTTGTCTCCCCACTTCTCCTCTGATTCTCTACTTTCACATGAAGGAGTTGAGATCTAACCTCATAGAAATGGGATAGGTGCCAGCAAAAAGGCAGGGAGCATCCACTATCAATAGCTAACTTGTCCGGCCTCTACAGACTGTTGAAGAATCATTTAATAAGCTTTGTGAAAGTCTGGTTCAGCATTATAGCAAATTATTCTAGCACTGTGCCATCACCACCAAAGATGCTGCTGTGTAAACGAAGTTGTTTCAATATTAAGAAATATCTTGCAAGTTGAAGATGTCATAGAGTAACAGCTACAGCCACATTTCAATCTTTATCTAGAAATTACTATCTTGCTGACCATGGCAGCAGTGTTTGGTAAAGCAAACAAGGAAGAATGAGACCAAAAGGAAGTTGTGTTTTCCTGGTCTGATCTCTTTCTTCAGGGTTTTAACAGAACAGGACACATCTACAGGTTAAAGATCAGAGGCTAGATTAAATCTCTCCATACGTTTTTATCTCTTTTTAGGAAAGCTGTTAAGTTTTATTTTATTACTACCTTTCTAATACAAGGTGAAGCTCCTTGAACTCATGCATTAGGCACCCAAGGCAGGATTCCTCTCGCCTAACTTTGAATGTCTAAAAGTTAGCTGTCTACATCGAAGCCAGTCATCTAAACTCCCTCTCTGGTAACTACAGAACAGAATGCAGTCAACAAATGACACTCGAGTGCAACTCGGGTCAAACTAAGCACGTCTGAGATTAATTCCTCTCTGGAGGAACTAATTTCTCTCCACTGACTAAGAAGGGAAAATAGATGTCAAAAGTTAAGACCATTGTCTTTCAGATATCTGAAGTCAGGTGAGCCAAATCCCAATCTCTACACATATACATCTGAAATGGACTATACATACTAGGGAGATCTGTACCTCCCATAAATTTCCCCTAATCATATAGGATAACGTCACTGGAGAATGTAAAGGTCTTGATGATTTTCAGGAGCCAGTCTTACCACATACAAGATGCCTAACAGTAATAGCAAGTGACCCACAAGCTCTGATAATTTCTTTCCAAAAATAACAACTTTCTTACAGGTCTAAAAACTGCCTCAGGCCCTAGCAGTGGAGAAGCATATAACATTATGCAGCTTATAGATAATTTATTAAGAGTACTTAGGGCAAAATGTCTGCTACATGCATTTCCCCATCTTTCCAGTTTGCTTTCTCACTCCTCCATGGAACAGAAGTACCTTCCTTTAAATGTAAAAAATAGATGAAACAAATCTACTGCAATTCACTTGCATGCTCAGTTTTTCTGTTGCTGAACAGAAATTGTGGAAGGAGTTATTAGTTCCAACAGAGGAAGTTCCAAATACACATGCCTGGCTCTTTTACTCGCTCTTTTCTAAGTTGTAAACAAGCCACATACAAGATACACACCATGACTGGCTCATTTAAGCAAAGAGTTTAATTCACCAACAGTACTGATTAATAAAGATCTAACTGCATCCCCTTAATCCACAGTCTAAACCTTGAAGTCTGGAAAACTGACTTTATCAGATTCCCATTACTTCCAGTGGCATCCCCTTCATGGCACGCTCTCAGGATTAGGCCCTTGCCTCTTTGCTTAGTAAGAACAAGAGCAGTGAGTCCCTGTGAAACTTGGCAAACAGAAATGAACTAAAGCTGGATTACAGGAGAAGGTCATTAACCCCAAGAATCTAGGGTGTAAGCCGCTTGTAATCTTCTTCCCTGGTTTGAACTACAGTCTTAGCTCTTGGGTGTGATAAATTTGTTCCTTTAAGGAAAAATAAATCCTCAGTCTATGAGGTGAACTTTTACGTACATTAGACCTTATTTAGAGTGCTTGACTCTGAGGTAGACTCCTACATTGAGGCTCTCGGAGTAACTGATACTGAAGTGTGAAGTAATATTGTCCAGTCAAACTTTACATCTTTGGGTTTCTTGAACATTTTTAGAAAACAGAAACTTTTCACGAGAGAACCACCTTTTAATAGCAGGAAAAGGAAGAATTTGAATGTAGAGGCAATATGGAGAGAGACAAAATTACTAAGGAGGTCAATTTGGAAAAAATGGAACAGGAGGACTGGGAAAAAAATAGAGAGGCATCAGAAGGAGTAGTGATAGGACAGTCTTAGGAGGGGATAAATAGAAAGTATGGATCTGAGGTCCCACATGAAAAAATTCAGAGGATGACATCTTGGTTGGTGTGGAAAGGGCAAAATCAGCAAACACTTACGTGCAAGATATTCAGTATATAGTGTGTACTCCTTCACATGTTACAGAATTGATTTCCTATGCCTATTTTGAAAGCTTGTCTTAACATTCTAGTTTGTTAACATGTTTGCCAGTATGCCTGTACTAGTCTCTTTTTCCTGACAGATTTTGTAAGCTAACAATGCCATTTAATTCCTGGACAGGACAGCAAGGCCCTTGGGGCACTGACTGCCATTATAATTTTGTAAACCTCAACAAATTCTCAAATTATGTAGTTAACTGCAGTAAATCTGGACAACTACTCCAAATTTGCTTTCAATTTTTCCCCAGAAGGAACCAGCAGAGCCGTTGATACCAGACAAAAATGAGTGTTTAGATACTAAGATGACAAGCACCTGAGGATAGCAGCATATAATTTTCCAAACCAGACAGAATGCTATTCCTGAAGAAGCAGTTTAAAACAGTATTGCAAAATATCACTCTTCTAGCTTCCTCCACTTTGCTTATTGCGAAACTTATACCTCAGTCTTACCTCTTTATAACTATTTTTTACTTCTTCTTGCCTTACATCAGTGGATGCTGATGACAGGCTTGAGACAGATGATCCTCTGCTGAAAGTTTCTGTTGAGCGCTGAGGAGACCTAAGCGGTGACTTAAAGTTGGGGGCGGGGGGGAGGGAACAAAAGAGAAAAAGTAACATATCAGATTTAAGCAGGTTAAACAAAGGCAAAAAAAAAGTTTAGCAACTTGCATTGGTTGTTACCTCAGAAGCACTCTGTCCTCTTTCAAAGGTTAGATAGTTCAATTCCATCAATGACAAAATCTGCATAAAAATATTATAAAGAGAACCAATGTAACTCCACTTAAAGAGGAATCTACTGACTGAAACACAAATTAGCTGACAATCTAATATTAGTAACAGATTATGACTGAGCAGATTAAAAGCACCCATTTACAAGTTTATGTTCTATACCACAGACTGTATTCATGCTATTAGATTTAAAATGTGACCCTTCTTCCTTAAAGGCAAACATACATTTTCATTTAATAGTACTAGACCATAAAATGCTATTAGCAGGTAAGCATCCACACGTCCATGGAATTGCATCAGAAAGAAATCAGGCTAGAAGATAAAGAGGAATACCTTGGAATTTAATGCACACTGTAGGGAAGTCTCTTTCATCCGGTTTTGAATTTCTGGATTTGCCCCATTTTGCAAAAGCACTTCTATAATCCCTTGATAGCCCCAACGAGCAGCTATATGGAGAGGAGTATCTCCCTTTTCATTACCAATATCTAGTCTACAGGAATGCACATCATAGTAGACCAAAGCTTTGACGCACTGGAAAAAAAAGGAAAGCTATCAATAAATTATAGTATTGCCTCTCAATTCATATAACATGTGCAATCCTAAAAAGGTTTTTTTCATTGCTGCTCATATAATCCATTGCCTAAAGGGCAGGCTTTTACAGTTCAGTGTCATAAAACAAAGAGTTAAATAACTAAATTTGTACAATACTACTATCTTTAATGTGAATGTATAATAAAAATTGCTATGAACTACTGAATAAAGTCCTAATTTACAGCATTAAATGGTTAGGCTCCAAATCTTAATTTTATTTACTTTTTAAAATACGTAAGTTTAGTGCAAATTCACATCACAGTTTAATTCCGTTCCATGAGAATGTCCATTTAGTTTGTTACAAAACAATTACTTACATCCTCATGACCATAAGTGCAGGCTAAATGAAGTGGAGTATTTCCATTATTGTCCTGAACATCAGTACTTGCCTTATAGTGCAATAAGAGAAGCTTAAAAGAAAAATAAAAGTAGACATTTAAGTAACTAAAAAATTAATGGACAAACAATTGTTACTCTGTACATTCCTTTAGGTTTCTAGCATGATGAAACACTTCATGACAAACCTAGCTACGACTCTCCTGTTTCAGACGCTACCCTCTTGGCATTACAGTACTGTTTTTGCCCTACCCTAAGAACCAAATAAAAGCTGCTTCTTACATATTCAGAGTTGTCATTGAAAAAATGAATCATCTACTGCAGCAAACACTGCAATATATATACTATGTGATAATGTATCCTATATTTTAAAAGCTTATGTGAGTGAAGACACAGCTTAATTTCAACAATGCTAATTGAAGAATCTCATACATATATAAAATTCAAGTACACAATAATTAATGTAGTTACACAGTCTATCCTAAACACAATGTGAAGTCATTTAATTCATTCCAATAACTGCAATGGTTCTTCTGTCTGAATCAAAAGCAGAGATGTTAACAGGCTCTCCATTTGTACTATGTATTAGAGATTTGTATTAATAAAATGGATGAATTATCAGGCATGCGTAGCTGTTAATTGCTTGGTTATTACAAATGGCTGAAAACCTTGCAGTATAGGAAAAAAAAGTATCATGCAAACTACAACGATAAAGGATCCTCAATTCTGACAGCGTACACAGTTCTGGTAAAAGCCTCTCAGAAGACTTAAATGACCGTAACAGTAGAACAGCTTAGTAAGAGTCATATATTTATTATTTAGGTTAAGTATTTCTTTTTATTTCTAATTAAGCCTTTTGGTGCTTACTGTAACATTTTGATATCCCTTCTGACAGGCAAGGTGAAGTGGAGTTGAACCGTGGTAATCTGTAGCATTGACAATGGCTCCTTTGGCTACTAGTAAATCCACTAATGATGTTTGCCCTTGAAAAATATGCAGACATTAAAAGAAGAAGTAAACTTTGCGCAAGAACATAGCTAATTTTCAAATTCAAACATGAACTATAAACCAAGATACCCTGCATTTCTGCATACTGTATTTCTATATACTGTATGTTCACTTCCATGGTATTTGTTTTTTTTGTTGCAAATTACTCAAGGTCAAAGCTCCATAAAAGAATAAGCACAGCTTGCTTTTAGCTGAAGGTATCTTATCAGTAAGAAAAGAAAGCCATGTCACACAAAGCGCTCTCCTATTGGGATTCAAGATAAAAGAAGGAAATTATTTAAAAAAAAAAAAAACCTCACTAAGAAAATTAATACATCTTCTAATAAATATAAGATCAATGGCACAACGAACATTACAGGACAGGAGATGGTACAGATCTACCATGCATAGCCAACTGCAGGAAAGAGAAAACGTTAATTTCTCAATCTGCCAGTTCTTTAAAACAAGACTGGTTTCTGATGACCCATTTTTACTTTTTTCAGAGCTGAAGAAAGAAGTACTGTGGCAACCACTAAGGCAAAAGTAAACAGCGAGCAAACAAAAAAACCAGTAACTAAGCCATAAGAAACTCAGCTTCAAAGAATATACAATAACTTCAGTCTGTGCCAAGATACCAGTTTTCATAGCAAATAGCAGAAAACAATTTAATGCAAAATTCCCTCTTTAATGCAAAGCTGGAAAACATGCTAACATAAAGACAAGGAACATAAGGAGTAGAAAACACTATTGAAGAAAAACAACAATACTCACCACAAATAGCAGCTATATGAAGTGGTGTATATCCCCGGTCATCTCGGGAAAATGGAGTGACAATGGAAGGATCATTCAGTTTCCTTTAAAACACAATGGTTTAAAAGCAGCTCAGTTACCTGTGCAGCAGTGGTAAGGAGGAGAGAAAGAGAAAAATTGCCAAGGCCGACAAAAAATTGATTTTGGAACTTTTTATCCTTTATCCTTTCACATTGACAAATTATTCTACGCAGAGATTTACATTTTGTTAAGAGATGCAGTTTTGTCCAAGATGTGTAATTTAGGCTGAAGAGAAGAAACGTTTCACGCCATATTTACCAAAGGACATACAGCCTCCATCACAAAATTGGCTAGTTCCAAGGCATTCAGTATTCTCCTAATATTTCTTCCGCTTTTTCAAACCACGCAAACGTATGCTCTCTGCTACATCCCCAAAGTGCTACCAACTTCCTCTATAACCAAAAGCAGCATACTTTCTAAAGCAAATCTTAGATGAAGACTTTTACATAGTTTTTTGTGTATTTGCGGACATGAAAAGTGCTTACCCAGAAACTAGCTTCTCACATCTGTCACAGTAACAGAGCGGATGACACATTTTCTGTACAGTGTCCTTATCACTGTCACCTTGACTTAGTAATCGCTCCACTTCCTCCTGATTACCTGAAGCAATATGCTACAAAAAGCCAAGAGAAGAGAATGAGGAATCAATATAGAAAGCCTCCTTCTAAGAAGAGAAAAAAAAAAAAAACACCACCAAAGCCCACACACAAAAAAAACAGAGTAATTTACTGAAGCACAAAATGAAAGGAACTGATTATAAAAGACATGTATTCAAGCATTAGAAAGCAGAAATGAACAATGTCACAGCACAAAACCCCGTAATGGGCATTCAGTATTAAAAAGAATCTGTTCTTGGCTTACTTCACTTTCTATAAAAAACTAAAACAATTCCTATTGTTCTCTTTAGACTCAGTCATGAAATTAAGTTCCCTCTGTGCAAAAACATTTCTATAAAATTACTAAGTCTCTAGCCATAAGCTGTGAACACATATAATTAGAAGCTCTGCTTTGTGTCCTTGTATAGGCAAAGTTCTTTTAGAATAACAATATGAGATTAACACATAATATGAAGTAGCTGTCAGGTGACCACATTTAAATTTTTTCAGAAAACTCTTTCAATTTCAAGCCCTAAAAGCTGTGAGAGATAACCAGATAGTAACATCACATCTGTGCATTAAATGGGCCAATCAATACCAACAGCAGTAGCATTTCATTCTCACTTGCTTCTATATTTCTTATAACGTGCTAAAATCCATAAGATTATATTAACTTGGTAACACTTTTGTATAGAAACGCACTAGATTCAAAACACACTTTAGCATCTACTAAAACATATTTCACAATACTAATCTAATTAACACTGCATTACATTTCAAAAAATTGCACAAAGGCATATAAACATGCAATGCGTAAGTACATACGTATCCTGCCATAAAAGTTTTTAACCTTAAATAAGCAGTCTGTTGGAGTAGCAGACATCTGGGACAAGAAGTTCATTCTTTGTCTTAAAAGCAGCTTGTCACACAGTCTCTCAGATTCCTGAAAATAAAATATATAGATCAATTATCTATATACTTATTTACCGGCAAAAGTAAAGTACCTTAACAGTGGAATTAACTTTTAAAAATATTAAACACTGTATTTACCACTTATGAATTATCAGATGCACGTAAAACCTAAATCAGTTTCACATTAAGGATTCTGAGACTTAAAGGACCACACACCTGCTGTTCAAAGAAATAGTAAGTAGATGTTCACCAGAATATCCCTTTACTATAATTCTCCATGAACTAACTGAGCATTAATGAAATCATGGTTGTACCAAGAACACAGCAAAAGTAGAAAAGACATAAAAAAGACAACAAGAACTGTAAGAGGTGCAATGCAGCCTTCCTAAGAGGAGAGATTAGGATTCTTCATTCCGGAAAAGATCTGACTGTGCTGCAATGGTGTATAAAAATCACAAAAAATCCAAAGAAAACATGCAAAGAATGAATATCCACTATTCCTCAAAATACAAGAACTGAGATGCCCAACAAAATCATCACACATTAGGTCTGGGGAGGGAGTGGGGAGGAGAGAGAGAAGAAAAAATGTTATTGTAGAACTCGTTGCCATATGATGTTGCAAAAACCGAAAGTGTAAATGGATTCAAAAAGGCGTTAAGAATTTCACTGAAGACGTGTCCAGTGGTGGCTATTAAAAAAGATGACCCAGATACAACTCTGACTCAAAGACCCTGCTGAACTCTCTGCTACTTGCTGGAAAATAAAAGATTATACCAGGTGAAGCATTACTCTGTAGCAGACTCATTCATACGGTGTTTCCTACCAGTCACTTCTTGAAAATATGAGGCTCAGCTAAGCAGACAGGCATTGTAAGTCTCACATCGGTACTTCCCATTTTCTGAGAAATCTGAAGATACGCTTCAGGACGCGCTAAAGAATATATATGCTTCCAAAACCAGGTGAAAATTCTTAAGTAGAGTCAAGTTTTGAAAAGGCAACATTAAACCTCACATGAAATAAAACAACAATCTAAAGAAAACACTTTCTCTTTCTAAGAAAGTAGATGGAAACACTTGCACATAGTTGATTCTGATCAACCACTGCTTATAGTTGGTAGTTTCTTTGGATGTTATTTTTGATTAATGACTATCTCCCTAGAAATGGAAAGACTCCCAGCATCCATCAAACTGAAGACCACTGCATTTAAGATAGATGCCCACATATCAGATAAACTTTGATTGTTTAGGATCCAGGCTGTAGCTTCTGCAATTAAGTCTGTAAAGATCTGATATAAATGAGTAAAAAAAGTCCGACTCAGCTCTTAACATTAGTAAGTCATCATGAAGTTTAAGAACCTAGTGAACTGCAAATAAACAAGATCACTTGAACACCAAAAATAGAGTTCAGATTTTCTAGAAATTTGATCACTCAAGTTTCAAAATCAACACAAATGTCTCTCATAAAGCTGTCTAAAAAAACCTCCACTGTATAGCAAATAATGTTAAAAACATGTTTGTGAGGTCTAGAGATAAAAGTCTGGATCTGTACTTCACAGTAAGTTGTTTGTATTTAGACACATGAAGATGACAAAGATTCACCAATCTTTTCAAGCCCAAATACTTTAGCTAAAGATATTCAGGCGTATCTTTTCAGAATTACAAGGTACATAACACCAGCCTCCTTGGATAGAGTCTTCCATGCAATCAGGAATAACTTCCATAAGAAATATTTCATCAAAAAGTTTATTAACTAGAAAAAAGGTTAAAGCTTTACTACTGATACAAATTTCTGAAGTCTAATCAGAATTTCTAATATGAATGCTCACAGGCAGCTTTATACTTTCACTGTGGAGAATCTAAGCAACCACTAGCAAGACCTAGTGTAGTTTTAGTACTGTTCCTTCCACGGTCTATATCACAAGAAAAGTGTTCCCCAGGTGGCATAATTATTTCAAAGAGTCACTTGAGAGAGCAATCCTCATGTTGAGGTATTATTTATTATATAAATCAGAAGAAAAGAGTTCATCCCAGGTGAAACCACATATCTTCAAAAGTGAAATACAGAATGGCAGAAGAATCAGGTATTGGTTGAAGTATTAAGCAAGTTTGGGCCTTCAAAAACAAAAGTCACTTGTACCAGCTTTACTTGCACTCCAGGAATTTTGTTGGGTTGTTTGTTTTGGTTTTTTTTTTTAATTGCTTTGAGTGGGACTTTCAGGTATTTTAAATCTATATTGTCTAGAAAATACACATCCAAACATTAAAGATCTTTTTTTCTACCACTACTCTCTATACTAGAGAAATAAAGTATTTGTACCTATGAGGTTGTACCTACATAACAACCTATGCAAGGTGACTTTCACAGATTATAACTGAAGACTTGGGGAAATTATCTCTGCTCCTGCCCCCCCCCCCCCCCCACTTTATTAGCCTCAGTTTGTGTTCAAGTCTTCCTTTTCTGGCTTTTCCCACCTGCACTTCCTCCATGACACCTTCATTGCCACCTACAGCTCTTTCCATACAGGAGCCAAAATGCTGCCTATTCCCTAGAGGCTGGCTCTAACTCCCTACTGTATACCTTACTTCAACCCTCTGAACTAGAGGGTCTTCCTATACATTAGCTTTGCATAGGAACATAACTAAGGTCCAATACTTATTAACTGGAATTCTAATTAAATAAGGTTGACAATTCCCAAAAAATAAAAGGGAATCTCTCATGCTATCAGTTACACACTCCTCTCCTCCCCCCAACCAAAATGTCTCTTCAAGACTTGCATGACCTTGGGTGAAGTGATTTGGCAGGTGTCTTCTAAGTGCAATTTTCTTACTGACATGAGGGTGATAATATGCCCATTATCCCACAGGGTACATTAGTTCCCTGCTGAGTTTTCTTTATGTAGTTGCTTCATTAGGGATTGGACAACAGTATTACTCAGCTGCCAGAAGCTCCATCTGAAGTCAGCTATAAAATTAAGTGTAGCCACATGAGGGGCTGTAATGAAGCTCCAGGGCACAGCAGTGTTCCTACTCACTTAAATCCCACAACCCCTTCCAGCACAATCTGGAAAATGAAACCATGGGGCATCAACATGACAGCTGCTGCTGCTTTAAACAGAAGGATTATCTCCCTTTGCCAGAAATTCGCTTTACCAAAGAATAAAGGAAATATCTCAACTGGTAAGTTCATGAAGGGAGAGCAATGCTGTCAGATGTTCCTACCATGTTCCTCCAACTCCTCACAACCCTTTTTCAATGCCTGCCAAGGGGCTATTTGCTACCCAGTTTCTTCCTCTTCATTGTGTGCCACCTTCTTCTCTCTTAGCCTACACTAGAGAAAAGGGTGGTCTAGCTCTTTCCTTTTCAGCCATGCTAGAGGGCAGGAGGTCACCCACTTCCTTGTCTTCAAGGTTCTTCTGTTTTCCATTTCATCTCAGGGTGCTGCCTTTCATAGGGGTCAACATGGCTTGAAGGCAATGTGGAGGGAAAGGAGTTCCTGTTCCACACTCACTGTACCCACACTGAAGTGAGAAAATTAGAGGCTAGCACTCCAAGTCTGGAGCCCATCCAGCTGAGGTATGGACAGAAGCACTTAATGCTTGCTCTTGTATCAGTGCAGACACTAGTGTAAGCAGTATGAGACTGCCCTCATTTAGGCTTCTCAAATACATAGTTCATCTTTCAAGACAGATGCCTCTCAAAAAAAATAGAGTATCTTAATGGCAGTGGCACTTAAGTTATAAACCTTTGAGGGGAATCCCAGTATAAAAAATTGCTATCCTTAGCTATATAAGGAGGGATAGGGCCAGGCATTTAATAGTAAATTTCTAGAATAAAAACGGTTTAAGAGTGGTATTTTCTTTTTTCAGCTTGCTGGCATTGTTGTGGAAGACAATTCTACTTTGGTTCCAGTTCTCCATCCAGACCACCAGCACTGCTTTTTGTATATTGTTACTGATAGCTAAGTGACCACAGGAAGCAAAATCGTTTGGCAGGTTGTTTTCCTTTTAAACTAACATTTTTATTTTTTTTTTTAAACATAATCCAATACAGCATTACAGAAAAAATACCAGTCTCTACACAAAATGAGAGTGCCTTTTTTTGGAGTGTACAGAAATCTATGCATGACAGGTTCATGGAAGGACCCCAGAAAAGAACAAGACCAAAAATAACAAAAGGCTAAAAAGTTACTTTAAGTGCTGCTGCTTTAAGATTGTGCCCCAGGTTGTCCCATCCCAAGCCCTGCACACTGAGCCATTATTCTGGCCCCTGCAATTAGATTCCAGTGCTTTGCAGTTGGGCAGACTGAGACACGTTGAATTCACTCTGGTTCCAAGTTCACTCCTTCTGAATTCCACATCAGATCAGGAAAACCTAATTTTGCAACAGTAGAACGTTTTACAGGAGCAGTAAGACTGGATTCCTTTACTAAATAAGCTACAGAGTTCTTAAATCAGAAGTTTCTAAGTCACATCAATATCATCCTTGATTGGCCTGCAGGGATTTAACCTGATTGACAGCAGGTCTAGTTGCCCAGTAGGAAATAACTCATGCATCCACAAACTTCCTGCTTGGTTAGAGATCCTGAGAGCCAAATCTGACCTTCAAACACCATCTTATCATAGTCCCACACTCCCATTAAACTGTCAACTTGGTGTAACATAGCAATCTGCACTGCAAACACATTGAATTTTTAGAGTACAAAGATTTACTGAATAATTCTAAGTTACACTGCAATCTCCATTCTGCTAGCATAGCTAAGTTTCTTAAAATTATTAAAGAAACAGATGTTTAAGCTATGCCTGCTCACAAGTACTGCATTGCTTTCACAACCATGATAGAAAGAGGACAAACAGGAGATACTAAACTTACTGAAGACTCAGCTGTTGAAAATAGTGCTGTCATTTTTCCCCTAATCATATAAAGAGGCAGACTTGACATTTAACTACTTCTTCAAGAAGTATACAATGAACAACAAGTATTGCTACAGGATTAGGACTTCATTGTAGTCATTTAGATCATTTTAGCATTTGCTTCAGGTCTAGTTACCCCAACTCATTTCCTTAAGTGCAAAAAAGGAACTCTTATATTAGCTGACTGAATTCACTCCCACAGTGGTACACAGTCCTACAAGCTTATCAAATACACATTTGACAGACTAAGAGTAGCTTACTGTTGATCTATCAGAGAGGTTGCCTTGTCGTATGTATTCTACTGCAGCCTCAATTGAGGTTAGACAGTATCCCAATTCATCCTTCACCGAACTGCAAAGCCTGAAGTTCTTTATGTAACTCAAGTTGGCCATCCTGAAATAAAAAGTTAAAGCCATGAACCACTAAAAATAAGACAACACTAGCATGACATATCTTAATACTGCAACTCACCTTAGGCAATCCAGGCAGACAATAGGCATGCAGTGATAGGACAAGGGGTAATGGCTTTAAACCAAAAGAGGGTAGGTTTAGATTAAATATAAGAAGAAATTCTTCACTACAAGGGCGGGGAGGCACTGGAACAGGTTGCCCAAAGAGGTTGTGGATGCCCCATCCCTGGAAGCGTTCAAGGCCAGGTTGGATGGGGCTTTGAGCAACCTGGTCTAGTGGAAGGTGTCCCTGCCCATGGCAGGGTTGTGGAACCAGACAATCTTTAAGGTCCCTTCCAACCCAAGCCATTCTATGATACAGAAAAAGCTTCTAGAAACAGCAATACTATGGCTGTCCTGAGCTTTGTAGATGGATCAGAACTCTACTTATCTCTTAACTATTCAATGAAAAGTTATTAATTGGGTACAAGGAATATGAAGGAAAGGACAGCAGTAGGAGATTGGTTCACACATTTCAAACCTGTGAATGTTTCAAGCACCATAAGGACCAGTGTAAAGTGATAGCTACAAATTAAAGGAAAAATGCTAATCTCCGACATATGGGATACACCAACACTAAAATTCAGTTCAGGTACAGGTGGAAGGTTTAGATACACTTTGATAGTGAGGAGAGATAAACGCAATGGTATAGGCTAGCAGCAAGCAATTAAGCATTCAAATCTAGTTTCTCTATATGAAATGTATCAAACATCTAGAAGCTGCATAAAGGTTTCACAGCTCCAAACACAGACAAGGAAGGACCAGTCTGTAAAGTCTGTATTGGACACACAGATTTGGTATAGTGATGGCTTCACATTACAACTTTTTTCTAGGCTGGGAATCAAAATAGCACAGACACAGCACTTGAATTCCTGATAGGTCCTTAATTCGGTCACACCTGCAATACATCCTTGCTGTTTGTCCTACTAAAAATAGTTTTTAGCATTACATCAGCCCCTCTCACACTTTCAGTAAGTTATTACTACACATTAAGAAACATTTGCCCCTACAGCAGCATTACATATAAGATGATATGCTGGAGCTTGGTATAGCCAGAATATAGTTACATACCAGTTTGGGATTTCTGTTTTCACAAGTAAATACAGCAAAACAGAGAGAAGATCATCTGCACACATGGTTTCCATGTTAACTAAAAAAAAGAATTTACATCTGATGTTAGTCACATCATGGTTCAAATCAAGAGCAACATCTATTCTGCCTCCTAAGACTAAGGGCTAGCTCTACCAGTAGAGAATGCATTGAGTAACCAAGCTAGCCCTTCAAATGTTCTCAATCTCCCTCTAAAACAGGCTGTCAGGAGTCAACACACAAATAGTTTGCACTGTACAATTTCCAATATTTCACTAGCATCCCCTTCTTCCTATACAGAAAGAGCCAGAGCACCGGCTCAAGATTTCTGAAATTCTTGAAGGCAAAAACTACACTTGAAGTTGATACACTTTTCCATAACCCAGGAATCTTCCTGGAGAAAGGAAGATATGAAGGAGGACAAGCGTAAGTTCACTCTGCTACCCCATTTGCTTAGCGGAAGTATCTCCTCTCTCCAGGCTAGATAAAATAAACACCAGGTTAAGAGGTCCATGCTTTCCTATCACAGAATCATTTCTGTAATCCATGGTAGCACTTCAAATGCAGCACACAGGTTGGTTTGTTGCCCACCAACACTGCATTTTGCAAGAGATGCATCTCAAGGGTATCAATTTCAACATTATCAAGGAACATGGACAAATGGACAAGCATGATCTAGCAGCAATCCTCAGTGTTTAAAATGGATCACTCAATTCTTCTGCATGAGAAAATGTCCTAGCACATGCAAGCTTCTCGCATGCTCTAGCTAAAACATATATAAGCTAACCAAGTACCCCACCTCAGCCCATGATAAAGAATGCTGAAGTGTCTGTCTTGCCTCCATTTTGCTTTGTTTAGAGACCTGCAGGGCAGACCTTGGTCTAACTGTGTTTAATCGCCAAGTGCTATTCAAATAGCTGTTTATATACCAGGTGCTTTGTGCATACTGGTTAAGAAAAAAGTTTAAAATTAAGTTATTAATTCACTAATTACTGACCTCTTTGGCTAGGAGATTGCATAATAATTTGTACCACTTTTCGTAGACAAAGTAGCTTCTGTTGAGGGGAAGTACATTTGTTCAACTGACCCAGTTCTCGCTTTGCACGTGGTATATTAAAACTACGAAATAATTTGAAAGACATGGTTAGCGTACACCAGAGTTCCTCTGCAGGATGTCCAAAACCCAAGTTTTAACTTATTCAGAGATGAAATGAAGCATGGTATTAAAATATTTCCATCTCTACTCCAAGTACACTTGCATTTCTGTACCCTGCAGATGGAGAGGGAAGCATAAGAATGTAAAAGCAAAAGGAAGTAACAATCAATGCAAAGATTGCCCTAAAACGACTCTTATAAAACTTTACTTTTCATCTCAAAGGAATGAAGCACAAGGAAAACTTGCTATTGTCTGAAGGAAGACACTTTTTGGCTGGCCCGAGACCTATTTAAGACAGGATCTCAGTGATTCCTCAAAGAGTCCACAATCATCTCACCTGAACTCAGGCTTCACTCCAATGTCTTTTTGCTGCAGGTCTTGAAGGCTCCTCGTGATTTTGTTAAAAGCAGCATCCTAATCAATAGAAAGGCAACAGTTTTTTAAAACGCATTAGATTAATATAACTAATGTTTAGCAATCAAACAAACTTACCTCACTTGCCTCAATAGTCCCCACATATTTAAAAACTAGATCATAAATAGCATGGTGGATATACATCTGCAGAAAAAAAAAACACAGTACTTTCAGCATGAAAGGAGGAGTTAAAAATAGCTTGCTAATTATTTTCCTTCATTTCAGATGCTTACTTCAACTGCTTGCTTAATCAGATTCATCTGCTCTTCTTGCTTTGCAAGCATCTTCTAGAAAAGGAAAGCCATACAAACAGCAAGAGAAAGTTAGATAATTTATTGCTTAAGTGACACTATGTACTATGTATTTAGTGGAGTGTTTACCAAGTGTGAATCTCTCAAAAGATGCTGGAGACATTTGGTATAAAGCGCATTGACAGAATCCTGGGGGGGAGAAAAGGGAAAAAAGTAGACTCAGGTTAATCTGACTTGAAGCAACAGAGCATAAATAAGCAAAGAAAGGAAGTCTTCCCTGTTTTAGAGGTATGCACTATGGTGAGAGATTTTTAGCCAGAAAAAAATGCCTTTATTTAACAGTTAAGATGTGGTAATTCACAATTAAGAATTCTACTTTCTCCCTTCCCACCTTCCTCAACTCCAGACTACTCTGACATAGAAAAGCTCAATAAGACAAAGATATCTAAAGCAGTGAAGTGAATTATATTTAGCAAGTTAAACATCAAGAAGCAAGATACTGACTATGTAGTGGCGGAGGCTTTTCCTTTCATGTTCTTTAAATGTTCTATAGAAAGATCCTATGTATTTATCAAATCTCTCACAGTGCCTTCCCAAGAATTCTCTAACATCTTCCAAATTTTTAAGAGAATAGGAGTTTGATGAAGCTGTAGAGTCACCTAAAATGAAAGCCAAGAATTAACACACAGATTTAACACGTATGCATGGTAAAGTACTTTGTCCCTACATACACAGCCAACTTGTGGGCCATGAAACATCAATTCAGCTTAGTATATCTTTAACTGAAGGCATTGCTTTTAATTAAAAGAATTTTATGCATCACATTTAGAGTAGGCTCTCTTGCCTTTTATGTCAAGTATTTATTTTGAATAGCTAAAACTGCTTTCACATGCTTTTTTACCCTGGGGTAATTTATTGCCACATACACAACTCAAAACCTGAGTGCAAGTCAAGCTTGAAAGTAGAAAAGCACATTACAGTATTGACTGAATGCCCATGCAGGAAGTCAGTGTGCTCTAAGTGCACTGTAAAAATCCCATCTTGGATTTTTACATAAACCTATTCTTTAGACATGTTTTCTCTGAATGGGAGAGCAAAGCTGCTTCATGCAAACATTAACCAAATCCACTTTCCCTCTGAATAAGACAATTGGATCCCCCACTTAAAGTGCATATTGCTTTTCCAAAAGTTTTTTTCTAGGCACATCCTTCATTTGCAATCAAAGGCAGCCAACTAATAACAGGCTTAGATTTCATTCATTTCAAATTACAAATTACCTCACTTCTGAAAGACTGCTATACAACTACACTAAGTAATGGCCAAAAAAGGAACACCACAAGAATAATTAGATTTAGATTAGTATTTATAGAATTTAAGCCTGTATGTATGCCAGCTATTTTTTTCAGAACTTCATACTTCCCTCACAGCACTATTTTCACACTACCCTAGTATTACTTCACTTTGTCATCATTTGTTTCAAATAGATATTCTTATGTATTTAGGAAGGCGAGATGTTTTTATTCCAGAAAAAGCACGTGTTTTAAGCAGCTTCTGTTCCTTTTAATTAGTAAACAGATTGTAATACAAATTCACAAGGAAATTCTGTTACATGCACAGCTTTAATAGTAGCCTTGGAAATAGCATTCCAGCCTTATCAAGGGCACTTTCAGTACTAGGACAAAAATTAACACATTCAACTCGATGAGACAGACCACCACCAAAAGAGCTGCTACATAACTATGCTATACAATCTCTAACCACTGATGAAGTCATCATGAAAGAACTTGCCTCCCCAGCTTTTTGAGCATGCACCTTGCAACTCAAGACACAGGTCACATTTAAGACTAAATCCTTTTTTGAAGCAGTCAGCACTAAATCGAGCATTGCTAAAAGTCATGCTGGATCAAGTATTCCACAGCTGATTTTCAGTGCTGAGACTGGGGCATAGACCCTACAGAATTAAGTCTGCCTGGCAGCAACTCAGTATTTCTCTCCAGCAGCGTACCAACATTTGCCCCAGCAGGCTAGTAAATGCCGAGAGCTTTCAACCAAGCCAACGCTTTTCAGAATGAAGAAAACGTATTAAGCATATCAAACATGCTAATTTGCTGACTGTGCAAACAAGACCAAGTTAACACTTCAATACATACTTGAGCTTTCTGTTTTTTCCAATGGATGAGCTATGCACAATATACTGAAGCTTTCTTCTTTTTCATTGTAAAATGTTTCCTCAAAAAGAACAGGTACTGAGAGATGATAATTAAAACCAGTTCCTAAAATGATGAGGTTTCCTTGTATGAAGATCTCCTGAAACAAAACAAAAACCAAATCAAGTGTAAAACTTTGCCAGGGGAAAGTTACTCTTTGGCTTCTGCATTGCATAGTTACATTTCCAGGGAAAGAAGAGAATCTTGCAAGACAAGAAAGCCCCAGATTCAAGAGCTCTCATTCTCATGCTGTGGAGACACTGAAACAAAGACTCCTTCAGTCTACAATGGCTAGCTAAACCTTGCTTATGCCTACTTTCTTTACAAGTCTACTACTAGAGGAGGTTTCAGACAGTCTCCAAGATCTAAGTGACTATTTGCAGATTTTTAGAGCACTTTTAGTAGAAGGGAAATTGAAAAACAGCTTAGAATCGGGGCCTAAATCCAGCTTCAGAAAAACACCACACATCTTGTCCACATTTCTCACACTCAGCTTTATCTTCTCAAGCAACTGCAGTGAGAGTATCTGCAGTAGGAAGATCTAGATGATAGCACACAAATAGGTGCAAGATCTCAGGCTGTACCGCAAATTGCAAGTAAAAAAAATGTGATCCTATCCAGTGTTAGCATTGGTTATCATGGCTTGCTGCTACATTAGTCAGTTTCTACTCTACTTACTGAATAGAATTAATACATCAGGCCTCAGATACAACTCGACACCATCATAATTTTGTCTTAAGCCTTGCTGAACTTGCATCTACATACAATATAGGCAGGCTACTATTTGCCTGAAAGCTAGAGAGACAGTTCTTAACTAAGTGATAAAGCCCTTCTGCCACATAAAATTCCTAACAGCCACAGAACACAGATAAACTGACAAAGTTGCTTCACCAAAGTAGTAAGCTGAAATCAGAGGCAGTATTACCACCTGAACAGGACAACTATTCTTGTGTACATGTCAAAATACAGCTTTTGCTAGAAAGCAGTCTATCCCTGAGAACTTTGGCTTAGATGGGCAACATACTACTCTGCCAGTTCGCTTTAACTCCTCATTACCTCTCCTGTAACCATTAGTTCACACTATCAGTCAGCAGCTGCAGTGAATCATATATTGGAGTGTCCCCAGGCTACATTCAGATATCAAAACAGAAATACCTTTCCATTTAAGGTCTGAAAATGTTCTTCTAGTGGCTTCAGAACATAAGATTCAAACTGGCAGGTAGAAAGACTGTTGCTTGAAAGGCTTCCTTTGCATGGAACTAACACCTAAAAGAGACAGATCATGCTTTAGAGATAAATGCCATGTATCATCAGCTAAACACCAATAGCTTTTTCCCTTTAGAGGCAGGCAATTGAATCTGGCTTATAAACATTTACTAGTAAATGTATAGCAACTATAGGTGCTTTTGTTTAAATAAAATGAAAGGCCACTGACAGACATACAGTCCAGTGATTAACCTAGAAGTTTCATTTAGTGACTTATCTGAAAAAGGATGACAGATGTAGCTGAAGCAAACAATACTAAGAGAAGGAGATTAAATCTTAAATTACTTATCACCAGTCACCCAAATGACTTAAAATTAGGCAGCTAGTAGAAGTGAAGTATATTTTCAAACTAAAATGAAAATCTATCAGAAAAAAGTAAAATAGAAACATCTTGGGTTACTGCACAGATTTACCAACAGATTGGCAGTTTGAGACAAATTCTTAATTAGAAAGCAACAACGTTATGAATACAACAACACTGTGTACATGCTGAAAAAGAAATACATCTCATTGTCAAGGAAGAGATAAGCATGAAGCAAGCGGTTCTTTCAGTACTCAGCTTTCAGAAATGGTGTTAGAATACAGACAGAACTAGTGAACAGATTTTAGCATTTCAACTTATCACATCATCTTAAGTAATACACAATTAAAAGAACCCTGTCCAATTTAAGGCTTAATTTTATAATCAGGTAACAATAACCCTCAAGTATAATGGAGTCTCCACACACTTAGTTTTGGATGAAGACTAATTGCAGAATACCCAGATTAGAAGTCTTAAGGACTGGAGTTTTTATTCCAGCTCAGTTTAATGGCTTATTTTGCTATGTAAATGCTGTCATAAATGAGGGATTGTCTGTCCACCAGGGATTTCAAAAGTCAATCCCATTTTAGTTACAAGTGAGAGAACATGTAACTTTAGCTCATAGCAAAGAAAATCAGCTTCCTGTAAAGTTTAGAAACAACATCAACTTTGACCTATTACTACCATACAAGACATGAAGAGGTCTGTATTAGTAAATAAGAAGTAACTTAAACCAAAGTTGCTCTGGTTTGCTTCCAGTTTTGCAGACTTGTACTGATCTTTACATGTGTCATAGCAGGCATATGATTTAAAATACATATAGCTACTATTTAGTAAGCAGCTTTTAAACGTACTTATTCGTACTTACAATACCATGGAGTTCTGCAACTTTGCTGCATAGATCAGGACGCCGCTTCTGAATGGCCAAATAAAAGGGATTTTTCAAGATATCTTCATCATACATAGCCATATGGACTTCAGATATTCCAAGGAGATTTTCTAAAATACATATGCAGAATGGTTAATGTATCATAGATGGTATCTGTTAAGCATAATATTTGGGAATACCTAGGGGCAGTTTGATTCCTCTTGTCTAAAAGGAAAAAGTTTCAGGTCTTGATGTAAGCAGCCAATGGCATGCTTAACTACTAAGAAGGTAACTATAGTTACTCAAGTTATTCAGAAAGATTATTTTCCATGGATATATATTCCAATTACATAGTATCCTCATAATGTCTCTTTAGGCCTTCCAGGTGTTGGAGTCTAACAACACATGTATGTTTGGACAAAACTTAGGAAAGGAGGAGAGAAGTTAGGATCTACATTATTACCACTTTGATATACAAGCTAACTTGCACTGCTAAGATCTAAAACAAGCCAAGACACACGAATTAACAGCCTCTTTACAGCAGATTCTACTGCATCACAGGAAATTGACGCTTTTGCAGTATGCTCATGTAAGTCTTAAGACTCACCTGCATAAGGATTACTGACTGATGCACATCAATGAGACACCTAGACAGTGTAACAGGAACCCTTGTGTAAGGCGATCCTCAACTTTCCAGGGAAAGTTATAGGAAAGAGGTACACCAAGGAGACTATGAATATCCTTGTCATAACTAAAAGTCAATGTGAAATGCATCACTTGTGGCATCTCTACTCCCATTGAAAAGCTCAATGATTGAGGCCAGGCATGATGCATA
The DNA here is from genome assembly GCA_009819775.1 of Phoenicopterus ruber ruber. Classification (NCBI taxonomy): domain Eukaryota; kingdom Metazoa; phylum Chordata; class Aves; order Phoenicopteriformes; family Phoenicopteridae; genus Phoenicopterus; species Phoenicopterus ruber. The sequence goes on from CM020227.1 coordinate 11,802,206, forward strand.
ACATTCAGCAAAACAGTGAGCAAAAAAGTGTCTGGAGACAGAAAAACCCAACTGTAGACATTGGAAAAGCTATCACTAGGTGTGTCACAGGGAAAAGGTGATCTTTAGAGGCACTAGACCCTTGACTGCTTGCTTCCTCAATGCAAATTCTCTATAAAAACTGACACATCCTAGACAAGGGCAGGAAAAACCCTAATAGGTCCCTTCTGGAATAACTTCAGAGTTATTTTATTCAGAAAAATTGTGATTAGAGTCTTACAAGTGCTTAATTAACTAGTCCGTTATGTCTTTTCCCCTCATCCAGCTCCTTAGGAATCAACAGAAGTTACATGAATTTCCTCATGCATTTCAGCTACCTATTCTAGAAAGGGGTGAGAACAGCAGAACTAATTTGAGCAAGCCACCCTTACACAATCAGTATTCCCCCATTTTCTTAATGTAGAATTATACCTGCGCAAATCAGTGCTAGTGTGAGCTTCTTTATGCTTTTCTGTAGCACTTGTAATATCTTACTATCTAATGCTGTCCTGTACTAAAAATATGCCTCTCTGTAGATCACAGGAAGAAAACATGAAAACATTGTATGGCAGTTTAATAGAGTGGAAAAACATACACTAAACTCCACAGATTTTAGATAGCCTTTCAGTTTCAGCTATGCTGTTAGCTGATCTATAGTCTGTTAACTGATCTACAGTCTGGTCCTCCTTACATTAAGCACAAGGAGAGCTCCCTTAGAGAGCTAAACTCAAACATGATCAGCTAAAGCTGCACGCCATTTCCACTACAAAGTTATCACCAGTTACTTACAAGGTTGGACACCTCAACCTGAACCACTGAAGTTGGCAGTGGTAGATAGCTGCCTCAAGCAGAGTTTTCCTGTGAAGTTCCAGATAAAACGGTTCATCCACTTTCAAAACATACAATAAAACCAAGAGCTTCTGTGAAAGAATACTAATCCAGCAGTGTTAAACATTGTTGTTTGGAGCACAGATCTGAAGTTTGCTTACACAAAGAGGAAGAAAGTGTTACTCATTGACACCTTCAAAAGACTAGCCAAGTTTGGTAATTCCAAGACTTCAAACCTAGAAGTACAGCTTTGCACAAGATTGTCCTACCACAGGTGCCTTGTAACAGGATGATCACCCGTAATTCCACAGCTGATGATTGCTATAAACACTTCCTGGCAGGCAGCTGCAATCCAAGTTCAAGCTGTGGGCTTCCTCAGCCAGTGGTGCAGAGGAACAGAGAAAAGGCAACACAAGCCTAGTGGCAGGTCTCCTGCAGGAAACAGATCTGTAGAACATCAGGGCTAAGACAGACCTTCATAAGCAGGACTAGTTAGCTACAAAAAAACCTGCCTGCTGAACCACTGGCTAGGCCACAATTCCAAGTAAGATCTTAAATGACTGCAGCTTACAGTCTAAACATGAATCCAGTGACAATTTATTATATATAGTAAATCAAGCACCCAACAGGGCTGTATGCACACACGTGCAGCCTGCAAAATAGTCTGCCACAGCAAGATTTATTTTGGAGTCCTACATCCTTTTTGGGTGCTGCACTTCAGAGGAGAACTACTGACTGGAGAAGAATCTGAAGGAGAAAGGCGAGATGGATCCTGCTTCCAGGGCTAAAACATGAAATGCGAGTGATGTTGTTTATGCTGAAGAAACTGCATGAAACAGGTAAGAATTTTTTTCCCCAGATGGATCAAGCTCTCAGTGAAGTGCATTTTTCCCACATCAGTAGAAGAATAGGCCTTAGCTGAAGAAAACAGACTCAGATTACAGATCAGGAACACCTTTCAGAAGAGAAGATAAACACATGTCTTAGATTGCTTGGCAAGCTATCAAGTCTCACATTGTAACTCTTTAAGAACCTGTTTAGATAAACCTCTACTAGAGGTGATAACAGACACAGCAAGGCTAGGAAGCTAGATTATATGGGCTCTCAAGGCACTTTCCAAATCAAACTCTTCATTAACGTAGTTGGCCCACTGAGGCATCTTCATCTGCTTTTTTTTATTTGGCAAATTCGTGTTCATTATCTGGTCCAGTGGTAGATGAGACTGCTATGACCCTCCCCAAGACAGTGATGGAGACGATATTAGCATGCCCACATACGCGTCAGGGAAAAGAGCGCATTGACACAAGAAGGCAACCAAGCATGAGATTGCGACAGAGACAAAACAGCAGTGCACGGGTGTTTCCCATTGCTATAGCAATATGGCCACTTAAGTCCACAAAGTTCTTCCTGTAATAGGAAGGGGAAGAACACCACATTCCACAAATCCTCCGCATCTAGAAACCTGTATCTCACCATCAAAAAACCTGATAAGCTTTGTAAGAAAGGAATTAAACCAACATTTCATTCCTGGTAAAACGGGTGGAAGAGATTTATGGGAAGAGAGGAGCTCCCACAGAAACTGAGCTTTTGAAGCTTGCGTCTATATGATTGATGTAGCTCTTAAATCACTGCCTGCACCTGAAAAAAACACAAGCAACTAGAGTACTTTAAGAGTCATTTCAGTTGACAGATCATCACAGGAAGAGCTTGAAATTATGATCTTCATTTCCTGGTTCATGAGTTACACACCCACAATAACTAGTTTTAAAACAGTTAGTGGCAGCCATGTAGATTCTTTTACTACAGAACTACTGACAGGGCTGAATCACACTTGAGAGCTCCAGCAAAAGTAGAAGAAACTGCATTCAACATTGAATTCTGGCAATATAGCTACTGTAATGCAACTAAGATGCCATTCAACATGCTGTACCCCAATAAGGAAGCTAAAACTTCTAGTTCATATGGGTATTGTCACCCACCTTGAGCAGAAGCAGATTGTGAACTCTGAACTGCTCACCACATGCATGTTCCTACCAGCAGGAAATAACCCCACTAGCCAATTAGTACTGGTTTGAGAATCACAATTCTGAATTTCCTTCCCTTTCTCTCTTCCCTTGCCCCTACATCTGCTTAGGGCTACATTAGTGGATAGCTATCATATCTGAATAAAACGTGCTTATGAAAAAGGAGGGGTGGAATACTTAACTGAAACAGTTAAGTACTACATTCACTTAGACCTCCTTCACCTAGCCACAGCATTCTTCAGAGAGACAGAAGTGTGGATGTATAAATCATCTACAATTTAACTAATTACAGAAAAAACAAAGGACTTTATACTAACTTAAATAGATTAAGTCTACAGAATCAAGAGAGTACATTAAGCTTCTCCAAATTTTGGCTCAGGCATTTTTGAGATTACATCAAATTCTTTCCACCCCAAAAGTTAAATGCATCTGAAAATACTGGCTATGCATTGCTGTAATTCTAGGAACGCATTAGAATACTCCGTTGAGAGTTTGTTGGCAGAACACAACATCCCAGCTTCAACCTAATTTAACTTTGGGGGAGGCAGCACCAGGGGGGATACAGACTTATTCTTCTAGTTGCACCTTGGGACAGCTTTAGATTTACTAATATTACAAAAGCAGGAACATACAAAGCCTTATATACGTTACCAGAACTGTTTAATGCTTAACAGAAAGCCCACTAAAAATTGTCATAAGCACTATTCACTATGAAGTTATTAAATTCTATCATGCTGAGCTGTGAAGCAATACCACCAAGTACTAATGTTATGTAAAAGGTTTAAATGGAATCACTTAAGTGTGTGGCTTCATGCCTGTAAACACAAATAGCTCAAATTGCTAGAAGAACAGAAGCTAGCTGATCAAGAAGAATCTAATAAGCATTATGTTACTGTTTAAAAAAACATAATCATAACATTAAAACAGCCCAATCTTTTCTAGATTAAGAACAGAGTGATAATTCTAATGATACAACTAATGGTACAAGGAATAGCTAGAGTGAAAAACATACCATGGAATCTAAGCACATCACTGTTTTCTCCAAAACACTGGAAATGAAGTCTCTACGACCTTTGGTACTGAAAACAATGAGTAGGATTTAACTATGACAATTTATTTTGTCATTGATGGTGTTTTCCTTTAGAGATGATCAAGTAAGGTACCTTTACAGACCTATCAGGTTTTCAGTTCCTTTGTAAGGAGCATTTTGAAATTTAGAAAAACAGACATTAAAGTAGAAGATGTCATTGTATTTTGTATCGTTACTGGCAGTTACATCAGTCCACATTCAAGTCATACAACTATTCACTCAGTTCTTGGGCACGTTATCTTCCGAATGTCCTGCTATAACACTATTAAAGACCTAACAAAACACACTGCAGAGAAAATGCCTTTCATAAGAGAATTAGAGATTCTATATACAAGCACTTCATAGTCAATGTTGAACAGTATAAGATTCTGTGTTTTTCACCCAAAGGCATTTTAAAAACACTTAGGCAGAGCAGAGACAGTAAACAGCTAGCAAATTGGTAAAAAATGGTTAGCCTAGTTCAATAACCTGAAATCTCTCCAGAAGAGCAGTTAGGATATTACACTGGGAGCTAACATCAAATACATCAGTGTCCTCTCCACAGAAGTCCAGCAGAATGCCATGTTCTCCAAAATCTTCAACACTGATCCCTTAGCATGTCATGTTCAAGCAGCATAAATTAACTGAATTTTACTTGCATAGCAATACTGTGAAGTTTCACTCCTAGTTCACATGACATCAATTTCATCTTAGCTTGCAGACTCTACAGCAGTACAACTAGGCTTAGTAAACCAGTAACTAGAATACTGCTTGCTGAAAGTCTCAAACTATAAGAAAATCAGAACAAGCAGCAACTTATTACTTAACTAAAAGATGTTTAGCTCAGAGTAGCAGACAAACATTTCTGATAAAGTTTGTATCTCTATTTATCACACTAGCAAACTCCAGAGCTCTGCAGGAAAAAAGAGAAAGCAATTGTTCCCCAGTTCTAAATAACTTAATTTCCTTTTTTTTTTTTTTTTTAAACATAAGTGCTTTTTTCTCTAAGAGCACACTTATTAGCAAGAACAGCTGAAGCTAAGCAAACATTAAAGCACTTTGCAAGCAAACAGAAATCTAACAGTGGAATTTAACTAGTCTCAGTCCAAATAAAAAAAATCTAGTTACCACTTCAGCCACTGTTTTACCCTGCACTATTACTCCTCATATTTACCCCACTTCCAGGCAAAGGTTACAATCTGGACTTGAGCCCTCAAATCAGCATTCACCTCAAATAAAAACAAAAGATCTTTCTCTGTTTTGAGCACACAAGAAACCTTACTCCCTCCCTTAAGAGAGATAATACTGAGCATCTTATGAAAAACAGTGGGAGATGTTCCAGTGCACCCTGGTCACAAGGGAGCAAAGGAGGAACCAATCTACTCCTACCCCTTTTAGATTCAGCTGCAGCTTGTATTGATTTTGTGAAAGTGAAGTATGTCAGAATAACACCTCTGAATATTAGATTATAGAGTGGTGAATTTGCATCAGTCAGCTCAAGGCTTCCTAGCAACAGGGAAAAAACTAAGTTTTATGATCCCAGAACATCAGTCTGACAGCGAATGGAACAGCATCTGGAAAGGAGATGTCAGCAGTATTCCAGGATGCTCATTTCTCTCAGCATCTCCCCTTCAACACACATTTCTTCAGTGAAGGGTTAAGAGCTAGCACAAGATCTCATGATTTTAGTTTTGTCTCTGCTCAAGACCCCCCCCCAAAGCCCTTTTTAGGGCCTAACAACTCTAGCTCTCCTACCACTGCTCCCACCTTTCTCAGACACACTCCCCCAGAGGACCCCTACAGCACCTACCAGCAACAGGGGAGTACTGTGCAGATTGATTTCTATCAGTTCCTCATGTAGCTTTTCCTGGTGAACTCCACCTCAACTCTAAAACTGAGCTCATTCTTAAAAAGTAGCACTACGGTTCACCCCTCATATTTTAACAGTGTATTTGCACTGTTGTTTGATGTGGACACATTCTTACTTGTCTCAGACTTGAGGCCAAAGAACATATCGGCTTGACTCTCCACAGTCACTATTTCATTCCTCCAGAGAAAGTACAATTTAATATGAGTGTCTCATCCTTCAACAGGCAAGCTTCCCACTTTTATCCAGTCACTTCAACTCATTTTTGAGATAGTCTTACTTGTCATTAGACACAGTATTAGGAACAAGCTGCTTCTCCTCTTCACAGCAGAATAGAGACTAGATTCCCAACTCTTGCAGGTTTAGAAATCCACCAGAGTAGCTGCAAAGAATTTTCATTCTTTGGCTTACCACCATTAAAGCCACATTAAATTCTCAGATGGGGAACGCTGAGCTATTCACAAGCGAGCCCTGAAACAGAGTGCAGATCAGTGAACCACAAAGAATTACAAGGAACATGTTTAGAGGAAAACCATTAACAGAAAGTACAAAGTTCCCAAAACAGCCTCTCAAACAAGGATGCTTCCTCCAATATTAGTGAGCTGCATTTAAGGCCACCTCCTCAGGCTTGCAGAGGTGTCAGCACATGCACTTTTTTTGGACAGGGGAACAAAAACTAAGGAGTTGAGATACAAGGATAAACAGTGGTTTACTTAAGCCAATTATTTTGATCCTTTAGTTTCTGAGGCAAGACAGTGGTATAATTCCCCAGCCTGCATATTCAGGGTGCAGTGGGCCTGAACACTGTACTGCTGAGATCTGGGTCACAGAAGTTAATGTCATTTCTTGACTACAGAGTTAGACCACCACCATTCACAGCAGACCACATAAGGCTGGTATCAGCTCCAAGACTAGCAGTAAGTCTGTAAAGAAACCAAGTATGCAGGATCAGACCCCGCACAGGCCACCCACAGAAATACAAGGGAACTGAAGCCAGCAACCCTGTACCCCATTTACCTCAGTTCGGATTGCCCTTAGACCAGACAACTGGACAGGAATTTAATCGATTCTCTGTGCGTCTCAACAGGAAAACAAAGTCCTTGCAGGCCAGCACTAAGTCTTAGCTCATCATTGCAAGAAACTTAAGCATCAGACATTACTAGAATACCTAGTTATGAAAATAACATTGTAGAATTACACTATTTCTCTCCTCTAGGGAGCAGAGCAAGGGTAAGGAAGGATGGAACACAATTCAACAGGTAAGTAGTTCTAACTAGCAAAATAATTGATTTTAACCACCACTGGTGTTTTGATGCTACATAATGCACCATACACCAGCCTGAGGTAATTAAGAGCTTCTTGACAGCAAATACAATGACACAGACTTATCAGTCTAACATTCTTCCACGATATAAATCAAGATTCTTGCTATGGATCAAATCCTCAAACCACTTTACCAGCAAAACGCTTAGCAGAAAGCAAATCACAGAATAGTTTTTGAAGGAAGTTCTGTAGTTAGTGAGGGGGAGAGAGGGTTGACATCATGTTTCGTTTTCACTGTATCCCATTCTTATTTTCCTTCCTCATCTCACAGTGGCTTCAAGCTTTCCTAGACCACAGCATTCTACAGATCGAATTCAGTATACAAGCTTACTCCAAAAGCAAGCCCGTCAGGCAAGGCTTACCAAGCATTTAAACAAAACAGACTTGTATTTACCTAGAATTCTACTTAAACGTCTGTTAAAATGAGGATATAGCATTTTACAAATAGTAGTGTCCAAGACGCATCACACAATACTTTACAACATTTTTAAGGGTCCTGGAATAGGAAAAACATGGTCATTAATATCTATTGCAAGAAAGCCTTTCCACAGAACCAGGAAATACATTTTCTTCCTAATTCACTCCTAAGGATTTTTACACTCCATCCTAATAGTTTTCCCAAGACAATATTTCAGCTAGTCAGCATCTTGTTTGAAAGTGGCATCGAGATTTGGATTTTCAGAACATCATGCTTGTCTGACAAACTACAACTGCATTTTAAGAGTTTCCACAATCTACCTGAATTGGCTAACTACATGCAGCTGAACTTAATTTAGAACTAATCTAAGTAACAGCCTCTTTCTTCCCACAACACACCTAAAGATGTATGTAGGCATTATCTGATACAGTATAACAGCTGCCACCTTCAAGTTTAAGTGGTCACATGTTCCTGAAACAATACCCCAACCCTCCTCTTTTCAGCTACTTTCAGAGAAGCAGTTTCAAGATTCTGATGTGCCACAATGAACTGTAACTTTAGTGATATGTGGTAGACTTTAAACACAGCTACTATACACACAAATACACATAATTTAGTTAGCAATAAGATTAACACTCAAGTCACATAGGCCTCCAGATTCAAACCCCAGAGCTAATCCTTTTCCACCTGACAATGATCAAGCAATTATAAGACCTCACTTATAGTCAGGTCAAAATCATCCTGTGTTTCTTTATTCCTACAAGGAAACAGGCATTATGATTTGCTGCTTCTAGGCTGCCAATACACAAATTGGTAGAGAACTACTCAGTTCACTCTGTAGTAACTTGGCAATCTACACAAGTTAAAAGGCAGTTTCTTCCACAGGTGGCAACCTGCAGCAGAAGCTACATATGATTTAGAATTAGGGCCAAAATTAAGGCAGAACAACAAAAACCAGCCAGTGGAGTCCAAGCTACCAAGATCCAGAAGAAGGAACATAGTCTAGTCAGACTCGGAGTGCGCTCAGCACCAGAAAGCAGTCGGCCTAGACTCTGTTCCTCATAGCAAATTATCTTGCTTATAGCACACACTGCATGATAAGGGAAAGAGTCATGCCCCCCCTTCTCACAGGAGCACGTCTTCACATCTTTTTCAAGTTACTATGGCATCAGAAAACCACTCAGTTACCCACAACATCGAGGCATACATAGTAGCACATTATGACAAGCAGAGTTCTCCCTAAGTTCACTTTGGCAAAAGCACATCATGTGCTAGAGACAACATATTCTAGTTTGCTATATAAGCACTCAACATCATCAATTCTGTTCTTCTGGAACGTCTAGATGTACATATAAACACAGCCTAGTGCCACCACCAATCACTGTATTGTACTTCAGCACATTCACAAGGGTACTCTGTGAAGCATCATTTCTGCTAGCAAGGAACCGGTGCGTTCCCTGTACTTTCTGATGTGCAATTGCGTGACTGGAGCTAACTGCAGACACTCTGGATCGCACCCCAGCACTTCCCACCGGCCCGCCTTAAACAGGCCGGGCGAAAGGCGAAGACAACAGGAGTCCTTCCCCCCCGCGCTGCCCTGGAGTGCCTGCGACTCTCCGGGACACCCGCTGCGCCGTCAAGTCTGGCAGAGGTCCGACAGCACTGACCCCACGTAAGTCACCTACGTAGCTGGGGTTAAAGGAAGTTCAACAACGCATTAAACGTTTCTGCCGGCTTTACCACAGTAACGGAGCGGGACGGAAGACAGGTGCCTGCGAGACGGCGGGCACTGACAAGTGCCGTCTGTTCGTGCGGCCGGAGCTGCCGCCAGGCTGCCGGCGGCGCCGGGCCCCCGAATGGCACGGCAGCAAGCACGACCTGACGCCCGCCGCAGCCCCCCCCGTCGCCCGCGCGGGCTCGGCGGCTCCGCGCCGCAGCTCCAGCCCGGGAGCAGGCCGCGGCCGAGTCCAGCAGAGCCCCCGCCCGCCGCACGGCGACCAGGGCCGCGGTCGAGTCGCTCCCGGCGCACAGGACGCGAGGGCACGCGCGCCCTGCCCCCCTCCCCCGTCACGGAGGGGCGGGAGGGCACCGTCGGGACCACCCCGGCGGCGGGGCGGCGGTGGCGGCCCCCCAGAGCAGGTCCCGCAACCGGCGCGCTCCCTTCGGCGCCGCGGGAAGCCGTCTCCCGCCGAGGAGCGGGCCGGGAGCGCCTGAGGCGGGAAGCGCTACTTACACCGACTACATTGTCTCCCTTCCTCCCCGGCCGCAGAGAGCCGCTGGCGGCCCACCTCCCCCAAACCGCTCCGCGCCTCAGCGAAGCCCTACCGGGATCCAGGGCGGGCCCGGCGCGGCGGCGGCGCCGCACGAAGCCAATGGCCAGGCGCCGGCGGGGAGCGAGCGAGCGAGGAGCCAGGCAGCCGCCGCGGGGTCAGAGCCTGCGGAGGCGGAGCCTGCGAGGGCTTATAGGGCCGGGCCGGGCCGCGCCCGGGAGGCCGCGGGCGCTCTCCGGGCGGCGCCATGTGACCTCCGCGGGCGCCCAGCTGGGACGAGTTAAAACGCGAGTAGCGGCGGCGGGGCACCGGCAGCGCACCCGCAGACGGGGACAGCCAGCTGCCGGCTTTCCGCTCTCGAGAGCTTATCCTTCGCGTGGTTTTTTTTCTTCCTCTCTCCTCGGTGTTTGGCACTTTTCAAAAAGCGGCGCCCGATCGCTGGAAGCCCTGGCTGCCGTTCAGCGCGGTGCGGAATGAGCTGTCCCGGTTCTCCTGCGCGGGTGGCAGTAGCAGGCGGGGAGCGATGCTGCCTGCCCCCCGGGGCTCCCCGCAGCCCGCCCGGGCTCCCAGAGGCGTCGGCGCCGCCTGAACAGCCGGCGGGGAGGCGAGGCGGGTAAGAGGGTGCTGAATGCCTGCGCGACCCGAAGCTACCACTCGCCATGTGTAGCATCTGGCTGTGGCAGCTCCCTGGTCCCGGTACCGGGTAATCGGGGCGGAGCGGCAGCAGGGCAGAGCGGCGGGGACGCAGCCCCGCGCCGCCGCCGGGATCATGGTGAAGGAGGAGTGCAAAGCGCTGCTGGACGCGCTCAACAAGGTGACCGCCTGCTACCGGCACATGGTGCTGACCATCGGCGGCACCTCGGACTCCCAGAACCTGCGGGAGGAGCTCAAGAAAACCCGGCAGAAAGCCCAGGAGCTAGCGGTGGCCAACAGGAACAAGCTGACCACGGTCCTGAAGGACAAAACCGTGAGTAAAGAAGATAAGCCGAGTTCGAGAGGCTATGGGTGATTTTCTCCACGTGCCTAGAGATCCTGGAGATCGACATGAGGAGAGCCCTGGAGCTGGGCCACGAGTTCCCGCTAAACGTCCCCAAAAAGCACCTGATCCAGACAGGCATGAGTGGGGGAACGACTGGTGTGGCCGCCAGGGCGATGAGCGTCCAGAACATGAAATACGAGGCCGAGCACAATATAGACGTGGTGGATTTGAAAGACCTCGAGAACGAAATCAACCAGGTAGGAGAGATGATGTACGAGATGGAAATGAAGGTCAATGTCCCCCAGTGGACAGTAGAGGCTAAGCAAGACCCAGGGGCTGAACTAAAATCCACCATCAGCGCGGGCGCTTCTTCTATTGGCATGATCTCTGTGGAGGAAAATAAATCCTTCTGCGATATCAGCAAGGTCCTAGCTGGGATTATTTTCTCCGCTGTGCTCATTATCGCTATTGTCCTGGCAGTGTGCGTGGTAAAACTCTCTTAGGGCAGTGCAGGCTCTGACAAGAGCGACCCCCCCTCCAGTCTGTCTTTGGAGTGTTTCACCCCTCACCCTTAATTTCCAAATAGGTCACTTGGATGAGATGAGAATTTAAACCTAGCCTTGAAAAAACAAAGCAAAACTTTTGCCTCTCAGTATCCTAAAATGCACGATTTGTTTCTTCTTGCTTTTTGAAGAAAGAGATGCAAGTCAGCCTGCAGAATAGGATGTCTTCATTTGCTGGACTGGTAACGGTTAACTATGAAGTATCAGGGTATTATCACTACTGGCTGTAACAGGGATTTGTCTGCTATTAATAGATCACGATTCTCAGAAGCCTGTATTTTTTGTTCTTGAATAGGCTCTGGTGTTTGCTGCTGGTCACTGTAGTGTTTGAGAGTAAACACAAATTGGAGGCTGACACACACGGATGTTTTGTCTGACAAAATGAATACTTTTTTTTTTCATCAAATACACAAAATGTTATTTCAGTGGAGGAAAAGGGGAAGGATGAAAAGCCCAACGAAAGAATGTAAACAACCCTCTATTTAGATAAGTTAATAGTTGGGGTGGGGAGAGGTTGTGGCGGAGGATGGAGAAAGCAGAACAAAGCAATGTTTGATACCAAATACTCTTTGTTGATTAGAGTGGCTTGTGCAGAACCAGTTGCATGGGTGGCAGAACATACACGAACTGACTAATGGCTTTCCAAATCCAGAGAGAAAAAAGGGAGAGTTGCATATTCAGAAAAACGCTAGCAAGCCTTGTGGTTCTCATCCACATTTACCATCAATTCTGTCTTCCCCTGTAGAAAGGCTGATTCTTGCCACTGGTTCAGATTCTTCTTTCTGTAGAAGCAAACAGTTTGCACTTCACAATTAACTATGAAAATAGGAGACAATGAACCTACCCACAGCACAAGCAGCAATCTTTGAAAATAGATTTTGGCAACAGAAATGATACCGAGTAAAGCAGACCTTGTCTAATAATCCAAAAAGAGATCCCCTCTCACGTTGATGGGCATGGATTGAATGCCTGTATATGTACAGTCACATTCCGTGAGCTCCTGAATTCTTTGCAGAAATCCAGACAAAGCTAAAGATTGTGTCTCAGTTTCATATCTCATTCATGTCTGATTAGTCATTTGGGAAACAGGAAGCTTGTAGGATTGGTCCGATTTGATACACTGCAATTTTGGGAGCAAGAGCAGCATAAAACTTTCCACTTCTTCCCTATTAAATTTTTAATGTTTAAATGTAAAATTGGGGGTACAGACAGGAACTTTGCAGAGAAGCTCTATAAGCTCTTGTAAAGGAACCTATGTATCATAGGATTTATTATGTAACTGACAACAATGTCTTCTGTTACTGTGAACACACACTATCCTTTCAAGAACACTTGGGTACATACTTTATAGTGCCATAGGTGGATGAGACACTCTGCAGGCAAATATAAAGACCCTGTAATACTGGGGTTTTAATAAGTTGTTATTATTCTTCTAGCACTGATTATTATGGAAAACGTTATCAAAAAGTAACAATCAGACATGTTTTGTGAAGTTACTAGACAATAGTCTTCATGCTTGTTAAATAAAATTATGTTCACAACACTCAAAAACAGCCAATATTTTTGAGTTAAGAACTAAACTACTTTGAAAAACTGCAGCAAACAGTTTATTCTTTAAAACTTAAGCGACCAGATTTGAGGAGAAAAACTGTGTGACAAATTCGAATCTGGTCACTTGTAGGTGAGGAAAAAAAAAATGCAGGTGAGGAAAAACAGTAAGCGGAGGCCTGAATTAAAGGCTACAGACTATCATTACGTTGAAGGATAATGTGAATTCTGCACATTGATCCAGTCTAGCTCCATTCTCATGGGAATTCACAGTTTTATACGACAACTCCACATTCCGTTCTATTGTATTTCATTCATTCCATAGGATGTGTTTTATACATAGTTAATCTAGGTTCGTAGAGATCCCCGGCAGCATTCTAAACAAAGTCAGCCTGTATTATGAGTGCTACTGTTCCAGTCTGTCTAGACATGGTGTAATTTGTGTGTGTTGATTTAAATGTGATCTCCTTCACAATCATACCGAGTAACACAATTTATGGAAAATACAGCAAAAGCTGCAGGAGAATGGACATATTTGGACTGCCACCGCTAGTCACTAAGGATTCATGGGTATTTCACTCTTTGCACTCTCCTTTTACTTAGTTCCACAGGAAGGTGGGTAAGAAGTTGGACTCTGTTCTGTGCTTCTTGAAAACTCGTGTTCCTTTTGAAGTCAGATCCTTTAACCATGTTCTGAAAAACCCAAGTAATGCAAGTCTGGTTTCTGGTGGATAAGTAAATGGTAACACCTACAGCATTCATTATCTTGTATCTTGCTATCTGAAGTGGGTATACTGTTTATCCACGGTTAGTTGCGTAGAATAATTTTAAGAATAGGTAATCTCATCTTCAAAAGCAAGCCTCAGTGAGTTGCTAAATTGTAAATTTTCAGTCTGTTGCATTTTTGGGAATTTGGGTTTTGGATACAGGACTCAAAGAATCATATAATTATGTACGTCTTGCTTCATTATGAAGATGCACACAATTAGTATTTAAAGGAATGGACCTTGGAAAAATAATGTATATGCAAATCTTAAGACACAGCTGGCTGCAGATTTATTCATTATTAGTTTGTTCCTAAAATCTGTATCATCTTATATTAGGCTATCTGAAATTAAAGATCAAGTAGAATTCTAACAGAGGATTGGCACCATCTAAATGGATAATGTTCCTGCCATTAATCTCCTACCCTGATACCAGTGTATGCTCAATGTGACAGAGTTCAGGCACAACAGCGCACAAAATCAAAACAAGATGAAACCACCATTGCCCAAAAGTACTGATGCTTCTTTTAAATTAAGAAATAAAGAGATGTTGTAGATTTGCAGTCTTCATTTTTTTCCGCCACTAGAATGCAACTGGAAATGTTGTTTTTTGTAAGTGAAAAATGAGAAGTCAAACTTCAAATACTCTATATTTAAATAGCATGATGAAAATGCAAAAACTCTCATGCTGATCAGGGAATGTTACTGTGTTTCAGTACAAAAGATGGTCATTCCTTAATTTCACTGTTATTCTACTTCAGTTCTTTTGTCTTTATTCACAGGATACACACATTAAATTGCTGTATATGAAAATTTTATTCCCGACTTGAATTATACTGGTTCTGCCTGTGCATGGGTGGTATTTTCTACACTTTGAGTAATTCAAACTTGTTACTGTCACTATTTATTTAACTTAAAATAAAGTACATTCTTGTAACTCACTGGTTGGCTTGCAGCAGTAATTAAAACAAAAACTGGAATATTAATACAGCTTGTAAGTAAGCTCTTCTAAACAAAAAGTTCCTATTTCAACCATAGGAATAAAAGTAACATGCTAAACCCTCTCATTACAGTTCTCTTTACATAAATGCATCCTCTCAAGCTCCTGAAGTTGAATATAGTGATATATCTTAATTTATACTGCAAGCGAATCAGCAGTCTAAGTCAAGAAATCTCTTGCCTCAGGAAACAGCTACAATACATTTAGGATAACAGGGATGACATTGCCTTCAGCACTGCTTCTTCTGTACACCTAAGGAGTGTGAAATTTGGTCCTGTGGAATTGATAGCAACAACGATCAACAGTTTTATCAAACCATTGGAACTGCGTCTGTTGAATTTTGTTCCAGCACTTCCAGTCTATCACCATAAAAACCCTCTACACACTGTTTTTCAGTTTACTAACAAAATGAACACCAAGAACCATAATTAAAGTGATTCTCCTTACGCAGCAAACAATGTAACATCAAACTTCAGCATTATGAGTATGAAATAAATTAGTTTCAAATTCTTCATGTAAATATGAAAATATTTTTACGTGAATGCAATTATTAAAAACGGACAAACTGACTGATGTCATTAGCTTCGGAATAAAAATTAAACATGTGCTTCTTGTTTGTAGTCTGAAAGGATGGTTATGGGCTTTCTTTTCCTTCTCTTACAAGGTTTGTGTTGTTCATGTAATTTCCTGAAATACCTTATATTTAGTGCTAATGGAATTCCTAGTCAACATATTTACCCTTCACAGATTTTCATTACGTAAAAAGTCATTCAGTAAGACCAGTGGATTACAGATCTCTAAGTGCTTCTCTCTCAATACGCTTATGTAGTCTTTTAATGCAGGAAGAGATCTGGACAAATAGTAGTCTACACGTGAGCAGCATTTGCTATGGTAAGCATACAATAAAAGTAGGATTAGAAAAGAATGTCTTCATGTCAAATTAGCTCCATGTGTTGAGGGAAGGACAAGAAAAGAAAGGGATGGATGTATGTAAATATGTCTTATGTTAGCAAAGTATGCTTTTTGTTAATATGATATAATAGCATCACGATGTTAAATTATAGCTTCTCTATAAGAAGGTAGTATCTTATATCCAGTGAGACAAGAATATAAAATATCCCTGAGTGGAACTGACTACCCATTCTCTGATTAACTCAACACCGAGTAAGAGTAAAAATATCTTGATTTGCTACATGTTGATACTAATTTTATAAAAGACAACCCTTTTCTCTCTCTGTTTCACACTACAAGGGACCTTCTGTTGGAAAAGGGTGGTCCCAGAAGGCTGGATCCTGTCATCCACACCCTGACAGTTTGCTGCTACAGTACTGTGATGCAGTTGGAAATGTAGCATCATCAGCTACCACTGATTAAACTGGTGGAAAGGTGAAAAGTCACAGGCATTTAACCAGCATGAAGGCTCTTCTGCATCTTCTCATACAGCCAAGCAAAGCATTTCATGCTGGAGCAACGTGACAAGAAGCCATGTAGGCATATACAAATAAAATCACAGCATCTCTGAAAATCTGTCACCTACAGAGGCCAGTTAGCAAAAGCAATTATGTTTATTGCTCAGTTCCAGTAATTTTTCGGAATATCTACTGTGGTTTTCCTAAGTGTCAGAAATTGACTTCTTGAGCCTCACAGGGTCAGGTGGGGTGTTTTGTTTTGTTTTGTTTGATTGAACTTTTATTTACACTGTATTGCATGACATTATTTATCATAAACTTACTAATAACACCTCCACCAAAGTAAACAAACTAACAAATCCTCTAAAAGCTAGTTCTAATTCAAGTGCACAGAAATGGAACTCACAATCATAGTAGAAATGTGTGGTCTGTTATTTTGGTCAGTTTTCCCGCTATGCGTTAAAATAATCACCAAAGTCTATGATCAGTCAAGTCTGTCTCTGGCACACAAATGTTCAAAGAACATATACAGTCAACTCATTGATGTGTCACAGCATTAAGGAACTACATAGCCTAAAACATGACTTCAAAATCATGGGGGTTTTGAAAGAACAGTAAACTGTATACAGCCATGTATAATTGTCTTGAGGAAAAAAAAAAATATTTAAAAATTCAAATGCAATTCCTTTGTATGATCTTGAAGAATCTATATATAAATAGCATAAACCTTGGGGGAAAAACAAGTGAGAAAGGCGGAAATGAGGAAAAGAAGACAAAAGAAATATTTAACTATTTATACCATATAAAATGACTGAGGAGTACCTGACACACCAAACATGATACTTCCTTAGTAACTTAATCTAATATGCTAATTGCATGTGTAACTTTATATATAAATCCACATTTGAGTTCTGGGTCCTAGAGGGAGTGGTCTGAATAATTACTCATATAAGCCATCACTACTCAGTTCAGTGAGAAATTGCATGTGTGAAGACTATTCATGTAATTAAAAGCTGAAGAATGAGAACCATAATTTCAGTTTGCATAAAACGTGTAATCCATTATGCGTCTGTTGGAAGTAGAACATTTCCAGTTGTTAATACTATCTGTAACCTAGTTTCTGATCTGCTTTGATTTGTTGGAATATTGTTTTGTATGAAGGTAGCTGTATTTTTTATTTTTAGTCCATCTATATAATGGTGCTATAATCATAAACCTGCATTTCCTAGATTTGATATTTATTCACATTTTGGACACAATACTTGGAAAACTATACAGTGAATAATCTATTTATTTTTTATATTATTCATTAAGTCTGCCTATTCATTGATATTATATGAGCTAAACAATCTAAAAGCTTCAGAATGTCATTTTGAAATAAGCCAGTTTAAGAAGTAGTAGACATGCTCAGTGAAATCTCTTAATTTTTTGATACTTGAGGTTGTAACAATTTGTTCAATATAGTAGACCTACATCTGCATGGGGACAAAGCTTTTACCAGAGGCATATAAATTAACCAAGAACTGACTTCGTATCATTATCTCCAACTCACAGGATAGCATGTAAGCCAAATTAAATTGTGAAATAATGGTGGACCTTGTTTTTCATCTGAAATTGTTACAGTGATGTTATCTGCACTGATCTGTATGTGCAAAATAATTTACCGCAATGATGCACAAAAAGGAATGAAGTCGTCCTATTGCTAAGTATTCTAATCACACACAAAAACCCCAGAAAGCCAATTTTACAATCAATTCTGTTCTCTAGTGACTGGAATCTTTTTTCTTTAAACAAACTGTTGTTTTCTTTTTCTCATAAGCAGTAACTGAAGTGGAGAGAAAAATATTGAAGTAACCTCCACACTGCTGAAATATGATCCCACAAAGAATTATTATCAGTGCCATAATCTTATGATGTTTCATTTGACGTAACTTCTGCATCGCTTTAGAAGGGTTTATTTTTCAATACAGCACAATCTGTTTTAAAACAACCTGAAATACAAAAGTATTTGGGGTGCATTAGTTTAACAGTTGTATGTTCTGGCATACAAGAAGCATGAAAGGCAGATGAATTCTTAAGTTTTTAGCAAAAATACTTTTTTTTAATAATTTAATCTGGAGGGGACCGCTGACTCTCCAGCCTTCTCTCTTACATCTTGCTGAGTGGCACACATATGTCTAACTAATTCTTGCTATGGGGAGACTTTTCTCCAAACTAGCGACTCCTGTATTCCCAGCCTACATACCGGCCCTTGAAGGCTAATGCCAGAGCCCAGCTGAATGTAGAATGCCCTTGTGCTGGAACGCTTATACTACAGTAATGGAATAAACTAGTACACTCCATTTAGGATTGGCATTCCTGAGTAATAGATTTTCTCAGTTTTTTCCATTCTTTCTGAAATCACTCGTAACACTATACAAATTTTAAGTGCAAGTGAGATGAGCTCTGCATTTTAGCAGAATATATTGAAGAAAGAAGTAATGTAAGTTGAAGAGATGAAACATGCTTTATAGATAACCTTACATCTAGTTTGGCTTTAAGACATTTTCTATATTCATCTGAGCTACCTCCAGCAAGTTAGCTATAGCTTTGGGAGAGCAGATACATGCACACTCACAGCGCTTAGCTTTTGCCTTTCTTAGTAGAAAACTGGAAGGGGGTAAAACACCCCTTGGCACACTTGATCTTAGCTCACGGAGTTTCTGTGTGTCAGAACACTCAGTTTCTGAGTGTTCATCCTTAGAACCTCCTGCCACCCTCCAGTCCTGATAACTGGGTCAATTAAAGACTCATATGCTCATATGCTTCTGGAATTTTGCATGAGATGACCGCAGCTTTGTCATGAACGGATATTGAACTACTCTTTGTAAGACAATAATGAAAGGAAGTTAAAAAATTACCATGAACAGGGTGAATATGCTGACCCTTGGGTAAGGAATGTCATCCTTCTTAGGGGGGAAGAGGTGCCTTACATACCCCAGGACGGTGTGGAAAAATGCAGCAACGAGAGTAGAGAATAATGTTTGCCTTAACTTGCACTCGCACTTGGCTGTCTTTGGTCCCAAAGGACTGCTTCAGATGCTGAGAACAGCCATGAACAATGCCATAACCACACAACTATTTCTCTACCAACAGTCCTGGTATTCTGTATGTATTTGAGGGTGCAAACAGCAGCGTGTATGCCAGCCACACATTCAATTTCCACTCCCCATGCCACAATGCCTATGAAATTAGATCTCCTAAATTTAATACCAGTGGATACCAGTGAAACCAGAGGAATTGCTTTCCAGGATATTCCTACTTTACATACTAGCACTTGTGAGACTTTAGACTGCACTAGGTAAAAAAAAAAAAAAATAAAACATCTCATTTAGAAACTTAAGATAATAATATAATCTGCACTGTTCTCTATTGTCAGATTTTCCTAAAGATGTTCTGAAATAATGTTCCGGGGATATCAGACATTGCATTTTTGCCATAGTAAGACAGTTTTGTATACGTGCTAGTGTTACAACTGATTTGAAAATGACGCTGTTCGTTATTGGTACATGAGTACTTTCTACTTAAAATGCCTTATGGTGAAATGATCTTACATAATGGACCCTAAATCTTTTTGATCAGCCATCAAGCTCACTGGACGTTAAATCTTGAAAAACCTCAGTAGTTTATTAATATTTTAACAGTAAAGCAGCTTTTAGGCAAAGCACATTCCTAACAAGATGTATACTTAACACAATAAAATAGTGAACTATACTAAGAGTGCAAAAGGCAAACAAATACGAGATGAACATCATGATTTTAGGTTCAAAATGCCTTCTGCTAGGAAACAGGCACGCTAGTGGACTTTATGCTTCCATTGCCTAAGATGGTAATCACTGATGAGCAATAATGGTTAAATTAGTATGAAAAAGGAGACTAGAGTTTCAAGATGTCCCGGTTTTGCTTGTATATTGGGTCATGAGGAAGGAAAGGAGAGGGAGGGCAGACTTGTATATTGTCTGGCTATACCACAGCTGGTGTTCTGCCCCAGTTTTAGTATAATTAGCTGGCTGGCTGAGCTATTCTCTGCCGACTGCAGCCTAACATCAGGATGAACTTATGGGCCAGCTGTGTCTGTGTAAACCTTGACTGAATTTTTGGTTTTGTCAGTTGACACATTCCAGCATCCCACTGGTTCAATTGCCTCATTTCAGTTATGGTGAGCTACATCTCACAGGCATTAAGTACATGCTCAAATCAAAAATAAAATGGAGAAGTTGTCAGAGGCATGTGCAGGTTACATAGGTATTTGCCAAACAGAATCTAGCAAGAGAAGGATTATGATAGTAGGAGGATTCTCCATGTTACATGCAAATAACATTCTTACAAAGTTTCTCAACCTGTGTCATCAGCTTTCTTCTGCTTAAACTCCTTACAAATCAAAAAAAAAAAAAAATCTATGATTAAATTGAGGAATCAAAATCAAATGTTAAATTAACATAATAAAATAAAATGTTTCCTAAAGTGAAATGTCTGTTCAAAGGACTTTTTCAAGGTTTTGCTATCTTGCCTGAATAGAACTTTTTTGAGGTAACAAGATACTGAAAAGCCTCAAAACAGAAGAGCTCTGTAATAAAAATTAACTAAAATACTACATACTCCTCCCCTTTGAAGTCTACTAGAACACATTCAAACAACTTGGAGCATGACATGTTTAACTAAAGACCTAAAATGATTTTTGTTATCAACATGCCTTGATGTGGAATTGAGATAAGGAGATTTCTCTGAGGCCAGCTGGCGGGCCAGCAGCAGTATTACGATTACAAATTAGTCCTTGGTTCCTAACCCTGTGCTGTTTCCTGGGGCTGTAACTACCATACCTTCAGCGGTACTCGGGAAGACTTTGGGGTCCAAGGTAGCTATTCAACACTTACATCTCATAACACTGTAAATACACTCAGTGCTATGAAACCTCAGGAAGTGCAAACTACTCCATAGTTTTTCAAGGAAATTGAAAGCCATCGCCTCGTTTTTCTCTGCCATTCGCCCCGTGCCTGTAACCCTCTGTATTTCCTTAAGCTTTTGCCCTTTGAGGACACTACTTACCGGCTTAAGGCTGATGGGGACTGAGGCATTACTGACCGATTCTGATAGGCCTCCATCCCACCACGTCTCTGGGCGGGCCAAGCGTTCGCTCGCCGGCGGTGAGCGCTGGCCGCCGCCACGGCCGAGGCACGCCGGGCTTTCCCGCCCGCTGCCTACGGTTGCAGTGGCTCCTCCGGGAGCCCAGGCGGCGGTGGCGCCCGGGCGGCCCCGCAGCGCGATCGCGGGCCGCGGCCGCGGCCTCCTCCACCCCTCAAGATGAACTCGCGGCTGCGGCACTGGAGGGAAGCGGCGACGCTGCTGCTGGCGGCGGGCATGCCGGCGCGGCTGCCGCGCTCCCCGCTCGGCCCCTTTGACTACGAGCTGCTGCTGCTGCAGCGGAGCCCCCGCAGCGGCTTCATGCCCAGCGCCCACGTCTTCCCGGGGGGCCTGGTGGAGGCGGCGGATTTCTCCGCTGACTGGCTGGGGCTGCTGCCCGCCTCGCCTCAGTGCGGGCTGGGCCTCGTGAAGCCGCCGCCTCTCGGCAGCAGCCGGGCCCCGCTCTTCGCCACCGACCGGGAGCCGCTGGGCTCGCCGCTGCCGGGGGAAGTCGCCTTCCGCATCTGCGCTATCAGGGAAACTTTCGAGGAGGCGGGAATCCTGCTGCTGGTGCCGGGGCACGGGCCGGCGGCGGGCAGCGGCCCGGCCTCACCGCTGCCAGCGGAGCGCTTGCCCCCCCGCCGCGGAGCTGAGCGAGTGGCGGCGCCGGGTGCAGGAGGACCCGGCCTGCTTCTTGCAGCTGTGCCGGCACCTGGGCTGCGTCCCCAATATTTGGGCGCTGCAGGAATGGAGCAACTGGCTGACCCTGTCGGCAGGGCCGGTCGCGGCGGCCGGCGCTACGACACGGCTTTCTACCTGTGCTGCCTGGAGAAGCGGCCGCCCCACACCTCGCAGGACGACCGAGAGGTGACAGCCTCCCTGGTAAGCGCGCCGCCAGCCCCGCCGCAGGGTGCCACAGGCGGAGGCGCCGGGCCTCACCGCGCCCCTTCGCACGCCGTCCGGCCGCGCCAGCAGCCCGACGGCACCGGGCGGGACGGACCCTGCCGCTGCCCCGCAGGAACCACCGAGCCTCTGGCCTGCTTGCAGGACGGGTTAAACGGTCCAACAGAGGTCTGGCTCTCTAGCCGTCCTGATAACGCTAACGATGTGAGAAAAGGGAAGGGAGTTTTCATCTTCATGGTAGTTGTGCATCTTCCCGTCCGCAGCTGCCGTGCCCCCTCGAATCAAACGTGCAGCTGTAACCGCCGGCAGAAGAGAGCGTTTCTTGAAGGTCATTTTACACGAAGCTTTATGGCATAGGACGTGTGTCACATCAGATGATTTTTCACCTTGAATTACTGTATCTTTCAAAGGTGGATGACAATCACTTTTTATGCATTCATTCGTGCAGTATCAATGGAGTATTGCCATTATACCCTTAACATTCAGCATGCTTGGAGAGACCCATGTGGTACATACAGAGTGCTCCAGGGCTGCAAGAGCTGCAAGTAATTTTTGTCTTTTGTTCTTTCTTGGAATATTTTAAGTAGCATACAAACTTGTTGAAATAGTGTATTATTAAAACAACTTTTGGAGCTGCAGCTATATTTTTTTTTTACTTTTTTTTCTTTTTAATTGGAGGGGGTAAGAGAGTGAAAAACTTCACCAAGAAACTTCTTAAACACAGGTCACGGTCAGGTGCATTAGGGTCTGTAAGTTTTTCTAGAATTCTGAAAAGTTTGAAAGCAAGTTAGAAGTAGATGAGAAACCAGACAGTTCTGTGAAAGTCTACCTAACAATTTTGGTATTACTGATGTTTCTATATTTATTTTTTTAAGCAGATCTTGCTACAGAAATTTAAAAGTACCTGAGATCTTATCTTTAAAAGAGTTCATGTTTGTTATAATTTTGTTAGTAACAGCATAAATTCACTGCAAATGCTTATACACACATCTATATTATCAAATTCACCATGTATGTGTATAAGGAAGCAGATGTTTAGAGGTACTTTTAATTCCTGAAGCATCAGTAGCAACCTCTGTTAACTGAGTTCACATTGAGTTTAAGGTTTTCTGTTGTTTCAGTAGACTTTTAGTCAGGCCCTGAAACAAGTCTCAATTTTAGTTTCCAACTTGGCATGCCTACATGTAAAATAAAAACTTACTTATTTTATAGGAAAAGAGTAATTTTATAGATTGATTTTATTATGGGGGTTTTTTAATTCTTTAAAATTTCTTTTTGTTGTTGTTATTTTGCTATAGTTTATACATGGGGTTTATTGTTTTTCAGAAAATTCAGCCTGTTTCAAGCTCTTTTTTCTGTAAAGACTTCCTTGCTAATGGCTTTTAAGGTTACCGAACTTTCTGTCTGCTGATGAAACTATTATTTGAAGGCTTCTTTTCATCTTACAGTGGTCATCACCTGCAGAAGCCCTTGAACGCTTCAAATCTCAAGAAATATGGTTTGCTCCACCTCAGTTCTATGAATTGTGTAGGCTGTGCAACTTCTCTTCGCTCCATGAGTTACACAAGTTCAGCTCTGATCGAGCTCTAGAGGGGTGTGAACGATGGATGCCTGTGATGTTAACTGCTTCAGATGGCTACATTCAGCTACTGCCAGGTAAGAAAATAGATGAAGGTTCTTTTAAATATATAAAAGCTTGGGAATTGATACATACTCAAGCCACATAACAAACCAGTCTGTAACTGTAAGGAAAATATTCTTTTAAGTCAAGTTACTGCACACTTTTTTTACTGTTGGCTTCCTTCTTTGATACAGTTGATAAAGGCTACTGTCGCAGACAAGCTACTGAATCAGACAGCATAGTTATTTCTGTACTTACTCATAATCTCATTGTCTCATATGGTTGCCATTAATATGTTTATGAAGAAATTCTATCATTTCAACTTTTTTTTTTCATCTGAAGGATGTATTACAACTCCTCCTATTTAGTCCTTTTCAATGGGAATTCTCATTTATTTCAGTTATCCGTTTGTAAGGGAAGTGGATCAAGCACAGCTGCAGTATCAGTCTTCACAACTGTAGTGACAGGGCAGTGATCTAAAAAGATACCCTAATTCATTTTTTTCCTGCCCTTTCTCCTACTTGTCTCTCTCATTTTATAATCATGTACATTTTTGCCTTCTCCTTAAGAAAAGTTGCATCTACTATTTATTATTTTCTGCTTCTTTAGTTTGCTTTTCATATGCTTTCTCCTGTCTTGTCTTTGTCACTATTGACCTCTAGAATTTCTCTATTTGTGGTATATTAGCACTCTTGCACAAGAGTAACATGCATTTATATGGCAAAATAGTTTTCTTCAACAAAACAGAACAAAGTAACAGTTTCTATTCTTAATCCTACTGTATCCTATCTTTATACACTCTGAAAAGTATTTGTCTTGTTCTCCACCTATTATATAAACTCATATCTGACCAGGCTGTGATTATAGCATATTAGTATTATTAGGAACACTGGAATATCCAAATCAACACTTCAAATGTGCACTGCAGCGTCACTGACAGATACTTCAGAAATTTATGGCTGTATCTTTAAATCTGAAGGTGTTTAGAGGCAATTTACTTTTGTATTGTGAAATACATTCCCACTGAGTTTCATGTCCTGATAAATATTAATAAAGATGCTAGCGTCACCCAATCAAAAGGCTGAAAAATAAGGTAGGCAATGTGTAACAAACTTTTTTCTGCTCCTAGGAGATGAGTTATATCCAGAAGATCCAGATTATACAGGAGAAAAGAAAATAATCATGTCAACAGATAAGAAGGTTGAAGATCTCATGAAAGAGGGTAGTGTATTTCACAGGATAGTAATAAAAAACATCAACAGTCTTGCTGTCTATGTTAATATTCAAGCAAAATATAAACATATGAATCCATTGATGATAAACTCTGATTGTTCAGATTACAATAGCAGATTATAATATCTGTTTGATTTAAAACTAGAATATTTTTAATTACATTCACTGTGGTTTTAGTCCTTTCTAATCATTGCCAAATAGTCAGGAAACTATTCCTTTGTCCTGCCAAAGCGTTGTGTGTTTGGTTTGAGGTTTATGTGTACCTAATTCTTTGAGTCTTTGAAACAGCACAGTTGTGCCAGTTACAATGTTTAGAGGCTACTGAAAATTTAACATAACCATCAATTTAATTGTTGATTAACTTAAATGTGATTTGATGGTAATTATACTGAGCCATTACCACCTTGTTCTACTTACATACTTATTGGAGAATATGCTGCAACACTGGTCTGTTGGGTCACACAGGTCCTTTCTCACTGAAAATTTAAATATATATTACATTCAGAACAAGTATGTTTTGAGTTGATGAATTCTTTTACTATGCTTCTCGAAGTTATCCATTAGACAACTGTAATGTGTGTCTAGGAATGAATGAAATCTCCCATTCCGTATCTGCTGACATCTCCCAGTCTATTCTCTCTTTGTTTTTCACAAAATGAGTGTATGTGTATATATATTTATTAGCTAAAATTCACTTTTAAAAAAAAAGTTAATGTTTATATTTGATATACTTATGTTCTTTCTACTAATGGTTATCTATTAAAAACTTTATGATTTTCAAAGGTAGAGATAATCTAGACAAACTAAGTCATCTATCAGACTGAGTGCATTCTCAGCATTCTTTTTATTCATGATAATTTTTATCTTCAAGTTGTTAGCAATTTAAAAAATAGAAAAATAAATTAACTCCAAAAAGATACCAACAACTTCAGGGAATAATGTACTACCTTGGAAACACCCACTTCTGTATTTCAACATCCCACATTTACTAAATATATCTGAGATTTAAGAACTTGAGAGGAGGTATTGCTGCTTGCTTTTTTGTTTTGGATTTTTGTTTGGTTTTGTCTTTTTTTGTGCAATAAGTGGAGTAAATGGAGCAGTGATGTAAGTTCTTTATCTGGAAGAAGAATGAATGATGACTTGAGATTAGTCAGTACAGTTGTTCAGAAAGCTTTGTTTCGGCTTTTGTTCTGTATATCAATTAAAATCTTCTGCAATATTTTCATTAAATTGAATTGGTTTGTAGCATTCATTTGGATTGGAAAAAAACACATGTGTCTTCTCTCTGAATATGCTTAGACTGTTCTTGGTTTTGCAGACCTTGTTTAATTTGTGTACCTCTGCTAAACATGGATCATGTGAAGCAGTATATTATGTATACTGTATATTATGCAGTATAGTATCTCCTTCAGAATATTCTGGCTACTCTTCTAAACATTAAGACAACAAGAAAATTAAAATGGAGAGTAGAGGAAGCAAAGAAAGTACCCTGTACTGCTGTCTTACACAATTTTTAGCTCTTTGAGATTAACACTGGCCAGTGTAGTACTAGGAAGGCAAGATAGAAAGGCGTGCTTACGATCCTCTTTGTGGTGTCTATAGTAACAAATATCTTGGCTTCAAAATGATTCAGTTATTTATTCATAATGGGCAAAATAAGTCATCCGAGTAATTGCTAGGCTGTTTACAATGAGAAGACACACAAATCTAAGAAGATAGAGCATTGATAAAGATGATGTACAGCTTGGGCTCTCTTTCACCTTCTGCGTAGAACCAAGATTCTTTACTTTGAGCTGGTGCACAGTAATGCAGCAAGTTAACGTTATTCTGTCAGCCCAGGAAAGGGGGACAGAGTAATGCTTGCAAAACTATTTCTATTTGATTGTTGTTGTGTAGCAACAATGGTAAACTACTCTATTCTGTTCCTGCAGACAGAGGCTTAAAAATACCCTATCTGTGATAACTGGTAATAGAATCATAGAATGGTTTGGGTTGGAAGGGACCAACACCCCTGACATGGGCAGGGACATCTTTCACTACATCAGGTTGCTCAAAGCTGACCTTGAACACTTCCAGTGATGGGACATCCACAACTTCTCTGGAGAACCTGTTCCAGTGTCCCACCCCCCTCACGGTAAAAAAGTTCTTCCATGTATCCAATCTGAATTCACTCTCTTTCAGTTTAAAACCATTACCCCTTGCGCAGTCACTACAGGCCCTGGTAAAAAGTCTCTATCTTTCTTATAAGCCCCTTATACTTATGCAGTACTCCAGGTGGGGTCTCACGAGAGCAGAGTAGAAGGGGAGATTCACCTCCCTCAACCTGTTGGCTATGCTTCTTTTGATGCAGCCCAGGATACGATAGGCTTTCTGGGCTGCACGTGCACATTGCCAGCTCACATCCAATTTTTCATCCACCAGTACCCCCAAGTCGTTCTCTGCAGGGCTTCTCTCAATTCCTTCATCACCCAGTCTGTACTGGTACTGGTGATTACCCCAAGCCAGGTACAGGAGCTTGCACTTGGCCTTAACTTCATGAGTTTCACATGGGCCCACTTCTCGCACCTGTCAAGGTCCCTCCAGATGGCATTCCTTCCATCTAGCATACTAACTGCACCACTCAGCTTGGTGTCATTTGCAGACTTGCTGAGGGTACACTCAATCCTACTGTCTGTGTCATTAATGAAGATATTAAACAGTATTGGTCCCAGTATGGACCCTTGAGGGACACCACTCATTACTGGTTGCCATTTGGACACTGAACCATTGACTGTAAGTCTTTGGATGTGGCCATCCACCCAATTCCTTATCCATCTCACAGCCCATCCATCAAATCCACCTCTCCCCAATTTAGAGGCAAGAATGTTGTGGGAGACAATGTCAAAGGCTTTAAAGAAGTTCAGGTTGCTCTTCCCTTATCCGCTGATGTAGTCACTCCATCGTAGAAGGCCATTAGATTAGTCAGGCACTATTTGCCCTTGGTGAAACCATGTGGGCCATCTCAAATCACCTCCCTGTTTTCCATAAGCTTCAACATCGCTTCCAGGAGGTTCTGTTACATGATCTTACCAGGCACAGAGGTGAGGCTGACTGGTCTGTAGTTCCCAGGGTCCACCTTTTTACCCTTTTTAAAAAGGGGTGTGATATTCCCTTTTCTCCAGTTGCTGGGGGCTTTGCCTGACTGCCACAACTTTTCAAATACGATGGAGAGTGGCTTAACAACCGCGCTTGCTTCCAGTGCCTATGGATTTCTTTCTTGCACTTCAGTTTGACCAGAAGGTCCTTACTCAGCTATAGTGGTCTCCTGCCTTCCTTGCCCAATTTCTTACACAGGGGAATCAAGAGCTTTTGTACTTTAAGAAAAACATCCTTAAAGACCTGCCAGCTCTCTTGTGCTCCTTTATCACTGAGGGCAGTTTCCCAGGTGCTCCCATCCACTAGTTCCTTAAACAACTGAAAGTTTCACTCTCCTAAAATTCAGGGTCTTCACTTTACTCTTCATCTGGCCCATATTTCTCAAGATCATGAATTTAAATATACAAAACAATACATATATAAATACAAAAAATAAAGAAACTATGTAATCTGAAGCTGCTTTGATTTTGCAATATAGTCTTTCATAGTTGCTGGAGAGCTTCCTTGATGATTTTTTATTGTTCTGTACCTTATGGTTGTTATACCAGTTTACTTTTGTGGTAGAAAGTAGCTATTACTAGAAAATAATTTTAGAAATGATTCAGCAACCTAGATACAGGTTATTCTTACAGAATTTTTTACACACCTGCGTGTTGCTGTACATTATGCCTTTAATTCTAATATAGGTTTTGCTGTGTGTCAAAAATACTAAATTCAATACTAAGTCCATATCTTAAGTGAACAGTCTGCCTCTCCATCTTTGCTTATCTCCGGTAACTTTTTTTCCACCTACAAAAGCAAAATGGACCAGTAGGGGGAGCTTGAAGGCCAAAGGACAAAAAAGTAACAAAAAAAATAACAAAAAAGTAACAAAAATACAGTATTTACATAGAAAGTGATGATAATCGTTAAATGCAAGCACAAATGGTTTAGAATATACATACAGTAAATACCTTTTAATATCAAAGCTTTAGTTTCAAAATATTGAGCCACTCAAGTATGGCTTCTGCCCAAAGAGGTAGGCTTTATTTCCCAGCTGCATGTTTCATCCCCCTCTCTTGGGCTGGCACCTTGCCTATGCAGCCTTGTGCTAAACGAAATCAGGCCTGAAACACTTTTTTAAAAAAAAAAAAAGGCTGAATGGAAAGGATAGTATACAATAGAGTGAATTTTTTTAAAAAAAAAAAAAAAAGAAAGGAAAAAAGAAGTAGCTGCTTTCTCACAGAGCTTGAGATGCAAAAGTGAACATTTTCTTTAAGGCCTAAATGCTATGGGACGTTTACAACAGCTGTTTTCTGTTGCGGATACGTGTAAGTAGCACAGCTGAACTTGAACAGAGAACTGCCAGGTGCTCTGTCTCCTCACCTACCTAATCCTACACACCTTTCAAGAACATGCTCCCCTTCAGACTTCGCGGCCGCTGGGAAAACGCGTGCCGCAGAAGCCCGGGCTGTTACCGCCTCACGGTGCGGGATGCGACCCCGCCCCGGGAAGACACGGCCACAGGAACCACCGCAGCTCGCTGCCCTCCAGCTGCTCCACCGCGTTCTTGTCCGGCCCCTTCCCTCCTCAGCCTGAGGCACCACCAGCGCTGCGCGGCGAGCCCTGCCCCTCCGAGCCCGGGGCAAGAACAGCAGAACGGCAAGACTCTCAGTTAAGGCTCATTTAGCACAACAACACGCTTAAAGAGCCGAGAACGCGCCCTTACAGCGCTCTAACGCCGTTCCGACGACACGCTCTCACCTCCGCCAACCGCCCGACACCTCCTCAGCGCCACACGCGCAGCAAACGCAACGCGCAGCCCCGGGGCCGCGCACCGCCCCATTCTCGGCTGCGGCCTGCGTACGCACGCGCGCTGGGCGGAACTGCGCTTGCGCACGGAGGGGGGGGAATCTTGGAGGCGGGAGGGCTGGCTCTTTCTGGAAGGTTCTGAGGAGAGTCGCAGGGAGGTTGTGTAGGGCTGTGTTTGGGCGGTTATGGCCATGGCGATGTTGGTGACTAAGGTTAGCGGGTTTGGTTTTACGTGGAAGAGTGTGAAACTATGGCAGAATATGAAGGAAGCTGGCGGGGAGGGGGGGGGGTAAAGCAAAAACCTTAGTTTCTTAAGTCTTTCGCCTTGTCCTGTGCTCTTCTTTCCTTGTACTGTGCCTATTAGATGTGCGTTTTTTAGATGGATTGTGACTGACTAGAGGGAGAGAGGCTGGGTTAGGGAGTTGGTTGGTTTTTTTAGGAGTGTTTGTATCAGAGTTGTGTCGCTGGAGAGGCATCCTTTTACCTCCTGTTAGTTCTTCTCAAGGTAGCAGTTTGGGGTAAGGGGTTTAGTGACCTCATGCGTCTTTACAAGGTAAATATCCTTAGCATTGGGTGTGGGATTTGAGCAAACATTTGTGTTCTCATTTAGTTTTTAATAACAAAGTGGGTATGTTGTTATTAGGAATGTATTAGGAGAGGTAGTTTTTTATGTGGGTGTGGTTTATCCTTGATGCTTTGGTAGGTCGTTTATTGCTTTTGCACTTCTCAGACTGAGAGATTAGGAGAGCTTAGTTACGCCTCTCACATGTTATTCCTGAAATAAAGGAGTATATTTTTTTTAAGCGTCTAAGGCAGTGCTATGTATCTCATGTTATAGTGCGGTGTCAGAGACTTAGGTGTAACCTGGGTGGTATGCTTGTATCATATGATAGTAGGTTAAGCTTCTAAAATAGTTTCAGCTGTTTCATGTGTGTCAAACTGGGAATAATTAGTACCATCTCTTAGCAAAGCATGTTGCTAGTTATGACCACAGTATAGCTGTATTGCTTCTTATTTAGCACTGACTTGTTCAACACTAGCTTTGGAAGTGGAAGGCCAATGTCTTGACTTTCCTCTCCTGAAACATTTTATTAGGCACCTGCTTCCAGTGTGTATTCTTTTAAGTGGTAAACTAGGCACTGCAGCGATGATACCATGATGTGCCGGCTTGTGCCAAAATGAAACGCAGATTACTTCAGTCTGTAGGTAGTTTATTATTCCATTGTAGTTTTTAGGCATGATGTGTACCATTACAGATGAATGTAATGTGAAATGCCGGTAAAAATGTCTGTTATGTTAAAATTGTTTGCCAAGGTTGGGACTCTTTTTTTTGTTTTGGTTTGGTTTTTTGTTTTTCTAATGATGTAAGCATTTTCCTCTGGTGTTTCTGTCCATTTAGTCATGTAGATAGATTGTAGCAGCCCTTGTTTTCAATTAGCCTATTTCTGTTGGCCTTTGAATGTAAGATAAGCAGCTATATACTGGATAACAGGTATGTTTTGGTGTACTAAAAATTGATGTGGTTGTATGTAAATAAGCGTGGATGGCAGATCTTAATTAGGCTTTAACATAGTGCCTCATTAAGAAGGCTGGTTTGAACCCTTTGATATGTGTAAATCAGTTGCCTAGACCAATACTCCTGAGACAAGTAGTGAAAATCTGTAGGCTTGCTTTAGGTGTATGCTCTTTAAGTATGCTTCAAAACAAATGACCTCTCTAAAAATGGTTAATCAAACGTTTGTTGTTCTTTTACAGTAGTGTTGAGGAAGACTGTAGCTGAGAAACATGGAAGTCTTGGTTTTAGAGGTATGCTGGCATTTTTTAAAGTCTAAAGGATTGATGTTTGTTTATTTCAGTGTAACTCTCTGCAAGTCAGATTTACAAATAAGATGATGCCTCTGTATTTCCATTCAGCAGCACTTTCTTACACATGTGGGGTCATATATGGATTATATATGTTTTGTTATTTCTTTTGGGTGCTTATATTGGTTTAATCTTAAAAGAGGTCAGCAGAGATGCAGCTAAAATCTAAAATGGAAGATGCGCAACATGATCTTAAATAGAGTGTAGCATAGTACTAGATTCTGCTGAATTCCACAAGAGATCATGGAAAAATCATTTTCCTACAATATAGCCAGGACAGCTGACCCCAACTGACCAAAGGGATATTCCATGCCATATGACATCATACTTAGCATATAAAGCTGGGGGAAGAAGAAGGAAGGGGGGGGATGTTCAGAGTGATGGCATTTGTCTTCCCAAGTAATCATTACGTGTGATGGAGGCCTGTTTTCCTGGAAATGGCTAAACGCTTGCCTGCCAGTGGAAAACAGTGAATGTGTTCCTTATTTTGCTTTGTTTGCATGTGCACCTTCTGCTTTACCTATTCAGCTGGTTTTATATCAACCCATGAGTTTTCTCACTTCTGCCCTTCCAGTTCTTTCAATCATCCCACTGCAGGGGAGTGAAGGAGCAGCTGTGTGATGTTTAGCTGCTTACTGGGATTAACCCACAGTGACTGGGGATGCAGATCAGCTGTAAGACTGGGATATAAAGGTTTACAAAGGCTGAGCAGAAAGCTATGACCCCGTTTTAAAGACACTGTCTTGTAGACTCTCTGAGCATGAAGAAAAGCCAATTGGTGGGGTTTGTTGTGCGTTTTGGGTTTTTTATGCATACTTCTTGAAGACAATATGGAAGTAAAAAGCTTTCTATCTTTGCACTTCACACACTGTTTGGTTTAACCAACTTTTTAGATAATGCCACTACCTTCTAGACTACACGTGCCATTAATTGCAGTGCTGAAGAAACTTGCAAGCTGAGAAGTCATTTAATGAACTAATGGTCTGAAGTTGAAAGATGTTTTGCTTGTTAACATTCTGTATGCTGAGTATCAGTCCCCATAATTTTTAAGGTGCTTCACTAAAGATTAAGTTTTATTTTTACATTTGCTGCTCAGATGTTGTTAAAAACATCCTATCATTTTAGCAGAGGCTAATAGTATTTGTTATTGTTATCTACCCCTTGCCACAGATTGAAGATCCAGGTTGTTTTTGGGTTACTATGAAAGGATGTGGGCCTTACGTAGTTGATGAAATAGAATATAAAAACCTGAATGCTGAAATGAATCAGTTCTATGACAAATCTTCTAAAGATGTGGATGAAGTAAAACCACTAACAGTAGAAGAAGGCCAGGTAAAATAATTTCTTTATTGTGTAGATAGAAATAATCTGGTATTTGCATTGGTTTGGGGTTGAAGTATCCAAGATACGCATTAATCTTCTTTTTAATATTGCTATGTAGAAAAGTAGATAATGGCATCTATATGGGTTTATATCTTCTTATCTGTAAACTTCATAACTACGTAAGCTGCAATACTTGCATTTTATAAAGAAAATTGAGGGCTGTACAATAAATGCTATATTCTTGCCTCTAAAAAAATTTGAGTGTGATTCGCTCCAGTTACAAGAACCTGCTGTCTTGTTCTTTCTTTTTCAGATTTGTGTGGTTTTCAGTGAGGAACTCAAATGCTGGTGTAGAGCAGTTATTAAGTCAATCATGTACTGTACAGATCATTATCAAACAGAATGTTTTCTTGTGGATTATGCCAAATACATTTTTGTTAAATCAAAGGAGTAAGTGTTTGGGGTTTTTGACAATGTCACTGAAATGTATTTGTTAGTGAATGCATACAAATACTATTAATATTTATTTAGATTGATAGTAGCAAGGCTTTGGTTTAATTGAGGTGTGGGTTGGGTCCACAAGAAACTGCTAGCCATATGATAGGCCCTTGCAAGTGTGGGTGCAAACCAGTCTGTTTTGTGAATTTTTAAAGATGCTTTCTATTGTGTTGGTTTTTAAAGACTGGAAGTTGAAATAATGGCAGTTAGTTATGACTGAAATGTGTGATTGCCAGTTAACATTATTTATATATACTGTCCTCCCTTATTAAATGGTTATATACTAAAAAAATTATAACCAGTGAAGATCATTCACAAAGCATACATGGAAGCAGGGTTTTGCTTTCTGAACCAGCTTTTGACATCTAGACACAAATACCTGGAGTTTTTCTCCTCTGGTTTACTAGCTTGTTTACTTTACTAAGAGCTGACAGTCTGTCTCGGCATGGTGGGGGGAAAAAGTGATTTTTCACAGGTTCCCATTTTTTAATAAAACCACTATGAAACCTACTGTTTCTAAAATCTTGAAAAATGTTTTAATAAATAACTGTTCCAGTTCTTAGCTAGATTTAAAGTTCAATAATAAAATATGCAACTTTGAGTACAAGAAGCTTTACCAAAAGTTTTTTTGCAGTATTCCACAAAATTAAGAAAGCTTATTTAAAATAGTTTAAAACAAATCTTAAGTTAAATACTGTTTTTAAATTGAATGTTGCTGTATTGGAAAACAACTTGACAATGCCCTCAGTTTAAAATATGTTCAACTAGAGGTAAATTTGCGATTTATTGCTTTTTCATTGTAAAATAAAAATTTGAACAAAAGTGATAAATACATGGATCTTAAAAGCTTGCTACATATGATGTTTTGCTGGCTATTAAAAGTCTCCAACCAAACCACGTGTAAAGGATAAGATTAACACTGTAGTGATAGCTTTATAAAGAATAAATTCTTTTTAGTAAAATGAGTACAAATGCAAATTAGTGTATTTATTAGCTTGCTTTCTTGCTAATGTTAATCATACCTGGTTTCTCACACAGAAGTAATAATTGTAAAATGGAATATGCAGCGCCAGGTGGTATATGTGGTAGTATGAGGGCTAAATATCATGAAAAGACTTCAAACTGTAGTGGCAAAGGATCAGAAAGATTTTGAGTAAATAGGAAGTGTATTTGTATCCGGAGCGAATCTGTTCGCTAATTGCTCCTGGTAGCACCTCTCTTGGAGAGAAAAATAAAACAGGGTGTTTCACAGTGGGAGCCAAACTTCTGGAAGAACTGGGTTGTCAGATGCAAGGTAACAGAAAGATGTGTATGAGACCAATGATTTCCGGAGAATAAAATGTGCTCTGTAAAATGAGATTATTTCTACTTTGTTTTTAAGCATTCGAGTTGCACTGGAAGCATTTATGCAGATCCCATACAGAGCAAAAAAGTGTAGACTGTATCGCACAAAGCCAGTGACATTGCGTATTGACTTTTGTGAAGATACTGCAAAAATAGTGTAAGTAGAGTTTAATAAATGTATTCTATTTATAAGTTAAGTGTGAAAATTTTGGATTCCTTTTGTGCTTTCCTTATATTCCTGTCAGTTTTTTCTCACTGCGGTTTTGAAGTACTTGAATAAGATTTTCACTGGGGTCTGGTGGTAAAGAAAAATGCTTTTGTATCCTTGAATTGCAGGACGCTATTGTCCCTGTCAGGTTGGTAAGATCTTTGACATTAGATCATTGGGGAATACGGCTCCACAGCAAGAAAGCTACTTTGGTTTTTGTCATTAAAGAATATTCAAAACTACATGTGGTCAAGCAGTTCTATTTTTTTTATACTTGTGTTTGGAAGAAGAAATTAGCATTTAACTTCCAGTATTCTGACAGAAAAAATACTAGCCTAGTTTGGATAGGAACAGCGTACCTCTTGAGTGGGCCATTGCTGTGAATTATCAAAACAGTAGTAGATTGTTGTATTTTGTTTGCAATGCTCTTCACTTGATTCTTTTTTATTTTACACTTAAAGTTGCAGAAGATGGTAGAGAGTGAACTTTATTTTCTGCTACAGACCTTTCAGTCTTCAGCACTTCAGCATTTGTTAAGTGCTTGTTCAAAATCGCTCAATACCTATTTAATTAATACGTTCCACAAGTGGATTCTTACTTTATTTTTTGTTATTCTGTTTCATTTCTAACCATCATACTTTGTGTTGGATGTAAGCTGTCATACTTTGACAAAACAATATACAGTAATTTTTGATCAGCTCATTTTATTGATGAGTTGAAACAGTATTATCAAGAGTGAAGTTACATTCTAAGTAGTAAGATTCTGCTAACGTGTCTAGTTGGTGTACCACTTAAGATTTGGCATGACTTGAAATAATTTCCTTACATACATCCAAAGTTTTTTCCAAAATTACCATTTTAATTTTTGATGTGGAATAACTGGTTGTGTTTATTTTCCTAGACCAGCCAAAAGATGGGATAGTGCTGCTACTCGGTATTTTCAAAACCTTCTCAAAGGTAAATAAAACGTCCTGCCAAAATCGTAATTGGCACTTCTTTTTTGGGAAAAATAAACTGTTAGAGAAATGTAGTACTTGTGTTTATATATTTGATTATATTTGGGAATGTTGTATATTAAAAATAAAGGAGCTGCCTAAGGGGTTTTTGTATGAACTAACGCAAAAGTATTTGTGGAGCTGCATCTTCAGTACTGTGGGCTTCCAGGCTGCATAAATTTTGCTGGTTCACTGCATGGTGTCTGGCTCTTGGACAGGGTCAGTAAGGTGGCACTCACGTAATGTTTGTTTTGAACAGTGGAGCCCTTCTGTGTGTTTACCTTAAATCTTTGAATCAGCACCACAGCTCTATTTTTATAGTTCTGTACAGAGATGGCAAGATTTGGCTTAAGAGTTTACTCTTTCAGTTGTTTGACAAGAGTGTAAGCACCAGCTCAGAAGAGGAATACCTTTATTATAGTTGTTAACAAATAGATTGAGCTCCAAGTTGTTATTTAGTAAGCTAGAACTGCTTTTTCTCCAGTCTGTTCTTGTCCTTTCCGATGTTTGGTGTTTCAGTAGGTCATCCAGTCTTTCTCTTATCAAGCCTTCTGTTTTGGTGTGAGACAGCTTTTGGTCTTGCTAGAAAAGCAGCACTTTACTGAGATTTTCTAATCTTCTTGCTTACATGCTTCTACCTGAAAAACTACCTACTTGCTTACTCACAAGTATAACAAACTCCGCATAAAAGGTGTCTGGGGAGGAGAGGATGAGTTTATGAATGCAATAAAGGGTCTTCAGGCTGGTAATTTCACACATTAACTGGGGCATAGCACTTCTCACAATTTACTTTTTTTTTTTTTTTTTCCTCCACACATCTAAGTGTCACTGTGCAAAGTAAAGGTTAGTAGGGAGCAATAGTATCATTGAATTTAATTTCAGAGATATTCCCAGACTGTACCATAAGTAGTAATACATACTTTTTTAATTGCTATCACATCATTAGCGTATGCAGAAGTGCTTCAGAATTTACTAACAGACTTTATCAGCTATGTTTGCTTGAATGAAGAGCCCAACCAAGCTATAAAAATGCGCAAATATAACTTCTTGCAAGAAAAGTAAATGTCAAATTTGGAAAATATGCATTTGTACTACGGATTGTCAGAGGCTAAAAGATAAACTAAGACTTTTAGTGTAGAACTAAGACTAGGTTGTGTGGAGAGGTCATTGACCTGTTTCAGCTCTCAATCTTCCTTCAAAGACGAAGGGCGACTTGCCTTGTTGCCTTTTTGTTTCATTTAAAAGTTACTACATTTGTACTAGCTTCCCTAAAGAAATAGGCTACACATCCAATTGTGATTTCTATTTTTGTCTATCTTGGGAAGTACAAGTGAAAAATACTGGTAATTTGATAAGGGTTTCATCTTGTTCTTGTGTTTATTGCTACATTTAGCAACTACCCAAATGAAAGCCAAGTTATGTGCTGTGGAAGATAACACATTTGATGTTTTTCTTTATGTGACAATAAAGGATGAAAAGGTAAGATACTTTTACATCTACAAACCTGTTCATGCACTTTGCTACGTAAGTTACAACTTTGCAATTAGTTTAAGACTGAAAAGCATTACTTGCAAGTGAGTTTTGTAATTTCTGTCAGATACAATAGAAGCTAAATCATTAACTTATTAGAGGTTTTGTTTTATATTTCTGTTGCTTGTGAACTTCTGAAGGAATTCAAGAGGCAGAAATCCCATTTTTCTTTGTGAACCTCTTTTTGGAAAGTATTGACAAGTAAGTGAAGTCTAGCAATTACTTCAAATGGACAACTGTGTGAATTTAGTGCACTTTTGCACCTTCTTGTGGTATTGTACTTAAAGATGTTTCAATAAGGCAGTTGCATGGTATTACAAAAATAAATAGAAGTTCACACTTGCTTTTGCATAAGACTGAGTCCTCAACCTTTGGGAAAAAAAAACCTAGTTCTGCTTGCCAAAATGTGTAACTTGCGCTAAATCTCTGGCGTAGCTCCTGTTAGATGTAAGCAGCTGTAAGGTAGATACAACTGAATTTATTTGAATACTGCTTCTACTTGGGAGTGTTTTACCAAGGCTTTTAACATTGGAGCTGTGGTCTATGCCATAGACAATAACTTTGAAGGTACCTATTAATTTGAGTATCTTCTCTCAGTTCAGAATCCCAATTGTCAGTGGTGTCACTGATCTCTGAGCCAATGAAGTTCAAGAAGTTCTAGGTTTAGGATTACTTTTTTCTGCCAGATTTTGATGCACGCTGAATCAAGAAGAAATAAACCAGCTTGACTTACTAACAGGTGTGTTTAATTTTTAGGGCTCGTAGAGAAAGTTAATTGAGTACAGAATTCTAGGCAGAAGCATGAAACTGACAATTAATTAACACCTGTTTAGACAACATACAGAAAGATAGCACTGACTTCCCTATTCTGGAGTTAATCATCTTCAGAAAGAATTCGCTGATACTGCTTGTGTCTTACTGCTGTTGTTTAAAGCTTCAAATAAATTCTTAACAAGTACGTGGTGGTGTAGCTTATTTCTGGTTGATACTGGTCAATAAAGATCTTGGGTTTTTAGGTATGCGTTAATGACGATCTTGTCTCAAAGAACTTCGCTCGTTTTGAGGAAGCTAAAGAGAATACAGGATGTTCTGCAGATTATCAGGAGAACCAAACGTCGTTAAATGTTGAGTCTCTTCCAGTGAAAACTGTTAATGCTGCGCTTGCTTTCAGACCAGTGCTGCTTCAGGAGAAGGTATCAACAAATGCTGAAACAGGTGGGAACGCGTGTGTCTCTAACTGGATATATTGAACATGAACCTACTGTCTCTGTTCAAATCAATTGGATGAAATGGTATCCTCATAACAAATGATGCTTATGTATCAGACTTACAAAGTCCAATCAAATCATCGGATGCAGGAATACCGTAAAGCTTTTTGTACTATGTAAGATGAAGGCTGAGCATGAATTACACCGGTGTTTGTTGATATGCTTAATAGCATTAGATATTACTGAAATTATTTGTGGCATTGATCAATGATGCTTTACTGGGTTTTTTGAGTTTGGAGGGATTTATTTGAACAGAGGTACTTTTAAAACTAGTGTTTACCATGAGTTACCTCATTTATAGTGATTCAAGTATGTTTTTTTAAAAGTATGCAATTGTCCATCCTTCATCCTTGTTCACTCAGTTCATCTGCATAGTTATCTTTATGTAAAGATAACTAGTTTTTTGGTTCTTGTTTTTGCCATTAGGAAATAATACAAGCAACTAAATAAGTAATGATACAAGCAACTAGTTAGTTGTAACCCACTGTAGATAAAAATACTGTGTTTTTATGTGTTCAGATAATCAGAAATGTGTTTCTGCATTTTTTACTTGCCTTTCTAGGTCTTGCTTTTTCCAGTTCCTTTCTTGAAGAGGCATACCAAAGGTCAAGCACAGATCTAAAAGAAAATACTGCGTCTGTAAGGGTTACATTTTGTATTAAATTGTCAAAGATGAACTAAATATACGTAGGACAAATGAGGAATACTGTAGTCATCTGGCTTGTTCTTCTATGTAACACAGATCTGGGGGACTGCACTAATTCTTGGTGTAGTTAAAAAAGAACATTCTACTTCAGTTTCTTTTTTAAATTGCAGACAATTTTTAAAAAATGTACTACAGTCCTTGAAAGGTTGTGCCTCATTTTGCACTCCTTTGCTATAGTTTTGTGAAGATGATAGCTGTCTATGCTACACAGTTTTCTGAATATATAAAAATGTAAATTTTAATGTTTCCCTGAAAACAAAATGGTCCTTATGCTGTACCATGGTAAACATTCATTGGAGTCTCTTATTTGTTGAGTCGTCTAATACTTTAAATGTCTAATCTAGTTTCTTGCTATTTTCTCCTTTTTTTGCTTGCTGTTCTTTAATGAAACCTTTTCAAAAGGTCAGCGCTCATTCTTGAGTGTTAAATTGTGTACTGAATTGCACAACTGGAGCTATGACAATGTCCATGGGAGGAAAGGAAAATGAACCGGTAGATTCTAGGCGAATAATCACTGTTGAGTGTATCCAGTCTCAGCTGTTTTAAAGAGCCCATGTGCTGTTCCATGTCCTCTTCTGTTAGATGCTTTAAAGGAGAAATTTGCTTCTATGATAGTGGTGGAACTACTTCTTCTGTCAGGTCAGGAGAAAAAAGGATTTTTACAGAAGTTATTTTTTAGCTCTGCTGAGAATTAAAGTATGATAACCACTCCCGAACTTTAATACCATATTAAAATATTTTGGAAATAATGAAGATGAAAGTAGTAGTGTGGATTGTTACTGAAGCAGAGCAGGATTATCTTTATACCCTTCCACAAACAGCTGAATTACCAGCCACTTGAGTGATGCAAGTCTCTGTCCAAGTCATGCCTGTTGATAGCTGATGACTAATGATGAACGCTAGAAAATCCCTTGTTTAGTACCAGACATCTTTGGGATAACTCTGGATCCAGTATCTGCTACTGGTTACTCCCTTGAGGATTTGCAGTGTTGTTCAGTTTAAGTTCATGTGCATTGTCTTTGTAAGTGTGCAGCTGAGTAACCTGGTTTTGTTTTTCCTCCTGTCGGTGGTGTGCAGACTTTCCATGATTTTTCTTAATTTTATTTTAAAAATGAAAATGTTTAAAAACTAATCAGTATGTGTTCATACTAGCTCAGGTCCCCAGTTATGGCTACAGCTTGAGATGTGACCATGAACTAATTTTTCTTTTGTATGAGCCATGTTCTTGTCACAGGCTTGATTCTTAGTAAAGAAAATACTGTTTTGTAGTAAGACAGTTTTCTGAAGTTTGTTTCATCAAAATTTTTACCTTATTCAGACAAATTTATAATTGTTACAAAAATTCTCCAAAATATTTGGAGAATCATAGAGTTAGGTAAGAAAACCACTTCCAACTCAATAGACTAAAGAAATAATATTTTTTAAATGTTGCTCTTGAACAGTACTTTTGTGCTAAAAATGTGTTTGTCTTTTCTTGATAGGTTGTCAAAGCAATTCCAGGTCTGCCTTTCAAGGAAAATACAGCAGTTCACACAGACAGGTATGGTGCAGCATGTTAAATATTTTAAATGGTTATGTAATCAGCTAATTAGGAGCTGTAGTATGTTTCCACTTTACTATTCTTAGGCAATTAAAAGGGCGGAGGGTAAGAGAAGATGCATGCACATGCTTTTGGGAAAGAAGGGAATTTGAAGCTGCTGATACTTACCCAGACTACAATAAAAATAGCAGTTCTTTATAAACAATAGCTTGATAACAAGGATGTGATGGGGAAGTATTTTTTATGCACACTAAACATGTTAAGTTGCTTTATTTTATTCTTGGTGTGATTTATAATGTTTTCAAACTTAATGAAATATGACTATGAATTTATTTGTGCAATGCTTTTACTATGCTGCCTGTCAGTTGATGCATATGTAAGAACCCCAAGGAGTGTGTTTTAATTCAGTTTCTAACTGATGCAAAGACACATTGTTTCATTTTTTTTGAAACTTTAAGAAACCTTTTCCCTACAGTCCAGTCTGATTTTCTTCTAACGTTGAGGAACCACCCAATTATCTTTGTTAAAAATTTTTCTTCAGGATTCTTTTCAGATTCTTAAAAGCTAATACTAAATTTTATTTTCAAAATGGTACTTTTTGATTTCTTCTTTCATGTTTGAGGGTTTTTCTCCTTGGCATAGGTAATACATCAGAAATATTTTGCAAGTGAATTGCTTCATGACATTTTAGAAATATTGGTGGTATTTATAAATTACATTTTACTTTTGCATTTATGTTGGATTTCATATTTGTATGTTTCTCAGGCTTCAGCAGGTCTTAAGTTCTGATCCTCTGAAGACACACATAGTTGAAGATGACCAACAGGTACTTCAAGCATTAACTTTCATTTAACTTCTCTTGTGCAAATGTCTTGGGTGTATGTGGAGGGTTTTGGTAGTGTGGGGCTGCAGGAGTGGTCTTTGTGGAAGGAGGTTGGGGCTGGTTCCAGCTGCATCGGCAACAAGACCCTGCAGGCCAAAGCTGAGCCAGCAGCAAAGTTGGTGGTGCCTCTGTGAGAGCCCTTGAGAAAAGGCAAAAAATGCAGGGGAGGGAACCAAAATTAAAAAAGAAAGTGAGAAACAGAGGCAATGCCAAGGTCAGAGGAGGGGGAGGTGCTCCATGCTGGAGCAGGTGTACCTGAAGGGACTGCAGTCTGTGGAGGACCCACACTGGAGCAGAGGAAAGAAGTGAGAGGGAAGGAGCAACAGAGAGAAACTGCTATGTTCTGACTGCAGTCCCTGCCTTGCACTGCTCATTGCTTCAGTGGTGGAACTGAGTGTAACCTGCATAAGAGGAGAAAAGTGTGGAGTGAAGTTGAACCTGGGAATGGGGGAGGAAAGGTGTTTTTCTGAAGTGTTTGTTTCTTTGTTTTTGTTTCCCAATAGCCAAATTAGTACTCATATATATTAATCGGCAACAAATTAAATTAACCTAAAGTCAAGTCTGATTGGCCTGCATCAGTAATTGTTAAGTAACAACCCTATGTCTACTTTGACCCAGAATCTTCTTGCTCACTCTCCCTGTTTTTCTCCCCCATCCCTCTGGAAGGGGAGAGTGAATGAGCAAGTGGCTGTGTGGGTGCTTGGCTGTGAGCTGAGGCCAAGCCACCACAGCAAATTTTACCAGTCATCTTTTTTTTAATTGTATTTTGAACAGAACATCTAGTGCATTCTCTTGAGTGGTTTAAGACAGTCTTGATAAATCTTTCTTTAAGAAATACTAATAATGAGTATTTGTCTCACCACTGGTCTGTGTAACTTATCAGTATGCATGAGCCATATTTAAAATATTTAAAATTTCTTTGGTTATTTTTCATCAAAATACCATTTTTTAAATACAGTAAATGCTTTTGAGTTGTATATAAGCTAAACCCCTTTTATTAAGTATTGCCTTTGTCACCTATTTGTCTATATGGTTTCAGAGTTTTCAAAATCTTAGTGAAGAAAGAAACTTTGTCTTTCTCAGCAACAAAATTGAGCCATCATCAATTCTGGAAACAGCACCACTTTTTGATGATCTAAAAAAGGTAATGCTAATGTAATACATTACACAGAATATCTTTTTAAAACTAGTATCGTACCCTGACTTTAGATACTAAATATTACAGTAATACCTAATTTTGATTGAGGAATGTCTAGGAGGTTGTTCTTGTGGTTGAATAAATGAAGCTTCAGAGAGATGTTGTAAGAATTGTACACATTTCTTCTGGTATATCAACCACTGCCACAAGCCATGGGATTTGAATTTTAATAGAATAATTTAACTCCCAGAAGAATTTTTTCATGTTGCGTTTTAAGGACATTTATTATGTACTGGGTCAAAAGCTTTTAAATCACTCAGTGTTGTGTATTGTCTTGTTTTGTTAGTGTTTAAATACACAGTTTTCATGTGGAACTCTTCATTTCTCTTTCTGTAGGAACTTACTCGGAAAAAATTTTTAGGCCCTAACTTCACAGAATCTTACTGTTGGCCTCCAATAGCTCGAGGATGTGATGTAGTTGCCATCTCGTATGAGGGAAAAGATCCTTTTTTATATATTCCACCAGTTCTTACATTTTTGCAGTCGGGAAGTTGCTACAAAGTCTTGCCAAACAAGAATGGAGTATGTACATACTAGAGTAATAACAAGTTTTCTGTTCTAAAGTGCAGATGTAGAATAATGATCCAAAAGGTAGTGGATGTTTAGAATGTATATGTGTAATGTGATGTTAGTGTATCTTCATGATGCTTGGCAGTTTGTATAAGCCCTCTGCTTAGAGGCTTACAGAGATGGACTGCATGAATGTGGGAGTCTAAAACTTGTCTATCAAGTAGTATCTAACAAGTGGTTAATGTCATACCACTTTGATACTTGATGAAGCTTTGGTTCTAAGGAGACAGGATGTAGTCATTAAATTAAAATTTGTATTAGCTGTTTTAAGTATTGTAATTAATTTTCTAACTTGTATTAGATCACAGAAACATAGAATTATTTAGGTTGTAAGTGACCTCTGGAAATTGCCTAGTACAACCCCAAGTAAGACAAGGTGCTCCTGCTTCAGTTAAATTTTTGGACCTTTTGCTGTATGTCGCTGTGTGCATCCTCTTTGTCTCCAGATAACCTGGTGTATGGTTCCTTGGGTCTGTAACATCTGCATTTAGGAGGTGATATAGTACTGAAAGCTTCAATTTTGAAGTACTTAAACGCCTGTGTTGCAGATTTTGGTTTTGCCCTAAATGCTGAAGTAGTACAATTCTTAAGATTCTGAACTCTTGTCTAACACTATGGTGTAACATTTTGTACTTATTTATGTAGCCACTAGCACTTATTTTGTGTCCTGGGTGGAAGAAGGCACAACTTGTTTTTGAGCTACTGAAAACATACGAGAGGTGCTCCAGACAGCTTCATCCAATGTTGATAATACTCGGGCAGAACAAAA
The DNA here is from genome assembly GCA_009819775.1 of Phoenicopterus ruber ruber. Classification (NCBI taxonomy): domain Eukaryota; kingdom Metazoa; phylum Chordata; class Aves; order Phoenicopteriformes; family Phoenicopteridae; genus Phoenicopterus; species Phoenicopterus ruber. The sequence goes on from CM020227.1 coordinate 11,846,827, forward strand.
AAGAAGCTGGAAGTGTGAAAATCCGAGGATGTAAGAATACTTTCTATCTTCTTAATTATGCTTGAAAACAATGTGGACTGCCTTAATTGCAGGAAATTGTGAAAGAAGCGATTTATACTTATTAAGTTTTTTGTTCTATAAAGTGATAATTCTATATCTTTAATGCTATAACTCTGTAGTGATACGTGAAGCTTCAGTAGTGCTATTTAACAGTAAATGATATTAAAGCTGTTCAAATATCTACATGTTCAGCATCTTTTTTGTAAGTTCCATAACAATCTTTTTTGAGCCTAATTAGTGGTAGGGATTTGCTGAAGATCATGCTAAATTAGGATTAATTGTGGACTTTCTTGATTTAAAACCAGATTTTATAATAGGTTTTTTTGATACATGAGCATTCATTGCTGGGCAGAGGTACTGGGTCTGTCAGGGATGGAGTTAATTCTCTTCATAGTCTACATGGTGGTGTGTTTTGGATTTGTAACTGGAACAGTGTGGATAACGCACCAGTGTTTTGGTTCTTGCTGAGCATCACTTGCACGGCAACGAGAACTCTCTTTTTCCCAGTCTGCCACCCAGTGAGTAGGCTGGGGGTGGGCAAGAAGCTGGGAGGGGACACAGCCTGGGCAGCTGCCCCAAACTGACCAAAGTGATATACAATACTATATAATGTCATGCTCAGCGATAAAAACTTCAGGGGTGGGGATGATCTGATGAGTGGCTGGCTGGCTGTTTGTGGGATGTTGTCAGTGGTTGCCTTTGCGTTGCTTCCCCCCCTTCACTTATTAAACTGTCTTTTTCTTAACCCATGAGTTCTCTCACTTTGGCAGTTCCTGTTCTCTCCCTGTCCCACTGGGGGGGGGGGGGACGGGACACGGGACTGAGTGAGCATCTGTGTGCCTTTTAGCCGCTGGCCACAGTCAGTTCACCACAGTAATGCATATGTGTATGTTCTTAAAAAAATATTTTTGACAAATATATAAATATTTCAAGTACCTGGTTTTTATTTTTTAAAATTGACATGTTTAGGGGACATGTCTGATGCTGCTTTACTGCTTATATACACTTAACACAATTCTTCTCTACTCTTAATTTAAAGAGAATATTGAAAAAGTGAAGGATTAAAAAGGAGGTAATAGTTCTCTGCAGACAAAGTTGCGCAAATGTCCAACTTAAATTTCAGTTGAAGTAATTTTTTTTTTTTAAATAGTGGTTCCCAACTTGCTTATTGCAATAAATGCTAAGTAAATTGTGTGTATGACTTCAGTAGTATGCAGAGGATACTCCATAGAGAAGAGGAAGCATAGAAGTAGTAAAAGAGCTGTTGGGAGACTTGCCCTACTTAAGCGTATTTACTTAAAACACTTAGTTTTACTATTCTTGTTTGGTCTTCTTGTTAAGCCTTAATTGATAATTGCATTTTTAAAAGTGGCTCTTTTTGCCAAGGAAACAAGAAATATGGATAAAACTATGAAGGACGGTGTAAAACTTTCATTTCAGCAGTTTGTGTTCTTGCATCCATCATTCAGTTTAAGAGCCTGGTGGATGAATTCAGATCTTTTATGAGTAGAGCTATTGGTATATTTGCACAGATTAAGATTGGTGTGGGTTTTGTTTTTATGGAGAGAGAGAGATACACATGCACACACGTGTATGTATATATGTGTGTAGATATCTAAGCTACAATGTGTGCTTTATTCCATTTTTAAAACTGAACTTTATTCTAAAGGCTGCTCTTGCACATATTTAAATATTTACCTTCTGTCTGTCTGGTTCTGAAGTTCTTATCTCTACTTCCATTACGTTATTGGAAAATGAAATGGCATCCTGCCTTGTAAACTTGTTAACGTTCAGACCTTTCACTCTTTCAAAAACTCAAGAGTTTTACCCACTCAGGTCTTGAAGACATGCAGGGGTAGAAAAATACCAGAAAACCAAAAATGACTGTTGACCAGAAGTCAGAAAATGGAGTTCAGCGTTCTGTTTTTTAAAAGACAAAACAAAAAAAAACCACCACCACCACCCCCAACTTCAAGATGATGTATCTGAAATGCAAATGTGGCCTTTTAATAAAACTACCATGTCCTATGGTGTCTTACTAATATTCTTTCAAGTTGTAAGTTAATGTTAACAGTCTCTTCTTCCTACTTGTAGGTGAAGTAATCGTGACTACACCATATAGTCTCCTGAGACTGTTTGAACATCACAGTTTATTGTTTTGTAGACTTTGCCATCTTGTTCTTGATGAGGTTGAGGTACTGTTCTCTGATGCTACTGAACAGGTAAATGGCTTATACGCTCAGATGGTAAAATACCGTTCCAGTTGTGCAAGTGTCTTGAAAACAGTGGCATGTAATGAAAAAAAACAACCTTCCTGAACCTCTGTGGTAGAGTTGAGAAGAAAATGAAATTTAAAAAAATCATGTCTGTATACTTCTGGCAGAATGGGATAAGTGGAGCTGTAATCTATTAAATCTGACTTTCCTTGCTTTTTTTTTAATCAGAGAGCTGTATCGTGTCCTGTTTTGCATTACTGCTCTATTCTGCTGTCTTCATTTGCTGTGGATGGTTTCCCAAGGACTTGCATTTTTTCAGCTTGGTAGCAGTAGTTTCAGTGTAGAGATCTTTAGTCTACTTTAAAGATTTGCATCATCTGTCTGTAAGGAACTTCCTTTTTCCTTTTATCAGTGCTGTTTGAACAGCTTCAGTTCAAGAGCTGTCTTTATTGGTAAGCTCCTCAGTCCCTGTAGAATGAAAGGCAGAAGTGAATGATCAAATAGTCTTGGAAGTAATTATAAAAACTTTTTTGAGCCTTTAGTGTCAGTGCAGGCAAAAGGAGAAGCTGATCCCAACTCAGAGAATCTTAGAAGAATAGCATTAAGTTTCATGTTGACAGGGATGTGTGGTTTCATGATACAAGGATATTGTATCAGTTTTAAGATGATGACTTATAGCTCAAGTTTGAGAAAATTCCCTATTTTTTAATTGCTGCTTTGAGGCTTCATAGGACACGTTTTCTGTTAGTATCACAGAATATTACATCATCAATATGCAAAAAACGGCTTACACACCTTTTTTCACTGTCACAGATTTTTTTTTTTTTAAATCTTTAACTTACTAATATTACCTGTTTAAAATTTAGTGATAAGACTGAAGGGCCATGTTTCAAACTGTGAAAAGCTGGAGAAATATCTTGATGGAGATAGATTGACCAATTTGCTATATATGAAGCTATTAAATGTGTCTTTAGCAGCAAATTTCAAGTCATAAATTACATGAAATGTCATTCTTGTCCAGTGGGACATTCCTGCTGTCTGTTTAGACTGTTCTTTCTGTTGCATTCTTGTACTTCTTGAGACAGAGTGCAGGTATACCATGTGAAGATTGTGGGAAAGGTAGTTTGTAAATACTGTGCAGGTATCTGCCATTTTGTAGGATCTTCTCAGCTTTTCAAAAGCATCAGTCTTGAATAGAAAAAAGAAGAGTGCTCTTTCAGATGGAAGTGATCATTTGGTAATGTTTGGACTATTGCAGCTCTTCTAAAGCATTGTGTTACAGAAATGTGACATTGTTAAAAATATTGCTGCTATGGGTAAGTTTAGTGCCAGGTTGAGAGAGATCTCTTAGAATTAATCTCTTAAGAGAGAATCTCTTAGAATCTCTAGGATTCTAATTGTGCCAGAGTCCTAGAGTACTTCTTAGGTGGTAGTGCTTTACCAGAAATCCTGATGCTGTTCCACAGCTGGACTGCTTGTCACTTACATAAGGTGGTGCCATCAGGAATATGTTCATTCGATCTTAGTGATTTTTTTTTTGATTTTTTTTTTTTTTTTTTTTTAAATACCTGATTTTATGGCATTTTACTTTTTTGCAAATTACTGTATTGGCAGGTTGGGCTTATCTTCTACTTTCCTCCTAGTTTTTGCTGACTGCCTCTGACTTCTTGGATCTGCTTTTGCCTAAGCTTAGTATTTTTCAGGTTTGAACAGATACTTTCCCTGAGATTTCCATTTTCTCTGGGCAGAATCTTGCATTATGATCCTGTGTGCATGCATATGCTGTTCCTTCATGCTGTCCTGTCGCTTTCTTCTTGCTTCAGAAGTCATTCAAATAATAGCATAAAAGTGCACAAACCAAACCCTTCATTTTGGGATGTGAAATTTGTGTTTTGCTGTGGTGGTGTTTTTGTGACTGGAAAAAAGTGTGCTGAAACAGTGTACTTCTCACCGCCGTTACGTACTCATTGGGATAGGAGTATAGAAAAAAACCTACTTTTTTTCTTTATAGGTTTTTACTATATTAGATTGTTACAAGAAAGCCATTGTTACTGAAGAGTGGGAGTATTCACCGCATCAGATTGTTGCTGTTGGAACTCGTTGGAGTAAACATATAGCACACTTGATAAAGGAGTTCATGAACGATCCTTACATTGTGATAACAGCTATGGAAGAAGCTTCCATCTATGGAAATGTGCAACAGGTAAAAATTTGGGGATGATGTCACTATTTGTTTACTAAGATATTTTGCTGTTTGTACTGATAAAAGTCAGTATATGTGACTGCTGATTGTTTATTTTAAGTGGGTAGTGCTACAGTTCTAACTCGGACTGTTCAGGTGTGCCTCCCATGTATGAACTGAGGTGACTCTTAAAAGACCTGTGCAAGTTAGTCACCAAACGAGCTGAAGGTTTTTTACCTTGCTTTGTAGGACTGAGGTGAAGATACTCCCTCAAGTATTTCATTGTTAGTGCAAATGAATCTGAATTTTATGTAAAGTATTTGCAAATGGTATAGTGTTTGACCAGAGTTTTATCAGAATGTTCTTGCAATTGTTAAGTGTGAGTGGCAGAACTACAAGGTAAGTTATCCTAAGACAGAGCTAGTAGCTTACTTGTTTTACTGCTGTGTGCCACACAATACAGAACTTAATTTGACCAAAAATTTCCAGAAAGTTATTACACGTCTTCTCATTTGATTTCCAGTCAATGTGGTGTAGCCCTTAAGAATAATACAAAATGTTGTAAGTATGATCTGAATTCTTTTGTGTCTCAAAACATAATAATTTGGGGATTGAGAATGTTGGGAAATATCTAAGACTAGGCATTCTGAGCATGACACGAAACTGAAAAAACACCACTTTTTGTGAGAAGTCTAATTAATGGCTTGGCAGGACTGAAAATGTCAGTGTTTTGATGCTTTAGTTATTAAGAGTATTTCAGGTGGTGCAGTATGCTTTTGGAGTGTGATGCTTTTTTTAGTGGTATTTGAAAACTCCAAACTTAAAGATTGATAAATCACCTAAAATTAAATGAATGAAAAATCTTAATGTGGGATTTTGATTATGTGTTGGATTTTAATCATGCTTCCTGAAGCTGTCCTAAATGCGTACCTTTTGTGAGAGTTTTATCTTCTGTAAGTTTAACGGAAGATCTGCCACTTACTGGAGCTACCATTTACTGGATTCTCTTTGGTATTATATAACAATGCTTAGTGCTTATTAAAAGGAAGAATTATATAGTAAAATATGTATAGATTACATGAATTATCAGCCCTCTGCTTTGTGTCTACTTCTAGGTTGTGCAACCTTGCGCGAACAGTGAGAGAACTGCTGTGTTACTCAAAATACTAGATTTTACCCACAATAATCTTCAGAAGGTGCTGGTATTCACTAATTCAGTAAATGAAGCAGAAATGGTTCATAAGGTAAGACAATATTTAAATTTACGTAGATAAGTGGGGTTTTTTAATTGTTAAGATATGACAAACTAAAATATCTTGGCTTCTGACAAAAAATGAGGAATGTGAATTTGGAAGTTAATTATTTCTGCTAAAAATTGCCTGAACCCTGCCCTTGTGCCATTTAGAAGAAAGCCTAGCTGATAGGAATGTCTGACATAAAATGCATTCATTACTAAATTCTTAACTACATTCTGTCTGTCAGGTTGGAACTTGGAGTTGAATCAAACTGGTGTTTTTCCTCAGTATAAGTTCTGTTGGTGTGTTTTAACTTTATTTTTTACTGTTTCCAGGAGAGGTATAGGGGGAGAAAACTTAAGCCACCGTGTTAAGAAGTTCTATTCTGTTGCTTTGTACTCTGGAGTAGTTGAAATTGTAGAAGGCTGTTTCTCTGATTTGAAAGAAACATTTTCTGTCATCCTGTGAAAGTCTACCAGAATTTAGTTAAGCTTCAAGTCATAGGGCATGGGGGGAAGATAGCATGCTTAATATGTATTTTCTTAAAAACTGGCATAAAACTGCTTCAAAGTTACCTGCAATAGAACATGCTCCAGTTCTACACCTTTTTTGTGGGATTGTATACTCAGCATTTCAGAGGTGGAGACTAAGGAGGAGTTTTCCTGCAATAGTTCTTTCTTCAGATGTTATAGCAATGAATATATATAACAACACAGCAATAGAAAAATGTCTTCTGTACTTCCATTGTCTCCATGGTCCTCCAACAGTGCAAAGTAAGAGGAGTACATTCTGATTTGACTGGGAAGCAAGAGATGGGAAGCAGTTCTGTTAAGCCTGGATAGGTTGATGCGGATGATGGGGGTGATATTGCTAAAGGAGGCAAGCTATGAGGATATTAGAATTAAAACCTTCAGCGATAGCTTCAAGTATGGGATAGCAAAAGGATGTGTGGCTGGATTGTTCAGATGTCTTAGGAAGAGATACGCGAGTCCTGAAACACGGAATGTATTCCCTTCCAGAAGGTGGAATAGATCCTGTGATATTTAAAGTATTCTTCTTATGTAAATGTTAGTGTATCTGGAATATTTTATCTTTGACAATCGTTAATGGAAACAAATCTGGTTTTGTCTTGTGACTTTCTAACGCATTTTCCTTGAATATTTGAGGTTTAATCTCTTCAAGCGTATCAAAACCAACCTCACCACCACTTAAAGGAAGAGTCTTTATTGATGCTAAAGAAGTATTGAAGCTGTTTGTGGTAATCCTTGTGTACACCAACTTCAAATATCTTAAATGGTCTACACAAATATCTTAAATGGTCTACACAAATATTTTAAGTGTTAACTTAGTTCATTAGACATGCCAATTTACCAAATAACCAAGGCTTTTGTAGTGATTAATTTGTGAACCTTGAACTTGACAAATACATAAAGCCTTTTGAGAATACTACATTCATGCCAGTTAAGTATGGGTAGATGGATGAGGGGGTTTTAGTGCTTTTTCTGAGAGACTGAAACGTGAGCCTGCATGTTGTTAGATGATAGAATCAACTTAGAATAGAGAAGACACCTTAATGGTGGGAAAAGCTTCAAATGGAATTTGTACTTTCTTAAACATCTGTTTAATGTATTAATCCATAAGAACCTGAGCTTTATTAGTTTTCTTTGTATACAGGAAATTAATAAGATTAAGCTCCATAACATCAATTTTCTTTTTTTTCATATAAGCAACCTAAATTTCATTAACTCTTCCCCTTGACTCTCTTTCCAGTAGCTAAGGTATGCTAGCTACTAATAAGATATACTGTTTGTTAGAGTTTATTAGAGCAGTTATTGCTGTATTGGAAGAACGGATAATTTTTTACTTTTGTCATCCAGGCACTGAAGAGCAACTCAATATTTTCCTTGAAAATACATAAAGAGAGCGAGTTTCATTTCAAGTATATCTTAGAGCAGTGGACAAAAAAGTATAGTTCTGGCACTCATGTTGTGTTAGGTGAGTATTTTATTTTTGTCTAGTTGTGATTATGTCTTTGTGGTGACTCATGTTCTACACTAAGTACTTACACTAGATTATCTCATCACTTCCACAGGATCAGTTATCTATGAATTCTTTCTAGTTATCCCTTTACTTATTAGTGCTACAACTATTCGTTTTTCTTTTTTTTTTTTTTCTTTTTTTCCTTTGTTCTCTTCCCTACCCACCTTTTTTGTTGTTGTTTGTTCCTGGGTCCCAGGGTTAACTGCTGTGAAGGAAAACCTTACTTATTAGAGGGAACATAAAGGATGGGTTTTTTGATGCATTAGTTAAAAGAACTACTAGTACTTTCAGAGAATTTTCATGACTTCACAATTATCTCCTACTACAGAGGATATTTTCAGTTTGAAATAATTTAGAAACTTTGAAAACTTACTGTAATAATTTCCCATATGTTCCGGTAGAATTTTATTTTTCAAGTTATTTTCTGTAGCAAAGACTCTTACCCAGTTTCAAACTTAATTTTTTCCATTTTGTACATCAAAAGCAGGTAGATTGACTTAATTACATCTGCTTTGTAGGTTCATGCAAAGGTGTTAGCATTTCTGCATTACTTCAAGTGTTTTCTATCTTATTCTTGTGAAGTACTTGGCTGTGGGCAGTTCTGTTCTGATATGAGATACAGAATTATGCGAGATTATTAGAGACTAACATTAAACACTGTGTTTCTGCCATATGATTTTGAAGTGTATTGACTGGAGAAATATAATGCCTTATGGAAGTGTATTGGGAAAAGACTTTTTTCTTAAGAATTAAGTCAATGGATGGGGAGAAGGAAACAGCTGTTGCTAATGTGCTGTAATACTTCGCATGCTTGAAGTATTGCAGTTATCTTACATGTGTGTATAAAACATGTGCTTAGTTTTAACAGATGACTGCATGCAGTCTTTGGGAATTACAGATGCAACTTGCGTGATACATTTCAGTTTTCCTTCTCCAAGAATCTTTGGTCAGCGTCTACACAGCATGTCTGACAACTTCTGTAATGTGATAAAGGTTTGAGTAAATCTTTAATGGGTTAATACTACATTTGATTATTAAGTGGTGGATACATGAAAGCTTTTAAAAATTTTTTTTGGTTTTAGTATTCTTCTGTAGATCAGGAATGTACAAAGGCAAGGTCAGTCATTCTGCTAACAGAAAACAGCGTGTGTCATGCACTTGAGATCCTGCACTATTTGCAGCGCACAGAAGCTGAAATTCCACCAGAACTGCACGATTTTACTACCAAGACACTAGAAGCTGAAGAAGATAAGAAATTTTCAAGGCCACTGTGTACCTATCTTAAAACATTTGGGATTTGCAAGTAAGGAAATACCAAGTTTTCTTGACACCCACACTGATGCAGGAAGGCATTGTATGCCCTGAATGATGACTGCTGCTACTTCCTTCATGAATTTTCCTGTTGGATACTTTTAATCAAAACAGGTTTTGCTCATGGGTTTGGGTTTTTTTTCTGTTCACTGTTGCATCTGTTTCACTCTTCTTAGGTACTTTTATAAAAACAAAAATATTAATGTTTTTATGGAGACCAATCATACATAGTCTGACATAGTAGCATAATTCATTATAACTCCTGCCTAGACGTACTTGAGGGAACTTTAAGCCAATGTTTTGATTAGTATTCTAACCATAATTGCACAAGGTTTGTGCAACTCTCTCCCCTGTCGTCTCCTGTCCCTCCAGGGTGGGTAAGTAGATGATGACTTTTCTGAGCTGTGTGTAACTGGATTGTAAGTAGTGCCTGAAGGAGGAAGCTAAAGTGTTCTCAGATATGACTTCTAGTGTAGATAACTGTTGTTGCAAGTAACAAAAAATTCAATGTTAGTGTGTGTTTTTACTCTGAAACAAGTTTTCTGGTGTTTTTTGTTTTGTTGTACAGACTTTTCCAGCAAGAGCTTTTTGGCCGTTTCTGTCTGACCTCCAGAGTCATTGGTGCTATTTGAGACAGAAATTGAATATTGAGGGCTCATGAAATTTTAGTGTTTAAAGCTGTTGTAAGTCACATCAAAATAGTTTACAACTGAAAACAAAGGGCTTCTTTCTAAAACTGTTTTTTTAATACCTAGGAATAGAACAGTGTGTCCAGATCGTCATCAAATTAATTTACAAATAGACATGCCCCAGAATATACCAGATAAAATTATACGAACGCCTGGATGTGTGACAGTAAGTTATTATTTACCTTGGTTTTGGGTAACAAGAAGACAGGTCTTAAATAGCTACTTAGCATATTACTTATCTTTTCGTATTACATTAATATTACTGTAGTATGTATACTATATCTCCTGGATATTTGTTATTTTTTAGCTTTTTTCCTCTCTCACTTGCATAAATGTACCAGATTTTCCCTTAATCCTTAGTTTGAATTGAAATTGTTTTGCAGGTCATTCTGAGTTTACCTCAGGTTTTCTTCTGCATTGAAGATTCCCACGCTATGGGAAGAGGGCTTATGGTCTGTTTATTCCTTCCTTCTATAAGTTGAGACCATATACCACAATTAATAAAGGTTAAAGTTCCTATAAACTTCAATTATATTTATTGTAGAGGAAACACAAATCAATCTTTTGGAGTGAAGAGAAGTTGAACTGGAGGATGTTTTGTTGGAAGTGAGGATTTCTTCTGAGCTGATGTGTTCATGCAAACTTGCTGAAAAATTAGCATATTCTGGCCTTGTCATTTGAAACTAGTATTTTCATTTGCAGTATCCACAGAAAATGGGATACAGCTCCTCCCTTATATTCTAGATGGAACAATTATTTCCTACTAATATGTTAATGCTTTTTGAAAACTGTTTTCATACAGAGTGCTGTTCTAATTGGACTTCTTTTTAATGGCTTCACAGTCATGAAGCCTTCATGATTACTGGCTTGAATTTGCTGTGGTGGTTCTTCACATCCCAGTAACAGTTTGTATCGCCAGCTCCCTTCACCTGGTTTTTCAGTCCTTTCTATACTGGAGTGTCTTCCTGTACAGCAGTATTGTACAGTCTCTCTTGTGTCCTCATTGGATGATGATTGCTGAGAGCAAGTGTGTAGATATCGGTGCTTCCTTCCAAAGTTAGCACTTGAGTCTGAGAAGTGCTGGATGCCTTCCATCTGGATGAGCTGCTTCTGCGTTCTTCCTATCCTGTCTTTTGCAGAATTTAGGTGCCTTCAGGTCATACAGTTAATAGGTGTTATCCACTCCCAAAAGTCATAGTTTGTGAGAACAGAAAATAAGGAGAATTGGGTGGATTCTTTGGTGGCACTCCATTTCTGCCTAATAAATAAGCTTTTGTTGGTAGGTATGAGTTCAAACCCTTTGACCTACATGTATCCAGTTTTAGTGCCGGATGGGTTTGTCGGATTTAGTGGACAGTTTTCATGACACTCCTATTAGAAACTTGCACTTACCTGTGGTGCGCTCAAGACAGAAGTTGCAGCCTCTTCCATTTCCTCATCTACTTCTGCTGATTGCAGAGCCTGGCTGTCTTACAAATCGGTTATCGCTTTGATAAGTATTCACTTTCTTTTTTGTTTGGAACCCAGTATAATGTTTCCTTCCTTTAAGAACCTCAAGTCGCATTGTGCGCTTTTAGGATTTTTATTAAGTAGAAGTTACCTTTTTGGTCCTCTTACTATCCTGTCTGGCCTCATGCACCCAGCTGTATCTCAGTAATTCTGCCTGGCATGACCCTTTGGATGGAATGTACCCAGCATTTTATGTGTTGGTGTTGCTAGTAGTATATTCATAGCTTTTTGTTTAAGTAATTTTAATGCAAAAAGAGTGAAGGGCTCATGCTTCTTAGTCAGTTCTGAAACACTGTAAGGTTGGAGAACACGTAGAATTGAGCTTGAATGGTGTGGAATGCCTTAGTGGTTAGTAGCTTGGCAGGTAATAGTATAGTTCACTGGTGTTCGTTTAAGTGGAATACCACCAACTGAGTCCTAACAGTTCTTGCTCTATAAATTTCTGTCCGCTGTTGACTGGACTATGGGCAGTTAGTATTATTCATAATCTTACAAATAATATAATAATAACTCATAATCTTAGGAAACGTGTGTATGTAGCAGTATCTCTGTCACCTCTTTGGGCTGGAAAGAGGTAGGTGATCTCAAATATGAAAGCTTACATTTCATTAACTTAAGAAATCATCCAGTCCTCTTTTTTCTGATATATTTTATGCTTTCAGGTACTGCCTCTCCACATCGTACATGCAACGAACTACTTTGGTCGAATAGTAGATAAACAAAAGGACCAATACACAATTCTTGCTGAAGAAATTAATGACTATTTTAAAAAACCTTGTAATAAAATAGCTGTTAAAAACGTGGAGAAGCTAGCGTTTTATGGATTATGTGAGAAGACACTTTTTCACAGGTAAATATGTTGTTGTTGTTGTTTTAAATTATTCATGTGCACTTTTTTATACAAAGTAATTTAAAACATTAAAACAGCCTACCCAAAAAACAGCAAAAAATCACTGCTATTCAAATCATTCTCTAAAAAGCTATCATGTACTCCTTAAGTTACTGAATAGAAAACAGACACACGTGCACACGCAGTTAGATATTTTGCTATGAAAATATAACTTTTTTAAACAAGAGAAGATTAAAACACTTTTTACAACTGATTATATGAATAATAATTCTGTGTTTCCTCCCCTGTTGTATGAAGGGTTCAGGTGGTAGAGATTTCCCCAAAAGAGGAGGAAAATTTGTTCTTTAACGTCAAAATTAAATATATAGATGAAGGCAGAACGAGTCAAGTTCAGAGCTATCAGCTGCTTCACTTACCTGCAAGGTTTCAGTGTCTGCCACCTCAGGCTGTGGAATTTGTAGTTTGTAGAGTGAAACCCATTGATAATGAAATTGAATGGAACCCAAAGGTAATATTTGTAAGATTTTTCATGGTATTTCCTTTTAAGTTCTTTCTCTCTGTGTTACCTTCTACAAGAAAACAGTTATGAACTGCAAATTTAGTTATCAAATTTCATTGCTTATTAGTATTACCAATAAACATCTGCTATTGGGCCAAAGGCTAAGTAATCATTCTTGTTGTTTGTTTTCCTACGAAACAATAAAGTGAAATTTACAGGATTTTCTTCTCTATGATTTAAATGGCTCCTTCCAGAACAGGTTATTGCTGCTTTTGAATCTGGGGGGAGTAATAGGGGAAAGGTAGCATCTGGAAATTGACCTGTGTTTGAGTATTCTTCCATTGAGGAAGCTACTTCCTTAAAGGCTCATATATTTTAACCTACAGTGAAGTTGGAGTATTTCACTAGTTTACTCAAAATTGTTTTTATTTATTGAATACCCTTGTCATTGTTAAGCTCAGAAGATTGTTTCATTGTAATTAAAATAACTGTAAAGTTATGTTGGTATTCATCTCGAGTGCAGTGAAAATTTGGTTTTCCTAGGTAACTCATTATATTCATCACAAAATTAAAGGAAAACTACATGAAGCAAAAATAGTACATACCTTGGGAAATACAGCTTGGGTTGACCCAATGGTAGGTATAGAATTGTAGCGTTACAGAATACTTGTATCTAAACTCCTTTATAACAAGAGCACCCATTTTTCTCTTCCCTTCTGTCCATTCCTATTTTAGTTTTATTCTAGGTGATACTCACATAATACTGTTGGTTAATTTACTGTGATGGTGTCTGAGCACTGGAACAGGTTGCTCAGAGGTTGTAGAGTCTCTATCCTTGGAGATACTCGGAAGCAATCAGGACATGGTCCTGGGCAGCTGACTCTAGGTGACCCTGCTTGAGCAAGGGTTTGAACAAGATGACCTCCAGCAGTCCCTTCCAACCTCAGCCATTCTGTGATAAATATGTATGCTTGTATATAGATGGACTACGTGACTAAGTAAAACTTGAACTTTAAATCTGGAGAGCTGAATATGCACCAGTAACAGAGCACCAAATTAATTATAAATGTCATCCAGGCTATTCCACAAAGTTAATAACAAAAGTATATTTTGGAAGTACTGGTTTTAGGGTTTTCTCTTGTAAAATCAATTCTGTAGTTCATCACCCATTCCTCTAAAAAGAATGAAACTTTGATCCTCCAAGATAGTTTGCTGATATCTAAGACCTCTTATACGAGACTTAATTTGTTCTGTTTATATTTCTAAGTCTTTACTGTCTTTTATGGTTCTTGCACTAGTTTAGAGTTAATTTTATTCTAAATTTTTCTGCAAATTAAAAAACGCTTTTAAGCTTTTTTCCTTGGTTTTCTTGGTCAGAATAGGAAGAATGGGTGCTCTTGTTCTTGTGATTTTTTTTTTTTTTTTTTTTACAATTGTAGTTACACTAACATCTAGAAGACTTCTTGGTCTTGCGGAGTGTTAATGCATAGTGTTGTGAGTTATTCTTCATAAACTGAATTTCTTTCTGTCAGCATTCAAAAGGGGACCTGTAACCATCAATTGGATATAGAGGCTGTGATTCTGACCTTTCAGATACTAAGATTGGGGTTTTTTACATCTTCTTGTTGCAGTCATCTCAGATATGTGATGAAATTGCTTTAATTATTGGTTCTCTGAGTTGTCTTGTTATGTTTTCCTGAAATTAGAATGTTATGGTCAGTGCCATGTTTGTATTGTTCTTCTGTCAGTTCCCTGGCCCGTAAGAAAGGCAGTACTGGCCTGGACCAAGTATTCCAGTTGGTAGTGCTGACTGGAAGGTGATAGCTAGGGAAAAGTTAGAGATCATGTCATCCATGTGATGATGTTTCCTCTGAGTAGTTTCCTGTTCTTGCAAAACTTTGCAGGTAGGAGGTTGCCTTAGGGCTGTATTTTACTTGAAAGGAGTTTTTTTGAAAGGCAGGAATCTATTCTGACAGTTACATCAAAGGACAAAAAATCAAGTGCCTTTTTAAGCCTTTTCTAATGGCGTGAACAAGCTAGTTGCATTTTTATGATGTCTGTTAAGAAATAAGCTCATTTTACGAGCAAGGAGTTCTGTGAAGAATTGTTACAAAAGGTAGCTTGCAAGTTGAGGGTTGGGGGTTTTTGGGGGTGTGTGTGTGTTTTGTGTGGTGTTTGTTTTTTTTTTTTTTTAATGGTCTGGACAAGTTCAGCAGAAGGGCCTCCCTATATCTCAGGGTTGCGATATGCCTCTTGTAGCTGCTTGGTCCTGCCAAAAGAGTACAGTAAGTTATTCCTGTGCTTTGGAATGTATCATGCTATGTTTTCCATCTGACCATTCAGTCAGCTGAAACATAAAGCGGAAAGAGAAAATGACCTGGAAGTAATTCTCTTTAGTAGCTTCCTTTCCCCTATGGTGTATCTCAACCTTTCTCCAATTTCTATGCTTTTGGTTTTGTTCAGGGTTTTTCTTACCATGCCCCCCTAGCAGTTTTTATTGTTATTTGGATCTAGAAGTTACTCTAACTGTGGTGTGTATTTTGGCTGTAACTTGTGTAATCAGGGCTAGGATTGTTTACTTCATTGCTATCTTGCTTCTGTTAGATGAGACTAGCTACTAGTTACCTAAGCCATTATCACAATGCAAAAAAAGATGGTGATACTTTGAAAACAATTAAACATGGGTAGGTTCCTGTTTGAAAATCAGAGAAAACAAATTGCTTACAGGTATAAATAAATGGGAGTATGTTTAAAGTTTTACTTGAAGAGCAGCTTAGAGTTGGAGAGAGACCATTTATGACCTACGGTTTCCATTTAGTATGTTTTGTAATTCAAGGTTCAGGTTACCAGGCTTTCAGATTTGAAGATGTCTGTCAATGAATACAACGTTCGATCTGAGATTTTGTCTACGGGTCTGGGAACTGACAATCCAGAACATATAACACAACTTCAGAAGTTGTGCGGACACATGAAGGTATTAGATCATGCAAAGAACTTGGAGCCTTTGTAAGTGTTTAGAATTTTTTTTCAGCATATACTTTACTATGAAAAGAATTCTATTATTTAATTTTAACTGGATATTTTCATGATTAATATTACTGAACGTGATTTTCATTTGAACACAAAGGCAATAGTATCTGCGCTATGTCTGCTTTTCTTTAACTATTCTTTAGCCACATAATCATCATGGAAAGAAAAATACCAGTTTTAGAAAATGTTAAACTAGTATTTGATGCAGATAGTTAAGTTTATGATAAAAATATGGAGTCTGAATTCAAATTCTGTTCTCTCTTATTATGATCTGTGGCTTTTTTGAATGCTTACCAGTCGGTACATAGTACCAGTCAGTACAGTAGACCATCTTGTTGGTCTTTGTACAACTGCAGAGTTCAAGCTGGAAAATTTAAACAGTTTACTTCAAAAGGATTAGGGCCATACACTTAATGAGTATGGCTACATGATTTTTTTTACAGTAACAGCACTGTACTTTTTTTTTTCCCCCTTGCCTTGTAAACTTTAGAACTGAGTAAATACTGTATGTGGTGGAAGGGCACATCTCGCTGTGGTCTGTCCTGGATCCTAGGACCCTTGATTTAAAATGTTTATGAGCAAGGCATCTGTAGCTTTTTTGTTCTGGCCTCAGTGTGGCATGTTGTTCAGGAGTTTTAGTCACTTATTCTTCAGTTTGGAGAGCCATCACGGAATGCTTTTGTCTTACCAACCAAGTTTTTTAATATTTACAGGGAAGAGAAAAATCTCAAATATTTTCTTTCAGAGAGTGAATATTGCTTCATAAACAAAAAAATTCCCTGGAATACCAGCATGGGCACTGTATGCGTTGTTTCAGGGTTGGGCAAGTTAATTAAGGCTGTTGGTTTTGTGACTTAGCCAGTCAACAAGATGAGGAAGCCTAACCCCCTCCATAGTCCATTTTCATCTTAGATTGAGGTTCCTACATTTCTATCTAGAACTGTACCAGAGTTTTATCTTAACCAAAGGATTTGGTTTTTACTGTAAAAACATTTACCATAAAAATCGATATTTGAGAACAGTGTTTGCACTGTTGATGCTTGGAAGGCTTTTTTTGAGGTTTTATTCCTCACAGAGGAGACTCACTCTGAGGTTTCTGCTACCTTGAGCACAACCTTTTTGAATTTATTTCTTGTTTCATGCTGTTACTTAACAGGAAGGTTGGTAACCTCCTAATGGTCACCAGAGCATGTAATGCCAGAGACCAAACGACTTCTTCGTAGTGCTGTGTGCAACAGTTCCATCTCACATATCTGTAGTGCAACTGCTTGCATTACTTTTTGCACATTCACTAAGCCTGATACTACTGTTGAAACATTCAGAACTGACTGCAGTATTTTTTAGTAAGGTACTAGTTAAATAAAGGACACTCAAAGAGCTCCTGTACGAGGAAGTTGACTGAGTAACTTCATTTGTGTTTTTTGCAGGAATATCTTCTCCCTGTTGCAGAATATGCGTGGTTACATGTTGGTTATGCAGATTTCAGATGCTTCATTGCAGATCTAAATTTTACAGAAGAAATTTATACTACTTAGTATGTGGCAGATCACTTTGCCTCCCCTTAATCTGTTCTAGTTCGACAAGTATTCTGTATTGCTCTGGGTTTTGTCTAGGGTTTGTGTGTGCAATGTGGTAGTCTCTTACCTGTTGTCCTTCAGGGCTACGAGTATGGCTTATTACTTAACAGGTACCCATAATGTTTACATCATCCTGTTTTTCTCTGGTCATGATAATTGCATCAAAGAATACTTCTGTCCAGTAAAAGATTTTTTATAAAATAACAGAAAGATAAAAGATACTTTTCATGCTATTTTGAAAACAGTCATTTTTCTCTGAACTACTTGGCGAATTGCCTACATGGCAGAACTCCTGCCTAACATCAGCAGCCCAAACTGCTTCCCGTTAGTGCATCAAGCAGCACTCAATATAGTGGCTAAGTTTTCTGTACTTTTGCCTCAGCCATTCACTTCAATTATATGTCCTTGCTACAGAATGCTGGTTTTTTTGTGATTGTTCATCAATCTCCCTCTTTAGTTCAAAAGCCAGCAAGATTCTTCAGTTAATTAAATGCTCGTGGTTTGTCACATGCAGTGCAAGGATCTTACCTCTGTGACCAGAATGAAAGTGGTGTTCTACTCCTCCCACAGATGTTAAGTCTTCTAAACCAGCGGACCTTAGCATATGTAGTCTGCACAGCCTTTCAGGCAAGCTTGGTATAGCCAGAATTTTGCATGATGTAAACAGCACTTGTCAGCAAGATCAAGTTCAGTCTTAATTGCCTTAACAGACATTTTTGTCCTGGAAATAAAATGGCTCACATCTTCATCTCCAAGATGACATGGTCTATGGATATAAGCGGTACCCTTGCTTTGGGATAATCCATCAGTTATGAATAAAGCCAGTCTGTCTCTGGACCTTTTCTTCAAACCTTTTTGGTGATAATGTTCAATAGATGCACAATTAAAGCACTAGATCCTTCAGTTTCTTTACATGATCTTTGGATATCATAGAATCGTTCTGGTTGGAAGAGACCTCCAAGATCATCGAGTCCAACCGTTAACCTGTCACTACCAAGTCCCCCACTAAATCATATCCCTGAGTGCCACATCTAAATGTCTTTTGAATACCTCCGGGGATGGGGACTCCACTACCTCCCTGGGCAGCCTGTTCCAATGCCCGACAACCCTTTCCGTGAAGAAATTTTTACAAATATCCAATCTAAACCTCCCCTGGTGCAACTTGAGGCCATTTCCTCTTGTTCTGTCGTCTCTTACTAGGGAGAAGAGTCTGACCCCCACCTCTCTACAACCTCCTTTCAGGTAGTTGTAGAGAGCAATAAGGTCTCCCCTCAGCCTCCTTTTCTCCAGACTAAACAACCCCAGTTCCCTCAGCTGCTCCTCATAGGACTTGTGTTCCAGACCCTTCCGCAGCTTCGTTGCCCTTCTCTGGACACGCTCCAGCACTTCAATGTCTTTCTTGTAGTGAGAGACCCAAAACTGAACACAGTACTCGAGGTGCAGCCTCACCAGGGCCGAGTACAGGGGGATGATCACTTCCCTACTCCTGCTGGCCACACTATTTCTGATACAGGCCAGGATGCCGTTGGCCTTCTTGGCCACCTGGGCACACGGCTGGCTCATATTCAGCCAGCTGTTAACCAACACCCCCAGGTCCTTTTCTGCTGGGCAGCTTTCCAGCCATTCCCCCCCAAGCCTGTAGCGTTGCCTGGGGTTGGTGTGACCCAAGTGCAGAACCTGGCACTTGGTCTTGTTGAATTTCATGCAGTTGGCCTCAGTCCATTGATCCAGCCTGTCCAGGTCCCACTGTAGCACCTGCCTGCCCTCCAGCAGATCAACACTCCCTCCCATGAAGACGTGGCAAATACTCCAGTCAATCTTGATTAATGGTGTTCAAGAAACACAGGCTGTCCTTCATTGCAAGTGTTTCCACAGTTGGAGAGGTACTAGGCCTAGGTTGAAAAGTGGGGGTTTTTGCAGGAATATATTCTCCTTGTTGCAGAATATGCAGTTACATACTGGTTGTGTCGATTTCAGGTGCTTCATTGAAAACTTTGTATACAAGGCTTTTGTCTAACTTCATATCCTATTTGCCCAATTTTCAGCCCCCTACCTTTCAAGTCCTCCTTCAGCTTGTGAGGCACCTCCTTGCTTGGTGGCTGTTTTTAGGGTTTCTGTGTGGTGTGTGAATAGTTAAACATTTCTGTAGAATTTTGGTTGCTTTAAGGTAGGATTAGATTCTCTCGGGCTTTTGCTTTTCAGAGCTATTCAGTAAATTATAGGAGACTTGACTTTTTTTAAGTGTATGATTCCTTCAAGTATATAACTCAGAAATAGTTTCTAAAAAATACTGTAAGTTGAATTTGCTGGGCTGTATTTTACCTAGCCTCAAAGAATTGTTTAGTTGGAATTATTCAGAAAAGCTGATCAGCATTTTTTAAAGGTGGAAGTGGTTAAAGGTATCTCTCATTTAAGATTAAAATTACTTCAGTCTTACTAATTTACCTCCAAAGTAATTAAGGTAAGCTGTGTCAGTTCTGAATAAAGATGGCTGCATCTTTAATACTGAATGCATTTAATACTGAATCTTCAATACAGATTAATTTAAAAGTTAGTACTTATTTATGCAGACTGAAATGTTAGGTGATGGCTTAGTAGACTGATTTCAGTCCTCTTATGCCACTAGGTGTTTGGAGGTAATGGAAGAAAGTATTTTCCATTTGGACAGATGACTCAGTGTTTCAAAAATTATGCAGCTCTGTGTTCTTCTCAGTCATGTTTTGACGGAGGCTTCCGAGGCTGTTGCAGAACAGAGGGTTGTGGTGCCTATCTCTGAGCTCTCAAGTAGATTGACTCTGTTGCAATGTTTCCTGAACCTTGAGTCCAGCTAGTGAAGCCCCTAGCTGTACAGCTGGAAAGCCAGAGGTCTCTTGCTAATAAGCAAAGAACTTTAGGTATTCTGAAATTTTTGCTTTTTCCAAGTCAGAATGAAATATGACCAAAGGGCCCCTAAACCTACTGGAATTCTTTGTGAAAGGGAATCATTTTCCTATCTAGATCTATCACACACAGTAAGATCGATAGATTTTTATGATTCAAAGGAAATGCTGGTACCACCAGAATTTTAAATGTTCTCCTAACTTTGATTTCTGTATAAATGCTTCTTACTGAGTTACTGAAGTTCAGCAACCCTGTGATGAGTTTTACGATTTGCTAGAAGTCCATTTTATTGTATTTTTTGTATATATTAAAATGAAAAATTTAACTTCAAAAGGATTTCCAACTATGATTAGGAATCCTTTAAATCTGAAACATTTCAACTCTTTCTTTTAAAAATGTCTTTTTCTGTGTTCAGAAGCATAAAGGAGGATACAGCTGGTCCAGAGAATGCGTCCAATCCACAGAATATGTCAATACAAGAAAATTCTACTGAAAACTGTAATTCTTCTAAAATTACGTTTGGGAGTCATCCATGTGGTAAACCTTTTCATAATTTCCAAAAATTTTTAAAACTTTAATTAAAGTTAAGTGCTTAAATGTCAACCTACAATTCATTTTATCCAATGCAGACTCTGAGTATACAGAATAGCACCATATAGCTGACGTTTACAATAGGCCACAAATACCTTATAGTTAGCAGCCTGGAGATGCTGTGAGAGTAAGCCGTATTAATATAACTGTATTACTATTTGGAAATACTCTGTCCTTGAGAGACTCAGAATTGTTTGGCTCTGAATGGAATGTGTGAGCAGGAAATCTCTCCTGTAGAGAGAACGAGCATTTTGCTGTCAAAGGCCATAGGGTTTAAGGAAGTTGAAATCTGTTGAAATAGGAGGTAAATAACAGCATTGTTCTCTGGGAGGTTTTTTTTTTCCCTGAGATTCAAGGTGGTAGAAAATGGCTTTTTTTTTTTTCTTTTTAATCTAATGCTCAAGGATGTGGTATTCAGTCAGTAGAGGCTTAAAAGCACATGGCTTTGTCAGTCATAGAAGGGGGACAGAGGATGATCTGGCAGCAGTTGGCACGTGAGTTTGGAGCAGTGAAAGCTGAGTGATTAAAAAGTTGCAGCAGACAAAAGTCAAATAAGATTTTGGAGTGCTTATCATGGAAAGCTTTTTTCCCTGATGTAGTAGAGTGACTGTAATGCCATGTTTCAAGCTGTGATGCTAACATCAATGTTAGTTGTTTCATCCCTGAAACTCTTAGTCAATTTCTAAAATGACATGTTCCAGGTTTCAAATAAATAATGTCTTGAAACTGGAAAAACCTTTACCTGATCTGGAAAACTGCATTTTTGGTGGGTTTTCTAATTTTCTTATACCAAGTATAATACTCCTTTTAGTTAAAATTTTCGGTTGAATTATTAACTTTATGAAATCTTTCCAAATAGGAAGTACCCGATATAAATGCCAAATATATTCTTGCAGTAGTAATTTGATTGCTAGAAAGTTATTTTTGTGATGGTACTGGAGTATTCTGGAAGTATCCGGTTTCTATAGTATAGATAAGTATAAAAAAATCTTTCTGGATTTCTTATTTTTAGATGGTGTAGCTCAAACTGAGGAAGCAGAAGACTCTACCCTGCAGCACCGTAAATGGTACAAAAATTCAGTGACGTGTTCCCATGCTTGCTTTTTAGTGTGAACTGCCAAACAGGACAATCACCCTTACTGAGATTCTGTTTTGTGAGTAAATAGGTATAATACAGGTAGATGTGTTCTGTTACATCACTGTTGAGCTCAAGAGATTACTGTTGCTGTTAGATATAAATGTATATACATACATCATCTTGTGAATCCATTAAGTAATTTAAATTGCTCTTTTGCTTACTCCTGGAAGCTAACTTTATCTGTTGAAATTGCGTAACCTTTGATTAGACACCATAGTACTAGGAAGTGAATGAAAACAAACACTTTTTCAGCTCAGTCCATGGGTCTAAGATACCAGCTCTGACTTGCACTTGTCTGGATTATGTTTTAACCAAAGATTGTCCTATTTGAGGTCTAAATTGTAACTCCTACCCTTCCATCTCTATTGGTATTTAATGAGATGAATCAGTTTTGTGTGTCTCCCATTAATGCAATTCTGTTCTTAAAAAAAAAAAAAAAAAAATCTGATTTTATTTTGAGAATGTGTCTGCAACACAAAACTATGGCCCGTTTCCTTTTTCTTTTATTTCTTGTTTGTTTGTTTGAAAGCGGATCCAGTATCCTTATTCCTTTGTGGATGGGACAATTTTTGCTGATACATAATTTGAGAAGCATGCAGTAAAAATGAACGCTAGGTTTGTTTGTGATTATGGGTATGCTGAGGGACATCTTCGGTGTGGTTTGTGGGGAAAGGCAGCAGATCATGGATCCTGAGAAGTTTCTAAATTTCTTACACACTTTGGGACTAGGCAGTGCTTCCCTTTGACGTATGCTAGTTATGGGTGACTAACATTTTGTTGTGCAAGTACCAGAAGTATTTTATATTTTAGCCTGTTGGAAAAGTTCTTGGTAGGGTAATTGAATTCACATGTATCTCCTTCTGCAGCTTGGCTAGCACAGTTTAAGATCATCTCCATTATGTAATGCATGTTGAGGTATGGCTTAGCAGTTAAATTAATGGGGATTTGGGTATGACTGAGGGTATGATAAGGGAAGTAACCTGAATGAATGGATATTGCAATCTGCTAATAGGATTTATCTTTCACTGGTTAAAACCTTTCAACATTTGGGGGAAGTTTGAGGCATGACAGCTATAGAATAAGCAGTTGAAAACCTTGATGAGAAATGTGTATTTGCGTCTATGGTCAGTTGAAAAGGTTTTGTCTTTCAGAGGTTAGTCTTGCTACTGTTAAATTTCCCTTTGTCATTTCAAGTTGAGACTATGATAGTATCCTTAAATGAGGCAGTAAGTTAGATTCCTTTGGGTATGAAAGTTAATGGACTAGTAGACGTGCTCCTCCAAAGGCTGAGATCGCAATGCTTTTGTAGCAAGCTTGGCTGACATCCTATCGTGTGCTTTCCTGACACTGCTGTTCAGTGTCAGATTCTTACAGTTGAGTACACCTACAGATGCTGAAACTCAGCTGGTTGGTTGTAACCTAATGGGAAAATTCTGGTGGTATGTGAGACAGCTTGACTAAAACTCAGTTGTTTTCTATTTTGGAAAAAAAAATCAATTAAACTTTCTTTGTTTTAGCTTTTATCCAGAAATAAAGTGGTTTCAAAATGAAGAGACTGTTACAGTGAAGGTAAAAATAGCAAGCGTAGCTGACTGTAAATGTGAGTTCTCTGAAGAGAAGGTGGTTTTCAGGTAAGTTTAACAAATTTAAGTATAATAAACAAAACATTTGACTGCCAGCTTGCATTTGATTTTTTTAAACTTTTTTCTAATGTAGTGCTTGTTCAGGAGACAAACTTTATTTGGCTGACATGGAGCTGCATCAACGTATACTTGCAGAAAAGTCTACGTGTGTGATTAAGGATAAAGAGGCTGTTATTGTTCTTGCAAAAGAGAAAAAAAGAGTGTGGTGCAAATTACTGAAGAACAAGGTGAAGTGGAAATTAATTTGAGAATTATTGAATGTTTTGAACATATTCACTGTGCGTCAGTGCAGATATTTCAAACAGTGTTTTTGTCAACAGAATCCTCATGTGTCTTTTGATTTTGAACACTGGGAAGATTTTGAAGATAAAAGCCCTTTTCCAGTTGGTAAGGAATGAACAAGTTGGTGTTTATAATGCATAAAACGATTAGCATCCTCATTTTTGCATAGGCTTTATCTGAAACACTCATTTCAGATATGTGACACTTAGCTGACTTGCGCAAATTCTCTGAAAACAGATGAGAGGACCTCTAATAGCAAACTGTAGGCAGCAGGGTATTTTTCTATCAGAATAACACAGACAAAAAGCATTTTGACGTAGTTTTTAGTGTTTTGGTCTAGTTTGTAGTCTAAAGTGTGGGGGGTTTGTTGTTTTGGTTTGTTTTTTTTTAATACTACTACATAGTTGTTCTGACACTCTTGGTTTTTCTTGCTTTATAAATGTTACACTTTGTTAATTACTTCTAGGTACTAAAAAAATGTATAGCACTGCTGCAGTAGCTGAAGAATTGGTTGACTCCTCAGAAGACAGTGGAACAGAAAGTGATGAGTAATTTGGAGGCTGATCTTTTTCCTGTGATAAGAATTATGCTTCAAAATAGTGTCTCTTGCATGAGTATTTACGCTAAAATTGATAAAACTAAACATACAGGTTGCAGAACTGTCCTTAATCTTAGGAGGAAAATAGTAAACAAGCTCCTTACCTTTGGACTCTGAGAATGTGAAGAAATACTTCATAGAAGAGCATTATGTATGTTTTCCAGTGCCTTCACTTCAAAATTGTTGGCTTTAATGATGATGCGCACATATGTATGTATGCCATCCAAACAGTAAAATCTAAAGATTAAACTTGGGTTGTGAAGCAGTTGAATTTATTGGTAATTACAGAGCTTCTAGTTTACTTTATCCGAGTGGATTTGCGATGTTAGTGATAGTTAGTAATTTTTGAAGTTTCACAAATCCTGATGATCTGTTAGTTGTTTCTACCATGTCCCTCATATTCATCAGTTTGTTGGCAATCATCACATTGGTCAGTTCTGCATTGAGAAATGATGCCTCAACTCCAGTGGGAATTTTTGTTATTTGATTGGAAATAAGTTGGTTTGGTATGAAATACTGTACAGTGCAGCTCACTGTAGTAACTAACTGCTGTACAGCTTTTGTGGAATGAGCTCTGTGATAGTAGATTCAGTATTTGTTTTCAGTTTGACATTTTCACTTTTCATGAATGCTCTTATTTCATTCCCTCTCATTTATCTAAACCCCTTTTCTCCTTTGCAAATGAACAATAAAATCTTGTCTGCTTAGCCCTAAGGCTTTGCCTTTTAATGTGCCATCTTTCTGTAAATGGTTTTTCACTGTTAAATTTGTGCACATCCAGAACATCTCGCAGTGACATAGTGATGTAAAAGATATTTATTATAAATTAATCTGGTATCGATCTCTTTGCATTTGTAGATTTTAAAGCACATTAGTTTCCCCAACATAACTATATGGTGATTTAGAATAGAGACTTTACAGATTTATGTTAAGAAGCCTAAAATGTTGTATTCTTGACTAGGAAGAATATACTATGCTTGCTTCTTTCTGGAAATCTTGGGATGCCTTTACTTCAAGAATGGGAGGAGGACTGCATTAATATGTTTACACTGACAGTTACAGGTTTTTCTAATATTAGCATATAATAGGCTGCTTCTTTCTGAATATTTAGGAATATTGCTGATGCCGGTAGAAAACCGCCATGTGACAGAAACAGTTGTAATTGTTAATGTATGGTTAAAAAAAATAAGCGCTGTTGGAAACCTGACTACAACTGAGCTTATTTATTACCTTCACCTGAGTACAGGTACTTGCAAAGCTGTAATTGTTGTAAAAATACTTCAGAAAATAGCTAATGTAACTATATTTTGGTCTTACTCTGCATTGTGATGCAAACAGAAGACTGTCAGATCATCCAATTGAAAAAGTGATGGGACAGAATGTTTTCCTTCACATGTTTTGTTCTTCTTTGACTTGTCTGATACCTAAATACAATGTAAGGTGATTTGTCTGCTGGTAGATAAATCTAGTGGATTATTTAATATACATAAATTGTCTGTAATTTTTGTTTGAAAAGTAAGACATCTTATATAAGGTAGAAGCAAAAGCTGGTTTTAGCCATACATTCTTAGCAGCTGCCAAGAGCCAGTCTATGAAGAACAGTGTAAAAAATGTAGCAATACATTCCAAGAATATTCTTTTGGCCTCAAGCAATTTTTGATCACGGTCTTCATGAGGAAGAGATTTTCTGTGGACTACTTACTTTAATTAGTTCAGTTGCATTTTGGAACCTATGTCAACTTCTAACGTTTCTCCTGTACTAAGGAATTCAGTAGTCAAACAACATACTTTGTGAAGAAATTTTTTTTTCTGTGTTTTGAAGCCATCCCTGCTCTGTCTGCTTGAAAGATGTGCCCTCAAGATGGAATAGGAACATAGAGCTTGCTTTTCCTATTTTCTTGTCACTTAAGACTTTGCCTGTGAACCTCTCATCATTTTTCCCCTCATCCCCCAACCAGGTATCTCTATTCCAGCCTTCAAAATTGTAGTAGATAGTCATTCCTTATACAAAAGTATTCTATTTCTTTGGCCTTTTCCTGAACCTTAATAGTTCCTCTGTTTGAAGTGATGTCTTTACCAACTGGGGTAGGGGAACAGCAGTTGTAATAGCGTGACTGGGACGAAACACTGGCATGTAGGCACTTTATATGTAATGACATAATTACACTTTTGTTCTCCATTGCCTTCCTTAGTCATTCTTAACCTTCTTTTTGCTTTTGTCTTACCCTGATTGCACATGGAGCTGATATTTTCATGGATCTGACTATAATCACAAAATTTCCTTCAAATGAATCGGTATTCATCATTTTTATATGTACCTTTGGGATTACTTTTCCATGTAGGTAGACGCAAAATGAAATATATAGGAACTTAAGTTTTATTTATGTCTTTATAGCTGCAGGATGATAGAAATAGCTATTCTTGCTAGGCTAGAGTTAGTATGGACTTACCATCTTAAGCCAGTTGCTTAATATTCTTGTGTTTATATATATATATATAGGATGAATGTGCTTAAGTTGTTAAGAGGACTTGTGCTTTCAGTATAAACAGTCTTTCTCAAATGAATCACTTCAAAATTTTGAAAAGTGACTTGATAAAATTCCTTTCTGTATCCATTTGCACCGAGGGAATATAGTAGTAAAGAATGTTACCTAGAATCCATAAGTTTCTTGGGCAGGGAAAGTAAAAGCTGCTTATATCTATATGGTAATGTAGTACCTGTTTTTTGTATTTTATTTCCATCAGCTACCAAATGGAGTGTTTCTAGGATGATGAAGTTGCCTCTGTAAAGTCACATTCACGCTGAGGATAATTTCTGTGGCATTTACTTGCTGTTGTAGAACTTGGATGGTGTTGGAGAAAACAGACACCTGAGAAATTAAGCTCTAATTTATTATCTTGTTTTAATTAAAAAAACAAAAATCAGCCTCTTCCTGTCAACTGTGCTTGCCATTTTTACTTGATTCCCACTTCCTCAGTCTTTAATTTTTTGATGGCTAGTGTTTGGTCTGAGAAACTGAGAATGGAGTTAGTCTGGTTTTACATTATTTCTGTCCTTCTTGTGTGACCCATTGAATGTGATGCTGTAAATGATAGCTGCTTCATTCTTCCAGCAGTGTGATCAAAAGCATCTTGACAGTGTTGCTGGTGAGTTTGGCCATCTTCATAATTGAAAAGTTCAATTTAGAAAAGTAATTTTAATGTAGAAAACAAGATACTGTAACATAGGCAAACAATGAAAACAGCTCTGCTGGACACTGTAATCTGGCTCAGAAATCTTTTATTCTTATATATTTAACATTTTTCAAGTACTAAAGTGTTGCAAAAATAATACACCAGTATGAGCATAACAATTTAGAAAGTACAAATGTGTGCCAAACTAAATTGAATCTCCTTCAACCAGTATAGCACAAAAACAACCTGGTACGTACAGAACATTTTATTCAGTAACTTCCTCTGCTGGAACAACTTCCAAAAGCATCTGAAGGTGCATAGTGATGGGCTCTGAGGAGAAAAAAGGTACTGTTAGAGGCTTTATGAGAGAACAGTGTTTCTATTCAGACTGATACTATTTTTCTGAGAAAATTATCCTTGTGAGTAGTTGTCTGTCTTTTCTGTGTTCATAGCTCAAACTTAAAAAATAAGGGGTGGGGAATAAGAACAATCTTAAGATCCAAGCTACAACATCCAGGATTTCTAAACTTGCTCTTTTTAGAGTGCAGTGCTTCTACTTGCATAATACATAATAGTTAATAATCTCAGGGGGCAGGAGAGACAGAGGATGGATTTTTTTAATGTCTGTGGAACTACTAATTCTGTCCTCTTCAGCTGGTTCCACTTTCCTTTTTAGAAATATCTGTGTATCCTGTTTTCCCTGAGATAATTGCAAAGAGTTTCTCTTGAGACTATGCAAAATCATTTTATAATTGGTCACACTGGCTTCTTGCACTTTACTCAGCAGCATTGTGATTATTTTTGGTCTCAATGCTGTTAATGTTTTCTTTATGAAGTGTAGTAAAATTGATAACCTGAGCTAAAAGTGCAGTATTTTCTGGCATAAGAATGTATGTCTGCTGATCTTTAGTT
This sequence comes from Phoenicopterus ruber ruber, assembly GCA_009819775.1. Classification (NCBI taxonomy): domain Eukaryota; kingdom Metazoa; phylum Chordata; class Aves; order Phoenicopteriformes; family Phoenicopteridae; genus Phoenicopterus; species Phoenicopterus ruber. The sequence goes on from CM020227.1 coordinate 11,875,243, forward strand.
AATGGCTAAAGCAATGTTTTGAAATACGGACAATTGAAAAACTAACTTTACAGGTAAATTAGTTCTGTTCATTTTAAATGTCAGTTTCTCTGTGCTACTACAGTGATGTATTGCTTTTTTTGTGAATTAAGTTTTGGTTTTGCTGAAGTTGAACATCACCTTTTTTTCACGGGAAGGAGTAAGATACAATCTTTAGTAAAGGTCACTGTATGCCCCTCACTGTATGTCTGGAAAATTGCCTCCTTCCACACCCTGCTCATGTGATTTAGATGGGATGGACCATATAATGAGCTTCGTTACAGTAATTAATCTAAAGCTTAGCAATGTTGTGTTGAATTTGGAGCTGGCTATCTGAGGTATACTTACTTGATATTTTTTGGGGCCAGTTGAATTTAAAATGAACAAAAAGTACATAAACTATAAGTCCACTAAGTATAAATAAAACGCAGTACAAATAGGCCAGTTCAGGTGCACTGATGATTGGTGCCAATACCAGTAAAATGGAGACTAATGTCACTATAACTGGAATGACGATGGGTATCTGCAAGACACAAAGCACAAAATTACTTGTTTGTTCTTTTGCTGTTCTTACAGAAGTTGCATATATAAAAGAAGAACATTTTCATTGTCTTATACTTTTTTTTTTCTCCTTTTAAAATTTCTGGAATTAGAAGGGGCGATTGAAAGAGTAGCAAGAATATGGATAGGGAAAACTCTTCTGCTAAGTCATTGACCAAGATCTCTTTGTCTATATTGCAAATTGCGGTATAAAAATTTGCATTTTAGTGAATCTGGGACCTGACTCCAGTGTAATGACCTGGGGTCTTATTTGAGGTGCTCTTATTTGTGGTAGTCTGCTGACTGCAGTTTCCCACCCCTGAAAATCTGGCTTGTGCCCATGGTCTGTACAAGTAAAAATAAACATTGTGTAATCTTTTGCCAGTCCTTATGGGCTTTGTCCTAGTGCAAAACTGGAGCAAAGTGAAGAACTACAAATAAATGGCTACATTTCAGGTAAGGGGAAAAAAACCCAAACAAACAAGGGCTCTGCCTGAGGATGTTGTTTAAATATCCAAATACTCAGGCTGAGTTCGTGTTTCAGTATTTATGGGAATGGAGGAAAAGCCGTACTGAATGCTGAACTTACCCGGATTGGTCTCCTGAGTTCCTTTCTTGTAAACCTCATAACAATGAGTGCAAGTATGGTTAAACCATAAAATATCCAGACTGCGAAACTAAAATAATTTATGAGTGTGTCAATGTCACCAGGGATAATATAAATAATAGCAATGGCCCCCTAAAAATGAAAACAAAAATTAGTATAGTCTATTGTAAAAGAAGGCTGAATTTTACTTATGTGTCAATATGGGCGTATGTTTACAGTGTTCCAGAGTGTGATCTGTGAATGCTTTTGCTTAAACATTTTGGTGTAAGTGTATTGCAGCACCTTTAAAGATAGTGTCCGCATCCTGCCAACATGTTTATTTTTGTGTGCAATCTTAATTCCATTTTAAATCAAAATAGTTAAAATTTGTATGCATTAATCTGTTTTGTCGTTGACTGCGTATCTTGGAGGAAGTGAAGATACTAAATACATTTTTAGGTTACTAAAGTTACTGGGAGTCAACAGAGCAATTGAATTTTGAATGTATCTTATTTTACTTTGAAAATAAGATAAATGGGTAAAATAAAAATAACAAGTTATTCTAGATTTATTTTAAAGTGTATTTACTGAATAGCATTTTTTTTAGTAAGATGTAAATGCATTCTTACAGGGACGAAATAGGGTAGTGATAGCTTTCTTTCAGGCATCCTGTGAAATAAAGGATTCGCCTAATACTAATCATTCATTTAATTTTTTTAATTTGTTTTCACACTGTGGATTCTTAAAACATTTTGATTTTAAAATCCAGTTCTGGAATGAAACTGTTCAAATCGAGAAGTTGGGGATTTTTATATAGTCTTTCCCTAATACGTATTTAGCAATTTTCTTATCTAGATAGTCAAAGATACGTGCCAAGTCTGCTGGTAAGAAATTGTGAAAGCATGTACTACTGGAGAATTTTTGTTGATAATTTTTCTGTACTTAGAATGTATACTTACGTAAAATATGATAGCAGGTGCTGGCGTTAAACGCTTAACACTAATGTAAGATAGCACCTTTAGCATGTGCCCTTCACGACCTGCAACATAAACAAGTCTGACAAAACAAAAACAAGGCAATCTAGTTAGTGTGGCACCTAGACTTTAAGTGGCATTACTAAAAAAAGAAAATTGAGTACCATTCATTTTCAGGTTTATTTTACTGTGTGGCTACATCTGACTATAATTTCATCAGTATTTCCTTTGAGATGCAATGGAATTTAAGGAGTATTGTAGTAGACTGAAATAAGGGAAATAACCAGTATTAAAGCAGCGAGCTTGAAACTAATTCTGAACCAGTATTAAAGTAGTGAACTTGAAACTAATTTCAGAATCATTAGTTTGCACGTATAAAATTACTTTGGAAAAAATGGTAGCTACTGTGTCCCTTTTAATTAAATATTTCCTTTTTAATTTGCTTCATATCAAAAAGCTATGTTAACAACCTTGTCAAAGAATTGGTCTTTACAACCCTGTTGTGTTCAGGTGGATCTGAAATTTAATTTTTTTTAAACACTAAATAGAAGCGTTGAACAACTGATAAAAAGGAATAGCTTCTCTTTCCAATTTTTACCTTTATCATTACTGATGTAGTCATGTTCTTACTGGTAGTTTTTTTTAACTGTTTAATTCTTAGCTTTAAGCTTGATGAGAGGTGGAAAAAACCTTTTGTGCTATACCTGCTTTGAATTAAGAATAAGAGACCTTATTTTCTAATTTTTCAAACCTGCATAGCCACTGTTTCTTTTTGAAAAGTAATAAAGCTAGATTTTCAGGTACTTTTTAATTACATTTTATACACTTGGATCAGAAGAATGTTTATCTCTTTGTGTGTAGATACATAAATGTATATGTAAATTTTTCCATCCTTTAAAAATTGTAATTTTAAGATATTTAGCATGGGAGCTTACCTGCCTGCGGTAAAACAGGTCCCGTTGGCAGATCCAATTGTAGAAAAGGCCACAAAGAGAGGAACTATCCAAGAGGCTGGATAAAGGACTCTGTCTCCAAATGTCTGGGATATAGGTTGAAAATTAATCATTTCTGTCATTTTAACTACCTTTTGGTATATTCAGTAATGTTGGCGCATCTTTAAAAGTACAGTAAAGGGGTATCTAAGGTATGTTACCAATAAAAACACGTATATTTTGTGTAGTTAATGCTTTGCAAATGAAGACCTGGATTAATTCATGAACCACTCTGTGTAGAGAGGAATATTGTTGTCGTGGTGTTTGAGATACAGTATCTGTAGGAAACACTAGGAGACAGATGGAAAAAAAAGACAGAAATGAAACTCTGGTAAAGACACCTGGTTTGGGGATGTGTCTGCAAAACAAAGAGTGTAGTATTGCAGCAGAGAGCCACGCATCCACAAGCTGGATTCAACCTCTGTAGAAGGAGTAACACTAGTAGCGACAGCATGACAACCTAGGCCTTACGGGTGAACGAGTAAAGGCCAAACTTGCTAAGGTCTTTCACTGCACTTCAGTTTTCCCTGTGCCATGGTATGTTAGTTGTTACTGCAGAATGGATTAGATCTAATGTAGGTACCTTGATCTACTGTAAATGAATTTTGAGTTCAAACTTTTGACAGGTAGGTTTTGGGTTTTTAGTTGGGGAGTGGTTAATTTTTTTAGTAAGTCAAGCATAAAGCATTCTGGGTTTGCACAAGTGTGCCATGAGTGGTGTTTCTTTGTCCAGCAGTAGGACGCTCATCAGTGCTAAGCAAGAAGTCTACTTGCAGATGTATAGACCTCTTTATACAGTGCACTTCTTTTGCTGTTTGCTGTGCTGCCTGTGTACTGCTCAGTGGCAGTTCTGAGATCTTGTTGTTTATTTAGTCTGACGAGTTTAGTGCCAGCTGATGTGTGTTGTTCAGATTGTAGAAGTTTAGTGGTATATTGAAGAGGACTAGTTCTTAAACGGGATACAACTTGATATCTACATTGCTATACCTCTTGGTGCAGACAAGATGCTGAAATGCACCAAAGTTCTACATTTTAAAAGATTTTATTGTTTAACATTTTTAAGTATTTCTATGTTAGTGTCCTTCTTCACTGTGCTACGCTGTATTTTACATGCATGCTGTGTACTGTTTGTTTTCCCCAAAAACTAACATTAGGAAAAATTGCTGCGTGACCTCTCAACAGTTGTTCTGGAGATGAATGTCCCGCGGAAGATTTACCGAGTGGAACCGAAGGGACAGATGTGTGTGTTAAGATTTTAGAAATTTATATCATCTTTAATTATCTGTAATAGTATGTCTTGCAATAATGTAAAAAGGATATTTCTTAGCTTTGTTAAGAAAAAAGGCAAGAATAAGGAGGAAGTGAATTATGGACTGCTTGCTGTTACCTCTAGAATGACAAACTTTGATCTACTGTCATTTTGCGTGTGCTTGTTTCTCAGAAATACTGGAAACACTGAAAAGGGCAAAGCAGCAGTCAGATGTTGTTTTTCCTTCCATCTTTTTGGTGCTTATGGAAAACAGTCAAGCTCTGAGCTGCAGTGTTTACAAAATGTTAGTTGAAGACTGCATTACTTTCACTTCCTTTTTTTTTTCCCTTGAGATATGACAGAACTACTGTTTAAGCATTACTGAAATAAATTTTAGATTAAGAAGTGACAGCAGATTAACGGGGGAAAAGGTGACACTGACAGTTTAGACGGAAATTAATTGTATCTTAAAAAAAATTACAGGTTCCTTTTTGCTCATGACTTTAATGCACACAGCCTTCTTCAGATGCTCTATTACAAAATAAAGTGGCTTACCACAGCAACTGCCTGGGACTGCAGGAGTTCTGTTGAAGTCATTACGGTGAAATATGAAATGTTTATCAGAACGTAACAAACTGTAACCAAGGGGATTCCAATAATTATAGATAGCGGTAGATTTCTAAAGAATGCAAAAGTAAGACTCCATCAGCATTGCTATATCACTGGTAGAGTTGTCATAGTAAACTGTGGACTCTTACTTTTCCCCACATGCTCTTTAGGTGTATTTACATTTCTTTATTGTAGAGCCATGGAAATCAGGATTTTAAAAAAGGAAAAATACAAATTTATGCAAATTTATGAAGCCTGTAATATATTAGCTAATTAGCTTTGTCTGTTAGTGCTCAAACCTTGAATAACCATTGCTTTTAAAAACAAACCAAAATATATGCCTGCTTGTACAAAAATATCAAGTGTTTGATTTTTGTCGTTAGAAATGCTGCTTTCCTACATAGTTTTACCTGTAAGGATTTTTAAGTTCTTCTGTGATGTAATTGAGTTGATTCCTGGAAGGAAAAACATTCATACAATGTTATTAGCAGTCAGGTGTTGAAATACTAACATATTATGAAGTCAAGTGTTACTTCTTGTGTTACTGTTTTTTACCTTTTCAGTCAAAAAAAAAAAAAGGTACAACCAATCTTTTAAGTGGTGAAACTGCAGGACAAAAAACTGAGCGTCTTATCCAAACGTCAGCCTCTTGATTTACAGTGTTTTTCTCCTCACAGTTTTAGAAGTATCTCTGAGATTTTGAAATGAGGTTGTCTTAGTTCTTAGATTAAATATCCCAGAATAACAAAAATTTGGCAGGCGTTTATCTCAAATTTACAAGATTCCCTTTGAACTTCAAGCTTTGCAATATCTGAGTCTTTTCAAATAAAAGTACAAGCGTACCTGTTGCAAGGAATGAAGCAAGTCTGCTAATGTTTCATAGTTGTTCTTTAAGTCATGTTTGTCTAGAAAACTAGCATGGAAACCTTTTTAAGGATTACATGTATCTATGATAATTTCCAAATACTCTTTTTTGCTAGAGCACGTAGACCAGATTGGAACAAGATTTGTAGTCATCCACTTCTGAAAATGTGAGAAGGAGTTGGTATGTACAGTTCAATAGGCTAATTTTCAGACCTCGATGCCTGGTGGTTATGTATCAAAATAGTCATTTAGGCACCAGCTCCCCTGCTCCCTTAAAAAATCTAGGTGAATGTCTGAAGCAGACAGACAGACGTGCCTAAGTTGAGACACTCAAGCTTGTAAATAGAACCTGAAATAGTAATCCATTTAAAAATAAATTTAGTTCTAAGCGTCTAAATGGGACTTGCTTTGTTGTAAGTTAAGATTTATATTCTTAATTCCTTCCAAAATACAGATCTATATGTAAACTTTCACAGTTTGAACATTTAAGAATAGCATTAACTGATCAGACCTTGATATTAGATCTCTGCCAACAGAGCCCTAGACCAGCTGTGACATTCCCTTTAATTTCAGGAAATGACACGCGTGAACTATTTTCTGGACTGTGGCAGAGATTAAGTTAAATATTCCTGCCAGTAAATAAATAAGTTTATTCTTACGAGAATAATTTGGGAAAGCACTCTTCTGAGTATTAAATATAAATGCTGTATGTAGAACATAAATGTAAACCTAAATCCATCCATATCTGTGGTTATTTTCAAATGTGTTTTCTTGAACGTGGTAGGTAATAATGGATAAACAGATGTGGAGATTTAAAACTGAAAGTTGCTCAGGGAAGACGACTTCAATGTTTTTACATTAATTCCAAATGAAATGGAATAAGAAAAAATTTGAAAGTTGAACCTTACGAATTCTGACACGGAATTTGATGGGGGGTAACCTGTAGGGGCTCTGGGAAGGATATTTTGCCTGACATAATGGAATTAAATTGTGTTATATTCTCCTCATTACCACAGTATCTAAGCACCTTCAGCAGCAAAGCAGTAGCCCTTTTGGGATCTGGTATAGTTTCTTTCCCTAATAAACAGCAACTTGAGGATTGGGTTTTGGGGCGGGGAGGGGAGTTGAACCAAACTGGTGTTCTTTTTCTAGAATTCATTAAGAGATTCTTAATAACAAGTCAGATGTTAACTTTTTCAGATCACATCTTTGAGTTCCACAGGGAGAGAGTAAACCAGTTAAAGGCTGTTAAACTGTAACCGTTAACGCTAGTAAAGATACCTTACCATCCATCATATGCCCAGAGTCCATTATAAAATGCCAGACTGATAGTACTAACAGAAATTTTACTGTCCTTGAAAGAATCTTTAAAGTTTTCCGTTTTTCCTGCAAATAAAACATAGATCACTGATCAGTGTTGAAATTAATTCCTTTAATCCCCACTGGATGAAGAAACATTCCAATATCTGTTTCAAGTTTTGAAACACCTTACTGTTAAAGTCAATTAATACCAATTTTTATTAATTGATCTGTAGTGTTGCATTTCCTACCCACCCCCCTTCTCTAAAAGAAAACACCATAGTTCCCAAGGATACGGAATTTAAAAAACACTGAATAAAGAGAGCCTTATTGTTGTGCCACTTCTGTCGGGGGAAACTTTTTAATGGTCATAGCAGAAGCTGAAATAATTTTTGCGAGTAAAGTATGTTTAATTACCTTGTGCAAGGAGAACAATTCCACTTACAATAATGATTGTGACAATGATCATTTTAGCAGCTGTGAGAAAATTCTGGAGATAGCTTCCCAGCTTCACACTCAGTGAATTCACTATTGTAATTACCACTAAAAGAAATAAAGTTATGAATTTCTGCATTAAATTTGTCAGAATTGAAAGAAAAGTTGCTTCTTAAAGCCTTCCCCCCCCTTATTTACTGTACTGTTTTTTCCTCCCACTGTTTGTCTATATTATTGGTACAGTTTTCTAATATACTATGAATAACTTTTAAAATCGTGAGGAAAAACAGTTTTCTGAATTGATTTTGATAGTACCTTTAAAAAAAAAATTGAAGTTGCACAGCGTTCTGATAAACACAGAAATAATATCTCTACACTTAATTTTTCTTCCTTTTCTGCTAGAGATAAGCATTCATTACACAGCTGTATCTATCTTAATAAAGAATAAAAGAAACTTAGACTAGGAACAAACCATTTTTAAACCTATCCTTTTTATCTGTTGTTGAATTAGTTATAGTGGGAAGGACTCGCTGTACTGTGCTCCAAAGTTTTCTGTTGCTTTCAGTGTAGGATCGCTTCCTGGTGTCTTTGTGAAGATTAACCTTCTGAAGTCTCACTGTGCCCAAATGCGTTCATTGATGGGGCCAAACGAAAATGGCTATGCAATTACAGATCTTGTCTCTTTCTTAAAAAGTATGAGTCTTACCAATGGCAGCTGCTGCAAGACACTTGATGACAACTTGGGGCGGATCACAACCCGGATAAAAAGGAGCTGATGCATACTCTGCAAAGCTGAGACAAATGATTGCAAATGAGCTGGGTTTTGTGACGAGTAAGCTTGTCCAAGAAAACAAAAATGCTGGAATTGGGCCAAATGCCTCCATAAGGTAAGGATATTCTCCCCCGGATTTTGTGATCATTGTACCAAGCTCAGCAAAACAAAGTGCACCTGAATAACAAGAAAAGCATTTATTACTGGTTTAGTTCATACACTTCTTAAGATATGGCTGTTAGAACAGATTATCATTTTTTTAATAGGTAGAAAAGTTAAGAAAATAGATAGAATGCATCATTACTCTCTTAATGTTTCTCTGCGTTTTACTGTATATGCAAAATAAATTTTTTAATTACTTGTGAGCAATTGGAAAAAATATACTGAAACTATTAAGTTACAGTCCAGAATTTACTACTACTGGTGTTTAAGACTTCAGCAAAGAAAGTACAAACATTCTGATTTCATATTAGATGTGTGTTTAAGAAACTGACGCTAAAGTAGCGTCTAAGTGACAACTGCACTGGCTGACCTACCTTTTGGAAACTTGAAAAAAATAGACTTGCTGCATAATTTTGAAGTACAATGTCTACTAAGCTCAGCTTTAAAGTACAATGATACTTACGGATTTATTGCTGTGGCTGGCATCTTGTGTAAAGGTTTTCCGCGTGTGCTGTGTACCTGACACAATGCCCAAAGAATTCGTTTTTCATTTACTACTTAAAATATTTTGAAGTACCTAGTGCTAAATTTTTAGATAATAGACTTACACAATTAAATAAGTAGAAAAATAGCAGAAGTACCTAGCTCACTGCCAGTAAATTTCACATTTTGCCTGTGACTTAATAGAAAATTACTCTTGTTATTAGTGGATGAAGTAAGCAAAACTAAAACTTGCTTTCAAAATGACCTGAAAATGTGCTTTACAATTTTAAAAACTTAATTTATCTTCTATAAACAGCACATATTTTAAATTTTTGCCAGAGTACTACTACACTGATCAGGATTGGTCTAGGTGCTATTAGCTAATTTGTGAAATGAGAGGAGTATGCAGATACAGTAGATACAAAGATTTAAGCAAAGATTCAAATTCTTTGACTCGTTTACCTAATGTTGCAAGAATTCCACAGCCTGCCCAGATGGTTAAACAAGGACCCACGGCGCCAACATTGGCAAGTACTGATTTTGGAGAAACAAAGATACCTGAGCCAATTATTGTACCAACAATCATACAGATTCCACTGATGAGGCCCACCTTGAAATAAAATGAGACATTTTGGTAAGGTAATTTCTAATAATTCCATAATTACTTTTTGGTATTACACAATTACAGTAATTGTCATGACTGGCTTATTTTTTTCAGCTTTCAACATACAGTTTCTACAATTTAAGTAGAAATATTTTTCCAGTCTTGGCACCAAACTAAAACCACATAGAGAATCTTTTTCCAGGTTACTTAAAGAGGAATTCCACTCCCTTCTGAGAGCAAGTGGCAAATCTGTTTTCTAAAGCATCCGTAATTTTCTGGAGGAGACAAATTTTCACTTGTCTTTCTGTACCAGTGGCGATTTTATGGTTATAAATACAAACAAACTTTCACAAGCAAAGAGCTGAACAACCCACTTCAGCCTCTGAGAAGTACACGTGCCAAGAAAGTGTCTCACTGATCAACTTTAGAAGTTATCAGATAGAAAAATAATTCAGACTTAAAAAATACATATTCTTTTTAGTTGTGTTTATATCAGAGCTGTTTAACTAGTACATTTTAGTAAACTGCTAATTAACCCAAGCGCATGGTCAAGATATTAGTGCATCACTGCTAAATTGGGACGCGGTTGCCGTTTTTGTACGATGATGCGTGTGCACAGATCCCCCTGCTGCCTCCCTCTGCCAGCCGCTCGCACGCACACAGGCTGAAGGGGGAAAGAAGAAAACTTACCTCCTTTTGTAGGTTCATCGTTTGGTGTTCCTGACTCTGAATGGATTGTCCATCCTCTCTTCCGCTGTGCTCTCCTTTCCTTTTCCTCAAGCTTTCTTCACCCATTTGGTTTACTTGTTGAAATCTCTAAGGAAAGAAGAACAAAGTATCAGTCTAGTGTATTAATGTTTGCTTGAATTTTGCTGATATATATGGGTCCAAAACAGCGTAGGTAAATATTGCCAGAAAACATAAACACGCACACAGATACTTGCTCACAGGCAAAGGACTTCCATCTAACTACCTACTCGGAGATTAAATCAAAGAGGCCTGATGTCGTCTTCACCTCATCCATCTGACTTGCTGTGGATTTTCCTCATGCCCACCTGGCAGTGAATGTCTTCGTATCTTCTGTCTCAGGTTGCATTCAGTTGAGAGGATGTCCTTACAGGAACAATCTAGGTTTTACAGCTAGTCCCTCCTTTGAATTCCTCCAGAGGTCCAGACAGATTTAATCTTTCCCCAAAAGCTAGTCTGTTTTCTTATCTAGGAGACCTTCTTTCTGATCTTCGTTAAATTGGGCCTTGTCTCAGTTCCTTGGAGATGCAAGTATCTGCTAAACCAAGTGTTGTCTGCTGTAATTGTCTAATTAGCAGCTCTTTGCCTCAGAAAGTGTCACGGCTCTTCTCCGTGTTGACTCAGGGTGAATGTCTTCTACTGAACGTGTTGTTCTGCTTAGAATTAGAATGTAAACAGTTTGTTTTCAAATTTCAACTTAGACTTGGTCCTTTTTTTTGGTGGGGATTTTGCTTGTTTCCCATACTATTGGAATAAAATACAACTTGAGATAGTGAAGGAAACTGCTCAGGTTAGGTCCGGATTCTGAAAAGTAGATTCAGTCAAAAGTCTCGTCTCTTCTCAAACCCTACAGCTATAATTACTAGAATCAGAATGTTGGAAGATCATTTTTCAGTTATACAGACAGTAATTCAGGAATGCGTCATGTTTAGGCAACTTTAGCTAGCAGCCAGTAATTCTTGGCTACAAATACTGTAGCATTTTAAATTGATAGAACACTTATCTCAATACTGCTGGTCTTCACAAACGATTGGGCTATAAAGACATCCAGTTTATGTTTTGAATTAAAGGTTTTTAAAAGAAATCATCATGAATCCAACTTTTAAGATTAAACCTACAATAGAAAATTGCCCACGTAAGGAATGCAGGGCTTGGGTCACTGAATTTTATTACAGCTTCGTGCCCAACTTCTCTCTTTAAAATCATGTATTTAGAATGTTTTAATCATCATCTTTTAGCAATTCATACTTTCACTTACCTTACTTATTTATATTTGTTTGGTGTTAATCAGGTCCAGGAATCTTTTGTATAGTGTATTTCTTTATTTCTCCCGTTAGATTTACCAGCCAGTTAGACGGCAAGACACGTCCATGTCTGAAACCAGAATACGCAGAAGCAGCAGCTTAAGTACAGAGGTTATAAAAAGGTAATCATTAAACCCATTCTCAGCCAAGAAGCTTTGAGATAGGAACCACAGGTAAACCAATAGTCCAATTAGTTTATCTTTAAAAAAAAAAAAGTCTTTGTTCCATTCGTGAGAATGTTTGTCCAGTACCTAAGTAGTATATTACATAGTGAGAGTGAACCATAATTTGAAGAGTTTATTTTGATGATTTTATATCAAGCGATTTCTAATTTGGAGATGCTTTGGAAAGATAACTTTGAAGTAATTGTCGTATTATGGGTGCATTAAAAACATCTGTCCAGATGTTACCTGCATCCTATAAAAATAGTTGATGTTTTTGTCTTGAGAAGGTAGAGAAGTGTGAGCAGAAATTTTTCCTTTGTTTTTCATTAACCTGAAGGCAGCTGAGTGGACAGCTTGTGTTCCCTTCACATTCAGTTCCAATTAATTTTTCATTTTTGTAAATGTTTAAAAATCTTGTTTTAGTGAAAAATGCCATTCTCTATTTCTATATACTTGTATATCCAGGAAAAAAGGTGTTGTTATCCTGAATGCTGAAATAAGGTAGCTTCTTTCATTCCAGCCAGTCATCTCTAAAATACTTGCAAAAAAACCCCCTTAATCATGTCTCACTTAATTGTTTTTGGCAATGCAGTCATACAGCTCCTTTCCTGTACAACATCCAAACCCATAAGGCCTGATCTAACTTCAGGTGACTCTTTTCAATAAATGTCTACTGTTAAAAGCTAAAAGATGCACTGGTATTAGTCACTAATGTTAAGATTTCCTCATGAACAATAGTAGTACAGGACTAGAGGACTGCATAGACCAAATTGTTGGACCTAAGTATCAACAAAACTGTATCCTGGCGTGATTTGACAGTTGGTTTTCTTTCCTTTTTTTTTTCTTTTTAAAAAAACCTTCTGTTTAAGCATGCAGGCTTGATCAACAGGAATTCTTGTCTTTTGTAACGTTGATGTAAATCTATGACTAAAAATGGACTCTAAGAAAATGTGAAACAGACTTACGTTGGTTTATATTTGCCATGTTTTGTGATGGTTGAGCCAGACTCTCTGCTGTGAATGTCTTTCTCCAAGATTCAGATTTGCAAATTAATGTCGGTACTGAAAACAAAACCAAAGCTGTATTTTTTTTTTTTTTTTTTACTCACTGTCTGTCTTTCCTCTCTTCGTTTTTCTTGTTTAATTCTCACAGAAATACGGTTAAGCTTCGAGAGAAGCTCTTCACTCTTAACTAACTTCTTGTTCAAGAATTACCACCTGAACAATGGTTGGACAAAAGTTCTTATTTTTCTACAGATAAGATAGAGTGTTAAGATTATAGTTTTACTACAAGCATATGAAAAGCCAGATATCAACAACTTACTCCTTTTTCTGCATCTTTTACATGGACTTAAAAATATTTTTCATGGTAATTGTGATGTAGGATTAAATAAACCACTGTTTTTATATCAGTCAATTGCAGATGCCTCATTTGGGATCAGGTATTATGTAATGTACTTCTCTGTTCTCTATAGCTGATAATTTTGAAATTAAGATTTATAATCTTATCATTCCTATGTTTTTCCTGAAATGCCACAGAAACTATTGAAACATCTAATGTGAAAAGAAAAAAGAAGGGGGGAATCATTATGGGGCTAACTTTGTCCCTCAAAATGAAGTAGACACACCTTTCACATTGTCTCTACCCTGGAAATTCCAGACCAACAAAAAAAGGGAAAAAACCTTACATAATTTTGATTAAAAGATAATGGAGTATGTCATCTTTAATTCCATATTAAGTAAAGTTTGCTTAGGAATTTTTTTAGATTTGGTGTAGGTAATCTTTGAATTTTTTGTGCAGATTGTTCTACACATCTCGTGATGTTTTCAGATGTCTTTTGTTTCGACATCAGATCTATACTCTGTTTCTTCAGATACAATAAAGGTAACATCGAAAATATGTTGTTTGAGTTTTTGCCTAAGCAACCAGTTTCTTTAGTCAACCTGGAATGCACATTTGGAGAGTTCCCATCTGTTCAATAGGTGTCTTAAATCTCTGCCGGTGACTTGACCTTAACTAGCCTGTGTTTCCTTATAAAAATGGAAAAGTATTTTCATTTATTGTCTAGTTTTGTTTTAGGGGTTAATCTTCTTGGGACAATATAAACTTGTTAAAGGATTTGCAATTTTACCAGCAATCCTTCTTTTCCTCAGCCACTCAAGGGGAAAAAATAAACATTGAGTTCAAGGATTCTACTGTTGTTTTCTTCATGGACAAGAGAAATGGCATTTTGCAGTCATGGGAAAAGACTCCTTCCCTCTCAAATGTATACATAGATGAAGAGATCAAGGAGTTCAAATTCCAAGGGGCTGTAGAAGCAAACACTCTGTGGGCTGGTCCTGTCTAACCAGTGTAGTTTGAACCTTTTCAAATGCTATTTACCAGTTAAATCGTAAAAAGTAATTTTCAACTTTAATTCGGGAAATAGCTAGGGCACAGTCTATAAATACACCTTTTATTATCATTAGTCACTAATAATAAAGGTTAATGTTTGTTAGGGTTGGTATTTATTGCTTGCAGTAATGCACGTGTTCTGCTTTGACCAATACTTAAGCAAATGGTGAGGATCATTCCAACGTGCAGATTTTAATTGTAGCTTAGCAGTATCTCAGAATGGATACTTTCCATTCTAACCTTGCTACTTAGCGGGTTACTTAATTTTAATCAGAGGACCAGTGTGTTTACTTGCACTTGCTCTTCTTTGAATCCTACCGTTAATAGATGTGCTGTAAGAAGTTATCTTGCTACTGTCATCTTTAAATGCATTTTAAATTTTTTTCTGAGTAGTTGCAGGCATGCTGCAAGTGGAATATTAGAAAACATTCTTTTTCAACAGCTGTGTCATGCTACTGGATTGCAAGATCTTTGCGTCTTGAGGGAGTCAATAGGAAAGATTAGACGACAATGTAGTTCTTAGTGCTCATAGTGTATATGATTTTTAAATACCGGCATTTTTTCCCTACTTAGTTCTTGGTTACAATGTAGTTGGTTTTGCCCCTGTGACACGTAAGGCTGTTGAAAAGATCTTCAAGTTTGCTAAAGGTTTTGCACTAGACCTGCCTGAATAGCGCACATTTTTTAGTAAGACAAAGATTTTTTTCTATTATGATTTTGTTTTTTAAGCACAGCTGTTTGGAGACTCTTCACAAGCTTGTAAATGGTATGGGTAAAAGCTGGGTATGTCATTCTATCCAAAACATCACAAAAAATCAAGGAATCTCTTAAGGATATTCTAAAGGAATTTTGATGGCCTCTGAAGAAAATTAGCTTGACTATATTGAATTAGTTTTTTTCAGAGCTTTCAGGAGCCAAAGTTTTTAACAGTGTTTCAGAGCCTGATCAGAATTAGTGATTTCTCTAATACACAGCCAGCTCCTCTTCTTTTTTCGTTTGAGGAACAAGTGCCTCACTTTGATCTCCTTTTTGAGCCAAAATTCAGGTTGCATTCCACTGGTGTTTCATCAAGGAGGAGTTACCAGATAACATTGGCTTTGGAAGATGGCATCTCTAGCGTGCCCATCTCTAGCTGAGGAAGACAGCAGTGAATACTGAAGTGTTCCATAGAGGTTATGATGTTCTGTGCTACCTACTTTTTGAAGTCTCAGTTTAATTTTAAATTTACCAAAACCAAAAAAACCAAACACTTGACATGTAAAACAACTTTTAAGTACTACAATATATCTTCAGATATTTCATATCTGAATGCATGTTTATGTAGATATGTTGAAATTAATTTAGTACGGGGGGGGGGGGGGGGGGGGGGAATCAGAGCTAAAAAATCTGGAGATCTCACTCACCAGAAACCACATTTTTTTAAAGGTAAAGAAGCCTTCAAAGTGCATCTACTCTTCTAGTTTCAAACTGATTGATGCTGTAGAATTTTTACCATATTTATTTACATTAGATTTGCAGAGTAGGATGAGTGCTCAGAGCTCTCCTAAATGGAAGAGCTGTGCCTGGCCAGCCAAGGATTTGTAGTCCCAGAGGAAAAGCTCTTACAACTCCTGATGCAATGTGTCAGTATAGTGGCATGAATTTTTCATGGTGAAAAATCTTAGGAGGCTCTCTCTGAGCTGTTGAAGAGCAATGTTCTGGCTAGAAAGATAAGAGCATCCTTCTGACTTAAAAATAGAGGAAGGGAAAAAGAAAACAGCTGGGTTTAAATGACTTATAAATGGGCAGGGGAAAATTTTCTAATAGGCTAGAAATTAGAAAATGAATGACCCTCAGTTCAGAGGACATTAGGGCATACTCATCTTAATGTGTTGCTGAGTGTCAGAATCTCCCTGGTATTTACCAAACAACTGAAGCACAGAGTATGTGATACTCTGCACCGACAACAGAGTAAGAAGTAATGCCAATATATTTTAACAGTAGTGGGGAAAATGCATTGGAACTGCTGAGGTTTACTCTGGACTCCCCGGTGGTTTGTTTTGGTTTTGGAAAGGTGGTGGCAGTGTTTGCTTTTTGAATTTATAGTCATGTTATTTAATCCAAATGGTTTTTTCTAGGAAAATTATGTTCAGTTATTATGGACAGAATATACTCTGTAAATTCAGCAATGAAACTTTAATGTGACTGCAGTTCCACAGATTCTGAATTGTTTTCTCAGTGTCTTGATAGCAATTGAAGAATGCTCCATGTTTTTATGTTGTTTTGTGAAAGGAAGCTGAAACTACTCCATTGGTTCAATTTACAGACTGGAAGATACTGTAAATGGAAGGAAGGTGCAGTATATCCGAGTCAGTACGCTCTGTCAGCAGTGGTTGAGGTAAAGTAGTAAGTTGCTAATGTCAGGTGCATAGCAGAAAAAAAGATAAATTGGCAAGGGTAGAATTTTTGTAGTAGAATGAAACAGCCAAATCATTTCTTTAGTATCTATGAAACAAGGCAAAATAACATGATAAAAAACATCTCATTGAGTTCTGGGTTTTTAAGGTACTGTTTTCATTTTCTCCAATATCTCTGTACAAGGTCACTTACTTGATTGTGCAAAATTCTAACACGTTCACGCTTGAGTGTGTTTGGAACTTGTTTTTAAATACAAGGTGATGATTTACTCAGAACAGGATAGTTAATTCTTCATTTCAACACTTTAAAGATTCATAAAAGTCGTTACCTGTGCAAACAGGAAGAGTATTCTGCTGTTTGTTTCTTTGTAGTACTACAGTGCCTAGCAGTAATAGCTGTGATGCTGGACTATAAAGGAATGAGTTGCAGTGAGTATGAATTTATCAGTAATTCTGTCAAAATAAACTGGTTTTATTTCTCAATGTAATAAGCCAAGTGAATAAGGAAGAAACAATAAAATATATATATATATCTCAGTCTTGGAAGGGCTTTTATTGGTGACTGTCTCTATATTCTCATCAGTGGCATGGTCTAAAAAAATTACATTAAAAAAAATCTCTAACAGAGTAGATGAACTAATTGAAAAAGTTAAGGAGAAAGAAGCAGTGGGTGACTGTCAGGCTGGGGAAAAGGGTGGTTGTGCAGGAGTGTGTCCTGGGTCTGTTCTGTTCAGTGGTTGTGTTTGTTGCAGCTGATGGAAAATACTGTGAATGTACAAATTTGTGAACAGTACAAAATAGGGAGGATGCTCTAATAGAGTGGGCTGGTGAAGGGCTAGAATGCATTGCCCAAAGAAGTTAAAAGGATTCCTTTGTTACACACCTTTCATGAAAGATTAAACCAGCATCTGCCAGGAGTGGCCCAGTAAATCCTCCTATAGGGGCGTTTTTCAGTGATCCTAGATTTTCTGTAGTGTGCTGAAAGCTACACCAAGCATGGGAGGGAAATTGGAACAAATGTACCAGCTTCATAAGACGTAATAGTTAGAATCATGAAAAGCTTTTGTGGTTCCTTAGTTGCTGTGTATACAAGACATCCTGAAAGCTTTGAATTCACGCTTGTGGACATTGAGCAGGATTCGCAGTATGTGCTTTGGTATGTGCAAAGTGATTTCTATGCAAATCATGCCAGCTGGAGAGAGAAGAGTAGACCTTTGTTTGTGTGTTTGATTGCTGCAGCAGGTACAGGCTTCAAAGGTTTACAATATCCATATAATGTCCACAAAGTACATGGTAGTACTTTGGAGTTTAGGTAACCAGTTCTACGAGAATGTGTGTGACACAAGCTCTGCAGCCTCGCTCAGCTTCAGGATTTTGAATTCCTTAAGGCAATTGTTTTACAGTTCAGATTGCGCCTTTGGTACTTTTTCCCCGATGCTATTTTCTTCCATGAACTTCATCCCATTACTTAGTGTGGCTTGGTTCAAAGGTTACTTGAAGTAATTTATTTCCATCCTTGGTGTTAACAGAAAAGTGAAGAATGATTACAAGTTTTGTTTCTTCCTTAGTTTTCACGCACTAGTTAGAGAAGAAATCTGTAACTTCGTGTTTCCCAGAAGTTCCCTCCAAAGATGAACCTGCATTAAATGTTGCCAGATGATCAGCTTTCTTGTGGTTTAGCAGTATTGCATTTTTGTATGTAGTAGCAAGGAGTGGAACAATTAAATTTGTCAGTGGCTAGTATTCTATAATATTAAGGCTAGGGAGTTTAAAAAAATTGTAGTGGGCAGTCTTCTTTCACTCTGTGGAGAAAAGGTAACGTAACCAGGTCCTAGTAGTTAACTGGGGGGTCAACTGCAGCCGTGTCTAATTCTGTAAGAAATAATATATTTAAATTTCTTAATTCTTAAAAAATCATCTATAGTAAAATGCACTATATTGTTTACTTTTTATTCTTTTGCATTGTTTGCTTTCATTATTTCTCAGCTGAAGCAAGGTGAACGGAGCTTTCTGCTGTGTTGGTACAGGTTAGCTGAACAGCCTTCAGCAGATGCTAGCAGAAGGATTTTACGGTGTGTCAGCTGGTGCCTGACAAATGTAAATGCAAAAGCAGCAGCCAGCAGGTGTCGGGTATGGTGCTACGTGGTGAGCGCTTTTTCTCTGAGTAAAAGCACAACATCCCTTGCAACCAAAAAAACTTCAAAAATTGGCAAAGGTCGTAAGATCATACGAGATCAGCCACTATCTTGATATTGTAACCCTTGCCCATTTTGCACACATTTTTCAGACTCACATTTTCTATAGCAGTACTCAGTTTAGATGCTGTTCATATCTTCTAAACGTATCCTGTTGTAAAGAGGAGCTCAGTGTACTAAAGCTGATGGTTTTAGTCTCAAAGGCCATTTAATGATTTATGACCGCTGTGATAATCTCCATTCATAAGGATCGCAGACTTCGAGGGCAATTTCTTCTCTGAGAACTAAAGCATTATAGATGAAGTTTGAAAAAGAGCTGACTTCCTACTACTTTTGAAAATGTTTGTGGTTACAATTCCTGTATCTTAAAGCAGGGTGACAGCAATCCCTGAGAGTAGAGTCCTGTTGTTTATGCACTGTACAACTATGTCAATGCCATCAAATACAGTTTTCACCTGATTTGGTATCTTACCACCCAAGCAGTTCAACATCATTAAAATATTAGTTTCCGTTTGGTAGGGACATGCAGGTTTATTTTGAATGGGTAGGAGTTTCTTTAGTTGCTTTTAGTCAGCTTTTCCATCAGAAAACAATATTTGCAATGATGGTAAAAAGGCTGCATCTGGTTCCTAGCAAAAGTAGTGCTGTGAAATACGTTTTTCTTTGCCCAAGGTTTCTCTGACAATGTAGGTTTTAAGTTGGCCTTTTGACATACCTAATATCACCTGTAAGTTTTGACCTGCTGATGCAGAATTGCTTATACTGGCTAATTACATGGAAGCTCAAGTTCTTGTGTCTCTGCTAAATAGTTCTAGTTAGAACTAGTTCTCCAGGCTTATGGAGCTATCCCTAGTACATTGCTAAAATGCAGGGTACAAGAATTAATTTTCAACTACTTCTTGTAGTGCTGTCTTGATCCCTGTCCTTTTGACTGTGTTATTTTAGATTATATAGGCTAACAACTTTTTTCATACCAAAACCTGAGAAATAAGTGTTTGTGCTTCTGCTCGGAATTGCAAGATGATTAAAATCACATGACCAGCGGGGAGGAGAACTAATAAGTATGAAATAGCGTTCAGAATACTTGCACATATGTGTATGCAAAATGATTACCACAGTGAAGATGGAAAAATTCAGATAGACCCATCTTTGTAGTGGAAGTGATGCCCTTCTTTTCACCTTTGATCTTTGGACCACTATTAATCCTTAATTAAAGATTAGATTGACTTAGATTAGACTACGTGACACCGTTCTCTTAAAACAATCTCTTACTGTTTTAAAGGGAAGAACATGTACCAGTGACTGTTTTTATTGGTTCAAGTCCTATCCTAACTTGTCCTGTTTGCTTCTAACGTCTGTAGCACCTCTTTCCTGTCTTGAGTACTGCAGCAGAGCAAGAAGAATATGACTGTGGAGAAGAATCCCTGTGCGCAAGGCAGCAGTGTGTTTGAATTGGGATTTTAATAGAGCTACAAAAGGAGAAGGTAAGGAAGGTAACTTGTCGGGCCAGTTGTGGGTACAAGCCTGCCGAGGTGCAGCTTCAGCTGACGGCAGCTGATGCCTTAGCGATGCCATTGAATTGTGTGATAAACGGGTTAGGCACTGGCTGGGAGAGGGCACTGCACTTCGTGCTGTGTTTGGAGAGCCTGAAAATCCATGTGAACAAACTTTTTCCACTAAATAACTTTTCACTTTTATAACACCCATTTTCCAATTGCGTGTAATTGCGTATAATTTGATCTGTAACGGTAAGTTGTGGAAGTGCTCAATGCTTCTTAACCGTGCTTGGTGCTGGCACCGAGAGCTTAGCACCTTCCTTGGGTGGCATTTTCACACAGTTGACTTCAATAGTGTGTGTGTGTTCCGAGAGAGTGTACGTTATGAACTAAAAATGTATGTAATCTTTATATTTTTTTAAAAATAAAAGGTACTGATTAACTCCCAGTAGTGATTCCTTGTGGCGTTTGGTTATCAAATAACGCAGTTAAGTTCTCCTTAATTGCACCTCCTAGAATTACCTGTTTTCAATATTCTGAAGCTGGAAAGAGTCAGTAACTGCCAAAATATACAAAATGCCTCTAATTGGGTTGGTTTCTAGTGGCTCATTTGGGGTTTTTCCAGTGCTCAAAGAAAATTATTTTGGTTTTAACTGCTTCTTAAGCATAGAAGTGATGGTGATCATCCTTTAAGCTCTTTAAGTTATTTCTTCTAGTTAGCTTTTGACACATTGGATTTTTGTTTAAGTAGTGGCACTGCCTGCTAGGCAATCTTAACTCTCTCAAAATTACTAACTTTGTTAATAATTTCAGTGAGATTTTTCTGTTGTTTTGTTTTTGGGTTTGTTTTTACTTCCTGTTTAAATGTTGTGTGTTTTAATAAGAAAATAATATTTAATTTTTTTCAAAAGACTATTTATATGTGTAATGCCTGTCTTGTGTTTTTTCTAATCCTAAAACCGATGGTCTGCAATAAACAGTATTTCATGTACTTTTTGTACATTGAAACATACTAAAAACAAGTGTGTTAACACAAGATGAAAAACATCCAGAGCCTAAGATTTATCCTTCATCTGGAAGAGACTTAAGGGAAAACCGGTTCTTTTAGCTGTTCATAAAGTAGAAAGCGAAAATTAGTTTCTTTCCTAACGGTCAGAAGGAATTGGTGAGAAGCACCTGTCTAATCACTAATTCTATTTGTACAATACTTGACATTCTTGCAAATGCGTTTGCTTTTGTTAATCTGAAACAATCCCAGGATTCTACTGTCCAAGAATGTCAAATGGGTGATACGTACATATGTATTTAAAAGATCTTCTAATAGGATTTTTTGGTATGCCAAAAAAGTGGTCCTGAGCCACAAAAGGACTTTTTCATCCATGGGACATCATGATTTCTTCTTGCAAATGCTGTGGAAGTGTGTGAGTATGGATAATTTCCCAGGGATTTGATTAAATGTTAGCTCATTTAAAGTTTAACATAATGTTTTAATGACATGCAAATGAAAAAGCAAGTGTAGCATTTCTGAATGTAAGAGTGTCACTGTCAAGGTGCTGTCCTTTGAACCATACATTAAAACCTACTCTGAAATGAGAGCTGTGACAATGGGAAGCAGCTGTGGCAGAAGTGTAATGCTAAGACATGCCCAGTTTACTAAGTGGAAGAACAGTGAGGCCAATATTGAGAGAGTTTTGAAAAATCTGACTTCCATTTCTAAGGAATTACCAATGTGATAGTGTTTTCCCTGTGAATTTGTTTATTTTTACAAAATCTTAAGAAATATTCAACAGGGCAATTAAAATCAGATGAGAAAATATGTAAATCATTTACATATGCAGTTCCGAGGTTGTATTTGCGTACTCGGAGATGCTTATCTTGAAAAATATGACATAAAAGACGTCATTTTCAAAACCTGCCTTCAAAAACATGAAAAACAATGTGGGTGTAGCTGTGTGTGTGTTTGATGTTCTTTCAGGATCATTGTAAGCACACATGCAGATTGGAGTTTGTATGGAAATCAGGGGAGTGTGTATGTCTGTACTGTCTATACATGCCTTGTCTGAATAGGTATTTCAGACCTTCCATTTCAAATTAGTTTTTTCAAATTCAAGGGAAGACAGGAGACAGGACTGGTTTAGCAACAGACCACCCCCACCCCCCACCCCCCCCCCCACCCCCCCATATTAAGTTGTTTAAGACTGTGCTTAAAAATTATTTCTGATGTTTTGGTTGTTACTGTGAGTCACTGAGTCCTAAAATAGTCAAGGTGAAAAAGCCAGGAGCATTTGGAAAGCATTTGAAGATGTACCTCTTAACTACCCAGGAGACCGTAAGATAGCAGCACTAGTTTTGTTAGTCAGAGTCTTAATGTGGCACGTAGAAGTGAGTCTTGATGAGCTGGTAAGGTTGTTGCACTCATTTTATTCCCAGCAAAGGGAAGTAATTAAAGTACATATTAAAATCCCACTGATGTGGGACTCACATGTATTTGAGGTAGCTGCCTTGGCGTTTTGTCTCTCATCAGGGTGGTGTCTGCGTGCACTGAGATTTTGCAGGTGCTTTGAGAGTCTGCAGAGTCTTCGATTTTCCACTGTATTGCAGAAGCTGGCTTTAAAAATAGAACATACACACAACGCTAAGAATGGTGGCGTGATAGGAGGTGCTCTCCCCACCCTCTCCTAAATAACCCTGTTCTGCTGAGTCATGGCCTTACCCTGAAGGAAAACGCCTCAGGAAAGCAGGAAACTTTCTAAGACGTGAACAGTATGTATTCTTTTGGGTATTTAACTTGGTTTTCTACTCTTTTTGTTAACTTCGATCAAAGCCAATGAGTCTTTGTTATTTCTAATGTTATACAACTAGGATAGTTACAGGATTTTTGTATTGTTACCGTTTTCTGGTACCATTTAGGTTTTGTTATGGAAATGAAGCAAAAGCAAAAAGCTGATCCAACAAGTTACATGTAAATCCAAAATAAAGTCACTTCGTACCAATACATACTACTGCAACATTGATGTGCAATATTGTGAAAAAAAAGCAATTATGAAAGCTAAGACAAATATGCGTCATAATAATCTAAAGGCTGGCACTGCTGCAGAGAATGCTTCTGGGGAAAAAAAAGTGGCATCTGGAGGAGGGCTGCAACCTCTGCTGGCATCTCATCCCCTCGGCAAAACTACGGTAGGAACTTGCTGACGCCCGGGCTCCTGTAGATCTGCTCAGTGGACAGTTGTGTGTTCAGGCACCATGAGCCGTCATGAGGATGTTTGTCTTGTCTCCTTCACAGTCAAATTTTTCTTTGTCCTTGAGATGACAGGATTTTTGGCAGATAATCTGGTATAAGGACATCCTTGCATCTCAGGAAGTCAAGATGCTTCATCACCAGCAACGAGAACAGACACATTTTTTTTCTTCAACTTTGATCATATTCCATCTATACTTTATTTGGTGATTTGGGGAGATTTATGGAAATTTGTCCTTTTAATTAAAACCATATTGGAGGCTCTCTGTCTTGCTGTTCACTTGTTTTGTGGCAAGGTATGTGTCTGTGCTAGAACACCAAGCTTACCAGTTGTTTATATTGTTAACTGGATACTTCTCTTTTTATGTTAACTTAGAGCTGTACCACACTTTGCCTTAACAAGGAATGGCCTTTTCTTCAAAAAACGAAGTCATATTTTAGGCTAGATTTACACTATTGATGGTACCACTGGAGAATATGCTGTTGTCAGTTTGATGACACTAAAAATACAGTAATTTTGAAGAGGGTAAATGTTCCATTACATCTTGTTGAAAAAGTCAAATTCAGGCCCTGAGTTCTCTTTCTGCATAACGCATCTTTATTCTTATCACTGAGATTCTTGTTGAAGTTCACTTTTAGCAGGGGATGAAGGTTTCACATCACAATAGCTAAAATCATGTCCGTAAACTAGGTCCTTCTGAGAGCTTTCATGGAAGTGTGGCTCATGAACTGTGACGGTACTCCACATGTTGTTCTTCCCTAGGGATTTATGTAAGAGTTCTCTCATTCTCCTGTTTTCTTTGGATGTGGATTCCCAAATGATTTCAAGTTCCCCTTCTACTTTCCTAGAAAAAAATGAAGAGCAATCCTCATTTTAAAAACACTTTCCAGCAGTACGTAATTACAGTATGTGGATAAGCAAATTATAAACTGCATGTATTTAGATGCTTGAAATTATCTGATTGAATTTCATTCCTATTTTGTTTTTAAAAAAGCACACTACATGTAATGCTAGAGAGGATACGATCAGAAAAAAAAGATTTGGACCCATGTAGTAAGTTGGATTAAGTCCACACAAGAGCGCGGTGCATGTGAGATGCAAATACCGTGACTGCCCCGTCCGCTGCATGAGGGTCTGTCGTGAGTGCAGTTCTGCTTCCTGTAGCAGGCGTGTCTCACGCACGCCCCTTCTGCCGGGTGCCAGGAGCTCTGCATCTCTCCCCTCGGAGCCTAAAAGCGTCTGATCAGCGTCAGACTGTGCTTACCTAATGCCTCTTTCTGGAGATCAAACAGAAGTGGTGTAAATTTTTGGGGGGAGGAAGGAGGCAAAGATAGTGAAGGACAGTCCTTAAGGCATTATAACTTTTGGGGCCAATTTCTCTCACTGCCCAAGCATAAATGAATGAACTATTTAATGTTTTTCTCAAGAAAAAGGTTATTTTTCAAACATGGCAGCTAACATGATTTAATAATGCAGTGTATTCCAGCCACAGACTTTTTAGTAAGTTATATTTGGTCAAGGTTAAGCTCTTGGGTTTCCTCTGACTCGCTTCTAGTATATGTCAGAATAGAAAGTAATCAGAAAACCAGGGTCATTTGAAGTGGAAAGGAAAGCTATTGCATAGCAAATGAGCACACAAATCTTAATGGTACAGACTTCTCTAACACAGTCACTTCAAGCCACGACCTGAAGCACTTGACAGAGGCAGCCCTTGACACAAATTCTCCTGAATACCGGGTTCTAAAAATGAGAAACAAATCAATGCAAAACATAAATGCATTGAGATTAAATGCAGTCAGGCTACATTTCTGGCAAAAGGTGTATGCTAGAAAATATATAATAATCAGTACTTCTTACAGAGCCCTTTGTGATCGGTAACACTGAGAATGAAGTGGTAAAAAGTGGCCCAGACATAGTACTACCTCATTTTGTGTTTCACCTTATGACTGGATATATAGATGGAAGATGAAAAAAAACCTGAGTGAGAAGGCCTTAAGATTATCCTTGTATGTATTGCTTGGAATGAAGTTTTGGTAGTGGAAGAGATCATTAACCATGGAATTAAAGCAAAAGAAGGCGGGTGAAAGCAGTACGGTTGCTAAGAGTAGCCCAAGACTCTGCTCAAGAACATGAGAAGCCACATAATTGAGTTGGACCTTTGCATTTCTGCCAAGTCTCTAAAAAGCTATTCAGAAGCATTCTCTCACTTTGGAAACATCAAAACCGTATATGACTTTGTTCTCACAATTTCTCCTTGAGCCAGTGGTAAGAGTGTCTAATACTACCAGTTACTCAGTAAATGCTTCCAAATGCTTCCAAATGCCTTATAAAGGCAATTACCGTTATCCTCAGCTTACATTTTGGGGGGTGTGAGGCGCAAAATTACATGATCAAACTCCCCCAACAGGCCATCCTGAGTTTCACCCGTGGGTTGACTCTGGCCCTTTGTATTGTGACCTTGGAACACTTTCAGCATCTTGGTTTGGTTTTAAGTCAACTTTTTATATCTTCATAGGGACAAGCTCCTGTTCTCTGTTTCCGCTTCTCCCCAACTGGAGTCTGCATGCAGTGTGCACAGCACTCATGTTCTACTATTAATATACAAGAGCTTAATCTGGTTTACCCTTATTGTAGTGCAGAACATTACCCAGGCTTTATTTCATCTGTTAATTTCTAAAACAAAGACTTTTTTTTTTAAAGATTATTTCATTGCTAATGCTTCTATGAAGTTGAGGCAGAGAAAATTTGAAGAAGGTGAAACTAAAGATCACTGGATTCTGTATTGTAGTTTAATGCTGTCAGTGCGCCTGACAAATGGGATGCTTGTCAGTCCACATGTTCAGTTCAATGGCAACCCCCTCGATTTTAGAAAAAATAGTTCAAAGAGGTTAGTTTTAAAAGTATCCACATGGTTAAAATTACTTCAGTAGCAAGGAAACAGATGCCTTTAGAGGTAGTGGTGTATCTGAACTCTCCTCAGAGGATTAATTTTTAAACAGAGCCGAGAGATGCAGAATCTGAAAGCACTCGCTGACTTTGCTTTGGAACGAGCAGTCAAAGCATGTTGGCGTCAAGGAAGCACGTTGCGGACGCCCCTGGCTTTGCACGCGGTATACTGCAGTCACAGGTAAGTCTTTTCAGCGTGGCAGAATGTACTGCTTTTATAGTTCAGCTGGTTTTCAGGTGAGCATCCGAGAAGTAGCAGTTAGGACCCAACTGCAGTTAGATAAGGGGGTTTGTCTCTGCAGTTTTTTTTGTTTTAAAATTCTGACCCGATCAAAATCTAAAAATACATTCAGCAGAATGGGTTGGGGAGGGGGTGCGTTTAGTCTTGGTAGTCACAACCTCCCTGCTGTCTTAGGAACTTCAATTACATAGCAGCTTTGTTACCGTAGCTGCTGATGGTCTGTGATTTTTTTTCTCAACACCAAAACTTCCTTGCTCCTACTTCACTGGGCAATGGCCCTCACCACCCTTCTCTTACATTTCTCTGGATCTTGCCAGAAATTCCCGAGCGCGCTGCAAAGCACTACTATCCTTGACTCTGACTACTGCGACATTACCCCGTACAGATCCCAGCCTAATAGGTAACCCTTGCTATTCCCCTGTGCCCAGAGCAGCTGGTTCCCCTCTTCAAACACAAGTCTCTGTCACTTGGCATTTAAAACTAGATACATCGTCAGTATGTGTCCTGTTTCCAGATGTCTTTAGGCAAAAAGCATTAAGTTTGTTTCTCATAAATGCAGGCTGTTGTTACTTAAATAAGTAAAAATAAAAACTCCATTCAACCCCTAACCTAGCCAAAATGTAAGGTTTTGTATCTTGTTGAGAATAAGCAAAATGCCGATGCTGTACTGGTGTTTGAGGATGAAAAACTTAGCAGAAGGAGGTCTGAAAGTAGATTCTTCTTTACAAAAGACAGAGCTTTCTGCCCTCACTGAACTAAAGTCATTCAGCCTTAGTCTCTGAAAATCTTATTTGGGCTGTTGGCTCAAGAATTAATTTCTATGTTTCCTGTAGTAGTTTATTTAAATAGTCCTTATCACAAAGATCAACAATTCTTATCATGGTTACAATTTTATATGTAACCTTACAGGTAAGGCCGCTCCTCTCCCTTGCCTGTGCCTGGCTGCGAAGCTTTTCTACTGTCAACCCTCTTCTGAGGACAGTCGAAGGCAGTTTCATTACTAAAGCTTTCAAACCTGCATTTAACATCCAAAGTACAGCAGCTGTAACTATCTCGAAGTACTGTTCCTCTGCAGAAGACTTAGGAAATACATTGTGACCTAGAAAACTCATAAAGGTAAGTGTCCTGGGAAATAAGACTTGAGGCATTTACAAACCTGGTTTTCTACCCTAGAACCACATTAACAACTTTGTTTGTATTTGAAACATGCAATATACTTAAGGAAGGGTACATGATAATGATGACTTATAAGATTACTCTGTAAACAATATAAAAATGTCACTATAATTATCAGCTGCCTGAAGAACAGAAAATGATACTGCTTTCTCGTCAGTTGATTTAGGCAAAAGGTTGCTGTGAATTTCCAATATTCTCTAGCAAAGGCTGTAATTATTGAGAAGGCTCTACAGAGCAGCTTCTAGGAAGGTAAAATTTGCCTATCTTTAGAAGTTTTAAAAGCTTTTATTTGTTAAAAGAAAATTGTATCTATACGCATTTCTTTTTGAAAACCAAGTGGAAAAATTCTGTTCCCCTGGACACAATGGGTAAATAGCGCAACCCCTGATTTTTGTCAAGTGAAAGATGATGCAGGAGGGGAGAAAATTCCAAAGGAAATTCACCTTTGTTATGTTTTATGAAGCCCATGTTAGTTTGGACGTAGACTTGTTAAAAACAGAATGATGGAGAGAAGAAACAAAAATGAGGAAGCACATGGAGTATCGCTACTGTGCAAACGTCTAAACAAACGTTACTTTTGAACGCGCTGCGGTCTGCAGGAACTCGCCCTCTGAGCACGCTGGTGCTGTGCCACGTGCCACGGTCAGAGGGCCCTGACCTGCTCCGTCAGGTTTGCTGCAGCCCCGTTCACATTAATAAGGCGGGGCTGTTTATCTCTGACGCGGTGTCTCGCTGAAAGAACTGTGCTGTTTTCAGACGTGATATGGTATCTTCCCTTGCTTTGCAAGAAAACTTATCACCACCGATAGATATGGTAAACTTTTATGATAAAGAATTTCACGGCAGTAGCTAAGTCAGACGTGGTACAATTTCCTAACTCCACTATTGTTAAAACTAAATGCAAGAGCAAAAGCAATTATATGAAAAAGTTTTCTGTCTTCACCTACTTTTACAGTGCTTTTGACTGGACTGACTGTGGTCAGTGCCTTTAAAATAGCTTAATTTGTTTTATAGTCTTCCTAAAGAGAAATTGTAACTTTAATAAAATACAAGCTCAGCTATCCAAATAGTCAGCATACCTTCAGCTAAATTCGAAATTAAACTGGCTTTCCTGCTTAAAATGTGGCGTGCTACTTTGATTTTCATTACTTAAACACTGAAATTAGATAATCTAATATACAATATATTTATTGTATGCGCTAACCTTAATGTTTATATGGGTATTTTGAATTGAAACATTATCAGCTAGACAGTTTTCTGGGCTATAAATTTACTCCGTAAACAGAGCTAGTGGAAATAAATGTAATTGTTTGGTGCTGTCCTGGCACTAGTGACTTTGGCTGCCAAGCTACAGATGACTAGTAACATCTAAACTACAAATAATTTTCCCTTCCTTACTCCTGTGACTGTGTGGAGGGAAGGGAGAGAGAAAATAACAAGCCTTATAAAACCATAAATACACGCAGCTGACCAAAATGTATGTTTAATATCTGGCAGATAGGCATAACGGGGTACATACATATTTGGCTTACCTTGGGAAACTATTTTATATTACCACAATACTTGAGATGAATAAAGGAACATGAGGAAACTAGTTTATATGAACAGTATCAGCCATGGTGTTAGCTGGTTTTATTGATTTTGTCTTAGAAGAATAAAAATATTTCTTACACAGGTGTAGAATTCAGCTGACTTCTCAGTGATTTTTTTAATATAGTTATCAAAGGAAAATAGCGGATGATGAGAAGAACCAAAATACAACTTGAAAGTTGAACATAAAAATTATTTTTTACTTTCAGAGTTGTGTTCATTATATTATACTCTAATAAACACTGTTAAGACTTAACTACCACCAGAAAAAGGCAGTCACCGATTACACTGTTCATTAATGTTGGAGACTGCAGAAATGCAAGAAACGTCTTTGTGAGGTTCATCTTGTGCTTGTTTCCATAACCCATTTTTCTTCACCATCGTATTGTTAAAAGGACGACTATGTTGTAGTTCCAGGTGCAGATCTTGCTGCTTAAAAGTTACTTGCAAGTGTTAATTTTGTGTGCTTACTGAGGGAAAATGAGTCAATTCAGACTGAAGAGGAAAAAATGATTTAGTGTAACTTCTGTATGGAAAGTGTAATTAATTATTTGACACGGCTCTGTTACATCATCTCATTTACCTACTTTGGAGCTAGAAAGGTAAATTTTGAATGATCCCCATGATGGGACTTTGAACTATGCTCTACCCTACATAGAAAAAAACATCTTTATTTAACTAGCTGTTCTCTACTATAAAAAATCGTAACATAAGCCCAGAGATATGAAAGGCACTTAATAAAAATCCTAAGTAACAATTTCCAGAGAAATGTGGAATAGTCAAAATACTGTTTTCTCATGGAAATTTAGAGATTAGTGGTGTGTTGCTTGTACAATTCCCAGCTACTCACACCTGTTTAATAGCACTGTATAAAGTAATTGAGAGGAACTGTGCTAATGTAACTTAAATGATACAAAGCCCTGTTTTTCTATTGTCTTTAAATCTGTTATTTCACAATGGCAGAGATGACTTGCAAAATGACTGCTTAATTACCTCTCTTCAGTTGTAAGTTTCGCCTGTATGCTGATAACGTGAATGTGCTATGAAGCTTTCCACTACCAGAGGGGAAAAATACCTTTAAAGGTCTCTAGATTGAAAGGATATTTCAACACTGACAGTCATAATCTTGTATAAATCTGTTAAATTATCCTTTCTTCCTTTTATTCTGCATGTAGCCAATCTATGTCACTTACTAACAGAACAGTAAGGTAGATTCAAAAGGAAACCCATCATATGCATACTTATTAGATTCCTTTAATTTCCTACTATTCTGAAAACCGTTGAGGGGTGTGAAGGAGAAAGCGTTCAGCCTTTAGTACAAGGTGCTATTAAATAACAAACATGTATCTTGATGATTTATAGCCCCCCCCAAATCATCAAAGACTAGGCTCAGATTGACATCCTTCTTAAGAAGTCGTCTTAAGAACAGGAGTAGTCATCCAGAATAAATTCCTCCTTCAAAAGATCTTTTTTGGAGCTGGATGGAAGGATGGAATTAAGAGGAGCATTTCAGCATTTTCAGTGTAGCTAAAACACGAGTGAGAAGAGATACCCGGAATGTACCATGGGAGGCTCTGATGAAAAGCAAGCGCTCGCCGCTGTGTGCAGTTGCCTCCCCCCAGCCCTTTTACCCACCAGATCCAGTTGGACTGCTTCTGCCTGTGACTGACTTACCTTTTCTGCTGCAGCACTTCATCAAGGGTTTCCTGTTTGTCTTGCAGCAGACGCTGGAGGTGCTTCATTTCTTGCTGGTACTGAGCAGTCTTCCCGGCAAATTCTTTCTCCTGCTCAGTCATTTTGAGACTGATATCTCCAAGCTTCCCAGCTGCTTTCTTTTTATACACCTACAAGAGTTAAAGGACAATAGGAAAAACGTGATTATAGGAGAAATAAGGACAACTCACTGCCAACAAAAGAAATAACTAGAGATACTAATTTGCAGTTTAATCTTTACATCAGTGCTGCCTTGCTAAATATGTCAGGTAGGTTGCATTATGGGTTTTTTTTTACCTATTTGTTAATTTGAAGGTATTACACTTGTACTTTGTTCTGCATATAAAACTAGTGTGTACCATGCAGTACGTTTGTTTTACGAGTGAAAAGAATTGGCTGCAAAAAAGGGTTTGTCTTCCAGGATGCAAAGCTGCACTTTACAGCACACGTTGCTTACCATGTTGCTTGTCCAACAGTCATACTTATCAATGCAAACCATGAAAAAGTGTTTGTGTTCTGTTAGTTGTTTAATCTTAATACTAAGAGGAAGAAAAGAGCGGCTTCATGTTTTAAAATATCTTACTGCTTCACATAATAGTTCCTTCTGTTCAGTGAAGCGCAAGTGATTTTTTGATTATTGGCAATAATAACCAAAAATATTGGTCTCATCTCAAAAACAAGAAATCCTTTTTTGTACAAAGTGATTTTGCTTTCTGAAATAACTTCCCCATTAAATTACCTAATCACACGAGGAATTGAAAAATACGGCTTGTGTATTGTTACACATTTCTGCATGCTCCTGCTCTTGACAAAAACAACAGGTATTATCCAATATTAGCTTTTTCCTCATGATTACAAACAGAATGCTTAAACTGTTATGGTATCGGCAGAATGTGATGTTTGATATAGGCTACAGGACAGAATTTGGGATGGAAGCACTACTTTAATAAAACTGCAACTATTTAGTGAAGTTTTGAAAATACTGCTATTTATGTCTTGCTAACATCAAGTTTTATCTAAGCTGTTAACCACTAAGGTTTTATCTTCTTCTGAATCAAAGCAGAAAGAGTATGCCTTTTGGAGGCAGGGGAAAAAAAAAAAAAGGGGCATTTTTAGGTATGTGCTGCAGGCTACATAATCCTTTCCACAAACTGTTTCCTTTTTAGCTTTTGTAAAATGTGTCATTTTGGAGTTTCATTTTCGGGAGGTAATAGGATAGTGATAAATAATAATATTTACCTAGAACATTAGTCATTCCATATTTAAGGCCGACTTCCATGTGTTTTTCCCTAGCTTTTCCCTGTTAGTTCTAAGAAAAGAATTAGAAGCCTGCAAGTTAACCAGTCGCATCAATCAACTTTTTAGAGTCCCAGAGAAGTCTTCAAAATGCAGAGTTAGATGCCTGTGCTTGTAATGCTCTGGGAAGATAAAACCTGTTCTTTCTGAGCAGAGGGTTGCCTGGAGCTAGCCTAGAGGAAGTGCAGAGCACAGGAAAACAGCTGAACTTTCACCTCTGTCAGTAAATGCCTCCTCCAGCTCTGGACCTGGAACCTGAAATTCTCTCTTTAGGGCAGGTGCCTATAATTATTTCAGAGAACTAGAAGGAACTTCCTCTCTCTTTTAACACATAAAAGGCTGATAAAGAAAGCAGCCGACGGTATTGGTGAAATCCATTTTTTATCGAGTGGTCATTGATCATCCAGCTAGCAGCAGGAGCTCTGTGTTTTAAGCTGCACTCTGCCCGAGATGGTTCAAGCCTGTGGCTCCTACATATCCCATAGCTGCCTCTGTTGGCTTGGCATGCCTGCCCTTCATTTGCCAGCTGAAGCTGCATCACATGCGCAAAATCAGTGGGGCACAAGGGGCAGAAGTGCACCATCTTCTGACCTAATGATTAGGACATGAAACTAGATATAAGGGATACGTAGTTCTGATCTTGCTGCTATGATTGCAGTGCTGGCACTTACAGATCCTTCACAGCAGGCTACTACCTTTGAATTGTTCAAGACAACCTCCTATTAATTTTCCCTGAAGTGAAGCAGGTAGCAGTAAACAGACTGGTGGAGACAACAATTTTCAGGAAGCGGGTGATTGCACATAGCTGGAAGTGGTAATATTTTCCTCTAGAGCTGCAAAGGGTAGTTTGCCCAAGGTCGTGGCATCACAGGTATACAGTAAGCACCCAAGATGAGGAGTGATCATGGATGCAGCAGCTGGTACTGAAGAGGACATAATGTACGCTCTTCCAGAGTAGTTTCAGGAAGGTATACTCCTGGGCACCGTAATTCTTTTACACCTCGCATACTGAATTACAAACTGGAAATTGGAGAATTCTGGATAGAGAGCCAACAAAGCGTTATTTCTACAAACGTAGGCTGCTGGCCATGATACATGTAATGATCTGGTCCCAAGATCCTAGTTGAGGCAACAAAGCTATTTCCTGTCAATCATGTATTGTTTTTCTCCTATCCTTTACCAGTAAAAATTAGTATTGTCCCTTCCAAAAGAGATCAAAGTACCATCTGTAGCAAATTGTCTCACCATCTCTATAAAAAGTGTTGTAATTCTGATCCTGACAGAACAGCCTTGTAATGGGAACCCTGATGAAATTTTTACATTGCCACTTGTCTCCCGTGGCAACTAAAAACTTCTAAAATACATTAATTAAGATCACAGACAATTATCTTCAGGGCTGTGTGAAACATCATATATGGGGGGGGAGAGTCCCTTTTTAGTAGTAAACAAGGACAATGTTTATACCTATAACCTTCCCAGTAAAATTGGAGGTGACAGATGAAAAGTGACAGCCTATATATTCAGAAGTTTTAGTGAAGGAATGTCTTTTGTCTGACAGTATTGTGGTGTTAATAGAAAAAAACATTTCTTC
The DNA here is from genome assembly GCA_009819775.1 of Phoenicopterus ruber ruber. Classification (NCBI taxonomy): domain Eukaryota; kingdom Metazoa; phylum Chordata; class Aves; order Phoenicopteriformes; family Phoenicopteridae; genus Phoenicopterus; species Phoenicopterus ruber. Next base: position 11,909,321 of record CM020227.1, read on the forward strand.
ACAGCCACTAGATTGCTGGTCTGTTAAGGGTTTGTTTCTGTTTCTTGAAATCTCCATCCAGTCTCTGTGAAAAGGATGTGGGCAAAATGTAGAAACTTTTAAATTCAAAAGCCAACAAAACGAAAAAAAATGTTCAGCTGTAGTTCTGATATTACGTAAATAGGCTTGATATTGGCACATAGATGAAGAGTAAATAGTTGGGAAATCAATTAGACAGGAAAAAGCTGTTTATGCTGGAGAAACTTTAAAACTATTGTCCAAAGGTATGAGATAGTTGTATGTGTACATGACCTGCTTTGGCAAAAAATAATCTAGTAGTAGATAAACAGAACTGACTTTCTATTTGAGACACATAAGATAAAACTGACACAAGAGAAGGAATTTGGAATTTCTATTACTTGAGTCTTACTTAACTCATGAGCACCATGAGTAAAGTGCAAACTAATCCAATATTGTGAAATAAATTTAAAGCTGGAATTATCTTAAAATTTAACAGCTCACCAGAGAAATCACTTTATACAGGATATTTCCTTATTCTTATCTTACTCTATTCTTTAACCTGTTGTTATCTTATTCTATTTCTTTAACCTATTTATCTTTAACTTATGTATATCTTAATTCTCTTCTCCTACCCTGAAGAGGGGTATGGGTTCTATTCCCATATAGAACAAAACTTGAATAAATACAGGAGAAGCCTTGAGTTTACTTGTTTAATCTTCCCCCTGGCTTTTGAACTTGTAGGTTGAACTTGTCAAATTTTAAAGATCCCTATAACCAGTAAGGCTAGAAACTTCTTTTTAAGAAACTGGGATTCTCCTAGTAATAGCAAGCTTTTGAGAGCTGAGGGAAGATTTGGTAATGCTGAATTTCCAGTTTCTGAGCAACACAGCAAGTGACTTAGTTTTATTAATTTTATGAAACAGAGCACTGCTACAATAGTAGGACAGATGAATAACTGCAATATTGGGCTGTAGCATCGAGTATTTGCTCTTGTTCCATGCAGGTTTATCCTAAAAGGTTCAAAAGACTTAACCTGAAATTTTACAAGGTGCTTAAATGTGCTAATGCTAAATGTTTACTCTTAATTCCATTGCTTTGTAACATGCCACCACTCTCCTGGCAGAGACTGTCTAGCCGCCTCCTCCTCCTCAAGCTTTAGTAACAAAGTAACTTGCTAAACTTCCTGATATATGCAGTTTCTTCTACCTCAAGGAGGTACAAGTAGATCTCAGATGTGGTAGGTTAATACTTTGGAAAAAAAAATCCATTAAAAATACATAAATTTAGTGATCAGCTGTCATGTGCAATCTCTTATTTTAGAGATTATACATCAATAGATCGATAGCAGCAAACAAATCAAATTTCTGTAGTTGTTATTGTCCAACTGAAGGGTTGTTAAAAAACAAACCAACCAACCAAACCAAATCAAAAAACCCACCAACCAAACACAGCCCCCCCCGCCAATTCCATTCTTGTTAGGAATCGTAATTATGCAAATCCTGCTGTAGAAAATGTGACTTTTTAGTTTGTTGTTGTGGCAAATTTGAGGCTTTGATCTAACTCATCCCTTTGGTATCTAGTTACTAATTGGGAATTTTCTACATACAATGTTAAGGTGATTCTAGTTTCTCTGCAAACTACTTTGGCTACCAAGTCTACTTCAGAGGGGCTCAGTATGGTCATTTGTTCTTATTCAGAAATTGTCAATCTGAATTTCTTATTTGCCTTGGAATTCCCCAAAAATATTCTAGCAGGAACCTAGTGCTACTTTTTTTTAAAGAAGAATCTTTGAGTTCATAAAACTGCTGTCTGTGCTTAAAAAATTTTCCTTTAGGATTTTTAACTGTGAGTGGTTGTTCTTTTTAGAAGGTTTAAGGAACCAACACACAAAACTTAAACTAAAATAATCATCCTTGAAGAATAGCATATAGGAAAAAACTCTGGAAATAGGTAGGGGAATTCTTAAAAGTCTTAGAGGGGTTAACTTTTTGCAACTTTGGATGTCTCTTAACTTTTGGGGTTCGGCACCATTATAGGACTGTGTACTGCAGTTACAGGCCAGGGTTATCTGGAAAACCAGAGGCCCGTTCTGACTGTGATGGAGAGGGAAAGAGCGAACGATGCTCTTTCGTTTCTGATTCTTTGGAGAACGCGCTGCAATAACGCACTCCTCCGTTTCCCAGCCACCGCTTAAATAGGATCGACTGAGGCAAAAGCCGCTTGCCAGAGATGAAAGTGGAGACCAAAGGTGATTTCTAGCTGTTGGTCATCCTCACAGACATCACTCAAGAGTTAAGCACAGCGATTTAGATGAAGCAAGGAAAAATTAATCTGCAGTGATAGACACAGTGTCTGTTGAATACACTGAAGGAGGTTAGCAGGCAGTAGCTTCTAGTAGAGAAGTTTGTGCTACTACCCCATATGCTGAAAAGAAGCCACAGGCAGTCACACAGGGTAGGCACCGTGCTATCGTTCTGTCCAGTCTCCTAAGAGGACCTTGTTTCCTGGGTTTGTTACAGAGATCTTGAGAATAGATGATTTTGTAGCAATGATGGAAAGATAGGTTCTACTCAGCAGGTGGTTCAGAATGCCCGAGATACCTGGCCAAAGTTACTGGGGACATTCATCTCTTCTCTGATTTGTAGCAGTACTTTTGTACGAGTGGCAGAGTATGCAAATAATCTACCTGTAAGTTCACAGTTACGACTGAGTAGAGAAGTTTGAGGAAACTGAAACAGTTTCAGACAAAAGGCAGAGTAAATTTGGGCACATCTGTGTCTCCTGTGCAAACAGACCATCTCGGGTGTGTGAAAAGAAAACTTGGGGGAAAGAATACTTGTTTCTAATCATGTTTTCTTATCAGTAAGATGAATGCATTTCCTTTCAATTTTGGTTATAATTCCTGTTTTCTATGCAAACACTGTTAACTCTGGGGAATAAGCTACCTAGTATACAAAATAGTGACATATATTTACAAGACTCATTTAGTGATTCTTTGAATACTTCAGCTAGCATCACAAAATCTGAAAGACCTTGAACGTGTCCTGGAATGAAGGGAAATAGGAGTTGCAGTATTATATGCCGTACTACCTGGGCCCTTGCGTTTCCCAGTTGGTAATGTGGCACAAAAATACGGGTGCGTGTTCTATCAGATGTTATCCTGCCTGATAACTAAAAAATCTGGAAAAAAGTAATTCTATGGGGTTTTTTTGTTTGGTTGGTTTTGATCAAAGTTTGCATGTAAGGAGAAGGACACAGCCACCTCTATTGATGATAACAGTGGGTGGGATGAATAGGTGCCAGGGGGACTTACTTTAACCCCTGTTCCTCTGGCGACTTTGTATATGATCAGAACTAGGCCAGAAGGGTTAATCTGCTATTCTCATGTTCTGATTCAGAGATCTTCCTTTTTTTCTGATTATTATTACAATCTCTATAAAAGAGACACAAAATTTAAAAGGTTTAAATAAAATTATCATCTGCTATCATATGATGGTCATGATGCAAAGAATAAATTTGTGCATCTTCTCAAGAGACAGAACCCTCCTCCCCCTATGGTAACGAGTGACATCCTGGACCTCCTGAAGTTACTGGCAATGCTTCATCAGGTCTATTGTTGTATCCAAGACTGAGACCAGGCGTGGTTAGAAAATGGTTATAGAAAAATTCCAGGAAGGTGGATCCTTTTCTAGGTAGGCACTGAACGATTGCTTAGAACAAACCTCAATCCAAACAGTATCAAGCGGCTAGATGGACGCATTATGATGACAAAATGAATATGGCATTAAAAACAAAGTATGTCTTCCAAAGGTTGAATGCAAAAAAGCCAACAAAACAACCCACCAAAAAAAGTAATTGCTATGCTAACCTTTCATACTGAAAGCATTGGGGAGGAAAAAAAGGAAATAGGGTGGGTTTGGGTTTTTGTACATAGAACCAGCAAATTACTATGTATAGAGCAGCTTTTATCTTGATATTTAATTGAATAGAATAGTTCAGTGGGAAGGGACCTATAATGATGATGCAAAAGCAGATCTAAGTGTATCATTTCACTTCAGTCATAAAAAGTTTCATGTGTCAAGGACTCTTACAGTTATTGCTGACAGCATATCAACTCCTAAATGCAATATTGATTATACAGGTTTTATAGGTAGTTTCCTTGGCTGTATCTTCTCCAGGGGCAGGATGCAAATTAGTAAGTACAGTCTTCCCTTCCTGCCAGAAGGCCAATGATTGGATACTGCCAAAATAAGGTTTAAAAAAAACCCAAAACCGCACACACAACAAAAAGCAAAAAAAAACCCCACTAAAAACAACAACAAAAAAAACCCACCCCAATTCTAATGCTTTCTACTCCAGTCTTACTAAAAAGTACACAGAGCAGATGTTAAATAATTGCCTTTCACAACTGATGTCTGTAGGTATAAAAAGAGGAGAAATGCTGCTTTTTATAAATATACAGAAAGATAGATTTGCAGAACCAACCAAAAGAAACTACATACTGAAACTGAAAACATTTTTGCGGGCCAGGAATATGCTTAGAATAATGAAAGCAAGACAGCTGAGCGTCTCTTGGATGTTCTGAGGTGTTCAAACATCTCGGGGAAAAGTGAGACAGACTCAAGTGCACTTTACATTTCTCCCTTGAGTTTTATTCACTTTCACTTGATGTGAAATAAGGGGCAAATTGCATGTCGTTAAGGTCCATCTTTAGGACTGACAGAACCACAGAAACCATTGCTTCTGTGGCTGCGTTACAAAAACTGCAATGCTCCTTGAATTTTCAAGGGCCCCAAAATGGAAAAATACAAATTCTAACAAAGTAAAATACTCTCTGGACAGAAAAGCCATGTGTGCACTGAGACTTAAATAAATCCATGGTCTCCTGATTTTAGACTCAAAGCACCTTTCCCTAAGTCCAGGTTTATGTTGATAGGAACATGGTGAAGAAGGGCCCTTGTTTCGTTCAAATGTGCTGGTGTGCACAACCGGTTTGGTTTGCAGGAATACAGAGAGTGACCTATGCAATGGTTACAGGCATTTCCGGACTACACAGCTCATCAATGTTCAGGAAGTGTTAAGAACAAACCTTTAATGCTTCCTCTTCACCCATTACAATTTCGTACTCTAAATGCAGTATGTAGCAAGACAGTAGGAAAAAAATTAAGGCCAGCCTGTTTGGTAAAGTTGCGTGAAAATGAGCGGAGTTACAGTGGGAGATGCTAGGTATCTTCAGTATAAAGGTTGTTTCTACCTATTTTTACTAAAACCTTATAATTAACAAAGTTGTTATCAAATAGAGATTCAGAATCCATGAAACAAATAACTTGTTACAATCTGACTTCTTCTTTTTGACAGTGTGTCTAATTTAAAGATGAATTACACTTGCACTGAAGGAAAGGAAAAGGTGCCCGATGATGAACCGGAGTGCAAAATCTGTTATCAGAGATTTACTATTCACAGTCGTAAGCCCAAAATCTTGGATTGTCTTCACAGAATTTGTGCTAGATGTTTGACTGAAATACTTTATATAGGAGACGGATCTCCCTGCGTTAGCTGTCCCTTTTGCCGCCATGAGACAGAGTTGCATGAAGTTGAAGGACTCCCCAATGATACAAACATTATGTCCAAGCTCATATTAAAACACAAAACAGCATGGAATTCTGACTGTAAAGAAGTAGTTTTAACACCAAAAAACTTGGCTTCCTCAAGTTCTTCCCATGTATCATCAAACTGCTTAGTAATTACAATTATGGAAGTACAAAGAGACTCCCCAGGGGCTCCCAGCCAAAGTACTGCCTCAGATTATTATGCTGACCATGGCACTGAGTCAGTATCTCTGAGTTCTCAGAGTCAGCTGGACCAAGATCTCTTTTCAAAGCTATGCAAGCATGTACCCAGAATACTGGTATGGCTGCTTGGATTTCTTTCCTTCAGTTCCCTCCCTCTTGGGATCTATTTACTAGTGATTCAGAAAGTGACCCTAGGTGGTGTGTGTGTGAGTTCTGTTCCCTCCCGTCTAACTGTATGTCTCATGTATGGCTTCTGCCAGTGCCTCTGCCATGGAATTTGTGACTGCTCTTCACAAAGCTGACACATCATGTTTTATCAATTGGTAAATTTTTAACTGAACCATAAAATAACTTAATCGCAGACTTTAACCTTTATGGCCTGTTAAAAATGCATATAGCATGACATACACGTATTTTTGTTAAAGCACAACAACTTGTGTGAATACTGGCAAAATGACAACATGCTATTGTTGTGTTTTTTCTGTTACTAAAAAGATGGAGGTTACTATCACCTGTTCCTTAAGTAACAAATGGTTTTAGACCATCATTTCATTAATTGTGAATAGAACAGATATTTGATGGTTATTTATTATTTAAAAAAAAAAAAACACCACTCACGCCCTGTTTTTATCAAATACATTGTCACTGCTTTTAAAAACAGATGGAGATCAGAAATGCTCTGTGAATGACCTGTTTAAAAAAAATTAGTCCCATTACAAGCTAGCTCAAATTTGAGTCAAGTCTTTTCTGATGTCAAAGGCAAATAAGGTTGCATTAAATATTCTGCTCTACAATCAGATTTTTCAGAAAAGTTTTGAGTTACGAGAATTACGACAAAGACGCTTGTAGCTGAATCTTGAAGGGCCAATTAAAGAACAGTTTTTAAGTAAGCTTTAATATTTTTCATGATTCAGTATGCCTGAAAAATTATCTTACATAAACCAAATTATATAAAAGTAGAAATGAAACTGATTTGTTTTAAAAATTAAAATACCAAAGTTTTGTTTCCTTGACAGTTCCTGCGCAAATGTGATTTATTTTTCTGAATATTTGTATTCAACCTATTTGATACTGCTCTACTGTTATTTTCTGAATTTCATATGGTTGTGCTGATAACCTGCAAAACATTTTGCACAGTGAACGACTTTATAAACTGTTTACAGTAATTGCTAAATCCCAAATTAAAAATGGGTATTTATAAAGAGAATCACGTCTAATTTACTACTTAAGCATACACAGTTTAAAATATGTAATAAAGCTGTGTACATAAATATCTACATGGTTTGGGTTTTATTTTAGCAATAACCTGTTATGTAGCTTTAAAGGCTTTCACAGTGATTCTGTGTTTATTTTGAGGCTTCTCGATGAAAAACAAAAACCAGGATTTTTGTTCATTTACTTTCTCCAAAAGAATTCACTAAAAGGGAGAACTCGGGACCAGAAGATCAGATCCACTTTTACGTGCAAAGCACAAATGACTTCAGAGGGAAGTGATCTAAAGGGAGTGGAATTGCCAGCTTTTTGAAGGGCCACTGTCTGTAGGGTATGCGCCGTGTGTTTCCAGTGAAGAACGGCTGTCCCACCTAGCCTGCCTGCTTTCTTCCCCTCAAATAACATTTGCGGTGATGTGAAAGAAGCCCCAGAGAATCTTTCGACACACATACGGTGCATCTGACCTGTAACACAGTTTTGGATGAGCTTGTGCCTGCTGAGATATGAGGCAATGAATTCACCAAAAGGTAAACGTAAGATACCTGGTAATGTCTAAAAAGTAGAAAATGCAGCCTCACGTTGTAGGCATTTGTAAGTAACTCAAACCTGTAGGCTAGAAGCTTTTCTCTCATCATAACCCCAGGACTGTGTGCTCTAATTCATATCATATAATTTGTATTTCTTATCTTGTATCTTGCTGAAATAGCTGAAGATGGCTAAAAGCCAATGCAAAACACCCTTTTCTAAGATAAGAAATAGCGTAACACTCACATTACCAATAGTTATATCACCCTTTCAGAAAAATGAATGCGTTTTAAATACTGTTATCACTGGAGACAGATTACACCTAAATACCTGGTAAGAGGTTTCTCCTGTAACTCAAGGTACAGGGCAGTTACCCAATTTGTGAGTTCCTGAAGCAGCTGATAGTAGTATTCCTTCAGCTGATACAATCAGACTAATGAGAACTCCAACCTATCTCATTCAACTAAGTAGGAAGTGTGTAATCTTAAAGTAAGCTGCTGTTCAAGTTTCATGGTGGTTAGAATTCTGCATGAACTGTGGAGGTAAACATGTATCTTCCAAGTGAAGAATCCTTTTGCCTTTCCACATTCACCTGAATTTTTATCAGCAGCACCTGAAACAGCAGTGTGTGCAATATGGCCTGTCCTGTTTGAGGAACTGCACTACATATTGGGATTAAAAAAGTCTTGTGACTAAAAAGAACCAAACTAAAAACTTGACAATGTATTTAGACTTATGAAAATATTTTTTTTTAATGTAAAACAAAAGAATCTCCATAACTTTCCATACATCACTGAAAAGAACAAATTAATAAAGCTTATTATTTAGAAAAGTGGATTACCTGACTGGAGGTGTTTAAGAAATTAAGGTGTTTTCAGCAAAGAAATAAATGATACTAGCTTTTAGCAAAGTTCAATTAATATGATAACTAAGACATGTATGATATTTTAAGGTGTTTTGTGTCCGCTCAAGCCCTCTGCTTTACTGACAAAAATTAGGAACAAAAAAGTTTTGCAAGTAGGTTAGTCTTACTTTTGCTAAATAGAAACAGCAATATTTAAGAACTTTATTTACAGGTTGTTTTTTCTAATTTCCATTAACAGTTGATGAGTTAAGAAGGATTTTTTAAATTTTATTTCGTTTTGCACTTAAAATTCACAGCATGTACTGCATGTAAATATTCTTAATTTTATGCAAGTCTCTCCTCTATCCCCTATAGTAGTCACAGATCTATTAAATTGCAGAAAATCTGTATTTAAGAAGAATACAAGCCACTGTCTTGGTAGGGGAGATGTTTTCTAAATTTCATGTCTATTTCTAAATAGACATGAATGAGGGTGAAAAATGGCTAAAAACTTTTTATAGCCGTATTAGTATAATTACAGAATTCTTTTCTGACAGTGTTTCATACATTTAGGTATTTTATGAAGGGTTCCTTACAAATTCTAGCTATTTTTCAGCTTACTGCACTCTCTTTACATCTACGATTTGGTTTTTCTTTGTTGCTAGTTCCTGGGCTGTGTTGATCCTTACAAGGAAAGTGCAGAAGGAGCTGGTCTCCCTTAACATAGTGGTGCACGTTTGTGCCATTTGACGCAGGAATAGCAGCGTAGGTCTCAACTGGAAAAGGGCAATGTATGGAGACTCTGGGCTTTTGGGTAAACTGCACAAACTTGACTTAGTACAAAACAGCTTTTGAAAGTAATATATATTACTTTCTATATATAGAAAGCTATCCTTCTCCCCCCTTTTTTGAGTTTACAGTAAAAGCAATTCCAGGAGCACCAAAGATGTTAAAACATAAAACTTTCAAATGTATTTCATGCTATACGCTGTTGTACTGCAATTGCGTACCATGCTTTGTATTTGTTTCAACAGTTGTAAAGATAACCTATAACGTATTCTCTAATTAGGCTAGATGTTTGAACATCCTCTGAGTTTCTAAACCTCCCACCCTATGGCCATATGAAAGTACTTGAGGATAACTGCACACTCAGGATATGTTCTTCATTCTTCCAAATCTAATTGTAATGGACTTCAGGTTGAGCACTAGTACAGCCTCAAAAAGTAGGAGAGAGAATAATTGGGCTACACTACAGAGCAAAAATGAAATACAAATAAAGTATAATTTTTAATTATTTTTACAACTAGTCATAATTCTCCAGGTAATGATGTAAACGCAATGACCTGGCATGCAACTTACAAGTACAATGGAAAAATATATTTCTGAAAACTATAATGAAAATCTATTTTGCTTTTTAAAAACTCTTTATGAAATAATCCATAAGTCTTTCATAAAAACAATGACACAGATTACCTACTGACTTTTCTCATTACATAATATTTAGCTTAGAAATACTGCTTACCTTAACTTTTTCTTCCAACCTTCCCAAGCGTAGACTGCCTTCTACTATTTTGTTGAGAACACCATGATTCTCACTTTCCAGACATTTGGCCTGCAAACACACAGTATACATAACTAAATGTAATCATTACTTTAGACAGGGCAGACAAAATACATACACTGAGGAAGACAAGCTATTCTGTTTTGAGCTCCAATGGTCTGAAGAACCAAGATGGAAACAGAATCCTGAAAATTATTCTAATAACGGTTAATTAACAATTTGTCAACCAACTGCAAATACTAATTCTAACAAAATAATACCTTGAAACAGTTTTATTCTGAAAGGATCATAGCTACTGATATTGTAAACCCAACCAATTCTGCATATTCTTCTACAGATGAATGTGTGTATATTTAGGGATCCCATTTGTATGCATGAGACTCACCCCTCTGGCTCAGATGTAGTAGTCTGCTCTCAAAAGAGCCCTAGAAATTGGCAGGGGTTCAGGCAAGGAATCTGACATGTGGCTTATGAAATGCTTCTGTCTTATGATTGTTTTCATCATTTCATAAGCACTACATTCTCTCTCAGATACAAAAAGTAAACAGAACAAAAACTGCATAAGCTGTAAACAATGAAATAATTTTAAAACTGTAAGAGGTTTTCAACTGTAAATCCACTGAAAGCATGCAAGAGAGAAATAACCAGGTTTTACGATCAGCAATGTCTGACCACCTTGAACTACCCATATCACTCCAGAGACACATGTCCTTTCACAGAAGTCAAAACTAGCATTGCTGGAGTCTGTGAGCTTCGTGCTCAGTCAGTGATGTTTTGATTTACTGTGTGGTAGCTGAATCATACAATACAATAAAAGAATAATTTTGACAGCTGCTAACTCAGCATTACAGTTCATCATCAGTGTTGCACTACCAAAATTGTTTTAAACAAATTTGTTGTTGCTCTGTTTTACTGGATTTATCAGTACGCTGGTCACTGGTCCTGGAAACAGTAAATTTAAGACTATCCATTTGTTTTTGTGGAGATGTGGTTACTACAGATTGATATATTTTTTTTTTTAAATCCTCATTAAGGAGGAATATAGGCTAATTTCTTAGAGTGCTGTACCCTTTTTGCTCTCCCTGTTCTTCTGGATTAAATCTGCATAAAATGAATTTTAACATTTTAATTCAGTTAGTGAATTAAAAAAGAATAAGGGTAAAATAGCAGTAGCTGAACTGAGTAAATAAACCTGACATTACTGAATTTTGAGGTGGGGGGAATGCTAATACATTTGTAATTACATGGCATGCTCAGTAGTGGCTCTTCATCATCATTAGGGTTTGGCTCTAATTAATTTTTTGGGGTTGTTTTCTAGGCCTTCCTATTAGACAACCTTATCGGATTACCCGGCTACAAGATACCTGCAGTCTAACTTTCTGCCAAGGTAGGTTTTAAGTTGAGTGATTAAAAGTAGGAACAGGTTGTTCTGATTCAGCTCTACCAGGCCACAAAGTAAACTGGATATTTAAAGGTTTTACTGATACTAGACTATTTCAGTAGAAAAGTTTGTCTGAGAGTATCATCTCTGCTGTCAGCCCAGACACAGTGAATTCATTAAAAAAAACCCAAGACTTACGCATTGTTTAATATCTAAGCCACAAAATGGAGAAATAATGGATGGCAAGTAAGTATGTATCATCATCATACACATACACAAGAGAACGTGATCCAAAAGGAAGAGGTAAATTCTGTTTTGCGTGACAGGATGGCTTCTAATTGCTGGATCAGTTTATACCTGTCTAAAGAAAGATGGGCCACAGTTGACTTCATTTTGGGCTGCTTTCCACAGACCTACTCTGAGCTTTTTGCATGTCCATGAAACTTGATTTTCTAGTGCGTGTTTTCAGGGGCAGGTTTCATAAGGGAAGGATGTATGATGTCAAATACTGCACACTTGCAAAGATAGGGTTTACACTGCCTTGTGGTGATTAAAGTTATGTCAAGACATCTTTCCTTCTGAAACAGGCTTTTACTGTTAAAAGTACTCTGAACATCTACTAGGGTATTAAGCCAAATGGCACACCTTATACTTACAGGTAATTCTGGATCTCTGTGATATTTCTAATGTGGTATGCTGAGTATTGGAAAGTAGATATACCAAAGATTGAGAGATAAGAAACAGTTTCCCTGATTCCTAGAAGACATTTATTGTGCCTAGTTTCACAATCCTAAAGTCCAGTTTGCAGTAGACAAGGATTTGAGTTGGGTCACCATAGTTTCTCTTCTAGAATTAGGAATTAACCACTATAGAATCTTTTTACCCAACACTGACAACAACCTTTGTCTACTACTTGAGCAACAAAAGCAAAAGAAGCTTTATTTTAACAAAGCTTTGCAAAATGGTTTCCAGGACCAATTTGAAGACAGAGTACTAATATGTAAAATTGAAATTGTGTCCAAGATCTCGTAAAGGAAACAAAGTGTGCCTATAAAAAGCCCAGTAACTTCCACGCTAGACACTACCACTAAGCAGAAGTTGTTCCAAAACTCTCAACTAGCCTGTCAAAATGACAGTTCACCAAAAAGGAGCAAGAACGTGCATGTGCATCCACAGTAGAAGGTCCATACAGGTCACTTCACAGATAACCATTTACCTTCCGATTCAGAAATGCGTATTAAAAATATACGATTGCATGCTATTTTTCCATACATGTAGCTTCAACAATTGAAGCCAATCTCTAAAATCAGGTTAAAAAATTCTTTTAAACCTCATATATACCACTGCAGACCCTAATGCTGATGTGAGTTAAGGCTTAATTATGTTGTCTCCAGAAATTAGGGTAGTTGCTTTTAACCACTCTTCTAGAAAATAATCTTTTGCTGCTCCTATCCTATTTGCAAAAGTCTATTTAAATAGCTAAATCCTTAAACTGAAATTACAGCTTTCGTTTTTGATAATTCAAATTAACAATAAGTTTTGCCAGTAGGATAATAATTGCATGAAATATCCATAAAGTCATATTAATTATTTAAAGATAATTACCAAAAAAATAAGATGATCACGTTCCTGAGCTATCTTCTCCACCAAACCAACAAGGTTTGTTAGATAGTGATGGGCTGCAACTTCTTTTTCCATTGCTTCCTCCAACTGCAGTTTCAAAAGACCTATTTTCTTCTTTAATCGCCTATAAAATTAACAGAAAAAGGAAAATCTTCAGATTGGGAATTAGTAATGGCATTAAAAGAACTTGCATTGCATGTGCAAATTGTACAAGTCTCAATCAATCAAATATACTGTTAAAGATGCATTGGCTCAAAATATTTGCAATGCCAAAAGTATCATTTACCACTGTTTTTCTTTACAGTATGTTGTGTGAATAACAACAGCAACAATGATTCAAAAGAACAATTTGTGCAATGGCTATAAGCTCATATTTCTTAAGAAATGTAACAATAATATTGGTTTTACTTTTTAAAGTATTGTGAGCCCAACTCTGAACCACTCGGGTGCATGAGAAGGTCTGCAAATAGTGTAAGACCCTGTTTTTCAGGTGAGTATACAAATGATTAATTGCTATAGCTAACTACTAGCATTAAAGATATATTCTTAATTTGCATATAGACATAGAAAAATGTGCAAGAAAACATATAAAGCTTAGCAAAATTAGTTGACGACCAGGCCTTTAGATGTGACAAAGATGTGTTTAGGAAACATGTCTTTTCTGTAATAGGTAGAAATTACACACTGTGGGATGTCAGACAATATTTTTACAGATATTTCTGCTGTTAGTTTTAGAAATACAAGTATTTCTATGTAAGAAAATGAGAATGTGATATGACCTGTTTGTCTTTTGTGTCATTTCCATCTCAGTTTCCAGGATCTTGTTGTCAGCCATGAAGTTATTTTTCTCTAAAAGCAGTTTCTTGTTTTGAGCTTGCAGTGATGCTATCTTTCCCGTTAGATCTTCCACCTCACAGCGCTTTTTCTCCTGCTCCTGTTGTAAATGGCTGCAAAAACCAACAGCATAGAACAGGCATCATGTATAGGCCTACTTCACTAAAAAGCTAAGTTACAGTCAGATACCTATGTTGAAGGTATGAAAAAGATACATTGAGAATGCTTAATGTTCAGTGGTGACAGCAGAGAGGTATTACAATCTCATGACATATCAAATCATGAATGAAGCATAATACAAATAATTCACCCTGATTGCACTTGAAATAGAATTTAAACTATAAAAATATCCTATATAGTCCAAATGTATTCCCTTCCTGATTTTTTTCCAAAGAAATTACTAGCAATGCCAAAAAACAAGGTCTGAGAACTTCTCAGGAAGGCACTGTACCAAGGAACAGCAACCTGCACTATCCTAAGGCTTGGAAGCAAACAAATTTACAGAATGTCTTTAGAAAAACATTACTTTACAGACTATGCTGCACAACAGCACTTTTGTGTTGTGCTGTTTCGTGTTATTTCCATATTGTAAAGACTGGAGAAACTTAGTATTTTTAGATTAGAATTTTAGGATCCTTCAGATATTTTCCCAAAGATGGGAACAAAAGAATGAGAATGTTTTATATACAGAGTTGACAGAAGTAAATAGATTTGACAAAAATGATATTTTTAATGCCTCCTCTTCTACTATGTAAAAAGGTACATTAGTTTCTATGACAGAAACACTTCTACCGATGTCTCTAGATGTGGGATTTCCTTCTGTAATTTTACTTGTCTATAAAAAGTGAGACAGTATTTTTGAAATATTTCTTTACCTTTCTTTGTACTTTGGTAGTTACTTTCCTAGATTACCAGCATAAGTTTCCACTCACTTCCTACCTACAGAGTGATGCGTATGCAGATCTGTTCACGTGAATGCTCTGCAGAATTGTTTCTCTGTGCACCATATATAAACTCATACCTTTTTAAGTCATTCACCAAAGCAAAGTGCTCCTCTGCTTCTATTCGGCTATCCAGTTTGGCTTTCAGCTCTTCACAAGTAGAACGCAAAGCTTCCAACTGTTTCTGGTACTCTGCTATCTCTTCTTCTTGACTCTGTTTCTTTTCTTCTAAGACAATTATCTGTTTGGTCAATTTTGAAGCTTTTGGGAGAAAAAAAAAAACAAACAACTGAGTACAGCAGAACTAATTCAATCACCTAGTGAAACCCCAACTAAACCAGTAGTATGTTAATTTGTAGTTGTTCATAGCATTATGTAACAGTGGATTTGTCAGTTTGTTTTGTATTTTAACAATTTGGATTTTTTTTTCTGCCTCAAGCAGTTTGTTTTGGAAAAGTGCAAAAATTTCAGGATGACTTCTTTTCAGGGCTATAAGGTATTTGCTCATCTAAACATCATTTTACTCTGAAAAATCCTCTGATTCAGATGTTACTAATTCAGGAAAAGAAACTCAAATGGAATATGACTTTTGTAGCCTAACACAGATGGATATAGCGAGATAAAGCTCTAAACAAGAAACTCGGAAACTTTAAAAGCACAAAGGAAAGTATTTATGGAATTAGGTGGCAGATGAATAAAAAAATTCAGAATTGGAGTTTGCTATATAGGTTCACTTAAGGAAACCGTTCTCATCAGCGACTTACGTTAATCGCACGTAATTAAATGTTTTTCAGAACATCCTAATCTGTGAATTAAGATTCAATCTTGCTTTTTAAACTTCACTAAGAAATCTTACTTTCAGTTTTGGGATTTTAAGCTGTAACATGCTTGTTCTCTTTCTAATATCCAGTCAGAAGGCTATTAACAAGAAATCTCCAGAGGAATCTCCTGATGCAAAAAATAACTATCAGCAGAAAAATTAATCTTGGTCAAGAAATAATATTTACAGGCAAGACAAGGAATGTCAAGTGTTCTGAATTCAAGCAAATACAAACCTCTGATAAACCAGCAATAGATAACAGATCATTACTTGAAGATGCACGTAAATTTAAGCAGTATCAAATTATAAAAGTGTAAAATCAAATACTGCTACTTACAATTAACTACATTAAGTGATAAACATTGGTTACAAAGCAGAAAAATAAAAAACCCTACAAATTCCAAACTGAACATTTAAATAAGCAAATAATACTCACAAATACCAACCCGTAAAGTTTAAAGTGCTCTTAAACGATGAAAATGAGTGTATTGCTGTTTAACAGTTCTTGTCACTTTTTCAGAGGAAGCAAGTCAAAATGGAGTATGCTGTCAATAGGCGATACTGACATTTCTGTTCAGTATCAGTTGACATCCAGAACTTGATCTCATATTAGTGTTACCTGCACTCAGTGATGCTTTGTAGGCATATATGAAGCTGCAAAAAAATCCCAAAACTAAAAACGCCAAAAAATGACCAAAACAAAAAAAACCTCAAACAAACAAACCAACCTGCAGTACCATCTTTGGTGTAGTTCAAATGACTAGCAACTCAAGCACTTTACCTTCTTGAACATGTTGTCTGTGATTATCTTTTGCTTTAGCTTGTTGAATTTCGAGTTGTTCCATCAACAATCCATTTTCTTCCAAGACCAGCTTGGCCTGAGTTTGCAGCTGCTGCCTGCAATGACAACCAGCTTATAAATAAAATATAATTCAAAGATTAACTTATGTCCAAAGAAACTGACTGCCAACAGTGTAAACTTATAAAATCATATTTGAACCTCTTTAAAAAACAAATTAAAAACCCTCATTGAAAGCAATGTCAGGACCCAAGGTAAGCTTATTAGAGATGTGAACTCACAACCCTCATAATGTAAATTATTTTAAATAATGTTTAAAATCTTTGTCTAACTAAAGCAAAAATTCCCTACAGAAAGAAGGAAAAATATGTATGTGTGAAATAGAATCGTAGCATCATAGAATGGTTGAGGTTGGAAGGGACCTCTGGAGGTCATCTGGTCCAACCTCACTGCGCAAGCAGGGGCACCTAGAGCCAGCTGCCCAGGACCACGTCCAGATGGCTTCTGAATATCTCTAGGGATAGAGACTCCACAACGTCTCTGGACAGCTTGCTGCAGTGCTCACAGTGAAAAACTGTTTCCTCATGTTCAGAGGGAACCTCCCGTGTTTCAGTTTGTGCCCATCGCCTCTTGTCCTGTCACAGGGCACCACTGAAAAGAGCCTGGCTCTGTCTTTACACCCTCCCCTCAGGCATTTATACACAGTGATAAGATCCCCCCTGAGCCTTCTCTTCTCTAGGCAAAACAATCCCAGCTCTCTTGGACTTTTCTCATATGAGAGAATTAAAGCTACATAATGGTGCCACATGGCTTGGAGACAGCTACATAACTAGTAACTGAACCAAATTTGTTTTCAAAACATGCAATAAATTCTTGGATAGGATTTGGATTTACCTGGCTTTGATCTCTGGAAAAATACTGCCAGTGTGTTTTATGGGCCTGTAAAGAAGCTGGGTGTTTAAACTGAACTATCCTGAGCAGGGAACTTAACTCTCTGCTTTACAACTAGTATTAATTCAGCTTTCAAGAAAACCAATACCAGTCCTTCTGATGTTAACAAAAGCTTAAGGAACTATTTGCTGTTCTAATAATAGCTTTAAAAGTTTAGAAGTATTAGCCAGAATGCAAGTAGAAATACAGTACAAGTGTCAGACGATATCACATGAATTTAAACTCAAGAGTTGTCATCAATCAACAAGAGTAGCCTAAACCCAAAAAAATAGACTATTAGCAAGGATTTCTGATGACACTAACTAACATAACGTATATCTACTTTGTTCATGCGTGACCTGACCTAGATACAAATGCATCCTATTGTATATAGATCTAGATAGGGACAATTTCCTCTACCATCAAATGATATTCTGACTAAAATTTAAGCTGAACCATACAGCTAGCAATTGTTGTCTGACAGCTGAAAAATACAGTCTTGAACAGTCTACCCTGAAGATTTTTTGCAAACACAGAAATGGAAGTCAGCTTACACTTGTGTCCATGAAAACCTCTGCACACAAGAGCTTGTAAGTTTAGCTGACTTATTTAATTTACTGTGAAATTTACTGCTGTGGGCATAGGAGAAGGAAGCAAATGCACATCAGCCACTTACTTACAAATTGGTTAATAGCTAAGATAGAGTTCATATTGTTTAACCACTGAAGACTCTGCATGTTTTCATCTGAATGGATAAATACGAAATGAAGAAGCCGCTGAAGGTACAGAGCAAAAACTTGGTAAGGTGGTATTGCTGCTGACATCCCTGCCTTGCTGAACCCCAGCCTTAAAAAACAGCTCCCAGACAGAGACTATAGACAGCCTGAAACAGCTCAGAGATATATGAACTTCTCTCATTCATTTGCAGAGAGGCAAAATTAAAAACAAAGGTATTAAAAGTTCAAAAATTCTTATTTAAGAAGCTGAAACACCTCTATGAAGAGTGTTTTGGAATTTGTGGACAGTATATAAGCATCCAAGGATACATAAAATATCCAGAGTATTTTATTAAAGCACTTATGAAACACTTTGATACCTTTATAACAACCTACTTAACCAAATCTATACAGAAACTAAACACTTCTGGAGTTCTGCCTTGAGGGGGCTCTCATAGAACGTCAGTAGATGTTATTGGTTAAATCTGCAGAGAGACTTAAGACTGAAAGAGACAGCTTGAGCTGTAAAGTCCTCCTAGTGTAGACACTGTGCCATATGATCCCTTCCATACAATTACCACCTGTGTCATGAGTGCAGTAAGAATTTTTATGTTCACTACTCACAGCGGATGCTGTTCCAAAACCCGTTACACTGGTTAGGAATCATCTTCCAATTCCTACTTTAAGTTTGTTTGTGGTGAATGAATACCCAGTTGTTCTAGTAACACTGCCCTCAGTCCTATAAATGCAGCTTAAGTAGTTCTTTGTATACTCCAGGACTCCTGTTCCTGATGTGTTTACAGAAAGCAACATTGTCCTTTCTCAGCCTTTGTTTTGCTAAATGAGAAAGGCCAATCTGTCTAAACTCCAAGTAAAAGAGGCCCTCCATTTCCTTGGCTACACCACAGACCCCTTCAGCTTTGTTCCTCTGTACTTAAATATAGATGACTGGGACTCTCCAGAAATTTCCATGTAATTGTGCTGTTATTGACCAACCTTTACTAGAAGGACCTATTCTAACATACCCCAGGACTATACTGCCTTTTTTTTTTCTTTATAGCTGTTGCCCTAAAAAAAGCTCACAGTCATCTTCCAAAGAACCAGTACAGCCACGCTCTTCTCCATCTCAGTTACCAACTGATGAATGTCGGATTTAGGTAAATTGTTATTAAGCCTCGTTTGTATTTTCTACTCCTTAATTTCATTATGTTTGAATTCTTTCACTTCTCACAAACATCAAATTCTTCTAATCCCATATTCCAATATCCTTTTATATTAATGAAAAACTAATGTCATTGGCACATTCCTACTATTAGTAGAAGTGTAAAAGTTAAGTATGTAACCTGCAAGGTCTGTGACAGAATTACATGGGCTTCGGGTGCAAAACTGCACATTCACTGTTTAATCTTTACTCAAAAATGATTTCAGGCATTGCAGATCAGCATTGCTCCAACAAGACATAATCATGACCCTATTAACTCTTCAGCAAAACCTAATTTCCTTGAGGGGAACAAAATTTTTCCTTAAGATCTGTAATCTTAAAAGTTTGCATGCAACAAGCAAAATAATAAGTAGCTTTTAAATTAATTTCTAGTAATATAACTTGCCATTCTGTAGGGGTAATAAAGTTATTTTTATTTAATTGCTCGTGCAGGTCTTCATTCTCCTTCACCAACTCTTCGACTCGTACTTTAAAATTCTTCATATCCTCCTGGAAGACAAAGGACTCCACATAAAATTCTTTAGAGGTAACTATTTTGGTTTCATCAACAAAAACTTTTATAACTATACATGCCTGGGTGCCTTCTAATTCTTCTGTTAACAGCATATTATCTCACTACTCACTCATCTTTAATTCAGATGTGCATACTTAACTTCTAAATCGCTTCATCAATCTAGTAATATTTGATTAAAAATAATACAGATATTTGAATTGATATTGAATGATATATGACATGGAATGCCACATTTTTGCCAAGTGTCATTTGAATTAAGCAAGTTGTAGATCCTTAAAATACGGATTTAAAAAACTGAATTCTGGAAATTACTAGATGATACTACATGTTTTCAGTATGAATTACATGAATTTGAATACAGTAGGATAATACAGTGAATTTATAGTAATATAAAACCCTCAATGTTTTCTGTTCATTTTATGGCTTCATTTTTTGAAGGAAATAAATTATTTTGAAAAGTTATGGCAGTTCTGCTCTGAAGCAAATCACCATTTTTCAAAGACTCAGTGACAAAAAAAATACTTCCAAAGAGCAAAAAGAGTACCCATTCCTTAAATATCTAGAAATAAATATTATTCTACCACAAAATCCATAGGCCTGTAACTGGAAGAGTAGCTATACAGGGCACTGAATCCCCACTATGAATGACAATAGTAAATTCTTTCTAACACAGACCGTTTTTATGGTTTACTCTATTCAGAGAGCACAATTCTTGTACACCTCAGTGTAGTGCCTGCTTCTACATCTGAACAGGCTGACAAAAACAAGCAAGCCAAGTAGGATAAGAGAGCACAATAACTATGCATGGAAAAGTAAACCAAAGTTATTTTTAATTTTAGGCAGAAAACAGCTTTGACAAATCCCTTTAAAAAAATTTCAGTGATTTATTTCTGCTTTAGTGTAGAAGTATATTTTCTTTAAACGGCAACTTGCCTCATGTTCAAGATTTAAATCTTCCTTTTCTCTTATTCTATCTTCGTATGCCAACAGAAGAGGAGACAAATACTTCATATCCAACTTAAAAAAAGAAATTTAAAAAATCAGTCCATATAAATCAATTACAAACCATAATCTCATGAATATTTTTTACTACTTCTCCTGCTATACATTTCTAGTTTTAAAAGCTATTAAGGGTTTTCATATATGCCTTGCAGACAAAAGTGCAGGACTTATACAAGCACACAGACCACCATATGCAAAATGATGCCGCACAAGCAGCTAATAGCACTGCTTTAGGAGCAAGCTTTGGAAAGGACAAGGCTGGATGCTACACTTGCACGCTTCACTAAAAAGCAGCTATTACTTATCAGTATATGTAACACAGCAGAATGTGGATACAAATGAATATGAAACCAAACTGAAACACTACAGTGGATACAATCAATAATAATCAAATTTAGCCCAGATTCATTAGTAAGTGGGAAAGGAATTTTTACACTCTCAAACCTGCATCTTTAAAACTAAGTACATATGTATGTGATTCTTGGATATTACAGCTAGAGAGATAGAGCAGAAGGAAGACCTTTGTATTTCTGTATAGTTCTGAATAACAGCAAGGAAGGGAAATTTAAGATCTGATTAGCATTTCAAGGAGAAATTGTTTCGCATATTACAAATGCATTCAATTTCACAGACTATTTGCCTTCTCCTTGCCAGAAGTTCATCGGCTACTAGTGGACCCATGATCATTCCTACCATCAGAATCACTGAAATATGCTATTTTCTTTTAGTATCATCTTAAAAATAATCACAACAGAAGATTAACGATTAAGCAATAAACCTTGAAGCAAACTATATGCTAGACAATAGTAAGTGAAGGTGGTATTTATGATTCTCAGGGTAACAGTACTTCTACTTAATTTGCATTCAGTAGTTCAAAGTTGGTGATTGTATGCAGTCTGTAGCTTACCGTAAATTCAACTGGAGCTGCACACATTCATTGCAAAGTTCTGCCCTACATGTTTTTATGCAACAAACATAAATGTTTATAACATTCTACTAGTATGTGATAGTTCAGCAGAGTAACTAAATAATATCCTGAATATTTTGGTTCCAGTAAAGAAATTCTACTACTTTACTTAGAAAGGAATGAACAGATAAATGAAAATATTATTTTGCTTACCAGCCATGGTGGTGGTGGTCCTTTCATGGGTAAGCTTTTCAGTGTTAGATGCTAAAGCAGATTTTTAAAAAGATACTGAAATTATTTCCTGCTTTTTGAAGCACCAACCACTGTCCACTGCAGTCACAACTATTACCCCAAACAAGCTTATGTTTCTAATTACATGTTGCGTATGTGACACACACTCAACAAAGTCGAGAGAACTGGAAGTTCAATATCTTGCTAATACAGGAGAAAGTCTAACTTCTTAAAGTTAGACTTAATGATAAATGCTTATTTTAAATTTCAGAAAAAGCCTATGCCGTTTGTAGACTTTGTGGCAAATCTGGAGAAAATAGTCTTAAAAACTCGAAGAGGAATGAAAGGACAATGGGACATTTCAGTACAAACTGCCTTTATAACCAAGATTCTCACCTCTTCTTGGGACAATGGCCTGAATTTAGTTTGATAGCGACTTAACTCTACATTTAAACGATGGACCGTCATTTTCAAAGCATCATTTTCATCTACCAGTTCTTGTGCTTGTTGTCTGAGAGAAAGTAATTCTGTAGCCTCCTCTATTAAAACAAATACCCAACAAGAAAGTTCAATCAAAATTCAAGAAATGTTCATCATAATTTTTTAATTGTAAGGAAAAAAAAAAAACTCAGTAAGTTAGAATCAGAAGAGAACTACTCTCAAAATACTGTAATGGAATAATCCCATGAAAAATTACTAACAAAAACCCATTAAATTTCAAACAACCAAGTAATTTTTTTTCATGATCACGTAAGTATTCCTTGACAAAATTTCTACAAATGTAGAAAATACTGTTCGGAAACTTCTTTTGCATAGATACTTGCTCAAATCAATGAGTGAAAACCTACTACTGCAGGAATAGGTTGTAAGAAATTAGAAAAATCAAACAAGATAACTACAGAATAGCTTATATGTGTCTCCCACCTTCTCTATGTGACTTCTCTGCAGCTTCTTTAAGTCTTCTGTTTTCTTGTTCCAGTCTCTTCAGCTTTAATTGCTGTTCTTCCATTTGCTGTTTTGTTCCCGCAAACTGTTGGACCATAGTCTGGTATGCCTTGTTCAGAGACCAGTTTTCTTGTTTTAGTTCTCTGAACTTTTCTTTAGTCATATTTTCCCGTGCTTGCCTTGCCCGAATAGACACATCTGTAATGCCACAGTACAATGTATTTAAACGGTATTCAGACTTGAATATGAGTTTCAGCAAATTATAATCCATTTTTTTCTAATATTAGCATTATGTATGCGTGAAGATATAAATCAGCTCATGACTCCCAGAAGATAAGACCAGAGAGAATGAAAAAAGTGGATTTGGAAAGAGAGCTATATAGTGGAGTGGCTGCAAGTTCCCACCTTTTCTCTCAGACACTGAAAACATTCCTTCCTTAAAGGGAAAAGGAAGTGTCAGCAGATGTCCCTCTCCCTAGCATCAGTGACTAGAGAGGTGAGACAGAAATATCCATTGCAGTAATCAAAGTGTACGCGCCCTGCAGGCACTAGTCGGTCCTCTTGACCCCTCCTTATTTTAATCACCTATGTGATGAAAGCTTTACCCTCCTTCCCACTGAGCAGGCTTCAATGACCTGTTACTGAATAGAAGTTATTTAACAGTTCTGACAAAAGTACAATTTTAGATCATCTGCAAAATCTTGGATATATTGTTGCATCAGTAATAACGGATCACGCTTTCAAATTTTTCTTTTCATCTATATGGGCTAAACAGCTTATCTATTAAAATGAAGGCTGAGATTTTACCCTTACCGTCAGACTTTTAAGAGTCAGCATAATCTAATAGCACACCAGCATGAATATAACTTAGTACCCAACAGTTCCTTAGTATAGGATATATATGAAATCCAAGAACTGGTTTTGAAATACAGAGCTATCTCTTGTTATTGATGACATCTAACAGCTTCATGTGTTTAATAATATTTCAGGCACTTATGGTCACTGTTAACTTCCTGTGAGAAGGTATAAGATACTTGGACAACACAGAAATACACAAAAATCCATGAACTCCGAATAAGCACATATCCCATCCATGCGACACACAAAGTTCAGAGGTGCTGTGCCTGGAATTGTTACATGGATGCAATAACATACAAATAATGCACTAGCAGAAGGTAGACCACGTATCTCATATCACTGTATGTTTACCACTTCAGTTGCGATGCGATACTTAATAATGGTGGCACCCTCTATGTAGATGAAATTTAAGGGATTGGAGAGTTCCAGTATGACTTTAATTTCATCACATCGTTTCACAATCATTTACTTAAGACTTCAAAAGTCACTCAGATTGGAAAATAAAAACAGGTCTAAAACATCTAACATAAAAAGCCTGGAATTGTTGCTTTTATACATATCATAGAGCACTCAGCACTTTCTCTTCTCCTGCACAGGATAAATACTTCCCCCCCCCCCAATTAGGCTTAGAGAATACAAGCAGGAAAATGTATTTTTATATACATATGCATATTATTAAAGTGAAGATGTGTAGTAAAGTCATAGAAAAATCAGAAGTACCTGGGGATGGCGGAGGCTTTTCACGTATCAGATTTTCAGCTAATGATTTTTCTTCCTAGCAGAGAAATAAAAAATGAGACAATTTGCTTTAACAGTTATCCTTTCTGAAGTACTCTGAAGAGCATCACTGTGGGAGAACTTAAGAAACAGAACTTTTGAAGCAGTTTCTTTTATATCAACACAATTGAAGGTTAGATGGCGTTTGTCTTCCCAAGTAACAGTTACGTGTGATGGAGCCCTGCTTTCCTGGAGATGGCTGCACACCTGCCTGCCGATGGGAAGCGGTGAATGAATCCCTTGTTTTGCTTTGCTTGCACGTGCGTCTTTTGCTTTCCCTATTAAACTGCCTTTATCTCTACCCACAAGTTTTTTTTCAATTCTTTCCCTTATCCCACTGGAGGGGGGCGAGCAGCCGTGTGGTGCTTAGTTACTGGCTGGGGTTAAATCATGACAGTCACTTATCACTGCCATCAGTCACTTGTGGACACTTGAAACTGTTAATATTGTCTTTAGTTGTTAGAGATGTACAGTTCTCAAAATAATTTTATGGTTGACATAAAAGTTACATAAACACAAAGCTTCTTGACCAAACAGGATGGATATTGCTCCCACTTGTTAGTTTGTATAAAATAAGACTTTAGAATAGTCAATTATGATATGAACTATCAGTCCCTACCTGGGAATCAGCAACTAAATTGAAATGTAAAATGTTCTTCAACAAAGTTGAAGAACTTTGTTCTCCCTTTGCTGGTAAAAAAAAAAAAAAAAGGTACATATTTTTACATTTTCAGAAGGTTCTTTCATTAGGAAAGAACTACAGGCTGAATCTATACTAATGTATTTACTTGAGGTGAACATGATCGATATACAAACTTTCTCTATGTTTTTATGAAACAGCAGTGAAGTTCTATAAGGATATGATGCCACGTAATTTAACATACCAAGACACTGATGACTAAATGAGTCAAAACTCACAAACAATTTCAAAAGAAAATATATGTGGTCAAGAACTTGAAGAAAAAAAGTGATGTTAACAATGGCAGAACTGACAATTTTGTAAATAATATTCCAGCAAGTTGATCTGAGAAACTAAGCTTTGGGGTATTCTTTTTCAAGTTTATGAAAGCAGTCAGATGGGCCCAGCTGGAAAACTAGATAAAAATCTGGTGAAGCCAGGCTCAGAATTTGAAAATTATCAGTAAGAGCTCTCTCTTGCTATAACATGGTGTCTCCCACTCCCAGTTTTTTCCTTTTTCATGAGGAACAACAGAAGATATATTAAAAAAAAAAAATACCCCAACTTTTGTATGGCCTATTTTATTTACCT
This sequence comes from Phoenicopterus ruber ruber, assembly GCA_009819775.1. NCBI lineage: Eukaryota > Metazoa > Chordata > Aves > Phoenicopteriformes > Phoenicopteridae > Phoenicopterus > Phoenicopterus ruber. The sequence goes on from CM020227.1 coordinate 11,935,025, forward strand.
ATATAGTCGTATTTTTTCAAAAGGAACATTGAGCCATCCAAAAGAAAAAGATTCCCTAGTGGCAATAAATTAGTTTTCTTGTAAGTGACTGTAAACTATCAGCTCTTTATAACACCCTTTTTTCCAAAACGCATCACAAATTAACCTTCATATAAGTCTTACCTTTAAATTCAAGCCAAGATGTTGGTCTTCTGCTAAAGAAAAACAGATCTTTCAGTCAATTAAAAACAAAAGTATTTGTAAGTCTGTAAACTATAAGGGTTCATATGGATATGTAAGCACACATATTATGTACTGCAAATAAATGTAAGAAAGTCCTCCCCAAACCACAAATTAGATCACTAACTTTCCATTATCTCTTTCATGGTGTATCAGGATACTGATGTGAGACCTTACTTTACCTCACACTGTATAGATGCAACTATGGAAGAAATGAAGCTGTGTTGTTGTCTTCCACTATTATTTTACAATTTGACTACAGGACAAATGAAATATTTTCATTGATTTTACTGGGCCTGAATCCTATTGCATCCCTGAACAAGGCAAGTGCAAATCTGACAGCTTCCAAGATCTGCAGCACTTACTATGTGGAAGAGGGATTACTCTTTCCAGTTTAATGCATCAACTTCCCAAATGGTTTTATCAAAGCAACCCATTCTTTCTGGATATTGCTCTCTATAAAGCTTTTCAAATAACTCCACTGAAATAATATTGAAACAACACTGGGATCCAACATGAATAAAACTTAGAAAGACAAAGACTTTTCAGAATGGTCTCAGTTCTGCTTCCTCTTTTCCATCCGATAGCTACTAGAGTGCTGCCATCCTCTGTAAAAACGGCATTTTGCAGCTCTGGAACAAATTCTGATTTCCTGTTTTCCTGATTTTAAAATAATGGACAAGATAATTATGCAATAAAACTCCTGTGCAGGTAGACTGGTCTTGCTCTCGTCATAATTTTTTCTCCACAATATTCTATTGTTAGAAGAAAATAGCTTAATGACAGGTCCAGTTATGAACCAAATGTCCCTGATCTAATGAAATTACTTACTGCAAAAAAATTATTTCTGAAGCTTAACAATGCAGAGCTTAGGGTGATAACCTGAGACTGATGATCGTGTTTAGCTCTCTATTCTGTCAGAACCTTCCTCTATGACTTGATGTACAATTTTAAGGCCCAGACCTTAAAAGACAGCAAGAACAACAGAACTTCTGTAGAAAGGATAAACAATCCTAGTATCATGCCATTTGATTATAAAAAAAAAGTTTTTACTGCTGATTTTCAGACATGACGTTTTTTGATCCAAGAAAAATGACTGATTAAAAATCTTTTTTTCTATCTCTTTAGCTTTTTTTTTTTTTAAACATTGATAGTTTCTACTTTTTTTCCATTTTTTGAGCACAGTAACACTCCAATAGTTTCCAGAGTATAAACTGGGTTGATTCTGGCACATATATCAACAGAAACCTAGTAGAGAATGACTGTACTAGCCAAGACAAAGAGTTCACAAAACTTTTCTTTTTTCCCTCTCTCTTTTTACACTGACTGATAGTGCATGTTTAGGAGTTTCAGTTATACAGTGAATATAGACCAATCTTCCCTCTTTATTCAGATTTTTAATTTTCTGTAACTACTAGAAATGGCTAAGTATTTAGTAGCATTTCTCTCATTGCCCTTTAAAAAAAAAAGGAATATATCATTATCTTATAGTATTAGATTTATTTTATTCAAAAATTATTTTCCCTATGGTATTAAAAGGTATGGCATCTTGACTTAAAGTAAGTTTATTTACCTTCTATTTGCACGTTTGACTCATCCACCAGCACCTGAAACTCAGTTTCATGAGAAGGCGCCTCTTTCTTGTCAGCGTTAGTACTAGGAGATGGTGGAAACTCTTCCTATGTAAAAATAAGACAAGCCTATCTAAATCACGGTAACACTATTAAAATAGCCCACCTGCCTTGATATCTGTATGAAACCTTTAGTGTACTAATGTCTCAGTCACATTCAAAATTGTACTCCAATATTTTAAGATACTAAATGGTAAGACGTACTTTTTTTGTTTTAGGGCTCTGTGTAAATAAAATCTAAACTTTACAATGATCAACGGGAGGTAGGAAACCACAATAGTCATTTAGTTCACAGGGCAAATATTCCCTGTCACCTTATTCAGTCACAAGAGTCTGTGAAATTATCCTACATTTGCTTGTTTGCTCTGTCATATCTAAACTTGCTCTTAATAAAAGACCAACCATTTATCTACTATATCACAGCACTGAGGGATCATGAATAATTTTTAACATTGTCTTTGCTGGTTTTGCCCTGTTGATTGCACACCAGTGTCCCACATATTCCACTCACTCCCTTTTTTTTTTTTCCTCCCCTTCCCTCCTCTTACTGACTACAATCTCTTCACCTACGGGGGGTTCTGATTTCTTTCACATACATAGCATTTTATTGCCTCTTTACTACTCAGTTACTTCTTCCTGTTTGTTAAATTTTTGTATCATTTTGGACTGAACTTTAAATGTGCCTTAGGAGTATTAAGCTGCTCATTGCTGGTGAAGACAATCCAAACCTGTAACACAGAAAAACGGCCTGGTCTTCAAGACAGCAGGGTAATTTATTTTGTTTGATTCTGAATCTCCCTGTCTCTATATAGGTCTCTGCTCATTAGCACAATACTGAATCATTAACTAAGCTTTCACCATTTAAAAGTAAAGTTCCTAGTGCTTTTAACAAATAAGCTACTATATTAAGTATCACGCTCAACAGAAAATATTGGACATTTTACAAGACTAAATTATGCACAATAATTATACACAATACCAGTGTTTTCCTAATATGAAAAGGCTCCTAATAATCAGAGATATGAAATCTGTGAGGATCAACAAACAAACTTAACTCATGTAGGAGTAAATGAACCACAAAAAGAAGCATGTGAAATAAAAATTGAATAAATGTCTGAAGCGTAAGAAGAGAATGAAAAGCCTTAGAAATATTTAGTATTTGTATTAATATATTAAAACATGGTAAAGGAATTAACGCATTTAAAAATCCTACCTTTTTATTTTTGCAGGGAACAGCATAAATAGCATCGGTGCTAAAGCTTTCTCCCCTTTTCTCGTTACTCTGACAGCTGGACTCTGCCTCTCTATCAGCATCTGAAAGATAGGTATCCATGTCCTCATCCTCACCATAATTGCCTGATATTTCCAGGGACCGTACAGGAGATCTGTCACTACCATCAAGTTTCCAGTTGGGCCTGCAAGTAGAAAGTAGTTTAAAGCCTGTTTCAGTGTTGCTTACTCTTCCAAAAAAATAAACACTAGTAAAGTAGAACCATCAGTCTCACAATATACACAAGTCCAAACAGCCGACACAAACAGACATCTAAGCTTCCAGTAGCTGCAAACAAGGAATCTTACAATTGACAATTGTGACAATTAACACTAGAGCTACATTTTCTTCTCTATCTTAAAGAAAATGCCAGATTAGAGATAGAAGGTTGCTAATTCTACTGAAAGAAGAGTCTGAAATAATTATTTAGCATAAAGGAAATATCTGACACGTGATTCAGGTGATTCCTCAGTGATTAACTGTTTGTACAATTGATTGTCATTTGGCAGAAATAATATATGGTTTTACTTGTGACTGCTGTACAATCCAAATCTCCCTCTCTGAAGATAGTATACTTGACATCACTTTATGAGAAATGGAATAAGGACTGTAGACACTTCAGACCCAATTTATGATGTGGTGAGAAAAAAAGTAAGTGGCTGTAACAGCAGTTTTCTGTAACTCTTTGGTAACATTGTATCATTGACAGATTCTATTTCTAATATATCAAAACAGAAAGGGTACACTACCCCATTCTGAGCTCTGCGACTGTTGCATATGGTTCAAAACATTCTTGTTCCACATAGGTGGAATCACTTTCAGAAAGCGATCGCTGCCGAGGCTGAGGAATAGCAACAGTGCGCCCTGTTAGTGTTGTCGCAAGGATAGCTGCTGCTAGAGCAGATCTGGAAGAAAACAGAATAAAGCAATGAAACAATACTGATATATTCTCTGTGCTCCACATTTTCTATTTTTTTCCATTGCAAAATGTCTTCACTATTTAAGCAAAGCAAAATGTTCACAGTTAACAAGCATAAACACCACTGAAAGTGCTAAGGGACTGGTTATAAATGGTTAACTCCCAAAGTAAAGCACAAAACTGGGCAAGCTATCGTAACACAGCTATCTAAGAGTAAAGTACAATACCTATCGGTTTTCCCAAATCACATGCCTGAAAATCATGGAATATACTGAGTTACATTCCCAAAATTGACATTGATAATTTACAGTACTTAGCATTTACTTGAGCCATAATCATACTACCTGGCGTGGTGTTGGAAGTGTTCCATGTTCTGTTATTTTGTCTCCTAGTTTCCACTATTCCCTATTCTGAACCTTAGTATTACTGATGACTCTGAAGCTGTTAATAAATGCTGGCACATTGCAAACTAGGGCAAGCGTAAGTAGATAGAAGTGCCTATTTGTGGGATGCTGCGGAGTATAGAGAAGGGTAAGATGAAGAGGAAACAACAAGTAGGAACAAAGATTAAAGGAGAGAAATGGTGAGGACTGTAACAGGAATGACAACAACTGGAGGTCAAAAAGGAAGAAAAAAAGAACTAGGATTAAGTAGGAATGTTACAGATAGTAGAAAGACCATAGAAAATAACCAGAATTGAACTAAACACAGAGAAAACATAAAACTTTAAGAAACTACAAATGAAAAGAAAAATAAATCTGTATTTTCTCTTTATGTAACTTGCCTATATAGCTAATTCAAATCCAATCCAACATGGTTTTACATGCCAGTTTTTTACGTCCCTGCTTTTTTTAATATGCAGTAACACGGCATGTTAGGAACATTTAATTTATGCTTTTCCAATGAGTTAAAATTTCCTGACTCACGGTACTAGTACTGCTACAGTCCTACACTCTACTGTAGCAGCCAAATTAAAAATGGCCCTAACTTTAAATAGTCCATTTGTCTTTAATTGACTCAGATTTATAAGAAGTTACATATTCATAACGGTCATGGTCCTAATTATTCAGCATGCTTGGAAGTGGGAGAGAAATAGGTATCTTTAAAGTTCAAAGAAGGCAATGGCCCCAATTAAAAATATATCCTGTATATGAAAAGTTTTATGTAAATACTGCAGCAAGGACATGCAATTCTTCTAATCATGCTTTTCTAGTATACTATTGTAGTTGATGAAGAAAAAAAAAACTCAAAACCTACCTGGGCCTTTCTGGAGAAGGGTTTGGACTACGAGGGGGAGGGGTGCGGGGAACTGCAGGTTTAGGAGCTATGGTAGCGGCAGGGACCAGGCCATGAGCTATATGTTTCTAAACAATTTAAAATAAAATTAGTTGACAATGACTTTAAGAATCACAATGAAAAAAACACAGAATTGAACATGCACAAAAACTAACAATGCAAAATAATATAAAAAGGAGGAACAATTACATGCAATTAATGTAAATGGAAGACTTGAAATGGTTCCAAGTTTAACTTTTTAACATGTATGAACAGCTGCTAATGAAGGTTAGAAATGTAATTTACATAAGACCCATGAATGTAGGTTTTCCACCCACTATATCACAATCTGCAAAAACAGAATTTTAACTCACTCAATTCAAGTTTGTTTTTTTCCTGTATATATACAAGAAAAAAGGAGTACTCGAAATTAACTTTTTTCAAAATATTTGAACCCTGCTTCAGAGTAACAATATTAGTCCCTTTCTTGTAGAAAGAGTCTGTCAGGCAGAAGTAATCCTCTGTCATAGCAGTATGAGATGGAAGAAAAAACTATCACTAAAGAAGTCTCACAGTCAAAGGTTCAACCTGAATTAAAAAAAAAAAAAAAAAATCCTAATGTGTTTTTATCAGCAAACCCAACATTTTTTTTTTTAAAAGGATAACATTAAATACCAGCTCAGAAAAACTGGGACCAGAGCTCCCTACAACGAGTGGAGGGAATCACTTGGAAGTGGAATGACATATGATTATGTTATGTGATCACATAATCCATTTGACTTGAATGGAAGTTCCATTCCACTTGAATGGAATCACATAACAGTTGAGGTTGGAAGGGAGCTCTGGAGATAGTCTAGTTCAAGTCCCTGCTCAAAGCAAGGTCAACTAGAGAGGGTTGCTTGGGATCCTGTCCAGTCAGATTTTGAGTATCTTCAAGGGTGGAGACTCCACAACCTCCCTGGGCAACCTGTTCCAGCACTGGACCACCCTCACAGTATTTTTTTTATTATTACTACGGACCACCCTCACAGTATTTTTTTTTATTATTATTATGTTTAACTTGAATTTTCTGTGTTTGAATTTGTGCCCATTGCCTCTTGTCTTCTCTCCAGGCATCAGAAAATACTATGTCATAATAAAATCCATCACCTTCAGACAGATGTTACTTTTTTATGGAGTAAAACAGGCTAAGTTTCTGCTATTTCTGCTACAGAGATTTTTTTTTTTTCAATTATTCTTTAATTGTCTTCTCCAACACGATAATGAACAGGTGCACTGGGAAATATTTCTGTCTTTACAGGAAGCCGCATCAAATAACGAAATGGTGCATTACAAAGACTGTCTTTACTCGGTCTTATCTTGCAAATGCACTGCTCCCTAATTCTGGATGTCTGTCTGTCATGCACCATTTTGTTTACTAAAGGCTGTTGACTGTAGATGTCTCAGTCTGATTACCAAGGAATACAGCTAAAGTAAAAGGATGCTGGCATCCCACAGTGAAAGTAAGACAACGACAGAAGATCAATACTTTATTTTCATTCTAATAATAAAAAAACTTAAATTACTTCAAGTACGTTAAGAGGTAACACCCGCACCGTTGCTGACAATCCTACAACCCTTGGCTGCTCTAAGCTTTCGCTGTGAACTTTTATCAGTTCACTTTATGGCAGTGAACGTGCGCTCCGAGGATCACCTCAGCAAGCGCTGGAAGCGAGCGAGCTGCACTTCCACTCTGGGGGCCCCAGCCCCCGCCAGTACCCAGAGGCCTCCCTGGAGGGGAAGGGCGCCGGGAACACCTCCCCCGCCCCGCCAAAGCCGGGTGTTTCTGGAGAAGACGGGCAGGCCCGGGACTGAGGGAAAGGAGAGCACCAGCACCCGGCCTCCGGACACCACCTTTTCTCTGCTTAGGATTTACTTTTCTCCCCGTTTTTCACGTCAGTGAAACTGCTCAGCGATCACCGGCGTCAACCGCAGGGTGCAGCCACTTTCCCTGGGGGCCTCTGCTCGTCCCGCCCGGGCACGGCCGCCCGCCTCCCCCGCAGGCCCTGCTTCACGGGGACGGAGACCCGCCCTGGACGGGGCGATACTCACGAAGGGGCCCTTCCGGCCTCTCCTGAAACTGAACGCCATCGGGATCGGGTAGGGGACGGGTCTCTGCCACCGCCTCCCGACTACTTTCTCCCCGCTTCGGACGCTTCTCCCGTCGCGACCCGCCTGGTAACAACGGCGCGGCGGATTTGCTGCGGGTTTGCGCTCCCCCAATCAACACGCGTCTTACTCACTTCTCCTCCGGCCTTAGCAACCTACCAGTGGCGAGGCCCACCCCACCCCGCCTTCTCATTCGCTCACGGGCGGCAGAGCTCTCGCTTCCTATTTGCGGCCACCGCTGTCAACTAGGCGCGCACTCTGAGGCGGGCTCTTCGTCTGGCAGCTGCGAGGCGACGTCTCTCCTGAGGGGGTGGTGGGGTCTGCTTCCCGGCTGGTCTCCGCCGCGTTCCGTGCGGCCCCCGGAGGAGAGGCTGCGACCCCGAAAGGCCCGGAACGGAGCTCAGCTTCTTCTGGGCAGGTCAGCGGTGGGCCGGCGGCAGGCCTTGGGGCCATCCCCCGCTCCTCTCAGAGCGGGCCTCCGGTGAGGGTTCGCTCTGGGCCGGGCTGCGGGATGTGGCTCAGGGTGGTGTTTGCCGTGCTACCGGCTTGTCTTTGGCTCTTCTCCTCAAATCGTGCCTTAGCCTCAAAGGCTCCCGTTTCCCCCTAAAGTCAGAACACCGCATAAAGCTGGCAAACCTGAAAGTAATCTCTCTCAGCGACTAACTTCTAATAATCTGTCTGGCGACTTTTGCCAGCTGGGGGCTGGAGGTGCCTCTGGAGTCAGCTTTGTAATCGAAGCAGACTTTCTCCCAGCAAGGGTGGATGAAGGCATAGAAAAGGCGTTTGGCTTTTGTTTTGGTTTGTGGGGGTTTTTTTATCATCTGTTGTCTTCATTGAGGTGGTTTTCAGATTGACTGGCGAAGTTGTGAGTGGAACTTGCAAGCCAACAGCCTGTATTCAAGTAAATAGAGTTGCTTACTGATTTTGATATGTTAACCATAACTGTAAGGTAGCTTCGGGGAGGAGATAGTGTCTCTTCCAGAGTATTACATCTTATAAATTTTAATCTTAAAAATAAGTTTGGAACAGGTTTATAAAATGTGTTAATATCTCTTCCATGTTTCTTTCTAGGGTGTAGCTGCTACTGAAGTAAAGATTTAAAGGAGGTCTAATGACAACAAAAGCAAATGTTCCTGTGACAGCAGGATCTGTAGTTGTCCCTTATGGGCATGTGATTGGAAAGGAGAAGTGGAGAGGGTCAGAGATAGCCCAAAAGCTACAAGGTAAGCACAAACAGATGGGAAGAGGAAAAACAATTCAGGCAAAGCATTCCCCGCTATCACCCAGTATTGTTAAGATTGGCTGGGATATGCTTTACTCTGTGTCTGACTGGTCCCATGTTTGTGGTACAGCCTGTGTTAGCAGGCTGAAAATTCCTAGTTGTCTATCACATATCTACGTGATCAGTTCTGTCATGTTTGCATAGCTGCTGAGCCCCGTAGAGAAGCAGCAAAGTATCTGCTTCTTGGGAACCACAGGTCCCTTGAATTTAGATGGATACTGGGACTGTGCTATCATCTGTTGGCACAGCAAACTAAATTAAGATGATTCTTTCAGAATAGCATGTGATGTTTTTGTTCAAGTCCAGAGTTTACTGAGAAGCTATAGCACATTCAAATCTGTAGTTTGAAAGTGCTATTAATTGGCATTACTAAAGGCATCGCACAGTACTTTGGATCACTTGTACCAGTTTTGCTTAAAGAGAAGAAAGGCTTTTAAAGAGTATGAAGTTCCTTGTCAAATCACTGGGATTATCGACATATTAGGAAGGTTGTGCTGTGAAGTAATTATTAGTTACTACTAGTAACTATTGTATTTTTTCTTTTAACAATCTCACCTTAAGGAAAAGTTAGACTTATCTTTGAAGATGGCTTGGGACTTGTGGATTTTCATCTTTCAAACAGAACTTGCATTTTATATATTTCTGAAGCAGATTTGGTTGCAGGAGATGAATTCAAACGAAGATTGGTTCGGTTTAGAAATGTAAGTAAGTACTACATAAAGAGAAAAGTTTTCAGTTGGTATTTGTCTACTCCATTGTTTCTGAAAACATTTTCTTGTGTTATTTTTAAATGGTAGTAGAGCTAAACTTTTATGATAATTTCTGCCTGAAAACTGAAAAATTACGCAGCTGTGTAATAAGGCTGTATTAAACCTCAGTACGGTTGCTGCAACTTCTGTTATTTCTCTCATTTGCTTTCAGGCAGCTCATACTTGACAGAAGTTTGCTCTCTGCTGCATTGCATCAGCTTGTCATTAACAAGGTCTTTTCTTCCCTTTTTCCTTTCAATACAGGCCAGAAGTCTTGGGGGAATTGTAATTGTGGAGAGAACCCAAATTAGTGATCAGTACTTCTTAGCAGTACAAAAGCTTGTTGTGCTAGAACTTGGAATGGTGTTGCTTCCTGTGGCAAATCAAGGAGAAGCTTCTCAACTTATTATTAGGCTAGTAAGTTTCTATGTTAGTGGACAAACATTTATTAAAATACAGGACATGAGGAGAATTACCTGTTTTCCCACAATCATCACTCATTTCATAAAGAATACCTGGGATCTTAAAGGAACACAACATATTTTATTGTTTGAATGTAAGGAATGAATATCCTACAACAGTAATATGGTAGTAGAGTTCAGTGGAGAGAGGGCTCATTTGGGAACAAAGAAAAAAAGTGGAAGAACATGATACTGGATTTTTTTAATGCGATCTTGCACTGAGATGCCACTGGATAGCATTAGGCAATCCTCACTTAAGCTCTCTGTCAAAACTGACTTGAGATTTTGCTTCGTCTCAGGCTGGGGAAACTGCATTCTTATGTTGTTTCTCTTTTCCTTTATCCTTTCTCTGATTGCATCAGAAAGATGACAAAATCATTGTTTTAATTCATGGTTAGTATTAAGAAACTGTTGGTTTCCTAGTGAGACTTTGTGGATCCGCATCAAAACTCTCATTAAGGGTGCACAGTTAAGGAGGGAGCTTGTATTTAAAACTTCCTAGTGATTGCATTGGACTCTTTTGAGATGAAAGAAACTATTTTAAAAACAAAAAGCAGAGCTCCAGCAGAGGGCACTCAGTGTCACCTACTGTTTTGTTTTGCTTCAGGTCTGTGAACAAAGTAAGGACCACAACAGTAACCCCTTTCTTCGTAAACAGTGTTCTCAGCTGGCAGAGCCATCGGTGTTTCGAACGGTGCAACAAATTCCAGGAGTTGGGAAAACAAAAGCTCTGCTTTTACTGCAACAGTTTGGAAGCATCCACCGGCTTTGTAACGCATCTGTCAAAGAGCTTGAGCTAGTAGTTGGACAAACAGTAGCACAACAAATTTACACTTTTTTATGTTCCTGAGATGCACGTGTAGTACTGTTTTGGAAAACAAAGACTTTTTGTTTGTTTCTTGTGAATTATAAAATTTTGGTTTTAATAATCACATATTATGGTAATTTCTATAATCCTGGTAACAACTGGAGGGTGTTGACTAATTGTCTAGATATGCTGCTGCTGCTGCTTTACAGCTCTGCTCACATAGATTGAGCTGTGAAAATTACCTTGGAAAGAGGGCTGTAAAGTGTTTTGTATCTATCATCTGTCTTGTACAAAAAACTGGGAGAAAGCTGTCTCCTTCAGCAACAAATATTCCTGTGGTCTGAACAAGAATGTAACTTGCTGTGAAATTAATATTTGCCTTAAGTAAGTTAGCTGTTGGCTCCTACTCAGTGTAGAGTGACTCTTTAGTTAGCTGACAGAAAAAAACTAAAAGTATGTATTTGTATGGCACTTGAGAAGCCCAAATTTTGACTTGAATTGAAGGTGGGGGTTGTGGTTAAATAAAAAAAGACCCCCACCCCAAACTTTCCTCAAGGACTAGTAAGTGTGATGATGGGAATGGAAAGGCAGTTAATCATGCAGCTAAGGGGGAAGATATTTGCAGGAAGACTATCATCGTGGGCTAAGAAATGAAGAGCTGGAAGGGTGACTCATGTGACTGCTGAAGATTTCATTAGCTGGATAGTAATTTTAGCCATACATGCAAAGTAAATCTCTTCTGTATGGAATATTGTATGGCAGGGTCTTGCGTATCAGTATGTGACTGCTGCTGCTTATGTGTGTAAAAGAAGTGCTACTACAAATACACATGAAGAATAACTGCTAAGGATAGGTGAGTCACAAGTAATTTACATTTTTTTTATGTAACCTTTAAAGGGAAACTCTAGAAATATGTTAACACTCTTTGTAGGGAAGCAAGTTCTAGACTACATTGTATTATTAACTTTCTTTAAAAGTTTTAGATCTTTGTAGGCAACATTACAGAAACATGCAAGAGGTATGCCAGCAGTAAATAGTGAAAACCTGTAAATTATGCTGTATCATCCAAGCTGTAGCAGAATCAAAAAGCTACTACTAAATGGCAGCATCTGATTTTTATTCTTAAATAAGTGTCATCAACATATTTACACCTATTACATAAGAAACTAAAAATAAATGACAACTTCGAAGTTTACACCCAGACGCAAACTTTCCCCTTATTTTAAGTTTTGAGTATCAAACAGCATATATCTACTCTGTAGATGGCAATGTTAACTAACACTACAGTGTTAGCAATTTTCAATTAATTTCAATTTCAGAAAATAGAAGAATCTCAAAGAAATGCTCATACAGTTATTTTTTTGTCTCCCTCCTTAATATAGATAGCCAATACTTGCTCATGAGTTGTTCCAAGGGGAGGAAGAGAATTTTATATCTATTTGGTTTTTTTACTTGGTGTGATAGTAAATAAATACTCTGCCACTTAGACCCACAAGGACTTCTTTTCTCATATTTTAAAGCATCACCACAATTCATGTACTCTTGATCAATATACTGGAAAAAGCTTTGAGATTTGTTCCACAGCTATCCATTTTATCAAGACTAATGAGATAGAAGTCTTATGGTAAGTAGGTTAAATAATTTCAAGTTTGGAATAAAGCCTGTTTTTAACAATTGAATCGGCAGGCATTTAAAATGTAACCTAGATCAGAAAAAGAGCAGAGTAAAAGCCTTTTGTAGTTCAAAAGATCTTTTGACTTCTAAGCCTTCTAATTCTCTTCCAGAATTAAATTAACTATTCAGTAGAATACACCTAGTACTCTCAGAAAGAGAATGTCTATGCATAAAAAACACAACTGTATGACACTGCCCCTTGGCACAAGGCTAGTTTCTCTGAATAATGTTATTCTCTCTCGCCTGTGGTTTGTCAAGATAATTCTTTAAAGTAGTGTTAAATGATTTATTATTGACTTTAAGCTTTTACAGCAAAATGGTCCTTTAATGTGTCCCCTATTGTTTTGCACGCAGCATCAAGTTTGTAATAAATAACTCCCATCTATCATAGTTATAAAAAATTAGTCATGATACTGTATTTTGAAATTCCAAAGGAATCCAGTCCTCACGTAAGCAATTTTATCATCTACATCTTGTTATTGCATACCTCCCAAACAACTTCATTCTAACCTTCAAATACTTAAGTTTTACAGTTTTTGCCAGCCTCTGACCTTCATAGTGGCTCAATACAGAGTAAGTGAAGTCAATGGCATTTGTCTGAATTTATACGCACATATATATAAGGACAAAATTGATCAATATTTTTTATATACATTTTAAAGAAAAATGTCACGTTAACAGATCCTTCTGAAAGATTCAATACAATGAACTTTCCGTATTCAGAAGTGTGAAGGGAGAAAGCTTCTTCTTAAGCTGAGAACTTCCAGCCACAGCTGAAGGAAGGCAGAGGGTGCTTGCAGCTTTCTGTCTATTTTTAGTTCCCCAACTTAGAAAAGGCAGTTTCAGTGGGGCTTTCTTGGTGTGATCAATCTTATCCTCTTCCATGGCTAAACAGATTAAGGAGTATGTCTTCTGCATTCCCACAGAATAAGTTGCACTCTTACTGTGCTGCAGGAAAAAGAGAAGCATTGTAAGAATCAGTCACCCAAAATGGGTCAAAATTTTGACGGTAACAAAAGTTTACTGTACAAATAGTTTTCCAAAGCAGACTACAAGCAAGCTTTCTGTGCTAATGACATACCACCTGAACACAAGGCCCCTCAGAGTGCTGCGATTCTGGTATTTTGCCCATGTAGACTCAAGGGTATAGTATGCAAAGCGTAAAGGGACTTGTGAATCTTTCCTATGTGTTGTGTTATAGTTAGCATTTACTGGCTTCTAGCACAACTATACAATATATACACTATTACAAAGCTTAAGTATGTAGTTCTTGCACAAATCTCTGAAGGGGAGTCTTTTTGCTGCCTTTGGACAGGTTCCATGTTGATTGCAACAATGACAACAAGAGCTACTGCAGGACGTGCTTTTGGGATACTTGAAAGGCATAGCCTTCTCTGCCTTATCTTAGCTGTGCCCTGAAGCAATTTGATTATAATTCTAGCCTTTTGTTTCCAGTAGCAGCTTGGAATGGCAGGTGTGCCATTCAATAAGGAAAATCAACAACTTAAAACAAGAAAACCTAACAGCAGTAAGAGCACCTTGATCACTTCTAAAGCAACAGTACTTCAGTGTATAAGCTTGCCAGGGAATGTTAGAAGCATGAAGCAGTGGATTTAGCTGAACTACAGGTTCTCCCATGCTACAAGTAAGTTTAAGTTATTTAGAGCTTAACATTTTTTAACCTTGTGATCATATTTCCTTAGTCTAAAGCTTCTACAACAGCTTAGTAACTGACTAGACAGTTGAAAATCCAACAAAATAAAAAATACATACATTAATCTGTGATCTAATACAAAAATCACATAATTTATGTTAACAGTGCATAGGAAATAAGCATGTAGTCTTGGATGTTCCATTTCATTCCATTATTGTTTCATTGGCTTTTCCAATGCTGAACAGGATAATATTTTCATCCACTGGTACAAGTTAGGGGAGAATAAAATATGCCCTGGAATTTATAATGCAATTAATCTAAGTAGCTCCACTACAAAACACCCCACCACCCAACCATTCTTATGCACACAGACTGTACTTTAGCTTGATGATTTTAACAGACTGTTTAGAACTGAACACATGCCTGAGTGCTTTATATATTCACTGGTGGAGTGGGATATCTGACTACATGAAAGTAAACACTAATCAGGGACTGAAGCTAGGAAAGTGAAAAAACCCTCACATATCCAATCTGCAAAACATATTTGCCTCATTACATACCATAGATGCCGCTGTATCCTGGCAACTGATAACCTCAATCTCAATGGGCTGCTCTCCCACGCTTTTGAATTTTTCCAACACCTCATTCACTCCAAGCCACTTGCAATCCACACCACCAACTGAAACAATGTAGTCACCTTCTTTTAGGCCCATTGACTGTCAAAAAATTTTGCACAGGTTATTTTCTGGAATTAGAAAGATGCATAAAATGTTTTTGTCATCATACAGTATCTGCCCTAAAGGCTTTTCCCTCTTAGATGCTATAAAGCCATTGTCTAGCCAGACATATGAAACAAAAGTGTATATATAACAGTAACATGAAACTTTTTCAAGTACACAAATTACCTATTTGAGTTACCATTGATAAATGTGATTCTGGCATACTCAAATGTTGCCTCTTTTTATGTCCTTTTCACTTTTCTCCTTAAGTGAAACTTTTTTTTTGCTACCCTGTCATCCCTCATGCGATATTTTCTCCAGTTTTTACTTCTATTTCTTCAGTATTTTTATTTGTAGTTCTGTGGTTGCTTCTGCCTTTCCTATAGCTAAACTGTGCTCATCACTGCATGCTGCTTTATCCTGTCGTTTCTTCCCTCCAAAAGAACAACATATTAGAAGCCGATAACATGTTCTTTCCCCTCTTTTTCCTTGGGCACATACTACCTTGTCTTCCCTTCCTGATCCTCATCCTTATTGTTGTTGCTACTTTCTAAAGCCTTTATCCCGTCTAACTTCCTGAATTAGATGGAGAATAACATTTGCTTTTATTATTTGGGACTTTTTATCTATTAAGTGTGAACAGAGGAAGAAATCAAGTCTAGTTTAATGTGATGTCAGGGATACGGATACTCTAACATCTAAGGTGTATATAGCACTGAACGTGTGTTCAGATTATATGAATGGACTATACTGATGTATAGTAGAACTCAATAAATACTCCATACACCAGTATGAACAAGCTAAAGTTACATTTAAAAGATGGTAATGCTAGAGTCTAGAAATAAATATTTAATATTGCACCAATGTACTTACTGCTGCAGAACAAACTGGATCAAGACAATAAATCTGTACTGGCGAACCTCCTTTAAGACTGAATCCTAGCTCTCCTGCTTCATGGTGGATGTGAATGGTACGTGGAGCCGTCCATCTCTGCTTGGCGGAGAACACTGTCAGTGGGCCCTGGAGGTAACATAGCAGCAGGCACATTATGGTTTACTGTGATTCGTAAGTAAGCATTTCTATTTTTTTAAGTTATGATGCTTTAAGCTCATCTTATGTAGGTTTTGCTCAAGTTAACTTCCAGCTACTTCCATTGAAATGGAACAGTGAGATTTATCCCAGAAGTCTCCTGAAGTGCTCAGCCCTACTTCATGACTGTTCAGGTGATACTTCAGAGTGGGATGAGAGCAACCGCCAAGTTGTTCTGAGATCTCTGTTAAGGTGTGCAGAGTCTTTCCGCTGCAGCAGGTTCTAAGGTCCTATATTACTCCGTTTTGGAGGAGATAAATTGATTCATGAGACATTGCATACACTGATCCTAACCACAACTCCCAATTCCCTTTGCCCACCGATACACGCAGAGCCACCTGAAAGACTGGCTTTGTAGCATGCAACATTACACATTCTGCATGCCCATCTCCAAGTACTACATGTTTCCCCCCACTTTTAAGTTACATGCAATTATCCATTGAAACTTCATGGGACTTTGATGACGGTTATCAAGAATGAATGTTGTGCAAAGCCACATACAAATGGCACTTTTATTCTTTACTAGTCTCAAGTTGACTTATACCTCTGAAGCCAGCAGTGATCTCTCCAGTAACTTCTGAAAAAAACCCAGTTACTACAGGATCATGTTTTCAGACTAAAATACTTGTGTCCCTTCCCTCACGTTAGAGTGAATTTATACTTGCTAACAAAATGACAGAGGGTGGTCAGCATTAGCATGTTACGTACCAGCCTGTGAAAGAAGTCTTTAACTTTCACCTTGGAAAACTGAGGAGCAATTGTTTCTATTTTATGCTCTGTTTTAGCTAAAACAAAAAGAAAAACAAATTAAATTTTCCCTCAAGAATTAGTTAAAAGACATACAAATTTATTTTTCTTGCATTCCAAGCTAGGTAGAAATGTCTCCTAAATTCTTACCAGGCTGTAGAAAAACTAATTTTTGTGGAAATCTGTAAGATGTATCTGAATTGCCTTAAAAATATTTTCAGAGCTCATAGTATCAATACAGAAAACTTAAAACAATCCATCCAAAACTATGCTATTCTCCTCTTTGATGTATTTTTCTTTGAGAAATATTTAAAACCAACGCTCATTCTTTCCCACTGCTTCCAAAGAGGAAAGAGTTGGATAAGCTGCACCAAGGTAGGAAGAACCAATAGCAGCCAAATTCAGTTAACAACTTACACCAGTATAAGAGTTGTGCTACAAGAAAGAGTTATTCGTTTTCCCCTGTATGATTTTAGCTTTTAAAGTTTCCCCATTTTTTCTAGCTCACAAGACAGTCACCAAAAATAGCTGAATTCTCAATAATAACCATTGTTATTTATCCCAGAAAATGATGTGGCCAGAGATAAAAACACTGTAAAGCAGCTGTAACAAAATACGCTTATTTGTGATTGAGAAAACATGTAAGGAATGTGAACTCAAAAGTACAGTATATAACTTGTACATTATTTATATTATGTATAGATTATTTTATACATAATATGCAAGGCATATCCCCATGAAAGCATATACGTGTATGGTTAGATACTGTTTGTTTCTAGCTGTGTATACTTACGAAGGATATCTGGAGCCTGGATTAGACTGAGAAAGTCATCTTCCGTCTCTTGCTGAGCATATTTGAGAAGTGAGCGCTTATGTGCGGCTGTCAGAACCTCCTGAAGAACATCAATGTTTCGAAGCTTTTTGCACAGGCCACAGACTCTTAGAGCTTCTTCGTGGTAAACAATGGCTTTGCGTAAATGTGCTTTCCCTGTAAAAAATTAGAAACTGTTGGTTGGCTTCCACAGACACTACATACAAGGTAATTTTCAAATTGTATCTAGTAGCTGGGTGAAACTGGCAGTTACCTAATTGTTTCCTCTGAACTTTGTCCTTTAAAACGGTGAGAACCATCAGTCCTTCAGGCATGTAGTCATATAACTGGGACAAGGCTTTCTCCTGCTGATCTTCATCATCACCAGACTGCACTATAATTGGTATAGAACATTAACCATTAGACATCTCTTGGTGCCCTGTTCCTTTAGGTGTATTGTTGTGTAGTTATTACTACCTTCTCTCCAAATGCAGTCAAATATTTTTACACATACATATTGATGGGAATGTCAAGTTTTTAGGACTTTTACAACTTTTATCATCTGCAGTATGCAAGTAATACTTATATGCCAGAACATATTAACAAGAATTGAACAATTTAGTAGCATATAACGGATAAAATATTTCTTTTGTTTCTGCAAAAGTTAGTTCAATAAACTTTCACATTCTTCTGTAAAGGACAAAAAAGCACAGCCTCATATCTGAACATGAACATGGCCACAAATTAACATATATTGAAACCGCGAAGTTCCTGTCTCCTAGTCTTATTCATAGACCAAATTATAATTGTTTATGTGTTTATTATTGTTATTTATATGAATATATAGAAAATATATGATTCTTACATTCATGGTCACACAGAATGGTGGCAATGAAGTAATGCGCCAGAGCTTTGTAATGGTCTGACTTTATTTGTGCCAGTTTAGACCAGGAATAGGGGATATTCTCTTTCACTGGTTCCTGATTCATTGCCGTGTTAACCAGCATGTAAACTTCTCCCACCTAAAATAAATCACAGAATTGAAGTATGAGAATTTAACATTAGTTATTAGGAGCTCAAGTAAGGGATATTATATTCAGCTTTAATATAATTTCATTTGCATCATATCAAAGAGGGGGAAAAAAAAAAAAGAAGATGGTTAGAAAGGGTTGGAAGTAAGTTTTGAGAAAATCTGAAATTCCATCTCTGATTTTTCCCTTACAAGAAAAGTAACTCTTTTTTGTACAAGAACAGATGGACTAAGTCAGTCAATCTATATGGCTTCAGAATTCAATAAAAACATCATATAATAAATGTTTTTTAATTTACAAATACATCTCATTGGGTTAATTCAGCTGAGAAAAAGGGTGAAGCATATTACTTATACAGTAGGTTTGTGCTTCACTTCTGAAACTGTGGAGTCATATCTAGCTTTAAGTTTCTGTTCTTTAGTTAGAATTGGGCTACTATCCTTTATGCAGAGAAAATAAAATAGCTTTTCAAGCGGTGAATGCTGCTTTAACGGATCAAACTACTCCACCTGACAGATTCTAAAAATCTTTCCCCTGCAGCCGATCAATCAATCCTACAGATAAATCAGGGTGGCTTTAAAGGTTGGTAGAAAAGGCTTTGCCCATTTATCTAGTATGGAACCAATTATATACCTGCTACTCTGAAATGGCTCAGAAGGCATATTCATGTCTTGTTGGCATACCCAATTTTTGATGTCAACCACCTCAATCAAGTATGAACACTACCTTCTGGGGCGCAGCCTGCCTCCCCATTTTTCAGACAATCCCAAGACAGCTCTGCAGCTACCAATCTGACTCTGCTCATCAGGGTCCTTCCTTCAGTTGCAATTTAGTTATTCTTTTGGACTTAAGCTTTTTAGGTTTGCATAACCTCCAGCTGCTGGGAAATAACAGACAGGTTGTGTTCAATACTTGACAGAGAACTACACAAACAACCCTGTCCTTTTGAATGCTGTTCTGTGGACAAGATCTGTACTGTTTGAAAGAGCAGTATGATAAATAGCTTGCAAAAAGTCTTCGGCAAGTTCACTGCCCAAGTGTTCCAGCATGTTTCTATTAAACTTCACGAATTATGAATTAAAAAAAAATCATGACGGTTCTAAAATATGAACTGAAAAGGTTGTGATTCTCATTGTAGCTTGTGAGCTGTCCCTTGTTACTTTTGGTTTTCAGTAATGGTTGTTAACATTTAGGTTTAATAAATTCTGTTAATATTACTAGAGGCTGTAGCTAGTAACACAGCACTGTAGACAGTTATTTTAAAGACTAAATTTTAAGTCTCATATTTTACCTTGGCAACTTCCTGTGTCATTTTCACTAGTGTGAAAAACTCATTGCGTATTCCAGGAAGACTAATCTGCTCAAAAACACACTCTTGAGCTTGTGCAAGCATCATTTTTACTAGTACATTCAGCATAGCTGGGCTCATATCATAACTTGGTGTGTGAGTAAAGGTCTCCTTTAAGTAGCTTAGGACTCCTGAAATTACAAAATGGTTTTGTCAGCATTACAAAGAGAGAAACAAGTGAACTTAATTCTAGCATGTACCATAATAACTAAGATTGAAAGCATACTTTCTAGTATTGCACTACAGCAATCTGAAGGGATTCTTAGTACACATGAAATTAAACTGACCTACAGGTTTTGCTTTGCATTTCCATCAAACATCTCCAGGCACAGTTCTCAAAATTACAATTCAGAGGAGCAACAGAAGCTGCCAGTTCTAAGGGCAATACCTTCAGAATTGCTTATGTGTTCTTGTGATTGACCATAAAGCTGTGCTGAACTAAATGTAACTTGTATATGGCAGTGGTAGGCTAGGGCTTATACATAGGACAAGAAAGAAAAAGAAATCTATGCAGCTATAAGGAGGTGACAGTAGAACCCTTGGATGGAAGGAAAAAACACTAACATATAAACTTAATTAATTATGAATCTCCTTTTCAGATGCTGCTAAGTGCATTGTGTGTCCCAATGAAAGCTCAGTTCCATCCCTGTAAGTAAACTCTAACAGTCTATTTAATAGGGTAAAATTAGACTCTGCACTAGACATATGGTTCCACCAACATATTAGTCGTTTCTATCATTTATCAAATTAAAAACAAACGCTAACCGTAGTGCAAATATTAAGTAACAGTTTCACAGATGGAAGCGTATCTTTCAGCATGCACATTGTCCAACTGGTTTAGTGAGTTCTACCAGCCTGCTAATTGCTGATAATACTACAAAAGTGTAACGATAAGACCTCTGCTTTTTAAGTGTCCCAGCTTCTATAATCTTACTTCTTGCCACTACATTCAATTCTGGCCACGTTGTGCTGTATTTTCCCACTACCAGTTTCTGAGATTTTTCATTTTCTGTGTTACACTTGTATTTTTTAACTTATTAATATGCTCTTACACAAATTTGAATTATGGCCATCTCTGCCTTTTTGCACCACAAAAAACAACCCCAAACTTGCCAGGCACATCCTAAGTACTGACGGAGTGCCCTACTGAAAGGGCAGGGGGGCGAGGGGGAGGGAAGCAGGAATTATTTTTTTTCGTTCTGCGGTAAGGATATATACAGACCACTTTGTTGAGAATAAACTCTGTGCAACATTTTCCATTTGGCACAGAGAAATGGTAAATACATGCTCTATATCATGTCTCTACCAACATAATGAACAGTGTTATGCAGCCATGCACAGGTACAATGAAATGCCTCCTGAGCACGTTGCTTTGGGGCCCTGCAAAGGTACCGTGATAGCAAACGATGCATTTCAATTTGTGAATTAATACTGTTCTGCAAATACATTGAAGTGAAAAGCAGTGATTTTTTTATTTGCAAAATGGAAGGAGCAGCAGGAAAATGGAGAAATTTCTCAAGTACTGAAACTTCTTTTAGATGAAATACAAAGGTTGTATTTCGATAAATAAACTATTTAATAAATGCATGAAGAAATACTATCAAATTTTTTTTGATAGCTGTGTATTCAAAAGAGGGGTTTTATGACAATCCAACCCTGTGGTCCGCAGTTTGTAGCTGATAAAGCTACCCATACAGTGGAAACCAATAGCCACAGATTGTTAGTGCAGAAATAAATCTTACAGTATGTATTAATTACATAGGTCATGACTTTAAGCATTATGTGTAGCACAGATGACATGTACAAAAAAATAGAAAATCTACTTGGAAAAAAACAAAACAGAAGCTTCTATAACATGTTAGTTCAAGGGATATGATTCCCTTTATTAGACTTTGTATTTTTCTTCGCTTGGGACAGAGATTGATTTATTATTTTGAACCTGTTTGCCTTTGGAATCTATGGAAAATATGTAGTCAACTTCCAATTAATTGCAAATTTCACCAGAGAACACAGTAAGACTAATTT
The DNA here is from genome assembly GCA_009819775.1 of Phoenicopterus ruber ruber. Taxonomy (NCBI): domain Eukaryota; kingdom Metazoa; phylum Chordata; class Aves; order Phoenicopteriformes; family Phoenicopteridae; genus Phoenicopterus; species Phoenicopterus ruber. The sequence continues at coordinate 11,956,885 of CM020227.1, forward strand.
TGAAGAGATCATACGGAAAACTAGGTTTTAAGCCCTTTATCAACCCTTTAAATTGTTTCTTGTATAGATTTTACACCAATTTAATATCACTGAGGTAAAAGCAGCTATGTTAGTGAAACAAAGAACAAACGATGAAGCAGTTAACGTTTGGGCTATTACTTGGACCTTTGAACTGCAGTTCATTAATCGTTAACTACGGTATTCATTGTCCTTATCTGCATGTTCAGACTACAGTTCCAGGTTTTGAATTAAAGCTTCATCTCAGCTCTTCACTAGGCTTCTTGAATTTCCCTAGTCCTCCTTTTTTGTGTAATGAAGTCAGTGGGAAATGCAGAAATCTGCAGGGTGTCAGGATGAGATTAGGAACATTTGCATAAAGAGCTTCCCAATATTTTTAAATTTCTACCTGCAGCTCTCTGAAAAGCATCAACAGCATTTTCAAGTCCAGCCTGGGTCTGACGATTGCATCTTGTTCCAATCTGGGTGTAGAGGGCTCCAATGTTGAATAAAATACTAGCTTTTTCAAGCAACAGATTTTGCTGACACACTGGGACACCTGTGAAGGAATCATACCTTGGGAAACAAATATTAGAAGTGTTAAGATTAGCAGAGTCCATTGAAACAATAGATATTTTAATTCTGTTTTTCCAAAAGAGCAGTGGAATTCTTAATTGTTCTACTACAGTGAAAATGAAGGTGAATAGAAATACCATTATGTACTGCGAGGACATCTAAGTGCTGCAAGCCAGAAAACGGCTTTATTTGAGGCTTAGTTTTCAGTAGGTTTTACAGCAGTGCCTCCATAAGCGTATTATATCTACTCAAAAGTGCCTATAAAACATAACAGAGGCTGAGAGTATACTGGGGAAGTATCCATCTGTGCTGCTATGTTCTTGTACTTAGATGTTGCCAAAGATTAACTACTGGCATGGTTAGATCCTCTGTAGCTTGCATTTTAAAGTTTCTTCTTGCAGTTATGACTAGAAATTTAACAGTCCCTCTTGGCTGCATGGTAGTCATCTTTTTTCATCATAAAAATAAAAATTCTGAATTCAGAGTCCAACTTTGCTCATAGATGTAGTAAACACTCCCTATAATAAATTAAGTGGCTCCTCCCCTCTTCTGGCCCAAATCCTCCTCTTAACAAACGGAAGGAGGGGAATTAAGGTCTGACCCATTCCCCATCTGCTTCATGCACCAAGGTTCAGAGCGCAGGAAACATCTGCAGTTGTCCAAAATGAAGATTATTTTCTCTCTTTTTCCCTTGTGCTAACCTGTAGCCCAAATCATCATCTAGCCAATGGCTTCACTCTCAGCATGAAAAGGGTGTATTGTATTCAGGTTTACTCTTAACACTAAAAAAAAAATTGACAATACACACTGCAGGGAGTGGGGGGGAGAAACACACTGACATGCTCAATTCAAACAGAAGAGAGTTAATGATTAACAGTGTTCTGGGAAAAAAAAAAAAAAAAAGACAAAAGACAAACATGAACTACACACTTACCATGTAAATAAAACTCCCATGTGCCTGGTGGGTGGGAAAAATCTGTTTTCTACATAACCAAGTTGAAGGAAATAGCTTATCAACATCTCAATGCCAGCTTCATCCCGGCTAGGAGTGCGGCAGGCCTTAAAATACAATAGATTAAAATAAAGTGTATTCTGTTGAATTACAGGATGAATACTGAAATACCAAAGATAAAGCTCTGCTTCCTTTGGACTTCTACATATCATAGAAATGTGTGGAATCTGAGAATAGGAAGCTTAAGGCCATATGGATGCGTTCCAAATAAGAGTTTTTCAGCTGCACAGAAGTAGCACATAACCTTTAAGGAAGCAAAGAGGATCTGTTTGGCAAGTCTCAGAGTTAATTAAGGAAGCAAAAGGGATCTGTTTGGCAAGTCTCAGAGTTAACTAAATAAAGATTGTAGGTATTTGTGAAAGCTACAAAGAAAGTTTATGTTTCCAGTATAATACAGGAAATAAACAATAGTTAGAAATAACCACCATTCTGATACAATCTTTTGCCAGATGCATTCGCTTCAACACTCTTCCTGCTAAATTTAAAATACTTCAAAGTAAAAAAAGTAGGCAAGACAAATCTTAGATTTACAAGATTTACAAAGTTGTGTCAATAGCTCCATAACTTTGCATAACTTCATCCTTTTCTTCACTTGTTCTTTACTCAGATTGTAAAGCTCTTGGACAATGGAGATTCATGTTCCATATCTCAGAAATGAAGTCAATAAGAATATGGTAAGTTGTAAGTAATAGTGGCATATTCTGATTCCATACAAATGTTGTTATTTACAACTGTAGATTAAAAGACCTCATGGTATGCCATACTTGAACTTACTTGTCTCAGATCCATGAGATCTGCTATTTCGTCTTCATACTCAGAACCATCTTCACTATAATGTTCCAGAATAAAGTCCTAAAAAAAAAAAAAAAGGTAAAAAATTGGAATATCTAAAATTAACCTAAACTATTCATTAATTTTTTTCTGCAGTTGCAAACAGTACAGAATTTATTAAGTTGTGATTTACACATTATCTACTCCATTCCAGTCAATAATATAGTAACATATAGCAATGAGACCTCAAAAAGACAATAGAACTAGTAATTTGATTTGATATCTGAGACAAGAAATTTCAGTCTGGTGTAAAGGAACCAAACACCTATTACATCAACTCCATTGGGTTTTAAAACAACACCATTTAGTGGTTTTGAAAGGGACAAATGAACCCTGTTAGCTAAAATAACAAGGGAATCAAGTGACCATAAAAACTTGTTAACAGAAAGAGACTGCCAAATTCTTGTCAGCTATATTAGTGCAGTTCCACTTAAATTAACAAAGCTGCAATAGCATAAAGTGGTACCATAATCTGACCATGGAGATTAACCTACAGAAGTAAAAGCCAAGACAAATGCTACAGTGATATAAGATGGTTTACCATGAGATAAAATCTACATTGCACAACACACAGTAGTCCAAAAAATACAGAAGGTGGCTCAAATAGCCAGCAAAGTATATTAGCCAACAAACAAGCAGTGTTAATGCTGCAACACTGCTTCCCAGCTGAGCTAGCTTGGTTAGTCCAAATCGGAGTATCACTGCATTATACTGATTAAAACCTTCATTACTACCTCCTTTCACACTTAGAGTAGTAATCAAGTCTTATTGGAACCAAAAACTGTAGGAGAATTTTTTATTCTCTTTGGTTTAACTCTACTGTCTCTAAAGTGGGATTTCTTACAACATCTTCTGACTCTTTGTCCTAGTTAGATATGAGCAACGACCCAAATAATTGATGGTTAATTTTTAAACACATTGTGATCTCAGTTTTAGGGCAAATAAAACAAAAAATAATTTGTACATAAATTACTTCTCCTTCTTTAAATAAATCTGAAATGGAAGTTATTTCTGTTAACTATTCATTCCGAAATGCGTTTCTGAAATTTACCTTGAGGGGGAGTGTAAAGTCTACTTCTTTGGTTTCCTTCAGGCCAAGAGGTACCAAGGGAATGCTGAAAGTCTCTCTATGGAAAAAACAAAAAGATTCAGAAATATTTGAAATACTTGTTTTCTGTTTGTCTGTTGATAAGACGATTACTTGTGTTTCATTTGATGACAGAAAGTTAGTATGCTGATGGGTATTCAGGTAAAAGGTACATAGCTTATAATAGGTTCTTCCTGCCCAAGAAAGTCTACTTAATGGCCTATGACTCCTCAAGAAGAAAGTGAGGAAAGCTACTTGCCAGCTCTTTTTTTTCATTTGAGCCTCTTTTTCCTTCAAGGAAAGAAAAGGAAACTCAAAGGCTGCTTACTGCACTTTAGCTCAACCTTTATACACCTGCACAAGTTATATGGACAGAAAACAGCTCCGCAGCTGCTAGGACATCTGCCATGGTAAGAGCTATGGTAATCAGCAACAGTTATCATTAGTATTTTACATGCTACCAATGGTTTCATATGTAGAACTGATGTCTGTCTAACACAGGGAAAAGCAGGGCCAAAATATACCAACTTCAACAGTGAAAGGTCTAAGACTAGGAAGTCCGACAACTACTTAGTTTATAGACAATGCTAGGTGTTAACCTCTAAACAAGTCAACTTCTAAAATATCAAAGGGCAGTAAGGATGAGAACTGTGACTTTAAAAAAATCTGATCCTCAAGAGAATACACATCTGTATCAGGGATTGAAACCCGGATCATATTAGTAAACAACACTAGCTAATAAGACTATTATGATTTAAAGAGCACCATTTATCCCTCAAAAACTACATATATTGCTCTTCCACTAAGCATATTACCCAGTTATAAAAAAGAAAGATCAGAATTGCTTCCAGATACATAGTTTGTTGAGTAGGTTTTACAAATCAGTATCAGGCAATTATAAGGTTTATCTGATATTTTCCTTTTTCCTGAAAACAACTGATTGACTGTCTAATCATTGTTCAGAGCGTTCCACTACCAACTACAAAATCCCACGGGTGTGATTCATTTATGGTCTTATCAGCAAAGCCAGCAAAATCACTTTCTTACTGGTGAAAATTCCATCTTGGGAAGGTGGGAGTAGGAGTGCAGCTTCCTCAGCAGAGGAAGAGTCCTTAAACGGGTTGGCACGATCCAGAAAGTGGCTCTGCTAGCTTGAAAAGGAATTCTAGGATACAGAGCCAAAACACCACTGCAGGTAGTGCAAATGATTGGATTTCTGGTAAGGCTTTTAGAAGAAACCACAACACTTTTACAACAGATTATATCAAGACTTTTTCCCCAAAAGGAAGTGAGACACATGCAAAAGAAATCCTAACTTACTGATTTAACGAATTCTAGTACCACCCACAGTCCCTGTAGACACCAGCATTTGTCATTCAAAGGAACTGAATTTCTATTTTTTAAGTTTCTAAGGTGCCACACCCATAGAGTCAACATCATGAGGGCATTGAACAGTTAGGGAGGTGATCCTGGATTTCCAGAACTGAGTAGAAATAGCGTCATGCTTCTCAATCCATCTGAGATGGGTGTAAGCACTGGGAAGCCCAACCCTTCAGATTGGTGTAACACAATACAGTGTAACCTAGTAATGTGGGCATGACGTCATGTTGATGACTATATGCACAATAGATTCAGAGAGAAACTATTAATAGCTATTTGCTATTAAAGGCTGGAGAGCAGTTACGGAGGGAGTGAATTATTTTAGCTGATGGAACATAAAAAGCATCAGAAACGTAAAACACCATTCAAAACAGATTAGGGAAGTAGGATCAAGAGAGAATAAAAAGCATACTACTGTCTAGCTGCAAAGCTTCTACCTGCCTTGAGGCCTGATCTACTGCTCACCCTTCATTGAGAATCCAAATATTTTGAATATTCTTTAGCTAGAAGAAGGAATAGTACTTCTGGAGTCTTGCTCTCATTCCCACAGCCATAACTTTCATACTGCTCTCTATGCTCATCTATAAGACTGGCAAAATCTTGAACAAAAAAACATTTTCACATCAAATAGTTGTCGAAGTTTGACATGGGGGTGGAGGGCAGGAACTTTAACACAGGTTTCTTTTTGAGAAAAATGAAACACAGATATTTTGCATCAGGTCAGCATTCAGTTGAAAGATACCCCACTGGAAATGTGCTGAGTCCCTCTACATTAAGAATTCCTTGTAGTCCACCTGGAAGTTAACACCTAACTGAGAATAGTGCCAAGAGGGACCCAAAATTATACTCCCCTCATATAAAGCACTTCAATTTGTGTCTTGAGCTGCTAACGTTATTCAAATAGCAAACGTTTAGTTTTAGGAGCAACAAGACATCGAACTGATACACGAATCATTGCAGTATTCAGGCAATGAATAAGCTTTAACTTTGAAGTTTTATCTTCGAGGAGTCCATTGCAATTTGAAGTTTAGTGTGCTCTTTAAAGTTGGAAAAGTATCTTGGAACAATTCCAGCTTCATCTACTAAAATTCCTCTGGTTTAGCCAGCTAATTTATGGATTTCTGTCACTGAAGTGCACACCTGAAAGATTACTCCAAGCCTGCTCTGAGCTCCACATCAATGTTGGACTTCTGTTCTCCAGCTAAAGAGAGGACTGTTGTATGCACTGCATTTGAGAACAGACATTACATCGCTAGGTTTGCTCACTCCAGAATGCACTGAACCAATTAGCCATTCTAGTACTAAAAATTCTGCTAGGTTCCATGTGTCTCCCCATAAAGCCTCGAGAGCTTTCAATTCTTGCAATACTCTCCTCCACGCAGGAACACCGTATCAGAGGATTAGTGGTACATACCTTTCCCAAGTGAAAGACAAATATGCAGACAAACCCTTGGTCAACAAATTTACCATCAAATATGTTCTCTTCCTATCAAGCGCTCTGTTCTTTCATGTAATTATTGTCCAGCATTCATAGTCGCCCCAGAAACAATTTTGTTTCCAGTGGTAAACAGAAGATCTGTTAATAATTGAATAACTTAGCTTTGTACTTACTCTGTATTTTGATAAACTTCTACTGAGATATTAAGTCCTTCCAATTCCTCCTTTAAGATCTGCAGGTCTGAGTTTACAAAACTCAGTTCCAGTAGTACCTGCTCTCGTACTTTGTTGTTGGTGGTTGCTCTGCAGAAAGAGAGAGACATGTAATTTTTGTTATTGCTGAGGAAAAGGTTTTGTACATAAGCTCCGTTGACCCCCTTGCTAGCATTCTCAACATTTTTAAGATTTTTTTTTTTTTTAATCTCCTTAAGAGATGATACAAGACCTCATGTTTCAGAATTTATTAGTTTTTTCTCTCCAGGGAGAGCCTGAGATAGTTTCCAGATAACAGCATGCAGACACATAGAAGGTTTGCTATGTGCTAAATTTTTTTGTGTGATTAAGGGTCAGGCTTATTTTCAGATACATTAATCAGCAAAACTAAAGCATCTTAAACAGAATCACTATCCTATTTTCAGATTATGTGATCTTTTCCTAGAAGAAGATATGAGGGTGGAGGTGGGGGGAGTCAGGAAATATTTTTTTCAAAAGAGACTTCCCCACTTTATAAATTGAATAATGATCTGTTGAGATTTCTGATCTTAAGAATAAAAAGAAAATGACTTTCCCATAAAACTGTTACTACAGAATGTTTTACAACCAAATATACAGGTAGAAAGATATTTATTTTTAATACAATACAATTTTCTCTATAATTTTATTTTGTCAGATGCAAATAGGATTTTTGTTTTCTTATTTCCTTTGCCATTTATATATTTACATGACAACATTTTGAACTGCTAACACAGTGGATCTTAGTATTTAGCCCCCCAGAACATTTCTGTGTGATTTCTTATTTGTGTATTTCAGGATATTATGTCATTATTTCTAACCTGATTCTCCATACAGTATTAGTGTTTTCAAGAGGCTTAAACTGTTATCTATAACCACAGGTATGAGTTTAAGATAAAAGGCCTTGATCCATATCCAGACTTAAGATATTGTACCCCTATATTAGAGAGTCCAAATCATTAGACAATAACAAACTTATTTTAAGTTTGCAGCATTTTGCATTTACCTTTAAGATAGAATTCACCCTCATAAATATTTATGAACAACTCTCTCATACATCTCCCCTTGGAACAATTGTCCAGTTTTATGGAGCAGCTTGGTGAAGAACTAGTTATTCCAAGGCTAAAATTCTAAGCTTGTACTTCATATTATAAATATGCGTTATCTGTGAATTTTCTATACTGTACTTTATTGAATACCTGAGATTGCTTAGATTAAGCAATGTTAACACAAGCCTGCATAAGCCAAACTGGACACAAATATAGGGTGGAGTGGATCTTCTTTCATAAAGGCAGCACCACATAGATAACTGGGCGAGCTTTGATGCTAGCAGCAACTTAATTACGATGTTATTAAGGCTCCATGTTTGGTCTAGCTTACTGTCCTCCACAGGAGGGATTCTAACATCTTTCTCAGAAACCCCAACAGTCCATCCAGGTGAACTTCTCTAATATGGCTATATTGCTCTCAATGTCCATGTCAATTTAGAGTTAATTTGATTACTTTTTCATGTTGTTGCACTGCAGACATACTTTGTAATGACAAAAAGCAAAAGACAGCAACAGGGGCAATGTGATATCCTTGAGATCCACATAACTCTACTCTGAATTCAGTTTTAACTCAGAACTTCCAGAACAGAAGACAATGAAAAGCAGAGGGTGACTTTCAGTAGTTCTAAAAACAAAAGTCTCTGCGTTATATGGATCATTTGTTTCAAGCCTAGCATTTACTTTCAGCCGAAAGTAAAGAAACCTGCATTTCCAGTTTTTTCTCAAGTCCTATTGCAGGAGGCTCCTTGTGGACAGCAATTGGTTTGCTTCCTTTAGAACTTGATGAAATGCAAATAGAATCTGAAAACATAAAGCTCATTTATTTGTTTTTCCTTAGGAGACTGTAACTACATCTAGTCATGTGAACTATCTAGTGGTCAGGTTACTTTTAAAATTGCTTCTTTCAAAGAACTAGCAAGTTTTAATAGTCTAACAGGTGTAAATTCATTTTAGATTTTTAGTAACTTAGAAATAAGTCTGATGCTCTGCTCTTCAAATAGGCCTAGTTCTCACTCTTGTCAACAGCAACTTCAGTATTTCAGCAGTTAATACTGGTATCAGGAGCCAAACTTTAGGACATCTTTAGGTTGAATGTTAGAGTAACCAGTGTTCACATTAGATATTACTCGTCTCTTTAGCCTTTCCAAAACACTCCTGATTTGGCATGCAGAAACATCTACTGAATTAACAGTGTTCGGTTTCAAAAGCAGATACAAGAATTTTGCTACGCATACAGAAGGTAGCAAAAGACCCTAAACCTTACTCCTTAAGTCAATTACCAGAAAATGAAGCAAAATTAAGTCAGTCACAGAAGCTAAAACTACATAAGCTTTGGACCCATCACGTCTCTTGCCAAGAGTGGAGATAACGCCAGGTGACAGGCGAAGGGCAACCTATCAATTAATGGCAAGTTTAAGAAAAGGGAATTTATCCAAGCATTTTCACTTCTCTAAGGGAAGTATATTGACTATTTTGTTCTCAGAGACCCATTGTTCCTCCAGTTGCCGAGGAACAGATGCTATAGGAGACTATTGCAGATGAGTATTGGGGAAATTCTCAGTTCTGTGTAACAGAGGGATGGATAGTTGCAAAGCTACAGGACTGTTTGCTAAGCCGTTAATCACAGGATGTAATAGCCTAAAGACAGGGTCAACATTAGGCTATTCTTATGGGGACAGCCACGTAAGAAACTGTGTCTTAAAAAAAGATTTGGTGGACAAAATATAATAGATAAAGGGCAAAGTCTCTTCCAGTTACCTCAAACCGTAGGCGAATTTGGTGGCAACTGTAACCCAGCTCAAATTAGATATGCGCTACCCTGCTACTCCTGTGTTACTACCACATGGAATAAATAAGGCAACCGATGGTCCTTTCCACTGTGGAGCATAGATCTAAAGGATCCTGGAAAAAGCAACAGCATAGCGACAATACCTTTATTTGATTTAAGATGTAAAAAAGACTCATTACAATATTCAGCAAGGTTCACTTGCCATTATCACTAGCAATAAAGCCGCTCAAACAGAGGAACATAAGATAGTCTAACATTCAGCCCATTTGCTACAACACAGCAGCTTTGAAAGTGCACTTTATAGCATGTAGTAACTCTATAGAGCTACAGCATTAAAAAAACTCCAGGGAGATTCACAAAGCATCCAGAAGTAATTTATGCAGCATGTTAGGGGAGCCGTTAGGCAGACTGGGAAAAAGCAATAGCTAAGAGACTTTTAAAAAAATTTTTTTAAATAATTTTGTTGCTCAGGCAAGAGAACTAGGAAGTCGTGACACATACCTTAAAAGATTTTCAGCACCAGCTCTCATTCTTACTGCTTTTAAGATCTGTTGGTTTAGGACAGCTCTCTGATTTTGCAGTTTGCTTCGACCAGTCTCAGCAAGAGGATTACATCCCTAGAATTAAGGAAAGGAGTTTTTTGTTGCTGTTGGAAGAGACTCTGAAGAAGGAGTAACACTGAATTTGAATGAACTTTAATGGCATGGGTTCTGTATGAATACAAATTAACTACATTGACATCAGTGATGAATGACTGATAGAGTTTCTTTTCTCGAACATGGTCATTAAAAGCAAAAGAGACACCATGACTAAAGCATTTGACATTAAAATCCAGGCAGAACATACTTGGTTTAAAGCTTATGTACATGTGTGAGCCAGTCTGTTCTCCCCTAAAAATCTTTAGAACCTATTTTCCAATTACAACCAAATTTGACAGAGTGTTAGTAAGTTTCTACGGGTTTCATAAAAACAGTATCTGGCTGGCAGTAACTCCTATCAAAGCTTCTGCTTAACCTGTGCAAAGTATCAGAGTTCCATACTAGGATATATGCAGCCTTGAAGTACAAGTCTATCAAAAAAACGGCTTTGGTGGCACCACTGCTCACAGTTTTAAGAACCTTTCTAAGGATCTCTGCTCTTGTATGTGCATACCTTACACAAGCACAAGACTCAAACTACTGCAACCTGTGTTTGAGCAGGACTGAGCCATTGTATTCTGGTGAGCACTGATAAGCTAAAAATGTTATAGATTAATAGGACTGCATGTTTGTCTTTTTTTTTTTTTTTGAGGGAAACACAATCTTAACACCTTTTTAAAATAGAAGTTTCACTACCACTTTTTTATTCTTTGCCCCTGCCCCCCACTTTTTTAACGTACCAAATGTCTTTGAATATTAACACTCATTTACAGTCATCAAATGTCTTTCACAGAATCACAGAATGGCAGGGGTTGGAAGGGACCTCTGGAGATCATCTAGTCCAACGCCCCTGCCAGAGCAGGGTCACCTAGAGCAGGCTGCACAGGACTGCGTCCAAGCGGGTTCTGAGTATCTCCAGAGAAAGAGACTCCACAACCTCTCTTTGAACATTAATACTCATTTATAGCCAACTGCAGCCTTCACTACTGATTCTGAAGCAAATGAGACCACTCTGTTTTAAGGCTTACCCTTAAATAAAGCATGTCCTTCTGAGTGGCCTTGCTGGGTATCATTACAAAGCTTATCAGGGTCCTACTGGATCGTGCATTAGACAAGAAGTAGGCTCAGATCTATCTGATAGAAGTCTTTCCTCAAGTACTCCAGCCACTAAATTATGCACTATTTTGGACCTCTTCCTCTTAGTTTTGACTAGAAAAATTTGGTTTTGATGTAACAGCATTGAAAAGTCTCTCAACAAGCTCTAATTATGAGTGGTCAGGCAATGACATACCAGCACAACAAAAGCAAGTGTTTAAATAGAACATGAAATTCTAATCATCTATTTGAAGTTAAGTTCTTATTTGGGTTGGCAAGTGAAGGCAAATTGACTTAACAATAGAGAAATGAGCTGATCAATCCAGATTACATTAGTTCAACTGAAAAAACACATAGCCTAATATTGTTAATTTTAAATCCCTAGTTTGAAAAGTTTGTAATAAATAGGAAAAATGACAGGAAGCTTGTGCAAACATCTTCAGAGTTTCTGCACTGAAATACCAATTACAGCAGAAGCTCACAACTTGGGTGCACAATATATACTTACTTCGCTGAGAAAGCACTGGCAGCAAGCACAATACATAGAAGATGAACTTCTTACTGGAGAGGACATGCACATGTAGCAAACTCATTCATTCCTCTAACTACCAAATACTTTATGCTCCTTCACACACATTTATACACAGAGACATAAGCAAGGCACACTTAAAGGTACAACATGGTCTTGTATCCACAAGTTGCTTTCTGCTCTTAGCCTGTTTCTTTTTCTGGGCTGCCACTGTTTTTTCTACTTTGCTTTTTCTTCACTTCATGTCGTATAATCTTTCTCTACTACTGGTATTCAAAGTCTTCTCTCCTTCCATTCTATCCATGCCATTTTTCATTTGAACCTTCCCAATTATTTCTTCTTGCTTTTTTGCATTCAGTTTGAATACTTGATTCTCATCTTGGGCCTTTCACCTCTATAACCCTGTATAGGTCTGTGATGCTTTCTTCCAACTTCTTTCTCAAACACTTAGTCTAAGCATCCTTCCTAAACGTATCCTTGCCTTGCCTTTGTCTTCGTTTTCTCTGTAAAGCTGCAGCTTCTTTCCAGAACTCCCTGCCCTTCCTGTGTGCCAAACAAGTTTCATGACATCATTCAAATACTTCTTTACAGCTCTGCTTCTGGGAAATTTTTCAGGAAGATCAACTGCCTGATTCCCAAGCCCATGAAACTCAGTATAAGTGGTGTGTTTATTTCTGTGGACCTTTGATCAAGCTCCAGCCCAGAAATCAAACAAGCTCCCATTGAACGATGAGTGCAAAACTGCAATGACCTTAAACTCTGTGCAAAGAGAAAAAATGGCAGAAATGTTTCCCTGCATTTCAGGACCAGCCACTGATCTCTGTATGAAGCTTTAATGCCAAAACAGCCATGGGGCTTAAGAGGACAAGGCACTGACAGACTGACGTATCCGCATCACCTCCAGTGTGCCTGGAAGTGCTGCACTTTTGTCTCCTTGATGAAAGGCTTCTTGTGGATAGAGGAGTCTGTTTTCAGGATAGGCTCAGCTGCTGCAAGCATATACCTCCCCTTTACTTCCCAAGGTCTGTAAGGAACTCTTATTTTACCTTTTGGAAAACACTGCTTTTTACATCTCCTGCACAGGGGATGGGGCCACTCAGCTAGTTTGCGTTCATTTGCAGGCTTAAATTCTTTATTGTAATCAGACTGCCAGAAAACTAATGGGTAGAAGTCTGCATGGAGGACAGTGAAAATAACCAATATCTGAAAAAAAACATAGGAAATACACAATCCGGGGAAGATTCCCCCTTGTGTAAAGCACAAATTCTGTGTACTAAAAAGTTATTTAGCAGACAGGTCCAAGAAAGTGCTTCGTTTTGTTTTCCTCCATGCAGAAGATCCCTTTCCCAGACAGCATTTGTACTTGGTTCACATTTGGACAATCCCAAGAATGTTAATGTTCAGTTCATTACAATATCTGGCAGCCAAATTTCCCAGCTGCCAAATATTGTAATGAACTTCCCACACCTACTGTTTCATTTCTTGTCAACAGGATGCTAGATGTTCATTTAATTACTGTTTATTTCTTTGCCAAGCCAAGACAACTTGGATAGTGAACTGGATTTTACCCTGGCTTATACACTATCAGTAAAATCATCAATTAAATAGCAACAAAAGCATGGTTATTAATAAGGAAGTTGCAAGTATGACCAAGAATGGAGTATGATTTAAGCTTTCATTGCATGCATTGGGGGGGCGGGGGCAGACCAGTAAATTGACTAACTCTGCTGTGAAGACAATTCAGATAATAAACTCAGCTATCAGTTTTAGAGCCTTTTTTCCCCTCAGAGCACAGCTGCACTTCATAAGTAAGTGATTAAAGTGCTTAAATATTATTAACCTTAGCTCCTGAACCAATAAAAGCTTTTTAAAACCTAAAGTTCAGTTAGCTAGTTACTTTATTTCTTCCTGCTTGGTTGAATAGCATTGTTGAACTGCAGAATTAGGAAGCTGATTATCCTGGTTTCGGCTGGGAAAGAGTTAATTTTTTTCTGAGTAGCTGGTATAGTGCTGTGCTTTGGATTTAGTATGGGAATAATGTTGATAACACACTGATGTTTTAGTTGTTGCTAAGCAGTGCGTATACTAAGTCAAGGACTTTTCAGCTTCCCACGCTCTGCCAGCGAGGAGGGGCACAAGGAGCTGGGAGGGGGCAGAGCCAGGAGAGCTGACCCAGGCTGGCCAAAGGGATATTCCATACCATATGATATCATGCTCAGTATAGAAACGGGGGGGAGTTGGCTGGGGGTGAATTGCTGCTCAGGGAGGGACTGGGCATTGGTCAGCAGGTGGTGTGCAATGGCATTGTGCATCATTTGTTTTGTATATTCTTTTATCATCATCATTATTATTATTATTCTCTCTTCCTTTGCTATCCTATTAAACTGTCTTTATCTCAACCCACGAGGTTGGTTTTTTGATTCTCTCCCCCATCTCACTGGAAGGGGGGAGTGAGCAGCTGTGTGGTGCTTGGTGACCAACTGGGGTTAAACCACAACAGTCCTTTTTGGTGCTCAATGTGGGGCTCGAAGGGTTGAGATAACTGCAGATTTCACCAGAGCATGTTCAAACAAATTTGATACAAGCATTCATTATATTAATCATGTTATCAACATTATTCTCGTACTAAATCCAAAACACAGCACTATACCAGCTACTAGGAAAAAAATTAACTCTATCCCAGACGAAACCAGGACACTGATATGTTTTTAATATATGATTATCAGAGGCAAGATCTGGACAAGAGTTACAGACTCTTGCCATATGTTATTTATTTACCTAGTCAGGTAACATCTTGAAGAAACTGACACTGATTTTGGACAAATAAACATGCACCTCCTGATGAAGGCTGGCCTGTGCAGGGCCTGCATGTTTGACAGCAATCCTCTGACTAATTAATGGAGCGTGCTGACAGATTCCAATGAGCTAGGAAGTGGCTGACTGACTGTTCAGGACTCGTGGGATTTGGGGGAGATTTTATTCTACAGATTACATGGGGGCAGAGAGGGTAGCTAGGCAAGCCTGTAGTCAGGTACTCCAGGTTAACTACAGATGGACAGTGTCTTGCCTCTGTACAAGGCACCAGTGCTTACCTCCCATCTGAAGGAGCCTTAAAATCTCTCAGTCTAAGGGGTATAGGCAGTATCTTTGTGGTTTTCCAAGTTTAGGCTCTAGGCCTGGAGAAATTACTTACCACAGAGGGAAGATAGCTGTCAAAAGTATGGGTCCCAAATAAAGAAACAGTTGTATTTAATTTGGATGCCAGGAAGTTCTTTCTTCAAGACTGAAGTATTTTTTAATATCAGAAATCCAGTTGTGATGGACACAAAAATCATGACTGTTTGCCAAACAATGAGTAATCACAGTAAGCACTTGGAATTAACATAAATATGATTTATGAAGTAGTGGTTTGAACTTCTAAGATGAGCCACACAGTGAAGGTGACACAGAGTTGAAACTGGGTGTGCCTTCTTACTTAAAATAAAACATTCCTTTCCAGCCAGTGCAACCTGTGCTGCTTGTCAAGCCCAGTAGTGTATGCAAATGGCCATATCCTCCAGATATTTAAACGTGTATGTAATTTAACTTATGCACATAACTTCTTTGGCCGTAATAGCAATTGTAGTAAACAGCATGATTCACACTAGTATTTCTAGAACTGATCCAAAGTCCTGCTAAATTATTATGTTTATTTCTTTACCTTCTTCCACTACTATAATTAAAGTTTCTCTTTGCATGTTTCTACTAGTTCAGTTTTGAAATTTTGGCTATATACTACAAGTCTTTCAACAGTAGAAATTTTATCCGAGTTAAAAAAAGAGGGGGGAAGGGGGGAGGAGGAAGATCTGGTCTTCCAGAGCCTGGTCTACTTGTGCCATGAACAAGTATTTTACAGTTCTAAGTGCCTGGCCTCAAAGATTAATATAAAGTTTTAGAACTAAATTATTGTATTAAATTCCAAATTCATATTTTCTATACCATATACACACACCACTTACTAAGCAGAATTAAAATTATTATTTCATCAGAGATGTCTGTCTCTTGACTAACCAAGTTTCAGATGATTCTTAGTTTCACATGAAGGCCTACTTTCAGTTTTAGGTTTTATGAATTTGTATATAATGAGTGGATATGGCATGATGGGGGTATGAATCATCGCAACATTGTTTCTGTCCCACCAGACAAGTGGAAAGAGAACAAACAGGCAAATAAATATTCCTGTGTCAATGCTAATGTGGATGGTTGCCTGGCTACTAATGACAAAAAAAGAACCACATGAGCTAAACCTCAGTGGAAGCACAGGTGTAGCAGGTTGGTAAACTGATAACCACAGTTGGGGGGGAAGCCCTGCAGAAAAAACGCCAAAAGCTAAGGAGGGGAAGAAGAAAGAGCTAATTAGGGAAGTGTTGATTCACGAGCTGGTTACCATACTTATCATTTTCAGCCTGGTGCTTCATTTATGGAACTGCTTGTTTTCTGGTTTTAGCCTTTTCCCCTGACAGGGAGGACTAATATATACTGTCTGTCTTTCTGAATCATCAGCTTAGTCTATATGATAAGTATTTAGCCTCACAGATGGAACTAAAGCTTTAAGAAAGGGAAGAGAAAAGAAAATTAGCATCTTCATTAAACTGATCAGAATCTAAAGATTCATTAAGCTAGCTGTTCTCCTGCTTTGCCTCTATGTAGCACAATGGACTGCTATCCAAAACAACCAAATTGAAGATGGGATGCTCAGTGCTGTACCAGCAGATACTTGGAGAGCTACAGAAAGGGTAAGCTTAGAAAATGAACTACGGCTTTTTCTTATAATTTATTGCATTTTCCTGATTCATTAGGGAATTTGAAAACTTACAGTCTGCATAAGGTGTTATAAAGCAGTAAATCAAGATGGGAAAGATACAGTAGAAAGAACTTGCTAGCTATTTCTTCCTTGCTCTGCTCCTACCCCTGGCCCCCCCGGTCCCCCCACAAAAACACCAAAACCCCTCAGCCCGCCTGCCCCCCCCCCCCCCCCCCCGCAAAAACACACCAAAACCAAAAAAAAACCAACCACCACCACCCCCAAAAAAAACCCCACCACAACCAAAAAAAACAACAACCACCAGGGTAGGCATAGCCCTCCTAATAGATCACCACACAAGCGTTGGATCCTGTGACTGGATGAGTACTCCTTTATAAATATCCTGAGTTCTGTATATGGACATGTTTTGGGGATATTTACTTTGTGAAAACTTACTGGTTTAGTGGGGTGGTGTGCTGTAATAAAAAAAAGAAAGGGAGAACACCTTGAAAAAGGAGAGTTGCTTCTCCCACAAGAACTCAAAAGTAACTAAAAAAAACAGGAAGAGGTCTGAAAGGCCAAGCAATCCACAGAGCCATGGCAGGCTTAAAAGAATAACTTCCTCAGAGGTGAGAAAAGCATTTTGCATAAGCAAAGCAGCACATGAGGACAGACCTGCTTTAATTACTATCGGTCTGTTGAAAAGTCCTTCCTGTCTAAATGCCTTGCTCTACTTTTGAGACAAATTGTTCTTTGCTCTTATCGTCAGTTTTGTCATTATCTTCTGCTGACCACAGACTCTTTCACAGGGAAGAAAGACCAGGGGCAGAATCTGGATGGACGTGCAGGATACGCATGGTCAATTCACGGGTTGCTGCCAGTAATAGCAAAAGAATGTGGAACTCCGCACAGAGGAGGTCAAGGCATGAGGCTGACGGTTCAAGAGCACTCGCACCACCCAGGAGTACAGGTACAGTTTGCACTGGCAACGTACCATGGACTATACTGAACTAAGCTACCCTCGTGTAATGGTTGAGATAAACAAAACAGTAGCAGAACCAGTTTTCTGGTGCATTATCTTCCCAGAAAGTAAGAAGTTCTAGATAACTTCCTTAAAACTAGATATTAAAAAAGAAAAAAAGCATCTGAGACAGGTGAAAGCATCTTATAGGTTTAAGGGAAATTTAATTTTGCCTATATAAATATGACAGGCCTTTGCCATGGGGGAAAAAGGAGATAATGGACAGAGATGGGGTAAGGGAAAGAGGAAAAGGTCCCTACAGAACAGCTCTACCATTGCCAGAAGGGAGAGAGGGAGTCTGAGGAATGGTGCAAGTGGACTGCAGAAGCTGCCACCCATCACATCTCAGACTCACCTGGCAGTGTCACAGCAAGCCTAACTTTCTAGCGCAGCGACCAAAGTCAAAGCAGGAAACAGGATTGTGTATCAGTTTCCCCATTTCTGGTCATGGCCCTTTACGTAAAGCCAGTCATAGTTTTACAGGGCCTCCTCCCCATGGGGGTGGGGGGGAAGCACTTAACAAGAATTAAGTTAGTTGTTTTACATATTGCATCTTGGGGATACTGAGAGTTGTTTTCTGGTATGCTGTATTTAAGACTTCAAAAAGCATAATACACAAAAGGGCACTTTTTTGTGTATTATGTTATTGTATTATACAAACTTTGAGCATACTTCCCACAGTAATCCATTTATCAAAAGAAAATATCAAGAGTCTAAAACAAATGGATATTGCATGAACTGCTCAATTTTTCCTCAATCATGAAATTTCATTGGGCACAATATTCTTGCAAAGTATGGAAGGCAACCTCATTGCGTAAATAGTGCTTGGAAGCCCTTTTGTGGGCAGGACTGATACCAAGCAAGTGTTTCACCTTGCTCCACAGCTTATAGAATTAAAAGGTCAATTAAGTAAATGTCTTTTGATCTAAAACCACGAGGACTAGCCTTGGAAATTGATGTGATTCTGCACCAAAACTGGTAAACCAACCCTCAAATCCTCTCAGAAAAACAAAAAGTAGTGTGACTTTAAAAAGGGAGGGGAAAGCGATACAGAAGAATGCGGGGGGGGGGGGGGGGGGGGGGGGGCCGAACACCCATGGACACACATTAACAGCTCAATCACTAGTTTGTTACATGAAATCACCTAGCATACCATTCAGATGAACGTCTAAGGCCTAAAGATCCAAAGTACCTCCTTGGGTTCACAGCTTATATCTGTTCAAGATCCCAAGACTGGGGTTGTTTTGGGTTTCCTCCCCCCCTTCTCCTCAAACTACTAAGAATGAAAACTCTGATCTTTGAGACCATTCAACTAATGTATAACAAGGAATAATGGTCTCCTGCTTACATCTAACATTTAGGGACAGAAGGCTTTGAGCATCTAGCCTGATCTGAAGTTTACAACTTTAATAAAGACACTTAGGAGCTGGATGAACCTTTCAAAGATGTGAGTGAACAGAGGGAAGAATGTTCCTCTGCAACGCTGGCTGACCTGGATTTATTTAATATCAGATTCATATCCATTTTCTACTGCTTTAAGACATAAGTAATTCAAAAGTGGGAAATACGCTCATGATTAGTTATAAAATTGATCTTATAGTATTTTCATATATGAGAAAAACTTAATTCCTTTCCAGGATATGGGGTTTACGCTGATTTAATGCTGTTTCAGTTAACTTATCCCTAACCTACAGCAATTTAATTGAAAATAAACTCAGTCCTTTGGCAAGTCTGAATGCAGAAGATATACTCCTCTTGTAACTCATGAAGCACAACTTGGCTATTAAACTTCAGTTAGTCCCCATCAGTAAAAACAAGTAGGTGGAAGAGTTGATTTATCTTAGCAAGTTCATGAAAAGTCAACTTTTTAACTAACATGACTCAAGGCAGCTTACTATAGAAAACATAGCTGTGAAAACTCTAAATAATTACAACTTTGCCACACTTCATGATTTCTTGCTATGGACTACTAAAAAAAGACGTGATTACTCACCAAATATAGTAGGATTACTCAAACGGAGAAACCAGACAAGATTTAATGAAAGTTTTGTTTCAGTCTGTCTAGTTATTTATAGGGCAGTACTGATTCCTTGCAGCATGGCCGGCACAGGTAAAACCACTCTTTTCAGCTGCAAACAGTTCCGCTGCTAAAGGGCAATATTGTTGCTTAAGCTCCTGCAGGCTTATGAATTTGGTAAATACTGAGGCCAAAAAAAAAGAAACAGCCTGTAAAGAGGGCAGAGTGAAGCATATGAGCCTCCCTACCGTGTGATCCAGGTGGTGGCTGACGTGCATCGTAGGGATATTTTTGTGCAGAGGTGAGCAGCAACAACCCGATGTATGACTTTCTTTTTTTTTCCCCCATAGAATAAAGTTTATGGTCTCAGATCCAGAATCTACACCGAAACCCTTGTGTACCTACATCCCTATTTGAAACCCATCAACAAAAGTTACAGGCGTGGAGAACTTAAAAACAGAGAGGGAAGGCTGCATCAAAGCTCCCCGAAAACGGCACTTACTGCCCTTTACCGCCGGGGAAGTTCACGGGAGCCCACAGGGCTGCATTACAGGCGACACTTAGCTATAATTACTGTTGTGCAGAAAGAACTCGGGTGCAGGTTATGGCATAAGCCGCCCACTCAGTCTGAAAAGTAATTAGGGTAGATGTTCATTAAAGACTTCCTAACGAGTCTGTTAACTTCATTGCCTTACTCCAGTAAACTTTCTTACAGGTACACAAGGCAATTTACTAGAGAGCGAGCGAGGAGACGCAGTGAAGAACGAACAGGAAAGAGCTCAGGGGAAAAGAAAAAAAAAGAGAGAGAGAGAGAAGGTGGAATTTCACTCATTTTGTAGAGGTATGAGTGCTCCTGCCCTGCGAGGTGAAGCCTGGCCCAAGGACAGCGGAGGGTCGCGCCGGCGGCGGTCCAGCCGCACCCGCCCGGGAGCCCGCAGAGCGCCCCGCCAGCGCAACGCCTGCCCCCCAGCCGGAGCCCGGCTCCGGGCGCTCCCCTGCCCCTGGCCGGGCAGACGCGCCCAGCCAGAGCCGAGGTCCCCATCTCGCCGCCGCGGGCTGCCGAGGGACGGAGCTCACGACGCTCCGCCAGGAGAAAGCAGCCGGCGAGTGGCGGACAGGGGGCCGCCAAACCCGAATTGGTCGCGGGGGGGGGCTGCCCCGGCCACAGCCCACCGGCCACACAGCCCACCGCCCCCAACCCGGCCGCCGCGCCTCCCACCTTCCGAAAGTAGCCGTCCTCCGCCGGCTCCGCCGCCTGGCAGCCGCGGGGCGGCAGGGCGTCCGTCATCTCCGGGCGAGCCAGCCGTCCCGCCGCTCCTCCCGCTGCTGCTGCGAGGGGAGCGCTGCTGCGGGGAGCCGCGACCCTGCGGGAAATGTCGGCGCTGCCCCACGGCGCCGCCCGGCTCCACCTCTGGTGATGGCGGGGAGGAGCTACCCCGCCCCACAGTGCTGCCGTTCCGCCGCCCTGGCGGGTGGCCCCGGCGAGCTCGTCGCGGCGACCCTGTGGCCGGGCAGCCCCCGGCGGGGGCGGGCGAGGTGCCCCTCGTCCGGGGACAGGCGGTGGCTGTGACTGACTGGAAGCGAAGCGCGGCGCCCGCTGCGCGGCGGCGGCTCGGCCCGCTCCTCCCCGGCCCTCCGGCTGTGCTCCGCGCTCCGCTGAACCGTATCGGAGTCTGGCTGGCCGCCCCGAAGGGACCGCTCGCTTCTTGCCGCTTCCCCACGGCCTCCCCTGCCGCCGTGCCTAGCGACGGCCCCCCCGGCACCGCGGGGCCGCCGCCGGCTTTCCCCGGGCCCGGTGCCCGCCTCGGGGAGATAAGGTTTCCCGCGGGTGGCTGCCCCTCAGAGCGGGCTCGTTCCTCCGCGGGGTGCTGCTCACAGCGGGGAGCATTTACCGGCGACAGTTCCCGGGGCCCGCACAGCCACACCGCGCCTTAGCGATGGGCTTTGGGCGTGCGTGTGGGACACCGCCGGCACGGCTCGCAGGCCTGCCCTCTCCCCCGGCCCGCGGGGAGGCCCGACCTCCCGCACCCTTGTCTGGGGGAGGGCTGGAGCCCGGGAGAGATCCCAGAGCCCGGGGAGCTGGAGGGGCTCCAGCCCTGGCCCCTGATAAGGGCAACAGTATCTCGGTGAAAGGCAGGGCTGGCACCGGCTCCGGGAAACTGCTGTGGGATCAACCTCAGCATTGCAAAAATCTGCAGTGTTCGCACTGAAAACCTTCTGCCTTCAAAATATTCCGCTGTGTAACCGGTTTCGCAAATGTTGTTATTGGATGCTCATGTAAGGAAATTGCCAGTATTGGTTCCTATTACTAGCCAGGCCTAACTTACAGAGTTATGTGGGCATTTAGCATTTAAAGATGCAATACAGCAAAATACTTAAATCGATACTACCAAACTTGTTTCCCCCCCCCCCCCCCTTTTCTCTTTTTTTCATCTTTCTTAGAAGTATGGTGTAGTGTCAGGAAAAAATCTGCAGAGACAACTTTTCTTTATCAAAGGAAAAATATCTTTGGAATTACATCCTTAACTGAAACTTTCTTTGAAAACGCCGGTGTCTCCAGAGAGTTATGCAGAGCAGTGCAGTTAAACTGTGTGTCTGCTGCCTGTTTTTAAGGAAGAAGACTAGAGTCAGCAACTCAGAAATTGGGATCCAAAGATCTGCTGCTGTCTCTCTTGAAGTCAGCTGAATTTTGCTCTTCCCGATTTTGTTCAGTCTCGCCCTAGTACTTTTTCCTTTTTTTCAATAATTCTAAAGATACTGGATGAATGTGTCAAATTATATGTTAAATAGAAATTGGCAAAGTGGGAAAGTAGTTTAACTTGCTCCAATTTCTATTTAGGGTATAAAAAATATTTTATTTTTATGCTATTAGAAAATGTACTTACCTGCCCAATTAAAAAGGATTTTAAAATTTAAATCTTGTGAAATCAGTGTAAAACTCCAATGCAATACATATAAATTAGTTTAAATTAATATAAATGAGAGATAAATCAGTAATTTGCCAGTATAGACCATGCTGATACAATCTGGCAATTAAAACAGTATTAACGTGACTATCTTGGGAGTTTGCACTGCTTTCACTGGATTTATTGAAAACTGATCTCGTTGAAAGGCTACAGCTATTACTCCAAATGAAGTCCTGAGGGTTTGTAGCCAGGCCAAAGGGTCAGACAGTTAACAACAGGACGAGTGACTATTGTCATGGTTATGTGTAAAACACAAATTTGCAGAAGTTTCTGCACAGTACAATACCAAAGATAACTTCTAACATGCCTTGGTGACAAAATGCAGCCTTTCTTCGTTGCTGGTGGATTTTTTGAATAAAACAAAGTCAGCAGTGCTACACACGGCAAAGTTCTACAGCAAATTCGAGAGTCCAAGATAGCTCTTACAGGCTTCCTCCCCCATCTTTAGTGTCCTGGGTATATCGCCCAACGCCCTCACAGCTGCCAGATTAGACTGTGCCTCCCCTCACTTGGATGAAGGGTACTTCATCATGACTGCATTAGGACTGATATCATATTTCTGAAGTAAGTCACTGTAAGTTTTGTCTGCATATGGTGAATATGCTTTTTTGCAAAAGGCACATGCTGATTGTATGGTCTCAGTAGCTAGGGCTGAGCTGTGTAATGACTGGGTAGGAGTGCTCCCTGACCCTGGAATGTAAATTGCTGCTTAGAACATTCCAAAACCTAATTTACCCTCAAAAAACATGTCCCTGCTCTTCTCACCAGTTGGTTAAACATCTTGTCTCCAGTAGCTTTTTGATTGCTATTAGAATTCCTAAATAGAGGTGGGTTCATACCGCAGACTTTCTCAGTTTCTCACGATTATATTAATCAGAAGGCTTGATTTGCTGCATTGTAAAGATAGAGCAATAACAGCCTAGGAATCTGGAACACATGCACGCAGAAAAAGGGGCGTATAGATGCAGATGTTTGGTTGGTATTTATCTTTAACATTAGAAGAGAGTAAATTCAGTGATCTGGTGCACTGGGCTTGGCACTATCTCTGAGAAAGCATCAAATGTTTAAGAATTTGCATCCGAAGAAGATCAGTATGTTGTGCCTAAAGTACTGAAATTGAAAGCAATGAATCTTATCTCTGCATCAAATCTCTTTCTTTGTTTTACAGAACTCTGGCTTTGTGCATCTTCACAGACAAACGAGCCAGGCGATCCGAAACAGGTATGGAACACCAGAGCTTGAGTTGTCCCAAATTTTGTCCCACAATAGTAAAGCTAAGAGGGACCAGAATTTGGATAGCCTTACCACAGACACACAATAGTATATATGATATATATGTACATGTACACATTATGTGCCATATTTCTGTTATGTTTCATAGAATCATAGAATAGTTTGGGTTGGAAGGGACCTTTCAAGGTCATCTAGTCCAACCCGCCTGCAATCAGCAGGAACATCCTCAACTAGATCAGGTTGCCCAGAGCCCCATCCAGCCTGATATTTGTATCACTCCATTTGCTCAGTCAGTCTTGTCCTTCTCCCCCTCCCCTATCTCGAAAAAATATGTGAATACATGAAATTCCATCTTTAGTCTTCTCTTTGGCCGCTAGGTAATGGTCTCAGTTTGGGAAATTCATTTCCTGCTGGGACTTGTGTTGATGCAGTTACATACTGAAGATATGAATCTGGTTTGACTTAGTAAGGACAGGTGCTGCTCTCTGGAAAGGGAATGTTTATTTTTTGAGATTTCACAGACCTTGCGGCTACAGGATGGTAACAGGTGCCTCAAAGACAGCTTTTGTCCCAGAGAGACACGGAGGCTTATCAGCAGAAGCGCATTAGAATGATACTGTTACGAAGGAAGAAGTATGCGTCAACTCCTGCTGTTTCTCAAGGTAGATTCTTGAATTCTGAACCTGACACATGGTTACATATTTCTCCTCCTATTGTTGATGGCTTTGAATATTAAACTTCTGAGTGGAAAGACAAAAAGATTTTGTCAGTAACCCTGACAGTCTGTAGCTTTACAGTTGATGAATTCAACTGCAGCAAGTTAGTCGAGTTAGTATCAACCTTTATTTCTGAAGATTGCGGTTCTTAATGAGCAAATGTCTGGCTATGGTAGGGAAGTTTTAGGTCAGGAGAGAGGAAAAGGGATCATAGGTTGACCCCCCACCCCCCCCAACTCTTTCCAAATATGTATTTTGGGGGGGGGGGGGGGGGGAAAGATTGAGAATGGCAAAAACAGGGCGTGGGGGCACAGCAGCAATAGTGATGTGAATCTGCTTTGACACTGTTACAAGTTTACAAGATGTAGGAGATTTTCAAGTTAGAAAAGTTTGAGAGTAACGAATGGGAAGGTGTTCTCATAAACAAAAGAAGTTCTTCTGCATTTTATGACAGATGAATTGAAAAGTGACCAGACAGGAACTGCAAGTAAGAAGTGCCAGTAGAAGGTTTCCTTACCAAGAAATTTACTGAGCGACAGCCAAACGGTATATAAGTGGTACACAAACTCAGTATAAGGGCTTTGGACGGCCATGATGTAATTGGCCAGAGGTGCAGCATTTCACTGCTGCTTCTTCAAGTGTGGGGCACATGTTAACTGCAGCCTTATCTTCAGTGAAAAAAAATCCCATTTACTGTTGAATAGCTAATATGCTTTGCCCGTCCTACTGTGAGATCCTATTGGAAACAAGACATTGCAGTTTCAGTGGGAACTAAGTAGGTAAGGCCAAACATGGGCAAAATCATCACCGCTTTTCCCAGATAATGCCTTGCCTTTAGATAAAAATCTGTGTACTTAAGGACAATATTTGTTATCTCTTTTTTTTGTTGTTAATTGTTTTAAAAACATAAAATTAGCACTTTGTAGAAGCTAAAACAATGCCTCAGGGTCTGTACTTCATGTGTCTGTTTCATCAACTGATACAGTAGCCAGGTGGCAGGAAGAATATTGGGGGGAATATTCCCATTGAACGCAAGGTAAAGCAGAGGTGAAGTCAAGCTGTTTGTCTCTTTTTGCTATGTTTTGGGAAAAAAAAGGTAGTGTATTTAATATTGTATTTTTGTACTTCCTGTACTTATGTTTTCCTTTTTTCTTTAACATGTTTTTAACACTCCTGTAAATGAATCAAATTTTTGCTTCCTTCTTTTATATATTGATTATGTTGCTTTTAGTCTGAAGTTCCAGTGACTCGCATACCTTAAAACTAATCAACAAGAAGTCATCTATTTGAAGAACTGGTTTTAAAGAATACAAAAAGATGTAGGAAGACAGTTTGATGGTCGACCGTCTTGATGCACTAATTCAAAAACAGATGTTGAAAAGGTATTGGAAAACTAAAGCCTGAAGTCCATCTATGGCCTAACGGCTCAATTTCAGCCTTTTATGGACTGGCAAGTATTTGAGCTTTCTTTCAGAAATGTGGGGGGGTTTTTTCACCAGCCAAATGACAGTGAAAATTTAATTTAAACGTAAGGTATCCAGACCTACTAATATTTTAGTTTCATTACAATTATCAAAAGACACTGGAATTACTGTCTTGTTTAACAGCTACAAATAGCAATTGTCACCTGGTTTAACAATTGTAAAGAGGAGACAGAGTTTACCATGGAGAAGGAAATACCACTAGGATGCAAAAGTAATTCTAATCTTATGAAAGCCTTAAAGGGAAAAAAAGTCAATATTTGATTACTCCAACTCTTTGAACATAACAGACAAGACACTCAAAAGATTTTCTGTTAACATTGTGCAAAAAAGGTTTATTTAAGCCTGTGTGTTAAATCAAAGTCACATAGAATTGACTATTCAGGAACAATTATTTCCTAAACAAAGAGAAACAGCAACTGTGCTAACAACTCATTTTGCCACTATATGTTCTAGCTAACTGCTTACTAATTAGTAATGATGAGAAAAGATAATGCATGTAGATAAATGTCTGTGGCTTCTACTATATTGTTTTAAAGTGAATTAGAGACCTAAATTAAACAGAGTACTCCCTATTTGCGTGGAACCGTGTAAATATTTCCTATGGAAACCTGAAACCACATGAAACTCAGGTAGTTTCACTTTGAAAGAAACCAGTTCTGTGTATACAAACACACACAAATACTGGATTAGAGAACACGTCACTAAACGTGCAGAAGTCTTATCTGTTAACGGCAGGAATCTCTCAAGATTGTGTTGTGATTTATTTTCAAGGATTTCAAGAAACTGGTGATACTTGCTTACAAAAATTGTGGATTGATATCCATAACTATCTTCAGCACAAAATGAAGTGGTTTTTGTTTGGGTTTGCAGAGGTTTGGGGTTTGTTTGTTTGTTTTTTAAATTTATAATATATTGTGCTTGTAGTGAATCTGAGCATTAAGGTAAAATGTAAGCTTGAGAAATCAAATTAATCAAAATCGACACAGGAGTTTCTCATGGATAACACTGTGGAAAGCCACAAAATTAAAATCCAGATTTTGAAACACATGGGTCTTACTGGTGAATACTTATTGGTTCTTATGTGGTCTTTGTATAAAATATATTCAGTAAAAGTTTCTCTCATGATACAAGACTCCCCAAAGAGGTGCAGAGATACCTGGAAGTGTAGAAGGATAAAGCTCTTTTACTAAAGGTTTGAATGCAAAGACTTCTGCACCCATTCCTGTGCACATTCTTTTCGAATCGCTCGTAAAACAACGTGGTTAACCAAATTTTGCCGTGTACCTGCTAAAGCCTGCGATTCAATTAAATCACACCTGCCTTGCTCATAGCGATTCAGGGTGGAGTTCGCTTTACACCTTGATTTAGATAAAATCTGTTTCACAGAATTTTTGCTGTCCTTTTCCTAGCCCTTAGTCCTGAGGTGTTTGGCGAGGGGGCCTGATCTGGTGCATTAGATGTTTCGAGGTAGTTGATCGAATGGCCATGGATTATCAAGTGCTTGACATTTTCCAGCGTTATTAAAGACATCAAACAACATTTCGGGCCATTAATTTGGAGCAGCACACGGTAGCATTTTCCACACTTCTTCACGGAGTTCTCCGGGCCGCAAGGGCCGGCCGAAGTCACTGAAAATGCCGGGGTCTGTAACCTCTTCAACCGACGCCGGTTGCCCTGGAAGGGCCCCGCGCGGCCAGGACAGGCTCCGGTCACCGCCGCGCCCGCCCCGCTTTACCGGAGCTCTCCGTAGGAAATACCCTCCGCGACGGGGACCGAGTGGGGTCCTTGCTACCGCGTTGGCTCGGCCGCCAGGCGCGCCGCCACGGGTGGCGGCCGGCGGGGCAGGGTCGGGGCGTGCGGCGGCGCCGCCGCCGACACTCCGCTGCCTCCAGCGGCCGCCGGGGGCCGGGCCCGCCCCAGCGCAGGCGGCGGCGCTCCGCCTCCCTCACGTGACGCAGCTTTGTCCTGCGCGAGCCACCGTCGCGGCAAGATGGCGGCAGCGGAGTCCAGCGACAGCGATGAGGAGGATTTGGTGAGCTATGGGACCGCGCTGCAGCCCCTGCAGGAGGGTAAGGGACCCCCAGGGAGTTCGCCTGCCCCTCCTTGGTATCTCCGTCGTGCGTTGCGGCGGGCGCTGGGGAGCAGCGCGGGGCCGGGAGGCAGCCTGGCGTGAGGCGCTGGGGCCGGAGGGCCCGCCGGTCCAGTCTGGCTCGGCTCGGCTCGGCTCGCTGCTGCTGTCCGTCTCCTTACAGCCTGCCCTTCGGGAAAGCTGTGGCGTGTGAGTCCAGCGCAGACCTGCTTCCACCTTCTCCTGCCGCTGAGGGGCGTAGGGGCTGCCTTGGCAGCCGTGCTGGCCTGCGAGAGGGGTGCTGGCACCGGCCTTGGGCGAGGGGCCGCTGGGTAAAATAGTCTGGGGACGGAAGGCAGGCTTCCCGCGGCAGGAGAGTAAAAAGGTCCTCTCAGCGCTACACTGGCGTTCCGGCATGTGGGTGTGGGCCTGGGGTGCCCCAGGGTTTGTGCCGGCACAGCTCTGGTTGGAGCTGGGGGCCTGTCTTTTTCTGTTCTTTCCCCAAGTCTTAAAAAAAAGAAGTAGAATGCAAATGTAGCTGCTCAAGTGTATGCAATTGTACTCATGTGAACCTCCTACACTTACATTCATGAGACAGACTCAGCATCGTCCAAGGACTTCTGTACAGCTGTGACTCCTGAGTCTGTGCCACTTAATTCATAGAAATATTGTTAAAAAGGTGCAAATGTTTATGTCAAAGTTTGTAACTTTTGTGTTTTGTTTCAGTTTTGGACACTTACCATGTGGTGTAATTTCTCAAGACAATTACTTAAGTGATGAAATCCTGTCAGGGGTCTTGCATACTTAATAACTAAAAGTGTCCTTTCACAGGAAAAAAAAATGTTCTCAGAACTCATTAGAATTTAGGATTTCCATTTGATACTTCATGCTTTTACTTTAGTGGTGTACATCAACAGTATATACCAATATTTAAAGTAAGGTGGGAATAAATGTAAACTGCTGATGCTTTCTACTTCAGGGTGGCTACTATTTGATACAATTCTTAATTGCAAGGAAGAAATGGTGTCTGGAGCAAGTGGAGGGTCCATTCTTTATGCAATGTTGTGACTTAGTTTCTGATTTATCTGATTATAGGTGAACGAATTAAAAAGCCAGTTCCCCTTCAAGAACAGACTGTTAAAGATGCAAAGGGACGATATCAGCGTTTCCATGGAGCATTTACTGGTGGTTTCTCTGCTGGTTACTTTAACACTGTTGGCACAAAGGAAGGTTAGATATTCTTCTGTCTTCTGGGAAGGGTTAATTGATTACCATAATTTAATGTCAGTGAAAACAAGTTAACTGTCATTAAGCATTTTTTTTCTGCTATTCATTATACTGTAAATAGTTGAAGCAGTATCGTTCAAGGTACTTCCCCTCGAGTTTTTGGACTGCAGTTTTATAGATGTTCCCTTGATGTATCCTTAAGGTGTAAGGTTGAAACATTTGAATTGTTTTCAAAGGTTATGTTGCAGTTTACAGTACCTTACTTAGATATTTACTTTCTTTAAAGGATGGACTCCTTCAGCTTTTGTATCATCACGGCAGAAGAGAGCAGACAGAACCGTTCTTGGACCAGAAGACTTCATGGATGAGGAGGTAAATTTAGAAAGAAATACAAATATTTTGGAAGTAGCTGCCATGACAGCAGGTTTTTCAGGCAATAAAATCTTCTAAAGAACTTAAATAGCGAAAATGGAAGTAACTTTAAAATTACTTCTTGTATACGGTGTTATACTGCTAGGTCCTATTCACTTAGGAAGCTCCTGTAATCTTAATATTAAAAAACCCCAGAACTCAACCCTTTCACCTTCTCTGTCAGAAGATACAAATGCTTTTGAAGCTGTTTAAAATATGACCATTGAAGTTATTGAAAAAGCAACTGTATAAATGCCTTGAAAAATTTAGCCAATATGAGGATCATATCCTGTTTTCTTTCCTTTACTGTTACAGTAAGTAAGCATTTGAGGGAAACATATTTTTAATCTAAATTTTTCCATTTTGTCTATATTTTCCAGGATCTTAGTGAATTTGGGATAGCACCAAAAGACATTACAACCACAGATGATTTTGCATCTAAAGCTAAAGACAGAATAAAAGAGAAAGCTAGACAGATTGCAGGAGTAGTTGCTGCCATTCCAGGAACCACCGCATTTGATGATTTAATAGGACCATCAAAGTAAGTAAATTTAAATAAAAGTTAACCAAACAATTCCTTTCACTTAGAAGTGTTGGTATTGGTTAGAAAAGTAATGTTTGACCACAGTAATCCATGAAAGAGACTGGAAGATCTGCAGTGTTATGCTTTCAAAGTGGCCTCCACTGGATTTTGGTTTCGTATGTGCAGACTTGTACCAGGTAAACTTTTACAAACTGGAATGTAGTTTATATGGAAATGTTGATACATTCAGATTTGATTTTAAAGTAGAGTATAAAAACATAATTTTGAATGGTATATATGTATGTTATTTCTCAAGAAATATTAAAAATGTGGTTTGAGGTATTTTTTTTTTCCTTTTGTTTTGTTCTTAGAATAACAATTGGGGTTGAACTGTTACGAAAAATGGGCTGGAAAGAAGGACAAGGAATTGGACCGCGAGTCAAAAGAAAGCCACGCAGGCAGAAACCTGGTAAGTTCAGTGAAGTTCCTGAACTCATTAATAGAAAGTTAGCATTCACAGACTGATAAGAAAGTTCATTTTAAAGCCTCCTTTTATTTGGTCTGGCTCTTTAATCTTAGAGAAATTTAGTAAAGAGCTGTAATTTAATATGATGCTATTCTGTCTTTTACAGACCCTGCAGTGAAAGTATATGGTTGTGCGTTACCACCGGGACTGTCTGAGGGTTCTGAGGTATTGAACAGGCAAAAGTTGTTTGTTGACTTATGTAAGAATGTGTGCTAACGCACTTTTTAAAAAACTTCTTTGATGTCTTTGAACAGTATTTTAACATGCAGTTCCAAGTTTTGTTAAAGGTATTCATGAATATTTATTATGCTGATTGTGAAGAAAGGTTTTGATGTAACTAAATTTATTCTTTTGCTATCTAAGCAGGTATAGTTCATACATATTTTCATATATAATTTAGGAAATGCCTAGTCTCATGTTAATTAAATGTTGTAAAAGCTCAACATACGAAACTTTTAGTCATATTTGCTGTTACATACTTTTATTTTGTACAAGGATGAAGAGGATGAATACCAGCCAGAGAATGTGACATTTGCACCAAAAGACGTAATGCCTGTAGATTTGACTCCAAAAGAGAATGTACATGGACTTGGCTATAAGGGTTTGGACCCCTCACAAGCTTTGTTTGGTGTATCTGGAAGAGAACACCTGAATCTTTTCACAGGTGGTTCTGAAGACACAAGCAATTTACTTAGTGACCTGAGACACAGTAAAGGAAGAAAACTAGGTATTACGGGTCAGGTAAGGACATTTTTAAATGCATTTTATTATTAATGCAGTAAAATCTAAATAAATTTTGATTTTTCTTCCGTGGAAGGCACCTAGTCATTGTAGGGCTATTGTAAGAAATCTTAAGTGTGGTTTGAGAACAGGATTTTTTTTTGTTTTTTACTTAAGATGTGGGCAAATCCTTAGAACTCTTAAATGTCTTCATTTATTGATATTGTTAAAGGGAACTATAAAATACCTCACTCTGAATAGTTGAGTGGAGAAAAGTCTTGTCTTACTTTGATTAGAGAAAGTTGATATGCAATATGGTTTTAGTTTACATTTTTTTGTCAATTTTACTGAATCCTTTCAGTAATGTTGAATCTATCAGCTATAGAGAGGTTTTGCTTTCCTCCGTTGTATTTGTAGTTCTTATGTAGAAGCACTGTCAATTTATATTTCTGGGAATTGTTTGATTTTCATGCCGACTTACATTTTTTTCCTTTTGAGAACTTAACCTGCTCTTAGTCAGATTGCAAATGTTACCTTGTGGAATTAGGCTACTGTCCTCATCCTGTACAGACCAAACTCACCGTCCCTCCCTGCCAGGGGAGTAGAATATGTTTGCTTTTGTGTTCGGGGTGTGTGTGTGTGTTCATGTGTGTTTGTTTTTCACTAGTTGGCAGCACTTTTTTGTGAAGCTGTACATTTTTCCCAGTATATATATGTTTACTGGACATCTTATATAGATGGATAGATATACACGTAGGTGTGTTCTGACATGTGACTTAAAAGGATTATTTTTACACTTTTGAATTCTCATTATTTTTATTTAAAATATATTTCAGGCTTTTGGTGTAGGAGCTTTAGAGGAGGAAGATGATGATATTTATGCAACTGAAACGCTGTCAAAATATGATACAGTTCTAAAAGATGAGGAACCTGGAGATGGCTTGTATGG
This sequence comes from Phoenicopterus ruber ruber, assembly GCA_009819775.1. Taxonomy (NCBI): domain Eukaryota; kingdom Metazoa; phylum Chordata; class Aves; order Phoenicopteriformes; family Phoenicopteridae; genus Phoenicopterus; species Phoenicopterus ruber. The sequence continues at coordinate 11,989,180 of CM020227.1, forward strand.
CTGGACAGCGCCTAAGCAGTATAAATCCAAAAAAAGTAAGAACTGTAGTTCTATCTAGAGCTAGTGTAATTTGTATTTGGGAAAAAAAATGACATAAGTGTAGTCTCTGTTTTCCAAATACTTTAATTTTCAATGTGCTGATATCTTCTAGCCCTGATATCTGAAACTTCATGGACTTGGCAACGTTAGGTTTATGGTTGGACTCGATGATCTTAAAGGTCTTTTCAATATAGAAATATAGAATCATTTAGGTTGGAAGTGTCCAAATCGGGAAATAATTTCCAAAGTCCTCCACTAATCCCAATGTAGATTAAACCCCCAAGTTATATTTTTAAAAGGACAATATGTGCTGCTTTGTGAGATACAGCATTCAATTCCACTGAAGGAAACAAATGATTGTGAATCATGGCTACAAAATATGACCCAATACTTGCAAAGAGACAAAGAGATTTTTTTTTTCAGATATACTTGTGTATTTTCAAATAACATTTGTAAATTTTATCTCAATACCGCTTTATTTTTAGTGCAACTTTTAAGTGCGTGAAATACTGTAGTGATTTCTAGAGTACCTGTTGATGTTAGTTGTACAGAATTAATGGCACTCGTGATGTTAGCTCTGCACAGTAGTGGTACTGTTGCCTAACCATTAGCCATGTTCATCTTACAGCAATCTCTCTGGTAGTAGTTGTTTAGCTGTATAATACTAATCCAGATTCAGAACCCTTAAATTTAAATGAAAGGCAGTGAAGACAAAGAACTACAATTATGCTCCATAAAATATATTGCAAAACAGAACATACTGAGAAAAAAAATGCTTTTTGCCAAACATATACGTTTTAAATATTGACCAACTCCTATGGTCATTTTGTAGGGTCTGAAAGAGAAGTTAAATATATAGGCAAAATCTTGGATGGTTTTTCCTTGGCATCAAAATCATCAACTCCAAGCAAGGTAAGCAGATACTGATATTTTTATATTAAGAATAACATCAGCAAATTGACATGTGAGCTGTATGGACTTTACTGTTGCTCAATGTTTTTTATGCTCTTAGAAATAAAAGTTCTGGTCAGCGATAAAGATTGCTGAATGAGCAAAATTATAGCATTGGAGGCTATTCAATACAAACCTAAAATTTGTCTGGTTGAATTTAACTGGATGAATTTAAACTTTGCCTATGTACTGACTTTGAGCAAATGCCTTCCACACTATTCACTGTTATTTGGCATAAAGTTGGACTAATGGTTTGATTTAACTTTGAAATAAAAAAAGTACATTTTTTGCTTCTAGATCTTTCAGATGTAATATTCAGTTTTCTATAAAAATCAGGCTTCATACTTCATTCACTTCACTATTTTGGTGACAAGTTGATTTGTTAGCCCTATTCTCGGATTTGCATAATTTATGTCATATATTTGCATAAATTAGAATGTCAATTGCATGACATGGTCCTTTTTCTAACGAAGAAAAAGGAAGAACACTGGTGTTGTATATAAAATTGCATTGTATAGGAGGCACAGGGATAACCTTTGAAGTAACAGCTTGAATGAAGAACATGAGGGAAAAGGACTTTGAAAGACATAAAAATACAGTAAGCACAGAAGTAGTCAATAGTCCAATTAATTGATTAAATTGCGTGACTTCTATTTTTTAAAAAAATTAATTATTAAGCAATACCAAGAGCATTTTCTCAAAGAAAAGCAATGCATATTAAGACTCTTGTTAATTTTGCTGCGGCTTGATGTGCATATTTTCCTATTTTTCATAATCGTTACATATTAACAATACAGCAGTTTGTTCCCAAAGTTTGTGTTATGATGACGCTTGCTGACTGGGTCTAAAAGAATCGGTAGCTTGTAGTATCTGTTTCTACTGCTGAGATGAAAATTGAGGAATTTTTAGATTGAGGTGACTTTTTCTGAAACACGTTTGTAAGTGTTAAATACAAAGTTGTATCTCTCTCTTAGTGGATTTTTGTTTTGTCATCCCTCCACCAAGATTTATCCGCCACCTGACCTGCCACGAAATTACAGACCAGTCCATTACTTTCGACCTGTGATAGCAGCTGGGAATGAAAACTACCATTTACAGAAGGCATTAGAGGAATCGACTGGAAAACTTGAGAGTGATACGACGCAACAAAGCAGGCATGCTTTGAATGCCTCTCAGAGGAGGGAACGACTAGGAGAGACTGGTCTAAAAGGTATGGATATATGTGACCACACCTTTGCTTGCGTTTCAGGTCCCTTGTTTGTTTATATAACAGTAAAAATTTGGTCTAGCCTCGAACACTATTTTCTAATACAAAAATATTAAATCTAGTTGTATTAGCTAGAATACCTTGTCATTGTTGTTTCATCTCAGCAGATGAATTGTTGGCATATCTGCCTGTATTTTCATTTACTTAAATCTTCTAAAGAAGAAAAAGTTGTGTGGGATTCTGTTTTGTTATGGGTTTGTGGGGTCTTTTTTTTTTTTGGTGGCCTTATGAATTTGGAATATAGTAGGTTTAGTGGTGTGAGGTGGTTTTTTTTTTCCTGTAAAAATGAGGTTTCACTGAAATACATGCAAATTCACTAAAAAGGTAATTTGTAAATGTGTTTTGCATTTGTATCTGCAGTAGTAAAGTTTATAAAGCAATATGTAAATATATGGTAAATAGCATAAAAGATGCAATAGTGGCCAATTTTTTTATCTGCCATCTCTGCCATTACACTGTTTATTGATACTTAAGAACATTTTCTCTGAACGTATATGCACAGTGGTAAGCTTTTTTCCTCCACTAAAGTGGCAGAAATGGTTGTAGTAATTTTTCATTTCTATTTATCTCTTACTGCTTTTTTTTGGTTTTAGGTCCAGCTCCTTCTGTTTTGGAATATCTGTCTGAGAAAGACAGAGAAAGACTCAAAGAAGCGAAACAAGCATCCGAACAACAAATGAAAGCAAAAATGTTGCCTCAGCAGTCACGAAATAGCAGATTCCAGCCAGCCTCCCCAGCTGATGCTTCTCACAAATGGCAAATGTTGTTGGGAGGGCAGTTAGCAAATGCTGGTTCTAGTGACTTCAAACCATTTGCAAGAAATCCAGAAAAACAAAAAAGATACGAAAGTTTTGTGAAAAGTCTTAAACAAGGAGAAAAAGGTAACTGAAGAGATTAATACTGATGTTTTATTTTTTCTTCCTTTTTTCATCCTGTTGCATTTTATGTTCACTGTGAGTTCTCTTCCTGAATTCCACAGCTTTTCTCCCTCTAGTTCATTTTAGGGCCAATATTGAAAGACATTTTTACTGATATTTAATTGTGTTGACTTCAGGAAAACTGCTCAGTAATTTAAGTGTCAGCAAGACTTGATTTTAGGCATTACATTTCATACTTTCATGCTGTAGCAGAAGTGAAGTTCTCCAGGATGTTCTACTTAATTGCCTGTATTTCTGCGTTTCCCATCTTTCATTTGGCTAAGTGGACTTCAGCTTTGGCCAACAGCATAAACTATGCATGGAACAAGCATTTTCATTTAGTTTGTTTCTATTTGAGGAGTAAAACTGACAGACCCTATAAAGGCAGAAGGATTATCGGGTTACAGTAGATCAGCATTTTTTTTTGCCTTTTCCCACACAAGACAGAAAAAATCAAAAGAAAACCCATACCCTGCACTTCCAGAGGAGATAAGGACCTTAAAGTGAATGAAGTAGTTCACACTTGTCAAAGCTTGTATTACATGTCCTTTGGATACTCAAACTGCCACTGTCAGTTATGTTCTTCACAGGAATATTTGTGGCTGTAAAATCATAGCATATATAGAATCATAGAATAGTTTGGGTTGGAAGGGATCTTTAAGGATCATCTAGTCCAACCCCCCTGCAATGAGCAGGGACATCCTCAACTAGATCAGGTTGCCCAGAGCCCCGTCCCGCCTGACCTTGAATGTTTCCAGGGATGGGGCTTCTACCACCTCTCTGGGCAACTTGTTTCACCACCCTCATTGTAAAAAAATTTCTTCCTTATGTCTAGTCTAAATCTCCCTTCTTTAGTTTGAAACCGTTAGCCCTTGTCCTATCACAACAGGCCCTGCTAAAAAGTTTATATACAATGTCTCTTCAAATTTCGATGATGATGACATCTTGACATCTGCTGGTGGTGCTTTTGTGTACCTCCAGCTTCTCACATGCTAATAAGTTAAATATCTCTAATTTCATAAGAGATAAAAAGGTCAGTGGCACAGAGTCGTTCCATGGTACTTCAGCTGTAGAAGAATAAAAATAGCACAGTAAAAAAAAAAAAAGTATTCCCCACCAAAACCCTGGAGAATGTAAGGAAAATATATAATACCAGCATGTTATTTAAAGTCATAGAACAAAAGAGAGGAATGGAGGCTAAACCAGCCTTCCCTTGTAAAGAAAGACTACTGAAAGGAAGAGTTATCTGTGTTCATGTATGCAAGAAGACTGGAGCTCAAACATGTGACAGCAACAATGAAACTTCTTGACATTTATGTCACTCATTTTTAGGACAATGTCTGACACGCGGAGCTCTTGCTTAAAACTAAAAAAAAACAACCCCCTTCATCTCCTCTTTTTGTGCTATGTCAGGTAGAAAATCTAGTTTTGTTATTTTAGGATTTTTTTATATAATGCTTTTCACTATATGAAAAAAGATTTCCTGGTCAGTAGCCTCTTCTGGTTACCGCATTGGGACAGACTACTTGAGCTTAGAACGAACGGTTCCTCCATTCAGGACTGGGGTTTTCCCTGTGTAAAATAGAGTATCCTCTTATGACTGTAAGCGCCTCCTTAGTCATAACGATGAAAATGTAGAAATATTTAAATAACTTGAATGATTAAGATTCTATTTGTAAGAGTGTCTTTGCTTGGCTGGTCTTATTTCCTGTTCCTTCTGGGAGCAAATGTGAAACAGGGTCTGTATTTTTTACAAAAAACTGTGTCCAAATTCTGTATTTATCAGTGGGCACTTTATTTACCAGAAAGCCCCTTGAAGTTACCAAAGCCTGGCCAGGCTTACTCACTGGTTAACTTTGTTTTTGTTCTGTGTTTTAGTTATTTGATAAAGCTTTGGATTATACTATTTGTTTTAAACACCTATTAAATACATTAAGTATTTTGAACATTCCTTAGAGGGCAATGAGTAAGGAGTCAGCATTACAAGTAAAAGTGTTCAAAATGTCTATCCCGCGTTTGGCAAATGCTATCATTCTTGCTATCTTGAAAAGCTACCTCCGCTTATCAAGGAATAACACAGTTGAGATTAATACTGTCCTTAAATATTCATTAAATACTTGCAAAGATGTTTGCTTATTATCTTATTTTTTTGCTTGAAAAGCGTCAGACCTAAGTAAGCTGTAATCTCTGCTAAGCATTTCTCTCCTTATCTTACAGTAGATACGTTGGAGCATTATTTAGACCCAAGTATGACGGAATGGGAGCGAGGAAGAGAACAAGAGGAGTTCTTTCGTGCAGCAATGTTCTACAAATCCTCAAATTCAACACTGTCATCCAGGTTTACCCGGGCCAAATATGAAGATGATGTTGACAAAGTCGAAGTTCCTCGGGACCAAGAGGTAAATGCTGTTTACAGTCTTTTAGTACATTGGAGCTGCAGTTGCTGCCTTAACCCTGACTTTCAAACTGTTTTTTTCAAAACTCTTTTGTACCTATAATGTCAATGTTTTGTTGCCCTTCTGTTTAGCAAACTTTTGAAAACACTCACTGCATACAAAGTAGCAATTTGTTAAACTACATTTAAATATTTATGTTTCTGTCCTGTTCTTAAGTCTTACAACAGTAATAGTCAATTTAGTAAGTTGTTACTTATTTAGCAGTTATGAATGTTTGACTTTTTCAGAATGATATCGATGATAAGGAAACTGCTGTGAAGATGAAGATGTTTGGCAAACTCACAAGAGACAAGTTTGAATGGCATCCTGAAAAGCTGTTGTGTAAAAGATTTAATGTTCCTGATCCATATCCTGAGTAAGATGATTGATACTGATAATTTTTAACACTTTTTCAAAAATCTGATTTTTTCATATGCTTGTGGAAAATCTGGCTTGATGTTTTCTTTTTATGTCATAATAGATGTAATATGGAACTGCCTAATGCTTTTATTTGCCTTAGTAAATATGGTGACCTCTGACAAAACAGCATGCATTTTAAGGACTACTGTAGGTGTTTCAGCTTGTTGTAGATAATTTGAGGCCTTTTCTGTGTCGAAAACAATAATCAACAAACATTTTTATTTCCCTCTAGTTCTTCCATTGTTGGATTACCAAAAGTGAAACGAGACAAGTATTCTGTGTTTAATTTCTTAACTCTCCCTGAGCCCACCACATCTGTAACTCCAGCAGCAAATGAAAAAATCCAACAGAATAACAGTCTCAACAGTAAGTTTGTTGTTACTTTATTCATTTAGCTATAGATGAGATAATAGCATAGAAAAAGCCTGTCTTTGTCATGGAGAACTCATCCACCTGATTTTTTTTTTTTTTAAATTAAAAAAACTCCAAACAAATGAATTGAAAATAAATTCAGTGACATAAAAACTGAAGTCAGTGATACTGTGCTAATTTCTTCCACCTAGAAGACCCTTATAGGTCAGATATTCATTAGAAAGATTTGAAAAATGTCAAACTATACTGAAGAAGCAGAGTAATTTAAAATCAAGTAGGCCATGAAATGCAGGATAATTTGGCATGCAAGTGATTTGAATGTTTGGGACTTTTTTAGAACCAAAGAAACCTTCAAGATGGGATGTGTCAGATAAAGAGAAGGAGAAAAAAGATTCTATCAGTGAATTCATTAGTCTTGCTAGATCAAAAGCTGATGTTCAGCAGCAGCCACCAGCGCCAGCAACAGAAGAATGTGGAACTGGGCCGAGTGAAACTCTTCCCACTGAGGTGAGTTTACAACAGTGTTTGAACTTAAAGGGGAATAGCTGTAAACCTTCACAACCCTGACAAGGTTGGGTAATATATTAGTTGATTTTATACAGATCAGTTTGCAGAAGAGCCAACTCAGGATAAGCAAAGACGTGAGACTGTACTTTGAAGAATTTCGAGGTTACAACTCTGAGATGTAAACCATTTACAGCGTACAAGGACAGCAAGTATGACTATGCTTGAAGTAGCAGCTTTAAGAGAAGATAAAATGTAGCTCAGCAGTCTGGGCATTAAATTCAGTCCCTTACACCCACTTTGCTCACAGAGAGAGAATATTCTTTTTTTTTCTGCTTTGAATGGAGGAGAGGGCATAGTTTGGGGGAAAATACAATGTTTTCCTTTTGCTTAAATTCAGTAGTGTATAACTGAAGGTTGAATTAATGAATTAGAATTTTTAATATCTTGGGATCTATTTTCAGCTGTGTAGCACAAATTGCACTACCCTTTACAGGACATTGCCTTAGTTTAGCAGCGTTTCAGAGTTTTACTGTTTTGGATTAGCAGTTCCTAAGACTATATTTCACAGTTGTTGTGATATTTGAGTGTTTTGTAAACACGTCAGCATGTTTGAAGTTATTGCTTATTGGAGAGAGATTGTTAGTTTCTTTAGTGTTTAAGTACGGCTTGTTATGATGCTGTTTTGCAGGTAGCTAATGAAGATAAGGATCAGGAAGAAGAAAGCAGACCATCCATGGACTTATTTAAGGCCATCTTTGTGAGTTCCTCAGACGAAAAATCATCTTCCTCTGAAGAAGAGAGTGATGAAGAACAGAAACCAACTACTTCAGTAATAGATACAGAAACCACCAAGCAAGTTGATCTACCAGACAGTTCTTCATCTAATGTGCAAGGTAGTACTTAATAGATATTCATTTTTATAAATACCTTGTAAAAGCTTCATTTATGAATCAAATACTCCAGGACTGCTAGGACAGTGCTATGCTCCTGTGCAGATCACGTGGCACTGGTGGAGCTGGGCATGTAGACAATGTGAATAATACAGCACTGAATAAGGCCTTGCATGTTACAGTGTTATTTACTTTGCCCCGTGTCTTGTGTAGGTTTTACAAGCAAAGTGCCCTATGGAGGAATATGCTTGTTAAACAGTGAGGGGGAACAAAATATCTAATGTTAGGGCATACTTCACTGAGAAATACAGGAAACTTTTATACCTATAGTAAATTGTAAGATAGATTCATAAATTATGATTGTCTTGTGGTGGATATTTGACAAATTCCGAAATAAATAAATTGTATTTCTTTGATAATTAAATTTACACTCTAAATGCTGACATTCCGGTAAAATATAATGCTAAAATAATTCTACTAAGACATCAAAAAGTTGCTTTTTATTTGTATTCTAGTTATAAAAGTTGCCAGAATACTTCCATAAGAGAGGGAGAATCTTTTACTCTACTTCTTAGTAAAATTTAACAAGTGAGCTGTAAAAAGTTCCCATATCTTCAGGATGTTATTACATTAACAAAATGTACAATATACTTAGCTTACAATGGAAATACTTTGTCTGCTTACTGTCACAGTTAGTTCTGTTAACATCTAACTTTTAGCGTTTATTAACTTTATACGTCTTGTGGAGTCTTTTATTCATTCTAAGTAATGAAAAAGTAGTAGTGTTACTAAATGAAAGCAAATAGATGCACTGATATTAATTTATTACTAATTGTATTGTGGAAAAGGTCAATTTTGATTTAAAAAAAAAAAAAAACAAAACCAAAAAAACCCCCACAAACAAACAAAAAAACCCGAGACAACAGTATGTTGACGTGCTTCAGAATGTCAGCTATCCAGTTGGCCAAAGCAGTCCATAGAGATACAGGATGCTGATCAATTTGCTTTCTTAGAGGTTTTTAGAAAGCTTCCTTTAACTTTCTTCAGCACTTCTTGGAAAAAGTGTTACCTTATTTTCCTTTCAAATAAAGACATTTTTTGTTTTTTCATAGAGAATGTGGCTGCTACAACTGATCCTGGCGTTTCTTTGTTGCCTACTTCAAAGCAGGAACTGGATGCAACAGAGGAATTCGGACCAAAGTTGCCTCCAGCTTTTTCTTCTGGTAGGTTCTTTAGACCTCTAGTGTGTAAATTCTGCACATTGAAATTGTATGTAAGATACAAGATAGCTCTCTTTCATTTGTGAGTAGGTACTTTACCTCCTAAATGGCTGTGTTCCGTCAAACTGGCATCAACAAATGCTTTGTTACCATGCTATGATCCACTAGCAGGAACCTCTTTGCCTGTGTACCAATTTTGTTGTAGCTCTATAGAGGCAATGATTAAAAATTGTAGTGAAAATATAGGACCAGCCTTGCAATTTCTTTTAATAAGAGATGGCAAAGGCATTTAATTACAGTAGGAAGGTTGCAGATAGGAGTTATAGACATTTCATTTCCATTTGAAAGCTTAGTTGTGTGGTGTTTTTTTTTAACTATGCTATTAGATTAAAAGTAATATAGGATTTAATAATAAAACTACCTTTTTTTTGTCATGTTGTTTCTGCATTTGCTTTGCGCTTTAGGCTCTACTTGGCAACAAGAACCAATGGTGCCAGCAAGTTTTCCTGGGCCTAGTAGGAAAGAAAAACATAGAAAGAACAGAGAGAAACGCAAGACTAAGAGAGAACACAAACACAAAAAGGAAAAGGTATTTAATTTAAATAAAGTGTATTGATTCTTTGATCTGCCAGTCAAAATTTTTTATTATTTACGCTACGTTGTAGAAAGTAGATGTACTGGGACTAGAACTTAAGCAACTGAGTTTCTCAGGTGTCTGAGAACCTGAACTTCAGAACAAAAAATTATCCAACTAGAGTGCTGCCTTTTCCATATATACAATGTGACTACAGATACAATACCGTGGGTAGTTTAATGCTGTATGCTGAAGATGTCAGGCATATTCCGAGAAATGCATATAACTCATGGCGTGTATACAAATAGTAATAATGAAATTTCTATTTTAGGGAGGGTTGAGTGCTTGGGATAAAATGGGTGGGTTTGGTATGTATTTTTTAGCTCAGTCTGAGTAGTGGAAAAGAGTCAGTATTAAGTGTTCTGTTTCAGTTAAGCTTGGATTTTGCTGTTGTTGCCTTTCAGAAAAACCCAAGTTGTTCACAATGAAATAAGGGATTATTTATCATCTTTTTACAGAAAAAGAAACATAAGAAACAGAAAACCAGAGGAAAACACAAGAATAAAAAATCAGAAAAAGACAGCAGCTCAGACACTGCAGATAGCAGTGACAGCCTTAGTGATATAGATACCACAGGCTTGTCACCCAAAGAACTTCTAAGAAGGTAAACAGAAAGTTTACTTAAACACCTTCAACTTTTGCAGTGGATAATCAAAACCTCAATTTACGAGTTGTCATTCTCGTGAACCTATTTGCAGCAAATATGGATCAGCTGGTCTCTTTATTAAAAAAATGAGCAGTATTTTATATCCATGAAGTGAGGAAGGGTTACAAATATTAGGCATCTTAAGCTAGAGGGTAATTAATTTTAGGATAGAAGCCTCTTAAGGTAGAGGGCACTAAATACACAACTCTGCTAGTTAATGGAGGTTATAGTTAAAGATGACTGATATTTTTGGAAGGTCTTTTGAATGGGAGTTAAAAATTGAACAAGTGCAGGTGGTTATTCATATTTCTGTTACTTTGTCTACATCTCTTTACTTGGAGACATTGGAAGCAACGTTGTCTGTCTGCTTCAGAATGTTTTGAGTCTGCTTTGGTTTGTTGATAATTAGCAAAGATCCTATTCAAAGAGATCCATTGTGTGACACTGAGGCTTAAGTTAATTCTGTCCTTGAGCAAGGAGCAGCGAAGCAAGCAGAACAATGCTCGAGTCACGTACATGTCTGCTAAATTTAGACTGTGCCATTACATTTTTATAAACTAGAGACTTGAACATAGTGCCAACAGAAATGTGAAAATCGAAAAAGAACGATTTGCAATTTCATTTTTCTCACACACTTGAAGTACAAACAAAAGTAACTGTCTCTAGTTTAGATCATAGTCAACTTTAAGTGCATCCCATGTGGAACAGTCACTGCGTTGGCTTCTGTTTAGTGTCTCTTACTAGCTGAAGGAGAGGTCTCAATATACTTGTTGAAATACTACATCCAGCTGGCCTAATGGCAAAAGGATTGGGGTCTAGGTATTCAGCGGGATGGACACGTACCAATGGAAAGGCTGGCATTCCAAAGGACTCTGCCTTCCAGTCCTTTGGAACTGAGCTTCAGTTATGTATTGGTGTTTTCTTACTAAAAACCAAAAATACTTCTCTTTTGACTTCTAAATAGCTAAAATATGTATTTATGCATTTTGCACCGAATAGTTAGACTTCTTTGTACAAGCAGTTATTTTGGAAGTCTTTGCATTTGTATGTCTCTCTTTATATCACTGAGAAAATATTTTTATCTCACATAACTCGGATCTCTCTCTTCAACTAAGGTTTAAGAAACTGCTCAAGTAATTAAATGTTCTTGATGTTGCATGTTACTATTCTGTCTGACCTTTTTCTTTTTCTTTTCCCCTTTTAGATTAAAACAACTTCAGTATTGAAGAGGTAGCTTGCTTTCTTCAGTGCTGTGTGACTTTTGATCTCAAATTTTTGATCTCCTCCATGATGGTAGATCAATCATGCATACTTTGAAGCACTGTAGATAATGTATTCATATTGAATTTGTTTGAAAGTAAATGTGCATATGTTTATTTTGTGATGCTTCATATGTTCAAAATGTATGGATTATGTAATGTTGAAAAGACTTCTTTCTGGGCAGCATAATATGAAATACTGCAGACTGTTTTAATTAACATGAAACAAGATATTTTAATAAACTTAAGTATTAAAAATCGGTTTTGTATGGTAAGTCATTGCCTAGGGCCTCTAAAATGTTGGAGAGTAAACTTCAGTCTGAATTAAGTTAGGAAGTTAAAAACTAAAGCAATGTAAAATTTATATTGGGTGCAAGTATTTTTAGTGAGTCTAATGCAGAGTTTTGCAGTATCTGGCTGTACTTGGAGTTATTTTTACATCTCCAAATTGTATATAGCATTTACCATAGCATATCTAAAGCAATAAACTGTCACTTTAACACAAATTATTAAGGCTAATGTACTATAATTACAACCTGCCTTATTTTATGTAGTTACAATGAAAACCGTTTATACTACTTTTCGTTTCGTGCAGTACATTTAACAAAAATTTGTCATCTTGTAGAATTATTTTAATATAAACTATGAAATAATACCGAACTGCTTTTTGAATGATCAGGCTGTTAACATGGACCCACGGAACTTCTCTTTCCAGGTGCACAGGGAAACCAAAAGAATGTTCCCGCTTAAAATTATGCACGAAAGCCTTAAACTGAAATTCAGTGTTGTAGATGGCAGTTCTCTGCGGCCTGATTTAATGTATTTTTCAGTATCCACAGCTTTGTGACAGCTCTTGGTGTGAGAAAGGCGATATAATAGTCTTGTGCTGACACACAGATTGTGCGCTTTTAAATGTAGTGTCAGCCAGGAAACTTGAGTGATGGAAGGAAAAATAAGAGATTGGGCCTTGAGGCTGCCTCCGTCACAGGGAAAAATAAACTGTCAGCTGCTCTGCACAGTAGTTGCTCGGAGTTTGTCCGCTGTTCAAGCCTCAAAGGTGTTTTCGCGGGAGCAGCAACGCAGCCGCGGCAGGAACGAACGCCGCCCCGCGCCCCTTCCGCAGCGGCGGCCGGCGGGGCTGTCCTGCAGCGCCGCTCTCCCGCCGCGGGGCCGGCGCCGCCTGAGGTAGCGCGCGAGGAGCGCGGCCCGCGCGGGGCCCAATGGCGGCGGGGAGCGGCCCTGGGGACCCCTTGGCCCTGGAGCCGCCGCCGGAGCCGGAGCCGAAGCCTTCCCCGGCGGAGGGTCGCTGTGGCGACCATGAGCCGACGGCGCAGGTAGGCCGGGGAGGGAGGGCCCGGCCTTGGCGGGCGGGGAGGGCTGGGGCAGGCCGGGCTCCGCGCCCGGGGGTGGTGGGGGGCTGCTGAAAGCTGAGGGTTGAAAAGCGCTCTGTCACTTCATGTGTGGTTAATGCTCACGGCAGCTGTTTTTTTTATTAGCTCTGTTCACACAAACGCGTGCTGGATAGTCACGAGCAAACTCCCAGATGACTAAAGAAAAGCCTTTTCAAAATATCTTTCACAAATTTGTCATGGTCTTGGCTAAAACGTCTGGCCTGAGAGCTTGATGTGCTGCCCTTTGGGCCAGAATCAAGGAAACAAGTGTTTGACAGACTTGAGAGAGAATGAGATTTAAAGATAAATATTTTCATGTGAGGAGGAAGAATTGGGAAACCGAACCAAACCTCCTCCTCCTCCAGAAAAATAAAAATAAAATCACATCCATCAACCTACCTTTCTCAGCCAGATGTGTTCAGTCAGCTCCAAGCTAATACCAGGGAAAGGATGTGAACTTTTCTCAGACAAGTGGAACTTAAAATATTCTCCTCTGGTTCTTGCTTTCATGCTCCCTCTTGTGGGCTAACCTGTCAAAAATAATTTCAAGGCAAAATATTCCTAAACTTTGTTATGTTGCTTTACAGATCCAATTTAAAGTTCTGAGAGGACACAGTGATACTGTGAGCTCCTGCCATTTTTGCTTTGAAGACACAAAAATACTTTCATGCTCTTATGATAGAATGGTGAAGCTCTGGGTATGTTATGAACGCAACAACAACAAATTAAAAAGAAACATCTTAAAGCTGAAATCAAACAAGGAACGTTATACAGACATGAGAAGATTGACTGAATCATCAGGGAGCCTTCTGAAGATATTTTACTGAAGTTTAAAAATAGCAACTGTAAATGTTTTTGCAGTCACAGATAAATAGTAAAACTCCTATTTCATACTTCAAACATATTCTTTGACATTAAAGGGTGACCCTTGTAAGCATATGTAGCATACACTGAATCAGAGCTCTAGTTTATTAATATTTTAAAACCGTAAGTTGATACACAAAGCTTACTCTTTTTGTCCTGAAAGTTCCTTTTTCTGACTTGTTTACATATATGGCTGTTTGTGGAGGAGAAGTAGAAGTTAGGGATCACACGGTTGTTACCAGCATGGCCGTGGTGTTTTCATACTTGTCACTTGCTTTTACCTTTTATTTAAATCTTGATTTCTACCCTTTGTTTTCTTGCTCCTCTCAGTTTTGTGTAGTTAGCTGGGCTTTCCCTAAAATTCCAGCCACCCTGGGCAGGGCAATGATGAGATCTGAACTGGGGAAGTGTACAGATTCTAGGTGATCAAATCTAAATTTCGTCTGAAAGATAGCTTGGAGACATAGTTATGTGAGCCCTTGAATTTCATGGAAGCAAATGACAGTGTAGCTGTGCTAAATAGATTGCAGGTGTTGAGATCTGGCATGTATTAAACAGTCATGACTTGATTCTAGAATTGGTAATGAGTTACAGTAATGCCTTAATATGATTCGATACAGATGAAATAATTTATAAAGGATCTAAAGTGTTGACTTCTTACCAGTACAGTATTAGGTTTCTACCACAATCCAAACCTTTTTTTAAGTGTACTGAAAAGAACCCAAAACTCCAGAAGTGTAAGAAGTCCAGGCAATTTTCGGGTTAGCACCTTTATGTTATCCAAGAGCTGTGGATGGCTACATCCAGGAAACCGCGAAGTCTAGAATGAAAAAAGTCTTATCTTTTAATGATCAGTTCCAGAGTAAATAAACCGTGGAGATCTTAAGCAAATATTGTAGATAGGAGAAATAATAAGTATTTCTTATACTTACTGACATTTACAGTTTAATAACTGTCAGATTGACAGTTCCAAACTTTCCTGCTTTGTCTGAACTCAGAACTGGAACTTGTATTTTACTGTCTTTAGTGAAATGTTGTTCGTCTGTCTTACATGTAAGTAAACTGAAATCAAGACACGAAAATAAGAAGATAATCCATTAATTGTTTTAAGCACAGTAGATCCATGGATGTTTTTTTTTTGCTGGAAGGGCTATAATGTGCCACTTGCCTGAAGCATGGAAGGGTTAATCTGTCTAAGAAATTTTATCTTTATAATTTTTATCTAAGAGTTATTCAACGCTTGTTGAGCAATACTTATTTTTCAAAATCTGTCTAAAAGTATTTCCCTGAGTATTGGGAACTTTCTGGTAGCAATGTATAGGCAAGATTATGTTAATTTATTTTGGTAAAATTAAGTTTGTCTGGACATGCCTAATTTCTCCTCTGCAGGAACAGCTGAAGCAACTAGAATTCAGGAGAGTACAGAGGACTTGGTTGCGGGGAGCTAAGCCAGCCCTGACAATTTCACTTCGGGGTTCTCCTTTTTTTTTTTTTTTTTCCTTTGAAAGAGTAGATACCAAATGATTGAGTGTACTGAGAAAGCATTTGAAGTTCCTCTTGAGAACAGACAGTATCTCGCTGGCAGGCCACACATCTTCTGGAAAACAAAGATTAATAGGGTGCACAGCAGACAAAGACTAGATAAGTCTAGAAGGGCAGTTGTGACTGCAAGGCTTTTGACTCAGAAAAATAGAACAAGAAGATATGGTAACTTTGATCTATTTTTTTTTTTCCCCCCTTCAGTCTTAGAGACATGCCTAATGATTCTAGCATCAGTTGCTAGGCCTGTAGTGCATTGACACACATTGAGAAAATAAGTGAAAAATAAATTTATTTTCACTCTTCGTCTGTTACAGAGAGCTGCCACCTTAGCAGGATAGTTCCTTGAAGTGAAAGTCCTTGTAAGGAAGCAACTCTAGATCTGAGACTTGACAGTTGATGTTAAAAGGGGGAGTAGTAGTCAGAGGTGCAAGATTTTATTCTTATATTGAAGACAAATGAAAGAACACGTACACAATGAAGGGCGTTTATGTTACCTGCATCCAGACTGATTCTGAAACCTCTTGGTACTTAAACAAACAAAAATCTAATTGAAATAATTGGGTTAATCATGGAAATAGAAAATTATTTACCTGGATGAAGGTATGATGACTGATCCTGTGATACTTTGATCTGTGAGTTACTCTGCATGTCAGCAGTCCTGTTTTGTTTTTGTTTTGATGTTTGCAGTCAGGCACCATGATCCATTTGTACAACTTGATTCATGTTTGTATTACTGAAGAACTTCAAGGCTTTACTCATGGGTTAGGACTGCACTATGCTTTGAACATCATACATGTATGACAAAAAGCTGGTTCCTTCCTGAAATCACTTAAAACTCTCTGTGTAACAGACTAAGTAGATAGAAGATGATGGAGAAATATAATGGCCTCATGTTGTGCCAGGGGAGGTTTAGATTGGATATCAGGAAAAATTTCTTCACCAAAAGGGTTGTCAGGCAGTGGAACAGGCTGCCCAGGGAAGTGGTTGAGTCACCATCCCTGGAGGTATTTAGAAGACGTGTAGATGTGGCACTTAGGGACATGGGTTAGTGGTGGAATTGGCAGTGTTAGGTTTATGGTTCGACTCAATGATCTTAAAGGTCTTTTCCAACCTAAACGATTCTATGGTTCTATGATAAATGAACCAGTAAAGCAGTATGGGTCATCATCTCAGCACTTCAGCAATCTGCTGTTGTAGAAATCACAAAACAGACATTTAAGTGAGATTTTGTGTTAAGAGAGAGATTTCCAGTTATTTATAGGCGACTCCTTCAAAATGTGAAGGACAGCAAAGGGGAAGTCAAATTTTGAAAATGTAACAGCTGAGTGACAAAGGCTGGCAGGTAGGGCAGAAGGGAGATGATGTCTGGGGATAAATCACAAAGAGCTTTGTGTTTGAAGACAAGAGGCTTGTATTTGTGACTGAGAACGAGGAATCAATGAAGGAACACAGGGAATGACATAATACAGACAGTAAAGGGAAATCTGTGGAAGAGTGTTGCACATGGATACAAGCAGGGGAGACTGCATTTGTGAAGAAAATGATGTTGCAATAATTGATACAGGGATGGCAGGCCTTGAGAGTGTGGGGTTTAACTACGTGAATGAAAGCGGAAAGCCATCTATTAGTTTATGAAGAAAGACTTGCCAGTATTTAGGTATGGACATGGGCGTGACAGTCTAAGGAGGACTCCCTTCAAGAAATTTCTGGTGAAAACTATTGTGATGGGAAGGAGATAAATAGAAGTCTGGGTGCGATAGATGAAGAACTCTGTTTCAGTCTTGAAATGAAAAGAAGGGATAGAGAGTCTAAGAGTAGCTAAAGTAAGGCTAACTTTACTGATTTCACAAGTTTTGTTTTCCCTTATTTTGTGATGCTTTGATGCTTTGTATTTTTTTTTAAATTTAGCAAAGCACTTCCTAATCAAACTCATTTGGATTTATTCAAGGATGTTGAGAAAGGTGTTCCTATTCAAGTTTTTGACGAACAACACACTGCCCCAATTTCTGAGTGCAACTTGACTCCTGATGACAGAAGGTGACCATTTTCTGTCTTAATTTATTAAAAAAAAGTGATGTTTTGTGATTTCAAGGCTCAATTTCAGTGCATGTCGAAACACTTAGTACAAAATTTAGAACAAAGAAGTTACTTTTTCAGTCCTTCCTATGGTTTCCTAACTTGTACTACATCAAAGTCAAACTTCTTTTGCTTACTTTTGTGCCCCATGGTAAGTCATTCTGTTATAATTTTGTCTTACATCTCCCTTCCTCCATACACTCCTCCTACTTCTCTCCATCCTTGCCCTTTCATTTGTGCTGTCCATACTCTGCTAGCAGACTGTTTACTGCCAGACTCCTTCATCCACATGAACTACCATAAATCTCACCTTGTCCTCACCTACAATTTGTACAGGAGCTCTTAAATCTTTTATGATTTGCATATGTCTACTGAATTAAAAAGGAATCTTTTTATTGTCTTAGATGCATGTTGGAAAAGTCTAATAGATCATGGCCTCTTTTAGGGCAAAGGACTTGTCTAATACTGTTATTGAGTTCTACGGGGTTGGAAGTCTATCTTTGCCATATGTTCTGAAAGGGGTGTATAAATATATATCACTTCTATAAAATAACAACCGTGAATTAGCCAAGGTTCAGGGGTTCATCTGTCAGTGAGATTTATACCTTCATAAAAGTTCTCTTCTGTCTGTATTGTTTATTAATATTCTATAGCCTTTCCATTAAGCCTGTCTTGTCAATTAAAGAAGAAATGCATCTTAATCCAGTGTCAATCTGTGGACATAATAATTAAAACAACTGCAGTATATATTAACATTCAGTTAAGTAGGTCATGCAGTGCCTCCAGGGGTACTATTTCTGGCATATTTTATCATTAAGTTGTAGTTTAAATCAATTTTTATCAGATTGTAGAGATGACTGATTAGGTTTTTGGTCACTGAATAGTACACATGCTACACTGCCTATTGCAATTCTGTATATTTTTGAAAATTGCTAAACAGCGAGTAAAATGCCATTGTGTGTGGCCCTGGAAACCGCTTTCCAATCAAAAATGCTACCCGTTCATAACTTTCATGTGGTCTTTTGCATTATGTGTTTCCATTTAGGAGCAGAGATTGGAGGAAGTATACACATACAGAGAAAATAAAAAGATTTTAATAATATAATTGTATTTTCAGTTGTTAGAATGTTAATGCATCGAGTTTCTTGGTCAAAAGGCTTAAAAGTGACAGTTTATGAACTTTATCAAAATAAAAAGCCACAATGATACTAAAAATATTTGTCACATCCAGTGACATTCAATATAAATATTACTTTAGATATTTGTGAATGTTTTAATAAAACTGTGTGAGGGAAAAATTTTTGACCTGTTTCATGGAAACCCGCCAGTTTTAGTAAACTTTATTGAATAGCTTTGTTGTCTAATGCGGCTTTGTGTTTGTGCAGAGCAGCGTTTGTGGTAGAGGGTTACCCAGCAACACAACCACTGAAAATCCAGAAAACCCAACTGACAAGAACACTTCGCATTCATTAAAGAAAAGACATCATAATGGCTTTAAAATTATTCTAACATTAGAAATAATTAAATATCTTGTAATGGATGAAAAGAAATTGCGTTGACTGCTTGCACTGAAAATTACACACATGACATTTTTATTATTAGTTTCTATCTGAAATATAAGTAATCTTTTTTTTCAACTAACCTATGCAATAATTTTTGCTGTAGCCTTTAAAAATCTGTTTTCAGTTAGTGGGTGTGAGGATGTCAAATCATTGTCAGAATTAAATGTTGTCATTTATTTTTTAAATACCTTCTTTTAAGTGAAAACATTGATTGCTGTTTTCATTAACATCATTTTTAGTGTGGTAACATCATCATATGATAACACTGTCAAGGCTTGGGATATGGAAACAGGAAAAATGCTTGTATGTATCCTTTTGAATGCATCTCACAGAAGGTACAACTGTAAAATTCGGATTTATTGTGTTGTTATTGATACATAGGAAAACAAAACATTCTTTGTTAGCGCAATACAATATAGTTAGGGTAGATAGGCTTGATTTTTAGTCCTAGTTTTGGTACTGATAGTTGCTTGATCTTGGGTAAGTCTCTTGAAGAACGTCTCAGTTATTTCAGATACAAATAGGTATGATAATAATAACCTGTCTCAGAAGACACATTTAAGATTGATTAAATTAACCTTTTAGGATTTGAACAGGGTGGCCTTGTCTAATTTTAAGTTTGTTGCTAATGCAAAAATAGAAAAATAGGGTATAAAGATGTCTATCAGCTTTCACCAAAACAAGGTAATATCAAAAGCCTTCTTTCTGAACCTGCTTACAGGTTATAGAAATTCTGCTGTAAAACTCTCTCTAACCCTCAGGCATGTTTCTAAAACCTTTTGTTTTCTCTTTAGTGGACAGTAGAACATGAAGGCATTGTAACTTCATGTAATATTTCTTGTGATGGTAGATACGTGGTATCTGGTTCAGACAAAGAAAACACCATATATGTTTTTGATGCAATAAGTGCAACAGTAGTGGCACATATCCAAGGTAAGACTTAGCACTTTTACATCTTGTTTATACATTTTTTGTAATGATTTTTTTTTTATTTCCTACAAAAAATTGATAAATTTTAATTCAGTTCAAATATCCTTACTTGAGAAAGGCAAAAGAAACTTATGTGTAAGACATTAAACCTAGTATTTTTCAGAATAGGTTTAAAAAAGCAGATAATGGGCCAAAATTAGACCAACGGTGATTCTTCTTTGAAGCATACTTTCCCTTTGAAGGTAGTTTCAGTAGTGAGACCTCAGTCCCATGAGGCTTCCACTCAGGACTGCAGGTCAGGGAGTTTGGCATTCCTGCAGAATCAGCTTTGAGATATGTGAGCAGTCTAACAAATGTTAAATTAGCATATGGTTAACGTGCTCCTGTGAATCAGAGCCTGATGGTAAAATCATTTGGTTTAAAATAAAAAGTGTAACATGGATTGTAATAGCTTCTTTTAGAACGGTCTCTGTTAGGTGACAGTATCAGGAGTACTTTGTTTACATTATTTTAATGGAGCTATTTGCATTCTTAAAGTATAATTACTTTGCATAAGTGCTCCCTAAGAGTCTGAGCAGTTAACTGTCATTGGCATTGTGGGGCCACACTTCCAGACTTACTTTCAGGAATGGAGCAGAGAAATAAGTTACTACAGGGCAGCATGCGAATTTACGTTACCTGTGTATGTTGAGTGCCTGGGTACAGGTTCGTATTTCATACTATCTGCAGTAACTATGAGGTGTCTCTTTCATTGAGAGGTAGGTGAGGAGGTGTCCTAGCCACTGAAATAGCAATTTTGAAATTACACTGTGTTGGAAGTAGATTGATGCATAGATATTATGGGTAGTTCTGCCTTTCAGACCTGTGTTCTGAGATCCAGATGTAATTATTCAAAATAACTTACAGTCTCACTTGGTGGTTTTCGTATAGGTCATCACAAAAGTACAATCACAAGATGTTGTTTTGACCCTGATAACCAAAGAGTGACTTCAGTATCATACGATAAGACCATAAAGCTATGGGATATGATAACACGATCTACCTCAATTACAATTACTGAGTAAGAAACAATACTACAGTTAATTATGCATGGCATTATTTGCATCTTTACAATTGCCAGTGAAATTTATGCTAAGATTTGTACTAGAGAAAACCAACAATAATTGTTGAACTAAGTAAAGTAACATGCAAGCAAATGACATATATAGAAAGCGTGAATAAAATGCTTTACTCAAGCTTCCTCCTGTAAATAATTGAAAAATCCTATTTTGATGACTAAGCATTTCTAGTGCTATTTTTCTAGAGCTTCTACGTTCTTGGGTATATAGAGAGGCAGAAGATACTGCATATGCAGTATCGTACTGCAGTGTAAACTTCTCATTCTAATTTCTACTAATTAGAAAAAAGGTATAATCATTGACGAATGAGGAGATAAAATATTACTTAGAATAGTGAAGTCTTTAAAAATGTTATGGAGTGAAGCAAAAATAATACAGAGGAAAAGGAGAAAATATATCTAGATGTTGGGAACTGATAATTAATCATGAGTTCTTACAGAATATTTTGTGATAATTACGCTTTGCACTGCAACCGGATCACCTTAGCCCTTCATAAAATTCATGGGCCTCAGAGCAACCTCAGGATGATCTACTCTGCTCCTAATGAGCTCCAGTGAAGACCTCACAGACTTTCAAACAGTCTGTTCCGTTGCCTCACTGTGTTGATCATTAGAAGGGTTTTCCTAAGGTGGACTATTTTGGCTGCAGCTTAAGCTCACCTGTTTCTGTTTAGATCCACTTCAGACATGGGGATCAGATTATTCCCTTGTTTTCCTCTACATTTTTATATACATCCAAGAACTTCTATCATATTTGCCAAGTCATCTTTTTCAGTAGATTAAACCATCCGTATTCATTTAATATTTAATATTTCCTATTTTACTGATCATTCTTCTTGTTGATATCTGAGGTCTTTCCAATTGGCCCACATTTTTCCTGAATTATATGGCCCCATAATGTCAACAGTATTCCCTCTAACTGGAAAAAAGAAGAAATGAATTATTATTACATGCTTCTCTGTGGATGTGCCTCTGTTCATACATCCTGGGATGAGATTTATACTTTTTTGACAGCATGATGGTGAAGAGGAGGCAATATTTGTTGCATCCTTTTTTTGCAGAACTGTGATGTAGTCCATTGTTTCCACCCCTTATCTGTGCAGTTGATTATTTGTATGTTACTACAGAATGTCAGATTTGACAAAATTGACCTGATCAGGCAGCATGCGTATTAGATAATTGATTAAACACTGGAAGACTCCTACAAACTGCAGTAACGACAGCACTGTTTCCTATAGAGACAGTTATAACCCTTTTATTTTCTTGATAATTTCTTCAATTTGTGAAGAAAATTTTGAATTTTAATCTTCTCCCTTGTGTAACTGCAGACGCTTTGGCTTCATGTCATATCTGTACCCTTGATCTCATTATCTGCATTGTTAATGGAAGTATGAAATAGGACTGGATTCAGGACAGATGCTGTGGACCCCAGCTCAAGATGTACTTTCATTTTTGCAGTGAACCAATTATGGCCACTCTCTGAGTACAGAGATCATTTTTCCTTATATGCATTTGGAGAAGGTCATGCCCAGTGCCAGAAGCCTTGCTCAGTATGATCTCCTGAGCCTTCATGTGCTAAACTCTGATATCTCTCACTGAAGTCAGTAATACAGTAAAAACATTATGTGAATTTAGGATATTGTTACCATTTTAAGAAGGAAGTATGCAACAATAGAGATGTCAAATCAACCGTTAAAAATATCAATGGCTTTAAATAAACTCAACCAATTTAGCTTTGAATTCTTAAAACAATAATCAGAGAGAGAGTCTGCCTTTAAACACTGTAATAAAATTGTCTTTGAGGGATTAGGAATTACTTTGGATGGGAAATTCAATCTGGAACACTGTAATGTTTCTTTTAAATTGCAGTGACTACAGCATTGTTTCCTGTAAGAGATGCTCATAATCCTTTCCCCACTGCAGATTTCAGGGAGCACTAGAGTCCTCACCCAGTTCTGGAACATCCAGATTTCTTTTCTGATGGATATCACTGCTTCCAAAATTAGACTTTAATCTAGAATTGTTTAATCTTTTTCCTCTGTTTGAGTTGAAATTTACATGTAGAGATAGATGCATGCTATTTATTTAATGAAAAATGGGTGGCTTTTTTGGTAACTTACTAAAAATGTGGTTGTGTTTTAGCTGCTGAACCATTTCTTGTTAAGCTGCATTCAACAAAAAAAAATAGCTGGTCATTTGTCACTTAACAGCTAAAGTTCAATCCTGCAAAATGACCTAATCCAATAAGGGATTTAAGCCCCTACTGTCTGTGAGGTTGTAAACAGCTCCAGGGACTTTACAGAACTATTCATACAGTTAAAATTCAGAATATGCATATGGTACTTTACTGGATGGAGACAGGGTGCTCAGTGTTGCAGGAAGCTCTTTGAGAGATTGGTAATGGTTACAAAGCTCACTCGTCCTGTGTTTTTCATCTGCGTTTCAGGGGACACAGCAATGCTATCTCAGATTGCTGCTTTACCTCTGATGGTCATTACTTGTGCACAGCATCCTGGGACAAAAGCTTAAAAATATGGGACATAAAGACAGGAGAATTTCGATGTCATGAACCCATTTCCTTGAACCAAGGACATGAGGGTTCTGTAAGTTCTTGCCTTTTTAGCCAAGATGGTGAGTTATCTTAATACTAGTGCATGACGTATCTCAATTCCTATGTACAGGACATCTTAGATAAACCGTGAGTGACCCCTCTGATCCTGTAGGTGATTGATTCATCATGTCCAAGATAACATGCTTGATTATGAGAAAATGATGTCCATGTAAATAAGTAAATTGAAGTTCATGGCCTGTGTTCTGTCTTAACCAGGCAACTGGAACACTTGCTTAATTGATATACCCATCTAGAGGTATAATAAAAAGATCATAATGGAGTAAAAGCACAATACTGTGTTAGAAGATTAACTAGTCTCTCCACAACATGAAATTAGTGTTACTACAAACTGCTCCTGCGCTGAAACAGCTTCGCTTCTCTTCACTGAGATGGACTAATACGAATTTCTGTACATTGTGATCTAATTGGCTGTTTTCTTTTGCAACTTCATATCTGAATACTCTAATAATTAAAGATGACTCCTGAACTGCTGACAGCAGGTTAATGTGCAGTAATACCCAAACAGTGCCTTCCAAGTTAGGCAACTCAAATAAATAAATAGCAATGTGGGGAAAAACGTACCTGTGGCTTGAAGACATGCAAATGCAGATAGGCCTATGAATATTGGAATCTGAAAGTATACTTTCCACACTAAACTCTACTTTTTTGTTTTTATTCACAGTTGACCTAACGATTCTGAAAGTATTCTCTATATTTTAATTTTAAACAAAGTATCTCCTTAATTTTCTAAGTCAACAAATTTTCATATATTTTTTTTTCCACTCAGTTGTGTGTTTGTTAAATTTATGTATTAATCTTTACAAAATTAACATTAACAACAAGTAGCTAAAAGGAACTTCTACTATCTTGTTAAGGCATGACTAATAGCTCATTATTTAAATTTTTTTATAAAGTCTGACTCTCTGTTAGAAGGAGCTTCTTTTATTAGTCTGTATGACAAAGCAAAGATAAAATACAGCATTCTGATTTTATATTTCAGCATCACTTGTTGTGTCTGGCGGATATGACAAAACTATAGCTATATGGGATACAGAGGCAGGCTATAAAAAGCTAAGCTTAAAGGTACTGAGCTCTTCTTTGGTCACTAGTTTGATGAGAAGATGTAAAATGTATTGCTGGTTTAAAAGCACTTTATATTTCATTGTCTGACAAATACCCTTGCCCGTCCTTTTCAGATACTGGCAGGAATATATCCTGGATTTGTGTGATTTAATTTCCTAGAACAGTATATTCTTATACAATTAGCTACAAAGATACTACCTCTGTCAAGTAATTTGCTAATAAGCTATTACATTGCTCTTTTTATGAACAGGCTTATTTAAGGATTATGTTGAGTGGAGTTGTACCTGTGTTTTAGGAGAGAGTTTCTTCCAGCAAGTAACAAGAGCCTGGATAGTGCATATATTCATTTTGAAATGCCACACTCTTGTATATCTGTATGTTTACATGCTTGCTTATGTCCACAGAAAACAGTACATTCAAAAGGAAAAAATATGTAAATATCGGTGTTGAGATTGTCAAGCTTAGCTCAGTCCCTAGGTTACATAGTTTACATTACTGGTTATAGTGATGGGGACATGGTCCACCATGTTACGGTACTTTTTAGGATGGACAATTCTGTAAATGAGGTAGTTATGTGGTATTTAGCTATCCCTGCTTAGCGCTAGGCCTCCTCTTTTCTTCCATATCCATGATACTACTACCCAAAATTTGAGGCGGTAAGTAATACCTGCATTAAAAAAAAAAAAAAAGTCCAACTCTCATTAGGGTTTTTTTGTTCCATCATGAGTCTATTTTTTGCATACGTACCATATTGTATTACGATACCTTTCATTCGCTTCTTATTTTAGTGGAAACAATCCACAAGACTTGAACTAATGATCAGGCGTGTGGGTCAAGGAAAAGGATTAACAGTATTCATAAAGCTATGTGCATGCATTTTGCAAATATTAATTTCACAGAAGTCAAGCAATGTCAGAGTTCAGATTTGCAACCTTGGCTCTTTCCTATCTTATGAAAATATGATTTTAACGAACTTTTTTTTTTTAAACTTACTGCATACGCTATTCAAGGCTTAGTTAAAACACTCATGAACAAATCCACCTGGAAGATCTCAGAAAAGACCACTTTCCTTCAAAACCTTGGGCTTAAAAATAGCCTTCAACTGCTGTTGCGTTCAAGATAGCATCTTTACATAGGAGAGCTCACAAGCCTGTGCCTCATACCCGTTACCTTAAATGTAAGCTTACCTACCCTCCAGAACTGGAACTGTACTGATTAAACCTTTTGAGCAGTAACAGTACACATTCTCCACCAGCATCGGTGCTTTACATAATACAGCTACTGCAAATTTCTCAGTTCACAGCAATCACTGTAAGTAACTCAGTTTCCCATAAAAAGAAGGCATCTGTTGAAATGCTAGTATCTTTGTAACTATGGAGAATTCCAGTTTAGTATTTGTGCCTTGGTATAATTATATTCTGGGCTCATAACTAAATTTAAAAACATGTTTTAAAGATTCTGCTATAAGAACCACGTTTTATGTATGCATGTTTGACTACTACTCTGTGCTGGAAAAATGTATGTTCATCTTTTTATTGTATTTCTCAGGTGTGTCATTTGTCTATCAAAATAACACCATACCTTCCTAAACTCTAGGAATTTTATCTGTTAATACCATTCATGTTTGAATAACCTCCCTAGCTGGAATAAATAATTCATTTTAGATTTTAACCTGTTTCTATTCTTATGCCAACTCAATGCTGTTAACCTCAAATCAGCTGTGGTGCTGTTGTCAGAACAAGGATATCTGATACAGCTGCTTGACTTGGCCTGCTTTCAGAATTGGTTTCCTTCCCTTAAAATGGGGGGAAGCTGCTGTCTGTTTCCACAGCTCTTCCGTCCATTATCACATGATAAACAGCCTCAAGATTTTTTTAGGTAATGAGTATTAGAAGTCAACTCTCTCTTTACAATTCTTTATTAAACTGTTTCAAAAATAGAAAAGACCTATGCCTAAATGGAGCTTAAACCTGTAACTGTGTAGCTGTCATTCTTCTGAGTGCTACAACTGGTGGTCTGGTTACCAGAGGTCCTAACAGCCACTGTTTTCAGGTGTATGTAGGAAAGTATGAACTTCATAGCAACATTTTTTCTTGACTGGACATGAGGCAGTCTAGATATTTTCTCACTGTGCTTCAAAATGGATTTATGGCACAAATAGGGGTTTTTATTATGATAAAAAAAAAAGGGGTTTTCCTTGTGTTATAGTTAAATTTTGCTTTACTGTAGGGTCATTGGGACTGGGTGACAGATGTTGCAATTAGCAAAAACAAGAAATGGATTCTTTCAGCCTCAAAGGTAATCACGAATTCCTGTTGTGGTTTCTGGAGCTAACTTGTAAATGGATATGAAGATTTCATCCCTTGTTTTCAGCTTTTTTGGATGGAATTTAACAATGGTGAAGTTGTTCATAAAACTGCTAAGCTGTAATCAGTATGTAGCTCAAGTAATTACAGAAAATCTTTAAAAGAATTTGATAAGTATGTTTGTTTTGCGTTATTTTAAAGTGTACAGGCAGTTTTAAGACTACTAAAGATTGTTTCCAAAGACATGATATTTAAATGTGAGAGAGTTTAGCTCTCATATTGAGACGGTTCATCTGATGAGATTTCATCCTTATGGAAATTATGTAAATCACTCTTTTGGTAATATGCAACTATATCAAAATAATTGCATCTTTTTCTCAGGATTCTACTTTGAGATTGTGGAATATTGAAAAGATGGATCATGTTCCTTCAGCGATAGAAAGCAGAAAAGCAAGAGGCTCAAAAATTGCACAGGTTCTATCACTTCGTTTTTTAACCACACCTCATAACTTTATTCAGAAAGAAAATTTGAATGTTGAAGGAAAGGTGTCAGATTTCTAGGCTGAAAGCACAAATTGATTGTGTGTTCTCTATTTGCAAAGATTGTCAAATCCTTTTTTGGGAGCAGGATGTAGTAATAACAGTTTTTTTTAAATTGATTTTGGTAACGACACCACTTTTCATATACAGGTGCATTTTTGTTTTTTAGAAAACAGAACCACATATGTGTACTTTTAAAAATAAATATATTTTGGTTTTCTACATCTGATGCTTCTGCAGAGTAATTGGCCACATATAGGAGTATTACTAAACTAAGACAGGTAATATTCTTGTGCTCCTGGACATAAATCAGCTTATACAATTTCTGAAGCATGTCTTTTTAAAGCTCAGACTGTATGTATTCTGACTTCTAAAATGTGAATTATAAATAAATGTTAGGAAAGAACAACATTAACAAGCTTGATGCTACTGAAATATGCTTTTTATTACAGTCCCTCAATTGGTTTTATTAGTGGATTTGCAAGATCTTGCGTATATTTTTCTCCTTGTCAATAACGATTAAGTGAAACTGCATGAAAAAGAGCTAACTTTTTTAATTAGTTCTATAATATTTTTATTGGACTTTCTTGTTGAATAGCAGGTATTCAAAAGCAGTGTACAGCTTTTTAAGCTTTTAAATAATTTTTATAAATGTGCCAGCAGTGAAAATGTGTACATTCCAAAAAGTATCACTTAATAGAAATTTGAGAATATGGTTAAAATTGGTACAGGAAAGGATTTTTTGGTGCATCTTAGCAATACTTAAAGAATACCAAACAATTAGAAAAACGGCTGAAATTTTTTGTAAATACTTTCACAAGTAGTGAACTGGAATCAATGTTATATGACTCTGATAGAAGTGGATTAAACTTCATGAGTATGTGTGTAGTCAGCAGAAAAGCTTCTTTGTACTGACTACAGTGGGTTAATATTTAATCTAAAATTATTTCTTATGTATCAATTGTCCTTTTTTTAATTTTATGTATCAATTTTCCTTTCTTTTTAAATTTTCTTTCTGCATTTCTCCTTCAGTCACATAATGGTCAGGTAAAAGAAAAAAAAGGTAAACAAAAAAAGCCCCAAACCACTTAGTGATTATCACCAAGACAGAACACCTAAAAACCGGATACCCATCAAGCCACCCAAAAAGTAAAGTATGATACTGTATAAGTTGAAAAAAATAAAATCAGAGTTCACATAAAACATAGTTTTATTCAGGAAAAAAAATCCAAACCATTCATCACAGGAATGAATTCTGAGCAGCGCTATCTCTGTCAAGTTTACAACAGCTACACGCACTCAGTGCATCTCAAAAATCAGGCCTAGATAATATGTGTGTATATAGAGCTGTACCTTCATGAGTGAAATAAGCACATCTGTCACAGATGATTAACTGAAATGCCATTTTTTGTTATATTTACACCAGTGTGAAGAATGTGAAAAACCTTTCTTACGCCTGCAGCATAGTGACTCTGAAATGATATCCAAGTGTGTGTTCTGTCGTCTGTCTTCTCCAGTGAGAAAAATTTTGCCATTGCCACCTTCTGTTTCTCCTGATCTTTAAATCTAGCAGTCTTGGGATGTTAACACATTTAAATATAAATGGAGTCTCTGTACATCTTTAGGTAATACACATATAAAGCTAAGACTTTCGTCTAACCTTGCTCTGCTGTAGTATTCTGTATGAAGAATAATAAAATACATTGTACTAATCCATTAAATAGCTGTGACATATTAGGTAAAGAATAAAATCCCCAGGAGTAGAAATCTTATTTATGCCGAATGGTACTAGAGAATAAAATAACTTACTTGTCCTTTGGGAAATTTTAAACAATTTTAAATGAATACACTAGTTCCAAGTTCAATTTACTGAATAAAATATGTGGATACGTAAATTATTGACAGGTTTCGTTCCATTCTTTAGATAAACCATTCCTCTTTACTATGGCGAGCAAAGAATCTTCGCTGTCAGTGGACATCAGAAAGAGTTTTTTGAGTAAGACCGTGAACTTTTTTCGAACTTGTTGCCATACCCCTTACAAAAATTTTGTAAAGGAGCTTTCAGGCATTGAGGCTAAGTTGTGCTTCATGTCTGACATGATGCAGCACAAATTAGGTCTGTGTAATAAAGGCTCCCTCCAGCAAGGAGCATGGTATTTTTTCTACCCTTTCTTAGGAGCAACCCTGAGAGGATTATATCTATTCAGTATATGTGAGAATGTCAATTAATAGAAGATAAAGTGTTTCAAAATGTTTGGAAGCCTTATTCCTAAAAATAGTGTTTTCAACGTTCTTTTCTAAAAGGAACTTAAAGTGGGGAAAATAGTTGGAACTGGGCATGTGACAGCCTGGAATGCAGTCAAGATGTGGAATACAAAGAAATCTAAGTAGGTAGATTTTTTTTTTTCCCTTGTTTAAATTATGTGAATTGTGTAGCAACAATTACACTTGAATGCAAGGTTAAATGAGAAATACTTCTAGGGAATAGTATGTTTTGCACAGATTTTTGTCTTTGAATAAGTATTAGATGAAAATTGTATTATTTTCCAGTATTCTTTCCCCCTCTTTACTCCTTAATTAAATATTGTTTTGTTACAGAGACTAAAGGAAAATGCTGTGTCTATGCTCCTTGTGTTTGTTTTTTTTTTTTACAACAGATCACATAAAATATACATGTTTTATGGCTGAATT
Source organism: Phoenicopterus ruber ruber (assembly GCA_009819775.1). Classification (NCBI taxonomy): domain Eukaryota; kingdom Metazoa; phylum Chordata; class Aves; order Phoenicopteriformes; family Phoenicopteridae; genus Phoenicopterus; species Phoenicopterus ruber. The sequence continues at coordinate 12,019,450 of CM020227.1, forward strand.
AATTTGGCTTTAATGTAGTTAGCAATACTGAACTAATTTCTGTATGTTAGAAAAGATTAGTCCTAGAATAATTAATGTTATATTATAATTGAAGGTGTTCTTTGTTTCTTTCTTTACCCTTTTCAGCTGGAAAAATCAGAGCTCCAATTTTTTCTGCTGAAACAGGAAAAAAAGCAGTTGCTCTATAAAGGCTTGGTTCATTTTGCATTAGTAATATGAATAGGTTGGAAATTTTCTTTTGAATGAATCCTCTTTCTGTTTCCCAAATTGAGAAAAACAAGGACAAATGAATTCTTACATTTTGGTTTTAATAAAATCAGTAAGTTTTATTACTTACTGCTGTTTTCTGTCCATTACCATCACCTGTTCAGTGCTTGGTTGCCACATGAGTCAGCTTGTCTTCAGCCCTGAACTGATCTCACCTGCAGTGGTAGGCTCATATTTGTATGCAGCGTAGGTTTTGCGGAGAACGTGGTAATTACAGACAACTCATAAGGTGGAGATTTATCTGCATTTTTTCTGGCTCCTGTACCCCTGTAGTTTGACTAATTCACTCAGTCCCCGTTCTAACCTGATGAGGAAGTTGTAAGACTGTTTTAGACCAAGTCAGTGTGGCTGCCCTTACTGCAGGAGCTCTTTGAAGAGTAACATCTGTAATTGGGCTGTAAATATGCCTTAGATGCCTGTTAAATTGCCAAAGCAATCTCTATGCTTTGCAGGTTCTGATTACACTCCAGGCCTGTAATCAGGTCTATTCATGAAGATGATCCTTCCCCCATAACCTTGGGTTGTGGGCCAGGCTCCGTGTTCGTTCGCGGCTCGTTCCTACCTGCTGACACCACCCGTTTCTTGGCGTGGCACATCCTCGTTTGCTGCCCTGTGCAGGTAACAGGCTAAAGGGCTGGGGCCCTGAGGGAAGGCGTTTTACTGGTGGCAGCATCCATTCTGTGTGAAGAATTCTAATTAGCTCTGTAGAAAACTACCCAAATCCCTTTGATTATTTAGCTTGTATTGAACATGTGTGTGTGTTTTGTCAGGCGCTGCAGTGTTATGTGTGTGCACAGATCATAAAGCACGTAAGCAGTGTGTGCACATGCATATTCTAGTTTAATTTTTGCATCATTATAGGTGATTGCAGCATGTAATTGAGGCCTGATCTTCCCTTGGTATCTTCTGCTGCGAGCCTTGGGCAATTAAGACACTGTGGGATAAGGCAGGACTGGAGCCTAACCGTAAGAAATCTTGCCTAAATATTTTTTTTTAAATGCTGACATTTATGTATTTTCCTTCAGTCTTTACATGTGTTGTGCCAAAACAGATGCTAACGCGTGTGTGCAATTTACAGTCGCGCACAGAGCCGTCAGTCTCGCAGCGCAGCGGCCGCAGCCGTTCTTTTCCCGGCTCTTGGCAGCTGCGGCACCAGGCGCTGTTCGCCCCCCCGAGCTGCAGCTGCGTGGCTCAACCTTGGCAGGAGCTGAGCTGGCAGCGGGGCTGAGCGCGCTGCCTGATCCTGCCGGCCCGCGAGGCGGTTCCGGGCCGGGCCGCGGTACGGGGGCCCCGCAGAGGCGGCGACGCCGCAGGCGGGGGGCCGGGCCGGGGCCGGGCCGCTGTATTGGGGCCGCGCGGAGGGCCAGTTTATCGCCCGGCGCCGTGGCTTAGTTGGTTAAAGCGCCTGTCTAGTAAACAGGAGATCCTGGGTTCGAATCCCAGCGGTGCCTGCGCGGGGCGGGCCCCGCTTTTTGCCCGCGGGCGCTGTTTTACCGGAGGCGGCGGGGACGGGCTCGCCGGGCGCTGCGGGGGCGGGACGGGGCTGCGCCGGGGCCGCCCGTGTCGCCGCAACAGGAGGGGGCGCCGGGCTGCAGCTCGGCTGCAATTCGGAGGAAAAAATCGTCTATGTGCAGATATATATAAATCAAGGCGTCGCAAATCAGGTAGCGCGCGCGCCAGGTGGGTTGCCAGCCCCGGGCGGGGCAGCCCCTGCCCGGTTCACAGCGGAGGTGACATCCCCACTCCCACGGGCTTTTATTCATATAGAGCCAAGTAAATCCCTCTCTCAAATTTCTCTTTTTCTTGTCTCTGGATCCTGAGTAGCCTCTCAGGTAAACGAAGCTATTATTCCACACCCCCCCAGTTTGAGTGCGTGTTGCTTACGGGGCTGATGCTGAGGCTTTTGTCACCCACCCAGACCTGCCTTTCACCTCTTCTTACTTGCTTGTGTTACATAAAGTCTGGCTTTTCCAAGTGAAAGTTGGAATAAGTGCTCTGTGCTGTTCTCCCTGTAATTAGCGACACAGCAGAGGGACAGGTTTTCCTAGACATCTTCAAAAATCAAAGGCCATATCCTGTCCCGTTATGCTTGTGAACTAGGTTTAGTGAAATTATTCCAGATTCGTGTTGCGGTAAACAAAGGGAGAATCTGTCCTCATATCTAAGGACAAAAGGCTTAAAACCCATTAATGGAAGTCCCAGCCTAGCAGCCATATCCTCAGGCATTTTTTTTGGCTCAAAAGCAGTGATGGGAGTAATGGATTCACAGGCATATTTGGAGGGTCAAGTTTTCAGGACTCAGATCTGTGGACAAATCACAGCTGTCAGTAGCCCCGCATGCAATGGATAAGTCTAATGTCAAGGATGAGCATCTTTGGTTGTAACATTTACCTGCAGGAATCTTTCTTTGAGTAGTATTGCTGTAAAAATGCAACATAGATAGTATTTGATATGTGATAAATATAAGTAAACCATAATTGCAAGTTGCAATATGTTTTTTTAAAAATTAGGAGTATCTTGGGATTAACCTCCCATAGATTGGCATTGTCTAAAAGAAAACAAAAAGAACTTAAAGACAATTGGAAAGTGCAAATTAAGGAAGATTTGGGGAAAAGAGGCTTCAGTGAATGTCAGCCAGGTCCCCTGCTGCTCCTCAACCAGCGGCAGTTTGGATCCTGCAGGAAACAAGAATTTTGAAAATGAAAATCTTGTGAGGATGTTTCTGTTCCTCTGACCTTTGTAGCTGATACAAAATCATGTAACTTTCTAGCACTGATTTGGAGCCACAGATGAGGTGCAGAGTCCATGGACCTGTGAAATTTTAGCATCAAGAAAACCCAGCAGTTTAGTGTCAAATAAATCCCGCAATCGCGAACAGTGACACCATGGGACCAAACTCCATTCTGGAGGAAAGGGTTGGCTGGGGTGCTGCCGCTGCGCTGGGTGACATGTAGGGGAGAGGCGTGCCCGCGTCCTTCCTGCCTCCCCGCGCGTGGACCCCACAGCCTCCTCTGGGCTTGGCTGTTGGGATAGTGCTCGCTGGACACCTCTTTCTGTCCTGTTAGGGCCTTCCTCCACTTGCAGCTTTTTTGTGCATTAGGAGAATAGTGCCTGAAATGAAGAACAAAGAAAAACAAATACTCTGGTAGTTTTTGCACATGCGGTTTGTAACCAAATGGACTTGTTCTCAGCTCTTGCACAGTAGAGAGAGATGACTTAGGAGTTCTTTATTCTGGGTATTTTTACATGCTGTTACTCTGCTAGTTTCCATCTAGTTTCTGTTCTTTAGCTTGTAGAGGAGAACCGCCCATGTTGAAGAGTATCTAGGTGTTTGTATCATAATCGTTAACACTTCTCTGATGCATCAGCAGGAATGGCATGATAAGCCAGACAGGGTGGCACCGGAATGGGCTGGTCACTATGTACTTCAACATGGGCACCCTAAAAAAAGCCTCAAAACGTTTGAGAAAGGAGCGCAAGATTGGAATCTGAATCAGTTCACAAGCACAGACCCGATTGTTCTGGATTCTGTAAGAGTGACTCCATATTTTTATATATTAGTCACAAACATGGAGCCCTGGCTTCTGTAATGGATTTCTAGGATGTTTCTAATGGATTTTCCTGTGTACTTAGGTGGGAAGTAATATTTTAAGTCAATATTTAAACAAATTGAGTGAACTGTGGCATAATTTTTTTGCATAGATTTAATGATATATAAATGCATCATACAGGTTGCTTGTTTTGGCTCATACTCACGTTTTAAATATGTATTCAGGAAATCCCTTTGTCTGACCACTGAGTTTTCACTGACTGCCCAGAGGGTATGGGTGAAGGCCCTGCTGTGCTGGACAACTTGCTGTATTTCTTATTTAGGTAACAACATTAATAAGAAATTCAACAATGTGAAATTCACTTAGATGCACCTGTTCTGCTGACAGTAACAATATCTCAGTGTTCAGTTGTTTCCAAGATTTGCCACCAGCCTTTTCCTGGCAGAAGAGCTTTGGATACTTTCAGACTGTAATATGTCAGCCTAAAAAGGTGTAAGTCCATCTGCTTTCCTCATTCATTTTTTCCAACGTTTTGCACTACCTTTTTGTCCTTTGTGTACAATTGCAAGGAGGAAGGGTAAGTGCTGTCTACAGAGCGTGCAAAATTCAACTGTCTCCAAAAAGGTTGAGTTTTTTTGAGTGTCCGCAAACAGAAAATATGGGTAGATTCCAGTTCACAAATGGAAGTGGGGCCTATGCCTGTTGAAACTGGTCTCAATTTTGTCTGAGCACCTTGCAGGAGCGGTCAGCTGGACTATTCAGTCAGTCCAGCTAACTTCAGTGAAACTACTCCCATGCAAAAGTTTTTTGCAGAATTAAGGCCTTTAGCTGTTCTTCTGTTACAAGTAATGTTTAGTTCCTAAGTTGAGAGCTAGATCGAGGAACCCAAGAAACATACTCATCAATGGGATTGTGTAAAGTGTTTTAATGCATGTGATAAAAACCCCAAACCTCTGTTAAAATGTCAGAATACTAGTCATGCCAAAAAGATTTTATATTATTTATCACGTGAAATTCTACACAGATAGGTTTCTAAGGTAGTTTAAAACTACTAAATAAATCGCTGACACTTAAGCTAAATGTGCATGTTGAGTGTGTATGGGGGTTTGGTTTTGTTTTTTCTTTTACATTTACATGTGGGAATAGGCCAGGTGAAGGCCACTTAAATCTAAAGTAAGATTGTAGTTACAGATTTGTCAATAGTGTTAAAACTGCATTAAAGCTTGTATGTGGTTTGCTAGGTAGCAGGTAATAACAGCTGTCTTTGCATAAATATTTGCATTTTTATTTTTAATGTGATCTGAATAAGCTTCCTTCTCCCACTCCCCACCCAAATGTTACACCATCACATCAATAACCAGTGAAGTAAAGCAGTTGTACTGTGTATATAATCATGTCATCAACTGCTCTAAAATAGAGCAAGTGGTGCTCATAGACCCCCTGGCCCTTACGCTACTGGTATTTGCAATTTTGTATTTGAAAATACACATATAATCAAGCGTGGTCTGTTTAATTCCCAACAAGCAAGAGAGAGCCTGGCAGACTGGCCTTGTGCATCAAGAGACCTGCTCTTTGCTCTTCAGCTGCTGTTTGGCTCTGGACACGCTGGTCTTAACTTTTGATCTCTTTTGCCATCTACAAAATTACAATAGTACTTACTGATCTCACAGAGTTGCTGGGAGAGTTAATTAATGTTGTATGAAGCACTTTGAGCTTTTGGATAAAATCAATATTATTAAAGCCATGTTTTTATTTTTCTTCTCAGTAAGTTCAGTCTTTCTGCAGTTAGGTCATGCTGGTACTAAGCCTCTTCAATAGTGCTGGCAACGTTCACAGATGCATTTGGACTGTTTCTGGGAAAAGGGGCCTGACTGACTTCATCTATTTGATGGGGTAGAAAATCAACTTGCACATAAAACTTTTGAAGGGTTTAAGTAAAGGTATTCCTTGAAATTTAGTATGTAGGACTGTTTTAGTCTTTTTGTTGAGGTGCTTATTAGCTATCCAGTTTATTTTATGTTTACCTACAGAAATATACGTAGTACATATTTTTACAGGCCAGTATTTTTCTGTCAAGATAGTTTTCCTTTTTTAATGTCTCAAAATATTGCAACATTTTACATGAAGATGTGTGATTATTGTATCAATATATGATTGATATTGCCTGAGAAGAGGTAAATGTAATAGATAGCTTATGATGAGTATTTAGAAAATACTTTAAGATCTTTCTAATTGTAAAGAATGCTGGGTTTTGATGCCAAGCCCAACCAAGTGGCCACAATCCGTAAGAAAGAAGGATGCATACCATATTTCTTATGACATGTTCCCATAATGACTGCCTCCTTCAAATGAAGCAAATTAACACCTGGTAAAGACAGGGAATCCTTGCCAGTTAAGTATGATAAACTATAACCTTTTGTAAAAGCATATTATAGGAGCCCACATACGACCCTGACCAATTCATGCGATAGACACAAATCCTTAGAACTGCTAATTGTGCTCTGGTTCTTTTATCCGCAGAGCATATAGTATTCAACATTTTTAGAGCTGTAATGAATCTCTGAAATCATATTAAGGTGGAACCAAAGAATAATTTGATTCCAATAGCAAGTATACTGTTCTATTATTTAAGCTGGGAAAGCAAATTCACCTGCCTTTGAAAATTTGGGATGAAGTAAACAGTGTAAGTTCTTGAGCAGTAACTGTTTGGGTCCTCTCTGTGGACATTACACATAGGTAATTTAGCCATGATTTTCTGTAATGGTTCCTAAAATGCACTGTGTTTTCTTAATCATTACTCATGTTTACCTTAATTTTCTAGCTTGTGTGGGTGAGGACAAAATACGCGAGACATGGATTCACACCCAGGCCAGGAGGCTCTGGATTGTTCACATGCAGTCTGTAACCAAAGCCCCATGTAAGTAGTACAGAGCAGTCTCAATCTTGGGAAAAAGATTTTCAATTTAGAAAGGCAGAGTTTTTAGAATTAAATAGGTTGCCTCTGTATATTCAGTGGCTGTTTATATGACACCTGCCCTTGACGTGCTCTTGTATGGTTTAAATACTAAACATGCCAAAAGAACTTGGTCAGGTGACTCCAGCATGAACCAGGTGTAGGAGTGCCCTGGCCTGAACCTGCTTGATGGTTTTCATGTGACATTCTCATGTGTTATGAGTTGAGAGTAAAGCCTTGTCTTGAATTAGTCTAATAAAACACTTTCCATCTGGAATAGAAAAGACCATAGTTCCGCGCTTTTATGAAAGCCTTAAAAATTAACTTTGGATGAGTAAATAAAATATCTTTTTATGTATGTAATTGGACGATAATTTTGTGTTCTAGCAGCTTTTCATGCTTTATCCCAGTGGTGGCGAATTTACTGAGGTGAGAAAGAGAGTAACAAGGAATCTGATTGCCTTGTATATTCACAAATAAAGTACGTTTCCTTTTGCTTTCTAACAACAGCTACATCACTGGAAAATGCGTTCTAATGAGAATATTTATTTTTTAAATAGGAGACTAAACTATTGAAATAACACTGCTTTATAGAGCTCTGGATCGGGCCAAGTGACTTTTTTAAAGCCCAGGAACAAATTTTGAGAGATGTGAGCTTAGATTCTAGCTTTGTTCTCAGCTGCTGCTGCTGCAAGTTTTCCCTTTTGGTGTCTGACATAATTTGAACGCTTAATATTTGACTTGCATGTGTAAGGTGTACACCAGTGGTGGAAAAAGATGATACATTGGCATACTTTATTTGACTTAACCACAGAATATACAGTACCTCTAAGGAGCTGTAGGGTAATAAATTTAAGTTATCCTGGTAAGTATTTTTTTAATAATCTTTTACCTCAGACAGTTGGCAAAGACTCCATAATTTGTACCCGTTACTGATTTATAGCTGAATTAGGAGCACAAAACTAACTTGTTTTTGAGAATCAGCTGCTGAGATTCTGTCAAGGTGCTATAGAAGAATAACATGTGAAGTAATATCTCAACAGCTTAGCATTTATATAAAAAAAAAAGTGAAATGGTGAAATAAAAAGCCAGTGTCTGACATTTTAAAGAATTCTCAAAGTGACAGGAATTGCTCCAGAAGATCTTTAATTCCCGTGCTGTTGTGACGAATAATTTTCCTAGGAGTTTCATAACCAGCTTGTTCTGTGAAATTGTATCCAGAACTTATCACAGTCATGGTGACTCCATGCTACTGACTCAATGAAGTTGAGTATGTTAAGTATCACTTAACATAAGAAAATAACTATACTCAATTGAATCAGACCAAAGGTGCTTCTAGCCCAGTGTCCTCTCTATAACCATGCCCAATAGCTCATGTCTAGGGCAGAACATAAGCACAGGGCAAACATGCAGTGATATTTTGCCAGAATACCCTACCAGCCTCTGGTGATTTCCAGCTCAGGGTCTTGAACTCTCACATACAGACCTGATCAAATTTAATTTTTCATTTCTCCATGTCTGTGAATAGGAAAAAGTGAAGTGACTCCTGGAGGCAGATGTGCATATTGGAGACATCTTTATCATAGGGACAGATGCCTAAAGAAGGAAAATATTAGAGGCAGTCAAATGTTTAGTGGCTGTTTATTGCAGCAGTGACTATAGGCTTAGGGGAAGATATTTTCCAGTTTGCCTGTGAGCTGGCATTGCTGCCTGCACGTTATTCACAAAGATTTGGGTGAAAACATTTGATGAAAACATCGAATGAAGCCACATTGCCTGTTAACCCCAGTTTGTAAGACTGCCCTTTCGTATTTCCTGACACACTGTTCTGTGATGTGTCATGCTTCGACACACATGTCCGGTTACACAGTGTCATGGCTATGTAATGTGATGTGATGGATGTGTCATGAAAGGATTTGCCAGAGTGTAATATGTCAGCTCTGAACTTTGGGGAGGGGGACGACGACGCTGTTTGGGATACTGTAGTCTGCATACTGGAAAACAAAGACATTTTCCAGTTATTGCTTTGCTGCTTGTAGAAAATACTGGGATGCGTGTTTTAAATTGTAAGTAATTTGCAGAAATGATACTTGTTACTTGTAGGCTTGTTGTAAGATTTTCATTGTCTGTTCTTACAGAACAAGACACTTTCTTCTCAATAAGCAATGGCATTAAAGTGACTTGCCCCCATCACCCAGCAGATCAGTCCCTCATGTGTATTCTGCTATTGATATTTACAGTCCAGACCTTTATGGAGGTAAAACCAGCCTGTGAAATTAGAGATAGATATCCCATAGAGTGTCACTTAGAAAACGCAACAGAGGGCAGCAGCAGAGAGAGTAAGAGAGGGGCACTGAGCAATTTAGATTCTTCCCATTTAGGACCTGTGTTGCTCCATTCTCCAGTCAAACCAGCTCATAAGTGCACCTGAATAGAAAAAAAAATGTTTTTAAAAGCTTGGCTGTATTTCAGTTCAGAATGAAAACCAAGACTCTTCAAGCAAGGAGGCAAGTTAGCTGGAAAATTGCAAGTTGTGTGCCTTCCTGCAGCAAAACGAAGATTTTTTCTTCCAAAAGCCTGAAATCCGTGGGCACAAAACGTGCGGTTCTGTGGGACCAGTGGGAGAAGTGAGGCAGTTTTGGAGATGTTCTTTGACCACTCTGAAAAATGTTACTTCATTAGCTACGCTTGGCTCATGTTCAGATGTTTACTTTCTTGAAGGTGTTTTCACTTCTTGTGTTTTAAATGTACATTGCCCATCTCAGCAATTTGGATTTTTATTATTAGATGGTGAAGCCATTACAATTCAGTTTATTTTCACCTTACCCTTCTATTTCTATTCCAATAGGGTGTAAATGGATTAACAAATGTGTATATATAAAAAATTAATTTTTATATCTTGTTTTTGTCTAGGAGTAGTATAGATTTGAACACTATGCAGCCTGACGTCACAGAAGACCCGTGTCCTAAGTGTGATCCCGGTGGTGTGAAAATGGACTTTGTAGTAAGAAATACATGCCTGTAAAAATGTTGCCTAAAACTCATACATGCATATAGTGCTATTGTTCATTTCTAGAACTATTTTAAAAACAATTACCTTAAGCAAAGGGCAAGTGTTGCTAACACCTATGAAATAAAATCTACAACGTCAAGGCCTCCTACATATAACATTCCTTTTTGGCCAAAGAGCCTTTCAATCCTCAAATGAATTGAAATTTAGTATATTTTGAAGGTATTTATTAATGGCTGTGATCTCTGCTCAGTCTCTGTACATCTCTCATTATGGTTAAGGTAGTGAGGTGAAGCTGTTGCAGACGGACCTGTGGAACCTGCAGCATGATCCCTGCAGGTGAGTGCTTTGCTCTGAGTTCATCTGCATGAGCCTAGTTCCAGGACATAGCTTTTCTAGTCCTGGAGATGTAAGATTGCACAGATTGCGTGGGCACACGCGTATTACGAACATGGTTGTGGGAACTTCTGTTTCGCACATTGCAAGTCATGTGTCATGGGTCAGCATGCAAGTTATAATGCATTCAGCAGCGACAGAAAAGCCAGCAACTCATCTCTGTTTTAAGTCATTTGAAAGATAACGCCTGAGGTATATGAAATAGGGAAGCATCTGTCCTTCCTTTTTGCGACAGGTCTTTTCTTTCCTTCAAAAAAACATAGTTTAGCTATAATTAACGTTTAAATATCCAAGGATATTTTTAATATTCATTGGTGAGGTAATCAAGAATTGACCTCACTGACGTCAATGGCAAAACTCCCACTGACTCTGCTGTAGTCAGGTTTTCATTCAATAAAAAGATAATAAGAATCTGATTCATAATGAAGGGAGGGAAAAGATGAATCAACCCAAGCTGTGTGGGTAGAGTTTTTCCTGTGTTATTAACTGTGCAGTGCCATCAAAACAACAAGGTCTGTCCTTATCTGCTGCAGTATTTATGATTATTCTTTACTTACATATGACTAAACACAATTAGCCCTCATGTTATTCCTGCCAAAGCGTGTGTTGAGCTCTCATTGTTGTCAATGGAAACTGTTGAGTGCTGAGTTTTTCTGGAAATCTCTTGATAATATTTTACACAAGAAGTATTTTGAAATTGTCATCTGAATTACAGCTTTTTTATGACATAAAGATTGATTAGGTATTGTTTCTGGATTTTTAAACAAATGTGCTTTTTAGTATGTATACTATATACATTAAAAATATTTCTGGTTTTCTCCTATGATAGCAAAATGTAATGGTCGAAACTATCGTAAAAGCAAATAATATGACCCATTTATACCTATAATTTCATTTGACATATCTCGCTGAATGAACATATTAGAATGTCATAGCCCAGAAATAATTTATTACAGTGTCCCTAATTATTATGGATTTGGGTTAATATTGGAAAAATGTCTGATATAAACTATTCAATTAACTTGTGTGTTTATGTCTGATGAATTATATTCTATATAATGCTTTTCTGTTAGAATAAATATTACTGTCAGTAACAGAAATTGTCAAAAAACATGTTAGGTCAGCTCTGTTTGGCCAGCCCTAAGTGGCTATTATTTTCAGTACTAGACTTTCTTTTTTTTTTTTTTTTTTTAAATTAACATTTTAAAACCGGCAAAACAGAATCACTCAGTTTTTCTCTGGTATGGGTTATGCTCTTTTATTCAGTGCTTCTCGTGGTCATTTGGGTTATCTTTATATCATAAATATGCATTGATGCATTATCTTAATTGAGCAGGGTACCAATATCTTATTATTGCTCTAACCTTTAAAGCAACCCAAACCCAATCCTTGTACAGTATTATCTATATTAGTTGAGTTCTAAAGTTTGTTCTTTTGGTTTCTAATAGACTGGTCCTTTAAAGTGTAGAGCTGTGTGTCCTTAATCACTATAACTGCACACGCGTGCGTGATGGGATTATGCAGACTGTTCGGTACCGTTATCACATGACATCCTTTTCTTTTCCCTGAGAAGTGTATCATCTAAGTATTTCTAGCAAATTCCTTAAATGAAACTAGAGCATATTGAATGGGGGAAAAAAAAAAAAAAAAAGCTCGAGATTTTTATTTCTTGACTCTAATCAGCTAAAAAAGATACAGGTCTCTGTGTCCTGCAGTTCTTTGACTACCCAGAAAATAAACCATTTGGTGAATAGTTACCTTGGGGCACTTGGTTAAAATGAGTATACTGCCTTGGTTGCCATGGCCAAAAATCTGCCTCTGTTCTAAGATGGCAAGAACAGGGTGAACTTCATGTGCTGCTCCTTTAATATTGTTTCCCCTGAGGTCAATTGCCATTCTTCTGGCAATCTCTCTGGCTGCAGTCTGTGGAAACAGAACCTGGAAGATTAGGGGAGAATTAATGAATTAGTAGTTGCAAACACAAATTTGGAATGATTAGAGCCCAAGGCTGCTATGAGTTAGCATAACTCTTAAAAAGGTGCTAGTGAGACCTCTAATGCTGTAGTTCAGATGCAGTGGTCCAAATTTGGTGTTACATGAGTAGAAATAAGACAAGGATTTAGTCACTTCTTTTGATACCATCTTGTTGAATCTCTGACTTAATAATTTCCAAATGATTTCACATAAATTGATTATGCAGCTGCTGCTGGTTTCAGTGTTTCAGCAACTCTGAACGCGGGGCCCTCAGGAGAGCATAAAAATAGATTTGGGGCTGCCTTGGCACCACTGGCTTTAGGCCTGCCTGACACTGATCATAGCTAATTTGGCTGCAGAGCTCTTGGTTGGTACTGTACAATCTGAAATTGATCCAGATCTTTGCTCTGTGTCTGTTCTTCCCTGTGAAGAACTTCAGGAAGAATATTCAGTAATGACCGCTGGAGTGAAAATTGCCTGCAAGGAACAGAGCATGCTTTATTCAGTAAATACAAATATTTCTGAAACAATGTTACATTGTGGTAATATTAAAATTGTGAATGCTTGCACATCAAGATTTATGCATCACTAATGTTTTTTGCATTAACTTTTTGTCCCCTGAACTCTGGACGTTACAAAGCTTTGCAGAAATTCTAACGAGCCCTTCTGTGCTGGAATGCATCAAGTAAATTGCCCGCAAATACAGCTAGACTTGTGCCGAGCTGAATGTGGGCACTGCAGCGAGTAATTCTAATTGTTTCCAACTGGGATTACTGTACTTTCAGTAAATCTATAGACATGGGATGAAATATTTAAAATTGCTTGGCAGTCAAATATTTGCCAGTGTGCCTCACTTTTGAGAAATAGGAAACCTTTGTGATTCGTACCTCTGTATCATTGCAATCAATGGGCACTGCTTTGCCATTAAGTTCAGTGAATGTAGGATTGGGAACAAATGAACTAATCAGAATGCAAAAGTTCTTTGCAATAGGGGAGACAAGAAGAATTGAATTTGTGATTGCTACACCTGTGGCTGTGGAAATGGATCAATGCCATGTTGGCTAATGAAACAATGGTATTAAATATTATCTCTTTGGATCACTATTTTTTTTCAAGCTAGTAGAATGCCATTTTTATGGACATAACTACCACTATTTTTTTGTAGTTAGAGCAGAAGAGCATTGCATAAGTAAGATAAAAAAATAACAATTATAATAATTACTGTGACTTATGAAAGTTGATGAGTTACTGTAGCAGAATAATATTTTAAAATGCATAGGTTTTCGTAAGTTGCGTGAAAATTATACGAGAGCTGCTATATTTTTAGTACTCAACAACATGAATGCATAAAAATATTTTTGTTCATTTGTTCCAAGATGGTCTGTGAATAATGATAGATTCATAAAAGCTAATTACAGTGAATTCCCAAAGCAACTGGTTGGTTGAGTTAGTAACTGAAAAATCAACACAACCTGTCTATAAATGATTCTGACAAAGTGAATACAAATTTAAGTATAAATAAATACTTATTCTTTTATTCAGATAGGTTTAAAAATGGATTTAATCTTCACAGCACCTCCCCAGACATGGACAAACCAAAGAATATGCTGCTATGGGAAAACGTGCTATAGTGAAGGATATTTGAACACTGATAGCTGTAAATGCATATGCCAATCTGGGTATCATGGGAATTTCTGTGGTATGTATATTGCATTACCCTGAACTCCTCTCAGATCTGTACAACATCAAAGTACTTTTCTGTTAGCTACTTTTTAATTTAGAATTTGTGACCCTGCTGGTTCTGCCTACCAGCTTGACTGCTTTCTGTTTAAGAGAATTCATAAACGTGCAATGTATAAATATAGAGAAACCCACGTATAAATTGGTTTTTATTATTGTTGCCTGTTGCAGTGTTTTACACAACCCCTCCCCTTTCCCCCTCAGACCCTTTGGAACATCTGTTTACTTTTGAGATTTCCCAGACTGAGAACTCTGTACAGAAATGATATATTAGGAAAGGTAAATTACCTTCACGTAATTCTGATTTTAAGTAGGTACCATTTTGTAACATTCCCGTTCATCTGCCTACTACTCCAGATACTGGTGGATATTATCTTAAGTTGTTCTATTGCAATTTTTTTCAATTTTATTTCCTTATTTGTGTTAAAATAATATTTTTCCTTAATTTAGTTGGCTTCTCTATCTGGCACCTTCATCTCCCACTCAATTAAGGGAATAACTGGAATGTTTTGACAGCCACGTAAATATTCTGGGAAGGGATGACATCTCGGGGCAGTAGTGCATGCAACCATGCTACTGTTGCCCTCAAGGATAAATAAACAAATGTCAGCTCAGGGGAGTACCGTTGATCCTGTGTGAGAGGTCGATGCATATGAAAGAGGATCTCGGATGACTCTACCTTGAGAAAAAGGGAAGTGCAAGGGCAGGAATTTTCTTATATTTTCCTTGACTTTGTCTTTCAATTTTTGTCAAATATTTTACTGCCTCTGGCATTGTATTTACATATGATGTTGTATTATAACAATGTGTACAGTTACATAGTCCAGGTCTTAAATTGTGTGAAGGATTTCTCAAAAATCTCCCGAAAGCTTTGTGAAAACAAGTACCTGTGCTCTCTTAAAACAGTTTTGATCCTCTAAATCCCTAAGTAGCCTCATACTTCCCCCCCCCCCCCTTTTTTTTTCCCTCTCCAGGCACACTTGTAGACATGTGTGTGAATCCACAGGCCTGCTTTCTTGTTCGTTCAGCTACTTTCTTATGATGTGTTTCTTACACAATTGTTGCAATGATTTTCCCTTTACATTCTTCAGCCCATTTACCACAGGCTCTTCTTTTATTTATAAGTTTGGGTCAGAACGTACAACTGGCATCCATAGCTCTGCTGCACAGACTGAGTCATAGTTAAAGGGTATATTGGATTACAGGGTTTTCTTTATGCAAAAGAAAATCTGACTTTTCATGGTTTTAAGTTCCATTGAAGGTTGAAGCAGCTTTGATTCTTCTGCAAATCTCTGACATAAGTTTTGTTCCATGGTTTATGCTTATCCTCTTTTTTTTTTGTTTTCTTCGTCTCTTTCAGTAATGTGGTCTGAATTAGCATAGTCATTTGTCAAAATGTTACTTGGTTTTATATTAATCAGATAGAGCTCACTTGCATGCTTCAGACAGCTTTTACTTTTTAGAGATTTTGTACACTGTTCCATACTAAAAAATAGCCTAAGCAGCAAGGAACAGAGATGAAATCATTACACCTTCAGGGCAGGTGTAATTTTCTATCTGTAGCTACTAGCCCACCATCTCTGATGACATGCTTCCAGTTTTTGTTTGGGACCCTGTTTACACAATAAATACCTATTCTTGCTGTTGCTGCTAACAGTTGGTAGAATCACTGAGGTGCCCGAGAAAACGGTGTTTGTTTATTCAGTGTGACACAGCAAAGAGAGCAGAGCTTTTTGTAGCGTGGAAACATACCTCATGACTTAGTAGCGACGGACTCGATGTGTCCTGTATCCCTTTCATGGTAGGTATTGGCACACAGTCTGCATAATGATCTGACATTCACATGTGAGCACATGTGGTATTTCTGTTTCCTGGTGCTTTAAACTTGCTTTGGCTTTTAGTGAAATTAGCTGAACAGATTATTGTCCTGATGAGTCAATACATTGTCATCCTTATGTCCTTGTTAATACAATACTATGAGTCTGTCTGAATTATCCCTGTGAAAAATAGGGAGAATTTTGTAGGTGAGCTCATGCGTTCCTTTACATCCTTTCTCATTCTTCCTGTGGAACAGCCTCACTGATGCATGGTTCTAAATTTTTGCTGTGTTTTCTGTCTATGCATGTTAAGAAGAGCTTTGCAATCATTTGGGAAATAAGCTGTAATTTGCTCTTTTATGAACCCAAAAATCACTGCGCTATGAATATGTATTGAGAACTTAGAGAAAAAAATGTGGAAGAATTGTTAGTAATAATGATTTTAGCTGATTCAAAGGACACTCTCATACCATAAAATCATGAGGACTTTTAAAACTATGTGGGGTATTGCAGTGAATAAGAAGTGCAATGCTTTGTGCAGAATGGGCTTAACAGAAATTTATGCTCAAAAACATGCCACTGGAACTTTAAAAATATAACTGAAGTAGACAAATAAGGGAAATGAAGCCATAAATCAGTTTTAGCGGCAGCCCCTGGGGCAGGTGGAACACAAGTTACATTCTCTAGGACCAAATAAAGCCTCTAAGGAAGTATCTGGGCCAAATTTTAATGAAAAAGAGTAGCCACAGCAGCTATATTTTAGGTATTGGTAACAAAATAAGTAGTAGAAAAAAAAGAAAAATTATTTAATTGTCAATGAAACATGAGAAGCCTGGTTATCCCTACCCTCTGTCGTGCTTTTCCTGCTGAACTGGTAATTGGATGCAAGCAAAATGGCAGTCTATAATAAGTATACTGGATAGTATAGTCTATACCTATATTCGATTTACAGTGGAATTGCTGCAGTGCTCAGAGTCCAGTTCAGAATTGTACTGTGAGTATTGCAGTGATTTTTACCCCAGCGCTTGCAGGTGGCACTGGCAGAGCACCAGCTCTGAGCTACTTGCCACACCATTCCTCCAACAGCTTGCTGAACGTCATGCTCTGGCTAATTTATATCGGTCTGAAGCCTTTGCACAAGTTTCCCAGTCATAAGAATGGATTCAAGACAGCTTTAAATATTATTAGTGTTCCCAAACAATGGGTAATGTTACACCAAAGAGCTTTTTCTAGGCTGGCAGTGGGAACACTACAGTGTAGTGTGGCAGGGGAGCTGCTCTGCCCTCTGTCCATCTGCGTTGCAGTTGTGTCCAGCCCTTCTCCACACAATACAAAAGCCAGTCGCTGAACTCACTTGAAGGTGTCTGTTCAGTCCTAATTATATGTTTTGCTTTTCCATGCATGCTCAATTTTAGATATGCCTGATTGCATGCAACACCTTATTTAATTTCTATTCCTTTTTTTTTTTTTTTTTTTAAACAGAATTGGAGGCTGGAAACACATTGCTGAGCAACCTCATGTGGCTGTTTTCATCTGCTCTGATAACAGTATGCATACCAAGCAAAGAAAATATTTGTTCTCTCCCTAGGAGATAGTTTTAATGCACATTCACTGTGTTCGTCCTGTGACTTAAAGGAGCTTTCATGTTTTTAATTCCAATCTGTTAGATCTCCTACTTAAATTCTAAAATAAGTCTGTAGTAATTCATGCAGCTAGTGTGTGTTTGGCTAAGAATGTATTGATAGATTGTTTCATTTTCTTCTGTAGAAAGAAGAAAGTACTAAAGACAACTTGAGGCCTTACTGAGCCCATTATTTCCCTGAATTTCTGAATGTGAAGGGGAATCTGAAATCACATTCATACACCTGAAACGTGATTCAGCCTTATTTTGACATTGCTCTTCTATCAATTACAAGCAGAAGAGACTCACTTCTGCATTACTTCAGCCCTCATTTACCAAAGATTTTGTATGTCAAGGGGAATAGTAAATCCTTTAATGACTCCAGCTACCAGAGAGTAAGCCTCTAACATAACCAAAGCATAAAAGAATTTGTCATAAACTAAATTAAATCATCCAAACTCAGCTCATCAATAGATATGAAGCAATGGGCAGAAGAGAGAAATCAATTTAGCATCTTAGTAGATCAGGGGACTCACTGTTCTCTTGCAGTGCTTTTCCAGTACGCGGATAATAAAAACTAGCATCACTACAGTTTAAATCAATCCAAATACAGTTATTAAATGATAAAGCCACCAGGGAGGTAGGAGGTGTGGTGTGGTGTTGAAATAGCCTTTTACTGTGGAGTCACAAGTGAAATAAATTTGTAGGAACTCCTTGTGTAAGCTGCAGAACCTCTGTGCAACGTAACGGGACTGGGAGGTGCTCAAAGGATCCCGGGAACCAGAGCCAGGGAGTGTGCTGCAGGCAAGGAGGTGTGTATATCGGTAGGTGATAGACAAGAGCCTCGTAAAACAGTTGACATAATTGCTGGCATAAAACAGCACCGTGAGATTATACTTTTAAAACTGAATCATGCTGAAAATATTTAAAGGCAAAAATAAGAAAGAAATGGAACAGTGCTGGTCTTGGCCTGGCTTTTTCTCTTTCAGGTGCCCACAAAAGACTTGCTGTCCAGTGGAACTTATTGATAAAGTGCAGCGTAACGATTTTGATAAGGAACTCTGATAAAGTTCCTCAAATTATTTCTGTAAGGATTAGAAATGACAATTCTAATCCTCTTCTGTAATTTTGCTGCATGCTTCAAAACTCTGATCTCAGTAACACTGTTAAATAAAAACAAGACCTAATTTACTTAATGGAGCAGGTTATGTAGACCTTCAGTTTTGTTAAGAGAGCTAAGTTACAAGTATAAAAAAAAATAAGATGCAATTAATGCTGCCTTGATAGTAGTTACAAAGACAACTGAACCCTTTCAAGAGAGAATGATTTTATTTTATTTTTCAAGTAATTACCCTAATGTAATTGCTACTCATAATCTGGTCTGCTTAATACAAATTCAGGATTTCATTGAACATTGAGAGTGTCACAGAGGAATATCACAGTTTTGCACTCTCTTTGGAAAAATGCCTGTACATTGGTGATCTTCTTATAGTGTTTCTCCATCAAACAATTTGGATTAGCTTTCCTGTAATACCAAGTTGCTTATATTTATTCCCATCACATTTCATTAAATGAATGTGAATTACAATGGGGTTTTTTCAGCTCTTCATAGATTACATGAATAACAAATTCCTAAAGAAGAGTAAGGAAACTAGTTCACTATGAAGTTTAGCAATGATCTATAATGGATCAAGACAGGAATAGCGTTACAGTCAGTGCAGCAAAGTACCCTTGAGAATTTTCTTCCCTTTCAGGGAGAGTGTAGTTGTCACTAAATGTAAACCTTATTAAATCCAGGCAGATAGTGTTGTATGGTGGTGCAATATGAACCCTTGTAAAAACAAAACTGGTGATAAACTGTATGAGATTGAGAAAAATAATGCATGTTACCACACCTAATGTTTTCTAACCAACTTTTCTTTAATGCCAGGTTTCAAAAGAGAATGGTGGATATTAAAATACATGGGATTGCAGGCTTGCTTATCTACGCAACTCTGTACGTGCTACCTTTGCATTGAAACCGGTTTATGGTGAAAAAGAAATAAATGCATAAGAAAGAACTTGTGGAACAAGTAAAATGATAGTCTTAGTTTAAAGAAATCTCAACTAAATTAATCCAAAGAAGGAGATGCTTATAAAAGAAGCATAAGCTTTTGTGAGTTACAAAAATTAGGTACAGAGGGAACTGATGTGGAAAATGCAGTAAAATTATATATAGTCAGACCAAGAGATTACTCACATGGACAGGATAAGGTTCCAAGTTATTTTAACATTCTTAGTACTAATGTTGATGAAATCCATCTCTTTGTCAACACTGCTGTATCAATTTTATGATGTCTTCATCTTTTTACTGCATATTTTAAAAGATAACTTGTAATATCCTTTCATTACACTTGGTAAAACTTTATCAGAGCTTTATTTTGGTAGTTACATGATTTTTTGTGATCCAATTCTGTCAGAAGCATTAAAATGAATGAACATGCCTATAGCTCCAGCGTATATAACGTATAACTTCTACTAATGAAATTTCCTAGAGCCATCTCCGTATCACATGTTCTGAAATGAGATTTGAAGGCTTGGCACTTGGCTTGCAATGGTGGTTTAGTTTGATGCAACTCTTAAAGTAACTTTAAAATTCTCTCCCAATCATCCTGAAGTAGAGCACCTAGAATGGGTTCTGGTGGTTATGTTTTCAATGTATTTGTGTGGATGTTCTAATGTGATCATGAATTCCCCTATGCCAGTAGATGCTGGAGCATATGTATATGTAATTTCATATATTTTCTATGTACAAATCTTCTAATTTGTACATATATTTCTGTGAACACAAAAGTGTGTGACTGAAAATCTGGACTCAGAACTTTTAAGTTAGTCTTACATGAACAGCGAAGTATAAGAATAATTCTTAAACTGAGTGGGTTTTATCTTAACAAGAAGTTAGTGGGATAGAATCTGCTAAAAAAGAATGTGCATCTGTCGCTTTGCTTTCAGTCCTATATAGTCTACTGTTTCAGTGAGATGCAGGGATATTATTTAATGGAAATGAGAGATGCACTTTACTCATAATTATCATAAAAAGGGTTAATGCGGAATGGAGAGGTGACTAGATACATTATTTTATTACAATAATAGACTCACTGAGGAAAAACTCTTTTATGACACATTCCATTATTGCTGTTACAGACCCGTAATTTGAAGATTACTGCTCAAAAACCCAGACAAAATGATTTTACAATCATGGGCCCATTAAAGGTTTAAGAATTGTCTGGTTAGATTAGGAAGAATTTAGTTGTGGAAAATGTTGTGTGATTTATTATGCTACTTAAAAAGCGCACAGACACATGTACTTGTAAAGCAGGCTGCATCTGCACAACAGCCAGGTCCCCTCCATGCTGCATGCGGGGCCTTCTCACCTACGGGCAAACTTTGTTTGTATTGATCTGCTTATTATTTCTACATCTTTAGCATAGTAGAAGTATTTATTTTAACATCCAGTTCTCTCATCCCAAGTAGACAAGATGTGATACTATTGATCCTTAGGCCAATCATCCATTAGGCATCCATTAAGATCCAGAGTGATAGACAAATATGAATTACAATTATTATAATTCCATCAAAGGGCTGCTAAGATAAGGCACAAGTCTGTAGCTCAGCGAGGATAAGGATCACCTGAACTCCTGAAGATATTACTGAAGCCACACTTTATATTGTTGAAATAAAAAGGCCTAAAGCAGTATCTTAGTGTGCTGAGAGATGTCCTTTGGTGAACTGTGGTGCTTCCAGGCATTAAAGCCCTTAGCCCTCTGTTTCACCACTCTGCCAGAGTTTTTCACTATCAAATAAGAATCAGCAAAAGGGAACCTGAGTCTGTGCTTTGACTTTAATGTGCTTTCTACGTCCAACGCGATCTGCTTCCCGTAGATGCTCCAGAAAGCATCTGTCATCACCATTGCCCTAAAATAGTTTCAGCCTGGCCTGGCATTTTCTCATCCATTTCTGCCTTTTCTTTCTTATCTGGTGTTTCCTTTCCCATGTTGTAATTTGGTCTTTTTCTCTATTTCCCTGGCCAAACCTGAGTCTGAAACTTTCTGCTGAGTGCATTAATTTTAAACAAGATGTGGTGCCACGAGAGTAGCTCTGTGGAATGGTTTTATTGTAGACACGTTAGAAAGTATTTGTTTAACTGAGCTGTGTGTTTAAAATTACACTCATGAGCTTATGGGCAAATGAGGATCATAATTCTAATTAATATTTTTAAACTGCACGGCACCCCAGCCAAATTAAGTATGCTTTTCTCTCGTATTTTAACCATACAAACAGACGTTTAGAATTGTGCAGCCATTTTCCTCAATAGGGCACGCATAATTAGCAAATATCTGAAATATCTGTCCGAATGTGTACCTGGGTGTGCATCAAAGGGGCCTTTGGTGTGAGAGACCTGATGATGTACACAGCTGGGCGAACTACCTGTCATGGGCTCGGGAAACCCAGCTCCCCCCCCAGCCACTTGCTTCCCTCCCCGCACCCACTCCTGTTATTACACAAGCTTGTTCGCATTCTTGCACATCCTTATTTTTAACCTGGTTTTGGGCAGCGCCTGATCCAAACCTGACTCTTAAGATGACAATCAGAAGTTTGAAACAGCACAAAGCTTTCACTATAGCATAGCAACTGTAATTTATGTTGTTGCATCTCTTTAGTGAGAATCTTACTCATGGCGTGTGCTGCTAAAAGGTGATGTTTGCTGTTAGTGAACACCTCAGCATCCCAGTTCCACTTACTGCTGTCTTGCTTTTCTTATTCTTTCCCAGAAACGTTGCCCTTTCGATACGATCGCTCCACCAGCTCTAGTCAGAGTGAAGAGCTGAACCTGGGCCCATCGATGACAGAATAACTGAGTCCCTGTTTTTATAACTGAATTGCACCTACCGCAACTCGCCCTGGAGGGCATGCCAGCCAGTGCTTGTGAGTTCATGTATGTGTGTCATTCGCACAGTTAGACCTTAATGTTGCATGGAAACTCCTTAAATATGAATTTTACTTGGGAATTGCGTCCCTGTCATGGCAAACTGGGTACAATAGCCTATGTTATTGATTGTTTTGTGATGTTGATTTTACCAATCAATATTTAATTTAGTGATTGGAGATTTTCTGTTGTAAATATCCACAGACTGCACGTCTGGTATCTCTCTTGTGATACAGCCACAGAATGCAAAGATGCATTTCTTTTAAAGCACATAGGGAAATTTTTCTGTGTTGATAGTGAAATGCAGCAAGACTTCATCTTTGCCCTGGAGGATTAAACTGTGCCCTGTAGCACAGCCCTCATTTGTGTAGTTTAAGAACTGGTGCTGTCACGGAGTTTTGTATTGTTGGTATCTGTGGCTGAATTAAACTGCTGCTCAGCGGGCTGCAGCACTCATGTCAGATCAGTGCAGCAGCGCCGTCGGGGCTTTGCTTATTGGAAGAGAGAAGCTGTACCACCAGCAGAGGGGCTGGTACTGGTTTTCGGGGGGGGGGGATGTGAGCACCCGCAAACAGGAAAACAATGAAAAGTTCAGGAAATATGTGAGGTAGAGCTGGTTCATTTTAGCAGTTTGTCACCTGAACATGGGTGTCTTTCATCTTTTGCTGTTTTGCTATTCTGCTCATGAAGTTCCCGGTTAACTTTGTCATCTTGCTGCTGCTTGTAAACACGAGACGTTGTCCGTTTTCACTGGAACATGATGTTTTTACGTCATTTATGTTGAGGCAAATTGTGTTGACTTGCTGTGGATGCGGATTACTTGTTTCACACTCAGCACGGCCTGGAAGGGTCTGGGTCCCATCCCTTCGGACAAGTGACACGCAGCGTGCTTTGAAGGGAGCGGAGAGCTCCGAGGACAGCCGAGTTTCTGGGGCGGCTCTTCTCCCTGTGCATATTACCGATGGCATCTGGTTTAAAACCTTCCACGCGTTCGCTTTCGCGAGCCGCGGAGGAGGCAGCTCCAGCAGCCGCCTCCCCGAGCCCCCGCTGCCGCCCCCGGGCCCGCAGCACAGCTTCAGAGGAAACTGTCAGGAAAGGACGCACCGGCTCGGCTGGGCCGAGGGGGCTCCCCCAGCCCGGCTGCGGCAGCCGGGCAGCCGCTACCCCCGCCCCCGCGCCGCGGGGCCGCTTCCCCCGGCAGGGGGGGCCGGCGGGCCGCGGCGGCGCTGGGCGCGGCCTCCCGCCATGGGGCCGCGGGCTCCCCGCAGCCCGTTCGGTGGAGGGGCAGCCCCCGCGGGGCGCTGCGCTGCCGCCCCCTGCCCGGCGCGGCTGCCGGGGCGCGCCATGGCCGCGGGCCCCCCGGCAGAGGGGGGCGAGGCGGGAGCAGGGCGCCCCGTGCCTGACAGGAAGCCCGGCGCCCTGGCGCTGCGCGGGCGGGCTCGGCCCTCGCCTTCCCTTCCGCCCCGGGCCGCGCTCCGCCTGCGCCGCCCGCCGGCTCGCGGCGGCCCCTCAGGTGTGCGCGGCGGGCGCGGAGCGGGGCGGCGCTCCCCTCGCCCTCCGGCCCGGCCGCCGCAGCTGCACGGCGGGCCTGTCACGTGGGGCGGCGGCGGCGGAGCGGCGGCGGCGGCGCTGCGGTCTGTCCTCTTCCACCTGCCCCGGAGCGGGGAGCGCGGGCCGGCCATGGGGCGGCGGCGGCAGGCGCCCGGGCCACTCCCGGCCCCCCGGCCTGCGGGGGCACCGCGGGCTGGCCGCGCCGCCGGCTCCCGCGGCTCGGCGTAGAGGCGAGGCGGGCGCGGAGCTGCCGTGGTTCCCCCCGCGCTGAAGGGCAGGCGGCGGCGACCCGCCATGGAGAAGGCAGCGGCCGCGGAGCTCCGGCAGGGCGCGCTGGTGCCGCTCACCGCCATCTGCCTGGGTGAGTGCCGGCCCGGCCGCTCCCCGCGCGGCGGGGCATGTCCGGGCACGGCGGGCGGGGGGGCGCGGGCACCTGCGGCGGGGCTGCGGGGCCCCCTCGTCCGCTACGGGAAGTTACCGGGGGGGGGGGGGGGGGGGGGAGCGGGACGGGGCGACGACACACCAAACCGGGTCGGCCGATCCCCGTCCCGCTCCCCCGCTTTCGAACAGGCCGGGGGGCGGCGCGGCCGCGGGTCCGGCAGGGCGCCCGCCCATGTCGCCGTGCCCGGCCGCTCCGGGCTGTGGGGCGGGGAGGCCGAGCGGAGTTCTGCCCGGTCCCTGCGGAAACCAGCCTTTTGCCCTTGACTTTGGAACCGCTACGGTAACCCCGCATAGCGCTTAGGGGGCCAAAAAAAAAAAAGTTTAGCCACCATCAGTGCCTTCTCCAGACTTTTAACTGGTGAGGCGCGATGCGGGCAGCGGCTCCCGGGCCGGTTACGAAACTGCCCGCGGTGCCGCCTCGCCTGCCCGGCGCTCGGTCGCGTTTCTCGCCTGCCTGTCACTTCTCTGAGTGGCAGGGTGGAAAAACATCCCCCCCCTCCCCGTTTCTCTGCCATATTCTGCTCTCCTCCCTCCCTTCTGCTTGAAGCATTTGCTCTCCGCTCTGCTTCGCAGCAGGTGTTAAGTTATGGCAACGTGATGAAGCGTATTACTGGTTTCCAGTCTGTCAGCCCTTTCTGTCAGGGAAGATGTTTTTTGTTAGGGAGAAGCGTTGATGCCTGTGACTAGAACAAGCAAGCAAAAGGCCCCGCATGTTTAACAGGGGCACATAGAAATTGGGAGTTATTAAAGCTGACTGCTCCGTTCCTGCGTGCTGCCAAGAGATTCTAGTGGAGCAGCGTTGTCAGAAGCACTGCGCGCAGCTTAGCAGTGCTGGGGCTGCTCTGAACTCTCCTGATGGTTCCTTGGTAAACTGTTACAGCTCCTCAAACTAGAACGTGCTAAAACCACAGCTATTTGCTAATAAAGTCGATTAGAGTTCATTTTTAATAATCCCAAATGACAGTTACTATTCGTTACATAAATGATTAGAAATGGGTATCTGTTGGCCAGACTGCTCGATCTATTTTTGTAGAAGTTTTTTTTTTACCATCAGTGCTTGCCTAGAAAAATGTAGGAAGTTAAAGTTTAAAAGCTGCTCTGGTTACTTCAAATGTAGCTTTTTACATTGCACTTCCGTTAATTAAAAAAGCTATCTAAACTACAAAACAGTTTGAACATCCGTTCTAGCTAGTACAACTTTTTTTTGCAGCGACTTAAAGGGATGTCAGAGATGCACACAGCATGAGGATGAGGTCTGCTGCGTTGTTTATCTAAAGTTAGAGAAAGATACAAGATTCCACCATATCTCTGAATTCCTTGGGGGTTTTTTTGTGGCCCGGTCAGACCTTTGTTAAAGCTTTTGTTATTTAACAGAAATAGCATGGTTATTATTAAAATGACTAATAAGAAAATAAAAGATTATGTAAATTCCAGAGTTTAAGTGAGAACACTTCTTGTATTTAGCTGTGGGTAATGCCAGGTTGAAAGTTTAGTAGATTTCTGCTTTCTATGACTTCTAGAATTTCACTATCTGGCTCTTCTTTTCAGCTGGAATGTTTTATTCCTATTCCTTGCACAACTGACAGTAGTGGAAGTTGAGAAACATGAGAGGTGGGAAGCTTGTAAGGTATTCTGCTTCAGTGAACCCATAAGAATATAATGCTGCTGTTTTATTGTATTTTACTTCCTGCTTGTCTGTCCTTTCCTTTCGTCCTTATTTTTGGTTCTTGCTTCTTGCCATTCTTTTCTTTTACTTTTTGTTTTCCTGTAGGCTGTATGTGGTGTTTGGTGTCTGTATCAATGCACTGCTACTGACCATTGCTGTATGTGACCTCATCTGTAAACTGCTGCTCCAAAGACTGGAACTGGGTTTGTTGCAACTGTTCTTTCATGAGGCCATTTTGTTTCTCATTCTTGAGAAATTCTGGAGGACATAGAAAGTTATCAAGTAGGAAGTAATCAAAACAGTGAAGCTGATGTCTCTCCTTCTGGCTGTGGGAAAAGCTTGGTAGCTGTCATTTGGTTCGGAGGTGCCAAGATGTAAATTTCCCTTTTGATCCAAATAACCGCTTTCCCAGCTGAAAACCTCACCCTGAGAATTATTTAGCAATCTGAATGAATGGCACAGTAAGTTTCCTACATGGAGTTCAAGCCAACTGAACCGCTTCTGTTTTTTCTGGCTTTCCTATAACTGCCCAACAGTTAAGAAAAAGAGCATCTAGAAAACTTTCTAATATACCCCTAGTCTTTCGCCTGGTTTTTTTTGGACAAGATTTTTTGTTGACAAGAGAAAAGAAAACCAGCAGGGAATGGCTGTTCTTTCTTTTGGGCCTCTGACACTTTTGAGATCCGAGTGCTTCAGAAAATGCTGGTTTACGGCGCTCTTGTGGTTTGATTTGACAGTCTTGAGTGAGACTGAGAGTGAGGAAAACAGATACTGGAAACTGTAAGCTTATTCGGTCGCTGGGGAAAGTACCTGATGTGAAACTTAGACTTTATTTTAAAGAACTGTTCTTGACTGCTGACTTCTTATTGTGAAAGAGTTTGAAAACAAGAGCAAAGAACTTGCAACAGCAGCCAATAGATGTTTTGCATTTGCAGAGGTAAAAGAGCATTTTGGGGAGTTGTCTTTCTTAAGGAATCTGCCAGACCTGGTGTGATTCCTGCCTGTAACTCTGTCCTCCTGGTAGCAAACTAGGGCTGTCTGTTTAACAGTTCTCAGAAGAAGATAATGTGGCTCTGAGTCCGCTAATTCCACTCTATCACGCCCCTTGTCTTCGTGCTACTTATTTCCGTTTAAAGGGCATTAGGGACCCCTCGTCAGGCTTGCGAGGAAACCTCTGCTTGGGAGCTCGTGTTCTGTTATGGCCATCGGGAAGATTTGGGTAGGAAACATGAAGGAAGATTGTAGAGTGGTAGTACAGACCCGGATGTTTCCATACAATGCATCTTCAAACACTCCTTCCAGTCGTGGTGATAATAGTTATGCAGAGTATAGTCACGTACTTTCTTTGGAGCAAAACAAAATATTTTAATTTTCATTAAATTAAATTTGTGACTTAATCACTGGTTAATTTCTTCTCAGTCTTTATGACTACATTACTATGGTTACAGGAATAGCAATGCTTTAATATTGTGTGAGAAAATGTTGTGTCGCTATTATTGCTGTGATCCAAGGTTTGTCAAACGGACGTGCTGCTCTGTCACAGAGCAAGAGTTAAGGGAGCCGAGCAGTTTCCTGGTACAGGATGGTAGTGTTGCTCCTAGGTACGCTTACTGACCCATCAGAGCAAGCTAGCGCCGTGAAACAAAGGAAGTAATTACATGGCATGTTGTTATTATCATATAACAAATGTTACTGTACATTAAGTATGTAATAAAATCAGTGCTGTTAAGGTCCTTTGAACATCGTGTTAATGCTTGTTAACACAAATCCACAGCTCAGGCCTGTTTCTTCTCAAGCCACAGCATACGTATGCTGCCATTTAGTTGCCCTCCTTCCCTTGTGCGTTACTAAAAGCTCAATCCTGCAACCACTTAGAAGGAGCGAGAAGTCGCTGCCCTTGCCCTTGTGTTAGTACCCTGGAGTTCTCTGCAACGGGTGACACCAGGAGCTGTCGTTCTGTCTGATTTGCAGGGCCTGGCCTCAGCCTGAGGTCCGTAGCTGTCTGCATTTAGGTCTTGGAGCTCTGGCTTCAGGAAGGAGAAAGTCTGAGTTGTGGACATCCAGACACATGTCAGGGAAGGACTGCTGTAGGCACCTGGGCTGTTGCAATTTGGTGATAGTTCAGATCCTTCACTGACTGAAAACCATGGCTGGGCTTGAACTGGCAAGCGAAGGGATCATTTTTAGCTTTTCTATGTCCACCCCTTTAGTGGTAGGTACTTTTTTCCTCTTGTGCTGGTTTAAGTTGTACCAGAAGGTGGTCAGGGCAAGCAAGGGTCATTGTTTTGTGATGTGTTTGGATGGTGTCTAGGACAATGGGGCCCACGCTCGCAGACGCTACTCCGAGTCATAAATAGTGTTAATTGTCAGTGGCTTCCCAAGTGACTGTTGGGAACAGGCATGGTTTCTCTTCCTCTCCTCTCCTATTGTTCATTTTTTAATGATGTTTTTTCTAAATGCTTGCCAACAGATCGACTATAAAAAGATTTAGGACTTAACACGTGCAAACTAAAGCCAAAGCGAGTGCTTGGGCTGGGATGTTGTAAATTAAGTTTTGGTAACCTTTTAAACCTTTCCAATTCTTTTTAACATTTGTCATTTTATTAATAGGCTGTCTTTGTAGATTATAGAATACTGCTGAAATGAGAGCAGTTAGTGAAATACGCTGTAATTGTTAGAGAAGTGCCTTAAAGAATATATGGGGAAACTAATACAGAACTACATGTTAATGCTGACCTCTGGAGCAACAATGACACAGGAGACTTTTTTTTTGGCAATAACTACTCTTACCACGTCATTCTAATGGTATATACTGTGAGAGGAGACTTCTGAGAAAGTGAAGAGTATTTGGAAACTAATTTGTAAGTCAGATGTGTGTTGCAAGCACTACCTTATCCTGTTTTGATTTTACCAGTGGACCTTTCTGAAAACTTCATTGCCTTTGATTAGTCAAGGTAATCATGTTAGCTTTAGCAGTTTATTTTCAAGGTGACATTTACCTGAGAGGAACAAACTTTGCTTTATTCAGAGGAGACTCATTTAAAGATAATCTCATTAGTTATTTTCCAGCATTTAAGCAGGTAAAGTGACTAGCTGTGATGGTGAATGTTTTAATGTAATTGTTCTGTCTTCCCCAATTGGAAAAAAAACCCAAACACAACCAAACAAAAACAACTGCAGAAGACAACTTAGAATAGATTGGCAGTTGTTTCTTTTGGTAGCATATTTGACAGATACTAAACTAACGTTGTGTTTTGACTTTTTTATAGCTACAGTGAAGGATAATAGTTGATTACATGACTTGCCTGGGTAGATAAGCAGAGTTCTTGTTGGAAGACTGCAATGCATTTATATTAACACCTCAGCAAACACCTAGAAATGGTTAACTACTGACTGCCACCCTGTGCCACTGGAACCTGTCTGAACGTTATTTTTCTGTCTTTACACAGTGAATCTCTTCCTGACTGGGAAAATAGAAAGTGCTGTTACCTCATTAGGTAAGACGTACTTTTCTTATTTGTATTTACCGTTCTTCTGAGTTGTTACTGTTTCTTCCCCATGCGAAGAGATCTTTTAACAGAACAGTATGACCTTTGTTTGAGAGAGTAACAATGACGTTTAAGGAAGTTTAGGACTTCTAAGTCTTCCTGGGGTTATAGACTCTGTCAGTGTCACTGTGCTAGGAAAAAACTGTAAGCTTGAGGCTAAGGTCATAGTACGTGCTGATATGTTCAGGGAAAGACTCTATGTTTAGGAAACGTGCCTGGGAATATCAAGCCAGGGACATTGGCCCATTCCTGGGGGAACTAAAACAAGAATGTTAAAAATGTCTCGTGAATGTCAAAGTGGAATTTCAACCAGAATCGCAGCACTTAGTGTAATTTCCTTCTCTATAGCAGTACTGTGACTTACTGACATTACGGGAACATTGCAATCAGGGTCCTCTTAGCGATAAGGGCCCTCTTGTGCCTGTCAATCCACAGTCATGTTGGTAGGCATACTTTATGCTCAAAGAGGTTGCAACTTAAATTAAAACAGAAAAACTAAATAAGTGAAACGGGAGGAAAGGAAATGGGAAAACATGAAAATAATTCTAAGGCAGTGGGTTGATTCATGTGGGAGCTTGAGTGTTCAAGTCAACATGGGGGTTTGGGAGAAAGTTTAAATCAGGAAAAGGTAGTAATTCTATGATTAGGTAACTTCCTTAAAGTTAGCTTAGGGGAAGTGTGGATGAACCATATAGGATATCTGTTTGCAACACAGTATTTCCATTCTTTCATTGGAAAAACTCCAGAATGTCATCTATGTCCTAGTCTGTTCTACCTGGATGGTTCTTTGGCTTTTGATGGAGTTTGACATCCAGTGGCTGTATGGCATATGAGTTTACAAAGTGTAACTTAAGTAATTACGCAGTGGCTGGCCTAGACTGGTGATACTGTCTCGGCCTGAAATATATAATGCTTCATCCAGTTGGCTCTGCTGCTTTCTAATGCTGTTCTTTTGCTAGAAACAGAAAGAGTGAGTTGTAACATTTGGCTTTTATTCTTTGAAGTGTGCTGAAAACCTCAGAGTACTGTAGCCTTCATGTTTTCTTGTCTTGATACGGTTTTGAGTTACTTTGTCTCCTGACAGTGTAACTGGAGCAGGGGAGAAAAATGATCATAAAAGGTCATTGCCATAGTGTGATCCATGTGTAGCTTCTCTTACCTGTGCGTTGGAGGATAACAGGTTATGATAGTGCAGTCGTAAGGCAGTTGACCCTGCCAGAATCATCTCGCAGGAGATGTTCCTTAGGAGCCCTGATAAAAGTTGGGAGGAATGCTTGCTGTCCTAAATGTGTCCTGACACAGCAGCTTATTACAGAGCTGATCTCTATGATAAGGCATAGTGCGGTTTCCTTTCAGAAGGCTAGTAATAGCAGAAATAATGAGTTCTGGAGAATGCAGGTCGAGCATTTGTACAACGACTTTAAGCCAGAAAAGCTGCTGCTGCCGACAGGGAGCAGTCCTCCCCCGAGCCCCTTTCCCCGGGCTCGCAGTGAGCCAGTTCAGCCTGTTGATCCAGCGGTGCGCAAGCTCAGATTTTGTCAGATCAGCAAGTTGAACCCTTGGGCTGTGCCGTTGCTGGTTCTCATATCAGGGGCAGAAGCGGCCTACTGTGAGACTGGATAAAGTGAAGGGAGCCTTAAGTCCTTTTTTCTCCACAGGCGTAAGGGATCTGCATTAAGCAGTGTGTGCAAGCCCTCCTTGAAGGGAGCATTTGGAGAACTCGGGGAGAGTTTCCTGCTGACCCTGAGATAACTACTGAGGAAGTGTGTATTGCCAAGCATTCGGTTTTGAGAGAAGGTTCCTTGTGGCAGGTGCAAACCGTCCTTTATCCCAGAGCAGATGGTTGGGATGTGTCCCTTAGGACTAGGGCAGACCCCGGGGCATCACAGAAGGGTGTGAAACTGCAGGATTTATTTTCTGCTGGGATCATCTGAAAATTTATTCCTGCACAGTTTAGTGCCCCCAGCACTGTCCTCTGGTGGAGCTCAACGTGTGTTCTGTTATAGTCATTTTTGCAAAAATGCAGTAATATTATTCATGTAAAGTTTTGGAAACTTCCTTGCAAGTATTTGTGGCATATTTAACTGGGAGGAGGAATCTACTGCTGTTTACAGTAGAAGAAATCCATTTGATTATTACAGAAAGAGCATAATTAAGATTTATGCCTGCTTGACAGAAACTCTGAACTCAAACCTCTTCTGGCATTTGTTTAAAGTGTGTTGGTTTTTTTTTTAATCTATAAAAGATTCATTATTGTCTGTCTTCAGAATGTATCTTTATTTTAAAAGCACCACCTCAGTAAGATTTTTGATGGGTTGGTGTGTCAATCCAGGGATTGGTATTCTCTCACATTTCTTCAGTAATCCTAAATGTGGAAAATGTAAGCCGTTCGGGGCTTTTAGTAAATTGAGTTTTCATTTTTCTTCTGGGTTTGTGCAGAAAGGCTGCAGAAAAAGAGTTATAGAACAATTGTTGAAAAAACGTTGTCACCGCTCTTCTCATGTGTTGTTGCTGATGATAAGGCCTTCAGAATCCAGGACTGCACCTTTCTATTTAGAGACTTCCCTTTCCTTTAGATGTTTTGGCAATTTGAAAAGGCTTTTGTTTGTTTTCCTTAAGGAATCACACTGTCATGCCGAAGCCCAACTTAATAACACAATACTTACGCATGTATGTGATTCTGCGAACTTCATGGCCAGGAGCTGAGGAGGGAAATGGGGCCCCTTTATTGACACTGAAACCCCAACAGTATGAAATTATGCCCTTGTGTGGTTTTTCTGTTTTGTTGCCAGCACTGAAGGCTTTGTTTACTATACGTTTTTCTTTCAAAATTTATGTAGATGAAAGAACAGCTGCTGAAAGCAGCGGTCGGATACTTCTTCACCTTGGCTGCCACACAGCAGCCTGTGCACAAGGAGTAGAGAGGCAGACAACTGGTTAGGAAGGAGATCTATTGATTTATTGCAAATACCATAGTAATGCGCATTGATGGGAAATGAAAGGCATCAGAAGCATAAGGTAATTAAGTGAGGCTTGAGTAAACACAATAGTAGTTTTGGGGGGTGGATGGGTGTGTGTCCCCAGTTTGCTCCAATAGGTTTAGGGGACTGTGGGTATAGCCTTAAAATAGTCTAGTTATGTTTTGGCAATATGAATTCAGATTAGGAGTTCATTCAAATCAGGAGCCTTTGTAAGAGCAAAGCAGTTGTCCTTTTAATTTTGAGTAGGGCAAGTCTGAAATGCTTGTTGTGTGTCAGAGGGGTAAAGCCATGGCGAAGTATTGAGCAACAATGAGCATTGCCAGATGAACTGCCCAAAATGGCATATAGTGTCAGTGCAGCCCTTGCTTATGTCCTTAGATTTTCACAGCTACAATTCTTCTTAAAAAAATCTTTTTCTTTTATCTGTACTTCTTTCCATGTCCCACGTTCATAGCAGATGTGCAGTGTTAATAAGAAAAAGCATTTCTCAGTGAGAACCTAAACTGTTGTGTTACATCAGATCCACTGCTTACAGATTAGGAAACTATACATAATTGCAAAAGAAAAAATGCTAGTGATGTTACTTCAAAAAAGCTGGGATACTTCAAATAACTATTGCTCAAGATCTTTGTAAATACTTCCTAAAACTGAGAAACAAGTATTTGGGAGAATAAAAGCTCCTCTTAACCACAGTGATGAATGTGCAAGTGGAAGTGCTCATGTGGAGTCACCAGCATGCCAATGGGACTTCCTCAGAATGGAAACTAAAATAAGCTTTGTGTAATTATGATTCTGTTCTGTGTTCTAATGCATATACTATGAATAAGGGATATTAATCCAGAGCAGTATTTGGTACAAGGGGAACAGAAATACTTGCAGGGCTGTTGCTGGAAGCCTCTGGATAGTGCTGTCTGGTGTATTTGCTCTTTCTGCTTTGTGCATTCTGTTTCCTTCCCATTGAGAAGTTCTAGTAATCTGGCAGTTACAAAATGCAGTCTTTCCAGCTCCTTTTATGTGGCTGCTAGCTCTGGGTCCTCTTATGCTGCTGTGATACAGTGATGCAGTGACAAGTGTGTGGAGGAGCACATTTAAAGACCTAAACAAACTGAGAACTAGAGTTGAAAAGTCCTGGGGATCTTACATTTGCTTTTATAATTCGGTGACTGCATCTGTATCTCAGCATTTTGCCAGCATCGAGCGTGGAGCCTCTCTGGTTTTAGAAACGTGGTAACAAAAATGTTCTTGGTTTTGGTCACTGCTTTACTGCAAAATATTTGTTTGGAAGATAGATGTTTTCATATATTTATGTATTCAGTATCCTTTTGTGGCCTTTGAAACTAGGAGGAATTATATGCATATGTTTCAGTGGGATGCCGTGCTTGGAGAGTAAAAATAATGGCTTTTTATATGTTTTGCCTCAGGTAAGTTACTCACCTCATGCTTTTTATATTCCTGTGGCTCTCACTTCAAAAGTGCTTACTGTGAACAAACGGAATAGTGCCAGGCACAGATTTACTGGTGGGGGGATACTGCAGCCTGGCCCCAGCCCCAGCCAGGCGCTCTGCAGGCAGCCCTGCCACCTGACTTGATTGCAGCCGGGCAGCTTTGCCGGCACTTCTTCACCCCGTCCCTCCAGTGCAGGTAAATCTGATCCCAACTGTGAAGTGAAAATGATGCATTTATGTGGCTGAATTTCAAGCAATACTGTAAATCTGTGATTTATAACACAGTATATTTGGATGCCTATGTGCATGAGGAAACTTGAGGTATAGGGAACCTTTTTTTTCCTTGCCATGTTTTTAAGCTACGAGAAAGTAAGCTTCTGTCAAAAATTGGAATATCCAGCTGCAATCCACAAGTCATGCTCTAGATAGTCATTTGTTTTAAAAATAGTTTCAAAAATATTTTTGGAGAATGTTCAGAATAGCTATTGCATTACACAGACTTTCCCCTCTTGTAGTCTGCTGAGAGTACATTTTCCCATCAGAACAGCTTTCCCACTTGTCCTTGGAACATTTCACTTTCGCTTTTGAATTGCTTAATTACAAATTGTAAGTATTTGATGTAGCCTTAATTGGCCTGCTGTTTTTCCATAGGAGGAACTGAAAGTGCTTTGAAAATACTGAGCTTTAGTCAGCCCTGTTTGCTCCTTTCCCTGTCTGGAAAAATTCTCTTATCTATTGGAGTTCAGGAAGAATTTAGAGTACTTAGTAATGTTCAATTAAAACATTTGACATCAGAGTCCAGTTTACTTTTTTCTTTTTTGTTGGGGATTTTTTTTAACCATTACAAACTCTTCAGGTCTGTCATATGGTTAGGAGAATAAAAAACATGTCCAGGAACATGTTACAACAAAATGAGCTTCTAGATACATACATTACACTGAATACGGATCTTCTTCAGTCACTGGGTGACATACCCAGGCTTTGGGAAGCTGGTAAGAAGGATTTCTGTTTTACATCCTCTTGGCAGATCCATGCAGTAATATTGATTGTAGCCTTTGGTAGATTCATACAAGGTTATTGATTGATCCTGCATTGAAATGCAGGTTATGCTTACCTACACTTAGAGCGGGTGTCTTAATTAAAAACCGGGGCAGGGAAGAAAGCAGTAAGAGGATAAAACTGTTGACTCTGATTTGTCTGCAATCCCCAGAAATTGATGAAAGCTCTTGTAGCTAATGTGAATTGTTGATTAGGCAAAGCATTAACAATAGTATTTCTTTCCCCCTTATTAACAGCTGCTTGCAGTGGAGAACTGGAACAGCACACAGAGAGACGGGGAGTCATCTATAGTCCTTCTTGGCCGTTGAACTATCCTCCAGCTGTAAACTGCAGCTGGTACATTCAAGGAGATCGTGGAGACATGATAACAATTAGGTACGGTTTGGTATTCCGTGGAGATAAAGGATTGCTTTGCTGAAATGAAACAAAATGCAAGTTCTTATCTGATATACTGGTGTGAGGCTGTTTGTCAGAGCTACTGAATGGTTGAAGGAAGCTGATTACACTGGGGCATGATTGCAGGTTGGGCACCTCTGTCATTTTAGAAATGTCCCACTGTGTCTTGTTTCTGTAGGCTACTTCTGACATCCATTATTATATATGCAAGTCACTTGTAGTCTTTTAATATATTTATCTTCACAGTACCTGTGTGAGATTTCATCCACCTCCGATAGATGAGGGGGTGGGAAACAGTGATATATTTACTCACATTAAATAGTCCCCTTTCTCTTCATTGCTTATAAAGAGGAATAGGGGAAGGCTATAAAACCTGGAGCAGCCTCAGTGGGGTATGTAAAATTCTTAGAGCAAAAATGGCTTTTTCCGTAATGTCTAGAAATGGTGCTGTGTTTAATTGACAGTTGAAGATAATCATTGCTTATTGTTACTTGTTAACCAAAAGACACATGCTTTTCTGCTTAATATTTATTTCCCACAGAATTAAATAATAGTTAGCATTTGTGGCACAATTTCAGCTCATTCTATAAAAATACTATTCAGAAAAGACTAGAATATATTACAAATGGTTTGCTAAGAATGTTTAGGCTATAATATCAGCATACTGCCAATGTACTTAATTTCTCTGGGCTAATCGTAGTATCCTTTTCAAACTGAGAATTTCTTATTTTAAAAAAAGGAAAAAAAAAAAAGCAAACCTAGGGAAGCGGTTTTTGTTTGGTTTTTAGTAGTGTTGTATTTGACACCATCTGCTCATTCTTTGCTCAGCTGCTTAAAAGGACTGCAAACCTCTTCAACTGCAGATGCTCAGCAATTAAAAACAAATCTGCCACAGATGGAATAATAGGAGGGCTCCACCATGCGTAGTTCAAAATAGGAACTACTCATCAAAAGTAAGGAAGTAGATACCTGCCAGCATTTGAGATCCATAAATAGAAACACGCTTTTAAACCCCATTAAATTGTATTGGACTTGGGGAATTTGTTTCAAAGCAGAGATTGTTGGAAACTGAGGAAGCATACAAATGAGAGACAGGACTTGGCTCTGGAGGACAGTACTGCAGTTTATGCTATGAAAATGTCTCAGAGCTCCCAGTTAGAATTAGGATTCTCTTCTGCAAGTATGAGTGTAACAGAGGCTAAAGAAATAAAGGAAAGGGAGTTGAGGAAACTGGTAATAATGTGTGTATACAGTTTAGATGTGTGCATAGCAATATGATTTGAAAGATTTCTTCTTAATGGGTTTGTTTTCTGTCACTGGATACACAGCCATATCCTGCCCTCCTATGCACATGCAAACAATGGGAGCTATGTGTTTACATCCTAGGGAGTAGTGTTACATTTCTGACTATAAATGTACTTGGAATGACTCACTCCAGTGTATGAAATGCAAAATGTTACAGCATCTGAGGATTTCTTTAGAAGGTTGTAGGCCTCGTAATGCCAAGGACGTAAAAGAAGCAGCTGACTTGCCTAGGCTAGCATGATACAGGCAAACTGGGAAGGAGGGTTCAAATACAAACATTTTCCCTCTTAACAGTTGGGGATGCTTCTTGTCCTGACAGTGTGCTTTTTTAATTTTCCTAGGAAAATCAAACACAGTTCTTGTGATAACATCTGGATTTTGAAGGGTTTAAAAAAAAACAACCCACCTCCTTTGTGTTATGTTACACTGAATGCATTTGCTTTCATCTTGAATTCTCATTGACAACAAGAGAGCAATATTATATAAGTATTATATTTGACATACAGCAGGAGTCATTAAGGGATAAAATTGCAATTGAAAATAGTTTTGATTTCTAAAATTGCAGTCGGTGGTCATTTTTTATAAACCTATTATTCAGCAGCTTTCAATAGAACAGTGCCCAGATCTCCATGTGGATGTAAGGTGCTGGCTCCTGTGGGCGCGTCCTTTAGAAGCTTTGTCTCAATATCTACCTTTCATGTGTGTGTATTGATTTTCTTCATATCCTCACATCTTCATGCTTATTGTTTTACTTTATAGTTTAGTTTTTAGAAATCCTTGGGGAGACTTCACAAGAACAGGAAATATATGTTCTTTGTGCTTATACCTCTGTGTTAATTATGCACATTTCAGTGCTTTCTTCCAAGTTTGTGTCTGATGGAATGGTGCTGTTGAGACCTAGGAACAAGTCTGTAGCTGCTGTTTTCCAGGACTATGTTGTGTGGCTATAGATTCAGGTAATCAGTCTGTTAGTTACTGTTTCGGGAACTACTTGATTTTTCCTCCCATTTTCTCTATTTTTATGCCTGTTTTCACAGAGGACTACATAAAAATCCTGTAAGATCAGATAAAGATGTCATATGCACTGTACCATCCTTTACATGTGTGTTTTTCCTCATATCTGAGAAAAAGATCAAAATCGGTTTTGTTTAGCAGTTGCTGTTACCTGATGGTTGTAATTAACCTGATGTGGGCAGAGGATAAATGAATTGTGGTTTATTATAGGAATTTATGGGGCTGAGAGTAAAAGGTTCTCCATGTTAAGAATTCAAGGTAAGAGTATTGAAAAGTGATCTACTTAGTGACCCGCTCAAGCTGTCTCTTATTAATTGAGGCAGGGGAGGGATCACCGTCATTGGCTTTGAAAAAAGAATTTTTCAGATACCATCTGAGTTTCAATTTCTGAGTAAAACTGAAGCCAGTTCATGTAAAGGCTTGCTCATCTGTAATTATATAAAGAATTAAAGGGACTGCTTCATAGTCTATTTACTGAACTCACAGTTTTTCAGAACTTGACATTAATTGGAAAAAACTCATAATAGCCATTTATTTCATTCAGTTGCACGTGCTCATCTTTTGAAAAAACAGCCTGTGTCTCTCGCCTGAGGTTACACGGTTAGCTGGTGCTTGGGAGCTGGGAGTAGAATAGATTTCCTGACTTCCAGGCCCTTGTGCTTCAGTGGTTAAGCAGAAGTTTTTAATGAGCCAATTAAGTCATCAGTTGTTCACAGTCTGCACTTGCTGTGAGAGGTTGGCAAATAGAAGTAACTTTTCTTGCTTAATTGGCTGGTCTGTTTTATTTTGGGACTGTGCTCTACTGATCTACCCATAATATTTATTCTCCCATTTTTTAATGAGTTTAGAGGGCCAAATCGGACATTATTTATTTATTTATTTACTAATCAGTTTTTATATCTGCTGGGCCTCCTATAGTTTACCCTTTTTTTTGTTCATTTTCCTGAGCATCCCATGTTTGTCCTTTTCCAGTTATTAAGAATGCATTTTTTTTACTTTAGTCTGTAGTTGCTCGTGCTTAAATTACTAAGAGGATTGTAGGGAATTCCCTACATTATTTATAGAAGTACTTTTTTTCTCTCGCTGCTACTGCCCTTCAGTGCAGATGGCAAAAGCTTAGCTCTGCTAAGCATTAGTTTTGTAGGTAGCACATTTTTTTCATATTTTCAGACTGTAAATGAGTATTTGTGATAAGCTGGTTTAATGAATTTCTTTCCAGCAACATAAAAATACTTGACAGTTAATAGGAAAATATCATTGTAGGCTACTGTTGGCTTCACTTGAGTAATTTTACAGGCAAGATCTGATACATGGCTGATCCTGTAATTTTTTGTAAGCTCCTGGAGTCCTGCTCAGTGTTGGAGATAACCTTTTTTCAGTATCATACCACTGAAAGAAATATCAGATGATTTTACCTATTTCTGCAGAATTCTGTAAAAACAGATTTAGTGCTGCATTTGTCAGTGCACATTGAGTTGTTCTAATCCTCAGAGTTCAAATGCTTGCAATGTTTAATAGACTATTCTTGTAATTTTGTGTAAAATTAGGGAATTTTTAAAAGGAATTAGCTGTGGAAGAGACATTCCAAAAGCAAAATAACTGGAGTTAGTGCTTTTGAATAACATCTTTCAGAAGAAACAAACCCTACAAAATTTGGTCCGATAATATTGATCTTTTACACCAGTCTCTTCTTCTATTCCTATATTGTGTTGGAGATTACAGGTAACGGTGAGAACAGTCTAAGGGACAAAGCATTTTAAAGGATGTTCTGTGTGTTAGTGATGGGTATTGTACTACGTTAATATTGCAGTTCTAAGTGCTCAAAATACCAGTGTTTGACTCCTGTGGTATTGTGCCTGAGCGCTCCTCCTCTCCCTGCCCTTTGAACTAGGGCTATGTGCTCTGGTTGTGGAGAGGAAAAAAAGCCTGGAGGAAAGCTGGGTTCTCCTTCCCTTCGTCATCGACCACTGAGATGCCAGAGCAGAGGAGTGTTGCCCTATAAGTGAAGCTCGTGGGTGGAGGGGGATGTCTGCATCCCATGGAGCAGATGTGGTGCAGTGGGGAAGGCTGGAGTTGAGGGGTGCAAGGGCTGGAGTTTAGCGCCACTGTGCACTGCAGCTTGCATGGTCGGATGGACCTCTGGGTCCGCATCCCACTCCTTCAGACATGTCGGAGGACTTTGCTGGAGGGGGTTAGTGACTGAATGGACCCGTCTTTCGCTTTTCCTCCCAAACCCTGTGCTTTCCTGCCCAAGATGTTTAAAAATACTGCAGTACTGACTGGTGCTCTGTGAGATATGGATGACATTATCCATTAGTTTCAGTATGGCTTGATTCTGCTTCTTTTAATCGCAGAAAATTACGTGGGTTTTAAATACAAAGGGCCCAAGAACCTCCCTCAAGAACCATAACTACAGACTTCATTCAGTACTTTTCCAAAGACTGAAAGGTGTTTATACAGTCCTACAAGCAGTAGGAGCACAAGACTTTGTCCCTTATTTCCACTGTATACCCTCAATCATTCAACCACTGGGCTAATCCTTTTGACAGAAAAATGCGCATTCCGGTTTGAGAAAGTTCAACTGAGTAAGTAAATGTCCCTGCGCTCTATTTTGTGGGTAGCAGGATTAATTATTCTTCAGAAGACTGTACCAGCAGCAGCAATTAGATCTAATTACAGATGATTGAAAGAAGTGAAATAGCAGAGGTTGAACGCGCTATTCAGGACTCTTCAGTAAAATAAATCAGTGGGCTATTTAATGCCAGATTAGTATGGCAGAAACCTCTGACACAAGCCTTGTTGTTGCAAATGCATTGTAAGTGAAAACCAATTTATATATTTATACATGCACACATATGTATTCATGTTATTTCATATTTCGTTACAAAGGAGTGTTTTTTGTGGTGAGGTTGGTTGAGGCTGTTCAAATATATCATGCTTTTGGTCCTGAGTAAAACAGCCATCAATTTAAATGTGGCAAAATTTGCTTTCAGTGGAGACAATATACCTTAAAGGATGCTGGAGTGGAGTGACAATGCCTTAATCAAAGCAAAATTGTTCAAATATATCTGTTGATAGTTTGCATGAGGTAGTACATAATTGCTTGACTTTACTTTTGCCCTTAGAAGAAGAAATTTTGTAATTGCTATGTATCTATTATATATAATGATATACATGAGAACTAGAACTTCTGAATTTACAGAAATTGTGTTTGTTCAGTGGTGTTTGAAACTCCTAGGCACCTGTGATTAAGATGCTTATGTTTTTGAAAAGAGTGGTTCATTCTTGTGAATATTCTGTATTGCCCTTTTCGAATACCAGGGCATTTGTTTCAGTAGCTCGTGCATCCCTGAGAGGCATGGTGTTTTCAGGGAGGCTGTTAACGATGATACTTCCTTGCAAGTCTGTTCTGCCTCATCACCCTTGTACTCATTGGTTTTTGTGGCTAAAGCTTGGATTTCTTAGTGGAGAAGTGTGGAATTCAGCTCTGAATCTATGTCAGATCCACAACTGACACTTGGAAAATCAGTTATCCTCTGTATGCCTGTGCTTCCGCTTTGGAAGGTGGGACTAAAGTTCTTCCTCTTCCACACCCTTTATAATAAACCAGAAAAAGCCCTTTATTAGCACTATACAATACTACATTGTCAAGGTGCAAATAGAAGATATTGTTAACAATACACAAATGCAGGCTCTCCAGAGGTATCGCTATCATCTGCAAAAGAGTTGTAAACAAGGCATGTGCGTGTAGCTGACTTTTCTGTACTCTTCCTTTGTGTGAATCTTACAAGTGTTAAACCAGCTTCCCCCCCCCCCAGAAATGCATTTTAATGAAAGGTGCAGACAGCTTATATATAGGCTAATCTCCCCTGGGTGTGTGCAGTCTGTGT
Source organism: Phoenicopterus ruber ruber (assembly GCA_009819775.1). NCBI lineage: Eukaryota > Metazoa > Chordata > Aves > Phoenicopteriformes > Phoenicopteridae > Phoenicopterus > Phoenicopterus ruber. The sequence continues at coordinate 12,061,041 of CM020227.1, forward strand.
TGTGTAACAAACTCTATGGGTGAATTATTTACCCTGATAGACAAAGTAGCTCTTTCAGCAGAGTGGGGAAAATGCGTGGCTGTGGGACTCGGACGGAGTGCTGGAACTGGGTAGGATAAGAGAACAATTTGTTTAGCTCTTAAGATTGGTCCTGATACATCTAGAATACGTAGAAGAGTTAGAAGATTTAGTAAAGATCTTGTTTGTATCACACCAGAGCAGAAGTTTTTTAGTCATTCCCACGCCCTTCCCAGTTCTGAATTTCCATTTCCTTGATTCAGTGACTGTCCGTTTTTCTTAAAAAATTTTTCTGGCTGGGCAGTAGAGTATATTTCTAATACCTTTATCCCAAAAAGGTCTTTAGGACAAGAAACCCTACAAACAGTCCTCCAGTAGATGATCGCAATAGAAACCCTGTTGATGTTCTGGAGCAAATATCGAGTTACAGAGAGCAAGCCATGTGGGTAGCTCCGTAATGCTGTCTCACATCTCTTGCCAACAGATCTGATGTGGTGCCAATAGTTTCCCTGATGCTTTGTATAATTCCTTTTCATGCTGTAGTGCCTGTTCATACGCTTTCTTGGTCATTAAAAAGTTTTTTGCAGAACACCTGGGACAGAGGTACTCTTTAGTTTACCTTGCATGGCTGAATACTTAAATCTTTTCATTCTGACTGCAACAGTCGTCTAAAACTATCCTTGCAAAATACGCTGGTTCAGAAGCTTGATGAGATCGCTTATAGCAAAGAATTAGGTGCTGTGGGAATATTTCTTCCCAGCGGGGCAGACACATAGAGCATGGTGGGAGAAACGAGGTTAGAAAAGAAGAAGGGCGTATTCTGGTTGGATTGTCCTTGCCTGCACATCTGTTGTTGAACATCTCTTAATTTCCATTTTAACTAACACTTTCAGTGCTCTCTTGCTTCTCATTCTCTTTCTGATATTTTTTTCCTGGGAGAGTTGTTAAGCCGATATGTTGGCAGAACCTACAGATGTGTCTAGGGTGGGTCTCCTGCTTAAATGAATTGGCTAGTTTATGTATTTGCTGCTCTTTCCATTTCACCTTCAAACGGCAAGATCTGGCAGGCATTGACAGCCTTTTGTAAATACACAGTGATATCAGAAGATTATCTTTCCATTTATCTTTTTCAAAGAATTTGTCTTTTATGTTTGTGAAAAGTCCTTTGTGGAGGAGGTCTGTATTTTGTAGCAGCTTTTCAGACTTTCTGAAACTTCTGTCTAGGTATTTGCATGGAGTACGCACAAACTTGGTAGTTAATCTTGTGTAGCTGAGTTATATGAAAGAGGACCAAAATTCATTTCCGAGTGTCCTGAACAGTGTGCCCTTTCCTAGTGAGTGTGCTTCTCTGTGCAATGCTATTGTCACTGCAGATACTGAATGCAAATGTAATCTCTTTCATCAGACTGAACAAATACCCTGTATGGTTCCTGGAGCTACAGGTTAGGGAGTATTATCTGTTGTGTTCGGTGTTCGTGCAAACAATTGGGGCCCTCTTTGCACTAGGTAGCTACTACTGAATAATCTTGGGCTTGGGGTCAGCGGAAGGGCTAGAGGTTTGACTGTAAAAGGTTCCAGGCTTGTTTGCTCTGTGTTTGCATTCCCAGAAAGGGAATATTTTAGTCTTTGAATTAACAAATAATAATGTTAGGCTTTAGGTTCCATTTCCACCCCTTGCAGTCCTCTTCTCTTCTTGCCCTCCTCCCTGCCATATCATACCTGTAAGAGTTGGGTTTGTGTCTCGTATTTATCTCTTTAGGGTTCTTTTTACTGCTCCCTATTGTTCTTTTTCCAAGACAGTAGTCTCCCCTCTCATCCATAGTTTCATGGCTTTTAAGGTTGGAAAAGACTGCTGAAATTAATCTACTTCTGTATAATATATTCTGGGAATTTTGCTTTTACTCATATCTGTATTTTAGGAAGCAATTTTGTTTAAGGGCTCTGAGTAAAAGAGAAATCATCCTTTCAGCTTTTGGAGCTACTTGGCATGCTGTTTATTGGCCTGTGAGATGGGTGCTTTTCCAAATTGGGGGAATTTGAGTGCTCTGTTTATATGTACTCAGATACTGTAGGTGTTTCATTAGTCTTTGAATGTGATCTCTTTATGTCAGCAACTGCTTGGTGCAGAAAGTCAACTTTTACAGTCTGTTTTTTCTCTGTTTGGCTTTGTTCCAGATACATGTCCTCTTTGTAACTTGCGTTTTCTTTTGTTCCTAACAGTTTTAAGAATTTCGATTTGGAAGACTCTCAGAAGTGTGCAGTAGACTGGTTGATGATTGGCCCCTCTTCCAAGAGGGAGGAGTACAAAGTGTGTGGATCTTCCATACCTCCGTCTTTCATCTCTGCAAGGGACCATGTTTGGATATTTTTTCACTCGGATGCATCAAGCTCAGGACAGGCTCAGGGATTTCGCCTTTCTTATATTAGAGGTAAAATCTTACAGTTTGTGGCTTCACTTACGCTCTCTGGCTAAACTTGAAGACAGTAGTATTTTTGGTGACCAGGAGTCTTGGGCCAGTCTTGATGACTGTGAGGTGTTAGCATGGTAACACTGACATTATTTCCACTTGGCTTTTTAACAGTATTTCTGAAGTGTACGGCCTGACTTATTGACTTGTGACATGCAGGGTGGTAGATGTTAAAAGTGACATCAGACATGAGGTGGTCCAAAGTTTTGATACTGACATTTTTCTCCTTGCCCTCTTTCCACAGGAAAGATAGGTCAGGCTGTATGCCAGTCAGATGAATCCGTTGCGCAAATGGAAAGTGTATTCCCAGTACTTGGAAGTGTAATTCCATGGATGATGTGGTGATAACTCAGACGAGAGAAACTGCCATGTTCCTCCCACAGAGCCTCCATCCAGCATCTGTCCTCAGGGAATGTTGCCAGGTGTAGCGCAGCGCACTCCACCAAGTGCTTGTTGAATGAGCTGAGATGTAATTCAGTTAAGGACTGTAGTGATGGTTCAGACGAAGATAATTGTCCTGATCTTTCCTGTGGCAAAAGACTGGGTAATTTTATGGATCTTTTGCTTCCCCAGACTTATTCCGTGCTGATCACAGCAGATCAGACCTTCGTTGCACATGGTACGTGGACACACAAGATAATCGACATGTTCTGTTGCAGCTTGATTGCAGTTAGGCTACAACGACTATGTAAAGGTGTATGATGGCCATCGGAGAGAGAGGTGATAAATTAATGCAAACATTTTCGTACCACAACAATAGGCATTCGGTGAGCGTGGAGTCGTTCGAAGGGCCAGCTCACTGTCTCATATCATGCCCCGCTTCCAAGAGCACGGCCATGGGTTCAATGCAACCTATCAGGTGAAAGGCTATTGCCTTCCTTGGGAACACCCTTGCGGAAGCGGATGAGGAGTGTTTCCCAGACTAAGGCAGCATTGCGATGGCTGGTGGCACTGTCCAAATGGCACGGACGAGGAGAACTGTCCTGCTTGCCAGAAGAATGAATACCCATGTGAAGGAAACAGTGGGCTTTGTTACTCAATAATTGACCGCTGTAATACCAAACGAACTGCCCAGATGGCTCAGATTGAAAAAAACTGCTTTACTTGCAGCCAGGAAACTTCCATGTGGTACAAATCTGTGCATCTTTGAGACTTGGCGCTGCGCGGCCAAGAAGACTGCCAGGATGGAAGCGATTGAACATAACTGCCTGGTATCGTTCCCAGGAGGTCATCACAGCTGCTCTGATGGAGTCTCGTGTGTGGCTGCTGCTGGTGATAGCACTGGGTTGTGCATTTAAATTATATTCTTGAGGACCAGGGAATACAGGTAAGCATCATGCTTTATGATTGTGGTGTTTTTTTCCTTTCCTTGTAAAGGAAAAAAGTTGATTGTAACCAGAGAATGGCAAAATACTGTGAAATCAATCTAAGGAATTGATGACAATTAAATAGGCGTCACTGCATTAGGCTTAGAGAAGAGTATTTAAAGATTTTCGGAAGTATGTGAGGGGAATGTCCGTTCTTCTGTGATCTATGAGAAATACACATTTATTGTGCAGCATGACAGCACCTGTATCTAACTGAAATCAAACCTGTTTTGAGCAGTTTCCTCTCCCACCTCCTCTCTGCCCGCAACAACCCCTTTGCACTGACACAAACTGAATGCTGACTCTGTTACAGTGAAGTCTTTGCTGAATCTGAACTGAATAACTCTCCCTCCGCCTCCCCAAATACCGTAGGTCTCAGTTCTACTAAAAATGATGTCCTGCAGTGGTGGGAACCTGTTCTGAGTAGGAGTTGTTACCTCCACTGTTCCCATCAGTGTGAGTTCTGCCCCTTTCCCCTGGTTCTATATGCCTTGCGGTATGGATAGTGTGTATGTTTCTGTGTCTGTGTTTTGTGTGTTTGTGCAAGCATGGTTCTGCCCTTTGGGAGAGAGTCGTAAGGGACTTTCTGAAGACTGTCTCTTGTCATATGCACCAGCTCTGTGCCATGCTGCTGCCACTGTTTGTGTTTTCAGCACAGTGTGCTTTACATTCTCTCCTGATCAAATCTGCATGATTAAGGAGCTGGAAACCAGCCGCCGTGCTATGCTGGGAACCTTGGTGCCTCAGTTCTGGCAGGACAGCCAAAGCTCTCTGCAGCTGCAAGCTGCCCCTGTTGTGTGATTGTTTCCAGTTCTTAATGTTGTATTTTCCAAAAATAACCTTTGGGTCCTTGCTGAACAAGTTACCACTGTTACTGGTGTAAGCTGGCCTATTGAAAAAACTTCCGTTGCCACAGAGTCCAACGTGGGACCACACCAAAGAGTTTGCTGATCTGCTTCACTGATGCTTATACCTTTTGTTTATTTTAGCATCCTGAGCCTAGCTGAAGGTTTGTGGTTTTGATGCTAGCATGAAGCCCTCTGCAGTGCTTTTATACATTAATGTGAGGGAGGCAGGACAAACTGACTGTTATGTCTCTTCTGTTTTTTCTCTCTGGTTCTGTTTCCAGAGCATTTGAGACCCAGATGACACGACTCGAGGCAGAGTTTGTGCGGCGGGAAGCTCCACCTTCCTACGGGCAGCTGATTGCACAAGGACTTATCCCCCCGGTTGAAGACTTCCCTGTGTACAATGCATCACAGGTACAGAGATACGAGTGCCAATGAACTTAGCAGCAGCCAAACTACTATAGATTAGGTAGAATCAGTCTGGAACTGTAGTCTTTCAGTAGCTGTGCTAATTATATGGAAGTCATATAAAAATGTGTATGTTTTACTTGGAGCTGAAGAACCGCAGTTACACATCTTGGTGCTGTGGGTAGTTTTGAACACATTAAATGTGTTTGCTAGGGAGCAGCAGTGAGAAGCACATGCTGTTTCGCTGTTCATCAAGATAGAATGAACAGAGACAAAGGTCAGAAAGTAAATAGCAAAAAGGCTTTTCAAGCTGAAACTGTAAATGTGCCTGAAGCAATAAGAAAGTAAGGTCTCTAGCAGTATTTTTTGGAAATTCTGGGATTATTTTTCATTTACAAATACATTACACTGGGAAGCCATTAAGTCATGCTTCTATTTCATTGCCGAGTCCTCAAAAATCTCCTGTGCCCTGTGAAAGGTGTCCAACTGTGATATAGTTCTTAGTGTGATAAAGCACTTGTAGTTTGTTACTCGAGTGGAGAAATAGTTTGCCTTGGCCTTTCTTCTCTGCTGTTGTCAACAGCTTTTGAGGATCCTCTGCTGTTGCTGATAATAGAGGTCTCAGTGGTCTGCAGTCTGGTTCTTTAGTGGTGATCTGATCGCGTGAGTGGAGCATCTTCCTGGGCAGACAAGTAGAGCTTAAACTCATAAAGGAAACACTCTAAGGGAGAGTCTTTTGGTACAGGCAGCGCTGTCTTTGGTATTCTTACATAGTTCATTAGAAAATAGGCATTTAACAAGGAAGTGTAGGGATCAAGTCTGAGAATTCTGGTAAGGTGGAGATATTAGTGGAAAGAACAGTTTAGGAGAAGTCTTTGAGTATGTGTGAAATCATAGTTTGTTAACGTCTGTGTTACAGGCTTCTGTGCTGCAGAACATTCGAACAGCCATGAGGAGGCAGATGAGACGACACTCGTCACGACGGAGCTCGTCTCGGCGGCGCTTGGGCAGGCTCTGGAACAGACTCTTCCACAGACCTCGGGTGAGAGGACAGATCCCGCTCCTGACACCCGCCCGCACTTCACAGACTACACTGGGTGATGGAATCATCAACCGTGCTGATGGGACTATTCGGAGTCCTCCACCTTCCCCCGAAGGACCTAGTTTAGAGGCAAATGCCCATGGCCAACCCAGGGGCCTACAAGAAGCTGGATGTAGCAGCTTGCAGCCAGAGACTGAAATCACAGAGCCATCACCTTCAAATGTCTTACCGAATACTTGCACAGCAGCACACGCAGAGCCTGAGGCTGGACTCGCTGATAAATCTTTAGGTGCTGAGACCTGTGGCAGTGAGCTTAAGCAGTCCAGTAAAGTGGATTCAGGAAAGGCTTTCAGAGATCCTTTATCTGAAAGTGTTACAGAAACGATCCATGGAGGGTCAGCATCCAGGAGGACTGTCCCAGAGGACAGTAGTTTAAGTAGAAGTCATCCACTGAGTGAAGAGCCACGTAGGTTACCCTTAAAAAAGTGGGAGTCTGCTTATCCAGACAGCCCCATGAATGTTCATATCCAAGTGGATGGACAAAACCGACGTTGCCCTAACTCATACCGCGAGGAGCCTTTGGGTATTCATGCGGCTTGTTGCCATTCTGTGGAAGTGCCAATGTTAGAGCCCTCTACTCCCCTCTCTGAAATCAATACCAGTGATGATGAATCTTTACTTGTTTGCTAATAAAAATTTTTGGTTTGGCCCTGTAAATTTTGTAACTTCATTGTTTATATGACAGCGCACTTTGATGGTAGGTGGTATGTCTGTGCTCTCAACTTTGTCTCTTAAAACCAGTGTGCTTTAATCCCCCAGGGAGTACAGTACAAGACTAAATGGGGCAAGTTTTTGTCTTCGTTGCTATTCCTGAAACTCCAGTGGGGCAGAAGCAGGCCAGTATGCGATGTCAGGGGCTAGAGAGCAAGAATGTGTCACTGCAGTTTCGAGGCATCTCCATCCTCTGGTATTTCGTCTGTGCATTTATTCACTCCGCATTCAGGGAATTAGTGTTTCTTCGCTTTTTCAAGTGGTCTTACCAAAACTAGAGAGAACTCTGTTGGAACCTGGGGCAGGCACCAGTCATTGTAACTATGAGTACTAAACAAGAAATAATATTACTGTCTTTTTAGACATCATAATTTAATTAAAATTTAATAATTTTAATTACAAATACCTAGAAGGAAATAAAATCCTTTGTAGCTTCCTCTTTATAGAAATTGCTCAGTTCCGTTGCTCCCTTCAGAAATGTTTTGATGGCCGTATGTACCTTGAAGCATCCACGAAACCAAAGTTTCTGTATAGAATACCCAGAATGATACCAGGTGTCTTATCTGCTACAGCTTTGTAGTAGATGAGCAGTGTTCAGTATAAGCAGAGTGCATTGAACCCCAGTTGCAGCAATATTTCTTTTTTGTGTTGTCATATGTTACATTCTCTTCATAGTGATGTTGTGAAGGTTGAAGAATTGTTTGCTTTCTCCCTACCCTCTTTTTCCTGTCCTCCCTTCTGTTTTCAGGGACTTTTATGATTATACCACTTTGGGTGTGCCCTGAAGGATACTGAGGCTTCGCGGCTCCTGTTGGCTGCAGTAGGAAGCACTGAGCACTTGGTAACTGTCAGGATCAGACTTCTATTTTATTTTGAAATAAAATCTGCTTCACAAGTTTGCTTGTAAGTCTGCTACCTAAGTGCAGATGTATGAATCAGTTTTTTTTGTTGTGTTTTTTTTTTTTTAGAGGATGCTATTTTGTTTGCTCTTTTTTAAGAACTGAATAGATCAGTGCTATTTTCAAAGCTGACACTGTGTGGATTGTACAACACCTAAATGTAAACTGGTGCCTTTTGGGTTTTTATAGTGTAATTAAAAGCAAGCAAGTTATTTACCTGGAAGAAGGGTGACATTGCTTAACCAGGAGTGACTCGGTGCAGAATGGCAGAACGTCACGGTGTGACAGCTTGGCCCTGTTGTGACAGATGGGGCGTTGGCCAGGCCCCCCCATGCTCTAACAAGAGCTCTGCTTCAGTTCCCCCGTGATGCAGCGACAAGCTAAAATGCTTTATATAGGAGTTAACAAGGAAGTCGATGCTGCTGCTCTGTAAATACCTGAGTGCTCTGAAGCCTGTGTATTACTGTAGGAGTTCAAGTTGCCCAGAGTTATTAACTGAACTTGTAAAACTGAGGTGGACTTTGGCATCTGTGGACCTGGGCTCTGCTGTCCACTGGACCCTCCTGGCTGTAAAGGCAAACAGGCTTTCACAGTGAATAGTTAAGTTTATATCAAAGTGTCAAAGATTTTTTTTTTTTTCCTTTAAATGGGCTATATTTTGCCCTGGATCTTTTACTAGGACTCCCCTTGGGGAGTGCCTTAAAAGGAACAAGGAATAGGACTTTGGCTTTACTGAAATGTAATATGGAAGAATTAAATTGAAGTGATTTTTTTTTTTCTTTTCAGTTGCAAATTGGTTTCATACTGTGCATTCCAGAGGCAGAAGATTCAAACTTCTTAAGGGCATTAATAGCAGGAAGGGCTTGTGGCAAAACGCCTAACAAGTAAGAGTCGTAGTTACATTAAATAAATACTGCTCACTCATTTTTTCCAAGTGCTTTTGTGACCAGAATTCATTTCATCAAAGGAAATGTAGTTTTGAAAAAGATCTAGGTTTCATAGCATTTGTAAACATTTTAGGTACATTCCACCTTTGCAAGGCCATGTACTGTAGTCATTACACTGCCAGGGTTGTTTGCATCTAAGGCTACAGGTTTTAGTGTCCTTTTTTTTTGTCTAAAGGTAATTTTAAATACATAGAATTGTATGTGTAAAGTAGTTAATTATAATTTGGAGGAAGATTATATTTTAAGGTTAATATTCTGCAGATATGAAAGACCTTAGAAGTAAGTGTATATTTAATTCTGTTATGGAAATGTATTTCTATAATAAAATAATGTTGATCATACTTTGCCTTAAACTATCACCACTGCAAGGCTCTTAAAGTTGAAATATGTACTTCAGAATACTGCTATATTTTGGGAACAACCCTGAACAGCTAACACTGTATTTTATTTTAAGATGTGTAACTTCACATGATTTCTTACATATCTCATATATATTTTGTGTACTGATCCATTTGGTAACTCAGTGAAAATTTCATTGAGAAGGTTTTATTTTTAGAAACTTAAAAAAAATCCAGGTTAATGAAAATTTGATGCTTGAAGTGTACAGAAATGTTCACAGCCCTCACTACTGGAATTTATAGCCTTGCATCAATGAGAGATACAGACCTGGTGCTCTTTGTAAGCACGTAATTTTTGTATTCTGCAAGACAGTATTCTCTCCTGTCTCCCCTAGCTCATTCCTCGGAGGGAATAGTCACATTTACTGTTAATTTTGCAGAAGAAATCTCTATGTCTGTGCTGTGAGCGCAAACAGATGCGTTGCAGTGTCCTGGAATGTCGACACCTGAAGAAACAAAGTCTGCCTTAGTCTATGTCTGCGCTTCCTCCAGCTCTTCTAAGCATTAAGCAGTGAATCAACCATCCTCGAAGACACCCAAGTTCTGTTTCATGTAAGCTGTCTTCTTGTATTCAGAACTTGCTAAAATTAAAAAAAAAAAAAAAAAAAGCTAAAAACTGCTACGATGCCAGACATGGGAACAGGAAGTGTTACATTTCTTTGCTCAGTGGAAAATATCACGCTTTAATGACTACACAACGTAACAGTAGTCAGCTAATGAACTTATTAAAATTTTTGTTATTTTAATAATGCTTTTCTGCACTCTTTAAAGATTTTTGTAGACAGAAGGGAAACAAAGTATTTAAACTTAAAAAAAAAAAAAAAACAAACCAAAAAACTCCCCTGTCCAAGCAGGCAAAAAAACCCTCCCTAAAAAAGTCTCTGAATAGAGAAGAATACCTACACTGCTTTAAGAAGAATGGAAGCTCGTAGGCACCATTAAGGGAAAAGTGACCCCCTTATATTTTCTCTTACTGCTATTAAAACATGGGGAATATCCCTGTATGAAATTCTGGCACCTTCCGGCTTGTGTATGACTCTGTAACATCCCTTAAATGTACTTGTTTTCTTTTTCTGTTCTCTGTTTTGTTTTGTTGGGGTTTTTTTGTTTGTTTGTTTGGTTGGTTTTTGTTGTTGTTTGGTTTTGTTTTTTTTTTTACTTACATGTTTTATATATTCATTATACAATATTTTACCGTAACGTATGTACAGGTATATGGTTCAGGTATGGCATCATGGTTGCCAGTGTCTGCTGGTTCCTGGACAATGATACTAAGCAAGTAAGATGCTGGGCATCATCGTACTTTGCTCTTGCTTTGGATCTCTTAATTTTTAATAAAATTTCATGTGCCCAGAGACTGTGGGTTTCCGACTGTCACTCCAGCACCAAAGATCGAGGCTGCCTAAATTGTACTCCCACAGGCTTTGTTTGACTCTGACTCTGCATATGTCAACCCATGGCTCAATGTGTTGACGTGAATATGAACAGTGGGGGTTGGGTTGGGTTTTGGTTTGAGTGGTTTGGGTTTTTTTAATCTGCTTCTTCTGGTAGCTGAAGCTATGAATGTGCATCACTTTTTTAGGTAGTACATGTGAAATCTCACCACTTACTGTTGTGTACAACTGCCTTTAAAATGCATGTATGCATATACCCCAGATAACAAAAAGAAGCCCTGAAGTGTGTGTCTCTTTAGGTGGTTAAAAAAAAAAAATTCTGACGTACAGCCTCTCATTCCCATTGCTGAGGGCAATGCTTGTTTTGCTGATGTTTCTCCTTCCCAGTCTGTGCTTTGGAGGGCACCGCTGGCTCTATCCTCCTGTTTTCAGTAGAAGGTGGCAACTGAGTTATTTTGTGTTGACAGAGTTTACTCTACAGACTTGGAAATCTTCATCTGTATTGAAGAGAATTGGAGAGACTTTATGGTCGTCCAGATTTATCTGTAGCCATGAAGGATGGGAGGACGGAGCTTGATGCAGAGGGATAATACCTCCTAACCTGGTAGAAAGAGTTTACTTTGCTTCATCATGAAGTGCTGATTCAGCTGTGATGGTAGTGGCACAAACAGTAATACTACAAACCATATCCTGATGTGAGGCTGAAATGAATATAGCCCATAAAATGGAAATGCAGTAATAAATTATACCTGTGCACTTGCAGCAGAGTTTGTAGACAGCCTGTCCGGCGCAACAGATATAGCAAACCAAGGAGCTAACTTGAAAAGCCTTGAGGGAATTATGTATTTTTTAAGCAGACCTTTCTCTGAGAGGGAGAAGAACTGCTTTTACTTATTTAGGATTTTTGGTCCTTGCAGGAAGCCGAGTTTTAATTGCCCAGGCAGGCGTTAGGATTTAAAATCCAGTACAAATGGCTATCTGCCTGTGACCTGAACCCACAGGTAGCAAACCTCATCTCCTGTCTCTTGTCAGTCTGTTACCCTAGCAGGCTCTGTTCAATAAGCCATCCTCCCCTCTTCACATTCTGGCTCTTGTGTTCTTGGCTACAGGGATTAAATGGTGACCAATGCTGACGTGAGTGGTAGTGGTTTACATTTTATTCCCTCTTCATTCTTTGTCTCCTGCCTTATGATGCCATCTAGGTCTTCCTTCTATTGCTCTCTCTTACCTTAGGACTACAAGACAAATTTCTTTTTGGCCTCTCAGCATCTCTTGGCCACTTTCTAATCCTTTTCCTTGGATTTTCCTTTTTCATGTGTCCAAGTGCAGAAGTTTCTTGCTGAAGTTAGAGTACTGGTGAGAAGTGTCAAGGAACGAGGAGGAGGGGTTTAAAAACCCAAAGAGGCTTTGCCTGTATTCACAACTGGAGTGGGAGGTGGTGACTCAGGCGGGTGCATCCTCCCGAGACAGGGCACACCATCTGAACTCTAAAGCTTTAGAAAAGACAAATTCCAAGCAAGGTTTACCCTTCAGGTTTTTTTTACATTTTCATTTATGACCTGTACTTCAATATCTCTCATAAAAGTCCTCAGCAGCCGAATAATTGCTGACTTTGTCATTTGGTGCTTGGTACAAGGGGGCTGGAAAGCAAATGGGTTTTGTTTTCAAGGTTTCAAGAATGCACAAATGAGTGAAACATGAGAAATACCTTGATAAAGGCCTCTGAAAATGAAGCGTGGGACAGCATGTATGCTGGGTTTTTTTGTTTGTTTGTTTGTTCATTTGTTTGCTTTCCCCTCAAAGCTGAGTCATTTTATTTAGCTTCAGCTCTTCAGCATGGAGAGGCACGTTTGCTTTCACAGCATGAGTGTGTTCCAGAAAAGCAACGGCGGTGGGCTCTGTCCCCGGCTTCCCAGCCCACCGGAGCTCCTCACCCAGCGACGGTGGTGCTCTTCTGGAGCCACCAGCTCTAGTCCCATGGTCACAGGCTGAGTCAGGGTTGCGCTTTCAGAAGTGATTGAGCGTGGCTAATGAAATCTTGTCTGCCTATTTTTGGATACGTTTTTTGTAGAGATGCTGTCAACTCAAATGTAGTATCAAATACACAGTGATTCATCAATCCTTTCTGAGCTGGATGAAAGCTCTGACCTGATATGAGTCTCTTACCTTGACCCTGCTGAGATCAAACTCTTCTGGTTTATGTACTAACGTGAACTGAAAACAACCAATTCCTTTATCAAGTTGACGAAAATGCTTGAGAGCAGCCAGGCCAGCAGCAGCAGCTCTGCCTTTCTCCCTGTGCTTCCCTTCGGTGCCTGCCCAGCTCCTATTTCCTATTGAATGTCATCTTATTTGGGAGAGGGACTGTCTTCCCAGTCTCTATTTTGCACTGCGTGTAGCACAGTGATGTTGTGATCTGTTGCTGCTTCTCTCGATACTGTGATAATGCCGATAAGAATAATCCAGTACATCTTTTATTGACTTTGCAGGCTGTAAAGCTGACTTAGAGGTGATACTCTTGTTAATACTTACATTATCTTGTTTTCCTTCTGAAATTCTCTGGATGCTGTATTATTGCCAGCACTAAAAGAATAAACAGCACACAGTATTTTTCTGCATTATAGCCTCTAATGTTTTATGCTAAATGAACGTAATAGTCTTATATTATCTATAAATAATATATAGTCTTATATAGTATTGCATAGCTTTTAAAGCTTTGTTTAAACTCCTTTCTTTTGGAAACAACTTGCTTCTCCGTATCAAGTATCACAATGTTCTTGATATGTTTGTTGTGTCAGCCGTCTCAGGGTTTTTCTTTTGTTCAGTGGGCTTTAAAATACTAGCAATTATGTCTCCTTTGGGCCTTTTGCTTCATGTTTTGGGAAAATCTCACTTAGACGGGGTTGAGCATGCTGCTAAATTTCATATAGCATATGAATTTATCTTTCTAGTTCTGTATATTGATTTCTATGGTTAGAAATTGTACACATTAGGAAAAAACTTTTGCAAAGTCTTTAAAAAATAATCTATGTGATGTTGGGAGCACAGATGAAGCTGTCCCTAAAAACTAAATAAGACATCCTGGAACAGCTTTTGAGGATTGGTATGTAATTTGAAGATGAGCTCTACTAAAGCATCTTGTTCTAAATTCAGCCTTCTGATTTAAGGCCAGATGTTGATTGTTTTAAAGCATGGCAGTATAATCGGGGAAAATTTGAGCCAAACCCAGTTAACAACTATGAGGCAATTGGTCCTTTAATTTTGCTTTTGATTTCCTTAAACAATAGCCAAGGAAAGCCTTGGTAGCAGTTACAGCACATTATTATTATTGTTGTTGTTGTTATTATTGCTACTATTACCTTTCTCATTACTATACAGACTTGTTGTCTCAAGAGCTTCAAAGTTTCTGTGCTGGCTGATTTCCATACTTTAATTATTTAAACAAACAAAAATAAAACCACACCAAAACTTAGCAGTTCTGAAAGAAGTCATTACTGCTGGTGCTATAATACATTTAATTTGCCCACTAGATAATAAAGTTATTGAAAAAATTAATCTTTTGGAAATTATACCACAGAAAGTGGATTTTGAACTATGGAAAATAAGACTCAGCCACGAGAGCCTCCGACACAGGTTAAGTGTTCAGGTGCTGCTTAGCCAGCAGAAATAGGGGAGGTGTGCTGTGAATTAAAAAAAAAAAAAAAAGCCAACAGAATATATATGATTTTCATTAGCAAACTTTATATATTCGTAACATTATTTAAAATGTGGAATCTCTCTTTACATGTGTGCACATGTACACACAAACCCACACCTTTTTCTTTAGCTAAATATATATTTTAATCTCTTATGATTAACAGCTTATACAAAGAGAAGGGGTGTAAGTTCTGTTTCTTTTTAGTGTCTACCATCTGAAAGTTTGGAGATAAATGGATAGATATTTAAAACTAGTTTTGAATAATGCATTGTTTTGGAAAGGTACATTCCTTGAGCTCGCTTCTTATTTTGAGTCTATTCTTAAATCTTTGTAGAGCGTGTGGTACTTGACAAACTAAGCGATTAATGAATCCTTAATTTTTGTACCAGGGTCTGTAAGACATAGAAAGATACTTTTAAAATTAAATTCACATGGCTGCTACCAAGGCTACTGAATGCGATAGTTTTTGTTTTCAAAAGTTGCAAAAAAATAGCAGCGATTCAAAATATTGCTCAGAGCTGTTCTTGCATTTTGCATTTTCAAAAGATTCTTTGGTGTGAAAGTGGCCATATTGCTACAGCAGCAAATCTCTATATATTAATTAAATATGTGAACTAGATTTTTTTTTCCTAGTGTTTGCCACAAATAAAATATGCAAAACACCTTCTAAAGAGCATCTGATGTGAGAATGATTTAGGCTTGTTACTTGGCTGAGCATAGTTGAAATGGGGAATTTGTTTCTGCAGCAATGTGACATCACCTGACACTTCAGTAAAAAGGAGAAACGTCAGGCTTCGTTCTCGTGTTTCCCTCAAGTTCCCGCTGCTGAGCCCACTGCAAACCCCTCCACATCTCCATCCTTCCTCCGTTGGCACCCGGATCATGCTCAGCGTCACGCAAGAGTTCCCAGGTGGTGCAATGAGCTCCGTCCCCATCCAGGACACAGGAACCCAGGTGCGCCTTTGCAAAAACGCTTCAAAATGGAGATACTTGAGATTTTTATTACTACTTCTGTACATTTTTCTCTGTGTCACCAAACGATGCCTGAACAGTCAAGCAGGCTGTTGATTTTGTGCCCTTCACTCCAAGGTCTGCCCAGGCTGGTTAGCGTTCAGCGCGATGACCCTGCGCCTGGCAGGGCTGGCTGCGCCGGTGCTCGGGTGCTCGGACGGACGCGCTGTGCTCTTGCAGGTATGTGGAAGGATGATCCTTTGGATTGTAACTTTGACACCTCATGTTACATGAGGATTCACCCCACCCAGGGACAGTAACAGGAATTTTCCTGCTGGCATGGGTGTCCCAAGGTCTCCTTGCTTTCTCTTGATTTCTCCACTTTGATTTTGCATTGGGAGCTGCCCTACTTTTGAAATGCCTAAATTTGTATGTCTCTGATGGACACTCATGGCTGCTGAAATCAGTATTCCAGAGCTGTATCTGTGCTGCTTTCCCCTGCTGAGCAAGTACACTGCCAGAAAAAAACAACCAGCACCTTATTTTATATTTTATTTCTTTTCTTTTTTTTTTTCTTCTCTTTTTTTCTTTTTTTCTTTAGGGAAAAACTAAAAGCTACAGATGCCGTAAAGGGTGTAGCTCATTTTATGGGCTTCACTACTGGAGCTCTAAAACCATTTTTTTTTTCCAGAAAAACTTTTTGCAAAAATCAGCATGTAAACAAGAAGCCACTTCAGCCTCAGAGGCTGCGTCATTATTTCCTCGCGGCCGTCTCGCTTGCCGGTCGCCGAGAGCGGGCCGAGGATGCCTCCTCCTCCTCGGCAACTCCCCCCTGAGGGTAGACCACAAAACACAGCTTCTGTCCCCAGCATGTCATGGACTCTGCGAAGAGCAAACGTGGGTGGTTAATGGGAATGCTCGAGCTCTTCTAAACTAAAGCGTGATGCTGGGCTGATGCAACGTGTGAATGAATGTGCATCTTCCCAGCCAGGGCCGTATGACCCTGCTGCACAGCCGACCACCCCCTCCAAACCTTTTCATCCCCAGCTCAGTGACAAAACAGTGTTTGCAAAGCACGGGCAGGTTAAGACTGGGCAGTTTTAGGGGGTCCCGCCCACAGCCCAGCCTCGGCCGCTCGCAGAGCTGCCCGGTGCTGCGCGTGGCTGGGCTGGGCCGGGCCGGCTGCCAGCCCTCCTGGCACTGCGTCGGCCGTGCGGCAGCGGTGGGACTGCTGGTCTTGGGGAGCCGCCAGCAGCGGAGTCCCACCACAGCCGGTAGAAACCCTCCGGTCAGAGCGAAGGGTCTGGCTTGCTTCCTTGAAAGTCCTCACCTTGGAGCAAAACAATTAAAGCCAAACACATCCAAAACATAAAAGACTTGGGTGCAGTTTTAATTTTACGTGAGTGATAAAGTAAGGCTGTCTTATCTCTTGAGTGTGAAATAATTCATCATGCGGTGCGGGGCTTGTGCAGTGGGATGTGCTGGTGGCACAGCGGGAGGAAAGCAGGGCAAGGAGGAGGCAAAGCTCTCGGCCATTGTTAGTCCTTTTGCGATAGCTCATTTAGCCTTCAGGCGCTTAAAGTTACACTCCTGTGTGTCTGCTCTGGGGCAGGCTTGCAGTGTGAGCGAGCTGAGTGGATGGGGAGTTGCACAGGGGCATGAAAGGAGGCAAATGTGCCCAGGAGTGAGCAAAGCAGTGGCCCAAAGGCAAGTGCTGCCTGGCCACTTTGTGCTCAGGGGCCGCCTGTGACCGAGAGCGGTGGTCAGGCTCGCACGCCGGTTCCCTGGCTGTTTCAGTGCCGATGCGGCAGAGGTTAGGCAGATCCCTGCAGACCCAAGCGCAACCAGCAGCCCCGAGGAGCTCAGCGAGGCACCGCGGTGCCGGCTTACCTATTAGCCTATTTACACACTTTGGTTTATTTCTCCAGTAGACTCCAAGGAAAAACACTGGCACTCCGGTTAAAATGATAATGAGTCCAACTCCACAGACAACCGGCTCAGAGTATAAGCTGAAGATCAGCAGAAATGCCCAAAATGCCAAGTAAGTGATGGGGACGAGGAGGTTCACCTGCCAGGAGAGAGCAGAGCAGAGCATGGCTGTGCAGAGCACCAGCAGTGGCCGACCGGCGGCGGGGGCCTGCAGCTTCAGGACCCCCCGTGGGTCATGCCCCCCTTCCCTCCACCACTATCATCCTCTCTGCCCATCCCAGCAAGTTCACAAGGGGTCTGCCTTTGTATCCTATTTTTACACTAATGGCACTTCGGGACATGGTTTGGAACCTTAAAGCATTACTGCTGCATCAAAAAATAAACCGTTCTTCAAAATGGGAGGACAGAGGGCTTGGTGTGCCTGTCCTGCCCTTCGCATCACTATTGCAACCAAGAGATTTAGCTTTAACATTGTCACCTTGATAGGTCTGAAGATTTTGGGTTTCTTCCAGCGTAGCACAATCAGGCCTATAATTGTCACTCCGTAGCAGAGGTAGTTAATAAATGACACGTAGTTGATTAGCTGTGTACGTGTCTCCAACGAGCATGATGATAAGAGTGGCCAAACACTGCAAAGAGAGAAGCATAGTCTTACTTGAGTCATTGCTAGAAAAGGTAGCTTAAAAGCAGTAAAACAAGCAAAAACCCCATAAATGCAGTTAAAGTCATTTTGTTTATGGCCCCCGCTGGGGTGCCTGCTGCCTCCTGCGGTTCGGTGCCTCCAGGGCTGGGGCTGAATGGGGATTTGGGGTTATTCAGGGCATGCTGAAGCCAGACGCCAGCAGGTCTGTTTATAAATACCCCAGGGTTGCTGGCAGAGGTGGTTCCGCTGCCCACAGGCAGGCAGGGCTGGGAGGACTGGCAGAGCTCTCCATCGCTCCACTCCACCCATTTCTGTTGCATGTTTTAAAAGCTGTTGAACCCTGTGGCGAGGACTTCTAGTGAAAGAAGGATTTCTTGCAGACTAACACATTGTGGTCAGTGCACTGCGTTGTTCCAGGTGCCCTGTATATTATAAAGAGTAAGAGCTTTGCCCTTTCCCCCCGCCAGCCCATGGCTCATGCTGCAGATGACTGGCATCATTAATCTTTTGAGCATTACTTGAGTTTGGAAACTGGCAGATGGATGGTGCGAATTTCCATGCCTATGCTTACTTGTTTGTACTGTATTCTGCGTAACTCCGTAAAGCCAGGAAAGCTGGCTCGGGGGCCAGGGGGTTGCTCCTCAGGTCCCGCACCCCTGCCCATCGGTACCCCAGGAGCTGAGCTGAGCCCCTGCTGCACCATGTACCAGTCCTACGCATGTTGTCTGCTGGTGGCCAGAGCCTGAGGGAAACTAAATATCCAAATCCCTCCCAAGAGCGCTCAGGATTTGGGGCTGTGTTACTCCAGGCTCTCTTTTTGCTTATGTCCCTTTTTCTTAATTAGCCGTTTCAATAGCAAAGTCCTCTTGGGAGGGAGGGCTTCGGCACCACTGGCACCAGGAGTTATGCTCCGCTGTAATCAAATGACCCTTTGGTCCCTCCGTTCCCCTGTTCAAAGCCTCGCAGGCTTGGCAGGGGCGGGGGGATTTCAAGACCTTGAGCAGTCTCACCACAAAATGGATTTAAAATAGGACAGTGTTTTGTATCAGTGTCATATAGTATGTTCCCTGCTTTCCTTTGACAGGCGCGTGGCATTGTATGCACATAGGACGCTCTCCTGCCACTAACAGGTTTTGCAGCGACGCTACTCGGAGCAGTGAGATTTCCTGTGTAGGTGACACTGATGTGTCAGATCTGCTGACAGGGTGGGCGTGATCCCCGAGTGATACGAGGCTGCAGCGGGGCGTGCTGCTCCCCCCGATCACCACAGCCTCAGCACAGCAGGCTGGGAGAGCCGGCTGCTACACACTGTCTTGCAAAAAAACGCAGCCTGTTTATTTTACATTTAGCTTGGCCCTTTGATTTTTGAAAGGATTAGTAAAAATACAGGTCTTGATGGTGATGTTTAACCTCCATGTATAAAGAAACCTTTCTCCATGCAAAGAGCTAGGTGTGATTCATCAGAAGAGAAAAAGGAACCTAATGTGTTAATTAGGTTTTGCCTGAAGTCTGACCCAGTTTGCTACTGTAGCTGCCTACACTATATTATTCTTATATTTCTATTTGTTAAGAAATTAATATTTCATAGCAGCATTTGATATACCCTGAGCTGCATTAAAACACCTTCAAATGAATGAATTGATATGCAGCATTGGTTCTGTGATTTGCACTGTAATTCAAGGGGATGGTTTGAGCAGAGCGGGGGGCTGGCATACGCCTAATTGATCAGCCAGCTCAGCTCAGGCAGCCCATTGGTGTTGGGCTATTTCACAGGGAAACAGCCTCTGAAACTCAGTGTGTTATTTCAGCCGATGTATTTTAAGGACGAAGGAGTCTGCTTCATCGGGCAGCGCTCTCTGGCTGCCCGGGGCAGGGCAGACCTTGGGCAGTTTACCCCAAAACCCTGCATGGGCAACGTGCAAGGTGTTTGTGATGGGGCACTAAGCCCCGGGCGTGCTGTAAAGCCTCAGATACGCGGGTATTTTGTCGTAACAGTAAAATGTGCAGGAGGCTTATTTGCGTGAAATTTGGTCTGGGTGTATTGTGCCAGAATTGCTGTTAGAGCTGGGAGATACACTAAACATGCACCTTCCTAGTGCATCTGGGGTCAAACCCTCGCTGTTTTGATATCAGTGGCAAATCTGCAGTTGGCAGCAGCTGATGCAGGTGAGATTTCAAGCAAACGCCCTTCAGGGAATTCCCTTGCTTGGGCCACGCAACCGGCATGGCAGCACCAGGAGTCATTTTCCTCTTTAACATCTTCTATGCCACAGTAAAACCCATCACATATTCTAGCTTCACTATTGGTAAACGTGTATGAAGCTCTTGTTTCAAATAATAACTTCTGTAAGTCATTAGTATCACGGAAATTTATGCTGTATAAAAAGCGAGAGAAATCTTCTTGCAGGAGCACACCAGCAACCTGACCAGCCCCAAACCCTCCCAACACTTGGCTGGTTGGTTTTGATCTTTGCAGGTGACCTCTTGTCTGTCTGACGTACCATTCAGCAGACGCGTTACTCAGGGCCACTGTAATCATTCTCCCTACTGAATTTTTTACAGGCCCAGAGAAGAGAAATACCCCCAGTTCTCAGAGCACTGCTGCATCATCCCTCACAAGATGTCTTGGTCGTTGAGTGTAAGTAACTTTTGGAGCACTTTGTCCTCTCCCTGGCACCCACCATATCTCTGGCTTTGGTGGCGGGATCTAAACCAGCCCTGCTTGAGTGGGATTAGCAGTGATCATGGGCATTTCCTCCAGGTTAAATGTTTGTGGAAAGCAGGCAAAATTGATCAAAAGAACTCGTCTTTTCTTAAATGAAGTACCTCCGTTCCAGACAAGGCCAGTCTCTGTCTCCACTGTGGGAAGGACAAGTGGTAAGGGGATTATATTGCAGCTCAAGTTAGGTATGAGGGAAACCCTCCAAGCATCAAGGGTGGTTGGGAGTGGGAGGGATTATTTCCGAGGCTGAAGGCTGCTGCTCTCTGGGGCCATCAGAGCGGCTCACCCAGCACCCACCAGCAGCACTCCAGGCTGACTCATTTCTCCTCTGGGGTAAAAGGACTTCTCAGGATTTTTCTAGTTCTCCTCCATGTGATCAATATTTCTAGGAGCTTCCCCAGGTCTGAGCAGGTTACAGGGTGACAGAGCAGGGATGGTTAAAACTTACGCAGACAAGCAGGGCAAGGGATGGGCGTGCAGTGCTTGACGTGGATCATGGCAAGCAAACTCGGCAAATGGCCTTCTCGGGCGCGGAGAAACACAACCTGGAAATAAGAATAGTAACACTGAATCCACTGGGTGTGCAACAGCCTGTTCAATATCTAGTCATTTAAGGTCTCTAATCTCAACTGCCCTCATCGGACCTAGCGTGGAAGGAGCTGCGGCCAGTGGGTGCTGGTCTGCGACCAGGGAGACCACTAGAGACTGCCTGCGTAACCTGGTGTAAGTTATTTAAACTAGACCCTTCACTATACGAGGCCTTAACGGCTAATGTCATCTGTCAAATGAACTGCTCTGAGACGTCTAATTACCTCTGAGAAGGAGGACCAAAATCTGTCCAGTCCCTGTCTGCTGGCTGGCATTGCCTCCTTACCTAGGGTGGGATGAATACTGTGAAGGTTGTGTGGTGATCAGCTTATACATAGCCAAGGCATAAAAAAATCTCATAGATAATATTTCCAGTGTCAAAAGGTTTTGGATAAGGTTAACATGCCTTAAGATTTCATATTTAAGTGCATAACCTGTTACATATGCACTCAGATTTGTTGCATCTCATGATACTCATGAAAGTGCTGAGATAAATAACTTTCCCAAGGTACTTAAGACTGGGTTGTTTCCTCAAAAAAAATTTATAACTTTTTAATTAAGTTCAGACAGGTCAATTAATATAAATAGTCTTTACAGATTCTGGTCCCACTATCAACAGTGTGCATGCAAAGCATCTTGCCTGAAAAGAGTTTTTGCAGCATGGGAATGAAAATGTCTGTAACTGGGAACAGCACCAGGCCCTAAAACTCCTCTTTGAGTGAAGCACAGTTTAGCTTGTAAGCTACTGGAGCTTTACTGATGTAAAATGACTTTGGTTCCATGCTAAAGCCGTGTTTGGCTCTTACTGTGAGTTATTCCACATCTGCAGACACTTTCAGTAGCTCACTAAGGATTATTTTGCAAGATTCCGTGATTCAATATTACATTTGCTGATTTGAAACAGAGCAATTCATAACTGAATGTATCCAACACGCCCAACAACGACCCTCATGCTCTACAACATCCAAAGCGTCTAGCTAGCATTTCTTTAGCAAATGAAATTAAAACAGCCCCTCCCCAAATTAGATAACGTTCATAAAATTGTACTCCATCTAACCTTGATGAGGTAAAAAGGTATCCATTTATTCCTCCAAATGTAGATAGGGCCACTGAGACTGGCATAACCCAGGAAAAATAGCCCAGTAACTTTTCACCAAATGTCTAAAGCAACAGAAGGCAGAGAACTGAAATACACTGCAAAGCACAGAACTGAAATCAAAGTGTATTTTAGACATCCAGGGAATGGTTTACTTACTACTGCCACAGCGTTGGAGGACAAGAGCTCTTGGGGTGACATGGCAGTGAAATATGCAATGTTGGTGAACGTATACACAAATGTCACCAATGGGATGGATATGAATATGGCACGAGGTAGGTTCCTAATAAAAGAATAGGAGGGTAGATAAGAAATTACAGTCATGCACAGCGAGACCACAACAACTGTGTACGGCCCGAGGGGGTCACCCAGCTGGGTGGGTTCATTGGCTGTTTCTCTGGAGGGGAGCCGCGCTTCCATCGGCTCTTTGACCCGATGCAGGTTGGAGAAGGCTGAAAGTGCTATGAAACGCCACGTCTGCAGAGGGGAGCTCCCTGGGACAAAGCCACCACGTGCTACCGCTGGGCCGTTGATTGGGATCAAGGCAGCATGTTGCTGAAAACCGAAATAGCATTTCTCAATAGCCCTACGTACAGGCAGCAGTGGTGGAATAAAATGCCTTGTTGTGCTTTACCTTCACCTGCTCTGAAAAGGAATGGGACCCAGAGACCTCTTCAGAGGTGGACACCTGAACCATTCTGCATCTAACACAATAACGCATTTTTTCTCTGTGTGTCAGACTTGGAAAAAAGTTTTAAAAAAATATTTAACCTTTGTGATTTTGAACAGATTTAGTAAAAATGGGAAGTTTTTTGGTTATCCAATACTTATTATATTTTAGTTTTTCCTCAGATACTGCAAAATAATAAGGTAAAAGTCAATCCTTTTTATTTCTCAACTGAGGCCATAATTTGCCTTAAGTCATAACTTTTCATTATTCAGCTTTGAAATTGTGGTGGTCCATTAAAATGTTGTGTTTCATTGAGGGAACACATTACCACACTTTCTTTATTCCTGGCAAGATCTCTGGACATGTACTTTACCACTCATGAGTGTGAAGCCGTGTGCAGAGCCCACTCGTAAGCTGCAGCTTTAATTCATTTCCATCCAGGCTGTGTAATAGCTTAAACCTCTCCTTGTTTAATTGCTGCTGTGTATTGAATGCCCAGAAATAACTAACGCTCCAAGAGCTGCTCTTGGCGTTCATCATTCCACTTCATCAGGTCAGAAATGTTGAACGTTGGAGCTTTGCTTTACCAAACGAGCACTCCAGCTTCCCAGCCTGCTCATGATAAATCATTTCCAAGCCCCTTCCTGTACCCAGGACCAGCAGCGACCCGACCTCGGCCGCCCCAGCGGGGGGGTGCCCGCAGCCACGCTGGGGCAGGTAGTGCTGCCTTCACTGCGCAATGACTCTCTGATCTTCTCTTTCAGGTGTTGCGGAAGATCCCCTTTGGGTGAAAAAGCCAAGTGACTTCCTGTGTAATTCCACATTTTTCTACTAGCAGTGATTCTCCCTATAGATACTTGTGTGGCATCTTATCACTGGGTTAATTTCTACCATAGGAGCACTGTATGATTGGATAGTGCCATCAAGATAATGCTTTGTCGATAGGCTGGTTGATTCAGTTAATGCCTTGTGCAATATATTCTTAATTTCAGTGTTTCTTTAACTTGCCTGCTATCTGTTCTAAAAACAAAAATATCTCTCCTTTAGAAGACCGGTCCCATAGACATGGAATGACATCGCTGCAGCTTATTAAATGAATAATATTACCAGATGGCTCCAATGTCTCAGCACTTCAAGAAAATGTGGATGGCATGGAAATCGATACTTGCCTGCGGGGATCAACCAGTTCTTCTGTTACATAGTTCAAGAAGTTCCAGCCACTGAACGCAAATGAACCTTGAAGAAAGCTAACGCTAAATGCCCCACCGATGGAGTCATCCAAAAATTGAATGCATTGCTTGGTGTGAGCTCTTCGTAGTTTCCTGCACAGAGAGCGCAAGCAAGAGGTTAAGCCACCCCTACCTACCAGAGACACCGGAAAATAGGTAAACTTTTGCTTTTTATTCTTTATTTTATTCTTTATTCCTTATTGGATTTGGGACTTCATGCTCTTCATGTCACCACGGGCTGGCATTGCACTTGCAGCACTTTCTGCGGGACGGTGTCCTGGGGAGGCAGCTCGGGCTGTACGCACGGGCATCCCTCACTGCCATCTGTGCCGTGGCACTGGCATCACCGCCGCGACTCATGGGACACTTTGCCAGCCTGCACTGTCTAAGGATGGCTCCTTGGTGGGGTAAATTCTACCTGTTCTTAATGTGGTTTTCTTTTACAAGAGTTCGGTGGTGTTTAGTAGAAATACTGAAAAATAAAATGTTCTGTGAGGCTGGAGATTTGTCAAGATTGTGGGACTATTACCACTGAGGAAAACAAGTTTTCTGCTCTCTGTAAATGTCATATTGTCGTCTTCCTTTATATGACTCTCATATATATTGGTAAAAACATTGTGAGCCTTTTGTGTTCTCTGCTTTCCATTAAGTTGGTGAATCAGTGAGACTTTTTTTACCTATTTTTACAGTCTTATAAGTGACTTTTCTGTAGGAAATTGGACTATGCCCAAAATGAAGCCGGTGTCTTCCTGCCCTGGGCAAGGCATCGCTTATTCATTTATATGCAGAGCACTTCAAATTAAAGGAACATGCAGCAGATTAAAAAATTTCAGTAACTATTCCGAAACATCTTCAGCTGCCCTCCTTTATCCTATCAAAACCAACAGGGCAGGCCAGAAAGGGACTTGTTTAAGGGGATACAGCTGATTTCTCTGTTGTGCCATCCTTTCCACGCAGCGTGAGCATACAGCCCCGCCGCTCGGCTAAACCCAGCGTGCCTTTGGGTGGGTTTGTAAGGAGGAAACAGTGCGGTAAGTGGGAAAAATCAAGTCTATCAACAGTACCATACCGTGTTAGAGCTGTCTCACAGAGTACCTTTAAAGATCTGTATGAAGCCCACAATAATGATAAGGGCCAGGGCTAAGAGGTTTTCCCTGCTGTAAATATATCCTGAATGCGCGTTGCCCATCGAACACTGGAGCTGTTCACCCAGGTCAGGAGGACTGGAGAGCAAAAGATTGAATTCAGTGAAATGAAATTATGTTTATTTAAGAACACACAGTCAAAGCATTGAAAAACACAGGCTGACGCGCACGTTCCTGAGGGAAGCTCTAGTGTGGCCAGGAGCGAGGGTGAGGAGGAGCGTTGCTTTTCCCTAGGAGACTCCCAGCTGCAGGGGCATCCCTGGCAGCCGGCAGCTTTCCCCCCTCGGGCACTGCCGGTCGGGGCTCCCCCCAGCTCTAGTAACTGTGCCTGAGTAGTGCTCAACGTGCAGGGATCGCTGCCTCCTCACGGAAACAGAGAACGTCTTCAGTCCCCGTAGCTCTGGTTTGCTTTTGCCAGCTTTGTAAGTAATTAATGCAGAGCCGGTGGCGTGCTGTGCTTCCTACACACTTGCGTTTGTGAATGTAAAAAAAGACTAGGAAGGGCTCAAATGGCGGTGGTGGGTAATCCATGCTGGTGGGTAACCTGTGCCAGGCGCCCACGGCTCTGCAGGGAGCACCGCACTGCCCCATCCCACGAGCTCACCTGCCGCCACTTTCCCCGGGACCTGCAGGGATTTGGGTGCCGTTGTGCTCTGCTCCAGCCCACTGTGCTTGCTTGCGGGTAAGTGGGAAGGGACTGAATATCCCATACTGGCCATGGTGCCTCTCCTGGGACCTCCCCGCCCGCCTTTCGGGTTCTGGCAGTGACCGCAGCCTGGCTGGAGCAGCCCTTCGAGCAGTCCCATGCAAAACCGAGGCAAGCTCTGTGTGTGCGCGAGAAGCAAATACTCACGTAAACACACCATGGAGAGGATCCTGGAGGCATTATAGGGGGGGATACAGTTAGGGAAGACGGGCTGCAGGACATAGTTTGAGAAGGTCAGTGCAATGACGGCCAGACTGGTAGGGTACATGATAAGCACTGCGCTCCACAGCAGCAGAAACCTGAAAACACAATAAAAGCCAAGAAAGCCGCGCTGAGGGTGTGCTGGAGGGGGTAACACACGCTCAGCTGTGCTGCGCTTTGGGACAGCTCCCGAGGCACTGGGACCAAGCACCTTCGTCCCTGTCACACGTAACAGCCTCCTACTT
Source organism: Phoenicopterus ruber ruber (assembly GCA_009819775.1). Classification (NCBI taxonomy): domain Eukaryota; kingdom Metazoa; phylum Chordata; class Aves; order Phoenicopteriformes; family Phoenicopteridae; genus Phoenicopterus; species Phoenicopterus ruber. The sequence continues at coordinate 12,087,423 of CM020227.1, forward strand.
GTGCCTCTCCTCTTCCCTTTTCCCATGTTACCAGTGCAATCTGCATTTTAAATTAAACATTTTTGAGCAAATCACAGTTTAGGGACGTATGAAAGAGTGAGTATGCCTAGTGCGCACGCTTTGATTTAGCTCTGTATGTCAAAGTGAAAGCATCTCTCTTGCTCCTGGGCTGACGTGGTACCGCAGCAGACAGCAGTCCCTACATTGAAGGCATCTCTGAAGGATTTCAGCAGGGCACGAGCCAGCTGCACTCTGGGAGCTGCTACCAGCTCCCCGCTGGTCAGTGGGGGGTTTCTCATCATCGTTCGGGTTGGCTCTGCGACCTGGGCCGGGGCAGCTTAATGCTGCAGTATTCTGTGATTGCCCAGCCGGGGCCCACCCAGGCTGGTTGTCTGCCTCCAGCTGTGGCTGAACATGATTGCACCAAATGAGGTTCCCTTGCAAATATGAAGTGCGAGATTTTTTGCTTTCTCACTCTGGGAAAAAGAAGAAAATACTTGTAAAAGCAGCAGTGGATCTGGTCAGTGTTTTAAAATATTTGAAGTATTATTATTTCTGTAGTGAGAAGTAATCATTGCAAGAAAGTGAAATCCTTCTTGCCATGTACATACACACACACGTTAATTCATTCATCTACATGCACAAATGTAGTGTGTAGGGATGCCCAGCACAAATGAGGATCAGAAATGACATTTCCAAATAAGATGGTGTAATTTCTAGATTACATGGGTTGCTCTTTTAAAGGCTGCTCCCTCCCAGCATGCTACCTGCTGCCAGCCCCTTAAATCCAGCACAGCTGGGTGGGTTGCTCCTGGTGCCGTTGACCTGGAGGGAGGCAGTGCTGCTTGCTGGGTGCTCCTCGGGCAGAGGTGGTGAGTGTTTCTCAGTCCCGTCCTTTACTTTGCCTTGTTGTTTCTGAGAAGTATGGGGCAATCTGGTGCTTCCTTTTTTGTATTAACTACCAGAGAGTCAATTTGGTAAACTGGCTTGATGCAAGAGCTGGTTACCTTCCCAAAGGGCACTATTGTTTTTAGAACTTAAGGGTTTTTTTTCCTTTATTTTGTTGTGTCACTCTTTCCCCCCTGATTTCTAATTTTTTCATCATGGTTCAGAGCAGTTTCCTCCAGTAATTGCTTTGTGCTATTTGGTGCTGAGGGCGGTGCACCCAGTTCGGGGTAGCTCTGCAGACCCTGCTTGCTGGGTGAGTTAACCCAACTGGTCCCTGTGTCGGGTGCTTAAATGACTGAAGACTAAATATGACTTAAAGACTGCAATAATAATTTGCTGATAGGGTTAGGATGCTGGTGGTGCTGAGCGAGGTCAAGGTCAGCCCTCGTTGCCGCTGCAGGAGCCCCAGCTGTGCGTGCCCGGCAGTGCTGCTGCCAGCTGGCAGGGCTCAGGCAGAGCCGCACCTGGGGGGCCATGGGGTTCCGTGGGCAGAGGCCAGCGGCTGTTCCTCATCACGTTTATCTTAGCCTGTACAATTTATGTAGGCAGAGAACTGTCTTCAGCTAAAAACGTTCAGTGGGGAGAATGATTCTGAAAACAGTATTTCAGGCAAAATTGGCCCTTGCTTCTATGTTGTAATATGAGGTGTGTTACAGCTGGTATTGAGTAGAATACGGCTTAATGGGAATGTGAATAATTCAATAGATTTCTGACAGTCAATTTGTTTCATGCTGAATTGAAATACATACAGCAGTGATAACACCAATTAAAGTAAATGCAGAATTTTAGCAGAGGGTGACAAAGTTGCACTGTCAAATGGGAAGCTTAAATGAGAGATGGCATTAAAATAAGAAGGAAGCTTGCATAAGGTGTAAGCCTACTTTTATCTTGGTTTTTCCAGGTAAGTTTTAACCAAAGTCTAGTTCTGAGAAAAATATATCCACGCTGGTCACTCGGATCATGTTCACATCCCTGAACATCCAGCTCTTGGGGCTGGGGCTGCACTGCTGAGCGCTCCCCTTACTCTGGCGGTGCTGTTGGCAGCTGCCAGGGACAGGATCTGGAGCCAGAGGTCCAGCCAGCTGGGGATGGCTGTTCTTGAGTTAAATTGCTTGTGGGGAGGTGGTGTTTGCTGTGGTTGGCAGGGAGGAATTAATCCCAATATGATTACCCAACACTCTGAGTCTTCTAGGAAGTCTGCTTTTAAACCACCACCTTTTATCATCTGTTGTGTAGGAAGAGTTGAGAGTACGATTTCCTTAGCAAAGAACAACTGTTCCAGATCAGCTATAATTAATTTAAGTGACACAGGGCTGAAATTTTCTGCAGACATAACTGAGTTTCAGATGTCCTTGCTATCACGATGCACACAATTTGAAAAATCGAGGTGTAAGTTGAAGGGCTGGAGCTGCGCTTTCTGCCCTGGGCAGCCGTGCAGAGGGAGCGTAACCAGCGCTGGGAGCCCAAAGTCCAGCTTAAAGCAGGGAAGTGTCATTGTGGCACAGGTGGAGTTACTTTGCCAGCTGCTCAAAGGGGAATTGAGGGAATTACTGTCTCAAGGGCTGAGCTGTGGCACTGAGGGTGACAGGAGCTGAACCCTATCTGATAAGCTTTCACAGTTACTCAGTACTTTACAGCACTACAAGAACCGGAGAAGCTAAATCTTTCCTCATTTCTGACTAAGAAGCGACCAGACCTTTAAAAAAAGGCTGGAGACAGTTGAATGTAAAGAAAAAGTAAGATGTATCTGCTCGTGTGATTTTTTTTTTTCTTTATTAGTTTTTTTTTCCTTTTCTGAGCATTGGAGTTTGTGGAGGAAATCCAAGCTCCTGCATGTGCTAATGGCAAAAGAGGATGGTAAAATAACCTTACTGTCTGAGGTGGTTCTTCTTCTGAGCAACCTGTGGTCGTGCATAATGAGCATCAATGGCTGCTAGCTGGAAGGCCTCTGCTGTGTTTTTTGTTGTTGAGTCTGATCCAAAGTCCATTGAAGTTAATGGCTATCCTCCCATCAATGTGCATTAGATAATGTCTCCAATTAGATTATTTTTCACTGTTTCAGAAACACACTGGAATAAGTGACAATCTGTGGTGGGACATGCTGCTTTTGGGAAGGTGTGACGTTCATGTGGAAGTGCCAATCATCCCTGGACCAAAACTGGATTTTTTTGCAGACACTTCTGCATACTAATTTCCTCACCTGCAGAAAGAAATGAACAGCATGGTTTGATCTGGGTTCCTAATGGAGTCTAGAGGACTCAGTGAAATCTGTTCTCAAACATGTGTTTGGGATGTGCCTGTACTCCTCAAAGGATGTCACGTTAGATATAAAATATCATGGAGTCAAAGCAGCCTGTGAAAACAGAAAATTAGAGTGTACCCTGCTTGTGCATCATTAACAAAAGAAAACAGTTTGAAATAGATGCTGTAGTACAGATCATCTGATCAGGGGAAAAGCTGAACTGGTTTAAGGAAGTTTGAACTAGTTTGAACATTATTAATATTATCTTGCGTTGCTGAAAGAATTACTGCCTTTGGAAACTTTAGATTTTCCAACAACAACAAAGGAAACATAGAAGTATATTTGAAGCATGTTTTACTTGCAGTTTGGAGTGACACTTATCAAAGCTTTGAGTTAGAGCTCTCTGATCATTTCAATACTACTGATTTTTAGAAAGGACGTATGTCCAGTCATCAGTCACTGCTGGTAAAACAGCAACGTTAGTTGCAATGTTATTGCTGAGCATTCAGAAGAAGTTGTATTTATCAGAGATGCACTAGTGGGTTTTTCATGAAGCTGAATTTATTAATTTTCTTCTGCAAAGATACATATTAAGCCTATTATTTACTATTTTGGGTAATGTTCTTTTTATGACCTGTATAGACACGCACGCCCGTATGCATGCAGTGAGCTGTGCTCAGGCGGCTCCAGCAGCACGCGATGTGACACATTCCCTGCAGCTAGTGTGCTCATACACAAACGCTATTTAAAACCAAGACGATCTCTAAATGAAGATGAAAGTGGGAAGTCTGCTCTCTGGTACCAGATCAAGCCCAGTGCGACAGGAGCCCTCCCTCACCTCTTCCTTCTCCCCCAGCCAGAGCTGCTGGGCAGCCTCCCTTCTGCAGGGTAATCTCCAGCTGAGCTTTGCCATCTCTGTGGCTTTCAGCCGCGTTTCACGCACTGAAATGTACTGTAGCTGTACTCGGACTCGGAGCAGAGCTGCTGCTCTGCAGCCAGAGCTTCTGCCAGCTCAGGAGATGTCCCTGTCCTGCCTCTCTCTCCTATTCCATTCACCTTCTTACATCACACCTACCAGTGTTATCATTTTTAAAAGATTTTATTTACATAACTAAATATCAATACTGCCAGGCACAGAAACGGGGGCGGGTAGTACTCTAATGGCTGTTACAATCAAACAGGACTTCTTTGTTCCTTATACCTAATGCAGGAAAACACAATAAATGGGGAGGATTTGGGGGACGCAGGGACAAGACAACTGAAGTGAAGAGGAAGTGTTGGGGTCTGGGTGGGTGCGGCACGTGCTCCTATAATCAACATCTTTGTGTGAATAGACCGAACCATCCAGATTTGCCATTGGGAGAAAATCTCAGAAAATCCTTTGGCAGATGCACTAAAGCTTTGCGTGCTGAATTTGATACTCTTTGCTGTAGAACGATTAAATGAGAAGAGAAAGTTGAACTTTTGGAGAAGGGAGTGTTTCTTTTCCTCAGGGGATGCGCAGTGCAGGCTCCTGAAGGGCCCCTTTTGGCTCAGAGCCCCATGCGTGAGCACTGGCAGGGGAGTGGGCTTCTGAAGTAGAAAGCTGAAGGTGCTTCTGAGAGTTCCCTGAAGCTGCAGGTTTTAGGTGGTGGCTCAGCAAAGTGCAGCAGGGTGCCATGCCAGCCTGGTTTTACTGGAAAATATAGAATCATAGAATCGTTCTGGTTGGAAGAGACCTCCAAGATCATCTTCCAAGATCATCGAGTCCAACCATTAACCTGTCACTACCAAGTCCCCCACTAAATCATATCCCTTAGTGCCACATCTAAATGTCTTTTGAATACCTCCAGGGATGGGGACTCCACCACCTCCCTGGGCAGCCTGTTCCAATGCCCGACAACCCTTTCCGTGAAGAAATTTCTATGAATATCCAATCTAAACCTCCCCTGGTGCAACTTGAGGCCATTTCCTCTTGTTCTGTTGCCTGTTACTTGGGAGAAGAGACCGACCCCCACCTCTCTACAACCTCCTTTCAGGTAGTTGTAGAGAGCAATAAGGTCTCCCCTCAGCCTCCTTTTCTCCAGGCTAAACATCCCCAGTTCCCTCAGCCGCTCCTCATAGGACTTGTGTTCCAGACCCTTCCCCAGCTTCGTTGCCCGTCTCTCGACACGCTCCAGCGCCTCAACGTCTTTCTTGTAGTGAGGGACCCAAAACTGAACCCAGTACTTGAGGTATGGCCTCACCAGGGCCGAGTACAGGGCGACGATCACCTCCCTACTCCTGCTGGCCACACTGTTTCTGATACAGGCCAGGATGCCGTTGGCCTTCTTGGCCACCTGGGCACACTGCTGGCTCATATGACTGAGCCCCCCCTTTTTACACCAAAACCTACCTGGAGGCTTCTTGCCTAAGGCAACCCTTTGTCATACTCTCGACAGGGTTTATTTTCTTGGGAGAAAAGGTAAAGTCTCTTTGCAAAGCAAGAACGAGCGCTGCTTCCCTTCAGGTGCTGAGGTTGTGCTTTTTTCATGTTGCTTGGGCAGCACAAGCCTGGAAACCGAGTGAGCTGCTGCCGCGGCAGAGAGCTCCCTGCTTTGGGAGGTGGGAGCATTGCTCTGTCCCCAGATAAATGCTGGGTAGTGATCAATCAACAGGCGTGCGGTTTGTTACAGCAATTGCACAGGCTGGTGCCTTCTGGTACCATGCAAATTCTCTGAACGTGGCACAGAGAGTGAGCTGAGGAACAATTAAAGCCAGGTTTAATTGTACTTGATTTCTAATTACTTTCTTTTTCTCCCCTAGAAAGCAAAATTCTTTTGGTTTTGTGAAACTGATCGTTTCTGGCCTCCATCACAGCGATATTCCCAGGATAGTGCTTCTGACTGCTTGTGCAGTACTCTGCTTTTTTCTTTTTCGTGGTCCTTGCTTGCAGACCCTGTTCTTGGGAGCAAGCAATGGGGGAAGCTGCTGACCCCCTGCCGCAGCATCCCAGGGGAGCGGGGGCTTTGCCATGTGGTTCCTGCCCCAGTGGGGGAACAAACCTCAGTGAAGATGAGTTGAGATTTTGGTTAACCAAGCCAATGTTGTTGTTACCTCAATCCGTGCTGCGATGCCAGAGTAATTTTCTATGCAAAGTGGGACAACGTTCAGAGGGGCGATTCCTCTGACTCAAGAAACACAGACTTTCATGAGAACTAGTATAAGGCAGCGGCTTAAGTCTGGCAAGTATCAGAAAACTGCCTTGTCACCTGGCATGTTTTCAGGTGCTGGCTGTGCACAGTGCCCAGGCGGCACTGAGCCGAGGCAGGCACGAGCAAGGGGACAGCCCATGGACAGGGTGACAGCCTGCTTGTGTTACACCTGTGCCACCAACACATGGCATGGCCTCTTTCCTTGCAAGTGAGCGAGCTGGCCAGAAAGTTTCGGTGCTTCTCTAGTGAGCTGTGAGCATAGGCTGATGGTTTAATTTTTCTTGTTGAATATAAAAAAAAAACCAAAACAGTCAAATATAAACGATGACCTCTTCTCACTCGTCCTTTCCTCCCTTAGCCACACTACTCCGTTAGTGGTATTTTCAAAGAGAAATCATTCCCTGAGTTAGCATTTCCCCCCTCTTTGTATTTACAACGCTTGTTATTTCGTACAGTAGCAGTAAGCGAAGCAGCGCTGCAAGCAGCTTTGGTTTCTGGTAAGTAGCTCCAGCCTGGCTTCTCTGATGCATGAAGGTACTGATCATTCATGGCTGGCACATGGGAATATCACTTGGACACAGCATCATTTGCAGCATTGTTCTTTACTGTCACGGATTTTATTGAGTCAGAGAGGGACGTGAAAGCGTCCATTGCCTTCCCTTGGAAGGCAGCACTGGGAGCTCTGCGTTAGGGGCAATTTGGTATCTCTAATGAGAACAGAAAGAATGATTTTGCAAAAGCATTTTATTGACGAATGTTCCCTGTCTCTTCCAAGTCAGATGTCTTTTCCACACAAAATACTTAATATAAATGTGTTTTCAAATTACTTTATAGAGATAGGGTACTTACCCAGCTAACCCACCAAAAATCTCTGTCACGTAGGAATAATCCCCTCCCGATTTGGGGATAGTGACTCCCAGTTCGGCGTAACATAGCGAGCCAAGGGCAGCCACCCCACCGCCAAGCACCCAAATAACGAGAGCGAGTCCCACCGAGCCGGTGTGCTCCAAAACTCCTTTTGGTGAAATAAAGATCCCAGAACCAATGATATTACCTGGAAAGGACAAAACATTTGCAGTGAGATAAAAGAAAGCAAGAAATGCACTTTTCTTTTCTTTTTTTTTAATTAAAAAAAGGCAAACAAACCCACAGCCCCCACCCAACCAAACGAGCCCCCCACCAAACCTGCTCTTCCAGATTTTGCATGATTGTGTTTTACCTGAGTTACGCCCTGGGGAAAGCATTGCCGTTTATCAGCAATCAAGGAGAGTGAGCGCATGCTCAGCTCTGATGAAGCCTGGTAAGACTCGGGTGAGCATCCGCGTCCACAACTAGCGGTTTTGTGGCACGAACGCAGACAGCTTGCACAACTGTCTGCTGTCACCCGCCATGCCCAAGTATTTTATTGAAAGGAGTTAGAAGCATCTTCATAATGAAGATTTTCATCTCTTCCTGAGAGGAGTCTAAACAGGACAAGGCCCATCTTCAGGGGGGCTGGGAGTCAAAAAAACCCACTCCGTAGCATTATCTATAATGTAGGGGCAAGGGCTGCTCTTGCCACCAGGACAGGTTTAAGATGTGCTTGAAAAGTCATCTCAAAGTCTCACATATTAGAAATTAATTAATGTGTTATATTTGCAATACCTGTGCTGCTTAGTCATCACCCATGGATTTTTAAAAGGATATTGTGGGGTGACTGAAATATCGGACAGTGTGGACTTTGTCCTACTAATTTTGTTTGATTAGGGTGTGAGCCGAGGTAGTGCTGGGTGTAGAAAGGGAGTGCAGGATATCACAGATGCTCTTTGTTTGCATGGGGCCAGGGCATGGTGGTTCTCCCAGGCCAGCAGAAACTGCTCTGCAAGAGGTACCTTGTAGCTGCTCAGGGTCTCGAAGGAGAGGGTTTTGTCAGGCTTCGGACTTTTTGAGCAATACCTAAATAGCACTCTTTTCCCAGAAGGATGTGAAGATGACCCTGCTGTCGTAGGACTCTGCTGAGGGCTTTCTTCTTTTATGAGTTAGTATTAAAATCCTCACTGACAGAGTTGAGTTTGAGCCTATGCTTTTGAACAACATTTCTTATCAGCATAGACATGAAAATAAAATATTGGATACCGTCGTTAGTGAGGTATTGTCATCTAAACCAGCATCCCTGCAGCCTTTGAACCTGTGTCATCAAATCTAAGCTCTCTTCCTCCCCTCTGCTTTATAAATGCTTTTCAGCTAACAATGTATAGCAAGCTCCCTAAACACATCCACTTATGCCAAATTTTGCTGCATTTAGGTTCAATTCTGTCCTCGCGTTTCTTAAAGCAGCTTCTGGAAGTGCGGCTCATCCAGCCGGTCTGCCCTGGTTGTGCTTGTACGTGGCTGTGTGTTTGCAGCACGCGTGTTGAAGCAGGTGCTCTATCTGTGGTTTGAAATGAAATCAAGGTAGAAAATAGACAACTCTAGCAACTGATAAGCAGGTGGCCGCTTGTCAGTGAGAGTGGGAGGGTCAGAGGCCACGGGGACAGCCCTGCTGCTGCCAAATCCCTGATGGATTGCCCAGATGGTTTGGGGCTTCTTGAACCAATGGGCTGCTTGTGGCATGAGGGTCTCGCCACAGGTGAAGCCAGTCCCTGGGTATTAAAGTGTCAGTATAGCACTGCAATGGCAAACCAGAGAATCTGACTAAATACAGTAATATGTAATGCAATAAAGATACATTCTTGGGATGGAGTGGTGGGAGGCGTGCTGTGCCTTTCCTGTTTGCTGGCACGGCAGCTTGTGAAAGGGCACTGCTGCGTGAGGGCTGCGTCAGGTGTAAACGCTGGCTTTTCAATATTACAACTGAACCACGTTACGAAGGGCCCCCAGGCAGCTCAATCTGCGGTGCAGCAGCTTCAAGTAAGGCTGGCCAACCACAGCAGTAAGGAAATAGGTACAGATTAAAGAAACTAACGCAGGCCCCTGACAAGTTGCAAAAAGGCATGACATTGAAAAAACCCATTTTTCAACTTTCCATTTTAATTTGTAAGCTTTGCAGCTGGCCATGTTCCCCTGCATAAGAGTCCCTCCGTGGGCACGGGCAGGCCAGAGTCATTTTCTTTTTAGATGGAAATTGAGAGCCACAGCTGCCATTTTAGGAAATACACTGAATAGCACCAACTTTTTGATAATGACTTTAAAGCAACGTAAAGCAATCTTATATTGTCCCTGAAAGCCATGTAAAACGAAAAAAGATTTGCTAGTGTATTGTTAAAGGGCTCAGCAAGCGCCATCTGGCTCTGCGACCAGTGCTCAACCTGCTCACGCAGAGGACACTTTTTGGAGCATGAGCCATGGGGTGCCTCCGTACCAGTGACACAGGGACCCTCCTGCTACGACTGACACCATCCTCCCCAGACAGGTGCAGCACTGCGTGAGGGCTGGCGCCGCCTCCAGGGCTCTCACTTAAAAAGTGGCAAAATGCCAGGCAGGGGCGGGTTTGTTTTTGGGAAGGAGCTACATGTGCAAGGAAACCGATTCCAGGTCAACTTGAAGGCTATTTTAAAGGCTCATTTTGGTGCAGGGGCTAGCCATGCAAATCCCCTCTCTCCACTCCAAAGAGAGGCCCTGGGTGCAGGGATGTCCCTTCAGCGCCACGGCTCACGTATGGGGAGATGAGAAGGTGTAAGATGGGTGGGAGCAGGGAGATTTGCAAGGGAAAGGGAAGAGCCAGCCCTGCTCCCACGCTCTTCCCTCCTTCCCCTCCGGAGCCGGGGGCTGGGTTGGGCTCCGCAGCTCCCAGTCCAGAGACTGTAAAATATGATGTGAGGGATGGGGGTTTACTCTGGAGAGGAGCTGAACAAGAGAAGATAAGGCTGCAAATATACAGACAACATTTGTAAGGAATACATTTTTTTGTGTGCATGGGCTGCTTTTTTTAATGTCTGTGGAGCACAGATAAGGTTAAGCCAGAAATAAAGGGCTTAAATGGTGATGGAGGAGGAGATCAAGGGCAGAGCTCAGGAAAATTTTGGCAGTGTTGAGGTCTTTAGCCATGGAGAGAGTCCCTGGGGAAGACCGAGGCATCTCGCACCTGCGACCTCCTGGTGCAGGTGAGATGGACAGCCACCAGGACCAGAAGCACTTTCTATGCATTAAAAAAAAAAAAAAAAAATCAGATGAGGGATGTAGGTGTTATCAAAACTAGATCATACTAGAATACAGTAAAATTAAATATAGCTATCCCTTAGCTGAACTAGCACAGGGAGCCCTAAGCACTGCTACAGCATTAATCACGGCAGCTTGCGCTGAAGGGATGGGTTTTGACGCGGATGAGTCGCACAATATTATTCATAGTGCTAATAGATTTGTTCTAGGTCTTCCCTACTGGGAAGCTGCACGGCTGGAGTGGAGTGGTGAAATCTTTCAAGAAGATAGACGAGGAGTTAATGTATTGCTAAAGCATGCATAATACTTGATAAAATTTATGGGGCTTTTTGGCCATAGTTTCTCCTGCTGGCTGAAGCGTTGCAACATATTTAAAACAAACAAGCTTTTCTGGAAGAATGCTTGTGCCCTGTTCAGGAACTGTAACAGATCTTGAATTTAAGCTGAAAAAGAAATACCTGCCTTAGGAGTTTAAAAACTGCCTTGACAGTCTTTGGTGCTGCTGTGTGCTGCAGTTGTAATAGTTACACTCATGCATATGGAGGAAAGCCTTAAGTCATAAAGAACCCTTAAAAATGACCCACTACCTGCCAGCATAAGATACCTGTGTATCTCTGTTTTTCACAGATCAATGTACCTGAAAATACTGCAATTTTGGGAGGAGCTGGTGGTGTTTTGGGGAGCATGCTGAACTTCGGACATACTGCTTTTCACCACAATAGATCTTGTAGGTTTTAATTTCCTCTTTGGGATGGGACAACATTCCTTTCTGGCAACCTCAGTACAGAACAAATAGGAATTGCCCAAAGACAGAATAACCCATAGGTGAGTCCCCTGGCTCCTCTCACGCCATGTCCTCCTGCTCAGTGCTCTCTTTCACCTCAGCTCAGGTTTGCTGCTATTTTGGGCAGCAAACAGCAGATGCAAATACCCATCCTTCAGCAAGCTCTTGGCGAGAGCTTCCACCCCCACACTTTGTGTCACCTTTTCATTATGTCAGTACATGGAGAAAGGATAAAATCCAAACACAGCGTAGCATCTCCCAAACTGATAAGGGACGAGAAATCCAGAAAATCCCCAAGCTGATGTGCAACATTACAGTGTGGGGTCTCTGCAGACCTGTGCTGCGTGGGGCTGATGGGGTGACCCCCGAGCCCTGCTGTGGCTTTCACGCTGGTGAGAGGGTGAGAGCTGACGGCGCGCCTGGCTTTCTGTACCTGCTCAGCTGCTTCGGTGTGATGGGCAGACCTGCTGGCAGGCTGGGAAGGGTGGGGAAAGGGGGAGATAAGCAGCAGCAGCAGCGCCATGGGAAGCAGTGTGATCAGGCCATACTGTGATGGACCCGGGGAAAAGAGAGACGAGTCCTGGTGAGGTATAACTGCAGAGATAAGGTGGCGGCAGTCGTCTGGAACGGTGGTGATAAAGTGCAGTCTAAATGTGTAGACAGATAGTCTATGGTGTGTTTTCTAAATGTTTGCACTTGGCATTGTCAAAGCCCTGCATCTCTCTGCACTTCGGGTTTCCACCTCTAAGAAAGGGCATTGTTTGTCCCTGGGTGATGGGCAGCCAGGGGCATCTGCAGCGGGGCTGTTACTCAAACCCGAATTGCTGCAGGGAGGAGGCGTCCACGGCACAGTGCGGCTTAGAGTGACACCCTCCTGTTACGGCAGGATGTGTGCAACTCTGTATGAAGCAGGAAATAGCCAGTACTTTTTTTATTTAAGGATAATGCTTTCTGGGTGCAGCTACCTGAAGGAGAAGGACAAGAAGGAACAGGCAGCCTTCTGGATGGTCCTTTCATACATTCACAGGATTTCTTGTTAAATTAAATAGCTAATCATATTTTAAAAAATCTAATGTCCTTCATGAGTGAATATATGATAAAGCAAAATTCTCTTCCAAACTCATTATGGATTTCCTACTATTTGGCTCTTGCAACATGTGCAAAAGCCGTATCAGCAGGAGTGGAAGTGCTACGCCCCTTCCGACAACAAAATGTTCTTATGGAAACCTGCCATGAATGTGGTAAATGTGCCTGGGAAGTACCTTCGCTTCACTCTACGTAGGACACGTTTAAAAATAGATATGGCGGAGATGCTGAAATGCTCCAAGAAAATGAGATGTCAGAAACTGCCTGATGAGAAGCAGAGTTTCAGGAGGTCTCATGCTCCTTAGCAGGAGCTTTTAGGCCAGAAGACTTAGTAGTAAGGCAGATGCTTTATCTACAAGTAGGTATTTCAAAGCAAGCCTTGGTCAGCAGGAACTGGAGGGAATTTGGTGAGCAGCTCTGGGGCAGGAAAGAAATTGGCTGTGCATTTCAGGAAGACTGTCATTACTGTGCTCACCATGTTGGGGATAACTTGTTTCAGCTTTACTAGTGCTGGTACTCCTGATACTCACTGCATTTATTTTTTCTTCTAAGAAGTGAAGAGATGGAAAAAAAATAATTACTTCTTGTAAAGCAGCCACTTTATCTGCTCCTTCGTGGCCTCTACTAGAGTTTCTTGCTACAAAACTACCTCTTTGAACCAAAAGGAAACTAATGCTTGAATTTCACATGTTCATGCCATGGAGGTATCTTACAAAGATAATACAGAATAGGCTGTCTAGAACTATATATATATATTTTTTTTTTTTTTTTTCTTGTTGGTAATAATACAGCCTTAACCCTGCCTGGGAGGTACGAGCCAGTTATTGGAAGTTGTGTGACCCATCCCAACAAATCAGCACTAAGTAATCACAGTAAACAGCACTTCATCTAAAATGCTAAATTGCGAGCTTCCCATGTGGGCAATGTCCTCACCACCTCCAGATCAAGCCTAAGGAGGTACTGATGCATTCACACAGCACAATTGCTTGGGTAAGGTAGATCCATACTCGTGTTGTGGTGCCGCGCGCCCCAAGCCCACTGCAGATGCTCAATGCATTACGCCGGCCACAAAAGCGCAGGATGGAGAGAGATGGAGCCACGTGAAACGGGGCAGGTTGAAGTGTGCCAATGGGGGGAGAGCGGGATGATGAGCCTGAGTTTGTCTCTGTCTGCTGGCCCAAGCCTGCTCCCTTGGCATGTGAAAATGTTTTTGCTAATAATAATAATAATAATAAAAAAAGATACTTACTTGCTTAGCCCTCTCGTATTCCTAACCTTAAACACATATCAGTTTTCTGCAGGACAGAAGCTGTCCTCAACCCAGCACTGTATTGTGTAGCACCAATGAGCCTTGAAAAGACATCCTGCAAAAATACTGACCTCTGGAACGAAATCCTCTTTCTGCTCTAGTCAGTCGAGAGTTTGTAAAAGAGATATTTGAGAGCTTTGAACTTGACAAATTCTGTGAATTTATATATTTTTTTGCTTATTCACAGTAACAATGGTCTGTGATGGAGGCGAGGAGAAATGTAGACCTCACAGCTATGCGTGCTTGATGTTAAAGAAGAGCATTTTTGTTCTTAACTTAGAGAAATTGGCCCATAAAATTGCTCAGGAGCTGCTCATTGGTGTGAAAAGATGACCCCGGCAGGACTGCCAGAGCCAGCGAGACCTTGGGTGATCTGCTCCCGCACTGCCAGTTGCACACATTCACTGAGCCCCTGGGGTGCTCTCGCGCAGCCGCACAGCGCTGCTGGCTGTGTTACTTGACTGGAGAGGTGAAAAGACACAGCCATTCCCCCCCCCCCCCCCCTTTTAATTCTCCCCCCTTTTTTTTTCTCCCTTTCCTATTTTTCTAGGATGTGGAAATCACTTTCAACATTGTGTTGTGTCGTGTCCTGTCCCCATCCCTGTCCCCCCCCCCCCCCAAAAAAAAGTGACACTGGTAAGATCTTAGAAGTGATATATTTCAGGCTGTTTTACTTGCCTTCTGTGTTTTGTAATTTTTGTTTTAAGGCTTCATGGTTCAGGTATTGACAATTTTCTAAAACAACTCATGAGGGTTAGGAACATAATTTTTAAACAAAAGCTGAGGTTCTCGTGGAATAATACCACTTCGAGAGTTATTGTGAGAGGGGAAAAAAAGGCAACAAACACCTAGATATAAGACATGACAAAATACCGTGCTGTATATGGGAAAGAGTTCATATTGCAGCAACTGACTGGTGAGACAATAGGATGCAGGTAATAAAACCAAAAAATCCTATGATATAGGAATTTATGCTTTTTAAATTTTTTTAATACCGAACAAATCTTTTCCCAGCTGCGCTTTGTATGCGGCGCTGTAACCTGCTGCTGGGGAGTTTTATCCGAGACTGGAGCTCGGCCTGTCCTCTGTGAGCCACGCTCGCAGCCCAAACGGCCGGGGCGGCTGCCACCCCGCGCGCTTGCTGCTGCCACCGAGCTCGCCGGAGGTCGGGCAAACCCAAACCAGCCGGGTAACCTGGCAGGGAGCGGGGTGTGAAGCCAGTTCAGTCTCTCCAATCAGCCATGCTCCATCTCCACCGACTTAATGGAAGTGGGTGCCACACCAGGTTTTTGCCGAACGGAATGCCAAAACCCCCATCCTTTAAAATTTCCAGTCCTTTATCTAATTATGTTTGGGATCTTTTGTGCTTGTAATTTTGACACCGAGACCTGGCCCTGGGATGGGTTTCGCAGACCAGCCACTCACACATGCAACATGTGGCTTTGCTTGTAGGTCAGTGCCTCGCGTAGAGCTAAACCATTCGGGAACTGTGGTGCCGACCTGAAAATTAGGGCATGGGGCTTTACTGAAAAGTTAAGTTTCCAGTGTTTTCAGTTTGCCTCTGGCTTTTGGATTATGAGAGTGCATTGGGGGTCAGGTTTTGATGTTTTTCAATGTAACTATGGGAGTTGAAACTCACCTTTTAAACGAAAGCTGAATTCTCATTAAAACACTTAAAGAACTGCACTTTGAAGGAAAACGCTAAATATCACTGTGCTTGTGAGAAAATAAAGGGACCTGGTAATACTTTGTGTATTCACTTAGCATGTGAAGTCCTTAGGGCATCTTTTATTTATCTGCAGCACACAATCCACATGGACTGTAAAAATAATGGATCTTGCAGCCTGTTGAAAGTATTCAGCAGTTCTTTAGGAATGGCCTTACTTGATCGTATTTAGAGACAGTATTTCTGATAAAACTAAGCAATTTCCTGTGTAGTTAGCAAAGAAAAATATCACTCATGCCTTTTTACTGCTTGTGCGTTTCTTTAAAGATCTGTTGTACATCTGAAATTCTGAATGGGTCTGTAATATAGACGAGAAATTTGTCTAAGCAGCTTTTTCCCCTACGAAGTGAAATATTAACAACAAAGAAATTCTGCGCCTTTTTTTTTTTGGCCGCAGTCAGGTAAATCACTTTGTGACTAGTTGTTCAGTGAAGGATTACAGCAGGCAACATTCCTGAAAAACTGTGTATGGTTCACGATGGAAACTGTGTATGGTTCATGAGCGTAAATCCTGCCAGACTCCTGCTTTCATCGAGTGCTGTTTATTGTCCTCAGGAGATGGTGCTCCAAAGCTCACGGCGGGTCACGCCGCACCGGGCGGCCCGTTGCGGGTAGTGACGTGGGGAGATGCGGTGCTCAAGGGCAGCCTCCGGCAGGTAGCGCTGGCAGAGGGAAAGCCTGCGGTACCCGGGTGTCCTGCTTCCTTCAGCATCGTTGCGGAGGTGTGTCCCACGTTTATTGAATCAGAGTAGGAATTAGTAAGAGAGTAGTCAAACACAGTAGTCAGCATCATCAAGGATTATATCCCCAACTGTATATTGGGTGTTTCATTGCTACGGTTGTAACAGATGGTCTGAGCATGCGTCTGGGTACCTCGGCACTGAAGGGCAAGTCCAGCGTCCTTTCTCAGTGACAACGTGGGGAACGTAAGCCATTACTTGTCACTTTTTTATGAAGCTGTAGAAAGCTGTAGTTTGTTTTTTTTTCTTAAATGAAATGTTTGCGACCAACCTGGTTTCAGTTACAGCTTTCTTTTGATATATTGGTGTATTGTATCCTCAACAGCAGACACAGACAGCTTTCACTGATAGCTGTGAACAGAAGAATAATCAAAAGTCTACCCATCCTCTCAGGACTCTCACATCTAAGTAGACATCGTTCAGGCCAACAGGATGACAGTCTGTGTCATTGCTTAAAACAGCTCTCTTATAAACAAATGCGGAAGCTTTGCATTCTGCCTGGGAGTTAATAAATAAATATATCTTCTCTGAGTATGAAATATTGTAAGGATTTGAGATTACTGTTTAACAACAAAAAAAGCTTAGTCAAAAGGAATTGTGCTTTACAAATTGTTTAAATCCAAATTAAATATGAGGTGGATTACTTCAGTAATGGCGATGATGTAACTCATTGTGGATATTTATTTATACGATTATTTAGCAGAAAACTGCTAAACTAAGCAGCCTCCAGTCCAGCTAATTGTCAGTTACTAATGGGCTCTCGGGAGTTAAGCACGCCTAATTGAGGACATTAGTGACCGGTTTTGATTGTCGCTGCCCGTTTGTGAACTCGGGGCATGACACACCTACAAAACCAGCCAAGAAGTAACATGCGTAGCTCATAATTTCGGTGCTGACTGGAAATCTTGTGGCAGCACAGGCAGTCCCAATGGCTCTATTTATTTACAGTAAATAAACTTGCCACTCTCTGCCCTGGCTGACCTCGGGCTCTGCCCTGACCCACGCACCGGCACTGCCGGGAGCGTGATGGCTGCCGTGCACCGGAGCTGTGCCGCGGCACTTAATGGGATGGACGGGCACAAGGTGCTGTTCGGCCTTTGTCCTGCTCCTCTCCAGCTTATTAACAGAAGCGTAGCATTTAATACAAGAGATTAGTAGTGCCGCCTGCCTTTAAAATACAAAGGGTAAGTGAAGTTCTGAATCAACAAAGCAGCTGGGCTTAAAAAATTACTAGGATATAGGGCCTCTGCTGAATTAAAACCAGCAAACGCTACAAGTGCGTTTTCTTAACCTCTAGTCAAGCATGAATTTAGGCTATGTGGCAGTGTTTTAGATATTTTGTGTAATGGCCTTGAACTTATTTGCTTTTAAATAGCATTCAGAAAACTCTTGATGAAGAATAAAAGAATCTATAGAGCTTGACGTTAAAGTAATAGCCATTTAACTTCATATGTGAGTAAAAAATATAACTATTGTACCAGTGGAAAATGAATTATGGCTGCTCCGCTAATATGCTTGCAAAGGAAAAACTGAAAAATGGCTATAAAAATAACAGTGATAATTTAATGTCTACAGGGATTGGTTTAACAAAATTAAATGATCTTAAAATCTGACTTCAGTTCAAATATTTATGTTAAAATTCCTAGCAAGTAAGAACATGACCAGTAATTATAAACTGTAATTCCAGCATTCCAAGTGGATTTTACTAGGTTAAGAATTTATAATCTGATTACGCTACACCCAACTTCAAAGATTTTAAAAATTAGGCAACTTAAAATACTGACAGAAGTGTTTTCTTTAACTTGTCATAGATTTATAAAGAAGATATTTGCCTTTTGAGCACTAAAATGTGGGTATAGTCCATGAGGACCTGAAGAACCAGGTTTTTCTAACAATGAAGGTGTGGTTAGAACAGAAAACTGAGTAAAGGAAAGTCAGTATTTCAGGCATAACTTCACTAATAATAACTGATGCGGTCTTCCAGAGGGTGTGATAGTCCATTTTAGTACTAGGGTTAGATTTTGCTATTGCTTAAGATACTGTGGAGGTTTGTCCATCATTTAAATATTTACATATTTAAATTTAATATCTCTATATTAAAATGAGCAGCAGCATCCCACAAGGGATGCTTGCAATTTATAGTATTGCCTTTCACCGACTAGAATATTTAATAAGCCAGGCTCAGTTTCCTGGAAAACTGTTTCACTTAAAAACACGCACAAAAAAAATGCTTTAATGAATGTAAACCCCAAAGAAACATGGCCGGTTTTACCACCCCTTCCCTTTTCTCTGGAAAGCAGGATGCAGCGGTGCGGGGGGCAGGAGGGGCCGGCTGCCCTTGCCCTTGCCCTTGCCCGCCACACCTGCCCTCTGCAGGCCGCCGCTCGGCCACAGCCCGGGCATTGCCCCCGGCTGCCGCTCGGCCACAGCCCGCGCTGGTCCTGGCCGCTGGACGGAGCTCACAAATGGCAGGAAAAAGGCGAAATCCAGCTGTGACATCAGTTGGGAAACATGAAGGACTTGAAAGCGTCTTTCATCTGGATAGCTCGGGGAGCTGCAGTGAGGATGGAATATCATTCTTACCCTGAATTTTAGGGAATATTATTGTGGCTGTCATATTTTTGGTTTGCTCTTTTCCCCTGTGTTACTGTAATCAACCTGTTTGGAAGACGGTGGCATGTGTCTTTCCCTTGAGAGAGCAGAACCTCTGTTTTCTTGTCTTTGATATTTTAAGAAAACATAAGTGATTAAATTGCAAAGAGCACTGATGAGCAGAACTAGTTGTACATGACAGCTGCATTGTGGTGATTTTGGGGTGTGTTAGGCAGCTGTGTTGCAATTAGATGAAAAATTCGCCATCTAGAGAAGAGCAATCAAAGCAAATTTGTGAGAACTGCTAACCTCAGTCTTCCTGGGACCTTTAATATATCTGGGGCCATTTGAATAGTTCTTTAAAAGTAGTAAGCTGCACGTTTGGCTCTGGCTTAAGGCGTATAAACTGCTTTATAATGACTGTTAGTTTGGAATCGCTTTCCACCAGCAGTGGAAAGCAGCCTTAGAGGAAAGCAGTACTTGCAGAATCTGCAAGGCGCAGTTGCGGGACTGCAGTACTTTGCTGTTCAGCTGAAGCCTGCTGCTTACCGTGCCAGGCTGACCATGCCCAGGCCCTTAGTAGCCCAACCTCTGCCAAGGTACCCAGTAGCTTAAAACCAGAAAATGTGGTGGTTTAAAGTTTCTACCTTTCTGAAAGGGGATCCTCTTTTACCTTCTCTTTGTAAAATTAGTGATAATTTGTCAATTGCTTTTCTTCTGTAGAAGAAGGCTAACCAAGAGAAACTTCAACAAGAAAGCCTTTAAGCCTCTGTTTTGGTAACACGATAGTCACAAAATAATCTGCCGCTTGAATATCATTCAAAGGAGGTTACGTTGGCAGGTGCTGACTGTACTTGTAGGAAGGGCACACCTCTACTGTGAAGACTGCACTGCAAAAGATATGATGTGGGGTATTATCACTATAGTACTTAGAGTCAAATGTAAATGCTCCCTTAACTTAAAACAGCACTGGAAACTGATCCTATTCGCTGGCTTGCAAGCATCATGCATCCTGAGTACGCATGTGGGCATACACTGGGTATGACAGATTAATTTACGAATCTGTGTGTTCACAATTGCAGGGCCCAGTTTAGCACCTGAAGGAGACATGGTTGTCCCCATCAGTCAGTGCTGGTGCCCACCTGTGTAACGCCTCCCCACGCTAGAGACCAAACATTTAGATGTGTGCAGAGGACAGACCTGCGCTAAGGTAGATAAATGGTGAGGAGATGCTGGGGATCAGGCCTCTTAGGAGCATGTGAAATAATAAAGGAGAAGACGGACATACTGCTAGTGCATGGTTTTATTCCATTTTATTTGAGTAATGCTGCTCCAATGTGTTTATATCAAAGGAGAAGTTAAAGCCTGTATGATAGGATTTTTGTTGCTGTTCTAAATTGAGAACTCCTTTTATTCTGCTAATCCTTTCACCGGCTGCAGGCTCTGTCTGCTCTTTTCAGGCACACAGTCCACTGCTTTATTTCCTGCTCCTCTGTTGTGACTCTTGTACTTGGTCTGATTTCTCTACTTCCTTAACTTCTGACTTGTTCTCCTCTTCTCTTGCCAGTGTTGGGATATGTGGGCTGCATTTCATTATCATGGACAGCAAACCTCAGCCTCCCGTGCCCCTCTCTATACACTGCAACAAATACCACAGATAACGCAGAAATATTGGTAAAAGCCTTCTAGGGACTAGGAAGCATTTTCCTTGGGATTCTTCTCCAAGGAGTAACACTGAGCAAGCACCAGCATGCTGCTGCACTGAAAGCAGTGTATGCAGTATTAGGGCTGTGTCCAGGCGGGGATTGCTACCAGCCACCTTTGCTGAGCTTCATATTCCACCTTCCTTTCCTGCCTTCTTCCCTGACGCCAGGGACCTTCAGTGGGGTTTATGGCAGGGCAGTGCTGCCAGGTGAAGATGAGGGGCCCCAACAGAGAGCTGTGGAGCAGTCCTTTTTGGTGGGTTCCACTGCATCGCCACTGACAGCGGTGCAGGGGGCTGCGGGGAAGAGGGACTCAAACTACCCCCTTGACTGTGGGACTTGAGCATAGAAAGGAGCTACTGCGACCCTTGAAGCAAAGCACTCCTGTAGCATTAGGCTTCAATCCTTCCACTAATTTCCATAGAGAAACTGAATGCCAAACCTACCTTGGTGCTGTGAGAGGGATGTAAAGGAAACCCCTCTAACGTTCCTAAAACGCCTGGGTTGCCCTGGTAAGAAAGTGCAGCACTGCACGCTGCTCTCTATAAATAGTGCAGCTTTATGCTTCATTAGCCCTTGTTATCTGTCCAACATCTGTTTTCTGTGCTCTCTGGACCTCAGTATCCTGACTTGGAATTTTACCTGCAAATGGCAGAAATGTGTCATTAAATCCCCTGATACAGAAATTGGCAGTTCCTAATGCCCTGCATGCATGCTGGAGGAGGTGGGGCCTTCTCTAGGACACTGTATGACTGATTACTGCCAGATAAATCCTGATTTTAAGGAAAGCAACTGATAGTGGAGCAAGGTCCCCCCGTAGCGGCTTAAGAGGCAGATGCCAGCCCATGCAGCTGATTTAACGTTTGTCCCTTGGCTGAGAAATCCCACAAGTGACAGCTGCGCCCCTGGGATGGCTCTCACGGTGCACTCTGCACCTGCAATGATTTTCAGTATTTATCAAGAAGAAAAGCAATTACAAAATGCTGCTCTAAAGCTCCCCAACCTAGTTTTAATAACAGCCAAAGTGTTCAGCTGTGTCAGGGAATGCTGTGGGTCAGACAAGGACAGTACAACAGATACAGCTTTTTGCCAGGCCAGACTCTTCAGCCCTACTCATGCCAATGGCAGGGACCCTCACACCATCTTTGAAGCATAATTGGTGTCACAGAAAATGCTGTGTGTGGTTTGGGGTTTTTTTTTGGGGGGTGGGCGAGTGGGATGGGGTGTTGGTTTTGGGGTTTTTTTTGTGTCCTCCCCCTCCCTACTCTACTCTTCTTGCTCATTGTGACTGAGCATGGTAAACAGATTACTTGAATAGTCTAGAAAATATATCAGCAACTGCTGCCCAGGGGGAAAGCCTCTTCCTGTCCATCCCTGAAAGCTGTCTGTCCTCATGGAAGTATCATCATTTGCCTAATTAGAGAGATGCAATAAAATGGCAGTATGCAATTTCAAAAGTTACACAGTACACGTGCACAGAAGGGTCTTTTTTGTTAGACAAGTCTAGGCTTTAGCGGAAGAAACAAGCCTGGAAGCTGGCACCATCTCCCTGACCCCCACCCTGCTCCCCAGCCACTGTGGCACCTCCCTGCTTACCTCGCACAGCATCACTCTGCAGCTTTTTGCAGGTAAAAATGTGCCTCCTTCAGTAGGTGTACATTCAGCAAAGTGAATGCTGCTAATTAAAACTCTATCTCTGCATGCATTGGGGCCCTTTCAACCCTCAGCCCTGGCTACCAAGAACTACACGTGAGCCGTGTTTGCCTCAGGGCTCCACAGCAGCACTGGGATTCACGGGGCAGCATTACAGGAATGAGCAGGTCTGGAGAAAAGACACAGCTTGAACCAATTTGCTCAACTGTAAATAAGGCAAAACTTAAATCCCACTCTCGCCCCTGGTTTTCTCTCAAATTATCAGGTTTTATGCATCCTGCTCTGACCCCATAAAGATGAGCCCTGCAAAAGTGCGCCCAGACTCAGGCCAGTTGGTCAATTTTTTTGACCATGCTTACGTAGCTTCTGCAAACCTACGACAACATTATAACCTGGGATCCATTAAGAAGAGCATCTCTAAACTAGGTGTCACTTGATCCACTGAATCTCTGTATCATGGTGTATCACAGGAATTTAAGCATGTTAAACTTTAAGGTAAAGCTTAGTCTTCAATATTGTCCTGAACAGTAAAGGAGTTCAATGCTGACAGCATTAACTGAATTGAAATTCCAGGCAATACATGTTTAAAACAAAGCAATATGAAAATAGCAGTAACAAACGACAAACAATAACATCCAAATACACCAACTGTTGTGTTATAGCTCAGGTTACATTATTGGGAAAAGAAAGATTGATTAAGAATCTCCTATAAGCTCTACTGCCACTGCCTGGGATCTTACATCTGCATCCAAAATAAGGTTTGTGTAAACAAGACATGAGCTCTTTAGCAAAGCTTGCTGCTCTTGCAGATTTCACAGCTCCTTGATCGGAAATCATTCAGGCTCTCAGGTTTACATTCTTCTGGTTGTAGATCTGGTGTAGTTAGTTTTACCTCTATCAGCATGGTATCATTACGTTTCTACATGGCTTTGCCTCCGTTTTAGCAAAGACTACAAAGCTATGCTTATGTTCCACTACGGTCAATGAACTGAGGTGGAATTTAAAAGCAAAAAAGGGTATTTATGTTTCCTGGGGTGTGCATAACTATTGCACAATGATATTTGATTTAAAGCTCACACCTAACTTTAAGTGCACTTTAATAACTATCTCAACCTGAGTTTAAATGAGATTTACAAATACTTATCAACTTAGCATACACTTCAATAGGCATCACTTACAATGCCGTGTTGCTGTCCTCGTGTATTTAGAAATCAGTGCTGACTTGAATCTTGACTTTATTTTTAAATCTTATTTATTTTTAAAGAATATATTTAGATAATTTTACCAACAAGAACTAGAGACCTCTTGATTTCCAAAAGAAATGTCAGCTTTTCTTGAAGCTGTTAAATACCTATGATCTGGGAATTTAAGGAAAATGCCAGACCTGTTGTAATATGATCTCAAGAGTTAGCAATATTACTGTATAATTTTCTTTTGTGCATATGAAGCCTGTATTAGCAAATACCGCAACTATCTCTTGAAATTAAGTATCTTCAGAATTAGTAGACTTCATGTTGCTCACTGATGTCTTGATATATCAAGTTTGTCTAAGCAGTTGACCAGCTATATAAAAGTTTCATCCAAAAAATGCCACTCCTTCCTCCCAGATGGAAAAACTTGTTTACAGAATGTTTTGAGTACACAGAAATATGGAATTAAATTATCTAATCCTGCAAAATACAAATTAACACAGACCTGAACACCCCTACCATTGCAACGCATAGGACCCTGGTTAAGATACACTTTCTGTTCTAGTTTTGCCATAGATTGGAGATGTTTGACTTGTTTTAGGTAACTAGGAAAGAAGAAAAACAAGACAATAGACCTCTGCTTGAAGTAGGTTCTTTATAAATGTCACTTTACAGAAGTTTTGTCATGGGTTTGGGTTTTTTTCAGTTCTGGTGCTTTTGAACCGCTGGATCTCAGCCAAGAAGTCCTTGGACTATCTCAGAAGGCCACAGAGGGAAATGTAGGGATTTCAATAGATGGTGTTTTCAGAGACCTGTCTTCAAGGAGGTCCTGCGAGTTGGTGGCTGGAAGCGAATTTGCTCCTCTTGGCCTTTGTGTGCTGCTTTCCCTGTCTCTGAAATCAAGATGACGATCCCTACCTGCTGCAAAGGGCAGCCAGGCTGCCTGAGCAGCTCCTGTGCCCTGACCATGTTTGGTCAATGACAAGCATTTTTATTATTAGATTTGTGGTAAAAGGAGTGTGCGAGACTGGCCTCCTATAACTTTAATTAACAAGAACAGATTACACTTGTCCCCATCGCCCTCCACTGTGCTGTGCCACCTGAACACAGTACCGTCCACTCGCACCCAACTTCCCTGCAGTACGACTGCCAGCCTCACATGTTATGTGGGTAATAACAGACTAATGTGCTTTGTACCTAGCTGCTTTAATTTAATTTAGGGCCTGATCCTATGAGGCAGTGAAGTCCTTGGCTCTCGTTGACTTCAGTAGGATTTTAGGGACTTGTGACCTGTTAAGAAAAGGGTCTTTAATCTTCCGTTGGGAGCCCGAGTGTGCAAAGGGGAGCTATTCCTTCTGTACGCCCTCATAATATGTACAGGATTTGGGTACCTTTTGTAATAGTCCGCTTAAATCTTAATGCGTTGCTAGGGAATAGGCCGCGTCCACAACCAACAAACATGTAGACGTTGTGTCCTACTGGTCTCTGGCAGAGTTTACTGTAAGAAATGGCTTTATTGCAACAAGATCTACTAGCAGTAGTACAAAAAAGTAGTTTGTCAGCTTTTTTTTAATTACAAATATTTTAATTCTATCATATAAATAGAAATCCTTTCCAAGCTGAAGGCTAGGCATGTGAGGACACCACCCAGAATCAAATACTTATTTCTCTTATTCTTTAAAATATTGATTCAGCTATTTTTTAATTTATTTGAGTCTAAGTACAGTGTTTGGAAGCTTAACAAGCTTGGATACTTTCTGTTCTCTTGTACTAACTAATGCTATTACTATTTTCAAGACACTTATAAAAAGAGCTGATTATTTATGTTTCCAAAGCGTATGGCTTTTCAAGTTTTCAGACTGTGTTTAAGAGTATCAGAAACAATGAAACTTTTGTGTTTATGGAGTCCTAGAATGCCGTTTCTGAAATGGTTTCATCTCCCTTTCATGGACATCAGAACCATCTGCATTGTTTTAAATCAGTGATAAAACAAGGCTTGAAACCCGTCTACCAAAGAAATAAGTCTGCTATCAAAACAGGACAAAATCTGGGCAGAGAAAAAAAAGTCACGGGGAAATGGGGTTGGCAGGGAGGCAAGGAACACTCTTCCAGATTCATCAACCCTCCTCGTGGGGCCTGAGCAGAAGTGATCTCACAGCACAATATGGGACTATTAAAAACCCATCATATATGACACGTGCCAATTGGTTTTTTCTCCTTGTCTCATGGTGGTTGCACAATGTAACAGCAAAAAGATGGAAGACAGGAACTACAAGAGACTAGCCAACTAATGATGCTTTTTCTTGTCAGACCTGTAGCTTATTACATCATGCACAGGTATTCAAGTGCAATGACCTTTTTGCAAAACTGCGTAAGTTCTAGACAAGCCATTTCAGTATTCAGAGCTCAGCTTCTATCCGCCACTGTCTGAATGCATCTCTGTACTTAGAGAGCAACTTTTTCTAGTCTGACTGCTCATCCCTGTGTGATTATCTGACCCAGAGTTAATGTAGTATAATTAACATGTCTGTGTCCAGTGTCACAGGTGAACTAGAGGTTTTGTGATTGGCAGCCTTGTGACATTCATTGTCATAGATCATACAATATTGTGGATTTTAGTTCTCTGACTTAGTGTATTCAATAGAATGAGATTCTTCTTTAATTTGATTTTTCCTGGCTTTTGTGACTCTAAATAAGGTCCTTACGTTGTTCAAACATAATTTTTGTGGTATATTATATTAAGATGTTTGGCCTGATCTAGATTATGCGGCTCCATGTAACTGATGAAAGAGCTATTGTTTTTCACAGCAGAAAAACTGCCACTCATCCAGATCACTGACCTATTTTTTGGAGTCAGAAGTAACCTTTCTGAAGTCCTACTAATTTTTAATGCTATGTCTTACACTATTGATCTTGAAGCCCCATGTTTGATCTGTGATTACAACAGTAGTTAACAATCAGATAAAAAATTTCAACTTAACTTTCAGTTGCAGAAAGATTTTCTTTTTCCGTAAGTTTTGGTACTAAAGAAAGCGTTAAATGAATCGGAGCAATTCAGCCATGGGGGTTATTCCATTACTCAATGATACAGAAATTCCTCAGGCTTAAACATCACCAGTATATTCCTTTCCCCCTTTCTTTCTCTGAGATCCACTGGAATTTGTCTCTATGGTCTGAAAGAGATGATGAACCATGTCCAGCAGCAAGAATTTAATCGGCTCACCCTAATGCTAGATTGGGCCATTCATTACCCTGAAATCAGAAAAACAGAATCTACAAGTTCCTGAAGATGGGAACAATTTGTAGACAACCAGTCCTCTAATCTTGCTGTTCAGCCCTGACTTGCAGAGGCCAGTGCCAGAAGAACACATCAGGAGAATGAACTAATACTGCATAAAGAGATTTTGTAGAGGCTGGCATGTGAAGAAATGTATTGACCATTACATATGGCTTTCCTCTGCGGGAGAACAGGGCTTGCATATTCTCTACTTTCTCACTACACAGAGAGGGATACAGGCATTTGAAAAGGAATTAGGATGCTGAGATGCTCAGTCCACGCTGGATTGCTGGCTCCCTGCTCTTTGCTGTGGAACATCTGCTAAAGAACTCTTTGGGAGACTTCTGGGTTTTTCAGGACCAGCAGAAAAAACAACACTGTTAGGATGTTTTATATTTGGGGCACTTTGGTACTAACAAATGCCTTCTCATTTTATCATGCTGCAATCAAGATGACAAAAAAAGTGTGGCAGCTAGTAGAAACTCCCCCCGCAGCCCAACAAAAAACAGGGTCTTGAAAGGAGAAGTTTGGCACACAAAAAGCTCCAAACACAAAAAAGCTAAACCTCTACCAAACCATTTCTGCTTGTTGTGAGCCTGCCAAAGCAGAACAGACTTTCTCAACAGAAAAGGCTACATTATGCTAGAAGGAAATGAGCTGCAAGGCACAGGAAAAGGGAACACGAGTGGAGATTTATGGCACCGCTGAAAGCAGGCACCGTACTGCCGGATCAGGAGTAAGACACTACCAAAGGATGCTACCTTTGTTTTTTCATCTATCAAGGAAGAAGGGGAGTTTCTGTTGCAGGGTATCTAAATTACTGACATCCATTGCAGAAGCCCATCGCTTCAGCCTTCTGATCAGAGTTGTTGTGTCCCAATCAGAATTTTCTACTTTTTTAGAAGGTAAGAAGTTAAAAACACAACTAGCAAAACCCACCCAAACTAAAACCACCCAAACCAAAACCACCAGTCAATGAATACCTGATGGTTAATAACCTGGAACAGAATTGTGTTACAAATGTTGCAAGTTTTGCTCAAGTATCACTGACTTTATACAGTACAAATTCAGGGTTTTTTGCAAAAGATCTTCATTATGCCCTACTGCTGTTCCTGAAGATCATGTGGGAAGGATTTGTTCATGTTGACATTTTTTACTTTGGTTTTTTGCTGCTGTTTTGGCTCTTGCTCTTTGTATTGTACACGAGGGACTTCACATGCTGAATTCTCCTGGATACAGACTGCAGGAGAAAGGCACATCTGTGGACAAAGAAAACTGTTTTCTATGCCCAGAAAGACTCAATTAAGAAAAATATAAAGTTAAGGCTTTTAGGCTTTTTCATTTTTCTTTTTTTTTTTTTTTTTTTTTTTTTTTTTCCTGCCAGGAATCTCTAATTAGAGCTCCTTTTGCCTCCCTCTGTGAGTTCAGTCTCAGAGGTAAGCCACTAGCCCAGAGAAACTGTAGGATCTCCCTGGATTTTTACCAAGCTAATTTGAACTTTGCCATGGTTTTTACTTGCAAGTGAAACTGCAGCTTGTTTTCAGCTCCCTGAACTCAGGTGAAAGGCTACCCCAAATGAACCTGATGGATAACTGTATGTTGGCACAGCCTCAAAGAACATGAGAACACAGTATCACCCCTAAACCTGTCATACCATAAATGTAACTTGCACAATGCATTTTGAATGGGCATCTCTAGGTTGGTTTCTTTCAAAAGGTAGTGTCTGATCTTTCTCAGTAGTATGTGCCTCTCTCATACTGGGTATCATACCAAATTACAGACACCTATCAGCTTTCATGTACATATGGAATCTGGACATGTAATTTTCAGTAGTTACGAATCTGAGCCTGAGCCTCTGGACTGTATGAAAAAAAATCTTCACAAGTGCCTCAAAGGTGTCTTTGTGGTTTCTCGCTACTAAGGAAGATGTGCCATTTATCTTGAACAGAAATTTACTCCTGCCTTTATTTAACTGTACTTTGCATTTATAAGAGGACAAGATGTTGGATTACATTTCTCTACAGTCCAGAGCTAGATCCTGAATTATTGTCCTGAAAAAAAATCAGTCATGTATGTGTAAATACTTTGTGTGCCACGTCAGCAAGTGCTATGTGGAACTGAATGCTCAAAATACTGGTTAGCAAGGTGTGTAACAGAGATAAGGAAGACACTTTCTTTTTAGAAAAACTTTTTTTGAGAGAGAGAGAATCACTGAAGTGATCTGTATTACTCTCACAAGTCAGTGAACAAAAGTGTGTCCTGAAACTTCAGCTAGCTATAAAAGTGAAATGCTCTCACACAGATTCAGACAGGGAGAAGACTCTTGCTGCAACACCACCGTTTTCTGTGACCCCAGGTAGGATCACAGAAATCGGAAGAAATCACCTAGAGATGTGGGTGTTTTTCTTCTGTCTTTCTCATACATTTCTGTTTCTGCTGCAGTCCTGTAACTTGGGTACTACTCCAGTGAAGTCCATTGGGGCTGTCTAGGAATGATTTCCTGATGACTGGATACGTTACTTGATAAAGAGATGGATCTGATGGGTGCTGGTTGATTCAATGACCAATAACCAGTCTCCTTAAGCAATGGTGGCATATGAAACATGATTGGAGAGGATTCACCAAGTAGCTGGCATTAATACCTATCCATTTCCACTTAAGTTACTGTTTTTTTAATGAAAAACGTGAGTATGAATGCTACTCCCAGTTCCATGTGTTCTCCTTCCCCAGTGTTAAGCTAGCAGCTGGCTGAATCCTGCAGTAGATTTCTGTCTATAAAGACTGTGGGATTTAGGGCATGTTAGAACAGCAATAGACATAGCGGCAAGGAAGGTTGGTAAATAGTTTTCTGTTAATGGCAAGGAGGAAAAATTATATCCAGTGCAATTATACCTCTGAACTTGGTGTTATCTCAGAGCGCTGCCCTTGGAAGTGATGTTTGTGTAAATGAAAACTTCCCTGTAGATGCATATGCAATTGTTAGTAAGTACAATGCCAGGCAGGTATAATGACAACCAAGGAAATTTATTTGGTCATTCTCTTGATGGATTATCATGATGTGGACAGTAATTTGCACTGCATATTAGGACAATCCGGAGATAAGGAAGCATCTCCAACGTAAGAGGGCTTTTCAGCTTGCATGCATTCTGCTGAGACCATCCATAAGGTGGCTGATTGACATCAGCTACAGAAGAAAGTGAGTGTGTGCTGTTTTCTGGGTGATGTGAACAGACAAATTCCAGAAAACTACTTCCAGAAGTAGCTATAACTGAATGTATTGCTTGCTGGCCATCTGATAACAGTTTTGATACTATCATTGCACTTGAATTGGGAACCTGTTTACAGGGGATTTACACCGAGCTTGTGTGTGAGTAGAATAAGCACTGCAAGCATTCTTTAAGCAACCCAAAGTCAGCTGACACAGATAACTTGACCGCCTGTGCTCAGCAAAATAAGGAGACGTATTTAGTTTTAGCTGACATTTTATTGTGGCTCAATTTGTAGGTCTTCTAATGGGTCTTGCATAGCCTGACATAAAATCATTCTTGTGTATACAACGGACTTTACAATGTGAGTGCGACCCTATGGCTACATTCATGCAGTTTTACAAGCTGCATAAACAAATGTTTTAAGAGATGTTTAACTGTTTGTTTTTTATATAAAACTACTTGATCTGTATAAAAAACACGGTCAAACATCGCTTGTTAAATGTCTTATACATGCAATTTGTGTGTACAGTTCCATGTACATTTCTAATGTAAGAATGGTGGCCAAAAGTATCAGGCTGGTATTGAACTTTAATCGGGCTGCTGTTCTAATTCTTGTACTTTTTCTAAAGAACAGTGGAATGTGGCAGAAACTACACAGAGCCAAGTCATGGAGCTTCTTACTTAGTTTTTCATCTACATAGGCAAAACTCTCATTGAAGGCACTGAATAAGAATTTCTCGGTATAGCTAATATGCCTGTGCTTATAGAAAAGATACATGTGCAATAATCTTAATTACACATATTGCTCTACAAATAAGATATAAAGCCAGCTATGTAGAAAGTGCATAAAATAACTGTTGAATTAAATATGGCATAGATTTCTGTGTCTGCTAAATAAACACTAACTGGGTTTTCAAGCAATTAGATAGTATCTGTAATTTGTTATTTAGTAGATAATAAAGCACATATGTTACTACTTTTTAAGCTGTATCACTTCATCTGAGTATTGGAAAGCTTATTTTGCAGTGTAATTGAGTACATTAGAAGATTATTAATAGCTGGAGCCAGTGAGAGATTTGTTTTCACCGTACATAACCACGTTTAACACAGAGTGGTTTGGGTGCTCCTACAGTGAGTCTCAGGCACTTTCCAAAATTCTGTGGCAGAGATGAATTGCCAGAAAGATTTGTAACTACTACTGAACACTGTGTTCAGCTTTACAGTCGTTAAGTATCAGTCTCTTTTTAGCATTAAAACAAAAAGGTTTTGTATTTAGTACCTGCATTTACATTAGGATACCCCAAAGAGGTGTCTTCTGCCTCAACACGAACAACCTTTGGAAACAGCTTTATTCTCTAAGTAGGCTTGTTTGTATGCAAAAAATAAAGATATAAATGAAGTAATGAAGGATAGTCTTACATGTTGTGAGAAAGCTAGGCTGCTGGGAGAAGTCAGGAGACCGTCCTATGGGGTGGATATAAGACAGGCATATTATATTTCTAATTTGATGTACTTTGTTCTGCTATTTTTTCTGAATATTTTCTGTTAGATGAACTGGCATTTCTTAGGGCAAAGCCTTTCAAACCTCTACAAAGAGAGGATAAAAGTTTGAAAGGATGTTTTGTGACTGTATTAAGATGGCATAGCGATTCATTATATTGGAAAAGATCTCAGTTGTAAAAGTGGTAAGAAAATTGTCCTATCATTCAAAATATGGAAAGAAGACAGAAAAGGAACATCTGCTTTGCAGGGTATTAGCACGGGCCACGGGAGCTGCAGGGCGGCTGGCAGGATGGCAGTGTGAGGGCTGCCTCTGCCCTCCCGTAACAGAGTCACTGCTCCCTGAACCAGTACGTGCCCTGTGTTCACGGGGCAGACTGAGCATCTCCTTCGCTCTAACAGCCAGAAGCCTGTTATGTTTAAGTTGGATGAAGTGATGTATCTGCATCTAGAGGTAGTTTTTATTTCCTCAGACGCAACTATGAAATGAGGTCCTTATGGACTATGAAATATTGAGAGACCCTGACATTATTGGAATACTCTCAAATATATCAGATAATGGTGTTCATACCTCCAAGCCTTCTCTTTCACCTCATTTCATTATGCTAGGGAGCAGAAAGAAGACAATCTGATTTTTTTTGTCTTCCAACTACAAATCATATAATGCTTTATTTTAAACAAGCAGAAGTAGTGTATAGAAGGCAACCACGAGCTTATTAATCACCTATTTATAGGCTCATATTTACAGTATTTTCCAAATACTCCCTCATGTTTCCTCTTCCTGTTACCAATTACGAGAAGATTATCATTCTCCATATCCATCCTGCAGCTGATTAGAATTGTAGAGCAGTCAGGTAAAACAGAGCATTTGCTGTAATGCTGGCAGATCACAGCATCAAACTTTTATTTGCTAATGTAAAAATATCCTCTTACATTTTCTGTATCTGCAGCATTTTTATACGCTATTTGCATAAAGATAACCTAACAAGAACATTTAAAGAAAAATAGAGAGCATAATCTTCTTTTAGCTCCATGCAGAGCAAGAAGAGGTTGGTTGGTTGTTTTTTGTTTTGTTTTGTTTTTTTCCAAAGGTGATCTCTTTTTTCTTGGTGTTCTCAAGAAATATGACTTTGCCATGGGACACATCAGACTCTGATGTCTAAACCTTGAAGGGAAAAGGGTTTCCTTCCCCCACACAGAAATGGGAAATCCATGATGATGGCCGACATGAGTCCTGGTCTGTCATCAGTTCAAAAGGCTATGACACCAACTGCACCCATTTTTTCCCCACATTCGATCATTTGGAAAGAAGTCTTCCCCTTATGTTAAATTTTATCATACAGAAAACTTGTGAGCTAACAGGTTGCCTAACACCAATTCAGATCAAGTAGTTTAGTTCTTTGCTGAAAGAGTCTTAAATAACATTTCTCTCGTTTAACTCAATAATGGCTTGCAAGCCGATTTGGTATAATTTACAGTGTCCTCTAATTATAGACTGTCATATTTTATCTATGTAGTGACATCTACAAAGCTATACTATACTCTTACTATATATCACTTTGCTAGTGAAGACTTTGTGATACATGATGTAGTATTTCACCCGCCTGCACACAAACAAATCAACCCCCCAAATAGGATGCTAGGATGTTTTTCTAACTTCTTTTATCATAATATAGGGGAATTTGCAGCAGAATTTGTAGGCTTTATTTGGCAATGCAGATAACCTCCTCTAATACTTAAATCACTTGACAGTACTAGACTTTATCATAAATGTCAATATTTTTCCCTACTCAAATGTCTTTGATTAGATGAGAGGCTGTTTCACAAGATTTATTTTGTACAAGAGTTATATATACGTATTCTGCTTGGAACATGTTGCAAATGAGTCAGGTTGATGAGAGGTTGACTGGGAAGGGATCTGAGAGAGCAGGGTAGCAGTCTTGAGATACCATTATCTAATACCAGTACTAACAAATGACATAGATGCCATAAATTTTCCCTACGGCCAGCAGCAACTCAGGTGATACCTAACCCTGGGAGTGCCTTACTTACAGCACTGTGCCTCATCGAATACCCACAAGTACCCCACTTCTTGCACAAGGTCATCTGTGCTCCACTCAGATCCAGAAACTAGATTTTCCCCCTTAAATATGCCAAGGGATTCAATGTAAAGGTATGTCTGTATACCTAGAACGCATCTTCCCACAAACTGCAGTTACAGCAGCCCATTAGATTTTAGTATTTCACTATGGGAACGGAATGAACTATTTTCCTTTTATGTAATAGCCTTGCCCACGATGCAAGAGATCCTGTTCAACGGCATTAAAATTTCTCTCTCTTTTTTTTCCAAGACCCTATCCACCTAAACGGGGCATAAAGGGATACAAGGCTAACAGCATAAAATTGCAGTAGGATAGTATGATAACCTATAGGAAGCATGCAGTAAAGTCCTCTTTCTCAAGCTTGGGAACATCATTTGCGCAGACACAACGGGGTGTCCCAGCCCATTCTACTACTGCACAGCATATTCCCGTGGACGCAGCAGCTCTTGTCGTGCCCACTGCCATCTCCCTGTGCTGCCGTGGTCCTTGCCCCAACTGTCACTGCAAGTCTTTGCGACAGCTCATGGTGGAGAAGGCAACGGTTGGGTCTTCTCATGGGGTTTTGAGACTCACTGGGTTTGTACAGGCTGCTTGTATTCAGCTGGGAAATTGCTCCTTCCCGAGGCTTGCCCCTGCCTCTCTAGCCCAAACACCGCGGTGACAGAGCACGCTGAGGGAAGGTGCTGAGCACTGCCTGCCTCCATTTACCAGTTTAGACTCTACCATGGCAGAAGCAGGCTCAGCCCCGCTGGCTGGCAGCTCTGAAACGCAAACCAGGTGGTTTGTTGGAAAAGGCACCGACCGGCAGCGGCTCTGCCAGCGATCGGCAGGCGTGGGAAGCGGGAGAGCACATCGCTGCTGATCACCGCGCTGCCAGCTCCCACACAGCTATCGTGGGTCCCGTGATGTTCGGCGGCTTTCTGAATTCCCAAGCTGCCACCTTCATTTTGAAGAACCCCAATCTCAGATAAAAGAATCAACTTTTGGTTTAGCCTTAGAAATAAGAGCTCAAAAGGCCACCAGGAAAACGCTTTAGAAAAATCTCACGATTTTGCGTTCAGCTGGACGGCTGGGGTAGAGGGGGCTGTCACCCACAGATCGTTGGTACCTCAAGAAGGACCGCGCCTTACAGATGACAGGCGGCAGCGAAACGCCGTCCCGCCCGCCGCGCTCTCCCTCCACCCAGCTCACCGCTGGCCGAGACGCGCCGTCCCGTGCAACGTCGCCCAGTGACCTTGCTGGTACCGGTAACGGGTGGGGGGAGCTGGCGCCCCGGTACACCTGCCCGCGGGTGCCGTGGCCCGCCGCCACCCGCCGCGCCGGTCGGCCCCGAGCCCCCGCCCCAGCGCGGGGCTCAGCCGAGCGGGACGGGCTGCCAGCGCTGCCCGAGGGCGCGCAGCGGCGGGACGCGCTGCCCCGCGGGGGCACCGGGCGGCGGCGCCGGCCCTTACCGATGATGATGGCACAGGCGCTGACCAGCCCGATCTCCTTCTTCAGCGCCACCCGCTCGGGGCCGCCGGGCGCGCCGCGCTGCTCCCCGCCGGCCATCGCTGCCCGCGCCGCTCTGCCCCGCTGCCGCCGCCGCGCGCATGCGCCGCCCCCGGCCCGGGGGGGCGCTGGGAGGGGGTGTCCGAGCCGGGGGGCGCGCGGCGGCGGCGGGAAGGTGCTGGGTGCTGTCGCCGCCTCTCTGAGGCGAGGCACCTGCGGGAGCGGGCGGAGGCTCCCCCGGCCCCCCCAAGGTCCCTCGCAGGGTGACAGTGCCCGGGGAGGGCTGTGGGTCGCACGAGGTGCGTGTGCCGGGCGGGACAGCCACCTCTGAGAAACCTGCAAACGTGTCCCCCGAGGAGCGGGGGGAAACAGCCGCAGTAACGCCAAAGTTAGCACAGTTTGGTAAGTGCCAAGCGTCAAATGACCGATTTGGTCATTTGGTTTGTCAGGCAGCAGGGTCTGCCCCAACGCCCAGGTAGCCTGCGTGCCCACAGCTCATTTTGGATGACTTCTACGACCAAGCAACCTAACTCTGTGTATCGCTCACTTTCACAGCGCTGTCTCCACATGAATCTTCTCAGTGGTGGTCCACATACTGTTGTGCTTTATCAGTTGTAGTAGTGCAATAATTTAAAGGAAAAAACATTTTATCACTTGTAATCAGTACTGACTGCATGTGACCAAGAAAGCATAGTTAAAATCAACAGGGCAATGCTGACTGCTTTGTTTCTGCCTTTACTTTTCTTGTTAGTTTCTTCTCTCCTCCTTCCCCCTTTGTTCCAAACCTCTCTGAAAGGAGTTAAAATCCCCAGCCTGTGTGTGCACCAGCTCCATTTGCACCTGTTGGTGCTGAGGGCATCCCCCCACCAGCCCTCCCAGCTGCCCCAGGTGCCTTGCTGGGCGGGCAGCGGGCTGCTGATAAACTGCAGCTGTTGGCAAGCTTAAGAAAATGATAAATATTTCCTTTCTTCACACAGGGGATGGAGCATAAATGTTGGGATACTTCATTGCAGCAAGAACATAGGAATACTAAGGTAAATGTAAGGAAATAATGTAATGTAGTAGTTCACAAGTCTCTTGCTCTGTGGACAAACTGCCTTCATGAGAGTGTCAATGGATGATGTCTCCTCTGCTCTCAGATGAAATCAGAAAGTTAAATTGTAGCTTGGGAACCTGGGCTCTTCCCTCAAGCTGTAACAGCCAGAGGTTTATTGATGGAAATCCCTGGTTCATTCCTTGTTTCTAAGTCAAGACGAACGCCTTCCTGAGAGCAGCTCTACATTCAGAGAGGATCCCCACGTGGGTGACCTATTCTGAAAGTGCATAGGTTAGAAAATTTTCATAAGAAGATTATGTGGTATCTGGGAGGTGTAGGAAGGAGATACGTGCATCAGTGGGACAACCAATGCAGTAATGGAAATTGGACATGGTGGGGTGGTATCAATGGCAGAAGGAATGTCTGGTCCTTCACCTCAGTGAAGGAAGGTGGGAAGTTTCTGTGGTGATGTCAGCCTGATTTTGTTTGACTTTAGAATGAAAAGTATCACCTGAAAACTGGCGAGTTGTTTGAGGACATCAGTGGACTATTCTTACAAAGCTGATAATCGTAAGTGATTTACTTTATAAAGCTGCTCTATACTGCTGCCGTTATAGAAAGACATCGATTTTCAGAGGCTGAGACTTGTTTCCTAAATTGATCTATTGCTTTGTGGAATTGTTCTTTCTAAACGAACTGCCTCACTAACTACTTCTAAATGTCTTTTTATTGAATTACTATGTTCTTTTTATAAGGAAGCATTTTACAGGAAGAATTACTTTCTGAACTATGTAAACAGTACTACTGTTCTCCCTTTAAAGAAAGGGAAATGCGAAGACTGGAAACCAACTTTCAGATGTTCAAAAGTAACTTGATGTTTTAGGTGTTTCTTCTAGGTGGTTTAAATGATTGTTTTGGAGCTATGTTTTCCACTGGTAGCAACTCAAGCAATTTCTAGTGCCTCTGAAAGTACGTGCTAGTCTTATATGGACATTATGATTCACTCCATGAAAGTTGTCTGTGACAGTCTATTTATTTTGTAAAAGCTAAAAAAATAGATTGAACTTCATCCAAAAAGTACAAAAATCAAGAAATATGGGAATGAATGGTGTTGCTAACTGTGTTACTAACTGTATTGCTGAGTTCTAAGAGCCTAATGAAGTTTAGGATCAATTAACCTTTACAGAACAACCACAGAATCTGTTAAATGAATGACCACGTAGAAGGATAACGCTGCACTTGGTTTCTTTTGCTGTGGTAGAAATGTTGGTTTGCTCTGGAATATGTGTATAATCTTTGTGGTATTGTGTGGAAGATAAAAATCCCACTCAGCCCTCTTCCGCTGATTACTGAGGATCCGTGCATGCTGGCTGTGGGATGATGAAAATGAATACTAGAATTCAATTAACTCTAAAAATCTTCTTCAACTCAACTGTGCAATAGCTACAGGATTTTTTTTTTATTTTTTGTAATTTTTTTTAAAAAAACATTCTGGCCAGTTTAGGGGGCTTTGTCAGGGAAAACGCTAAGTATTCATACATGTGTGCACTCTGCCTGCTGATATAAATACTTCATTCTGCAATTGTTCCTCCTTGCTGAAAGCCACAAGGCACAACTGGGTGACTTTACTGATATGTTTTCAAGTATTTTACTAGTAATAAGAAAGGAAGATATGTTTTCAAGTATTTTACTAGTAATAAGAAAGGAAAAACCTAACAGAAAAGCACCAGAAATCTCTCCTTGGGAGACGTAGCCAACAAACCATTAAAACTGAGAAAAGCAGAAGAATCTTAAGAGCATTCTGTCTTCCTATCCAGTTTCACATCAAGAGCTTTTTGAACAAGGCTAAAAGGATAACGCTGGTGCAGGAGAACCATGGGGTGAAATCTCAGCTTCATTCCAAGAAAACCTTTTGCAGCAGGGACATTAATGAACTGTCACATCTGATTGTGGCTCAGCATGGCCAGGATACTGTCTATTACACCTTACAGTTTCAGCACCAGATCCTGTCTTGTGAGTTTCATCCTTGAGGGCAGCATCCGTGCCTTTGTGTGGGGCTGTTCCCCGAAGGAATAGGCAGCCTTTGCGGCTGGGCAGTGTGTGCTTCCTGGGCAGCTGTGCTTCCCTGGGCCACGAGAGAGGCCTCTGATAGGGGAGACCCAACCCCTTGGCTGCCCACCTAAGTAGGGATCTTACAAATGTCCATTTGAAGGAACCTCTACCCTTGCTCTGGGAGATGAAGATAAAGGTATATGATTGTATTTTTCTCAAGATGTATAGCATTACTTTGATAGGTGCTTATTTGTGGTATCTCTGCCAGAATGTAGTTCCTAGTGCAGGCAATAAGCTTGTAAGCAGTTTAGCCTAGTTACCAAGTAGTGTGGGTAATAAACGGGGTTGGGTGCAACTGTGTCGGTGATGGAGGAGGATGATGGCTGTGCAGCAGCAGTGCGGTCTCTCCCTGCCACATGAGACTGAGTACATGGTGTATGGGATAATGGTTATGGGTGAGGGGATACAGCCAGGAAATCTGTGCTGGTAACTTAATTTAGGATTGTAGTCTTGGACCCCTGTAGAGTACTTAATTTTTCTCATTTGTCCTTGGAAAGAGGATAAATTATTTACCAAAGTCCACATAAAGAACATTGAGTTACTCATTCTTTTCCCAGTGTGTGCATAATAAATGACTTCCCTTTTCAAAGTTGTAAGTGTTTTACTATTGCTGAAGGAGTAAGCAGGTGACAGTTTACAAACATGAGCTTTTGATATGCCCACATCCATAGCAAAACACAGAAGTGTAAAACAGCAGTGGGCCAGAAACCTGTTGGAAAAGACAGCAGTGACAAAGGTTGCCCACATTAACTGCCAAAAAATGCTCTCTTTTTTTTTTTTTTCTTTTTTTTTGAGGCTGAGTGCCTGCCTGCTTCACTGTGTTTTTTGCATGAGGGTGAAGAGAGGACTTTTCTTTCTGTGGTAGTGTTGGCTGCTTATTTAGGTTGTATATTCTGTCCTATTGTTAATATAGTTCCAAAATGAGGAACTGGGAGGGCATGTACATTCTAATTAGTAGTTATCTGAGACAGCTCTCAGAGCAAAGCCTTATTTTAAATTGTTTTGGATCTGAACATACTGTATCTACTTGAATGACGAAATGTTAGTAAGCAAAAAAGCCAAAGTTCTTTGTAGGAAGGCAATTGCTGCATAGCAACTGCACAGAGAGGATGCAATGAAGCTTGCATGTGTTCTCTTTTGTTGCTATTTTTGTCCTCATTTTCTTCATGTTCTGAAATGTACAGAAATTATTACAGTTGTTGGAACCAGTTATTTCATTCATTGCTACTTATGCTCAAAAAAAAAAAGCAAACAATGCAGTTTGGTTTTTGTATTTTGGGAAGAAATAATAAAGGGAATTTAATGTGCCATTTATGAAGGGATGCTGCGACTGAGTTTGCAAATGAATATGGTCTTTCATGTATATGAAGCATATGGGAAGAGAGCAAGGTTAAAGAAATATAAAGACTCTCCATGATACTAGAAGTCCTTTCCAGTCTCACTCCATTTTTTTATCCATCTAAACAAATTTCTATATATTTCTACAAAACCAAAACATACCACAGTTGTAAAACATAATACAACTTTGAATTTAATGGGCTCACCATCAACAACAACTGGGAAATAGTTACTTGAAAGGATAAACTATCTTGTAGTGTATCTTTAAATAAAGCAGTGGGCTGACTGGTTTAGCAAAAGGAAATTTGGGGAGTAATGGGATTGTAAAGTGCTTCTTAATTGCTAATAAACTTGAGAGTGAGATTTGCCATGTTGAATAGTGTCTGTGGAAAGCCTGTTATATCCATACAAGATATGAGAGACTCTGGTCTGAACTGTCCTTATGGATGTGCCATGCTCCAAGTCCATGTTAGAAGGATTTGGCTAGCCCCACAGCTGATGGCTGACTTGGGACTGTGGGGTCCCACTGCAACAGGATTGCTGTTACTCTGTGCTTCGTCACCTTTCTGTAGTAGTACAGAGACTTGTAGGGCATTAGATTAAGAGCAAGCATACAAGCAGGAAGAAGGCCCATTTACTGGGAGGTGACGTCAGTGGAAGGGGAACCATATGAAGCCTTTCCACTTTAATGTGAATGAGTCCCAACAGGCAAGCCTAAACGTAGCCAGGTGCAGGTGGGTCAGTTACTTGTTGAAGGCATTCCATTCTCCATCACCTTGCTCTATCATGTTCAGTCTCTGTATGATAAAAGTGGAAAAAAGGGTGTTCTTTGTATTTCTAGGAACGTGATATTGTACCTCTGTGTTTTCAGAAAGCTGTAGTAGATGAAGCCACATTAGTATATGACTCTTGTGTGACTCCCCAGTACCTAAACAAGAAAATGAGGGATGTACATTTGAAAAGGGAAGGCAGAGTCTTTTCCTCTAGTCCAATAAAGGAGGAAATTGTCCAGAGTGGCTTTTTTTGGGTAGCTACTCTTCTCTGCAATAATGGCAACAGGAAAGAGGTTCCTCCAAGTGTGGAACAGTTCTGGAATAGCTCGAAGAGGCTAATTAGCTGGTGCAAACTAGCTAAGTATCTGAACCAGGTAAAAGCAATTCATATGATTAAATATAATCCTAATAATTTGTTGCTTATATTTCTACAATCCTCCTTGATTATTACAAATTTCATTCACAACAAATCTTATTTATAAACAATGTCCTTTTATGTTTGTACCTTGCCAAATGATAACGTGAAAGCTGAGTAACCAGAATGTGTGAGCCATTCTCTAGCAACAGGTATGAAGGTCCTTCATATCCTCCACTGCCTTACCCTAGCAAAGCACTGCTATCCAGAACAATTTAAACATGGTGTGCCAAGGGGTAAATGGAGTTCTCCTTCGCTGATGCATAAGGGTTAGTGTGGGTGCTGGGAATGCAGGGCTATGCATGGAAATCCAGCAACCATCCTTAACCAAAAATATCCTGTGGCATGCAGAAAGGCAGTGGGGAGTCTGTGTTATTATAAAACATTCGATTGTCTCTTCCTCTTGTTTCAAGTTTTTGGGAAGACTCCCTTTCACGTCAGTAAGGGGCAGGAGTGTAACCAAGAGCTGGCGTTAGCAAATACATGATCTTCAGGCTTACAACAGTGGCTTCTGAGTGGGCTGAGCTTTAAGAGTATGTTCCAGGCTTGCTGAATGGGGATCTGGATGAGATAATTGGAAGGGCTGAGCAGGCTGAGAATCAGGTCTTCTGCGAAGCGCTCTGATCTGAGTTATTTCTGTCAATGAAGTATATCTTCTGAATTCTGTAACGTATTGCATTTGTTGGTCATTGGGAAGAGCCTTAGTAGGTAAGACTGACTGTTTGGGCTGACTGATGCCACTCTTCTATGGTCCTCTGCAAGATCTGGGAACTTTAATCCCATGATTTAGGGAGCTCAGGAGATTCTTCAGGCAGTATCACTGTGTTTTGAGCTCCTCTAGGAGGAACGTGGGTCTTGTACACTGCAGAGGCTCGCCTAGTGTTAATAACTCCCTCCACAGCCTCTATAAAGGGCAGTATTTTGGCAATGAGCAGAAATGTCAGGGCCAGATACTTCACTGCACTTACAGCTCCCTTTGAGCAGCAGGCTTTTATCCATAGATTCTGGTGACCAGAATGTTTGCTGTCTTTAGGTAAATTATTCATCAGGTATGAACTGTTGGACGCTTAGATATCTGTGTAAAAACTCTATTTCTAAATTTCCACCTGTATGAAGTGGGCCATTGTATGTTCAAATTGTGTCACCCCTTCAAAGGTATTTCGTGACAGCTCATAAGTAGATGAGTGTAAGTAGATTATGTAAAGAGCTATTTGTAGGTTGTTGATGAATGAGGCTTCTAGAGCCAGCATTATTGAAAGAACCTAGTTTCAGTTAAGCACTGGTACAATTGATGTGTTATCAGAGTACACTGAAATGCAGTGGTGAAAGGGACCCGAAAGGATGATCCATTTCGGAACAAGCATTTATTTTATGCATTTTTTTAATGCATTTTTAAAAAAAAAATTCTGACAATACTGTAGTATTTCAACATTTCACCACTATAACAATTAAAAAGCTTTTCTTAAATCACCAATCTAAATTTCCTTTGTGATTAAGATAATTCTATCTTTTCTTCCTCAGTGGTCACTGAGAAACTGTCTCTTTTCTATACTATGCTTTGGTTTATCAGTTTGCTAGAACACTTCTTTTAGTCTCCTCTTTTATAGATTGCAAGCACCCCTGATTTCTTCTTTTTTTTCTCAAAGGAAATGCTTTCTAAACCCTGTTCTTATTGCTGTCATCAGGACTGGTTTCAATTTCTGGAGATGGTGTCTTAAGTTGGACATAGCATTCACTGGGTTGGAATAGTCACCCCCATTTCTTATAAGTGACATTTCTCCCAGCTTGGGACTTTTTTTTGTGTGTGTGATGTGGTTGTGCTGTTGACTTAGTCTTTTAGCTTGAGGTTCACCATAACCTGTTTCACATCCTTTTCAGAAGGAAAAGTACCACCAGGTCCTTTTCCCTCTGCATTGCTACCTACCCTGTCCTTCCCTATTCTGCATCTGTGTGCTAGATCCCTTCTTTCTTCTTGCACCACTTGTTCAGCTGAATATCAGCATCCTGACTTTACACCATTGTCCTGGTTTCGTCTGGGATGGAGCTAATTTTCTTCCCGGTAGCTACTGTGTTTTGGATTTAGTATGGCATTTGGTATATGAAGAATGTTGATAATACACTGATGTTGTTAGTTGTTGCTAAGAGATCCAGGACTTTTTTCAGCTTCCCAGGTTTTGCTAATGTGCAGGTGCAAAAGCTGGGAGGGGTATAGCCAGTACAGTTGACCCAAACTGATCAAAGGAAGTATTCCATACCATAGATGTCATGCCCAGTATATAAGTGGAGGTTGGCTGGTGGGCCAGGTTCATTTCCTCCCTTTCTCCCTCTCGGGAACTTGGGGTTCCGAGATTGCTGCTTGGGATTGTTCCGAGGTTGCTCTTGATTTCGTTCCGTGATTGCTGTTTGGGATGGGCTGTATCGGTCGTTGGGTCATCGTGCGGTGAGAAATTGTGCATCCTTCATTTTGTATATTCTATTATCATTCTATATTATAATTGTTAATATATTATTATTATTATCATCATCATTATCTTTTCCTTTGCCATCCTAGTAAACTGTCTTTATCTCAACCCACAAATTTTCCTTTCTTTCCAATTATCCTCCCCATTCCACTGGGGGGGGGAGCGAGCAAGTGGCTGCGTGGTACTTAGTTGCTGGCTGGGGTTAAACCATGACAACCGTTTCACCAGTCAGCTGAGATCATCCTGAATTTTATTCCTCACTTCTGCATTTGCAATTGCTCTCAGCTTGGTGCACCCGTGAATTCTTAGTCTCCGTTTGGTCACTCAAAATGAATAATATTGGTCCCTGGATAGATGCCAGGGGACGCACCTTGAAGTTTCTTTTGGGTTCGCCGATGCATTGTGAATAATTACCTCTAGAGGGATAGGGATATTTTTTTTTTTTTTAATCCAGTACACAGGTAACATGACAATTGTCACTTGGCTCTTATTTCGTATTATTTTGCTTATGAACGTGACACGTTGGGTAGAGTTAAAAGCTCTAGCTTAAAGGAAATTAGTTCATACCACCACTTCCC
The DNA here is from genome assembly GCA_009819775.1 of Phoenicopterus ruber ruber. Lineage (NCBI taxonomy): Eukaryota > Metazoa > Chordata > Aves > Phoenicopteriformes > Phoenicopteridae > Phoenicopterus > Phoenicopterus ruber. The sequence goes on from CM020227.1 coordinate 12,130,996, forward strand.
CTTTATCTACTGAAACAAGTTCCCTATCTGACACGAAAACCACGAGTCGAATCATCCCTCCTTTCTGTGAACTCTTGTCATCCTCTGAGAAGCCCAGTAGATGGCACTCTGGATCTGTAACGCAGTATTTTAAAGTGGAAGTGATCACAATTGCCTCCTGTGCTGATTATTTTAAGTACTTATTTCTCAAAGTTTGGCATTTAAGCCTAAGATTAAAATTACTGTAGTAGTAAAAGTCTTGTTAAAGTGGGTTTGGGTTCACGTTTTCATAAAAAAGTCTAATAATCCTTCAGCATATATTTGCAAAGCACGATTTTATATAGTACGCCATTGAGGGAGTGAGCCATCTCTGTGAGGGTGACTGGAACACAATCCGGTGTTGGCCATACGATACACTTGTGTATCCATGCCTGATGCATGAAGAGACAAAATAGGAAGAATAGAGGACTGGGGATTGTTCTTCCGTGTGTTCTCCCAGTCTGAGTGTGGCACAATTGTAATTTAGATGAAGTGATGGAGGTTGTTCACAGATCAGGCCAACCATTATCACCATGATCCATAGGTCATAGAAAAGGTATAGTTTGTTTTAAAGACTACAAGTAACATTAGTTCTGCTAATTGCATTAGCTCTGGAATTCTATTTCTGATTGTGTTTAAGTTGCCTGAAACCATACCTACTGCTTTATTTTGGTAACTTAATGTGGCTGCAGTTGGGATCTGCTGGCTATGCTCTTGCTGAGTGCTCTGTAGGCTCCTGCAATGGTTTGGGGAGTGGAGCCTGGACCTGCTTTCTCTGAGTGCCCAAGGCATGGCTGTGTGGCTGTGTCAGTGTGCTGTGGGCCTGCACTCAAGGTGCTGGGGCAGAGCAGCTCTCTGCTTGTAGGGGGTAAAACAGCTGCCAGAGGAAATCTCCAGGCTGCTAGTCCAAACTGATCCAAAGATTTACCACTGAGACACAATGGAGCAGACTGCTGCCTCCTGCCTTTTTGAATACTGTCTTCCTGATAATTGATTGTGTCAAGGCAAAGTCAGTGGTGTTTGTCAGCTGTCTTGGCTTTGCCTTCAAAGGGACTAATGCTTAGGATGCCAGTTAGCTCCATTCATCCAGGATTTTGGAGCTCCCTCTCAACTCTTCCTGACCTGTGAGCACTCCTGAGTTGTCTGGGACAAAATAAAACAAGTTAGCTGAGCCACCTGGCAGTGGTTTGAACCAACTTGTTTGACTTTGCCCTAGAACTGAGTAGAAGTGCTTACACAGCCAGTTACTAGGTCTCAGCTGGCAGGTGTTAACTAACAGCTGAGAAACAGAAAGGAACAGCTTTCTAAATGGCCTGTGAACTCTATGCCCTGGGTGAGAGGCTTTATATTAGCCTGTTGGCTTTCCCTGGAAGAGACAAAGTGTGCTCCTATGGCCTGTTCCGGTGGAGGGGTGCTATAAGAAGCTGTCATGTCTCAGCTGCTAGCTAGTGTGTTTTCCTGTAAAGGTGTATTCCCTGCCTGTGCAGCACAGATGGGATTGCTATGCCTGAAGGTGTCCAACAGAGACACACAATGTGCTTTGCAGGGGTGCTGCGAGTGGCTTGGGGTGGAGACTTCATTGTACAACCTTGTTTTGTTGTGTACTTCAGAGAATGGGGAAGTCAGCTTGGCACACCAGGTTGTCTAACAGTCTTTGAAATACAAAAAAGCTTTTTTTCCCTTTCCTGTTAGTAAGCTGGCACATCTATTGTATCATGGAATAGTAAGGAAATGATAACATTTCTTATCTGTAAAATATTATAGTTTTTGAGAAGAATAACAAAGTTGGAACATGCATCATGCTCTTCACTTAATGTATTGGTGAATATTTGCACAGAGAACCACAAATAAAATAGGTTATCCTGTTATCCAGGAGCTCATCTATATGCAAGATGAAGAGCTGTCTTACAGACAGAAATGTATATTTGTTTTAAGTGCATTGTGCTTAGAGTTCATATACATCCCCTCCAGTACTTACCTATTAAAAGAGTTCACAGAAACTACACTGCAAACCCGCTGGAATAATTTCTATTGAATAATTTTCTCTGGTAAACAGGGAAAACAGAGCTGCAAGGAGGTTAAAATCTGGGCTTGGCTTCCCCACTAATGACAAATTCAGGCCCCAAAATTTGCTGAGACAGAGATGACAGGCTCTCGCAAGTACATCAGGTCATCCACCCACCCCTCCTTTCTGATTGCTGGAGGGTACAGGTGCACTCAGACAGAAAGGACTGGGTTGCGTTTGAGCTTTGCTCACATACAGAGCAGGGCAAGAGGGAGATGTGGATAGTGTATACACCTGTCCCACTCAAATGCACTAGACTAGCACCACTAAGCCTTTCTTTCCTCGCACTGCTTGAAGAATACAGACTGTAAGAGTCCTGCAGCACTATTGGTGGTTTTCTTTCGGTTCCGAGCAGCCATTTATAACCTGCCAGCCTTGGATGGTTCCCAGTCAAAACAATTCGTGTTTAAAGAAAAGCTGCATGGAAGCAGGGATGCTACGGGTAGGTAGGATTGTCAGTGAGCCCGTTCACTTATACCTGCTGTGTGCCCCAGCCCAGGAAACAGTGAATGATGCTCAGACGCTGGCGATTAATGTGATCTTGGACAAATTTCTTACCTCTCTAGACTTAATCACCTATCTCTAAAACAGATGTTTCCTTCCCATTGCAGTCTGCCTGGAGACTTGTAGTCTTATGTACTGTATTATCCTTTGGTATTATTACTGGTGGGCTTTTTCAAGTGGAGGAGGGACAGGATGCCTTTTCTTTATGTTAGGCTTTGACAGTATCATCACAGGGGTAGGGGATTTGCTGCACAGTGAATCATCCCAAACATTTTTGATGATAGCATCAGATTTTTCTCCTACTTGCCCTTTTCCCTAGAAGGGGGTTAGGCCCTTTGGGTGTTGCCTGACAAAATTCAGGAGGTGGGTGGATGTGGTGAGATTTTCTGGCTGCACCTCTCTGTAGGGTTACCAAGAGTGCAGAGGGCCCTCAATCCAAACAGGGAGCAGCCTGCACAAATGCAAGTAGAAGCAGAAGATTCTCCAAGGCAGCATGTTTCTTCTTTCTGGAGCAACTTGCCAATAGAGAAGGAGATTATGTTGCAAAGCAGCTGGGCTGTTCTCTGTGTGTGTGCATTTGGCCAATCATCCTTCATGTGAACGCATCAACCTCTTGGAAAGATGCAGTTTAAGCCAGGTGTTGGTATTCACTTGCTGTCTGCACATCATAATAACGAAATGCAAGGGGAATTTGTGAGCTAGTGAAAGGCTGTGTCTCTAACAGAGGGGAGGACCAGAATCTAGAGCTCATTCTTTGCTTGTAATCTCACTGATCTCTCTTCCAGTAGTATTCTGTCCATTCACACAACAAATGTTGCTGCAGGATTCCTTCATGTCCCAGAGCGCACTCTAACTTCAGTGGCTTCTTTCTGCCTCCCTTCAGTACTCTGCCCAGTGTCCTTTCTTGACCCTCTGCATATGTGCTTATGTGCCTCCTGACCATCTTCATCCTCCTTTCAAACTTGGAAGATGTGGATGGACAGACATACCTATAGCATGACTGCAAACTCTCATTTTTGGGGGAAATCTTGCTCAAAAGAGCAAAGTGTCCAACTACAGCCAGTTCTAAAGCACTGAGGTGCAGAATTCCAGCACTACATGGCACGTAGTGTTGAAAATAGTGGTACTCTAGTTCTTGTATCACCTGTGGAACAATAGGACAGCAGACTGGCAAGTGCTCTTAATGGAATGTGCTTAAGTGCTTTGTTGAACTGGAACCACGGTCAGCCTGTGGCACATGGAATATTTTCAGCTGGAAAGTCTCAAATTGTTGAGTCAAGCCCTGTAGTGTTTCAGGAATAGCTCAGGGAGCTGCTGACAGCTCAGACAAATTGGTGTTTTTCTACCTGAGTTGTTGGCCATTCAAGCTGAGCTCAAAGCAAATCTTGGGGGCTTTGGGGAAGCCAGTGACAAATCAAAGAATCTTGTTTAACTTGGCTATGGCTGAATGCTGCACTTCCTTGTGAGGCTTGGTATACTGCTCTGATTCACAAACAACATCTGCTTCTCTTCACTGACAATTCCTAGGATGAACTCGTGAAGGAAAGGGAGCAAGGATGATTTTCTGAAATGCTGGTGATTCTCAATGGAGCAATTGCAGGTGTGTGCAGAAGGCCAAAGCCAAGTGTGCTGGATGAACACCTGCATGCTGCCATGGCTGAATACATCTGCTTTACCTATTTCTCTTTGCTTGCCCAGCACTGATTGCTGATGTCACCATGTGGTGTATGGATTTCAGGGTGCTCAGCCTCCTAAAGTCTAAAGGGCATGGTTAAATAATCTGCAAGGACTAAGAACCAACATGTGTCTAGGTGTTCTTTTTGGTACCTGATGTTGAGGACTACCAATACTTAACAGCGTCTACAGGCTAGCGCTTTCACTTCTGCTGGTCTCTAGTCACAGTATTTTCTATCTTCATATACACATCTCCTGTCTGTTCCTCCCAGTGTGCCCACTGTACCTCATGCACATTTTACTTTATGTGGACAAAGCATGCGTGGACCTGGGTAGTAGTTTTGTTTGACTAGGGGCTTCCTGTAAATGGCAACCAGAGAGCCTAGCCCACCCCCGTGGCACAAGCTTTTAAAGCCCCATTATTGCTCTGAATCACACCTTCGTCTCCACACCCTGAGTCATATATTAAAATAAAACTGTGGGAAATAATAAAACCCAGTTATATGAATGTGTTTTTTATTATAAGAGTTCTTAAATTTTTTTTTATTACTGCTTTGAGGCCAACTCATCGTCTTTTGTTATGTTCATTTCAAAAGGCTTTGCTCCAATTCCTGTTAACTTGAAGGGAAAGGAACACAGTGCACAGGGAGAAGAGCAGTTCCTTGCTGGCATCCATTCCCTTGTCCTCAGCATGCCTCACAGTCTTTACCACAGCTGCTCTGCAAGAGCCCTCTGGGGTAGGTGGTGTTACAGGGAAGGTTGACCAGGCAAGTTTGCAGAAGACTCGCAGAACAGGGGGTCAGATCGAGTTCTCTTTAAGTCTCATACCTAGCACTCTAGCTCATGGCCTCTATTGTTCTAGGTACTCCTGATATGAGCTACTGTCCTTTGTCAAGCAAATATGAAATAGTTTTCAGCTTCACCAATGTCATGTCTGCTTTATCCCCAGAAGAGTGAGAAGTCTTTCTCAGTCACAAAAAAAGTAGAAGATGAGATTGAGGGAGGGGGCGAAGTAGGAGGTGGAAGGCTTGTTTATGTTTGCTAGTTAGAAAAGCCAATTGTTCCCATTTAAAAAGGAATAATCTGCAAGATCGCGGTTTTTAAAGTATTTAGGCTCTGTAGATTGGGGAATGGGTGGAGCCCTTTTCTTCCTAGGGCTTTGTAAATTAAAGTGTTTGTATCTTGACTGAAGCTTGGAAAATGCCTTTTCATCTTCAGTTTTAGATCATAATTGTTGACCACACCAGTACCAGGACTCCTTGCTCAAAAACCAGCACATCATCCATGCCATTTTCTCTCACTGTAAAAAGTAGCTGAATGTACAGAAACTAACTGAGTCCTGAACCAATGCTCCACTGGAGCCTGGCATCATACCAAAATAAAATAACTCCTCTGTGCACCTCTGGCTACAGTTTTCACACACACCCCCTTCCCCCCCCCCCCCCTTCATGTGTCTCTGCTTTCTCAGATAGTAGCATAAGCCTTAGCCTGTGCTCTAGGAATAGTCTGATATTCAAGATCTTCCTCTATTGCAGCGCATGCTACTTTCTGCCATCCCTGTCACACACTTATCTAGGTCATCTGAATTTCTTTTGGCTTTTAGAAGAGCAGGTGCTCCTGAGACTACAGCCTGAAGCTCTGATGGAGCAGGTGAGTCAGAAGTTGGTTTCCTAGTCACTCTATGGGGAGAGGGTGCTAAAGTCTTCATTACAGATTTGCTGTAACGTTTTTCTGAAGCTTCTTGTAGAGACGCTACTCAAAAAGATGTTTTTTTATGATGTAGGCTTCTGATCATCTAAAATTCTGCTGCCACCAAACTTACAGTTCATAGGGCACCCAACAACTGTCTAGTGTTGAGGACTTGTGGTGGTGAATGACTTCCCAGTAGTCTTTTTATGTATCTACTTCTGTCTGTTTCTGGACATGTACTAAATAATTCTCCATCATTGAAAATGCCTTAAATGTTCCCTGACTGACCATCCACAAATCATTTAAATAGCATTCTTCTGGTTTATTGAATGTCTTTTGTGACATGTATTATTCTCTGCTTAATAAACCATACAGGATCTAAAATTGTGGCAAGTCCACTTGATCTCCGAGGATGGCATGTATTTTTAAATTATTTTTACCTGTAGACTCATTAAATCATGAGATATTTTCTGCTTCGCTGCTAGGAAATAAATAGAAGTTCCTGTCAGGTAATCAAAAACCCAACAGACCAAGAAACTGGCTCTTGAAAGAAACAATAGATCAACAGGATAGTCCTGTGTGGACCAAATGCCTGGAAACTGGGCATCATCTGAAAATAATGTAGACAATGGTTGAAACCTCTGGGCACAGCTGTGAAATCCCTGCAGGTATTTTATTCCCTGTTCCTCAGTAATTCAGTAGACTTTTGTAAGGCTAATGCCTGGAGAGCTCCCATGGAAACGAGAACTAATGATAGGTAGAAATAGAGCTGGGGAGAAGCATGTTACAAAGGCTTCACAAAAGCTCCTAATCCATGAGATCTAGCATATACTATTGAGGATATTGAATAATGGATTTGCTCACTATACAAATATAAAGCTCGTTACAGACACCTTTCACTAACTGTGGCATTCTGAAACTGTTCATCCAGGCTCTAATGTCCACCCTTTTTGGTACTGAGTTATTGTACTAGGATATATTATCAAACGGAAATACCGGCTGTTTCACTCTTTCTGTTTCTGTGGTTTGTCAGAGCTTCTGCATTTCTGAAAAGAAGTGTATTTTTAAGGGAAGAGAACGATAGCTTTGAACCTGAGTTTCTCCCCACAGAGTAGCTGTTCATGGTCCTTTTGGTTTTGTGAGTAATCGGTCTGGTCCTGGGCCCTCAGTATCTAACATTTCGCATATAGTGAGTGGGTGAATGACTTATATCCATGGCAGTGGTGCCTGCAGGTACGTAGAACAACTGGGAAATTCAGTTCTTATAAATCTATAAAAATAGCTAAGAGGTGTGATGTACTGTAAAGCTGCCACATTAACACGCACTGGGCTGTCTTTTCATTGTTTTGATATGCAGCAACAGTTTTATGACTATCTCAGAAGCTGTTATAAAGCTTTGCTTCAACATGGATAATTTTCCAAATCCAAATTTTGCTTCATTTTTATGTGGTTTCAGAAAACTAAAATTAACTAGACTGCATTTGCATTTACCCTGCTTGTCACAATTACAAGGCAGGTGCAGAAATAATGAGAGTTGGTTTCATTTAATAGCAAAGATTCAGCAATGTTTGTCCTATCCAACTATCTTCTTTTTTTTTCTTCTTGCAAGTGAATAGAGAACTAGAGCTTGAGATACGTGATCACTAGCTTCAGTTGCTTGGCCTTTCTTTGCCTCTCTTTCCCCATGTCTCCACAGGGTCTCTCAGGAGAGCTAATATAAGTCAACTAAGACTGAGAAGCACATATGCAGAAGTGTGTCAATCCCCAAAACAAATGGAAGCAAGGTGGCCAGTTGTGTGTTGTAAGGTGACAAACACCTGCTTTACTCCTAAGACAACACCCCAAGAGGCATTTGACAGTCAGTGATGTCTGTGCTCTGACTCTCCCTGTTTAGTTCGCCTTTGCAAACAAGCTCTCGGACTGCTCCTTCTACGCCTAGGCTGCTTTTTCCTTCCTCCTCCTCCATCCCTTTCAGTGGAAGGGACTCTCTTGTTGACTTCATGACTTACATTCATCGTTCTCTTCATGCTTTTCATCCTCTTCCTGATGAGGAAGAGGTGGAAAAACCCTGAGGGGACTGGAGCCATGATAAACTCAGGTTCAGTGTGTGTCTCTATACACAGCTTTTCCCCTCCTAATGGCCACAGTAGGACAACTTGTTGGAACCTTTCTTGTGTTACTCCACTATCCTCTTGTAGAGCAACAAGCATTTTTTTGCAACAGTTCCCGGGGAAGAGGTAGCTCAGAACCCAACAGAGAAGCCCTGTGGTGTGACAGGCTCTTACTTGGACCTGTTGCCTATCTGCATGATGCCTAGACTACAGAGAAAAGCAGCCCAAAAAGGGAGCCAAGAGCAGAACAGCACCCACCCTAATAATGACTTACTCTACTGTGTTTGCTGTCTGAAAGGTGAAACAGCTTTGAGTGATAAACTTGCCCCATGGTGTTCCCCTGAGAAAGCATCCTGACCTCTCCTCCTGTGTGTTTTTTGGTGGCATGTGTGTTCTGCTGTGGTCAGAATGAAGTTTTGTTCTGTGACCCAGAAAGCCTGACTAGACCACTGTCCAGTACCTACCTGGCAGCTTTGTTGGTTTTGTGCTAATTTCATGTGAAGTTGATCAGCTTAGGCTGACTTCTTGCCTGTCTCCATGCTAGTATCTGTCTGCCATCCTCAGCATATCACAAGTGGTATCACTTGAAGGAGTGGGATTTCCAGAGCGAGGCCTCAATCCTTCCCTGAATTTTCAGTTGCTTGGTTCACATCAGCAAAGAAGGGTTTTGGTTTATTTTAGTCTGTATAACTGAGAACTGGTGACTAGATACAGCTCATCCTTTTTATGAAGGAGTAGAAGTCCAGGGAGGAGAACTATAAGGAATGTTTCCAGATAGAATTCTTGCTATCCATTCTGTAAATACCATATACATGTCTTTCCTTAGTGGTTTAGACTTGTGTCTGTCCAGCTGATCCTGTGTTGCTGCTCAGACCTGCAAAGCAATAAACATTCAGGTTATCGTGGGGAACTCAGACTCTCTAACATAGAGGTTAAGAAAATATAGGCTCCAACAGACAGTTGGCTTAACATTATGCATATATTTCCTGTCTTCATGTACTCTTTATTGTCAAACATATTTCTGGTGCTTAAAATAATATTAAGTTTGCCTTTCAGGTAGGAAATGCCTTCTGAGCTACAGTTTTCGTATGACTGACGTTGTATGAGAACCAAGTAAATTCAATGTCTGAAGCAAATTATGCTCAGTGTTTTAGTTCCAAAGATGGCAGACATTTACGTGCATTTAGCCTGCATTTTACCTTGTTAGAGAAATAAAACTGAGGAGGTTTGGATCTACATGTAGTTGGCTGGGGTAATTGTTCTAATGGTAGCAATGGAATCCAGGAACTTTGCCCGATTCCTGTTTATTTTCTTTCTGGTCACTGGAAATCTGCTCAGCTTTCTTTCTCAGCATTAAAATGGGGATTATACTATGCCCTTCTCTTCTTGTGGGGAATATGACATCTGTGCAAGGTGATTCTGGGAAAATAGCTGAAAATGAGCAAACCACTTCGGAAATGACCATCTGCAGGTGATGCAGGCTGATGTGATGTCAGCAATGGCTATTTTGTGCATATGCACTGTAAGAGCTTGTTACATTAGAAAATATCGAACAAAATACTTCTGAGATTGACAGAGAAGACAGTATAATACCTTTTAACTGTCTCTGCTTTATGTTGGTACAGTGTATATATAACTGATAATTTTGCTTTTACACTGTAGCAGCAGACTGTGACTGAGAAGTATCATCAAAACAGTGTTGATATGGAGAAGAGGGATGAGTTCTGAACAGAGATTTTAAGTGATGGGCATTAGAAATTAGTCTTAAATTCTTTTACAGTGTAGGTAGTCCTAATTAATAACTGCATTTCAATTTTAGTGGTAATAATAAGATAATCAGGGCGATCTATTTGAGTGATAATGCACAAGTAGGCGTACTTTGCCAGAACTCTGGAACTGTGATGACAGAGACCATAAAAGTCTCTTTGTAGATGGAGTGAATTTGAGTCTATGTACTGGGTTCTGCTCCTTGTGATGCTTCTGTGCATCTCCCCCTGGGATGGTGAGAGAAGGGCTGGCCTATTCCTCTCTTCTGGCTGCCTGTACCACAAACTGAGGAGAAAATTAGTAGGAGAGGCAAAAGATACATTGCACGCATTCTTTTTCCTCTACTCAGAAGTGAGCTAAGGTCAGCGCTTTACTCTGTGAGACAGCTTGCATTCTTTTCCTGCGCCCTTCCAAGGATGTCTTTAAAACAAACAAACACCACCACCACCACCACCACCCCCCCAAACCCCACCACCCCAAACCTACATTTGCCTAAAGCAGGCCTATTTCTGCTTTCTTTGTGTATGAAACAGTGGTTTCATTGTTGATAATGCAGCTGAATAAAGTCTACCTGCTTTCCATTAGGATAATAAAGTATTTATTCCTTCCTGGTAACCCAGAATCCTAGTGGGTTTTCATCTGCTTTTGCACCACTCTTCACCAGAGTCAACCTCTCTCCTGTGTTTCCCTTGGAGAGGGGATAATATGGGGAAAGCATATTCAAGGTTAATATTTTCTATCTTTTTTTCTTCAAACATTGTTTCTAATCTGATTCTCATACAGGAGCACACAGTAGTAAGAAAATCTACTTTGCTTAAAAGGCAAATGCAGATAAAGTTTGCTTATAGGAGAGCCATTTTAATTCTTCTAGTACTGACCCTGTTGCAAGATTTGCGGAGGACAATATAGACACTTCAGTGTCTTAATTTTTTAAAGATTTAGTATTGTAAAAGTTGCAAAAATTTTTAGCTCACTCAGTTTGCTTGAATTTACTTTCACTTTTGGGACTTCTCAGTTATTTGTGGATCACTGTACTAATGAACGTTTTTGGTTTGGGTTTTTTTTTTTTTCCCCCTTGTCAGCAGCACCTCTGAAGGAAAGTTCAGCATGTAAAAAGTTTTAAATGCTAGAAGAAATTCCAATAAGGAATTGGTAGGTGAATGTAAACACGAATGGAAGAGTTATTGCCAAGAACTTTGAAGTATTAAAAAAACCTAGATGTGATTAACTTGAAACTGTTTTGAGACCAATGAATGTCAGTGAAGGATCGGATTCAGTAAATGGTGCTTAATGCCATGAGATGCTGGCAAACTAAGCATTAAACTCAATAAGGTGTATTTGAAGGATTGGGCCCCAAATGTGTTTCTCTGGTTTCATCTTGAGCTGTAGGTGTGTAGGTGTATACTGTATGACAGCAAGGTTGCTGTAGTAATTATTCATTAGCGTTAAATAACAGGGTAATTATGAAGGTAAAATTCATATACCCCAACACACCCTTTTTTTGCTAGCTTTTCAATTTCTGAAGAATGCCTACAGCCCTCTGCTCTGTGTTGTAAAATAGGGCACTGCCCCTGGTTGTACATGGTTGTTTCTTTGCTTTTTGCATGCTCCTTGCGAGAACGTGAACTGGGGTGAAAAGGTGACATGAATCAGGGAGGCAGGCACTTGAAGAGAATGAAAACTCAGTTTCTCCTATGCCTCCAAGGATAATGAAGGTCACTCTGGTGCCCATAAACACGTGTACTGCACACAGGACTGGTTTCTCTCTGAAAATTCTTGAATTATCTGTTTTTTCAATATCTGTTCTCTTCTATTCTGGGGCAAAAAGCAGCTAGCAGAACGGAGACGAAGAGGGCAAGTGGCAATATTTTTGGGAGGACAGGACCTAGTCTGATAATGTATATCCTAGATTTTAACCATCAGGTGCTTTTGGGTGGCGTGGCATGACCAGTGAACTTGTGTTACATAGGCAGAATAGGCAGAGTTTGAATGCTTCTGGATAAAAGTTCAGATCCAGGAATCAGTTTATCTCATGTGGATTGAACCTAATTCACTATATTCGGAATCTCAGAATGAAGACCACAAAAATGACTCTGTCCTTTTACCTGTAACTGGGGACTGTTGCACATGATATGCTGTGGTTATGCTCCACACATTCTGCACAGCAGCTCTGATTTACTGCATTCGTGAAGGGCTGCTACAGTGCATGGTGCAGGGAGCCCGGCATGCGATGTGTAGTGTACAGCACTGCGATCTGTCCGTGCAGCAGGTGAAAGGTCCTCTGCACCCTTGCAATCCTGTGCATAACCACAGACTAACACAGCCTCATTCTACGCTTCCTGTGCTGCAAACCCCATAACCCTGCATTACACACCAGGGCCTTCAGCTGGCGAAAGGGGTGGACGATTCGGCAAGGGCAACGTGTTCAGCAGTGCTCTCCCAGCTAGCTTGTCAAGGACAGGCTGCCACTGCCAGTTTCTTTTACTGAAGTTGTTCGGTTTTGTTGTCCTTCACCCAGCTGAGTGCTTCAACCATTGGCTAAGGGTTCATTCTCTGTTTCTTGCACTATGAGCATCACATTGTGAATGCCCAGTGGAACATAATAGGGCTTATGCCTAGAAAAGCATATATAGGCCCTCACACAGGATATGATACATATGCCAGATGTCTCACATTGCAAATAAATTCTCAGTGCGCTGGACTGTTGGGATAAAAGTGTCACCGACAGTACCATACTTGTCTGTCTTCAGATGTGCCTTCTTCAAGGTCCAGTCTGGTACATGTGCTCTAGGATCTGAGAGTGAGCTTTCTGAACGAGATCAAGAAGAGGATGCTGAGTTTGTGATCCCAGTTATATCTTAGATGTGAGACTAAGCCTAATGCTTAGTGCTCTTGCAAATGAGATGTTTTCTCACCACCTGATAATATTCGTGACTAAGTAGCAGTGGTGAGGAGCAAAGTACTAATAATGAATAAGTGCTAATAAATTTTGGAGCCAGTCACCTGATGTGTTGGGCAAGCACCTAAGATCTTGCGTGGAAATCGCCTATCACATTTTTCTGTTCTAGTGGAGAGCGTGTGAGCAGTCTGTAGTCTAAAAAGACTCATGTGGACCACGGTTCTGGTGTGTTCTGAACTCGAGACTTGAAATAGTTCTTGTGTGGTAACAGGCTGGTGCAATTTCCATAGCAGCTGAAATGCTGAGGAGAGTGGAGAGATGGACAGACTTGTGGTAAAGGAAGAAATAGATTGTCAGAAACTTGAACTTTTGGAATAAAACTGTCGCTATCTTGGGAAGTATGGAGTATAGAGTGCAGATCTGTGAGACCAACCATTTGAAAACAAAATGGTTATTAGAGAGCTAATTTTTGGGGTCTAATGGAGGCTTTTCAACAGTGAGCTACTTTGTTGCTGTAGTGTCTGGGTGCTCTAGCCCTGCAGTAGGGGCCCCTTTTACTATTCTGAGATATCCTATTATGTTGTAAAACCCGGTTTTAAGAAAAAGCTGAAAAAGAAAGAGTGATATATAAGCTGTTGGATGTCTTTATGGGCAACAAATGGTATTCATGCTACCCCCCCCCAACAAAAAGTCCCTTTGCATTGTCGCTTACCGTTAACTTTTTAATTCAGAGTCTAGGCCTGTAAGGAAAGGGAGAGCTCCTGTCCAAGCAGCCTGGACAGTGTGACTCTTTTTTTCAAATCCTTTCGATCAATTTTGTTAGTAGAGCCCTATCTTTGCCTGCTTCTGTACCTCCTCTTGCTCTTTGTCCTCAAAGCAGCACTGTTATTTTTAAACACCCTGGCAGCTTGGAAAAAAATCTTATTAGGCTCCTCAAGTAACTATCCCACTCTGCCCACCTGCTCCACTGTGCCCTCCAGCAGAAATGGAGCACACTCAACCATGCAGCGTGACGTGTAGCTGTGTGGAGGGCTGTGCAACAACTCAGTGTTTGATATTACAAGAGTATTTGAGACTTCACTGAAATAAGCTTGGGATCCCGTAAGAAATACATTAAATAAACAGTGCTTTACACAATAAGAAAATGAAAACTGATACAGAAGTAATTAGAAACAGATAATCTGTGGTAGTGTAGTTGTGTGCATTAGACCAAATATAGTAGCTAAGCTGTACACAAATGCTATGAGGAAAAATGGAAGGTCAAAAACACATACACCCTTCTATTGCACAATACTGTAAGCTGTATGCATGTGTGAGATACACATATGAGAGCAATGTATATATTTTTTTTTTAATATATTCCTTGGACCTCACACCATATCATTTCATAAATAGAATCTGTAAGTGCCTATTGTACTGAGCCTTTATTTTTTTTTTCAATGGTATTCATCTGAGAACATCTGAGAGCCGAGCAGCTCTTTAAGGGAAGCATGTTTACCTGTATTAGTGGATTACTAAGCCAATGACCTCTGGTCCCATCACAAATTTTGCATCCTAGCATCACAGAAACACTAAATCATTTTGAGAGGCATGTAAACACTTCAAACAAGACTTTTGAGTCCAAGAGACTGAGGCCTTTACTTTTCAAAGCAAATCTTCAAAATTTGGATGCCTAGCTTTGGATGCTGATGACCTTGGTGGACAATCACAAATGCAGTCTTCTTCACAGCAACTATTGGTGCTCAGCACCTCTGAAAGATTAAAAGAGGTAAGGTGTCTCGGGCACGATACCATGAACTAATACTTCTGTGGATCTTAGCCTCACATTGATCAAATTTAGGCCTGATTCTTACAGACTGTTGATGTATTAGGCAGGAACAGGACCTTTTCTCGTTGCCTTTCGGTGCTCTGTGTTAACCACAGACTCATTCTTCTTCTTGTGTCGCTCTAATGAAATGGTTGACGTGTCAATCTATTACTTCAGTGGTTAATGGCTACATGGAAAATAATATAGCAGGTCCTTGTGGCAAAGCAGAAACCCTATCATGCTATTTCCTTTATGATCACCTCAGTTTTGACAACTGTCGTGGAAAACGAAAAAAAAAAAATTTTTTTGTATCTTGATTTCTCTCAGTGACATTGGTCAGTGAACCTAGGATTTTTCCAGTGGAGTGAATGCAATTTTTTTTGTTCCTTTTCCTTTTTCCTTGTCTCTTCATTTTTAAAAAAGAATCAGTGTGTGGAAGTTTGAATTATTTTGTAGATGGAAGTGAATAAAATTGGATTACAGACTGAGAAAAATGGGTTTTGTAAAAGCAGGACTCTCATAAAAAGAGTGTCTGCTTATTAAACAGGATTAGCTCTGTCTTATGAGTGTTCAGGTGTAGCAAGCACAAGCAGAAAACAAGCAATTTTCTCACCTTTAGAGAATGGTGTCCTGTCCTATTCCTTATGGTGTGCTGTACCTGCACCTAAAAATAAAAAAACCCCCAAACCCTCACTTCCTGCCCGCCCTCCCCTTCATGTAGAGACTGAACAAAATTGCAAAATCTTTTAAACAGGAAAAGCTGCTGCTAAAGTGAAAAAAAAAAGAGGAAGGTTTTATTGCTAAATTAGGAAGTGGAAGTTCATATGAAAGACGTTTTCCTCAGGAAAAGGTTGGTAAATGTGAGGCAAGGTGATCTGCTATTGCAATATAGCAGCTCACAGCTCTCTCTCGCGTTCCCTCTCTCTAACACACAGTTCTTCCAGTATCATGTTCTATCCGTGTACTTCATGTACCTGGTACCCAAACAATAATAGCAAAGAATGAGGTTCTACATGATGGTCTGCGTAGTAAGTGAAGATTCTGTAGCAGCAATGTATTTGGCATTAGTGACAGCTAAGGATTATCAGCTCTTTTTAGCTCTATGTTTTTTTTGGTCTCCTCTTTCCCTTCTCAGGGGACCAGGAGCAATATATAGGACTCTGTATCACATTTTGCAGTCAAGATGTGTTCTATGCAGATAATAATTCATTATGAATATATCAATGTTCATTCAAAAACTTTTTCTGGAACATTTTAAGGGTAAACAGCAATGGTATAAAATCATATAATTTCCTATTCTGCTTCTTTATCATTTCACAATGTGACTTAGAGTTATTGAAGCACATGTCCCCAAATCAGGACTTACATATTTATCATAAAGCTTAAGAGCTTATTGTTACGGTAGTTTGTCATCTGTTTTTCTGTGCATTAGTTTACTTGTTCATTCCAGAACGCATGCTAAGGTTTTTCTGTTGATGATTCCAGCTACTTGGTTTAATTAATTACAGTTTGCTCAAAACCCACATGAAATAGCTGGTCTCCAACCGAAAAAAAACTTAGGAAGAAAGAAAAAAACAAACATCCTTACGCTTGTGGGTGTTATGGGTGAGATCCAGGAGTTCAGATAGCAAATGCTAAAAGACATTTCTTTCTGGAAAGGAGGCTCAGCAAGGAATTATTTAATACTTTTCCATTCTTTCTTCTCAGAGGCATGCAACAAAAGGATGAGGTTAATAGTCAGACATTGTAACAAGAGACATTTCAACCAGATAAAAGGATTTTTTTTTTTTTTTTTTTTTTTTTTTTTAACCAGGAGGGTGATCCAACACTGGAACAGGTTGCCCAAAGAAATTGCAAAGTCTTCACTCTTGGGGATGTTCAAAGCTGAGCCTTTACCAACCTGCTCTACCTGGCCCTGTGCTGAGTATGGGAGTTGGACTAGAGGCCTCCAAGGTCCCTTCCAATCTCAGCTATTCTGTGATCTATATATGGTTCTGTGTATCTTAGTTCCATAAGTGACTTATTATAGGACAGATTTTTCAATACTGTGACACAAAAGTAGGAGATGTGTTTTCTACTCACTAGGATAAGTAATTTCTCCAAGAAAAAATGAGTGAATTCAGCACACGTACTTTTAAATAGACTCAATCCTGCGTGTGTTATGTATTTCAATTATTTTAAGTATAATGATTTGTCCTGTTTATTGTTATTCCCTTGATCTTGTCCTCTTATGGATGGTTACAATCAGATTTATAATTTTCTGTCCTGTTTTCCTTCATATAGGAAGGATGAACAGTGTTAAACTGTATTTAAACACTGTCAGTTTCAGTCATGTGGCCAGTGGGAATTATGTATGGTATAGGACTATGAAATTTGAATTTTCTTTGTGAATTAGTAATAGTTTTCTCCCCATTTCCCAAGTGTCCATGTCTACGTACCAAATTCTTTATGAAAATCAATACATTTTGAATGACATTGTTGAAACTGAGGTATCAGCATTCAGAATGTTTGGTTCTTGTAGATGATGTCTTTTCCTTGATGACCTGCAAACAATTGCTGTGATTATGTTTGCTAATAATTTTCAAATAATAGATCTGAGGCACACTTAACAAGTTTCACTGGTTGAAAAAGGCTTTTTCCTACATTATAATTATTTAATAAGCTAAGAAAAAAGACTGAAAAAATCTGCTCTTTTGCAGATGTTACATCTCTTGTAATGTGAAATGTTATTCTAATGCTTTACAAAGTGTTTATCTTTTGTCTAAGCAATTATCTGATTGGCACCTTCTTTCTTTTTCATTCCCCACTATCTTTCTCTTGTCTGGCTTCTTCTGTTTCCCTCCTTCTTTCCTGAGAACTGAATAATAATTAAAAAGAAAAAGTCTCATTAAAATACAGTTAGTTAAATATGTATGTTTTAACAATTATTTCTAATGGCAAACCCTTCTTGTGATGGCTGCTGCTATTATATGTATTTTGAAATCATTCTAGATTTGGAAAATGCATCTTGTGTGGACAGACAAACCTTTCCCTTCCAGAGGTAATTTCTATCCTGACGGTGCTTGATTCAACATGCTTAGACTATGGATGAGATGGAAAACTGGGGAATGGAGAAGCATATGTAGAGCCTGAAGAAAATAGTCAGTTATTAAAACAATTTAGCTTGCCATTAAATCTCACAATTTTTGAATATAAAGAGGTTGCTCTTCCCTTTGCCTCATCTGTCATTTTATTATAGCAGAAAACCTGATGCTGAACAAAATAGGCAGGGTAGCCTAGCAGTTAAAACAGAACTAGAAGCCAGGATCTTGATTTTTCATCTGACTCCACCAATGACAAACTGTATCGTCCTGTGCAACTTACCAAAACTGAGTCTTGCTTACTGCTCTGTAAATGTCGTATAACTACATAGGATGCTGAGAGGTTTAATTAGAATTAATTTTAGTCTTTCAAGTACTTTGTGTTTCTCAGATGAAACGTGCTGTGCAAGTGTGAAGGATAATTATTATGTTGCGTCTGTGTTTTTTCTGATACATTATTACTATTCTTTTATTAACCATGTTTTGAAAAAAACCCACGGTACTTACTGGTTTTCAGTTTTGTTTGTATGGTTTAAAGTTAGTCCCTATGAGCACAGTAAGTAATTAAACTAATATTGGCATTGAGATGTGGGTTTTTTCATTTGAGAATGTTAATGGCTATTAGTAGATTGTCACAAAATGTCTGGCTGTTTTGATACTTTGAGCACCTTGGATCATGCACTTAAGTGTAAGATGGGTCATATTGCTTTTAAATGTAGTGAAGCAGCCAAGCAATAACAGCCTGCAAAGTCTCTGTTGATAGCTTCCTTGTAGCTGGTCATGCTTGACCCAGACAGCATTACGGAGCAATTGTTCAGAAAATTGTCCTAGCAATCAGTGGCTGGTGCCTCCTTAACTGCTTGCCAGTCTTGTCAGGAGCTGAGCATACCTTATGCAACAGGCCACTGCCTGTTTCTTCTTTTTTTTTTTTTTTTTTTTTTTTTCAACTGAAACACTGAAGTCCGGGGAAAGCCGAGATACCAGGGGATGACACGTAGCACATGGAAGCACGCTGTCTTGTTGGATAGAAGATAACTGTGTTGTTTCCAGATGGAATTGCTGCTACACGAGAAATAAAATAACTGATTGTAGCAGAAACTCCGTGTCCCAAGGACATAATAATTCAGAAAGTGTTGAGTTATAAACTGTGCTTGTACTTTAACATGGATTTGAGCATGTGATTGGGCTTTTCTTGTAGCTGAGCGTTCGCGAGCCTTAAATAGAAAGGCAGTATTAACAAACAAGATCAGATCGTTTTGGGATAATGAACTTCTTTCAATAAGGTTATTGTTTTATAGGCAGGTTACTCTCTTTTTGTCCTCACTTGCCATGTAGTATAAAGTGAGACCGTACAATTACTGTAACACAGAGGACTTCTGTGTAATTGCAATGAGATAAACATGTCTGGAGAGACAGTCTCTTCCAGTCAAGACCACAGATGTGATGAAGCCGACATACCTTGCTGTTAGACATGCTGTCTGGAAAACTGCTTGCGCTGCTTTGGCGCCCTCCTATTCTAAAGTAGGTTAGAGCATAAAAATTAAAAGGAGATGAATGGGTTTATGCCATTCTTACAGTTTATAGGTACAGCATGCAGATGATTGTAGGTGTACCACAATGCTACCTAAGCAAAACACAAAAAGTGTTTCTTAAATGCTAATCCAGCCCTGATTAAGATCCATTAACATGGGAGTTCCAGGATGATAGTGAAGTGCCATGTGCTAGGTGGCTGTTCTTTTGCAAGTAGGCATCTTGCCTTTGGCTTACCTGGCAACTTGTGTATTTGTAGGATAGGATGCCAAATAAAAGGGTGCACACATTTTATAAGGCTTGTTAGCTAAAAATGTATTTGACGTACTTTGCTATTATCAGACTGAGTGGTGTGGTACTGGAATATCTCAGAGCAGGGAATAGGCACAGATAGATTTGATGGCCCCAGCAGTTCCTTGTTTCTCCCTTGCTGTCTATGTCAGTCTGTGATGCCTACGTTAGCACGTAGGATTTGAGATCTGAAGTCATGTCACAAACTAAACGTTGATTGTGCTGTAATGTCCAATGACCACTCGGATGCCTGGGGTCTGATGGTTCTGGCACCGTACTGGGCAGACAGCAGTTTGCTGTCCAGCACATCTCTGTTGCCCTTTGAGAAATAACTGATCATGGATATGAATCTGTCTGAGCCATTAACAAAGAGACTACCAGGTCTATGAAGAGACTGACAGACTGAAAAGGAATGCAGATGGGTACTACACATTTGCAAGTGTTTATTATTTAAAGTCTGTGACTGGGAAATATATAGAATGAAAGGGTCAGAGAAACACAGTGTGCCTTGCTGGCTTTGCCTTTTAGATTTTAGGATCAAAAAGAAAGAAGGAGGAATATGTCACATTGCAGGTAATTAAGGATTCATCAGGAAATAAGGAACACTTGGTCCCTCTCATAGCTTTGAGGACAAAAGGTGAAGGGTATCTGGTATAATATCTTCCATATGTGGCACGCTAATTGGAGGGATAGAAATGAGATATTTGGAAAGCTGAATCTAAGCTCTTATAAATGAAAATTGCTTTTGCTTAATGAGTTTGCTGGTAGGCTCAGTGCTTTACACTCAGAAAATAAGAAAAGGTTTTTGATTATATGTTTGTAAATTAGGGCTAGCCTACTTGTTGAGTTAGCCCTAAAGATTTAATAACCTATAAGTGAAGAATTATGGTTTTTCTTTATAAATATTTGGGATTTGAATGATGATTCCTCAGCATTGCAGTATCTTCTCATTACCAATGCCTAAGAGTTGCTGTAAATGTAGTCTAGGCTGTTGGCATTTTAGCCCGAGTCTTTCCAGAGTTTGAAAACCTCATATTGAGAATGGCATACAGAGATCGTTTGTTTCTCAGACCTTAGAAAAGTGTGGGGCTTATTCTGATTAGCTATAGCTTGTTTTTGAGGACGAAAAGGCATTACCACCACTAGGTTTTGATAGACATCCCTTGGCCCAGACAAAATGGGTCACTGCATCCAGGTGAGTCGAGCCAAAACAAACACTTTTTGGGCAATTCTGTCCTGCAAATTTACAAGTTCACCTGGGATAGAGCGGACAGGATTTCTCTGTGAAGGGCTGTAACGTGAGAAACGTCGAGAGATGGAGTTGCACGTTATTCCCGCTAGATGGCAATTAAAACACATCGGATAAATCCGGGTGGTAAAGCTCGCCAAAGCTTTCAACTCTTGTGGCTTACTTCAAAGTGTTAAAAGCTGGGCTTTTGAGTAAGACTTTGGGATATCTGTATTTTCCTTGGAGTAGAGCATGCAATAATTTCCATATGACAAAGGAAATATGTTAAAGCTGAACCGAATTTTGGATTGCACATTTGGATTCGTACATGTCTTGGCAGTTTTGGAAAGGATGTATTTGGTTTCTGTGCTGTAGAACCCCCACCTCCTTGGGGAGGGGGAGTAGTAGAGTCAGCAGCAAGTAGGAGAGGTCTTGGCAGGGTGGCCTTTGGAAATTCGCTGCCAGGAAGCCAGAGGAGCCCTAATTAGGCAGGCGACTAGAGGCCCGATCCAAAGCCTGCTGAAGTTAATGGGAGTATCTTAGGTTTGTGCATTTTTCCTATTTCCAGGTAAATCTACCAAATGAGTCTGTCCTCTTCAGCATTCTGCTTTATATGCATTACATCATCTACTGCAATTGCTAGCATACTAGGTATAAACGCATGCCTGTATTATTTATAATGAAGATACAGCATTCACGTGCTCTGTGTGAATAACTTACAGGAATACATGTGAGGTAATTGAATTGTTTTTCTATTTTTTTTCCTAATTAGAGTTTGAAACAATATAATTTTCTCACATGTGTATTGGAGAGTATAATTTCTTTTGAATGAAGGGGAGGGGCACCTTTTATCCTGACTTTTGTCTCAATATATTTCAGTTAAAGTTCTAATTAAATGCAGAATGTCACATGTTGGGCTGCCCTCGTATACACCCAGAGACCTTAATAACAGCTGGTCCTGGACTTACAAAATGTCATAGCTAGCAGAATTCAGGCGAAAGCTACTATGGAGTTAGTCCTGCTTCTCTATTTAAAGTTGTTCCAGTACTGGCAATACTCATCTCGGAGATAACTAATGTAAAATACTGGAAATAGCTCTATGCTTTATAATCAGGAAAAAAATCCCCATAGATTCAGTGGGAATTCTGCCTGGGTAAACCCACAGGTATTGTGTGCATTGTGAGATTGCGTACAAAGGAAGATCGTCCCTACAAACTAACTTTATGGCCTGATTTAAAAAAAAAAAAATCTAAATAAAGATTAATGGAAATAGCTTCTCTGATTACACCACTACTTTATGCTTATTTGAGCAACTTTAAATAGATAAGGAAATATGAGTTTCAATCTGTGCCTGGTGCCCCAGAGTAATTGAAACTCCCCTTTGTTGCAGAAGTGCTGGCTATAACCACTGTAAAGCAGTAAAACGTCTGTCGGATATTCTTGCAGAATTCTGTTTTTGTCTGTCAAAGTTATTCTCCCTATTCACACAATGTTAGTGTAATTTTTATACTTATTTTAAAAGATACACTAATCCTTTCATTACAGAAGCACAGCATATGAAAAATGGAAGATTAGCACTTTCAGGATTTTCATATTGGTAAGTCACAGTTGGATCAGATAGCTTTACACTAGGTTTTGTACAGAGCTGAGACATTTGTGATTGCAAAAGGACACTAGTTTCCTAATGGCTGACAATGACTGCGACACTCTGTACACAGAGAAAGGTTTCATGTTTTTCAGTTTAGTTGAGTGGATGTTGCATCCTGAAAGGCTCAGTTTACTTTTCTCAGAGTTGCAGTGCAACATCTTGTGAAGTAAAGATGTTCCCTGTTTATATGGATGGGTGACGTAGCTGTCTTTTACCATAAAGACAGACGAGTTTATCTGTCCCCATGTGTTTTCAGCCAACTCTTCATGTGCTCCAGGTAGACACTTTCATATTCTAGGCTAGGGCTTCCCCCTAGCCTTCCCTCCTTCCCCCTTCCCTCTTTCAGTTCTCTCATCTTCTGATTGAACTTCTGCCATGCCACCTTTTTCAGCATAATGAACAGGATCAAGGAATTGATCAATTTGCAAAGTATCATAGCTGGATTAATTTGTGAGGGAAATGCAAGACTTGGTGTTCATGTGGGTACTTGGTGAGATGGGGGAAACTGTTGATTTGAGTCCTTTGATGAGAGCTTTCAGACTTGGAGGGTAGATTCAGGTAGGAATGTAGTTCTTGGGCAGTGATGGCTTAACGCCCTATGTAGAGCAGTGCAGGGCTGTACTGTGGTACCAAGGCAACTGCTGAACAAGCTAGTTTGGATAGAAGAAATAGTATAATTGTGTTAGTGCGTTGTTCCTGTGGGGCAGCCTGCCATTCTTCTGATGAGGGTAAACCAGCCTAAGCAGAGCAGGAAGTTAACGCATTTGTGTCATGTCTGGTACCTGAGCTCAGTCACTGAGAGCTTGTTTTTGTCTCTCCAAGTGGCTTTACACCCTGTCTTGTAGGGGTATCCTCCAGTATGTGGCCCGTGGAGAGAGCAGAGCCCTATATTGGCTTCATGTGGAGGGCACTGGGTCTCCAGCAGGGATACGTAGGCAGATGGTTCAGTGAGCCATATAGAGCAGGAGCTGTGGATTCATAGCTCAAACTACCTTCCTGAGGATAGGTGCTGGCTCTTGTTCTTTCAAATAATTAAGTAGAAATTAATTGTTTTAAAAGGTGATTTTGCCCAATTTTGTATATAATAGTCCAGCAGTTTAATGAGTCAATGAAGCCAGTGTTCAGAGCCTCCTGAGCTAGGAGAGTCTCCAGCCTGCATCTTCCTCATCCCATGAGAGCAGTATCAGCTTGCCTGTAAGAAGGAACACAAGACTGTATGAGAGAGACTGAGTGCAAGGGAGGGAATGAATCTGTCAGTCAGTGACTAAAGAATTCGCCAGAAATCAGGGTCCAGCCCCAATTCCAAGCAGTTCCCAGGTGAGCTCTCTGAGCACCTGGCTAGGGAGGCAGGTTCATGTTGGCTTCTCTCTCTTTCTTTTCTGCTCCAGTGAATTCTGAATTCCTTTCTGCACATGAGCACTTCACTAGAGTGTGCATTGCTCTCTGACTGCATTTTGAAAGGGAGAGGTCTTCTCAATGCAGTCAGACATGGTTGAGACCATCTGCAAGTCAAGAGGCTTTGGTGAGCAGGCACTGAATTCTTGCATCCTGATCCAGGTTAGTGGTTGCATAGGTGCTGAGCAGAACTCAAGGAACAAGATGATATGTAAAAATTAAGGGTCCCTCTGGAATTAGGGCATATCCAGATGAGGTACCAGGTTTTTGTGTCACCGTTTTGTACTAAGGTACCTGCCTTCCTCCTAAATAATACTGTAAAATGCCTGCATCTTTCACAAGAGTTAATCCTTGAATTTCTATACATTTTTGTAAATTAAGTGGTCTATTATTCAGAATGCTTGTATGTACTGCTTTGATTTACTTCAGTTGCATTAGAATATTCACAGGGCACAAAATACCTTATACTTTCAACTTAGTTATTGCAAAGTCTTGAGTGACAGGCTATTGGTAGAGTTGTCCCATGTCAAAAGGAAGTGTGAAAAAAGACAAGATGATGATAGTACAGTCCCTGAACATTGGCTGTCAGACTCCTGAGAGAAGCATATGTTCAATTACTGTACATGACAGCATGTTAACGTTGTTCCACTGGTGGTTAAGGATAAATTTTATAGGATTTCTTGTAGTGTCTGAACTGATTTGAGACTCTACAGAACTGAAATATGCAGCATAAGTTAGTGTGAGACTTCTTACCCTGAATGGGTGCTATGACAGATCCTACAAATAAAACATGGAAGGTTTTCATTTTGCTGGCAACGGGAGATCTGAGCAGAGCAAAGGCCTTACAGAATAGTGTGATAACTGCTGGAGAATCTTGGTCAGAGAGGACCAAAATGCTGATTCATGCTCTGGCACTCGGAGAGATTGTGCTGTTTGTTGGGAATCACTTCATTGTATCAGTGGAACTGAGGTGGAAAAAGTCTAGGAATTCATTCTGGCTCTTCATAGACTTCATAACTCCTGGCTGTATTTTACATTGCAGTATCTTTCTGCTGCCAGAGAAGGTTTGAAAGACCATGTGGCAGTGTTCCCTGCCAGGAATGAGCCTGATATTAGATTGCTGGTGGGCTTCTATCCCATCTCCTCAAAACACAGATGACCTTCAGTTCCCCTTTCTTTAGTAATTCCAGGCAAGTTAATGGTTGCTACTGGAGGTTAATTAAAAGGTGGAAAGATGCCCAGAGAATGGAAGGAATGTAGTCCTGGTGAATAAGTCATGGAACAGGAAATGTGAGAAGACCTGGGTTCAGTACCAGCTCTTCCGCAGAGTTGGTATCTGTTTGCTGTCTGGCTTTTTGCTTGCCTGTGAAATAAAGCTAGAAATTTTGCCTCTGCTTTGGAGTATTGACGTTTGTGGATGAAAAGGTCTATATAACTGCTAAGCAAATCTTATAAATTGCTTTTTATATTGTGGGACCACCTTGCTTCAGATATAAGCTCTGAAATCCATCAAAAAATCTTCACTGTTCAGGTGAAATTATTTGGGAATGAGTAGCAGGATTTAGATGCAGTGAAGCTATAATAATATTACAGTGCTGTAGTGTTTCAGTTCCTCAATCATTGGATTTAATTTGAAAATTGCCAGGGGTTGCCAGACAGTAGAAACAAACGAAAACATATTACAATTAATGGAGGTAACATTATTAAAAGTAATGGCAATATGATTGTACAACTGGTACTTATGTATTTATCCTAAGTTGTGTCTTTTTTGCTGAGGGGTGGTAAGGAAGGTGTAATGGCTCAGCAGCTAGTTAGAAAGGTGCTTTTCTGAGAGTTTTGTCTGATAGTGGAAGCAAAAGCCGTATGTAACACCCGAAGTGCGAGAGGATGAGTTCGAAGCTGGTCTGCTGTATTGCATGTTCCAGCAGCAGTTTTAATAGATATCTGCTATAGTCCTGCTAGGAAAGGGTTCCAACTTTGCTCAAGTTATCTATCTATCTATCTGTATCTCAAGAAAATATATTTTAGTAAGCTCATCTTCTGTTTATTTAACCACAAAGATATGGGTTACTTCTGCTTGACAGTCAGCTGTTAGCTATCTTTGCTGACATGGGTTATCCCATTTGAGATGTTTGGCTTATTCATTGTTTTAGTTTGTGTACCTTTAAAATCTTTTCTGTTCAATTTACCTTAAAGAAAGCCTTAAGACACGCAAGTAAATAAATCCCAAATGCTATGAATTCTGTGATGCATCCTCCAAATCCCAGATGGGAATGTGTCAGGAGGAAAGAGATCAGCCATGAGTGTTGTATATGAGCATTCAAGCATATAAAGTCATGTCTTTTTCCTGTCCACTTTGTTATCTTCCAGTTAAAGGTTTTCTGGTGGTATCCTGGAGCAGATAAAGGGCTAGGTTTAAACAAGGAGAGCAGGCAATTCCTTCTCAACAGCTTGGAGCTGCTGTGTCACATCAGTCTTGTGACTGCTGGTGTCAAGGAGGAGGTTCTTGAGCTCTGATGCTAGCGTGTCCCATACCATCTGAGTGCTGTTTATCTTTCCCCTCTGAGATTTTCCATCACTTCTGACAGGGCACAAACCTGTTGAAGTTCCAGCTGAGGGCCAATGTGAGACAAACATCCTCTGAGAACCATGCTACTAGATCCCTAATGATCTCAACCTGTACTGCTAATTTTCCTTTGCCCCAGTGAAAAAGAATCCACACCAAGTCAGTCCTGCCTTGTCTTTAACTAGGTTTCCTAGGGCAGCTGCAATTTAGTATTACTTCTTGGCATCCCTAACCTCCAACTTGAAAAGAGTATGTCTCAGTGTTTAGATTTTTCTTTTTTTTTTGGCTTTTGAGACTTGCCTAGATTGAAAGGTGATAATAACTGAGTGTTGCTAAGACAATTTCCATTGTTTTAAATACACTTTTTCCTCTTTCATGGTAAATCCCTGGAAGTTCAGTTTGACATTAGAGTGAAGAAACACATTAAAAATTCAGTAGTTTAATAGTATATGCAATAAATAAATTAAAACAGATATACCTCTGAATTTCTTATGCAAACATTGTATGACAGTATATGAATTGGGTACTGTATATATCTTTGCATACCTGTCTATGCAAGTACCTTTATGGTACCTGTCCCTGCAAGTAATCTTATCCATATGCAGTGTTTGCATATGCCAATTTGTTCTTTGCACAGAAAGCATTCTTCGCTGTCTGGAAATTTTGCCCAAGTGGTACTCTCACTTTTAATGCTTTCACTGAAGACTGTAGAAGAGTGAAAGGTAAAGAATTGCTCTAGAAATTCATATTCAGAAAATTTTGTCAGATACAGACAAAACTTGAATTTTGTGGATATGTTAGGAGAAAAGAAAATCTCACTGTGAAAGTCTGAAGGCAAGAAGCGTGTGTATTCAGGAGGGTAATGCTGATCTCCTGTGGCAGATACACGCCTAGCCAGCTGGAGAATGAAACTGTAGCCAGTGCCAGTAGTGTGAGGACAGGGGACAGATCTCAGCTAGCAGAGCTGTACTGTTCCAACATGTTCAGCTGTCTGCACCTCCTCCAGTAACACAGCACTTGCTTTTGCTGGCTTCCTTCTCAGTTTGTATGATACCCTCCAGGCCAGTCCCTGACAGACGTACAAGCCAGACTGAATTGACTGTCAGCTGTAGAAAGCATCAGCAAAAGGATCTGATTCTGCAGAGCAGACAATAGCAGTTGTGATGTTGCAGAAGGTGACCCCAATGTGTTTCATGACTTCCATGCTCACGAGATTATCTGCCCTTATTTAAAAATCACTAGCGATAAAATCCCAAAAGGGAGGATGACAAAAGTCATATGACTGGTGTTCTTGCAGGGGTGATGTATGGCCTGATCTACTTGTATATATAATATATTGCTTACGCCAGCATGATGACTGATTTCAGTGGTACAGGCGAGAAGGGTTAATGTCACCCTTTGGCAATGGTATGATTCTTAAATCCCACACGAGGTCCATTTAGAGAGTTTCAGTGAGACTTCAGCAGTGCATAAGACCTGCCAAGAGTTTTTGTGCTGGAGGAGTACGGGTTGGCAGGATCAGCCCTAACACGTTAAGTGCTGTTTATGATATTATTATTGCTTTGCGAATTCATTTCCCGCAGAGACAGACTGGAGATGCAATGTTCAGATTCAAACTTCCTCTATGCTCTGGGGTGTCAGCTCCATGATTTAGATTTGGGCCCATGTCAAACTTCTAGTTATTAACAGCAATACTCAGTATTGTGTTTATAGCTATATTATAAACTGTATGAAGAAAGCAAACAGTTGATTTTCATGAAAAGGCTAGGAAGATGTTATTTTCAAGAATAAAGGGAACGTAATCACTCTTCGTAGGTAAGATGTGTTATTTACACTATGGGGATTCATGTCAGTACATTTTAAGTAAGTTGCTTGGCTGAACTTGTTATCTAGCTGCCAAGAACGGAAGTGAGAGAGAAGAGCCAGTGAGAATTATTGGACTCTACACTCCAAACTTACATCATGTAAACATTTATAACATGACTTTTGTTTTCAGCATTGACCATTCCGGTGGGGGCCTCTTTGTTGCTTTATTGCTGGCAGACTGCTTTTGATGGCACTTTTTGGCTTATTTGTGAGGATGCAGCAAGCCAACAGACCTGGAACTATACGATATTTGCAACATGTACAATGAAAACTTCTAATCATCCCTTCTCTCTCCAGGTTTCCAGCCACAGCCAGCTGCTTGGGTTTAAGCACTTCCTTATGCCCCTGCTGTAACGCTGACTGCAGTGACCGATGGTCCCACCCTGCTTTCTCAGCATATAGGGGTGAAATCAATAATCATGCATGAGAGAAAGAGGCTGACTTCTCCATTTCTCCTTAGTCTCACAATTACAGAAAAGGATATAAATTCTAAGTATGTTATTTTCCATTGAAGAATAGCAACAGATAACAATTTGCAGTATGCCTGGCGACGTTTACCTTGGGACAGGAAACAGTCTTTCATTACAGTCCAGCCTTCCTGCTGGTATCAGTAGTGATTTTCTCTTTCATGGTATCAAGATACATTCTTCCCAAATCACTTAAGGGTTGTCGGGCACTGGAACAGGCTGCCCAGGGAGGTGGTGGAGTCACCATCTCTGGGGGTATTCAAAAGGCGTTTAGATGAGGCCCTAAGGGATATGATTTAGTGGGGGACTTGGTAGTGATAGGTTAATGGTTGGACCCGATGATCTCGGAGGTCTCTTCCAACCAGAACAATTCTATGATTCTGTGATTCTAAGTTCATGTTGAGAATGAAATGCATAATTTGGACAAATTACTCATTTCTTTCAGATGCATGTTGTCTGTAAAACAACACAGAGCAATGCAGAGTGGTGGGGAAGAGGAGAATAATTCAGGTTTCTTCTTTCATGCAATTTTCACATTTCTGATGATGCTACAAGTATCTGACCCAGTGCAATTATGTGAGTGAACTCCATAAGTTTTTCTTAGCATTAGTGCAGTTCATCAGTTTGTACCATTTATGCTGTAGCCACAGCTCAGTTTATAAGTGAGTTTTGTTTGTTGTTGTTGTTTTCAGAGCCCCTTAATGCTCCTCACTGACCCTTTATAAGCTGTAACTTTTGCTCACACTCATAAGTCAGGGAGTCTTTAGTAAAAGAGCCTATCAAGAAAAAAAATCTGGGATGCTTTCCAGGGAAAGGCATGTATAATAGAGAATTCTGGCAGTTTTTCATCTGGCACTAATTTATTATTTCAAGCTGGCTTGCTCTTTAGACTATAATAAACAGTATTTTACATCTAACAAATCACTTTTAATATCCCTGACCTTGACAATGGGTATCTCGTATGGGTTTAAAGAAAAAACTCTAACCAGAAATCCAGTGGGTCACAAACTGATGTAATCATGGTTCTTCTTGGGTTTCAGCATTTCTAGTGAAACGAAAGATATGTGGAAGAATAGGTTGTTTTAATAGAGACATCTACTATCTCCAGCTATGCCATATATGCTAAGTTTTGGAGAGTACAGTCTTTATGTTTAGTCTAAAAGGATTTAAATGACGTAATCATGGAAGAAGATACTGGATTCAATGAAGTGAGGGCAGTGTTTTGCTGAAGTCAGGAGGCTGCTGTTTGTGTATATTTAAGAATACAAAGAAATATTGTATCAACACACTTAAACTGTGTTTAGATGGAAGTTGGATTCATTCTTAAGTTCCTTATTATCTCAAAGAGAAAAGGATTGTTCTTCCTTTTATTAAAAAGCACACATAAACCCCCAAAAGAGAACAGTGTCAAAAGGTTCTCTGCCCCACTGGGACATGCTGTCTTTCTCTTTAAGACAAGTGGTAGCTAGGGAGTTGCTTGTCAGGTCCCTGGATGGGAGAAAGGATGAGAAGCTGAAATACATCTTGATTAAAGAGCAGCAGAAGGCTGCTTGTTTCATGATCCAAGCAACAGTTTGACTCTCTGACTCTTTCCTGTTCCTTACTACTAAGTGTACACCTTGAATACTTCAGATTATTGAAACGTGATACTGGTTACTAGGCAGAGGTTTTTCATCTTTTTCCAGTTTACATCAACTGCATTTTTAAGTTCTAAACCGATTAGGGTAAACGTAACACAGGTAGATGCTTTGCATAATTTACAAGCAGTTGCTACACGTGCACACGCACATACACAGAGCCACACACAAAGTGTGTCAATTTACACTGCGATTTGGATTGTCCTTAATCCCTTTATTAATAAAAGAAACTGTAAGTCCTAGCTAGTTATGACCACTCAAGTTGAAAGAAATTACTTCTTATTGGTGTAATACTATTAGTAAACCTGCTCCCAGGATTGCTAACCTGCGTTTCTCTTAATAGCCTGCACCTGACTTCAAAGCTCACTGAAATTAAGCTTATTAGTTCTACTCATGTTGTTATTATGCAGACACCTGTTCAATGATAGTTCTGGTACTCTTCCTCTCCCCCCCTCTCCCCCCCCCCCCCCCCCCCCCCCCTTTTTTTTCCTTCTTTCCCTTCTCCAGCTCTTAAGGTGAAATTTGGCTCTGCTGTGAACTCTTTTCATTTCAAAAGTTGGGAATTGCTAGTTCTGTTTCTGTCCTGCACTGCTGGTATTTTCTAGGGTATGAAGATGGGAAGTGGTTCCCAAAATAAATAGTAAATGTTATTGCAGAATATTAGGTGGCCCTGTCTATGATGTTAATGCTTTAGTGATTAGATTAGTTTGGTATTGCGTCTCCTTGGCATTTCCTTCCAACAACTTAAATGTGTGTGCATGTGTATTTAAAATATAGTTTGCAAAGGTATTTTTGATACAAAATCTGAATGACATAAGAAGGTATCCTTGGTTTATTGTTCTGGAGAGTATAAAATAGAGCTTCTAACAGTGTAAATTAAGGTTGTCTGGATGTGCTATTATGAGATTTAAGAAGACAAGAAAAGAGGAGTTGTGACAGTTGGTAATAGCTTTTCCAACTATTAAACATTTTCTACTTAACCTGTGTAACAGAGGGGAACTAGCTGACCTTTTCAAGCTCTGATCATAGGGGCCTCAAAAGTTTTGCTTCAGCAACTCTGTAGTCGGGGGTGTGTGCACAATGTGAACACACTCAAAGAATTTAAAGAGCAATCTATTATGATTTTTAATGGAGATGGATAAATCCTGTGTATCTCATTCATGCACACACTCCTTTGAAGCCAGGAGATTGATTGTATGAGCAGAAAATGGTTGAATGTATACAAAATGTCATGTAAATTTACAGTGCTAAATAGAGGAATTAGAATAATTGTAAAATATGCAGACATCCAGTCATGCTGGGTAGCCCCAGTCTGGTCATTGCAACAAGGAAATTAGCTTTCTGTCTCAGCTGTTGAGCTAAAGTTAGTCAAACACTTGTAGTATGTGAATGCACAGCAAAAAAAATAGCTTTTTAAAGAAACAGTTTAGCTAAAAATGTGCCAGATGTTCAGACTAAAATACCAGTTATCCAATTTTCTTGTGAAAAGTTATCTCCTCTTACATTTAAACCATGCTGTGTTATGTGAGGTTATACTGGGTACAACGTGAAAGGATGGAGCATGCCATATTGTCAGCAATACAATGGAATAGCTTATATTTGAATGGAGAAACACATTTTCAGATTTGTTGCCAGAAAGTTTTGCACATTTATGTTCATTGGGAAAGTTGACCAGATTTCACAAGCCGTGCTGTTGAAGAACAATTAACATTGACTGGGGCCAATGCCATAATAGCTTTCCTCAAAGTACAGCCTACATATTAATTAACATTTGTAAAGCACTTTGAGGTGCTGGATGAAAGGCAGCACAGAGTACAAAGTTGTTGCTATGATTAATTAGTTATCACATTGGACATGTGAAGTGCTATATTAGAGTGTTGCAGACTATTATTATTAATTGTTGCTTTTGCCTGTGGCCTTCTTTGTTCCGTACTTTACCTACTGTGTTACTGCCCTTATTAATCATGTTCTTTGGGCTAGAAGGGAATGCTTTGACCTGTATTGGCAAAGGCCATAGACTTTCATCAAGCAATACCTGCAGGATACCAGTATCTTCTAGTTAGGTACCAAAACATCTGACCTCGATGTAAAGGCTTCAGTACCACATTCCTAACAGCTTGCTTAATCACCTGCACTATTAAAAATGCATGGCATATATTTTGCCTGTCTATAACTTCTGCTTTCTTTGTGTCCTGTTATGCATTTGTCTGTAGTTCTACTGTACCATCCAGGTAAATATAAGAAGTAAATGTTCCAGTTTTTCAAGTGGGTCCCCATGTGAATGCAGACTGGTCATCAAGGGGGTAATAATCTACTTTGTGCGTATGAGATTGGACCTCCTTGCTAAGAACCAGGGAGCATATCCATTTAAGTATGGCCCATTCCCACGACCCTTGATCTCCACACTAGAAAACCTCTCAGTAGCTAAATTCAGCATGCTTTTTTGGCTTTTCAGGAGACTAGATTATGGATAGAAAAGCCCAGTCTATGCTCCCATTAGGCTTATAGCTGTTCTGAAATGAGTTTTGGCAGAAACCAAATCCAGAGCATGGCTTGGTGTTTCAGGGCTATGAAGCAAATACTGCTACTTGTTTTATCTGGTGTTACTGGGAGCTGAGAGTGGGGACTTGCTCTCTTCTCTTTTGCTTATTTCTGTGGTTTGAACAACAAAAATAGAAGACCTGTACACACTGTCTAAGATCATTAATCAAAAAAAAAAATTGGGCTGGAAAGGTCCTTTTGTTGCTATTCCTCCTCCAAGATAGAATCAGATCTGCCTAAAACTTGCAGACAAACTTCTGTAAATGGTCTCAAAGGAGCTCCAGTGCTCCCAGGTCACTCGGTTCCCCTGCTACTCTGTGTTAGAGCGCGCTATCTAATAGTGAGTCGCAACATTGCTTGATACTTGTCCAAGCAGAAACCTTTTACGTACCTGAAAACTCCTTACCCAGTACTTGATTTTCTCTTGTTTGGAGACAGCTTTAGTTCTTTGTTTTGTCTGCACGAATCACAATTTCTAGCTCCATGAGTGTTATGGTTGCTGAATTCCCCCCTTGCTCCACATCTAAGCAGAGAGCTCTAGCTAAGGCTACCAGTAGCCCAGGGGGAGGAAGTAACTTTGTCTTCTATGCGTAATACTCCTTCTCACTTCTCAAACTGATGATTGCTCACTTTGCAACAGCAGAGCACTGTTCAGACTCCCCTTCAGACTGCTGTTCACCAGGTTTTCTCCTCTGTGTCTAACAGTCATTGTCACATGTCACTGTCTTGTCCTTCTGGAGTACGTGACAATTGCAAAATATTAATGGAAGGTGCTATGTAACAGTGAGCTTCTCTTTTGAATAATAGCTTC
This sequence comes from Phoenicopterus ruber ruber, assembly GCA_009819775.1. NCBI lineage: Eukaryota > Metazoa > Chordata > Aves > Phoenicopteriformes > Phoenicopteridae > Phoenicopterus > Phoenicopterus ruber. The sequence continues at coordinate 12,164,590 of CM020227.1, forward strand.
ATTTTCTAATGTTTTTGTCCAACACAAACCTAGATAGAAAAAATTTTCTTGTGGTAGTGCTTGACAGACTGTGGCAGCAAGGGGTATAAAAGTCTTAATTTACACAGCATTTTTTTGTCTTAAGCAATTTATTATTACTGTATTGGGTCATTTGACTTCTGCATTTATTTAGAGTTAAAAAGAGCATTTTTAACAGAGATGTTTTATAAAAAGGGGATACATAAACTAGATTTCTGTAAAAATGGCCTTTGACTGTGTCAGTTGCTGACAATTGACAGAAAAGGTATGGTTTTATTTTCTTCTGTTGATAAATTAGTATTACTAGTTTGCTTGGGAGTTCACAGTAATACACATCCCTAGTAAACAGATGAGTAAAGGACTACCCCTGAGTTCTGTCGTGGACATATTGCATTATAGATACACACTAAAATTAATAGTGGCTGAATTATTTGTTCAGTATGGGTTGATTTTTATAGTTTACACTATGAATTTATCTTAAAATAACTCTTATGCTAAGTAATTGTAATACTACCTAGTGTAGTTTGAGCTGAAAAGAGGAAAGCTTAATGAAGTATTATGGATTTGTATTATTTGAAATAAATGTATTTTAATTCAATGAAAATGAAAACATAGCAAAAGCAAAAATCCATTAGTATCAATGGTATTAAAAAACCTTATATTTGATAAAGACTTTTACAATGTTGTCACAAAAAACTTGTTTCTTGAAAGAAGAGATGGAATAAAGTTGTTTCCTATTTTATAAGCTCAATTAAGGGTAAAGTTCCATTGGAAGAAAACAATACTGATTCAGTACTGCAGAAATGCCACTTCCAATTGTCAAAATGGATTGCAGCTGACAGTCAAAGGAGTCCACATGCATCTTATGGTCACTACATCAGCACCAGATATGAAGTGTGAGGGCTGTAGCAGACTTGCCTTGTCTCAGTTCTTTTAAATCTCTACTGCACTGAGGGTGGGCTTCCGTTGCCCAGTCATTCCTTACTGTTCCTATCCACTCTTTGGCCCACCAAAGAGACCTTAAGAGAGCTTAATTAAATTGAGAAATTATTTATGATTAGTGTCTGATAGGCCTCTGTCAATACTTACTTGACAAATGCGTCCTTCATTATGTCATGTATGCATACTCAAGACTGATGAACCTTGAGGACCACTGAGACCCTTCTACACAGACCCCACAGTGTATGTTCCTCTTTATAGAGATATTGAAGGTCATCAAATCAGTTACCTGTTTTTGCCTGCTCTGATTCGAAGGCTTTTCCAGTCTGATTGCTCTGATAATTAGAAATGGTCTTTCAATATCAGCTGACATTATTCCAGGCCAGTTTATGTTCATTTGTCAATGAGCAAACACTGTTTATGTGTTTAAATGGGTTTTCCTTCTTTAGTGCTTACTCCTGTGGAGTAAGCCCTGTGGAGCTTATGGGTTTTCCTTCTTTAGTGCTTACTCCTGTAGGGTAAGTAATCCCTCTTGGATTTTGCCAACCTCACCAGTTACTTGGGTTTCCTTTCTGTGAGGCTTTCTCTTTGCCCCTTTCATCCTTGTGACCTTCTCTGCACACACATACCAGTTTCAAATGATGTATTGAACAGGAGGGACCGGAAACTTCAGTTTTTTACATGGCACTGATGTTTTCCTAACTGCTGGAAGAGCTTTTTCTGATCCATTCTGGAAGTACAGTTGCCTTTTTAATTTTGGCATTGTGTCATTGCTTCATATCATTCCATGGGCCAGGTCCTCATCTTTGTGTTGTTAACTGATGAACTTCTATTTGTTGCAGTTCTTTGGTTATTAACCCAGTACTGCATGGCTGGGCCTATTATGACTTCCAGACACAAGATTTTTAGAGTAGCTATTCTGTGACTTGAGGAAGTAAAATGGAAAAATAGAATATACCAATTTCTCAAAGAAGACTTATCTGAGGCATGAATACCACGTCACTTATTATGCGTGTTCCTAGAAATGACCAGAATACATTATGATGATGATGTCTCACATGTGCGAGGCGATTAATATGCTACACTGAGTGTTTTAAAATATTTTCTTTACAAGTAATTTTTTTTTGTTTGTTTGCAAATTACCATGGCCTTTTTTGAATACAGTGTTCTTCATAGGTGAAAGCTACTTACCTAACCTACAAGTTTTGGACAAGCTATGCCTGTGCCTTGTGTGTGTATAAATCAATAGGAGAGATCCGTTATAGAATACAGATTTATATAGAGTATCATTAGCGAGAATATGAGATGGAGGGGGAGTAGTACAAAGATTTTTTTTTTTACTGGCATCCACTTGAGACCATTGGTATTATTCACTCTTCACCGTTTATGAGACTGTGTGGCCTCTCCAAGCTCACGCCTGATAAGGCAGTCACCATCCCCATAGTATCTGGCAATTACTGGTCTACACCAGGTATTATAAATACAGACAGAGAAGAGAAAAAACAATGCAGTGCTAAAAGATTAAACAATGGCATAATTAATTAGTTGCAATTGAATGAATTTGATCATGCCTACAAACACCTTTAATTCCTTAAAAGCTGTTACACAGACAGATGTAAAAGCTCAACCTGTGGAAAGGGAGAAAATTCTTGGATTGCCTCACCCTTGCATATATCTTCAAAAGCTATTTTCTAATCTTGCACAGGCTGTTAATGTGGAGATAGTAGTAGTTTAGGAAACCTGGGTCTAGATTTCCAGATATTGTTGTATCAAAGTGTAGAATGAAAAGGAAATCAATAGTCACTCCTCAAGGGAAGTTATGCCAGAATTGTCCAGTAGGTCTAGATTAATCAAAGCCATAACAGCTTTTTGTCATTAGTAGAACATTAACAAGTAAACAACATTCCTGTTTTGTTATTAGTTATACTAACCTTTTTCAACAGCTAGGCTCAGTGATAAGTTGGATTTTCTCTGTTTATAGAAAACTGGTACATCAGCAGATAATAGTACAACTCAATATTTATGGAGTGCTGGCTTTCTGGAAATGGAGGAAACTGGAAGTTATTACTAGAAGAGTTCATTAAAATGTAAATAGGAGTGAGGAGACAGCACTGACAATATTTATTTATATATTTATTTTTATATTTATTTATTTTGGTGTTGTCTGTTGTACAACAATGCCATGGCTATGGTGTGAAAGTGGGAGGTTGTTTTGGGCAGGAGCTTTTTCTGCTGACCCTCTGAAAGGAGGGTGAATGCCAGCAGTGTGTAACATCTCCAATTCAGTGATGCATCGGTGTATAGATGTGATGTAACACATCACGACATCTGCTTGAGCAGGACCTGTTTCTGATTATGATATATATGTGTATTAAAATTAGAACTGTTCTATTCTTATGGTATCTGTTGTGATATTTTAAAGAAGTTGTGACAATGGAGAGGCTGAATGATCTGTTTTGTAAATGACTGGGAGAGTTCCTATCAAGTTGAACACTTTAAGGTTACTTTGATTTAATTGACCAATAGCTGGTGTTTTCTGAATATCAAATAGATAAGTATATTTTAGCTGTTATGTAAGCCTAACAATACATATATTAGAAGATGACAAACTAATTGGCCCATAATAGTGGGGGAAAAAAAAAAGGAACAATACCTGTTCTACAGGGTTTCTTATCTGGATAAGTGAGAGAGATCTTATTCATAATTAGATAATGAGCCATATGTATTTTAGCTATTGTTTTTAAAAACTTCCTCTTTGAGTTGTGCTGCTCAGCCTTTGTGAGAGAGAATTTGAACGAGAAGATGGCAGAATGGCACAGATAAGCGAGAAGAGGGAAAATAAAGCTATTCTTAGCATAAGGGGGCAGCATGGAAGTTACAAAGCAAAGACTGGGAAAGGTGTGCAACTCATTCAGTTGCTTCAGAAGTCTGTGTTTTCTTAAACAGAATTGAAGCATGAAATGTGATGTCTGGCATTCTGTATTAAAATACTTGTAAGATATCTCAAGATTACATTCTTCCAAGTAAGACAAATGCAAAAGTTCAGCTTGCTCAATGTTAAAGTAGAACTCCTCTCTGCTTTTATAAGAATTTCAAAAGTCCTGTGGTACTTTCCCTCTGTAGCAGGGTTGCCTTGGTGTGAATGCTGAGAGCTTTTATCCTCATCTGCTGAGTGCTTCCTGGGACAGGGAGTTCTTGCCCCAGGATTCTAGAGCTTGCAGCATTTCTTGGTATTCTTTGTATACAGCTTTCAAAGTGCTTTTGGATGAAATGTACTATGCAAATACAGAAGATTAATAATTAAGATTGTGTTAATGTGCAGTAATTGTGCATAATGCTGTGGTACCACAGGAATCCCTCTTTTGGGCTGACTGTCTATTTTTTTTTTTTTTTTTTAAGATACAGGTTAATTGTGAGATTCATAACCATGCAATTATCACAGGATAGGGCAATCCTATTGACATGCATAAAAATGATTTAATGAATCGCAATGACTTTTGGCTTATTTAACCTATCATGAAAACTCACCACAATTTCATGTTTCATAGTTTGTTCTTCCCATGGGTCACCACAGAAGTAACATGAATATAGTGGTACTGCAAAGGGCTCAAATCCTTCCTCATCTGTGTGGTTGTTACTGATCATGCTAGTAATGTTAGACACTCTGTGATATGTTTCAAGAGAGGTCATTTAAAACACATTAAGGATAAATAACTAGAAAAATCCCAATTTTCTACTGGTGATGTAAAGAAGCAAGAGATAGTTTTGAAGCAATACATGAGCTATACCTTTTATAATTTGCTGTATTCTTTAACACAGCTGACTTGAAGTCCTGAAGACATTATTATGTTTACTTTGCACACAGAAGTTCCACTGTGTTAAAGACCTAGAGATCCACACTCTCACACAATTAGTCCTCTTGAACTACCTGGGCTGCTCATGTGCGTAAGGCTGAATGGGCTGGGTCCTCAGCATGTTCCTCTGTCCCTTAGTTGAAGTGTTCTTGATTGTTAGATAGACAACTGCACTTTCACACTGAGAATCATGACTGGCTCAATGTAACCTTTGAGTACTTTTCAGGTAACTAAAGTGCATTAAAAAAAATCAAAAGAACTGTAAGTCAGTGTGGCTAGGATTGAACTATGTTAGAAATATTAGGTGTATTGTTTTTATCCATATTAGGAACTGAAAAAGTGTACCAAAAAATGTAAAGAAGATCCTGAAGTTAACCAACTAAAGTCTCTTCTGAGTGATGTTTCACTGCAAATTAAAGTTTCTGAATGATTTTACTATTACAATTACTTAGATTGAATGGTTTTGAACTTATGTATGGATGAAGAATGAGACGAATGAATGAAATCATGCTTGCATCTGCCTAACTAGTTTTGTTTTATTTTGTAAAAGAGAACTACATATTTTTATACACAGTTGTGAGGGAATAACTGAGCAGTGCTGAAGAACCTGCTTAACCTAAGGGTGTGCTCACAGCTTTAACAGGATTTATGTAGATATCTTCAGATCTGGTTCAGGATCCAAAGCAAACCCTGGTAACTCCAGCACATTCAGACTGAAATGAGGGAGGGACAAGAGAATATTGCCAAGAGAGAAAAATCTGAATTCTGGCAATTCTGAATCTTAAACGTAGGTGGAAGATGGTAGATAAGAAGAAGGCGTGGTAGAAATCAAGTGAGTCCTCCTACTCCCATAATACAGTGGAAGAAATCATGTGTCATGTACTCTGGATGCCTGTGGTGCCAGAAAGAATAGGGTGGGGTTAGCTCTTCCTCTTGTATCTTGTTTTTCCTTTTTCAGCTTCTTGCCTTTGATTCTGGCTGCTCTTTGTCGCTTCCCCACTGCTGATGCCCGAATTCTCCTGAAACTCCTGTGTTCACAGCCAAAAGACCACTGGTTTTATTCCTGTCTCTTTTTTGATCTGTACAAGAAATCAATTTTTGCCCTGGTCCCCAAGCTAATCAATAATAATGGTGGTAATAATAATACAAAATTCCTGCAAACCATTAAATTACAGTTTTCCTTTACCAAATTGAAAACCACATGAATTATTGCCTGTTCGTCAGGTGAAAATCTCCTTTTGTTCCAAACATTTCAAATAGGTTTTTGTAAGCTTTTTTATCCAGTTGCCCAGCAGTTAAAGAAGTTGCCTCTGGATTACAGATGTTTCATTCCCATTCTGCCTGAGACAATTGGAAGCAACATCTTCGAAGAGAGCATGCAGCTGCCCTCACTGGGAAGTAGTCCGGGCTCCCTTGGTTGCTCTCAATCTGTCCTTTGGTTGCTGTTTCACTTTGCAGAAATTCTTAAATATGCACTATTCAGCAACTTCAACCTTTTCATCCATCTTGTCAACAACCAGGTAATGGAGTAATTTTCTCCTTGCTCCCTCATCCTTCACACATACTGCAGAAAGGTATTTCATACAGAGTGAAACAGCATTAACACGAGAGACTGCTCATCCCTCCCTCCCTGCTCAGTACACCTCTCTGAATGCCCTAGGGCAATGCACTTCCAGAAATGTTGGTTCAGATACCATCAGCCAGAAAAGGCAACTGATCCCACACAACCTGAGTGAGCGTGCTGACAGCCAAGCTTTTGGCAGTAGGGGGTTGACACTACCACTTCCTCAGGCAGTTTTGTGAATCTGCTCCCCCTCTGCCTCCGCTAATTCTCTCCAGATGAAACCAGTTGACCACTTAACAGTTTCAGGATGGAGTAAAGCAGCGTTTCCCAGTAAATTCACCCCTCCTCCACTCTACTGCTGACCTTGCTCCTTGTGGCATTCTTGTTTCTTTAGCATGTCTCTCCATTCTTTCTTCCTCCTCTTTATATTCCCTTTTCCTGGCTACGTTCTTCCCCATTTGTGTGTTCTTATGAGTTGCCTGTCCACCCTTTCTTTCCAATGTGACTCTGCTCTTTTCTTGGAAGTTCCCACTTCCATGGCCCAAGTCACTAGGACACACGCTCATCAGAGCCGGGCCATAATACCTGAGAGATCTCCAAATGAACGCCTTTAGTGATAGGAAACTTTCTGTGTAGGCCACTTAGCAGTTAAATTCACCTCGGAAGAGCATTTTCCTGTCATGACTGCCTGTTTCGCATTTAGCTAACATCACATCTGCCCGGGTCTCTGATGATAGTGTAGTAATAGTACCCTCAGTGGCTCTACGTTGTTGTACTTAGATGTGGATTATGTGGGGAAGATGCAGCTTGATGACTAATTCCTTCCATTGTCTTCTCTCCAGAGTGGGTCATGGAGAATACTGTCAAACAATTTCAGTATATTCAAACAATGGTACCACAAGGTCATCTTCCCTTTCAGCACTGGGGTTCAGGTTGCCCAGACCTATCTCTGCTTCAAGTGTGTTATAGTGAAAAGTGATCCTCGTGCTGTCACAGCAACAGATATGAATACACTCCCCCAAAGTAACTAATTCTTAGGTTCAGCTTGAGCAAGGAAACAGCTAACACTGTAATCTGAGCTTACTCTGGTGCTGAGCTGTTGCAGCCCCTGGGATATCTAAGGTCATGCTGGTGTACACAGAGCATCTTGTGACATTGCAGTGAATGAAGGATGCACATATTGGGCCTAAAGTAATTTTTAAAAGATACGTCCCCTCTTCTCCCTGCTCATTCCCTATGCGCACTGAGAAATGTGCAACTCAGCAGTCACTCTGCATTTCGACGTGTTCAGGTGCTGCACTCATGAACGATGAGATACTTTACACAAGTTGGCAATACAAAGTTGGCATAAAAATGATCTGAGACTTTCCAATTCTTTTCTGAATTGTCTTTTAAAATGTTGTTTAAAAATTGGATAGATTTCAAATAGATTTGGGCCTGGAGATCAAAGGTAAAACATATCTATTTAAGCTCACAGTTACTGTGTGGTTTTGGAAAACAAAACAAAACAAAAGCAAAGAAATGTTCTCCTTTAATCTGTGCCAGCAGTAAGGGATCAATACCAAGTTGTACCGAGCAAGAACAAATATCTTCCTATTGATGTATAAGCTGATCTTGCAGTGATCCTCTCCCATCTACAGTGCATGTTGTAGGTGTTAAAGGTGAACAAGCAGAGTTCAAGGTCTGCTAAAATTATTCTATCGGTTTCATTAATTAACTCCTGTAGGCTGGGATTATTTTTCTTTTGTGTTTGAACAGAGCCCCAAAACAATAGGGTCTATTTCATAATATGTGCTATCAGAATACAGACATGAATGGATAGAATTAAGAATTTGTTTGACTTTCTTAGCTTTCCAGTACCCTAACCACCAATCTATTTTAAAGGAGATTACCAAGCTTGAGGTGAGAATTTTACTGAATAATACAGACTTCCTTTTTGTCTCTTGCTATTAAGTGTCCAGGCTTTCTCAGTCTTACAGATTTGAAAGTTTAAGTTTTTACTGGCTAGGAGACTATATTAGATTTAACACATTTTACACAGCCTCACTTCTATATGGTATTGAGAGGACTGGAATCTTAAAACTAATATATAAATGAGCACAATTTCTGGGGAAAAAGCAGATTTGGGATGCACTTTGTTCTGGCAAAGTATGCCTGTCCTCTTTTCACAGACACCACACATGAATCGTGGATTTGTCTTAAACAGGTAAAAAAAGGACAAAATTTTAAATACAAGAACAAAACACACAGGAGTTTTAGACTTCATTTGCTATTTCCCTTGTTGTTGCACAACTAAATAATGACATGAAATTATTTAGCAGTCTGTGATTACTACAACAATGGAAGGAGATTGTTTATCTGCTTGTTTCTACAATGAATGCGAATGCTATGCAGCTGACTACTCTGATGTTAATAGCCATGAAATCACTTCTCCCTTAGTCTGTTCAAGTCTTTTACTGACTAAGGGAAATTTTTCTGGTTTAAAACTTCAGCTTTTTTCCCAGTTTAAAAATCATAGATCTCTCTGATCAAATTTATGACCAGTTAATAGTTTTTTAATTCAGTAGGAACAAAAAATACGGCAGTAACTTGTATGATTTTTAGTGACTACTGCTGTCCCTGAAGATTCTGCCTCAGTCCCTTTCCTCAGCTCCCTCTTCCCTGTGCCCTGTCTCTGTCAATGGCCAGAAGTAGATGCTGAGGGAAGAGAGAAAATGCAGGCAAACACAGGTGTTATCCCACAGATCCCCTTCTGCCTCCAGGTGTTTGCAGCTCAGCAGCTTCCACCCATTCTTCCCTTGGGAGCTCTCCTGCAGAATTAATGCTGCACAACTGCAATCTCTACCCCTCTCCTTCAAAACTCAGGCACCCATGAATTCCGAGATATATAAATTGAAATCCATAATTGGGCAATTTTCACATATTAGTGACCCCAAATGAGACAAGTGTAATTTTAATGAACTTGATCTGGTTAGCACTCATGGAATTACTCCTGGGATGTTTCTAGTATCCTGGTATAATGTGATGACCATTAAGAAGAGAGTTTGACACATAGACGGACTTATCAGACATAGTAAAGACACAGATACTACTAGGTGCTCATGTCTCTTTTGTTTAAACTTCTCACATCTCAATTTCTACCACTGAAAGAAAGTGAAAATGTAACAATTCCCTGCAAACAAATGAAGGCGAATGTGTTTGATTGTGATGAAGGCAAACAAATTTCAGGCAGAGTGTTTCTGTAAGCAGTGCTGGCAGCAGACCATATAAGAGTCCTCTTTCTCGACCTTTTTTTCCTCCTTCTCTATGTTAGTTCCACTTGTCAGTGAAAGAAAATGGGGGTGGGGGTGGTGGGCATTTCAATAGATGCATCATAGGCCTTGCTGCAGTAGGAAGACAGTCAACTGATGTGTCTGATACTTCAGAGCGCGAGTTGCAGTTTGGGCAAAAACGTCGGGTGAGTCTGCAGTCTCACTCTCAGGGTAAGAGGAGCTCTTTGTAAGACTGTCTTTGTGACACCCAGATTTTGAGCTCCTGCAGCTGCCAGTGTATGTAGATCTGAGGCATGCTGAGGCCCAGAATCTGCACAGAGACTGTAACTTGCAGATACGATCTTCTGTTCACTGCAATGGGATTTGCAAGGCAAGTAGCAGAGGGTAGCTTAGTCCCATTTTGTACTTAGTATGTGCTACCAAGGGAAGAATGGAGGACAAGCATCTCTCTTTTTAAGCCAAGAGATTATTTCCTGGCTATCTGCATTTAATCAAATTTCAGCATTGCTTGAAATGGAAAAAAAACCCCTGCGTGCCAGGGAGATGGTGTCATATCTCCTGGTACGTATCTAATCCTACTGCTAGGTCCCTTGGTTTTTGTTTCAAATTGTTAATGAAATCAAAGCATATCCTGGGCCTATCCAGGGAGTGGCTTAGTTTGTGTAGCTGAAGAACAATCACAAGACAATTTTCTAAAAACAATAGGAGATGAAAGAAGAAGTTTAAACCACTTCCCAGTTGAGAAAACACAATTCTGCTGATTCACATCTGTGCAGAATGATAGGTTTTTTCTTTTGCCCAGTCGTTCTCAGATTGCCAAGATTATATAATATGAGAGTGCAATAGGACACTCCCAGATGTAAAGCCCAGTAATCAAACACAAATTCTTTAACTATAATTATCTCTTCAAATTTCATCTTAGGTTTCAGTTCTTAGCTTCCTTCCTGCCATATTCTTTATAACAAATACCCTGGTGTTATTCAAGGATGCTTGGGCAGAAAAACCACACTTACTGATGTACCACAGATTCTGAAAGGGTGTATCAACAATAGCACAGATACCATTCATAGTTCAGAAATTCACCCTGTGCAGGATGTGAATGTTTAACTGAAACAACCTATTAGCTAGGTAAATTGAACACCGCCACTGTGAACAAACAGAGGGACGTTATGGCCTTTATAAGTTAGCTCTTGAGTCCTTCATAAAAGCAACTGCTGGCCAACCTTTGCCCTTTTAACCTAAGGAGACAGGTCACAAAAAGAGAGTTCAAGATGTAACGAAAGCAGCACTTTCTGTACAAGATATACCCTCCATAAAAGAGGAACTTCAAACATTTTCGCTGTCCAGTTTCATAATACTGAAGATGAGAAAAAATTTCAAATATATCTGACCTACATAAAGAAACTGAGATGCTATATAAGCTTTTAGGTAACATTAATTGTCCACTTAGGATTCAATGTGTATAGTTTGGAAGGAAATTCAATGACATACATTGTGATTTGCCTTCATTGAAATGAAAAGTAAAAATCCTGTTCACTCTATAGGGCACTGTTATTTAGTTTGAATGAAGTGCTGGCTCAGCTCCTGCTATGACTGGTGCAGTACTGAGAAACAACACGGAACAGGCACACGTACTGTATGTCCTGTTTGCCAGGAATGGCAAGAGTCTGACAAGGAGTGCTGAGGAGCGGCTGAGTTACTTCAGCAATGGTGGTTGTCTCCAAGCAGGACAAAGTACCTCTTGGATTTCCTCTGAGTATGTAAGAGACTCTCTTCTTGTATAGACACTCTTGTGATCATCTCCCATGTTTTGCACACTCATTTAAGTAAGACTTAAGTCATGGGGGTGCTTTGCCGTTCTTCCATAGCTGACAGAGCATAAGCTCATAATAATGGCTGTTATTTTGCACAGGTCTCATAAATAGAGTCTAAGATTAATGGCACAAATAGATCATGGCAGTAATCATTGTTAAAAACCAGTTACTTAGATTTCTCATTCCTTACTGGGAACTCCAGTTCTTAAAAGACACAATTTTTGAGATTTTTTCTGGTTTTATTCAAATTATCAAGTAAATTAGAAAAAGTCTTAAGTAATTGTTCATCTACCTCTTCATTATTCTGAAAAAATCAGGTTTTATAGCTTACTACTCTACTATTTCCATGGCTGTTTGTTAGCTTCTAAATAGCCCCATATGCAGTGTGCTTGACTTGCACCTCATTGCATGTGCTGACTATCTGCATGGATGCTAATTAGAAGAAATAGGCTGTGGCCTATCCAATTAAGATCTTTGTTTGCATGTGTGTATATGCCTCTGCTGTTTTTTTTTAAAAAGATAGTTGCAAGTTAGTTGAAATGGGGTTAAAAATTAACACTTCTTCATGTGAAAAACGGTCTTTTACAATATGAACTTTTTCATCTCTACTTTCTGTTTTCTTTTCCCATTATACCATGACTTCAGAGATGTGGAATCAAAAGGGAGTAGGAGGCTCAGAAATTAAGCAACGGAAAAGCTGAGCATACCAAAGTGATTGGTTAGCTTTAAATATTTAAATTGTAAATAATTCTATTGTAACTTTAAGTAAATACTGTATTTAATTATTTAAATTAACTGATATTTTTTTGTCATTTTTGACAAGTTCTTACTAGTGTGCATATAGTATTTTGCAAGTATTATTTTAACATAGCACTATTATCAAATTTGGCACCTAATTGGATAGCATCATTGAACGTCAGAACATCTCAGCAATTACTGAAAATCTATAGAGACTGGAAGATGGGACTGGAATAGTCCTTCCTAAGAAACAGATTTGAAAGCCATTGTATTGGTTTCCATAGGGACTAACAACAAAAATATTGGCAATGAACCTATTGGGGGCGTTTATTGGAAACACTTGATATAATGGACATGACTTCCTTTTTTTTTTTTTTTTTTTTAATAATTGCAAAAGCCAAGCATAAAAATACACATTTCATGAGTGAAAAACAAAGAAACAGTTTGCATTTATTTTAAGTTACGTTATTTGACCAAAAAGAGTTCAACAGTCACTGCAGGAACTTGAGAGTTTGTAAAGCTGCTACTTTTGTAGGAGTTTCTTAATATAGCTGTCACAGCTAATATTATGTTGGGGGTAAACATGAATCAGATTATGCAGCAGAGAATAAAAGTCTTCGCTAACTTGCAACATTTCATTCAGAAAGAATTTTTTTTTGTTCATATCAATAGGAATTACAGTAAATCTCCAAGATGTGTAATATTACAACCCTGGAACATTATTCAAGCTTGTAAATTCTTATACCCAATACTCAGAATAAAAGACCAGTTGTATTGTTAGTTACTACTGTGCACTCAGCACAAACTATCTGTGTTTAAATGCTGCCAGATTGTACAGTATTGTGACATAAATAGGGCCAAATTTAAGGTACGGCTTTTACAAAATTAAGATTGGGAATCTTTAATTCTCCAGGAGTTCTGTAGAAGTCGAAGGAGCCAAAATAATTTCTGGCAACTTAGTTTCATCCTGACATAGAAATGATGTCATTAGCTTGCGTCGTGGGAGAGATTCTGTGCTCCATGCTCTACTACTCCTGAGATTCCTTTACAGATACCAGTTGTGCAGAGAGCCAGGAAAAAAACACAGTTTAGAACTCCTTTTGCCTCAAAATATATGTCTCTCTGGGGATATACGTACATGTCACAGATGTTAATCAAGATTTTTAATGCAAAAGGCTATTTGCAGGACCTTTTGAAGGTTTCCAGTATGTGTGTATCTTTCTGTTTCTCTGTGCTTCATTATCCAGGCATTATTCTTCCTTTCTTGACTGAATTCCTACATAATGACCAGGGTTGCTGCTAGCCCTTACTGTTCCTTTTCCTCCTCAGTGTTTATCAAAGCTAATGAGTCCTGTGCAATTTAAGTTGAAAGGTGGGAAACGTTCTAGTGACGCACTTGGTCTCCTGCTACAGCCAAACTTCATCCAGATCCCAGGAGTGAAATCAACAGTTGTTGATCTTCTCAGGAGGCACAAAATTCTGCACCTTTTCCTGGGTGAGATGTCTCTTCTGTGTGTGATGTTTGCTATTTCAAGAGAGCATGTTTTTATAACCTATCTCATCTAATGCTAGTATTAGCTGACTAGCCCTAACCTAACTACTAACTTGTGTATCATTAGGGTTAGAATATATATTTTTTTTTTTTTTTTAACTGAATAGGAAGGTATAATTTTGCCAGTGAAATTCTTTGGGTAGATACCCTGGTTTAAAATAGGATTTTTATTTACTTTTATTAAAACTGCTTGGATATGTCTTGGTTCTCGTGAAGGTCTTCCAGACAGACAGATCTGGAGAGCAGGGCAATGCAGGCATTGTCCATGACGCTACCATTTGCACCTCACCCATGTTGGGAAAGGCTGCCAGTCAGTAAGGGACTGTTGCACCCATTGAAACCTCAGAGTAATGGAGTTTATTCAAACTGGCCCCAAAGTCTGCGACTGAATAGTGGCTTTGTGAGAGAGATGCTCAGGAGGATCCAAGCTCAGCAGCAGAGAGGTTCACAATTTTTTTTTTAAGGAGCACATCCTATCTGAGCAATTGAACTAGAGTAACCTTAGCTTGCTCAGTGTTTATACAGTACCAACACCCCTGGAGACAACTCCGTGTGTATCTACGAATATCTACTTATAATAGTAATACAAAGTCCAAAGCTTTTGAGTTTGGATAACAAGATTGTTTTTCTTACCCAGCTAGTGAGATACAGAGTGGATAATCTCTCCTATTATGGCATGGATTCCCACGCTTGCTCTAAAATTCTTTGGCAATACTGCTCTTAAAAGGCTCTGACTACCTAACTGGAGTGTCTGAGCTGGAAGGCAGTTGACCTCCTCAGTAGAAAGAAAGAGCCTCCTGCAGGAGATTATTCCACTTTAGAGGAGGTTGAATTGTCCATAGATATGTGTATCTCTTGTCACTTTTTTTTAAACGTCTCCATTTTAGAATGGCTCTTTTTGTAGTGAAAGCAGAGATAGAGTGGTTGACAAGTCTGGGCTTTATTCCTAATGGTTTCCTGTTTGGACAAATCACTTGTTCTGTGTGCATTTCATTTTGCTTTTTGGTTTTCTGCCTTGTTTTCTCATTTATAAGTAGTGCATGTTTATCTCCACAAGGTACTGTTCAAAGAGTGAGGAAATTTCAGTTTCTCAGATGGAAGATCTAATAATCTTAAAGGATTGTATTTAGCAGTTGATAAAGTCTACAGTTAGATAGGAAAACAACTTATTTAAACTTTTTTTAATGTGCAATTTCATATAGTTATTGTAAGCCCTACATTTAAACAAAGGGAACTTCTTAGTTACTTTGCCATTGATTTTATCTGAATCTGTTCAAATCCCAAATGGTAAGTGAGCTACAAACACCTATGTTTTCATTGTTTTCCTAGTCGCATCTCAGCTTTCCAAGCTTCTGTGATCTGCAAACTGAAGCTGTAATTCTCTAAATAGAAGTGCTTTGTGTTCCCATGTGGTCTGGAAACTCTGTGAAAAACTGTGCAATATTTCAACCTTTTTTGCAAAGACACTTAGTAAATACACTGCAATGCTAGTAAATTTCTTCTTATGGTCTGCTCTGTCTCCACCTCAGCCTTAGTTCTCAAATTCTCAGCATAGGCAGTAAGTCCTGCTGTCCTTATGTGCACTCTGTCCAGGCCAAATTCCTACTCACAGCAATGGTCCTTTTGCTTGCAGAAGGGCTGAGGGACAAAGTGTCAAAGCCATGAGAGAGGTGTGGTTTGCAATGACACTTTTATGGATCCTGACACTTTGTGACAGCAGGTCACACTGCTTGGGCTCTGCAGATGCATATCTGCATCGTACAGTTGTACGACAATTTAACAAAGGTGGCAATAAGTTTGGCAGTGAGATTGTTGCCATTGCTTAGGTGATAAGCTGTATCTCTCTGCACACCCCAGTTTTTGAGGAAGCATAGATTTTTCTTGACTGAGGTTCTAGGACTAGGGAAAAAAGAATAAAAATGCCAAAGAATGCATGAGCCCTGGTTTGGACCAGTGCACTGTACTGGCCTAATCCAGGAGAGGGAGCTAACTTTCTAGCCATCACAACTGGCACACTGCGCTGGAGGAGGTTTTTTTCACAGCTGATAGCCCATGTCTGACTGATTATTCACATATGCTGTCCCCAAAGGAGAGTCATCTTGGGAGTGGCAAAACCACCCTCTCAAAACATTGGTTACCTCTGTTCAGTGCAGTAAATATAATTACATGACATATTCTTGACAGGGAAGTATTTATTGTTAATGTACTTTACTATAATTTAAACACTGTTACGTATTGTTTGCTCTCTTCCCCACTCTTCTGCCTTTCGCCTATTAAGGAATATTAACAGGATCTGAATTTAATAGTGTCTCCGCTGCAGTAAATGCTGCTCCCTGTTGCACTGCGGGAAAGCAGGGCAGGAATGCTCCGCAGCATGGCAGCAGGCGTGTTTGCAAGCCCCTATGCTTGTAGCTTGCTGCCAGCCTTGGTTAGTGTCCCAGGCACAGGGTGAAATGTGTGTGAAGCAACGCACGCTCACACCAGCCCCCTTCCAGCGAAGGAAGCTGGAAAGCAGCTTGTGGAGTCCAGCTAAAAGAGCATGTCCACGCTGCTAGGCCCTCCTGCCCTGTGCCTCTTTGCAAACTCCTCCCTGCAAAGCTTCTGTCTTGGTCGGCTGTCACTGCAGCACCCAGACTGGGGTGACACAGGACAAAAAAAAATCCCCATTTGTTGTTGAAATAAGTTAATGAGTTAGAGAGGAGCACAAAGAAAGAAGGGAGATGGGCTGGGGTGTTTTATGGGCCCACAGAGGGGAAATGTGCAGCCAATTGTGCAGAACATCTGCCTGTGGCTGTCCTGGGGAGTCATTGGCCCCAGGCGTGCGCCTGTGCTCATGCGTCTCCCACAGACACATGTCCCCAAAAAATGGGAAAGCATGAGGCTGACCTCGCTGCCTGGGCACGTAGGGGCACTCTGCCAGGTGCTGGCCCAGGCACCCATCTCCAGCCTTGGTATCCCAGTCCCCTCCTGGGCAAGGAATACCTGCTGAGTCAGCAATCCCAGGGCTGTCTTTCTCTCTTTTCGCTCACCCTCTTTCTCGCTCTGTGTCTTCCTCTCTCTCACACGCAAAGTTTTAATCTGTAATTGTTAAGCAGAAGACTTTGAAAACCGTGCCATGTTTATAATAGAAAAGTTCAGACACTAGAAAGAAAATGGAAAGAAAACTAAAGCACAGAGCTTTTTTGTGTCTGGATTACTTGATGAGTTGATTAATAATAATTAGTTGTAATCACCTTGTGATTTTGGTGCTTGAGGTTGGAGAAAATTTGGACTGGAAGAGTAGCTTCGAAGCACTCTATTTGCTCTTTGCTGAGAGCCCAGCATCTCTGAAGGCATAAACAACTGAGTGCAGAGGCAGATGGAATCATTTTTCTGTGTTTAGTTATTTTAATACAAAGGAACGTGGGGAAATTAATATGGAAAATAAAAAAATCGATTTACCACATATTTTAAATGAACAGAACATGAAAGTTCAAGAGAAAGGGAAAGAACTTTTTAAGCCTTTTGAACATTTTCATGTTTGTTTCACAATAGGCTGATGTTAGTAAACAAGTAAAACCAAAGGCAAGAGAAATTCTCCCATGTCGTGTTATCTAGTGAGAAATTTTGATCCAGTTTTAACAAAGAGTAAGTAAACACTGTGGGCTTGAATATAGTAGGGTGGTATATTAGCACAGACATGTGTGTAGTTAAGTTGATAACATAACCTTGAGCTACCTGAGGTGAGAAAATAATATGGGGAGCCATCAGTGCTCTTGACATCTTGAAATGGTCTGACTTGTGAACAGTAGTCAGCTCGAAAACACATCCCACGTCACTGGAAAATACTCGGTAATACTTTAGTAGTCCTCTTGAAAACTATCCATGAAGAACAGCCCTTTAAAGCTTAGTGGAGTTAATTGCAGCAAACAGTTTTATTGAGGCTAATTAGGCAACTTTTTGTGTTAATTATCCATGAAGATTGAGCATTTTGCTGAATTATTTATTTGGAATTATTTGATGAATAGGCATGCAAGCGTATTTCAACCTCGAGAACTATCTGCCATGGCTGTTACTTTAGAATTCACTGTTCACACTCGGTAATTTAGCTAGATAAGTCATGTGGGTTGCTTGCTGCGATTAGATGTCTCCCAAATTTATAGTTTTCAACAAAGCTGGGCCTATACTGAGGTGAATGCATTTTGCCCGAGTGATCATTCAAATTCAAGAGAGTAACACACATTTAACTTAGAAGAGCAGAACAAGAAATAAGCCTATCATGTTTACTGTCATAAACGTTTTGTGCACAGCTATAGATAGGGGACGTCCGCTGACTGCCATTGCAGGTATCCTTTCTTGGCAGACCAGAGCGATTACTCCCCCAATTAGAATGTTGTACTTGCAATTATTTTATCACGTGCATCTGTTTCATGAAGCCAACATTGTTACTCTGGTAATTGTTTGTCACGTTATCTGGAGTTGTGATAGATGTCCTTTGCTATGGAGCTTTTTTCCAAGTGAGAATAGTAACAAGAACTGTTTATTATGACCACGTGACTGTAAGAACTGTCTAATACTGGAAATCCATGACTGCCAGTGCCATTGCAAGGCTGCCGCTGGCACGTAATATCGATTGGTTTGAGCAAGGTAGGCAGAGTCTGGCCCAGGTTTTTTAGTCTGTGCCATCATCCCCTACGTGACATTGTGGGTACGCTTTCGTACCTGTTTTGAAAATCTGCGCTTAGTGCTTAGCCGTGGGTACTAACCAGAATTTCCAGATTTCGCTGGCAGTGTCACTACATCGGTATTCTGCCACTGCATCACAGCTATGAGGCTAAATAGATATTTTCTCAATTATTCACAGTCACATAACTGGCCCTTTAAATTAGGCAATAGGATTCCAGACACCAGTATATGGCAAAAACGCACGATGTTTCATCTCCATTATCTCTGTTATTTAAGGCTTTCAGAAAACACTAACCTTAAACTCCTACACTCAAACAAGCACACACTAGCACATAGAGTTAAGCCAACTTTTTAACTCCCAGTCATTAAGGATGTCAAAACATTCTGATATATGATATAAACTCATTATGACTGGATTTTGTTTTTATTAATATAAGGGTTAGGTTGTGAAGAACAGAAGATTTTTTTTAAACTCTTACTCCTTAGAGACAATATGATTTGGTGGTTTAACATTGTAACATTTTAAAAGGGCTTGTTAAGCCCTAATCGGAGCACATAAGCGCTAACATTTTTAAAGTGCATAATAAGACCTAAACATTTTAATAGCATAGTAACTGTAACATAAACCAAACACAGTCACGTGTTGTCTTTTTCCTAGTGTTTTTCCTATAACAAGTTCAAACAAGTAACCGATACTTTTAACAACTATTAGAAAGTTGAGGGTTTTTGATTGTCCTTCCTGTTTTAAAAAACCAAACCAACCAAACAAAAACACCAAAAAACCACAGAAAATTTCTGTATAAGAAATTTTGTTTGGAGTGTAAATTTTAAAATTAATGCGAGAAAATTTTCTTTGAGAGTTCCCATCGTTAAATGTTCTCAAAGAGAGTATGCCACTAGACAAAAGAATTGTTTTCAGTGAAATGACGTTTTGTACTGGGAAATGGTTTTGATTGAGAGTTTACTCCAGATCTGATTAATTTTGCAGTCATCTGTGGACGAGAACTGTGGGATGGGCTCTTGCCAGTGATAAAGGTTCACGGAAAATCTGTTGGGGGATTTATTTTTTTTTTTTCAATATAATCTCCTGCATGTGATCCAGAAAAGAGGTACGAGTTCATTGATACCATGGCCCAGCAATTTCCTTTGAGAAAACAATAAAAGGAAAGTACAAACATAGCTGTGAGAGTCTCTTCTTAATTGGTTGGAACCTCTTGATGAGTGATTCCAGGCGCACCTTCCCTCCAGGGAGCTGAACGCACTGCTTCTGCAAATATCCCAGCCCCTCCCAGTTTACGGCAAGGCATCTGAGCCACCTTTTGGACCTTTACCTTCCCCATGGGATTGAGGGGAAAGTTGTGGCTCAATCATTTTGGCTTAGGTTTATTGCAGCTGCTCTGCTTTCCTATAGTGGCTGTGACCCCAGTGCCTTACGTGGTGGTGGCAGGAGGAGGATGACAGTGCCTTTGGAAAGCAGTTTATAAAATGGATTTGGAGATAGCTGGTGAAGCTGACGCAGAGCTATCCGTGTAGTACTCAACCGATAGTGGGCTACAGCCTCCCTTGATGTGGACAGTCACAATGGTGTGGAATACACTTATGGATTTGGTCCATAAGCTGTTGTATCCATGTAATTGCCTCTGCATTACTGTCCTGTTACCATGAGAGGACAAGGCAACCTACGCGGTTGCCTGAAGATGAACACCTCTTTAGAGTTGTACATTGCTGATGCTGTTGCTCAATCACAGGCAGTGCTTCTCTGTGGCTCCCTGTCTGGCAGGCAGTGAGCAGGCTGCTTTGGAGTCTCTCTTCATTAGGACGTACTGAAACCCAGCATAGCTTTGGCAAATGCAGATCAGCTCCAGTTTAGGTCCTGGACCAGGTAAAGAGTCTCACAGTAGCTCCGTCTTGAGAACTGGCATATGTTTGTTCTTATAGAAAATGCTCCCTCCCTTTATTGTAACTCTGCCAGGGCAGCTTCTGGAGTAAGACATTTGTGATGTGAGGAGGGCTGCTGAGGGGATAAAAGGTCCTGTCGAAGTGAGCACAGGGCCCTGCTGCGTGTGCACAGCAGGGCCTTAACTCGCTTGTGGGGATTTTTTTCTCCAGCAGTTTTTGGGGAAAAGCTGTGCAACGCAATAGCAGCAAGGGGCTTGTCTGCAGGGAACTGTGTTCCGGTTGAATCTAGTGTGCAAAAGAAACTAAGGGGGCAATGTGGATCTTGCTCGTGTCTGGGCCCTGTTACTCTGATACAAGAATGGCCTGTTTTGTTTGTTTGTCTGTTTTTTTAATTTATCCCATGTAGTAGTTGGAAGTAGTTAAAATATAAAAACCCCATCCTTATTCTGGAATAAGAGCGACCACAGGGAGGAAGTAGTAATGCTAATATAACTACAGAGGTTTAACTACACCAGTGTAATTGTACCATGTAACTGGGAAAGCGTTCCTGTGGAGACAAGCTCTAGACAGAGAGAGACAAAATCTTAAAACACTGTAGACCTCATCCGTAGAAATAACTCTCTGTAATCTCAGACTAATGATTTTTTATTTTTAGTAAATAACTTGAGTTAATGAAAGGGCTTCATGTTTGAATGAACTGTATTCTGGCATTAACATGACTGACATCCTGCAAAATGTGTGATGTCTGAGGGGAATGAACCAGGGCTGAGGATGTGTTGCTGTACTGGTGCTGTTGTAGCCCATGATTTGGGGAATGATGCAGAGGATGTTCTTCAGGCCTTTAGCTCTTTGGCAAACAGAAGAGCAGAGGGGAAAACCAGTGCAGAAAAGTCTGCCCAGAGAGCGAGCTCTGGTTATACCTTGGGCTACCTCTAGGAAGATCTGGCTCTCCATTCTGTTTCTCTCCAAATCCTTTCCTCAAACCTGTCAGTTTTGCCTGTATTTGTCAAAAAAAGAAAAAAAAAAGGGGGGGGGGGGGGGGGGAAGAAAGAAAAAGAAGAGGAGGAGATTTGAGTCTTAGTTTGGCTGTGGCTCCCTTGTGAGATTCAAATACTGCAGTTTAGACTAATCTGGCTGGGAACTATCAGCCTAGGGTCCCTTGGTGCAAGGTAGATCTTTGTTTGGACAGATCAACCTATGTACCTGTTCTGCTGCTCCTGCTGTCCTGCCAAGGGAGGAGGAAGAGGAGGTGGTGTGCTGTAAGGGACTCTGCTCTGCACTGAGTCTTGTTTGGCAGACGGTCACCTGTGTTAGTGGCACCACAGGAAAGCGCCAGGTAGGCAACTTGAGTCATCAAGGATCAGCACTGACTGATGGCTAAAGGGAACTGATAAAGCACTGGCTTTATCTGATAAAGCACTAATGAGGGAGTGGCATGCTGATTTCCTAAGTGCCACTTCTAAAATGTGATAAAATCTGCACTGCATGTTCATCCTTATTATTTGTCACTTTACGCTCTGAAGTAGTGTCAGTGTGGAGCAGTGGATATTATCCTTATGTTTCTGGAAAGGAGCCATGTCATTCCAGAATCACAGAATGGTTGCAGTTGGAAGGGACCTGTGGAGGTCACCTTATCCAAGCCCTCTGCTCAAGCAGGGTCACCTAGAGTAGGTTTCCCAGGACCATGTCCAGACATCTTTTGAATATCTCCAAGGATGGAGATTCCACAACCTCTCTGGGCAGCCTGTTACCTTTTATGAAAAACATCTGAGCATACCCTGCCCTCTGACAGCAGCTTAGTGCACAATATGTTGTTACACCAGCAGCCACAGTTCATCTAATTGCTGTGACCTCGTGGCTAGAAGGATGGCACTCTTCAAATCAGCATTAACCAATGGCAGCATGACATTGCTGCTGCTCAGCTTTCCCCATGTGAGCAGTTCTTTAAAGCAAGTTTGTTTTTCCCAATTCCTTTTTTATTTTTAAGGAAAATATCCGACCTATGCTAGGATGGCATTTGTAGACTCATTCCTGAGATCATCAAATACTTGTAGATCATCTCTGTGTGACTGTAGGCCTGCTTTGGTGACTTACTCTGTAGCCAAAACTTTAAAGGATGAAGCTCACAGGTTCTAGATTCTCTGGCATCTTAATTTAGCATGTTACACATGTGAACGCAAAGCAATTTACCATACTTGATGGTTCCCGAGAAAGTGCATTTTTGGTTTAGAAGACAACGTGGGATAGACTATGCGAAGACTATAATCTGTAGCCCGTGTGAAGTGTATTTCTTTCAATGGTGGGAGATGTGGCTGCCTGAGATGGGGGAGAATCAGTTGTGAAGAAGTGTTTGTGAGTTCCTGAGAAAGAAGGCTTAAAAAGGGAGAGTGTGAAAGATTAGGAGAACCCGTTTGAAAACCCAGCTGCTTTCTATATGGTGGATGACACACTTAGATCATAAAATTTCTAAGCTGGTAAGTTGAGTGGAATACCTGGAGCACTTTCAAAGTCCGTAAAAGCCATCTAAGAAAATGCTTTAAGTGAACTCTATAGGGACTGTGGAATAGTGTTGCACATGGTGTATGTACCTGGATTAACTGTACTCTTGAGGATGAGCCAATATTACATGCTCATAGCCCTTCTTATTTCAATAGGAGTATTTGTGGATGCTGAACGTTCAGTCTGTGTTTTGACAGGTATTGCTTCTATTTCATTGCATAGTTGCCTGCAGGTTACAGGCACTGTTTTTGTAGAATGCAATGGATACGTCTACCAGAGAAGAAAGGCTCACATGCTCTTCTGCTTGTACGCTGAGCTGACTGGATGCGAGTACAAACACATTAGCACAGTACTAAGCCCACGCTAATACACCTGCCTCATTAGCAAGGCTTATCAACTCAGATTCAGGACTGTGCTGAAGTCTATGTGGCTTCTAATGTTCAGATAACATCTGGCCAGCAAGGAGAACTGGCAGAAAATTCTTATGCCTGCTAATCTATGAAGACATCTCCTGTGGATAAAACACATTAGGAGACTGGAGTAGTGTTATTTAGACAATATTTGGGAAGCTTTTTTGTTTAAATTCTAATTATTTATTTAAAATACAAGAATATGTTTTAGGGTATTTGATCAACTTGACTGCAAGAACTGATGAAAAGGAAAAACATGCAGAGAGGGAAGACGTAATAACAAAACTTTGCCAGATGTTTGTAAATTCTAAATTTTTAAAAGACCTATGTAATTATCTTGCATAAATATCTTCAGGAGCCCAGTAGTTTTACCTAGCTTGGCACAGACTTGCAAACTTTCAGTGGTGGAAATGAAATTGAGATATGATTACTTTTTAACAACACATATGTTTTCAATTTATTAGTATAGACAAAAATCACCCTTGGATAGTTATCAAATTTGGCAAATAATCTAACTTTTACAGGCATCATTTACAGAGATGAAAGCATGTGGTCCAGGTTAAAAAGTGAGGAGAGTGTGGCATGATATTAAATGCTGAAACTTATACACTAACTTAGAAGCACATTTCACACCAGGTTAAAGGATGGGTTTGAATCTCTTCCAGTACACTTAAATATATAAAGCCTTTTGACAGAAAGAGTTGATCGGTAGAGATGGAAGAGCATCATAGCTCCTAATTTGTGTCAGTAGGTTGCTTCTTTTATAAAGTGTGAGGAGTTTAGATGAAGTACGCTCCTTTTTCAGGCAGCATATAGAATTGGAGCGGCTTTTAAATAGAGTGCAAGTTCTCTTTTTTTCTTGGAACAAAAATGTTGATGTGAAATTGAAAACTCCTTTCAGATGCCTGCTGGGCTGGCAGGGTGTCAAGTTGTTTGGCTTGACTGTCTCTCTCTTTCACTCCCTTCACATTGTTTACAGACAACATACTCAACTCCAACTGACTGTATTTAACTATCAACTAATTATGTGCAAGAGGATTTGGAAAAGGGCACCACAGTAAAGAACTCTCCATGTCTTAGACCTTGCTGCAGGCAAATCACAAAGTACTGTCCTAAGCAACGTGCGTGGGACAGAGAGAGAGAGAGAGAGAGAAAGGAGGTAGGAAGAGACAGAAATGCTTTCAGCCAGTGCTTTCTGGCATCTGATTAGAACTGAGAAAGTGGGTGACTCCCAGCTTTTGCCTCAGGTTGTATACACTGATGTGAAAGGTCTTCTAGATGCAACATGTTTGCCAAACTCAAGGAGGAGGGGGCACTTCCCACAAGGTGCATTTTAGTCAGAGTACATCAATACTGCACTGCCATGCTGGATCTTAGCTGGATTCATGACTTAGTCCCTTTGGTATCCCTGTAAAAGTTTCTTGATTTAGGTATTGAGGTGGTTTAAGCATGAATTTTGCTTAAGTGTGTGCCTGCCTTAGCCCAGCTTTGCCTGTAATGTGGACTGGAACCTGTGCACCTTATAGTGAGTCTAAATCATTCAAGGGCTGTCAGTCCTGTAATGCCTTTGCCATGGTGTTCTTGGAAGACAGGCAAGTTCTCCTGCAGCTGGGCCAGCTGTCTGGAAAGGAGTCCTGAAGCATTTCAGCCCAAAGTGCTGTAAGATATGATCTCAGACACAGGTAGCTGTGAAATCAAAAGGGTAAAGTATGTATGGTTTTGGACAGGAGCGGCTCACATCTAGGCTAAGTAGTGTTGCTCACATAAATAGCTGGGTAGGTCAGCCGTGGAAGCGATAGTGCATGGAAGCTCGTGGGACATTCTTGGCCACTTATAGATTAAGAGTTATTGTGTCAGCTTTGATGGTGCAGCCACCACAGAGGAGGCTAACACAGGCAGAGGCTTTGTTTTGCTGTCAGCCAAAGAACTCTTGATATTCCTGAATTTTTAAAATACATAAAGCTTTCTCTTATTTATGGCATTCTCTTTCTTTTGGTTATATACCCTTTCTTGTCAAATTTGGTTGAAATAAGTAATGTCATATAAAAGGTAAGTAACCGGGAGTCTGCCAGATTTTTATCTTCTTATCTATGTGATGTGGAGTTTTGCATATACAAAGATGATTAGTGACCAAGTCTGACCTGGATTTTAATGCTTTATTCAGAAAATTCACTCAGCTTTGCACAGATTCATGTCAGATTCTCTAATTGTTTGAAAAAAAAACATTAAAAATCTATGTCCAATAGTTCATCTGCTTAAAAAAAATTATGTGATAGGGGAGGGAAAATAGAAGAGTTGGATCCTGTTATGACTAAGGAAATTTTCTTCAGGAGCCTCATCTACCAAATGTGCTTATCTGTTCTCAGGAATTACAATGTGGTTAGTTTACAGTCTATTATGCAAAGTTGCATGCAATGTGTTAATGATATTGGTAATTTAGTAACTATGTTCTGCACTAATTAGTACAGCTGAATATTGTAGTGCTCATCCTGGATCACTTTCAATGCTGCTGCATATTTTTTCAGTGTGTTTTAGCTCTTGTCATTAAAGCATGTAGGTACAAGCCAACATACCTTGTGACTTTGAAAGAAACTCAAAGCCCCCAGTGTTTTATTATGTCTGTCATATTAAGCAAGAAAACAATCTGGTGGTTTGATTAAAGAGATTATTGTGGAAGGACAGCTTCTGTGGTTAGGGAATAGAACTGACTAGAATCCTTTTCCATCACCTGTGTTAAATGTAGGGTAAAGGACAATGCTCTGTATTGAGAATATAGCTGAGAGAGAAGGTTTTGACACAGTGAATCTAATCATACCCTCACAATTAATGTTTTGGCCAGAGGTAGGTAAAATTAAGGGTTACATACTGTAAGATCTCTGTCATGTTTATTCTGTTAAATGTTTTTTTCTGGTGTTATCATCTGCAACAAATTTTAAAAATGAAGCAGTACCTGTCTTCTGGAAGTAGCTGAGTGGGAAGTATGAAAAAGGGTTAGTATTACAGTACGAAAAAGCAGCTATTAGGAAATGGTCTTACCTCAATATTAGACGTACAACCTAGTGTCAATTTGTTATGTGCTGGGTTCTCTCAAGACTGCTGTGAAATGCGGATGTGTTAGCAGTTAAACGTCTTTTGGGAGATGGATGGATGCTTCACTTAAAGGAGCTAAGAGACCTGTTGCCTGTTCCAACAGCTTGAATATTAATCTAGACTCCACAGCCTGTTATAAAGTACATAGGACAATCTAGTGTAAGGATTGGACAGCCCTCTGGGAGGAACCCTAGAAAGATGAGAGAAGACTTGAATTAACAAACCAAAGTGGATCACGCGGAGACTTTGAAATATTTACAATATCTGATGCCAGATCTTCATGTGATGCATGCTGTACTACAGTCCTACTAGCAGAGCCTTCTTGACCTCAGCTTGTAGCAATATGCATAGGAAAACCACATCAACTTCATTGGTTCTGAACTAGTTGCTAGTACTTGAGTAGAGATTTGGAGGTTTTATTAACTAATTCTGTAACAATGTTAGCTTCAGGGTTCAGGAGCAGTTAAAAAAGTAAATGAAACATTCAATTTAGTGGAGAGGAATAGAAAACACATCAGAATATACTGTTATGTCACTGTGTAAATCCTTGATACATCCACGTTTTTGAACACCGTGCAGTGTTCACTCTCATCTCAGGGAAGGACGGAACAGCTGCAGGCAACCAAAGTCAGAGAACAGTTTCATACACAGGAGAACTAAAAGTGGCTAGGATTAGCAGCCTGGTTGAGTAAGAGGCAATTGAGGTCCCGAGTGGCCCGTAGAGGTGATTAAGGGATACTGGTCAGTGTTGCAGAATGCTACATCAAATTAATTATCTAAGGGGCATGTTCATAGCAAACAGAAAGGGGTTTAACACAATATGAAACCCATTGATATGAATTGTGGTAGATGCCCAAAAGCTGACAGGTTTAAAAAGTATGAGAGAAATTTATGGAGGGAAAATCCATCAAAGACTATTAAGCAGAAGGATACTGCCTATGGTTAGGAGGCTGGAGTAGTTACTGTAGGCTGGGAGGGCTGGTACTGGGGAAATATCAGCGTGTGTTACTCACCACTGCTGGAGCCTGGATGCAGGACCTTGGTTTGATCTAGGAATGTTTTTCTTATGTCTCTAATGAAATGACCGGTTCCAAATCTGCCCTCCAATTTCTTGATCCTGAACCAGCCAACGTACTGTACAAATAGGGAGTGTTGACAAGACTGTATGGATATGTAAACTAGGTGGAAGCAGTTACTGCTTAAAAAAAAATCCTATAGAAATTAAAACACCCTTGCTGTCATCTGCTAGACTGCGGTCTTTCCTGTGATTTTATAAACAAATAATATTTGAGCTGACGTGCAGATGCATTTTTCAAGAGCAAATGTCAGGTGTAATTCAATATATTTAAAAAAAAAAAAAAAAAAGAAGGGGGGGGAAAAAAAAAAAGGTTGCAACCAAACAGGATGGTGACTTGGTCAGCACAAGTTGATATACTGCCTGGGAGCACTGACTGATAGGCTTGTCTGTATTCTTCAGTATTTGGGGGGTAATCGATTGTATGAATTTCTCCAAATATCTTTGTGTTAGAAGATAACTTTTTTTAATTTCTACATAATTTTGTCTATGTTGTTTGGCCTCTTCAATGAGACTGTTCATTTCCATGATGTTAAAAGAAATCAGGTGTCTGGGAAAAAAGAGATCTCAATTCTTTTATCTCCCATTGCATCTATTGCTTGAGTGGATAAAAACTGGGAAAATAGTTCCCCACTACACAATTATTAATGCACACCTGCTATGTTTCTTGACATTCACAGAACTGGTATAGTACTTGAGAACTTCAGTACTATCAGGATCAGATTCAAGCTCCAGTAGAGCCAGAGAAATGTATTTGCTTTTGACCATCTTTTCCTGAGCATAAATACGATAAAATTGTAAAAAAAAAAAAAAAAAAAAAAATTTAAACCCCAAAGATTTCCCCTGGTACAAGGGAATTCAGTGTGAAACAGTGTCACACAAAATGCTGCTGGTGTATGGCCCAAGGTTAAACTGTCATTTAATTTTATCTTGTATAATAAGTTACCAGATAGCAGTTAATAATGAAGAGAATCCCATATTTCATAGCAAAAGGCTTCTATATTGGGGGGGGGGGAGAAAAAAGTAGAAATGACTTCTGGGAAAATTAGTGCATCTGTTTCTTTGACCTGTGAGTACATAAAACAATGAGCTTTTGATTCCATTTGTATAAAATCTATGGAACAGTTAAGAGACCCATCAGGAAAAGGAAATAACGAACAGAACAATGCAATAGAGTACGCTGTGTGGCTGAGCCCTAAGCAAGGCAGTCTGGTGGGGACTTCACCAGGAAAGGCTGGGCTGGCCCCTAGTGAAATCCATGGCAGTTTGTCAGGCAGTTTTGTAATTCCCTCCCCCACAAACTGGTATAACTCAGTTACGTTTCACACTTGCTGAACAGAAAAGCAGGCAGCTTCATTGGAACTGATGCCATGTTTTCACAGCAGCCTTCTCAGCAAGTTTTCATGATACAAAAAATAGGAGTGGGACCATACTCAACAGGCTCAAGCTCTGCCCTGAAAATAATAGGATCTGGCTATTGTCTGGAGCATGAGGGCTCTGAGCTAATTCACCAGCTGAAGTGTTTGGCATCCTCATCTGAACAGTCCCTGACCTACCTCGCAGTGCCCAGTTGGTACTGCCTTCAAGGAGTCAGCAGGAAAGGAAGGAGATAAAATTTACCCTTTACCCTGCTCTCCATGCCTCAGGGGTGCTCAAGGGAGCCTCCATATGTATCCTCTTTGCTCCTACAATGTCTTTTCCATGACTGGAAGACTGTTGGGACAGTCTATATTCTGTTGAAACCTTTGGCACCGTCTCTTCCTTTGTCCTCCTGCTCTGGCTGCTGCTCAGTAAGTCCTGCAGAGCACTCTGAAATGTGCAATGGGTGTATTTCCCTCTGTTTCACTTGACAAATCCTGTTCCTCTACTGCAGAACAGGCCTGTCTTGTATTTGCTAATGGGGTCCTTCAAAGAGGGTAAGCATCATGTTTTTACCTGTTTTCAAAATAGATTAATAAATCCAGATTCTGGCAGATTCTAAATATCCGGAAGTGATTTTTCATATCAGAGTTGTTCCTGAGTTTGGGGTTGTTTTTGTTTGTTTGTTTGGTTTTTTTTTCTTTTCTTTTCACACAAATATATCTGTTCCAGTAAAAATGTCATCAGATCCAGGGTGGGGTAAAGCAAGAGGAAGAGCTCCACCCAAGCTTAGTGGTTAGGACACTCATCCGAGATGTGGGAGATCCAGATTCAAGTCAGTGTTTTCCTGGTTCAGAGTGCGGACTTGAACCTGAGTCTCCCACAGATCAATGAATGCTCTTACTGCTGACTATTGAGTTGGGGATGCAGGGCTTGGTCTCCCAGGATATTTGAGAGGTTTTGTTTTTATTTTGTATTGTGTTGAAGACAAATTTCAAACACTGAAATTATTTTGCATGAAATGGAATAGCACTTTTCCAGCCAGCCCTAATTCCCTACATGGCAAACTCGGCCAGGGGTCTGAGAAGTAGATGTTTGCCGTGGCTTTGGAAATGAACATCTGGAGGCAGACCCATAATTGAGCCATTGTACATTAGAATAATGTACTTTGGACTGTGTGGATGGGTGTGCAAGCAAAAGCAGTCAGACGCTTGCCTACTGCACATGGACATCACTCCAACCAAATGCCAAACGTTCATGGACCAGAGGTTGCCCCCAGAGCACTTAGTGTGTGGATAAATAGAAGAACTAGGGCAATTTTTCTACACTGCAAATAATATTAAGATACTATTTCTTGTGGCTTCCTGCCCATCTTCTTTCTGTGCATTGATTTCATTCATAAAGATGGAAACTATCTGCAGCACTTTGAGACAGAAGCATACTTAAGTGGCCGTTTAAGTAGCTTTGCTTAAAGCTTTCAGGCTAGCCAACAAATAATGTAAGGAGCTGATTGAGAGGTTAGCTGTGTATGGAAGCTAAAAGCAAGCTCATTCTACAATATAGATACTTCCACTTCTGTGAAAATTTGCTCTTTAACTAAGTATGTTTAATGTCAGACAATGTGTTTGTTCTTTAAAAAAAAAAAAAAAAATCCTGTTTCATCTTGGTATATCCAGGCATTTTGGTATATCTAGGCAACCTATCATCACTTCAGACAAGCTTTCTCACAACATGTGACTACTGATTTTTTTTTTTTTTTTTGCACAATGAAGGAAAAATTCTACATTACCTTTATTGAAAAACAAACTTGCATGAGCTGTAATTACACCTGGAGTATTTCTAAAGAAAAACTTTCTGTTTTGGAACTAAGATTTTGCTGAGCTAACACTCCACAGTTTAATGTATGTATTTTCAGTACTTGGTTAGTATTTAGTAAGAGAAACTGTTTTGGTTTCTGAAAAATTATAAGAGATTCCAGGTAAAGAGAAAAGAAATTATAATGTGATGAGAGACATTGAGAAAGCACATATAACTTTGTGTTTGTAAAGCTGAACTATAGAAACTGAGTGACTACTTACGTAATAGATCCAGACTCAGCTGGGGAATGGTAATCCATGCCTGTTTATCTTGAAGATCTATCGCTTTTAATGAAGGATAATAGCACTCACAAACAGCCACATACATGCCTGGAAAAAGCCCACATGTGTAGGTGCAAAAATTTGCCTTGCCTCAGGCAAATACACTTGAAAAATTGAATGCTGTGGTTATAGGTTGGTTTTGGCAGAATCGTGAAAAAAAAAACTCACCAAACAATATAAATATCTTGTCAATTATAATGCTGTATCCCTTTAACCCTTTGATTTGTTTTTCCTAATTTTTTATTGTGCATACCACAGTCATTTTCTGAGTGACATATTGAAATTACAGCCAATTTGAATAACTAAAACTATCTCCTGGTACTGTTTCGTTTTTGTGCTGCTGAAGTCAAGTCTGTGCTCATGCCAGAAGCTATTTATCATTTGCACTATTGGAGGCAGCACCTGAAACCCCGCTGTGCCAGGGGTTGGGCAGAGGTTGTGTAAAAAGTTTGTGGCAGGACGTGAGTCTGGCTGGACAGCTGTGCTGTCCTTCCTTGCTGAGAGCACTGGCACTAAGCCTCCTGATGGCTGGAGCAAACAGCCTTGAGGAAGGAAAAGGAGACAGACACTTGTCAGCAGCAACTAACCCAAGGAGTCTCTGGTGGGAGGCACCTCCCAGACCAGTTCCACACCACCTCATTAGTGTCATATGGTCATGAGGCCTCTGAGTACATCTGTGGCTGTTTAGCCCCTCCATCGGTAGCAGAATGGCTATGAGTGTACCTGTCTGATGAGATGCTAAGACACGAATAGAGAGGGAAGACTGATGGTGAGCATGAGGCTATGGCTTCACCTCACATGGCCAGCAGACCAACTCCCAAAGCCTCGAACAGCAAGGTTTGCAAGGCAATGCAGCTAGGTCATCTGCTTAATCACACCTATTTGCCCAGTTGAAAGGAGACAAGGGAGAGTTGGCTGCTCTATGCATTTAAACTCTCTAGCCCTGATCTTGCAAAGAGACTATTTCTTTTACTGACTTCAATGCAGTCAAGTCATTGCAGATGTCCTTGTAGAACTGGCGATCCTGGTGAGCACAGCTGCCCAAAATAACCAGTTACTGACTCTGGGTTTAGCAGGATGATTTTCTAGCATAGCAACACTAGGATCACACTCTCTGAAGTTGCTGCCAGTTTTGCTGCTGATTTTAACCAAAGTACCTGCCATCTCAGGTTTTCTACGTTGACTGTCTGTTACTGGTTAAATTCTTAATTCAGACTGGAGAGGTCTCTTGCATGGCAAACAAGGTGCAGTCAGTGTTCCTCCTGCACTGGCCTGTCTCACACTCATTGCAGTGATCTTGATCCGTCGGCCCACATGCAGGATGCAGCATGTGGGCTGCTCTGCAAGCCAGCGACCCGCTGCACCTGAGCTACAAGGTGACAGCAATGAGCGTGGCCCACTGCATTGTACTGCAGCTGGTGATGGGGCCCCCAGAGGGTGGGCACCCACAGGATTCTGTCTTGTCCTGCATCAGTCTCCCTGGATCACATAAACATAGCACACGAGTCCTGCTGCTGCAGGCCAGAAGACGTTTAAGTGCTTGAGGTTTGGTTGTCTTGTATGTGTCAGTTTCTATCACAGGGATTTCCTCTGGCTGTAGCTAGATTGATGCTCTATTATCCAGACACGGCTTTTCTTTCCAAAGCTACCCTGTTCTACACCCATCTGAAAGCAAGTGGGTTTTTTGCCTCCTAAACCAATAAACTGCTAAAGCCCCAGATCAAGCCTGAGTGTTTTAACAGCAGCGATTGAGAAACCGGCTCTGCGAGCCTGTTTGCCTTGAGAGGACAATGTCCCCAACTGGGCTATTTCACATCTGATGCACTGCGGCAAGGGTTTCCTGTGACAAAATTTCATCCATGCTGGGGAGGACAGACAGCGATACATGATGAGAGATGTAGCCTATCCAGGATGTTTTTCTACATTTGAGACATGTTTTAAGCAGTTTTCCAGATCAAGTTTCTCACTTTCAGTTGAACATATCTTGCTTTTCAACCTTTCTTCTTTTTGTCTCAGTTACCATACTTTCTATGGCAAGACCAAGTAGAGAGATCATACTTGTTCTTAATATACCCTTTTCAGGACCAAAAAAATGCCAATTTTTGAGGATTACTTCTTATTTCTTCTGTTAGAGGTATCTTTGGAAGCATCCATATTTTTTGTTTCAGTAAGGACAGTTCATCTGATAATCGGTCCAAAATACTGCCTGTGACAATGGCAGGTGAAAGATAGCTGTATACTTGGTTTGCTTTTTTGCATATCTGTATTTAAGACAGTTAATAATTAATTATCTGTACCTAAGAAAGCTACTAGCTAATAATTTTTGCAGAGCAATGTGAGAACAAAACACAACATTTGTTAGTATGTGGTTTTAGAGGGAAGAATTTCTTTTGCGTGTGCTGCTTCTATATGCCAGAGCAGTAGAAAAAGCTTTTCCACTTGAGAGCCTCTGTAAGTACATTGTATTTAAGAAGGTTTTGTTTTTGTAAGATGGTTAATTATTTTTATTTAAAAAATACATAAACAATTTAGCTGGGTTATTTAAAATCCATTTGCTTTCATCATAGTAGATATTTAGTTCCTTGCCATTTACAATGTATTCTCAAAATTGTTTTCCTCCTTTCTATCTCCTTGCCAGCTGGATCTTTATTCTACTATTGCTAGCTGCCTTTTTTTTTCTGCCAAAATCTGAAACATTTTTAAATTACATTAAAATGGTTTAAAATTAGACTATATGAGTATAATTTGGAAAATGTGTTTTATTTGACTCAGCCTAATGAGTCAGGCCTATTTTTTAGATACATTGGGTGTATTGTAGTATTTTATCTGACTGTCAGTACTCAATAAAGTAAAGAAAAGGGGGATGAAAACAAAAAATGCTCCAGTGGAGCAGAAAAAAATCAGAACAGTGTAAGTATGGGAA
Source organism: Phoenicopterus ruber ruber (assembly GCA_009819775.1). Taxonomy (NCBI): domain Eukaryota; kingdom Metazoa; phylum Chordata; class Aves; order Phoenicopteriformes; family Phoenicopteridae; genus Phoenicopterus; species Phoenicopterus ruber. The sequence goes on from CM020227.1 coordinate 12,198,399, forward strand.
CAATTAGGAGCTGATTCTGCATTATTTTTGCACCTCAGTTTCCCTTTATTTTGCAAAGATTTTTCTAGATACAGCTCTACCTAGGTAACAGTCTCCTTTCAAGCTAAAGAAACAGAATTTTATTCATTAGGATTTCAACTCAAAGTGGAGATTTCCATTCCTTAACACACACCAAGGAGCTATGCTCATGCATTCAGAACTGTTTACAAAAATGGACTAATAAGAGAAAACAGCTTTATCATTGTGGTTTTCCTTGTGGTCAGCATCTGCACGAGAGAAGGAAGGGTATGAAGGAAGGGCAGTCACATTTCAACAAAAAGGCACAGAGCAAATCCTGCTCTGTTAGGTGGGTGTAAGGCCATAGCTAACTGCCGATTTTAAATGAGTAGTACAGAATCATATTGCTGTACACAAGAAAAAGAGGATTTGGCGCTGTATCAATAAAATTATTCCAGGGAGGTGGGAAAAAAAGCAACGTACTGTTTGTGCTTGCAGATTTAATCTGCTCTTGCAAGGCATGTCCTGCAAGAGACAATCTTGGGGATAAATCTTCCTATGCGATTCTCTTAAGCCCACTGAAGCAAGATTTACACCTCTGTAGCTGATCCAAGGCTTGTGTTCCAACTGCCAAGCCCTGAGCAACCTCCTCATTGTCTTCCAGCATGGGTTTATGCACCAGTTTGCCATTACTTGAGCTAATGTTATCAGACGCATTTTGCTCTGGATAACCTGAATCATGACACATATATGGATAGCAATGACCTGGGATCATACAGCTGCTGCTCTGGCCCTTCCTCAAATGGTCCTTGGGTCAAAAGATGAGAAACTAAATGTAAGAGTCAGGAACGAGACAATTCTGTGGCCCTTGCAGTATGAACTGTACAGGATCCAACTCATTTCCAGCAAAGGGCACCACAGAAGCCCTCTGTCTTGAATGCAGTCCTGCACTGACCTGAAGTCACCTCTGCTAACCAAAAAGTCTGGTGGTTCCAGTGATGCTTGCGTGACAGGTATCGGTGAGAAGGGAGGCCCTTTGCAAGCTCCTGTACAGGTAAGTTTGTGCGTGAGTGAAGGTCTGGGGTGCTTAGAGGGGCAGCTAGCAGGTGCTACTGCCTCACGTCACCCACAGTGTGGTGTGCACACGTTACAGGGCCAGTATCAGGGCACAGCAGCTCCTCCTGAGTTTGGCGGCAGCAGGTTGCATAGGCTGTGCTCTTCCCTTGTGTGTGCTGTGATGGGCTTGCATGATCAATATAGAAAGTATTGATACATGTGAAATGCCTGCCATTGCAAAACATTAAATTGTATTATACTAGATCTTTTGGATAAATAATTTGCAATATTCTTTACCCAAAGGGCCCTGTCTTGAGCTCTTTTACCTAGCTTAGATTCCCACTGACATTGAAATAAGAGTTGAGGCAACTCATGTTTGGAAACTTTACAAAGAAAACCTATGTATCCAGTTTGCTCAACATGGGTGTCTGAAGAAATGTTAAAAGGTGTCCAAGATGCCAAATGTTTGTTTATGAAACGCTCAGGAGAATTTCACAACGGCATAAAAGAGCGACCTAATTTTCCATTTTAAACCTTATACATCAGATATACGTGGTACGGATATCCACTCAGCACCTGTCCTGTCATCTCATTCCCACTGACTGCCGCTTCACGAGGTTAGCGTGACAGCAGAGCCTCTTAGCCTGCAGCATCTATGACTGCCTTGCGCTGATCCAGGTGTGGATCACCTTTCCTGAGAAAGGTGTCTCACTGTACAGCCCCAGCTGTGTTCAGCACCGGTGCTTACAGAGCGGTGGTGGACAACACAGGTTAGCTGATACATTGGGTTGATTTTCATGTGGATCAGTTCCCAGATCAGGCTCCCTGTGCAGTCACACAAGGATTAGTGCTTACCACAAGGATTAGTGCTTGCACAAGAGAAGGGGATAACACGGTCAGACCTATCACTTGCAGCAGCAGCCCTCACTTAGTGCAGCTTGAAGCTACCATAATGTTGGCTCAGTGTCAGTGCAGGTAACACTTCAACGCAATGCATGGAACTGGGTTTTAGCACTGGAGTGCATGCAGGCTTCCCAAAGTACCAAGAGGTCATTTCCACTCTAATGATAAGAACTCTCGGTGTAAACTTACTACAAAGTGTCCAAAGAGGGCACGATGGCTTTCTCGCTCCACTCTAACATTTCCCCATTGCTAAGCCGGGTAATGACAAGAGGCTGGGAAGCAGCTGTCTGCAAACTTCATATAAATTCTCATAGTTCTTTGCCATATTGTAGGAGAACTATTTCTTAGTTTATCTCTGTTCTTTTTTAGAATGTGAATCTAATTGCAAAACTATGATACTGCACTTCAGCATGTATTGCAGAGTTTCCGGGATCACGTGTAGCTGCAAACTTTCACTTCATGCCAATGTACTGCACTCTAATGGGTGAACTTTCTAAACTCAATGTTCTGAAAGCATGGAGGTATTTTGAAATAAAACCCCAGTGGATAAAATAATCCTCTAGTATTTTACTCCCAGTTACCTTTTGATGAGAGAGGGAATAGAGTTGGGCAGTAAAGCTGAAAGTCCAGTTAGTCTCAGTGCGATTATTAATGGAATAGCTCCTCTTCTGTGTTAATGAATCAGAATCTGCCCTTGAGTAAATAATCTCTAAGTTCAACATCCGTGAACAGGGAATATACAGAAAAGAGCCATAAATGCTACACAGTCATAGGTCAAGGCAAGTGGACATTTTGTGGTGGTGCACTTATAATTATTGATCTGTAGCTAAAGTCTTAAGCTTGTGGATGCAGCTGAGGCAGGAGTTCATATATTCTGTAGGCCACCTCATTTTTTAGCTTTAGGCTGAGAATAGTCTCTTTTCCTGTCCCATCCCCTCTTTCTGGCTCAGGTCACTGCTTAATGATTCAATGTGAAGTTGAATAGTGGCTCCCAACAGAGCTGAGAAAGCCCTTCCTCCAGTGCTTGTGGGTAGCAGGTATGTCCCTCAATTACAGAAGGGAATTAAACCTGTTTCCCTTCACACTGCCATTTTGGGTGAATGCTCTAGCCACTGAGCTGTTGGTGAAGATGGAGGATGGAAGGCAACAGTCTTGTAAGAGGAAGGTGACCATGTTCTGTGAGGAGACCACTCTGTTTGCAGGAGGCACTCGGTTTTCTTACTTGCTTGAGTAGTGTAGGAAGATGCAGGCAGTTCCTGCGAGTCTGCTGCACGGAGCTGGGTCTTGCCTGTGCCCTCACCAGGCACATTAGCAGGGGGCATTCAGACCAAAAGCAGCTGGGACTTTGGGGCTTATGGCCTTTTGTGTCTCCAGGCAGTGAGTTCCATCCAACATATCATTAGAGGAAAATCTGCTGGATCAAGCAGAGAATTCCTGACCCTAATAAAATGAAAATAATAAAAATATATTAAATTCAGTCCTGATTCAGCTCCTAATTGAATAGATTTACCACCAACTTACTGTGCAATGTGTATCTCAGATAGTGGCAAAACTGTGTGGACATCTGAGAAATTGGTGGAATTTGAGTTCTAGATCCCCTTGTAGGCAGAACGCTAAACTTTCTTCTTCTTTTGACCTGATTGATGTTTGCTAATGACAGTTCAGAGGCTTGGTGGTGTTTCGGTATCATTTGAAAATACATTTGTATTTTAAAAACTCTTATATGAGACATCAAAGACTCTCTTCTAGGGACATTCTACCATGTCACTGACTTGAGCAGAACTTTATACATGAATACTCTTTTGAAGGACCGGACCCTGAGCTGGCATGTATTTGCAGGTAGATGTTGAACCCCACTGTTTCATTGAGCTTGTCAATGCTTATCCAGTGTGACCTCCAGTGAACTGGAACTGGGGTGGGAACCTCCCAAGAACAGGTTTTCCCAGGAGCACTTCTGGCCTTTTGGATTCTAGTGGAGTCTGAAAATGTTAGAAGCAGAGCTGATCCTCTTGTCTTGGGCAACTCAGGGATTTGCTTTGGTAAGCTGGCAGTAGGAGGTGAAGAGGAAAAAAAAATTACAAGGGACATGGTGAGAAATTAGTTCTGTAAAGGTGGGTGAGCCCTTTTTTCTCCATCAGTTTGCTGCCCCTATTTGTATGATTTAATGCAAAATCTTCCTGACAAGTGTTCTGTTTGGTGGGGAAGATAGGATCATGGAAATGCTTTGCTGGGGTCCTAATTCTCCTAGCTGTCCTGGTGTTGATATGATACCTGATGTACCAGACCAGCATGACAGTTAAGATCAGCATTCACCAGCAGATAATACCAGTAAAGATTTTATTTCCTATTCTAATCAATATGGTATCACTGATATCTGATGACCATTGCTGTCTTTTTAATAATTCCCACTGTGGAAAGCCTTTAAAACTCAGTTATAGCTGCATTCCTGGAATCGTTTATTCTCTGCATAGAGATGCAGTAAGATGTTTGCTTCACTTAAGCCAAGACTGAGCTGTGCCCCAGGGAGTCAACCAGCCAGCTACTGAGTCTTTATCAAACTGACATGGACAGCCCTCATCCCTGGTAGGGAGATCGAATACCCCTCGCAGGAACACAATATTCTTTCAGCCTTTCAGCATCACAGTGTAAACTGGAGCAGGCATTGGCTTGCTGGCTGGGCACGAAGGGAGGGAAGCCTGCAGCCCATTACCTCTGCCCCCACCAGCTGTGGCAGTGAGACTGTGCTGCAGGTTCCAGGGAGCGTGGGGATGTATTTGGACAGCTGCAGAACATGAGCAAGGGTAAGAAAAAGGGCTGTCTCCAGGCAAACATGTCCTGATTTATAACGGAACTATATTTATGTTAGTCGTAACCACATTATTCAATGTAATTGGGGTCAAGAATTGAACAAGTCTAAAAGAATGCAAAAAATAGTTTCAAAATTCCTATTACAAATAAAGACCTGGTTTAGAGGTTTTGTGAGAACTCCAGAAGTTGAAAGAGTAGCAAAACCCCAGTGTTTTCCAAAAGACAATGCCAGAAAAACCACATGAAAATTCCTCTCAGTGGAGACTGACTGCTTTCAATTTATTTTTTATTTTTTGGTGCTTGTCAGTGTCTCATGCGTCCCTCACTGTCATTCCATTTCACGCTATTTCTGTGCAAGTTGACCAGTTCAGTATTGGTGCATTGTAATACCAGTCAAGAGCAGGGACTTGCTGTTCATAGTTGCTAGGAGTGAATTTCCTCCCCCCCACCATGCCCCAAGGTATTAGTAGTTGTCAATCAAACAAAGCGATGGCGATATCCTCAGTCTTACGCTGTGTTTGTTAGATTTTCAGCTGGGAAATGTATGTATTTCCCCTTGGCTGCATTTTGGAAGGCTGGCCCCCGGGCTGAGGCACTATGTTCTGCTCTCCTTTACATTTATGTGCTACCCAAGGGCAACATTTGTCTGAAGAGTTCCTACTATTTGCCTAATTTTTTTGTGTCTTGCTGCTTTGCTTATGCTCTGTCTGGTAGGATAATACTGAACCCATAGTGAAAGCTGTGCCTGGGCACAACTTTTGAGACATGAATTTTACTGTGTGTAGCTCTGTCTAAAAGAATGTTTCTCCCATCAACGAGAGCTCTCCTGACTATTACTTCTCTTCATAGTTTTCAAGTGAATATGAAGTCTCCCCCCTTCCCCAAGTCTTCTTTTTCCACCTACTCCTGTCTTCTCCTTCCATGGTACTCTGAAGAAACATTGACAAATAGTTCTCTGCAATCGCCTTTTTATGGCTCTGTTGCCATAATTAAAGAAGTTGTCTTCATTTTGACAAAAAAAAAAAATCAGAATGTGGCTTTTAAGCTATAGTAATGCTGACTATTTTCTATTACAGTTAACCTTGCTCTTCAGTTAAAGCTGTATCTCAGACCTAAGCCAAGGGTCATAGATAAAACATCCCTAGGTTTTTTTCCACCTCTTAAACTGAGTTGCATCAGTGAACCATTAACTTAGTAGATTATTTATTGTTACCTTTATGGAAGAAATGCATACTGTACTTTTCCTGCATTGCTCAGGTTTGATTTACGTATGGCCTTAGTTCTATAGGTTCCTCACTGAGGCAGGGCCTTCATCCCGTAGCAAAGTAAACAGGCAGCTGAAACTTGCCTGAACAGTAGTCAAAACTTAGAGTAATTCACATACTTTTGTCCTCATATCTTTTCTATTTAACATGCAGCATTAACAGTCCTGGTTTGCACTGGGGAAAAACTAATTACAGCAACGATAGACTCGGATAAGTGTTAGCCTCAAGTTAAACTGCAAGGCCTGGATCTGAGCTGTGCCAGATCCTACGGGAAGCCATAGCCAATTAATTATAGCTCCCTGATCTGAGGACAGGTTACAAGCTGGCCCCAGCGCTGATTAGAGCAATATTAGAGAAGAGATTACAGCATCTTGGGGGCTGCTCTAATCAGGACCAGCTGCTGGTGGCCATTGGGGCCTGCCAGAGCATGGCTTGTGTTGGACTACACCCCTCTCTGCCCTTGCTGGGGGCTGCAGGAACTGGTTGCACCAACTCTGGCAGGATAAAATATCTGGGCTGAAAACGAGTGAGTTCTTTAAAAGGAGGCAGCATACGGAAGTGGGAGGCCATGGGCTGACTAAATCTTCATCCTCCTATTGGGCAGCTCAGCAGGAAGAGATAACAAAACAGGAGACATCTGCTGGTAGTGACCAGCTTTTCTGCTCCCTGACTAGCAAATGGAGCCTTCCTGGCATGATGATTTTCCACTTCCTCCCAGTCTCACCAGCCTATTTTTGAGATTCAGATTTTACAGTAATTTTTGGGAGGTGGACTTCCCTATTTCTTCTCCTGCGCACTCCTCTTAGCTGTTGCCAAACGTTATCTCCCCTCCCAGCATGTTGGAGCTCCCCAACGCAAAGGGAGTGGAGTGTGAGGAAACCAAGGGATTTGTCTGACTCAGCTTCATTTGGTCTTTCAATCAATTGAGAAACAAATGTGATATCCCCCTCCACTCCCTATCGACTGGGCCTGTGCGTGTAGGTCAGGCATCTGGAGCTGGATTTTCCAATGGTTGGGAAAGAGCTTAATCCTTAAGAGGAGATTTGTAAGGAGGTGCAGAATAAAAGGGATAGGTTCTTGATGCCCTTACAGTGAAAGCCAGGAGAGAGGTGATTCACTCAGCCCCACTAGTAGCCTTCTACAGATGCCTTTTAAAGGAGGCCAGAGCTCCTAGAGAAGGGCAGTACAAGTCAGCTACGGATGCTTTTATGCTGCTTACATTGACTTCAGCTGATTTCTTGACAAAGCAAGGCTTACTGCTGCTTTCATTCTGTGTTGTGGGGAATGATAGGCTTAATCTGTTTTGACAAGCAATTTTAGTCCTGCACAGCATTGCTGCTTTGCTAATGGGGATAGCTGGCTCTGTCAGTGGTGTTAGGGGTGCAGGGCAGGAGCTTGACTCTGTTGCTCTGTAGCACATGGTCTGATGATGCTGCAGAGGCTCTGCATGCTCTGAGCACCCCCAAAGGGCTCCAGTCTTGACTGCTTTCTGAAGCAGATTCCCTGTGGCAGTGGGCAAGTCTGGGCACAGCACTGCCAGCTGCTATCTTGCTACATCTAGCATCTCAAAAGTGGCACAATTTCTGGAGGCAGAGGGGAAAGAGAGGACAAACAGAGAAAATGTTGGGATCTCACTATTTTCCTCCCACACACAGCTGCCTTAAGCACTTGGCTGCTGTGCATTATGCAGCACTGTTCAGCTTGAGCCTTGAGTGGCCAACTGTGTCAGGGCTGCCACTGCTCTGTCTTTAAGCACTAGATTATACCACGGAGCCCAGAGGCTGGCAGCAAGCTAAACTTGGGCTGCTTTCCTTCCAACGCCCAAGAGTATACCACCTTCTTGGATACAGATCCAAGATTTCACATCTCTCAGCTATGATGTTTTCTCACCCTCTGGCCTTTAACTAGATGGTGCTGCCCAGACCACTCAGCAGCTGAGTAGTGGCTCATGCCCTTACGCCCTCCAAACATCCTGGTACACCTTGAGCGCTCAGGACACACAGTAACCCCCACGCAGAGCCCATCTCCCTCATCCTACACTGTCAGGACATAGGCATGCACAGGTAGGACACCTCTTCCCATGTCCTGCAACCTGTGTCAGCATTTCCAGGCCCCCTGCCAGCTGCCCCCATCATCCCCACGTACTCTGCCACTCCCCATCTGCCACTTTTGTCACTGTCCAAATGCAGTGCAGCCCCAGATGCTCCTTCCAGATAGCTTAAGAAAGTTGAATGGAAGTTTATAATCTGAGGCTAACTCATAGAGTACTGTATACATTCCCTTTCCCCACCCCCTCCAAAGGAGTATATCAGTATCTGCACCTGGCTGTACGGGAGAAGACACTGTGCTCTCAAATACCCGTTCCCATTGGCCACCCTGAGTTGTGCACAGAGATGTTGTGGTAGGTGAGGCAGAAGAAACTGGCTGAGAAGGGAAACAAAAGCTCTTCGAGTGCGTGAGAGTATAGCTCTCACGCAGTATAGCTTGTTCCTAGTCAAACTCAAAAGTCCAATTTGTTGAACGGAGATAACACCCTTCTCTTTTCTCTTTCCCAGCCTAGATACTCTTCACTCAATTTAAAACAGCCCATATCAATGAATCTTAATCTAGTGCCAAAGTAAATTATGTTAGGTGAATTTTAAGTAGCCTTAAAAGCACTCACTGAATCAGCTTTAAACTTATTCTAATTAGACCAGTGTGTCTTTGTGAGCGGTTGATGCATTTTGGTCCCAGCTGTGCCATGGTTCTGTGCTTCAGCCCTGACCTTGCTCTAGCTGTGCTTGTCCCTTTTTAAAGACTCCTCTACATGTAGCACTCTGTGTAGTGCAGCATGGCTTATGGTAAGGTCATAGAGGAAACAGTTCAGTCCTATCCTTCATACTCACAGTGTTGTTCATAATCGGTGTCAAGATAACAATCTGCTAGTGTTTTTCCAAAGGAATGAAGCTATAATTTTCCTCTGCATGACTTTAGCTCTGAAGAGGAGTTTGTTTTGCCCCTTATTACAATAGACGATTGCAGGGCTGAGAAAGATGATGAAAACTTTGAGGTTAAGTAAGGTCAGGAAGAGAAAGCCCATGTGGCCATAAGTGTGCTTAACAGGTGAATTTTAAGTACCTTTTTCCTTCTCTGGAAGACACAAAGAATTCAATTCTGCTTTTCCTATGGCTTAAAACTTCCCATTATGTCCATTATTATTGTTTTATATTTTCTTCTATTCTGTGCCTCAGTGTGTGCATTATTTTTAGCTGCTGGTTGCTCTCTGTTGTAAGTGTACAATGGCATGAAAAAGTCTTCAGCTGTGGGACAGGACTGAGAGATGCAGTAAAAGTAACATCTGCATTGCTAGCTCTGTTCATGGTGGTACTGTCCTCTGACAGCTCAGTTCCCTGGGGTGCCTGCATAAGAAGTCCTTGAAACTCCAGAGTATTTCTTGAGAGAAAGGCAAGCTAGTCTTTGGGCCATTCTTCCTGTGCAGGATTCATGGCATGGCCCAGATTGTTTTTAGAATTTTTCTTCCAGAATTTTATAAAGGAAGAACATTGTTTTTCAGGAAAGTAGATTTTTCATGTTGACCCTCACCTCCCACAGAGGATTGGGCTGATCGTATTAATTGCTCAGACTCTGCAGGAGGCAAACTTCAGCTGTGTACCACGAACAAGCAAATTCATGCTCTTTAAAGGTCCTCCTTATTATGTTCATTGGCATTCGAAAGAGTGAGGACGTACATCTGTATTGAAAACGCAGGGACTAAAATTCTGAACACAGCATTTTTCTTCTCTGGGTTTAGATCTACTCTCATTCATAGCCTAGCAGTTCCAATGAAGTCAGTAGATTTTGCCCTACAGGAAAAAATGCACAGAGATTCAGGATTTGCACAAAATTCAGTCCTCTAGTTTTTGCTTTAGGGACCACAGTGATCTCTCTCCATGTCAAAGCCAGCAGCAGTGCACTTCACCCTTCAAATACCTACTCTCCTAAAACAAATGTCATTCTTCCTCTTGGAGGCCAGTGGGTACCAGTGGTTCTAAGCTTTCCTCCTCTGCTGCAATTTCTGTAGGTTTTCCTCTGTGAAAACTTCATCATTTCAAAGCTCACCATTTCTCTCAGTCATTCACTGTCTGTCTTTAAAAATAGTTTCACTTACGCATTGCTCAATCAATGCTATTCTTATATTCTTCTATTTTTGGAGCTGGAATTTTAGACCTGTGAGATGGCTCTGAGTAGCAGCCATTGCTAAGAACCAGTGAGCTCCAGGATCCTCAGAAATGGAGAGCGATTGGAGTGACTCCTCTTCTGTTTGCTCTGTGTTCCACACCTTGCAATGGGTGAGCTCACTCATGCCCCAAAAGCAGGCTTAGGTCAGGTGTTAAAGGCTGAGCACCAGCACTGGAGCCATACCAATTCACCTGAAAATGCTGGCCTGGATTTTTCAACGCGTAGGTATGTTTTTCTATTAGCTTCCATTTTTCCTAGGCTTGGAACTGGAAATATGGCAGAGACAGTAACTGAATGTAAACAGGAGGGTGGGAAGCCTCAGACTGTTTGTGTAAAGGGCACCCAGCTTGTCTGTGCCTGCTGTGGGAGGCACGTGTGCAGGCTGAAGACTTGAATGCAAAAGTCCTTTTGCATGTGTGTGTGATGTCGGGTTAGCGTGCAGGATGGACGTGAATGAAGTGCATGCACTTGTATGCATGTCTACTGGTGCACCTAGTCCCAGTGGTCGCGTCATTTAAAGTTTAAAATGGCTAATAATGTTTTCTATTTTATTTTGGTATAAATAAGGAAGTGCAGTGTGCAGCCATCTTTACAGTCAGCCATTTTCGTTTCCTCTTTTTTTTCTGATCCGCCCTTGGACACGAGAACTGCAAGCGCATGCAGCTCAGAAGTAATCCATGGTCACTTCAGAAGTCATATGAGTCATTCAGTTGACCAGATTTTACTGGAAGACACTGTTCTGATTTCAGTAACAGAAGTATGCAAAGAATGGAAATAATACAGATTTGAATTTTTTTTTTAAATTTGATTAACAGCAGGATCCGTTTTTTGCTATTACTTTCACACACTACTTTCAAGTAATTCTTTGCAGTTCCTTAATTTTCACATTTCACTGCAAATTTGTTGCTATAGCTCTGATATGATCACACTTGTAATCAGCTTGTTAGACAATGGTAGGATTACATCAGTTATAGTAGAGAAAGTCATGATTGTAGATGCAGTGATGAAGGGTAGACTAGGAAATAGTGCTGAAAGATAAGCTGCATCACAGCCAGTGCAGCAAGACAACTGCTCAGTTACAGAACAGTTGAAAATAATGGTTAGGAAAGATGTGTTCAGTGATTGAATCCCCCTCACTACTTGTGTGATTTTAGAGCTGAAGTACAGGACTCCCGTATGTGGAATGCTTTTGCATGCAGTAGGTTGTGCCTCATTTTAGTGAGATCCACATAACGGGTGTTTATCCTACACTGCTGATGCTGAAGAGCAACCTGCCTTTAGGATACAGGCCAATGACCCTTCGTTTAAAGTCAAAGGTCCCAGGCAGGAGAAGGGGAAGTGAGGTCATGAAAAATGACCAGTGCTTGACTTGAATTCTGGTGAATTGAGCTGCATTAGCATAATTCTTCCTTTGAGGGAAAGTATGTAACATCTTTGCAATGTGTTGGACTTTCCAGTGGCATCCAGTTGCACAAGATGAGATCTACTGCTTACCTCCTAGTAGCATTACTGTATCGCTAATAGCATGACTCCTTCAGTTCATTTACTAGAGGGCCCGATTTTTTACACTAAAAATCAGAGATTCAAACCTAGTGAATAAACCATCTGGTCTTTCCTTGGGAGATCGCATGAATAATCAATGATGTTAATCATGTGAACAGATGCTGAAGGATTAGATTTTTTGCTCTGGCAGTATAAAGATTCCTTATTAGCATGGCAAAGTGGTTTTATAATGCCTTTATCAGCTCTCAGAATGATATGAATTGTTCTTCCCACGCATGGTGAGCGTACCTGCCTACAGGGGCTGTCTCAGTATTGTGCCTATTGAACATTTCATTGACTTTTGCCTGTTAAAGTATGTGCATGGTAGTTGTGATGTTTCTCAGCTTCTGGTAATTCTGGGCTAACTTCACTAGAGTTGAGCTAAATCGAATCTTGGCCATATTTCTGTCTGTATGTGTTGTAATAATCTCTTCCTCCTCCCTTTGCCTGTCACGTCTCCTTGCAGTCTGCAACCACTGGCCTCAGCTGCTCTAGAGCCCATTTATCGCAGTTTCGCAGCTCACTGAGAGGCTGGGTGCAGCAGCAGACTGAGAAAATATGGCAAAACTCAGAAGAGAGAAACCAGGTTTATTTGATGAATTTCTTACTTTAATAAATTTAAGATCAAATATAGTTAAGAAAACTGAAGCTATTGGCAGGACAATTCATGCAGAAGATACTCTTGTCACCAAAATAATTGGTCACCAAAATAATTCTTGGTAACAAAACTGGATCTGTCAGCTTCTGACTAAACTGGCAATAATCAACAATAACACAAGGGCTGAACGTGGCTATATGGTGTCTTTCACAAGGATGGAAGGTACAGTTTTTCTTAAAAATGTTTTTATTTTGTTTTTAACATTTTACATGCATTTTCTTCATAAATCTGGGTCCAGAATTCTCTGTTACGAGGTCCAAATGAATGGTGCATCTGAAAAAGGCACTTGTTAACTTTTATGGGGTCTTAATAATATTCTCAAAGGAGCAGCCACTGATAAGCAGGACCTACACAAATGAAGTATAGACCAGCGTTTAAAGCTGCACTGGTTATGTTTCCATTGATTATGCAGCCCATTCAAATCTATAGAAGATCTGCATTCATTAGCAATTGCTGTCTGAAGTCAAACAACCACAGTAGCCTGAGCTTCAGATGCCAGAAGTCAAACCACAGTCAGACTTGAGAACAGAAAGTACAATACATAGAGAGGGATTTTGAAATGCTGTGAACTTTTCATAGCAGTGAAAATGATGTAACCATTTAAGGAGTTTGAGGTACAGTATGTCAGTTGCTGAAATGCTTAAAAATAAACCACAGCACACTCGTTTTCACAGACTGGGAAATCAAAGTGCAGAAAAGTGAAATGACTTGGCCGGGGAAGCACAGTAGCCTCTAGCTGGTCAGGACCATACCCCAGCTGTCCAAGGCCCAGGGCTGGTGTTAATCAGTAAGGCCTGCTGCTTTCTGTGCAGCATTATGTCTTGTATAATAATTGGAGTCTCTTGTCATTTTTCTGCTTTTTCTCAACTGGGAGGGCTGTAAAAAATAGCTGTCTCACTTGCTAGGTGACAGTTTTCCTTACTTCTCACTAGGAGAGATGAGTTACCAGAAGTGCCCTACAGAGAGAACAGTACTTGGTGCTGGGAAGTTACACTTTCAAGTGTCCAAGCCCAAAACCACAATGTACTATTTGCTTTAGACAGTCATGCGATAACGCGTTTCTCTCTGTTGTAAGCTGTTAAAAATAAAACAAGGATGCAGAAAATAAATGTTAGAACAGAAGGAGCACCCTGACTTTTCACATAGCTAAAACAGCAGGGTGGCAGCCCTCGGAGCTGACAAAAGTATAATTCAGGGAAAGATTTCTTTTTGCCAAGATTTAAAGAAATTGTCACACAATTTCCCTACCTTTTTAAAATTAATTTTTAAATCAGCCCTGCTGAGTGTTATGTTGGATGCTGACATGTGACTAGGAAGCAGCTATGCAAAACTGTATCTGCTTGGCTCATGTCTCCTGTTTACCACCTAACTTTTGGTCAGGTTGAAAGCTGAGCTTACAGGGGGTGCTGTATCATTGGGCTTGACCTGCAAGTTCTTCAGGGCAGGGGTGCTGAGTTCATTGTAATTCAAGTGAAGCAGGATGGTTAGGGGCAACTGATGATGAGCCATGTCTTCATCTGTATTATGGCACGCTGTTTGTGACAGTTACCATCCTGGACAATTATATACTAAAACCACTGATTTCTTCAGCTAAAGTTTGGTGATCCAAATAGCCGCTGTGAAAGACTTCTGCCACCTGTGTGCTGGAAATAGGGGAGGAGAGATGGACAGTGGCAAGGGACATAAAAGGTACATTTTTCACAGGATTAAAACAGCTCCTCTTTGGGTGTTGTAAAATACATCATGTCTAGTGCTGGTTCCCAGTAAGAATGTAATACAGTGAATGGTTGTCAGTAATTTGAAATAGGAATGATTGTCACTAATTAGCTCCTGGCCCCAGCATAGAGCCTGTCTCCTCAGGATAACAGCTGTATGCTGTAGGTGCTGTTTGTTTTGCATATTGGAAGTACAATTCCGGAAACAGGCAGGTTAACTCCTCCTCGTGGGGTTTATATGAACACGTTTCCAAGGCAGGTGACTGAAGAGCATCTAGCTCCAAAGCAGGCTCTTAAAGGGTTTCACACTGTTTGAGCAGATGGAAACCGCCACTGCTACCACTTCTGCTCTGTGGGACGGAGCGTGTCGATCTGCGCAGGGACAGAAATTACTATCTCTTATCACCATAACTTACATGTGACCAAGAGTGCGGATGCTGCAGCCCAGCAGGTGCAGAAGATTCCACGATGTGTTATCTCTAGCCACGGACTGTCCTGTTTCCAGGAACGCTCTTCTGATGGAGGAGATAAGAGCCTGCCAGTAACTTCTCTTATGTGAAGGAGTCAGTAAAAGTGTCTTCATCAAAATGGCTTTGTAATTGCATTAGTTTCTAAGAAGCACAGGAGGAAATATAGATACAGCTGCATGTCATATCCTACTTTTTTACATATTCTTGTTAGGTAATTGTATCATATTTACCATGTAGCTGCTAAATTAAATGTACTATGAAATGGTAAACAAATAAATCAGTCCTGCAAATGCGAATGAGCAAACCCACTGAATCCAGTGAGATACTAGCAGGTGTGAAGCTGGTCACTTTTTCTCAGGGCTGAAAGGATCAGCTGCCAACATTTCAATTTGTGCATCATTTGAATCTTTTTTTTGGACAGGATGGATGGAAGGTACCTTATGGTGTCTAGCAATTAGCATGCATTAGGAATTCCCCCATAATCCAACCCAAATCAGCACAAATGTACAGAAAGATCCATATATACGTTGTTATTTAAAATAATTGGAAATGAAGAAGTTTTTCAAAATTTCTGTCTTGAATTTCAAGCCCCTCTCTTTTGTCATTAGCTCTAGGTCTCTGGCATCTTTCCAGGCTGGAGCTGAATGAACACTTCCGGTTTTGCAAGCAGGCAAGTGTGGAAACTGAGGGATAAGGGCCTGATCCAAAGGCCATTTTTTTCCAGCTGGCCTGGAATATTTCCATTAAGCCAAAGTAATTAAGGCCATTGTACCACCCTGCAATGTCCAGGCAACGCTGAGATCTTGCAGCATGTAACTAAGTGGGTTCAGCTCTTCACAATAGCACATTTTGCCCTGTGTTAGCCCCCTGGCAAACACTTCCACTGCTTTTGTCATTATCTATAGCATCCTTCTGGGGAGGCTGGTGCGGGCAGGCATAAAACTGAAGAAACACGACTTGCAAATGAGTTGGGATCCATGCAAGTGAACAGAAGGTCATTGTTTCTCGACCACATTCCTGAGGTCCTTCTAAGCAGGCTGTGTTTGGGGTTTCTGGGATTCTGTGGTGAAAGAGGCAGGTGATGTGCTGGTATGTGAGGACAGGTAGGTGTGGACATTATAGTGCGCTCAGAAAAATTCTAATGGGATTAGTGTTGCAAATTGGTGTTTAGGCTGCCTCAACTCTATTGGTGGTTATCACTCCTTATCCCCCTCTTCCTCTCTCAGATTTAACTTCTGGTATTCCCTCTGGAGTGCATCTCCTAGAGACAGAGTCTGTCCATCACTTTGGCCCCTGGTTGGAGTGGTAATTTGCTGTCCCCATCTGTGCTCAACTCTAACACCGTGAGTCGGGCTATGCACTGCTTCTGCTGCTTTTGAAAGCAGAAACTCATCTTAATCCTGGAAATATTGCACTCCTGGGCCAGCTCTTGCAGAAGATTCTTGCTGTCACGTGGAGTAATGGGAAGGGTTGGAGAAATAGCCAGGGGTCTGAAATACACAGCCATGAGACTTGTCAAAATGCCTGACTGCTCCAGAGGGGCAGGCTAGTCCAGTCTTTCAATGGCTGATAGATCCCGAGTGCCCAGACATTCACCCCGTCCCAGAGCTGCTGGAGGAGACCCTACAGTTGCTACAGCCTTGACAATCAGCTGGTTCTGTGGAGGAGAGCCACAACCCCCAGATCCTGTTCAGGCCACATACCTAAGCTCTGTGTGTTGCAAGAGGACTACAGACCACCCTTGGGAACCCTTGATGGACAGCTTCCCGGCCCCCTGGTCCCACAGCATCACCCTGAACTCATCATTTTTGCTGGGCCAGGGGCCTTCCATGAGTTAGCCTGAAACACGAATGCTTGTTTTCCTCTCGCACTGAATAAGAGACTGACAATATCTAATTGTCAATACCCCTCCCTTGAGAGACATGCAACAGCATTGCTCCTCAGGGCATATTCCCCACTGCTGTATTTAGAACAGTTTGAAAAGACAAATTTTAAAAATAATAATCTTTCCAAAAACTCCCCACCCACCAGTACTCCTCTGCCAAATTGCAGTTTGAAGAAAATGAAAAAGGACAAGTTTATACACTCTGATGAACAGGAGTTCAAAATGGAACCTGAACATCATAATTCTTGCAAATGTATGCTGATAATGGAAAGCAGTGGTGATGATGGCATTGCGCCCAGAGGGGCCCTTTGTTGTAGATGCTGGTGGTGTTGCTTCTTTTTGCAGTTTATATTAAAGGTGAAAATGGCTGTTTTCTTTAGTGTTTAAGATTACTTTCCTCCCTCTCAGCTTATTGATGGAAATTTTAAATAAAGCTACACATCAGTAAGTCTGCAATATTGTTAACTGCAAATCACTTGCACAGTGAGTTTAGCTATTTTTCTGTTCATGAAACTCCCACTTTCTGTAGATGTTATTTCTTAGGGTTATTTGTGAACATTTGCCACAAAAGACCAAGTGGACAGTTGTCAGATTTTGCTGCTTCTATTAAGTATTTGTAAAGGAAGGGTCACCTAAATAGATGGCATCGTCTCTGTTCCTGGATTTGATAGACAGTATTTGCCCTGTGTATGCATACTAAGTCTAAAGTGAATGATAACGGTAAATAATTTTATTAGCTTACAAACACTTGCTTTAGAAAATCAAAGGAGGCTGAAATGTCGTAATTGGATGTTTCTCCAAAACTTCCATGAACAGAACTCTTTTGTGCAAGTTGTTTCAAATGCCACGTAGCAGGCTTGAAATTGGGTGGAATTAAGAATGGCTTTGAATTTGTAAATACAGGGGTGGATGCTAGGTTGCACAGTACTTGCACTGATCAAATTTAGTGATGTGAATTTTGCAGCTTGGAATCAGTTGTCTTTGTGCAAACTCCGCTGTGGTAGTGTAATACTTACTCAGCTCAGGTGCAGGCAGTCATTTCTAAAGGTTGTAGAGTATGTTTGTGCCACCATGATTTGACATCAGGTAATAGGTATTTTGCCTAATCTCATGGCTAAACCATTATTCTAGATGAATTCTGACCACATTGAATCCTCTGCAGCACCAGTGGAATCTATGTAATTAAAGGCAGAATTTAATCTTTAGATTTTATAAGGCTATAACAATTACCTTTTACCCATGCACATGAAATACTGCATCAGGCAAATCTATAATTAGTTAAAATTAAACCAAAGTGCATTTCTATTATTAACAATATTGCATAAAAGTCTCAGTGCCATAGCTGAAAAATCAAAGCCAAGTAACAGTTCAGAGACAGTTGCTGCTAGAAAACTTTTGACCTTAGTTACCGAATGTACATACAAACAAATAAACTAACCAGACAGAGATAGTCCCCTAGGAGCAATCATGATTTGCAAAATTTTGGGGGCTTTTAGCCAACCTGTAAAGTTGATAGAATAAAAAGTTTGCCTGTGTATGCCAGCTCATTAATCAGTGCCCTTTTTCACTAGCTGAAAGGCTGGTTTGTAGATTTGCTTCTACCCAAGGCATCCATTTTTGAATCCTTTCCAGTAAATATTGCTGACTCGAAGGCTCCAGGAGTCAGGAAGTGTTTTGCTGAAGCATCATGGACAGTACTGTGTATCTTGCAGTGATAGCTCTGTGGAAGGCCGTAAGTCCAGTCTTGCCAGTTATATTTTTTAGATACAGCTATCCTCTTGCACACCCATTGCTTCATGTTGTCTTAAAATATTGCTATGCTATATTGTCAAATCTGGGACCTCTTGGGTAACTGGTTCCAAATAAATTTCTTCAGTAATGTTAGAGATCTTTGATGGAAAGCATTGCTTGTTCAATGGGTCTCAAGTATGCCAAGTTAGTTCTCAATATTCCTGCGTTGCTTCTTCTGCTTATTGTTAGCCTCTGGCCTTGGCACATCTCACTTGGAATCCTGAGGATTATCTCACTGAGGGTTTGTATTAGTCTCCATCATCTAAGCCTTCTTGCAGTAAGCTGCAATCATGCTCCAGTAATCAGCAGAAGCAGTCATTATTGAACCTTACATGTTTTTTTCACCTTTAGCATAAATTTTGTTTTGACAGCATGCTCATCCCCAAAGCCCCTTAAAGTTCCATTTGAAACACATATTAGAAGCTTAAACTTATTACATACTGGGGTATGTGCTGGTACATACTGGGGACAGTTCAGGGTAGAGTTTTAGAAAGTAACAACTCCTTCTTAGTGTCTGTGAGGACACATAGGACATGTTAAGCTTGTTTTCTGGAGCTTTGTTCACAGATAGCATTGCCTACCACCTCTGAAAATGGGGCTTTGTATCTCTTAGCCTGAGCCCCCTAAGCTGGGGGAGAATCATAAATACGAGCCTCAATTACTTGCCATGCATCACCTACATCGTGCAGCTGAAATCAGAGCTGTGGTACCTCTGACATCCCTCTTCAGGACGCCTGTTGGAGTGTATGTTCGAATAGCTATACAACATGCTGATCTTATCCCATTTCAACACACACCTACTCAAAGAATATTGCAATTGGCTTACATAAGAACTAGACAAAACATTGGCATTTAAAACTCATTCACATTGTTAAAGCATGAAGAGAACTATCTCTTTATTCACATCTTGGTTCAGATGCTGTGTCATGGTGAGGCACAGGCAGTAAAATAGACACATGGATGTTAGGAAACCAGCTCAGCAAAAACTTACTTAAAAGTTTACAGAAGGTCTTCCCATGTTCAGGTGCATGGAGGATGGTGTGAGGATGCACAGTGTGAGGCTGGCTCTGTCTCTAGACCCTAAGCACTGGGAGTGGAAGGGAAGAAACATGGTGAGAAATAGAGGGACTGTGGATACCCACTGTGAGCCACAGAAAGGCGCTGGGAAGTAGCTGTAATCCTAAGTGAGGTGCCAGCAGCAGAGAGGTAACACAACAGAAGAAAGCATACTACAGCTTTTTTATTATTATTATTTTTAAAGTACAAAGGCACTATTTCTCTGTGTTTTGGGGCAAATCCTATTGTTCCCTTTCCCAACCCCTGGGACTACTCCTGGAAGAACAAAGGGCCTTAGAAAGCTTGGGAAAGTAGTCCCACATCCTTGCAACTAGTTACTAAGTCCTGTAGACAAAGCTGGAGAAACACACAGGCTTTGTTCTGGAGCAAGAGCAAAGGGCCATCTTCTGCCCTTTACCCAATAATATTTATTTCCTGAGTGCTAATCTGAATTAAACCTTTTCACAAGCTATTTCTGAAGCAAATCACCTCACCAAGCTTGAATATGGGAGTCCTGTGAGCTAGGCTTTGAAACAACAGATTCCTATAACAAAAGGTTAAAGTGTCACGCATAAAAATGACCCTTTGCCTTCAGAAAAGGGCCACACAAAGCAACCTACATTTTGTCCACCTAACAAGATACACATGGAGCTTGCATCAATAAGCCTTTAATCGTGTGTGTGTCTTCACTAGCTGTGCTGCGACTTCTTTGGGCTGTATAAACTCTTCAGAGCCCTGTCCTTGTATATTTGTGTGAAATGTCTTGCACACCTACAGAACTGTATATGAAAAATAAATCCTAATCCTCATCAATAATCAAAGAAGGGAGCAGCTGCAGGCTGTACTTTGGCTGACCCTGGCCCAAGTGAGCTGAAGAGAAGAAAATAAAAACCCAGCATATGGCACTGCAAAGCAGTAGACAAGTGTCTCAGCTTCTGTCTGAAATGATCTGTGTATCTGCAACGCTGCAAAAACATGGAGGGTTTTTCTTCCCATCAGTAACAGGGTGTTGCACCAAGTACCTCCCTGGTTCTGCAGATCCTTGTGGCCTGCACAGCCTGTGAAGGGCTGTGGCAAAGCACATGCATGGGTAGGTCCGAGGCCAGGAGGACAGGCACTGGGATTGTCTCTGGCCCGGGAAGGGAAGAGGCAGGGTGACTCCAGGAGTGCGCCCGCAGCATGACACAGCTCCAAGGATGTGAGAGTTACTTCTTTCATACGGGCATCGCTTTGTTGAAGCCAAACTTCCCATATGGCCATTTCCACAGGCTGCTCTGTGTGATGCTGGAGTTCTCAGGATGACACAAGGTGTGAATTTGCTCTACTTTGTCTTTGCTGCCTGCCAATCTTTGGCTGTTTTTAGTCCTCACAGGGACAGTGGATATGCACAGTTTCACATGTTCCACTACAGCTGAATTTTCCATACAAATCCCCACTTTACAGCTCTCCTGTGCTCTTGAAGATGAGAAATGATGTTCTTGCCAGTTTACCCATGTAAACTTCATCATAATCTGAGTTTGGGAGAGAATTAATAAATCCCAGTGCATGTTTCCTGGGAAGGAATTCTAGTCTGTTTTCAAGGCGATGATGCAATCTCACTGATGGAGTGAGAATAGCTTTTCCTTCAGTCTACACCTTGGGTTGCACATTAGTTACATAGAACAAGTGAAGTATTCCCAAGAACACCAACAGAAGGCCAGTAATTGTCTTTCTCTCCTTTTCCCACCATTCTTAAATCTTCACTGTTCTCCCTTTCAGCTTTTAAAACAGCATGTACTGCTTTATTTTAAAATCTAAATCCTTCTATCAGACCTCTTCTGCTGGCTACACGCCTGCCTTCCTTCCGCCTGCTGCACTAAAAAAAATGCTGTGATCATGCCAGCAACAGTTGATGGGGGACCAGCTTACAGGACCAGCTGAATCGGCAGTATGGGGAGCACCAAAGTAGCACTGTTACATCGTTACCTGAGAAGTGATGCAAACCAGCAAGGAGCAGTTACACTTGTAGAGAGTTTCAAAGTTTACCAAGTTTTCTTTTCTCCTCTCTTTATGGTACCTTTCCCAGTGCCCTTGTTTTCCTTTTTCCCTAGATAGGAGATAGTTCAACATTTACCTCTTAAGGTTGCATCCAAAATGCCACAGATCTTTCAGGATCCATGGACAATCCATTTTCAGTCAAACTGATTTTTTTAAAAAATGGAAATATTTATTCTCCTGGAGCTGCTTCTCAAAGACTTAAGGCAGTGGTTATATGAGAAAGTAGGTAACTTTGGGTAGGGAAGCAGTTCAACGGTAGCATTTTGCACTATTTTGGGGTTTTTTTTGGTGGTCTGAACATGCTCATTAAACTTTGTATTGGCTACATCAATGCTGTTAATTAGCTATTCAAACTGGAAAACTATTTCATAAGTGCATAAGCACTATGGGACATCTCTTTCAATGTGCTGTGGGTTGTTATTAGTGACTTTGTTGGCTGGCTTTTGTTCTCTTTACTGTTTCTTAGTCTGATCTGTGGACTGTCTCTAACTGCGATAAATCTAAATTGCAGTTTTGGAATATGGAATTAAATTCTGTGTCTTGTTTGTTTGGTTTATTTCTTTGTTGTGAAACAACTAGTACCTCACTCATGCTGTAAATGTACATTATTAAAATCTGTATTGAATAATATACAATTTAACTATTCTGAGATCAGTATTCACCCACTGGTTCATCCCTACTGCCTAGTGGTCTTCCATTGTTGTTCACTAACTAAAACCCCATTAGCTCTCACTTGCTCTTTTGCTTTTCTTATCTAATGTTCTGGGGATGCAGGTGGTCAGTGAAGAACAGCGTAAAGCCAAGTCTAGCAGAAGACTTCTTTGGCCCCAAGACAATCTTCAAATCTTTGCTGTCATTTTTCTAGAGTGGCGAAGGCCATATGGCCCATTTACAATATAGCTTTTAGGAGACAGACTCCTGTTATGTGGAGCTCACTTTACCTAGGAAATACTGGAATTTTGTGAAAATAAGTGGAAAATAAAGAATTCACGGTTGAAACTGATTTGGAAATGAAACATAATTTTATTGTTAATTTTGTATAAAAGCCTGCCTGCAGCAGCAGACTTTGAAGCAAACTCTTCTGAGGCCAGCCTAAATCAGCTAATGGGCCTAATCAGAATGGACCTTAGCTAAGGCAAAAATTCCACTTTTAAATTGAAGCTTTCACTGATTTAACTGACCTGGTACAAGTTTGTGTGTAGATGAATACGATGTACGAGTACAAGACAGGACGTCTACTACTGCTGTACGTATGCCATCACTGCTAGTTTACATTGTGTGAGAATAGATTTTTAAAAGCATGTCTGATTTTTACTTTCAATCCTCAGATATGTTGCTTTTTCCTTTTATATGCCTATCCAAACTAATAAACTTGAGAGAAAAAATAAAAGGTCTTTGCATGAAGTAACAAAGCTGGACAGCCAGCATGCCTTGGAGAGGCCACTGGGTTGCACCCCATAGCTCATTAGCGTTAAAATAAGAAGAAATGAATTGAAATGGAAAATACATTCCAAAATGCTGAGAAAGAAGGAGTTATTTAGTCTGAGTTATGGGGACAGCTTCATCTGGTGGGTGAGTGCTACCAATACAAATGCTCACAGCATATAGTTCTACTGGGAAGAAACTCATGTTGTTGTTTGTGCCCTTTCTGTCATTGCGTTGTATGATTAGGCTGGTGAATAAGTGTGTTTTCTTGGCATTAGAGCTCATGAAAACCATAACTGAATGTTCGGTGAGTTGCTAGAAGTAGGTTTCAAAGTGAGTAAAATTAAAATTAGGGTGACAATGGGACTTTGAATCTCACATTGTATGTCTTGCTTTGGATGGGTCCCTGGGAATGTATAATGCAAAATGCATTAGTGACAGATCAGCACTAAATAATCAAATTAATTTGCCCAACCTCTGAAAGCTGAAATCTGCAAATCTAATTTCCTGTAGAGGCTTTCACTATTGTTTACAGCTGTACTGTAAAGCATACATGGATGTACAACAGGAGAGTCATCTGGCCTTAAATGCAGTTGATTGTTTGGCTCAGGAGTGTCATAAAACTGTCAGCCAAACTCTGCCATTGAACACTGAGTTATCTATACTTGACAGGAGCTTGTCAGTGATTTCCAGTAAAAACTCCTGGAGGCCTGATAATTGTAAAAATGCTGAAAGAGAATTTTCACTCTCATTAAGAGTCAGAAATGGGTTGTATATTAGCAGGCTACAGTCAAACTACACACAGTTGAGCTGCACAGAGCTGCCCCTCTGCTGTGTGTATTCCTTGCCTTGCTTTGCTTTCCCATCCCATCCTATCTCATCCCATCCCCCTGTAGTGCATGATCCATCCGTGGCACCACCATCTCACTGCTGTTTCAGCCAGGAGGGTGTATTGGGACCTATAAGTATCCTTATTTTAGCTAGCAGAGGTGAGGGCTGTAACGAGTCCCCCAGTATCGCTGTGTTAACCTGGCACAGGCATGCTGCTGTTTCTTATGAAGCTCTCAGCTGAAAGGACACCCCAGAGGAAAGGGGGAGAGCGAGCTGGCTGAGCTGGCTCTGTCAGCATCTTTTCTGGAGCATGTGCAACACCCCACACACAAGACTGCCATCTTTGCTCCTGAGCTCACAGCAGGCTCTCCTGGGCTCCCTCAGTTACCTGGGAAGTGGGTGATGGGTGCACCCGCGGGGACAACTCCCTTCAGGCAGAGGAAGGAAGGGACACCAGAAGGCTGTGCTGCCATTCATCGAGACCCGGACAGGCTGGAGCGTTGGGCAGAGAGGAACCTCATGAGGTTCAACATGGGCAAGTGCAGGGTCCTGCACCTGGGGAGGAATAACCCCATGCACCCGTACAGATTGGGGGCTGACCTCCTGGAAAGCAGCTCTGCAGAGAAGGGCCTGGGAGTCCTGGTAGATGACAAATTCCCCATGAGCCAGCAACGTGCCCTTGCGGCCAGGAAGGCCGACAGCATCCTGGGGTGCATTAAGCAGAGTGTGGCCAGCAGGTCGAGGGAGGTTCTCCTGCCTCTCTGCTCTGCCCTAGTGAGGCCCCATCTGGAGTCCTGCATCCAGTTCTGGGCTCCCCAGTTGAAGAAAGACAAGGAACTACTGGAGAGAGTCCAGTGGAGGGCCACAAAGATGATGAAGGGACTGGAGCATCTCTCCTATGGGGAAAGGCTGAGGGAGCTGGGGCTGTTCAGCCTGAGGAAGAGAAGACTGAGAGGGGACCTCATCAATGCTTATCAATATCTCAAGGGCGGGTGTCAAGAGGTTGGGGCCAGACTCTTTTCAGTGGTGCCCAGCGACAGGACAAGGGGCAACGGGCACAAACTGGAACCCGAGAAGTTCTGCCTGAACAGGAGGAAAAACTTCTTCACTGTGAGGGTGACAGAGCACTGGCACAGGCTGCCCAGGGAGGTTGTGGAGTCTCCTTCTCTGGAGATATTCAAACCCCGCCTGGAGGCAGTCCTGTGCAGCCTGCGCTGGGTGACCCTGCTCTGGCAGGGGTTGGACTGTCAGATGATCCCCAGAGGTCCCTACCGTTCTGTGATTCTGTGACTCCAACCTCCCATATCTCGGATAAGTGCTGTAACCACTGAGCCTAGTGAAGGGAAAAACGGATGCTGCCCTTGCCAGGTTTGGGAGAAAGGGCTGGTGGTGTTACAGTACCAACCTACAGGCAAGGATATGGATAGTGGGCACTTGTGTCTTTGCAGTCCAGAGAAAAGCATGGGTAAAAGATTCGTCTGTCTTCTTGGCGTTTACTATAGGCTAATTTAGACGGTTGGTTTCCCTGCACACTTGTCCTTCCTTGGTGTCTGTGACTCTAGAGGCGTTGTACAGGGAGCTGTACTCAGGGTTGCAGGTTCTGCTGGATGATTGAGCTCTTAAAAGTCAGCATTACAATGGTCTTTTGTGGATCTAATCCTTGGGAGTGTGAGACTTGTTTGAAAAAGTGATTTAAATGATCAAGTGCCTAAGAGTGCTCCAAACCACCAGAAGAAATACTTCTTGCGCTGAGCCCTTATAAGTACCTGAAGCAAATTTTCATCAGGAGAGGAAAGAGTATTCCCTATTCCATGGAGCTTAGTCCCAGCAAAGCACACAACAGGTACTCAAGAGATCAGGGAGGGGAATCTGAATTTATTTTATTTACTTGTATTTATTTTCTTTTTGTCTACATCTGAGTGCCTCCCAAAAATTTAAGGGCATTATTTAGAAAGATATCAATGACAGAAGTACCAGTACTGTAACAGTCATTGCTGTTTTCACATATTTCTCAATTAATCCTCAAGATCCCTTCATACTATTCATTCAACCTCTGAAAATAAGATTTTAAACTTGACCAAAGAGCTTATGAAGGAAGCAAATGCCTTCAAAAGAGGCTGAGCCCTGGAAGTGTCAGCTGTGATTCGTTAGTGTTGTAGAGACACATAATCAAGCTGCTGAGGACAGGGAAAGTTTCCATAAGAGAAACAGTACTAAAATGAGACTGGAAGAATCGTCATCATTGTTTGAAACAGGCACAACCCCTAAGCAGATCACTATTATTTTCTAGACTTGTTGCAGTGCTCGAGGCGTTGTGCGACTCACAAAGCCTCTCAGCCACCTCTTTCCCTTCAGTTTCTCCATCATTGTGGAATTTAAATAGCTTGTTCTTCTCAGACAATAGATTGGTCTTTCTTCCACCAATACTGTATTTGTTACAAATGACATTTCTGTTTAAACAGAAGGGTCTTGATTCCAAAAGGGCAGCAGTCAAGTTTTCTTTACCAAAGTAGAATTCCTTTTAAAGAATTAAACTGAGTAGATTTCAGATACTTGCATAACAGCCAGACTTGTGTTCAGAGGAAATTCAGTAATTTCAGGAATAAGTGAGTTTAAATTTAATTGCTGCTCATCTATCTATCTATCTATTTATTTTAATTACAAAGGATTTTCTAAATACAGCAGGATGGCCACAGCCTTTATGACCAGCTTTGGCTGCAGCAACAAGGCACAAAGTTTAGTGGCAGTCTGATAAAGACCATACTTCTCAATCTGGAAGTGTTAATCTTACTTAAGATACACTGGTGAGTCTGCTGGGAGCTACTCAAAGGGTTTTTTAAGTGCTAATTGCATATATTCTCTTGATGTTGTTTCCAGCAAGGAAACAGTTGGGAATCTTTTGTTGAGTTGGGCATTGTGCTGAATTGAGTTGAAGTCAAGATAGTGTTTCGATACCTCTGTTCTTACGTGTGTTGGCTAATGCACAGGGATGGAGAAATGGCAGTATGTGCCTTACAGCCAGCAGTCTGTGGTTTACGCCCCACAAGCTGTAGATCACCCACGTTTCTGTTTGAGGCAAGCCTCAGCAAATTCAGGCTTGCAGGGTTTCTTTGTATGGTTTGCAGTTTCAACCTGCTGAGTCCTGTTTGGGTGTTCAGGCTCATGTGAACTAGGAAGTGTCCAACTGATGTCAAAAGGAAACAAAAATAATTCATTTGGAATCTGATCCAAAGTTTACTGAAGCCAGTGCTAGAGCCGCATGACTTCAAACAGACTTTTGGTCAGATGTGTCTTCTGTAATGTAACCAATGATGTTCACCTCCCCTGTGTGCCTGTCCGAATGCATTTGCCTCACCCGAGACAAGTAGGAAAGCTCTTTCCAAGGCAATCTCCTGAGTTGTGAAGGACTGCAGTAGTTTCCCTTTTCTATTAATTTTGTGGTGGCCAGCATCCTAGAGGAACATGCCAGAAACAACCTGTTAAAACACAGGCTGAGAAGAGCCTATGGAGGGCACCTGGACACAGTGCTAGTTGGAAGAGGTGTTTGAGAGCAAGACACCAAAGTCTTCAGGACTGGTAGCAAAATGCTACTACCTAGACACAGGGCAAACATAACTGGAACTGACACTTGCACTGACAAGCGCAGAGTGAAGGCACTGGCTCAGGCTATCCATCATGAACTGGGGCAATTGATGTGTGTGACAATATGGAGGAGTGTTTGAAGAGGGGCTTAATGCTGCTCCAAGGTAGCAGGAGTAAAGGTTTAGGTACTTGTGACTAATCCCTCATTTCTTAAAACCTTGTAAGTGTGCCTGTTGGTGACTGCTCCGAATTCCCTCCTGGTAGGTTAGTTTTGCAGAGGTTGGTATCTGTCCCACCTCCCCCTCCAACAGCGCGGCTCTGCACCGGCACGCTGCAGGCCTGTGGTTAAGTGCTGCAATCTGGTCCTGTATGAAATACTCTACTCTTTAGGTTTGTGGTACAGTAACTTGAGCAATCCCAGCTATGTGCATCTTGTCATATGGTGCTATAAACTAGGAACACACTTTCCTACAGTTA
Organism: Phoenicopterus ruber ruber; assembly: GCA_009819775.1. Classification (NCBI taxonomy): domain Eukaryota; kingdom Metazoa; phylum Chordata; class Aves; order Phoenicopteriformes; family Phoenicopteridae; genus Phoenicopterus; species Phoenicopterus ruber. The sequence continues at coordinate 12,226,115 of CM020227.1, forward strand.
TTAATTTTCTCCTGCAACACAAAAAATATGCTAGATCTACCACTAGAGTTCAGTGTTTTCAGGCTCCCTGATGCTGAGGGGCAATTCTTGAGGGGCAAATGCATTAGATGAGGAAAAGCTTTTTGTCACCAGCAATATTTCAAAGACATTTTTCATGTATTTAACATGCTGCCAGGGTACATAGGAACACCTGTAATAAATGTCAAAAGGAGGAGTCTTCTCTAGAAATGAGATTTTTCTCTACCGCCTTGTTTAGTTTGTCTCTAAACACAATTATTCTTTTTGTACCTGCATGTCTACTTTTGAGAGACTGATCATACTGCACTGGAGAAGAGATCTGAGTGAAACTGTGTATATTGATTTGCTCCTTGCTGTTTAAAATTACAGATTAATTCAACCAAATATGATTGGAAGAGAGGAGCTAATATTTCTCTATAATCTTTGTCAGTTGAATATGAAGCGTTAATGTTTGTTGGCTTGCTTCTCTCTGATCTGCAAAGAAGGAGGTTAGGAAATATCTTTGGTCTCATCTTTCCTGTTATGATAAATAACTGATCTGTGGTCAGAGCCGTAAAGTTCATAACCTACCCAGAAAAAACTTAGGAACAAACCACTGCTGCTGCAACATTATGTAAAGTGGAAAACCTATTTTCCTGGGGAGGAGTGCTGCTTAAAGATGATTTCACAAAAGAGGAAGCCCTTGCTGTTTATCCTGCTTGATCCAAATGTGCAACATTTCCTGTGGCCAGATCTGCAGTAAAATCAAAAGGGGTAGCCATTTTCTGTGGTCTATTGCTTCCTATAGCATACCCATATGAGAGAGGAAGAAAATTACCATTTGTTATAAAACTACCCCTAACCTTCCTTATCTGATTAATCGATTAAAAACAATGATGCATTGGTAATAACCCCACAATGTCCAACTGATAATCTATTTTTTCACATCTATCTGGCAGAACGACTGTCTATTTTAAGGTGACAGAAAGCAGTTTTACATATTCTGCAAGCTGGAATTTATCCTTAAGGCTTTGCAAACACAGAGAGTAGACAGCTGTTAAAATCTTTGCTTGCAGGAGGTCATCAAGTGTTTGATTGTGCAAAACAGCTAAATCTTGGGGTTTAGAAAATCAACAGGACTATTTAGAGCAATCTAGAAATTAAGACCCTTGTTAATAATCAACATGTATGACCAAATCTTGCAATCCTGACACAGGCATAATCACTATTGAACTTGGGAATTTTGCATGTTCAGGTACTGTATTATCTTAATTTCTGTGTATTTAAGTTATCCTGGAAGGTGCTTAGAGACTCTATGGTAGGCAGCTTTATAAAAACAGAGTATGGACAGAATGACAGACAGCCAGACTTCAGGCCTTCTGTCAAATGCAGGCAGGCACAAATGCCAACAAGCCACTGGCAGAAGTTGTGTCATTCAAGGCCAGAGGTTAGTGCATCGACTAACACCAAGAACATTCGCAGGCCTGAGAGTACACACATTCCTCATCCAGACTACTGGAAGGACTTCATTTAGCTGTATACAAATATTTGCCAGTTACTTACAGCAAGTTTGTAGCAGATGAGGAAGGCTATCCAGTCTTTCAGGAGTGCCTGTAGTGCTACCACACACACACAAAATTATATTAAGAGAAAATTAGTTAGATTACAAGGTCAAACACAGAGCAGATAGAAAATGACATAATTAAGATTACCTGCACAACTTTGTTTCAAGTCCCCAGTGTATCTGAATAAAATTACAGTCTTTAATTGCACCCTGCGCATTTTATCTGTGATGCCTCCTACCTGGGCTAAGCAATATTCAGCAAGTTTGGAAAATGCAGAGTGCTCTCTAATTGGACTTACTGGAATACCTCTACAGATTTCACCAAGGAAACAAGCCATGCCCAGTGCAGTAGAGAGCTGGCTTTCTCCTTTGTTTAGGACTGAAGTTGTAGTCTGGTGAGGAGGAGTTTCTTTAAAAAGTCTACATGTGTGCACAGTTACCCACAGCCATGCACAGGGAATGCAGTTCTTCCCGTTTTCTTAAGCGTTGAGGTAACTATGCCTCCTGGATCCTGCAGTCTGGTGACTGGCACCCTCTAAATAGTGAAATGATTGATGAAATCAGTTGCCAGCTAGAGTCCTGGGTGGGTAACGCAGGAGACAGAGGCAGGATTCCTGGATTCCACTTGTGTCTGACTCAGTGTGTGATCTTCAGCAGCAAATGTAAGTCAAATCAGGGCATGCTCTGATCCGTCATGGAAGGCAGTTACGGGATTAATGAATGTTTGTCAAAGCTAGTTTAGTCAATACTGCAAAACACAGGCACAAGTAACTCTCAGGTGTTGGGTCCCATTTTATCGGGGACAGGCTGACAGATTTAACAAGGATGCTGCAGTGCAAGGCAATGTTAGGCACTGCTATTGTTAGTCTGCTGAGAATATATTTTCCTTCTCAGTACAGGGTGTGCGATAGTGTTTTCTTCCCTCCCTTTCACTTAATTGGCCACCGCCATCCATAGTTGCCTGAATTCATTCATTGAACCCCCGTACCATTTCAGCTGCATCCTCCAGAGTTCCTCTCCCTTTGCACTTGGTCTGCACCCCTCCCTGCTCCACACCTCATACAGCAAAGGACAGACCCAAATAATCTGAGGGCAGAAATATGTGCACATGCACCAGCTACTTTGCACTAAATCCAATTCTTTTGGGACAGGTCAGATTTACTTCCCATGCTCTGAACAGCTTACAGGACTCGCACCACATTTCTAATGTTTCCCTGAGGCATCAGACTGACTGCCGCTGTGCAGAACAATGGGGTAATCAATGCAGGCACAGTGGGGCTGTCTAATTCTCCTGGAATTGGGACAAAATCCATGGGAAGAATTGGGCCAAAATGCACATTCCCAGAGTGAGTGTCTACAGCGTGCAGTCAGTCTGATTCTTCCGGAGAGCAGCAGACTTGCAGAGCAGCCCAGCACAGGGAGCTGCCTCAGAGTTCCTCCATCAATGGCCCCGCAGCAGCCAGGGGAAGGTAGCAGGGCTGTTTTCCTCCTTGGATCTGCAACAGTTTCAAGGAGGAAAAATAGAAGAAAATGCTCTTTATTGGATACTGCCTGCTCAGTGGTGCTGGGAAGAGTCTGAAAGACAGAATTTAGTAGTGAAATGAGTGTACAGAGCATCCCACAGTTGGCTTGTGTGCATCATTGACTCCTAAAATCCAGGTGCCAACTTCCTGCCCAGAAATCAATATTCTCATTCTGAAAATACCAAAATACTGAAAGCAAGTGTCCCAAATCTGAGACAACCTAAATGTGGATATGTTTTGCAAATTATCAAAGAAAAAAGCATTTGGGTTTCATTTAGATATTAACCCTTTAGATTTTAAGATATTTCTTATATGCACCACCACCACCCCCCCACCACCACCCCCCCCCCCTTGGTAAAATGTTTTCAAATGAAAATGAAACATTTAATTCCAAAATGTTAGCGTGGAAGTTTTGAAATATTAAAATATTGAGTTACGTTAGGAGTCATGAAAAATGATGTAAAGTATTCCTATAATCAAAACTAGTCCAGAACTTAGTTTGGTATCCATATGAATCACAGTAAAACTGAGTTGTTTCTGTATGCTGTTTCCCTGTCTTTCTCGCTCACTGCTTTTGCTGGAAAGAAGTTCATCAAGATGATTTTGTGTTACCTATTTTACAGTAGTTAACTCATCAGTTGGAAGTTAGTCAGAGATTAGGAAACATTATGAAGTTATCAAAAAACTGGCATGTTAGGATGAAATCAGTTAATCTTTAGCCTCACAGGATAGAAAGAGGAAATGTAATTGCAACACTGAACTGTGTTTTACAGTCATTATCACTTAGAAAGCCCTTCAGATAATTCTATAATTAGCATGGGACATGTAATGGAGGGAAAAATACCTGACACAAGAGGAACTTAGTGAATGTTTTCATTCACAAGTGGGATTTAGCTGCCATGCCAGTGCAATCTGCTGAGACAAAGCTCCTTTGAGTAACAAGTCATAGTTTACGGTATCTTAGGGCAGCAGACACCTGGACCTTGACTGAGTGGCATGTCTCAAACAGCTGCTTGTGCTCATCGCTAAATAGCACACGTGGTCGGTCAGGAGCAAACTGTAGTCACCAAATGGTAAGCGAGACTTATTCCAGTCAGGCAACTGACTGTATTCGTCTGATTCTCAAAATACCTTTCAGCACAATTATTGCTTCAGTCAGATCACTGAATTAAAACCAACTCAGTTTATCACACATGTTGATGTTTATATAGTACCTGTCATCACTCACTTAAATGGATAGGAATATGGATAGAGATTAATTCCTGCGCTGTATTTTGTCTTGAAATATAAACAGTGTTTTTAACTACTAATTCCTGAAGTGTGACACTTTGTAAAAGATCTGCCTAAATCTTAGCAATAGTTACTGGTGCTTAGTTCAGGATTGATTTGCTCCAGCGTTATTTATACAATGAACAGAGTGTTTCAGTGATTTCATCTCTGCTGAGAAAACTCAATTAAGTTTTCAAGTGCTCAAAGTCTAGGTTCTAATGCTGAATTGTGTAGATAAAAGATGACAAAAGAAAAAATGGGTTCGTGATTCTTTTAGCAAGCTAAGAAAACCATGTTGGATTTCTTCTGTCACTTATGAACAGTTCTTCAGAAATGGCCTGCCTATGGTTTTTGAGTGGAAAACTCCTATTCAGTTAAACTGTTGCAGTAAAATTTCTGTCTTTGTAGAAAATGTATTTTTTATTGGGAAAAAAAGAGAACATCTATAAATGGAAAGTAATTTTGTCTAAAGGATGATAAAAATAATTTTCAATATTACTGCTCATAATATGAACTTGGGCTAAAGGACATGATAACGGATATGGGTTGAAGACTGAGCAGCTCTGGGAAAGGGATAGTTTAGTAGCACCACCACGAGCAGTGGATGATACGTGGAGTTGTGGCCTTCCCTCCCACTCATACAAATGTAGGGGCCCATATTTCCAGGGTCAGACGCTTTAATAAAGGCTTCTGATCCCTAGGCTGTGAAGGACATGTATAAATGCCCAGTTCGGACTCCAGATCGTCACCCAAAAGTCACAGATCTGGGATTCAGAGCTACAGTTGTAATCAGGCAGCAACAGAGCTAGAACCATCCTTCTGAGCTGTGTCTGGGGAATGCCTCTGTTTTCCATCTCCTGTAGGATATATCAGTGGGAAAACTCTTCAAGTCTAGTTTCCAGCTTCTGCAGGCAACTGTATCTTCTAATCCTACTCACATCTGAGATGAGCTTTTTCTTCCCACTTTTCTTATTAGAATCCTGTTCTGGCTCTCATCCTCTCATGACCAGAAGCTTTCTTTCAGTTTCTATTCATGGATATTTTATACCTGTTTTTCTTTAGTTGCCTTTTAGTTTCAACAGCTCTTGTAATATCTCCCTCTAGAGTACCTAAAGGGAGCAGTAGCTTTAATTTAGCTAGGGAAAAAAAGAAGAGCCAAACTCTGCTCAGAGAAGAGAATATAATTCAAAATCAGGCCATTTTCTCCTCCTCACCACCAAGCCACAGTCATTTTGCAAAGTGCCATCAGCTCTGCTAGCTGCACCATCTCCTGCTCTCTGGCAGTAGCGGGGATCCAGGTTGGCTGAGGAGGTGATATTTCCTGCTTGTGAAACATTCCAGTGTAAGGAGGGGGCACTCTCACATAGTCTCTTCTTTAGTGATTTATATCAATAAATTCCAACCAGAAGATGCCAACTGCATACCATTACGACCGCAATCACTCCAGCCAGAATGCTTCACATGCTGCCAGAGCTATCAGCGGAAAGGCAATGCGCTCTGCTGCTGCATCAGCTGTCCTTCCAGAGCTGTTCACCAGCATATCCTCTCATTCAAACACTGATGAGGCGTGTTTCAAACATAACAGAAACCAGATGTTGTGTATTCATTGTATAATTGCACAGCTGAAAAGAGGTTACAAAGTGGCCAGATAGCACTAAGCAGTAACCGCGGGAAAGTATTCTGTGAAATCTCTGCGGACCAGGTTGGATGTAGCCATTCAGTGCCGTGGATTTAGACATTTGGGAGAGGTTAACCCTCATTTTGACTCACCGGTAAATCTCTTGAGTGATCTGTAGAGTATGCCCCTACGAGACGTGACTTGACTCTCCAGGTTAGCTGCATAGGCCCCATACCTGTTTACTCAACTGACCCCAGCTGGCATAGTGCCTGCGTGGCACATGAGCATCCGTGGTGCACTGAGCACGCACTGCATGGTGCGTAAAGGTACGAGCTTTGGGCATGACTAGTTCTGCAGAACAAAGCCCTGTGAGCGTTCTGTTCGCATCTAACCTCTATATTTGTGTTTTCAATTCATGCACTCATGTGTGTATTCAGTGGGCCAAATTTTGTAAACAGACAAATGGTTGCAGCGCTTATATCAGATCTGGGTTTGGATGTGTATGACTGTTCTGCCAAAATAATAGTTTGTCACCATTAGCAATTGCTGACAGTATCATAAGTAATCTAACGTTATTGGGTAAACAGGATTTTTGATTACAGGATTTTTTTTTTTCCCAAAGATTAGAATTTCAAGACTAGAAATAGTTATTCAGCATTTGATATCCAGCCAGACTAGTTGAATTTTCACTAAAAGAAATAAATCCAGCTAACGCTAAGCAGGGATACTTTGTAAACTTAGCCAGATAACTCAAAACCTTGACCAGTCCCAAAGTGCAGATAATTTATGATTTGAAACCTCATGCTATCACCACAGGACCCAGGGAAGAAGTTCAAGGGATACAACATATTTCTTCTTAGAAGCAGTATGAAATGACTCTCTCCGCTGATGACGTTCTGATGTTTGTTACCCATCCAGATAATTCCATGAAATCTTTGCTTGAACTTGTTGACAAAGTTGCTTCAATATCTTCCTGTAATACTAATTGGACAAAGTCAGGGCTTATGCTAGTGAATGGTCTTTGTTCGCTGCTAGTAATTAACTAATTCTTAAATGGAAGCCTTAGGGTTTCACACCCTCAAGGTATATGCTCAGTGCAACTGCTAAACTTAAAGGTTAGAATCACCAGAATTATCAGGGAAGTGTCAGCAGATTGATTTCCTTTAAATTTATCTTGGTGGGGGAGACTGGCAACTAATAAGATTATGATTGTTCCAAAAAAACAATTACGTATTGAACATGCTGCCAGTTGCTATAAATCCTGGAACTTTTCAAGAGATGGCTCCATTATTAGCAATGTTTTTGTGGAAAAATAAGAACCACAACATTGGCATTAGGAAAATCCTGGAAATTGATAAAAGCGAGCTTTTGTTTGGAGGCAGAGTATCGTTTTGGTTCTCACCTCCTGAAACTGAAAGAGGCCCTGTGTGGTTTTACCCAGAGGAAGCTCAAGCCCAGCCTTGTTTATTAAAAATTCGAGCTACAATGTTATCTCCCCTGAAGAATCAGGTTCCACGCTGGCATGATTCACCCCAGCTGGAGCCAAAGGGCTTGCTGCTGGCCTGACTGGGTGTAACTCTGTTTTTGATGACATAGGCAGGGAGTGAATCTGCCCCAGTCTTCCAGAGTTTCACATCCATAAGGGCATAACGTGTATCAAATGTGTCCTGATCGCAGCACAGTCTCAGCTGTCAGCAGAAGCTCTGGAAGCAGACCTGAATCTCGGAGGTGTCCCGGGGGCACAAAGAGGAGGGGCTGAGCGAAGGGCAGAGGCCAGCTTCGGGTCTTGCATTTCCCTCCTCCTGCTCTTTTGTTGTTGAGAAGCCCCTCTTCATGCCTGTGGTAGCTGGAGAAATGTTTTCTAGAAAGGTATTTTGGGGGTCATTCAGTAATATTAATTACAGAAAAATGTATTACGCTCCAAGACCACGTGAACTGCATTCCCAATCCCTGAAAGTGCCTGTGATACGACAGTCTTCAAAGCTGACGAGCTATGAGAAGTCTCTGCAGTATATTGCATTTTCCCATTATATCATATGCACAGTATTGATTCTGAGCATGTCCTCCCAAAGGTGAAAATTGTCCTTTACTTCCATGTCTGTAAGAATGCTCAGAACATAGGAAAATGAAAAGCAATAAATATACTGACAAGCCTGTTAGAATCATGAAAAAAAATCTAAAATAGTAGTAGTTATTCTGTAAAATCCCTGGCATCTCTGGGATGACCTCATGCTTTTGTTGTGCTGGAATGACCTGCATCACTCACTTCTGGTTGTGCCTCTCAGGGTAACCTGGTTTTCTCAAAACCAGCTCCAGAGAAAAATCCTGGCTCCACTGAAGTGAATGGGAATTTTGCTACACACAGAATCTTATCCCCAGATTTTCAAACATGAGGAGATGAAAATTTGGCTCTTAACTCTCCCTTGGGATTCTTGAATTAGTGGTTCAACTTCCAAAAGCTCTAACACCCACTGATTTCAATAGGAGCTGCTGGAGCTCTGTGAAAAAAGGTTGTTCATCTCCAACACTAAATATGGATGGTGGAATCTTAAAATTAGGCTCCTATTTTTGAAAATCTTGGCCCAAACCTTTATTAATACCATACTACCATGTGTCCTGCATCTATTAGCAAACATAACCACATTCAGATCCACATCTGCTGTATTCTCTAAACGTGGGAAACAAAAATGGTCTTTTAATCAGATTTAGATTAAAAGCTCTCTCTGAAATAATGATAGCCAGTTATGGATAGTCCATAATTTGCTATTAGTTAAAATATTCCCAAACAGCACAGAGGACAAGTGGTATGTGTATATACTGTTCCCAGAGAGCTCTGGTAATTGGAGTAATTTCAGCAATTTCCAATTTTAGAGGAAGTAACTGATCCCAAGTTGTTACCTAAAGTAATTCTTACTGACAGTATTATAGGCTTGAAACATTTTCTCCTATGCCAATACCACAAACTAGCTGTGCAATTACAAATGTATTTGTCACTTCTGTATTTATGTTATTAACATTGGTAGTTTTAAAAAAATGTATTATTTAGGACAGTCTCTGCCTCTGTCCAAAAAAAAAAAAGGGGGTTTGATATGTTATTAAAATCAGCATTAAGTCAGATCTCCTCCGATATAATCTCACCAGAATTAACTAGCTAAATAGGGCTGGCTCTGATCTGAATTTGAATGGGAAACCTCTTGGTCTAATGTAAATGCCGGGGGAAGTGGTATTACTAGTTCTGTAGGTGGCTTGAGTAAATAGCCCCGCATTGCTTTTATATTGTGTTGGGCTGTTGAGGGCACTGACTGTGTTTTTAATAAAAATTCTATGTGACATTTTGCTGAAGAATTAGTCCAGATGTTTTAGCTGGATTTCAATTTGGCTATCCTCTGCTTATCTCTCTAGAAACAGCAAGAGTTAGGGTTGTGAAATATTTTCCATTACAATCCTTGCTTTTAGCAGGCTCCTAATTTCCTGAACTGTGTACTTCTGTTTGCTGAAACTTCTTGAGTTCAGCTTCTGTTGTGCAGTGGGGTACGGCGCTCTCTGTGCTATGGTTGAGCAAGACCTCTTCAGCCACTTCTGTGTGTGGGAGAGGAACTTTTTACACATTCCCCAGCATAAATTGAACCACCTTGTTGTGAACAGAGCTCTGGTAAAAATGTGTCGTGTCATCCCCGTCCCCATCCCCCCACCCCCAAATGGCTGAAGTGTGAAGTTTAAAACCTGGCACAAACAAGACAATTGTGGCTAAATGATGATTAGAGCCAGATCTTTATACCTCTCATTTTATATGCGCATGAGCAGCAACCCCACGGACATCACAGGACCCGTTGGTAAAACAGGGTACTGCTGAATGTGACAGGGCTATTAGGACCTGGCTCTGGCCAAAGGACGCAGACATTGCCTTTGGTTTCTGCCACCTTGAAAATAGGTCCCCTTAATAGTAATATTGCAAAGTAGTACCAGGAGTCTGTCTCCTACATCCCCTAGGAAGCAAGAGACAGGGGTAGTGAGAAGGAAACCACACAAAAGCCTTGTTGCGTTGCTACATCAGCTTTCTGCATTTTATTACTGGAGGCAGGGTCTGGCTCCTCATCTGCTTTTCATCAAGGCTGAACCTTGTGGTACCCTTGTATGCTTGGGCCATTTGAGGCTACCGTAATAAAAACAATAATAAATAACAAATAAGCAACTGGAGTCTAAAGCCGTAGGATGAACTCCTTCCAGGTCCTAATGGAGTGAGTGGTAAAGTCCCGGTGGACCAGGAGAGCCCCAGCTGCTAGTCCGAAAGCCCAGAGGTGTCTGCAGGACCGTGTCACGGGACGCACTGACGCACCGACGTGCTGCTGTGTGGTTTATGCTCAGCAACAGAGACTCAAAGCAGGATCAGGCCATTGCTCAAAGCCAGCTGCCCCACCACATTGTGTGCCCACACTTCCTACCCATAGCTTGGGCCCACACATTTCAGGAGATCTTATCTCCTTGAACTTTCTTTCATAAGACTCTGACCTCATTTGTCTTCTACCTTGTCCCTGGCTTGCAGGGAACTCCCAGTGTTGCTGAGGGCATCCCTTTGTATAAATAAAATATATGCCTCAATGGCTCCAAAATATTTCCAAAATTTTATTGTTGTGATGTGATGCAGAGAGGAAGCATTTACAGCTCAACCTGTATTTCATTTCGGGGCACTGAATTTCCCTGCTGTTTTGTAGTGAAATGCATTTCAGAGCACAGTGTGGCACTGTGTTTGAAGATGACTGTGACAACAGTCTTTACATTGAGGTGTTGGATTTGCCTTTCATTCTGGACTGAAGATCACTTCAGCTCAAAGGCTATTTTCACCAGCACTGTAGCAGGGAGCACCCGAGCATGGTGCCGTTCTTGCCCTGCTCCTGTGTTAGCCTGTCAAGCTGTGCTAGCCACAGCTATAAGTGACCCAAATGAAAAGACCTGAAGGGTATTTGACAACCTTTTCCCTTGCTGATCAGCAATGGTCAACAGTGTGTAGCCTCCAAAATTTGGAAGATATTTGGCAGGTTGAAAAACTGAAAACCAGAGGCCACACCTTTAATGCCAGTTTAGAAAAATGTATAAAGCATCTGGTTACCCTCGTCTGGGAAGCTAATCCACAGAGAGCTGAAAGTATCTGACAAAGAAACACATTTTGCCTTGGGCTTAATTTGGGGAGGGAAAAAAAAAGCAATATTTCCAGTTTTTTAATTGGTCTTTGGCAGCCATGGAGCACTGCCTTACAGGATTACTATGATTATAGGCTACAGTGTGCACTGCAAATGAGGACTTTTGCATACCTGCTCAATGCCTGGTTGATGTGGGGCTGGTGAGGACGAGCACTGCACTGTGCTGAGCTTGGGCAGAAGTGAGGGCCACATTTGTCTCCCAGTTTTTTCAGCTATAAAACATAGGTGTGTTCACATTACATCATTATGTGCCATAGTAATGTGCTATCCATTACATGGTATCATATTTTAGATCCTGTTACCAAATTTCTCATTGGTGATAGCAAGAGTGAATGAAGAAGATGAGAGATTTTTAATATATCCAGATGGTAAATAGATATGGCCTGTGTAAAGATGGCTTTTCAATTTCTTCCTACTTTACCAAGGCTGATTTGTTTTCTCAGCTTTTTCCATTTTGGAAGTCTCTTACTACTGGATTTTTGCTGATAGAGTATCAATGTATTCAAAGGTAATTCTATTAGGATTCAATTGCTTATGAACAGTTTCACACACACTTTTAAAATTAATTATTTGGTACTTTACAAAGATTATCTTATTTTAGGGTTCCTGAGAAGCCAAAGGCAGGACCTTAGCACTCAACCACTAGCTTTCGAAAGGAGCCTGCTGTTGACACAACCCAAGCTGGTTTGTATGTTCTGGCTGTACAATCCCTATAAAGAAATCTGGGGGGCTGTGCAGGCATTCTCACAGGGCTTTGAACTGATTCCCTGTTGAAAAGAAATTGGGCACTCAGGTCCCATCAGTGTCTTGAACACTGTCCCCTTAATGTGCACTCGATGAACAGTCCATATTAATGAAGGGCCCATTTTTCTGCTGCCCTCATCAGCATCTCCCAGGGACTCCCAAGGCGAACTTCTGCAGGGGAAGATGCAAGTGAGTAAGATGAGTCTGACATGTAAAACCAGAAAAGGTTATGAAACATAGTTTAGGGCCTCTGAAAGGTTTCCTCACAGAGAAACGCAAAAGCAGCTCAGCGCTGTAGTGTAATCGTAACAGTTGATTGGCTGTAAGCCACAGCTCCGTGCTGTTGCAATGTGTATTTTCTGCTGTTGAGACACGCCATGATAGGAAGCTCTGACACAGCCACCAAGTAACAGCAGCAGACCTGTACCAGGGTCCTTCCTATTTTTGAATGTGGGGTAAAAATGGCTGGGGACAGAACTGGGAAACAGAATTGCCATGAGATACAGAAGAACAGGGGCCCGGGGTGAGAAGGACCATAGCTTAGCAGAAGAGGTCTTCCTGCTGTAAAGAATAATAATGCACTACAAGCAAGATTTGCCTCAGAGACCCACAGAGTGTCCACAAGGCACTCGCTGATGAAGGACACATTCGTGTGCCACATGCCCAATCCATCATTATTTCAAAGCCATTTCACCATTGTTTCTATTATAGCCCATTGTAGTAAGCTTAGATGAGAATTATGTAGGGCATGCTCATTCTTAAAATGACCTGGAGAAAGAAGAGCATTGACATATTACAGTGAGACTACAAGGAGTGCTACAAACTCCAGGTGAGGTGGAGGGCACTATGGATTCCTCTTGCAATTGCTAAGCCCAACACAGGTAGAAGCAGTGTCAAATCTTATTTTTAGTTATTTTTTCTGGGTAGATGATTGCTAAAGTTAGTATCCCACTGAGGTAGGCAGCATTTCACCTTTTGAGCAGCCCATTCTGCTTGCATGCATTAGCCCTCAGGAATTATTACTTCCTACTATTTAGTAGGCTGTAGTACCGTGTGTTGATGGTTGCACCCAGCCTTTGATGCAGACGTCAAAATGTTTAAAAACACACTGTTAACTTCTAGCTCACCCACACTCTTACTCCACTTCGTGCAAAAGCCCAATAAAATACCATTAGCTCATATCAGGAAAAATATGAGAGCTCAAATTTGCAGCCTAGACTTAGCCAGACTTCCATTTTGTGGTCATCCCAAATTCTGGGTCCAAAAGCTTTGCAGCTAAAATGGAGATTAGTGTCAGTAAAGTTGCTGTAAAGATGCAGAAATGAATAATCTCATCTCTAGAAATAAGGACTGAAACGTATTTAGGAACAATGCCTCTGTATGCTTTCTACATATTTGGTGAATGCTGGGCTACCAGACTCTTAATCAGGGATGGTTCTGGAGCAATCGATTTGCTTAAAGCATCATGACACTTACTAATGCAATGCAGATCTCTTCTAAGGCATGTGATGTTTTCCAGAGCTGTTGAGCTGCGGTAATTTCTCAATGAAATCAGAGAGATGCAAGGACCTAGCATTAATTTCCAGCACTATATAGATGTATCTTAATACAGGGTTTAATTAATGTTCAAATTAATCACTAAGTACTTTGTTTTTTCATTAACCCATATGTATTACATTTTGATAGTCCAATGGGAAGTGTTCTATTCTGTTTCTCGGCAATACTGTGTATTCAGTTTTTATTGTTTGTGATAAAAGCAGCTCAGCCTCCTTATTATCCCAGGATTTGGGTGACAGTAGGGAATGCATCACAGCAAAGCTAAAGCCTAGCTGAGAGCAATTTTACTATTACAGGCACAATTACTGTCCATTACAAATTCCAGGAATGAGCACAACCGTAACTTTAATAGGTGACTGTGTTGCAGCAGCATAAAAAGAAAAATGGCATTCCTCCCTCAGCTCAGAAGAACAAAGAAATAAATAAAAGACTTTGGTTGCATGCTCTGTATTAAACCCAGGCAGTCCTGAAGGCATTTGGCTCTTCAGTGGAAAGCAGCCCTGGCTCCTCCTTCTGTTGCAGTTTCGCTTGATTTAGAAGACTATTTAAGGCCCTTGCCCTGCACAGTTAGAAAGACACACCTGTGCAGAACGCTGTTAGCTTCAGCCAGTCTGCTTGGGATCTCTGAGACCTGTTCCCCACAGAAGTGCCCATGTGTAAGGGTCATGTCTGACCATTTGCAGCCACTCTTCTTGTCCCAGTGAAAGGATGGGCATTTGTGTGAAGACTTGGACAGTTCTAGGCCCAGAGTACAACTGAAGTTGAAAGGGGTTTTCTTTTGTTGCTGTTTAAAAAGCAGCAACTGAAGCTTAACTGAATGTTTGCATTTATTTATTTCCACAGTTCAATTATTACTACTTTAAAGAAAGCATTTTTTTCACTAGAAATGGAACTTGGACCAAGACCCCATTTCAGGAAAGCACTTCCCTATCCAGATAGCACTAAAGTAAATTCCTGATTTTAAGGAACCGCCCAAATGCCGTTGACTTTCCACCTCTTAAGAGAGTGGTTTAGGTAAGTGGATGAAACAGGTCAGAAACAAATATGAAGCTGAAAAACATCAATCATTTACATAGAGTGATTCCTTAGAAGGAAGAGAGCAAGTGCTGAAAGTTAAACTGTTTGGAGTTTTGTTTGTTTTTTTTTCCCCAGTAAAACTCTTTAATTTTAATAATCTCAAAGTTACAATTAGTATAAGAAGTATGGACATAATACTGTTCATGTTCCTTTATGAGTATCTCCTTATATCACACTCGTGTGCGTAAAGAGTACTGAGAGTGAGTTATTCAGTGAAGACTCTTGAAGTCTCTTAATACCTTACTTGACAATGGTTCTCATTTTCTTGCAACTTCAGTAATTAATCCAGCTATTATATGAAAAGGGAAACTGTCTATACAGGTTCTAGACAACATGATTTCCATGCCTGCATTTTGTAACTTTTTAATTAATTTGTGTTCTTGAAGTAACAATATTAACATAATTTGTTGCAGATTTAATCACATATGACACTTTAGCTACCCAGACATTTGTATTTGAATAACTGTATAAGGTTACTCATTAAAGCAGGATCTCCAAATATAACAGACTGAGTTTCCTTCCCAGACGTCTGTCCTCGAGTAGCCTTTTGTGACTGTTCAGCAGTGTGTTGAATTTATGGAATTATGACCGTATTAAATATAACAGCATTTCTGAAGGAATAATGGAGAAATTGCCTTGTGTGCCTGATATTCCAACAGGGGACTGGCAGCTCAAACATGCCTTTTTTTCCTTAAGACGTTGTGGCTGTCAGTGACCCTGGCAGGGGTTGAGTGCACAGCCTGGAGGGGCTCAGACAAGCGGTTGTGCCAGGGCATGGCATGGGCACCAGCACTTTGTGCTTCACACAAAGCTATGCCCCGTCTGGATGTTACTGCAGACCTCTGGCCTTAGAAGTCAAGTCTGTGGCCACCAAATACCATTCATGAACAATACAAGAGCAGAGAATTGATGGTCAAGACTCCTTACCACTGCCACTGACTTGAGCATGGTTCTGGCCAAGTTACCTGTCTTTATGCAACTCCATTTATAAAACAGGGGTGACTGCAGCCCAAAGTGTTTTACTGAGCTCGGCTGAAGTATGGTGATGTGCTAACATTAGAGAATGTGGTGTATAACGCAATGAAAAAAGCTGCGCGAGTGCCTGGGGTCATTACAATAGACTTTCTCTGAGTAAATGACACAGAGACATAAGTGGTGATTTTTTATTTGTTTTTAACTTAAAGTACACCTATTCAATGAATTTTGTATGAATGCATTTGCAGGCACTCTGGCTGTTGTCAGCATTTACATCTGTAAATGTGAAAGTCCATGGCATAATTCAGTGGTGTTAATTCTTATTTCGCTTCATGGGAAAAAGAAACAGAACAAGGAGTTAAGTGCCTTTTTTTTTTTTTTTTTTTCTGTGTCAATAATCCAACCAGTTTAAATGTATATTTATTCTATGTTTGAAATAATGCAAACTATTCAGAATGCTATGAGAGCTATGAAAAACACAGGGCTTGGAAAACTGGCAGTTTTTGTGGTTTTGGGGTTTTGAGTAAAGTTTCACAACCAATCAGCCCAGAATAATGTCCAGTAAAGGCATTTCTGCTTGTTAGTCTATTTATTTATTTACTTTGGCATTGCGAGCCAAGGCAAGGCACATTTGGAGGAAGGTCAGTGAAAATACTCCAGATCTGTCAAAGGGTCTGATCCTGCAAAGTGCTGAGGACCTGCTGTCATTGGGGAGGTGCTCAGCCCCCCTCAGAGGTGGTGGTGCTTGCTCAGGAGCAGGCTGGAGCGCAACCTGCTTGCTCAGGCAGCGCGGGCGCTCGCAGCCTTCCCAAGGAATTTGCACAGAAAGTAAAATCAATATTGGATCCATTTGACGCTTTACTTTGGCGGCCACTGGTTTCTGTGTGTCTCCTTCTCTGCTGGTGGCCCTGATCTCATCTGCCTCGCTGGAGATCTACCCTTTGCTTGATATTGTGTGTCTTCCAGCAGCCTTCCCACCCCACTGCCCAGCCCGCCCCAGTGGCGACGCCTGAACTATTAACTGGGCACTAGCAGAGACTTTGAAGGGAGTGGATGCAGTCTGTGGTTCCTTGCTCCCCGCTCCCCAAAATGTGCTAGCATGTATCATATAATACCTTTCTCTTGGGTTTAGGTCCCTGGGATATTAGGATGACTTGAGTCCAGGAGGGGAGATCTCCCTGGGGGAATATGTTTGCTCAGTGGTTTACTCAGCCCATTCTGGGAATTTCCAGTGGGAGAGGCTCCCCCTGCTCAGCTGTCACCAGGAGGCTGCCCAGGGAGGGCTGGAGGATGGCTCCAAAAGGACTTAGGTGCTCCCTGGGGAGTGCAGGCAGTCCTAGGGCTCGGGTTTTGTTGTCCCATTGTGCTTCATCTCCTCTTGTCCACAGCAATGCCGAGGCCTTGGCACCGCAGGGAGCCAAACGGCTGTCCCACCAGTGGAGCCCATCAAGAGCCTCCACACACAGGCTGTGCTTTGATGTGCTGGGGCAGAGGGCATTGTGTGCAAGGTCCAAATCAGGGATGCTTCATTCTGCGGCTTTTGTTTGTGTCCCTGCGTGTGACAGACATGTTGCAGATATCTGCCAGCAGGAGGTCTCTGGAGAGGAATAAGCTGTTTTGAAAAGCAAAGGCTGCTTCCCCATCCTGTGCAGTCCCTCAGCTCCTGCCCCCCTGGTTGGGTCCCTGCGGGCGTCCCTGGAGCCATAGGCCCAGGGAGCAGTTGCATCCCAGTGAAAATCTGTCGTTTCCTTGCGCCAGCCACCAGCCTTGCCAGCTGGCCTTGTGGTGCACCCGTGCACCAAGGGGCACACGTGGGTGCAGGGGCCTGGCCATGCCGTGGCCATGGCGTGGCTGTGCCGTGCCAAGGTGGCAAGCACCAGCAGCCACTCTGGCTCTGGAAGATCCCAGAGGAGAAGCTGTGGCAATTTTCTGAGAGCACTGCCACCTTGTGTCGGTCCATCTTGCACTGTGGTAATGCCATGTCCTGGCATGGACCGGCAGATGTGCTGTCTACAAACGAGAGATCAAGAGATCGTTTCATGGCCCGAGGTAGCTGTTTGTCACTGCTGACTGCCCTCTTTAGTGGCGTTGCTCTCATAGCTGCAGGAGCAGAGCCTGCCTGTGCAGCACTGTGCACAACGCTCCCACACGTGAGCCAAGGGCAACGGGGAAAAGCAACCGTTTCCCTTTGTATCCTGGATGTCCATAGCACAGGCTGGATGTCCAGACAACAAAAGAAGCCTGGAATACCATCAGCAGTCCCATCTAATAGCTGATTGCTCTGTGCAGTATGGGAAGAGAGGTCAGAGGAATTTTTTGTTGGTTTGTTTTACTTTTTTAACCTGAAAGGTCAATTCTAGTTCTCTCCATCCTTTCCTCTGTGCCCAAACAGATTGTTCAGAGCTGCATGCTTCCATCACACACATTCTGCACTACATTAGTTTAATGGCACTGTCACTATGAATTGCAAACTTTCTCAGCTCCCCCCTGTGCTGGTGAAACATGGCAACATAAGGAACATCTGTTCTCTTACCCTTTGCTGAAAATGGGAAACATCATATTGCATTTTTGTTATTAGCCTTATTTGGATGCCAGTGGTTTTGTTTCTAAACACATCAAGGCAGCTGAATAACCTTAATTGAGTACTACAGAAAAAGCATGGTTTCATGCAAATACAGCTGCCAGCGTAATTATTAGGACAATACTGAACTTCTATTCCTGAGATCAGTTCCAGTTCCTTGGTTTTTATATTGCTCCCTTGCTGCTGAATTTCATTATAAACATCTCCACACAAACCGATCTATAGTTAGGCAGTAAACAAGTTAAGTCCTTAATTTTTGACATTAAAAAGCCAAACAAACCTAATGATTACAATGTGCATTTGAGCCTTTATTTATGCACAAGATTGATTACCTAATTTTCACTAGGAATACCTACAACAGGTAAATCTCTGTCTTACATGACTTCAAACAATCTCCAAGATTTCTAGTTCAATTTCATTAGAGACAAGAGATTCCTGCAGCTCCTATGGAAGATGACAGTATGTGTAAATGGAATCAATTAATAATTCCCAGATTTAATTATAATGGATTCATTGTTATTGCATGATCGACCACAGCATGCAATGAGCAATTAAGCAAAGCACATATGTGCAATTCTCTAGTCCACCCATTATATAAAATCACTTCATCATTAAGCTTGAGGGCAAGTCAGAGACCAAGAATATGGCAAGGGCACAAAAACATGGCAGAACCTATTCCAACAATTTTGTCAGTATCTTTCTGCATTGCAAGATACATGCATCCTTCATGATAGGCACACTTTTAATGAGCCTTCATGCAAATGTTTCACTTTTATCTTATCTCCTTTACCAGCTTACTGGAGTATTCCAGAAAACTGTTAGCCAGGTGTGACTTGCTCAATTTTTGGTAGGTTTGCCTAGATTTGGAGAGGTCTTTGCTGAAGCCTGAAAATCAGCCTTCTGGTGGGAATGATGAGGGGGCTTTTTACTCTGCAGATTTAATTAGGTTTTATTTTCTTTTAGACCCACAGCAGAATTCAAGGCTGCTTTGGATCGCCCATGAACTATGTTTGGTCTAATTCCTAGGAGAGATGTGCTCATTGTCACAGAACAATTGGATCTAGTGTCACATTAGTAACAGTTTCTCTTTAAGAAAGGCAGACTGTAAGACCAGCAGAGGTTTTGCAGGTCAGGATTGTGTTGTATCAGCAGAACTTTTGTGGGGAAGCTTGCACAGCACGTGCCTGCCCTGTCTGGCTCAGTCCGTTGTCTTCACAACTAATAACATTTACTCCAAATTTAAAGAGGCGCAAAGGTCAGCAAGCCAAATTTAGGCTGGGGGTATCTTTACTGAAGTCAGTAGAGCTGATAAACTTGGCCTGATATTTGCTGTTGGAAGAGCGAATATGAGAACAATTCTTCAAGTGTTTATTTTCATTTTTACAATCACAGAACAAGGCAATTTGCAGCAAAACATTGCATGCAGCTCTGCTTTCAGAGCATAAGTCACAAAGGATGCCAGACTCAGTTTTTGGTTTAATTAATACTAGAAGTTTCTACCAGGTTTGTGTTCACTTCTGTCTCCCCCAGTACCTCCTCTCTGAGAAACAGATTCCCTGGATACTATAACTGGTCTGGTCATTTGAAGTGGGAAATCTGTACTGATGGTATGTACCATGGTACTGGTGCTATATACTTAGTTTTTGCTTTGTAAAACTCATATTCCCCTAAAGCTTTATCATATCCCCTGGTATTGTTGCACAGGTCTCCCAATTAGTGTGGTGTAATTCTCAACTAGTCAATTAAACATGTGCCTGGACCCCAATACAGTCTTGCCTATGCCTCTAGCAATTAAAACAAAGGCAAAACTGCCTGTGAATTTTTGGATGAGTTGACATTAACCAGGATAGAAGTTGCACATGCAACTGAAAAGGGCGAAAGACTGTGAAAATGAAAAATGACCGCCATCCTGTCAAGGGAAGATTGGTATAGCAGAGTTTCTTCAGTGCTTTGCTTGACCTATTTTATTCTATTTTAACAAATCTGCATTAGTAATTTTGCAGTGGTTTGTAGTTTGAGTACAGTGTGTGCTATGCTATATTTGTGATTTGTTATTAGTAAACAGTCCTGAATGCACTATTTGCAGAGCCTGAGCCAAGCGTTCGTTTTCCATGCAGTTCAGCGTGGTATGTTCCCCATCGTCACATTTGGAGCTCTGATGAAGAGAACACAGACCCAAATCCTCTTGGAGTTAAAGTCTGCGGCCATTTGTTTTATGAATCAAAGAGGGAAACTTCACTGCAAGCAAAGCACCCCAGTGTCCTGAGACACCAAGTTGTCAGAGAATCCCCATTTTGTAAATCTTTCCAAGCGGATTCATGTCTTAGGGATGGATCTGAGATCCTTCCTCTCCTCTGACCAAGCCAGTTCCTGGGAGTTTGCCTGGGCTGTGACTCATGTGCTTCCAGGTCAACATCACCACTTGCTGTACGTGACGCCCGGGGTACCCCTGACTTCCCCAAGCCAAGCAGGGGTGACAGGAGTCTCATGGAGCAGCTCCCTTGCACTGTGTCAGGGCGGTAACCCAGCGCCACGTGGCTCTCTTCCCCTTTGCAGCCTGGAGCAGGGGTGCCAGGCTGAGACACTGAGTCCCCTGACAAGGGTAGATGGCACAGCCGGCACAATTTGCTCCATTGCAGAGGGGGGAGAGAACAGGAAACAAGTGGTGACTCACAGTCCGCACTCTCCCTGCTCTGCTTTTGAGGCAGCAGAGCCACGCACAGCCCCTCACTTGGGGCATGCTGCTCAGGCACAGGCTAGTCCTCAGTGAAATTCATTGCATCTGGTGCTGTTCATTTCCTTTCAGTTTTTATCTAGTCTTTCTGGGCTTCCTGTTAGCACCTAACAGCAGTCGGGACAGCACAGTGCCTGCTGCCTCCTGTGAGTTTGCTGTGCAGAAACCAGTAGGAGCTAGCGGCTACAGCAAGGGGCTGTGATTCAGAAAGTGTGAGTTTGTGGGCATCCTCCCTGTGCTTTTCCATGTTTGTGCTCTCCCAGGAGGTGCGGTGCTGGGGATGAAGAAGAGCTGGGGCACTGAGGGACCTCAATGAAGACTATGAAATGTATCCTGTGTTTCTGCCAGAAAGGGCTGTGGGAAGCAAGCAGCAAAGACAAGAAAGTCATCTGTAAAATGTGGATTCTAGTTTTATTTCTCACTTGTCTCCCCCTTTGATTATCTTTTACTCATGCTGATATAACCACTCACTTGAATATTTTCAGCTTTTCTCAGGCCTGTGGACTTTTGTTTTTATAGGGTGAGCTTGTTTGCCAGGCAGGTTTTCCTCAAACTCTCCCGGTGCCACTAATTAAGGGATTATTGTAATTACCTCACTGGTGCAGATATTGAGTATTAGCACTCAGGCTGAATGTGCCCACTTTGATTTCTCTACAGTGACGCTAGGCAGGCTGTGGCTGAACTCTGCTCTAAATGAGTACAGTGTCATTAATGACAGCACTCTTACAATGGGCACTTTTGTGCTTAAGAAGCTTTCTATACCTTAATCCAACCTGATGCAAGCTACACATGCAAATGTATTACAGGTACAATTTACTGCATGGCATTAACAAAACATAAAAAGAGATTCAGACTGCACTGTGAAGTGTTTAACGAGCTGTGGGTCAGATCCTTGGAGCTGGCCGAACTCCACCGCCTGCAAGTCGGGGCGTAATGTTTTCCTTTCACTGTCCTGTGCCTGGCACTAGCCTGAATGCTCTGCTCCTCCCAGGCTTGAGAGTTCTTCTCATTTACACTGGCCTTCAGGGGCCACAAGGAGTTGAAAAATATTGTAGACCCTTTGTGGGTCCCTTTTCTCCACACAGCTGCAGCATGGATGGCATAGCGTGCTGCTGATGACCACTATGCTGTGGTCCAGGTGCAGGGGAGGCCACAGCCAAAGCACACCCATCTGCCACCCCCAGTGGACACAACACACCAGCAAATGTGTTCCTGTGAATCCTGAGCCAGAGGCCTCACCTCAGACCGAGTACTGGGAAGGGAGCGAAGCAACTCTGCTGAAACTACTGCTCTTGTGGTTCAGCGTATCCAGCACGCCTGCTTTTCCAGGCCTGTTCTCAGGGACTGCTGTGCCTTCCCACATCTGGCTCTTTCATGTTTGGCCTGAAATGGCCTTTCTGCTAATGGCAGCTTTTCTATTGCACGCAGGGTCCTGAGGTGATGATAACGTTATGTTTCCTTGCAAGCTGTGTATGAGAGGCTGTGTCTTGTTTTGCATTTCATCTGCTATAATTAAACTGGCGATGAAACCATTCAGGACCTGAATACCCCTCCACTGTGGTCAATGCAAAGCTCTGACATTCTTGGGAACGAAGTCTGATCCTCGAGTTCCCTTGCAGATCATTATTCTTCATTCTGCGCTTTGCCCTGCTCCCTTTCCAAATCGGCTGTAAAGGCATTTGTGCTGTAAGACAAACTGCCTCATCTGCCCTGGGAGAGAGCCCACACTCTAAGTCCGTGCTCCTCATTCACAGATGACCAGCCCGAAGCAATAATGATGCCCATAGAGAACTAATCTCTACCATTTCTACAGCCTGTAATTTTTGTTTGTCTTTCTGCCATAGAGGCTGTATGTTATGTATGCCCTCTCCGCTTGCTTCCTGTTCCTGGCCAGCTGTGGATTGATGATAGCATCTTCAAGTTGTTGGACTTCCTCTTCTTGTCTTTAATCTCTTTTGGTTTCAAAATGGCCCCCCACATTTACAGTTACCAACCACAGCAGGCAGATAGCAGCAGCTGGTAGCCAAGCAGACAACACTGAGTACATTTTAAAAACAAAGAGAGATCTGTTCTTTAGGTTATGTAAGAGGATTTAGTGCTAAGGTTTAGTGAAAGAGTAATTTCTGAAATGTTTGGCAGTTAATATCTTAAATGTGCTAATTCTTGACACTGTCAAATTCACATTGGTTACAATTTGACTCAGCTATACCTGTAGGAACAATGATAGCCAGTAACACGTTTATGCTGCATAGTGTAAAAATTCAAAATGTAGCAACTTAAAGAGAATTTTATACTGCATGAACTTACTTGACTTGCTTGTAATAGACTCCTTCCTATCAGACCATGCATTCCTTGACCTAAATCTCTAGGCTGCAGTTCAGTAAAGCAACACATTTTCTTTAGTTAACACCTGTGCTCAAAGCCAGGCTAAACCAAGCCTAATGTAACCATCCAGTTCTTCAGAAGCAAAGCCACAGGTGATTTTGCTTCCTCTTCCTTTCCTTCTTCATTAAAATCTGGTTTCACAGGGCACAGAGCCTGACTGAGCTGCAGAGCAGATGTTTTGAAGAAAGTCCTGGCCAGGAGCCACTTTGTGTCTGTTGCTGGTTGGTTTTGTTTTAAGATAGAGAGGGAAATGTATCTTAGAATATATAGGTGTTTCTTCCAAGATGTATGAAAAGTAAGAACAAGTCAGGAAATGCAGAATTTCTTCACTCAGGTGCTACAGACCTCCCCAGCTGGGAGTACAGCCAATGTACAACTTGCGTAGCTGGAGTGTCAAGATCATGAAGATAAGAGGAATCGATCAGTTTGCTGTTAGTATACACTATTAATTACAAGCTGTTTCTTGAACTGACTTTTATGTTACAGTCATGCGATTCTGCTAATGCAGTTATAATTCTACATCATTAACATCAGGAGTATAAATATGGGGTGGTGGTAGTAATTTTTGCTTCCGAGTCTGAGTATGAGATTTCTTCAACCATTATCTATAGGTGTGCCTTCAAGACACTGCAAGTTCTCGCTTTTCTCACTCCAGTCACAATCCCAGATTGCAAGCTGTTTTACTTAAGTGTTTTATTGTAACAGTTTTATTTAAGGCTGTTATTATCTGCTGTGTTTCATTGGGAGGGAAGTTATGTTTATCATTCGGGAATCATGGCCACAACCAGGAGATCTATATTCAATTCATGCTGTTTCCCCAGATGCTTTACCTTAGATCTCAACCCTGCAGGGTCTGAGTGCCTTGGGCTAAAGCCAGTTGGAGGTTGGTATGATCAGTATCATGGACTGGTGGAGGACGGTAGAGAGTTTATCTTTTCTAATCTGTTATCTCCTCTTATCTCTTGCTTCGTTTATAAAATGGGGACTGTGTCGTAAAAGTTCCTTTATCAGCTTGCCTTTAGGGTTGTTCAAGCAGCTTTGGTCCCAACCATCTTCTGTTGAAACCATCATACCTTCTGGGCTTGATTCAAAATCCAATCAGGACAAATCAGGCCAAACTCTCTCAGGCTTTGGGGAGAGGCTAGGAAAGATTATGCTGCACAAGTCTGATGGCTAAATTGTCCTTAGATTGCCCCAGAGCTAACCGGCAGCTGTAGCTGGACCTCCTGCCTCAGTGTGCTTGCAGCATAGCCAGGCTCCCAGGCTGAGGATATAAGATTCATCCTGTGCAACTCTCACCTGTCTCCTCTTTTTTGACTCCAAGAGCCAAGATGCAGATTTTACATCCTACACCACATTTTGCGTCAGCAGGTGCCTCTTGTCTGGTGCTGCCTTCTGACAAAATAGCTCCTGCATCCGTTTCAGCTGGTTTTGCAGAGCAGCCCACCCAGCAGGGAGGACTCTCAGCCAGGCTGATGTGTGTGGTGAGCCCACACCACTCAACTGAAGCAAGGTCGGCCACTCCAGTGCAGTGCACCACAATGGCACCCACCTCCCTGGCAGACTGCCGAGTGGCCTTTACCGCTGTGGCCTCCGCCCCTAGACCTTTTGTAGAGTCTGCGCATCAGGACAGTAATCCAGGAGGCAAGAGGTCAGTGCCTGAGCTGCTGTGCCCTGGAGTGGCAGTGAGGAGATCGATGCCGTATTGTTAGCATGGGTATCACAGCCACTATCTCATCTGTCTAGCCTTCAGTAAACACCCTGCGTGTTACACAGTCATTTTGTCTCCTGGCTTTACAGAATACCCCAGCTGTCCAGGAAGCACCATGGCTGCCAGCCAGGAGTGGCCAGCAGCTGCCTTTGAGTACGTCTGGGTTTTGTTTTTCAAAGGGTTACTTCCCCCCCACACCCCCAAACTCAGGACAGGGAGATGCCAACCAAAGGGGAAGGAGACAGTGGACAGAGAGCTCAGCCTGGTCTCATTGGGCTGATACATGCACTCCCTCTGCCCCCACCTGATCTCTGTGACCTGCTGATGCAGAAATTAAATTGTCATTGGCAGCAACCCATGTTGGCCTGAAAGCCACAGATTAGCTTCTGAGAAAGCCTGACGTAACTTTTCATTCTCATTACTAAGTCTGGAGGGAAGACACCCCCCATACGCCTCCTCCCTCCCCTTGGTTCAAGGATTTCAATTTCCACATAGTAGGTGGTGGTGGTGGACATGATACACGTGCTTGAATGGACACATTCAGATGTAAGCCAAGGAAGATCTGGTCTCCTCTCCAGGATGCCTCGTCCTTATTTCCCCATTGAGTTTGTCCATATGCACAGCACTGACTTTTCAGAGATGCTGAACCAATGGGAGCTGTAAAACCTCAGCTTGCGTCTCAGCCCATATGTACTTCGGTTGCCACTGAATATTCCATCAGAAAAATATTTAATGGTAGGGAAAGAAAGAATACCCCTTCTCTGATATGAGCAATGTATTCTCAAGAGCTCAAATCTGCTACCTTTGCTTAAGATAAACTGTGTTGTGTTGTGTTGTGTTGTGTTATGTTATGTTATGTTATGTTATGTTATGTTATGTTATGTTATGTTATCAAAGGCTGAATACTGATTTTTGCCAACTGGTTTAAGTCCAGCCTTTCTCTGCTGGCTTCAGGGAAGGCAATCTGGATTTATCCCATTGATTGAGAGTTTCAAAGCAATCATGGCTTCACACTTCCAAAGCCATTACATTTAATCTCATCAATATGAACTGAACACGCAAGCAATGTAGGAACACTAACAAATGGGGAAAGTCTGCCCTGAAATCCCAGCAAGACCTGCCCTTATCAGCCCAGGACATATAAATCACTTTCTTTTCCAGCTCATTTAACCTTGGCCAGTGGCTTTATGCCTCAGTTTGCTCCGTTTCCAAAAATGTGTCCAGTTCCTCTCTTGATGCATGGCTAAGGCTGTCTTCTATCGCTGACTCTGTCAACTGGGTAGTATCCCAACCCCTCCTAATTGTGTAATTCTGCCTCAGTTTAAATATATTATTCCCCTTTTGCTTTCAGATGAGTTATCTCAGAAACGGCACTGGCACCGTGAAGTCCCTTTAGCTTTCTGGTTTCTGTGTGCCTTTCCTAGAGGAGCTCTAACTTTTTACTAATTTATATCTCGCTTACACTCCCCGCCATCACATGTGCAGCTGCTGTTAGAGTCCACAAGACACACATGCAAGAGGGAAGGAGAGACCCAGTTGCTCTTTAATGTGAAAAACTCAGAGGCCACTTCAGTGAGTGGTGCCAACACTGAGAGAAGCTACAGAGATGCCTACAGCTCAGCCTCATGGGTTGGTGCGTGCTGTGGGAGCGGGGCACCCGTGGGCTCCTGCAGCTCATACCCCTGCTGTGGTTGAGGTTTGGAATTGAAACGTGGCAGAGGCTCTGCCATTGCAGTCACGTTTGTTCTTTGGTGGCAGCTGAGAGCTCCGAGCTGGAGCTCAGAAGTGTCCGAAGTACATTTGATGGGAACAGCAGGAGGGTGAACAACTGGAGAAAAGGGGCTGTGACCAAAGGGACTTCTGAGACAGGCTGCTGGCATTGGCAGTGTAACGACAGCTCATCTGAGCTAGGCTGGTCTAGGAGTGTGAATGTTTCAGTATAAAGCTCTTAAAGGGACTAATTACCATTAAACCAAACAGATTGTTGAAAATTAAATCCATGCCCTGTGTATAGTGATGTTACCTCCATAAGGAGATAACCCATGTCATGCTGAGTCTCAGGTCTGCTGTGAGTGGGACATGATGCTGCTGTATAGTCTCTGCATGTGCATGGGGGGGAGGGCAGAGCGATGCATTTCTCCTGGTGTTTATTCTTGCATAGGAAGTGTGAGAAGATGGTACGATTAGTGCTAATGTGTTTTAAATGGAGCCCAGTGTACCTTAGGTGATCAGTGCACATATTCCAGCACAGTGGGCTGTACGGAGTAGATGGCATCATGTAGAGTGCAATTATGCAGATGTGTAGTGTTTCCATAATGTATTGCTATTCCAGAAGACATTGTATAAATCTCTGGGTTTGCTGCAAAAATGTCCATTTTTGCTGTCACTGCCAGCTTGCCAGACTGTTTTGTCATCTGCTCAAAGCTTGTTAGGGCTTTGGAGTGCTGTGCAGGAAAATCTCTTGGTGAGATGTGTGCTGTGAATTACAGCCCTGAAAACTATCAGAGGGTGCATGCTGAGGTGTAGCATTAATATTTGTATGGGAACAGATGTCTTGGCTATTAGCCAGGGCACAACCTTGTTGTGTTAGATAGTGTGGGGGGGGAAGTGGTCCCTGCCCCTAAGAAGTCACAGTCTCTATATAGCAACTATTAAAAATATTGAATATCATTTTAAACACATGAATGATTAGGTAGAAGAAAAGTGTGGGTCAAGGGTAATGCTGTAATAACATTTTTCCCCTGAACTGAGTGAAACGTTTCCAACGAATGGCTGATTACATATTCATTAGCTGAGATTTAAGTATTCTTTTTGTTCCAACTCTTTACACAGATAAACCTTAGCTATAAATAATCTCATTTTGCTTATACACTGATAAAGATGTTAAGTAAGAATTCTTAAAACATTTTCCTGCTCTGTAGAGACATGAGGATGTAGCAACACCATCTTTAAAAATATTCTTTCCTCTTCCTGGCAAGATTTCTAATTCCAGTGGAGCATGACAACATCTCCTTCTGCTTTGATAATGTCATGCATGCATGCGCCTGCTATTAGTTGCAGGACAATGACTTCACACCAGACACAAATGGGCAACAACTAGCAAAGCCAAAATAAGCTCTGTTTATGTTAATAATAGCTTTCCTCTGTGCTCCTTCTGGGGGAGGAACTAATTCCAGCTTCGGACCAGTTTGCAGCTGATCGTCTGCTCAGGATGACTTTCGAAGTCATGGTGTGCCACAGGGTTAGAATATGCACAGATTCTCCCAGTGCCATTTGCAGAGGTGAGCAATAGCTGGCTTGGCAGAGGTTTGACACTCCAGAAGTGCTGTGATGGTTCCTGTGCCAAGTCCTTGTGATGAGCATCCAAGGGTTAAGCTACACACTTTTCTGTATCCTCTCTTTTCTTTGTGTGTGCAGCAAGACTAAGCTTGCCTCACTGTTTGCTTTTCTAAATTAAGATATCTTCTGGAAGGGCACCACTCAGGAGCTCACAAGAACACCACTTGAAATGAGACACACTAACTGGCTGTGAGAAGCCAGTGACTGATGAGCATTAAAACATGCTCCCTGCAGATATGTAGACATGATCTCTACACCTTAGTATCAGCACAGGGGAATGTGGAGGTGCTTACAAGAACCCATTTGCCCAGAGTCCATGATGCTCAATTGTTCACGATGCTCAATCCTTCACTGTGATTACTGGTGAGGAGAGAGTGAGAAAAATCATATGACCTTCCCTGATCTCCTCCCTTTCCACCAGGAATCAGGAGTGAGAGGAATAACATCCTTCCTTTGATTCATCAAGTTAGTTCATCTTCCCCAGAAGAAGGAAAGTGCCATTTTGAAGCTTGTAGCCCTAGTAAGGAAGCTCCAGTAGTTTTGTTCCCCAGGCAGTGCAGCAGTGGGCTCTGCACGTCCACATTGATGACAATCCAACAGAAAGCATAGAGAGCAGAGACTTGACTCATTGCCATGGGTGCAAGAACTGTTCTTTGAACCCACTGCACTCATGGGAACAGCTTTCTTGGAGAGGTGATTCATCACTGGGGAAGTCCAGGATGAAGTATGGACACCGTCTTCCCAAAAGGGACAGCTGTGATCTCTTACACGCACTCCTCCCTTGACTGTCATAGCACTGAAAATGACTTGTGGCTTCTGGGAATGAGCCACGTGGTGCAGATCTCAGGGACTTGTCTCCTCACTGTCAGTTCTGAATTACTAAGACTGGGCCACTACACGTAGTGTCCCCTCAGAATGGAGTCTTTGCCAATAAGGGCTTGCAGACACTTTAATCAGTCTTTCTCAGGAGCCAAAAAAGATTGCGTGGGGATTTCTGGAAAGACCTAAGGCTTTTATCTTTTTCACACTTTGCAGAAATCTGATGTACATTTAATCCACCTAGTTCAGGAGTGTCACACGCTCCATGGCCTAACCTTGGTTACACAAGGTGACAGCACCAGAAAATTGGTCCATCACTTCTCATCAATAGTTCTGCTACAAATAAGCCAAAAATGTTTTGGGAAATGTTGATAATCCACAGAGATTTTGGGGAGAGCACAGGTAAAGCTCAGAGAGGGGCACCAGCCCTGGACAGAGAACTGCAAAAATGAAGGATCAGAAAGAACCAGTGAGGGTGAGGAAACATGGGACAGTATGTGTATCCTGGGACCAAAACATTTTGAAAGTTTGTAGCATGGAAGAGTCAACTTTCAAGTGATGGAGAGTCCCAGTAGGTGACTTTGAGCTTTAGGCATCTTCATCAGTTGTGGTGAAGTTTGAAGGACGGGGAAGAAAGGAGGAACATGTAAGACTAAGGGTGGAAAATTCAGATAAATGGTATGGAGGAGCATACATGCAGCATAAAAAGGGTGAAGAGTATCTGGAGGGCAAATAAATAAGAGATCAGAAAGAATAAGTCTTGAGAGAGCACAAGGATTAGGGGAAGCACAAGGACTGTTGAAGGATGCAACCCAGGGCAACTTACAGGGCTCTAAGTACATAAAAACATACTTGGCTCCAGAAATTTCTAATCTGGAGATGGTTGGCGGCTGGGAGAGCACTCAGGGGAAATATTGTATGTGCTTACCCTGTGCTCATACTTTTCCCCAGGCATTTTGCTTTTGCCCACTGTTGGAGACAAGAGCTAGATGGACCTTTGGCCTGGCCCAGTGTGGCTGCTCTTATGTTCTTGTGCTCTTGTGTTGTGAAAGAGTTGGAGTCCTTGCGGTAAGTCTTGCGTTCTTTAGCACAAGCTGCAGGACAAACTGCGCTTATCATGGTGCCATTGCTGAGTCAGGCACAGAAGGGATCTTGCTGACATTCCTCATTGCTTTGCGCACAACATGCTGAACATATTGTGAGGAGAAGACTGTGTTTCCCAAAAGCAACTGGGCTCTTCACCAAGGTGACTCTTACGTAGGTACAACAAATTGCCACTAGTGTTCCTGTCTCCTGCAGCCGGGCTGCTCCAGCTCCAGGCTACGGAAGGGTGGCAGCAGCAGTTTTCTGCTGAACAGCTTTTGTTGCTGTTTTGGTTTAGTGGCCAGGCTGTTGGGTTGCTAGGGCTGCCTGGGGAGCCTCTCCTGGGGCATTCCCCTCACCTCCAACCCACTGTGGCCCGTTAGCCTCCATGCTTCGGGCTGTCGCCCACACTGTGCTTGTGAAGCTGCTTTTGTTCCCTGAGGAGATGGAGGGGTTGGTGGATCCCGTCATTTCTCTCTCTTTGCTAGCATCTCAGCGGCTGGTGACAGGAGAGCTTTCCGAGCCTCCTCTCTGGCCCTTTTGGCTGCCTCACTCCTCCCCTACTTCTTTGGCTTGGTACTCATGACTCTCCTGAGGTTGTAATTATCTCCCATGAGTAGTGCTATCCTGTTTTGTCTATCAGGGCTGGCATTACCAGGAGGGGTCTCCATTTTTCCAAGAATACTGTGGCACTTTTAAAAATAAGTATCTCCCAATGAAGTGAAGGTACAGTTAGAATCTCCTGGTAGCTACACTCCCCTTCTTTTTCCTTTCTGCTTTTCCTTGTTTATTCATTCCTGTGGTGAGAATGACAATATTTCTATCTATTAACAGGTAGGAAGAAGGGGAATCTGCTTCCAGAGTAAATGGGAGGACAAGGAAGGTCAGAGAGTCGGAGCAATGTTTATACACATATACAGTAATTTCTCGCTTGGTGTATGCATACATATGCACTTGAACTACATATATCAACAGTACATTTTTTCTGAGGTCAATGTTGTTTTCTGCAAAGCCCAGACCCCACTTAGGGGAGAAACAAGCCTTGCCAATAACTGGATTCAATTTATAGGAAACTAGGTGGAAATAATGATGAGGAAATGAGAAAAATAAGCTTTTGATGAAATAATTAATGACTAGTTGTGACACAATCTCACAGCAGCAATCCAAGGCTCAGGGAGATCAGAGGAGCCCATCCGCTGCCAGACAATGCTTACCATGCAAAGCCAAGTAGCCTCCTGTTTGCAATTTAAAATCATAACCATATACATGAACTGCAGTTGGTGGCAGCTTGTTTGTTTTAAGTTCTCTCCTAACAAAGTAACAGCACTCCCTTCGTGTTGCATCTGAAGGAGGAACGGACCAGTGGGTTCCAAGCAGTTATGTAGCGTGTAAGACAGGTCCAGCTCTAAAGCAGCTAAAGCCAGGAAATGAACGTTTCAACATGTGTGAATTATTCTACTGCCACCAAACTGTACAGAGCTCTGCTGCTCGCAGATCTGGTCCAAAAGACTGAAACCAGTGATTCTTAGCTGGGGGTGTCTGGGAAGGGGAAGGACTTCTGAAGAGTCTGCAAAAGGTGCAAAGGAAAAGCAAACCTTTTGCCAGCAGGCTTGCGTTTGCTATCACCAAGACCTCACCCCCATCAGTGATATTTTCATGAACCCACAAGTGGACAAAGTTCAAAAAAACTTGGCCCAAAATATTTTTTGCAGAACACTCAATTCTGTCCTCGGAGCCAATGTTCCTTACGTCCACTGCGCAGAGCTGTGGGTGAGGCTATGGCAGTGGGTTGGTTCAGCTCAGGAGTCACTTTTGAAGGAAATCTCCCTGTTATCCCCACTAACCCAATTCCGCTTGGACTGCAGCGTGGTCTCAGCTGTGCAAACTGGATTGCTCCGCCGGAAAGCAAATGGGCAGAGGCACTCCAGGAGTGCACCAAACAGGCTCCAGCTGCTAATAGGGGTGTTCAGTCTATATGGCCAGGCTTCAGCTGGTCTGAAACCCCTGAAATCACTGCGATACAGACACAAGGATGGCCACACCATGTATTTCACAGCACAATCTGCTGCTTTGTGCGTCATTACCTGTCAGTGCCAGCAGAGCCACTGCCACTATCCTTCACTCTGCTCCTGGGTTGAAGGCAGGATGATTGTGGAGATGCAGAGCCACCGTCTCCCTGCTCGGCTCTGGGGTTAGCTCCTTTCCCTGGGCTGCTCTGCATATCTACCATCCCAAGCAGATTAGTGGGGGAAGGCATGACGGGAGACAGTCCACTCCTAATCACTTCCAGAGGTCCTGTTTCCAGCTTGGTCAAGGCACTGTTGAGTCATTTTCATGCAGAATAAGTTATGGCTGTGTTTAAAACCTCTTTATTACCCTTCAGTAATCCAGAACTCAAGATTGAGTTTTTCATGTTGCTCTTCTAAAGGGCAGATTTATATGTAAAACACTTTACACTTTGGTTTCCTCCTAAATAATAACTAACGTTGTTATTCTGAGTGCTTTATAACATTAGCTAAATAGTCCTGACAACACCCTGGTTTTCCATATGCACAGCAGAAAGCTTGGATGAGCTTCTTAAGTCTGGTGTTTTCAATTCTCGTGATTTTATTGTGAGTCTGGGGTGGGCTTTTTCTTCAAGTCTCAGCTCCTGGAAGCACACAATCACATGACTCTCTCACTTTTCATTTTTTTTAACAATACATTTCTAATTCTCCCAGTTGCAGGGAACAGCCTGAAAATGTGATCCAAATGCACTGCAAGGCTCAGAAACCAGAGGCCGAACAAGAAGCCAAATTGTGTTGCCATTTTTAAATCTCTGAAGTTTTAAGGCAATCTAAGCATGCTCTGGGTCTTCACGCATGTTTTCTGAGTGTGGAGGGGCTTGGCAGTAAATAAAGCTTCACATTACAAAGAGGCAAAGGCAAATAAAGTCTTCAGGGATGCTAATATTCTCCATCTCCCCTCTTTCTTGTTTCTGATTCTCATCCTGCATGTGCTTTGCTTTCCACATTGTGAGTAGTCACGTTCCTCACAGTGGTAAAGAAAAGCACACAAATAAATCTTTGCTGGAACAGAGCAAATTTTAAATCAAATCAAAATTTTACAAACAAATAAGATCAAGGTTTTAAACTCTTCCATCTGTTACTGTGTGCTTGTAGAGTGCGATGTGCAGCAGGCCAGGGCATACAGTTTGTGATTCTCAGTGCTACTGTAACACAACAACCATTACTGCTGCTGCTGCTGCTACTACTAATAATAATAAAATAGAATTGTTAGTTGTTAAGTAGAATTTGTAATTGTGATCATCTGCTTAGAAAGGTGCAAGCAAGCATGCAGTAGGCTTTTCTTGCGCTGTGGCACTGCAAACCAGCTATTTCCAGATTGTAAAAGGAAATGGACAACAAAAAGTGATCAACGTATTGATTTTGTGTCACAGATTTTGTGTTTCTTCTACTTCCTCACTGGTTTTATACTGACCCATTTAATTTCTCCCATTATTTCCTGCTGACACGGTTGCAGATCAGAGACCGTAGCTGGCTGACTATGGGACAGCAGTTTAGATTTGTCTCACTAGGTTTTTAGTCCTGTATAATACTTGCTGCTCTAAAAGTGCTATTGCTATTTCACTTATACATTCTGCATGGGAATCTAATACTATTTCAATTACTCTATGCATGTATTTATTCTTTAGCTATTAGAAAATCTCTGTTAGACTTTGAAGTCCAGAGGTTCCCTGAAGGAAACATTTCCCAGCCTCCTAGATCCTAGTGATACAAGATCGTCTTGATATTTATTATAAAGCATACTTTTCTTCATTTTCTCCCATGGCTTACAGACAAATATTTCTGTGGCTCCCTGAACAAATCCCTTGTCCCTCCAAGTTGGATAGTTGCCTCGCTCTCACTTCTGCTCAGCCGAACAATATCTTCTTCTCCTTTAAGCATTTCAATCATGCTTGCTGCTTTTTAAACCATTCTCTCTGTTTGCTCACATGTTTACACACTAGGTAGAAAAAAAAGTATTCCAGGTAGAATCAAAAGAAGCAGTGGTTTCTATCTTGTGGTGCACAGTTAATATATTACCACACCTTCACATGTCGGACTGCCAGCAGAAGCCACGGAGGAGCTCTCCGTGCCAGCTGCATGGAGCTCTGCCATAATCGTTCTGTTGTAAGAGCTGATGGGAGGGCCAATTGCTTGTTTCAAGTGTTGACCACAAACTCATTTAGACAGGTTTTGTCTAGGAATCTAGGGATTCCTGTATTGTGATCTTCCTGGGACCAATTCTCTGCCCACTTCCCTTAGAATAAATCCGCATGAGTAAGGTTGCTTTAATTTTGCAAATCTTTATTTTTGTTTCAGTTTGGACTGTTCAAAGACAGACAACCCTGGTTTACGTTTGCTCTTGTCAAAGGCAGTTCATGCTACAGGCAAAGCAGAGCAAGACCAACAGAGTGCTTCTGACAGTCCTCTTCAGAAATACTAACAGAGAGCAAAAATGTAAGAGAGCAACCACAGCATCTAAAGGGAACTTTTCCAAACACAGGAGCAGAGGCATACTGGAAAGAGAAGAGCCTTAATATGTGAGTAAAAATTAATGAATTATTCTAAAATGGCTGTACTGAAATTTTACACTGAGGAAAGTGACTGAGACTCTAGTTGATGAATTTGCTGATATCAAACAAGTGAATTATTATCAAGCACATGAGAAGTACCAACAGGTCCTTTCCAGCAGGGAACTGGCTCTTCTAGAACCTTCCTCTCCACTTCTAACAGTAACAGCTCCCCTTCCAAGAGGGAAAGAGTTGCTGTTGAGCTGAGCTGTGGCGTTGGCACAGCTACCTGGTGGCGGTGTGACAGAGCACCCTGGCAGCACCTTTGCAAAGCCAGCCTTCAAGCCGGACAATACAAGGCAGAGGGCGTAAATTTATATAGGGATTGTTTAACATTAAAGTTAGGTATCCAATCCGATGGGCTTTTTTTTTTTAACATTCTAGCATAGAAGGAAAGATGGGATATTGAGTCAAAAGGCTGTGGTTACATCATATGGCTCATAACAAATTTATGAACCGATAGATACATGTTGATATGCATCAGGTGCCTGATTGCTCATTTTTATATTTGTATGTTCAGTAAGGGGTACACAGATTGAAAGACCAGTGGATGGAAATGTTCTTCTCCAGACCCAGACAAGCATTCAGTCTTTCAAGAAAGAAATACAAAGGGGAAGGCTCAGCTGGAGACAGGACTGGTGTTTAGCTGCCTATACTTTGGCAGGTTCCTAACTTTAGGCCTCAGTTGCCAGTATAAAATGGGGGATAATGGCACTTCTGTACCTCACAGGGTTTCTAAAGAGAACTATGTTAAGGAGTATAAGAGGCATGGGCAGTCTAGTAGAGGAGGTGGATTGTATATACAAGATAAACAGATAACTCAATAGGGTAATGATTCCAGAAAATATCTTGCTGAACTGGGGCATGGAAAAGGGACAGATACGGTACTGCTTCAACTGGCTGCACTCTTCTGTGTCATTCCTTGATAGATTTACCATGCAATTTTGGTTTGTTTTCCCCTCTCCAGTCCTTCAGAGAGTGATTCCTGTTGTGATGATTTAACACACACCTTACCATACAGCAACTCAAGACAGTGGATTGAAAGATGTATGTTGCTTATTCTGCAACAAATTCATCAAGTGCCAAATGTGCTCTCAATAAGTTCCTGTGTCATGCTGAGATAGTTGGTCAAAGGCATCTTAGTGAAAGTTAAGGACAGCTCAGAGTCATACCTGGGCATGAGTTTGATCCACTGTGTTTCACACACTTTTATTTAATGCAGAGGCAGTTTGTTTCACTTACAGCTTTACTCCTCCATATTGAAGCAGTTTAAATAAGCTGCACTCCAGTATTTGGACATTGACCTGCTTTTTACTTGTTTGTTTAGTGAAACTGCCACATAACTGACCCAGCAGAATCAGGAGTTATAAACAAACTTTGACTGCAGAGTGTGTGTTTAGTTCAGCTTTCACCTTGACACAAAGCCTTTGCTTTCTGGAGGAGCAGAGACACTCTCCACAGTACATCAGCACAGTGCACACCAACTCCCCTCCAGTAAAACGCAACTAGAAAAAGGCAGAAAAAACCCCATGGTATGCAGGGTGTTTTTTTTTTAATAGAGTGTGTGATTAACTTACAATCTATTTATGTTAATTCAATTCAGTATTAGGCTTCTTCATACCTTTGTGATATATAAAGCTGCTGTGAACAGATTGGCCTATGATCTCGTTTATATCACTGTAAATCCAAAGTAACTCACTTGGAAACAGCACTTACAGTAGGTCTCCATCAGCGTCCCTAATAATTAATTTGTTCTATGGTAGGTTTTTGTTCTTTACACATGAAAGTGCAAGTCTTCTTGTTTGTAGTGTGTGATTTTTTTGAGGCAGAATTATTTGCTAAGGCTGTAAATATTTAAATCCATCTAAATATTCTAGAATATAAATTCTGTTCTATTGAATATTTTAATCTGAACAGACAACACCTACCTTGAAAATGTAACATAAATTTTATAATCTCTAGGTTAAACTATTAAAAGCAGTCCAGCTAAAGTTGGAAAGAAAATAGTTATGGTATCAATTCTGTGGTCTATGGCAAATAAGTGGCAACTGTAACTGAATGACTAATATCAATACCAGGAAATGACCACCATCAACTGTACAAAGTTAGCAATGCCTTTCAGAAATAAGTCTTTCAGGAACTTGTGGAGTCTTCTTGTATAGTGACTTGGAGGAGCCTTCAGTGGTGCAGATGTCTGCTTGAACAAATAGACAAATCTTTGAAACTATATGTTTGCACCAGTAATTCATTCAGAGACTTTTTTCCTAAAGGGATTCCCTGCAGGGGAGCTATTATACATGTTCTAGCCTGAAACTTGAGCTGGTCAGAGAATGGAAATTGTGTTTCACAGACAATTTTGAGATTTTGAAATTTGTTTTCATTCCAATTCAGAACAAAACCTCAAAATGTTGAAATTCTCCACAAAGGAAAATTCCACAAAAATAAATAGTTTTGGCTTATTTAGGTCATTATAACTTTAAAAAATACGTATACTATATACAATCAAAAATCTAAATGTTTTATTCCAAATATTGTTGGCTTTTTTTTTTTCTCAAAAAAAAAAAAAGTTGGTAAAAATTATAGTTTCACAAAGCATTTTGATTGTGACAGAAGGACATTTTTGAAGGAAAGCTACTCCATTAAATAATTTTCCATCTGAAGTTCATTAGAATTCCTATTGCCACGTTACCCAGACCTTTTGCTGTACAAATAGTCTACAAATAAAGTCTACAAATAGTCTAGTGCCAGAACCATGGTCTATAATGATGCTGCTTGTGGGCTTCTTATTGCATGTTTGTGCTATGGCAAGACCTAGAAGGTCCATACAGATATCTCTTTCTCCTTGGCAAGGTGTGAGCAGGAAGAAAAGAGCACTCATTTCTGAGGAGAGCTCTCAAGGTGTGAGAGAATTGGCTTGAAGTTGCTCTTGCTGCCACCAAGCCCCCCGACACAAGAAATCCTCTTCTTGGCAGGGGAGCAAGCAAACAAGCCAGCAATCAGCATCAACACTGGCTCCTTCCATTGAAAGGCAATGACCCACACGAGGAAATGTGCTCCTTCTCTGTCACTAATGGGGCAAAGTCCATGGTGAACAGATTCTAGGATACTTTAACAAATTGCAGTGTCAATAGCCTGTACCCCAGAGTTCAAAAGAGTCAATGGTGACATGCTTTCAATGCCTCTGCTAAATTTTGAAGACTTGTTCTGTTCCAGGGTTATCTGAACAGAAGGGAGTTTAATTTTTCATCCATGTCCAAGTATGAACTATTTGACACCACGAACACATGGAGATGTATCTCTAACTGAAGACTACCCAAAGGGGAGCTTTAGATATACAATAAACATTGGCCATACTGCATTGCATCAGTATAGCAGCAAAGGAGAAAGAAGCAATGAGGATTGCACTGTATTCAGTGCAAAGGAAGTGAAGCCAAATACCCACCTGTACTGGCTCCCCTCCCACCCCTCTTTAGGGGCCTGGACAAAATGGATGGAGCTAAAAGACTTATGGGTGCTGCTGCCTCTTTGCTTCTGATAAGCAAAACATATTTGGTGTGTGTAACGGGCAATGACAGTGGCAGGTGATGAGGTTATTGGATGACAAACCCGGTCACACAGGTCTAGTGAGATTCTTGCCCTGCATGCTGTGCCCAACGAGGAGAAGCAGTGTTTGGGTCCCTAATATATGTACACAAAGCCAGAATGTTGTCTGCAAGTGGGACATTTGGGCTTGGAGTGTAATTCTGGAATATGTTTTCTCCTTGGGATATTTCTGAACTGCAGTCAGCATGCTCCCACTAGAAAGTGACATGTAGGAGCCACCCTCTCTTGTTGAAAACTTGGTAGAACGTCTGTACAATATTATGGTCACCAAACTATGTCTAAACCTAATTGGTTGCATGTGGATTGATTGCTTTAATATAAAGAACTGAATGCACTGAAGACCTGCCAGAGGTTGTGGAAAAGATCAAAGAAGGTCAGATAAAAGGCCAAATGTAGCTTTAGTGAGAGCAATTGTAATTGCAGCACTTCAGTGGAAGGGCTCCTGCCAGCTCAGAGCTGTGGCTGTGATCTTTCATTGAGTGCATGGAGATAGGCCTCAACAGGGCCCACACTTGACAGCCATGTCCATCCTCTCATGGAAACATTATGGTCCAGGCAGCTGCATGGTTTCATCTTCAGCCGGAGCCAATAATTCGGTGTAAAGAGCCCAAAATGTTTCAGTCCTCTGGGAAGTAAAAATCTGTCTTAAGAAATTTATAAATTAAACATCTTAAATAATTGTCAGAAACTCCATGAAAGTGTCAGGAAAGAGGCACCAACCTTCCTGGTAACACTGCCACCCCCCGTTTCCCCAAAGACTGTAACTACTGCAGAGCTGTTACCATCATGTTGTGCCCCCACACAGCAGCCTCACTTGAAGGCCAGGAATTCACTGTAGTGCAGAGAAACCATTACAGTTCAAAAACAAGCCCCCATGGTGCAGAGCCCTTGGGGCCTCGCACAGGACCTCAGTTACCTTCGGAGCCTGCTAGCACATAACTGCATGGCACAGCTCCACAGCGCTGCTCCGTCAGGTGTAGATCTGTTTGGGGAATGGACTCAGTGGAATCCTGATAGAATATTTGCATTAATGTGAGGTAGGTTTCTAGGCAAAAAAAATGCCATTAAGTTATTTTCTCATCAGCTAATTGTATCAGCTGTTCTTTGTTGGTTTGCTGCCATCTCAAAGTGTATAAAACAGCTCTATTCAGTGTTCAAAAGCAGTGAGTGTCGCTGAGCTCTGGAACAAGGATGGTTTCAATGCAGAACTTCAGCAAACGTCACAAAGGAAGAGCAAAACCTCATCCCATGCTGGGGGCACAGCCGGGAGAAGCTGCCCTCTCTGCAGGGCTGCACATTACCTGGCCAAGGGCTTCTACAAGATCAAATAAGCCTTACCAGAGAGATGCAAGATAGAGCTTATTAGACAGCACAAGATGTTGCCATTAGACACACACAAGGCAAAGGATCAACTCCCACACTTGGGCTTGGTCTCCATTTAATTTTTTTGCGGCCATAGCTACAATAGTCAGGAAAGAGAAAGGTAGTGCACCTCTAAGCAACGTAGCTATGCTGGCAAGAAGCCTTGTGTAAATAGCCAAGTCTCCTTCCTTGTGTCATGCACCCCACTGACAGGCTGGGGACGGTCGCACAGGAGCCCTCTCCAGCATGGCTGGCTGAGCCTGTCCTTTCCAGGTTGGCACATTCAAGCTTGCCAGAGTGTCCCTAGCTGGGGCACGGCAAGGAAGAGGGGCTACTCTGAAAACTGGAGTGGCACTGGGCACCCTCGTGGGGGAACTTGCCTACATCTCTACTCCTGCCTTGCCAGCAGTCACCAGTGAGCTGCAAAGAGGCAAGTGCAAGGTGCAAAAGCAGAATCTTGTCAGACGTCAGGTTTGATCTGCACCAGATTTCCAAAGGTTTTTGAGGCTCTTCCCATCTGTGCAAAGGCTCTGTGCCTGGCCCTGGACAGTTTAGGGCTGGTCTTCCCTGATGGGCTCTGGATGAATTATACTCTCCTATTACATGTACAAGGAACTCTTCAGATATGCCTAAACACAAACCCTGTAATTATGGTGCGTGTGTTAGCAATTAGACCAAACTGAGCCAAAGGGCCTTACCAAGGTATTAGATGACGCTGTGTCGCATGCTTGCTTTCTGCAGCTGGCCAGTCAGAGAGGACACTGCCACACAGTGAAAAGCTTGGCAGCGTGCAGGGAGGGCAGCTGGCTGGTCAGTGTCTACATCCCTGCCCAAAGCCCCTCAAGGTCCAGGAGATAAAGGTTGGATGGACTAAGGTCATTTAAACACAAGCACCCCTGACTGAATCATGAGCACGCTTTAAAGCCTTTTATTTCCTCAAATAACAGTGTGTATTCAGATACCTGTAAAAGGGCTATGCCCACTTGGCACTCACCAGCCTGCAGCGGCTCATTAAGGGCCTGCCTGGATTGCCAGCAGAGGCCAGGGCTGGTGCCGAGCACTCCAGAAATTCCTCTAGCTCCAATTCTGTTTGTTTTATCATTTTTGCAGAGTAAGCCATCTAAAAGCCGCCTTCTGAAGGGCCTCATATTAAAAAACACCAAACACTCCATGGCGCTAAGTGGTGACTCAAACTGGTGTTATTTTTCCCCCATGAGACACTTGGGGAAGCCGAGGCAGCATGGCTGGAGTGTCCGTGTGACCTGTGCTTGTGACTTGGAATGGCTTTGACCTTCTCAGCACAGGGCAGAGATGCCAGTGCCTCCAAAGTAATGAGAGAGAAGTCCATTATGAACAGAAGCCATGAATTAGTCAGCCCTTTTTTTTAATTAGCGTTTCATTAATTAGTACTAATTTAGCAAATGAGTGCCATGATTAGCTTGATTAGGAGGGGAATTGAGAATGAAGGGGAAGGTGTGGGATATTAGGGGGGTCTGCAGCTCAGTGGCTCCCATGGGGCTGTCCGGGACGGGTGGGCAGGCTGCTGCTGTCTCTGCTGAAAGTGGCCACTGTCATCAAATTTCCAAAGGCAGTGTATTTCAGGCTGCCAGCCCTTTGCTGCAGGCAGGGAGGTCATGATGGATTGCTGTTCGTATAGAGCGTGTTGAAGAGACTGGCAGAAACCTGCAAGAGAGGAGGAGACTCTTGCTTTTTATGGTGGGGCTACGGGAGCCTGAGCTGCCATCATGGAGCTTTTGACTGTGGTGTCCCCTTGCAAACAAGCAGCGTGCAAGACAGGCACCTTCAGAGGCTGTCATGGCAGCTGCAGTGTCCCAGTGACATTCCTCGTCCTCAGCTTCTACTTGCTGCCATCAAATCCCTGCACCCAGCCTGTCTGTGCCCTTGATGCAAACACCAGGATCCCCCCTCACTCCCAGGTGAGGTGTATTTAAGTACAATAAGCAATTTTGCAATGGCCTCTTCCCACTGTGGTGCTGCCTGATTAGAAAAGAGGGTGAAATCTCTGCGCAGGAGCTTGGACACATCCCATCCAAAATTTGGCCATGGAAACCTGCCCCTGCGGCTGGGGTGCTCTGGGCACCAAGCAAGGGAGCTGAGCACTGAGCTGGCACCCCGGTACTGCTGCCCATAGGGTGGCCCAAGTCCCTCCAAGAGATACAACTCCTCCAGTGCCACTGAACTAAGTCAACTCCCCTTGAGCAAATTTTCCTGTTTTCATCACAAAATATTATCACAAATAAGAGCTGTTCAGTTGATGCTGCATGTATCTTGTGGACTGCTGCAAAGTCCAGTTCAACTAAGAAATTGCTAGCTGAAGCAGTGGTCCAGAGGAAGCAGCAATTATGTATCTATTGTCTGATTGCTGCTTTTTTGCAGCAGGGATGACTCCTTGACATTAGGTCTATGGAGTCTGCCCGTTAATAGTAGTTTTAAATGGTCAAGAGGTTACAGCAGTAAGGAATGTTAGTAAAAAATGTCTCTGTGGAGTTTAAACAACCAGTATTTTAGGCAGGGCTTGGTGGGTTACTGTCCCTGCACAAACAACTAGAATGTGAGAGTCTGGGCTGGAAATACTTAAACTGTTTGGAAAAACTTGTTTTGTGCAGCTTGAGAGTGTCCCTGGAGGCTGTGGCCCAATGCCATGACTCCTGGTAAAGGCTGGGCTGCAGTAACAATGAAGCTTTTATGGGGAAGCTGGAGTACAATCAGAAACTTTTCGGTCCCGAGGGATTATGGGGAGGGGAGTTCCTGGGTTCAAGATGTCTGGCACATTATGCACATTTCCACCAGGATCTGGGGGTGTTCTATGGCATGCAAGGTATGCAAATTGCTAAATGTGTTTTCAATTTTGCTGTGTTGTGCTGTCTTTGTTGGGTGATCATTTTCTCTTCAGTGTAGCCAGAAGACAAGATGGGTTCATAGCATGAGAGGAAAAGTGTAGTTGTCTCACAAGCAGTATTGACCTATAAAGAACTTATATTTTTGATTCTCCAGCATGCTCCTAACTGGGTGGCTCCAGCTTATTCACTGATTAAACATCCTCTAGTAAGAAGTGTCCTGAACTGAAAGGCATCTTTGATGGACCACTCCTTACCAAAGTGATCAGAAGTGTACACATAGAAACTATCTCATTCCTTGTTGCTATTACTTAATCATTTGCATACTGTATATAGCAGATGTCAGCAAGAGGTCTAGCAAGTTACCAAAGTACCCACTCAGTCAGCTTTATAGTGTCAATTCAGATTTTCTTCGAAGGCATCACTCTGCTGCTAATTAATTTGATGGTTTTGTACAGGAGAGAAGGCATTTCCTATAAGACATAGACTTCCATTACTAATGATGTTAACTGCTAGAAAAAACAGGGCAGGATGGGCCCTACAAACCAAAGGAGAAGATCAGGGGCCATTCCCAAGGGCTGAACTAGCACTGCCACTGTGCAGCTGTTCTGGCATCTAGTTTGGGAATATTAAATCTGATCCAATGCCCAGTGAAATCAATGAAAAGATTCCTGCACGTTTCAGTAAACTGTGGAAGGGACCATCGGAGGCTGAGGAGTAGCTAATCCAGCATCGCAGAGACAGTTAGCTCCTCGTCAGCCTGCAGCGTGGGATGGCGGCCATGCCCTGCGCCCCACACACACTGCACATGTGCCACAGACGCCAGGGCAGTGCAGGGCTGGCCAAACCCTTGTTCGCCTGGGCAAGGGAAACGGGCCTCACACAAACAGAGCCCAGGAGTGGAGAAGTTGGAAGTAAATCTTTTTTTTTCGATTACA
Organism: Phoenicopterus ruber ruber; assembly: GCA_009819775.1. Taxonomy (NCBI): domain Eukaryota; kingdom Metazoa; phylum Chordata; class Aves; order Phoenicopteriformes; family Phoenicopteridae; genus Phoenicopterus; species Phoenicopterus ruber. The sequence continues at coordinate 12,269,665 of CM020227.1, forward strand.
GAAATGTAGTTACCAAGCTGAGGCTGCCCAAAGATGGTAGGATTTGATGGGTTTTATTGCTGCTGTCTTTCCTTTCTCTGGACCCTCAAGGAAGCGAACCAGTGACAGGGGAGCTGGCTTGCTGATGGGGTTCCCCTGCCGGGGCCGCTTTGTCCCCCGTTTTGTGTGTCTTCCCCCTTCATTTGCTGACGTTTAACCTCAGGCCTGCCTCCTGTTTGGAAACACTGAATGGCCCTTAATGACAGCAGCACAAACAAAACCCTATAAAGGCAGGATTTGTGATTTACATGGGGTTAATTACCACAACAAGCATGTTTATTCACTTCTCTAATAAATCCTTAAGACAGGAACAAGTACTAGCTTGACCAGATTCATCCTGTGCATATAGTTCTCTTGTAGCCATTTTTGCAAATCTGTATATGCAGGATAGAAAGAGACAAAATATCTCCCATCACTTAGGCAATAACTCATAGCTCATGAGCTGTGTGCTTTTCCGCCTATAGTAGCATCAGCATTTACTTCAGATCTCGTACAAAGTAGACTTTATCATGACTTTTGCTGTCTTGTCTTTTTGTTTAAAGGAAATGAGTAGATCATAAATGCATATTAACTACAGCAGTGTGATCTATTGCTCTGACACCTACTTGCCACAGGAGGAATGCGAGGTCTACATTTGTCTCTGCTAAACTAATAAGACCTGATCATTATACTCATGAGGTTAAAAACCTGCAGTGACAGGTGCTGGTGCATGTCCAGGCCTTGCAGTGTGAAGCTGTGTTTCTGTGAGGGTCCTACGAAGTCCATCACTTGCTTAAATATTACTGATGACAGCAAGTTAAAGATTCACACCATTGAATAGAATGAATAACTTGATTTCATCAATGTGATTTACGGAAGAGGTAACTGGTGTAGAGAGGTGACCAGTGGCTTTGGGAGCCTCTGGTTTTAGGTGATGGATCACTTGAATGACTTTATGGGGACCAATATTATTAAATGCTGCCCCCCATTCAGTTGCATTCTGATATATGCAGGTTGCAAAAAGGTGTTCTTCAGCTGTTGATTGAGCTTACCTTTAGCTGTATTCTAGGTTTTCAGTGGCCATATGTGTGTAGGGTTGACTGCAGTGTCCCTCATTTGCTAGAAAAGTATTGGCAATGGCTCAGCGCTGTACCGGACGGGGCCCCCGTGCCGTTCCTTAGGAATCTGTGTCAGACAGAACATTTTGTACAATGCAGAAGATTTTGTCACCTTGATTCGAAGGAAGTTGTTTGTGTTAATGCTTAAAGGTAATGTGAGACAAGGCAAGCTCTTTACTTTAGAACACGCGTTGTGCCATTGATGTACACAGTACAGTAAATATAACAAACAAAGAGTCCACTGTGGTATTTACACTCACCACAAATGCATTTGCGAAAAAGGATTATTTGCAATCCAATAAAATAGTACTGCTTTTAGGCAAAAACCCGGTGTGTTCAGTGAAGTGCACTCCTCAACTTTTCTTACCATTTATCAACACAACGCATTCCTCCCCATTTTTTTTAATGCCTTCCATTAATAGTTAAGAAAAACCTAGGGAAAACAAACACTCTATTCCTGATTGTTTATTCACCAGTCTCTTAGGAACCATAATTACGTCTCCCAGGAATTGTGTGTTTTATCATACTGTATATCTTAAAGAGCCACTTTAGGTAAAATAACAAGGAGTGCCTTATGAAGGAAAATTGGATTCATTTTAAGACTTTTTTAACCCTCCAAAGAATGGCTCTTTGTTTACTTCTGTAGTGCATGTGGCAACTTGCCCAAGTAAATACTATGCTGCATAAATACCAGAGATTGGTATTTATGATATTACATAAACATACTCTGAATAATGAGTCATTGTTGCAGTGAAGAAGCACACAAGCAATATACATTGCAGTCAATGCATTATTTCTCATCACAGTATTAAGTGGCACTGAAGCGTTGTAGTATGGAATGATACTGAGGTTGGAGAGGAAAAGTCGTATAGCATTGTTTAGCACATCTGAGTTTACTAAACAAAACAGAAAACAGTCAAAACAGGAATGTGATGAGGATAAGAAACACAGCAGGTTAGTCATCAATATGCAGGGGTGAGGAATCAGTAGTTAGGTATATTTTGGGGTTGATTGGCAAAAGGTTTATTGCTCTTTAAACTAAAACCTCATCCAATACATTCATACCGCTGTTACAACAGGGAGCTGAGCCCTCAAGGTTCATACTCCTGGCCTGCAGTGATACCTGGGTCCACTTACAGCAACAGGATGTTGATAGCAGTTTTTCACTCATGGAGCCGCGCTTTCAAGTGACTTTATTTCTCAGAGTCTTAGTTTATCCAGGTACGCTTTCATTAAACGTTTACCTGCATTTCAGCAAAATTCTGTGTGTGCAAGGATTTGTGTGAGCAAAAAATGTCACCATGCCACATTTTGCATTACTGCTAAATGATGGCTCCTCTGCTGCATGGGGTTCAGATCTGAGAAATCAAAATCCCGAAGGGAAGGTGTGTATGCCAAACCTTCTCTTTTAAAGCCAGTGGGGTATTAACAAACTTTATTTTTCAAATCCATGGTTGTAGTCTGTCTCGTCCAAACAGCAAAAATAAAATACACTCAAATCCTCAAAGGGCCACTGAACCACCCCTTTAAAAAGGATGATGAAAATTGTCACCCATAATAATGTACTAGCCTAGAAGTGTGATTTTTTGAAATTCTCCTCTTTCCCTGAAGCAGCCGCAGCCCTTCAGGAACAGCGGAGAAATCCCAAGGGCAGAGCATGTTCACAAAGTGGGTGGTTGATCCTCCTAAAATGCAGAAGTTTGGGGATGCTCTATGCTGGGTGCTTATAGGCTTGCATGTTGTGGCAGAGGGGTGGCTTCTTGCGTTTGCTGTGGTTTATTGTCAGCAGAAGACATTTTGTCCCTAGGTGTGAATAAAGGGATGAATTGAGGAGTACCCCTTCTTTCCTCCTGCTCTCTCACCTGAGAAGATAGCACTGGATGTTCCCAGCAGTCTCACAAAGTTCATGGGTTTATGGAAACCTCTACACTATCGCATGGTTAGTAGCTGTTTATTGTGGTTATTAAACTGTACCTTATTCCTCTAATTTTTACTAGTTCCTGGTTTTACTTCTTTAGTCAAAACCCACTGTGTTTAAGCAGAGCTGTGTTTTGATGTTGTCCTGGGTGCCACGTGCTATTCTATCTCATATGCAAGATCTTACTGGATAAATGGAACACTCATTGACTTTTTCTTCCTTGTGCTTCACGTTTTTTGTACAGAACAGGCGGGAGCACGGGTGACAGGAGAACAGAAGGCTGCTGGTCTGCAAGGAGCAGTGTTTAGAGGATGTGTCCTGGGCCAGAACCCAAATGCATGGCAATAGTTTGCTGAGGCTCTGCTAGCAAGCCTGGGAATGACTGTGGTGCCCTCTGTGCTGTTCTGGATGACAGAAGATTTATGCCTGGGCAGCTTGCAGAGAGCTGCCTAAAGTGCTGCAGGTCCAGGCAGAAAGCTACACCTTCAAGATTTGTCCTTATTTCCTATTTTCCCAGAAAAAAATGGAGCAGTAACATATATCAGCAAAGCTGAGAGAACAAGAAATATGGTCAAATTTCAAATTCAATCAGAGTTTTATTTTTTTTATTATTATTATTAAATCAGTGGCACTGCCCAAAGCCTCCAGTTTTATGGTGTTTGCTGCTCTTCAAACACATGCTGGGATATCATGCCGAGGCATCCCTCCTTTATTTGGATTTTGAAGCCATGCCTCACTACCAGTTATCTCAAAACACATACTGAAACCTGTCCCAGGCAGCTTTAACCTGAATTCTTTCCTCACATTGTTTAGGGTCTGCTATTCTCTCTTCCTGGGAGCCTGGAAGATGAGATGGCAGACTAAGGTCATCACCAAAGCCTGATAACAAGCAAGCCCCATCCAAGCCCCACAGAAGTCAGTGGGAAGGCTTGGGTGGACAGCTGTGGTTTTGACTCAGGCCCAGAGATACTAGAAAATCACAAAGGGGACAGAAGGAAATAGCTTGGTCAGCTTTGGGGGTTATTCCTCCTGTCTTTTAAAAGGAATAAGTATATGGTTTTTGTTATGAATTTCTCTGAGAAGTTGTTTGTGCTCCCAGTCAGCTGTGTCATAGCAATGTGCCTATGTGATGAAGGCAGAGCAATTCTGAGCTTACAGGTTTAAACATCCTTTTTCAGTATAGTTCACTGCAAGGAACTGTGAGTCACCAGTCTTCTCTATAACATGCCGGTCTGCTCTGCATAAAAGCATTCATACACTTTGCATAAGCGTGAGGATCACACTGACAAAGAATGATAGCACTGCTTAAGTAGTTAAGTTGGTTATTTATTCATTTAAATGTATGTGGATCAAGACATTTTTCTGTGATCTAAAGCGGCTGCCAAACCTCTGATTAGTTTGTAACTCTTATTATGTCTTGTCTCATTCTTTTGTTTCACACAAAGGGATGCAGACACCATTTGACTGACAATTGCTTTGAAAACAGCGGCCCTCCATAGCACCTCCCAAAGAAGAAAACAGGCAAGAGACTGCATTTCATTACTTTATTTCTGCATGAGTAAACTGCACGCCCATGATCTCAGCACTCACTGTGCCTGTAGAAATGCACAAGAAAAATACTATTCTAGGCAAAATGTACATATGTGGGCCTAGTCCACAGGCAGCACTTACAAACCAGGTTAGGTTTTCTGCTTTTCAAAAGGTTCAGGTACCTAAACAAGGCAATTATGTTTTGGCTTCTTCCCCTAACTGTTGCTGCACAAGTGAGTACGCACGTGATTGCAGAAGGTAGAGAAGGATGGGGCAAACTCGGCATGTAACATTTGTTGAAATGACTTAGAAAAGGATCTTTTATAACTTGAAGATGATATTGCAGCCATTCAGTGGTGCTACTTCCTTCTGCCACTCCCCACATATGCAAACAAAGCAAATTCTGTCTCCCGATTTCACCCATTGTTTTTGTACAACGATTGGCATTTTTCAGATATATTTTCTATTATTTTTCAAAGACCTTTTCTATTATTTTTGTTGATCAGAGAGCAAAAAGATAAATAAATTTGCAAACCAGACAAGGTCAAGTGTTAATTAAAGTTATCTGACAGGGAGGAAGTTGACATCCAGTCACCAAAGCAAGAGACTCATCTCTTTTCTTGGCCAATTCAGTGTCAGATTTTCTGGGGTCCTGAAAAATATAACTGCTGTGCAGAAGATATGTCTCCCCTGTATCTCGGGTATCCTGAGGGGTAAGAATGGTTCAGAGTAAGGATTCTCTACTCCACAGATAATGTTTGTTTGTAAAATGTTTTAAGATTCTCAAATCAAAGGGATGTACGGACCACATCCACAAATATATTACATTAAGACAAGACACATAGCTATAGATGTATGTAGACAGGAAAAAAATGCAAAATTATTTCATTAAACTTTGTACAGTTCTGCACAGTGTTAAACCTCATTAAAATTCAAAATTTCATTTTAATTCTACAGTTCAATAAATCACCAGCAAGGCACACTCTGCCAGCACTGTTGTGTTACCAGGAGAGCTGAGAATTATCCCAGACAGAAAGTGGTGGCTGCAAAGGAAGTGCTGGTAAGTCAGATGGCACTGAGCCTGGAAAGTGTGCACATATGCAAATGGGCCCAAATAAGATCCTTACCCAAACATGTGGGAACTACATCCTTCTTGCCTCCTGCCTCAAGAGTCAGAGGGCAGGAGCGTCACCATTCCTGCCACCCACTGCCTGAGAGCAAGGAGGGGCAGGGACGGCACCGGCCCACATTCAGGTTTTTTAGTGGCATCACCCAGTTGTCACCTGCCCTATTCCAGCTGGGACAGGAGCAATTGAACTACAAGCACTTTCATGCTCAGCATACCCCTGTTCTAGCTGGTCCACTCCATCCTGCAGTCCAGGGTGCCCCATCCACCTGATCCCTCACAGCTCACTGAGAACATTTGGCCTTGGCTTCGCATCTCTGTGGTCTCCTGACTCCCTTTCTTTCAGCCAGATGCCTGCTTGGATGCAGGAATCAAAGTGTCTTAGGCTGACTGCAGGTGAAAGAAAAATGCACAAGACAAGCTCCCTGAGAAGAGGAAGACTGATGACTATGTTATCTGTTTTATGTATATATATAGCTTTTCCTGGCATTCCTTCTAACTGCTGGGTTTGTGCTCTTGAATTTCTAAATAGAAATATGCTGAAAAAATTGCTTTTTCACCCAATGCTGTGCAGCCTGTCCTTTCTGGTGCAGGTGTCTGTGAAATGACTTATGTACATTTTAGCATAAGACTAGATAAAGGTATGTGATTGTATACCTTCACACTCCACAGAAGCTTCTGTTGCTCTGCACCATTCAGGATTTGCCCCATTTCTATGATGCAGCTCATCTGTCCAACTTCAATCCATGATAAGAAATTCACTGGAGAGTATCTGAAGAAAAGCTTAGTACCAATGGAAAAGGTACTCAGTAGGTCTACAAGAGATGTGGTGTCAGAGATGTCTAAGAGCAGTCACAGCTGGGTAATAAACTACGATGATGGCCTGGATTCGCCCATAGTTGATACAGTTGATATTCCTAAAAATAACAGAACCTACAGCCTTTGGACAGCTGTACTCAGTAGTTAGATGCTACGTGATGCAATGCCACAAGTATCAGTGGATTTAAGGATAACAAATTTAGGGTACTTAGGTGTGTTATCCACAGAATATTTCCTTTAAAATCAATAGTATAGAAGAGTTTATCTTGGGGGGGGAAAAAAAAAATTCTCCGTGTTCTTGTCAGGTACCTCCAAGTGAATCACTAGTCATTCCTGCTCACTGAAGAAGTCAACTGATATTTTTTTCCTATCTGCAAATGCTCTAAAGTCAACCTGTGATCTGAAGAAAACAGGCAGTGTACTTTCTTTTGTTTGCATCAGTGTGCTAATAAAGATTCTGCAATTGGATTTTATCTGACAAGATGATTAATTGCATTGCTGCATGAGTGCAAGTGGAATTCAGGTCCATCTCACATCCCTGCATTTGGCTCTCCATGTAGTAAAGGGGTTTTGGTTAGTTTTTTTTTTTTTAAAAAAAAAGCTCGGCTTTTGTCAAGCATGCAGCTTTGACTTGAAACTGAGTCTGTTGATCAAGTTCCATTTTTTACCACCTTACTCCTGTAACCTTAACTAGTTTTTTTTAAGAAAACTGAGATCAGCCTCATTGATGACATTAAATGAGTCAGAGACGTGTCAGAGACTAAAAGTGTGATAGCTGTTCTCCTGCAACCACAGGCATCCAACTAGTATTATTTATGTACCATCAACAACGGGACATGCTCAGACTTGAAGGACTAGTGCTGACCTTCCCTTGCTAATCATTTATACACTCCTTGTTTTGAGTGCTCCACCTTAAGGTTTCTCATGACTCACTTTCTCTCTGGAGTGAACAAATAAATCCTGAAGGACTCTGTACATTTTCAAGTGTGTAACCTGTCCCCTCATACTCGTCTTGTTCTCAGCAACAGAAGATCTCCAGGTAGTAGTGCTATTTATTATGGTGTGACCTCAGAGCCATAGGACTTTGAGAGCTGTGAGGATGGTGGTGTTCAGGTTGTTTTAGGCTTCTCCTGCTGAATGTCAACCCAACGCTCTCACAGGTGCTACGAGGAAGGGATAAAGCTCCTCTGCTCTCTGGAGACAGGGAAGTTGGACATTTATAGTTCACCCTCCAAACAGGGAACCTCAAATGTTCAGACCCATACCTTGACCACGGTCAAAGGCTTATTGAAGCAAAATCAAACCTGGTTACATCTCATAGGGATGTATATATAAAATAACACATAACATATATGATATATATAATATCTACAATATAATATACATTATGTTATATATTTGCAGTTCTGCCTTAGATATACATTATACATTGCATGGGTATATATGTATGTATACCCATATATAGGTATGTATACCCATATGTACATGTGCATATACACATACATATGTATATACATATATGTGTGTGTGTTTATAAACACACATGCATTTTTTAAACCATTTTTGCTCATTGTACATGGCCGAGAGCTCTTAAGTTGACCCACTGAATGGGCACTTGCGGACATTTTTTCATCTGGAGGGAACAGTAAATTGAGGAGACCTGTTTCTGGGTTGTTCAGACCAAAAGACCTCACGCTGGACACTCAAATGCTGCAGCTGCTGCTGCTATCCCTTATCCTCTCTGTATTGACTGGCCCATCTGCTAAGTGGGGCTGCTAGTGCTGACATCCCCACTTCCATTGCACTGCTTTTGGGAGAAATAAGCAGTAAATAGTTGCAAATGCTTTGAACGTTCAAAGAGTGTACAAGGGTGAATATTATGAATAGTACAGATATTAACGAATATAGCAATAATGGAAAAGCACCAATATGGTCATTAATGAGACATGCAGCAGTTCACAAACAAGATGATGAGGTTGAGAATCTTAGCAGAAGCAGAGAAGAGAGGAGAGGACATAGGTACAAGAGCGTGCAAGGAAATACCATCTTGTCTTTGTCCCTTCCTTGTGTAGCTCCTCCCCAAGAGGCATTGCAGAGAAGTGGGGTGGGTGGGAAGAACCTCCCCACTGAAGGTTTGCGGGGAGCTTTGGAGAGAGCTAGTCTGCCTGGGGCAGGGTTGGCTTGGCTGCGGGGTGAGAGGTGGAGGGAAGGGAGGAACATCTTTTGGCTTATGTTCAGCAGAGACTGTGGGGCTGGAGCTTAATTGTAGGGACTTGGGACAGGCCAGCAAGGGTGGGGGACACATCAAAATGTCATTGGAAAGAAGGAGGGAGGCTTGATCTAACACACTAAGACCATTGCTGCCCTAATGGTCCCTGGTCGAGACACATCTAATGGGATGGAGCTTCACCACAGCAGTCACAGGGGAGCAATGTTAGAAGTAGGGCACTATGTGTTGGTCCAGCGTGAGGGAGTAACTTAAACTGCAGGGCTATGATGCAGAGAAGGATGTGGTTCTTTTAATTCCTTCCCCTTGTCCCATTGTTTCCTTCCCAAGCGCACACAAAATCTTCCTCTGCCCCTCCCTCCCAGCTCAGTTTTTCTCCTCTCTTTGGCTTTTTGTCCTTTCCCTGTTGTAGAGCCAAGCTCACCAGTATATACCCACGCCCAGAGCAGTAGGGACTTTCCCACATTGAGTTAAATTTGCCTTCCTTTGGCTATTTCTCCCTATCTGGGACCCATATGTCTAGCAAAACAATTGTAAATGAGGTTAGTTCATTACTTTGGCATGGGGCGGCAGGAGGCAGGGACAGCAATGGGTTCTTCAGAAAAGGTTGTATTTCACAGCTGTGCCCATTAGTTATGCTGGGGGGGCCTCATTTTCGTGAATTTACAGAGCCCAGTCACACCACAAAGCTGTACATGGGAGCCCAGGTTCTGAGTCTCCTCCCTATCGGACAGGAAGATGCTGGGAAGGTCTGGGAGTCATGGGCGTGCAGGCAGATCTTGCCTGCCCAGGACATAAAGGACATGACCTGTCCTGCCATTAGCTTTTAGAGCCAAACTCTCCCTCGCTTCAGAGGACGCTTTATGTGTGTGTAAGGAACCGCGGCAAGGTCAGGGCTAGATTGCTTCACATCACCAAAATACGAATTCATACATTCATCCTAGAGCAAGGCTTGTGCAACATGACAAAATGGAATAACATAAAAGCTGGGAGCCAGAGCGCACTGCAACGTCACGGGAGAAAATACCCCAACAGCCCCACAGGAAGGTGACGCTGAATCTGCTGTCAGATTAATCAGGGATTTTCCTTTTTACTACAGGCATGACCTTAAAGCTTTCCTTTGCATGCTAAAGATGCCACCTTTGACACCGAGAGGTGCAGTGCGGTAGAACTACATCTTTTAATGGAAGTTCCCAGGTGACATGCCAGTACTCTGCAAACAGGTAAATTTATGGTCTTTCAGGTACAAACAGGCGTGATTTGTGATCCAGAGGAAGATGTGGTTCTTTCCATTCCTTCTTCCTGCCCTCTTCTAAGCCTTCCAAAGCACATATGAACACGGCCCAGCGATGTAATCTTCCCAGGGCTGGTAAACAATATTCCTAGTCTAAATTACTTGAGTATCTTCAAGAAAAATTAGTAAAATCCCCACAAGCACGGGCTATTAATCATTCTTCAAAATACTAGGCTAGCTTCACTGGTATAACTCAAGAATTCCAGCAACTGTAAGGCTTATCTCAAATCTCTGCCGCTGAATCTGTGCTCTTTTGTTACTGGCTCCAATTTAAAACTTTGTAAATATTGAACAGTTTGTAAATGGGGAAAAATTCCTCTCTCAAAGTTTGAAATATATTTTCCCATACCGATCTTGCACCAAAATAGGCAGTGTTCACACTGGAAAAGGACCCGATTCTAAGTGCTTGTGCTGTGCTGAAAAAAATACATCTCTCCAGACAGGTGCAGACAGCCCTGAACTTGCTTTGCCCATGCTGTGCGATGTTGGGATGCGTGCTGGCTCTACAGCCGTGTTACACAGCACAGCACCTGAGCCTTGCCATGTGCTCCCAGTAAGACCAGGCAACTGGAGAACAACATTTTTCAGAAACCTCCTTGTGTCTGACAGTGAAGAGCATGACTGCTTGTGGTCTTGTGGTACATCTGACAATATGACCACGCTTACGTGTGCAAAGCCAGCTACCATCTGGGTCGCAGTACTAAAGAAATAAAAAAATTAAAGGCACATTATGTCCAGCAACAGCCCCAAGGTGTGCTGGAACAGGTGTGCCAAATGCAGTGATTTATAATGAAGCAGCAATTTATAGCCCTGTTCTTTTGACTGTTTTCTGTCAGCCAGCTCAGAGAGAAGTATTTGTGGCATTCTCGCTGGGCCCATAGTTCATGGCATTATTTCTCGGGAACTGTAAACAGGGGAGTGCTTTTCATACAAATTTGGCTACTATCTAGGGTTTTTTTCCTGTAATAATAATATAAAGCCTCTGTGTATCAGGAGGGAGAGAGGGAGATGCAGAAACTGCTGTATGCACAGTAATACTTATGAAGTCTTGTGCTTAGCTATTTCTCTACCTGCCTGGTAATATACTGTATGGTTTGTTTGCTTCCTTCATTCAAGGATCTTAAAATGCCTTGTAGACCAGATTTGTGGGGAGCAGTAGTATTTTTATTAGATCGACCGACAAACAAACAAACCGATAGATAAATAAACAAACGTGTTTTGGGTCACAAAGGTCTGTTTCCATTCTAAATTAATCTTCAACAGAAGCAGCAATTTTCAATGGTAGTTACGGGCTAAGAAGTGCTGTGTGTTCGGGTAACCAGTGCAACGTCCTTTGGTTCTTCCAGGCTACCGGGGAGGCAGCCGGTGTTTCATTGCTGCTGCAGCGCGGCTGACTGAAGCACTGAGAGGTGGGTTGCCTTTCTCAAGGCTATGTGCCAGTCTGGGGAGATTGAGAAAGTCCTGATCCAGGACTCCTAGTCTTTACTAAGTCTATAAAACCACATTTTCTCCTCTTGTGGCCAGTATTGTCTCAGCAATATTTTTGATTGCTCTCATATAAAGCCCTTTTTTTCCCTGGGTTGTTAATGTTGGCATATAGCTGTTTTCTATCAACCTTCTCCAGAAAATTTAAGTTGTTCTGAAAAGGGAATTAAGTAAGGAAGATTTACTACAGTTTAAAAAAGCCAGCACTTGCAACGCACATCCCCAAAGGAATGCTTTGTGATCCAAAGCATCATTGCCTATCATTGTGTTGAAAATTCTTCCTTAGTCAAAGCCTTTCCATGTTTCTTCCTAGGATATTAACATGGATTTAATCGTCAGTTAAAACATCTGGTGAGATAAAACTTGCTTCTAAAAATAGGCTGAGTGGATGGGACATCAAGCTATTTATCTTGCATTTTTAGTGGTATTTTTTTGAGCATTGATAATTATGGAGGTTATTGGTTTTGCCTCCCCTCCAATCACAAGGACAAAATTTGGAAGTGTTTCACACTGGTCTCAGGCGAACAAGAACAGGATATCTTGTTCCCTGCATAGGATTCATTCTAAATTCATTGTTATTTCCAGGTAACCTCTTCATCTGGCTGTTTGTCCTGCTGTCTCCCTGGCTCTATGTTGTTAACCTAAAGATCATTAGAGATAGTTGCAAGGAGGCTCAAACTTTACTATCCTAAAGCTGAGCTAATGGAAGTAAATGACACTTTTTCCAACTTTCTCAGCAGGAGTGCTGCTTGCTGTTACCATGGCTGGCTGCGTCCTGGCAAATCAAAACATTTCCAGAGTCTGGCATCCTTCTCCAAGGTCTCCAGAGCCACAGCTGCAATGGCCAGGGCCATTTCTTGGTGGTACCAACCTGATGAAAAGCTGCTCATCATTATCCTACTGTACAGACACACGTGAACATGGGTGACTGTCTCCGTGAGCCCAACGAGAAACGTGAGTGAGTTTTGTGCAGGTGCATGCCTTGGCAACAGCCACACATCAGGGGTCTGCAGCCCCCTTCCTGGCAGGGCCTGAGGTGCCCTCTAAATTCAGGGGACTCTTGCAATCCCAGCCAAGATGAGGCTTTAGAGTGGCAGACGTATTTTGGAAATACGGATTTCAAATTACTGGTTATCTCAAACTTACTGCCTACTACGGACAGTCCTAAAGGACAGGTAGAGCCTCCTCTGTCACTGCCCTCTCTGAGTACACAAAGCATTAGGAGCAAGCCTGGATCACGCATGGCACTGCCACTGTCACAGCGTCCAAAACTGTCCCAGGCAGTGGAGCAGGGCTCCTCTGCCCAACCTTGCGCTGAAGTTGTGGAGCAGGGTAGGCCCAAATGTCATTTCAAGGGACATTTTTATTTCTAAGAGACATGCTGTGGCAGCATCTGTTACTCGCAAAGCAAGCTTTTTCTGTTATGGATTTTTTTCCCTTTCTTTGTAGTTTAGTTAAAGTAATTGTGGATGTAAGTGTACAGCTGGGTTCTGTATAAGAAGAAAACACACACTGTCTGCTGCAAGCAGGAGGCTGCCCTGTCAACGCTGCTACCCAATGCAGCCAGGGCTGGCTCGCCCGCAGACCGGCACATCCCCATCCTCAGCCTTGCAGCGGCAGAGCCGTCTGGGGTGCTTCGTGCCAACCCCAACTCCCTTCAGCTGCTGCCAAAACCCTTGCAGGCCCAGTGTTGTCCTGGTATCACGGTGAGAGCCCTCGGGGAGGTGGTCTCTCGGCTCCCGGCAAGCGTCCCCGCGGAGGCAGGCATCACCTGGCCGCCCACCTTGGCCGCTGGGCGATTCCTGGCAGAGGTGACTCACAGGCAGGGAACCCTGCGAGGGCGCTGGCACATGCCTTCACTGAAACACTGCCTACAGCCTCCTGCCTCTGCCCAGCTCGCCCTTCCTGCCGCCTTTCCCCCGGGGTCCTAACTCCCGACTTTGTTGCTCTATAAACATAATAACAATAATTATTCTCTCATTGGACACATAGCCATCTTCTTTGTTTGCAGGCTTAGATAAATATCATTCAAATCATGGAGTCTGATTCATGAGTCAGGATGATGGCAGCCCTCCAAAACCTCCTTGCCCATGGAGAGTGTGTTTGTGTGAGAGAGATAGAGAGTTTCACTGTATGAGGAGTAAGAAACTGGAAGCCAAGTGAATTAAATACAAAGCAGATAATTATGTGTAATTCATTTACTGACTAATGATTGCACCTGGTACGGAGGTTTATGAATTCATTTGACTCTGCATAGGTTCTCAAAAACAATCTCTCTGCTACAAGATAAAAACTAGACTGGCATTTCTTAACAGACCAGTATTTTTACATTAGTGTTCTTGTAAAATTCTGCCTTTTTTGTTCATTCCTTATTTTATCTCATGGCGTTTCACTTTTCCTGCGTTCACCTGGTGCCTCTTTGACAGTGACAATTGCTCAGTGCTGTCGAGGCTGGGTGTCACTGCAGAATGAAGCCATCACTTTGCTCCTGAAAGCCACACAGTGCAATTAGACATGGTATTTATCTCCCATCCGCTGCAGCCAAACCTTGCCACGGAGACTGTGCCTTTGGCAGGGGAGCGGCAGGTCACGGCCCCCCTTCCCCTTCTGCTGGGATCACCAGCAAATTGTCACCGCAGCCTGATGCCATCAGTTGCTTCCAGCTGAACACCAGCAGACAGTGCCAACCTTCACCTACTAACGCCTGGGTTGATTTCAGGTCGAAGACCCAAAGACAAAGCCTTTGATGGGGTGAGAAAGCTTGTGCTAACCCAGCGAAACCCAGAAACCCAGCAGCAATGTCTCAGTGTTGATGTCAGCCTGAAGACGTCAGCCTGAAGACCGCAGCCTGTGTGACACCGCTCACGCCTGGTGCGCTCAGCCCCCGGTGACCTGGGCGAGCAGTGGCTGGGCGCTGTGTCTGCAGTTCCGGAGTGGAGGTCTGAGCCGTGCCGGGCAAAGCAACGTGCCCAAAGCCTCGCTCGGTGCTCGCAGCAGTGGAGATGCTACCCGCGGTGAGGCTCTTACCAAGTGGCAGAAACAAAAGAGCTTTCCCAGTTGCGTTCCCCGTGCAATCACTAGGCGTAAGCTGGAGCCCCTCTCCCAGCCTGTTAATGTGCTAAAGGCAGCTCACCTTAATCATCCCCTTCATCCCCCCAAATAAAACTATACACTCAGTTAATTGCTCAGGTCCACTGTGATGGTGGTTGGTCAAATCAACAGACAATTGGCCGTGTATCCTGCTGAAGGGTCTGGTTTTTTATTAGTCAGTTTAAGCACAGGGTGCTTGAGAGGTAAATGTACAGCATTTGTGCATGGGGGAGAGGGCTATGTCTGCAGGCACTGGATGAATGCAGATTTCCATGAGATGCACTTTAAGACTGACTTTGGGAAAGGAACAAAACAGGAATGACATAGAAGAGAAAGGGGAAGTTATCTGGCAGTTTGACTAGAGACTATTTAATAAATCATGAGATGATCACACTGAAGGAAGAAAACCCAATAAGCTGATTACACTTACATACACTTTCTAGCATGATTTGCCATTGAGTGTTTACCGAAGTGTAACATGGTGAAGCTGAGCTCATGGCTGCCAATAAAATAGCTGTAGTGCCTGATGTAACTCCCATTGCTGCAAGAACACACACTCGGAGGTGTCTCCTTGGAGCTGTCATCAGCCTCAGTGCGTGGTGACGGGAGAGAGTGACCTGAACTCGCTGCGCACCCAGCAATCCCTCCGCACGGCCCCCAGGCTGTGTGCCGGGTCCCCGTGGGGTGCTGGCCCTGCGCCTCGCAGCCCTCTTGGGAAAGCGGCAGAGGTGCTGCTTTCTCCATCCGTGGCAGCCAGGTGATCAACACATCAGCAACACCACTAGAGTAACCCTATGCTCTGCTATTTCTGATTTGAGTGATTTGTAATTAGAAAAGCCAAAACCAGCTCATCTTGTTCACATGAGTATTCCCATTGACTGAAATGCAGTCAGCATGCGCTTTAATTTTGAACCTGTGCAATCCTTTTCCAATGAAGATCTGGCAAGCCAGAACAGATTGCAGTCTGTGAGATACTTGCAGTGTGATAGTATTTTACCTGTAGGTGGATCCTCATTTTAGATAGTGAGATGCAGAGCCAATGAGCCTGATTCACTGCTGCATTACTCCGGTTTTTCAGTGGAATAACACCACTGAATCATCAGCAAAGTTGAAATAACAAATAATAAAATGGGAGCATTGTGTCTAAGTTTGCAGCGCGTGTATGGAAATGACTGGCTTCTTCTTGCAGAACCATTAACCTATACGGATTTTTTTCAATTCAAAATGTATCAAGAATGACAATGTGTCTAGGCTAAAGTTTTACATGTCAAAAAAAGAATTAAAATCTAATATAACAGCTAGCATGGGACTCCCTCAGTATGTTGATGCGGTGATTAATTTTTTTTTTTTATTCAGAAAAAGAGGATTTTTGAGAGAAGCGCTCAAACAGCTTCTGAAAAGATGCAATTTTTGATACAGTTCCTTTCTATGCCCCAGATGGGGAGCGTGTAAAGCTTAGAAATAGGGTAAGTTAAAAAGCTAGTCCTGGTTTCTTTTCAATTTCTGAAAATACTCACTGAGCAACTGAAAAGAACTGAGTAATTGTGATCTTTTTGCAAGTAATGCTCTGGAAAAGCCAACTAAAGGCAGTAAGCAAGCTTGCAATTAGTAGTTATAATTATAAAGTGTATACATAAAACAATGTAACATCATAAATAAAGGCCAAATTCAAATGATGCAATAGGAACAGCAGAACATCATATAAAGATGGACAAACAATCCAGCAAGAGAAATACTTCTAAATTATCTGTATTTTTCCAATAATAGCAACAAAAAAATTTAAAATAATAGCAGTGCTTTGTTTTATTTTAGGTAACAACTTTTACAGTAACCCTGTCTCACTGCCACCTGATGCTCGTGCTTCTGTTGTAGACCAGAGTCTTCCTTGGATGACGGTCGCAGTCACAGTGTCAGACTCAGTGATAAGAGACCGTCACAAGCACAGGCTGGTGTGGGAGCCTGTGGCTCAAGCAGCGGGCTCAGATCATCTGTGTTGTTTGTCTTTATCAGGGGACCGCTTCATGACTCACTTCCATTTCCATCACTGAAAGCAGCTATCAAATGCCACAGCTTTTTTTTTTTTTTTTTTGAGCTTGAGCCCATATGCTTTCTAGGTAAGCCAGATTTATGTCAAGTGCAGGCTATGGAGCTTGAACAAGGACTGACTTAAGTACAATGCAGGGGACTGTGCTCAACAGTCTGTGGTATGTTTAGGTATGTGCACACCCTAAGCTCCACCAAACTGTGACAACGCTTTATGTACTACACGGGAAATGTGAAACTCCAACATTACGGAGCAGCATCGCTGTAGCTCTCCTCTGAACGAAGCGCGTGCAATAGCAGAGCAGGATTACGTGCTGCGCTCCTTACAGAACTGCTCTCAAAATAAAGTCCTGGATGCAGCTAGAGAAGGTGAAGAGACGTAATACCTTAGGGAAATGTTTTTATTTATTCTCCTTGGGTGCATACATGGCAATCACCCATGCAGCGTGATCCAGGATGTTGAAAACCATTTCATTATGTTCTATAAATAAAGGACTGATGTGGTTCAATTGTATCAATTATGCAACTCTTCTAAGTGGCGTAGTCAAGGGTAAACGCAGGCAAAGGGCACTCCCTTCGTACCCACTTCTACTCTGGGCACTTCTAGTATTTACCTGCTCCTTATATACCACAGACAGATGAATCTACCCACTTTTATTTACCACGGTACCACTGACTCCTCTTTGGTCAAGACCTTTTCCTATGCCCAGATGACACAACGAAATAGAAAATGGAAGTCAAGACGCTGCTATGTGTTAGTCTGTTGTGCAAGATGTAAGTGTGGCTGTACAGTAATTTTGAGCAAAGCATCGGTTTTAAACAATGTTTAAACTGACACCATTATTATGCAATATAATTAATTATGGCTAGAAGGGCATTTGAGGTTAGTTGGCACTACCTTTGTCCATTTTATAATTATACCAAGAAGAGGATGACTAAGTTGTGCCTAAGCTAATTGTATCCATTTGGTTTTATCCCTCCTCTTCACCATCATAAGTCACTTGCATTCTGAACTGTAAGGTTTTTTGAGGAGTTTGGGTGCATTTGTGCTAAATGCAACGGAGCTCAGTGCTGACTGGGCAGCCTCAGGTAATATTGCAATAGAAGCACTAACAATAGCAATAATAATTACAGCTCGTCAAAGTGGTAAGTACAAAACAAATGTCACTTTTTTCCTGCCACTGTTACAGATACCTGCAAGAGATTTATCCTTATCTGCTCCTGTTCTGTGCGTTCTAGGATGTGTTTGTACGGCAAGATGAAGCTTCACAGCATGATGTGATGTCCTCCAGACGTGCTGTGAACCCAGCAGACGCCTCCAGAGAGCAGCTGAGGACCAGTGACAGACCGACCCAGCAGCACATGCTGTGCCAGCCCTCTTGCCGAATGTGCTGGGGGGTTTCACTATTTAAGGGATGCACAATACAGCTCAGATGCTCGGGCTGATGGAGCTGGGCACCCCAAATAGCAGGCAGCCTCCTGCTCTTCAGCCCGCCCCAGCTCCCGCGGAGCCAGCTCAGCGCTTTCTGCACCGTGTCTACCAGCAGTCCCCAGCCCGGGCCGGTGGCTGCAGCGCAGCCGTGGCACTGTGCGAGAGCTGCTCCCCTGGAACAGCAGTTTGCTGCCGGTGTCAGAGCCGTGGTGCGGACAGCAGGTTACCCGGGCGCTGGAGCCAGGCTGGCTGCCACAACAGCCCAGCCGCATCCGCAGAGTGCCGTGTTTGAGCTCGGGAGCTGCCCTGGACCTGAGCTGGCAGGCCTTCGCGCACCGGCCAGACAAGCTGCCCAGGGGCAGTGGCACGTAAACTGTCTCTTTTGAATGTTACCTGGCAGTGTCAGGATTAAAAACAAACAAACAAACAAACAACACCACCAAAAAACCAAAAAAACAATAACAGATTTGCCCCGGAAAGGAATTTGGTAATGCATGGTCTTGTTTGGCTACGACAAAAGGCTATAGTCTTCAGCTGATGGCTGGAAACTGGGTTGCACTTATGTAAAATAGAACTGCCTGCAAGGGCTGAATGCCGTAATTAACAGGCAGTTTTAGAAATTATTGGCTAATTCCATTTAATAGAAATACTGCCAACTATTGTTGTTAAAACTTGGTTTGTTCCTTCAGTGGTAATATAAAATGACTCAACATGGCTTCACTGGGAAGAGATACCTTTGTCTGTTACATATCATTACCTACATTTTTAGAGTGGTTTAATATGACAATACAAATTTTGAAATGTAAATTTCCCAGAACTAACTAGAGGGCCACCTGCCTCCCGAGCAATCACAATATTGGTGATACAACCTGACTTATTTATCGTAACGTGGCATTACTGACCCAGTCCCGCTCCCATGGCAGGCAAGGCAGCTTTTGCCACTGACAGTGTTTAAGTAGTATGCTTAAAGGTTTCTGTAACCGGCAAATACGTTCACATAAGCCTGAGCAGCTCCATCTGGAGCATTTCCCTTGCAGTGTGTACAGTATCGCTCAGAGAATTAATCCACGGTTTTGGTAACAAACTCTCTGAACCATACCGGAGAATACAGGTAGCTCTGAGATAAAGTGCTCTGCTCATGTGATGCAGCTGTTGTATCACCTAAGAACATTTTCACAATGCTGCAATAGTGACTGAAAGGTTATTTCTCAAACCCTGTCACCCAGAAGGTACCAGCTGAAAAGTTTCTGTTTGATTGCTAAAGAGTAGAAAGCAATAAATGAATATTGCCAAATCTTAGATGAGGCATGATGTGGATGTTGCACACCGCAGTCTAACGCCCACCTTCACTTCAGGGAAAGGAGAAACCAGACCTGCAGACAAGCTAATCACCTCCTGGTTTGAGAGTTCCCACTCACCTGTTTGGAAATGAAGTGCAGAACCTCACTGCTTTCTATTTACTGCACCAAGAGCCAGCAGTCGCTTAGTGCTTCCAAAGAGTCACTAATTGCACTCCTATTGCAGCATTTTATGATGCCTTCTAATGTATAGATTTAAAAGAAAAAGCAGTCTGTGCCGAGATTGACCTTCCTGATACAAGCAGGAGAGGTAAAGTCCTCTCTCTGTTCAGCTGGAAGTAGCACAAAGGTGAGGCACTGCTTATGTTTGGGAGGGCTTGACAGCGTGGGTGTCTGACCTGCCAAACCAGGGTCACCTCACCTCAGCTGCAGCACCGGGCTCTCAAGGGCAAGGCTCGGGCAGTCAGACGGTGTCAGGCAAAACCAGAGCTCCCAAAGCCTGGTTTCTGGCTGCACCCATTGGCGAGTTTAAGCACACGGACTGTGCATCCTTTCGAGGGCAAGAGGCAATACCCTTCTTTCTCAAGGCAGGGACTTCAGAGCACGTGGGCATCGACACTCACATGGGCATCGACACTCAGAAATGCTGGTGGTCGATGCCCTCCAGACATGCCTGAAGTAAGCAAGACAGGGATGTTAACAGCACCAAAGGGATTTGGGTACCCCATCCCACTGGCTTTCAGTAGCGCTGATCATGATGAGCTCTTGGAGAACCCTGTGAAACCCAGCCCACTGTCTGACGCAGGTTCCAGCCCCCCGAAGCTGAAATGCTGGTTAACATGTACGTAACCTGCGCTGCACTTGAAGCAGCTGTTTTGCAGTAATCCCGGTCAGCAGAGCACGGTAACTTCCCCGAGTCCCTTTTGCAGACCCACATACTGGCCTGTGGACGGTCTCAGTGAAGAGCAGAGCCTCAGAAGAGGAAGGCTGGCCCCAAAGCACACACATGGGTCTGGAGGCTGCGTAGTCCTAGTGCCGAGGTCAGAAATGAAACTGCTGCTGCAGTACACATTCCAGTGTACGGCATGGCTGTTGCTAACCTTATCCGCGGGCCTCCTCATCAGCAATCTCCCCGTTAGTTGACATCGTATGCCTGTATTGGATGACACTGATATTACAGTGCTTATACAGATGGTGAAGCTATATTAACAAATAATATTGAGTGAATTGATTTCCCCATCCTGCATTGCTGTCTCTGCTCTATTCCCTCCATTGAGCTGGGCATTAAAAGACAATTTATTCCCTTGTTCAGACCCCACATATCATTGTATCAGGAGAATTCTTGTCCACCTGCTAGAAACAGTGAAGATGTGAATGGATCTTCTCTTTTGAAATGTTACTCCATCCTCCCACACCTCCTTCTTCGGTGCTAACTCCAGTCAACCATCTCCAGGATCTACACCCACTCTAATCCCAACTCACTGATGAACATACATGAAAACAGACCTTGCTAAATATCTTGCAGCTCCTGTTCCATAGCTCTGTTTATAGGATCATTGGGATACTACATCTAATCCATAAAGGAGAGCCCCCTGGTTGGGTAAGGACTCTGGGGTTTAGTGCTCACTCCGTGGAACAGGTTACTCACCACAACGCTCAGCAATGCAGCTCTGAGGACCTCCCGGACCTCCGGACTGAGCCAAGTGGAGGCTACAGCTGGTCCTGATGAGGGGTTTGGGAACATCCCCCTGTGGGGATGGGCTCCACAGAACCTGAACGAGGAGATGGCTGAGCTCCCCAGGGGACCTGATTCCACCCAGAAGGGCTCCCGTGGGCATTCTTGCAGACTGTGTTATGGTTGGAGCATCCAGCTGAGCGGCTGAAGGTGCACTAGAGCCCCTCGCCTCGCTCCTCCTGCCCTCCCTCCCAGGGAAAGCCCTGCACGCTGGGGGCGGGGGCCCTGGACGCTAAACGTTTTCCACTTTGTACCAACAACCTCCTGCAAAGATGGAGGCTGCTGAGCAAACAGAAAGTTCAGTGTGGGACACTGGTGCAAAAGAGGTTTCAAAAGGTGACGGGAGGAAAAGTTACCTAGCACTGGTACTATAATGTCTCAGCACTGATGTCATAAATAAAAGGAAGTGTTGGACGTTTTATTTTGCTTGTGTGGTAAACTGTACAGTTAGAGTCTGAATAAACCTCTTCTGTCAATTTTATTACCTTTGTGATATAAAAATAAATAAACTTAAACAAAGAAGGAGTGGAGACCTGCCAAGCCAGCCTTGTTCAATAAGAACCGCACTGACAAGGGAATAATTTTGTCCTAAAGCTGAGGGGATAAAGCAATAAGCTTTCAGGAGGGCAAAGCCCCTCCAGAAGGAGCTGTGTTTTACACAGGAGGATCTAGAATAAAAGAATTAAAAAGGGGGCTCTTTCAAAAAGAAAGGAAAAACGAAAAATGCCATAAAATTTTTGCTACCAGAACTGCTTTCTAGTTTGACGGGAAGGCTGCATGCAAATAGCTGCTGAGAAATAGGAGCATGGCAGGATAATAGCAATTAGGAGCATTTTAATGATCATTAAAAAAAAATCACAAGTAAATGATACAGTCTATTAAGTAACTTTTACTAGGCTGAATATAAAACAGACATCAAGAAATCATGCTTTTACTCTGCAATTAATCTCAGCAGTGAGTTCTAGACTTACCGCTCCGATGCCAACATGGGAACTTCCAGTAGGCAGCAACCCATAATTACTGCTGGGCGGAGGTGAATCAACCACTGTCTGTCATGAAGCCAAGGAGAGACCCTCAGACCATCTGCCAAAGGTGGGTGGGTGAATAAGAGTGTTACTTTCTTGCTAGACTCCGATCAGGGCACCACACCTTGTGATAGTATCTTTGTAATAAGCAAACAGCTTTAAATGATATTGTGTCACTGCAGGAGGGTGACCCAGCAAGTCGGGTTTCATTAATGCACGAGGGACTGCAGCGCGCAGGTACTCACACTTACCTTGGGACCCTGGAAACCTCAGCCTGCCATGCAGAGGAATCACAGAATCATAGAATTGTTCCGGTTGGCAGAGACCTCCAAGATCATCGGGTCCAGCATTACCAAGTCCCCCACTAAATCGTATCCCTTAGGGCCTCGTCTAAACGTCTTTTGAATACCTCCAGGGATGGGGACTCCACCACCTCCCTGGGCAGCCTGTTCCAATGCCCGACAACCCTTTCGGTGACGAAATTTTTACGAATGTCCAATCTAAACCTCCCCTGGTGCAACTTGAGGCCATTTCCTCTTGTTCTGTCATCAAATCAGAACTCAGGAATCTAAACTCTAGAATCAGGATTCTAAACTCTAGCCACACGTGCCTGAGATCGTGTCTCCTTCATTAGAGATGCTCCACAGCAGCGTTGTCATTACACGAACGTCCCATTTGCTTTTCTGTGCAACACTGTTAAAAGTCTTCTAATGTGCTAGTAAGGAGATTACAAGTGTCAGTCAGTCCATCACAGAAACACAATCACATTAGTATGGGTACAGCGAAAGATGATAGGATTATGTATGTTTCTTCTAATTAGCAAGACGTGCTCGATGCTGCATGCCCAAGTGTTCCTACAGAGCCAGTATGTCCCACCGCTGCGCCTGCCTCTTTCCTCAACTGCAAGTTCATGGTCCAGTTCCAGCCACAGAGGACGTGTCTGCTCTGCCAAGCCTTTCCAGCTGCGAAGGCCCCAGTGAATCCCACAAGGCCCTCCGTGAGGCTGGCCCATCGCTGTACTGACCAGCATTTCCAGGAGTTTTGTTTTCCACAGAAACAGAGCGATTCAGGGGAAGTCAGCGATGCCTCCCTGGCTGTGAGCAGGCACCATGGCTGCAGCCAGGCCCCGGCAGCAGGAGTGAGCCTCAAGCCACCCAAGGGTATGCCAGCTTGGAAAACCAGCATTTGTCCTGCTCTGGCCCCACAGTCAGACCTGGTGGCTTTCCAACCATTTTCTTTCTTACTTGCTATAGTAGTGCTTACCTCAGTATTGTACTTCAGACCCCAGTGAACCAAAGTTATACCTCATGAAACTCAATCGTCTTCTGTGAATTCAAACCACCATAGGCCATTGTGCAAAAGTGTATTTTGGCAAGTGCCTGGCCCTTCCTGTTGACTGAATTACTCGTGCTCTGTAGAAACGACCATGCCTGTCCTAGCAGTCGGTGCAGATGACCTTATCCTTTCTTCTTCTGTATTTTTTCCTTTTATTCAAACTAGTTGAATCTTTGCCAGGTGCCAGATCTGACACTACCATACTCTACTGTCTGTTGGCCTGGTAGCCTCGTTCCTCCTCTTTTCCCATTTCCTCCCCTTAGGGCTCCTGCCCTAAGGTAACACAAAGGCCATGGCAACAACCGCAGGAAGATCGTCCTTGGTAGCGAGGCTGGGAAGAAAGGGGTTCCCAACGGAGGAGAAATAGGTGTGTCCTGGTTAGGCTGCTTCTGAGTTTGACCTGCTCAGCCACTCCCTACCAAAAATTCCTTCAACCAACACTGCAGGCTCATGCTGAAGGTCTCACAAACTCAACACCTGTAATCAACAGGCTTCTTCTGAAAGGGATTAGCCAAAGCATTAGCAAAGATGAAGATGTCTTATGTAAGATATCAGTATATTTTTCCTGGGAATATGATGGAGCAAATCCACACAGAAGCCATGTCCAGATACAAGACGGTGGCTAGGAACAGCCAGCATGGATCTACTACAGACAAATTGTACCCGGCCAATGTGGCTGTCATCTGTGCTGGAATGACGGGCTGGATGGATGAGGTGGGGGAAGCAGTGGATGTCACTTTGGTTTCAGCATGGCCTTTGACACTATCTCCCATATGGGCCAAACTGGGGTGGTATTGCCTGAATGGATGGACCACAACCTGGCTGAAACAAGCTCACGGCTGGGCCATGAAGCTCAAAGGATAATAATGGTCAAACTAGACATTTAATTGGCGTTAACAGACGGCATTCCTCAAGTGACAATGCTAGGGCCAGTCTTCACCAGCAACCTGGATGACAGAGCAGAATGGTTCCTCAGCAAGTTTGTGCATGACACTGAATTCAGGCTGCAGGTCATTATGCTGGAGGACAAGGCAGCCATTCAGGCGGTCTTCAGCAACCGGGAAGACAAGCCTGAAAGAAATCTTCTGAAATTCAGCAAGGACAAATGTAAAGTCTGCACCTGACACAGAGTAAACCTGTGCGACAGCACAGGCTGAGAACTGAGCAGCTACAAAGCAGCTTTGCTAAAAAAAGCAGCTTTGCTAAAAAAAGCACCTGGGGTCCTGGTGTACAAGAAGCTGAAGAGGAGCCGGCAGCGTGCGTTTGCAGTGATGACAGCTAATCACACCCTGGGCTGCGTGAGCGAGAACAGAGCCAGGCTCTCTGCAGAAGCGCACAGCACAAGGGCAGTGACCATGAGTTGCAGCAGGAGAAATTCCATCGGACATAACAGAAGAAATTTTTCAAAATAAGAGCGGTTAAACTGGAGCAGGTGCACAGAGAGGTTTGTGAAATCCCCGTCCTTGGAGATTTCAAAAATTTCATGGACAAAGCCCTGAGCAACCTAAGCTAATGTTGACGTTAGCCCTGCTTTGAGGAGGCTGGAGTGCAGCCCTCCAGATGTCCCTTCCAACTGATACTATTTTGTGGGTTGTTTTGGTTGTTGTTTGGGGTTTTTTTTGGAGCTGTTGATCAGGGAGACCTGGCTGGAATTAATGATTCCTAAAAAGAATGGAAGCTGGTAACCCTATAGCATCATCTGCTAATTATTTGTTTATAATATGAATGAATTCTGAGTATGCATCACAAGTCCAGACAGTCAAGAGACTTCACTTCCAAGATTTTATGTTTAAGGATCAAAGAACTCAACTTTCTCTCTCAGATCTTCAAACTGAGCAGAAAAGAGGTCCTGCCATTAACACACAGGAGTCAAACTTGCAAAAAACTCCTCAGTTCAGAGCTAGCATGAGAAAGACTATTTCCCGGCTTTGTTTTGGATATACGCAGCTCTCACACATTCTTGTGGTGGCAACTTCACATGTTGAGAGGCTTTCTAATGAGACCATTGTTTTGGCCTGAAATGTTGTGAAAGCAAGGCCTGAGATCCGGCCTCCAAACCCAACCCCTGCCTCAGTATTTACCTCCCACCATGATCTCTTTGGTTGAGATAGATAGAAAACCACGGCCCATCTCTAGTCCCAGATCTACCCTGGCATAGAGGTATGAAGCAGCCTGTGTACTCGGGTATGCAGGGGACAACCTTACAGGATCTGCCACAATGGTGGGGGGGGACTCTCCAGACCAGGACAGATCGAGTGTGTATGTGCGCAGTGCAACCCTACAGCACACACGGGCTGCTACAGTGCAGTGGCTCAGTCCCATCCGACACGCTGTGCTGGGCACTATTTATGTGCAGACATTTGTCCAGCAGTCTGGGCTGCCGAAAGTTCAGAAAAATAGCTAGCTGCCATGAAAAAAAAAAAATCAAAGCTAGTTGCTGAGGCTCAGCAGAACCAGACTGCAAATGTGGGGCATGGGTCCATGAGACCATGCCTCCAAACAGCACTGGCTGCAATGCCAGGTGTGTCAGCACAGCAGGAGAAGCAAAGAACACAGCACTCCCCGAGACGGGCCAGGATATTTTTACCTGCCAGTCTCTGGAGAGACACAGGTCACCCCTGTGAGTCACAGCGCCAAACGCCCCCCACCCCCAAAGCCCCAGACGACCCAGCCCTTCTGCAAGCTGCTTGTTGTCAGAACAACAATGAATGCTCAGAAAAGGCACCAGATTTGTCCCCTGTCCCTGCATCAGTTAGGTTCTGTGACACCACACAAAACCTAGGCCAAGAAGGAAAAAATAAATAAGTAAAAGTAAAAACTCAAACATATTTGAAAGTATGTTCAGAAGCAAACAAGCAGAACCTCTTATCCAAACAAATCATAGTTAGATCTTGGGTGAGACAGTGTTTATGAAGGTTTCGTCAAGAAGCTTGCTTGGAGATACTTCTCCAGCCTTAACATAACACTACCAGCCTGGACAAGCGCTACAAGAAAACACCTCATTAAAATGCTGTTGTGGTATTTATTTATAGATAGTAATTTATATCGCACCCATCATACACACCGATCTGGCAGCTACGATCAGTAAATTGGGCTGCTTCTCCCACAGCACTCCCTGCCCCAAATCCACTCCGCTCCCTTACCAACACAACTGCTTCCCACTTGGTATCCGGCATGTATTCAGTGTGACAGCAGTGTCGCTCTGAGTAAGCCTCTCTTTGTCCACATGTATCCAGCCCTGCACTCTCCAAACGTGCAGGTGGGGTATCAAAGATGCAACAGCCCCATCGAGAGCCAGACACACATCTGTGGTGCTTTGTAGCTAGGTGTTCTTGGGTACAATCATCAGCCACTACAGGGCTCATCCCTGGAGTGGACAGGCAGCTGGAGTCTGCATTTCCTGGAGTGTCCAAGGGTCCAAGTGGCTTTGGAATGCACCAAGGATAATACCAGAGAAGCTCTTCTGCAGGTCATAGACACCAGTGCAACAGCCAGCATGATAAAACACCTTATAAGAAAGCATAGGGTGCGTCTTTGGCGGGGGGGGGGGGGGGGGCGGGGGGGCATGTGGGGAAAGGAAAAGGAAAAAAAGAAAAAAAGACTGGCAAAAAAAAGAGGTTAGATGAGGTAGCTGGGACTGCCGGGGGCAATCTGAAATCAGTTTACATTAGAGCAGGTTGCTCTTGATTTCGCTACAGCAGTTGTCACGCTTGGTAAGAATAACAAGCTATTCATAGGGCAGCCACCATTGTGCAGCTCAGCACATGCAGCCTAGTGGAAACAAATCCAAGCAAATGCAGTGGCTAGGATGGGACTTCTTTTTTAAAAAAGCACATAAAATGGTTATGTAAATAAATTTCCACTTCAGGAATCTGTGAGAACAATTGTTTCCTTGTAAGAGGACTTTGCTGCTGGAGCACCTGATGTTTTACGGTAAATCTGCACTTTAGACTGAAATGCTGTCCTGTACATCCCACTGTAGCTCCTAGGGCCTTCCCACTATCTGGCCCCTTCAATCTCCCACTTTTTTTAATACTTTCAAGCTCATCAGCTATCCAGAGTTCCACTTCCGTGCATGCCCAGAACTGCCCCAGTCCTGACAGGGCCAAGCAGCTCAGCCCAATTCACACCTAAGTCAGATCAGGATGCAGAAACTGGGCGTTGCTTTGCCAAAATGCCCTGAGGGCTTTGATCGGGGATTATATGTTACCTGGTGACTGTTTCATGTAAAATGCATAAACAGTCCTGGGAGCACAGTCCAGAATCTCAACTCCCATGTGAATGCTCGAACCGGTAGGTAAGGCAGGCATGCTCCCCAATGTGCACTTGCTTTCCGGCCCAATGATTCAACAGCACGTTGCTGCAGAGCAGCAGATCCTCGGCAGAGAGTGGGCTAGGAGTGTCCAGCTCCCTGCCTTGTGGCTTGGGTGCTCTGCTAGAGGTGGCAGATGGGAACAAACAGCCTGAGCAGAACAATGACCCTGTTTGTCACTTCCTGGCTGCTGGTAATCCACATTTCAGATTAGACATCCTTGCTGTGACAGAAAGGCTGTCTGTACTCACCTTCCAGAGGAGCTGCTGGGCCGGGTTTAAAGCAGTAGCAATTAAGACTTAAAATTTCCCTATTAGTCTCTCTGGCCACCACGTTGAACGTTTTGGTCCTCGTATGGAAGTGCCAGACTTGCCTCGGGCACACTGCAGGGACCGTTGGCTCTAAAGTCAGAAGCTGGGCACTAGAAATCAAGAAACACAGAGAGATCTTAATACTGAGACATCAAAGTACTCTAGGGTATAACTTCAAAAATTTGTAATTGCATCTGCAAATGGCTACACCACATACTTACTCAGCCTGGGCACTCAGGTCATGGTGCATAACACGAGGAGTTTCATGAATTAGCATGTGCTAAGGGTGAAAGCCTTTGGGAAAATCTGTACTGCTGCTATCGCTACAGAGAAACAGTGTCTTCCCCTACCCCAGCACCACACCAACTCCCTCCCTGCTAAGGCTCTCTCCCTTACATGCCTTGGTGCATTTGTCTCATCCAGGACCATTTGTTGGAGAAGGGAAACAGCTTTGTTTCTTCAAAAAAAAGGGAAAAAATTGTATTTAGGTCATTAAATAGCAAAATGCTTTCTGCATCTGTTTGCATTGCTCATAGATATTAGAAACATTTTTTCATGAGCAGAAGAATTATTTTACCATAAAAATGCACAAATGATGACATGTCTCTGAGGAAACATCCAACTGGACAAGCTTCCACCAGGACCAAATTCATGACAGTGTGCAGCTTGGTCTAGTTGTTTTCCATTTTTACTACACAAATTATATTTGCAGTGGTAGAAATTGGTAATTCAGTCCTGGACCAAATACACAAAAATGCTTTGGAAAATGCCATACTTTGCTCACAAATGCAAAGCAAAAGTTGTTTCTAAGTTTCACTTACTGCAGCAACTGTTCCACATATTGAATTTCCCCATTTGCTGCAGTGCTCAGAAAGTTCCTTTGGAAACCACTCAGCACACCCAGTACACACACTGAAAACACCAGGAGAGAGCCACAGGCCAAGTCACTTCTAATAAACTCTCTCAGGCTTCCTTCTGTCTGAGATGCCAGGATAAAGAGCAAAGCTGTTCACATTGCTGCCATACCATGATTTGGGGGCAATACCTCCTTCTGATATCTCAGAAGAATGAAAAAAGAAAGCGAACGCTGGGAAAATGCTTCTGAATTGTGTACTTCAGCCAAAACGAGCCCCACCAGGTTTTCACCACCAATGCCACAGCTCATCTTGGGATTTCCATCGCATTCGCCATCACAGACAACATTAGGGACTCCAGCTAAAAGCAGGGGCAGCTACCAACTGAGCTGTAAGGCTTCACTGCTGCTCTGAGAGCCTCGTCTTCTCCACAGCTCAGCACAAAGCATAAGCAGAAACACAGTCACTGGTGGGTCCAACCCCAAGATCACCATTTGCTACAGAGGGCTATGAATACCACAGGGCACATACAAAAGGCTGACACTTGTTGCCATGAAGGTTGGTCAGTAGTTTTATTGCGTTGCACATGTGTATGCATTGGCCAAACTGTAAGGGCCAAAGGGGACAGCAGACAAGGAGCAGTCTTAGCACTTGACCCCCCAAATAGCATAGCCTTTGTGTGGTGATCTTGGGCTACCCCTGAAGCACAGCTAGATATCTGAGTATCTAAATGTATGCAAATATGGCAGTTTATGAGCACGACCTCTCTTTATTAGAAGGGTTATGGGATATACAAACTATATAGAAGAAGGTCGGTGGGTAAACAAGAGGGGCTCACCTCTGCCACAGGCTGAGGTGCAGCAAAGCACAGTGTTTATGGGAAGACAGAAGAACTTTCTCCAAGGCTGATGATCACCAGGTGCATGAAGCTCCAACGTACAAGCTGAGGAAGCATGTCACCATACTATTTCACATCAGTGAAGCTTGCCTGGTCCAGCAACAGCAGTGCAGAGCTCTGATTCGCAGCACTGTTTGCAGGGCATTAGTATGCCACCCCGTGCAAATCAATAATGGCTTCAGGGGAAAATTAACAGATGGTCATGGGGGAAATCTCCCAAGGGTTTTTGTCCCCCCTCCTCCGTGATAATAGGCTACTTATGATTTTCTGAAACCACCTGCGTATTTTCCCAGGCATCCTGGCTACTGGTTAGAACAGAGTGTATATGTCTACAGTGGTGTTTGCAGCACTGGACTTGCTTTTCATTAAATGCCTCTCATTTGTGTGCAAAAGACTGTACAGTCCAGAAGTTCACTGTCATGATGCCACTGAGGGGTGACACGGCGGTGATGACAAATGCTCAGCATTGGGTTCAGGGAATACTTAACATTTTCTAGCTAATCCCACTGCTTCAGGAGCGTCACCTGACATCTTGGTACCCCAGCTTTCCCGTTGCTGTAAGGGGAAGAAGTAAATCCCCACTGCAGGAAGAGTGCAGTGTATCAGTGTTGCTGAAGACTCCTGCAACTCACTAGGCAACTCAGAAACAACAGATGCTACCCAGAACAGAGCACAACAAGAGGAAATAGCACAACATCCAGGGACAGGAGCAGAAAGTTCCACCACCCTGGGTGTATACTACTGCAGAAAGGCGGGGATGGGCAGTAAATGTGTATATCTCATGAGTAACGAACACGTGCATTTTCATGTGGCATCACCATTCTGCAAAGGCTGCCAGCTAGTAACACTAGCTCTCCCTGCCATGACGTGTGATGTATGGCATGGCCACGTGCTCCTTCAGAGCAGCGTGGAGGGACAGGATCTAGGACTTTATGCTACCATTCTCTTAACCTTGCTTAAGCTACAAGATATTTGCCCAGATCCCCAGCTCAGACAGATGTCATAGGCCCTGGTGCCCTCTAGGTCTACAGAGCTGAAGAAGACTTGTTATTAAGGCTCTGGCACTGGAAAGATGCTCTGAGCTTACAGCCAAAGGTGGCCTGCTCTGCAAGGAAAAATCTTTCCTCACCAACCTCTTTCCCTCCCCTTGGGTTAACAGCCAGCTGGGACTGCTGGAGCAGGGGTTGTTGATTTGTTAAAGGATCATTGCCTTTCCAAATTGCATTTCAGGAAGCTAGGAACTGTAGTTTCCAGTCTGCATGGTTTCTGTTTCTAAAGGTGACCTCATGCATATGTGTGTGTGTGTGTGCCCCTGCTACCTTCCTTCAAGAAATAACTATGCATAAGGCAAAACACCCTCACAAACTGGTGTTGCGGGTGCATGCCAACAGTGCTGTGCTGCCTGCGCTTTGCCTATGTCTGCTCTAGCACTGTGTACATCACATTCCCTATTTTGAGGACCAGATGTGTGCCTCAGGCCAGTACAGTTGAAGGACATGAACACCAAGGGTTACAAATGAGAAGCTGTCGTTAGCTGGCAGCTGGCACAAGTATTGCTTTTTTTGATAAGCGCTTTAAGTGGCTCATTAATGGCAAAACTTTTTCTAGGGAATCCTACCTGCAGCCAGTAGATTAACCACAAAGGACAGACTCCAACCCTTTTCCAGAATACTGCTCGGTGGCTAAAGACAAGCGTTGCTTGGAAAATGACCTTTTTTTTTGTTTGTTTTGCAAAAGACAATGACAGGGCAGGGGTCACAATGCATAAAGTGCACATCTGCTCAGTCACTTGGAAGAAGGATGTTCTCTAGCATCCATGTTTGAATTTTAACTGTTGACTGTGAGCCAGATTCAGAGATGATGTAGGTGGTTTTGTAAGTTACATCAGTAACTTAGTGGGGTGGCTGTAAGCAGGCCAGCTACACCACAGCTCTTGACTGGCACAATTCCACAGGGAAGATACATGGGTCTGAGCGTAAAGGAGAATTTCCCAGGAGATAAATAATGCCCTATCTGATATTTCAACCTTGGTTACCTACAGTGTCCCGAGACAAACACTGGCAAAAATATGGAAATGGGTTTTTTTTTGTTGTTGCTGTTGTTCCTCGGTTACAAATCCTCTCCATAGATTTGGAGATGTTGAAAATAATCTATGAGAATATGGATTATTTTTGAATTGACATTTTAGTCCAGAACTGGATTGGAAATAATGGTGATGGAAGAAAACCTAAGCCAGGCTGATTTGTTACAGTAAAGCTGTGTTGTACTTTAGATTACTTATTAACAAACAGCAAATGGGCCTCTGCCTTGACCTTTTTTCATTTGAGCAAATATACTCTTTCTGCCCCTTGTAAACAGCAGTTACTGGTAACTGAGTCACGTACCCCCTCACATCACTGGAGTTAGTTTTTTTCATCTGTGGCAAGGATTTTAGTCAAATTGAATTTTGCCAGGGTCACTAAGGTTATTAGCAGTATTATTAGTCTTAATAATACCAGCAGTAATAATAATACTCTGGATCACCATAAACCTGAAAACATCTAAGTACTTCACAAATATTAATTAACAAAACTCAATAGGAGGTCTGAGAAACCAGCAAAAATTGTCAGCCTCGCTTCAGAGCTGAAGAGCTGAAAACAGAGCCACAGCAAGCAGAAGTGGCTGTTTGCTTGATGAGTTCCAATTAATGGCTGTTTCTTTGGTGTCACGAAATGCCAGGTGCCCAGTGCCACTGGCAACACTGTCAGGTTAAAAGCAGCAGCCCACAGCACATATCTGGAGCAGCAGAAGTCAGTAGTAGGTTTGGGACCTGGAGTCAAAAGGATAGGTTCTTCCACTGAAAGCTGGGCTTTCAATAGCTGTGCTGCTTAGAATGGGACTATCATCGGATGTGTCCAGGTATCTTGTGCCATGACCAATGGTCCCTTGGGCACTTTGGAGAATCCCACTCCTGCTGATCTTCAATGAAGTTGAAGATCAAGAACACGCTTAGAACCTGCACATGTTCTTGTCCCAACAAACTATGGATACCCACTCCTTTGTCAGCCTTTATATTAAACCTTTTTGAGTGGAGAAGGCAAACTCTGACAACCACAAGGAACCTCTCTGCAATAGCTGATGACTACTTTTCCTACCTAATTATTTCCCTGACTTCTCTCTACTGGTATTAAAGCTCCAGTGGTGGCCAAATCACGACAATGGCAACAAGGAGTTTGCAGTATTCATCTTGGTTGTAAGTTAATTTATCCTGCAGATATCACCCAAATCCACTCTGAATCGCACATCACTCAGTAACACTCAGTGGGCACTCAGTAAACAAGGTGAAAGTTTCATCTAGATTCTTAACCAGTGATGTCTAAGAGTCTTTTCAGCAAGGGGTAATTACTTGTATTAATTACAGACTCCTCTAAGGTACATTATGCCACAGCGTACAGAGGATTGGACAGAAATTGGAGGAGTGACTTTTTTGTTTCTTTCATTTGTTCAAAAAACTTACCATTTGTAGGCATAGAAAGGACACAGGCAAAGTCAATCTGGATGTGGTGTTTGCAGTCAGGAGGACGCAGTGCCAAGAGCAACAGCCTCACAACTGAGAGATCCAGGTGCAGTTTCTCACTCTGACACAGACTGCTCATGTGATCTTAAGCATGTCACGTAACCTGTCTGTCCCCATCTGCAAAATTAGGGTAATAGTAGTTAGTTCATGTTAAAGCCTGAAAGATGTCAAAACGGTAAGAAAAAGGGAGTCTGTCTTCACTGAGTCTTCATCCCTCAGTGTCTTCTAAGAGTTACAGAAAGCACTGTGACCAGACTGACTCCATTTCCCTGTCTATGATACAATCACTGGTCTTCGACAGTGGGCAACTATTCACTCTGTGACTGTGCTCACTCCCTATGCTCTGTGCCTTGTGAACACACTCTCTGGGAACCTTTTCTCTTCTCTGGAAAGGTGGATGGCAACCAGATGCTACAACTTCACAGTCATATTCATCCAACTTATTCCACTTAACTCCCTCAAGTTCTTTACAGAGTTAGGGTAGATGTTCTCCAACTTTGCAATGAATATGAAGCATCTCATTTGCTGACATTAAATCCCAATGTTTCACATGTTCCTTTATATCTCCTGTGATACTCACTACAATTGCTCCTTACAAAAAAAGATGCAAGCCTTATGGCTGAAATTTCATGAGGTTTTGCTCTTGGGGACATGGAGGAGTTCATTTTCCTCCACTTCCCTTTGTCTCGGCAGCCCCAGCACCAGCTATTCCTCTGCAGAAACACACTGGTGTCACAGAAGTTTTCAGTCATGTGATGCCTAGTAACTTTAATGGGAGTCCCATAGCTGCCATCCCACACAGTGCTTTGAAGATCTGGGCTCTGTGTTTTATCCCAGATAGACAGTCTATAAAAGTCTCGCAAACAATTCAGGCACAGTCTCTGGCTTGGCCAGCTCTCACCACTGACATGTTATCCTACAGCAGAAGCAGCCCCCGGGCTTACATTCAAGCACGAATGGAAGTGACTCCACATCTCTTTGGGAGCCCTCCTAGCCAGCAGATCCTAGAATACACAACACAAGAGAAACAAGGCAGGGGTCCTCTGCACGGCCCTCTGGTGTTGCACTCTCTGGGCATAACATTTGGCAAACATCAAAGAGGGGCAGGAAGAATCCCCCCACACCAGCTTGGCAGGAGTTTTGGGGGTTTCTGCAGGATGAGGCATGCTCTGTCCAGGCACACACCCTTGGCCTGCAGTAGTTCACAGAGCCATGGAATTACACAGTGCTTTCTGAAGAGCTTTTGTGACTGTGATAGAAAAAACCAAATCAAGGGCAGGTTGAAGGGAAGGCTGCTTGAGTCTGCTGAGAGCCTGAGAGCACACCTTTGCATGGGAGAACTACCCCTCCACAGGTTGGGGACAGCTGTGTGTAACCTCCACTTGCCACAGGCACAGCCACTCTGGATTTGTGCAGACCTCCCCCATTTCTCCCAGCTGTCTCACCCAGCTGTGAGCTCTGTGCTCTAGAGATACTGCGGCCTCTGCTGCCCATCCTGTCTCCCTCACACAACAGGGAAGGACAGACAATCCTATAAGCAGGGGACAGGACCATGATGGGGGACTACAGTAAGGAAATTAGAACTCTGACAGGTTGCTGAGGTCCCAGACTCATGGATCCAATGCAGGTATCAAAGAGCAGGATCGTGTCACCACAGCTCACTGAATGCTTCCTCACCTCCATGCATCCATCAGCTGCCAAGAGCAGCTGCCTGGTGGGGCAGGCCCGCTCCACGCAACCCAAATGTACAGGAGCTGTTCTGCACCTGCAGCGGTGAAATGGTGCAACAGCTCGTGTCCTCACCTAACCCTTCCTTCCTTACGTTTATCTCAGACACCAGGCTTGTCTCCTTGTCAGCTGTCTCCTTTACTGAAGAGCACACCTGGGTGTGCTGTCAGGTGAACAGGAACACAGGGAACAGTGTCTTGCCATCACCCTGTTCTCTGGCTCTTGCACAGCTGAAGCAGAGGGCGTAGGATGACCATCCCTGGGACTAGCTCAGTGCCCGGCACCTCAGCCCTCTCCTTCACTGAGGTCCTCCTCAGCAGTGCAAAGGGAACAGGAAGGATCTGGAAAGCTCTGTGGCTCTGTGCTGTTTTCATGTCTGTTTACACACATTACTCTCTGAATGAGCAGAGGTCTGTGAAACTGATGATTCATGAACATCTTTGCTATCTATGGCCTCTTCGAATGAGAGTTCACCCTGACCCAAGGATGATTTACTTTTCTTGGCTGTTCATCTCAAACTGATGCTGTCTCCAGTCCCTCAGACTTTGAGGGATTTAGGTAAAAACAAGTATCATTTGAATCTCTTGTGAAGCTGTTGAGTTAACTCTGAGCAGTGAAGCATTCAAGTCTCTGACAGAGAAGGAAAAGATGTCAAGACTTAGTGCCAGGAGATGACTTCTCACCAACTTCATACCCAGCCATCTTCTTCAAACCTACCAGTCTCAGCATATTTGCAAAGTCACAGTTTGGAGACCACTGAAGAATGAGCGAGAGCCTCGACATTCAAGGGCCCTGAGCTGGGTGAGTGTGGATTGGAAACAGAGCTTAAGCTGCCAAATACCACACACAGCCATCCCAGACAGGATACAGCCACCTCCTGTCCCATCACCAGAAAAGCTTCATTTCCTTCTTCCTCACCCCAGCCATCATCAGCATCTGGTTTTTTGCAGATGATTTCAGCTTTAGCCCTACTGCCTTCCCCTCCTTTCTTTTCTCACTGTGCTCTGACAATCTGTTGCTGCTGATCTACTTTCCCATGAATGGTCACAGTCTCACCAAGCAGGGCAAAGCTGTGGTCAGTAAGATCTCCTGCCAGGGCATGTTATATGACACTATTGTGGCCAAGCAGCTGCCCCTTCCTCCCCCCCAGCTACGTCTTCCTACTTGTGAAACCATCCCCTCAGAACCAGAAGAACCCGCTCCAGGGTAAGGTGCCTGAATAGGGCTAGCAGGAATCGGCCCTGAAACTTTGTTATTAGGGCTGACACCAGAGTCTGAAGAGGTGCACCTCAGCTGCACCTCCCACTAACGTCACCAGTGTGGAAGGTGCTTTGCATGCCTCAGTATTAGCCCCAGCGTTATCACAGGACAAATCATAACCATCATAATAAAATTTTGCAATAACCTCAGTTTAATTAATAGTAAGGAGAAAAAAGTCTTGCCAGGCCAGATGGCAAACTCAGTTTCTCACGTGATGACTGTCAAATTACCATCTCCACAAAAGAACGTCACAGAGGACATTTAATAAACATTGGAAACGTTTATTAAAACAGCAGTAAAGATCCTGGCTGATCTGCCAGGATCTGTCCACATCAAGGAGCCAAAGGCAGAGTTGGGTTTTAAGGAGTTACCGCCAATAAAGGACTTAAGTGCATAAAACTAGACTTTAACTAAACTCAGGCACTGAAGTCCAGAGTCACAGAGGTCACTATCTCTCAGCCACCTGCACTCCGTGGTCTGTCCTTGGTTCACATTCAAGTTTTCTGCTTCCGCACCTCCCCAGTACAGCATCTCCAAGGAGATGCACTTTACACTGTCCTCCACCAGCATCCAGAGACAATGCGCCCCTTCTCTGAACGCCCTAAGGCATAGGGTCTTGCAAACCAGCTCCAAGAACACCAAATACAGCCTGAGGCTCCTCACACCATGAAGCTCTGCTCACTTCACTCTAAAACAGAAGCTGCCCACCACCAGCAGGACGGGGAGAGCAAACATCCCATTAGTGGAAGGCAAGGTTTCACTCTGAAGAGCTTCACCCGGAATAGCTGATCGGCTGGCAGTTAGACAGTCTCATGGGAAGTGAGAGACGAGCACTCTCAGATTGAGGAACGCATTGAACTCAGGTCTCCCACTTCCTCAGTGAATGCTCTAAAATAAAAGACAGTGACTTAGAAGACAAACATCAGTCAGAAGGAAGGAGCACTACTCTCTTACTTCCAAGGTATTGCTGACACTGTCCGCAGGGAGAAGACTCTCAGAGTCCTTGTAGGACTCAAGCATGAAGTCCTGAGTGAGGTTTCTGTGCTCTGATGGGATGGCAGGGACATGAGAGTAGAAGAAGATTTCAGAAACACCTGTATTTTCAGTCTGCCCTCTAGACATCAAACATGCTCTCTGTTTGGGAGAGAGATGTCTCAAATGTCTAGGTCAGGTCTGGATGTAGCCCTGATTTGAATAGGGAGAATGA
The DNA here is from genome assembly GCA_009819775.1 of Phoenicopterus ruber ruber. NCBI lineage: Eukaryota > Metazoa > Chordata > Aves > Phoenicopteriformes > Phoenicopteridae > Phoenicopterus > Phoenicopterus ruber. The sequence continues at coordinate 12,307,284 of CM020227.1, forward strand.
GGGGGAAGGAAGGGCTATGCCATTGTGCCGCATTTCTGCTCCGGTCCCTGGGAACACACGCTCATCTGGGCTACAATCTCCTCAACCTGTCCCAGCAGCCTGGCCTGCTGACTCCTCCCTGTCCATGGGCTAGGAAGCCTTGGCACAACAGCGCTGCTTTTGGCTCCAGGGCCTGGCTCTTGAGGCTAGAGACAGCAGCACCTCCTGTTCGGATACCTGTGCCCTGTACTGAGCCTCACGCACCCCAACCTGCAGTCAGTTAGCACTTCTCTTATGGCTCAGGGTACTGGGGTGCCTGGGGGGGCACTATTAGCACAAGGGTCTTCCATTTCATCTGCCCTCTTTGGATGAAAGGATGTGGTTCACTGAAGCTTTATAGTTCTTTTGGCTAGTGAATGGACATGTTCTACGGGACTTTGTTTTGGCTCTTCTATGTTTTGTCTTCTGGTGGGACAGGACACTTTGAAAACTGCTCTTCCCCCTTTGTAGAAAATAGGAGAAAAAATGACTTGACACTTTCACACTGCAGTAAAACACTCTTTAAAGTGTACTAAGTAAGTTCTGCCTCACCTGGGTGAAAGCACATTGTACTTTCATGGCCTTATGTGTTATCTTGCAATAATAAGAACAAGAAAACAAACCTTCCATATAAAACAAAGCAATAAAAGTGCATCAGTTTCAAGTGTTGGCTGGTAATTCCACATATTTTTAGGCCTGTCATGAAAAAGGGCAACATAACACAATTTTTGCAAGCTGCTTCTCTTGGCAGATGGCATTTCCATTTTCAGTGTAACTCAAAAGGCTGAAGTGACTGACACCACTCTTAACTTTAGTTAAACCCTACCATAGCTGCTGCAGCCACTGCAGAGTTCTGCTTTCATGTTGCTGCTAGCACAGGGAGTTTCAGAAGAATTTTGGATTGGCTTGGATACAAGTCTAGCAGGGTTCTACAAATAGAAATAGCAGAAGAAGGTAGTAGAGTAAAAATATGCAGTGTTAGATCACGGGTAGAGAAGTACCGTAGACAGGAAGTCAATGAAAGGGATAGGCATGCTGTTGCTCTCTGCCACTTGCTATGATTTTGAATGCACTCCGTTTCCAAATCCCCAACAAAATTCCCACTTGCATTAACCTTGCCTCCCTCCTTCATACCGACATTGGTAGCCATTCTGGATAAAAAGGCAGCCACACTAGGACGGAGAATGGCTGCTTTTAAACCTGCCCTTTCACAGCCGCCCTGTGCATTGCATAATAGTTCACACGGTCACCACGCTATAAAGTTTCATCTCACAACAGGTACGGTGGAGCTGAACAAAGAACCCTGCACTTGAACCTTTCTGACCTTTGGGGATACGTGTTTGTAGTCTGGGCTCAATCAATTCATATGGTGGCCCACATCTGAAAATCTGGGTGCCTGCAGCCAGGCTTTGTTCATGCACCTAATGGCCTGGCTTGTTTTCCAAGGTGCAGACCACGTCCAGTTCCTACTGACTCCTGCAGGATTCGTCAGTCACATTAAGGAATCTGAATATGGATTTAGGAGCCTAACTTTTGGCACTTGAGGTGGAAAACTTTAGCCAATAAGACTGCACAATCCTATTACCATGACAGCTCGGGAATGTGAGAACTCAGCAGTTTGGAATAAGGCGCCACATTAAAAATAGATTAAACTGAAAACAGCCCTTACGGCCTACGGCGCCTAGGACAAGAGTCTGCCAGCTGAAATGCCTTGTAGGTAACTGTTCGCTAGTGAATCAGGTGCTGGCTGAAGGTGCCCACAGTTGCCTCAAGACACAGACAGATTTTTTTTCCAGAGACATTGTATTATTTTTTTTTAGCACCATATGAAACTCGGCAGCTCCAACCCTAAGGGGATCCATGCAAACCTCCTGCTTGCTCTGGTTCCCATGGCACTCACATCCACTGAGTTTCACTTTGAATTTCAGCCTCACAAATCGCCAAACTCAGCCTAGAGTGATAAACTGTGCCAAGCCTGGGCTCCAGCTACGGAGCAGGACTGTTCTCCTTTCTTTTAATACTACTGTATGAAACAATGGAGGAAGCAAGTTGCCCTACTGTGACACAGGAAAAATATGATCAGCATCCAGCGCAAGGTGTTGGGAGAACTTATTTCCTGGTCCATTTGCAGCCTGAGGGTGAAACAAAGAGTGAGCTTGTTTCCTTGGCTGGCATCTTCCTGCTAGCCAGGGACAAAAGTCACTTGTCCCTTTGGTTCTCTTCGATCCGCCCAGCAATGACCACAGAGATTTGCTGACCTGCTGGTGGGCACTTCTAACAGTTGATGGGGTTGCATTTCAGTGGCTCTGCATTTTCTTCTCTGACAGCTCCCAGAGGACAGTGATGCTTTTATGCTTAATATATGCTGTCATTTTGTATTACATCTTTTCTTTGGAAGTAACTTCATAAATGACCAAAACAAAACAAAACCCCAAACCCCAAAATCCAAACACCAAAGAAAGCTGAGGAGTACTGCAGACATCACAAATGAATTACTGCTCCTTCAGCTGACATGGAGTCAAAAGAAGCCATAGCCCTGCCTGCTTTACAAGAGTGATCTGCCTCAGAGTGGTGGTTACTGGTCAGTAACATTACTTCCCTGGATTTCTGCTTTTTCTTCTCCAGTCCCATGATGTGGTGAGGCCCCTGATAGAGGCTTTTGCTGCTGTATCAGCATTTGTGGCATAAAAAAAAAAATGTGACAATAGAGCAAACCTTTGGATTCCACAGCTGGGTTGCTTAAAGACATAAATGACCAAGCACAACCCCAGCGCCTAACTGTCCTCCTCCTCTGCAATCTGTCCTCCCATGCCTGATTCATGCAGCAGTCACAGACTGACAGCAAGGGTTACAGTCTTGCATAAAGAACTGACAAACGACTTGCTCAAAGCAGACTGGATGTATTCGCATGTAATGGCTCAATGTGCTGGAATAATATTACAAGCACACTCTGTCCAATTTCATCTTCAGCTGAGTATAGTAACTCACTGAATATTGCAATACACTTGACAGATTAAGAAACCTTTTTATTTTATTCGGTTTAATTCCTTGCATATCTCTCTCTATTTTCCCTGCAGGATTGTTTGGGAATGCCTTACAGTTATAGGACCAAGAAAAGAGTAGTATATACCAGGTATGTGAATGACTAACTCTGTCCCATGATAAAAACAATGCCAAAACTTGGGGGGTATTTCAGAGTAATTCTATTTCTGTAGATACAGGTTGTCTGAAAACATCATTGACTAGGTTCTGGTGGAGTAAATAAAAACAAGGAAATGATAGATGAGGATATATCTCCCCCAAGCCCTGGGTTTTTCAAAAACATCCCCTACTCCCTACAATCTACACACAACCTATACATTTTAAGATCCAGAAGGCACCCTTTTTTCATACGTAACTTTAAAAATTTACGCTAGGCTGTATAATCCTAAAATACCTCTGTGGCACAAAGCCACATATGTAATACGTGGGTGGAAAAGCTGTCAGCATAGCGGAAAAAATATTCTGCTGAAACTCAAAACTTTGCAGAAACAGCTGAGTCACTCTTTCGCAGTTAAGGTAGTCTGGGCTTGTTACCCTCTTCTATGCCTCTGGATGGTGTCTGGCACACACACCCATCCTCTGACTGCCAGTGACTCCAGTACACCTCTAAACAAGAACTGTCTTGGAAGTATCGGGCTGACTTTCCTCACACAGGTGTATCTTGTCATCAGCGTACACGAACTGAATGAACACTGACCGTCCTGGAGACTCAAAGCCCTTGGGTACATAGAGCAATGCAGGTAGATTTGCACTGGCCAATTCACATACATCAGCTCTACTCTGGTATGCAAGACGATACTCAGCAATATTGCAAACTTACAATTTGATCACAGTTCTCAAGGCAAACAATGTTTTCCTGACCTCCTGAGAATTAATGCTTTTTTATTAAAAAGCATGAACATAGTGAGAGTTTGAAAATCTAGCTCAAGTGCAGTAAGCTAAAGCAGTGGAAGACAAAAAAATGAAAAAAGATCTCATTTGTCATTCTCTTTTTTTCTTTTCTTTTCCTATTTTTTTCTTCTCTTTTTATGTCTCCTGATTCTTCAGTCAGCACTATTGTTTTGGCTGAGAAGAGGGAGCTGCCTATGAGCCATTTATTAGCACATAAAATTACTGAAATTGCAAAGGTCCAGAAGTCATAACTGCCAACAGATTATAGAGTCTACTAAAGCAGTCACATATGATATCTATAAAGCTCATTTTAAAAGGAACTCTAGTACAGCCTATACACTTTAATCCCCAGAAAATATAATTTGGCTTGAAAATCTTTTGATCCTTTGACCTGCATTTTAATCAGAATGCAAGATTTTCCTGGAAACTTGTATTTGTGTGTCCAAACCAGAAAAGTCTACATACACGTAAACAACAGCTTCATTTGTATGTGCAACAATGTGCCAAATTTTCAGCATATAAGAATAATTTTCATATGAACTGCCGCAACAATATACAGTAATTAGCTGCACCGTACACATGCAGCCATGCAAATGCTATCACTGGGATTCATAGTTGCTTATGGGGCAAGTTTGCCACTGTAAAATGGCAATATCAGAAGGTAACTTCTGCATTTTAAGCCTTATAATGACAAGCACACTCTAACTGACAAATTTTCCATAAAAGCTTATTTCCCAGTTTTGTGTTACACGCTAATGATAGCTGCTAGCCAGTTTAACTTGCATCCATGTGTTTCCTCCTCCAGTGGGAGGATATATTTCATATTGTACATCATAAAAGGGTGCCCAGGACGTACACATACCCCAAACTTGAATTGTTCCCTTATCCTGCTCTCCCATCACACTGGAATTATGGGCAGGACACTCGTGATGGAAGAAATGCAGGGAAGGATTCCCCTACCTTTCAAAATTTTCTGAAAATTTTCTCATTGTTCTCATCTTTCACAAAGCCCACCAGTCCTCCAGCACAAGCACTTTGCTTTTCATGGGAAATGACTCTGACTGGGGAAAAAATATGATTTTCTAAAAAAACAGATTATGTTATATAGCATGAAAGCTAAAAAAATACAGTAGCCTTAGCACGCCTACACCCTGCCTGCCATCGCCAAGCACACACACATGCCCAAGCTTTGGCTGGATACCATTTCAAGTGCTAGGCCCTCCAAGAGAAGAAGTCAGACAGCTTGTTCTCTCTCGGGCCCTCTCCCCCCTTTTCCTGAATTCCTCTCCTTGAACATTTGCTCCCAATCCAGTTAAATCAATGCAAATTTTGCCACTGGCAGAATCAAACTCTAAATATCCTCACTTCTACATCCTAACTGCAGCCTTTTTTCTTCTCTCTTCTCTAACTTCCCCTCAGTATCACATTTTCTTCCAAATACATCCCTTCTTGTCTCCAACGGCCTTGTTTATGCTTCTGCTCACTGGTGGCTGCCTGTAGCTAGCCTGCAACGACCTGTGCTGTAGCACCATGCTGACAAAGGGAAACCTGCTCTCTTGTTCATGTATGTTTTACACGCACGGCAGCACTGAAGACAGCATTGCTAGACTCACGTTAGAGTCTTGCTGCGCTGGTTTGCTCAGCCCTGTCTCCGCAGTTCGTCCAGAGCACAGTGCCTGCTGCAGAGTGAACAAGCAGAGCTTGGACAGCTGAGCTTCTATCACCATCAACTGCATAACTTGCAAAGGGAAGAGCAGCCACATCAATACGTAAACTTCCTCTCTGTTAGCAGCGTACCCAAGAAAGAAAAGGTAGACACAACTTGGTGTCCTTCCAGGAAGCTCTCTCCAAGTCAACCAGCAAAGCCCAGCAAAACCAATGAAAAGACACCTGTAATCCATATCGGGCACAGAGCAGGCATCTTGCACAGAAGTTTGTAAGTCTTTAAAAAAACATTGCTCGGTTATAAGCATGAAATACAAATACCAAAATATGTACTGTTCAGCTGAGCCCTAAAATGTTTTCATTACTTGAAATCTTCTCCTATTGGCTACTGAAAGGGGAAGAGCAAATTTCACTCTATTAAATGAATACATGAAAACTCTCTCTCTCAGCTGGCTGCTCGTGAGCTCTTGCAGGGATAATCCAGGTCACTAATGCAACACTGAGGAATATATCCAGCTACTGAACAAAAGTCATGACGAACACCAGTCATGTCAAGAAACATCTGTCACTGTTTAAAATTCTAAGGAAATCGTCCACATACAAATTAACTAATAAAAGTTACAGTTACATTACTGATAGCTAAAAAATCAGATTGCCTACACCACTTGGTAATTAAATTACAAAATCTGAATTACATTCTTCACATATTATATAATTGACCCATATATTGCTATGGGTCTCATGAAATACCCACTTGGAATTTGCCTTAGCAAAGCCGCCTTTAAATTGGTTTTATCAACTCAGAATTCTTGATGTGATATTTGCAAATGTTACTGCTCACAATGCAAACGTAAAGCAGTATACCTAGAGCTTTATTTATTTACATTACCTACATGTTCACTTAAAAATCAGAACTTGATGCTTTCATGTGGTAATCATATATTTACTTTTTCAAACAAATGTTGCCAATGGAGTTATTATATACATTCCTCACTTAGCAAGCCAAATAATACAGTGCTATTCTTCAAACTGCAGGCTAGGGAATCAAATCCTAGTTTTATTGCAGTCAATAGCAACCCCCCTCGCCTCCAGAAACAATTGGAATAAGTCAATTCTGTAACCAATAATAAGATAGGTCAAGAAATTTTTGGTATGAAAACTCTGGCAATCCCATTCTTTTGATATTTAACATGAGTTCCAGTAAACACAGGAGGGTTGCTGACTGGAATGAAGCAAGCAGCACTGGCACATAGCCTTCCAAATTTTATATTATTTTATGAGAAGTCTAAATGCTAATTTGCACAATTATGAATCAACAACAGACACTCATTTCAGCCTGACTCTGTCACCGGGGTTTTAACTGAACTGGCATGCCAATAAAAATGTGAAAATAACTTTTAAAAAGTTAGTGAATATACATTCCCAGTCCACCAAACTGAACTCGGTTCCACCAAAGCAAATTAAACCCTAATGTGTAAATGACAACATAACAAAAATAAAATGCATATGTGACAGAGATGACTAGCTTGTATACAAAAGCTAGAATACATTACACTTAGTGACCAACAGCAGGTTTGGCAGCCAGCCCTGATCTCACAGTTGCTGATTCGGGTATACTTACTGGTATTTGTTCACATCGTCTCCTCTCCCTGAGGGACTTCAGTACAAATCACATGGTGGATCCAATACATATCAGCAGCCCAAGATTTATTTGGTTCTTGAGGCAGGTCTACAGCCAGATGCATTAGAAACTGTGGAGGGAACACCCAGAGTGAGAAAACTGAGGTACAAAAATTCCCTGGTATTCAAGAAAGTTCTGAAACATTTTGAGGCATTTATTCAGTCAAGACTTTCCCCGCCTCCTATGGGATTTTGCCAGAGAAAGTAGTTTGAATGCCTAAAGTGGGGGTTAATTCCTAAATGTGGGGTTTTATTTTAAATGTAAATAATTAGAAATCACAAAATCCTGCTCAGAAAAGGTGCTGTGCTAATCCCTCTCTACTTGCTACTGACTCTCAGTGAAGCTGCACTCAGAAAAGCATCTATTGCTGCCTACTACTGAGCATCCTCACATTTTGAAGGAGAAGTCAAGTCATCAAACTAACAAAGGAAGGAGTAATGCCTAAAACTAGGGGAGGTCTTGAATCTCTCAGTTGACTAGAAACTGTTGTTAAAATATAAGTTGTCCTGCTGCACAGAAAATACAGTCAGTGCAGGTAACCAGAGCCAGCTTCCACCGCATGGGCCCAATCCTGTTCCCACTGAAGTCAGTGGCAGAACTCCAACCTGTTTAATGGGAACGGCAACAAGCTTTCTATCTACTTAATATAAATGAAGATACGCATCTCCTCTTTGACATATTTTGGGCTCAAAGCCATTGGCTGACACTTGTTTGGTTCTCTGCATGTATGTGACTCATGGGATAATATAATGCCTGATTTCCATTCTGCCAGACCTGTCTTTCTCTGTGGTTAACTATTAATTTCAGAGGCAAGACGCAATACTGCAGTAAAATAGGATGGCGTTAAACTAAGAAAATTGCACTTAAATATTTAGAGTAAATGAATCGGATTCCCTTTTGTGAGGATTCCCTTCCCATTAAAGAGGTATACCTACATAGTCCTTAAGACATCAGTCCATTGCTCCTGCAGAGAGAGGGAGTTTGTGGAAGTCTCTAGCAAGGTACCTGGCAGGCAAGGCAGTGTAAACACACTGCCTTTACCCTGCCAGGACGGCTCGAGGAGAAACCCGATAATGGAAATGACATAAAAAGAAAAAAATCTGTGTTCCAGATAGTTGATTTTTGTTTCAGGCTACCTACACAGAACTGGGTTACTCTGGACATACAGGTGCTCGATAAACAATGAGCATACACTGATTTTTCCACTAAAGCTGTAAACTCTTGGGGATAAGAGCTGACTTTCTCTCTTTGGATCCATAGCCTCAGTTTGCGATAATAAGTAGCACCATTAAAAAAAAAAAAAAAAAAGAAAAAAAGAGAAAAAAAGGGCTGGAAGGAATTATCTGAACAGACTTTCTGATTCTTCTGAAGTTTCTTGTCATACGCTTATTATTACTTAGTGTTGTCTCGGCTTCAAAATGCAGTTACCTCAGACACAATACAGCAAATGACACTGAAACACAGATATTTCTGTGCAAGCTGCGTGTTTGTATGCGATTTCACTCATATAGACATGAATTCCATTACAGGGGAAGAAAGTGATGCCAGAACCAGAGATGTCAGTGTATAAAACATTATTTTTTACTCAATCTATTATACCAAGAGAGGACAGCAGGCCTGTTCCTCCACCCTTTACTCAGTCAGGCATTTGATATTCTTTCCACCACTGAATTGGGTCAAACCCAATTCAACCAGTAAATTAAAGCCAGTAAGTGCAAAGCACTAAGAAGAACCTGCTTTCTCCTAACAGCAAAGCATCTTCTGCTGCCCCCCTTCAGTGTGGAAATTCATGTGGAGGACTCCAAAAACTGTTCCTATCCTTCAATGCCCTGAAGCAGGCGGATGAGGCAAGCTCGTCAGGGGCAATTCACCCATCACAGTGGAAAAAAAATACATCACTGAGAAATCTTGACATTCTTCCACCACCCCCAACCTGCTGCAGGACTTTGCTATGGTCATGAGCAATCTCTCAACTCTGTACACACTGCTAGCAGACAACTACTCCCTTCCTCTCCAACATGTGATTACTCGCTTGGCCGCTCAGTCACTGCCCACCCCCACATCTCACCCCCTCCATGTCCCCAACCCTGTGTCTGGGACTGGCGAGGGTGAGGGGTGGAGAAGGAAGGACTGCACAGCCACACTTGTATGGCAGGACGGGCAGAGCCTGGCAGCATCGCAGCAGTGCTGCGTATAAAAGGAACAGGCTCGGTGGGAAACTTTCAAAAAGCCACCCTGCGGTCGTGAAGACAAATGCCGCTGAGTATATACACACCCACAGCACCCTGCCCAGCGCTGGAGCTGCTCAAGCCCTTGCCCAAGCCACGATAAATAGTCTTGGTGCGTGTATGCAGGGAGATGAGTGGGAATGCCACATGCAAGGTCAGCCCCTGCCCACAATCCTGCCACACTTACCTGCCGCATCCACAGCATGCTGCAGCAGCCCAGCCTCCGCCTGCCAGCCTCTTCTGCAGCAGCGTGGACTGGCAGCTGTTTTCACATGAGTGTGCCGGACTAGACGATCCCCAGAGGTCCCTTCCAGCTCCAACTGTCCTGTGATATTTGGAGTAGACAGTGCATAAAAATCCTTCCCACCACGCAGCATTTATAATGCACGCCTAAATACTGCTGAAACAGGCAAGGCATGGGGTCACACATGAGACCGGAGCGTTGCAGTACTGCTCACTTTGACCCTGGTGTTAAGGCAAACATCCCTGAACACGCTGCTGTGAGAACTTTTTCATCTGGGCAATGACTTAGGGACTTGTCAAAGGCTCAGCCGTGTGCTGGGGTAAGGGTTCAAATTGAGAGGAAGCGAAAATGCAGAGCTGCAGCTGGGGAGGACTGGAGGGGGCTGCCAAAGCAAAACACAGGCTGCAAAGAGCACAAAAAGGCTGCAAAGAGCGTCATGCTGTGAGAAATTTTTCGTCTAGGCCATGGCTGGGGGTCTTGTCGAAGGCTCAGCCTACAGTTAGGGTTAGGATTAGGGAACGCTGCTCGCTTTGGCACTGTGTTTAAGGCAAGTGTCTCTAAACACTTTCCTGCTATCAATAATTTACCCTTCATAATATTCCAGGGCATGCTGTGTTTATATAACTATTGAAACACCTATGTGGTAGATAGGTGATCTTAATTTTGAATCATAGAATGGTTGATTCTTCTGCCACTGAAGACCCGTTTAATCTACAGTTCATTTAAATTAATGGAAAAATCTGCTTTGTCTGAGGCCATAAATGATATGCTGAAACCACACACACACACACACGGTGAGTCACAGTTCAGAACATAACTCAAACGACCAGGACTGTATTCCCATGCTCTAACCACTAGATTACAGGCCCTCCCACATATACCCTGCAATAATCTTTGCTCAAATGATAACAGCATTTCCCCACTTTACACGTTGGACAACATTACTCAGTAAGGCACATCATACCCGACGGGAGTACAGCTCTGCAGGGCTAGGAGAGGGAGGAAGCACAAGTAAAAGTCATTATTTTCACCCGACACCACTAGAACTTAACTCTCCCCTTGGAAAATTACCAGCTCTGAATCCCCCTGATTTACACCTAACTGAAAAATAAAATCCTTAATCCTGATCCGCACTCACCTTTTACCCATCCCGAGCAGTGAGTGCTTGCAGATCGACTGTCATGGTGGACTTTGGTGGAGCAGCTTTACCTTTCCTCCACTCTGCAGACTGGCATGAACCCCGCCAGGAGGAGGCGAAGCCTCTTGGCACCCTCAGAGCTGCCCCATCGACCATGTGGCGCAGAGGGCCGAGCGGGACTCGCACGGCTGCGCCTGCACCAGGCCGAGGTGCTTTGGGAGTCATGTCAAGGACATGTGCTGCCTCATGGCCTGGGCATCACTGGATCAGGCACCTGTGGGTCCAAATCTGTCTCTGGGGTGTTTAATTTCTGCTGTCGATGTGCCATGCTGGACACACCACGGGGGCAACGAGTGATGGGGAGCTCAGGTCTTCCAGGGGCATCACCCTCCCCAGAACATGGCGCACAAGGGCGCTACCAAAAGGGACAGGGCCCGGGGCAGCTTTTCTTCACACACCTGAGTGGCAGCCCCAGCCCAGCCCCGGGCCGGCTGCCGACCCGCTGGGCAGGCGGCACCCGGGCCCGAAGTCCCGGTGGAGGGTAGGACGGGCGGCGACCGGGGGGCCCCGCTGACCTCCCCACACGACGCCCGGGCACCGCGCCACAGGCCGGGCCGGGCCGGGCCGAGCGTTACCTCACCTCAGGGCCGGCCGCCGCCACGGGGCAGCTCGGGGACGGCGCGGCCGGAGCCGCCTCCCCCCTCACGGCCGCCCCTTCCCGCCTCACGGCGCGAGGCCCTATCGCCGCCGGGCCTCCCGCCGCCTCCCCTCCGCGCGCCGCCGGCCCCGGGGAGGCAGGGAGGGCAGGGCGGGGCGGGAGCTCGCGGGGGGGCGATCCCGCGCGCGTCGGTGGCGGCTTGTTCCGCGCAGCGCCGGGACCCGGCCGGGAGCAGCCGGTGGCCGCCCCAGGTCCCGCGCCGTGCCCCGCGTCCCGCCGACACCGAAGAGCCCCGGGGCGGCGTCTCTGGGCCCGACCCGGCCGCGGCGAAACTCCCCGGGGGAGGGGAGGGGCCCGGGCCGCGTCTCGCCGGGAAGGGACGGGCAGCGGCAGCGCTGGCGGGCGAGCGGGGCCTGGCCCTGCCTGCGGCCTCCTTTCGCAAGCCCCCGCCGTGCCCCGGGTGACAGCTCGTCCCCTGCGCCCCGCCGGAGACCCACGGCATCCCCGAGACGGGGCGGCGGGCTGCCAGGCCGGACGGGGCCCGTGGCCGGCGGCAGGCCCCAAGCCCGTGTGCGGGTGGGCTGTACGTCCTCGTCGCCCTGACACCTGCGTCGTCCCGCCCGGCTGCCCTGCGCGGCGTCTTAAAGCCCGCCGGGGAGAGGCAGCCGGCCCGTCGCAGCCTGGACGAGCCCCCGGCCGAGCCACGGCACGGGTGGAAGGGTGAAGCGAAGGGTGACTCACGGGCGCACATCTGACACCACAAGTATTTAGGAAATTGCCGTTCTCTTAAAGGCAACCGTGTATTTATTTCTCTGGGGCGAAAGCGAGGGAGTTGCGCTCCACGAAGGTGTTTCAGTCACCGGTCCTGGCAGGGGAAGCGGGTGCCGGCGCACAGCGGGATACGTGGTCTGGAGGAAGAGGAGGGCTTTCGCACTCCTGCTACAGAAAAAGAACTGGAAACACACAGAGAGGCAGATGGTTATGGCAGAATATATGCTGTTTATTTATGAATGTAACCAGGACTTCCGACAAACTTTATATGCGGTCCCCATCCCCCCCCCCCAAATTCAAAAAAACCCCACCAATGTGTGTGCATATACATACATGTATACATACTCATACACACATACCACATACGCACATGACACACACATACACACACCCCCAGCACTGCACTCCCACTGTCACGCTTTCAAAGAGCTTCACGTCTCCACCTTGTACTCCTCTCCCCTCATGGCTATTTCAACCGGACGAATTCTTGTGCAGCTACAACATGAGGAAGAAACGCCCTGCGTGGCTACCAGCGCTCCCTGGAAAGGGGGCCTGTTTGTTTGCTTATTTTTCATTCACTCTGGGAGAAGCTCCAGAGTCCAAAGGTGCTGGAGCACTGGGGAAGAGCCTCCTCACCCCACCGCAGGCGTCCTGCAGCCCCACGCCCCCTCCCAGGCACCCCTGCCTTGGGGTCAGGAGGCAGCAGCCAGCCCAGGACAACGTGAAGGCGCCAACATACACTCACACTCACCCACCCACACAAATAATAAAATAACGTTGCAGCACAAGGGCATAGTCTCTGTCACCAGATAAGAAAGTCGTGTGATGGCAAAGATCTAAGTAATGCAATAAAGTGTAGCTAGTATACACAGAAAGGCTTTCACATTACATGAGGCACAGCTTGGACAGACAGAGACTTGGAGAGGAGCTAAATGTCCTGGAATAAAGCAAAATACACTGAAAGTTCATAGTAAATACCCGCATCGATAGGTATTTATTCATTTGTGCTTCACCACGTCGTGACATACAGTACAAGACACTGCTGCTCTTCCTTTTGATGGAAGGAGCTCACCATGCTCCCTCGGAAGCTGCTGCTCCGTCAGTCCCAGGCTGTCCATCGGTCCCGCAGCGGCGGCAGCCCCTGCCCCGTTCCCGGCCAAGGCAGGGGACAGGGCTTGGCAGAGGCAGCCCAGCCAGGCTGGGACAGTCCTGGCAGCAGTCCGGCAGCTGCCCCACACCTCAGTGCTCCAAACAGGCGTCCGGCGCTGCGCATCTCAGCCTCAGCCCTCTTCTCGCCGGCCTCCCCGCAGCTGCCCCCGCCTGCTGCACCGCAGGTCAGCTGGGGGGGCCTGGCCAGCACCCCAGACGCCCCGTCCCTCAAGCCTGCACGTCTCTCACCCTTTTTCCTCACGCCCTGCCAGGCTGGGGGGAACAGAAAGCCCCAGAGCTCCTGCAGCCAGCTTTTAAGGCACATCTGGATTGCTATGTGTGCTTTATTACTATTATTATTATTATTGTTATTTACCCTGTGTAGACACGTGAGCTTTTGAATTTCTTCCTTCCCCTCGCCTTTCTCCTTATAAAACCCACCATGTTTTCAGCTTATTTGTGTGTCATCCCTAAGGCACAAACCTTTTAATACTACAGCTGCCTGGCTTCTTGTATTGGTCGTTAATTGTTAAAAAACAAAACAAACAAAACAAAACAAAAAAATAAAAAACAAACAAACAAAACCCCCAACACCCCCCACCCCCCGAAACAATCTGAGATCGCTGCGCTCCGGTATGTATAGTATCTATAGGTGAGCGAGGGCAGCCCGGCAGCGGCGGCCCCGCGAGTCCCGGCGCGGCGCAGGGCTAGGCGCAGCTACCCATGGCCTTCACCAGCGAGCTCTCGGGCAGCTGCCTGAAGATGCCCCGCAGAGTCTCCAGCTCCCGGGTGAGCTGCTCCACCCGCTTGCGCAGCCGCTCGTTGTCGGTGGTGAGCTCCAGCACCTTCTGCTGCGTCTCCACGTTGCGCTGCTTGGCCTTGTCCCGGCTCTTGCGCACCGCGATGTTGTTGCGCTCCCGGCGCACCCGGTACTCGTTGCTGTTCTTGTCCACTGTCTTTTTCGATTTGCTCCGGTGGTCCGCGGGCATCATCTTGAGGGCGCCGGCGGCGGGCAGGCCGCCGGGGGGGTGCGGGTGGTGCGGGTGGTGCGGGCTGGGCACGGGCGTGGGGGGCGGCGTGGGGTGCCCGGGCTGGAGGTGCATGGTGGTCTGGGCGCAGTGGGCGATCTGGTACTGCAGGTGGGACGGGTGCTGCTGCGGAGCGTGGTGGGGGTAGAGGGCCGACAGGGCCGCCGACTTGACCTCCTCCTCCTCGCGGGGCTCCTGCTTAATCACCAGCGGCCGTAAGCCGGGCGCGGCGATGCGCTCGTAGAGGGGGTCGAGCTTGCCGTCCATGTAGCCGGCCACGCAGCCGAAGAGCGGCTGCTGGTGGTGCTGCTGCTGGTGCCCCGGCGCCGAGGCGGCGGCGCCGGCCCCATGCATGCTGTGGAAGTCGAAATCCCCGGCCAGGATGGCCTTGGCTTTCTCCTGCTGCTTGCTGTGCTGGAAGAGATCGGCCAGGAACTCGTCGTTGAAGGCAGCGGGGTCGATGTAGGCGCTGATGTCGATGGAGTTCTCGTTCTCGCAGATGTCGCCGAGCTCCGCGCCGCCCGCAGCAGGTGCCGCCGCCGAGGGAGCCTCTCTGTAGCTGTAGGCGCTGCCGGGCAGGGGAGTCTGGAGCTGGTGGTGCTGGCCGCTGCTCATCGGGGGCCGGGAATCGACCTCGTAGAAGTTGGCTTGCTCCATGAAGCACCTACAGTCTGCCGGGCATGGTGAAGGGCTCCTGCAATCCAGGTTTCGGACGGGGCGGCGGCAGCAGCAGCTCTACCAAGCCCACGGCACCCCGGCCCTCGGCGGCGTGCGGCACCGCGGCACCACGGCACGGCACGGCACGGCACGGCGCGGCGCGCCCAGAGCCCGTCCCCCGCCCCAGCCCGCCCGAACCTCGCTCGCTGCCTGCCTGCCCTGTTGCTAGTGGGTTGCCTCGGTCCTGCGTGCCGTATATATACACCCCCGCAGCAGGGCCGGGGATCGCCCTCTAGTGTCCAACCTCCTGCTGGGAACCTTTGACCACCGCGCAGCCGGGTCTTAGCGCCCCGGCAGGGCAGAGCCGCCCGCCCGCCCGCCTCCCCCGGGAGCCGCCGCGGGGAGAGCGGCCCGCACGCCCCGGCCCCCCGCCGCCGCCCCGAGCTCGGCGAGTGCAGGGCGCTGGGCTACGCCCGCCGAGGAGGCTCCGCGCTGATAAGAGGCCCGGGGAAACGGCGCGGGGACTTTGCGCCCTCCCTGCCCGGGGCCGCTCGGCGGGGCAGAGCGGCCAAAGGCGGCTGGTACATTTCCACCGCCCGCTCCCACCCTTGCGCCGAGCGCTCCGACCCAGCGATCCCCCGGCCGCGCTACGGAGAAAGTCTCAAAGTTCACCATCATCCGCGCGTACTTGCAAATATTTGGCCAGTCGGGAATATTCGCCCCGCCGTGTTTGCCTGCGGGACCCAAGGCGCTGCTTCACCGGCGGTGGTTACCTGCCGGCAGCGCCCTGTCGCCGGGCGGGCTCGCAGCAGGCGAGCGGGGCGGGCTGCGCCGCATCCCGCTGCGGCCCGGCTTTACCGGCGGGACCCGCGGGGCTCGCCCGGGCACAGCGGGACCTGCGGAGCCCGGCCCCGAGCGGCGCTAGGACCCGTCCGGGGATGGCGCCCGGCGGGCAGGGGCGGAGACCTCGGGGGGCAGCGGAGCCTCCCCGGCTCCGCTCTGCTCGGTGGTGACCGGCCGGGGGCTGCCCTGCCCTCTTCTGCGCTTATTGTCGGTCCGTCAAGCCCGGAGGAGCTGCCCTCCTGGGACGGAGCAGGCCGAGCCGGGCCACCTGCGGGCCAGCGGCGCCGGTGCCGCCCCGCGGCGGGGGCCCGGTGCGGTGCGCTCCCGGCGGCGGCAGCCCCGCGGCTTTCGCCGTACGCAGGAAGGGTGGGATGAACGCGCGGGTCTCCTCCCGACCCCTCGCACGAATCAAGCAGGTAAATTTAATTACAGGTTTCCCAAAATGCACCCACAGTAATCTCGACCAGCGCCGGGCGCGGACCGACTCCCGGCGTTTACCCGAGACAAACGCGGGCGCAGCCGGGCCCCGCTCCCCGCGGCGCGGCAGTAGCCAGGTAGCCCGGGCGGGTGCCCGGCCCCGCGGCGGCGGCCTCCGTCGAGACGCTGTTTGCCTTCCCAGCCTGCGTTTCCTGGCGGCTTCGGAGAAGGCGATCGATGTCCCGGCACCGCGGGACCGGAGAGAGGAGCTGCATGTCTCGGCCGCCGCGACTCCTCTCCCAGGCAGCAGGGTATGTTCCTACAGCAGCTCCTGTGTGAAGCCACAGCCTTCCTAGGAGCCCCCGTTTCGAGCGTCAGCCCGGGAGGGGGGAGGATGCACACAATTTCCTCCTGCTGTGATCCCTCGCAGTCTGCAGGGTAGATGTGTCAGTCCTCCCTTGCGTATCTCCCAGGTGCACCTGAGGAAGCCCCATGGGCGTTTAGCTCTGCTGGTCCAGAAGGTCCCTTTGAAACTGGCGTAGAGAAAGGAGATGTCAAGGCTGTTGGAGTAGGTGCAGGCCTAAAACTGCTACGAGAAGGTTTGCAGAGAAAATGATGCAAACAGCGATGGCTAGAGAAAAAAAATGCTGTAATTCTTAGTCCTGGATGTTCTAGTAAACCAGAAACTTGTGACAGTAAATTCCTCGCTCAGAAAGGGTTTGAAAGATTCCTTGCCATTAAAAATAATTGACAAAGTCTTAAACAGGAAACAAAATTACCATGTACCAGGAACCCATGTTTTTGTATCACACAATGCACATACGAACCTGTTCCATGAGCAAAAGCAAGGCCAGCGGAGTCAGTTGGCTTTTGCACACTAGTATCCTCTCAGCAGAATGGATTCTGTAATGACAGCAGGGAAACATATTAATTTACAGACTACAGAATATACTTTTCACCTTTCACTATCAACAGAAAAAAATATCAATCCTAAATTCCTTTTATATACAGTCAGTGTTTTCTGAAATTACACGTGTTGGCTTTGGTGCACAAGCAGTGCCTCGCAGGGACGTTTCAGCAGTCCACGGGGAGCTGTAGCACTGTCTAAACAACCAAAACACTAGTAAGAAGAACTCTGAACAAAGTGATGATACAGAGGAAAAGCCTTAAGTCTGTGACAGAAGTGACTTTTGGATGCTTCAGAGTGGAGAGTAAAATGTCCCCAACTGTATCCGACTGTCCAAATTCTGCTTGTTCTACTCAAGTGAACCCGTTCCTGGAAAAAGGACAAACCCAGAGCTGGACTTTTTGCCTGCTGGGAGAAATATCGTTTGGAATAGTAGCTGGTGAGCAGTTCATACTCTGAGCTTTCGAAGGGCTTTATCTGACTCTGAAGCTGGCAAAACCAGGAATAGGCCATGGACATTTAAAATAAAAGGTCAGTGCTGCATGAAACAGCAGAAGCATATAACTAAGTTTGTAATTTAATAATAATACCTATGCCTCTATAGTCTTAAAACGCTCTCACATTTTATAATCATTCTGAAATTAAGGCCTAACCACATATTAAAAGAAATTCAAAGTAAATCAGAAAGTTTAGGATCAGATTCCATTCCTAATTACTGTAATTAACGAACAAGTCCCCACAATTTAAGGACTGGTTTGCTCAGTATTTTTTTGTACATAGACCCCTTTTATCTACGTTAAGAACTTTTAAATAATCTCTTTTTACACGAAAACATAAATTCCTGTTCAAATTGTTTTAATAGGGTATAAAATGATGTTCCCAGACTTAGACAAATAACACAGTTCTTCGTCTTTTTATTGTCTCTCCTTCTTTGAAGGCAAATAAAATGTTTAGAAGCTGATCATCCCTCAGACAAGCACAAATGCGTATTTCCACATTCATATCAACAGTGACTGCTACCAAATATTTCAAATCTAATGTCAAGAGAAAACTTTTGTTCTGGTTGCTTCAGTTACATGTGTCAGGGAGTTAATTTAACTAAAAGAGGAAGGATGTGTGTTGCATACTATGGATCCCTGAAGCGGCGCTGTCAACTCTTGAGGGTGCTATTCTTCCATCTCAAAGCAGATCTCGCCATCTAGCAGCTAGGGGAGGACGGAGAAGTGCTCTACAAGGCTAAATAGCACCAAAAGTCAGTTATACAAAGTCAGCCGTGCTGGTTTCTGCTAGTAGGGAAGGAAACCGAATAGAAAAACATAATCGTGGAGGAATGTAAAGCTGCTTTATATAAGTGAATTTTGTGACTGTTGGGAGTTTTTAATTGCACTGGAACACTGAAGTCTCTTCATTTCACCTGAACCTGGCTCCTGTGCTGGTCTCAGGCCTTCGACTCCCATGGGCTGCAAAATGGGTTACCTGGTTACCTGGCTACAGGATCCAGGCTGGCTTTATAGGCTGCCTGGGCAGTACAGCACTGAGCTTTCTGATCCAGCAGTTCAGAAGTACATACAGAACAAGGCATGTGGCAGCCCTGTTAAGAATCGGAGTGCTATTACACATTTATTTTACTACCTTGTTAAACTAGAATATTTCATTGCTACCGACAAAGGTCCAGAATGTCCTGTCTGCACACAAAACTTCCTGGGGTGAATGCCAGCACGGCTCAACCTCTCCTCTCTCCCACATGCAGAAGGGGTGGAGGGGAAAGGAGACAGATTTGGTGAGGGCAGGGGTGGGCACTATGGAGCAGAAAGGACAGTATGGCTGTCCTGGGAGTGACAAGGGGACATTATCCTCAGCTGGGCATAGTGCTGTGCCCTGAGCACACCAGGGGAGTAGGCGGGGATGGAGCAGCAGCAGTTTCCTGTGTGAATAAAGAGCTGGCAATCTACCATCTTACTTGTGGTGGTGTAATGAAACACAAACTTCTCCCCTCTCCTGTGTTTTCTGCCCCAGGGGGGGGGAAACACGATACTGCACATAAAAGCTGCCACACTTGACAGTTTTCAAAGGAAAAGGCTTTATGTGCCAAAGCCTTGGAGGCCGGTAGATCAGTATGCAGCATGGTATAACAAGTCAACCAGGACCTTCCCATCAGCTGGGCAAGGCAGCTGGTGACTGATTGCCACTTTTGATGTGCAGTTTGGTCCAATGACAGATGATTTAATTACTTATCATTACAGCTTTTCTCCTTTGGAGAAACTGTTTAAAACTCCAAGGTGAACCAACTCAAATCCATGCTATCTCCGTCTTCCCTTTTCATGTCATTGCCCTTGTCTTCAGGGTCTCTATGACCATGTCCTCAACCCTTGCTGTCCTTGTGCTCTACTGATTTCTGACTCCTCTCCCAAGAGCTCAGCCTTTTGCAATTAACAGGCTAGCTGACTGGGAGCACTTCCATTTGCCTGATTACTGCTCACTTCCATTCAAATGGCACTCATAACCCAATCTGTTTCCAGCTTGTCACCTGTAGTCATGTACAATCAGTCTGTGAAGTTGTAAGTGGTTTATGTGTTCACAGTTTTTGCATGGTTAATGAGCCATTACATACATAGTTCCTCTTTTATAGTTAGGACCATATTTTACTGACCATATTAATGGTGCCTGGAATATTCTGAATCCTTTTCAGATACAGGATTAAGTTCTGTTCCAAAGAACATACAGCTGAAATGCCACAAAAAAAGTACGTGATAGTGTTGCTCCTCACCTCTCACCGTACTGTTTTCTCCTGCAGTATTAGGCCATCACCTTTGCCGCAAGACTTCCCCAAATCATGTTTACAGTTCTCCTACTGGTATGCATCAGTTATCCCTTTGCTCAATATTTGGCTTATCCGCAAATCATCCATTCTCTCTCTCGTCTTTTACCTCAGACTAAACAATAACCTCCCTTCTTTCACACCTGAATTTACTTTCCAGTCTTCTGTCTACCTTACAAACTTCAGTGGTTTCTCTCATCATGAATAGCTCGTGATCTTTAATACATTCATGCTTACATCTCCCTGGGAGGTGGAGCAGTGTTGTTACTCTCTATTTCACAGCTAGAGAGCCGGGAGACGGAATGACTTGCCAAGGCCACACAAGAAATAAGTAGCAAAGCTGAGAATTTCATCTCTCCTATGTCCTGAGTTAATATCACAACCAATGAGCATGAAAAAGTTTGACTACTGCTGCCCTACAAATGAAACACTTTATTTTTCATATACTTCCTTGCTATTTTTAATTTTTTTTAATGGAAAAGTTAAATTAACTTTTATCTTGAAATAAATTTATTTCTGAAGTGAACTGCCAAGAAAATGTCATTCTTTTCTTTTTGATTTTTGCCATTGTATCCTTATGGGAGCATATAGGAAATATAGCTTTTTTTTTTCCAGACCTACCCCTAGTCCTTTGAATTGAAGACTCTCATTGATCTGAGTAGGAACTGGTGCAGCCCCTTAGCTGGCATACAAATTATGCAGCAGAACTGTAATAGGGTAGTTATGATACTCCAAACTCAGTTCCCAACTCTGCTTTTAGGGGCAGAGTGTTCTCAAAATGCTCTCTGAAGTTTATAACTCTTAGAATATGGGTGTATACTTCTCATGGCATCATCCAAGATGTAATCCAAAACCAGAGATTTAACCTCCTTGTAAATCCAGAAAACTGGAACATAGCTTGTACCTGTGTTTGCACACAGGTGACACCAACTTCAGGCATTTAATTTAGATGCTCTCAAAGTGCCTATATGAGCTATGCAGGGAACTTAAGCTCACAAATCTCACTGTCCTGAACTGCACCTAAAACTAGATACCGAAATAACAGGGTCTCAATAGTCCTGTCATGCATAAAGTCAGCTGGAGTGCACACCTGGGTTAGCATCACTATTTAAGAAAATCCTGCTAGTTAGAGCAATAGCATCTCCTCACTTGTATGAGTAATTCACTCTGATAGCCAAAGCGTATTATGATTATCCGCTCGTCCTAAAAATACTCATTTGCAATACAAACTAAAGTAGCAGCTAAGGCTAAGCACATACATTGGTAACTGTTCCAGAGCACACCTATGTGAACACTGCAATGTAACACTGAATCATGCAAGAAGAAAATACCCTTGTTTGTCTATTATACAGGTGTTCTGACTTTGCATTAATCCTTTGAAAATATTCATGTAGTTATCTTGTAACATTATTCACACCTGTTCTTTTAATGAAAAAGGTAGTTTATTTGGGTAAGCATAACTTTGGCAACGTGTAAGGAGACCATGTATAGTCTATCCCAAATCATCTGGTTTTCAGAAGGTACATTTACAAAGATGGGCTAATATGTTTTGGGAAGGATACCTAAGTAACGAGGAACTTTGCCACTGACTTAGATGTTACTTTTTGCTGACCTCAAAGGACTTTCAAAAAGAAGATGGTACAGCATGGCTCAGGCTTCATCACTCTTTCTAAGTAGTTCTTGCTTGCACATTATTCTGGGAGTATCTGCAAAAATAAAATAAAATAAAAAGATTTATATTATGGAAATACCAAAATATGTTAGGCACTTTCCAGAAGTATAGAAAAAGACGCTTTGCTACACAAAGAATTTACAATCAGAAGAACAAGATACGAAAAGTGAGAGCAATGGGACTGGAAAGGAAAAGGAAGACCAGGTTATAAAAATAGAGTCATGCCATTTCTTAATTATGTATTTTAGTGCATGACACATCCTGTCACAAAACTTAGTCCCTGACATAGACTAAGTTCTATGTTCTCATCCTCTCTAAATCAACTTTACTCCCCTTTAGGGGAGATTGTTACAAGGATCAAAATTAACTAAAGAGTAAAAATGTGGTAAAAAGTTACGTTCTGTAGTATAGTACGGATATGAAAGTCTCATGCTGTTGTTCCACAGATCAACACATTGCTGAATCCATGGCAGGCTTCAGCGGGATGAGAACTGCACGAGGCCTCTCGGAGAACTCAAGCATCTGGTGGGCTTTTTAGGCTTCTCTTACATTGAAGCTATTGTGTGATTAACAAGTCAGACAATGGGATAGCCTCACTACCCAGTAGCTCATAGTTTTTGATTCCCAGCCTGCAAATATTCAATGCTCAAAGTATCTATAGAATTAAGGACTAAGACCTGGAAATATTAAGATAATACACCTTTGGGGCAACCCTTCTTTTATTAATGTCATAAAGCATTTGACTTCAGTGGCAGAAAGGTTTGGGGCCACGCTTGACTCATATTTTAAAATGTCAGATTTTATAAGTATTGACGCTATACTAATAGAAAGCACTTTTACTGCTCAGTGTGGGATGCCGTCTTATATCTGAAAATTTGACCTCCCCGTTGAGCTAAACTCAGCTTTTTTTAATTATCCCACTGCCAGCCCAGGGATTACTGGCATGAGTAATCTAAGCAGGAGTTGGCCTACTAAATGAAAAATGTCAAAGGCAGCGAGAGGGAAGGGAGTCACAAGGAAGCTCTGCAAAGTTCTTAGAGTCACTCAGTGATATCACCAATGAATCCAAACCATGATCAAAGCAACCACCAGCACCAGGGAACAACAGACGCACAGAGGAAGGAAGCAAGTCAGAGGCAATCTCAGCTTGAAAATGATCGCAGTTTTGTTATCAGTTTCAAGCTAGTAATAGTGATACTTCTGGCATCAGAATTTCCCTGACTCTCCTAAGAATCACCACTGCACAAAGATGAGACTTAAGAGGCAGCTTACACTTATGAGTTGGCATACGGTGCTGAAGTTCCCATCTGCAGCATGTTGACCCTGCCACAGAGTGACTTCACCTCGAGACTGACCATGCAGCAGGCTGATGGGGCAGCACCAGCTCTCCTGCAACCACTGGTGGGTGCCCTGAGAAATGGTCCTTCATTCCCTGCAGGGATTCCAAAGGTCACCAGAAAACATCCAGCAAAAGGACCTGTCACTCCTGCCTGGTGAGGTAACACCTATTCTGCCTTCTAAGCCTTCATAGAAAGAGAGGTTGCACACAATAACATTCAGAATGCCAGTCTTTTTCATAAAAATAAGGAGACATTACTCACCACTGCAGGAGTTCCACAAGACCTTCACATTTACATTTTTCTGTTCAAACTGGAATCTTATGCTTTAGGTAAAGCAAGTCTTTATCTTAAGTGCAATAAGAGTTAATCACAAACCAGGTGAGTCTAACGTTAAGTAGGTTTTTCCTGAAAGGATCACAGTCCCATAAAAATCTAGAACTAAAGTTGGGAGGTTACAAGGACATTTCGAAGTCTTAGAGGAAAATAGGACTATCTCATCATTAATTATGATGCTTGGAACAAACCACTCCTTTTGCTTAGTTTTTAAAGGCAGCTGACTGCTGAGCTACTGAGTGCTTGAAATAAGTATTATTAGAATTCATATGAATAAAACCAGAAGACTGCTTTTGATGGAAGCCACCGTCTTTTTAATTCATTTCATGGGAGCATAAAAATGGTATTTTGTTTGCAATAATATTTCAGAAAGTAAAAAGCCAGTGACAGTGCTAGTCTGTTTGCAAGATGTTTTCGTACCTAAATCCTCATAAGGCCATGCTGAAAAGGCACTCCCTTCAACTAGGAGGTAGCAACAATGTCATGTGACTTCCATGGCCATATCGTTAATAGTGGAGCTAAGTACAATCAAAGCTAATCATTCAGCAAGAGTCCAGGGCTGAGAGGCTTCTAATTCCAGACAAAAAGTCCTTGCAAACTACTTGTGTTTCTAAGTGAAAAATGAACCAGCTATGCAATTGGGTTCTCATACTGCAAAAATGTCTATTTTTTTTTAACATCTACTGCTGTAATTAAAGATAGGAAACGGGAATAAGTTTTTGGAGTCTAAATTATTCATTCTGAATCATTCTTTCAGGCCTAAACAATTAAGCTAGATGCTAATTTTATGCAAATTAAAGGCAATATATTAATATCAGCATAAATCGTACATTCCTTAACAAACCCCAACATTCTATTAATAGGGAATATGAGCAGTACAAACTGCTCGCATGTATGACATAAGCCTGGTAAGTATAACATAAAGTGAAATTTAACATGGCAAAGTAAAATTTATTTTTAGAAAAATAACTCCTATATTCTTTAAAAGCAGGCAAAAATTCCAGATTTTTAATTACATGAGTTGCACAGTTCTAAAAAGAATTCATGCAACACATTTTAGTGTTGGGTGCTACAGTACTGGATTTTACTAAAATGTATGATTTGAAAAGGAAGATGATGATTTAAAAGCCTGCATGTCACAGAACCCGTAGCATGGGGAGGATGAATTCTTTTAAATACCACGTAGGAAAGGATCCATGCTTGTCTGCAATCTGACACTCAGCTGCCAAAAGAGGACAGAAAAGTGTAACTCTGTACAGAACCCTGTTGCTCCCTGTCAGAGAACCAATTGCTGACAGTTACCACAGCCAACACAGCTGGTATTTAGATTGGATAAGACAGTCCAGTTGATAGTGGGTCAGTATTTTCCATAAAAAAGGGGCTATTCCATGCCAGCATGAATGTTCTGGGGCCTTTTAGAAAGGCTTAGTAGATGGAAGTATTTATATAACTAAGCACAGGGCTTATGGATCATTTACATTTAAGTCATCAAGAGATCATTTGCGTCTATGGTAGGATCTAGACCCCTCACCACATGGGAATGACTTTTCTCCGTTATTAATAAACTGAACTAAACATCACTTACCCAGCTCAGCATCTCACTGATAAGTTTGAGGCTCCCTTTTCCTTCTCTTTTATGGAAGTGCAAGACACTGTGGGTGCCATAACTATAGTGGCCCCTTGTACATCGCTGTGCAAACTCAGCTGCTGATTTTACTGGATATGCAAAAATTGGTGCCTGAATTTTACAGAAGACAATCAAACCCTAAGTATCTGTGTCCCTATTATGAGAAAAGGCTAAATGTTCAAACTGTGGGAAATGCTGCAGGTAGAGCTCAGGTCTTCTGACACATCAACTGCAAACTCAGTCTTCAGGAAGCCAGACTTCGCCCCAGTGCCCCTTGCCTATTTGTTTCAGTGGGCTCAGAGCTATTCAGTCAAATCTCCCTTGCAGCGCTGAAATACTTCTAAGTCCTTGGACCTACATATTTTGGTCAGGGCTAAAAAAATCCATCTGGTGGTAGAGTATCAGAACATGTCATGTATCAAATGTTAAGCCTACTGAAAATCTTTCTAGAAATCTATTTAAAAACACTCAGAAAAAAAGTAAAAGCATGCATGCTCTTCAGTTTTCCCATAGCTCAGCCATAACATGAAGTATCTGAGAGCTGTCTGTGAACTCTCACTAAACTTGGAGCCACAGGTAGTGTGCCTTCACATGATGAAAGCTGAAGACGTATAGACTGTTTCAGAATATGCTGCAGTGTTCTCTCCTGCTGCCATACACTACTGTTGAATTAATGTCCCTACATTAAGACAGTGTTCACACAAATGAAATATTTTGTTAGAAAATTTTTGTGCTTAAGGCATTAGCATTTGTGCCCAAGGCTTTCCAGTTATTTATGGCACCAGCGTAGCACAACATCCCACATTAGCTTGTTAGCAGTAAGGTAGTCTCTCATAGCTGTCGTTCTCTGGGACTGGCTGCCTATGTGCATATTCCTGCTAGGAGTCCACATATGCCTGTGTGCACTCATCCTGTCTTCATTTTGTCCATAGGAAGGAAAAGATCAGCATGTGTGCTACACTCCTCAGTTTTGTCCCACCTGCTGAGTCCCTCGATGTCAAAGGGCTTTACACAAGAGGAAAAAGAGGACAGGAGGTGAAGGTACACATGAACAACATACCTCGAAGAATTTCATTTCCTGGTAAGCAAAGTCCTTTTCTCCAACTGCCAAACCACATTTCCACCGGGACTGTGGGTGAGTTCAAAGCAACGCCTGTACTCCCTGGAGGAGGGCCTCAAAAACCTGGACAAATGATTGTGACTGTTACCACATTCATTGTGTGCTTTGAAGGTTTCTACAATTGTGTATACCTTGGTAAAGTCCTCTTTGGAATGTGTACGTTCAGCAAATACTGGGTATGCAGAGAAACAGTCTTCAGGGAAGCCACCGCGCTTCAGCAGAGTAAGCCTCGGTCTCTGCCAAGTGGCTGCTGGCATTATATTGACTGCCAGTGCACATGCACCACTGGGAGTCTACGAGAGCAGGTTCAATATGTTTTGAAGTGTTCTGTGTTCCTGACAACTTTTCCTTTGCATGTTACTCTTTTTTTTGTCCATTATTTTCGCAGACAGGCTGTTCCCCTCCAAGCCACCAACATCAACTTTGTTGCAATATTGCTGATCCTGAATTCTTTCCTCGGGCAAAATTCCTGATAATTTCAGTTGGTGTCTTAATTGTATAAGAACTTCTGACCAAATAAATCACGCCTGATGCAGGAAAACCCCACGCGATGGCTAAACAACTCAGACGAAGGAGAGTTTCCTCTGTACAGAGATTTGCTGAGTTGGTTTTTAAGGCCAGTGAGATGCAGAAACATGACCTCAAAGGACATGATAGCGATGGAGGGAGCATAAAGCTTCTCCTGACTATCAGAAGGGAATCTGATCTAGTCACTGCTGAGAGAAAATCAGATGAGCCCTTCTCCAGTGACATTATTGTCCCTGGGACGTGCTACCAAAGATACTTTTTCTACACATTTGGCTGCAGTGTTTACATTCAATAGAAACCTAACGCTAGATTGCGTCTGGTAAATTCACTGTGACAGAGATACTCAGGTGCATGCAAGTGTAAGTGCAATTGCTTTGTCCTTCTGTGAGTCTATAGTATGTTAGAAGGTATGCAGAGCCAAAGAGCAGAGAGCTGTGCCCCACTGTTTCTTTGGAATTTGCTTCCATTTCAGGAAGCAGAAAAAGAAAAACCTCACTAAATGCAGAGAATCAACTTTCTGGAAGGAGGATGGCACTGTTGAGGTAGGTACTTCTTTTCTGTTGGGGACAAGAGATAGACTCTACGTGCCTGACGAAAGTATCACTATCACCGATTATCTAGCACAAAATTCCCCTAGATGTTAGTAGGAGGAGGTCAATGACAGACATGCTGTAATTGCCAATACACTTTCTCAAATTGTCCTCCCACAAATTTTGTATGATCCAGGCATAAATAACCCATTTTCTATTCACTTCTGTGAATATAAGTGAGGCAGATTAAACAATCAGGTGGACTATCGCCTGCCAGGTGACAAGCTCTCAGTTTCTTTTTTCTTTTCAAGTGGTTGTTCATTGAGCTTTTTATGGTATTTCAGAGGTCATATAGGTTGCAGGGAATAATAAAGCCATTGATAAGAAAGAAGTTTGTGTCCTCATTCTCCCAACACCAAGAGACTGAAGAAGAAACAGAGCTATGCCTCTCCAATTTCATTGCTTTTCTGGAAGGGTATTTATTTTAGGCTTCTGTTCTGAAGAACCATTTTGAAGTCTGGATAAAATTCATCCCTAAAACTATTTACTCTTCTTGATATCATACGAATAAGGTAAAGTTCTTCACTAGAGTATACCCCGTGACAAATAATGCCCTAGTAATTATGGGTGGGGATTTTCATGCGGTGACTGATGATGCCTTGGAAAAGAGCCATGGCACTGTGCATTCAGAAGCTAAGCTATCTAAATCCTTGCAGATCTCATTTATGCTTTTGGGAATATAGGACAGGTGTGGCAGTTACTAAACCTGGATACTTGAGAATTCACCTCTTATTCCCAGGTGTGGGCCATTAATTCTCGCTCAGACTTGTTCAGTTCTAACAAGTCTCTTTTGAACCAGATTTTGTATGTGCACATATACACACACGATACATAGTTTTCCTTTCAATCCATTTATCTACTTTGTTTTTACTCATCTTTAGCTATGCAGCTTCACCTTACCTAACATTTTACATACACACGGCAGCAAACCCCAATAGTGATCAGTGGCAGTCTACAAATCCCTGTCACATTCTGTAGATAACAGAAGACTCGTAGTTTGCATTGTTTAGTACAATTACTGAAGAAGTTCAGGTAAAACTCAAGCTAAGCCCCAGTGAAATTCACAACAAAGGCTATACCAATTTTAATTGGATCACTAGACATCAGAGCAAAGCCAGAGAACGCTCAAACACAGGTTGATAAAACCTGTAAAATCCTGTAAAAAAAACTGTAAAGGAACATGGCGCTGCTTCTTTTTGTTAGGTGTTCTTCCAGAGATCTGAACACTTCGGTGTAATGTGACACACCTAGAGCCTCCTCCCAGACCAGGCATTCTTCAGGGACACACTTGATATTTTCAAACTCACATACCTTCAAGAAAGCTTCCAATTCCATATTCTGATATTTCTATAGAAGGTCACAGATAGTAACCCCAGCTGCTTCTCTCCCTTTGAAGGGACTTGTGGCTACTGAACACTAATGAATATCTGGTCATCTTTATTTACTTAAATACATTGGTCATCTTCTAAGCAGTCCTCTGGAATACCGTGAAGAGAGGGGATGATATATGTTAAATTTTGAAAAAGCACACATTTTTGTGACAGTATTTTTATATGCAGAGAATTGTCACGGGACAACAAAGGATTACTCGGGGTAATGAGATGGCTTTCTACCTCCAAATCCCTCAAGGCCACTGCTGTAGTGGTGTGCTTCTCAGATCAAAGTACCATCTTGTGAAATGAAACATTGGTATTGGAGAACATGAGCTGGTTTGGCTTGAAGCACAAATTCCTGACAGCATGAGGGATAAACATAGGCTGGGTAAGAGTTTCATTAAGAAATAAATTTATCATCAACAAGTATTTTGTAGCTATGAAAGAGAAGCCTCTGATATGTGACTGTAAAAGAACCCAGCCTACTAACCAAAATAACATACAAAAAAGTGAAACTTGCAAAAATGGGCACGCCTTTACCTATGGAGCTGGATACTTCTAAAAGTGCTAGCTACAAGTTTCTGATTAAAAAGTTTAACTTCCTGATAATGGCATGAAATGAAAATATGGCAATTACGGAATTAAATCTCAGGGCAAAACTAATGCAGATTCTACCTAGACGAAACCAGTCCATCAGGCAATCCCCCACTTAAAACTGCAGAGGAAAGGGAACAGCTGTAGCTGGAGCGAAGTGTGGCATTATCACTTAGAACAGTGACAGCTTGGCTTTCTAGTAAGTGATCATCGATATATTAGTTTTCTCAGACACTGTAAGATTTCTGTGTTAGCCTGATTCATTTTGCTATCACCCAATAACCTGCTGAAGATGTGGGGGAGGGAACAGCTATCTATTTTTTTTTTTCCTCCTCCATTTGAGAAACATTCCCTTTATTCTGCCCAAGTAATTGAGTTAATCTCTTTTCAGAAACCAGTATGAGTACCTCTAGATATCTGGATAACTAATATTTTGATAACTGCAAATAAGGAAGTACTGGAAGATGCAGAACTAGAAACTGGAAATACTTAGTTGCAAGACTTATTAGCTGCATAGAGAAAAAGAACAAAGGCATTGGATTTTTCCTGTAAATGAACTCCAGGCAGTGTTACAATAAAATGGATGTTTGCTATTAGAACAGAATGGCTCCTTTCTTGACTTAGTATTTTCTAGAACAAAAGGGCTGTAACTTTCCAAGGCTACAGTGAGTCAGTGCTAGAATTAGAAGTACAATCCTGAAATAGCGGTCACCACTAAGCAATGTTTCCTCTCCTTTCTCTTCACCTATTCAAAAAGGCTACCTCTGACAAATCATCTATTAATAGACAAGTTTCTATCATTTAAATTATTAAATCAGATTGAAAAAACACTCAGAAATTCTGTGCTTAACAAGTGGCTTTTTCAAACCAATAGACAGTGGTATTCATAATGCTTTTTCTTTCCGAATTTTATTTTTTTGAATTATAGCCAGATTCCTGATAAATGAAACTCAGCAGTCTTTCTGCTTTCTGAAGCTTTTATAACCTCAGCTCTGCAAAATTTAGATTTCTAACAGTAAGATTTTGGTTTTGGTGCAGGTCAGTCCTGAATGCGAAAAGTAATTCTTGTAATACCAAAATGTAGGGGCTATTAAAAAAAAGGGAGGTTTACAGTAATAAGATTAGGGAAAACCTCTATTACAGACTTTGTATTTCTGGGATATTCCTGAATGAATGTCATCTGCTTGGTGATCATAAGGAATGCAATCATATTCAGAGTCTTTCTACCCAGTTTTGAACAAATCTAGGTTGAGAGAATAGGGATAGGAGTTACCAAGAAAAGCTTTTATTCTGTTATAATTCAGTGCATTTGCCCTCAAATACATTAACACACTGTACATCACAGCCTGGAACGATGTGTTTTTACCTAAGGGGCCTATTTATTTCCACCTGCAAAATATATATACAAATACATTTATTTTCCTCTCTTCTAAACTACTGGAAAGGAAATGACTGACTTCACATCTGGAAGAATTCAAAGGCATGGATGTTAGACCAGAGGGAAAAACTACACAGTAGCATCATATGTGAAAAGTAAACCTTTAACAGAAATGTGCAAAGTAAAAAAGTAAAGTGAAGGCTTATCCATGAGGGAAATAGAGGCAGAGAACTGAATGCTTATAGAAAAACGTATTTTTTAAAGTGCAGGTTGTAGTCCAGGGTGTTTGTATGGTTTTTATTTTAGGACAAAGAAATAACTGCCCATGAAGACAGAGGTAATACGCATAAACACTGGAATTAGATACAACAGAAATGATTCAAACAGCGACTAAATAGTTTTCACACTGTAGGTGGAAGGCTGCAGAGAACTTCTTAAATGTTTTTTTAAGTGTTAAGGGAACATACTGAGTGTTTATGTTCCATAAACAGGCACATTTACCCCAACAGGCTCCTTTCCCCTTTACACCTTCTGCCTCCAATTCCCAGTTTCTATTTCCGCAATAGCCTTTCTGCCTGTAACTGTGATTTGCTGTAGATTATTTGAAGATGCTGAATACCTATGTAATTTTCTTTAAATACTAAAGTCTTTAAAGAATCATGAGACTTGATTATGCATGTGAAAATAAGATACTATTACAATATTATCTATAGTTGTATAGGTAGACTGTTGCTATAGGAACACATCCAGAATCAGAGTGAAAAGGACTCCATCCCAGCAGGGACCAGCCTGCTTGCGACACCCGACTCCAGAGCTACTGCACAGCTCACGTAACTTGTAAATAAGCAGGTAAAGTGTGTATTTCAATGCCACACCTCAAGAGCAGTTGCCCATGTATTTCTGTGATTACTGTTTAGATTGCTTCCATTACATTCTATTTTTACTGCACTGCTGGGGGCAAAAAAATATTCTGCAAGCACTGAAGTACACTGTGTGATGGTTTTCCTGTAAGAGGATACAATGCCAACCAAGCGCTGGAGCGCCTTACATGCACGGAATTACGTGTGAGCTTTAATGTTTAAAATCATCAGACTCTACGAGAATAAGTTGGTCTACATTTTAGCTTTCTTTGATGAGGATTAATGAATGAATGGTCATAAAGTGCTCTAAAATCCTAGGAAAGCACTCTAAGAGCACACATTTACTTAACTACTATGAGCAAAGGATATTGTTTAATGCTTACCTGGAATTTTGCTCTAGCTATAGATGGATGAGTCATTGTCACAGAAAATGTAACAGTTTCAACTGAGAAACAGAAAAACATTCGAGATGTTAAAGCAAATACTTGATGACTGACAAGGAAAAGTATCTTCATGGTAATAAGCTGAGTAAAACTGTTTGCCCAGACTAATCCTCAGAATTCTGCAAATGTGGTTTATTTTCCACAGGGCTATACAAAAACAACAACAAAACCCCCACACAACATCAGACAGCCATAAAAATGGCAAATACAAATAATTACATCTACATTACTGAACTCTGCAACTGCGTTTACAAATCTTGATTCTTCTCACTTTTTGCAGACATAGAATGTTTCCCAAGCAGGTCTATGCTAAACCGGAGCAGCATACAGATGGGTACTTTTTCTCTCTGCATTTAAACAAAACCTACTTTTTTTTTCCCCCACACTACTGTTTTCACTGTCTGCACACCTAAATTTGTTCAAAACTTGCTTACCTTGTAAATCAATGATTTTCAGAAATGCCCACTGCAAATACGCACATATACACATTGAAGTGTCTATGTCCCATGTGAAGAGTTATAAACACATTTTACACACATACAACTTAAGGCATGTGAGCATATATAATTTTATACTGTGCTTGTTTAGGCAGAGCTTAGGAGATGTGAACCAAAACGTCTGGAAAATATTAAGGGCCAAAAATTCTTCTTTACAAAAAGTGTTTTATAACAACAAACATACCAACAAAACAGTGCATAATCCTTCTATGACATTTAAATTTAACTCTATGATCTAGATGTTTCCTAATCTGCCTGTGTTTAGTTGTGTTGTTTTGGTTTGTTGTTTTTTTTGTAAAAGATGTTTGAAAAGGAAAATTAACTAATAATCAATGAAATTTAGGAATTTGTCATAATTTCTGTCATCAAGAGAACAGTTAAAATTTTTATTTGATGTCTTTGGTATTCCTTCTCCCGTATCTCCACAACATCCTACAGAGGCAAACCACACAGCAGCTAGACGGAGATGGAAATACACTGCCAGGTGTTAATTAGCAGCCCAGGAACAATTAAGAGATGCCCATCCGTACAGAAACACGGCGCGATCTACGGTGATGCCCGTGGGGCACTGGCCAAATTCGTGCCAGCTACCCCCAAGAAACTAGCCAGCCTGGCTCCGGCCGGCGGGAAGGCGGCAGCGGCCTCGGGCGTAACCGAGACTTCCTCCCTCACGCGTGGGCCGGGGATGAGCTCCCCGCACCGCCTGTGAGGGGAAGTTACCGGGGAAACACGGGTTCGGCTTCCCCCCCTCAGGCTGAGGGCAGACGGGAGGCGTGGGGCCTGTCTGAAGGTGCCGCCAGGCTCCACGGCCCGGAGCGCAGGGGGCGGCCGCCCGGCTCCCCGCAGGCCGCGGGTGACCCGGCCGCTTCGCTCCCCTTCCCCAAGGCGGGAAGGGAGGCCTCTCGACGCCTCCTCCAGCCCTTTCCCCGCGTTGGAGGGGAGAAGATGGCGCCCGCAGGCTGGGCCGGGGCGCAGCCAGCCGCTCCAGGGACACGCGTGGCCGTGCAGCGGGTTTCCCTCCACCCCGGCTGCAGCAGCACAGGAACGCAAACTCAGGGGGAGGCCATGACGCCCCTCGGGGCCCCTGGGCCCTCGACGCGGCGGGCAGAACCAGCGCCACCTCGCATGGGCAACGCGCAGCCCCACGGGACACGCACTGTCCCCACGGAAGAAGGGGGAAAAAAAAAAACCAACCCACTACTCTACCACAACACGGCCTCGCCCTTTAAGCGTGCCGGCGGCCTGATTGGCCGCGCCGGCTGCCAATCCGGGCGGCTATTGCATCATCCCGGCGGCCGGCTGGGTGGCGATTGGCGAGGGGGCGGGCGGAGCGGGAGGGTGTCGCAATCGCCGCTCGCCCGCACGCCACACTTTAAAGAAAGAGGCTCGGGCCCGGCGCGGCCCCTCCCGCCACCGCCACCGCCCGCCGGCGCCGCCACAGGTAAGCGCGGCCGCGCGGGGGGCGGGGGGCGGCGGGCCGGGGCGCGGGAGGGGGCTGAGGGGCCGCGCGGGGCCGGCCCGGCCTTCGCCCGCCCTCCCTCCCGCCGTGTCGCAGCGAGTGCCGCGGCGGGCGCCGCGCATGGGAGCGCATGATGCAATCGGCGGGCGGCCCTGGCTCCCCTCCCCTTCCCTCCCCCGGTGAAGTCACGGCTTGGCAGCGCCGGGCACCCCCGCGCCCCGCACGGGCGGGGGAGGAGGAGCAGCGCGGCCGCGGACGGGCGGCCCCCGGGCCGCGGCCCGCCGGGGAGGGCGGCGGCGTCGCCGCCACAGGCCCGCGGGGGAGGGGAGGGGAGGGGCGGGCCCGGTCCCCGCGGCGGCTCCGGCCCCGCCGCGCCGGGGGAGCGGGGCCGGGCCGAGGCGCCTCCAGGCGCTTTTGACAGCGGGGCCGGGCGGTCCTTACGGCTCGTCCCACGGCGCCGCACGACGCGGCCGTTAAGAGCGTGCCTGGCTCGGGAAGGGTCTGCGAGCGGGGTTTAAACCCCTCCGGTGCCGTTCACACCGCTCCCGGGAGGCCGCAGGGATCTCAGGCGCTGCCCTGAACCGCGATGAAACGCCGCGCTTTAACAACTGGTGTTCTTGTTTTCTAGCTTCTCAATGGAGTTTTGAATGTCTTGACAAATGTTTCTGGTTCCCAACACGTTCTTATAGCTCCAGACACAACTTTCAAAACAGATCTGTCACGGAAGGCTTGACGTTGGTTTTAGCTCTGACATCTGGTGGGAAATAGCAGTCACTAAGACAACTCAATACTCCCCTCAGTAATAGTGCCATGCTGGTTGTGACGCCTCTTTAGAAAGTATAAAAATTCATAATTTGAAGAACTTTGGATTTAAGGAATTCGTTCGTCTTTAGAAATAGCTACCTTCATTATCATTCAAAAGACAGCGTCAAATTGAAACCTCCTTGCCTCCTGGTGTCTGGGATTGTGATTCTGTCATCAACACTGCTAGGCTGCAATTAAAGTACATACTTTAGATGTTCCGAGCACATTTTTTAAAGGATGTTGGTGTGCATTTTTCTTGTGAAGTGTACAGAAAAAAAAGGCGATTATGAGAAAAATACGGGAAAGTGATGTTGTCGGCTGTGGCAACAGATGATAGGTTTAAGCTACCTTAGTCTAAAAAAGGGTGTTGCCTAGCCTTCAGTGTGTGAGTTACCATCAAGTCTTCCGAACGTGCCTGCGAGAGTGTCAGCTAACCACGCAGGGGTGCGTCCTTCCAGTGTTCAGCAAATGTACGCTTGGAGTTTTATGCTGTCATTCTTTGTACAGGGTCATTGGGATTTAGAGTCAGATGCTACTGAAGTGAAAGAGAAGGGAGGCCATCTATTGCTGTTCAGATTGGGACTGATTTTGCATTAGACAAGACACCTGAGTGAATTTGTGCAATAAAGTCAAACGCAGTCACATTTCAGAAAAGGAGCAGAGAAAAGCTCTGTGTATTTTTTGCTGCTAAGTAAAAAAAATACTGATTTAATTAACAAATTAAAACAAATCTTTTGTTTTTTTTGCCAAAACAAGCATTTGGAAGTTTAAGTTTAATTTTTGAGATTTTTTTTTGATTTTTTGTGTGTGTGTGTGTGAAAGCAAAGATAATAAAGGCCTCGATTTGCTTGGGAGTCTCTGTGGTCCCTGAGGAGCGCTGTCAGACAGTAAGAAACATCTCTCTGCCTGAGAAGACACCTCTGAGTTACCAGCTGTTATGCTGTAGTGGGTGGCCAGTTGGTGTCCTGGGTGGCCAGTTGGTGGCCCAAGGAGAGAACAAGGCAGTTCTAACTGGCCACGGGAAACACTACCATGTGCTGGGTGGAACCAGCCTAGGGCTGTTGCTGAGCTCGAGCTAATGAGCAGCTTTATGGGAACAAGATGCTCGAAACGGCTGGCTCTCCGAGGAGCTGTCTCCTGCTGTGCCAGGGCCATCACCCGTTCACAGCAAACCAACCTGTTTGTGGAGAGCAGCAGAGCAGCTGCATTTGTGTGGCAGGCTGGCTGAGAAACAAACTCCGAGACCCATCTGCCTCCCCACCCTCGTGGCCTCTCCCAATTCCTGTGTCCTTTACCTCACCCTTCTTCCGAGCCCCTTCCGTATGTCTCATACCTGCTGCCTTTGAATCTCCTCACAGTATTCCCTGAAGGATGCCGCACAGCACCTGTTGCTATCCAGGATATCCTCTCCCTTTGTTGTTCTGTTGAAGAACTGACAATTGGTAATGGGGATCCAGCCTCCAAATAACCAGGGGGAAAAATTTCAAGCCTCAACTGTTATCGCTCCTAAGTTATCTATCTGTGATGCAGTACAGTTAGTGCTACTTGCTTTGCATAAATATTAGTTGGAGCAGGACAGGAATCCAGGTGTCATCTCTCCCAGGTAAGAGTTCTGATAATCAGGCCAGGTAAGAGCACGTCTTACTCAAGAAATAGTTATTAGATACAACATGGATCAGTTCTAGTGGGAAGGAATTGAGGGAGATCTGTTCTAGCAGGGCTAGAACGCTTGCTCGAGAGGTGTGACACTGGGTCATCTTCTTTGCTCATATCTACATACTGCCCAACTAAAATATTGCATTAAAATTCGGTTTAATGGAACAAATAATTTTTCCTTTGAATTACAGGGGAATTTGATAGAGATCTGAAGGGAATGTTAAAGCAGTATTAAATAGTTTCAGTAGCACAGAGAGAAATAGCACATGGAACCTGGTGATGTGAAGAAACTTGTTACATGTCAGGTGGGCTGCCTTTGGAGGCAGGAGCCACCCCTTCCTCTGTAGTTTCTCATAAAGCAGAAAAAGCAGATCGTGAAGATGGTATGGGTTTCTTAACTGGGCTGTCCAGATGAAGTTAGCAAGCACTGCAATGTGTTGAAATAGAGGGGACAGGAGAGCATTCTGTCCAACTTTGAACTGATGCCAGAAATCAGTGGAAAAATTCAGTTGTCAGAGGCGATCTAACAGAGCTATATACTCTTTGAGGGCTACAGAAATCCTGTATTTAAAAATAAAGCGGAGACAAAGCCAGTATATGCTCCAAGAGGAGCATATACTGGCATCTTGACTAAAAATGTCTGTGCAATCACACATGCACAACTGCTGCAACTGGCCGTGCAGTCTGGTATTTGTGCACAGTGACATCTTGTTAGCTCTATATTCAGTTTAACTGGTGAACCAAATTACTTAGTCAGAATCTAAGACTTAATTGTGGTTTGCAAAAGTTGCTTTAAGAGTTTAAATCAGGAAAATACTAAATACAAAGGTTAGGCATGTATGTATATAGATTTAGCTATACAGATGTCAAAAAGAGTCGATGGTCTGTCTCTGCCCTGAAATATGAAAATGAAAAGATTTCTTGATAGGAGGGGTGTGGGTGTACTCACACATCATCTTCACTTGTTTTAAGTGGGAAGACCTCTTGGTGACAGAGAATGTTCATTTTGAGTAACATTCAAGCCAAACTTAAGAGGCTTTTCTGTGAATTTTACTGAACCACACTCTGCAGCTGCATCTTGTTCTGGCTCCCTCATTATGGAAGAAAATTTGCAATTGATCTAGACAGTAGAATTGTAACATTTTTAATGATACCCTAGCAGAAGGTAAAACAGCAACTCAGACTGCTGAGAAAAACAAACAAGAACAGTAAACAGCTGATGAACCTGTGAGTTTAGAATGACCAGTGACACACAGCAGCTCATTTACAAACATCTCGCCACATCCACTCATCAGCTAGACACAGGAGTACAGTCATCCCTCTCTTGTGCTGCTACTGATGCAAGCCATAATCCCTGGGTCAGACACTGCCAATACTGGGCAGTTAGCATTGCCCACCGCTCACTTCAACCGCTCGCTTTCCCAGTGGGTCCTCTTGAGGGTGAGCAAGGAGGATGTTGAACACAAGTTGTATGATACTGCATGTACATGTGCGACACAGGCCGCACCGTTGCAATGCAGTCTGATCTTGGAATAGGATTGGTTTATGCCAGTTAGATACTTTTCTTTAACATGACAAGAAATCAACACTTGCTTGACTGATTGCTGAGTACTTTTCATTGGAGCCATAGGTAGGCATTTCAGGAACTTAGAACAACCCTGTTGCCCTTCCCCTCTTCTCTCCTGACTTCTCTCCAAGACATTTAGGAGGTCATCTCGTGAGATGGGAAGAGAAGGGGAGCAGCTGTTAGCCTTGCCAGGGCCGTGTCCCTGCAGCAGCTGTGGTGGAGTCCTCCTTGTGCCACCAGTAGGGTCAGGAGCAGGCTGACCCTCAGCGGCGGGAGAACATGAGTCAGGTGAGAGGGTGTCCTGCTCATCAGGCCTGTTTGTCTGCTGGAAAGGAGAGTAGACAATGACTGGTGCAGGGGAACTATTTTGTGGATGACTCGGCTGTGGCTGCAGTCTTCCTATGGGTGGCAACAGTCCCCTGTCTTTGCTGTGTAGTGATTCTCACATTGCCATCACCCTGTGTTCCTGTCCCACCTGCTCCTTACAGTACTGTTGCAGGCTTAGCTTGTCTTGCCTTGTTTGTGGTTGAAGGGGTTCTTTTGTCACTCAGTCACAGCCTTCACAGCACACTACCTTTTTCCATAGATCATTTTTTTCCACTCAGTACTACTGAGACCTTAAAACAGTCATCAATTATTTGGACATCATCTTCAAAAACAAGTGAAACAATCTTAGAGCAGGTAAAAGCACTAGAAGATGCTGTAAGATGGTCAAGGAAAGGTGGCACCCTCACTCCAGAGAAAAGAGACCAGAGAGGAATTTGTCTGTGCGTACACCCAGAGGGATGGTCTGAAGAGGACAAGGATCAAGTACTCCTGTTGGTCAAGAGTCAGGCTGTTAATAGGTTTAAGCTGCAGAAAGAAAACTCCAGTCTGAAAATTAAGAAAATTATATAACTGGAGGAAAAGTTAGACGGTGGAACCTGTTGCCAAGACAGAGGTTGTGAAACTGGAGATATTCGAGGCTAGGCTAGACACCCATCCATCAGGGATGGCTTTGGAATAACTGAGTAAAGCCAGTGAACAATGCAAACAGCTTGACTAAATGACCCAGTAACAGTCCCTTCCAATCCAAATACGTTCAAGAGGCTTCTGAAATGCAGTTGGCAGCTTGTCCACTTCCAGCACAGTTGTGATGTGTTATTGCCAGATGTACCATTGGTACCTTATGCTAAGGCCAATGATGTATAACATTGTAGCTGAACCCAGCACCTTTAATAGCATTTTTTTTTTCCTACTAGGTTCACCTTGCCTTTAATCCATGTGAAGACCTGTTGGAAACACCTTCTGGAAACGTAACAGTTTTCAGTCTCCTAATAAATTCTGTTGTGTCCAAGAAGAGCCTGTCCAAATGAGCAAGACATCCCAGCAGAACACTGCTACAGATGCGAATGGAGTAAGCGTGATTCACACCCAAGCGCACACCAGTGGTTTGCAGCAGGTTCCCCAGCTGGTGCCCGTTAGTCCTGGTGGCGGAGGCAAAGCTGTGCCTCCGAGCAAACAGGGAAAGAAAAATTCCTTTGTGGATAGAAACAGTGATGAGTATCGTCAGCGCAGAGAGCGAAACAACATGGCAGTGAAAAAGAGCCGGTTAAAAAGCAAGCAGAAAGCACAAGACACGCTGCAAAGGGTGAACCAGCTCAAAGAAGAAAATGAACGTTTAGAGGCAAAAATTAAGCTCCTGACCAAGGAGCTGAGTGTACTGAAAGACTTGTTCCTTGAGCATGCGCAAAATCTTGCAGACAATGTGCAACCTGTTGGCACTGAAACCACCACAACAAATCCAGAAAACAATGGACAGTAGACACCGTTGCAACCTTATGAAATGAACTCTCGAGGTGCAGCTTGTCTGCAACGTCCATGCAGTAACCAAGCAAAACCTCTGTTCTTTTAACCATCATTTTGTGGAGATTTTCTTCTTTTTAGGTTTAACACTGAAGATTTGACACGATTAAACCAGAAACTGCTTAGGGTATTTGTTTTAAATATTTTTCTTCTCTAAAAGATTTATCTAATAAATGCAGATCTAAACTCATAGTCAACAAGGAGCTTAGTATTAGGGAAATAGCATTTTCACAGAAATGTTCACTTACCTTCTTATAGTTTGCATAATGGGAGGAATCCAGCAGAATGGTTCACTGTAGTATCAGAAACTCATAATTGGACAAAATGTGTTTTAAATACCTTTTAGTGTATTTAAGCCCTTTGTTTTCGCCATTACATATTACAAAACTGCAAAGGCCGTGGAGCACATTTGCTTTCCTGTTTGGTGGACTACTTCAAATCTGTAGAGCAAGTCCTGTAGAGCATCACTTAGGTCTTTCCTGTCCGGTAATAGTTAATGGGGAGGGTGTAGTAATAGTGAGCTGGGATGCTTACTGCTGTTTTATAGAAAAATAGCAATATACTATGATGATATATGCAGGCAGTTGGCTTCCAAATGGCAAATGAGTTTGAAGCATCATGTACAAGTAAAGCAGCACACTAACAAAAGCCTTTCAGGCCTGTGTTCACGTTAACATTGCTCACATAGTGACTGGGGCCTTACGAGAACAAGATTTTGATTTTCAGAAAATGTCAAAATGCTACCAAAAAACTGTGCTCTGCAAAATTGCATTCTTGCTGGGGTGCAGGTATCAGGGAGAACAAAATGTGCAGCTTGGCTAAGCAATGAAAGGGGTAAGACAGCATCTGTTCAGCCAGAATGGATCACTGCTCCTTGACACTCATCTCCATTTTCATGGCTGTTCTGATTTGCAACCAAGATCTTACAGAAATTCACAGCGATTTTAAAAGTAAGTGGCCCTAGTTTGAATAACTGATTCGGTGGGATTTCTATAGCCATCATACAGTTGTGTGAAGGAGTATCTTCAGTCTTGTTTTATTTTCATAAAAGTTTTTCTATAGCAACTTTTTTAATGCTAGTGCTAAGTCTTTGCCATGATCCATAATGCAGTGGTATGTACTATATTGAGGATTTCAACAATAAAAGTAAAGCAGGAACTTTGATGTAACCTTAATTTATTTTCATTTTTAAATATTTCATTGATGGTATGGTTGTGTTACATTTAACCTGTGTGTCTGGCTAGTGGATTATTACACTGTCTTAATTTCTCTCCTACACTACCTTTTTCCATAGACTATCTTGTAGGATGCTTGTTTGCCTTGTATCTGTACTTGGGAAGAGAATTTGGATATTATCTCTATGAAGATGCTGTTAGAAAACGAAACCTTGAAAAGTTCTTTTTGAATTTAAACTTTATACATGCGGAAAACTTTTATGGATTGTTTTGGATTATGGTAGTCTTTTTACAAAGATACGTTTTTTGGTTCTAGCTGCAGCTTAAGTAGGTAGTGTTGAAATATCGAAAGCTAATAAAAACCTTTTGCCTCTAGTGGTGGCCTCATTTTTCCTGTCCCTTTCTATTTCCCTCAAATGCAGAGGTGTCCACCTCAAGTAGCTACCCTTGAGGAATCAGTGCAACAGTCTCCAATTTCTGTCTTCCACTCAGGTCTTTACTCAGTGGAAAGAATCAGAAACTCGTTAACAGTTTTGGCTGAATTTCTGATTTAACAAAAAAAAAAAAATTAAGACTGAAAATGTATTGCAATTAAAGGGGGAAGGGGAACAGAACACTAAAACCTACAAGGAAAAGATGACCTGACAGCATCTCCCTTGTTAACTGTGCACCTACTGTGGTGCAAAAGGCAGGAGCTAGGCTCTCCCCTGGTTGTCTGCTCTGTGAATTGGTACTACGTGGCCCTGTCGTCCTGCAGTTGGTTTGACAGGCTGATGTGGGGTCTTCCCCCGGTAACTAGAACAAGGGCTCCAAATCTGAGGTATTTTTTTCTGATTTTGGTGAAAATGATGTCTTAAATGTTTGAGTGGGAGTACACTCTTTCAGATGGCCTGGAGGGTGACTTCTCCACCTGTTGTTACTCCTGAGAGCTCCGAATCCACTTCCTTCTTGTTTAAAACAAAACCACTGAGTTACGAAAAGTTACTTGTTTGCACAATGACATTTCTGGCTTAGCAGTCTCTGCACTTGCTTTGTTTGCCCAGGGAAGCATGTAGGCTGTGTGCAGCACATCACTTTAATATGTGAAGCCATGGACCCAGTATTACAACAAATTATCATTTTAAGTCTACCCTCAGTGAGAGTTTGGTTGCAAGAAAGGCATTAGTCTGTTATTCTAAGCCCCCTCCTGCCAAAATAGCCGTCTCAGACCCCGGAGGAGCAAAGGCAGAGGCGAGGCTTTCCCTCTCTTTGCCCCAAGGTGGAGCAGCCCAGGCTGTGTGACAGCAAAATGCCTCAATCTTGCCCCCCCGCTGCAAGGCAGAGGAGGACACTCATAGTGAGGTGAGTCGAACGATTCTCTCTTCCTAAGGGAATGCCGCAATAAATACACATGTACACAAAAAAATGTCAGTGTAGGCCTACAAAAGCAAACATTTTCCTTTTGACACATTTTTCTAAACAGCAACTATAGTCTGTGACAGAATACCACACCTGTCACTACAAGAAGGAGCGTTACAGCACCGTATGTTTCACCAGGAAACCTTACTCCCGTTTTCTCCCTGTACCACTAAGACATGTCTACTCGAACCTCCACGAGCACTAGGAGGCTCTACCACTTTAACAATACCCTGTAGCCGCAGCAGCGCAACTGGCATGGCCGATAAATCCAGAGAGCATCCAACCCCAGGGAGCTGAAGCAATTTAAACGCCACACT
Source organism: Phoenicopterus ruber ruber (assembly GCA_009819775.1). Lineage (NCBI taxonomy): Eukaryota > Metazoa > Chordata > Aves > Phoenicopteriformes > Phoenicopteridae > Phoenicopterus > Phoenicopterus ruber. The sequence goes on from CM020227.1 coordinate 12,350,015, forward strand.
TCTGAAGTGTTCGGACCTTTCTAAACACACAAACTTGATCAACATAATGCACTCTGTTATTTTGGTGCAACTCTATTCAAGCCTGTTTGCACCAAGGGGAAAAGGCATTTGGGAAAACATGAGCGCTAACAGCCTAAAATATCCTAATGCAGTCAAAAAGTTTGCCGTAACCTGTGTTCCCCCTCCCCACTAACACATTTTAAGTGTATTAAATATCACTTTGCCTTTTTTTAAAAGGCTTACTTCCTCCCCTCCCCCATGCTAATTTAGAAAAAAGTTCTAATTCACTTTTTGCTTAAGTGGATAAAAATTATAACTACAGAACAGAATTCTGGAAGGAAGGATGAAATTTATAGTCACCGAGTTCATGGGCCTGATTATGAAGGAAAACAGGAGACGATGCACCATCCCAGACCGAAACACATCCACGTCTCGGGCAAGCAAAACAACAGAGAAGCCGGTTACGTGAGCGAGTGCTTTCCCTCCAGAACTCGCGGTAGGGTTTGTTCGCTGGTACATGTCGAAGCAGAACCAGTTCTGCCTCCTGCAGCACGCCAGATTGCTCGACCTGTTCTGCAGCAGCAGAGCCCAATATTTGCCAAGATTAATCACAGGCAGGGAAAGGCCTATTAACTAGACTTGGGTTACAGCTCAGTTGAAACAATTCCAAACCTCTCTTTTTTTTGAAAATCTGTGAAGTGTTACTTTAAAATACTAACTGCTATTGAGCCCAAGCAAGGGCAGGTTTCGGAGTGCCCAAAGCAGTGCGCGATCCCATGGGTGTGTTCTGAGCATGCCACAGGAACGCACTTGGACACGGCGGGAACAACGCTGAGGCCACGAGCACCATCTTGCACTGAAAAAAACCTCCCGAGTTTTAGGGGGAGACGAGTCTGGAGCAGTGCCAGCATAGTTTCTGTGTTCTTGTATCTGCAAAGCTACCAAACCAACGCCTGATGTCCTCTGCACAAGTACGACATTTCAGAGGTACGAGACTCAGTCACCACAGAAGGAAGCATTAGCACGGCTGCGTGTACAAGCTGCCGAACGCACACCCTCTCCTGCTCGCCCCTTCCCCTTTGCAGCTGAGACCTCCTGCACTTACCTCTTACAAACGAAGGCTGAGCAACCTTTAAAAAATGTAAATAGGCTCATTTGTTAATAAAGTGACATTAAACATAAGGAGTGAAGTCCCCTGGATTATTTCACAATGTGTTTCTTTAGTCTCCAACATGCAGTTTCCTATTTAGCAATGGGTCACCAAGCTGTTACGAATGAAGAGCAGGTTCTCGTCACACAGATCAACCCAGTTAGCAAAAAGAGCTCTCTGTAGAGCAATACATTTAACAATTTTTAAGGAAATTATTTCAGACCTAAATCCAGTCCCAGGTGGGGGGCACAAAGACAGTAACGTAGTAGTTTTTGACACTGTCCAAGCCCATGTTGTGTTGTACGCTCCATGTAAGACAGGTGGTTGCAGGCGCCCAGAAGCTCACAGTTGGCCCCATCACCTGCATGCCAGCTCTAGATGTGAGCAACAGAACTGAGATGCTGAGATGATCAAGTCAGCCGATCCCTTCACAGTGGGAAAATCCTCATCTGGCAAGTGCTAAGACCCAGAAAGGCCCTGACATCCCGCTGTGACTTCAGTTCCCCCTGACATGGCAGAGGGATGTTCTGAAGTGGCTTTACAGTCAAACTGTGCAATGGAGCCTGAAGACCGAACAGGAGTTCGAGCAAGATTATTTTTATGTAGTTACAGCAACTAGTGCTATTTTATGATGCAAGAAATGTATTTATTCTCCTGCAGGCTGATGAACACCTACAGTAAAGATAGGCTTCTCTGGGTAATTTAAATCTTGCATTAACGGAAAATCATTTTATGATCATTATTAGTATGTTTTTGGTGTATTCAAATAAAATTTACATTATTTCATTCTGAACCGGCTAACACTGGACAGTTAAAAATAACTCTATCATTCTGCACAGCATATGCTGCTGAACGACCCTGAGCCCTGTAGCAAAGATACTCCCTCCTTACAGTTTCTAAAGCTCATAAACACCACAGCAATCTACATTTTTAAGGAACAAATAGATGGATGAATCTAATAAGCATCAGGCAGTGTGTGAAGGATCAGTACACCCACTACCCAGAGCAGAAAAATCTGGCTAATGAAGGGTCAAAGTTTCCAGAGCACAAATTGGTAGAAAGGTCAGATAAAGAAGCAGGAACAGGAGCAGAAGAGCATAATAAACACAGAGTTGTGAGCATAAACGATGCCAAGGATGAATTTTAATAAAAATTTCATTCTGCTTACTCCATTGACATGGAAATAAGATCCATAAGAAAAATATGTGTCATTACGTCCACTGAGAACAGCTGATTTTTCTTCTATGTTTTTCGCAATACTTGTAATGAAGTTTAAAAAAAGACTTAGAGCGTTACAATTGCTGACAGCATTCAGATAATCCACTTGATATTTTAAAGAGTCCATATCATTAGAATTCAGATTTAATTGAAAGATATGTCTGAACTGAGATTTGACAGAAGTATAAGCCCCACTGATAATGCAGCAGGGTTATTCAAGTGGCACTTGGTAATGTGAACTGCTGATTGCAAGCAGCAGCATTTGAGTTACCTGGATATCAAGTGCTGAAGCTTTCTACCTTCATTTTTAATAAGTGAATCATTCCAGCTAATAGCCTGTCTGCCTCTCTTGCTATTAATAATTGTATGCATTTTATTTTATATGCTGCAATATTAAATCAGAATGATGACTGATTAGTGTGAGACAGTAAGTATCATCCTGAAGTTTACTGCTTTTGGCTGGAGAGGCAGTCAAATGACTTGGCATTGCTTTGGCCTTCTGCCATGAAAGCCTCTATTTCTTCAACAGTACGTGGGACGCACGTTAGCAGCTCCATTCCACTGGCTGTCACTGCGATGTCGTCCTCGATCCGGACCTGTTACAGAGAACACGCGGTTACCAAGGTATTCCAGCTGGGGATGAGAAGTACATCAGGCAGCGACAGCAGCGAGAGCACAGGGCGCATTTCAGTCTGTGGTGTTGACACACCACCAGGCAGAGCAACATACTGCAAGCACCAGAATTGCCCATCACCACCAGCACCGTGGTGCAGAGCTCTGTAGGGTCCAATTGCCTTGGGCCACTGGCCCCTGCCACCCTCCTGGGATCACGCAGGCTCGGTGGTGAGCCCCGGCAGAGCAGCCCCGCAGGAGGTGGTGGCCCCACAGGTGACTCAGGTGGCACCTCTGCTACGTCGGGTGCACCAGGGACAGGCTGAGCGAGATGCTGCATCAGTGAGCTCATGCTGTGTAATTACCTGGGGCTAATAAATCTCAACCCTCTGACATCAGGACCAGCAAAAGGAACATTTTTTCCCCTGAATTTGCGTCCAGCCTTGCTAGCACATGGCTTGCTCGGGCCGGGTTCAACAGCAGTGCCTCCTGGTGCCCGAAGTGCCTGTTCTTGAAGCGGTCCTGCTGCTGAGCTGCAGTTAGCTGCTCTTTGCACTTAAACATCACATTCTCTTTTCTCTAAATACAATAAACTTTCAAAGGAGGAACTGCAACATGAAATAGCTTGTAGCTGATATTCAAAACATTGAATTTTGAGCTGATGAGCAAGGCCTAAGCAGGTCAGATGTTCCTTTTAAAATACAATCACTACATTTCAAATCATGCGAGGAAAAAGCAGTTCCTCTCAGTTTTCCAGCTCTTGTTCCGTTAAAATGAAAAGTATGCTCCATTTCTGTTTGACTCTAATCTCTTCTTACCAGTAAATATGCCTACACAGTCATTTCCCGTTATCTTATCAGAAAAATGTTAGTAAGTTGCTAAGCTGCAATAAAAGCAATTTTAGTAAGGTGTAAATCCAAGAGAACACAAACTCTGGGGACTCCCACCTTACAGTTGCTTTAATTGTTTCTGACCTCTTGACATTTTCAACTAAAAATAAAGCTGGTTAACATTTGTACTTCTGATTGCAAAATAATCCATTTGTTCAAACAAAATGAGTCATCCAGTCCTTATTAAACTGTTTAATGATGTCTTTGCCAGATTACTTCTTTTACTTGGTATCAAGTTAAGTGTATTATAAAGCAGAATTAAATAAACAAGCTCCATTGAGTTCACACATTCGATTTGGACAGCTGTAAATTTGAAAGCCACGAGGCTCTTTACACTCGATGTGCCTGAAAGGCCGGTGCCTTGCTGCAGAAGAGGAAGTCAGCATCACATTGAACGACCATGCACTCGAACAGGTTTTACCGGAGTGAGTTTTTTGATTCATTGCTTTGAATTTGGCCAGTTGGGCAAAAAATAAGCCAAGGATACAGCAAGACGGTCGCATTGCATCTAAAGGTGAATCGTGCCCTCTGCCTCGCAGCAGCCCCCAGCATCTGTCCTGCCGGGTCTTGGGCCCAAGCACAGCCTGCCTGGGTGGACCAGGCCCTGCCAAAAACCTGGCGGTACCAGGCAAGCCCTGCAAAAGTGCCAGAATCCAGGGGACAGATCTGGTGACATGGTAAAAGCCAAAGCATCACGTTGGCAAGCACACCAGTGTAAACGGAGCTGGGCACAGCATTGATGTGGAAAGAAAAAACGTTAGTGCAAAAGTAAGTTTGAGAGCAGAGGCGACGCCAGCCAAAGCTAGAGCTGAACCCTGCCTACGGAGAGAGTTTCTTCCCGCGCACCACCCGCTTCACAAAGCTTCCCCTGCTTGAGCTGAAATTCCCCAGTGTATCTGCTACAGAGAAATACCAGCCACAATTCATCTGCTTAGCCAGTAAGATTAGCAAAAAAAAGAAAAAAATTGTTGGTGTTTTCCAGTTCAGTGTTTCATGTCTTCACCAAAACCTCGGCACTCTTTGAGAGGACGAACTGACTTGAAAGCAGAGCAGATGAAAGCCAGACTAAGAGGGAGGGGGAAGAACAAGGGGGACAAGGTGTCTGTCAATGCTGTGCCCTATCTAGGCCACAAGAGAAAATCAGGATGCGAAGGAAGATAGTGAGGCGAGGCAGGATTGACAAATAACGGACAAAGAGAAATGGGACTGGCTAAGGAGTCCAGGGAGGGAGATCCTGGTGGAGGTGAGAAGCGAGACACCCTGTATGAGGAGAACGCAGGGGGGTGCTGGAGCCACCTAAACCGAGGAACTGAGAGTTACCAAATGGGGGAGGACAAGGAAACCCATCAGTTTGGAGTGCCATACACAGCAACTCATCATATAGTCAATCCACAGCTGTGGATTGCTGTGAAAACCAGGAGAGGCAGCACCACTGCAGCAGCCTGCTCACCATCAGCAACTCCAAACGGTCTTTGGGATGCAGCTGGACGCGCACTGACCCACCGCTCCCATGGGGCCTCATCCATCACTCCTAGGAAAGCTCCAGCTCTTTCTCTAGGATCTAACCATTCCTCTGCCTGGATGAATCTCACCTGAAATGGGTGCTTGCTGTATCAGAGAAGACAGACTTCTCACACTCTGCACATTTTTCCTTTGCCTAAAAGCAACACAAGTGCAGAGGAACACAGGTTCTCAAGGGGGAGGAAATTTTTGCATCTGCTATTTTCCTTCACACCCTCCATGCTTCACCCTGATCTTAAACTCAGCAGCAGCAAGAAGCAGCTTCAGAGGACCTGCAAAACCTTCCCTACAGGAGAGTCTGGCATTTGGTCTTGTCTTCTGTCCAAATGGACAAAAGATGCTGGATCTGGCTGGCAAGGCTCACTGGCTTGGGACTGCCTTTCCCAGTGGGGGACAGTGGTTATGAAACTCGCTCTCAGCGCTGTCCCTGTTTGCAGGCTCTTTGTTCAACAGCGCTGCTTGTTTCAGGGCTACAGAGTGGTTTGGAATCAGACACAGCTTAAAGGAACAGCAAACTGAGGTGTGAGGTTCGCCGCACCAGCAGCTTTCAGGGCGCCCTCCAAACACCCGAGGGGAGGCTTTGCTTTTTTGATGTGAAATGGCATGCTTCAAAAAGCACTCCTGCAAAGGTGAAGTGGCCAGGAATGGCAGGACTGTCCCTAAAATGCCTTTTTCTTATCAAGGGTAGTGGCATGATCTGTCTAGATAGACCTGATTGCACAACTGACTACCGCCAGCAACAGACCATCATGTGGCTCGACTCAATGGACCCAACTCTGTCCCAAAACAGGGCTGTGCGGGCATAGCCAAGGACAGCATAGGAGTTAAATACCAAGGCTGCTGTCAGCTATATATACAGCCTCGCACTTTGTCCTGACTTACTAATACAGTCATGCTCCCCAGGGCCTCCTGTGTTATCTTCCAGGGAAAGGGGTTGTAGCACTCATTCATTTCTTTTGGATGATGATATATATAAAAGGCTTTTGAGAATCAAGAAACAATTTTGGCCAATTAAATAGACCAGATTTGCACGATGACAGATCCCAGATGTGATTAAAAAAGACCACTGGTGACATGTCTCCTTTTTTTTTTTTAATCTATTGAGCATTTGTTTGATTATGGCTGGGGAAAGCAGCAATACTATTGCTGCAAAATCTTAGAGCGGGAGACTTGCCTGGGAAACGATGACAGGACGTGGGCCACACATGCTACCCCACAAAGTAAATTAGCCCACATGCTTCTGTCCAGCTGAAGGATCCACGTGTCTGTTTTTATAGCTGGTATCCTACAGAGGCAGATAAGCCAAGGGGGCTTATTTCAACTCAGCCATTGACTCACCAATAATTTTTAACAGAGCAAACTTACCACGAGCAGAGTTCGACTTCTGTATTTCAGGGGCACTGGTTAGGAAATAGAGCTGTCCTTATGTCAAACCCAGGGACAGGCGGGTGTGTTGCAGCGTTGGGGAAGGCACTTTCCTGTTACCACATTACGCAAAGCGGCAACGCCAAGACGTTTTCTATAGAGGCTAACAGGCTGCACAGTGAGTCTTTCTTATCCTATGCTGCCACTCTTCCCTCTTCTTATTCACAACCAAGTCCTCATGTCAGGCACACTTTATTTTAAAGGTCCACATATAAACATTTTATAAAAGAGGATCATGATTAGTAGGGTGAGGCCATGCATTTTATTAGATCAACTGATACGGCTGGAAAAGAAGCTTCAGGCACACAGTCCCTTCATCCAGACTCAAAAAGAAGTAATAAACTATAAGCTAAATACAGGTTAGAAACAACTGCTCTTACTTTAACCTAATTATGTTAATTAGACAACTTAAGAGAAAAGGGTTAAAGAGGTTTATAAGCAACTAGTTGCTGGTTTTGGGTTGCCTACAACTATCACTTCTCTTATAAGAACTTTAAAGAAAGCTATATATTTTATTATGACAACTACTTCTCTATGAAAACTTTTCAAAAAAATTATGTGTAGTATTATTACTGCTGCATAATATGAAATGTTAAAAAGCAGACAAGCATAATGTTTATTGCATAGTAAACTATTTCATTCCACAACACACATTCACCATAAACCCAGAAACAGAGCTCAACCTTCTGAAAAATAAAAATCAGGACAGAGACAACTGCATGGATCTGTGAATCGAAGGTAGAAGCAGTTAAATATCCTGCTTTTTATTGGTTTGACGTTTGTTCCCGAGTGAGGGAAGTACTATTATTTTGAAAAATATTAGCGGATCTTCAAGGTCCTGGGCTTTGTAAATCTATTTAACTTTTAAAGGAGAAAAATCTGCAAATGAAAGAAAGTAATGTATTTAACATTTAGCTGTCTTTCAGCATTTTCTCTAAGTTGCACAGCGTTTTCATATATTAAGTCTAGTGCTAGTTCTACAAATCCTAGGGAAAAATAAAGCCTGAACAGAGACTCAATATTTATGGCCAAAAAAAAGATTGAACGGTTTTACTGGGTCTTTGAGAAAACATCGTATGAACGGCACGAATCAGTAATCAGCTTATGAAGAATGGAAATGTCAAACCCTAAAGGGCAGCATTTGGAGTCAGTATTTCCCCTTCCCTGAGGGATCGGCTGCTGTTCCTGGGCAATATATACAACCGTATACACATACCTCTATTTGCACATCTATGTTTATTTATGAACGCGGCGCGGGCAGAGTCCAGGCAGAGCAGAGGTGCCCTGGGACGGGCACTGCGCCAGCACCCGACGGCAGCCCTTGCCCCACAGAATTTATGACCTCGGTAAATTGGTCTTTAGTTTTGCAGATGGAGAACTGAAGTACATGTGACTGAGCGACTTCCCGAAATTGGCCGAGGAAGGTTGCGAAGGACTGAACTCAACGGCTGTCAAGTAGAGTCTGGGGCTTCAGACAGGGCAGCAGATCCCCTAGCAAAACTTCTTGCCTCCCTCCAGAGGTATCTGCATTTGACCTAGAATAGCTCTTGTTTGGTAAAAGTCCAAATTATGAGGTCCCTGAGCAGCAGTTACAGCCACAAAGCCTGGGTGTCTGCGTTACAGGGATGCAGGCAGGCTGGGCTGCCGACAGACCTGTTCCGAGCGCGCGCAGGAGCCGCGCTGGTGCCGCCAGCACGCACCCCGCACGCCGGCAGCAATGCAGAACGGGCGAAGGAAAACCTTGTGTCGGCTCTCATTCTTTCCTGCTCTTGGAGCTTTTACAATCTCTTTATGGCTAATACCGGGCAGCATGAATTACAATAAATGGCTACAGTCTTGCCCTTTTTGGCACAGCAGAAGAGCTTCTGTTCTCAATGCAGAGACTTGTCACAGTCAAGAAAATTATCCAAAGCCCCAAAAAGACATGAATTCAAAGTGAATTCATTAAAATCCACAAATCCCCTGTGCGGACAGTCTTACTCAGAATTACAGTGGTGTTACTTTGGTTAATGTAAGTTCATTTTTGAAGTGAATTAAACTAAACCAAATTAAGAACATTTTAATTAGTGCTGAGCTCTGCAGAGGGAAATGGACTACTTATTTCCTTTTGTAGAATGTATTTTTCTTTTAAACTTAGAAGAAGATTGGACTGGGTGTAGTGAGCTCTTTAGCTAGAACTGACACCAATATATAACCCCTGTCCTATTAATGTTTGTCAGTAAAAACACTGGGCTTCACAAGATCTTTTTTAATCACACAGAAAGTTTTCTGACATGCTTTTGAGAGAAATACTCATTCTGGATAAACTAGAATGAACCAGCATGCAGATAACTAAGCACACTACACAGCAAAAATTGCGTCTTCTATTTATGCAGAATCAAGTCAGAATTGTAAAGATGGAAAAATTCATTTTGATTGCATTATAATTCAGCTTTTGTGTAGATTTCAGAAATAGTCGGATGTACTTCAGTCTCAGATTTATTTCCATTCTTCTCCTGGACAACATCAAGTGACAACATCTGGCTCAGGGTATGTGTGTATTATTTTTTTCTAAGTAAAATGTATTGTTCACAGGGGGATCAGAGATTTAGATTTTTGCTCAATCGTTTTTGGGCAGCTCCTCCTTTTAGCAAAGTTTGTTGGCTAGCTCTCCTTACAAGTCATCATTACAGGAAGCTAAGCAAAAACCGGGGAGAAAGTTAGACTTTGCTTGAAATCTCTGGAACAAAAGTGTCTGATCCAGCAACTTATTACCAAGGTAGAGATCCTGTGCTGTCACTCCTATTCCACGCAAACACAGGTGGCAGGTGAGCCATGCGCATGCCTCAAGCTGCAGACCTGGAGTGGGCTTTCACAGCAAGTCATGGAAAAATGTGGGCTTTTCTGAGCATTTCCAGAGAAAGCTCACCAGAATCAATTCCACTGCCGGAAAACTCCCACAGAGTGTTTACAAGGAGAGCAAAGATAGTTAAACCTGTTTTCATTGCGGTGTCAAGCTACACAAGTGCATTACAGCCTTCCTTTAAAATATGCTTCAGCATGCAGCGCTGTATATAACATGCTCCCAGTTAGAAAATGCAGAGTTAGCTGCCTTTCGTTCATCAGTATCTCAGTTGGCTGGCTGGTAAATCTTGATAAAGACACAACACAGAGACAGATAACGTCCCAAACCTCAGTGAATTAAATACCAGCAAGGGTAAAGTCCCGAGTCTGTCGATAAGGCTGTACACACATTGTATGGGAGCCGCCACGGGCGGCTGCCCAGGAGCCCGGCTGACTCACGCGGCTGGTGATGGCACACACAGCTTTTCTGTCGGAGTTGGTGGTTCAAAGCCAGCTCAGACCAAAAGCGTTACAGTAATTACCCTCTCATGGCTGGCGTACAGTGATAAATTAGTCAATGGTAGCAGCAGACAATTCCTAATGAGTGACTTTTCATACCAGAAAATCACCACTGTTGCCAGTGATTGTTAGCTGTGTTCAGACTTAGCAGAAAAGCCATGAGGAGGACGGGCATTGCAGCTGCCTGCTCTGTCTTCTCTGTGCATGAATACGGAAGCTCGGAGAACAATGCGGCACCCTTCAAATGCTTGCCTCCCTAAAATGAAAACCCGCTGGAAGCCACTGCAACTGCTAAATGCTCTGCGAGGGCGGCAGCTTTGAATGGGAACTGTGCCCTGGAGAGCGTGGAGAAACAAGGCCCCTCCACTTGCACAGCAGCTGCCTGCATGGGAGTGATCGCCACATCATGGCTCCCCCCCCAGTCAGCCAACCCTCCTGCGCGCACACTGCTGCCCAAGCCTGCAATGCGATACCTCAGGCACGAGCGCTCCTGAACACCATTGGCCATTCCCTTGGGAAACCGGGAAGGCTTTACATTCACAAGTTTCACACCGTTCTGGCAATACTCCAGTAAGAGCAATTACGGCCGTTTTTCTCTACTGCCTCCCTGACTTAAACAGCGTCAAGCTCTTCTGCCCTAGGAGGGAGCACTGGGCTGTGCTGCTGTCAAGGAAGCTAACCCTGGAATAAGGATCTCAGTCTTGTATTCCCTAACATACACGTTTCACACATTAGACAAAATACCTACCTGGCGAGTCACTGTACAGTGTTGACAGAAGGTATTGCAATTAATGGAAAAATATGGGTCTACCATTAATTAGATATCACAAGTATAAAACTGCATTTAAAAATAACAAAAGCAACCCAGTTTGTCTGCAGGGTCAAATGGCCCAAAGTGCTGCTTCAGGAACAGCCTTATGTGCAATACATTGCAACTTCCAAAAGATTTCTTCTCAAGTACATAGTAAAGGCAAACGAACAGAAAATCCATTTCAGAAAACCACCCTGTTAAGAATTACTCACCCCCCCAAATCCTCTAAAGCGCTGCAGGACATCATTGTTGATGAAACAGGACTGTGCAGGATCATGGAGGGCTTGGTCCAAGAGGTGGTCGATGAAGTAGATGCCTGGCTCGATGGTCAACACCATGCCCTGCTCCAGGCTGCGGGCGGTACGCAGGCTCCTGAGCCCTGGCAGGTCAATGCGCTCCACTCCCTGCAGAAGAAACACCGGTTCTGATGGACAGAAAGGCAACACGTCGCCGACCTTTTAACAAGACCCTCCTACGCTGGCTGCTCCATAAGACACCCAAAAGACAAAAAATATCAGGAAGTAGAGGACTGAAACCATGCTACACAGTTACCTCTCTCTCATCAGTCCCTCACTGAGCTTTCAAGTACAGTGATGACCAGCTTTCAACTAAACACCCAGACTGTTTTTTCGCACCACAGAAATCCTGGGTTTGGATATGCTTGGTACTGTTACTCTCTACCTTGGTAGAAGCACTGCACTACGGAGAAAAAATAATTACTTGCACTGTTTCTTTCTATACCCTCCCTTGCAAAGTGCAATATTTGAAGTGACGTGCAAATCTTGAAATGCCCCCTGCACGTCATGGCTGAAATAGCTGAACTATGCAGCAGAGAACAATTTCTCCAAGGATATGCAAATGCTTATTTTCACTGAATGTTGTTAAAATTACACATTTATGATCTTGATTCAGGAGCAATGAGTCTACACATGACCTCATAAAAGCAGCCCATTTAAAACTAAACTTTTGTCAGATTCAGACTTCCAGGCAACATGGTGCTGACTGATATTATTAAAAACTAAGTCAAAACAAGTCCTGACTAGCAAAAAATTCTCTTCTCAAAAGCTGGTAAAGTAAAATGATATATGAGGACGTGCTTAGTCAAGGAATTAAAAACACTGCAAAGACTAGTTCAGGATATTAATTTTCTTCCCCCAAATGTGCCAGGTATTGCAACATCGGAATAAATATATCTCAATCCCATTAGTTTTTTTGAAAATTCTTTGCAACTGCAGGAAAATTTCATCAACAAATATCGTGATGACCAGTAAACAGCTCACAGGCCCACTAGCTTCCAAACATGGAACACATGCACACACACTTTGTTCATGAACACTTTTCCGCTTTAGCCAGTAAGTCAGAGGTTAACAGGTCTGCAAGACCAAGGTACTACTTATCTGGTCTCCAGTTAGCATTCCCAAATTTTGCTTCTGGCCAAAGTCACGGTAATTTTCCTTGTCAGCAGAGAGGCAACTCCTTTCAGCATCACTAGCAGCGTGACTGGTATCAGGAGGACGAAACAACCCCTTTCTGCAGGACAAAGCGCACTGCCCAGCGCTACCCTCGGTGCCTGGCAGCCGGGGCAGCACGTCCCGGCACCGCTGCGCTCCCGCGTTTCTGCCACACCAGTGCAGGGGGGCGAAGGGAGGCAGGAGCAGACCCTGCAGATTAGCCACGTTTTCAATCTCATTGAATCATTCCCTCTTCAAAAGTGGACATAGCCTCACAGTACTGTTTGCTCTTGAGCTCCACTTTCAGTTCAGAGAAAGCCTATTCACAGAAATCCTGCTTGCAACAGCTACTCAGCAGTGTTTGTTTATTCTCACCAGTCACCCAAGCAATACTGCTTTTTTTTTCCTTTGCAGAGCTTCTTCTGTTCCAATGCATGGCATCTTACAGCAGCCAAGATTTTCAGAGCTCACCAGCCTGGACATCCATGGGTATGTTTGCCCATTTTCAGAGATGCAGAGCATTTGCAGTTCTGAGTGCCCTTGCAAGCCAGCAAGTGTATCTGACCATTTCATGTGCGTTCAAATACATTTTATTTCATATGGTTGATCTGAACTTTGCAAAACACTATATTACACTAAAATAAGAAAGCACGATTTCGTTTACTGAGGCTAGGGAAACCAGAATAGTATTAAGCAAGGCACTTTGCATTTATATTCTTATCAAAACTCAAAGCGAATCAATGTATTTCTAAACTTGAAACAATAACTGCACTGAAATGGAGCCATTTTTCTTTCTGCTGCTGCCCCATGGGGTTTGGCATCTCACACATTCATTGTAATGCGTAAAGGAAATGAGGGCATCCAATCTTGTGGATTAATCTCATCCATGAGCTGTAAACAATTAGATTAGTGTCTGGACCTTTTGGGTGTCTTGCCAACTATCTATCGGCTACTTTACAACAAACACCCATATTTGGCTTTTAAAGTACACTTCTCTTCAATTCTACTTGCAAATGCCTTTTCTGAGGCAGTCAATCCAAGACAGATGCTAGAAAGATGAATGCACAGCGAGGAAAACAATGGCAAACATCCTCTGAAGGCAGCCCTGCCACAGCGTCTACATTTTTTTGCCTTTTCTTAAAAACAAATGAGGTTTAACACCAGGTGTGACGATCAAGCCTTGATGCCTACTTCAGATACCTCTGTACAGCATTAAAGCAATGCGTAGGCAGTTTGTCTGGACTGCTTGCAGTCTGATTCTGCCTTTAGTACTTCCTCCAAGAAGCTAACAGCACATTTCCAACCCAGGAGCAAGACCTGGGGATTCACGGTTGGAAACCTCCTTCAGCAGTGCAGGCTCCTCAGGCCATCAGCAATGCAGGGAGGGCCCCCGAGGCACCTGAATACTCCTGCTCACCCAAAAGTAAAATTTTAACTTCACTAGAAGGAATTCACAAACTCTTCTGATATTCCCCCAACTCTAGGTTGTGTCGGCTCTTGGTTTCATCTCCAGGTCTTTGGATTTTGCAGGCACTGAAGTCACTGTGTAAATGCAGTGGCTACATCTCTTCTGTGAAAGCATCTCTAACAGGCCTTTGGAGAAAGAGCAACGCTGCTCAGCTTTTCAAAGACAGCAGGTAGGACACCAGTGGGTGGCTTGTGGTGAGGAAGCCCCGCGCGCATCTTTCACGGAGGCTAGTACGGTGCTCACCAAGAGATGCATGAAATGGAAGAAGAGCGCGCCAGGTTCTGGCTATCGTGTGTACATGCCATGCATACCCGGAGAAGAGGACAGCCCCAGTCCAACTTGCTGCAAGGCTGAAGACAACGTGAGCTGGGACAGGGAATGCGCAGAGCAGGGAAGGTGACCAAGCAGGGGAGATGACAGAATTCCTTCTTTTGAGAACAGTGCTGGATTAAAGCGTACATCAGACTACGGCTTCAGCATGCCAAATCGACATCTGATCTCTGGGCACTCATGACCATCTCAGTAGCCACCACAGCCATCAGGTCCAGGGGCTGACAGTTCTCAGCTCTCAGTCTGCTTTGGTTGTTGATGAAAACTAGGACAAACTGAGGATTTTTAAATAACTGAAACACCACCACCCCCCAAATAGAAGGTGACAGGTCTGAAACAAGGACTTTCCTGCTTCCATCAAGTCAAGCCCTGTTGGGAGCAAAAGCCTCGCACTGTTATCCATTGGTATGAATCTTCTGCCATTAATGGATTTTCTCTTTTATGAGGAGGAAACTTCTATCACCGTTTATCATGGAGGCTCGGCCACGGAGCGGACCCCTGTCACACTCAGTGCTGCACAACTGTAAAGCATAAGATGGTAATTTACCCTCAAAAAAGTGTAGAAATAATCTAGAAAATATAACATCTAGGCATCTAGAAACAGACTCCCAGTGATATTTTGGGAAAAATTATTTTTCGAAGAACTGTTTATTTCCTGTATATTGCAACAACAGACTATATCTGAAATTGTTTTCTAGACTGAGTTTATTTGGAGGTTCTGCTCACATTTTAGAATTGAGACACTCCCCTCACAGTAAGCACAGATGTATGACACTGTCATTTGTGACTGTACTCCTGCAAGAACATCAGATTCCCAATTAATGGTTCATGTAAGGTAACAAAAAAACAGCATGTCTAGGCAATAAGGACTGTCAAGAGAACAAGAGAATTATTATGTAAACTGATTTCATTACTATGTAAGCAAAATAAAAGTTCAAATTAAGTGTGCAGTAATATAAAATAGAGATCTATTTTGGAGTAAGTAGGGAATTAGGAAGCATGCAAATGTGTCTATCCCCAGAAAAGTGGTTGTAGAAGACTAGAAGTTGAAATATCCTCAGAATACCTCAGTATAAGGACAAATTACTGCCTGCTCCTAAGCAACTCAATGGTTAATGGGGTATCTGTTGCTTTTTCCATGGAAAAACTGCAATGTGTATCGTGCTGGATCTTGTCCACAGACACCAAAGTGATCAGAAGCAGAAATAGCTCCAGGCCCCCTCAGGTGAGCTGATCTTGGGTCTGTCTTTGGATCAGGACAGAAGAAAACCACAGGTGATGTCTCTGTGCTGGCTGGTCATCACCCACAGGGCCCTTACACTAGCTAGGGATGCACAAGCACAGGGATGTGAGGACACCTTCCCTCCTGAAACCAGGGGCTGCAAAACTGAGTTGGCATCACCCAGAAGTTTCTCAAGCCAGCAATGGGCAGCAAAACACGGTCACAGCAGAGATCACCAAAGCTACTCGTAACTGCAAATATTGAACCACAGTAAACGACTCATGTAGTGACACAAACTAGTTTCTGGTACTTTTTTCCAGCTAAATCATCACAGAGCTTTTTGAGCCTGACAAATAGACTGTCCCAGTTGGACCACATCCAATACAGCGAAGTCCTAACCATTTTAGCAAGCTAATGCATCAGTATTTAAACTAGTCAGAATACTAACATTGTATTTAGATTATAGGAAATCAACACTGAAGTGAAATCTCACCTCTTTCACTCTTCCCTATTCTCCTGCTGCATATACCTGACTTCTAATTAGCTCATTCATTGTAAAAGAATGGAGTCCTATGCGGCTAATAAATAAAAGTCTTGAATTCCATTTCACTTGTCTCCTGGCTCCCTTCTCTCTAAGCCCTTGTTTCTCTTGCTGAGTGCTACTAATGAAGATTAGTTTATTCAATCTATCCCCACTTTTTCCCAGCAGCCTGAGCTGCCTATAGTCACCTGAAGGAACTGCTGTCAGTCCTGCCCTTTGAAATCAGCAGCAGGTTACAGGAGAACATGCCCCAAGCATCACATACCACTTGTGGCATTTGCGCTTCCACTTCTGCAGGAGAATCTAATTACTAGCTGGAGCTTTTGGGACACAGCTCAAAGTTAATACTGGGGGAATGGAGGGCACACGATGTTAACTGGCTATTTTTATTTGAAACATTTTTGTCTTTTCCTAGTTATTAACTGTGGTATCAGGTTTAAGCTGCCTAATAAGTTTCCTGATATTGCAGGGAATGAGGAAGAATCACCTGCCACTTATTTGAGGCACCGCTGCCTACTCCAAGTCAGGTAGAGCTGAATTTCAATCCATCGCTACAGTGTGGTTCTGAGCATAAGTTGCCATGTCATTTTTGCTTCCTGATCCTCAGATGTCACCAAGCTCCAATGCTATCATAATGGAAATAATAAAACATACAGATTTATTTTTTTTTCTTAAAACGTACACGTGAGAAAAAAAAGATAGCAAATAGTAAAAGTCACCAAGTTGACAACTACAACATAAACCAGGAAGATGAGACTATTTACATAGAGAATTCGTAAGAAATGAGATAAAGAATTGCAAAAGCTACCAGCAACACTTTTTTAAAATGAGACCAATGACAAGCACCATTTAAAATCTAATAAATGGGTTTCTTGTGACACACAGAAAGCATACATAGGCGATGGCCTTAAATGAGAGGGCTTTTTCTTTGTCATCTTCAGATACTACTATTAGTGGAACTGCATAGCAAAAAACCCTAAAGTATACCTATGATACCTTTTATACCTTACTTTTACATGTAATTGAAAGCAGAACTGTACTGTCTTGGTTTTCTTTCCTATTGTGCCTCCACTGAATTGTTGCAAAAACACACAAGCTCGGTTAGTCTCTGCTAAAATTTCAGAAAGATTTGGATAATATTCAGATAAAAACTCTCTTAGCACATAAAGTCTTTTGGAACAAACTTCAACAATTAAAAGAAACGTAAGCAAGTATCTCCATCAAAAAAACATTAACCAGAACTAATGAAACCCAAACTAAGCAACAAAAAACCCAAGTCCACGACACTTCTTTGTCAGAGGAGGAGGAAACCCGGTGGTAGACAGGGCATGGGCTGCACCACGGCACTGCACTGCCACAGCAACCTGAGCCCTCCCTCCTCTTCTGCTTCTGCTCAAGTCCTAAGTTTCCATAAACACCCGAACTGCAGCATCAGTCCTCACAGGGAAAAGCTCTGGGAACCGATCACAACTTTTCTGAGCACAGGTAAGATGCCGCAGCAGGATAAGAAGATCTATTAGCCTAACTCTGGGAGGGGTTTAAATCCTACAGAAGAATGTTAGGCTGCAGGAAACTCTCCTGCTTGGTGTTCGACCCAACAGATGAACAATAAGCACTATGGATTTCAGTGCTGTTGTGCATGGAAATGCTGTAGAATTGGAAGCCTTCACCATTTTGTTTTCTTGCCTGCACTCTGCCTGCTCAACAGCCCACACAACCATAACGCTCTGCTAGCAGGAATTCAAAGAATCAAAAGAAAGTGATTCAAGGGGATCCCGTGAAGCAGAAGCAGATTTTTTCTCCTAATCTTTCTTAAGGTGTACAATCGCTTACGAGAACAAAACCTAGAGCTAAAACTGGTGAAAGGCCCTTTTACTCTTGCTCATATAAGCGCCTACCATACAGGTTGTTCATGTTTGCAGGTCTTGGGTATGCACAGCTACAGCAAGGCTTTGCAAGGGTTATGACCAAGTGAAGCAATTGCATCACTAGGGCTCTACATAACAGCTTTAGGCTCCTTGGTAAATTCACCTCATCCTCTGCTTCTAAAGGAAAAAAACACTATGCATCATTTGCAATGCTAACCACAAAAAAATGAAATCATCTGCTTCAGCATAAGTAGGATACATATGGAAAATAATTTTTGCCAGAACAAGAAAGGGAACAAGATTATTCCTGTATTCTCTAGTAGGTTTGGTGACCTAAATCCCCAGACAGTCATCTTAGGATCTGGGAGCAAGCTTTCTGTTAGAGCCGGACACCAGCTTGTACACCTCTCTGAGCAGCAGAGATGTGCCCCAAGCGTGCACAGTAAGTGGAAGGAACATGGATAACTCCAGGATCAAACAAACCTCTAACCTTAATTTGCTGATGCAGAATAGCGATGAAAGGATCAGCTTTTCATGAGAATAGAGAATTGAATTAAAAACTTTAAACTAAGGTAAATTTATAATTTTAAAAAGACAAAACAAAATGAACTCTTAATTCACAAGATGTTAAAATCACAGTAGTTATTAACCTAACTTAAATTAACTGGCTTATTATTATAGACGTCATCAATGCACTTAGCATTCTTTAGAGCCTTACAGTCAATTAATATAACATGAAATTGAATCAACTCAAGCATCTAGAGACGCAGAACCTAGATTTAAATGAAAACTTCAGCCCCATCTACCTCAGGGTCTGAAATTTGGGATCATCTACCACATTTTCTCCATTGCAATAGGCACAAACCCTCATTTATATCCCATATCGAATTTACCCAGGAACAAATGAAGAGTGTGGGAAAACTATCTCCATGATTAAATTTTACAGCTGAAGCTAAGCCCAGTGGAGTTTTCACCCTTTGAAGCTAGCTCTGTCTGACTAAGGGCCAGATTTTCTGAAGTGATTAGTACCACTGGGGCCGTAATTTTCAGAACTGCTCAAGTTGTAGTTAGACCCTTAAAAGAAGCAGACAGATTTTCAAAGTGTTCGACGCTTGGTTTCCCCGCGAGGAATACCACGGTACACTGCAGGAGACCTGATTTCCCGAAGGAGCTCTTGACTGCCGAGTACTTCTGAAAATCAGGACATTTACTTATGTGCTTCAATGGGAAATACCAGTGGTTACGATCTTTTAAAAATCTCGCCCTAAATATAGTTGCTAAGATCGCATTTATTACTGGCCAAAACTAATTATTCTTTATCATGGCAAAAAAAAAGGAAGGGAAATGTTATCTTTTTCTAATATCCCAGAGTATCCTTTGCAGAAAACGTGCAAGTTTTTACAATGTTTGTCAAAGAGGAAGAAAGTGCTTGTTCAAGGCTGCATGTGAAAGCAGCTTACTGGAAAAGATGAAAACTTATTATTGCCAATTTTGAAAAAAGAAATCTTTGCTACTAATGAATAACTAATCTAAGCTAACCATGGTCTGGAATAGTTTTTTTGGAACACACAAAACTTTGTGACGGATAAAAAATTAGGAAATTAAAGTTATTGTATTATTCCAAATGTAACTGTTTACACTTGAGGAAAAATAATGGAATAATATCCACTTGGAAAGTTTTTATTTTTAAGAAATCCTTTGTAATGCTCCCAGAAATTCTCCCTCGGCCAAAAGCAAATAACTTGCTTCTTAACCAGCTAGAAAAAAAGAGCATGATACTACAGGCATGGGCTCATGTACAATAAACACACGAACGGCTTGATGAAAATCCTTGTGAATATCTCACTAGCTAGTAAACATTTAAAACGGCACCAAAAATCACTCCACAGCGTACTAGACTCTTCAAAATGTGTTTTCTCATGAAACAAGAAGACAGACAAGAAGCCTTCTCTCATAGAGACACGTAGCACACTGATGTGAGAGGCTGCCCAATTGCTCACGTTTAGATTTACCTGGGGAAAACCACGTTCCCTGAAGCCTTCCACTGCCGCCCCGGCCCCGCAGCCCTACGGCTCCCTCCTGCCGCGGGCAGGGACCATGCCTCCCATTAGAGCTTCAGCCCAGAGAAGCCTGATGGAGTTCATCCCAGTCGATAAGCTTTTGATGTGGGTTTTCCACCATCAGGTGCTCTGATGCTCAGGTACCTCACCTTAGTCAAATGACCCAGTATAAGGAACCTCATGCTTTGGGTCAGAGAGAAATGATGGGTCTAACAGAGGAGGAATTAATTCCGCAGAGAGAGTTTAAAGGGGCTGCACTTCTGCAGAACCCCAAATTCATCAGTTTTCAACCAAGCTGATGCCCCACGTCTATCTACATGCACATTATATGCAAATACAGGACTTTAGCAATTTTTTGTGAGCTTACATACATGCTTCCCCCATATTCAGGAAATTTGTTATTTAGCATTGGATTCTGAAAGTAAATTAGCCATGCAAACATTCTTAATGTAAGAGTGCAGTTGCATGTCTACACAAACAATTTTAATATTTGCAGGTATATAATTCTCTATCTGCATAGAGCTCTGGTATTTTTAGATACGTTAATATGAAAGTGGAGAGTCCTAACTCATTTGACAATACAATCGTAACCCATTTTTATCTATAACAGGTTGCTCTTTCAAAACTGTGGATAGATCGGTCTGCTTTCAGAAAAATGACCCTTAAATTATATAATATACCGGATAATTAACAGTTATAAAATTTGGTCATATGTAAATAAAAATTAGGTTTCAAAAACGGATTCTGGAGCTCATATGCCACACTACTGAACCTGCCGAGAGATGTAAGGTGTATAGGGGTCCCGTGCTCTATAACTCTCCAAAAATCAGTTCTAGAAGTCTCCCTTGAAATTAAGGTACTTGCTGTAACCTTCAAAGCATACACGTTTAATAAAAACTAAGCCTAGTACTTTTCACTCTCACAATTCTTCTCACTTGTTCCTAAAATTTAGTTTATCTCTTTACCCTACCAAGCTCCAGTTTACCTAAGTCCACCAAATTCAGAAAGGTTATTCACAACACAAGTGAAAACAATCTAAGCAAACGCATGCAACATCGGGGTCCTGGATTTTGAAGTCCATGAACTCTCCAAGTAATCACGTCCCTTGTGCTTTGCTGAATGCCTCTGTTTGTGCACAGAGAGAATTCACTTGGGAGAGCCAGAGGGGGAAACATCCATCCTTTCTGTGTTAGCCAGTGAAGAAACCTTAAAATCAGAATAGGGTTGCTTTGATTTTGTTTCTTTTTATTACACATAAACTTATTAGCTGATGCCATATATTGTCATCACAGTATTGTGTCTCAACAATAATTATATTGTGAACATAACGAGTACCCTCAAATATTGCATACTGTTTCTTCCCTGTCTGCAAAAGCGAACCCAGCAATAGCAGCTGTTACGTAGCCTGTCCACCCCACATGAACAAGCTCCAACCTTACCTAAAAAGTGCTTCGTTCTTTTTCAGGTTCTTGTAAAAGAACATCTTACATAAGAGAGAAGGCAAATGATCCATTTTCATACGTATTATTGGAAAACCCTTAAGGCAGTCCAGCCTCAAATAACCAAAACATAACACACAGAAAATCCTTCTGAAATCTTTCTGAAGCTACTGTAAACTTCCTTTCTTATTCAAACCTTAAGTTCATTCCCTTAGAGATATATTTTTTTTCAGTATCATTGCAAACATCTTACCATTCATTGGTTACAGAATTTTACCCATTCTGCTTTCAGACCCCAGTCATGAACCATCATGTTAATTCAAAGAAAAAGGGTAATCATTCTGTGTTTTCTGCAGAAACTGAGAATGCAAGAGGTTATGCTTTCACATTTGCAAAGACTGAAGACTTGAAAGATTTTTTCTTTGTATTCTCATTTCAGGACAACACATCTACATTGGTGCCCATGTTGACACCGGAGATCAAAGTTCAAGACAGGAATATGAGGCAGCTTGTTTCTATATACACGGCCATTGGGATTACTAGCTCAGGTGCAGCAGTGGGGCTCTCACAGCTGTCTCACATCTGGAATGAGCAAGTGAATCTTCCCAGTACAGGTCTCAGATAGAATGAGATGCTCTCTGTCACGGCATAAGGTATGCTGAGTGACACGTTACAGTGGTGACGCATGGAGGAACAACACAATTATGTAGAAATTGAACAGATTAAGAATGCCCAAAGGGCTGCATCAGTTGCCTTCTCCCCATAGGCAATTTATATTTTAATGAACTAACAGATTCTCTAAAGTAAACTGCATAAAAATATCGCATCCAGAAAAAGACACACTTAAACACACATCTGCTCCACCTCTGAGACAATGCAACCAGCTAATCATGCATAAACTAAGAGAAATGCTGATCGAATTGAGAGGGGTTAATCTGCAAGGCAGTTGAGCATGGACTAACACTAACCTCTGGGTAGCCTCCAACGTCATGCACATCGATTCCAAGTAGATGTCCAAGTCCGTGTGGCATAAATATTGCACCCAGATGAACCTTCACCATGTCATCTACATTGCCTTTCAGAATGCCAATTTTAGTCAACTCCTCCAGATGGACTCTGTCAGCCAGACGGTGCATATCAGGCCAGGCGACCCCTTAGAGAGCAGAAAGAAGCAGCTGAGTTAACTATTGCTAAAAGTTTTTAAAGACAACTTTCAAAAAGCAGATGTAACACATGGGCCCTTTGTTTATGTAAAAAACAAAGGTGGAAAGAGCAACTACATTAGCACAAAAATACTTCAAACAAGACAAAATTATCTTAACATGCATGTGAAGCACAGAAACCTACAAAAAAGAGCAACAGCAGCACCTTATAATCCCGATCCACATGAAAAAAAGTTAAGACACTGTATCTAAACATGTCTATGCAGACGCAAATGTATCAGTGAGCTTTCTAAAAGAATGTCAACTGTAAAATGCAGTTATTTAAAATACAGAGGATAAAATATTACTATACTAGTATTTTCAACAACGATCATACCCATTTGAACATTTGAGATGGACAGTACTTTTCTACGTACGTGGAAGATTTAAAGCCCACATCTTTCTGGCAAAGACACTCTCCAGAAATTAATGATTCCCTTGTGTTAATGGGCTGTGTAAAACACAAGTCCTCTAATACACGTACTAAAACAGCATTACAAAACACTGTTGGTTGACTAGAGACAGAGTGCCAGGATACATTAGATTTCTATTATTTTGGTATAGGAGACATTTTGTTTGACAAACTGCTGGGGGAGGAGGGAGGAAGAAAGCAGCTCTTTTGTTAGTAACACAGTACTGTCTTAATTAGTTCACCATGGCTTTGAGTCATCATCAACAGAGCAGTTGCAGAGTCAAGACAACTAGGGCTAAGGTACAGTAGAAGAATATTTTCCTTGTTCAATTTTGGCATGATTAAATAAATAAAAACTGAGCAATTTTAAGGCCAAAATCCCGTCAAATTCCATTTGCTTTAATCCAGTAAACACGCAGCTCTAGGGTCTTGTGAACACGAATGTCATATCATAATTACATTAGCACTTTTTGTTGAAAGTACTGAGGCTTCAAAGGCTGAAATAAATCATCCTATGGGAGCGCTTAAATAAAATTCAGTTGTCTTATATGGGTCTGATAGAAAGGTCAGAAACAAACTGCAGAGCAAGTGGATGCTCCATCTTGCACATCATCCACACAGAAACTGATGTACCTTTACGCTCCCGTTAACACTGACTGGGAATCAGCTCAGTGTGTGAGTTAGTAACAGGCAGCCTCCTTTCCCCCCCCAGATTACTCGGGATCAAACTTTTTAGCCTGTTGCATGCATGCGGCTGAGAAGCACCTTCCTTGCCCAAGCAAGACCACAAGACAGAGGTGTGCAGCATAATATGCTGGACAAATTCTTGGTTGCTCTTTCCTCATAAAAGCCAACAGTACCCAAGTGCATGATGCTCATCCACAAAACATATGCAATCTTCCTGTTCAAAATGTGCTGGTTTTGTGGTTTTCCTCTCCTTTAAAAAGGAATTTAGATTTTCCTTCAGTAAGAATTAATACAACTATAATCAGTTGTTCTTTGGCAACTGTGTTCAACATAATTATACTTTACAATAATTTATCTTATCTTTTTAAACATTGATTGTATTGCAATTTTCACTTCTCTAGATTCACCTATGTTTCACAGCTATCTTACAATAGGCTTAATCTATTGCATGATAAATTGAAATCACTGCAATCTATTGCACTGATATTGCTGATATCAAACTGGAAGTGTTACTGAATCACAGTTGGTTTCCTGTTTATTTTGTAGTTATGGGAATACAGAATTTCTGTGTGTAACTCCCAGTTCAGCTTCTGCACTTTGCAGTCAACTATAACTGCTCTAAAAGTCTTTAATATTCTTTCTGGGGACAATAGATGTTCTTTTGAGATCTCTCCCATGATTTCTTAGCTGAGTATTCCTACAAGTCTTCTATTTTCATCCCCATGACTGCAAAGCCACATGTAACGTCTGACCCCGGTCAACTATTTGAAGTCTCATCCTCTTTTGATATAAACGAAGGTCAGAACTCTGTTGCCGTAAGACAGAACACAACCATATCCCGGATGCTCTGAATCAACTTAAGATGAGGTGCCTGAGAGAAGAACTGAAGATGAGATGCCTGCTGTTTGCAATACAGCTTCCCTCTACAGCTGTGCTGGTACCATTTGCCTCAATCCAAACCCAGAGAGTCCACTCTCAGAGATACAGCGACCTTTATCAAACTAAGGAAGAGATACAAGGATTAAACTGATCAGAAATGAACACAGCAAAACCACATTGTCTGCAGAAGTTTAATACAGCAAATGAATGACACTACTACCATAACTGAAAAGATCGCTGTGGTTGTAAATCCTGAGTATTTCTGGGCACTGAGCAAATCCATTAGAACCCCTTCTTCCCTCCCCTCTACTTTTTAATTTTTCTCTCATTGAGAAAAACCACGACTATTTTCCCTCTCCTCCTCCCGCCCAGAGCTCTGGGTTCTCTATCTGTTTTGGTTTTTATTCATCTTATCTATTTCATTAGAGACCGAGGATAACAAAAAGCTCCACTGCAAAATAAATAATGAGGCTGGATGGAAAATCTGCAGCTTTGGGCTCTCTCTTGGAACAAGGGCAGTGCTTTGGACAGAGCCCAGCAAAACAACTCTGGACCACTCTTATCTCCTAGCAGTGCCATCAGTTTTATTAGAGATGGGAAGTACTTCAGCTTCAGCTCTCTCATGCAAGCTGCAGAAAGCGCTGGGACAGCTCTGGCTGGAGGGAAATTAAACTACTGCTGGAGCTGCCCTGCTAAATAGTACAAATCTTGTTTTACAAGTAAATAGGTGTTCAAATAATCTTAATTAAAAAAAAAATTATAGATAGATTGCACTTTCTATTCTATTGTCTGGCTTCACATTTTATTCTACTATGACTACAGTGTGGTGCTATTTTGCACCCCCTCCAAGCCACTTCACCTACAAGCATTGTATAATATATACAGACTATACTAGTGTGCTAAGACAAAACATGAGGATGTTTTTGAGCTGACTAGAGACAGTGATCTAAGTGGAGTGACCTTACTGGTCTTCACTTCAAAAAATGGTGATATCCTTGTCTCGTTTGATATGAGCTGATTCCCATCATGCTAGAAATAAACTTTAATAATAGGGTACAAACAGGTTGTTTCCCTTTTTAAACAGGCAATTTGACAAAGAAAGAGGATCTAAATGCAAATCTTCAAACATTTCCTAGTATCCTTATGATCTCAAAAACATTAACTTTCTTAAGAGAAACAACTACCTTACACTAATAAGGCAATTACTTAAAAGGCCAGAACACTGTACTGAAGAAAGGGAAGCCATCCTATTTCAAGAAAGATCTCTTAGTATATTTTATACATAAAGTATATTCATATGTTGCACACATTCAACATGCAGCAAACAGAGATATACAACTCCTCGAATTTATTTTAAACCTAAAATTGTACTAGTTTGTCTGGCAATTGGAATTTTTATAATACAATGGCCTATGTAAACCTAGCTGTCCCTTGGGCTGGCTGGCATGTCTGTACACAACTGTCATTAAGTTAACTAGTAAGTATACTCTAAGAGCAAAAGTCCTCAAATTCTGCTAATCTATTTTTCCTATGTACATACTGAATTTCCCAATAATTGCGAGAAGCAGATAACAAAGGACAAATTAAATATCACAGCTAACTTGACTAGGAAAGCCACGAACAGAATTTTTTGGTACTCTCAAGTGATGTGTGCAATTCAACAATCTGGATGTGCCAGAAGGACTGGCAGTGAGGATATGTGAATCCCTGTGTTAAAGCACAGAGATGTCTATATTGGGTTCAGATGTCTGTGCGCACATCTATGCGTGCATAGCTTTAGCATGTTAAAACAAAGAAAATTATAATAAAGAAGCCTCTCTGCACACAGCCAGGGAACAATCTGCCCAACAGGATAGCATTTTCAGATGCGAAGAAAAACAATCAACTAAACTGAATGAACAACGTTTTCTACAAAGAATCTTTAATTCATGGAGGTTACTTGATGTTCAGGCACTTCAGTTTTTTGGATTGATGGTGGTCCGGTGGAGAGCTCTGTTACATGCCGCAAGCTGATGCGGCAGAAGTCAAACACTGTATTAGCATTCTTGTAGCAAGACAAAGCAGTTAAAAACAACTAAAAACCACAACAAAACAACTTCCACACAAGTGGCTCTAACATCAGTTATGCGAGTTACTGCAACGGCTGACTGTTTGCAACACCAGCCTGCACTAACCTCCCACCACCAGTCACCCACTAGGATGTTTCACTGATACATTACTCAGGACTATTATTTTTAAGCTTTGGAGAAGTTATCATAGTTGCAGACATGCTCTTTGTGTAAAAGGTTAGTTCCATTATTATCTTTAAGCCAATTTATAAACCAATTATACTCCACTGACAGATGAGGTTTAGAAAGCTAGGTTGGAGGGTCCTTGGACTTTGACAGCTTGTACCAAAATGAGTCTGCACTCAAGAAAATCTGCTGATGATGTGTCTGCTCCATTCTTAATTCTCTGCCAAACGAGATACTGGGTAATACAGGTCACTGAACCAGCAACTGGCTCCCCAGGAAAGCTCAGTTACCAAGGCTCATTAGGTTGCGATTCGTTACCTGCCATGCAGCATGTGCTTGGGCGAGAGGCCAGGACAAAAAGCACCTTTTACAGCAACCAAGCATTTGAGATCCCTTGAGATACAGAGCGAACTACACAGAAACGACCAGACAGTGGATATGTCCGATAATGAAATGTGACAGATCATGGATTAATTAAACAATATGTAACTACAGAGGCTATTAGTTTTCAGATACCATGCTAACAGTATAGCAGAGGTTGCAGGCGTGTGAGGTACTGTGTTTAAAAATGGCAAACTTAAGGCATTAAGTTTACTACAAGGGGTTTTAAAAAATTTATTCCCATCAACCTGAATGTTATCTAATATTCTTAGATACTAGTGCGACAGAAAATAAAAAGATAAAATAGGTATTGTTTACTGCCTTGAAAATATTTCCTCTCTAATTATCTTTTTGCCAAAACCACCAAATTTCAGATAAAACATCATGTTTTAGGGACTCAGAAACATCATATAAGAATCTCTGCAATAATCTGTGATCACACTATTGCTAGGAAGATTTTTGTTCAAAAAAAAAAAAAAAAGATAAATGCTTTTAGTGAAACCAGAAATCAAAAGCATCCCTATCTTTTAATGAACATACCATAACTTTTTAAACAGTAGAATTAAAAAGATAAGTTGTTATAACACATCACACTATAAACTGATCCTCAGTTCCTGTTAACTCATGGTATTTCATTCCAGTGATTATTTTCTAATGTTTATTAGAAGCTATTCGAGAAACATAAAGTAGAAACAGCATACAAAAGTAATTTAGGAATTACTGCATGGTATTTAGCCACTTTGGTCGGAAAGTGCTCTGAAAAGGCCTAACAGGATTTTTTTGGGCCGCTACTTAGGGTACTTTGTGGTTGTAATGTGACAATGATTAAACCACAATGATTTAGCAGGATTTGTTTGTTGTTGTAGGGTGGGGGTGTTTTGCCAGCACAGATGTCACAATCTTACAAAAAAAAAAAAAAAAAAAAAAAAAAAAAGAGTATGGCAAGGTTGTAGTAACTTCTCCCCAAATTGTGCTAAGGTTTAAGTTACATTTAATTTCTGAGTCCACAGACAAGGGCAAAAGGCCCGATGTCCCCTGGCAGTGCCACTGAAATGCAGACATAACACGCAATCCCTGTCCTGCCAGCAAACCACTGGAACAGACTAAAAGCTGCCAACACACAGTGACCATATCAGACATAAAACAATAGGTCCTTAAAAATTCCAACCAAACCCAGTTTAAAAAACAAACCAAACATCATTTAAATACTAAACCCAATATTTCTTTCCTCTTCACTTGGGTGCTAGAGAATAATTTGTTGTATTTCTGATTTTCATGCTTTCCTTTTGGCCCACTAGATGAAATACTCTGTAGTTGCTCAGTTTTCAAGCTTGGTTCTTGTAGCACCAGGTATGGCCACTCTGCAACGGGGTGAAGAATCAGTGAGAAACCAAAATGCTGTACTCAAATGCTGACAATGTTTGGGCAACAGTGAAGCTGTTCAAAGCTTCATATACTGTGTGGATAACTACCTGTAAGCCTCACAGAGTCAGCATTAGATGGCTATATGGATGCCTAATTCAGGGACGCAATTTTAGGCTGTATTTTACAGTGGTGGCATGGCTGCAACTGGCTGCTACATGGTAAGAGTCTGTTAACTTTCCCATCCTAAAAAGGTGATGGGAACTATACTGAATTTGCTGCAGTGTCAGATACTTGCAGTACTGACTGCAGGGATGACTAGACTTCAGCCTGCTCTGTGCCATGAGTCTCAGTGCCACAGCTCCAAACCAGGATGGCCTCCTTCAAAAACCATCCCTCAATCCCCCAGTAAGATGTACCTGCCTGACAGGAGCGGGAGTTATGGAAGGGAAACAGAGATGATGCCACATTGCCTCCGAAATTCGGACCTCTTCTTCAAAAGGCTAAATAGCATCATGCTATTCAGCTGTATTGCAATGTTTCTTTTGCATCAGTATCACATTAGTTATGGTGGTAAACCCATCCTCCCCATTATAAACTCTGCATATGATGATCTGTAACATGTCAGAGGCAACATCAAGATAACAGTCTGCCATGCTGAAACCTTAAGAAAAGAAATTTGAATAGATGCAGATGTAGAGCAAGAGGAGGGATTTTTTTTTCCAGGTCTGAAAGATATAGCCTTGGAATTGAGCAACACTGGCAGACACTATGAATTTTACTGCACGTTCCTTCCAAATAGGTATACGTTGAAAAGACGATGAAAAAAGATTGAAGGAAGGAGGGAAGTGCTTGGAGGGAGTGATTGCGGTGTGGAAACTTATCAATATTTGAAGCTTAGAAAAGACTCTGTTTAGATAAGATTCAGGCAAACAGCATAATCTATGTCTAGCAGGTTTGCACTCTAACAGCTACAGCTGATGCAGTGTCAAGATCGAAGGACTCACGAACTTTGGACTTCAACTCAAATTACAATGTAGAACGAGTACATTTCCTGAATACTGAACTGGGAGAAAATCCTGCACATCATACCATGTAAAAGCTGGTTATTTCCCCCAAAGACACTGTTAAAATCAGAATTGCACAATGTTACAACCTGTTACAATTAGGAAAAAAGGATTTTTTTAATAAAATAGCCTTAAACCAAAACCAATTCACCAGAGAAAGGCTAAAAACCTGCAGCCACTTTAGGCTCTAAATCTATAAAGACTTCTAATGTATTTGTTTGTACAAGCAGCACCTTTGAAGAACCACTGCAAGTAGTGGAAAAATCCATGTGTGCAGCCGGGCTGGAAAGCTGCAGGTTTGTCCCCGAACCACGGCAGCTCCTGCAGACATTGCCCCCAGAAGGGCTGCTCCGAGACCTCCTCATGAGAGCGACTTCAGGGCAGAAAGGCCCAACTGTTTTAAAGTGCCTGGTTTTATACACTTGGAAATAATTCAGTGTTATTTTAGTCTTTCTAACGTTGCAGTGGTCACTGTATGCATGGGTCAGCCCCTGTGCGTTAGTCACAAGCGGGGAAGAGCAGCTCCCAGAAGGTTTGCAGTGAGACTCACAGTCTGAAATCTTGCATTTCAACAGATTGCTGCTTGCACCGAGGGACTGGAGAATCTGCTGAATTTGACAGAAAATACTGCCTTTTTCTTTCACCTCTTGCCATAGGTTGCTGCTATTCTGGGCAAGGTTAGGTTATGTGTCCAACAATGAGAACTCCAGTAATCAATGGCATTATTTTTATTTAATAACATCTTGCAAGAATCAAGGATTGCAACTTGATTGTCAGCATTGTCTGTGCATCCTTTAGTTCCTTCAGCTTTTATTTCCTAAGTGGTGGCTGATGCTTTAACCATTTATACTGACAAGACCAGAACTGACTTACCGTAGAAAGCTATACTACCTTTTCTGGGTCAATCTCAGAGAGCTAGTGTTCAAAGGGAAACTTATTTATGAACATTAATGCTAGCAAGAAAAATACGGCCAACTCCATTCAATAGAGAAGAGAGAGAGAGCAGACTACAAATAGCTTTTTAAAGTATATATTGACAATCTGATTTTAACACAATAACCATTATTAACTGCAAGGAGGGAAAAATAATACTGTGGTGTCATTCAGCAGGATTTGTGAATATCAAGTACTGGTTACAACATGCCCTGAAAGCATTTGTTCTTCAGAGGAATTGGTATAAAATCTTCAACTTCTGTCCTTAATGTTTTATTTCTGAGAATAACTGTTTCGCTTTGGATATTACAGCAGATTAATAACGATCAGCAGCACTTTGCCTAAAATATGACAATCTGAATGGAAATAATTCATATGGGCATTTTGAAATTATACAAACTGTAAAATAGATTGTGCTCCCACACCCATCCCTGTGTGCTATTGTCAAAAGGTCCAGCTTACAGTCCAATTTCTTTCTAAAAATTCATCAAAATTAGCTACTGTTTTTATACAGCATAACAGACAAGCGTGCCCACATGGTATTCTACTAAGTACAACTCTGGACTACGTAAAATAAAACTCAAATGACTTGCATGCAAAAGACCCCCTGCCTACTGCATGTTAATGAGAACCTTGTACTTAACTTGGAAGGAATAAATATTAATAAGTTACAATTATTTTCTTTAGGGATCATAAATTTAATCCTAGTTGAATACAGTGACAATTACTCTAAACCAGTATTCAAAATAGTAGCAAACAAAAATAAATCTGAATTCTAAAGAACTTACAGAACTGTCCTGGACAAAAAGAAGTAGTAATCTGTGAAGCTGCAAATTTTGAATTTGCATATGTTCCTAAGCACAACTCTGCTCAACTTAAAACCAGAAACAACTGCCAGTAATATGATCTGCTATGTCAAATACCCTAGCTATTAGTTTCCAATTAAACTGTTCTTCAATTATTTGGGTTATTCTAATCCTGGTCCTAGTACTATCCTACCTGAGCTAAATTCTTCACTGTTCTTTTTTATTAGAGACATGTTATTAGAACATAGAACAGGGAATCATACTGCTACTTTGAATTCAAATCACAGCATTTTCTGTTGTATAAAATAGGTTATTATGGAACTGGTACTTGTTCACTGAACCTACCTCCTCCTGACAGTCTCACTGAAAGAACCGTGCCTCAGTATTTAGATACTAAAACGTTTTCAGAAGTACGCACCATCCAAAGTTACATTCTGTTGTACAAAAATACAGACCATTCACTCTCTAAAGTCCCTGGGTTTATATCTGCTTCCATGAGCTTTACTACTTGAATCCTTTAGCAGCAGGCGAACAGGGAGGAGGCAAAACACCAGAAAACAAAGCTGCTGCTATGGTTTGTCCTTCTAATTGACAACATTCCTTGGAAGAATGGACATGGGGAAACTAGCTAAGGCAGGCCCCTCTATGGCAAAGTGGTTAGGAAGCTACACCAATGAACGAAAACGGAAGAAATCAGGAGAAAGGCACAAAAAGTGGGCATAAGGTTTCACGCAGCAGCTCAACACTTGTACAGTTACAGCTGCCCAGAAGACAAATAACAAGACCAGGTGGGATTAACTTTGTTTAGTATCCTGCACCTACAAATACACAAGGCTTTCTTCGGTCCTCTGCCACCAAGGGGAAACCAGAAAGAGGAATGGCTGACACTCAAACTCTAGGCACAACTGCAGCAGCAACCCAAATACTAACATGCTGAGCCTGGTTTTAAGGTTGTGTATGGCAGGTTGCACACCACGGAGTTGTCACATTTCATCCTAGTGAACTTCCAAGGACCTTTTCCTCCTGGACTTTAAAGGAAGGCCTCAGAGTTAGACCTACAGAAGGGTCTAATGCCTTTCTCTGAATCGTTCTGTACCTCACACAGTTTGGCCCTAAATCTACTAAACATGAGAAAGAAATGGCAGAGTGGAAGAGTTGCTGCTAACTGGAGAGAAACACCTTCAGCCACCTATTCTCAAGTGCATAATACAAGACTTCACCTGGTGAGGCAGCTGGAGCAGGGACAGAGGAGGGACCATCAGCTAGAGAGAACTTTCTGTAGTCCAAGCCAGACAGCCGCTGGCCTACGCTCACTGGCTGTTTGCTCCAACCCTCTCCCCTCGGCCTCTTCACCTCAAAGACCTGAAGTCTTTTGGGAACTACTTACTTCTTTGCATTTACTCAGCACCTACAGCAAAAGGGGACCCATTCCTGGTAGGCTCTAAGGATCAGCTGATACCTACATAATTAATAAAAGGATGTTTTATTTGTTTGACACATGGGTTTACTTCTTTGCCTGAAATGTTTTTGACTGTACTTGGTTTTGAGTGGTTTTGAAGTGTACTTGACTGTACCTTCTTGCTCAAAGATTATATGGCAATCCTGACATCAATGAAATCTGCAATGGTTGATCTTTGATCCTGGAAGAAAGGATTTAAGAGCTTAAAGACCCCATTTCTTTATGGTGAAACTTGAGGTTCTGGGAAAGCTATAAGCAGGCAAGGAATCTTCCAGCCCTAATATGGAGAAACCTCCATCTTCCATTATCAGAGATGTTAGTCCCGGGATGGAGATTTCTTTGAAGACGTTCCTCAACAGCATTTATCAGAAAAGTAAAGCCTGAATGCCAGAGGCAACACGATACTCACTCTCTTAGATAGTAAAATGCAGGACTTGGGGATATGCATATATCCTGAGCATGAGCTCCAACTTCAAAAAATGCAGAGATACAAATCCTATAGGGAGACCCTATAATATGTCAGCGTCCTGAGGAGGAAAGCTTTCACACTGCACATAAACTGACTTGGTGAACAACAACTTCTGTGCATATTTGGAACTATTTTTATTTTTCATTTTATTGAAACAAACAAACATCAATCAGCAAATATTCCCAGCTGCGTAGCTAATGTCTGAATGCAATTTCGGTTCAATGGGGACTTTGGATATACAAGCTTTTTAAATCATATAAATGTAGAGATAGGGAATTGAGTGGCTGCCAACCTGGCCTTACTCAACCGTTCCTTGGGAGCAGTTTGCTAGACAAAGAGATCTTTTTTTAAACTGGAATTTAGGACAATAGACCTTACTGATCGAGGTGTTTTAAGTCTTTTTCCCCTCCCCCCAGATACTAATGTGTGTAACTTAGAGACTGAAATAATTTTTTTCTGTTTTTTTAAACATACACAAGTTTTGCAGTAGCACCAGGAATGTTAAGCACAAGCAGCTCCCTTCCTTCCGCTTCTCCTGCGACTTTCCATTACTGCATAGAGAAGACAGGGAGGAATGTTTGGAGGTCTCAGTGTGCAATTGCAAAGGGATGAAAATGGAAAGTATGTGATTACACCAATATTTAGCTCATTAATCTTAAAGACTCTATGATCTAGTACATTAATCCAAAATTGCTTTAATTGTAAAGCTTAAAGATAAGCATACTTCCTTTTTATTTCTTCTCAACACAATAGCAGATTTAATATATTTGAGAAACTTCAATGTTTCTATAAATAGAAACTGTATATAGAAACTTTCTATATGTAGAAACCATACTGTCCTCATCAACTAGGAATTAAATTTATAGACCTCTAATTATTAATATCCTCTAAAAGCTCAAGATAACAATCCGAATAATAAATAGCAGAAATCACTTGAGAGGCTGGACATGGTCTAAATATAAAGTCATTTGCTAAAGAATAAAAAAGAAGCTACTCCACAATAACTTCCCAAACACTGTTGGACTTGCATGTATCACTGACAGTAAAGCACCCATATGAGAACCGAGTGATACTCAAAGCTGGGTTAGGTATGAATATGCTTCATACACAGAAACTGAGGCACATCACTATCTGTTGGCTTGCAAAGTATTACCTCCCCTGTTAAGAGCTAGAGTTGAGCACACAGGCATGACTCTCATCAACATCTCTTTTTCTTACATCACTGACATTTTCAATTGCATGTTTTGGAACATATTTAGAGTCATGGAGTGATTTAGGTTAGGAGGAATGCCAGGAGGGTATCTGGTCCAAACCCTGTCTCAGAGTAGGGCTAACTTCAAAACTAGATCATGCTTCTTCAACAAGTTGTTTTCCAGAAGTTTCAGAGAGGGACTTTCAGCAAAACCAATTATTTTACACATTTCTTCAAATAGATTTATATTAATGACAAAGAGCAAACAACACTGGTCTCACAGGTGTAACTTATGACAAATGATGGTTAATAAAGCTATTACATTGGCATTGGATCTAACTTATGTGACTGGGATAAAGAATGAAGTGAGACAGGATTTGGGAACAATGCACATGTGCCCTTTCAAGTTCTTCAGATCTTTCCACTATCAACAAACATGTCAAACTTGCTCACAAAAGGGTCTAATTTACCCCTGCAGTTCAGGCTTTCAACTACCACCATGACAGCTGTCCATTGGAGGTACTACAGACATTAGATTTGAGACCTCACACCCTGCCATTAACCATTACACTATATAGCCTTATGCCTACTGATGTTGTGCTACACAATACTTTTTTTTCCACCACAGTTTGCTTTTTTTAAGCCTGTGCAATTACAGGGGTGGGGGAGAGCTACACTAAAGCAGTATTTTTATGGTTACAGCATCAAGGACTCCAGAGTTGGGCAATATCAACTGATGCTATGTGAGCTTTGTTTGGACCCTCGGTGCCAATATGTTATGGTCCAGTCCTTTAGTACATGACCATCTACTCCTTTAGATGGGATTTCAATAGTAGCAAGGCCTTTTTGATGATGCTGCCCTTTTCAGTCCTACAATAAAACTTTTAAAACCTTTTCAAGATTTTCAGTGACACTCACCAGAAGAATAGACCCAGTGCTACGTTTTGTAATGTAGGCAGCTGGCTAAAAGACAGAAGACCTGATGCAAGCAAAACTGCAACATCCATTCATGTATTACTACAGACAGGAGAATTCACATGGAGGAGAGCCTCAGAAGTACCTCAGCCCAGTGGAAAAGCTTCCATCAGATCAACCAAAGCTTCCTACCCACCACAAGATGCAAAGCCACAGGAAGCCCCAAGTTCATTTAGTTCTAGGGCTACCTTATTTCCAGAAGACTAACTTCAAGGCAAACTCCTGCTAGACCACTGAAGATATCTGTTCCTCACGTAACTCCTCTTCCATCTGTTGCAAAAGCTGAAAGCGTGCAGGAAAAGAAACAAGACTTCACAAAAAAGCAAG
The DNA here is from genome assembly GCA_009819775.1 of Phoenicopterus ruber ruber. Classification (NCBI taxonomy): domain Eukaryota; kingdom Metazoa; phylum Chordata; class Aves; order Phoenicopteriformes; family Phoenicopteridae; genus Phoenicopterus; species Phoenicopterus ruber. The sequence continues at coordinate 12,385,748 of CM020227.1, forward strand.
CACGGCAAATGCACCTGAATGTTGCCACTGGGAATTAGCAACCATTCCTGCCCCAGACTCAGACTCCCAGCAGGATGCTAGGCAACTAGCTTCAAACACAATTTTTTATTTTTATTTATTTATTTTACATTTGTTTACATTTTCTTTTGTTTTACCAGTGTCTGGCTTGACAATTTGAAGTCTGATTTGCAGAAAGGCTGGGCACTCACAGCTATAACAGAGGTCAAAACCGCTGGGGTTTGAGCAAGAGCAATGTTCAACTCCCTTTAAAAAAAAAAAAAAAAAAAATTATCTTGAGTCTGATGAATTTCAATCTTGGAATCCCAAATGAGTCAATAGCTTTTACACTAGCTTCTCCAGCCTGTCTGCCGCTGCCTGCAGAAGGGGAACTGCTATGCACTTCCACATCACTAAGATGAAGTGCAAGTGAACTTACTGCCTGCCAAGCACCTGCGTACTGTTATGATGAGCACTCTGAGAAAAACTGGTGAGGACATTAATGATTCTGGATTCAGAGCAGGTTTTGAACAGTAGGCAATAAACAGCTCTGGGCCATGCATGGAACAAAAGGTTAAAATAAATTACTGTATAGCTGCTCATTAGCTCAGCTCTTTCTGTTATATGCATCGCATAAAGTTAGCAGAGGGAGAACCAATGGATGTATCTACAAGAAGATTTTAACTCCAGTCATCCTTGGAGGTAAAATCTCTTGGTTGTCCCCACTTACTGTGTTTTGGTTTACACAATGGAGTTTTGAAGTACATGAGCTGAATTCATTTCAGATGAAAGTAAACTGGGAGATGTGCTCCAGGAGTGCACCTAATGCGCCTCAACCAATTTAGTAAATCTAATGAGATTAAAAAACAATGCAGAAGAGAGACAAATTAGGACACTAACTTCTGGAATACTCCAAGTCTGAGATACTTGGCTTTAAAATTTCACTCTTTTTTAACAATTCTTTTTACATAGAATATCTATGTAAAGACAAATTGTTTCTCAGATCATTGTTCTGAGTAAGAAGTAGATGATGCCTCAGCCACCGAAGTGAATGGAAGTGTCAATATTTTGCACATCCGCCCCTGTATTTTAGTTCTGTGGAAGAGTAAATTTAACCCAGATGGACTTGACGCATTAAGAATATCCCCTAAGTAGAAATGCAACATTCCTCTCTGACATTTTGGATCACGAGCCTGACTTTGTAGGAAAGAGACAATTATCCCACTGCTGCACAAGCACGCCTTTTTGACTCTTTCACTTCAGCAACAAGCATCGCCGTCTTTGTACGAGATCCACGTTCAGTAGTTTCAAAATTGCTGCTTATGCAAGACTGAATATGTCTTTCTCCCCTTTTATTTTAAACAGATTTGGTTTGTGGCAGGAGTTGTGACGACTGCACTGAACTTGGGCTATAATCCCACAGAGAGCGTTTCTTAACTTTCAGAATATATTATTTGGCTCGCAGAAAGAATTCTGTTCTTTCAGTTGGAAGGTAGGGAGACCCATATACGTGATTTGAGCTGTTTGCATATTTGGACCGTGCACAGGATGTAGTCAGATGAACGCTTTTCTACAATAAAATACAATGTTTTGGAGTATTTTTAAAATTATGACAACTGTTTGTATATAGAAGGATAAACAAAATGCATTAGAAGGTCTATTATCTCTCAGAAAGTAACTTCACTCAAGAGTCAATAAGGTTCATATGAGAGCCAAATTGAAAAAAGAAATGCAAATCTCTGAACTACACACATCTACATAAATGTTTCAGGTTGCTAGCAAATGTGTGTCCTTCCATAAACACAGTTATGTAACCTAGTATTTGGTTAGTGACGCTCCCTAAAGTACTCGCTCCCTATCTTGCAATGAGAAAGACTTTGGGAATCATTAACCTTCTGAAGACAACAACTAGATGTCCCCTGTGACCCTTTGCCACAAGGCATAATTAAGGCCCCAATTCTGCAGCTGGAGAGAAGTACCATTTTCTACAGTTGCTGACTGCGCTGCGTACACTCTTTCTGGGGAGCCTGCCCCACGAACGGTTACTGCCATGCGAGCCAAGTCACTTGACTGTCTTTGATCTTAGGAACCCTGGGAAATGAAGACAAACGAAAATAATAGCAAAATGAACAAGCGCTCCATAATTCAGAAAATCTGACTAAAACACGATGGGGGCTGGGTTTCACATTTAGTGCCTCTACACCCGCAAGCTTTTTTCCCCTCCTTTTTCAGAGGCCTAAAGTATTTACTTTCTGCCAGACTGGGAGAAGAGTCACTTGAGAGCCGAATTCACATCACCCCTTCCTGCTCCCCTCTGCGACAGCACCCGGCTCCCCCAGGAGCGGATCCTGGTGCTGTGGTCGATGAGCCAACAGATCAGGTTTGTTGGGCGAGACGAAGGAGGCTGCAGCCTCTCCCACAGAAACGGCTTTCTCTGAGCAGCAGTAACAATACATTCAGTTCGCGTCCACCCCTTCGAGGGGCTCTGGGGTTTCTCAGCAGCCTGAGAAATATGTGACACTAAACATGCTATGAAGGTCAGTGTTTCTATTTCTTCTTTTTCTACAGCAGAATATTAGCCTTCCAGGAGATCCCATGCCACTTTCAACCCAGCAGTCCAACAGTACATGACGTGGCAGTTTTTCTGTCTTAGTGTTCAATTAAAACAGCTAGTCAAAACATTTTAAAGGCATTTGATGGAAGGTATAAAGCAGATACACTTCTTCAAAAGGATTTATGAAAGCCTTTTACAGAAGTGTCTTATCTCCTATGTCCTCTTTTGTAAGAAAAAGGGGTGTGGATAAAGTAACTAAATAACTATTTGAATAATAATATTAAGTAATAAATAAAAGATTAAATAGTAAATAATGTCTGATTTTTAAAATTATTTGAAGTTGTATGTAAAAAAGGATTTCTCTCTTTTCCAATTCATCATTTCAGTTTGAACTGTCTTTAGAACATATTGTAAATTCATTTCAGACATTGTAAATACTTTTCTGCCAACTACCTATTTTAAGTCATACCAGTTTCAGTAGTAAGGAGTCTTTGGCCTTTGGTGTGTTTTTGAGAGCTCATAGGAGGAAAATATAAAAATACTGTCACATTTTTTGCATCAGTGGACAGATGGGTTAAAAGCTGCAAAAGAACTAGGGTACAAGCCATACAGACCTAAAAAGCAGACTTTTCCCAATTGTGAAAATTTTTACACATTGCAGGATTCTACTCAGATCTGTTATTCAACAGAGTGTAAAAGCTCCAGGTTGCATTTCACTACACAGAGGTACCAAATGAACCAAACCAATGAACCAGTCCGCAGAATATGTGTTTAACCTGCTTTCTGTAGCCAGAAAAGTGACAATTACTAGTCTCATAAACAGCATAAATGCATTTTCACAATTCTTCTAAACAGGCAAGACAACTAAAGCACAGTGAGAACAGAACTTCAGTACCATCTTCTGCCAGACGTTAAGAACGATTTCTCTGTCTATGAATCTTAAACTCCCAAGTCTAGTAAAGGATCTTTGCAAGTAATTTTCAGAAATACTTAACTTAGTATGTCCTTATTTTCTGACACTGTAAATAAAGTGTTAAGTAAATTGAGGTATTCTCTACATCATCCTGAGTACAGCATTATATTAGCTCTTCTAGTTCTGAATATAGTCTACAACTTATTAGCATGAAATACTGCCAAAAATGTTACATGAAACAATTAAAGGCGGCACTGAAATGTAAAGCAAACTATGAAGAGGAACAGGAACAAGATTCTTCAGGGGAGAAACAACCGATGATGGAGCATGCACATTGTTATTAAAATGGCAAAATATCTAGTCTCATTTTGCAGATAAGCTTCAAGTGTTATTGCTCCCTTCCAAGCTGCTCAAATGAACAGTGCTGCTGCCAGCCTGTATAACAGGAAAATTACATGTGTTCTGACTGGCAATCCAGAAAGCTCATGGACTCAAGGCTTGATGATTGAAAGCTCATATGGTAAATTTAAAAGATAAGTGTGCTTTGCGCATTAAGTACATTTTTCTCAAAGCTGTTCTATTAGTAATACTGAGAAATGCTCAAGTACCTTCACCAGTGAAATACTCAACATCACAGCAGCAGTTAGCTCTAAAAGCATTTATTTGCTGCCCTGAAAGCAGAATCGGAGAAAAATAAGATTTTCATCAAGCCAGGCAGTTGTTTCAACTATGAAAATGTACACTTGATGAATTAGCTTGCCTGCAATTTAAAGGCATACAGTGAAGTACCCAAGAGCCAGTGCTTTCTAAAGCTTTTTAAGGCTGAGTATCCTTCCCGAAGATGCACACCCCATCCTCTTTTTCAACAGAAGACTTCCATTAAGCTTACATGTAGAGTACAGAAAATGCTTGAAACAAACTGAAGCACGACGCACATGTTCACTCAAACTCTGACTTCAGCCTTTGGCATAAGCTTCCTGAAAAGATGGCTGCCAGTGTAAACACACACCAGAGTTACAACTGTCACCCCTAGATTACCTAATGGTCTTGACAGCCTGAATGCTGCCACCAAGCTCGTCAATTCCTGCTGACATGTACCGATCTTTTACCTGGTTTGACTGCTTTCATTACAGCCCGCGATGACTTCAGCACCGCTTCATAGATAGCCCTCTGGTCAGGAGTGAACTTTCCATTTGCAGGGAAGGTGCAAGTGATGTCAGAGCCGTAGCAGTAATACTCTCCTCCCATATCGAATAGGCTAAAAAGGAAACAGAGAGGGAAGAAATGAAAATATAATTCCAAAGAAATAGTAGAACAGAAGACATTTATCTTGTTATGCACTTAAGAGTCATCTGCATTTTTGTAGCTGGCTGTATAATCACCACTTGAATGCTGTTCCTAAGTAAAATGAGACAACAATCCCTTGGAATCTCCTAGCAGAAGGGTATCTGCATTACGTATGGCTTAAATGGACACCCTTACGGGCTGTGCTGGTCCTGGATGGAAACACTGAGAGAACGCATGAAGGAAGATAAAAAGCACATGAGGAATCCACTTCAAGCTCTTTGGTTCCAGTTTCCAGGACCTCTTCTCAGAAGAAAAAACATGTCCTTTTTTTCTTTCCTGAGAAATGCTAGCACCACATAAAGGGTCTAACCTCAAAACTTAACAGAGAAATGTTAATTAAATTATGGCCTTTGCATCTAAGTGTCAAAACGCATCTGATGGTTTAAATAAAACGTCCCCAATAAAGGTTGACTGCCACTGCTCACGATATAAACTTTCCTTTAAGACAAACTTGCCTAACCAGGCTTAAAGAAACAAGAATGATGGGAAGATCCAACCAGAAAAGAACATTTAGTACAGTTTTCTGCATCAGAGGTAGAAGAAGAAAAAAATTAAGTGCTTTCTTTTACAGGGAAAAAAACCCTGGTTTACCCCTTGAGAAGCCTATTCATTCTATACATGAATCAATGATTCACCACTGATTGCTCAGCTGCCAGAAATCAATCTACAGCAATAGCAAGTGGGTCTCTACACCCTTGTGAGAGCCAGGTTAGACATTTGCAATGCTATGCTTCTTGAGCCTACCTGATAAGGTACTGCACTGGTTTCAGCAGGCTCAAAAATCAGCAAATAATCAAATAACCATTTGGACTAAACAATACTTGAGCAAATAACCCCCTAGTTCATCACATATTGATTACAAGAAGGCACATTTTACATATAAGACTTTGATCTTAACACACATTTGTGTGACCTCCTGATTTCTTAGGTGACGAACCAGAGCTGAAATCTGCTAATCCTAGACTTCTTACAACCACCTCAAACTACTGTATGAGACTCTTATCGCCATAAGAAATATAATTTTCTTTGCTGTGTTTGAAAACCTTGGAGTCTTGCTTCTGCTTCACAGCAGGGTCAGTCAGACAACACAAGCAGAAGGAAGGACACCCCACTGGGGCACCCTCTCTGCCATCCAGTCCTAATTACATCAGTAATTAGGAAAACTGTGCAGCATAGCTCTGTCCCCAGCCAGCATACATGACTAGGTAAAGATAAGTATAAGCTACCACAAAAAGTGCTACACTAGTCAGCTGTAAATATTCACCATTTCCAAAGTAATTGCCACTGAAAGCAATGGACAGTAAGCAAACAAAGGCAATCATGATAAAGCTAAATGACATTTCAGCAGGGTCGGGATTCTTGCTGCATTGCATACACAGACAGACACATACCCATGAAGATTTACTCCAAGAAATTTTAAAATCCACCCTATAATTTCCTCCGTGAACAGATCTTTGCACTGAGCGCAAGCCCTGCTGAAGTCATCGCCAGCCGCCCCAAACCGGGCAAGGTTCACCTGCAGAGAGACTTGCAGGACTGGAACTTCAGGAACAAACCTGACGGTTTACAGATGCAGAACTGAACAAGGCTTAAAGCTACAGGAGCAAACTCCTTCGGAGAATGCTACAGAGAGAACTGCAAAGTTATGTATGTACACGCAGAGCTAATACAAACACTATATACATTCACTTAAATATGAAATATGGTATATTAAAACAGAAAGTTGCTAATTGAAAAAAGATACACAATAGACAGCAAACATTAGACCCACAGGGCAAAACCCCCATGATTTGACACCAACATAGCAACTGTAAACCAGCCTAGCCAAACCTCAAAATCAGAAACCCCATCAACACTGCCTAAGTTTTGATTTTATGGTTAGACTCGCTTCTAAAAATAACTAACGGCACAGACAGAAAAATCTAAGGATACAGAAAACTAGTTGCAGCAACTAAGAATCATGTAAGAAGCTGCTATGTCCTCTAACGTGCCAACAAGATACATATTTCAGATTAGTTATAAATCTTTCAACCTATCCCACACTGAACCCTTTCAAAATCACAAATTAAGTTTCACGGTGCTTTGTGGGATTTGCAGCAGTTTTGTGGCCTAACTCTGCTCCATTTACAAGTGTAAGTGTCCATTCAGCATGGTGACAGTAAAGCTGCGACCAACAACCTCCAAACTCCCTGCCCATGTCTACTGGAAGTTGCTATGCTTTCTACCCAGAGAATAGTTATTCTGAACTTACCACAGGCAAAGTTTTAGCTATTTCTTTAACCTTACAGTTATCAGCGTTTTCTCAAACCCATTCATCACTCGGTGGTTGTTAAAATAGTTTTTCAACTTACTGGAGCACTGAGTAGTGGAAAAAAAAATATCACAAAGCTGATGGTACACCAAAACAAGGCTCACAAGCTACGAAGCACCATTTGTTCAGGTTTCTTGGCTTCCAGACAAGAGGAGACATGAGGGGAGATGATCTTTCAAATTCCACCTCAGAGCAACAACACACCATCCAGTCTGTATGCTTCAGTGAAAAAGCATCCAAACCAAACTGTACGTTTGGGAGATATTTTGGCTTTTACTGGGAATTCTCTTCCATTTAACTTCAGTTGGGAACATATCCATTAGTTAAAATGTTGCCCAAGACATGGAAATAGCCCAAATATTGTAGTTATCCTGAGGAAATAATAGGAGCCTGAGAAGATCCCAGTTTCATATCTTTGCTTGCCAGGCAAAATAAGTGGTGAAGCACATTTAAGTCCTATAAAATGCATGTGAGCTACTATCTTTTCCTGTTGACTAACTGGAAAAAGTTTCTAAAAGCAGGTTCTTTAAATCCTGGTTCCTTAGAAAGAATACATTTATTTTACCCTGAAATTAGATGGTAACTGCTAGTAAACTGCTAGTAAAAGAGATATTATTAATGTATTTCAGCACATTTTCAATTGCATGTACAAAATTACCTGCTTGATAATGCAGTCTTACAAGTGTCATGTACAGAAACAACTACTTAATGTTATTTGGACTGTTATCAAATGTAGCAGCAATCTAAACAAATCAAATGTACAAATGAAAACAGGCCTTATAGGCATCTTGCTCTATGGCTTGCCTTTTAAGAATTGTTTAACATAGAGTAATATATGCAATAATATAACAAAGTATCTCCAAACTCTATTAATTTATCTAAAAGGGAAATATGAGCTACACATCTAGCAGACTGTATACGTCGTCTACTACAAAACTTAATTGTGAATTCAGTTTTCTGTTGAATGAAGAAAAATTTCCTTCCAGAACAACCCTTTCCCCGCTCCTTTTTCAGCAAGGATGCGATTGTTAATTGCTGATTTCAATGAATGCAGAGATGATGTGTCCGAGGTTGACAGGTTTTCGAGGCACCTCGAACGGGAAGGAGGCCAGAGAAGGAGTGTTGCTGATCCGAGAGAGGCATGCAGTTGTATGTCAAAGTGCTCATTGATTTAGCTTGAAGCCGATGAAGGCTTTTATTGTACAGCTCAATCTCTTTCAAAACCTTCAGAGAGAGAAGCTAACCTTGCTTTGCATCACTTCGTTGGGAGCAACAGCAACAAAAACCTACCTGGCTTCATTTCAGGGTGCAAAGTGCATGGTATATAAAGCAGATTTAACAGTTAGAAGAAGACCTGAGCTCTCCCTAAGAATTCCATGTTACTGTTTCCATTTGTTTTCTAGAACTAGTATGAAGCTATACCACAAGTAAAAGATGCATAGCAAAAATATTTCAAACTCCTTCTTGGAAGCATGGGCATAGCTCTCCTAAGGGAGGCTTCAGTTGTGTGTGTATATATAATCTTTCCTCCCAAACATATTGGAAAATATCGTAAACATTATTAACTAAAACTGAAGAATGCAAAGTACCAGAAAAATCAGATAACCTGTAAATTGCTCTACTGACGGAATGACTTGCTTATGTATCATTAATACAACATTAGCCAACAGTGTCAAAAAAAAGTTGCCTTCTGCATCTGTTTGAGAAGTCACCTTCAAGAATGACTAAGAGCATTTCATTCCTTTCACAGGGAAAAGGTCTGACATCACAACTTAAAATCATTTTGTACATAAAACAGTGTCAAGTTGAAAAGAATCAGAAACACGTGTCACATGCCACAGCCTTGCAGAAAGGCTTGGCTGGATGTGCCCCTTCTTACAGGAGCTTCTTAGCCCTTCCCCAGCAGGTCCCCGGTGCCGCTGGCAGCAGCCCTGCTGCATCCAACGGAACTGGGGTTCTGCTCCCCGTGCAGGAACCCAGGATGAGAGTTTGGAGAAAATATTTCAAGTCCTGTTGATTTTAAAGTGAATACAGGCTTGTAAGTCAGTACTGTAACTGAAACACCACACGACATGATGCGCAAAAGCTCTTTCCCCCTCATGTCCCTCTGAAACAATACAGATGAGTAAGATGTGGCTATGTTACTTTCACAGAATATTGGCACCACAAAACGCAAATTTATAGTTACATTTTTGGCTTTCAAGCCCAGAAAAATAACACGCATTTTGATATCGATTTTAGCTTTCTTAACCTCTGACTGTGAAGCATCACAAAACATTTTGCGTAACAGTTTAGATTTGAAAAGTGTGGACTATAAACAGCCATGGTTCTTTTCTTCATAAAGTCACTGTATAGCATTTTTTTAAAAATAAAGCATCATCTTCCTCTGAGCATGTGTTTTACTTTTATAGGCTTGCTGACACTTTTATTGTCAAATAATTTGAAACTGCCAGGCAATGAAGCAAATTATGGCCAATATCACAATGGGAAGCAATACTTTATTTGGGATATCTGAGCCATGTGTATGAATTGTTGTGATCCAACCACCAACCCAACCCAAAGACAAGCTCTCGCAGGCATTTCTCAGGAAGCCTACAGCTACTCCCACAAGCTAACACGTAAAGCTGTCACCTTCCTGCTCTACAGATCTGCTTGGTCTGTATACTCAGAACTGGATTTCCTCATGCTAGTTATGAAAACAAATTATTCTTCTGAAGTTGTTAATGCCACAGAGCGATGACTGCCATGAAACCCAGCTGGATTGCCTCCTGGTGCAACGCACTCCGGCACAGAGTCGTACTGAGCGTCACCCGCCTGCGACCCACATCCTCCCCAGCTTCTGTTCTCAGGACAAAACCTTCCCTTCCCTTGAGTGGGTTTGCAAGACTAGCAATTAGAAAATTGATATCGCCATATCTTACCGTGCCCTCCTCATACCTCAGGTTAAAGGTAAACAGGTATGAATACTGATGCACTTTACTCAGCGACGTTTACTGAGGTTTTAGGGTTTTGAGCCATTATTAACCAACATACTTATGAGCAGCCACATAGATGAACTGGTGCCAGCCCAGTCCTAGGACAACAGGAATAAAGGTACACACAACCTTTTCCTCTTCTTATTGCAATAAGAGCAAGTCATCCCCACCTGGAGATTTTATTCTGTGTGATCTTGCTGCACTCTGCTCCAAGTTCACAGAGAGCACTCTGTGCTTTAGACTTCATGCAGCAATTAAATCTTTACGTGTTTACACACTAACAAAATCTGACCATTTGTTTGGTTAAACACTTCTAAGGCAATTTCAAGCTTAAGGGAACTAGGTATCAGCATTTCTATGAGATATATCTTTGGAAATGTGCCAAGTGATTTGGAAATAGGGTGGTTTAATAGCAGACCACAAGAATGAATTATAGTAAATGATATCACAAGTAAGAAAATGGAGAGTTAAGTGACACACACTTTTTCATCCACTTGCATCTCAACTAGCCAGGAGTTATCAATTTAAAAGGCAACACCGAGCAAGATAACATTGCAAACCCCAACAGATAACTGGAACAGTATAGTGTAAAGTCCTACCATGCTTAGAAGGTGGTGGGTTTTTGGTTTTTTTTTTATGAGGTGCCCTGCTGTGACCAGCTTCCATCTGACACGGTACAGAAAGAGCTTGTACTGGCTCTGTCTCGAAGCCAGGCTTGGCTCGCTGATTTAAGGCCAGCTTTTTGTTGTCAGCACCCCTGGAGTCAAGAGTAACCTTAGAAAAATGCTAGAGAATATTTTTTGTGTAGGAAATGGGGTTCTGGGTATTCACAAGAAAACATCAAGCTTTTGTTTAAGCCTCCTGTTCAAAAGAAGATCCTGTAGCCCACACAGGTAACACAATTACAGAGACACAAAAGGGCTACATGACTATTCTTCATCTAGCTGCGATTTACATAAGCATGTGGCCCCATATTTTTTGTGTTTGTCCTCAACCATGGCTTTTCATCTCATCTGTCTTCTCTATGACTTTCCCATCTTTGCTCCTCTTGTAGCACTGTCTCACTTAAGGCTTTCCCAGACTATTATAGGTAATGGGAGGCTCATCTCAACCTTCTCTCACAGAAGATGACAAGATATGCCACTAAGCTTTGCTCAGATAGGAAGAGGGTGGAAAAAAAAAATCTGTCCATATTGAATTTTGAAGGAGAGAGGATTACATGCCTGCATCTTTACAATGCCAACTACAGGGACTTGAGTGGCTGTAGCAAGACTATACAAAAGTTTGAGCTGGTTGGATTTAAAAAAAAAAAAAAAAGAGCAACCAAACAAAAAAGCCTTCTCCAGGCGTTCGCGCCCTGCACTGCCTAGGGTTTCCTCTCACTACAACAGACACAGGGACACTGGCTCTCAGAAGCAGGGCAGCAGCGTGATGCAGCGATGAGCAGCAGTAGGAGAGTGTGCCCCGCTCTGCCCCGCTGTCAAGGGAAGGCGTTCCTCTGCTCTGCTGCTCCATCCCACTGCCGAGAAAAAAATGGTTTCCTCAACCAACAACAGTGTGTGGGAGTGTCCTCTCTCACAATAATTTGAGCCAAGCAGAACTTCAGATCCATTTACCTCACAGGATATGGAATCTCAGTCTCACTAAATTCACCAAATGAGCTGGACATTAAGAGTTGGTTCAGTAAACACCCACGTATTCTAGTGAGATTCTATGTGCTATTTTCACACACGGGCTAAGAAGGAGTTCCTTGCTTACAGTATTTATCTCTTGAAAATCTAAGACAACAGCCTTAAGCTTCTGCACTAAATAAACCAATTTCCATGATCAAGCATCACCCCTCTTCCACCCCCATGCAGTTCGCATTAATACCTTATTAAAAACGTTAAGTTTGCCAGAGCAAAGAGCCAAAAACCTTTTGATTAGCTTGTTCACAGCTAAATTCGCTCCTGAATGCCATCTCCCAGTGTTTCTGCTTAGCAGAGGGATGTCTCTAATACAGAAGTGCTGCATACAGATAAAGAATTGGGAACACCAAGCTAGTGTTGCTGGGTTAGGAGAAGGAGGTGCCAGCAGTGGAGGCTTCACAAGATGCAGAGGGCAAAGGCTCAGTACTGCCTGCTTAACACCTCTGCTAGACCCACGCAGGCAATACGCCAGAGATCAGGGAAAGTCTCAGGTGAAGTTCTGACAAAAGGGTTACCTGTTTGACTTGTCTTTTTGCTGAATGGGTGATTTTTTTTCCTAGCTTTATTATCCTAATTATTATCCATTTTTAATTGGCATATTTACTAAGCAAGAGTAATCTCTTTAGCAGAGACAATTCTTTGCTGAAAAGTCAACCTAACAGAGATGGCGGCAAACCCCAAGCTTTGGCCAGTTTCCATCCGTTAGGAGCCTCCCCATTGGAAAGGCAGTATCTGGGGCATTCACGGCTCCAGCTGACTTGCTCAAACAAGGAGCGAGGATGTCAGAGCTGCAGGGAAGAGAAGGGAGTGTGCCAGGAGAAACCTGTATTGGCAGCTGAGTACTTCCCAATCAAACCGAGGAGAGCAAATCTCATTAGCTTCTCACCAGAATGTGAGATACCAGCACAGGGTAACAACGACGCAGTTACGTTTTCAAGTTACTAAAATTTTGCAGTTAACTAAACCAGTCCATTTCTAGATGCCTACTGAGAAGTAGAAGGTACCTACTGAAGGTGAATTGTAGAAATTCAATACTTCTAATGCAGGCCACCATTCCTAGGTGCTAACATTTGGACTTGAGAGCCTTAGCTTTCAGCAGCTGTTTTGGACACTCTGACCTGCGTTCCCCAGCCTGGACAAACAACCACCAGAGATCACAGGAGTAGATGAAGTGTCAGACCTTACCTAACGATTTTTACTGTAAATACTGTCAAGTTTTCTTATGTGTGTATGTGCGCCCTCACACACATACGTGTCCATGTAAGTAAAAGGCTAATGCTTCCCATTTTTTTCCATGATGAAAACTGGGCCAGTGTCCAATGGTACAGGTTCATTTAGGTTTCTTAGACATCCTATAGTTGTTCTTGGGGTTGTTCAAGCCACCTCCAAATTATCAGTTCTCAAATGGAATCCACCAGACAGGGGTTTCAGAGTACTCTACAGAAGATGACAACTGAATGCAAAAAATCAGACAAGACAGTTGCTAGCATTTCCATGGACAGGTCCAAACATTCAAGCCAAGTGCACAGTAATGAAAGCAGCAGCTACTATTTCAGAAAAGGAGGCTGTCCATTCCCTAGCCAAGCATGCTATTTTGCCAGTAAGAACATTTTTTTTCCTATTCGGAAGAAATACCTACTCTTCATGGCAGCATCTCAAGTCAAAAGTGTAGTACTGCAATGTACAACTCAAATCAGAAATATTCTTGCCTTAAAGACCTAAACTGGCTCAGTCTAGACGTGGAGCACTATTACACTAAAAGGACACCTCCTGAGGCCCTGGCTCTGCAAGACTGTGCCACCGCCATGGGGTAACAAGTGGTTCTCTGAAGAGACACAAGACCCAAAGCTGCCCTGAACACAGGGACTGGGAATTACGTCTGGTTCAGGGGGGATACACAAAGGGTGTGTTGGAAACTAACTGTACCTTCCCTCTGAGCCATACAGTGGTTTAAAAGCCAGGCAGACTCCCTCTACAATTGTATTTTGACCTATACAATTGAGTTCCCCACACCAAGAGCAAGGAGATAGATTTTGCTACTGAAATCCATCCAAGATAGGCAACATCCATCAAGACTACTTCTATCATACTTTATGTGTATCTGTATTAACAAAGACCACCATAAAAAGTGGATTACATTAAATGGCATTTATAAATGATTAATATTAAATCAACAGCTATTAAAAAAATACTAGGTTTTACCCTGCTTGTTTTCTTTAAAGAGATGAACATCCTAGTCAAATCAGTCCAACAGCAGCCCAAGCAACTTCACACTCTCAGTTTTTTCAGACTACACTGGGAATGCCAAGCTAAAACTATGACAGATAAAACTCATTTACAGGTGACAATTAAAAAGACATTTCACATACACTATAGAGAGCATAAAATTAAGAGGCAGACCATAACATAGCACTTAAAGAAAAGCTAAAATTTGTTACAGCAAACGTGCTATTAATACTTAGCAACCTCTGCTTTGGTTAAAAGTCTTATATTTTTTTGACAGTAGGCAACTTCATAGCTTGAATTAACTAGTACTAACAGAACACATCTTCAATTAGAGCAAAATTATTGTTAATTTTAGCAAGTATACTTTTCTATTTTTAATCGTTTTTTCTAGATTAGCATAAAATTAATATAGACTATAGGTACAACAAAAGGAAAAATACCTACACTTCATGAAAATAGTAAATATTAATCAAACCAGAGGAATCAAGCCAAAAGAATTATTTCAGAAATGGATAGCCAGTTGATTTTGCAATCAACCAGTAAGTAGTAGCAATGTACTTCATATTATTATTAGAAACAAAACCATAACTAACAACAAGTTGTTTCAAAACTGCAGACTGAAAGGTTAAAGCTAACCATAATTTTTGCATATTATTACAGCACCAAACTTCAAAATGCATAAAAAAATGCACAAGACCAAATGAAAATACTAGTCTCACCCACATAAAATAGTTGAGCATTTACATCTGACACATTAATATCCTAGGATCTTAAAAGCAGTGCTTTCAAGAAGTAATAAATACAATATTTTGTTCCGTAGGATAAATTATTTTAATAGCAGACAATGAAGTACTTGGGGTGGAAAAGGGAGGACTTCTATTATCTGATGCAAAAAGATTGGTCAGTTCCTGCTTTTTAATGCAACATTGCCCCCACCTGGACAAATGAATTTTGGTTTACAGGTTGGCATTAGTATCGTAAAACTTGATAAAACACAGTGTAAATTCCAAAAAAGAGTTTGGAAAAGAGTCACAGCAAACTTCTACCATCTTTTGTAGTATCCTTTTTTCCAAGCTCACCTAAGTCTTTTAGTTGATTTATTGAAAGTCTTCTCAATATTTTCCTGAAATAAATGATAGCTGCTCAGTGCTCAATAAAAAG
Source organism: Phoenicopterus ruber ruber (assembly GCA_009819775.1). Classification (NCBI taxonomy): domain Eukaryota; kingdom Metazoa; phylum Chordata; class Aves; order Phoenicopteriformes; family Phoenicopteridae; genus Phoenicopterus; species Phoenicopterus ruber. The sequence goes on from CM020227.1 coordinate 12,400,920, forward strand.
TCCTTTTATATTATACACTTACTCATTCCTGCAAAAAAGAGAATAGTGCATTTTCTACAAATAATGCTGTATAATATTAAGATAAATATGCTGATACAGTTTCAATGCAATATGTATACTGCATATGCATATTGTGTGTATATATAAAAGATAAATGCACAAAGCTTATACAGAAAATGTCAATCTTTTGATTGTAGAAAACCATATATTATGCTTTTAGATCAAAGAAGTAAAATTAGCAAAGTAACTTCTATTTTACCTAACAGAAGGCTTTGCCTTCATGAATAACCATGAACAACTGAATCTGATCAGTTCTTGTAACTTTCTTTTGCAATATTCTTCACACACCTTGGAGTGACCAACAACTCCAGGAAGCCTGAAAACTGTCCTTCCTCTCTTTGGAGTAATTAAAAAATAAAAATCCCTGAACACTTAGTATCTTCCCTCTCTGCTTCATCCAGAACAACCTTTTGCAACTACCTGTACTTGCAGTCAAGAAAAATTCCCGATGATGAACAAATCTTCTGAAACAACAAGGGGAACAGCACTAGAAGTTAAACAGGATCTTTTGACAGCACCAGAAGTTATAATAATAAAAATATTATTAAAAGTTAAACGTGCCAAATGGAAGGAAACAAACCCAAGTTTAACACAACTTGAGTGGAATGCACATTATACACGTAAAGGCAGTGCTCCTGCAAGGCTGCTGTGCCATTGCTCTGGCAAGTACACGTTCCCAATATCAAAACATGGGACAATCACCATCTCCTTCCAGAGAGCACTTACTTTAGTGCCCCCTGGTGTCAATATTACTCTGATGCCTTAAATTTGCATTAGGCTATTAAGGAAAGAAATAGAAACAAAAATATTCCTCAGAGTTAAATTATTCTGATAAGTCTTTTTGCAACACTAGACTGCTTTCCACATCCCCAACTCTATTATTTGACTAAGCAAATAACAATACCTGTTAATGTAGCCAAGACATATTTAAAACATTTAACATAGATGTATTATGCTAAGATTGTACTTTTATGAAAGGATGTGTTTGATTTTGTGACACCAACAAAATTTCCCTAGTGCTTAAATTCTGGTACCTGAATGCAATAAAACTATTTGCAGAGGTAAAACTTGTTTTGTTTCCATCACTAGCAGGTCATGGAAACAGCAGTGAGCTTTTGCAGTAGGAAACATCCTGCTTCACCCAGGATACTGTACCCTTCCCAACGCTTCCATTGAAATCAGTAAGTTTAAATCTGAGATTTTTAAAAGAAACAGTCAAAGAAAATGGAAGACATCATCTGGTGATCCAATCTGCTTCCATTTGAACTTCTAAAGTTAGTTTTATTTTATAAGTAACAGATAGGCCCACTGTGAATACAAGGTTAATGGTCTCTCTCTCTGAGTTCCACTGCACTTCACAAGCAGTTGATGCTGTACTCCCCTTGTTTATGCTTTCACCCAAGCCCTCTTAATAAATTACTCTCTGGCCCTCACTCTAGGGAGGACTAGTATCCCCCGTTAATCGCCCGTGCAGCATCGGGCCCCGGACCCACAGGTGGACACCCCAAAGCGCCTGCCTTCCTCGGGGTGTGCGGAGCAGACACAGCACAGCCTCGGGGCTCCGCTGGCGAGGGTGCTCAGAGCGGGGACCTGCCCACGCGTGGGGAAAGGAGACGGTGCCACGCATCCGGCAGACCCTCTTTAACATTGTGACTTAGGAGGATATTTCAACATGTTAAAAATGCTGAGTGCTTCAGCAGAACAGACAATTATTTTCAGTATTTTGCAAAGCCAGAATGGACCAACTAACCCCCCAAAATGTCATCAAGTGCTTGAAGGTCAGTGAACCTGCCAATAAAAGTTGCTCAGTAAGTGCTGAACTTTCACTGAGACACATTTGTCAGATGCCATAAAAAGACCAAGACCTGCAACTTGTGACACCTGCAGAAAACTATCTCAGGTAATAGCCGTATCTATTTCAGTGACATCTGGGGTCAGGCTTATTTTCTCACATTTCTATTATTTAAGCGTTAGCCTCATCACGAAGAATCAATCTTTATTTTAAGATCATAGAAGCATTTTCTATTTGTCAAACATTGCAGGAGCCCTGCTGATCAATTGCAATAAAACAAGTAACTCCTGATGTGCCTTCGGTGCGCGGCAATGCCAGGAATCCACAAAGGCAGGCTGCACGAACTGCTAGGCAGCAAATTGTATGCAATAAACTATCATTTTCCTGAATACTTTCTCAAAATCAAAATGTAAAGTACACACTTCAGGTTCAGCACCTCCAATGGTTCCTACAACAAACCACTGAACCACAAAGGTGAGAAGAGACGTTTGCCTTGCCACAGGCTTCCTCTGCTGCACCCTATCTATTTTGATGGCCAGTTTCCTCCTTCCCCGACAGCCATGGTGTGGCTCCCTGCTGCAGCACTGGTAGGGCAGGGGCAGAAGACAGAAGGGAGGACCCAAGGGGATTTGCTTCCTTCATTTTTAAGAAAGCAGCTGCTTTCATTTTTCAGAAGGCAGATGCTGATTTGTAGAGACCAACTCTACGCAGAAACACACTGCCTTTGACTCAACTTTTCACGGATGCTATTTCCCAGGGTCAAGTCATAACTTCCAGCCAAAGTCAGAGATCAATTTGAGGAGAGCTGAAACCAGAGGTTTCTGTCTCCCACAAGGGCTGTCTAACCGCTGAACCAATCTCTTTCCCCAGGGTGAACAAAAGCAAAATACCTGCAAAAGGAGAGATCATAAGTCACTTGCCCAGGAAGAATGAATAATGCAGGGGAAGTCATTTGATGGACAAGAGCCCCAGGTGCTCATTTGCTCGATTTATGCATAGCAGGGAGCCGGATCTCTGCTCCTTGAATTTATTTGGGTTTTTTTTGTCTTGAGTAGCACCTTCTAATTTCATTTTACTCCCCACCAAACTTTGAAAGACCTTTGGTTATCCAAACTGGACGGGGAGGAGCTGGGAGGGTGGCTGAAAAACCCCTGGAAAATTTGGTTTCATTACTTTCTGTCTCTGGCCTTAGTAGAGGCCTTTTGTGTACAGGGCAGGAGATTGCAAATTACCACAAGCACTTTTGCTTATGACCCCACTTTCCATATTACAAAACATAGTTATGGTTATAGCTTCACTACAGAAACAGCAGGTGTCTTGGCACACCATGACTAATGCGTACCTTGAGATGATGCAGTAAACCTCAGTCTAGGGCTCAGTTTCAATCCAAGCTGTCACAGGTTTAAGATGACAGAAGAAAATCAGTATTTGTACATTAGCCTGGCCATACATCATCACTGCAGGCTGTTATTTGCAATGTTCTGAGTAGAAGATTTTATTTAAAGGTAATACCGAGTGAAAGGGTCGAGTGCCTAGAATTGAGGTTCACAAGGGTGGTCAGCCTACCCATTTATCTGCATGACCTTTTTGACCACGGAGACAATAAACATTGCTTAGGGAAAGTGTTTGGTTTAGACCACATTGATCACACAATTCAAATGTTCACCACATAGAGGTTCTAGTACATGAATTATTTATATAAAACACTGACTCGCTGTTACTGCAATATTTACTTTTAATATCAGTATCAGTTAAGTGCATGTACCTATTGAATACCTAAACTTTCCTAAAAATATTGATTTCTTTCTATGTGAATCATTATGCTTTGTGTTAGTTAGCTATTTTGTTTTTAATATTTAATAGACTGAAAATGACAGCCCTGCTTAGCGAGACAGCCCATATTAACAAGAAGTGCCAGGAATTCTCTTTATAGTCCTCATCTTGCACTGAGATCTTTTAGCACAGAAAACGTACCTGTAAAAATGCGGATTACGATGCAATAGCAGAGATGTAATTCCATACCAGTTTCTTACAGAAGCAATAAACCCATTTGATGTAGATTAATTTTCAAAAATGAACACCATAAAACCAGGCTGTTCTAAACCTGCCGCAGTTTTTGAAGAAGTCAGAATAACAGTCTTAAAAAAAAAATTAAAAATGCAATAGCACAAGTATTTTTGCCTATGATCTCCTGTTGATACCACCAAACTCTCGTAACTTACATTTTTAAAAGAGTAAACAATGCACGCACTTGAGTGTTTTAAAGAAGCAAGGCATTAGTCTTCCAAATGTATTTTTTCTAATATTCAGATGCTTTGTTGACTTAGTGACACCGCACTGCACCGCTTCGTACATAAAAAACCTGAGCAGCATATTTCTAAAAAAACTCGTGCATGTTGTTCATATCCACTAAATAATGTTAAGAAAAAGACACAAAATTCTACTGAATAATTTAATAAAAATAATACCAAGTACCCAATCTTCCAATTCTATTACATACAAGTATAGGAATCATTAAATTAGATTTATACCAATACTGGCAGAAGCAGAAAAAACCCTTAAAACACTTCTACCTCTTTTTCACCAAAAGTAAAGCCATTTTTTCCCTACATTCAGGGCTTCCTAAGATTATCCAACAGAGGGCTCCCAGTAGCTATTACAAAGCTTAATTGAGCGCCAGATATACGAACTCTAACATATACATACAAATCAGCACACTGTCATTTTAATAACCTGTTCTGTATGCACATACACATGCACCTACACCCACTTTAGAAATTTGTAAAAGCATATAGTAGAACCACCCAGGCAGTGCCTTGTCCTCATTTGTACGCTGCTAAAGTATGCTAGCTCAAGATTTTTTCCAAACCACTATTTTTAACTGTGGAAAATAAGTGTATTTTTAAATCGTCTTTACACAAGCGAAATTACATTTTCTTATAATTTCTTTACTCTCACTTGAGAAAAATGCTAAGAAAATCACGTGGAGCAAAGTTTGACTGCTACGTGAGTAGAGCCAGTGGGAGAAGCAAGGGCAGAGACTGAAGCCCGGGCAGGTGCTCGTGGACACGGAGCACTTATTTGCTAAAGCCAGTCTACACCTGACAAACCTCATCTCGCCAAGACAAAGGTGCAACTGGACTGTTTCAGCAAGAGGATATTTCAAACTAGGTTAAACCTTCTTCTCTTTGTTGAGATGGTTACAAAGCGAGGTTGCAGTACAGTAGTTTTGAAATGCTTAAGTGATCAATGTACTTGGCAGATGACGCTTTTCTGACAGTCAGATATCTGAAGCTAATAAAACCCAAACATTTTTTTTTAAGATTTTGCCAATACAGCAGGAAATCTGAGTTTGCGAAGAGTCTTGCTATGTGCTCTCAGGGTTCAGGAAGGACTTCAGCCATCTGCTAAACTGTCCTCGGAGACTGTAAGTAAAAGGGTCCTATATATACCCTTCACCCTGAGGTCTCCCAGTAATACTATTCCCCTCACCATTTAAAGGCCTTAATTTTAAATACAGGACATCATAATGCATTGTGGCATATCTTCTCTCAGTAACATATGCTGAGATTTCCTGTAGGCTACACACTTTTTTTGAAAACTTAATCAAATGCCACAGCCAATACAGTATCATGTAGGTGTGTCCTGCCTGATCAAAAAAATCTCACAGTGTATCATCTACTCAAACACAACGTGATCGTAAGTCAAAGCCATTGTCCTGCAATAAATTAATGTTAGTATTTGATGGGTTTAGTAAGCTATTCACCACAGATGACGTAATACATAAACTATTGTACAAGAAGCTTTTAAAAGAGTTTTTACAGTATTAGAAAGAAATTGCCTATATGTAACTCAGTAAGTTCATTCTGCAGCACCTGCAGATGTGTGCAGAACATTAGCCAACAAGGCATATTTTTTTACTTCTGAGATTCAATTTGTTTTCCACAATAGCTTTTGAGCTTATCTATGATAATACTAATTTGTTTTCCTCCACACCTTTACATTCAACTGTGAAAATACATACCTGTACCCTTTTTGCACGTGCTACAAAAGTAATCTAATACACATCCTCCACTGAATGTCAGTGATAAACTCCTCCAGAATTAGTTCTGCACTTTTATAAATGCAGGCTTTTTGACCAAAGTCTTCGGAGGTGAAGTACAAAAGCTATATTCTGCTATGTTACACATCACGCAATTAGGTTTGTCTTTCAATTTATAGCAATATATTTGGTGCTTTCATTCACCCTGCTTTTACCTGCAGTGATACTGCAAAGCATGTGGACATGTAATGCAAGTAGAGAAAAATTTATGGTATTTACAACTGTATTATGGCAATGCTAAACTCCAAGCAAAATATTTTTAGAAATTTTTGGCACAATACAGAACTAGAAGCACCCTGCCCTAACCTGAACTGAGATGAGTTTGATCTCCTCACGCATTCAAAAGTCTACTTTCAGGTCAGGTTATCTGGGTGCACATAAGCATTTGGAAGATCTAATCCATATTGCAATTTGATGCAATTCTTTAAAAGTAGCCAACACACTCTCAACTCTCCACACCACCATCAGAGTTGAGGTTTGGATCTGAGGTTCAGGAACAAACTCAGATGCCAATTTTTGTAACTGCCTTTGTACTTAGAACACAGCCATTTCTTAAATTAAATTCTAAGTGCCTTTGGCACAGAAGTGTTTAAAAACAACCTCTCTTTTCCCTTTCAACTGGAGATACAGGTATACAGGACCCTTGGAAGAAACCAGACTAGTCTGGCATGCAAAATTACATGCTATTTTAAAGATTTAGACTTCCATCATTATGCAGCCATCATTTTACTAGTTAAGTTCAAGAGTACATACAATGCACGCAAGGAAATAGCAGTAGTGTAACAAAAATATTAAATGAACTCTAACTCTTTACTTACCACAAGTCTCCGTCCTCAATAGTCTTATCATTTGGGGCTCCAGCATGGCCGTAGTGCAAAACAGATGAGTTCTCCCCACTGACAGGCAAAAAGAAAATTCAGCACAATTAATGGAAGAAGAAACATTAACACACACAACATGAGAAAGAACATTGTAAACATGCGACACTAAACATCAATGTGTTCATACCTTAAGCACAAAATTTTGCAGTCTGTGAGAACTGCCACAGGCCCTGCCCCAGCGTAGGCTGTAACAGCATACCCTGCAGCTCGCTCAGCAGAAACGGGTATGAAACAGGCATTTTGCTGTTCTGGCTGCAAGATAGGACCTTTCTGCAGAAGGCATTTGGCACAGTTCATGTAAGTATTTCCCATGTCCATGATAGCAGTAAGGAAGCAATTATGCAAGAGTAATTTTTCAACCTATACCCATTTATTACCTTCTGGATTTTTTTTAATTACTAACTGACATGTTTCCCTATTTGAGGTTAAACATTCTGAGGCATAAAAACCCCTAACTTCCACTGGAGTAAAATCCAACATGTTTGAAAAGCTCTAGGAGTCACTGGGACTGGAAAAATTCAGCTGTCCAAGTAAACAGCTTCAGTTCACCTCTGGCATGGCTACGCGTGATCTCTGCTGGAGTGGATACGCTGCACGCTGCTCGGTGAGCATTCGCAGCATACAGGTTCAGCAGCAATAACAGGCACGAGAACCGTCACTCTGTTCTTAGCTCTTATTAAAAACCACATTACAAAGAAAATATTTTTATTCCTGGAAACCTTTCAGACTAAACTGCTGATTCACAGGAATAAAACATCTCCAGAGAAGGATGGTCCCTTGTTCTGTGCTTCTGAAGCCCCACAATCCATTCAGTGACCTATATTTGGCCTTGGTGTCCTCTCTTGTCTACTGATATTCCCCCAGGTCTATCAAACATCAGTTAAAAGACTGGTAAAGATCTCAAGCTCTACCTATTTTTCTTTTACTGTTCTCCTCAGATAGATGTTGTCTCTTTTTCTCTTCAAAAGCTAGAAGAATTATATCATATCCAAAAATACATATGTTGGGACAGGGTTACTGTGGCATCTCTGATCCCTCCAGCTGACTTGCCAGTCTGTATCTCACCTTTCATCAAAACCATATTGGTTGTCCTGCTCAAATTTGATTCTTTCAAGTTGTGATGCTGGAACAGCTTCATATCTTAGGTGAAAGGAATCTGAGGCTCAATTTAAATGAATCTTTTGTTGTTTGTCAGGATTTTAGCTGCAGATACTATTCCTTATCTCCCTCTAAAAATGGGGATAAAGCAGGAGAAGCAAATAGCACAAGCATATATTTATGATCAACTTTTTAAAAATTATCATGAAGCTTAAGGGCATGACTCCATGCTAACGTATTTGCAGATAGCTTGTTTACTTATCATCATATGCTGGCACGCTCAGTGTCATATACCATACCAGCTGCATAAACAAGTCATATATTCAAATATGAGCACTGCACAAATGCTTTCAACAATAGACATTGCAAATACAAAGATGGGGGATTTCTTTTGCACATTTTAATGTAAAGGTTTTAGTTTACAAAATATTTCTGTAAGGTTCGGCACCAACTGTTACGGAAGATGCATGAAAAATCTGTTTTTCAGCACCGTTAGTGAAGCGTTAAGCAGCACACAATCTTTCTTGGCATTTGAGACTCCTTATCTGTCACGCACATCTTGGCTCTGTCGCGTAAATGGGATCGTACCGCAGAGAGCACAGTTGGTGCTGAAGACCAGATATGCACACCATACGCATTTCAGGTTTTTTCGTCTGTTTGAAGCGACTGCGGTGAGGACGTCTGCTCACTTGGGGCCGGCTCTGGGCAGGTCCCTGGGCTGAACACCCATTAGCAACCGAGGCACAGCAGACCTGCTCCTGAAAGCTCTCCCAGCTGTTTTTCACCCAAAAGAAATCCAGCACGTGCACTCCAGGACTGGTCCCCGGCTCTGAGCAAAGCCCCACATCTGGGGACAAGCGGGAGATCTTGCTTCAGAAATGCACTATCAACCCAAATTAAAACACCGATGTGGACATACCTCCCACCCATTCCTGCCAAGAGGTGAAAGTCCAACCTTCCTTCCAGGAAGCGTCTTTACCACCGTCCCGAGATGAAGGCAGGAAAGATGCTTTAGGAGCAATGCTACAGAAGTGATATGTACCCACAAGGTAACGGCTAAAGCTAGCCAGAAATTGTTCATAATGACTCAGTTAGACTTTCAAGGTGGCTTCAAAACAATTTAAACAAAACCCCCAGCCACTGGCAAAGCAAACGAGCCTTCCTGTAGAAGCTCGCTCTTTTCTTCCCGAGGAAGAACAGTTGAAAGGTCTGGCATTAGAGCGCCAAAGTGGGGTTTAAAAATGAAGCGCTGTGGGGAGGTGCGGATCACTGGCAGCTCCATTGCCTTCCTGGAGGTCATCACCTCTGAAAACCACCACATGTGGGGATGCCGATGTCTGCCTTCAGGCAGCCAACCTGGAAAATTCTCCAAGAGATTTCTGTGTACCTATTTTTATTCCTTTAAAAATTTGCCTCTAACTGGTGCCAAAGATGTGCTTGTTACAGAAAGAATTGCGTGAAGCAGCAGAAAAGCTGCAAATTAACACCACTGAGAATGCAAACGGTAGGAAGATTCAGATTATTAGGAGAGGAAAAGAAGTCCCCAAAATACATTTTAGATCAGAAAACACCCTAAAAACAAATGATTAGAAGAAAGAGAAAGAGAAGGAGTGTCAGCGATATTTTAAGAACAGGATTAAGCTGAGCATCAAGCATTACAAAAAGTGTAGCTATTAGCTCTACATTAAGAATATCTAAAGAAAAACCAACAGACCATTAACTAAAACAGCAAACTATTTCCATCATGATTTAAATAATAAAGTCAATCTAGAAGGAAGCACTAACAGCCTTCTCTCCACTTTTTCATCTAAGAGATGAAATCTTAAAAAGTTGTATTGAAAAGAAAAAACGAAAAACAGATTCAGTAAGTATCCTAATCTTATCCAAAAAGCTTTACTTATGGTGATCCTCAGATAGAGGAAGGCATTTTACTGCACTATGTTATTCTTAATCACTGGTATCATCTGCCGAGAGCTGTCATCTGCCTGAAGACATCTGTCAAGAAGATTTGAACCTAAGTCTAAGATGTCGCAGTATCAAGTAGGAGCTGACCATGGCTTCTGTGATGGTTGCAGAGATACTGATGCCTCCCCCTCTACCTAACTCCAGTTGGAAACTCCAGGCCTGGTTACCAGTGGATGCCATCCATTGTAGGGTAACCAGGATGCACTGTGCAGGTACCTTAACCTTTGTTTTCCCCTTTGTAAAGATGGTTACTTGGTACACTAAGACACGGCAATGAATAATTCATTAGCATTTGAACACTACTGGGAAGTCAACACTTTGTAGATTAGTACTAAATAAAGTACGTTTATCAAATACTACCATTCTCATTTAATTACGCTTACTTGAGGTCTGTTTGCGCATCAAACCACTTACAAGTTGACAGTGTTTGCAAGCATTGCTAACTACAGGACTAACCACCTCGCTATGTGACAACCTGTAGTACTAATATATGTGTGTGTTATTATTCTCAGCTGATTGGAGAGAGAATACATGCGAGTGAATACATAAAGCATATTTGGTCACACCAAATATTCATTTACCATCTCCTGAAGAGTGTGACACTGGACAGGAGGAGCAACAAATGCATGCACTCAATGTGCCCCAAGTGATTTATTTCTGTACTGAAATGTAGTATTGATTACTCTTGATTTCCAGCTTAGTGAGCATCTTTTCTAAAATCTGAATAACAAACTTGTTTTTTATTTAAAAGCATAATTCTCTTCTACGGAAATTATTATCAGGCCTGTAATCTAAAGAGGAAAGATCCTGTCAAAATACCACAGTTTTAAGTGTCAGGAAAACAACAAAACTCAGCATGAATAGAATAAAACATAACTATTCAAAAATCCTAATTGCAAAAGCTATTTTTAATTGTAAATGTAGTTAAGTGTAATATTTACAATGTATGACATTTTCATGGTAATAAAAAATGCCTATTATTTTTACCATTATTATGTTAATTGAATTCATCAAATAGATCTGCTTACATTCATTTTACTAGGACCTAGCTTAAAACTGTGTTGGCTTTGACTGGAGTAGAGTTAATTTTCTGCACAGTAGCTAGTATAGGGCTATGTTTTGGATTTGTGCTGGAAACAGTGTGATAATAAAGGGATGTTTTCATTATTGCTGAGCAGGGCTGACACAGAGTCAAGGCCTTTTCTGCTTCTCACCCCACCCCACCAGCGAGGAGGCTGGGGGGGCACAAGGAGTTGGGAGGGGACACAGCCAGGACAGCTGACCCCAACTGACTAAGGGGATATTCCACACCATACAACATCATATGCTCAGCATATAAAGCTGGGGGAAGAAGAAGGAAGGGGAGCACATTCGGAGTGATGGCGTTTGTCTTCCCAAGTAACCATTACGCGCGATGGAACCCTGCTTTCCTGGAGATGGCTGCACACCTGCCTGTCAATGGGAAGCAGTGAATTAATTCCTTGTTTTGCTTTGCTTGTGTGTGCGGCTTTTGCTTTACCTGTTAAACTGCCTTTATCTCAACCCATGAGTTTTCTCACTTTTACTCTTCTGATTCTCTCCCCCATCCCACCCAGGGGGAGTGAGTGAGCAGCTCTGTGGTGCTCCGTTGCTGGCTGGGGTTAAACCACAACAAACTGTTAATATCATTCATTCTTACTTCATCACTCATAGTCAGAATAGAGCGATTTACAGACAAAGGCCTTAATATTCTATCTTATGTAATTATTTTTTTTTTACTCAAGTTTGTTGGCACTTTTAATTGTAGCGGTAGAATACAATGCCAGCTCCCAACTACAACAGTGAGTCACAATATTGTTAGGATCTTGCATTTCAAGGGCAGCGCTTCTCCATGTATTAAATCCTCCAGTGGTTCAGAGGCAGCTCAAACACTGCTCCCATGCCCTGTTACGCCTCTCCAGCGTGGTGGGACAGGACACCCAGGAAGCTCCTGTCATCATCCACTTCTGAACTACCGTTGGGGCTTTCCTCCTCCTGGGTTCCCTGAGTCATGTTACCCAAGTGCTGGGTTTTTCAGTCCTGCGGAGAGTTTAGTCTGTCCCCATGGGGCCACAAGGACCTACTACGCAAGCATACGGCAGACGTTTCTATAGGTATAGCAGCGCCACTGATCTTCTCTAGCACCCAAACCAGATCCTGCAGCACAGGTTCTGATTTACTGTGCGTGAGTGTGAACTCTGTATGGCTGTGAAAAACCATACACAGAGACAAGTTGATTTTACCATCACAGCCTGTGACAATACCCTAGAGATGGAGTCTCATTTCAATGGGATGTTAATTCTCAAGTTATACGATGGCACTTAAACCAGGGAACTCTTCAGACAACATAGATGCACAATTTGCCATAAAATTGCTCATGCTCCTACTGCAATTTTGCATATAAGTTGGAAAATTGCATTTACAAATAAGCAACTGAGTAAACAGCAGAAAGAAGCGAAGATGCTAATTTTCCTTATTACCTCCAAAGCAATATAACATTATTGTCATTAGCATAAGAATTTTTTTTAGAAGTGTATGTGACTTCAGCGTAGGGCAAATGTTTGTGAGTAGCAGCAGATCTACAAGTGGAACATATACCAACATATATGCCTCATCTGACTGTCACGTATCTCTGATTAGATTAATTCCACTGACTAAATAAGATTAATCTCTGCACAAAGCACACAGTTGTCCTTCAACATGTATCCTACGCTATTCTCTTGAAATTCCGCAAATTAAAAATGTGCATTTCTACAACTGCAGGGAGATCTTTTATCACACTTTCCCAAATACAATACCTTCAACACTAGCTGTTCAGCAAGAAAAAGAGAGAGCAAAAAATTTCCAAATTCCAAAAAGATTAGTTTAATCGCATCCTAACCTTTGAGGCAAAGAATTTTGAGAACGATATGAAATACTTCAGGTGTATTTTAAAGAGAGTATTTTTGAGCAACCGAGAATAGCTCTAAAGCCCTTCTCCATAACGCTTTTTAATAAAAAAAAGCAATTGCAGCACAGATGTGAGCATAAACATGATCTTGGCAGTAGCAACAGCCATTGGGGAATCTCTTGAGTGTAGCAGAATCTGTAATCGAGTTATTTCTTTGAGACACAGTGCTAGCCACCTTTCTTCAGCTTTTCCAGAGGAAACAGTTCAAAACTCACTCTGGTGGCACATGCAAACACATCATGTGCCTAAAAGGAACAATTTTACAAATATCCAGTGGGAAACTGACCATGGAGACTGCAACAGTTCTGTATAAACCATCGACTTACCTGCCACAGATGCAAGTGTAGGAAGTGTGGCGCATGCCACCTCGAGCATAGCAGTAGTGCTGGAACAGGCTGAAAAGAAAGAAAGGTGGTAATTAATAATACATTCAAAACCACCACAAGACAGGGAGAAAAGCAAGTCTTGCTTGAGTACAGCTGTGTTGGTGCAAATCCCCAGCTCCCCAACAAGGCACTGTGCCCATTTCTGCTCAGCTGAGCACTCAAATTCACCCACATCCACAGCTCAGCAGTCCTGCGGAGTGTCACGCGATTTCCACAAAGCCCATTAAGCAACTCTACAGCAGAGGGGCTCGAGTGCAGCTCAGTAACTTCAAATGGCAAGTTGTTTTCCTTAATAACTCAACATAAAAAGGCAAATTATTGTTGGCAAAAGGTAGTTCATCTGACCACAGAATGAATGGGATGGTAACAGTTAAATGCCGAGGCTGGCCAAACTCTCTGACGTGGAGCTGAGAAAACCACTTCTTGCTGCATTTCAGGTACACAGTCACATCCATGATCCTTATTTTCAGCCCTGCTGCCTTCACTCTGTGGCATGTAGATTCAGCAAAAGTGAAGTCCAACCAACCCTTCATGGGGAAGGAGGTTGCCAGACAGGACAGAGCTGCTCTTATAAATAATTTCAGCAGAAGGTCTCTCATTTTTACCACCTCACTGATATACCCTCTGCTAAAAGCTGAGCTAAGTATCCCTATGTATGTGTGAAGCCGGGATCGCATCTGACCATGCTGTACACCCTCTTCTCCAGACAAGAGAGCAGAGCTCTCCCATTACATCAAGCCAGGCACTTTCTGCTAGCGTCACAGTCCATGCTGGAATGGATGGTCTCATGTTTTCTTGTCTGTAGCACAACAGACACAGAGAAAACATGAGACTATTCAATTTCAGATTGTGGTACCTAAATACCTCTATGATCTTCCCCTGACCAAACAGAAAAAAAATTAACACAGACTCAATCCCAACAGCAAGAAGATAATGGGATAACATTAGACTGAGTCCTCAACAACCTATAAAGAACATCCAGCACAACACTGTTTGCTTTTGTGCGTGTGAGGGACGGGGAAGGGAAGGGAGAGCAGCTCCGTGCTCTCCAACAGTACTCCTCTTCCAATGCCGTCCTGCTGGAGGAGCTGTTTGGCCTTAAAAGCATTAAAACATTTTCATCTTCACTGTCAAAGTCCCCTTCACATGAGGGCAGATGTACCCAAAGCACAATTAATAGAGGATTAGGTGCTTTAAGAGCTAAGCACATATCATGGATCCTTTTATTCTTTTTGAAATATGCTCTAATTACAATCCAATTCCCTTTAATACTGAATGAATTTCAAAAACTCATTTGTTGTAATACTGAAATCATTTCATTAACACAGAGTGATAATGGTGCTATTCAAAGAATAGAGATGTTGTGATTTTGTCCTTCTGCAGCAGCAATCCACAGAACACAGTTCAAATTCTTTGAAGGATATTAAAGACATTACATGCCTGTAAATCCAAGCCAGATTTTAAAATTACACAAAGTGACAGTATTTAAAGAGAAACAAAACAAAACATACAAATTAATCACACAAGGAAAAAGAAAAGCCTACATTTAGAGACTTAGTAGGGAGACTCAGTTTACAAGATCTCTTTTCTGCTCAAAATGCTGTGGTTTTACAAGGTAGAAATAGAAATTTTGTATTGCCCCTGAAACCAGTAATGTCAAAGAGTAGGTCAAATGACAGAGAAGCTAAGGAGAAGCTCTGACATGGTGAGAGCACAGCAGGGATATCACTAAATTGAGCTAATAAAATTTATCATGTAAACTGTCATTTGCTCTGATGCAGACATTTTTTCACCAAATGGACATTTCATATGGAAACAAAGTTACGGATCTGCTCTTCCCTAGCATGCTTGCAGGCAAGGTTTACTTTGTAAGACACGACACTATGCACAAACATTTTGCACAATAAAATATTATACTGTTATATATGTATAGTTACATTTTAGGAAGCAACGTTTAGTGTATTTTATAGACCTTTCACCTTAAATGATTGAATAAACTATCTCTTCCAGACAGCAACTTTCAGGAGCCTTCTAAAGACCTTTAAAAATGAAATAATGAAGGTTGTAAACATCTTTCCATCATCAGTGATGCAGGGATAGCAGGGTTTATTTTTCCATATGACAACTGATCACATTTTCACGGTTGCAATTTATATGAAACTGTGCAGCCGAGTAATAGTATTCACCTTTTGCAGTACTCCCCGATTAGCAGTAAAAAGTGGTAAATAAATTAAGACATGCTTCGTATAATCCAGCTGTTGCCTGAACTTTGTTTCTGTTTTCTAAAAAAGGAATCTGATTATTTCATCAAACATTACGGACTTTCTTTTAAGAGTAAGTAAGAAGTGGTTGTTTATGTGACTAAAGACAGTACAACTTTGTCAGGTAATGAGTTTTCTGCTAGTAAAACTACTCACATCACTTTTTTGAATTTACTTTTTTGGGCTATGACTCATTAGAAACATGTTCATGCAGTTGGAAAAAAAATCCAACATTTCTATCAGAGACAGCCAACATCCTTGTATAACATGTCTTAGGTAAGTGAAGAACTGCATATCCCTTTAATGGCAAATGCTGGCTTTTCAAAGATGAAAAATGTATATATAGAATTAGAGAAGCTGCCAGTACTTTGTAGTTAAAATTCTGGTTCCTCTGAAGTTAATGCAGATTCTGCCACTAGACTTCACACCAGGATTTCACTGTCTACACACTGCAAGAATCTTTATCCAAAAGTGCGATGCAAAAGTATAAAGTCTGAAATAGTTGGATGGAATATCGTTTAATCTGGCACTCCACATATATTGCAAATATCACATCTTGAACTTTGCCTGGTCTTTTTGATTGGACCATATGTGTGTGTAAGCAGTTCTACATTGGTGCTGGATACTTTGCCATGAGCTTTTAATGCAACCAGCACAGATACAGAAGTTAAGCACCCCTTTCTCTTCTCCTTCTTTCACGGGTTTCAAAGCTTCCTGTGATGTTTTATGCAATATTTCCCTGGAGGGAATATGTGTTACTTATCATGCACGTACTACCTTGGTGGTGTACACAGATCACCCATTGGTGTATTTGCATGTAAGATGTTACCTTTTAAATGCATACAGCTTGCTGTGAGCTGGCACGGGTTTTGCATTGCTTTTGAAACAATGTGGGGTTTTGTCTTCCTTTTTTTTTTTTAAAAAATGTAGGTAGAGGTACATCCTGGATTTGGTGCTGCTTCTTTTTGCCGAAAACATCAGCTTCTTTAACTGATTGACTATATGTAGAGATTGAAAGTAGTTTTAAAAACCTCACTGTTTTTTGCATTAACTTAAAAAAGAGCAAGTATAAGCCGCCATCAACACAAGTAAATCTGACATAAGTGCACTTGCCCCCATCCTTGCAAATTTGCTGAGGCACAAGATACTGTTATCCCCACTGCCCTGCCGAGTCTTGACTACCTTACTGACTTACTGACTTGAGAGAGAAGAAAACTCTGCTTTCAGAAATCATAGAATCATAGAATAGTTTGGGTTGGAAGGGACCTTCAAAGGTCATCTAGTCCAACCCCCCTGCAATGAGCAGGGACATCCCCAACTAGATCAGGTTGCCCAGAGCCCCGTCCAGCCTGACCTTGGATGTTTCCAGTGATGGGGCATCTACCACCTCTCTGGGCAACCTGTTCCAGTGTTTCACCACCCTCATTGTGAAAAACTTCTTCCGTATGTCTAGTCTAAATCTCCCCTCCTTTAGTTTAAAACCATTACCCCTTGTCCTATCACAACAGGCCCTGCTCTCTCAGCCTGTCTTCATAGGAGAGGTGCTGCAGCCCTCTGATCATTTTTGTGGCCCTCCTCTGGACCCGCTCCAGCAGGTCCATGTCCTTCGTGTGCTGAGGACTCCAGAGCTGGATGCAGAACTCCAGGTGGGGTCTCACCAGAGCAGAGTAGAGGGGCAGAATCACCTCTCTCGACCTGCTGGCCACGCTGCTTTTGATGCAGCCCAGGATACAGTTGGCCTTCTGGGCTGCGAGTGCACATTGCTGGCTCATGTCCAGCTTTTCATCCACCAGCACCCCCAAGTCCTTCTCAGCAGGGCTGCTCTTGATCCCTACGTCCCCCAGCCTGTATTGATACCGGGGGTTGCTCCAACTCAGGTGCAGGACCTTGCATTTGTCCTTGTTGAACTTCATGAGGTTCGCCCGGGCCCAGCTCTTGAGCTTGTCCAGGTCCCTCTGGATGGCATCCTGTCCCTCAGGCAGGTTCTTCATCATTAGAAATAACAGAAAAAGTACATACTTGCTATTTTTGAGATCTTATGGAGTATTGTATACATCCAAACAAAACTCCAGAATGCTTAAAAAGCCTCAACTTCAAAATAGCCTAAAAAGCCATTAAAGTACAACCTGCTGTGGATAGTCTTTCTGACAAATTATAAGAACCACTCTGACAATGATGCTTGTGTCTTATGATCATCTTTGGTCCGGTTTCTACTGCTATCTAATGCACACTGAGAATTACAATCAGATCTGTGCTATGAAAGCAAATTGCATCAAATAAAATAGTTTAATATCAACAGTCATCTTAACTTAAGTAGATTTATGGAATAAAGGCACCTAAAGCAGGAAATCGTTTCTATCTGTAATGACTTCCCTCACACTTTTTGCGTATTTTCGGATCTTCCTCTTCACTAGAATACAACATATCCATACACACTCAGGAGAGTGTGATTTTTATTTCCCAAAAGAAGTAAACAAGTAATCTCTAATTTGAATTCTTGTCATCAGCTCTTCTTGAGTTATAACAAATATTTATAAGAAAAATCACATTTTGTATTTCTCAGCTATTCACTCCCGAAACCAAGACACTTATAGATCAAAAAGGTTCAATTTCTAAATAAAAATCTGTTGTGGTTTAACCCCAGATGGTAACTGAATACCAAACAGCCTGTCGCATCACTCCCACCCCCCCCCACCCCCCCCCCCCAACCCCGGGTGGGGAGGAGCATCAGAGAGAAAGGAAAACTTGTGGGTTGAGATAAAAACAGTTCATCAAGACAGCAAAGAAAAAGATAATAATAATTACAATAAATAATAATAATAATTATTATTATAGAAGGATAATAGAATATATAAAACAAACAATGCACAATTTCTCACCACTGGACAACTGATACAGCCCATCCCGAGCAGCAGTCAGGGAACAGGAATATTCCCCAGCAGCTATCCCAGAACAGCAAGTTCCAGAGAGAGCAGGCGAGGGAATGAACAGCCAAACAAGCAAAAAAAGGGAAAAAAGAAAAAGGGACGGGCCCACTGGCTGACTCCCACTTATACTGTGCATGATGTCTATGATATGGAATACTCTCTTTGGCCAGTTTGGAACAACTGCGCTGGCTATACCCCTCCCAAGTTTTTGCACCTGCACACTAGCAAAACCTGGGAAGCTGGATGATGTCCTTGATTGCTTAGTAGCAACTAATAACATCAGTGTATTATCAACGTTCTTCACGTATTAAATCCGAAACACAGTAAAGAAAGAAAATTAGCGCTGTCCTACACGAAACCAGGATAAAATCTAATTGAGTATTTTGGCCTACATCTTACAAAAAAGGTAAAAACTGTAATTACAGAAAACGCAGTAAGTATGGAGAAAATAGCGAAAGAGAGGGGGAAAAAAAGTGGCAAGAATATCTGGCAAAAAAACCTATTAAAAACATAAGCCAAGTTTCTATAACACTGCCCAATACATTCCTCAGTGGTATCTTCTGATGGTCCCTCTACCCCAGTGCCACATTCTTAGTAACTACAGCGAAGCACTGCAGAACAAGATGTGCACATCACTTTGGGATGGAGGAACAATTACTCATTCTGAGGTTTCTGATGAAGGACCAAAACCACTGAATAACCCTTTCCACTATTCCCAGGTACTGGAGCCACATCAAGAACACCTGCTGGATACTGGTAGTTCAGGAACCAGATTTTTAGACTGTGTATCAGGGAGATCTGCTGTCAGAAACGCAACTTGCCTTGTGAAGCATACAATGTACAGAAGAGTCAAGGACACTCATGGGTCAATATGTCATTAAGGTGTTTATATTGAAAATATATTTATATAAAAAAAAATTCACACTAGATCACTCACTGGTTTGAGGATGTTTCAGATCCACAATAATTTCCTCAGTGTACCTTTGAGAAAGTTGCCTCCTAATAAAAAGAAACCTTTACACACTTCAAAAATAGTATTCTTTGAACACAGCCCTTGAGACTTGCCTTGAAATGCAAGCAGGTGGTTTTAAACTATAAATTGGAAACCACAGCAGCTTAAGGGAGTTCTGTACAGAACTTGGAGGATTTTCTGTAGTTTCCTTTTTTTTTTTTAATGAGTACAGTTGGAAGATGTAGGTGAATATCTATTAGTTATCTGTGCACTGAATTACTTTTGAATTACAACTAGAACATGCCCTTATGCTTTTGTACAGTGTAGTATCAACCATAGCCATGAGACAGGCAAAAACCCAAAGCTTTTTTAAAGAATTCACAAAAGGCCAAATTTTCCAAAGCTGATCTCTATTTATACCAGGACTGAAAGCCACTGTTTTGATCATTTAGACACAAATATCTTCACATGAGAAAGCTATAAAGACCAAATAACACCAAATTGTTAAGCCACAGTAAATATAATTTGTCTGTGATATCTAAAGTATTTATACTTAGTGTCAAACTAGGCTGAAAGAACCGCGCACACAGGAAAGAGGAGGAGGCGTCAGTAACAACCCATCAGTGGATATACGAGCAAGGTGAGCAGTGCTTCCTTTAATCCCACACCAGACACTGTGAGGTTCTTAAATACAGAGCATTTTTCTTTGTTAACCAATTTATTTTGGTAATGTCATTTGTTTTCCATGGGCAACTAGATGCTTTAAGGCTCAATTTATCTAATCCTATTTTCATTTAGTTCACAACACAACACTGCAGTATTGCAAAACACATCTGAGGTTGTTTAAATACAAAAAAAGTCAGTACTTCATTACAAAAGAGTAAAGAAGGGGAGTGGAAAAGAGTAGAAGTAATCCAGTTTACTATTAATGAACAATGGTGGATTACAAACTTGCACCAGAACAAGAAATTTAGCACTATGAGCAGATGAGCAAAGGTTTCTTCCACACCTTGGAGACAATATCATTAAAGGTTTAGGAAAGCAATGTTATTATTTAAGTAGTCTACATGACTGGAAATTGTTTAGAAAGAGCTTACTGCTCCATGAACAACAGGAAATAAAACCACTTCCATGCACTGACTTCTTAAACCTAACTGTTTATGCTACTTCTAATGAAAATTTGAGAGATTTAAACCATTGGCTGAGTTATTTTGCATACTCATGGAGTAGAGCTGCTGAAGCTTACCATCAACCAGAAATACTGAAAGCAGCTATACTTTGAAGCATCTCTATTTAAAATTGTCCTCATTTGTATCATGCACAAGCAGAAATAATGTGTTATTTTTTAAAAAAATGTTGATCCTTCTGAATTTCAACGTCTAGATTCTGTTCTCATTTTTGGTGTGTTTTCTTTAACTAAGTTACTTTTATTTATATGCAGCAAACTCTAGATAATAATAGGTCCTTAGAAGAGAAAAATGTTATTTGAGTTCAGCAGGGATAGAAGAACTGTAACTTTAGCAAGCAAGTATGACACATGAAACTGGCAGCATATTAATGTAGCTACAGTGCAGAACATCTATTATGAAATAAGGAAAAGCTGTGTAGAAGCAGCACAGAAGTGAGTGGTCTCACCTTTGTAATCAAAAATTCATGTTGGTATTTCTAAATGTGCTACTTCTCTGTACTAAAATGGATGACAAGCCAGAGCTCAGGGCAGGAACAGAGGGTAAGACTACCCCGAAACGCAGATATATTTTAAGAATACAAAACGACACAGATCAGAAGGAATGCCATTCCTTCGGGAAACAAAGCCCACCAAGGCAAAGCCATTTTACCAGCCATTAATGCTACCTGGAAACCAGAGACATGTTAAACAGAAAGTCCATAAATAATACAAAACTCGGCACTGTCACATATGTCATATATGATTTGCAATGATTGAAGGTAATTGATAATCTTAGTTCAAGAACAGAGAGTTTAGGTGAGGGGTAATTAGCATTTTAATTGCATAATTGGGAATTATAAATTACCTGTCTCATATAAAGAATAACTGAAGAGATTATACAACATTAGCTTATATTTCATCTTTTTGGCTAAACTACACAGGTTGGTGAATTTAGAGAATCTGGAATTGCATTTCCCACACACACACGTATTTTCTTTTTGTTTTTCAATTTCATAGTTGTCCTTTTATTACCACAGTTAACTATTTCACATGAAGCAAGTTTTCCCTATCATTTTGCAAAACTAAAATTTTTGAATAATTTTTGGAACAGAGAACAAAGAAACAACATGACTCTACGATACCGCAGTAGTTTAAGAATGCCTGTGGAATTATCTCCCCTTCTCCCTCCCAGACAGATTGATAGAAGTTTCTTCTAACAGCTCTGTGAGTTTAAATCCATTTTTTTTTTCCAGTATGAGGAAAGGGCAAGAATTTTAACAGATGCAGTTTTAAAGAAGTGCATATACCCACTCTCACTTGATTTGTCTTTCATCTAATTCTATGCCAGTGCGACATTTCTCTACCTCACTCTAAAAATTCATAAAATTATGCATTTTCACAGAAGTTCAGCTAACCCATTTCATTACCAATGTTCAAATGCAAACAATGATTAATGTAAGTCTCTAACATCATACTCAGCTGCTGCTTTTCCAGAAGCTTGGCAAGACAACTGAACAGGTACCCTGGAGATAGGACAGTTGCCAGAGTGCTCTGTAAATACACCTTTTCAATAAGTCAATCTTTAAATTAACACTCAAGAAGCCTTTTAAGAAAGTCTTCAAGTATGGTTGTCCAATTATTATTTTCCTGAAACTCCTAACTCTACTCAGAAAACTCACCTATCATTTGTCAGAGTTGTTTGATTCATCTGCATAAAAAACAGTTGACTTACGGATTCAAATATTATGACCATTGAACTACTGAAATCCTTACAGTTACTGTTTCATAGCAGTTAAGCTGATTAAGATATTCATAATACAAACCTGCAAAAATTTTAATGTTAGTTCTGACAAACTTGCAAGTCAAGGTCTACCTCACTTTCTGTTTTCATGCGCAGAAGCTGAACCGGCCGTAAGCGTGTGCTCTGTCAGCAGGGGAACATGCCTCTTCCAGAGCTGCCAAGTCTGCCAAGGGGCTGGTACAGAGCATACAAATAAGGTTTACCCAAAGGACTGCATCAGAGTCAAAGAGCCACCATTAAGTAACTGACAGAAAAAGCATAAATAGTGCAAGAGATTGCCATCGCTGAGATTACAGCTCTGATTAGACCATTGCAAGTAATGAAATTGAACAACTGTCCCTGCAGCTGACAGAGGTAACAGACCCTGGGTGCAATTCTGGAGTCCACTGCAGCAGCAAGTAAAACAGTCTTCAGCTGCCCTCCGGCTGGGTGGTTCAATACTGGCATCAGGGAGAACACAGCCGTAGAGCATGCGTTTTAAGGTGGACACTCATCCTTCTTCTACACCGTGATAACATCACTGCTCATATGTTGCTCCTGCCTGCCTGCAAGTCTGGAACTCCCCATCCGTTGTACGTGGGTAGCTAACACAGCAGCGGGATCTCCTCGTGCACTGCTCCTGTACAGCAATGTGGAAGCTATAAAACCTTGACTCCAGGATTTATTTTCATCCATTTTCTACAGCAGAAGGATTTTTAAGTGAGTTTTCAATCTTCACCAAATACATAAATGGAAAAGAGATCCCACTGCTGCACTACAAAGCACCGATCATTAAGCATGGTCACCGTTTCATTTCTTCACCAATTCTAGAGTCCGCTTGGAGTCATGTCCGTTAGTAACAAGGCAGAACTAAGTTCTGCACTGGTCTAAATTTCATACTTAATTTAATATTACGGAAAGAGATGGCATGAATTTTTCTTAGACTCACTGCTCCATTTCCAGCTCTAATAATTCTAGATCTCAACTGGCATATTTTAAATTAAATTTTTTGTAGTTTAAACCTATTTATCAACAGCTAATTAATGAGGTCTAAATCCTTTGATGACAGAATGATTAAACTGCGTTTTAACTAATCCATCTTTAATTAAAATGCTGCCAGCAAACCATTTCTGGATGTGTAAAAAGGACACATTTATAGATGCTCACTCTTTAACTATGCATTATGTAAAGCCAATAATTAGAAGAACTCATGATTTCAATTATATTTTAATTACTGTTACATATAAAACATGCTTTAATAGATGTAATGCAATACATTTTCTTTCTTTACAACCCACTAATCATTCCTATTGGGGTGACAACCAAATAAAAGGAAGTTTAATATATGCGCTAGTACAGGAATCTTGTTTTAGCTTTGAGCCAATTCTCTCTCCATTTCTTCTTTGCAGCAGAAAGGTACTTAATTATCTCCAATCCTAACACAAATGAATCCCTATAAATCCCTGTTAAAACTCTAAAAGGAGATTAGCGGTAACTGACCATAATGAAGAGAAATGCTTTATCTTTATTATTAAACTTGCATGTCTCTGAGCTTCTTCAACTCAAAACACAAGGCTACTAAAAAACCTGCTAGTTAAGGAAAAAAATATAATGTGACATCTGTACCGATTTTCCTTCTATTTCCTTCACAATTTTAGGAAACAACAGGAGCCAAAAGATACTTTAGTTATTGCAGGAGCCATCAATTTTCATTTATTTAGGGTATCCCTTTGCCTCTGTCTGGGAGGGAAGGGTGAAGGACGAACATAATGTGATGGCTGCAGCCAGCTCCCCATTATCTGCATTAATGGGAGGCTGAGACATAAATACAAAAGTGATGGAAGTTTAACTGTTCTTTACTATGGCTATGTCAGTTTTTAACACAAATATGGAACAAATTATTTATTTCTGAATCACAGAGAGTACAGATAGCTGGTCAGGAACACTCAATATCCCGTAGCAATCCAACCTTTAAAATTGCCTGTTATTACAATAGGTATTTTTTTTCTGAGACAACCTAAAATTTGATAAATTATAGTTTTTAAACATGTTTCTAAACTCTGCACGTTCCAAGTAGTTGTATAACACAGAAAATTCAGTCTCAGGGTTTCGCTGCTTTTAGTGATCTGAATCTGGCATGAGGAAACTAATAAGCTTATGGCAGAAGCCTGCTTAATTTACCCATTAAATTGTACTCTACAAATATTCAAAAAGGTGTATTATGTTATTTCTACTGACTCAGATATGTTAAATTTAATTTTCATAAGCTGATTTCTACTGTTTGGATAGATTAATGAAATTGCTGAGATTTCGGTTTATTTAAAGTTTTCTTTAAAAACCATTTAGCATTTAACAAACTGATAGTAAGATGCTTTCATATCACAGGCGTCTATGATGAAGCCACTGAACATATGGATATTGAAATATCCGCACAACAAGACTTAAACTGCTGCATAGTTTGATTTATATAAATCCTCTCCTCATTTCCCTTTTTGTCTGTTCCTGCTTATAGAGCAAACTCTTGCAGGCAGGGAATATATTTTACTACCTTATAAAGTACTCTGCCCATTTATATTCTGATAAACAACAAGAACAACAGCTTATTATGAAGACTATATGAACTGTATCTCCTTGAGAGAGAGCATATCTGCAAAGGTCATTTTGAATATTTAAGTATTCATACTTAACAGATGTCAAGAATAAGTGCTGATGTGGCAACATGCTTTATCAAGGTTTATTGAGAACACTCCTTACTTTTTAAAAGATTACAGTAGATCTACCTTGGGGAAAAAAAAAACACCAAGCCTCTTAAATTTATTATGTATGGCATCCAATTGCTGTTCCACCATGTCAGGAGTCTTGCAGTGCCAACACAAGTGACAAGCACACAAATGAGACTGTACCTCCTCACATCACCTGCCCTCCCAACCAGGTTAACTGTTTTCACTGTCTCTTATGGTGCCTCCCAGTATGAGGCCAAGGACAAAATATGCTTAAGGACTGTATGTACAGTAATATTAAATAAGAAGAAATATTCAAGAAGAAGAAATATTTTATCTGTTAGAAGCGCTGGGGAAGGACAGTAATAAGGCCAATACCAGAAATAACATTATGATAGAAGTTAATCAGATATATATGGATGAAAGCAACAGCTTGTCTTACTTTCAGTTTAATTTCCTGGTGTATTTAAATGTTACCTATAGTAACTGCTTTTGTTTTAAGATGGCACTTTGGCCAGCAAGTGCTATGATTTCCTTCTCTGTCTACAGAGACTTCCTACTGAAGCAAGGACACAGCATGCAAATGCCAGCTGCCCACTTGCTTTCACGCTGAGCAAGTCCAGCACACCGGAGTAGTGCAGGAAGGGAGAGGTGACTAACATTTTCTCAGGGGGATACTTTTTTGGAGGAGCTCATGCCAGACAATTTTACTTCCCACAAGGCAGAACTCTGCAACCCTGCCTGGATCTGCCGGACGCTTTCTGGAGTAACGTAGCGCATTGCTGCTTCCCCAGCAGAGAACATGCAACTAAATATAAAAAAAACTGGTTAAGTATTTCAGAATCATCTAGTTAACTCCAGAACACTACCCAAGCTTTTCTTAAAATTGCACTTTCCCTAACCGCAGACACCTAGAGGAAGATGGTGTGTTTGGCTGGGTCTGCTCCCAGATACTGCATCATCAAAAGAAAGGAAAAGTTTTCCTGTCTTGTGCAGATAAATGACAGATCAGAGACGTCCTTCTCTAATCTTTCTGATCATGTTTCAAGGGTCTTGGTCATATAAAATGAGTGAATAGCTGCCCAGAGGACTACACCATTTACCACAAATTACTTCTTTATGGAAGAATCAATTTTATAGTCTCCTGAATTTCAAACACTTGCCTCTTCAATCCAGTGGAATTACTCTTTTGAGAGCTAAGCCTGATATAGATGACTCCAAGGATCTACTCTTGGGGCTATGAACTATCCGTTATAAAAATCTAGAGAGGACTTATAAGTCTTTGAAAAAGACTCTGAGTAAAGAAAACATGTATCAACACTTTAACATTATATGGCTAAAAGTGTCCAGATTAATCTGTTGAGTCTCCAACAATCTTCTGTCCCAACAGACCAGAAAGCTAAATTCAAGTCAATCTAATACAACAGAACCAGAAAGTGTTTTCAAGAGATGGAAGAGGCTACGGCCTCCTGCATACTGTCCTGGAAACTCAAACATGCATGTTTTTCTGCTCATGTGGGGAGAATTTTGCAAAGCTGAACTCATGAGAATAAAGCTTTAAAAACATATTAACTAATTTCAACTCCTAAGAAGACAACATGCAACTTTCAAAACAAATACCATCGCAAGACATGGGGAACAAAACAAAATGCGTTCAGCAGAGATGATTCCAACAGCTCTCAAGCCTTTGCAGTCTCAAGAAAAAATCCATAATACTGACTGTGGTTCCCTTAGTCCACACTGCAGAGTATAAATCATCATTCAGATGAGAGCGAAGAGAAAGTACACCTTCAACAGAACTTTCAACAATTCAAGCTGTCACACAAGGCTTGACAAATCCACTTGCCTGCTCTTAAGTGACACACAGAAAATTGCCCAGCTCAGTGCTCATCAGTTTCTGCAGATCTACTACTTTTATTAGAAAGAATTAAAACCATAAGGATTAGAAAGATGACATCAACCAACTATGAATGAGCCTAACATTTCACTGCATGCCTAAAACTCTGAGGATGTTTCAGTTACTCCACTCGTGGCATTACAGAGCCTCCACTAGCAGCAAATAAAACAAGAATTCCAGTAGTTGGCCAACAGTATAATTTTTAGATCTGTCAAAAAAATGAAAGAAAAAGTTTTGTCCTGATGCCACACATATACTTAGCACTTGGAACTGCTCATGTCAAGATGTGAAACTGCATAGGAAAGCCATATCTACCGGGAGGCACAGTCATGCTCTTGCACCAAAATGGCATCATCTGTTCTCTCTATATAGAAGATTTGTTACCCACCAACCATGGCTTCTTCTGCCTAAAGGAAGATGAAGGCACACAGAAAAACAGGGCAACATGCAGAGGCAGTACTTGCAGGACAACAGCTCCCAGACTAACCCCACAAGGTCTTCTGCGCTTCCTGCTGATGTAGATGAACAAGCAATCACATCCCTAAAGACAGTGGAAAAAGATCTACGTAGTCACACTGCCTTAATGTATGTTCCAGAGTCTAATGCCACGTCCAAGCAGCAGTGGATCGATCTATAGAAATTCTCAACACTTATTTCTTGCCTTGCAAATCTCTGCAACAGGGATGTGAGTGGCTCCAACAGACAGTGCAGGATGCCTACAAGCCATAGGCACTAGTTCTGTCAGGAACATAAAAAGTGTTTTAAATACTTCTTGATTCAGCTGGCAATTATCTTTTCACTAGTATATTATACTTTTCATCTCCCTCTGGAGGTGCCTACACACAGAAGAGAGAAACCTCTTTCACTTGATTCAGTAAGCTCACGAGATATAAACAGAAATACGGGCTTTATTTGCCATTCCTCACTGACAGAGGGAGTATCAGATGACATCAGTGCTGAAACCCTATAAGCAGGCTATAGGAGCAGCCACTCTTACCATCAGATTTGACAGGTCACCACAAGCACAAGGCAAAAAGATCCAACTCTTGCCCTGAGCGCTGGACAGAGGACCAAGACCGGGGGGGATGTCAGAAGACCAAGACACATTGTCGAAGACCATAGCACATCGGGGAGCAGCGAGGGCTGCTGAATTCTCTGAATTCAGGGTAAAGTTTAGGAAACATTAACCACCGGTTTGCTCAGACACGTGTTTTTACTCTTCACTTGCCTAAGTCCTTACTTAGAAAGTGTTTGCCAAAATAAGCTGGTTTTCCATTTTAAAAGTGCTGATTTTGTAAACAGGTAGAATTCACCGTTTCCCTTGTTTACGGTTTATATCTTACCTGTGTACTGCAGTTTCTATTTGAGTTTGTCTGGCTTCACCATACAGCTACTAAACGTGCGGGGGCTTTTTGTTTAAGTGCCTAAGTAGCCCCCAGCAGTACCTGTACACTGGTTAGACCATTTCAATCCTATTAAAGCTAAACACAAGACACTCTTTAAAGGATTGCCTGTATTTACAAAAATGACTATTCTTGGATAATCCAGTGTGTAGGCACTCTTATTTCTCAAGGAAAAAGTGTTCCTTGCCATCACTTTCAAAATGGAGCTGACATTAGAAGACATTAGCTGTGACTTTCTACACAGACATCAGACACAGAGGTACTACAGAGAGAGATTTAAAAAACATTACCTTGGACTAGATTCATTCCCCCTGAGGTAATTAAGCCTTTGTTCTGATGTATATATAAAAATCTCATTAGCTGTTTCTGAGAGAGTTTCACTACACAGAGGACATGTTCAGTTGTTTGCAAACTCTCATGTCTAAATTATTTCCGGATCACAAGTCCAGTATTCTGTAGCTTTCATCTAAATTCTTTCTTCTTAAACTTATGACCTCTGTCTTGTCTATATTAAAAAAAATTATATTAATAAGCTCAGCTGATCAAATGATCCAGATCTTACTGCTCAACCTTCCCATCATTTTGATGACCTACTAACTCTCAAAGGTCTATATCTGTATGATTTATTGGGATCTAGAAATTACTTCTGAGAAGTCAAATACCATCAGATTTAATATCAACTCCTTTGTAACCCCACTTGTGAAAAAAGAACAAGCATTAGAAGATGACTCGTTCCTGACAACTACTTCTGTCAGCTAGCCAGGTTTTAATCCATTTTATGTGTACCTTATTAATATTGTATACAACTAATCAGAATGTTGTGTGATAATAAGTCAAATGCATTACTGAAGGCTAAGTATATTACAGCCATGGAGTTAACTTTATCAACTAAATGTAATCTAATTTAAAAAATTAAATCCAGGTTTCTTTAATAAGATGTCCTTCATAACACTACATTAACTCAAATTAATTAAATACTTGTCCTCCATTACTGGAACCTCATATCAGCACTGTCATAGTTACCAAATAAGCTTCCCTCACCAGGAATTCAACCTGGCATCTCCCATAACCCCAGTCTGCACCTACCCTTTCCCCCTGCCCCAAGTGTAAATCAGGACCAGATGATCTGCTAAAATTTAAACCACTTTTTAGATCTTCTATATTGCATACATATATTGACATTAAAATAGTTAGGAAACAGTAAACAAAGATCATTCATTTCCTCATGAAACGAATGCGCACAGTTTTTCACTTTTAATACTACATCCACTGGAGAAGAAGTGAAAGTGTTAAATGAGATCTGTCTACATCATGGATTCATTTAATAAAGTAAATCATGAAATGATTTTAATATTCAATAATATAAGTGTGATATATTAAAGCAATTGATAGCTGAAAAGCTAATTTTAATTCTTTACTTTTCAAGTATATTTTAAACTGTATTTTTTACAGGACTACTTATGTAACCCCAGATGTCAGTTGGCTGGTAATTCCACCAAACGAATTACTTCTCCCCTTCATTTTTGAGTTCAGTTACTTTTATTTGTCCCCAAGTATTCAGCAGAAACCAGTTACATCAATAAAAAACGTCAATTTTGATCTGCCTCATGAGATGCAACAGCTCCAGATAGATTTTCAGTCAGAAGACGGGGTGACTGGAACAGCTATTATTAACAGCCATTAGACAGAGTGGCAGGACCAGAAGACAGCTCCCTAGATTTAGGCCGGATTAAGTGGATACTGTACGCAGACAGACCTTCAAGCTCTGTAAATAACTTCAAAACTCTACATTGTGGTTAAACTCTCTCTGCTGTCAGAATTGGTTAGGTCACATCACATGAGACGGTTTACAGCAAAGTGACAAGCACTTTGCTAAATAGCAAACTGTACATGGCTTATCATAATAAATTAAAATTACTTAATACAGGTACTTGAGCAAAAGTCTACAAGAACGAGTGAGGTAAAGGAGATTGTTTGACACAGTACTAATCAAAATCACTATAGGAAAGGAGAAAATATAGTAGCTTTGCTAGAGAT
The DNA here is from genome assembly GCA_009819775.1 of Phoenicopterus ruber ruber. Taxonomy (NCBI): domain Eukaryota; kingdom Metazoa; phylum Chordata; class Aves; order Phoenicopteriformes; family Phoenicopteridae; genus Phoenicopterus; species Phoenicopterus ruber. The sequence continues at coordinate 12,431,317 of CM020227.1, forward strand.
ATCACTGGCTTTTAAATAACATTTTCTGCTTCTCCCCTGTGCTATCAAATCGTTCCTCGGTTTTATGCCATCTGTACTTAAAATGGACTAGTCAAATAGAAATAATTTTTAATTGGGCAGATGCCCAAGTTTCATGACAGATAAAGCATCATGGGTAAATATCCAGTTTTCCTGAGCCAAAAATAGGACATCGGTATTATTCATATTAAGAAAGGAATCAAAGCAAACCTTTGCAACCAAGATGTTACACGGCAGTTCCTGGTTTTGTTTAACAAAATGCATAGTGATCATGATAGCATTTAACCTTCCTTTTCCTTTCATACTTGTTTCATTTTGTTTCTGACATATTTGCCACCATACACCTCAAAAAACCCCAAACCAAACAAAACTCCATAAAATATAGAGCAATATAACACTGAAAAGGACTCCAAACCCAAATAAACTTAACACAAACAGCTACTGGAGAAGGGCTCAACTGATCACAGAAATGCTGCCATTTCTTCTTTGTTATTAATATGTTCAAAGTCCGCCTTATTGCTCTCTGAAGATCCAGGTTTGTATTCTGTAGCACGGCATCTTCCGTAATAGAACAAACAATGGGAAAATTACTTTTACTCAAGTATTTCATGCTTTTATGCTAATTACCTCTATGAACGTCAAGAGAGACCACTTTATGCAGCATTCTCCTAGTGCCAGAATCCTGCTCAGGACAAGAGGCAGGAGCTGTTCCTCCTGGGGACCTGCCTTTGCCTCGGAGCTGCCCCACGCTCACTCCACCAAATCGGTGACCTGCGTGGTGAACCGATGCTGCTGCTCACCGGGTCCTTTAACGTGGTACTAGGGAAGAGGACAGCAAGCAGATTGCACAAACTTCTGCCATTCCTTTTCAACAGGAGCATCTCTCTATGCCCCTCCTGGGTTATTAGTAAGGCTTTTAAATCAAGACTAGCTGAGAAGATACAAAGTCATTTCAGAAAGCATCTTGGAAATTTAAGCCCATATCCCCAAAATACTGAAGTACTGATTCATAATCTATCCAAAAAGATACAGTTGCCTTTAAAAATCCAGCCGTTAAAAGCTTAAATTCTGCCGAAAAGGCACTATGGAAGTGGGACTACAGCACTTTTCAAAATTGAAACCAAGGTCTTTCCTTACATTACATTTCCTTACAGCAGCAGCTCCTTTGATAATCCAAGCTGAAAGGAAACCAATATACTTTTCGTTCTCTAGCCTTACTTTTAATTCCCTGTTAGCTTGGATAACAAAACCAGATGAATCCATTCCACTTGCAGCTTCTTGCACACCAGGTGAGCTCGCCAGCGCCCAACACAGCCCCAAGCCTGCCTTTGGGAAAGCACAGCTTTCTTCAGGCAAGTGAATTGAATTATTTCTATCAGTCTTCATCAGAAAAAATGGGAAAGGAGAGGCTTAAGGATAGCATTTAACAATTGCAGTGACTCTGTGGGAAGAACACAGATTTTTTAATTTCTCTTTTTGAATTTCTAATAATTGCAACTGAAAATGGACACCTTTGTTAAAATGCACACAATATAATAAATAAACTGCAGTTCTCCAAACTATTTTGTTTACTTTCCTACAAAATAATCAATGCAATAAAAGAGCAAAAAGCTCTTTAAATTGCTACAAGTCATCTCTTCCAAGTGTACAATGAGCCAGATTTTCATCTTCTTGATCACAGCTAGTCAAAACAAGACCAAGATGTAGAAAGCTCACCTGCTGCTAAAAAGAAGTGGTATTTTTTCTTTGTACTACTACTTTTATAATACATTTTATCATGTTTCTCTTAAGTGAGTTTTCTACATAGTCTTGCAAAACTCCTTTACAAATACTCCAAGCTTTTGGGGGAGAATAAAAAGTTCCACGTATTTATTCCAGCTGCTTTCAGTACTTGCAGCAGTTACCGCACTGGGGTGAACTGCAATTTAGAGACTATCCAGACTCATGTTCCTACTCCATCGTTTACCGGTGGTTTAATTTTGTTCTCCTTATATTCACTAACTGTGTTAAGAATCTTTAAAAACAAGTCTACCGCTCCTTTAATTAGTAATTTCCCAAGTTGTATTCCACTTTTATTTCACCTCTTAATGACTAACAACAACAAAAAAACTTGTAATAAAAGCAAATCTGATTAGCTTAACAGAAAACTGGAATTCGACCTTAATATACCGAACGAGCATAACTGCGGAAGCTGTATATGGCATTTGGAAGGGAAGTGGGCCTTACGGGTGGCTTTTGGAGCACATTTGAGTATTATCACAAAGGAGCAAGCGATCCAGCTGAGGTTGGCCATTTGCTGTTATAGGTACCGCACGGAGAATTGGAGCTTCTGTTCTGTCTCCACAGAGAAGAGAAATAATGAAAGAAAAAACATAAGGTGGTCAAAGAGACTTGTTTAGCATCTCCTGGCAGAGCTCAGTACAGAAACACATTTTTAACTTCTGGTCCAAGCCTTAGCCCCTGGATACGCTGATCCTTGTCCCAGCTGGCTGAGTTGGCGGTGTCTCAGCTGGTAGCTTTCTTGACTTCTGTTATTAGATGAGCATTTATTGTAATTCTGGGTTTCTGTTCTGTCTCATATGACAACTGTTGTGCAAGGCAAGTTCAACCCATTAACGAGTTACCTGTATTAATAGTATTAAATAAACGAATATTTCCATACCACAGGACGTATAGGGGGAAAAGCCTTCACCAGGCTATGCATTGTCACACTGGCACTTAGTGATGCTTTGATGCACTCATACCCAGACGACAGCAATCTTTAGCCTCAGAGACAATCATACATTTAGGCCAATATGTAATTTATTTACTAAGGATACTCAAGTGCAATAAATTCTTAAATAGGGAATACCACTAGACTTCACAGAAGATTAACCTGGTACAGTTTCCTAGTTGAAAGACAATGAAGCATAGCATATTCTACGAACTACCTGTTTTTCATTCAGAATAAAGATAATTATATAAGCCATATACAGCTTCTGAGTTTGCTATCTACACCTACCAAACTATTACCTCACTTTGAATCTTCTTTGAATAGAAAGGAGGAATAAACAAACAAAAAGGCAAACAAATAACATCTTACCACCCTGATGAAATCTTAGTGGCTTCTCACACTCTCAAAAGTAAAATGCTATCCTTTTGCTTCCCATTTCCCACTTTCCTTTCCTAAAACCCCCTTTAACATGAGGAATCTGGTTTTGTTTTTACAACTTCTTGATTTACTCTACAGTGAACTTTTCCAATAACAGTGAGTTCATGTAAAACTTGTCTGTGTAGAGTCTTTGTTGGCTAAAGATCATGTCTATATTTTCTTGTACTTGCTATTAGGTTTAGTAGCCTTATAAGCATCCCTCTTCCCTAATCCCTTTGGACTTCTGTATCTCTCAACAAAGTCCTTTCTTAATCCTACACTCCGACTTAGAGCAGCATTTGCTTTCTCTAATCACTCTGAAAATCAAGACCTTTGAATGTGATTATAGATACTGTTTTTTATATCACCTAGACTTCTGTGACAGGAGATCAGAACTACACACCAGAGCCCCACTAAATCTTTGCGTGCTGCTGAGGCATTTTCCTGGAATGTACCGTTCCCACTTGTATTTACTTTGTGAAATCTGGGAGGTGCTGTTTGTTTTTTCTCATTTCAATGATCCTCAACGTTGTGCTGCAAGAAACAACCCAGTGTTCACAGGCTGTATATGGCACACAAACTTTTTTTGCAGGCTACAGACATGTGTAACAAATCCTCGTGTAGGAGTGAAGTATCGTGGCAAAGGCCAGACTCACTGGCATTTTCCTTCTCACTTCTGCAGATATGGATGTTTAAGAGTTTGTTTAACAGTCCTCTGCCAGCATCTTGCATGTAGATCAGAAGGGATAAACAGGGAATAATGGGTCTTACCAGGAAAAATTTGGCAAAGTTCACTTGTCTTCTCTCCCCAAAACTGGGACTTTAGGATTGGGACTGCAGGAATCTTCAGAAGCTGCTAATAACCCCACAGGGCACTGCCTCTGCAACGGCCTTTTGAGAGAGATGTGTTTCATACCTGTAACGCCAACTCCCGCAGCTGCTAAAGCCTCTAGGACATTGTGCTCCATCAGGGCTTACTTAAAGCAATTTTAAGTATTATATAGAGAGATATATGTGTGTGTATGCACATGTACACCCCCTATAAACTGAAATACATACAAACAATATTTTGAACATATGTAGAACCTGGTTAGAGCACTTGAACTTCATTCTTCTTTCACCCACGCAGCCTGTTTCATTATATCACACCTTTCAGACTTTCCATGATCAGTATTTCTAACAATGTCACCAGCAATGAAAATGCATTTTGGAGGCTAACTAGTGCTATTTAAAAAATAACAGTATTCCTTTTGGTCTCTTTCCACCCAACTGGTATAAACCCTCATTAACAAAGGTTTTGACAGCCCATCTATCTGCAGAAAGCCCTCCTGAATCTTTCTGCACTTTGCAATATTGAACAGAGCAAGCTCTGTGCCAAGTACCCAGACCTTGAAAACACTCCTGATAAATTCTGAAGGAAATGAAGTTAACCATTCAAAAATCACTGGTTTTCAGCTCTTAAGAGGTCTTAAATTCTCTCTGTAATAACAGATTGTCATTACTTTACGCTTTTAGAAAGACAAAATGTTGAACGGGAACAGGCTGATAACATGCAGAATTCTGAGCTCAGGTATTTTTAATTTCTATGCTAATCTCAATTTTTTCAGATTCTCTACTTCATAAATAATTTTTTTACCAAACTCCTTTCACCATTATTTTATGAACTATCCTCTCAGGTTCATTATTTCCTATTATAAACTGTCCGCAACATTTCTACAAAACATATATCCCATAGTTGAACAGATACTGTGAGACTCCTCTCCTTGTTCTAGTTCATTGCATGTGGCTGAAAAGAGACTAAAAAAGACTGAAAAGATACAAGTGAAGAGGGAGGGAGGGAAGGAGGAGGAAATAAGGATGCTTGCAGACTTGCTCTCTGGTGCAACTTAAATAGCAAAAAGGGAGAGAAGAGTAAAAAATAAAATTAAAAAGAATAAATACTAGTTATTAGGCTTGTTCTTCTGAAATAGCATGTCTCCATAGACATTTCAGAAATGGCTGCCAGCCAAGTATTTTTAAGCAATTTCAAAGAAACAGGATATGAAAACAGATATGTTAAAAATGAAGCTGGAAATTTGAACTGATGTCTAACACCATTATAAGTCTGGAAAGCAAGAGAAGCTATCATTTCAGCCATGATTCTTCACTGATACATGTGTACGGGAGCCTCACCAGAGCTCTGCTCTCTGCTTCAAACTCCATGTCAGCAGCTGGAAATGCAATCGCGGTTGGTACAGAATTTCCATGTTACCTTCTTTATACATCCCATTTAGAAAAAAAGCAGCATGTAGCACGCATGTAAAAAGACATATTTTGAATTTTGTGCAACATATATTCAGTCCAGTGTGCAATATGATTTAACATGTATTTTTAGAGGAATATCTTGCAAGATAGGAGTTTGAAGAATTTGTTCAAGGAAATGTCATTCCTATCAACAGTCCTATTCTTTGGATGGTCACATCAGACCACTCTTTCACAGCAAGAGGTAGCATGAGAGTTTCAAGGCTAACTTTTTTTACCGAGTCTTTTGCATAAGATCAAGTCCCTATTGGAAAAAATACAGCTCTTCCCCCCCCCCGTTCTTAACAGCTTTCTTTTTTTCATTATTCCTTAAAAATGTTCCTCAGCACAGATTGAAATCTTACGTTGTTCACACTCGGACTAGCATTACCATGGAGGGTTTATAAGTATATCTGGGAGAGGCACGCTTCTAGGGAGTTTAACAGATACTTTGTTATAACAATACAAATCAGCAAGACTAGTGGCTTTAAAAAAAGTATTCTTGTTAGCAGTATGCTGTGTGAACATTACTTTTATCAAAACCATGTGCCACCTCACCCTACAAGTAAATTGCAACCTCATAAAATTGTCAAAATTGTATCCCTTAGGAACAACAAAAGTTTGATTCACATGCACTTTTTGCATTGTACAGTATTTCGTATTTTGTTTCTCTTATGTAAAGTGTAATAGGCAACATAATTTGAGTCATACTTTGGGGATCCAGTACATCTATTAACTATGTAAAAGACAGTGCACCAAATATTTCACAGTTCATGTTCCAAGTTTCAAATATTCCTGATACTGAAATAATGAATGGATGCAGGCAAGAAAGCATTGGGGGGAAAAACCAAAAGCCCAACAACAAAAAAGAATTGTCTGCTAACTGTTGCCAGCCTAAATCATTATAGAGTAAAGCAGGAGCCAGACTGGGGAAGCATTAAGAGCCAAGAGATAAAAACCAATTAGCTTCCTAATGAAGTAGTAGCTTTCTAGTATTGGGGTGGGGAAACATTTTCATTCATGCCTATACCATCTCTTTCACTGAAATTAATATTCCCATGTGAACTGAGAAAAAAATATTTTATTATGAATAAACCATAATTGGTTAATCTGAAATATTAAGAGGAAATAACGCTAGATAGATTGTTACTATGAATAAAAACTTTACCTCAGGTTGCAAATTACTAATTTTGGAAATGAAGATCATATATGCCAGTTAATAGCCACTTTTCAAAAAAATCCCCCACAAATCCTTGTTAAAAGTCACATCAGAAGAGTCTGTCACATGCACTAAAAACCCCTGACATTATGTGCACGTTAATATAGGAGCAATGACATTGACAGCACTCTGTGCACGTGACAAGAGTTAAACCTGTACTTTTGAACAATTCTTTCCATTTTTCAGATGATGAAAATACAAGTTTTCTGGATTTTAATAGTAAATAAATTGTTCTGAATAGTGGAAACAACTGCTATAATACACATATTAAAACTTTAAGATCAGAAAGATCAGCTCTTCATTATGTCCAAGCTTTACCAATGTACCAAAAAAAGCCTGTGCATGTGAACAGTAAACCCCCAGGTCCCCAAACAATATTATTGCCCCCCTGGCTATAAAAATGACAAACTACATCCACAGTTGCAGTACACCCAAACTCTGTAACAGATTAGATTTAAAATTGAGCAATGCACCAAGGCAGCTATTAGTCTTTCAACTCAAGTGTCAACTTCAAACAAATTAATGATCGAGCAGTCTCAACCAAATGGTGCCTTGACAATTACAAACTGCATTTCTAAATCCAAATTCCAGCGCAATATTCCTGAGTAAGTTTTCTGAACTGCAGTGATTTACTTGAGTAAAAAAATACTGCCGTATGTGGTTCTGAAATATTCTGCAAGCTATCACATCCACTTCACCATCCAATTCTTTAATGAAAGACACATACTGGAGATGAAAGAAAAGGAGATCAGAGCAAGAATTTGATATACAAGAGCTGAAAGTTACATCACACATGCAACCCTTGTCAAATTCCTCCAACTATACTCGCCTGCACATAATCTATAGCTAAGATGAAACTGAATATTCTCCAAGAACCAGCATGATGTGAACCATATCTCAGCTTGAATCTACAAAGGAATTGGCCAATAGTTGAGATTTTTGCAGACTATCATCCATTTTCAGCACACACTCTTGGAATTACAGAAGACAAGTAAGTAGACAGTAACAACTAATTGTATGGCCCTTCCCTTTCCCTTAGAGGTTTATTTTTTTCTCTTCAAAACTTTATAGATTGATTGTAAAGCTATGCTGTAAATCAAAAGAAAGCCACTACTCATTACCTAGTTAGAATTTCCTGGGCTCTTACTGTGAAGATATTTCTCTGCTGTTTGATCTCAAGGCCACCGGCAATGTCTACAAGCACACTACCTATCATGGCAGCTGATATGCATTTTTTTCCCAGATCCCTTTTCAGAAGCTTGATGAATTTCCACCTGCTTCCAGTTCTAAAGAGAACCACCAAGATAAATGATTCAGGGATTCAAAATACTTGCTCATGTTGGAAAAAAGAAAAATACATGTAAAGCCAGCTAGAAGTGACTCAGCGTTAAAGAAAATGGAGTGCATGGTCTGTTGGTGTAGACCAACATGCCCAGCTGTGATTGCCTATGCTCCATCTGAAAAATAAAGGAAGTAATGCTTTTTTTCCAGAAAATGAAGATTTAAAACTACAGTTGCCACTGTAAAAGTTTTCTCCCAGCAAGAAAAAAATACATAAAGACACATCCTTCCTGCTCATCCCTATCAGCTTCTAAATTTCTTCCTGATGTTATGAAAGATGGCATGGAAAGTTTTATTTTCTGGGTTTTTTTTTTCTCTCTGAAATACCAGGAAAGATCAAGCTGCCTCTTTCCAGTGTTGCTGGAGGGCACTGCTCAAACAATCCACTTCTCTTTTCCAGTCCTTCAGCAGGCAACAGCACTTAGTCCTTCACTCAGGTTCTTTCTAGATAAAAGCAAATACTTTAAGCCAAGTTTTCATCGCTGCCAGCTTTGAGAAACCCCATGCCTCGTGTTTTAGTACAAACAGTGCACATAGCTATGAACGACAGGTCCCCACCGGCGTCCCAGCCCGCTGCTGCACAAGCCCTAGCAGCTACGGCTAGAACTGGGCAGCAGCAGCCCTGGTTGGATGCAAGAGAAGGTACCTGTAGGAGCTTGAGCATATCTCTGGGGTGTGGGTACTTGCGTGATGAGGGGCACTGGATGCTAGCAGAGGGCTAATTAGCAGGTGTGGAAGCAGTGAAGAAAGACGAATGGCACTTGGTAATGATCTGGCATGTATTTGGAGTGACGATGGTGACAGCTGCGATTTGCCATGATTCGTAGCTGTAAGTTGGAAGCCTGGAGCCCCACACCCTGTTCAGGTATTGAGGATCAATGCGAGGCCACCAGCAGACCGTGAAGATGAACTTGGTGCAGAGTGCTGGCTGGCATGGAAGAGCAGGATCCCATACTTGAACTGGTTCCATAAGCACCCACGCGCTTCCCTCTCAGCCCCACCAACCACAGCCAAGCAACCTGGCCCAGTACAAACCTGTAATACGCAACCTTTGTCTCACACATTCAAAAGTAAAATACTTGAACAGTCTTCACCTACACATGCTTACACCCATTGATTTTTCCAAGCTGTCTTTAAAGAATCAAAGCAGCGGCAAAGGGCACAACCCTACCCTTCCCCTCTGCGTCACCTCACCAAACAGAAGGGGAAAGTGAAGCAAGATAAAATGTATAGACTGAACATTGAAGGAATGAATCACCTGGCATACAGCAAAGTAATTTAGCTAAAAATAACATGCAGGGAGCACTCCCGCAGACGTAGGTACAGCCAAGGTGCCTGTAGAGAAGCAGTACTTTTTGTGTAGAGCCAGCGGGATAACCTACAGGAGGTTAAGGAGCTCCATGCAAAAAGCAGCAATTGCATCTGAGCTCCATGACATGGTACACAATCTCAGAGCAGTGCATTTCCCCATAATATTCTGCAATAAACTTTTAGATGTTTGTCATAATATTTTGGAATAAACTTTTTAACTGCTGAAAGGCCTCACAATCTTTAAAAATTACTTCTTCATACAATTATGCATGCTAAGCATAACTGAACCAAAATCTAACATACCTTTCCTAAAAAAAAAAAAAAAAAAGACAAATTTCTGTGTCTGCCCACACAAATGAATCTGCATCCTTTAGCATGAGCCCAACAGTAAAACAAACTTACCCATTTTTTACTTGCAAGGTCCTCTCTTCATTTCTCAAAACCAGAAGCTCTTCACTTAACGTTGCCTGAGACTATTTTGAGTTTCATCAATATTTTAAATTTAGAAAAGTACCAAATGATGTAATACATACAAACCACCAACTGAAAAAAAAAAAAGTACAAATGAAGGTGACCTTTCCTGTCCTAGGGTTGGTATATTTAGGACCAATTTGTCTTTATGCCTCGGTGCACTATTATGGCGAGTGAAAGGTGCTTCTGGCCATCTCAGACGTGAACTTCAGAGACAGGTAGCATAACATCCCTCTTCGCATCTCATGACTACTTTCACTTTGCAAAAGCCTTTGAACACATGATGCAAGTTCTATCCATTTCATCACAGTTTCATCACAGTTAATGACCAAACCGTGCTCAGCACCAAAGAAGATACATGACAAAATAGAGAGGGGTGGGGGCAGGCAATCTGCTGGGTTTGGCTCTGCTATTTTAAGTAATAGACAAATATTATTTTAATTTCTGCTAGGAATAATGCACATGCTTTGATTCATAAGACTTAAACAAACAAATGCCAGAATTCAGGAAGTGAAAATGCACACGTTGCATCTCTTCAAAAGGAAGCAGATTCCCCTGAAGGCAAGCATCGGCTCCTGGGATTTTACCCCAGATTCTACCCACTGCCTTCCGCAGACCGATGGCTGGAAGATGAACATATTCCTCTAGTTCATCAAAACGTTTCACTCATGCATACTGACTGTCAGATGGTAACCCGTGTTCCTAAGCAACCCCATGCTCACTCCGCGTTCTGCCCCCTCTGCCACTGGTAGACGAGAGGTTTTAATCATCAATTCAGACTGCACCTAACATGCAAGAACCCCATCATGAGAGGCTTGGGCGCAGCACTGCATTAAGTAGCATCAGGCAGCATCTGTCCCTGTTTTGTCTTCATCAAGGCATGCAGAGTATAACTAAAAGACAGCATTGTTATGTTTGAGTTGTTTATAAAGACAAGTTTTGAAAAAAAAAAAATCCTGGCTTAAACATAAAATGCTTGCAAATACAAGCTAAAAATTTATATTCTTGCCAGCAGGTATGGAAACATTCTTTTAGAGGTACTGAGGGTTAAACTTTTTTCTGACATTTATAATATTCAGTGCTGGAAAAAAAAATCTCTGCAAAGAATAATTGCTCCCACAGGGACCAATCCATGGGTCACAGTTTTTTGCACTTGATGGCAACAGAGCCTTGAATGAGATTTTCTATAAAACCTAGACTTAAGCTTGCAGCATAATCACAATGTTTGCCCTAGCTCTAGAAGCTGAACTAAAGCACCACTTCTACAGTGTAATTATTCCACATATGTTCCAAAAACCCATGGGGAAATTTTATTATTCAGAAGAATAAATAGGGTAAAAATAAATGGTTTTTAATTTTAGCCAATTTTTACACTCCTTATGAATTTTCATTTTTCTTATGCAAGTTTAAGTCCATGGGAGAGAGGATTTGCCTTGAAGAAATAATTAAACTTTCATCTTCAGTTATGCTTCTTAGCAAATACACAGCCACCCACATAGCACATAACACACGAGTGCTATTCAGTGACACAGAATGCCAACATAATCACCAACGCTTCATAATCTTCCTTTCAGTTTCAAATTGAATATTTGAAGTTTAAACTTCTGTTCAACAACACAGAGTAAGCAGAAGTGTAGTAAGGGCTTAGGTTAGAAGGAGGTTGGGGTCCCAATATAGACCTTAATTTGCCCTCAATACTTTTTTGAATACTTGAACTATTCTTAGAGAATAATGCGGTAATTTGTCATATGGGATATGTAAACCTACTGCCTTAAGGATAATAAAAGATTATAACACTCAATTTGCGATGACAATGTCTGAACCAGATTTAGTGAGGTGCAGAGGTCTGAATTTTTCTGGGAAGGGAAGCTAAGGAAGCAGGGTTCCAACAGGTTCAGGAAGATGCAGGCACATTTTGCGACTAAGTCTACCCACGACACCTTCTCCAATTCCTGGGAACATTTCAACACTCCTTTCTTAGTGCAGGGGCCAAACAAACAACTACTCAGGTGCTGTGTAGGGAGGTCACAAAATCTGCACGTCCCCAAGCTCATTCGGAAACAAGCCGCACTCTGTTCACAGGGTCTTGCTGATCCATTCACCGGCCTCAAGCATCCACACACCATCTCTGCAAGTATTGCTCTTTTTGCAGAGCTCAGGCTGTTTTCCAACACCTGAGCTTGCGGAAGAGAAGGGTAAGAAAGACCAAACACCAACAGTGGAAATCAGAGGTTAATGCAGACTGATTGGATGAAATCTAAGAACGGATTAATTTCCAATGCTTACCCTAAACTGCACTAGGGGCCCAGAGAGCAGCAGTTTAGCAATCTTCCTAAAGATGCCAAATCTGTCTCCAAGGGCCTATCGTACATGGTAAAATCACTACACTGATCTCAAGTGCTAGAACCAATATGAAAATGAAGCACAAAGTAACACAGAAAGCTACCAGAAGGAAGTTACACCACCCATTCAAGAACTCTTTCAAGTAACAGAGACAACCTTTCCTCACCGGCTCCAAATAACCAACAACCTAGCCTGACCCAAACAAATTCTAAACCCCCTAGGAAGGCCTTATGGACACAAGCCTCCTTGACCTGCAACAGCAACAGAAACAGCATTGGCCAGGGCCTTCCTCGGTTAAATGGTTTCTTGTCATACGATACCGACTTCCTTCTCAAAGACAGAATTTCTGATCAAAACCAAATGACTCCTCCCACAACACAAGCATCTCTGAAATCTCCCCAAATCTTGCAGGACTGGGAAGCCAACTCCTGAATGCTGTTGCCATTTCCAAACCAAACAACATGTTAGTCACAGACACGATGTTGTTCTCCTTCAAATACACAATAAAGAAAAGACATAAGGAAGGAGCTTGTCACAGTGAGGGTGGTGAAGCACTGGAACAGATTGCCCAGAGAGGTGGTAGATGCCCCATCCCTGGAAACATCCAAGGTCAGGCTGGACGGGGCTCTGGGCAACCTGATCTAGTTGAGGATGTCTCTGCTTATTGCAGAGGGGTTGGACTAGATGACCTTTAAAGGTCCCTTCCAACCCAAACTATTCTATGATTCTACGATTCTATAAAAAAATTTATCCTGGAGAGTTGACCCAATCTAAAGTATTATACCCAGTGTCAAACATTCTATTACAGAGCAGATCTACAGATTAGACAGGCAAAAGACTATTAATAAATCACATCTAACATCCTAAACTTCACACAATCCTAACATTTACAACTTATAGGTACACCTTGCACCCAAACAACTTCACACAATTTTTACAAATTATCTGCTAAGCAGAGACATAAGAATGCCTGTCCACCTCTGGCATTAAGTGCCGACCAAGAGGACATAGTAGGTTCATTTTGAAATAAGAAAGCAGCATAAATCCAGTCCAGTACTTCTGAAAGATACGACATTTTACAAGAGGATTGTACCAAGTGAGAAGCGATGGCAACTGTACCTTACACTAATGGATTAACTTGTGGAGCCTTCAAATATCACATATCTCATTGGTTCTTTTAAATATACAGGTTTCAGTAGATGAAATGGAAGACACAGTCAGTTGTCAAGCTCTTTGTATCCCTCACTTCCCAAGGCTGCCTCAAGGCTCAATTTGATCTACTCAGGAAAAGCTGTTGAAAGCAAAATCCAAGCAACCCAGAAATAATGTTGGGTTTTGAGGAGTTCTCAACAGGGGCAAATTCCTTTTAGCAGAAACATCACCTCTACTGTCTAATATGATTCAGGTCCCTCCCCACTCCTAAGTTTCACTTAGAGTTCATTTTCCATCACTTCTGCTTGGCGATTCAACCCTATTCTGCCCTGCTACACGACTCAACCTTAGTTACACGTGCTGTCTTCAGCTTTGCTCGGACAGCAGAAATGCAGCATAGCTGGGCACAAAGACTTCAGCGCTAAGCAAACTCCAGTGCTCTTGCATCTCTCACTACAGGCAACCACCTGCAGCTTTGTCCTCTGCTGCCTTCATTGACTTTCCATACATATATTTTTTCAATTATTGTTTGTAATCTCAGACCTTAATAAACATCAAGTGACCTAAGCCTACCATCTCTGAATAACACTTAAAACCCCACAACCAAGACCTAGGTCAAAAAAATTACAGCACTTGAGAGCAACACAACATTCTGCCAATGAGACCAAGCTCATCTGCATGGAGAATCAAACTAAGACGACTATCACATATCATCCTGTAATTATCATTCTGACCTTGTGTTTTTCAATACGGCGGGTAATGTGTACACTAAAAAACCACCACCTGCCAAAATAGTACACAGTTCTGCACAATTCTTCCCCTAGAGAGATGATGCAACAACAGAAAACCAAACAAAAAAATCAAACAAACAAAAAAGACCCATCAGGATGGATGTCAGAAATGCTGCTTAATAAGCTAGAAGGTGGTATTTGCACACTACCGTGATGCGGATGCTCCAAGAACCAATTTGGAAAACAATTTATGCAGGGGGCATGCCAACAGCAAGGAACAGAATCTGCTCATTTTCTTTTCATCTGTGTAAAATGGTCAGTGTGCAACATCATGTTATTAACAGACAGTCTTGGTATTCTACCCATTTTCTTCAAGTTGGGCTTCTAGTCTGAGCGTGATCATGTAGCAATTCTGGTTCTCAAAAGATGAGGGCCAACAAACACAAAATTCTGATCTCTCTGCTTCGACAGTAATTAGCAAAAATTATTGAACTAAAGCTCACAATGCAGATAAAGCCTCACATATGGTAGAATCTTTACTTTTGACTTGTCTGAACAAGCATGAACAATATCCACAGCAAATAATAATCAGTTCAGCCTGCTGTCTTTTACGATGAGTTCCATTTCATATATCTCCAATCTTAGCTTGTCATTAGTAATGCTAATTAGTTCACTATCTCAATGCCACACTAGATTCAGTAAAAACTGAGATCATTGCTAATTTGATAAGAAAGCTTGTTCTTTCCTTGATATAAATAAGAGTAATAGTCACTCGACAAAACACCCACAGAAATTAATACTGCTTGTAATTTTCAATCAGATTCAAAATTTAAATAAATACCTTTTTAATAATACCTTACCTTTAAATAATACCTTTTGATTTCCAAAGAGATAATAAAAGGGTAATTATGAATTATCACAGCACTAACTAGATTAACAACCCTGTAAGGACATACAATGACAGAGCATTTAAAGTTGGGTTATATCTTGCTATGCAAGCAAGCCCAGTTCTGTACGCATGCACATTGCATACATCCTTCCACAGCTCTTTCTGAAGGGAACCATTTTCTAATACCAGCATGATAATTGTTCGTTCTTTGGTATCTGTGGGCTGATAGAGGGTTTTATTTTAAAGTTCTCACACAGGCTGATTCCACAATTTTTTTGTAGAAGATAAAACCCAATTATGTGGAACTTCAATCACAAGTCACAAAAGAGACCTATGCAATTAAACAGCACTCTTCTACACAAAGAGCTAATTAAAGTGATGTCTAGGAACCAAGCTGTCCTCTACTCAAAGAGAGAGCATACGAGCTTGCCACAGGACCTCCTGCAAAGGGAAAACGCTGAGAGGTTACTGGGAATATACTGGAACTGCTCTGCTCCCTCCCAGCAGTTAATGGAGTCCACCACCAACCACTATGACCACACAGACCATCAGTTCAGGCAAATCGGGCCTCAGAGGTTCCAGGGCCCCCATGTTCCCCTCCCCAGGATGTTTCTGTCCCCGACATTTCTCCTCTCAGCTGGGGAGAGGAAGAGAGCACAGCAACTGGAAATGAGTACGTGTTTGCCAGGTCTGGGGCAGCTGGAACCTCTTAAAGTAGATTTACCACAGAGAAGCACTTCTCCTAAAGCTGATGAGGTGCTGAGGCAGGAGGTCTCCGTGTTCAGGAGGTTATCCTCACCCCCACTTCTGCTGAGTTGAGTGCATGTACATAGGCATTTCTGCCTCTGTTTGTCACAGAAGAGAAACAATGCTCAGGGGTTTTCTAAACCAATTTTTAAATTCAGATTTATTTTAAGACTATTTACAACCTTAATTCAGCTGGATTAGGAAATCAGCGGAGACAGCCTAATTTAAAACATCAAAGGATCAGCTGTACCTGAGGGAAGGTAGGCAGGAGGGGAAGGCTGCAGGAAGTGTCTCTCTGAATCCAGTTGCTCTTCCCAGCGAAGGTATTATATCTGACTTCCCTCTGGGCACTGGACACTTCACATTTAATGGCTCACTCAACCTAAGCCATTAGTAACTACCCAACATGCGCTGTCAGAGCTGCACTAAACTGCCTACCTTGCCCTGGACCACTGTAGGTCCTTTTGTACCACCGTTTTTAGGCAGTTCTGGCCACCCAGAGCTCCCGTCTCCCACCAGGCGCTCCCCTGGCACGGGTATGAAACCACCAGCTCAGCTAGTCGCTTCCCCACCGGCCCCAGTATGATCCCCGTTGAACAGAAGCTCCTGGGCTGCCGTGCAGTGCGAACTTTTTGCTAAAAAGAGGAATTGCTGCTGATCCATCTCTTCCTTTGACCCGTCTACTAGAACTAGATATAAAGGCAAATAAATAATATTGGGTACAGGATTGTCTTAGTACCAAAACATCACCCAGACAGCAGGCAGACATATACACCAGTCCTATCACACAGGCGGGCAGAAACAAAGGAAAAATGAGTGGATTCTTTTTTTTTTTTTAATGTGGGGAAAGGTTACCTTCCTCCTCTCTTTCAGATGTTTTTCATGTATTTTCAAGTTTTAAATCCAGCCTTTTGAGAGCAGTAACCTGCATTTAAAAACCCATCACCTCTTATTGTGAGGCAGCTTTGGGAAACAAGGCAATCAAGCCATTTTCAGGCTACACAATGCTACCCACTGTTTAAAAAAAAAAAATTAAAGGAAAAGAAAAATCACATTTCAGTAACTGAGCAGACTGACATGCTGCTTGAGATTAATGGAATGCTGGTCTCCTGTTTAATAAAACTAAATCCTATACACAAATACCAGTGAGGGTCATGGCACAATTCAACACCATTCCCATGTCAAAAAGAAACTGTGAAGAATTCACCTGTGTATTTTTGTCAGCTGCAATGGGCATTCTTGTTTACTATCCACACACACTTATGTGAAGGACTTAAAGGCTATGCTTGAGCTGAAATTCTAAATACAAAAACTGGATCATGAAAAAAATAGAAATATTTTTAAAGATTATTTGCTGCAGAAGTCAGTGAATTTCAAGAACATTCAAAGAGCAAAATCTATCAGGAGATGGTAAGTGGCAAATCCTGATTAGCTAAAATAATCAGCATCTCACTAAAAGGAAATGCCGAAAGGAAAATAAACTTATTCTGGCTATTTTCTCTTTTCTAGTGAAATAACATGTATGTTTTATTTTCAGTTTGTTCCACTGGAGCAGAGGAGAGAGAGAGAGAAATGAAAGATGAGAGCCATAATCCATGAGAGCACTCTCAGACTTCCACAGATCGTGAAATTTAACATTGACAGATATGACAGCAACTCATCTCAGAGTCTAAGCTCTGCTTTGGAATCAGGGACAGCACTAAAAAGAATAAGGATAAAGCACTCATATCAGCCTCGGCTGGTAAGAGAGGCAAGGTGTAAAAATAGCCTGTAAGCATTGTAAACCAAGGAAGAAAAACCTCTGTAGCTTCCTTCTTGCCATTTTATTCTTTAAATTGTTGCTGTTACAGCGGAGTGGATTTTAAGTTTAGTATTAACTACTACAAAATCACCACAATTATTTGTATGGTTGTACAGACCTAAAAGATCCACTGCACGATATACAGAGGGGGCATCTGTACAGCTAGGCAACAAGCTCTTGACCTGGCTGGCACATGCTCTGAATAAGCTCCAACTTCCCCCTCCACAACCGCATCTGGAGAACCACAATGTCACACCCAGGAACCTCTCCAGCCGACTGGTAGTAACTGGCTGCTGCGAGATCGTATGGACCGTGTATCGCCCTCCATCACTCATACCAACTTTAGCACTGAAGCATTTAAAGTCATAAGAAGGAAAGGCAGGCAAACCTTACAGAGGAAAGCAGACACGTGGAGATGAAGTGGCTTTCTCTAGCAAGCCAATAATCAAACCAACAGTGCCTGAGAAGTGCCCAAGAGCTACAGGATCACGTGTCCTCTGAACAGGTATGGTCAGATTCGTCTTATTTGCTGCTTTTACTGATGGAAACAACATGCAAAGTACAGTTACCCACCCCTGACACTACACATCGCACTACCTGTCATTTACCCTAGCTAGTTGCTCCTTTGTTATGAAAGAGCCTGCGCTATGGGATCAGGACCCAAGTTTTTGGATCCCAGGTACTGGAATCATCGTTATTTGAGTGGTAACATTAAGATGCTCCTGTGTTCAGCAGTTGCAGAGGGTTCAGAGATAGTCAAATAATCTAGGGAGATCTTGGACAAGGGAATAAGCATTTAGGCCTGTCTTAGTGCTGCCCAGCATCATCAAGGCAATGACGACTATATTATAATTTAATGAACCCAGGACTGTGCACACACTCCTATCACAGGGCCTTCAGTGCTATTAAGAACAAGATAAAACCCCACAAAACCAGGCAATGCATACAATAGCTACGTGTTCAATATTGTGTATGTAAGCAAGTTGCTCTTCTTTTTCTACAGCATGCACCTTCATGTCATTCCCCAATCAAATCAACAATTCCAAGTAGCCATTCCAATCTTAAAATTGTTCTTTTCAGTGAGAAAGGGAACAAATGAGAAAATGCACAGAAGATTCAAAACTTCACTTGGTAAATACTAAGCAGACGAACAGGCACCACTCTAGAAATTGATAAACACTGATCTACAGAAGGTATCTCCAGCACTTCAGAGCCTCCTAAAACAGATGACTGTAGGTCCTAATTAGTACTTTCAGTGTGTACGTGTATATGTATACACACAAAATATTTTCACAGATTTTTTTTCACATACTTCGAGTTGAAGAGATTTCTTTTATCATTTTGCTATATTTTAACAATATATTCACTACAGAGCAGTTTCATAATTAAAAG
This sequence comes from Phoenicopterus ruber ruber, assembly GCA_009819775.1. Classification (NCBI taxonomy): domain Eukaryota; kingdom Metazoa; phylum Chordata; class Aves; order Phoenicopteriformes; family Phoenicopteridae; genus Phoenicopterus; species Phoenicopterus ruber. The sequence goes on from CM020227.1 coordinate 12,450,142, forward strand.
CCTTTAATTAAAGAAGATTAATTAAACATGAGATAAGCACAAATACTAAACAAACTACTTCAGAGAAAATTCAGAATCTGACCTACCAAAATGACTTTATATGCAATTACACATGCTGTGAATTACTGTTTGTAGATAATTGCCTTGGCTGTCTCCTTAAAGTCAACCCACCACATATTAAAGTTAAATAACATCAAACCAAAAGAAAAAAAAAAGAAGTCAGGGCTGACTGGACTTGCAGTTAAATGCGTTCATTTTTTTATATATCTCAGCATTAACACATTACTGGTTCAAAATCATTTACCAGTGGACCTTAACCATAAAGAGTACTTCCAGCATATTTCTGAAGCTAGCTTTCAACCCTCAAAATAAAAGATACTATCTTATCTAGAGATTTCTCCATAATTTACTTAATTTCCTTCAAATTACTTCTCAGAGAATAATCCCAATCCTAGAAATGTAACTAGATTTGTATATTGTTGACTCTTAGATACATTTCTTAGAGTATTTAACATGTTCTTGCTGTATGATACAGTAGAAGTAAAATGACTCATTTTTTTGTAGGAAGGCTGCTTAACTGAATGAACAAAGAAAAGGCAATGCTTAATATAATTGCTTTTGGGATCTCTGGCATTATTCTTTCTAGCAGACAGGGTCCGAGCAGCTTTGTACCCAAAAATATATATGCTATACTCCACAATGTCAAAGAACGAAGTAAAGCAATATGAAGGGGGGTTTATTGGATACATTTCAAGAGATATCTATATTCATTTCAAAAATTCACAGTTTCACAGCCTTCAGTGGGAACTGCAAATGAACCTGGGAAAGAGGGTCACACAATTCAGAAAGCTTTCACAAAAGGAGTGGAAGCCCTAGAAACATCAGAAAATTAAAAACTTCATTAATTTTTAATTGATCTCTTAAATACAAGTGTGAATACTTTTGATAAACCTATACAGACTAAGAATTTTGGTTCTCTGCACCCTTGGATTTCAGATGTACCAAAGCTGCAGAATGCAAACTATCTAGCCCCTTGACAAAAATATTAAAAACCCTCTACTATTTCAATGAAAATTGTCTATTTTTGGATGTTACCTATTTTTAGGTCTTTGAAAGTTCCTCTCTTAGACTACATTAATGGGTTTATCTGCATACAGAGTAGAGATTTCCTAGACTGTTTTATAACTTCATTTATAAACACTTCAACTACACATTTCTTGCCAGAAAGGTGTGGAAATGACAGGTTTACTTTTTTAGGACCCTTTTCCCCTAAGCAATAAGGGAACAGAAACTGGAGCAGGGATGAATTCCACCAGCAACAGAAACTGAAGTTCTAATTATAGTCTCCAAGGTAGACACTACAGAGGTAGCCTGCCAAGACCTCCTTCATTAGTGAAATAACCTCAAACTCTTTCAAGAAGTGTAATCTATCAAGATATATGGAGGAACAGAAGGCAATTTTAAACAGGTTTAATAGACAGTTGCCTAATTTATTTTTTTAACTGAAAGACACAAGTAATCTTTTCAAAAGGTTGATGTGTATGGAAGAAGCTAGCCAGAGAAGAATGAGAGTCCTGGAGTGAAAATGCAATATACCTCATAGACTTACAGAAGAGTGCATATATATGTATTTGTTGCATGACATTTAAACCAAACTGCCAGGATCATGACATTTAAAAGAACTTGAGAACAAACTCTGCTCTATGGAAATTTTTTATTATTATTGACTTCCAGAGCCAAAATTTCACTATCAGCATGTATAGCAGGGACAGTGAGTAAAATGAACACAAACACAAGGTTCATTAATAAAGTTAATGGGGGAATGTATATAACTTTTTTCCCCTGTTATCTGGTGGTATATGTAGCTGTAATTTGAAGCACAGCCAAATTATAGGCATGAGCCTACAGAGTCTGTAGAAATTTAAACTGCTTAAATGTAACATTAGTTTTTCCATATTGCCTATGTTCCTAAGGGCATTATTTGATTTTTGAGCTACCTTGAAATCCTGATGACAAATATTGAGGTCACTTTATTTTCCCCTCGCTGGGCACTGAATTAGCCTCCTTACTAACATTTGAAAAATTACTGTCAAGAAACAACAGTGACTGAGCTATGACTGCTATTTTCTATTTCTTCATTATGCAAATACTTTGAAAATTGAAAATACTGCATGCGAGCTAAAAAAAATGGACTTGGTGATCAAAACCGTGCTTTTTACGACAGGCTGCTGATGATCTAATGTAAATATTGATTTAAAAGAGGAGGCAATGTTTTCCTTGTATCTAGATACATCACTACTATATCTGTTACAAGCAGCCAATCCTTCCTATATATGCCTGTACAGCATGTTTTCTTCAACATAAGAGATATATGCTGTATTCTTATTGACTTCTTAACAGCTGTAGTAACATCCATTACATTTGTGAGATGAGCTCCTTGTACAGGCTAAGTACAGGTAATGCCGACTTGTAATTGCAGGCAAAATGTAATTGAACACAGCCTTTTATAAGGTTCTTAAACACTCACACATGCAGTCTTCTAAGCATAACAAGCCTAAAGGCAATGTTTATCCATAAACACCACTTTATTGGATGGCTTCAAACAATAACAACAGCTATTTTGTAGAGCTTCTGTAAATTACTAAAACTCCTGGAAGAGAATTATGCTACACTAAACCATCACCAAAAAATAATCAACCATCATCAAATACATGTTTGAAACTGATGAACTACCACCTCAAAATAATAAAATAATGCTTACAACAGTCTTCAAATAGCAATGAGCTCTCAGTCCCAACTGAATCAATGCTACTGCTTTGCCTCAGCTATTGCTTCTACCCCTACTAGAGAGAGACTTTCTCCTTTTTATTACAGTTATTGAAAGAACTCTTACCTCTCCATCTCGTATTCTTTCATACCTGCTTTTACTGCCTTCATTACCTGTAAGATACATATTAACATGGGACATTCATAGCAGGAGGGAATCTCATATTTATAAATTTATGACTTATGACTGAGTATCTCCAGAGGAACCTGTATTACAAAAATATCATCTGTACTTCATTTAAATTTATGTCAGTAGATGCATTTTAAAACTACATTAGATATCAAACTCATTTTAATCTTTATAAATGCCTGCAGTCTCCAGCAATAAAGCAAGTTTAATTGCCAAACTACTATATCTTAATGAAGTGCAGCTCATTAAAATACCAATGCTTAATTTTGAAAGCTCTGGTGAACTTGCCAGCAAGTCCTTTTATTTTACTTTTATGAAACACCAGCAAAACAAAACTATGAACTGGAATATACTACAAAGGGAGATTCTCTTTTATACTTTGCAATCTGAATCAACAGAAAACTACTAGAGTTAACACTGTTTTACAACCCATAAGTTTTTGTTCTCATATTTGCTGAGAATGTGCACCAGTTATAATACAGAAACAGGCAAAGGAATAAAAAAAGTTCTAGACTGCTGCTCTACAGAAGAAATTTGCTCAGATGTGATAAGATTATTCAAGGATGCTGAAGGACCAAGGAGAATAAATGCAAATGACTATCTCTAGACTTTGCAGTTTTACAATATTCACTTTAAAATATTTTTACACTTCACAGTTCAGAAATCTGAGGAGCAGGAGTGAAGACAACAGTTGAGTCAGTAACCTCATCAGCTACTTTTACCTAAGCTCCCTCTGGTCATCACTCAGAACCCACGGCATCATCACGATATGGAGTACAGGATTGACACCCAAATTAATTTTGTCATCAATACCAGTAGAACAATATGACTCCATTGGTACAGTGCTAGGTCCAACCTGAGCAGCTTTGCTGAGAGCCTGGATTTGTCTTTGCCACGCTGCTATGTCAACAGAATAGCATCATGAGGCACTGTACTGGGGGACATAGCCATCTCTGAGGAGCAACCTAAGGAATCCCTGCACTATTCTCCACTGTGCATGGAAACACTCCTTCAGTTTGCAAGGATCTGGAGAGAGTAACCTGCTAGTTAAACTTTTCAGAGCTGCACATGCTGCCATGGGCCAGAAGACTAATCATCTTGATCTCTTCTTTCTCCATCACTATACAGGTATTGTGTCACTATACAGGACAGACAGACTGCAAGCAGGTCACCTTCTGCTGAGGCTCCAGCTCTTATCCAAAACCACACTTCATTTCTCACACATCACAAATGCACCAGTGAGTTCAAGGACAATGCAAGGTGTATTACTGGGCTGTAATAGGAGGGATATTATCCTCTTATTTCTATCCAGCCTTTCCATTATTTTATTACTAAGCAATTCAGGGTTGCTGGGAACATTTTCTGAGTACCACTGCTACACTAAGAGCAAAAATTATTAACAGTAAAGGATCCATTACCTCTTTATGAGCTTCACTGGAGATTTTATTGGCGTAGCGCAGAACTTCCAACTCCATGTCTGTCTTAATCACACGACTTAAAGAAAAGTAGAACAGATATCAGGTTCAGTTGCAACTTCACAGCTTAAGAATACAAAATTAAAAAAACCTGAAAATAATATGCATTGCCTATGGTAAAATTAGATCAAGTACACCTCAAGAGCAAAGAGCTATTACAGTATTCATGACAGCAAAGTTTTGTTGGCATTGATTCACCATTAGCAAAACAATCTTACAAAGGGAAGTCACAAGCATTTCAAACATCAGCCTGCGTTATTTTAATACTAATAAACAAGCGGTCGAACCAACATTTTTTCAACTCAATCGACAATACATTAGGAACAAAAGCAATGTATTTCTGCATTTGTCATGGCTCAAACACTACTTCAAACAGAACATTTCTACAAGCATACTTGATTTACTTTTTAAACAAAATTTGAAACTAGTTTACATAATGAAATTCCCAGAGCTCCAGAATTTCTGTTCAGCACAATCCCAACTCCCACCTATTTGCAATACCTCAAGAGGCAGGGGGGAGGGAGGGTGTGAAGAAATGCTATTTCTGTTTGGTATTAAAAAGCCCCAAACATGAAATTCAAAAACCACAGCAGCAGTAATTACAGCCATGATGTCCATTCTCTTTCACATGCCTCTGGAGAAAAAAAAAACCAGAACAAACAATGCCCCCCCAAAACCCCATCCTGTTCTTTATGCCTTATGAGATACTGAATTTGTGTCTATTTATGAGCCTCGATACTCTGTTCTGAACTTATCTTAAAAATTTACCATTAAATTCTTATCTACTTACACTGCCTTCAACCTTGTACTTCAAATAAAAGCAGCTATTTAGTGTGACATGAACAGGGAAGCAGAGATAGTTCCATACCTTCTATTAAAAAAATCACTTACTCTTTCCACTGCTACACATACTGATTTCCTAATATTTCTCATGCCCATCTCAAAGGCAGCCAGGAAGTACATACTTACTGTTTACAAAGAACAAAACTACATCTATTGAATTGCATGAAAATATTTAAATTGTATTTTCCAGCTCCACTCCAGAGCTTGCAGCAGTTACAAAATACCATAACTGTTATATTTTGAAACTGCCACCAAGACACCCCTTTTTTATTATAACATGCTCCTACTCACACTGCTGTAGAAAACTATTTACTGTATTTCTGCTCCTGTAGTTTGTTTTAATGAGTTCAGAAACAGGTTTCTCAGCCATCAGTGCCTCTGATGTGCGATAAGAGCATTTCCCACAGACAGCAATTGCATCACTATGTGGCACAGCCACTCCCCTTCAAACACAACTTTTCTGGCAAGAGTAAAGGTACCTTTGTAAAAATGCTGATATCAATCAAAATGGTCTTACAAACAGAAACACAGTAGAGGGGAATGGATTGACATTCTTAGTCAATTGGAATATGACACAAAATAATCATTATGCACATCAAGAATGAGAAGTACAGGGTTTTAAAATGCACACCGAGGTTGAAAAAATACACTGAGATGGTATAATCTGCTCACCATGTGTGAGGAAACAAACTTCGGCTTCTGCCTTTCAGCCAAGACATAAAGAACAGTAGTTCAAATATATTCATGTTAGAATGAAGCAGCAAAGGCTTATAGATTTTTTTTTTTTTTTTTTTTTAAATCCTGTTCTTTGGAAGACTGCAAAAATTTAATACTTGTTTGATGTACCTTTATATGACTTTCAATATACAGTACATATCCCTGATCTGCAAGTGCCTGAAAAATAGATTGTTTCATAATTCAGTTGTCTAATCTCTTTATTGGGATCTGCTAGCAATACAAGTTAGTAACTGCTCAATGGCAAGTGCAAACAGTATTAGAACCTATTTTACTTGACTAGGTCATAAGGCTTCAGGGTCAAGGTATTTATTTTAGATCATAACTTCTTGGGCATCTTTTTGCATACACATATTCATTCCCAGCCTCAGACAGACTTTTTATGCAATGCATCACCTTCATTTACACAAGGGCAAGCACTGAAACATTTTGCAGAAAATGTTTAGTCATTCTGAAACCAACAAAAACCACCACCTGACCATTAGTATGGAAGAGAGGGAGGACGTACAATTGTGCAGGATGTACAATTGTGCAGGGAACACAATCAACTTTACCCTCCATCAGATACCAAAAAGAAAAAGTCACTGGGCTCTGATGCTGTCTGCAATGGTACTCTTGATGGAGTTCCCAGCAGCATATTTGGGTAGCAGAAGGGCATGTATTTCAGCACCTTCTCCCTGTAAAAGCAACACTCTCCCAACCCAGATTTAAAGCATTGCTAGTCGAGCACTTTGGTCAGCACTGTAGGGCAATCTTGCAGGTGATGAGCCGTCCACAGTTTTCATGGTGTTTTCCCCCCTACTTCCCAGATAAGGCTAGGAAGTAAGTCCCACCTTTGTGCACAAATGTGAACTTCAACATTCTATTAAAAACAGCTCTTGGACCAGTTACACACTCTGCATACATTCATTAATATTGTAATGGAAACAAATAATTTTCAGGCTCCAGCTAATGCAATTGCAAAAATGTACAGATTCAGCATGTAATGCAGTTCTCAGATTAACAGGCAAGCCACTCAATGCAATCAAGTTAAAATAGAAGCACAAGTCTCCTCCTGTCAGGATTAATCTATAACTTTTTTTTTTATTATTTTACCAGTGTAAAAATGTTTATTCTTCCTCACTATCCTGTTTTACATACACTTTGTGCTTTTATTTGCACTTGCCATATGAGCAGGTGGTCTTTTCATGCATGTCAGTCATCCAACAGAAGAGAGAAGCTTTAATACAAACAAGTATCATTTCAGGCCTGAAATTAAGTTTGGGCATTTTAAGTGGCTAGATACCAAGTTTCATGCACAACCTATTTTCCATTAATCAAGTGGCCAAGAGCACACAGAATTCAAGGCAATTATGAGGTTGAAACTTGCATAACTCATCTACGTTTTCCTAAACCAGTGCTTTCCTCAAAGATACACAAATGTTTGCTCCTCTATGTGCATTCACCATTCCTGATCATGCTGCCAGAAGTATTTGTTCCCAGATATCAGCTCAGTGATTATCAACTGTCTTGTTTTGTTGGTTTTAGTACATGTGTGCAACCTTAATGGCTGCTTTTTGTGACATAAAGGGACAACATCTTGGTTGATCCAGTCCTCCTTGTCTTTCCGGAAACATTACGTTTACAGACCACCTAGTGAGTACAGATGCTGCCCACGTAGACAGACTCTGCGGTCCTGCCTTGTCTTCACCCTTCTTCACCTCTGCTGTTACCTTTCCACATTTTATTTATAGAAATTTCTCTACCATAGTTGATATATTTATGCTCTTCTGCAAGCTTTCGCATAAAAACTTGCTAACTGAATTAGCATCAAAGCCAGTAAACATAGTAATGCAGGTATGCAAAGGAGAAGCATTACAGTACAATTCTGGAAGACAGTTGCATGAACACCAAACACGGGAGTCCATCTTGAAAGAGTCCAAAAAGATGTTAAGAGGTTTACAACATAAATAAAAAAACCCTCTGAAAACACAAAAAGCATATACCCAGCTTTAAGACATTAACATACAGATCACCTTCCCCGAAGAAACAATTATAGCTTTCCATCAAACTAATGCAAAATACAGAATATATGAAATCTTCCACACATACCTATCAAATCCCATGTTCATTGAGGTTAGAGGAAAATACAGTACACACAGGCACAAAAAGAGGCGTACATTGCTAAATATTTATCTTCTAGCACCACTACGATTATGGTAGACAGAGATTGGTATACTAAAGTAACAAAAGGCCATTTTGCTAAGTGCTAGTGTAGAAAAATTTTCTTCTGATTACTAGGGACACAATTTGGAGAAGTTTGGAGTTTGTCTTCTGTTGTTAGATGACATTTTCTTTTCAAAACAGTGAAATCAATACTTAGCATATACATTCAGTATCAAATTTGAAATGAGAACCCTGAAATTTAAAATGAAAATGTTTAAATGTGTTTGAACACACATTCACTCAATTAAAAAAAAAAAAAAAAAAAAGGAAAGTGAAAACACCCATCTGCAAACTGCTGAAATCCAGCCTAAGGTCACATTCTTTTATGTTTTATCCTTAAGTTTCATAGCAAGTCAGAAAACGTTGAGATCTTGAAAAAGGATGAGTAAGCAAGGGAGGCAACAGATCCTTAATCACAAACACTTTGCCTCTTGTAAGTATTGAACCACTTTCTCTGCATTTTATTAGAAGACTGTATAATACTAGAGTTGCCTTTTGTAGCTCACAGTTCTCCCTGGCTGGTTCAGAAAGCTCAGCCATTTCACCTCTTGCTGGCAGTTTTGACAGCACAGTATAGATCGGAGTTTTTCTGACAAGTATCATGTAAAATAGAGTAGTTCAGAGCTTGCTGCATTTGAAATTCTATGCATCCATGCAAGCATATGATTCAAATGAAGCAATTTCTTACACTAGAATACAACCCCCAAAAAAATTCATCTTCGTAAAAGGAAAATATTCTTAATTCTAAAAAAATTGTTGCTTTCCAAAGAAAGTTCCTTGGGCAGTAACTTGACACTCCAAGGAAATTTCAACTTTAGGAAGTTTTAATACACATAGCCTGTTATCCATGTATTGATTTCACCAGACACTTAAATCCCAACAATGGTCTTTAACATACTTCTGACTTAAAACAAAAGCCACCAAACTCAAGAAAACCTTTTAAAACACTTTTGAATGCAAATCTGAACTTAGGCTTCACTTGGAATTCCCCTTTCTTGAAAGCCAGGTGGAGGGAAGGTGCATACCAAGCACACCCCCCCCCCCCCCCCCCCAGGAGATAGCAGAGAGGACAAAATCAGAATTCCAGGCTGGCACTCACGATTCACAGAAGAGATTCTCTCTACACCAAAATGAACAGCTTGAAGTGCTGCCTTTCTACTGCCTCAATGCTCCACCTATCTCAGTACAACCTCAGGGCACGGACCTCATGTTTGCCCATCCCTGAGCTTCCTGAAGAAGGTTTAACCCCCCGTTAACCCAAACCACAGGGGAGAAAAGCTTATCAGGTGACACCTTGGTAAGCTGGATGGAACCAGAATGAAAGCTGACTTGGGAACAAGCTTGTAGCCCTAATCCAAAGCCTTCCGCAGCTAAAATTGTCCTCTCTCTCCCTGTAGTGCTGCTGTATCTACAGACCAAAGCTTGGAAGTCAGACAGGCCCTCTTCAGGTCCCCTTTCTTGCCCCTTGTCTTTCTCTGCTAACAAGAGTACAAGGTGGCAGGCAAACAAGAGGAGCACAAAAATGGCACTGTCAGGTTAAAGATGTAGCTCCCTCCTCCGCTCCTCAAACAGCTTGTCAGGTCACTCGACGAATCCTCCTCTGGCTGCTGGGCACATGAGAATGAAGTGTCAGAGGCTGAAAGCTCCCAATGTCTTAAATAACATAAAAACCCCCATGCCCTACGCCAAACCAACGAACTAGAACTCAGGAGCAGCCACCTCTGCAGGAAAGTAAGACTTTATGAAGAACTTCTAACTTGACTTACTCTTTATTATTTTTGTAAGCAATGTAGCATGGCATCAGGGGTCTCAGAGCATGTGTGAACATTTCTAGATCTTCCCTATCAATATCTGTACTGACAGGAGCTTGACTAATTAAACACTAATGATATGTCCCAAAAAACCCCACCAGGTTTTGCTAAGCTCCTCCTTTACCTAATTGTGTTTAATTTATGCATCTGAAAAGCACATCCCTACACATCAATTTCCAAGCTTGTGTTCTGTCTACGTTACTCAGGACTTTGCACCTCAAAGGCTGCACCAACTCTTAAATTCAGAAATCAATTCTATAAGGTAACTTCTTTGTTTTGGAAAAGGAAGGGTCCAAATTCTAGAAGGATAGAATAGGCAAGATTTAAAAATTGGTACCCTGAGCCGTCTGTGTTACAAAGCACTCACATTCCCCCTTACACTCAACAGTAGGATTTGCAAGCGATGAGTCCCACTACTACCCATCTCCAGGTCCATCCACGACTCAGTGATGCAACAATGTCTAAGCAAAGTTTCCCCACTTCCCACTTTCCTTTTACAACTTTTTAATGTCATGCCAAGCAATGGAAAATGGCTGTAACAACTGAAGTGTGACCTATTAAAAATTCTACATGTTCTGAAATTGCACTGATGTTCAAAAAACATCTCCAAAGTTTTCAAGCTGGCAATTAGATGTAGATGAAGACAGTAGAAAATTGTTCTCAGCATATGTGCTAATAATAAACATTAGAAAGAATAACATGTAGTAGCATATAATACAATAACCTACAACAGTGTTAGTCAGAGTATACACTTTACAGTTTGTACTTTAAGATTTTGAGCTTATTGTCTCAACTAAGGATTTGCTTCCTCATTTCTAGATTAATACACTCAAGAAGCTTAGATAAAAACCTAATTCATTAACAAAAATCCACTATTTTGTTTCTTCAGTTAATTTCCTAAATGGAAAACTAGAAAGCCCTAGTTATGGAGCAATCCTGAGGACAAAGTCAGCAATGCTGACCAAAAGAGGAAAACTGCTAAAATGCAGTAGCTTTGCAAGCTACTAATACACTTAGTCACACTCTCTAATTTTGTCCTTTCCAGATAGGCTACAGTAGAATTCGCCTAGAATTACAAAGTATAGTTACATGAATAATAATTCAACAAAATTAACGCTGTTAAAATAAATCCTAGAGAAGTAATAACACCTTATTAAATATTACCTGCTAAGACACAGTTTTCATCTCTTTGATTTTTGTTGCTAGAATATGAATTATCCTCAGTTCTTTTCCTATTCGTACCAATTCACATTTATACGAATGTGACTTAACTCCTAACACAATCTATAAAAATGTGTATCCAGACACACTGCTTCAGAAGTGTTACATAAATTCTCCACTTTTCAATGCTGTCACCTAACCCTGTTTTTACTTTTGTCTATTATTTCCGTCCCATAACGTGAAATCAGCTTAAAACTAAAACTCATATAGTAAAGTAGGAGGCTTCTCTCTGAAGCAATGGTACAGAATATAAGCATGTTCAACAGTACTCAAAGAGAAAGACTGTATGCTACTCACCATTCTGCAATTTCAGGATGCAGGATTTTGTTGTTCACATTAAATCTGAAAAAAAACCCCAAAAATACAAATGTTAAAAACAGCCAGACACACAACAGCAAAGATTACATATTTACCTTTTTTTTTTTTTTTTTTTAACTCTGTCTTCTCTGAGGATGTGAAAACTTGTGAAAGCAAATACTGTACTGGAATTCAGTACAGATCAGTATAAATCCCAGTGAGGAGAACGCACACTCATCTTCACTGTGCAAGTATTTAATTTTGAAATACACAAGACTAAACCAGATACGGAATTTTAAGAATGTGCAGAAACCAGAGTATGGTATATTCAAGACATGTTTATTAAACTTCTTTTGACAAAGATAAAATGTTACCAGCTCACTGCTATGAGTGGGGGTTGGACCAGACTGACCTCCAGAGGTCCCTTCCAAATTGTTCTGCGATTTTAACTTTGCTCCTCAAACACTCTTCAATGAAATTAAAACACAGTGAATTGCTAATTTCAGCCTTTGTTTTATGCCTTCCAATTTGTGTGTGCACAAAACATGGCATGTGATAAACAAGCTTTCTTAGAGGACTGTGGAAAGGAAAACCACCTCTCCTTGTCTTCTCCGATCTAGAGAAGAGGCAAAGCAAAAGCTTCCATCTCATCTTGGCCTCAAACACTTAACTATTTTTCTGTTTATCTTCTACATTAGTAATTCATGTATTCTTGGAACTATTTTGAGGCTCTCTAAACAATAACATTACAGTGGCCAATAGAGTGAGAAGCTGAGTAATTAAGTGGAACATAAATGGATTTTCAAGCATTGTTCAAGGGATTTTTTGCTAACAATTTAAATGCCTATGGAGTGTTCTGCATCAAAGATATTTTTGTCTGACTCGGGACTGTTGGCTCTTCAGTTAGGGCATTTAAAAGAATTAAAATGCTCCAAGGCTCCCAACAGATCTTCAGAAGAATGTTGTAAGGCAACAATTCATTTTCTCACATTTTTGAAGGAAAAATTAAATCTATTCCAGGTTATTAACTATTCTTTATACCTCAGAAGGGACCAACTAAAGCACAAATCCAATTAAAAAATTATTTAGAAGTCACTTCTAATTGTACCAGGGTCTTCCTGCATCCTCAGACAGCACAAAAAACCCCTATGTTTCTCTTTTTCAAAAACATATGCTCATAAACTTATAAAATCCTAACAAGGTGAAGGTTAACAGCTTTGTTTTCCTACTCCAAGACAGAAAACAACAACTTATCACAACATTCAACAAGGACAAGCTGTATGGTATTCAGTATTATGGGTATTAATTAGAAACCACTGGAAAAGCAACACAATACAAAAAGCCACAAGTCACAGAACAATGCATCATTATAGAATAAAGTCGGTCACTTGGAAACAAGAAAGTCTCGTAAAACCAGAGAAAAAGGGAATTTTTTCAATTTAATCACCACCATCCCAACAACTATTACCTATGTACACCAATGCAGAAATAATTCTGGAATGGAAGAGCCAGTTAAACACAAATTTATGCAGAAGAAAATGTATGAATTGTATAGTAAAATCAATCTATAAAAACTTTAAAAAACCCAAAAGCCTGAGCTCCCTGTTTTGCTGGAAAGCATACCAACTGACACCACCACAGAAAACCAAGACACAGAAGAATTAAGCTGCAGCTGCAACAACAGACACAAGGGCTTTCAATAATTGTCATCAGTATGTCAGACAGAAAACAGGTCAAGAAAGGCAAGCGTAAGGAGACACTGCAGCACTGCAGAAAGCTCCAACACCAGCTCTATGCAAATAAGACAAGTACAATCTATAGTTATTATGAAGTAACAAAAGAAAATAAAGGGCAGGGAAGGGCAGGTACAGAAGGCAGCTGACCTACACTCTGAAAATTCACATCTCTCCTCTCAAGAACCTGACACGCTCACTTTAACCACAAGCACAAATGGATGAAACCAAAAGCAAATCAAATGAACCAAACAGTAGAACTATGAACCTCACAACAGAATATTGTCTCTCATCTGAGCATTAAAAAAAAAAAGGGGGGGTGGGGGGTGGGGGGTGTACACCAGCATAGGCTTACAATAGCTCAAATAATGCTCTTTTAGAAAAGCAATTTCAGCCGACAGATGTACCACCTCTGTCGCAGTCCCTGGATTTTACGTCTCCTGGCCCTAAAGGCTCTTCTTCAACAGTCTTTGCGCCACGAGAAATGCAAGTTTTACTTACTGGCTGGGACCACCTACTATGTGGCAGTTCCTTAAAATTCTAGTTGCTGTCAATTGGGGAAGCTAATTAAACACACAGAAAGGCAGCAGGATTGAAACAAGGGGGTGCTGCAGGGGTGGAGAAGAGGCAGGAGGTCATCAGCCGAACAGCAGTTTTATCTCTCACCTGAAAGACAGACTTTCTGATATAATGTCAAGTATAAAACAAGATCTTAGACCTCCGTGACACAGCATCAATTCAGATTTGGAAGAGAATCTGATCTATTGTACGTAGCTTTTTCAAGGAAACCAACACTTAAGGATTGAACGATCTCAACTCCGCCTAGCTCATGATAGCTGTGGGTCCTGTGCAAGTGGTCGCAGGGCCACCTGTTTATGATTGCTAGACTTCTAAAGCTAATGACTCAAATTATGCTTCATTTTAGTTACCAACAAGGCAACTAAACAAACCACATCCTAAAAGTTACTGGTTAAATAAGAAGCTCAAGGGGAAGAGTTTGTCATCACTAACAGGAGTACACAAACGGTGTTTAATTCACATTATTTGTGCACAAAATCCTACATAAAATCACCCCACCTTGTCCTCCCAGCAAAGTTTTGATCCTGCTAGACAATAAGCAACTTACTCTTAAAAACCATGTACTGCCATAACATTAAGAGGATCATGTAAGAGCAATCCAATTCTACATTTTCCTGCAATTTGCAAATTGACAATACTTAGGTGATGAGATATGTGGTCTTGAGGAAGAAAACAAATTGACATTTTGCTACAGTTGCAATCTGTAACGTATTAATGCTCCCATTTAATCAACACAGAACTAAGAAATACTACACTGAAAGACACGTCCAAATTGATTTCATACTTAGTTGTCCTTTAACACGCGAGACAATTTCATTAGTTTAAAAAAACCCCCTAGAAATCTACACCTCCTGTATAATAACACTGTATAATGAGACCCTTTTTTGTCAGTTTAATGAATACACTTTGTGTGTATATGGTGATAAAAATCTAAAACATATTCATACACAATGTCAGAATTTTATACTCTTCTTCAACATAGAGAGTCTTCTAATGATTGACTTTGCTACACAACAGGGAAGAGGCCATTTAGATGGTGTTCACTGTCATACCCAACAAGTGCAGTTCTGAGGGAAAGGAATTCACTGAAAAACTTTAAACATGAGGTACAATTGCTTAAACTGTCCATCATTTACATCAATCGATTCTGAGGATGGAAAAAAAAAACCCAAAAAACCACAGCGAGCAAAGATTTATTCAACAGTGTTTTACAGTATATGGCACATTACTGTTTATCCACACAGGTTCAAAATCCATTTTCTGTATGGTGAGTCATGTCATCTCAAAGAATTTTTACAAGTGCT
This sequence comes from Phoenicopterus ruber ruber, assembly GCA_009819775.1. Taxonomy (NCBI): domain Eukaryota; kingdom Metazoa; phylum Chordata; class Aves; order Phoenicopteriformes; family Phoenicopteridae; genus Phoenicopterus; species Phoenicopterus ruber. The sequence continues at coordinate 12,465,301 of CM020227.1, forward strand.
ACATAATTGCCACATAATTAGATTTTTAAAATTCCTGCACATTTTCCAGTCTGAAAAATGGGTCCAGAACGAGCCTCTATTAGCAAACAGAAACCTATTTCTAGAAAACAATGCCTTAGAACTACTTTAGAAATCTGCCTTCTACATTTAAGCCATCTGAAGCACGTGAGAGCAAGTCATTTCTGTAGGATTCATCACAGCTTTAAACAAAGCTGACCTGAGGGGAGTTACCAGGAACATTAGTAAATGGTCCAGGTCTCCTGTCGTGAGTCCCTGTCCCAGACTGCTCCCTCCACTGAACCACGGTACTACGCACCGCCAAGCAGGGAGACTCCCCACGTACAGCCACTCTCCGTTTTTACACACTGCAGCAACATACAAGCTTTTTTTAGTACAACACACTTTGCTATATGAGAGAGCTATACATAAACTAATGAAAACTATGATACGATTCACTATTATGGGCTCTACTATCAGCATAAAATCAAGTTTGTTCATTGCTAGCAGGACAAAAATAACTTAGGGATGATCTTCAGGGTGAGCATAGAAATAACCCATGACCACAACAGTCATTTTGTCTCAAATGACTATTTATTACAGTGGAAAAATTAATCAAATAGTTTAGGTAATTATGTTCCAGAAGAAGTTCAAAAGGTTCAAAAAGTAAGGCAGGGAAGCAACATCATTAGGGCAAGAAAAAGGCAACTTCTGACAGAAGCAGATGAACAGCCTGCAAAGAGAGCTAGATTCAGTTTTTTCAGGAAATGATACATTATTTCTATTATTATCCACTGGAAAAAAAAAATCCAGCACCAGGGCACAGTCTAGGAGAAAAAAGACAAATGGGAGCAGGAGGAACACAAAAGGGCCCTAGCAAGCAAATACATCTTGGCCAGGTAGCCAGAAAATGGAAACAAACAAGAACCCAGGAATAAAATACAGCATCATAGCTAGGGCAGAGCCTGGCCGAGCGGAGGACAGAGAAGACAGTCGACAAAGCGTAGTCACGGGCAGACAGGAGGGAGGGCAGCCTGAAAGAACGCATTGCTTGGTACAAACTCCATGGTTTTAGTCCTCTCAGAAGAAATCACTACATCCAAAATATATGCATTTCTATACAGGAAACATTTCATACAGGAGCGGTGGAGAAGCAGGAAAGCAGGAATGCTGAAATTGGTTTGGGTCTGTGTCGAAAATAAATATAAAATGGGCTGGTTTATATGCAGTTACAAAAATCTGAGGAGAGTAGAGTTTAAAAGGAAGCTCCCCCACTCCTGCGCACCCTCAATTAGCAGCATTCACTCTCCGTGTGCCTACCGCTGGCACGCAGACCAAGCACGTTCTCACGACAGATGCGACAGCCCCGAGAAGACAGAAGCAGGAGTTCGGGAGATCAAGGGAACGCTGGAGTGACAAGTGGTTTGAGGGCATGGTATCTGTCAGAAGAGGGGAGTGGATCTTCAGCACATCCAACAACAAAATCAATGTGTGCTCTTCTGTACTGCGAGCACGGGAGGGGAAGACACCAACCAGATCTGTCAAAGGCAGCAAAATGAACAACTTGGTGCCTAGGGGTGGCAAGGGATGAGCATATCCTGGGTCTCAAAAGAGAAGTATCTGCTAAACAGCTGGAAATCACCCCTAAAGAATGAAGAAGCACTCCTCCCGGAGCTCACCGACAGCGTGTTTACCGCAAACCAGGAAGCCAGCGATAAAATATCATTAATCCCTTTAAGTGTTGCAGGAGACGTGCTATTAAAATCTCAAATCAAGTGCTAAATGGAGTGGCTTCCTACCTTAATGTTGACTAGTAATAGAATGCGTTACTAATTAAACTCTAGTGTTTAGTGAAACTCAGGGGGGGAAAAAGGGCTTTTTGGTACTTCAAACAGACCTTTGCACATCATTCCCATAACAAATTGCTGCTGGAGTTAATAACTGTTTATATTTCACGTGGAAGTGTCTCAGATAAAACTGGAGGTATCACTCCACATAGATTCTGGAGTCCACCTGTACCTGGAGAGTGTAAGATAACTGAGTATCTACTTGGTCAAAGCAACAGAACATCATACTGCTGTAGCAGCAGAGAAGACAGCAAATATACATTAAAAACGGCTTGCTTATATTCTGGAATAGTTTATATTTAACTCACTGGGCAGCAAAAGATGTCTAAATGTCTGTCACCTTGGTTCCCAACATCCCTGACAGAATCATTAAGTTTCCAGTTAGGTTAGAGAGGGGAGAACACAGTAATTATGGAATCAGATTCCAGATTTCAGTTCACATGACACAGAGAAAAGATGATCCCAGCAGAAAGCATGCTCTTGGACTACACAAATGAGTGCCCAGACTCGCAGCAAATTCTGTGCATTACGATCATCACTGCATAATTAATATGCTGTCGACAGAGGTGGAGAAAAATACAGCGGGGTGACTGGGAGTCAAGGATCATAAAAAAAAAGGCCATCTACTCAACATCTCAGCATGAGTGTTTATTTTAACAGGGTTTTTAATGGGAGGCTTTGTTTATTTTTTGCCATACACTTGAGCTAAAATGGAAAATGACCTCATTTTAGGATATCATAACAGAATAGACAGTTGTATTTCATTCAAAATTGAGGCCATCATGCTCACATCCCAGAGCAGGCTGTGATGTATTTTTATTTACTGCCTTTTCAAAATACTGCATGCAGGAGGACATTTTCACCCCACTAGGAGCCCAACTTCATAAAAAGACATCATCAAGGGACACTAAAAGATCACATCTAGGCAAAAAGGTGATCTTTTATTTTACACCTGTAATGCGACATCTTTTCAGAAGACTCTGCATACCAGAAGCCCTAATATCTACCTTAGTACTGTACAAGAAAGTCACTCAGAGAGAGAAGCTACTCTTAAAGATTCATTTTTCTGAAATCTGAAAACCAAATATTGCAATCCCAAAAGTGGAAATGGAGGGAAGGGGATGGGTCTGTTTGGGTTTAGATACTTAAAGAAACACAGAGAAAGATTGGATGATCTTAGATGCAAAAGAGATTTCCAAAAAAACCCACCATCGTATTTCAAGTCATCAGAAACATGTCAAACATTTTATTTCCAAATAAATACCAAGACATCTGATCTGCCATTCAACATCCTGTCATTAGGAAAAAACATCATTTAATGTGAAATATAAAATGAATTCAACATAACCATGCAACAATTAGTGTATTAAAAAGCCTTGTCACTTACTGGCTGATTCCCTCAAACGAAGCTTCTTTGGAGACATTTCCGCTATCAGTATTAACACCGCGCTGGGAGAGAAAAGATTAAAAGGACCATGATTCTGAGCCAAACACAACTATTTAAAATTTAAATCAGGGGGAGAACCTGATCACAGCAAGTCTTTAGGAAAACTTATGTATAAGTTTACTTGAAACACTAGAAATAAAACTCTTCAGACTGTTTGTTCAAATGCAGACCAATATAAGAAATTATTTGTTCCATAAGAGACCAGTGTAGAACTCGGGTCAGGGTGTGCTGCTTAGGAAAATGGCAAGCTTTGATTTCCAATTCCCTTATGTCTTGAGAAGGAGCTAGGAGACCTATATAACAATAAAGGGCAAGGGAATAACAAATGGGCAAGGTTTCTTCTAAAGTAATTTCATTTAAAAATAAATTATTACACAGTGCCTTGGCAATGCTTACTATTTAAATTTGCATGCCGCTCCCCTACAGCTTTCCATTCAAGCAAGAAGCATAAGCAAGAGTATTTTGGCTGCTACGCAGCAGATGAACACTTCTGGCACATGCCCGGGAAACCCTGTGGAACAGTGTTACAGTTCTGTATCTGGAATGAGACCACAGGAGGAGAGGACCAAGCTTCCATTCAGCCAGCAGAAAGAGAAGTGCTCTTCCCTTCTCTGTATACTTCTTCATGGCAGCAGGAAGATGTGAAAGCATCACAGCTTCATCCTCTCAGCCAGGAATTAGGTGAAAATTTCCAGTTACAACAGGATGCTCACAGAGTGACAACTAATCAACAACTTGATGTGCAGAATTGAACGGTAAGAAGCACAAGATGGTAAAATATTCCCTTTCCCACTCATTTCTCTTAAAGAACTTGAAAAAAGCTATAGGGTTATCTTTTATATATGTGTGTGTATAACAAATATAAGTGGAAGAAAGACTGAAAACTATTTAGGGCCTCTGTTCTTAATGGATAAAGAAATCGGATCTCATTCTATGTGACTGCTTAAAGAGGGATTTTTTTGTAAGACTTCTGTCTGGCAACTATCATGGGAAAACAAGAAATCCAGGAGCTGCCACTGCATTTGCTGTAAGGGAAAGCTCAGAGTCAGCACATCATTTCTTATATAGATTGGAGACAAGAAATCAGATACTCTTAATAGTGAGAGGTTTATAAAACATCTGTCAAGGAGAGAAGCTGGGGGAGAGGTGATGGGGAAGAAGAATCTTGCAGGCTTTACATCCATTCATTCATCCTTCTTCCAGAGAAATAAGCAAGTACCATTCAAAATACTTGGCAGGCGCATGATATCACTCCGTCCTCCCAGAAGTTGTTCTTACCAACCCACTCAATGCAGAAAAAGTATTCCCTGAATCCTTGTGGGATTCCCACAGAAAGGTCCAAACATGCTCATGACATGACCAGAGCAGCAGAAGAGAAAAATGGAGTTTGGAGTCATTGTACATAGTGTGGAGGATAGCATGGTCCACGTTAGATTCGCTTGTCATGTTTTACCAGAAAACAGATAAAGCTTTTGGCAGAGAGAATATAGACTGTAAGGCCAGAGGTTACAAACCTTGAGATCATGGAGAAGCCAGAAGACTAGATGACTATACACAGGTAGCTTCAAATTTGGCAAAGATAGGGAGGAAAAGATAGGGAATGACAGTGCAAAGAAACATGGAATAACTGATCTCCTTATTGAAGAAAATGGGTAGTTACTCAGAATAATATGACTCACCAAAGTAAGGAGCACAGCAGGTTTCTTTGAAGCCAAGACACTGGATATCTAAAATGAAGTTTTAGATTGCTATTAGTTTTCTTTTCTTACTCCTTATAATCACATTGATACCAATTTCATCAACATTTGCTGTACATGAAGTAAACAAGCTGCAAAGACAAAAAATGCTCCTCTGATATCTTTCAGATAATGTAGTGTTACCTGACACTTGCAACAAGAGTCAGATCACAAAGTACTTAGACAGAAACGTAGGGCTTAAGTTGGTGGTGTCCTTTAAAGCCATAAATACCAACTATAATATAAGATTAAGTCTATTGTCATCATTTGGAAGGCAGAGGAAATATGAGCCAAAAATGCTGTAATGTCACACAGAAATAAGGAATAACAGGATACTCTGTATCCTCAACACACTACTGCATTTAAAACACAAATACATTAGTATTATTATGTTACACTGTGCTAAATACTTAGCAATGAATGTTTACTGTTATTCTTACTGGGTCATCTTTTACTAATACTTCTATTAAGCTCCTTCAGTATCTTTCAAACACTTACAAACTGAGAACAAAATCATTGGGCTTGTAGAGAACTGGACTTCCAGAGCAGCTGCAGAAAGGTGGGCACTGAATTACACATTCCTTGAGGCAATATGACGTAATTCCATGGAGCACAGTTCTACCGACTTTAAACCAGCTTACTAGCACACTAATAATATTAACAAAAGAAAGCATGTGGCAGTGAGGTATAAAAATACCAATTCCACATTTTTTTTTTCTCCCCATAATATATCAGGATTACACACTCACACAGATTAGTCTCTTGTTGACATAAAACTATCCTGTAAATAAGGCCCCTAGTGTCCTGATGGTTGAAAATCAATTCCTTGGCAAGCCAGGCAAAAGTCATAGACAGAACCTTTGAAAGCTGAACAGTTTCACTGCAAGCTTCAACAGCTTCTACCTTCAACCCATGTAGTCCAGGTGGAAAACAGCCTTTATGTTGGGACAATTTACTGGTCCACATAAAGAGCTCTTTTTCCCATCAATGAGTAAGGAAGCAGAGAATAGAACTGCAATAAAGGCGTTTGTTGATGGAAAGTGACCTAAAACAACTAAGGTGACCTAAAATAATGTAATTTTTAAAATAAAACACGTATTTTCCACTTGTAATTTTCACCGTCTGATAGATGAGCATTGGAGTGCCTGCACTCTACAGGACTGCAACTAACACACGTCAAAAAGCAACCTCTCCACAGCTTCCTCTACCCCCAGCTACCGAAATACAGGATCAAACTTCACTTCATAGCTGGACTCATTATGAAAATGAAATGAAACATCCTCACAGCTGATGAGAGCAAAATTTTTGGTCTAGTGACTCAGAGTTAGCGCTCTGCAGGGACAGAAGTATCCGAGTCTTTCTTTCCAAGCTGCTCTCTATGAAAATCACCCACAGATCTTGGCAGGAATACTGCCCTCACCCTGCTGAGCCTTCCTACCAAAGAAAAGATAACTGGCCAGGTGCATAAGTATACAAACATCTGCTCAGAAATGAAATGAGAAATCTAACTAAGCAAGTCACACTTGCATTTAAAAACGTGAATATATTTGCTTATTCAAATATTAGAATGATTCAACATAAACTAAGAGTAAGGCAGGCAGCCTTTCCTCACAGCTCTCTGGAAGCATAAAATAAATGTAGGCTCCCAAGTCAGAGCTAGGACACACAACCTCCCTGACACCAATCTCCTCAAATCTCCAAGGCATTGCAAAAAATGTATTTACCAATATGTTTCTGTTGGATAAAGACATAGACAGACAGGTCTCACGATGCGCAGAACATGTTATGGGACTGTCTTTGGATTAAGACCTTAGTGTTCAGCTCAAAATGGCAGCCTTTTAAAAAAAGAAATAAATTACAAGTGCTTTATAAGAATGAAGGACACTTTCCAGTAACTAGGGGGGAAAAAAGGTCCCACCAAGTCAGGAGACATCCAGTAAGCAGAAGACTAAAATTCAGCAAAATCATTGCCACATATTGATTTTGTATTCACAGAAAAATATTCACACACACACACAACTCACCTCATTCACATAGTGGACTTCATCCACAGCATATTTTTTCTTGAAGAATTCAGGGGGATGAATCCTTTGGAAAACAACAAAAGAAACATCAGGGTTTAGCTTTACTGTTATTTTTAATAAGACCACAGACAAAGAAATAACGTTCTCCACTATCACAACAATAGAATCAGATATGAGGAATGTTTTGATAATCTTATCCTTGACTCCATTTCTCAAAATAGGAGATTACACAGAAAGTTGCCACAGCTACAAAAATCAGCGGGCTTTAATCCAGTCCATGCTTGATACTTAGATTTCGTGGTCTCCTCCTGAATTAAAGGGGTTTTTTTCCCCATTCGCTCTACACAAGACAGTTTTGTTAAAGATTTTTGCCATACCATTTATATACAACTTTCCAACTCACCAGACATTGGAAGGATGTGGAAATAGCAAAAGACCGGTTTGCCCTGTGTTTATATTCAAAGAATGAACAAAACATTTATTTTTTACCCTGGTAACCCCTCTGATGCGAGTATGAAGTGGACTGAGGTCTATGAAGACGTGGGCTCTGCTGCCTCTATTCCTCAGGACACCAGAGATCCACTCCTCTAACCCAACAGGATGTGCAAATTTAGATGTCCATGTCCAAAATTAAATCACTTCTGCTGTCTTCTCCCCTGATACCCAACCAGAGACTTTTTCTAAATGCAAGAAGAATGTGGGAGTCCTGTGAAAGATCTACTTGCAGCCAGTTGGGGCAGACGCCGGTGTGGATCAGCACTCCAGGGCTCCCCCACCGGCCCCTGTACCAGTGGCTATACCATTGTCCATTCCCTCACTTTATGGTAGCAGCCAGTTATTCATGAGACGTTAGTCTCTGATTACAATCTCTATACTCTCTGAACTGAAATAATCAGTGTAATTCCGAAAATGTAATCTCAAAAGAAAAAAACAAAAAACCCACCCAGCTTACATCCATCCACAGAGTAAAGAAAACAGGAGAAAAAAATGTGGTCAGAAGAGCTGGAGTTTGGAAGATCCTGTGCATTTTGATTCCTGAGAGACAGCAGGAGAGCAAGAAGTGTGCGCAGGACTGAATTTTCAGCCGTTTAAACGTTAGACTACAAGAGCACAAGACCAACCGGGGAAAGAATAAATTAGGCTGGAGACCAAACAACATTTCTAACCCTTGCAGTGACAAACAGCAGAAGTGGTGGGACAAACAGCCCAGCATCTTTAGGAGGTGCTCCATGACACAGGCATGTGCTGCAGCTGCCCGCAGTACCAGGTGGCTAGAGCTCTGATTTATGTCATTTTTTCAATCTTGTGCACTCGTTTTTCATTTTACATTCCTTTATGCTCCAAATAGTACTGGGTTGAGACATGAACGACAACATGAAAACGTTTATGGTGTTCTCAAGCAGTAAATCACAGATTTTTTTAAAATTTATTCATCTGTGAAAGTACTACTCCAAAAGTAACACAAAAATATCTCATTGTATGTTCCTTTTGCAACGCTCCTTTTGTGGACTCTTCCCATCACTGTTGGAGATTTCAAAGCAATTATCATTTATCTTCTCTCCCTGGCTAATTTCACATATAATTAAAAAAAAAAAAAAAATCACTATATCCTCTTATCTTTCTATACCCTGTATTTTATAGTTCCCTTACCTCCAACTTTTGCATCCTCTGTTTCTCCTACAGGCATCTCCTTTTCCCCTCCTTCATTCCTCACATATTCAAGTACTTTAATATTCCAGAAACATCAAACAGATTTAGCACTTTCCATTTTTGTTCTCTTTTACAGTTTCAACCAATTCATCTGGTATCAGAAGAATCCCAACTGTAAAACCAGCTAATTTATGGCCAACGGTAATTTATGGTAATATATGCTCTTTGGAGTAATACCTCCAAAGCACCATTTACAATTAGCTGCATTGTTTAAATCCAAGAACTGTTTCTTGTAAAGCAAATATTTCTTAAAAGTATGCCCACAAATGTGCTGGATTTTATTCACTTCATTTAATGCAGTTTAAGTAAGAGTAGGTCTCATTTTCCAACATGCCAATAAGAAAACTTCTCTCTTTTCACAAACTGTTTTTCAGCTTTTTTTTTGTTGTTGTTGTTAGTTGCCTCCTATAGTTGTGTGGTCTACAGTGCACTGCTGCTAATTTAACTCTTTGGTTATGGTTAATATTAATCCATTATTGATTCCATTCCAGCTGTAATTCCTCCAACATCTCTTCTTATGTATGCTATCACTCTTTTGAGGAACAAAAGTGGCTCACCATCCTTTCAAGGCTGAGGATTTTTTCTCTACTTTGAGAGAAAGAAAACAGCAGCTTCCCACAGTCCTCCGTCCTCCCTCTCGGCTATCAAACTAGGTCATCTTCCAGATAAGTTCGACTCCATCACACCTAATGACAAGCTGCCACGTTTCCCAGATGTGGACCTCCTTGCTGGTCTTGTTCTTGCTACCTTGGCTCAGAAGTCAGCAAGCCTTTTAGTACAAAGTAGAGAGCCAGAACTCTCAGCTCCTCTCCAAAGCACTCAAGGCTTTGCCTCACTTCTTTTCTTCAGCCATTTAGCACCTCTGACTAGATGGTAAAATAAATTCACATACACTTCCCACAAACTACCATTCCCTACCCATCCCACAGGAGGCACGATGCTTCAGTGATGAAGCCACCTCTCCCACAGGGAATACTTCTGCAAAGACCTACCCTATTGCAGAACCATACAGGTGGAAGGAAAACGTGCACATGGAAGTCTACATTAAAGTAGAAAAATTCTGTGCTGTCACATATAGAAAAGCAGTATAGGAGGCAAAACAAAAGCTCAGGGAGAAAGAGGTGCAAAGATGATCTTCACTGAGATCTTTCCATATTCTCTCCAGTCTCTTCATTTTTTTTCCCCACTTGAGCAGGAATCTATGAAAGATTATTATGCACCAACATTGTAGTTACTGTAAAAAAAGTTCCAGTGCAGAGTTCCTTAGCAGAGATAGGGCTCAGTATTCATTTTTATCCAATTTGAATGCAAAACAGGCTAAAGTCTAGCACTGACCATCACTGTCACAGGGAATGGTACCTTCCACAGAATGCTCACTGGCACCATGAAGTTACATTCAGTTATGATAATTTCAAGTACATCTGATACTTAACAGAGATGGGGAGTACTTCTCTCTACAAATGACTCTCAGGCAGGTAGAACAAGTTAATTGGTTACAATTTTTAGGTTTGGCTTTGTCTTTTGTAATGCTGCTATGGGCTGCCAGTTTCAAAATTCTGATTAATCACTGCAGAGACTGCACACAAAAAACCCCACAGCAAGTCATAAATTAATTAGAAGGATTACCCAAGTGGAAGATACGATCCCAGATACTACTGAATCACCTCTCTCCTTATCTATCAAAAAACCCCCCACCTTTTGTAAACAGATGTGAACAAAAGCAATGGCCTAATTTTTACAGGCTTTTAGGAGGGGGGAAAAAACGTGCAAAAATGTTTAGATTCCCTGGCAACATAAGTTAGCAAAAATCTACAGAGAATAATGCACTTCAGCCCTAAAAAGGCTCAATATCCTTTCCCTATAGTTTTATAACTCCAGCCAAGAAAACATCAGCGTTCGTTAGAAATGTCAATAGTTAGCTTCCAGAATAGTAGGAGTCATCATTTTATCTTATAACGGAAATAAGCAACTCCAAACTCCTGGAACTGCATCATGCCCAAGTACACATGCAAGGCAAGCGGCTAAGCAAAAATCGGGCATCTCATAGTTTATGGCCATTAGGAAGAAAACGTAAGAGTCCAGTACTTCCATTTATTTACAAGAATTACAGTCCCATTTTTTGTCACCAAGGGATCCCTTAAACAAGAGGCTGCCTCTAGTTCACCACTTAAAATTCATCACAATTTCCAGTCCAGAAAAAAAGCTTAAGTTATTCTGGGTTAAACATCAAAGCTGTTTACAGTCTGCTGATGTTTCCTAAGTAACTCTTCCCTCTTCCATGTTCTTCTACCCAATCTAGTTCACCCACTTGGTTTCTTACTCCCAAGATTTTCATAGCAATTGGGAAATGCTGAAGATGGCCTAAACATGTGAAGCTACATTTTTTAAGAGAAGATTCGAATTCTGATGCACTGTCTCATTTTAAAAGCTAAGGTTTTATTAAAGCACCAAATATTGAAGATTCACCTTTCAATCATGACAAGTGACAACTTTATTACAAACAAAATTCTACTGAGGTAGCAATGGGAAAAAGAAGAGGAGGAGCAGCAGCAATACTTTCCCTATAAAAATACAGTATGAAACGTTAAGTCAGATAGTAAAGTAATACCCCATGTTAACTATACCTCATTTCTCTTATACATCGACCAAACACGAAAACCTCCAGCAAAAGAGTAAGGACGTGTAGTATTAAAAACTAGTAACCAGGAATCCCAGTCAGCCAATCAGCTTAGTGAAAGCTTCCAAGTTTATTCTAAACGGTTCCATTTGGTTTAACTAAATTCACAGTGGTATGTGATGGCATGTTTAAAAGCCAAGATGCTTCACCAAATCACAACCTAATCACACCAGAGCAGATTCTGCCACCAACTTTGACAGACCACAGCATCACGACTGGCTCCACTTCAGTGCCATCCTTCGAACAGGAATGGAATACCGACTCCTCTGTTTATGCATCAGTAAGATGAACAGCTCTGACAGCCTATCTATAAATACAGAAAAAAAAATATTTTGAAGCTTTTATATAGTTGGACAAAATTAAAACCTCATTTTTTTTGCAATATTTTATTAACTGCATTGTGTTTCCGCTTTAAACCCAATAAAAACTTGGTCTCATTGTCTAAAACCATTTTAAAGCTGTTGTTCATTACATTGCACAAGAATTCATAACAGCAAATCTTAAGAGATTTGTACAAATTTGACATTACCGTAAGAATTCCATTAAGCAACATTTCTTTGTATTCTAAAGGACTCTGGAGCAAGAGCCTCGTAATACCAACATGATAAAAGTGTGTTCTAGTTTTCAGGACTGCATTCAGAGAGAGGTACAAATGAGATGGATCTAAATCACAAATGTCAAAGAAAAACTGTGAACAGAATTTATAACAGCTGATAGCTATTCCTGAAAGAAACGCATCTAAGCCAACTGCTAATATATTCACAACCTAATTGCTGATATACATTCATATGTATGTTTTCATTTGCATCTAAACATTCTTCCAGACAATCTTCAATATATATAACAACTTTCTCCTACTGGTCACTTTGTATTTGCATTTTTTAATGCTTCTAGGATAGATTTTCAGTTTTTAGTTTTTACAGCAGATCAGCTCTAAAATGAAATTCAGCTTTTCCTGAAGTAGTCCAATTTAGCTTTTCTTTAGCATTTCAGTTGGAGTTCCTAATTCAAGATTATTTATCTCACTGCATAGTCTAAAATGTAAAACTATTCCTGTTGGAAAAAAATAAACTTAATGGTATGTTCATTGCAAAAATTTGAGAAATTCCAGTTGGGACTAATTTCAAAACATTTTCTACACATTCTACATTTTGTTACTAAATGATTACAAACACACACTCAAATAGATATGTATGCATACACCTCAGAAATGACCTGAGCTCCTTTAGCAGAGCAAGTCAACAGAAGGAGGTCCCAAGCTTCCTGAAGTGTGGCAAGTTGACTGCGTCATCTCCTCTAAAAGTTGCATAGGATTCCTCGCTCCCCACGACACAGATTAATCAAAAAGCTTTAGCTTTCTTCACCCTGTTAACACCAAGAAGCCACGCCGTTCACTGCATCAGCCAGTTCCGCACCAGTCCACTAACAGACATTCAGTCTAAGAAAAAGTCCACTGAATTGCAAAGTCCCTCCACAGGGCTGGCTTAATGTCAGCGCTACTTTTACATACCTTACATTTCCCAACATACCTGCAAGCGATTCACAGATTATAAAAGCCAGGAGAGATCATAATAAGCACATGTATTTCATTTTTAGTTTGATTTCTAGATGCTTTGATTTTCAGACATCTGGTATCGTTATATGTCCTGCTGTTAGACTTTGCTAACAGCATCCTCTCTCTCTTTCCTACTCAAATCCTTACAGCAGCCTGGAGAAGCCTTTGGTCAACTCTTTTAAAATATTTGGATAAAAACATGACCTTTAGGAGCTACTTAATTTTCTCTAGGTTTATTGCTGGAATAGAAATTAGTTCATCGTCATTGATTTGTGATGCTTCACATATTTTTTTGTTTCTCTCAAATACAGAATGAAAATACTTTATTAGCAGAAATGGCAGTTGCACCATTTCCATCTACTAGCAGAAGCTGTTTGAATTGTAACTGCCAGTTTTGCTTTCTCTTTCATGTTGTACTAATTCTTTGCCTTAAGCTTGTCCTGTCATCCACCCGGGATTGTTCAGAGCTCCCCGTTAGCTAAGTTCTCGTGTGATCAGCTTGTCAGAATAGGCAGACATATGAGAACCATCAGCACGCTTACAAGTATTACAGGTTTTATTTTCACTTACACACTACAAAAACCAGTTCTTCATTTCTGCTGCTTTACACCTACACAATTTATAACAAACCTTTAATATTAAGATTCAAATGGTTTTACAGAATTCCTTAAGTCTTCGCATCTAGCCTTGTTTGTGTTTTGAAGCTATTCTGAAAGAAGGGTGCCTTACTGCACTGTTACATATAAAAGAAAGCAATAGGTGTATCGTAACATAAGCCCCAATGTGAGGTAACCGCTCTCCTGCAAAAGGAAATACTAAGTTAATACCACATGGCACAGACAACAAAGCAGTATTCCAGGCTGTCTGACCACACATGCTATCAATGAACATATATTAGGGCCAAATAATGAGGAAAAACCTGCAATTTCTAAGCACTGAATCTGGCTTTAGCCAAAAAAACATCGGCATTCATTTATTGTATTTTTAAAAAGGGTCAGTAGGAATCTCTAAATGAAAGTCAACAACCATTCTGAGGATCTCTTAGTATGTCAGGGAGGAAGACAGCAAGTACTGACACAAAGCAAGACATGCCATACTAAAGACTATCTCCTGCAATTAAAATACAGATCCACAAGTCTTGTCCACTACTTAATGTCTTTCAGATCCACAGCTCCTGGCAGTTAGCAGAAAGTGATGTTCTTACAAGCAGTAATTAAAAGTAAGAATTAACATAGTTGGAACAATAACAGAATAGGCAAATATCAAAGACACTTTTCACAACAAAGTCTAAAGCAAAAGGGTTTCTACACAATAATGTTCAGCGTACAGTGCTCTCCTAAAAGGCCCTACAAGTATTATTGCCTAAAATGCATGAAAAATTGTCCAAGCTCCTATCACAAAATCAGAAGAGGAAGATTCTTGATGCAGTGAGACAGAAAAGCTAGAACTAGCAAACTTCACAGTAAAGCTTTCTGCTTTACAGGGATACAACAGTATTGCTTCCTCCATTCCACCCTTTCACATTCAGAGTAACAGATATAAAACACCACTTTATGGCAAATTCAGTTTGTCTTGAGCAAATAGTCTCTACTAAGCAAAGTAAATGCCTACATTAGCCCGCACATGGTGCCTGTATGTGGCACTGCGGCATGTACACATTTACTGCCAGGAAGTCATTGCACGAGTTGCATCGCATTTTTCCTCACTTATGTGAGAGGAAACACATGTACAAGGAGTAAATTGGACAAGCGTAGTCTTCAGCAATTGAAGTTCCACACAGTCAACGACCTATTTCTCAGGCCTTGCGAGAATGAGCTTAAAGCAGAGTACAAGTTTCAGTGAGACTGTATACAAAGAATAAGAATCCTGGCAAAAATTAAACCAGATGAATAGGAATACATCAGCAAAGTATGTAGAGCTGGAGGAGGAAAAGGGATACAAAAGCAGTGTTTTAACGCTGTCAGAGATGCACCAATAAACTCCCTCCTCATTACAATATCATCAAGTTAACAGATGGCAAAGCATTAACCAAACAAGAGGGTGTCGAGAACTGCTAGAAAGAACAACACAGGAGGCTTTACAAGATATCAGCAGATGTTCCTGACTTTGTCCAAAAAAATGCAATCACCTATATATCCAAAAGGAATTTCACTGTCTCATACAAGAAGATTAAAAGGCATCAAGCTAGATTTAAACCAAAACAGTAGTAATGGGCTCGCTGGTATCACAGGCAGCCTCCAGCAATGTTTTCACTACCTTAATGTTACTCCCTTTCCACATTTCCCTAGATTTCTGCTTTATCCTTTGAAAGACAGAAGTACCTGCATACATGTAAACTCAGACTCCTTGCTCCTTTTGATCCAGTCCAGAGCAAGACGGATATTGAGAAAATAACAGAATTTAAAAGAAATTGAACTGAAGATAAAGACTCAAGCTGATTTGACTGGAAAAGGTAACCAGGGCTGTAACTGAAGCCACATCTCACGGAAGGACAGAACCGGTAGAGGGCATGTGCATGATGCTGGACACAGGATGCTGGTTATAGGACACTGGATTGCCCAGTGCTACACACAGATTATGCAGAAGCAGAATAACCACGAGCAACACACAGACCATTGGACTTTTGAAATCAGAAATAAAGTATTCAGGAGACTGTCATGGTTCTTCCTAATAAAAAACAACCTCTGAACTACCTATTCCATCTACTTCAAATATATAGTCTCACTGCTCCTGCTCAGCTATTCCCACCACAGGCATTCCCAAAAGATGAAAAGTTCTTTAGGTTTTCTATAAATTCTACCTCAAGAGGCAGTGCCTTCGTTAGACATTTAAGAGATACTATCAAGAGCTACCCTAAAAAACAAAACCACAGAAAACTTGCAATTGGTAACCTTTGCTTTATTTCTTTCTGCAAATAAAATTCTTCCTTGGAGAGAAGGGCTCTATACTAGTACAGAAAAAACTGTAACAAAGGAAATGTTTATACACTGAAACCCCTGAAAGATTTCTTGAAGCATAACACTGCTGACAAATACTCATTAGAAAGCTCTCCTCCCCAAAAAAAGGCACAAAAAGAACTACAGTGGTTAAGAGGGTAAGTGTAATTTTTAGGTCACTATATGGTAACAATGTTCCACTCAAACACTGGTCTCAATTCATGCTTCTTAACTGAGAAAGTTACATACTGAATCTGTCGCTAGCAGATCTTCTGCTTTACTTTGGAAAAATGCCTACGCTGGGGGCAGGGGGGGCGAAACGAGCACTATTTTATGTCCCACACATAAAAGCACTACAGCAAGCTCTGGAATGTGTGCAGCACGTCCCACAGCTCCCATATTATTCGGTAATAGCACGAAAGGAAGCAGTACTGATGTTTACAGCAGCATTAAGATGACCTGAACAGTTTTAAAAAGGGGACAATAGTATTCCCATCTTATAACTTGTAAAGAAAACTAAACCACAAAGAAATTAAAGGAACGTGCCACAACAACTTATTGGGCACAAAGAAAAGGCAGAACGTACCCATGCAAACAGTACCCGATCCATTATGCCACGTTGCCCCTGTAACACAAAGAAGTAACCGGCATCCCCCAGGAGCAGGGTCAAGGCCAAGCACTCTGACACCCAGAGCTCCAGCAAGTACACAGGCAAAGGGGTACACAGCAAGTAAAACACAATCTGACTGTTTTTCACTCACATTTAGCGCTTAAGAAGCATTAATATTGATTATACTTTTCCCTATCCTGTTTTAACAAAACAGTTGGGTTTGTTTTTTCTTCTTTGTACGTTTCTCAACAGAGACAATACTGTTTCAGAGAGTTCTTCCTGAGCATACAGACAGACACAGGACAGGTCGCAGGGAATAAAAAAACCTAAAAAAACAAGTTAACATCAAGAGCTGAGAACACGGAATTTTAGAAGTGCAAGAATAGAGGCACCACTGTAGATATTTCACTTGAGGGTTTTTTCACTGAAGTGCCTTCTCAAATCCAGGCCGACAAGAAACAGCTCTGCTCTCAGACCGGGCAGCTGCACAGCAGAAAGCAGCGTGGAGGTACAGAGCCTTGTTGGAGCACTGCTGGAAAATCCCCACGGGTGTTTCTTTTCCTGCAGCTTACCTTCCTACCAGCAGCAGCCGAGTCCTTGGAGGAAAAACACATGGTATGCCTGATCAAAAGAAAAACTTGGATTCTCTGATATTTCAAAATGTTATCAGGAGTTTATATCACTGAACTCGATACTCCTGCTAGTGCATTAAATAAAGTATAAAATAAGAAATGCCTGGTGAGGGTTATCAACATTCCCCCTCATGCCACAGGCATGAGACGTGCGTAGGCAAGATGTAACTTTTTCATGCTGTGGTTTGAAGCCACATCAGGTTATTAAAAAACTCTGGTGCAGCATTGTCAAGTAGATTTACTTAGTGCTGGTTCTATTTCTCAAAACACCTGAATCAAAAAGAGGACAGAAAAAAGAAGTACTTGAACACTTACTAAATCGCCAAATTGTGCATCCAGTTAAAGGTGTATGCTGACAGAGACTGCAAGTCAATGGACCGATATAAATTACTATTACTATAAATAGTACTATGAATAGTGTAATAGTATAAATACTATAAATTACTATTATTGTTTAAAACATTCTCAGCAAGAAATACAAGGAAACTTAAGCAGCTAGAAAGCAAAGATTTTTATAAATAGTTACTGAAGTAAAAGTGATAGAAACAATACACATTCATCCTGTACCAGCAAGGCTAGAGGACCATTAGAATACCGGGACAATGACTAAACTGATCATTTGAGAAGACAGAGCATTCGAACAGGAAAGCGGCAAGAGCAATCCAGACACTAATTATTCTGTAAAAGTAATTTTTATCCACAGAGAAATACCATAATAAATGAATGGAAGACAAGAAGTGGAAATCACTGTACTATGAAGAGAACTGGAATCATGGAAAATAAGCAGCATGGGGAATTGCATGAGTAAGTCTTGTCAATCAAAAGCAACTAGCTTTATCATATGGTTTTGAAAGGATCGGATGAAGGGTAAAGCAACAGATGTACTATCTGAATAATCATAAAATATTTGGTAAAAATCTCTCTCAAGACTCTTACTCTCCAAAATCAACTTAAATTGGCTTGGACAGGAACACTATGATGTGACCTGAAACCCAATGACTAGTCATAATAAAAAAGTGAAAGGCCTAAAGCAGAAAACAAAAATAAATAAATAGATAAAAAGATGAGCTTTTCAAGGGCTGGGAAACCCTCCAACTGCCACACTGAAAAGTGCTGTGTCAATTTAGAGTGATGTTCTCAGAAGTGAAAGTGATAAACAGCAATGGACCGCAAGTCTTGATTAGTGGGATACTGCAAAGACTGAAATTAGTTCTGATGCTATTCAGAAACAGAAGCAGGACTGAGTATGTTCATGAGATCCACAGATGGCATTTTCAGGTGGTAACAAACTTTGCAGATAAATTGCAATTGCCAGTTGGTACAAAACAGTAATAAGATGGCCTACAGTGACTAAAAACTGTTGTGTTTTTTTTAAACGGCAAAATAAAGATTCAGCAGGTAGGAAGAAGGGACAAATGGTGGGAAGAGATCAAACTGACAGAAATGGAAAAACAAAACATTAAATATATTTCATCTTAGAGAAAAATACCAGGAGATGATAGGGCAATTCAGTTCAGAGGGTAAAATCAAAGAACCTTCTAGAGTATACTATCTGAATACACAGCTCCAGAGCATGCTATGGAGAAGACAACCTGTATGTACATCATCAATAAAACTCATCTAGAAAGTGCTCTTCATTCCTACAAAATCTGCATCAAGAATTGAGGTGATTTAGAGTTTGTCTCCTACAGCACCCACATACATCCCACTACCTTTCCAAAGAGTTGTGTCAAATTTCAGCTTGCACAGAATGGGCTTACTACAGACCTTGCCTTCTAATTAGCCTACAGCTAATTAACGCACTAGTCTCAGCCACCATGACACAGTCAGATAAACACACCATGCTGTACACAATTTAATACTCACAATTATTCAAAATACAAATGCCACAAAATTTTACCCATCCCCACTAAGAAAAAGAGATCAAGAAAGCCATTTCCTAGATTCTAATTTTCATGGCCACATACAGCTGGGGGGGGGGGGGGGGGCGCGGGGGGGGTGGAGCAGGGGGCAGATAAAAGCCTAAATAGCCTGAAAAACTTTTTTTTTTTTACAAAAGTGGGGCGGGGGGGGGGGGGGGGGGGGGGGGGGGGCAAACAAGCAAAAAAACCAATCACATACTTGTGCACTTTTTTCCAAAGAGAGTAAAACTTCTCAGCTTTGCTGAAGTCAGTCAAGTTTAATCACTAAAAGCAAAGGTTGATTTTGGTTGTAATCTACTTAGAAAATGATGACAGTATTTAAGAAGCTTCCTCATTAGGTCACTGAGAAATTAACAACATTTGTAAAGCATTTCATTGTGCTTTATTACAGCTCCAAAGTGCCACACCAAGGTTCAACTTTGCAAATACAGATAGCTTCCAATCAGCTTCATGGAAAAACGTTACTTACAGTGGATGCAATGCTAGATTAATGTTGTTATACTTACCAATCAGCCAGCAGGGCTTCGAAGAAAACACAGGAAATTGCATATAAATATTGCTCTGTCCCATTTAATATGTATTTCTAAAGTTAGAGCATGAAAGCGTTAAATATTTTTGTTTTCCATTAAAAACACTCTTTATGTGGCAAGGCAATTAAGTTATTTTGGCATCCGCTCCACATAAAGCAGCTGCTGTACAGTATGTTTTACTTTATAAAATATCTTTAATCAGCACACTGACTAGTTCTGTCATTTATAATTAAGGAGGTAAATGGCAGGTGCAGCATTAATTAGTGAAATTGAAGTCTCTGTGCAAGACATGCAGTCATACCAACTTAATGCTTCCTAGGAATAGAAATGATTGCTTACAGCTTTGCACCACAAACTTGACTAGGCAAGACCATGCTGAGAAAGAGGGGCATTTACAACACAGTTACGCTTCTGAAGCCTTTATAATCTTATATTACCAGATTCATTTCTTAAACTCTTCCTCCAAAAGTAAGAATAGAAATATTCTTCAGGAGTGCAAAAGCCTACCCTCTAAACCATCCTGTGAGAGTCTTTGCTTCTGCCTTACAAAAATAGGGAGGGGCAGGGGGCAGAGGTACAGATCAGGAGATAAGCAAAGTGGTTCTCTTAGTTGAAAAGATTTTCCCAGGCAACAACTAAGAAATGGGCTAGCCCAACATTTGGAGAAATGCCCACACTCATAATTTAAAAACAGACCAACTGTTGTTGTAATCCCTTCCTAACACAAAAGCAGGACCACCAGTCCTACAATTACCCTCAAAACAATTCTGCGATTGCTACCTTAAGAGGCTGTGGATTTTCTGGAGACTGTCCATAGTCCGCAAGTTAAATTAAATCTCTCCTCCCTTTTAAAACTGAAGAGGTTACTCAGGCTTGAAGAACTTCTAAAAGGTAGCCTTACAGCTATTTACAAATCTTTAGAGCATACACATTCAGCAAGAAGTCCTACAAGATGAGAAACACTTCCAAAGAAGCGCTAGTTACCCTCAACACCAGTACTACGTAGTGCTGGGTCCTTGGCAGACCACGGCCCAGGGTGGTACATTCATCATCTCCGTGTTCACCTGTTCTTCAGTTCCCAGGCACCACCCCAGCATGCAAAACTGTTCATAAAAACAAGTGCAGTTGGTAAGACTAAAATAACTACAGTGTTTATGGTCCCATTTGTAAACTAATAGTCTTCTCATCTCCAAGTAAATACTCTCAGATACTTCACTGGTTTTGGCCAAACTAAGACTGCAATTTGAAAGAAGCCAAGAAGCCCCGCATTTGCATTACTTCAAGGCAAAAAGGTTAACCCTTCTGACTGCCACATTACCTAGGCTACATTTCAAACCCAAATATGTGTCCTTCAGAAGTGAAAGCACAACAGTACACTAAACAATACATTTAGTGATACAGTAGTAGTAAAGAGCCTTCTGCATTAATTTTAAGAGAATCTATGCATTTCTGCCTAAACTCACATAGCAGATTCCCACATCTGTCTTAAATAGAAAGCAATATACACACCAGGCAAAGCAACCGCACCCTGCGCTATGAACTAGAAGACCAGCTGTAGACCTCTAAAATACCAATCTCGCAAATACGTACAAGGCGTTGAATTGATTTGTGCTTCATTGATGTTAAATGAATGTTTCTTCAGTGGGTAGATAGTGCCTTCCACATGCACAGAAACAAGCACTTCCAAGGCAAACTATAGTAGATAAACAGCAGCGGACAGAAGGCAAACTTATTTGTGCTTTTCTTTCAGTGCTGATTTTGACTTAAAATTGAGTCTTCTGGGAAGGAACACAATCCCTAGCTGTGTGCAGTACCCCCTGCCAACCAACTTATGAAGCAGAACTGCTACTGACTCACAAATGAGTTATTCATCCATCCTCCTCCTGACAAGCAGAAAAAGTACATGACCGCGGCTGACAGAAAAGAAAACAAAGATTCAAACAGAGGGATTCAGGAAAGGTTAGGAGGAGAATTTAGAAAACAAGGATGGTGCGATAAAGACAATTTGTAAACTGCTTTTAACCAGACTTCTAATTCTGTAAATGAACCAATAATGAGTGCTGCACAAACAAATCAAAAAAGGTCACCATTTATAAACACCACAATATTTTGTTTGAAAATGCAAAATGAGAAGTGGTGGAATTTCAATAATATTTTTAAGCCTTTTCAGATAAGGCACAATCAGCGTGGGTATGAAACAGCTGATTTGAACTAGCAGAAGAGAGCTTAGGGGGAGGAAAAAGCTTTGTCTATAAATGGGAACAAGCACCACTAGGGAACAGACTTTACGGAGTACACATGGGGGTTAAATAGAACCTACTCTCCCAGACAGGTGCAGCTCTCAGCTGAAATATTTCAGATAGCATAAAAATGTGAATACCGCTATCACAAACAATTTCAGTTCCCAGGCAGGTCTAAGACAGTGATATTCATATAAACTCTCTGAGAAGACAGCAGCCATGCCCTACCATATGGTCTGGCACAGTTCAGCATATGGGAATGGTTGCGATTGTTTTCCTTTTCCCAAAATTAGCATTAAAATATAAGTGATAGCTTCAATTAGAAGCAAAGCAACCTGAGCTCAAAATATTATATTAGAAGTAATCCAATGTTCCGAGACAATGTAGACAACAAAAAAATTTACAGTTTGTTAGAGGGTATAAATACAATTAAGACTGAGAAAAGAAGTGAATACATAAATAAATCAATTCCTCCACTACTACGGCACTGAGCAATATTTACTACCAACGTGGATAGAGAGAGAGATGTTTATGGCATATTCACAGAATAGAATTAAAATCATATTCCCCAGTCTGTCAGTTAATATGAAAAAAAAGTATCAAAGAGGCTAAACTACCTTCTGCCATTCAAAAAGCTTCATTAGCTAAGGTGGCTGCAAACTGGTAAAGCAACTTGAAAAAGCCTGCTTTCCTATTTAACTTGTTTAGTCTTAACATAAGACGACTTCTTTTTTCATGGTTCAGCTTCCTTTCATGGATACCATGAGATCCATGGGTTCCAATTCTAAATGTATTCTCTACCAAATGATGGTGGATCATTTGATATCATATGATCAATACCAATTGATCACATTTGGTATCATTGTATGTACACATCACTACAATTCACACCGAACGATTTGGTGGAATCTGATTAAAATGAGATAGCATTCCAGCTCTACAGACAGTTACGTTACATGAAATACCCAGATACATCAGAACACAGTTAAAAGATATGTCTTACTTTCCCATCCAAACTGCATAGCTTTCAGGGAGTTGTGGAACAAAAAGCATGGATCTTCCAGTATCAACATCTACTGCTCCAAAGCAGCCTGCTTCAGTTACTCCAAAAGTCCAGTGAAAGTAAGATTCCTAGGTTAAGACAAAATATATTCTTAAAAGAAAACCCTCCCTTCTACCAGCTCTAAAAATATACTACAGTACACACTAATTCCTACTTTCACGTATCTGAAAGAGATCTGCCTTGCTTTTGGAGTGGGGGGAAGTGGTTTAGGTCTAAAGCTTTTCAGACTGATTAATTTTAGGTTACAATAATACAAATCCCTCTGTTGGCAACTGGAAAGGATCAGAGATTAATAAGCTACCATAAGAAATAAAGAGGTCAACTCAGCACAATAAATATACACCACACAATAAAATACATTCTACCAATTGAGAATTAGGCAATGTAGTATCAGGAGGAAACAATCATGTCACATGAGACAAGGCAAAAGCAGAGTGCAGATTCATTGGGTTGTGATGGCAGAGTGCTGAAGTGAAGACCCAGCCTCCCCCAGAGAAGAGGAAGCTGCACTAGGAACAGCTTTTAGCTAAGAGTTATTTTAAGAACAAGCAAGCAAACAATAAAACACCTAACAATACAGAGATGAATTTTGGTAAGAATAGGCATATGCTCTGATACCCTGGAAAGTGCATCTCTAAAAACAGACCAATAACTACATTAAGATATGCGCTATCTAGATTAGAATTTATTGGGTTTGTTTCTTCATAGCATACAACAGCTCAATTAAATTCACAAAGCAAAGTACTGTAGCAGCCATGCAAAGCACACAGCTTTGCAGGGGTAATGCATAATTAGAGTTCTGTTACGCCAACTTTCCCAAAGACTAAGAATGCGTTCAGCATGACATTAACAAGTTATTAAGTCCTATCTGTGACAGAAGAACACATGGTTACTTAAGGAAGAGTCTAATTTGAGAAGACGTTGTAAATTCTAAGATACATCCTGCTTTGTGGCATACACTATTTATAAAAGCTTGAAATACGCTTTTCTATGAATTAATTCAGTTTAGGTCCACTGTAACATGTTTCACTACAGAAAGAGGGCTATTTTTGGGTCACAGACAAGACTGAAAAAACTAAGAAATATTCCATTGCTGTCTTTAATATTACGTTAAACACTAATAGGCAGTAGGGCCTTGAACAGGTTTAGGCCCTCTAAACCAGATAATGAGCCTGCATACTAAAGCACCGAAAGAGAGAGTAACTCGAAGCTGAAGAGGCAATGTTATAAAGAAGCCAATTTATTTAAGCAAAGCCAGGCAACACACACATGAGAGATAAAGGGAAAATAATTAAAAATCGTTTAAAAATTCATGCAGTTGAAGAGACAGTTTCTTAACTTGATTTGAAGTTTTGATTCAGCTCTCACCTGGCGAAACACGATACCAGTATCAGTACAGTATCTCTGGGTTTCTTCTCCACCCTGCAGCAGAACAATCGAATTCTTCTGGACATCCTTATTCTGTCTCAGGCGATCACACAATCGTCTTCTGTTCAAGGCAAAGAGCGCTACAGGCACTTTCAACGTCTCATTCCCCAGCCAAAAGGAGGGTCTAGAAAAGATTTTTTTAATTGACAATTAATGGAAGACAAAGACAGTGGTTAGCACAATTCAGATGCACAGTGGTTGTTACTTTAGTCTAGAACAGAAAAGGAAGTTTAGTTCAACTCTACAAACAAGATGCCAATCACTCAAGCGGAAGAGATGCTGTATACAAGTATTGCTCTTGAGTGACGATCAAACATTGCTCACATGTGTACCAAAGGAAAAAGATGGCAACAGAAGACAGGGCTGGCTGCAGCTATGGCCCACAACATGTCACTTGTTACATCCCTTTAGGTAAAGCAACACAAAACGTAGATGCAGAAAGCAACAACAGCCTGGGTTGCCTGAGTAAAAGCAAAACAGGAGAGCAGAAAACAAGTTCCGAGTTACTGAAAACAGAAGTCCATGCATACAAGCAGCTTCAGCAAGTGACTGACCTCATACACGTGGCCGCAGGAGTGTGTCCTGGGTACCAGTGACCTCCTGCTATACATCACCGCCTGCCCCTAAGGCAGTACAAATGTGCTGAGACAGCCCAAAAAGGTTCTGAAATATTGTACTCAACAAAGCCACCACTGGGAGAACACAGTTTAAGAGAGCTCTCTCTTAAAATAAACTGGTCATTAAGTAATTTAAGGTGTTTAAAGTACTACAATAATATATTGCTGTTTCATTCACATTTGTTATAGGTCCATTCACTTTTTGGAGCTTTACCAGCAGAAGCATAGTAGCTTGTTGTAGGGTTGTTTTTTCTTTTTAAATCAGATGAGGAGAGAAGAATCTAAGAGCATTCCCTTTTTTTTTATGCTTAAGATAGCAAAGCTGTGCTTTGGAGCTTCAGTACTACAGATGAATACTGTTTTATCAATGAAATCCTATGATGTAAGTTCAGTTTGTCCCTCCATCTCAGCTTCTCTCAGCTTATTGAAGACTGACTGGCTGGCTGGTCATTTTCTATCAGATGGGCTTCTAGAGGAGATGACAGAAGGGTGCAGTTAAATTGTTACTATGTTAAAATGACAAGAAATGAACCACCAAGGGACTTAACCTTAGATACACAGAGCTCCACATCTTAATTATGATATTGTTTTCATAGGCAATCTGAAAGGTAACCTTTGATTTACAGCTGCATAAAGTAACCTCTTGAAAGTCTTTATCAGCATCAGAAATGTAAACCCTGTAATTTCTTGCTGCAGACACAGCGTAAAAGAGCTAATAAAATACTTTCTTTTACTTGTTTGTAACTACTTGATATAACAGCGTAAGTAATTTTAGAGGGTGAAAGACTGCTCTTGCTAATCCAATTTTCAAACTACCTGCCTAGGAGTTCAGCTGATGGTGCACAAAACTCAAATGAGTTTATTTTTATTACTTCCCCCACACTCCTGATAAACCAGCACCATGGCAGGCGATCATTACAAGGACTACAGACTACCTATTGTGGTACATCAGCATAGCGTGGAAGCACAGCGTAAGCTTTCATTTTGGGGTACCCATGCCTGTAGTAAGAATGAAGCAAGTTCATACAATCCTAGCAAAAGCTACTGAAATTTTTACATCAGATAGCAAGCCTTAAACTAATTATTGGCAAGACTTTTCAGATGCAAAGCAGTGGCTCAGCAACTCAGCACTGCACAAGCGGTTGAAAACTCTGTTATCGAAGTAAGATCACCCCCTGGAGTAACTCCATCCAGAGGGCTGGAAATCTTACACTGACCTTATTGTAAGTATAAAAGGGAAGAGAAAACATGATCGGACACCCTTATGCCATAGGTTGCTCTCAGATCTTTGTATCAGCTGATAAAAAAAACAAAACCAAAAAAAGGCAGAGGTTGTAGCAAAACCTGTCTTATGTTTTGTTTCAAAGGAAAGAAAAAAGTCATCTTTGTTGTAATTTTACCCTCTTCACAAGTTCTTCTTTTTGCTGTGATTAACTAAAAAAGAAAAAAAAAAAAAAAAGGATTCTGACCTCTCTTCTTCTCCAGGCCTATTCCTACACCCTGGAGCTCACAGGAAGCTGCTACAAACGCACATTTTCATCTCCATTAAGTTTACTATTAATGCTTTTATTGCACTTAAAACCTTTGACAACCAAAATGAGACTCAAGGAGAAATAATGATGTCAGGCAGCAATTCCTACTGGTAGTCTCACTAATCCACTTTAAGAGTAACTTTTACTGGAATGTTAACACTGGAGCAGAAATGCATTCTGATGGCAATAAGATTGTTCTTCTACACATTTTATCTAAGACCACGGCAAAACTGTGTTCCTCTTTATATATAACAGATCCTAATTTCCCTACTTGAATTTGATGTCACAATATTCATCAACAGCAGAATTTGGCCCTGTACAGTAGTTTTAGATTTGCATATGTTTTTTCATAGGCATGGCCTTGGTCTCTATTTTAAGACTGCAGTAACAGCCACTGCAGCTGAGTGTGCTGGATGGCACAGAAAGGGCTGCAGGACACAGGAGGGCTGGGCTGCGTCTTGTTGCAAATATTGCTCGGTTCCTCGAGTTCTCTGCTAAGCACTGACAGGTGAATTCAAGCCTTGGACTGTATGAGCTTGCCAGGCAACAGGCCTACTTTCACAACTGAAATTCTGCAGAGAAAAACAACTAGGTTTCAGAGAGAACTCAACTTAGAGCTAAGCTTACTTCCTCGACGGCCTTCGTTCTCTCTTCTCTCCCGCAAGCACAAAATGACGGCACCCACATGGACGGACTAACACCACAGCCAGACACCCACAGGTGCTGCTTTGCCTGCAGAGATTGAGTCGCTCTGTATGCGTGACCCCAGCACCAGCTTTCCACAACATCTGCAGAGAGCTTTTTTCAGAGACTGGCACCTACAAGGAATTTAAGTCTTAAGAAAAAGAGTATGGCTGTACATCTGGCTTTCTATTGCAAGTAATGATTTGGAAAGAGAACTCTCATAGTACTGAAGATCACAATAAAATTCTTCACACATAACATTGCTCTGTTACTAAGAAATATATGGCAGGTAAGTAGGTTACAACTGGCCTGGTGTTTATTTTTCCCCCCCATAATCCTTCCAGCCCAACTGTTACAAACCCCTGTGCCTATACAGTCCTGTCTATGCCATGATTAGTAATAGCACTTTTTCAGTTTCAAATATAAGAAGTCATTGCTATGCCACTTGTAGTACGTTGAGTGGGCACAAGTATACAACCGCCTCACACATGTATCAACCCTGCAGACACACGTGCAATGACATCAGCGTAAAACTCTTATTTGCCACCTAACAAGACTACCATAAATTCTTCCTAGAGAGGGAATTACAAGCTTTCAATTTTGGTCTGTGATCTCTTAATCACTCACCCAGTTTATACCACACAAGACACACAAATATCAGAATATAATTAGTACAATACGTTGGCTGGTGCTTGAAGGTCCGTTTCTTCTGTTAATGCAAGGACGCTGCTGTCTCCAGCCACAAACTCAACTCTAACACAGAGTTATATATTTGATAATTAAGTGTATTTAATGTAAGCATTGCTTTGTGGCGCACACCTCTTTGAAGCTATGCAAGCTTCTGCAAATAAGCATTAGTCAGTGCCAGAAATGGCTACTTGCAAGACCAGGACAGGACAAGTGAAGCTCAGCTTCCTCATTTTCACTAGTCTGGTACCAGAATTCAGCCATTGCTCAGTCTGATAAAGGCCTCCCACAGTAGCTGACAGTTTCCCTGCTGGCTGTCACACACAATTTTTATGATCACTTAGGCCTAAGCCCTCACAAGAGCTCTTTTATTTTATTTTACTGGAAGTGAAATGTAGCTAGGAACATTAAACTACATATATTTCTTTAAAGGACATTTTTCTTTTGCCTGGAACTGTTGAATTTCCAAACTTATTTCAGAAGTTTTGTATTTTCAGAAAGCTCACATTTTGTTAATCTATGCTCTAACATTTTTGTTGTGTTTTGATGCAACCACCAGAACACATGGCTAACCATGAATCCTATTTCACTTCTGGTTTTCCCACCATTTTTCAGTTAACCTTTTGTACTTCTGGTTTTTAGAGGAAAGCTGACAGACTGCCATTTCTGTTCTACTGTGGTCAGGCAGACAGGATCCAGATTTCAACGAAGTTGAGAAACCACTGAAACTATTTTTCAATAAGTTATTATTTGGTTGTTGATTGGGCCTTATTTATTTGTTTGTTTTGAGCAACAGAGCCGTCAACTTCAGCTTGAAGTCTAGCCAATTTTTAATGCTGTTTCCACACAAAATACGTGAAGTGCAAGAGGCCTACGCTAACAGCAGCACAAGCAAATAAGCAATACAAGGGAAACAGTAAAAGCCATTACTGCTGTTTAAGGTGTAAAGTGGATGTTTTCTTCACGGGAAACTCAGTGCTCCTTGTAAATAAATCAACAACTTGAAGTTCTGGCTCTGCTAGATGTCCTACCTACCCACCCCAG
Organism: Phoenicopterus ruber ruber; assembly: GCA_009819775.1. Lineage (NCBI taxonomy): Eukaryota > Metazoa > Chordata > Aves > Phoenicopteriformes > Phoenicopteridae > Phoenicopterus > Phoenicopterus ruber. The sequence continues at coordinate 12,494,219 of CM020227.1, forward strand.
CCCAACCTTGCTCTCAGCAGGGCCAGGAGGAACATCCCTGCACAGGGAACACCCGGGCAGAGCTCGGGGGAAACCAGGGGCAGGGGAGGACCTCACAGGGCAGCAATCTCCACCCAAAGAGGGAAGAGTCAGAGCCAAGTCCCAGCATGACCTCTTTTGGCAACTATGAAAAGTTCCCCCCTCACTTTGATACATTGTTAATGGCATCTTCTTAAAGCACTGGAGAAATGGCTGAATTTAGCTATAAAACACGGGAGAGACCTTGCACTAAGTAATCCACAGCCACCTTTAAGCATGATTTCCCAAACCTAACGCAACTTAAAGATAACCCACGGCTCGGGGGAGGCACTGCTGAGCCGACCCGGCGGTAACCGGAGAGGCCGCCGGGGTGCCCGTGGGACCCCTCCACAGCTCTCTCGCCGTCCCACCCAAAACCCGCTGTCATTTCAGGGAGCCGCTGCCCCAGCGCAGGCAGCCCGGCCTCCCTTGCAGGCTGCACAGCGACAGCCTCCCTCCCGGCCACCCCGCCGGGCCGGGCCCGGCCCACCCCAGCCGGCCTGGGGCAACCGCCGCCCTCCGGCACCCCCGACCCACCCGGGCCCCTCAGCGAGACCCCGCCGGCCTCGCAGAGCCGGGCCGCGGCCGCCGCCGCGCAGCACCGCGCGGAGGGACTGGGGGGGAGCCGGGAGGACGCGCAGCCGAGGCCGAGGCGCAGGGCCCGGCGGGCCCGTGAGGAGCAGGTAGCGGCGGCGGTACCGCGGCCGAGGAGCGATGCTTACCCCGCCGCCGCGGCCATGTTGCCTCGCCGGACTTCGCCCGTCATGTGACGGCGGGGCCGGGCGGGCCGGGCCGCTGTGGAGGAGCGCGGCGGCGCCGCCTCAGCGCGGGGAGCCGATGGCGGGGCGGGGCGGGGCGGGGCGCGGCAACGTCTTCGCGGCCGGCCCTGTGAGGGGAGCAGGGCCCGCCGCCCACAGCGGGTCCCCAGGCGCGCCTCGGCCTTGCAGGCACTGACAGGCCACTGCTGTCCCCACAGGCTGCTCCTCTCAGGCTCTCTGGCAGGGGAGAGGCCCCGGCGAGGGCCAGGACTTGAGCTCCTTGCACCTGAGGGGTGGTGGTCATTGGGAACGCTCTGCAGCTGCGTCCAAAACTGGAGAGGGGGTTTTGAAACCAACACCTCACATATTGGCTGCTTTTACAAGAAACAATGAGATTCCTTGGAGCTAAAAGCTGTATAATGGAAATACAACCTTTTACAGGGATTGCTCTCTTGTAACAGACCTCCTCTAAATAAATGGTTGCTCAAAAAATCCATTTAATGTGCCATGCTGCTATAATCCCTGTAAGAGATGCTTTCCACTTGCATTTTGAAACCGAGAAGGTGTTTAACAACAGCCTTCAGGCATGGTCCGCTGTAGCGAGCACCAGCTCTTGGACTTGCCTCACTCTGCTGAATTTTGCTCCTATTCACCCAGATTTCTTCAGAACTTGAGTTGACTTGTTCTTGCCTCAAAATTATAAGCTACCTGAAGAAACCAACAATTCATAGGCTAGGGTTCACATGGCCAGTAACTGCCATACAGCCGCAGAAGAAAATACCCAGAAGCATGAAATATCGGATAAAGAATGAGAGATGCGAGCTCTGCTGTGTGACCTGAATACATTGTTCAGCTGCTCTATGCCTCAATAAAACAGTGATAAGTACTGCTCCAAGCTGGCAGCTCATCGCAGGTACCGCTGCCCTCCCTGACTGGAAGGAAAGCGCAAGTCCTCGCTCTGCTGCTGCAGAGCAATGCCACTTCTCTGTTGTTCTGGCACTGATCTCAAAAGAAAGTACTGCGATACCGCAAAATATTTGGCTAATGCACCTGGAGGGTCTGCTTCCACCACAAGTGCTTGGGAAAGAGAGAGGAATGCAGGTCAGTGAGGAGAGCAGGAGGGAGGGGGATCATAAAATACGTGGAGCTTGAAGTTCATGTTTGTTACAACAAATCAGTGCACTGTTATTAAGAAATGTGCATGACTAAAACCCTTTTTTGGTTGGCCAAATTGTCCACTAGAAGTTGGAATAAAACTGCAGCTATTCATGCACAGCTGTCTCTGAAGTGGTGTGTGAAATCTGCAGGGCAATCACGGGGAAAGACTGATTTCAGAAAGCCTGGAGAGGAGTGTGTAAATTAAGACAACTAGAAAAGTCAAGTAGTCATCCTCTAGCTCTTGATGTTTTTATGCCCAAGGGTCACAGACCTTTACTACAAAATATATAATGAAAGAATCAGAAGCTTCTTTCACGGACTGCCCATTTGACAATGAACAATACTTATTTTTGGCTCCAGATTAATGGATAAAGCCCCATTTTAGACATTATCATTGATAAGCTGTTGAATTTCAAGGAACTTCCCTCAGTTTATGCAGACTGAAAAAGTTTTTTAATGTAAACTAGAGCAAAGTATTTTACCGCTTTCAGTCCTCTAGTGATGCTCCCTCTGCTTAGACTCCAGCAGAATTAGTGGGAGGAGGCAGGGAAGCTCACTTTGCCTTTCCTTCTCCTGTCAGGAGTAGAGAGAAAAGACTAAAGCCTTCAAGGCATTCTTCCAAATACTGTCATTAGTGGCTTCAGGCATTCATCCTTCCCAGTTCCTCCTTGCCTACCGATACACTTGCGCTCCTTAGAGAAAAGATCTCCTGCATTGTAGTATCTGCTCTCTAAAATGGGTTTTCTGGGTCTCTTTGTCCTGTTTATTTTAATTTCCTCCTATCTTCCCCTTGGTCATTTTACCCTCCTTCCAAAAACAATTGCTGAGATTTAGAAGAGTTACCTGCATTGTATTAAATCTCAGCAGAAAATAAGACTCCATTCCTTAGGAAAAAAACCCCAAACAAACATGTTTTATTTTATGTTGTTTGTTATCTAAAATATTCTATTCTCCTGTCTCAGGATTTGAAAGAATGAAACTTCTGCATTATGCACAAATTAAAGTCATTTGCAAGGTGGCTATACTGGCAGCCAGTTGAAACACCAGCCACAGGAATGATACTGGCAGCCAGACTGGGAGCAAGACCAGCTTTATTGCACACATAGATAATTCTGATTGTCTCTGCACTGTGTTTGACTCTGCAACTGAGATAATGCAGAAGTGGACCTTAGTATCTGAGAGACTAATTTAGAGCATTTCCCTCTAAAATAAGGTTCGACTGACCATTACTGTCACTTATCTCCCAGTAGGACTTCTCTCTGTGGTCAAGAACATCCTCTCTCATGCTGAAGACCTGATTTTGCACTTCTGGCATCTTCAGACTCCCCACTGTAGCAGTCTGGGCGTACAAGAGATGCAACACTGCAACACGTGATGGGATTCTGCACTGGCCAGATTCTGGTCAAAAATCTGGTTTAAATCTGCTGTGTGAGCACACCAGAAGCATGGTAAGGGCTCTCAATCTTTAACTGTTATTCAAACACTGAGTAGAACAATGTGCTGCTTAAATAGGGAAAATTCAAATCTGCAGAATGAGACAAAGCAAAACAAAAAAGCAGTTGAACACAAGCATCCCCTGGTCTGTTATGTCCTTGCACTGGGGACAGGAGAGTAACTGCAGTCCTGCAGTCTTGCTCAGAATCCAGCCAGTGTCTTTCTGAATTATATCCAGCTGTAGACAGCCCCTGAGGGTCCCTAGAAAAATTTCCTTTCCCTCACCTCTGAGACCCAGCTGTGTATCTCCTCCCAGCTCCTACACAGTTTGTACTCCTGCTCCTTGTAGGACCTTCTGTCTCTCCTCAGGCTATGTACTAGTTAGCCAAAAGTAACTAAATTGCATAAGAAGCTCTTTTTATTCCTATTATAAAGATTTAAAACTACTCAAATTTTCCGACGCAGACATTCACCTGGCAGAAAAGACTTTGGAAATACTAATGGAAAAGTTACTGTAACAATTGGTCACTTTTCACTTAAACAAGAAACCAGCATTGATAAATTGGTACCAGTATTTTTCTATTGCTGTTCATCCCTCTATATTTTAAGTTTTTAGACTGCTGTCCAGGCAGGATCTTAGAGCTCAGCACCGTCAGTGAGTGCATGTACATCTTCTGTTATCCTAGCTGGAAAGAAATAATGTTAGGTTAATAACCTTCCTTTTATGACATGAAAATTACATAACTTGTGAATACAGGTCAAGATATTTTCCCCTGGTTTTACAGTACAATAGATGAAAATCCAAAGTTAGCAGGGGCAGATGCAGTCCAAATACGAACTGAGGGAAAAGGAAGGATGCTGCAGCTGTGATGACAGCATGTGCTAGGGGAGCATCACCCCTCCCTTCTGCCCTCCAGCCCAGGTTGGGTGTCAAAAGAAGAGCTAAATGAAGAGCGCTCTGACTGCTGCACAGTGCTTGAGCTTCTCTCCTGCTTTGGGAAATGCAGTTGGCGAGAGAGCCGATCATCCGGGGCTGCCATGAGGGATCGCAGAGCCACACTGAGAACACAGTACCACAGTAAGAAGTCTTGACCTCCCAATGTCATGACACGAAGTGAGGAACGGGGTCTAATGCTGAGTGACTAAGGTCACCACAGGCTCTGCTTTGTAAATCCTTACCTGGTTATATGATTACACTACAAGTTTCAGCTGATTTCCTAAATATCTAGAAAGTGTCCATATTATACATGCCGTCACAAAACCAGAAATAACAGGAAATGCTGATTTATCAGCACACAAATTTTTCTAAGTTCAGCTTGATCTGGTTTTCTGCTGAGTATTTCCCCAAATTTTCGGAAGCTAGAGCATTGTTGGCTGAGATGCTCTGTGACCTTCTCCACTTAGATGGGAGAGCACTGGCTAGGCAAAGAACAACAGATAGCGTTTGTAGGTATATGAGCAAAAGTATTTTATACAGTGTAAAATCAGCTGGTAGTCCAAAGTATTTGTACCATTTCGTATGTGAAAATGTGTTAATACTGGGTTTTTTCATTGAATTACTATACATAAATCCCTAGCATTTAATCACTGAAAGAGATACACGTGCTGCCTTTGTTTGATACAATGGCCACAAGTCTTTAACTTGGAATTAAGATTACAAGGTCCCTTCAAAGTAACAGATTGAACAAAAGCATCTGCCTTCGGCATTTTCATCATGAAACAACTTTGAGTAAATTTTCCCTCAAGCACTAAATGTATACTGCTGTATTGATCTTTTGGATCTTGAAATAAAAGTGTGATTTTCTCAAAGCCTGCTTGAACTAAATTATTATAAAAGACAAGAAAGGTAAAGCATTACATTGCCTCATTACTCTCCCCATTGACTTTCACTTCAGAGTAAGAAAATCTAGTATAGTCAAAATGTGCCCATTAAGGATCGGACAGCCTAAGGTAGCTTCTCCCTGTATTGATTGATCTTTAGATTTTATTTTTGGGGGTGTTTTTTTGCAATTCCTTAGTATAGACTGTCATTGTTTCATTTAAATCAATCTGCCCATCTGTATTTATAAGTTGCTGCCACAGGAACTATTATCTCATAAAACACGTATTACAACAGCTTTATCAAAACTGCTCAGAAGACTTCTTTTTAGTGGGGGTTTTGGTTTGTTGGGGTTTTTTTAAGAATCAGTGGCCAATGCGATGATCTCAGTAACGTTTCTCTCATACCTCTGGCAGCTTGAAAGAATCAATTTTTGTATATTGCAACATATTGTTTTGCTTCAGTAAAAGGAGACTTCTCAATGATTTTCACTCTGTTTGCTCATATATTGGCTTCTTTTGCTAACCCATGGCCATGAAGGCATAGTTTGTACCTGTCTGTGTGTCCTTTGCATAGTGCCCAGCACCATGACTCCTGAGCAGTCTCTTCTGTTTTTCTAAGGGTTGTGTGCCTGTATACTACATAAAAAATGTGCTGTGTGATGTGAGTGCAGTTCAGTCATCGTTAATTGCCAGGAATAAGAGATAAGCCGCTATCCTGTATTTTCTTTTTTAGAACTGTTACTAGTTAGTATGATAGATGGACATTTTTGTTTATTCTAAGTGAATTTTATAGAAAGTGATGTAGTGACATTTTACAACACTGGGTTTAGGACGTGAATGTAGTAAGTATTACTGCAGCCGTTACCCCAATAGCGTTACCAATGTTACTGTGGACACATCTGAGAACAAAATTCCTTTGCATTACTCATGATTTATTTCCTCAGCATTTCTCATTTTCAAATGCACAGCCTTTTTCTACAAAGAGGAGTGGCACACGGGCTATATTTCGAAGGGCAAAACCAAAGGTGCTTTGCACCATCTTCTAGAGTAGAAGCGTGGGAAGAAGCTGATGAAGTTCCTGTACTGTGTGACAGAAAATTTTGTCTAGCCTGCACATGAACATACAACCAATTGTACAATGGGAAAGCATCACTTCTCATGCAAGTTCCCCATGGTACCAGAAATTTACCTGAACCCTAGCAATATATTGTACAGTTATAATACAGAACATGTTTACAAATCTTAATTTTTCTTTCCGTACTGTCTGCATAATATACTCTCCACCCAGTGCATAACAAATCCCCAAACAAGCTTATAATATGCTTATGTAAATATTTTCTCAAAAGATTAATGCCTTCAGGTTTTTGCAGATTACAATTCATATCTTCACACCGATTTAAAGTCAGATTTCCCACTTTTTTGGTAAGAAAATCCTCTTTAATTATTTACTGTTTATATGGAAAGTATTTTCCACTCTGAGATCTTGCATTAAAATTTTAAGCCACTGGTTTATCAGCACCTGCATTTTGATGATGATGAAGAAACTGCTTTCTCTTACCCAGAGTTATCTGAAATGAGTTCTTTCAGGCTTTGCATGGGCAACATTTCCTTTTTCTGTTTGAAACAGTCCTACCCACCTTGCCAGGAAAGAAAGACCTACATCTTCTGATACTGCCCTCTAATGATAGAAACCACCGCCTCTTCAGCTTTTCCTTTCTTACACTGTTCCGTTGTGTGGCAACAGCCAGTCTAAGATGGCCGAGTGACAGTGAGGTTGCCATGGAGCCACGTCTGCCACCGCTGTGAACTCGGTGGTGCAGACGTTCCTGGCCAAAAGTCATCAGTGCTCCTGCCCCAAAGTGACTCCCAGGGTTAGCCCTCAGCGCCAACTGCAGAAGAGGAGATACACAACTTCCTATTCATACAAACCACTCATCTAATCTCCTTTGCATCCGACTGGAAATTTAACCCAGCTGTCTCCTGGCTTCAATTTAAAACCAAAGTGATAAGCAACTGGCCATCAAATTATCTAATGACAGCTTATGTCCTGTGACTGTAGCACTGTTTCAGTTTGGTCAGACCACTTACGCTACCCGGCATCCAAAGCCCACTCCCATGAGGAAGCTCTAAGCTGGGAGCTTAGGAAGGAACGGAGGGGATTGTGCAATAACATGCTAGAGGACAGAGAAGACAAAAATCAAGAGCTTGTGAATCAGGGAATTCAATTATCTTTTGAACTGTAATAAATGGCTATTTTAGACAACCGCTCTCTACCCCAAAGACAAAATACAGCTTTTCCCCCAGGAGGTGGAAACTGTGCCAAAAGTACGAAGTGCACTAAGGATGTTATATGCCTCTTCACCTTTTAATGAATCAACTGACTAACATTTATTTTAAAAATGGGTCATATTTACAGGCATTTTTCAAAGACTCCCAGTTTGATAAGAGTGAGACTTGGTTTATTGCAGAGACACTCAGCCCTCGTTTCCAGAGCACGTACCTGTCCGCCCTGTGCACAGCTGCCCCATGCCGAAGTTACGCTGGGCACAGGTATCTACAAAGTGACTTGGATGCATGCATGAAAATTAGACTCAGTGAGATTCAACTTGGGCAACAAAAATAATATCCACAATCACCATCCTCTGCTGCCTAGCCTCTACATCGAAATATCATTGTCTGGTTTTAACTTCACAGTCACAAACATAGACGTGATTTCTAAGAAATGGTTATTTGTCATCTCAAAAACTCTGTTTTGCTAAACTACCCTTTAGTTCTGCACAAGTTTAAACTATTGTGAGGACAGCTTCACTTGGTTTCCATCAGCATTAGCAGTGTTAATGTAATTTGTGGTAAGGAGATTCAGAAAGGAAGCTCAAAGAATGTGTGTGGTTTAATATCGTGTGTGTGTGTGGTATTTCCAAGCATCCTGTGTGTCAGGTGGCATCTGTCTGCATCCTTGAAAATAAAGGCTCATACAATTTCACTAATGTGGTGCTACAGCTGTGCCATTTTCCCCCCCTTAAGCCCTGACAGGCGTCTTTGTTTGTTTGTATGCAGGGGCTCTGTTTGGACTGTTGCCTGGTGTCCTTGCTTTGTATGCTGGCAGGAGAGGTGATAGTTTTGTTTTGTTTTGTTTTCATTATCAGAAGATGTGGTAACTTTTTTGCTACTATTACTGTTGACAGCAACAACTCTTCTAGTCCAGGCTGGCATCATGTGACGGCCAGAGATAAAGAATTCAGCTTCAGAAAGTAACGTGGGTTCTTACCAAGTTCCAGAACTGGGGAGATGCCAAGCAGCAGCATCACCCTACGATGCCGTCAAGGTGTAGCAAGGCAGCCTACTCTCCTCCAGCCCCAGCTCACTTCTCAATGAATACAGTTAGGGGTTTATACTGAGTATCAGGAGGTATAGAGCAGGTATAAACCAGAACAGTTCCAGTATTAAACATGACACAGCAGTGCTAATTTAGGACCTGACCATGTGTGTTGTTTTACTTCCTACTAATTTCATGTTTTAACTGTGTAGCACCCCTTTCGTGATACCACCCTTCCCCTTTTGCATTGTATGGAGTAGGGGCAGAAAAGCAGTATTTGTTGCTTTCCCAAGACTGAAAGAGGTCATTTTCACTTGTTTCCAAAGATATAAACAACAGAGAAGGAGAAACCTCTCCAGGCTTGGGCTTCTTTCTGAAATCACATCTTAGAGCATTTCAGTACCGTCCACCAGCTTGTCAGCGGCTCGGGGCTGCACGCAGCTCCCTCCTTGTGTGAGGTTTTCCCAGTTTTACTCTTCTGCACTAAGTATGGGAAAGCAAATCTCTGAGTCACGCTGCAAAGCAGGCCCAGTGACAGGCTGACTAATGGTGCTTTGACAACATCCAATAGATTTTACAGGGATTAAGGTCTCGTCAGAAATTTGTCAGCAGTAGTTTAGGAAATACTTACTGAAGATTTGCAGAGTTAACAACTCTGTGGGTGTTTGCTGTTTGGCTATCTACATAAACAAACAGCTGGCGCAGCTGGAATAAAATAAGCAAAGTTGTTACTAATTTAGACTCTTTGGGCATGTCTCTGCTCCAGGCACAGAAATGACTGCACTGGAGTGTACTGGTATCCCAGCTATTTTTAAACCACCTAGCTTGGTACTGGCGGAAGCCAGCTACAGCAGCACAGAGCTCATCATGGGTTCATTTACCCGGCTTTTTGGCTCACACATTAGTGCCAACAGGATTAGCTAAACCCTTTTAAAATCAGAAAAAGGAGATACAAAGGACTTGATGCAGCAACAGTCTGATTCAAAGAGAAAACTCACAGTTGCTCACACTAGGAGATGTGACAGGCTACACAGATGAAGACAAGAAGCTTAAATTTGCTGTAGTGGACAACGGCGAGGCAGGGAGCCAGTAAAGGCAGTGGCTGCTGTGGGGCCACTGTCTGGCCTTCACTGTGAATCCTTTATGTCATCGCAAATGGAAAATGTTACATGGAAAAGAGGGAGACTCTTATTAATAAAGAGTCACTGGGGTAATGTGCAGTAGAAGAGGAGAAGGGATTGTGTCTGGACTTGTTTGTCTGCGAAGAGCTTTATGTGCTGCAAGAGCTCTGACTTACTGCTTCTGGAAGACTTTTCTAACTAACTTCTGTGTCAAAGTTCAGAGACCTTTCCCACATGCCTAGCGCTAGTTGGCAGAACTACCCCTTTGTTTGTAGTAATTTCTTATCAACAGTGACTTGTTTTATGCGTGTCACTCTTGCTCGTTAGGGGCGGGTCAGACAAGCAGGACAGGCAATTGCCCAAGGCAATCAAATGCTCACCGCCTGGTAACTTCTGGCTAAGAGGAAGGACATAGTCCCACTTATCCAATAATCTATTGACCTAGCCCTAATCTTAGATTTATTCTTCTCATAGCTTGAGAGTTAGCAAGATTAAAAAGTGCAATACACAGAAATGTAAAATATAAAATTAAAACATCCAGTAAACTTCAAACTGCCACCAAGAGCCACACTGCTTGCTGAGATTGCAATCTTTCAGAACAGGACTTGCTGAGAAAAGCAGTTTCTTGCAAAAGACGTCCTTCTTGTTCAGAATATTTAGGGCCATGGCTAAGGCATGGATCGGGGCTAGGTCCTCAGAAAACTAAAGTGAAGACTAAAGAGCTGTACATTAAGAAGCCTCCTAAAGCTATGCCAGCTGAGCCCAAAGGGGACGACAGTAGAAAATGTATCCAGCTATTAACTGGAGAGAAGCACAGTCCCTACAGTGCACCGAAGAAAGAGTGAGGAATGCCATTCCTACGGCACAGTGCAAGCCTGCCAGACTTTAATGAGACAGGCTGACTAACGGGGGAAGGATATGGGAGATGTTCAGCAGGAGCAGGCCTCGACCTTGGAACTGAGCCCAAATTCTGTAGCGGAGAGTAATAATGAGAAAGGCAAGATCAAAGGAGACAGCTCTAACAAAGAGGCGAAAGAGATAGGTAAAGACACGCGAGCACTTACCAAGTACTTGGCTTCTCAGTCCTTTGCTTTGGGCTTGACCTCGTGTTCTCCCAACTCTCTCTCTTCCGTCATCTTTGCAAGCCCAATCCCGGTGAGCAGGGACACCCTGTAGCTGAGCTGTTGCAGCATGCTGTATACAGTACGCCTGCTTGATACATTCACAGCCATTATGCATGGGTAATTTTTATTACCCAGGGGCATTTCTCTTTTACATATCCCTAGCTACAATTTTACTGAAATCATTTTCTTTTTTATTGGCCTCTTACATTGTTAGAGTGCCCGTGATTTCCCCAAGGTTAGATGATGAATGACAACACATCATACGAAGACAAAATACAGGCATTTGCCAACTATAAAACGGATTTTTTTCATTTGATATGTTTCCTTTTTTTTGTGCAACAACAATAAGCAACCTTGATGGGATGAACAGTACAAATAGAAGTTTAACAAGCTCTCTTCTGAACCCGGGATCACACAAAAAATAGATTCAGTAAAGATACTAGATTCTACGAACATAATGGACCTTCAGAAAATGGATTAACCATTTTAAAGACAATTTCAAATGTTTTCAGCTGGGTTCAATCCTGCAATTAGTTGTGCCTGGGCAGCCAGCTGGGTCCTTGAGAGGTTCCAGTGACTTCAGCAAAATCAGTGGGAATGTAGAGAGACGTAACCTTTAATCTATACACTACCAAACGCAGGCTCAACTCCTCAGCAGCTCAGGGATCTCCTTTCCCCCCTTGCTTTTCCCCAGACCTCTCCCTCAGACCCGGCAGCACAGACACCCTGCCGGTCACGCACGAGCAGGCAGCGTGCCTCTGTCCCTCCCACCCTCCCCGTCCTTGCGAGCATTTGATAGCAGCAATAGCTCACAGCCAACCCCATGCAGGAGGCAGCTTTTGTACAGACAGTATTTTCTGTTCAAACAGGCATTCCCAGCTGCTCCCGGGGAACAGAACATGAATATCATTGCTTTTCTGGCTGAAGCTATGTGATCTTAGCCAAGCTTCAATCTGACCAATAGGTCTTTCCTTAAAAAGCCAGGGAAGAAGTAGCAAGCAATGTGCAGGTGTCCACAGGCAGGTACCTGGTGTGAGAGTGCTGCTGTACCTGCGGATGAAAGGGGCTCAGGGACGTTCCACGGAAAGACAGTATTGATCCAAATGTGCGAACAGACATTTCCTCTCTAACATATGCAGACTCCATGGGCAGCAGCGAGTTGGCCTTAAAAAAAGAAACTTAAATTCAGATTAGAAAAATAAAAGAGAGACGATCGACACTATTTTAGTACGTTAAATACTTCCAAAAAATTCAATTATCAAAATCTCCAAGTGACCATCGTTAGGCTCACTGGCCTGAAGGTGAATATTTTGGTGGCAGAATGGTAGGATATAGGAATACCAAGTGCCCCAAACACTACAGAAATACTTCACATCTAATACTATACATCTACCTATCCATACCTATACACCTAACTATCCACGCAACACTGGAGGGAGAGCAGGTAGCCAATTTTATCTTGCTTGCTTCAGTCCTGGCTTGTTGCCCAACCAGGCACACTGAGGGTGGTGAGCTGCCCCCTCTGATACTTCTATCCCCCTTTTTCAAGACCTGATCCAAAACTCAGTGAAGTTCACTGAAAGACTCGAACTGACCCAAGGCTTTGGTTGACCCTTGTACCCTAATTTCTTCTATTACCAGGATGGAAAAAAAGAGATTCTAGTGTTAACAAAAAAAAATACCAGAAGAGAAAAAAACAGCAGAATAGAATTTCAAAGCATCAAATGTAACTAACAGGGTTTTAAAGAGAAGGACTAAGCAGAAAGCATAAATAACATGTAACCCAAAAAGAGCTTAGAAACAAGTTACGTGCCTGAACTTTTGAACTCAATCTTTCCACTGTACTATCATATATAGAAATGACATGACTGATGGACTTGAAAGCTGCATTTCAAATTTTGCAAATGAGATTAAATTAGAGAAAACATCCAAAGCATTTCTAATACAATGGAGGTGTTAGATTGATTATACTCTTGGATTAACACATGGTAATTGCAGATACACGAAGACTTTTAAGTCTTCAAGCAAAGAACCTGCAGAAGAAATAGCTATTATTTGGAAAGGCACTGGAGCAATCTACCTCATAAAACAGATAAAACTTACCGTGTAATATTGTTAAGGTTTTCAGCCAATGTACATATGAAATGAAAAATAGAGAATCAGATTGCTTAAGGAATAATAGAGAGATAAAAGGACCGACAGTTTTATTGTGTAAGGCACTGGTTAGATGTCACAGAGACTTCAATCACTGAAATGAAAAAATATTTTCACTATACCAGTAGCGAGCAGAGAAAGAGTAATGTAATTAAGGGTGTACTCAGACATGCAGTGTCAAACCTCTGCTATCGTTTGGAAGAGCCAACACTAAGTCAGGCTGTTCCACGCAGGGAGTCGAGGCTAAGGCGTACGACTCCCCACGTACAGCCAGCTCAAAGAGCAGGCGCAACCAGCCACGCAACCTGCTCACCGAGGAGTGGTAACTCAGGTGTTTGCACCCATCTTGCAAATACAGGATTCATGACTATGCGTCTTGCAGTATTTGTGCTCTTCATGAAGACCATATGTGGTATCAGGTTAGCACAAAATGTATAGCAAAGTATACAAATACTGCGCAACTCTCTTGCCAAGTATTTTTAGACAAGCTGTAAATGGGAATCCCCAGTGTTTCAGCATTAGGTGTCAAGTGAAAAGGATCCAAATGTAGTAGCTATAAAATCTCATGATTGATCTAATGTTTCTGTACTTGAAGTAGGCTTTTATATCCCAAGTTCTGCCAATCATATATAAATTGCTGAAAAAAACATGAAAATCAAAACTAAGGGTTTAAAAATGCAGAGTTTTTCTTGAGCAATCATAATATTGATAAACAGATGGGCTGGGTGATACGAACGCACAAGCCTCCCCATACCAGGTGCAAGATTTCCGTTCTCGCCTACACGTACATAACCATGGTTAACTCTCTCACCCGTATTCCTTTGATTAAAACTATTTATTTGGGATTTTCTAAAGTCTTCATAAAAGCAGTGTATATGCTGTGGAGAAGTGAAATGATCAAAGTACTTGCAACAGCTACTACCTTGTGTAGTCATGGAACAATCAATATTGGTCATAGCATGATCCGGCGTTACTGTGACAGACCTGTGCTGTGAAAGCTTAAAAGGCAATGTTGGATTGGTTCTCAGAGCCAACAAGAAATAGATGCCACTCACTAGATGTTTTTAATCTACAAAATAGTGTCCTTTTGTTCACATACAGCAAGGATTAAGAAGTATTAAACCTTGACTTGTTTGTCACAAATATGCTATGTGATTTCCAAACCTGTCCCTACCCCTGGCATTTGCAAAAAAGGAAAGTTTCCTGCTATTCAACGGCTTCCACTTAAACTGGGAATCCTCCTGACAAACTGGTAGCACAGTGGTGCAGGAGCACATACCAAGGGTTTGTGTAGAAGTAAGAGCAGCTTCTCTCCCACATGCAAGCTTGGAGAGTTTGAATTCGAGCATGGCATTTATTTGTTCACATGTGGACAAATGTGGAACCTGCTGAGAGAAAGCTAACTGGAAAATACCAGCTTAAAATGAGATCCTACGCTTACATGCCTCAGACGAACCTCTTGAACATGGGAGATGTGAGTTCAAACCCTTTTTGAGGTGAAGAAATCCCTTGCTTCCTGGCCAACACCACTTCATAAGAAGAAAATTCAAGTGGATGGTGTTTTCCTGGGGACAACCTATGGTAGCAGAGAGACCCATGCAGACCTCGCCTCCTTCTCTGTGCCTTGCCTGTCCCTGCAGTAAGAAACCAGGACCCGTGTTGAGACAATCTGCCTGAAAATCCTGCCTAAATGCCTATGTCTCCTGAAATCACTCCAATCTGCTAAAAATATTTTAGCAGTGTCTCAGTTGGAAGCGATTTCTTGTGTAGTTTTCTAAGCCCCAAGATGACACACCTGCGTTAAGGACTCAGGCTGTAGACGTTAATCAGGAAAACCTCCCGCCGATGTAACCATGTCAAGACCGCCAGATCGTACTCTAACACCATTGATTTCTTTACACTAGCTAATGGGGGGGTGTGCACACATGTACACATGGCCTCACTTTATTTATTTCCAAGGTTCAGTAGTTGCAGCTTTGTGGGGCAGTGGCCAGAAGAGAGAGCTCCGGATCATCCCTACAAGGGTCAGAGTTGCCAGCCGCTGGGTACGCATAGCCGGCACCGCAGCAGCCTCCTGGGGAACTCCTAATCCGCCCAGTGCTGAGCCCACCTGTCGTGGCGATTGTCATGACGTTGCCGCTCAGAACTATGACAAGAGCAACCAAAAGATCTCCTCCTTCAAATGAACCATCTCAATTTGCTCCAGGGCCTGAAAACACTTTGGAGACAGAGTTGAAAAAAATAGAGCTTGTTTTTACAAAACCTGCAAATTTTTAGTCCTAGAAGGTTTGCCACCACATCTTACAATAAAAAACAAGAAAAATCCCAAAATTTTAGATGATTGAAACTGATGCTTATTTTCAGTGTTTTTTTCTGCTGAGTTTCCATTTAAATGTAGGCATAATACAATTTTCCCCCATAAAACAAACTCACAGTCTGGAAAATAGAGAACCTCCTCATCCTGCTTTATTGCTTAAACCAGACCTTCTGGAGACAGTTCTTATTTTGCAAGAAAAACCATATTAACAGTGACAAATAAGACTGAGATCAATGTTTTATTAAGGACAGACTCCTGTTACAACCTGCGCAGATTATTTTAAATCATAGCCTTTGTGTCTAAATTACAATTTTCATTTGAATAGTATTTTTGGATAGAAAAAGGGATTTGTTCTCAGTGTCTGGAATCCCTGTCGGGATACCAAAAATATAGCAGAAGCTGTCAAGAAAGTATGCGTTCTTATATTAAAGCTATTATTCTGACCAGAGCTCTCATATGCGGCACAGTACATATACTTGCAGCTATCTTTATTTCCATTTAGATATGTTCTGTAGCAAAAGCAGCTTTGTCCTTCTAGCCACTGCAGTAGCATTGAAGAACTTTTAAAACAGGAGCAGACAGAAAGGATTTAATTATTCTTACCTAGACTGCATGTTCACGCGTTTCTCTCTTGAGAAAACAAAAATTCTGCACATACAGTTGTTTGCAAACTAATGCTTTAGATACATTTCTGAGTAGAAGGTAATTTGCTTGCACATTTACAGTAAATTTATAGCCAAACCCAAGTTTGGATGTCTCTGAACAAAGCAGCATGTTTGAGACATCTGTATCTGAAATGATAGCAAATATTGGATTATGTGCACTTATGCCATATGAGAGGGCAAGTTGTTACGGCAGTCTGCTGGGTAGGAAGCCATTTAAGATAACATTGCACTGAAAAGCAGCATAGATTTCAGAGTGTAAAACCAATAGATATTTACAATTTGACTGACTTATAAAATGCATCTAGATCACATCCAAAATATTAAGCGTAGTTAACTGCTCATACAATTGCCAGCATCAAGCCTCTGGTCTCCCGATGCAACTGGATGACTTGCCTGAATGGGACGGCTGAAGGAGACCTGCCCACAGATCAGCTCATGGCTTATTTTGGCAGATGGACAAAAACTGGGCTCTGCAAAAGATTCATTGTCCTCAGGGACAGGACACTTCATTTTGTGTGCTGTACTGCTGCACAGGTACCAAAACAATGGAAAAGGCACAAATAAGGGAGACAAAAAGACCTGCAGGGTTTGGGGATGACTGCTTTGAAGTGAAACTGGGGCGGTTGCATGGGGGTGTGTAGGGCCATGAATCCTTCCTCGGCTGCAGCAGAACAGTGTTGGAGCTGTCGACTGAGCTGAGGCATCTCCTGGGCTGAATTCCTCCTTCCACCAGTGATACAAGAAGACTTCTGTTCAAAACACGCACAAGATGATGGGGAGCAAGGCTGTAGGAGGCCGTTTTCTCTGCGTGCGGATGATACAGCCACAGCGTCCTGCTAAATAGTTTAGTGCATGCACAAAACTCGATTTGAATTTGGAAGTGCCGAAACATCACTTCAGATTTGAGGACTATAATTTTTAATGCCTAGTTGAGAATTCTATCAGAATATGGAAATTACATGCATAAACTTAGTTTCTCTGCAAGAGTGACACATGCTCCAAAAGCTTCCTATTGACATGTTTTCTGTGCTGAATTCTCTCTTGAACTTGGAATAATTAGAGCTCCCAACTACAAGTTTCTGACTTCCATTCTGCTATACATACTATATTTGTGCAGATTGTCATAAAAGAAAATTAACATTTTCATAAACCAGAAAGATTGTATTAAGGTCATGCAATGACTATTTATAGTCTTATTACTCTTTAGTCCCTGGTAAATAACTATGGTATAACCACCACCAAAAATAATCACATAATGTCACATTATCACACTCCTATTAGTTACAGTGTGGAAAGTGAATAATAACATGGTTAAAATTTTCTCCATGGAAGCTCTGAAGAGAGGCCAGAAGAAGGACAGAGGAGGACGACGAAACACAGATCTGAAAGCACAGCACATCTTGCTGTCTCCCTGCGTGAAGATTAGTGGCCCACCATGCCCCAGTGGAATTGCTTCACACTTTTATGCTGTACTAGGAGGAAAAGAGCAAAGAAAATTAGGAAAGAAAGTGCCATTTGGATTTGTATAGTAGCAAATAATATACCTCAAAAGGTTCATGAATTCAGGCTATAATTCCGCCTTAGATTATGATCATGTGAATAAATAGTTCCTTCTGGTCTCTCCAGGATTTAAGACACCTCCAGCCAGACTCTCAGAGGAATGAGATGCTCACTGTGGGCAGCGAGGGGGCGTTTCCAGCTCTGCTAGTTATATTCTTCACGAGCTGCTTCTCCTTCCACAGCACCCCCGCCCCCATTTTCTCTCCTTCTTTGCACATACGCATACAAGAAGACAAACTTTCTTCATTCTCCCTCCACAATACCGCATCGTTTTGCTACTTATGTGGAAAGATGGAGCCAAGAGGCCAAAAGTTTAGCTTCATTCCACAGCACAGAGATGGGGGAAAACGATAAATTTATGGCAAATCACGAAGTGTTATCCTGCAAACTGAAGAAGGTGCAAAGCGGAGCCATCTGGCAGTCTCTCCTTCCTCCCTCTGAATTGCTGTCACATTTCAAGATCAGCCTGTGTTTTCCATCAAAAATTGGGAACCCATAGGCCATGGGCTGGGAAATATCTACAGAGTAGGTGGAACGGGGGGGCAGGAAGCTTGAATCCTTACTTGATACTTTATTTTGTGTTGATTTACTTCCAATCTGCTGCTTCTACTTCTAGGAGAGGGAGAGGAGCTGGCAGCCAGCGGGTAGGCAGTCAGTGGGTCCTTTGGCCACAACCACCAGCACTGGAGTAGCTGGGAAGCAGGGCTGAACCCTGAAATTTCCTGGAGGTCCTTCATTTCTGCAAGGTCATGAGACCAATGCACTCAGTCTACTGCAGGAGACTCCTTCTCTGGGGAAAAAGAATATCTCCACCACCCCCCCCCCAAGCTGCAGCTATGTTGACATTTGGCTCCGTATTACTACGTTTGAGCAAAGAAGCTTCTGCAGAGACTGAGAGGAGCATGAGCACAACAAATTCAGCACGTTTGATGAAAAGAGATTTTTTCTCTGTGTAGGTATGTGACTGTTTAGGCTGTGTTTGAACCGAGTTCATGGATAAGCACGGGTACCCATGACAACTCGGTGCGCACAGGCCTGGATGTTCTGTGTGGGAATAGATGGGTTAGGACATCCACAATGAGGAGGATCTTCCAAATGAGGGATGACAGCAAATCACTTCCATCTGTGATGTAAAAGAAAACCTTGCCATTTCATTCTACATACTTGATCTCCTCTAAGTACCTTCCCATTTGTCCTATAAATAAATAATAGTTTTACTTTGAGTATGCTGTTCTCGCAGGTGAGTGGAAAAGGCTTTTTCCCTTACCCAGCAGGAGAAATGTATTGGCTATAGGAATGACAACAAGGCAACATTTGTACAGCCCAGCAAACCCTGGGAAAGAAAAGAAACTAGAAAAATGATACATAGAGTGGCTCCGAGTTTACTTTGTTTGCTGTTCTTATTCTGTCTGCTTCTGTTACAAATCCAAAATTCCTGAATCTTTAGGGGTAAAATACTGGCTTAACTAGCAAAGCAAAACCACACTGTAATCACAGTCCTGACCCAATTATTTCACTCTGCTGGGCAATCATTCCCTTCTGTAGGTGAGGACTGCAATGTGAAAGAGCTGTAGTCCGGAGTCAAAAAACTGCATGAGGACAGGATTATGCCTTTTTTTTTGTTTTGGTTTGGTTTTTTTTTAGTTTGGTTGTTTATTGGGGGTTTGTTTTGTTTTGTTTTGTTTTCTTTTCTTTTCTTTTCTCTTCTTTTCTCTTCTTTTCTTTTCCTTTCTTTTCCTTTCTTTTCCTTTCCTTTCTTTTCCTTTCTTATGCATGCAACCACCAGAGAACTGTTGTGATACATCCTTTGGACAGGTCCTTGTTAGGATACAGTACATGGAGGCATGTACTTCCATGCATTTGCTTATGAGTCACAGAGGACTTCATTTATATCTTAGTTCCATAGCTCTTCATAGAAGGACCACTTTTTTAAAAAAAAAAAAAAAACCAGAACCACAAGCGATAAATTCTGGATCCAAGTACTATACTTAAGTGGGACTTGCTGTCATGTCAGAGACTGCATCACAACATAAAAAGACAGAATGTGTCCTTTAAATGCTACGGAAATACTGCCCTTACAAAGGTGAACAAAATGCCAGAGAATGCAGAATACACTTAGGTCTCTTTTAGCCATACTGAGATCTTTGAATAGTTCTACTGAGTGTTACCATTTACTTGACTGGGGCAGTATTTACTGCAACATATTCATGCTAATTTTCAGGCAACTGCCTCAGCCCTATTTATGATGCAAGTTCGTTCTTTTTTTAAGCCATTCATGCAGGCTTTTCATTAAAGTAGAAGAGAATCTATAATGGATTCAATATGTAATGCAAAGATTAGCTTTGAAAATAGACTTATTTCTGCCCAAGTCATCAAATGTTACATGTACATGAGTCTAAGTTCTGAGAAAGCCAAGTGAAATAAGAAGCTGCCTCTGAAGATGACACTGTGGGTGCTGGATATTAGAGAGATCTTCCATTTGTTCAAAGTCTCCTTTCTACTTCTGCACTCAGATCTTCCTTCCCAAATCCGTATATCCTCCCTTCCCATATCCTGCAGCCTCTTTGCCACCTCTGCTCCCTGAGACTCCCTGACATCTCCTCCTTTTGGCGACCTTGTGTCCTCCGTCATGCTGATCTGAGGTGTGCGAGATACGGTCTATGGCCTTCCAATACTTCTGCAGTATCAAACGTGGTAATTAGCCGAAACCCTCCATCCTCATTCACCAAAGCTTCCACTGAAGTTAACAGTTAAAGAGTCAATGAGTGATTTTGCCTGATTTGTCCTTAAATGCTGTGTATATTAAAATGCAAAGGAAAGCAAGGAGATGCTGTCAGTTAGCATCCCAGTATTTGGGTACAAAATTAAGAATCAAAGTCTTTTCTCAAATTAGAGCAGACACGAACTCTTAAGAATAGGGCAGAACCTACCAGCAAAACATACAAATGAGTTCTGAAAAGCTATTTCTATTAATAATGAGCCATCAGTCCATCTGGACAAGATCTTTAAGTTCTCAGAGACATTTACAGGGTAATAACTAAATCAAATTGGGTAACAAGGAGATGAAGGAACAGAAATCTTCAAGGCATCAGCTACAGTAAATGGAAGCAAATGGGAAGATATTCACAGAATTTTTTTTTCAGCAAACAGTTTGCTATGAAGGATCTGCCAAGGGCATAAGGTAAAATTGAACATTTCAGGAGTAAACCCAACAATGACATACATCTATTTGGATGTCTAGCAATATGTAGCCAAAATGAGCAAACAAATTCATGAAGAATCTGAGCAGCTTAATGATTTGGCCTACAGAATTTCAAGGCCAAGTTAACATGCACTGGTGAGCCAAGCTAATGCTAATTAAGTGTAGTTCTCTGACACGCTACTACAGAGGACCAAAAAATTGCATGATTCATATTTGACAAATAATTGATCTGACAGCTTTCTTGATTTATTTGGAATAAAGTGTATAATGATTCACATTCCTCCTTCCCATCTTTATTTGCAGCTTATAGAGCTGCATAAATGACTAGTGAATATATTCATCCAACATTTTATTGCATCAGTATTTCAAAAATGCTTATAGACATCCAATGTTTTTTCCTTTTCATTTTCTTGCTCGTGTCATGCCGCTACACTGAGAGTTACGGATGGCCAGGAGCACAGGAATTGGAGCCTTAGGGAGCCCTCAGCCTTCTTGGTTACAAACAACAGCAGCAAGCACCTCTTCGTTAGCAGCTAGGAGAAGACTTACAACACACCAGTGGCAACCCTGACTCGATCCATCAGGATCATTCCCCTTTTAACCTAGGAATACCCTAACCACTGCAATAGTCTTGCAAACAAGAGAAAGTACATTTACATACTGCCAGAGCCTGAAGTATTCTAGTGACTGAAATTTCAAAGATGCTTAACACTTTGCTTTTATTTTTAATGTTATTCTGTGTAAAATCAGAACCATTCAAATTCTTTCTGTAAAGATATTTCAGTAAAAGCTTTGCTGGTAAGATGAGAAGATGCCTGTTGTTTAATCCCCCACATCTTTGCTGTATTTTTCCTGCTGTTCTTGTTGTGTTCAGTTCGCTACTGGCTCAGTAAAGCAAAGCATGATGCTACTAGTTGTTTAAATATATTTTGGGGGAAAAAAACAACCCCCCTACAAACCCCTAACTAACAGGATTCCTGTAAGCCCCGAGGAGCTGCAGCATTGCCTCTGTGTGTAGGTGGCCTGAACACAGGGCAGACGCAGCAAAGCACCAGAAACCTAAATACTACCACAGAGTTGAGGATCAAACTCAGTTCAAGTGTAAGCAGGTGTAACTACATCCAAATCAGTAGCTGCACCTGCTTTTCCACGTACGGTTTTCTGCCAAAAGCGTGTACCAGCAGCACGTCCCACTGCCAAGGCTGGCCAGCCTTCCAGAAGGCCCTGCTGGCCAACAAGGAGGGACTGCGCTGGCAAGCTCGGTTAGCCAAAACCTGCCCTTTTACAAACATTATTGTTTAGCAGTACTGTTATTGCTTCTGTTCTTTGTGGGCTAGGTGGTCTGTACTGCTTGGGAAAGGCTCAAAATGATGAATTCCTACGCAAGTCACGTGTTCACATGACATGCTTGCATGTCACCTTTCCTTTACAGGGAGTGAGGTGAGGACCAGATCAGAAGCTGGAACTTCAGTAACAGGCAAGGTCCCTGGAGATTCCCCTCTGAAGCCCTAGCACAGCAGGTACTACACGTGAAAGCTTGCAGGATGTGGAAAATCAAACAGCAGTACAAACCTTATCAAAGCCCACCTCAAAATTGGTGAAGATTGTCCCATGCTCTTTTTTAAAGCCGCCTGTTCTGCATGGCAGAGATTACAGTGACATTGGGTCAAATCCTCAAGCAGATCAAAGCTCATACTGACTATTCTCACACATAGATCCTACTTCAAATGGAGAAATCAGAGAAGGGGAACAAGTGATAAAACATACTCCAAATGCCAAAATTCATCCCCCAGCTACCGCTGAGCCAGAGGCACAGATTAACTTGCCATGACACGCATGGAGCAACAGCATCACTAGAACAAGCAATCCAACCTTAGTGTTTGATATTGCTTAATCATAATGAAAGATGTTCGGCCTGTCTACCATGTGTCCCCCAATCAGAGATTCTTCACACTTTTACAGCAGGCCTACTCATCTTTCTTCCTAAAACAAATAATCTCTCAGTCTCATTGTAAACCACCGGTGACACTTAGTATTCTGATCACTCCATGCAAGTCCACCTGGTATATAGTGTTTTAAATCCAAGTGCTGTTATGGCTATGCATTTTCACTAGCTCCATGGTACAACACAATAGCTCTATTCAGTAAGAAGTAAATCTAAATTCCAATCCTCGACTGATGAGGTTTATATAGGTTTTTTTTTTTTTAGACTTTTATGCGTCTTGAAACCACATCTGTCAAAACATGTTAACTAAACAATGGGATACTTAAACACTCGCTGCAATATCAAGAAGCTTTTTCTTCCTCCCATTTCACTGGTTACAAACCTTTTTGATCTTAAACGGTGACAAAGGATCATTGAAAAAGTCCCCACTGTCTGGTAATGTCTGGAAAACACTATTTATCCTAGACAGTTTATCAATGTGTCATTTAGCTCAAGAAGATTATAAAAAGGGATGAAACACAGCAGCTCCAGAGGGACTTTCAGAAATCCTGACAACACCCCCACTTGGCTCCTGGCTTGCCTGCCCCCACACGGCTGCAAAAAAGGATCCTACCAAGATTTTTACTCTGCTGCTGTATGGATGGAGCTGTGCAACGCACCCTTTTGCTTGGCAGTGGATGAAATCCCTGACCCAGCTTCCTCTGAGCGTGTGAGGTGTGATCCCAGACCAAGAGGGATCAAGAAGCACACAGCACTTCAACAGCAAAGGGAAGCAAAATATGGGGTCTGCTCCAAGGACCACTAACATCACCTTGAGTTTCTGCAGGGAGTCCTTTGTGAACATTTTTGCTGTTCTTTAAGCGGAAGTCATTGATAAAAGTGGAAGGATAGATGTGAGCCCAGGTCTGCCTAAGCTGCCAGGTCTAAATGGTGTATTGATAAAACAATAATAATTTCCTGTAATCCTGGAGGCTCTCCTTACACCTAACTTCTCTCATTTACCATTGTGCTGCTCTCCTGGTTGTAGGTACTGCCCATACTTCCCCATTAGCCTCTCTAGCAAAGAGCAAACTTTTGTGTCACATAGCCTTATAAATCACACCAAGGAGTTATCATCTAACTTGTTTTCTTCCTAGTGTATCTCATGTAACCTATTTGTCTTTTTATCACAGCATCTTATCTGCCCCTTATTTGCTGTAGCTATTTATCACTTACAATAATTTCTATTCCTCTAACATTATTGATGCGGATGCCTCTGCAGTCAAAACCTCAGCTTCGTCACAGGCTGGCCATACTGCTGCGATGCTGACAGAGCACAGGCTGCAGAGCAGCAGCACTCTGACCAACAATCCTGCAGGGTAACTTCACACGCCTCCCACCTCCGCCTTATCAGCTTGTACACACACGCCTCGGGTGGAATGTCTCTGGTTTGCTCTGTGTAGCACCAAGCACGGGGAGATGCCCCGCCGTGCCCATGCACCCAGAGATCAGCAAGGCGACAAGCATACACTCACCAGCAGCTGACGGGAGTTTGCTTTGACTTTTGGAGACCGACTCACACTCTCTACCTTAGCTTGTCCATTGTAAATGAGTTATACTGGTATTTTGCTGCATGACAGAAGATTTACAAGGCTTAGATCATTCAGTATGTAGAGCCCTCTAGAGATGCGCTTAGTTTTATTACTCTATTGCCAATGCTATTGCTGCGATATGTGGTTATTTCCAATCAAATACCATGCTGTTCTGCATCAGTCAGCGACAGCTTTTTGTGGTTGGTTTTGGGTCTAATTTGCTAGTTAACGTCAGCTTTAAAGAGGTAATGAAAAGCAAAACAGTGACAAAAATATTGATGTTTAATTCTCAAACAAGGTAACAGGAGAAAATGGTTCCTAGGGTGCATGTATATTTGTATATGCGTGCACAAATCTGGAGGTGGAGAGGTGTTTCAAGGTGCGTGGTCAGTAAAGCATCTTCCAGGTATTAGCTCTCCCAGACAGAAGGGCTTCGTGGTGAGTGCTGGGAACACAAAGCACAAACTCCTTCAGAGCCTTATTCTGTGTACTTAATACTGAAAGTTGTATAAAACTAAAATCCGTCCAGCTGTGCGTTCTCATTGAGAGATCTCTTGAAGTTTCTCTGAAATACAGAGATGCCAGATTTACCCTCCTGAAAAAAGCCAACAGGCACGTGCAACCAAGCTGCCTAAAATGCCCTACGCTTTCACCAGCCAGGAGATGCTCCACTGGGTGCCTCGGGCACCGGGATCTGCTGCAGGCAGAGCAGCGGTCCCTCTGGCAGTGCCTGCTACCACGCGCTGCCCAGCTATGTATTTTATAACAAAACTCTCTCCTGTCAGTGCCTGCTTCATGCTCTGAAGCCAGGGGGGTGATTTCTAAATGCACACACACACATTTATAAATATACCTTAAGCATACATCTTACAAATTTCTTCCATTTAATAAAATCTTCTCTAATGGTATGAATTCTCATTAGCCATATAAATAAATGCCTCACTCCTTTTCCCATGAACATCACTATATGTTGATACCCCAAAGTAGCGACTTCCATGCACTCATGATGTATCGTGTTAAAAAAATTACTAGTTTTCACATTGTTGTCTTTCAATGCAATTTAATGTTTCCATGTCCTTTTATTTTTTAAAACGGCAAATAGGAAGAAATTTGACTTCAAATTCTGATTTATACATTAACTCCTACTAGTTTTCTTCAGAACTAGCTAGTCTTGACCTTCTAACCCTGCCTTCACACAGAAATTTATCTAATTATTAGCAATCCAATTCTCATTTAGCAGATCTATCAGGTGCAGAAAAATCTTAAAACGGGCAAGTGACAAGCATGAGAGGAGTAATAAGAAAGAAAATGAGGTGGAGGGGTTATAAATAAAGAAAGATACAACAGAGGTACAGGGAGAAAAGTGCAGGGTGAGAGTAGCAGTGCTTTATTAGTTGTAAAGGTTTTATTAGTTTTTTCCAGCTCGGGCATTGAGTAGCAGAAAGGAGGCAGTGAAAATAAAATAAAAATCAAGATTTGGGAATGGATCCTGGTCAAAAGAGCTGGGAAGTCCACAGGAGGAAGAAAACAATATTTCCTAAAGAGAGGAGATTATATTATACCCCAGGGAAGACTCCTGTCCAGCTGCAAGGCAGACTAAGGTCCTACCAAGGATATAGCTGCTCCAGGCAAGCGCTCCCCGAGGAGGCTGCCCTTGGCAAGGGCAACGTTCAAACCACCTCCTCTCTCTTCAGCTCGTACATCAAGAGTCACTTGTGGCCTAATGTTGAGCCCTGGGTTATCCCATAAAGAGAAGGACTCCTATAGGATGAATTTCACTGGACTTCTATGGTGAATGCATATTCAGTAAATGGACTAATGCAAGCAGCAAATGCAGACAGAGCGATTCCAGTGCAAGCCCCCAAGGCCTGGGGACTTTTTGATACATGTAAGAAAAGTAGGACAAATAAAAATCTGAAAATCTCCCCATTACTTCCCACTCCATGCCTATAATGCCTCAAGGACCAAAGGATCATTGCAATCTTGGGATATAAAAGGACCAACTCCTGTGGGAATTCGCTGCGATGCTGAGGATGGCTCAAATATCCTCCAAGCTGAACTTCCCTGAGCATCATCAGCCAGTCGGGGAAGCTGGGGACGGGGCTGCCATTAGCACATGTGCCCTCCGGGGAACGCAATTTCCCCACACAGAGGGAGGGAGGGCTCTCGCGGCAGATTTGCTGGAAGGAAGATGAATCAGACTGAATTGGGACATTGGAGGAAGGATCCCGCTGCAGTTGTGGGAGGCCAAGGGCTGAAACTAGAAGGGGGATGGTCAGGACCTGTGAGATTGTCTCCTTTAAATCCTCCACAAAGGCTTCCTCATGCACCGGCTGAGCCCACAAAAATTGAGATGTCAGAGAGATGCGGATGGCAGGGTAAGAGGAGAGGTCAGGCCTGAACAAGGGGAAACAAAAGGCACTATTTTATCTGCAGCAGAAAAGCAGTGGGATGCTTCAGGTACCAAGTGACCCGACCGGAGAATACAATAAGCATTATGAAGTCTGCAGTAAGGAGGGAGAATAATTTCTTCTTTTCAAAATCAAATTCAAGTAGAAGCAGCCTTAGCAAAAGCCACTTTATATAAATTAACACAGTTCTTCCATATATCACAATGACCGGTTAGGCCAGAGGACTTTCATTGTCTGCAATTTCCTCCCAGCTGCGGTCCTTTGGCTCCGCCGTACACAGCCGCGTGCGACAAACGCAATAGAGCGGCTCGGCATGAAGACAGGGGTTGTCTGTGATATTTAACAGTTGCCTTCTGCCTCCTAAATGGTAAAATGAGGGCCAGATCATCTAATTAGTCTACACTGACTTAGCATAGACCTAGACCAAGGGATGGAAGTGACTTTAAGACACGCTTATTTCTGTGTGATCGCTGAGTGACCCCGGACCAGCAGGAGGGAGGTTGGTAGCAAACCCCTGGTGCGCCCCACCGCAGGGTCTTCCCTCCGCGCTCCCTGCCTGCCTGCATGGAGCGGTTTTGCAAAGTGCCTGATCTTACCAGGGCAGGCATTAACAAATTGCAAAGCAGACTGGAACAAGGTCCGTGAAATCACAAAACATGTTACAACTAAGAAATTTGGTAAGTAACCGAATAATCGGAGGAAAACCAGGAGTGTCGTACTGCTGCTCAGCAGAGGTGAATGCTGATGATTTTGAGGCTTTCTTTTGAGCAATAATCTCCATCAAAAGGTCAACACCATGTAGATGGTTAACAATTAAGACTTATGATGGAAGTAACTATCACCATCTACATTAAGGGAAAGGAAAAACAAAAACCCCAAAACAACCCAGACTCAAGGGTACCTGAGTAAGTTAGTTCTTTCTGATTGCTTCAGCCAATTAGTTCCCGAGGTAAATAGCCTGTAGGTTGTTATGCAGAACCAGTCAGGGACATCATTAGGAGTTCACCTTCGAGAAGTCACAGAGGAGGCGCAGGACAACTGGAAAATGACAGTGCCAATGCTGAACATGGGGGAGGATGGCAGAGTGAGGAATGAAAGGGCAGTCAAGAATGCTGGAACAAATAAACAAGTGATTTGTAAGGCCATGGAGGACATTAAGGAGATGAACAGCACCGCGCATGAATCTGTCACGTAAAAATAATGTCAAAACAGTATCATTTCATTTTGCAACAAGGTAGTGGACCTTGTGGCGAAGGGAGAAGGGTAAATGTCGTACTTCACCTAGTAAGTCCCTGACACTGTTTCCCATGATATTTTTATATCAGCTATGGATACACAGTGTAGATGAAACTACCGTAGGTGGATGCAAGAAAGACAGGGTGACTTAAGCCAGGGAGGAGTTATTGATTGTTTACTGTCAAAATGGAAGGATGCACAAAACAAAGGTACTCCTTGGGGATTCGTCTTGAGGCAGCTCTGCTCAATGCCATGTTATAGTGACCTGGAAGGTAGGATATAGTGTATTCTCAGTACATTTGCAAATGACCTCCAGCCAGAAGGGACTGCAAATGTGTTGGAGGATAGGATCAGAATTGCAAATGGTCTCGACAAGCTGGGGAACTAGCACAAACAATAGGGTGCATTTCAATTAGAGCGTGCAAAAATACTCCACTGCAGAAATACAGGATGGAGGCAAATTGATTAGTTGGAAGTTCTTTAGAAAAGGATCTAGCAATTATAGTAAATTACACTGAGTGGGAATCAAGACCACAATTTTGAAAGACACAAACATGCATGCAGAAATAAGGGGATAGTCTGCAAGTTGTGCAGAGCAACAAGGCTTTTGTTAGGAAAGTTTAGCCAGTTTGGGGCATTGCCCCTCAGGAGAGACCTGGACCACTTGATAAGAGTCCGAAGGAGAGCAGTGGGAAAGGTCAAAGTCCAGGAAACAGGCCTACATGGAAACTGTGAATGAGTATTTTTGTTTAGCCTAATGTTCTGGTGCAAAGACACAAGGAATCAAATGCTTTCTTTGTCCCCAGCTGAGAGAATAGGAAGCAGTGGGAACCCAGCATCCCCAGCTCTGCACAAAGAGAGAAGCAGCAGAGCTGGTCAACACAGACAATGTGGAGGGGAACTTTTCTCAGAAGAAATTAAAAAAAAAAAAAAATTAAAAAAACCACTCAGATAATCTGAAACTAGTTTAGCAGGTGCTCACACAGCTACTTCAGACTTCAAAAAATCAATCCTATGAAGAGAAAGGCATAGCCAAGATCAGCATACAATGATCAGGGAGCGTTAACCACTGAGTAGTTGAGTTCAAGGTGTGCCAGTCACTCAGGCGAAAATTAATGAAAAACATATCCTACTTCAGGGATTAAAAAAAGTCATGATTTGTATGGTTGGGTGATTGCAATATTATCAGAGAGGTCATGGCATTGAATATTCATAGATTGCCCTAGGCAAGGGCTTAAAGTGATCAGAGAAGTCTCTGACTGCCCAGCGATATAATTTTATTTGTTCTTAATCAAATTTTAGGATCAGACAAGCTTGTGTAGTTGCAGTTAAAATGCTCCTTTGCTGGACATCTATCCCGCTCAACCTCACCTCTTATTGTCTAGCCTGTTTCTTGGGGATTGCTTTTGCATTAGCCGCACAGAGCCTACTCCAAAGCCTACAGAAGACAGCAGGCAGTGGCAGGGTCATCCCTTCATCACCATTCCAAGCCCCTCAAACTCCTGCAAACCATCTGCACTTTGAAAGCCGTAGCTCTGCAGCTGAAGCACACCAGCACACTGCCGCAGCCACCAGGACCCACCTCTAGATCCAGCAAGTGCAGCGCCCTTGGCCACAGCAGCCTGCTCGGATCCAGCACAGGCATCACCAGTCTGGAGCTGCATCGAACCATCTAGACACAACCGTAATGAATCAAACTCGTTTCTAGCAAAAAACCCCACAAAGCCTGATTCACAACCACCTTGCTTTTTGCTGCTTATAGCCATAATGATAATATTCACCCTGAGAAGCTCCCACACCTTATTCTGACAGTAACGCACGGTACTGTAACATTAATGAATTAGCAGTAGGAGAAAACTACTCATTTGGAAGAAGGCTTCTGGAGCAATATAAAGCTGCAGGAAACCTGCCTGATTTGTCTTTTGGCAGGTTCTGCTACTAGCTTTAAATTAACACTGCAAGTGTTATCAGCTGATTCTCTATAGGAACTAGTTCAGTGAACCTGAGCACACCTGTAATTGCATGTTAAAGTTACATGGACCTCAGTTTTCTGTTTTAGAACAAGTTAGGTTTATTTTTAGGTTTTTGTCTCCAACTGAATCCAAAGCTCCAGCTGCAGCATTGTAATGTTAAACACACAAAGGTCAAAATCAGAAGAAAATTATTGCAGCAGCCCTTATGAAGTGAAACATACATTTTGCAGAGCTCTGTCGGTAACGTTTTGTTCTGCTTCTCTGTTCTTTCACAATTCTCTGTGCAAAGAGACTATTTTGATGCTGGCATTGTATTCTGTGAGTGCTGGCTAGGAACAATTTCTCCAACTTACACAAGCTTTTTAAAACTAAGATTTTTTCAGTATGATCTTCATCCCTCCAGTGTCAACTTAACAGTGTTTGGGAAAGGCTAATTGGGTTCTTTGGGTTTTCCTTATGTCTTGAGTGCAATAATGGGGAACTATTTGTTTTTGCAGATTAGGGTGGTTTAAGAAATATTGTCAGAACTAAGGAAATTTTGAAATTATTACAGCTTCTATATTCTTAGCAATATATGACAAACAGGAGGAAATTTTAAAATGTGGTAAAAGCTTGTGGAAATCTGAGAACTTTTAAAACTAAAATTAGTAACTCATCCAACATGCTTGCTAACATTGCCAAGAGCAATCTGGAAATCAAAGTTAATAAAACCTCTTACCCCAAGTTATCCATGTCTCAGTCACTGTCAAAACCTCTGAAGTATATCAGATCTTCCGGTCAGCTCTAATTAAGAGTATTTTGGAGACAGAATTTAATTCCTTCTAATCTTGGTAGCACAGAACCTGCATTTTCTCTCAGCTTTTCTTTAGGCGTCAAACTTTGCTGTTTCCCCTGCCAGCTTCGTGGTCCCCATGCCCAGGCCCTGTTGTCCTTTGTGGTACTCTTCTAGAGGCTGGCATTCGCCAGAGACATTCAGAGCAGCCTTCAGACAGCTTTTACTCCTACCGAGAGACCTACCCAGTGCTAAAGAAGCAGAAAATCGGGCAGCCATGTAGACGGTTTCAGCAGTGTCTCCATTAGTAAGTAAGTCGGTTCAGCTGGAGAGGGTTCAGGAGACCAAAGCAGCAGATGCTGAGACCCCTCACATCTCCAGTATGTGTGGATCGTGGGTTTACTTTGTATTAGAATTAGCTTGATCACCTAGAAGAAATCTTCCCCTTGCTCAGGGAATCAAAGCTTTCTGAAGAGAAAAAGCATTAGGTACACTCTAAAATAATCTTGTGGTCCACGGCGCAGTTCAGATCCCAATGTCCTATTAAACGCTGGAGACCATCAGAAGGCTCACCTCAAAGCACGCCGCTGCCCCTACCTAAACCATCATGTTAAAGTCCTGTCTTCCTCACTTCTCCTCTGTCCCAAATCCTTGGAAAGTTTCTTAAGGTAATTGGGTTCATTTGGGGAGGAATGTTGCAGATGCCTTGAAAATGGGGGTATCACGCAAATCTAACAATCTCGGTTATGAAGCACCTTAATTATGCACTGCTGCTCTGCATTACATAGGTCTAATTCACATTTGAAATGCATTCAGCTTCCAGCACAAACATTAGATTCAATTACCATATGATTTTTAAGAAACGGTAACATTGCCAACTAGCAGAATTCTACCTGAGCTATTTCAGCCAGTTTTGATTAAAGCAACAGAGCACATTTCCCTTCTGCAAACTTTGTCTGCTTCCTCTTAGTTACAAAGTTGAGATCTAAAGAGGCAAACCCCCCAAAGTTTACACAGAAAACCACCTTGCCTTATCACCTCTGGATACGAAAGAAGTAAATTTCCAGTGTAGCGAGTTACCCAGCCAGGTGCAGTTATTATGTGTTAAAACTCCCTGTGCACCAAGCAGAAAATTTGCCCCTAAGCATTTTTTTTAAATTTTTTTCCCATCCTGCAAACTGCCAGAATACTAAACAGCTTTTTAGGAAATTGCTCTCAGTGGTAGAAATTCACCATCTGATCTCCAAACAGAATTATAAGCCTGAAACAGAGAGGCCAGATACAGCCCTCTAATTAGGAGTGGGTAAGGATTTTCTGGCAAAACATGTTTTGTCAGACAACATCAATTAATCAACCTCCCCCCAAAAAGGGAAATTTATCTATTTCACTGAAACACTCCCTGAGAAGAGCCTGGGTGCCAGCACGGACAAAGCAGACTCCTTTCCCCATGCCCGACTCCCAGCAGAAATTGGACCAGGAGGTGCCAGAGCACCAGGCTGGGGCTCTCCTGGCCAGGAGCCCTCCCAGCCTCCCATTTTCCCACATGTGCTATTTACTGACTAATTAACCGTTTAGTGGCCCCAAGAGCCCGCGGGGGCAGCCCTGCAGTTCTGCCACTCTTGGAGGAGCGGCAAATCAGAAGGTTGTCTCCTCTCCTGCCCTAATGATAAACCGTCGGGACGGGATGCTTAATACTGGTGTACTAGCACATGGCTCAGTCCCAGTGTTCCCACTGTAAATGGCTAACTCAGTGAAATTATTGTAAGTCACCGTGAGCTTTGGCGAAGTACAGAGGGTAGCTTTGGACTATGGCAAGTTATTTAAAGATAGTAAATAATACGGATTTGTCATTTCTCCTGCAAAACGGGACAGAGGCTATCTGCCAATCTCTCCCCTGCTCACAGCGCTATCAATATCCCGCTCTCTTGACTAGACTTTGGCCAATACATCACAAACTGATGCTCGTGGTTGAAATTCATTAAAAGAGATATGTCTGGGTTGCTTCTTCTGCAGGAATGAGATTTTCTTCTGCAAACTGAGAGCTGATAAAAATTCCCTTTGTAAATACCAAGGTTGCTTGAAATTTTTCCTTCTAATTTTCTTTTATGAACGTGTTGGGGAATTTTTGTGGGGGATGTCTGAAGGGAGGGTTACAGAAGGGGAAATAGCAGATATGATTTTTTTTTTTCTCCTGAAGAAGTCCACTCTTCATTGGAAAGCTAAAAACATATTAATTTTCTCCGGTTCTGAACTGAAAATATTTATTTTTGCAGTTTTGTAAGGCTTCTATGAGAAATCAACATTTTTCTTCCAAAAAAATAATCATTTTACCAAAGCAGGCCAGTGTATCCCAGAGGAATGAATAGCAGCCTGTTACTCACAGCTGCGCCTCTCGTCCGTGCTCAGCAAATTCTGCACATCAGAGAGAAAGATGTGAAGAACTATTGATCACCACTGCCTAAATGCACTGAAATTCTGAATTTAACAAAAGCATGGGCTTGACACTGGAAACTCCTGTATGTTCCCAAGACAAGTGCATTATAAGCGCAGCTTGTGGAGACTTACTCACGGTGCCCCAAATTTAATTATTTTCCCCACAAACAAACTTGCCTTGGTCCTGTTGCAGGTTATAATCAGGGCCATCCAAACAGGCTGTCAATTAATGTTCAGCTTGGAAGATTTTTATCATGTCCATAAAGAATTAGATTGTGGCCACTGCACTCGCACGCTGAATCAAATGGGAATGATACACAGTCAGAGCAAGCCTGAAGTAATGCCTTGCTAGTAAGCAAGCCATATTCTTTTAATTCTCTCTAAATCTCTGTGCTCATGGAAATCCCACAAGAGAAAATCTAAATAAATGAATCATAATTATAAATGTTGTTTATGTAATTGGTAAATGATGCAGAGATAAGTGAGCACTGCTTATTTCTACACAAACACAAATTAAATACGGACACTGAACCAAAGATGAGCCCTCTAGTACTCCAAATTTAACAAGGTTCAAAGATTAAAATCGCATCCCGCTCCTATGATTTGCATCTCTTTATGTCATACCAACCCTTCCCTCCTAAGCATCCAAATATACCGAGGGTCCCAAACTGGAATTGTGGATCAGGTATTTTCGAGAAAACATAAGAAGCGCATTTTTCACATTCCAAATGAAAAAGGAAAGGGCAAGATAATCCGTCAGCAAACTGACCCCTTATCGGGATCATAGGCAGTCCCATTACTGCTATGACAACCAGCTCAGCTGCGAGCCAAACGCTTGGAAAAGGCCAGCCAAAAATCCATCAGTAAAAACTCATTTATCACTGCTAAAGAAAAAACCGGCGCTGCCATCCGAGGCTGGCATCCGCGGAGCCGGCCAGCCCCTCTCCGCAAAGGCCAGGCTCCAGAGCACGGTTCCGCGGCACAGAGCGAGCTTTCGGGGCTTGTCACGGAGCTGCTCCTGACTGGAAATAGCCATGTTTCTATTCAAAACAAAATCTATTAAAGCAGAAATAATTAGCACAGGGGATAGTAATTTGCAAAGCTCAGAGGTTAGCGTGCTGTTGCTGAGTCACTCTGAGCCTGCTACGCAGCGAGGACCCGCAATGCATTGATTTTAATATTTTACCAAACGAACTTCAGACATTCAGAAGACAGATTACGTGGTGGAGCAAGAAAGCCTATAAATAGTAGCAAGCAGGTTTTTTGAGCACATCCTAGCTTTTTTTTCCAACTCTGTACTCCAAAGAAGCACAATGCATCCGTACCTTTCTTTAAAAACATATTTTTTAGGGACTTCAGTGCTGGTGGAGGCACTGGATTGACAGCTCCGGAGATTCATTCTGCTGTTTACCCACTGAACAGGCATAACGCAGGCAGCACAAACTTCGCTGAGCCTGCCCTACCAATGTGCCTTTGGCACTTATTAAAAAATTTAACACCCTCAAATACATTGTATGCATTGCAAAGGGAAGCAGGCTAAAGCACCCAGTGTCTCAGCTGGCAGCAGCAACCCGCTTTATGGCAGTGTTAATCACACGCAGATTGACATTGCATGGGCCTTCAACACCCCAGTGTTTTCATGTGAGCTCACAAGCAGTGGGAGAGATGCGGAGATACTATTTCTCAGTATTGCTGGTGTGTTAATGTTCGCGTTAACGCACTGCCGGGCCCCAAGTTGGGTTTTGGAGCGGTTCTTTGTTTGCATTGGACTAAGAGCACTGCGAGCCCCTCTCCACAGACAAGGCTGGGGCAATATTCCTGTCCTGAGGAGAGGCAATAGCATTTCTTCCCTGTTTGCCCAGACAGGGAGCACCAAGGATGCAGGGGGGAAGTGGTGGGATGTGGCCTCCCAGGGCCGGGGGAGCCGGTGCACGGCCACATCCCTGCCCCTCGTCCCCTTCAGAAACGTACTGCTGCCCGGACCGCTGCTTCCCTCCCATGTCGCACTGCTCAGGCCGCTTCCAGGACGTATCCCGGGGCTGAGTGAGACAGAAGGGCACAAAAGCCACACAAATTCAGAAGTCTTCATTTTCAGCAAGAAACCCCTCTGAAAACCGGTGCGAGGCAATTTGCCTGAGGGACCTCGTACACAGCAAATTCTCAAATTCACCATTTCTTATTCCAGCGGAAGACTGGCAGTCATTACAAAACCAAGACAGTGATGCAGGAGTCGGCAGACAAGAGCAGGAGATTGAAGTCTGCTGTTTAAATATCTTCTGTACCCTGCGTGTAAGCAGATACAAGCTCAGCTTCCTCAAATTGCTTTACTAACCACATTAACCTCTGGGACTCCCCTTTGTTTCCTGGGGTGAATGAGTAATAACTCAGGGATACAACAATAATGGCTGAGCTCACTTTCCAGTGAGTATCGTATGAGATGACTGGTACAGCATGCCCTACATCTGAAGCTGTGGTTTTCAGAAGTGATGTATTATTAGCGCTGCATCTGAAATAACCCAGTAATTGCTTAATGTTTTATATTTACATGGGCTGTACGTTATGTTTGCTCTGAGAGAGGGAAGGAGAACTAAGCAGGAAACGAGTTTGCAATAAACCTACAGTAAGCAATAAAGAGCTATAAATGGTAATCTGTCAATAGCATCAGCTTCGCTAAGGGCTTGACTCGGGAAGAGAGGAGCATCCTCAGCTCCCAACAGATCTAAACCAGCCCAAATTGGATGTAGTACCTAGCAGGATTGAGCCCTTCCTGAAGGATGAGCTATTAAATTTAAACATACATAGAATCTTATTTGAAAGATCATATGCATTATTAATAAGAGGAAAGATGATCTTTCAGATAAGGCACTGCTGCGCTGGGACTCTGCAGTGAGCTCCAGCTCTGCCACAGATTCCTTGCTTCATCCTGAGTGGCTTCCTCAAGCTCCCTGTTCCTCATGTCTTTACCCTTGCAACGGGGATAATTCCTCTCCTTCTCTCCCAGTATTGGGCTGTGTTGTGTTTCCTATAAGCATATACAGTTCCCAAGTAAAAGCAGGCCCTTCAGCGCAGCTGTAAAGTAAATAATGATTGGTAGTCATAATTTTTGAGTATTTCTTCTTTCTTTCCATCTCAGTAATTGCTTCCAACAATACGATACATCAGCGTAATATTCTGTCACAGTGGATTGGATTTATGCAGCGGCAGAAAGGGGCAAGGACCCATTTTATTTCATTTGTGTAGTGAATAACTCTGCAGAGTTCACCATATTCCCTAAGAAACTGAGACTAAAACAGCCACTTGCTGGGTCTTCATTTTGATCATGAATACGTTTGGTCTCTTCTGAGTTTGCTGGCTACATTTAAACTTCTGTCACTGGGAAATAGAGAAGAACAAAGTCACATACACCAACTTGCGGGTGTTCATCTGTTTTTAAAAACAATAACTTCTGCAGATTTTAATAGCAAAACTGTCTACATGGATAAATAAACAACCAAACCCTAGCGAGTAAGTAAGCAAGTACATGTACATGTGTGTGCAGCATAGGGTGAATATGAACTCAAAGTGGCAGTGAATAACCGCAGTTTGCAATCTACTTGTTTTCCAGGTCTTCAGTCTTCAATTTATGTCATGTTGAATGCAAAATGAAACAGCTCTTAGCCGTTTAGACTCAAGAATGCCTCTGAAGTCAGCTATAATAGCTAAAAACTATTAGGTTGGGAATTTTTAATGCATGTGCAATGTGGGAAAAACCTACCAGAGAGAGTACTCTGCATGAACCAGCAGCTGTGGTGGAGGGTGGAAAGGTAAGGAAGATGAGGAGCACTACCCAACCTCCTACCAACTACACACTGCCATATGGTGTATGGTATCGCATAGAGAAACTGGCAGGTATAAGGATATAGGAAAACTGGGAGCTATAAAAACTGTGAGGATATTATACAAGGATTACCATGTTATATGTATTGCAGTCTACTGTGGGCAAAAAGAAGGGAAAAAAAAAAAGAGAGAGACAAAGAAAAAAGAAAACCACCAAAGCTAATTCCCTCAATTTACATACAATTGTGTCTTGCAAGTAAAATATGAGATTCAACCATTCCCGGCTTCTTGTGATTTCAAGAGAAAAGCTGCTCAAGTGGTAAAAAGGTCACACAGGGGTGAGAAGCATCCAGGGCAGACGGAGAAGCCACGATAAAAAGAAGAGTCTGGGGTAGGAGGGAGCGAAGGGCACAGATCCAAGAGTATAAAACCCTGGCAGGTCTTGCATTAACACAACAACTGCCTCCTCAAGGGTCTGCTGCCTGTACAAACTGGCTGGACTCAGCCCCCGGTGCCACCCGGTGCTGGGACGAGAGGGGTCTGTAGCTCACAGCTTCCCCGCGCCCCCAGGGCAGTGTGGGCAGCACACAAGATACACAAGTGATGCGCATGGTGCCAGGGCACAGTCAAGTAGCTCAAGACTGATTCTTTGGTGCTGTCTCACCTACTCAGGGATTATCTCGAAGTACAAACATCCATACAAATTAAGTTTCAAAACAAAATCACTTCGGTCCCAGACTTTGCAGGGAATCTCCTACTGACGTGCTCTCCCCTCCTCTGCACGCCGCATCCGCTGGAGCCGTCTAGCAGGCTGGGTGGCAGCAATCTCGCACCGCCCCGGTGGTGCCCAAGGTTCCCCATGGGGACAAGCCGCCCGCAGTACCAGCCCACGGCCAGCCCGTCCTTTGTGCACTCAGGCAGTCTCTAGGTTGAAATCCAGCATGAGATATGCAGGACCTTGGTAAGAGGGCAGAGGAGTCATGTCCCTGACTTCGCTGACATCGGAGATCGGGACAGGGGCGGTAGCCTAACTGTGAAGCAGAGTTCTCCCTTCCCGGTGCCATCTCTTCTCTACACCTTTTAAGTAATTCACACTTATGATGATGTCTACAGAACAGCCAGGGGAGGTGACAGGACCCCCTTCTATGTGATCATACGAATGACTTCCACAGCAACACCACAGAAGGTAAGAAACCCTGTAGGAGACACCACCAGACCTGGTTACCGAGAGCGCTTTATCAAAATTATGGGAAGAAAGAACTAATTAGCAGCGAGTAGTAGGAGCAGATGAACTCTTTAAAAGGGAAGACCTTACTTTTATGCCTATGGCAACTCAGTAACAGGCAGAAGGGAAAAGAAATATAGAAAGTACATGAAACTGATGAGAAATCATTTGAAAATTCATAGAGCGGGACTGGGCATTTAGTTACAACCACTGAACAAGAAATGTGTTAGCTGCTCCATCCTAGGAGTCATGCAAGGAGGCGCTGGCACAGAGGGAAGCCTCTCGGGCTCCAGCATGCCTTTGCTGGGGCAGGGATTTTCTGCAGGTTTGCAGACAAGAAAAGGGATGTTTCAAGGTGCAGCACCCCCGAGAAGGGGGGTGCCTGTATCTCTCCTTACCATGTTGACAGTAGCTGTGAATACCATCCAATGCTCAGGGAATGAAATAGAGATCGCACTCAACTGACCAATCGACCAAAATCAATCTGAGCCCTAATAAAATGTATCCTGTTATGGACTAACCCAACCCGCAGCAAACACAAAGCAAAGACCTCACTGACGTCAGCGGGAAACGGCCGAGTCCCAGGTGGCATTTGCCAGAGGCAAATGAAGGAATATTTGCTCAAAATACCTCTTAGCAGGACAGTCAAGAGGAGCCTGCACACACAACAGAAAGGGAAGCAAACTGGGGCCTCCGTGGTGAGACAGCAATGGCGATACTGAAAAGCTGCCTTCCCAGTGGGCTTCGGACCCCTTCGCAAGGCTTCCTGACAGTGGTTTGTCCATGGACAGCACTACAAAGACTGAAGAATCTGGATTAACAAAGAGAAGAATATTCTTCTGAAAACACCTCAAGCCCACCCCACACATCAGAGTTGTGCAACAAGATACTATTAAAATAGCTTGTGGGAAAATCTTCCAGTTGGTCAGCCCAACCCACGGATCTGAGTAGCTTGAAAAGTCTGAATATATTTAATTTATTATTTTCACCATGGAAACGCTCAACAAAACTGACCTTTTCAGTTTCAATAAAACTGGATTTTCCTGTAGGTCCCCTGTCAGCCGCTGCAATAATAAGTGGAAGTGCTAAAACCCGGAGTTATTAAAAACCGAAAAAGAGTAAAATGGCGCCTCAGCCCTGGCGCTCCTGGGCTGGATCCGACCGCACTCGGTCTGCCGGGAGATGCATATTCTCCTTCAAACATTTCAGAAAATCCAATTCCATCTGTGATTTTGCTGATGCAAATCTGGAGCATCTGCTAAGTTCTGTGAAGTTAATCCTGGCTTGATGGGCCCCACTTGGAGCAGGATATGGCCATCGCATCTCTGCTGACGTGCTGCAGCTACTTTCATCTAAGGCACCTTTGGTACTGCTGTCTATTGTGGTGTATTTATCCTTCCCCATCAGGCTCTTCATTTACCTGTTCCTACACAGAGCACTAATGCACAGTCTGCAGTCACGGAGGAAGACGAGTCTTTCTTTGCTCTCCGAGATGCTGCTTCCCTCTGTCTGGCCAGGGCAATGACAGACACGGGTGCAGGTGGGGGAATGGAGCAGGATGGGGGAGATGGAGAGGGGCATGGGAGACATTCACAGAATTGTTTCAAACCCTGAAGTTTCTTATGTTTTTTACCAAGGAATTCTGGCATGCTTGTCCTTCAGACTACAACCAGTCTCGAGAGCAATAGCTATAAAATATGGCCATAAAAATATTGAAGATGTTTGTTTAGATGTGTGCTTTGTTAAGCATCCGTCATTTGGCAGCAGTTGAACAAAGAAATTATTTCTCCCCTGTGTTTAACTTCCTCCAGTGGCTGGGCAGCTTGTCTTTGTTCAGGAAGGTATCCTCAAGCCTGATGAAATTCAGGCGCTCACATCTAAGTCAATGCTCCTGGAACCGTGTGGTTTTGATGTATCCTAATCTACATTTCACATGTCACGTTTTTAGTAAAATATAGATATGGGTAGACAAAATGTAAAACACAGCAGCTTTTAATAACCCTCTCAGATCCCAGGCAAACCACACTGTTAACAACAGCTACAACCATCTTCCAGCGTGTCACTCTCCTCCCCCCACTGCGCACTGTATTAGCTCAAAAGGCTGTATTTTCTCTCGAGACTCAAAATGAGTTGTTAACACACCAGGTGTACTTGATTCAGTTATTTCACATGTCAGACAGACAACAACATCTGACTCGAAACAGGAGCCACCGCACACGAGCCTGTGCGACAAGGAGTCGCCGCATGGCCGCGGGTGGCACGGGGAGCCCCGGGGACATGGCCCTGCTCTGGCTGGCTCACGGGGTGCCGCACCACCGCTCTCCATGCCTCCCTTCCCCATCCGTAACACACGTGAGGATGCATTAAAGCAGGACTGCATTTTGCTATGCTTTCAGTAAAATACTGCCTGGCTACAAACGCAGTATGTTCCAGGGACAAGATATGGCAATTACCGAGTATTAGCAATGACATTTCCATTTGAAGTGTGCTTCGAAGCAGGCTTCCATGCACGCTGCCTACTTGCCTAGAAGAAAGATGCAGAACCGGACCGAACCTTTTTTCTTGGCAGCTTTACAGTCCCTTTGGACTTTCCAAAATACAAAATCATGCAAGTATCTGATCTCACGTCACTTTATTTCCTTTTGCTTTTATGACAGAAGTTTTGGCTCTCCCTGTTCCCACAGTGAAATTAATCCCCAGTGGCCCAGCCTCAGCTGAACCCTATTCAATATTTTTTGGCTGGGGTAGCAACAGCAGAATATGCTGCTCATTAGCGAGGCCACAGCTTTTGATGGTGCCACCCTGCTCTCCCTTGTACAGAGGCATGAAAGGAGAAATACCTTCTGCTCCCAGGTACCATGGACTAGACGGTGATGGAGCACCACTTTGTCCAGATTCCTCTTGTCTCTTCCTGCTACCTCCTGACATCCAGGTGTCCCAGCTCTCTTCTGGTCAGGCACCTCCAGGCAGGTTATGTCCAGGAGCAGAGAGCCAGTGGAGGCATGAGCCCCAGCAGGCACTTGCACATGGGGAACTGCTCTTTCAGCTCCTGCTCCACCTGAGTTGTCTTAAGCTTGGCCTCTGCCTGAACACAATATTTTTTCCTTGATAGCTTGAGTAAAAATAACTTCTGATGTTCTGAAGACTGTCAAAAGTAAAACCCAACAAAAATAAAAACCCTTTTCCTATTTCCCACTGTCATTTTTGGAAGAGCTTTACAGCAAAATGGCTGAGGTGGTTGGCATAGGAATAGCTTTCAGCGATACTATTGCTTGAGCGTCGTTATCATGTCACTTATTGTGGTTACATAGTGCACGTGCTGCAACAGCTCCTAGAGCCACACGTAGGGTTGGGGCCATCGGGCAGGACACGTCACAGCTCCATGGGATGAGATAGTCCATGTCCTGGAGAACTTACAGCGCAATGGTGTAATGGCAGCTTGGGGCTGCTGGGACATCTTCAGGGAGGTCTGGGTTCAGAGGCCCAAATAAAAGCAACTTTTAGCAGAGTTAATTCAAAGTTTTAAGTTCATCAGAATGAGCAGCTTTATGTTCCCAGCCAAGAGCCCTGTCTCTGCCAGCCATGTCTGCGCTGGAGAGCCAGCAGTGCCTTCAGCGGGGAAGCTGTCAGGCTTTGTCAATACAGGGCAAATTACAGAGGTAAGGATTTTAATTATTTATTTCATACTCCCTAAACATAAAGAATGTTACTGAAAACCCACAGCAAAGCCAGCTGAAGAAAGAAGGAAATAAAGGGAGGAAGTGAAAAGCTAATCCTGAAGTAGGGACGAGGATGAGCCCATCCACGAGCTCTGAGTTAGAACATTCTATTTTAGACCTTTTATCTGTTGTTTTGTTCTATTTACTGGAGCTTTAGACCTTTGATCCTACCATTGCATTTGCTAAAGGCAGTATGGATGATTGCACCTGACACATTTCCTCTACCAGTGACATTCAGACGCCTCTCGGCTGTACGACCAGCGCAGCTGCAGAGCAGGATGCCGTATGGGAAGTGCATTAGGAGATTGCTCATCCTCTCGGAAAGTCCACCTGGGACAGCTGCGTATCGCTAAACCCTATGTCAGACGGAGAGACCAGGGCATTTTGCTCAAATAAGGAATTTGGTTTAATTGTCACAGTTCATAGCTTGGGCAGGCAACACAAGGCACGAGACTGGTGGTTCACACACTGACAAGAAATATAAGAAAACAACCCAGAGGTTTTTAAAATAGGCATGACACCCCAGGCAAAGTCCGTGGCAGAGGGAGGGAAGATCCCAGAGCATCTATGTCCCAGCCCCACGCTGGGCTGCACCCACTCAGAGGAAGATTTTTCAAACAGCGCCAGCCTCTCTCTCCGGCGAGACATTAGCTCTGAACTACCTACCAGCAATCTGGCAAGTGAGTCAGAGCTAATTTTAAGCCAAGTGCTTGTGAGATGGGGGTAGGGGAGAGGGGAAACCTCTTCACAGTTTATTCTGCAGAAATGAAAGGTCTGACATGGTTCTTCATTTCAGCCCTGCTGGGTAAACACAGCATCTTCAGAAATAGGTTTCTTCATACACTGGGCCAAACGCACTGCTGGTACCACCGCTGTGGTACCCAGGAGTGGATGTGGCCCCTCTCCCCCTTAGGAAATGTGATGACTATTGCCTTCCCAAGGCAACTTTATACAAAGCTGGGCTCAAAGGAACTGCGCAAAAATCAAAGACTGCCTGGGGGAAATTAAGCAAGCCCCTTTCTGCACATTATTAAAGCCCAAATTTTAAGGAAATAACCTTGTGCACCGCAGACAGTTTGTTTCGCAC
Organism: Phoenicopterus ruber ruber; assembly: GCA_009819775.1. NCBI lineage: Eukaryota > Metazoa > Chordata > Aves > Phoenicopteriformes > Phoenicopteridae > Phoenicopterus > Phoenicopterus ruber. The sequence goes on from CM020227.1 coordinate 12,537,094, forward strand.
TGCTAGCTCTTCAAACGACTTTAAATTACACATGCTCAAATAAAAAAGGATGGCAGTAAATAGGATGCTGTAACTAAACATTGCTCCTTAACAGGTAGCAGATGAGATGCCAGCCATACCATACAATGGCATAAAATCTAAGCAGATTTTCGTAATATTTCTCCTTCACTTCCATTCAAGAAAAAGAGGGCTCCTATTTGCAGCCTGTCATGGAGAGCCCTGAACACTGCTGGGTTTTTCCTTTGAGTTCCTTATTATTCACCAAATTTTCTAAGCACATTTCTCAAGAATCATCCATGGACACTTCTAAGCTTGTATATTTTTCTCCAGCTTTTCTCAGTCCCAGTATTCCCACAGGAATTAAAGCAACTGAACACACAATCCTCACCCTCGTTGATCTGTTTTGTTTTCGGAGAGACACAGCTCTTTGTGCAGACAAAGAAGATGACTCCAGACATTTGCTCTACACCACCACCCATCCTTCTCACTCCTCTGTGTAGTCGTTAGCTCCACTCTTCCGTTATCTACTCCCCGGGTAAGTTTACCAGCTGTATGGCAGCGCGGATACAAAGAGAGAAGGTGAGGGTTTATGTGATAACACACATCATTAGTGTAGACAGGGCAGCCTGATTCACCTGGGCTAAGAGGAGCCCTAGGTGAGGAAGTCTGAGTCCTCGATAAATCAAATTAAAGCCACTAACACCTGCTGGTGAACAGGCCCACACAAGGAGGCCCATCATTAGTATTATGCCGTATTACGTGTTAGTGTAACGTCACCCTGCCCATGCAGGGGCTGCAGAGAGAGTCTTCCCAAAACCCGTCACTGCTGGGAGAACTGCTAGCAGTGTTTCAGTGTCCCGGTGCCAACCGCCATTGGGAGCCCAAGCAGCCCCTTGAGCCCGAGCATGCGCCTTGAAACAGAGATTTCAAAAATGCCCCCAAATAAAAGCTAATAGCTGCTAGATTTAACTATTTCTGGCCCAGTGGCCACTGCTATCCCGTGCCGGACACACGGGGCTGGCTCGCTCTGACCTTACACAAGCTGCCTTCTGCTGCCTTAGCTCAACTCCTTCATTAAGCATGCTGAGGAAAAGACGCTTTCTTTTATAAATTAGGCTATTAGCTCAGATTCACTTTCTCTCTTCACTTAATGAAAAGCAAATTTCTACAGCATGTCAAATAAATAGCCCATAAATACAATATAGTCAAGTTCTTTTAACGTATTTCTTAGAAAATGGGGAGTTCTCACAGGAGGTCCGGCCTCGCATTTGTATCCGTCACAATCATCAGCAAAAGGACGACCAGCATCTTTGCACCCTGGTAGAAAGCAGCACCACCTCCCTCCTGTTACCAGCTGCACCTACTTTCAAAAGCACTCTCTCTTTTTCCCCTTCAATTTCCTTTTAAGCTTTCCTTCTCACGCCTGCTGTTGCTCAGCCCGTGAGGCAATGCTCTAGCACCATGTCTTGTTCTGGTTCCTGGAGAATCTCATTTTTTTTGGAAGGATGAGATTTCCCAGCATTCTCAAGCCACTTCATGTTTTCCCTTCCTTTTTCTAACATATGCCCTATCCCTTCATTCTTGCTTACCACTCTTACCCCCTTTACTATTTTTTCCCCATTTTTCGACTGATCCATTTTTCTCTTCTCCCTCTTCCCTTTAACTCTTTGCTTCTCTTTTTTCTCCCTGCCCCATCCCACTGAAGCTTTCCAGCTAGATGTATTACCTACTGTGGTGAGGGGAAGCAGTGCATCTGAATTCAAGTTGCGCTATACAACAAAAGCAATACTATATATACCTACAGAAACAGCAATACATTATCTCAGTGTTCTCCCCTCCCCGTGCTAAATTCCCAAACCGAGAAGCCTCCCGTTATCAAAACGATTTTAAATAAAGCTAAGGAGAGAATTAAATGGAAAAGAAATTGGGCATTTAATGCCTGATTCCAGAGCACTCAGCTCCTCTCACTTCAATAGCCGTACCGCACACCTTTCATCAGGCTCCGGCTCTGCAGAGGTGTCTCTATTCGCCTGCATGTTCCCCATTCTTCCAAAGATGATACGGACACCCTGTATTGCCAGATAAGCAATATATGTCACTCTTCCTTGCCTAAGATTAAAATGAATATGTTAATTTATTTTCTATTACAGGCTGCAGCACAAATGAGAGAGGGAGAGGGAGCGTGTTCTGCTCTTGGCTTTCTGCTCAGAACCACGCATCGCCCCACGGACAGACTCTGCCTTCCTCCACGCGCTTGGCTGACCGGTCCCTCGCTTTCATGGTAACCCCTTAGATACTTCTGCATAAAGTGGGTGTCAGTAAATAACTACTACTCTGAGATTACATGATTTTATGCTTTCTACACCTAAGCAAGTGAATCCTAACCTACCTTCTACCCACATCCTTTTAGGACAGACCCTCCCCAGCTGGGAGGGGCAAAGCACCTCAGGGTGACATGCATTCCCATCATAATCAATACAATATCATCTGTGAAATAAAAGCGCTTTAATTGAAAGCCATGTCAGAAAAATCCGAGTGATGCCAAGAGATCATTTTTTCAGCCCTAAAGACGATCAGAATAAAAATGTAGAAAGTAGTCGTTTGGAGAACCAGCTAGAAGGAGGTAATACTACAAGTTTATACATTCTGTGTATTTTCTTTCCATTTTACAGAGAATCATTTCTAAACTGGCTGTCACCCGTGCGTGAATTATTACATTCAGGCTTGGGAGGTTGTAGATACAGACAGAGACTAAACACACATACACTGCACCCATACATGCTGACACATAACTCCTTCTTGCGCTGCTAAATGGATGCAGAGGAAGTAACAAAGAGATGCGTCTCTCACATTTAAATTAAAAGTCGGAAAAGGAAAGTCTTCTCCCCAGTGAAAAACTACAGAATATTTATATACGTGTTCATATACATGCATACACATAGACACTGCGGGAGGGAAGGGCGGAGAATGAGACACAGGGAAAACCATTAAGATCTTCGTGCTGCCACCAAAACACAGTAGTCCTGTTAATATGAAAAGATCCAATCCTTGTATACAAGCAGATCTCACAAGATGCGGTCTAACATGTAACTCTTGCTTTCTATTTAGATGTACTCTCGGACTACTGAATTACAGACTTAAAATATGCAGAATCAGTGTAGGAAACTGTGGGGAAAAGCAGAAATAGGTTCCTCCTGAAGACTCAATTGAATTACTCTGAAAAGATTAATTAAAATTAAATTCTCTTTTGACACAAAATCTCCTGTTTGCTAGTTCTTGGTATGTCTATTACCTAGTTTCCATTAGGAGATATTATACTCCGTAATGAAATAAACTTCAAGGACCCTGTGGGATCAAACAAAAAGTTTACTGTATTCTGACCGCAGCAGCAGCGAGGTTACAATGCAAGCTGGCATGCTTAATGAAAAAGAGTTGACGTATTATCACTGAGTTCCTATCAGTGATCTGTGTCATTGCTTTTTAAGGTACAGAAGGGCAAATAATTGAGTGTTGTGTTGATTAGAAAAGAGCTTGATTTGCGAAGTGACAACCTAGAGTCAGGTCTTCATTTGGTCTCTCCAAAAATCTGTAGAGAGGGGAGGGGGAGGAGGGGAGTTCCTTCAACGCTAAGAACAGCTTCATAACTAGAATAGGAATTATTAAAAAAGAAAGGCCATCGGCATCTCCAGCATACGGCTGTGTTTTTGCCGTCAGTATTTGGGGAAGCCATCCAGGGGATCATCTGTATTTAGGGACCAGTGTGAATGAATTAGATACAAGAGTGAGAGCATTTACATTGCAATTGGTGCTTCAGGTCTGCCACGCTATAAAAATTATTGCTTCGTGCTTTACCATATCACACTTGGAGCCTAACGAGACATTTGACATACTAAGAAACCATCCAAAATGAATGTGAGGGCAGAGTCTGGCTGTAGATGATATTAAGGAGAATTTCAATGCAGTGTTGAATTAACAGTAGCACAAAGAGTCACCGACCACTTTCACTGTACAAGGCAAATCAGTTTGAGAGAGCCAGAGCAAACATTATTTGTGTCTCTTTTATTTCCGCATAGTCTCCTTTTCTGGCACTTACAAAGACAAAATGAAATCCCCAGTGCCATAAGCCTTTGCCCCAGAAGCTGGCACTCGCATCAAAAGCGTAAGTGTTTGCGTGTTGGCTGTTTGGGGCACGTAACAGGGCCCACAAAACAGGTACTCGCCCCATCCTAAATCTGTGCTTCCAGCTACGCAGCCAGCAGCCTCGTAATGGAAAGTTAAAATGTAAACACAAGCTGCTATTTTAGTGCAATCACACAAACGCAGCAGCTTGTGTTCTCTCTTCCTTTATTTCCAGAACGGACAGAAGGCTTGAATCAAGCTACAGATATTCCTTTTTCATTTTCCTCCTTTTTTCTTCTCTCTAAGTGCCCGGTCAATTAAATCTTGCTCACACAAGTAATTCTTACTCACCTTATTCCTACAATGACAGTTGACAGTGTTCAGACTAAAGGATGCCAAAATCTGTTTTTCCCTAGATAGTAAAAATACAAACAGAAATCAAAACCAAGCAGACTAATAAAGGATTATAAGAGCTGACAATGCTTTGTGAATTTGAAAGGTTACATCGCTCGGTTCAAAATAAAGCTGAAATCCTGATTCCGCCCTCAGCTTTTGCCTCCCCTTTTCACAATGTTTAAAGGCATTCTTCCCTTTGTCATATGGATAGTTGTTCACAAAGGAGTTCACTGATATCACCTTGCTCATCTAGTCCAGATGGCCCAAAGTGATGAAAATCCAAAGGTATTCCAGGAAGTGACCTTGAAGATGCTTTTGTGATTGAAAATTCAGGGAAGACTGGAAGGCTGATTCTGGAAGCATCACTGCTTTAGCTCTAAAGAAAACCAGTGCACCTAGGCAGCAGCTGATTTTTAAAGGACAACAGCAGACTTTCCCCAGTTGACAAGACATCTGCTACAGTATTCCACAACCCCCGATTTACAAAGGAAATAAGAGCTAGTTTGCATCACATATGTCAATAGCCAGGATTTTTGCCTTCTTACCCTTCAGATTCTATTACCTCTAATGAGACGGGATGACGATGCCTGTTCAGAAATGAAAACTGAGAAGAAAGAATCAGGGAAAAATCTACAGGCCAAAGATAGCTTACTTATTTTTTTTCTAAATTGATGTGCTAGCTCTCCTCGGAGAAGTTGGCCAAACTAAAAATCATAGGTCTGTGCTGCCCTCACCCTTAACACCCTCTGTGTGTTAAGATATATAGTGCCTCTGCCCAAACCACGCCCGGCTCTGTGAAATAAAAATTGAATCAGCTGAGTTTTGCAACACAAAAGCCACCCTCTCGCTTTTGCTGAGTACTATTTGAAATAAAGATGGATCATAATGTGAGTCATTTATCTCTCCTCTCTGATGCATTCACACACACGCCTACCACTGCAGGGGGATTGAGAGAAGTGACCTGAATCTCAAGCACCCTTGGGTTTGCAAACAAAACCCAACCAATGAGGTTACGCAGAGCCAGAACGAAATCTATGGCTTCCCCTTTACCCCCTGTTTTTCTCCTCCCAGTATTTCAGCCAGTGAAAGTACAGGAGAAACAAGGAACGGTATCGTACAATGAAACTGTGTATCATACAGCGGTCCAGGGTAAGACATTCCCATTGCACAGAAGGGATATTCAAGCAAGCAGACTGGGTGAAATCCCAGTTGACTACAATACTTGTACTTATTTTAATTGTTTATTGAAAACAGCACAACAGATGCAAAAGAATGGTAGAAGGAAGAACAAGAAATATTGGCTTTGTTCACAGACTCAGCCCCCCTCCGCATGAACCACGCGCAAAATCAATTCTTCACATTATATGTTTTTTAAAAAAAAAAGTAGAACTAGTAATAATAACATGAGAGGGAAAAGACAGCAGCAGCAAAGGAAAAGAGAAGAGGTAGAAGGGAGATCTGGTCAAAGGTGGCTTTGTTTCCGCAGCAGGTGGTGGGATGGACGGCGCAGAGGCACGCTCCCCGGGGTAAAGGAGCAGAAGGCAAGAGAGGCTGAAGAGAGAGAAGGTCCACAACACGGGAGCAGGAGCCAGGCCTAACCGGAGGCTAGGAAAAGCACTGTTTACTACACTTTGTAGTTATTTTGCTTTGGTTGGTCCTCAGAATGGTTCTTCAGGAGCCGGCTTACATGCCTGCACTGTGCTCCCTCTCTGCTGTGTCATACCACCGACTTACAAAGCACATAAAATCAAGAAGAATGAATTGAATGCAAGTGTCAGAAGATCTGCCCCTGTTCCTGGCAGCCTAAAAAGGAACTTGTTTATGTCACCTATGAAAGAGCTGTGACACATTTCTTCAGTGATGGAGTGATCCCACTAGGATCACTTTTGCTGGCCAGCTTTAAGCATATTTTTCTCCAATTCATCTTTCTAGTATGATTCATCCCACTCATCCACTTCGAAAAACATGCTCAGGGTCATCCCAAACACGGCACAGCAAAGTCCGTCACTATACTGATAGATCAGGGTTCCATTTCTTGCCCAAACATGGACAATAAGGAGCTGCATACAAGGTGCATACAAATTCTGTCCCTGAGTTTTACGATCTCTGGAAATGACAAAGCAAATCCATCCAGGACAGCCAAGTCATTCCTAAGGAGCCCCAAGCCCCAAATGCCAGAACGGGATGGGATTTGAATAAATCTAGTGGAGATCCAAAGTTAGAACAGCACAGCATTTCAGTCGCAACAAATTATGCCTTAGAGAGCGACATTGCCCGACAGAACCAAGCCCTTCAGGTTCAGTCCTTCAAAGGGCCATCAGAAATTATCCATCTCAACCACCACTCTTCAAGGATGGACAAAACAGGAGCAGTAAAATACTTCAACCCCCTGCGCATTGATATGTTGCTGTGGGGAGTATCTCAACATACATCTTTGTACGTCCTGCTGAAATAAACCCTTTCAACACCTACCCAGTGTAATGAGGTCAAAAGCTACAGCTCCCGGTTACTCCAGGTTATCGATGGAGTTTCCGAAGAGTAGTTTTGAGGGTGATTTTTGGATTCTGAGTCTGGCAGCTCTGGCTATTCTCACTTAGACTAAATCAAATGCTTCTCAGGCTTCCCTGTCTAAACCATATTGTTCCTTCTGGGCCTTTTGGCTATATTTTATGAAATAACTGATGTTCTCTGTCTCTAGGGGACAATTTGCTGCTGCTACCAAAGGATGAACCATATGATCTAATACATCTCTTCCAACTCTGTCTTTTGAGGTTTCTATAATTTTTCCAGAGATTTTTATTTTGTTCCCAAATAACGGTTTGTGCACCCAGCAGTTTGTCCCATCGATATTCCTTGATCTGATAAAGATACTGCCGCTCCATACAAACCTTGCCACTCCTATCTTCCAGATACTACACATGCAGAAGCATTGCTCCAGGGGAAGAGTGCATGGAATTATTTCATATTTTCTTGGTTGTGGTTAACTCCCAGAAAATTCACTCTTATTCTGCTTTCTTCTATCCCTAGCATTGCCTACCATCCCACTTTTCCCTCGTCCATGCCCGTAGCTGACACTGTCCCATTCCCCAACCTGCCAAGCTCACCCTCGCTGGCTGTCTGCAGTGTAAGCAATTTTTGGAAAATGATCTTTAGAGGAAAGCTCCGTTTCCACAGTCAGGCATGGCTACTCTAAAGCAGCATCAATAAAATAACATCAGATCCGGAGACTGGTCATAGAAGAAACTCTAGTCCAAGCATCTACATAGGTCCAGGTAGTTGTTTGAACCATATTTTACCAACCTGTATGCACCTATTTCAGCTGGGCATGAAAATGAAAGGAGCTTGCAAATGAGCTTGCTTCCCCCTGTAGTTTATGTATGGGGCTCAATTCCAGGTGCATTCGCATCCCGTTATGAGCTGCTTTTCAAGGGAAGGATCCAAAGGGAATGAAGGATTAGAGATCTGGGAGACAATCTGGCCTACATTTGCTTTAGACTTTCCTATAAGGCTCTTAATTTTCTGCTTTGTTGCACTATTCTGGACGTACCACTCAGGGAGCTTTATTCACAGGGTCTACCTTCGGGTCCCTGCGGTATTGCAGCACTGGGGGGAGGTGGAGGAAGATGGAAGGAAAAAATGAGCACTTAGGTTTTTCTAGCCTGAGGATTTGCCTGATCTCAGGAAACCTACCGGGTTGCAGAGAAATATATATATATACACACACACACTTATATATACATACATACATGGTTTTTTTTTCCATAAACCTCAATTGCTTTTGCTGCTTCTAGAGGAGGTTGATTTTGAAATATCCTTTCCAAAGCTGGGATGGATGTTTCCAGTGTTGGCGTTTATTAAGTTCCTATGGCAGCTATTTCCAAGGCTGCTTTGTCATATATTTCTTTGCAAGAGACTTTAAGAATGGCAGAAAGGCTTTGCAGATAAGGATTTGAATTGCAACCTTTACACTAGAAGTGTAATAGGAACATCGGGGAATTAAATAAAATTATATTTTTCCTAGATGTCTGCTTAAAAAGGAAATTCAGGATTTTATGGATGCCCCAGAGACAAACTATTACATTACATTCCTTGCAGTTCTTATTTGAGCACTGTCTGTTTGAGCACCTCAAATAGCACAGAATCATTCATAAAGAATGGGCAAGAGAGACTGTGTCCTATCAATATTTCAAGCTTGGTTATCAAATCAAGAGAAATTCATGAGTTCTGCTCCAGCTCAACATTTGCAGGTTTGATACTATTGTTTGACAGTTTAGGGGTTTTTCCCTCTGCATTCTCATTGTCTTTAATATTTTATATAATCTTCCAGTTGATGCTATTGTAATATTTTTTTTTTTTTTTTTCACTTGGCTGCACTAACCAGTTTTCTCTTTTCTCTTTCAGCAGGGAGAAATTCACACTCATTTGCTATTTGTGGGGTGATGACATAGTGTGAAGAAGCAGTAATGATGACTGACTGATAGAAGACACCATATGTTCTCTTCATTTTTTCTCTGTGCTATTTTCTGAGATGAATAAAGACCCAATATAAGATGAACTTTCCTATAATATATAATAAAAACCCCCTTTTTTTTTCCAAATAATTGGCAGGATGGGGGAAATAATCTTTTTTTCTAAAGCATTCAGATAATATTGCTGTAAATACCAGGTTCCAAATCACTGAGATAAATAATTTCCAGTCTTTTCCACCGGAAATATTTTACATGTGTCTAATCACCAAAAACAACTTTACAATTAATTTCACCCTCCCCCCAATGTTTTCCAGCCTTCTACAGCAAACATTCTGAAAATATAAGTTGCATTTGCTTATGACTAAACAAAGGTAAACAATTCCTTCCAATTTTAAAAGACGTGGGATTATATATAGGATTCTAAGTGACAATTTGTACTATGTGATAACCAGCAATCCTGATTATAAGTACAGCACTAGTATCACTAGATCACAACGACAATACTAGATTATATGATGGGATGTTTCTTTACACCCTGAGTGTGAGAGTCTGTACAACTAATAATACAAAAGCTTCCCTTCAGTAAATATTGCATTTGTAAACACGTTTTAATCTCAAAATAATTAGAAATCTCACTTCATATAAATATATGAATGAAAATCTTTTATTGTTATAGCAAATATATAAGAAAAGAATATACTTGGTAAATGTAAGTATTTTAATTTTTTTTTCCATTCTATCCTCTTATTTCATTCTACCCTCTAAAAACCAAGGCTTTTGGATTGTTGCTCTTCCTCCTAACTTTGTAATAGCCACTAACTAGCACCAGACTACAGCCAGAGCCATACGCATATCTGCTCATGTTATTAAGCAGTCAGGAGCAGAAACAAAGAAGTAAACAAAAGGGATTCACGTTGCCTTCTGTTCCATTGGAGACAGGGAGGGAAAAAAATAAAAGTCAGTCCTCCCAAATACAAAAATAAACCCCAGAAATCATTGTTTTGAGATACCTTATTTTGCAAATTTCCAAGAATGTTTTGCAAGTAATGGAGACAAAATTGAAGAAAAACGTAATTGTGAGTCCTGCAGGGAGTGGGGCCGAGAACTCGCTGTAACTGGACCCAGTGCCGGGACTCTTACTTGGGCTTTGTTTTCAAGGTCATTCATTTAAAGCATTTTTCATAACACAACCTGAACAAAGAACACAGAGCCACATTCTGCTCACCCTGCTTGCAAAAGCAGCCACCACAGACGTAGCAGGAAAGTTTCCTTACGCCACGTGAAGAGGAGTTGGCCCTCAGAGTACAGTGTTCTCCCCGGTCACCTGCCATAGCAACAGACGTTGAGGAACGTTTTACATTTATAGTACGTAACTCAATGCACTCTTCCCAGTTAGACTTATTTATTTTTGGTGTTAAAGTCTATGTGCCCTGTGTCATAAAGAATATGACGGAAGGCACTCAAGTAAAGCAATGACTGCAGTTTTCACGCAAGGAACGCGTGCTATTCTTCCTTTGAACTCCAAGTGGCATGAATGCATCTCCCCCTGGAAAGCTGTACCACGTGCAGGTTTTTTTCTATGACAATAGAATTACATAAAGTCTGATCTCAAAACTCTCAATCAAATATTCCATTCATCAGCAAAGAGCTAGCTTGCTTAAAGACTACAGGATTGGGTCCCTAATCAATACTTCAATAAATAACACCTACTTAGCCGGAACAATTGATTGCTAGGGAGCAGACTAAGTATAATATATTTCTGCTAATCTAGACAAAGGATAAATGTCATAGTTTATTTATAAGACACACCTGGAACTATTCAGAGGTTTGTAGATAGGATCCATTTTGGCACGCATTTAACACTATACGTGAACGACGTCTTATTAAGGATGGATGGCAGGTACGTCAACATAACGCAGCTGGCTTTGTTTGTCAGCAAGCCCCACCGCTGCTGCCGCTCCCTCCAGGCTGCCAAGGCTCAGCTCCACGGCTCCCCGGCAGAAAGGGCAGCTCCTGGGACCTGCCGCTCCCAAAGGAGCGGGTTGAGGAGCGGGTCCAGAGCACAGCGTAGCTCCCCGATGCATGGGCTCTGGGGGCACCATTTCATCTAACGCTGGTGTTTCTTGATTTCATCCAGTGGCCACTTCATTACACCTCGCAATAGCCAGGCACGCCACAGAGGCTGCTCTTGGGGATTATAGCCATACCCTGGTTTTGCTATTATTACACCGTTCAGCCTGCTGCACAGTTGTGCAGGAGAAGCCTCTTGGTATTTTAGGGTGGAAAATAGCCAGCAGAGAGTGCAAGAGGCACCTTCTGTGCAGTCACTCCTCAGTTCACATTCCAGGCTCTAGACAAGGCACCTTGGTCCCCACCATGCCCTGGCTACAGCACATCTATCTGCTCTGATTTCCTGTTCAAGAGCATCATCGCTTCAATTCTCTTCTTATTACTTCTACTGTTTCTCCCCTTGGGGTTTGTGTTCACAACCACCTTCTTTTGGGAGTAAGCGCGGGCCACTGATCTTCCCGACCGGTCTTAAAATACATATGTTTTCAGTCATGTTGAGTTGCAGAGCAGAGGAGGACATGCCCGGCAGGATGCGTGTACCCACACTGAAGACAGGAAGAGAGCCTCGCTGCCCCGCTCCTCCCAAAAGACGCCCGGCAGCGGGAGACAGGGGCTTCCCCCCGCCCTGCCTGGGACCCGTCCGCCCTCCCCGCAACTTCCCGCTCGGGGGTTGCGATATTTCGGTCAGAGCCGCCCAGGCACAAGCTCACGCTGCAGCTTCCCAGCAGGAGCTGTGTGCGCGCCTGTGCGTACACACACACAGACACACGCGCGCTTCTTTCGGCAGCCCCCTGTTCCGCACGGCGGTAATTTGCCCTTCAGACAATGCATAATTCAGCAGCCTTGAAGGCGGCCGGGGGGGCGGCCGGCGCCGCGGAAACGTGTCAAACTTGAGAAGCGAACGGCACCCCTGGAAAGGCGGCACCGGCACCGCCCGCGCTCTCCCCGCGCCGCGGCGAGGGATGATGCGCCGAGGGCGCAGCAGGGCCGGGCTGCGCTCCCCGCCGGAGGCCGCCGCACCTGCTCCCGGAGGTGCGCAGCGGGGCGCGGCGGGGCGCGGGGCGGGGGCCGCGCTGCCGCCGAGCGGGGCCGAGCGGGGCCGGGGCGCGGCGGCGGCGGAGGGGGGCGGGAGGCGGGGAGGGGGGCGGCGGCCTCCCGGCTCCGGGCGGGCCGTCCCGCTTCGCTCTCTCCTCCCCGCCGAGGATCGGCGGCGCGGAGCCGCGGCTGCGGCGCGCAGAGCGGCGGCGGGCGGGAGCGGCGCGGAGGATGCGCTGAGCGCGGGGAGGCGGCGCGGGCGCGGCGCAGGTCAGTGGCGAGTCGCCCCCGCGGGCCCGGGCAGGGCTGCGCCCACCCCCGGACCTCTCCCGTACCCCCCGCCCGCTCCCCAACTTTTCCCCGCACCACTTCGGGAAAGTGCCCAAACTTGCGGCGCGGCCGCGCTGGGGCCCCTCGTCCCGTGCGTCCCCCCCGGCGGCGTGACCCCCTCACCTCGGGGCTGCCCTCCCGGCCCGCGGCGGTGGGGCGAGCAGGCGGCGCCGTAATTAACAGTGCCGGTAATTGGGGCGGTGGAGGGGCAGGAGCCGGGCGCGGTGCGGGTTGCCCCGGGGCTGGGCGCGTCCCCCGCCCCGCTCCGCTCCCTCCGCAGCCGGGCGGGGCCGGCCCAGCCCCACTCGGGCACCGGGACCCCAACTTCGGGTGAGGGGTGGAGCCGGCGTCTCAGCCGGGCTGACCGCTCGCGGGTACGGGTCTGGCTTGGGTTTCTGCAACGAAAATAACGGGATCCAAAGCAAACTAGTTGATAAATGCCGGTATCCCCCTAGACTGGAAATCCAGTTCGCCCGGAGTTCAATCTATGCACAAGCAGAAGGGGGTATTGAGGCACTTCCTCATTTCTGGAGTTGCTCTGTAGGGGAACAGGGGTTCGCTTTAGGCGCTGTTCTCCCGTAGGTGCGCTTCTCGGCGAGTCCCGCGGTCCCCTGCCCCGGCCCGGTGATGCTGGTAACTCGGACCTTGCAATGCCACCTTACATCTCACTCAACCCTTAAGAACCTACATATTCAAAACGTGGCAAACATACAGCAAGGAATAATTTTGTACAAGTGTGTTAGCACCAGTGTGCTAGTGATGGGCAACCGGACAGCCCAGGCACCTCGCTGACAGCTGGGATGCCCCGGCGCTGGCTGTGGAAGTAGCCAGGAACAATGCGATACCCAGTCGTAGCTGCGTGGTTATTTTTCTAAGCTTTTTCTGGGGTTAGGAAAGCCCCTTATTGTAATTGCATTATAATGTCGCTTTCTGTCTGTAGCTGACTTGGGTTGTGTGCAGATTAACATGCTTAAAAAAACCCAGAGATGCTCATTTTTTTATGTTAGACGCTTACCCTGAAATGCTTGTATTTTATTGCAAGATTTAAAAGTTGCAGCTCTTCAGAGAATAGGCTGTATATACAGTACCAGTGAGGGAGGATGAATGGTAAGCCCGAACGGTCTCAGAAGTGAAAATCGGAAATGCAGTTGCTAAATCCATTTTCTTTATTAATGATGCTCATCATTTGATGAGAAAGCTATGCCCAGTTTATCCCAAGAAGATTTCATTTTGTCAGATGCCTGGTGTCTCATCAATTCCTTTCATGTCCCCGGGATTTTCTCTTTTCCAGGAGCAGGCCAGAGCAGCTCTCTGTGTTGGGGATAACTGTTAAGCTCTTCTTTTGAATTCATGAGCTTCCAAATTAAACTTTTGCTGACACCTGCTACCTAGCCTGGTTGAGCAGAATGACAGTGTCACCCGGGCTACTGGAGCTCTGCTACCGAGCGAAGTAAATCGCAAACAAAAATAGATGTAAAGTGCGCGGGCTAGGTCACACAGCGATTTGGGGGAGCTCTGGGAAACTGTGGCTACTGGAAATCTAATCAAAGTCTGCTTCTAATGGAGCAAACTTTCCAACAGCAACCACAGGCAGGAATTAAATTCATAGAGTAGACAGCAACGGAGATTAATAATCATCATCATCATCAATTAGCTGATGGAATCAAACAGAACAAAACGAGGGTAAACAAAAACCTGCCCCCCCCCCCCCCCCCCCTTGAATCTAGTCCCACCTTTATTTATCTGGTGCCAAGGATCTCTCCTGAGTGCTGGTTTCAAGTGCCAAAAAATTTAGCAGGTGTCATAACATAAGGTCAAGACTTAATTATTTATATGGAGACATCAATCATCGTGTGGGGATGATTTATTTATAAATCACCAGAGCTGTAAAACAAGACAGTGAATTCTGATTTTCTGCTGCTCGTTCCTGAAGGGGACTGGGAAGGTCCGAGCTGCGGCCGAGTGACCTTTGGAGCCTGCGGAAGCTTCTGCCTGGCCCCGCATGGAGGAGGGTTTTGCTACACCCTTTAAACCGTCTAACCAAAGTGTCACTGGGGAAATCTCATGCGTATTTGCTACATCTCAGTAATGAACATTTACTGATTATGGATTATCTAGAGAATTTAGCTTTTTAAACATTATTCAAATTTTTATGTTTATGTAAGCTAATAAGACTGAGGAGATTCAGTAACTACTCTTTGCCTTATGGTATTTGAAAAGTATGTCCGTTGGGCTTAGCTCAGCATCTTCCAGAATCACTTTTAAAATACTAAAATAGAATTTTTCTGCCTGAAAAAAAACCAACCCTATCTGTACTCACTATAATGCTCTTTGCTGACAATTAATGCCAAAAATCAATTTGCTAACATGCTTTTTATGTTTCTGCTGATCACAAACAGGATGGCACAGTAAAAGCTTTTATTGCCATCTGATTAGTCCACAGTGGTGGTAAGTAAATAGCGTGGGCTAGTACGGCTGCAAGACTCCTATGCTGAATGCAGTGGATACAGAGAAGAGCACGGGGTGCTGAGCACCAGGCATAATCATGCTCTCAGAGTCATTAAAAGGAATTCTATCAACCGTATGAGCAGAAGCAAGATCAGGCCCTTATGTTTTCTGATAGCTGGACAAAGTAATGAACACGCGCGTGGGACGTTCCTGAACCTCCTCCTCCGTGTTTCTGATGAAGGGTTAATTACAGCCAGGGATTCTCAGAGATTTGTCCATTTATTTATCTGTTAATAGAAATGGTGCTGCTGATCTTATTTACATGATTGCGTTTCAGACAGGGAGGTGATTAACTTAGACTGAGTGAATCTGGTAAAAAAAAAAGGCAGAATACAGGAAGAGAGAGATGGAAAGGAAAGTTATGGTGAAAACGAGTAAAGCTAGGAGGGAAGGTTTCTTTTGCTCTCCTATCATTATCTCGTAAAACTCTGTGTAGCACAAACCCATAAGCTTTACCATTAAAAAGGACTATTCGAAGCACGAGGAGTATCCAGGGCAGCTCGTGATCCCTCTGAACTTCATGGCAGGACTCCATTTTGGCAAGAGCAAGTCAATAAGCTCTCCTGCACATCCATTATACTGTTCCCACTGATCTTAAAAGAAGACCATTTATCCCTGTATTTCAGTGACAGAAATACTAAAATAATATTTCACTGGGTTTGTAAGAGGGTGTCAATTATGGGTAAAAGGATAGATGAGCTGGCAACGTCTTCAAAGAACAATTAAGACATTAAGAGCGTGGGAAAATATTTTTAGACATTAACCAATCAGTGAGAGAACTGGAATTTAGGACCCGATTCGTTTATGAGATGTTCCTCGAGCACCCTCTGGATCTTGCCCAAGGCATGTGAAAAATGAAAGATTAATAGTATTTCTTGTAGGCAAGACCAGTCAGCTGCTTGTGTATTTTTATGGTATACTGGGTACATTTATAGCATTTAGTAATGCCAGCAATGATCAATATAAAGAGTAACAGATGAATGTATCGTGAAAAGAGGCACTGGCAAGGCAGGTGGGAAATGATTTCCAAAATATCGCAGTAACCAGGCTGGGAGAAATGTAGTAAAATGGTAAACATAATATAATAGACCTAAGGGGCTTTAACCAAAGCCAGGGTTAAAGCCCCAGTTGAGTCCCACCGATGCAAGATTGAGCCCTACCCACGCTTTCTGTAGAGGAGGAAAGCCAGGACTCACTGTGTGCAAACCCCGGCAAAGATGGCTTCCACGCCGCTCCGTCCCCGTCGCATCAAAAGGCAGGAGTGATGATGAAATCACAGTTGAGTGCAAAGAGGAGAAAGGAGGGAAATGAAATTGTATTGGCTCAACTGCAAGAAACAAATCACAGATTTCCCTAATCAGGCAGATGATGCCTAACTAGGGCACAAAGCGAACCACGAAGGAAGGTGGCAGATTTCACAAATTAGTCATGGCAAAAATGGTGAATTTCACAGCTTGAAGTGAATTCATGTTATAGGATGAAACAGCACAAAGTGATTAAGAGCTCTAACTGATAGAAGTAATAAGCGTGTGAGCCTTAGTCATCACACAGCAGCCGACATTTCTCCCTGGCTTCAGCTGAGCCACAGGAGCAACACCTTCAGCCTCCTCCTCTTTCTGATGCTGAGCGGGAGCTGGTGGGGACAACCACAAACAAACGGGGTCCCACGGATGTTTCCGGGAGTTTTCCATCTCCGTGAGGCACGACCACGACAGTCCAATGGGAGTCGGAGCAGCCACTCCGCAGGGAGACATTCTGCAGGCGCTGTCTCTGCTCTCAGTGCCACGAGTGAAACCTGGAGCCGTGGCTTCAGCAGTGGAGCACGTGCTGTGAGAAGAGCAAGCCAGGGGACGGCAGGGCCCCGTCTTCACAGCATGACCTCACTGGTGAAGAGCAGAGCAGAAGGACGGCTGAGAGAGGTTGGAACGAGGAGGGACACTGTTGCAGCACACTCCCTGCCATGCTGGGGACAACCTTCCTGGTCTGGCAGTGCCACTTTTGGAGCCATTAGGTGCTGGCACATGCCACCTCATGGTAACTATGCCACAGCGTGTGTCCCTAATAGTAAGCAACCATTAAACAGCCCATTCAATGGTTTTCTTCTGACAGCCACCCAATTTCCATTCTTTCAGGGGTTTAAAACCAATGTCACAAGCCTCTCTCACAGGTGCTGTTACATGACTTTTGCTGGCAAAACAATTCAATAGCTGTTACAGCGTGTTTTCAAGGAAAGCTCTGTTAATAGATACTGGAACCTTACCCTACCATTTGTGTCCCTGCTTAGATGAAGATAAAAATTCTGGAGAAAAATGTCACCATTATATCTTAATTCTTTTGTTTCAATGTACGCTCTTCTATCATAGTTATTGAAAATCCATAGAGCAAAATGCAAGCAAAGTGAGCTAATACCAACCAGGACGAGCCTCCTCCAGCAGTGTAAGCCTCCTTCAAACTCTGCCCCTTCGCAGCAGACTGTCGGCCAGCCTCCTCCCGTCCCCCGGCAGCGCGCCCCAGAGCAGAGTGGCTTTGCAGGCTGCCAGGAAGGTTAACAAACCCCGGTGCTGGCAGACAGAGCCGAAACTGCAGCGGAGTCGTGAACCCTTCAGAGAGCAGAGCATGCCAGCTTTCCTCTGTTTATTGAGGGTGTTCCAGCATGGTCGGGTCCACTGAGCGCAGCTGTATTAATATCACACAGGGAGAGGGGAAGCTGTTGCAGTTGCCAGGACCGAAGCCATGCAGGAATGTAATGGGGTAGTGCCAGTTCCTTCAAATCCCACCTGGAAGTTATTAGCCGTCCGCTGGAGGCAGCGCAGCACCTGCATCCCAGAATATCAAACGTGCATCGTCTGCACCGAGCCCAGCTGAACCTCGGCAGGGCACCGCGCGGTCACAGCTCTGCTCCTCCAGACCCAGCGCGAGCGGGAAAGGATTTTAAATTGTACATTGAAGAAACGCCCTAAGGGGAATTGATCACTCTTGAATGAGGATGGGAAGACAAAGTTTGAAAAGAATTAACATTTCTATAGCATTTCTGGAGGAATGCCCTAGGGAACTAGAAAAGACTTTAAAAAAGGCGGGGTGGGGGGAGAAGCCCTCTTCTCCCAAATTGATTTCAAAACTTGGCAGATTTAAGAAACCTTTCAGTAACATTTTGCGGATCGATGCTAATTTGATGCATTGGAGCTTAGCACTGTGCCAATTCACTGTCAAACTGATATTAACTAGGCACTTTTTGAGCATGTTTATAGCTCAAGGTCTATTAAATATGCAGACCTGGCAATTATTGCATCTCCCTTAAAATACTTAATTTGAAATGTGTAACACAGCATCCATAAATGGTCTTTCACTCTTCATCAGAAAGAAGCCTCACTCACTCAGAGGCATGAGTCCTTGCTCCGGGAGAAGGGCTGGAGGTTGCGCCTGTGATGAAGACAGAAGGCAGGCAGGGGGGCTGATTTCTGTCTTCAGTGCTGCCAAAGAGCGGCGCGACCACGATAAAATCTCCTCGGGCCTGATCTTCCAACCCTCATTCATACAGTAACCAACCGCATGAAAGTCAGTTAATGTAAGTAAATGACGCTCGTTGAGAGAGCAGTAATTACTCATGTTGGGAAAGGTGGCAGGATCAGTTACATAAACTTTCTGAGTGGTTTTTGAACTTGAATGCCCGCAATCTGACATCCACTTATAGGTAGGAGCTAAATAAAAGTTGCTTTATTTTTTAACAGTTGCTAAGTTGAGCCAAAGCCACAGGAGACCTTTTTTTTAAATCTGGGTCCCTTTAATACCTGCACAGAAATAGTTAGAGAAACATTGGTTTCTCATTCTATTCACTGTGACCCTAAAATGCAAAAATGATCCCCTTCTGAGTTGGGAGAATCAAAGCAGTAGTTAGCTGGTGACATGTATGTTTAGATGACTAACTTCAGGCACCTATGTTTGACTATTTGATTTAATATGCCTTCATTTTTATATCCTGAAATGGGGATACTACTTAGCTCCAAGAAGATCAATTAATTTTTCTGTTGCTTTTAAGTTCTTTAATGGAAGATGTTACATAAATAATTATTTAATATACTTTAACGGGGTTTTTTTGCATGAGCTGCTTGATCTGCTGAAAGCATATAAATCAGTATGAGCTGAATTAATAAAATAAATTCAGAAATCTAGAGGGTGCATCAGAAGTTAGAGACTAGTGTGTAAGAAGGAATAAAAACTCTGTTACTCTTTCATTTAGCAAAACCCCCAAAGATTGTTGTTTTGTGAACCTTCGGACATCTCATTTCTTCGGGATCACAAAACCATTTGTGAAAAGATCTATGAAATAAAGGAAGAAATTGTAAAAGTAGCATCCTGGTCAACAAAACATACGAACGTGCAGGCACATACACGGGAGGATATGGTGAATCTCTTCTTTGTGTTGCAGTTCAGAAGAGCAGTTATTTTCTTCATTTTAGCAGATGCCAGAGGCTCAGAGAAAGGAGTACTTACAGAACGCAGCCCTTCCTTTCTTGCGGCAGAAATGTATCTGCCTGGTTTCTCAAGTAAGGGAAGAGATAATCCTGTCGTAATCTGCAGTGACCGAAACCTGTTAATCTGGAGGTTATCACAGCGTTGGGATACAAGGCAGAGCACGACCAAGTATTACTTCATCCTTGCATCTCCCACTCCAGAACTTAGTCCGTC
Source organism: Phoenicopterus ruber ruber (assembly GCA_009819775.1). Taxonomy (NCBI): domain Eukaryota; kingdom Metazoa; phylum Chordata; class Aves; order Phoenicopteriformes; family Phoenicopteridae; genus Phoenicopterus; species Phoenicopterus ruber. The sequence goes on from CM020227.1 coordinate 12,556,707, forward strand.
CAACACAGATTTCCACATCCACCAGTTCTAGGGAAAGTTCGTTCCCTGCCACGTCTACGATGTTTTACAAATACTTAGATTCTTTTTTTCAGCTTTCCCCAAAAGTATACTTTAATACACTCACATCCAAAGAAACAACTCTCCAACTATAGAAGCTAATTTATTACTTTTCTGGCTTTTCTTCACAACAGCTATTCAGATCAGCCACACCGCGTTGTCAGTGTTTCTTGCTAACAGTACCTTCCCTGGTCGCAAAGCCCTGCAACAGTGTTTTAAAGAATCAGTTATAACTTACTAGCAAAATGGTTCACATCTACTTATTAGTTACGGCTGTACGATCCATCTGAGAAAGCTGCTGTCCGATAAATTACTACTCTCGCCTGCCTTTACGCAGCCCTCCCCAAACTCTCCAGCATCTCTTCACTGCTTTCCATCACCTAACTTAGTGCCAAGATGGAAGGATGGCAGCTGTCTCAGCACTTAATGCCAGTATTCTTCCTTTGCAGACAAGGGGGAGGAGATTTGCTTTCAAGCTGCCCCTTTTCCCACCGAGACTGACTATAATATTATCTTACATCTTTAAATACGTGTCTCAGAGTTAATGGTGCAACAGCAAGATGCAGAGGCAGAGGTTTTACGTGTATGATACAGAAAAATCACGTGGATCATTTCTTTTTTTGTATTTTTCCAACATGTAAAATCTCAAGTAACTTTTGCATCCTTAAAATAATGAATTCATCCTTTTCTCATAAAAACTATATTTTTTTTAATGCTTTGGAATAGCACTGCCTGCATTGTTTTGTGTATGCTGCAACTTCTGGAGGACTCAGCATATCCCCACAGCATCAGATACTGTATATGCATAACACATGGGAGCCACTGCCCAAGGAGCCTATAGCTCATGTAAAGTTCTTCTAATTCTGCACCTTACCCAGGAGGTCTACAGCACTGATTGCAAGTCTGTAATACTATCTACAAGTAATAAATCATCACATTTACCTGCATTTAACTACATTGCTATTAACCTCCGTTGCAGCATTTTTACTTCAAAATACTAGAATCAGCTTGTTGTTCAACCTTTGGTTTACACTGGGAGAAATCTGAGCTTAGGTTAATGTCAGGAGATTATTTGAGGTCTCTGTTATAATATCAGCACATTGCTAGCACAGAAATTCATCTAGTTTTCATAAATATTTGATAGGGCTCTATCATCATCCTCATCGTCATTTTGGGCTGGTTGGAAGAGGATCCCCCCGCGATTGCAACCCATTTCTGAGTTGTCATGGAAAGTCAGTTGGTGATATTTCAATCAGAGTGTTCTTATAACAAATTCCATTCAAATTCTGTCTGAAAGGGAGTTAAGGTTTCACCCTGCTGCTTAGAGAATGATATGCTAAATGCAGCTTCCCATGGGCTTGGCTGCAGTCCAGTGCTTTGTAATTTATAGTTCTCCTTTCCGATTCTGGCTGTGACCTTGGGACCCAACTCTGAAGTTCCCCCGGCCGCCTGCGCTCTCTGTAAAAATGCCGTCCCGGAGTCCTCGCCACCTTCCCGCCCAGCACAGCCCAGCAGCAGGGCAGCTCTCGGTAAATGAAGGGCAGCAGATCACCAGCGCTCGGGCAGGTGGGGAGCCGGGAGCCAAGGGGAGTGCTCATTTTCTCGCTTTTGCTAATAGGAGCAAATCACGGAACATTGTTCTTAAATGACAGAAATTATTAGCTAACTTCAAAGCATGAAATGCATTTACAGAAGAGGTTTAAATTACATTAGCCAAAGGCATTTTCTGTAGAGACAGCCACAAAACAGCTCTAATTGGAGATCTCCAAACAGCTGTTGTGCCCTATGTATTCATATTGGAAAAATAACTTGAAAGATTATGTTAACATGCGATTAAAAAAAAAAAGTTTTAACATTATTACTGCTCTTATTGATAGTATACTGGGGCTGCCTAAGATGCTTTACCGAGAAATGTGTGTGTCCGTGGCCAGAGGAGCTGACAACCCAGATTGTAACATACGCCATTTTTAACAGAAAAATTGTGTAATTGAGGGAAGTTATTACCCCTTGAAGACTACATTCATTATAGATCGTAACAGAGATAGGTCTTTAGAATGACTGTAGAATGACTTAGTTAAATAGCTATTCAGAAATATGATCATTTGAGCTCATGTATGTAACTGTGGATTGTTTTAACAAAGTTATTGAATGAAAGCAACTTGAGGAAAGTGCAGCAGACCCATGCAGCTCTTCTGTTCCTTTATTCTTTCCAGATTTTTCAAGGACATACCTTCTGGAAATACTTGTTTGCACCTACCTATCTGGATTTCTTAGGATGGGGAATACTTTTAAAATAAAAAAGGGTGTCTTTTAAAATCATGATTTTAAAAGTCTTTTAGATTTGTTATTTCACCAGTATTTTCACGGATTTTCAGCACAGCAAATGATACAGATTTAGCTTTAAAACCAAAGAAAAGCAAAACTTTTCATTGGTTTTGGCCTTCCAAGTATTGCATCTTATATTTTTAGTGATTGGCATTTACCATAAATGAACTTTCTCTGTAACCCAGTCATACCCCTGACTTTACATAGATGTCTTTTTAAATGCTTCTTCTATTATCTGTTGTGAAGACATCAGAGAATCATTATGTTAAGTAGTTCTTTGTAAACAAGAAACCAACAAAACCAAGAAACTCCCTCTACAGATGCTCATCACTAAGATACCCCATGCAAAACATTCATCAGCTCTCTGGATCGGTCTAAGCAGTGGTGACCGTCAGCTGGAGAACTTCAGCATAGATTCATTAGGCTTTTCTGCTTCACTAATAACACAACTAAAACTGAACTATTAAAATGGTACAAAATTGTTTCAGATACAGTGTTGCTACTCCAATGCTTCTGCTGGACTAGCATTAAATACGCAGCAGGCTCACATTTAGTGACTCCTATTTGCTTTTGCACAATGTGCTGCAGCTCTTGTTTTCCCCCCAGTCCTGCAAGCACTCGTGGCAGCTGCCGAGCAGTCATGCAGTGATGCTCCGTAGGTACTTCGTTGTAAAGCAAGCACCGAGAGAGGGGCGTCATGCAAAAAGATGTATCTTCTCTGGCAAGTTAGGGGCAATGCCCACAAGTGAGCTTTGTGGAAAGGCCCTTAGACAGCAGCAGTGCTGGGTATGCAGATACCTTTGATGTGGTTCTCCAAAGGGAAAGGGCGACAGGCAGTATTTATGGAAGGTTTCTATATAAGAGGTTTCTGTGCTATACACCGAGTATTTATTTTGGCAGTAGCTCTGTAATTGTGCTGTAAACCACCCTGGGTACTGGTTGCTGTGTACCCAGGAGTTTGACTAGATGCCAGCCAACGGCGAGCTCTGTGATAATCGTGTATCACTTCGCAGCGGGAGCGCCGTGCCCATGGGTAGCAACAGCCTTCCTGCTTCCTCCCTTGCTCCTCCAAGCAACCAAACCCCACCTCCAGGGTGTCTTCTGGACTGTCAACTCGCTGTCGTTTGTTATTAGCGCACCTTATGAAATGTGCTGGGCATGTGTTAGAAACACCTTTCTCTCACATGTTAGAGAATTAATATCGGCCTGTCTCAGACCTGGCTGACCCCATTCCCTGGCATTTCTAGAGCAAAGAGAAGTAGCGGGGAGAGCTCGCGCAGTGGGGACCCACCACCAGAGCTCAGAGGGTCCTACTCACTCATTTCCTCCAGGAGGAGACTTCTCTTCAAAAAGTCCTGCTCAGCCCTGGAAATCTCTTTCTTTCAGTGGAGACCAATCAGAGTTGGCTTTTGAGATGCTCTGAGCAGAGGCAGCAGTTTCTTCCAACTTTTCAGTGTTGCAGAGAGTTTTTTATATAATTATAGGTATTATTCATGCAAACCTCCAGCTCCTCATCCTTAAGTGACTTTGAGATTTCCTTCTATAATCCGTCATATCAGCAGCCCTCTTGGCTGGACTTGCCGTAGTAACAACTGCTCCTTCTTCCTGCAGTTCTCCTGACGCCTCTGTCAGCGGGACAGAAAGCCGAACTCGGTAAGAGGGGATGACAGGGATTTCATCCATGTTTGGATGGGAAGGGGGGTGGTGCATGATGGATAAAGGAAATATGTAAGAGAGAGCAACAGAGGAAGCAGCTGGGCTAGTTCAAAGAGGCAGCTCTGCCTTGTAGTTCCATGTAGTGCTATAGGACGTTACCTGGAGCATAGCCTGTGAGACCAAGAAGTACCCTTTCAATCTGATCTAGCTCTTGTGTGTGTGATTAAAGCGTCTCTCTTTTTTCCAGTGATGTACCATCTCACTGATTGCATAAACCTGGCAGTTATGCTACACTGGGCACTTTCCCTGTTCGGCTATTAAACTGCCCTGTCGCTTTCTTCTGTCAGGGCTTCTTTTTCCCCCCTAATATCTCACCTAAACTTTTTCTTTCTTAGCTTCAGGCCATTGCTCCCTGGCCTACAATTTTCTGAGACTGTGAATAATTCCTTCCCTTCATTTCTATTGTTACCTTGAAGGTATTTATAGACTGTGATCATGTTCCCCCTGAGCCGTCTCTTTCACTGGACTCTATGAATTTAGCTTTCTCAGCCTCCTCACATGTTATGTTCTCTAATCCACGTATCATTGCCCTCCTTTGTTTTCATCTTCTTCTTTTGAAGGTTGGCTACTAGAAATACACAGCATCATGGTTTTACACAGCCATTATTTACAGGGATTTGCATACACTTCCCCCAGTTAGCTGTATTTTCTTACCCAGCCGGGCTATTTTTGTTTATATTGGTTTACTTTATGAAATATCTCTCTCCTCTCCAAATTTAATTTTGCAGATGAAAATACACCAAATAACTCTCCATTTTGCTGCCAAGGTATCAACAGAAGGCAGTAAGGCTAAAGAAGGCAACTGACCGTAAAGACTCCTAAGGTCAATTTTTGTTTGCTGCAAAAACCTTGCCTGAGTTAAGTGCAACCTTCTGCACAGAGCAGCTGATCGCATGGGAGGAGGGATTGTCCTTAGGATTGTGCCTGTGCCCGGTGTAAGGACCCCTTTGCTGCCATTTTGGAAAGTAAAATCAGCTACCTGCCCCCAGCCATTCAGTTTCTCCATTTAGCATGGTTTCCTCCACTTTGTCACTGAAATATGAATTTCCGTCCTATGGAAAATTCTAATTTTGGTTTCTTTTACGATTAACAATCTCAGTTTTAAAACTTGTGATGAAATACAAAATTCTTGGGAAGGAAATTCAGGTTTGGGAAAGTAGAAATGCTTCATCTAGATGGTTTTTATCTAACCTAGGCACTATGATTTGGCTGTACTGACACATCTCCCCCTGCACCCTCTCAGCTCAGCTCACCAGCTCAGTGCCCTGCAGGGGCTGCGGGTCTCAGCCCACCCTGCCCCGAGCTGTCCCCAGCAAACCCCGCGGCTCAGCCGGGCGCTGGGCTCCACCATGCAGCACTGCCTCTTTTCAACTTGCTGCTTTTTCTAAAGTTTATAACAAATCTACAAGTGACAAATGTAAAAGCAAAAAGCCTCAGGAAAAGGTTGTATCATATCATAAAAAAAGGAGACCATGCCTGGGAGCGAGACCTTTGCACAGGGAAAGAATTACAGCTCCCCCAGAGCAACAGGGAGGTTGAGATGAAGGGAGAAGTTTGAACCTAAATTTGTAAAATTAGGCCATATTAAGATTTCTAACAAAGTCAAAGTACTGGAAGATGGAAAAAGCTTGCTATGCTGCAGCATGTGTGGCTCTGTGGATGTGCCCAGGATCGGATTTCTGCACATCTCCCATTCACTGATGCCTGCGTAGAACCTGACACTAATGATGTCCCTTGTAAGAGAGACTAATCTATCAAACTAACCAGGACTTCTCCAGCTTCTTCCTTGGACTTCCCCCTCCCTCTGTACCCGTCCTTTGGTTTTACTTAGTTCTTCAGCGTTTGAAACAACTGTCTCTTTTTGTCCTGGGCTTGTACTGGATTTGCAATTAGGGTCTCTGTTCTGAAAAATCATGAGAAAAAAAAAATACCCGTAATAATAATACTGTGTTTAAAATAACTAATTCTTAGTTCTACATTGGTTTACTAAAAAACCTCCTCCAGTAAGTAATATAGCAAGGTGTATGAGGACTGCTGTCATACAGGATGTGACAAACTTTCTAAAAGATCTATCTTCATATTGTACAAATATTTATTCATAGAAATACTGCTGATTTTACTAGCACTTCACCTCACTGTTTCAGCAGAGCCATGACAGGCTTCATATGACAATACAAAGTGGACCACTAACATCTGCAGGGCTCGTTCCTGTGAAAAGAAATGAACTCTCCGAGTAATTAATTTTTCTGTTCAGTGGTTGAACCAAAATTAATGGGGGGAAGAATTGTTTCAGGTATGTCCAAAAGACAAGTGAGTGTTTCATTTCTATCACTGAAACAGAAGACTACAAAACTAAAAATAATTTCCAATACAAAGATCTTTTTTTGCTTACAAGTCTCAAAATAAAACATTTGTGGTTTGTTGTTGTTTGGGTTTTTTTTAATTTTGAAGTATTTGTAAGATGCTTAGTCAGTTGCTACCCTCATTTAAAAAAACCCATACAGTTCAATCTACAAACATTTTGTAAATGAAAGATCCCAGCAAGCTTTAGCAAGAATTACAAGAAGTTATAATCTCCTGCCTTTCAGAGAATCAGTGTTTTTAATGGAGACCAAAATGCACTCTGGAAATAGGCTGCTGCTTCTGTCTTTTAGTTAATTATTAAATTCAAAATGTTTGAAATATGCATTGTAAGATGACTTTATTTTAATTTTCCCAGCAGAGACATTGACAGCTCCTGAATGATACTGCACCGAACTGTCCTCTTTAATGACATTTTCTTTCTAATAATCATTGATCCACACAAATTTGTCAGTTCCGAAGTAGGAGCTCATCACTCACATTGCTTGTGAGAGCTCTGTCAAGGGCTGAGCATGGCGCAGAGGATCTCTGGCTATGCAAGTTTGCCATGTAATCACATGGTAGGTCGGATATGATTTGGATCCTAATTTTTTGTGTCTGTTCTAAACACAACAGTGTACTAAAATACCACGTCTTTTGTCCCTGTGCGCTGAGGGCATTCAGAAAGGAAAGGTAAAATGCTGTGATGAAACATAAGCAAAATAAACTTCTTTGGAAAGCAGTATTTCTGTCCCCAAGAAGAAGAATGTCTTATATTCATCTCCACCCTGTTTGGGTCAAAATATCCCTGTTGTCTCAATTTATTGCTTAAATGATTGGCCAGCCCAGCCCAGTTCTTGATGCAATAGGAATTCAGAGGTCTTTGTCATCCTTCAGAGGATGACAGGGATGGCTTAGCCTGGGCAAGCTGGAGCAGAAGCACAGACTGGGGCCCCAGCGTGAGCCCTGGTCTGAAACCCGGGGAACGGGCTGTGCTCTTTGCTTACTGAGCAGAAGGGGCTGCCTTGCGAAAGGCGGGGGGAAGGCGGGCAGGGAGAGTCTGAGGAGTGCGCGGTCCACGGTAAGACACTGATCCATTAATTGGTTTTGCTTTTCCTGTCCTCCTGTCACTGGACATTGCTCTTAGCGTAGTCAGCCCTGTATCCCTCCTGGACACCGCACTGACTGCAAAATATACAAAATAAAATCAGGCAAAGACAGTACAACGTGCAGCCACTAAAGGCAAGAAAAGAGGGATCTGGGCTGTCCAGAGGCTCTGGTGAGGCAACGGGCATGAGGCAAAGGGGGGAACAGCATGCAAGGGGAAGGTGTAAATTTGAGAGCAAGAGCTGAGACTTGAACGCAGGAATGAGAAGGAGCCAGATGAGCTGAAAAGAGACCTGCCATCCATGCCCCAAGGGATTCATGAAGTGGAGAACAGGAGGCTGCCTGGCCATGAAAGCCTCCTTTCAAGGAGGACAGGGGAACAATTTGCAGCAATTCCCGATGGCAGGGACAGGGTATTTGTTGAGTGTCCCACAGCCTGGACCTTGGTTCAGTCAAATCATGGCAAAGCCCTTCCCTCTCGCTGTCCTAGGTCTTGTCACCTTGAATGTTATGAAAGCAAACGCCTCCTGAAAATGAAATTGTAACCTGTGGTATAAAAGCACACGTGAAGCCCTGAAAAACCATTGCTGACATTACACAATCCTGTCTTAGAGGGTCTGGTGCTAAGGAGCAACTGTACCGTCCAGCTGTTGTACAGAACCTTGCGGGGCATAATCCTCTTCACAACTTTAGGAAGAAAAGAGATCGACACTGTAGTCTGACTTCTTTCCTGAGTCCTATCGGGAAAAGAGATACGGAAGAAAAGGACTCCCAGGCCTTTCCCAGAAAATCCCCTGGATTAGGGGAGGAGAGTCCTTTAGGGTCCTCCTGGAGACCACTACTGGATTTATTCCTTTTCCAGTGATTCCCAACAACCTTCACAGATTACCACCCCCTTAGGACAGTACTACTCACAGACACATAATGCTCTGTTTTCTCCTGCTCCTTCCCTCAGTATCTCCCCTGAGCTGGTGTCCCTGGGCAGGAGGAAGGTTTACAGTTCTTCCCCCCCCTTTTCATCTTGTAAGCTGTACCCTGATTTCATTCTCTGCTACTACACAAACCATAAACCAGGCACCTCAGCATGGTTTATCTTAGTAATATTCCATTTCTCTGTCAGACTTTAGGTCAGGTGGTAGTTTTGGGTGAGGTATCATCTGCAAAGGCAACAAATGCAAGAAACAATCTTTCTCCCAGCAAAGGATAAACTAGGTGACCCAAATGATTTTCTCTGTCACTACTATCTATGTTTCTATTACCGAATAAACCGCTGGACAAGGAGAAGGATTTAACGCTTTGACTGTAGTGATGGATACTACCAAAAAGCTCAGCTTAGCTCATCTCCTCCCCGCCTTATAAGGGGCAGTATGCGTCCAGCAAAACAGCGCTATTTCTCTTCTGTGCAGAGATGATCTGTAGAGTGGAGCATATTCCCCCTGAAGGGTATCACAGATTACAAAGATGCTTGGCTTGGATGGCTCAGGTGTTGAATATCCGTATGAACTTAAGAGGCAAATTTTGGCTTGCTTTCCTTATCTTCAGTCTTTCTGAGACATATTTCAGTCTGGAGTGAATTCTTAGGACTTGGGTACTGTCCATACAGCTTTAGAAACGCTAAAGTAGGGAGAGGAGAGTTCAGGGGAAATGCACGGGTTACAGCATTTCCCTTCCCTGGAAGCCTGAGGACAACCTCAAGCTTGAAGCACATTCCAAGGCTGTCCATTACCAGTCTCAGGACAGGAAGAAAGTTGAACTGATGCCAGCAGAAAACTCTTCCACCAAACAGCCTGTTATTAAGATCCTATTAAGATCATTATATGGTAAAGGTATTACAGGTCAGTCTGTTGTTTTACTTTTTAAATGAGAATACCATCCTCCAGCTCTTACCAACAGCAAGCTACCAGCCCTCAGCCTTGTATATTTGCTTTTCTAGGCAACTGAAGAAAAAAACCTTTCTGAGTGGGTTTAACAAAGGGAACCAAAGATAATTATGTTTATAGTTTATAAATGTGAAGGTGACTCATGGATGTTTATACTGCCCAGACTGAGAAATGTTGTTAAAGGGAACAAGACATCTCGATCCTACAGCATCCTATTTTTTTCTGTGAAGTAAAACTCCATAGTACCAGAGGGTGAATAGTTTTCTTCTGCTGTTAGCCCCTCAATTCTGTTAAGAAATTCTTGAATATTATATCCCTGCCTCTTTCCTCTTTTTCTTTCCCTTATTTTTTTTTGATTACCAGATAGAGAAATGCTTCACTTAAAACTCCATTGTAGTCAGTGAGTGTCTCTAGCTGACACTGGGTAATGTTGTCATTATGATTTAGGGTTTCACTGATCGTGCTTTATTATTTTTGTATTTTGCAGAAGGTTTTAACTCTCATTTTGTGTGTTCATTGAATTGTTTAAAGTGAAGGGGCTCTCAGTCTCCATTGCCGTACTAAAAGGAAATAGAGGAGAGCTTGCTGTTATTACCATGCAAGCTAGACAGTCTGAACAGTTGTCTTTTAGCCAGATGTAAATCCACAATTATAAATCACCATGGGAAGGGGAATGGCAATCACTGCATTTTGATCTATTGCCACAATACTTTTCATATAAATATACTGACCATAATAGGGAATTTAGGTGTATTTTTTATGTCTTTATGCAGTAAACATATCTCTTCAAAGCACCATTTGTGCTACAAGTCAAGAGAGTACCTCTGAATAAGAACTACTCACAGAAGAAAGAAGAAAGAGTGCCAGGCTTATGCACAACAGAGGGATTAAAAAAAAAAAAATTCTGCTGCGTGGCATAACTGTGTAGGGCTGTATAATTTCTACAGATTGGGATGTATAGTATGTGTAGTTGTGTTCACATAATGCATAAATAGTTCCCCCTACTTCAAAGAGAAGGGCTGTTCTGGGAGCTACAGGGCAATCAGAGTTTTAGTTCCTACTTTTCCATAGACTTCTGTGGTATTTTCTGCAAGTCATTTCATTTCGCCTAAGTTTCTCCATCTGTAAAATAAATCCTTCAAATACAATTGGATCAGCTTCATACAGCAAATTACATCTGATGCTGAATCATGTCTTTTATCTCTCTATCTGTCTGCTTATTTTTATTGTGAGCTCCTCAGGGCAAAGACTATCACTTGAAGTCTCATATATAATAAAAGTGTCTTTAGCACCGCAGATCCCATTCTCAGGGACTGGAAGCTTACTGTAATAAAAATAAACAAATGTGATCAGCCACTGGAATTAAAATAAAGCATCCAAACCAAAGAAAGTCTATACTTATGACCCTCTCTCATGAATATACCGGCCTGCAAAACAGATATACTGTTTAGGTGCATCCCTGGACAGATGTAAAACATTGGCTACACTTCAGCCTTTGGCCAATTGGAAGTGTTAAGAAAAGCTTTCTTGCCACAGCAGAGTCATTTAGCAATAAAATAATGACAACCGCGGGCTAGGAAACGGGGTACTCAATAGTTCAGTGACCTTAACAAGAGACTGGAAAGGAACATTAATATTCCTGAACCCCTGTTTTTAATTGTAGAAACAGGTTGGCTAGTCTAAACTACCTGAGCTGGATGAAAATCTAAAAAGGGATTTTTCTGGTGATACAGACGCACGGGGGAGGTATCTGGAAAAGAATGCCAAGAACGCAAACAGGTTTGCATGTTCCTAGAAGAGCCCAGGCCAGGGCTACCAGGCAGGTTTTGTGGCATGCCCACATGGCATGGAAAGACTTGTTAAACATTGCTTTCTTAGAAGACAGAAGCTAAAATCTCATTCTTACTGAAAATGCCATCTCCTGATACAGACACAGAATAGAGATACAACCTGAATAGAAGTATGACAGGGATTTGCTCTGCTGAGCAGTTTCAGAGCATGATGATCTTGGAGGTCTCTTCCAACCAGAACAATTCTATGATTCTATGTTTACCATACTTCACCTGGTCCAAAAAATGAAGAATGGCAAAGGTGGAAGTATTTTCTTTTTTAATGCCTAGATTTGATAGCTCTGAGCATTAATTACAAATAAATACAGAGGAGATAATAGGCTTATTAGGCTATAGAAACAGTCTTGAAAACTGCGGGAGGAGGTGCTGGATCTTTGAGGTCAGTCCCTTCAGTTTAAGCATGAGCTTTTTGCTCAGACAAAACTTGGTGTCTCCCACCAGAGTTTGGTTGCATGTCTCGAGCCCAGGGTTGTGCCCTAATGATAGCTTCGTGATGCATTGCTTGTTATTTTTCATACATATTAAACTCATTTTGCTCACAGAAGAGGTCTCTGGGGGCAGCAAACGCCTTATGATGCTCATTCCCTTTAATGGCATTAACACCTTATGTGGCAGTCATTTCTGCATCTCTGCTTGCTGTGCCTACATTTTAACGAACATTATTTTCTTCCAGAAAAACATTTCAGTTCTTGCAATCAGTGCTCGTTTTTGTAAATTAAGGAATGAATTGTTCTCCTTTTTTTCTCTCTTCCAGGGTTATTTGCAATGTAGCTTATGCTACTGTCTGTATATCCACTGCGTGCTTTACAGGAAAATGAAATCATTACACACAACACAAATTACTAGACCTCTTTCATAATCACACACTCTTAATTGGCATGTAAGCACTAAGATCACTGTAATACATGCAGTAAAATGTCTCTGACTCATTTTTTTCTCTCAGGTTTAAAGGTCAACGAGAATATTTTTCTTTAATTTGACAGGCACACAAGAAATAATGCAAGACTCATTTATGGTCAGGTAATGCACAAAGAAATCTATAAATCAAGCTAAGGCGAATATTAGATCATGCTCATATCTGAACCCATCTGGCTTAGTTCACGAAAGAATCAATATGAGGCAGAGAGCTCAGTATTACTCGTGATTTATGCTCTTGCATCTAAGGGGAGAAACATTTGCAATTTTTAAGTCGCTTCATCTGAAACAAAAGGATATGAAAAAGAAACTACAGTTGGCTATTACAACATATGCATTAAGTAAGTAATTTGATGACAGATTATAGCTGCTGGAGGAAGGGATGGTTCTAGTGTTCATTCCACTTAATGACTCAGCACACTGTTTTAGTGTTTTGATTTCCCTCCCCCCAAGGTGTATGAGTATGGAGCTGTTAAGATATAAAATTAGCCAAATTTCCATGTGTTTGATTTTTGTAGATGAATTGTGATTGATAGTTCTCAGGCATAGTACTTTTAGAAAATATAGCATATTGTAACATATATAACATACAGCTTTTCTTCACTGTCTTCTTTCAAATACTACTTTCACCAATAAACCCCACACCTGAAAACGTATCGTGGCCAAATATTAATCCTACCCCATACCATATTACACACATAAGCTTTTGATCCTTTTGTGAACATCCAGGATTTATGTGAAAGCTTTCTACCTATATCGTACATCTCTCAACTAAATAAAATCTCCAGTTGGCCTTAAGTTCAGCCTCCCTAAGAGGCAGGATGAAAAGTGTCAGGCTGCGTTGCAGTACGCAGTGCGAATGCACAAGGGTGGGAGGCAGAGGAGGAGCGAGAGATTTCACAAAGCAATTAGAGTATGAAAAACAGAGATTGCAGTGATGGGTGCCATAAAAGTATCGGGGGAACTGGGGCAAGTAAAACATCCATTTCAGCTACAGTGATTTGTTTCACCATACAGTGCTAATATCCTTCATACAAATACCAAATGCAGTTTATTTAAATCTAGAATGGCATTTAGACTAAAGGGAGAGCCTGACATATTTTTCTCCCAGCTAATGCGTGCAAGTAGAATCAATAATTTTCCCAGTATATGTTTATAAATTATTACATCAGACATTATTGATCCAGCCGAAGAAGAAGGAGGTCAAAATAATGGAAATCAGATGGTTGTGATTAGAAATGCTTGGGATATTCATTTGGAAAAGGTTGATAACTAAAATGGTCTACGGGCTTTACACTTATTGATTTAATAAATAGAATAAGCCTTGCTGATCCAAAACAAGGTTACTTGTATGGGTATTTCAGGGGGTTGTGCTACTGAAAGCCAGTCTATATGTCTTCTGTATGCGTTTGAATTATATTTTAGTTCAGCACACTGAAAGAATTCATTTTAAACATCTGTTCCTTTCAGCCACAATTTTCTACTGCATTTTGCTGCTGAGAACCCTTAGACTTCATTCTGGTAGTAGGCTTAGTACTCTTTCAAGTATTTATTTAAAAGGTTTTCATATGTTTGTGTCATTATTAATAATGAATATGTTCATTAATTTACACGTGCTTTACAAACACTGGGCAGGATCCAAGAGCCTCCCACGTGAGGAGTGACGCGTTGGGGCTGTGATATTGATTCTTTCTTGGGTATATCCTTTTAGCAGAGTATAATACATCAGTGTTGCACCTTTCAACCCAAAAGATTCCAAAATGTTTTCCAGACCGAAGAGGGCAGTGTGCCTGCTAGCAGAGATCACATCATCCATCCCAGGAAGGCAACACCTTTGAGGCATTGTATGGCAATAGCCTGACAATGCAGAGCACTCAGGAGCTGCGCAGGCAGGGAGCAGAGACTGCCATATCACACACTACGCGCAATAGAGAGAAAAAATGGGGTAGAATGTGATTTACCTGAGTGGGACACGGTCAGGATACAAAATCCACAGCTTTCTCTCCCTTTGCCTTTATACCACTGGAGTCTCTTCTGTTGTGGGAGTCCCACTTCTCTCTTTGTTGCTTTCCTCACTAGCTTTACTGTCCAGGCGCTATTCCCCCACCTGGGGCTCAGTTTCCCTTTTGCAACCTCTACTTCCTTTTGCGAGCCTTGTACTTCCACACTTTTGCTGTTAACGTGGTCTCCAGCTGCCTCTTCTCCGTAACACTCCTGCATCATACATCCTCCAGCCAGCAGCCCCCTACTTACCCTTCCCATCTCCTCAGGGATGAGCTGGCCCTTTTGCAGTGCCGCCCACCAGTGCCAGGCATGCCCCCTTCCTGCTCTCTGTGCTGCTGTCTCTACCTTACGGCCTCGGCAAGTAAATAGGAGGGACTAGCCACAGAGGGGCTGCAGCAAAGACAAGGAAGCAGCTCCACCACATTCCTTGCAAGGACTTTGAATGCTTGATAAGAGTGATACCTACCAGCTGGGACTTGTAAGGATGGAGTAGACCAGAATCTGTTTCACCTGCTGTCTCACAGGCAGCATTTTTCCCGGTACCCATCGGAGCAGGCTGGAGCACTGCCTCTGAGAAGGGTAATTTAACTGAGCGTATAATGCAAGTATTATTACCATAGCCCTGAATTACAAAAGAGAAGCAGAGCTCCACTACATCTCTGGGAAGGGGTGAGGGTTGGTCACATCTCATCAGTTTCAAAAGTCCTTCTAAAATATGGTAACACAGGAAATGTGTGCGTGCAGATAGCTCATTGAAAGTCAAAAATTCTTATCCCATTTTCTGTCCACGCTTGGGATTTTTCCAAAATTTCTCTCAAGCATGAGAAACCAAATATGGTTTCCTTAAGGTCTTTAGAAATTCCTTGCTCTGGTTCTGGTGTAATGAATACCAACCGACTGTTGAGTTGACACTAGTTACAAAGTCTGGGTCTCATGGGCCAGCAGTATAGTATGAAAAATGAAAACATCCATATGTACTTCTCATTTGCTGTGAGTAGAAGGTGATCCTGAAAATGAATTCTATATTTCTTCCCAATCATCCTTCACCATGGCCAATGCCTAAAAAGCTGTGTGTTTTCCCCTGCCAGCAGCACATCTAGCAGTCTGCAGCTGCATAGGAGTTATATTGCAAGGGTGACTAAAGTCATCTTCCAGACAGGTAGAAAATGATACAAGCTCCATAGCACGTGACTGGATCTGTCATACTTGCTCTGCATTATTTAAAGGTACAATAGCATAGCATAACAAGTTATATTGGCTAACTCAGTATAGCAGCATCATAACCTCTCTACCGGGTTATAGTTATGAATCTCCTTTGGACAGTACAATGCAACTGTTTCTTCTGGATAAGACCTGTTATATTTGCTACCCGCTCTACAAGAAGACACCTGGACCATCACTATGTGACATGAATGTCACAGGTTCTTTTGCCTGACCAGATTCTTTCATCCTAAAATTCACCAAAATGAGCAGTGTTAGAATGAGAAGGGCTGGGCTGAGATGGGAGAGAAACACCAGTTCCCTGTTCCTGTACATGCTGGCAAGATGAAGCAGACTCTTCTGAGTTACAGCAGTGGGATGTGGCGAAGCTCTCTGGTCCTTTCTAAATGGCCCAGACTTTGTTGATGTGAGGCAGGCTGTAAAATATAAGACGACAGAGGGTGCTCAAGGGGCCATTGCTGAACATTTCCTTCGCTTTCCAGGCACTAAATTCAGGTTTGAACATTTACATGCAATAGTAATTTAGGATTAGATTAAGAAGTACTTTGTGCCTGGGATTACACCCAAATTCAGGGAAGGCGTTTCAGATCTCTGAGGAGCAGTCATAGCCTAAAGCAGAAACGCAGTTGTCCTGTGCATGGTGAGGTGCCGAGCACCGAGCACTTACAAGGCAACAGAGAGTAATTTGGTGTCCCTCAACTGAAATGAGATATGATTTCCCCAGCAGGGAGTCTGGTATTTGTACTATATTCAGGTGATAGTGTTTATGTATCTCTGTTAAAATGGCATATTATTCCCAATGCTGATATCTTTCTGGCCACAGAGGCTAAACTAATATTTCTTGTTCATACTTTTTTTTTCCCCTGCAAAGCTTCACTTCTTTAATGCTCGTTATTTAGAAACTTTGTGTTATGTAAATAAAAGCTGTGACCTTTGCCTTTCCAGAGGCTGGAGCTAAGTTAATGTAGAACAGGGCTGAGAGAGAGTAGGAGCAAACAGGGTTAGAGCACATTTTAAAATGCCATTTTCTTGCTTGTAATTTATTCTTCCTACCTCTAGCGCTCCTCTGCAGAGATATTTATAAAAATAGGTGTTCCATGCACTGTATATCACAGGTTTATTTAGGACTGTTGTTGAAGATTTACACTACTCAAAAGAGCAGTCATAGCAGATAATTCCATTTGCAAGCTTCAACAAAATGTTCCAGGGAAAGTGCTGCTATCACCGTGGAGAATTTTAATGATGGCAGAGTTTACAGACAACTTATTTGGCAAACAAGGCTGCAGCAACAGACACCTCAGCAAGTTCTTTTGCCTATGGTGGTTTTCCGATTGTTGCTGCTGCCTGTTAAACACACTTTACATCTACCTCCCAGCCTGCTTCAGAAACTTCAGAACTGTGTTCATCCTGCAGTGCTAACCTTGCTCCTCATAAGACACCTCTTGGGAAGTCATCTAAAAAAATTGGTAAGCACCTCACAGACCTGACTGGGGAACTCGGTCCCCGCTTGTTCTGTTATAAAACTGCTTGTTATGTAAATTAAAGTTTTGGCTTTGCCATTACAATAAGGAAAAATAATAATCACTTTACTAATAACGTAATATGATACAAGATGACCATGGGAGAAGTTGGGTTACAGTACCTCCTACTTTCTGGGAGATGCCTCATTAATTCACATCTCACTAACCACAGGATTCACTACTGCAATATTAATATGCTGCTTTACGAATCTGTTACCAACTGTTGGAGGGAGTGAGGAAAAGAGGAGCTTGCAAGCTGGTAACGCCCTTCATCTCACGGTCCTCACTGAACAGAGACCCTCTCTGTGCACATTTAGACCTGCAGGGACACGCCACTGGGATGGCAGTGATATCCTTGCTATATATTCACATAACGTATAATTACTACGTGCCATATATTGCACATAATATGTAATAATAATATAGTGCTATATACTGCACTTATCCAGCTTAGATTCCCTTCCCTACAGGCAAACTGTTTTTCTGTGCCACAGCCTTGGTACCACGTGAGAACCTGCTCGCTTGCCCACCTCTCTGTCAGCAGCTGCCCGGTGCAGCAGGCTGTACCACCGCTGAAAGACAGACTAGATGTACGTGGCCTTCCCTTCACGACTGTTCACTGGCGTCTGGAAAAGGAAATTTGAGCTGCTACTTCTCATATTGTTCCTTTTCAGCAAATACATCAGGTTTTGGTGTTGCCAGTCTGACACCCTTTCAATTAGCACTAGAAAAGCTCGTGAGTATAATCCTGTGGAAATTGCACTGGAAACCTTGCAAGACGCCACACTAGTCCCCAGTGATTTTTTTTCCTTTCTCTCCTTGCTTTTATGTTGTCAGCTAGAACAAAAGGAGTTTCAGTTAATTATCTGTGTATTTGCTGAAACCACTAACCTACATCCCAGCTAGTGTGAAACAGTTGCTTAACTGAAGTTCTTGGCAGATTTACACACCTTCTGGTTGTAAGTTTAAAAAAAATCTATTCCCATTTTCAGATTTGCATATTCAATTTCCCCTTATATAAAAAATAAACATTTCACCTTTTTCATTATTCTCCAGTAACTAAGGAAAAGGAGGAGGATTCAGTAGCTGGAATATTAACCTGAACTGTGGAAAGTCCAAACTCAGCCTCTGCTTGTCCACAGATATCCCACTTCTCTAGGCAAGTTCTTCAGGTTTCTCTGCCTCAGCTTCTCATTTGTAAAATGGGAGCAACAACTTGTTTTCACAACTATAGATTGTGAAAATCTCAGCTATTACAGTGACAGGGATGGTGCAGGTGACTAGGTAGATAAACTACTGCAAGAACAGAACATGGAGGGGTTTAATCTGATTTAGTGCTTAGGAAATGTATTCATCTCTACGAATATGACTTTCTTTTGGTGTCATTCTTTTTTGATGGACTGTTTCTCAGCTGAATCAGTTTCCTCAGTTCACTTCACTACCCAGCTCAAAGACATTATGCCAATGTAATGCAGCAGGCAGGACAAGACGACTAGAAGTATTAACTGCTTGAGTTGTACCACCACCAAACAGCAAATCATGGCCCTAGAGTTTCATGAATCATTTTTTTTGCACAGTAGTACATGACATAGCTGGAACTCAATTAATGTTTCCACTGATTTTGCATAGAGCTGTGACCTCGCATACAATATCCAAACAGATCACATGCAAAGTCACAGCCACCTCACTGACAGATACAAACTGAATGTCACCATCTATGTACCCTCTATGTTGTCCTCACCCTTGATGGTAATTAAATATGAATTTTCTCCTCCCGGGCAAAAATTAAACATCTGCAAGATGTGGAAATTTTATCATGGGTGTGGAGGGAGAGGGTTCAGATGTCTCCCTTCTTGCAGATAATTGCTTAGTTTAATGAGGAAGTTTTGCAGAATTTTTAACCATTGCTTCTGTGCCTTCTTTAATTATTTGCATATGGCATCATCAAGTTAAAAAGAGTGTGCATATACAGCACTTCTTCTCATTCCTGTATTAGACATTAATGAAAGGAAGCACGAGGATAAGTTTCTCGCTAATGATGATGGAAAATTAGTTTCAAAACCCCAAAGGTGTCTTGAAAGATACACCGATGATATATAAAGGTCCAAGGAGAGAAATTCAGCACAAAATATTGCCTAGGCCCTTTGGGGCTGTTTCTCCAAGAGATCCTGTTCCCATTTAGTTTTTAGTTATGGGGGAGGGTGGCAAAGAGTAAATACAGAAGGATCTAAGGGACTGCAATGCACACAGCAAGTAAGTGAGGCTGATAAACACAGCGCAGACTAGACAACGAATGCCAGCATGGCATATACAGTAAAGGTTACATGCCTGGAGACCTACAGCCAAAGACAGATTCATGGCTTTTTTTTTTAAGTCTCAAGCTAGTGAAAAGTTGAGTGTCTGGAGAGGAGCAACGCTTTATGCATTAGTCATAACATTTTGAAGGGCAGGAAATCCACAGTCAGGAGCACAGGGTAGGAGGAAAACAGTTGCTAATTCTTTTCCTCTCTCGTTCTGCAAGATGCAGTCTCCAGTTACTCTCAGGCATCTCAGCCAAGCAACAAGAAGCCAGTTCAGAGAGGATCATGCTCTACTTACACTCTGTGCTACCGTATGCTTCAGCATCTCATTTGCAATCTTGTGTATTTCTTCTCCGATAAGATTAAGTTTTATAGTGGTTTTCAGTGTGAAGGGAAGAGATGGTGTCGATCATTAGGACTTCATGTTTTAGTGAGCGGTAAGCAGTCAAGTATATCATACCAGCCCCATTTAACAGTAAGGGATCTGTTTGCCCAACTTCACCCTTTCCTGTAGCTAAACAGGGAAGAGCTGTGCGAGTGAGGGTCAGGTGATGCTGCTGACACGGCTCAACCATTTCACCACCTCAAACAGGTCTTCAGTTTGGGGGTTTGTTTATTTTCCTGATTGATAGACTCCTAATTTTTTTCTTAAGAGTGCCTGAATCCCTCTGCAGATAAATAAGTCTATGACGATAAGGCTGCTTTTCTTAGATACTTTTCAGAACAGTTTAGAAATAGCCCACGTACACTCAGCTTGAAAATTCCTCCACCACGCAGTTGCTGCTCTCTGCCTATGGTTGCTGTTTGTCTGCGTTGTCTCCCAGGTCCCCTGGGTTATCACTTTAATGTCTTTGACATTAAAACACTTTAACAGGAAATTGCTCATTGTATGTAGACAGAATAGGAAAAAAAGGGTGAGGCAAGGAGAAAAAGATAAACAGAGGCAGCAAAGAAGCTATCACTAATGGTTCGAGCCAAAATAGCTTTTTTAATGTTTCAGTAGGTCTCTAGAACACAAATACATCACAACCATTAGCCATCAGACACACAGTTTACTTACATTAGTCTTGACGCTCTCAATTCATTCTGTTTTACTGATCTCCAATAATATTTTGCACACAATTATTATATTGCAGTTACAGTATACTCATGTGGGAAAGAAGCTGTTTAGTGCTTTCTTCACATAGTGTGTGCTGGAAAATTGTTTAAACCAGAGCTAGTGGTTTGAAGAGATCTCAGATCCACCCTGCGTTGCAATGCATCATTTAGTAATGCAGTCATGATGCTACTGAAAAGGGATGAGAAATTCCTCTGTAAGAACAAATAATAAAAAATACTAACAATTTAAATAAAAGGAATGGAGCGGGCTGGCTGGAAGCTGGGAAAGTCCAGAATGAAGTCTAAACTGGTGCACTTAACCCCTCTGTTATACCTGGATATTTTGGGGATCTAACGCTGTGATCCAGCCACTCTTAGGCACACACAGCAAGTTAATATATGGGCAAAGCTGTAATTTTCACCGTGGTGAACATACATAAACTCCAGTCATTGTTAGCCCTGAAGAGGGCTGCAGAGCTGAAACATTGCTATCTGGAACCACAGGAGTTCCTCCAATGGCTTCTCTAGTCCGTTAGATTAAACTTTTACAGCAACATGTGACACCCAGAGTGGCACAGCTAAGGTTCAGTTCTAACCACAGCTTATTGCTAGTGATCAGCCCACACACTGCTAATTGCAAGTGGGACAGAAATAATGTGCAGCCTGATTTGACTTTAAAAAATATATTTTCCTCAAATCCTACGCTGTTTTTCCTCTATTGGAGTCACACAACCGTGAGCTGTCATCTGATGAGGCAGCAGAACATACAGTAATTACTAAAAGGTAGATTTCAGGCTCTGGATGTTTCCCTCTTGGTAGGATGAGTAGAGGCATCGGTCTGGAAAGAAAGGTGCTAAGGAGCCAGAAGTTGCCTTCAGTGAACTTGAGCAAGAATTTTGATACCAGCTTAGGGTGTCAGGAAACACGGGAGACACCAAGCAGAGTGACAATGGAAAATGCTAAAATTCATTACCTAGAACCAGGATGATGAAGGGAACTCCTTGAGAAATACAACACAGCAAAGCTAGGATGTATCGTTACTAGCAGTACAGCCTTCCAGTGTAACAGAGCCCCACCACCTGAGAGCTGACACGCTGTCTCCTGTTTAAATAGACACCCAGTGGGAAAGCCCCAGGAGCCGTTACATTGCGCCTGTTCTAAGGCAACGCAGAATTAGCTCTGTCGGCCACAGTTGTTGAGATTGGAAGGCACAAAATCTGTTTTGTATCCAAAATTAATCTAGCTAAAGAGTATGTAGTGACTGGGCAGGATCTGGATCAACCTAAGGAAAAGTTAACAGGAAGAATGTCCTTCCTTCTTAAAAACTGGACTTCTCTCTGCTGAGAGGTATTATGGCTTGCATTTACTGTGTCAAACTGATACAGCTCCAGGTTTTTCCTGAAGGCTGGAGTCCTTAAGAGTATTTTCTATCAATATACTATATATCATGCAACATGTACGTATTATAAAATTACAGTAATATTCACATTATTAGTTTTGGCAATATAGGACACAGAACTTAACTTTGTCAAGGAAACCACCTTTTACATCACAAAATTAGGAGCAAAGAATACATTTTCTGAAAAGTACCATTTTGTTAAAAAGCCACTTTCGCAAAGAAAATTGACTGGCTCTAATGAAAACCACAACGCTATTACAATACGAAATAACAGAGAGAGGTGACTATACTTTTATGGGCATCTGAGCATAAAATGGTGAAACAAGATTACCCGTGAAATGAAGGAACAGAAGGGCACTTGCTGTTACCTGCCTACTGCTCTACCCATAGAAGGGAGAAATCACACTAGAGAGCACCTGTGTCAGGTAAAGAAAAATCACACATCATTTCATTTTTCTGTTTTACTGATTTCAAGTGTTCAAAATTCTTGAATGATGCTCTCCACTCGCTTTCTGGATTTTATTTCGTAATCAAAATAATTACACCACCATTCAAGGTTAAGTGCCTTAATATTATTAATCATTCATTACATATGATAGAATTAAGGGCCAGCAGCATTCAAACCAGTCCTGCAGACACTTGCTAGCTGGCTCCTACCCCTTTCTTAATATAAGTAGCACAACTCGGCCATCTCCAGGGACTCTAGCAAAACATTAGCTTTTGTAACATGACTGGAAAGTCACCAAGTTTGGGTTATTTTCAGTCTAAGTGGGAGTAAGCTCCAGAAAAAGAGCTGGTTGGGGAATTCTCCAGTAGAAGGATTTTCAGTAAGAAAATGCCCTTTTCACAGAACTGAAGTTTTCTATGTGGAAAAAGAAAGTTTGGAAAAATACATTTTTCCCTGGGAGAATCAAAATGAAGGCTCGCCTGGCTGCTGCCTGCTACGCACTCCTCAATTCCACTTTCAGCAAAAAGTGAGTTTAACAGCTGCTTTCCAGGCACGCTGCTGGAGGTTAACAGTCCCCAGCTCTCTGCCCTCCTGGCACGTGAACGGCTGTGAAAGGAGAGGAAGATGAAGAAGTGGGGAGAATTAGACCCCTCCGCATGCCTAGAAAACCCTTAGCATTTTACAAGTTTTCTGCGCAGCTGTCCAAGCAGTTAGCAGCCAAGCACAATGAAAACGCCACTTAAGGACCCAATAAATTAAATTTTTCTGAAAATCCATTTCTACAAAAATCTCACTTTGACATTTTGTCCTGATTCAATACACCTCTTTTTCCCCAGGGGAAAGGGTTTCTGTTTTCCAGACAATTCTGTCCACGTATCGCAGGGCTCTCAGGAGACCCCCCGGCCACCCACTCCTGTGTGTTGTAATGAGGGCACCCCGCTGGAGTGACCTTCCTGGCCACGGCCGCTGCTGCATCGCATGGGGAAGGGCTGTCCCCGCGGTGAGGCCTCTAGGGAGATGCTGGAGTATCTGAGTAAGCAATGAGCAAACAGGCTTTGAGATTATAGTTGAGATGGGAAGAAAAGCTCAAAACACTCTACCAACACAGCTATGAAATGTTTGTTCCAGCTGCAGCATAGAAACATGGTTTTAATGGCACTTAAATAAATTGGCATCTTACAGCGTTCTAGGACATGAATATATTCGTCTCTTTGCTTAGTTGCAGGAAATTGCAGTGATGGATTGACATCATTTTATAATTGCATGCAATGCACAACCAAAACAGAGGGCTCAGGCAGTGAGCTGCATTCTAACTAAATTCTCAATATTTGTTAATAACAAAAGTTCAGCTAGCATGATATAAGAACTGCACATATAGGATGAAATATTAATTTACTATGCTTCAGTTGAGATTTTTAAGGTAGTCTTATTTTCCTTGAATGCATGGGTTTATCATCATCAGCCTGAACACAACTAGCACTCTTCAAGGTTTCTTGCTGAAAAGAAATTGAGCGTGCAAATACTCTTTCATCATAATCACACTGGCTGTGCAGGGTAATTCATAAAAGAGCCAGAAATATATTGAAATTCAATATTGTTTTAGTCCAAATCAATATTAATAATTGTTTGCATTTTTAAAGTGCAATTTACAATTGAAAAATGTACAGAGATCAACCCATAGTTGCTAACACATCAAATTTTCCTATTAAACTTAAAGGCACAGTAATTTTACTTAAAAATGTTTCTTATAAAGCAGGAGAAGGCATTGATCTGTGAAAACAGCTATCTATTATTTATATGCACAACATTAGAATGGGTTTTAATTATAAATGAGCTAAAAGGTCAGTAACTATTTTATTTTTAAGGTCTTGATTTTAAATTTGCATAGCTTAATACAAATATTTACGCACTGTGGGCTTAGCAATTTCTTTCAGTAGTGGGACGGCTCACAGTGGAAAGTGCACAGGCGGATTAGGCAAGGTTAATTCTCAGGAACTGCAGCAAAGGAGAGTCTCGGAGCTGCAAACGTAAATGTTCCCATCTGCTTCACTGGAGAATACTGTATCTGTGAAATGCTTCTTGAAAGGGTATGAAGTGAAACCGTGAAGCAGTAGTGGATAGCGCAGGAAATGCAAATAATCGGAATTAAGCTTCAGAGGATTTTGCCAGTGCCAGTGTTGGGGCTAAGGGGGCATAATCAGTTTGTAAATGGACGGACCTGTGGTTTTGTAGGAAATTTTTGTGAAAGAGAAAGATTTAAGAAGCTGTCGAGCACCAGAACGGGTCTAAGGTTTTCTGGACATGTGGTCGTTGATATAAAAACTGAATTTGAGGGAACCAGGAGTTAAAACTTTGTCATCCTGGTTTGAATGAAACTGTTGTCATTGGTGATGGCAAGCTAGAGGCCTGCTTGGCTCTGCGTACTCTTCAGGAGTCCTGGCTCAGGCACACCCGGTTTCTTTATCGTGGAAATAATTACAGAGTGATAAAAGCAGAAAGTATTATAAAAATTATCATTTCTTTATAAAGTCCTAGGAGGCCGTGGAATCTCTGTGCCTGGCTATTTCTGTGGGCAGGTTAGTGAAGCATCTTTTAGCACTGGTTTAAGTACAGTTGATGTAGTTTATCCTGTGGATAACTTACACTGTGGGCAAACCAGAAAAGCTCAGCCCCTCTGGCACTCTTTTCCATGATCTGTTTGTAACCGTTAGCTGCAGCCACCTAAGCTTAATGAAAGCTTAAGGAAACCCTAGATCTGAAAGTGCAGATATTTAATTTTTTCCTATCTAACTATGCATGTAGGATAATAAAACTCACCCAGCCCCAGGAGCTCTCGCACCGGAGCTGCAGGACTGCACTGTGTTTGGTTTCTCTAGGCAACCCAGTGAAGTCATGGAGTACAAACCGGTATGACTGAGCAAGAAACCATATAGCAATGTGCTATCATTGGAAAATTAAAGTCCAAAAGGGATATTACAGTGATGTAGCCAACAAAATCCAAAGCTAAGCAGTCAGCCTAATTTGAACCATATCTCTGCCAAACACTGTGCAGAAAGGAGAAGAATTAGACGTCCCTTAATTGCTACGAGAGCTGCAGTGCTTAGGAAGATGCAGGTGTGGAACAAGACCTACAGCATATGGCAGTACCCCCGGTCCTTAACTCTAGCTTTGACTTTTTGCCGGTCACCTTTTGCATTACAGCAGTATTTGCTTTTTCTTAACCAAGGTTCTTCAAGCTTTGTGGAATTAAGAGTATATCAATAGTGATGCTACCCTACTAATATTACTAGTAGGAAATACCCCCCAGATACACATTTTACTCCATATGGGTTTTGTATTTAAAAGACAAATACTTGATCAAGCCTTTGGGAAAAAAGTGTATAAAAATAGTAGTTTAATTTCATCTATCACTAATGAACTCATGATTAGTCTTTATCTGTGGTGTGAGAAAGCCAGCATCAGCTATTGCTTTCCTAAGAAATATCCCAAATAACTTCACGCGAATCACATAACTCCTCCCTGTGCAACAGTACATCTATATGTTAAAAAAAATACAAAATCAATGTAATTACTTCTTTCCTTCAGACAAGCGTTGCAAGGGGAAACACTGAAGATTGTGAGGCACAGATAATTACATTGATGTGAATCATAAAACCAGCCAAACAAAAAAACAAGATAAACTTCAGTGTTTATTATTGGTGCCAGGACAAATACTGATGCTTCTGTGTGTGCAGAATGTGTTTGAAATTTGTCTTACCAAGTCTTATTCAGGCAAGTCATCTTTCGACCTATTAAGTCTCAGCCTTCCTTTACTGCTTGTGACATACAACACAGTATTTACAGTCAAAACCCAATTCATTTGGTACCTTTTACAGAACCATTAAATGTGAGTGACTTTGGAAAACTAACAATAATTTCTCTGAGCTTCAGTCAGGTTCTTTGAATGCGAATGCCTCAATTTCAGTAATGAACGCAAATATTTGTGTTTGCGGGAACATCCCCCCAGCCCTCAGCCAGAACTCGATCGGTGTCAACAGGTCAAGACAGCACGGGCACAGGGACGAGATGGTAACGCCAGCCCCGAGAGCCATGCCCTGGCGTTTGAATAACCCTGCCTGGTACAGGGCTAAACACACCAAACAGGCAAAGATCCCTATTTTATATTATCTTTGCTGTTCAGTTATCTGAGCCTAATTCACCAGTACTAACATGCTGGCAAGTGTCTCAACAGTACAGCCCAAGCACTGGTGCTGGGGAGGGGAATACCAGAATACCTTTTTCCTTCCCCAGGAGGATTCCTCTGTGTCACAAATACTTTGACAATTGTTCCATCTCCTGGAGCAGGCATCATTATGCCTGTCTATATTACAGCAAAAAGAGGGAGGAAAGGACACGAGTTTTGAGGCTGCGTCTACCTTCCACTCACTGAACGCAGAAGCTGAGAAGGGATGGAGTTACAAACCGAGTCTGATGTCAAATGCATCGAGTCAATAGAGTGTATCCATTCCTATAGAGTATCAATGTAACAACAGGAACTTTCCCAGTGACATTTAACGATCTCCGATATTTACAGCACACAAGTATGCCTGGCAGCTAGTTGCCTTATCTGTTCTTATTACAAATCTGACAAAAGGTGCTTAAAAATAATTGAATAACAGCAAACTAAATAGTAATATTCTCCCACTCTACTAGCATCACAGAACTGATTTTAAAGAGAGTTCATGCCTGTTCAGGATTCTCATTACAGCTCAATATTGAAAATCCCCTTCTGTTTAAAAGGCTACTGAGTAGTTGCTCTAAAATCCACTTTTCCTCTGACTGCTCTGAAATATGGAGTGTCTGAAATTCTGGTGCATAGTAGCATACAGATAAGGAAGAACTAGAAGTGCATTGCATGTAGGCATCCCAGTCCCTTATACGGTGACCATACTGGTGTCTCTGTTCCCCTACATAAACAGGGACCTATGGTCCTTTGTCAGACAACCTTGCACCTCCTGTCTCCCCCAGTTCTACAGTTACTGTAACCACCACCTAATGAAACAGTCACATTTCTGAACACAGATCATGTCTGTCTCCTCAGTGACTCTGTTGGCAGCTGTGCACTCCCGTCTTTCGAAGTACGACTGTGCTGAAGCTGCAGGTGGTCTTGCACCCCTTCCCCAAAGCTGACCTTGCTAAAATGCAAAACTTTCAGAAGCCAAGAGTGCAAGGGTAGGACCAACGCTCACCACCCTGTGTAAGCAATGCTCCGGTAGAATACTGATAAACATACCCTCATGCTGCCTTTAAACAGGCACCATCATCCCCAAATGCTCAGCTTGCTTCCCCAGGAAACTCCTGACCATGTCACAGCTCTGCCTCTCTGCAACTCCACCAGCTTCCACATGTACTTTTCCTCACGCACCATTACGTAGAACCATTTCACTCCTCTTTAAGTGATGGCAAAGCCCCCAGATATTTCTCTTCCCTAATACACACCTAGGAGATCTCTCAGCTTGCAGAAGGTCTTCTTCCCTTTGGTCCCACATGGCATGTGAGCTGGAGGGGCTCAGTCCCTGCTCCAGACCTGCCAGCCCATCCAGATGGCAGCATGTCACAGCTACGCCTCTGCACACCCAGCCAACTAATCCTTCAGCGCTCAGTGCAGCTGCCCTTTATACGCTGCAGTAACGTGACAACTGAATTCAAAACAAAAATTCTATTTCATTTTGTTTAGAAATTGCACTTCAAAATAAAATGCAAATATTTGTTTCAGTTTGCTTTGCAATATATCCTGAGGGAAAATTTTCAGCTGGAAAGAAAATATAAGAGGCATTTTAGAGAAGAAAAAAAAATAGTTTTCCAACTAGATCTACTTACAGAATATCTCCTTTCAATTAGCTGCTGGGTTTCAACTGCCCAAATCAAGAACTAGAGGAAATAATTTATCTCTGACATATGGGCATAGTCTAAGTGAAAAAGTACCTTGACTAAACAGATGGTGATCTTTCATTAGGGAGAAAGCATTTGTAAAATTTCAATAAGAAACAAATTAGTCATCGTGGCTAGAAGGATTAAGAGCCAGTATTAGGTGAAAACAGTCAGATGTACACCCTTACAGAAGTTGCTCGAGTCAATAAAGGAACCCACTCCACTGCCACAGCAAAATGTTCCATTTCAAGGTTACGAGGGCTATTTTCTTCTTCCTGAAGTAACCATAGTAGCATCACAATGAACTAGACACAGTGTGAGCCAGGAGGTTGTTTTCTTTCTGCTTTTGCAGAAATTTTGCTGTGTTTTGTTTCCTCAAGTGCAGAATTAACAAAACCACCCTCGCTTGTGACAAAGGTTTTTAACTCCTAGCTTACAGGGACCATTTCACACTTCTCCTGGTTTTCTTGCTTGCTTATGACTCCCAGACAAAGAATCTCCACTTCAAATACTTTTATCTTTTAGGAAAAGAAAATAACATTGAGGAAACGTGAATGTCTACACTGTATTACATGAACTGTGTTACATATGGCACAAAGTTAAGCTGTAATGTTGGAGGACAGGGCCCCACACATATACATACATAAAGCTATTCAAAATCGTTGTTATAAAAACTATTTAAAATCTCATTATGTCAAGAGGTTTGGCATGTGGATAAAACTTTTACCCAATGGCTAGGAATGTATTGTTTAAGTTTTTATATATATATATATAAAGGAATATATATATATATATATATAAAAGCAGCTCATCAAATCTTTAAGTTCTGTCGTCTTTTTCTCCTTACCACAACACATCTAAAACTGCACAGAAGAATTGATTTATAAAAGCAAACTCCAATGTACATTTGCTTCATACTGACATAAAGGAGGGAGTATGTCTGGGGTAATTACTTGTTTGGTACCTCCGGAAGTCCAGCTTACTCCAGGTGCATCATATCTTCTGAAAGAAGGCGTATTTATTCGGAATAGCCAGGAAACCTATAGAAGAGACAAATGAAGCACCTTCAGGACAACTGAAGAAGAGTATTGCATGGATGTGCAACCACCACTGTTGTACGATGGTGCAGTCATCTAAAAAACCCTTTGAAAATGTGATCGTTACTTTAAATAGAAGAGAGATTGAGGCAAGTGGAGGGAGAGGGAAGCATTTCAGACCGGGCTCTAACTAGAACCATGTGGGCATCTGAAAAACTAGGAACCTTTCCACTGTATTTTACAACTGAGTTCACTGCATTCAGCAGAGTTTTCTGTATGAAATATTTTAAGTGGGACAATAGCCCTGTAAATCCCGCTGCCAGGCAGAGCTTGGGAGTGCCTGTGTGCGAGGTCTGCCATGCAAATCGTGTGCCTTCCGCTCTAGCGTGGAAGAAAGCTGGACAAGTCCATTATTAGCACTCACTGTTTACACTGTCACTGTACAACTCCTGTGAGATGCTAATCTGAAACAAAGAAAACTTTTTAAATTTCAAATGCAAACTGCTTTAGAGATTATATTTTAGCTTAGGAGTAGTTCTATAACCCCTCGAGGATCTTGGAGAGGTGTGCTAAGGACCTGCTGCAGTACTGAGGAGATTAGTAACACATGACTCCTTCTACAATTTGCACCCGGAAAGATAGGAAAGAAATCTTCTCAACTTTGAAAGGATTATTTTGGTTGTTTACTGAGTGCTGTCCCTTTTGGTCTTAAATTGTAGATGAAAGTGGAAACCAGAAGTGCCCACTTCTTATTGCAACATGTGATGGAAATGAGAGGAGCCACTTTAGCAGCTTTGCCAGGGGTTTTGGAATGGGAAAAAGGGGTCATACGTTATCACTCTGACTTCAGCCACGTAAACCAATATCATAGGTTTTTGCAGTTACGCCAAAATTTTGGCACATTATATGGGTTAATATACCTTCTAGCCATGTGCGGGTCCAAAGGACAAAACTGGTATACATAACAGAGTAGAACTAGACCCACTGACACCTGACAAAACAAGCTTCCACCAGAATAAGAGAAAGCCTCTAAACCCCCTTTTCCCCACTTTTTGTGTATATGGATTTGTATATATGTGAGTAAAAGGGGATCCTGTAATTTTCAGGATTCCCTTCATGTCCAGGAATCCCCATTTTGCATAATTGGAGGAGATGCTGAAAGCCAAGATGCATAATGACATCAGTGACTGGAGAATAGAGCTGTTAAAAGGCAATAAGTTCTGCCTAATTTCCTACAACACTTATGGTGTGCGCTGGGTGGCACGTAACATAGGTGGTCAGCTCAGCATGTTCCATTCGGGATCGCTGGGACACAGAAGAGGCTAATTAAGCTGCAGGGAAGAAGATGTGCCAGCTCATCGGGCAGGTCAGTAGGTCCGATTCACCCCAGCACCAATTCCTGCCTCTGCAAGTGGTTCTTAGGAAAACTGAGATTTCAAAGTAGTGCTGCATAAAATCACACAAGGCAGGTAGGCTTTTGCTTCTTGAATTCAAACTGCTATACTGGTCTGTGCATCTGGCAGCACTGACAGGCAGCTCAGGACATACCCATTGGAGCTACCTGGGGGCAAGGGCTCACCATCATCCTTCGGACATCAGCTGGTATTACAGAGAGGTGGGAAGGCTGAGCCACCTCTCTCCATTCAAGTATGTCACTTCTGAT
Source organism: Phoenicopterus ruber ruber (assembly GCA_009819775.1). NCBI lineage: Eukaryota > Metazoa > Chordata > Aves > Phoenicopteriformes > Phoenicopteridae > Phoenicopterus > Phoenicopterus ruber. The sequence goes on from CM020227.1 coordinate 12,587,497, forward strand.
TTCCAAGGATTTGTCAGAGTCAGAGGAACCTTTAACTTCACTCATGATTTCATCGAAGCAGGTTTAATTCTTTTCCCCATATGAAGGAAAAATATGAATCCAAATTTTTTCAGGAAAGAATTTTGGGGAGATTTCAGGGGCAGGGCATTTTGAACAGATTCAACTTAAAATTTCTTATTTCACTCTTCTTCAAAATACTTATTTTTTGTTACTACACAAAGAACAACATAATTACATATGAAGTTGAAGTAAGCCACACAAAATATTTTGATTTGAAATATCAGCTGGAAACAAATTTGTTCTTTCCAAATCTCAGGAAAAACCAAAGTTTTTGTTCTATTGATACATGAGCAAGAATATAGTGACAGAAAATCCAGCACCCAAAGATGAACATTTGGTGAATGGAAGCAGCCACAGGATTAATAGTTTCCTATTTCTTTCTATGCTAAAGAAGCCAGAGGATTTGGGGCATAATACTTGGGATTCATTTGCATTCCCTATTTCTAAGAAGAAGTGCTGACAGCTGCAGAATAATATGACTTTTAATATCTCCACCTCTAGTACAGTGCCTGCATTTGCAGAACTGCTCTAAAAGGTTAGTTTTACTGGTGAATATGAATAATGTTTAGAAATCCTTTTTTATTCTGTGAATGTCATGACAAGCCTGATCTAGAAGTCGGGGGCAAAGCAGACAGTGGACACTTGAGCGATGGGAAAACTTAGTGCCCTGTGTTTGAAGGCCTTTTGTCTCTGTAAGTGCTTTAAAGCAAGGAAATGCATGCTTGGGCACAGCTTCAGAGATGAGAAGCAGCCGTTGTTCACACAACTCATAGAAACACAGCTAATGTATCTAGAAGTGATCATTTCAGTAATAATAGCAAATCTTTTTCTAATATTCTTGTAGTAATAGTATTCCCTTTTTTTTCTATTCAGCTAATTGCCCACAGTCACTATCCCAGTCTCTAACTATATTACACAATCTAAGTAAAATTATTTTAATAACACATAAAGTAAGTGCTCCATTATGGCACGCTTTCAGAATGCACAAAACAAAATCCAGAAGACAGAAACCCATCACAGCTCCCAGCTGCCAACAGCTCACAGTTAAACTTCCCCAGATCAGCTAGGGGAGTGCTAAAATTTAACGTGTAGTTTTTATTTCTATCAGGTAAAGACTGACTTATAAAAATATTTCTGCATTTATGAACATCTCTCTCTGAACTGGCAATACTACCAGTCAATGCATGCCATTAGCTGGGGACAGTTTGGCAAAGGTAAAAGACACCGCTGAGGCTGTGCCCGTGCAGTGCCACGTTTCTCTGTACAGAGAGCCCGGCTAGCGCTGCACGGACCCGTACCTCCACAGAGAGCTCCACAGCACCATGCAGACATCCCAGTTTGCCTCCCAAAAACGGTATAACCGTGCCCAGGCTAATCTCTGCTGCTTAGTACCTGGTTATCCAACAGCAAAGTGCCTGCTTTCAAAAGGCAAAGACACCTGCATACTGCTGCCCTCCTTTGAACAAACAGTGGGCTTTGACTCCGCTCTGAACCGGCAGCCTGCTGTCAACTAAAGGAATATCAACTAAAGCTCACACAGCATGAGAAATGAAGTTTACCGTGTACATGTGAACTAGGCATTTGCATTCATTCATAGGTGATTTGTAATCGTCCAATTTAGCAATCAGTAGATGTTTGCAAACAACTTGGGTGTTTTGTTGACTTGCTGATGTACATGGTAATGTAAACCTGACACTAGCATTAGTTTGTGTTCCTTAATTCGCTGGGATCTGCATCGGCACCTTGCAGTGAAGCCCCAGGAAGGGAGAGTTTAAAGGTGCCCTGCAGTGGGCAGGAGCCCTACGGGGTCCACCTCGGTTCTTCCCTTCCCCTGGTGCCACATAGGAAAAGAGCCTCTTCTGTTCTCATCTTGGCGCAGTTCCTTTCATCTTCAGGCTAATCTAGCTGGGCTGGTCACCAGCTATCTGGGGGAGTGAAAGCACACCGGCACCCCATGACACAGAGGTCAGGTAGCTTGGGTTCTGCAATGTCTCTGTGAGCAGCCAACGGAGAGAAATGAGGAGCTATAGCTATCTCGTGCCCCCATCCCTCCTGTTCTCTGAAAGTGGCACAGCTCTTGGAAAGCAACTGTTGATAGTGCTGTGAAAGCTGCATACCCTGACATCGCGTTTTCCTAAGACAGACAATCTCAGATATGCTACCCACATAAAAAGAAGGTGACCTCAATTAGAGTTCAACAGACCTTTTCCTGGGGGCAAGTTATCCTACTGCTTTGCTCTGTAAGGTTTCTTTTTACCTTCCTTTGAAGCATCAACGTGGCTACTATTAGGGCGAGATCCAGGTCTAGATGGACCAAAGGCAATCCCCTGAGTTTCTACCTCAGGATTACATCATGCCCTTAGATTATTACCTTGTCAATGCCATTCTTCACACAGACTTGTTAGCAGACAAGGGAGAGAATGTCATATCTGCAAAACTCATGAATGAACAAACAGCCATGTGCTGTCAGACACAACCCCGAGTGCAGCCCGGTTAACCCATCTCAGATGAGGAATCAAACAACAGAGGCGTTTGTAGAAAACTGTCTCTTTGTCTTTCTTGGACTGATCCATTATCATAACCTCAAATTGCTCACAGTAAAAATGTTTGGCCATTAGGCTTCCAGGCAGTGATTGCAAAAAGGCAGACCTACAAAGCACTACTTTCAGTGCCACTCTTGTCGAAACATTTAAATAAATCTTCCCCATCATATTGGTTTGCAGCATCTTTCAGGACTGCTCGGGAGCAGGAGGGAATTAGTCCTGCTTCTGTGTTTGTAAGTAAAAGATTTGGTGCCTGAAAATTTTGCTATAAGATTCAAATATTTTCCACAAACATATTTGGATGGTTTTTACCTAAAACTGTACACCTTTTTCCTTAAAAGGCTTGCTGTAATGATGCAACACCTGTTCTCCTACCCAATGTTAATACTTCCTCACCTCGCAATTCATAGGAGTACTATGGTGATTAATGAATGTCTTTGAACTGGAAAGTGCTATCTGAGTGCTAATTATTATCCGCATATACACATACTTCTGCTGCTTTCAAGGGCAGAGCATTCACATACCATGGTAATGGGAAAGCTTAGAAAAACATATATTGATACCTAGGAGTTTTATCCACCACAGAAATGTATAAAGGAAGAATAAATTAAAAGTTAGATGTTTCAATTCGTTATTGCACGTTCTAGTGAACTGCTCTCCATCTGTTTAATAAGTTCAGGGCAGCTGAAAATGGAGTTTAGATTGGAAGCTGCTTGCAACCTTATCGTCTTGCACTGTTAGTAATACTAATAAGAATTATAAAAATATGATATTGCCCATTGTGAGGAGCACAGTGAAAGTATGTGACTGCAAATCCAAAGTGTAAGTTAAAGGCTAGGGGTTCGTCCAAATTCTGCCTCCCAGATGCCAGGGCTCCGCATGGATCAAGCCGAAGCTCCCACATACAGCATCCCTCTCCCTCACGTGCCTGAGGAAGTGTTGCCTGAAGAAACTGTTAGCTGATGCTCCACTAAGGTTTTTTGTAGGTTTTTTATCTCATCCATCTTTAAAATGACGTGATTTGAGTGTAAATGATATATTCAAATGTTCCCTTAATGAGTATACTTTGTTCACATTTATCAGTCAGTGCTAACTGCTTTCAGAGTTCCTCTGCTCCTGCAACTCAACAACCAGCCTGGGAGGGCTGAGGAAGCACATGCTCAGCATGTATAAAACAGCAGTTCCCATTCACCAGGTTTGCTCTCCTAGGACACGTTAATTAAAGTCAACTGATTGAAAAAATAATTACAGGAGAATAGGGAAGGGAAAAGCCTAGACCCATAATTTAAAGATCTCTGAAGTTTGTGTTTTGTTGAGAGGTAGTAATTTTGTTGAGAGGAAAGAGGTTCTCCTTCTTTTTCCTTCTTGGACTCCCTTTATATTCACTCCTTGCAAAGACGTGTAAAGGCAACAGGCAATAAGCAGCAGTCTTTCTTTGGAGTTATGCAAGTACATGTGGCCTTTTCTTCTTTCAATATACGCTTTCATCTAGTTTTCATTACTGTTGCATCTTGAGGTGTCCCAAAGACACTGTAGTGTCTAACCTAAAAGGTTATGTGATCCTGAACACAGTTGTCCCATAGGATGTGGAATAATGTAAACATCATAACTGTTAAAAACTGCTACTGTAGCATTTCTCACACTAATTAAAAACTGGCTAGGGATCTTCTTTCTTGATGCTGCCTCTACTTCAAACAAACACATTTCAACAAATCAAAACCAGGGAAAATGGTTTAGCATTTTAAGCTAATAATAATTGTTTTAGAAACCCATATTTGCTCAAGGGTGTAATTCATTCAAAAAATGACCTTAAAACTCAGCATTAAGCGAATATAAAACCCTCGTTATTTGGGAGTGGATGTTTTTAAGCTGCTCTCTCTCAAATTATGATCACGCGTTTCTTGCCAGCTCTCTATCCCACCAACTGCTAGGGCATTCCCAGCAGAGAAGGGCAGCATCCTTCCCCTAGGGGGGGACCCTAGGGGCTGGGCGACCCTTCAACTCTCTGCTCCGTCACAGCCTTTCTGTATAATCTTGGGCAAAGACACTTGCCTCATGCCTTTCCTGTAAAACTGGGCTAGTAGCATCCTCCTCCCCATGGGCATGCAGAGAGCATAAACAGGTTACAAAATGGGAAATGTTTATATTGGGGAACAATTCTTAGAAAGCTCTGACTGGACAGTTTTACAAAATGATGGTCTGATTTTGGTGTTGTACCAGCCTTGCCACAGGTGGATTTGGTTCTAAGTACCCATTTATCCAAATCACTGACTAGTTGGTGCAAACAAGTTCTGTAGTGAACCAGAGAGAGGGTGGTTCATGTTCCCTAATTGTTTGCTTATAACAGCAGTGTTTGGAACCGTAACACAGTTGCTTTGAAGGCTAATCCTCCTTTTTTACAATGAGGGTGGTGAAGCACTGGAACAGGTTGCCCAGAGAGGTGGTAGATGCCCCATCCCTGGAAACATTCAAGGTCAGGCTGGACGGGGCTCTGGGCAACCTGATCTAGTTGAAGATGTCCCTGCTCATGGCAGGGGGGTTGGACTAGATGGCCTTTTAATGTCCCTTCAAACCCAAACTATTCTATTCTATTCTATTCCCTAATCTGACTCCCCTAGGGCTTTATAGTTTGTATTTGAACCTTAAAAATATATATATAATAAATAGATGTGCAAAAAGTCCATCCATACTACATACACATGCATGCAACAGGCACAGATGAACCTGCACAAGGACCCATAAGGATTTGGCTTTGCTAGTGCTGAAAAACTTAGTGCCATTTTCTTTTAATTTTACTTTTAAAGGGGTGAGAAAGGTTTAAGGGGAAAAAAAAATAAAAATATGCAGTTAATGTCTGCCATAATTTTAATAGAAAATAAAGCTGAATTTGCCTATGTATAGAGAGAACTTGGTGCTCTGTATTCATTTAAGATACAAGTACCCACCAATGTTCCTGGCCTGGAGCCTACCTTCACCTGCTTTACACACTGAATGAACATAGTTGCCATTGAATAAACTTATCAAACAGAGTCACAGAAATCAGGACTGCACAACTAGTGTTGTTCTTTGGTGCATTTTAGAAATTTGGAATACCAATACACTGTAGAAAATGAAAAATCAGCTACGGAAATCATGAAAAGTAAACAAGCTGCCCCTGACACCAAATATTCTAGGCACATAGAGAACAAATCTTTAAAGACTTTTCCTGGCATAACTATTTTGAATCATCATCTTTCCACAACCCATCCTCCCTGCAAACTAATGTTACACAGTCTCTCTGTACTTAATACCTCTTTTGTAAACAAAGATCACCTTCAAAAACCTTCCTTTAGACTAGGTCACCTTGACAATTAGAAATATGAGAAAAGCAAAGTGATCCCCACCCCTGCGACCTGTTGCTGATCTCCAGCCTGAGTCCTTGTGTTCAACAATTTCCTTCAATAAGGAATCTGGTTACACTTTCAGGAACCAGTTCCACTGCCTGTGCTCTAATGGACCTTCATTCATATTACTGAAAAAGGCAGAACCAGCATAGTTGTGTGGCAAAAGCATTTATTTTAATTAATAAAGCCATGTGGCAATGCTAATGGTTTTCCTTTCTGGTTCCCGTTCTTTCATTTGTTCACTTCTTAGTGTCTTAACAGAACGGACATGGGTTCCAGCGGGACTATTCATGGGCTTAAAGTGAATTATTTGCCTTAGGGCTGTGCTCAGCAAGGGGTTCAGAATGACATACAACGTGCCCATCTGGGACTAGGGCTGCTGCCATTTCACTGGGACTGCACATAACAGCAAGTGTTACAGCGAGCAGTGAGAATTTGCAGAACCGAGCCCCGAAACTCGCTGGGAGTTCCCACGGGAGGAGAGGCAGCCGTGCCCGTTGCTCCTGCAGAGACAACACACTTGCTGCCCACACTCTCTTTTCTCATGTTTTCTGCAAGCCAGTAAAAGGTGGCCTGAGCACTGTGACCAGTATTTCCCTTGGAAATCAATACACCTGCAGAGCTTTTTCAACGGGCGGCATGGTGACCTGTGGTATACTGTTTTAGTTCGACCATTTTTATCAAGGGTGAAGCAGGCAGCTGCCGCTTGTTCGTCCTTCTCCCCATGTTTGACATGCAAGGTGCGGCTCGTATGATCATTTCTCCCACATTATCTCAATTTATGTTTTTTATATTGTTTAACTAATGAAAAATAAAAAGTCACACATGCTTCACTTGAAGCAAGCAAACTGTTAAGAGGGGTTTCTGTGCAAATGCAGCCATGGCATGACCGTTTTTCCCAAACTGTGCTTTTTAATGATATTCTACATTGTCTATTCAATACGTTAAAACAGTGACATATAATTAAAGACAAACTGATGGGGAGAAATTGACTGGATGACTGGAATTAACTGTACCAAAGAAATATTAGAGAAATCAGTTATTTGGTCTAAACAAGGACTTAAATCTACTAACCTGCCTTGAAAAAAAAAATTGTTCTATATGTTAAATTGTAGGTTGGTTGTTTTTTTTTTTACCTCTTGTAGACGTATTACACCAGACTTCCAGATGAGAGGACAAGACTATGAGTGAAGAGTGTCCTGGAGATTGCGTGCAGTTCTTTTCCTGGGTCAGAACCAGATTGATCTGAGAACAATAATTATGAGGCTGACATGTATGTTCTCCTTCATCTTGCTGTTTGGAGCAGCTGGGCTCGTTGTCTTCATTCACCTGCAGGATCCAGAAGAAATAGTTCATCAGCAGACACCAGGTTAGCATCCCTATTGCTATTTGACTCACTCGCTGTTTCATGTTCAACATTTTGTACTTATACCCTTAACATGTTTTACATATTTCACAGAGGTTGCCTCAACAAAGGTATGTAATTCTTTTTATTAAAGGCTATTTTGAAATTAACTATTTAAAAAAAAAAAAAAGAAAAAGAAAAAAGAGGAGTTTGCTTAAAAAACAGTTCCAAGAACCAACTGACTGATTATGCAGGAATCTTTGCCAAGGTGCACAGGGTCCAGCTGGATGGAGCTAATTTTCTGCTAAAGTTGAGACCAGCTTCTGCTACCAGCTATACCACTATAAATATGAAAATGAGAAATTTTGCCAAAAGTTCAGTTCCTGCAAATACATGCCTCTGAATCCCCCTTTGCCTGACTATGGTATTCAGTGTGCCATAGAGATGCAAAATAAGAGATGCATAAAGGAGTCATGCAAGAAACATAAAATACTTTGTGATGCATTCCTTTAACGTGCTTAACTTCCATTAAACTTTTCATAACTTTCATTCACACGCATGCCATCTTCCTGTGCTACTAACTTTAAACTGTAAAGAGCCACAGAGACTACATCAATGTGAGAACTAGAAAACTGTGGGCTGAAACATTAGTTTCCTTCTAAACGAGGGGCACGCAAGAAGTATGAAAAAGCACGAGATCTCTTGATTTACTTACAGTCACTTTCTCTTTGACTAAGGCTGTAATGAAGGCTGGTTTAGAGCCTAGACAAATGCCAGTGCAGTTACTCCAGCTGATAATAATGCCCCTATGTGCTGAGGTTTGGTCCCTGTGTTTGCTCTTATATGCACTGAAATTCTCCTTTGACTAAATAAGTACTTTTTATAAAGTCTATTCAATTGACATCTTCATTGTACAGTGAACATGATTGTGTATATTTTAAAGTATTACTAACATTTTTCAAGGAGCTGAACCCTAACACAGAGAACTCTTAAATAATTACATTAAGTGTTTATTTCCATGTCACTAAACAATCTGTACTTTAATATGTTTATAATTTAGTCCAACTGCACACCAATTTTGAAAGCAGCCACTCAGCTGAAACTATAGAAATAATGAATCATCAGTTCAAAGCAGAGAATTAACCAGTCCCTTCAGTGCTTTTGCAATTTATTTTTGTACACTTAGATGCAAAAGAGCTACAGATTAAAACTGGCGGTAATAGCCACATTTGACTGAAATTGGCCAGTAGATTGGGCGTGAGGGAAAGACATATAGACAGCAAATGCAGGCAGTACTCTAATGCATCTAAGAATCTGTAACTTTACATTGAAAAGTTAATTCTTGCTCCTGAAAAAGAAGGAATTTCTAGTGGTGTCTCAAAACCACTGCAATTTCTTCTCCATTTTTTCATTATTGGTCCCTCATCTTGACCTGTTGCACCTCTGTTCTCTCTGCCACAAACCTCTTGAACGCTGACTGCTGATTGTAGTACACTGTGAAGTGATTTTTGAGAGGGATATAACTGTAGAAGGGGATGCCCAAGCACATTTACATAAAAGCAAGTTTGAACAGAGCTCCTACCCCCAGGAGGGAACCTCACTCCGTAACATACTGAATTGCTGTGGGCAGGGTTCTGCATAGCTAAAACATGAACATCCCAATGATGCTGTTACTGCCAAAGGTGTGTAATCAATTGCTCGATTGCATTCAATTACTATTTATGTTAATAGGAACCAGACTATACCCTTGAGTAAAAGGTGCTCAATAGAATTACTCTTACTTCTGTTTGGCTGATTTTCATGTATGTTAAGTGCTTTCAGCTCCCAGTGGACTCAGAAACTCTTCACATCCCCTGCTTCTGAAAATGATATCAGTTATCACTAAAACATACTAGGCGGCTTAAAGGACACAGGAAAAAATATCCATTTGTTTCATTAAAAAGAGAGGTGGGCATATTTCACCACTAGACAGTCTCCTGTGAGAATCTGTCAATCACAAGCGACATTTCTGGCAAGCTGAGAAGGATCCTTCCCTTCTCCTGTTCAGAGTGTTTCTCTTTAAAAGGGCCCGTTTCTAATGGAGATTGGAAATTGCTATAATTTGCTTGTCTGATTGCTCCCTCAATAGAACTGAACAAATGCATGTGTCATTAAGCTACTTAGGACAACAGATTCTGCATGGCAAAGTTTTATTAGATTAGACTTTGCTTTTGTATTTCCCATGTAGTTGCTATGTAGTAAAACATATTTGCCAGACACTGGAATCTCATCAGGAAGGCTGGAGAAAAGTCAGTAACGTTTGTTTTCCACTGAAAAGCAGCGCAGGAGAATTTTGCATTGTCCAAAAGGACATTTTTCATTGTTAGTATGTTCAGTCATCTTTAATTTAAGATAGTACAACTTATGAAACAAGATTAATAAAAATACTTCGGTACTTTAGTTTTATCTGTCTGTTCCGGAAATTGTTCTTGATTGTTTTAGTCCTAGCAAGCATGATGGTGAGACCTTGATGTACTACTTAAACCAGTACAAAATCCACAGTCATAAAACTTTAAGTAATGCTTACATTACTTTCACTGAGCAAAGTACTCCTGACAGTAGCTGTTTGTGTTGATTTGTTACTATTCATTTATTCTTTCCCTGTGCTTCACATTGCTACCTAATTGTGATGCTGTACTGAGAAAGCAATATCAAAGTAATTTTCCACAACATTAGTTACAATTTTCTTCTGATCTTTCGAGTGAAACAATCCCATCCTGTTGGCTTCTGTGAGCATATAAACCTTGATTACATTTATCTGTTGGAAACCAACGCTTACAAAGTATATGTGCCCGGGATAGTGGGCGTAGAGCCTTTTTTGCTGATTGACAAACATGCTGTCTGTGTAGTTTTATTTATATAATGCACATCACTCTGAGCAGATATATTTCAGCCAGCCATTTAGGGTGGGCAAAACATATTTCCCAAGCCAATATATTAAATTCAGTAGGTATTCCTGTGGTCATTAAAGAGACAATCACTTATGACAGTCGTTTTCTCGGCATCTATGAAGAGTGCTATTACTACGGAGAATGCAGGATAAAGCAGGGGTGTGGGTTGAGAAGCGGTATGAATGATTGCCATACACCATACAGAAACGCAATGCTTTTCTAATAATTCTCCCTGAATAATTATATAAAACTTGGCTTCCACAGTAATCATGCCATTATTCTTAAACAGACACAGTAAAGGATTTGTTTTGGGTAAGTCAAGCACATTTGCTCATGGTTCACAAGAAAAATTTAATACAAATATTCCCATCCTAATGATAATGACTCTTGAATGTAGAGGTCTGTCTGTGATAGGACATTAAACATGCAAAAACGTCGCAGTAACTAAATGCGCAGCCACTCCACCACTGTGTGTGTCCTCGAACACAAAAGCAGCTGGGAAGGGGCCTGGCCAGCCCTGGGGTTAGCAGGAGGCTTCTTCCGCATAATGGCACGCGCCTTCTCTCTCGGGATTTACAGAGGCAGAGTTGATAGGGCTAACGAGCGCCTTTACAGCCTCGGCCTGGGCCACTGCGGTTTATGAGATCACTGACAGCACGAAGAACTTGGATTTGTGAGAGCTGCATTCGGGTGGTACAAGAGAGAGCAGCTTGGACAAACAACGTCAGCAAGTGAGAGAAGAGTCTAGAGGATGCAACCCATCCTGACAGCTCTCAGGTGGATTTCAAACGCCTACACAAACTCCTGAGCTGCAGCCCAGCCAGTCCATGGGCTGGAGACAGGACTGTGGTCATAAATAGCAAGTGGGCAGGTGAGTCATGAATACCAGGACCACTGCTTCCAAGTTGACCGGGGACACAGTATCTATAGCTGTACTACGATATCTATAGCTGTACTTAAGACCGTGTGCTCTATGGACTTTAGTCAGAAGAGAAGAGAGATTCTAAAATGGTATCTACTTTTCTAATAGGAGATTTTGCCAAATAAAAACCAGAGGAAGTATTAATATTTCTATACACCCATATTCATGTAGCAGATTTCTCTCGATATGGTGAATAAGCCCATGGAAAAAAAATACTGGGTTTTTGCCATATGGTTACTGAATTCACAAACCTGTAATAGTTTTCAGTTAGAACTTTTAAGATGAATGTATATGGACACACACTCCTCTGGGAGCTGGTAAAAGGTGGAAAATACATCTCAAAGGATGCAAGCTGTGAAAGCTCCAAAAGGGTGAAAACAGGGAGTAGAATGGAAATGGCTTTGCACTCTGACTATATCAGAATTTGAAAGTCAAGTATGAATATAACCAAGCCTGAAACTCATCTGACTGAGATTCTGCAGTGATTGCTCACCTTATCTCATCTACCAATTCCTAACATAATACTGTCACCTTCTTTATTTTCTGCTTTACTGAGGGTGCGATGGGGAGGAGAGGGAGGAAGGAGAGAGGACAGAAGGGCTGGCATGCAAATGCTATTGCAAACCTGATGGCACAAGGGAGCCACAGTGCAGAAATCTTACTGTATGTTGCAGTAGCCTTAGAGCAAATACCAATATTATAGCTATACTGAAACTTTCTTAATTACTTATTCAGAGCACATACTCCTTGTTACTCACAAATTACAGTCCTATGCACATCTCCACGTTCTCTGTACATTTCCATAATACTATCCTAGTGCACAATGTACTGCTTGTTTGTCATACTGGAAACTTTTTACAAATACAATTGAAAATGAACTAGCATTGATATATAATTTCAGAAGTAATTTTCCCACAATTTGCAACTTACTTCTCTTTATAAACCAGGAGCCATTTAATCTGCTTCTCAACTAACAGCATCAGCAGAAATCACGAACAAAAGAATCTGGTGACTGCAGCGGAGGCGAGTGGGCTCGCTGATCTGCTTTTCAAGCAGAAGCATCATAGTGTTACGTGTGTAAGGGTAGCTTCCACCAACTCAAGAGTGGATGAACCTTCTGCAGTCACATCCTCTGAGTCTGCTTTAGCTGAACTTCCCCCAGCAAAGAACTTCCCTGTGTGCAGAATAATTCCCAACAGTCTGCAGTTATTGGGACAAAAAGAAAAAGATCTATTTCCTCATCTGCTGAGGCAAGGCACTTATAAGGGAAATGTGGTCTTATGATAGTCTCTTTTCTGTTGCTTGAAATGGTTGCGTTTTAGACTGACTGTGAATGTGAACCTGGTTATTTTTTACATTGGAAAGAAGTGCTGGCAATGACTTCGTCAGTCTACTGCTATAGGGGGATCAAATGCTGTCCAGATGGCTACAAAGGAAACCCTACACCACACTGCCAGGGCAATCCTGTTCAAAAGGGATGCAGTCTAGCGCTGAAAGCAATCATGTATAAGCTGTTTTATAGCAAGTAATATACAGAGATTGTCTCCTACAACACTTTTTCCCTGCTTTCATGACTATGCCATATCCTTGGCAGTCTTATGAGAAATACAGCATTTATTTATGACATGGTATTGAGAGAGCGCCACTTTTTTTTTTTCTTTTCTTTTTTTTACAGTTTCTGTTAACATGCTTTAGCAGTTAGAAAGTCAGTACTTTTTCCAGCCTAAAGCCCATTAAAGCAAATAAAGGTCTTAAGCTATAGCATCGCAAGCCAGCCTTACAGGACCAGTATTTCCTGTCGACCATCAGCAAGTGCTTCACAGGAGTTGGAGCACTTTGGTGTTAGACTGTGGAATTGGGGTCCAAAGCTGCTGTGGTTTGTTCCTGTCCTGCCCTACTGCTCATAGATTGCGCTGTATTGTGTTAAATCAGGCAATTCACCTGCTAAATGTTTCCACTTCCTATTATAAAGGAGGTTCTCTGCAGGGGATTCAATGTAAGGACTGCAAGATCCTACAACAAAAATGCAAGACCAAAGTGTATTAACTGTGAGATTATCACAAAATCCAGTAGATTACTGCCAGCAGTTATAATCCCACTGCAGTGGTGCACACACGCATCAGATGTCTGAACTGAGATCCACTGCCCATTTATTTGATGGCATAAAGTCTATATCACCTAATCCCAAATGTATTTATCAGCCTAAAACCAGAGTGATGTAGTGCTAAATCAGACTCTCACAGCGCAGCTTCCACTTCCACAAATTTCCCTATCCTCTCTTTTTCTGTGAGCATTTCTTCTCAGATACTGACTGGTTTAAAAAAAAAAAAGGTTTGATATTTCTTTTAAAGCCTACTTTTGAAAACTGTCAGAGGTTGACACTTCTTTGTTGTGTCTGGCAAAATAAAAAGTAACCTGCCATCTCAGAGCTGCATTCGTTTATGGTGCTTGGCAACATATCACAGGCAAAACTCAACCGCACTGTGATATGTCAGAAGACTCTGAGTGGCAGCTTTATGAAAGTATATTCCTCGGGAACGAGCCTGGATGCTTCTCAGATTCCCCTGGAAATTCGCAGAGGCATTACAGAAATGTGCAAAAGTTGATCAGCAGACTTTCATTTCACCTCAAAACATTTATTCTAAATGTAAGGCTATATTGAATTTTTCATAGAAAACGTGTCAGTACTAGAAAGCCTCCTTCCATATGTCAGCTATCATTCAGTTTGCTTGATTTTTAAAATTTGATACCACATTGAGGAGCTTAGGTAAGTTTAAAATACTTTCTGGATTGTCTAAAGTTTATGCCATTTTAAACATGTTTTATAATACATGTTTCCATTTCTCAAAGTTGTTAGTGTTCCCCTAAAAGCTTAACCAAAACTTCCTCTCCAGCAATATTATCCTTTTTCATTTAGTAAACATTAACTCTCCTTTCATGATTCTAGTGGAGCTTGAAATTAAAGGTGGCTTTCTTCTCTATTATGGCTTGCTTTGTGTATCAGCATCAAAACTGCCAGTTAACTACTGCTTTAGCACCAGTCAAGAGAGCATAAAAAGCCAAATAATTGATCTTGTATAGGCCCTCCACAAGAGGAACTTCTTGTGGACATCTTTATCATTTTCTCCAAATGAGTAATCCATCTGTTTTTGAAGGTAAGTGACTGCTTTTGGATCTGTCACCACTGGACATATGCAAGGTGATTAACTGATTTTAATCTTATTCAGTACAGGCCCTGCCCTATAGGATGCTAGCTCATAGCATCAGTGCAGAAAAGCACTTAAATATCAACTAAGTGGCTTGACTGTTAGCTCTACTCCAGTGCCTGAAGTGCTTTGCTGCCTGAGGGTCAGAATATTCTGCATCTTGTAAAATTAAGTCCCATCTTTGTCCCTTTTTGGTCTCAGCCACTTCAGGAGACCTATGTGGTGATTAAGGGGAAAGATGCTCCAGCCAGGCGCTTCCTCCATTGCCACTTCTGCGCATCAGGGCAATTCAGACATGCTCTTTCCCTCTTTTTTCAGAATCACTATCCACTGGCTGTTTATACCTACCGAAATGGAGTCTTTTGGGGCTTCTGTTCCTGCTTTTCAGTTGGAAACCATACATTTTCTCCTAAAACTCTTTGCAGGGACTGGACGTCTGATATTTTGCTCTTTGTAGTGCACTAGCCAAGAGATCAGTGTTTACAGACATCGGGTACCCCTAAATGATGAAAGCGAAACATGCTGTGCCACCGAGTATATATGTGCATACACAAGGAGAGTTATGCAGGCTGGGAGGAAATCAAGGGATGTCAAGTCCCTTTATGGAGCAGTGAGAACTGAACAACCTCAGGAGGGGAAAAAAAGCACGTTGTGAATGAAATTCCTCATCCTTCAAGAAGGTGTCTGTGCTCCAGTGCCCCGTTCCTTCTCTATTTTAATTCATTTACCTTTCTCTTTCCATTTGCAGCACCGAGCTTTCTGTAATGATGGCACAGATAATGCTTGAGACAAACAAAGGTATATTTGGCTTTAGAATTATTTTAGGCTTGAATTCACAGGAGTCTTCAGATGGCCTGCACCCGCTGCAGTCAGAGTGGCTGACATGGAAGCAGAGGAGACACACAAATTCTTATTCTTGTGGCCAGGAGGATGGAAAGCACAAGTCTCAACAGAGGAAACTGGTCATTTGCCCAGTGGCTATTGGAGAGGGGTGTGAGGGGGGATTCCTTTTCTCAAGCTGTAGGTAGTGCACAACAGCCAAGATCCTACATACCAGTTTCCAGCTTGTTGCATTTTTTTTTCTTGACTTGTTTGATTTGACTTTATTTGTTAATAAAGTTCTGCACAGCTTAATGCCCATAAGTCAAACCACAGGAGAAATTACAGACAGCAATCACTGCCGCTCTGTGTGAACTAAATGCATCTTTAATTGGGTCCTCCTAATTGTGCATGCAGCTGCTAGGAAAAACATGATGATGCTTATCTCATACAAGAAAACAAATTCTTCTCACTACTCCATTGTAAACAAATGAAAAGGCGTGTATTCAAATAGTCACAAAAGTAAATGTATACACCTGCAGGTAGATACTATGAATTTTATGCCATAGCAAAGCAATTCTGTACTCATTGAGATTTTAATGTAGTTCATTGTAATAGGTTGAAACTCATTCTAAAGACTCTGGTGAGAACTTAAGCAGGGCTGGAATACCACTAACATGCCCAAAACAAACATCGGCACCTCAGCCACCAAGTTGACTTAGATACCGTGAACCACCAAGATTAATAGTGGAAACCAATCAACTGATTTTTTATAAGTTGTTAAACTGAAACCTGCCCCTCCATTCTTTTAGCTCAAGAGATGCTATTACCTTGTAAACAGGAGGCATCCTTAAGTCACTACCTAATTAAAATTCCAATTATTCTGCATTTATGAGCTGCTCATTCTCATGCTATTAAAGGGAATTAAGTTACTCAAGAATGTACAAAGTCAGGTATACACCTATATATTGATGATGTGTTCAGTGCTGAATGTTAAACCAGCCGTGTCACTGCCTGTTCCAGTAGCATATTTCATCAACATCGGCAGAATGCTTCTTGGGATGATTTATATTTTGTAGGAGAAAACCAAAATGAACAGACCTTAGCAAACCATTACAACAACAGTGTTAGGAAAGAAAAGCATGTAAATGGGAGAGAAACAGAAAAAAGAGATGTGTGCAGCACACAAAGAAGAATGGTAGGAAAGGAGGTCTGAGAAACAAAAATTGAGGTAACTTCCTTTTCTGTTCTTCACATTTGAAATTACTTAATGAAAGGAGCTTTGTGGGTTTTTTTGTAGAAAAACATCCAGAGAGACTAGTTCTGCTAGATACTTTAAACATTTTTTAAAAGGAACAAAAAAAAAGTAAAACCAAAATGTTTAATTAAATTAAAATGTAACAGAAAATTTACTGCAGTTTTATAATTCATGTTAATAGACAACGGGCCCAGAATCAGTATGACTGAAGTTCCCAGAGGTGCTAAAATGGAGACAAGGGAAGTAGTAAGGAAAAAGAATATTTACTACAGTAAATTTACAGTAGTTAACGAACTTAGAAAGAACACCTTAAATTTTTAAAAGCACTAAATATTCCTAATGAACAATAATGATCTAATTATATTATACTTCCATATACAAATCTTTCAGACATAACACATTCTTAATGTCTACACATTTCCACACCATATTTTTCCTCTTGCTTGTTTGCAGAGATCAAATTATATATTCAGTATATTCTGGTTGTTCTCTGCCTTTTCCTCTAAAGGCACTGGCTTCACTTCTTAATTGAGACCCAGTGGAGATAAGTTCACCACAACATAATTTAATGAACTATGGAAGAGTTACCTTTTACTGCATGAAGTATCAAGCTGCATGACAGGGAAAGAGTATCTCCTAGGTGATGTTTCAGTAGATAATAATTAACTAAGACATCTCCGAGAATAATACCACCCCCACACAAATGCAGCCCTTTCCCCCTCTGAAAATGGACAACACAAAGCGAGTTAGTAAGCCAAGGACACTTCCTAAAAGGAGTTCAGTGACACAATTTCTTTCCTCCATGAAACCACAGATTAGAAATCGGAGACCTACAGTACAGACGAGTGAATTTTACTCTTTTTCCCCTTCAACTTCAAAGGCTGAATTGTACTTGATTTACCCTTCACATGAGTCTTGGGTGTGCCATCAACCACAGTCCCTTCCAAGTGTGAAGAAGATTATCCTTTTTGCTCTGAATGATTTTGAGCAGATCAGCAGAGGCGCTCTCGCCGCACACAGCTGTCATCTCGGCACCTCCTGCCCCCTTTACTTCGGGGCTTTGGGGAGAAACTTCTGCAGCATCGGCCTCGCTGTATTTTTTGGTTATTTACTTACATTTTTGGGTAGGGGAAAAAACTCTGACTTTTAAATGTCTCACATGACGCAGCCTGGGGAGCAGGACTGAGCCGCCTGCAGCCTCCCTCTCAGGGACACGGCAGACAGCACGCTGCCATCCTTCGTCACCTCCCTCATCCAAGCCTGCTGCTTCCAGCCCTGTCCCTGCCTTGAGTGGCGAAGGCAATCTTCTGTCCCTTGATCTCTATATTTTTGTTGCAATTTAATGTTAATTAGGTTTCAGATTCCTCAAATTAGAGAGTGTGAGTCAAACGCTGGCTCCTACTGAGTTCAGAAGGGTGTGTGTATTTATAGGCATTTTTATAGCATTCAGCCACTTTCATCACAGCCCTCCATGCCACCACAAACACATAATCGTTTGATTATAAGGAAAGATGTTTCAAAAAGAACTGCTGAGACAGCATTTCAAGAATTCTGAATATTTTAATATTCATTAATGAAATGTTTCTGAGTTTCTGTCCTTTTAGCAACCAACCATTGATGCTGTAAAAACATTCAAGTGAAGGGCAAATTGTTAATATTCCAAGAGGAACCCTATTTGCTATGAGAGTAGCTTTAATTAGCAAGACAAACCATCTTCTTGTAGTCATTTAGAAAAATCAGAAGCAAGCACAGCAACACTGGTCTCGATAGCAGCAAAATATTCACCATCTCCTGTCTCAGTGGAGAAGGTGCCTGAAGTTAGAGGCTCACCTTGGGAAAAGGCAATTCTGTTTCCTGGCTTTGACTTTGCTCCCTAAACAAAGCACTCATTAGATCTGTTGCATGTAACGACTGCATTTTCTTAGCCTAGTTGCATGAATCTGTCTCTATTTTTTTATCTAGCAAGCTGAAATGTTCTTTGGCAGGAATTTCACAAAACAAAGATTTCTTGAATGCATAGATGTGTTTGGGTTGCTGTGTCCATCTTCTCCACAGCTGTGGCTCAGCTGCAGGGCACCTGCATGGGCAATGGGAACCCAGGCGCGGGTGGCCAAGCGGGGATTTTTAGACACAGAATGGGAGAATCCACAAGTCGTTTCTCTGATAATGCTGCTGTCACAAGGAGGAGAAAATTGGTATTGACTAACAAATACAGACTTCACAGTCAAAGCAAACTCGCTGCTGAACAGCAGGTTGCAGTCATGGGGTAGGAATGACCATTGACTCCTGTTAGGGCTGCTGCCACAGACAAAAACCAGCATCCCACAGTGAGCTGAAAAGCGACGTGGTCTGATAGTACCACGGGCAGAAAGCATCATAGCATCCAGTTGCTGTAACACAGCATGCAGCACAGCGTTCACGTTGCCATGATGTTTTGCCCTGGACAGCACGTACTACATCATGACGTAAGGCCAGTGAGAGCCCGTCCAGCCAAAGCCAGACCTAATGGCTCGGAGCCACCAAGGGGGGGTGGCCAGGTCAGGCAGAAAACGTGTGTGCAAAATATACGGGAACAGTTCTACACTACATTTTCAGGCTTTGTTATCTCTCCGTGCTATTTTAATTTATGGAGCTAAAACGTCCCCTCTCCTTTACCACCAGGCCTAGGTAGTGCCTAACGAGTTCACTGAAGAGAGCTGATTGATTTAGCTGGTTCCTTTTCTCGGCAACAGGTTTAATAATGGCACAATTCTTTGGGCAAGGATCAGCTCCTAAGATGATAAGGGTTTTATCCCTCAGTGTAGAGGTAATAATAAAAGCAGACTGGAAGTCTCTCCATCCTCACAGTGGGCCACTGTGGTGTCAGTGTCAAATATAACTTGACAAGACAGCCGATACCAGCAGGATTCTCAGAGGCAGTGAAGGCAATACAAGATGTTTCTTTAAATCAAATCTATCTTGTACGTTATTTGTACTAAGGGGAAAAAAACTTTTCTAGTTTTATTCTTTGCATTTCCTGGACTTAATACATTGCAGTTTGTTTTTTAAAAATGAATGTTCAAAAGCTATTGAAACATTTTGTAGTTAGCATGTTACCCAGTGAGGCTGTATCATGACTGCAGTGTGTAAATGCCAAATAGCTTGTGTCACTGGCTGGTCCTGATAAATCATAGTTTAAAACAAATACCACTCAAGCTTATCTACCAGTACTACTGCTTATATACAATCAATACCCTGGGGCAGTGCTATCTGATAATGCTCTTCCTAGTCCAGGGGAAGCTTTCTCACCGTTCCCACTGGACAGCCAGCAAATGTTTCAATCAAAAATGATCTTTCTAAACTAATATACTTGAAATTTAAATTTTGCAAAATTTTATTGGGGGTGGGGGGGGGTGGGGTGGGGGGTGGGTGGTGGTATACAGGTTAAAACACACCCCAAACCAGAGTGAAACATTCTGGATTAAACAAAATGATCCACACTGAAAGGTAAGTGACATTGCACCAGGAAAAAAACCCTCAATTTATTATTTTCCCAACTTTTTTTAGTTTAGCTACCAATTCAAAATGTTGATCTAGTCTACTTAAGTGGCATTTCAAAAGAAACCTAGTGTTTATAAAGGAAACCATCACTCTTTTAGACACGGCCTTAAATACAACTTGCTTTCCTGCTGTGTCAAACTCTCTTCTCTGCTTTCTATGATGCAAGAGCAACAAATGGGCCTTTTCAGGGCCTACATGATAGGAAGCGAGATGTAAAACGTGGCTTATTTTTAGTTAGAAAGTTTTATTAAGGTAAAGATATAATCCCTTCCTCAAGCATTATAGTTCTAAACAAAGTAATTACCTCCAAAGAATGTCTTTTTTTTCCTAAAACATGTATAGCAAAAACACCACCCCCAAGCCCAGCAGCCATAAACTATGCTGCAGGATGACCTACCAACCACTGCACCGCCGCTGAGGAAGCACCTTCCCACTGGCGCCTATTTTCAAAAACGGAAAGCAAAAAACCTGCATACACACATATATGAAAGCTAACGAACTCCATACAACTTCAAAATGTTTATCCAAAGCTTTATGGAGAAGCTAATAGTTTTTTAAATGCCACACAAATTTATTGAACTGAAAAGAGTATTAACATGATATGCTAATGAAATCTGCATTTAATAAGATATATATCCATTCAAATTCTCTGTACCTTTCTGACAACACAGCATATTGTAAAAATGAACCATCGAGACCGCAGTTTAATCTGATATAAAATCAAATGATCCATGTTAACAAGACAATTAAATAACTGTTGGAAACTAAAGAAAAAATTATCAGAAGTTCACCAGATATAAACTGGTTTTGAATAATGGGAAAGCACTATTACACAGTATGCAAACTGAAAGTTGTCACTGTGATTAGAATAATATGGGTGGTAAATTAGATATCCATTTCATTATGAAAAAAGTCTAGCTCAGGTGCTTCCAAAAAGAAAGCAAAACTGCAAATTACATGCTGTTTATGTTGGCCTCTTTAAAATTACTGGAGAATGCATTGCAAGGAAATCAGCATTTGGAAAGGTTATTTGAAGGCAGTAAAATTGAAAATTATGACAGCTGCTTTTCTACTGGACATGGCAAACAAAATGATGCGCCATATATGTTACATAGAGGTCTGGTAGATACTATTTCCCACAACAAAACATTACCTGGGTACAAACCACAGGAATTAAGCCTTACGCTTAAAATTCAACAGCCTCTAGCCAGTAATATTGTATACCTACAGTCTGAAGATGCAGTATAGGGCTTTCTCCCCGGCAAAATTTTATTCTAGAGACAACGCATAAACAGGCTTGTACAGCTCCCTCACAGGTACATTTGTCGACTTCACTTTTGCAAAGACAGCCCAGATGTCGGATGCTCGGAAACACTGTGGAGCTGATCTGTGAGCACAGCTCTGGCATCCCTGTTTCTGCCTCTCCACAATCACTTTAGTGCAGTAGCTGTCAATAAGTCAGTGTGATCTGTGGACCTCTGGAAGTTCATGGATTGCTTTTAAGGTAACTAAAAGATCCAAAAAAAGGTAAGAAAAGTAAGCTTACACCTAGCAGACCTCAATATAAAGAGGTCCATATGTCTACAGAATAATTTTAGAGGCTCACAGACTTAATGAATGTTAAAACTACTGTTGTAAGGGTATAATTACCAGAAATGCACCTAAACCTATGCATTTGGTTTGAACTACAAAACAGAAATGATCTCTCCAAAAGCAGATTGACGTAAAACACAGTCCTTCCTGGGTCTGTAATATTAGGAGTGCTCCACACCAGATACAAATAACCACGCAGCTGAAAAGTTGCATTATCTCACTGGCCCAGTGCAGGAGCAGGGTCAGCAGTAAATGTGCCTGCACTTAACGGCCCTTTTTGCAGACTCACTCAACTTCAAGGGGGAAAAAACCCAGCACCACACTTCTTCAGAAGCCACGCAATATTTGGTTTGTCTTTACTCGGGGAACTTTTGAGGATGAGTCTTCATGTAGCTCATCTCTTCCCCTCCCTGTGGTTACCCGTACTGCTTATCCATCACGCCAGGAGCGAGCAGTGCTGTGTACAATTCCGTGGGGGCCAAACACAGAGAAGCAGCACATTAGATACACTCCAGCTGTTCATGGCAACTACATTTAACCCTCCTTGCAAATGTAAATCTGTCAGATCTCTTCTTCTAACATTTATTTATATATCCGAAACAACAGAAAGGGAAAGATATATTGAGGGAAATAACCAAAGCTTCAGAATCGCCAGGTTGGTTTAAATTCAGCTTCCCCCCAAAAAGGATGCAGAAGCAATGCACGTGGCCTCTGCTGCAGCTGATGGCAACCTCATCCTTTAAGCTGCAGTTCAGTTCAGCCACTGTCTCTCTGCCAAGACAACACTGCAAGCCCTTATGGAAGTGAGCGTGACTGGATGGGGACAGTACCTAGCAATCCTACAGGCAAGTTAGAGCCTTCCCACTTCAATGCCCGAAAGCATCAGTGGTCAGTCTCAGCAGGTTCCAAGGACACCTCTGCTTTCAACCTTTTGGTGCATTGGGCACACAGACCTTTCTAGGATTGCTTTATCCACTCATACTCATAAATAGCTAATTTGCTCCATGATCATGTTAGCTCCTAATGCAGGTGACGATTCACGTACATAAGCGCTTTAAAAATAGCTTTAGAAAACCTGATTCAAAGACCACTGAAGTCACTAGGAACTTTTCCATTGACTTGCTTTGGATTGTGTCCCAAGTACTTATCAGTTCCTTCAGCCCCTGTGCTTCAATAGAGTTGAACTCTGCTTACTAAAGATGATACTCTGCTTTTTTCTTATTACTGGTTAAAACTCATATTCACAGTACAGCACTTTGAATCAGCGGTTTTCCCCAGATGCTTCTGATGCTTATCCTCCTTTGTTAAAGAGAATGCTACTTCATAGAACAGAGCTGGTAGCCTCTATTCAAACTCTACCATGCTGCAAAGAATGATGTTGTCAGACAGACTGATCTTTCTCCAATAGCTTTTGCAGCACTTTTGTTATAAAGATGTTAAAGATAACATGGAAGAGAAAAGGAACAGATTTAGAGTCTTGGGATAACAAAATACAAAGCATGACAAAGAATCATAATACTGATACTTGTAATTGAAAGAGCTACTGAGAAAGTGTAGCCTGGGCTTTGGGGAAGAATAAGGGAAAGGAGTAACGTAGGCTGCTAAAAAAAAAATAGATTTTTGTGAAAAAAGGATAACAATAATTTCTGAAAGATTCTTAATTGTTTTGTTTCATTGTTGTAATTGAGATTTAATTGTGGTAACTAGAAAGAGCATCAGCCCAAGACAGCACACCTCCAGGAGTCTGAATCCCCAACTCACAATTAAGTTAATCCAGGGAACTATTAAGTACAATAAAAGACAGGGAATAGCGTGTATATCATGGGAACAGAGATTCACGGCAGTTATTCTAGCTCTGTGAAATAGAAATGATAACAAACAGATTTTAAAATGCATTGATATTGAGAGTTCTTAGTAACATTACACTAACTTAACATTATGGTGCAGCCTGTACAGCCACATTCTGCTTGCATGGTCAAGGTTTGTATGTAGACTTGTTAGGTGGCATTTTCCAAAGCAACAACAACAACAACAGATCTCAATCTCCCACTATTAAACTTTAACTAGTAACTCTACGGGGAGCAGGCTTACGCTAGTGCTAAATACTTTGCAAAACTTCAAATACTGAAGAGTAGAAAGTCACGTAAAGAAGAGCTAGTTAAATATACAGGGGACGAAGTACAAGATTTATTGTGCAAACTACACTTGCCCAAAGGCAGCTTATGCAAGAGTGGAAGGGATTCTTCTAATACATATCATCATCCTTCATGGAAATTGTTCTATGCTCCAACTAAACAGAAAGTACAGGTTGCCCTTAACTCATCTTATTTTGGTTAGATTTCATATTACTTGGAGTTAGCCCTTTTCCTATTAGAAAGACAAAAACCAACCAAACAAGAAGCCCCAAGACAGTAGCTACTGTTAAATAAAAACTGGATTTCCTCATTGCTGAGTAATTGCCAGAGTCTTCAGCGTGCACCAAGCTGCTAGACCCAGAGAAGGGTTCTTGGAGCACGGTGATGGGCTGTTTAATGGCTGAATGCATTACAGTGTGCAACCAGGCTCTCTCGCATTCACTCCTGCGATGTTTCTCTCTCTTCGCTACACCTAATGAACAAGCTTAAAAGGATCAAACCACCGAGTGGATAATGTACCTGGTGGGCTCTCTCAAAGTATCTTTTTCTTGCTTTCTATCTTTGTAAGCAAGTTAAAAATGCAGCAGAGAGGAAAATTGCTAGTGACACTTCAGACCTTGCTGGCTTTCCTACATTACCACAAGTTGTAAAAAGCCACTCTGTATGGCACAGAAAAGTAGTTATGCCAATTAAAAGGGCTGGAGTAATAATTTTAAAGTAGCAGATGTCTAACGTGAACGTGTCATTTTTAAGTGAAGTCTTCTAGCACAATTTCTGTATTTTCTGGAATCTTTGCACAAAGTATTGCAGCCTGCAGAAGCCTTATAATTAAACACCTATCACAGTGAATACCATGTACCAGAGTTGAGGATTAGGTGATGTTATTCCTGTAATAGGATTTGCCTGCTAATTGTCACTGAAATGACATCAGCCTCTGTTAAGAGGAGCATAGGAATTGCCATAGTGACTCAGATCAGCAGCCCATCTATCCATTGAAATATCCTGTCTTTAGCAATGGACGATATGATGTGATTTAGAGGAAAATGCAAGGTAGTCTGCAATGGACTAAACTACTATCAAGTAAAGTTTCTTCAATATTCTCATTAGCACTCATATTTCTTACAAAGCTCCTTTTACTTTGGCAAAGCAGCCCAATCTTTTTAATTTCTCTTCAGAAAATTCTCTGTGACTCTTGAACAATCTCATAATTCAGAACACATACAGCAGGATGCCTCTCCTTGTTCTTCATTTGAATTTGTTTGCAGCATCATGGTCGTGCCCAGAGCAGCTCTTGGTGGTTGCATGGTTAGAACTTCAGGGAGGACAAAGACCAGAAACTGATGGATTCAAACATGGTGGTGCAAAAAGCGAGATGCGTAGAGAAGACTCTTTCCTACAGCCTGTTGCTGAAATAATTGAGCTTTGGGATCAGTTCGAGAAACCTTGGAATTCACAAGACAACAGCAACAGTAGTGGAAACTGCAACTGAATTCAGTAGTAACCCCTACTGACTATAGGAGAACCACTTCGAATCTGTAGGCAGGGCTATCAAGAAGGATGTGAGCTACAGCAGCTTCCCTGGGCATACCAGTAGCAAGGGATCCAGAAGGAACAAAGAA
This sequence comes from Phoenicopterus ruber ruber, assembly GCA_009819775.1. Taxonomy (NCBI): domain Eukaryota; kingdom Metazoa; phylum Chordata; class Aves; order Phoenicopteriformes; family Phoenicopteridae; genus Phoenicopterus; species Phoenicopterus ruber. Next base: position 12,612,850 of record CM020227.1, read on the forward strand.
CCACCTCTGCTGCACCAGCGTGGTCCTGCCCTGTCACCCTATAATGGGCAAGGAAAGAAGACACTGAGGAGGGAGAGGAATGGAGGTGGGTGATGCAAGAAGAGCGGCACTCTGAATATTTGTGTCATCAAGACTCAAAACAATGTTTGGCCATGGGCTAGGTTACAGATCAGTCAGTTCCTGACTTCACTTCTAAGCTGCAATCGTTTAATGATTTGTGAATCGTGTTTCTTTATACTCACAAAACCAAGTGATCATTCAGAAAACTTACACCATGACTTTTGCATTATTGTTTCTACTGCAAGAATAAGAGAAAAACAAGCTCTGAAAGCAGTACGCTGCAATATCAGGTAATTATATCGCAATACACTCAAGTTCTTTCAAATAATTAGTTAGTCAAACATCTGCTCCAAATTAATATTGGGCCAAACTTGTCTCTTGGGTAATTCAATGGACTTCAGTACCATTAGGGAAGGGATGATCTGTTCCAACACATTTACTGTCTGTGGATAATTTGCTCTGGTTTAGAGCTTCTTCCTTGCATTGCTCTAGCTTGAAATCCTCTTGCAGTGCAGTTGCTATTTACTAGCTTGTGCTGATGCATCCACTTTTTCTGGCTTAACTCAAGAAAATTCAAAATGCACACACTGCCAAGGAAATGAATTTATTCAATAAGCCCTGCAATGTCAACTCTTACTAATTCCGTAATGCTGGAATAAACAAAGTCAGAAATCATGCTTGGCTTTCTACCCATCAATAAAACCTTATAAATCTGTAAGGACTCATAAATTTCACTGTACAAAACCTGATATTAAGGCAACTCTTAACTTGGAAAATTCAAATTGCATTTTAACCAAACAACAAATGAAGCTAATATGTATTGACGGCATTAACAATTCATAAATGCACAGAAAAGAAATAAACAGTCTTTATAGTGTTGCCATGACTTTGAGGCATTGATTAAACTCTGTAGATGCCGGTCTGTCACTTTAGCAGCTATTCAATAAGTCCAGCGTTTGTCCATCAATGTCTTTTGTCATTGGTCTGACTGTCCTGCTCCCGCTCAGGTTGGCAGCTATTTCAAAAAATGAACTGTCACCACAGGATAATCAATTAATCAAGCATGAATTGCTTGACCGAGTCTTCTAATGAATGTTAACATGTAAACACTTGTCAGACACTTTGCAGACCAGAGGGTTTGTGTGGTTATATTCGTGTCTGGAAAGCTGACTGGCAGCAACGCCCGTAAGCACAGACCTATCTCATTGTGTTACTAATATGCATCGCTTATAAGTATTTCTTTAAAATAGATTAGCTACAACCATAATGATTTTATTGATTTTACAATCTTTTCCCCTTCTATGGAAATTGAGGCGAATCTTTGCGGGAAGAAGTCTGTACCCTACAGGAGTGAGGCGAGTATATATTGTCTCACGCCCTGGTGTGAAAGGTTAATGCATTTTCATGAGCCATTACCTCCTCTCACACACAAGAGCAATTTATATCCAAACCCTACAATTACAATACTGCTTAGCAACACCTCAAAAATTCTATTGCTATTTCAGTGATAAGCCTCATTCTTAGGGATTACATTTGTCAAATTAATACTAAAACTATGCAACAGTTCTCTGGGAGGATGTACATTTTAATTATTTTGTATAAATACAGTAGCTTAAATCACTGTGGCTGTTATTAGCAGAAGAGTGGAGGGTAAATATTTCAGTAAGCAGTATTAATTGCCTGCTAAGCTATACAGGATCCTGGCATGCTAAAGTATCAATTTTGTTCCCTAAACTTATTCTTGAACCTTTAAATAAATCATTTTCTTATCTAAACTGGTGAACAGAATAGGTTAAAGACTTTTTTAGACAAACAAAAGCATTTTATTTCTGAGGTGACTGGATTTCAACAACCGAACACCAGATTTTGTCCCTCAGAAGTTTTGTTTCTTTTTTTTTTTTTTCCCACTGAAACCTCTAACAAAACCCACAAAGAAAAAATTCAATACAACATTATTTTTCTACATACAAACATAATAGTTTCACATATAAATACACATGTTTTTGGAGCACTTCCGCTCCTGAACAATTCCCACTGAACAAAACTGCACTTTTAAAAACCACAACACTTATTTAGATAAAGGATTACGGATTTAGAGTCCACTGGTTGTAAATTCAGAGCCTCTAGTCATGTATTTATAATTACGAGCTTCACTGTGCCAGTTCGTAAGCAGAACTCGCCTCTGGTTAACATGGGGAGGTGTGCGGGAGACTGGCTGGGTGACACAGCCAAGCCGCAGTAAGACTTTGCATACAGGAAAGATCTTACTGTATGTCCTTTTTTAAATTCGAAACCACAATTTATGGACAGGAATTATCTTTTAATTTTTTAAAAAATACTGCCTCTGCTCTCAGCACATTTTTGAAAATGCACGAAGCTAATTTAAACATGCAAAATGTCATTCTGTACCTCTGTGCCACATGCCAGCGTGTGCATGTCTGCAGGGAAGGGCGCCCATGAGGTATAGGAACACGCAGGATGGATTCCCTTCTGGTACTGGCACACATGAGTTAAGCATATGGGAATGTGTGCGACCTACAGTATGCACATTAATTTGGAAGATCTGACATTTATGAACTTGGATTAAACTGCTTCTCACGATTACAGATTCATGTTTCTGGATGACTTTACCAGGAGTGTCTTGGATGGAACCCTATGGGACTGTTTCATGAGGCACCAGAAGGGTAGCAGCATGCCTAGTAAGGGTAGCCTCAGATTTCTCTGCATCTGAGGAAATGACACATGGCAATCGTTCTAGGAAAATGCCATTTTAATTATGATAACTCTTATTTAGCAAATTCCATTTATGAAAATGGCATACAGTACTGTGGAATCTTGTGCATAGGGCTCTTTCAAGTACTAAGAACTCACGTAACACTGCATGGGGATAAAAGCAAGGTTGCTTATAGATATAGACATTCACAACCTAATTTAATAACTCTGAAGAACTCTAACTATAGAAATGGCCATAGAGGGAAGCTTACATATCCACATGTTAGATAAATTGGAGGGGAAATGTATATACAGTCTACTACAATTAAAAAAAAAAAAATTGTTTCTACTTTGTAATCCTATGATTGCTTGTTAGTGACCAAATATTTCGAATGTACTTTTGTGAAAATAATGTGTTTTGCAAGAATAGATCTGAGGCCAAGACTGGAGTTCAGTTTAGGAAGTTAATCCCAATGAGATCCATGCTTCTGCCTCTCTACCAGAGATCGCTGTTCCCACATTTTAGCTGGCCAAAAAAATTTCATGAATTTTCATTTTCAATGCAAAGTCTGACAGTTGTTTACAGAACGGTTAGGAATGAAAAATAACTCCAACTCCGTTCCTCCAGCTGCTTCACCCTCCTAGATAGATCATTTTTTCACCAAGGTTAGCTGCTTGAACCAGCCCAGTTCCCGGTTGCAGAAGAATCATGCAACAAAACTAAGGCAATGGCAGTCTGGACTCAGCCCAACCATGCCCGGGGGTTAGTTTAAACTTGCCTTAATTTAAGCCACCAACAAAGGTGCTTTGAGCCAAGATTACTGATTTAACCTGGAAACGCCTGACGCAATCAAACAAAAACAAATGGATAAAGGGTAGCAGCATCTTGAAATGCCGCAGTCTCTACTACTTATTATCTGGCAACTCGCTCACTTTCCAGAGGTTTTAGAGGTAAAACACCACAGTGAGTACATGCATTATTCTGTTCTGAAATGAAGCTGTATGTTCTTTTATGCCTCCCAAATTGCACAGTGTTAATAATCTAATATAAAAGGAATCAAAGAATGAAAATGGCATCTGAGACAGTACATATCACGCTATATACATGCTTTTAAAAGCATAAGTTTAGGACTGAAAATATACTTCCAGTTGTTTTAATGCTAGTTACCCTATATATTTCTCTTTTTGCTACATTATTGTAATAGTTTATTTACTTACAAATACATTATTTCATTCATTGCTAACACCTGAAATCAGTTTCCAGAAAGAGATTAAACTTATAAACCTTGGGCTTTATCAACTTTCAGGTTTCCAAAGCTTGAAGTTAGATCAGCCAATGTATAGGTATTTTGTTTTAATCAAAATTGATTTTTTAATATTATTGCCACTTCTCTTGGTTTTCTGGAACCACATGAGTGATAGGGCAGAGCAGCATGTTTCATTCATTCCTTAGATTACAGTTTGTAATGTAAGTGCTTCTTCTGAATATCCATGAAATTAAAATGTATGTGAAATAGTAGTTATTTTCTCAAGAAACAGAAATGCCTTTGGAGGAGAGGCAAGCAAGAAAATCCCACCCAGGTTGCATAAAATGCTCTCTACCTGTGCCCTCTTGAGAATGTTCTTCAGAATAAAATGAAAAAGAGAAAGGAGGCGTTCAAGCGTAACAAAAATGTATCAGTTAACACAGCTATCAAGTTTAGTTTGCTTAGCATCATGGAGTCTGATTCTCGTTTATGCTTTTCCACTATAATTTATACCCTGGGAAAGTCCATGTCAATTGCTGAAAGTATAGAGGGGTGTTAATGTAACCAAAAATAAGGCTCACATAATGCCATTTTTTTTCATAGAACAGCCTGGAATCTTCAGACATTACTTAGAGGTTTTATTTAAGGAACAGACATTTTTGCTACTTCCCTGGATTTAACAAAGTCAATAGAAGGTATATATAAATGTAAAGGATTGAAAAGCCATTCCCTGAATTTATGAAGCCTGGGATCTCCGCACATGGGATTCTCAGTCCTTTCAAATTCCATGATGGCATTTCTGGGTTGATAATAACTATTCTACAATATTGTTCAGGTTTTGTTCCCAGGCCCGTTTAAGTTTGCGGTATCTGTATAGCTGCAGAAAAAATTTAAAACAGCAAGGCAAATCGTAGCAAATACATTAAATCTGTGACTTCAGTGGAACCACACTGCTGTACATTAGCACATAATTTAGTCCACTGCCTCTCTCAGATGCTCTAACCAGGCATCACCGCACATGATTTCCTGTCCCATCGAGGGTTTACTCATTTCCAAGCGGCCCATAGCCTGAACAGATGTATTCAGCAAACGCAGTTTAGCACTAGGTTTTAATGAAAGATGGCCAGATTAAATGTGCATGAAAACTACATTGCACTGATACCTGAGAGTACCATCTATTTTCAGCAGCACTCACTCTCATTTATGGAAGAGCACTGAAGTTTCTGACACATGCTCTGTTGCCGTCATAACAGTTTTTCTTAACCTTTTGGCAAAAGCACCTGGGGCTGGGAGCTCCCCACTACCTACCACTGACAAGTCTGCTGCATATACTCTAGATGAGCGATTCCAACGTCACCCTTAAAGCATCAACCCACCAGGAGCTGCCTGGGAGGTTATTGCCTGTGAGCCTCCCGCATTTTCTTATCCAACAAAGACTTAACTTTGGGGAATCTGTGAGGTGTATTTCATATGGTTTCAAATTCATTTCCATACCTTCTAAAGTGCTTTATCCACAGCACATCTATGATGACCTCACACCAGACTGCAGGGATCTTTTTGGAAAGACTTTGCCTGAAGCATTGATTTTGCAAATGCAGTCATACATGCTACACCTTAATCGTGTGCCTACTCCCATGGAAATCAGTGACACAATGCGAATATTTGCTTCATACTTAATACACTATGGAGTGATATAACAAGGACAGAAAAGCATCTCTGTGTAAACAGACACAGGATTGTGAGAAGCTGAAGCAAAGAACCAATACCTACACTTCTCCCTTCCTCCCTCATTGCAAAAGTTTTTTCTCTCTCTTGCAGTATTGGTGTATATTTCAGCTTCTACTCTTCTAAAGCTGTTTTTAATTCAGTGTTTTCATTTAAAAATGCTGGCTGAAGATATAAAGAACCAATAGCATCAACATTTTGAAGGCTATTGGAACTCACAGTATCAATTTACAAGATTTTTTAATTCTTCTGTATTTATTTGGTTAATCTTAACATAGTAGAAGGTTTTTTTCTATAGTCATCTCTAATATTTTTCTGTTAATATGAGGGCAGAACACTTCATGAAAAATAAAATGAGAACTACTCACATAATCATGTGATTGCAGGAGCAAGGGATTTGGAAAAAAACTCATGCTTTTAAACAAATGTTTTAAATCATGTTTAAAATATGACAACTAGGAATAATTTTTTTTTAATTATTATTATTGTTATTAAAACCACCTTCCCCCAAGGCCAACTTGAGCTCTATTGTGGAGCACAGTTTGCTCAGGCCTTGAGCACAGAGAAGAGTGCCTGGTGCTTCACAGTGCAGTGAGCTGGCGAGCAGGAATGTCAGAATTACTGGGCTCACCAGGGGAAGGGGCAGCACAGATGCAGGGAGGATGCACAGACTGGACCAGTCTTTATAGATTTGAGATTCCCCTCCTGCTGCCTAAAAAACTTGGTTTGACAAGGAGCAAGGATTGGACTTCAAGGGAAAGTGGGAGCCCAGCCTGTCGGGAGGCCCAACTACGCTGATGCCAGTAGCAATAGCGGTGAAATACTGTCCCTCCAGCTACAGCCCAGTGGTTCACGATGACTCAGGCGGGCAGCAATATCCCCAGCCTCCAGTAGCACACCAGGCTTTAATGTCAGCTTTCTACTACTGCTCTTTGAGATAAATACAGCACGCTCCTTAATCCTACCAGTGGCTTAGCTGTGCTTTTTCACTACCCACAGCTTACAGGATCAAGTCTGGAGTTGTTAAACGATCCAAGAGAACTACATTTCAGGATTTTCCTATCTTCAAGCTTTGCAAAAAGGCTATTGCTGATAAAGACAGTGAATGATCATATTTTTTCTGCTATTAAATGGCCAAAGTAATAAACAAAATGTTATCTGAAGCGGATCAATTCAGTATGTTTATGCCGCTACTGAATGGCACCATGTCCAGCTAAAGATAGCTAGGTAGATCAGTTGGAAGATGGAATTCACCTCAAGTTCAGAGTTGGAGGTACAGGCTGCGTATGGTATGCACCTGGTATGTGCCACAGGAACCAGCAAAATACACAGGCAAAAGGAGAGTCTGAAACCCCTCAGCAGCATAGTAGCGCTGACTCAGGTCTGAAGTTGTACTGCTGACACCTATCTCTAACAGCAATTATTTTACCTTTTACTGGGAGGCTATGTCATAGAAAGCAATGGATTAAATTCAATTTTCATTAAGAAATGCAAGATTGCTGCCCAGCTTGTGAGGCACACAGCACTGCAACTACCGCTTTCCTCATACACGGTCATCTCCACCCTTGTTCAGTCGCGCACCCTGTTAGCTAGTTGCCTTTCTCATATAGTTGTTTACACAAGAATGTATTTTGGGCTGCTGTTTAGTGGAGCAGGCATTCTGTTTGAACATACATCAGAAGATTTAGTTTAAAATTTACCTGACATATTACAGATAATAGGATCAGATCTTCAGTTACTGTAAATCTGTCAAAGAAGTCCTTGCCAGCAGCTAAGGAGCTAGTTACCTGCTTGATTTCTTTGGTTAATTAAGTCTTCTACACAAAGCATTGTTTTGCAGACAGCATTGCACTCGTGCTGAAAGAGTAATAAACCAGTTGTGGTGGGTTGACCTTGGCTGGACGCCAGGTGCGCAACCAAGCCGCTCTAGCACTCCCCTCCTCAGCAGGGGGCAGAAAATAAGATGGAAAAAACCTCATAGGTCAAGATGAAGGCAGTTTAATAAAGCAAAAGCAAAGGCCGTGCACGGAAGCAAAGGAAAACAAAAGATTTATTCTCTACTTCCCATCAGTAGGCGATGTCCAGCCACTTCCCGGGAAGTAGGGCTTCAGTACACGTAGCTGTTGCTCCAGAAGACAAATGTCATAATAACAAATGCCGCCCCCCCAATACACCAGTAGAGCTGTTTGTGTTAAGCGTTTGTACCGCTTGTACTTTGTTAAAGAAAGCGTAAATCTATTTAGAAGAGGAATCATTGCTATCATACAGGAAATTAGCTCAAGGATAGCTTATTTGTCAACTAAATATATACCTGTATCTCTCTCCCTCTCCACATATAGATATAAAAGGATGAAAATAATCCTCTTTGTGGGTTTTATTTGTTCTTGCTCTAAGTTAAGACCTCTGTGCCTGTCTAAAAGGAACACCTGGCACAGTTCATGAGCTGGTTTGAGTTGGTACCATAAACCTCAAGGATGCCGTAAGCTTTTTCATTTCAGAAGTGCAATCCTTGCGACCCAGACCTCTTGACCAATGAGCAATTCCAAATGCAACACAGATTATAATATCAACTGATTTGTTTTGTTTCAGCAATTAAATCCTTGCACAAATGCAATATGAAGTACCAGACAAGCTCAACTGTTTCCTGGTCTATGTGCTCAAGGCCAAAGGAAGAACTCCCTCCCACTTTTTATCACATCACAGCAATGTCACTCTCACTTAAAACTTTGCATAGAAGATGTAAGTACCAGTGATGCAGAAGGTCTATCAGTAGCATTAGGAGACCTTCCAAGAACCTAAAAAAATTAACTAGGGACCCCAATTTTCATAAATGTCACAAGTGGTATAAAAGAAAGGCTTTCTGCCATATTTAACAAACAGCGCATATAGGCATGCTGCCAGCCTTCACAAGGGCCAAGGGACACACAGTAAATTCTTACAGCTTTAGTGTTTACTTCATGGCTCCTTTGAAAACAACAGTGGCTAACTATGTTGATGGAAGTCTTGCCTGAGGTCCCCGAACAGTCATTAAACTCTTAGCCTTCTGTTCAATATAAAATGACGTGCTCGTTCTGCATTTCTTTCACTGAGCTGCTATGGAGGAGCCATGATTCGATTGATATGCCTGGCTCGAGCCCAAAAATGATTGCATTGCACTTTCCTGTAGCATGCTGTCAGTTCACATTCAGAAAGCCATACAGGATGCAATTGTCTGGTCACCGAAAATAGCTTTGGTGCATATTTAAGCCATTTCAATGGGGCAATATAAGAATTAATTCTCTCTTCTCCTTCTGTAAATGTATCATTTGCATGGCAGCGCTGTTCAGTGTGCACAGAATCATCGCATCCCACAACATATTAATATTTTAGTTTGTTATCTCTTAAGTTATTTTTAGCAGCCAACTGTCCTTGTGTGAAGCTCAAAACTGCAGCAAGACGCTTAGGCATGTTCTGTGCATGGTCAAGGACGTATTGTCATACATCTGCTCAGCAGGCTGCAGCCTTGTCTATTATTAAAGTAATCTCTGAACTGCTACTGTAACACATGTAATCATCAGACGCAGGATGTCTTTTCCCACCTGCTCTCTATTTATTACCCTGTTATCCTACAAGTTTTAACAGTAACTTGCATTTCAGCTGATAAACACCTAGAACTGAAACTCACTATAACAAAGCACAGAGTATTTTGTGATTTTTATTTTTTTTTGAGCTACTAGAGCATTTTCTCAGCTTTTCAGTATGCATTTCTATTTTTAGCATTAGTTTAAGGACACAGAAATTTATAATGATCAAACATAATTAAATATCAATATTCTGGCAAGAATACAGGCAAGAATCACATTTAATAACTAAGTAGGTAGTAGATTCTACTGCTTTGTCCTACTTTTTGAAAATGCACAGGCTTTCTATAGGAAGTGAAGTATTAGAATATCAGTTTGGAAATGGATTTATGTCAAATTTTATATGCTTGAAAGATCAGTGGTCCCCAACTGAAACTTTTGCTGCTTTTTCGTGACATAGTAAAGGGCTCAACAAGATCTATAATGTGTTAGCTGCATATACTCCCCTGCCAACATATTAACTATCTAATTTTTCTACCCCTTGAAAGCAGAACTTTTGGATTTTGGCTAATTTAGCACAGTGCATGTAGGTATTAAGGGATAAATTAATTTTATTATTTCCCTCCTTCCTGTTCAATACAGAGAGTGAGAATATGAGTAGTTGAAACCATCAGCAAGCATTAATGTTACAGCTTTTGAATTTACTAGGCATTCTCTCAGAAAACAAGGGAAATAACAATGTCACTGGAGGTGCATTGCAGGCTCTCAACCTCCCAGGCTTCACCTTCAGGAGCCAACCCTTCTGAAATTATGGCTTGATTCATTTAGCTAGCTTGCCCTCCCCAACTAACTGCATTACACTCATGCCGTTCTCTGAAAAAAAAAAAAAAGAAAAAAAGAGAAGATTCCAACTTTCTGAGAATAGAGAAGGCAAATTCTCACATTCACCTTCAAAACTGAAACAAAAGAACAGAGAAGAGCTGTTTCATGACTTCGCTAACACTTAATTTCTGCCCAGTCCTACTGTTCTGCCATTGCCATCACTGAGAAGAGGAAACTTTCCAGAAAGTGGAAATACCAAGCCGGAGCAAACCCCTCCCCGTTCCCGCTCCTTGCTTGTTCCCTGCACCGAAGCGTCCAGACTGTACGTCCCTGCCCGCAAGCAGGGCTGTGAGGACACTACGTCACCTCCACTCCCACCGTTTCATCCCTACTCCTACAGCCCCTGCTGTCAAAGCATCTGATCCCAATAAACCAGGCAAAAGCAAGATGGCTGGAATTTTCGTCCTTAGGCAGAGGTCAGGGCCAGCTCATAGCCCTCCCCAGTGACAACTGGCTGCTAGAGTAGCGGAACGAGAAATATTTGCACTGGTTACTCTCTGCTTCATACAGAGCAGATTTGCATCACCACTAAACCAGAGACTACAGCACATATTTCAACTGATGGTGTTTCAACAGTACTAAAGGACAAGGGATGAGAAAAAAGATTCAGAAAACAAATTAATTTCTAATTTGTGTGTTTCACAAAACAGCTTTATTTCACTGTAGGAAAACCAAAGTGGCAGATCCTACAGGTGTGACATGTTGTAGAGACTGTTATATATAGTACAGGTTAGGTAAATATTTTACAGAAATGCTAATGAAGTATTGCTTATTCAGCTTTTGCCATCTGTTTCCAGCCAATTTCAGGGTTTTTTTGTTTTTCTTTCTTCAGTCTCTGTTTATAGATACATACTCATGTTCCCCATCTCATGCAGTGTATGATGCCTAAAGTTTTCAAATGAATACATTTTAGGAGAAAAAAATAGATGTCTTATGTCTGTAGTCATTATGCGATACAACAAATACTATGAAACAGGTATAAAAGGAATTTAAAATCTTAATTCATACTATGCAAATCAAATAATATGAAAGCTCTTCCTGACCAAATCATATTCTCAAGGAAAGAGACCCAGATCTGTACTATTTCCTAATAATAATTCCATAATCATCCTATAATTCTATAATAGACTACAAAAATTCAGAGGCACAGTATCAAACTATCTATTCAAAATATAAGAAGCATATGACAAAGTATTTCTACAATTGACTTAGCACACTAGCTTTCAGGGAGGATTTGAAAAATGTAATTAATTGGTTCATAATTTATTAATAAAAAAGGAGTTGGAAGGGTGGCTTTGTTTAAAACACCTAGACTTCACTGTAACCACATGTTAAAATCTCAGCAGGACTGCTTTTAAGAGGAAATGGGATAAAATCATGTAATTAATTAATTAATAATTTATTCATGAAAAAGGAGTTTGGAAGAGACAGCCTTGTTTAAAACGTCTAGACTCCATTGCTACCAAATATTACAATCTCAGTAAGACAACCAAGTCCTTCTTCTACCCCATGTGTAAACCAAGGACCATGCCAGTTACTGTGCACATATCTGGGTGGGGTGTCTGCATGCACAGGCTCTTGACACAGAAGAAATTACAACCCATAGTCTTGCCTGCATTTAAATGACAAAAAAGATAGTACTCCCCGGGAAATGAAGAATGTACCGCAGTACAAGTACAGCCAGACTGCCCCTTCCCTCTGCTGTAATTCCCAGGTTGTGAAAAACTTGTTAGGGGTACTTGGTCAGCGAGGGTATCAACAACATATAAACTGCCCCAGGAGTCTTTGGGCTGAAAAAACTGGGATGAGTGCTTAAACCTAGATAAAAAAGCATAGCATTTGGCAATTAAAGTTGATAATGGCTGACTGCAGGTCTGAATCTAGCAAAGCACTTCCATGCCTGCTAAGCTTGAAGTAAGTAATTCGTTTTGCTTACATGCTTAAAAAAAAGTTAGGTGAATAACTTCTGTAAGAAGCAGCAGCTCTGGAAAACTAAGCTAAGGCTTACTTTGAAAAGATAGAATTTTAAAAGCAACCAGCAGTTTTGTTTCCTTTCCTTTCTGCATCCCTCACATTTCAACCTCATTGTTAGGTCGTATATGGCAGATAATATGACACTACATCCGAACACATACATTCACTGTTTAAAGTCACTGCATGTCCTAAACAACCTATAAACAAAAGGTTTCAGGTGCTCAGCAACAATTTTCAGGATAAGGCTTGTAATGAGAAGCAACTACTTGTACAGTGTGCTTGCTTGGTAATGAACAATAAAAGATGAGGACTCTTGCTTATACTCATCTACAGTAAAAATACTCCCAGCTGCAGCCTTCAGCTAATGGCAAAAATCAGGTTCCATTGTTGCGAACGGGTAAGAAAGCATCAGAGCTCCGTCTGAAAGAAGAGATCTTTGTCATTTCTTTCCTCTGTTTTCTTCTGACAGCAGTGGAAGTATGACATAGCTGAGTAATGTATTAGACACCTAGAGTAATTCAATCAGTTTGAGCTCTTCTGTTTCAGTATGTTTTGGGGAGCAGCTACACAAGACACAGAAAATGTCCTGTGAAAAAGGGGCAGTATTTACCATGGCTTCAGTGGCTCACGGGCAATGAATTCATGCCTCATGAGCATCATTTCAAACGAGTGTCATCTGCGCCTCCCTACAAGCATATGCACATGCCATATATTGTCCAGAAAAGTGTTCAATACATATTTAATAGACTTGCTCTGTAAACACATACTTATGGAACAGCACTCGCTAACAAGGGCGGTCCTGTCCATGGCTTTTAGTGGTAATACTCAATGAGTAAAGTGGTTCTGTGCTTTTCTATGCTAGACAGATGGATCTCATCACTCCATTGCAAAGCCTGTGCTCACATTCATGTTGGTAGAAAAAGTACACTAAGGCCTGTTTTCATATCTGACTGTGAAGGCAAATGCCATAGCTAACACATGTCCCAGCGCAGGAAAATCCAAAAGAGCCAGCAAAATCTCTGAGTATGATCTCCAAAGAGCTTTTCTAAACCTCAGTGTCATAGCCTTAACAGAGTATCTATAATCAATGAAATAATTAAATTAGATTTCTACAGAGGCAATCCAAGACACCTGTCCCCGATAAATGGGTGATTCATTTAAAATGACTAATCAAAACCACAGTGAAATGACTGTAGACCAAACCAGTTACCTCACCACACCTGTGCCTGACCACAATGTGGGCCGCACAGCCTCCGAGTAGGGGGACAGCACCGGTCAAAAGACTTGGAAAAAGAGATACCCAGGAACATTGGCTGAGCTAACTGGAAGGAACTGCCCTGACTTCATTCTTGCATTGCAGTTATTTTACATTTTGTCTTCAATGCAGTCTGAACCAAACTCCACAGCGCTAACTAAACGCTCACTGAAATCTGGCATCCTTCTAGTGTAATTGGTGAGGCGTATACATTTGTGATGGAGCACAGTTTTATATCAAGTTTGACTTTCTCATGGAGATTCATTTCCACAGTCTTTTATTTCCCATTGACTATAACAATTCACAGCAACAACACTTCATGGTAATGTATGATAAACTTGCAGAGTTTTGCAGCAGGAGCTAAATGAAACGGTGTCACCAATGCATGTTAGTGCAGTGCAATCAGTACCACTCGTATTAAACAAACGGATATTAAAGTTCCTCTCATCTAAATAACTGTGAGACAAACTCTTCTACTGCATAAATCACATTGGTATCAAGGGGTCAACATGCAGACAGATGCTGTATTAGGAACTAAATCTCACTAGTATAATAGGAGATCCTTACTGTTTAGAAAACAACCTCCTGGCAATAGTATCTGCTAAAATAATGTTTCTTTCAAAACTAGCAAGCAGAAAACTAAAAGGAAATAGAGTTTGTAAAACATTTAAATATTTGCTGATTTAAAGGAAAAAGAAGTTGCCTGACAAAAGGATCCAGGTTGCCTGAGAAATGGAGCATTCAGGAGAAAAATGTAAACCTCTTCCCTGCTATGTGCTGCTTGCGGTAACAAGGCCCCTGCGTTTAATTTCCCCAGATGGCTGTGCTGATCCAAGCAAGGTTAGAGACACTGCTTTAAGGAGTGCTACACAGGACACACTGGGTAGTTTGCTAAACTGAATCCCTCTGCTGTTTTCCACAGCAACCTGATCTTTCCCTTTGATTTTTTATTAAAGCATAACCCCGGTACAGTAAGCCAAGAAAGGGTTAAAAAGAAAATCTGGTCTTCATACTTTTTTGATTTTGTGAGCATGAATCTCTTTCACGGAACAGCTGTCAAGTCAGCCAACGAAACAGGTCTGCTTAGGTCTCCTGATAATACCAACTGCTGTTGTTCATGTATCCTCAGTGACAGTAGCAAGATGAAAATCGAAATGAATCGCTCTACAAATGAGACGCTTTTCTGCTTTGACTTTCCAAATGTGACAGTGTTGTTTGTTTTCTCAGTCAGCAACATTCAGAGATGTTAGAAGGCTCTCGTGTCAGAAAGTTGCTCAGGGGGCAGTTTCAAAAAGAAAAATAAAAAAAGGGAGAAATCTGTATAACAGTTCCTTGCACAATTATGTTTAAATTTCTGTCTATCAGCAAATTGAACTGCAACACATTCCTAGCAATACAAACTACTGCAGACTGAGTGGCAACCGTTAACATTTCATATCTCTCTACAAAGTATTTATTCAATATCCTTACCGTGCTACAGATGCAAAATGTTAGTTCTCACTGTACAAGCTACTGATCAACCTGAGCTCCCACTGACGGGCTGCAATAGCACGGATGCATGAGCTTCTGTCCATCTGCTTAGGAGAAAAGTGTTTTTCAACAGATCACAAATTACAGAGAAAAAAGATTTTAAAGGCGTTCTTTCTTCAGTATGAGTTTGAAATATGAACATTTGCCCTTCTATCCAAAGAGCTAAAAACACCCTCCAAATATAAATGAATTAAGCTTCTGCAGGATATGTGAAATAAATATTTCTCTCCAGCTTGCACAGGAAGAACCTAAGGCACAGGGTACTCGCTGGAACTCATCAATTACTCTCTTGTTTACTGCAATATGTAGCTAGAAACAAAAATTAAAGTTGTAAAAGACTTTTTTTTTTAAACAATTGCATTAAAACTCATGAGCCATATTGAAACACTGAAATTTATTCTTATACATCCAAATGAAACCTTCCCTTTAAAATACATCTCCATTGCATCATTTTCTTCCTTATCTAACACCAATACAACAATACCTAATACAAGAAGCACAATCCAATGTTCAGATTTCCCCACATTTTTGAGAGCAGAAAAACTTTAACACTTATCCATAAAAAAAATTTTTAAAAGAAGTCTTTTTAGAAATGCATTATGTATTTAAGTTCATTTGGTTTCAAAGGAACACAGGCCTTACAGATTTATCTACATGATGGTTACAGCCAAGCCTGTTAGAGCAGATCAACCCAGGGCAGTGCTGCACTAACACAAAGAAAAATGTCTCTCACATCAGTACAGTTTTGGAGTATACCGAGGGATTTCATCTACCCCAGTTACACAGTGATATCCCAAATCTCTAGAATCTTTTGGAAGTTTTTCTCTAAATCCACCAAGCCAAAATCTGTTCTCAGTCCACGAACGTATCTCCGAACTCCACCCTTGCCAAATAATCAACTTTAAAACTTCCTGTTCTGTCACGCAAGCCTTATTTGAGGGGCTAGCCATCCAAAATCCCTGGGTTTGCAGGTGCTGGCTGTGAGCATCCACAGAGCCCAATGACGATTTAATAATTAATATCAGCACTATGTGCTAACGGCACTTTCAATCCGAGAGTCTCATAGTGCTTTGCAAATACAAATTAAGCCTCCAAACATGCTGTAAGTGTCCCCACGTTACCAATGAAGGAAGCAATACTCAGTCATTTGGTCATTTTATACAGAAAATCTGTGAGAAAGCAAAAATAGTATCAAGATCCCCCTAATCCCAGTTTTATAGTGCTAGCACAAAGTCATCTTTTCTTTCTCTTCTCCTTTTTTTAAAGTTTTTTTAAAAACTATTTTTCTGATTACACAGAGACAATTTTTTCTTGAACCATACAGGTAGATAAAGCAACTAGGTGCACAAATTCTCCATCTTGAACCACGTTTTTTATGATAACCAGATTATTTTGCATGAAGAGAATTTTTGGCACCTGGTGTTCCCTGAAACTGAGGGATAAGTGAAGATGAGAACCATGTCACTGCAGTTACCCAGCACTGCCTTATAAGATCTTGTACTTCAGCTGCTAAACTTAGAACCTATTCTTTAAAATTTTCCATGCTGGGAATGTCTAGTTGGGCTGATTTTTTTTTTTTCCCCTCCTTACTTTCAAAATAAATGATCCAGCAGTTTTAAAAAAATCAGCTGGGGGGAGGGGAAGAGGCAATTTTGCCAAGTGAGCATTTCCTTTTTTGGTTTCAGCTGAAATCAGGTGTACATTCTGCTGAACAAGTGGCATTGTTGCTAGTAAAAGGATAGAGCTGGTGTTAGAGATTTGCCTTTTGTTCTCCTTGTTGAAAGGTACTTGCATATGACCCTTGGCTCCCACCAAACACAATTTCCTTGCATTTCTAAGTCAAAGACCTGAGGGTCTGTCCAAGGTTAGGACACTGAAAAACTCAGATCAGACAACTAACAGGATAGTCAATTATATAAAATCCTTGTCAAATGACTGATGATACTGCTGATAGCATATTTTCTCTTCTTGATTTTAGTCCTAATGCTTGTGCATCACAAACCTCCCTCAGCCCATCTGTGGAGAATGCCAAAGCAGAAGTATTAAGTACTTTGTTTAGGCACTCTGGATTCATGTATAAACAAGCATGAGGTAGCTCAATTAACAGGACTGCGCTCCCAAAAATGTGAGATACGGAACAAAGTAACGAGCGGTCCTGAAGCATATGCAAATGCTTTCAGCACTGATCAATCATTTCACATCCCTTCCCAAAGAAAACAGAGCTGCTGCCACCCGGCACTGTGCCAGCACTCCCAACTGTCACCAAAATAATTAGCTCCCCTGGAGACCCCCCAGCCCAGCGGCTGCAGGGAAAGCTGGCAGCACAGCACAGGCGCTGCCCGCTGGCCAGCCCTCGAGGCAGGCTCCAGCAGCGCCAACGCGCCCTCCCTCAGCGAGAGGTTGGAGTGCTGGGCTCTCCACGGGCATGGTCACTCTCCTGGTGACTTCAACAAGTTACTCTATGGGCAGCATATGAAATTTAAATAAGAAGCCGGTTGATAGGTAATGCACGAGAGTTTAATTCTGGGATTTTTGGCATCACTAAGCTAAAAAAAAAAAAAAAAAAAAAAAGAGCTTCCTTGGCTGGTAGCAACAGAATGCTGCTCACCTCCACGGCAAGCCCTACCACAGGGAGACACACATCAAATGAGCATGTAAGCCACTAAAGATTTCAATCTATTGGTATCAGGCCATTGCTTCCCTCCTTCAGAGAATTTCCATGTGCCTTCCTCTCCTTCTAGATCTCCCATGGCAATAACCTCTGGTTTTTTAAGCCTCCAATATTCCTCCCAGTGCATCTCATCCCTTTCTATCTGACCTCCCCACCTGAATAGCAATTCCCAGCTTTGGGATATCTCTGCAATCCCCCCACCAGCTAGAGCAGCAGGACCAGAAACTGCAAATTACTCCATTGTGCCCCAAAACGGGCAGCCCAGGCTGCTTGCTGAGGCAGTGGGCTACAGAGAATACTCCTGTCCCGGCCCTCCATGTGCCAAGCCTGGAGCTGAGGTGAAAGAGCAAGAGTGGCCAAAGCCAGTCTTTTACTAGGCTCAGTGCGGGCATGCCAAAGGGATTGCCCTGGGGGCATCAGGTTTGCCAGCCTGCCCTATTCTAAGATATCAGTGTTTTTTCATAGCATTTAAAAAGTATAAAGAAGTCGCTGCTGCAGAACTGAATTGGGTTTGGGGCTGCAAAAAAGGAGGAATTTTTCACATCTGTCAGGTTAATTTAAATAAGGTTGGTTAGTCAGAGCAGTTCAGTGGTTTGGAAAGTCAAAATAAGTCCTTAAGAGATGAGTGGGGCCTCAGGGAAATTGATGATAAACATACTTCCCAGCAGGCTATGCAATTTGCTATAACATATTATATACGTGAGTGTAAAAGCCATGTCTGTCTGCAATTTGCATGTGCATGCACACATTCACAAATCAAACTTTAAAAAAAGAGTGGGGGTCTTTTGTCCCTTAACATATTAGAGCTGAATGGATTTAATCAGCAGGTTGACAAATGATACGCCTGCTTAATTTGCTCAATTGCCAGGGCATAGATTTTGTGCAGCGCGTTGCAGAGTCTCTGGACAATGGATGAATGGCAGACCCACAGCCATGGAAATGGCATGCCTGGCCACATCCATAAGCAGCTAACAGGCATGCACTGGTATTTACTACCACAAATTTCCTGCTGTGTGGTCCTTTGTTCATTGCAGGATACCTCCTTGTGTCAGTGTAGCCTCTAAATTAGTCCTGCCTTAACAGTTGTCACACCATTTTAATGCCTTGAACTAGGTACATGTTTGAAGAATCTGTATCATAAATATAATCTTATCTTTTATGTTGTATTTAGAGATTATATTTGAGCTACAATGGAAAGATGTAACATTGACTTTTTCCCAGCATTTTACAGTATGCTTCAGAAGCCCACGAAACTCAGTATAATCTCCTTTTCTTTCTACCTGAGCATTTCTTTTTGAACTCAAGCGCTAGTTTGACTGGCTTTTCTGCATGTAAAACCATAAAGAAGCAAGTATTTCCAGGATTATAAAGCGGGTGCATCTCAGGGTTCAAGCATCAGCTATTGATCTTTGCTCTTATACTTTGTTATAGTATTACTGCAGCCCCTAAATAACACAACTGAATTGCTAGACTATAAACACACCATTTGTACGGATTCTCTGCGACAAAGATAGTAGGACCCAAATTACTGAGTAATTCAGCTTCTCCTAATACTGCATAGCATAGATCAAGCCACCAGATTCTGATCTTTTAGACCAATATAAATAAGTAGATATCAACTGTTATAACAGAGATCAGAATCTGATCCACTGAGTACACACAGCTGTCCTTGTTCATTTTCTCAGCACTAAGGGTAATGGCAAGATCCTCTGAAGCACTGTCCACTGCTAGGTAGGGCAATGTGTTAGGTAAGTTCTCATCCTAGCCACCAGCCTGGCTATAAGACAACTCCTAATGGGCCTTTTTTCGGATTATCAGAGAGTCTCTAACAAGGGCTAAAACTGCCTACAAAAATTAAATTTGAAAGACTTAGGGAATGTTGTTGTAAATTTTGTATGTTACAGAAAATCAAACAACATACAGAATAGGTGAATCCTGTATTATTCGGAAGTAAAATGCACAAGGTGGTGAGACTGGACAGCATATGGGGACAACCACATTCTTTTAAGCCATCAGTACACTCTGATGTATCCTGTGCAATCCCTGCCTCTGCGCCCAGCGCAGGTAGAACCTCACTTCACAGGAAAGAATCTCTTACTACTTTTGTTAAAGACATGTGAAAGAACTTACTGAATTCAAATAACTTCTTGCAGGTATTTTGGTCCTGTGATATATTTTAGGTACGATTTCATTAAAAAAAACGGAGGCATTAATTGCATAGACAGTATATATTGTGCAAAAAAGTTTCTGACAGCATAAGAAGCAGGGATTTGAGTATACAGAAGATCAGGAGTCATTACTTTTATTGTTATTCTCCTGATTTGGTTTTGCCATTGTCTTTTACTTTGCTTTTGACAAATACCATGTAAATTGAGTTGTGGTAAAAAGTCATAAATAAGCTACTGCCTCTGAAGCACGCTAGAATACATCATGCGCACGGTCCCTACCTCCTTCACAATGGAGATTTTTCTGGGAAGCTTTGTTTCTCCTGCTTGCTGCTTCACTATTCTGTTGTTGCTGCAAAGTAGTTGTTGTGGAAGTTGTTCTGATAGGAAGCTGACTTTTGTCAGTACACTGCACGCAACATTTTTCACACAATAAATTTAAGAGAAGGTAACCTCATTATGCAATCATTCTTGTGAATGTTAGGAAAGCTATTAAAATTTGATGTGATCGTTTATCACAAGCATAGTTATTACAAATACTAATACAACAGATGTGATTATAGTTTACAAGTCAGTGCTACAAGAGAGGATGAGATGTTGGCAATTGTTGTTTGTCACACTTGGCTTAGAATTAATTCGTATTAAATAATATTTTAAATGCATCATTTTGTTTTTTCCACTATGCTCCCAGATGGATGTTTGTCTTCTAATAGCTCACTGTTTAAGTACCATAAATAGTTGTAACTTCTAATGTTAAAATGGGTGAATTACCAAGTAATGACCAATATTACTGTTCCACTTGTCAAACATAGTTTGATACAAAGAATTGGTTGTGCATTTTTCAGAGTGCAGGGCACATTGTACAAGTCAACCAGCTTTACAAGGAAATGTTCCTTCTGGCTTGATACTAGAAAATATTTCTGAAATAGTTTTATTTATTTATTTATTTTTAACAGAAAAAATCCAATCCTACCATATGGTTTCACTTCAGATATGTAATGTCAGTCAGGCATGCTCTGTTAGACAAGAACGTTTTGCTGTCCTATGTCATCTATACAAACCTTAGTGTCCTGTGTTTTCATTTTGGACAGCTTCTTTTAGACATCCATATTTTCTAATATCAAAATACTAAGTAAATCAATAATATGTCAGACCTTATGCGAACAGTAACAGAAAATTGGGTGTCCCAGCATTAAACAAGTCATATGATGGACAGTTAATCATTTCCTACCTAGGGATCGATACATAAGCTCATTTTTGCTTTCATCTAAATACCAGGGTATATGCAGATAGCATCAGAAATATCTCTTCTACATTGTCATTTATAGCAACTCTTGCACTCAACTGATCCAATAGCCTCATTCATCAGATACTATCAAAAATACGCAGCTAAATAAGAGCACTTCACAAATTACCAAAACTAGTTTCTAAGGCCCTGTTACCTTTAATTAACTATAGGAGCAGAAACATGATCACTGTCAAACATAGACAAATCCATAAAATTTAGCTTTTTTAATCCTTGGTGGTACCTATAATTCGAGCAGTTTTCTATCCTACATGTTCTACCTGGTTTCCAAAAACTGTTGCAATGTGCAAAATGTGGAGGTTCTTGAATGATGTCCTTAAAACCATGATAAGAATGAGTCCAAATACCAGGCAGATGGAAAATGAAGTTTAAGGTTGTATGAAAATACCCCAGTCTTTGAGTTGCTAGGATAAAACGGAACAGATACCTCTCAGTATGGGGCTCTCTTTGAGAGCAGCTGAATTCATTGTAATTTCACTGTTTAATCCAAAGAGAGGAGAAACAGTTAAACCAATTTACCAAAAGTATAAAACTGTATTTTCATCCTGCTGCTCTTCACTCACACAAAAAAACCACAAGTTGTTTAGAGGAACCACAGATAGGATTACACTCAAGATTTCCAGGGACAAGAACAGAACTGGGCGGTGTACTCGACACCTACACCACCTCCTGCTGCCCATCACACCAGAGCTCCCATGGCTCAGGTCCTTCCCCGGGGCTCCCTGCGGTGCCAGCCCTCCCCGCCAGCTCCAGCTGGTGTTCACACTGATGGTCATCTTCACATGCTCCAGAGCTTACAAGCTCTGCACAGAAATATAAGCATGGTAAATGTTAACACGCTTAAATCCCTAATGATTTATGAAGCAAATGAAGAGGTAAAGCTAGACCTCCTCATAGTTTTCTGTGAAGATAAATCAATTATAAGGTTTTATACCTTTAATCAATTTTAAGGCTTTAGCCAAGATTTCTTAATCTCTGTGACCACAGGAGTTAGAACTAGAGTAGGTAAGCTGCTTCTTTCACTTCTGACAGACAAACACTGGAAAAAACACTTTTTTTGCTCCACCCCAAATGCCAACTTTAGGAGAAGAGAGGGCCAAGAAGACTCTATGGCTTGACAGGCGTGGCATTCGCTTTGGATACAGATGGCATAAGATCCTGTCCTTGCACCAAATTAAACACAACAGGAGGTTCAGTCTGAATTTTGCACATCCCTGTCAGCCACATGCTTTCTGACTGAACAGGTATTTAATTCTTTCCACAAAAGGGAAACTGTTGTAGTAGATGAGTTTGAGAGCAGGAGCCTGCACTCCATGGACCTCGGAAGCCAAGTTAGGCCTGAATATTCACACCATTAAAAACCAGACAGGAGTCAACTTGAGAAGCTGAGCTTCTGACTGACCAATCTCTTATCAAGGTATCATCCATTACCACAGATATTAAAATATGTTTTGTCAACTATCTAGGGCAGAGTATACAGTACACTTCCCTAGAAAAAGCCACAAATACTATACACAAATAAAATGGCACTCATTTCCAAACCTGCCTCTTTGGAAGCCGGTTGTTCATTCAAGCGTGCAGCTCAAGGAGACCATTGTGGCCGCTGCCCACACCTACCCACTCCAGCATCTACCCACTCTCCCCTCCTCCCAGTTGCTACCAGCTTCTGCATTCCCTGCAGAGTGGCTCCACAGTCACCCCAGGAGACAGCCAGAGCCACGGGCAGCAGGGCTGGGTGGATTTGCCCTCAGTGAACACCCTTCCCTCTGTCTCGGGTAATGGCTGAGACAGATCTCTCTTTCATCTGCCTTTGGTACAGCTAATAGCGTCTGCTTGCTTTGAAATGCATGGGTTTGGAGGCAGGATGATGGGCATGCTACAGTTTTATGGAAACGTTATTAAAAGCCTTTTCCAAAGTTGCTTCTGTGGTAAAAAAAAGAAAGGGGAGGCGAGCTTTGTTAACAAAACAAAACCCCTTGAGACATATTTTATTTGCCAAGCAATGTACACAAAAACCTGATTAATTTAAAGTTACATTCATATATTTTAAACAGTCTTAAATTATTCATTTCCATTTTAAAAAATATATCCAAGCACAGTCGCTTCAGTAATAAATTTTTAAGATGGTGGGACATTTTACATCATACTGTTCTCCAGAGACTTTTCTTTGCATCTTGGGTTGTTTATTAAGCCAGGAATAGTGGAATAGGAAGGGCTGTACAATACTGAGCAAAACATTTCAGGATCTGGACTCACTGGGCACAAACACTGGAAGTGGTTGAAGAGGAAAGAGGGAATTAGAGGCCCCGTGCGCTGTTGAGCTGGCACACACTTCAAGAACAAGGGCCAGTGTTGTTAGTGCTACACCACAGGGATGCCCACAGCATGTTTACTACTACAGGCAGCTGCTGCAGTCACCGTCTATGTAGAGGGCAGTAGTTCAACACAAAGTTTATTGGCAAAAGCAGAGAATTCAAATTATCCTTCTTCTTCGCTCTGCTGCTGTGACCCTTGAGTGAGCCTTCCTACCCCAGGCCTCGAGCGTGCTCTCCTCCCTGCTGGTCTGTGGACTGAGATGATGTCCCCACTGCTGCTTCCCAAAGAAACTCTGCTATACTGATGCTGAAAAGAACTTCCCTGCTTGAGCTAAGAGGCACCTCGCATATAAAGATTTCCTACCATTTTTGTGGACAAATCAAGCCATCCTTTCAGAGGACAGCATCTCTTGCCATTGTAAAATTGTCCACAGCAAGTATTATAATAGACCAGTAAGCCACAAATCTGCACAGAATTTTTAATATAATGATGCACAGACTGCTTTACTTTTCAGGCTGCAAATCCAGTGAAGTTTTACACACAGATGATATACAGAAAAGTCTTCATAGGCTGAGATTTAAGTCAGCAAGTTCTTGCAATTTGTTTTCAAAGACTGGGGACAATAAAAAGCATCTAGCCTGCCTCTCCCCAACTCCACAGAGTGAGCAGAATGCGCAATGAAGCACTATCTGAATTGGTACTTGACATGGAGTACGGCTACCAAAGCTGAAGCTTTTGAGCTTTTGACAATTAGAGCTCTACCCTGCCGTCCTTATTCAGTGAAGCTGATGGGAGTTTTGCCTGAAATTGGTTCTGTGAAGCCAGCAATGTGAGACTGCCATGAATATTTTAAAGTAAAGGAGTTGGAATACTTTAATGATCTTATGTAAATCTAGTCTAAGAATTTCATTGGAAAATTTTTTGAATGGGTCATTAAGTAGGGGAGAAAAGGTTGGAAAGCAGCCTGAAAAGGAGAACATTTTCAAAAGCCAAAATACTCCCCACATTCTTCAGAGGCATCCAATTAGCCTAGCTTGGGGAAGTCAAAGAAGAACAAAGTGACAGAGCGTCAAGTATATGAGTAACTATAGGCAGACCCTCCAGTTTGTCAGGAGACGGCAGAAAGTCAGTAATATGTAGTTAGCATGCTTAAATGCTAAATTTTAACCTTAGATGCATTAAAAAATACCTAAGATTTAGCATTTTTCACCTTATCATTAGTGCTAAAAACAGAAGTCTTGCAAAAATTCAAGATTAAGCAACAGTAAGAAGAGTGGTGGCGATACCTCCCGTGAGAGTGCAAGCGCCTCATGGTTCCCTTCGGGCCATGGCATCTGGCTCACCTGAAGCATTCACCAGTGCAGAGGCTGGCACAGGATACCTGTTTGATTAGCTGTTCAACTAATTCTTTTTGTTGTGAAGCAGCACAAATATTTCTTAAGGAATTGCTTAAAAAAAAAAAAACAAAAAAAACCCACAACACAAAAAAACCCCCAAACAAACAAATAAAAAGCCTGTCCGTGGCAGCTGAAGGAATTTTCATGTCTGATTTCCTTAGTCTTTATGTGAATGCATACTATTATTTGTAATGTGGGAAGAGCATATTTATATTTTCAGTGAAGTGATTAGGATAAAGCTATACATGCTCAGTAGGCAAACAGTTTCACAGTATGTGTCTGGCACAGCTCACTCATTAAATCTCATCAGTTTTCTGTTGACTTTTCTCTTGAAGATTTATTCCAGAAGCAGCACTATGTCAGCAGCATTAGCAATTACTTATATGTATTTGGAATGTTGCAATAAATAAACACTTATTCAGCATATGTCTGGGTAAAGGACTTTTCTTCGATATAAGGTCTTACTTAGCTGTACTCAGAACCATAAATGCTGTCCAGCCCTATTCCTCTCCTGCACAGGTGCTATCGTAGGTTTTCTCTCAGGTTCATGAGTTTCAAGCTAAGGACTGATGGCACCTTGTGCCCAGTTTTAATTTTGATTTCCACCATTGCTTGTTCAGGGAGACAGAGGGCATCGGTAACGGGGATACATTTAGGACGTCTTCCCACTTACGGATACAAGAGAATATTTTTCTCTAATTCCTGCTGAAAAAGTTCTCTTCCTATCTGGTCCTCATCACTGTAGCACAATGACCAAGTTCCTCACAGCCTCCAAGATGCCACCTTTACTTCTATGAGATAAAAAAAGGAGTTATTATCCTCATTTGGTAGCAGGGAGCTAAGGTTCTGCAAGGTTAACTGTCCCCAGCAAGGCCACAGTGACAGCAAACAGTGTGCGACACTGCATGTTCAGTCCACATTTGGCTGGTCAAGCAGCAGTCACGTAACCATTGTAAAAGAGACCGTGGAACAGCAGCGGTGCACAGATTTAGGAGCCCTCCCTCTGTATTTCTAGGGATCAGCAAATTTTTCAATGAAACAGTCATCTGAAAGACTTGGATTATTAGAATGGATCAGCTATTACACATGCTGAATTAGCTGAACACCTGAATTAGCTTCAAAGTGGTAGATGTCTTTGAAGCAATGATGCTAGTATCAATACCAAATGATTTTTTACGAGGAAAAAAATAAAGTTTTAATGGTTTTACCTAGAGGTAGTGCTGATGCCAGCAATTCTGAGAAAAGCCAAGTTTGGGTTTATGTGACAAGCAAATCTTCACAAATTACACAGGCTGTTTTGTCAGAAAATGATGACCCGCTGAAATTATTCATGCAATATACAGATAAGATCTGGGACCATTCCAGTGATTTAATAAGACAAGGACAATGCCAAGTACAAACAGAAGTAACGTTTGGAAAAAAACATAGCAGTCGAGCCTCCTGCAAATAGCTAATCCAGATGATTAAACCAGAAATCCATCAAGATAGGTATCACCCCTGGTAACATACTTAGAGACTCCACAAAGAACTCAAAATACATGGAAGATGGCATTTATGTGTGCTAGAGGGAGAATTAATATTCAAAGATGCGCTCATGATAGACAAAAGTATTTAGACTGTTTTCAGTGAGAATTAAGGGATCTGGACCACTAAGTGACACTCAGAAGGGTGTAAAAAAGCAATTTCAGTGACATGTTGTGAAGAATAACTAAAATGGGTCAGAAAAAGTTTACCTAAACCACCAGTTACAGATCAGATACTTGGGAACGTCATTCTCTATGCTTCTGACTGAGGAACCCAAATTTCTCTCTGGTTCTCTTCCTGATAGCAAGTGTCTGCTTTGGCCTCTAACAGAATACTCTCCTAAATGAGGCTCATAAAGCAAAATAACACTTCCCAGCCACACATCAAAAGGTAAATGTGTAATGGGAGATGGCAGCTGAACACAAAATGACTTGGTGTAAAGACATCTCATATGTTTCCTATATAAATACAACGCTTGAAAATACCACACTGATTAGGAAGTTCATAGTTTTGCATGCCATTAAGCGTTGGAAGCTTTTCTTTCATTCTTGTTAGGAATTAGGGAGTAGAAAATAATTCTCTATACTATTGATAGGGATGGAAACTGTTGCCTATATTTAGACATTACAATAATCTCCCTTTCACAATCCTTTAAATAGGTCAGCATGTGTATTGGATATTTATGAACTGGCTCATTAGTTGATTGCTTCTTCCTTCCCTCCCATATCAAGTTACACAAAGAATGAACAAGAGCAGAAAAACTCACCTAGGGCCAAGTTATTATCGATCATAATCATAACTTTATAATGTCAACTCCTTACATTTACTACTGTACTAAATATTAATAAGAGTTAACTCCAAGTTATTGGCATTATTACAGAAAGAAATTGGATATCATATTTCTGTGTAAATTCCACCTTTTCATCCTGCAAATATCACTGTATGTTAAATATTTGAATTTTCACTGCATTAAAGGTTCTAAAGTTCAACAGTAATTAGTGCAATCAGGTGCCAAATAATTCAATTCCTGGGAGAGCAGTATTATAGAACGAACTATGGCAAAATTCCAAGGACTGAATCTATAGTATAATTAGTATAAAACTCAGATTTTTAGCATAATATAATAATTACATAATTTGTTCCATGGACTTTGCAAAGCACTACCTATAAAATTATTTTTAAAGCACCTTAATTTGACAAAAATAAGAGTTAAATTATCTTATAATGCTGAAGTTAATGTTTGAGGGAAAATGCAAATTACTTTAGGAAAAAGCCTGGTTAGTTGGGTAGATGTAACTGCAGCACAATTCAGAAATCAAAATTATGTAACTGTAAGTGCTGTCTAATTTTCCTTAATATTTACTCTAACTCTCAATTTACTCCCACCAGACTCATTTCTGTTTCACATGTTTGATAATGAACAGGCTATCAGCGAGAGGTAGTACTCCAGAAACAAGAGCATACCTATCTATTAACCAAAGGAAAATAACTAAACTGTATGCAATAATTAGCAGCCATCAATGCAAAATCTAATTTTAGATTCTTGATTCTGGAAAGCCTGACAAATAGTTATGATTTGACTCACGTGAACAGCACTAAGGGATCAGTGAGACAACATAGTTAAGACCTTGCATATTAGGAATGATATCTTTCTGGACGTTACTTGATTCCAAAGGTAAATTCAAAGATCCCTAGTGCTTATCTCTTACTAAAAAAAAAAAAAAATCTCCAAAGATAGTATTTTAATCAAAGCAATATAATTTCCTTGAATACACAATAGGTGCTTCTACCATAGTCTCTCAGTAGTGGTCCATTCAGATTGACCTTAGATAACAGCAGTTGTATAAAGAGCAGTTTTGTGAGCACCAGGACTAATGAAACCCTGGTTTCCTACAGATTTGTGTGTCATGGTTGACTGAAGAACTGAGCTGCTCAGGCTGAAGCTTTTCTAACAGCTGGGGCATTTATTAAATCTTTTTGCCTTGCAAATTCTTGCACGCTACCTGGCGTGAGAGCTCACGCTGACACCTTCTCTTAGCGTGGGCATTTACAGGGCTTTTTTACTCAGTTGCCCATTTCCATGAAGCTGGTAAGAGTGTAATTATTGCTGAGACCCCTTCTGCTCCTTTTACTCGATACCGGCTAGTGGGTTCAACAGTTATTAGAGGCAGGAAAACACACATAGACACACAGTACACTTGTATAAGGCTTTCCTCCACATAAAACTAAGTTTTTAAAACAAACAACTGTATGGATGATGCATACAGTTACACGAGCAGGGAAGGATTGCGTAGGGTACTCTGTCTGGTTTGGTGAGTGTAAATATTGCGCAGCTGCTTGCTGTCAGTGTTACAACTGGAAACACGTAACTAACAGCTCCCTTCTGCCCTACTCCTATCTTTGTTCAATGTCCTTCAACCTTGTTAGGGTTGTCCACCATGGGAATCAATGCAGCACCTTTGACTCCTACTCACTCCAAAGCATGTTAGAGCTCAGCCATTCCCCCCCAAGTAGCCTCAAAGGGGAGATATCGTTACAACTTATGATAAATGATGCACTGATAAAGGTTGTCTTCATCATTTTATATTGCTGGGACCCATTTTTCTAATCTTTCTCAGGAGAAGCTTACATCATGTTACATCAAGTTAAATAATCACCTAATCTAAATGAAACCGCAATGTGCAGGTATTCAGTATACCACTTAGTTGTTTTCCCCAGCTAAGAAAATTGACGGGGTGTGCACTGTGCAAGGCTGATTAGTACTTAAAAGGAACTAACCTGAACATATTAGTTCTGTCAAGAGCTGCATTTTTTATGAGCACGTTTCACAAAACATTCATAAAATATGGTATCTAAACTGTAATTTGTTTGATTGATAATTTAATATCTTTTAGGATCTTTATTTTTCTCCTGAAACAGGTTCACCACTTCTAATGAAGTATGCTGTGCTTTTAATCAAATGTCAGGTTTGAACATCTCAGCTCAAGTCCTTCGGTGGAATGCATTTGGCAATTCAGGGCATGTCAAATTGAATAGAGCTGTAACAGTCTAGTAGAGGAAGAGAGCTCCCAAATATGCTCTCCTGCTTCAAGGTTATCTCTTAGATTGCAGATTAGATGTTCATTTGCCTTGGTTTATGTCAGGGAGTGCTGTCCTAGACTTTGAGAAGGACTTCTGTTCCCTCAAAGTGCAGACTGTGCTATAGTTAAGGCTGAAATCTTGAACAAAACTATATAACTTGGGGAAGAAATGTATGAACTAGCCAGTTTTTCCTCCTCACATTCAGATACTGCCCTACCCCTGCAACACTTCAGCTGAGTCTCACAGTAAAAATCTCTCGTCCTCCTCCCAGAGAAGGTTTATGTAAATCTTAATTACTGCATCACAGTTTCAATATTTACTGACATGCTGTAAATCCATTGTGTATAAAGCAGACTAGGATCCAATAATACAGAGGCATTGTTTAATTATATGTTTATTAGAGCAGTAAAACTAATAATCCCCAGTAAAATCTTTGAAAATTATCCAATCATGATAGAGTAATCACTCTCCTTTCAGCACAGGATAAAAGCACAGCAGACAGACATTGCTGTATCACAAAGCTGTATCAGGCACAGTTACACCACCCCCCCCACACCCCCCCCACACCCCCCCCACAATTCACACTGCCAGCCTCGCACAGTCAACATATTTAAAAACATACATTAGGAAAGCAATTGAATAATTCAAGTTTTGTTGCCTATATCCATTATTTCATTTCAATGGGTCTCACTCACAGGGAATGGATTCTAGAAGCTCATTTTATACACACAGCTCTGATCCAAAGCCAGCAACGGTTAGGGGAGTCTTTCCTTTGTATCACCTGCCTATGGATGAGGCCAATCCTGACAAGCCCCCTCTGTGGCAGTTCATCAGGTTTCTGGCAAGATTTTTTTCATATGTACAGAATACGTCCCTGTTCAGACAGAATAACATAAGGGCCTTTTGCTTTTTGCAGGTTTACTGTGCGCATGTCCTCTTGGTTACAGTGTCCCATAGTGCATGAAAGAACGCGAGCCGGTCATGTAAAAGAGAAAATGTACATTTATCACAGGCTTTCCTTATAAATTATTTCTAATGGGGAGGAGAACACTTAATACAATGTGCATGTATTTTTCCACGTGGAGACAAAGCATCAATGTCTCTTTATCCGCTTGTGAGTTAAGAAGCTGTTCTTTAGCTTGTGGGATGTGGCTGTTGCTAAGACAACTGCGGTGCAGCCACTTACAATGTCCGTGATCATGCACCACAAGCTGTAATTTACCCACAGGTTCCTCATTTATTAGAGCAGAGAAACAGCAGGATGGTTGCTGCGCCATGTCCCACATGATGCAGCATGATATGAGTGGCTGCCACGACCTGCTCTGGGTCTAAACTGATGCTGCATTTGAAAGGAAACCAAATACTACAGTAAATGCTTTGTCGAAGCAAAGTGTAACCTCTGAGCCTAGGAAGAGAAATGAAGGAAAGCTCCACCACTTTGCAATTGCCACAAATAAAATACAACTTTCCACGTTATAGACTTTTGAAGGACTTACTACATTTTGGTGCATGCCTGTAGTGAGATCTAAATGTAAGAGTCCTTCGGAGCCTGGGGAAACAAGCAAAAACCAGCACAGTCTGGGGCTTTACATTTGGTCACTCCATTGCACAGCAAGGAATACAGTAGTAATGAGGATTCGCATGCAAACAGTACCTCATGTAGTATGTCTTACCACTTGGGAGGATGAGCTAACATCAAAACTTCTTTGCTCTGTGGATGGTCTGCACCATGCTGTTCACTTTCTGAGAACACCTTCAGGATGAGTCACCAACGTTACAGTGTCCAAACTTGTCACAGGGAACACTCCTACAGTAAATTCTTACCTACTGCTAGCAGGTTTCTACAATGCATAGAGTTAATTTGGCCACTGTAGCCTTATGTTCCTGTGCTGGCTATGATATAAAATTATTCTGGGGGCATTTCCAAAGCCCATGTGTTATAATCCTATGTCCATGCAAAAGTAAATGGTAGGTCACTATTACTAAATGTTCATAAGGTCAGAGGATGAGGAGAGATGTACGCGCTGTGTATGGGTTGAGCTGAGCAATCACCTACTTTCACGAATGCATGACTGGAAGAAATGCTTGGCCTGAGGCTGGAGAGAAAGGCAATGCAAGAGGCTAACCAGACAACAGACACGGAAGAGCACATGAACACACACAGATTACTGTCCATTGGAGGAGCTATTACGGCAGCAACACCTGCCATCTGAATTCAGTAAAGCACCTTCATATATCTGAATTTCAGTTTTAAAAACTTCACAGCACTTACAGTGCACAATGGTGTCATATTGTCAATGCAATGACACCAAGACATGCAGAAAAAGCTGTTTCTTGTCTTGTTTGGTGTATCCAGTATTAATAGACATGCACCTTGTGTTCAGTAGTGTGTCAGTACTGAGCAGTCATGTCTGCATTACTACTGATAACAAGCATCAGTGAGGAAAGAATTGAAAGACAACTATAGAAGATAACTACGAAATGCATGTCAAATATTCATTTCCTTGTAATCCAGTACTTCCATTTCTTTCTTAGAGTCCCACAGACAGTCAAGACATTTGTAAGTACAGGTTCCTACTCAGATTTTCATGTGGACAACAACTAAGCCAGTCGTGTTATTTGAACAACAGTTCACACTCTATGGTATATAGGTCTTTAAGATTCTTCTTCCACCTCCTTGTTTGGTCATGTATTTATTCTGTGCATAACTATTTTAGTTTACTGCAATAAAATCCATTCTCCTTAAGGCACATTCTCTAATGAACAACAAAAAAAAATGTTATGTTGTTCGGAATGTGTTATGAACAGCTTAGTATCAATTTTAAAGAAGTGTGACTAGCTTCTTAATGGCTTGTTATTTCAGTTATTTCTAGCTGCAACTAAGCCAGAAAAATGCTTTGAAATCATTCTTATTAAAGCATTTTGAGAAGTTTTTAGCAATGCTTAGATGTGCCATCAGTATAACATTTTAAATAACACACCTAAAAATAGAACTGTTTCTAGAGATCATACAGGAAACATGCCGTAAGGGAAATATGCTTATGATAAAAGAGAGTTCCCATACATATACTTAGCTTCATAAAGCCACTTGAGAATCCCAGCTTAGAGACAGGGAAGTTATGTACCTTAGTCCTTATTGATACTGCTTTAAAATTGAACTGATCTTCCAAGCTGTTCATATTTGAATGCTCCAGTTAAGTCCATGGATGCTGCTAAAGGTTCAGCACTTTGGGAAAATTCCTGTCTTGAAGGGCCCCAATTTCAGATTTAGCTTTTGAGTATTATTTTCTATACTTGGAGTCACAGCGGAATCTCCAGTATATGTGAACTCAAGTAAATAGCCCAAATTTTTCTGCAGCGATTCACATCTCCTAGACTTCAACATACACTTTGATAAATCTTTTCATTCCCTGATTTCAGCTTCATAATGGAGTTCCCCAAACTCCACTGAACTCTGTGAGATTGCTGAGCATGAAAGAAATGCCAGAGCAGCAGGTGAGGTACACACGTATGTCCCACTGAAAGTCTTCCTCTTGATGCTCCTTCCTGCATTACTTGCCTTTTTCCCAAGGAACAAGAAACATCCAGTAGCTTAAACAGGTATATGTTAGAGCAATATATTACTTAGAACGGAATTAATCCTATTTTGAATCCATTTGTTTCAAATGTACTTCAGTTACAATCAGCTCTTAAAATGATACAAATATGCAAATACAAGGAGTGTTTCCTATTGTTCTCTCTTTTCAAATAGGGCTAGTATACAGTCATTTATTTACCCTTTCTTACATTTCCCCATCATCACTGTAGCTGAGCAACTTCTACAGAAAACAGACAGGCAAGTCTGTTGGGCTCCACAGATTACCTTGTTCTTATTTTTCATAGTATGACAGAACTCAGTTCGAGAGAGAGAAAAACTTTATTTTTAGGTAGAGGAGCGTGGGTGTTTGACACTGTTTGAACTGTTGTGGTCTACCCAACTGGAAATACCTACTTTAGTAATGCCTACTAGTAAATGAAGACCTAAGCATATCCGCAGGATTTCTGTTCCTTACATTCCCCCAACAGCTCACAAGATGACACGTCATGATGTCCAAGTATACCAAACATTGTCCAGAAGACTTCGAAACACAACCTTTACAATAAAATTTGCAACTGTTCAAGAGCATGGTCAAGCTCTCCCTGAAATACAATGGAAGAGTGAAGACCATATCAAACACAAGTAATAGGTCCTTCATTTTCCTCATAACAGTACCTACAAATAAGTAATAGCCAGCTCAAGGTCTGTCATAATTTAAAAAAAAAAAAAAAAAAGTTATTTGCAATCAGTATAAAAGGAACTAGAGAATGTCTTATGTGTCCCCGAACTGTAGGAGCTTTTCTTAGAAAGAATGACTGCTTCTTCTTCTACCTGGCTGGACAGCTGCTGCTGATGAATTTTGGCATGGATGGTATTAATGATAGTCTATTTCTGTAAAAAGACAAAAGCTGAGTCCTGTCTGCACCTATCTTTTGAGATTACGGTATAGATTGCTGTCTTTTTCCTGAAGTAAGAAGAAAAAAAAAATACCCCTAAATTCACTTCAATGTGTGTGTTCAGCTTTCTCTTCATCACTCTTAATTCTTATGTTTTTAATTTTAAGCACAGTATGTCATTTCTATGTATCAACAACTTAACTTCCCTTCTAAGGTATTACATTTAAAAATCCATTCAAGAGTATGATACGTAATTGAGTTTGACAAAACACAATGCATTAACATCACAGAATCACAGAATGGTAGAGGTTGGAAGGGACCTCTGGAGATCATCTAGTCCAACCCCCCTGCCAGACCAGGGTCACCCAGCGCAGGCTGCACAGGACCGCATCCAGGTGGGTTTTGAATATCTCCAGAGAAAGAGACTCCACAACCTCCCTGGGCAGCCTGTGCCAGGGCTCTGTCACCCTCACAGTAAAGAAGTTTTCCTCCTGTGTTCCAGTTTGTGCCTGTTCCCCCTTGTCCTGTCATTGGGCACCACTGAAAAGAGTCTGGCCCCATCCTCTTGACACCCGCCCTTGAGATATTTATAAGTGTTGATGAGGTCCCCTCTCAGTCTTCTCTTCCTCAGGCTGAACAGCCCCAGCTCCCTCAGCCTTTCCCCATAGGAGAGATGCTCCAGTCCCTTCATCATCTTTGTGGCCCTCCGCTGGACTCTCTCCAGTAGTTCCTCGTCTGTCTTGAACTGGGGAGCCCAGAACTGGACACAGTACTCCAGATGCGGCCTCACTAGGGCAGAGTAGAGAGGGAGAAGATAGTCTATTAAATCCTTACAAGCACCTTGTCTGTCAGTACAAAAGTACTGAGCATTCATTATGCTGGTGTATCCTGACTTCCCATCTTCTTCTACTCAGTCAGAAAGGAAAGAGTTAATTCCAGTACAGAAGAGCAAGGTCCACTAATTTCATTCCTTTCTTATCGACTCATTCTTTGGTTTAAATCAGTTTAAAGAATGGGTGCTTTGTTTCGGGAATTGAATCACAGTTTCACTTTGGAAAGGCAACCCCTGTCAATCTTATATATATGAAAGGGGTCATGAAAATTCATATCTGCTTGGATCCCTATACGGTAATATTTATCTCTGTTGGGTCAACTGCAAAAGTACTCAATGCAAAAGTAAAAGGATGTTATAAATGTCAGTAAAGGCTGGACCAGGAGTGGTCAGAACTAAAATGAGATGAAATGGAGTACACAGCCTCAAAAAGTGCAAGATTTCTTTTTATAATTATACAGATGAAAGTTGTATATATACAAATTTGTATTTGAGGGGATGTATTTATAAGTAGTAAGTGAAAAATTCAAGGAGGAGAGAGGTAGCAGTGAATAACTTGGAAGACCAGAGACAGCAGAGACTGAAAGATCTGTTGGGCTGCATTTTTGACTGATGGAAGCATTGACATTTTTTCGGGGGGGGGGGGGGGGGGGGGGGGGGGGGGGAATGCATCCAACAGATTTCATAAAGAGAATTGAGGTTTTAAACTTGTCAAAAACGACAAAGGATTTTCACTTCTCTGGAGACTGAAGCTTGATGGTACCAAAAGCAATATTATTATTAGCTGGGGTCCAGAGTCTCTGTTCTCTCACACTCGTGTGTTGCTTCCCATTGCCCACTCCTGGCAGGCTTCATTCCTTCCTCTTGGCACCTTAGCATGGAGCTTCTCTGACAAAGCAGGTCCCTGACAACAGCAAGAGGAGAAGGGAAAGAGAAATAAAAGACTTTAGATAGAAGAGAAATTTGACTTACATGTTACCCAAGAAAAGGAGTTTTGTGGTGGTTTGGGTTTTTTTTATTTTTGGACAAAATAATGTTCAGTTATCACAGTGATATGACATGGCAACTAGCAAAAGTGAGTCAAAAGAAAAGGATGGAGAGGAGTTGCAAAAAGGGTGTTCAGGAGACTAATAGTCATCAAGGAAAACTCATCTCCCAAGACTAAAGCTCAAACTTCCAAAGGCATGCACATTGCCAAAATCAGGCATCTATATTTGTTTCAGTCTCCTGTGAAAATACAAAACCTTATTTACTGACAGAGAGGATTCTTTAAATGTAGCTGTTATGGTAAGTTAATTATTCATGGCATTTAAAAACATGACAACATTGGAGTTTCCTCCATTGGTAACACTGGTGCACCTTGGTGGAAGAAAGGAAAGAATAAATAACTATGAAGACCTTTTTCCATCTACATGTCTATGGTAAAACTATCACTAACAAAATCCAGATCATCAAAGAGCTTGCTGTGAGTCTGAAATGTCCCAAATAAAAACAGAGATTAGTTAAATTGCAAATCCCTGAACGTAATTAAGGGTCTTCACAGTTCCGTAAATTGCTCCACTAATGGAGGAAATAGAAGAAAACTGGCCTAAATAACTTTTCAATAACTGTCACCAGTGAACTTTCAAAAGGAACTAATTTTTAAAATGTCTTAATTAAAAAAAACAAATATAAAGTATTCCTACAGAGCAACCGTAGGATTCTGTATGTCTGATATGCCTTCACTAATGAGGAAAGATAATGGAGTTAATTTCTATGAAAGTTCTTGTCATCTAATATTATTAAATTGGACCGGCTTTCAAGGGGCTCATAAGCAATTTATTGAAACTGAATTAAAAGGTTCATGTACTGAATTAGTAGTAGTATAAAATTTTGGAACAGAAGCCCAGAGAACATTTCTGGCTCCTGTTTACTATGCAAAATATGTACCTTGTGTTATTCATTTTTATATTACCAAGTTATACTTGAAAGAATATTGATTCCTATGTAATAAATGAAATGGCAGCAAAACCACAAGAATTGAAGAAATCTATTTTATGTGTTTGTAAGAAGGACATATACATTAGAGTCTGCTGCTTGAGGAACACTTACAAGTCTATGCTTATAACATTCAAAAAAGGTTATTTCTTCCACTCAGCAAACCACAAGATTAGTTATTTGTTCAAATAAAGGACAATATTTTTAATAGTTATCTTTTTTTAATTAGTTTTTTTAATATTTGTCATCAGTAGTATGGAAACTTGCTAGCACGCTGAAATAAAAGCAGCATTCCTGAATTCAGTTATGAAATACTGATAAAATAAACAAATGAAATGCAAGTAAATTAGATATTCTCAGTTCAGACTGCACAGTAATGATTTAGACATATAAAGAAGTGGTTACATGACATGAGAACCATTTCTGAAATGGTTGCTCTCTCCTTTTTCTGAAGTTTACATGTAATCGATGAAAGGGTTTAACTAACTTTTTTGGTGAGGTGTCCTTTTGTTATCTCAGCAACTGGGTAAGCATTTTAGCAGTAGCATATTGCCTTTTTTTCAGGGGAAATAACATTAGAAGATAAGAGCAGCTGACATATTGCACAGGAGCATCGTTCATTAGCACACAGAAAAGGAAAATCCAGTGGTAGAGCTGCAATTTTATTTATTACAGATTTAACAGATTTCTGTCTTATACCCAAGGATTCAGTGAGAGGTTTTGGTATTAGTCAAATTCTCTCCTCTCCTGCCCCCAAAAGTAGCTGATGCCAACAAGCTTGCCATGTTTCATCCATCTCCAAAACTGTCTAGCTCTTCTACCATGATCTGGCCCACACACACATGTTACGTTTCATCCAACCAAGTTTGGGAATACTATAAAAAGCTCTAATCAGGACAGTTGTGTACAAAGTTGTTTTTTGCTATTAAAGCTTTGTGCAGCTGTAAGAGCATAAAACCACCATAATATACGTATAGCTTTATAATTTTTTAAAACTGTTTTAAACCCAACTATTTTTCCTCAGTTGTGTATTGTCGTGTTATCCTGCCCTCATCTTGCACATATTTTGGTGACTTTTTTGTAATGATTTCTGTGCCTTTAATGAGTATTTTCTTTTTCCCTCCTATCCTACTCTTTTTTCTCTCTCCCCAAAAAGGGTGTGCAATTTAATTTATTCAAAGCAGAAAAAAACATAACTGAATGGAATTCTATGAGGGTTTCGCTTTTTGTGGGTTTTGGGGGTTTTTTGGTTTTGTTTTTTTAATTTATTTATTTTTGCAGGAGGGTCAGATATTGAGCCTTACTAACCTTGACATTGTCACTTTAACTTAAGACCTATAAGCAAAGTGGTTGCCTTGCAAACAGCACATATGGGCCATTTTAAACAAAAATTGACACGGTCAGCAAACACATCCAACTGAAATGAAAACAGTCTCTGAAAGGCACTAGTTATGGAAAGAGAGCAATTTCAGGCAGCAGGAGCCAGAAGAAAGAGTGCTGTGAAGGTACCTGCAAAAAGGGAGGATCTATAGTACGTTCATTTAGTAAAGCCCAGTACCCTACTGCTCCTGGAGCGAAAAATTTAGACACTAAAGTAGAGGCCTGGCACGCAAGCCACTTTCAGAAATGAAAACAGTGGTTTTCAAAGAAAATGGTTAAAAAGCAAAGCTAGCTTTTAGCATTAAATAGCTTGATTTGATCTTAAAGGTCTTACACTCCACTGCAAAGCATCCAAACAGCAACACTGCCCAGTATCCAAACCGCAATGCCATGTATATACAAACATATGAGGGTACCAGCTTTGTAAAGACCTTGGAGAGAAGAGCTATAATCAGATGGTGATTAAACCATTTCTAATGACTTGATAAGCAATAAAAAAGGTGCAGGAGAGACATTGTGAACTGATTAAATAAAAAGGTGTCAGATGCAGCACTGAGGGTGTTTGAGAAGAAGGAATTTTAAGCACTCGGCTAAGTGTTTTAACTCTCTCCCCACACACACTTCTCTATCAAAACAAAGTCTGCAGCATGACTCCCCACAATTTAGCCTACAGATAAACCTCAGAGCAAATTGGCTCACTGTGCTCTAAAAAGAAATGGAAATTATTTTCTCCCTTACACTGGAAGCGATAAAATTTACCCATAATATGAATCATTTGACTGATTCTAAATCTCCTAGGCAGACATTTTTACTGATAGGATAAGGATAAATGTTTCTATTTAAGGAATGACTTTGTAACCTGTTATAATTTTTTTTTT
The DNA here is from genome assembly GCA_009819775.1 of Phoenicopterus ruber ruber. Taxonomy (NCBI): domain Eukaryota; kingdom Metazoa; phylum Chordata; class Aves; order Phoenicopteriformes; family Phoenicopteridae; genus Phoenicopterus; species Phoenicopterus ruber. The sequence continues at coordinate 12,651,795 of CM020227.1, forward strand.
TTTTTTTTTTTTAAAAAACAAGCAAACAAACAGCACTCTGAAAGAGAGAGATTTTGTACCAGTCTGTCAAACACTATGCTTTGTTAAGGTAGGAGAAACCCAGCAGTGAGAGTGCTGGGAAGGTGAAGTGAGTAGCATTAGCTGCCTAGGAGTGGCAGCCGGGCGCAGCTGAGTGATGCTCCCTGGGAGAAGTTCCTGTGCTTCCACTGCTCCCCCTCCCGCTGCATTACAGCCCTGCTGAACACGCACCTGAATGGGCATAACTGCAGAACTACGGGAAGGGGGGGGGAAAAAGCTGCTCTGATACCACAGAAAATGCAAGGAACTACACCCCAGACAGAAAACTCTCAGCCATCACCAGCCCTGCTTTGCTCCAATTTTACTGCAAGCCAACCCTCAGCTAGAATCAATAGGGTAAAATAAGCATAAACCCGGGAGTGACAAACCATACACTCACTGGGTTCACCTGAAAACAAAACCTCATTTGTATGATCTATTTACCAAGTCAAATGTGTTTTAGACTCCAACCATATGTGCTTTTCCAAAATAATATTTTCAGGATATCTCATTCTTTGTTTTGCAAGAGGAAGAAGAGAGAGCAAAGAGAGCAGGGTCCCCAGGGCTGTACAGCGGTGTCCATTTGTGCTGGCTGCTGCACAGACACAGAGCACATGAGAATTTACTAAACCAACCAGGCAGACAAAAGGTGTGTCCAAGGAGCTGAATTTGCCCTCGTTTTATATAGGGGAACTGGGCCACTGGAAAATTAAATAATTTGTTGTTCTTCAACCAAGGAGTGTGCTCAGAGCTGTGAAAAGAAATCAAATCTACTGAATCCTTCCAGTTCAGACTTTACCTGCACAAGTTTCTTTCCAAATCCTTTAGATAGTGCAGGTATTTTTCCTTGATTACATTACTTGGTTTTCTTTACACTAGAGCATTTCCAACGAATTAAATGTCCCAACTGAACCTAAAGTTTTCATCTGAAACTATTTTGTTAATGAGTAAGTGAAGTATTTTCTAGGGCACTGTGCAAAACCCTAGCACCAGCATTGCCTGCCGCTCTCGCCCAGGGCACTCCCGAACAACCACTCTCTGGCCACGGACACTTCACAGTGCGGGAAGACTCTGGAGAGCCACAAGCAAGATGAAAACAGGTAGCCTTTGGGAAGGGTATTGGAAGCTAGAAAAACAGTGCAGAAGTTGTTACTATTCTAAACACAGGATCCCTCTAAACTGTACCCAAATGCCTGGCCCTACTGAACCAGGCACAAATGCCAACGTCGGCTTTCCTCACAGCTGCACAACTCAAAGAAGTGGAAGAATTAGACCACAAGTATAGCTCCTGACCCTTGACACAAAATAAAAGGTAGATGTGAAAACAAACAAAAATGCATTTTCCGTACTGACGATGCCAATTTACGTGTGTTTAATCTGAAGGCTTCTAAAAAGGAATTGGGGGAGTGGGGTTAAAGGGCCACAGATGTGAGTCTTTTCCACTGCACTCTCGAAAAGCTGAGCTGATTTTGAAAGCGCTCCACGTATACTTTCTGTAGTATTTCCAAAATCTTTTTGCTTCTTTCCCAAGATGCTACATGGTCATACACAGGCCAAGTTTTGTAAATTACTCTGAAAAATGCTTGAATCTGCGGTAGTTATGTTTACAAAGAAGAATTTTAAACCTGCCAAGATTTGTAACACTGCAAGATGAGAAACTTCTGGGTATTTTAAAAAATAAAATAAAATAAGTGGCTGTATACTTGACACCACAAAAAAATTCAGCTTCTACTGCAAAGTTTACTGAAGCTACAGGGAAGACTTCTGTTAGCTTTTGTGGGTTTTAATGCCGGCTTTTGTACATCTGCAGCATTTGGTGCCAAGTTATAGACGGAACAGAAATCATTGGCCAGTGTTACATCATTTTATTGGTTATATTTCATGTTTTACTTTAATTTTAGCACAGTCTCTGGCATTATATTTCCTATTTAAGAGTAATGTATTTTTACCTTTCCTCCACAGTTCATTACAAAGAGCATTCAACAATTTGTTGTTGTATTACTGGCCCTGATTTTACCAATTCAGATTGCTTTTATGAAAGGCTTCCTTTTAATTTCAAGTAGAATGCAAATTGGGATAGTTATTAGACCACAGCAAGCTCAAAAGCTTTCATGACAATGGTCGTGAAAAGTGCCAGGTTGATAAAACTGGGAAATGATATTCTGTATTTATCTGCATAAAAGATGCAGCTGAGAAAAACTTCAACATCTTCCTATGCCATAAACCATGCCTCACCTGCCATTCAAACCAGCCGCTCCAGAGGCGAGGGAAGGTGACCAGCTCAAGTCTCTTCTGCTCTATCAAAACTGCATCCCAGTTGCAATGACTATATTTTCTCAGCAAAACTTACTAGCACCCAAAAGTTGAAGTAAAAATCAAAATATTAAATTTAGACTTCCATCTTCTAGCATTATTTTAAATCATTACCCATTCAGAAATATTTTGAGAACAAATGAAAAAGCAGCTGGGACACGCATCTTTCAGAAATGTTTGCATAATGAAAAGATCTTCATTTGGGCACATGAAGTCAATTATTGATGCCATGTGATCTCTTTTTACTATACTATTGACACAAATTACATCAGAGGCACTACAGATTTGATTTGGGGAGCAATTAATTTACACCTTCTGAAGCAATTTACGTTGCTCAGCTTTTATCTAAGTAAAAACTACACAAACACATTCTCAAAATACAGATGAGGAAACCTGGTATCTCTCGTATAACCGAACGTGCGTATCACTAAGAGGGCATTTCAGACTACAGCAGGTACCCTTAGCAGATGGTAAGTCGCTGACAGCTTTAGATGTTCTAAATTAAATGAATCAAGATACCACTTGTTCCAAGTGAGTGGGTGGTTAATCACATTCACCCTTTGTATTGTTGACAGATAATGTCGACTTTGGTAATAAGACAACTGAGAATTTTGCAGAAGATGGAAACATGTTTTAAATTCAGAACAAAAGGTCAATTTTCCACTCATAATCAACTCTCCCATTCTCCTATCAAACCACATTTGAAATAAAAAAAAAAAAAAAAAGCATTTTAGAAGGTAGAAAAATCTGGGGGTTTCCACAGTGAAGGTCAGGGAATAAGTTGTTAAAAGGTTGTATGCAACTGATTCTTCCCGTTACTCAGAATGACAGCATAGATTACCATCTCTGATTTCAAACCTTTAGGCATGCTAATCCATGTGTCAAAATTCATATAAAAATGTAAATAATTTCCATGTTCAATTACCATATGAAACATCATGGCACTCATTTGTACACATCTATTTCATTACTCTTCTATTATTGATAGATATTTGAACATTAATCCTTCATATTTTAGCTTGCATTATAGGCCTTCATATGTAGAATATGAACCCAAAGTCTGAAAGAGCAGTTATGAGGTTTCAATAAATCCCAAATAAAAAAAGCATTATTTTATTTTTTGTATGTGTTCACATACATGAAAAATGAAGCCATCTTCACAGAAGTCTTTGGCCTGATTTAGGGCCTTGAATAGTCATCAAAGGAATCTGTTGCATGATCAATAGCATTAGGAGCACAGCAGACTACTCACTGCTATTCAGCATTCTCTTAATTGGGTTTTCCTCAAGGAAAGCAATTCTGTTTCATGACACTAACTGACAATAGCTGCTGCTTGAGCATGACAGCATTATCAAATATTCTGCTTAATGGTGACATTTGGTCAGTATTGAGAAGTAAAGTGGTGTTTTACCAGGTGTTGATTAGGCATGAAATGTTCATCTCTTGTCTTTTATCAAATAAGCTACCCTAAAAAGACTAAAAAATACAAAACAAAAAATGAAATGCAGTGAATATTTTATGAATTTATTTTAATTGATATTGTATTTTGCCTTTTTAGACTTAGCAACTGCCCATGAATTCTTCCTACCACATGCGAACGTGCTACGTTCAAAGCTCTACAGAATAAATTACTTTCCCTTTAAGGGAGATAATGGGTCCACTGTGGTGTCCCAATTAAGAGAATTCTCGTGTACTAATTTTATGCTTTCTAATTAAGGCTCAATTATGGCTCTAGGAGGCTGGCCTGGACTTGGGTTGACCAGCAAAGAATTTGAACCGCCAAGGCTGGAGACATTCAGCCTTCTAGGTCATAAGCAGCCTTAACATCTCCCCGACGAGTACTTGCCAGCAGCAGTTATGCTGCAGGTAGGGCAGATGTAGTACAGATGTACAGCACGCTCTCCTGAGACAGTCCTAAGCCACCTGCCAAACTTACTCACATCATCTTCACTCACTATGAAGACTGAACCCAGCTCCAGCAACACTGACAACCAGTCCTTTCTGACAGGTTGAACCCTGGGCACCTGGAGTAAAAGCAGGACTCAACCCTTTGAGATGGTGTCTAGAAGGAGGTGTAATAACTTTCTACACAGACCAAGCACTCGGGGGACACAAAAGCTCACACTTTCCCAGTGATATTATTCTAGCAACTAACCCTTTTGTGGTAAGAGACCACAAACAAATGCAACACACTTAGGAAAAAGAGAAAAAACAAGTAATCTATTTACTGTCGCTTCAGTGTAACAGTCTTAACACTTTGCACGTTGCTGAAGGACTGCCCAAAAGAACACATCTGCTTTGTGTTAAGAATAGTAACAAGTATTTATTATATGTCTATATTGGAGACAAGGACAGACACTGAAGTAAACCTTGCAAGGACTTCACCAGTTTGGAAATGTGTCCCAGGGCACCAGATAACTGAAGCTGACAATGACCTTGGCAGCAACAGAAGGCTAATGTTTTCACAAGGATGAACTAACTGTTCCTGAACAAACTCTCCGATGTATTAAGGCACAAATAGGCACTGATTCAAAATCAGCCATGTATGTCTTCAGCTCCAAACTATTTTCCCCAAGTGGACAGATTTATGGGGGCCAATACAGAATGTCACTGACCACTTACATTTGAGTTCCCCTTGTTCTTCCAGCAGCACTGAATATTATTGCTAGAGGACATATGCACACATATATTGAGTGTATATAGATATACACACACATATGCAATTCCCACATTTGGTGTTACTGAGCCACAGAACAGAGCATCCACATTCATAGGTGTGTTAACCTTTCCAGCACCAGAGAATGCATTTACTCGTCTATGCGATGCTAAGGAGAGCTCTCAGATGACAAGCACGTATTTCCCCAGCTCGCTCCACATCCACAGCTCTCCATGTGCCTCGAACTGCCACAAGAGTCATCGTTACTGCATGTCTGACCAGCCTCCTGTTCCCACAAAACTCATTACCTCCTCCGGACAATCATTTCAGCAAAGAGCAGAAAATACTACAGGACTAGAAAAAGAAAAATGAGAGTTGGTAGGATTACAAAGATTAGACAGGTTTGTTAGACTGGGAACAAAATCAGGTTTCCTGTTAGGAAAGAGAGAATGAAGAGGCACGTTTCCAATCTTAATTTTAGCCCCTTCTGGAAAGGCTGTAATGGGTTTGGAGGAAAATGCCTTCCAGTTTTGCCTTCCAGAAATGAGTTTTCTCCCGCTTCAGTTGAAATTCCACCAGGTAGCCTGGAAGTATGCTAGAGAGCCCTGACACATTAATTTTTATTTTATGTTATAAATAAATAATATTATGAAAGAGAGAAAAATCCAAACGGAAATGTCTGTTTACAGTGCATGTATAAGAATTCGTGGGCAGAAATAGAGAAGCTGTCAAAGCATGGCAACACAGATGCACTTCTTTTGCTGTGACACCTTTCTTCATTTTTTCTTCATTTTTTGAGCATGATAGCAGGGAAGGAAAAGCAGCACGGGGAGAGAAAACACAGTAGTTATTACAGCTACAGTTCCAATAAAAACTAAATACAATAAAAATTTAAGCATCCAGGAATAGTAAATCTCTTTTGTTTCCAAATTGGTATAACATTAAAATGAGTACAAATCATATCATCATGTAACTATAAACCTCGTCTCTGCTGCAACAGATTCAAAGGGTAGTTTGCCTTCTAATGCTCTTATTTCCCAGAAATATGTTTTTGCTAGTCCTGACTCTAAGCCTCTACTTGGGGGGGGGGGGGGGGGAGCTGTGTAATTCCACTAATAAAAGATGGCCCGTGACTCCACAGTTTTTTGCTGTGCTTTGTTTTGCTGTGAGTCCAAAGGAAGGTATTGCCCCTCTCTCTTCCTTCTATACACAGAAAGCCTAGTTACCTAATGAAAATACCTAACTGGCTGCCTAAAGACAGATAAAATGAGTCCTCACAACAACAACAACAAAAATATTCCGCAACTCAAAGTTGTGTTGGTAACTTACATCTTTGGTACTAGTACAGCAAGCACATAAATATCCAAAGGTAAAGCAGCAATACAACTGCTGTCTATAAATATACAACATAGATTTTCCCAAAAATCCCCATGCCTGTGCTGAAACTTTTGTGGTCTAGATATTAAGTTTTTCTTTTATGATATAAAACCTGCTGGAACAGACCTTTCCTTGGCCCCCCATGTGACTGCTAAAGGCATGACCTCCAATAATTCTGTGCAAGAAAATCCAACGGAAGGTTAGGATGTAATTTGGTGCGGACAGTCAGTAACTGCAGTTCTTGCTTGCCTTTGCTGCAGAAAAATTTACATATTACAAAATAATTGACTGTGGACTGGATTCTCAAAAACATCTTATTGACTTTCAAGTCAATGGTACTTGTGGTCTTAAACTACTTAAGTGCTTTCGGAAATCCAACACAAGTCTGTAAATCAGATTTGTTCTGTCCAGTTTGCCCAAGAGGCAACACTTTCAAGTTTTCTTCCAAGTCCCAGAATCAGTATGCACCACAACTAGTTCCTTTATTCTTAAATACTCATGGGTCACATACAGAAAATGAAAACTGTCTGAATCAAGAAACCTGTAATACTCAAAACCTCCGAAACTTATGCTTCAGGTATGACATAAGACTACTTTAAGTGTTCTTACTAAAAATAAAAATTAGAAATAATTCCTTATGAAACAGAGAAACAATTAAATTGTAAGTTTCCGTTCAAATCATTAGCCTTCCCTTGCTAGGGGGAAAACCATCACTAACTGGGAGGGAAAGAAATATTCCCATCCTTGCTATGCATTAGAATTTCAGTTATAATCTGCTGCTGTTGCAGAGTGCACCTGCTCTTTTGAGCAAATAGTTCAAAAAGGTGTTGTTGGACAATGGAGGGTCCTGGGTGTTGATGCCTACGATCTCATTTGAGCAACACGTGTAGAGTGTTGTGTCTTGAGCTGCAAGCTCAGGTTGTGACAAAATCTCCATACTTGAATACAGAGAGGAATTTACATTAAGGAACTTTAGTTAAATTCAGCTGAAGGACTATGGTTTGTTTGAAACTTTATATTTCCATGCAAATTTTAAAAATCTGATCTGGCCTTTCTGCTATTCCAATGAGCTATCTGTGCCAAATTCCAGCAGAAGCAGAGCCACACAGGGAAGCTGCTCTGTTTGTACATGACTACATTGCTGGAGGTAGCAATGCCTGTGCTGCCAGAGCAGAGGTGATGTACGACAAGAGCTGCCAGAAGTGCTGCAGGACAACGGGGACGCTCCCTTCCTGTCCCTTACGGGTGGCATACCACCCCGGTGATCAGTGTGCAGTACTCCCTCAGCATCCAGCATGGCTTTAGCAATACAAGACATGATTTAAATGACAGAAAACATTCATTCAGCTTTACATGGTATGACCCTTTTCACTTCAGAAGAATTCTTACATAAAAGCAGTGCATGTACAGCGGGGTGCATTATTCCAAAGACCCTGGTTACACATTGCCCTGTAGACAAATAACTGGATATTTTTATTTTCTATTACACTTGTTTCATTCAATACACCTGCACTTACACCACCATATTTTTCTTAATCTGGGCCAAAATGCTTAGTTTTGTGCATTTCTAAAATGGCAGTATCATCAGACAAGTGGGTGATCCAGCTTTTAGAGCTCTTTCATTCATTAGGGTCTCTTTCTATTTGCCTTTGCAACTAATATTTATAAGTTTATGGCTGTTTTTTCCTACTGGAAACGTATTTTTTTTCTGAGTTCAGGTTGCCCCTGGCCTCAAGACTTAACTTTCACAGATGTTTCAACATTTACTTTCTCTAGAGAATTTCTGACAGCATATAATGACCACTGTGCCAAGGACAGCGTGATGTAGGCAACCTACACAGAGGCAGTCCCCACCTGCTGAAAAAGCCCTGATGTTCTCCAGACACTGGAAGCAAATCTGCTCTTACTGATCTCAGAGGTCAGGAATCTACCTGAGCTGTGTCAGAAGCACATCGAATTTCAATCTCTGTTAAAATCATGCAATGTTTTCCATGAATATCCAAGGAAGACAAAAGTGCAGTCAGAACTTATTCAAAGCTTTGAACTTTTGTAGTGTCAAAAGTAACGGAGAAGTAAAACAAAGAATTGTGATTCTTACCACCTTTTGTCAGTCAGAAATACTGGACATGGAATGCAATTGGCAGGATCAGAGAATTTCAGACAAGTTCAGAGATTCCCCAGAAGGACAACTAAATAAATGCCAAATAAACACCCACTGCAGCACTGTCTTACCTTCTATTCCCAGAGTGCTTCCTGAGAGTGCCATCCCTCTAGCACACAACTCTTACCAAAGCATGCCTGGTTAAATCATGTGCAGCTATTTGAAAACATAGGTGCAAAATCCATTACAAGAATCAGGCTTCAAAATGCCCTTTTAAAACCGGGCCAAAACATACAAGATTACGTCTTCCATCAGAATTCCTACTGCTCCTATCGAACATAACAGGAATTACATTCACTAAGCAAATTACTGGATTATAAATGGAAACTGATAACTGCAATTACATATGGCAGAAAACAAGCTTGCAAATACATAGGTATATTGTATGAGGCTTTCTTTGTATTTCCTTCCCTCCTTTTCCGTGTAATGAAGAAGCTGTTACTGGCAGATGGAATTAAGCACGAGCTGCTTTGAATGCTTTTAGTCTGTCACTTGGCTTTACACTCAAGAGCTGACACTGAAAGTAACTCCCTTCTAATAACTCTGCAACATATTTCCCGAGTACTCCACTCTCTAATCAAAAACTGTGAGCACTTTCCAAATGAAGTCTGACACACCTTAGCATCGCACTGGCACTTTAAATACCAGCTGAACAAAGTCTGTCTATTGCACGTGAACTTTAGGGAGGCATAAACTTCTGTTTTCTTCAGTTACAATTTGTGAACATCTAAAACCAAGTCCAGAATGTTAGGATAGCTGCTAGCACTATTACTACTAGCTTCTTGCATTTGTGCATTGAAATAGTGTCTATCTATGGAATTCAAAGCGCTTGGAAAATGTTGATGGGGTAGGAGCCCAACTGCCTGTCTGCATTGGTCCTCAAGAGAAAACAGGCAGGAGCAACCTCTGTATGCTTTTGAAAGCATCTACTGCTTTCTCTTAACTGCATACTGAACCTTGGCACGAACTTGGAAGACTGCTGCACTGGCTGCCTAAAATTCATGGATGTGTTAGGCGATACCTGTGCTAAGGCAGGCAACACTTCTGCACTATTGCATCTCATCTTTTCAGGAAGGTTAACTAAAGGGTACACTGTTAACTGCATCACACAGGAAATTCCTGGAAGAGGTAGGAATAGATCCTGGGAGTTCCAACTCTTGAAACCAGCCAAGCTGTCCTCCTTTTACATTACCTGCATTCAATTCCCATTCGATCATTTAACATAGTAAAAACTCACTAAGCCACACTGTGTTGGTAGTTATCCAAATATTAAGAAGCGCGAGATGTTTTTGTGGTAGACCCAGATCCCTGCATGACAGCTGCCACATACAACTTGAATTTGCAATGTCAGTCTCTGTTACTGTACCAAGCTCACTTCCAGATAAGCTGATGAGGCCAGGCAAGATCCTGGAGCCACGCAGTCCTAAGGCTGACACTGCAATTTTCAGCAGCTGTCACTGGTACAGAACTTTTTTCCCTTTGTTATGAGACTGTTGCTTTAAAACATGTTACAATTTATATCTGAAATAAGTCAACAGTGTAATTGTGTATTGTTTCACTAGAGGGACAGACTGCCATGTATGCCTGCCTGTGGATATCATCAAAATATCATGGCTCACGTGACGGCATTCCCTCCTACACTGACTGCTCTACCCTGAAAGCTTCATGCTCTGATGGAAAATTGACACAAAACCTATATTCATGATAAATCCTCAAACACTAGCTTATAGTATTATGCTAGGGATATGTTCTCACTTACTGAAGTTATCCAAAGATAGATCCTGTGTAGAGTCTTTCTGACAGCAACTAATAAAAACGTTCACAGCTATGGCTGCAGAAATAAATATCCACAATAGGTATGGCAGCTGCTAAATGAGAAGCATCCTGTGTTGGCCACAAACTGCTTGAAGAAAGGTAGGCTAGCAGGGATAAGGCAGTTAAGGATACAGCAGTGATACAACCATAACTGCATACAACCTAGTTCTAACCCATAACTTTGCTTGCCATAACCCTGCCGAGCTCCCTTCCCTTGTATATCTGACAAGTTCCCTTTCCTAGCATGTACAAGGAAATATCTTATCAATTATATTTAAGCTTAAAACAATATTAGAAAATATGAAGTGTGAAGCCAACAGCAAGGAGATGAGATCACCTGAAAATTCCTCAATAGAAAATGACATTTCTGGAGATAAAGTGCAGCGTCCACATATTTCAAGCATCATGGTACAGAATATAAAAAGTCAGATAGTATGGGAACCGACTAAGACTGGAAAGGGTTTTAGCCCTTTACAGAACTATGAACTGTTTTCCTATGTTTTTAGACAGAATGTATTCAGCAAATACATTCAAAATTACATTCTGTCCTTTAAAACAAAACCAAAAAGTAATTAACAAGTAGTTTCCCAAGCAGCAAAACTAATGTAAGGTATGGAGTCTTTGGTGGCTAACAAGGTGCAAACGCTAATTGAAGGTTTTCTTGTGGCTTGTGGATAACATCTTGTTAGAGCACTTGTGGATCCAAAACAGCTGAGAAAAGCATTGCTCCACAGTTGGCAGTAGTGGTGGATGTGCCATCGCTAGAAATGCAGTTTGTAACATTGGATAGCAACTGGAGCTCCCAAAATCCAAAATATAATGAAGCTTCACGTTTCAAATCTCTGTAGGAATGGTCCGTTTCTTTGGGAGCTTTAGCAAAGCAAACATCTTGAGAGCTGTCTCTGGGCAGATGCCACGCTACACTAGCGTTCAAAGACTTTCACTTTCTTATGAGACAAGCGAGCAGTGCTGGGTGCAAACAGAAGTTTCCCAGAGATAATCTTGCTAAACAACAGAATTCCTCATTTCTCTTTTCTTCCTGTGCCCCCTCCTAGCCACAGTACAGATGGCAATGCCCTTAGTGCACCAGCTACCACGCTATGGGCGATCCCATTAAATCTAGTTGGAGGGTTGAGCAAGTAGAATGTTGTTCTGAAGCGAGGGCACTGGATCCTCATTACTCATGAAGAAGCCAAACTGAACCCAGAAGAGATTAACTGCATTTTTTTAGTTTCTTCCACAGATTTGAGACTTCAGAATACTATGCTCCCCTCCCCACTATTTTAGCAGAGCCATTATTTTTATTGGAAAGCATATACCATATGTGGGTATAAAAGCCTTATTTGAGAAAGGCGTCTACAATGTATCTCATTTCAACAGATCTAGTTTTCAGTCTACATTTTTGAACACATTAATAAAATATGTGCAACAGACACTGTCAAATTTATCGGCATTCAGGAAAATAAATAAAATTCGCTGTTGTAGTTCATTTTATTTTGACTATTTCACACACCTTTCACCTTGTATATTCATCAACCTTTCAACAGCTGCAGGGATCTACAGGCTCTGGAAGTAGTTCAGCTGGTACCAAAGATGCAGTTTACACTGCAGTGTTTTAACACTCTGACCTCTACTTGTAGAAATTTATGTGCATCTACAGCTACCTAAATATTGGAGGTGTCATGGCGAACATGAAGCTGAGAATTACTTGTTTTCACTTAGAACTTTTTTCTCTGAAGTTTCACATTCACAATCCAGAGACCTTCCTGTTAATCATTCAGTTTTTGAGAAATTGTATTGCCACAGAACAAGTTTGGAGATTTTCAGACTTGTTCGCAGACTACACCTGAGCAGGTGAAGCCTGACACGCAGCATAAACCTGGACGGCTGGCTGTAAGAGGGGGCTTTCTTTAGCTGGCCAGAAGCCGTTTTGGTCACCAGTAATATAAATGCATGGTCTATCACACCAGTTAATGAAATTTCACAACATCAAAGATGTCTTGAAATTCAAGAAAGAAAAGACCTGTAAGGTTATCTAAGCTATCATCCTCAAAACACTGGGCTGTTCTTGGCAGCATTTTTTTTGAAAAGCAAGTTTTAAAAGAGCAAAGTGGTGATTTTTTTCAGCACTTCCCTTGCAGCAGAGACAGGAGTCTGTATCATCCCTGGCAAAGGGCACAGAAACAGCCAAGGTCCTTCACACTGCTTAGATCCCGAGCGCAGAGACAGCTCTGTCAGCAGCACTCACACCAGGGATGCCCCTGCAATACAGTGGCAGAGGATGGCACGAGCTGCCACCACAGGAAACTAATTAATATTTTTCACTGCATCAGTGCAATTTTAGCCAATGTAAATCCCAACATGCTACATTAATTGTCATTCCATTAGGGTTTTTAATAGCTTCTGAGTGGAAAACAATGACAGAAGAGAAAAATATTCATATAATGGGAAATTAATTCCAGAAAATCTTATAATATGGTAATTGCTAACCATGTGACCATGTACTACCTACTTTCTGAGATAATTTTTTTCAACCACATGCAAAGCAAACAAGAATGCCACACTTTTGAGAGACCTTCTGGTGTACCATAGGTACCCTAAGGTAACAGTATAAAATTAATTGATTAGAATTTTCAGCCACTTGAGGCTCTCCTGAAAGGAAAAATAAAGAATTACAGATGCAGGTGCATTTCAGACTACAGTGCCCAGTTCCATAATTTTAACTTCAGCACCTCTCAAATCAAGCCTTTACTTTTTTCTTAAGGTGTGGTAGGTGGCCACTTTGATCACTACCCGCTTGTGACATTCCTTTGCGCATTCGCAGTATTGTTCTCTAATACAAATACAGAAGAAATTGTAGCTTAAAAATAAATGAACCTTGTGCAGCATGGGGAGCTGATGTCAGAGTAGACTGAATAGGTTTTTATCCAATACTGAAGTCTGTGCTTCCTAAAGCTCCTAGCTCAAGGCATAGTAATTCAATGGCAAATTAACATAAAGTAGACTCATAACAGACTTTGAAAATGAGCATTATACGCTTTCTACCACACAGACAAAAGAAATATCTTGCTGCAATACGTGAGATTTTCCAGCTCTGATACCCTGGTGAGAAACAAAAAAATCCTCACATACACACCAGTAGTATCATAGCTTAGCCATAGCACACCTGAGCATGAAAGAAACTAATACCTTTGGCAGGGGGTGAGCTTAAGAAGAAAAAGGAATAGGATTGACTCAGAGTTGAAAAATGTGGAGCACTATTTCAAGAAATAGAAAATGTATTGGTAATTCAGCAATGTAAGCCCACAAAGAGTAGTGTGGCACGGGTACGGCCACCTGATCAAGGGATCCAGGCTCAGGAAAGTGTTTAATGGATGCCCTGGCTGAGAGAATGCAGAGAGCTGTGGAGCTCAGAACACTTAAACAACTAACTTAGCAGGAGAAAAAGCAAAATTACCAGTCAAGGGAAAAAAAAAAATCTTCCACCTCTGTAGATGATCAACAGGAGTTCTGCAGTATGGTATTAATATAATTTACACTACTGCAAACAAACTGCCATCTGGTCTCCTTTCAAACTGCCTTATGTATATCTGCTCACAAAATCCAAGGACTCCTACCAAGCCCTTGGTTTCTGATCTCAAAGAAAACTCCTGGTTTGGAATATAGTCTTTTCCATAGCTTCCTCTTGAAACAATTTTTTCCCCTCCACCATGCCTGCCCCGCTTAGAAGTCAGGCCAGTTCATCTAGGCTAGTGTTTCCCTGGTGCTGTTAAGCAGCACCCAGCCCAGCATCGCCAGAGCCACACCACGGCCCGCTGGCACTTCCAGCCATTCTCCAGCCCACCAGACCTTTTCCTCCTCCATCACTTCCAAAAGCTTTATGCTCATAGCATAAAGTTATGTTTGACCCCTAAAAGTGCAAAAATAGCAAATTTGTGCTATTAATTTTGTACGTGATTTTGCAGTCTCCCCTGTTTGTAGCACCTCGCTCCACTCACACCATTGACAAATTTCAGTACACGTCTACTACTTCTGCACACATCATTAATCGATACAATGAGCAGGCTTAAGCCAGGGCTGATCTCTGAAGAACATCGTTAGTAATTGCCATCTGATAACATCCCTTTTAATAGGATCTGTTGCAATCTTCTCTTTAGTTAGTCCCCCACACACATGACAATCCTTGCTTGGTTTTTGTCTTTGAAAAGGAGAAACTGCATGCGTAGGTATCACACTATCAGGAAATAGCTGCTTATCTCTCATTCTGGTTTTATTTAAACTGACTGGCAGGCATGTTAACTGCCCATAAAATTATAGGACATACATTTACAAAAAAAAAATCCTACTCCTTATTTGTTTGTAAAATCTGCAAAATCATTTTGTTGCCGATAATTCTGAAGGTGGCTGCTGTTGACAGTGCTTCCACCAACTTGGCCAACTTTATTTCTAATGTAAAGTTACTCTGGAATCTCTAATCCCACATTTGAAATTCCTATTACTGGGGGTTCTAATCACAATTGGCTTGGCAAGAAACACGTTTACATAGCTCCACTCTGTTAGTGCCAACCTAGTCACACACTCCATCAAAAATAACTGCCTTCAGGTCAGGAGCTACCTTTACACACACGCACAGATGTGCGCTCATCCACAATCAAATAATTATTAGTTACAGTGTCCCTTGAATCAGTAGCTTTTTTCTGCCAACATTACAAAATCGAGATTTCTTGGGAGTTCTACGACATTAATGGGAAAGTCAAAAATGTTAAACCATTATTTTCTTGTTCTTTTTCACCTGGACAGAATCTCTTTACAGATTCTTTTTGATAAGTAAAAGCTAAAATAAATAGGAGATCTCTAATATGCCATATGAATCAAACAGTTTTAACTTCCGCCTTTCACGCAGAAACACCACTATATAACTGCATTTGACGTGATTTAGCCACTTCTAAAAATATCTCCTGTTCACTTTTTTCCTTTCTTCACACACCCAGAGCTTCCACTCATGCTGTTCATTCATTCATTACCTCCCTCTCTCCAGCATCCCAGTCTCAGCTGAATATAAAAGATCTTACATCTTTTCCAAACTGCTCCATCTATTTCATTTTTAAAATTGTTGATTAATCTCAACTCTTATGCTGGAAATAATTGAAAACATCCTTCCTGAACACGATGACAGATATCTAAGTTACAACAAACGAATTCATCTCTAATTTCATGCTTGCCCTTTCCATGAAGCTGATTAAGCTACCATATAGCACCTCAGCCTTTCTTGAATTTACTGATCACATCCACACTACTCCAGGTAAAGGTCATTTTACAGGTTTGTGTCAGTCTTTGTTTAAAGGAGCTTTTGCTCACAGCTGCTCCACTTCACTCTTAAAACCCAAAATGCACAGCCTTGATGTGATTTCTTTGTCCTCTTTCTCCTTCCCTCTTTGGCATAATTTTCAAAGCATTTCACTGCAGAACTTCATGTCAGAACCACTTTTAGCATCTGTAGGGGTTCTGCAGGGGGCAGCAGTAGGGTCAAGTCTTTTAATCCTAACATTAATACCCTCATCATCAGATATCTAAGATATAAAATATTCATGCATGTAGATAACACCATTAAAGTGTTTATTGAAAATGCTATGTCCATCTCAAACATGCCCTCTTCTCCAATGACATAGGTGATCAATAGTTGGCTTAATAATCAGCTACAAACTGTATTCCAGTCTATTGGTATGACGAAGATTTCTTTCTGCCAGGACATTCAGCCCAGCAGGTACCTGTAAAGTATACACTAAAAATTCTCCTTCAGCCTGTGTCACATTTAACAAACACCTTAAAGCAAAATCTTGGGAATATCCTGTCCTTTAACAAACACATGGCTTGCATGACACACGCTATCCTGATTTAAAAAGGCTCTCTATGAAGAACTAAGTATTTACTCTTGGTGCTACATACTGATCCTTATAGAGTAATGAAGCAATTTTCATCCTGAAGAATGAGACTCGATACTTTTAGTATGTCATTTTATTCAGCTGACAGTTAACAGAAAATGTTGTAACATGATCAGGGTGGAAAACAGTGGACTTAACATTTTAGTCCATGCACGTGGACATTACAATACACACGTTTCTCCTCCTGTGTGAAGGACTTCTATTGGATTGCTGAAAGTTAAAGTTCAGGGTGGGGAACAAAACCAGAACACAAACACACCTTAGTTCAACACAAGCACACTTTTTTCCAGTGAACAGTCAGAGAAGGATGCAAAGCAGCGTATACGCTTGAACAGAACATGAACTGACTTTCTTGATTTTAAGCATCACATGAGGTTTTTTAGTTAAGTATACTTTCACATAATAGATCTGCTACATTATGTACTTAAGAGTCTTCATAATACAGCATACTAGCTATATATTATTATTATAACCATGCTGAAGTGCCTAACCCTGTGCATGAAAAAAAAAAAAGGAAAAGAAAGATGCTAGAGAATTTGTTTTCCTGTTTAAACAAAACATTTGCTCATACCAAAAGAGAGATATATCATGTGGCAAATATACATAAGCAATTCATTTGCTAAGAAGATTTATACTTAATGTCTAAATATATTACTAGATGGGGAGCAGTGAAGAAAGGTCATCATTCATTAGGTAAAATGAGGGAGGAAGAATTCATCTGATTAAAACATTAGCATATAAATATGATAGGAATCCTGAACCTCAATGCATTCCAGAAACAATCACAAGTTCTTACGGGTATAAGTCATCCCTGGCAGACATAATATAGCAGCAATCAAAATGGCATAGATTCACTAGTAGGAAGGAAATAACACCAACTTTGAGAAAAAGGATAGCTTTAACATAAGTCTCTTCCAAAACTTTGTGATACACCACTGGAATGCATCATAAATTCCAGAGGCTGTTAAATATATTGCCTGGGAAGAGAAGTGTACCAATAGACAACTAAAGTACAATTGAATTACAAAAGCTTTATAAGTTACTGCTCTTCATCTCAGTCACTGCAACCGACTGTGGAGGCTCTTAGCCTGCTCTGGTGCACTGTAAACCTCAATAAGGATTCTTTCAGCAAATAAATTTCAATTCACCATTGCCATGACATGGAGTGTGGCCAAAGGCAGCTACAGCAGCTCAGCTGAAAATGGGCACATGGGAAAACACCATAACCTGATCACATGCAATGGCAAGCCCACTTCCTGAAGGGGATTTGCTATGAAACAAAGCGAAAAATATTTCAAATCCTCCTGATATTAGATAGAACTTAATAAACGCAAATATCTTCCCTTACCCAAAACCATCTTCTACTTTATATCTAGTTGGTGACAACAGACTTAGCTGAAAACACAGTACGTAATCGGTATATACAAATCTCTGATAAGAAAATCTTGGCATTATATTATGTCAATATTCCTTTGTTTCACAATGGTAAATTTACTGTTGCTAAAGGAGGCTGGATGTAAACCATAATATTTTCACAAGGAGTTCAGAAACAAATTCAGTCTCAACCTTTATTATCTCACATCTCTGCAATGAGCAAACTCATCCATAGACTTCTCAATCTTGCTTCCAAATACGAGATTAGAGATCCTAACGATCCTCACATGCAGCAAGAAATTGTTTTAATTTCTTTATCCACAGTTCTCCAGCTTTCAGAATCACCCAACAAAACAAACAAAAAATTCCATCTGATATAACTAAACCTCTCCATAAATCCACTCCGACAATTACCTTAATTTAGAGATAAAGAAATAACTGCACTGCACTTTCACAGATCCAGAGATTAAAATTAAGTCAATGAATAAACAAGCTGTGGTTTGCTACACACTGCAAGCCAGATTCCTGTTCTGCTTCAGGTATTGCCAGGGATATCATCTATCATAAACTGAAGATACATTAACAGGAAAGGGGAAGCAATCAATCTTACAATTCACAGAAGAAGAAACCAGTAACAGAAACATGCTGCCTTGGCTGTCGCTGGTTGAGGACACCGCCAATATAACAAAGTGAATTAGAGAAATTGAGCTGATGCTATTGCAAATAAAGCAGGAGCGCTAGGAGGGCAATGGGCAAGAGCACTAGGTCACAAATTCAGTTTAACTACTCAGACAGCAATCCTAAAACTCAAAATTAAAACCAGGTAGCTGAAATTTAAATGCAGCATTCATTTCGTTATTGTTAAATTAGAGCTCTGTTCACTTAGTTCCTGGTCCCAATTCAGTGCTCATTCTGTTCCTGCAAGGAGTCCTTAAACGAGCAATGCCAATGGAAACACTACTGCACAGCTTTCCACGAGGCTGCAGAACAGAAAGGCCATGCAGGAATCCTCCACATGCCCTGCAGAAATCAAGGTTTGTTTTAAGGGGATATGACAAAAGAGGTTGATCAGCAGAAACTCAACTCAATTTCCTGGATTCACTAGGAACAAAAAGGTGAGACTAATCCAATGACAGATGTACATCCAGCCTAAAATTTCAGCGATGGGTTTTGCCGCTGACTGGGATTTAACTCTTATTTGGTCATAGCCTTATACAAGACATTGTCTTTTCTGGTTTTTATTTTAATGTGGATAGGAAGCTTGAGAAAACAGAAAGATCACCACTGCAGAAAGCAGGATCTACTTCAGAGTGTGTCCGGAGGGACAGAAACGTTTACTGCTAACTAGCTGAGTATGAAGTGTACTTGGTGCCTTGTCCATATCAGAGGTCTGTGCCTCGAACTGGATTCAACTTTATCCCCACTCCTTTGTGCACTGCTCCAAAGCAGCTCTTACAGATTAAATTATTACAGAATATCATAGTAAAGTTTCCTTCCTGCATAAAAAGTAAGTCATATTTCATTTTCCTCTCCTTTACATAATAGGTAACATTTTTCTTCAGCAATTAAATTCTTATTTAAATTAATTTATTCATAAATTAGGAGCCAGACAGTCTCTGCAAGCTAGAGATTTTTATTTAAAATATTTGATAGAACTAGGACAAAGCCAGAAAACAGATTTCTCTAACCTTCAGGGCTTCAAGTCAAAGGTCTTAAAAAGCTTCTCTATTTTTTTCATATTTGTCATTTATGAAACATCTTTCAAAACCACAGTCATGTGGACACTTCAAGTTTCTGAAAATTACACTTCCAACATAATAAGACAACCATGGACAAGTACAAAGATGGAGCCAAATCTTGCCTTCAGTTTGGGAAGGACATAGGTTCTCATCAGCTTTGTTCTAGAAAACAGTGATTTCAAATGACCTCATTACCATACTAAAAATTTCTACTTTATTTGGTGGGATTTTACAACTATAATAAAGTCTGCCCCATTACATAATGTGATTCTCTTCAAGTAAATCATTATCTCCATAATTTAGAAATGATGTCAGAGCACAAAGAATAGTTCAGTCACTTGGGAATTACAGCAAGCCATCATCACTAAAGATGATTAATATCCTAAATGCAAAAAATGGTATGCTCTTTATACAGCCCCAGTGTTAATAAAAAGATTGTCAGTCAAAATGTCGGTCACAACAATTAAAAAAAAAAAAGTTTTGAAATACTTATTTCAGCATTTGCTGATATATAACTATTCAGTGGGATAACTCCAAGAGCAGAGAAGGAACCTGCTATCATTGTTGAAAATTTAATCATTTAAGAATTGCCAACTTCATAAATTATTGATCAGGTAGAAGATCTACATATCATACAGTACATAGAGCCTACCACTGGCACTTGAATGTTACAGAGAGCAGAAAAAAGCAGTGCTAGAAAACAAGAATGTTTTCTAACTGACCCTGCACAAAAACATACTTTTGTGGAATTTTCTTTGCTCCACAGCACTACTCCTGTACTCAGCTTATTGCATTTGCTGTCTCTGAGCATTTTATAAAACAGAGAGGGAACGAACTTTTAAAAAAAAAAACCAAAACCAAAACCAAACAAAAACACAGTAAGGTATTATTGTAAAGACCAGTTATAGATCAATCCTAATTCAGGACTTTTTATGTTTAGCTAAGGAAACGTTCAACAGTGCCTATAAAGGGATCATACGCTCACAGATCTGATCAAACACACAGGACACTCCGGAGACTCTTGTTTTCGTCACTGATTGCCAGAACCAGGCATCCTAAAGATCTGGAGTCTGAAGAAAAGTTAATCTTTTTGGCTTCTAGGCACACCCTGTCAGAGCACGCAGATCAGAACAGGGAATTTCAAGGAAGTTAGCAAGAATGCTAAAAGCTTTGGAAAAAATGGAGGAAAATTCAAAGATTTGGCGCCTTTTTTTTTTTTTCATATAGAAAAGAGAGGATCAGAAGAGGACATGAGACAAATCATATTAATGTAAAAGGCTCTTACTAAGAGGGAATTTGATGAATTATTCTCTGTGTCTGCTGGGGAGAGGACAAGACATAATTGGCTTAGTTTTCAGTGAAAAGGACTTAGATTGGGAAAAACTCTATAACATCAAAAGGTAATTATAATGGAACAGGCTAAATGAGGTTATGGAAACCCTATCATTCTTTATAGGCACAGATTAGGTAGACATCTGTCAGGCATACCTCATCCTCTCAAGAGCCGCTGTTCCTAAACTTTGTAGGCCTAGAAAAACTTTTTATACATACTAGATTTCAGCTTGTTTCTAGGCCTGCCATGTGACTCTCTATAAAACACTTTGAAATTAAGACAGTATCAAAGAGGAATGACCTCATGGACCTCCTCCCTGGGCCTTGCAGGCCCATTTTTGCAATCAGCATGGGGGGGGGGGGGGGGGGGGGGGGGGGGGGGGGGGGCAGGGAGTGGAGTAAGATCCCACAGCTTTAAAATAGTGACTGATTAATTCTACTGATGTCTTTGGCTTCCTCCTCCTCTATCCATAGTCTGTGGGGTTGTGGCTGTACCTGTGGGTGGATCACAGCCTCCTCCAGTTCTGCCTGGCTCTCTGGAGTGACGGCTGTGGAAGGGCTCCAGGCTCTCTCGTCTCACTCTGCAGATTTCCAGCAGAGGAAAGGTAACATATAAGACAGGAATCTGTATTTTGCTCAGGTCGTGCAAGGCCTCAGGGTTTTTGATCATCCTATGAATACGCTACTAACTTCTTTAAAATGTACCTCTGCTTTCCTGACCTGTTTCACTCAATTCCCTTTGCAACTGGCAGAAGTGCTCCCCTCAGTGACAGCCAACACTTGCACAACTTCTCTCTTTCTGTCCTGCTCAGCTGCATTAAGATAAGGTACTTAGCTCTGTCTGGAAAAAGAAATGCCATGGAAGAAAAGAATCCACAGGATTTCCTCATGCCTTTAATGAGTAGATGAGCATTTAATGGTTCTAAGTCAATTTAAACTGGCTGGCTGTTCTTCAAAACCTTAGCTCCTAATATTTCTTCTTAACTACAGAAATAACGATGAAGTAACTCCGTCACATCTGCTGGGTGTCCCAATATCAGACTACATAGGGCCAATGATGAGGCACAGCATGACAGGAACTTGTATTACCTGCATATAACTGGTGGAATTTAAAAAATAGCTTCAGGGACTGAATTACATACATGTGATAGATGGTACTGAACAACCTGGTGATGAACAGAAGGAGCCTTGCCAGGTACACCAGTCAGTCCAAACTGGTAGAAAAGGAGAGGTTTAATTTTCTTGGCATCCATAGATTTTAAAAAAAAAAGGGGGGGGGGGGGGGGGGGGGGGGGGGAGGAGCAAACTCCCCCCCCAAACAAACAAAAGCCAACCACAATCTGAAGTTCCCATCCAACTAGGAATTCAAAGTCAAATCTAGAGGCAATATTTTATCTTGATACTCAGCAAGTGAAGGGATAAAAACCCCTTTAAATAACAGCCCAGTGAATAATCATATACGTGGGACTGTAAAGTGATGATATGCAGTGATGATAAAATAAAAAAATAAAGTCACTTCTTAATTTAGGTGCTATAATCCACATATACTGGTAAAATTATATAAAAAAGGATTGTAGTTTTTCATCCTTGGATAAAAATGACTAAAATCTACTTTACTGATTATCCATTGTCTGAAGGAGGCCATGCTTATGATGCACAAATAAGGAAGCTCATTTACAGCTATTTTTAAGAACTGGGATTTGCACTTGTGTCTTTGCTAATAATAATGGCCACACACTTACCCTGCCACATGTAATCTATCATCTGATTACTACTGTCCACCCACTGAATTTTAGTGATGCCAAATGCATCTTATTACCAAGGATGCTGGAACTGGAAGGCACTGTAAAAGCATAAGACAGGACTATCATAAACAGTATCAACGACAGCAGGTTATTTGATATCTCTCGCTCCCAGCCCCAGTATCTCTTATGAATTGCTTTCATTAAGTAACTCAGAAACTTGAAGTTATTTAGAAATTTGTAACTGTCAAATTAGACTTTCTGACAGAGCAGCTTTGGTGCATCAACACTACAGCACCTGGAGAGTGAGCCAGAGGAGGAAGGGGAGAAACGCTCTACAGATGACTGTCAGTCACCCGCTGCACTGAAGATTAGTGGAACATCAAAACTTTTACTCTCCTCTTCTCCACGAGGAGCCTTGCAAATCGGCCCTGGCCACAGACAGTGTTCACGCTTTCCCACCTTCTTTTCATTGAATGGTCAAGTGTGCAGGAAGCAGGAAAACTTTGCACAAATCACCTGTACTGCAGTTGCTGAGGAAAGAGCAGTTTTTAACCTGTGAAAGAATAAATGTTTTGCCTGTACTCAGACAAAGGAACTACTTAGGAACAGCAATATAGGGATTATGTTTTCACAAATCTGAGCAAGCCCCACAGAATTGACTTGTTTTGTGTCAGTAACTGCTGTTTTCTGTCTCTTCTCGCTGTGCCATGGGGTTTGGCCACGAGCATCTGAACAAAGGCTGATGTCTTTAGCCCAAATGCAGTGTCTAAGCCCAGCTCTTAGGATCATAGAATCGTTTTGGTTGGAAGAGACCTCCAAGATCATCAAGTCCAACCGTTAACCTATCACTACCAAGTCCACCACTGAACCATGAACCTAAGCTCCACATCTACCCATCTTTTAAATACCTCCAGGGATGGGGACTCCACCACCTCCCTGGGCAGCCTGTTCCAGTACCTGACAACCCTTTTGGTGAAGAAATTTTTCCAAATATCCAATCTAAACCTCCCCTCGCACAAATTGAGACCATTTTCTCTCATCCTGTCATCTGTTACTTGGGAAAAGAGACCGACCCCCACCTCTCTACAACCTCCTTTCAGGTAGTTGTAGAGAGCAATAAGGTCTCCCCTCAGCCTCCTTTTCTCCAGACTAAACAACCCCAGTTCCCTCAGCCGCTCCTCATAGGACTTGTGCTCTAGACCCTTCACCAGCTTCATGGCCCTTCTCTGGACACACTCCAGCACCTCAATGTCTTTCTTGTAGTGAGGGGCCCAGAACTGAACCCAGCACTTGAGGTGCGGCCTCACCAGGGCCGAGTACAGGGAGATGATCACTTCCCTACTCCTGCTGGCCACACTATTCGTGATACAAGCCAGGATGTCTTCTGACAGTAGACAGCTAAGGTCCATGCAAGACCTTCTGGAGATTTAACTGACCGCCAGGGAGCTGTCACAAATATACTGTATAGCACACCAGTCAGTTTGGAACAAGGTTTCTGAGCTCTACAACCACCACCAGGTTTCTAAATGTTCTTCTCTTAGATAAAGCAGAAGAAGTAGAAATCGATTAGAAACCAATTAGAAAACACAAACCAAGGCCATACTGAATTCTGGTAGTCAGGGCTTCTTTTCCCTTGCTTTATCAGACTTCTCCCTCATCTTGGACTAGTTAATGTGGCTTCCCTCTAGTGCACTGGCTTTACAGCCTCCATCCCTCTTCATTATGAATCCTCCTGATCTGACCCAACAGACAATCACAGATCCCTAATTCTTTCCCTGATGCTCAGCACTCTTTCCTTGTTAAGCCAAGGTACAATCTTACACACTGAAGTACTCTAAGTAAACCAGCCTTTAATACTGCTGAGTCTTTGAGATACCAGTCCAGAATAGGGGTGAAAAAGAGAACAGAATAAGAGAAAGCAAAAATACCGCATATTCAAAATAGAGTGCACAGACTGAGACGCACAAAAATTACCTCAGTATCAAACAGTATCCATGAGCTGTGCATTTCCTAAAGCATTACAAGCATCCTCTTAAAAAAACTGAGCTATAAAAGGGAAAAATTAATAAATATACAGAGAACAGTTCATGTAAAACAAAGTTCTGATACAAATCTATTTTAAGTATATTTAGCATTGCTATTACAAATAGCGCACACAGGTGCATAACTGAAATTATGCTATCCTTATTCACAAGAAGTATTTTTACACATGTAATCAGTTACAGCTGAACACGGCACACAACAGGAATATGAACCCAACACTCGCTGAAGATGGCCTTTACGGGGGTTCTCCTTGCACCTCAGCAACACGAGAGAAACCTCCTAGGTTCTCCTCAAAGAGATTCTAAAAAACCCAAGATGTACCCCAGACACCCTTTCCCAATACAGACACTGAAGGAAGATGACAGTTCTTACTTACCCAATTATACTAAATGATAATTAGCATTAACTGTGCTGCTTAAGCTATTTTTGAGTTCAGCAGGAGTCAGCAAAAGCCAACACCTACTGAGGAGCAGTAAGGGTCAAATGCATGGAACAGAACTGCTGCCAAGGGAATTGTATTAGGAGCTATCTGCACATTTCTATATCATTTATTAAACCCCCTTTTGTTACTGTTTTAAACATACCCACAAGTGCCAAATTAGGGAAATAACTGATGTTCTAGGAATGTTTCATTCTATTTGCTTCTAAATATCTAGAAAAATGTGGGGGACAGGAAAACAAATCTGCCAGTCTTTTCCTCCTGTAGGACACTCAGTCCTCACCTCTTGGACATTTGAATCTGTATTTTCCTGAATTAGAAATCTGTTGCTGGATTAATTTTTCTTAGCTTTATCTGGGTTGCTTCTTAATAAAATCACTATTTCACCTACAATCTACCAAATCCAACGGAACAATTCATTTCTCATCTGTACCAGTGGTGTTATGTTGCTTGTGTCAAACTTTCAGTTTATGGTTCAGCATTTAACTCACTCCTAGAGAATTCTTTACTGTCATCTTCAGTGACAAGTGGGTGCAGTTTTCATAATCGTAAGCAAAAACTGTAGCTGAGAAAATAGATGTGTGACTTCAAACCTACATAAGGAACATCTTGACATTTAAATCCAATTACCCTTTCTCCTTCCTGATGAAAATATGATATCAACTTGTGGGAAATTCTACTAGACAAATATATCATATTCTCCTGCTCCTACAAACTTTTCAGCACCACTTTTTGGTATTATACATTACATTCTTTATCAGTCATTTTTACAAAACAAAGGGATACAAGTGTGTAGTAATTGATAGGTGATGCCAAGAAGTCCATAAAATTTTGTTTGGAAAGTCTTCCTAGAACAATGATCTTCTCCCCAGTTGAAAACATTAATTGCAAAACTGGAATGTACTCCAAGGTAAGACAGACTATTGCTCTTTGTAATAAATTAAACTGTCAATCACTCAAAGCACCCTTAATATCATACTACTTCCCCAAGCTCTTAAATTACAGGCTGAATTTCATTTATCAGCCTGCTGTATGTGAAAAAGGATTAATTAAACTCATTCCAGTATTACAGTAAGCCTCTGTTTCTCTTAGTACTAAAGAATAATTGACTCCAAATGAATTGGAAAGTGGGTAAGTAATTGTAGTTATTATTCTGATGTAAATATTAGTTTTCTTTTGACATTTCAAAAGATTTAGTAGAGGCACTTTAGTGATAAGACAGATCATTACCTTGGCTAGGAAGAAGAGATAGCATAGGGAAAGTGAAATTACAATAATTAGTTTATATACCTAAAAATACCCCTATCTTTTTTTTTTTCAGGTCGTTACGTACCTTACAGTACATTTTCATTAACTTGCCCCTGATTTATTGTATTAAGTATACTGCAGTAAAGTCAATGCATTATATCCTGTTACTTTGGAAAGAATTCAGAGGTAATATGAGTTCTCATACTGGAAGAGGAATTAGTGGGAAGTTTGTCTCGGAGACAGTCATGACACTGCCAGTGTTATAAAATTCAAATCAACTGATTGCCATTGTGAATGACTAATTGTGATTAAAAAAATTATACCAACAGACACATTGAACAGCAAGAAATCAGATTTTAATTGGACAATCAGACTAGCTCAGACAAGAAACTGCAGCACCTTCAGAATAAACAAAAGGGTTGGGCGTTAAGAATTGTGGGTAACATGAGATCACCGAAGCCATTTTCTAAATATAGCATCTCCTAGCACCTATCTAGGGATCAGGGCCACACATTCAAAATTAGCAGCCCAAAATTTAGCTTCTAATTCTGCATTTTCATTTTGAGATAGGTAGACTGATTTCAGCAATTCTTTGATCACTGAAGACTATTTAAAGCAAAATCTGAAAAAATACCTGAAGTCAAAGCCTCTGAATCTATTTTTTTCAGGTTTTGCTTCTTTTCTCCTTTTACTTCTGAACTTCGCTGCAGTTTTGATTCTCAACCTCTCAACAGAAGATCACAAGAGAACTTCAAAGCCGTTTTAGCAATCCAGTCTCTTGAGCAGTGATTGAAATCTAGCATTTCATTCCCCAAGACAACCTAGGACCTGGCTGTTTTGACTGAGTTGTCAGCACAAGTTCTGTACTGGCAGGTTATTAGCATGAAGCAGTAGTTTAGATAGATTTTGCTCATTATTGTTTATTTCCTGCTATTCTTTTCCCAGGCTAAAATGGGCTGTTTACCTCACAGAACTTGAAATAAATGTTTCTTCCCCAAGTGTACAACCTACAAACCTGCCAAGGAATGCAAAGCATTACAGACAGTATTTAATTTCTCTGAGAATGCACCTGTTCTTTAAAGATATCCTCTTTTCTTTCTTTCTTTCTTTTTTTTTCTCCAACAATTGAAGAAAACTCTTCAGCAGTTTGGAATAACACTTCTTTGTGTTATTGTATTGTATTTGTTACGTATTTGTATTTTTATACGTCTTTGAAAGCAGAGCGTCTTAGAGCAGATAGAGTTGAATATTTGGTACTGAGAGACTTTCTAGTAGATTGTGTACAATAGGAACAGGTAGATAAATGCAAGGTAGCTTTGAATTATCAGAAGGATACCTGAGGGTAAGTGGAACCAGAAAACCATTTAAATCAGTTAATTCAGATAGTCAACTAGCAGATGAAGACTGGCACAGGCTGCCCAGGGAGGGTGTGGAGTCTCCTTCTCTGGAGATATTCAAACCCGCCTGGATGCGGTCCTGTGCAGCCTGCTCTGGGTGACCCTGCTCTGGCAGGGGGGTTGGACTAGATGATCTCCAGAGGTCCCTTCCAACCCCTGCCATTCTGTGATTCTGTAAAAGAAGGATGTTGTACAATGAATGGTAAATGAACTTCAGCAACAAGAACATTCTTCTTAACTGAAATGTAAATGCGATGTTTATCAATAGCTCAAAATAGTCAAGACACTATTGAGAATAAATAGATGAACACCAATTAGTATACTGAAGTGGATAATTAATTTATTTCCAGCTAGACTTTAAAGACCATTAATATCAGGAGTATTGCATTTCCTCCTTACAGCTTTGTTATGAAGTACTGCATTTTCTAGATACTAAAACACTCTGCAACCAGATGATTAAGTTTGTTCATATTTTGTTGTACATTAAGGTAGCAGATCAATGTGGCCATTGAAGCAAAGTGATTCTTTAAATTAAAAACAAATGTGTCTGTAATTTGGGTTTTGCCACTACCCTCCCTGCCTGGCTTGTCACCAATTAATTGTTTCAAACAGACACTCAGATATAGCAGTCATGAGACAATTTAAAAACCTGGCTGGAGAGAATTAAAGTAACTCTATCGTCATTACTTAGTTAATTCCCCCAAAATATGGAAGTAGGTGAAAGGGGAAAAATAGATTACAAAGAAAAAATGATCAGCTTATTGATAAAACTGCTGCAAGACAAATAAGCCATTAACATTAAGGAGTGATCATTTACAGTCCACGGAAAGTTCAATACCTTAAGTAAACCTTTGAAAGGGTCATTTAAACCCCTATAAAACTCCTCTTATTTGGCAAAGGATAAGTATCTACCTGAAAGTACAAACCAGAGGATCAGATTTATTTCACAAACTTGTACATAGGATCATAAGTTTTATATAAACCTGTAGCACTCTGTTGGAAATTAGGCATAATTCTTATTATGAAGAACGAGGGGGGGGGAGAGGGGGGAGGGGAAGTAAATGCATAGCAATCCCAGAGAAAAATATACCAAAGATGGACTGAAAAATAACATTAGTCAAATAAAGTTGCACTCATCATGCAGACATACAAAGATCAACGTGAAGGGCAATACTTCAGACAAATCAGTTGCAACAATCA
Source organism: Phoenicopterus ruber ruber (assembly GCA_009819775.1). Taxonomy (NCBI): domain Eukaryota; kingdom Metazoa; phylum Chordata; class Aves; order Phoenicopteriformes; family Phoenicopteridae; genus Phoenicopterus; species Phoenicopterus ruber. The sequence goes on from CM020227.1 coordinate 12,680,633, forward strand.
AAATCTCAGTGAAAGATGACGAAGGATATTTTCAAAAGTAGTTTAATTTCTAGGTGCCAAAATTTGGCTGATAAGATAAAAATAAGGATCTTCAATATTTTGCCTGAATAATATTTACTGGCAGATGGGACAATGGGAAACATGGGGCGAACTCTTTGATCAGTTTGCCTCAGAACAATCATCTATTTTGAGGAGGGAAAGCCTCTGCACCACAAGCTCTGCATAACTTTCACAGCCTTGTGCCTTTTTCTAACACTTCAGCTAGTAATATCACGCAGCTCCATGAAGTCATAACACTCTGCTGCAGAGACCATGCAAAATAAAAATCACAGCCTTTAACCCAATCCTGAGATATGTTTCTAATGAAATAATTCAATCCAGTAAGAACCGGTGTATTTCGTAGAGTATGTAAGACTTAAGACCCAAGTTTCTCAAACATCTGAGTAATACTGGATATCAAATGGAATTATGGCAATAAAATGGTAAAATAAGATTGGAATATGATTGCCTAGGAGGTATATCGCAGAAGTGGGGGACAGGACTCTCAGGTTCTCCCCCTGGCTGAGCATGGATGTAAATTGGTGATTTCAGGTAAAACCCATATTGTTATGCTTCAGTTTTCCAACTATGCAGTTTAGGGAAAGTCCCCATTCTCTTTAAGAAACTGAGATTTCTCAAACGGTGATGTGTAATACAAGAGTGTGTTAGCATCTTCCCAGGGCTTACTGTATTGTTAGCACCAGGGTAAGCGGATCACAGTTCTTAACTGTTGCTTTGAATGAGGAAAACCGCAGTCGAGGAAATGCTTTGAGGTATTCCATGTGTAGTAACTTCAGGCAAGTATCCAGAATTAAATAAAGTAGGTAAGACTCTTGCTGACCCAGAATGGCTCAGGCATTTATTCAATGGAAGCAGGTATAAGAGCATTCTGATTATTTAAGTAAGTTATCATAAAATTAAAGTAATATTTTCATCCAATACTGATTCAAATTGAATCAATAGAAAAGCACTCATTAACTTCAGTAGAATTAACATATGGCCCATTTGATTAAACTCTACGGATAGTTACAGTCTTGATTATATATAACATGGTAGTACTATTGATGCTTAAATTATAAAGTTTGAATTATGAACTATGAAAAACTTCTAAATTTTAAAGATCTTAAATTTTAGCATAACAGGTAACAACTAGAATCCGTATCTATTCACTCCTATTCCTTTGTGTGTTTTAAGTTGTGAATGCTTCTCTAGCAGGAGTGTCTTGTGCGTGTGTGTGTGCAGGTGGTACCCAGTTGATTAAAATACATCTTTTTGCCTATTATGCACACTAATCAATCACAAATACCAGATTAACAGAGAGGGTGCAGCCGAGACTGCACAGCACGTTTCAAATCCACTGTTACATTAATGACATAGCTAAGGTTAATCACATTGTTTAAAATTTTCATTGCATAAAGGATTCAGGAGAATTTTCAGAATGCAGTCAAAAGCAAAGGTTTAACAATGCCTGGCAGGCTTCTTTCTTTTGTAGTTACATTTTGTGATCTTCACTCTAGTGACACCTCATTACCCAAATAGGCAGTACTGCCAACTTTAAATTTCATCAAGCTCATGCTTATCGCAGTCTTTGATCTAATTGTTGTGTACGTGCACAGGAGGGGGGAGAGTTCTTCTGTATTCAGCTTTCAGTTTTTTCTCTTACCCCCTTCTTGTGCCACAGTTGACTGACACACTCTCGTCTCTGGCTCCCAAGTAGCCCATCACACCCTTCTCATTTAATATTATACCCTTCTCCTACTATCTTTAATAACGTAGCAATATTACAGATTGTGTTTAGTCCAAACCAAAAAGAAAGCACCCTTCTTCCTTTTGCCTTCAAAAAGATGCAAGTCAAACAAATTACTAGGACAATGACTCATTTAGATACTGACTTCAAAGCACAATTTTGTATGTGCCTTTTAAAAATTGAATGCCAGGATCCTGCCACGAACTGAAGGGCATCATTCCCTAGGGTTCAGGAAGGCCAATCTGTCTTTACAAAAATCATTTCATTATTCCTTAGCACATATCTGAACTGGTCAAGTCACGATTTCAAATGAGGTTCCAGCTCAGCATGCACTGCTCGCTTCAGAAGAGACCTGCTTTCAGAAAATGTAAAGGCAAAGGCATCTAATCACAGCTTAGCTATCTATGGGGTCACAGGCACTATGAAAAACAGTCTGCCCAGTTGTATGCTAAAATATATTGCTCTGTAAACTCAGGAAGTCCGTATCAAGGTCATTCAAACCATGGTCCCTTTTTTCTTTTTCTTTTTTTAAATTTCTTAACATTTTTATGTTGCTTCATTCAAAGGAAGCCTGATACTGTCTCAAGCAGGTGGAAAACACCTAAACACTGCATGTAAACGCTTATGCTATTCCACCAATAAATGAGGAATATTTTACTGAGCGTTCTTTTCAACTATGCTCCTATATATCCTAGAATATTTCTTCCCATGTTTCCAATTGTTCACCAGTCTAAATATTGAACTAATATCCTTTAATTATGGTCCTGTTGCTGGATACTACATTAAATTACGATCACATTAAAATCCTGCTGTGTTGCCTACTCTGACACACAAAAGCAAATTTATTTTCTCAGAACTTCAAGCAGCACAATGCACACAAGCCATTTACACACGCACAAAAGATGCCTTGATTGAATTACTTTCTAGTTATTCTTAGAAAAAACTTTAAATGAAAATGGTGCATGCCTAATTGCTATGAAAAAAAATTCTTTCAAGAACCGCCAGAAGGCAACATATAAGGTTTTTGTATGTGATCAAGAATCGACTTGGAAACAGAAAGTAAATAAACATTAAATTAATCTTAAAATTGTATTTCACAGACTCACACTTAAAAGATCTGGAATTCTACTACTGGTGAAACTGGGCTCCAAAACTCCTTATCTGAAAAATTCCTATAGCAGTCAGAATTAAAAGTTCTCATGAGAATGGAACATCACATTAACCGAGTAATTGCAATCTCCAAGTGGTCACTAGGAAGTACGCACTTTAAGCCTTGGTGTGGTGGTGTGCCTGTACCCGGCCCGCAGGCCCTCTGGAGCCACAGCTTTGAGTCCCAGCAAGGTTAGCACATAGTTCAAGTGTCACATCATCTTTTCAGCTATATATAGACATCATGGAGCTGATATTTTTTAAACTTAGCCTACATTTGCTGAGAAGCAATTTGCAAGAAGGGATATCAAATGCAAGTACAAAACCCAGCTATACACCTAATTATTTAGAGGCATGAACAAATCTGTTAGCAAGGCATCTAAATCACCTTTCTCCCTCCCTCACAATATATGGTACACAAGAACCAGATACTCAGTGACTGTTCAAACAAAATCAGACCCTACAAATCCACTAGAATTTTTTGAAAGGTAAAAGCTAAATGCTGCTCCTTGGAAACCAGTGGGAGTTTTGTCATTGAGTTTAGTTTCCCCATTACTATTGGCCAAGTGTTTCCTCCTCCCAGCACAGCTGAGATACCTAGTGAGTTCTTTGGACTCTGCACACTGAAGAAATAAAGCTGTGCAGTTACTTTTCAGATTTGGGGAGATGAAGGGATGTGTTTCACAGTGTTGTTTCATCACTGTTAAAATTTAAGTCACCACTTTGACTGCTAATATATATATATGAATTCCGATAATCCAGATGGCAGAAAACCATCTTATACAGGATCAAAATGGGTGGGGAGTTTTTGTGTGGTTTTGTTTTTTTAACTCCACATGAAAAGAAAACACAACCTTCTTTAACATTATATTTAACATTAATTAAAAATACATAGATCTCCACTGACTGCAGTACGCTACATGGTCATTTCTTTTCACTATGTAACTCCCTGATTTCCTTTGAGTCCATTTAGAAGTCTATTACGGTAACAGAGGGAAATCTATCACTTTGGTAATTATTCTGTTTACACTCACACTAAACCACACATCCTTAACCACAAGATGGATTAAGATTATTTCCCAGGTGAAAAAGGGTTACATTCATGGCAAAAAAACACGTGCAGCATAACAAAGTTACAAAATGCCTTCAGATCAATTCTGTGTGCATGTCTGCTGCTCTAAATTAGGAATTACACTACTGAACATACGCCAGAATAACTGATTAGTGTTACATGTAACATTCACGTATGATATCTGCCTTAATGAAGTTAGCGTCATCCATTGCTGGTTTTGATGAGGCCTAAGAGAAAAATTGGGTCCTATGACTTTCTCTGATTTTTAATGAACTTTCTTAAAAACCACGAACAGAAGCAGGGCTTTTGTGCTTGTCTACACAATTTGGTTTTTAGACTGTGAGTTAGAGCAATGCAAACAGTAAAGATACTAATCACAGTTTTAACTAATCATCTTTTCATTAAGTGACAAATTCACTTAAGATTCAAAAAGAGAATTTAGCTGCATAGGACAATAAAAGACCACTGGGGACCTTTCTTCAGGACCTCTCTGTTTTATGATCTCTTTGCAGTAAAGTACAGGATAACTTGTCTGTCCTCTCCAGGCTAACATGAAAAATTACAGGTGGTGTTGGAAGACTGTCAGCACTAAAGCATTAACGTGTCATCACTAGCCTGAATCCTCATAAATGCCCACAGTAGTAATTAACCAAGTTGTAGTACCTTCAGATTCAGGAAGTTCAAGTTAAAAGCACTAGCAGAGTGAGTTTATAGGATTTCTTGTGTGACTGGGACTCTGGTTAGGGATAAACACACAGTTATGACTTCACCTACCATTTTCCATGAACTTAGAGGAATTATACATGATTCTCTCACAGAAATCCTCCTGAATAACTATTTTAAAATATTGGAATCCACAGTTTCTTATGCTATTTCTAAAGTCATTCTCTGAATTACCTGGAGGAGAAACTGGAGAGCCCAAAAGGAAAGATGCTTAACTGCATTAGAGAGATTCATGTTGCAAAGTTCAGACCCATATTCTGAACTTCCCAGAACTGGTGGGATGGCAAGGGGATATTTCCAGGTGATCCATCAGAGAAAGGGATCCTCACTGAAGGATTCCAGTCTAGATGCAGTTGGTTACAACATTCAGGCACAGACCATGCTTACAGACGTGACTGTTGTTTGCACACCGTACAGTGCTGTTTGATTGTTTATCAGCGCTGCAGAGAAGACTAACAAGGCTCCTTTGTTAAAATTGTGCCAACTTACATATAAACTTGAAGTTACTTCTTTTTTCTTTCATGGAGCCAAACCCCTTATACACTAAGTCTTCCACAAGTAAAGCAAAGGCTTTTTTAAGGAAAATTCTCATCAAATTATTGTTAGTTGCACAGTCCAGTTTCTTAATATTGTTACCGCTTTGAAGATTTCCCTCGTGAGGCTGGCTGTAGCATTTAAGGAAATGCTAGCAGGTATGCCGCTCATTCCTCATCTCTAACCATGCCAGCAATAGATAACATGGTTCATTATTACCCCAAAGAGGTGGTTTGAAACTGGCACAAAACAGCACCACCGAACCTTATCTAGGGCTAATGCCTGCAGCACTGCTGCCAGTTAAGTCATGCCACCAACTTCTGTGGGTGATGGGGCCTATATACTGCTACAGACTGAGCACCAGACAAGGGAATTCTATTATGTGAACTATTTCATCAGTGAAGCTTCTTCAAATAGCAGAGGAACTAGAACAAAGTTAATTAGATAGAAGAGAATCTGGACTGAAATATGCATAGCACAGAGAGATGAAAGAGGACAGAATGATACAAAAATTAAATTGTGAACAAAATAGGGGAGGAGCACTGATAAAGGGGTCAGGAATTGTGTGAAGAAGGGCATGAAGACCAGAGGGTAAAAAGCTGATTAGCTGTTAATATACAAGTGGATCTGAAATGATGAGGTAATTGTTTTAGGAAGCAAGAGAGACTTAAAACAGACACACAATAATGATATCGAGTACAGAAAACCCTTTGAAAAAAGTGTTGTGTTTTGTTTTTTTTTTTTTAAAAGAGAGCTTTATACAATAAAAAACTAAAAGGGGAATGAGATTGTGATGGGAAAACAAATTCACAAATTGCAAAAGGCATCTGAGCAAAGGGAAAGCCACAGGAAAAGATCCAAACATGCAATGCATTTAAAATCAGCTGCCCCAGTATCTGCAATGTCACAGTATTGATGTTTGGTGTCCTGAAGCTTTCTCTTTAAACTGAAGGGGAAATCAATTGAACCTCAAATAGCAAAATTTTGGCTCTGCAGAACATGGCTTTAGGCACCACTTATAGGCAAAATTCTTGCAGAAAGCAAACAGCAGATAGATAATTTAAACCACGATCACACCAATATGAGTAAGGCAGCACAGCTTCAGAGCAATCACCTCTTGGGTACTAGGATTCAGCTTACATTTTTCTTTAGAATACTCTCCTGTATTCACCCGTTCCTACCAACACCCACCAACTCCCTAAGCCCAGCCATGTCTTGTAGCTCTGCTCAAAAATACTGTTGAATGTAATTCATAAAATCCCTTTCTAATTCTTTTGGGAATTGTTGAAAGTGCAACAGAGACCTTAATGTTTCCAAAGGAAGGTAAAGTGTTTTACTGTGGAGCTGTGAAAGGTAGCATTAAGCAGTACAAAATATGAACGTAGTAGAAATGTGATGACCTGCTAAACTGCAAGGGTGTCAGAATCACAGAAAAATTCAGGCTGTAGGGCACCTCTGGAAGTCTTCAGTACAACCTCCTGCTCAAAGCAGAGCAGGCTTCAAAGTTAAATCAGGTTGCCCTGGCCTATCATACCTCCATGAGAGGTTGCCACGAAGAATAAGGATAAGCAGGTAAATCAGCTTCATTGGGGGCCCAAATTAAATGCCTCTATGCAAACGCACATAGCACAGGGAATAAACAAGAGGAGTCAGAGACATGCACATACCTGCAGGGCTATGATGTTATTAGCATCACAGAGCCGTGATGGGATGGCTCCTATGACTGGACTGTTGGAATGGAAGGATACCAGCTCTTTACAAAGGACAGGCAGAGGAACAAGGAGGGTGTGTCGCCCTCTATGTCAATGACCAGCTGGAGTGCATGGAGCTCTGCCTGGGGATGGATGAGGAACTGGGACAAGTGACATTATAGTGGGCATCTGCTACAGGCCACCCAGCCAGGAAGACTGAGTGGATGAGGCCCTCTATAGACAGATAGGAGCAGCCTCATGTTCACAAGCCCTGGTCCTCAAGGGGGACTTCAGCCACCACGATATCTGTTGGAAGGACAACACAGCAGGGCATAAACAATCCAGAAGGTTCCTAAAATGCATTGACGATAACTTCCTTCTCCAAGTGAGAGAGGAGCCAAATGAGGAGAGGTGTTATGCCAGACCTTGTTCTCACCAACAAGGAGAGGCTGGTGGGGAATGCGAAGCACAAGGACAGCCTTGGCTGCAGTGACCATGAAATGGTGGCGTTCAAGATCCTTAGGGCAGCGAGGAGGGCACACAGCAAGCTCACTACCCTGGACTTCAGCAGAGCAGACTTTGGCCTCTTCAGAGATCTGCTTGGGAGAGTACCATGGGATAAAGCCCTGGAGGGAAGAGTGGGCCCAAGAAAGCTGGTTAGTATTCAAGGATCACCTCCTCCAAGCTCAGGAGTGATGCATCCCAACAAAGAAGTAGTCATGCAAAAACACCAGGAGGCCTGCAGGGATGAACAAGGAGCTCCTGGAGAAACTCAAACACAAGAAGGAAGCCTACAGAGCGTGGAAGCAAGGACAGGTAGCCTGGGAGGAATACAGAGAAATTGTCCAAGCAGCCAGGGAGCAGGTTAGGAAAGCTAAAGCCCTGATAGAATTAAATCTGGCCAGGGACATCAAGGGCACCAAGAAAAGCTTCTATAGGTACGTCGGTGATAACAGGAAGAGACTAGGGAAAACATGGGCCTCTCTGGAAGGAAACGGGAGACCTGGCTACCTGGGATATGGAGAAGACTGAGGTACTCAATTACTGTTTTGCCTCAGTCTTCACTGGCAAGTGCTCGAGCCACATCGCCCAAGTCACAGAAGGCAAGGGCAGGGACTGGGAGAATAAAGACCCACCCACTGTAGGAGAAGATCAGGTTCGAGACCGTCTAAGGTACACGTCTATGGGACCTGATAAGATGCATCCACAGGTCCTGAGGGAACTGGCAGATGAAGTTGCTAAGCCACCCTCCATCATATTTGAGAAGTCATGGTAGTCCAGTGAAGTTCCCACTGACTGGAAATGGGGAAACATAACCCCCATTTTTAAGAAGGGAAAAAAGGAAGACCCAGGGAACTACAGGCCAGTCAGTCTCAGCTCTGTGCCCAGCAAGATCATGGAGCAGATGCACCTGGAAACTACGCTAAGGCACATGGAAAATAAGGAGGTGACTGGTGACAGCCAACAGGGCTTCACTAAGGGCAACTTGTGTCTGACAAATTTGGTGGCCTTCTACGACAGGGTTACAGCATTGGTGGATAAGGGAAGAGCAACTGATGTCATCTACTTGGACTTGTGCAAAGCGTTTAACACTGTCCTGCACAACATCCTTGTCTCTAAATTGGAGAGACGTGGATTTGACAGATGGACCACTCGGTGGATAAGGAATTGGCTAGATGGTTGCACTCAAAGAGTTGTGGTCAACAGCTCAACGTCCAAGTGGAGACCAGTGACGAGTGGCGTTCCTCAGGGGTAGGTATTGGGACCGGCGCTGTTTAACATCTTTGTCAGCGACATGGACAGTGGGATTGGGTGCACCCTCAGCAAGCTTGCTGACGACACCAAGCTGTGTGGTGCGGTCAACACGCTGGAGGGTAGGGATGCCATCCAGAGGGACCTTGACAGGCTTGAGATGGGTCCGTGCAAACCTCATGGGGTTCAACAAGGCTAAGTGCAAGGTCCTGCACATGGGTCAGGGCAATCCCAAGCACAAATACAGGCTGGGTGCAGAATGGACTGAAAGCAGCCCTGAGGAGAAGGACTTGAGGGCATTGGTTGATGAGAAGCTCAACATGACCCGGCAGTGTGTGCTTGCAGCCCAGAAAGCCAACCATATCCTGGGCTGCATCAAAAAAACCATGACCAGCAGGTCGAGGAAGGTGATTCTCCCCCTCTGCTCTCGTGAGACCCCACCTGGAGTACCGTGTCCAGCTCTGGGGCCTCCAACACAAGAAGGACATAGACCTGTTGGAGTGAGTCCAGAGGAGGGACATGAAGATAATCCAAGGGCTGGAGCACCTCTCCTATGAAGACAGGCTGAGAGAGTTGGGCTTGTTCAGCCTGGAGAAGAGAAGGCTCCAGGGACACCTTCTAGCAGCCTTCCAGTACCTAAAGGGGGCCTACAAGAAAGCTGGAGAGGGACTTTTTACAAGGGCATGTAGTGATAGGACAAGGGGTAATGGCTTTAAACTGAAAGAGGGTAGATTTAGATTGGATATAAGGAAGAATTTTTTCCAGTGGTGAGACACTAGAACAGGTTGCCCAGAGAAGCTGTGGATGCCCCATCCCTGGAAGTGCTCAAGGCCAGGCTGGATGGGGCTTTGAGCAGCCTGGTCTAGCGGAAGGTGTCCCTGCCCATGGCAGGGGGGTTGGAACTAGATGATCTTTAAGGTCCCTTCCAACCCAAACCATTCTACGATTCTATGATATTTCTAGGAGCCAATTTTATTCCATTGTCTCTGTCAAATCAGAAATAACTGTCTCTGAATTCTGCAAAGCAGCCTCCCACATCAGAGAAAAATCAGACTTCACTGTTAGTGGGGCAAATGCATTCATTCTGAGTAGATGATGCTTCGTATGGATAAAGCAATAGCCCCGATCTGGTCAATGGCATATGTCCCTTGGATGAATGACAGTGTGGGTTGCAATAACAGTGAATGGAGGCTATTATAGCACTTCCTGCTATGCACTCATTCAAAGCTATGCACCAGTTAACAGAACTGAAAATTGCATTGTATTGACATTTCTGTTTGGAAGAAGAAAGTGAAGTACTTCTGACCCCAATAGTTAAGTTTTGTAGAAACTGGTTCTCTCATGGATAATGGATTCATTTCTGTTGCACAAAGCAATGTCCTCGTAACCAACATGATTTCAGGGGAAGAACAGAGGGGAAGAAAAGGAAGCTTCAGCCCCAGTACCATCAAAATCCCAGTGATGTTAATAGGCTACTTAAACCACAAGAAAGACTGACCTTGGTATCTCAATGTGCTAGTGAACTGTACAGACACACAGCGAACCAACATTTCAGCCCAGCACGACTCTCAAAAACAGAGAAATAGCATAGACTGCTGTTAACAGACCAGAAGGGGGGAAGGAAGGAGAACAGTGGCTTTGGTAAACACCCCAGGTGCCCATACTAAATAGATTCACTGTGCTACACTGAAGAAAAACAGAACAAAGCAAAAAAAAAAGTATAACTTTTGCAAAACAGTCACTAGTTCCTTGGAAAAGATGTTAAAAATAGGTCTTATTGAACACAGTAAAAGCTGTAAGAGAGCTCTTTTGCCTCCAGTTTTACCAAGACTTCCATTAAATGATGTTGTCATGCAATTATTGTACTGTTAAATACCAGGCTACTGCTGTGCTTTGTCTAAAGGCCACTAATGCATACACTGGCAAATAGGCACTGGATCATTGTCAATGCTGAGGAAGGCAAAGAGAACTACAGTCTTAGTCAAAACTGTATTAAACTTCTATTTACCATTGTTTTCATAAGCAGTAAAAGTGAGTAATGGAAGTACAGTGGCTTCTACCTCGTAGTCAGAATATTTGGCAATCCAAAGCGTTGTTTTATGTCTGAAGAACCAGGGTTCAAGGGTTCCTAAGAGGAACCTGAACATTTCTCTGAATTTGCTTCACATCAAGTGATTGGCACTGTTTAATAGAGAAGTACAAATTACAAACTGGTCTCAAACCTGCAATGACATTTTGACACAGATTGGTCCCTTTGCCACCAGAGTTCATTGTTCTAGCCTCAGTCTTCCGACCTGTGTTTTTGTGCCTTAACCCAAGGAGTTAACACAGCCTCTCTACAGTATCTATAGAGGGCAGCACAACTGAGCTGCCCAATTGCCTTAGCTTGTGATAAGAAGTAATTCCTCACTTCCACCACCTGGGACCAGGTCAATCTGGCTTCCACGGTAAACTCTGGGTTAGGAAAGAAGCTGTCAGCTGTGTTCAGATACACAGTAGTTGAGCATGCAGATTGTGACAACCTCACAAGAAGTTCCTCTCATTGCTGAAACACCCTTATGAAAAACTGTGGTGAAGGAAAAATGCAAAGGGAGCCTGAGGGAAGAGAACAGCTAAAGGAAGAGGGTTTAGAGACATGCATCCCTTGCAAGCAAAGAGAGCAGAGTCAGTCTGTCAGAGGCCCTGCTAAGAGATCCACATAATTCCTAATTGCAGTTGTCCATCATGGGGTACATATCCCAGAGTCTGCCATGCGTAGCTCATCCTGCAGGTACCATCATCCATCTTGTGGTCTGTGATGGGGCAGACACCATGGAACAGCCACTAGGGAAGACTCCTGCGCCGAAGGGGGAGAGACTAAACAAGCTGTCTTTTCTTCCCAGGCTACCATGCTGTATTAGCTCTCTCAAATTTAAAATGTTTTTGATCAGATAAAGAAGCACTACAAGGAACTGTTGCTCACTCATCAATGCCTCTGAAAGACATCACAAATGAGTACAATTTAGGTTGTCAGAACTGTCACTTTTTTACGTGTTTTATTTAATGCAGGTTTATTAATCCACATTAACAGTAAAGTGAAAACCTTTTGTTACAGTGAGAAAAAGGAAAGGGATACTGGAAACCTTTCAAGCTCTTATGAAGGCTACTAAACGTAGGACAATATTATGAAAACACTTATTTCGCAATCCCTAAAAAGAATTAAGCTATTTCTAATGTGAAACACATTAAACTCTTTCATTATTTAAAATTCAATGTGAAAGAAATATCTGCCTAAGGCAAAATTTTATAAACAGAGACACTTAAAAATATTTGAACATGAATCCATGGCTCTCTTTACAGAAGCATTTGCATAATGGACCCATCCTTGGTCCCTGCACAGAGCCCAAGGAAGCTGGCTGTGTGCTGGGATGCTCCCCCAGGCTGTGGAACAGGACAGCAGAGTCCTCTGCTGATGTTCAGCATCTGCCACCTCCCCTTCTTGGCTACTATTTCCATTTTACAGCTCTACAAGAGGCTGACCAGCAGCGGAGCACAAAATGGCTGCCTGTATCCCACCTTTTCTTCAGAAACATCACAAATGTGCACAAACCCTTTAGAGCAACAAAGGTGTGATGCTGGGCTTTTCAGCACCCGTGGTTCGCAGACATCCTGAGCGCACATTGCTGCGTCCCACTCCCACACTGACCGCGTCAAAACTGCACCAATCTAACTGTCTGCAGGGTGCAATTTGTCCTTACCAAGCTTCATTGTCAAAGCACCATTCTTGACTTAAATTTAAGGCTTAGACTACTTTAACTTGGGCAAAATGACCCTGATAAGTTGCACAGTGTAACAAAAAAGCATGACTTGCTTTGTTAGGCTCACAAACACTAACAAACACTAGATTTCACTCAAGTCTATCATGGTGCATAAGACTCATTGAAATCTTCCCAAATACATCACCACCTTCAATCCCGCCCGAGCAATGAGATGCTCCAGCTTTTTTACAACACTCCTGTTGACTGACAGAGGCTTCTCCTAAACTTAATTAAATCCTTGTGTTGTTGGAGCTACAGAACAAGCCTCTCATAGCAGCCAAATGTTGTGAGAACCTGATCCTCCTCATCTTCCTCACAAACATACACTTTCAATTTGCTGAACTGCAGCAGATCATAGTGCTGCATGTAACAAGGGTAGCCTCACTGTTCCACATTTTAGCTGAAAGGCAAATCTACTGGAAGTGAGGGTGTCTACTGTCCTGCACTTTAGGACTCATTTCTGTTTATGGAGAGTAGATACAAACACATCACCACCTTGCTGAGAGCAACATGTGTCTCTGCACAGGCGTCATTGCCATGCAAAGCAGAAAGAAGAGAGAATCAAGCCCAGAAAACTGCTGCTCAAATTGTCATTTGACATGAGGCTTGGCAAATGCCAAGTGCTCTTTTTGGAGCAAACCAAGACCTTTAACTGCTCAGAAGACGTGGAATGTGGAAAGCCTACTATGTGAGCTGTAGAAGCTTTAATTCTGCTTTGCCCTTCTTTTCCTGATCTCAGTGCAGTCTATGAACCTATTTTACCGAACAAGCAAGCAAAGGGAAATATCATAAGGTTGTCCAAAGTTAAGTCAAGAATCCTATAGCAAAGACAGGAATAAAACCCCAACAATGGATGAACCTCCTGTCTTAACCTCACACTTGGAAGTCAAAGGCATGACATTCTTCTGAACCTCAGTCCTATGAACTCCAACCCATTGTACTTTTGTGATCAGCCTTTGTAGCTTGAAAAAAAATTGAGGTTTTGAGTCCTTTTTTCCAAGACAGTACAGACAATAAAACATATTGCAAGTCTACATTTATTAACCTTCTTGAAACGACTCACAAATCAAAATAATTCAGTTACAAGAACTGGGTTTACTTCTGTCTTCAGCAGTTGCAAGATGTAGCTATATCGTAAAATACATTCTTTAATTTATTTTTGGAGTTTAATCTTGATCTATCATTCCCCATTTCAGTGGCATTTTGGATACTACCATGTTTTTGTAGTATTAATAACATCATAATCTTCATTAGTATGCAAATCTATACCATCTGACAAGCTCCTGTTCTCTTCCATGAGCTCCTTTGTTGTTGCGGCCTCATGAATTCCATTACGAGACTAGATTATTATCAAAAAGTGGGAAGGGGGGGGGATGAGGAATGGAGAGAATGACATGGAAATTATAATCTCTTGTTTTAATAATGAAGCGAGTTTCGTATTGCAGTTCATTCTTGCATCAGATGCTACTGAGAGAAAAGGGAGCAGAAGGGAGGAAATTCTTACAAAACTGCTTCTACACAGTAACCTTTCCAGCAGATGCCACTGGAGGGGTGGACTGGAGGGAGATGTTGCCCAGCCCTGTCTCTCATTTACATTTCAGATAACAGCCATGATTCTATCCATATGTTTTTGTGATTCATAGCTTTATGGACAGCAAGAGAAAACAAAACAAAAAAATTCCTGCCATTGAAAAAAACGGTGGCCATTTCCTCTCCAATTAAACCGATATCAAACAATCATCAGTCTTAGTATGCAATCACAATAATTGTTTAAAAACTATAATTATTCTTGGAGCAGTCTGTGGCTGTAAAAATAAGTGTGATTTGACAGAACAGCAAAAAGCTTATAGGAGTGCAAACATTCCTTCCTGTCTGAAAATACGAGGGCCCCATCCCCTGGGCAGGGCACCGATTTCTGAATTTGTTGCTGCAGAGCAGCTGCTTGAGCAGCTGAGGTTGCGCCGCCCCAGTTCCTCTCGCTGCCCTGTCATTCCCAGCTCCACCTTGGTGCCCTTCCTTGTCTCACCCAACATCTGTGTACTTTTAGGCTACGGGGAATTTAGGGGAAAGCTATTACAGGAATAGTGACATTAACTTTGGATGGAAAAGGCCATCGCGCCTCCCAGAGTTACCCTGTTACCCTTCCTGGCTGTCTGCAGACACAAGCAGACATTCCTGCAATGGCTCAAGCCCAGGACACCCACCGGCACTCAGCAGCCAGCTCTGGCAGTGGTGCAACTCCCCACGAAGGCAAGGGAGACATTGCAGCAGGGTAACTACACTATTATCACACCAGAAGGGTATCTAAAATTTTCTTAGTAGTGTAAGGATTCAATCCTCTTAAGTCTTACAGAACCAAGCAATTTCTGAAAACAAATACAATTCCTTAGAAAATAAATGGGACTCACAAAAGTTGCTCCGAGATCCAATATTAAAAAGAGATGTCTATCCCTGCTGCAAAACTTTGTATATTACCCGAATTACTGCTTAGTTGTTATTGATATCAAAGTCATCTCTTTTATTAAAACCTACAATGCTCTCTACAAAGGACCACACGTAGAACATCTTTGAGGTTTAGTCAATTGTAGAAAATCTGATCACCATTAAGTATGGGATTACCTTCTCCTTTCCTATTAAGTATGATTACACATCAGTTAACTTAATCACGTGAATTTAAGTAACACTAACTGCTGTTGTTTATTGACCAATTTGTTAGAGGTCTCCCCTTCCCAAAGCACAGATTTTAGTACTAGAACAAGACTTAATCTCCAAAAACTCCATGAATTTTGTAATTATTCTAAGCTATCACTCACAAAATTCACAGAAAAGATTAGTAAACTTAACAAGAATGCCCAATTTTAAAAGATATTTTGTATTTTTTATCAAAAATAAGTGTGAATTAATATGCTACATTATGTGATCTACAGCATAATATTTCTTCTTTATTTTTGCTACTTAAAACATACATTCAAATGCTAATATAAAAAAGTTTATATTTTAAAATGCAAACTAGCAACTCATAGCTACACATTAATTAAACCACTTCCAGTTTCCCTACTTTCCTAGTGGGGGCTGTCAAAAATCAGAACTTTCGTCATACTGAAGTCACACCGATACGCTCAGAGTTCCCTTTGTTCTCCTCCTCATTAAGGAAAAACCTGTCATTAAGGGAATCTATTTAAAGCAAGCAGGGAAATGTGTTTGGACTTTGATTATGGCAATTAAAAAAACCCTGCTAGTCAAAGATGGTGCTTTTTTATTATTTAAATAACATTTCACATTCTTCTAAGACATTTTACTAAGAAGATTGTTAAATTAGGTGATAAAAGGTTACTTTTGTCTTTGAAGCTGAAATATGTAACTATTATTTCTTATCTGCCCGGAATTAGAAAAGCTTCAATATCCTATATTTTAAAGGACTCACTATCAAAATTCACCAGACTTCATAAAACAAACAAATGCTTCACTTCCTGCCCTTGTTTAATCCCAGCTAGACAATTTCTTCTGCTTTTTGAAAAGGAAGTTTTCTTTCAACATTTGACAGAACAGTATCTTTTTATTTTCAAATTGCACAGAGTGTGGTTGGGAAGCCATAACCACCACCTTTTCAAAGCATGAGAAATGGGACAGTTGTCAGGGATATATTTTAAGAGGAAGGCTCAGACAGAATAGCGGAGGTAAAGAAAAACAATGTTCTTATCTTCTTTTTTTAAAGCCAGAACAAAACTAACATGCAACTGAAAGGGGCCAAGTAGGTCAGATCACAATGCAGAAAGACGTACTATAACACAAAATCTTAATTCTCTCTACCGCCTACAGATGTGAATGTTGGCAAATTATTCGTAACCACACACACAGAAATTTCTCCTGGCAATATACACAGAGTTGAAAAATCCTATGATGAATTACATTTTCATATACTTTCAAAAGTTTTGACAACTAATCCATCCTGCTGAAATTGTATCATTTCAGATCTCTGAGCAGACTTGCAAAGTACCATCAGTTTTCAGATAACCCAACAATAATATTTTCGTCACTGACATTCAAATCTATATTTCCCACTAAAATCCAAATGATGTTGGTCTAACGATGTCAGGATGCCACTTACTCACTCCTGGACAGATAAGTAGGTGGAGTTATTTATAATGCAGTTCTGATCAGAAGTAAGAGCACAAAATCTGTGCCCAACGTATAACAAAAGAAGACAAAGTAACAGCATGAAGGATAAAGAATATAAAACACACATATATTTGATGTACGTGTATTTTTCCAAACAAATGTAGAAACAGTTACACAAAAGAAATCTAGATGAACTGTCTCATCACTGCTGAACTTCAGCTCCTGAATTTGTCACCCACTATTTATGTAAAAGAAAAGGGCTCTCTACTGTGAAATAATAAAAATGTTATAAAAACATATATTGGATTTCCTTCACTGCCCTACAGCCATCATTGAAACGCTTGCTGGTCTCCTGTCAGTGCCAAGGAAGTGACAGTTTCAAGACGGAACATGTCTGTATTTGACACTGCCCAAGTCCACATGAATCTAAGAAAACTGGCAGCAATATCCTTAACAGAAGATATTTATAGAGATCAGAGGTTCTGCTTCTGCCCTGCATCCACATACCCTCAGAGCTGGTCCCCGTTCTCCTACCTGGCAGGGCCATGGAAGGGAAGGGCAGGCACCACTGCTGGTGAGCACCAGCACCGACCCCTGCTCGGCACTGCGGGCTCCAGCTACCACAGGTCAGCACTCCAAAAGAAACGCCTCGGCAGGGTCCGGGCCTGCTCCTACATCCCCCAGGGAGGATTAACACTAACAAGGCCCTAGGGGGGGAAAGCTGCCATTTGGTGCTGCTGGCTGCTGTGATGATACGCTGCCTTCGATTTACAGGAACTTAGTACCCCCAGTAATGCCCAGCATATGCAACTACCAATTCCAATAGCATCACACCAGTCAGAACTACTCAGCAATATCTAACTAGCTGACAATTCTGCCTTTATCCAGCAGGCTTAATTTCAAAAATAATTTTATTGATTCTTCTCCCTCTGCCTTTTATCTTTCCAAGACAATCCATTGTCTTCTTCCAGACTTAACCATCCCCAATCAAATCCACTGATAAGTCAGTCCAGCACTAACATTTTTGCCTGTGCTGTTTTAGCATCTAAGAAGTCTGAAGATTCAGTCATGAAATCATATAAATCAAGAGATATAAATGTAAAACAGAAAGCCTCCAAATCCAACTGCTAGCCTGTATTCTAACTGTTTTAATGGACTCTGAAGCTTATGTGACCCATAGCACATTAGAATTCCCAACATTTCTGCCAGAATAACTACAGGGACAAGGGCCTGAGTGTCAGAAAAGCAAGAACTGGCACACAGTCTGAAGAGAGATACTCAAAAGTTTAAATTGATATGATTTTCTGACACTTGTTTCAGAAATCATATTTTTCAACCTCCTAAGGCTCACCCAGTTATAGCTTTACTAATGAAAAAGAGAATAAGCTAAACTATTTTTCACTGATAATGCATATTAATGAGGAACTGCAAAATACATTACACCACTCTACCTTTCAAACTTTATGCATTTAAAAAGCATAAACGGTTTGGCATTGCACTTCAGAAACACAGCCCTTTTTAATAGGCTCTCCTCTGCGACCTTGAGTTAAATAGGATTCTTTTCATTTCTTGTTGACTCCAAAATTGGAGCGTGTCAACCTATTATGAATATTTTTCTAAATACTAGCAAACTGGGTTTTTTTCTCTGTGCTTTAATTAAAGGACATCTACCCTTGTAATAGATATTTAATAGCAGGCAATTTTTTTTTTGAGATCTAATACACTAAGGTTGTCTTGCAGTGACTACATGTTAATAGACGTTAAAGATTACAGACCCCTGGTAAATAGGATCATTATAAATGACTTAATGTCAAAGAACTATGGAAAATTCCTTGAAAGGAATAACTTAGTAAAAGAAGGCAGAAATACTGTTTTACTGTTATCAAAACTAAAGAGTTTTTAAACTTAAAGAGTCTGTCTTCAGGAAGCATCTCAACATACAAAACCCAAGACTCAGTACTCACAATGATAAGCACTATGCATAGCAATTGCACAAGAAGTCTTACCTATTTTTGACTTTTGACCACAAACTTTTATGCAGCCCAACGTTTGTTGGTAGATGGCATTCACACAGCCCTACATAATTCAAAAACTTACAAAAGACAAGAAAAGAGTAGCAAAGTAGAGTCAATGGGAAGCTAACAACTTAAATGCCTTGCTGAATCTGCACTTCATTTTTATACTGTGAATTTGCCTGGGTAGAGTCCTATCCAATAGGGAGATAAATATCATCTCTGAACTAAAGATCTTACCAACTTCAATGGAAGACATCCATATGAACAAGAAGTTCATATCTAAGTTGCTCCACCTAAAAATCTAACAAAAGTCAGAGCAGGTAAGCAGCAGCCAGCCTATAAACACGATCCCAGGAAGTTATACTGTCTGGTATATTATGGGCAAGGAAAGGTACTAAAAGATAAATCTTATACAAAGCTATTTTGCACTGTGAAGAGTAATTAGAAGCACATACACACGTCTGCTACAAGGTTAAAACCCCCTTTTATTTGCTCTGAAATCTCTAGAATAGACTCTATAGGTAAAACATACAATCTTATAGCTATGAAAAGTAATTCACAATTTAGGATTTAGTAATCATAAATATTACCATAACTCTGATGTAATTCAGACTTTGGCCATTCAACAAAATGCAAAGATTTTGAACACTGCAAGTCAGCAATGACTGAATGGTACATACCAACGGCTTATGAGCACCGTAAGTGAGCTGAGGTCACAAGGCTGCGTAATGGAATTGAGCAGTTAATGCTGACATTTTAATTTATTGTAATGTTAGACACTGAGGTATGTATTGTACTTTAATTCTTACAAAAAAAAAGGGGGGGGTGGGGGGGAGATTAAAACCAAAATCACTTTCTTTGCCTCTATCAGTTTAGTTATGCGTGATTGTGGTGCCTATGGCACAATGTATTTGCAACCAGCAGAAGCAGGGGAAGGAATTTAATGATATTTTATCAATTATTCAGACACAATTACCACAACTACTACACGATCTGCTCATACAAACTTTTTCTAGTGTATCTCATCTCACCTATTTCAATCTGAATTATTCACTAAAGCATTGGAAAAAGTCATACCTACTGAAAAGTGAAATGCTTTGCAAAATTGTGTCTGTTTTGACAGAAAAATTTCAGACAAAAATCAGTAGACAAAGTGCCCTTTTCAGTCTTAAACAAAAGGTTTCAATTTTTCCCAATATTTATTTCAAAAGCCTGTAATGATGAATTGTGCAAAAATTCGTAAGGATAGAAACATTCTGAATTTATAAAAATACCTTGCATATACCAAAACAATATTTATGTAATTTTGTAAAAATGCCAGACTCTCTAAGAAGGAAGCTTTCTCTTCAGCTCTAATTATTTCAAACATGCAAAAGCATCCACATTTGGCACTTGAATTTTGTGACTTGGCAATCCTTGTTCTTGTAATTGTTCCTAAACCAAGGAAATTTAGTATTTGTTTAAAAGAAAGATAAGGCATACTAGTAATCACACTTTATTTAGTAAAACCAACTGTTGTTACTCAAATTATTAAAAAGAATGCTATCTAATCCCTGACAAAATCTTGTGTTAAATTGGATTAATTAAAATGAATATCATTACTTTTACAAAAGGCATTTTATCCCATTTTTACATCCAGCAGATTTCAATTTAAAATTAGAACAGATGTAATAAATGTATCAAATGAAAACAATTTCATACTTGAACCTGAATTATGTTTACTTTTTCCTATTAATAAATGGACCAAATAGAAGTATAGATAGTCAGTAATACCTGGCCTATGATCAAACATCCACAGTTAATTATGGTATTTTAATTCTCAAAACCAGAAGCATTTTAGTCTCATCATCTCTGCTTTCTGCAAATGTATTGTGTAATTTTGACAGCTGCAGGATGTGTTATACTTCAAAGAAAACGGGAAACTAGCTTGGGATGTCTTTTTTGATTCCACCTCATCGTGACCTCTGCTATACAGATAGCTATCCATGAAACTGGACTGACACCGTATTTGCAAGCTGACTGCTCCTATTTCACAGAATATTTCTGGAGATGTTACGGTAGAAGACAATGAAAAATATAAGCCCTAACCAGAACAGCTCAAGCTTTAAAATACTGTCGAGCTTTATCATGAATTAATTTCTCTTTTAGTTTGGGAACAAAAAAGTAATACAGCGAATGTTTTTCAGCCTTTCATTGTTTCCATTGTCTCCAAGTTTCCTCTTAGACAGTAAGGTCTGTAGAGAACAGCCTCATCTTTTGATTGTGTCTGAAAGTCCTAGAACTCCAAAACTAATATCAATAGCTAACAGTGTTTAAAGGCGTCGCTTACGTTAAAAAAGGTATAACAAGATTCCAAGCAAAAGCTTATCTCTTCAAAAGCCAGAAATAACAAAGTACATCTGGAGCTATATCCAATAGGTCTTTAAAATGGCCACCTACTACCAAGAACTTTGGGAATGAAAGGACTCGGTATCAAACTCCAGAAAATCTGCTGGGAAATCGTTGCATCTACTGATCATTGAATCAACTACATATCAATAAAGTAATTCTACATTAAGGATAACTAGCTAATTATACTCATACTAAATCTTCAGGTACCTTTTCCTTCTGTTTAAGGTAGATGTAAAATCTATCCTCTTTTTAAACAATAGCCCATTTTATCAAGAGAATATGAAATCTGGAGAAAAATGTAGTTAGCAGAAATCACCTTGAGATGCACAAACCACCAACTTAATCAACAATTCAAAGATATTGTTCCTTCTTATTTCATCACATATGACAGCAAATAAAAGTGTTTTTAATTGTGTAATATTGACTCTTCCTCTAAATAGACTTTAGAAAGCTTTTATGTCCATTTATTTTCCTATGTTTCTTGGTAAGGTAGAATTTTTCTGAGTCATTACTACTTCAGATACAGCCATTATGATCATCTGTAAAGATAATAAATAAGGTATATGTGAAAAAATATATACCAGAAGAGGTCCATTTTCCAAAGCGTGTTACTATTCCCCTCTCTTAGGTGGTAGCACTGTAGGGGCTTCCTCTTTTAGTTCACTGCAACACTGCATTTCTTACGATATTCGTGTGCTTCAAGAGAAATAATCTGGCAATTAGTGTCAGCTAATGGATACTTCAGAACTTCTCCTCCTATTGCAAAGCTGCATAAATGTCCTCCAGATTACTGTCCCACTGATGTATTTTGTAAAATGATGTACCTTTAAAATTTCATTATTATTGATTGCTGCCCACTTTCTGCAATGCACAGGGCATCCTGCTGCCTCACAATCCTTCCTATTCTGAGTTGGGAAAACTAGTTTTTAATATCTTTCTTTGTCCTCATCTCAATTTCATAGGCAATGAAAAAAAGAAAAAGCAGGCAAAAAAAGGGGGGAAAAAGAAAAAAGATTTTTTTTGTCAAGCTGAACTCCCAAGACTCCCCTTATACAATATAAAAATCTGAAATGCATGTTACTCTTGCTATTTTTTTATATCTATAATTCATTTCATCAGACTTTCTTTCATGTATCCATAAAGTGATTCAAACAACAGAAATGGTCTGAGTAAATACAGAGTTGGTTTTCGTTTTATGCCTGGAACAACTAGTCTTGCAGATATGAAATTTCAGTTATTACATTTAACATAGAGAACTATAGCCTTTCAAACGTGCGAAGTTATATTAATCTCTAACAAATGGGACTTTGGCTCTCACTCAGGGTAAATCATTACGCAGTGCTACTTCCATAATAGCTTTAGTTAAATCAATTCTCTTTTTGGTCAGGTTGGAGACCACAGAAAGGCACAGTTGGCTGGCTGACTGAGCCTTTTGGCTATGACGGTACTAATGGTCAAAGCATTGCACAAGCCAGTGTCAGTTTTTAATATGTCTTGCTAAGGTCACTTCAATCCACAGTACAGTAGCAAGAGGCAAAAAGAAACATAACCAAGGGTAACACATGTATTTGTAGCTGGCCAAGTGAAAAGTGCATTTTGTTGATGCACCACAGGAGAAATAGCAGCACTGGATTGCTCTGCTAAGTGTGAAAAACATCTTTTGTCTTAAAACGTGACTAACAGAGCTACCACTGAACATGGCTTGTATATAGTGCGTCTTCCATGGGGAGCTTATCTTTGTAGACATTTCTATATACTCAGAATCTCAAAATGGATCTTTTCTACCCATAAATGAGACAAATCCATGGGTTCAGATGTAGTTATGGCTCAGACAGAAACAATACAGATGGTCACAATGAACCAGATTTGGTTCAGCTCCATGATAGTCCTCCCCAACTGGAATCCAGTTCAGGACTCAGGGTAGTAGATGTGGGTTAGACAGCTCAAAAAAATCTCTCTGACACAAAGATTTTCCACCTGAAGCAGAAAAAGAGCCAAACAACAAAAGAATCATTATTCCCATTTGCAGGAAGGAATGACTTGTGCAACATCCCACAAGGCATCTTGAGTAGAACTAAAACTCAAAGCTGATAAGCCCAGCTTGCTCCATCATCTGCCTCCAAAAGACGGTGCAAACATGATACTACTGTTTAAGACTCTCAGAAATTAAAAGGATTTTGACCCCCACATAGAGTCATAGGTATTTAGTATCCATGAAAAATAAGAACTGTATAAGGACTATGCAAGATAGACAGAAAGAAAATGCATATGCTTTTTATGGAGGTTGCTGAAATAGACTTTCCTTTTTTAACTATGCTGTGGAGCTCAGTAGGAAAGCTGATTTATCCTGCGAGTGCACAGCAGTTGCTCCCTGCTAGAGCTGCTCTTTAAGTTTAATTGGAATACACAGCACTTTTGTAACATTTATATCACGGGGAACATTCAAGAAAAGCAGAAAGACCCTTTCAGTTCGATACACTTATTTCTGTTGTGATCCTGATCACTGAACCCAAGTGGAAATATGAGCCACAATGATTTCTTCGCTGCCTGTTTCAGTCAGGAACTCCAGAGGCAGAAGCGGCTGCTTGCAGAAGAGAAGAAAAACGGGCCAAGACTGGCTAACTCAGGGGACTGGCAATGGGATATGGAGCCTTTCATCTACAGGTCACTGCTTTAAATCCAGCACAGGGCTGTAGCAACCAAAAAGTTATTACCATCAAATGGAGGTTCAGTGGCCTAAGAGAAATCATTTAAATGGCTTCAGCTTCATACAGGCACTCACAGCAGAGAAGGTATCGTTACAATTAGCAAAACTGCATAGTCATCAGCGATGTGGAAGCTTTTGGTGTTTTTCTACATTCCCAGAAACAGAATGGTGTCACTGAAAAAAATCCTGTAATGCTTCATTTGACCAAGAAAATTTATTATAAACCTGAAGACTTGGGGGTTTTTTCCTGTTTTTATCATTATTTTAGTTTTATTTAGCCTCCTTTGGTAGCTTTCTTCGCCTTTCCCCATGCTGTAGATCAGAAGATAGAAGTCTTCTAAAAATGACTTTTCCTAAAAAGTAATTTACACAAATACTGCGAGGTGAAAAATTGCAGCATCTTCAAAGGCCAGGGAAGGAGGAAATTCTTCTGAGGAAAACTACAACAACTTTGCAGGGAAACAAAATTATAAACCAAGTGTATCTAGATAAAGCTAAAATTCCCCATCAGAAGTGCAGCTGTAGTGCCTGACCAGAGCCAAGCCTCAGACATCTCACATCCCCCCCACGCCCCCCCGATTCCACAGCAGCTCAGAGTGCATCTGCCATCCTGGTGTCTCCAGCAGTGGCAGTGTGGCCAGGTGAGAAACCTGGCTTATAAGAATGAACAGCGTGACACATCCAAACCAGAGCCTTCCACTGTTAATGTACTTGCATTTGGCTCAAACATTAAACACAAAGTATTTTTAACTGAAAGCTTCCAATTTTCCAGAGAACTGGGGTGAGTGGGTGTGTAATCTATAAAATTTCAGGAGAAGTTTTAGGAAATGCTACTACAGAGCAACTTTAATATCAGAGCGTAAGGACCACTACTGATTAGTTTTGTATCTACAATATATCTGAAAGAGACTTTCTACATACCTGACTGTCTGTGTTCAACAGTCAGGAATTGTGATAACTGGGTGGCTCTTCAGGACATATGTGACTTGCTGCAGGTGTTCACATTGCCCGTCTCAGGCTTTAATGTTTTTGTTTTTCATAGAAGCATAGAATAGTTTGGGTTGGAAGGGACCTTCAAAAGGTCATCTAGTCCAACCCCCCTGCAATGAGCAGGGACATCTTCAACTAGATCAGGTTGCTCAGAGCCCCGTCCAACCTGACCTTGGATGTTTCCAGGGATGGGGCATCTACCACCTCTCTGGGCAACCTGTGCCAGTGCTTCACCACCCTCATTGTAAAAAATTTATTTCTTCTATCTAGTCTGAGTCTACCCTCTTTTAGTTTAAAACCATCACCCCTTCTCCTGTCACAACAGGCCCAACTAAAAAGTCTGTCCCCATCTTTCTTATAAGCACCCTTTAAGTATTGAAAGGCTACAATAAGGCCTACCTGAAGCCTTCTCTTCTCCAGGCTGAACAAGCCCAACTCTCTCAGCCTCTCTTTATAGGAGAGATGCTCCAGCCCTTGGATCATCTTCATGGCCCTCCTCTGGACCGGCTCCAACAGGTCTATGTCCTTCTTGTGCTGAGGACTCCAGAGCTGGATGCAGTACTCCAGGTGGGGTCTCACCAGCAAGGAGGAGAGGGGCAGAATCACCTCCCCTGTTTACTGAAACAGTAACCATCTTTGCTTATGGGTATATGAATTGCTTCATGCACATAGATAATGCATTGAAGTCTAAAGCACTGCTTATCCATCCTCTAAGCAGCACAATACTGGCTGTCCCTCTGCTTCCATTCAGAGCACCATACACCAAAAAAAAAAAGGTTAAAAGCCTCCCTGATATTATAACAAAAAAGTGCCAAAAATAGGTGCTTCCCCCACCATCACCACTATTTTGAACAGATCATCACAGAAAGGATTACTCAGCTGTAAGTGTTTGGTAAGGATTTTGTCAACCCTTTCTACTGAATGATATCACCTTCTGCAACTAACACTAAGCCCAGTGAAGTGACTCTACTGTGGCTTATACATGAGACAGCAGCCTCCTCCAGAATCGCCATGCAGCATTAACATACCCTTCTTAACTGAGAAGCAACTAACATTCTGCCACCAGAGCATTTGGGAAAGCTAAAGCCAAGACTGGATTCACGCAAATACATTCCTGTTGTATTTTGTATTCCAGTTAATATTCCTGATTTTATCAATCATATTATGTAGGTGCAAGTGTTACAGCAGAGGCCACACAGTTATTCAGTGTTTAATAGTTAAAAGAGATGCTTGTGCTAAATAAATTTGTGCAGTTCCGTTGTGAAAATTCTGCGTTCAATAGGTCTCATCAAATCTTGTTGCCTGGTATGCCTGGATTGGTTTAATAGCATGTTCAGCTCTAGAACAAAACATGCAAGGGCAACAGTTCAAGAGTCTTGATCAGTCCTTTTCTGCTCTGCAGGTACATGTAATGCTTCTGCAGGTAGAAAACTCATATATATATACACATGCTCACTATATTTCTTTATTGATGAAAAAAATGTTTCTGCGTATTTATAACAGCTCTGCAAAGTACTCTGAGCATTCTGCAATTTAAAGCTTTAAGAGTACCCAAATGTAAGATTTTTTTTAAACAAAAATTGCTGCAAATATTTACAAGAGGCAAAGAGATTGTTGAAAAGCTAGCAGTATGAGACAATAAAAATGCAATATTGACTGCGAAACTTCACATGCTTCACACTCCAAAGTGTTACACAACAACACTAAAGATATGTTACATCAATAGTTAGAATTTAATTCAGGGGTACAATAGATACCCGAGTCCGTAACAGTCATTCCAGGAAGCATCCATTTAGGTGCATCCACAAAAGCAAATAATGCCTTTCCTATTTAAGAATAGGATAGAGATTACAAAAAAGCCAACCTCTAGTGAAGTATATGAATGGAAATCCCAAGGTTTCTTTCTAGAATATATAGAACTATTAAAGCAAGCTGGGATTTTGTAAAGGTTAGGCTTCACAATTCTGCCTTTTGATCATCTTACAATAAATGGCCCATTTATTTGAACTTTTTGGTTTCTTTTTGACATATTAAGTTAGGTGCACAATGTAGTTCGACCTATCATTCTCAGCTCAGCGGCCAGGTATATCTCATATAGTCAGTCTTTTTCATATTTAGGTATGTCTGTAGAACAATAATCAGTTCTATCATATGAGCCAGTTTTAAGCACTGTAGATAAAAATCTGGTCCCAATGAAGTGAGTGTCATGGCTTTAGCAACAGATATTATACCATGTATTACGTAATTATATTCCTGTAGTGAGGAAGAAACAAGAAGTATCTCAATGAAGTATAAAAGCAATTAAGTTAATTGCTATCCTATAGTGTTTTAAGGGAATGGTATCCTTTCCCAAACCCTCTTGTAGGTTTCCACAGCAATGATTCTTTTTCTGTACTCAGCTTTGTAGGATGACTGTGAAAACCTACAGGAAATCACTGACTTGGATACAGAAGAGAGAGTGAGGACCACAACTGAAGTAGAGACTTTTCTTTATTAAATTAACATCTGCATCGATTTGCACAACTATCCAACATATCCCATGAGTTGTGCTTTTACTTTCCAGATGTGAGGGGCTACCAGAGAGAAAGGATGGGAAAAGATCAACCTCAGTAACAAGAACTAAAAAGCCACAGCAACCCATCACATCATACTTCCCACGAGTCCTAACAGTTGAGCTGAAAAGCATCCTGGCTTGATAACCCCTTGCCCTACAAGACAAAGGCACTGGGTTAGATGGTGTTTGATCATCCAGTCTCAGGGAAGCAGAGCCTAAACTCCCTCTGCTAACTTGAAGTCTCCTACAGACACCTGCCATGCTGTGCAAAAGAACAGCCTGACTCCAAAGTGAAGCCGCAGTAACTGAGAAGCCCCACCATTGCCAATGTCACCCCAGGGTAGGATTCAAATATGTGGTGCAAATCAGCTGAGCCAGGAGCGTGCTGCTCCCAGAAGTATACAGGCAGGGATGACAGGATAGTAATAAACAATGGTAGTTTTTTTCAAAATGGAATTTAAATAACCTAGGAGGCAAAGGAATCTTTAGTAAGGCAAAATATGGTTAAAGGGGAGCGACTGCATGTCGTGTTTCATAACAATAACAGCAAGGAGCAGTCTAGGAAAAGCAGGGGAAGGTAGTCTCTTGGGATAGTTATGGGTGGCCAATCCCATGCATGCATTTTTGCTCCCAGAATCGGATCTAGCTAAAAATTCTCCACAGTCATCATGACTACCTAAAAATTCTCCACAGTCACGGTAACCGTAACATGTCCTGAAGCTCCTCAGGCCTCAGCCAATCTGCTCAGAGAATTTCCACTTCTGCCACATTCTCCATGTCTGTATTCCTGTATCCCCATATTCCTCATTCTTGTGCCAGAAAACATCTCAGCCTGTCCTGTTGCAAGGTCCCACAGGCACCTACTGGCAGCTGAGACTCATTGCAACTTCATCATCTATCAGGGAAACCATCTGAGCAGCTTGCTTGGAAAATGACTCCTCACTGGCTCAAGAACAGTCTTCCCTCCTGCTGCTGCAGGGCTTTCAGAAACCTGGACAGAGGCTGCAGTAATTCAGAATTCAATTGATAGACTTGGCAGGAAGAAAAGGGAGTGCAGTGATCCAGTCTCCAACATATATCTTGCGTTTGTCTATAACAATCGTACACCATAAGCTTTTGAAAAAAGCTTATGTTAAAGCCTTTCTCCTATGAGAAATGATGTTAAAGATGATGTTAAAGACTTTCTCTGACTCTTGCCCTGCCAAGCTTGGTACCTCCTGGTTTCTTTAATCACAAGAAGAAATCCAGTTACCTCATACACAACCTTTTCTATTTCTCTCCCATTCTATTGAGTCTGTAGTGTTTGTACTTAGAACCCTTTCATTCTTGTTTCTCTGTGCATTATCCACTAAATATTATTCTTCTGGATATCTGTGATACCTAGTGAATTAAGTAGTTTATATTAAGATGAATACTCAGTATGTTTAATATAACAAACACTCCCTAGACCACTATATGGTGGACAACTGGCACACTTTCAGTACGTTGTAAGGTAATGATTTTGTGGGCATTGACTCTAGATTAGGTTGCCCATTAGCTCGCATGTATATGTTCTTCTATTAATTATGTTAGCATAAACATATGATAACATGATCACTATATTCCTCACTAATGCTGCCACAAGGCATGTAGCTGATGCATGATGTTAGCCATGTGGATACAGAATTATAACATTCATAAGTTTCAAAGGGGTAAGAGAAATGGGACTTAAAATCCTTAATCTTTTGTTAAAGCTAAACACTAAAAGACCAGTATCAAGGGATGAGATAAACACCAAGGTTATAAGGAATTAATGATACATGAAACTGCATCTTTTTGCTCTGAGTCATCCTGCAAATCAGGGGTATCAAACAAAGGTCAGGAAAGTAACACTTGGAAAGCTACAAAAATAGAGTAGTTAGGGGGGAAAAAAAAACAACATAAAAATGTCACTATTATATCTTTCTTAAAACCCCACACCTGATTATCTAATTGCAAGTGTAACACCTGAGTGCCAGTCTCCTTTGGTCTATAGTTTGCTGTCTGGAGCTGAGTAAGCCATAAGTTTATTTAAGTTCTTTTCTTGTCAATGGGTAAAATACCTCAAAAGCAAGAGAGCTGTGTGTACTGATTAGAAATTCCTCAGGTGTTTTAGCATTTCCCACTTCATACCCACCAGGCACACATTTCACATGCAGCAAAAGTGTCAAGACAATGTATCTACATCCAAAAGCTCTTCATACATTTCACCCTCTGGGAAAACAACCACCATTTTCTGAGGTATGGAAGCCTAATTTTACAGGGCAAAAGGCTTATTAATGCAGTCCATGTATGTGGTCTAATTCTGCACTCCGTAACTGCATGCAACAAGCATGGTCCTGAATTACAGGGCTTCCCTGTCTGACTCAAGGGAATACTTGGCAGTCTGCCATAGCCAAATTCCTGAAATAGTTAAGAATTTACTGTGCATAATCTCTCTCATCATGTCAGAATAATCTTAATTTTTGCCTCAGGTTGCTTCAGAGTGCTTGTGAGTGTGAAAAATATTTGACACTGGAGTTGCGTCAGCACTGTTGATCAGTTCTGTGGACTGGAAGGCAAAGTGTGAACTGGGAGCACAATGTATGGCTATACAGCATGTAGGAGTTTACCAGGTATTAAGGAGAGTTAGGATTGCATCAGTAGCCTTACTGCCTCATTCTCCATGAAATTCTACTGAGTAAAGCTGAGAAAGAAGGAAAAAACCCAAACAAACAGGAGGAAAAAGAGCAAGATCCTGCTCCAAGTGAATTGGTTATTTCCATTTTCAGGTAAGCATCTTGCTGCATACTCCAGGGCACCAGAGCGCAAACAAAGAATAGGTAATGCTAAATTTCTCATAACAGCATGATCAAGAATTGAGCTATAACTGTGGTATGGTTTGTACACCATTTGAGTTTCAAACTTGGTAACTACTTTAGATCACCCACCAACAATTGTTCACCATTTGCAAGTTTTCTTACGCTATCAGCACAGCAGGATCCCTTCTTCTTGAAAAAAACAGGCTTTTCTGAAAAACATTTGGTCAGCCTTACATTAATGTATGCCTTAATTTTGTCCTATAAAACAGGACCTTCCTGTCCTGTAACAGGAAGAAAAAGAATTGGGCTATAGGTCAGATGAAGTACAGTCAGGCGCCCTGAATTTTCCCCTGCTATATTCTTAATATAAGAAATAGTAGGTATACAGCAGCTGTACCTAGTGTGACTTGCTAATAATTAAGTACTTATGATTTCATCTCCTTGCCAATTTTATACTGCATACTGAAGGAGGCAAACTGTATTAATCTGATATAAAGACCTCTTGTTTGGAAAAATAAAATCTCTCTTTATGAGCTCTGCATAACCATCTGAAATACTGTTTATTTACCTCTTCAGTTGTTTAATAGGTATTTGGGACTATAACATACCATTTAAATGCTGTCTCTCAAGTGTAATACTCTTCTCCCTGTTAATTGTGGAAAACGTACATTTTTGTGCAGTATCAGAAAATGAAAGAAGGTCATGACATTCTAGTGGGCTTTTTTTATGGTTTATGAAACCTTCATTAAACTTTTAGAAGACACGGCCTTGAATGGCTTGGGAGAAAGCAAAAACCTCAGAGTGCTTCTGGGGAACATCACCTGTAATTTATTCACTTTGAATGCTTTTTATGGTGCAGCTCAAGACAGATGCATGACATGATTCCAACATCCACAAACCCGAGGCATGAAGTAATTGAATCTATAACCAGAAGCTGGTAAATGGGTAGTCTTATGAGTTATTCTGTAAGCGTTACATGGCGAACAGCTTGCTTCACAATCATTATTTTGCTGTAGTGCAGAAATCACGTAATGAGGACTTCATGCTGTTAGGATCCTAACCCTTGATTGTTAGAACATTTCAGTCATATTAAAAAAATGATATATTGCAAGCAGATAGGGAGAAAAATAGTAATTGGAAGCTCAGCAGTGGGTTAAAGCCACAATTTATTTACCATTTCCCTCACATTAGATGAAACATTAATAGGATTATTAATGAGGATTCTGTATTGGGTTTGTCACATAGCAGTAATGTATCAAACCATTCTGCTGCCAAAAGCATGTTTGTATACTTTTCTTAAGGCTACAGAGAAATCTATTCTAAAATTACTGAAAAAAGTTGATTTTTATAGTTGCTTGAATTAGGACGTGACCTTTAAAGTAGAGAGGCAAAAACAATACATCCATCCAATGATATTGATTTCTCAATTACACAAGGTGAATGCATTAAGGAAATTGAATGACAAATTAAAATTCAGCACTGATTTATTAAAAGCAAGGTGCTGATGAAAAGTGATTCTCTTTACAAGATGCTTTTCTAATTTCCATCGCAATTGCTATCACCACTGTAGTCATTAGATCCCAGAAAAGCTGGTTCTATTTTTGGTCATGTAGGCATAATTCAGAATTGTTTCATGCTTTTTTGTGTTACTTTCCCATTTAATTTAGCTTGATTCTTTGGTCTATGACACTAAAGAAAAACCCCACCCTCCTTTACCAGTTGCTCAGATGCCCAGAGCAACTTTAAAAATGGGAAGGGGGAAAGGGGATACAGGGGTAGCTTGTGCAAAGCCTTTGACCTCTGCAAATGTAAGCATATTTTGTTGTGGTAACATAGTACCTCTTAACAGTTCACTTACGCATTGTTTGCCACTTGGACTTTAAAGGAAATTCACTGTTTCAGGATGAAAACAACAAAAATATTATTCTTAAAAACATCTCAAGTGAAATCAGTCAAATTGATTCAGGCTTCTGCTGTGGCAACTTCAAGATAGATACTGCATGGCTTTTATTTTTAAATTCCCTAGATGAAATCATTATAGTAAGTATTCCTTTTAATAGTTCATAGATTAACTGAAAGACAAGTTCATAAAAATAATTTGTGTCTATGACATAATTAAGTATAAAAAACCCTATAATGTTTAGCTATTCCCAGTTCATTTACTCAAAGGAGAAATGTACTTTGGGAAAGATTTTGACTTGTTACTTTTTTATATGTATATACACACACACAATTTTGGCTTTTTTGTAAAGTAATGCACCTTAGGTCAGTCTCAGAACACTAACTTTTAAACATGAACCCAGCTGCTGCACATAATGATTAGATGAAAAGTCACAAAACAATAAATAGGAAGACTTCCGATCTCAGGTTAGGGATGAGAAGGAAGCAGCTTGCTTTGAAATAATTATTTTACTGCAGAGCAGAAATGGTATAATGAGAACTTCACGCTGCCAGAAGCTGTAACCCTTGATTGCTGGAATACAGCTGTCACATTAAAAATGACACATTGCCAATAGATTGGCATCACTGCAGTAGTCATAGCCCTCACATCTGTGCTACACTTGCCCAATTAAGGAGATTCTTAGTGCAAGTCTAGGCCAAGGTTAATGAAATTATTTAATATGCTTTATTGCAGCAGAGTTCAAAGAAATAAATGGAAAAGTACATTAAAACTTATTATTCTGATTGACAATAGAAAAAATTGAAAAGCCAGAACCCATTGCTCTAACAAACCATCTTTAAGAAACCATTGCACAGAAGCACAGGTAGTTTAACCAAGTTATTCTGTTATAGTTACCTACTTTAAAGATAAATGCTTAAACCAAACCAAAGAAAACAGTTTTCATCATGTCACTGATTAGGGAAAACAAGCTTAAGCACATCTTTAATGAAGATGACATTTCTACATGAAATCCCACTCCTGTAAGCACGAGCCATGCAGCCTTCATTGTATCTCAGCTCTTTAGTGTACACCTCCAAATATAACGAACATAAGCGATACTTGCAAGTCTGGAACTGCAAAGGGGATTGTAGCTGCCAACAGGAAGAACAACTGGCCTAAGACTGAGCTACACTGGTTCAAAACAAAAATGAGTCCTTTCATTGCTGATACCGTCTACTCAACAAAATACCACCTTATGTAGAAACTTGCTTGTAAACTTCCACATTTTAGAAAGAGGGGAGTAACATACTGAAGTTTCACCAACCAGTATTTCATTACTGTGAATATCTTCATTATCATGATTGTAACAATTTTAAATACTTGGACGTGCTTCTCTATCTTGAGGGTGGGACAATCTTTAGCTCTGGAAATAAATACCTTACAGTTAAAGCCCGGTCAGAACCCATTTGAAAACTCCTTTCTCATCACGCTGAAGACTTTAGAAAGTCCAGCAAAAAATGCGTTATACAGTTCACAATGATCTAAGTAGTGCTTTGATACTGCAAATATGCTAGAAAATCCTAAAGCAGGTTGGATTACATTAGATTAAACACAGAATGTGTGTAGAGTCTCCACTGGATAGAGTGTCTTCATCTCTATTAGTCATTGGGGTATGGTGGGGAGGGTCCCCTTTCTCAAGGAAAGAAGAAACTCCACTAATTAACATTTAGTGACAGGAGAAAGGGAGGAGTTATTAGTAACCTTCTGGCTGAGTTCAGCAGAAGCGAGGCTAAAAGTAAATAGCAATAGTAACAGGGAGAATAAGGAATGTCACAGCTCAAAGAGAGGTCCATGTTATTATGGACTCATGGTTTTGGGACTGGACAGGAACACAAGGAAAAGAAAACTAACTGGGCACTCCAGCAGGCACCACATTGCCAGAGCTATGGATTGCCTCTTTCTTTTTGTTTGTGGTTTGGTCTTTTGGTTTGGGTTGGGTTTTTTTTTTTTGGTTTTGTGGGTTTTGGTTTGTTTGGTTGGATTTTTTTGGTTTGGTTTTGTTTTGTTTTTTTAAACTTTGTATAAACTATTTGAAACAGGTGAGGAATACATGGAAGCCTGCCTAGAGCCAGTATTTTGGTTTTACCATGAGCCCTGACTAGAGCAGCCTAGGGCTGTAGTGCCCCAGCAGAGTCTCAAGCCTGCTAGACTTGATGTCGGGGGCGGGGGGAATAAAGCAAGAGAAATGCCACGTGTCTCATATTGACAACATCAAGCAATCAAAAATCATTAATCAGGCTCAAAAGTACCATAATTTTAGATTAATAAATTTGAAACTTGAAGTAACAAACCCCCAAATCTGATTAATTTTACTTTGCTACATGTTTTGAGAGGGTCTTAAGATCCTGTTTTCCTGGCAACTCACTTCATTACCCACAGTGACAGCAGCATAAGAAGAGACCGAGGAAAATCATCTCACAAAAGCATGAATAGAAGTACTGCTGTTCCCAGTGACTGGCGATATTTTGGGTTTCCCTATTCAGGAACACATCAGATTATGACTTGGCCCTACACCATTATTAAATCTCCCTGAGAAGCACTGATTGGCATGAAGTCTTTTACAAGGAAGTTACAAAAGCAGCAGCATCAGAAGTTTAAATGATACAATCCCTACAGACACCCTTCATTTGCAGCACTGCTTCCATGCTCCCCACACCCCAAGACAGACTGCACTTACATCTGGTGAGAATTTCCTCCCCCTCTGCCCACAAGAAAAAAGCATGAGGTTTCACAGAAGGAAAAAGGGAAATCTATTAGACCTTGCAGTTAGATCTCTAAGTGCCTCACAAGAGGAATAAGAAGAGTTAATGTTGCAAGTATCAAATACCCTTGTGAGGCAAAAGATCCTTTTACAGAATGTCCTGCTGTAAGATGCAACTGGGGAATTTGAATGGGTCCCCGATCAAACCTTGAAGTCCATAGGAGTTTACTGGATTCAGTGAGCCGTAGGTTGGACCTGTGCACCTGGGGCAACGCAGTTCAGAAACAGATGCCCTAGAATTGCCTGAAGAAATGCAGACCTATTTTTTGCCCTATGGCATTTCTTTGTCTAGATCGAGCAGTTAATTGAGCAAACAACTGATAGATATGATTTTGGTAGGTACAACTAGATCTAGAAGATAGCTTTTTCACTCAAAAATTATCTTTTGAATGGTAGCAGGCAACAAGAAGGTTATTAGTCTACTGTTCAGAAAAAACTCACAATGAAGTCTTCAAATTATCTAGCCAAATATTTTTCTTTCTGTGTATATACTTATCTAGAGTGAATTAGCGCTACGTGCAAAGCATTTCATGCCTCCTCAAGATCATTTCTCTGTCTCACTACAGTTTGGCAATAACTGAGATAACCACTGAATAAATTAAACACCAACAACACCTATCGAGATGAACAAATAATTTCTGTAGTACTTGTACTGGTGTAATGTGAGTATACTAACACACAGAAAAAAAAAAAATCAGCAGCACCCAGTTACTGGGTGTAACTACATTAATTTTCAAATCATTTGGGCTTGAACCATTAGCTGGTACCAAAAAAAGCTTCATGAAGTAAGGAAATCCACCACAACTGTGAATCCAGTCATTATGATTTTAACAGATATGAAGCCTTTTCTACCAGTACAGACTTAGCTCACTGAGCAGTTTCATATTTGCATGCTCCATAAAACACAAACTTACAATTCCCAATTGCAGGGAAAACAAGTATTTTCAATATTTCTTTTTTTAAACAGCTCAACCTATAGCATCAAATTGTGTCATGCATTGCCAAATAAAAATAGTGTTATCAGTCTTTATTTGATATGCTGCTATAAAAAAGGCAGTGCCAAGCACAGAGCACGAAGATGCTGGCACCTTGCTGCTGAGATGCCTGCAGCTATTTATGGGGCAGGCTGTCAGTCATGAGAATTTGATAAAAAATTCTTTAAAATGTGACAAGGAGGATCAATGTTAAGCTCCATGTAAGAGACATTGTTTTCTACAATTTATATTCCTATTACTTTATTTTTCCCGTATTAAGGGTAGAGAAGGCTATCTGGGCAACAAGGATTAACAAAGAGAAAAAAATAAAGTTGCATTTCCAATGTTTTGTTATTAGGTCTTACCAAAGAATTTAATAAGTTGAATCTTCCTATTAATGCAATTGAAAATTTAATGAGCTTCTTAATTTATGACTTCACTAGGCTTGAATTATAAAACAATAACACAAGCTGCACTCTAATTGCCTGAGTGTGTCTGAAGATGACAGCGTGTTTAGGCTTTCACTTTAGCATCTAATCTAAATATATTAACAAATAGCACAAAAATCATTGCAGTTGTTCAAAGAGACAGGACAGAATTAATTAATTTTTGTGACAAACAAAACCATGCTATTAAAGCATTATCCTTACTGTTATATTCCACATTGCGGTGGAGAATCTCCAAGCTCTTTGCTTAATATTAATAAAGTTTTGTGGCACCCCTGAGAGCTTGTTAAGGAAGATTATTCCCACTAAATCAAAAACGAGATCGAGCTGGCAGTATCATGAAAATTTAGGGTTTGAGCTAGGTCTTAGAAGGTACTGAATGTACTCAGCTCTTTTAAACATGCCTGGAGCTGTAGACATCTCTCTCCAGAAGACAGAGTCTGTTCTTCACCCTGTTCTGTGATAACTGCAGCTTTTTTCTTGAATGACTTTCCCATTCACTTCAATACTTCCTGGGGTTATACAGTTACCAAAAAGGTCACCGTGCTGGTCCACTACGGGTCAGCAAAGGCATTACAGCTGGGAGTCCCAGTAGCCTAACACAGGGCAGTTTCATGCAATGTCTTAAGCTCTACCTGATCAACACTGCATAGCAAACAAGTGCACAACGCAACAGCTGGGTTCAGCTTGCTCAGGCCGGAAGATCTCATCAGTACCGATCCTCACTACAGCAGACTAGTCGCAAAGGATATTTTCCATATGAAACTCAGGTTTTGAAATGCATCTCCCATTATCCCAAACAAAAGTTTTCCTATCAGATAGATATTGATTCTTAATGTTTTCTTTTTTTAACAGTTTTACGTTGTTTCATGACAGTTTAATAGTAGCGTTAACTACAAAATTGTTACATTACATAGGACTTGACACGTTCTGTTAACTTTGTTTTTTAAAATAGTCTGTACTGTTTTCTTCAGAACAGAAAATACACAAAGAAAATGAAAACACTTCATATTGTATTAGTAGATGGGGGGAATTGGTTGGTTTGGGGGTTTTCAAACATATTATGCATTGATACTTCTGTTAGTCATAAAAATTTTATTCCAGGAAATACTATTATAAGAGAAACTAAATATTCCCAAAATGAGTTTTCCTAAATTAATCTGGTATCTTCATTTCACTAAAAGTTACATTCTAACCTTGAGTCAAAATCCTGTTTTCACCTGGTTCTTAACTGGAAAAAGCAGTACAGTAAGTTTTTTATTTTGTCCTTGGGAAGAGAGGGTTATTGCTTAATTACGTCTACCTTCGTACTTTGACACCTGGAATAACACTATTCACAAATTTGAGTTGTTACTGTACCTGTCTGCCAGTCTTCCCACCAGGTGGTGGTAAAGGGGGGGCAGACCCAAAAGTTTCAGAGTTCAAGTTCATTCCAGTACAACACAAATCAGCTACTTACATGATATATGTTAACTCTCACTTGTATCACAATAGTTCTCTCTCCAATAGGAGAATTGATAACTTTTTTGCCACAGATGTCTAGAAACTTTAAAAAGGAGCAGATTTCTGCACTTTCTAGTTGCTATAAGGTGTGCATTGCTATTTTTCAATCATACTGGCTACGCTATCAGACAATTTATTGCAACAATACAATAAACTCATTACAAGTGATCTCAATGGCATAAGGTCGTTCCTACTTCAGGAGACAATCTACCTACTTCAGATGTTTACGTGCACCGTTGTTGGAACTAAATGATCTGGAACACTGTAGATCACTAATTGATCATCTAACATTACTTAATTTACTACCATGACAAGCAAATGGTTTCTATCAGTCACCTTACTGATATTTTTTTTTTTTTTTTTTTAGAGGGCTACTTCTAGTTTTTGCAGACACGCTCAGAGTTTGAGGAAGGGCAGGAAAAGAAGGATGCCATTTATGAGCATTAGTATTCAAACTGTCTTCCCCAGCCTGTCCCTTTCCCCTCCTCCTCCCTCTAAAGAAAACGCATAGGGAAGAACAAGAACAGAAGTAGTTGCAGGGTCTAACAGTGCCATTTGTCACTGCCAAGATTCATCACTGATACAGGATTACAAGAGGGAACAACTGAAAGGTTAAGGATTTATCTAGAACATCTGAAATGGATATTAAACTGAGATTTATAGCAAAGTGCTTAATGAAAATTAATGTTTACCGTCTTAGCTATTGTAATACTGGAAACAGAAAGAAACTTGTTCCTTTCCCAGGAGCCACCATTGACCTCTTCCACTGGTTAGCAACACCTAAGAGCAGGTACATTTTCTTAATATTTTGTATTTTGACTTTACTGGGCAGAACCTTAGAAAAGAAGTATGTTCACAAGAGTGGAGCACTGTAAGTGCAGGGGCGAAGGCTTTTGGAGACCAGGTTTTAAGTGCCTAAATGTGGTTCACTGCCTGCTGAGACCAAGACCCTATGAGCAATAAAGACTTTTATAAACGCTAATAAAGGCAGTTTTATTGGTTTTGTAGAGCCATCATCAGCATTTTCCTTTCAATATCTATCTAATGACATGCTTTTTAAAAGAGTTATAGGCTTGTAAAGATGAATGAAAAAATAATGGACCATGAGCAGGAGTATTACAAGCCTGGTATCTTCATGCCGATGCTGTTATGCAGGTTCACCTTAACCTGATGAGAGGTGGTGGTACTACTGTACAAGCTTACTTTTAGGAAGCGAGCCACATAAAATAGGCTTTTAGCTTTCACTGCATAACCCAGTTCTACATAAAGTTCTAGAAGAATACTTTTTTTTTTTTTTAATATGAAATTGGAAAAAACAAAGGCTTTCATGTACATTAAAAATAACAGCTTCGGTTATAAAAAGAAAGAAGAAAAAAGAAAGAACAGATTTTCATGTTGTGCTTTTTGCAGTAAGTGTACCTTATCTATTTTTTCCTCTGAATTTGGACAATGAAAATCAACTACAATGTTTTCTGCTCTTATTAAACCATGTTTAACAAGATTTAGGTTTAGTGCTGTAACTTACTGTCTAAAACACTACACAGATTTTTATTTAACGTAACTTTTACTTGGAATGAAATCAGCAGTATTCTTATAAAAATATAGGATATGATGTGTTCATTACTACCTCTCTCTATTTCAATAGAAGTAATGCATAGAAGGGAATTTTTATTCAATAGTTTTGAACCAGTAGCAGCATTTTACATGTCATGAATATCTGAATATTTGTGTTAAAGGAAACATTAAATACAGATAAGTATAATTAAATCCAGTTGAAACAAATAGGATTCTTCAATTGACCCAGGGTTTCTGTATTACTTTAGTCTAGTATTCAATAATTCTATAACAAGTCCCTGTGTAGTTTTAAGGCAAGAGAAATCCCTATCTGGATTTCTAATTATTTGCAAGTTTATTCCTTAAACAAAGCCACATGCAGATAAGGGAAGACAAAAACGTTCAAAACATTAGAAATCCTAATAGACGCTTCCCTCTTAAGACGTTGGTGTATATTCATTTTGGTTATTGTGATGCCTTTAGGGTGTTGAAAGAAGAACAAGAACCCTGAGAACGAGGAGGTGGCAGAGTTCTATGGGGAAAATTGGTGCATAGCAATAAAACAGACTAATTCCTTTTGGAGGACTCACAGAGGAGTATGGTTTAAGCAAAGATACTACAGCTCGGTTTAGATCTCTGTAGCCTTAATATAACAGGGAAGAATTTCTTTGCATTATCTTATTGACAAAGGTGAAATCATCACTAAAAATTACTGGAATAGGCTTATTTTAAACAATGTTAATTATGCAGTTTTTCAGAATGTGACCAGAAAGTAGTAGTTAAAAAATAAATCAAAACATTAAAACCTCTTGATTTAATAACCACATATCCTATGCACATCCAAATTAGTTTGAAACACTCTGTGGAGCCAAATAAAGCTTACAAGCCTCCACACTAAAAATCACGCCAAGTGCTTCATATATACACAAATCTAACTTTTGCAAGGAATATTTCTATTCTCTACATCAGTTAGTCCACTGTTACACTTGAGGTGAGACAGGATGTGAGGCCAAACAACTGGATAACGATATTTGAAAATCTATCCCATCAAAGGAGCATGCAGAGTAAGAGCATTGGGAAAATGTCTGTGTCAGCAGTGAGTATGTCCATCAACGTTAACTTATAAACACAGACAGAACTTGACATTCCAAGATAAAGAAGGTAGCACAAAATAAGACAGAAAACTTCTGGGCAGAAGTTAGGAAAAACACAAAGTCATTCCTTGTTCAAAAGCACTGCCTGTGATCAGCAATATAATCCTCAATTAAGGAGGCCACCATTATAATGTTCGCAGAGTGCCAACTGCTTATGTTCTTGGTAAATCAATTAACATGCACTGCACTCCTCTGAGGAAGGCACATTCCTCCCATTTTATAGCTGTGAACACTGAGGCAGAGAGATTTAGTGATGAACCCAAGCCTACAGACCAAGTCAAGCATGCTAAGCTCATAATTTTATGTCACATAGGCTTTGAAACCTACCATCTTGCAAACTGTTGAAAATTAAGCCCATTTAAAACATAATCAGCAAGACACAAAATGAGTGTTGCCTACATTAAGTAACTCAGAAATTGCCTGACCCATACTTAGCCATTTACTAACGGCAGGTTACTTAAGAATTTTTCGTCTATTAATTCACTCCAAGACAGTATCTGCTGTCTTGTGATTTGACAGAATGCATTTTTAAAGACGTACACCATTATGAAATTCAAAATTAGTCACTACAGAAAAGATCTCAAGGACTCAGCATTGCAAAAATATGTTCAGAATTTATACCAGAGGTTCTAAACTTTAAGGATAGTATTGCTTCCCTGTAAAAATAAAGAATGTAAAGAATCATTTAGTCTTTCAGTGAGTTCCCCAAGTTAATACACCAGTACAAAGCTGGAATAGCTGGTAGCCGATTTCAGTATATTGGCAAGAAACAAGCTCACTAAAGACCGCATTGCCTCTCTCTCCCACAGTGTATTTCTGCTATTACAAACATAGTTTGAAAGCCTTGTCTGAACAGTCTGACAGTCACCAAGGAAATCGGTCATATTGCTTCCTCCAGCACTTGCTGTCAACAGCCTGGCAACTACCACCTTCCTTAATGGGGGCGGGGGGAATGATGTCAATTGATAGTCTGGAGTCTCATTCGTTTACAAGCAAAAAATGGAGCTATGGATCCAAACTTAAAAGGTAGTAAACAGAGATCAGATCAAGCTTCCTATAATTGTAATGATTTGATTTTATTCATGTAAGATATATTCTTCTTTTGTAAGATTATCAGCCCTGTACCACATATAAACCATACAAGTGAAAATGCAAGTTTTTCAAGTTCCTCCATGTAATTGGCATGAGAGATTCTTTCAGGAATATACTCTGAAGAATTTCACATTTGTGCACACAAATCAAATGCACAAGCAGTTATGGGAAGGGATTTAAGGCCATGCTACCATGTATTTTCTCAAAATAAATGGAATCTTTGTGTTCTGTATAGCAGAAGGTATAGAAAAGCTATGTGGTGCACCTTTGCAAGTTTCAGTTCATTTCAGCTCCACCAAAGAAAGTTTAGAGCATCTGTGAAAACAGAATCTGAGATTGCACGAAAAGCATAAAACCAATTCCTGCCAGAAGGCCTTAGTTGCTTTAAGATGAAAAAGAAAATCTTCTTTAAGGGGGGGGGGGGGGGGAGAAGCAAAGCTAGATTTGTATCAGGAAATACAGATAGACATTTAAATTCATTTTAAATGATGATGCAAAAAATTCTTATTTCTGACAGTCCTTATGTTATAGTTTTTGACATCTTCACTTTTTGGATAATTAAAGCTTCTCCTACAGGGCATTATGACAGTTTTAAAAATGCTGTCCCTTTTTATGCACGGAGAAAAGGTTGGAAAACAGTGAGTGAAATAGTGATGTTCTTTTCCATACATCCTTCTTGATGGTTTTAGTTTTTCTAGAGGCAGAGAAAGAAATGAAAAAATGTGACCAAAATTTTATTCTGAGTATTTTTTAACACATTTCTTTTCCTACATTAAAGTTCTTGCAGAAACCAAAAAGGTCACTACCAATTTTATCATTTTTTTTTTCTTTAATAAAATTTAACAAGAAGAAACTTGCTTTTTGCAAGCCCACTGTAGTCTTCCAAAATACATGGTTTCAGCAGAGCAGAACTTCCCTGTCCTTTTGGGGAAAAGTACAGTGAGAAGACACAGCACGAGTAAAAAGATTAGGAGAGCAGTTTACTATCACTTGCAAAATCAATAATGCATTACTACTTGCTCACAGAGGAACTGATCCTGTACCCACCGAAGTAAATGCCAAATTATTCATAGTTGAAAAGACAGTGCTATACAGTCACAAATAACC
Organism: Phoenicopterus ruber ruber; assembly: GCA_009819775.1. Lineage (NCBI taxonomy): Eukaryota > Metazoa > Chordata > Aves > Phoenicopteriformes > Phoenicopteridae > Phoenicopterus > Phoenicopterus ruber. The sequence continues at coordinate 12,723,265 of CM020227.1, forward strand.
ATTGCTTAAACAGGAGCTGTTATAATACTGTAACAAAGTTGTTTTAAAACCCACGCTTCCAATTCCGATTCTCAGAGTAGCACATCTTCAGACAGTGGAGATCAGAGGTTTTAAATAATCCATTTCTGAATGAGTAATAAAGCTGAATTTTTACTTCAGCCACTGAAGTAAAAATATAAATTATTTTTCCACCAACAGATCAACTATATGACCATGAGAAGACCACCAAATCAGATTTGCAAATAGTAAAAGGTTTGTTTCTGATGAACACTATTCATTTTAAATGTAATGGTCACCTGCAGTTACAATGAAGTCACAACTTTGAATGTAAGCATTTAACATAACATGAAAAGTGGAAATAAAGACTGAAATTGACTTGTCAAAGTTAAAATAATTATTAATAAACAATTAAGATAAACACAAAAGATTGACACTTAGAGGTTACCTAGTAGAGTTGCACATACTACCCTTAAAGATTTAAAAATAGGTCTTATCTAGTGTTTACACATAAGAGTGCAACCTGTATACATTCTCAACAAAAGCTCAACAAGATACTAAGTAGCTCAGTAAAAAGTCCACAGCTGAAGTGAGAGAGTTGCATTTCAGATGTAACAAATGGTGAGATAGGTAAATCCTGTACGGACACAGTTGTCTGCTACAATCCTGGGATTTAATCAGCACTAGAGGAGGGGCAAAGAAGAGTGACAATATTGAATTACACTGTGTAAGCCACACACCCAGTGGTGTGCTTTGATCACGAAATAGTTCCATCTGTAAAATGATTGTCTCAGAAGGCTGAATTAGAGTGGCAGATGACTTCAGGAAATCCTTTAGCCAATGCATAATGGAGAGAATGAATTGTATTAACTGTATGCAATGTACTGAGTGAACCATGAATATATTGAAATGCTCTGAACAGTGATCATCACAGAAAAGCTTTCAATGAAATCAGACACATTCACACACTTTCATCAGCTAAATAAAAGTTACAATCCTACCTAACCATATTCAGCAACCAATTGGCTACTCACTGTTTGTATGCACTGACTTACAAAATCAGATGATTCAATTGTCATAGCAACTGTATACCAAATTTGGGTTGTCAAGGTAGATGCAAACAATTCAATCTCTCAGTTCAAACGGCCCCGTCTTGGGCCGATACACCATTCTACATCGGGATTCTAGAAAAATTAGGAAGTGCTATTATGTATGAATGAGAAATGCAGATGTAGCCATAAAATGGCAGTGGCAGAGGGGTTCTCACTTCAGATACCACTGATGGTTCAGAGAGTGCCAGAGAGGCAAATATACTAAAGCCCTTCTGGTTCCTGCAGCCCAGGCAGTGGGCTGCACAGGCGGAAGCGGCACCTGAAGGAAATGACGAAGAGTGACCAAACAGAGAATACCTGCCTTTTCTCCCCGCCATAGCAGATGTGACCCCTTTAGAAGGCCAACGTAGCTCATCCAGGTGTGGAGGTGAAGAGAACAATCAGCAGCCCCCACAGAAGGCTATTTTTCTCTCGCCTACATATCTTGAGGTATACTGCCACACCACAGCTGCATCTTCTCTTTCACTTCTCTGTCAGCTCCCATGTTTAAGTTGTGCAGGGGAGAGGAAGGAAAATGCAGTGACCCAGCAGAGGCAGTGGCTAGTAAAGTGAACAGAAGAGCTATGTGGATAGGGGAAAGCCATTTACTTTAGCAGCAGCTCCCTGAGCATCCCATCCAAAGCACTTGCAGTCAACTGTGGGTAAGAAAAATAATGCTAGAAGAGAGATGTAGAGTTGTGCTGGGAAGTGCATAGGGAAAGAGGCACCAAAGGCCTCCCTCCAATGCAAATACCAAGCTGTAAATGGATCAGACCCTGAGATACCCAGTTCCTAGTGGTAAGAGTTATGAGCAGTGGTTAACAGAGCACGGCCTCTAAATCCCAATCCTGCTGAGTTGTCTTATAATGCCCACGTGATATAATGCTTCATTAAGCTCAAACTGTATGTTCTGTAAGCACCTGAACCTGCAAGACACTCACACATCATGTGAAGCATTAAGTACCCTCAGCAATGCATGTCCATTTTAGCACAGTCTAGTACAAAATAGTTTAGACCTACTGAGAACCACCAGTCCTTATCTGATATGCAAGTGTGTGTGTGTGTGGAGTTTTTCCCATTTCTATCCTGAATAGGTTTCTCTATTCACTTCAAATCTTCTTGGGAGAAGTCTAACACTTTCCAGTCTCTCTCCATTTAGTACACTTTTCTCATGTTACTATGAATTTCTTCTCCTGGTGCCTAGGGATCTCAGAGATTTCTCAGGCAGCAAGAACTATTACTCTACCTTAGTGAAGCTTCTTCATCCCATTCACCAGAACAAAAGAAGTTCTCTCTCATTTTAAAAAACCCTCCTGTCCTCAAGCACTGTCCCTTACACTAAGGTAAGGAGATATTTGACAACTTGTGCAGACACGAGGTCCTGCTTTCCAGGTGTCCTACTACCAATTTTCATTGATATTTACATAGCCAAGGAGAAAACACGAACACCAAACTGCTGCTTTACTGATGGAGAAGTGCCTCCTGATATGCCTGGAGGCCTCCATGGACAGTAACAGTATCTGACTGCCTCTTTGACCTGCTGGCATTGTTTTGACAGGCATAGGCACCACTCTGCATCTGATTTTTGATGCAGTTTCATGTCATCTGCCACTATAGCCTTGAAGTCCTTTGACACATCAGCATTGTTGTTTGTTTCTTTATTAATTGGACTTCAGAACAATTCACTTAATTCGTGCTTTGGCTTGGTTATCCTTAATTTCTTAAATTTCTTGAAACATTACAGCATCTGGAGACTCCACAGTATTAAAACTAGAGACCTCTGGGTGGAATAAGTCTGTTTCGCTCCTCTCTGTTTTAAGTACTGTTTTAAGATAGCTTAGAGCTATCTTAGAGCATGTCTTCAATTTCTTGGAGAAACCACTGTTGTTATTTTCAAGGATGTAAAGGTGAGCAGCTGCCATATAACACACTTTTGGTGAAACATGCAGCTAAAGACAAATCCCTCAACATAGTGTCCAAAGTAGAAAAATGCAATCATAGCCTTAGTGGAGGGTGATTACAACTCCTCCTCCAGGCAGAAAGCAAGTATACCGTTTTGGAGGACTAACTTCACACAAGCCACGTGAAGTACGCCATGAGTGCAGCAGAACTCCCAAACCAAATACCACTGAAGACTGTCTTCCCCTTACTTTTGATTGCAAGTCCATCTCTAAAATATCTGTGTCCCCACTGAATGCAGAAGGTGGGAAGAACAAAGATTGTTACCAAGTTACGTATTCACTTGTGTAAGACCTTGAAAGACAGACAAAGGTCTGGATCACTAGCTGATGTAACAGGGTGTAATCCCTTCAGAGTGGGGAGATCTGTACCGTTTCCAGGTTATTTCAGGATATATACACCTTTCTTAACACTTTCAACTTCATGGCTTTTGTCTTGAATTACCAGCGATTACTCAATCATTTATCTTCCTGGCTAGCATCTTAGGTTGACTGTATTTAGTCAATGAGTAGGATAGTTCTCCAGAAAATGTTAAACATTTTAAATAACCACTTTTTTCCATCTTTACATGGATTTTTCTAGCTTTACACAAAAAAGTTAAATTGTGAGTTCCAAAAGTTTCAGAACATCTTAAAATGGCCTGCATTTACCCTTAAAACGTTTCAAGCTTGCTAAAACTCAAGACTAGCACTTTGACTCTTCCTACCTGGATAAGTTCTAGATACCACGTAATGTCGCATGAATACTGGAAGTAGTCAGCACTCAGTTTTTGAGCAGAGCTATTTCCCTCTCATTCTTACTGAAATGAAAGTCAATCCAAGACGCTACTCTTATGCAAGCAAATTGTTCTACCAATCAGTCACTAAAATCCGGCTGGAGGAGGAGTGCAAGTGAGCTCCTTCACAAGAAACAGGAAGTCTTCCACAAAGGAGAAGAGTAGGGCCGGCGAGAAATGACTAACAGAAAATCACCACTGTCCTTCAGTTGCTCATTAGTCAGGAATAAAAGGCCTGGCAGAGAACTCAACCCCTCACACCCAGCTTTCCCAGAACTGTTACCTCCTGCTTGTTTCTCACAGGTCATGAATCAAAGCCTGTCCAATTATCACCCCTTTTGCACCATGTTTTGTAGCTAAGTTGCAGGTGTTAACTTTTTTTTTTTAAAAAAAAAAAACCACTACATATTGATCTCTTATCCTAGGAAGACTTGTCAGTAATTAACCATAAGAACAGGAGACAGGGAAACCTGTATCAGTTCCAGCTAATTGATTGTAACATAATAACATACAGCATTTGAATGCACATCTGTGGTATTTGATCCATGGTCAATCTATCAAATCAGTGAGCTTCATCACTCAGAGGCATGTCTGTGTAGATCTACCTTTCAAGTTTTGCCTGCAGCCTTGTCTCTTTCCATTTGCACTTCCTCTCCTAAAGAAACATCTCTACAGAGTGAGATGAAAGCAGTCCAGAATTCCACCTGTATTACTTTGTCTTCCCTCCAATAGAAAGACCACTGAAGCTTTAGTGTCCTACTTGCACAATTTCTTGAAACATTTCTGGAGTTCTAGGTGAGCTATTGTGGCCAGCTAACTCCTCCTCCACTACAGTCACAAATTACATGAAGTGCGAGCCTGAGATTCATTGAAACTCCTCTGGTTACCTGAACAGTTCTTACAGGCTACTAAATATAAATGCAGTGCTATATTTTAAACCGTAGCTTTTACTTTTTAATAAACCTGAAAAAAGCGTAATGTCCTTGTCAAAGTCATGCTATGAAGGCAATATGCAAATATTAAATATGAGAATGGAGAATAACTGAAAGGTATTAAGTAGAAATTGCAAGTAACTGCTGACAGTGCCTGAAAGCTAATGATGCTAATTAACAATATTCCCAGGGATAGGTCCACAGAAGGAATGGGGAATGCAATAGCACAGGTTTGACTCTTCTGCTTTCTTCACAGAATTCTTATCGAATATAAATTAAGTCAGAAAATGGCAGACTAATTAGGATGGCTGAATAGCAAAGATGACAAAGTAAACAAGTAGTGGTACCTTCCTCATTATAAATTCACAAACAGCTTCTTGTACTCATTCAATTAAGCTTGCAATATAAAGGTACCACACATTTCCCTTTCCTTTATTAGCTATCAAGGAAACAGACCAAGTGTAAGTTACATGATAATTTAGTCAAGGAGATGGATTCAGTATATTTTAGAACATAAGAACATAATGAAAAAACACCATAGTATGTGTGTCTTTAAGGGTTCGTATACCTGTTCTATTAGCATGTTGCAAGTCAAAGTACCACCAGGGTTTTCGAATTCCAAGTAATACAAGAATCTTCTCTTCAACTTACGATCTCAACAATGGAGTAGAGGACAGATGAAAGAAAGCCTCATTACAAAGTCTGAATGTAAATTAATAACTTTCTGGACAAGACTAACACCACAGTTTCAAACAATACTCAGCTAACAAAGTCATTGCAGATATGTAGGTAGTGGGACTTACCAGGAAGTCACAGCAACACTTTAATTGGGTTTTAATTCAAAAGGAATTTATTCATTTAAAATGCTACCATTTCTGTTTCTACTTCTCTCTTGCTTTGACCCTGATGAATCAAAAAATTTGCAAGGCAAACTCTATCAAAACAATTATTTCTCAACTGAATTTGTGTTTCAAATAATGGAAAAATAAACTGAAGTTTCAGGAGATGGTATTTTACTAGTACACTTAACACAAAAACGTGTACAGCAAAACAGACATGGGACAAGTTGTCCAAGAGGTACAAAGCCTTTATGAGGGGGAAACAACAGCAGGAGAATAGCCTGGCAATTTTGTCTGAGAAACATTGTGTAGACAAACACTATATTCGGGCGGCACCCACATTTAGAAACAGTGGGTACCAGCTCCATGATCATTTACTCCAAGAATCTCTTACTGGAAAAAGCAGAGAAAGTTGTGCATGAAGGACGGCCTAAGTTCAAATGTCAAGAAGGACATTACATCAAGAGTATTGGCTACAAGGGAGTTAATGAGGGAATCAAGAGGGAAGCAATTACAACAATGCAGCAGCCACAACTCAGCGAGCACTGTGCTTCCGAATGATGACTTTGTGCAGTTTTGCTCAATTCGGACATACAGGATTGGCTACTGGTACCACAAATGAACTGGGAATACCAAGTTCTTTGACAGTATTAAAGTCCTCAAGTGGCAAACATTAAAAGTCACTTAACGTGTGTACTGATCTCTACTTTGGTTCCCCCACTTGTAATTTTTTTTCTTGTTCAAACTGATGGATGAACCTAACGCTTTTAATTATTTCCAGTGTATGCCCTTCAGAATTGCATTACTTTCCCCATATACAGTACTTCTGTCCAGAGACTCCCTTACTTCATTAAGATAGAAAGTCATTTCAGTCACAAAAAGCCAGAGTAATCGTGTTTTAATCAACTGAAGTGCACACAAGCTGCTACCATCATAAGTACCCCATGACACAAATGCAGCACAATACTGTGTTGCCTGCTGCCTATGGGATGGAGAAGCTGCAGATTTGCTTGGTTAGAAATATGAAGCTAACGGTTTCACTTAGATTCAATGCCTACCTCTCTAAAGCTGACTTGGATTGAAAAGCACAAGATCAATATGAAGTAATTCAGTTTGAGCACAATACTAGCACAGGAGAGGGGAAAACGAGGGTGAATGGCTATCTTTTTGGGAAGTATTCTACTTCACCACAACACCTGCTTAAAAATAAGCCACAAGTCAGAGTTCAAAGTTCCTGAAATGATTGCATTTAAACTATTAAAAATTGCATGCTTGGCAATGGTAGGATTGAAATAAAAAGAGATAAGAACTCAGGAACAGTGAGTCATCTGATTTACAAACGAACTCACATACGAAAGGCAGCTCACAAGGAGATTAAAAAAAAATGCTAACCCTTGGTAGCTTGGCAAACTTCTTATGCCTTCCCAAAATAGGGAAAAAGCAGCTCTTTTGAGTAAAGAGTCATGCTTAACTACTTAGAGCTCCAAAGGGCTACTTTGGAGACTGGGAAATAGCCACGGAAACATTCTATCCATCCCCCTCTGTGCAAAGGAAATAAGCATCAAACCTGTCTGTTAAGTTTTCAGCCCTTTTAAATCAGCAAGATGGACTTCAGGAATCAGGTTCTTTGCTGCAAAGCGTAATGGGACATCGATGTTGCATATCAGAACCGTGGAGGCATGAGAACATAAGAAGGTTTAACATTTGCACAGCAAACAAATAAGAATTGTTTTATTTAACTGCACTTAAAAAAAATTATTTTTTCTATAAATCTTACTTTAAATGCAGTATAGTTTTATTAGAATAAAAAAGCAGTCCTGTCAGATGTTGCTGTTAACGAACATGCTTCTGAAGAGTACAAAATATCCCAGCTACATTTTCCCTATAAGATTTTTTTTTTTTTTTTTAGCATCAACATTGCTAGTAAGGCCAACAGTAAAGTGACAGAACACAAATTTCAAATTCAGAAGTATCAATTGAAATGGAGTTAGTCAAATGCAGGCATTCTTGTTTCTGGAAATACTACAAGCTTAGCTTTTGTTACACCCTCAGAAGTGCTGGATCACAGAGTCAAATAGAGACTGAGAATTCTTTATACAGGGAAAGAAAGGTGAAGAGAAGGAAATTATTGGAAAGAATAGAAGCATGGATATTAAGAGCAGAAGTAGTACAAAAAAAAAAAAAAGGCTCTGTTAGCCAAAAACAGAGATCATAGAGAGCACTGAAGAGGAGCCAATAACTGCATCTGGAGAAATACTAACATCGCACCATGAAAGCGAAAAGAAGCACTCTCAAGTTAACACTCCTTGTTCTCCATCATGGCTATAAAAATCAGGACTCCCCTGGAACACACACCACCTACCAGGGGCAAAAATGTGTCATTCTCACAGTGAGGGTCTTTAAGAAGTTGCAGCTTTATATTGCACGCAGCCCATATGCCTTACAACGAAGCTTACTGAAGGATCCTTCTCCCAGCAGCTCAGTGCCTAACCCTACTGAGACAGCTTCACACTAGCTGGAAATGCTTCTACAGCCCACAGTCCACTGACACATGGCACGTTAAAGATACACGCATCCAGCTGCCGGGATAATGTGTAAGTGAGAATCCGATACATCCAGAGATGTGCAGCAGAATCCAGGCCTCAAACCTTAGTCTTCAGTGGATAAGCTACATCTCACTACTTGAGCAATCATCTGCAATGTGGCCAACTGAACATCATGATTAGAAGTCAGATACCTGCATTCTAATCTAGACATTACTAAAGATTCGCTGTATGAGTCTGGATTTAAATTTTTCAGAGTAAAATTTGACCAGTAACATGGAGGTTTCAGACAATCAATATTTGAGTTTGTAATTCAAAATGTGACAATCTAAAATCGGATCAGTTTGGCAAATGCAGCTATCAGCTTCTCTGCTTCTCACATGTGAAAAGCTGGAATAGTAACAAATAGTTTGCTATGCAATGGATATCAGAATAAAACATTTACAGTAACATCTAATTTTTTTTCCCAGGAAAGCTGCATTACAAATGAGTTCCCCAATAATTCACCCTTACAATTCATACATAAATAAAATCATTCTCATCATACGTATAATTATTCTGCCACTAAATACAAAAAGGTGCCATAAAAATGAAAGGTGCTATGGAGACTGTGTCTGACTGCATTCATTTCAAGAGTGACATACAGGTTCTTTGGTCAAATTGCAGGAGGCTCAAGGTTTTCCTGCATGCACCCTGTCATTCATAGAGACTCCAGTAAAATTTGTTTGTGTTATCTTTACCATTGCAACAATTAGTGTGAAACAGACCTGAAAATAGACACACTGTGTCTCAGAAATACATGACTTCACAAGTCTCTGTAAAACACGATGATGCGTGTCCTGTCACTAAGCATTTAGCTTTGACAAGGGCTTGGCAGGGTATCATTTAACCAAAGCATTCACTGTAAAAATTTACTCATCTGTGGGAAATGACACTGCATACTTGCAGCTTCACTGAGGACTCAAAGAGGTGAGACTATATAGATTCACTGTATAGGTTTGCTTCCTTCTTGATGCACAATTTAAGATGTGCTACAGCTTTGCTAAGCCTTCTTTACTTTGCCTCATTAATTTCATTTGTATTAAAATGAGGTACTGTGTATGTAGCTTAGATGGGGACTTTCAAGGGGGGGGTTCCGTAATCAAACTGTAAGTTTTAGATATAAAAAGGATATATACATAGCATACAGTTAAAACAGATACAAACATATAGAGTTTGTTCTGCTAATTAGGCCTCAATTTCAAAATAAAAACATCTTTTAACAAGAGGTTTATATATTTTAAAAGTATTCCAAATATGTATACTACATACGTATTTTTATATATGTAAAAAACAAATAATTTACAACGGTAGTAATCTTAAAAATAATTAAGTTTCTTTAATGAGCAATTTAATTCAAATACGTAAACAATTGGACACCTAAGTTAATCAGAAATGGGCAGTTCCTTTTTACTGTAAAAGCTAAGAGTTCATTTTAAATTATGAAAAAAATGGAAAAATATTATCTGACCAATATTTTGGGGAAAATCCTTTTCAAACTAAAAATTTTTCATGCTACTCAGAATTCCGAGTACTAGTTTATTCATTCTGCGATTAAGTACTCGTTGTTGTCTTTGAGTAAAGACTTAAGGTCAGAGTGCATGCGCATAGGACGCTTGATGCAGATGTTCGTGCAATGATAGTAACAGCCCTTCCAGAGTATATTTCACAAATCAGTTAGGATGAAGCAAACAAGTATACACTGCTCACAGAAACCCATTGGAGTCACAGACTTGAACTTATTTTTATTAAAAAATATTTCAGCTGTAGTGTAGTCTTAGAACAGAGGAGAACACCAGAGGCAAACCAAAATTAGGTCTTGAAGCAGAGATAGAGGAGAAGGCAGAGAGGCAAAGCTATATAATATTACACAGGGAAGATGAAGGCCATTTTATTGTGTTGCTAGTAGCATTTTAAAAAAAAAAAAAAAAAAAAAGAAAAGCTCACAATGGGTTTGACTACATGGTAGGACTGGATGAAGCACAAGGCTCATATTTCATGAAAGACAACAAAAGCAAACATAAAACATAGGCCAGGCTCAGGTCTGGAAAATCATGGTTGCGCAAGGGGAAGAGAAAAGAACACCATGAAAACTGACATAAACAATGTACAATTGATAGAATGATTCTGTCTCTTGGCTATTCTCTCTCTGTTTGAGCACTAGGGAGATGTTGGTCATCATCATGTCTGGCACCAAACATTTAATGATGACTAACTTCACCCAGGTGCAGCAGACACCAGTGGTTTATTTATGAAAAAAAAAAATTACCATTTTGACAGTAACACCTGAGAGCTGGTAAGTAACATGGATAGTAAAGATGCAGCATAACATTAAATTTAGATTTTGATTAGTATAGTAGATCTGTGCAATATAACTTCCCTGGGTTCACTGCACTTAAGAGGTTTTTTTTCCATGTAGCTTTAAATCTGAAGTGACAGACTGTATCACAAGAAAGACAGCTAAAAGAAGCCAGCTTTAGCAGTCACAAATTCAGAAAACATTGAAGAGATTGGCAAGTGCTGCACCAAACATTTACATTAAACATGAATTGTTGTTCTGATTACATCTTAAAGCCAGTAAATGAAGAATCATTTTTTAAACACTCATCTCCTACTAGCATTTTTTAAAATTTTTTAAAGCACAGCATATCAGTGCAAAGTATTAATCTCTCAAATAAATTACCTTTATGAAACACTACTACAAAACCATAATTAGTCATAATTAACCACAAAAAAGATAAATCTCATACCCGCTCTTTGCACTTTTGTGGGTTTTTTTTTTTAATTAATAATTATTCATGGCAGATACATACCAACTTTAACAGGTAATTACACAAGTGTGTGGTTTTGCTACAAGCTATCACTGCTCCCATTGAAGTCAGGACAAATGACCACAACTAAACAAACCTGGGGAAAAAAACCTAACGCTAACTTTTACATTACAATTTGGACACAGTAAATGCTCTGATATTTGCATCTAATTTTGTCCAAAATACTTGCTCAGTTTCTGATAGATGACCAAGTCTTTTCTCACCTATTTATGTTTTCAATTCTGAAAAGCTCAAAATGCTTTCAGAAAGGGAGTGGATTTGCAGACATTATATGATCTTATCTTTTGAGGGGGGTTGCACAACCATTCTCCTATCTTACACTGGTAGGCATAACTAGTTCACACAGTAGGAGAAATATTTAAATATGTAAATTCTCGCCAATGCATGTTGACAGTATTGACAGTCAAAGTAAATCTCCAAGATCTGTGACAGCGGATGAAGCACGACTTAACACTACTCAATTCCTATTAAAGAAAGGCCAAAAGTGAAATACTGGAGATGAATAAATTGGTACTGAACAGAATGGTGACTATTGTCTGTAATAACATTATTATCAGAATTAAGTGCATTATATTACATATACACAAGAAACCAAAAGACATCCATAGAAAATGAGCAGAACTGACCAACCCACAACACCAGACTAGATTTCTTAACCATGTTAACTTTTCAAAACTGTACCTGACACAACTCCTGCCTGTAAGATAAGGTCTAGCATAACAATATTCTGAATTTATAAGGAAAAATATTTGATTTCAAGCTCTGCTACAAGAAAGACTAAAGAGTTAAGCAACTACTCCAACTAGCTGTATTAATGATGCCTTAGAGCAAAGCCCAAGCAGCCAATGCAAACCTAGCTCAACTGGCTTAAAGTTATGCCTTTAGGGTTAGCAAAAAAGAAGAGGTTACATCTGCTGACAAACAGAACATTTTCATGGTTTAAACAGATCACCCATGCTCTGGTATCAATTTGTTCAAAGTGCTAGTGCTCAGTTTTTGCTATTCTTTTTGGACAGCAGTTTCCATACCTTCATTGCTCTGTAACATACTACACAGCAGTAGAATAAACGTGGTTCTTTAACTTAGCACAGCAAGAACTGGACAACAGCTCAATAACATCTCCTAAAGCCCAGAACCCACACAAGGATGCTGTGGATTAGGTCCATTTCTCTTTAGAATATATCTTCTGGCTTTATTTTGCAGTTAAACATTTTTGAGAAGCAGCTAGGAAAAGGCTTAAGACTCCTCCTATAAGATGTCTGGAACTTACTTCTGATGAAATTACAGTAATATGCCCTTTCCTTTTAATAGGCACAGAATCACAATATCCCCATCCACCTTAACTTGGGTTTATTGCTAACAAATTGCTGCAGTGAAATTAAAGCTCAAACATGAGCCAAAAGAGGAATGAGCACTGCTAGATGAGCTCTAACAGCACAGAAATAGCCATAGCTATTTTATTCAGACTCTACTATAAACACCAGTTTGTAGATCTGATTTTAAAAAAAACCAAAACATGATTGATCATGTAAGTTGGACTTGCTACTTTAACTGCAATAAGGTACAATGTGAACTATGCATGCATGGTGTTTCTGAGAGCTTTCATAGTACCATGAAAATTAACCTGATGGGATTGAGCTATTCCAGTGATGCTCTCACTTATAATGCTTTGCAAAACCTTTATCTGTAATTGTCCTTGTCAAAAAGGTTGTAGATTCATAACGCAGACTTATTAAACTGAAGTCTTCAAGCAACTAAAGTTCTCAAGCAACAGTGACAGTGATGATAGCAGTTTTATAAGTTAAAAATCCCCAAACTAATTTCATAATTAAGAAGTGTTTTCCATTATACATTCCTGTATTATTAACTTGTACTTAGCAGAGGTTAGGAACAGTAAAGAGATCCTACACATCTGCTAAAGCTGCCTTCTAGGATTTTCACATCTTTATTATTATATATTCAGGTAGACATCACTGTAGAAGACCAAAGATTGGCAAAACACAATTCTGTATTGTCTTGTCTCTCCAAAACTCTACAAATATTACCTTATTTATACATAACTCCACTGTGTGTTGCTTTGGTTTTACAGCAAAGGACAGTACTCAATGCAAGCTGTTACTATGATTAAGTACCATACTATCCAAGGGGGGGGGGGGGGGGGGGTGACACCACAAAGTACACAAAGAACAGCCTTTTTTTAGAGTTCTAACCTGGGATCACAAGTTTCAGCTGCTTCTTGTTCTGCTACTGGCCTTTTAGCTGAGGTCAAGCAATCATTTTTTCCATCTCAGTTTCCCCCATCTGTAAAAGGAAGGTAGAGACATTCACTCCATTTCACAATTGTTATGACATCTATAAATAAAGAGGCCTTCATAGGAGTATTGTTACTATGAAATATACATTAATTGTGATTCATCATTGGTCTATTTATCACCGTAATAACAGAACTTGTTCCTGTTTTCCTTTTAGTTACTGAGAGGACACACACTTACAAGTCCAGCAAAAATGAAACTAATGTTTTTATTTTTACTAAATAATGACTTTAATTTCTTTCTTTGTTTAGGGATAAAATATAACATGGGATTCCAGCAACCAAAAAAAGTAAGTTTTCAGAAGTACATAAGGAAAATTTTACCCATATTCCAAGTATGGAGTATGGATAAGAGATGGCTCAGATGAGGCCACTAGGCCGGAGATGAAGCACTGAAAAGGAAAGATGCATCAAAGCTTTGCCATGAGGTGCAAATTTTCCTTTTAAAATATGCATTTGATAAGCTATGCAACTTTAGCTTTATGAGTTTTTTCCTAGAGTGGATATTGCTAAAAGATACTGTAAACTTTGCATATATTAATATTCTGTATGAAATCGTACTGATCAAATTAATGTCTTGAGAGGTACTTAAAAATAGGCTAAAGAGAAATACTGGTGAAATTCCTCCATCTAGTGGCTGTTAGCACACTCACATCAGCAGTGACAGCCCACCACAGCCATTCACTATTTCATAGTTAAAAGACAAGTGCAAAATATGCAAAGGAACAACTGTGCAGCTGCCAGCTGTTACCCAAATGCCATTGCCTGGTGAAATCAGTGTGATGTGATTGACATCACTCCATCTCTACAGCTCCAGCTTGACCTTCTGGATGAAGGCTTACACTGACAGAAGGACATTCAAATCATGGCATTTAAGTTTCCCAAAAACTGTAGGTTCATCATCATCATCATCAAAGCTGCAACTATCTAGGAAGCCTGAATTTGATAACCTTGAAATATCAGCCACATCATGAGTAAATAAGATAGAATTTCAGCCGCTCTGTAAAGGGTAATGTTTAGAAATACATCTGGTATTTTACATAGACAAAACACTTTAATACACCTTTGACTACCAGAAACAATCTCTGAAGATAAGAGCAGAGTACAACAATCACTCCCAGCAACTGAATACATAGTGTCTTGTATGACAAATTATCAGTTGGTTTCCCAGTCTGCACATCACATACCACCTCCCCTACCAGAATAACCAGCAAAACATTTTAGAAGCCTAAGTTCTACAACAGCTTGCATAGTACTCTAAAAATTGTGTTTAATACCCCTCTGTTGAGTTTTGTATAATAGTTATCCATTTAAGCAAGTAATCAACCATACAATTTGATTTTGTTTTCTTCTGTTGTCACCAATGTTTTTTGTAATGAATACTGAGTCTTTTTTTATCTCTCACCCTTAAAGATGGATGTGGCAAGATATAACCTCCATGACAGCACAAGTTTGATAAGTTACCTACAGCATCTCTTTTTTCAGCCAGAGACTTGCAAAAATCAGTATTAAAATTAAGATTTTATCTGCCACCTTGAAAGAACATGACCCTCCTAATCCCCATACTGTACACCTTAAACTTCGTCCAGTATCTTATTTTTTAAGCCAGTTTTAAGTACTATTAGGGAGCAAATAAGGACTGAAAATCAGAAATTTACAATTTATAAAACCTCTAAATAAACATTAAGTATTTTAGGCAAGCAATAAACATTCTGCAACTACATCTGCTTCCTCTGTTGAAATACTCCCTAGTGGTTCATATGCCACTCTGCTTCCAGATGAGTTCTCAAAACAGGGATGACGTGTAGTTAAACAATGTCCAGAACCTAATTTTAGTCTTAGAGGAATAGACATGTAGACAGGGATTTAATTCAGCTGCTTTGTGAAGCAGGAAGTAATGGAGCACATCTGGGCTGTATGCCAAAAGAAGTATTAACCATCGAGATCTACCTAATGAAAAGGAGCAGGTCCCAGAACCCCCTTTTCCATAGACCCGCTTTGCTTACTCTGGTTTCACTTGCCTAATCCCAGCCACAGCCTCCTTCCCACTCCTTACTGCTTCTCATCAAGTCTCAATTGCTTTGGTCCCAGGCTCACCTCACTCAAGCCTCCCTTTGGGGTCCCTATTCGTGCTGCTCTCGCCAAACCCACTACTTCTCTGCAAAGCCTCCATGTTCTCACTGCAGTCCTTTCTGCTTCCCTCTTCCCACTCTTGTTCCCTCTACATCTTCACTCCACTTTACAAACACTATAAACTTCCCTTCCCTGACAGGCTTCGCTCTGTACACAACTGCCCTCACTGCAGAGATAAGGTACTGAAAGAGGGTGGAAAACACAGATTTGTGTGACAACAAGTAGTCTGGAATAGTTAAGTCAGTCCTCAAAATACTCGGATACCTTTTGTGGAAATTTCAAAAGACAATATATCTGAGACAAAAGTATTTATCAAAGTCTGGGTACAGGCACCACCTAAAATGCAGTTAAATCCAAATCTGAACTGGAATTTACCAGCTCAGGCTCACCTCAGCCTTTGAATTTCATGCAAGCACAGAACAAGATGACAAGAGAAAAGTCATTCCCACAATGTAGGCGCAGCACTGAGGACTTGCAGCAATGCATTTTGTTGTACAATTCTGCTAAACTCAGGGTACGAATAGATCCACATTAAGTTGTACAAGCTGTTAATAGTGACACACACTCATTTACTAACATCTTTCATCTTTTTCCCCCCATCAGGACTGTGTTTCCAGCAACGATCCGGATAGAAGATTAAGAAAAAACACTGCAGATGGAGTAGCAACAGTAAAGCAGAGCAATTCATTACACCTATCTGAAAATGTGCCCACTAAGCTTCACAGCACAGACAGACGGCAAAGCAGCATAATGTTTGCAATGAAAGATCAACAGAAAGGTGAAGAAATTAATTCCATCAGGCTCCATAAACGGAGGAGGAGATTTATAATTAAGAAGAGCCCAATTCTGATTTCCATGAACAGCTCCATTCTCAACCTGCCCACGCTTAAATCTGAGGACAGAAACAACAACAAGTGGAAAAGTCTCTACCAGATCCAAAGAGAAAGAAAGCAGATAATGAGGGAAACTTGTTCTAAATACAAGAGTAATAATAGAAGAATAATCACTCCTTATCATGTTTCTAGAATATTTGTAGAAGATAAATATAGAGTTTTATACTGTGAAGTACCAAAAGCTGGCTGCTCTAACTGGAAACGTGTGCTCATGGTTCTTAATGGACTGGCTTCTTCCACAAAAGATATACAGCACAACACAGTACACTATGGAAATTATTTAAAAAGGCTGGATGGGTTTGATCACAAAGGAATTTATCACAGGCTCAACACTTACACGAAGATGCTTTTTATTCGTGAACCTTTTGAAAAGCTGGTATCTGCATTTCGGGACAAGTTTGAACATCCAAACAATTACTACCACCCGGTTTTTGGAAAAGCCATCATTTCCAGATACCGTGTTAATGCCACCAAAGAAGCATTAAGGACAGGCTCTGGAGTCAAATTTAAAGAGTTCATTCAATATCTCCTAGACGTACATAGGCCAGTGGGTATGGATATCCACTGGGATCATGTCAATAGGCTTTGCAGCCCATGTTTAATAGACTATGACTTCGTTGGGAAATTTGAAAGTATGGAAGAAGATGCAAACTTTTTCTTGCACTTAATTGGTGCTCCACAAAATTTAACTTTCCCCAAGTTTAAAGATAGACACTCCAATGAAGAAAGAACTACCACTAAAATTACACAACAGTATTTTGCAGAGCTTTCTCCTTCTCAACGACAACGAAGCTATGACTTTTACTATATGGATTATTTGATGTTTAACTACTCAAAACCTTTTGAAGATTTATATTGATTTGAGAGCTGGGACATTTCCACAGTCATATCAGTTGAATTGCATAACAACTCCAGGTGGCTTCCGTTCATATATACTTGTCTGTTAGTAAACAATTGGTTGAAGAGCAGGAAAAAACCCAAAACAGAACATAAATGGCTAGTGATGTTTACACCTTCACCTTAATTGCCTCCTTTTTCAAATCATATTTTTTCTATAATTTCTCCATATGAAATGTATGTACATATATGTATAATATTGTATGTCAGGGCTCCCAAATAAAGCACATAATTTTCCATGCTGGTATGGCCTGTGTTTGCACTGGGAGGACGGTTTAAAACTGGGGAAACACAGCTGACAGTCCTACAGTGGAGCCGGTATTTCAAGCTCTTTACTGAAAATAAGTCTGAAAGTGACAGAGTAGCAAGAACAAAAGATACACCGAGTAATATTTACAGCTCATCAAAATCTGCAACACATGAAGCCATACACTAAACAGGCACTATGTATTTGAAGTCATAGATTGTTATTTCCTGATACTCGTAAGTTAGTTAGGGAGAAGAAGTCCACCACACTTACATTGTTCAAAAACACACTGGTGAAAACAAGTAATACTTAATGACCATGTGAGTGCAGTATTAAACCAGATGTTGCAATTCAGAGTGAGGACATGTTCTCCCCCTTCAATATTTCCCTTATGGCACATTCATCAGCAAAAAGATAAAATGCAGGCGAACATTTGCATCTTTATAAATGTTATTAAGATTCTTTTAATCCTTTGCATTAACATAAATCTCTGGTTTAATCTTCATAGTCACCAGGAATATCAAATCTTTCCTTCATAATAACAAGCAAGAATAAATGCAACTTCCTGCCCAACAGGGTAGTTCTTTTCATTGCTGCTAACACTTTACACTTGTTTATTCCAGTAACAATTAGATCTGACTTAACATGCAAAAAATATTCCAGGTGTTTTAATTAAGTTGTTCATTTTCTATACATTTTCTTTCATCTCTAGCAGAAATCTCTTGTGAGAATCAAATACGGGACCTTCCACTGGTTTGTAATCTTCACACTAATTCTGTATACAGTATCTTTGTTTACATGTCATATAACCACTTGCAACGATGACATTTAAATTGGCATATTGGAACAAGTGTCAAACTCTGCCACAATACCAAACTTGAACTCCCCACTAGTTTCTGGAGTTTGTATTTCACAACCAAGATTTCCACAACTGGCACTATACAAACACCTAAGAAATAACACTTGTTTCAAGCCGTTTCACATTTACTGGTTCAGATCCAAAAAAAGTTTACTCCTACAGATAGTTTCATGCATCACAAGTATTGGCATCACAGTCTCCCCAGAAACATCTAATATCTTTTGGGGTTTTTTAAAATTTTAATAGGGAAAAAATTGTTTTAAAATATCTTGTATTGAAAGATTTACTGACAAATACTTCACACATGTCAGGGTTTAACCCCAGATGGTAACCAAATACCACACAGCCGCTCACTCACTTCCCCCGCCCCCCACCCCAGTGGGGTCAGGAGGAGAATCAGAGAGAAAGGAAAACTCACAGGTTGAGACAAAAACAGTTAACCAGGAGAGCAAAGGAAAAATATAAAAATATATTAATCATTATCATAATAATAATATAAGGATAATAGAATATATAAACAAACGATGCACAATTTCTCACCACCCGATGACCGATACAGCCCATCCCAAGCAGCAGTCAGGGAGCAGGGATATCCCCCCCACCCCAGCTATCCCAGAACTGCAAGTTCCAGAGGGAGCAGGCGAGGGAATGAACAGCCAAACGAATGAAAAGGCCCAAACAAACGACAAAAGGGAAAAGCAGGGAACAAAAAGCAACCAGAAGGGAAGCTTAAGGGAAGTGACCCACCGGCCACCCTCACTTATACCAGGCATGACGTCTCTGGTATGGAATACTCTCTTTGGCCAGTTTAGGATCAACTATTCTGGCTATACCGCTCCCAAGTTTTTGCACCTGCACATTAGCAAAACCTGGAAAACTGCAAAATGTCCTTGGTCATTTAGCAGCAACCAACAACATCAGTGTGCTATCACCATTCTTCATACACTAAGTCCAAACACAGTAGCTGCTGAAGACAAAACTAGCTCCGTCCTAGCCTAAACCAGGACAACACATCTGACATCAGACTTTCATTTTTTGTTCAGAGAAAAACTGTTTGCATTAGAAAGGTAACGTGGAACTTCTGTTGTTCCACGAAAGCAGTTACCATTCCCGGTCTGTCCAAGCTCCTCATCACTGCCTTGCTGCTGCAGCTAACCACCTACCCCACCTTCCCACCCCCTCAGATGCTTGTTGATCTGCTCACATGACTAGGGAACAGCCTTCTTATTCACAGTAATTTTTCTGCTAGGCCAGCTCAGATCAGCAGTAACAGGCTGGGGGCTATTCACCTGGGCTGCGCTGCCAACAGGTAAGTGTGGCAGATAACCTCACTCAACAGGTCACACTCAGGAGTATCCTGGGGGAAAACAATGCACATTAATCACTTCCTAGTGCAGATAGAGGAGAACATTGATTCTGATAGTGGTGGGATTTATTGGGGGGGGGCGGGGGGGGGGGAGTATAGTCAAGACCACCACTAGAAATTTGAGTTATGCCACCCTTAGCATTTAATGGTATTAAGTGCTCTAAGAAGAGACAGTATTCTAATTGATGCAATTGATTTGCCTGTAGTTACAGAAATCAAATAGTCACCAACACAAGGAAATGATATAATAAATACTGGAGCCCTCATAGTTTCTTTTTCAGGGTCTGATCTTGCAAGCAGGTCAGTGTACCAGAGCACACCGTGTTCACTGCTCCTGCAGGCTAGCACTGAACTCATTCAAATCAGCAAGTGAACTTCCATTGGGAGAAGGATCTCAATTCACCTTATTGCAGCACCATTACAGCAGAAGAGAACATGCAGACTCACAGGTTAGCTCTGTGATGCGCCAAGAGTAAAGCTGGATATCATTTGTATTCAGACCTCTGCTAGTTTTAGAGAGCTCTAAGGGAAAGATTAAAGAACTTAATACTATAGCTAGATTCACAAAGACCTGACTTTCTCCTCCCTCCTCCTCCCTCACCCCAGTTTCTTTTCAGCTTAATCTACGTATACACATAAATTGATAGAGCCACAAGGTCATGTTTACATCTGAAAGACTTTGTTGGGACAGTCACACATCAGTAAAGCATTCCCTGTATGAGTGGAAAAAAAAAAAAATATGAGCAAAATTGCACTTCTGATTGTATCAAACTGGTGCTTTTCCTACCACTACCCCCCTCCCATCTATTTTAATTAAAAACCTTTATACTCCAATGAAAACTAACAGGGGAATAACATTTTTAATGACAAATGAAGATGAAGACCTTGGTAGGGTTTTATTTTGTCTGGGGTAACAAGCATTCTTTAAACAAAGACTGCTAAATAAATGATTTGCATGTTTATGACAAGCTGTATATGGCACAGTAGCACCTGTTTTACAGTATGTCAAGGAAGACAAGTATCCTTCTAAATACCTGAATGTACTTAATACTGGCTAGTTGCATTAATTTGGCTTTACTACTTTCATCACTTGTTTCTACTAGTCAGTAGGGAGTAAGACAAGAAATGGTTTCAAAGAAAAAAAAAGTATATATTTTAAAGCCAGAAGAGATGCATTATCTTGAACAAAAAAAAGCAGCTAAGGCAACAGACAAGTAAACTAATATTTTCATATCAAAATGTTTAAATAAAAAGTAACAATTTTAACTAGATGGTGTTGAGTTTTCAGACTGCTCATTTCCCTTTGGATTATCTTTTTTCTCACATATAAAAGCTTGACATTTTCATTTTTGATAATGCAATTGAACTTTTTTCAGTTGTTCATTCTGAATTTTTTCCATATTTTATCCTTCTCTTCATATAAAAATGTATATTCAATTTCATATGGAAAGTGGAAATTCAAGATTTTGTACAAAAAACTCTTACTTTCAAACAGCCTAGCTCAAAGGTCAGCTGAGTTAAACATCTTGCATTGCTCTAAGTAGCCAAAATCATTTTGTCAATCCAATTGGTTTTTTAATTCTTCTTGATGTATCTTAGGCAAGAGGTGAATTTTGTTACTACTGGACTGTTTACAGAACTGTACTCCTCGCCTTAAAATTTTTCAATATTTTTACTCCCAATCCTTTTCTGCCCTACTTCTCTACTTACAACTCCTGTTGTCTTAGAACTTTGCCCACCCTAGAGTCAATAACCACAAATAGCTCAGGTGCTGTCAGCAGTCAAACTGCCCCAGCATCTTCCCTCCCCACACAGGTTAAACAGACCTGCCTCCCAGCTTCATAAATCCATTCTTAGGTTGCTTCCAATACTGGAGATACTTCACTTGATTCTAGCTGGGGCAGGCCTCCATTACTCCTGATATATTGGCAACTTCTAAAATACGTATTTCCCATTTTAGGAGTTCAGTGACCAGCATATTAGGAGTAAAATGTTCACAAGTAGCAATTCAGGGGTAAGGACCCAGCTAAAGGAGTCACAGAAGTTGAGGTATGAAGGCACTGAAACACCAACAGATCAGAATCTTAGACCTTATGCCTCAAAGCAGTCTAAAGCCAATAGTAGAAAAAAAGAAAAGGGATTAACTCAGATACAAAAATAAGTTGTGTAAACAAAGTAGGTGTTCCCTGAATAAATCAATAAGAGAGCATTTTTAAGAGGCAAGACTATCATCTAAACAAAGCCAAATTTGTTAGCCAGCTTTTGCTGTCCTGGCACTCCAAGCTGCCAGCTGCAGTTCTGTCACTCCATAGGTACTTCGGCACAAGAACAACACTAACACGCCACCGTGCTCAGAACGCAGCCAACTGAAACATATTGAACAGGGCAATATGCAGTCTATTATCTGGCTTTGCAAAGTCTGAAACTGAAAACAGCAATTTTTAATGAAAGGCTAGTTTAAGAACTTGACATTGGGATGCTCTGAACATAAAGTTCATAAGGATCTGAACAGAGTCATTTCCTTTGAGACATTTGGGTGCTTAAAAAATTATCCCTGTAATGTGCACAAATTGAGATAGCGATTAGCAGGTTTTTGTATTATAAAAGCCTTCCACACTACAACAGATATTTACTAAGGTTGACATCATACCTGTACAGTCAGTTTATGCAGGTTTATGCCTCTAAAAATTAAAAAAAAAAAAAAAATCAAGAAATTAAAGTGAATTTTCTTAACTCCTTATATCCATAACTTTTCAGAATTTGCATGATGGGGTTCCAACACTTTTTCCGTAACTGTCACCAATATTTGAGCACATCAGACTGCACAATATCAAAAGTAAAGACAGATTGAGGCTAGAAGATCACCTTTTTTGCCACAATTTGGTTTACAGTTCATCTTCATAATGATTGAAGTAAAGAGGTTTTAAAGTTTTTAAAATGTAGGTACCGAGTTCTGGTGGTCCCGTTCACTCCCCAGCCTCGTTTGAGCAAGTTACTGAGAAAGTCCACTCTTCAGATGACGAAACAGCATCTTTTGTTGAGAGAGGGGGATCCACAGAGTAAGAGAGATCCACATACACAGACTGCATGTACTACACAGTACACAAATTTAATCTTTAGTTTCTTTGTGCTACTTCTCCCATTTGGGTAACACGATTGCTGACAGCAGAAGCAAGAGCATACCTATCACAAATCCATGTATAATTATCTACTTATATACATCCATATAAAGTACATTGAAAAAAATCTGTGCAAACAACATTATACATACTAAGGTATCCATTAACAGAAAGATTTTAATAAAAGAACTCACAAATGCATGGGGGGGAGATATAATCCCACAAAGATGAACTGTAAAATGAATACAAGGAGTATCAAACACATGCATTGTCTTTTAAATAGTTGTTCCTTGTTTCTTTGTACAATAATACAAATTAATTAGCCAGGCCAATTCAAATGGTACCACATTATCTGGAATTACCAGATAATCTTTGGTGTTGTTTTGCTTAATTATTATTGCCTTATTATTGACGCAAGTTGCTTTAAATGACTGAGTTGACAGACATTCTTTTTCTACCCCCAACAAGAAATCACACAGGTAACTAGGCATAGTTCAGCCAAGTGAAACATAACTGTACAAATCTCAGCCTGATCTGTTCATTTTAATTTCAGTGATACCAGAGCAACAGCATCTGCATGCAGCAGTAGTTTGTTTTCAGATCATAACATGAGAGACAAGGCAGAGCACAGCCTGTTTGAGCCGATAGTGCTTCAAGGGATTACTTTCAGGTTGACATTGTTATTTGTGGTGACTTCAAAGCCTCAGCATGCACCTGCGCACTCTTGAACAATGACTTGGGAAGCGTCCCAAGCTTCATATGGCAAGACGCATGTAACTAATTTTCATCCAAAGACAACAGCTACTGGTTAAGAAGGGCTAGCAGTTTTCTTAGCTTTCATCAACAGAACCTAGCAGACAAGCCTGTAAACAAACATCTTTAATGGCTTCCAGCATGATAACTGCTGTAAAAATGCACTGCAGTCAAGTACAAGAGAGAGTGAGATTTTACATTAGCTGTATCAGTGACAATTGATACTTACCACCAGTAAGACACTTTTGCCAAAAGTTCTCAGAACTACCCATTCAAAAAGAGGTATCCAGAATTAAACATGCAGTTAGACTCACAGTGGATTCAAGTTTTAAGAATGGCAGGCACTCACCTGCTCCACACTTCAATCTAACCCTGAAGGATGTGAAAGTATTATACATAATGCATCACTTCAGCAGTAAGGGCAAGACAGTATAGAATATACTGACACCAAATGGGAAGACAGACCTGATTAAGCCTTGCTCACTGCCACCAAGCTATTTGGTTAATGTATTATGAAGCAATTGATACAGTTGTGACTCATGCTAGAGAATAAGAATAGTGACTAGTCTAACAGAAACATTCAGCCTTCTAAAAATATTTTCTGGTCTGGTTTGATGAAGAACGCCAAATATTTAGTTTAAAAATAACACTTCGGGAAATCCTACGCATACACACAACTCAGTGGACAATTAACTTGCACGTAGCAAGGAGCATATGTACCAATACCTTCTACGTGGGCAAATCTTCTAAGTGTCATTTTCCAGGTAGTTTGTACCACAGTGATTTTTACCCAGTTGCATGAATAAGCTCCATTGCCATTTTTGCCACCAACTTCTTTTTTTAACTGAAGACATACATTTAACAGAATTGCAGTGGAGGTCAAGTTTCCATTATGTACCTACCTTGTACAAGACTTGAATTCTGTTTAAATTCAGCTATTACAGTAGTGCTGGCCCTATGTTTCACATTCAGCTTTATAGGACTCTCTATCACTGATCTTTTCTAGCAGTGTCATCATTTTTTCCTGGAGCTTAAAAGTATGCTGTCAAGTTATGAAAAATGAAAGACGCTTTCACGAATCCAACTTTTCCACAGTTATTCTCCCAATCTGGGATTCCTGTCCAAATTTATTTTCACTTAATACAGGAAATTTCCTCTCAACATATCCAAACATAAGTAATGTCACCAGCTGCAAAAGGTGTTAAGATTATGTTCAAGCAGAGGGAGCAGCAGCATGGGAAGCAATGGCCTAAGGCGACTGCACTAAGAGCTTGTCCCAATCCATTAAACACTAGTGGAGGTGGCTTCTTTCCGAAGAAATGAAAGCTCCAGGCTACAGGTCACCTTCAAATTCATAGATACAGACTAATGTACATTATGATCACAAGAAAAAGTTATTTTATCTTTGTTTTAAGCGTGCATCCAGTCAGTATAACCCTTTCTGGGTACCATGATGTAGCCACAGAGAAGTCACATGAGGGTGATGCCAGTCTACATATAGATACATATACTGAAGACCACAAGGCTCAGTTTTAGCTGTCTGTTTCTATAAAAGGTCAGATAGCTGACCTGTTTCTACAGTATTCATTCACAACAACACTCCTACACCTAGTAGTAGTCAGGTATGCTAATGCTTAGGGTAGGTAAATAGTAGGCCAAATCTCCCAGTTATCTGTTATCTGACTGGTTTGGGTCTGATCCCCTAGAACTGCTGCACTTATCTTTCCCCATCTCTGGTGTGGGGGAAAATTCAAGAATGATATAGTCTTTAGTGTTTCATTGCATTTCATTTACTGATCTCAAATTCATCTTTAATTTGCCTATAGCAATATACAATGGAAAGGGTTTTAGCCTTATTTTTTCTTTCCCCACCAATATCTCCTTTTCTATCACTTTTTTTTTTTAATAATACCAAGAAAAGCCATAGTCACTGCAGCACAGGTAATCTGACCAATAAAACAGACAATACGATAAAGCAAGAGGCTACAATATTTATATAGTCTCACATTATATTTCTCCACTGAAATCCAGACAGACATGAATCCTGCTCTATTGACACACTGTGTACTCATCAAGGTGATACTGTCTTTGTAAATCAGGCCTACAGTGACCATTTCAAGCAGTGTGGAAAATGTGGCAGACATATGAGATGGGTTATAAATCTGACAATTTATCCATGTTTATCTGTGGAAAAAAAAGGAGTTTTTTTTTATTATCTAAAATAAATCTGAGAACTTCATTAGATCACCCCACGAAAATTGAACATCAGGTTTGTATTACAGTCTATGAAGCACACAGCAGCTAGTAATGATCACAACCATTTTACCTTGGAGCTCTTTCATAGCGAGTTTCAAAATTAACCATTCGGAATAAAAAGCTAAGCCCACCCTATCTGACCAAAATATACAGCTTATAACATGTGGAGAAGTAAAATCAGTTTTAGAAAAATTCAGAAGATAAAGGGATGATATATATATCCTGAAACTCTCTCTATATATGTATCTGATTACAGAAAGCAGAAAGAGAGACAAATAAATATAAGAACAATGAAATTCCAGTAAATTCTGTTAAAACACAACCACTACATATTTTCATTTAATTCCTGCACCACTGGCTCCAAAATAGCATCATGACACCCACCTAAACATTTTGCCCAATCCTAATTGGAAGGCCACTACCCTGTTGCTCTGGAGTAACTATGAGTTGAGCACAAAAGCAACTTGCTAAAGCTGTATCTGAGCATGGCAATGGTGAAGATAGTAAGAAACAAATTAATTTGACCAGTGCCAGAACAACAGCAAGTTGAGTCCACTTGTTATAGTCAAGCTAAACAGGTGGCAGATACCCCTGACTGTACAGGAGAGAACAGCCCAGCAGAGTCAATAATAAAAATCACATTCTCATCTTTGATTAGCAAAACAATACCAAAGACAAATTTGACTCATGCCAGAGCTGGTACATACTTGAAAGTGATAACCCTCTGATGAAATGGATTTCCAAATCAATTGGTTTTCATTGGTATCTGGACATTCTGATTAAGTTAAAGAGCTTTGTATCGACTTAATTTAATTCAGTGACAAATGAGTTTAGTTGAATCCTTGCCCCCTCCCACAGCAGGTGCATTTTCAGTTGCCTTCTGCATGGTTGCATTGCCCAGTGAAGTCCCAAAGAGTATACGCTACTTATCCATTTTTCTCTCTTTCACAAGGAGATACTTCTCCCCCACTATTCATCATTCTAAACTATGAGAAGTAATACCCAGAATTACAATAAAGACTGGTTTCAAACACATTTTCCCATTCCCTAACTTCAACTCAGAAATCAGTTTCCTTGCAGATATATCAGACAAGCAGAGCACCCTGGAGTAACACCTTCCAGAATCCTGAGCTCCCAATCCAATTGACTTTGAAGGCATTGACTCTTCTGTTTCTGCAGTAAAAAGGAAGTACTGATGTGGCTTGCTATTTAAAGAGCATTGCCCACTCACAAGTCACACTGATTTTGTAGCAACCTGTGGGTGTTCAAATCTCAAAGGTATCTTACTCCACTTTTCTTGTCTTCGATTCAGATTTTATGTTGTAACCTTGCAGATTATCTGCAACCAGAATGGTTTCAAACCAGATGTGTTTGTTTCTCGCATAACAAAAATCTATCCCTCCTGAAACATCCATAAAGAAATAGGACTGGGGAGAAACTACACTGCCCTGCCCAACTAGTGGTCTGGTTTTAAATGGTCTGAATCTTCTCAGCACTTTTTAAATGCATCTGCATTTGGACTAACACCTACCTTTTGCAGGTTTAGCATGTGGCATAAATATCATATGCTGCGAAACACACAGATCTGCCAGTTTTGAAAATCTAAGATCATGACATAGATTCACATTCTTCCAAGAGCACTTAAAATCTGCAGCTACACTCAGCCTCACTAATCCAATTCCATATAGTCTGTGGAAAAAATGCTAATGCAAATTCAAGTATATACATCTGCACTTCAGTTCTGCCTTCATTGACTGTTTGATTGGTAATTAAGGCATATATTTGGTTCCAGAGATATAGAAAAAACCCTCAAATCCCAAAGGAAGCCGTTGAATCTGAGCCCAAGGTTATTAATCATACTGCCTCTAATTGTATATAAAGTATCTTTACTCCCTCAAAAATGGGCTTTTTTTAAATATTATGGGATTTAAATATGTCACAATATTCTGGATATCTTGATTAGATCTCCTTTAATATACTGCCTCTGAATAATTCGTAATTTATTTAACACCACTATAAATCTCACATAAATGAAGAACTCTTACTAATCATTAAGATTAAGTAGAATTTTTAGCCTGACTAGACTAGCAACAAAATTTGATAAGGGGAAATTTTTTTTTCCTTAAACAGTGCTTTCTACTGTCTTCTTGTAATTAAAGTTTCAACCAAGGTCCCATTAGACCAATGCTGATCCCCCCTGTGAATCAGACAGACCCTCAAGTCTTCACATTTTCAGAGTTAAGTCTCACTGGTAACTACCATCTGGAAGGTTTTGACTAAATCAAGCAAGAACTCTGTAAGATTAAAAGCCTAAAGAATTTTGCTCCTCGTTGACATTTAAAAAATTTTCTACATCATTCTCCCAATCCAGCAAGATCACATGCCCTCACAAAGCACCACATGGGCTACTTTACAGGGTTGACTGCAAGGGAAGGTAGGCTACAGTGGCTATAGGTGCCATTTTCAAGTCAGGTAGCCAAAGTGCATTAAAGATCACTATAGATGCCTTCCCTCATTCAGTGGCCGCTCAAGTTTAGGGCATAAAATCAGCACAGTGAGTCAGGGAGGGCGCAGAACCTGTGCCAAGCAGAAAGGCAAAAGGAAAGGAAGGACTACACAGAACCCCTGGACAGAGGAAGAGCTGGCTTGGGAGAAGCACCACAGGATCTGCCCAAGGGAGAATACACTACCTACGCACTTGGACGGCTGGACCAGGACTGGTCCTGCAGTCAAACTGCTTTATATGCATTCCTTTCACCTACAGAAGCTGTAGCAGGGGCATTCTTGCTTCTTTTATGGCTTCTATACCCCTTATATCTTCATAGTCCTTCCACAAGTGTCCCTACTGTGGTAAAAGCCACCCTCCTGCCTCTGGCAAGAGCACTTCCAAGTTTTCTTTCCCAAACTATGATCATACATGTTCTCCGTTGGGCTTCATCCATTTGTCACCTTCTGATCCTGGCTTTCACAGTTTCTCCTCTCTGTTACCCTTACAGTTCCTATACGAATCTCTCCCTTAGTCTTTCCCCCTCCCCTCGATCAACGTGCCAGACTGCAAGAGCCAGTTCAGGCTTTTGGACTCTCTCCTTTCATGGTAATGACATTTTAGAACTGACTGGACTACTGGTCTACTAGATCACCCAAATCATCTTCCTCCATTCCCTATTTCATGCTATAGCATAGTTACAAATCATAGATATTTTCATACCTATAAATAAGTATGTATTTGCCATCTTCCAAGTCATGCTTACAAATCCTGAGGAAGCTCAACTTAAAATTCCTCTTCCCAATACTTGTTTCCTCTCCACAAATCCAGAAGACTAGCCCACAAACGAGAGCATGGGCAAGAAGGGAAGATCTACTGAAAGCTAAATGGATAATCAAAGCCTCAAACTGGGAACATAGACAAGGTCAGTCTTGTCTACCCATCAAGTCTTTAACTGCACTAAAGACAGTTGTACAGTCCATCCAGAGGCATGGGTAGTCAATGCCAGAGATGCTATTTCTTTAAGTAAGAAAGGGATCCCCAGATGCAGGCAATGAAAGTCTTGCTGTTACCTTAAATAAAGATAATACCTTAGTGCATGGGGTTTTTTTTTTAAGCTTTTACCAAACACACCTCAAAACAAGCATTAAATTTGATCAAAGACAGCTCTTAAGCATTTGAATAAAAGGGACACTGTACCTTTTACAATATCATAACAGTGTGAGGTCTTACATTTACCATAAAACAGAAACAATAGCATATATCGCATTTGATCAGCTGTAGAGTTCACCAATACCAGTTTTGTGTGTTAGAGTTTTTCTGCTCCAAAGAACTGAAAAAACTAAGAGCATTGTAGCACAGTCAAGACAAAGTAAATCAAAGCACCAAATGGAGAAGAGGTAGAAATCCACGCATACCAGCTCTGCATTCAAAGTTACCTTCCTGCTTAGAGAAAGGTTCTCCTTTTCATTCCCTTCTGAAGCATTCAATATAGGTTAGTGCCAAAGGCAAGATTTCATACTCAGTAGAAGAACAATTCTGATGTTCTATGGGAAGTCTTACGTAGCTTGTCCCAGTATATTTCTCTTGCATTCTACTGCCTGCCTGTAGCCTTAAAGAATAAGGACATTTTATTACATAGGTGATCTGGCGACAGAAAGGTATAAACTATTCATGTAAAACATCTTGCTGCAATCTTAATATTTGCAGACTCCCATGTTCCAATTTTGGGGAAGATAAAATCTTTCTTTTTCCACCAAGATACCTTAAGATCTAATTAAATTCCTTAACTAAAAGTATTTAAGTTATGACACTTCATGCTGCAGGTACTTGATAGACCTATTATCCAAGAAAAGCAATTTTTTAAAAATACAGTCTGTTCTTTCAGAAAGAAGTGAATGAAAGACGATGCTGCCTTCATTTAGAAGTACAATGTTAAGCACAAGAAGCTTAAGTAATTCTTGATCACAGAATGCTGAACTGCTTCAAAGATCAAGTTACTACAGCCAGAATCATTTGAAGTAGAATTGATAATGTAATAAAAAAGGTAAGCAGCTCAATTAGTTCTTCGAAGACAGTCACAGTGAAGTTTGTCTGAGATCAAAAGTCTCAAACCTATCTAGGGGCACCAAGGCAAAAGCCATCCCAGCAAGAAATTTCTTGTTTCTCTGTGGCCAGAATATCACTCTGAAGAAAAGTGTCACATAAATCCAGTTTAGAAAGGCAAGAAAGAACAAACCAAACCTCCATATTTCTCAATAGGAGGTACCTACTCAGTCCTCCAGGATGCATCTCAAAATGCATTACCATCTTTCTACTGCAATCTTTTACTCTTCCGTCATTCAACGTTACGAAACAAAAAGGCCCATCTGAAATAAGAACAGGAAAATTCACCTGACAAATTAAGGTATTTTATTTATCCATATAGAACTTACCACATTGTAAGACAGCTACTACCTTAGCATGCTGTCCTGTCATTTCCAATTAATTCTTGCTGTAACTCTCCAGTGTCTCTTCCTTTACCTAGTTGTGATATTAACAACTATTTGTTTCCCCTCAGCCATAGATTGTTTAAGTATCTGTCTTGGAGGACATGGCCTTTTCCTTTGAAAACTGGAAACATTAGTTTGCATCTCAAGCAATAGTGATATTAAGTTTAAGAAGAAAAGGGGGGGGGGGGACGACAAACAACAAAAACCCAAAACCACCTTACCCTTCATAAGCTTTCCCAGTGGTTTTGAAAGATCTGGCAGCTGCCCAAGAGGGAAAAATTGTCCCAATAATAGAGGCTGTGCTGCTGGAAAATGTAACTTCTAAAACTGTTGATCATTAGTGAAACACCATAGATCAGGATCTTTTTAACCAGCAGCACTAGAGTAACTTGAGAGGGTGACTAAAGCCAGTGAACAGGGTTTTCCCCATAATTACTTAAAAATGAAACTAATTTCTTTTCACCCTGGATAGCTTTCACCTCTTGCCAGCAGCATTAATGTAGAATATGGATGTTAATAATGAGGACAGTAGGAACTGGAAGTGTTTTAAGATTTAGAGGCTGACATTTTAATAGTGTTCACGTGTAGTGTGGCATGCCATATAATTAATACAATTTCTTTTTACCAATTCAAAATGTGTACTTCTCTACACAGAGCTGCAGTTCTGATGATATTTAGGGCAACACTTGGCCCTTTTGCATTCTCTCTTATCTCAGATCATGAAGTACTTTGAATGAAATTATAGTAATGCAACTTACTTTCATTTTGTAAGGTCTTTTACTTTCCAAAAATAATGTAGCTAGACCCTTAGGATGTTTTATGCACTCAACGCCCCACCTAATAAATAAGAAGATTGATTGACAAAGTATTCAGTAGAAATGGACACAGTAAATCTTTCCTACCTTTCTGTAAGCACTGCCTACATTTCTTGTGCCGCTCTCACTTACAATTGCAATTGCTCTCATTCCATCTCCAAGAAAACTAGCTGGGGTACGAACAACAAAACTGGAGCAGAACAAGGCACTAGCACAGAAAGCACAAAATCAGTGACACATTTTGGAACATTCTTGGGCTGCTTACATTGAAATCCAGACACCTTCATGTTCAGAGGTACTTGTAACCTGCAGTAGCTACATGGAAGTTATCAGGGATTACCTGTCCCTGTCACAACCCTTCCTCCAGTACACATGCTTTCAAACCTGCACAAAGACTGGCAGTTTCATTAAATCTCTACCCTCTTTTGAAATTCAAGTGTTTGAATCACAGCAAGCCTTCCTCCCTCCCAAGTTTTCTTGTAAAAAACAAAAAACCTAACCAAACAAAAAAATGCACCTGAAAGACCCAGTTTTCAACATTCCTTATTTCTTCTCGATTACTCTAAAGTCAAACTTGAGCAAAACCTACAGTTTTTTTGTTTGGGGAAGGGGGGGGGGGGGGGGGGGGGGGGGGCGCGGGGGCAGCAGCACAGGGAACAACCAACCCACCGAAACCCAAAGCTTCTTCACAGCTATATTCCACAGGCAAACTAAGATTAATGACCAGCCAGGCAGCCTTCTCCCCTTGACCCTCAGTTATTACCTTTGCTCCAGCTCCCAGAATGTTCAGGAAAGCCTACACACTAACTGAATGAAGAATTCAATCTTGTGTGTCTTTTAATCAAAGAACTAATGTTGCTGGACAACATTAGTGGGTTAGACAAGTGGACAGTGAGGTGGATTGAGAACTGGCTGAATGGCAGAGCTCAGAGGGTGGTGATCAGCAGCACAGTCTAGTTGGAGGCCTGCAGCAAGTGGTGTTCCCCAGGCGTCAGCACTGGGCCCGGTCCCGTTCAATTTACTCATCAATGACCTGGATGAAGGGACAGAGTGTACCCTCAGCAAATTTGCTGGCGACACGAAACTGGGAGGACTGGCTGAAACACCAGAAGGCTGTGCTGCCATTCAGAGAGACCTGGACAGGCTGGAGCGTTGGGTGGAGAGGAACCTCATGAGATTCAACAAGGGCAAGTGCAGGGTCCTGCGCCTGGGGAGGAATAACCCCATGCACCGGTACAGGTTGGGGGTTGACCTGGAAAGCAGCTCTGCGGAGAAGGACCTGGGAGTCCTGGTAGGTGACAAATTCACCACGAGCCAGCAACGTGCCCTTGCGGCCAGGAAGGCCAATGGCCTCCTGGGGTGCATTAAGAAGAGTATGGCCAGCAGGTCGAGGGAGGTTCTCCTGCCTCTCTGCTCTGCCCTAGTGAGGCCCCACCTGGAGTCCTGCATCCAGTTCTGGGCTCCCCAGTTCAAGAAAGACGAGGAACTACTGGAGAGAGTCCAGCAGAGGGCCACAAAGATGATGAGGGGACTGGAGCATCTCTCCTGTGGGGAAAGGCTGAGGGAGCTGGGGCTGTTCAGCCTGAGGAAGAGAAGACTGAGAGGGGACCTCATCAACGCTTACAAATATCTCCAGGGCGGGTGTCAAGAGGACGGGGCCAGACTCTTCTCAGTGGTGCCCAGCGACAGGACAAGGGGCAACGGGCACAAACTGGAACATGGGAAGTTCTGCCTGAACAGGAGGAAAAACTTCTTTACTGTGAGGGTGACAGAGCCCTGGCACAGGCTGCCCAGGCAGGTTGTGGAATCTCCTTCTCTGGAGATATTCAAACCCCGCCTGGATGCCGTCCTGTGCAGCCTGCTCTGGGTGACCCTGCTCTGGCAGGGGGGTTGGACTAGATGATCTCCAGAGGTCCCTTCTAACCTCTACCATTCTGTCAACTTTAAAATTTACACTTCTATGACTACATTATTTCAAAAGAGAAAAATATTCTTTCTTAATGATGACAGGCTTGCCCCTATCTGCTGCCCTGATCTCACATATTCACCTGCAGACTTTAGTCTCAAAATATTTTATAATATAGGAATGTTTGCATGCATGTTTAAATATTGTCCTGTCTAGAATAGAAATAGCATGAGTTTAACTTCATGACATCAGATGATTGGAAAGAAAAATGAAAAGCAGAAACCCCACATCCTTGGCAAATATAAACATGTTGTAAAACACCAGCACCAAATCCCTAAACATCTAGTACGTAGCAAGGCCAACAGGGCAAGGTTTCTATAAGTCAGCTAGGATCTTCACCTTTCCCATGCACTTTTACTCAATCACTTTAAAAAAAAAAAAAGAACCTACAAATGTCTATTCTGTATCTTCTGTAAGTGATAACATTTCCATGAATAGCACAAATTGATGGGGAAAATGCCTTCTCTAATTATTCACTACAAAAAGTAAAGAGTCCAAACTAGAATTCACAATCAGCTTAAATAATAATCGGTCTAACGACTAGGTTTGTGACACAGAGACAGAAGCTTGAAGGAACAAAATGAGTAGCTGCAGGGTTATCATGGAGGAAGGTGTTGCTTATGAGCTAGGAGCTGTTGAAAAATCCCCTCTGAGAGTTTGAAGAGACTTACAGTGAAGAACCACAGAGATCCAGCACCAATTGAAAGAGTTATAAATAATTTTGTACCAATGCCTTTCCATATACCAGCAGCCAGAGGATACAACATCCCTAAGAGACCAGATAAATTTACAACGACCACCCCCATAGAAGAGGCAGCTGCAAACAATTATGCTTACATTTTTAATATACTGGAGGAGGACGAAAGACAAGGACTGTAGAGTGAAGACCTACATTGTGAAAACATCACTGTTAAGATTTATACAAACATTAAATTGTGAAGGTTACAAATAAAGCAAAAAGAATGAGCTGCTGCTTTCAAATAGATAAGCAAGCAGAGGCTTACATGGGGTAAAAACAATTGGTTTCTGCTTTGTAATGATTCATGGCTATAAACACACACACAGAGCCACATCCACAGCCCTGACAATGCCTGTGGCATGGAGAAGCACTCACAACCTCTGCTCCAAAACACATTTGCTCTTTGTCTATTGCTTCTTGTAAAAGATACAGAACCTTTCTTTGCTGTTTCTGGCAGTGGGGTTTACTGTATACATGTTAAGGCTTCCAATTAACAAAAGATGTCACAGCTACAAATCAGTAATTGTTATCTTCAAAAGGCTCTTGATACAGTAGGGACTGAGTTCTGAACACTTAAGGAACACTCAAAAGGAGCTCAAGACTGTGGAAGCATTCCTGATCTTTGCATCTATATACATGCCAGTAAAGAGGAAGCCTGGGGACAGTGTTCAGCAGTGGTCTTCTGCATCCACACACTCTAAAATGTTCGAACAGGGATGAAGCAAGAATAAACTCTGGGAAAAAAGAGGCAGCAGCAGCTTAAGTATTTCAGTGGTATGTCATGCTTTTTTAATCCTTTTCTGGCTTTGTCCTCTACGTTAGGCAGCTAGCTAACCTCACCGCAACCTCTCAGGAACCCAGGCTTGAATCCTGCTCTGTTCCATCTTACTCACTTTTCACCAGTTTACATTGTATGTAAAAGCCCAGGCCTTCGTGTGCAAAAGTCAAACTATTTTTCTCTGACAGCTGCAAACCACAAAAGGTAGTGACATTCTATGTAGTCTGTTGTCCAAAGACACCAGCAAGATGTCCGCTTCTTTCATCTTGCTGTACCTCACATTTTATTGTTTGAGCAAGCTCACAACATCAAGCCACAGCATAGCCACTTAGTATTCTTCAGCAATGAAACCAGTCCTACTGCAAGCCAGTAAGAACAGGGAGAACCTTCTCTTTGCACGGCATAATATAAATGAAAACTCGTGATTTCAACCTCAGGACAGAGAGGAGATGAAAATATGGCTGACTGCAGAGCTACAGGAGGGATAATTTAAACACTAGCCCTCTCCCAGGTCTAGGCCAGAAGCAGGAACAGAGCAGAGAGAGGGTGGTGGATAAGGGGACAGAGCACAGAAGTGCTCTCCAGAGAGATGTCACACTTAGATGACCACTAGGAATTCTCAATAGACATGGCAGAGCCCAGGCAACCATTTTGGAGAGGCCTTTTAACGGATACATTAAATTACCATAATCTCAAAATAATTGCAAGCACTGTGTATTTTCTGAACCCACATATACAACTAGTTCACAGTTGAGCAAAGCCCAGCAAGTCCCACAGCCCGTCAGCAGTGGGTCAGTTTCTTGGGTAGATGGGGCTTAAGGGCAGGTACTGTGGCACAGCTGGAGCTCTGTGAGGGGCTGCAGGAGACATTTATTTCTCCTGACACTGTAACTTACTGTGTCAGTCACAATGTTATCTGGGTCACCGCTACAAGTTTATGCAGCATCAACAACAGTAGCAGCTCTGCTGTCAGGCTTCCCTTCAGTTCCTACAACGATGCAATATTAGCATCCAGTCCTGATCGCTGGAAAACTTAGATTACAACATCTAATCCAGGCAAAACTTCAGCACAAGTTCCAGAAGAGAGAGAAGAGTTATCAGTGAACAGTAGCATAATTAAACTGCATTCTGGCTGTCCAACATCCAGCACAGGGGATTGTGTTGCAGCTGCCACTCCATCTTCGACAATAAACTTAGCACATACACTTGTTTCTTCTTCTCTCCCTTAATTTGCCTTATAAACCAGTTGTGAAGCAGCAGAACAGACGTGCATTTTAACCTTCCCCCTCCTGCAGCCCCACACAGGTTGCGTGGGTGCTGCTGCCTCTAAATCCGCACTAGAGCCACAAGGCCTGGAGTGCCGGAGGGATGTGGTGCTCCTGTGCCGTTTCCATGGCACTGCCGAGGCCTCCGGGCTGAAGCCCTGCTGTCTGCCTTCTCCTGCCCAGCTTGCAGAGAGAGAATAAACGTGCTTTCTCAGGGCTACATGGTTATTGCTTCTTTTTCCTTCAGAGCCCTCTCAACAGATCATTTCCATTGTGTTTGCCTTTTCTCCACATTTCTACTGTCATTAATTAGGCTAGCACTTTATGGAACCAACAATATTTAGGGCTTACCCAATTAAGCAGGTGCACAGCAGAAGGTGGTCCCTGTCTCTGAAGAAGGCAGGCTAGCAGGCTGCATACACCACCATGACACTAGAAAAAGCTCATCTCTTGGGTTTTTCCCAACATGTTTTTTTTCTTCTCCCATAGGAAGGAATAGGAATTAGGTGCACACAGAATACAAAACCCAAGCCATCTGAAAATTAGGCTTCAGATTTTTGGATTTTGATTTCATTTAATTAAATTTTGGGGGTTGCTTCAGTCAAAAAAGCCAAAATACAAAAAACCCACTGTAAGCCTTAGAGAAAAGTCCCAGAGTTGCTAATCGGGTAATTACAAATGAGCCTGTGAAAACAAGCAACCACCATCAAAAATTCACCTGATGACCTTCACCCTCCCCACTTCCCCTAAGGAGGAAAAAATTGCAACACGCCAAAAAACATTCTTTCAAGTACAAAATGCTCAACACTTGGGAAAGGAAATAAACAGGCATTTGCAAAAGTGACCTCCTGCCTTGCTCTCTAGGATGACATTAAAACAGGAATAAAGGCTTAGTGTCCAAATCTAGTTGCGAGTAACACAGGATTCGGAGCCAGAGAGAAAGAATTTAGTTACAAGGAAAACTGGCTGCTCTTTCATCTGAACCTTTCTTCTTTTCAAGAAGATTTTACTTTAGAAAGGCGGGGGGGACACAAAACTTTGTGTCATTCCCTTTTCTTTCCTATGACAAGCTGTCACTTCTAGATATGGGAACCATATCACCGTGCTGCTGGAGAGAATAAGTGGGGCATGATTTCTCCTTTCCTTTGATAGGAACAAAGATTAAAGTAATAAAGAACTAAAGAAGATGAGAGTGAAGGAAAAGCAGATTTTTTCAAATAAGCAGAGCCAATGTTATTTTAGTA
Source organism: Phoenicopterus ruber ruber (assembly GCA_009819775.1). Lineage (NCBI taxonomy): Eukaryota > Metazoa > Chordata > Aves > Phoenicopteriformes > Phoenicopteridae > Phoenicopterus > Phoenicopterus ruber. The sequence goes on from CM020227.1 coordinate 12,760,889, forward strand.
TGACATTCCATGAAGCAACAGTGGCATCCAGTGGTATATTTCCATAAGCAAGTTTCATATCCTACTTTCACTAACTTTTGGCTTCCATCAGATTTTTTTTTTTTTTTTCTTTGCAACAGGTTCTCAGGGAACCCTTCCTCCTCTTCCCCCAACATACACTTACCAGAACAGCTACCATACACCCACAGTCATCAGTACCAGTAATGGAGACTAAGATGCACAAATGCAAGCTATCAGTTTTCTCAAAGGCTGTATATCATATTTGCATAGCCAAAAATTTAAAATTGTTGCTAAGCAGCTGCAATGTTGATACAAACACATTTTTAAATTATTCTCAGGAAAACAAAGGACATTTTTCTCCTGGTGTCCACAAGAGTGCAGCAAATATTATTCTGTAATGTTCCCCTCCTCAATCTCCCTCCCCATTTTGTTTCTCTCCAAGGCAATATGTTCATTTTTTTCTCACTTAGTGACATTAAAATTATTTTCACTTTACGGTATCTAAGTAGATGCTCTGGGCAAAAATGAAGGGCTTATAATTGTAAGAGTATACTACAGAAGGAAGTCCATTCAGTGAATTTATTAAGGTATTTTGAGACTGAGATCACATTTGCAGTTAAGAAAGCACCTTGTGCTAGCACAAGCTCAGTATCACCACCAGTTATAATTTAGTAAGAAGGAGAATTGTCTCCTCACCAACACAGAGCTGAGAACCAAAACTTGTCAGTCCTGCTCTCAGGTCAATCACAAGTTCTGGGGTTTTTTGTTTTTGTTTTTTTTTAGGTTAGGTCTAGAGATCTTTTAAAATAATAAGACCTCAACTTCACTAAAAATTGTGTTTCTCACTTAGATTTCCAAAACAGTTAAACTAGAGTATCTGTCCCTTTTTAATAGAACCATTTCTCTATCTACACAATCATCTTCAGAAAGCTACTGACTGATATAACTAGGTTCCCTGAAGGAAAGCATAAGGCTTGTTTCCCTCCCACCTGATAAAAAATAAAGCAAGCATCTCATGAAGAAACTGAAGCTTGGCCTACATCCAGTCTTTGTATGACGGTACAATAACTGGGAGTTTAACTGATTTTAACTGATGTGGTTCCACAAGTTCAAGTATGAGAGTACCTACACAATCTATCCCAGCAAACACAGACAAAAAAAGGGTAATTACTGCCACACTGATGAGGAGGAGGTAAATTGGGAAGGAAGTGTTCAACACCGAGCTAAACTGCACTACAGTGTACCAGCAAATTCTTTACCACAGGCCTTCTTCCACTCAAACCCATTTAGACTAGCAAAACTCTGACTAATGGAAGCTGCATTTTAGTTCTGCTACCACAGCAGAACAGTGTGCTCTGTGGAATAAACAATGTATTTTATTCATCATGGTACTAAAACCTCACAGTTCATAAATATCACCCAATTTGTGACTCTGACAATCAGGTGACCCGAAGGAACAGGTTACTCACTCATGCTGATGTTAAATGCTCGGTGTGGCTGACCAAGAAGCCAGCCACCTCAGATGGGTCTATCCCATTTCAATGTTGCTCCACTCCAGCTGGGACTGAATGACTGAAATGCTAGATTTGTGGTTTCAGGTATTTACTAACTAGCTTCCCTGCCTGAACTGGCCAATTCCCAAGCATTATTTCTGAGCAAACAGGCAAAAACTTGCAGATGGAGTCTGCCCCCAAAGCAAGAAAAAGTCACTGCCAGTAGTGATACAGAACTCTTTCATAATATACTGTTCTAGCAAGTGATATGCTAACATTAAAAATAGAAGAAAAATGCATAAAGAACAAGACAAGCTCAAGACCTATTGCCTTTTGATGAAGTGGAAAATCCCACATGATTAGGGGGGGAGAGGTAGTTACGCACAGGAGATGAGCCTGAAGTACAAAGCAGAATTGTGATTGAACTTGTACTACGGTTAGGATAAAGCAATCTTTCAGTAGCAAAGTCATAACATAGAAAAATCTCAGAGTGACATGGGATGATCAATACCATATGGAATGAAGCCTCAGAAGAATCAGACATTTTAAAGCAGAGCTGAAAGATTAAGACAAATTTTCATATTGTCTTTCCCCTGTGCCTCTCAGCTGAGCTAGGAGCTTCCTGAACATTCTTAATACGAAGGTTTTCCAATGAATTGCAGACTGTTTTTGCACAACATACTATAAACACTTTGGAAACAAATATAATAAAGTAAGATCTCTGCAGCCCATCCTAATTTCATGCAAATTCTAACTCTAGCAATTTGACACCAACCAAAAGGTATCTCCACCTTTCCCTCCCTTCCTCTTCTATGGAGTTCTTCCCCTTTTTCTCCTCCCTCATGCATACAATATTATGGTATTACCTGCACTCTGCAGAAGGGCATGCTCACAGTATCCGACCAGCTGTAAGGGAACAGAAACCAAACAGGGGCTCTAATGCTAGGCTCCACATCACTATCAGACCAGGATCTCCCAGACTAGCAAACAGGGCTACGCAGCAGCAGATGGTCCTGGTAATTTGGGACTTGTACCTGGAAGTAGTACTACAGAAGACTTAATAAAGAACTCAAGCTTCAAAAAAAAAAAAAAGTGCTAGGATATGTCATCTAAGTAGTTATGATGAATTTTTCTGAAAAATTACTTGGATCTTTAAGGGTAGTTAAGTCTGTACCATATTAATTTATTTTTAGTGTAGATTAAGGGTTTGGGGAAGCTACTTAACAACATAAGCTTTCTTTGGTATCTTAGAAAAAAGAGATCACTATTTATTAAGAATATCATCGGCTTGCCGCATTTACTGGTTTGGACAATATGAACTATGAGATCACAAGATAAGTCACTCATCCTGGTTTCATCTCCAGCAGTGGTATACATGTTTTCAAAGATCACATAATGCATTTTCATGTCAAATAAGCCCATTTATCATTAACAGATCTCTTGCTCCTGATACCATCTTTCCACCAGGTGTCACACTTCCCCTTTATTTCTTGCCTACCCCTTTACCTGATACCTTCAAACCCTATTAATATAACCCTATACACAGATGTATTTGTTCCTTTACTGACCACTTCCACAGTTTCTCCTTAATTAAATATTAGTCTCTCTATTTGCCTTGCAGTAACAATACTGCAGTCAAACATCAAAACATGCATTACTTGTGTAGCTAAGTTCCAGGCCTTACTTACACAGTAGTGCTTACACTGTCATAACCAAAAAAACCTGCATTGCTCTGTTACAGTCCGAAAACTACCCATTTGTATGCATCAACAGGTTAAGATGCCAAAATCCCTTTCCTGATGCCCTGTTTTTAAACAGGGTCATTTCTTAGTGGTTTTATTTTTCAGGCCTGACAATACTTACTCGGGGGGGGGGGGATACCATTCACATTAGCTAAATGCACAAAGCAGGAACATTATTTTCAAAGCCAAATGCCTAAATCCCAGCATTAAGTAAATGCTTTATGGTATGAATTAACACATGAAAAATCACTGATTTCAAATAATTGATACTTTAAGCACAAGAGCAAAGTTTGGTCCAACCCTGCTACCTTCTTAGATGACCTCTGGTTTGTTTCACTTTGAGAACTATTTTCAAACTGCTGTGTCAGGAGTAACCCACTAGCATTAGCTATCTTTAGAGTCTCCAGCCAGCCTTCTCCTAGTTTAATAAATGCAATGCTGATATATTATTCTAGAAAAATAATCCATAGAAAGCTATAATTTTGAACACAGCATTACCTCGGCTTCAGAGTGTGCTAGTGTGCTATCATAACAGACCGCAATGGTTTAGTTTGTAAGTTTATACAATTCCTTTCCTGTCCTTTGACAATGACCTATTTTTAGACACACATCACACTGAGTGGGTATGTCACTTGATAGAATACCATCCTGAAGATTCAAGTCTGTCATAAATAAATATGTAAGACAAACTGGTACATACAAGTTGCCTCTGAGACCTGCTTTCAAGTCCATTCCAGAATGCAGTGAATGAAAATCATTTCAAATGAATGTCTGCTGGTCTCTGCCATGTTTCTTCTCTAAGAATTGCACATCACAACACAGCTGAGCATTTCCAAACAGACAGCTCTAAGAAGGTACAGAGGGAGGAAGACAGAAAGAAAACCTTCTGCTAACCAGGTGACAACCTTTTCCCGCCTCTTCCCCTCCCTGCCTCTCAGAGGGGAAGGTATCTATTGGGATTCAGTTGATGCTTCTCCTATTAAGTCTGCAGAAAGGAGAAATGACTACCTAATAAAAGAAAAAAAAAAAAAAACCCAGAATAAAAATAAATAGCAAGACAACCTACAAAAAGTATTATTCTGAGGAGATAGCAGTTGGGTTTGAGGGTTTTTGTTGTTTGGGTTTTTTGTTGTTTTTTTTAACTCCACCTAGCAAATATTGCCTAGCAACAATGGGAGAACCCTCCTAACGAAATGAATCATGCAGGTATTGGCTGTTTATTCCCATGAAGGGCTGTGTTTCCACCCTGTCAAATGACATCAAGGCCATGTTGCCAGAGGCATTGGGAGTTTTGACCTCTAAAAGGCAATTTTCTCACTGTCTGCTCAGAAATGTAACATTTTTCATATTGAAGGCTTTTATATCATATCTTGTAGGTTTCAGATCTATAAATAACATGCTAAAAGTCTCCAACACAATAAAGCCACAGCTATTACGTTTTGCTATTAACACTGCAAACATTAAATATCACAAAGTTAGCACTCTATTAGCGTAACTATCAGGCACCACAAAAAAAACCAAATTAAATTGCATGACCAAGTTTACTGTAGATGAACAGAGGCCAGAACTTGGTTCATAAAAGTTCTGAATTTGGGAAAGAAAATATCCACTAGATCACCAGATATCCACGTAAGATTGGCTTTGGTCTTCCTTGCTTAAGTAATTCCTCCCTTGATTTCTTAATGGAGCTATTACAGGGAAGAGTTTTAAGTTATAGTGTGGACATAGGTTGGTAACAGCACGTGAACAGAAGAGCTAAGAACTGTTGTTTGCATAGAACGTAGCAAGTGCACTACAATTCCCACCAATAAATGGGCATGTACAGTTCCACCCCCCCTCAATTAATTCTTATTAAAAGCTTCCTATGTTTTTTTCCTATGCCAGTGAGCTTTGGTCCTAAAATTAATGCTTCACCAGTTGCTTCGGAAAGGATGAAATACTCTCATTATGCAGCTTGTGACAACTCAATTTGTCCAATAAACATAGTTAACTACAGCCCTGTACACCTCTTGAACCAATACAATGTTTTTCAAGTAAGGAGATAATGAGGAGTCCTAGAACACTACAAGCCCTGTTCTACTAACTGCACTGTTAAATACCACCAGGGGTTTTTTGTTTGCTTGCTTTTGCCCATGTTAAGAGAGCCATCAACTCTGTAAGAGGATCAGCATTTGCAAGCCATGCAGAAGCAAGCAGTTGTCCCTGAAAACATCAGCATTTTCACAAAATTATTCTATCTTGATACTGTCAGACTTCTTCACAAAATTATTCTATGCAGCATACAGAGACCAAGGATCTAGATATCAAGTACTTCTGGTGCCTTCCTCAGACTGAAGATTTTTTTTAAGCTACAGAAGTATATGGTCAAGACATTCAATTCCTAAGACTACAAATCCATTTCCACAATCACAGACAATCTTCATAAGAGGCATTTGTGAAATGAGATAGAAGCACTCTTAGTGGTTTTTTTTAAACAATCAGTAACTGTTCTCAAAATAATAGAAAGTAATCTTGCATGATTAAGTAATCCTTTTCCTCAAAAATGCTCAAGAAAGATCATGCTTTGTTTCCAAATATCAAATGCAGATTGGCAAGCTTTCCCAGATATCTGTACTTAGGAACAGATATTTTTGGCTATGTTCTTCAACAAAGAGAATTTTTTCTTTTTGTATTTATAGAAGTATAAAAACTCAAGATAAAGTGCAGTTTGGAACATTTTTCGATAAAAGCAAAATATTAAAGCGCTTATTATCCTAAGGAGTTTACTCCAACATTTTCTTAGAACTGACTTGTAATTTCCTATACGGTGTATTTTCTATCCTAGAAATACAGTATTTCTCTTCAAACAGAATTTTATTTACTACTCTTAATTTGTGGCCACAAAGAGTTTAAGAAACAGTAACATAATTTCAGGATTCAAACATTTGAATGAAACATCTATTTCTGGGAAGCCAAGTGTCAGCAGTGTTGGCACAGTATTCCTTGAAGTAGGGGGGAAAAAAAAAAAAAAAAAAAAGAAAAAACCCCCAACAGTTGAGAAAAGTTTGCCATGCTTTGCAATGCAGCATGAAACTCTAGAGGTTACAGATATCTAGATGGCTAGATTTATTCAGTCACTATACATAGTGAATCCAACTCCTAGATTATTTCCTTTCAATTTAGAGAACTTTTCCCTTGTTATCAGTCTCAAAAAGGAATTAACTCCACAATAAACATATACACACACACATACTTGCATATAAAAATCAGGCCTTTTTAATGAAGTTACTTGCTTGAACCACACTTACTGCAAACAAGGCAGGCACATCCTCACCACAAATATGTCGTGATAGAACAAGGGGTAACAGCTTTAAACTGAAAGAGAGTAGATTTAGACTAGATATAAGAAATAAATTCTTCACTCTGAGGGTGCTGAGGCCCTGGCACAAGTTGCCCAGAGAAGTTGTGGATGCCCCATCCCTGGAAGTGTTCAAGGCCAGGCTGGATGGGGCTTTGAGCAGCCTGGTCTAGCGGAAGGTGTCCCTGCCCATGGCAGGGGGTGGAACCAGACGATCTTTAAGGTCCCTTCCAACCCAAACCATTCTATGATTCTAAGTGCCCTGCTGATACTGAGTTTATGTAAAATATATATCCATATAGCTAAAGAAAACACATATTAGACAATTCCACACATACTTGAAATTAGCCCCAGAAAAAAAAAAAAACAAACACCCACTATAAAATCAGAAGCTAATTTGTATCACCTTACCATTTCTCCTGAGGACTCCTCACAAAACCTTATCCCAGCATGTAGGCATATCCAAAACCTTAAGCCTACTACAAACTTCAGCCCTACAACCAAGCGCAGTTACAAGCGCAGCATAGCCCACTCCCTGAGAGCAAGACCTGGAGCAGAGATCAGCACTGTTACTCTTCCCAGGGATCTAGGGAGGTGCTCTTCTACTGAAACAGCTAAAAGCAGGTATCAGTCCTATCCTCCCCACTACAACTAGTTCAACGGGCAGAAAGAGGAAAGCAAGCATTTAGTATCCAATGAGGAATGACTGAAATGAGCAGAGAAAGAGCTCTACCGGAGGTTAGTCAAACTACTGCTGCATAAATACGGTATGTTTCTTCTGTGGTACAGCCACAACAACAGAGTTTAGTTAAGTGCAACATAGGACCTAGGCAGATTTATAAGTAATTTTTAATTAAATGAACCCTAAAATATACCTTTGTTGCTACAATACTCATGAGACCCCCGTAACACAGATTAAGCTACCACACAGGCATTAATTAGAAACAACAACACTTCCTACCTCTCAGAGGACCACGCTCGCCAAGCAGCTCCCCAGACACCTCATGCTGCTCACGCTTGTGGATTTCTGGGAGTTACAGTTAGCGCCAGTGCCCCAGCCTGCAGCCCCTCCACCTGCTCACACAGAGAGTTTTACCTCAAACTGGGCGGCACACCCAACGCACGCCCAGGCACACCTGCCTCCACTCACCCGCCTGCCCTGCACAGCTGATCCCGCTCTGCCGGCCAGCCCAGGAGCGAGCCCCTGTACGGCCCAGGGGGCTCCTGCCAGGCCCTCAGCCCCCCAGATCCCTCTGCAGTGCCAGGCGCCCACCCCACTGGGCCCTCCATGGTGCTAGACCCCCACCCCAGAGGGTGCCCCACAGTGCCAAGCCCTCAGCCCTAGGGGCTGCTCCGCAGTACCAGGCCCCCAGCACCCCCCCAGTGCTAGGGGCCTTAGCCCCACAGGCGCAGCCCCACAGGGACCCCCCTCAAAGCGCCGGGCCCCATCCCCCAGGCCCGTCCCCTCAGGCCCCTGGGGCGCCGCTTGCCTGCCAGTCCCCACAGCCCCCCCCGGGAGCAGCTGCCGGTTTCCACGGCAACGGCGGGTGGCGGGAAGGCCGTGTGGAGGGCTGAGGCGGGAGCGAGGCGCCGCGGCGGGACGCGGGAGGCCGCGGGCGTCTTCCCCCGGCCTCCGAGCGCGGCCTCCGCGCCCGCCGCACCCGGCCCTGCCCTGCCCGGCGCCGCGGGCTCTCCCACGCACCCACGGGGAGAAGGGGCCCGCGGCTGCCCCGGGGCCAGCTCGCCTGCACAGGCCGGCCGACATGGGGGGCACCCGGCCCTGCGGTTGCCCCCCGCCTGTCCTGCACGAAGTCCCGACTTCGGCAATACAAACGGGGAGCCACAGCATTTGTCCTGCATTATTCATGCCCTCAGCACTGGAAATGAAAATATATATATATATATTCATTTAAAACTATTTTTCAGATTGCTTCAAAATTCAAATTAATTAAGATTAATTAAAAATTAAATAAAAAATAAAAAGCTCTGAAAGTGATTTTTATTTCACTTACATCTTTAATGTAGAAGTAACTCCAGTGGGGTTGATATTTTTAGTTTCATGCAGCATAACAAGAGAGACAGGGACTTGCTATTCTACAGTGCCAGAGCTGCCAAGTGGGAGAACAATGCGGACAGAGTCTTCGTTTGGGGAAACGAAGGGCAAAATATGTGTAGTGAGCCAAAGGGGGAATGAGGGAGGAACACTAGGGCCAAGATGTCCTCCAAGAGTGGCCTCTAGTCCTTCCCCCAAGCCAGACCAGCTTCCTACCAGTCCCACCAAATGGAGAGGGAAACGGGGAGAGGAGATCCACATCCCTGCCTCCCCCATCACTCATCCCAAGAAAGCCACTGCAGCAGTCACCCACCCTGCTTTCTCATTCCCCAGATGCATGAAAGAAGAACCTGTAATCCTCTTGGAAGAACTGCCCTTCTCTCAGTCAAAACGCCTCCCCTGCCACCATTCTGGGAATATGAATGTAGATGCTTGTGAAAAGCAAGTAAATATCTGGCCCACCTAGGGGAGAAGGAAGTCTGCATTTGAATTTCAGGCCTGTGACTGAAGAGTGAAACTCCGAAAAGCAGCAAATGCAGAAGCAATGTGGGATCCTTGCACAGACGCAAGTGTAATTCTTATTCACATCCCTTATCATTTAATCATCTCACCAGAGCGATGATGTGACTCTGGTAAGCAAACGTGTAGTGAGCGCCGCCAACCAGGTGAGAAACGGATTCCCAGTGTGTTGGGCCATGTAAAAGCATTGCTGCTCCAAGAACTCCCAGTATCATCTCAAACAAGATGCAAAAATTTAACAGAAAAGCAGCAAAAGGAAGGGACTGGAGGGTTGCGGTGATGTAGACAGGATTACGTGGCCTTGGACACCTTTATGGTCCTGTTGACTGAAGATCATTTCCACTTGTTCAGTCAATTTACCCTTTTACTATTCAATCATCAGTTCCTCAGAAGAAAGCCAGTCGCTAGCCAGCAGGTCCCTTGGTTACATCATAACTCAGGAACATCTTGTAAGGAACAGAAGGTGATCTAGAAAACGAACTCCAAGATGAGGTTCTACAAGGAGAGCTACTTCTGAGCAAGCAGATGAGCATCCAAGGCCGATCTCCTGTGTTACGGACAACGCAGTGTGTTCAGAAATAAGGGATTAAGGTGAGACACTGTTTGACACTAGGACTTTTCAAATACCTTTATTCACCAGAAAATATCATGTCTGAAAATTTACCTGCACTTTTTTTCCAAGAGGATATCTTGACAACAGAAATCTTAACTGAATAACATTCACAAAAATATTAAACATGCACAACACTCCTTTGCATAAAGCAGAATGAGAATAATGTTCCAAAAATGGACAAAACCATTTTGCTGCTACAAACCATTTTAAGAAGGGCACTATGTTGGGTCCAGTAGCATCAAATCATTTTTATTTCAAATTGTATTGAACTTATCTGTTTACAGATTCCTTCTACAAGTTCCACATCTCAAAGGCTAATTGCAAACTAAAAGCGGGATATAAAAATACAAATTTGAGCTCCTTTAATAACCTTTCAAACTGAAGACTGACTACAAGGTGGCAAAAACTGCGGCATTATAATAATACATTTGAACTAAAGGTTAAACAACGGCTTAACAAAGACTTTGGTTATTCTCTCCTCCATGCACCAGTCAGTATGTACTTCATGATGAGAAATACGCCTCTTATTTAAGGAGTTTTTTCCAACAAGAAAAAAGGCATCCTGTTCTTCTCTTTCTGAGAAGAAATCCATGGCAGAAATGTGGAATAATCCAATGCTTAAGAAGTTAAGAGCGCAAATCGATGAAAAATGATGCAGCAGCACATGCATCCTCGAAAATACAGGTCAGAACAGGTAAGTATGATTTCTACTACTTGGCAATGCTGTTTCTGTATCAGACTTTTGGGGACGCTTGTTTTAGTAACTTCACATACTTGCACAACATCTGAGGTGATAGTATGAATATTAAAAATTTTACAGAGTCAGGATTCTGAAATTTTACTCTCACAGAATATTGGTCTCTGCTTTTTCAGCCAAACACACTGTTTAAGTAAAGAAGTATATGCCCCTCTGTCTGCCTGAAAGGATGCCAGGCAGGGAAAATGAAAGGCTCCGAATATCTGCATATCTGAAATCAGTGAAGCAAAGGAGAAGAGACCATCAGGGAGACTGCTAAGGTCCCTGATTCTCAGGCCCAGTGTAAATTAGAGCCCAGCTGGCAGTGGTACTCGGGAGACCATACGCTAGCTGAGGATGGCTGGAGCACAGCATGTTTCAACCATATGTCTGACATACTGCCTCCTTTCCAAGGGTCTCTGGCATAGCGGGATTTGGATAGGCTCTCGCTCAGCTGGCCAGGTTCAGAGCTCTCGTCTTCTTTGTGCTAAAACAATGGCTCCAAAGCTGCAGCTCAGCTCTCCTCCCCGGCAGGCCAGGAAGAGCAGCACTGCTATGCATCGCCCATTTGGTAGGAGCACGGTCCCACCACAGCGTGTGGTGGAAACACGCCAGCTGAGCCCGCGTGCGTCACAGGTGGGCAGGAATAACCATTGGGGGGTTAAGATGCAGAAATCCTAGACCACAACACTGTTATTGCTCCCTTTTTATAGTGTTAGCAGTAATGAGTTTTGTTCTGTGGTGTGTCTCAATCTGCAAGTTAGTCGCAGTCCCACGAACTCCAATTCACTGTTCATTTCATCCAACAGATGAACATCACAACCTCAAATTAACTTGTTAGTTTCCACCGTCCAGTTGTGGTTTTTTTCCTATTATTTAGACATTTTGCAACATAAAAGTGTGCTTAATTCCATCTTCACGTGCTGTTAAATTCGGGTTCTGTTTTAGCAGCCAAGAAGTCATTCCTTTGCCTCCCAGGAGAATTTATCTACTCAGCCTGTTGTCTGGGGGTCACAACACACAACAGCTTGTACTGCCTTTTTCTTAGAGCAGATCTGAAAGTGGAACGGTTGAGAATATCCCTTCCCTGCCACTGACATTAGGTTTTGCCTGGTCTTTCTTTGGCTACCCGGTCCCTTTCTGCAATCACAGAGGGCCTCCATATCTGGAAGAATTTGCTCTGTTTTCTTTTTCTTCCATTTTCATGTCATTGTCATGATGCTTTATTGAGCTGCTGCTCTCTCAGGTTCTGTCCCAGCCATGCATGATCCAGACCCGCCAGTCTGTTACTTGCCAAAGAAAAAGCACGCTGAAACGCTGCTACATAAATAAGAAGCAATTCACCTATGAATCTAGATGTGCCTGTGCCCAAAGATCCTAAAACCAGTAAATGATTTGATACAAAAGGGCCATTATGGCTCTTTTCTTTGTTCTCTGTATTCTGTTAAGTGATATTTTTGCAGTTTAACATATTCCAGACCTTTGCTGGCAGAAGCAATGCATATAACCCCCCTTAGAAGTGTATTCAATTGGGAGCTGCCTGGCTACACAGGATTTTATACATCGTTCAGCTAAGTCAGCGATCCATATGCAAAAATCAAGCTCTCAGGGACACCATGTGGATTTGTGACATTCTTCAGAGTACTTTGTGTCTCTAATAAACCAATGAATGGATTACACTCAGCCATAAAACGTTTTTTCCTCTCCGTGACATATAATATGGATAAGCTTTATTTAATAAGTAGCTAAAAACTAATGCCATGCACATTACTTAAACAGGTTAAAAATATTCCTCAGTATTGTAACTGCTTAAGAAGAGGAGTGAGAGCGCACAACAAAATGGCAATGTATAAAGCTGAGAAACACTGTGCTGAATGCTAACACGGGACATCTTGATTAAGTAAATTTCATTTTGGAAACTATTTCTGGCTTATAACAGTTGGAAGCAGAAGAGACAGGCAAACCTTTCCTATACTGTATTGCCTGACAAGCCATTTCATCTTGGCCTTCCAGTGTAGATTATTTCTTTGTATCACGCTGTTGTCATGAGTTAGGCGCTGGATAATGGATAGTTTTAAAAACAGTCCATCTGTATTTAGTCAATAAAGTAATGGTTTGTAAACTCAGCAGCAAGCTGTTTCTTGAAAAGAATAGAAGAGCATTCAAGGAAAAAGAGTGACAAGACGTGGTGATTTCCTAATGATCAGATTTTGTTCCTTGCATGGTCATGCTTACTGCTCCCAGGAAACCCCTTATCTGTCTACAAATGACAATTAATTATTTGACTTAATTAGCAAACACTGGGTCAAGTTCCTGTTGCAGAATGATCGGCACTGCAACTGGCTTGAAAACTTGCTTCAACTGGGAGATGTCCTTAATTCTTCCTTTTTATTATTCCTTATATCTCAACTGACTGTAGCAAGTGTTGGGATTTCAAGGTGCTTAATTTTCTCAGATTTCTCACAAGAACAAACCTTTCTGGCGGCTCAACGCATTTGTAACATCAGCCTTCACACGTTCTGCTTCTGTCTCATTTTCAGTGACGGAAGCAATGGTGCTAGTCACAGGATCCACGGCTCCCTGCTCTCTGCATTCCGATGTGTTTCTCCCCGGTGCCTCTGTGGTCCAGGAGACAGGGCTAAACACAGTCACATCCGTGAAACCTCACTGAAGGCAACAAAGTCGCATAGGCTTTGCTGACTGAAGGTGCACCAGAGTCCAACAACTACTTTTGAAGCACCAATTTCTTACTCAAATCTTCTCTCCCCAAATAAACGTCCATCTAGACTACAGTGGTGTCTTAACTGTGAGTGGGAAGTGTGTTAATCTACATACAGACATCGATTCCTTTGTTTTAAAGGAACAGACTCCTAATTCTCATTTATCTGCTTTACACATTTCATTAAATGATCCATTTTCTCTCTTATTTACTGCTTTATCTTAAAATGCCCAGAGAGCATGGTGTGTTTTAGAGAGGAGGGTCAGGCAGTCCGTGGATTTCTTGCTGCACTTTTTGTAGTCAGTGGGAATATCGGTGGTATTGCCAGGAAGCCAGGATCAAGCCTCAGGTTAAGATACGTAACATAAGAAGTCCTGAAGTCAGGCTCAAATCTCAAGATAAGACACATAATACAAGTCCTTCCTCTTTAGTAAGGACTAAGACAGGATGAGACCTACTAGCCTAAATTCATACAAGGCTTTCAAGAACAATACTGACTGGAAGTTGTTGTTACTCTATTTCATATAGCATGGTGTAGAAGAGGTCGATGTTATTTTTCAATTCCTGATACTTTCTTCCACACAGTCAATAAATTTCAAATCTGACAATTTCAAGATATATTTGGAACATCTTTTTGATAGGAAATTTATATTCCTTCAAATCTGCATCTTTTCACAATCTAGTAATTTTCTGTCATGTAAAATATACACGATTTGTTATTTTTGGAAAACACAAAAAAATGGAGAAAAATGAGCTGGGGTTCTTTATAGGTTTCTCTTTCACACTGTCTTAGGAGGGTCAATTTTTTTTTACCTTTTTATTGAAAAAAATGGAAGCGAACTACGGAATAATTAGATAAAAAAACAGGTTACAGCAAGGTTCTGTCCAATTCCATTTTTAAGTATCTGCGCAGAATACAAAGAACTGCTGGTAAGAAAAAAAATCCGAAGTATTATTTTGAAGTATTTAGTATATTAATAAACAGATGCTGGGCATTTGGCCAAGAACTTTTTAAACACCTATGATAAGTTATAATTTGTCACTTTTAATTATAATATCCGGCAATTGAGCTCAGGAATCCTGTTATAAATTTTGTATTGCTTTATAGGGAGGATAATAGAGTTGTTGAGAAAAGAAGTTATGTTCAGTTCTAACAGTATTTCTTCTTTTTTGTTCACTACATACTATTTAATATTTTCCATTGTACACTTCTTAATAGTTGAGCTTTAAGTGAAACTCTGAAAAACAACATCAGGATTCAAAATACAGTGCAAGATTTTATTTTCAGGGTCACAAGTAGCATAGCGAGATTTCTCTCTTAAACAATGACACTTAGTATCTCTGTAGTTCTATGAATACTTTTGAAGTGTCATATTAAAACCAATCTCTTGGCCTTCAGGCAAAGAGAAGCAATTAGTCTTGGAGTTGTGAATAAATAAAAATCCATTTATATACCCGTCCTTGACACGTACCTTGCAAATCTTAGAAACTTCATCTAGTGGGAAAAGAAATGTTAAATCATGAACACCAATACTAATCATATTGCAATGTTGCTTCCTAAAACTGTTTAGTTTATATCAATCTTTTAAGTATTAATTCATATGTATATATTCATACATATTGAAACACAACAACGGAAAGGCTTTCACACACTTGAGTGAGAAGAAAGAAATGAGCGAGTGCGTATGGAGCTGTAACGCATACCTTTATTACCCTCAACGTTAATAGAGGCAAGAAAAAACTCAAAGCTCTCAAGTGCATTGTCCTGTTCTTAGATACGGTAAAACAATCCCGCACAAGTGACGTACCACGCGCATGCCTTTTTCATCCCAAGTGCTACCGTGTCTTTGCTTTGATCTACAAATAAACAAACAAAACAAATCTTTATTAGCCATGCATCCCATTTCCATGCAGCACAATTAAATGGTACCTGTCGCAGATGTGTTGGGATGAGTCAGAAACAATTTCTACTCTTTGTTCAGTGCAATCTTTTTAGATCTTCTCTTTCCTCTTTACTGTGCCTCAATGCAGAAGCATCCTATTTTTATGATGCTCTGATTGCTGTTCGAGATTCTCTTATTTATTTTTCATTTAGCAGTTAGTAATTCGCAGAGGCAGTAAAAATTATGATGCCAAGTCATCCCCACTAGCCCGCCTGCACCCCTACAGAAAAGCTGAGTGTAACTCGGGCTGCGTGACAGGTCACCGAGTCCCAGTGGAGCTCGTCCTCCCCGCGTGCACTTGTTGAGCCGAGTGCCGGGGAAGTGAGACTACTTCGGCTACAGCCTTGTCCAATGACCAGGTGAAGCAGCTGTCTGGGGACGCGCTGGTGTTCGGAGGTTATTTTAGAATAAAATCCACCCCTTTGTGCCACGCTCTCATAGGCAAACGGAGAGTCCCAGCCCGGAGGTCAGAGGTGGGACGGTGACCCCCGCGAGGGATCGCACCTGAGCCGATGGGATGGTCAAGGAAAACAAATTTTAGTCTGTTCTGGATGCAAATCTCTCTGCTGACCTAGTTCTCATTCTCCTTTTCATTTCAGAAGCTCAGCTAAAAATCCATAAATTAAGGAAATTAACTGATGGAGCCTCCGGCATCTTTGTAAGCTATTTAAATCTTTAAATTTACAACATCTTCTGCATATATCAAGTAATTGAACTAACTGCAGGGATGTAACTTTAATGAGAAAATTTCCCTCTTCTCCTGTAGTTTGTACTCTTAAAAAAAAAAAAAAAAAAAAGCTACCCTTAGGAGAAAAGTTTCTGTTTATTCCTGCCACGGAAGAGAACTTTAAAAAAAAGACCTCGATTTTAGGGGTCCTGCCTGCCTTCCTCCCCTCCTTCCTGGCGGGGCGAGGCGGCCCCGCGCTCCCGGGCCCCGCGGCGCGGAGGGGAGCGCGGGCGCGGGCGGAGGCGCGGCCCCCTCCTGCGCGCCGGCGGCCTGACCTTTCCGGCAGCCGCGCAGCGTTGCATAACTCCCCTGCGCGGCCGCGCTCGGCGGCTAGTAGGCGCTGCAGCCCGACGAGTCGCCGCGGCTCGCCGGCCGCCGGGACGCGCGGCGCCCCTCCGCGGGCGCGGTAGGCGGCGGGTCCCCCCCTGCCCCGAGTGCGGGGCGCAGACGGCGGCCCAGCGCCGGGGCCACACCGCGGGGCCGCCCGCCGGCTGCGGCGCGCTGGGGCGCGGAGCAGAGCCGCACCCCCCCGCCAAACTTCTTCCGCGGGGACGAGCGCGAAGCGGGGCGCGGGGGGCGCATCCCCCGCGGGGGCTTGCAAAAATGCACAGGCACCGTCAGAGCCGCATCTTTGGCTGAAAGTTGAGGGAGGGCTTTTTTTTTTTTTTTTTTTTTTTGCGGGGGGGGTGGGTGTCCCTGCCGCCCCCCCCGGTGCGCGGGCCGGGCGCGGTGCGCGCCCGCGGAGCCGCCCGCGGAGCTCCGCGCCATCGCGCCGCGCGCTCTAATTGAAATGGCGCTTTTGGCCGGGGGCGGGCTGCCAGGGCGCTCCGCAATAGCACAATGCATGTCGATAGACGTCATTTGGTTTTAATGGCCTACAGGAAATTTGGCGTTTACAATGCGAGACATTAGCAAAGGGTGAAAGGGAGGGGGAGGCAGGATGGATGGATGGATGGGAATAATTGCAGCCCCCCCCCCCCCCCCCCCCCACCCAGACCCCCCCTCCGCCCCCCGGCGGCGCTGGGTGCTGCGGGGAGGGGGGTCGGGGCTATTTTTTTTTATTATTTATTTTTGAACTTGATCTAGTTTATCAACAAGTGCAGAGTGGGTGCTACCCTAATTGTAACAGAGGAGTCAAGAGATGTGAGAAACGTGCCCTGTGTTACTTATTTGGGAGCTGAAAATTTATGCCTAGTTGAAAATGCCTGGGGAAATATTACATCAGACCAAATGACAATGATTAAAATCAGCTTTTCCCCCCCTCTTTCCCCCCCCTCTTTTCCTCCTTCTTTTCAGTAAGTCTGTTGAAGGACGTGACAGTGGCCTGATCCTCCCCAACACCGAACCGTTATCCCCCGGCAGGGCCGGGCCGGGCCGGGCTCCGCGGGGCAGCGCGGGGCTCCCGCCCCGACCGCGCCGCGCTGCGCGGAGGGGCTCTGCGGGCGGCGGCGCCGGGGGCGCGGGCTGGGGCGCCGGCCGCCTTCCCAGCCTTATTTCATTTTCAAGGGTTGTATTTTATTTTATTCGGGGGGGGGGGGGTGGGAATAAATCTGGAGACCTTCACCAAAAGGAGGGAAAAATATCCAATTTTCATCGCAAAATTAGCTAGGGCGAGAGCAAAGGGCTGAGCTAATTGTAGCCTAATCCTCTGCCCTGCAGGCGTTTGCAAAGCCCTGAGCAAGAATTCGCTTTTTTTCCTCCTCTTCTCCCTTCCCTCTGTTATTTAGAGACGGGATTATTGCCTTTCTTCTCATAACAGCCTCGGCAGTTTCATTTAAAGGTTTTTTTTTTCCCCCCTCACACACACACACATCCACACACAAAATAAATAGAAAAAGAAGCTGCAAAAACAGGGGGAGAGAGAGAGGAGAGAGAAGCTTTAAAAATAATAATAATCATCACAGCAGGGTCTGCGGAGCAAAGATAGTAATAAAAGCAAAAAGCTGAGCCCATCCACACACAAACCCAACAGAGCCCAAAGCCAAAGGGGGGCTCGCAGATCTCTTCTGTGCTCAAGGTAAGCAAAGCGGCGGCGGCGGCTCCCGCGGCTGCCCGTGCCGGGGCCGGGGCGCGCACTGCGCGCCGCGCTTTGCATTGCATCGCTTTGCATTGCATCGCGCTGCACCGCGCCGCGCGGCACGCTCGCGCCTTCGCTCGCTCCCCCCCCCACCTTTTTTTTTTTTGGAAAGTGCCTCTTCTTCAAACTAACTCGGCTCTTGGCTCCGGAGGAGAAGCGGCGGAGGGGTGTTTTTTTAAAGCTACAGGACCCGTTTGCAGCCGCCCCGCTTTGATAGCGCCGTGTGTGTGTGTGTGTGTGTGTGTGTGCGCGCGCGCGCGTGTGTGTGTATGTTTTGTTTTGCTCCGCTCCAGCATGGGCAGCGCCGGCGGAGCCCCGCGGCCCGGGGTGCCCGCGCTCCCGCTGCCGCCCCGGCCCCGGCTCTGAAGACGGCCAAGCCCCAGCGCGGCGGAGGCAGCGCGGCTCGCTCCGCGCTCTCGCATGGTACACGCGGAGCCGCGGCCGCGCCGCGCCGCGGGGGTCGGGCGGGCGGCGGGAGGGGTGCGCGGCGCGGCGCGGCGCGGCGCGGGGGTGCGCGGGCCGGGGCGCGGGGGCTGGCGGCGGGGCGGCTCGGCACAAAGGGAAGGCGGGCGACAATGGGGAGCGCCGCGTATGGAAAACACGGGCGGGCTGTGAATGAAACTCTGGCGCCAGTGAGAGTGGAAGGCTTGGTTTGGGGTAGACTTCAAACCACTCTAGGCTATAGTTTGCATTTCTGTTCCTGCATGCGATGTGGCACACTTCTGCAAAATTAATACATTAGCCTGGCTAATGCTCACCACCATTGGCTGCACGGAAAATGTGCAGGATCGGGGATTCGGGGTTGGCTTTTTTTTTTCCTTGCATTCATCTAAGACATCTCCTCTCTTGTTATGTGGGAATAAGTAAAGGACGCCATGTTGTGCCTTTTTTTTTTTCTTTTTGGTTGAATTTTACCTTTGGGCATACAGTGTGTTCAAAAGAAAAAGGCAGAAGTTGAGTGACCGGGTGCGTTGCTTGCTGGTGATTTCCCTGACCATCAGCAGGGAAAGGCATTTGGGTGACGTGAAACTTGCACTAAATAGACTGGAGACTGCCAGAGAGAGGCGGGTTGCGGAGGGCGGGGGGGGGGAGGAAGGAGAAAGCCTTTTCTTTTTCTTTTTTTTTCTTTTTTTTTTTTCTCTCCCGGTAACCAGAGCTCCAGAGGGAGCTCCCCCCCCCTCCCCTGTAAAAGTTTTGGGCACGATCTCCTCTGTCACTCGGTCCGGTGTTCAGTGAAGCAGCGTGGAGGTGTGTGCAAATGTTTACGGACTTTTAATTTTGGAGCCATCGGGCCCGCGGTTTGCAGTCCCCCCTCCCTGCTTTGTCTTTAGGCTCGGTTCACGGCGTAAGCAGCTGTGTCGGAGTGGCTCTGGAGGCAGACCCGAGCGGTCGCCGTCCCTGTTTATAGAGACAAAGGTAATTGCCAGGTCCGTGGTTGTGCCCCTCTGGCTGCGCTAAACGCCGGCTGGGGAAATGCAGACGCTGCCGTGAAGTCAGGGGAGCGCCAGGGTAACTTCTGCAGCCGGTTCCTGCCCCAGCGTGCTGGGGATGGGGCGGCCGGGGCGCTGCCGGGGGTGATCTTGCCCCTGGTGCTCTCGTGGGTCTGCTGGTAAAGAAAGAAAGGTCTCTGGGGAGGGAGAACAGCTTCTTCCCCGAGAACCCAGCCAAGGGACCGGCCGGGAGCGGCTGCGGGTGCCGCGCTGGTTCCCGCCGAGGCGGGGGTCCTGCGGCCGGCGGGACCCCGCTCGGCCGGGCTGCGGCCCCGGCCTGCCCTCGCTCCGGCTCCCCGGGAGAGAGCTGCTTCACGGCAGGTCCTTCAACCTGCCGTTTTCATTTCACGTCTTAAATGTGCATGAAGGAATTAAACTGCACGAGTGAATAACAGCATTAGTTTCAATTAATTTTTATCCTGGCAACAATAAACTTTAGAAACAAAGCGCTTTTACATCCTTAATTAGTCTTGCTTCCCATCTGTAGTCTTTTAAGTGCCTGCTCCTTGATTTAACTTTGTCCCTCCTTCAGAGCCGCCTCCTTTTTCATTCTTTTCCCTTTTTCCTCGTTATCCCTTCCAGACTGCTGCCTGTTTCTTCCCTGCAACCTTTCACCTCCCTTGTCCCTATCTGTCTGCTCTGCTCTGTGCAGTTTATTTCTACTGTATTTTCCCAACATCAACAGCAGTATTGGTTACCATGGCCCCGAGCTATGTGCAGAGGTGGGAAAGCTTCATCCGCCCAAAAGTTCTTACACTTTTGAAGTCTTTCTTTTAGTAGGATCTGAAATGTATCATCTAGAGTGTGTATTAAATGAACAGTATTCCTGAAGGCTTTAGAGCAAGAAAGGCAACACCCTGGAAAATTCTGCAGTCTTTCAGCATTCTCTGCCCTAGGGTTATAGCCCTGGGCACGGAGCTGAATGGAGCTCTTACAACTGCCTTCTGTTTACCTTTTATGGTTAAAATAACAGCTTAGCAAAGAAGCAACTTCATGGAGAAACGATTCAGTGAAATCATCTCAAGCTGTAGCAGCATAGCTAGTTTA
The DNA here is from genome assembly GCA_009819775.1 of Phoenicopterus ruber ruber. NCBI lineage: Eukaryota > Metazoa > Chordata > Aves > Phoenicopteriformes > Phoenicopteridae > Phoenicopterus > Phoenicopterus ruber. The sequence goes on from CM020227.1 coordinate 12,781,385, forward strand.
ATCACCCCTAGAGAGCTGAACAACTGTGAGCACAATGGGACACAAAATCATTTTGTGTGTAAATGAGCATGGCATTGTGATTATTTCACTTTGCATGGGCAAATAGTTTTTACAAGCAGTACTTATGCAGTTAGCTTAGAAAGGCAGAAAGAGATAAGCTGGCTCTGAAAGATCTTGGTGTGTAATGTTTGAAAAACTAAATATTCAGATAATTTGGGAATCAGGCTCTATTGATTTTGCCTTCAGCAGGTTCCTGTGTTACTTATTAGAGCAGCGTTATTGCCTGTGCCACTAGTTGGGATGCTATATCCTGTTGTAGGCAACTAAAGAGCAAGGATTATTTTACATGGTTTAATAAATGAAGTTTGTTAGTGTTTCTGTGATATTTACCCTTAAGGTTTTAATTTTCACATCAGTATTAGAAAATATGTGCATAAAGACTTCCATTGGATAAATACATTTAGGATTTTGCTTTGTGCATAAAATAAGTACATTACTGAGTGTGATGAATTTTAGCTGCGTTTTACATTAAAAAGAGGAAGGAGTCATTAGAAATAGGGTTACGGTACCTTAAGAAATAGGAGTGGGGGGGTTTTTTGGAGCAATAGGAGTGTTTTCAGTGCCCTCTATGTAGTGCTTAGCGATTATGCCCCTTGATAATTTGCTCATCTGAAAATGACCGAATTCCACAACTTTAATAAAAACGTTGGATTCATTTTTTTTAATACAAATCCTCTCCAACCAAGGGAAAAGCCTGTGTTTTAATTCCCCTTCTCCTCCCCTCCCCAAAAAAGCCAGTGGCACCCTCAATAAGTATGAAAAGCCATAAAAGTTTGAGAACTATTTTAGCTTTCCAATGATTTTCTATAATTAAGTGTTTTTTCAACACATGCTCTAGCTGAGAGATGCCAAAAGCAGAGGATTGTTCAAAAGGTCCCTCCAGTGAATAGTATAAATTAAATATCTACTGTGTGAGTATGGCCTCACTGAGAATCTCAGACTCTTTACAGATCAAGGAATTTACTGGTATACTAACATTAAACAAAATCCTAAGATAGCAGCAGTGTTTAAATATGCACAAATAGATTCAGATCACTTGATCTTTAGCTATCTGTGCATATTTTAAAATTGAAGTCTGTATTTCAAGACAAATGGTTAAATGTAAGACGCGTTTACAGAGGACTGGAAGTCCTTTCATTTCATTTGGAAATTGTAACAAGGGGTGCAGATGAGCCCTAATTAGGCACTTGTTTTGTGAAACTGCGTGAGATTTATTTCTAAGGCAGCTCTGTACCGTGCGAGGTCTGTACCTTTATCATTAGTGATAATAGTTGGGGTCTGAACAAAGACAGGGTTGACATTCAGCCTGGATCTTCTGACCCTTTCATTTAAGTGAAGGAGCAGAGAGTGAACATGAGTTTACAGTGCTCTTTGGTAAGGAAAAAAAAAAACCCTTTGTCCGTGTTGGCAGACAGATGAAGCACCCACAGATTAGTAAACACATCGCTAAAATACTGTAGGTACTTACATACTAAGTTGTTTTTAAAAGTTTGTTCTTTTATTTATGCTATATGACATATTTACTGAAGATTGCCCACAACAGGCTCTTGTGGGAAACAAGGAAGCAACGTCTTCAGTCATGAAAGGATTCAATCACTTTCCTTGAAGGTGGTGCTGTAGTAAAAATGTTAATGCCCAATTTCGCATCGGCTGACACAGAAGTCCTAGGACAGAGTTGGTATTTGCTTCGTGTTCAGTGCAGATGTCCGTCCAGCCTCCGAAGAGAAAAGGATGTGGATTCATAATGGGGTGATGTATTTCTGTGCTGTAGATGCAGGGAATTCTTAGGAGCTAGCCGAGATGAAATACAGTAAATGGAGATGTTGTGATGACTTTGTGAAGCTGTCTAGATGTATTAAGATTTTTCAATCCCTTTCTATATAGCTCAGATTTTTTTTTAACAGAGAATGTTGCTAATTGTATGTTCATCGGGTGGCGTAGCCAGGCATCTTGTGCAAAATACTTACTGCTAAGAGAAAGGCGAGACCGGCTTTAGGTTTCTAAGAAACATTGTTGAAGTAATGTGGGAGAAATGGGAATTCACTTTGCAATGCTGCATGTAAAGTGCTTGTCAGATGCAAGGAAGAGCCTGGATGCTTGGTAGCATGCTTGCAGAACAAAATACCAAGAAGATTAGATTATATTCAGAAATGTCTTCAACTATAATGTTTTGCATATGTTGCTTTACCCGTAAGGGGGAGAGTGGATGGACATTTTCTTAAACTTTTGTAAAAGGTTTTTTTCCGTTTAACATGTATGCTGTCTATCCCAATTTAACTGAAATCAGCTTTGAGACACACGTTTCATGCAGAATAAGCTGTGCTTTTCTTACAGAAGAGAATCGAGGAATTTTCTTTTGCTATGGTTGTCCCGTTAATTTTTAAGACGTTTCAGTAATTTTTGCTTTGTACATCAGCTGAAGATTTTTGGACTCGATTCAGAAATTCGACTGATTTTCAAATATATTTAAGGCACTAAACATTAGGTGGATTGTTGAATTTGTAATTTCACATGCCAGATTGTACAGTAATTTCTAACGCGTCTTGTCATGAAAACATGGGTCAGTTTATGCATCTTCCTGTTTTCACTGCTTCCAGGTATTAATTGCCTTCAGTTTGAAGGCTTATTAGTTCTTTATGTCTAATATTAAGGCTTAACTGAAAATTATCCATTTATTTCACAATTATTGAAAATAAACCAGAAAATTGATCTTAGTTTGATGTGAAATTTACTACATGTATAAACTAAATGCCTTAGGTACTGAGGAAGTCACTAATTTAGAGGTGTCTCGTTACTGACAAACTTGCAAAAACCCCTGAATCCCAATTCACAAATTGGTTATTCGTTTGTCAGGGGATATTTCACATCTAACACATAAGCCCGCGACCTTTAATTAGAATTTTGCAGTTTGTTTTATGCCCCTTGAGGCTGACACCTTGAAAATTTTTTTTCTTGATTTCTTATTGCTAATAAGCATCTTTCTCTTCCCCTCTGGTACTTTGAAGAAAATGATGCAAATACACTTAATTACAGTGGTGGCAATAATTTGTTAGCTGAATATGTGATCAGGCAGATGCAAAAATGATCTGATTGGATCTGTGATCACACTGGAAAGAAAGGTAACACACTGCTACATTTAAGAGAAACTGTTCTTTTTTGCCTTCCCTTTGCAGGAGGGAAGAAGCATGTCCCGTCTGTCTCTAACACGGTCCCCAGTTTCTCCTTTGGCTGCTCAAGGAATTCCTCTCCCAGCTCAACTCACCAAGTCGAACGCTCCCGTGCACATCGATGTAGGAGGACACATGTACACCAGCAGCCTGGCTACCTTGACAAAGTACCCAGACTCCAGGTAAGACCATGGCATTTTCAGGCTCACTGCCTGTTTCTCTTCATTGCATGGAAAGATGCATGTACCTGTGAGGAATATTTCAATGCGAAATACGATTTGTTATATATTCACCAGTTATGAATAATTCAGTTTCCGATTTATACAGTAACTTCACTGGGATTCTACAGAAAAAAAAAAGCCTGTAAAATTTATGTATTATTTAGAGAGCCTATTCATTTTCTCTCTCAATGTCTTCTGCACTCTGCCGATACGTTTGAAGCACCTGTTGGTGTGCTGCCCTAGATTATTTCCAACTGTACCAAGCATCTTCTATCCTTCAGATTTAGGGGAAGAAAAATACTTTTTTTTTCTTCCTTTAAGAAAAGAGAACAGCTCTGTTACACCGGGACTAATGGATGCTTCTGTCAGCCAGCCCAAATCCTAACCTCAGCGGTAGCTGTGTGCCTCAGTGGCAGCGGTCTCTTCCTTTGGGCAGTGGCCGGCCGACCTGCTCTGTCTGCTTGCAGCTGCAGATTAGATGGAATCTTTGCATGCTTAAAGGTAGCCGATTTGTGCTGGACAGGTTGGTGGCATGTCTGACAAGATTTGTTTAGATCTGGCCAGTATTATCACGGAGTGGACTACAGATATGTCAAATTGTGAATAGATGTGGCATGAGAGTATATTTGTGTATATGACATACAGTCTCTTTAGGATTTGCCCGGCTCCCAGTCCCGCAGGGTACTGGGCACTGTGAAGGATGGGGGATACTGGGCAGCATCAGGCCTGTGACAGTAGCGTGGAAGGGACCGCTGTTTTAAGGGTTAAAGCATATTCATTGGAGCACTACGTTAAAACATACCTGATTTGGATTTACAGTTATGATCACTAAAACAATTCAGCTTTTTGTCATTCAGACTGCTTATTTTTCAGAAGGGTAAGTGCCTCATGTAACCAAGAGAAGGTGTGGATGTGCAGTGTCAGGGTGCCCAGCAGACTGGTTAAAGAGGCACTACTGACTCAAAAGCAAACCAGAGCCCAGATCAGCAGGTTTTGTTGCCAGAGTTTTTGCTACCTGCATGGCCAGTATTTCCATAAGGGATAGATTTTTTTTTTTTTTTTGGGGGGGTATGACAACCAGTGTAAAGCTCTAGTTTCATTTGAAGATTTTTTCATTTAAAAGAACTAGGAATTTTTGCACAGATTTGGCAGGTTCCCAAGCAATAAATGACATTTATGGAGACACCTTGAAATGCCTCTGATGTCATAAAGCATATGGCTGTGGTTTCATTCCAAGGAGAGGGAGCTGCTGAAATTCTCTACAGAAAAGAAACAATTATTAAAATACTTATATTTTATGGTTAGGCCAAAACAATATGATTTTTCTGGACAGTGTCTGTTTAATGATGTCTGTGTGGTACTTTAATCGTAGAGAAGAAATCTGTTCAGTGGGGAGGGATTTAACAGAGAAGCAGACAAATGCTTCATAGTATAAAAAAAATACAGAGAAGATTCAGCGGTTGTAATGGAGTAGCACATCTGTTTCCACATTTTAAAATATCACTGCTGACACTATTTTTAAAATATGCCCCATATCAGACTTACTTAATAAAAACTTCAGTTATGGAAGCTTTGGGAGAATATACATAAATCCACAGATTTTATTTAAAGAGAACAGAGTACTGATCTAACCCCCTTTTTTTGTTTGCTGAATAACAAAAGTGCTTTTCTTCAGGTTTTGTACTTTGTTTAAACTAAAAGTACAAAACTGTGACTGGCCAGAGCTCATGTGCTGCCTGATGTTTTGCTGTGTATTGTCTTACGTTTGTATTGCTGTGTTATCTCAGAAGGTTTGAATGCTTTTTCAGCTGCTGAAACTTCAGTTCTCACTGGAGTAACAGCTTACAGGACGAGACCTGTAAATCACAAAGATTAAATAGTAACCATGTATATTTTTACAGCAAAAGATAACCCTTCACCAGCATCCCAAGTAGGACATACTGCTACATACATTATGAAGCTGAATGGAGGGGACACCTTAATGGTTTTTTTGTTGTTTTTTTAATTTGGTTTTCTGCAGTGCTGCGTAGTAGACTTGGTTGGTTACCCCTCATTGAGTCTGGCCTGCTCTCATTCCCAGTTAAGGCAAAGTACGTGCAGTTATTTCAGTGGGGATGGTTGGAGCTCCTGACAATGCTTCACTGTCCTGGTGTGTATCTTCCGTAAGGCACAGCCTGTCTTTGCAGTGGTCTGGCTGGGAGAGGAATGCCAGGTCTCTTACAGGTGCAGGAAGAAGGAGATAGCTTTTCTGAGCGAGACAGCTGGAAGTAATGCCAGAGCACAGTTAGCTTATGCTCAAAGGTAATGTGCATGGCCACATATAGAGGCATGGCCATGCTCATCTGCATGCAGAGCTTTCAGGATTATTTTGGACAGCGTATTCAACTCTTGGTTTGAGCATGAGCTTAAAAGCTTCAAATCTAAGAAATCAAGCAAGTTTGTAGATTGTATTTCAGCAAAAGATGTAAGCATATGCTGAAATGCTTTGCTAAATCCTAGCTCCAGTCACATAAAATACGGTTTGTGCTCACTAAAATTGAAAGCCATGGGAATAAACTTCCTGTTTATTTATATTACAACCTCTATTCTTTCTCTGTGCTCAAAAATCCTAAGTAGGCTTTTAGCTTGTAGTATATACTGTGCATGTATGTTTAAGGACACGTACAGATTGTGTATAAATACAGTCAGGGTATGCATACACAGAGACATCACATGCTGATGGGAAACAGGAAAAAAACCATCAAATCGTGTTTATCCTTCCATAGTATTTTGAGGAGGCCCAATCCTGTTAGGTCCTGAACAAACTCAGTTCACATTGGCTTCAGTGGGAGGGAAGAGCTCTCAGCAGCTTGCAAGATCAGGCCCAGCAGGAGCAAGTATAGGTATGACCAGTTCCTGCCTATACCTGCTCTCCAGTCACCCCTCTGGTATGATATAAATTACACCTGACAGCAGGCAGCGTGATACATTTCTTATTGTAATTTGTTAGGATTGACTGTGCTCAGCCCACTCGGCTGGCTCTGCTCGGCTGTTCCCAAGTTATGTGGTTGGCTCTAGTTCAGGGAGAGAAAGGACCTGATTCTGGAAGTCTTACTCACGTGAGTGAACGGCTGGTGATGTGAAGTTGGAGGCCAAATCTTGCATTTCACTGATCCCAGAGTTGTTTCAGAGCAACTTTGACAAAGTCTTTGATGTTGTTTGTGTTAGTGCAGCTGCTGTGAGAAAAGCTTTTGTCCATTGATTAAATTTGCATAAGTAAAGGGTGCCAGATTAGGCATTAAAGGGGGTAGACGCCCTCTTTCCGGTAAATTTTTATGGGCTACATAAATTCTCTTGTCTAAAAAGGAGAAAACTTGAGCAGCGCACAACTGGTGTGACAAAGGAGAAGAGGGTTAAACAGCCAGTCTCAAAGATGGTTTCTAAATCACTCACACTCACCTTACGCACTACTCTTAGACACCTTTCCAGTTGACTTTTTGAACGAAACACCATACAAGAAAGCAAGCTGGCCTTTCAGGGGGTGAAAGGCAAGGAAAATGAGAAACATATAGAAGAAATTGTGATCAACAACAGCATAATGATAGTGGTCACGAAAATTGTCTCAGAAATAATATTATTAATCGCTCTTCCTGTAGCTACTTGAGGCTGCTTTCCATGCATACCCAAAATTGCCATTAAAGTTAACAAGCTTTGGAGGTACAAGGAGGCTGATGTTGTCTTACCTGGATTTGAGGCTCAGTTTCAATAGTTTATTTTCAGCAAGTTCTCCCACCAAAACTCCCAACTCTGGTAGCTGTCGGTTACAGGTAGAAAGAAAAAAAAAAAAACCAAACCTGTTGAATTCAGTCAAGTGACTCTTACCATCAACATCTTATTTCTAAAGTAACAGGCTAAATAGACAAATTATTCATATTTGAGAGCATTTCCTCTAGAAATTCCATTCATGTTTTCACCCAGAGTACCTCTAAAGCAACCCCTTCACACATTGACACTTGAATATGGATTTATATGACAGATTGTAAAGGCTGCAAAAGCTCTAGCACATCTATAAAGTGAGTTGCAAATTGTATTTATCCAAGGGAGCGAGACAATTCTTACATTTAAAAAACAAACCCACACCAGAAGTCCAAGCTCCTAACGTGCAGTCAAGAATACCCAAAGACATTGCCAGTTCATCCAGTCTCACTCCCACTGAGTTCAATGGCAGGCATCTCACTGACTTCAAGTGGAAAAGAAGTTCCAAATCCCTGTACACCACAGCAAGCCCCAGCCAGCTTCACAGTTTCACTGGAAATTATGATATCAATTTGAATTTCTGTTAGAAAGCAGAACAAGATTTTTCATCAGAAGCCTGTCCTTTTCACAGCCCTGAATAGTGTTTTTATCTCAGAGAATTGCTGTGAACTCTTTGTAAGTTGTTCTGCTATAAAAGGTAAATACATTTACCTTACATTCTTGGCTAATTAGTATTTGTTGTATAACCCTCTATTAAAGATAACTATGTTCTTTTGTTCAAAATGTGTTTATAAAAGGTCATGCTTTCCATGGCATTAGTCATGTGACAAAAGCAAGCAGGAATAATTTTAATTGAAGCGGTGACGTCTAGGTGGGAACATTGTGGATGCACAGACCTTGGGGAGCTTCCCTCCTGACAGTTTGTAGCGCACCACGTTTGGGACCTGTCCGACTGCACCTCTCTGCTCCCAGCGTTTCCTCTATCTGGGTAACCTAAAGCACTCACCATTCTTTGATATTTCTGATGGTTTTCTTACCTCTTCAGGAAAACGGAGCTTTTTGGCCCCATGGCCCAAGGCATGCGGAGCCAGTGCTAACATAGTACACGTCCTGATCTCAACTCTTGGGGCGCCTGGGCTTTACTACCCCCTTCTCTGGAGGCTCTGTTCTCCAAAGAGAACCAGCACAGGCTTTATTAACTGTTTCAGAAACTAATGACATGACCTTAGCTGTTACAAGACATAGTGGAGTTTTTCCAGACATATCCCTGCTTCGCTTTCCTCTGAACGCATGGGCTTTTCTGGTGATTTACAAAGGAGTCCCCTAAAGCACGTCTCTTCTCCTCTGAACGTTTCTCGTCAAAACAAACTGTCATTCTTGTATAGACCTATCCTCACCCAAGTTCTCCTACCAAGCATGACCTTCTGATTCTAGCCACTCTGCACGTATCTGTGGTTTTTAATTCCTCTACCTTTTCCTCCAGCATCTCCATTTCTCTGGTTGCTGGAGTTCAGCACTGACACCTGAGATCTGCTTCTCCCCCCTTTTCTGCAGTCACACCAGCCTGAACTGAGTCAGGGGAATGCTCTTCTCCAAGTTTTAGGACCCCTCTGTTGTCCCTGACGGAACATGATTGCTGATACTATGTAGCCAGATACAGTGATTTCATAAGCTCAAACACACCTACTACTGATACCTACAAGACAGATTTTTCCATATCATCCTTTACATGAAAGGCTCCGTCCTGGGTCCTGCTCTGCACTTCTGGGGAAGGAACAGAGAAATTCTTAATTTGGATATGTTTAGGATATATAATTCTCCAGACTTAGCATACCTGAGAACATCTCACATTTCTTGCATATGAAGGATCAATCCAGTGTCACTCTAATAATAAGTTATGTGCTAATTTCCCATCAAATCTGTGTATTATTGATGTTATTGCACGAGCACAATGTCCAATTAGCAAATTTTGACGCTTATGCCATGCTGGCAGTTCGGGTGTAAATCAGTCCTTAAACGAGGCCTGTACTTCAGACAGGTTAAGTGGAGCAAAGGCCAGATTTGTTCATAACCAGAGATGGTTGGTGGCTGCGAAAGCACAGCACGTTCGAGGGCAGAATCCTGGTCTGGAGTAGAAGCGGTGTCAGCTCTCCTGGGCCAGCACAGCCTCCTGCCAGCCCCATACCGCAGCAGTCCTGCGTCACTGCAGCATCGGTAGTGTCCATCCTGACTTAAATGTCTCCCAAACCTCTCCATGCCACTGCCACTCCATGCTGCTCACACACCCCACATCTGTATGGTGCCTTCAATCCCTCCCTTATCCCTGCACACCTGCTAAATGACTCTTAAGCACAGTGAAGGATGGAGGCAAGCGTGCTGCCGTGGCATATTTCACCCCCTTTGTAAGGTACCACTCTTCCCACCAAGGTCAGTTGTTGAGCTCTCTGTCTGTGGGGTGACACCAGGCTCTGACACTCTGGGGCTATGAACTGTTGTATATTACCCAAGAGGCAAAGAATTTCTGAGTTGGAGCCAGCAGCCCACATTCAGGCAAACAAAATGCAAACAAACGCTACAAAACGCACCTGCATGTGAGCTGCAGCGCAAAGCTCATTAAAATTAATAGGTATTGTGAACTTAAACCGTACATAGACTTTAAAGCAACACACCTGAAGAGGCAGGAGCAAGTGTTTTTCCTGCACGTTACAAACACTCAGAGATGCAGGTTATGGGCATGGTGCATGAGCACTGCGCACACATAACGACACTGCACACCAGCATGGCAGCTCTGCAGAGAGGGGTGAGCCTGCCAGGGCTCCCCGAGGCTCTGCCGTTGTTCAAGGCGATCAAGTGTATGCTGCAGATGAGAACAAGTAAAAGATCAGAAAACTAGAGGTTTTGGTTATATGCAGTGCCTTTTCTGAATTAACATAAGAATTTTCATGGAGATTAAAATCATTTTCGGTTTCATTTCATGCACCTGCAATTTAGAGATAAATCTTGTGAGTTTTTCTTACTTGGTTGTCGACTGGGCAAATCTCCTTTCGGTTTTCAAGGGAATTTTGACCAGCAGAATGCATATGGAAAAAATCCTTAAAAAAAAAAAAAGGGCCTTTCCCCTTTCCATCCTCTGTCTCCCCCAGCCTGCATACAAGCCTGTGGGTGTTGCACTTACCGGAGTGGGAGCTGGAGCAAGTGAAAGAACTCTTGTTCCCAGGCTGCTGAATCATATAGTGTAAAATGAACCAGTCTTTCCCCATATGCAAAGCCAAGCATTGCTGTTTTGTATGGGTGCTGCGTGCCTGAGGTCACACAAGGCCATGTAGCGCTTCGATAAGCTCTGGGAAAGGTGTGAAGCATTAGTTCCTATGGGCAGAGGTGCATTGCTGCTAGGATGCATCCAGCACAGCTCCCGGGCAGCATGCGGGGCAGAGCGCAGTGGATGGAGGTGAGGAACTGTTTCCTCTTGCAGACAGACCAGCCAGAGCAGCTACGACAGGAGTTGCACCAGTCCCAGGCTCTGTGAGCACCAGGACATGACCTGTGCCAGAGGAGGGCCCACTGTGGAAAATAAAAATAATCTGTTACAGGGATGTAATTACAGCTGGGAGTGATGATGATGATAGATATCCTGCCTCTAGCTTTCATTAATGGGAAAAAATACTGGATTCAGGTTCTGGCAGAGCCCATGGAAGTACCCCATGATAGCAGATTTCCCCACGTTACCCAGGGCCGTTGTTGCACAGCTGGAGCAGTAGCTTTAGTGGTAAAGGAGAATAGTCCCTGTAACTCTAACCCTTCACTCCAGTGACTTGGGGAAACAGAAGGGAAGGAATTTATATGGAAACTTGATTCTTCAGACCTACCTGTGTGTCCGCCTCTCCAGGATCTCCTACTAACCGGCATGTAGGGAGCCACAACAGAGCTGAGCTGTCTGCTGTGATAAAGGTGTTTACTCCTTACTGGACTTCATAACCACTGGCTTGCCCAGCACAGCCACTGCCTGGGGACTGCCTCCAGGCTCTGGAGAAGGAAAGCTGAGTTTACCCTTTGGGAGTACAAACCTTACTGTAATTGGGTGCTGATACTGGGCTCTGTTGATGAATGAATTATTTGTGTGTTTACTTGGAATATTTGGTGAAACGTACAAGAAAATAGTGCCTAGCTAGTCTCTGATGAACACTTTATCAGAAATTACTGTTTCTCTGTATACATTTACAGCCTGGGTTGTATGGAGTTCTAGGTGTAAATGGGTATTACGGCACCCAGGAAGGGGCAGACCAAGCTAGTCACGGGGAGGAGAAGATAGCAAATTGCAGTTCTCTGACTTACAGAAATAAAATTTCGGCTGTGTTGCTACGCCTGGCACAGGCTGCTCAAAAAACCTGAATTTGAGAAAATTGCACATTCCTATCCAGATACTAGCTTATTCGGCCCAGCTAGTCAAAAGGAAGAACAGGCATCTTGGTGCAGCTCGTGCAGCCTGGCTCTGGTAGGAGGGATGTCACTTACAGCTTCTGAGAGGAGTCCAGAAGATGAATGTTGAACGGTGTCTCCAGTCCCTTTGGTGTAAAACCCAGCTGACCTTGTCTCCTTTTCTGCTCTTCCTTTCTTCTTCTGCAATGATAACATGACTGTAGCTGAATTACAGTTAGCACATTAGTAATTCCCACCCTTCCTGCTTACAACGGGTTGAAAACTAGTCCTGTTTATTAAAACTCACAAAGATAACCCAGCAGACAAGGAGACCAAAAATTCAGCTTTGTTTGTTTGGCACTCTATAGCAGTTTCTGAGGTTAGCTGGTCAACTGCTTCGTAATTTCTTTCATTGCTTCTTTTGCTTACCACTCACCTAACAGGGCACTTTGCTGCCAGCAGCACAATTTAAGTATTTTTCAGCAGTCATTTTCAGGCTGGTAACACAAAAAGCATTAGCAGCATATTTTGAGAAACCACTCCCATAGGATGCTGTGGAAGCCACCTGTCTCCTCCTTTTATGTGCTGCTAGTGGAGGCTGTTTTCCTGCTGATGAGCATGGTGTAAAGCACTGCACCTGTGCTGAAGTTCAGAGTTGTAGCCACTTTATACTTAAAGCAAAGAGGAATCTCCTTTATTGATTGCTTCTTCATGTGCTGTGCATCCATCTCCCTCATCGCTTGGAGAGAGTTATGTAAAGATGCGGATTCGGTAGCTTTGTGCTGGAAATCGTATCCTGAGGTCACAGCTAACCACCGTACCAGTGGAGCAGACGAGGCGTTACCTCTTCATATTTGGTCTTTGAATAGATGTCACTGGTGTTTGTCTTTTTATTTATAAACTTCTGATTTATAAAGACCCTGCAATGGCAAGTAGCCTTGGTCTGCTTAGGGGGATATTTCATGAACTACTTAGGAAGTTTATAAAACAGGCTCCCTAGATTATGAAGCAAGGGGGTATCTGTTTTGTAAGGAAGATGTTATGAAATGAATTTGTCTCTAGGCCTAACGTAATTATTTTAATGATCCCACTGGTGGTTGTCGTAGGTGTCGTTCTGTGTATATATTGTGACCTACATGCTTGTGATCATTTATGAAATCTAAGATTTAAAAATACATTGGACCTTATTAATTCCTTGCCTACTTTCACTGAAATAAATGGAGGTGGTTTGGATATTGGTATATTGGGCCAAATCTCTCTTCCAGTGAAGTCAACGAGAGTTTTACCATAAGCTTAAATGGAAACAAAATAAGCCCCATTCTTTTAGAAAACTGCCTTAATAATAAACCTGGCCAAAATAATCCCTAGGGCAACCCTGTTGACCTGTGTGGACACACCAGGGATGTATACTCATGTGATGTGTGGAGAGGAGTTACAAGAACCTGAACATTGAAGTAAGATGCTTCTGCTGGGTATCCACAGTGCTTGGTCTCAAAAATATCTGAAGGTGTAAAACCAAGAGGCAAATGAAGACAAAGCATCGTGCACTTAGGGGTGCGTGCACGTACCTTTCCTGGTCAGACAGCCTTCCCAAAGAGATGACTCTGCTGGTTTTGAAGGAGTTACTCCAAATTTGTACCTGTATCACTGAAATCAGAATTAATCTGTCCATGTGTTAATAAAATCTTTCGGAACAAAGCACATATTTAAATAGAAGAAATATGCAGGCATGCAAACACAGGATTCATATATGAAAGCATAAGGGAGGCTAGATCTCTTGAGCACAGAATAACAAGATGGTGTGGAGGATGCCAGGCTGTAGCTGACACAGGTCGTGCCCCACGCTGCTGCTAGCCACATCGACTTTGCCAAGTTTCTCTGGTACATGAAAGGTAATAAATTGATGAGTATACCTAGTCCTTGCAGCACGTCAGCTTGTTCCCTTGTGCTGCACTGACATTAAATGAGTAATCTGGTGACTGAAACAGGTAAGTATTGTCAATCACTCTCATCCCTAGTATAACTCCATTGATACAGAGTTACACCAGGTTGGTGGCTGTCCTAACCTAATTTGATAGCTGGGAGAAGCTGCAGAGCTGGAATTAAACTCCAGAGTTACAAACTCGTCTCTCTCTGCTCTGTCCACCAAACTGCCTACTCCTTCACCTCATCTGCTGTGATTAGCATGTACTTCAACCTTTTGATGCTTAAAAAAGAAATGACACCTGTAAACATTTTAGAGGGGTCTGTTTTTTGTTCTTACCTGATTTGCTCTCACTTGAAACTCTGCCAGGCAGGATGGCTATTAGCTTCACATGCGTGCACGATTGCATTCCTTATCGATGCAGTCACTGTGACGACTGCCTGCCTGTCAGAGCTGGGCACCAGAACAGACGCGATGAGCAGAGGTATTCTGGTGTTCACCCACACTGTGTTGATTTCACTCTGCTGCAGTATGGTGTGCGTTCAAAGGCTGAAACTGCTGCTTTTTTATCTGCTGAGGACCATATAAAGCAAAACCTGAAAGGAGTCCTGCATGTGGATGCTGGGAAGCTGTTATGCAGCATTTGCACCGTTGCTCTTGGTCAGACTCAGAAGGGATCAGTTGGCAAGCGTTGGAAACGGAGATTTTCACCGTAAAGCTGAAACGCTGAAGGAATCCCAGTCCAAAGGGCAGGCTCCCGTTACGCCTGTCTCCTAATGGAGTGCAGATGCTACCAGTGCTGCAGGTAATCCGTTTAGATCTGGTAGAAGCTTTTGCAGCAGCATCTCTCTCTTGAGAAAGAGACAATGAAAACCAGGGACTCTTTTTAACCTCTTTGGTGTCACACTGTGTTATGCCAAGTTGTACCAAGGCTGCAGCTTTGGCATTTGGGGAATGTGGTATGCCTTCCAGGAGACCGCTGCCTGAATTCTGTCGTTGCAAAACTTACATACAATTTCACGGACAAATTTGGCTAGTGGAACTCCATGGGAACCAGTAGATGACAATAGAGAAACTGAGTCCTCTGCTTGTGCTAGGGTTGTCTGGGAGGGAATGAGGGCTGAATTTGGGCCAGTAGTACTTAACACTGCTGTTGAATGAGGAAAAAAAAATCAATGACCACTTTTTAATCTTACAGAGGGTGGAAAAAAAAAATCTCGCATGGATTTGTAACCAGTTCCAAACATACTTCCTCTTCTGTTCACATCCAGTTATATTCTGTTTGCGGATGCGAGGGTTAAAGCGGGGGCCTGCTTCTGCTTTCAATTAAATGAAAGGATGTTTTGGCCTTGACTTCACTGGGACCAGAATCAAACCCATGACCATAGTATTGTATTTAAGAATGAATCTCTCGCAGTCACATAAAAAAGCCAGGTTCAGCTTTCAGTACCTCATCAGAGTCCAACAGTTAATGGTTTTCTTATTATTTTAAAGTTTTTGCCAAGCTTAATTCTGTAGGATGAGCATCCACTGTGCAGCAGGTGTATTGCTGTCTCCTTCCTTGGTGCGGGTTCCCTCTCCGTAGCCCCTAGACAAGGGCTCCCCCTTTTTTTGGGAAAATGGCCATGGAACCGGGCTCCTCCTAGCAGACATGTCAGCGGGTCACTTCCTCTCTGTCCCTGGTCTTGTCTGGCTGCAGTAACAAAAAACCTACTGGAAATTCCTCTTCGGTTCTGCCTTTCAGCTGCCAATGGCTCAGGCTCACCAGCAAAAACTATTACACAAGTCTTCCTACTTGGTGTGGATATAAGGGCTTTGATGGCTGTTTTCCTTTCAAAATAGCTTTTTAACAAATGATTCTTGACGTGTTCAGTTTCTTTAAGTGAACAGCCAGGAAAAATATGTTGGGTACAGCCTAAACAAATGTAAGAATAAACAGGAGCATCATTCACTCATTATTTTAAGTGTGATAACAAAAATATGGGTAGAGAGAACTGGATACAACTTCCCAATCACATACATGTTTGTAGAGGATTATAAGCAGTTAAGGTCTGCCTGTAACTCCCCGCAATGTCTTTGTGCCAGAGTGAGCAGTAGTGTGAGCTGTACTGGAGGTGTACAGTAGTATAATTGTAGCAGTGTTACATTCTGGGACTGAGCAAAATTGGTGTAGTTTATTCACTGGAGGACAGAAGGATGGGCTGCAGGAAAAGCAAACAGTGGAAGAATGTAAGGTAAGCCCTTTTTTTCCATGTTACCATTCTCAGCAACAGAAGAGCTTTACCAGTTTAGCAAATCAGCATACCAACAGCATGGGCAGTTTCTTTTAAGCAGAAAGCTAATTTATCACTACCCAGAGTGGCTGGTATCATTCCTGTTCACAGCAGCGGAGAGCGTCCCGATGCAGCAGAGGCAGGTGTGGGCACCGAGGGTCACCTGGTGGTCCTGCTCATCCCAGACGGTGCGGTGCTGCAGAGTCCTGGGGAGCCCGCGCCTGGGAACTTTTTCCTGTGGATCTGGAAATAAATAAAAGACTTTTCATAGGAAAAAGCTGCTCAGCTTTCGTTTGTCTGGGATGAGACGTAAAGGGCTGTGGCTCGAGCAGATTAAGTATTCTAGCTGTTTGCACGAGCAGCAGGTACCAAAGTGAATGTGTTAGCTGTCACCATTTACACTTTATAAAAGGTGGTGCAGCCCTTGAGTATCCATCCCTCTTTCTCCTGATGTGTACTGAAACGTACTGGTTTCACAGCACCCACACATGCAAAGGATGCGGAGGGCCAGACTCGCACCCTGAAAAGTAAATGAGTTACATTTGAAATTTTCCCTGCCTTCGCCGAGTCCCAGTGGGAGTTTCACTCTGAACTTCAATGAGCAAGGATTTAGCCCATTTATATGAAAATAAAACTAGTATCTGCATGTTTTCCGACCTCCCAGCAGACCCAGTTGTACAAGGGTGGTGTTAATGGAAGTAATGTCCAGATCTAGTCAGATTTTAAAATCATAGTAAAAATACTGAGTTAGCTCGCACTTGAAGTTAGAGCAAGTAGGTGAGGTGAGAGAGAGCTGGCATTTGGTGCAACCTTGTTCTCATCAGGGCCCTCATAGCACCATGATTTAGGGGGAAGGGATGGTTAAAAGAATAGCAAGAAAAGGCTTGTATAGGCAGGAATGTTTTATTTGAATGGTGCATCTTCTCATGTATTAACAACTTAATTCTGTTGAGTGCCCGCAACTCCCACAGAGTTTGAACTGAAATGCAGTTCTTGCAGGATTGGGACCTTTGGGAAACTAGGGAACACTTCGGGAAACTAAGATGCTAGTTTACCAGTTTGTTTTAAATTAAAGAATTTTTGTTCCTGTGTTGATTTTCATGGCCAAAATTTAGTGTGAATTCTCTGTTGAGAAAACATGAAGGGCCAAGAACTCTCGCAGGGCTCAAATCAGAGCAGCAGCAACAATGGCATAATAAAAATAGGATACTTTTAGCAATATAAATTTGTATTAATATTTTTAATCTTCACCAACAGTTTAGACAAAAGTTCAGTTAGAATGAAGTAAAAGACACAAGAAGAGCAAAAGTAACCTGAACTTTATACTGGAAAAAATGATAGTACTGGAAATCCAACTAACGTGTGCTCCTTTAACTTCAAATGTAAGTCCACAATTTAAAATGGAGTTCCCAAATAGATAGGTATTACCTACAATGTATGAACTTCTGTGCAGTTACCTGGACTTTGGCATATGTCACTGAAAGGATGATATTTAGCTCCTACCACTAACACGTTCTGTGTTTTGAGGGTTCATATTATATTGTAATATTATTTGGCTACTTTTATTAAAAATACGCAAGTCAGCCAGACTCTGCCCTTCTCGCTCTCCCCAAGTAGTTATTGCTTGTTAGGAATAGGGGTGGCAGAACTGGCCTATCTTGAACTACCGTAACTGCAACCTCTCCGCTTGCGTTGGGCTGCCGTGCATCTGCATGCCCGCCATGGTCAAAGCCCCTGTTCTGGTCATGGTTACTGCAGAGCAGCTCAGTCAGGCTGCATGAATGCAAACAGTGTGGTTAAGCATCAAAAAGTAACGGGAGGCTGTTTATCACTGTCCCTGTTACAAAGGATGAACAAGCTGTGTCAGTGGCATGTAGGGAACTTTTAATAGAGAAATGAAAATTGTACCTGTATTTGAAAGTTACTTGTTAAGCACAGCAAATGCATTTCGTGACTGACTACTTAAACGTGGTGGGATGCTGATGTGTGTAGCGAATGAGTGCCGTTCTGTTTGTATGCGTCTACTTATCCTGCCTATATATGTGGTTATATGCCGAATGCAATGAAAGGATTTGTAATACAGCAATTAACATACTAGAAACTGTTTCTTTAGTAAAGTCTTTTTATGGTTGTTAAAATAACACACTAAAATATACAAATGCTACTTTAATAAGGCAAAATAAAATCATTAGCCTGACGGAGGGCTGGATTCTGCCACCGTTACTCATGGCTAAGCAGTGCTTTGCTCCTGAGCTGTTGACTGCCCATGAGATGGGTGGCAGTAGCAGGGCCCCGGGGAACAAACACGCTGCTGATAAATTTGGGATGAGTGGCCAGTGTTGATGGGCCTAATCCCAGTATCCCAATGAGGTGAAGGGCTTAAGGTTAATACCCTTGTAAACCTGGTGGGAATGAGAAGGCTGGAAGTGAAAGCTCATGGGAGTCTCAGTTCCCTTAGTTGCTGGTCTGCTCGTTGTAATTGTTTGACCACTCCTCCTCCCTCAACACCTGGTGGGATGCTTGGCTGCACGGATGCAGGACCAGGGTGGCTCTTGACTACCAAGAGAATTTTTTGCAGGAGAAGATACTGGCTTCTCTACCTGGGATAGTGTTTCCAATTTCTTATCTTAACTGCTAATTTATGTATAGGCAATACTGTCTCTACAAATTAAAAAATAAGTGTCATCTATCAAAAGCTAAAAATACATATATATTTCCATGAAATTATATATCAGAATCACCTGCCAAAGTGTCTTAAGTGTGGAGATAGGCTGTTAGCAACAGGCAGAAGAGAAAGAGCTGTAGGGTCTCTTATCCTTACTATGAATGCTTTGTGGTATTTCAGAAATAATAGGTAATTTCCACTTTGGTGGATTTTATTACCTGTTGCTTCAGTGGACTTTAATTGATAGTAACAGAGAACTGAAAACATAATTGTCCATGCCTTTGTTTTAACTACAAAATTCATTACATAATCTAATTTTGCTTTTTAGTGATGGTATAAAAAGAAGAAAAAGAATCCTTCCAGAATTTCCTAAGAATGATTCTGCATGGTAGATGATAATGTTCTTTCTGGATTATTGACTTTTAAAAATACATGTTGATACTATATAGACTAGCTTTGATCTATTGCAAAAATAGATATTCTAGCCTGAACAGCAAAATATGAAGTATTAAATCTAGGTAATAGATCCTGCAGTTCCTTCAGGTGCTTAATAGTTAATGAGTGTAATATCCTTCAAAAGCACTGCAAAGACAGCATATGGCTCAAAAACCTCCTATGGCATTCCAGGATCAGCGTTGGAAGGCAGGAACAGAAGGTTATAGGAATGGGAGATGGATAAACCTGTTATCTTGTGAGTTACCTCCTCCATCCCTCTGCTGAGATCGGACCATACTACTTGATGCTCTTTTCTTGTTAAAAATTGAGAGAGGGGTTTTGGGGTTACAGGCTTTAGTATCTCCATGTGGTTCTCACAGGTCAGTTTTGTACTTGAATATCCGTGGTCGCTCACTTCTGCCATCAGGATTGAAGGGTCCGGGGCTGAGTGATGCTGGTTCGGAGCCAGGCAGTGCCTGTAGGATGCTGGCGTCTGAGGCTGCCGTGCTGAAACGCGGGTGCTCGCTCTGGTATTGTAGGAGCAGTGGGAGAAGGAGTCGGTGGTCGGGGTGGCTCGAGCATGTGCGGAGCAGTGACGTGCCTAACACTGCAGGCTTGATGCCTGCACTCCCTTTGGGACTGGAAGCTGGTACCTGATCTGGGCTTGCTTATGCCAGAAGCCCCCTTTGGGGCACCTCTCTGTGTCTTCAGGCGCATGAACCAGTCCCAAAGCACACGTGGCTGCTTGGGACTTTCATAGTTTGTAGAGCAGCAGTTTACACCCCCAATTTAAGACTCACTCTCTCTCACACACACACTTTTTCCCATCACTGTACAAATAAAAGATTTTGAAAGATGCTTAAAACAAAATTCTCCCCAGCTGAAACACCCTCCAAGCCAAGTGTACGCCTGAAGCAATCTGAGGTGGTCAAGATGTTATCTTTGATTAAAATGGAAACTGTGGCAGAGCCGTAAGCTGAAGCCCACACAGAGTTTCCGCAGCGTACCGCAGCCAGGTCGCGTGTGCACAGACCCGCGCTGTAGACAGTGCCTCTCCTTAGTGCTGTTTTCCTATAATTGGAGAAGGGCTTAAAATCACCGGTCAGGTAGCAGGGTGTGAAGGTATGGTATAACCATACAACAGAGCTTTGTTTATGGACTTTCATGCTAATTATAGCTGAAGTTTTAAATTGAGGCAGATCAGAAAACCTACTGCAGCCAGATGCAACCTTTAGCCACGTTCCTCGCTGTACAGGGCATGAGCGAGCATGTGTCCTGGCAGAGACAACGTTTTAACGTCTCTCCCTCATAACTACCATCAGGCCAGAAGGCAGAAGACACCCGTTTGCTGCTCAGCTGAGTTATCCCTGTCCTCCTCTGGCCATCCCTGCCTGCTCTTCGGACGGGTTGGGTGTTTTAACATACATCCCTGGGGAAAGCAGCTGCAGGTGCTTTCACCATTAGTTTGCTTTGCTGGGAACTTGTGCACAAACCCAATCAGTTTTAAAGTAAAAATAATGGAAATATGAAAACCACTGCTGTAAAGATCTGGCAGCACTGTCCACTGCCCAGCCGAGAGCGTGCTGCTGCGGCTGGGATGTAGCCGTGCCAGCAGAGAGCCGGCTCCTGGCACACCAGCGTTGGGTAGGTGCTGCCGCTCCAGCAGCTTTCCGCTGTTCTTTCCCAGCAGTTACTTTCTTGTGATGGGACAAGTAACAGACTTAGAACAGACATAGCTACGCGGGCAGCAGTACCAGACACAGTGTAAGGCGCTCCAGTCTCTCAAGCACCTCTGCTCCAATTCACAGCATTTTTTCTCTTCCAAGCAGATAACAGTATCTATCCTACCCCCCTTGAGCAAATACTTAAGAGATAAGCATCACTGTTTGTGCTCAGCAGCAATGACTGGACTCTGCTCGCACACCTGGGACGCTTTGCTAACGGGTCCCACGGGGCAGTTTCAGGTCATGCTCGGTGTCCCGGCTCTAAACAACCCTCTTCCTCCTCTCTGCGGCATTTCCCACAACCACCTCCTCCTCCAGCTCCGCAGCAAGGCCCAACAGCCAAGCACAACTGACAGCTGCCATATAAAACACAGGGAGAGCTGCAGAGCTCGTGTCGGCTTCCCTGTGCGTTTGCCCTGAGAGGAGCAGGAGGGTGCACGGAGGGGTGGCAAGTACAGTGGAGGGCACCGAGGGGAGCACAGACCCACGCGCTTGCAGGATCCAAGGAGAGGCATTTCTCTTTTCTTCCCCTCTCCTCCCATAAAATTAGGAGAGAGACACATTTTAATGACAGTTTGCTGAAATGTGCGCTCCCTGCTGATTTGACATTGGGCAGAAAAAGTGTCTACAGAATCAATTTTTAATAAATGTAAACAACTAAATTATGAATGACAAAAATATCACTGAACAATTAAATATTAATCACATAATTACTTAAATTAATACTTTTAGTGCAATGTTGTGATAGAGAGTTTACTTACGCGGCGTCACTGTGCTGGCTGAGCGGGTGTGCGGGGGGGACGGGGCCGCAGTGTCCCCCCCGGCAGCGGGGCTCAGGAGCAGAGGGCTCTGCTGGTCCTTGCCACAACCCCAGCTGCTGGCTGTCCCACAGGTCCCACCATACTGGGTGCTCCTCTTAAAGCCTCTGGAACCAGATTTATTAAGAAAGAACTTCAATTTCCTGTTCAAGAAGAGAGCTGTCAAGAAAATGGCTAAACTGGCACCAAACCAGAAAGCAACCCTCCCACCCCAAAAACTCTCCTGTCCCGGTGTGCTGTTAAACCCCCAACAGTGGGTGTGCGATGTGCAGAGCCGTGGCTGTGCTCAGCAAAGATCTCCGGAAGACCAAGGGTGCTCTAGAGGGAGCCGGGGGTGCAAAAAGCCCTGGCTGCTTCTAAGATGGAGTTGGGTGAGTTTATGAAAGAGATGTGTGCCGCGAGCTCAGCTGTAGGGGCTGGAGTCACTGCCCTGTGGGCCCCCTCTGTGCTCCCATCTCAACAGGCGCTGCAGGGAGCTTGCGTGGTGGAAAATTGGTTGGCAGCATTACAGGGGGGTCGGTAGCAGCAGCCGTCTGTAGGTACTTGCACGCAGCACGCGGCTTCTTCCCCTGCCCAAGAAACTAAGAAAAGAATTTACTGGCACTCTTGTCCTTGTGGGTTGGCTGGCTGCGTTGTTTGTTTTTAATCTAATAAAAGGAGATCTTAATATCATAGTAAAATCGGTACAAAGCTAGCAACTTGCCCCTTGGCGTTTTGGCAAGACATTATTGAAAATGTAAAAGCCTTTAGCAGGAACAACAGAAGCACAAAGAAATTGTAGAAATAGGATCAACAGGTTGTGTTCTGGATGTTGAGAGGAGTGGGGAAGAGCATCCAGCTGGGGCTCGAGGTGCCAGCGAGACCCGCTAAGCTGGAGGCTGGATGCCAGCCCCGTTGTGGCTCTGCAGGGACATGATGCGGTGGTGGCCGGGAGCAGGGGCCCTGCGAGCGTCAGGGTGGGCAGCACCGCGGAGCGGTGGCTGGGCAGTAGGGAAGAGCACATTGCCAGGAGGGCAGGAGCAACAGAGGAGGAGAAACAGACAGCTGGGAAGAGCCGTGCACTGGGAAGATGGTGTGAGCATAGCGGGACCTGGCCAGGGAGGTGGAGGCAATGGAAAGGCGGGAGCTTGCTATCCGTAGGCTTGCAACTACTTGGATTGATCTTGGCTTGGTCTGCTCCCTGTCTGGAAGTTAAATCTTGGACAGAAATTTTAAGAGTGTTTTTAAATTAGAAAGTGAAGCATCTCTTGCAAAAGGTGGGAATGCTGAAGAAGCGTTTATTGCTCAGACTCATCCATTGCTGTGGCATCCAAGTGCGGCTCTTTTTGCCTGGTCTCTGTTTTCCTGTGCCTTCCACATCACTGGAAGCACCATTCCCGCGTGTCATAAGCAAGTGCCTCCTGAAAATGCCATTACCCAATTTGTCCACTAGCACAGTACTGGGCACCATGACTGCTCATAAAAACGACCATTTTCGGGGTGACCACTGCCCAATCTGAGAGCTGCAGCCACTCTCCATGACTAACTCACATAACATGGCGGGGCGCTGGAGGGAGCAGCTTCCTGAGGCCGCCAGCTGGACTGATACGTAATTTCTGGTTGAATATCAACAAGTTTGCACAGTGCAAGACCATTCCCATCCCCTTGCACTCGCTGACTTGCCGGCTCTCTGACAGCCTGTGTGCGTTTTGCTTCCATGCTTCTGCACACAGCATTTCATTCTGGCCACCCAAGACCCATCCACTGAGCACATCAGGTCCCGCTGTGGCTTGTGGAGCTGCCCCCGGTCACTGTGCTCTTTTCCATGGCTTCACACGTGATGAGTAACTCTGTCAAGTGAACTTTCCTTTCAGAGCTGCCATGTGAGTTCACTTTGTGCTCTCACAGCATTGCATTTTCTGATGGACTTTCTACAGGTATGGTTTATACTGGCAAGAAAGGAGAAGCAGGAGTGCTTTCCGCATGCAGCGTTACAACATGCTGCAGTGAAGTTGGTTCTTGGAACATAGCAGCCCCCTAAAATGTCAAATAAATCCTTGAACTATTCATCACTCTGTTTTTGGGGTGGCAGTTAAGTCTTTCAACACTCTGCAAGTTTCTTTCCCCAGCAGTAATTTTGTTGGTGAAGAAATACAGCTCAGGGCACTCCACAGAGGCCTCAAAATTCATGTTTTGTTTTCATTACCAAAAAAATGCTTCACTACATTAAGAGCAGGCCATTAAAATGTTGTTCCCTGTCTTCCCTGCACCCTGTCGTTGTTGGCAAACCTTCCCTCATAGGCGCGGTGGAGCCGAACAGCAGCCGTTGCCTTGCTTTTGCAGACTTTGCAGACAAAGGGCAGCAAAGGGGAGGAGGTTTAAGCCACAGCCCAGCTTGTTGAGGTGTAAGATCCCAAAACTTTCGATGGCCGTACAAATTTACTGTACTGAACCTTAAGCTGCTCTATCAGTGTTGCCTCTGCTTTCGGTCTAACCTAGCACAGCACACTGGCTCATGTGCATGTCTGAGGAAATAAATTAACTGTCTGGTTCCTGGAATAAAATTTAACACTGTACAAAGCAATATATTTAACCGTCTCAGGCAAATACCCCTAAAATAACAACAACAAAAAAGACTGGAGGCTTACCGAACCTTGGGATTATATAAATTAAATGTTGCAGCGTGAACTGGATGGTGTTTTCTGATACTGTTGAAAAGCTAGAGGTTGAAGAAAAACAGTAAATGTATTATAATTGGGGTTTAGGGGAGCATTTGGTTATTCTCATAAGTAACTAAGACTAGCTGAATGCTGACATGGACACGAGAGCAGGCAGTAAAACCTGGAGCTTGCTTAAGAGGGCAGAAAGATTTTTAGCTGAATTCAGTGGGGACTTGCTAAGTCCAGTTTTATTTAATATCTCCACAGTTAATTTAAAAATAAATGGCACGTTAATTAAATTTGCAACTAAATTAGCAAGTTAGAAGATCAGACCGAAGTGCAGCTGTGGAGAGCAAATCTCACCGTGTTGCATGAACCCACAACCTGAAGCAAGCGGCACGGGGCACAGCCAGAAGCACCAGCACTGTGGGCAGTGGCGGGGGAGCAAACCTGCCCCTTCCATCGCTGCGGTGGGCGCACGCCTTCCCCAGCCAGGCTGTGATCTCTCCCATCCGCTCCCCTCGCTGCCGGGCCAGAGAGCTTGGGGTGAGGTGGGGATGCTGGAAGGAGGGAGGCAGCGAGGCTGCGGCTGCGGCATTCGCCAGCAGTGCTGGCCATTGCCTTTGGCAGGGTTTGATGAGGTTGTTATCCATGGCAGGGGAAAGCCCTGCCCTGGTCACAGCGAGGGACGCGGGGGGATTGCATGGCCGAGTCGAAGGGATGGCTCGACAGTGAAATCCAGCAGGCTGCGGGATAGTCTCTCTGGGAAATGGAGGAGTCCTCACTGGCAGGGTCATTTAAGACTCGACTTTGAAACACGAGACACTCGGCAGTTGGGAACAATGCTGCACTGTCAGAGAGATGGACTCAATTACTTAATAGGTCGTTGCTGTCTGTCTCCTGCGATTTTCCTTTCAAGAACATACATTCAGCTGGGTTATTTCTCATGGGAAGACAAAGCGTTCTGAGAGAAGCCAGGCGTTTGGAGGGGAGAGGCGGGAGGAACGGCAGCCAGGCATATGCTTGGTTTGCTTTCTGCAGAGCATGCTCCTCAGGACGTGGAGAAAGCTGGAGTGATGTAGCTGATGTGGTATTTTGGTCCTGTAACCAGCTGATCCTCCAGTCTCACAGGTCTCACTTCCTTTTCTTTGCTCTTGAAAGATTTGCCACATTGCTTTGTTCTGGCAGACTCTGATCCCCAGGACTACTGGTGGTGGGACTGCGGTCCCACAGGCAGCACTGCAGATGCTGCATGGGCCATTGGTTGCTCATTTGCCAAAACATTCAGCGTTGAATGGCCACTTACCCAGCACTGCCAGGTCCATACAGCTCGTTTCGGTGTATGGGCAGCCTCTCTGCTAGCACGGAAAGGTTTTGATGGCGTTTGATCAAAATGACAGCCAAGCTGGAGGAAAAGCTCATGGCCAGGAACCCATCTCCAAGTAACCATTAGGTTCTCCGTTAGCAGGACATGGTGGACAGGGATGTATAACGGAGCCAGTGACGCGTGTTCTCACCACAATTACTCTGCCAGCTGTGGGGTGAGCGTTTCATAGGCACTTTTCTTGTTGGGGTCATGGGCCTAATTCGCAGCCCTGATTCGGGGCAGCGCGAGCTTAGCGCCAGGGCAGCTGCGGGGCTCTCACTGCTGGTGTGCGCCTGTGTCTGCATGTGCACACGCGCGCCGTGTGCGTGAGCATGCGTGTGCACACACGTGTCCAAGGCATCTATCTTTGTGCACTTGTTTGTCACCAAATTAAGACACTGCGTTACCTTATGCACATTGAATTGATACAACTAAATTGGCTGGATGTTCTTAAGCCCTGAGGGTGTAATGAGATTTTGTCTCTTTTGCCCATTTCTTTTTTTTTTTCTTTTTTCAGAATAAGTCGTCTGTTTAATGGCACAGAGCCTATTGTCTTGGACAGTTTAAAACAACATTATTTCATTGATCGAGATGGTGAAATTTTCAGATATATATTAAGCTTCCTAAGGACATCTAAGCTACTGCTCCCAGATGACTTTAAGGTAAGGAAAGCTATAGTCTGCAATCCATTTTTTCCTCCCATTCTGTCGTTTGTTTTGGTGCAGGTTGGTTTGTGTGCTTGACCTAAACACACTTAACTAAATGTTGCTGTTTATTGTTAGGATTTTTAGTACTTGTGTATTACACCAGGGATGCTATTATTTAATAAATGGACCAATGGTTGTCATGGATACCATAAAAAGTTAAATGATGAAGCTTACGGCTAAATCAGTTTTTCTAAACTAATTGTATTTTCTCACATTTTTAGCTTATTTATCAGGGTATAACAACAATTAAGAAGCAACATCAGCAACTAGCACGTACCAGGGTTTAATGCTCAGAATCTGAAAGAAATGTTTTAAGTTTGATACTTAGAGGACTTAAATTGTATAAATCCTTTTCTTGTTGGTATAAAAAAGAATCACCCTTAAAGAAGCCCATGATTTCTGTTAGATATAACCGATGCAGATACTTTGATTTCAGGAAGTAATCTTTTACACAATTTATGAATGTCAAAATATTCTTGGGAGATGGAATTTACTGAGGGCTTTTTAAGGAGCAATACATGTTTTCTATGAAATAATGGCGCTGGTTGTTGCTGTGCAAATCCTGATTGTTTAAACGCTCTCCTCCTAGCCTTGTTTATTTAGCTTTGCACTTACGAAACTTGCAACATTGTCATCCTTATGTATGAAAATTAGAAGACAAAAGTGTCCAAACTGTAGATGACAAGATTCAACAAAAGCACTAACTCCAGGATGAAATGATGAATAAATTGGGATGGCAACGGGGATCTGCTCAGAGTTAGAGGACGTGGAGCATTGCTGGAGAGGAAAGTTCCCGCGCCGTGCAGTAAGATTTCACTTTGCATGTTGGACTAGGTAGGCAAGATAATTTGGCCAGTCATTTACTGAGTCAGTCCAGATTTGTGGTTGCTGTGGTGGCTTTAGCTTTGGCATACGGCTGTTCCTCATGCAGCAAACCGCTCCTCAGCCATTCTTGCCTACGTTACGAGTTTAATCGTATTTGTCCCTGGCGCGGGAGCGTTTACAGTTAATGATGAGCAGACGCACTGTGCGATGGGAGCACACATCTAGTCCCAAGGCAGAGAGAAGTTTTGGCATTCACGAGCATTCTGGAGCTCCAGCCCAGAAGGGCTGTCCTGAGCACTGGTCTTTCTGGGGAGCAGCGGGCAGGTTGGGGAGGTTGGCCTGTGAGTTGAGGTGCCGTGAAGCAGGGAGAGCCAGAGCACTAAGGGGTGCATGTGAGAAAAGATTTTTACAGAGAAATGAGGGAAAATGCACAGGTAGGAGTGAAGCTAAAGACCAGACCAGTTCTGTGGATTGTAAGATGGATCAAGTAAAGGGGGGTGGATGGAGAAGCTGTACAGGTGAAATGCCAGAGAGATGCTTTAGCTGTAGCATTTTGGACAATCTGGTGGGACAAGAAGGCATGAGAAGAGAGGGGAGAAGAGATGTAGTTCAAGCTGATCATGGCCTCGACCAGCATCCAGATTTCAGAGGTGCTGTGAAACAAAACCAGCAGGATTCAGTAAGAGCCTGGAGGTGAGAGTGCCGGTGGATGCCAAGGACTTGTCTGTGCAGCAAGCCGCTGGCAGGGCTGGGAGAGACTTGGGAGAGCCGGCGCTGTGCCCAGGCTCAGTCCGTTGTTCCAGACCATCTCTTTGCATAGGGTTAACTGTATTTTATTTAGTTCCTCCCTGGGAGAGCTTTAGAGCAAACCCCAGGCTAATGAGGGCTCAAGAACAAAGCAAAGTATTGCTAGGTAGGGAGTAACTAAATAAAAATGCATAGAAGAATGCACTGCAAAGCTATATTAAAACTGCATTGTAAACGGATTTGACTTCACAGAAATCTTGTAATTTTACCAGCATGATTAAAGTGACAGAAGACAATAATCAAAGGCAGCAAATGGAATCACTTGGTGTTTCTAAATGCAAAACTCTATTTAAGGTATAAAACCTGACAGGTTTTCCAGTGAGACTTGCATTAAATGTTCTTTATGTCAAACAAAGCATTATCAAGTGTTTTGAATATTTATTAGTTTTTACCCCTTAATTTAATCAAGCAGTTTATTAGCCTCAAGGTTTAGCCAAGTTGCTTTTCAACTTGAATTGCTGCTCAGATGGTTATTTTGGAAAGTTTGGAATGTTAGTACTGCACCAGCATTATTGTGTTTGCTATTTAAGTGTTGTTTTCAGACTAAGTTAACACTGAAATGCAGAGAAAGTGGGGTATGTGTTCCTAGGCTAGTGATTCTTTATTATCAAGTCTGACTGGTGTGTTTACAGTGAATATTAATTACACTTCCAACTACTAATAAGCCAGAACTTGAAAGTGTTTAGTATCTTGACAGGTCTCCCTGCTGAAAGCAACACACTAATAGTTCATATAATTTTCCTGGGTTTAAGGGATTTTAAGCCACATGAAGTGTGCTGAGAAATGATCATGAGTTGTTTGGCTCGGTTCTCCATCGCGGTCACCCTGTGCTGAGCGAGGCGATGGGGAGCAGCCCAGAGCTGCTCACAGCTCCCTCTTCCTGCACCGGTTCAGAGTCCCACACGTGGGACCACGACACCTTGAGCAACAAATGTCCTTGAGCAGAGCAGGGAGCCAGCACCCCCAGGTCTGCCACTCTGCTGGGTTAGGGGGTGGCTGGCGCAGGAGCTGCCCCTCCTCTGCAGCCCAAAGATTCTCTGCCTTGATCCCCCCTCCAGCAGAGGTGTTTCCCCAGGCCACTTATGAGCAGCATCTGTCCCCTTCACTGCCAATACATAACTTCACACAAAAGCAGGACCCATCGTACCTGCTTATTGGAGACTCACTCCCTGCTTAGAGATCATCAAACAAAAATAGACATATGCAATGTGTATATTATTACTCTATCTTAAAGAGGGGAGGAGCACAAATGCACAGGACATCTGAGTTTCATATGGATTATAGAGGTCACCTGTAGCACCGGAACCACAAGGCCGGCATGCTAATTTACTAATATCATTTTAAAATTAGTGTGCTTGCATCTAATTTTAAGTAAGTGCTCTCAAACTGACCTTAGCAAATGGCGCAGTTGTCATCGTGGAAGTGAGCAACTTTCTCTCGTAGCCAGGAGTCAGATCTTCACAGCACTAAAATATAAAAGAAATGTTGAGTCAGGATGACAGTTTGTTGTTTGATGTAACAAAGAATAACAAGTGAAAAATGGGCAGAAAGAGCCATTTCAGCCTGTTCAGGAGTCAACATCAGGTACAAAAATAAAGGACCTCTGTAGTACTGAGAGAACAGCATCAGGTTCCCGGGAGACACAGTTTTACAGTTTCTGTTGGCTGCCTCTGCCTGTAGTTCGTGGATCGTTACTGACCCACTGGCACTGATGTCGAAACAGCAGCACGACTGGCCTTGAAGTTGCACTTCCCGTCTCCTCCCCAGGAACATGTCACCCTTGTCAGGTGACTGCAGAATTTAGCCAACATGAAATCCACCAGAAAAAAAGCTTTTCTACTAAATCATGAGCAGAAAATTATTTTGTGAAAGGCAAAAAGCTGCGTCTTTGAAAGATCTGTTTACCCTTCCCATGAGATCTAAATGTTGTGGATGGAGAAAGGCTGCGTGCATCCCAGCTGGCTATATGCTCCCTTCTCCAGGTGACCTGACAGAACTTCCCCACCAGTTCCTACAGCAGCTACAAGAAGTTGAAGGCTCATGGTACCTCCTGAAGGCTTTTTGTGGTACTTTACTGCAAAATCAGAGGCCACTGTCCATCTCCCCTCTCAGTCTCCCTTTCAGAGAAGGTGCAGTACCTGTATGCATTTATCAGTGTATGCCTGGGACAGAAGCTGTACCAGGCTGCTCGAAGGCCGAGTTTCAACGCAGCAGTGTGCACTTTGCCACTGTGCTAGGCAGTTAACACCCCGTAGCTACTCCTGTGCCTCTTTTGGATAGGTCTAGGAAGATTCATATCTGCATCTGCCTTTGGTAACTTAACAAAACAAGCAGCACAGAAATGTTTTCTTGCAGCTCCTGTGGCATCTCCCTTGCTGGTGAGGTCCCTTGTGAGTCAAATTCTTCTACTTGGCATTTCATGTTAAACTTTTGCAAATCATCAGGGTAGGATTTTATATCTCCCATTGTCAGGGTGGAAATAACCTATGTGAATATCACCTGGGCACCGTGAGCATCCTGTGTAGACAATCCAGAGCTGGGCATCACTTCCAGTCCAGTTGCAGCCGCACAGTACTCCGAACGGTGTATAAAACCTGCACAAGAAGATGGTGTACTTAGCGGTGTGTTGAGTCCATTACCCTGCCCAAGCACAGGCTTTTAGAGAACTGGACCCCCACGCTGTGAGCCATTCATTCTTTGCTCCTGGTTTTGCAAAACCCTCTTCCCTCCCTAAATACACTGTCGAATTCGGTAGCAGTGCCCAAGCACTCAGTGCAGAAATGCCAGATTTCCATTACAGGAGGCAGAGCGGGTCAGGGTGGTGGGGCAGGCTCTGCTGGTGGTGGCTGGTCTGGGGCAGCGTGCAGTGTGCGGAGTGGGGGGTCACAGGAGGTGTCCCGTCCCAGCACTGACACTAGTGGACAGCAATGAATTTTCTCTTGCCATTCCTAGCAGAACACACTTTTTTGTCCCCTCTACTTGTTACAGCGCAACAAATTCCCTTTATTGCCACTGCCTGATAACAGGCAGGTGCCCAGAATCCCTAACGCTGCACGTGCATGTTGCCTTTTTGCACCAGCACGCCTCAGATTCCCAGCTTCTGTTACAAACCCCTTCTTCCAGGTGCAAAACCCTTTCCAGCATATTTGTGCTCAACCCAAGTGTGGAATGGACATGGAGATGAGAGTTTTATTTGACAAACTAACCCAAACACCTTGGCTTAACCCAGGCAGTTTATGACCAGGTGCGCACCTCGTCCCACGGAGCACGCGATGCTCCAGCACAGCCCCGATTTCCACACAGCCATCGGAAGCGTGGCTGTATCGTTCTGGGAACGGCAGTGGAAGAGCTGTTTCATTTGAAAACTGGTTGTCTTATCACAAAATGGTATCAGAATATAAAACTTATCTTGTTTATTTTAGGACAAATGATTGTTTAGCAGGAGCCACTAAAGAGCTGCATTTGATGCGGTGGGCTAATAGCTGGCTGTGGGGGAGGTAGAGGTGGTGTGATCCTGGTTTTGTTTGCTTTATGGCATTACTGTTTTGGCCCGGGGGTGCTGGACCATTGAACTCCTGTGATTCAGGATACTGTCAGCCTAGTCCAAAGCCCAGTGAAGTCAGTCGAAAAGACTCTCATGAATGTAATGGGCTTTGCATCCAGCCTCGGGAGCACTGTACCTCTCTCCGCTTTCAGAAATGAAGGACTCGTTTTTATATGGATGTACCAACTCTTCTAGGTTTTACTGTTGAGTTTTCTTAGCACATACGCACTTGATTGACCTTACAAATAATACATTATTTTATAGTGACCATGAACACAGATACTCTGAAACTAGTTTTTCAGGACCTACTGAAAACAGTGGGAGACTTTCCATTGCCTTCAGTAAGCACTGGATGCTCCTGTTCACTCTACAGCATTACATTTTTCCTTAGCATCGCGTGGTTTCCTTTGCTCAAAAGAGATACATGGGACCAGCAGATGCCCAGTGAATATTTGATATCCCCCTG
Organism: Phoenicopterus ruber ruber; assembly: GCA_009819775.1. Taxonomy (NCBI): domain Eukaryota; kingdom Metazoa; phylum Chordata; class Aves; order Phoenicopteriformes; family Phoenicopteridae; genus Phoenicopterus; species Phoenicopterus ruber. The sequence goes on from CM020227.1 coordinate 12,813,177, forward strand.
CACACACCTCTGTAATAAACACAGGTGGTGGACTGTGTTGCTCCAGTGCCCCGCACAAAGAAGATTTTACAAAGTTTGAGGCACAGGTTGTTTTTTAATTTAGGCCATTTAATTTAATGTAGGTTTAAACCAATCCCATGCTCAGTAACCAAGGAGCTTCACCAGTGGACAGAGAAGGCAGTAATGGTTCAGCAGAGAGTGTTGATTTTGGGGAAGGGGGGAAAATACCTTCCATCAGGGGACGAGGCTTTGGAGCTGATGCTGTCTTACCTGAGACCAGGTAATGCAGCCAGTCTCCACGCCTCTTCGTCTGGCCTGCTCCCAACTCCAGTTGTTTGCAGCATGCTTTCTATGTGATTTCTTCTTTCATCTTCCTGTTGTTTTTCATCTTCCAGCTACTTCCTGGGAGTGTGTTTGTTGCCCTCATTTCTTCCCACTTGCTCTTACCACTCTTTCCTCTCTGCACCTTCTCCAGTCCTTTTTTCTCCCTTAGTGGTGTGCGTATTGTCCCAGCCTTAACAGACATCAGAGACGCAAAGGATCGGATGTCCCTTTTGTAACGTGATAATAACGTGATAACCTTGCCGGTGTCACTGTGAATATTCATACATCTCCGGGCTGTAGGCAGTCCTGGGGTGAAGGAGCACCTCTCCACTACCAGCGGTGGGTCTGTGGTGCCACATTTGAACGGAGCTAACTGCTTTGCTTCAGCAATATCCTGCAGCAGCAGATTTTACAGGTTAATTCTAAGCCACTATGAAGAGTCGCACCTTTTCATGCTGCATGTTCATTGGCCTTTGATTCTGCCTCTTCCCGAGTCCTGGAGCAGCAGCGCTGCTGTTATTTTTCATGTAATTTTGGTGCCCATTTCTTGATTACTTCTTGTCATGCCCCTTTTTCCAGTCTAAATGATTCCAGTCATTTCACTCTCGTGATTTTTCATTTCATTTCATTTCAGTGTTGGAGAACTGGCCTTTATGTCCAGGTGTTGACCTACAGCGTACTCCACAAAAGCCACGTAGCGTACCTGTGGTGCAGCATTTCCATCTGTAAACAGGCGTAAGAGCCAAGAAAGCAAACGGCAGGTCTTTGCAGAGAGGAGCTGGTGCTGTGCTCCTGTTGCTCCTCTTCCCTTCAGGAGGCTGAAGGAGGCGGTGGGGCCAGTGTAAGCAAACTGCCCCCCGGGTGCTTCCCCCTTTCTTTCTTCTCTGGCTCGGTCTGGTGGGCACTGCTGCCTCCTTGGATCTGGGGGGCTGCTGACACCCTTTGCCTCAACGTACTCTCATGCATTTAAGCTGAGGTAGGAAGATCTGTTGGAAATCGGATGAAAAGTTATTAATGAGGATGTGCAGAAGACATCTCAATCAGTGGGCCCAAAGCCCAAGTGAGGTGATGGACAAATGGCTGGGGAGAACTGTTTCTTTTAAGTTGTTGGAGTACACAGCTGAGCTCCCAGCCAGAAGGATTGTTACTATCTCTGTATAATTTACCAGCTCTGAAGTACGCTTTAAATACATGAATAATCATGAAACACAGGGAGCGGCTGAGCTGCTGCAGCTGAATTTCAGACTCAGCAAAGACAGGTGAGAAGTGGAGCTGAACTGACATCTCCATCTCGTAATATGTGTGCGAGAGGTGACAGCGAAGCCCGAGATCTTCTGTTGTAAGATCAGAAGTGAGCATCTGAGGCCAAGAGTGAAGATCAGGGCTCAGGACATCTCCTCTTAGATCAGCAGGCTTTGCTTATTGCAACCAGTTATTTTGATTTCTTAATCCAAAAGTAAAGCCTTCTGGCATTGAGCCTGTGGGATAATAAATGAAAGAATAATTCAGTGCAATGGGAACTTCACGGTCAGCTCAAAGAGATTTAACACTAACACAGTGTGGTTTTCTGCGTAGGTGTAAGACGAAGACAAAGTATGTGGATACCTGTTGCCTTTGCACTCTTGCTGACAATACATAAGCCTAAGTAGGTCAAACAGGAACAATACTCATTTTTAAAAGAGAACTATAAGCATTTCTAGTTTCTCTCTCTCCCTCTCTCTTTTTTTTTTTTCCCAGGACTTTAATCTTTTATATGAAGAAGCAAAGTATTACCAGCTGCAGCCAATGATTAAGGAACTTGAGCGATGGAAACAAGAGAAAGAACAAAGGAAGCATTTCCAGCCTTGTGACTGCTTGGTCGTAAGAGTCACTCCAGATCTGGGGGAAAGAATTGCATTGAGTGGCGAGAAAGCTTTAATAGAAGAGATCTTCCCGGAGACTGGGGACGTCATGTGCAACTCCGTAAACGCAGGCTGGAACCAGGACCCTACCCACGTTATTAGGTTTCCTTTGAATGGATACTGCCGGTTGAATTCAGTGCAGGTAATGGCCTTTCGGTGCTGGCTCATCTATTTGCTGGGGTATTTTTTTATTATTTCTTGTTCAATTATATGCAAATTATTTGCTTCTGCCCAATTACCTTCAGTGCTTATACTGCAAGGAGACATTTTCTGCCTGGTGAGATCACAGTCTTCCAGGTTTTCCTAAGTCTAAGCAGAAAAATAGATTTAGATTTTGTGTATGTTAGTGCCATGCTGGTCTCATAATGGTGTTATACTGATAAATGCTAATTTTTTCATCAATGTATAGCCTGCAGCAGGTTTTTTTTCCTCCAAAGTGCCCCCAGGAAGAAAGAGAGAGTTCCAAAAACTACAAAAAAAAATCTCCACACCATTTTATAGAAAATGCAACAATGTGTAAATGCATAATTTATGTCTCACTCATAATTAAATGATGGTGCCTGCGGGATGGACTTAAAAAAATTGATCTCTGCACTTTTTTTTTTTCCAAAAGGATGTTCTATAAAAATTGCCCAGAGTATTTTAAACAAAATTTATTTCATTTTATACTCAGAGTTTTGACATTAGGTTTAAAATTAAACATATGAAACAAAAGAAGATAACTGGACAGATAGGTGGATGGTAGTGGAAATAAATATGCGGCTTGTGTTTAGGCAGCAGCCTTATGGGCAAGAAATGCCATTTCACAAGGGATCACAGCCACTGCGGCCAGAGCTTTGGTGTTGTGGGTGTCCGTGGGCTGCGGAGAAGGAATGGTGTTGATGGTGCTGTTAACTTCTGCCTTAATTAACAAGGGCAAAACAGAGCTCTTGGTTTTTGCATGTACGCCTTCAAAATATGCTGCAAATACCTGTATTATGGAAAGTGAAGTCATCCTATAGGGGAGGATGTCCAAAGTTCCCGTCCCCTGCAGGGGTGCTAGCTGGGCTGTGGGAAGTGCCTCAGTGGTCCTGATAACCTTCCCTGGGGGCAAGTCCCCGCAGCAGAGCTGGCCCGTGGGACAGGCTGGCCAGACGGTCGGGGAGGGAGGCGTAACAGCAAGGGAGGGCAAGAACCCAGAGCCCCTGCGTGCCTGTGTTGTCGCGACACAGCAAACCGAGGCGCCCTCCATCTCCCAAGCTGCCAGGTGGCATTTTCGGGAGACCTGCAGTTACCAGGATGTGTAAAGGTGGATGGAGTCGTTTTAACAACCTGGATTTGACACTGACACCTTCCTCCTTGGGGCAGCATTCCCTGAGGCACTGTGCACTAACAGACGCTTTTGTCTGAAACCATTCTAAAACCAGCTCTTTTTGGTGATTTTTGGTTCAAGGCTCCCAAGTGTTTTATTTGGTTGAACTTCAACGGTCCAATGTCTGTGGTTAATTTTGCACTGTCCTGAGCAATTTCATGTTTGGCAAGGTTTAGAGTGGGCTGCCCCAAAAACAGAAGGCTGGAGGTGGGTTGGAGGCAGATCCGTTGGCTGGCAGTGGGAACAGTGATGAATTCATCACTGTGCTGGGTGGAGAAGGGAGCAGCTGCGGTTTAGCGAAGGTGAGTGGATAGGGAAGCGTGTTGGTGCCTCAGCCACGCTGTCCATGGGAGACGGTTAGATGCAGGCAAGAAGTGAGAATAACTGAAACCCTAAAGGGTCGCTGCGAGCCGCCGATGGGCTCAGCACTGCAAGCAGCCAGTCAAAGCGCGGGATGCCCACCTGGCTGAGCACTTGGCTCCGCTTTATCCAAAGCGGCGTACTGGTAGGAAACGTGTGCTTGCAGTAAAAGCTGAATGCTAATTGTTGTTATTATTTGAATGTGTTTCGAATTCAGTCAAAATTCAGATGGAATCAAAGAGTCTCTTCGCAGGTTCATGTTGTGAAAAAAAAAAAATCTGTCAAAGAGTCTACAGTCTAAATATTATTATTAAATGACATCATTTTACTAAATTACATCATTTTACTATATAATTAATAGAAAGTGTTTTCAAACACTTTCTGGAAAATGATGCATTTCTGAGACCACAGGCTGATGAAATCGGCAGCTAATTATCATTGGCTCTGATGGACTCTGGTCAGCGCATAGGCGCTGCCCTTCCCCTTCGCAGGATTTTTTGGCAAAACAACGTTACATCAGAAGGTGGAAGTACAGTGAAGTAAATGCATAGACTTAAGGGAGATGGGTTAGGAGGGGTAGTGGTTGGAAGAGCAGAAGCATTTCCAAAGAATCTTGGAGATTGACGCAGTAAGTCTGCCTGCTGTCTGCCGAGATACATCACTTTTGTCTCCCTGTGCGCTGCTAAATGTATTTGGTAGCACAACTGCAATACTTACAAATCCTTTGGATCTTTGGAAAATATTTTCATTAAATGTTTTGTGTCAAGAACTGTGCATATAAACCAAAGAATGTCAACATTGAGTAGGTAGTGGCAGCCAAAAAAATACAGTAGCTCTTCATTTAACGCCCATTTGTAATTACATATAGGTATAGAGTTTTCTTAAGACTGACACTGTTTTTTCAACTCCTCGCAACAGGGTCTGGTGAGATACATGAGCTTACCTTAGAGAAGATTCTGTGATGCTTGTATATGTTGAACATCGAGTCTTCATAATTAAGAATGTATTTGTTAGTATTCTGCAAAATTTAAATGAAATGCAGTAAGTGAAAGTATCATGTTTCTATTTGGAAAACCTTCCAACAAAATCAGATGTGCTCGGAATACTGGAAGACAGTATATTAAATCCTAGCACAAATCCTCTGTTTAATATTGTGTGTGTCTCCCTATACGTAGGAGAATCACAGCTGATACTCATTTACTTTTTGGCATATTCTCTTTGGAGATTTACAGGAAAGTAGCTTGGATTTGATTCAGAGACGCTTACTGGTTTCCCTCCGTCTGTATCTTACCTTCAGAAAAAGTAATGCGCATAGAGCCAAATTCACTAAGTGGCATTTAAATCTGTTCATGTTCAACATGCCATTTAGTCTTGTGCACGCACCGGCGCATACAAACCAGTGCTGAGTGCGCATGGAAGCAGCTTTTAGGAGCCTTTCTCCATAGACCTGAGCTCAACCTCGTCCAAGTTACATGTAAAACTCTACAAATATTTAAACATTCTCTGCATTGTTTACAGGATTTGGCCTGTTTTGTTTCTTGCTGAGAAAATTGATGATACCAAGGTTTTTAACACTAGATTACAGCCTGCAGTCTAGTCCTTCGAGCGCGTAGGGAGCAAAAATGAATCGCTGTGTTCTGCGTGCGGTGCTCTGAGGTGAAACGTCTACCTGGATTGTGTGTTTGCAGAGAGCTGGCTCGGTAAAGAAGGGGCCTATGTTAACATGCAGCCTTCCGTAGCTTTGGACCGAGGCAAGCCAAGGGCACTCCCGTGCTTGTTTTGTCTTACAAGGAAATTGATTTTAGAAAGTTTTTGGCAAGGATTTTGAAGTCACGTCTCTCTCTGAAATCTTACCTGTCAATCTGCTGTTCCACTATCCAGTTAAACGGAAGAAGCCTCCTTTCCTGTAGCTGGGTTGCTTCTCGTCTTCATCTTGCCAGGTCTAGGAACAGGGCTGCACAGAACAGTCAAAATACACTCCAGCCTGTGAAACAGCAGCCTGGTGATGTCTTATTCCTCCTTCCCTCTCAAACTCCTGCCTTCCTCTTTGAGCCAGGAACAAGTGTCAGTGTCTGCACCCCATTTCTGTCCTACAGGTTGCGTACAGCCCGGACAAATAAGAGAGTTTTAAGCTTTCTCTCTCACTCTCTCTCCCAAATATATTTTGTTAACCCACTCTCCTCCCCCGCCCATTCTTTTAATCTCTCCAGGTTCATTTTTCTTGCATACACTGGGGTGTTTTTTTGATCTTTCAGTTCTACAACTTTCTTACAGTATAAAGTATATAAAAATCAGGGCAAAAGTCAGTGAGATTTGGCAGATGCAACTTTCTGAGAACATAAGTCCCTGTGTCCCAAGGCCAGGCAGAGCTCCTCGGGCAAGTTGATTTCCATCAGATTCTCTGCATGGCTTAGGCAAAGCTGTGCTAGAGCAGCTCCTTTCCTTCACCTGTGCTTAGCAGCCAGAGGAGCAAGTACAAGGTTTTAGTTACCACTAGAAACTCAAACCATGGATTGAAACGGAGATGGCTGACAGAGGCGACCTCAAAGGACGGTTCCCATGGATTAAAACCAGCAAATGCTGCCATGGTTTGCATTGCACTGCGATACCCCCTTGGATACGGTTGTGCTTTTGAAATCAATTACCTTTAATAAAGGCTCCAAACTGATGTTTCTGGAGAGAGCAAAGGCAACGTTCAGGCAGAAGCAGCGGTGCACTAAGAAATGCACCGTGGGCTCATGTGGGTGTTTGTGCGAGGGCAAGGGCAGAGGGCTGGTGCGCAGATCTTTAACATAGTCAGCTTGTGCCTTGAAACATGAGACTTTTAAGTGCTACCGCAGTAGGTGTAACTGCTGAAGTGCTTCACAGGGCTAGTAAAACCAAAAAAGAAAGCAAGTTCTCTCTGTAGGATAAACCTGTGAAAGCATACGAGTTGACTCCCTCTGAAGTTGGGTATATTGCTTAGACACCTCTCTCGGTTGAGTGAACAAGTTTTTAAGCAGCTTAGTCCCTGTCGTTGCGGGTGGCAGACGGCTGTCCTACGGGGATGCTGGTGTTACCAAGTTCATCAGGTTTAGTAAATCATCAGGTTCGCTTCCCAGCGCAGCGGGCCCATGTGCTGCAGCAGTGGGAGTGGTACCTTAGCTGAGGCGGCCGCAGAGGGAACAGGCTGCTCCCCCTTGGTGGCATTTATCGGTAGAGAAGAACACAGGAACCAGGTTTCCAGGCTGCTGCCCTGGCCTCGGGAGAGCCGCCAGCGGCAGGGAGGGAGCACGGCATCTCCTCCAGTGGATCTTGCGTTGCAGATCTGCCGAGGGTGGATCTGGCACCCGCTCTCACCTCACGCTGAGGAAAGTCTGTGTGCGTCCTGCTCTGCTGGGAAACGGTGTATCAACATGCTCACCCATGTGAAAACACGGCCCCTATCGTATTGCCAAGATCGGTATATCCCAGGGTAACGCGCTGTGTGACAGTCTCAGAAATTAAACTTGCCTCTGGGTTCCTTAAATTCATGTATCTAAATTGCACCCACTTTTCTTTGGAAGGAGAAAGAGAAAATACATATTTGGGCGATACAAATTAACCTCTTTCTTGGGCCAGAATGTTTCCTTATTGTCCACGTCTTGGCTCCGCATCCCGTCCCTGCCATGCTTTGCTGAAACCAGCGCTCCCTTCTAGCGAGGGAAAATCACAGCTGCGATTTTCGTGAAGATCTGGTGGAACTGTCACTCAGACTCCTAATGCATTTTCATCTGCCAAGGAAGAGCTGAGAAATGTTTTCAGCCCCTTTCTGTAAGACTGTTCATATTACTAATGAATAATGGGCACTTTTTATTATGACTTAAACCCGATGTTGCTTTCTGTAAGCAGTAAGAGAGAGCATCAATATCACTGCAGTCCAGTATTTTACTATATAATGTACTCAGCTGCTCTGCAGAGTGCTTATTTGTTTGATTAATTTTTGTTTTCAACAGAGGTTTGCTGAGAGCGAGACTTTAATCACAGTGTAGTCATTTAAGAATAAGTTATAGAATTATAGCTGAATAATACTCATTCGACGAGGACACAAAAGACTAAATCCATCACTTAGATCCGGTGCTCCTAAATGCTTTTATCACTAAAATTTGCTAAATATTAATCTGTTTTTTTCCCCACATTGCAGGTGCTCGAAAGATTATTTCAGAAGGGATTTAACGTGGCAGCTTCATGCGGCGGTGGGGTGGATTCCTCTCAGTTCAGTGAATACGTGCTGTGTCGCGAAGACAGACGACCACAACCTACCCCAACAATCAGAATAAAACAGGAGCCCCTGGACTAGACCCTACCCGTCCTCCTTTGTAACCGTAGAAGTGTTTAATAGTCCCTTATGTGAAACACTAAGGATTTGCAAAACAGTATTAGCAAACAGATTTTGACTTTATGTTGCCAATTAGTGGTATTCTGAAACTACCTGTCACATAGCCAGCCATGAAATGCATTTGAAAAACCGGTTGTCCGTTTTTCACGATGAAATTCCTGAGCACGCTCAGCGTACCAGGCCTGCTGGGGATGTACTTTGGGCTGAACAGCTGTGGCGGTGAGAAAGGCGAAGCTCCATAAACCCCTGACCCTAGGCTGGACTTATGCAGAAAGACCCACTGAAGCAGTTTGAGTAGCTCAGGAGGAGGAAGGGTTCTGACAGCCTTCCCCAGGATACCCCCATGCTGGGACGCGTGGAAGTGGGCGCCTCCGAGAGGAAGGTGGTACACTAAGAACTGCACTGAGCATCTTCCCTGACTGCCGCACCTCCTGCATATCAGACGTGCTTTACACCTCCATACGTTACGTTACACTTCTGTGATTGTACTCGTGCTAGCAAATGGCTTATTTTTATACAACGTTTCCAACTGAAATATCTCTCTGTGGACAGAATCCAGAATCAGAAAAGGACCGATTTATAGTCAACTGGTGCTCAGTACTGAAAAAACCCACACAAACCAAACAAAAACGACAAAAAAATTGACAAGGCTGATTATGGCAATATTTGCAAAAGTAGGGATCGGGAAGCACAAGATGAAATGCCATCCACCATCACGCGAGGGTCACACACCGAACGTGGAGCTGTAGTTCTCTTAAAGCCAGTCTTGTTTTGACTCAGAAACTGTTAAGTTTTGCATCATCAAGGAAGCGCGGTTCTGCCAAGCAAGCTCTGCCACCCCTTGTTACTCATTTACTGACCCTGTTACAAGCCCGCGTTTAGGAGGAAACGTTAAAGAGTTTTGGACAAGCCTACTCTTTATGGGTCTGGAATTTTTGCAAAAAGATGTTAAAACCCTCTACTGCCATTGTCCGATGCAAGCAGGCCACCTTTTGTTTAGATTGTTTTTCCTCTATTATTTTAAACTATTATTAAAATACCGATTCTGTAGCCGCCCTCTATCTGTGTAATTTTCTCTTTAACGAAGCCCGCTGTCTGCAGGAGGTTACTGCTCCTTCCGTGAATCGGTATCGACTCTGACTTACAGGGCTTCCTAACTCAGGAGACAGCACCACGTTTGCAGGTGCAAGGTTATAAATAGCATTCTGCTAAATCCTGTTTCTTGCTGTTTAGCATGATTGGGTCCTCGGTAACTAATTCACGTGTTAATCACAATTTAGTTTCTCCCACATTAATTTATAGAATACTGTTGTAGATGCTGAATTTTAATTAAACTCTTTTTAGATGCATAAATATGGCCATATAGAACAAGGGACAGAGTAATAAGCGGTCAACAATTCTTTAATGCCAAATGATTACAATCGGGCAAAATTAAAACCCCAAGTTTACCAGCGTTTTCAAAAGCGATGAGCTGTACTGACTATCCAAGGTACAATCTAGGCAGGGGTCTCATTTTCGGAAAAGTGCTGGATACCTGTCCGTAGAAAATCAGACCTCTGCAGGTTTCCTCACCTTGGTTACTCGACTCAGAAATCTCTTCTGGAAATCTTGGCCGATACGTGTTGGCCTTGTTAACTTAGCAGAACGGTTGAGCAAATCTGTCTACTTTAAAAGAGTTGTAAAGTTATTTTATTTTGTGGTTTTATACTTGTACGACATTCTAAAGTTGCTAGGCATTGCCATATTTGAATATATGGCACAACATTCACCTTTGTATGTAAGATATCTGTAGAATTGTATATTATACATTTAATATTGTAAAGAACTTAACGTATAATTGTCATGTATTTGTGTATGCACATTTCTTATACAGTACTTCATGCCATAAACATTTCTGTAAAGTAAATGATCAAAAATAAGCAAGTAGGGTGGAACACTCACTGTATCTCCCATGTTGTTTGAAAGAGGTGAGAATTTTTGATTGCGTCTCCTCTGGCCTTTTGCTCCGTTCAGCTTGATGTAGCCATGTCTTACAAAAAGAAAAAAAAAAAGTGTTTTATTTATTACTTTCATACATTGAGTTCACTTTAAGTTCGAAGTATCCTTAAATAATCCGTTTAGCTTCGTGTTTTTATCCTGTATACGCTTTTGTCCTGCCCGGGGAGCGGGCGCTGGCAGCGGCCGAGCGCCCGTCTGTCCGTGGCAGCCCGGGAGAGAGGCGACGCCTCACGTTTACATTTGGGCAGGGGGGCCCAGCTCCGCCGCTCGTACGCGGGCCGGGGCTCCCCGCGGTCAGCCGGGGCGGGCTGCAAGCGGGACCAGGCGCCGCGTACCCGCCAGGGCCGAGCACGTCCAGCTCCCGCCGCAGGCGCGGGCCGGCAGCTCCCGCACGCCTGGAAGCGGGATGATGCTTTCGGTGGGCGTAGGACGCCGCCGGGAGTATTTGTGGTCGGTTCGTTGGGTTTTCTTCAGTTTGGTGTTTACCGTATTTTTTTTTTATAGCTCATGTATAGCTCAGCTCCAGTACTTGGGGCGGCTTGGTGAGGTGGCATCGTAAAGGGTTCCAGGCTGCACCAGCCGAGTTAAATGTGAACTTGAGATGGAAAGTTTGAGCCATGACATCACAACATTGACTGCAAAATAGCACTAAGGCAAGGAAGACATGTGGAAACAATCACTCTGTTAGAAGAAATATGCCTTTAAAAAAAAAACTTAAGCTAGGACATGTTCTTTTAGTTAGTAACTTCAGGTCACTTATTTAAAGTTTATTACGGTTTCATTTATATCTTTTTTACTTATTTCCCTATATTTTTAGGCAGCAATATCAGCAAAAACTGATTTGAATTTTTACTTCTGGCCTTAAACCATAGCAACATAACTTAATTAAGAACATTGCTCAGCGTCGCTAAAACAGGTTTTAAAATATCGTAGAAACTGCAGTAAAGCTGCAGCGCGCAGCCAGCAAATGTTTTTATTACGAAGGCCAAAAAGTAAACGTAGCCTGGTTTTTCGCCTAATTCGATTGAACAAAATTGTTCCGATTCTCTGTTGCTGAGCACCGAAGCTGCGGCTTGAACACGAGCCTTCGCTGGCACTTTCTGTACGGCCCTGTTACACCACCGCGCTCCCGCCTCTCGGGGAGAAAGCGAGAGAGAGAATGTTCTGTTGTGCTTATTGGGCTGAGCGCTTTTGAGAAAGCGGCTGTTGAGTGCATTCATTCACTGTATTAATAGCATCGAGGTTTGTTGACAATTTTATTAGATGTTTGACAAAGGGTAAGAATCAGCACAACAAAACATTGAAGTATTTGGTTTTAATATTTCTTTGCGGGTATTCTGTTAATATTTTAATGCAAAATGTTTCTGAACAGTGCTTAAGAACTACAAGACAATGTGAAATTCATGTTTGATAAATTAATACTGTATGTCGCTCAATGTGTTACTTTAGTAAATTGTTTTATTTCTTTACAAAATAAGTACAAATAAGGGAGTATGTTTTCACACAAATTGGGGGTATTTACGAGTATGTACAGAAATCATCAAAATAACGTAATTCTAATAAACACAAGGCCTTTATAAACAATATGTACAAATTATCAATACATTTAAAACATAATTTTACACTTCCTGGCCTTAAATACCTTATGAATAATCTTTTGGCTAAATAGCAGCAGTATAAATTTTCTTCTGCTTTTCATAAACCTTAAAAAATAATTAAAACTTTTGTTTTTAAAACTATTGGACAAATAGTTCTATTTGTGCTTTCGCTATGGTTTCCCATCAAAAAAAAAGTATTGCCTCAAAAAAGTGGCAAGCATAACATAGTAAAAATTGAAAAGATAAATAAGCAAGTGTCTCCCTTCCATGGTTACCGATAATACTGTTACGTCTGAAGTACAACAGCTTGTGCCCACCTGCCTGCTTAGTATTCCTATCCGACGCCCATTTAAAAGACTCACACTGACTTCGCTTGGCTTTGGTGTGGGCCCCTTAAATTCCAATTCAGCAAAGCATTTCAAAAGCATTCATCCCGCCTTTACGTGCTTAAAACTACTCACTATGCTTAAAGTCATGCGCTTGTTCATGAGCCTCTCCGGACTGGAGTCCTCGGGTCCAATCGTCCAGGGCAAAGGCATCGCCAGTCCCTGTGGCGCTGCCCTGACCGCCGGCGGCACCGGGCTGCCAGGGCTCCCCCCGCGCTCGCGAGTCCCCACGAGTGGAACTGGCCCCCAAATCTTCCTTTGCAGTGACTTTAAAAATCCATATAGAATACTCTAAAATCTTTACTGAACAATACTCTCTTTTAAAACCGCCATTAAACCATACTCTTCGCTATAAATAAATTAAGATTTTTTTAGAAAATAAAAGCCAACTTTGATTCATGTTACTAACCAGCTGCTACAAATGTGCAAAAGGTTGAAGAGATTCAGAAAACAACTGGAAGCCAGTCAAGGTAACTCAGCTGGGACCCGAACGCACAGATTTCATACACTTAGGATTTGGTTCAGCAAATGGCTCACGAAATGAGCTGTGCAGTAAAAGCAAAAATCCTAAATAGATAAAATCTGTGAGAGTGTGCAGTCGCTATTCTCTTAACTGTGCAAAAAATTGCAATTACAACTAATCTAAAATAACAACAGGTATCACCATGGTTAGTCAGTGGAAACAGTGCTAGTAAAACTAAAAAGAAAACAAAATCAGCACCAGAAGTGAACATACAGGTTAACACCACGGTCAGGCCCCAACCCTGTGAACCTGTCCCAGCCCACCCGGCTGCGCGATGGATTAGGCGAGCCGCTGCAGCCAGCTCCGTTGGTGTAACTGCGACGCCATCTACTCCAGCCTCATCTGAAATGGCCACACGGAGCAAGAATTTGATGTTGGTTCTATCTGTGGACTTAACATTTTAAAACCTTTTGCACATTTTTTGTGTGTTTTTTATAATTTTTTTTTTACATAAAGGGAATTTATTGCATGTGTCTGATTATTTTACGAAACAAAATTACTGGAACATTGACTTCTGAAAAAAATAGAAGGCACATTAAAATGACAGCTTTTCAATGCAAGTTGAGCTTCTGTATGGAGAAATCAGTACAATTCTTGGCTTTATTTAAGCAGAGCTCGATAGAGCAGGAGAGAATGGCTCGTTTCTCTTTCCTGTTCCATGTAGAAGATGAAGTCCCTGAGGTTTACGCGAGTTATTTTCTGTCGTGCATACTGCCTGGCCGAAGCAGTCCCCAAGCCAGCCTGACTTCCACCGGACATACCGAGGCCCTACAAAGAAAACACAGCAAAGTCAAAAGTCCTGCAACAGTAAAAAGTTTCCTCATACTCTCAGGTCTACAACTACGAACTGCTGGATTGTCTTAAACGTCTTAAATGGATTATTATGAGCCTAATTCTGAAAGTATTACATGAGGGTTTTTTTTCTTTTTTTTTCCCCTGTTCTTCTGAGTCTCACCAAGTTAACCTGAGTAAAGAAACTCAAGTGAAAGCACACATGAGGCTAGACCTTGTTCATTTACAACTCAGGACAAGTATGTCTGACTAATTCTGCTACACTCATATTAACCGTAGACGTATTTGACCAGTTGAATTTCAGGAGCCTTTTAAGGACAAAACTAGTTGCAGCAGATTAAGCCATCTTTAGTATATCAAACGTGTGCACTGTCCTACTCCACATCCTGGGTCCAGGACTGGAAAAAGGTGAGTGGTGTATCGGGATGTTGCTACTGCAATAAACTCTGCAGCTGCAAGTCCCACGGGGACCCTGATTCGCTCCTCCGGGTGTACCGAGGAGAAAGGCTCAGTGTGGGGAGACACCGAACAATCTTGCTTGAGTATGCAACCAACACTCAGCTGAGAGACGGAAAAATTAAATAGAAAAATCACAAAGACTCAGACATTGTGCGATGATAAAAACAAACATTAGTATACTATTTTCTAAAGCGATGTTAAATATTTTTTTTTTGTTTAAATTGGTTCAAAGCTACTCAATTACTGAAAGCCTCATCCTGGCTTTCTATATAGAGAGAGAAAATTCACAAACTGGGCCTGAGAACACTGTGATCTGAATATTTAGAAATTGAAAGGACGTAATTACAGGCTCTCTGCAGTCTTGTTGAGTTTAAAACTGAAACCTGATACATGCACACATTCAACCCTTTTTTCATCCTTAGGAGACCACTATTTTTATTAATTCCAATTGATTTCTGACAAAATAAACTGTTCTAACTTAGAAAAATAGGTTTTAATCTCTACAAAGATTTAAATTATTTTTCAAACCTCTAAGACATCTGGCAAGTTTTCAGTACTTTTAAAATCCCAAATTTACTTACTGCTGCTCTGAATAACCTACCTTTCTTTCCCCAGGAAATACTTATTCTATGATCTTGATTCTATAGCCATTAAAAATACAGTTAAGCATAATTTTACCTCTGAAAGATTGTAGGGGAAACATAGATGGTGTATGGCAAGAAAGATGTAGCACTGTTTTCTCCATTGCTTTTCTGTGTACCAGCAGTCAGACTCCTTGCAGAACTATACCATTCAAGTTATTTCACCTATATCTGATTATTAAATTACAGTAGTGGGGCAAATCCTATTCTCTTGTAACCACAAACACAAAAGGCTTAATGTAGTGAAATGAATGTGGCTAAGCTTGCGGGCAGGAGAGGGAGAAGCCCGCAACCTTTAAGCACCATGAGCATTTGATCTGAGGGATTCTGTTCTCCAGTATGGAGCAGTTTTTGTTAATAGATTAATTGATTTACCACCTAACCTCACTGCTCATAGGAAAAGCATGTGCTGCAGCTGCAAGGGTTGCTCATCCATGCTGATGCCAGAGACATCCCCAGTGCACAATCCATTTATTTAGTGGTGCTCTGAATTCAGCCTTTACGCCAAAACGCTTTGCATTCCTAAAAGAAATAGCGTCATTTAAACCCGTACTCTTTATCTTCCACAGGTCCGGAACGATCCCCTACCTGAAGCTGCCTCTCGCCTGCACTCTGACCACGCATCCACTTTGCCAGGGCTGTTGCCACCTCTCCAAGGAACCACCGCGTACATTTT
Source organism: Phoenicopterus ruber ruber (assembly GCA_009819775.1). NCBI lineage: Eukaryota > Metazoa > Chordata > Aves > Phoenicopteriformes > Phoenicopteridae > Phoenicopterus > Phoenicopterus ruber. The sequence goes on from CM020227.1 coordinate 12,828,543, forward strand.
TATTTTAAATCAAGCTGACTCAAAAATATTTTTCTTTCTTCTCTGTTCCCCACACGGTGCATCTCCCCCCTCGCCCCAAGTAATACTTATTTCAGATTCATCCTGACTACAGTTCCTGAACAGTGACAAACACACTTGTAAGAAATGTGGCCACCTTAAACTCATTAAAAAATACTGTCCATAGTGTACCAGACTAGAGCCATCCTGCACACACTTACCAAACATTAACAGAAAAGCTACTTAATTTTTTAAATTTTTCTTCATATAAAACAATTTCTTGAATCAGTTGAGGTACACTAACAGCAAATAACTGCTTTCTATTTGGACAGAGTAGCTGGAATGAAGATGTGGTAAGTCACATCCATTGCATATTCATTTACCGCTTGAGATACTGAACTTCTATGTAGGAAGAGCATATACTTCATGCAACATCACAACGTGACATTAAGCTGTGCGCATTCATAACTGCATTTGTGAGCCAATCAGTTACCTGATAACGTTCTGTAATTGTTTTACGAGGTGGAAAAAATTGTAAGAATGATTTTAGAAAGTACAGCAGCACATCTGTAAACTGACAGAACAGTAATTTATATCTGTCAATAGGATCTCTAATTTAAATTAAAGACTAATTTGTTTGGTACTGCATTGTACTCAAAATTATTCTGCAGATGCTATATAAAAAATGTAGAATACTAAATGCCACAATTTTTTAATTATATACATGAATGCAAACATAGTTAAAATTAATTGCCAAGAATAGTGGAATTGAAGTAATGCGGATTTTTCTCAAGAAAAATCACTTTTTTTTATCAGTATGACAGACTTTTCATTAACCCAAACAAGCCCTGTGTTGTCTGTATCTATGGCAACTAATAAGAGTTACAAAGATAAAAGCTCTAATAAAAAAATAAATGGTTGCAAATTGTTTACATCCTTTATTTCCTGGCCTGCCACACCCAGGCTATTACCAAATCACACCCACTCAAACATACATCAGTACGAGTTTTTGTATCAGCAAACTTCTATTTATAATCTAAGGGAAATTTCAGATCTTCCAGACCAGAAAAAAACCATTTAATTTATATATGAACTCCTTCTGCCTCTTCATTTTGAGATTGCTTACATACATGAGTTATAGCCACTTCTTATCCCCTTCCATCTTGTCCTCTCCTTTTCCCCACCGCCTCTTCTCCCTTGCTACTTCAATCCTACCTTCTTGTAACACATCCAGGTGACTGGTGACTGCCTTGAACTTGGCAGCTACAAATCCCACAGGACAGCAAGGAGGACAGCAGAGAGCAAACAAGTTTTGTGCTCCACCCGTTCCTCGCGGGGCTACAAAGAGGTGGGCGACAACAGGGCTTTCCGGAGACCCCCACGCGACTCCCGCTCCCAGCTGGGACTGAAGAGAAAATCAATTCATGGAGAATCAAATGCAGGAATTTGCAAAAACGCCAAGGTGCCGTGCTCCCTGTTAACCTGTAATCCAAGACCCACTGAAACAGTCAGAGTCCATCTACCTTAATGGGCTTTAATGCATTTTAGATATGCACAGCTGATGTATATATAGTTTACAGTATTTTAAATAACAGTGTTGGGACTGCCAAGCTTAATTCAACTGTTGCAAGCTACCTAGCTTGAAATTATGGCTTAAGAAGAAGAATCAGAGTAATTATGGGTTCACTATGCACATTTTGAAGCAATTCTGAATTTATGTCAGATGTGACACAAGATTTGGGCCACCCATCCCAGCCTGTTTGCTATTTTCATGATTGTCCTCTATGAGAAAACTCATGCTGTTGGAAAAGCAGAATAAAAACGGTTCAAAATAAAATACTGACCAAAGACTTGGTAGATCACTAGGTAAATATACAACAATCTGCCTAAGAAACATATGCTCTTACAGTGATAGGGTAGAAATTAAAACAAATAGTCCTGTGCACAGAGAAGCTAATGAAGCCTCATTTCTTACCGAGGTGTCACATTTCTCTGGTACTACTTACTACAATAAACCCAGCTCCTCTACAGAGCGTTCATCATCTCTCACCTCCTCCAGAAATACTCTCAGCCCGCTGTACTACCCTCCACATATCACAAACTCCCCTCAGCCTCCCAAGCCTTCCCCTTTTTCCAAACAGCCTCAGAACCACTCCACGGTCGGCTCTTCTCCCATCCTCACTTACCAAGCGTCGTCCCACAGGGTGGATGACCCACCAGGCTGCATGTGCTCATCAGCCACCCAGTACACATGTGGCCCTCAAGCCAAACTTACCCCAAAGCTTGCTGAGCTCCTACTGCAGCCCTTCCTCACTGGCAAGACCGGCCCGTCTCTCTTTCCTGTACCCAAGCCAGCAGTTCACATGGAACTTACAGGGACTTAAAATCTCGAGCTCTTTCCTACCTCTGTCCCCCTTCTGCTGGCCCCCACCACGGGGTTTGATCAGTATTTCCCAAAAGGCTTTAAGGCTACTGGGAAAGAGGACTGTGAGAGACAGACACGCCTCGTCTGAAATTTTCGTGGACAAACTCCCCTACTACTCAGAAAGTAAAAATGTCTTTGTGCATTAAATTACAATAATTACAGCAGCAGGTGTATGAAAATTAAACAAAGTAACTCCCAAAAGTGTGCTGTTCCTTGCTCGAGATGAAGTGCTTTCACATAAGAAAGCACATGGAATACAAAATCTACACTTATTTTTATAATAATTTCTACTGTTGAATAATTAAATCAACTTTTTTCACAAATCTGTATACCTTCAGCTTTGAATTAAAGAACCACGGAAATACAGTATGATATTCTTGTCAGGAAACACAAAGATAAGGGCAAATAGAAGATTGTATTTAATATTTTATCCATCCTTCCTTCACTAGAAAACAATTCAGTCCTGACATCTCTCCTTTGAACATAGTCTTGAACTGCGGCTATTGCTTCTCTGTGACCCAGAGAGACAAGGCAATAATGATAAAAGATCTGCTGGTTTTCTTCCCAGGCTACATGGCACATCCTTGTGGTAGACTTACACTTCAAGCCACAGTCTGAAAGTGGGAATCATACAGTAACAATTCAAAGCCAAGCTAGCAATGGAGTAAAAAAATACCAGGAATTTTGTCTCTGCAACCTCCATGCACTGAAGAGGAGCGGGAAGGTAAGGTATATATTAGTCTGCTCTTATGAATAAAAGGTCTTGGATCATAAGAATTATTCTGGAGATATTTTGCAGCAATGATGTTTACTTGCATAAAGTGTATTAGATCTTGGGCGGAGAGGCACTCTGTACATGAAAAACAGGTATTAGCTGTCCCAGGTAATTTAGGGTTTAATTCAGCACCTACTGAGGATAATAGTAATGATTTCACTGATTTAAATGAGAGCCGAAACATCCTTAAATCAGTATTCTCCTGAAGTACAGAAAAGTAAGTAATAACTGTTTGTCAGCACCTCAGAGATTAACAATACTGTATGAAATATAATTATACCTACAAAAAGATTGTGGATCTTCATATGCACAATATGGTGGCTTTACAAGTGTGTCTGGAAAGATTCATCACCAAAAGCTATCATTTAGGCCTTCAGATCAGCAACATTTACAGGGAGGATTAGATACCATTATTTCTTCAGAAGCTAGTTATTTTCATTTGCAAACATTTTTATCCTGTACTATTTTAGTGCAACTGTTCCTACAGACTCCGTTTTGGCACGCGTTCGCTTGCTACACCCTCTTGGATGCAAATGCATCTCATTTCCCCTGGGCACATAAACACACACCTCGCCCTGCAGACAAACATCAGAAAAACTGATTTGCACAAGTATTTACAAGTACTTCAAATACCAACACAATTGCAACATTTCAAAGACAGCATGCAGTAATTTTTATATTAAGAAATAATAAGAGGAAGGTAAATCATACTAAGACATGGATACAGCGAAAATTTTTTCTTTAGATGTGATCACTTCAGTTTATAATTACATGGTTATTTCAACCCAAAGAAATGGGCTGCCATTACAAGAAGAATGCTTTATATGTACCTGCTCTTTGCCTTTATTATGTTAAGCTAAGTCACATATGCAAGTACTATTATAATTGAAAACCTGCTTTGTAAAAGCATCACACCAAAAACTTCCAGTTGAGAGAACTCGGCATCTATTACCAACCTGACCACCTATTCCTTCCTCTAAGAGACATTCCCCCCCAAACTGAACGAGCGCAGGGGCAAAAAGCAAGCTATGTGGCATTGCAGTGAGACACAACTTGGGAAGAAGAGAAGTCTGCCCCAATGGAAATAAATAATGCCAATGAAGTGTACGGCAGCTATGGGCTATGACATTTACCTGCTCAAGGGAGATGGGTGTTCAACTGCCCAGTCCTCAACAGGTCATTCTCAGGAAGAAGTAAGACTGCAACTAATTTTAACTTCTTAATCAATTTATCCATGCAGATCTCTGAATAATCACTGCATTCAGGTGAGAAAGAAAACCCCAAGTTTTTCCTGCACAGAGATACAGCTCCGCGTTCTAAGACAACTTTTAACCTTTCAAAGATCTTTCTGTATCCCTCGTTCCTCACTTGGTATGTGATAAAAACGGATGCCTTGTATCCTCTGACTTCCTGCAGCACACTCATGATTTGCTCGGTGGTGCAGGCTCCAGGTCTTTTCATTTACTTTGTTCATGGACCTGCTCTTCACTGCAGCTACAGATCTTGCCAACATCTTTATCCACAAACATCTCATACCTACCACAATTCACTGCCTTACTTGGACTTAAAAGCAATGACAATTTTACCTGATTAAGAACTGTAAGTTTGGGCTGCATTCTTCCAGTGGTAATTATAAGTGAAATATTCTATTTATCCTGTTTCCATCATACACCTATATTTTCATTTTGTTTGGAATGTTTCTCCTCCCATGCTTTCCAAATGTTTAATCAAGTGCTGCTCCCTTTGAAATACTAATCCTGCCAAATTTTTTTATTGTTATTTTTCAAGCATTGTGGTGCTTTTGCCTTCTTATCTTTCAATATTAGCATGGAGGGGCTTTTTGGTGGTTCTTTTTTTTTTTTTTTTTAAAGGACTTGCCCATCTTACTCCAGCCCAGTCATGCTGTACGTCCCTATATTCTCTCTCAAGAGTCAAGAAGCGTCAAACCAACTTTGGGAGAAGCCCTACAGCCCAACTTGCAGGATTCATATTTTCCTTGAATCATATTTGATTCCCACCTGAATTTCCTCTAGTGATAATCCTTGATATTAGTGCAAAACTATCTCAATTTTACATAGTGAGTGGCCCTTTCTTTTCTAACCTGTATGATTGTGACTTTCATTTAATCAGAAACTTAAAATAATTAAAATATTCTCAATATTCGTCAATCTCTAGACATATAACTGTAAAATTTAATTGTTTAAATATCTAATTAAAATATACATCATTGCTATCCAGTAAAGGTTGCTTTTTTGGTCTATCTCTTACTGAAGACAAGCCGAGCAGAACAACTGTAGGGGACAGGGTAACTATGGGGGACTAGATTCATTCATAGCAGGTTTTGATGAAGAAAAAATCAGCACTAAGAAGTGCATCCATCGTGACACTTCATGTGCTAGCTATATCGCACCTATTTAAGGTGAGACACAGATATTGCATAGCCATTTCATGTATTGCCAGTCCTCCCATGCGAATAGCGGGAGACAGAGAAAAGTATCTAAATCTTAACACTTGTGGGGGGAAAAAAAAAAATCTTACAAATGCAAAATCTAAACGCAAAATCACTTTCTCAACTCTTGAAAGCATGAATTGCCCTCATTCATCTCAACTGACTTTCAGTTCTTAAGCCTAATTATGATGTATAACACCCAGACTTTAAAATAATTATGTTTGCAACTGTGGGCCATCTTGTGCACTCCCAGCAATTGTGCAAGTGCCAATCAAGTGACTTTATGCACCACTTGCCAAACAAAGGGCAAAAATAGCCACAGATCTACCAGCTCTTGGCACGTTTTATTCCTGTGTAAAATTTGCTCGTAGATTAGTTACTATCTACGAACAGTAGTATAAACCTTTCCCTATAATTAGCAGAGGCTCCTCTGTGGATTGAGGGTAGTATATGGCCCTAATTCGTACACTCAGCCCATTAAATAAAAGAAAACAAAGCAGGCAATGCGGTTATCTCTGGATTGAGTGGCAATAAAATTAAGCCCTAAACGCTAATACCTTCAGCTCGCAGGATAAACACGTCGTCAGAACACAGTCCAGTGTACAGGAAATAAGACATTAACATTTGTAAATAAAATGTGGAAGATGGCTAACACTCTTTCTATTACTGCAAATATCATGGAATATAATTAAGGCTTGGTGCATTTCAGACATTAGGGAGAGATGATAGAGTTCAGCAGGGAGAAGTCGCTGAATCATTTAGCCACTCATTTCTTGATTTCTTAACATTTCTGTTTCATACAGTTAAGTCTCACTCTTGACTCTTTTTGTGGTTTTGCTTGTTCAGAAAATATTTGAAAAACTTAAATCAGATCAGCACAAATAACTCTTGGAAGAATGGCTCCAAAAAGGAAACAAGGTGGGTTTTCTTTCCTACAGACACCAGTAAGCTTATAGGAGCCCCCATTCAGTATGTTCTTTAGTTTCCCCTTCTACATTATGAAGACAGTCCCTTGCACATCATGGTCACCGTGTGCTGTTTATCATGCTGTACTCTTTCTCAAGTCCTTTTCTAAGTCCCCTGCCTCTCTCTCTTCACCTCTCCAGGACTCAAAGCAGATACACTTCACGACCTGCATATCTACACCACTCTTCACTGCTCTGTCCTCCAGACTGCAATCTAATCTGTCGCCCAACTTCAAATTGCTTCAGCATATGCACTTCCATCGTCTTTTTTTTTCCTAACCTCTGCTTCATATTGTCCTCTAACCTCTTAGTGTCAATCCAGGTTTTTCCTTTCTCTCCATTATCAGACAAAATAAGACAGCCAAGCCTTAAGTAAAAAGCTGATCAGTTTAACTTATAAACACTATACTGACGATTTAAACTTTGTTCTAACATTTTAAAAACCCTGCAGTCCCCTTTTACTTCATGAATTCCCAATCCTTATCTTCCTCCAACCCATTTTACCACAAAGCAAACAACCAACCTTTTAAAGACACTTATATTCAACACAGCCAACAACAGAGAATAAACCTTGAATTTCAAACTAAGCCACCTGAAAAAAACCCAAACTTACTTCTTTTTCTAAAGTTAACCCTGTCACTCTCCCAATTATCCCAGATCCTCCTCTTTTTATAAAGTGGGATTAAATGCATCACAAAAACTTTCAAGATCCTTTAACCAACTGTATCTTGCTGTAACAAAATGATTGAGCAATCCATATCAATATCTTAAAAAAAAAAAAAACCCAAACCTCTTCAGTCTACAGATGACCATGGAGGAGACATGGTGATGTACAAAAACATTTTTTTCAGATGTGAAAGCTCTACTCTAACGTCTCATCTTTACTATCCTGGTAAGTTTGATACCACTCTGACTACCTCAAGAAAAGAAGAATTAACAAATAAATATCACAGATAACATCACCTTTCCTTTATTAGGAAAAAACCCAATATATATAGTTATTGATGATTTAAAATAAATTAAAAACCAGATAGCCAAAATCAAAGGCTCCATTACAAACAACTCTAATTAAAACAGATATTATCATATGTAATAGGAAGTAAGTCTAAGACAGACACAAAATCACCTAATAGCAGAAATCATCTGATACATATTGAATAGTTATTACTAACAGGTCCCGAAAGTTGACAATGATCAATGTATAAACTGACAAGTCTCTCAGATCTAATTACTCCCAAAACAAACTGAACATGAATATTATATAAAAAAGAGGGTTGCAACTACAGAAGAAAAATCTTTCCCAAAGTACTAGCCAAAAACAGAGGCTCGTGATGGGTTTTTTTTTGGCAAAGTCAAACAAAAGGCAGCAGAGTGTAATATATTCACTGTCTTTGGAAGGGAGCTGGCACAACCAATCATCAGCAACGTGAGAACTCGAACAGATGACGGAAGAGGGCAACCGAGCTGACATACGCCAACGTACACATGCACACACACTGAAGAGGATTACTAAATTAATTAGAGAGGCAAGTGAAAAAACAACGTGGAATTCCGAATGCGCTCAATAGTATGGAATGATGCTACTGGCCTATTTTTACCATTGGTGATAAGGGAGGAGAAACAGCTAGCTCTAGTAGGAGCAAGTGCATTATGATACAACACAACATGAGCATTATAAAATGCGAGATGAATCTCAAGCCCAGAGGCTCTTTAGCACCACTCCAAATCACAACTCTCTGCCTTCATTTTTCTTCTTTGCTACCATTCCACTTCTTCTCCCAGTACTTCTGACTTGATTAACCCTTCTTTCTCTTTCTTGTCTTCTGCCTTCCTATTTTCATAGTATCATATCAGATTCTTTAAAAAGCATCTCGGTAATAACAGCAGAGATTATAGATCAGGAATCTGATTTTCTGAAGTACTCTAACCCACTGAAGCCCCAGTTGTTTCCAATGAGAAATTTATCACTTGGCACCTTAATAAGACTGCGTGCTCTTTTGAAAATCTGGCCCCTGATTAAAAGTTACAAAAATCATAAACCAAATCGTAACCTGTTTTTAATGGTATGAATTCAAGTGCCATGAATTTGTTTTTTCTTTAAATACTTTCCCCAGAAATTCAAGCATAACGAGCCTGAAACACATTTCCTGAAATCCAAGCTTCATTTTAGCTTTTTGGGAATTAGAAAAGATACAGTTGCATGCTATGCCTGATTTTTTGTATCCCTTTCTGGAACAGTGAGTTCTGTTGTGCAGTTTAACCAATTACAGCTTTCTCATTAACCTGGCCTGAAATTATGAAATCAATTTTTCAAGAGCTTTTTTGGTCTTTCTAAAAACCTGCATTAGGATCACTGATCTTTCCACACAGTACATATAACGTGCTACCTGAACGTGTGCGGCAGTAACATATGGTACAGTAGGTTATAACTATTTTACCATCTGTTCTATCTGAACTCTAACCTTGATAATCCCATATCAGCTTTTCCCGCTAACTGCCGCAGTTCTTAGATCTTGGCTTCTACTTACACTTTTAAAATTAAATTGCAGCAAAATGCATGGTTGGACTATATGCTGCTCTTCAGAAGCCTTCACTGCTCCCCAGGTGACTTAATTTGGTCAGGGTCTTAAACCATAATTCCTTTAAAACTACAGGCTTCCCCTCCCCCCCCCCCCCCCCCAGTCACTAAGACAAATCAGTAACCAGAACATCCTTTATTCTGAAAAATACTGCTCAAGATCCTGCCACATACTTTACGTACTCATTTATAAAGTACTTTGTTTCTTTTACACGCTTATTTAGAAAAGTGCGTCACCTTTAGTGGAACTACAGTGGACTCAATACTTTGCAAAAGCAAATTTCAGTTTTTTAGCAATGTTCCCTACAGTGCTTGAATCAGTCTCTGTCTAACCACCTCACGCTATGAAGCAGACCGGGTCTAGTTTGTTTTTTGCACAAATACCAACATTACTATAACACCTTACCATCTTACAATAAAAACTATAACGATAAACATAAGTTCTCCCCTAAGTTTGGAAAACTGGACAGATTCTGTACATCAAGAGAGGACATTTTAAACTTTTATTATTGGGGTTTTTTTTGATTTTTGGGGGTGGGTGGGCAGGGGGTGTTATTTTGTTTTTTTAAGACTTGCATCCCATGTCATCAAGTTCTATTTTCATATAGATGTTGAGTTTGAAAGTCTAAGCTTTAATTCTAGAGATTGCCAGAACAGCTCATCTGGCGGACTGCCTTCAAATTTAAAGTCTGCCTTGTTTACAAAAACGCAAAGAATAGCTACACAGTAATTAAAATCCATGAAAGACTGTGGCTTTGGTATAATTTATACATACCCATACAAAACTACTACATACACACAGACATATAGAAAACGTAAATATATAGTTGATAAATACTGATGATAGCCACAAGAACATATGCACCTCTAGTTTTTATTATATGTAAATAAAGCACAAGCACTTGACAGTACTAGTTCTTATGAATGATGAAATTGAAGAAAGAATCAAATATGGTTATCACCAATTACTATTTTACAATATCTAGATTCAACTCCAAAATACTAAATCATAACAGCTCAGTAAACTTCTCTGACTCATTATCAACTGAACCAGACTGTAATGCCTACATAATGAAAACTACATTTATAAAAGAATACCTTTGTAAAATGATTCAACTTTTACAATGAGTATAATCCCTTCTCATTAAAAGTATTCATATCTTCTCCATTTTGAAATACCGTATCATTTCTACAAACATTGTTTCCCTTCTGATTTCTGTTTAGTATCTGAACAAAAGGGGATTTCGATTTTTTGAATGTGTGAAGAAATCAGTTCATGAGATATAATTTTGCTTTTTCACACATGAGTAGTTTAAATATGTTATTCAATGTTATCTTGAGGCACAAACATAAGGCATGTAGGTTAGAGAAGTCAAAACTACATACTGGTCTGCTACCTCAAATGTCTTTAAAAATATGCAACTGAAGGGTATCATGGCAACTATGGTTTAATTAAAGAATATTGAATTTTAGTTGTAATCAGGGTCCTATTACACAAATAGCATACAGTGACTATACGGAGTCCCTGAATATACATATATAATTCCATACATGTTTTCCAACTACACAAAAGCATCTAGATTTTATGGTTCTACTTGGGGGAAGAGAGAAGTACTTATTTTCTTTTGGAGTTTATGCTAAATCAGCCTCTTCCTTCCCTATACAATGCAAGAGAAATAAAAGCTTTAATGGGTAACAACGAGAGTTTACACTTCAGTTTTCCCCTCCAAATACAGGAGGACATTAGCTCTTCCCCCCGCCCCCCCAGTTCTCTTTTGCATTCAAATATTTCCACCTATGCATAAAAATGACTTTTATCATGCAGTTTTGCAGACTTGCCTAGGTTGGCACCCCAGCAGCATAATCCGGATTCACAAAACAAAACCATCTAATTACCCCAGCTGCATAATTGGCCAACCCATGATCTTATCTGACAGACTCTAGGGAGCACACGTGGGAATCTGGCTATGGGCTTCGCAACCAGAGGGTCAAGTGCTCCGCTTGGGCATTTTGGTCTCGCCAAGGAGATCGAGGGCAAAGGAGAGGATGCCATCTTGCAGCCTGGAACTTGTACACTCGCAGGCAGTTAGTCCTGTCTTTGGTCGCTCAGTCTGTCTGCAGGTGAATCATTTAACGAGAGGTTTCTACTTGAGCTGTGATCCTCCACAGCCTCACACACTGCAATGAGCCACACACGCTTTGTGATTAACTGAACTGCAGCAGTAATGAGCAAGAGAAAATACTTGAATTGGCAATACTGTAAGTATATACTACAGGTTTGCTTCAATTGCATTGAGAGGCAAGACTGTAATTTGAAAATCAGACATTGCTCAGATGAAAAAAAACGAAACACACTTACTGAGTATTCCTTACTTAGCATCTATTTTTCCTACAAAGCTGATGAAAAGCTACATACATTCACACTATTCTGGCAAACTTCCCAACAGAAACAGAAACCTTTCTGACACTGTCTATAGAGAATTTCTGCAGGTCCTTTTATTATTGCTTGTGTGTTTTAATTTATCAGAATTGCTCTTAAGTTCCATCTAACCTTTGAAAAACAGCATCCTGTTTGTTTTCATGATCAAGTATCTGCAATTCACTAAATTACAAATAAAGACGAGACCTGGGCCATTCTTCATGCCAGCTAGCAAAACATCTTATGGTCTCACATGAATTTCAAATGGAAAGAAATTATTTTTAAAAGAACTATGAATTGGGTTCTAACGTGTAACATTTTACCACATAATAAAGACTAAGCCAGAAAACATTTCAATCCTCAACAATGTTTTCATTCTGCGTTATAACAAACATGAGCGGCAGAGAGACTCGTCAACCCAGTGGCTAAGGCACTATTCATCTTTCATCTCCCAGATCTGGGCTGCAACCACTCAGCAATAGACTCACTTTCTCACTAGAAATGTCATCTTGGAGCTGAGAAACCTTCTTGACAAATATGTTTTTGAAACAGATGTATTTTTGCTAAACATTTTATCTTTGACAAAAATATATTTTGACAGAGAAAGTTTCATTGCAAATTTTTTTCACCAGCTCTAGTAACAACAAGTTAGACTTTTAGGGCCTAAGTGGGGAAAGTTGCTCAGACTGTGCCTTGCTGATTGAGATGAGGTCTCCCTGGCTAAAGCAATGACTATTGCTGTAACTACAGTAATGGAAATGTATGTCAATTATCCATTGCTCTGTCCTGATTTACCTGTGTTTACCCTAGAACAATAAGCTACAGGTCCTCCTCGGCATTCAGAGCAAGGCTAAGAATGGGACCTAAACCTGTCTCATCCTCCTCAGCTGGTCTTCACAGCTACGTCTGAATGACTACTTCATGTACTTAAGTAGTAATTAACAACAGAAATGTTTAGAATAAATGAGTAAGGACAGGGCATTTGAAAAAGAGTTAACAGATGTCCTTAACATTGCTGCTGGCCTAATAACATTGCTGCAGTAATTTATTTGATGTGGAGTTTATTTAGCTGCTGCAAACATATAGGGTTATAATAATCATAAGCAGGTTGCATTAAGCACAATACATCTTGGATGTGTAACATAGTGTTAAAAATAATGCCAGAAACAGTATGCCTTAAAGATATTATATGTGCAATATCTTCTACAATCTGATTGTGAAAAGCCAGCCAGAAAGCATCTTTCTCACTTAAAAAAAAGATTAAAAAAAAAATAAAACCCAAGACTTTTTTTAAAGATAATTTTGCCTATATTTTGGGATAGCAAACATTCAATTCAAACATCAAATCCTGGCATACTTCAGTAAGCTATCAGCACAGCAGTGCTGCCTTTTTTCCTTTGAAAAATGAAAGAATTAAATTCAAAACAAACAACTTCAATTTAACACCAAACTACAGGATAACCAATCTTAAAAATGTCAAATTGTAATGGATCTTAATACCCATATAAAACACAAAAATAGTGGCATTGTTCCTTGGTAATGCATAGCAACCTTACAGAATTTCAGTGAAGGAGAAAGAAGGGAAAAACACCTTATTACTTCTAACTCCTGCGAGCCATTTTGGTCTCCAAAGGTTTTAGACTGCCTCAGGCCATGTGTCTGCAGTGTTTCGGGAAATGACTTGCCTTCGCACGAACACTGCTATGTTCTGCAGCACTGCTGCCCCCCAGCATCCCCGCTCAATTTCTATTTAACTCTTCCTTACCTGTATCAGCCTTTTTCCCCCTTTTTTGCAGCAAGATTTCAGAAAGGTTTTGCTTAAAACAACCCCACAAAAAACACAATCCAAAACCCCCTCTGCTTTTTCTGACAAGTTTTCTCAGAAACAAACAGGACTAGAATTTATCTCTATAAATCTTTGAGGGGAAAAGGAAATAAATTTAAACGAAAATATTTGGTAACAAAACTAGCAGAGCTAGCAATCATCATGGAGCTTTGAAGTTTGATATTGCTCAAATGTTTGTCTGTTTTACCTCAGTTAACAAAGAATAGTTAGAAAACAAAAAGTAATCAACATCCCCACAGAAAACAATGACACTACTAAAATTCTTCACCTATCACTGTATTTAGGTTTTCAATTACACTCCCACACCACATAACAGGCTACAATTAAGTGCCTGGATAAGGCCTTATAACTATTAACTAATTTGTCTTAGTAGCAGTGTATTAAAGGTAATAGGAAATAACCCATCTCAGAGAGAGAGAGAAAAATTTAATCCTCCTCCTAAGTTTTTAAACTCACTTAGCAGAGATGTTTTATGTTTCCCTCTATTTTCTGTAAAGATTCAAGGCTATGCACTGCGAGCTGTTTTGCTTGATAGCTTTTTTAAAAACCTCTAGAAAATTCTTAGCCAAGGTCACTGCTGATTGACTCAAAATATGACAGTGTATGAGGCTACTAAAATATTCTGTTCATCTCAGAGGGTGAGTAAGCAGCTCTAACTAAGAGGAAAATCAATATAATACTTCACAGTGAGGAAGAAAATGGAAAATAGTTTAGCAGTTAAGTGGTTAATGCAATTCCTAAGTGTTCAGCAATCATTGCAATTTAGTGCCATTTCGATTATTACACAATAAACAGACCATGTTGTCTGGAAGCAAATTTTTATGAGTATAGCTGAAGGGGTTGCAACTTATTTAGCTGCTGAAACTCTAAGGGAAAGAACATTTCTGAATGCTAACACTACAGATCAGAAATATACAGGTACACTAGAAAGGTTATTTTTAGGTCACTACTATGGTAACTAACCACACTGACCTTTAAAATTAGTATGCAGTTCAAGAAAAATGAAGTTCAGTAAAATGTTCTTTAAACAGGATCATTTTAATAAACAGTATTGCACATCCTGACAGCAGAATGTTGTCACTTTTTACAGCTATTAATTTTACTTTTGGATCATAGCATCATAACATAATGTATAAGAATATCATGATGCAGAACTGACTAGGAAAAAAGATGTAAACAGCCCAAAAACTGATTAAACCATCATTAATTTATGTTTAAAGATTTTTTTTTAAAAATTAAGAACGGCTATATTTATTTTTGCAGAATAAAATAAAACTGCTAGCTGGAGAAGGACAGGTTTTCATATAATGTGAAGGCATGGAAACAATCAGAATAGGTATAGTTAAAATCATCTTATTTTGTCTCATTTTGTTGAAATACAGAATTTTAAGTGGTTTTCAAGAGCAAACCCAGTTCTGCAATCTATAAATTCAAAGACAAACAGGCAAGAGTTATGTTCAGGGCAGATGAGATAAATAGCACGAGATTAAGAGTGTATGGTTGATGGCAGCAGGGACTCAATAAAGGAAACAGTATTTTGAACATAAGTACCATTTGAATCCAATATACTAATGTTTACTTAGACAAAACTTCAATTAGAATCATGGTTTTAATAAATAATATATTATGTGTCAGTCCATTAGGTAAGAAATGGAAATCAAATTTTGGCTGGTCATAAAGGTGTGCTGGCTGTTCAACAAAAACACCATTGCAGAGACTGTATTAACAAGTAGTATGCTGAAACTTGGAAAGATCCAATTTACCCTGTCAACTTACAATCATCAAACACAGAACACAACTGTTCTAAATTCATTAAGATTAGTCTCAGCCATGTTTGAGACAGCTTATAATGCTGTATCAAATGGCTGATAGTAAACCAGATATGTAGTTAGAAAATATTATATATGTCTATATGTGTGTGTGTGTGTGTGTATAGAGATAAACACAAGTGTTTTAGTCCAGGTTATATTGTAGACCTTTTTAAAATTGTGGCTCTTTCATAAGAATAAAAAATTAACTTTAAAAAGGAAAAGTATATCTGCATTTTTTCAAGACTCACATGCTTCTGAGTAGCATTACTCTTGAAGTGACTTTTAAATGCCTGGATCGCAATTTCTATGAAAAAGGGAAAAAAAAACCCTCTACAGCTAGTGGGATTCTGGGTCACCAGTACAATTTTCCTGTGTTCCTTGAATACCGCATTATACCCATACCTCTTTGTTAGTCACAGGCAGGATAGATGCATGCTGGTCAATTAGTAACTATATCCACCTTTAAGCCCCATCTGAAAATGAGCTCTCTTACAATATATGCTGTACAAAGACACAGCAAGGGACAGGAACAATTAGCAATCTAACAAAAAACACCCCCACACAACAGCTTAAAAAAAAAAAAAAAAAAAAAGCAAAGGATGGATGATAAACTGTACTAATATCCTCATTTTACAACCAGGGATCTCAGTGCAGCCACCGGAGTGAGCCCGTCCACTTCCAGGGGCCACCCAGGAAGCTGCAACTCACAGCAAGTGAATCCAAACCTGTGCCGAGGACTATGAACACAGAGAGGAAACCTAAGCTTACATACGTTAGATTACCTAATCTTACATACGCTAGGTTGAATGTTAATGTAAATGTTTTCCTGATTAAAAATTCAATTGAGAAAGCACAGAAATATACATCTAATCTGTCCATGTTTAAAACTGGGCACCCAGGGCAAGCTGATTTCTCTCCATTGGTGCTAATGGAGCTACACTAGCAGCCATACTCCTTTTTTTCTCTCTCATTAATACTTAAAATAGCTTTTCTTACTAAAAAAAATTAAGTGGTTTATAAACATGTAGTGACATGGCAACAGGGTCTTGTTTCCAAAATGTAAAGCAAAATCTTAAACTTCATTTGTCTGAAAATTTAAGACCTACTGGTTAGCCTTCCCCACCTTTCCATGGGGTAATTTTGCTGATAGTAAATAATCAAAATTGTCATTTTTTGAAAGCCAACCAAGACTAAGCATTCTTCTTGACATCTTTTCAGCCAAGATTGCTTATAGCTGTTGGCCACTGAATGAGCTTATTTCGGGAACGGAAGGTTGTAAGTGTGCCAGCCAGATGAGAATGCTAAGCAGGAAGGAACAAGCTAACACAACAGGTAGACTGCCTGTATAGAAAAAATTTCCCCCAAATTAATCTCTCATCAGCAAAGACCACCAGCAAAGACATTCGTTTGACTGTACTGTATGTTACAATCTCCAAATGTACGTTAAAATTGATCCAGGTTCTGACAGGTTATTTTTCATTTTCCTACTTGACTGGTATTTACATAAACAAAACCAAATTTTGGTTAAAATAGAAAAAAAAAAAAATTCTCACGTAAGTAGTAATTCACGCGTAAGGTTCCACCAATATTACATTTTCCAGCCTGACATAATAAGAGAAACATGAAGCGGAAATAATTACTGTCTGACACTAGGAAAAACGATGGTGATTAACTACACAGATTTAGCTCTAAAATACAGATTTCACCGCAATGCCATGGCCACATACAAGTACCCAGCTTTAAAAAAGAAACTGCTAATTCAAAGAAGATAGTGGAGGGAGGGGTGTGTGTGTATAACTATATATTCTTTTCATCTATTTAGTGTGCAAATTTATTTAAAATACAATAAAATGACAGGCAGGTCTACAGACTAAATACAAAAATATAAGAATGTCAAATGAACAAACTTTTTCACTCTGCACTTTTTATTTTATTATTAGATGCTATTCCTAACTTGTTAAAATTGATCAAATAGAAAGCTGTGAATAGAGAAAAAATTAAGCCAACTAGAAAAGTGTGACTTGGATTTAATATTTTATAATTGCCAAGGGACATACTGAGATCAATGAATTTTTGCCCGAGATGAACGTCAGAAAGAGATGTACTTCAGTCTTTTAGGGAACATTGGTCTATTTAATTCTTGTGTCTGATGCATGTGAAATATGCCTGTCTTGGCCTTCTTTCTTGCCTTAAGGCCACGCTGGAGGCAGACATTACCACTTTTAATAGGCCGCCATCTGAGGAATGGCAAGGGATCCAATAACCCATCGACTCTAATGGATTTGCCTGTTTATTCACTTATACCTTTTTTGCAGCTAATTTTAGTTTTGCATGCTGAGTTGTTTCACTTTAAATTAAATGAATAGAAACAAAGGGGAAAAGACTGTGCAGCTAATAAACCATGATTATTTTCGAAGTTCTTCGCAACAGGATCCTCCATATACTAAGGTATATCACTTGAGAACAGATTCACTGCTGTGTTTTTCCACTTGTTGTCAAAATTAACAAAGCTTCTTTTAAATTTAGTAAGACAAAAACTAGGTTATTATAAACTCTTGCTTATAATGTACTAATGATTTGCAGCAGTATAAAGCACCCAGCTTCAAATCATTATAAGGGTTGTGAGCATCTTCAAAGAATAATACAGGTAAAGTTAATGATTGTACAGTATTATCACCAACAAAAATAGTATACAGTTTAATCTAGCCCTTCATGTATACTTTGAAGATCATATGTAATACTTAATGCGTTACTTATAAACCAAATGGAGTCCCTCTAGATACAGAGGAACTCTGAGTAATAAAAATTTTCACTACATTTGATCCTTAGGAAAAATATACATTACACGGTAAAACTTATTAGGGGATATAATCTCTATATTTAGATTGCATTAATATTTTGCTCCTCTAAAGAAACGTTCTTCCTCCCTTTCCTTGGGAGACAGCCTTTTGCATCTCACCCTCCACAACTTGAGGGTCCTCTGCAAAAGCTGCTGTTGATCAATCTCTTTTTCCAGACCCATCAGTTCAGGTGCTTTGCTTTTCTGAGAAAGGCTGAAAGAAACTTACTCAGGGGCCATCACGGGAAGTCTCAGCTTCAAAATAACCTTCAGTTAGTTACAAAGAGGCCTTTTCTCCAAGTTTGGCTGAATCTCACCATTGTCAGTGCTCCCCAGCCTCCATCAGTTAAGGCAGCCAGCAGACAAGGGCCAGGTGTCACCTGCTGATGACAGGTCATTCACTGAAGCTCTGCAGGAGCCTTTGTGTCCCCACCCTGGGGGAATGCATCCCTTCTGGGTACACCAACAGCCTTCTGACAATTGCCTGCCCTGAGGAAACCACCATCAGCTTTCTGGCAGCAAGTAATCAAATCCAGTCAGGAGTCACCTTTTTTTAAAGGCATAAAAATAATACAGCTTCTACTTCTGGGAAGAACAGACCAGGCTCAGTCCCTGAGGTAACCAAAATACAGCACCTCCGGGGTCGTCGCAGAAAAAGCAACTGCTGAACTGTGTCAATCCCTGGAGACTCCTACTTTACTGGTGTAAAAAACTTTTTCTTTTCTATAATAAAATCGCATAAAATACAGCAGCACTTGGTCATTTGTTCCCTCTTCATGACACAAATCTAAATGTGTGACATCTACAAAAGATACTAGCATGCTGTAAGGTTTGTTGACCGCATTACAGGAACATGGCTACGAAAAACTAATATTAAGAGCCAAAAACTCGAGAGCCAAAACTCTGCGCCATTCCGTGCCGCAGCTGCCAGGGAGAGTCGAGATGCCAGCGAAGATGCAGCAAGTTGCCTGCAGTTACAGGGGGGCTTGTGTACCCCTTCATTTACAAAACCACGTTTTGTTAGGAAGCTTCTGCCCCTGTAAAACAGTGTCTGTAGCACCAAATAGCCATGAAATAATGTAAAAACTCTCTTTGGAGAGAAACAGATCAGAACAAAAAAGGGCCTGTATCATTTAGAAGAGTCCATAGCAATACCAATTACTAATGCAGAAGGAAAGTGAAGCAGCTACAAGCAAGCGTTTTTTTTTTTCCTCTAGCTGGTTATGTTGTCTTTTAAGGAATCACATTATGAATCCAGCATCTCCTTATTTTTGCCACAAGGACTTCTCTTCCTTTTATACCATTTGCTGATCTGTTACAGATTCTTTAATAACGCGGTGTGACATGGAATCAACTCAGAGGCTTTATCAGAGTTTTGGGGTGGATTTGGGGCTGGGGTTTTTGTCACTCAGTGGCTTACAAGACATAGAAGTATGTATTTCAAAGGATGATCCACCCATTATGAAAATTAGCATCTTAGCTTTGCATTCATTTTATTGCTAGCGAATCCGTTTTC
The DNA here is from genome assembly GCA_009819775.1 of Phoenicopterus ruber ruber. Classification (NCBI taxonomy): domain Eukaryota; kingdom Metazoa; phylum Chordata; class Aves; order Phoenicopteriformes; family Phoenicopteridae; genus Phoenicopterus; species Phoenicopterus ruber. The sequence goes on from CM020227.1 coordinate 12,848,163, forward strand.
TCTCGGAATTGAGATTGCAGTGGGAGACCTTTTTTCTGACACAAAACTATCATCGGTATCCCCTTAAATATATAGCAAGAATTAAAATAAGGCTCCTCCTAATTTCAAACAGATCTACATATCTAAAGTGTAAATCTGTTTATGAGACAAATATTTTTGGATAGTTACAAATCCAGCTTTCCTTTTAAAATGGTAACTCAGGCCTATTACTTAAATGTCTCTAAAACACCCAAACTAATAGGACATTTTACAAGCGCACAGACAAGTTAAAATAATCTGTCTGCTTTAGATACGTTTAAGTGAATCTGCAAAACAGGAGAAGTTACATTGCAGCAGAATATTTTTTTTTCCCCAAATCGTATTTGTAGACCTGGATACTAACTCCCAGACACACTGTGCAAAGAAAAATGGGAACAACAGACTGAAGTTGGGATTGATTTACTTCATTAGCTGGGATTACAAGTTTAACTTACAAACCAGAGGTCAAAATTTCTCATTAACAAGGGGGCCATGAATCGCTTCAGGGCTTGGTTCAAGAGGAGACCACTCTTATTACTAACTACACATTTCAATCTGTCTTTGATGTTCTCCTTCTACCCTCCTCCCTTTTATTTTTTGGCAGAGGAGTTGATTTTAATTGTAGCTATACAACACAGCTCAGTTTGCCTGAGAGCCAGCCTCCACATCTGCAGTGAGTGCAGTTCTAGTGATATTGGGTGCAGTCCATAGCTTAGGGCTAATTTTAATGGCTCCCCTTTTCATACAAGGCTCAGATTGTTTTCCACGTGATTCCTGTTAATTTAGCTGCAGGAAAGGGCATCAGTTTTCCTTGTGAGTTTCTGATCCATACTTCTAAACTAGGTGAAATGTATTAAAGAAGAGAAATGATCACAAAATGAGAGATTCAATTTTCTACTACCTCCTTCAACTGATAAAGCAAGTAATCCCACTATTTTAACATCCAAAAGAGAAACACAGAATATAAACAGTATTTTTCTTATGTCTGTATTTTGATAAGCCTTTAATTTGTGAAATGCTGTAAAGAAGCTCTTGAAATCTCTAACAATGCTAAGGGTTAAAAAAGGAATGCTTACATGCCTGTATATTGTACGTTTTCAAAATCTACAGATTCAAACTAAGATTTCACAGTACGTTTCTCAAAACAAGTAAGAGTTGTGTGCATTATGGCAGCAGATGGTGTAGTACACCATCAAATAATAAAATGTTTAATGCATATTTTCTATTTCTGATGAAAAATAGCTGTAAATAGTCAAAGGTAGAGTATTCAAACAGCTGAAAAGTGCTCATTCTACAGGACCTACTACAGTTTTTAAAGGAAAACATGCCACTGATGCTGGTTAAACAGCTGAAATTTTCATATATTACATATAGTTAAAATCATAATCAAATTTGCCACAGCAAAGTTATACTCTATACAATTGTAACTGCCTTTAAGCATTGCAAAATTTAAAAACCCTGAAAAATTGAGCATAGTCAATTTTTACAAGTAAAAAATGACACAGAGATCATTTTAACAGAAATATAACATGATGATAATATTTTTCCATACTTTAAATGTAGAAAAACAATTGCTAAGAGTAATGGTTACCAAAATAATTTTTCATAGATATACAGTGTCTCGTCTTAGTTTACATACAGCTATTTTGACTACAAAGAGATATCATCTCCAGCTTCATACCTATTTATTACTAGTAATGAAAGACAATTTTGCACATGGCAAATTCGTACAGGTTTACGATGCAAAACCCTAAGGTGAAAAGGCAGAAACAATTAGGTGAGTAATTTTAATTTAGGACCAATACAAATTTCTGTTTATTCCAATAGACAAAAATCTCCTTTGTATTACACAGGTCTAATTCTGTGATTCCAATTTTCTGTTGGGCCAGTTTTCACTTCAGATGTAACATTTGAGGGTAACATATATTAAATCACTTTCTTTTACTTGTTTATATTAACAGTTGCTGTTCATACTCCATTTTCCAAGTTTTTCCAGTTGCCAGCCAGTGTTAAAGCATTAAAAGGTACGCTTTTAATTCACACTCTGAGCTGAGTATTAACTTTTTCTGATGGCCAAGCCAGTGCCCTTTTGTGCAAGTCTTCTATTACTAGTTTGTAACTAATTGGCCTGCTGGAACTTCATAAAGACCCTTTGTTTGCTTCTGGAACCAAGATTTAGGGAGATATAAGGCGAGGCGAGCTTGGTCGGCTATCGGTTTCATTCCTGTTGGCAGCACGGGTCAAGTCACTGGCCACGACTTCCAGTCACCTTTACAAAATCTGCTAAGGCGTCAGTAACGTCTTATCAACACAGGGTGCAACGGCTACCTTCAAGTTTCAACAGGGGGTTATCTTAACAACTAGACATCTTTAAAAGGTCATTATTGCAGTCTAATTTCAAACTGGCACCAAAATGAAGGGTTGTCTTTGTGTGGGATTAATTTAAAAACCTCAGGATTTGATGTCAGTGGGAAATAACCAGCGTGGGACTCATAATGCTGCCTTCTCCTGCTTCTGGCCAGCACCTAGGGCTAATTTCTTAGGAGATGAAAACTATGACAAGCCCTTCAGTTAAGCTGAAAGCAGGCAGCAGTCCAGTAACACCCACAGGCCTCAGAGGCATCCTGTGACCCCCTTAGAAAAGTCACATTCACTTTGCTCTTGAGAAAGGAAAAATAATGCTGGAGGCATTTTGTTTTAAACCATGTGAAATAAGGAAATGTGAGGATGTGAAAATGAAGTGAAAAAAGTTAGAATTCATTTCCTCCCTTTGCAATGGCTTAGAAGCAAAACTGGTTCATTTTAAAAGTGTGTGTAAAAATCTGATACATTCACCAGTAGGCAGTGACTACAAAATGCTTAAGGTAAAATATGTAAATATGTAAAATAATCTCTTGAAAACCATCTCCTTTTGTGCTTGAAAGCATTTTGTAAAAGCATCTTTATTTCTCAGTAGCATTAACAGACAGTCAGAAAGAAAAGTTACTTCTTGTAAAAAAAAAAACAACAAAAAAATTCAAGGTACTAGGAGAATATTTTGAAACAAATCTGCAGAGTAGTGAAAGGGAAGAAAATTAATGCCTTAAGTTCCTTGGATGACTTTTGCCCTTTTAGTATTAATCTGAATAGTAATAAAGGAACATGTAAATTACAGTTTCAAAATTTTAAACAGGGTTATTTTAACTATCATAGACTTAAGGCAAACCTAATCTGCCCAAGTCTTCACTCTCATTTCATTCTAAAACTGTGCCTTACTTTTTTACTTGTATTACGCCTTTTAACTTAGATGGGCTTTTTATCTCCCAGCTAAGCAGATCCAGCCTCATTTGCTCGTTCATATTAAAGAGGTCTACACAAATGTACATTCAGCCTGTTTATTACTTGCTACAGACTGCTAATCTTGTTCCAAAATATTCTCATTAATAAAAGGTTACACTTTGAGGACCCATTAGAATGCTCAAATTACGAGTACATGAATACTTCTATTCTTTGTCCTAAATTCTTGAGCTGTATTATCATATTATCAACTATATAATCAAAACCAAGTAACAGAGAATTCATTAAAATTAATATGATTTTCAACAAATGTTTCACATGTGAGGTCTCAATTCTGGGAAATGAACTCTAGCATTGAAAAAATTTACCTTGATTTATTTATTTTTTTTTTCTGTATTTGAAGAAAGAGGAGAATAGGTAAGGAAAGCTAAGGTAAGGAACATGTAAGGAATAAGGTAGGAAACAAAGGCAAAAGATGGGAATCTTGAGTTACTGCGACACACAGATACTGAATGATCCTTCTAGCATAAGACTACTGGGAGTTGGCTGGAAAAATTCACACGGCATCAGACTCCAACACAGTAATGTAACTACATAAACATCTACAATGAAAAGGACATAATGATAAATTGGAATGATTTTGAGACATGGTAGAATTTATACAGTCCAGTTTCTTTAAAAAATCTCTTTCAAATTAAAATTTTTTCAACATTAATAATAATAAATAATGAATTAAAATATTTGCAGCATCACATCCGAGTCCTACAACCAGGCTACCCCACTTAGTCATTTATGGAGAGACAGCTATATTTACTATGTTGTAGAAAACTTCTTACTACCACCCCAGAATCTTAACACAACACTATGAGAAGCTGAAAGGAAATGTGAGAAGTTGATAATGCCAAAGAATGACATATCAAAGCTTTCACCATTCTCTTTTCCACAATATTACGGTTAAATGGATAAACGGTAGGAATGGCAAAATGATGGTCTGCATCTGTATGAAAAGGAATCAAAACACTCATCTTAATTTTCCTCCCCGTCATCCACTCAAAGCTGTAATTTTTCAGTAAACCGAGGATGGAACGATGCATCTTAACATGCCTTTAATATGCCAACTATTAATCTCAGAAGGTATGATTCTGCCAAATTTTTAAGTCTGAAGTGCTTGCTTCAATTAAAGTATTTACATAAATTGGCTTTTTTTTTTTTTCCTAAGACAGCTACAGTTAATGGGTCAAAACATAATTTGCCTGTCCTGTTTGAGCTCACAGACATTTGTACAAGTGTCACAATCATTCATGTGACACTTGTCTGCTTTATTATTCCATGCCAAAAATAAGCAAATGTTTACAGGATTTGTTTCTCTGAAACATATAGAGAACATAAGAAAAGGGAAAGACATGAATAAGTGTGTGCAGGGAAGCTTAATAGATACCAAGACTGCTACTTCACAACATCATTTTTTTAAATCTAAGCTTCTCCTCCCTGTGTTCTTTAAATTGTCATTAAATTATTATAAGGATGTTTATAATCAACTCAGTTATGGTCAAGCGTGCATTGGCCTGTAAATCCAAACCTCCTGTCCTCCCATCAGCCGTTCACAGGCACCCAGGAGCTTCATGACTGTAGGAACCTGAAATATCCTGACTATATGGGCACATGGACTCCTCCTCATCAGTTCAGAGAGAGACAGAGTGAGTACGTATACACGCTCTTTGATGGCAATTGCAGTGCAACTAAACAGTTTCTTTCTGTAATTCCTGTATTTTAATTTCACAGCTGTTCTTTACTGAGACTTACACATATAACCATTGCTAGAAAAGTATAGGAAAGTTAATAATTGTTAAAGGGTTACATGAAGATAATTGTTCTATTTCTTCTGAATTGCCAATACTGATTTTGCTGTGAGGGGGGATTATGGAAAGAAATGGAACACTAGAGACAGGGAAGTACCGTTACCAAAATAATCTAACAAATGCAAATACAGCTCACAGTATTAACAAAAGTGTCGAGTCTAAGACTATAGACAGATGTTAGCTTTGGATCCAGCTGTGCTGATCAAAGGCTTTATGCCCCCCAGCTGCTCCTCACTGCCCCCTGCTGAAGTTATTATCCTGAAGATCTGCCAGCAGAGTAGCTCATATGAGTGCTCCCTAATTCACTCCAGGCGATATCAACCCGTCTAACCCATACCACCTATTTACATTATTTAGAATAATCCAGTTGATTTTGTCTAAAGTGAGTGCACTTGCACGAACCACTCCACTGTCAGAACTTCATGGTGGTGACCTCCGTAAGAAGTCATACGGATGGCAACTACTGTAGTTGCGCGCACTGTGATTGTCTTTCTGAAGCCCTAGAAAACAGTCACTGTTAAAATACCAACTCCCTCAGTAATATAAATAAAAAGCATTTTAAAAATAATCTAAGCAAATAAAGCAATGCCTAAAATCTGATTTTTTTTTTTTCCAACAAAAACACCAATGGAATTTTCCTACCAAACTAGAGATAGGACTTAACAATAGCACTGACATTTGAAAACAGCACCAGCAGTAATGATATAGATCTCCCATAACTTAAAATGTGCACAGCACCAAAAGCAACACCTTTGTTCAAATAACGCTTCTAAGGGATCACTAAGAGTAACAAGTTAAACCACAAGCCATACACTGTTTTGTTTGGTGATTCTTGACTTTGAGTGAATAGATTATGCCTGACTCAACTTTCACACTGAAACGAGCTGAGATTTTTGTTAATAAAGACAAAATTAAAATATACAAATCAGATAACATTTAGAGCTGCAGACCCCCTTTCTAGAGATGATGTATTCCCCTTCCAATCTGTAAAATGCATTGTAAAATAGTATTTTTTTCTTTTTAAATTTGCAGGAGAATTTTGGATCATCTTCCACTTATTTTTGGAGGTATGTTTCAAGCCATACAATACACGTTGCCCAACCTTATCAAAAGGTGTCTACTGTTACACTACACATGTTAAAACAGTTCTTTAAATATTAAATACTAATCGCGGCCATATTTTCAATTGGATTTCAGCCTGCTCTGGTAACTTCTTTCTTGAGGTGACAAACTGGCAGTACCTGAATTCATTACAGCCTGATTAATTGTGCTGCTTTCATACAAAGGGGAAAGAGACTTCAATCAGAAATGGTAACCTTAAACAGTACCTGTGCAGCAGCGTATCAGAGTATCAATCCCAGATCCATGCACCTTTCATTTGCTTTGCGAATTCTTAGCAATTACTTCTCCCTTACCTATCACATAGGCCAGCTCAACTGCAACTGGTTGCGTAACTAAAGAAAGAGGTTCGGAACATTTTAGTTCCAGTTGATAGAATTTATACAAGTTAGCAGAAGATACTGAAAACTGTATCTTATGCTCTCCACTTGCTTACCACAACCTAACTCCACTATGCAATCAAACTTTTTCTCCCCCAGCTAAACACTAAAGACTGTAGGAGTTTGGGAAATAAATGGGGAAGAGAGGAGTAGAGTCAAACATCAGACACCTCTTTTCTCATACAGCTGAGGACTTGCCAAATTTTCATCTTCTACATCTTTGGAGGTGATTTCCTTAAATTATCCAGAAACTGAGAACCACCTGGCTATTACCTTCTTCTAAAGCAAGCCTATCACCAGAACATACAGATGGCCTGAAACATCCCCGTACCTAGAAAGCAGTATTGGTTTTGCTTGCTTTCTTCTCATGCTTCTTAGCACGCAAAGGCAAATTAATACAAGACAAGAATCAGACATATGTGTCTAAAATACACGCTGCATAATTAAACTGAGAATGAAAACAAATCAAAGGTATATATGTTCAAATAGTATTTATTGTTCCTTTACATAAAGGAACAAGGAACTTGGCAAATATTTCTTATGAATAAAGGCCCATCTTCACACAAGTATGGGTTATGAATAGCAATGAACAAGATAAGAGCACGTAAGATAAAGTCAACTACAGTAAGCCGCAGACAGAAGGAGAGCCAGACTGACAATGGAAGAATTCCCATCCTGCTGGGCTACAGAGCGTTCTCTATACAGTCGTTTAATGCCAACGCACATCAGCATTTATACTGAAATAGACACTTTAGAAAAAGGCGTTCTCTATACAGTCATTTAATGCCAACACATGTCAGCGTTTATACTGAAAGAGACATTTTAGAGAAATATTTTTAAATGCAAAGTTTGGGATATCTCTTTTTTATATGGATAATACTCAAAGCATATTTCTCTCTACAGACTTAGGTCTCTCGTGCTTAAAGTCTGTAACATGCCTGTGTGCTCTGCTGCTAACGGCGATTTAAAGAATTTGCTGTACCTACAGAATTGTATTATGGAGATCCTAGAGGGTATGACTAAAACTTGTTGAAATTAAGTTCTAAGAAAATATATAAATGTAGGTGATTGGTTAGGGTTTGGTTAAAGTCAAGAACAGGAGGTGCTCCCAGGTGTCTCTCATAGCCAATTGCCTCTAATAATAAATACACAGGGTTGACCATGGAATCAGGTGTTTTGGAGAAAAATAATAATGTATTAAAATATTGCCAGACCAACAGACTTCCCTCTCTCATTCGAAGCCACCATTGTTCTGTATGAACAAAAACTGCAGGAAGATAGCTTAGACTGTCAAACTTAGGCAAAAGGAGCTGGCTCTACCTGCAAACAAAATGCAGTGACAAAATATCATCCCTCTTGTTCTTCACCTAGGGTTGCTACTGCATTAGACTTATGGACACAGGTTGTCACATTCCTCTTTTAACTAGGTAAAATAATGCTGAGCTAATACACATCAAAAGAACTTACACTCTTAAAGAGTAAGTGGGAAAAGCATAGTACCAGCTTGCAAAAGAAAAAAAACAAACAGGAAATAAAATTTAAAAATAGATTCTTTATTAAATAGTATTGTTTAAATACTTAAGGCAGCTCCTCCTGTAAACTCTCATCTTTGTCCAATTTCTGTGAACAAAAATCTGATTTTTGTCATGGATAAGATTTAAAAACACAGAATAACAAGCAACCATAAAACATCTTGTGAATTAATTAAAATAAGATGTAAAACTGTATTATCCATTAAATTGCTAACACGTTCTTCTAAGGAGAATGAAATATAAATAAAAATGCAATGGGCTTATTTTCAATTATATGGTTGCCTTCTTTTCAATATTTTTCCTCAAAATTTAACCAGGAAAAGAATACCTTTGTATGTCTGAACAATAGAGATGAAAAGATGTACTTAATACTTTATCAATTACTATTAACTTTGATATTAGTATATGTATTCAAAGATTAAAAGGTATGTATTCCAAAGATATATAAGCCACCACAAATGAATCTTAAAAATTGCAGCAGAGAAGATATCTCCTTCCGAGTATCTTTGACTTGGCTGGCTCAACCGATCTGCTATGGCCATTCAACCAGTTAAATAAATTTCTATAATGATTTCACCATTTTAGGCTGCCTATCTGCTAGTTCTTACTGTCAACATGAATTACTCTGTATGCTGCAATTCCCCCATCAATTGAGACAAAGTATGACTGTTGTAGTGTTCTGTTAACATGACATGCTTCTCATGTATCTGTATTCCAAATGTCAAGATGATACGGCACAGCCAGCCAGAAGTGTTCTATTATCAGATCTAGAAGAACAATTCACACTAAAGGGTAGACTTCAGAATAGGTAGGTAAAGCATTTTCTTTGATATGCTATCTCTAGTTTGGGGTCAATTCTGAACAACTACTCCATGTTATGGTGTCTTTCTATGCAACTGGAGTGTAAGCCGCTTAAGGAGGATTAATCTGACACAGCTTGATTTGTCTGTTTTACGTGATGCTCATTCTAACCAGACATAAGTCAGGTAGCTTTGCCTTGAGAGGGAGAGAGCAGAGAGGGCAGAAAAAGCTATTAATGAGTTGCTTTTGGTTTGTTGTTCTGGCTTTTTTTTTTTTTTCTCTGGAGGAAACTTGTATCAGAAATTCAATACAAATCAGAATTCTTCAGAAAAGAGCTACTCAGATATACCAATTGAATGCTGGAGAGAAAAATATACCTCTGAATGCCTTAAAAAAGTATATAATTTTTGTTAAGGTTTATATGATTACACATTTAATTTAAAAAGCATGAATCAATATATAATCTAATGAAATAACTCAGAAGTAAGTTAGAGATGATACAGCCTTGTTAAAGACTTATTTTGAAATTAGAAGACTTATGTTAAATTCATCATTTAAATAAGAAAAGCAAAAATCTAATTTTGTAGAATCTGTAGTTGGAGAAATATTTTCACAAGAAGAAACACTGCTTTACTTTCTCCCACCCACTCACTCAGTACAATTTAATAAATTTACCACAGCAGTATGTAATACTTATATAGTAAGGGCAGAAATATAGAAAATTATGTTAAAAAGTAATTGGTCTTCATCACCACCAGGATAAATGGCTTGAAAGGCAATATATAACCTTTTAAAAGTTCTCTGAAGTCCAGAGAACTTTGTGTCTCAGTAGAGCTAGTGTAAAAAATGCATTTGACTTCAGACCAACCAGGATTTACTGCTCAACATAGGCTGAACAAGGTGAATTATGGATTACATTACATTTTTTATATATGGCACTGTAGAAAAGAAACCCCAATAGGTCAAACTGACTTATTAATCACTATAGCTAAAATAAATACTGTGAATAACATCAACTAATGGGCCACAAACTAGATCTAGGTAGAGACTTCTGAAGACACTTGGAACGTTGGAGTCTCCAGTCCATATCAACAATGTCAACCAAAATCATTAAAACATTCATTAAGCATTCTTAACGTTCATTAATTGCTGCAAACTGATCAGATGTCAAACTGAAATGCAGAACGTACACAATCTATAGATGATTACGCAGAGACCAGACTTAACATAAACAGAGTTGACTCTAGACTACTACTTTAAGACTTTACTCTGGATGCTTTAGTTAGATCTTCATTAAGAGTTTTCTAAAATAGTGTATTATTGCTTAAGTGATTTGGACACTGACAAATGCTCAAAACTGAAAATTATGATCTGGCACAGAATCAGATCACCTGTTGTAATTCTTCTTGCCTTTAACCAAGAAAAGCCACAGAACACGTCCCATTACAAGTAAGCTCATCAAATGAACGAACATTTCTCAATACTAAGAAGTAACTAATTGAAGATTCAGACTCAAAGTACTTCTTGAAGTAAAGAAAATAATAATTCTTCTGGATTCTGAATCAAGAAATGACACACTGATATTTCCAAAGATGCATTTTTTATTTACAATTTCTTCAAACAAAGAAAACTTACTTTCTATTTTAATGTTGTTCTTCTGGAAGCCCTTCCATATTGGTTTTAAGTTATTTAAGGTATATTATGAAATGAAAAGAATACTTGAAATCTTGATTTTCTTTTTTTTTCCTAACATCACTGGCAATTATTATTACTTTGACTACCTGCATAGCTGACAACAATGCTGGGAACAGTACCTGCAGTTCTTCATTAGAGATTTGCTCTGTTACTTAGTAAGATAAAAGCTAAGTCAACAGCAGCATAAAATTCATCCCATCTCATTGTACCTACAGCTGAGGATGTTTTATGGCTGTCAATCTTGTCCAGTGGGGAAAAAAAAAAAGGTTGGGAAGACTGTAATTTGAAGCTCAATTAAAGGAGGGAAAGGGAATCAATATACTGAACTTGCATTTTATGTTATTAATAAAGAATTACTTATAGAGATGAGAAAATTAATTTTGGCTTTGGAGACAAGCACCAGGCATATATTCCAGGTCCATCTTAATTTTTTTTTTAAATTGTAATAGCATAAAAATGAAAACAAAAGAAAAGAAGAAAAAGAGGGATTAACGAAACCTTGCTAAAGAGAGGAATGTAGGTGACTTCTTTTATGGCTTGGGAAAAATGTATCACAGGCCAGCGATATGGCCTGGGAAAAAAATGCCCTCTGCCAACACCTCCCCTATAGATAAAGCAGGCTGCAGTGCTGCTGTCTTTTTGATCAAGAGAAGAAATCCCACGCCAATGACTGTTTCCCCTGACAGACTGCTTGTCCTTTTTAATGTTACATGAGAGCACCAGCCTGAATTTCCCTCCCCTCAGAGCTAGTACCACTACCACTGATTAGAGATGCTGGTCTGCCTAGGGGTACTCACTTCTTTGGCTAAGGCTGTTTAACCTGTTGTGCTCCTTTTATTCCCTACCTTCTCCTTTGGAGACAGAAACTTTGCCTTTTTTATGGATCTTATACCATGCTCGTGCTCCTAACAGAGCTTCCTCTAAATTGTTCAGTAATTGGTTCATCATACAGAGGTTCAGCTCTTGTTATGCTCCTGGCTTTGCAAGAGACTGTCATGCTCAAAAAGACTGTAGAACTATCTCTTTTATTGATAATTACAGCATGGGCCAACACTATTTCCATGCTGCTAAAGCATGGAAATCACTATTTACAATACCTTTTACTTTCTCAAACACAGTTGCAGAAAATCTCATCATTCTCTTCATTTGCCACCCCATACAACACTACTGTTCTTTCTCCTTTTGTTTGCTGAGATAATTATTATACCAAGATTACTACAAATAGAAAAACAAAACCAACAGCAAAACTAGCAGTGGGAATAAGTCTACTGCATGACCTCCTTCAGATAGCTAATTCACAGGCCCTGCTCAAAGCTCATCACAAAAATGAGTGGGTGAATTAGGGTAAGATTTCCAAAAGTGGTTCAAGGGCCTAGGAGTTCGACTCTTAAGGACTTGGACTCCTAAATGACCTAGGGCTTCCATACGTAATCTTTATAATAGTTTAACTTAGTTTTAGTTAACTGCGAAATATGTGTGCGTGGATTCACTCATGCTTGGAAAAGTGCTGATATGAAACTAACTTAGCAGTCAGCGAAACTGTCCCGTAAAACTAACTCCAGATTCCCACAAAGTGGTACCAGTTTACAAAGGTATAAAAATTGTAATTTTATTCAAATCAATGTAACTTCACATAGACCAAAAAGTGAGATTTTGCTCTGAAGACAAGAGGAAAAGGAGGGAAAAAAAACAGTTTGATTGATAAGTCATGGAGACACTCATGATAATTTTATCACCACAGTCCCTCCAGACTGTAAAAAATTTCCTTAAGTTATTCCCATTTTTTAACTTGTCTGCTTTTCCTTTTGACTGTCCCTGCCATTGTCTATATTTAAAAAAAAAAAACCCCAACAGTTAAAAAAAATATGCCAAGGTCGGGAAGCTGCGATCTGCAGTACTGCATGATGCCCTTCCCTTCCTATTGCACCTCCCCTGCAGCAACTGGCTGCAAGCCCGTAACTTGAAGGCAAGCAGTAACTAAGTAACTAATAAATAAGGAGTATACCACTAAAGTAAACAGTACCCTAGCTATAATTAGCTAGCACAGACAAGCTGCTGGTGGTAGATGTCTCTCCGAGTTCCCTCAGGCCCTCTCCAGCCCAACTCCCCCACAGAATCCCTTTAACCAGCATGCTCCTGTTTGACTCCAGGCAAAACAAAAACAAAACCCCCTTTTTTCCTAGTCACTCACTAGAACAGAGTATGCAACAAAAGGAACATCAAGACGAAGATCCCACTATCAGATATTTTTACTATATTATTTCTTTGAAAGCAAAATACAGCCTGTAATATTCAAGACACATCGGGAAACTTCATAAACCTGCATTTAACACACACTGATAGTCCCAAAGATTTCTGTGGTCAAATAATGTGAGACTTTTCAAAACCATGCAATATGCCTATTTCCAGAAAGAAAACCCTGTTTTTAGCATTGAAAAAAGAGAAATAAAGCATTTCCTACATCAGAATCAGTTACAGATTAGCAAACCCAAGTTCAGGCAGTAGGAAACACAAGGAGACTGACAGGAACACAGACATACACAGCGATCCAACAAAAGCTTATTGCATGTAATTAATGTTCTACACGAGGCATGTTACTAACTTCAAACAAACTAACCACTGTGCTTAAAGTTAAGCATGTGCACATGTCCTTGCAGGTTTGGAGCTCAAGCACTTAACTTCTTGTGAATGTGGCCAAACAGGACCCATTTTACTATCTCTCTTACAAAGAAAAGATGTGCAATACACACTGCTCGTGTAAACTTGTAAACAGTTTTTAACAAAGCTGAAAGACTACTTGCAGCTCAAAGTTTAAATATTTGAGCCACATCTTTGAATTTTATCACTGGCAAATTTTAGCCAAATTCTGAAAGAGGAATGTGGACAGTAGGAGACTGGTCAACATATGTAGAAGAAGCGTGAACATTCATTTTCAAATTAAACAAGTGTTTGCTCAAAATACTCTTACAGTACAGAATGGATCATAGGGACTAAAAACGCATCGTGTTCATTGAACAGCAAAGTTCATCACAATAAATTTGCCTGCACCACAAACTGCTGATATTGTGTCATTTCATAATGACATCACTTATGAAACCTGTAGTAGGGACCCGACTCTAAAATTTGTGCATATATACATACGAATAATATGCAAACATGAAATACACCCAGACTGATAAAGAAACCATTCAGACTTACAGTACAATCTTGGAAGACTTGCATATAGTAAAAGTTTTCTTTTACCTGTCTTCATTTCTCTTTCTTACACACTGAGCTTTTTTTGATTAGAACTACCTAAAATACCTCCCAGAGAGGTGGTAGATGCCCCATCCCTGGAAACATTCAAGGTCAGGTTGGACGGGGCTCTGGGCAACCTGATCTAGTTGAGGATGTCCCTGCTCATTGCAGGGGGGTTGGACTAGATGATCTTTAAAGGTCCCTTCCAACCCAAACTACTCCATGATTCTGTGACAATGAAGGGATAATTTTTTACTAAAGATAATAAGACAGCAAGTTCCGAATGAAATGTTTATCTGTCAGGCTTTTTGCTTTTTTTTTTAAATTATTTTTTATTTTTTTTTTAAATTCAAGAACCTCTCCTTTTTTTATCAACAGAGTATTGTAAGGCAACATTCAACTGTAACATAATGCAGAGTGGTGGCAAGATCCATTTAAGGAGCATCAATACAGAGCTCCTGCAAGACTTTAGAAAGTTTGTACAGATAACTTCACATTTTCAAGAAAGAGGAGCTTGTCTGATTATTCCAAACTGTTTTCTCTGTATCTTACATTATGAAATGTAAAAGAGACTTCCAGATAGATTTAATTATCCCGTAAGAAGAGGTTCTCTGAAATAGTCAAGACTTAACAGAAGCAGAGTTTAGATACTGTTGTTTGGGAGGGGGACTCGGACAATGGTTTGGTTCTACAATTTCCATCAGGTAAAATAACAAAAAGTTCTGTTCAGTACTTTTAGGTAAGGTGTTTACATTACAAGCTGGCAACAGCACTCCCTTGAGGTTCAAGCCTGCTTGCCTAAAGGCTCAAGGTAAACTAAAATGTTAAATTACTGTTACTCTAATTGTCACTCTTTGTATGACCAATATATTACTTGACTTCCTGTAATGAATCAGGCATCCTAATATATTTCAAGTTCTTTAGACTTTTTCAAAACCTCAGCTTCAGTAAAGGATTTTTTTAGCCAAAAAGAAAAAAAAAGTTATTCCACAACATTTATCTGGCATTGAATGGGATGGAAGGGAGAAGAAAATTAATCAATTTGATGATTCATCTGACTCTTCCAGAGGAGGATCAATTAAAAGGGAAACATTGCTACTTTAAAGTACAGGTCTAAATCTTTCCAAGTGTGTGTTGAAAAGTTACACCTTGGAAATTTTCTGGTCAGGTTTTTAAAATTATTTTCACTGACATCTAAAAATGTCATAGCACCGTGGGCCTTACCTTCTGAAGTCAATGGAGAGACTCAAGTCAATTTTGACAAACCCTCAGCTAGACCCTTTCAGACTTTGTTTCTCTTAGTCTTAGCAGTTTTATTTAGCCAGAAGAAAGCAAAATTCTGGAATTGTAAGTGTCAGAAAAACAGAGGCTGCAAAATATATTTTATCCTTCAGTGTCTGAAAATTAGGAAGACAAATGGAGAAGACAATTGAAAATACAGAAAAACCCAATGCAAAACCAACCCTCAAACAAAAAACAAGCTCACATACCCTCTTATCCCCACAAATCCTCAAGGTAGCTGCCTATTCCAAGAAGAGAAACAATACTCCTTCACAGTAACAGCAGCAGACCTCTACAGGGATTGACTATTAACTACTCAAAAGTTATTTTGCCAAGTTCTCATTTTCCATGCTAATAAGCTGCATGCACTGTATTTATAAAGTATCCATAAATAAAAAGATTGTATTTAACATTACCACATTGATAAAATTATTTTCTTTTAAAAATGCTATCATTGTTTTCCTTTTTTTAACCAAGGCGCAGGATTTTAATTAAAAAAACCAACAAACCACTATTTAAGACTCCAGTAAGAAATCTCTGAAAAGCAGAGAAAGAAATGCTACAATGGTCTCCTCCTGTGTGCTAGATCAACATCATGCAGTCAGGTGGGATCAACTACCATTTCCACCTCCAAATGAAGTAAAACTCAAATTTGTCTTGGCCAATAAAGAAAAATGATTAATATCATTGAACCTCTGTCAGAATATTTTGTGTTACATAGATCAAAAGGAATACATACAGTATGCAAACCTGTTATACTAGTAAAAAAGAATGTTTTTGCTGGCACAGAGTCACCTTCTATTTTCTTGCATTGCTGCCTGGCTTTTTCTTCCTGTCAACTGAGATCCATGCAAAATTGTTCTACTGCCTCCTGATTCACTGTCTGTATTCCTGCCTGTTTGCAACAGGCACAGAAATGTATTTCTATACATTCACTCCAAATTAGAATTATTAATCATCAATGTAAACACAGCATTATCCATCATCTTTAATGACTTCCTGCTTCTTAATGCTGAGTCTGCAAAATGCATTAATGTTTACAAATCTTGTTTCACAAAATAAAACCAGAATTCTAAAAAAATAGAATGTGTTCATCATAGGCTAAAACACAGTTTGAAATTAATTTATTTTAAATGGAAATTCATCATCGGGGCAATTTATTTTTAAACTGAAATCTCATTTATTTAAGAATGAGAAAAACAGGTGCAATTATTAATTAGGAGAACATCTATACAGTCTTTCAAAAGACTGATTTTCAAATAGATATTAACACATTTCTTGTGAATTATTTTAATATTTGACTTTTGAAAACATGAAGTAAAGCAAGCAAGAGAAGCTGAAGCTAAACTTGAGATTTTCAAAGATTCATCATGTAGTATGCATGTCATTCCATAAAAAAATTATAAGGACAAACTCCTTAGCTTTCTTCTCTCTCCTTGAAAATTCAAACCCATATATTTAACTGATAGTTTTGGGATACCTCAAATGAAATCATAACTGTCAGCAGCAGTGACATCCTACACCAAAACAGGTCTGAGATAACCACCGCATTCTATCTTGTCAGTGATACACAGAGCAAAGAGTGCTTGAAAAGGCAATGATACAATAAATCATAAAAATTCCTCCTGTTCGGCTGTCAGTCTACAGGTTTAAAAGCGCAAAAAGCAAGCTTTAACTTCTTGGACCATAAACACTTGCAAAAGGTGTTCTGGTCTATTGTATCTGCTTTCATATAACTCAAGCTTAACAAGTGTAAAGGATCTTTAGATTCCAGTGCTTTGTAAACATAACTTGACCACTTAAAACAAAAAGTAATTTATCAAGAGCCAACTATACAGTATGAAGACCAAGCTGAGACTTGAGTTGTAGAACAAGTCATTCCAAGGATCTTTCAAAGCAGATGCCATAAAAGTACTTTAGTTCCAAAAAGGTGAGGGAATAGCCTAAAGATTTGCTCAGAGCTTGGCAATCCCACCGACTGGTGTTTTCCACCAAATAAAAGACTATTCATTGGTTCTAATTCTTTCAGATCTGTCAGAAGCAGTTATGCCTCACAGTTATGTTGGCTGATTCATGAACTTCTAAATCTGCATGATATTCTTTCAGTAGACACTTTGGAGAGAACCCAATGCACAACCTTTCTGTAACAAAGACTTCTGCAAGACACACTATACATCTCTTTCTGTTTAAAAGGGCAAGAAAGGAAGCAAACAAGGCCAGGTTTTCCAAGAGACAGCTCTGTCATACTTTTTTATTATATTTGACCCATTCCAAAGAGAAATTACCTAGTGTCCTGATTTCTTCTTAATATTGTTAAAATATTAACAATGCATTTGAGGAATAATTGCAGAGGTTGCTGAAATGTCTATGGATAACCGAAGCATGAAGTGAGAATGCCAGCTGCAATGTGTGCAAATTAATCACATTCAGTCCTGGATAACTAAAAAGAGACTGTAGTCAAAAGTACTTTTTTCCAACTATGTCATAGTACCCAAGAGTCTCCCAGATAATCATGAATTCATCCTTACTTTTCCACTTAGAAATTAGGAATTACTAGTAGTATAAAGATCTGGTAGAGAGGAATATTATGTAACTTTTTTATGTCTGCATTTGGAAGCCTCTGGTATAACAGAGATTTCCAAGTCTCAAACTAGAATCTTAATCATATTTTATACAAAACCTTAACATGAAAACAGCTTTAAAATGCTCAAATTATACCACCTGAAAGATGAATTTAATTAAAAAAATGTGGTGCCTCGTACATGAAATACATTTCACAATCACTTTAGTAATTAGCTTTTCTCGACACAAAACATCACTGTTTTAACTGTAGTTGCTTTGGGACTTTCCAGGTCTGGAAGAACATTATTTTTCTTGACTAATATAACGGCTGGAATATACTGGATGAGAAAAGATACAAAGTATCAGATGTCCCTTGAGCACTGGCCCAACATACGGTCCCGCAAATTGTGGAAGATGGTGTTTTGGATAGTTTGCTGAATATTCTTAAGATGACTGCTCTTCCACTACGTGAGAAAGAGGGGTTTTTCTTATCCCTAAAATGACTGTCTTCAATAAGCAGTGATTCACTGAACTAGCCCTGAAGCTGCCTTTGGAAGCTCAGTATTCAAAAACCATCTGTGCCAGCAAGTACCAGGAGAGGGCTTTCACTTGATATTTAAACAAATTATACCCTCAGATATTTCAAACATATACTCTATATTTATGTATTTTGGGATACTAGCCATAGGTCTTGATGAAAAGCAAAATTATTTAATTATTATTATTCTTAAATACAGAAAAATACTTGCATTTAACCTCTACACTTTAATTCCATAGTAAAAAATTAGGGACTTTGAAATATGCAAATTCTGCATTCATGCCACCTTAGCACTACTCAAATATTTAACTTGTGAAGTTACTTGACCTAGTCTTGTGATGGTTAATGCTCTTCTTAAAGCTTTAACTCTTACAATTACATGAAAATATCTATTTCATAAACAAAAACATCCTAATTCTTAAAAGCCTTGCAATTCAAGAAAAAAGCTTGAAATTGTGAACTGAATAGATTCAAAATCCATAAGGTAAACAAAAGCAACTCAAAATTTATTATTTGTAATCTGACATTAAAGGTGCTTAAGGATACTAACTAAAGAACTTAAGTGGTTGCTGTCTTCCCTTTCCTTTATGTGTCATCCACTGCCCTACCTTCACCATCCACTGCTGTCTACCAACACAGCATTAACAGGACCCACACAGCAAATAATAATTAGGCAGTACTGCTACTAAATGCGTAACACGGTTCAGGAGTTACATACCTAACTTGATAACTATGCATTAAATTTCAAAAAGCAGTAACATTTAAAAGAGATTTCCAATAATTTTGTCTAGTATTATTAAATAAATTTAAAAAACTATACAATTCTGCAAATGCAGTATTATCAACTCTGCAAGGCAGAGAAGCTGAATTCTTCCAAAGTTATCTCATTTCTCTTTACCTCTTCTCTTTCACTCTTGATCTAAACCACATTACAATAATAAGCAGGCTGAATTACTGATGAGCTGCTGGCTGCTGCAGAGGAAGCTGTGTTTCTAGCAGATTATCTAAAATATGAGAAGACAAGAAAGGTACTAAAAAGAAAGTGAATGAAGAGCAGGTGATCTCAAGTTCGCTGCCTCTGCCTTGTTGTAAGTTCCTTTCCCAGTGCTCACTGGGCTCTAGGCCAAACTACTTCAGCAAGCTAAGCAGAAACTATTCACTTTTTATTGTTGTTAGGTTAGTTTTCTGCCAATTTATCAAATGGAAACGGGTTAGCACAGGGTACAACAAGAGCCAGAGCCAATGAAAGGGAAGGGGCAGGAATGCACTACTAGGGATTGGGATAGAGATCACATTCAGATTAGCTCAGGCTACTGTGTAATCACAGTCTGGAACTAGTTACACATTTGGCAGCAGTGTTATTTGAGGACGTCTTGCCCCTGCTCATCCACTTCTCTATAAAATCTTTTTTCCCATTTTTTGGAAAGGATTTTTTTATACGGCTGCATGGAGAAGCGAATCAAAGAACATATATGATGCAAAAATAACCTCACTCCAAAATTGCTAATTTTCCATCTGCCCAGGTAAAAGTAATCAAAAAACCCAGCTATACTAGTACAGAACAGGCAAATGATGGGCCTGGCCTTGGTAACTTAAGCTAATCCTTCCATGAAAAAAAAGTCTATTTAGCTATGGCTTGAAAAGAAGCAAAGAAGTCCAAATGAGCCCTGGCAATGTGAGACAGAGAACAAGTTTAAAGAAAACACACTTGAACAAAGTGCTGGTGGAAAAATATTTGCAATTATGAGCACAAGCTTTTTCACATTTATAAAAGCTGTATAAGAGTTGTTTCTCTGTATACAACAAACAGTACTTGATCACAGAAACACTAAGCTTTTCCATCAACTTTTTCTCTTAAGCAAAATAACCATCACTACTCCCTAAATTGACCTCCTGCTCAGATCAAAAGGGTATTATTAAAAAGATCCAATTTCCAAAGAGGACTTGTGAGCTAGTATTTCTGTTGAACCAAGAAGTTGGACTGAAATCCAACACTTCTCATGGAAAAAAAATGGCCAGTGCAACTAAGTAAAATATCAAGGAACAGTTAGTTCAGAAAAGGAAAAAATGTAACATGTGGGGAGGATGATTTGTAAATGGTGTATCTTTGGATCAGCAAACATGCAGTGTCCCAGCTGCAACAAAAGCAGACATATACCTCAAAAAAGATTAATGAGGAGACCAGCAACTTCAATGACGAAAACTGGACGTTCTGACAAAAAAAAAAGGGCAGGCCAAGAAAGCTCTTGCCAAGTCAGACCTTGCAAACACGAGATTATCAGTAGCAAGGACTTAAGCAGTTTAGCAATTGCCTAGAGAAATCAGAGGGTCATAGACCATGGTAGAAGTCAGACATCTGAAGGTGGAATTGGGCTAAGCGGATGTCTGTAAGACAGGACATAGTCTTATAATAGTTTTCTATGTTGTTTATAATCTCCAGAAATCCAAAGAAGAGAAATCAGATAGTCTTAGACAAACAACGCAAATTTCCAGTACTTTTTTTTGAGTGAAACATTTTTGAGGAGTTTATTTTATTTCTGCATCACAGCCCTAATGAGTAGCTCAGAATATTAACAGAAAGAGAGTTTCTAGCAGCCAACCTGCATAACACAGCTTCTACAATTGACATTGAATAATCCAGATACAGTCTCCAAGTCCTTGAATCAGCTTGCAGCCAGACACCAATGTGAGTTGGCCAGGGTGGTTAGAAGCTAGGAGGAGAGGGAAGGGAGCAATTCAGTCTGAACTGGCAGAAGATCCACACAACTCATGTATCCAGGAAATCCATGTATCGGCAAAAACTTCAAGGACAATTTGTCAATTGAATAACACAGAAGTTCAGCAAAATTTGGGCTAGCGGAGAAACAAAAGGAAGCAAAAAACCTCCAGAAGCCTTTAGATTTGCCACAGACCTTTATCTTTCCTTGAAGCACTGTACCAGAAGAGCTTCTAAGTAGCTTCTAGAGCAAGAGGGAAGCTGTTTACCATAAACCCATTCAGGCATATAGCTCTGAATAAAATGTTTCACCAAAAGGTGACCACAATTTGGTTCATCATACTATGAAAAGCTTAAAAAAGGATGTTTTTTAAAACAAAGGCAACAGACAACAAAAAAATTAAATTCTGATACTTAGGAAAAAATATTCCTTTGGTGAAGTAAAACCAAGTGGGGAATGTACATTTGTTAAAATCTGAAGGGATCCATGTATTATTAGAAGGTTCAAATTATTTTTAAATTAATCTTGTGTGAAAGCTAATGCTATCCCTATCCAATTGAGCTTGTAATGAAAGCTTCTGTTGGCCTGTTGCTGCAGGATTTCTTACAGGTGCACATGGAGGAGAACAGAATGTTTTACTGAATGTGAGACAAGGAGAGAGACTGAAAGGACAAGAATTTAACAGGACAACACAAACCCTAGGAAGCTCCCTTGGTCTGAAACTAATTTGACCAGAAAACGGGAACACTTCCTACATATCTGAAGGTATAAGTCAACTTTAGAATATAAAACTTCTATTCCTAGCTCAGCTAATTCCTTAGCACTAATCTTAGCACATGAAAAGAGAGAGAGAATTCAGATAAAAGCTATCCAAAAAGGGAAACAAAAAGGCCTTTGGAAATGCTTGGCATTTAGACAGTCAAATGTCTGAGCCAAAACTGTTAGGCAGTTACTCAAAACAAAATGTTTGCATTTTTGTCAGAACAGACATAATAGGGAGGATTACTTTGACTCCTATTGTGTAGGCATATTTAGCAGAAACAAAAGAAGCCCAACTATACCTGTACTATACAACACAGTACTCTACAAGAGTTATCCTAGGTAATGCAAGCATGTTACTGTAGTTCTCTACCTTGGCTAATATATATCCCACTTTTGAGGATTTTGCATTGCATTGAGTAGTATAGCTATTTCTCCCTCTAAGATAACAGGAAAGCCATGCTAACAAATCTGATTCTACTTCTAGAGCACAGTATTATTATTAAAATTACATACAATTTAGCATGATTACAAACTCATCTCTGCAGTTGCAGGGGACAACCAGCCATTCTGGAAAAAGTTTTGACACACGTTTGCCACAAAAGCACACTTACTGGTATTACTACAAGCTCTGGGTCCAAACTGTAAGCAAGACTACAGTTATGTTTTTCCAGATATTTCTTCATGCCCTACTCTTTTTTCTGTTTTCCTTTGATTTATGCAGTATAAAGGCAATGAACTGTTTAAGCGAGAGACCTATATTTCACATTTAACTTATTTTTAAAATACGCTTTAATTATCTGTTGAAAATTAACACTTGAAAATAGAACTAAGAGAAGATGTTATTTTAACTGTGGCAAGATAAACTGGACTTGCAGTCCTCCTAATTCAGTCATTTGCATCACCTTTTCCAAGTTACACAGTTCACTGAAAATATTGGCACATAGCATCTGTAGTTATTCCTACTAGGTTTTGAAACAATTAATTCTCTTATTCTGTGTATAGACATATACCTCTCCTCCTATGGTAAGCAGTCCAGGCGAATCAAGCTTCCGTTTCTTTCGGGGACCGATAGCTGCCAATGCAGTTAGATTGGCATCCCTCTGCCTCATTTGTGCAAGTTCTTGTTGCTGCATCTATTAGAGAGAGAAAAAACTCTGTTTAGTTTTTATTCTATTGTCATATCAAAAAGTTATTCTCACACTTGCAAGCATTAGGTAAGTCACACATGAGCAATCCTTAACAGTACTCTGCTGTTCCTAGAAATACCATTTTAGCAGTTCAAGCATGCAGCCTTGCAGTAGAGTAATAAAGAAGATACAGAAGTTCTCTTGACTTTCCACAGGATTTCTGCTTCCAAATAACTCAACTGTTTTTGAAAACTCCATCCTTATCCTTGATAATTGCCTTAGCCAGTAAGTACTATATACTAACTACCCATCTCCAGTTTAAGATTGATATGACAAGTGTAAATACCAATACAAATCCTCAAAAAGTATCTCATTTTCTTTCATCTCAGATTTACTTGGAATATTTCAAATATACTTGATATTTGCTTCCAAAAAAATTCATATCTAAATGAATAAAACACCTCTATAAATGTTAGCAGAAGGTAATGCTGACACAAAACCCCTACAAACTGACTTTTCAATTGCTTGCTGGGATTAGGATTTAGGTAACAACACATTTAACTAGTTTAAGGCTAAGAAAACAACCTGCCACGACATGATGAAGAGCTAAGATTGCATATTCATTATAAACTGTATAATCCTTTTAGAGAGTTAATGATAAGAGACATATTCCCATGAACAGTATTACTTTAACAAATATTCTGATCATCAATACTACACAAGAATAATTGATTAGGTAACGCAGCACATGATTTTAATTAGATAACTGACAAGTGTAGAAAGAAGTGTCCCAGCCATTACTTAAATGTGAGCTGCGTATACAAGTGGGGCCGGAACTATCTTGGCCAATGCTAAAAGGAAAGGAGGTTTAAACAAAGAAGTACCAATGTATGGTATCTCTTCTCCATTCACTTCTGCCTAGAAAAAGCAGGTCCGATCCATGTATCCTATTTAGTGCATTTTTCAGGTTTATTCATTTAGCAATGCAACATACTTTCACGTTCTTCAGAAAAAGAAAATTCAGTACATTTAGAGTTTGAAAACCCTTTTTTTCACATTTTTATGCTATATATTTTGCAACTTCAGTTATTATCATAATGTCAATATAAAATTGTCTACAAATACACATCCCATGTATCTACAGGATAAAAGAATTTCCTAAATACAAAAAAGAAATGTGGAAAAATATCTAAATAACAGTGCAAAGGTCTATACATACTTCTCTTTGCCAACTCATATTAGGTTTTTAGCTCAAATATCTTTGGCTCTCTTCCAGATTAAATGCCAGTTAGACAGACCTGCCCGCTTACCCTTTCAAGGTAGATAGCAACAGTGGTGAGCTCTAATCATTTACAAAGGTCATGATCGGAAGCTAGCCCGTAAGCAGTCATTTAAAATTCGATTGATCCCTATTTGTAGTCAGGGAAAGAAAATGGACATTTCAGCTGTATTGTAATTATGAGGCTTCAAGGCAACTGTAAATAGATGTGCAAATCCAGATACTGGCAAATACCTTAGAGAAGAAATTATTACTATAGTATAACATATATCCACGAAAGGTTGAAGATAAAACTGCATATAAAAAAAGATCAATCATCTTTTTGCTAATTTGCCATGCTTGCCAGCCTATAAGGGTTATCACAATTATCAGAAGTCTGATGAATATTTAAGCAAGGGCCAACTGGCTTAGAGTGATCTTAGACAAAGTTGTAAAGTGGATGGCTTCACAGAATAAGAAATTTTGCACTGGACTAAGTATTCGTTTCCTAGGAGGTGCAGGTCAGAAATATAGTCTGACAGATAACTGGTATCATGCAAACCTTATTATATGAGTATCTTGTCCAAAGTCACCATTTTCAAACCAACAGTAAGCTAATACTGGGCTCTTTTTACTACCTGTACTGCAATACACAAGTGATTGTTTCAACATGTAATATAAGCACATAGTGCCTCTGAAAAGTTGCTCTATGAACTATAATTTAGTATTTTTTTTATTTTTGCGTGTGCAAATTGTAAAACAAAACATGCCATTTCTCTAAATTACACATATTGGGACAAATCTTGCCCTCACATCAAAACCTGCAAAGTGTCTGGTGCTGTTTTACCAAGCAAACATGGAATAGATTCAAGAGTCTGCAGAACAGTTTGAGCTCATTTATTCCTCAGGTTATTTGTCCTTTCTTTTTTATTCAGTGAGAACAGCTAAAGATAGTTCTTGATATCACATACTAATTTTTGACAAACGCGTTAGCCTAGCACTGATTGTCCAAACAAATGTTCAAGATTTTCACCCACCTATAATTTAGCATGTGACAGGAAACCTGGCTCAGCAGACGGAGCCAAAGGGGCTGAGCTCTGTTCTGCTGACACTGGGTGAATACCGGCAAGACCTTTCCCTTCCCTTCCCTTCCCTGTGCCTCTCACCCCGCTTCACCCTGCTTGGCTATTTGGGCTATAAGCTCTCCAGACGTGGCTCCTCCTGTACTACGTGCCTCACTTATCATCTAGCCCCAGTGGGACTAACAGACACTACTTTAATACAAATAAGGAATATGCTGCCAGGTACAAAAACTCCAGAGAAAAACACAATATAGTTTCTGATACTGGATTTACAGTACACACCTTGGTATACTACAATAGAAAAGAACAATCTTCTTACGTAAGCCTTAATGAATGTTGGTCAAAACACAAATACATCAAACACACGCATCATGAGTAAGATCACAGTATCCTGATGTTTTATAAAATAAGGGCTGAAGTGCTGAAATGCTTGATTGATACTATATTACACAAATTCTCATCAATCTTTTAAAAATGTTATCACTGATGATTTTTTTTTTTTTAAAGCTCATCTGAAGGCAGAGGATCATAAAATTACATTTAAAAATAAACAAAAGAATTATGATCCTGATTACCAACAGAGGCATTCATCTCGCAGTGGTTAGTGTACTCCAGTTGGCTTAAGGGAATATCTTTGTATACTCACTATTAACTATCAATTTGCTTACAATAAAACATCTTTGCAGTTTATGGATACCTACTAGCAAGACATTTGACAAGATTCCTGGAGCAGACTAACCACCATTGTTGGCTTCTTCATACTCCCATTCCAACTTTCTCTTCTTTCCATCTCCAAGTCACATACTTCTGTTTTTTCATACCCTACATCAGATTACCTGTACCAAATCTCTTTCCTAGTCATCATCTGACTCTTCTTCAAAAATGTTATCTGCAATTGTAATCTTTGTTTAAAAAAAAACAAAAAACAACGCAGTATCTTGGCTTCCGTTCAAAAGAAGGGGACACTATACCTTTCATAAAGACATTTACACATGCAATATGGCTGCTAACATCTGATTCAACAGGAGCTTTTCAAAATGAATGCCGTGCTTATATGAATGATTTTTAATAGTCATAAAACCTGACAAGGCTATTGCAGGTATCTTGCAATAAGTTTAGGGATAGCCAAACAGTTTTGTGGGAGTTGTGTAATTAACGTAGATTTAATTACTCTGCTTTGGTGTCAGCAGAGATTACTTTTAAGACGTACCTCTTGTACCACCAGATGCCAAATGGATGACCCTGACCAGTGGAGGCTCTTTTCCCCAGTATACACTGGAATTGCATTCTCTGCATCAAGTGGAAATGACTTTGCAACCAGTTCGGTGTACATAGTTCCAAAGTCACCACCCTCTGAATTCTCAGCGCTAAGAATAATGTGAATTTAATGTAGCCATCTTCAATGTTCTCAAATTACTCTTAAAAGTACCTGTGAAACTAAAGCTACTTAAGCTTACTTTACATGATCAATTATATTTTAAAGTAAGAAAGCAGCCTGTTATTACAATATAATTTATCTTCTAACTAAGCCAGCTAATAATTTCTGGATATTTAAACAAATGAAGCACCTGCTAATATCTATACATCCTGATAAAATAAATAAATTTCCTGTTAATTAACATGACTTAGCAGAAATGAATCTAACTCACTACATCAACCAACAAGATGCAACCATTTGATAGCTGCATTCATTCACACTCTCATTTTCATATTGGACTGCTGATGCAATCTCATTCTTTAACTTGCCTTCATCACAATTAATATGGATATATTTATCAATAGCATATTAAAATTTCTGCCCTCTGGGAAGGAAGCAATGCTTCAGTCAGAACCTCACTAATCAACAACAATTAACTTTTTTGAAAGTCAAAATATTTATCAAAACACAGATAAATATTCCAATGTATTATACAAGAAAAATGCTTACAGATGAGATGCTGTTCCTTGCTCCTTATCTGATCCCAATTTATTTTTAGCATGCCATTTACTTACTGAGAGGTATTTCATTACTTAACGACAACTTTAACTTAAAGAGATCCCTTTGATGAAAAGCACAGTATAAGAATTAGCACCAATATTATTTCACACAATGAAATTTTCTTCTTTGTGACAGTTGTACAACACTAAAACCACAGAAAGAACACTACTTTAATAAAGTAAAGGTAACAACAGAGGTTCTAAAATTTTAGTTTGTTTTCCTTAGATCATTATTTGTTATGATACATTTAGGTATTTGGAGAGAACTGCCACAAGCCATATGCCACAAGGAAGTCAGCCGTATGTCTATCTGAAGTATGAACATTAGATCTTAAATACTAGATTTAATAATTTGCAAAAAACAAGACCACGCTTATTCATGGCATGCTCTGTAAATAATTTTGTGACAGAAACTAAGCATTTACTTTAGTCCTTTTTCATTTTAAGCCTTTTCTGCACTACAAGCCATCGTGAGAACAGCCACTGAGATATTAATAAATAAATACATGGTGTGAATATATGCTCAGTGAATTTTTTTTCTTCTTGGATTTCTACTTCCACCGGCAGTTATGGCAGTCCACACAACTGGAAGAAACCACCTGTTTCACAGATGAGTAGGGATTCATTTTCAAGATTTCTTTAAGGACTAAATCCCCATCCACTACTCCAACTAGTGTCATGATAACCACAGAGAACAGTGAAGATTTTTTTTCACTTTTCTACAAGATCAACTAAACCAAGAGTAAATTCAAGGAAGTTATGGCTAGAGGAATAAATTCTATGGATTTGTTCAAGGTATGAATTTGGTCTGGAAAGACAATTATAAAACAAATGCTGGATACTTGGTATAAACACCCACAGATCTCAAGTGGAACACCACTTCAAATCCAGAAAATTAAATGGCCTAGCAGTGGCTGTAATCTGTACTGTCAACAGAGAATTATTCCTCTTCAGTGAGCACAAAAGTGAATCTCCCACGAGATTCTCCCGTCTGTTAACATCAGCTATGCAAGCATCCCAGTGAATCTCGCTTGCTCACCTGAATCTGCAGGAAAAGGGAATGTCAAACAGCAAACAAGCCACTGCACTACTCATCAGAAAGACAGGAGTTGTTCAAAACCATGAGCAAAAAAGCATCTTGAAAGGAAAGCGAAATGTGCTCCAAATGGAGGGCAAAACCTAAACAAACTGAAATTAGCTTTGTTTAAAGCAGAGACGTAGATGGAAAAAGAGCCTGAGCTGTAGCTGCTAAGGACTGGACTAAGAGAAATTTCCTTCAATACAATCAGAAAGTAAGAGGATGACTGGAACTCTAACAATTCAAGTTTACACATAAATACCTTCAAAAATAAAAGGGAGAAGAGGGAGTGGCATCACATCCGAGAGAGAAAGGTCAAGGAGGGGTTTCTCTACCTACAGGAGGAAATCAGGGATGTTTTTTGGCCTGGAAGGAAAATAACCCGGTGACAGAGAGACGGAGATGATTGTGAAGATAAAGAAGAAAGAAGAGCTTGAGGAAGTAGTCAAGTATGTTTAAATACTGTCAATATAGAATTTGATAAGGGAATAGAAGCTGAGCTGTAAAAGTAAGTTTCCGTAGTCAGAGAGCCAACTCAGCCCACAAAGAGCTAGACTTTGGCTACTAACAATCCCAACCATAGCTCAGAAATACCGCCTAAGAAGAAGAAAGGAGGACAGAGAAGAGGCTAACAGCACTACAGAAGCTATAAATATTGACAGACTGTAAACCGCAATCAAGAATGAAGACAGCCAGGAATGAACACCGAACAGGAAATTGGCAACGGAGAGTGCTAAATGGCAGAAATGTTTGATGAAAGCAAGATCATATAAACAATGATTTAAGCATTGATTTCTAGCCAATAGGCATCAATGGAGATCCCTGCTAATTCTGTTTGCGATGAATGGTTTAATTGCTGATAACAGGGTCATATGCTGGGAAAAGCTTGTCTTAATTGATGGTTCTGCAACATATATCTATCAGTCTCAGACAGTGATTACACCCCCTGGAAAAACATCTTTTTTGCCGAGGAGAGCCTGAAATGTGGAACCATTACACATGTCCTAAGATGTCCACAACAGAAGGTGCAATTAAAAATTGAAACTCATTAAAAATGCTGGCAGTAACCTCAACAAGTCCAGGACAATGATCGAGAAGGATCAGTACATCAGTGAACTTCAGGGAGAGAGTCTTGAAAAACAGATAATGTCTGCAGAATGCCCGTACTATGCTTCTGCCTCTCTTTTGCATTACCGAAGTCTCTAAAGGTCAGCAGAACTTCTATAGCAATAGCACTCTGACTGGTAAGAAACTGGCCCAAAGTAGCTGAAGTTTAGAAGCGGCACTGCAACAATGCAATACCAGAGAAGTTTTACATGTGTAATAGCAAATCATACACTGAACATGTTCTGTGAGACTTTTAAATATTCACAGCTCTGCCACATTGTATCTAATTTTCTTCAATACAAAGCTGGATGCTACTTCTCCACAAGCGTTCTCTCACAACTCAGTAGAAGCTCCAATCATCATTTGCAATGGTTGTACACCTATTTGAAGTAGGTCAAGATTTTACTTTACTGAAAAAGGTGTGTGTGTGTTGAGTGTCGTGTGTCCGTCCCCCCCCCCCGTTGTTTTCTTTCCCATGCACTTTTAACAACGGTTGAAAATTATTGCACAGCGTTTGAAAAAACCACCCTGGGCAAAGACCAAGCTGGGAACATTTCAGCCCCCAAGATGAATGTTTCTCAAAATAATGAGCATCTGAATACAGTTCTGGAACCTTAACTGGGGTACTTGTGACCAATGTCTTTCTTACAATAGACATTTATGTTTATTACACCTAATTTCATTATGTTTTAGAAGTTTACTCAAACTTTCCATTAACATTTGCCCTATTACTTTCAACACAATATATGTCAAACTTCTAATATAGAAAATGCCAGGTGCATCCTGCCTTTCATTTTTATTTTTCCCTGAAGAAAAGCCTTAATTGTAATTTTCTCAAGTCATGGAACATTACCTAGTTAAATGCAATTTTTTAAATAATTATCAGTAAACTACAATTTTATCTCCTTACTACTCAAGACCATATACTGTCTGAACTGATTCATACATATTCATACTCGTAGGTTTAATTTTCTTGGAAGTCTCCTTACAAGATTACTCATAGCTTACAAAAAATCAAAAGCATGAAGAATTTTGAGAGTGATTTTAAAAAGCCTTGTAATTTTTAACACACTTTGTCTCTAGTACTATTTTATTCCCCAAATAGTTTGAAGTTCTCCTTATCCCACTAGTCCCCTTTAATCAACTAATGCTCTTTATGGGTATCTATGAACTTCTTTTTGTTAATTCTGTATATTCTTGGTTGTTGCCTTTATGATTTTCCAAATACAATGCACTATTTTAGTTTAGCTTAAAACCATTTATTGCTGCAACTCTCCAACCATCTCTTAAGCTACATATTCCTATCTGTAGTATACAATGTATAATAATTACTTTTTTTTTTAGAAAGATATCTCAAATTCCTCTGAAAGAGTTCTACAACAATGGGGTTTTCTTGTCCTTCCAGTAACCTTAATCATTACATTTCTTCATTCCTCAAAAACAGTTGTTGGAGCTCCAGCACATTTTGTCTGGTTTTGGTTATATTATTCCTCAAACAAGTTCTCTACAGTAGCACCAGTTCCAGACTCTTCTATACTAGGATGAGGACACACCTATTTTAAGCCTTGACATTTTTTAGGTCCCATAATGGTGTTTGAGCAAAGGGTTTCTGAGGCACAGAAAACTGGCAGGATCAGCATTACTAGAGCTGGCAACTTTTTGAAATGCCAGTAACTTACTTGTAGTGAGATCAGAAAAAGTCCTGAAAGAATTTCCCTAAGATCTGTTATTTTAGTTTTTGTTATCCGTCTTAATTTTATTTCGGAGCAACACAACAATGGACAATTACAAATCTTCTCAAACTGTTCCTCAAAGGAGACGAGACGTACTCATACAGTGTAAATATGACTGGTAAGAATACCAGCCAAAAAGCTTGATAGCTTACACACAGGCTTCTGAATTCAGGTGCAAGCAACAGAAGAATATCCTCACTCTTGGGGCATTGGTGAGAAAGACCGGTTAAGATCTTTTCCCAGGCCCTGTGTTAATCTAAGTGGGGGTTTACCATTCTCCCAAGATTTCTAGGATGTTCTCCTTTCCCCCTGAAGTGAGACACTATGCAAGGGCTCCAAAACTGGTGCTTTAATGAAGACTAGGGAATATAAAATACAGTGAAAACCTGTATGAACAACAGTTATGTTTAGAATTACAAACTAGAGTTACAAAGAGCAGCAAACTTGTTGCGCTGTGGCTTTAGTTAGGGAGGTCTGACAGAAACCTGGGGATAATGGGAGCTAACACAACTAAGAAGTGAGGAAATAAGCTTTGCTTTTTTAAAATCATACACTGGAGAATAGGAGGCTCAGATGAACCTCACAACCAAGCTTTCCATCAGCTCCCCACGCTCGCAGCTGGAGTGCATGCAGTAACTCCCAGAGGCTATACTGTCCACTGTAATACAGTGTTAAAGGTTGTACTAGAACATGAATCAACTGCTCCGTTTTTCAGATGGTGAAGTATCCCTGAAATAAACATTTTTGAAAATACCCTTTAAAGAATCTTTCATTGTGTCTGAGTAATACAACAGCTACTTGGATAGTGAAAACTCTCCATGGCTGCTACAACTTTGTGTTAGTACTATGAGACTCTGATCAAGAATTTTATCTGCACGATCTTCTCCAGGCATCACGAGTTTCAATAGCATTGCATGGCCTTTTGTTACTTTTATTTCTATTCCTTCCATCTCTGGCACATGCTTGAAATCTGAAATAATTAAGAACCAGTACACCAGAACTGTACCAAAACCATGGGAAAAGTATGTTCTTGGTTAGCATATCAACAGAGTCAACTGAAGACCGAGGTACGTAGGAAGAGCTCAGCTTTGTGGAAGTGAAGAGGTATGTTATACTATAAAATCTCAAGTCAGTCTGAAGCATTTTCCTCATTTTTCAAAAATAAGTATTTCTATTTTTTTGTAAAATTTTTCTGCCTATATGCCATTACCTCAAAACTTCAGAACGACAGAAATTTTAAGTGCATTTAAAATACTAGATAATCAGAAATTCTGGTAAGAGGCTTTATTAACTAGATTATTCCAAAAGAAAATGCCAGGATTTTGATACCAGTCCTCTACCATTCTTATGGGAAATCTGCATCTTGAAACTGCCAGCCTCATTTGAGGAAATGAGGCAAATGTAGCGATTTACTAAAAATCATTTGGCTATAATACGTAATTTTAATCAAATAGTTAGAGAGAATGGCATTGAAGTTAATTTCTGAAGTGTCATAAACAGATGGGAAATGCGTAGTGTAGAGACTGGTTGTGCACTTAACGCAATATCCTTTTTTGCAGTCTGGATTGTGGTTTGATCAAGTCTAAGTGACATGACAAAAACAATTTTAATTTATTCTGAAACTATATTCAACTAAAGAATACACAATATAGCAAGTATGCTACTCTTTTCAAAAGCAAGATTTGAGGCAGAGCAGTATCGGGAACAAAAATAGCCAGACGCCCACCTTCTTCTCCCCCTTAAAAGTTGTGGGAGTAGTACTGGGGGTTCACTTGCAAAATGGAAGTTCCACTGGAGATGCAAAACAAGCTTGAAATTTAAATAATCTACATCTTTTCTATTTTAGATTTAACTATAGCAAAACCGCTACTGCTCATTTCTTCAGCAGATCAAGGGAACAACATAGCACAGTGTGGGGACAAAATATTTCAAGCAATTTTTCATACACTGACAAGTAGTAAATTAGGGAATCTTGTAAGTACAATACAGTAGTCATCCCCTTCTATTGATCACATACAATTTACATCTTACAAAGATGTGAATTCTTGCATTCTCACTCCACAAGGAAAATCTCAATGATTTATTCATTTCAAATAAAAAATAGAAGGTAGATGAGAAGAATTACTTCACAGGCTGTAGCTTTCTCAGGGCACTAGTGCTAGGCTCTTCTTTCGCACTGCCCGAAGGGCCTTTGTGTGCAAGTCCCTCTAATTAACAAGGTGAATCATGCAGCAGTTCCCTAATTAGTGAACATGACAAGCCAATGGAAACAAGCAGACAGACCTGGCGTACAGATATGGTCAACAAAAGGCACAGCAACACACCATTAAAAAATGTATATTTCATGTAAATAAAACACAAAAAGTAAGAGAACCAGCGTAATACCTAATTTCCCTTTTCATGTTTTATGCTTATTCCTCATTTATTGCAGATATAAATAACGACACAATAAATCAAGGTTTCCAACTGCAAGTCACACCACCTCTCCAAAATCAAAGAGTAGCTATCCTACATGAATAAGCATCTGCTTAAGGGGCATTATTTGTTTTCTCTCTTGTTTTTCTGCTTTAAAGAACTGCAGTTACATTAAGCTTAGCACTTTAAGAATCCCTTAATTAATTCTATTCAAAATTATTTTTTCTTGAAATCCTTTTTCACCAATAGATGAAATGAGTGCAATAGTTGCACTATTATTATTACATTATAAAAATGCCTACATTCCCAATATGTAATAATTTCTAACTTTTGTATAAGGATAAGTAAAAGTGAATAATCAAAGAATCAGATTTGCATTAAAAAGGAAATGAGATGATCTAAAATGTACCTCCTTACATTCATCTTTTCAAGTAAAATATTTTAAATCTTTCACTCTTCCTTCCGCTTTTCCCAAAAACACTCTCTCCATCTCCAAAACAACACATGGGGGGTTAATTCATTTCCAATTTATTGCAAATTGAACCTTTGATTTAGATCTTAATGATCCTTCAACATATTGGAGGTCTAAAATGTGTGTCACCAACAGCAGAATCTAATTCTTCACAGAAAAATTCCACTATATTCGTTGCTATCTATTCCTCGGCACATTATAATAAGCGAGGAAAGCTATAGATTATGCTCTCATTACAGGCTCCTCATCCTCACAATCTTGAAAACAAATATTTCTGACTTTCCTCTTCTAATTGGGTAAAATTTCCTTACGTTCTAAAACTGGCGTTCAAAATACTGATGTCTAAAAAACCCTCACTTTTCTGAACAGTCCAGTTTTAAAAATATAGGATTAAAATACTGACCCCTATGTAATAATAGTTCTACATGCCTTTAAATGTTCTTTTTTGGCTATAAATTTGAAGAATATTTAATAATGTTCTATCATAGAACTGATTAACTGTTTCAAAGCAGTTTTAAGTTCAGTGGAAAAAATCACATTAAATACTATCAGAGATCACGAGCAGAAAGCTAAAATCACTACAAGCTATTTGCTGTGTTCATTTTTTTTCCCTTCTTAGTATATGTGAACTTCCCCTAACTTCTCTTAGATCCCACTCAACATAACCATTCTTAGGACAGTGCAGAACAGCTTTAAACACAGGCTGAAAAGTATCCTCTTTTAACATCAAGGCACAGCGGATAATCTGCTAACAACTGAACTATGATCTGCCATATGCACAGAGGAAGTATTCAGCAAACAACCTGTCACAAACGCTTATTGTTTCAGTAACCAACTCACCAAAGGACTTCGCTTTATAAAATATATTACGAACTCTGGCACACAATTTATTATCAAAGACAGCAGTAATTAAATGTGAAACTACTGCAAAAAAGAAAACAGATTCAGTGCATTAAAAAGCTTTACATTCTTCTTTGCATCTTAAATAACAAAATCAAAGTGAGGAGATTGGAAATACATGCTAAATATGCAAAACCAGAAATTAATGTGAAATCACAAAATTTTGAGTTCATTTTCAAATAAATGGTATACATAAGCACAGATTATTTTTTACATATAATTACAAAAATATTTGGCATGTAAGTAAAAATGCTAAATGTAGCTGATAACAATAAATCATAATTGTCCACAGGAGATGTTTTGGTATCTAGTATCAGAGGAACAAATTGTGTTTGTTTAGAATACTGCTACTGATGTCACCAGAGTTACTCCGGAGTTACAATGGTGTGACAGAGAAGAATTCATTTTCCAATATTTTAAATATGAGGAACACACATTTAAAAAGTGACAGGAGCAAAAATGCACTAAGAGGCAAACAGGGCAAAAATAAAAATCCCCGAGACAAAACAGTCAGATCATTCTCATTTTTGCGACACAGCCTACCACATGTTCTCAGCATTCCCGAATGCTGGCATGTCTGCTAAGGCAGACATTTACTTCTCCATCAGATTTAGGGAGTTTGTTTTTAAAATTTCAGTACTAACCAGAAATAATCTCTCCACATAGATAGATGGACAGATGAGCATTTTTTTACTCAGGAATTATTTTTAATGCCTCAGTTAAAATTACAAGAGGATATTTATGAAATGTACATTTATGATTTTTTTTCTTTTGTATAGCTGAGCAGATAACAGAAATCATCATATATTGCAATGTTCACAGAATCATCAACTGACAAATACATGCATTTTAGATAACATAACAATGTATGAGATATTTAAATATGCATTATAATTGCTCTATATCCAAAACATCAAAAAATACAGAGCAGAACAGTATCACATATTACTGAAACCTCAGCATCTTCTACCAAGCACCATGACTGCACGCAACACACACAAAAGTTTAGCTCAGTTGTGAAGTATATTTATTTCTATGTAAATTACTGAGATTAAACCTTGACAAAACTAGGATTAACAACTGGTCTCAGAGAACTATGCCAGAGAGTCTCTTATGACCTCAAGTTACTTTTCTCCTCTGAGAAGTGACATCTCCAGTATAATCCAGAGCATTGTTCGACTTCTGCATCCTAAAATAAGGCACAAGTTTTCAACCTGAGACTAAATTAAAGAAATTTATAGGGTTAGCTAGTGTAGCTGCATGTTCTTTACATATTTTCCATGCAAGCAGGAAATCTGTATCACTCTACCTTATAGTCACCTAGATCATTAAAAAAGTAAAATAGCTAAAAGATGCAAACAATGTATATTCTTAGAGGGGAAAAAAAAAAATCATCTTGTATTTATGTTTTCTGACACACCCTAGTAAACAATGGATTCCCTGAACATATTGCTTAAGAAGGAAAAACTGGCAACTGTTAATGACAGACCATTATTAAAATAGAGAACAATTTTGTTGACTACTGAACTTACTCTTCCTCAAAATAGGAAGCTGAAAGCGTTTTACGTAATTAAACAGCAGCAGACACAGTGAAGTGGTAATGTATATTCAATAACCTTCTTAATTATTACCTGTCATATTAAGACACAGCAGATATCCCTACACATTCTACAGGTACCCTATACTGGGGAGTCTATCTCACTTCTCCAGAGCTGGCAGATGTCCATTAGAGCCACAAAGTGGCTGCCTTAAAACTAAGGGCTCCTTATAAAAACATATATCGAACTATTCCAGAATTTAAACATAGATTTTGAAAATAAATAGTCAAAATTATTCTATTTCTCATAAAAATGTGCTCTGTTCTCACCAATCTCACTTCTGTTTCATATAGAGTGAACATTCTCCCTCTCTCCTGTCTTCCCGTACACAATTAACACCTGAGTTCATTTTTTTATGTTCAGTCTAATTTCCCATTTTGTGTATTTGACACCTTCCTAAAGCTTATTTGACTTGTCTGACATGTTTGCCAGATATGAGCACTTCTTCCATGACACATTATTTTTTCTTACTTACTCTTACTGTGCTGGTTTTGGCTGAGATAGAGTTAATTTTCTGCACAGTAGCCACTCTGGGGCTGTGTTTTGGATTTGTGCTGGAAACAGTGTTGATAACACGGGGATGTTTTCGTTATTGCTGAGCAGGGCTGACACAGAGTCAAGGCCTTTTCTGCTTCTCACCCCACCACACCAGCGAGGAGGCTGGGGGGCACAAGGAGCTAGGAGGGGACACAGCCGGGACAGCTGACCCCGACTGACCGAAGAGATATTCCATACCGTATGATGGCATGCTCAGCGTATAAAGCTGAGGGGAAGAAGGAGGAAGGGGGGACCTTCGGAGTAATGGCATTTTGCCTTCCCAAGTAACCATTATGCGTGATGGAGCCCTGCTTTCCTGGAGATGGCTGCACACCTGCCTGTAGATGGGAAGTAGTGAATGAATTCCTTCCTCTGCTTTGTTTGCGTGCGTGGCTTTTGCTTTACCTATTAAACTGCCTTTAGCTCAAGCCATGAATTTTCCCACTTCTACTCTCCTGATTCTCTCCACCATCCCACCAGGGTGGAGTAAGCGAGTGGCTGCGTGGTGCTTAGTTGCTGGCTGGGGTTAAACCATGACACTTACTTTTTGGGAAATTAATAGATTTTCATGCACCTTGACACGTGCAGAGAAGCACTTGTGGGTGATGTGATGGTTGGAGACCGTCTTGGGTATAGCAATCACAAAATGATAGAGTTTTCAATTCTTGGAGAAGTAGAGGAGGGGGGTCAGCAGAACTGCTACCTTGGACTTCCGGAGGACAGACTTTGGCCTGTTTAGGAGACTGGTTGACAGAGTCCCTTGGGAGCCAGTCCTGAAGGGCAAACGAGTCCAGGAAAGCTTGACATTCTTCAAGAAAAAAATCTTAAAGGCACAGGAGCAGGCTGTCCCCAAGTGCCAAAAGACAAGATGGCAGGGAGTAAGACTGGCCTGGCTAAATAGAGAGCTGTGGCTGGAACTCAGGAAAATAAGGAGAGTTTATGACCTTTGGAAGAAGGGGCAGGCAAATGAGGAAGACTACAAGGATGTTGTGAGGTTGGGCAGGGAGAAAATTAGAAGGGCCAAAGCCCAACTAGAACTTAATCTGGCTACTGCCGTAAAAGACAATAAAAAATGTTTCTATAAATACATTAGCAACAAAAGGAGGCCTAAGGAGAATCTCCATCCTTTATTGGATGCGGGGGGGAAACATAGTGACAAAGGATGAGGAAAAGGCTGAGGTACTTAATGCTGCCTTTGCCTCAGTCTTTAACAGTAAGACCAGTTGTTCTGTAGGTACCCAGCCCCCTGAGCTGGGAGACAGGGACAGGGAGCAGAATGAAGCCCCCATAATCCAAGGGGAGATGGTTAGCGACCTGCTATACCTCTTAGACACACACAAGTCTATGGGGCCCGATAGGATCCACCCAAGGGTACTGAGGGAGCTGGTAGAAGTGCTCACCAAGCCAACGTCAATCATTATCAGCAGCCCTGGCTAACCCAGGAGGTCCCAGTAGACTGTAAGTTAGCAAAGGTGATGCCAATCTACAAGAAGAGCCGGAAGGAGTACCTGGGGAACTACAGGCCTGTCAGTCTGACTTCAGTGCCAGGGAAGGTCATGGAGCAGATCACCTTGAGTGTCATCACGCAGCACGTACAGGACAACCAGGTGATCAGGCGCAGTCAGCGTGGGTTTATGAAAGGCAGGTCCTGCTTGACTAACCTGATCTCCTTCCATGACAAGGTGACCCGCTTAGTGGATGAGGGAAAGACTGTGGATGTTGTCTACCTAGACTTCAGTAAAGCCTTTGACACTGTTTCCCACAGCATCCTCCTGGAGAAACTGGCTGCTCATGGCTTGGACTGGTGTACCCTTCGCTGTGTAAAAAACTGGCTGGATGGCCGGGTCCAAAGAGTTGTGGCGAATGGAGTTAAAGCCAGTTGGCAGCCGGTCACAAGTGGTGTTCCCCAGGGCTCAGTATTGGCTCCAGTTCTATTTCAATATCTTTATCAATGATCTGGACAAGGGGATCGACATTGGGCCGAGGCCAATTGTATGAGGTTCAACAAGGCCAAGTGCTGGGTCCTGCACTTGGGTCACAACAACCCCAAGCAACGCTACAGGCTTGGGGAGGAGTGGCTGGAAAGCTGCCTGGTAGAAAAGGACCTGCGGGTGTTGGTCAACACCTGGCTGAATATGAGCCAGCAGTGTGCCCAGGTGGCCAAGAAGGCCAACGGCATCCTGGCCTGTATCAGAAATAGCGTGGCCAGCAGGACTAGGGAAGTGATCGTCTCCCTGTACTCGGCCCTGGTGAGGCCACACCTCGAGTACTGGGTTCAGTTTTGGGCCCCTCACTAGAAGAAAGACACTGAGGTGCTGGAGCATGTCCAGAGAAGTGCAACGAAACTGGTGAAGGGTCTGGAGCACAAGTTTTATAGCAGCTGAGGGAACTAGGATTGTTTAGCCTGGAGAAAAGGAGGCTCCAGGCAGACCTTATTGCTCTCTACAACTACCTGAAGGGAGGTTGTAGCGAGGTGGGTGTCGGGCTCTTCTCCCAAGTAACAAGCAATAGGACAAGAGGAAACGGCCTCAAGTTGCGCCAGGGGAGGTTTAGATTAGATATTAGCAAAAATTTCTGCACTGAAAGGGTTGTCGGGCATTGGAACAGGCTGCCCAGGGAAGTGGTGGAGTCCCCATCCCTGGAGGTATTTAAAAGACGTGTAGATGTGGCACTTCGGGACATGCTATAGGGGTGGACTTGGCAGTGCTAGGTTAACGGTTGGACTTGATGACCTTAAAGGTCTTTTCCAAGCTAAAGCATTCTGTGATTCTATGTGAATATGACTTGGCTATATAGGGTGAAAATGCCTTTAAAAACACGATAGTATGTCAAAAAAGATTAAGAAAAATCTTCAGAAATCTACATGATATTATTTCTGTTTCAAGAATGTAAACGTCTGTTCTGAATATAAATAGATTTTCTAGTTGCAAAAGGAAAGGACACAGAAGTGTAAGGAAGCCTACTCTGTACTTCAGATTGCTTATTTAGATTTTCGCATGGCTGTGCAGAGTCAATAAACCTATGAACTGTAATTGCATCATACTGTTTTTCAATTTGCTTCGCTTCAATCCTACAGATACTGAGATAACAGTTTTAAGGAAGCTGTAACACCTCAGTGTACAGACACTCATCATCACAAATATATAACATACTTTCCCATTCCAGAAAATCCCATTCACATCTTTATGACCATTTCCATAGAAAACTAGAAGTTAACCACCAATTCAGCAACAATTTTCATCAACACTAAATGAAAACAAAAGTCTTACAAATCATTACTCAACTGCCTAATAACGTTAAAAATACAGTAATACCTTTCAAGTGTGGTTGTGGTCTAACCCCAGCTGGCAACTACCTACTACACAGCCATTCGCCCACTCCCCCCGCAGTGGGATGGAGAGGAGAATCGGAAAGAAAGGAAAACTTGTGGGTTGAGATAAAGACAGTTTACTAGGACAGCAAAGGAAAAGATAATAATAATAACATTATAATAGAACATACAAAACAAATGATGCACAATTTCTCACCACCCAACGACTGATACAGCCTGTCCTGAGCAGCGATCACGAAGTGAAACCAAGAGCAATCTTGGAACAGTGATTTCCCAAGCAGCGATCTCAGAACCCCAAGTTCCGGGCAGCGAGAGAGGGAGACAGAGGGGGAGCAAACCCGGCCCACTGGCCGACCCCCACTTACATACTGGGCATGACACCTATGGTATGGAATACTCTCTTTGGCCAGTTTGGGTCAACTGTACTGGCTATACCCCTCCCAGCTTTTTGCACCTGCATGTTAGCAAAACCTGGGAAGCTGAAAAAAGTCCTTGATCTCTTAGCAACAACTAACAACATCAGTGTATTACCAACATTCTTCACATACCAAATCTTATACTAAATCCAAAACACAGTAGCTACTCGGAAGAAAATTAGCTCCATCCCAGCCTAAACCAGGACAAGTGTTTACATTTTAGAGACAATCATATCTACCTTTAGTAAACATATACTTGAGGGAAAAACGACCATCCTGTTTACAATGTGAATGGCAATAATACATTTTATTTATTTAAAAAATTACTATTACTAAAGGGGAACTACTTTTTTGGGGCATCTCATTATTCAACTAAGACGATGTAACTATTGGGAGACTCTTTCACAGCCTGACACAAATGTATTTTTTAATGACAAGACTAAACTAAAAATAGGAAATAGATGCTAACACATCTTTCATGACCTCTACATGTTACTGACCAGCCACTTGGCTTGTAGTTTAGAAGAGTATGCATATAACCTAGCTACAGACAGAAACGTTTAGTATTCACTAAGTCAAAACTGACACTTTTTACCCTACTGTTAACTGTATTAAATAGTCGTTAAAACTCTACCACAGTAAACTACCTGAAAATGACAACAAAGCTAATGTTCACATTACTCCACAATAAATACATACATACATAAGTACATAAACATAAATTGTTACATCCCAGCACAGACAGACAGGAGTTGCTGACAAACCTTGTAGGAGAATTATAGCATACCTTTACAAAGCAGATTTACAGAATCAGATTATTTCTTTGTACCTGATTTTACAATCTGCTAAATAAAATATTCTTCAAGAGATCTGTGAAAATTCCTGTCGTGTGTATCTTGTAAATTACTTGGAGATACACAAAAGTATTGCATGCACATATTTCAACTCTCTCAAAAATGTGCTGGCAAGGAAGTTTTAAATTACTCTTTTTAAAATTTTACTACTACGGTTCCAACTTTAGCTCTAACTCTGCTCCCATTAACTCTTTCATCTTCCACTAACAGGCTAGAGAAAGATCACAGATTTTACGAAATGCAGCGTGTCCTACGAAATGTATGCATTTCAAACAAGGTCCTGCCATTGTAAGATGACAGAACATGCAAATACCCTTCCAGACTACAGCCGGGAAGTAGATGTGGGGACCAGGGGTAGATCTTTGTATGTGGGTCTTGCACAAAGAAGAGGCTGAAGATTTGTCAGCAGGAGGTATGCAGCTGATTGCTGATGGCCAGCTGCCTGCTGCCGGTGCAATGTGCAGCACCCAGACTGAGTGGGCAGAAGAACAGAAGATTTAGTAGGTGCGTCTCAATCCCCTTAGGTTATATCATGTGACACGGAGCGCCCGGAGGAACTGGGGGCAGATGAAAGCTGGCAGCTGTGTGCTGCCTCAGGCGCTCCGAGGCTGCCAAACAGGGCTTACAAACACGTTAGCTCAGCGGCAGAATTAAAGCCCTCATTCAGGTTTATTTTGGAGTAAGAAACCGATGTGCATACAGAGGATGGGGGAAAACTTGCCCTGCAGGCTGAAGCCTAAGTACACCTTGACCTCTCCTTGCAAGCTTCTGTATTGTAGGGCAGGCTTGACTAAGGGACCAAAATATCTAAATAATAATTTAGATTGTTGTCCAAGCAACCTCCTCAGTTTCTGACAAGCAGACACAGCTGACATTTGCTGCCCTCTACTTATTAAATAGGCAATCATATTCTAAAGTCTAAAGCGCTATTATTTTGCCAGATCAGCAGGGAAGTAAACCTGTTACAGTGTTCAGATAAAACAGTTATGCTATTTTTCCACGTTCACAGTGAAAGTGAAAGTTGGGGTTTTTTCGGTTGTTGGTTGATTTTTTGGTTTGTGTTTGGTTTTTTTTCTTCCCTCCTTGGTCTGTGCCAGAGTGACAAAGGAAGAGAACTGGAAATTCAGTCTTGACATCTTCCTTGCAGAAATTCATCTGATGTATCTATCTATACATGTATATATTTAGATATATAAAAAGAATTCAAAAAATCTTTCGGAACAGGAAGTACCATTGCATGCATTCCTCACTGCCTCTCCTGGAACCTCTGAATGCAATTGTCAATACTCAGGAGAGGCAAAGCCACACCATCCTTATCACAAATCTCACACCGCAAAGGTGGAAGAAAACAGCTCCCTTATCTCTTCACCGAGCTCTTTTGTCTGGGCACCCAAAAGTCATTAGAAAAAGGGGGCTGCCACCCACCAATTGTTTAGCAGTGTCTCAAAATCCAAAAGCAGTAGCACTGGCTATTCCTACAGACGTGGAAGGAAAACTGCAGGGGATCTGAAGGGCTGAAAATTCTACTGTTACTTTCCTGTGGTGGAAAAGTCAGACACCACCTTCAGAGAATTCATTTTACAAGAGAAAGTTCCTGCTGGAGTATTTCGGTGAGATTCAGAAAAGCAAATGCAGCTTCAGAAATTCTTTACAAAAAGCTTATACCATTCTAAACCCAAGTACTGGAAATTCATATTTAAGTAGTCCTGTTGCTTTATAACGCGAGACTACTTGTTATAACAATCTTTTATTAGGCAGGACTCCATCGGTGTGCATGCAATCTGGAAGACAATGCAAATAGCAGGGATAGATTTTCTCCTCCCCTGCCTCCTTTTCAGCTTTTTTAAAAAAATGAAATCCATTAGGTAGAGCAGAATTTGTAACAGGTATTGCTCTTTTGGAAAGAGTCAAACACAAACCAAACATATTTCACAATAGAGCTAAACTCTAATTTGAAAATGAGTCTTGAGTCTTCCTCACTAGTTTTATTTGAAAATTAGGGTACACATTTACTTAAAATTTTGTTTGGAAAGGTGAGAAAACAAGTAAGAATCAAATCCTGAAAAGCCAACTTTTACAAATGTATACAGCTCTTAGTTGTTCAATGTCCCCAAATTCTCAGAGAACCGCGAAGGAACCTTTTGGTAGCAAGGTAAGACAACTACTGTATTTCATTTGTGTACATAGCTGCTAATGCGTCAAATAGCAGATTGCATCAGTACAAATACATTTGTCATACAAAATCTAAGGAAATTACACTGCTGCTGCGTTAATTTGAAGGCTGCTATCTTTCAAATACCTCTTCTAGACTCACTTTTACCCTGACACAAGATAACAGCTAAACAACAAACAATGCTTGACTAGACAACTTGCTTTCTTGTTCCTTTCTCTTGTCATCCTCACCACCTGTCCCATTTTGGTTTGCATTAGGCCCCATTCTCCAAGGTATGCAACCTCATTTATCTGTGCTTATAAACACCCCACATACAAAGCCTCACAGATCTGACACAAGTCTTCGTGAGGTAGCATTGATACGATACTAATGATCCTTCTCACACAATGGATTCAAATTTGTGTGTTACTCTAGTGAGGGAGTAAACAAAGTTCTAAGAATTTGTTTTCTAGATAGCAAGTATAAACAAACATAAAAGTGTTCTTACTTTATATTATAAAGACGTATCATGTACAAAAACAGTTTGTTACTTAAGAAAGGCCATGTACTTAGTTCATATATTAGTAAAACAGCATTTGCTTTTAGAATGCTTAAAACAACAGTTATCATCAGTCACAAAAAATAAACATTCATGTTAACTAAACAAGAGCTAGGC
Organism: Phoenicopterus ruber ruber; assembly: GCA_009819775.1. NCBI lineage: Eukaryota > Metazoa > Chordata > Aves > Phoenicopteriformes > Phoenicopteridae > Phoenicopterus > Phoenicopterus ruber. The sequence goes on from CM020227.1 coordinate 12,892,653, forward strand.
ACTGTATGTACACTAAAATCATGCATCACTATGGAACTCAACCAATATGACTTTGTAGAAGGAAATTATTATGTTGGACAGGATTGGATTTAATTCAGATTTCTGCTAGAACTAATGAGGTAATCTTGGGTCAAGCTCGGGTTAGAGAAAAGACAAAAAATCTAGCCCTTGACTCAACTCTAATTAATATACATTTTACCTAAGCACGAATAAAGCAATCTGACTCAGTTGGAAAATATTATGGCCATTGCTTTGATCCCCTGGCATTTTTCCATCAATTATCCACTTTTCTGACTCTCTGTACAGCAAGGGTAACGCCACACTTCATCTTCGGCCAAACAACTGCTATCACTTCTGCTCTAAGCACGGGAAAACAGGTTGGAAGTGTCACGGTCTTCAATTTTACAAAGAGATATGCAAAATGTTCTGCTGAACAGTAAGGCTACTATTGCCTAAAGTTCTTCAGGACTTGTAGAATTCATGGCAGGGTAATACCTTATCCTTGGAAAAAGAGGAAATTTTTTGGCAAAACCCTCTGTCTTTAAACCAATATGAAATTTGGAAGATCTACACATTGAGATTCATATGCAATGAATTTATTACCGGTTACAGATCATCTTGTTTCTTCAGCAGCAGTATTTGAATATGTAAATATAATCCCATTCCTCTCCTGTCCTTCCCAGGAGTTCATAATCAACTCCAGTTATCAGAATTTGTGACTGTTATCATAATATATCTGTACATCTAAAGCAACATCTACTGAAAAGGAAAAAAATACAGTTAATGTAAAAGCAGTAAGCCTGATAATGCAGCAGGATTTTCATTAAAGTATTTTGACTGGTAACAGACAGGACCACTTCTCTCTGAGATGTAAGTTTAATACTAACATTTGAAGCCACTGCAACAACTTTGTAACTTCAGAAAAATCTTATACTCTAAAGCCAAATCCATGGCAGCGTTGCATGGGCTTAGACAGTACCAGAATAGTCTAAGCATTTTTCTGAAGCTTTTTTCTGGGTACAAACAATAGACCTGTGGTAAAGGGAGAGTGTAAACAAAGTGACGCTGTTATCTAACCTTCTACATGTATTGACAAAATGCTTGCATTCCTTCTGCATCACAGCTATAGCATTGGTAACCCGAAGCAGAAAACTATTTATGAAACAACTCAGTTCTGAGGAATCATTATTGCCTAAATGTTGCACTATCATTACTTTGGGTATTCCTAGCTTTTCCTTCTTTCCACCTACTGATCCTCAGATGGGTTAGAGAGCTAAGTGGAAATTTAATTTAAACTTATTTCTGTCCAAGTGCTCCATTTCTCAGTGGAATGTTTTATAAGAAACCTTTTTAAGAGAAGATCGTTGCTTTTGAATCAATATTTTTATGTCAGGCATGATAAAATAGAAAACTTCTTTAGACTTCTCATCATGAGAGATGCTGCATTACTAGTACAATCTTTACGTACTTTGGTTTTGCTAAAAAGGTGAATAAATGAACTTACCAAGCAAAACAAAATCCTTTTCATTTGCTTTTAATTTTCAGTAACGCCTTATGAAAACAGGGATAACTGCAGTAAGCTATTATTTAAATATTTTAAAAGAAACCACTCCTACTGAGTTGATAAATAAATATTAATGTGGTAACAAGAAATTATTTAGAGTAAAATTGTTTTCATAATCTGTTAAATATATGATGCTGAATTTTCAGTAATTCTGCTAAGATAAGTTACCTTTTTATGTGGCATTTAAAATTTCTAAGGTAGTATTAGAGCCACATAAGATATACATCATATGATGTACATATTTCATTATTATTTTTAAGTAAGAGAAGCATCCTATGGCTTCTTATAGAACTCTATCTGCTAACAGTCCAGATATTTTGTGCGTATAACTCAGAACAGGATACAGTTCAAAATCTAAAACTTAGCCCAATAAGGTTCTTGTTACAGAAGACATTGCAGACATGGGGGATGACAGTACCCAAGCAGAGTGGGTACCCCAGTGCTGCAGTGGATGCACCTCCTTCGGGGAGTAAGGAAAAAACCTGGCTCCTGGTCTACTTATGCAAGAACTGGGTACTCCCAAAGCTCCTAGCCAGTGTAACAGTCACAACAGCACATCGCTTAAATATATATCACTGTTAAAGGACAGCGAGCTATTTGTGCTGATAAAGGTATGTAAAGGGCTGTCTTCTGTCTTCCTTTGAAATCAGTAAGGCTTCTATTATGAATATCAACAGGTCTGAGATTTCACTTGCATGGTTAACGAGTACATCTGAGAACAGATTCAGCTGAGTGTTATCTAAACTGATTTAGGTCCTGGATACATGCCCAGACATTCATGGTGTCTGGTTTAAGTTTTTATTATTATGCAATATTCTTGGTTGGTGATGACACAAAGATTTTAACCAAGTTAATCTTTCAGGATCAAACTCAGCTACTTGACTTTTAAATTAAAACATTTTTAGCCAACAGAATCTGAGTATGTAGAAAAATATCTGTGATAGAAAGGATGTTTAGGATCTTACCTTCCCTGTCTTTCTTTTAAATCATTTACATTATTAATTACTAGGTGTTGACTCAATTATTCCTAATCTTCATCTGTTCCTGCTATCGGTTATATGGTCTGTTTTATGTCCTATTTAACGAACTCTTTTAATGGAAATTAGAGAATTTGTCATTTCTTTAACTTACGTTTGTGACTTCCCACGCTTCCAACAGACTACATAAATCAGTGTAGTTTCTAAAACTTGATTTTAAAAGCTTTCATCATGCAATATGAAGTAGACACTGCTCACAAACGATGCTGTTTCTTAAATTAAGTTGTACTGAGACTCAAGTGTTTCAGAATTTGTATTACAAAACAATGTAACAAGTAACAGCTGAAGAGCAGCATTTTTCCCTGAAATAGTCTCAATGGAAAATATTTTTCACTACTTTATTAAATAGGTTCACCATTAAAACAATCATATAATGTTCACTGACAAAAAGCTGCACCAATTTAAAAGTGTGAAAGTAAACTAAGAGTTTTAAGCAATATAAACCCCCACAGGCACATTCTCCTACTGCTTTCACTCAAGTCCATTTGAAACAGGTTAATGCTAAAAGAAAATAAGTCAATCAAACTGAAATAAGAGTGGGTTTGCACTGACTTAACTAAAACACTGCTAGTCTGTGTGTGGATGAAACCTGACTGTTATGTCTAGTCTCTGCAATAAGACCATATGTAGATGGATCTTCTGTTTGTTTTGGTAAGTATTTAAACACAATTTAAACTTGATTTATGCCAGTTTGGTTTAAACAATATGCAGAGTGGTTTGAAGACTGGCTAATAAATGGAGTAAGATGGAGTTACAGAACAAAACATAAAATAATCTTCACCCTACCAAATTTATTTTCAAGTGTGTTCAAAGGACATACTGATCTCCCTGCACATTTTCTTGATGACATCAATAAGCAAGAAGGGGACTTCTCAACAGTAGAAGGTCTGTGAAAGAAATTGAACTAATTTTTCTTCTTTTTAAATTAGGAAGAAAACCAGAGCATTATGGAATGAAAGACTCCAAAATGACCATAAAGGGGAATGTTTTGGAACAAATACTCTTTGCTAGTCTTTTTTCCTCCCTCTTCATCCTATTATCCTTGTGTTGATACCTTTATTTTGCATTCCAAGACAATGCTTTCTAGAGTTCTTTCAAAGTTTTGAGAAGTTTTTTCTTAAAGATTTAAAAGATTTTCTTAAAGACTTTAAATTCTTCTTTTGGTATTTCACTTTCCCCCTCTGACTTTTGTCTTCATTAAGTATCTGGAAGCTCTCTTCAGGCTACATTTTCTTTCTCAGACTTCATATATTGGTTACATTTGCTTTAGATATTCATCCATTTCTATCTGGCAGGGAACCAGGGTATAGTATCGATCGTACTCAGTTTTGAAGAGGACTGTTCCAGACTGCCAGACTGGTTAGCAGAAGGAATGCAGTAGTGTCACTGTTCAGATGCAGGGACACTGTGAAGTCTGAAACATTATCTATTTCCAGAACGTAATAATGAAATTATCAGCTGCTTTGCTGATACGAAAAAACAAACTATCTGACAATCATATCATCAAACAAGTGACACAAGCTAAAAATGCTGCAGATTTCTTGGATGCCCTCTTCATGCTTTTTAAAACACTACCTAGTAGCCACTTTATTACTGGCCAGAAGAATATCTGAGCAACAAAGGTCTTCAGGCAATATTCAAGACATGGAAATCATGGAACCACAGCTTCAAATCCAGCTTATTATCAAAGTTGACAGTATTATATTCATCAGTTTACACAAAACCTGGAAGAAACACGATTTTTCTCTCAGTTATGGGTCATATGCACGTTTAAGAGTAGTCCAGCTGGCAGTGAAGTTTTGAAAATTTTGCATTTTTGTAGGAGTTGATTCAAAACTTTTAATTTCAAATAACAAAGCCATGCCAAAGACACTCTATCTAATGGACCTTTTATACTATAAAATTGATTATTTTTTATTTTGGCAGTGCCAATACAATTTGAGAGATCAGTATCCAATGCAGAAAAAAATACAAACAATATTAAAGCAAAATTCAACAAGGCCAAGTGCAAGGTCCTGCACATGGGTCGGGGCAATCCCCAGCACAAATACAGGCTGGGCAGAGAATGGATTGAGAGCAGCCCTGAGCAAAAGGACTTGGGGGGTGTTGGTTGACAAGAAGCTCAACATGACCCGGCAATGTGGGCTTGCAGCCCAGAAAGCCAACTATATCCTGGGCTGCATGAAAAGCAGCATGACCAGCAGGTCAAGGGAGGTGATTCTCCCCCTCTACTCTGCTCTGGTGAGACCCCACCTGGAGTACTGCATCCAGCTCTGGGGCCCCCAACACAAGAAGGACATGGACCTGTTGGAGTGAATCCAGAGGAGGGCCATGAAGATGATCAGAGGGATGGAGCACCTCTCCTATGAAGACAGGCTGAGAGAGTTGGGCTTCTTCAGCCTGGAGAAGAGAATGCTCCAGGAAGACCTTCTAGCAGCCTCCCAGTACCTAAAGGGGGCCTACAAGAAAGCTGGAGACTTTTGACGAGGGCATGTAGTGACAGGACAAGGGGTAACGGGTTCAAACTGAAAGAGGGTAGATTTAGATTAGACCTAAGGAAGAAATTCTTCACTCTGAGGGCGGTGAGGTACTGGGACAGGTTGCCCAGAGAAGTTGTGGATGCCCCATCCCTGGAAGTGCTCAAGGCCAGGCTGGATGGGGCTTTGAGCAGCCTGGTCTAGTGGAAGGTGTCCCTGCCCATGGCAGGGGGGTTGGAACTAGATGATCTTTAAGGTCTCTTCCAACCCAAACCATTCTATGATTCTAAAATCTTGCCAGTCCCACTTCCCCACTCCCTTTTGCAAAAGTTAATGCAAAAGAATATGTTTTCATGAAATATATTTGAATATTATAGGTGAAAGTCTCTAAACTAGTTGAAGAGCGAGCTTCAGAACCCTAATTACTAAAAACAGACATATGCTTATATTTCTTACGGTTTCAAATATGTAGAATGAAATTCAACTTCAGAGAGAGGCATGGTGCCAGAAAATTACACACTTTCATTAGAAGGGTGGGGAAAAAAGGCAGAGCTAATGTACAAAAGAATAGGGTGCAGCACTCAAACAGAAAAGCCAGTATTCATTCTGCATTTACTCAAACATGTTATCATATTCAGGAACACCACTACTTTAAAATCACAAACCAGTTTGATCTAAGCATTTTTAATTAGGTTACCACCAAAATATTTACTGCTACTTTACTAATACCACTATTACCATTACTCAGAATACATTTCATACACTTTCTTTTATTCAAGTCAGCACAGCGTCACTCCCTCTAGTGGGTAAGAAACAGCTTATATGGACAACCCTAATTTTCATACAAGGGAGAAGTACTCCTGCAGCTACACCAAAAGCAACAACAATGGCTAGCGTGCAAGTCTTCTGTCACAGCTATGAAGAGAACCACTATTTCATTCTGACTACTAGAAAATGTGTTTTTACTAGCCCCGTTGTTTACTTTTCGCTTCCTCAAGTTTCCAATGGCCAAAAAAGAATTGCAACAAATACAAATATTGTGGCAGCAAGAAATACATACATTTCTAGCTTGCTTTCACTTCCAGCAGCACGGTAGTTTCAGTTCTCAGCTCAACAGCAAGTTTTGCCTGCCATCAATTATTTTCACAAATCTGATTCTTCCTTTGCATTCACTGGCTACATACTAAACTCAGGTAGTATTAAAATCCTGTGTCTTTTCCTGCCAAATAACTTGATTACTCTACTTCATTTGAATACTTGCTTGACAAACCCAACTCTGGAAACACTAAGGCATGGCCTAATGTTTACAAGAACTCATTTCAGCAAATCATACTACATAATCACATAATGGAAAAAAGACAAGTAAAACTCAACTATGTACTTGGATTTTTTTGACTGTTATATATATAAAATCTGTATAGCTAACGGAACTATAGAATACCGCCAACAGGGAAACAAAACAGGAAGAACGGGTCAATACAAAATAAATTGTTATATGCATTTTTCTGTATATATTACCTTCTAATGTATAATTATTATCTTCTAATGTGTATATCCAAAGAAGCTGGCTAAAAAAAAAAAACATCAGTTTGCTGCAAATGATGTTGCCAATTTTTTAAAATAGGAATGACTTTCAACTGATAGATATTTTAGTCTTTCTAATTGATTTAAGTTACAACCCGATTCTAAGCCATGAGATGCCTTAAGCAAAGCAACTCCCATTTACAGCAAATTAAGGTACTCAGTAGTTCACAAATTTTTAGTCTTAGAATAACATATCAAAACTTCCACTGAAATTATTTGATAATTTTTAGATCATTGTAATTTAGACTGATGAGTAAATAGTCCATCGAACCACACTGTAGAGAAAATGACTGGCAATTACATTACTTGAAAGACTGTTATCAGAACAAAATTGTTAAAGTAACGCATTTCTAAGAAAGTGACATTTTACAAAAAGACAAAGGCATATATTTTTCACCAAAATCTAATGCTGCTGTCATCAAGAACCCAACAAAAGCTACAGCTACCTAAAATGGAAATGAAAATGTAATGTATGGAAATATTCTCTTATAAAATCTCCTTAGGCTTCACATGTATTAATGTATTAGTTTGCAAACATTAAGATCAAAGGCAAAGCAACAAATACATCCTAAAAAGTTTTTAGTCAGATTTTTATTAACGATATACAAGTAGCAAGGCATAAAAAATTAATATGTTCAAGCCTTGAAATGTCAAGTGTAATGATCTCTAGCTCTGCTTACCTCCTTTGCTTTTTGTTTCAGTCTAGCTTGCTCTGGGTCTTCTTGCCTTGAGCGACTCTACATGTTTAAAAAAAATGGGGAAAAAAGGTTAACAGATGGTTTAAGAACCCCTCATCTGTTGCAGTAAGTTAAAAAATAGCAAAGAAAGGGGAACAGTATACAAGGTGTCAAAGATGGGATGCTTAAATTCATAGAAATGCAATTTCAAACCCGTAGGCCTCACCCAAAAGACTGTTAAATATTCAGTTGTAAATAAGTTCTACTCTAGATTTAAATTAAAAAAAAAAAAAAAAAAATGCCACACAAAAAACCCAAACCAAAACCCAAACCAAAAAAACGCCCCAAAACAAAACATGTTTTTGTCAATACTGAAGTTTCCATACAGGTTTAGATTTCAATTATTTTATACAAATTCAAGCATCCAAGAGTGGAAGTGACACCCTTTCCATTATCTGACCTTTTTAATTTAAATTCCATACAGTCAGTTATTTTAAAATAATTTACTGTTTGCAAATAAGCTTTTATTCAGCTGTTGGTATAGAATGTGGAGAACACAGTTGTAAAGTCACCTTCCCAAACAGTAAATCTTCATAATAAAGATGTTACTATCCGTATGAGCTCACTTTGAGTACAGCATAGAAATACACTAAGTTAAAACATTAATATTAGTAGTAGTGCATGAATGAGTTTAATTTTTAAAATGGAAGATACATTGCCAAATGGCAACTTTTGTATTTGTATCTAAAAATCCATTAAGAATATCTGTTTAATTGCAGTAACAGCCCATAACAGTACATTTCTTCAGATACAGACTTTTTTTACAACCATATGTTAAAACTATTAAATTCTTATTTATGCTCACAAAGTATACTCAAATTGATGGAACTCAAAACTCAAGAGGTAGATAATATATGCACTATTCTTTTTTAATTCCATGATTGGTCAAGTATTCATAAAAGGTTGCATAAAAAGTTGTAAGAAGCTGCAATAAAACTCGCAACATCCATGGAAAACTGTTGTTGCCAATGCCTGAAAGATGTAATTGTTTTATTTCAGTATTTGTTTGAGATTTAAAGTGGTATCATTTACACAACTCCTAAAGGAATAAGAATATCTATGCCCTCTCCTACCTGTCTTTCTTTCTATGCTGAAGACAGACCTGAAACTTGAAAGAGTATTAGCTTGCAAACTTACATATGCTCAGATTTTTTCCCATTGTTTGAATTTTTCATAACATATTCTGTTCAGAAGTTATAAATCCATGAAGAAAACCAAAGGGAAATAGGTTTTAAGGGCAGAGGGACATGTAATATTGTTGATATACCCAGAGAGAGCCTTGACTATGATCTGGCAGACAGGGCAGCAATGCCACTGAATTCTCGACCCTTTTTCCTGTTTGGGTTTTTTTTTTTTAAACTGGGATTATTTTTTCAGCTAATATAGCACATATATAAATCACAGTGATGACAAAGCATGGCCAAATTGAACAGTAATGAGATTTTCAGAAGATGTGCTTGACTCTTCCACTGTGCACATCAGCTTCGTCTTCCAATACCACCTACTAGTAACTTTGTGCCTGTTAGCATAAAAGGCAGTTTGACAGGATAGTGTCTGGAGTAAAGCAATGAGAAATTAAAATCTGTAGATAGCTAATGACTGAATTAAGACTCCCATGTTGCAGTTGTGCCAACCAAGAAAGAAACTTCAACTTAAGGTAGACTGAGATTCCTTCTAACTGCTGTGGCCAGACAAAAAGAAAAATGCAGATAATCTGACCTAGTTAACGTTTAAAGAACAAAAAGGCATTTTATGAAATACGTGGATCTGCCAGAGTTCTGGGACTCTATTTAGTCGAGCAATTACTAAGAACTTGATTATATTTATACTTATTTGGTAAAAACAAACAAACAAAACATTCAATGAATTGCTTCTCTAGGAGATGGATTTAGGTAACTATTTATGAACTGAGCTGAATTAGATCCTTGCTCGGTCATTTTGTGATGACAGTTCAATTATTGTGTGCCTCAGTTTCTCCAGTACAATGTATGGAAAATCATATTTAGCCCTTTCATCATTTTTGATGATAAATTTATAAATGTACAATGAACCTCTATTGCCTTCCGAGTCTCGCAGTGACGGCAGTAGAGGAATACAAAGTGTTGTTATACTACTGTATGAAGCTGAATCATTTGCCAAATGCAAAGCACAAGTTAAAAGCACTTCAGCTTAAGGAGAAAGCAGAGTGTCCTGGGAGAATCAAGCTGAGACTTCTAATATTGTTACCAAGTTTCTACAAGAAAGTGATAGAATCCTGGAAAAAATACCAGATCTACGTTGTGTTTGGGGACACTGTAAGAAAAATTAAAGCAACAGATGCAAAATAACATTGCAATTTCCAGGACTCTGTAAGTGAAGGAAAAACTCTGAAAAGTGCTACAGATTAAAAAAAATAACACATTTAAAAGTTGTGTGGGGTTTTTTTTGTTGTTGGTTGGTTGGTTGGTTGGTTTTCTGTTTGTGGGGGTTTTTTGTTTGGTGGTTTTTTTGTTGTTTTGTTTTGTTTTGGTTTTTTTTTTCTTTTTTTTTTCCAGAAACTGACCAAATAAAAGTAGATCTGGAGTTCAGGAAAATCTGAAAAAGCAGACCCCAAAAGTAGGCAAAAAAGCAGATGATATACTCTGTGTAAACCTCCAGATAATTCACAATAAATAAATAAATAATAAAAATTATTGCAGAGGTGAAAACAGGTACTCAACTCTTGACTGATATAAAATACAGGAATTTTTTTCAGTAATGAAGATTTAAAATACCAGGTGATGTTAGATATATAAACCCAGGCTGAAGGTGAAGGTACAACTACTTTTACATTTAGAATAACACAATGAGTTTCTGCTTATTCCTTGAACCCAACAGCCTTTTCAAAACGCTCGGGCTAGCTCTTGTTTCAAACAAGTAGAATTCTAACTTTACATTGGATGTGCCATTACTGGTATAAGTAACACTAATAAAATTAAGGAATTTAACTGTCTTTTTCTGTTTCTTTTTGTGTTCAGATAAAATTTCAATAGATTTTTTTTTAAAACAGATTGTTAAGACTAAAATACCTTCCTGCTGACTACCATGTCAGTTTGCAAATCAGTAAGCTTCAGAAAAAGTCATCAGCATATGGAAGCTAAAATGTGTTAAAGGAAAAGAAAAAGTATAAACATTGACTATTTCATTAATTCTTCACTTTACAATCTTATGTAAATTATAAAAGGCTTCTTCAATGCCGATGCAACACAGATTAAAGCAAATACAAGCAAATGAAAATGTCAAGCTTAATAGAGGTGCCTAGATAAGCTTTAAAAATGTCACTGGCTTCTCTTTACACTCCATTCCACATGTGAACATCTTTTCCTTCCTCTGAAGAGTTTGAACAATTTTGCTGCTGCTCAGCTCTCTTAGTGCTTGTCTACAATCTCACCATTTTTCCTAACCAATTATTTTAATATTTTACACTTACTTTTGTCAAGCTACTGACAAATCATTCCTAGGTTTTTTTAATTCTAGTTTCAATTTTTTCTTCACAGTCATCTCCTGTTTTGGTTTTGTCTTCCTTTCTCCTTTCCCTCGAACAACCAAATCTTAATATGCTGCATCTCACCGGTTTTGTCAAAATCTTTTAATGCACTCAATCAACTCAAATACTTTCAAGGAGTTCATCACAACTCCTTTCCCTTCCCCTCTCTGTTCTTCATGTCTAGATCTGTAAATAAAGCAAGCTGAGTTTACGTAATATATTTTCATGTTGATGAATAAACACCTTTAGAAGCAAGTTAGCTTCCCATAGTAATTTTAGAGAAACCTAGGACCGATCCTAACCAGATAACATACTTTTAAATACACTAAATGCTGTCTCCTACTCAGAACTTATTCACCAAACCAGGTTTGTTAACATTTCTCCCAAACATAAACTACTTTTATTAGGCCAGACAGTCTGATATTTTAATTGTTAAGAATGAAAGTGCTTTGTGTTAGAGAACTTGCTATCTTATTTATCTGAAAACTGCATAGATCACATTAGGTCTATGGAAATATTAGACTTTGAAAGTATGAAAAGCAGCATATGTTAAATGTGTGTATTCAAAACAGATTAGAAATATGGGGTTTCGTTTACATGTTACCAAACTCCCTAATGTTCCAAACCTCAGCTTTTCCCCTTGCTTGTGTTAAGGAAGAATGCCACAAAAACAGACATCTAATTACACATGTAACAGTGTAGTTTTAGAAGGGGATTTTGTATTTCAAAGAATTGTCTTAAATTAGAAAGTAACAGTATTTTTAAAATATTAAGGATATCTGTAACTCATGTAATACTGAAATACATGCAACAATTCTCTTTAAAATTAGAGGATACTCTGGCATGTACGCAGATGGGCAGGCCAACAGTCCTTCTGATACATTTAACTATGATAATTATTCAGTATTTTGTTGTAATTTGTAATGTCGAAGCTGCGCTGTTGTTACATTTTGTCCCACTAACAAAAAAGTTTTCTATTAGATTTATAATAATTTTGAAGTCTCAGCTTGTTAAATCTCTGTTAGAAAATGTCTCACAGGGTCTCTCCTCCTAAATACATGCTTGTCTCCACCGTTCCCAGTTAAGGCACTTCAGCTCTACTCCCCCTTCCTAATACATATACTGGGAGTCTTTAATGCTTCAAATTCATCTTTTTTCATTAAATAAAGTTAAGAGTCACAACTGCAGGTGCTGTAGTATTGAGAGCCACTGCTGTGCCAACAGTTTCAATTTTAAACCTATTTTTTCCCCATTGATGACATTAGAACTTCACCCACGGCTGTACTAGCTTATAACTTTCACTTTTAATTAAAGAAATTAAATTGGCAACATGAAACACTTTGCTTTCACATTAGCTTTGTTAATAAAAAGTGAAAGTTAAAAGCAGCATAGCTGAGGGTAAAACCCTATTCACAGCTACGACCACAGTGAGGTGGAATGCAAGAGTAAGGTCTAAAAAAAGATTTATTTTAAAATCATTAAAATTGAAGTAACAAATTCCTAAAAATTCAGAAAATTATCTCAACACAATAATTCCCTCTTTGGTCTCCTCTCATCACAAGTGAGTTATAAGTTTCCATTCGGAGAGTGCTTCATCTCACAGAAAGCTGCATTACATCCACTGTACTCTCAGACGAGAGGGAAAGGATTAAATTGGCATGACAACTGAACTCATCTCTGGCTCAAAGAAGTAGCCCCTTCAAGTAATGTCAAGATGTGTGTGTAACGAAATCTGCATTGCCAAATTTCAGTGATCTCTCTCCAATAAAAAAGCCCTTCAGCCTATAGCACTACAAAAATCACTATCATCCATAAATATAATTAACTTTTCAAAAAACTCTAAACATAATTTTCCATTTACTTCTGTAATTATTCTTTTTACATAATAGATCTTACTCCTGTGATAGTCATATTTAAGACCCCAAAACTTCATGCTTGTGCTACTAATACAGAACACTCAAAATAATAGACTAACAGAATGTATATACTGGAAATTAATTTTCAAAATTAGTTTGATAATAAAATAAACATGCATTTAGCCAGTCTGAGCAGATGAATTAACACAGTAATTTTAACATGATCCACTTTATTATAGATTATATCATAGAAGTATTATTCATTGATTTTCTGAAAACAAGGACAACCGCAAGCTGTACCTTTTTACTGTAGAGAGCACCACTCTCTCCAAAAAACAATTCAGAAATAAAACCAACCAAACAAACAAAAAAAATCAACTACAAACTCCTATTCTTCCTGCTGCCAGAAATACTTCCATTACTAGCCCAGAACCAGAACCTCATTCAATTTGACACACACAACCTGCGTTTTCCAGGTTTTGGAAATAGCTACGAAAGCAGCAAGGAACACATCTTCTACTATAGCAAGACCTGTGCTTCCTTTGTTTTTTTGTTTAGAAAGTCCACACAACACACACCATGTCAAATGTAAAGGTAAATTCCTCAAGTGATTTTAGTCTGGCTTTTGACCTTTCTGCAGTCTTAAGACTTTCCTTAGCTCTTCTTGAGATTTCCCATACCAGCCACCAAAGACAGATTCAAAAGACCTCTGCTTCTGCACACACGCAGAAACAACAGCCACTGGGTTCTTACTGGGAAAACAAACGGGGGCGAAGAGTTGACTCTCCCAAATACTTCCGTTAAAGAGACTGCACTCTACATACGTGTTTATATACAAGATGGCCCCTCGTTGTGCCGTTATTATTTTACCCTGTTATTCACGTATCAGGAAGATAACCCAAAAGTAATGACAAGCTGCAGTCTCTCCCTGTACAGCTTCTGTATTTGACACATCGTATTATCCGGATGTTTGAAACAGGAGCTGTTCCAGAAGCAGGAGCTGACTGAATCTCACCGTTTTGGGGACCAATGCGTCTTTAAACACTTGTATTATAAAAAGAATCACTAGGAAGTAAATTAGAGGAATGCTTTGGGCCACACGTTCTAGGCTGGTATGCATACATTGTGGAACATGATGCAGAGATCCCTGAGGTACAAGAGATGGTGCTAGCTCCTGAAACAGTATAGTCTTGCTTTCAAATTTAAGTTTTTAATTAAAAAGAATCTGTATGTTGCATTGCTACTATAGCATACTTTATGATTTTTCCTTTCCTGTCAAGTTTGTCTTCCCCCAAAATATCTCACCGGAATGTGAACATCAGTCATTATTCTTCTAAGTTTGTGGCATGAAGTTTCTATTTCTCAATTATTTCCCAGGCATGGGATGTAAGATTTTGTAATATTCTCTCATTTAACAAGCCAAATAATACTGCTATTTTGCTTTAAAGATACTCTTGTAGCTTCAAAATTATTTTTAACTTGGATAGTGACTCTTCTCAGAATGTCAAAAATGTAAAATATTTTTTGAAACCTAACTTTTTTTTCTTCTATCTCCATATCTGATTTTATCTCTCATTCTCCCAAAAACATTTCCTGAAGCAAAACCAACCCCATCTGGGTGCTTACAAATTCTGCAATCACATCCTACTCTAACAACTGAAATTATGGTTGCAGATCAATCAGAACACTAGTGTCAAATATTTTCTTTTCTTCTCCTAGAGAAACCAACCCACTACCCAAAACAACAACAAAACCCTGCAAACCCGACACTTTCTTTGACCATCATTTACATATCTTTCTTACCCCTTACTGAATTGTAATGCAAAATCACCAAATTGGTTTCAAGGCTTCCCAAAGACTCATGCTGACTCCCCTTTCAATCTATTCTTTCGTTTTTTATCATCTTTTCAGTTGATTATTTTTTGTTGTTGATAATGTAATGCCATCCACTCCAATACCCAAAACATCTTTATTATCTTATTCTTTGTCAAAACCTGGACTTTGGCTGTTAACAAGGCTCCAAAGTGCAAACAATTAAAACAGAATTTTCACTGTGCAAGTTAAACCTGTTTACACTCTTCCATACTAGACAATAGATGTGGTACCACTAACAGGCAAATTTGAAACGTTTCTTAAAATTATTCTGCTGAGTAACTTTAAAAACATGTTGCAAAACAACATGTTAAAACACGTACGAGATAAAAGATTACTCTGTTTGTCTAAAAGGCACATTAAGAAGCTGCAGTTACAAATAAAAGAAAAAAATTCTGATTTTTGGATTTAAGCATCTATCGGAAAAAAAGCAGAAATAGAAACTTCATTTTAAAATTCCAAGTTTTCTAACCTTTAAAGACACAACACTGTCAAGGTGACAAAGATGCCACCATTGAGGAAACGGCATCTTTGCATAGTGGGTATTTCAGTCTCTAGAGCCAGTTTAATCATTACCCCCTCTGCAGACACAAATATCAATCAGCAGGCCACAAACAGACATGAAATGGTTACTGATCTTTATCACTAGCTATCAGGGCAGCTAGGGCAGATTTTAACTGTGTCTGTTTAATAACTGTGTCATTACAGTTACTGCATCTTTTCTACAAAGACTTAGATTTCCTTAGACAACTAGGCAAGTTCATAAAAGACCAGAAAAAACTAAATCCTGGGTAAGGAATTAGTACGTATGAATTCAGAATAAAGACGTCAACACTTATCGCTGTTAATGTACAGGGCGTCTTGCATTTGAGCAGCAACCTAGGTTCTAAGGAAATCATGAACAATCTATTATTTAGAATAAAATGTTGTAATCTGACCACATTTTGCTAAACTATGCAAGTCTTACAATAGGTTGTCAATCCATCGGAGCAGAATGTTTGAGAGCCAGCTGAACGCTCCACAAAGGAAAGATGCTATCAATATAAGTTCAGTTCCAAATTGGCATTTACACTTAAATCACAACATTGCATAAGCACCTCCCAAAAGGTTCACAATATCTTCAAATTCTCTTTCTAAACATTAACACTGATAAATCAGCATTGCTCTTCCATGGCTACTGTGTGGTTTGGTTTTGGTTTTTTACTACCTTCATCTATTTTTCTAGTATACCATGTATTCATGTCAAACTGTATCCTATCACTTTCTGGTTCTGAAGTTGATTTATGCATTCATTATTTTCATTAAGATAGTTTCTTCAAATCAAGTGGAGGACTCTCTTATTAATATTTGTTTGCTGTAGAATAATTTGCTCTTTCAGTAATCTATAGGAATCAAACTTGTTGGTCATATATTTATTTCCTAAATTTTGACTTCACAGGAGTTTATATTATTCAAGACTAAAACAAAAAAAGCCCCCAAAAACCAAAGAACATCGAATCATGAAGTAATTCAGGTTTGAAGGGACAACAGGAGGTCACCTAACCCAACCTCAGATCAGCCTGCGTAAGGCTTTGTGCAGTCAGGGAAGCGTTTTTGAACTAAGGACTATAAAAGCTACTGTATTTTCCTCAATGTCCATTAAAAAAAACAACCAACATAACAAACAAGCAGCAGGATACACAGAAAAGAAAACATGATTCATCAAGATGTACTCACTGAATGGAGAAAACGGGATAAAAAAATAAACAAACTTTTCTTTATTTTTAAAAAATAAGCATTAAGAATGAAAACAGTAAATCTGTTTCCATCTAAACATTTAAAGAGTATATATGTTATGTGGAAATTTGTGGAATATTTAACAATGTGAACAATTATAAATTAAGAGTGAAAATGGGACAGATTAAAGTAGCTAAATTGAGAAACAAATTTCCAAAATAAACAAGGATAGATTTTTAAAAAAAAATCTCTCAATTTGTGAACATTAATGGCAGAAAATCAGGAGGCTAAGTATTACAATTGAGCATTGAGTTTTTCTGTATAATCTCTTCAGAATATACAATAAGTAATTCAATGAAAATGCAAATGCAATGAAAATTGAGATAACTATGGGATAAACTTATTTACAGTTTGATATGATATATAATTAAATTTGCAGTTATAAACAAGAGATTTATCTATACCTGTATGCTCTTGAAACAACATTGTCTTAGTTTGTTCTATTGCATGTATGAAAATTCAGTCTTTGGAATTAAAGTTACAAAGGAACAAGTCCAGAAGAACTGATAAGTTAACTGAAGACAGGCATGAATCAATTAAATAATGCAGTTATATAGCGGTGACTGGAAAACCAACTGGGAGACGTAGTATTTAAATTAAAATAAAACAAATAAACAAAACTGTTTAAAAAAAAAAAAAGAACGAACGAAAAAAAAGTTTAAAAAGTCTAGAAACTCAGGAAGTAAAAAGCCTCAAAAAAATCCGTAACAATTTACTGAATTGCGTTTAAATACCAGAAGTGTAGGCTATGATTTTCAAATGGCACAGAAACCCTGGCATCTATTAAATTTCAAAGGCAATTGTGAAAATTATTTCACCAAGTTACTATGAAAATGTTAGCTATTGTCTCCTATATTCCCAAGAACTCATCAAATTCAGAGCTGTATCTTGAAAATGCAGGAGCATTCCAGTCAGGTAGGTCTGGAGTCATCATAGATAAGATAGCATAACTTAATGAATTAAAGGTGTGATGTCACAACCACAGTATCTTTTTGTTATAAGAAACAAAATGTGTTTATGAAACAGATTTCAAGAAATTAAATAATTGTTTGAAGACTATGAATGTTAAGTAGTTTAAAAAAATAGAGTAAAACAAATACCTTGGCAGCCTTTAGCAAGATTTCCCTCTCTTGTTCATCTTTCCTCTGCTTTTCTAAACGCTCCAACTGTTCAAAAAACTTTAACTGTGATCGGACGTCTGTAGCTTGTTCGTACCATTCATCATCCTGTAAAATAAGAACAACGTTTTACAAAAACATGCATTTTCATCAAGACTACGCATTTAAAGAAGACTATAGGTGTTATACATTAAAATCTTTCCACTGAACTAACAACAACAACAAAATTCTCTATTTTTTTTTTAAGCTTGGGGAAATTAGGCCAGTCTATGGTTAATAATGCAGCTAGAATCTGATTATTTAATTAATATTTAAGCAAATTAAAAAAACAAGGATTGATTTATCAGCACCAGAGATATCAAAGAGTTAAAAAAATAAAACCAATAGACTTACTGATTAAAACCCCTAAGATGCTTAACTTGCTGAACAATCCTAGATATAAGATATAAGCCTGGTTATAAACTGCAATTCCTGTATTTGTAGTCATCTTGAACTACTAACAGACATGATCAAGATGCAGAATTATAAAAGCATTAAAGCTAAAAACTCAGTTGAAAACAAGCCTCTAACTATAATTAAAATAGAAGAACTTTATGGCAACTAAGAGCATGCAAGCTTTCCTAGTACCCAACAAACAATAAGAATTTATGACACAAGCCACATGGGGAATACTCAGAATGTCAGTCAGAAAAATAAGTTCTCCATATTACTTCCATCTCATTTACCTACTTAATATTTTCCTTTTTGACTGCAATGCTATGAAATCAAAGAAAACCATTAACCAAGAAATATACAGAAGACAATGAAAATGCCACAGTTCAGAGGCAACACTGATTTTTTTTCTAAGAATCTGTTAAGATATTATTTTACATGAATCTTGACTACGTGAAGTGTTTTCTTCTCAGACACCATCCTACGGAGAAGGAAGGAAGGATTTAACACTGCTGTAGCTGATGAAGAATATTGTAAAGAAACAAGGAGATTTTATTTTTAGTCCAATATAGCAGAATACATCCATCAATTGCAAAGAAAGATGTGAGTGTAGGTAATACACAGGCATAGTGGTCTTTATTTTTTTTAATCCATTTTTCTATCACAGTAATGTTGATTCTAGTCACAGATCCCAAAGACAATTTTTCTTGCAAATGCCACAAATAATTAGTCCAACTGTGACTCAGGTTTGGGAAATAAGTGGGCAAAGATACAGTCCAAAGCTGTTTGACCAGGCTTTCACTCAAGGAAAACAAAAAAAACACCCCACAAACAAAACCAAACAACAACCCCCCCCAAACAAACAAACAAAAAAACACCACAAAAAAAACACCAAGCAAAAAACCAAACCAGAGCTACTTAATGTATATATACACTAAAGAAAACTAAGCACAGCTTAGACACAACTATGGTTATTGCCATCTTGCTTTTACACCAGTTTAACAACTATTAGCATCTTACTTTTAGCAAAAAAAGGTATTTCATATTTATCAATAAAGATGTTTTATTTTTTTGAATTTCAAACTGGTTTGCAGATTCTTATTTAAATTTCCCCCCTGGTTTAAGGTATCTAAATTGTTTCAATTTTCTTCAAGAATACAATCACTAACAGTGGAATCAGAGTAGCATTTTATCTTGACATGTTCTTTTTAAAGACAACATCATTGTTCAATTACAGTGAAGAATTTACAGCTGAATTCTTTAGTTGCTGGTTTAAGACAAATTGGTAGCTTTTGTAAAATATTAGTATTTCTCACAGTCGAGAACGTGTAAAGTTACAATAGATTCCTATATATTGAAGCAATTTTGATCCAATCAATGGATACCTTGGTCAAAAAAGGAGACATTCGGAATCAACAGTCTTAGTCACAACCCATGAGCAGAAATAACTTAACAGATGCTCCATGCTAGACACTTTAGCACAGAAGGATGAAAACGTAATTCTACACACAAATTCTATCATAGAGGAGGAAGACAGATCTGGCAAGCAGTGCTATCATCCCACCACTTTCTATTTGCTGAGGTAGACAAACCTGCAATTAAAACATGCTTTGCACACAGAATGAACACAAAACACCTACCACGTGCTAAGAAAAAACGGTGTCACACTGCATCATTCTGTAACATACAATACCTTTCTTTGCACACTTACTTTGTATGATTCCATTCGGTGCTGGGTTATCACTGTTACTTTTTCTATCACTGTTCTTAATCTGTTTTGTGTTGCATGGGAAATAAAAGTAACCACCTCAGCTGGCACATCAGTAATTCCTAGTTTTTTAGCTAAAGCAAAAAACAAAACAAAACAGAATTAGCTTACCTCCCACAAAAAAACACCCCAAACTCTAAAGAACATAAAGTCACAACTTCATTTTCCTGAACAGAAAAATCTGTGACAGTGTATTTACGTAGCTTTGGTGATACATTCACAACCCCTTGAAAAGAGGTGTGACTATAGTTTAAAGTTCGAACAAGAAATCAGAGCATTTTTCACCACTTAGAAAGCATTTAAGAACTTTATTGAGGTTTATCCTAGTATATTAAAACATAGCATAACAGAGTATGAGACAATTTGAGTCCTCAGTTGTTCTACACAAGACAAAGCAATTCCTTTAGCATTAGTGCCGATTAATTTCAGTGTCAATGAGATGAGGCTGCAGCCCAAAGCATACTGTTGCATACTTTAGCCTACACTATTGGCATACTACTGACAATAAAAATTCTTCAGAAAAAAAACCTATTAATTGAATATGAGGAAATAAAGTCATATTAACAACAGTTATTTAAAAACACCAGTTGTCCCCCAAACACTGCTAGAAGACATATTCGTAGTTGTTTGGACATTTGATACTTTGTGCCAAGTTTATCCAAAAAGTAAACACTCTACAGTCTAATGTATTGATATATTAAAAAAACACCTAAGCTACAGAAACAAGAATATGGGTAACACTTAAGAATTCCTAAATTCATCAAAATAATTATCAAGTATTGGATATAGATTTGTAGATACGTGAATATACATACCAATCTAAGCTATAGTCCTATGAAGACATATATATGAGTAGTCCCAGGGGGACTGTTTTCTGGACAGAAAACTGTGCGCGCGCACACACAGCGATATTTTTTATATATAAAAAAAATCAGTGGTTGCATTTTGTATGGATTATTGTATTTGACCCGCCATAAGAGAGTAAATACTGTGAGTACACTGAATCAGCTTTCCATTGAACAAACACAAGACTTAAAAAATGTTTGTGAATATGTTTGTTTGTCATACGTTAACGACTATGCAAAACACTACAGGAAATTTGTTTGAGACTATTTTGGAAAGTGTTTCCTGACTGGCTAATTACAGAAGTAATCTTCGTTTGCGGGAGGGGTCCCCAAGCAAATACAAACCTGAGAGGCTTACGAACGAGTATTTGTTTTGTGAGGCATTCCTATCTTTTCCTGGGCAAATTCAAGAGCAAGAAACCATCACACGTCTAAAAAATGAAGACGGAGAAGTGAGCAGTGGTCTTACACGGATGTATACTTCTGTTACTTTAACGACGTGATCTGAGGCGAGCTGGCAGCGCTCAGCATCACCCTGGGCTTCTGTCAGGGCCGCGCTGGGGCCGCTCAATCACGGCGCGGGCGGGCCGGCCGCCGCCGGCAGGGGGCACTGCGGCGGCCCCGCGCGCCGCGCCCGCGCTCCTCCCCGCGCGACTGCCGCGTGGGGAGCGCCGCGCGCGCCAGCCCGGCGGGAAAGCCGCTCCGAACGCCGTTCGCAGGCACGGCTGCTACAGCCGGGCTGTGCTAAGCCGCGTGGAAAAGACTGTGCTTCCTGCAGCTCTCCCTCGCCCCATCTCTTCCTCAGTTTTTTTTGATCTGCAGTGTCTATTTAAATGTATATTTTATTACATCACTACAGTACATCATTCCCACACTTCCCAGAGCTGAATTCTCTGTCATATAGTTCTGATATTAATTTTTTTAATGATTCTTTGAAGTCGTTATCTCTTAAACTAACTTAAGCCATCACTGACTCCATATTGTACACGTTACCTTAAGGATTTTTAGCAATATGTATGTACGCTTTTTAACTGATTTTTGCTTTATTGCTGAAAAAAAATTAAATCTTTCTTGGTTCCCAATTTGTCCTCTGTAATAGAGATGGAACTCTGCTGAAGTTGCTGAAAGCTGAACATATAATGGAAAGCAGACGTACACATTAAGATCCCAATGCTGCAACTGTTACTCATGCAAATTAAGTCCTTGAAGTCAGTAGGACGATTCATATTGGCAGGAGCTATTTGTGCAAGTCAGACTTGCAATATCAAGACCTATTTGAGCATGCACCATTTGATTATGCAAACGTGTAAGCAAAGCTATCAATCAAAAAAACCTAGTCTGAAAGATAAAATGCAAGTAAGAAGAGAAATTTAATTAACTAGTATCCAGAAAAGAGGTTTCAGATGGAAAATTGTGCCGAGTATTCTAGGTAAGGGTACAAATGAATAATTGTTAAAATAATAATTCTTTGAATTTCAGCAGTGTAACTACAGCTACCCAACTTCCCTGAACACACACAATCCTTTCAGAATAAAGAACTATCACCATCTTGTTTTTTTCACAATAAAGGTTCTCCTAATTTTAGAGACTTTTGTTCTAAGTAAATTCAACCATTATATGGCTTGTTCTGCCTGTTCCACTCTTCAGAAATTCATCCATAATCAAAGGACCATTCCCTGAGATGCCTGGTTCCTAAAGATTCTTGTCCTACATCCTCTTCATCAGCCTCTGCAATATCCCAGTAACTTTCTACTCTTGAAATCCCTCAACACAATATTCTCAAGTCCAGAAAACTACCCGGAGGCCAGTTATAAACGGAGTCCCTCAGGAGGGACTGTCCTGGGACTTACCCTTTTTGGTATCTTCCCCAGTGACCTGGAGGGGGAGACACAAAGCACCCTCATCAAATTTGCAGATGGCATCACAGTGAGTGGTGCAAAGGGAAGGGCTGCCAGTCAGAAGGACCTGATGAGTGGGCCAGCAGGAACTTCATGAAATTCAAGAAGGACAAATGCGAAGTACTGCACCTGGGATGGACTAACCATCTGCAACGATATAGGCTGGGGACTGCCTACCAGGACAGCAGCGCTGATGGAAAGCACATGAGAGTCTGGTGGGCAGCAGGCTAACCAGGATTCAGCAGTGCATCCTGGCAACACTGAAGACTAACAGCATAGTGGGTTGTATCAACAGCAAAATGGTAGATCAACAGTAACCAATACATCAAGGGAAGCAATTATCCCTCTTCACTCAGCCCACATCTAGAATACTGCAGTCAGTTTTGGGTCACCCGGTACAAGAAAGACTTAGAAAAACTTGAGTCCAGGGAAAAGTCACCAAGATGGTTATGGGGTTGGAGCATATAACCTATATGAAGAGAACGTGAGGGTTCTTTATCCTGGAGAAGAGAAGGCTTAGGGGAGAGGTTATTGAGAAGATGGAGTCAGACTCTTTATTGAGGATGCCTGGAAGAAGAATGAGAAATAAATTCATAAACTGAAACAGCAGAGGTTCTGACTGGATACAGGGAAGAATTCTTCATTATGAAGATAATTAAGTACTGGAACACTTTGCACAAAAAAGTTGTAGACTCCCCCACCTTCCAGGTTTTTAAGAATCAGACAGACAACGCCCTAAGCAACCTTGTCTGAATTTAATGTTGACCCGGCTTTCAGCAAGAGGTTGGACTAGATGATCACTCAAGTTCTCCTCCAACCTGAGTGATTCTATGATCCCTGTCCTCCTGCAGAGCTCCAACTTCCTCCCATATTCCTTATTATCACACAATACCCTTAGTTCCCTCATACATTTAAGATCACCCTCTGGCGTGTCTCCCAATCCGTATTTGTCCCATTTGCTAGCTGGGCAGAGTCAGCTCACCCTGAGGATAGCCTGGCCAGGCTGTACAGGAGTGCTGACTGGCAGCCAACCAGGCAGAAGAGCAAAGAAAAGGAAAAAAAGCGGTGGGTTTTCCCCTCAACTGGGACACACGGAGGGGCGATCTAGCTGCTGATTCCTCAATGGATTCAAAAGTTACCTGAAGGGAGAGAGAAGGCAGGCAAATAAACTGTTCAATCACTTTAAGGCTAGCTTTCTTTGGAAAACAGGCTAAAGAATACAAAACAAATATCCCCAAAAATGCATTAGCATCAAGAAACCAGACTACAAAAAGACAAAAAGATAAATTTTTAAAAAGTCAACTTGTCATGCACAACATTCATCATGTGTGGAAGCATCATCACGTCTTCCCTGCTCTAAATTACATTAGTCAAAATCCTGTTAGCATAGGATGTCAGAAGCAGGGTGCATTCCAAAGCTGTATACTACATGAAGATTTGGCACGCTACTTAAATACTTGGATTGTACTTGGGGCAAGGATGAGAAAATTACCAATGTGCTCCTGAAACAACAATCTCATCTACACTTGGAAAGGCTGGCCTAGTAGTTATACTTGCATAAACAGTCATGCATACCACTTTATTGATCCGCTAACCTAAGAAAAGTTCTGATACCATTGTTTAGAGATGATCTTTTTTTGCTTTCTGCTACTCAGAGAAAATGCCAAGTAGAAACTGAATCTATGCAAAGGGCTGGAAACAATTTTCATGTTTCTATGTTAAAGTCTTAGTATTTTTTCTTCACTGTCACATCTCCTCCTGAGTTTCATCCACTCTCATTTATAAAAAGCCTACCAGAATTCTGTCTGCCATCAAAGGAAAATAATGCTGATCTCTAAATAGGAAATTCCTGAGATATTCTTCTAGTCTGCATAATTACTTTTCCCAGTTTTAATACAGAAAGGCTTCTCTTCCCTTTGCGAGATTCCCTAGACTGATGATGATGTGGGAAAAGAAATAAAATTTACAGTGTTAAGAAATGCGTATATACACATCTATGTATTTTATAATACTATACATACTTAACTGTATTACAAAACACAAATATCCTCAATACATTATTCACCTTTCTAACTAAGCCACTGGACAGTGGCTTCATCTACAGGTATTTTTATTTAGGTCCTAGTATTCTGGATTCTGGTCTTAATTGCGCCATCTGATCATTGCAGTAATAAGTCACAGTATATACACTTACATATGTACAGAAACACAAAACTGAAAACCAAAATTAAGATGAAACAAAAAAATTAATTTATTTCTATCAACAGACTGCTATCATCTGTCTTCTGTTAAAAAAAGTTGAACTTGTTTCTGACTTTTAGGTGATCTTAATGTGCTTTAAGTTTGATAACATGGCCATCTTAACTTGTAGTTTTGTGACCACAATTCTGCTTTTAAAGCAGTAAGGAGCCACACACTTAAAACATCAAGAAATGTGTAATTTGAAAAAAGTTGCTTGCTTTTAAATAATACATTTGTTAAATCTAGACATCTTTGATAACAAGTATATGCTTCAAGTCTTTAAATTTACTTTAGCAATGTAATTCTGAACTTTTCCTAAAGCTATGATAAAACCATCATCAAGGATAACAACAAAAATGGAGCTGGAGCAAAGCAATGCTCCAAGCTATAATTTTAACCAATCTCTCCACTTGAATTTGAGGTTTAATATTTTTAAAGACGTAACTAAGGTCACGTTCTTCATTCAAGTGTTCTTGCCAGATCTCTACACCAGAACTGTACAAACCATCAAGAATTGACGACTGATTGCACGAACACTTCAATTCTTTGTGGCAGGACTCCGTTTCAACACATCCTCAGAGGCATCAAACGCTACTAAAGCAGTCAGTTGAGTCACACTATCCTTTATGAAAAATATGAGGGATCAGAAATTAATACCCCCAAAATAAGCAAATTTCTAATCTGCCAAGCACCTATAGAACAACACAATCAAGCCTGCCTACCTATTAATTCTTAATTACATGTTTGGAAGCTTTAATAGCAAACCATGGTTCAATCAGCATCTAATAAAGATCTACAGTATACGAGACAGCATGCAAAGGAAGTATAAGTGTTAGAATATTTTTGTTACAAATAAACTATATTCTATTTAAAAGTTCGAGATACTGCAATAGAGTTTCTATAAAGCCAGAACTTATATACAAGTTCCAAAAACCTTGAGGGAAAAAAGCGTTCAGCAATATTATTCTGATATTGGCGTATGTGTCACCAGCACAAGATTGTTTTTTACAAACATAAAAGCACCTAAACCTTGTCATTGAAAACTTTCACATCCCAAGAAGTGAAAATTCTGAAGAGTGCTATCATTTGCTTAGCTATCTGAAAGGTACTGGCTTTGCTGCACTTTAAAAGTTTAATTATATTTTATTGATCAAACAAACTGAAATAAATCGTAAGAAAAGTACTGCCCTATTTGAGAAGCAGAAGAAAAAAACCTATCTTTGCAGATAGGCTTTCAAAGAATCAAAAAGTTACTTTAATAATTTATACTTTAAGAGGACTGACAGGATTGAGATCAAAGATAAAAAAAATTATTTGCAAAACATTAGGTCTGACTCTGATTATTGATGTGATAAATTATTGAGTGCCTGTATAAAATCTCTTTACGTTTACACTTAAAACAGAAAAACCTTGAAGAACTGGTTTTAAACAGTTAAACAGCATGTATTTAGGGCTTGAATTTGTCTTGTCCTTCAACAGAAACATTGGGAGAGTGCATAATTAGTCTCTATTTGCCCTAATCACAGGTCAGCCAGAACTGCAGAAAGCGCTCTCTGCTATCATCTAAAAACCAGGAGCAACTTCTTAAACTTTAAATTCTGTGTATGAAATACTGGCCCAAGATGCAACTGGAAACAGACTTCTTAGGTCCGGGCCTCTTCTGCTGTTACAGCTGGCTTGTGTACTACAAGATGGGACACAAATCACTAAAGTCCATCCCCCTTGAATCTGGGACATTATTTGTTTAAACTTTTATTTAACCTCATTCAACAGTGTCAGATCTAGAATAATGCAACGAAGATGCATCTGGTCATATCTACCTACTTACCTCATCCCCACAGCCCAGTAAGTACCAGGCTGTGCCTCCCCCTTCCTCTTTTATCCCAACAGAACCACCACAGTTTTACATGCCTCAGTCCCTCTGCAATCTTTCCCATCAGGAAAAGCACGGTATGGGAAACACCACCACTGGAATTTCTGCAACCTTCCAAACTATGCAATTCTTTAACAAATTCCATTCCTCCAGTTCAATAGCATAGGGGAAACTGATGATATTATAGTTCTGCTGTAGGTGTCAGCAGTGAAACATGTAGAACACCTTAATCTCTGAAAAATTACATGCAATTAAATACAACATGATAGTTAAGTAGTCACTGTTCAACACTTACACTATACAGGAACTTCTGGAGACTAACAGCTGAAAACTTTGGGGGGAAAGAGGAGAGCAGTTCACCTTCTAAAACTAGACCAGCAGTATTTGTATGTCCTAAGACACACCACGTGTGATCTCTACAGAAAGCGGGTCATGAAATCAACAGAAAGCAACGGGTCCTTTGTCTGATACTATTATATTAATAATTCTAGAATGAGCAACAGCATTTAACTATTAGGCTGACTAAACACAAAGGGGAAACAACTTTAACGCGCTAAAGGCCATTGGCATCCTGAGGAGCCATAAATAGCAATTATTGAACTTACTTGTCCCAGCCTAATCAGGTGGGGCTTAAGAACGGGGTACATCTCCCATATAGCACTGTCCTCAGCCTACAAAGTAATCGATCAATACTGCATTCATATTGCTATCAAAGGGAAAATCCAATCTTAAATATTAAGCTGGAGAATGGGGGATGGAATACAACAAAGGAAAAAATTGAGAAGGTTGTTTGGGCACAAAATACCTGGGGGTGGGGGGCGGGGGGGCGCTACCAGAGCCCCGGATAGACTTTAAGTATTAAAAACTGAGGGAAAAGCTTGTTAAATAGAGTGATAGTGCAAACAACGAATCACTAGCTCTGATGACTAGAATTAGAGATTCCTAGGGGTATAAGATAACCTAGTGATCCCAGGAAAAAGAAACAGTATGATAATTTTAGCTGTAATTTTCTGTTTTCAGTCCTTTAAATAAAAGCTTCACTTTAAGTCTTACTAACTAAATGCATAAATAATTTAATAAATGTTGACTTGCTGTACTGTTAAGCCTGTCGGGTGCTGGAAGACAGGATGAAGACAGGAGAAACCAAAAAGCTTTAGTCGCTACCTTCACAAAAACAGCCTATCCAAATGAAGTCGTTTGAGCAGGCGCCTCTGAGGAACCTATAACCTGGAGTGTGTTTAGGGAAGCCACCGGCTAGGGAGCATTTCCTGCCAAACTAGAGAGAATCAGTGCCAAGTGCTTTGAGATTTGGTAAATGATTCCCTCTAGCAGGTACAAACCAGCACCCCTCTGTGAGGGGCAGATGGCCAAGATATATTCCATAGCTCCAAACCAGCCCTGAACTGTAATGGGAAAGATTTTGTAAACGAGTATTTGATACTGTTCAACATTATACTTCCAGTTCACCTTCTTATGTAATAAACTGACTTTGTTAAAGAGAATGACTTTTTATCACCATGTAACTGTTATTTACAAAATAACGGAAGACCCTACATTAATTACTTCAGTAAGCTTGTTTGTAAAAGAACATTCCTCCTCTCATAGGATAAAAATTATCTCACGAGCCAGCTTCTGCATAAAAAGTGAACAGTCTTCTTGAGAAATCAAGACTTGCTGGGTGTAGTGTTTGTTCTATAGCTCTTCAGAACTACCCACCTTGAGATGGTTCCCCAGGAATCATTTTGTGAAATTGAAAAACTGGTGAAACATCAGTTACTTTTTAAAAATAAATTAATAAATCCCAAACTTACAGATTAAAATCCTCAAAATACATAGCCATTTTCAGTGCAAGACACAGCAGAACAAAAGATAACCAGTCACACAATTGTAATGTAACCTAAAGGAATAAAAATTCTGAAAAATTATTACATGAATTTTAATGCTCTCTTCTCCTCCTGCTCCCTCCAAAGTAAACGCCAATCAAATTATTTTAGCAATCTAAGATTCAGCTAAGACTCATAAGCTTTGTAGTATGAATGCACCACTCATAAAGCTTGTTGCAGGTACTATAGTGGATTTAACTTACTCAGTACAAACTATACTATAAGAAATAGTTATATATTTATATAACTGTATAATTGTATAAAAAGTTAAGAAAAGCTATACTGGGTAATATAGTCCAGCATCCTTTCTCTAACAGTAGTGGGAGATGCTGCTGAAAAACTATTTAAAAAAAAAAAGTGTGCAGTGATAATTATGTGACAATATACAGCCTAGGACCATCCTAAGTTAGAGGGATCTTATCTTTCTCTCTATTAGGTCAGAATGGACTTTTTTCCCATTAATTTTTCAAGTAATTTTTTGAACCTGCAACATCCTAAAACAAAGACTTCCACAAATTAACTACTCACCTGGCAAAAAAAAAAAATAGCCCTTTTTGCTTGTTTTGAACTCTTACCTTATAATTTCATTTTATATCCCTAATTCTTGTAAAGGGAAAACCAGAAAAATAGCTCCATTTTCTAGGGGGCCATATTGGTATAATTATTTTAACACAACAGAACCGGAGAAATAGTTGTATCCACACAAAACCTATGTGTAACCCATGCCAAAATGCAAGAATGACAAAAAAAAAAAAAAGCCTTCACTTCTCTAAGAATTCTCAATCAGGTGGGTAAGTCTGGGAACCCACACATAATTCATACTTTCTGGCAAAAAGAAAGAACTAATTTGAGAAGAGGTCTGACCTAAAATATATATAACCAGACAATCCAGTTTCCAAAGTTCTGTCTCTAAGCTAGATAATTAAACAGCTGAAAGGTAGCTTAAGGTAGCTATTAATCATCCCTAAAGAGTCTTTTTATTATCCTCAGTGGTTTGTCTCTAACAGAACCAAGCTAGTCACCAAACAACGTTATGTACAGATATGTGGACGCGTGGAAAATGGACGGAGTTGCCACAAATCATGGAAGCATGAACATATAAGCAGTGCATCTAGTAGAAGAGAATACTTGGTATTCAGATGGCAAGGAAGCCTTACAGCTTGATCAGAGAGGACAGAAAGAATGTAAACTCTGAAGGAACAGAAGCTACTCCTACTAATCTTTTCCCTATCTTTTTCTGTAACTAAACTGTATATTACCTAATTTCTTTTAGAAGAAATCAAAATCTCAATGTGCTAAGGAAACACATTATCCTTAATTTTGATGTTTAATTACTTCTCTTTTAATAATTCCTCTTTAAGATTACTTTTGTGCAATTTCATGTGTATATCCTAAAAGAAGGGAGGATGCTGAAGTTATTAAAAGGGAGGGACTGAAGGTCAAAGAATTTTTGAGAACTACATCCACATCCTACCCTATAATCCCAGTAACCTGTGCTGCAGCGACTGAACAGTGTGAGGAAAATGTAAAAGACAGGAGGGGATGAGAACTGAAATAGGTGCAGGCCTCAACAAGTCAAATGTGAATATACAGATTACAGTTATATTTTTTTTTCATCTTCATTTTCTCAAAATATAAATACAACACAACATAATAAGCATGTCCAAAGACATTCAGGAACATTCAAGAATAAACAGAGAGTGACTGTAGAGAACTGGAAAATATGTTAACTATTTTTATGAATAATAGTACATGCCTCAATGCACTTTTGTGTTTGGTTACTCACTATAGAGCCAAATCAAAAAAGATTGTTAGAGGGACCAGATGAGAGAGAACTAATATCGCAATGACACCAACAAGAGTCCTTAAGAAAACAATAGAGAAGCTGTCAGGGATTTATCCTTTACCTGTTTTCATGCAGGCTAGAAGAATGTGCTTCTTGGGCTAGGCCCAAGATCAAAAGATACTAAACCATTACAGGACCTCAGGCTTAAACACAAGAAGTATATGATTATGACAGTATGTCAGGTGAGGCAGAGATGGAGAAGAACTGTTGTAAGAATGTCAGAGATGACAAACATGTGGAGGCACAGATGCCAGCATCCTGTAACACAGTCCTCACAGTAACAGAACACACTCTCAATCACATCCACACAAGGATTAAAAGGAATACCAAGTATAAGAATTTGCCTATATGCTTCTGTTCTTTTAAAGCAACTTCTGTAAACAATGCAAACATTTTGGCAATTTGTTTTTCTGGAGAAACCATCTCTCTGACACTATAAAAGTCTTGTGGGTGACATGTCTGAACAGGTATCACAGTTGCCCACTACAAGCCTGAAGCCAGGCAGACTAGCTCAAGATGACGCCTCATCTTAAGGAGGCGGGATGAGCATGTCAGCCAGAAAGGATATGCACAAAGAATACACGAAATTATAAAGGATACCAGAAGTGTAGACCGAAGACCATAACCTGAATTTCAAAGTGTCAGCACCTTCATCTGTGTATGTCCAGGATTAGAGGAAAAGTTGTCAAGATCAGGATATTGTGCCACATTCATTAATACCAAATCCATGCATCACCAGATCATCCACCACTACAAAGTTTATTCCAGATCAGACGGGGTCATTTGATTATGTCAATATAGCTGTAGTTTACGATAGTTGATATTAAAGTTGCACTTCTACGTTATCGCGCAAGAACGGGTGGTGGTACCTCATCTGGCACAACATCCAGTGTTGCAGCTACTTCCTTGAAAACAAATACCCTTTCGTTACCAGTAGAATGTCTTTGTATCAGTTCAACACACTGCAACATTTGGCTGTGACTTATTTTATTTAACACTAGACACTGCAAAACTGGTTAAACCAGAGACTAACACTCTCCATATTACATGCACTGAAAAAAAGTGTCAAATTGCCAGTGAGTTATAGTAGAATCTGGACTTTGTATGCAGTAGACTCAGCAACATGAAGGAGGCTCACAAATGCCATTCAAACTTATGGGACAAGGAAAGACTAAAGTAAAGTTTGAGGTTTTTCAGTAATTTTAAGAACTGAAAACATTACAACCTTAGTATGAGCAGCAGGATTGCCAAATAAACATAATGAACAATCATTTCAACATATTTTAGAAAATATTACCTTTTACTTTTTCCCCCTTAAACGATCCTTGAAGATGCTGCTCACTCATCAATGACTTCCTCCTCCACAAAGATGTTCCAACATGTGTTGAGAGTTGGAGACGTTAGTACCACCTCTAGAGCATGGAGTTTGCCTACAGGGATAACGTAAGTCAGCTTTATTGCAATATTGAATGGTTCTCTAAGGTTTTCTTTTTATTGTTCTTATTTAACATCCAATATTTATTACCAGAAATCTCTTATGAGATGGACTTTATAAATGAATCTGGTAGAGAATGCATCTCCACAGAATGATGATCTTAATTTTACCCTCCTTTCCAGAGACCAAGAAATTTAGGCCATTCAATTCCCAGATACAAACTTATTCTGAGGCTGGGCAACGTATTTTGGTAGGCCCTGAAGGCCAGAACTGCCTTCTAGAAATAGCAAGACCTTTTAAAGAAGGCTCTTCCACTATATTCATAAAACAGAAGCAAGGTATTATGGTGAAAACAAAACTTGAATTCTCCAAGTATTGCTGGGAGCAAATAGTATGGTCACGTCATGCTCTCAGTTCAAATTGGAGTAAAATCTTTGAAAATGATGCCTGAAGAAACAGCTTCATTTTCTTCATAAATAATCATAGTTTGAACATATCTACATTTATTTTGAGAAATTACTGCTTGATGAAATAACATCCGTTCTGGCACTTAGAGGTGATACTGCTAAAAGCATAACGCAGATTCTGTAGTGTTGCAGAACCAGTAAGATTAATAAAAAGAAAACCTTAGAAATACACAAAAAATATTGAACAGAAGCTGCCCTACCTTTCACAGAAAGGCAGACTCCAAGCTCTCAGGTGGTACTGAAGTTACCATTCCAACACATGTTGGGACATCTTGTAAAACAGGAAGTCTAATCATGGACCTATTAAAGAAAGAACAACAATACGGTTTAACGTTCTGCTGAAATACTTACTGGTTATGTTTATTTGGCAACACTGCTGCTGATACTAAGATGGGAAAGTATTCCCACCTTCTTTGAAAAGGAAATAATAAATGTAAATAACATGTAATTGTCTTATAATATTGTAACATTAGCAATCGATTAAGTTGGAATAGAAAACCAGATTCTCTACTGAACATGTATAATAAACTCCAATCTCAACATAAGAAACTAAATTATCACAACTATGGACATTGATAAGAAGATTGGGAGCAGTGCACACCTTCTAATCTAAATAAAATTTCTAGAAAATTGCTTGTTTTATACTAATGAAAAAAATCCCTAACTCTGCACTAAGTTACAGAACTGTTCCAGATGTCAGAATGTAGATACATCTCTACACCTGCCACATCTCTGCAGGTGACATACTGAATTTTATAGGAACTAGAGAAAGTCAACGTATTTGGCACGCACAATAACTTGGAATTTGGATTATACAATACCTAACGACTTCTTTTTTCCTGAGAAAAAGCAAACTAGAATCACAAAACACACCACGCTAGGTACAGTTCCAAGTGGACCAAGCATGTCATTAGGACAATGCACAACTTCAAAATGCTATGCTTAAGAACAAGTACATGTTAGAACTATCTCCAAACACAATCAAGAGTTATGTCCACAGGTATTTAAGTAGGTCATCCTCACAGAAAGATGCTGGTGGAAAAACTGATATTAAAAGGAATATTTCAGTTTGAAGACAAATCAACTCATGGATAAAAAGTTAAAAGTCAACAATGAAAATGACTAAGTCACATCAACAAAAAGTGCAGTGAAAACAAAAAATTATGTTCACAGGCAATCTGATAGCTCAGAATTTCAGAACCCACAACAATTGTAATCTAAGCAGCCATAAAAACCCTCTAAAGGAAACCAACCAGAGAAATAAGTATACTTTTATGTTAGAACTACTCTGTATATGAAAGAGCAATCATCAATAGCACAGTTTCATCTCATTCAAACATGAATACAACTGTTGACAAACAAACAGATGAAACAGGGATGGTAGAACGACTCTCTTATTAAACTAGAAACAAATGCTTTAAATGGAGGCTTTGAAATCTGCTGGCCTGGTTCCATGAAGGCTATCCCAATCAGTTTTTAGATGGTTTAGTAATATAAAATGCCCTCTAGAGTATTCAAATTATTTATTTAAAATATATACATGTGTATACAACTGAGCTGCCACTGTGATGCCACACAGTAGATTCAAGACACTCCAGAATACGGAAAACAGAGATAAGCTATTTCCTTATGTTTTAACATGCATTTTTATAGCAGACGTGCAATTCAAGTGTGACTGAACAAAGAAAGAATCAAGGCAGAACAATGATCAATATTTCATCAGACAGAATTAAAAAATATATTACATGTAAAATAACAAAAAGGTAAATCTGCAAATTATGTTGAGCCTAACCCTACAACTGTTACACTGACAGAGACAGTAGCTTAATTCTATCAAGCCAAGCTTCTCTGAAGCTGTTTTAAGGAAGACTGTAGTCCTTTTAACTACTGGACTAGGAGAATTTGGATTCATTAGCACACTTTCAAGCTTCATAATAATTGGCCTGCACCACTATGCGTGTTCTAGCCTAAAAATCTATTTAGATGAAGCAAGAAAACCCAGTACTAATTTTGTGATAGGAAATGTTGCAGGTGTATGCTATGTT
Source organism: Phoenicopterus ruber ruber (assembly GCA_009819775.1). NCBI lineage: Eukaryota > Metazoa > Chordata > Aves > Phoenicopteriformes > Phoenicopteridae > Phoenicopterus > Phoenicopterus ruber. Next base: position 12,926,912 of record CM020227.1, read on the forward strand.
GTCAATGTAATAGACTTTTTCCAAAAGGAAATTTATAACAATGTTAGATAACAGACATAGAGTATTTCATAAAATCAAGCTATAGAAAAATTGGTTTCCTAATGCAGATGTAAAAATAATTCTGAATGAATGTGAAATAAAAATATCATCAATGATTCTCCAATACATTTTCACCATACATATTTAAGTAAAAATGGTATGAAAATACAAGATGGACAGTTAAAATGTATTCAATATGGCCAAACCAGTCCCACATTTCTTAGAATGTCACATTTGTAATTATTCTACTCAGCCAGTGCTCTGTAACAAGAAAAACTGAAGTAGAACAATTGGGTGAAGAACACTGAAAGTGAAGAGAAAAAAAGGGAAAGAAACAATCTAAGTCAAAGAATACAGTATGCCAAACTTATGTTTCATTATTGTTGCATTAAGACAGTTATTTTATGGTTAAGATTCTCCACAAGCTGTGACATATTAGGGATAGCCAAGTAAAAGCAAAATGGCATCATCTGTTTGTAGAAGAAATCAGTCAGAATTAAAACAAAAGCTGTGGGAATTAATAAGCTGCTGCAGATTCTAAGCTTGTGAGGATATCATGCTCTGTTGACCACAAAATATAAAGCAAAGTTTTTTGGAACCACTTGTGGAGGTTCTAGAGACCACCAACTCTCAGGCAAAAGACTTCTCAGGAAAGTACACAAACGTATCTGTTCCCTTTTTCCATGGATTTAGTTATCAGGCAATATAAAAAGGGTCACCTTTTATCCCACCCTTCACTAAGTCCTGCTACCTTTCACTAATATTAAATATAAAATACAGTGCAGCCTAATTCTTATCTGCTTTCAGAAACAATGCTGTAATAAAGCAATTCCTGAGTCAAGGAGTTTCTATTTTCACAAGATGGTTACAAACCAGAGAAAACTGTCACACTTAAAACAACCTGCTAAGTCATGTTGTTTTATTGTTTTAAAGTGTTGCCCCTTTTGGTAAACAGTGGAAACTCAGAATGTCAAAAACTAGCTTCTAAAACCTGACTAATACAGCATTCTTACCCACCAAGAAATAGCTTATGAATGAATAAAAGTGAAACAATTACAAATTATTAAGGTTATTTTTCTTGTTTCTTTCCCACAAAACCACATGAAAAAGCTAGGATTTTTCAGCATTATTTATTTGTGAGGGCCTAATCAGCTTATCTTGCCCTTTAAAGAAATACTACCCATTTTACTAATGAAGACCTAGAAAGTTTTAAGAGTTCGTATGCACATCAGCATGCACATGCATGAAGAACATCAACCTCTCCACTTCCCAAGAAGAGAAACAAAAGCCTTACAACTCTTCGCATATGTTTCATTGTGCTGTGCTGTCACGTAGAAAGATCAAGGTTTAAAGTTTTATGATCCTGAATGGAATCGCAAAAGATATACATTATCCGCTAAGAAATACCCACTCTTGATTTTGCATCAAAGAAGAATTTCAAACAGTCACAGCCCTGTCTTCCTACAATAACAAATGGCGATGATTAGCAGCCAAAGATGACTAGATACAAAATTGGATAAGGAAGCATGTGGGAAGTGGATGAATATCTTTGCATGAATTACCTTTCAGATATTTCTTCCATTTAAAAGGATCAATAATAATATTAGTCATTTAGATTTAAAATAAACTTTGGATGATAACACTGCCAAGTTACAGTAGAGATAAGAACGTACAATATATTAAGAAACCTCTTTCACTATAACTTTGAGGCATTTGGCTGGTGGTTACTGCCAAAGACTGAATAGCATCTGCTCTCACTTTAGCAGTTTATATTCTGACTCTGGTGAATGGAAGCACAATCTCTGAAACAGCCTTTGGGGAACACTACTGAGTTGCTCGACGGAGCTCTTACTCAGAAAAGAGAGAAGGAGATTAATATTACAGAAAACTTGAAAGATCTAGCTTCTAAGAAGGGAGAGAAGAGCAGTTTCCTAATACTGTACATACCACAAATCTCTCTTTTACTAAAACATTAAAAACATGCCCTAAAACTAAAGTGATCATTAAATAGGAATAGATTTAAAGGTAGAAAATAAGGTCTGTTTAAGTCATATTCAGGTAAAAGTAAGAAGAAATAATGTATTTTATCTCATTTATCAACAGGCATAATGAAAATAGAAGAATGAGGACTCATATAACATACTTTCTTTTTCCTAATGTGCTTGAGAAGGTCACAGCCTCCTTTGCTTAGTCCTGGTGTGTCTAGGCACAGCAACATATGGCAAGACTGAGTTTTGTCGTGAACTTACAATGTCGTTATTTTAAGTGCCCGGTAGCACAAACTACTAAATTTGTGTGTGGTCCTATGCAAACAACAAATCTGGCCACACACAGTGAAAACCAAGCTTCTAAAACTTCAAAATCAGCTGAAGGAATTCTCTCCTCAAGAGCCATAGATCCCAGATAGTAGCCACTAGTGAACCCCACAGCCACTTTCAAAACTATAAAAGGCTTCATGGAAAGCCAAAATAAAGCTCTAAAAGTGGCTCCAGGAGATCACTAGGAGTGGCCGCTCTTCTGGATTCACTGCTTTTGAGAAGTAAATCCCTGCAGCTGCTTTCAAAAGCTTTGAAAGTTTCATTTCAATTATCAAAGCCAATAAAGCTTCAAAAACAGCCATAGGGATTTGTTCCTCAGAGGAGCAAACCCCAAAAGGCAGTGATGAATAGTGTGATGGGTTCTGTGGCTCTTAAAGTATGTACAGATTCCTGTAAGTCCTGCACTTGTAATTACAGCTTCATGTTGTGCAGCAATTGTTACACCCAGACAGTTCATTAAGGCTTATATGCCAAATTCATTACTGATTTCCCATTCTTTTTAACAGTTTTATGTCTGTTTCCTTTTTGTTTTCTTACACCTGTATAAACTATTATGTGAGCAACCCTCACAACAGTTTCTCAAACAAATTTCATTAAAACCTTGCTGGCTTCCTATCTCAGGTGGTGGTAAGCCATCTCACAAAACGTTGCACATATGCTTTCCCAGACTGCATCACATAACGCCATCATCAGATCATCGCAACATAATAACTATAGCATGCAAAATAATTCATTTCTCTGAATGAGAACTTAAAGGGCACTAATTAAAATACAAGGGTGAAGCTTGACAATAAGTCAATCAAGAACTTCGCCTACAACTGCAATATAAAAAGGCTTCCATTAATTCAACCAACATAAACACAAATAACATTTCAGAAGTAACCGCATGACTTAAAAACCTAGCTGTACTGATTGGTAACAAGATTTTGGTCTTATTTTTAAAGTTACAAGAACTAGATCCCTAAAAATTTTACAAATTTACCTAGTGACATAAGCATAGTTCTAAAAGAAATGTATCATTTATGCCCCTAAACAATTTGAGCTTAGTATCTTAAGACACTGATGGCTCTGAAAATATTACCAGAATTACGTTGGAAAAGATGCATTTAGGTACTAGAACATATACAGTATATTAATGAAGTGTATTATATAAAATACATTCTGAGCATACTCACTAACCTTAAAACATCAATCACTAATTTTGAATAGTTATTTTTTCTACTAAAGTTTTTAACTTATACTTTCAAATAGCAGAATAAATACACACACCTTTTTGTGAGGATAAATAAAGACACCTTTTTGAAAAAATGCTGTAAGAAAATCACTATGAACTTAAATAGATGCAGGTGTTAAGAACTGAATAACTGGTTTGAACAGGGAAAGAAAATCTTGACAGATAACTTGAACATTCTGTTAAATGTTACTCACAGGTGTCCTCTGTGACCTGTACTACTTACTTTACCTCTCTGTTTCAATCTTCTCATGTGTAAAACATGAAGGAGGATTGTGAGAAATAATTAATGTTTGCAAAGAGCTTTGAGATCCTTGGATATAAAAAACATGGGGAAAGCATGAAGTATAAAAAGTACCAGTATACTATTTTTTTTTCCAACTTGAGATAACCAAGTTACTTTTATCACAAAAACCTTGAAAGTTTAGTAATACAAGATTATGTAATCTTATATTTAATTTTATTTTTAAATGCTTAAAAAACAACCTTAAGTGCTAAGCATATTCTGTTACTCAGAATCGCATAACTCCAAAGGAAACACTATCAAAAGGAAAGGACATGTTTCTCACCCATTTCAAGTATGCGTTTATGTAGAGGTATAGCAGCAAGAAAGGGTTCATCTTTACAGGACTGTATCTGGGTTCCAACCAAGTCAGAGTTGGTAGCCATAATTCGGGCACTTTCTTCATTAAGATTAACGCCAGCCATAGAGGCAACATCATTGATGTCATCATCATCTCTATAATGAAAAAACAAACCCAAATAAAAATAATTCTGCATGCAGTATATTCATTTTATACATAATCTGCTTCTCCAAAAGTAATCATCATGCAACATGCCTGGCAGTTGGGGCAACTTGAGGCACAACCACTAGGGTCTCCATTTTCATAGAATATATTCTAGATTCAGAAATAACTAAGTATTTCTCTGATCACATTAGGAAAACTTTAGAAGCAGGACAATTTGTCTGTAACACAAGGTGTGACAGAGGTGTCTTCTTCATCTGAGAGTCAGTGATACCAATGAAACCAGGATGGTCAGGAAGCTAAAGGCAATGATCACCACTAAAGACAGAGCATTTGGCTATTTTCTTTATGCTGAAAACTAGGAGTAAAATGATAAAATAAATAAAAACCCCACAGACATTAAAAGCAAAACCATGAATTTGGAATCCTGCACTGTTTCACAAGTTCCTATCAAAATGGGCACCAAAGCATTTTCACCAATAGTCAGGAAAGATTCTTTGACCATGGTGAGTTCATAGGCAAGTTTGGGTTCCAAGTATGGTTTGAATATGCACTGGTATTTTCTCTGGCAACATACAAAAATCAGTTGAACATGTCAACTAGTTTTAGAAAAAATGAGCTGCATTTGAGAAGATGACAGCAGCACTTCCCAGGCCAGTGTTTGCCCTGCAATACCCTTCCTAACAGCTTGAGGAAGTACTGACTAACGAATTTGAGTTTCCATACCTGTATCTCCCAAGGATCTTTTACCTCCTACCTCTGTGAGGTATGACTCATAACTGTGGAAACAACCATCTGGTTTTAGCATTCTGTTTAGAAGCTATTACTGACACGAACATTGTATTTCGGCATATTCTAGGAGCGATTACACAACCTTTGAGAATATATCTATGGAAAAGATCCACATACATCCAAGTCCAGACTCCTATTACTGCATAAAGCAAACAAATAAAAGCTTAATTTAGAAGATTTTAAAAAAGTTATTACATAGATGTCAACCTATGCACCCTAGAATACTTTCTGTCACTTGTAACAAGTTTAACGCCTATAGTAAAAACCAAAAGCTACAAGGAAGGTCTGAGAACAAAAGGAGAGAAATCTAGATATCCTTAATCTAGGACCTCCCTGTCCTCCCATACTCTCCTTGATCTCTGCACTAGAGCAGCCAATTTTGGTGGAAGACTTCTATGGTTTGTTAGATATTGTGGGTTTTTTTTCTTTGGGGGGAAGAGGAAGGGATTTTTGTTTGTATAAACCTGGAGAAATGTGCTGAACACTTGAGGCGGAAAATGGAAAATTTTACAATGATTGTCAGAAAAATGCTCCATAAATGAGTCTTTACTATTTTCCACGAGTGCTAAGCACTTGATTTCTTCTCTTAGAATGAAATTCCTGAGGATAGCGTCACAAAATTGATCTCCTGCCTTGATGGTTTTCATGCTGAGTCTAAAGGATTTCCATTTTTACATTTCACGTGGTATGTATGTGATACTCATAGGAAGGTCACAAGAGCCGCCATGAGGAAACTGGGCTCCTATGCATTCAGTGCATAGATGACCGAACTACTCTTTGGCCTTGTCCAACCAGTTGTGAAACTGCCCCCACATATCACAGCTGATAAATGTACTTGGTCACATAACAACTAACAGTGACTTAAATATTCAGTGACAAATTCAAAAGATTCTAACTACAAATGAAAAACAGCAACTAAAACTGAAAAAGGGGAAAAATGAAGATTTTGGGGGTTAAAAAATCTCAACACTTGAAATAGAACGAGCATCACCCAAGGTAATCTACCCAAAGGCCCAAATTCAGCAGGCCTTTTAAACCATGGCAAAACCAAATTCATATAAAGGTAGGTATCATAACACAAACTCAGAACTGTGTAAGATAATGGAAGCTACTGGAAAACAGACTTGAGCCCAGAATTTCAAAATAAAGCTAAAACCGATTAAACTACAAAACATTAACCAGCTGGTGCAGTTAAAAAAAAAATCCAATATTGATTGCTAGTGGACCCTCACATCTCCGTGGGTGCGAAGGCAGCACTGCTGCCCTGTGGGGTCCGGCAGCGCCTGGGTACCACTGCCTGCTGAGGGGACCTCAGCACAAGGACTCAAAGGATCCTGATAAAATATTAACTGAGCGGGATACTCGTATGCTTTCTCTATAATCAGCCCCCATGATCTCACTTGCTTTAGCAAGCATTTATCACACAGTTACGCACAATCTGGCTAGCAGTAATAGAGTCTCAATCCTGTATTCCCAGATCAGGTTGCCAGGATTCAGGTACTTTCATCTCCTTCAAGCAATCATCCATACAAAAATCAAGATAGCACTTTTGACTTCAAGAACACAATTTTTAAGAAAAGTTTATACTTATCTCTACTTTTACTTAACAGCCGAAGAAAGTACAATCTTTTACTTTCCTTCTGCTTAGCATTTTAGCTATTCCAGCTTTCATTCAGAGTACAGATCTGTGACCACATTACAAATAAATATTGTCTGAAATAAAAACAGACAATTAATTTGGGCACAAACCAGGATTCCAATGAAATTACCAAAACCAATGCAATAGCACTTATAAAGACCATCACTGTAACTCCTGGACAGAATCATTTCCTTCCATCTTATATTGGCAATCTACTATCTGTGAGTTGTTGTTTTGTTTTTTTTAATGTTACCTGCAAGATAGATATGAAATGTTTTAATCACAGCTGGGACTACTATTTTTTCAGTCTAATGGGAAAAACTCTATCCATATATCCTTTTTGACTTCAAGGAACTTCACTGTTTAGTATCTTCATCAGTGACATAGACAGTGGGACCAAGTGCACCCTCAGCAAGTTTGCAGATGACACCAAGCTGAGTGGTGTGGTTGACACGCCTGAGGGACAGGATGCCATCCAGAGGGACCTGGACAAGCTCCAGAAGTGGGCCCATATCAACCTCATGAGGTTCAACAAGGACAAGTACAGGGTCCTGCTCCTGGGTCAGGGCAACTCCCAGTATCAATACAGGCTGGGGGATGAAGGGATAGAGAGCAGCCCTGCCGAGAAGAACCTGAGGGTACTGGTGGATGAAAAGCTGGACGTAAGCCAGCAATGTGCACTCGCAGCCCAGAAAGCCAACCGTATCCTGGGCTGCATCAAAAGCAGCGTGGCCAGCAGGTTGAGGGAGGTCATTCTCCCCCTCTCCTTCACACTGGTGAGACCCCACCTGGAGTACTGCATCCAGCTCTGGAGTCCTCAGCACAAGACAGACAATGGATCTGTTGGGGTGGGTCCAGAGGAGGGCCACAAAAATGATCAGAGGGATGGGGCACCTCTCCTATGAAGACAGGCTGAGAGAGTTGGGGTTGTTCAGCCTGGAGAAGAGAAGGCTCTGGGAAGACCTTATTGCGGCCTTTCAGTACTTAAAGGGGGTCTGTAAGAAAGATGGGGAAAAACTTTTTAGCACGGTCTGTTGCGATAGGACAAGGGGTAATGGTTTTAAACTAAAAGAGAGTAGATCTAGACTAGATATAAGGAAGAAATTTTTTACAATAAGGGTGGTGAAACACTGGCACAGGTTGCCCGGAGAGGTGGTAGATGCCCCGTCCCTGGGAACATTCAAGGTCAGGCTGGACGGGGCTCTGGGCAACCTGATCTAGTTGAAGATGTCCCTGCTCATTGCAGGGGGGTTGGACTAGATGATCTTTAAAGGTCCCTTCCAACCCAAACTATTCTATGATTCTATGATCATGAAAAAGAGCTTGGGTTTGGACACAAACACACGCATGTTTATATATAAAGCAGGCTGGCATTCTTGCCAAACAACTTCCTATAAAAGTGAACTTTTAAGTCCAGATGAGTGAGTTTTCAGAAGTCACTCTGTGGAACAAAGATGCCATCCAGTGGTCGTCTAGATTGATGATTACTGTCTATCTTTCCTTTTTCGTCCCAGCACAGTATTTAACAGTTTCCTGTTTCTTGGCATAGATTACTGTTCTCATACTAATTATACCGTTTCAGTAATTATTTCTGTTTTCTACTGAATTAAATTCTGAGCCTTATGGGATAAATCTAACATTCCAACATGCATGCTATTTTTAAGATGACAGCAAGGGTTCTCAAACTCTTTCCAAATGCAAGCTACATCTTAAAGTAGTTTAAGTGTTCAATTCTTCCTCCAGTATTCAAACCTCTTGTAACACCTCTCCCTCTCCTCTCCATTAAAAACACGTGCAATTACAAAAAAACCCCACCCTTATTTGGAAATAAGAAAGAAAAAAGTATTTGCACAGTTGTCCATAACATACTTCAGAGATTTTGTTTAAACTAAGACAAGCCATTATAAAAATCTGGTAGCATTTTCTTTATAAACAAATCTTAACTGCACAATTGCATACTGTTTTTCTTTCTCGTGCACTTTGTAAGATTTGAGTCAATGATGTCCAAATCTGCAACAGTGAACTGTTCCCCAATATGCTATAAGAACACATAAAGCAACTGAGAAAACATTATACTATTGATTCCCCTCTCTCTCAAAAGTGAAATTTCATGTTTTAAGGAAAAGTCCCTACACATATGCAAGACACTGAGCAAGTCTACAAATTCCATGAATCACAAGATCAGAGATCAACAACAATACGTTGGATATAAACGGTGACTTGAAATTACAGTAACAGTCACTACTATATTACATTTCATAATGGCATAAATTCTATTTACACAAATTTACTATAATGCTTATTCTGACTTTCAAGCTTTAATTTGAGATTTCTCCCTAATACTGCTTTGTTGTACAATTCATTCACGGTCTATGTTGGATCTTCTCACTGATAAGCAAAAGGGATGACAGAACATACCACATTTGTGGTCAGCATTTTTCTTTATTTTGAAAAATACAGCAAAAATACACAATCGCCTTATAGCTTGAAATATTTATTTGGAAAAACAAATAAACTTAAAGCTTAAGGTTTTACATTACATACCATTTTGAGATGAAAACTTTGAAGTCATCCATTTAACACCTACATTAGCTTTCTGTCTCTCCTTAAAGGACAGGCTGCTTTGCACATTATTAGATGTAACATCATGCATTTTGAGGTATTTTGCCAGAAATATATTATTAAACTTTTATTTTTAAAAATAAAATAACAGGCAACAGATTCTTTCGGCTAGGCAAAAGAGGTCTGAAAACAAATTTTTTATTCCCAGGTAGACTCTACCTTAAAATGCTGTCAGTCAGCAGCATAAAATACAAATACTAAGATAAACTTCAAATGATCTCAGTCACTTCATAAACTGATTCTGAAAAAAACCCCATCACATTGGCTGTATAAAACCTGGTACTGACAGGCTCTGAGAGGTTACATGTAATTTTGAAATACTGTTTCAGAAAAAGAAAGGTTGCTGTGAAAAGGTAGGAGCATCTGGCTAGCTGGTACATTATGGCAAACATATCACCGCCACACACATTAAGGGAATGGTTCTGTCCACTTCCTGCCTCATTTTACGTGCAATGCTACTGAGCCTTACTCAATACAGTTAGAAGTGGTAGGATAATACAAGAGTACAAACATGCATCTCCATCCTTGGAGATACGTTGAACTGGACAAGTCCCTGATTTAACCAAACCTGCTCTGAGTCAGAAGTTGGACTACTTGGCCTCCCAAGGTCCCTTCCAAATGAAATTAATCTGACCCAACAGCAGGGAGAACAAATGTTTCCACTAGTTCTTTATATTGGCCACAATCTGAACTATGGGTAATAAATACTTTGAGAGTCTGCTACTTTCACTGTCATCAGTGGTAGATTATGTTAGTGGGAGCTCTGAGGTCACCAAACTAGATTATGATGTACACAGCAGTTGTAGCCAAATACGCAGGCCCCTGGCAGACTTCAGTGGGCCTTCTGCTTCATCTCTCCCAACTACAGAAACCTCTAGCTGGACTATTATGGTACAAATGTAAGCCTGGATCTCTACTGTAAAACAAGTGAACAAAAAATTACAAAAAATGGAATTCAAATTTTCATCCTGAGGTATTAACACAGTTGAAAAGTCAACTAAATTGAGTTGTCTGTAGTTCTCTATGAAAAATTTAGCAAAATAAATTTTAATACCAAAAAAGGCAACATAAAATTTCATAAATACAACAACTTTACACTGCAGAAGTCTTGGGTTGAAAACTCTGCATCATAGAACAGCTACTACAATACCCAGTGAACTCATGTAAGCAGTCTTACAGTTCACTAATAAATGCTGACAGTAAAGGCTAAGAGGCTAAGTTGTAATTTGCAAAATTCCTAATTGCTACATCTTTGATGTAATTCCTTCCTGTATTTCCCACAGTCCAGAACAGAAGAAACTGAAAATTACAAAGTTCACATTTCCATTTCTAATGACCAACACTTTGCTCACAAGAGTGAAAAGCTCCAGTAAGTTATTTTAAAGAAAGCAGAATATAAAATAATGAAACAAATATGCAATAATAAAACACTAAGGGCAAAATAAATTTATACATAACACAACTATTTTTCAAAATTCTTGCTTTGCTTTAGATGCCAGTTTGCCTTCTGGCTAAAAACACATTCTTCACACACGCTGGGAATGTTGAGGAAAACTAGTCAGCATTCAGAGGATTAATACAGATTTCCAGCTCTGTGCCTTTAGGCTTAATAGTCAGACATCTATTTGTCCTCAGGAGAGGTTAGGGGTTGAAATGCAAATATGCAAACAACCGAATTCTTTGTTAAGATATCGAGAAAAAGCTTGATCTTTGCTGCTGTTTAATAAATCCTTGCAATTTTATGGACTTATTTAAATGCAGGTTTGTGTCTTACTATTTTGAGGGAGAAAACAATGCAAGGAAACAAACACATTCATTCTGACTAAAATTTGTTCTCTAGAGGAAAAATGACATACACCCTTGACAGCTTATTTACCAAACTCACTAAAGATTTATTGATTTATCAATCAGTGCCTTGAGCATTTGCTTCTCCCCAAGGGAAAATTAACAATTCCAGCTAACCTAATATATTCTATGTATAAACTAAGTGAATGCAAGAATCAATCCTGGCACAGTTTACAACATCCAGTTAAAAAAAAATGCTGTCCCTTTTGGTGTATGTAAAATTGAAAGCTATACTAACGAAGAATAAATGCTCATGTTGCTTACAAACATAAAAAATACTTATTAAGACAGTACAATTGAACCCAACAGACATTTTAAATCATTTAAATACTCAGTGGGAGGCAAAAGCATTGGAAAATAAAAAATTGAATGATTTTGCTTCTAGATTAATACTAAGTACTACCACTATTAGTTGCAATACTGACATGCCTCAAAGCAGAGATATTTCAAAGAGCTACAAATTCTCTTTTACTTCACCTGCAAAAGCATAAGCCTGAAAATTAATTACTGGTTTGATGATGTCAGAGCAACATAAGAATTCTGTAAGATGAAAATGTAGGAATATTTTGTCATTTAACAAAGAAAGAAAATGTTTAAACATAAATAAAATGTAATTTCATCAGTGGAAAAAAATTAAAATGATGGTAGTAAAAGCAAAATGCAGTAAACATAAGATTAACTTTTCATTACAAGGAGTAAAAATATCCAAAATATATATAAAACAAAAGTGTGACGTACAAAAGAACTGGTATAGCAGCTCAATGCATCAATGCTACCGTGTTGAACCTTTGCAGCACCTGATTATTACAGGGACCCACAGAATGCCCCAACCTCTGGTACCTAAGGAAGCACGTGAAGAATAGATACAGCAATGTCTTCTCTTTAAAACCAAGAATAACAATCCTCCACACACATCCCCCTCCTCCCCCCCCCAAACCCACTACCAGAACCATACAGTATTTTCTCTATGCTGATGAGGGGATAGCTGCAGCTTAGCTGCAGAAGCCTATCGACAGGATGCCTTCTCATCACAATTAGCATCTTCTCAGCAAGATACATTCCATATGAATGTTAGAATCCGATACATAAAACCAACCACGTATTTTTTTAAAACTTCATACACAATTCCATTTACCAGAAGTTTTATTATAATCCACAGAACTGAAAGCTTTACTAAATATTAAAAAGTGCATATAGAGAAAAATCCTCAAGACATGTCATGACCCCCCCCTTTTTTTAAAATAGAACTAAATAAGAAAATTGTCATCCAATCACAGTCAGAAAAGGCAGGAATTATTGTAAAACACTGCCCTCTGGTGTTACACCAATTCTAAATTCTATTTTATATTTAAGATTCCCCTCAACCACCCCCCTGCCTTTTTTTTTTTTTCCTTTTTTTTTTTTACCTGAAAGAACCACCTCCAGGGTCATTCAGCTTGTTTTTCTGATTTGCAGAGACCTGAACACCAAAGCCCCCAGGACTTTTGCTGGCTTGTATTGTTGGTGCCTTCCCTACTATGCCTGAAAAACACCAAGCAATGTTATTATGAGCTGTCTTAGACAATTTACATCAAAGAACCTTCTGTCCAGGAACTAAATTTAACTGTCTGTAAATTGCAAACAAAGGAAGTTATTATTTTTAAAGATTACACTGCTGAAGAAGAACAATTTAAAATACAAAATTTATATTAATGTTACAGTTTGATCAATATTTACAAAATACTGAAGATTCCAAAACTGAAAACCGTTGGCCATAACTGGTTATAATACACATAATGGCTCTAAGTGTGTTTGCAATTGCCAGTAAACCACTTTTCTAGATAATCTGCACAGAATAAAGAAGCAGAATTTGCAATATTCTTAATACAGATGCTTTAAGTCACAGTCACTTGGGGTATTAACTATGCCTTTTACATTTTTTTTATATAGTCATTGTTCTTTGTTGCAGTGAAAAACATATATTTTCAGAGTTGAAAACGTTATTTTAAGTATTTTAAAATGTTTTATATTATATGTAAAAGAAGAAACACTATTGTAAAATTTGACATAACCCCCCTCACACAGGTTGTCTTCTACTGTCTTATTTTGAAAACAATTTAAAAGTAATTCATATCTGTATCTAGACTTTACAGGTCTATACATAGAAATAAAACAGGGCTTTCTAAATGAGCTGGTGTGGTGGCTATTCAGCTTCTTGTGACAGTAAATTAAAAAATGGATATTAATTCCTCTCTGACATTTGGAAAAATTAACCAAAAATAATTACAAATTTATGTTGCTAATTAGTAAATCAACAGATCTGTATTGTTATTCTTAAAAACACTGTATCAGTATGCAACTGAAAAAGCACTAACAAATGAAACTTTTGGAGTAAGCCCTTCTTCACTGCTTAAACACATGTTTACTTGGGTTATATTCTGTGTTTTCTTTAATCCCACCTGTGCTTTGGCATGTGAAAATAATTAATTCATATGTCTACTTGACTTAAAATATCTCACCTTTTTCTTGTATATCACTCAATTTTTTTGAGTGTTACATACACAGAGTGCTTGAGACTTTGAGAAGTACATGAAAGTTAGTCCTGCACATCTATGACTCAATTGCATATAAATGGCATGGCATGAACCCTACTAGAGTTACATTATTTTTCTTTCGTGAATTATAAAAACCTGAAACACAACTATCCCAACAAATCCTGGTAAGAACACTTCTTTGCTAAAACAAAAGTGTTAGCTTTGAATGAGCCCAGCATTACTTTTTATATTTTGAAGTCTTCATCAACTTCAACATATGATCTTAAAGTAAAACTTATTTGACAGTGTTTGTTCAGTTCTTCAGTCTGTATAAATAAACTGTCGTGTGGACTCTCAACATTAGCAAATACAAAACAAGATTTAGGACTTCAGGCTCCAAGCCTGGGGAACAAAAATATTTTGTCATCAGAATATTCGAGGTCCACGAGATGTCGCAGATAGCATTAGTTCATGGACCAGACAATTCATTTATCTATTTCAGATGAACTAAATGAAAGGTTTTCTACTAAGTGAACTGGAAGGAAAGAAATAATACAATAACAAAAATTAGCAGATCTCTGCTTTTTACAATTAACACCTAGGAGATTAAAAGTGTGTTAACCTTGAAAATTATTGCAATGGCAAAATTAAGGTAACAGTGGCACTCCTCCAGAATTAATATTATATTCCTTTAGAACTAGTATCAATGGTTTTGTTTTCTGCAGATGATAACTTTTGACCCAAAAAAACCCCAGAAAACCCAAAACCCACCAACCAAAAAGGTACAACAACAGAGTAGGTAACTTCTTGGTCTCAGGAAAACAGTATGTCTACACTGGATATAGAAAAATTAAGTCTCACTTTCTTTCACTCCATGCATATGTAATTCTACTCAAATGGATCTGGCAAAGTAAATATAAGTTTTAGGACAATATACAAGTTTTCTGGTTTAAATCACAACTGTGCATGATTAAGCAGATAGACACAAAATATGTCTAAACCATCAATTTATATTATCATGCAGGGCATATTTTGAAAATTAAAATCACCTGTGGGCCTAGATATTTCATGGGATTGGTAATGACATACAGAGTCTTTCACCACTGGGTCCTTGTTTCAAATTTTAAGTAGCATGATCTAGAGAAATAAACGCAAATTTAGGAGCTTATAAATTCCTAGTTGTACTTCTGCACAGGTTAAAAAGCTGCAATGAATACTCTGGCTAATTATTTTATTCTTTGGCTCAATTCCCCCATCCATAAGATGCAATTCACCTAATTATTATACCGGTAAGTACTTTGATAAAGGAGTGTGAATTTTTCGTGCAGTAACTATAGTGTTACCTCCTCTGGTGTGGAAGTAATTTTATTAATATAAAAGTCTTTAAAGCCTGCCAACTTGACCTATACTACTGTTTTAAAAAGCATTACAGTCTGTTCACATGGATGCATGAATATTAATGTAAAGATACATTACGCTAGGAGATTTGCTCCAATCTGAGAGCGAAAATGCACCATTCTGTGGAAGTCAGCTCAGTTCTGGTGTAACTATCCTTAAAAAGTCACACTCCACAAAATTATACTACTATAATTTTCTATATAGATCACATCGTATTCCAGTATCTTACCTCCTTCTACACGAATCCCCAGGCCAGTATAAAATATCACTATACTGGTGTTTACAGCATAAAGTTTTAACAATATATCAAGATCAAAATAAACCGGTATCTGACAGTAAGCCATAGCGGCATTTCTTAGAGCTGCAAGCACACAGGCAGTCTTTTCCCTAGATGTGGGCTGCAGGATGAGCAGTTTTACAATGGGATGTTTTCTAAATTTCTATTCTGTTTGCTTTGTCTGTGTAATTAAAACAATATAGTGGTGGGCTTAAACAAGCTTGTAAATAGGAATAAGCTCACCTGAAAGCAGGGCGTTGCATGAATTGGCCTTTATGAACCGTTGTCTTCCTTAAGCCAAACTGCCAGTTAAGTTGCATTTCATTGGCTGATCAATGGCTATCATGAATAAATTCATATTCTGAATCCACTGTTTCAAAGACAGATGCCAATATCATGCAAATTCTTGGCACATTGTTGACATTCACAACTTAGAAGCTGAATGAGCAAAGAAATGCAATCAGCCTTCACTCTCAGACATGAGAGCTCATGCTGTAAGATGCCAAATACCCTCCCTGTTAATAAACTCAGGACATGAGTATCAGTGCTATCAAATACACAGCTTTTATGACAAGTAAATGCATTTCGTCCTAACTTGGAAAAACAGCCTACAGGATTACCATGACAGCTTGGTCTCCATGTCCATTCAACCCTTGGCTTCTCTGAAGAGAACAGAGCAAGTAGAACATCAACTGCTATTAACTGGGATCACTGGGGTTTTTGATGCTTTTTCTCAAGGAGAACAGAAAAGACCAAGCAATAAAGTCAAATAGGCAGCAATAGCTTTTATGTGTATTTAAACTAGTTTGATTTCTGATTCAATACATAAAGATGACCAGCTCTGTATTCCATTACAAATCCTCAATCATCTAAATGCCCACATCCAAAAAAGATACTCTCACACATAACCAGGAAAAATAAAAACTGAGTCTAACTGGTCTAGTGGTGGAAAGAAACAAATGGACATTTATTAGAAAGTAAGAAGGCTTCAAGAACCCTCTTAAATGGGATGTATCAGCCAGACATTAATCCACCTATGCACAGACAGATGAGGAAGTTGTGTACAAACCACACCTCTTGCTCCCCTGGCTAATCATGGCATGTCAGGTTGCTGCAGTCAGTCTCTGACCTCAAAGAGTAAACATACTGGCAGGGGAGGAAAAAAAAAAAAAAAAAGCATGCGGGTTGAGGAATTTCTCTAGGACTCCTACTTGACCTCTGTAGCTGCAGAGACAGTGGCTATCATGTTCTGCCTCAGGAGTAAGAGTTAAAAGGATAATTAAATTGAGGCATCCTCTAGGCTTCAGGAAAAAAAATAATTTCTTTCTTGGCCCAGAGTTAGAGCTTAGGAAAGTAAGAGTCAAGTTCTTGACTTCTTTCAGAACTTTCCATGAAAAACTGCTGATTAAGGAGCTAAGCATGTGAGAGTTTAGTTCTAAGGTTGTTTCAAAACATTTCACTGTGTTAGTCTGAAATACCTTGAAACTGCATAGTGAAAACATGCATTCCTCAGCCAGTATGAAGTAAAAAATAAATGTCAAGCCTGCCAACGTCAACACTGTAAGTTTTTCCCATGCTACTAGTTTGTAATTACAATGAAATTCATACAAAGGTAACAATCTCACTAAAACATTTAAACCCATACCTTGTGGTCTAATGGTCTGAGTTATTACCACTGGCATCCTAATCTGGGTAGTCTGGCAAGCAGGGTTTCGTTTCACAGTTTGAGCAGATGTTGACTGGATAATCTGCTATTATTAAAAAAAAGTATACTTGTATTATACTCTTTATACACAAACACACACAACGTAAATATACTAATACCTGTAATTACTAATATAAGCATGTGGATCTCTAAAAGCACAACCAGCTACTGACAAAAGTCATATTCATGTAATGCATGTGGTTGTGTGTGTGTGTATATACCTATTTTGCCGTTATGCTTTAAAAAAAAAAAAATCAAATAATATTCGACACAAATGTCATATGTCACAACCTTCATCAAAAATATATTTCAAAGTAGTAAGGTAAATATTCAAGTTTAGACTTTTGTCTTCAGAAATTTTACTAGGAGGAAAAGCATTTTTGTAGAAGAAAATGCTGCAATAATTTTAGTGGTATCCACCTAAAACTGTTAGGCCTTTCACTATATATCTACATTTTTTAAAGAAAATATATACTAAAAGTAAATTATAAAATATTATGGGTTCCAAAGTCAGATATATATAAGAAAGAAAACAATGTTTTGCGGTGATCATACACTATTCACTTTTAAAATGTTAATCGGATATTCTCAAGGTATCACTTATTACTGAGCCACGTTCTGAAGTCCTTACCCAAAACTGAAACTGGGTTAGAAACTTAGAATAAACAAATCAAATCAAAAAGAAAAAACCTGCAAGGGTCACGTCTAAGCAACAGTAAAATGTACGTTCATGAAATCAGGGACAAGGTAGGCACAGATGTAATGAACAGAAGATTCAAAAAGACGTGAGGATGCTGCAGAGCTAGAAAAAAAAAATCCACAAATAAACTTTGAAAACAAAACACAGGCAAATAGCTGCGGATAAGATTACAACCACAACTCAGGCATGACAACTTCAGAAGTCATGTGCTCTTCACAGTCACAACTATGTTACTCCCATTGCATAATGCATCTGCTGTTTCTGAATTACACATCTCAGTCTCACACCCATTCCCTCCTAGAAGACAATACGCCACGCTACACACCGCCGGCTGCATGAAGCAAACGGGAACCACTGCACCTTTATTCAGCACCAGTCAGCATTATTCTTACAAAGTGTGTCTAAAACCATATTATTTAGCTGAATAACAAATGGCCAAATCTCTGACTTCAAAGTATGCTATGGAGAAAAGGAAAGGAGAAACAGTCTTTTCAAATGAGACGTAAAAGTAGAGAATGAAGAGGCTACGGAACAAATAGGAAATTGTTCCATCAGCAGGAACCAGGGCTCCCAAATCAGAAGGAAGAGAGGTGAAAACTACAAACGAGTAATGAGGGAATGAGACCTGTAATGTACGCTGGAGAAAAAACAAATAGGGCCATTTTGAAGTTATGAAATTGCATTCTGTACATCATAAATATTAAAAGTTGAAAAGTCATAATAAACCTGTGGATGTAGAAGTATTAGCAATAGCTACCTTGCAGAAAGAGAAAAGGGAAAAAAAGATTAAGGATTCAGCTTCAACTATGGACACTGAAGGAAAACAGAGGATTTATACTAAGCACAGAAATGGAGCAAATAGATGTAAATTTACTTGGTCAAGACAGGCAGTGAGTAAATAGTGACACTCAGAGGGGAAAGAATAAAGTAGCTACCATACTTAAAAACAGGAAAGAAATAGAGGTGATAAGTGAAAATGGGGGGAAAAGTTGAATTTGACTGCATTTTGATGCACAGGAAACATGTACAAGTAGATTTTGGTAAGTAAGGAGACGGAATAGCCCACAGAAAAAAAAAAAAAAAAAGACTACATTGGTATGAAAAAGAAAGAGAATGTTGCCACTTTTTCAGTAATTTATTGGATGAGTTTTCAGAGAATAGTGAAGAAAAGCAGCCATACCTTAACTGGCCAGAAGCCAGGCCAAAAAGGAGATGTGTGTGACCTGTGGATAGAATTACTATCTGGTATTACAGCCATCATCTGCGATTAGATTTTTTTTCTCTGTGAAGCAAGCAACTTCTATAGTTCAGAATCAAGTTCTGTTTCACCTGATTAATATTTTCATGTGAATGCCCTAAAAAATGAGGCACTAACACCATTAAAGATAGGACATTATTCAACCATTTAAGAAGACATAAATAATGGCAATGTTTTCTTTACTATCAAATACAGTCAAAAAATGTCCTTTAACAAGTACTGTACTAGAACTTCAACATATGTAAAAGTGCTGGAAGTTTAGAAAATGATTGAGAAATAAACTTTTCCAAGGGGCACAGATCAAAGTCATCACCTTAAATTCCATACAGAAACCAATTAGCAACAAGCACGTACTCTCTAAAAGGCACAACTGCACCTGAACTCAGAGCAACATTTTACACTAACTTAAACTCCAGTTTCTATACAGTTTTAAGATACATTTCAACACAGATGTAATCTTCAAATCTAGAGGTGATTAAGGAATGAACATTAGCAATTTGTTTCTGAAACAAATGTGTAACCTTCTTTGCAGGAAAACAGGGGACATAGTAAAACCTGATGAATCAAGCAGTAATTGACCCTGCATTAAAATCTATAAACAATCTAAACCACCCTTCAGCAATTAAAATAATTCAAACTGTTCTAATCCTCTTGCCTATTTTCCCAACAGCACAAACATTACTATTATGTCCTGAACTTGGTCTGAAAATTGTAAACAATGAACAAGGTACTAGTAAGCTAGCCTGGGAGATGATTAACTTAACCAAATTATTTCGTATTTCTCACAGCCTAAAAATACACACAATGAGTGTACCCCACCTAGTGTTATCTATTCGTATGCTGAATTCCAAACGATCAGTTCGTAAGCACCAATCTACTAACCCAGACTGACAGAGAAGATATTAACGGGAAGATGTAGAGAAGGTAAGAGCCAGATTCTCTCGGAGGTGCAGAGCAGAAGGATGTGACACAATGGGCACATGTTGGAATACTGGAAATTTCAATTTAATATAAGGGAAAAAAAAAACCTACCATGAGGATGGGCAAGCGCTGGAACACGTTGCCCAGAGAGGCTGTGTAACCTCATCTTGAAGATACTCAAAACATGACTGGTCAAGGCCCTGGGCAACAGGCTAACCTGTAAGTAGGAGGTTGGACTAGACACCTCCAGAAGCCCTTTCCAACCTTTTACCACTACATCCATAATCATAGTAACAATGATCTTATAAAAGTGCTGAGTCAGAAAAGGTAACAAGACAGAATATAAAAGTCTTCAAAGTTTACAGAAACTGTTCAT
Organism: Phoenicopterus ruber ruber; assembly: GCA_009819775.1. Classification (NCBI taxonomy): domain Eukaryota; kingdom Metazoa; phylum Chordata; class Aves; order Phoenicopteriformes; family Phoenicopteridae; genus Phoenicopterus; species Phoenicopterus ruber. The sequence goes on from CM020227.1 coordinate 12,947,292, forward strand.
CATTCCATCTCCACTAAAAAGAAGGGAAGCCATTTTCATTACTTCCACCACCGAAGACTGTAAGCACAACAGCAGAACAATAACAACAAAGGCACAGAAAATAGAAAAGATTTAATGTGATTTAGCCATTGCCTGGATTTGATAATGAGTTTGGAAAATAGAAAAATTACCAAACAAAATTATGATCAAGACAGTGCTGAGACAGCAAGTACTGTCATATACCAGCTTATTCCTCTTCAATCTTTCTGTCAAAAGTTGAAGAATCATCTCCTAGGCTGCTGCACTTTGGGGGTCTTCAAGGAACACACTGAAGCAGAAAAGTCACAGCATTGCTTCTCCGAATGCAATATGTGAAAAGCTACCTAAATTTTTTTCTATAAAATAACGCTTTTCTGCAAAGTAAGATGCACATTTCTCACAACAGAAAGTATTCTCCCTCTTTTTTTTATTTCATCTTCCCACTTCTTCCCTTAACCATCATCTTTCCACTCCACTAGTCACACTCACTTTGATCGACCATTGTCTGCTCCTCCAGACAAGTTCACTTTATTTTCACATCTGTAAAAAGGGATGTTTATACAAAGGTGCTTCCACAAAACAAGCAGACTTACAAAGACGAAAAAAGGATATTTAACAGTCACACTACTGATAACCAGAATAACAAAGTGGTGACAGCTGAAATACTCATTTTTCTTAAGGCCCTTCTTCAAAAAGCTTAGATTCAATAACTATATGAGAACAAAGTAATAGTACTCTCTGGGCCTAATCCCAAGCCAAAAGGTGATGATCATACCATGACAAGCGTGAATCTTCTACCATATATGTTATTGCAGGACAAAGAACAGATTACAGATGTGAACACAGACCAATAATTAACACCACAAATGACCAACAAATACAGACTGAGAAAGAATTCAACCAAAGCACATAAAATGTATAAAAGTAGCAGGACTGGTAACTTCTGTTCTCTTTCTCTTACCTAAACAGGAGATAGCTACTACCTACAAACCAGTGAAAGGAAAAGTCCTTTAGGACAATTAGATTAGAACTCACCACTAAAGTTTTTGAGGACAAGGATTTTGCAAGTCTCAACAATCTAGATGCTCTTTTACCAATGCAGACGCATGGGGTCCCAATGATATGCTTCCCCTTACTTGACAAGGGCTGCAAAATCAGCCTGACCCAATTTACAGAAAACACACTTTGCAACAAAAGCATCTGATCCAAATGCTTAAGCGTATCAAATACAGCAATAAAAACAAAAGCACAGGAAATAGAAGCTTCTCCAAAGAATGGAAAATAAAAATAAATTTGGAAAATATATCCTTTACCAAGCATTTTTTCTCTCAATTAAGTTAAAAAAAGTATTGTGGAAGGAAGAAACACGCCACTAGTAAATGTACAAAATTCAGAATGGCTATGGTCTGATATGACATTTATCTTCACTCATGAGTAAACACTTGCTAACTCACTTGTGGCTATGCCACTTGTGATTTATCAGCCTACTCACTCCTGAAGATAAATGTCATATCAAACCGCAGCTATCATGTAATCTGGCAGCATTAACTTACAACGTTCATGCTTTTATGGGCCTAGAATTCATATTTACCATTGTCTACCATGCTGTAATAGTAACAGTTACAATTTTTCAACAGTGCCTCAAAATTTGCATAAGCAATTATTTTTCCTCCCAAATAAAAAAAATTGACTTTTTTAAAACTCTGCACATAATTTTTAATGTTAATGTGACGACAATATTGTTCCATTGAGTATATGTTTTCAAACAAGCCATGAAGAAAAATAAAACCAAAAGCCACTGGATCATTTGTCCCATCTGCTCCCCAATTTATTATACAATTCTTCCTACAGTATTTCACCTGGTCTAATTTTGAATGTTTTCAATGATGGCTTTTTCATCACTACCTTTGGGAGTCTGATCTACCATCTAATAATATGTCTTACTGTAAGGATATTCTGCCTTATATCCTGCCTAAATCCTACTTCGCTTAACTATATTGTTATTCATATTTATACTCTCTTAGACCACTCTAAATAATTCATCAATATACTTTGATATTTAAACTCTTAAAATATTTGTAAATGTTTTTTATGCTCCCATATAGTCAGTGTTTGACCAAGTTATGCGTGTTTAATTCTCTTAAACTTTTCTTTTAGTCTTTGCTTCAAAGTCTGTCCTTTAATTGCCACCTTTTGTTACTGGTTTCCAAACAGCATTCATTGCCAATATCCTCCTTATATTAAGGTACAGACCACAAAATTCTGAAAGTAGAGTCTATGATAACAACTCAGAAAACCACTAGGCTGTATTACAAATAGGCATACAATTTGTCAAGTATATGCTTTGTTCATGTTAATGGATCCCAGATGTCTACTGCTCAACAGCCTTTTTTATTTAAATTTTATTGTACACCAAATTCCAAGTCAGCAACTAGATCTTTATTAGTTCATTAATAGAAACTACTCCTTTTATCCAAATAGCCATCTTTTACTCTTCCATTTCTAAGCTGCCTTGCACACAGGACAAAAAGAAAATGATTTCCTGTGAGTGACTAAAATGTGTACAAATTACGATCATTCAACAACAGAAAACTGATGCCAGAAAAAGCTTCAGTAGAGAATTAAAAAGCAAAGCAGAACATCTCCATATAACATAATGCTTAGTCTGCTGCTGTATCTTGTTTCCAAATTCCATTACTCTGTCTCACCTTTTGGGAGCCTCCAACCACTATGACAGTCCCTGGAAAACTGTTAGTAAATGTTTTAGCAAATACTGTTCTAATGTAACTTAGAAGACGGAAAAATCTCCCCTCTGTACACTGTGCACAATTTACTGCAGCAACAATAGTCCAGATGTATTTCTATACATCTTTCCTAATCCTAGACCTGCACAAATCTTTATATTGCTTTGCATATAATTAAATTTGTTTTAATTAAGATGGATCACTTTGAATTTCTTACTGCTTCTTTATCATTTGAATTTAATAATTGGCTTCAACCTCCAGGAGTACTTTCTCCTTACAATGCAGTGTCAACATATAAAGTGCTAATCGATCTCCATTACTCATCAATCTACTTACAACTTTGACACATTTTATAAAGAACATCTCTCTTATTCATAGAAATTTTATCTGTTGTAACACCCCGAACAAGACAGGTAATGTCTGCATATATAAGGCTATATAGAGCTCCTACCCCCAAGAATGACAATTTAGACAAACTTTGAACATTGCACTTAGAACAATTAAAAAAATTGATTGCTGACTTATCTCATTAGTGTCTCATCAATAAAATATTAGCCTAAGATCATTCCCCTTTTCCCTAGCTCGAAGTAGTTTCCAGTACTAACAGCACTATCTAGCTCTTTAGAGCACAGCTTTTTCATAGTTTTGGAACATGATTCCAATACTATACAAAACAGATAAATAAAATAGTCTCCTCTTTCATCTCCACTAACACTATGTATTTTAACGCTGAAGTCTCCTTTGCACAATCTACATTGCATGCTGAACAGCGTAGACAGAATTCCCATGTTGCAAGATACCTCAATGTAACTGGAAGAAGTATCACCACATCTGGCCCCTTTGTAAAACAGAAAAGTCAAAAGAAACAAACAGCTAACAGATTCTCTACATTTTAAAAGAAACTAGACTACTGTTAATTGGCTGGTATGAAAGGATCTATATTCCAAACCAGGCTTGCCCTTCTGCAGCTGGACAGTTTGCAAAGCCAGCTGGAACTCTCTCCAGTGAGCTTCAGGCTTGGAAAACCTGGAGCTCAGCCAGTTTCCTCCATGAGTGCTGGCCACCCCTAGGCAAGCCAGCTGTAATCTTCCTCTTCCGGACAGGTCCTAGGCAAGATGGCCAGCAGCTCTTTGCTGTGCTCTGATTTCGGGGAGCACTAAGAAGTGTGAAGAGTGTGATCACTGTCTCCACAAAAAAGTCAATGCTTAGGAACAATTACTATTGTGATATGGAGATGCTGCTGGGTTGTCTGCTTGGCACCTGAGTTTATGGTTGCTGTGGTACGTAAGATTTTTTAATGCAGTAACTCTTACTGTCTGCTGCTGCTTTTGTCTGTAGAGAATTAATCTGAGGGCCATTAAGAAGTGCTTGGTTAATGTAATGGTTGGTTCTATTAACTAATTACTGATAAATTGAAAGCAAATACAGAAAGCCAGTTTTGCAATAAAGCCAATAAATTATAATTTTTAATGTATTCATTTCTCCCTAAATATTGTCTAGAAAAGGAACAGTATTAAGCATAGTTTTGCTCTGTGCAGCTTGCCACCTTTTGAAAATGTAGCGGTTGTTTCATGTACCCAGTAAGATGAAAATTCAGTCCTAGACCTATGACCTCTTTACAGACAGAAAAACCACTTCTTTTGCCCATCAGATCAATCTCCACAATCTCCACTTTAGCAGTTTTCAGCTCCCTCATATTGCACAGGCACGTTGAATAAGATGACAGAGCAACTCTTCAAATTGTTAATCTCTACTCAGGTTAACAACACGTTTGCTTGCTTTGAGTATGGACTGACATGTGAGAGACACAGACAGAAGGTCTCTCCCCCTTATAAATTTGGCTTTATCCCATTCAGAAAATATTCCACAAGTACTATAATCATAAGAGTAAGAATTCCTGTGGACTTACTGACTTTTTGTTCTGTATCAGTGTTTCTCAAAAGGTGGCGTGCAACCTGCCTAGTAGGCACAGGAGTGTTTAAAGTGGGTTGCAAAACATTGGAAAAAGCCACATTACCTGGCAGTAGGTTAGTCCTAAGATTCTGGCATGAGATAAGGCTAGACTTACTGGCCATGAACATTTATACTTGTAAGGAACCTGTCAGCTGCTGCCAGAAATTTGCTTTCCCCAGGACAGGGAGTAATTTTTACACCTACTGCATGTAATTAGAACCATTTCCTGCTCCCCTACCTCGAAGAACCAAAGCTATTGTCAACTCAGTCTTATGAAACACGGACGAATCAAAAAGAAGTCACAAAAAGTCTGAGGAACACTTTTCTAATTAATACAACAGTCCAGAAGGGATTGGGAGAACCCGTCTCGGAGAAAGAAAGAATGCAAGTGGCTGAACAGAAAGCAGCCGAGGTAAGGTGCAAAATATCCAAATGTCTTGCGTGCATGACAAAAGCCAGAGTCAGAAGTCTTAGCATCCAAGATGTTCTTACACATTAAAACTATGCTCACTAAAGGATGGTAAAATTATATTAATTTCATTTTAAAGTTAGCAATTTAACTGCTAGAAGGTATTTGTAAAGTTCAAAAGACATTGCTCAGATGGCTCAGACATTTTCAGATTGTACACTGCTCCTTTTAAATTAAAGCAAAAGAATACTCTCTCTACACACACCTTTCAAATTATTTATATCCTTTATAGAGCCTATAAACTCAAGGATAGATCACTGTAAGGTTTTACATTATCATATGTGCATTTCTGAATCTTGATAATATAAATTTTTACCAACCTGATACACCTTCTAGAACTTGACTTAGGTTTCAAAATCAAATTGACAAGTACTTTACTCATACATATACAGAAACCACAGACAAAGAAACTCTTACATCTTTGCTTGAAGGATGATAATGCCTGTATAAACTCAAGGCCTTGTAAAAATCCTAAACATATTTTAATTACAACTGTAAACACACATGCAAGATCCTATATAACAGCAGGATAAATTCACCACACTCTCAGTGAGTAACTAGCTGTATAGTTGCCTACTGATAGTGCCTTTGAAATTAATCAGTCTAAGCATAAAATACTCCAATATACACAATAATGATATATTTCAGTAAATAACAAAATATGGCACTATTTCTAAACAAAACATGCTGGTACAGTGCAGCTATTCCTCTACAAGATTTTAAGATTATGTATAGAAGAGTTTAAAATAAGATAGAGTTAATTTTAATGCAGACTAATCTAAGCAAAGCAGCATATGTAATGATATACTAAAAATTACACTCTTGCCTGTAAGTCTTGAAAAGCTTTCTGTTCTACGTTCGTAATTAACTCAAATTCCACTGTGCTCATATAAAAATCACTGTATTCCAGACAGAAAGGCCAAGAGCGTACTTTCTTAAATTTAAGCTATGTTAATAACCTTATCTAAACTAATGGTAGAACATACACATGAACTGCCACAAAATGAGGTACTACTATATATCACAGAATATAATACAAACAAACAAAAAAGCATTTTCTCAAACAAGCTGCAATAACATTGAAAACTGCTATTCAGTTTGTTAAGAAATTCTCTTTTATACTACAGTACCTACCAGTTGAGAACTTTGATTTGACTGTACCACCTTAACCTGAGGAGGTTGCACTGTATTTGATACAGAGACTGTGCAAATGTTGTTTGGTTGCCTTATTCCTATTGTCTGTGTTGTGACAACAGAGGAAATGCTTCCAGAGGCAGACTGAGGTATAACTTGTGATAGCTTGGTTTGTTGAAGTGACTGCTGAGACGGCTGTCCTTGCAAAACTGAATGTTGACTATTCAGTAAAGATTGTCTCAGTGCAGGTAGACTTTTCTAAAAAAAGAAGAAAGTTTATGAAATATCAAATTCAGCAGGTTGACAAAAAAATTTTTGAAATTTGCTGTAAACGTAATTAAAAGAATGTGGCTTTCTTTCCAATTTTACTATCTGCCTATTTGTCAAAAAGAAGTAAGATTGAACGTATTTTGTAAGAGGGAAAGTTCAGTTTACACTTTTAATAAACTTTCACTTCAGATTTAGCAACCCTGTAGATTTTGATGTGCCCTAATTCCACTGTAGCAGTAAAATATAACACTCCCCTCCTCAATACTATCTAGAACCTGTAGCTTAGTTCTTTGGAAGGGCAAAAAAATGGAAATAGAAAAGGCAGAACCATAGGAAAAACCCTATTCCCACTGAATGCTAGAAGAAGTAAACTGCACCAATTTACTTCTCCTGACATGCCTCCAATACCTAGAACAAGATGATTTAACTGTTGATGCCCTACAGCAGTAGCTGTTTACTGTATTATTACTGATCTAATGTATTCTGACTGGATTAGAAAAGTGTACTATTGTATGCTTCATGTTCAGACCAGTTCAACCAAAAAATATAGTTCTAAAAGGCTATACTGTACCTTCACAAATAAACTTTTTACTTTCTAAGTGGTAGCAGTGTTCTTTTGAAGTGCTCCCCCCAGGCAGCTGTAGAACGCAACAGTGTTTAGCTCAAGCTACAGTTCTTTCCAAACTTCTAATACTTATTTAGAAACTTAATGCCCGTTGCCAAGAAAGGACTTCAAAGAAAGGAAACAAGTTAAAACTTCTCATGATGCTAGAAATGACTGCAGTGTAAGAGCAGGAAAAGGCACAAATAAGGGTTAATGATACCTTGAAAAAGCAGAAGCATAGGGAGAGAGTTCTGAGAAAAGTTGAAGGGAGAGAAGAGAGGAAATCTGCCCTAAACTGAGAAGTTTTGGACTAGAAGAAAAATGCTTTTAAAATTATAGTTGTGGTTTTCTTGGGGCATGATTAAACATGCTTTGTATGTTTGTGTACAATCTTGCATATGGAAGCTATCGTAGCTAATGTACAAAAACCAATTAAAAATTAAATTTATCCCCACGTATACTAACTTAGGACCCAACAATAAATCCATTTGGAATCACATTAGAACTTCTATTATAGATTAGTTCCCGATTACAAGCAGGATCAGCTTATCAGTTATTTCAACAGCATTATCCAGTTTAGTTTTTCATAATCACTGTTACACATGCATTGAAAGTTATCAATGACTCAAATGTAGATTACAAAAACAATATGGAAAAGGTTATTAAATTACTTGAAGCATTCTATAGAAGTAACTTGTGACTCTTCCAAATGCGAATGCTGTACCTCTTCACAAAAAATGACTACTACCACAGAAAAGCATAAGCATTATAACAGTAAAGGATCACTACAGAATAGACAATGGATGATTCCCAAACCAGGGAGTAACTGATTTTTTTATATAAATCTAATCACTACAATGTTCTAGATCAGGACTACTCAAGCAGTAAACTCCAGATCAGCTCTGGACAACAAATAAATTTTTCTTAAACCTAAACCAAGGCCCCAAACATGTGAGGTCTCCCTCCTGTAGGAAATCCCTATTTCTTACCATTCTCTCAACCTGTCAGGGAGCAGCCAGCTGCGGCACACAGCCACAGCTCCCAACCGCAAAAGCAGTAGTCAGCACCTGGCTGGCCTGACAGAGATGGAGCCTGCACGTGACTTCCAGCCAAGATTTCGGCAAAAATCGGCAGTATGAAGTAAAAATTGAGTAGTCCTGCTCTAGACAGGCGAAGCTAATTCCATTTAAAAAGTATATTCTAAAACTTAATGTATTGACATTTGCATTGAAATAAATTATCTAAACAATATTCACATTACCTTAAGGAAAGGTACAAGATATGGCTGAGGAGATGATTTGAGTTCCGATTGAAGGCGGCCTGTAAATTCTTCTGGATCAATCTTTGCATCCTTCAGGGGGGAGGAAAAAAAAGCATCAATAACTCAGTTCAGTTGTTTAGTTGGGTTTTTTTCCAGATAATATATACGTATATATCTCTAGCTAAATAGGCTACCATATCAAGAACTTTCAAAGCTGAAGTCCCTCAACTCCCCTGTATCTATAAAATCCTTCCGTCAAGAGCTAATTTATGTATGTAACACATCACTCAGAATTCAGGGAGTTCCCTTGGGGATGCACAGTTTAAGACACAACAAGATCCCATAAACACTCAAGTCTTTTTTGGGATTCCATTCTCTTGCTAACATTTACATAGCGATTTCTTTTTAAGAATGTTAATTAAAAGAACAGGTTGTTGAAGTAAGCTTACAAACTATTATAAAATTTGTCAGCCCTTGTAATAAGAAAATATCTTTACTTAATTCCAAAACCAAATTTCAAGGTTCAGTTTAACTTAGTAAAATGTGTATGCGTATATATAAAACCATATATGTAAAGCATATGCATATATTAAAAGTATACATAAGTATATATAAAGTTTTCACCTATATAAATGTGTGTGTATATATATGCATACATACTCACAAAATATACACTTATAAATATATAAAATACATATTCAGTAGTTAATACAGGAGAACTCCATAACCCAGGTGTATTTTATAATACTTCTACATTATCATTAGTTATGATCTCAGGTTGTAATAAAAACATTCATTAGCCTTCCTGGACTGATATAGAACAAGAACAAAAAAACCTTCAATAAACATATTTATTATATATGTGTGTCATTACTTTGTTTAAAATATTACGAGTAGTTACCTTTACTTAGTTAATCTTTCTTAGTTTTCAAAAGTTAAAACGAGTTTTTACTGGAACCACTGAATATTATTGTTGAATGGCTCATACTTGAAAAAAGTCTTAGGCTTGTCTAAAATACACGGGTTTCTCTGTCAATGAATTCAAAGAAATATATATCAACTACCTTTAAATCCAAGTTCTTCATAGACTATATTTCATTTCTTTTAAGAAGCTTGACCATTTGTCCAGCTCCACAGTAACATCTGTCTGCAACGCATTTATACAATTCACTGAAACATCTGTTGCACTGGAGACTACAGTAAGTCAGACTTTTTCCAGGCCCAAGGACTCTGTCTAGGTGAAACACAACTTTGCCTCTTGAAATCCACTTGCAGTTAAGGCTCCATTCAGGGGCAGAACTGTCTGCAGAACTGCTTGGACTCAGCAGCTTAGCAAAGTACTTTTCCTTAGAAACGCTAAACTATGTTGTGGATGCACACATCTACATTCATTCTGTGGTTAAAACATTTAATAGCTTCTTACTGTTTCAGAAAAGACCATGGTTTGGAGGAAAAGAAACTTAATGAATCGTCAAGGAAAAATCCTGTATTTTACTCTATTTGTCTAAACAAATGACCAAAATATTATCCATCAAAACAGGAGTGTTTTTGATGAATGCATACTACTTTGTTGCATTTCCCCTTTCAAAAACTATGAGAAAGCCTACCTTTAACCGATTTTTGAAGATATGTAACGTACAGAATATTTGCATTTTGATGTAGCCCAACTCCTTTCACTTTCATTACAGAAAAAAAAAAGTTAAAATCAAAGCAATAGTTTTCAGCAGACGTAAATAACAAGCTTAATAGATAACTGACAAAATGAAAGATAACTAAAGATTTACCAACAAATCCTGAACCAGAGCTTTCACATTACGGGATGTTTCTGGAGATGGTGAATTATGAGAAGCAAGTTTTATAAGGGTAGCTAAAAAGTTTTTGCATTTTTTCACATTCTCTTGCATTTCCTGCAAAAGCCAAAGAAAACAAATATCAGACCCATGCTATTTTCCAATCAGGATCAATGCATGCTCTGATGGCTATAAATAGGTAAAATGATGAAATTGTTCTAATTCAGGCAGGACGTATTTGAAATACATCTGCAGCTATTTTACTATTGCTGCTAGTTACCTGACATTTTCTTCACTTCTTTACGTATCTGAACATCATACCTCATGAATACTAACAAAAAAATCAATGAAAGAAATATATTTAATATTTTACAGTCTGTTTTGATAAAAATAACCTTAAATATGAGAAGTAACACAACAATTTGTTGGAGATGCGCTCTCCTTTGAGATGCCCAATACACAATGTACGATGTTTCCCAAGCTACCTTAATTTGTTAAATTATTGATTCAGTATGTTTTTGTACAAAGCAGCTACAGCAGTACAATCAAATTAGAAATAGTCTTCAAAAATCATCATATCCAATATTCTCTTCGTCAGTAGGAAAACAGATGCTTTAATTTTTTTCAAGCCATTATTTTTATATGGTGTAATTACTCCGAGAAACAGAAACGTTACACTTCAGTGTAACCATAGTTTTGAGGCCCAGCCACGTGATAATAACGAAGTCCACAGACTGAAGGCCTGATTGTTCTGTCTACAGAAACAGAATAGCTCTTCCACTACTGACACATACGTGGCAAGATGGGGAAAGCAAGTGTTGCTTCCTCCCTCTCAGAACTTGTATCCCATTTAGTTGAAACGAGGGGCAGGGTTTCTTGCTTGTAAAGTATTTGTTCCATGACAGGAAGTGTGCTTGCATGAAGAAAAAGTTCTTTCTGCTTCTGAATAGCCCTTAGAAGTTCATAAAGTACTAAGAAAACCAAGCATCTAGTATTTTAAAACTTACCTGTGATACAACTGTAGTTCCAGGTACAGGAGAGCTTGGTATGACCTGGGGCTGCGCTGGTACTTGTGCTGTTGTATGAGGTGGAAGTGGGAGCCGAGGCTGACCCTGGTTTTGTGCTGAAGCTTGAGTTTGTCCACCAGTAATTACTGCAGGTTGTTGAGAAGCTGATGTTCCAGTTGCTACTGTTGTCTTGAATAAATTTTGAGCACTTGTTGTAGCTACTGATACCTATTAATATTTTATATTGAAAAAACATGTAATTATCTTTTAATTCTTTTACTCAACCATAAAGTTCTTGAAAGCCTGACAAGAAAAACTTGCTTCCTTTCAAATACGTCCTTACTGACAAAATAAAACCATTGACTTTACTTACAATAACCCTAATTTTGTCACCCTTTACTGAACAGTGAAAGTCCTAATTTAAAGTTCTTTTTATTACAAAAATAAATGTACCACTAAAAAATGAGTTGCTATTATCCAGCCCTTTAAGATCGCTATGATGATGGGACTTCCGTAACTCAACTTTCTGTAAATTTGGCTCTTAAGATAAACAAGTCAATTCCCAATGATCTGTGGTCATGTCATCAGGTTTACAATTATCTGTACCACAGTTAAGAGTGACAGCTCAGATCCAGATGACACAAATGCATTTACACAGCTTCCCAACCTAATTTGAACCCAGCAGCAGCATATATGCTTTTGCATCAGGGCAAAGCCCTAGCGAACAAAACTGTCCCAGACCTAGCTGGGCCACACGCAAAGACCGTGCTGCAGACTCTGCACCCTTAGAAGGCTGGAAAGCTTATCAGGCTGCACAGGGCACTGCATATACAAACATCCACCATCCAGTTCAGCTCTCATACTTTATCTGGCCTAATACGTCACCCTTCCAAGTGCCAAAAATTCTCAGACAGACACACCAAACGGGGCTGCGGAAGATAGAGAGCTCAGCCAGGCAGCGTAACACGCTGAGCAGAAGCTACCAGGACCTCCCGATCCAGCCTGGCTGCAGAGCTTAGCTCTGTCCTGGGCACAGATGCAGAACAAGCTGACCCAGGCACCCACACTGCGATGCCACCGGTGATGCCGTGGATCCTGCATCACTGGTGACCACACAGCAGACACCACAGCTCTCGACAGGGACGAATGCAGTGCAGCATGTCCACCGCTGACACAGTATTTACGAGTCCAGACAATTTAAGTTTTTTCTTTAAAAAAAAAAAGCTTAAACCCGAATCTATACTACCCTCAAATTTTTTATCATCTAGGAAACAGCAGAAAATAAGATCTAGGCTATCACTCAGCACCTGCATAACACAGTCTGACTATACATTCATTATTAATTTCTGGGATTATGTTTGTGATAAAAGCAAACATATGAACATTAAAATTCACTTTTGAAGAAACAGTTAATTACAAACATCCTTTTCTTCACCCATCTTTTGCTTTTTATATTCTTACTACTTACCGTGGTATGCGAAAGAATAGAGCCTCCTGGCAGAGCCGCAGCAGACGTAGCACTGACAGGTGTAGCAGTTGATTGAACAACTTTGGCTTGCACTGGAAGTCCTAGGCGGACAGTAGATGTGGCTACAGAAGTTGGTTGCTAATAAAGGAAAAATAAGTATTTTATTTTTTTCCCTCCTTAGTAACTTGCTCTCCAAAACTTTTAATAGTGATTACATGAATAATGATTATTAACTCTGAAAAAAACCAAAACCAATAATATGTTCTTAAATATATATTCACAAACAATGCGAAAATGAGCTTTTTTATGTTCAACAATATGTTTGCAATATTTGTCCTAAAAGCTATTTCTCGTACAGATATGCGGAAAAGATTAGAAAAAATAGGATGTGACCTGCAAAAAAATGATGTTTTAATTGATGTATTAGTTCAGTTGTAACATTTACAGGTCAGTATTAATCAATATTTGAGTTTATAATTGCCAGGAACACATATTGGTCATTTTGGTATTTACTGGCCTTTTCTAGTGCTTTTTCTTGAAGAAAATTAATATGGAGAAAAAATTCAGAAAACAGAAAAATATTTTCAACATAATTTCAGATTAAATTATATAGAAACTAACTTGCACAGAAATGAAGTCTAAGCATTTTGAGAATCTTTGTCAAAGAACATACACTCTGTAACATTCCAGTTGCTGTCTGGTTAAGTGCAGAGAAAGGAAAATGACTGGCTTACAGCCTTTCACTCAGTAGCACACTCTACAACTCAGTAAATTTGCCTTTTGCAGCAAGCATATTGTTTTTGTAATTTACTTTAATTGGGAGAGAGAGATTGAAACCTTTTACCATCATATAACAGGACAAGATTTACAAATAAAACATGTCTCCAGGAAAGCTGTTACTTAATTCTACAGGAATGTAAATACCATTACAGAAGAAATACATCAGACAATATGACAAAGAGAGAACCACTTGTTATTAAAAATGTAGGCCCCACCGGTCTCTTATAACTTGCATTTATTAAGATTTGCATTCAAACACATACTTAGAAAATTTTCTAAGTGGCTGGAGTAATAAATCATGGACAATATTATTTCTCACAAGATAAAATGTAAATATGTAATTAATATTTTTATAAAGAACAGCTTATTTTAGATTCTTACACTGTCTATTAAACCTACATAAAATACTTCTTCAAAGAACATCCTGTATACTTAAGAGATCTCCAAAAGGAACAGAGGCCCAGACAGGCATTCAAAGCCCCAAGCATTCCTTACCAGTCAGTCCAGCAACATCATCTACTGGATACCAATCTTCTGTACTTGGGGCGGGGGGGGGTGCAGAATATCTACCTGACACTTGAACAAAACCTTTTTTTTTTTTTGTTTGGATAGCTTTCAAGATTTTTTAAATCTTGACTAGGGATGTCTTCCATACTGAGATAGCCCAGAGGCAATAAACAGCATCATCATGAATAGCAGAATTGTCTGGTTTTTTGGAAGAAGGATCATATAAGCTTTTTCTGTTTTTAAATAGATACCTCTTTTCTCCATTGTAAAGAAGATCACTTGCTTCAATTTCCTTAAAATACTGGTTGAATGAAACTATATTTAGCTGATGAATGTTTGCATTGAAAAACATAAATACTGTGTATCTTGTTCATTTGCTTATAATCAGTGTTTCCAACCTAAAAACACAGGATGGCTGTGTTATCTGCCCCCTTCTTGTCAGTGCGTGCTTCCAGAGGTGAGGATTTACAAAGCAAGCAGATAACCAGGCAAACTTCTGGCAGCTACTCAGTTCCAAGAAAGATCTGCAGCCAGAAATCTGCAAATACATAGCTCAGACTGCTAGCTAGAGAGTTTCTCAGCTAATAAATGCCCACGATTCATCACAGGAACATACTTGAAAACAAAATTGCATATTATTAAAATATAAAATTTCAGTATCGTAACAGTGTATTATCCAACTAGGTACGCAATACATTCCACACATAGTATTCCATTGTGCCAGACCACAGGAGCAAACTGTGCAACATGAAGACTAAATTCACCCTCAGTTTTAAAAAATCAGTAGTGACAAAAGCCTTTATACAAAATGGCAGTAAAATCTATTAATCTGTTGGACATGAAGAAAAAGCCTTGCTACCAAAGAACTGCAAACAAAGTAACAGAACAGTTTAGTAACGTGGTTCCAAAACTCATAAATGTTAAAAAGATAAGTATGAAATGAGTGGATGAGAAACATAACAAGGAACTAGCCTAGAGAAATTCTTAAGTATCATGGAAATGATCTTCAAATGACAGCTACAAGTTGCCAGAAGACACTATAAGGATTCCCAACACAAATACTTCAAGAAGAACTGGTGAAAACTATTTAGAAACAAATAGCTGTGTTTTCTATGAAAGGAAAGCTGTAAACAGATCTCATGAGAAATCCATCAAAAAGAAAACAAAAATGATCAACATTATATAAAAAAAATCATAACCCAATGTGTCAAGCTCCTACTGGAACAATCTAAAAGAATTTATGATGTTCTTTAAAGAAAAACTGCTAAGGTTTGGTATGATGCTATTAAATTCCAAAATTACCAAGGGAGACTTAGAAAGGAATATATTTTCAAATGTAACTGTATTATTTTTGATTAGACACATCACGTATTTTTATGTTTCCTAAATATATGAAAGTAATGTTTAAGAGGCTTTTTCCCTGTACTCAGACATTAACAGGCAGGAAACTAGAACATGAATGAATACAGTATATAATCCACTGCCAGTCTCCATGGGGACACTTGAGAACGCTTAAGACAGCCTTTGTATACAGACTCGAGCTGGCTCTGTCCACACAGAGAGGTTCGAAATTGTAAGTGGAGCACAGCACAGTGCTACTGTGGAAGTAAGGATTTCAAAACGGATCTGGCTCACGTCTGGCCAGCTTGGAGGGGGGATGTCCCAAGGTTCATTCTGCCTGCACAAGTCATGCAGATAATGCAAGTGACTCCAGTTTCAGGGTGCAATAAGTCACTTCCACAAAGGCAGGCAGTGCACGTTAAAATTGTTCACGGAAGGAGTCAGCGTGGAATTACTCTGTGTCCTGTAAATCCACTCCCGAAATACCTACATCTTAACTTTCCTATGTAGACCTTCTCCCCAGAGCTCTGGACACACGAATAGAGAGGCAAAGCTCGAGGCGTAAACAGGAGCGAATTGCATTGTACCTGCTGTGCACAAACAAGCTGCCTCTATATTCGAAGGAATATACGAGGCTGCATTTGAAAAAGGAGGCCACTTGAACATGGAGAAAATCCACCAAAATATCCAGGAATTATTTGTCGCTGCCAAGGCAGGACTACACCAATTTTAGGGACTGCATTGTGTATTCACAGCTTTATAAAACCAAGACAATTTAAACTGCCACAGGTTAGTATACTGATGTATGTAAATCCTTGGAAACAGGTTTGTGGTATACTTGTATTTTGTACTACAGTACCACCTACTGATGAACACTCAGGGTACCAGCAACACAGTCTCTGCCCTACAAAGCAAGAGAGCTTACTTTCGACAAGCATGTTGCATATATCATTTCATGATCAGTCCTGTCAATAAGCTTGGCCACTATCAATCACAAAAGAAAGAAAGAAAATACGCCAATAGCACTTGAACAAATATTAACACAAAAGCAGGGGCAAGTTTATCATGATACGCATCATGACACCTCTTTCTGTGTCTTCCAATACATGGCTTCGCTAGGTACTATGCAAAACTCAATTTTAGCAGAATATGACCTTTAAGTTTAAATCTAAACTTGCAAAATCTGAAAAAACTCTCCATTTTATTTTTAGTCATTAATCTGGGAGACTTCTTACAAACAAAACAGGCCATGCTAAGATGCCCTGATGCCTCAAACAATGAAAGACAGTGTTTAACAAAGAGAAAACTAAGGTGAGATCACAGACACCGGCAGAAGCATAGGCTAAAGGTCAAATCTGGTAGCTCATTTTAGAGTAACTTATACAACCTTTCTTATAGACATGGCTGGGAGCTCTACCTATTATTAAGGTATCGTAACACTCCCCATTACCAAACTCTGCTTTCCAATACTTCAAACTCTGTCAGATTTCTGAAGAGTTCATGGAGAAACTTCATATGCTTATTGACTGCCTCTCAATTCTTTTGGTTATGGTTCATCTGGAACATGCACTTAAACGTCAGCTGCAGAGCAATTTATATGTCAGGGATTTCATTTTTTCACTCTGGTAAAAATACAGCCGAATTGAGCCAAAGTACTAACCCTTTAAAAACCTGACATTTCCACACAATTGCAGAAGATGACTGGAGGCAGAATCTCTAACAAGTCAACCAACAGAGGCAGATCCTTCACTGCCACCACAGTTCTGGGACACCACAGCATCACTGGAGTCAAGCATCAGAACCCAAAGCAAGGAGACACTGCTGTGTTCCTCATAGTCATGACGTCCCTTTTGGGTTCACGAACTAGAAGAACAACAGCGGAGGAAGACACAGAACTGGCAGCAATTAGACAAGGTAGGCAGAGGAGCTTGGGGCCACCAAAGAAAACCTTCAGAAATTAGGGGTTCTAAGTCCAAAACCCCTGCCTCTGAAGTCTCAGCATCCTGTCAGTGTAAGCAAATACCTATATAATCCACTATCACAGTACTTTCTCATTCTCTGGTGAAGTGGCTGGTCCATCTATAATCACTAGGATCCATCCAAAGAATCTGGTGGGTAAAAAGCAGCTGAATTTTGGCCCTACAATTAGATTCTACCCCTGCCTCAATTGCTCAGTGCTTGTGCTGCATGCAAATATACATAATCTATTGTAATCAATACTCTTATGCCATATATTTATGAGTGGACAACTTGAAACGTGAGGTTTGTGACCAGGAGTGGTCATGGCTCCAACTGAAGACAATGAAGTCAAACTGAACACAAAAGAATACCCAGTATTTTTAATTTAATATTTAAAAAAGAGACAATTAGGCTCTGTCTTCTACTTATAAAAAGAGGCTAATAATCCCCTTAACTGCATTGTTGAGAAAGCTGTTATAGGGATAAGCTTCACAAAAAAACCCGCTTGGTTATTAATTCCCATTTCAGAAGGGGGCTTAGATAATATGCAGCAAATAAGCCTGAAGCAACCCACTGAATAGTGGAGGAAAAAACCCCTACATAATTCTTCATTAATTAAGACTGTCCAGCCTAGACACTGTAGAAATTAAAAATAACAGTGGTATGGGGTCATGCAGCATAATGCATATGCACATGGGAGACACTATTAGATTGCTCAGGAACCTTCTTTATAGCATTTCCTGATCTTTGCATGTTTAATTTTACAGCCTTACTAATGTTTGAGTGTTTTCTAAGAAGTTTTAAGAGATATGTTAATGCTATGAAAATGTAAACAGAATTTGTAAGTAGTAAGAACTTATCTGCTTATACAGAAAAGATTCACTCACCATGAAGAAAAGGAAAGAAAATGGTTTTGTGGTTAAAGCATAGCCACGACCACGCATTTTTTACTTTCTCTGGCCTTTCAACCTACCTATCCTGCTAACACAAATGTCTTCTCCAGAATATTACACAAGAAGCCCAAAAACTGTCTATACAAAAGAAATAGTATAGAATAGCTTATTTGATAATAGTGGTAATGCATCTCAGGCAACAACAAAAGATTTATCAATTTGCTTAAAAATAAGCATTTGTCAGAAAAGCAGAAAGCGTGTGGAAAAATAGTAAAAAAAGAGAGACCAATAAACAAGAAAATTACCAAAACTAAAAGATGACATAAAAATACAAACACTGCTGAAAACACAGGCGTAGCATATTATCAGAATGAGCTCAGATTTGAAAGGCTCCGCTTTAGCAAGAAGAACAGCTTGTGAAACATCAGTCAAGCTTAGAACTGCTCTCAACATCACATGTGATGGCAAAGACTAAGCTGCCATTGTCTGCATCAAACATTTCATAGTAAAAATATAGCCACTTCCAGAGCAGGTGATTCAGCACTTTTCACAAGTTCAAAAGACTTTTTTTTTTTTTTCATTTTTAAAAAGGATGGTAAAGTGAAACTTAACAGAAAGTGAATGTCAAAACACAGAAAACAAATCAGTGACGTTTATATAATGAACTTGAAATTCTGAAGAGTAGGAGTTAGAAAAATGCCTAAAGCAAGAAAAAACAAAGCTAGAAAAGAATTGTCATTTTCTTAAAAATACATCCATGTATATTGATTGGAGTATTCATGCAATGAAAAGAAAACTCAAGTGATTGGTAATCGTATTTGTAGCAGAGGAATTGTTAAGCAGCCCACTTATATGCCTAAATATTTGGACTAAACCATCAAACTTCACACATAACTTCACACTACCTTTTCTGATTACTAAAAATATACAAAGCAACCCAATACTGGAAAACACGTTCTGAATCAAACTTGAAACAAAAACATTAGTAAACTCTAAGACCAAATCCATTTTCAGCAGCAGTCTCACGAAAATTCCAACATACACTATTTCACCTGATTTGTAAGTTCTGAGAACAGATACTCCATAATAAAGTATTATGGGCCAGGCTAACATTGGTCCTTCCTGTATGATACTCACTTTATATTCTTGGTGTACAGCAGCACTTTAACTTTGTAACTAACATAAAATAATCATAATTAAAAATAATTTCAAATAAGTAACTCATTTTTTGCTTTTTGGTTATGAATGTAAACCCAACTGGGTATTAACATACTGAAATTAGCAAACAAAATCTGCATCAAAAGCATGAAAAGCCATAAACTGTACAAATGAAAAATGTAGATAAACAAAAGAAACTCACCAAACTAAAACTAGATGGCAGCACCTACCCATTTTTCATAATTTCACAAGTATAAGCTTCAAAACAAGATACGGAGGCAAAAATTTAATGCAATCTAAATAATCAGTTTTAAAAGACTTCTGAATTTACTTCCTATCTCTGAAGAATATAGCAATGCAAGCAAACCCACATTTATTTGCCCTGCTTGTAATAAAAGAATCCAGAACAAAATTTTTCTAAGATCAACATAAGTTCCATCAAATTATAGCCTGTTTCCTAGAAATCCTGTACCTTAACTAAGCTCCTACAGCAGATAAAATTTTGGCAACATTAATCACTTTTTCATATTCAGCTAAAATTACTATCAATCAAAAACTAAAAGGAAACTAAAATAATGAAGAAAGAAAATTGTTCAATTAAAAATATGCAGTTAACACATACCAATGTTTGCTTTAAACGTCCAAATCTTTTTTATTTCATTAAATATGTTTTTTCAAACAAGTACGTTATCACTGAAAATGTATTCACAGTACAACAAAATTGCACTTCTTAACGCATCAAAAGATTATAATAATCTTCCATAAGACTGAGTACTTCCATGTAAAACACAGGATACCAATTTTAAAAAGTGAATGAAATTCACTGAAAAAAGATAATGAAATTATATTCACAATTGAAAAATGTTTTGGATTTATATACCTGAATATTTTGCAATATTTTTTCCCTAAAAAAAGTGTAGTTAGCTGTCGTTAATATCCCTCCATTACAGTCCTCTACAATCTTATAATTGGACCTAAACTAAAACTATTTTATGATACAATTGTACCTATTCATGCTTTTCTTGAACGTCTTACTTAAAGAAACCAGAAAGACTGTAAATGTAAAAGATCATTAAAATATCAAGTACGTCTTCCTATTATAGGCACTTCTCTCAATTACTGCTTTCTCTGTACTATTCTGTTACTTTCATATTCTGATTCTTCTGACTGAATCCATTTCACTACTTCTGACTCTGTGCTTCAGACACCGTACATCCTTTTGGGACACATTCCCATGCTCCAGAGCCTTTGAGCTTGGCATTAAACTAATCAGAATTGAGACCCTTCCTACAAGGTACTTGCTTATCCTGATTAGCCAGTTTTCCAGAATTCCACTAGGAATTGAAAACTAGCAGATTTTATTCCTATTGTACACAGCAGCAATTGAGAGGAGCGTAAGTAAATGTCTAATCAAAGATTACCCCACCTAAGAGTCAAGAAAAGAACCAAAGTCAAGAATCTAACGCAAAATTGTCCCCAAATCTGTACTATGTTTGCTTACACCCTCTACTCCTAAAAGCTGCAGAAAAGGAGACAAAGGTATTACAAACAATAGAAGTCAAACAATAACTTAAATAGCAAAGCCAAGCACTCAAAATGTAGGAAACACCAGATTTAAGTTTGCTGTGCAACATCAATTGTGTGCCTTGATTGCCTAGCTGAAGCTTTTATCTTTGTGCATTTATCATGCCAAGACTGTAATACACTGCACATGTACAGGAGAGATTAATGTAGGATGAACGGGAAGTTATGTATCTTAATCTTTCTGAACTTTTGTGTTTGGCACGACAACCAAAGTACATTCTTTTTAACTTGGGAAGGGAAGAGGGATGGCTATAGCAGTTCCCTACAAAGGTAAATACTACTGTATACAGATATTTGACTGCTGAGCCTTCAGCAAAGCAACACGTAAGGATAAAACCACTGTCTTCAAGGAAAGCATTATCCTAAGCCCATATACTAAATCCTAAGGGAAAACAGACTACGCTTTCTCTGTTTCAGCAGCTTCTGTTGTTCCTAGAGAAAGGTGGCTCCTTCCTCACACACTGTCCTGGATCTAAGCCCATCTACTGAAGCTAGAGGAATTTTCATGGGAAACCTGATTCATTTTCCTCCCAGATAACTGGGAGAAGATCTATCAAATGATGGCCCTGGGATACGGGAAGAAAATCTTGTTATACTACTGGGCTGCAGAAGCAGTTTAAAATCTGGACACCTCTGTATGTATCGATCAAGTCAACCTCATTTAAGAACATTTAAAACATTTCCTTATTTTCCTCTCCTCTTTTTTGGAGGGTGAAGGAGAAATTACTTAGTTGTCGGCAGTCGAGATTCAAAGAGCTTTCAAATTTAGATGAACACTTGAGTAATTTTTCTGACAATCTTTCTTGGAATTTTTAAAAAGGTAATTCATAATTCATTTTATATTCTCCAGTTATCACTCTCAACACTTCTCAACACGCTGCCAAAAGTAACCGCCAGCTTTTGCAACTTCTTTGGCACATTATTTAATAATCTGTGTTTTCCATCTAACTACATAGCTCATAACACACTTTCTTAACACAATCATTATTTAAAGTGTATATACAAATTAACTATAACACTGAAAACAACCACTTAACTGAGTAGCTTGTAACACTTGACACTGGCTAAAAATTAGGACAATCTGAAGAAAAGCAACCATAATACCTACGAACCACAAAAGCTATGGCTTTTCTGAGATAGATCATACATTCTTCGTAGTAGGATACGATTTCCTAGAATGCTTATGGTAGACTGCAAACTTCCACCTGCATAGACTTTCTACGTAGGTAAAAGTAGAGTAAAACACACACTCAGTGACTGAAGTACATCACTGAATTCTACATATTGAGAGCACCCTTCATTTTAATCCAAATAAAGCTATCTTAAAGTAATTTCATAAAAACATCATAGTAAATTTAATGAGCTCTGCACAGCAAAATAACAATCATTCCACTAACATATTGGAGACATAAGTATTTGTTGTTCTAGAGGTTAAAATCGCATATCCTGCAATGTTCATCAAACTTGCAAAGTATTTCACAGGACTCAAGCAATTAATGTTTATATTCTGTCTGTCTTGAGCTAATGGCACGCACCATTTTCCTGTGTTTCAGTCACAGTGGAGACTAGGACTCTTGAATATTAAACTTTGTAGACATAAAACCATAAAATATTATTTTCCATACATTTTAAATTTCTACTGAAAATTTTAATTGACAGAATTTAGCTTTCTGACACATCAGAATTTGATTCTGAAAGAAAAAAGTTTAATTATAAACTCACTGAAAAAATTATTTTTCAGGACACACAATTTCCTGTATTTTAGAACTTGATTCTTTTTCTTGATTAATCATAACGACTACTCAAACAAATAACTGACACTTCTAAAACCTTAGCATAACATTTGTCATTGGACATTTCCCCCAGAAAACCAATGAATAGTGTTTGGTTACAAACCACCCACCTAATGAAATAAAAGTCTAATGTCTAGTTCTGATACGATAAACCTTGAAATGGTTTTAAACCATTACAATCTGGTTTTAAAAGGCTGTCAACCATCATTTTTAAAGAACGCTCTGAGGTCAAACATACATAAAACATAAGCACTGTGCAAATGAAAGAAGAGTCTCCAGACCACATGCCGAGTCATGGAAGTTCAATGTACATTTCCCGAGGACAATATTAATTATTTCTTATCCTTGTTAATTACAAAAAATAAAGAAATGATGCAGTACAGTTTGGGCAGCTACCACAACGATCTGTCAACAGAGATGAATCCTGAAAAGCTACAATACCATGATTCTAATCCTACTACACTAAAATAATCAAATTTTTGCTCCTGTAAGACATTTATCATTCAATAAGGCCTTGCTGGTTTCCTCTATTCTCAACCAGCTTATTAGCACTAACAAGCGTAAAGCAGTATCTATAATGCAGTGGGCTACTTATCTGGGCACAACTCTGCACAAAAACAATTACATCTTTCTAATACCTGAACTCCTTCAGATTTTAGGTATCTCTACAAACACATGAACATGAAGTATCCTCACAGGTTTATTTTTATATAAATCCAGAAAGTCAGATTATACTCTTTCTGCAACCTTCACTAGAGAACAGCTGCCTGAGGCCAACATGATCAGCTCCCAACATTTGCTGTGCACACATCTTAAGGTTGACTTTGGGATCCAAACTCTACTCTTCTAATAAAGACAGAACACACACAGCCAAGCAGTCTACATTTTTGTGTGCTTCCTAAGATTCTATGTACGATAAAGGTGTATTCCTCAAACGTTTTCAAACTACAGACAATTTGTTAATATTTAACTTGCTATGAATGTTTCCACTCTGAATTTTAATTCTGTATGCTGGCCACAGCAGTTAAAGTTACATGAAAACTAACAGTATGAAACAGAAACAGCTAAAATGAACTCATTTTAACAGAGTGAGATCATATTCTTGGTACAGTCCCATCCCACAATTTCTGGTTTGCATTTATGCTGTGCACTTGTCTCAGGATCCATTGCTAGAATGTGTGCTATACAGTCCCTTGTAGTCACTACTAAAGAACTGATTGTACTTATTTACACAGAAAGCCCCAAACAACCAATGACAGACATACAAACTGAAAAGAACTTGCCTGGATTTTTGTTGTCATCAACCTAGTTAAAAAATCTCAAAATTAACACTGGCTTACCTCTGTGTTTATTTTTCCTGAAATACATTTATCTTCGAGGCTTCTACAAGTCTTCTTATCCTTCCAGATATCACAAATTTAAACATTAAATGGCTGCCTTTTCTGCGAAGAGTTCTTTCACAAATTCCATCCAATACTGCACTTACCTCCCTTCTGAGAGCATAAAGTTCTTCAAGCATTTCCAGGCTTTTATTTATGTCTTTCCTGAGATACATTCCATTGAGCTACAGTCTTCCTAGTGACACTCATTTCCCAAACTTACATTCTAGTTGGCTACTCTGTGTTTTAGATTGCCTCATGTTAGTAATTTATTTTCAAGTCTCCAATTTTATTCTGGCTTCCTTCTCTTCTGAAAAGTTTATCATTGTTTTCAGTTTTGAATTAAACTTAATAACCTTTTAGACTATAAATATGGTGTAATGCACAAAGCATATAACGGGATAGTAATCAAATGTTAACCATCAGGAAATATGTTTAAGTTATTCCAAGCAACCTATATAACAATCAATTAAAAAATGATAAAGACACCCTCTTCATCTCTCTCCACTCAGAATACTTCTCACTTCTGCAAACAAAGACCTTAGGCAAAACTACCTTAAACTCTCCTTATTACGGCACAGCTGCCCTGTACCAACATCCAAAGATGTTTGCCTCTACGTTTTAGTAAGATAGTTCAGCTCTAGCCCCAAATGGCCCAAAGCTAAACAGCCTCTCTAAAAAATTTTAAACCAATGCAGCCCACCAAGTACTTTAAAAAACAATAAACCTTCACCCTTGAAAATAAATCAGTTCTGAGTTGAAATAAACACACTCCACTGAAGAGTCTGTGGTAGGAAAGCATGCTATCCTGTCAATCCATATAAAAAAGGAAATGTAGTCATAACACAGACAAAGCTTTAAGTGTAGACAGATAACACCCAGAGGTGAATCAAAGGAATCAACCTTTCTTTTGAATAAAGCATATCAGAAAAGTTAATTCTTGCAAATCCTTGTATTGAATGTGCTTGGCTTTTTCTTTTCTAATTTCTAGTGAAATCTAGCTGTCCTGTGCATCCATTCAGCGTGCTGGGATATCGCAATGCTTCTGATTCAGAGGAACAAGGGGTGCTTACTGAACCAGTGGTATACAGTCCAAACTAAGTTCTGGCTAAGACTGGGCCTTCTAGCTTCCAATGACCTCACAGTCTGAACGAGGTCTTGGGAGACTCTATAAAGTAGATTTTTTCTGAAATACAAAAAAATTCCTAGGCCTCAGAAAATAAACTGCATTTGAATAAGTATTTCCCATTTTCACAACAAAAAAAGGGAGGAAAGCGCATCTGCAAAAACATATGAGCTTATAATGTGTAAGACAGAGGAAGACATAATGCACAAAAGTAAAGTGAAATCAAGCCAGGCATACCTGAGTTGTTGATAGGCGAAAGACGGGGCCAGTTGTGGGCACTGAAAGCCTAGGTGAAATGCTGGTAGGACCTTGTCCCTGTGTTTGTACTTGAGCCTGCATTTGAGCCTGCGCTAGAGCCTGCTGAGGCACCATTACAAGCTGTCCAGCATCCGTGCGCACCAAGACCATACCTAATGAGAACAAAGTAACAATAACTATAGAATAAAGAATAATATGAAGAACAATATATAAAGAACTAACTACAGAATACAGAATAAAATTAATGTATAGCACTGTACATTTTTCTTTATACTGTATCTTGTTGTTTTATTCTAGTATAACATGAGATTTTATTTCAAAGAAGAAAAGGAGCCCCTGCTAGCAGACGAAAACTAATACCCAATTCCATTTGGAATTCAAGTAACTGCAGTTTATGGGTAACAGTGATAAAAAAAATGGTCACTTGAGTGTATAGCCATACAGCAACTTTCAGCAGTCTAGCCAGGGTCAGTAGAATAAAATTAGAAAGAAATATTCATTAAAAGTAAACTATAACGACAATCCAGTAGCTGAGAACGGAATTCAGTATGAACATACCACGGACAATGACATGAGAGCTTTACTAAAACAACAGCTTTAGGGGATGCGTACATGCAAACATTAGGCCAGACACATTTCTGAGTACACAATATTTGAGATTTAGTTAATTGTTGTGCATCAGCACATGGATTTATTTGGCACCCACCATCACCGTACTGGGAGGCACTACCTGTGGTTTAGACATCAAGAAAAATACCATCATACCCAGAGAACTAACACAAGTACTCCTCAGTATAAAATGATACAAGTGCAGATATTTTAGAATACACCAAAGGAATTGTTTTCAAATTAACAGAGTACTTGGCAAGAGTTTTCTAGGACCTTCTGGAAGTAAATGATAATACTTTCAGATTATGTTTTAGTAACACATTTCGCAAATAGAGGCCTTCTACACAACGCAGCCAGTGCCATCAAGTTTTGCCCTAAGTGTAACTGGCCTAAGTTTCCCACAACCAGCAGGACAGAAAAGGGGAGACAACGGTTTAGTTGGACCCTGGATCATCTGGAGTGTCACTCTTACTCAAGATCACTGCAAAGCATGTGATGCGCTTCCTCTAGTTCTCTCAGAGTTAAGAAGCAGTTCTCCAGCCAGATTATTTCACAAGAATTTCCAGTTAGTTCCAGAATACATTTTACTAACTTAACCTAGCTAGGATACACATAGGATACAATGGTCTCTAAACAGAAAAACATCTTGCCTGTAACTACTGGAGAACCAAAAATAAGGAATAGGAAGTCAACTTTTATCCTGTTGATTAAGTCAGTAGACATTGTTTCTGCAACTTATCTCTACATGCAAATTGCTTCATATACTTTTTTTAATTTTTCAAGGGAAAATAAAGAAGGTAAAAGTTTACATCCACTTTTAATTGTTAGTTTCCCAGAAAAAAATCACACCTCAGTAAATGGACATAAAGAAATTTGAACAGTATTATATCAAGCAAGTAACAAATTTCAAAAGTACCTTATCCCAAGAAAGTCTGTCTTTCAGTGTCTGACACAAATACAAATCCCAGTCCTGGATGAACATGTGAGTGAATTGCAGCACTAATAAAAGCCCTCACTCACATAGTCTTAGGTGCTCCCAGCCAACCATCACTGCTAAAGCACAAAGACAAGGTAAATTTCTGCCACTACAACTAAAGACTTGTGGAAATCAAGCTTTAAGGTAAAAGGCGTAGAGAGCTAGCAAGGACCACATCTAAAAGACATGATCCTAACTCTCTTTCAAAACCCAGAGAGTAATTTTTAAAAGAAGAGTTGGGGGGGGGGGGGAAGCCACCATAAAAATATTTTAAAAGATAGCATTTTAGGTTCACTAGCCTTTTAAGCACCAAACCTCAGGGTTCATATTTGTAGAAAATTCTGTAAGCAGATGATGTATTTGATATATGCCATTGCTAAACCATCTGGACACACAAAAATTAGTACATTGCCAACCGGCCAAACAGGTATCATTTCTGTGATTATGTTGTGAACCATATATAAAAATCCTCAATCCGCCTACCACGCAAATACACAATTTGCATTACACTGATTCACAGGTGTTTTGTTAATTATCTTCCAATTTTCTAAAACTCATTCTGAATAAAAATAAAATTGAATGGAATGGACAAATTCACTGCAACACATGCCACACAGTTTCAATAAAAGTTGCAGACATAATTACCACTACAGATGCATAAATGTTCAGGTATTAATGTTATGTTTTAATTCAGTTTGGACAACTTTAAATTTCTTTTACTGAACAATATGCACAAATTAGAAGACGGTTAAATTATGAGATTAATTTTTCCTTACTGTCAGCCATGTAAAGATAAAATACACAACTTATGAGTATTATATGCTAAAATAACCTATTCTCAAAAACTGATTTTAAATTTCTGCTTTAGACAGAAGTTTACAATATGGGAGTTTCAAAATTAATATAAATGAGCACTAATTTAAGAAGCAAAGCTCAAAAATAACATTGTATTTTCTGAATGCTTTCATCTTAGAACATACTATCTTCACATTTATGCAAATTGAATGGATTTCAAACTATCTTGTAATAAAATAAAATTATAACTTTTACAGTATTATTTCCATAACATTTTCTAAACCTTGGACCAGATTGCTTTCAGGGCTCTGTTTTCCTCTTCTGTTTGAAAATGAAGTAGCATAACAAAGTATTGACACAATAAACTTCAGAAACTGTATGCAAAGTATAATAAATATTATCATATGTGTATATTAATTATCAAACAGATCAACAACAGGAAATCAAAGGCACTAATACAGTCTGAATAGCAACCTCTTATCTGTTTTAAGTTGGTTAGGTCTTCATGAAACCACTGAGCTTTATCTGGTGGAGCATTAGAATTCGGAGCAGGAGTTTCATAAACTATGGCCAAAGACACAACTACTAAAGTCCACTTAGAAGCAAGCTTCTACCCATCACATTTTGCTCCACTTATCTTAGCTAATAAATATCAACTATTTTAAGAAGCATGGTGGAAGAAATAAGTTATTTCAAGACTACATCAATATCTCCACATATTATCATGCTATCAATATTAATAGCAAAAAATAAAAATTAGTTCAAACGTTAAATCATCTCCGAATCAAGGAGGCACAAAGTTACCAACTTTTGCAACATGAAAATCTACGTAGGGGACCTCAGAACCCTTCAAAATTTCAGATGAAACAATATATAGTTAGAGCAGGAATCACTAGGATGAAGGGGTGCCGTTTTGGTTATTAGCAACCTTGCTGAACTTACATTTTTAGTAATGAAAGTTAAGAAACTAAAAGGAGAATAGATAGGATGCAACAGTTACTTCAGAGTTAGAAATAAAATGTGGTGATGTAAAGACTGCCCAGACACAGCAGAGAATAACACCATCACACTACTGAAATGAAACATTTTAGATTAAATTCACAAATTAGCCTGTGGTCTTGCCACCTGATTCACAGCAGAAAACACTCTTTGAAGAAGGAAAACTTTTTAAGACTATCAAGTAAAGCAGAAAATATAGTCCTTCAAAACATACATAATACCATTCTAACACCCCAGCTTTTTCTCTCGTGCACAACCGCTCACTACACCCTTCCAAAATAACTTACCATGACTGCCGCTCTCTCCCTAAGACAAAACAAGCAACTCATCAACCAACAGTCGTAATTACTTTGCATTAGCAACCGCCCGTCCCGTACCAATTACATCCTCATTAACGGCAGCCTGTTTGTCAGCCGTCGCCCTCAGACAGGTGGCTCTTCTTTTGTTTCCAGCACGTCGACCAGCGGGAAGACGACAACTTTGGAAAAAAAACCACCTCAGCCAGGGAAAAAAGGGTTAGAAAGAGCGGCGAGCCCGCGAGTGCTGCGTGTCCACTTACCGGGCGGGATGGTGAAGCCGGGGGGCAGCTGGATAGTGGTCTGCTGAGGCGGCCTCACGATCAGCTGGGGGGGCCACGATCCTGGGGCAGCGCCCAGCGCCGGCCTGGGCGACAGGGCCTGGGGGGCCGCGGGGCGACGGGGAGGGCAGCGCCCGCCTTGGCGACCCCGACCGCCGGCTTGGGCGCGGCGCCGGGGGCTGCGGCAGCGGGGGCCGGCGGGGCGCACGTTGGCGATCGAGCCCTGTCCCGGCGGGGCGGCCACGGCGGGCGCGGGGCTGGCGGAGTTACTGAGTGCGTTTACTGCGGGGAGCGGGGCCGTGCGCGGGCTTGGTCTGTGCTGTGGCGGCGTCGCTCTGCCGTGGCTGCTGACTGGTGGGACTGCCGCCGGCCGGCCCCCGGCGCCCTCCCCGTTGGGCGCCGCCTCGCCGGGGAGCGGCGCGGTCGCGGCGGCGCCCTCCGCTGCTCCCCGCCGGCCGCCGCCCCCGCCGGGGTCCCGCTCCCCCCCGCGGCGGCCGCGGCCTCGGCACGCTGCGGCGGTGCGCTGTCGGCGGCGGGCGGGCTGCCGCCCGGGCTGGGGCTCCCCGCGTCCCGGGCAGCGGCGCCGGCAGCCACATGGTTGTTGACAGGCTGGGCAGGGGCGCCGGCGGGCGGGGGGGCAGCGGGCTGCGGCAGGGCAGGGGCGGCGGGCGCGCCGGGGCTGCTGCCGCCGCTGCTGAGGAGAGCCGCTCCATGTGATTGCTGCACACTACTACTGTTACACTCACTCCCTCCCTGCCGCCGCCGCTGCTGCTGCCGCCGCCGCCGCTGCCGCCGCGGGGGGGGACGGGGAGGGGAGCGGCCCCTGGGCAGGGGCTCGGCTCTCCGCGGCTCCGGGGCAGCCCGCCACCTCCTCCGCCCCGGGAGGCGGGAGGAGGCGCGGGATGCCCTTGCTGCTGCCGGACGGGGCTGCTGCCCCCCGCTAGGCTCCCCTGGTGCTGCTGCGGCTGCTGGGACGGGGCAGAGGTCCTGGGCTGGGGCGCCTCGGCGGAGCCCCGGCCGCCGGCCAGCTGCGATTCCAAGGAGCCCACCAGGTCGCTGACCGCCTTCTCGTCCACCTCCTCGGAGAAGAGCAGCATCTCTTCCAGGGGGTCCGAGGAGCCCGCCGCCATCTTGCGCTGAGCTGGGAGCCGGCCGCGCAGCGCGCAGGCGCGCCGGCCTCTACCGCGCGCGAGGCATTCTGGGAGGGGCCGGCTTTCCTCCTCCCCCGCCAGGGGGCGGGGCAGAGCGCGCGGCTGGCGGTGTCGCGGCGTCCTGGCGGGCCCGGGGCTGCGCCTGTCGCTTCCACGTCCCGCGAGACCCGGTGAGCTCCGCAGCGCTCCTGCGGACTCCGGCCGGCGGCGGCCGGACCGCTCTGGGCGAGGGGTGGCTACGTGAGGGAGAGGGCGGTAGGCTGCTCCCCGGGAAGCCGAGGGCGACAGCGTGGCCGGGCAGGCGCCTTAGCGGTGCGGGGGGTGTGTAGGAGCCTGCTTTTGTGTCCGTAGGGACTTCTAGCAGGGAGGTTCGAGGCATGGGAGAAGGCCCGCGGCCCTGGTGCAGAGGTTGTGAGCTTGCACGCTGGGAATTGAAGTGTCATGCAGTCACGTCTTTTGGTAGCGAAGCTGCCGCGATTGTGCGCTTTGCCTTCACTTCCTGCCCTGCGAGGACAGTTGCAGCCAGCACCGCTCTCATCACGCTTACGGAGAACTGAAAGCACGCACGCAGCCGGCTGTAGTGGCTCAGCTGCCTTACACACTAACTCCTTCAAAGGAAGCAACTTTCAAGTGCTGTCGAGGCTGTTTGAAATCCTAAGATGCACGCAGAGTACCTGCACTCACGTTTGCGCTGCTGTGTCTGCTTTAGAGTTTCAGCCATGTATGTCCAAAGCTACTGCTTTACCTAGACAAGAATGGTTGCAGTAATACAATTTCCTAATGTGGACACTGTTAACAGAAACTTGTAAAACCAAAAATAAGATTCTGGCATCATCACAGCAGCCTGCTCCGGTATACTGTGTTCCCTCAGCATCCCCATGGGAATTTGAGGTAGTTTATTTTGTTACTAACACTTCTGCCATTGCACTTCTGTACGCCCTTTTCCCATCAATGCTTGCCTCATGCATTCAGAAATACCATTTAAGAGAAAGACGGTGGTCCTAACCATCATTTCTTTGACTAATGACAGGGCAGTTTCTTTGATGGAACCTTCAAAATAAATAATTTTGCCCCTCTGAATAACCATTGCCCACAGTCCATTGCATCTGTTCTTGCACGCAAGTGATAACCACCACGGATTTGTGAAGCTGCCAGCAGAAAGCAGCTTGGATTCCATTATCTGTCTCTGCAGGCCTGCAATAGCATGGATGTCTGCAAACTTGGATGTATTTGAGCTGCTGCTCTGTGGCCTGAAACAGCGACTCATTCTTCGTTTTGGGATTTTCAGGATTTTCCACAAAACTGAAAAAGGTGCTTCAGTGAATAACCCACCTTCAATTGCACAATGCACTGATGGAAACGAGTGAAGGGTTCACAGTGCACGCGTGCACACAAGTTTTCTCCATTCCCAGACACAATCTGTTAAGTCATACATTGTATGACTTGCTTGAGTCACAAGGCTAAACTGCTAATAACTGGTTGTTACCATTCATTTCCTCTCAATGTAGGTTACATTTTTATTCAGGGTAGTTTTCCTGATGGTCTGTTTATACCTTTAGGAGCAGGTTTATGATGAATCAAAATAAACCACTTTTAAATGCATTAAAAATAGGTTGCACCAGTTTAATTAGAATGTTTAAATGTCTCCTGAAATTAAACCAGTGCATATTTCTTAAATAAAGTGGCCAGTAAAGTACTGAGGGCCAAAGGCGTGGTTAGGATGTATAAATGGGAGACACTGCAGTAAGTGAGTGTGAAAGCACAGTAGTGCTTATGAAAAATAGTATTAAGTGTACGCAGGAGATCTAAACATCAAAATCTGTGTAGCAAATGAGTATTGCTTTTATGGAATGCTACAGCTGAATTAAATTGGACTTTTAACAAATGTTTCTACCTGGAAATTGAATTAAAACATAGACTATTACTCAATTTGCTATTGCACAAAAATAAACTCTTCATTAGGGTGGAAAAATACCAGAATCTGTACAATATACTTTGTTAAGAGTCCCACATTTTATTAATTTTATCAGAGAAGATTCCATGCTTCCTTATTTTCCCTGATCCTGGACTTCATTTGCATACCGCTATCTCCACAGTTTTTATAAGAGAATGGAAAGTTAGACATAGGACTCTGCAACTAGTCCTGACTATGAAAAGAATTTTAGTATACATTTTTCTAACATTATGGCATTAAATTGGGTGGGTCCATAAAAACCACCTGTGAGGAAAACTTTATTGTTTTGTAACTTTAGAAGATAAAAAGTAATCTTCCATCAGAAAGAGGAAATGGCAAGTCATGATTTATACAACAGGTTTCAAAAGTTTAAAAATTACCTACTTTTAATTACAGTTTTAAAGTACATTTGTGGATGAGTAATCTGTAACACATGAATTCATGTTTCTTCCCACTCACCTCTTCGTAATTGAGCCCTTTTATATATAAACATACAGAATAAGGAAGTGTAATAGAATATTTAATAAAACATGATGTATACCAATTCATATTGGACTCCTTTCAAGTCAAGAAGTGATGACATACATAAGAATGTATATAAACTTGTTGACAAAACTGGGTTTGGGCTTGCACTTTTACATAGGGAATGAGACTTTTAGTAAAATACAGAACCTCTGAGAACTTTTGTATT
This sequence comes from Phoenicopterus ruber ruber, assembly GCA_009819775.1. Classification (NCBI taxonomy): domain Eukaryota; kingdom Metazoa; phylum Chordata; class Aves; order Phoenicopteriformes; family Phoenicopteridae; genus Phoenicopterus; species Phoenicopterus ruber. The sequence goes on from CM020227.1 coordinate 12,980,540, forward strand.
CATTCTTTTTATTATAAAAATAGTTTTCAAGTATTTACATGCTTTTCATCATAGAAAACATGAACATAATTTGTTGCTCTTTCATTTTTAGGAACTAAATATATATAGAATAAAAAGAAAAAAAAAATCAGAGACCCCTGTGATCATCTCATCTGATCTCCTAAAATACAATCTTTCCTGAATTATTTTTTGTTGAAATAGAGAATGTCTATTCAGAAAGTTAACTCCCCCCATGGTTTTTAAAATTGCCTGTGAAGAAAATCCACCACAAAACTTGTTAAGTTGCTGTCAGTTATCAACACTGTTAAACCACATGCCCTGTTTCCAGCCCAAGTTTTTCATTAATAACTCACTACATAATAGAAGTACCACTGCCACGTTAAGCTGCAGGAGTAATAACAGTTCACATAGACAAGTATCTTTTTGTCATCTAAAGAAGCGAAAGCACTTAAAAAGGAGCACTGTTTTCCAGTGTGTGACATGGGTTTCTTTCAAATACACACTTTCAGTGCATTCAAATATATAATTTAGCTATCGTAAGTTTAAAATTAACATTAAAATGGTACCTACCAGGTTTTAGAGAAGAGTTTGAGATAACTTCTTAAAAATGAATTTACAGAACTCTTTACATATATAATTGAAATTCACTTTACGCTATAAAAATATTTAAATCAGCAGTTGAAAGACTATGAATTAGAAATTAAATTCACAACACTGGAGAGCACAAAGATGGCTCAAGTAACCAACAGCTGTTCTAGAAATATGTCTAAATTTAGTTTAATGTATTTCAGTTGCAATGGAATTTCTTTTTTATATATGGCATATAGAATAGTTAGGAGCTTTTGTTTTGAAGTTAATCGTAATTGTAAATACTTGTCTGTGCTCACCTAAACAGGACTTGATGGAGAGCTTGGGAAAATTTGACACCAAGAAGGTTCCAATTTAACCCTTTAAAAAGTTTTTCAAGAGGATACTTTTCTATTCCTAGCTTTTTTTCTTTTATTCAGTCTGCTAACTTCTCTCTTTCAGAAACTTTGCAAGTGTTAACACTTAAAAGCAAACTCTGGCAGTTTTCCACTTGAATTCTCTCCCAAAATGCTCATTTACTGTGTCCCAAGCTTAAAGAAATGTCCATTTCTATTTCCTGTTCCACCACACAATCTTGAAACCCTAATTCTATAAATGGGAGTCTTTGACTACAATTTTGAGAGAGGCAGATAAGGGAAAACTTAGGAAGATGTTGGCCAGAAGCAAAGCCACATGGGTCTTGGGGCAAGTGGTTGTATTTCAAGGTATTCCTCTTCCCTTCTCTGTCCCTTTACGTCAGTATCGCAGGCCTCCCTGATACACCCTTTCTTCCGTCCCCTCATGGTGTTTATCTCTTCATCAGCCAGTGTCCCCAATCTTCCCTCCAACCTCCCCCAAAGCTTTTTTTTCTCTTCCAAGCCCCATCTACACCTGAAGCTGATGCATCTCCTTCTGTAACGAGGCAGGAGCAGGAAAACCATGTAATACAGACTGTAGCTGATCCTCTAGGATCTCCACTGCCTCCAACAGATGTTATTTTGCCACAGTTGAAAAGCAGCTACAGACCAGCCTCTAATGGTCAGGAAGACTCCCTCTCTCCTTCCTTGTAATGGATCATAGGTATCTTTTGTATTTTTTCTAAACAGAAGCTTTACTTTGAGCTGAGTTACAAATGCTGATTTATCAACAGTGGTCTCCCGTGGACTTGATATGGCCATGTACGTCCAGTCATTAACTGAAGACTTTTGTTCCAAAATCTTTCAGGTAGTCCAGGACATGCTAGAACCACATCACAGTAAAGCTCCCTGGGCACTCAAGTCCTCCATGATTTTACAGTCAGTTGCACTTGGGCATAAAGTTTCCAGAAGTCTAGTAATGACTCCTATTTAGAAACATGCAGACCCTTCCAGAAAAATCTGGCTTGCTATTGTGTTTCAAAGCCCTATTCTGAACAAAATACTTGCTGAATCTTTGCAACATACTAGCATCCAGTTGGTGCAACAAAAGCTATTACATACTCTTTCCAGAAGTTAGTTTTGTTGCATGTAATTTTCTAGACTGTAAATATAAAAAGGGGGGCCTGAGGCAGCATCATGTTTTAACAGGCAAAGCCTCCAACAGGAAGCCTCATTATGATTTTTTACTCAAGATGTACAAGTTAAGTGCAATCTCAAAATCTTTTTTTTTTTCTACTTAGCTTGTACTAAAAGGGTATTTTTTCAGGATTAATTCTACAGTTCAGTCACGATTTCACCAACAGTTGCATTGCTTAGCATTGCTTGGCAAGATCTGGCTATTTCCAACACTCTGCCAACTGAGTAAAACGGAATCTCCCTTGAATACAAACTAAATAGTTATCATCATGCAGACTTTTGCAGCTCTCCGCATGACCGGATTCTAAATTGCTTATTAAGGATCACAGGAATTTAGCATTCAATGATAGGCGGCTTGGGCCTCTCTCAAAAAAACCCGAAAACCCCAAATCACCAACCTACTTCACATCCCCCGGTGTTCACAGGCTACGGCAGGGGTGGGGTTTCCAAGCTGCGAGCTCAAACTCCCGGCGCGCTAGGCGGGAGCCCGGGGAGGAGGAGCCGGGGGAGCCGCAGGCCCCGCGCAGCCCCGACCCAGCACCGCACATCCACCCCTAGGCCCAGGCAGGGAAAGCGCGACGAGGCACAGCCGAGCCCAACCTGTCCTGTGAGCCGCACTGCTGCCGGGGAAGCCGCGCTCCACACACGAAGCGCGAAGGCGCTAGAGCGCTCAGGGCTTTAAAGCCGCCACATCGATTTCCCGGGCGGCCCAAATGGCCGCCCCCTCCCCTCAGCGGCCCCCACCCCGCCCCCGGCCGCCAGTTCTCGCGAGATCACCTCCACTCCCGGCATCCATTTCGCGGCTGGAGCGAAGTGGGGCGGCTCTGAGGGAAGATGAAGGCGGCGGCCATGTTGGGAGCTTCAGGGCGCTTTTGGTGCGGGGTGTGCTGAGGGAGTCTGCGCAGGGAGAGCCGTCGCTGGGGGATCGGCAGAAGGTCGGGCTCGAAGCGGGAGGAGTAGAACGCCTACTACGACTCTCAGTCGGGCTTGTTTAGTTGCTTGTGCCTGGCTTCAGGAGCGCTCGGCAGGGGAGGAGGAGGGGGGGGTGTCCCTGACCGAGGAGCCAGCACCATGAGCGGGGGGACGCCCTACATCGGGAGCAAGATCAGTCTATCTCCAAGGCCGAGATCCGCTATGAAGGGATCTTGTACACCATCGACACCGAAACTCCACTGTGGCGCTGGCCAAGGGTAAGGACCTGGCGGAGTAGAGGACTGGGGCCCTGGCGGCCCAGCAAACGCCTCGGGGAGGGGAGCGGGACCGCGGTGCGTGCGGCGGCGTAGGGACCGTTGGGGGCCCGTCGGGGATCGAGCAAGAACCTGAAATCGCGGCAGAGTCGTCCGTGGCGTCGTGGCGATGAGGAGGCCCAGGGTGCGAGGGGGAGGCCTACAGCCTACGAGGGCCCAGCAGCAGCTGCGAGGGGGCTTGCTGGAGCTTTGGTAAGAGCCCGCGTAGTTTCGGCCGGAGGCGCGTCCTCCCGCCATCCTCCCCGACGGAGCCTTGGCGGCGGGGCTGTGGCGACCCGCGACGCTTCACGGCGGAGGTGGAACTGAGCAAGGGGTTGGGAGAGCGGCGGTCGCGACAGCGCTGCGGAGGCCCCTGCTCCCCCGGCTTCGGGGAGGGGTATGGAAAGCCCAGAGCGGCCGCGGAGGGACCGTCGCGAAAAGGAGCTAGGAACGTTACCTAGTTAGGGGCTGCTAAAAGGAGTCCTGAATAGAGAAAAAAACACGAAGCCCTTAGTGGTGGAAGTGGTCAAGAGTTAATGCGTAAAAGGGAGTCGGTGGGGAGGCTGGAAAGAGGATTTCTTTGCATCCTAAGAATTCCAGAACTACAGGGTACAGGGCTGCTTACGACTGAACTCTCCTGTATCCTGGGGTAGGAGACAACTCGGGTCTAAAGGGGGTCCTGTGAGTGCTAGGTTATCAACAAAGAAGGCTGATCGTGAGCTCTTCATTTGGGAGGTAGCTGTACGGCACTGTTATAAATTGAAATTGAGTACAGACACTAGCGTGAGAATGTGTTGGCTAGAGAATATAGTGCGTGTATGTATAAGAAGAAAGATATCTTTACTGAGAAGAGAGTCAGAGACTGGGGGATAAAACAGAGGATCTTTGAAACTGGGCATCTGAAGGACTTTGCTGTTTCTTGTGCATGGTAATGCACTCTCAACACAAGTATATTAGCTGTGGCAGGAATGTGCAATACTCAGGTAAAACATTAAGTCAGAATTTTTAATAACTTCTTTATAATAGATTCTGCAAAACTCAGTGGTATTTTACTTACACTTCTTGATTCTGTAAAGTATTGCTGAATAACCTAAATGCATATATAAAAGCAGAGAGTTTATCCAGCTGTTAGGTAAGGGGAAAATTGCTCCTTTGTAAATTAAATATTTGGGACTGAGAGTATTCCGAACCTCAATTCCTGTTTGATACGATAGGCTTAGCATTCTAGCATAAGGACAATCTGTTATGTTTTACACAGTTGGTGTGTATAGAGTTGGTATGTGGAATTGATACTGTGTAGCAGTTTGTTTGCTTTCATCTCACATTGGCCTTTGTGGTAATTCTTGTTTGTGTGCCTTTGCACTTTAAGGCCCTCTTCTCCCTCCCCCGATAATTATTATTTAAGAAATAGATTGCTTTGTTTTGTAAATTCTTACATGCATGCTTGAAAACACCGTATTAGTAGGTTGGTCCCAGGCTTGCATAGTTCATTTATGGGGCATTTAGCTTCATGGTGTGATTTTTACTTATTTCTAAAGTTCCCTTTAGGTTAAATTACCTTGCTGGAATTGCATTATCCGTTTAAAAAAGGACAGCTAGTATTTGTTTATATGAGAAAAAGAGGAGCACTGTGATTAAAAATAAATGTTTAGAAATTCCAGTTGCATGCTGTGATTGTTAAGGTTTGTACAAAAGCACTTACAAGAATCCCATCCTTGAGGAGCTTGTGATAGTCTTGCCCTAAATTAGACAGATTTAGTGCTGGCCAAGCCAATTTTGCATGACTTCTCAAGAGTGGTTAAGTCATGTTATGGCATATCTGCCAAAGTGTACATATTTAAGATAGATCAAACTACAGTTACAAATCTAATCTACTCTCTTCCCATAGCCCTCATCAGAAATGTAAATCTAAACCATTAAATTTGCTTTAATTAAACTTGGCTGAGTTAGCTGAAGAATGTGTGTTTTGTAATACAGTGTCATGATTCAGAAGAGAAAAACCAGTATTTCTAGGCCACCTGGAACCAAAATCTTGAGATTAATCTGGAAGCTAATAACAACCATATTAAACTATAAAACAGTTCACTGTGCTCATGAACAAAATACTCAACTCTAGAGTATTCAAGTTTCTGAATAAATGAAAATTTAAGTCATGTGAATGTGGTATGATAGCATATATGTAAGGTGACAAGCGTGGTTAATCATGGCCAGGTCTGTATGTGAAAGAAGCAGATCTTCCTTCTGAACTGTCTGTAGCTGTAAATATGTTGATCGGGTAATAGTTTTCTCTTCTTCCTGTGGTGATTCCAGAAGTCAAACCAGAACTGTTTACCATGGATCTTTACCACGATGGCCACATTTTCTGCCTGAAAGAGACACAAAAGTCCCAAAAGATGACTCGGTGCTTTCAGTTGCTCCCCTATGTAGCTGGGTTCATGTGACTGTTACCTGGGTTGAGTGCAGGGAGGCTTATCATTATTCATTTCCCAAATGAAATCACAGAAATTGTGAATAAAGTGCAAAAGTAGAGGTAGAATCTGTTCTTGAGTAACTACAGATTTGCCTAACAGTAGGACTTCAGAGGGCTAAACTGAAGCCCGAGATTAATCTCGTGAAGTTGTACATGTGGAATGCCTTCATTTATCTTAAATCTTCGGGATTTTAGACAGAAATAAGATTTTTGGGTTGCTAACAGGGTACCAATTATAGTCTTCAATTACTGAGGGGCAATCTCCTATAGTTCTCTAATCGGCATTTTATTTACAAAGCTGTGATCCTTTCACCTAGCAAAAGTTGTGGCCTCTGTCTCATGAGTTAGAGGAAGATAGCAACTGTTTAAATATTGAGCATTACGTTTTTATCCTAGCTTGAGTTTGATAAGGGAAAGCAATGCATCCTTTCACAAAGTGTTAAAGTGTATTGTTATTTAAATAAGAGTGAAAACTCCCATCTATATCAGATTCCAAATATTAAGCAAGCTATGAGGTTTTATATATTATTGGTGCATATGGTTTTTTGGATTGCCAGCTTTTCCGAGCTAGTGTTTGGAACCAAAACCTACCCACTCTTATTCTGAAATTTCAAGTTAAATTAACTTGGAATGTCCTCTTAGTTCATACTTCTAATTTATACTTAATTTTTTAAACATAATCAAGTCCAGCTAATTTAAGAATAAAGTGTGTGCAAGCCACGGTTAGGAGTAAAATTTTCTTGCTGTAAAGTGATTGCTGCCCTACCTGGGGGCAGTTGTAGAATAATCATGACTGATCGTGCTTGATCTTACATGTTGCACCGTTAAAACTAGGTGTGATCTTTCATGCTAGTAATACATAATGTCTTTCTATTCAAGGCACTGCTCAGAGAGATAGATTTTAAATCTAGGTAAGCTGTGTAAGAACAACCATATTGGGTCAGAAAAGGCTTCGTTCCCTGCCAACAGTAGGGAATCATTAGGCATGTGAGTATAAGAAACAGAAAATTATATACTGTCTCTGTGGTATAATGCATCAGTTTTCACTTACCAGGTGTTGGACCATTGAGAGTTGCATTTGGAACTGTTACAATTAATAGGTATTAATGAAATAGCTTTCAGTAATTTAAGAAGTAGTTAACCTTCTGGCATTTTCAACCATATGTGATAGTGTTTTCCATAGTCCAATGGCACATGAAAGAGGAAAACTTCCCTTTGTTTTAGACTTTTACACAATATTATTGGGTGAAAGACTCAGAAACTTAGACAGAAAAAAGTTCAATTCTGTGAAGACTTGAGCATTCCTATAGTTCAGGGGTGCGAGCAGGAACAGGAAGGGTTAGTTTTGATCAAGTTTTATGAAGTTATCCCCTCATGTCTTGAGGTTTAGGGCATGTGTGCCAAACCAACCCTGTGCATAGTGTGTCACAGCAGAAAAATTCCTCTTGTCAAAGCCCACTCCTGGCTGCTTCCCTCACATCTATCTCCCTATTAACTTACTAACCCTACGAGTAAGGGAATGCAGACTGAATTGATTGTTCTGAAGGTATGAGCCCGCCACAAGCTGGCTCCTTCACATGAATACTTTTCCTGTAATGTGGTGGTGCAGACATCTGAGCAGGTTTATAGGGAAAGGGTTGTGATGTTTGAAGTGAGATTGCAATTGAAATGACTTGTTCTGGTAGTGGTGGTCTCATTTTAGTCGTCATGCTTCTCATGGATGCCTTAAGAGTGGGGGAAGACTGGTTGCTGTGTATGTATGCTACATATGAAGTAAGGCTGATAAGATTGTGTCAGTGCTGCATACAGAGACTGAACTACATATTTGCAATAATTCACATTATATGGGAACAGAGTCCTCTTTTGCTAGTGAAATATATAGCTTGGCTTCTGATTACACAGTATTTTTCTGTGTTAATCAACAGGTAATAATTTCTTTAACTGATAGGGCAAATTGCAATATTTTTCCTTGGGTGCTATAGTAATAGTATATAGTAGTATAATATAGTAATATGCATTAAAATATAGTATAGCAGTAACATTGAAGTCAGTCAAAATCTACAAAATTGCTTATAGCACTTTAATATGAAATTGGGGAACTACTTGAGCATAAAGTCACGGTACATGAATCCTGTTAGGCTCAACAGCGTTAGTTTCTTTCTAGCTAGCTATTTAAGTGTGTATATTTGTACTGACAAAAAATAAGTTTGCTTTTACATGTGGTGGTTGCCTTTTTGTTTACAAGTCATTAAAGCCAGTTTAGCTCATTTAAAAAACAAAATAAGAAAAAACCTAAATTGACAAGGTAAGATTAATGGATTACCATAGTCCTGGTGTTAGATGATTAGGTTACCTTTCATGTGCTTATTTTTCATTTCCTCTCACTCTTCAGTATTTTGCTATGTATGAAACCACTGCACCTTGTTCTGGAGGAAGGATGTAGTCTGAGGAGATACCCCAAGAGACAGAAGCTGGATAGAGTTCTGAGGCTGCGTTGCTGCTCCAACACCTTGTCTTTTTGATACTCTGGCAACTTAGTGTTTCTGAGTATGCAAAACTATGTAAAAGCTATTTCTTTCTAAAATTCTATTGTACGGTCACCTTTAATATTAGACCTTTTACTTTAATAGATCAGATTAGTTAAATCCTAATCCCGGCTAGGAAAGAAGAAAGAGTAAAGATAGCTATCCCTTTGCAAAATATTAAAAGTAACATTCAACTCTTTGTGTACTACAATCTGAAGGCCTAGTGTGGGATAGACCACGCTGCAAAAAAACATCGAGTAGCCCTCGTGACTAAACCGCTTGCTTAGATCGCTGCACATGCAGTTCTGGTTCCTTGCTTTAGAAGCAAATTAGACTCGAGGATCGTTATTTTTGTTACTTGGGGGTGGAGAGGGGAAGGTTTGCACCCCAAATCAGAGGAGTTTAGCTCGCTGGAGAGGGTAAGCAATCTTCATTGTGCAACATTGTCTCTATATTTTGCAGAAAGTTTGTACTAAACTAGTTTGATTTGGGGCAGTGGTGAGGTAGTAGAAGAAAAAAACCCAAACTGTTAGTAACAACGTCTTGATGTGTTTTTATTGCAAAACCAATTGACGACCTTATCAGTGGTCTTGATCTAGTTGCTAGACAGCTGAATATCTTAAAGATTAATTCTAATTTTTGATATTGAAAACACTTCCTTTTGATGTTTTCATAATTTGATAATGGGGAGAAAGACAAATTCTTTTTGACATACGTAAAATCCCCTTTACCTGTTATAAAGTGTCATTAGATGAAAGTTAGATGGTTCACTTTTTTTTGATTGGTTAGAATGGAGAAAGGGTAATTGCCAGGTGTTAAAACTGTTCCTCTATGTGTCTTGTGATGTTGGTATTAATAGTAAAATTTATCCATGCAGCTAGCTCTGACTTAAACAAAGAAATACTTTCAAAGCAGATTTCTTCCATAAGTTCATTAGATTTTATTTCTATGTAAAGGTGAGATGTGATCCTCTAGTTTACTGCCCTTTTTTGGTGTTGCTACTGCTTAGTTCCTTCACTTTAGTTAGCAGTAGATACTTCAGTAACTTACTGATCACACACTGGCTGTTTTTGTGCACCCTTGTAGACAAATGGCTACTCTAGAGGCAACCATTCAGTGTGGGATAGAGAGAACCAATACAAATCAACTTTGGTTATACTTACCAAGACAGCAGGTCAAATGATGGGATGGAGGGCCAAGTTAATTTACTAGTTATCGAGTATAGGATGGCCAGAAAGTGAAGTTGGATCTGCGGTCAAGACAGTGAAATAGAAAGGCGTGATGAATAAAAGCAACAGAAATGAACTACAGTAATACACATGACCAATTGATAATGTTGTTAAGCTATTATGTATTACTTTGAGTTAATTTCTGCAAATTCCTCAGCTTCAGATATTCTTCTTCTGTAGAGGAAGAAGAGAAGAACATTTATCTTATGACAAAAGATTGAAATTCACTTAACAGTATATGCCTTTTTACAGCACTTACTTACATTTTATAGTACATTCAGAGCAGACTTTCGGATGCACAAAAATAGAAAAGTTGATTAAATTCAGCTCAGTAGATGATATAAATACGAACAAAATAATTGTAACCACTTAATGTTATTTTTCATTGTAGTGTGGAGTTGATCTCTTTAGCCCTGAATTATGCTTCTCAAAGATTTGTAATACTTGACTGATAAGGTCTGTTATACAGTACTAGAAGAAGCAACAGTGATGGAAGATGGTTGGTGCAGCCTGAGAAATGAGTCAGTATCACTTTATACAGCTCTACAGGAAAATCTGCTTTTCTTGACTAATTGGTTTATGGCTGCAAATAGTGCCTAACGATGTCTCCACATTGTTGATGCATCTGAAAATGGAGGGAAAACTAATTCTGGTAAAATTAAAGCAAAATACGGATGTTTTCTCAGCATAACCTGTAGTATCTTACAAAGCAAACAAAACCTCTTAAAAGGCTAGAGCAAAGACAGTCGTGAGTGATTGTTAAAGCTGCTACAAGTTGATGTTCAGTAGAATGTGACTTTTTTTTTTTCTTCTCTGGTTTGAATTCAGTGTTTAGTTTTTGCTTGCAAAAACTCTGCCTCTTGAGACATACCTCTTCTTCAGATGTTTGTTTCATTTTATATTCACCTGGGGTTGGCAGGTGTTATGGTGGAGGAAAAGCCTTGGAGAGGGTAGTGAAAGTAAAGTGGTGCTATCCATATACAGTGGTAATGATTATGTGTAGGGCAAAGGGAAAAGCATGATAAGCTTCATCACTATGCAATCTGAAAACTGGTGGGATTCAGGTAAGTATATACAATCAAATTTAATGTCTTGGTATGTTGCACACAATGCAGGCCTACTTAGGAAGATAGTTATGCCCCAATGAGTTTAATTTGACAGAGGATCATATGAAACTTACACCAGCAAGAAGAATGCATTTTGCTTAGTGAAAATTGTCCATACATACCATAGATTTCCTAATCTTTATTTAAATCTTGATTCAGACCTTAATCTATTGAGAAATACTTTGGCTTAGGTAATTTTAATATCCTAGTTTCTGGTGGTATTAGCATTTTTTTTTTCTGATTTGCAAGTGCAGATATGAAGTATGTAAACTCGTGTAGTTCTTGATTCACAGGGCTGACTTTGTTGGTGTTCCTGTTGCTTATAATGTCCAGAAAGTGTTAGCACTTTAGCAAAAAATTGCTTTGCTGCTTCCCCCTATCCTCACAAAACAGTCAAAATATTCAACATGTGAGTGATACATAAATATGTCTCAGTAAGGAATAAAAGTGTCTTTCTGCTTGATTTTTAACTGAAATTTGTAAGATCAAATTACTTGTTTATGTCTGAGCAGTTTGATTAATGGCAAAGAATATGCTGCCTATTTAATAAGTTTTTCTCAACAAAATTTTATTCTTTTTATTTAAAGCTGTTGGTCTCTGCAGCATGTTTGAAACCATTTTGTTGAATGTGTGTGTGTTTGGTTTTTTTCTCCCTTTCCAATTTTGCAGTTCGCTCCTTTGGTACAGAAGATAGACCAACTGATAGACCTATACCACCTCGTGATGAAGTCTTTGAGTATATTATATTCCGTGGCAGTGATTATTAAAGACCTAACCGTCTGTGAGCCGCCCAAAGCCTCAGTGTTCTTTGCCACAGGACCCTGCTATTGTTCAGGTAAGGCAAAACGTATTTTCAGTTGTTTGTTGCTGAAGATATAACCTAGTAGCTTTAAGGGCTCTAGCCGAGTGTTTAAAAATTAAAATGTTTGTTGCTGTGAAGTTCATGACCCAATGTAAGAACTCCGGAAAGATTTTCTTCTTTTTGAATCATTAATGAATTTTCTTCATTTGAATCTTTAACTGTGAAAAGCCGAGGTTGAAAAGCTAACTCTAGCGCAATGCGCTGGATACCAAAGCTGCCCCTTTTCAAAAACAACTAATGACTTTGGTAGACCTTGGTGCCTTTTTTTTGAAAGGTACTTGGCCTAGTATGCCATAGATGGCACATATCAAGACTTCTTGGAAAGATCAGACTTGTTATAAGTCAAATGGAGTAGATGCTGAAACCTCCCCAAGTCATTAGTGATTGTTTTGTTTGTTTTGTTTTCTTTGGATTTTAATGTTCGACTTCTTTGCTATGACTTTAAAAGTGTTTCCATCTAGCTATATGTTTTTAAAAAGGCTTCATAGTAAAGGGCAGTTATTTGAAAAGGGAATACTTGGTTGCTGAAGGGAAAGCAATGTACAACTTGAAGCCTTCAGGGTTAATTAATCTGTTATTTGTAGTAAACGGACTGACAGAGATAGTTATTTTTGATCTCTGAAATTTATTGACTTCGATTGTGCTTGTGGGGTGTCTTAAAATCATCCCCGAGAGCAAGATGGAAGTTCTTGATTCAATGGAACTTGATAATTCCATGTAGTGTTTATGTTTCTAAGGTTTAATTATTCTGTAAGATAAAATTCTTGATACTTCCTTGCAAAGTACCCTTGCAGTCCTCTAAGGTGTTTGCTAAATTTCGTGCAACCCTTCTGTCAGCAGTAGGTGAGAGCTGTGAAATTGCATTACTGCTAACACAATGATAGCAATAACCTCACCCTCCTGCAGTATGTTGAGTCTTTCATTGTTCATGTGGGTTTGAAACTTCAGGGAAGAAGACAATGACCTTTCCAAGTTTGCCACAAAAGCTTATACACATGTTTGACAAGAGGGTCCAGTACTGAGGTTCTAGGGAAAGATTGCAAAATTTTATGGTACTATTTTCACAAGTTTGTGATATTAGAAGGGTAAAGTACTTTCTAAACTGTAAACCTACTTGAAAAGTTTTCTGCTAACTGTGGTCCGTTATGAGGTTTTATGCAGAGTAATATGCATAATTCATTATTTTTGTGCTGTCTTGGGTTTGTGTTAAAGCGTTAAAATACTGATATGTAAAAGAAACTGCTTTATGAATGTTAGGTCTTTTATATGTATTAGCCACGGGTAGTTGGTGGTAGGGTAAATTCAACAATAGTTTTAGAATTTCTTCTGCATTTCTTGCCTTGCAGAACTATTTCCTGTTTTTTGTGTAAACATGTATTTCTGCAAATGTGTTTTGTCTTTAGTCTCATTAGGATCTTCGACTACGTCTTCATTCCAGTCTGTGGGGTCCTATGGTCCTTTTGGCAGAATGCCTGCATACAGTCAGTTTAGTGCCAAGCCCACTGGTGGGGCAGCAGTTTGGCGCTGTTGGAGGTTGGTATGTTCATTTTATTATTTGGTGTTTTCCTATAAAGGGAAGTTGCATGTGTGTGCATAGGCAGTAATCAGTGCTTATAATTCCATCAACGTCTTATCCTAAGGGCAGATCCAAGTCTTCAATCTTTATCAGTCCCACAGTTTAGCTCAAAAGTAGAGAGTTTTTCATAGCCTTTGCAGCTCAAATCAAAGCAATTTGATTGAGAACTGAACACCCTATCTCAGAGGGATGAGTGGGGCGAGGTTCTTGTATTCATGAATTCATTCTTTTTCATATATATTAATTACATTCATCATGTACCATTATATTTCACAAGTGGTAGAGGCAGCTCCTCCGCAAAGCCCCATAGCTGTGCTGTGGACATCTGGTATCCCAGGTTACCAGGTGGGGTGTGCCTTAACCAAGGGTTTTGGATTATTCAGCAGTCCATGGGCCAGCACAATCCTCCAGCTATTCGTGAGATGTTAGTTTGGTGTGAAGTACATGCTTGAAAGTGTTTGTGAGCTGCATGGGTTAGTTTTTTTCTTTATAATGCAAGATGCTCTCTGAGACTCACCAATCAACTTTCTTCCTCCCTTAAAGATTTTTATTTCACCTTTTAGTTTTTGCGCGTAGGAACTTATATTCTTGTAACTGTTATGGCGACAGTGATACTCCTGGTACTGAAAATGTAAGCCATGTGAAAGGAGGGCTGTATAATTGGCCATAACTTGGTATCAGTTAATAAGATGTGACAGTCATATTTTGTTTAAAAGAAGTTAAGTGGAAATACATACCAATAACATTTGTTTATTACTCTGTAAGATGCTATCAAGACTATGCTATGTTAATACTTGTGATACTAAAGTTAACAGTGCCTTTTTTTTAAGATAGAAAGCATCAAGATAATAGTCTTACCAACTTATTATGAGTACATACATTACATTAAAGTCTATGGGAAGGGCAGACTTACGTGTATTCTAGAACAACTGCTTAATATGGCTTCACTAATGATTTAGTGCTAATTTTTTTAAAAAAATGTCCATACCAGGTTTCACAACTGTATTATTTCTTTCAAAGCAGGAGGTTCTTTAACATCTTTTGGAACAGACTCTCAGCCAGTGCTAGCATGTCCCAAAGCACTGCCGTTGTTCTGCATTTACAACAGATGCAAGATCACTAAAAAACACAGATGTCTCAAGGTAAATTTTTTGAATAACTCTTTGATCTTTTTTGACCAACTGTGCCCCCGTAATTTAGGTGGTTGCCAGAAATGCTAACCAAACAGCTGAATTCTGTCATGAAAACACTTGATATTAAAACCAGAAAGCACTGAGAGTCTTTGTACTTGCTCTTTAATGTATTTTCCTACATCTTGGTGTGCTGCATATGTAACCTGTTAGCAACACATTTATTGTTATCCTTAAAGCATCTATATTGAGGAGGAGGACTTATTTTAGTTGAATAATGTTAGCAAATAGGTCCATATGGAAATTCAATATCTAGTTTTACTGTTAGCATGACAAAACTCAAGATACTTCATGCTGATTGAATTGTGTGGTCCTTCAGCCCACAATTTTTAAATCTTTATTCCTAACAGTATTTTTTGTTAATGTATATTTATATAAATAATAGTAAAAGCAGACCTGATTGCCTGTAGAGATAGTGACATGACAGTTAAGTCAGCTTAATAGTAAGGGAAACTGTATGGGTAGTTTGTGTAATACTGGAAAAAGAAACTAGAAGCAAAAAAAATTCTTGATGGTTTTGAGTGCAAAGAAAAAAGAAACTAAATTGTTGAGCACCTTCATCCTCGCTTTTCGTGCAAATGTGTTAAGATTGCTCCTCAAATCAAAAGGCATTATTCCTGCTCTTCCACTCTTCATTGCTGCGAGTAAAAATTGTGTGCTAAGATACATTCCTAATGCTATTTTTAAGTTTATGCAGTTGTGTTAAAAGGCAGAACACTTTATTTGTACTAACAGGTGTGTTCCTAATTCTAGTTGAGATTAGTATGCCAGTTAGGAGTGCTTTCTAGGATTAGTTGATTGGATTACCAAAAATAGGTTCTAGTTTGTTGCATTAATTGAAGGGGGAAAAAGTATGCTGAACATTTACTGTTTCTCTGTTGAAAAAGTAGCTTGGGTTTCTATAGGTAAAATTAAAACCTGTACGATTCTTGGACTTGACATATGACATATGCTCCAGATGAACATACATCGGCACCAACAAGTTTTTTCTGTGTGTGTTTGCTTTTAAAAATATTTGTCATCTTTGTAGGTCATGTGTTGTGGTTGGTTTGAGGATTTTTTTTTATTGTTTTTTCTTCTTTTGTTTAGTGTGTGTTTTATGGGATATGACATTACTCTCGTCTACTTACTGGGACTTGTGTCTTACTCTAATTTCTTAGTAGATTTACCTATATGGTGTCATAAACTTCATCTGGCCGGATCAAATGTCTCCATTCTAACATGCTTCTGGCTCCAGTCACTCATGGTGGCAAATTGAAATGTAGAACAGCACTTTGTGGGGAAGCTTTCATAGCTCCTTCATCTGCATTATGCCTGGCACTAGCTATCACTGTTCATTTATTTTGTGGTGATCATACAACAGGTGTGCTAGATGAAATGAACGTTCAGTATTTCTGCCTTCGGGAGCAGTCACTTTCCACTTGGCTTTTCAGGGAGGCAGAAGGAGTATTCTTACCTCCAATCAAAAAATTTCATTCCACAGCTAAATGCACATCATGGATGGGTTGGTAGGGATTAATTGTCCTACCCATTTTTTTCTTTTAGACTGGGGGAAGGGGAATTGCTAAATATCCTTCATTCTGGATTAGTGGATCTGAGGGTGCAGAAATATTTATTCTTCTTTGGACACAGCTGTCTTGACTGGTAAGGCAGATAAACCTGTCAGTCTAGATTGGTTGAGACCAGTAAGTCAAATTTGTGGATGAGAAATAACGCTTTGGGTTTTGGTTTCGTTTTGTTTTTTTCCCCAGGTCGTTCAAGCCCTCAGATAGATCATTTGAGAAGGAGCCCCACCATGGAACAAGCAGTACAAACAGCTTCAGCCCACTTGCCTACTCCAGCACCAGTTGGGAGGAGGAGTCCTGTACCAGCCAGACCTTGGTGTCTGCTAGCCAAAAATCGTTAGAGAATCAAGAGCACAGACGAGGTAGCTTTGGATAACTTCATATGGCTTATTTTCTTCCATACACATACAAAGTGCTCTTTTTAAGGGTAACATGTAGGAATTTTTCTGCTGTCCATTACTAGTAGACTGGCCAGCAGACACCTGGATTATATATATTTCTTTTTAAAGTCAAGCATATATTCTAAATTATTTTTTTTCCTTTTATGAAGTTAAACTTGTGGTTACTTTATAGGTTTGGATTTTTTTGAAATCTGAACTATATAACTATATACAAAAGTATGATCAAAAATACCTAATTGGATAAACAAATCATTTTTTTATTTCCAACTTTAGCTGAAGCACACAAGGTTTCAAGATCAGAAAATGAACTCAGAAATGAAAACAAACGACAAATTGGTAAATCTTGTTTTGAGAAATAGCTATCAGTTGTTTTCAGACTTCATTAAGTTTTTAAAAGTCTGCTAAAATACAGCATTGTGTATAGTTTGCAAAGTGCTAGGACTTCGTTTCTGATGTCCAGAAATCTTGCAGTTCAGATTACAGTAATAAAGAATTTATTGTATTTAGAATGCTTTCACATAATTGTTTCTAGTGGGTAACAGTAACTTTGCACTGGGTCAGAATAATACAAGCACAAAAAGTCAACAGTAAAGAGAAAATCTTTTCTGGTTGCTTTATATTAAGCAATTTGAATAAAAATGCAAAACTAAGCAGTATTCATGGATTTATAAACACAATAGCATGAAATAAAAGCTGTTACCTTTCTGTGAAAATACTTGACTGAAAATCCATTAACAATTAAACTCTTCTTCAGAAAGCTTTTAATGACTTCTAGGAAGTCTTTTAGTACCCAAGTTTAGTACTATTACGCTTTCCATGTCACTGCTGTGACTATTGTAAGTGAATTTGCAAATTACAAGCTGCTCTGACAGGACTTGTAACAACAAGAGGATGCATGAAGTCCCAACCTGTTACCCCAGGAATTAAAAAACAAAACAAAAAACCCCACCCAAAAAACAACCACCAGCACCCCCACTACCCTCAAAGAAAAAAAATCCACAAAATAAAGCCAAACAGAATTTCCCTCTTTTCAGTTCCAGGTGGACCTTCAGCACGGAGAGGCCGTGGAGGTCACAGGGGAGGCAGAGGAAGATTTGGTATTAGGAGGGATGGTCCAATGAAGTTTGAGAAGGACTTTGACTTTGAAAGTGCAAATGCACAATTCAACAAGGAGGAAATTGATAGAGAATTTCATAATAAACTTAAACTAAAAGGTAAACCAATTTTGCTTTAGATTTGAGCATGGAAAGACTGTGTGTTGATGTTTTAATGCTACCTTGGAGAACAACTTTTAAAAGGCATATCGTGCTAAGTCTTGTTTGCGGTCATTAAAGAAAATAATTTCAGAAATCAATGAACAAGTAAACTGGGATCATCTATTTAATTAATGTAATACTTGGGTCAATATTCGAGTTTTGAAAGAATTTTAACTAGCAAATAACATCCATCATGTTCTAACAAGTCTATTGGTTAAAAATGCAGATTACTTGAGCAAAAGTCCCAATAGTGTGAGTTTACTTTTGAGTTCTGGAAAAGATGCAATAAAAGAAAACCCGTATTTTATATTTTCAATTATTAATAGACCAAAAGCAATTGCAAAACACGAGTTTGGGATCAGAACTTTGCTGCAGGATGCAAGGGAATTTAAATTTAAGAAAGTTTCTATCATTTCTTTGCTTTTACCCTTTTCCAAAGAAACCAGTAGTAGTTCAGATCCATACTGCCACACTTCTATTTTGTTTTCTAGCAGGCTTCTGTTTTAATTACCTCATTCTCTTGTGACCAGCCACCTGTTCGTTACACTGCTGCTACTATTTTTGGAGAAAATTGTTACAGGTTAATATAGGGAGTCCACTGTTTCAGTGAATGATTGGCTAAAAGCTGGGAAACAAAAGGTGGAATAAATGGTCGGATTTCAGTGTAGAGAAAAAACACCAGTAGAGTCCCATAGCATTTGTTTGCTGGTGCTTGCCTCTTTTTCTGGATCATTTTTAAAGGAGTGGACAGTTTGCTGTTGATACTAATTTATTCAGAATAATAAAGAGGAAAGGGAAAGCTAACCATAAAGAGCTATATAAATATTTATGAGACAGAGTGGTAATTTGTGTGTGCATGTGTTGTGGAAAGTTTGAGCTGGTTATCTGAAATTTATGCACAGCATCGTGAGATTAAGCTGTAAGCATTTAGGAATGAGACTTTTAAGACTGTAATAGCTAGTTCTGTTGAACTATCAGCTTATTTTTCAGTACCAGTCAAAACGGTAAGTTGAACTTCAGGCATTATTAGGAAACAAATATATCATAAATTCAGTTCACGCATAATATCTTGAATACTGGCCCTGTGTCTTGAAGGACATAACAGCAAAGCCAGAAGGCAAAGGCAAAGGTAACAGGGATGAGCAAAAACATGGAATGGCTTTTATATGGGGAATGACTGAGTGAGGCTTTTAAGTGTGGAAAGGAAGCAGCTAGGAGGTTATAAAATCAATAGCTATCAAATCCATCCTGCCATAGGTCGTTTTTGTCAATTAAACCCACAGAAAATATAGAGGATATCAAACCTCCAGACAGCAGCAGCACAACATCCTAATTTATGTGTCATAAATTGTTTGACTTCCACATTAAATTTTGGAGCGGTTTTTGTATTTTTGAACATTCGGTATAGTTTGCGTCTCTCTGTCTGGGAATAAGTTAACAGTGCTGTTTTGTTTAGTATGATGGTCTGGAAGGCTTCTTTTTACTTTTATTTTCCAGAAGATAAACTTGAGAAACCAGAGAAGCCTGTAAATGGAGAAGACAAAGGTGACTCAGGTGTTGATACCCAAAATAGCGAAGGGAATGCGGATGAGGAAGATCCACTTGGACCCAACTGCTACTATGACAAAACCAAATCCTTCTTTGATAACATCTCCTGTGATGACAATAGGTATGGCCTGCAAGGGGAAACTCGTGTATGTCATAAGGTAGTGTCAGCACTACTCATTACAATCAACTCTGAATCGAAAGTGAGTAAAGCTTATTTCCACATGCAGCAGGTAAAAATAAAACAGGAATATGAAGCACAAAATTTCTTTGTGGGCAAGTGCAATACATTAATCGGGAGACATTTTTAAATGTTGTTTTAGAACCATGCTTCTAGAAGTTAGTGTACATCCTCCAGAATCTCCTTTCCAGATTTACTAAAGTCATTGTTTTTGTTTTGTTTTGCTACTAAATTACCACTTTAGTTAAATCAGTTATGACTGTGCTTTGGTAATGGTTTCTAAGTAGATTACGTAACCGTCTTGGCCAGTAGTGTTGGTTGAAGGGGAAGATAGCATTTCAGGAAAATTAAAGCTTATCTTTTGCTGTTGCCTTTTTATTAGACAAGATGATGTGGATTGCTGACCTATTTTGCATTGGGGGAGGGGAGTGTCATTTTGTTGTAGTGACAGCTAGATAAAATAACATCTGTAACTGCAAACTCTTGCTTTCTGTTTCTTGTTTTAAATTGCAGACAGCATTATTTATTTTATTATATGATGCTGTGTGCAGAGAATACAGTCTATGTCCTTCTATATGGGAAACTCTTGCAGCATTATTAGTATATAATTAATGATACTGTAACATATCCTTTTTCGTTAAATGAATTGTGGCAGACACCTAGGTTCTTGCAGAAGGGATAATATGGAGATTGACAATGTGATTAATGTGTCACTTTTCATTTCATGGGCTTTCTGGCAATTCTAACTAAGGCAGACAATCTTCCTTCTGAAGTGTGTTTTAAAACAATCCTTGTTCCTTTTGTGTGGCAGAGAACGGCGACCCACTTGGGCAGAGGAAAGAAGATTAAATGCCGAGACCTTCGGAATACCACTGCGTCCCAATCGCGGCCGTGGAGGGTACAGAGGCAGAGGGGGGATTGGCTTCCGAGGTGGAAGAGGACGAGGAGGTGGAAGAGGTGGCTTCACTGCCCCCCGAGGATTTCGTGGTGGATTCAGAGGAGGTCGTGGAGGCAGGGAGTTTGCTGACTTTGAATATAGGGTAAAATATATTTAATCTTACTATGACCTGATCCACTGTTTTTGCAAACTAGTGGTAAAAAAATTTCTGCTTTTAGATTTGATGTTGAACTAGAATTTCTTGAATGGTATTTTGCAGGTACTCTGAGCTACTTCATTGAAAGTCCATTAATGCTGAAATTTTAGTTACATAGTATCATTTTACTATCGACAGCAACCAAAACTAAAAGCTACATTTCTTCACATGCCCTAAATACTACTTCTATAGCTGGTATGGGAGGGGGGAGTAAAAGTTCTGCAGATTTAATACCAGTGTTAGAAATGTGAATTGCAAGCATTTTTCTAAGCAATATTGTAAAATATAAAGATTGAGAGGGAGTAATTTAACTTGCTTCTAGTGTGCAACAAACTTCTTTGAATTCTTTGTGAATGAGTTTGCACAAAGCCTATGGACTTCTAAGATCCTATATAACCCCTAAAATAGAGTAATTGAAGTTACTGAAGCATAGCAATGACCCTTTGCAAAAAGGAAGATATTTGAGTTCTGTAAGGTCCTGTTACACACTTTTTTCCCCTTCCCCCCCTTTTTTTTGTTTTAAATAAACTCTAACGTTACATAGTTACATGCAATAGCTGTTGGGAAAACTAAGGCAGGATTGACTTTTTTTCAGCCAGTCATTCAGTAAAAAGGAACTTTGGGAGATAGGGCATAAAAGCTTCACAAGAAAAGATCCCTGTACATCTCAGAGAGAAAGTGTTCTTAAAAGATTAAAATAAGTACTACTACTTTATTTTTAGTTAAATGTGAACAAAGCTTGAAGTTTATTTAAGCGTTACGCATAAGCCACCATGTAAGTCTGCTAACTGAAGTAACCTGATGTACAAACATGCTTCATCATCACATAAGCATAGAAATAGTAATTTGTTCTGCAAGAGCTATGATGGCTAAAAAGCCGAATCCTCCTTTACAGTACAGTTACGCAATTTGTTGCTTTTGCAACACTATTAAGACATCCATTTCTCTGTTTCCTGTCGAGATCTTAACTTTTCTTCCAATCAGCCATTCAGAGGAAGGGCAAAGGTCGTTGTCAGCTCCAGCTAGTGAAGTCGTGTATTCTGTGCTAGTGGTGTCCTAGGGGCACTTCCTTTTTCTGTGAAACAACATAAATTCTCCTGTTTGTGAAAGCTCATTGATCATACAGATTGTGTAAGTCAGCAGAGCTCAGTTGCTTGCAAAACCAAAATCTTAATAATTTCAGTGCAAGCTGTTTTTCTTGGCATTAAGTGTGTATATTCAACTCAAACGTTAGCTTGTTAAGGAACAGAAATAATACTGGCGTACTGTTCAGAATCAGTAACAAATACAATTAACCAGATCAGTGGACATAATTGTAGTCTTTTACAATTCTGACTGGGATGGAAGAACTTTTTCTGGTAGTTTACTGCATGAGCAGTTAGAGTTTTGCAACACAAAATCTTTGTTTTCTGTTGGAAGATTTAAAAAAGGGGGGGGGGGGGGGGGGAGGGGGATTTCTGACTGTCCTTCAGATATTCCTTCATTAGTTTGCAACAATTAGTCCTGTGATTTAAAGAAGTTTTTGGTAGCTGAGCATGAATTGAAATGAGGGGTTGAAGATCAAAGATTTGAATTTCTGAATGAAAGAATTTCACAGCCTTCCAGATAAGTAGGAGGCGGTGTGAGGACCGAGGGTTTGTGCCACACATCTAGGCAAAGTGACGAGCCGCTTCCGTGTGTGCCAGACTGAGGGTGTTTTGAGCAGGTGCTAACCTGATCCCATAGGGAGGCCTCCTCTCTGATTTCAGAAGATGGAAGTAGCCGTCACAGTGCATCTTCTCCCAGTGCTGTTGCCCAGATTAATGTGTGATTTTTTTGTTTTTGTTTTGCAAAATTAATTTTAACATTCTACTGTTGTTCCCTCTAGAAAGACAACAAAGTTGCTGCATAGTCTACAAGAAAGCTGAAACCGGGTGAACGTCTAGATCTTCTTGATCCAGAGAATTAGTTTCAATCTCTGCAAAGAATGAAGTTAATTTGCTGTATACTTGTCACCAGCACTGGGATTTAACTATTTAATTTCAAAGGGGTGTAATGCAGTTACTTTTGAAAAATGGCCATCTTTGAAAACAGTGAGCATTAAA
This sequence comes from Phoenicopterus ruber ruber, assembly GCA_009819775.1. NCBI lineage: Eukaryota > Metazoa > Chordata > Aves > Phoenicopteriformes > Phoenicopteridae > Phoenicopterus > Phoenicopterus ruber. The sequence goes on from CM020227.1 coordinate 13,002,970, forward strand.
TATATTTGAGACAGAAGGATAAGTAATTTCTTATGTATAGTTAATTATAAAGCAGTACTTCGATGGAGTTTAAGTATTTTTTCATCACTGAAAGAATTTTTCTTATTACTAAACTGTATTTGATAATTGCTTCAAGTTGTAAGGACAATTGTATGCAGAAGGCCGTCGATACTGTGAGTGTTTTGATCCACTGAAGGTTGTTTTTTGGAAATCCTGTAATATCCCTTTTGAGATAGTTGTACTTTTATCAACTAGGGTGCTGGACAGTAGAAAAACTTGCTTTGTCAGTCAAATATGTACACACAGTAAATACTGTTTCTTAGGCAAAGGAAACTTTTTATATAGTTGTAAAATTCCATTATATCCCATTGCCAAAGAAACATTACAAACTTTGTATAGCTGTATAAAAAGCAACTAATTTTTTAAAGAATAAACATTTTTAAGTCGGCAAACATACTGTGTTATTGCAAAAGTTGATATGCTGAAGAACACTGAATTAGTTGGGGTTTTTTCTTTAGCAGCTTTTCAGGCTTAAATGTTTGATTTTATATTCGGACTATAATGAAGATTTGAAAATGTTCTTCCATTACACGAAACTGGATACACTCTTCACTTCTCTTGCAAGAATTTGATTTTGTAGTTTCTGGCATATCACAGGATTTGACCAAATTAAGGAGATATTTTCAAATAAGGAGAAAATAAATTTTCGTATGTCAAAATTTGCAATTAATTTTACTTAGTGATAAATATTAACTTTTTTTAATAATGGACCAGGCACGGGAGTTAGTGATTCTCCTGGAATGCCTGGGACAAAAGTATGTCTCCATTTGTCAATTCTTGAAATGTTAACTTTGTTGTAATACCTGTAGGCATAAGCAATTTAAAGAATTCTTAGTGTTTGAAGTTGTTTGCGTTTTGATAGACCATAGCTTGGAGACATTAAGACTCTGGTTCTAAGACCGTGAAGCCACAAATGACATCGTATGGACTTTCTGCCAATTCTGAATGACTAGTTACAACTTTTTGATATGCTGAAATAGAAACCGGGTCATTTGTGTCTGTATGTGTATATGAAGGCCACAGGAATAAAGGGATCCAAAGATTAAAACATTTTGATCTAATTTGCTGATTTTTTTTTTTTTTTTACTTTATCTTCAAAATGTTCAGTGGTGATAAAGATGTGGAAAACTGCACTGTTGGAAAATTGGAATATTTAAAAGTGGTTGATAGAATCTTAATTTTATAACTTTTGTATAGCACTACAAGGAAGTATTTTGTAATTGGTTTCCTTATTAAGGTCAAGTATTTGGCAACCGTAGAAGTTAGATAATATTGTTTAGTAATGTTTTTTGCATGTTAACAACAATGCCTTTTGGGATCCACAAATCATGACTCTGAACAACTGTTGAGGTTTCTGACCGTAGAGGCGAGTGCTGTACTGTTGCAATAACTATGTATGCTCTATGAGGTGTCCCAGGCTTATTTAAACACGATGAATTGTACATACCGGTGACAGAGGCTGTGAGGGTATGAATTTCGGTCTGTCCCCAGTCCCTGGGTTACGAGGTGGGGTGCTCTGTGCCCCGGAGGCAGCGGCGTGGCATACCTTCAGTGTACCTTGCTCCGCGAAAGTGAGGGTTTCTCTTTTTTTTATTTTAAACCAGAATAAACTGTTCAATAAAACCAGTCTTTCGGGAGTTCTTTCTTGTGACCGGGGGCTGCTGCGGGAGGAGGGGCAGCGCTGCTGGCAGGGGACAGTCCCCTCCCCGCGCCTCCTGCGCTGCTGCTGTCCGAGGGCCGGGGCGGGGAGGGGGAGGCGCTTTCTAGAGGCGGTGACCGCCTCCTACCGCGCGCAGTAGCTGAAGGGCGGCGGTGACGCGACGGCCCCTCAGCGCCCGCCCGCCCCCGTGGCGAACGTGCCGAGGCGCGCGGCGGCCGCCCGCGGGTGGTTACGGCGGTGAGGCGTGAGCGAGCGGCCGCTGGGAGCCAATCGGAGCCTGCGGGGGGCGGGGCCGCCGGTTCCCGTCAGCCCTTGCGCGGGGCGGCGGCATGTCGGTGGCGTTCGTGCCGGAGCGGCTGCGCGGGAAGGCGGAGGTGAACCAGGAGACGCTGCAGCGGGTGAGCGCGGGCGTGAGGGGCCGTGGCGGTGGCGGCGGCGGCGGTGGCGGTGGCACGGGCTCTCCCGGCTCGGCTGAGGTAGAGCCGGCCCTGCCCGGCGCGGGCGCGGCCTCGGCGGGGGGCGGTAGCGGCGGGCGCGAGGCGGGCGGTGACGGCGCGCTCCTGTGCCCTAGTTGCTGGAGGAGAACGACCAGCTGATCCGGTGCATCGTGGAGTACCAGAGCAAGGGCCGGGCCACCGACTGCGTGCAGTAAGTGAGCCCCCGCGGGCGCGGGAGCTGGGGCGCGCCCGGCAGCGACGGGCGGGGAGGCGCGGAGCCCTGCCTGGCCTCGCGCTGCCTCCTCCGGGCCGACCCGGAAGCCCGAGAGCTTCAAAGTCCCCAAATTCCCAAGGAGAGTGAGGGGCGGTCCCTGCTCTCCAGGGCTGTCCTGCCGTTGAAAGGAAAATGCGGTTGTACTTGTTAGAGTCTTCCCAAAAATTACTTTCACAGATCTGTAAAGCAAAAGTGCCGCAGTATCGCATAAATCTGATGCCTGCGCCTTTCTGTCAAGGTTTTTGTTCTGTGTTCATACGAAAACCAGCTCTGTTGGGCAGGCTTCCCCCCCCCCCGCTGTGTGTGAAACACCGAGTGGTATTTACAGAGGAGTCAGCCTGCGGCTCTGCAGCAGTTCAGCTCTTAAGCTTGCGGAGGGCCCGAATGACAGGCTGACAGTGGTTGCTGAGCCTGGGCGCGTGCTGGCTGTATGTTCAGACCAGCCCAACGGTGGAGCTTGGTCATCATCTCCTGCCCCTGAGCCGCTCTCTTGCAGTTCTGCATCTTTTCAGTATTATTGATCATACAAAGATCTTTAATGTGCATGTTTACTATCATCAAAGTTGGTCAGTAGCACGTACTTGGTCACGGAGTGCAGGTCAGTGCAGTATGCTGGGCTTTAGAACAAGAACAGGATATGGAGGTGTTTGCCCTGATTTATCATTTTCATAGTTTGCTATTTCTTTCCCTAACGGCAAATACTGGTCAGATTGCAAAAGTGATTGGGAAAGTGTGGGTAGTTTGCTAGAAAAGAACATGTTTCCCAGATACTATGTTTCTTCCTCTCATAGGTACCAGCATATCCTGCATAGAAACCTCATTTATTTAGCTACAATTGCTGATGCGACGCCACCCAGCACGCAGAAGACCGTAGACTGACGGTGCATACCTGGACGCGAGCAGTGATGCTTTAAGACTCTGTAGAAATACTTAGCTTAGAGTCCCACTTTGAGAGCTGAGAAGGTGTGGTCTTGAAAGGCAGGTAAAAAAAGCCATCCATACTTTTACGTTAAAAGTGAATGTAGTTTTGATGTAATATTAGGCTAGCTTTTTCCCCACTACTGTAAGCAGAACTTAAGGGTGATAATTATTTATCACACTTCCTTTTCCCTCTGAAAAACTCCATGTACTCTACTTCTGAAAATAGCCTGGTTGTCGGGAGAGCACTACCGGAGATGCCTTTGGAGGACTCTTGCAGTCTCGTGGAGGCAGAGACTGTTTCACAACTAAGGTTCTATAATAGGGTAAGCGTTTAGCTAGGTAACTTCTCTCTACCTCCAACGTGACAAAGCCAGTCATGTATTGCCATGTATATAAGCAGTAGACTGTTCTGTATCTTGTATCGTAGGAACTGTGCTTAATAAACTAAAGATGTTCTTTGTAAATTATATTCTGGATTAACGTAACACATTAACAAAGGAACAGCTCAGTGATTTAGTGAAACAGAAACGTTAACTTTTCTAGGAAAGATGGGACTGTTGCATAACTTAGAGCAGTTAAGTGCAAGGGAGAAGTCGAGCCTTTATTTCAGTGAGAGAAGGCTGCGTGTTTGCCCTAGTTGTGTCAGGACTTTTCATTTTTGCTTGAAATGCTCTGTACTGCAGACTCTGTAAACAAGTAAATTCTTGCATAATCAAAATGGATTCACATGCTTCCTGGGTATTTGTCAGCATTTATGTTCAGCTGTGTGCTTGTGTACTCTTCTCCAGAAAGAGCAGAGCGTAGTTGCACACCTCGGAGAGACAGTGCATGTCAGTGGCATGATTAACACAAGCTAAACTATTAGCCTTGATCATAGTTCTGTTGGAGGGGGAAAGGTGACTTTTCACTCACTACCATCAAAACTATTTACTCTACGATTGCTAAAAATTCAAGTAACTTGGTTCTGGCAACATTCATCTGCACTACTCGTTCAAAGACGCTGCTAAGGCCTTTTCTGTGTCCGGTTCTTCAGTGCAATCTACTTGAAAAAGTAGCCTTAAAGATGCTTCAGGTTGTACAGTGCATAAAGTTCATTTTTATATGGTGAGTCAGTAAGTAGGCAGTTGACAATTTTCAAACTGTTAAATAATCCCATGTTAATGAAATCAGATCTTTGTTTACAAACCAAAGTTACAGTTTAAGGTGCTGCTCATTTTCAGCAAGGTGCATATTTTAAACAGGTATGACCTATTAAATGTATATCTTTAATAAAGCAAATAGTTTACTTTTACAGAAGCTTTAAAATACAAAATGTACAGTTCCAGTTCAGAAGCATTAGCTATTCACAAGAAGCACTGCAATAAGGGTAAGTTAACTAAGCACCAAACCCTTGCACTTGGCAGTGTAAGTGAAGTTTAATGGCAAGACTCATTTGCCAAGTGCAACAATTCTTAAAGTTACCAGTGTTCAGAACAATCGGAAGCAAAGGACATAGTAGCACCTACGTGGTCAAAATGCAGACAAACTTTCTTTGTTTTCGCAATTCACTTATGTAGGTCCAGAAACTTGCCAGCATTTGTAATTATGAATAAACTGCAAAAACTATAGCAATAATTTTGGCACTTGTTAGAAAAAATTCAAAATTAAGTGTTTTCATTAACTTCCATTTTGGTCTTAGTATGAATAACCAGTAAGTACAACCAAATTTAGGATTTAATATTAGATGTAAGTGACAAGATTTAGGAAACTCAAAACCATTCATCAAGTTAAATAACCACTAACATTTTCAGCAGAGGGTTTTCAAAATTATAGTAGTACAGACCATTAACAATTTACAGACAGAAGCCACACTGATTGTGCAAAGCACATTACTGTAAAAAGTCTATGTACAGCAAACAAATCTTTGTAAACATGGTAAGTATGACATTTCAGAAAACATGGTGACAATATCATAAATACAGGCAACATTGGCATCCTCGAACAGCACAAAAGGTAACAATCTGGGCCTGCAAATATAGCCCGTCACCATACAAACAAAAAAGGTGGATGGGTTTTAAATACCCAAATGTTTAATAGTTTTAGTGTTGTGTATACTTTTTATTTATATATATATATAATGTATTTATTTTTTGGTATCTTTAGATATAGATGTACTTAGTTTGTAAAAACAAAAACAACAAATGTGCTTTATCTTCATTGAAAAATTATGTAGTTAGAACTAATAACCCATTTTACTAGTAGTTAACATATTAGAATGATATGACTTAAGAAAAATACAAAAATAAGATTAATACTGTCAAAACTCTTATACCAGAAAATATTGTGGTTTTTAGACTCTTTCAAAGATGAAATATGAAAATTTAAATAAGCTCTGACTATATAAAGAATCTTCTGTAATCTCAGTTAATATACAGTGGGATAGCTATACATATATTTACCATTGTTCTTCAATTTTTAAGCACCAGTCACTCTCTCGGATCCACTTTGGTTGGAAGATTATTCCTAATTCCACAGGTTCACTTAATGGCACATTGACTGCAAATAATTACTTTTATCCTTTTAAAAAAAATAATGTTCTTTTAACTAACTGCTACCCCACATTTCAGTTTAGCATCTTCTGAGCCAGCTCACAATTTTTAATCAACTGTAGCATCTGAAATAAGACTTTAAATACACACAAGTAGTCTTTTAGGCGATACTTTCACACGCTTAAGGAGCACTGTGTGGATAATGCCTTTGGCCAAATGAAGCGGTAAGAAATGGTGTATTTATCTGAAAACCAGTGTCATATTATCCACACAGATGCCATCTACTTTAAGCAGCTCAGGTAACACTTGTGACACAAGGTTGAGTGGTTCTGCTGATCTCTACTTAGAGTAAGGAAACTACCACAAAACTCAATTTCGCAACTGTTTCTGCAACAGTTTCATAATGAACTCGCTTGTGTGGCACACGAAAAGCTGCTGTTGCACTTCATTTAAAAAAAGTTGCCCACAGGCCGTTTATGGAGAATACAAAGGCTTTACAGCTTGTCCGTTATAAATTTAAACACAAAACAGTGTTGAGCAAAGTGACCGCTATATATTTGCTTCAACATATTCAATGTGTTTCAGTAAGATGTTTAACTATAAATCTATATGAAAAATAGCTACAAAATACAGTGTTTCTTGTATGGTAGTCCTTCAGCAGTTCTTTTAAAAAAAAGGTTTTGAAAGTAAAGGCAATATACACATTTTTAAAAGCATTTCTACATCACAGTTTTGGGCTGTTTCATGTACAAACAAACAAACATATTGGCCATGTTTGCTCAGCACTGTAAATCAGAATTCAAGAGTTTGTGTATCTCACCCAAACCCCCTCAATTCCATATTTAATGAGATAAACAGGATATAGCCAATACACAGTTGTGAAACAAAGTATATGTAATTTATGTTTGGCCCTGTGCTGCATTTCCAATATGAAAAGCAATTAGTACTGATGCAGGTAAGATGGTCTGCGTTCGTGCTTTACTGGAAAAGATTTAAAGCCCTTATTCATCTGTTTGTGCTGGGAAGCCTGTTGGGATTGCTGCTGCTGCGCGTAGGCAAAGTTAGAGGAAATTCCTGCTGCAGGAGCACAGTCGTTGGCTGCTGCCCACACGGGTGACTGGAGGATCTGCATCGTGTCGCTCCACTGGCTGACAGGGCTGCTCATAGGATACAAAGACGTACTCTGACTGGGTAGCGTGTTCGTGACAGAGGATGTATGCTGCCAGGGTGCCTTTGGAGGCCAGGTTTTGGTTTTATTATCCTGAGAAAACAAAATTAGTTGGGTTTGGTTTGGGGTTTTTTTTGTTTTAATACCAACACACTTGTTTTTTGAGACAATACTTAACACATCATCTTATCCCCTCCTGAAGATATTTTCAGAAGATTAATTTCTGTTTGAAAGCAGAACTGATGCATATATATAGCACTCTCAATTTTTAAAATATTTGTCTATTGAAAACCCTTTTTATTTACTTCAGCACATTTGCTTGACACAGAGTAGCCCCACTCTAAGTCAAAATTTCTAGCAAGACAGGTAATAAATCTGGCAATACTTTAGTTTTCTCTGCACAGTTAAAATGGACTGCGTTGCCTCTTAGCTTAACTTGAAATGCTTGGTTTTGTGATAATTTCTGCTAGAGGGAAAAAGATAAGTGGTTTCCAATTTTAATATTTAAACTTGGTAACTTTGATAAAAGCATCTAGTACTACTTGAGTGCAGATGGTTTGGGTTTTAGCTGAGGTCAGCAATCTGGAGATACAGACGCTATTCTAGTTGTTTTCCTAGTGTAAACCACCCCAAAATGCAAACAGGAAAAATGACTAAGCAAAGCCATTTTCAACTTACCTGATTACGGTCATCTGCTGCAGAAAGAAGAGGCGGTGATGGTAGCGTACTAGGTTCCTGTTCGCCACTACTGTGTTTTCTGCCCAAAAGAGAGTGACATTTACTTTTTTTTTTTTTTTTTTAAAAAAAGAGTCACCTACATTAATCTGCCACTGGCATATACCATTCTGTAGTTTCAGTCTGTCATACTTGACAGCCTAGAATGTGTACTGATGTTTCATCTTGTTTAATATATTTTTGCTCAGTACAGGTAACAGCAGCAGTGCAGAAAGAAATTCATTACTGAATACTGTCAGAGCCTTGACAGTGCAGTAGTTCTTTGAGCTACAGCTTCAACAACACACACACATTGTTGTAGAGGTGAAAGGAAGACAGGCTAGTCTTTTGCCCACTTGGAAGAAATCTGCCACCAATTGCCTTTTTTGTTCTGTTATCTGCTCTCGTTTGGTTTGGTTTTTTTTTTTTAAGTATCTTTTCTGAAATAACTTTACAGACAAGACAAAAGAAACAGTTGAGCAAGCGAAACATCTGCTGAAGCACAGTGACTTTACTGAGGAAAAATGTTATACCTTTGGTTTAAATTTGTGACTTAATATCAACTAGAAGTCCTTGACCACATGTGCATTCTGGAAGGTTTTTTCCTTGCTTTGGAGTTGAGGGGGCCTAGATTAAAGCAGAATCTTTTATCCTTTCATCCTTTGTTTAGAAAAAAATCACCATGCTCCAATCATCAGGCCTCCATAGGTAAGCAGTCATTTGCAGGTCAGCTTTAGAACGCTCAACCCTTTTGCCTTCTCTTACTGTATAGTTTTAGCTATGGTATTTTGTCAGGCCCTCGCTTGTAGAATGTTTTTCTTCCTAAAAGTAACACAAGACAGTAGGACTGTTACTTCAGCCTAAGTTTTTATTTGATGAAGCACACGCTTTGGAAAATTCCTTCTGCTCTTCTCTTCAGAGCACTACATAAAGCACAGGCTTTTGTTCTTGCTCCATGAATCACTGATCCATGATCAATCTCTGGATATCTGGTGGCTTGGCAGGTAAGTTCACCCGTTATATGCTTACTGTGTTTTCCTTCCCTGCTTCTTTTTTTAAAACCAGAAATAGTTACTACTTTTTATGTGACTGCTTATTAGATAACTCCCATCCATTCATTTCAATTTAGCATTTATTGAAGCTCAATTCCTGTCCCCTCTACATAAAGTCTTAGTAAGTGTAAAAAATCAGAAAACAGCTCCTCTTTTGATCAGTTCCTTTCAACCTGCTTCCCTTAGTTTCATTATCTTCAACATCAGTATACTTCCTTTCTGGCAATGCATATAATATTGGCTATCCAGGTATAATCTGCAGGAAACTGGCAGTACATCCACTGACTTTCTCCTGTCACCAAAAAGCAGATGGACAATCTTGTATCTAAATGTACTTTCTAAGTCATTCTGTGATCTAAACAATAATAGAATATTTGGCCACAGAACTAGTTTATTTTATTTTTACAAAGGCTTTGAAAAATAGTTTGAGAGAATGATCCCAGATTGGAATTCAGTTGGAATTCGCACTTCATCTTGTGCCTTTTATTATTCTCTTAATTGCCCTCTACTATGGAATCACTGAGGTTCCAAAGATACCAAGCTTCCAGCTCTTTGGAAAAGCAGAAAGTAATTGTTGTAATTCATACTACTACTTTTAAGGGGATTGTTCATAGTTGAAAACCCTGGCTTAGTTTTTAAGTTACTAAGCTTATTTAGGAAGCCTCCCCTTCGTATTATAAGAAATAAAGGACTAAACAGGCATGTATTTACAACTATTAAAACGGCTGTGTGGGCAAGGTGAGATAAATGTCTACACAACATTATCAGCGGTATTTCCTGAGTGCCACAAAGTTGCAGTAGAAGCCAGGAAACAGGAACCTGCTGGCATCAAAATGCACAAAGTTAGGGGCATGACAAAGCTGCAGGGAAGTACACAGTCTAGAAAACCAATTCAAAGATGATCTCTAAGGCCTCAGTAGTTCAGAAAGAAGCGTCATCCAAAATGGATTATCTTGGAAGAGGGAAAGCGTCAAATCTTTTCCAGACATACTGAATTTCAGCTAACAACTGGCTATTTGCATAGATGCTAGTTTGTTTAAGACGACAGCTACTAATAGAACTCAATTTGCGAATCCCTAGCATTAAAGTCAGATACACTACACACTGATCCATATCATCAGTGTAGTACATAAACTGACGTTTGTATAGCTTCGTCTAATTGGCAGGAGTTTCCTTTGTGTGGCTACTCAAAATATCAAAAAAAGAATCTTAGGAAGTGGCATGCATTTCTGTTCATTTTACTCACCTTCTCTGCTTTACAGCAGCAACAAGGTCTGGCCCTGAGAACATGGAGAACAAACTGTCTCCATTAGCTGAGGAGGTCTCGTCACTTGAGCTGGCAGAGTCTCCTTGAGTACCAGACCAGCTATTTGTCACATCACTGTAAGACAAAGAGTTGTATTAGTCCTTGTATTTATAGTGCCTGGTCCAGACTGCATGCCCTAGTTAGTTATGCTGAATCTTTGTCACAGGTGACACCTCAGAGCACAAAGAAATTTCAATACTTTGTAAAGCGTGCCAGTAATACAAATACTTACTTACTTCTGAGTGATCACATCAACTGCTTTGTCTGTTACAGTCACTTGATATATATATTTTACTAAAATTAATTATATAAATTAAAAGTGCCTCTCTTGGTCAGGAAGGAGAAACAAACGATTCTTGATTTTGGAATCACTAAGCACTTGACTCTTTCAGTGCAAAACTGAGCTAGAACACATATTGTCCTACTGGTTTTAAGCTAGCTTGAGAATCACAGCTATTACATTATGGACAGATGATCTTGAAACACTTGTGTTCTAATAAATAGTTATGATTTGGAAGAGATTAAGAACTACTAACGTACTTGCTGTAACATACATGCTTTATAGTAGCAAGATTAAGTGGCTAAAATCTAGAAAGCTGAATTGAGTCAGGCACTGCAACTTCGATAGTACCACACTTCATCAAAACTAGGTCTTAAAGGTTTTCAAAATACTGAAAGGAAACGGTTCTGAATGAATCAGTGCTATAAATTCCTTATTTCCTCTGTTCAATTCAAAGTCGGTATACATTCAACTCTAAAGAAGACATCAAACAAATGTCAGTGCTTCAGTATCAGTGAAGCAGGAAGGGCTCAGATTTCTCACTCGACATAATGAAGTGCAGCTTTCACAGATGCAGCAGCAACTGGAAAAAACGCACAGTATTCCCACATTCTGCCAAGTCTGAGTGTAAAATAGACTCATACAATAAAAATACGTAGCCTGTCCGATCGCTTACCCTTCTGTGAAATACTCAGGAAAGGGCCAGGTTTTATGAGGATCATCAGGAAGAGGCCAGTTGCTACGTGTGTTGCTTGGACGACGGACGTGCTGTGCTTGCCTTTTTTGTTGCATAGCCTGGTTGACTCCAGCAACATAGCGGGCAAATTCTGGATCAGAGCCAACTGAATCAAAGAAACCAAGAAGTCAGTTGCTGACATTCAGCTATTTCTACTGCAGTTATCCCCCTCATTTAATCCTCTAGGCTTGACCATACCCCACAACAGAAAATAATTCCCTCACTGATAATAAATGCCAGACAACAGTTGATACCTCTTCATGGAGCAGCGAAGGACACTGAATGGGAAACGTTTTTAAAAAGTAGATACGCACCATCCGTACATGGTGGATAATAATTCTCACATGGAAGTACACCTGGCCCTTGCATTCCATCAGGGAAATAGTATTTGTCACTATGATCATGTCTATACGCTGAAAGGTCCACATCCCATTAGCAGACACTGACAGAATTAAAGCCTGTACATTTATCCAAGATCAGAGAAAAAGAACATATCAATTATTACAGTCGATTCCAGACTGCAACATGATTCCCAGCTATGTTGTGATCCTGCTTACTTCAAGAAATCAGAATCTCAGATTGATCATATTAGAACATACAGCCCAGAAATTGCCTACTTCCTACAAAGACTACACAACAATTTCGAAAACATTCTGATCCCGACCTGCAAAATATTTCAGAATAAGATTGATATTTACAGAAAAAAAGTAGTAATTCTTAAAATAAAAATTCTTCCATTCTTAAAGTGCTTTATGTGTCCCAAGCATCTGGAAGTGATCTGGTAAGCGATAAGCACGATCTTGAGCAGACACAGCAAGAGCCTTAATCCAAAAGTGTTTTAAATGCCTAATTGATCAGAGTAAACAATTCATGTATTAAAAAGAATGCTGTTATCTGTCCGTGTAATTGAGTTTCCACAGCTTCTGTTTCTTTTTGCCTTTTTTGGGTGGTTTTCTGAGGGAAACCTTTGCAATCTGACTGGATTTATGGAAAGTGTCTAGACTACATGCATAGTAATCGCAGCAGGAAGTACAGAGCTACTGGCTTGCTGGGCTCAGTTTTAAATTAAGAGTGAAGGCTGAAGAACATCCAACAAGCATGCACAGCTCAGAAAGCAGATATCAGTCTTTCATGTGATGGCTTCCCCACATTCAATTCAGCATTTAGAAGATAAGTTTCCTCGTTTTCATTTGGCACATTCAGAAAAGAGGCGCTCCACAATGTTTTGTTGGATGCAAATTAAAACAACAATGAAGAAAATAACATTGTTTCTATACATTCTTTATTATATAAGCAAGGGACAGAGCTATCTGACAGCTGTACAGAAACAAAATGTTCCCACTAATACTGGTTCTCTTTGAGAAATCTCTTTCTGTCAATTTAAGATGAGGCTGGAAGCTAGACAGATCCCCAGATCTAAGGATAGAGTCTAGATAGATTCTGAAGGCTGTGCAGTTTGGTTTTTTTCTCCTGTGGATAGCATTAAGTGTTAAGTTACTGTTATATTCAAAATAGCAACTTCTGTTGATTTTTTTCCCCTCAATAAAAACATAGCAAGGTAAACAGCTTTTTATCAGATATGTTTACTTCATTCTTTCACATCTGAAAATAATTCAAAAGACCTGGAGGTATCAACATTCCTTCTACTAGTTCTTACTACAACATTCCTTCATCAGGTTCTTATGGATGATAGAAGTACTGCAAAAATACATTTTTTGGTAGCTAGTTAAGCCTTTGACATGAAAAGCCATCAATTTTATAAATTCTTAATTAGCAGATTTGCATCTGAAAAGAGATATAGTTTTCAGGCTCTAAGAATATTTATCAAAAAAGTAATGCCATTTGTTTCAAATGACAAATGTACAAAGTCCTAAGAAAGTCTGGAAATGAAAACATGTTTTGTGGTTTAAAGCTGTCTGTACTACACTAACTAGAGCTTAAATTGAAAAATCCTACATCACAGCTCAACCTGGCAAGTTATATGAAGAAAAGTTATCTTCCCAATGGAAATATGTATTTGATTGGAAGGTTTTTTTGTTTGGTTTTGTTTTTTTAAACCCTAGATCTGTGGAAAATACTCTTTACTTATCACTTCTACTGTAGAAACATGTATCTTAATCCACAGAGCACCATTTATCAACTTGAGTAAGTCTCCTTTTCAGAGTATCTCTTTCAAAGTCCTTGATGTTCATCGTATCAAATGGAACAAACCAAGTAGCTTTATGTAGATTGAAAGGAAAATACTACAGAAATATAATGGATTCAAAATGCTAAACATGCCAAGTCCTTTGTATACACGCATTTTTTTCCCCTACACATACATGTATTTGGTGCTTGCCAAAAATAATTTTATCCTTCCTTAAAGGTTGCGATAATCCTCAAATATATACCATAAGTATGTTTAAATAAGACGATGCTAATTCAGACTTACAATTGTTACGTTAACTATGATGCCTATTTTTGCCTTATAAACTCCACTAATTTACCAACTAAGTTGACAAAATAACTATCAAAATTATGAGTCAAATGAGCTGGTTTCTGAGACGCCTACACAGTCCTAACACACATGCACGTGCAAATGAGCATGGGAAAAGGATTCACAGTTTGATAAAAGGTTTTCCTGTTCTAGTACTGCCTCCCTCCAGGCAGTTTTCGTAAATGCATACTACAAAGTTTCTGTAGCTATGTTCCAGGCCAACAGAAATCATATTTACGAGAGAATAGATTTGTAAGTGTTTCTTAGTACTACTATCAGAAGAATTCATTAATCTCCTCTCAGACTCTACAGTCAATTTCATAGTCTTTAGCTATTTGCTTATGGCTATAATATTTTATCTCACTTCATCTTTGACAATAATCGCTCTACATTTACAATTTATTGGTGGCTCAAACACATCTGGCAAACCACATGGCACTTGCTCTTTAGTCTCTAATCCTTCGGCATCCAAGCTTTGCACTGCAGTAACAGCTGTAGAACAGGAACCAGTATGACTCCCATGGAATTGCACAGTAATGGAGGGGAAATGGAGGGATATGGGAAAGATGCAATCCGGCTGTATCTCCAGACTGCAAGACTGGTAAAGAGCAGGAAGGATCATTATGGGGAGAGGTAAAATACGTAAGTTCAGGAGTTAACAATGGGTTTTAAACAATTTTACAAATTAACAATCAGAGGAACATCATCTGTAAGTATCTGTTTCAGTACTTTGATGTGGTCCATATAGGAAAGGTCAGAACTACTGCAACTGGGACAAGAAACAAGGATTTTGTTCGCATTCTTATTTAATAGAGTTGCTTGTACTTTAGCTCACCTTCTGTTGAAAACGAGAAGAGGCATACATATAAATACCTGCTTGCCTTTGTAAGCACCCTAGCATCTGGTGGCTAGCATTAGGAAATGACAGTTATTGTTAGCAATATTTAACAGTGTTCTTTGTAAAAGGACGCTTATAATAAACATAATAAAGGAAAAGACACACACCTGCGGGGTCAAAAGGCAGGATTTCTCCCAACATCCCAAACACTCCATCAGTTTGGTCACGATTTGGCCATGTGTTGTTTCTAGGTCCTTGTGGTTTCTGTCCTAACATGTCTGACATCATATTGTCCATATAGCTGCTCACGAGACCCAAGCTGTACAAATCAGGGCTTAAATCTGAAAAACCAGGACTGTTCCACTGGTTTATATGAGACAATCCAGCTCCAACAGCTTGGGCTGGCTGCTGTGAAGAATTAGTCAGCCATTTGCCAGGTACACGTTGCTGTGGTCCAATAGGTTGAAGCAAATGTTGGTAATACTGCATTTGCTGCTGCTGCTGCTTTTGTGACTGTTGTTGCTGTGACAAGCCTTGCTGAGAAGGATGCAGTGGTGTGTGAGAGACAGATTGCGGTTGCTGTTGTACTGTTCCTGATTTTTGTTCTGTTGCTGTAGAGGACGCAACAGAGTTCCTTCTTTTCACCATTGGAGAAGTCTGCTGGGATTTGCCCATGTTAAAACCAGACAAGAAATCTATAACATCCTGCATTTCTTGGTCAGTTGGTAAATTCATACCTTTGTCATCCTTGCCGTCATCTGGTTTGAAGAAATTGTCCCATCTTTCAACCAGAAACCCATTCACTAGCTGATTATTTGTGCTCTGGATTGACTGCAGTGGATCTGTAGTCCTAGGAAAATTACCAATGTTCAAAATGCTTTGTAACCGCGCGTCTATGTTAGTGGGCATTTTAGCTTTCTCCTCTGAGTTGGAACTTATGAAGACATTTTTGGAAGGTGTATTGGGGATTGAATAGCTTCCAGTATTACTTGTACTGGTGCAGGAAGTTTTTTTTGTAAACCGTGAAGTCAGTTTTGAGAACGTCTTTTGTAGACCACCTGAAGATTTGCTTCCATTTCCGGATGGCATGTCAACTTGATTCCCAAAGTCTGAGATTTCACGCTGTAACTGGATCTGAATACAAGGCAAAGCTTGCTCCCTGCATCAACGAAAACACGTCTATCAAACCACCTAATACATAATTGAGTATTTTCCTCCAATACTTTGGAGGAAAATGTGTACTTGGATAATAGCTAGTGGAAGAAAAAAACCACCAAAGATTGCCAAGTTCATCAGCTACTTCTTATGGTAACAATGCAAATTATTGCTAGGCTTTGCAATAGCATTAACTACTTCCCATTTCTTAAGAAATTTTAATTGTGCTTCAAGACCTAAATGGAGACTAATTTAATATAAATCAAGTATTTCTGTAAGAGAAAAATACTTTTGTACACTTGGGTAAGCTGCTGGTTTGTTTAAAAAAGACTGCTGTGTCTCTATATGAACCCACAAGGCACGTATGTAGATCACCAATTTCTTGCTCTCAGTTTGACTACTGTTTTCCCCTTCTGATGAACTGGTACTATCAAATCCTTCAGTACAGACCTTTCAACAATGATGGCTTTGTTTAAACTAGGAAAGTAGAGCATGAGGCTCAATAGGAGACATACCTTCCTTCCTTCCACCTGTGTATGTCAAACACAGCAGTATAGAGCACATCTACTAGTCCCAAAGTCTTCTCTGGATCCAGACTCCTCTGCAGCAAAGACATTGTTGCTGGATCTTCTTTCAGACACCTGTAATCATTAAGTTTACATTAAAAATAAAAATTTTTATTTTTTACACTCAATTTTACCATACTAATCAGATAATAAAAGGCCAATTGATGCACTACTTCTGCTCCTACAGAGGTGCAACTAATAAAGGCAGCATCACGTATGAATGCCTGAGGGTTCCTAAAGCCTACACCTGCAGCCCCAGTTTCTTTCTACTGTTGAACTTACAACTAATCTAACTGTAAAATTAAGGGTTATATAATTTATTTTAAAGTCGTGATTAATGATTAGCTCTTTAGCTGAGCAGGCATAATTCAGGCACAGAGGCAAGAAATAACAAATACACAAAGCCCATTTCTGGAAAATGGCAAGAGCACTCGACAAACCTGACACAACACACTAGCGCATGGGTGCACTCTGGAGTCCACCGCTAGGAACCCCCAGCCTGACAGGCGCCATGTGGAAAATGATATCCAACGGTCTGGGGAAGACTTTACTGAGCTGTGAAGATGCAGGATTAGTGAATTTTCCTCACTGATAGCACAGAATTAAGATTGAATTTGAGGTGAAATCAGAATAACTTAAACGTAAATATTAGCACATTTGTCAAGTACTTAATGAGCCCCTCCAGCAGGAACGAGTAGAGAGGCACTCTCACTGTGTGTCAGCAGGCGGAGCTCTTCCAGAGCACGCAAAGCCTGGCTAAAGCACTCTGCATTATTTTAGTTCTTTCATAATAGAGCAATTTACACAAAGAGAACAGAGAAGTGCCAGTTTATACTCTATAGAGGAACGAAAGATGTATTTGGGTAAACAGACTATCAGTTGACTTGTACTTCTGGACATACCATTGGTACCATTAGTAACATGCTGTCTCACTAAGGATTCAGATGAATGAACTGTGTTGTACTGAAATTCCTAACACCGAGTACTCCGAAGTAAGAGAGAAAGGAAGTGTTCTAATTCCAAATCATTGTTTCAAAAGGGAAGAAATCCTCACCTAAAACTGCAGATTAATCCTAACATTCTTTCCTAGGCAGTCAACTAAACTGCATCTCTCAGACCACAGAGCTCTGCGGTTCACGGCAGTGCTTAAAGAACAGCTCAGTGAAGAAAGAGCTAAAGCTCTCGTATTAACCTCGTCTAATTCCTGGCCTTCCTGAGGTAACAGCTGTGAGGACCTGCTGGGGAGGAGCGTAACATGAATACCATTGGATTTTTTTTTTTTTTTTAAAACCTTCTCTTTCATCATCAAGCTTTTACTTTTCTTTAAAAGTATGTCTTAGTGCCCCAGCACTGCCTCTCTTCTATTGCCTCCAACAGAGGCAGCACTAGTACAAAGACAGCTAAAGTACAACTGTCACTCTGTCAGGAATGGTGGCATTCAAACAGTTCCAGATAAAGGAACTTAAGGAATATATGCCATAATTGCATAGTATTCTCTCTTCCATTTGTACTGCAATATTTTTCCCTATATGTTTCAGTCACAGCTATTAGTATAATCTGCAATACAGTATTTTTATTTACCAAGTTGATGGAACTTGCACTACAATTCTGGATCCTTCTAAACTTATTTGAGGAGCATAGGCTTCTTTATTTTCAATCTGTGCTGTGTCCACAACCACCTAGAAAATAAAATGAAAATAAAAGGGAAATTATTTTAAGAATTAGTTCTAGTTATTTTATCACCCCTCTAGTTAAGATGCAATAGTCTCACCTCCCTGCCATGCCACCGGTGCAAAAAATAACCAGATAAACCAAATCAACTCACAAAATCATTATAAGTTGATTTCTATTTTAGTATCAAAATATATATAAAATTATTAGTTTCATCTAGTAACCTATATTTCAAGGACTTAATTCTTCTCAATTACATACTGTAGTTATGCATCACTACGTAGTTACCAACTGCTTTACCTAACAGCTGGTAGTTATCAATGGCTTCATATAACAGCCCTTACATTTGAGAGGTTTGGGAGCTATTAAAGTAGTAATAGTGCCAAACACCTATTTATTGAAATATTTTAAGAAATTTAACTGTAGTGCATGGTATGATATAGACAAGTAGTATTTAGTCTGAAACTCACATAGCTCACAATTCTTAACACACCTCCCCTCCTTTTAAGGTTATAAAATCCCACACCAATATTTCTCTATTCTCCCTAATGGAACTGTACTATTATTAATTCCCTATTATATAAAGAGAAGAAAAGTGACTGATCATTTTGTTGAATTTTGAGCCTTCTGTAAGACATCATGAAGATATATAGAAGATGAAAGTCTTGAAAATTAACCTTCTGTCATGAACCTTTCTTTTTATGGAATTGAGAAGGAATGGATTCACTTCAGCTTCATTTAAACTTTAATACCAGTGATAGTAAGTTCCATATTTGGTTCGTGCTTTCTCTTGTTGTCCAGTCTGCATGGGTTGGCCTTTTTGATCATTTCCATAATTTCCTATTTTGGTCATGCTGAACCAGCAGCTTTTTGGCAGCAGTCAGCAGTTCTTGCTTCAGTGACTAGCAGATTAGCTGTACCATTTATCCTTGAAATGGCAGAAGTCCTCCGGTATAAATATGCCTCAAGGGATATTACTGGCTTTTTTGTAATCATCCTACACTGGTTCTACTTCTAACTGGTTGTCTACTACGGGTTATGAAGAAATGTGAAATATGAATAATGCTGAGAGTCTCTTCTCTCTCTTGCTTTAACAAAACCATCCAATGACACTTGACCACAATTATTTCCCACCTTTTAGGTACTTTAGCATAAGGCCTTAGTTTTCCTACAGTTGACTCTAAGCATTTGCCCGAGTTTATTCAAACTTGTAAAACATGTCTAAGCACAATGACAAAATGCCATGCTATTATCCACTCATGAAAATACCTCATTTAATAACAGGGCAACTCCATTACTTTTTTCTTTGTATTTGTAGCATTTTAATTTATGTAATTTGGTAATCTGCAATTCAGCTATATTGCAATTATAATTGGGATAAGGAGAGATGAACTTAAGAGTGATTTTTCTCAACTCCCAAGAAAAATACTGTCTGCATCTCAGACCTGTAAGTCAGAACTAAAATTCCGATTTGTGCAGACCTAGATCAGCTTCTGGTAGTGATGCATGGTAGGGTTCATGGTCTGGGCTTTGTCGGGAGTGTTCCCCCCCGCCCCCATATCTTCCTTTTTTCCCTTTAAAAAAAGTTTTACATTTCTCAACATCTGGTCAGAGTTACAATATCTTGGATTTAAACATTACCAGGAGATTTAGTGCTTCTGTAGCGCATGTTGTTTTTTGCAACAGAAAGACCTATTAGCACAAAAAAGGATGGCTAGAGACTCAGTTAAACCTTCTCTTCATGACTCTGCATGAGGCCAATTCAAAGTTTTATTTCCACTCATCCTCTGAGTTCAACTATTTTAATACGTTACTTTTATTCAAACATGGAGATTTCTTCAGCTGACTCAAATCTGAAAATGCAATTTTTAATATATATGCTAAGGTAAAAACTGAAAAACTGCACTTCTAAAAATTATTCATTACGTTAAAAAACTGAAGCCTAAAATAACCAAGCAAACTAAGTCACATCTCATTGTGCTTTCCACTCTTAATGAGTTTCTTCCTAAGAGGCACATGGCAAGACAGGCTAAAGATAGTGAGACTGTCAAGTAATGTTCTTTTTTAAATTTGGCATTTAAATGACAAATTTAAACACAATTCTGAACTAATGCAGACAGCTTAGTTTCTAAAAGCAGTACACCAAAGACTACATAATATTGTCCCATGATTTATCTGAGTTCTACACAAAATAAACGTAAAATAAACACATTCTCCCCCCCTGCCTGGTGGGTGCTTAGAGGATAGCTTCCTGTGCATCAGACATCTATTGTTCTTGTTTCACAGGTGTTTCCTCTCTCATCTCCACCCAAAGAATGCTTTAAAGCAGCAAATTACAATTTCTCATCATTGCATGAGGCTACGTACAAGCATAATTGAATCTTGTGAAAAATTATGGCACATAGTTTATAAAGAAAAACCTCAACCCTCACACCCTTCCAAACTGTGACAAACCAAAGTGAGAATGAATGAAGAAGAGAAGGCTCGCATATTTTCTCATGTGTGTAGCTCATTACTGTGTCTTTGAGGATAGAAACCTGCTACTTTCAGAACCTGAGGTTCATGCAAAAATCTTTGGAGACATTCATGATTCAACACAAGTAATATTCCTTGTATCAGCACTGTCATTTGGGAGAACGTATAAGTAAGCTTTATGCTGACAACTCTCAAAATGTTATGATAAACCTGAAGAATATCAGTACTTTAATTACCAGCAGGTCTAGCTAGTTATGTCTAGACTGGGGGACACCAGGAGATTCCTAGACTCCCGAGTCCCAATGTGCCTCAGGCCACTTCCCAAATCTCATCAGGGCAGGACTTGGGTGTGCACAACCCTGAAATCCCCTGGAAAGGAAATGGTGGGAGGTGCAGCATCCTCCAAGGCGTTCCTCATCTAGACACTCAGGAGCCAAGAACTCCTCCTGAGTTACAGCACACTCGCATAGGGCTGCTGAGAAACAGTTTCTTTCTTGGCCTCATTTCCCATACATTGCTGCTGACTCCCAGCATCCTACCATGAACTATGGCAGGTAAAGACACAATCCCACTTAACTGGATCCTTTTTTCTAGTTGTTCTTGTATTTATTAATATTTAATACATATTTTCCTTGAAAACACCTAAGCAGAAATTTGATCAATCTTACTATTCCACAGTTGCTTTCTCTCCCTGCAAAGACACCACCTTCTTACGCCTCCCTGTAAAACCTCCTTATACAAAGTGGTTAATGCACTACCATCTCCTATCCTTAAATCCTTGTATCACAGTGAAGTAAGGATTGATAGCAGCTGCACTGCTGTTGTTATATTGATGGTCTGTCCCTTTGATTTTAGATCTTCTTTACGTGAAAAGTCAGTTTAATTCCAGTATGATTTGAACCTACTTCTCTAACAGATATTTACTATTAAGGGAATATCTAGTATCTGATATCCAGTATCAAAGGAATGCTAAAGTAGAAATAACTGACAAATGTATTATTTACAATTTATCATTCACCATTACTGGAGAACCTATTAACAGTACAAAAAGGCATATAGTTTAATGAACTAGGACAGAAGGTCAAAATCACTTAAGTCAGCTGTGTGATTTGTTTGAAAAATGTGATATTTACAAAGTATGTAGCAATTTCATCAGAAATTACAATTAGTTACAAAGTCCTGGTGGCCTGCCATCACCTCGAACAAAGAATCAGTATCTGAATCAACAAGAAGCATTTAGCTCGTTGTAGGTTAAAGATGATTCAAAGAATGCTTGACAGAAACTATCATAGGCTATGGTGTACCTTTATGCTTGCATTTCCTTCCTATCCTATTGCATTCTTGCCCCCATTTTATTTGTCCAATTAAATGAAAACTCACAGTAGTCCAAAAAACTTATGTGTCATGATGATCTTTAAGGTCCCTTCCAACCCAAACCATTCTATGATTCTATGAATGAACACTTTATTAAATGAAGAGATGGCAGTAATTAGTTATGGGAACACAAATGCATTTTCTTATCAGAGTATGTTCCAAGCATCTATTTTTAGCAGCTGTTTAGATACTGTAAAATCCATGGGGTTTGTCTCTAAAGAACACATATGTCTACAGCAAGGTATTTAATGGCTCTGTCCTCTGCTGGAGATGTCAGGTAGCATTACTTGGCACAGAGAACTTCCTGGTTTATGTTGGGCAGCTTCCATTCAAAGCAGAGAAGAAATGAAAAAAACGGCAGTTTTTAAAGCTAATCTGAGAGAAGGGAGGGGAAGGGATGTTTCTTTTTAACATGGTCATCTATAGGTTTGAAAACCTTTCTATTTCACTATGAATTAGAAGTTTTGTTTCTTGTGTTCTCTCTAATAACGGGGACTGTGAAGTACAGAGTACATTCTCCTGCTCCTATCAACTACAGATACCGTCTACAAACTTGCATTCTACATGGATACATTGTGCTCATAAATCAAGTTAGCTGCAGCATTAAAAAAGGAGAAACACAAAGTAGGACACTGGAAATTAATTTCCAAACTCTTTAAAATATCTAGTTTCTCTTCAGGATGTTTAGGTAGGCCTTTTTTTGTTAAGCCTATTCACAGTCACTTACCAGTCCAGCTTGGCCAAATAACAATTGTACAGCAGTTTTGCAGGCTCCTCGCCAAGTGGAAGGGCAAACCTGATTTAGTACTTCAGTAACAGGAGAGTCATCCCGTGGTGTAAGTCCATTATGGCATCCAGCTTCCTTAATCAACTGCAGCATCGTGTGCTAAAAAAAGAAAAAAAAAATCATAAAAACTTTGTCATACTAAACGCGTGATTCAGAAATGTTAACACCAATGCTTCCATATGTATTATCGTTGTTCTACACGTTTTTGAAACAACTATAATGTCTGTTACCTCTGAACAGTCTTGTATAACTAGAAGAGCTCAACTGCAGAACAGAAATATGGAAGACAGTCTCTGCTATTTGGAACACAATACTCCTCCAAAATCACAAACAGTATTTTTGCTTATATTCTTGCAAAACTGTTTAATCAAAACTACAAAAAGCACTGCAAAGACAACAGAAAAGCAGCATTTTGAGCTGTGGATTGTTTCAACTCTTGCAGGAGCAAGGAACTGGGCTTATCTAAAAAAAAAGTGAAAATGCTGATTAAAATCGCCCAAATTACTTCTAAATGGACAACTTTTCCATTCCTTTATACTGAAAATACAATTAACTTCTCCACAATTCTAAATTATTTTTTAAAAAATTGATTAAAGTTTTTAAGAAGACATTAAAAGGAACTTTGCATCTGTAAGGGCTTGCTTTCCTCTGCACTTCTTGATACCTAACCCACCTATTTTCAAAAAGTTCACAGAAGCTTCACTACCTCCTAGACTTCTATGCTTCTCTCAGATTGGACTGAATTTGCCCAGGTGGTTAAAATGTTATCAGAAGCAGGCATGGACCTACAATGTTATCAACATCTTGTTTCCACAGGAAGTCAGGCTAAAAAATACACACTTTTAAATACAAGTTTGGCACTGAACTTCTACTGCAGTTGTTCTGAATTTTAAGGAGTTCTACTCTTTTTCCATTTTTTTCTTTCACTCCTGTGGTTAGATTCAGGGTTTATTACCGTTTTCCAGCTTCAGGTTTTCTGCTGCAGACTCGTTAAAGGATATTCCTTTCAGAAAATGCGATCCTATCTGAACAGGTACAGTGGGCAGTTCACACTGAATTGGCTGAGGTGGAGTCTGTCTCCTTCCCGTTTGCTGGGCTTCAGCTTCACTGCAACAGCCCTGAAATACAAAACAATAGATCAATTAGAAGAAATGAAGACATTAGAAAATCCTAATACGAGTCCTTTTTTTTTTTTTTTTTAAATAGTTACTTTCAAGGTGAGGAGGGATAAAAGAGAGAGCAGGTTTAGCAGATCCTACCTGAAGACTTGCTTCAATAGCTTTTGGGTTCAAGTGGAAGCCAGCCTTCATTGCGTATTCACAATGGCCTAAACTCTCCAAAGCCACTTTGTAAGCCTGACATTAAACAAAAAGTTGAGATAGAACAGGCATATCAGCAAGTAAGCAAGCATGCAGTCATTGTGTCTGCATACGTGTAAGAATTGTTACATGGATTTACCCTACTCAGTTCTACGGCATACACATTTATCATATAAGATTCCAATACTGCAATTCTCAAATACCTCATGGCTGCCTGCAGTACATATTTCTGCAGTAATATACTCCTTCCCTATCGCATTCCTTGGCCCACTGACTGTACTACAGGCAGATGAAAGCAGCAGACTTTAAAAACTCACCTGCAAAGCACTGTCAATTTTCATGTTTAGCTCTTTGAGCTGATGTTCAGGGATTGCCACACTCTGTGAGCAGAAAAGTTGCTGAACTTCAATTCCTGCCAAACATCCATCACAGCCTCTTTCTCGCAGTCGAGATGTGGCCTGTAATGTAAAATAAAAATCCAGGGTAAAGAGGTTCAACATTAAACCAGGTCAAGCTTAGTTAAAGTTAAGAACAGAACAAAAAAAAAAACACCCCACAGTTTAAAACATTATAAAGGAGATGAGAAGCAGCACCTGGTGGAAAGGATCTGGAGGAGATTATTTATTGTAATTTATTAAACCTCTACTGCTACCTGGAAAGTACAAATCTCACATAATTTGTATGGCATAGAGGTGTTGGCTAGCAACTTAATTCAACATTGTTTGCTGTTACTATTTCAGCTCTCTCTCAGGACTAAGGATCCTGTTACACAGGCCACATGACGACTGTGGTTACCAGAGGAGGGACTTATAACTTCAACATAAAGGGTATTACTTGCCACAGAAACAGAAGATACATTTAATCATGTGTACAAACACTCCTGTGTACATAAGAAGATATGTTTTATAAAATTAAGGGTAATTACTGTGGTGCAATTTGAGAAGAGCCACACAAGACTAAGATCAACTTGGCACAGCAAGACAGTAGCTTCATGTAATAAGATTTTGAAAAATAAGAAATATGAAAGGCCAAATAGCTAGTTAACTGTAAAGTATTACACCACTCAGCAGGGTAAAACAAATAGAAACCTACTCTCAACTTCACTTAAGGTCTCAGATGCATCTTATTTTTCAGTCTAGGAAGGAGTCTTGCTCTAAAGCAGGATGTCCAAACTGGGGAGTTTTGGTACTACAGCCAACGGACAGAAACATTGCTCACCTCATCAACACATACAACATGACAGCATTTTCCAAGGGAAAGTCTTAAAAAGGAAAAATAGTTTTGAGCTACTGACAAATTATCATCATAAACTTTATTCTGAAACAGCAGTGTATTCTCCTGCCAGAGGCTGATTTTATACGGAAATAACGGATTGCCTTCCACTCCACAAAGTAAAAAGTTGGAAAGATTTCAGTATTTCAAATCTCCTATCAATATGACTTGTATATTAAGCCTATCTACAATTATAAGAGAGAGAGATTTTATTTATTTACAGAGCGCAGATTTTTCTTATCCTATCCTAAAACCCCAAACAAATACTTCAGATTAGTTATTTCAGTCAACCAAAAATTGAGAAGTTTCTTCTATTGTTACTCTGGAACTAGGAAGAATCTGTATTTTTCTCTTCTCCTCCTCCCCATGTATGTTTCATAAAGGATGTGACTAGTGCAATACTTGTACTAAGCTCTATTTCGAAATACAGATTTTATTAACAGAAATAGCTGAAGAGGGCTGTTAAGGAGGTAAAAAAAGAAAGTTAAGGTCCCAGATTCTGCAAACTCAAGTTTAATTTTAACCACATTTTAAACAAACTTGATAGCAATTGCAGGGTATTTCTAGAAATTTTAACAGTTTTAAGGAACTAAGTATACTAAACAAAATTAACTATTTTTACGCAAAAAGAGTAAAGCTATATCAGGATTAGACCTGTTACAATTATCTGTAATACACCTAAGGCACTCCCAAATCCCTGTTTTATCCAGTGAAACGAATTTATGCTGAAGTAAAAATTACAAATAATTCCTCTGCATTCATAGTTCTACAGTGAAGTGTTTGCTTCCATATACCTTGCAGATGTTAGTTGATAAATGGAAACCTTGACAAGATTTCCAGTCAAGATGATTAACATGCCTGTGTGGGCTGCCAAATCAGACTTCAAAAGCACATGCTCCAAGTTACTTGAATTTAAGGAAAGCATGCACTCAGTGTCTGAATCCATTTTGATCTATCAATCTGCAGACTTCAATAGTGCAAGGGAAAGCAGAAAAGCTCATAAAACTATTTTTCTTTGTAAAGTACTTTTTTCGGCAGGAAAAGTAAGGATTCCATAGATGGCAAGAGTTTGTGAAAATACAAGTCCAGAGAGTGGTACATTTAAGTAATACAATTAACATTCCAACAATTAACAGATCAAGCAACATCAAGCTTAACAGCACGAAGACAAAACTGTTAAAAGTTACCGTAAAGATTTTTAAGTGTGAAATAGAATTCATGCTCAAAATTTAAGAGCATAGACGTTATCTAAGTTATTTTTCATCAAGATTTTGCTCTGTTTTTGCAAAGACTTGTTATATGTTGTTTTTTTAAAAAAATTTCTTCTGTCTGCCAAACCACATTTGAACATTGTTAATTCATTACTAATAAAAAAAGCTGTTTCCACTGTTTGTGCACTCCTTATGTACAATTATATCACAAAGAAAATTTTACACGGGACAAAGATAGTATAATTACCATATAGGTAAAACAAATTTTAGCATCTGAAACTAACTACACCATGTTCCCCCCTTCAAACGTAGCATGTCTTTAAAATCAGATATTTTCTCCTTTTATTAGGACATCCAGTCTGAATTTAGGTTTCACTGACTATAACTGTCATTTCACTAAATATAATGTCACGACAGCAAGACCTCCGTACCTCTGCTGCTCCTCTCCATGATCTTATTGCATCTTCTAGCTCATTTGTGGGGCTTAAATTTGAGGCTCCAGCCCCACTAACGTTCTTTCTCTCTTGAGCTACAGCTTCAGCAAAGCAAGAGTGTGCCACTGGCTGGACCTTCTGCAAAGCTTGTGACAGGAACTGAAAGTGGACCTGCATCACCGTCAAGAAACACCGCCCAAGTACCTGCGAAGAAACAAACCAGTTTCAAGCAAATAGAAGATTTCACAGAAGTTTCCCTTCTTCCTTTTTGTTCCATGTTTGGGGTAAGGAACTAAGTTAAACTCAGATCTTTTTTTATTGAAATAATGCTTCAGATCATAAAGTAACACATGATATTTAACCATTTACTTAAAATAAGGTAAACGGTGAGGGAACATTGGTTTCTATGAGTTAAGGGGAGATCAGACTGATCCCATGTCATTTTTACTTCTGCACTCAAGTCATGGTTATTTGAAGAATGAAAAGCTTGTGAAGTTACTTAGCAATATCGAGCATATGAAACAATACCAAAATGGGAATAGCATATTGTCACAAGGAAAAAGTCAAGAGCAAAACCCACTTGCACATAGACCTATCTGAATTTATGCTAAAAGACCCAAAACAAAAAAAAAAAAATCTGAATAACTTTAAAATATTATCATAAAAATCAGAAAAGTTTAATCCAGTAGTTTATCTTCCAAGCAGGGCAATAACTGGTAATAAGCATGAAAAACATTTTGCCACATAATACAGTGGCAACGCAGTGCCATTTTTAGAATGTAACCGTGACTGCAGAATGCACGCACAAATTTGCAGCCCTGTCACTTGCATTGTCTGACAGGAACTGCTAACGCTGGCACAAATCTTCACTTCAGAACATTTCACCGAAATGGGTCATGTAATACTCACTCGGAAAGCCTGAGGAAAGGCAGGGAAGCGAAGGGCTGCTGGTCCCTCCCCGTACGCGCCGGGCTGAGGGTGGCACCAGCATCGCGGCGGGGAAAGGGTGCCCATCTCTGCCAGGCGGAGCTGGGCTCCGCATCCTGGACCTCTGTCCCCTGAACGTTTCCAGCGCCCATTTATCTCCCCCTCTCATACCAATGCTAATGAGAATTATGACCGAAGACAGACATATGCCTCGGTTACTACAGGCAAAACAAAACAGGTCACACAGACTGAGTATTTAGGTGCAGCCACCAGGTGTGGAAGAACAGACAGGAGTGCGACCATCCAGAAGGACAACCTGGAGAGCAAAGCAGCACGAACTGGAGTGCTCCATCTACCTTCAGGGCCATGCTCTCCTAAGCGGACAAAAGCTTACAACAAAGAATAACTCGAACGCAGCAGAGAAGCAAGCATTTTCCAAAATACTGTAGAAAGTATTTAAAAGCTATTCAAAGTGTTTTGTTTCTTTTTTCTTACGGAGTTTGCCACACAAAGTGGTTTAAAATGTATATTTGACTTTTATTAAAAAAGACTCAACTTGAATTCCATTTTAGGAATAATTCATAAAATACACAGATAATGTACAAAGCCATCGTGCCTTGGAGCAACTAAATCATCTGGCTTATTTTCAGCTACATTCTTCTGGAATAAAAATATTCAGACACAATGATCTTACTGGCAAGACTCTGTAGTCACACGAACAGTTATATGCATTAACTATCTACTTCAGAAGAACCAGTGGTGGCAATGCTTTTTTCCATTGCATCCGGACTCCTTTTGACATTCCATTCTGGTTCAATCACTTCCCTTCTTTGTACAAGGCATAAAATTAAACATTTTTGGTACTTTGACTGACCTCTGAAAGTGGAGTTTGCCTTTTTAATAAGGCAGTCAGTAAATGATAAAATGAATAAAACTCCAACCTTCCTGGCTACAAGATTAGAAAGATTTATAAGAAAACAGCAGGAAAAGACAACTGGCGGTCTGAGTATTTCTGTGTACGAAGAATGCAGTTCTCAGGGGAAGAAGAAACTAGGACTCATTAGGAATTTCAAGCCGATTAAGTTTCAAAGAATATTTAAGGTACAGAAGTTGAAGTTTCCCCTGCCTGGGAATAATGCTCAAAATAAACAAATGATTTAGTTCTTAAGTGGCAGCACACAACATTCCTAGTATAATTGACAATGTTAAACAGTAAAGATAAATAGTAACATCTGCTTTACTGAACTTCTGTTTTGTTTGAAAAATAATCTAGTTCAGTCTTCCTCAGAAATGGGCAAGAATGGTTTTAACTGCTTAAATAAAATCCAAGTGGTGGAGGATTTTTGCAGTGTTAATCACTCACTGCAGATACCAAACTCACTTTGCTTTAAAGTTCACTTCTTGAGGACCTTCCTTCCACAGAGCTGAAACTTTGTCCTAACTGTGGGAAAGAAGCACGACCACCACCAGTTTAACAAATACAGCCAGGGCTGGCCAAACTGTCTTAACTGTGGGAAAGAAGTACAACTGCCACCAGTTTAGCAAACACAGCCAGGGTTGGCCATCGGTTACCAAAGTATGTAAAGCAAGATACGAAATCTCTGTTGTGAAATCTGCAGAATATTAGCATATGGATGCATTTTTTTCCACAGTTAGAGAAACCACCATCTCTTTTTTGAGTTTATTTCTCCCTCTTTCCCCATGCAGAAGTGTTTGACTCTCCTGCTTTAGGACCATAACAAGAACAAACTAAAACCTAGAGATGAAGTAGTAATCAAAGATGAACTGGAATCATCACAGGTGTCAACTAGTAAGTTCTTCTTGATAGTGGTGGTGTTTTCTTAACCCATTTCTTACAATCATTTATATTGCATATACGATGAGGTCTTCAGCTTGCAAACTTTTTGTCCCAAGAAATACAGCTCTAGCACCTTGACCTTCCTAACCTGTTACCAGATAGGACAGCTATCGAGCTCAGCAGCTGAATAACCTTACCTAAAGGAATGTCTTCCTGTTTAGGCAGTTGGAAGCAATGGGACTTTCTGGGAGGTCTCGCTTCAGACTTCCTTGTCTCTTAAGCAGGTGGCAAGTTTGATTAAACTGGTTACGTACAAACAGGAGCATCAGGTGGAGATGCAGTGTTAGGTTACTCTGTCCCATATTATTCTCCTAATGGGGGCACACAATCAACTTTGGAATATTTTGCTGGACAAAGTATACACATAAAATTGCCAGACTTCATTGCTAAACAGTGATGCCATGCAAATGCCCTGTCAAGCAAATCTTATACAAACAGAACACTACCACAAGTCAGCAAATAACCAGTGTCAGTCTTCCAAACTTGATACAAACACAGACCTGCAGTTCCAAATACTATTTTATGTAGTAGATTTTTTTTTTTGGGGGGGGGGGCGGCTATTTCCCTAAACAAACAAAACCCTCAAAAAACCAAAACACTGCAACATGCTTATTCAGTGGTTTCCTACTACCCTCATTTCCCTTAACAGAGTTCTTAATGGCTTTGGTAACGGTAAATCCTGTGCACAACCTGTCTACCCACTGAAGAGACCAGATTAAAATAGCAACATAATTAACAATAAAGTATGACTCAAACTGGTGTACCAGATTATGCGATAATCCCCGTTCCCACATATTACTGAAAGTGGGCAGAGTATTATTCACTTTTACTATGTAGCAATGCCCTGCAGTTCAGAAAAGTGATCTCATGACCAAAACACCTCCAAGGGAAGACACAGTCCTGCTCATTGAAGAAGAGTTACCAACAAGATAAACTAGATTTCGGTGGAAGTTGCACCTTTACATCTACAGTATTAGGAGACAGGGGCAACCTAACATACTCATTTCTGCTAACAGTCAACCTAAAAGCTCAGTAGTGATAATCTGATATTGACAGCTACCAAAATGCTAACCATAATTTAGCAAAAAAGCATTTAAGTGTTAAGCATTTTAAAAATAAAAAGCAATTAAAATGTAATACAAAATATTTCTAAAGACAATGCTAACAGATCCGAGAGCAGACCATGAGAGTATAGACCAAGACAAGAGTACAATGTCATTCCAGCAAGCCATAGCATTTTCTACTGATTTGAAGCAGCTTTTTGCTATTAACGATTCCTCAACTCAGAAAAGTCTGAAGCCAATCCCTGCAAATCACAGGAAAGATAACAATAAAAAAAAAAATATTTGAATTGGGCTTTACAATGTTTGCTAAGGAAAGCCTACATTTTATATTTACTCAGACATTTTTGTCCCACAAGCTTCTTCCTCAAAAAATCTTCAGTTATTTTATACACATAAAAGCCAAAAATTATCTCCATTTAATACAAAACAGAGCACCCAAGTAAATATTCTGTGCTCATTCATGCTTCCCTTTTGTTTAGGAAGGCAACATGTATACCTCTGTCATTACTCCCACTTTGAAGGCAATACACCAGCTCCGTGTAACCAAAACAAGATTCACTCTTTGTATTTTGCAGTACTGAGGCTGCTGCAAAGCTTCACAAAAGATGAGGAAATATACAAACTTTTTTCCAGTGGTTTTTTTTTTTTTCCCCCACAGGATTTTCTTTAACACTTTTATTAACAGAAGTACAGTTTTACTGCATTCTTCCAGCTTACAAAACTTTAACAGATCTGGAAAACTTAACATAAAACACACTCTCATTCCCCCTGACTTCCAAGCTGCTCCTCACCTATACAGGCACAAAACACTTGAGAATTCAAAGTTTTTTGAAAGGGGAAAAGGAAAGGCAGAAAATAAAAATCAGCATTTGCATTTCTGAAATTAAGAAACCTTGGGAAACTCCATCTGTCACCAACACTTTGATCAAGAGAATTCACCTTCTTACACATCTTGGCAGACAGCTCTGAACTAGCAAGCTCTGTTCTGCTAAAAAACAATGAATAAATTAAAAACCTCACCCACTGCTGCTACAGTCCAGGTTGCACCACCTTTTTTTAGTCCAAATTCACATCAGTGTATGTTTATCAGAACTTGAAATTTTCTTGATATTGCCTTCCCTGGAGGCTAGAGCCCGCTACACTAGATAAAAATGTGTGGCACCTCAGAAAAGCTATAGCTCTCTCCTACATTTCTAAAGCCAAACCTGCTCTGCTTCTATTTCTCATTCTTCCTCAAAACATACAGCCTTTGTTGAGGAAGACTTAGGAAAAGTACGTTTTCCTTCACTGGCTCATGCATAGAAAAAGCCTCATTCTCATGTCCTCCTCATGAATTTGGGGTTCTGTCCTCCCACCCCACCATGAATTATTATCCCGCTGCTTCTGTAATACCAGACTCCATCCCTCAAATCAGAGGCTCTGGAGTACCTCTTCACAGAATATTGCTGAGCTGCCACTCAGACATTCGACCATCTCTCAATTCTTTCTCAGAGTTGTAAGTTCTTTCAGTCATCTACTAGAGAAGATGCAAAAGCACCTTCAGATATTACTGCATTTTCCCCCCTTGTATTTTCCAAGGAAAAAATTACACTGCCTCTCACACTCTTTTCCCCTCGTTTCCCCCGCTCAGTGAACTCTGATGAAGTCAGGCAAGCCCTTTATATTTTTCTGCTTCCATTGTCAGTTTTTGAATCCTGCTGGTCGTTTTATGAAACGTTAACTTTTCTATAGATCAGGGGAAAAAAAAAAAACAAACCACACTTTTTAAAATTGAAATTTCAACATAAATATCTCAGTCTTCAAATCACAGAAAAGCAGAGTAGAAGAGGCTCTCAAAAGGTCATCCTACTGTCCCAAGCATGGAACAATTTCTCCTGAGTCAGTTTTGCTAGATGCAGGTTCAACCTGTTCTATAAGTTCTTCATGACGGAGGCTCCCTACCCTTTGTAGCAATCCATGTCAGTGCTTCACTAACATTACCAAGTATTTCCACAACACCTAATATGAATCTTTCCTTCTGAAATTTAAGTTCATTACTTCTTGCTCCACCTTACGTGGACATGAAGAACAGAACACTGCCGTGTCTTCTAGCAGCTTCTTACATACCTGAACAATTCTGATTTTCGTTCTTAGTCTTCTCTTCTGCAGAGTCAGTCTTTTCAATTTGTCCTCTGAAGTTCTACTTCCTGGATGTCTGATTACTCTTGCTACTTTCCTTTGGTGTCTCTCCAGTTGCTCGCTATTTCTCTAAGTGTAACAGCAGCGGTGCATGGGTGCACTGTTGCATTTAAGGCCATAATAACCAAAGTGAAGAGAGTTGAATGCTTATTTCATGTTTTTTTTCAGGTTATAGTCATGTTAAATACATGACAACTGCCTCTTTGCACAACAGCAACAATGTTGATTTATTATTTGCAACTTCACAACACTGACTCCTACTCAACATACAACCACCGTAAGCCCTAGAATTGTTCTTCAGAACTGCTGCCCAGTGGGCTCCAATTGTGAGGCTGAAAATTTCTATTTAAATATTGTAACACTCAGTTTTCCCCTCTGAATTCCATCCCAAGTGGAAAACTCATTCGTTCAATTCAAGATCATTTTTAATTCAGCAGGTCTTCCAGAATACTTATATCATGTACTTTCAAGTCACCTACAAACTTAAATATATTCTCTATACTGACCTCTGCCAAGGTCCATTTTGACAGTGAGCAACTGGTAACTGCTTCCTGGGCACAATCGTCCGACCAGCTTGCCCATATACTTAAGTCATCTAAACCATGCTCCCTGGCTAACTAACAATGTAAGTCAGTGTCAAATCCTTAAATTTTGCTGGTTCTTAAGCAAAAGCAGAACGCAATACTTGTCTCATCACACAAAAGTTCCTGTAAATCTTGCATATTGGCTTTTTTTAAAGCTATGTGCAAGGTACAGTTTTAATT
This sequence comes from Phoenicopterus ruber ruber, assembly GCA_009819775.1. Lineage (NCBI taxonomy): Eukaryota > Metazoa > Chordata > Aves > Phoenicopteriformes > Phoenicopteridae > Phoenicopterus > Phoenicopterus ruber. The sequence continues at coordinate 13,036,475 of CM020227.1, forward strand.
AAGGAAAGGTGTAAGAAAAGTACGATGACAAGTGGTCAATTTCCACAAGGTGCGCCTAAAAAGAAAACCAGGCAATGCAGTTGTTTTGCCTGCACTGTCTTTATGTTTGTTCCTACCATAGAGCTGCCTGGTGAAGCGAGCGCTGCAGGTGCACATGGAGCTCAGGGACAAGCGTTAGGTCTGTACAGGTAAAGCAGGGACCAAAGCAAGTTTCTCTGCCTTTGCTTTAAGCTGGCAGGACATGCAGCCAGCTTATGCAAACAATGCGTTGCTTTTGCTCGTCAGCTCCACTCACTGCTGAAGCAGCGCTCTCCCCACAGTGTGTGGGGCAGACTACGAATTAGCACCTGGAATTGCTCGACTAGGTTATAAAAGCAGTATACACACAGTTGCCAACATTTTGCAAGACAGAGTTTCAAAGTCCGCAAGAACACCCTAGAAGACAGGTAGTGCTTCATATGTTTTTACTTTTTTTAATTAAAAAAAGTCTTTCAGCACAGGTATTATCAAGGTCTTTAATTAGATGAACTCATACTGATTTTTAAATTAACAAAAAAAAGATTTTTTTTCCTACAGCCTTAGCTAAACATAGTGGTGTTATCAGATTGTTTTTAAAAATACCAGTCTACAGGAGACATTTATAACAAACATATAGCCAATCTTACTTCATTCTATACTGAGTATACAACACTGAAAACTGTCACTCATGTTTCTCACTACAATTACGTACTACAAATAGCATTCTACTTAACTACTTCATCCCTAAGTTGTACAGTTCTAGAAAGCAGATGATGCTTGATAAGCATGTGTGTATAACATTCATCCCTACAGAGTTACCTGAAATCTAAATCAAAAATAAGAGAACTCAAAAATAAATTTTCCACCCAGGATGGAATTCTACAGGAGTAACTTTGCAAAGACTCCTGCAAGGTATAGAAATATGTCAAAACTACTAAAAACACCAGGGATTCATACATGACTATCACTTAACACCGCCTGTTACATAATTAAGACATTTACTACAGGAGAGACACCCAGAAATACCCAGCCAGGCAGTGAGAGTCGGGGATCCTCTCTTAACTTCAAAACCTGTGAATTCTGACTGTTGGGCACTTGCTGCCAGCGTATGGAAATTATAGCAAAGTCACGACAAATTTTTACAGCACAAATCTCTCAAGCAAGCATAGTATTTTCCTTTTAAGCACAACAGCTCAAAAAGACAAAAATGTTTTGAAGAGTGATAAAACATTATTTTACACAAATTTTGATCAACACAAACACTGATGACAATACGCCACTCCCAAGTGTTCAGGTTTCCCCTTAGAATGGGTAATACTGCGGAAAGTATAGGTTAATTTAGAATACGATGGCTTAATATCATTAGAAATATTAGCTAACATAAACCAGAAAATTGTTTGAAACTTTTATTTAGTTGGTTTAGAGGGGCAGAGTGTTGGGGTTTTTTATTTTGCATTATTATTATTTTTAAACTAGCATGGTTTCCCCAAAGAACAAAGAGGTTGTTGGATTGCTGGTTATAAGTTTAAGTCATATAGAAGATTACCATTTATAATTATATAGGTAGTACAATTTAGTTATAACTCTTCTTTCTTATTTCATGAAATCTTTAAGTAGAGTACAAGTTCTTAAACAGAAATATCCACTAAATACCTAATTCGACATAGCTGGAAGTCAGGCACTGCAAACAACTTAATACTTCCAAGAAGAAAACATAAGAACAGAAGTTTCTCTTTTTACCAGCATTGCTCACAAACTCAAAGCAAAGCAGAGAGAACTTTCGGTGTTCAAGTGACTTTGAAGAGAAGCCCAATTAAGAAGGAATGATACGAACTCACATGCAAAACAGTATCCCCCAAGGTAACTTACCTCAATGTCTTGTAGGCTGAACTCTTTTTGATCTTTAAAGTTTGCAGCTCCTGCACTCAGTTCCATCAGCATTTTTGCTATTTCTGGTTTTATTGCTGCTGTGAGTCGACTCGCTGCTTCCATGACATGTTCCTGCACGTCTTTCAGTTGCATAGCTGCCTTAGAATAGTGCGAGTTCCTAAATACACTGCTGAAAAGGTCTGTAAGGAAAGTGCTCGTACGGCAAAACACGTTGAGTGCATCCAGATATTTGGAGATTCCCTGCTGGATGTCTGCGATCGGAGTAGTATGGGACACAGGGTGGTTGCAGCTGCCCGCAGCAGCTGAGGAGACCAAAGGGGATGCTGGGGTTGTAGATGCCAGCGGTGCGCTCAGGGTCCTGCCTAGCTCAGGCATTTGATACTGCTGGTGTTGCTGCACTTTTTGCTTGGACCCGCCAAGCAAAAAGCGCCGCTTATAGTCCATTTTGCTTTCTTGTGCACTACAGCAATACATAAGTGAGTGCTTGTCCAAAGATTTCTCGAATTAACAATCACTTGTCAAATTCCTTCCTCAAATATATAGTTATGTACAGTAACAGTGGAGGACTGTGTACATAGGTTTCACAAAAGGCATTTCAAAAAGGCAAGCGTCTGTATAATCTGTATCAGCAGTGAGAAAGGCAGCAGATTTGCTGACTTCGTATTTTCAGTGTTCAGTGCAGCCCTGCTGCAGTTATAAACTGTACTCAAAAAGCAAGCTGAAGTATCTTAATAATGCTCTGTCTCTTGTTTGGTATTCCACTCTGCACACAGAAAAGCAACGCTGGAGCAGAGAAGTTATCACCTACGATTTCTTCATGAGCGTATTACTGTCACTTGCTGTTAAGTCTACAAAAGTTATTTTTGTCAACGCAAATAATAGTTTTAGAAGCAATACCTTAATACAATTTTCCCATTAGTAATATCAGGAAAAGCGGAGCAAACCACTGATCAACAGCGATTATAAAAGCAGTGCAGAGGCTCCTTCCTTGAAAAAGCAAATCCTTACGTCAGCAGATCAAGTATCTTCAAATACCTTGACAGATCCAGTCTGCCAAATTAGTTTACTTGTAGTGTCTCTTCTTAATACTGCAGGGAAAAAAAAAAATCTGGACTCTGTTTACAGAAGACTTTGCAAGTATAAGCTATTAAAAATTAGAGTGTTTATTATTGCAAGCCTTCTTCCCCTTTCCTTGTTTCTTGAGGTAGTTGTTTCCGTTGTAACATTAAGTGGTGCTTCCAAACTGCATTTGCCCTCAATTGCAGACTCGGAACAAAAATGCACAAATGTATTTGTAAGGCCTCTAGGTCATTTCCTGTGAAGGAGGGGAAAAAAAAAAAGTTTAAAATGTTATGGAACAACGAGAAGGTTTAAGATTTTAACTCCTGCGGTGTCCTGGTATACTTCTCTAGGCATACGTTATCAACAATACGCAAGATCAAAAGGAAGGGAGAGTTGCACTGACAGTTTAAAAGGCAGTTACAAGTTGGTGTCATCCTGTTACTAAACTCAACGCTGCTGAATTATTTTTGTATTAATTCTCCCATCCTAGACTGTCAAACTTAAGACTACAGTTAATCCCCAGTGCAACCCTTATAACATTAAGAACAGTGGAAGGCTATTAATGTAGAGCTCAGGGGGAGTTAATCACATTTTCTAACCTCATCCTTTTTAAATAATTTAAGAATTAAGTCAATGAAACCTTTTTTCATGTACCATAGTTTACTGCAGAAATCTGAGACTCCCATTCATTTTAATAATTTACTAAATCAACAGATACAGGTCCTTAATTTTTTTCAGTGCAACAGCAGACAAATCTGTCTATATCCTAACTGAGATTAGCTGAAAAATACAACATACACATCCCATTTCAGGATGATGGACAGAATCTATCATATGCAAGGTATTATATGAGGCAGAAATGCCTAACAGATTGGCCTAAATAACACTCTCGCCAGCCAAGAAAGTAGGGAGGAAATACAGCTTCTAGAGCTGCCCTGCTCCTACTAGCAAACCTGGTGCAGCTGGAGAACAGAGTGCTTCTTTGAAGGCATTTGTAGGAAGGTGAACGGAGACCTGAGCATCGAGAAAGGGTCAGTTTGCAACAGGAGACATTCCAGGCCAGTCTGGAGGAACTGGAGCTTCTGCAAAAGGGCATGACGATTTTTAAGCCCTTACCCTTAGCCAAACACAGCTCTTAACTGGACAGGGCTTAGCATCTCATGATCATGTTTACAGGTTGCAGTCATATATCCATATCTTAAGAGCTCATTTACATATCTTTATAGACACATTTTATATAAACACAGAAGCATATATTTATACACGTGTGTGACAAATTTTTTTTTTTTTTTTTTTAATGCACTATGAATTTATAGCTTGTAAATTCCGCCTCCATCATCTTCCTTCCTTCTGTGCCAGAGTCAGAGCTGCATTGACCTAATTACGTCTTATCCCACCAGCTAGGTTGGGGTGGGAAACCCCATACTGGTGTCCTGAACAGGTATCTTTCTACAGTCTTCCTCGCTTTGAGAGAGAAACGTTCTATTTCTTGAGACTGCAAAAGACACTGATTGACAGTGTCAGGACATTATCAGAAGGAAAGTATAATGTAGAGAAATACAATTTGTTCAATCAGTTTATCTAGTCCTAGCTATTATTCACACTTTAGGCTACTCTCTCCCTCTCCTACACATACACGTAACTTGATTTGATCAAATAAGGACATTCTTTTCCTTACTGCAGCAATTGCAATGTACAAGGCTAATATCAAACAGTAATTCATAATAGGTTTTTTCCCTGAGCACTTAAAAGAATAATCCAGATATAACAGGAATGAGCCCTTTAATTCAACAGCAAAACGTTCCTTTAGCTATTATATTTGAGATATGAAACTTGTATTAATATTGTCAAAATGGTTGGCGAATAAAGATTTTATCTTCAGTCAAAATTTCTTATTTCCGCCTGTCTGAAGAAACAAGATGTCAATTCATTCACATAATGTGTTTTGACACATACGTATGATACGAAATCCCACAGATAAAGAAGCAGGCAAGACATAGCAGGACACAACAACATATAGAGCCGGATAGTCTCACACCCACTAAAACAACAGACGCACAAGTTTTTCAGGAAGTCGTTGCTGCAGATGGTTCTGCTTCTGAGATATAGAGCAAATATTCTCTTGCATTCCCACTTTTTAAAACGTGATAAACAGATAAAACACAGCAGAAATTCCGATACACGTTTCAGCATCCCTTAAAGTACTCTAAGCTGATTACTTTCTTTCCTAACTACTTTATACTTCTCTCAATATTCACACTGAATGCATCAAAATGCAATAAACCCATTAAAAATGGAATTTTTTAGGAGGTCTTAATATCATATGCATAGCTGAAAATATTTTTCTCCTTCCTTTACAAGCTATAGTGCCTTACAGTGGAAAGCGTGATTAAATTGGTTTTCTTGATTGCATATAAATGTAGATGGAACAAAAAAGTTGCTTAATTTATATGCATTGTATAAGTAAATTGGTGATTATTTTCCCTAAGTAGACATGAATTTCACGTTGCAGAGGAACTTAAGAAATGATCATGAAACATCTAAATGTTAATTAGTGCCAAAAGTAGAAAAAGCTAAGAAGGAGGTTTCAAGCTATACAGCACTGAATTAGATAAGCATATTAGAGCTGCACTACAATTTGGTGGTTCTCATTACACACTGAGCCTTTCAGGATCAAAGACAGACACTGAACTGATCATTTGCAACGGTCTGATATTTAGCCAACACATAAAACTGCTACATCCAAGAAGAACATAAATGCAATGAATAGAAAAAAAATGGTGTTTTCATATTTTCTACAGCTAAACTGATAAACCATTCTGTTTTACTTCTAGACAATTTCATAGTCAAACCTGCAGGTACTTACTCAATTCTTCAATATTCCCTTGTAATAAAATCAATACAAAAGCTTAAAGAGGACAGCTTCTATCTTCAGCATCTAAAGACATATTTATTTATAAAGAGGAAAGCTACAGTTCTCAACACTAGGCATGTGGGTAACACTACATGTCTTACGCTTTCCATAAGGAGATCTCCAACATGCGACATACAAAATAAACATTCTTCCTTTTGCATCTTTTCCTGAAAAAGTGAAGCGGAGAACGTTCCCACGCTCTCCCCTCCCTTCCCCAATGCTACGGTTCCCCCGCCGCTCTTGGTGCATGGACTAAAAAGTGGAGGCTCCGTATTGTAACTATATGAACTTTATGCCAATCTAACTCTTGCTGTATTGGGGGGGAAGTGTTTCATTCTAGTGTTACAAGAACAGCATGTTATCAGTCCAAAATATAAACCTTAAGCTTGTACTTCATTTTGCAGAAAAAAAATATTCACAGAAATCAAGCGTAGAAAGTATCAAAAACGTTAGCATGCTACAAATAAAGGAAGGAATAAAATTTCTTTATGTAATCAAGACCAAAACAGTGTTGTTCATATACTATTAAACATTATAAATAGAACTAATATATAGTATAAAAGCAAGCTCCACACTGAACACTATCCTATTGAGAGCTGTCAAACGCTACTGAAAAAGCTCACCACATTGTTTATGTTCTCGATTTAAGGAGTTAACGCTATAGTTAAGGAACTACTACTAGTTTGAACTATTTGAACTTCCACAGAGAATCAAGCAGACATCTGCATGAGTTGCTCTAAAAATGGCCACATTTGCATAGAGGAAACAGAAATTGCATGAAAATGAGTGCATATGCAAATCAAGTTCACTATTCTTTTTTTAAATGTAACATCCAAATTTTTTTGCTTAGATACTTCCCAGAAAATCAAAAGTATTTTCTCCAACGTCACTCATTGCAAGAGACACAAATTAACCGGGAAGACTGTCAGACAAATGGAATTTGGCACCTCCCAGTTTCTGTTTTGGACCAGCAACAAGGGGTCTAATCCCCCATTCGTCCCATTTGGGATTACCCTGCTAGAAGAGGATGCAACTTTTTTCCCTGAATCAACACAGGAAATTGAGCAGAGGAAGTAGTGAGTAAAATGAACAAGTCTATCACTAGTGAGTTTAGTTACACAATTACCCATACTGTCAACTTCCTTTCATCCAACTTCACTTACTATCTACATGAATGCTTTGCAGGCCATATGGGTTAAAAATTTTTTCGATCAAAAAAATTATTTTTCATGCTTTAAAAAGGGTTGTCATCTCAATTTTAAAAACTGCTTGCAAAGGTGTTCTTTACAAATTCCTCTGTCCTTTCAGGGAATGTGCAATGTAACATATATAAGTAAGATGATCCAAAATACCTGAGCTAAATTCTTTGAAAGTAACACTTCCAGATATTGTACGTTGGTTTTACTTTATGAGCTACAGATTCCAAATCTCAGGATGAATTTAACATTGCAAGCACCATTCATGTAAAACAATCAAACATGAAAACATCTAAATTCAATTAATGTCCCAAAAAAAGTAACTCCAAAAGAAACAACCCACAACAGCCAGATTGCTTACCAGGGAAAAGCCTGAACAAACAAAGCCTACTGCAAGGCCAAAAGGTCAGCAAGCTGCTAGAGCCAAGGGCCTCCTGTCGAGAACATGCCGATTCCCTCTCACATGTAATTACACAAATCTTGTGCAAATCCAAAAGTTACTCCACTATGAAAGGCGTCATTCCACCTTCAAGTTCTGCTGTCACTAACGTGTACATCAGATGCGTCACATGGCCAGGCCACCTGAAGTCCAAACCTGGATACCTTAAAAAAATAAAAATATCCCAAATGGTCTTCGACATCTGAATAGCAACCTGGGCGCAGAACGGCAGGGGAAGCCCATACACTCTTTCCTGCAGACCAGTCTTCCGCTGTCCCCACCATTAGCTAGCTCAGAACTAAAAAAGTTACCAGCCAAGGCCCGAGCAACATCAATTTGAGTTTTGGCACCTCGCAGCGCAACTACAAATGACCTGGCCAAGGAAACCCAGTGGCCTAAAGCAGGGACCCCCGTCTGGGAAGGATATCTGGCTCAGACCCAAAGCTAAGCATGCAGCGTATCACAAGACAGGCTCTGCCGCTTTGATCACCTTGAGCACCACGCTGGCACGGGCAAAGGCAAGACGACAACAGGAAGGACAGAAGAGACAACAGCACATTCTGGAGAAGGCAGCACTAAGAGGCCCAACTATAAAAAAGTTTCAAACCAGTAGCCTACATGAAAGCACAGACGCAGTACTTCAAGAGGAGAAATGGAAAGTTAGTCCCAGACAGGGGCCTTGCACAGCAGACTGTACCAGTGTGCTTAAAGCACAAACGAACCACACCAAATCTTCATCTGGAGGGAAGAGCCACAGGCTGTGCGCGGTGTAAGTTATTTCTTGCGTCTCCTTTTAGATAGGCTACTTATAGTCGGTAAGAATACAAGTGAACTAAGACAGATGGTGGAAACACTTCCCTCCAAATAAACTTTTCAGGATCCTCATAAACAGGTTAAGAAAAACAGTCAAGTAGTCCCAACTACTTCTGGGAGGGGATTTTAAGACAGACATCAATACAGTATCCTACAGATTTTTAACTGGGAGTTGATTCATTTTACACTATCTCAAACTAAAGATGGATTACATCTACAGCTATAGAGTGTGTTTAGCATTTACAAAACACAGCCATTCAAAAATACTAGAAACTGCAATTCACATACCAGAGATTCACTATAAAGAATATCAGAATTTCAGTAACAAATCTCATAACCTGAGAAATTAAATTCTGACTTGAACTACAACATATCCACTCTCAATTAATACACCACATCTATAAATATGAAAATTGACGTAAGAATGACAACCGTATAATATATTCAATCCATCCTTTAAAAGAAAATGCACAGAATTAAGTGTGTGGGATTTTAAAATTTGTTTTCATTTTTAAACACCATCTTGGACATAAAACTTTTCAGAATAATACAACAGCTGAAACTATATTTTGAAAATTAAACTTTTCAGTCGACAGGAACAGCCATCTCCAAGTAATAGTGACTGGCAGAAAATATGCATTAATCTCTGACATCAACTAAGTTATTTTGCACCTGTAATTTCTTACCAACATATCAAATACTTAAAGCATGCAAACGCTTTTATAGGAGTTGACAAGTATCATTATCTCCACCATCAGGGCACACGAGGCTTACAGTTTCTCAGGACTCGCTCCACGCAGCGGTCAGGATGCAGGCACACGACAAAAACCCCAGCAGCCCGCGAGCGCCAGCGGGGAGAGGACGCACGTCCTGGTAGCTCAGCCTATTGGCAGGCAACCCACGTCACCAAACCCCGATTGCTCTTGGTCAGGTGCCCATACTTCGGCTACAAAGCCAGAAAGGAAAACCAGCGTTGCTTTTCAAGGCTGATAGCCTTTCTAACAGGGTAGGCTGCAGCCACTAGAAGACCCAGGCACCTCCTGTATAGCTTTGGGAGGGGGGGTTGTCATCCAAGTTGTGAAATCTCCTATTAGAGGAGGACAGGGGGAGAAAGGGGAAGAGAGACAGAAATAGCCTATTATACCAGTATCATTTTAGTTCTTGTTAGCTCATGAATTGCTTATTGGGATTCCTTTTTGGCTGCTTGCCCAGAACAGTTGGAGGAAAAAAAAAACACAACACAAAAAAGTAGGGAAGCCAACCCTCAGTGAACCCATGAGGCTCCTGTTGGAAACATCCTCCTTCCAGGGTCTCCCCTTCCTAATACCAGCTCACCAGATGCTCTGGCCCACTCTCCTGGCTGCTGCAGGGTTGGATGGGTGTTAAAACCGATTCAGTGTCTTCCCTCCCACCAGCTGGGGACCATAGCTCACAGGACATACTCCACAGGGACAATGGAGTTAGCGTATTTTACCTAGAATCATCAACTTGAACATCCTATTTAAACGTATACAAATCTAAACAGACCAACTTACTAATACAGAAACTGATCTCATTTACCAGTGAAGCAATTACAAACAGAAGCACAGAGATTTGTTAAACCTAAGTGGAAGGCTCCAGCAACTTGGTTTTATTAACTCAAAGCCCAATTTCACTGATGACATATTTACCTAATATTTATAGACAGTCTCTGAACTAATTTATTATATCTTTGTCTAGAGCTTTTTTCCCCCTTCAAAATGACCCTCCTTAAAACAAAGCTATTAACTTATTTGTGCCAATTTGTGGCTTTTGCACTTACACTGAAAAATCCTCTAGAGACACATCTATGCTAGATGCCCTAAACACCAAGCAAAGACAAAAATACCCCCATGTGCTGCCCCAAACAAACAAATCAAAGACTCTGTCATGAAAACTACTCGGAAACCAAGAACTGGAAAAAGCTGAAGAGCACCAAACTTCTGGAGCTAGGTAAGGACTGACAGTCTTGGCTCCTCAGCACTATACCACCTCGCTTCCAACCCTGAACCCTCCAGAAAAGAATCCATAGCTCTGAACTGTGTAACTACACTCCCTATAAAATACACATGGAAGGTAGGTATCTCTGAATCAGATTCAGCGTTGTCAGTATACTGAGCTGGATTTTTCCAAGGCAGAGCCTACAGAGCGTCAGGAGACTTCTTACATTTTGTTTGAAGTAAAACACATAACACACCAAACGGCACCAACTCAAGTCTCAGCAACAAGCTATGACAGCAAAAGGAAAAGCTAGTGAAAGGAATGTGTTAAACCAGACCTTCTTCCAGATTTGAGTGCCTCCCTGAATGTCAGAAATAGATGCCTGTGTCAGATCAGGATCACTGTTTCACTCCTCCCTTGGCAATAGGTGCTTACATTATCTATTTTGAAAGCGGGACTAGATCCCTTTTGAAAGAGAACTGTGGGTGCAGAAGAAATGGAAAAGAAAATAAAGTCCATTCTTTTGATACAGTAGCCTAACAAAGCATTTGCACACAGCACGAGAAATTCCCATGCAATGTGACTGTCAGCCAGAGGAGACTCAAGACTCCATCTCTCATCTCCCAAGAGGGTGCACTTAACATCAACCACCAGCACACTCCCTCTTGCTCTCTCATCAGAGCTGTAAACCCTGCTAAGATGAAGAAAAGGCTCATGAAACAACAGCGAGAGCAAGCATGAACAGCACAAACTTTCTGTAGAAAAGGCACAGCTCTGCCTCCCAGAAGAGATTGCCTACAGAATTCTTTGATTCTGGCCACTACCTGCAGGACTGCTTGGGAAGAGACGCCTGCTCACACTGAAAGCCAGCCACTTGAAGCCAGCCATCGGAAAAAATACACTTTTCTCCAAAATGGACTGAAGAATTGAAGGCCATGGCTTCAAGGAAGGGATGGAGAGCTGACAATTGCTAGATAAGTCTTGAGAATAAGTTAACATCTATTCCTATAAATGGCCTTTTTCAGCCACAGATTTCACTTCCTGCCAAAGGGAAGGCAGGAAGAAAAGGCTGAACTAGAGAAATATTCAATTAAAGCATATGTGGAACAGAAATATTACTTGGTCAGGCTTGCACATCATGGTCCAGTTATGGCCATTTGAAATAATTCCCCCCTGCCTGCCCCCTCCCAAGTCTTTCCTTGCAAACCCGCCCAGCACATCATATATGCATTTAAAGTCTTTCTAAGCTACAGCGGAAGCCATCTATGTTAGACTGTTCTTCTTCACCCTGTCACTCCTGATTACAGTTTCACTTCTAAATACAGTAAGCACAAAGAGTCTAGGATGGTATTTCCTTGTTAAAACTTAACAGAGAAAACAAGCATTAGGAAAACAAGATATAATTGTTTCTAAGTTCTGTAATGATAACTACAAAAATCATGATTTCCCATGTTTCTGCAGACCACCAGCTTTCACATGGGGGGGAACACAGTACAACAAACAACAACAAAACCTCAACAGAAACCTACAATCCTATAATCTCATAGTAGACATCTTAAACCTGGAAGAAGTTTGGTCCTTGGGCTCACTTCAACAATGGACTTAAGCACATGATTAGTTCCAGTAGTTAGTGGTATCTCCCACATACTCAAGTACCTTGTTAAATCATGAATTGCAGCTTTCCAGCAAAAGCAAATGCCATATGTATTTTTCAGTACCATTCACTGGGAAGAGAGGGTTTTAATACACATTGTAAAAATGCGTGCTAAAAATTTCTACTAAAATTTGTTAAAGAGGTTTAGGAAATCGTCTTGAAGAGCTTAGTTACTGCTGAGTCAGTATAGATCAAGAAATCAAGCAGAGGGCTCAATGTAGAGCTTTATTCCCACTGGCTTAAAATGATTTGTCCATGGACCCAAATACTGCATAAAAAACTTCTGCACCTAGAAAAATGGGAATAATTCCCACCCTTTGGCAAAGTACTTACAGAAATAATTGAGACATTCCATAAATGCTACCTTCAATACATCTTCTTTCAAAAGTCAGGTTCTTTTGAGGAAGTTTTCATTGCCCCAAACAAATCATACCTTAAACAAGACTTGGAAACACAAGTGGGAGTAAGAGCCCAAGTCAAATACTACAGCATTTAGGCATGACATACTACATACACTTTTTAATATATATACACACATATACACACACAAAAAAAAAAGGAATGGTGTAACTTTACAGGACTGAGGGACTAAAATAAGAAACTAGATTCATTATGGATAAATTTATCAACTCATACGTGGAAAAACAATCCTAGCCTCACATACAAAATGATGGGCTCTGGCCTGATCATTACCACTTAGGAAGATGATCTCGGTGTTACAACTGACCGTTTTTGCTAAAATGTCAGCCTGATGCTGAATGGTATTTATACCGCATAAATCCATGGTTTACCCACACTTCAAATTTAGCGTGCAGTTCTGGTCTCCTTATCGCTCTTTCTTCCAGAGGGGCTCATTTGGCTCACTACGTAGACTAACCACAGGCTCAGGAAATCCTATATGCAGCAAATCGTTGAAGACAGAGTTTAAAATGAGCGTAGCCCACAAATTCACCCTGTTCTTGCCTTTCCCTAGGTATCCATTTATAACCTCCATGGGATAAAGAAGGTTGAGTCGGATCAATTTTGAAGTCTGAATCAGTGCGGCCACTTTTACCTTCTTATTCACTCCAACTTAGTGATCATCGAAAGTAGTATATCACAATGACATACTGTTTACAACTGTTCTGGAAACAGAGGCATTTCCTCATCGATAAATCAGCTGACAACTTTTAGACAAGGCTTCCAGCCATTTTGCTGCTCTTGCAAACATAGATACTACATTTCATAAATGCCACAGCACTCACACTTATTAGCATATACACACTTGAATCTTTCCACTGAAATAAATATCCCTGAACCAAATTTCTAGACTGTTTTAACTGAGTTTGTGATGCTATGGAACTTTAAAAAGAAAACCCAAACTCAGAGTAGCTTTAGTACACATTTTAATTATTTTATTAGTGTTAGACAAAAGCAGTATTTCAAGGCAGCAAAAATTACAGATCGTCTACACATTTAAAGCTCTTCTATGAAGAAGAAAGTTTTGAGTACTAGAAACGTCAGACAGATTACGTACAGAAAAATCCTGTAAAGCCTTTATGAGATTTTTTTTTTTTCCGGTTTGTAGCAAGGATGATGAAAGCTTTCAAAACATTTGGAGTAGCTCAACACCAACAGTCTTCCCTTTCCCAAATTACTATGCTGCTTCTGAATTCTCAACACTTGCCACAGAATAAGTCTACAACATTCTCTTGATACTAGACTACATCAAAAAAGAGAAAGAAAAAGCCCTGCAAATGTGTTTTCTTAGTTGCATTAAATATACCAATCCTAACCCACTCATACAAATGAAGTGGCTACTATTAGCATGTATTTCCACATGTAAACTATTCACTTTTCCATATTTAATGTATGTTACCGTACTATTTCTTTGTGACCGAAATTAAAACCTAATCCAATATTTACTAATATTTATTCTCTTCAGTAGATGGTAGAAGCTTTATCTTAATGTTTGCCTTCTCCCCCAACTCATTCATTGAAAGTCTCCTGCTTGAAAAGTATTAAGTATTCTAAAAGGATATGAATTTCATTTCCAAAAATAGGAAACAGGAGTACATATCAGAAAAACTGACATCAGCACATACACTTACTGTCTCATGACAGTTGCAGCCACGAGCTTTTTTGTCATCTAGCTAATACAGAGATTCATGTCTCCGAACCACAACTCCTGTGTTCTGAGAACAGACTTTCCAAACGGTTTATGGGCTTACTGTATTTGAGTAGCAGTAGATTCATCACTGAACAGCTGGAGTTTTGCCCAGGAAAACAAACTATATTCTATACTGAAGAGAGGGACATGATGATTAGGCCTTTCATATTCCTCTCATGTTGAAAATTATGGAATTATCAGAAAACTGTAATCATGAAAATGTTAAACTAAGGAGAATGTATTTTTACAGCAAATGAACATAATTATGTTTACCACATTTGAGCCCGAAGCTGGCTGGCAATTCAGTCTGTATATAGACAGCAAGATCTGATTCACTGTCACAGGATATGAATAAACCAGAGCAATGCAGTGTGAATAACAGTCTTCCTCTAACAAAACCAAGTATTAGCGTGTACATAATACTCCAAAAGCATCATAGAATACCATAAATAGCGATTTCATAAATAGTAGTAGTTGAATAGTTTTAACCTTAATTCTAAAAATCATTCTTGAACTAGATCTTTGTAACAGGAGACTTTTGGAACTGTCAAAATGCTCTATTTCTAACAAATCTATGGTTTTTAATAGATTAGATTATATAGAACTAATTTCTGGAGCTGATGAAGGAAAAGTGGTGACAGGTAATTTGGAATCATAAAAAAGTAGAAATGGTAGCATGCATACTTCATAACCTTTCCTCATTTTTTCTAATCCAAAAAGCTACTTGTGTGTCTTCAGCACAGTGTTCCCCTCCTCCTCAAGACCAGAATTTATAAGTCTTAATTAAATATAGATGAGATTTTTAAAATAGCACTAACTCATCCTGCATAGTTGGGGTCAAAACATGGTTAGTTATAAGATGAAATGTAGCACCCTTCCAGTTTATAAATATCTAATACAAATAAAAAGTGAAAAATATAGCCAAATCTTGCCAACTATAACCTTTCCCCCTCCAAGAACACCCAAAGCTTAGTGCTTATCTAGTTGTTCTGCCTGCTTTACACAGCAGACAACTAAAAAAAAAAAATCCTTCCCTGAGTTGCTCAATCTTCTGCAAATGCCAGTAACAACTGGTTCAAACACAAGTTAAGCATCGGAGACAAAAGGATTCTCCTCTTGCCCTTCTTCAGCAAGCCCCTGTGTTCCAGCAAATATCACCCCACCTTCACCACAATGGCGACAGCTTACATCTTTGAGACTCCAATATCTAACTGCCTTCTATTAGCTGCTTCAGTAATCCTGCTTTCTATTTCAGTCCACGGAATAATTGTTGCCTTTTATCCACACAATGTAAATGCCAAAATAGGCCACAGGTCAACTTAAAATCAAAAAGCTGCAGACTGAAGGCTGAGGAATGCTAGAGCAGCCCTAGGTCTTCTCTATCCACTCCTTACACTGACACAGATGTGAGAAATGTCTGGGTTTAAAAGCAATTAGTTACTTGGGTTTTGCATTTTATATGTTCTTCCTAAGAAGACTAGCTTGATTATTTTCCCTTTATTAAGAAAAGCAAAAGATTTTAGTATTTTAAGAGACTACTGTCTTCCTGCTTCTTTAAAAAGGTTAACACTCTTAATAATGAAGTTTAATTTCTTTCACTACAAATAAATTACATGTTTGGAAAATAAATCTCCTTTTTATATCTAGTGTAGATGCTACCAAGGAATAAAAATAACTTCACACAAGAGCTACTTGCTAACAAATGCATACATGGAATTCTGCCGGCACGTCTCAGCAGCATGCATAGCTTTTCTAGCTTCCGGCTTTAAGCTGCTGCATTAAGTATACAGCATGGAAAGGCATACAACAGTCAAACTGATGTTCAGACAAATACTGATGTGATTTGACTGATGTACTGTGATTTTTCCTTTAAAAAAAGGCATTGTTCTTAAGTTAAAAATTATTCCCCAAAGGACTCTCCACATATTTCCCAATAAAATTATCAGTTGTTAAATAATTACCAATCCTAATTTACAACATATAAAGCACAGTCTGACCACCTTACCATGTCCTGAAACTAGAAGTACTGATAGTTGTATATAAAAAACTAAGCCCTCAATCACGCGCATGGTTTGTCACCAGGTTATGTGCCAAAACTTCTGCACTGAGTTGTGCAAGAAATTTTTTGCCCAGCAGAGGATACAATGGGATATTTATGCTGGTATAATACATCTTGAAAGAGAAACAGATGTAATGTTTTAATCCATACAACAAATTAACACGATGTGATCGATCTAGTCAGTAGAAATCAAACCTACATAAGCAAACCTGAAGACTTAAGCTTAAACTTTTATTATTTGTTAGATCTTTCTGAAAACTCACCTGTGTGTTCCCCCCCAAAGCAGCTAGTACCAACAGTCCAAGATACCACACACATGCATCAGTGGAAGATCCTAACTTCATACCTAATTAAGTACATCCAATGGTACCTCTTAATATTCATTAAGAGAACTGAATTTTGTTCACAAATGAAGACTGCAAAGAAACATTTAAAATTTTAAGTGGTATCTGATGTGTCAATTATACTTAACAATGATGATCAACATGAAAGACTAGGCTTACATTAAATGATGTTTAGGTGATTTAAGCCATGCTGACACTCCTTCCCAGTAGTTTATGTTGACAAAGGGCTTTCTGCTGCAGAAATTGCGACACAGTAAAGCTCTGCCAGCCATAAGACACTGCAAAGATGCCAAATACATTTAAGCAATGTTTCAATACCAGCTGATGCATCTATTACAGATCCGACCAGACCCCTTTCAAATATATTTCCTAAGTATTAGATTTAGAAAAAGGGACCTTTTCACCACCAGGACTGTTTGTGCAGAGGGCGTGCTGACAGCCAGGACCACCCCACTGGTACCAAGCACTGCCCATGACTAATCTGGCACCAGCAAGCGATGGTAAGGAGGAGGCTACAATACACAACACTAAGCAACAAGGCAATGCCTGGCAATTTCTACTTCATATATTACTACAACACACGCCCCCCCCCCCAGCACCATTTTTGGCCACTGTTGGATTTCCTCCCTTCTCCCCATCCCCCAACCAGGCTCCAAACCTTGAAGTAACCTTGTTCTGTTCCCCCCCCAGAGACAGCTCCATGCCTGAAACATAACCTCTAAT
This sequence comes from Phoenicopterus ruber ruber, assembly GCA_009819775.1. Lineage (NCBI taxonomy): Eukaryota > Metazoa > Chordata > Aves > Phoenicopteriformes > Phoenicopteridae > Phoenicopterus > Phoenicopterus ruber. The sequence continues at coordinate 13,053,695 of CM020227.1, forward strand.
CTTATTTTCTATTTCTAGCATACAATTCACGACCCTTATCCCAATTTTTTAAATTAAATATCCTCCATGTTGCAGACTCTGGTTCCTATAGTCAGGATAGCTCACAGAGTATGTCAGAATTTATAACCACATGTTTCTTGTTGAGGACAATTTTACATTACTTTTAAGAGCATTAGAAACATATAGTATTTATGCAATGTAGGTTTAAAAGCCTTCTCTGAAAAGAGAGGTTTTCAATACTACTCTCAGTACTCCACTGCAATGAAACAGCTTATTTGTTAGAAGGTTTAGATAAAGACCTTAAAGTACAACAGATCTGCACTTCAGGGCAGTTTGCAAAGCAAAGTATTAACTTCCAGCAATTATTGATACTTGGAGAGTATCTGTGGACATCAAGCTAAAGTCTTACCAATTACAGGGTTTTATTACAAAGGAAGTCTTCTCATCTGACACCATCTATTTACAAGAAGGACTTTGCTTAAACTTGTTTGGTTTTTTGCAACAACAAAATATGTCATTTGTTTGCCATCGATTCTGTAACATTTCTTACACAAATAAAACTAAAAATGGCCTACTGGATCAGATGTCCATCTAGGCCACAATAGCAACGGTCAAAATTTATACTTTTAATTAATTAGTACTATCCATAACCCTCTTTCATATTTTTATCAATTAAACCAAATTTGTGCAGTTGTTAGGACAAAGCGTTCCTCCATGCACAAATTCTCCCACAAAAGCACTCTGATACAGAACAGCTCCCTGAAGAACGAAAAAATATTTTTCTGTCTCCAAAGTGCTGAGAAACAAGAAGTTTCCAGGATGCGTCCCAAGCCTGGAGGTTGCAGACTGACGCAGCCATGCCCTCTCAGAGCTGCAGAGAGTTACAAGTACACGTGTGCGTCTTCATCAGCCACACGCTAACGCTCTTCTGCCTACCCCAAAATAAACTATTTCAGCCGCAGAAAACACATCCCCACAGAGCGTGGAGGGAACGTCTGTCACTGTTCAGCTGGCTGTGTGCTTACCCTGCAGAGAGGAATTGATCTGGTCGCTGTGCATTAGTGAATGCCTTCACTTACACACAGTGCAAGTGAAAAAAAGTGAATTCCAATGTACCCACATAACAAAATATTTATAACGCTTATACCAAGCTAGTAGCTACTCTTTCAAAACAAGGCCAACTATATTGATAGGACTTTCTGTTGATTAATCGGAAAATTAGTCAGCCTTGGATGCCAACAGCAAAGAAATTGCCCCTAGTACTTCACAAAATTACTTTCTGAATTATATTTTAGACATAACCAGTTATGGGACAACCTGACCACATAAGCAAAATTAGGAAAGGAGGAGTAATCCTTGAACTAAGATATGAAGTGTTATGACGTGTTTTGTTAAATTTATATGGATCTTATCAACATGTTTTACAATAAATACAGTTTGTTTCGCATTGGTCTGCACAGGCAGTTCTAGTAAATACCGTTAGTTTGTTCCACTTTCTCTCTCCCACTCCTTTAGCTTCCATCCTATTCTCAGCAGGGCATCATTTGAATTTATTGATAGTTCCACAGAAATTGAATAGTGCAAGTGGGAGGACAGCCTCTAGCAATTAAGAATAAAAGCAGATAAGTGAACATAAATCAGACTAGAGAAAAACAAGTGGGAGAACTTTTTAAGGTAGCAGAGCTAGATTTTGAAATGGACTGGAAAACAATAAATACAGAAATTGTGAAGTCAAGAGTCATTTCATCAGCGTACTTATATCAATTTATACTATGAAGCAAAAGTTAGCACAGTAACAGGAGCAGTGCAATCAAAAGTAGCCCAACATGAGAGTCATTCCTAGCTGGCTACTAGGAGAGTAACAATACTTTCTTTCCTTACTTAAAAAAAATAAGTAAAATTACATTGTCAACATAAGCAATAATTGCAAGTCAGGACTGCCTTTCCCCCAGCAAAAAAAGGATGCTATAAAAACATATTCTGAATGGTAACTTCACTGAAGCTTTCAAACATTGACCCTTAAGACTCTTCACTCCACCCCAAAATGAGGACTAGAAACATCTCAAAAAACCTCACTGAGATTCTCATGTCAATGAATGACAGCCACAAAAATTTATCATAGCACTAGGAAAATATTTGCAAGTATGTTTTCAAAAGGATACTGTTATTCAAATGGAAAAAGAGTATCACACCACCACTGTCCAACAACCCAACTATTTCAAAATATTAAATTCATTAAGCATTTTATTACTGTGGTCTCCATAAAATACATAATTAAAGAATATTGCTTGTCGATGTAAATGTAATTTTTAAAATGTTTTCCCACAGTCTTTGCTTTTAGTATGAAAGTTACAGAAGCAATAATACTGTCCTCACTGAGGACTTTAGAAAGAAGGTCTTTACTTTTTCAAACCTGTTTCCACTCCCATCTTTCATAAACTTGTGGGAACACCGTATAGGTGGTTTTAATCATGTAAGAATATTCTTCATTAGTCATAAAGAATGCAAACCAAATATGTACCAAAGTAAATCCATACTCGACACCATTTTAAAATCCTTACTTCATTGGAAAAGGGCTTCTGGAATATAATCACTGATGAAGGCTGGAGATGCATGATAATTTGTGCCTTAATTTTGAATAAAGCATGCAATAAACCTTTTGCTAAGTCAAAACAACCCTTTTAATATACAATAGTTTATATGAAACATTCAAATTACTCAATGAGCATCTGAAAACAACATTTAAGCTCACTGAAAATGCAGGGATTTTTTTTAAATTTCTGAAAGGAAATCTGAGTAAGATTTCTGAAAAATAATGCCTTCCACTGACAGGCCACCAGCATCACCAGGTGAAGCCATCGTAGTGCAAACAGCAATACTGTTACTACCGCTGTTAGTACTGGAGCTTAAAGAACCACAGATCATCATAACAGCTGATTAATTGTTTCGTTTCGTATTTAACAATACAGTTATTTTTTAAAAATTAATTTAACAAGTCAATTTTAAACATTAAGTATATTAACATGATCTAGTAAACATTATATTTAAGATAAAATTCATGGCCAAAATAGACAACGTGTGCCTTCTGACTCTGCTACCTGCCACAAACTTCCACAAAACATCCGATTCAGCCCACGTGCAGCTTCCCTGCCAGGTGAGCCTGTCACCTGCTATGAAACCCACCTTCCCACAAAAAGCCAGACACTGCTGTAATCAACCCCTTTCAAGAACCACAGCCAGAGATCTTTTGTTTTAACACAGATCTCGTCTAAGATGTTCCCACATATTCACTGCTTTCAAGTTCTTCCAGCCCCAGTGGAACCATCACACAATGACTATGGGTCAGCCAGACTGATTTTGGACAAAACTCAATGCCCACTACTACTCCATAATCAATATTACGGAAGCAACTCCTTCCACACATGTCTCAGGAGAAGGCAAGCAAAATTATTACTTAGGCAAAAAGTTCACCTTACATCTGCTTTAAGATAAACAACACAGTAATAGACCCCCACAGAACAATTGACTGTTTGGAAAGAAACCTGCTGCTAGACCCCAAGATGTAAGGCTCAAACTTCCACTATAGTTCTTTACTATATTCTCTATTTACAGAGGATACATCATCTTCCACATTTTTTCCCCATCAGGCAAGCTCTGACAAAAACCTGAACTTTTATGTACTCTGCTCCTGAATTACTGATGGCAGCAGAAAGTGCAAATCGCTACTGCACAATCAAACAAAAGAGCTAACGCGCTTCTGCAAGAAGGACTTCCATCCATTCCTGTTCTCCAAAGCATTCTATGGAAAAAACCTAGAACACTGTGTTCCTACTGCTACTAATATTCCTTCCTTCCAAGGCTCTGTAAGGATCTTGGTCTATTTCTAGAGTTATTCTGTTAGGCAATTACAACTTCTATATTCTGCATAAGCCTACAATATATATCTGTAGAAATCTCTCAGGAGACACTACAATGAATAAACACAGGCATGCTACATTTATTTTTTGCATCTTCTTTTCAAAAAAAACTATTATAATACCAAGTCTGCAGTTACCTGCAATTTTTGAATACTGAAAATATATCTTGCTTTTAATTCAACAACATTGGTCCTATTTTCAGTTTCTTTTTCCTACTTTTAGATTCACTCCAGCAAGCTTAAAAAACACAGTATTAGAGATGCATCCTGACTACACATTAAGGTATTTATATATTTGTTTTTATCCACTATACAAAATACATATTTCCTGCATACACCTAACAATACCTGTTATGTGCATATTACATCATGTATGTTCTCCTTTATTAAGAAATATGAATTTCAATGGGTCATTTTCTCAAAATTTCCATTCTAGAAATAAATATTTACCTTCCTTCAAAATGTCCGGTAACACTATGCAGCTGGAGCAGACCATACCACTTTTTGCATTTATTATTTTATTAGGAACAATGTGTACTACAGTCAGAACTAGGACTAATCGCAATCAGAGTATTATTTGATACATCAAGGGATTTTTATCCTCAACTACCACTCAGGTATTGAAGGAGAGTTTAAGCAGTGCTTCAGCTGCACAGACACTAACATTCATACCAAACGGAGTTTAGAACAACAGGAAATCTTTCACATTTTCAGCACAGCAGATTCCTCTCTCCATCCTTCAGCTCACATTCCAATCCTCACTGTGTAATACATACAAATAGGAGAGTTTTAAATGTGAATTAAAGTGTAAAGCAGAAAAAAGGAGTAAAAGGAGGAAAAAAATAATCAGAGGGAGAAAAGAGAAGGAGAGTGACTGGATTCAGCAGCATAAGAAAATTAGATGACTGTGGGCTTGGCAATGAAACTGATGGTTTTCTTTACGGTGTATCAATATGGTGATACTCAAAACTGAGGTTAAACGGTATTTTAGGGCTCTCAAGTGCTATTGGTAAGGCATTCTGCTGCTTTTTGAGTTGCTGTATGCATATCAGCAAATAATTTTAAACAGTATAGCCACTTGTAAAATGGAGTCTTATCTTCTCTTACAGCTAACGTATTATTCTCTGTCTGGAACAGAAAACTCTTCCATGGACTGCTTTTCCTGTCTTTCAGGTGATGATGCTGGCATTTCTTTGCCTCTGAAGTTGAAACACATAGACTCCATTTACGTAGACATTTCTTTGTCCATATTTTGGACAAGACAGTGGATTTTTATTGGTCAGAAGTGGTGCCTATTCACTACTAATAAAAACAATTTCAATATTATATTAAGCAATCCATACTAGTAACTTCCTAGAAGATAACTACTCAAGAAAAGACGTCAATGAAAAAAAAAATCTTGTGGCATCTACGTTTTTACCACACACCAATGCTGTAAAAATCTGAGTATCTTATCCTCATTTAAACTCGCTATTCATGAGTGAATGGAAAGGTTTTTACCTAATTATTTGTTAATTCTAAAAAAAAATCACATTGAGTAATCGCAGTGATTACTCATTGAGTTTATGACTATGAGTAGTCGCTTTGCTATGTTTCTTACCGTAGTCTTCAATATGAAGGTATTTAACAAGAAACCAAAATCTTTGAACACAGAAAAGAAAACAAACAGGAAGAGAAGAAAGCAGAAGGAGACTCATTCTGGTGTAAGTGTGAGTAAGCCACAAGTACCTGCCACACAACCTACAGCTTACCACCAGTCCAAGCTGAGGCAATATCTTCCATATCAAAGAACATAAGTAGCAGTTTAAAAAAAAAAATGAATTAATTTCACCAGTGAAAAACAAAAAATAATTCTTTCCTTCACATCAACTACAAAGCATCAATTTCAAAGTATTACTTCTTAAAATGCTAGTTCTTACCTAAAAGATACAGAAGGTCTTATCAGTGCTGGAATACACAACAGTTCTAAGACAAGGGTATCTTGCATTTGAGGACACATATTGGTATACATAAGTCAACTTGTCAAATGCTTCCCCTCTCAGGGATATTCTACAGCTGCAATTACTATTCCCTGCTTTTTTTCCAGAATATATTAAGTGGGTCTTCTGAGATCACCAGGTTTGGACTATTTCAGATGGAGTACTGTCCCTCATAACACTGTCTGTTGGACAAAATGCTATCTGTCTGTGACAGTGTAAGGTAAGTGAAAGCCAATGAACTATAGGTCTTAAGTCAATGGCGTGACATAAAAGAAGAAGAAAAAAACCCCTCACAACACAAACCCTTAGAGACAGCTAAATAAGGGATAAGAAGTTCACTAAGTCAACAGCGCTCTGAGGCACGATCAGGTTTTTCGCATGCTACCAAGTACTATAATCAATATTCACACGTATCTAGTTGCATAATATTTGCTCCAAGTCTACTGCTCCAAATTACACCAGTTCACCTTTGCTCACATTAGGATTCATTTTAGAGAAAAATATTTAGCATAGACATAGCATGCAAGATGCCCTGCATTCATACTATAATTTATTCCTCAACACACTGAACAACTGGATCAAAATACAGCTTACCTTCCTATCTACACTCGTAATTATGAGGACTGTACCACTTAAAACCTTAAGTTAAAAGGAGCATAATTATGTAGTGTAGAAAATTTCATAAACTATACTTATACTTGTTTTTCTTGATATATGACTTGATGTGCAGTGAAAAACAACCAGCACAGCAGAGATGAGCAACTCGTGCTCCAGAACAGAATATATCAAATAGCATATGCAAGGAAGACACAGTATATTATTTCCCTGAAGCCACAAGAATTTTTGAAAAGAAACTGCCTCATCTGTGCTAAAACAACGTCAGAACAAAACACAGATACAACTTTTCAGCAGAAAGTCACTGACTGAAATACATCATTTTCTCCTGTTTCAGGATGCAACTTAAAGTATCAGTAATGACATACTGTATCAGAGAAAAGCATCCACTGGCTACAACGTGAAGCTGAAAAAGCCCATAAAAACGCAAATGTCTCAGGAAAAAGAACAAACAAGTCACAACTTAACATCAAGCCAAATTTTAATCAGTCATATTAGCAGTAGTCATCTCCATCTATCACAACGCACAAAGTTGAGGGCCATGAAGGCCTTTCAAGTGGAACAAACACATAGCAAAAGGTGTTGAGACAAAAGAAGACAGCCTAGACAGATATTTTCCATCAATAATCCCCCAAAGTGCAAGGGATGGAGCAGCACACATTAAAACACAAAACAATAAATAAGAAGGTAAGGACAGGCAATTCTGAAGAGACCAACAGCAACATGCTAATCTACAGATATTTCCTCAGAAACTGGCTTGAGATGTTTAGTTTAAAAACACACTAAATTGTCACAAAACCCCCACACGTCAACGTATGGCACAAGCAAACTCTGTACAGCTGTTTAAGAACAAATTTAACTTAATATATGGTACCTTTGAAGTCAGAGGAACTATTCAACCATGAACTCTGATATCTGTAAAGCCACAGCAATTCACACACCCAGTATTCAGTCCAACGTGTCTGATTAAAGCATACTCTTCAGAAAAGCATCCAGAATCAAAGACACCATGAAAGGTTTTGGAGTAGTAACTCTCTGACATCTGACCAGCAACAACTTAAATAGTGTTAGAGATTCAGTGATAAAAACACCTCCTGATGCTTGACAGACAGCATCTATGATTTGAAAGGGACCTCTGCAGCCCTCATGGTCACCGTGATATGGAAAGAGAAGGCAGAGTAAAAGAAGAACTAGAATCTTTTAACACATGTTCACGGGAAACATAATTAAGAGGCAATTCATGGTCTGTTATTCATTTGTCCGACTGTATCAGACAATCCTAATCAAACCTCCTAAAACCCAACTGTTCCAGAAACTAAAATGGAAAAAAGAAAAAACACTCTTTTCCTGCTGTGTCTTCAAAGGAAGAAAATGCACTTTTCCCAAAAAACATTTCGCTAAATCTTGTGTGTCAACTACAGATTTATTCTATCATACCAATCCATCACCACAAAAATGTAACATTCCTATATAAAAACAAAAAATGTATCATTAGTGGTTTTCAACAGATTTCGTGTCCAGCAACATCTGCAGAGCAATAGATTTCACTTAACCAGACCGGGATCTTTTCTAACCACAAAACCAAGCAACAGATTAATTTCAAAATAGCACAGGTCAGATGTACCACTTCTCCACACGAATAAAGCAGTAAGTGCACTTGACCAAACACTGTCAAACTAGACCATATGCTGTCCCATGACCCAAATTACTATTTCAGTTTTAAGACTAAATATTATAGGAAAGATAACATTTAAATTAGGGTTGATAACTTGGATCTGTAGAATACCTTTGCTAAGAAGAACTTGTGAACAAACTTGTGTTAAATTCACGGCCAAATTTTACATAAAGTTTGCTAATTACCAAAGTTATTTTGTAATAACTTGTCTAAAACTTTATGGTACCCACTCCTCTTTGGACCTGAAATGAGGTCAAAGTGCTGAATTCGACATCACAATCCATTGCCCTGGAAATTATTGCAATGTTTAGACAAAGAAGTTTATTATGAGATCTAATAGGATTGCTGGAGAGAAAATGTTTTCATTCTCTTCCCGAAAGCAACACAAGACAGACAGAAAGACTTGAAACTCTTTGAGTAAGAACTCTTCCAACATTTTAATACAGAACCAAGCATATTCCCAATAACAGTATACGTGCTCCTTTTTTCAGGGTTTTGTTCTAGTAATTGGCATTTCCTTCCAGCACCCCATACGGTTTTCATCAGCATGGAAGCCTCTTAAGAAAAATAAGCCACAGAATTAAAAGTCCGCTTACACTTGCATTAATTTAGGAAATTTAATTTTTAGTTAACCTACCCTGCTCTTCTATACATAAACTTCAGCAACTTCTCTTCAAAAATAGCTAAAACAGAAGTGCAAGTTATAATACTACCAAAACCTTAACCTTGCCTGTATCATAACTTGTGTATCTACACTGGTAGAAAAACAGTTTATTTGTACTCCACTATGAGTTAGTAAAGTACACCCAGTTTGCTCTCTGTAGGTGAAGAATGTACGAGTATCCACTCAAACCTCTGCTTTCCTGCTGACAACAGTGACAACTTACAATCTTTGATGATTTCATTTGCACTACTCAGAACTCAACTCAGTAAAACAAAATTCCAATCACTACTGAATCTTACACATTTTTTCCATTCTCCTTCACCTTTTATTTATTAAATGAAAGGTTTTAGCTTTTCTAAATGATACATGCATATTTAGCAGCAGCCCTACTTTTTCAGCACCACATTCACGTTCTTGATTACATCATCTGCTTGTCAATGTTCATGTCATGTAGGAAAAAGGGTATATCTTATTCCTTGTTATTTAAACATTTGCAAACTGTGTTGCTCAGGCAAAAAACCACAAATATCTAACTATGTCTTTGGTAAGTGGCTAAATAAAGTTTATTCTGGAGCTATGAAACATGCACTGATAAAGCTGGATTCCGTAACAATATATTTACAGTTTTAGCTAACACTATTCTACACCACCTGGCCTTCAATTCCTGCTTAGACAAAGAATTGCAGACCACTCAACAGCAGGCAATATTGCTATTCTTCCCTCCCGCCAAAAAATCTCCTGTCCTCAGGATCTTTCCATCTTTTACTGAACACAGGTGCCTTTAACAAATGATGAAAACTTGCATTAATTTTTACCTTTATTTGACAAACATGGTTTCTTCCGAGCATTTGGAGATGACTTCAATTCTACATTGAAGTTACCCTGCAAGACACATGCAGAAGAACATACAGATCTGGAAGAATGAAATTTTTAGGTAGCCTCTTCCTCCTTGTATTCTTCCTACTTCTACATAATACCATCTGGTGCAAGACTTGCAAATAGCATTCTGAGAAGAATTTTGAAATACTCAACAGAAAGATTACGTTCCTCAAATCTTTTGGAGTCTGGCATAGAATTACATTTACCCAAAGTGATCATTCCCCTGTGATGTCTTTTACTCAAGCTGTGAGGATGCAGACAGAAGAAAAGTCTTTCAACAAGAGGAGGAGTGTTTCTGTGTCTGTCTTTCTAGTCACTACAGCTTTCACTGGTTTTCAGTATTTTTGTTATATGCTGGGCCACATAAAAAGAATGTCTAGCTTCTTCAGGATGAGATTGCCAGCTTCAAGTATTTTTAAGGAACTTTTTAAAATATTACCTTGTACTTAGACTCTTAGGAAGCAACACTTAAAAAAATCTCCAGATTTTTCTGGAATGTGAGCTGTAGACATTCAGGTGCTTTATCTTTCTCCAGGGAAACTCTTGTGCTTGAACTCGAACTGTTCTTCTAAGGCACAATCAGCCAGGTTCTGTAATCTGTACAGAAGAGCAGGAAGTTCAGCTTTCATAAGTAAAAAATACACCTAGGAACATTGCTCTGAATATCCTGGTATCGGACAAACCATGTGGACATACTTCAAAGGATCTAATTTTACCCCAGTAAATCCAGAGGAATTCCCGATACCATCCAGAAACTCACAAACATACCAAATTATCACAGTGAGGTAATCCACTTGGGAGAATAAGAACACCCAGTTACTGACAGGATTACAGATATATTTCACTGCTAGATAACTCTCACACAAATAAATCACACTCGGGATGCCTCTGGAGAAGTGGAGAAAAGGTCCACCACAGTCCTTTCTTCCTGCTCTTCTCCTACCCTGTCCTCTACAACACATTCCATACACTGCTTTAAAGTTCCCAAAATACAGCATGTCAGAAGAAAGCATTAAAGAATCAAAGTTAAATATTACTGTTTCTACCAAGGGAAACAAACTTTCCCTTATATTCAGAAACTGTTCAAGTTGAGGAGTTTTGTTCCATTCCCAGATTGCGGAGTACGCTGCACAGAGCCTGTGAGGAATTTTGTGTAATTGCACAGTACCATTTAAGGGTCAACTCTGAGTGCACAACTAAACAAGAATCACACCTAAAATACTGCTATTAAACAACCAGTTGACATGTTGCCTTATAACTTTCTAACCAACACACATGTAGTGTCAGGAAAGAACAAAAATAGAATATCCAAAGCTGAGAAGGGATGGCTGACAAGGTGGTGGAGGGATCTTTCTGTTGAAATTTTCCAAATAATCTGTCTTTTGCAATGCTATTGTACAGAAATGCTTACCACATTAGCATCTGACAAGTACCCCACTGAAACACGACTAGATAAAAAACAAAGAGAGTCACATTGACCAAAAAACCCTAACCACTTGAAAAAGCAGAAAACTGTTAGAAAAGGCAAGAAACAAAAGACCACAAAGAAGGAATACAGCTATGTTGCAAGACAATGAAAATCTAGCTAGCCTAAAACAGAAGATATGCATCAGTCATTTCAAGGAGAAAATTTTACTAAAAACGTAAGCAGGAATTGGTCACAATTTAGCGAGGTATTGTAAAGATGTTTCCTAAGGAATTATCTTCTCTCATGTGACCCTAACAGTAAAAATACACAAGGTAAAAATTTATTTTAAAAAATAAAGACAGCTACTTTACAGCAAAACCTTTTTAAAGTTTTTGTTTTGCTTTTTAGCTAATACAGCAAAAATTCCATCTACTAGTGCTACCATGTTCTCCTATGAGGGCTTTCCTTAGAAGGGAGAGTATTTATTTCCTTTGTGAAAATACTTCTTCCAAGTAAAGCCCTAGAATATCCCACTTCAAACTTGAATTGTTTTAATAAAAAGTTGTAATAGGTGCTTGCCGTGATAAATTGCCGTATGTTATCATTAAACTGAAGCCAATGTATCACCGATGGTATGCAATACCACAGCTGGAAAAGTGTCTGACTTGCTAGAAAGGCTCTTGAACATGCCTGATAAGCCTCACAGAGCCTCAGCTACTCCCACCTCAGATACACCCGTACCGATCTTCACTCACAGACATCTCAGGATTCCCTCAGCCACACCTGGAGTACTTCGCATTCTCCTTCTCAGCCCTTTTCTTTCATTCTTCAAAGCTTAACCAGCATTTCTAGACCCTCTATTCTGCTGTTTCCCACACCACCCCCCTCTTGCTCTTGTACTCCAACGCTGCTCCAACATAGGTCCCTGGAAGTCAGTTTGCCTCATGCAAAGTTTATGACCTTAATAGGACCATGTAGATCAATCCCCTCAAATTTATCGTAAGTAATCAACACACTAATCTTCATTAATTACAGCAGAGTAAGACAAGATTGATACTTCAAGACCACAATTCTCAAATAATTTGTCTTGTCACATTAGAGCACTTCAAAGTGAAACACACCTCATTAACACCAACATCACCTTTTTGAAGTTTCACAGGGGAAAAAAAAAAAAAAAAAAAATCTTTTTTTAATTACTATTTTGGTAAAATTCAAGGACTGGACCAAAACGGTTATTTCACAAAACACTAGAAGACTGGGATCATATCAGACCAAATCAGCAATTAACCTGCAAAGCAGTATTTGTGAAACGAACACCTCCTACTCCCCACACATACACCTTAATAGTCTCTTTGGGGGCAGAAGGGATGAACATCTAAACCCCTCCTGCCATAAAGTTATCTTGAGCTACACAAACAGCAGAAGAGAAGAAACCCACACAAAGCCAGAGGCACAACAAAACACAACACCCTCATCGCAGGGGGGTCGGACTAGGTGACCCTTAAAAGGTCCCTTCCAACCCAAACTATCCTATGATTTGGAACCCATCTTTAACAAATTCTACTTAACTTTCAAAACACTTTTTCATCCTACCAGGCCGAACTTCAGATTTTACAGATATCAAGAAACAGCACCTTCTGTGGTTTAGATCTGCAGTCCCCATATAAGCTTCCAGCATTGCTTTCAGCCACAATACATACAAAATCTAAACAGAACCCGGAATACGATATTGCCTGGAGAGCACAAGATTGCCTGCGGCATGTTACTAATAAATCGTTGTTACCCAAAGGCCAATGAAGGTTAAAAAACACTAATCCAGACATATCACCAAGCTCTAGGAGGACTGGTGCGATTATAATGTAGATGCTGTCAAGCCTAGCAGAGCCAGTTGCCCTCTGAGCCAGCCCCAGCGCAATGTTTTGTGATGAGGTTACCCATGCTGCTGGAAATGTCATCTTTCATGTATGATATAAAACCCCTTCTATAGCTACTAACAATACCCTGGCATTGTTTGCAACATGTAGGGTGTTGCTCTGGCTAACATCCAATTCCAGTAATAATATTCTATCTACCTACAGTAACCACAAGAAGAAGATATTCTTCGTTTTCAGCCCCAAGTGGTTTTGCAGCGCAGCAGCAAGCTCTTAAAGAACTGACAGACTTAACTGCAAGTTCTGCATTTCACTGTGCATTTATCTGTCTGCACATATCAGGCATTTCTCTAAAACTGTAGAAACACCTTGAGATTACTGGGAATAAAGGAGCTCTTTTCATATGGCACAATTAGTCATATCAGCAGCGATAGCTATTTTGAGCAGCACCCATTAATCACTCTCATTAGCAGGATTTCTGGTGTACCAGCATTCATTGTACCAAGAACAAGTCTCTTCCTATTACAGTACTACTATATAAACAAAAGCATCAGCACAATTTCTCTTGAATTAACCCTGTTTTGAGTAACGAGAGGCAAGTGGCAGCACTTAAAACTACAGTCAATTCAGAGTATACAGGGAAGCTTACTTATACCTTATAGGACAGTAAAAATACAGTTTTGCTGCAAAGAAAAATTGGCCGTCATTTGTATGCTGGGGAAGAAGAGGTGTTGAAAAGTAATAAATAGTGGGAAGAAGTGGGGAAAAAAGCTCTCAGGTTGGAGACAGCAGGAAAAACAACCCACAGGAAAATAAGATTCAAGTAGAAAAAGATTCAAGTGATCAAATACAAGTTGATGCCTAAGAAGTGGAAGAAACCTAGACTTCTCTTCTAAACATTTGTAGCAGATACTTTCCTATTACTTTGTATGAAGGATTATTTACCTGTTAATCAATTTTCAGAGTCTTGGAAGAGACTTTCAACTAGAAAAATATTATTTCTAATTTCCTAACACCCTTGAGTAACTCCTGATTCAGAACGAGAAATGCCAACAGAAGGATTTATGCCTCACACTGACCTAGGAAGCAGTGCCACAAGATGCATGGGAAGCAGCGGCTCCATGCTGCTTCCAGCCCGGTTCCTCACACTCCAAAGGTTCCACGAAGCCCCAGAAATGCGTATGTTGACCTGAAACACACCTTCTTCATAACCATAGATTAAGTACTTAGAAAGTCCTTCCTTCTAGGAGGGAAAGTACAGAATAAAAAATAAAGGAAGAAAATAAAACCTTGTACAAGTCTTGAACTTGGAAAAATAGCAGTTCTTTACAGAAGCAGGGTCCAGCTTATCTTCTGTAAAAATGTTGCCTAATAGAAGACTCCAGCCAAGTGCAAAATCATGTTGATATTCATGATACACAAATAGCACCTGTACACATACCAAGACTGGCCAACACTCCTGATCTCGTGAGCTGCATACCAAAACCTTCATGTGGCTGGGAGCTACACGACACATACCACATACCTCAGAGAGGTGAGGGAAGGGGAGCGTACCAAAGGAGCTTCAGCCACACATCGCCCACAGAACACACAACAGTTCCTAAAGAGCACCACTGCCCCTTTGCAAGACAGCACTGGGTTGAGAAAACGGAAACATCAAGCAACAATAGCCTTAAAATCCACAGTGATCTTTTCCCCAATCTCTAGATTTGAGATTATCCAACAGCCACACCGGCGGTCACAAGATGTAGTGCCATTTTGGGAACTAAGCCTCAACCTTTTTCCAGCTGCGTGTGCCTCCAGACCCACAGGCTGACCGACTCTGAAAAGCCAAGTTTATTGCGGCTACACACAACTGACGTACACCACTTTTCAGGACACCCAGACATCTGTTCCTCTATAAAACCAATAACGATAATAATAATGGCCAATTTATACCTGTAACAAGGTTTATAATCTCACGTAAAACAAACAAGATCTTTCAAATTTCTAAGCCAACATCCACCTGACAAATATATACCTGCACCATTTCCTCTCCATTCAAACAATAAAACCCCTCAAGCAGGGAGAAGCAAAGGTGTATTAGTGAAGTTTTAAGCTACAGCCCAAAATGAGTTGTCCTCTTCTGCTTGCAGTTACCATATGCACACAACGTACTAAACGTAAGGCTAGATACAACAAACAGCACTTTCAGTAAGCATCAGGTGAAAAATCTGTACGAGCACAGCCCACTGCAGTGGCCGCCCAGGCAGAGACACTCCTGCCCGCAGGCCTCCGGGCCGGGGGGCGCGAAGAAAACCCACCGCGGGCACCGCGACGAGGTGGGCTTTCGGGAGGCCGACGTTACAGCCCTCCCGAGGGGCAGCTCCCACCGGCACAGCCCGGGAGGCCCGCACGGCCAGCGGGGCCGCCTCACCGCCGGGAGCTGGCGGCGCCCGGCCGGGCCAGGGCAGCGCCGCGCCGCCCTGAGGCGAGGCCCCCGCGGCGGGGTCTCGCTGCCGGGCCGGGCCGGGGCGGGCTGGCGCCCCGGGCGGCCGCGGGTCACTATTTAGCAGGAAGGTGCGCAGGAATTCCCGCAGGCGCAGTCCCAGCCCCCGCCGCGCTCCCCGGGCTGCCCGCACACGGGTCACGGCGGCGGGAAGGGAGGGGGGTGGGCGGCCGCAGCGTCGCCACCGCCCCGGGCTGCGCGCCCGCGCCGTACCGAGGCTGCCCCCGCCACCACAGGGCCAGCCCGGCCCGGCTGCGCCGAGGGAGCGCGGCGACAACCCTCGGGCCGCGCCCCGGGGCACCGCCGCCCTCCCCCCGGCGGGGGCTCCTCGCAGGCGCCGCCGCCAGCTCCTCCCAGTCCCAGCCCCTGCCGGCGCCCCCCGCCGCGGCCCAGGGGGCTCCCCCGAGCGGCCGCAGGGCGCTGGCTGCCCTCCTCCGCGCCCCGTCCCCCTCGGCGCCCGGGGAGGGAGGGAGGGAGGAGCGGCGGTAACGCCGTCCATGCCAGCCCGGTGCCTCGCACCGCCAGGGCCCCGCCGGCTGGGCTGCGGGGCCGCTGCCGGCCCGCGGGCAGCAGCCGGGGACAGCCCTCGCCGCCGGGCCGGGGGAAGGCCGGTCGGCCGGAGCAGGGGCTCGGCGGCGGCGCTCACTCACCTGCCCGCGACAGCCCCCGCCGCGCGGCCAGCCCCGCTCTGTGTACTCCGGAAACGGCGGCTCCTCCGCCGGGCGCCGGGGAGGGGCCGGGCGAGGGGGCGGGCGGAGCCGCGAGTGACAGCGGGAAGGGGAAGGCGGGAGAGGGCGGGCGGCCGCCGGCTGAGGGGTGAGGGAAGGGCAGGGGGCGGCGGGCAGCAGGCGATGGGGGGGAGGAGGAGAGGGCGGGCCGCGGCGGCGCCGGGGGTCCCCTGGGGCGGGGGTGTCGCCAGGGGCACGGGGGGGTGGGGGGCGGCGGGGTTGTCCCTGTGAGGGGGTGACAGGGACCGCCCGGGACGGGCCCCGGCTGCGAGGGGTGCAGGGGAACGAGGGTGAGGGACGGCCGGGCAGAAGAAAAGGGAAGAAGAGGAAAAAAAAAATAATCAGTGAATATTTTATATGTGCTTAAAATAACGAAGTTTCTCATTCTGTTCTTTTGTGGTCAGGTGCAGTGTCCTTCCTCAGTAGAGCAATTCGTGATGGAGATCGCCAGTGGCACCTGCAAAAGTACTGTGTTCCTCTTTTGTTCAAAATCACTAGCTGGAGAAACTGCAGAATTCAACATTGCTGTTAAATGAATTTATTTGGGAATTAGGTAAAATGCACAAAAATTATCTCAAATTGATCCCTTGGACATAATTGTCGTGGTGCTGCCAGCTTTAGGAATTGCTCAGAAACAGGCCTGGTGTATGATGGCTTTGCTGTGTGTGAGTTTAAACTGGTCTGTTACTATTTCTCAGGCTTAATGCAGATTTTATACAGAAAAGTTTGCTGTGCAATACAATGTATTTTCAAATCCTATTTCCATAGAAATAGTCTTCTGTTAATCCTGTCTTTCTTATTAGAAAGTGATTATTTTTTATTTCCAAGACTTCTTTAGAATCTTACATTTGAAATGGAACAAGCATTTAATAACGTACAGAAATGTCTGGTAGAAGTTAGAGAATAATGTAACGTGTAATAGTAGGAGAGCAGTTAAAAATTGTTGGAAGTATGTAAGCAAAAATTTTGTCTACAGGGCTAAGTATCCAATCATCTGGCTCTAATTCACCCCCCCAAAAAAACCCCAAACCCACACACTTGGATATGATACTAATAAAGTGAAAATAACAGTAATTTCCACCAGTTTCAGTGCTGCTAATCAGAAAACTCTGTGGGAAGAAGTGAAATTGTCAATTTATTGGACACCTTCTAGCCACAAGCTAGAAATAGTCCTCAAGTAGTGTCTGCGGGGAGCTGCCTAGGAGCAATCTGTGGCTTTGTTTCCTTCTCCGTAACAGATGGTTGCTGGCAGACTGGGCTTCTCATCAGTGCGTTCCCTCCGAACTTTTCTGATTCTTGCATGTCTGCTAAGCATGTCTCTTCCTAGTAAATTTAGTCCGCAAATTAAGAGATACCTGGGAAATACTTGGAAAGCATGCAAGGGAACAGAAGGCTGTCATGTTGTTGGCTCCTTCAAGAGAGAGGGGTGTCGGAGCATTCTCTGTACTAGAGGAGTGCAATAAAAGGCTGGAGAAGGTACCTTTTTTGTGGAAGTTTTTTTGCTGCTTTTAACTAAATGGTAGGTGAAACACTGATTTTAAAAAAGCTAAAAAAGACTCTGATGAGGTTTCAACAAGTTTTTGATTGGAAGGAAGTAGAGGTATGAAGTGGAAAAACTGAGTGTAAAGGAAGTCGGAAGGAACTGAAAAGGAAAGGAAAGAGAAAAGAAAATACTGGGATGGATTTTCCTTCCTCCCAGGCCAGATACTGAGCCTACATCTTAAAAGTAATCCAAAAAACCCCACAAAATACCTCCTGTCTTTTGGGTTTGTGTTGTTTGGTGTTTTTTTAAAGAATGAAGAGAGAGAGATTAATACGCACACACACGCACATCCATCCATCCATACATCTTTAGGGATACTTATATTTCCTATCCTTGGGAAGCAGGGTGGCCAGTCTGGAGCTTTTTAGCTCTCCAGGAGCTCAAGTGTTGCTCTTGTGCTGAGGTTGTGTCACGTAGCCAGTGCAGAGCAGTGCCGGGAACTGTTGTAGGAAGAAGCGAACCATCAGGAGTTACTAAGGCAAACATGACCACTCACACTTGAGTCTTGTTGCATGTCCAGTCCAGGCCTGTCCAAAAAGAAATCTCTCATCCCTCGTGAGCTATTGACATTTCCCACCTGCAAACTGTTCTGCTCTCCAAAACCCGTCTGCTTTCCAAGCCACATACCTTGCAGTTCTTGGTCATACGAAGAGCATGATACAGTGCTTACAGGAGCACAACAATCTCCTGTCCTGATGAATAGCTGGCAAATTATTTTGCACTAGCTGATGGCCATCCACCAGAACTTTTTCTAATAGTGCTATATGTTTTACCAACATGCGGTTTTACCAATAGATCCCAAAACTACATAAGCCACGCTGATTAAAGCATACTGTATTCACAGGCAGAAATTTGTTCTACAGACCTAGTCTTACAGTTCAATACAATGCACAAACATGTTCTTTCACACTATCAGGAGGTGTCCAAATCTGCTCTGTATTTTGTTATCCTAGTGATTTAATTGCATTCAGTGGATCTGTGCAGAATTTGGTTCTGTCAACACTAACAGTAGAGTTACACACAATCACAATAAGTGTATTTTTTATTTTGACTTGCTGGATTTATTTACATATTATTATCATTTTTTTCAGTGCTGTATAACAACTTTTCACACATAACTGTCTCTAAAGATCAGACATTTCATTTGAAATTTATTACAGATGATGTTTATAGATTAAAAGCATAAAGGCACAGAAGACTGGTAAGAATCCTAGCCTTAAAGCTGATATGTCTTAACCAGATGGTAGGAATTTAAGACAGACTGAGAAATAAATAGGAAGTTCACACTTGTTAGTATGAACAGAGTATGAAAACATTCAATTCAGCAGAAGTGCATAATAACCACTGCAGAATAAAGAGGAAACTCTTAAGGACTAGAAAATATGTAGTGTAGATATCTATTGTGCCATTGTACATTAAAATTATTTTCCTGAATGCTTACAATGCTATATTTATACCAAATATTCTATTTTTTTAATTTTGTGAATTCTAACTATTTTGAAAGATGGTAGTATGATTAACTATTTAGTAAAGTCATATGAAAATCAGCATAGAATAGATATATTCAGTTATATTTATGATTTTCCTATTGATGTTACGTATATGTGAAAAGTGCTTTCCAAGACCTCCATTGAATAGGAAGGGAAGGAAACCCGTGCACTGTTTAAACAAAAAATGTAACAATGTTGTTTAGAGAGAGAGGAAACCAGCTTTGAAATGTATTATGAGTGCAACTTGATGTCATGGGCTGTAGGAGGAAGAAATCATTATCTCGGAAAAAAAGCAGCACTGGCACAACAGCCATGTGCAAATGTTAATAAGGATATGCGTATCAGCAAGGTGTGGGATAAGATTAGGAGGATGAATGTTAGTAATAAAATCCCTCAAGAGTGGGTTGTCTTGTTAAAGGAAAAAGCTAATTTACAAGAGATTCTTGTTTCTGTTAATCAGATGATAGAGATACGTTTAGGAAAAGGAAATGTGAGGAAAACTAGAGTGATTTTGGGAAACAGACTTGATCACTAATGTCCTATTGTATCCGCAGTGATTTTCCCTTTGTGGTTACTAATTACTGTGAATGCTGTAGTGATAGTATGTTGAAGCACAGGAAGAACAGCAGTAGTGTTGCATTAATATTTGGACTGTATATTTGCAGTTGGAGGGTGAGAAGTAATGAAAATGCAGGTTTAGATGTAGATATGTTATACAGTTTGTACAGTATGTCACAGTCCTCGTGGCTCGTAGCCTAACTTGCTCTTGCTGTCTGAATGTTTGACAATGCAGGCATACACGTAGGCAAATAAGACTTCTAAAAATACATTTCACAAATCATCCATTCCAGCTGTCAGGGTGAGAACAGTCCTTTTGTCCTGCAGCCCTGGACAACTAAAATCCTATTTCAGACAAATGAAATTTAGTTATTTGCTGCCTGACAGGAAAGCTGCTGACCTATGCTGTATACCCCTCAGTACATTGACCGACCATTGTGTCCAACCTGAGGCTTAAAATGAGAATTGGCCTCTTGCCCAGCTTCTTTGTAAACACTACCAAATGGCAAAAGAAATGCGTGGTTAGAGCCCCCGGCCTGCTGTTTGGAAAAATTCTTGCCCGTTGCCTCCACAGGGCAAGTCCCACTTTGGAAAGAGTGAACATGACTGACTATATATGGCCACATAAAAATAAAAATAGGGACAATCACTTTTTCTTGTCAGACAAATCAAAGATCCAGGTCACCTGAAAAAAATCCTAGGCTGCAAGCCAATGATACTTGCTATAGGGAAAATAAACATATATGTATACATATAAATGTATTAATCCTATATGGATCAGTCCAGTTTTGATCGAAGTGAATGGAGGCCATTGACTTCAATTGACGTTGGATGTGTCCCATGACCTTCTAGTGTATATATTTAGACTCCCCATACTAATCTTCTGTTCTACAGGTCTGATGTCATCACCATTATTATAAGCAGAATTTGTCACTTGATTGACAGCAAATAACCTTTCCAAAAAGTAGCCAACGAGTAAGAATGTTTTGTAAGAGTGACATATGATCATGGCTGCCTGCAGTCCATTTTTGTTTACAGGCAGTGGAAGAATTTCAGATATTTTTAAGGTCAGCATCCCTAGTCCAGAGATGAAGGAGAAGATGTGTTTGTTTTTAAACTGCTGTTCTGCTTAAAAACTGTCTTCCAGTTGTGCTGAAATGGAGGACTAGACTCTGAAATAAATCCTTTGCCTGTTGCAACCAGCTAGATGGGCACAGGAATGGAGTACTCCCAACTACGTGCACAAAATGGTCAGTGCCATTTCAAATTTTTGCTTCAGGAAGTCAACTACTTAAACATATGTATAACTTTTTTTGAATGTCTGGTGATTCAGATGTCTGGGATCTCATTTTGCTTGTTTTCTTGAAAACTTTCACAAAAAGGAATCAGCTTGCAAAACCACAAAAATGTATTTCTCAGCCAGCTGTGGTAAAAGAGTTTGCATGGCCATCTAAATACTGGAGAAGTTTTTATATTTAAAAAATTTATTCCAATGAGTAGCAAATGATTATGAATTCATTATTAGGTAGCCATTAGCAGTTGGCTTAGAACTGTTCAAAGTGTGCAGCAAATATGGAGGTGTTGAGAGAATATTTGTGAGACACAAAGAACTGTTGCTGACATTTTGTAATACTAGATCTTAGAAGATTGTTATAAAACAGATACGCTGTAAATGTGTGAATGAGAACTAGACTGATTTTTTTTAAACTTAGAAATGAATATGGCATTTAAGTATATTCCATTGTAAGGTTGTGACTGAGTAAAATGTAATTCTATGTAATTGACCCAACTTATTAATAGGGTATTTAGGGCTTCTAAGTGAAACAAAATTTAGATTTAATTCTAGAACATTCATAAACAGGTACAGAAAAATAATATCCCTTCTACTAAATGTTTGAAATTAGAGGCTACTTGCCAAATTATGTTTTGTTTGTTTGAGCTTGCACAACTGATTGCAATAAGGTGTTACGTATTTCAGATAACAGAATTTGAATTCTTTGCTAAGTGCCTTATATTGGACACATAATTCTTATTTTAATAGTCTATAGTAAACATGTTACCATATGAATGGTGAATTTTAGATTACTTATTTTAACTTATGTTTGTATAAATACACAGAAATTACATATGTTCATATATAAAAATGAATATATTATATATGTTCATATATAAAAATATTTAAAGTAATCTAGAAAGAAGCCTAAATGGTCGTTTGAAAGAATTTCCATGTGGTAGTTCCTGCAAGACAGGATTGTTGCAGGAGGACTAAATGGGAGACCAAATGCTGTTGCATTGCCTTAGTTTCTGTTAGGGCACTGTAACAAAGGCAACTTAATTTCAACTGCCTTAGTGGTACTGTTATTACCTTTTGCCTATACAGATTATTTTGTATTGTGGAAAACTGCCAAATAAGGAGTAATTTTGTAATGGAGAACATGGAATTATGAAAGTGGGTTGAACAGAAGGATAACAGAGAAACATGTAAGCCAGTATCTCATGGTTGAAACTTTGCTAAATTACTTGATAACATACAGAAAAGTGTAGTAGATAAAGCTGTGATCTGATGCAGGCATGACACCTGAATGGACTAGTCTTTTCTCTAGAGTTTCTTCATTAATTACAGAAGTACTCAAAGGCCCCGACTGGGATTGGGACTTAAGTAATCCATTTACAGGAAGGCATTTATCAGGAACAACAACATGAGAGACTGACAAAGCTTCCTTCATAAATGACTCTTGCTAAGCCCCTCAATACAGAGCCTCTTTTGGGTGTCCTGTCCAAACCAGACCAGGTCTCCTGGTGACATCAGGAAATGTGAGATGCCTATGAGCTAGTCTTTGGCCACGATGGAGCTTTGGCCACCTGTCTGTCCTATGCTTGAGAAGATATTCAGGATGTTGACAGAAGAGTGGGACTTACCTACTAAAACTTGGCACCCAGTCTCGTCTGCTTCCCAAGGGACCAGTGCAGCTAGCAATGCTTGATTGGCTGAGTACCATTTTCCTCTGGCTCCAACAGGAAAGCCGATGTAGCTGACCTCGGTGGCCAGTTTCAGGTTCTTGATTTGTTTAGTCAGCTTCTAGTGCTTGCATACTTCCTCTGTAACTGCAGCCAAGAGTGTATTTGGTTTGCTTGCATTGTGGTCCCCCGCCTGGGCCTGGTTCTCCTTGAACCTGTTCTCCTTGACATCAGGTTTGAGGAGCTCACTCTGCTCATCACTAAGCTAAAGCTGATGATACAGTGTCCAGTGATTTTTTGTTTGTTTGCTTGCTTTTTAAACTTCCGCAGCCAAAATGGTACACAACTGGCTGTGTTATTAGGTGCAAATAGCCTGCACTGCGGGACACATGCCAAGGATGCAGGAGCAGGTCTCACAGAGTTTATGGTTCACTCTACTGTTGTCTTTTTCACAGCCCAGAAATTCCTCAGTTGGGTATTCATTTGCTTGAAATTTAAGGGCTACCAGAAGTTATCTCTCTGGCATCCCACAATAATTTTAGATCCTTCACCACCTTCCAAATGCGCCAGGGCATCTAAGGCAGATAGACGCCCTTTATGTGTGCGTGGGCTAGTTAAAGGTGCTCTCCGCATCCCGTCTCAATTTTTACATCCTCCTTGTTTCAAGAGGCACATGCAAACCTCTCTACTGTGGTTTGGCTCCAAAGGTCACGATTCATCTGTCATTAATATAAAGTGTGTGTGTAGCTTTGTTGAAATTGATAGTTGTGGTTCCCAGCTCTTTTGCATGACATCTGATCAATTGCAGTATTGTAAAAGGAGGTATAAAAAGCTACCGAGTCTGTATCAGACTATCAGATCACAGTTCTCACTGGTGTGAGAGGCAGGAAGCAAAACATCAGTCCCACAAGAGCTGCACATATGCAGTCTGCAACTCTTGTGTAAGTTGTCGTATCTGTCAGCACGAGGGACTGTGTGACAGCAGCCCTGTGGTAGCAACTGACAACTGAGGTTTGAGGGGAAGATAGATTTTCAGCTTAGTGTGTGCACTGCTAAATCATTCAAAGCGGCAGATAAACAGTACCTGCAGGTGCAGGTGTTTTTTTTTTTAATTTCACACTGATGCATCAAGATACTATAACCCAAATATATATATACTAAAGATCCTTTTACGCACAAACCATCAAGCCAAGAGTTACTAAAAGATAAGGGAGTAGTAAAACAATCTGTAGGCCATACAAATTCTATACATCAGTTGTTTTCTGTTGTTGGATTTTGCGTATGTTGTTTTTCTTTTGGAACTCCAAGAGTTAAGAGTGGGGAAATGATATGATATAGATCTTTCAAAGTTAAGCTTTGATAGCGGTATTGAGTGTCAACACACTGTATATACATCTCAAGGATCCTTGTAATTCCAAGAGTTGGAAGATGAGAAGGCAATAAATAATAGGATACATAGTATACTCTTTTTCCTTTTTAATGGGAGAGTATTTCGGACATGGTGGTGTAGTTGACAGATGTTCAGTTTAGCATAAAAGAAAAAGGAGAAGAAAAGAGATTGAAATGCATAGTCATATAGGAAATAAAAAAACTAATTAGTGAGGGAACTAATTAGTAACGGAACCTATTGTGAATTTATCACAATAAAGTAGCTTATGCTTAGCTTCCTCTAAGTAAGCTAAATACATGCTGCCTCAATATGAAATAAAGGTAATATAGAATGATAAGCCCATCATTTTTGATATTTAACTAATGCTAGCTGTAATCAGTTTTTATCTAGCTCAAAGACAACCTTAAAACATGCCAAGAAACACATATGTCCGTGCACCAGTACACACATGTATTTGTCTTATCTTTAATTGTTACCACAGATTTTGTGAGAAATAAATGAATTACCTGTTTTTGCAAAGATTGATATGATAAAGATACACAGAGTTGATTTGTCATATTTATCTTTGGTTTTCACCATACCAAAGGCTACAAATAGAAGAAGATGGTAAATAAACTGCAGTAGCATCAGGGCTTATAAATAGCATTCTGAGTTGGGGACACAATGCAGATCTCAATATCTTCTCTTCTGTACAACTTTGGAGACAATCCTGTCGTGTCATAGAGACTGTATCAGATAATAATCATAAAAATAGTGAAAAACTTGTATTATTGTGCTCTCAAATTAAAATGTACAACATGCACGTGTCCCCCGATCTACTCAATATTGCTTCTAGAGAACAAATAATCTGTAGAGTTATTGAGGTAACATGATTTGCTGTTTCCTGGAATAATTGCCTACAAACATGTGAGCTTGACCCCTGTGCCAACTAACAAACGCTTGACTATGTACGCAGAGTGACCCCAATGACGGTTTCAGAAGAGTAGGATTTGGGGATTAGGCACATTTGTCCCTGACAGGAGTTGTGGTTTTCTCCTCATATGGATTAAATAACATATTGACAATGTTCAGCTTTGCTAATTTTGGCCTTCTGATTGCAAGTTCCATGCAACTTCATGTTTTGCTTCATCTCACAATTCTAGGAATGGTGGTTTCCTGAGAAAATCAAGCTCATAATACTTTGGGACACTCTCTCTCATGTTTTTGTGCATGTAGAATTGGCAAACCAGCACAGTACATAATAAGAATGAAGTTCAATCTGTAGTGGTTTTATACCCTATGTTTTTAAGAGTGTGTAATCATTTTTCTGAAAATATATAAACAGAAATCTTTGTAAAGCTCATTTCTCCAGATGTACAATGGTATACATGTAATTTGGGGATTTCCAGCCGTAACTATACTAGTAGTAACAGAAGATATTTAAAGCCTGTTAGCCTCGGTCATGTTTTTACTTAATGATTTTCAAAATCATGGTGCTCATCTTGCAGTGAGATCCATTTACACATAGATGTCATTGAAGACCCAGGACCTGCCGTTAATATGATTCCATTCTGTGTCTAATTGCGCTTCCATTTTACATAAAATAAATGTGGGCATTTGTTTCAAGGTCAGCAATTTATGGATTAAGAATAATATTTGTAAATATCCTCAAAATCCCATTCAATAGGAATTTGAAAACCTCAAAAATGCAAAGATCTGGAGAGTTTTCCCCCTGCAAAATTGTATGGTAGCATGAAGGATGAGGTACAAAGTTGTATCTGTAATTTAAGAGCCCGCAACTATTTGCATTGTAGTCATTTGCGCACTCTGTATGACCATACCCTTTTAAATTTGAGGAGTCTGATAACACATGCAAGCAAAAAAATACAGGCAGGTATTTCAAAAAGAATCTGTAGAAAGAACAACATTAACATGTTGATCTTTTTTAAAAGATTCAGTCTACAGAACTAGGATTTTAAAGAGAGATACTGGCAAAAGAATTGGTCTTATCTGATATGCACAGGAAAAAATGTCAACTTGAAGGGTAGGCATCTTCTAAAACAAAATCTACATTACCAGAGAACTTCCTTGAACTGAAACAAGCTGCAAGATGGGCCGATTTCTTAAAATATTAATAGTAAATTTCTATGAGACATTCTCATTATCCTTACACTGATGCAAATCTATTAAATTGCAATGATAATAAATCTTGAGAGATTAAGTTTATAAATGAATATCAAAGGATTGTTTCTGGGTTTTTTAAGACCCCGAAATTTGTTTGGCATGCTGCTGAACAATCATTTATCTTTGCTGACAGCCTGGTTTACATTACGAGACTATGTGCTGCTGTACACCAAATGGCATTGTCCAATTGGGTTTTATTTTTAGGCAGCTCCGTGGCAGATGCAGACTGGCACATCACTGCTTACTCCAGTGATGTGTGTTACATTCCCAGCAGGAGCCCCACTGAGAGGGGAGGAAGGAAACTAGTCGCAGAAATGATAGCAGTGCAAAGCACAAGTCCCAAAACTCTGCTTTAGTGGGTCAGCTGCCAAGAATTACTACATGTGAATGGTACTTTAAAGCTGTCTTTGCTTTCCATTAGGGACTCAACTTACAATCGAAAAATCATACATAGGGAATTTGCTAGAATTTTGAATTAATATGTACATGACCAAAACAGTTAAAGTCACCTCCTATTTGATACTGCAAATTCCTAATCCTCAGATGTATATGCTATTCACTGCAGCAATGATGAACATTTAAATTAGTAAGCATATTTTAAAGAATATATTCCGAGAGCTTGGTTCTGCTGCTTTTAAGATGAGCAGCAATCTTTGTGTTAAACTTAACGGGAGTAGATCAGGCCCTACGACTGCAAAAAATGTATTTTTCTAGAAATCAGAGTAACTTAAATGTCTGTATTAAACCATTTCCATTGTGAAAAGTACTTTTAATCTGGAAATACATAGCATTTTCTCTAAATAGTATGTTTTAAGACCTTTCCTCCCTATTTTATAGTATATGTGCAAAATAAGTACAATATGTAATATTTATATAATTATAATTACACATAATTATTATAATTAATATGTAATTAATGCTAATATAATGTATAATAAATATAACAATTACCTGAAAAAGTAGTAGTTATGGGAACTGACATAATTCCACTAACATCAAAATGAATTTCCCATTGTTTTCAGTGGAACCATATTTTACCTAACTGATTGGCTCACCTTATAAAAACAAGAGACAGCGATGGCTGGATCACAGACCTGCAAACCAGGCTTGCTCAATGATTTCCTCTGAGAACTTGGCAAGTGCTTTTACTGTGAATATAGTCCAAAAGTATACATAATTTAACAACTTTGCTATCCTTCTACATGAAAAAAAAAATCTGCTTGCTTTCTTCTTAGATGAGTATTTTTCCTGCTTGTCTTATTAGTGCGACACCACTAAAGCAGTTACGAAAGAGTAAGCTTTCTGGCCATTGCATCATTAGCAGAATTATTAATTGTGCTTCCTGAATTTCTATTCATTTTCATATTGAAGGCAGCAATAGTAACTTTTAATATTAAATGGACAAGGCTGACAACCGGTAAATGGATAGATCTTTATTGAAATTGTAAACCGAATGTAATATAAAAATCAGAGGAGGCACCATTGCTGTTCTTCTAGTCACCTTTCAGAGTAAAAATCTTATTTCGGCTTCTCTGCTTATAAAGGGAAGGAAACACTGAATTGCAAGAGACTGGGTGAAGTTTATATGTAATGTCTAAAAATACTTCAGAAGGAATTTACCTGTCAGTATTGATTACACAAAAAAAGCAGGAAAAGCTTTCTGCATACAGTTGGCTTCCCAGAATACACGACAAGAATACGTGTGCTCAGAGCTGCTTTTGTGTAGCCACGGGAACCTGGATGATTGCAGGCCAGCGTCACGCAGTCTTTCTGATCGAGCAGAAATCTCGGCTGCTTTTGAAAGGGGCAGTCCCACCATGCCCTCAGTCTCAGACTTCGCTGCTGCTTGCACTGTACATGCAGTAATGTTCTTGATGCTACGTGCTAAGCCAGACGATGAGGCTTGAATAACAATCTTCTGCCGTGTGTTATCTTTTTTTGCCAGAGGTCTTTTGGAAAAGAGAAAGATTTTTGCATGGCTACTAAACTGGAGTCCAAGTAAGCAGTCTGATGCTCCATAGTGTCATCTGCAGCTTGAAAACAACTATTGCATGGGGCCTGATTTTATTGCCATTGAAGTCATTGGTGTCTCAACAGTTTCAGTTGTGTTCCTGTGTTAACGTTTATGGCACAATTGCCAGTTGACTATGAAATTTTAGCCTCGAGTCACATGTATGTATCTGAAGTGATTTTGTACTATTTAAGTAAGTATTCTTGACCACCATTAAAAGCTCTGATTTCTGTAGCAGTGGACATTACTGCAAATTCATACTTCTTTGCTCATTATTCAAAAGAATACCTTTGCTTTCTGTAGTATTTGATATAACATAACAGTAAATTATAAATTAATTTCCTGCCTTGTTAAAATCCATTGCGTATAGAGGAATGGTACCCAAGATGAACGTATTCCTATGCTACCAAAACAGAGTTAAATGTGGTAGCCAGTAATTGTTTCATATAACAAAAAATAGCAGTCTGTTAGAACCATTTTAGAGACACTGTGACTTGGTAGCTTTAGCAAAACCATAGTTAACTGAAGAGGAGATTTTTTTTCTGAGCTAATAGAAGTGATACAGTGTCACAATTTGTAAATTCAGGAAACATATCTTCTAAAAAGAACTTAAAACAACTATACACCTCTCTCAAGTGTAGGATTCTACTGTTGGGTTTGGCTTCTGTGATCATATAAACAGCAGTATCTGTGCTCCTCTCAAAAGAAATACGTAGTTTAACTACACATGCATCTTAGTGGAGACAAGAGACCCAAATGTGACAAAAAGGAAATTGCTCTCATCTTACAGAGTTTGATTAAAGCTTTAGGCATAGAGCTTTTTAAATGACAAATGCTCAATGAGATAATATTATGTCTTTATACTCCAGAGCACTATTAATCTAAGGTTTCAGGACTTTAAGAAATGTTAATTAACTAGTTACCATTCATGTAAAGTGTTAGCATTATAGTCATTTTGTGGGCTGATAACTGAAGCATGGAAATACTAGGTTCTTCAGAAAGGATGAGATTGGGGTTCTCTTCCATGTGTATTCCCTATCGGGTATTTACAGAGACATTAACTGCTTATGCAGTAGTGATCTCCATGGATCTTCCATCAGGCTAGCCCAAAAGGAGCAGGGACAATTTTGGGAGAGGCTGTGAACAACTTCAGTCATACCCAAAGCAGGATGTTAATGCAGCCTGAAGCTTTGTGTTGGACAATTGGGAGCCCAAATATGATGGCTAAGAAGCCAGGCAGTGTTCTTAAGGATTTGAAGCAGTTGCGTATTCAAGGAAAGAACACAGACACTGTTGGCTATTCTGCAGGAAGGTAAAGATTTGCATCGGTTAATTTTTTTTTTCCCCCCAGAAAGTTGCCTGCTGTAACTAGGGTAAATAATGTGCAAATTAGGAAGCTACTGTTAGGTCTATTAAAATGCATCTCTGCACAGGCTTGCTGAAATGTATTTGTGATTTCAGTATAATTAAAGAATTTGATCACTGCAGAATATGACTCACAGTAGAAATTCTGCACAGTGTGGGCATAGGAATTGTCCAGCTAATATACATTTAGCCTAATGTCTTGTTTCCAACAGAAGCCACCAGCGGATGATTTGGAGGAAGGTGTAGAAGACCCATAGGTAATGAATAATCTGCTCTACATATTAGATCTCAACCTGATCTTAAACTGTTTTGAAAGTTAAAAACCTGAAGCATGGAATTTTCATACACTTCCCCCAATTTTTTACTCAAAGAAATCACTATTTTCGAGTATTACTGCTAACCATTTAACCACTGAATCTCTTTTTGAATCTTGTGAAATTGTTGGTCTCAATGATTTCCCTTAACAATAAGTTTTGTAATATAATTAATGCTTATATTATTTTATTATTGTTATTTTTGCATTTCACAACCATTTGCCCTTGTTTTCCTGTTACAGGACAGCAAGAACTGAAGTTCAAAATCTGCCTGTTCTGTAATACTCTGTAATTTTTATGAGTTTTTTTAATCAGGCCTGATTCATTTTAAGGGTAAAACCCAAACATCTTTCAGTTTGCCTTTTCCCTGACCCAGGTCATTCTTCTCATCCTTCTTTTAGTCTCATTTAGCTCTACAATATGCTTTATGGAGATCTTTGCAGCCCGTATTATTACACTTTCTTCCAGATGAAGATATCAATATTGATTTCTCTAACATTCTTCAACTTACTCATTATCACTTTTCTTATGCATCCCAACATTTTGTTTACTTGTTTTGACCACAGCTAAGCATGACCTCAGTCTGTTTTCTAAGCTGATACACTTTTTTAGAATGCTCTGAATCATATAAATAACCCTTTTTTTTCCCTTCCGTAGCATAATACTTTGTAGTTATCAAAAATAAGTTTTGCTCACCATCAGTCTGCCCATGCGATGTGGTCTAATTGGGTCTTTTGAAGTTCTTTCTAGTCCTCTCTAACCTTAGTATAAATAACCTGTCATCTACAGGTTTTGCTGCTCCTTTTTCAGATCTCTGCTTTCTTTCCAGATCAGTAATAAATATATTAAATCACAGAGAACTATTATTTTACTTAGTAAAATTGCTAATATAATTCTAATATGAAAAAGCTCTAGTTTGACAATTTTTGTGTCTCTGAGAAAGTTAGCCCATTTCCTACCTGTGTTTTAAACTCTTATTGCCATTACCCATTTTAGAATGCCAACTAATTACAATACAGTGGCTTAATGCTTATTTATACACTGGCTCCCTTTTTCATAGATGAAAAGCTATCTGCAATATATCTCTATTATGGACCATGCCTCTGACATAATTGGAAATTTTTTTCCCACCATAGTACAATTTATGTTCTTAGGCTGCCTGTGTTTTGGGGGTTTTGGTCCACATAACTATTTCTTAAAATGAGAAAGATGCCTTATTAAAAAAAAAAAAAATATGGAATTTCAAACTTCTGAAACCTCAGTTTTACATGTATAAAAAAAATAATTTGGTGCTTTGGACAAATCTCTAGTATTTTAAGGGTGACATCTTTCAAAAATGTTGATTATTAACAGAACCCCCAGTGAAACTACTGAATTTCTCATTACCTTCAATGGGTGAAGAGATGTGTCACCACTGATGGCATTCAAAAGAACTGCCCCTGTGTATAATCATCAAAACAAGTGATGTTCATAATTTTTTTTCAGAACGATTATGTTTGTGTGACATCATTACGAGAGGAGTTTAAAACAAGGTAGTAACCATTTTGCAATTCCCTGGGAAGGACAGGGAGAAGTCCATAGGACGCACACAGGTACCGAATACTCAGTGCAGTATTGCCATCTGTTGGTAACTGCTTAGCAAAGCTGCGGGAGAACTGCTGCAAAGCCTTGCACGATGAACTGCCACACTGACTTGCTGGAGATTCTTCCTATTTTCTGCTTCCGAGAGGCTGCGTTTCCTTGGCAGGGCACTTGCCCTGTACTGCTGCATTGCTGGGGAACTGGCTGGGCAGGACAGGGGGCCTCAGGCTCCCAGCTCTGGCCCGCATTGTTCGGACCCTCTTCCACATCTGAAGCTACGACCCAGGGTGAAGTCTGCGAAGACCAGGCAGATCTGTAGCAGGAATGTTTAAGAATCCCCCTTCCCCCTCCGAGGGGGAAAGAGAAGGGAGTGGAATCTGCAAAATTCCTCTGCGTGAGTTCTAAAACCTGTGACACATAAAAAGCATATTAAAAACACAGTTCAACTTTCTAGCCAAGAAGTGTTTGCATATCATGAATCTAATCAACGGCAATACTTTTTAGTACAAAAGATATGGCACAAGACCTGGAACCAGGAGTGTGGAGTTCCAGTTCCAGCAACTCGTTAGGAAACCCTCAGAGAACCATGCAGAGGTTCACTTTTTCAGCACTGCCAAGCTGAGATGCTCTGTAGCAGGTTTCAGGAGTGCCAAGCATCTGTACGGTGGATTCAAGATCTGATACCTCTGCACAAGATCCATCAATATTCATGTTTCCTAAACATGCACATTCCAAAATTTTGTTCTACCTAATGAACCAAAAGTCCTTATGAGGACTATATGAACCATACAATTACTACAACCAAACAATTACTACATACAGAAATTAATTCCAATGGACAAGCAATAAAACATAGAAAGAACTAGCAGTGGGAGCCTTAAACAAAGTAATCACTGCCTGTGATTGCTGTCCTGACCATCAAGAAAGACTTAAAAAGTATTCTGAAAAGACAAGCCCAGGAACAAAAATGACAGGGCAGAAAAAACATGGATATAATGGAGACATTGATTTTACAATACGTCGACATTTTTCACACACATACTACGTCATGGCCCAAAGGAAATGGGTAACTGCTGTTCTCTGTTCTGTACAAGACCCATATTACTTCTCCCCTTGCAAGTTTCCTCCATGGTGGGAGATGCCAGGTACCTTTTTTTTCCTTCAAATTGTTTAACTGATTTACCTAGCAAAGTTGAATTCGGAGCAATTTCTTCCTGACTATTCTTAGCATGAAGTTTGCTCTCTCTGTGCCAGATCTGAAGAAGAGTTTGCATCTGACTATCACAGTCTGAGTAAAAAGATTACCTCTCCTTGTAAGCCATCCCTTTCTTAAAAATTAGGACACTTAAATTTATTAGAAAGACTTTAAAAATGTAGGTATAGATGATCAGCTCAAATATTTCAGAATTAGTACATTGGCACAGTCAGTCCTGACCTCAGATTGCTATGCGCTTTTTTCCTGGAACCTGCTCCAATCTCATAAAAAGTACATTTCTTTGCTCATCTGAGGTGAGCCCTGTTCCACCCAATTCACTATAGTGAGCGTGCATTCGGGTTTCTCCCACTGCTAAAACCAAAAGCTGATGGCTGCGAAGCACTCTGCAAATCTGGCTCCTTTTTTTGTATTTGAAACCTGGGACTGGATTTGAAAGTCTGGTCCCATTTCTTATTATCAGTCCTCAGAAGAATCCATCTACTACTTTGTTTGCGACCACTCAAGTATATTGTTTCATTAGTGGAAAATGAAAGCAGGATTCAAGACTGTAGTTTTGTTTGCTTTCATATAATAAAATGTTAGTACTATGGATTTAAATGGAAGTGGAATTATATATGAAATTTTTTTTATCATGCCAGAAAATTTCAATTAAGGGAAATTAGCCACTTGGTTCTTTCTGATAAATTAATCATAGAGATTATCTATTAAACATGCCACTTAACCTTTCTGGCATAAGTGCCTGAGGCAGTAGTATTTAGGCTCTCTACATTCATTTGGAAATATTAATTTCTATGCAGCTGTCTTCCAAAATGGAATTTTCACTTGTCTTTTTTATAAGTAGGTCATTGTGCAGCTGTTGTTAATAGAGGCTGGCATTTGTAAAATGCTAAATCCACCATCGTACCCTATCGGTCACAAAATTGATCTCCATCAATTACAGATTATCCTTTACTAAAATGCCCTTTCTCAGCCCCAAAGGGTGTCATCCCTCGCTGTGATAGCCTTCGGCCTTTTTGGAATGGGAATGTGTTTCAGCCAGTTATTTTGCAAGAGCTGAAGCACCACTATGTTCACACTATCTGTCTTCCATTAGTTTAAGGTTTTGCCTTGACTCTACATTATTGCTTCCATCTACATTAGAGCTGCCTTAAAATTAATCTTGATGGAAATTGGTATGACAGCTATCAGCTGTCAAAGAAACAGCTGTCTCAACTGCTGAACCTCCCAGGTCCAAATCCTCCTTCTACCCTCCACAATGAAATCAATTGGTCTTTTAAATGTAGACAAGGCCTTACTGTCCCTGTAGTGGTCAGCTGTTGCACAGCGTATGGAGAGATAAGCAACTCCTGGAACAGCTACAAACCTTATCCTGTGGCCTTTAAAGATTAGAATTAGGATTTTGACCTGGATGTCTTTCTCATATGTCATAAAATTTGCATAGTCTGAACTTTCGAACTCTCTGAGGTATGTATACCCTGTATCCTAGGGAAAGAAGAGAGGAAGTAAGAAAGTGCTGGCACCAAAGGAGGAGGTCTAAGAAAAGAAAATATGAATGGCAGATAATTTATAAACTTCAACTTTAATTAAATGAGAGAGAACATCTCAAAATCTTAGAATAAAGTGTTACAAAAGAAAGTAAATGGAATTTACATCATGTGAGCAGCAAGCACATTTGTTATGGATAACAAAATCAGCATTTCAGGAATCGGAATTGGTAGCAAGGCAGTGATGTTACAGTCACAGTTTGTCCGTACTGTGAACTAGAATTAATACTTTATTGATTACCTTATTGATTAGCTGAGCCTATACATTCTTGCACAGATACAATTAAGTATGAGGAGAATGCTTGTAGAATTGGGATATGAAGCCAACAAAATCCTTTGGGTTTGGGTTGGATAGTCTTGAAGATTTTCAAGGTTTAAGAGCTGGAGGATTTGGAGACAATTCCAATAGTGCAAGGACTATGATAAAAAAAGACAGGGAAACAAAATTGAAGAGAGCTGTGCTGGAACGTGGACTGAGGTACAGTTGGGCAGTTGTGCTGCATAAGGATTCAAATTTCATACAAAAAGGAAAAGAACAATTACATGATTCAGAATTGCTGCATGATCAGAGCAGTAAGAAGCTACAGAGCTATGCTGTGGTTCGGTAGTTTGGAAAGGAAGTGGAAAAGTGAGGTGGGCAGAAAAGAGAAGTACAGTAATGAATGAGGAGTTAAGAAAGGAATCGTCGAAAGACATTGTAGCAGGTCATGAAACAAAAGGCAGTGAAATCCTGAATGTGAAGAGCGTAACACCTCAGATACCACCCAAGTTTTACAGTGAAAGGGAGGACAGGGGAATTGCCAATTTTGAAATAATAAAAGTGGAAAAGTAGAAGCAAAATTGAGACATCATCACCGTTTAAGAAAACAACAGGATAGCTGGGAGGACCTGCAAGAGAAGTGAATGTAAATTTGTATACATGGCAGACCTCTAGCTTGAAGCTAATCAGTAGAAAGAGATGAAGGTGCTCTGAGAACAATGACTACTGCTGATAGCAGGAGAGAAACTGAGGAAAAATGTATGTAAGGGATCCCTGGATTTGGTAGGGATGTGGTAGGACCACTTTAATGAAATCCTGTTTGCCCTGATTTGAGAAAAATCAGGTGAGTCAGGAGCATTTCATGGCTGACTATCAAATGCTATCAGTAAGGTTAACGTTTTAAAAAGGATATTTGTTCTCTCCCTATGACTAATAGGAGATATTTATTAAGCCAAAGAACTTTACATCCTGGGTTACAGCGTGACTATGAACAGGACTCTAGGATTATTGAGGATTTTATCCTAAAGGCCTTGAAAAGGAAGGAAAATGTGTAAAGTTTACATGGCAGTGTGCATGATGACCTAAGTGGCCTCTCAAGGACTTACTGGGCATTTGTGTGCTTCTTTGTGGAATCATCTCTATAGTCGAATTGTTAGTTGTTGTTTCATTTTCCTTTACATGAAGGTATGCAGGGAACCACACAAACTGATGGATGGTCAGGTAGATTCAGGCAGCATGAGAGAAGCAGCTTTGCCTTGGAGAAATTGCCCAAACCTATGATTGGCGGGGATGAGAGTGGCCTCCCAAAATGTAAAAAAAATGAAAACGTATCAAGTGATTAAGATTTATTTTGCTGAAGAAAAAGGCTTTGGCCTATTAAACAGTTACTTTAAGTCTGAAAAAGCAAACCTTAGGAACAAGCAAGTGTGAGGTAAGGAAGGACCTTTTTTAGACAGTCTATTATCACTATACTAGAGGCACACATTTGCTGATATACTTAAGGATCAAGTAAGAATGTGTTTTGGTTTGCAGCAAGGAAAAGATGCTGATTCTGCTGCTTAAGGCTTGGGTTGTGATTTTAGTGATCTGAGTCAAGCTCACGCTCTGTGACTCTGATTTAGGCCCAGATCCATAAAGGGGCTTAGGTGCTTAAAATATGACTTCACTGGGATTTATTCACCTGAGCCGCAGAGTGCAATCTCTGGAATTTGACATACTCCTTTATGTGCCCGTGTTTAAGAAACATTCTGCTTTATGCCCAGAACAGCCTTTTTTTCCCCTGAAGAACGGCGCAGCTGCTCGCCTGCCTGCCCTGGCCTGCCTTCAGAGCGAGCGTGCCACTGCCGAGAGCAGGCCCGGCAGCGCAGGCGTCCAGCCCCGCCACCGCAGCTCAGGCGTGTGAGCTCCTTACGTAATGGCCGGGGGCAAGCCAAGGTTTTCAGAGCGCAAACCAGAGCAGCCGACATGTCGTGCAGGGGCCATCAGAAGTAGCGGGTAGATGATGCTGGCAAAAATGGTGGGCACCCCTTTGGGGGGTTTAAATGTCTAGCGCAGGTTTTGGGGCGGCGTTGATGCCAGGCTGGGGTTCAGAGCCGCATCCCTACCTGAGGCCTGCTGCTGGGACCACAGAGCGAGCGGTGCTTCCCTCACCAGCTCCCCCAGGCCTTCGTCCCCCTCAGCTGGGCTGCGCCACGCAGGACCAGGCCGTGGGCCCGACCCAGGATAAAAATAACTTCGGGAAGAGACATCATTTTTAACCTGGTCAACTCCTTATGCACCTGCACTAGTAGCGGCCCTGAGAACCGCGGCGGCTGCCCGCGGGCGGGTGGGCAAGCAGGGCGGCCGGCCAGGCAGGGTCCACGGAACCACTGCGCCCGCCGCCTCGCACAGGTGCCCTGTGACGGGGAAACCGCTTTTCCCTCAACAGGGGATTTACAACCGGGGTGCGCTGCACAGCCCCGAGGGCCGGCGACCCCTCCGCGGGGGCCGCTACCGTTGCCCGCCCCGCGCGGCGCCCAGCCGTTGCGAACGCTGCGGACCCCAACGCGGGCGAGCAGCCCCGACCCCGCCGCCACTGCCACTGCCACCGCCTCCCCCTCACAGGGACCCGCAGGCGGGCTGGCGGCTCGTCCCTCCCGCTGGCACAGGAGCGAGGGAATCCCAGTGCCCGCCGGGGCGGCCCGCGAAGGGGAGGGGGGTCGGGGCCGGGGCGGGGGCAGGGCGGGGCCGGCGGCGGGAGGCCGAGCTCGCCGCTATAAAAGCGGAGGCGGCGGCGGCAGCCCTGCTCGCCGTGCTCGTTTCCGTGCGGTAACCGGGCTCGCCTCAGACCTTCCTGGCCGCTAACATGGCGCTCTCCGGCGACCCTCATTTCAAGAAGCTGGTGGAGTGGCACAAGGCGAACTCCGCCAAGCTCGTCCTGCGGCAGCTGTTCGAGGCCGACAAGGATCGCTTCCAGAAGTTCAGGTGAGGCTGGGCAGCCCCCGCCCGCCCTCCCCCGCGGCTGAGTGGGGCAGCAGCTGCCCCTGCCCTCCCCGGCGACCGCCGCGGCCCGCCGGGCCCTCAGGCTGCCGGCACGCCGGGCACTTCCGCGTGCGAGGCCGGAGGCTGTGTGGGGCTGGCTCCCTCCTGCGCTCCCTCAGGTGGGCGCCGCCGGAGAGCCGGGGCCTCGCTGCGGGAGGGAGGATGCGCCCTCCGGCGGAGCCCTGGCGGGGGCCGCGTTTTCTGCGGGAGCAGGCAGAGCCCCGCGTCGCCCCCCGCCGTTCCCTTC
This sequence comes from Phoenicopterus ruber ruber, assembly GCA_009819775.1. Taxonomy (NCBI): domain Eukaryota; kingdom Metazoa; phylum Chordata; class Aves; order Phoenicopteriformes; family Phoenicopteridae; genus Phoenicopterus; species Phoenicopterus ruber. The sequence continues at coordinate 13,091,578 of CM020227.1, forward strand.
TACCCGTGCGTCCCTGGGAGGGGAGCGGGGCCCGGCGGGGGGGCACCGCGCACAGACGCGGCTGCTCTGCTCGGTGCCGCTCCCGCCAGCGTGCAGAGGGGCCGGGGGAGGGCAGCTGCTGCTGGCTGAAGCCGCGCCGGCCGGAGGCCGATCGCAGGCCAGGCACATGCGCCAGGGGCCTGCAGCGCCCTGCCGGGAGCGCGGCGTGGGCAGCGGGGCGGGCGGGAGCCCCGCCGCGCCGTGGGGGGCAGGTACCGGGCGGGGGGGGCGCTCCTTGGCAGCCCCCGAGCAGGGCGGCCGTGCGCGCTTGTCCTTGAGTCATCCTTGCAGCAGGGTACGTGCCGGGAAGCACAGCGCCGGGCTGCGGCTCGCACAGCGGCATTGTGGGTCCTTCATTTCTCAGTCTCTCGCACCCGTGTGCTTAGTCATGATAAGCTCCGTGATAAGATCACGAGGAGCCATCCCTCCGTGTGCTCCTACCTGTCAGGAGTACGGGGGTGCCTACCCCTGCCCAGAGGTGGGGAAGGGGGGATGTTTAGCAGGTTTAGCCTTCCCTTGCCTCGTGCTCTCCACGTTACAGAAAACGCATTGCAACGTGTTTTTGCTAGAGGAGGAAGTAAGATGTGGAAGCGCTATGATAACGTTCAGCAGCTTCATCCTGTAAAGGGGGACTGATGTTTTCTGTACACTGGAGACTGCAGAGGAGTCATGTGTGTGGCTACATTGTTGAACTATACCAGCAATTGGAAAAGTCTAATACTATGTAGGTGCATCCCTGACTTGAGTTTTAAAGTGAGCCTGGGTAGTATAGTGAGCTTCTGTTCTTGAGTGTTAAGATAAGACTTGTTGCATGTATCAAGCTTTTCGTTAGCATCCTAGGTAAAGTGACTTCTTTCCTTTTGAGCTCATTAGATACTTCTTAAATTGTAATTAAACATCACACACGAAGTTCTGCGTACCAATATGCAAGAGTTAAAATTTCATTTGCATTGATGAAAAAGGTATGCTAAATTTTTGGGGTATTGATGTCATCTGGCTCTTCTAACAGGACTTTTTATACTGTTAAAGAGCTTTATTAATATTATCTTATACAAATCTACTAGCTCTTCTCTAATAGAGCTAGCTCTGGTTGCAAGTTTTCCTTATCTCCAGTATATCCCAAGAGACTGAATTTCGTAACATCCCTGGAACAAAGGAAAGCTGAAGCGAACTAGCTAACTGAAAAGGTATAATCAAGAGGTTTCTTACAAGATTCCTTCCTGAATGGCTTAAGCAAGTATTCTCATTGGGGATAGCACTGCACCTTAATCTCATTGGCTGTCACTTTATTTTATGGTTAAAGTAGTTTGGATAATATTATACTCTCTCAATCTCAAATAGTCTGTATTTAATTGCTCTTGTGAATGTGTAATATACTTAGACTTTTTTGAGTGTTACACTGTCACTGCATACAGTTAACTAAGGAGAAGATATTTGACAACTGTTGTTTCAGGCACACATACTCATCTCTAACACGTTTTTTCCATGCTTAAAGTAGTCAGTGAGTCTCCTAGAATGTGTTTATCAGACTTTTTGTGAAACATTCTTTACCAAAGTTATCTGTTTCAAATAGCTGCCCAACTTAATGTCCTTTTGTGCTGCCCATAAAGATGTGAACCAGTTGAAGTGTTTTAAGTTTACTTTATCTTAATTCTTTATTATGATTTCAGTCCTGTTTCCTGATAAACCAACACATTCTAGACTACCAGGAGAACTTTCTCATAGCAAAATACAACTGTGGAACTGACAGCCTGGGTTAGTTTGACAGATCTGCTTGTATACTTCTCACTGATTGCCACTTTATGAGCCAGATCAGCAGGATGATGGTAGTTAACATTTGTTGAAAGCCTAAGCAGTGTGGAGGTTTGGCCACAAGGTCCTCTCTGTACTTTACACCTCTCTCCTCATGTGACATTAATCTTAATCAATACATTGCAGTTAGTTCTGCTACGTATTATCATAAAATTGTTGACTATCTCCCTTCCTTTAGAAGGAAAAGAGAAACTTTTACCCATGTAAAAGTGCTTCCTGATACTAGGTCTGGAGAAAAATTTGACTGGTGTGAATAACTTTTAGTCTGAATATTTTGTCTCTGAGCACAAGTATCTATTTAATGTTATTGTAAGAACCTTACACTTGCTGATTGTGTCCTACAGAATATAGATAGAAGACCCTTTCTTCCTTTTGTCCTTTTTCTTCCTCAGAATTTGTATATCCTGTTTTCCTGATTGAGGGTGTAGTCAAACCTGTAGGGTACACCTTTGTCTTTCTTTGCCACCCAGATGTAAGGTCTGGTAGGAGCAGTGGGTCTTAACAACATGGCTTCTTCACTAGAAGCACTCTACTAGTTTTGAAGGGATTAGAACTGATATGATGTAGCCATCATAAAACTCAACAGATAATAGATACCTGGAGGCTGATTAAGGTGCTCTTGATGCAAATAGCTAGTGCAAGACAAAAAGCACTAGTATTACATTCCTGCTAGTTGGTTTGTCCATTATGAAGGATCAGAAAGAGCCTCCAATCTAAATGGAAAACATACCAGCAGGGAATTCATGTGTAACCATACATCTAGGGGTTGCATACAGCTTCTTTAGTTCGTATTTAGATGGGAGATAAAATCATTCTGAGATGCTGCAGGTGACCTTCTGATTAAGGGCTGCATCACTTAAATGTGCATTTGGCCTATGTGACAAGTCTCATGTTCCACCTGGGTAGTGCTACCATTAGCTGCTGCACTGCAGAATGGGTAGTGTAGCAGAATGCAACTGGGCTGCAGAGTTTTGGGCTTCTGTTTAAATAAAAGGTGGATCTCTTGGTGTAAGGGTTTAAGATGAGAGATTACATTGCATGCTGTGTGTTCTGCCTTGTGTGTGAGGAAGTTAGATCTTGTAGCCGTTGCTTCCTTTTTTGCATGAAATTTCTTGGGATGCCATCTTTCTGCACTTTCTTCAAATGAATAGTGATTTGAATCCAGCCAGAATTTCATGGGATACTTTGTCTTCTAGGTCTAGTGAGATTGATTTTTATTCATCTAAGTAAAATAATAACTGTAGAATTAAGGCGTATGTCAGGTAAACATAAGATTGTAAGGATTTCATGTTTATGGAGAAGAACACTGAGAAAGAATATCTTTCTATATTAAACTGTAGTATAAGAATTTTAAGAGTTCTTCTCTAAACTGAAGAAGTATTAGTATACTAATGGCCTTGCTGTATTGTTAGTAAAATGTGTTCAAATCTGAGACCTATCTGTAAATAAGTTGCATCAAATCTCAAATAGAAAGACTTGCAGGACTTAATCTTGTTTTTCTTTTGTACGGTATCAATAAATAGAAAATTTGGCAGGTGAGAGGTAAGTCTTTCGCTTAGCTAGCCATATTCCAGGTATCCTTGTGCTGGATGGTCAGGGTTTCAGGATTACTGTTTGCAGCCCACTGAAGAGAAGGGTGATTAACCACATTGATACTGCTTTTCCTTACTTGCCTCATGTTCTTGCCTATAAAAGAAACACTCTTAAGATTGTGCCTGAAGACACCTTCCTTTCCTTTAGTGTCTTTGTATTTTAAGACCAGAAAAAGACATGTTACTGTGTTTTTCCTCAAGTTAATGAAACTACCCAAATGTCTAGGCCTTTCTGATTATTACTGTTATTGCAAGTTCAACTCCATTCATCCTTCACAGAATCTTGCCTGCTCTGTCATATCGTATCTGTTTGGAATAGCAATTATGCCATGGTTTGTCCCTGTGAAGTCTCTGGCAGATGTGGTCACTAAAATAACACTGCATATTTCTGTGCACAAGTATTGGGAAAGAAAAAGCAGGGGAGATAATGAACAATGTGGAAACATTGAGTATTTAGATGCATGCAATTTCCTGTGGCTTGGGCATTTGGAGCAAAAGTGAGAGTAAGATATAAAAGGCCTTCTGTGCTTTTGTAGACAGCCTACTGAATTACTTACAGGACTTCGATTTTTCAATTTAAAGTAAATGTATATATTTGGCTGTAAATTAGTGCAAAGAAGAAATGGGTAGAAAACTGTGCTATAAAGGACTAGAGGGACTGTAGAACTTCTCACGTAGATACAAGGCTAGTAAATATGAATGGGCTCACTTGATTTCTGTTGGACTACCATTTCTGTGTTTCATCTCACATGTAAACCTAAAAGTGCTTGTATTTTGAAGTGTTAGGCTATAGCTTTCAGATGAGGATTAGTTAAATAATTTGGAGACTTCCACTGAGTCAGTGAGGACAGTGAGATTACACCATGCACAAATGGGGTTTAATTCTGCGTAGTAGTTGACAGAATGTTTCTGTACATGAAGTTGTATAGATTTTTAAATCAGGCTTGTTCAAGTCTCCATATAAAAGAATGACTGTATTTGTTGAAAGGACCTGCAGGAAGATAGTTTAATTTTTTAGCGGCAAAAGAATGTGGTAAGCTTTTTACCTATGATATATTAAGAAAAAGCTAATTATTGCTAGGGAATGTTAGTGGCTAAGTGAAAACTGAATGTGATTGTCCAACTGTGCATTAAATATAATTCATTGTATTTGGACTTTCATAAGCAGAAAGTGGAAACTATAATTTAGCTTGTTGAAAACCATGGTCTTCAATTAAAACAACACACTAGTAAGTCATTTTATGAAACTTGTGGGGCAAATCAGTCCCTCAGGTCATCTTTCCTAACCTAGTATAATTAGGATTCCAATTATTCTGTAATCTGTAGAGGAGCGATCATTGTCTTGCTTAAAACAGTCACTCTTCAGGAATGTGCCATTAAACAACCTCTTTGTTTTGACAGCTTGACTCTGAATACTGATCATGGGGATATCTTACTGGATTATTCAAAGAACCTTGTTACAGAAGAAGTCATGAAAATGCTGATGGAACTGGTAACTCTAAAATGTTGAATAAACCAAATAGGTTTTTTTAAAGTTAACTTTTTACGTGCAACTGATTATTCTAGTGTTGCTTATATACATTTAGCTCTGAATTTGAGACCATCAAAGGTAAAAGGCATCTGTTTACAAATCTTGGCCCTGTTTAAAGCCTTGCATTGTCCTTTAGCCTCAAGGTACAAGGACATTTTTCAATGCACAGATCTGTTTCTTGTGCTCACTGAAAAGACTTTTGTCTGTGTAACAGACCAGCTGGCATATGGCACTGTTATTGAGGTCTGCAGTAAAATAAGAGATTCATATAAAGTTGTAAGAGAAGGTGGTGTCTTCTATACCTGCAATTGAAACAATACTTCATATGTCATACAGTCTTAATTTTGAGACTCATTTGCAGTTGGATGTATTTTAAGAAAAGTTTGTCATTAACTTCAATTTAGCATGGTGTCTATATTTACAACCCTTCCTTAACTATTGGTTCAGCCGAAGGCTTAGACTAGATAGGACACAGATTTTTAAAAAGGGAGGAACTAGCAAAAATAGCCACAGCAAAATTTCTTTTGCTACTTTTCAGTTTAAAAAAAAGAAATTCTAAGCTGGTACAAAGACTCATTAATGAATGCTGTAGCAGTATGACAAGATGAAACTGGGTAATTAAGATGGATTCATTGTATCTGGGTCATTCAGCACTTGTTACTGTGTAACCTCTTAAGGGAATAAACAGCCTGCATAAAAATACTTGCTTTAAAATAACAGAATAAATTTTTAAGCTAGAATCTAGTGGGTCTTTTAATCTAATAGCATAACTTTTGTTTCACCATCTTGTGGTAAATGTTCACTCTTTAATGTAGCTGGACCTTTGTAGTGCATGTTGACTTCTTACTATTTTTTAAGAGGAATCTATTTTTACATTTCTCAGGCAAAGTCAAGGGGTGTGGAAAGTGCCAGAGAGCGCATGTTCAGTGGAGAGAAGATCAACTTCACTGAGGTAAGGCTATTTCTGTCCTTGGTTCTTTCCCCTCAGTTGTGCCTATCTATTATGGATGTTCATGCATCTGTGTAAGAGACTTCTTGAAAAAACTTGCTCTAATTGCTACTCTGAAATGCTGAGTGGTTGTAATGTTTGCTTCACTACTTACGTGAGAAATTTTTACAGCTCTGACAAAAAGAAAATGTGTGTGAATAGTTATTCATTCCTCCTTTCAATGCACATCTTGATTTTCTATAGAGATTTTGGTGGTATATTTTTTTCTTGTCTTCTCTTCCCTCTTTTGTAGAGAGGAAGATGAGTTAGATCTTGCAAAGGGCATGGAGCAGAGTATTGCATTCCAGGTATCTCTTACATGCTTTTGCCTAATGCCAGTGTTCATGAAGCTTAGTAAACTGCCTACAAAGTTTTAGTGAGGATTGTGTAAGACTTTCTGCTTTGGGTTGTTCATGCAACTTATCTTTGGGTATGTTTAACAGTAGAGATGATAAACAATCTTGGGAAATTAGCTACCTGTTTCCGTAAGAGGATGAGTATCTTCCTCTTTTTGTAGATCTGAAGGTTGTAACGATGGTTAAATCTTCACTAAAACATACAGAAAACCAACTGTACCTTTTTTCTGAAACTAAAAATAGGATAAAACTGGAAACTCAACAGTATAGCATGATTTATTAGTCTGCCTTAAAGGCTGTTTAGTATGTTTGAGGTAAATTCACAGAAATCAGTATTTCCTCTGACTTGGTTATTGAATGATTTAGCTGTTGCACAAGCTGTTTGCTTAAAATAACTCAGCAGTTGGACATTGTATTGTTTGAATACTACACGTTTGTAAAAATGCACAGACAGAAACAGAAAGCTTCACTGGAGAAATGGTTCCTCTTCCTCCTGTATTAATGCCTTCAATTCACAGATGTAATTCTAGCTAGTGAAAAAAAGGAAGCGGGAAAAGAGTGATAAGTCTTAAATCTGCCTGGAGGATTGTTTTCTCAGATATTGCCCCTCTCTTGCCTCATGTAACGCATTATTCCAGGGTTAGCCCATCTCTGACCATTCATTATGGAGTTACTCTTCATTGTCTACATGAGAGCAAATGTAGCAGCTGAAGTCTTCTCGGAAGGATGCAATTTTCACAGAAAGCACTTAAACACAATATTAAACTGTGTGTTTGGCTTCTGCTGCTAGCTCCCTACTTTGCTACTGTCTTGGTATGGCGACTTTATGTAGCAATTACCTGCATGATGGGTTTAGAAACATCCTTTTCATTATCAGGCTGTTTCTCATTTACAGTCGGAAGTTGACTTGGAATTAGATTTGGTTGGTTTTATTTTTTCTGTTTGTAGAGAATATCAAATCAAGTTGGTTTGGCTCTGGAATATGAGCATGTGGACAATGTAAAATTGTCATGAGACCTTAAAAACAGGATGCTGTCAAACAGCATGATTGAATAAATCTAAAGCAATAAGACAGAAGGGAGCTGCTTAATGGCATGAACTGACTTGTTCACTACTCTTGTTCTGATTTAGAACATTTTTTAGCTATTTGTCTTAAGTATTTAAGACTTGTCTGTATTTGGTGCTGCAGGCATTGGCTGCATGGTGTGTGCTTATGTGGAAGTTCTTTATAGTGCACCCAAGCATGTCATTGCCAGGTGTTTGTCCCAGGTGAGTTAAAACTTGCAGCTCGATATGGCACAAAGACAGTGCATTACAAGACAACTCATATCTGACCACTCGTTACAGGGACAGTCTTCATAGCCCACCTGATATTTAGAAAATAATTCTGTTTAACAGTGGACGTCAGGTCAAATATGACTGCTTCTCTTGATCAAGACAAAGCCTTCTTCAAGCCTGATAGTGAGCAGTATTTACCAAATACCATTCCATGGTTGAGTGTTGCAAAAAACTGCCTCTGTTCACTCCAAATTTAAGTAGGTACACTTGGATAATTAGCAACTGAAAGAGCTTTTTCATATTCCAAGTCAGTAACCACAAACTCAATGATTTTTTTGAATTAGCGTTTGGTATTTAAATCATAACTTGGCAGTTCATATTGTCTGTGTTGTCTTTGTCTCACAATGCTTCTCATTGTAGAGAGGAACAATGAGGTAGAGGAGACTAATTTTTTAATTTGTTGATTAGTATTGACTAACTCCTTCCTTCTAGATTAAAGCTGTTAAGCTCCTGAACAGGCAAATCACAGGCCAGATTTCAGTGCTTTGACTTGAGTATAACTGGAGAATTAATATAATACAGTGTATGCTAACACATTTTATTTTTTCTCATAACACAGCTACCACAACAGATAGTATCTGGTGCGCAAGTATTCAAGGAGCATTTAATTGTGGGCAGTGGATAAAATAATGTGGCTATTGAATTTCTTTGTCAAATGTTCAAATGCATATTTGTCTCTTCCTATATGAAATGGACTACTCAAGATAATTGAGAAAATGCCAGAGTAACTTTGCTTGTTATAATTGATTTTCATTATCATCGTTAATAGGAAACAACTTTGTCCTTGTATACCTGAAGCGTGCCAAAATAATTAAGTTCACTGAGTACTGAATATTGCTGAATTCTGAGCCTCAATCATTAAATGCTTTTTGAGCTTTCCTTTCAATGTAAACAAATAAGCTATTTGTTTACTTTCCATATTATATGCTTTTGTAAGCCCTCTGCACTGATTCTGTGACATGAAAGGGTGATTTAGATAGCTGGTGATGAGTGTGTGTGTATACACATATACACATTAACTGGAATTAGTAGAGCAGTAGTTTATCTAAAGGATTTTTAAGTCTTGAAGATTGGACTACCTTCTGGATGAGGCACCTGAGGCCCCTGGGTATAATTTGGAAATAGCTTAATCAATTTTTTTCCTTCTTGTTTCAGAACCGAGCTGTGCTTCATATTGCTCTGAGAAATCGTTCCAATGTGCCAATACTTGTAGATGGGAAGGATGTTGTTCCAGAAGTAAACAAAGTGTTGGACAAAATGAAACGCTTCTGCCAGGTACAAAGTACCACCATAGCTAGCTTATTTTTCATGTATTTGTCCTATACCCAGCCAGGTTCTTACATGTGTATTGTGAAGCATTGATTGTAGGCTGGTTCACATGAATTATTGTGCCCTTGTTTGAGGTTTATAATAGTTCTGGCTCAAGCATGGAGTTGAACTGTTTTTAGTATGATTCACTTTTCTCTTTCTGTTCCCAATTGAGTTTTTCTTTAATGGACTTTCTAGATTTTGCTCTTTTTGCAGTAATCTTGCATTTACTTCAGAAGTCTTGTAAATCATTAACTATCATTCAAATATTGCCTTATTTCTTGCTAATTTTTCAACTACTTGACTCAAGTAGAAACTGCCTCTTAAAATTTGTGTGAAATCAGGAGAGAGGTAGAAGCTCCCAGTTCACTTGCAATTTGATTATGCTCTATTTAAATAGTTTCTTAAAGATCTTCTGGTTTTAGGTAAGATTCCTTTGATTCTATTCTGTTTGCAGCTTAGTGTGAAAGATTTTTTTCCTAGTTAAATACAGCAGTTAACCACTATCTTCAAATATCATTAATTGTTCTTTGGTTCTGTACATCTTTAAAATGTAGGCATCTGTCAGATCAGTTGAGGAAATGCTCTGAAGAGCTTTGTAGAGTACTTAAAGTCAAATTTGTGTGATAAAACTAATCATACAAGCTCATTGAATAGTTTTAGTGCATTTTAAATATGGCTGTGAGGAACGGGACCTACTTGGTTGCTATTGTGAGTCTTATCCAGGTGGTAGTGGCCAGTATCACTGCCAGCTCATACTTGTTAACCTATGCAAAATGAGCCTGGATTATGCCCAGTTCCTAATCGATTAATGCCAAAACCACAATAACTGACACTAATTGGTCTGAATTTAGTAGTTTCTTCAGATAATGTTGAGATTTGAATGGCCACAGAAATTCAATGGTCTGTTTGCCACTGTAGAGTTTTTAGCTGATCAAGATTTTGGTAGTGCAAAACAAGAGTTTTCACTGGTGTTCTCTTTATTGCTAGATGGTTTCAATCATCAGAGCCTGAATATCACTTTCCATGCAGATGTATCTTCTGCAAAATAAAAATATAATGTTAAGCAGTTCCTTTGGAAAGATTAACAGAGATGGTTGTTTCAGTCAACTCAGTCAGATGGGATTTTAAAACTATGGCAACATCATCTACAGGCTACAGGAATGGTGTATACTAAAAATGGATTTTTCTGTTTGGAAAAACAAAAGGCTTTAACTTAAACATCTGTAGGGAAGGAGAGCAACTATCAGCATAACCAGGTGATTTGTTGTAGAAAATTGCTTTAGAATTGGGGAATGTGTGTAGGAGTGTTCATGATACTAGAAAGATTCCTTTTGTGATTGGAACAAATTAATATGTAGGTGATACATGATGGACAAAATTCAATGCAGTGTTTTGATATTACTTAATGATTGTAACTGTTTGTCAGAATTCTCAGTAACTGTTAAAAACAGCAAGAATAGAGCAGAAACCTCTACTATATGGTGGTAAGGTGAAGCTCGGAAATAAATCTTAATGCAAAACATACGTGCAATAGAAAAGCTTTTTGAATGTTTGATTTGCCAATAATTCTCTATCTCCATGGCTTTATTAATATTTTAATGTCTTCCAGTTCAGTTAGCAAAGTTGCTTCTAATTAGACACTAAAGAATGCCTTCAGGTTCAAATATTTGTCGCAAATAGTTTAATGCCCAAGATTTTTTCATTTTTAGCTTGATTTCTCTTGCCTTTGCCAACACTTGTAAATGCCATAGCAGTCCACACAGAAGGGAGAGTTTGTTCTTGCAGTGTGGTTTTAAATATGTGCATTAGACTTCTTAGCACTTAATGAAGTGTCATTGTAGACATAACCAAATGTTTAGCTAAGAAGGTAGCTTTGAGTGTAGGCTTTATATTCTACAAGCTTGAAAGTTGTCTTTGGAGACTTTCTACACCAATGCCTGAAAACACAGCCTATTTCCAGTGCTAGAATCATTAACTTTAGTGTAAGTATAAAATAGTCATTGTCATATTTTTTTTGCCACAGAGAGTCCGTAGTGGTGAATGGAAAGGCTACACTGGAAAGGCAATCACTGATGTGGTCAATATTGGGATTGGTGGCTCCGACTTGGTAAGCTTCTGACTTGTATACATCTTCCACATCTTTTTGTGTGTGTACATGCTTGCAATGAAGATAAAATCTGTTGCTTCTATCCAGGGCCCTCTGATGGTAACTGAAGCCCTGAAACCATATTCCAAGGGAGGCCCTCGTGTTTGGTTTGTATCCAACATTGACGGTACACATATAGCCAAAACCCTGGCTGAGCTTAAAGCAGACACTACGCTCTTCATCATTGCATCAAAGGTATGTCTAATACAAGCCCTGGGGTGTGACTTTCTCCAACTGTAAAGGATTCAGTCAGAACAGAGATCTGTCCACAGGAAGATCTAGATCAGGGACTTCTAGTGTGGACTATTTCTGAACAGGCCTGTTGTGATTCATCCTAAACTTGCAGTACAAGCTTGTGTTGCTACTGTAGTACTTAAGGATCCAGAAATTTAGATTAAGTCACTTTCACCACTTGACAAGTAAGACACATAAGCAATTTTATGTTGTCTAGGGTGTATTTCTCAGTCAGCACAAGTTTTAAGCCTTATTCACAAAAGTTTGTTTTCCTGTACTTCTCTGGGTGGAATGTAGGATCCTATATAGTTAGTTCTTTGAAATTCAAGATCTTGTTGTCTCATTCCTTACTTTTATTTAAGGTTACTTTTAGTCCTTTATTTGATCCTTAACAAATGTCACTTGTTAAGTGTTCTGGTTTTTGCATTAAAGTTTTGCATTAATGAATTGCATGTAGTTCGGGAATCTTCATTCTGTTTTAGGGTAGTAACAAAATATCTTCACCCAAATAACTTAAATGCTCAGTTCCTTGAGCACTATAAATACTAAGCTGCTTTACTTCAAAGAGGTAAAGATAGTCTGCAGGTAGTTTCTAAGATGACGCTTATTTCTGAATGCAGACTTAATAGCTGCCTTTATTTTAAGTCTTGTCTTGCTAATAACTTATTCTGTAAATGTAATTGCTAGCTGCCATCTTCCTTAGAGGAATGCTTCTTTCTTAGCAGAGGAAACTGAAGACAAATTCATAGTTATGTAACTTGGGTCGCCTTCGTTTGTAAAGCACAGTAGAACCTTTTTGCTGTTAAAGACAATCTGCAACAAATGAACATGTGTGTAATGCTGGCCATGCTCTACAGTGGTGCTCGTTATCTTGGCAATACTGTGGCCAAGCAACAACTTATGGAATAATTAGGAAACTTTACAAAGTAGTACTAATGGTCACTTTGAATAATTGAGTTCAAGGATCACGGTTCAAAGGCTTAGAAGACTGCCAAATTGAAAGAGTAACACTTCAATTTCTGTTTGCCAGACTGTAGTTAGATAATTGGATATATTTGGAAGAGGATGAATGGCATTTTTTTGTTTTCCATAACAAGCTTGTGTTTCATAATGAAATATTTCTGGAGATGGATGAGAGTAGGTTGAATCTAGTGTTCACCCTTAAAGCTAAATTTTGATGGTTGGGTAAATCAGAATGGTCGTAGATATTTGCAAAACTGCATGACTGAACTTCTGTGCACACTTCATGAAGCAGGAAAATGTGTTTCTCTAATCAGCAAAAGAAAATTATGGCAAGAGTCTTAGCAGAAATGAGTGTTCCTACATGAAAAAGTAGCAACTGAAGAACAAGAGGACAATCCAGCTAGGTTATCCTGTTTTGATGTCAATTAGTTCCTTTTTAGTTGAACGGTAATACTTTGTATTTAGTGAAAGACTAAAGTAGAAAATTTCAGTCTTGAGGCTTTGCATAACAGTTTGGGGGAGGGAAGGTAGGAAATGGGGAATAATTACTCCAATTTCAGATACATGCTACTTTAAAACTAGATGGGTAAATCTAGCAACACTAGTCTTTACTGGATTGATAAGCTTGCTTTTTCCTGAAATCTGGCAGCAGCTGTCTATTATGAACATCTAGAATCACTCTGCTCTGATTATCTGGAACATATGTTTTAGCAGCCTGAACTTCTTTCAGTTTTAAGTGGTGTTTTACATACTTGTTTTTTTATGTGCAGACTTTCACCACCCAAGAAACTATCACCAATGCAGAAACGGCTAAAGAGTGGTTCTTACATGCTGCTAATGATGTAAGTCTAATATTTAGATTATGTAACAGAATGCGACAGCTTTTCGTTGTGCAGTTTCTCTCTGGTCATTCTGTGTACTTTGGAGAAGAGCCAATAGCTGCCCAAACATAAGCTGTGTAGCTCAGCAAATGCTGTACATAAAATACTTCAGTGCTTCAGGGTTAGTGACAGTCTGTTATATCCGATCAAAGTGATAAAACCACTGGTTTTTCGTTATAAATGGTTGTCATGCATTGTTCCCCCAAATCCTGCCTGTTAAGTAATAGTGTAGCATTTGCCTTAGAGCTGGTTAATAATTTGGTGGAACCACTGATATGGAAATCCAATAATACGGTGTCTATGTGGCACTTCTATGGTAGATAGCTGTGCTATGAATAGAAGCCTTGTATTTGGCTCATTCTCTCCTATTTCTAACCTTTAAAAGAAAAAAGCAGATACTGCCTGCTCAGGTAATTAACATGGTCTTTAACCTGTTCCAGTCAGGGTAGCTGTACTTATTTTGAAAGCTGGGCTGTGAAATTCCGTGTTACGCTACTGTTGCAGACAACTCATCTTTGTTCACCAGAACACCTACTGAAAGACCAAAGTCTAAATCTGGAGCTTGAGATTTATCAGTAATTCCAGTTGTCTTGGTCTTTTGACCCTAGGAAGTAGCACATGTACAACAAACTCCATCTGCTCCAAAGTGGTGGTAGTGATGTTTGAACTGGTAACATGCTCTTAAGCAAATAGTGTGCTGCTCTAAGGAGTGACTGCTTCCAGAGGGCTTCATGAGAATGTTATCAGAATGTTACTTCAGACAGGCATGCTGCCAAATCCCACACTGAATGTGAATAAGATGATTTCAAGTTGATAACGCAAAAATAACTGATGATAGTCAACAGTATTTTGTTTAAATGTAAATGGTAGCAGATCAGCTTTATGACCAGAAATCAAAATTAGCATTCTAGATCTAACAATCTGTTTATTTTTATTAAGCCTTCAGCTGTGGCCAAGCATTTCGTTGCTTTGTCTACCAATGGTGTAAGTATAACAGATCTATTTTATTTTTCTATGTACCTTTAAGATAGGCTTCCTTACTGGATTTTAAAATGAGGCTATCTTTTAAGACACCATTACTTGAATCCCAATAGTTAGCCTTCCTCTTGAAAGGAAGCATATTTTTCTACTGAAAATAACTGAAACACTTCTAGAGTAACGAACCGTAGCAAGATTGGACTTTCATTATGGATTTGTGCTTTTTCTGCTAGAGCTTTAAATCTGAAATCAAGATCTCTCATACTTGAAATGACTGTCCTGTTATTAATGAGTGTTACCTGTAATTGCTTAATTGTTTACATAACTGCGTTCACACACAATATTACTCTTCTAGACTACTCAAGTAAGTGCTGAAGTGATGCAGGTAGTTTCTGTGAATAATCTGTAGCATATGATGAGCGTAATGTACCCTGATGTGGTGTTTCATGCGAAAGTATGAAGTAGAAAGACCAATAGCAATTAAAGAAGACTGAAAAAACTGAGAGACTCTTGGGTACTGTGGTGTGAAGTTCCTTTCTTCCATTTTGGTTCTGTTTAAATATAAACTGAATGTCAGTCCAACTCCTAACTATATTGCCACTGAGATTGATCAGAAAATGAGTGTATGTCACTGATTTTATTTGAGACTACTGAGTAGTGATAGTGATATCTGGAAATGAAGGTATACTTTTTTCTGAAGGATGCCATGTATTTTTTAAATAGAGGATGTAATTGGGGAATTGTGCACTTAATAGGTACCCAACTTGTGGTTTTTTATTTGCGAGACATAAAGCTTTTTAAGAATGTTGGATTTACTTATGGTGTTCTTATGTGTTTTTTTCATTCTAGCCTAAAGTTAAAGACTTTGGAATTGACCCAGAGAACATGTTTGAGTTTTGGGATGTAAGTAAATGTCTCATGTTGTGTGGTAGATGTTAACTGTTAGAATAACTAACTTGCTTCAGAAAATGCTAACTAGATGTCAGGAAACTGCCAAAACACCTAAATTGTAGCAATTGTGTTCTCTGTACCAAAACATCCAAAAACTTGTAACTAAAGGCAAATTGAGAACATGTCAGGGAAGCAGAACAGTCTTGTCTCTTGGCCATCCATTAAAATCCTGCAGTCAAAGGTCTGAAGAGCCTTTTATGTTCTTGGCTCTCTAATCAGCTGTTGGGTAACAGGAGATGCAAGTCTTAGCTTATTCCTCTGTGTAAGTAGTTATTATAAGCTGTGACATTTGACTGTTGGGGTCTACTGTATATAATCTAGGCTTGTAAAGGTCAAACATCAGAAATGGGAGCCTACTTTGATATTTTGTAGCAGATGCATATTTTAAGTATACTGCCCTTAGTCTTGGCCCTTATAGTTAATCAGAAACAGGTTTGTCTCATTCACTATGTGCCTGATGAACTAGATTTTAAAGCTGTTTAGAAATTATTACCTTTCCCTAGATAGTGTCATAATCTTGCTGAAGCAGGCTTTGCCTATAGAGGAGTGATATTAGAAAAGCAGTAAATACAAGCTGCAAATTTAGTATTTGGAAGTGAACTGGAATCAAGGGGTCTGCTTCAACAGATATTATATAAATCATACAAGGAGGATACCTTTAAAGTCTCAAAAACGCATACTTAAAGATTCATTAGGGGGCTACTGTAAGGTGCAGGTTCCCTTGACCATACCACGTAGTGTAGTGAATTATCGCCAGAAAGAATAATGATTTTGCTGAAAATAGTCTAAACACATGCTGCTATTTCCTACTAGTTTGAATTTAAGCCTTGCACTTCTCCCATCTAAACCAATCTCTTGTTTTCAGTGGGTTGGTGGCCGCTACTCTCTGTGGTCTGCCATTGGTCTCTCCATTGCCCTGCATATTGGTAGGTATTCCTGTGATGTAACAATGCCAGGAGTTGGTCTGTTTGCTTCAGGAATCTAGCTATGGAATGCATTAACAATAGTGGATTGTGGATCAAATACTATTTTACCCAACTTACTCTGAGTGGTTGGATGTTTGTGCTAAAAAACAATCTGTAATGCAATGGAAATGTTGAGATTTTAGTACTGTAAACAGTTTTGGAAATTAACCATACTTAGGTACAAATAGTCAAATTGCATCTCTTCAGTCACTTGCATAGCCAAAAGTGCCTGATTTATGTAAAGCCCTGTCAGTGTTGAAAATCAGACCTTGCAACTGACATTCCTAAACTATTTAAGAGTAGGGTATTTGGTTTCTGTGAGTAAATATACACTAAACATCAAAATCCTATGTCTCCAGTTCTGCATATGAGCTCTGCTTACTGTTGTTAACTATCTCCTCCTTCCATTACTTCCTTTTGTCCCCAGTACTTGTTCTTCTAGGCTATAAGGCCTGATGATACAGGAATGCTGTTTCTATCTGCAGTTGATTGTGGAGCAAACAAACTCTTGAAATTGATCCCCACCTACTTCTTGTATTCTTACTGGGTAGCATTGGCATTTCTGATGAAGATCTCAAATGTAGGTGGAGTACACAGTGAATGTGAAAGAGCTCTAAGAACTGCTGCTTCCTGGTGAGCAGGCTGTTCAGCAGCCTTGCATTTGTTCCTTCGTCATGTCTTTCAGATATTTAAAGTCTGAAACTGTAATGTCATTTATTTTTTCTAAATAAAAGCTAGAATTCTCTGAGGTTAGAAGAAAAATACTGGTTTTGGTGGTTCTGGAATGATATGAATAGGAGTTGTCATGTGTAGAAAAACCTATGTGAACAGCAAAATAAACTTCAGTCAGGCACTTACTGTTTTGTCTGCAATAAACTGTTCATCTCTGCTGTCAGACAGATTTGGTGCTGACTGCTGACATGCCAGTCTATCTGCACTTCTTGCTCTTACATCCTTTATCTCCCAAAGTTGGCTTCTGACCATAGGTAGAGCTGCTGCTTTGATTGCCAAACACATCACCTCCATTTTTCCGTATAAGAATCAGTATTTCTGGCTTTGCAGGAAAAGATGGTATTAGTTAAACTACTCCTCAGTGAAAATGAATGATGACTTAAATACTCTAATTATAGAGCAAAGAAAAATGAGGTGAATTGTTAAGAGAACAGGAAAGGGAGGGAAACCTTTTTCTTTGAGAAGACCTTGTTACAGTTCTCTTTCCTTGAGACCAACAGAAATCCCTGCTGTACTAGCCATCCCCTGTTTTTTGGGGGGATGTCTCTCCCACTGTGGCTGTGAAGTGACTAAGTGTTCAAACTTGCTGAAAACTATGTAGCCTTTAATACAGAGCCTGGTTTTAATGCTCTGTTTTCCTTCCAGTTGCTCATTCTGCCTGAATGGGGATTTTAGGCAAAGACTTTTGAAGTATGTTTCATGAAGTTGGACTTGCTCTGAAGTCCAGGCTTTAATCATAACTAAATATATCTGGCTTATGGGATGCAAATTTCAGAAGTCGAAGTGCAACTTTAAACTCTAGTAATTGGGAGCCTTGCTGCATGCAAGGAACCTCAACTGTTTTATGGTTGCCTCTACAAGAAAAATCAAGTTTGAGTTGTAATAGTAAATACAAAACTGACTTTTTTTGTTGTTAGGTTTTGACAACTTTGAGAGCCTGCTTGCAGGAGCCCACTGGATGGTGAGTGTGGGATGTCCATTTCAGATTTGCTTCTTAACAGAGTTGTTAGTAAGATAACTAAAGGTGGGTTGATTTCTAAAGTTCAGCTCCCCATGTCCTCTCAATGCTTCTAAAATGACTGCTTAGAAAGCTCTCCCTGGATCAAAACAACCATAAAAACAATTTAAAGAGTTGTGAGGGACGACAGTTGCTTTATCAAAAGTGTAATTCTTTTCCTTTGTGTCACATAGGATAATCACTTCCACACTGCCCCACTGGAGAAGAACATGCCTGTTCTGTTGGCCATGCTAGGGGTCTGGTATATAAACTGCTATGGATGTGAAACCCATGCCCTTCTGCCCTATGACCAATACATGCACCGCTTTGCTGCCTACTTCCAGCAGGTAAGGCTCAGACACAGTAAAGATTTCAAGAGGCAAATATGTAGATATGCTTCTGTCCTGGTTCTAGAGCCTGAATGCATGTTTCTAGGTTAAAATTGCAATCACTTAAATTCATACAATCAAGGGCCTAAAGAGACTGTTGCCAAAATTGATATCAGGTTATTTGCTCAGTTAATTTGGAGATTTCTTCCTCAGACCTCCATTATCTTGGTGTCCATAAATTAAGCAGCTATATCCCTGATACTTACGGAATTTCCATAAACAAGCAGCACTTATTATAGTTGAAGTATGTATGGAAACTTGTACTGATACTGTGTGGTTCTGCAAGAAAGGTGATACTGCCCTTCCCTTCTTTTAGGGTGATATGGAGTCTAATGGCAAGTACATTACCAAGAAAGGCTCCCGTGTGGACTACAGTACCGGCCCTATTGTGTGGGGAGAGCCTGGCACCAATGGGCAGCATGCTTTTTACCAGCTCATTCATCAAGGTAAACTGAAACTATTCAATACCTTGTTTTGGAATTAAATTCTGAATGGCTACAAAGCTGGAAGAGTCTGCAGAATTGATACTGGTTTGGAGATTGGGCTCTTATCTAACCTAGCATCACATTGCTATGGTGCTCTTAATTAGTGGCTTTAGAAGGCTACAAGATGCAGGTTTTAACTCTACAATAAGGAGTGTCAACTAAAGCTGAAACTGCTGAGCTGTATTGTCACTTCCCACTGCTGCTAATAAAAAAGCTTTTTTAAAAGCTTTTTCAAGTGGCTGAGTCTTCCAGTAACTCTGAAAACGGGGTGAGACTGAAGATTTTCTAAGACTTTCCTGTTGCAGGGTTATTAACATGTCTTTTCTTACAGGAACTCGCATGATTCCCTGTGACTTCCTGATCCCAGTCCAGACCCAGCATCCAGTCAGAAATGGCTTGCATCACAAGGTAATAAGTTGTCAGGGCACCCATATTCTTGTGGCTGAAGGCATTGAAGCTTATTCAGTATTGTACTGTGCAAGATTTCTAAACGTCCCTCTGAAACTATACACACAGACTCTGAACATTCACAATAGGTTTGAAAATATCTAAATCATAATTACATATTCTATGTAATATATGTAATACAGTGGTATTTTTGTTCTTGAAATTGCAGCTGCAGTTCTTGAGGCAGATCAATGGTGTGGCCTGTTGGCCTACTGAGGCTGAAAAAAGCTGAGCAATTAAGTATTTGGAGAGAATTCCTTGTAGGAATTGTAGGGAATGTAATTCTTGCAGAGTAGGAAGAAGCAAATTCTCAGAGCTGATGAAAGCTTCCTCAGAGATGCTGTTGCAAGTATTAAACTCTCAGATGAAATTTAATGAGTATACTAGCATGGCTAGGGTGATAGCCTTTTACACATAGATATTTTTTAACTGGTCCCATTTTTTTAGTTTAATGTATCATCCAACTAAGGATTTTCAGTGAAACATGTCTCAAAATTAAGTTCCATAGGTGGAAACATGTTCAAGTCTACTTACTGCATACTTCAGGAAAAGCAAGCTTCATCACTGAATTTCAGTCTTACCATGATTTCAGATTACAAGTGCTATTTCAATTGTGTAATAGTAATTTTTTTGTCAAGTAACACCAAGCACAGGTGGAAGTTTTAGAAGATGACTTTGCAAGAAGAGAAAAGGTATCTTTTGACTGTAGATATAGTAAGAATTTATCTTCAGTGTAATGGGTAGGACAAAACCACACATGAATTTGCAAGCTAACATTAGGCAGGGAACAGGAAACTAAACTTACACTGTATTGGTAGGGATTAGCATATGGTATGCTGTGAGTATTTTCCTTCATATAGAGTAAGTACATCTTGGTTACCTTTGACTAATCTTTGCACCTGGCTTTCCATGCATATGGTGTAGCATGGGGTAAAAGTATAGACTATACTGGGTGAAAGGGGTGTGTGAAATCCTGGCTCCTTTGTTCTCAGTGGGAGGCTTGCTGTCAGTTTCAGCAGGGGCAGGATTCTGCAAGACAGTCCTGGTTGTCTTTGGATGTATGTGCTATTAAAATAGTAACCAAGTCTCCTGGCACTCTAAGGTAAAAAGCAATAGTGGGCATTATACAGTTTAAAACTACTGCACGTTTTACTGCCATAGTGTTAAAAACAAGAGTTCTAACTCTAGACTAGGTCTCAGTCTAGATTCAAGCACTAGGTATTACTATTCTGGCTAAGCAAACAGTAGCTTGAGTTGATGTGTTTATTTCTACCTGCTAGATCCTTTTGGCCAACTTCCTTGCTCAGACTGAGGCCTTGATGAAAGGAAAGACTGCTGATGAAGCTCGTAAGGAACTTCAAGCGGCAGGACTGAGTGGAGATGCTCTGGAGAAGCTTCTTCCCCATAAGGTAACCAGGCTTTGGCACTTGACAGCTTTCCTCTATTTAGATGCTGTGGTGGTGAGGGCATTGTGTTGGGCTGCTTGATGGTGTTTGCTAATGGGGCAGTGCCCTCCGGTGGCTGTCAAGTGCTACTGTCTTGACAGCTGTGAAGGTTGTGTTAGAGGTTCTACCGTGTCGGGTCCAGTGGAGCAGTCTGAACAGCACTCCTGCTAAAGCATGCTGATCTGGAAGCCTTTTCAGCCATTTCAGAAAAGACGAGCTATCTCATCACTGCCCCTGGGATATCGACTTGCATTTTACTTCTTCCTGTAGCACATAGTAGCTAGTAATGGTGCTTGGAGATAACGTTTTGCCATTATGTTTGTAATAAAACATGAAAATTATACAATTTTATGGTTGAAGTTTTAGTCTTAAGCTTTCAGGATTTTATATTTGCTGCTAATACAAATAATGCAGTGTGGGCTATAAGGAAAGTAAACTGCCAGTTTCTGATGTGAGTTTTACAGCATAATAGATAACAGTGTAACTCTTGTTTTGAAAGGTCTTTGAGGGAAATCGACCAACCAATTCCATCATGTTTACAAAACTCAACCCATTCACTCTGGGAGCCATCATTGGTAAGTAAATAAATCTCTCATCTGTGAATGCTTGTTAAGACTTCATCAGAAAGCTTATTGATAAATCTTTTTTCTGCTTATAGCTATGTATGAGCACAAGATATTTGTTCAAGGAATTGTCTGGGATATTAACAGTTATGACCAGTGGGGGTAAGTCTCTGACCTGTTTCTTGTATACTTATTGACTGTGGTATTCCTTAGTCTGTCATGACTTAGAGAAAAGAAAATGAAAAAGTAAGTGTTATACTTAGAGCAAATGATTATAGGATAGTTTTATATAAAAATAGATTTTCTGGGGATAAGTCACTTTATCCTTGTTCAGCCATGCATAATGACTTTGTAGATACAACTTTAGCTAAGGACCTTTAGTTTAGTTTTAAAAAAAAATTCTATGAATGCAAAAAGGAGGCAATACAGGCTGAACACATGCTCTGGGAATTAGGAAAGGAAAATTTCCTTTATAGAAGGGAAGAAAGAATTTTACTTCTAGAAACATTTAGTAGGCAGTTTGAATGGCATCTGTTAAGCAAAAGACTGACCACCTCTTAATTTTCTTGTACTGGAGATACAAGAATATTATTGGCAGATGTCTTCACATATAGGAGCCCTAGGTCTAATGTAGGCTGCACCTGTGACCAAGGTTCATGGTAGAGCTCCATGTGGAGAACAGCAGCTTCACAAGGAGTTTGTCACTTTTTAAAATGGAAGACCTAATCAGGAGCTAATCAGATTCTTTTAATCTGTAGTAATATTAACTGTACCACATACTGTTTGAAGACTTATGCAGGAGCTCTCTTCTTAAAGGCTGAAGGATAGGTCTTTCTTTGTATATGTTTTCTTAGAGCTATGCTACCACAGCCAGTTCTTTAACTAAAATATTGTAGTAGAAACTGCAAATGGAAAACTGTCCAATAAAAGCTGATGTCTGCTATAAACTCAAATCAGGAGTTGGGATAGGAGTAAGTACAGCTTTCACTGCAACACATCAAAATCTAGAATGGCATCCAAAACTATGGAATGTGGGGATGCTGTAGAACCAGCCTAGTTTCTTGCAGCTGTTGGAATATCCTAGGTTCTTACCCTGTCTGTGGCTGTAACTCCTGGATAGCATGCTGTAGTGCTGGGGAAGGCTTCCAGGCCTGCAGCTCTGCTGCTGTTTATTGTCTTGGTGCTACAAATCAGTGTTCTGAGTGATGTCACGTTCAACAGTGAACAGTAGCAAGCTGAATGCGTTCTGCATTGGGGCAGGCTGTGTAACACAAATGAGTACCCAAGGGGAAAAGACTCTGCTTAACTTTTTAAAACAAAACTTTCTATTTTTAGACATCCTGTAATTGGAGCACTGTCTGTTCAGCTAAGCAGCTGTGAGAACTCCTGTTGTTCATGAATGGCACTGAATTGAATAATACTAACTTCATCAGTAATTTGTAAAGGGAAAAACATTCATCATAGTGTTCACTGTCAAGTTACTTTTTACTGGCATCTATTTTTAATGTCAATGTTTTATAGTAAATACTGTAAGTTGTTAGCACTAATGTTTTTCTTTCTTCTCCTGCTTTTACAAATGCAGAGTTGAGCTTGGAAAACAACTTGCCAAGAAAATTGAGCCTGAACTGGAGTCAGATGCTCCAGTGACATCTCATGACAGCTCAACAAATGGGCTCATCAATTTCATCAAAAAACACAGAGCCTGAAATGAAAGATTTGGAGGACATCGACAATCTAACCACCGCATACCCAAATCTGTTGTAGTTGTGCTTTTTTAGCCACTCTAACAAAAACAGCACTTTACAGATGTAGCTTCTTCACTTGTTGCAGTTAATCTTGTTGCGTCAAGTGTTACAAATGAAAACTAGTTTTGTGAAACCCAGAGATTGTATAGTTGCTTTCTATTTTTGTGGCTGTTAATCTGTAAAGTGCAGCTGGTATGTTCCTCAGTTCTTATCCCTCAGCTTCTTTAAAGATGATCACGTACTGATATTAGAAAATAAAAGGTATGATGGATGGGTAAAACTTCTTCACTCTGTCTTTAAAGTGCAGACCTAGTAACATTTGCCTCACTGACTGTGTAAGGTCCTCTGAAGCCAAGTAAACTAACTTCTGTCTCTTTGGACTGGTTCTGCTGTAAGCTGGAAAATAGAACGTGTTCAAGAATCAAACCTATAGCTGTAGATTGTTCATATTGCATGATTTGATGCATTTGAGCAAAATACAGACTTTTTTTTTCTATGCTACTGTTAAAAGGAAAGTTTACTACTGTTTGGTAAAACATCTCTGATTTCTCTGTAAGCCCTATGTGGACAGCTATCCCAAAAGGAAGACAGTTCCTGAGTGACAGTGATATCTTAATTTTCCAAACAGTTTTCACAAGTTTGTGAAGCATGAGCTTGGGATCATTTGCAGAAGAAATGTATCTTTGGCATCCTCCAGAGGCAGCATATCTCACTCTTCATAAATTGGCATCACTGTTCCAACAAAAAAAAAAAGAGATCAACTTAACTATTTGTAAACACGTTGCTTGTATCCTCTTTCATTCTCTGCCACTGTTAACCCCTCTCTGCTAGCAGATTGGCATGCTATGGCTATTGTTCTGTAACACCTTTAATAAAGGTAAGACACAAGCTTTGAAAGGAAAAATAAGATGTTAATTGTGGTTCTCATACCCCAAACTCTTCATGACAAATGCTACTGTGGCTTCAAAGTCTGAGCTTGTAACTCTTAAAGCACATTTGTTGCACAGATTCATTGTCAGGATCAAAAGCTTGATCTTGCTGACAACTCCACAGTGCTTGACACTCTGACTGCATGGATTTGAGTTGTTAAACTTGGGCTAAGTGTATATAGTGCTTAGCTGCTTTGCTTTTGATAGCTTTATAAAGCAATGTCTCACCTAAAAAAGGGTCACAAAAAGAACCCACTAGAGGGAGGCATCATGTTTTCATAGAGGTTTTAAACCTTTCATCCACCTGTGTAAAAGCATGTGCTAAAGCACAGCTTCATCCTCTTTCTATAGAGGTAGGTGTGACGTGAGATCTCTGTGTTAGATGCCTATCATGATTTGAATGGTAAAGCCCCTTGTTCTCTTTTGCTGCTCGTTTCACCTTTTGTCTGTGCCTCTCTTGGAAATTAGACCCCAGTAACTTCTCTTGGAGAAGTAAGGAAGCTGTATGTGTATCCTCTAACTCTTCAGTTACTCCCTAACCTTGGTCTTGTTTCCAAAACCTTTTATTCTTCTAGAGTGTTTACTGATGTGAAATACAACACATCAGCTGTTCTTGTTCCCACCCTTTACCTCAAAGCAGGACAGCACCACACAAAGATCAAGGCACTGTTTCTGTGTAATGAAACAATACTCCTGCACTGGGGATTTCAGACCTAATCCTCAAGGCTTCTAAACTTAAAAAAAAAAAGGAACTCTTAATTTTGGAAGCATTGCATCATTGCCCCAGGCAGGAGAAAGGCAAGCCCTGCTCTGGCTGGCCGTTTGCTCCCTCGGAGGGCGTGTAACTCTGGTTTTCAGCAGCGTCCGCCCAGCACCGCGGAAGAGGCTCTGCGCCGAGGAGAGCTCCGTTAGCGGCCCGCAGCCGCGCGCGATGCCTGCGCCGGCCGTGGCGCGAGCACCCAGCCGCGGAGGGCAGCGGCGCGTGCGGGCGGGGCGCCCCCTGGCGGCGCGAGTGTGCGCGCGCGCGTCCCCTCAGCCCGGCCGCGCGTGCCCCGGCAAGGGCCTCTGTCAGGCGAGGGCCTGCTCCCGCCGGCGGGGGGGGCGGCCTCGGCCGCCTCTGAGGAGCCCTCGGGGCTTGATTTTTACCGGTCCTCCCTCGCTCCAGCGAGTCCTTGCACGTGTAAGAGCTCTCAGGACTGCCCCTTAGGTGCGGGCGTTATTTGCTAATTGATGGTGAAATTACCGGGATAAGTGAAGCACCGCTTAGCAGTAACTTGCTGGTTCAT
Source organism: Phoenicopterus ruber ruber (assembly GCA_009819775.1). Taxonomy (NCBI): domain Eukaryota; kingdom Metazoa; phylum Chordata; class Aves; order Phoenicopteriformes; family Phoenicopteridae; genus Phoenicopterus; species Phoenicopterus ruber. The sequence goes on from CM020227.1 coordinate 13,116,681, forward strand.
CAACCTGGATGCCAAAATTATTACCTTAGAGTTTACCACAGCTCACGGCTGTAGTCAAACACAGGATAAAAATGGTAAAGAAGCTTTAAAAAGAGATTTTTTTTCCTACACCAGTTGAAGACGGCATGAGTGGAGAGGTCACAAATAACGTGCAAGGGAGTGGACTGTGGCTACATTTTGAAGATGAGATGGCATAAAACCCACATGTGGTTCAGGAAGTCACTTTCAGTGACGCGGGTTGGAGGCTAAGAGCCAAGAAAATAACCGCGTGTCTGCCTGGGTCTCGCTCTTCCCTGGGTATGTCCTTGCAGCTGCGTTGGAGGTGGATAGTGACCTGGCTGGGTCCTTGGGCTGGCCCCATACTGCTGTTCCTGCCTTCAGCTGTGACGTATGTCCTGTTGAATAAAAAAACCACAAGAAGTTTTTGACTTAGTTTCCGGTACTTAAGCTCCAGTGAATCAGTTTAAACCCTTCTGTATAATAGCAAGCCAGCCAATTCCTGCAAGAATGAAACAGATTTCTTCATAAATAGTGCTCTAGTAATGAGAAGGTCCAACCTAGTCGATTCTAACTGGGAAAGCGTAATGGGCATGGCTGAGTTCCCTGATGAAACTGTATTGTCATTATGTATACTACAAGAGAGAATGAAAGCTAGTAACATGCCTAAAGTAAGCAGAAACTTGTCAGGCCCGTGAGCTGGAAGATCTCTGATCCTGGGCCCAGTGTGTTAGTCACAAGACGTACGTTCCTCTTGAAGGCCTCTGAGGAAATGCAATGTGGAGATGCTTCAGTCAGGGTAAGTAGTTAAGTCAATGATATATGTATATAAAACACCATCTTTACGCTTCCAATGCTAATTTGACTATATAAGCATAATAACATTTCAAAGTCAAAATTCATCTATGAATATATTTTAAGAGTTCTTGAGAAGGTGATTACTGTATTCAAGGGAAAATTCTAATATTTTTAAAGAAAATTATGTGAAATTCATAATTGTATTCCCAATGGACATGCACTTAATATAGACTGTGTGGGTGTGGGATTAAAGGAGGAATATTGTTTGCATTGTAATTGATCTAAAAAGACTGTCTCTGAGAGCTACAATTGTGGTGAAGATGTCTTCTGGTTCTTTTGTTTAAAGAGAATTTGACAGGAATAATCAGTAAGTGATCCCCTTTCGCCTAATTCACAGTGATCTGATCTGCTGGGGTTGTTCTAATTTTGAAACTATCTAGCACTACATGCAGAGTTCCTGCAGACTCAATGAGGGCAATGGTTTGAACTTAGACTGCTTGAAGGGAGGATAAGATGAGTAAAATTTCCCAAGCCACACCGACAGCTTCAGTTGAACCTGCTGCTGTTCTGGAGGAGCAAAAAGCACTTACAGATCTGCAGCATCAGTGCTGAAGTAGCCGGGCCATGAGCCTCTGTAGATCAGCCAAGTAAAAAGAAGGTAGTTTTACCTCATTCATTCATTTTTATCTTCACATTTTTCCAGGCAAAGTGCTTATATTTAGATGTTCTTAAAAATATTCTGCTTTGGCAATTCCTGCTGTTGTTTTTTTTTAAGAGGAAATGGATTTCGGAGAGTTTGGTAGATAAGTACAGTGTACAGTAGAGTAGTGAAGTCTAGAGCACTGAAGTTTTGCATAAATCTGGTTTTGTGACGTTTCAGTAGGATGTTGACAGGGTGTGTATCTTGTCAACTCTTATGTAGATAAAAGTGAACTGGCTTGCAGGCTATGTTAATAACAGTATTTTAGGGACTACAGAGTGTGACAAATAGAAAGCAGTTTGGCTTCCAGAATTAAGTGTTAAGCAACTTGGGTTATTAATGAAAACTCAGCAGAGAAGAGCACACTTTTTAGCTGCTGTCTCAGTCAAACTTGAATGCTAGTAACTGCATTGCTCTACGCTCTTTGAGGAAGGCTTTTCAAGTTTTTATTAGTTTTGTGGCACATGGGGATTGTCAAAATAGTTCAGATAAAAAGTAGTCCCAAAGCTAAACATCTCCAGAGGGCTGGTAATGGCCGGATAACTTTATTGTGCCCTCAACTCTTCCTTTCTGTGTTTTTTCTCATTTTGGGTTTTCTGACAGAAGAAAAATAGAAAATTCTGAGGTTCTCATAAAACAACACAACAGTTCCTAAACCTGCTTGAATGTACTTGGAATTTCAAAAAGCATACTCTCAAAAGGGTTTGTAGTCAGATTGTCAGAGTCACGGTATCAAGATTTTACTTGGTGGTTTCACAAGTAGACATGTTTCTTAGTATTTCTCTAAACTGTATTTTTTGAGATTTCTGTAATGTTTCCTCTAAGGAAATATTTTGAGGCCAGACTTGTGGACCAGTGAGTCCCTTGTGCAGAAGACACCCAGGGTGGCTGTCCATTCAGTCCCTGCTGAATGGGGCTGTCCCAGGCTGTGAGAAATGAAAGGAGCTGGGGAATGGATAATCCTTGCAGAGCCTGGAAGCAGGCTGCACAGTGGATTCAGCCGAGGTAAGAGCTAGATGTCAAGAAGCTTACTAAGAAGTTGGCCTGGGACCATGCATCTGGAGCACTCTCAAGTATGCGGCAATTCCTAGAAGGGCTGAGCTCTGCCTTTTATCATTAACAACAGCCACAAGGGACAATATCTGGTAGAAAGATCCCTCTCACACAGGATAAAAGCATAGCATATCGTTTGTTGTTGGATAGATTTTGAGTGCTAGTGAACTGTAAAAAAAAAAAAAAAAAAAAAAAAAGTAACAATTCCAATAGTTTTTTGTTGAATATTCCTGTGTGGTTTTGGATTAATTAAAAACACTACTTTTGTCTTTATAAGTCAGTAAAGTGGGTAACTGATGTTTAAGCAGTTAATGAGTTCCACAAGTTCAAACCTTGAATATGACTTTTCATAAAGATTTCAATTTACAGTTGGTCTAATTTATTCTTAAATTTTATGCAGGGACTCCTAGATTAACTAAAGTGCTTTGCTGTGCCAGCAGAGCTGCTCATTTTAGGACTGTCTCTCCAGACTTTTCAAGAAATGCATTTATAGCCATTCTATTTTTTTAACTATACAGGCAAATCTCTGTGCGGTTTCGCTTTTTTTGCTCTTGATATGTTATCTAATAGTCTTTTGCTTTGTTTGCTTTGTTCTCCCAAATCCATTATAGACAGTAACATAGACAACAAAAGGGCTGTTGGCATAGCTTCGTGGCTGGATAGTCTGTGTTCTAGCAGTAGCGTTTCCTGAACCACATAAGAAAACCAGTATTACAAGAGGGCGTCATCTGGAGCCTCACTGGACATCTCCATAAATAATTATATCAGTGTTGATCATCAGTAGCCTTTTAACATAAATTACATCATTTTGAGTTGGAAAAGTTATAATGATCTATTATCTGAGTCATGTTTAATTCTTAGGATATGTATGGGCTACCTGTAGTCATAGTAGATTTTTAGGACGACAAAGAAGTGAAAAAAGAAAGGGTATGGGGACTTCATCCACTCTAATCTTAGAAGTATGGAGCCTGGTATAAGGACTACTGGCCAAGGTACATGTGTACCAGCTTGGGTCAAATCCTGCTTCATTATATTTCCACAGGATTGAGATTTTACTGAGAAGACTTGTCTCATAGTTCATAACTAGGATTTCATGGACCAGTGAAAATCCCTCATTGACTTCAATAGACATTGGTCTGGGCCTTGGATTATTAACTGCAATCATGAGGGGATTCTGATGACCTGTATTATTTGGCAGAGATATTTTGGACTATTCCAGCCTGGCTACAGATATACTCCTCCGTGGAGTGAGAGTTAAAAACAAGTCTCCACACTAAGAGGCAGATGCACATGCAAGAAACTTAGTGTAGCCTATAGAGTCCTTCTAACCTGGCTTCATAACTCTTTTCAGAGGTGAGCAGTATTCAACAATAAAAAGCACCAATTTTATTTGGAACATGTGTACCTTTGGGGCTAAATCAAAGTTATAGGAGAAGAATGATGGTAACTAATTGACATGGTAGAAGAGGTCCTAGAGCTCTTCCTTGCTAAAAACATTTTGCTGTTGAATAAGTCTAAGCTGGAACAAAATTGCTATGGTGATGTCCTTAAATTTGATGGTACCTTTAATAAGGAAAAAAACCCATGCATGTATAGATATATATTTAAAATATGCATATGGGTTTTGCATATATAAAAATACATTAAACTTGTTTTCCTCTTTAAAGCCTCAGAGATCTTCCTCCTGGGAGATACTGACATCCCCTTCATATTGGGTGGATTTACCACAAGGAAAGCTAGAGGAAACTTAAAAGTGTCCAGTTTTATTTAAAACCTTGGTGGTCTTTAACGGCTGCCCCACAGTTCCAGCCTGGTACAAACTTAAACAGAGCTCTTTGTTGCTCTTGAATGTGACATAATCCTTTCATCTGGCATGCTGAATGAAGTATGCACATGGCTTTTTTGCTACCCCTGCTGGGCTGCCTTGTTACACCTTCAGAGCAAACCACCCCCCAGTAAAAAAGCTTGGACTCTGTCATCCACCCTAATGCCAATAAACAACAGATAACTATGGCATCTTTTGGCTTTAAAATGCTGCCCCTCGTTAAACTTGTGTGTTGAGGAAGGAAACGGCTCCCCACATCATTGTTTCTTACAGATAGAGAGTACATTTTTTTGTTGTTTGCATGTTTGCTAATTTGAAGCTCTTTGAAGAATCCTACGGGGAGATCAAAGACAAAAGATTAGAACGATTTTAATAAAGTGAAGAAGGATCAGGTTAGATCAAAGGGACAAGCTGACAGGAAATAAGTAGGTGCCGTTGTTGGCTGACACTTGCATGCTGTAGGGTGATTTCTGTGTTAATGTGAGGTCAGAAGGAGGATTGCTTTACATCTTATTGTCTCCAGACTTTGCTGACTGGGTGTGTCTTTGTACTTTGCTTTAATCTCAGAAATTAAAACCCATAAAGTCACAGTTTGGCTCAGCCACATGATTTTTCTAGTTATTTAGCTTTGATTTTAAAATAAAAATAAAATTTGGAACGTACCAGCAGGGTATGGAGGTAATTAATTGAGACCTGCAAGGGGATTCAGCTACAGGAATATTCGTTGTCAGAGGCACTGGGCCTCAATCACCCCCAGTGTCATTTTGCTGACTTTAAGGGAATTAAATCTTACTCTACTGCCTTAAGAGAAAATATTTTCTCTATATATGCTGAAGCCTTGTGTGCTCACAGGTTGTACCACTGTAATTAAACCAGTACAATGAAATCAATATATCCCCTTCAGTTTGGATGCAGTTTTATTGGTATAGAGCTGCTAATTGGATAGAGTTTATTTCCCTGAGAAATTAGAGTGACAGCACTAACTGGAACAGGCTCACTGGCCGCCTTGCAATTTTCAGCATGTAGGTTGTGGTGGATGCATGGTAGTTTTTTGCATCCTGGCATACGTATATCAGAAGTAAGGGGCTTTACAAAATACTCCTTTCTTCTAATAATAAATCACCCTTCTGCCTGATGTAGCTAGAAGCTAATTTGAGGACAGTCGCAGGAAAACAAGCCAATTTCTTTACTATACATAGGTGATTTTGTAGTTGCACAGAGCTTGATCTCCCCGTGTACCTTCACAGGTGAAGAAAAACAAATGCTCAGGAGGTTTGTGTGACTTTGTCTCCATTAGCAGAATACCGCCTCTGCCTGAAAGGATGTTTTCAGGCAAAGGTGCGGGATTAGGCCCAAAGAAACAATACTTGTAGCTAAGGCTAGTAGCAGTAGCTTTCTGCTCTACACAAGTACACACACAGTTCCTGCTTCAGCACTGGAGGTTGCTGCTGCCCTAATGCAGAATGGCACTCTGATGGCTAGAGGACACGTTATGTTATTGGACATGGTGCAAGCAATAATTGTCTGTCTTTTATCCAGTCATGTTAAATCAAAATAGCAGGTTTTGGTATGGCCTTAACAGAAAGACCTGTGCTCAGCCCGTTGCTTATTACTACAATACAGGCAATAATCATACTTAATTAGAGCAATGTATTTTTATTGTATTTTGTTATTTTTGTCTTGCAGTCAGTATGTAAATGAGCAATCACTCTACAAAAGCAAAGGAAAGTATTCAGTAAAATAAAGTTACCTAAACTTATTGGGGCAAAGTAAAACAAATGAGAAGAGAAGGTTAGTTTGCATTTAGGAAACCGAGGAAAGTTTGTGAGCCTCAAAGGGATGTTAGAAACTGCACTGGGTTTGACTAACGTGCACCAGTGGGAAGAAGCGTTCCTTTTCACTGCCTGTGCTGTGGCTGAGCAGAGCTGCTCTCTCCTGGTGCTGGCTCTAAGCCAAAACTTCACATACCGCACTGTCGTTTGCTCCTTGTACATGTGCCTTATCTAGGGTTCCTGATTAAAAGCCGCATGGCAGATTGTATGAAGGACTGCTGTTCTGGATGCAGTCAGGATCACTTCATGATGCAGTCAGGATTCAGTTTCAGGAGAGATGACCCTGGGGGTGCAGTGCTATTAAGCCAACAGCTGAGAATGGCATATGGGAAGAAGACAACCTGGTTTGATTTTGAACACTGTCTCATTTTCTGTATTTGGTCACATTCCATGGAGCCTCCTGGGCTGCCAGTCTGTTACTTTTCATGATTGGTAGGCTCTAATTAAAATTACTTCTAAGTCAGAAATACGCAGCATTGAGACGGAAAAAAGGCTGAAGGCTCCTCAAATACTCAAAGTGCTTCTGTGTGGCCATTGTAACAGCACATCTCCTAGAGACATCTGGCTCTGTAACCATTTAGTCCCTGTTGACTCCCCTGCTAGACTTGGCTTCAGTTAGGAAATATGCCCTGATACGCTTCTCTAAGCTTTCAGATTTAGAAGTGGCAGGTCATTCTTTTTGAGATTTATCTGTCTAGTTAAAACATTGGATTTTTGCCTAAATTTTAGACATTGCATGGAGCTGTTCTTCTGCAGTAAAATGCAGTCATTGCAGAAAGGCAGGTGCCGATTGGAAAAATGAGTAGTGATTGAGTAGCAGAAAAATAGGGATCTTGAGGGTCTCAGTAGTGGACAGAAATGTCTCAATCCTGCTGAGGTTGTGAGGGATACTAATGAGTCCATCTGGACAGAGGTTCCTGGATTATAGAAGTGTAGGAAAAAATAGGGCACATCCAAAATAGGAAAACCTGGAGTTGTAAATTGATTTAGTTAAATTTGTGTAATCTTTTAATATATACAACACCATAAACCTACAGACATTGCAGGAGTCTGATAGGACTGGAATGCAGCAGAAATTCAAGGTACTCAAAGCAGTCAAACAGTATGAAAGGAAATGGAAGAAAAAGAGAGTCCTTTAATGGACTTTGCAGAATGAAGATTAACAATTCAGGGAGAGGTGCAAAGAGGGGAATGAGGATGTTGACAAAGTGTTATGGTAACAGAAAATTCAGTGATGAAACGCAGAATTCCCTGAGGGAATCATAAATCAGCTTTAGTCTACAAGGTATGTTGGTTCCTAAATCAGCAGGAGTCTGGTACCTAAATAGCTTTCCAGTCTAGTCCCAGATGCTTTACTTTGGACTTTTCGCTTCCCTTTAGATTTCATGTGGTTTTAAATTTAACAGGGCATTCGTTTCCTTTTGAACCAAGGCATGTTAATAGTGTCTTTAATATATTTATAAAACAAAGAGTCTTGAAGGATAGCTTGGGATTTTTCAGAGTTCTGAAATGCTAAGTGTTTTAATATAAAGCAGAAAGCATTAAGAAAAGGTTGAAAAACGACAGGGAGCATCAAGCTGAGACTGAATAACTTTGGGAGATTTGATTTATCCCATGCTTGAATCTTTAATGGGTCTTTTTGTGGTTCATTAGACATGGGGCTTCAGTGGTAGCATACTAAGAACAAATAATTATGATCCAAACATAGATACAGCAGTTTACTTGTTGATTAATACATCGACAAAGGACAATGTTAGGTTCTGCCGTGTGGCTGGAGATCAGAGGACTGGGGCAGAGCTGCAGGAGGAGCAGCCTGTGTCCACTAGATGGTAATGCGGGTTGTTAAATCCTGCTCCCCCAGCACCAGGCTCCCTCCTGCTCCCTGGGGCCTTCTTCACTCCCTTCTGCTGGAAGGAAATTTTGAACACCAATCAATGAGAACCTTTGGATCTGAGAATCTACAGGGTTTTCAAGGAAAACAGGACTTACTAAAGCTTAAGGTTTAACATGCAGCTTGTGGCAGTGCACCAAACCCTTGTATAGATGTGCCTCAGCGTGTGGTACATGTCTATAATGTCTCTATGTAAGTTTTGGGATGACTTCTGCAATTGTCGAGCATTCACTCTACAGTAACCACATCTGGCACCTGCTATCTCTAGTTATTTAAAAAAATCTTCATCATAGTAAATTACAATCTTTGGCCCAAATGACATACGAAACTGAAGGAATGACTGGATGATAAAGTGGTGGTGTTGGCTTCAATTTGGAGGTGAATTTGTCACCCAAGGTACTTTGTGGGGAAAAAAGCTGAGAGGCATTTAAAATTAACTAAGTACAGCAAGCTGTATGATACAGCCTTTGTTTAACAGTATATCATGGTGTCTAGGACTGAAACAGTGCCAGGCTAGAAAGTAACCTGAACAGAAAAGGGAATTTAGGGAAGAAAGAATATGATTATTTGATCTAGAATTTGGAGAGAATGATTTAAGAAAAAATTTCATTGAATCTCATGGCTCTAGAAATCAGCAACATTTCTATATCTTTTCAAGAAGATAGACTTTATAGAAGCAAAATGTTTCATAGCACCAAGATCAAACATTGGGTCTTCTAGGACTCAAAGATTAACTAAGTACCATTACTCCTTCCTGCAAAATCTAGGAGTGCCCACTGGAAAACTCCTGCTCAAATACAGAGCAGTTTCATCCTACTTTTCATTGCTGAGTCTATGAAAAAAGCCAGTATGTAGCAGGATAATAGATACAGGAGGGCAAAACTATGAAGGTCTGTCCCTGAAGAGGTTGCAACCCCAACTCACATTGAGGTAGAAAGTAGAAATTCTTGAATAGTTTTTACAGAATTTAAAAAATATATGAAAAAATGTGTTTGGGAAAAAGAATTCTTATTTTGAAGTTGGTATGAATATTTAAAAATGCAGAAAAAAATATTTAGCCTTCAACTTACAAATATTAAATTTCAGTGTTGTTTTCTGGGTCATCTGGTCCATATTTTGCTCAAGGAGTTCAGGATTGTTCTCCATGTTAATCTGTAGTATTCATTTGAAATGGACAGAGGATGAGAAAGAAGAGACAAGAGTATCTTATTTCCAAACATTGGCAACCTTTATTGGGGTAGTGGGGAGGCAGCTTCCCCTCCCAACACTGGGGAAGTGTGGACGGGCACGGCAGGCACTGGACAGCCCTGCCTTGCAGTAGGAGCCCTGGTATTTATTTGAGCTTTGGGAGTACGCAGGGTTGCTGGAGAATGGAGTGCAGCTGTGCCAGGTCCTGTCTGCAGGTGCCATGTGGCCACTGCGGGAGAGGCAGCGGGGAGGCCGTGCTCTTGTATTGCAGCCATGGTGATCGTTCAGCCGTAAAGCAGCCAAATAGCCTTATGTCATACCAAAATTAAGGTTATGATAAGTCTATAGAGGCTGACGCAATTCCAGATAATAAGCAAAATTGCAAGCCAGAGGTGGGGGAGATTGACTATGTCAATCCATTTCGGGGGGATTGGCTGTATTTTATTTTTTCCCCACAGTTTGAACTCAGTCTGGAGGCATGCTGTGCAATTGCTGCTTTCATCATCACGCCTTTTCTCTCTCAATCAGGTGTTTATCTCCCTTCAAGTGTCGATATAGTTCAAAGTATGTTTAAGCCCCAGTATTAACTCTAGACTCAAAACAGTGCAGTTAATGTCACTGGTATAAATGAAGGCTTTACAAGGACAATAGATATTACTGTTTTAATGCTGGCAATGGAGATGACTCATATTCCCTGTTTTGAAGTAGATTTTGTATTTCTACAGAAGCAAACTATTAAATGCATGCAATTTCTGTCCTTCCCAATTATATTTCTTGTCAAGCTGTGCTATGTAACTTCATCTAATTTTACTAAGCCTGTTATTGTAGTAAGAACACCAACATTAACAACACTAAAACTTGGTTTTCATGTTCTTGATCCTGCAATCTCGCCCATAAAGATGGGATTTTGGATTGGCGTAAAGCCCACTAATTTAAATGCATTTCTTTGTGTGAGTTATGGTCTGATTGGGCAAATCAGTGCCATGGTCAAGGATTGTATTTGCTAAGATTCACTTGGAGTAGGATCTGTCAGATCTATAACTTGCCTTGCCCCCTAGCCAACCGACTGCATTTTGACTCTAAGAAAAATACAGTTCATCTCTCCATGGGAGATATTTTTCTTTTTTTTTTTTTTTTCCCCCTTAAAAATAAAAAAAAAAAATCACTGTTATACTTTTTTTTCCTTATCTCTATTTATATGTCTCTTATTAGCTGTATTTGGTGTAACTGTCATTTGCTAATTTAAACTGATCTTTAATACCTTATGTTTGTGTGACTAGGGAAAAATCCCCCCACAATTCCCTTAGCAAATCAGAGTTATATTTCAGCATTCTTACACTTCTCCCTCAAAAGTAAAACATTAACATTAGGTGAAATGAGGCACGTTGCCTTATATGTTAATTATGGAGACAGATAATCATCAACTTTATTAAAGCTCTTCAGAATGATTCAGGATTATAGAAAACAAATGATTTTATCTTTTTTGCAAATATTTCTGTATTTTAAAAATACATAAATGCCTTGTGGATGGGATTTGAAAAATAGATGCAAGAGTCTCAATTTTGTAAAGATGTGTACAGCTCTGACAATACAAGATTTCACTCTTTAGGATAAGCTTGCTGAAATATTTGAACAGTTTTTGAACAGAAAATTTTAAATAAAATCTTACTATTTTCAGTTTGAAAATTAGGGGGAAAAATTGGCGGTTTTATAGTTAAAAAAAAAAAAAAGGAATAGCAGGACAATTCTTACCTAACCTATATTTTTAAGACTTTGGATCTATTATCTGTTGCTTGTACCAGAAAAGACACAGAAGAATACTCGAAACAAAGTAAAAACCCAAAGTTATAGTGAAGGTATTTGCTTAGGGAGACTAGAAATATTGGAATAGATAGTGCATATCCTACAAACCAGTAGGACATTTCTCTTCGTTGCACACCTAGCATTAGCATGAAATGCATTTGGATTGACAAGACTGCCACAACCGCCTCTGAGGAGGTGCGAGGGGGACAAAGCCGAGCAGCTCTGAATTTGTCCTCCTTCCCCTCCCTGACCCATGTCAGCGTGTGAAGAGCCTGGCGGGGCACGCTGAGGACGTGGCAGTGTCTGTAAGGTCCTGCTGACTTGGTGTCATACAGCCGCTGTCCCAGGCTGGCCATGGTCCTACGTAGGAGTCATTTTCTGTGGGACGGTAAGAATGGAGAAGCACAAGTTTGGAGAAATGTTTGGGTTTCAGCAGGCATTTCTTCAGCACACCCCATTTTTTGCTTTTCTTAAGTTTTGGCTCTCACTGGTCAGAGAGGCTGTAGTCAATGAGGAGCAGGAACTCCAAACCCACCAGCAACCTGTGACAGGTCTCACGTTGAGGAAAGGGAGCAATTCCAGAGAACAATGTCTTAACTAGTAGTTGCTTACAGCTCCGCTTTGTTTTTTGGGGAGATGAGAGGGAACTTGTTTATAGCCTAGCTAGAGGCTTAACTTTCTCTTCCTAAAGCTCATGGAAAACTCACAAATATTCTCGGTTTAGAGCTTTCCCTTGACTTTGCATTGAAGGAAACGAAGCAATTTGGGAAAGGCACCAAAGGGTTTTGGGTAACAAAATCAAGCAAGGCAACACAAGCCCGGAGCTCTCCAGCTTCTGCCAGCACACTGATACTTGTGTCTGCCTTTGCCCACAGCCTGCTATTTCAGAGGAGATCTGATTTTTGCGGGGATAGCTGCTGATCTTCTCAGGCCTAACAGTATCATATGGAAGATGCATTCCTCTAATGTTGCGCCTTCCTCTTCTGCATTGCTTTCAGGAATTAAGGCATTTGTGGTGAACACATGGTATTTGGTTTAAAGAGTACTTACTAAAGTCAAATCATGCCTTTCAAAGCTGGAAACCCGAAGTTAGACTCCCAAATCCACGTTTAGGCTGCTGCTTATGTTGGCTGGTTTTCAAGAGTACGGAGATACCTTTGGCTTCAGTGGTGGGTGCTGAATGCAAAGCACTATAACAAGTCAGGCGTCTCCTTTCAGAAATGTGGGTGCTTGTTTCAGACAATTTTGGCAGAATGAATGTGACAATGACACTTGTGTATGGACTTAAAAGAGAATCAAAGTTTTGCTTAAATCAGAATGGGGGAAAAAATCAGCAAAGTATATGTAAATGTAAGAGAGAAAATAACATTTGGAAGTGAAGCCTAAGCTGTAGGTTTTGCATAAGTGGAATTTGGAGTACACACTGAAATATAGGAATCCTTGTATTTGTCCACTCAACATGCTTTTCTTCTTACATGGAATTTAGCGGGTTTTCCTGTGTCTGAAGACTGCAGGTTTGATTACCTCTGGTTTCCAAGGGAAAGCCTATGCTTCTGGCTAGAGAGTCCTGTATCTTGTTTGTGCATTTTGAAATGATAAAATAATACTCACAAACACTTATATTTTTTACAAGGAAAGGTGTAGCTGTCTCTGTGTACTGTGGAACAAAGGATTTGTTGCTTCCCCCCTCTCCCACCCTAGTAAGTTGATAGATAAATCGCATATTCTCTTGTACTCTGCATTTCCTGTCTTTTTGTAAAACATTGCTTTTACAGGTACATGTAATGTTTGTTCAGTGTGCAGAAGGCAGAGGAGAGAGGAGAAAACTGGCCATGAGACATTGAATGTTTTAGACAGTTGCTCTGTACAGCTACGTTACTACAAAAGATTGACTTGACATGTGCTGGTTTGATTTTAAATAGTAGTAGGTGTTTCTTAAAAGGCAATGGGCATATGATGTTAAATTGGAACTGGACTAAAGCAAACGCAGGCTTTCTCCTTTGACAAGCTTACAGTCTCATTAGGGTAAATTACCCAGTACTGAGCTCCCTGTTTCTATGATTAGATGGTTATTGGGATCCAACCTAATTAGTTTAAAGCTGGCTTGGGTATCTCTGCACAACACTGTTGTTATTTCTGTGCTGCTGTGGAGACATAGTCTGAAGTCTTCATTTGAAATCCATTAAAGTCAAAGCAGCTCTTTCTGTTGGTTGAATGAGCTTTGCATCAGGCTGAAAACACGTCAAGAGTACAGTGCAGAAAACAGAGAGAGCCCGGCAACGTGGTCCAGGCCTGGCATGTCTATTGGGATACAGTGCTGCGGGGAGGGTGCTGGGAATGCAGGCACGGGGTGGCACGGCATGGGGACAGCAGGCTGAGGGGCCAGGCCAGGGAGCTACTGAAGGGGGCTTGCCTATAATGGAAAAGCACAGTGAGGAGAGTGGGAGAAGTCGGAGCATCAGCGAGATAAGGGAAGACTTCTGACGAGTTTTGCCAGTGATGGGAGAGACTTGGATTTTGCATGGAGGAGGGCAGAAGGGCAGCCTGGCACAGCTGAAGCAGCAATCAGTGGAAAAGCGCTCAGCCAGCATTTCTGGGAGAGGCGGGCAAGCAAAGGCAGGACTGACAGCGTGCGATAAATGGCACTACAGAGAACAGTCAAGGGAGGCAGCAGCTTGGTGTGGGAGTAGACAGCACAACCAATCTGCTGGTAAATATAAAAGTCTTCCCTTTCCTAGTGCATGAAATGATTTGCTGCAACCGACGTGCTCTTTAAAGAAATCCAACCTGACAGGAGTGGGGAGCAGCAGGTGAGCCCCAGGGGCTGTAACAGACAGTTGCTCTTCAGACTGGTGGAGACATGAACATGCTAAGGGGTGATACACTTCCAGAAAAAAAAAAAATCTGAAAAGCATAGCAAGCATATTTTAGGGCAAGATGGAATGTTTGCTCAATTAACTAGTCAAAACAGGATTTCTTTGTGTTTCTCACAGCGCTGCAAAGGGAACTCCCTTTATGAGAATCAAATTCTTTGCCTGTATCTTCATTACCCAACATATACCATCTTCAGGAGCTTTACTAGCATTAGCTGATCCCACTCTGTTGTGGAGCAAAAGAGCTCTGTTTTCTCCTGACGTGACTGGATGCAGAAACAATAGGGGTGAAATTAGACAGCTTGCTTAAAACCTCCAGAGGGCTTGCTATCACAGTGAACATCACAATTCTGTTCTGCTCACGTAGGCAGGACCATAAGATTAGAAGAAACCACCTTTTCATCAAGCCTTTCCTGCTGCCACCGTGTCGTAGTTATGTCTGGAAAGTCCAGAATGGTCTTCACAACACCTACTCCACATGCTTCTTCAAACCACAGGTTGCAAAACACACCCTATAACAAACTTAAAACTATTATGTAATAAGATCAAAAGCTGCAAACTGCCATGTCCCACTGGAAGAGATCTGGAGCAAGTAAGAGCTTCATTCTGCTCTTAGATCCTTGTGTTAACATGGAACTTGTTAAGTGACATTCCCAGATTATCTGGAAAGCAAACTACGCACTACAGTACACAAGAAGACAAAACAATTATTGTCATGTTCTTTAACAATATGATCTGAATTAAAAGCTTTCCTGATTTTGCTTAGCCCTGTGCATCAAGGACGTTTAATACCATAAAGAGCATGAATACCCTGGCTATACCCAATGTTTGCTACTTCAGGGGAAAGGCATCAATTTTCCCTCTTCCACTACAAGTCCTAAAAAGTCAAGTTACATGTAAAGGGAGAAATATATACAGTTTCCTAGCCTATTTTGGACAACAGCACAAATATGGTGCAACAAGCACAATCTCTTCAAGATTAAAACAGCACATTCAAATTGGACAAGAACAAACTAAGCGGACCAGCCTCCTTCAGCCTCTCACTTGGTTTCTTGTATTGGTACTTGACATTGTCTCATGACTCCTTCCTGAATCTTCTCTCTTTCCTTTATTTCCTTCTTGAATTAAGGATATCAGAACCATGGTATTTTTTCCAGAGTTTACACCAACAGAATATGTGGCAGGAATGTATCATCTCTGCTTTTATCCAGTGTTCCCACTTAGCAACATAGGGATTGGGTAAGTCCTTTTGGCCATAGTGTTTCATGTGGTGCTAAGGTTGATTCCTGCTTCTCCCACAGACCACCCCATCATGGAGGGAGTTATGGCCTGCAGTTTTCAGGCCAAATGCTTAGGCTTACATCTGACTACTTGCAGTGCACACAGCCAGTTTACCAAGCAACTGGTTTGTCTCAGAGCCCTTATTACCATTTACCATTCTCAAACAGATGTGTCATCTGTGGATTTAATATCCAAACAGTTTATATTTTTTCCAGTTTATAGGTAAAGATACTAAATAGCTCAGTGTCAAGAAACAACCCTGTGTGATGTCATTAAAAATACAGTCAATTAATGATGAGTCTCCATTTACAACCATATTTGTGGACCCATCAGCGAAGTGGCTAAAAGGACTGAACTCCAGTCAGGTTAGTGGCAGTGGCTGTTACTGCTGCAGCTGCACCATTGCTGGAAGTCAGTTTAGCTGTTTGCTTCTCACCCTTGTGAAGATCTTCCTGCTTGTTACCAGCTGCATTACCAAATCTGTTGCTTCTTGCGGTAAAGGCTTAGGCTCTATCCCTCATCCAAAGAGTAGGATGAGAGTGAAGACTTAATCTCTGTGAGCCTGACCCATCTCCATGGCCTCTGAAATGGGATAAGGCCAAGAGAACCAGTGTAGTGCAAGTGCTGTGCCTGCCTTGGCCTGGTGAGACACAGCCACTCCTGCTCAGTGCTTGGGATAGCTTGAATCAGCTGTTTCACTGCTGATTCCCAAGCACTGGTAATGGACTACTGTGTTCCTTTGGCTCAGGCTGTTTGCAGGGTCCTTAATGGGTCCTTAAGTGTTTTTCCCCAGCCAGGTCACTCAGCCTGTCTTGTCAGTATATAATTAGCACATTGCTGAAGATGTGAATCTCCTCAATGTCCAGGGAAGAGCTGTGGACTGACGGATGCAGAATGATACCGTGCTGTACATCTGTTTGCTGATCACCTTCAACGCGCAAGAGACCTCAAGAGAAAAAATACTGGTTTGCTCCAGAGAGGCTGATGCCGCATAATGCAGATCTAGGCTGTGTAACTGCGGGGACTTATTCTGGACTATTCACCGACTCATTGTAGAGAGGAGCAGCTCTTACGTCAGGTGCAGGGTCAAGGCCAGGAAGCCCTAGAGACCCCAGCCTTTAGGGACCTGTGGTGTGACCAGATAGGGTTATTGCTCTGCTGCAGCCTCTGATAAGCCATTTAATCCCTTTATACCTCATTTTACCCTTGTGTTTCCATATGGTATAGAGCTGAAAGTGGACAGAAAAAAGGATGAGATGATGCAATACTGCTGCAATGAGGGCAGTATCTAAAAATGGACATATTACCTTCTCTGTTAACCATCTATTGAAGCCTGTACTCTTCAGAACTGAGGTTTTAGCTTCATTCTTGCTGTACCACAATGAACAGAATGCCTGGGAGATGAGAGATTGAGCTAGAGTGGATCCTGAGACTGAAGGCTGACCTGTACAGTTACATACTCATTATGGTCCTCAGATCAGAGGCCTGTAACCATTTTTATATATGGTTATATTTTATATGTAGTCCTGCCACATCTCTAAAACAACTTGGCTCTAGCCAGCAGTAGCTTAAGTCCAGATTGTTATCGATGCCATGTGAAACTGTGAGGCTGAGTGGTGGCTGCTGACTGACAAGGTGATAGCATTGTTGCTGTAGCAACTGCACATTAGTAAAGAAACAGAAACATTTTTGGTGTCATTTTTGTCTGCAGAAAGCCCAGGCAGTACAGCGTAGTCTGATGACTGGCCTGGGATGTGCAGAACCCCTTGCTTGTCTTGTTTTTTGGTGGTTTTTTTTCCCCAATAATGCAGCTTTTGACTTTACACAAATGGAAACATGGGTGCTTTTGCCAACAGCAAGTGAACAAAATGTAGTATGGAGTGTGACAACAAAGAGCCTGGAGCAGGCTGGCAGGTAGGTGTTTTCTGTCCTACAAACAAAAACTTGTGTGTCTATGGCCAGAGTCTGATTTTGAATGCTTGCAGAGGGCACGTAGGGAATGGTGATGGGGCAGTCAGCCTACAGACACTTTGTGAATCCCAATTTTTTCCATTTAGTTTAATTCTGTCCTTGTATCCTTAGGACTACAGCAGCCACAGCTATTTGATATGTAGGCAATCGTAGGCCTTGTTAATGCTGGTGAGTAGGGTAAATGCTTTCTTTCATAGCAAGCAGAAAAAGAAATGAAAAGCCTTTTCTAGAGTCATAGCAGAAAGCAATAGGGAGCCAGAGGCAATGGGTTGAGCTGAAGTCAAGCTGGGGGGTTGCTGGAGAATTTCTCTGGGAGTGGTGGAAAGTATACAGGCATCAGGGACTGCCGAGCTGCAGCTGTGTGGGTGGGTGTGCAGGGGAAGAGAAGGTAGGAGGTAAGGGAAGAGGTTCTAGGCAGAAGCAGAGAGAGGATTTCCTGAGACGTAGGCCTGACTAAAAAGGTGGACTTGGGATTTGTAAGGTAAGTGGCTGTTTGTTGTTTTTAGCACTGGGTATGTATATCAGAGGAACAGGGTTTGAGTATGTTCCCTTTAAACAAGGAGAGTTGCACCAAAGAAATACCCGATCTCCATTTTCAGTTTCTTACTCTGGAGTGGTGCAGCCCGGTGCTGAGTGGTTAATGACAGACCAAAACAGATATAGACAAAATTAACTTTTATAGATTGAAATTTCTTCAGGCAACACAGTCATTTTAGAAAGTAAACAGTTAAGCAATTGACTGTTTGGGGGTTGGTTGGGGGTTTTTTTAAGTGAAAAAAAATCCTGTAGAACTGGCAATTATTTTGATTTTCTGATCTCACAGATAAGCATGGTTGGTCCTTCTTCTCTCTACTCCACCTAAACACGCCTCATGCACACAGATATGTAACCTGGCTTAGCCTTAATTCATTCAGAAGTGAGAGAAGTTCCCAAAGTCCGTTAGCTATAACATGGGAAATACGTAAGCCTTTCTAATTCACTTGTTCTTTAATTTATAAAAACACCATTCTAATAATGCTGTCTGAAGACATAAAAAACCTTATTTATGGTCTTTGTTTTGGCTTCACTTGAGTATTCCAATTTTTAGGTATAATTTCACTAAGGGAAACAGTGGCTTCTAATTGTGGTAGTTGCAACTTGATAGTTGCTCTGTGTGTTGCCCAAGAAATATTATATTGTTTCTTTGATTTGGTAGAACCCTTTGGACTAACCTGAGTTTGAAGATTTTTTTTTTACTTGTTTTAATATATTTTAGTTTCTTTCTGGTTTGCATTCCTTCTGACACTGCCCTGGATACCTTTATAAACATCTGAACAGTTACTCTGTTTTCAGATACAAAGAACAATAGCACCTCAAGTGCAGTGAAAATACCAAATATTGATCTGTCCCTTGAATGCCAGAAAAGCTCAGCAGGAGGTGTACAAAATATTTCTGAAAAACGATAGCTTATCACCTGCAGACCTGGATCTTACTGTCTATTATTACAAGGACTTGCTGGGGGGCTGCAGTGACCTCCAGCCTTCAGCTATTTGTGTCTCTTCCAAGGCAAAGAGAAAAAAATCCCAACCCTCTCCACAATGTTTGCCTTCACCTCATTTCCTGTGTCTTTTACCTAAGTTTATGGAGGTGCACTGAAATACAACAGCTGTAGTGATGCAGTAGCATCAAAATTTGACAGCAGTGGTGGAACCTGATGCATGAGCTGCTTTTCAGAGTAAAGATTTGGCTGGCTTGTTTACACCCTTGCAAATATCCCTGTAACTTAATCAAGTAGGGTGGGTTTTGGAGATGTGACTCTTGCTACATAATGTTATTGGATTCCTGTTTAAAACCAGCCTCCACTTGAATGTTAATTTGCACTGTGCGCTCTGATGTGCTAATTATTTCCCTGTTAAAAACATGCTTGCATTACCCTGGGGATACCAGAAATGTTAATGCTGCTTTTCCAGTCAAATTTGGCCCCATGGGGACAATGAGGGTTTCTGTTTGCTCTCCCCAGCTTGTAGGGTGGCAGTGGATGCACTTCTGCTGAGAGGGGCACTCGCAGCCTCTCAGGCCACCACAGGAAGCTCAGGGAGCTGGAAGAGCCAGTGTAATCTCCAGAGTCATCCTTTTTGGAGAAATAGAGACTACTTCTATTTTGGCCTTTGCTTTTTCTTTTGGACAGTTCATATGTGGTCCCAGCATCCCATTTCTCCAGTTTTTGGGGCTCTGCCCCCAGTGTTTCTCAGAGCAAGAGTGGGTCTGAGCTAATGGTCTCTAATCAGAGAATGAACAGTATGGTGTTTGAGTGAATGACTAAGGAGCATTTGAACCTTGAGCTTGTAGTGGAAGGTGAAAGAAAAAGTGATCTGTGAATGGTGAATCTGCCACGTAAGGAAGTGTGCTTAAGAATGCCCATACCAGACAGCCCTTTAGGACTGTGCTTGCAGGACCCAAATCTTAAGTGCAACATCCCTGCGTGTTGTGGAAGTGGGTGGTACTCTTGATCTTCCTTTTTTCTGGAGAGAAAATGAGTGCAAGGCAGTATTTGGGATGGGGCAGGTGCAGCTCCCTGCTTGGTAGGGAAGCCTGCCTGATGAGTAGAGGGAGAAAGAAGAGCTGAGCACAGTTGAACTGGGTTTACTTACATGCTTATGAAACTTAAACATGCCGAACAGAAGGTAGGCTTGAGTGAGCAAAATGGTCAATCTCTGTGTACGGCATAAATCCACATAAAATCACTTTTTTTTTTTTTTTTTTTTTTTTTTTTAACTTCCAAGGTTGAAAATGTTATGTATCAATGTATATTACATAGAAATCTCTTCCAATCTGGTTGACTTTTTATGCTCTACTGCTAGGTATGCTCTATCTACTTTCACATTCAAGGTGATATCTCTGTTCTGTTGGCTTTAGTACAGAATTAGGTCTCTTGTGGTCTTTTTAAAACGTCATATCAGTTACTATCACAACTCAGGCTTTGTCATGTTGTTCTGGTTTGGCTTACTCAGTCCACTTCAATACACTCATTGCTCATACTTGTCGTGTTCTCAGGACTTGCTAACATTTCACTCAAATTGTTAGTCTGAATTAACCATCTACATGAAACATGGGGTCATAGTCATCCCTACTGTGACCCACAAAAAATGAATGGAATACCAAAGCTAAGCTTATCCCAGTATGGTCAGAGTCTGACACTGGTTTGGTTGTGGGTTTTTTTTGTTTGGTTTGTTTTGTTTTGTTTTGTTTTTGGTTTGGTTTGGTTTTTTAAAAATTGTGGAAAGAGGGTGGTTCAAACAGCTGCTGAAGTGCCTCTGACTTCCCTACTGCAATTTTCTAAACTTAAAATTAAAGCCCCAAAATACCAATGCCCAGAGCTTCAAATCTCTTTCTTTTTTAAACACAGAAATTACATATTACATATTCCCTTGTGGTTACTAACTCCTGAGATAATTTAACTCAACTCTTACTTTTACATTTCTTATAACTTGTTTTCCTCTGCTATATACCTTCCTTGGGTAAATTGCTCTGAGAATTAAAATTTAATTTTTTTCTTCTGTTTTACAACAGAGGGAGCTCTAAAGAAACTTATCTTTCCATAGAAAGAGTGAACAGACTGTGTCTTCAAAAGTGCTTGAGAAAACAGCAACATCAATGTGCATGCCCCTTATGATGGGTATACACACGTGCATTCTGTTTCAAAGTGAAGTCAGGCCAGCCTTGAGTTCCCTACCACAAGCGAGTTGTCATTGATTGCTGTGTAGAGGCTTATCAGTAGCTTTGTCTTGCTTGATGGGAGTCACTCTGGAAAACTCATTTTACAGTACTTCTCTGAGCATGCCTGGGGGCTCTGCTCCTGGTATTGCTGTACCAGGGAGCTAGGTGATCTTCGTTAAAGGAGATTTACAGCAGAGCATATATATCAGGATGGGTGTTTTTATATGAGTGAGTGCTGGACTTGCAACTTTAATGGAAAAGTTAATTCACACTGACTGGTTAGAAATCATGCCCTGCAAGGTTGGTAGTGACAAGAGGACTAGTTATAATAAACTGTGGTGGGTGACAACGATGCTGAGGTGTTCCTATGTGGAAAAGGAGACCAGCGAGGTGGTTATGGTGCTGGCTAGAATGTGGGATCATTACTCCTGTGGCTTTGAATGTTTTATTTAGCCATCCTCTTCCCTGTGTACAAAATGCGTATCAAAGTGCTTTCATACTTGAAATATAAAAATGTATTAGGAGCCAGGCTGGTACTGAGTGTGTAAGTGCTGTGTGCAGAGACTGGGTCTGGTTTTATCAAAACCATCTGTTGACAATATATACATAATATCTGGCAGGGACCTATGGATTTTTTTTTTAAACTGTGTTTGTATACGCAGTACCTGGAAGCACAAGACCAAGTTTTTCCAAAAATCATTTTGATTTACACTTTTGGGAGGAAAAAAGCATAATATTTATTGAAATATTTGTTTTACTGTTACAATGCAAATATGCGTTTGGCTGTGTTATTAATGCTTTTTTCCAATGGGTTTCTTTCCCCAAACACACAGGGAAATAGATTTGAGAAAAATGACATATGCCATCCAGGCTTGCTACAGCATTACCTTTTAGAAGAAGCAAGGTGTTGTTTACGGACTCGGTATACCTTTGATTTCATAAGATCATCTTTGCTGTATTCCTTGAACCAAGGCTTTTTATTAGCAATCATACATTCATTATCTTTCAGAGACTGTTGTACTAAAATGAAGTGACTCTTTTTCTAAAAAATTAAAAACCCCCTGCTCCTTGCCCTGTACTCTTTAAAGTGCAGCATGGTACAGCAATCTGTACATCCTGATGACTTGTTCATACTAGGAATCTTTCTCAGGAATAAAATGGCAAACAGACTATATACTAAATTTTTGTTCTTGTAAGTCTTCACCTGTAGGTTAGTGTGATGATTATTTTCTGGTTTGTGGTTTTTGGTTTTTTTTTTTTAGTCTACCAGCTCTTGACACAGCAGGCATTGATGGTAAATGTTTGTCAGCTGGAAGGTGACCATACATCAACATAAAGAATTTCAGATGTGACCACTTTAGCTTTCTATTTTTGGCCTGTACAATTCTGTAGCATTTTAAAATATGGTCTGCTTTGTATATGGAATCATATGATTCAAGAATGCAAACCCCTATACTATTCAACTGAATTTGAATTCACCCTCTGCAATGGTGATTGTAGAAGGCTTTTATTCTCTTCAAATCAGGCTCTCTGCAAGCAAAGGTCAGACTGCAGACATAACTGTATTAACAAAAACACTTGCTAGTAGAGATTGTTTTGCTTGTAAACTGATACAAGGTAGGTGGATTTAAAAACAAACAAACAGTGTTTTTTTTACTCAGGATAAACTGCATGTATTCTTAGACATTTTGTCCATTGTATCTGTATGTGCAAACTGCAGGAATGGGTCTTGTTTTGGGAAGAGATATTTCATGAGTGCTTGCTTCGAAGCTTCAAGAGTGTGCAGTACTTGCACAGCAGCAGCTCCAGAGCTGTGTTGAACCTGACTCCTCACAGGGTGGAAAGAGCAGGAAGGCTTTCTCTGATCCTTATCTGAGTAGCTATAATTATAGAAGCTTAGTTTGAGAGAAAACTTGTATCACCACTGCCTGAAGTCTGTTGAAATTGTCTTAGGTAATTCGATACTTTTTGTCCTTAAAATCTTGGTGGGCTCTTTAGTTCACATGCACAATCAAAAACCCCCAAACCTTTACTGAAACGGAGGCTGTAGTCAACATAAAATACGCATTGCAAGCGGGGCAATGATTGAGGCCGATGTGAGCAATTTGGAAAAGAGCAAACCCTCGCCCAGGTACACTCATCCAGGCAGGAGGAGGAGGAAACGTGAATCTGAGTGGTGGGTTGAGGGGAGAAGGGTTGCCACAGCCTCTCATGCCGATCTCTCGTCCTCTGCACCGCTCGCAGGAAAGCTCTAACTGCAAGATGTAGTGATGGGGGAATTTAAGAGCCCCCAGTTTATCCTGAGTAAAGGCTTAGCCAGGAGAGGTTTTTGACTGTCAGCTAATAAGCTGCTGTGACTGTGACACATGACATCCACTACATATTTTAAACTCACTACTTTATTGTGCTCAACTGACTTTCAGTTTAATAACACAGAGCTGTTAAGGAGGGAGCAGTGGTACAAAAACTTTAATGAGAGGATAATTTGAAATAGGTCTACAAACGTATGACTATGCAAAACTGATACCTATCCTGGAGCAATGCACTCTGTATACGGTCACGTGTATCGTTTATAGTAACGATTCAGTTCTCATAGCCACAAGCCTATCAGCAGGCTTTCAGATGATATTTTTAAAAACACATAATAATAAATCCCAGTTGGCAAGGAATCTCTTCTTTTAACCTTGCAAAATGTTTCTTTTCAAGACCACAACAATGTACAGCTTTGCAGAAATGTCAGGTTTGAACAAAGTCCATGTTCTTTGAACAAAAAACCTCCTTCAATACTAGAAAATAAGAGTAGGCAGAAATCTCTTCCAAGTAGCGTGTTTCAAATTTCAATTTGCTGCCAAGGGTAAATGGTGACCCCAGGCTGGTGCCTGTGCCCTCGTTTTGGCTGGTTTGCATCACCTGAGCATTTCTTTGCTCTCTGGCAGCTGTGCTCAGCCAGTGCCTGCCTGGGGGCTGTGCTGGAGGAGACACCTTCCTCTGCGAGTTAGCCTGACCCAAGAATAAAACCTGGCTTGTTCTCCATGTTGCTTTTCTTCTAGTAGATGCTTGAGAATATGGTTGTGCTTTTCGTAAAAGTCAAATGTGTAACTGCAGGCTTTCTCAGATGCTGCAATATATTTGTGGAGCATAGGCTCTTGCAAATAGCTATTACACAGGAGAATACAATTGAATTTTGCATGTGTGAACTACAGTGTTAGGGTTTTTTTTAAAAAATCAAGCTGATATTAAGAATATGCCTTTTGTATTTAAATATTAATACTCTCTTTATTTTTTAAATATGAGTAGCTAATCCTATTTATATTTGCCCACGATACCCATGAAAGTCAGTTGGCCTAATTCTTACTTTGACAAATTTGCCATTAACATGAGCATATACCTCACTTAAAGTATACAGATAAGAATCCTTCTGTGCAATCCCTTCAGTGTAACTGATAAACTCACATTCATATTTATTGCACCAGTCACACTGCTTTCAAAAAAATCATCCAGTAGGTATGCAATACAAATGCAAAAGCAATCCTCCTTAATAAATTCTCATGCTGAATGTCTGTGCAACACAGAAAAAGGTTGTTTGAGAAGCACAGTTGTAGCGATGATGGGAGCAGGAAAGAAGGATGAGAGGGCTGTGCAGCTACGGACTTGCTTCTCTGCTCCGGGAGGTGGATGTCAGGTGTTGAGTGTGGCAGCAGGGTCTGCAACCTCTTCCCCATCCCCCAGCTATGATGAGGGCCAGCTTTGATATGGGGCAGCTGTGTAACCTTGGATCAGGCTGGTGTGAAAAAAAGCTGTGAGAAGGCTTGTTAGGGCCTTTCTCCCTTTGTTCAAGAGTCACATTTAAGCTCAGTTCCCTGCCTGAGCTACACCATGCGTGTGCCTGTACCTGGCTGTGTGCCTTGCTGACCCTGACCTTGCTTTGCTTTGCTTTGCCTTGGCTTGACCTTGGACCTGCCTCATCACTGCAAACTTGTCTGGTGAGTGCAGGACCATGGCTGACCCCGGTTAATACCACTGGACCTGCTCTGTTTGCTCAGAGACTGTGGGACTGTGTTGCTTGCTTGCAAGGTCTCTGCCTGCCTTGCTTTGCCTCTGGCTCACCTCCCTGGGCAGAGGTCGTGCTGCTCCCAGGTACGTTTGGTTTTTTTTTTTTCTCTGTTGAGAATAAATTGCTGTCCTGTTGGTCTGCGTGTCCATGAGAATGGACAAGCTTGCTTGGGCGGATGGACTTGTGGAAATATGTGAAAAGGAATTATTCTGATGGGGTATTAATTTGATCATAAAAAAAAAAATTGTACTGATCTGTGTTCATGGGTGGTGCTTTATGTCAAAATGGTAACTGTTGTGTGTTTTGGCGATGTTAAATAAAAACAAGGTATGTAATTGATGATTACACTGTAAATTCTTTGGACAAGAAGCTGGATCTGTCTTATGATCTAAGAAGGAGACTATACCATATATTATAATTTTTATTGACTTAGTGTCTTGAAAATTCAGAGCTAAAAAGGACAAATAAGCACAAGTAAATATTTCTACTGCAGGTTTCCTAAGTGAGAAATTTTGCACTTAATAGGTTGCTTTCCATCATGCCTACAGCATATAATCCTCAGATGTGCAAGTCAATGAGCTAATGCTGCCCATGCCCACGGGAGGCCTTAACCAGGTTCATGTGTGCAAGTATCTGATTTTAAAAAGCATGATAAAATATTAAGATGGTAATGAGAATTTGGTGTAGGTTCAAAAATAATCTGTTAAATCTTGAGGAATAGTGTTGTGCTTACTGTCCCCTAAATACAGCTCATGATTTGATAGCAGGTAACTAATTCTTTCATAAGAAGCAAAATGAAACTAAAAGAGTACTTTGATAGTAAAAACTCTCATGCTTTGGGTCAAAGATCTTCCTCTGCTGTGGCTCTGGCTTGCTTGTGGTAGCTGCTTTGGCGGAGTAGGATAGAGGAAGAAAAAACTCCCTGTTGCATGCCAAGCCGAAGCCTGATGGAGCTGCTCCATGCTGCCCTGCACAGTGCTGCTTCTCGGGCTGAGCTTGCCACACTCCTCTCTCTGGAGGGCTGCCCGCTGGCGAGGACAGTGGTGCAGGACCTGTTTTGCTCTGCTCTTCACAGGGCAAGGTGTTTGGGTTAATGTCTGGAGGAGGATGTCTGGACCCAACAGCCACAGTCCAGGGTGGAGGGTTCCAACCTCATTTATTAGTTGAGCCTTAATTGAAACAAGCACTGCTTCTGCTCTGTGCTTGGCGTCACCGCCTCCTGGCTGGCCTAGAGCCACTGTTGCCCATTTGACCTTCCCTGTTGGAGACTCTTTCTCCAAGGCTGCTTTGGCGCTCTCCACTGACTCCTCTGCTGTTTCCCTGGCAGCTCTAGGGGTTTGGGTCTGGAACTAAACTTCTGGAGGACTTTGAGAACCTGTCAGGTGCCACTGTGCTGCACTCACGGCTATGGACACCAGGCCAGCCTGGTCGCAGCTGTCTCCTGCACCAGGCTGTACCTTGCCTGCAGAAACCTTCTTGTTCTGTGGATGTAAAGCAGCTAGCATGATGGAGACAGTTACAGGACCTAAGGAAATAGCTACAGTATGCATAATAATTAATAATAATAGATTCACTGTATTGGAGGCTGCTCTTAATTTTCAGCCTTGACAGGTCATTATTAAAGGACCAGACATGTTTTAGAAAGGGTGAGTGTAAACATTACTTCATCTCTTTGCTATGAGTTCTCAGTGGAGCTCTGCTCCCCCTTTTTATTTTTTCCTTTTCCTTAAGAAGAGAGGAATGTTTTCTCTTTGTGAATAGGTGTAAAGTACTAGCTTGTGCCAAGATGCCTGGTATTTGGCCTCCTCACACGCTTGCAGGACATGGGTTGCATGTAAAGCAGGAGAAGTGTAGAGAGTTGGGACAATGGATATTGGAGAGTAATTGAAAGATTAGAAAGAAATCTCAGACATTGCAGGGAGACAAAGATTATAATGAAAATAAAGGCAAGGGAAGGTATAAGGGCAAAACTTTGTACGGCAAGAGAAGCGTTCCTTTTTTTTTCCAGGGACAAACACAGCCATGCAGCTTTTCTTTGTTTCTTGGCAAGTACATACTCTTAGTATAACAGGAGCATTGCAGTGGAGTTGTTTGGTAAGAACTTAGGTTAAAAAAAAAAAAAAAAAAAAAAAAAAAAAAAAATCTATAGTGGTACTGTACCCTGACTCTTCCTGTCCTCTTCATCCCTCTCTTCCCCTTGTTTAATTCTCTGCAGGCAGAGTGATGGAGGGAGAAGAGCTAATGGCACCTAAATGGTTTCCATCCCTCTGTATGAATCTCCCTGTTTGAATTATTAGTTGAAATCCAGAGAACTGTTTTTCAAATAGCTCAGACTTCAGGCCAGTTTGAAATTTCACATTAAGCAAGTGAACAAAATCTCTGTTTTGCAGCTTAATTCAATAAATAGATGTTCCCGTTTGCCTGTTGCCCTGTGATGTACTGCGTTCCTTGATCAGGCTGAACAATTACTGCCTGGCAAGTTTTCAAGTTAGCTGGAGCTCATGCATTACGCCCTCCTGGGACAGAAGCAGGAGGCAGGAGTAGGTCAGTGCCCTCGCTGTGGATTAGAGCCGTTCGAGCCTTGCGCTGGAGTAACGTGAATCTGCTCCCCTTGATTCGTTTGGTGGAAGGGTGCTTGGTTGCTTAAGGAGTCAGAGGCAACTGGACCTGATACTAGCTGCACTGGTTCTTCATTTACTGCAGAAAATGGTGTGATTTTAATTGCATCATCGCATGCAGCCGTGTAGGCTAAGGCTGGACCTTTGTCTCTGAAGTAGAACAGCATGATCTGTTCTGTGTTAAATGGCTGATGAGAGTAATGTACGGCTCTAGCATGGTCTCCTAATGATGCGGAATGGGGAAGGCCAACCCAGTGGCTTAAAAGCTTTCAAAAATAATCAGAACTTGAAAAATAATTGAAGATGGGGAATTCATCTATGCACAGATCAAGTATTGTCACTGATGTTAAGGGAGTTTTGTGCATCTCTGACGCTACAAATTTACTTTGAAGATGAGATTTATCTGACTTACCAATTCCTAAATAGAAAAACATTTTAAGAAATCTTGTATTCCGTAATAATTTCTTAATAGAATTTCCCCCATAAATGAGCTTATACATTAGCAAAACTTTCCAAGAAAATAAATAATCTTTTCCTTCAGAAGAATATAACCACTAATTATTGTTCAAAATACCTCAATTTTATAGGTCTTTTTTTCTTGTTACTGAACATACTTTTACACCACTTCTTAGGAAGAATGTGTAGTGATATGTTATATCAGATTCAGTTGCATTGGGACTATTTTAAATAAAAATTAGTAGATATGTAAACAAATCAAAATGACTCCCAAGTATACCTGAACAAGAGTTAATGTTTACATTTTGTTGCATAGAAATTATTAAGCTTCTAAAACCTTAGGAGTATTTCACAAAATAACAATATGCCTAACCTCAGTACCTAAAAAAAATAATTATTTAAACTACCATAATGTAATACAGGTTATGCTGTACCAGTGTCACTTTGTGTTACAAGAAAAACCTAACGCAACACTGAAATCCCAATTTTCACCCAGAACATCCTATTCGTAGGAACCTTGAAAATATTTTTTTTGTTTCCTACTGAAAACAACCATCAGTCTTTTCTTTAAAAAATAGAAACTCAAATTTTATGTGGCTGCATTAATAAGTACAATGAAGATGTTTTTAAAAGAAACACCTGCCTTGTAGGAAGGTTTAGAGAAGGCTCCAGGGAGACCTTATCGCAGCCTTTCAATACTTACTTATAAGAAAGATGGGAACAGACTTTTTAGTAGGGCCTGTAGCAATAGGACAAGTGGTAGTGGTTTTAAACTAAAAGAGGGTAGATTCAGACTAGATAAAAGGAAGAAATTTTTTACGATGAGGGTGGTGAAACACTGGCACAGGTTGCTCAGAGAGGTGGTAGATGCCCCATCCCTGGAAACATTCAAGGCCAGGTTGGACGGGGCTCTGAGCAACCTGATCTAGTTGAGGATGTCCCTGCTCATTGCAGGGGGGTTGGACTAGATGAGCTTTGAAGGTCCCTTCCAACCTAAACCATTCTGTGATTCTAAGAATTATATTTGGAAACTAGAATGAGTTTTCCAAAAGATCTACAACCCTTATTTTGGATTTGTCTTTCATATATGAATATTTGGTTGACTAAGGAATCAGCCTTTTGGGATAGAAAATGAGGGCTGGCTGGTGTCCAGGTGTCACTGAGATATGTTATTTTTATTCATATTTTTAAATAAGCAGTCACTAATGGGAGGCAGACCAGGACATACATTCAAGCTCATGATTTATTAGGTTGCTGCTGTTTCTCACTCATTTCATTAACCCTGCTGGGCACTGGGCACATGCTCCAAGTCACACGAGGCAGGGGCTGAGCCCTTCCTCCCTCTTGCTTTTTGGGCAATATCCACCCCTGCCCAAGAGCAAGGAGGGGAACAAAGCATCTTCAGGAAGCATTTTGCCAAGGTGGTTCAGTTCAGAGCAGCTGCCTGCAGCCTTGCGTGTGCCGATGCACCGCCTTTGCCCTAACTGTCCAGGGAAGCACCTGTGTGCGCCAGCCTGTGGAGATTGACGTCTGTTGGCAGGAAAGTCCTAGAAATCATTTTTTTCAGAGATCAAGTGGAAGACTACTCAGAAAAGCCCAGCTTGATTACAGCGGGCTGACATGGCGTCAGGAAGTGGAGGTCATGGCTCGCTGCCTTGATGGAATTCTTTGAAGATATTGCTGCTCAGGAGATATGAGGGACGAACTATAAAGATGGCATCTAATGCTTGCCAAAGTGAGTCTGAAAATGATGATGTGCTTAATCTGTGTTTCAAGACTCTGCCTTTTTTAATGCTTTTTTTATAAAGCTTTATGTGCTACTCTGCATTTACAAAGTACAGCCAAAGCCATGTTGTAAGCATCACTGATGAGGTCTTATAAAAATGACTTAAAACTCACTCATGACACACCATTTGCCAGATTAATAGTGACAAATAGTGGCAGGAAATTAGGCCTGATCAACAGAGGTGCAACAGGACATAATCATTTGAAAGCTTCATACAGTAGAACTTATTTCAATTCCTTTTCATATTTATATTGACAATAAGGAAATTCAGGGACAAGAATGAGAGATTAAAATACTACTTGGCAGAATGGATAGTCCAGATTTGTATGTCTGAGTAAACAGATCAGCTTCAGATTCTTTTCTGAAAGACTTGGAATTGGAGAAGCTATAACCTCTGTAATACCATCCCTTCCTCTCCTGTGGAGTCCTTCAGCAGCTGCTCCATGGGGCTTCACATTCTGCAAATGGAAAGGGGGTCAGATCACAAGGGCAACATCTGTGTGCCAAAACTGACCCTCAGACATGTATGCTGTCCTTGTTAGAGTCATGCAGACATGAGCAACATTACCTGGTAGGTTGAGGTGATTCTTTTTCATATCATGTTCCACCATTAATATCACTGAATGCTGAAGGACAGTCCCTTGAGTCCAGGAGGAGGATGTAATACCCCTCCTTTGCTTCCCAGAAGACTTATTTCCAATTCCTCATCTCCACGCATCTAGAATCTGGACCAAGTTTCAGTGCCTGGTGAACAATAGGTCCTTAGTCGTTTACAAGGAAAGAGGAGATATCACCCTCAGTAGTGATGTATGCTAATTCTGGCATCTTTCTGAATACGGTATTTACTGTTAAGATTGTGCGGTTTTAGTCAGATGGCAAATCTGGGGAATACCAGTATGTAGAATAGCTTGTGGCCATAAGATGTCATTGTGTCTGTGATGGGATGAGGTATGAGAAGCCACCTGAGGCTGTAGGACCTCCAGAGGTAGGAATGGGGACTGCTTGACAGCTGGACCAACCAAAAAGTCTGTTTTCTCCAGAGAAAATGTGGAGGACTCTAGGCTATGATGATAAGGGAGGGGAGGAAGGGTTAAATTAATAAAACTGCCTCATCAGCACATCTCAGAAGAGAGAAAGAAATAGTGGGGAAAATGAGGATAGGGATCTTTATTTCAGGTTTCCACCTACTCCCAGGAACGGAAGGCAGAGCTCTTCATTCAAATGCTTATTTGAATGCAGGCTCCACGTGAAATATGGAGTAATATCAAAACTGTGGGGTTGTGTATGGCATTAACTTCAGTTGCTGGCAAGCTGAACGAGGGTGAAGAAATGCACAGTTCAACCCTTGCGTTTAGGAAGTAATATAAAGGCTGTGTCAAAGCTGAGAGCTAAAACTGTAGATAGGAAGCACAGAATTAAGTTTGGACTGACTCCCTGTGTTTACACATTCTTTTTAGCATATAATCTGCCAATTCAATATATACAAACTAGACACCTCTTCTACAGCTGTGGGTTTGACAAGGTCTAGCACAGGTGGTTTGTTTTTTTTTTTTTTTTAGACTTCCATGGCATTATTAAGTCTTTTGCTAAAGAAATCATGCCAGAAACAGGGTTTATGCCATTGCTTTATCAGTCCCCTTAACTTCTGAATTTTGGGCCAACTTCTAACCAAATTTGGTTATTCTTAAAGTGATGTGAAAATAGTTGGGGAGAAAGTAGAAAGGAACTTTGACTTTTTCTGAGGGAAAAGCTGTATTCATTAGAGAATCCTCCGAGGACTTCAATCTTGAGACGGACAATCTATGAGAAATAATACTGTATTTTGCTACTCAAAGAACTATTTGTCTTAACATCTTAACAAGATCTTTAAAAAGTTACATTTAAAGAGAATTGTCTCTATAATTTTGAGGCTATTGGTCCCTTGTTCTATAAACGTTTATGTGCAAGACTAGTCTTGGCAGATCATTAGGCTCATTAATTTCTTCAAAGTTATTCCCCATTAAGCCTGTGCATAAATACTTGCAAGATCAGGCCTTTGCTGAAACTACATGAATGTTGGAAAGAGCTCTTTACTGTGGCTGGAATGAAATGTCTTTAGTGATGGTGTATCATGTCCTCCAGGATTATTGTTATTTATTTTTTTGAAAAGAAAAAGGAAAAATTGTAACATTCATCTTGCTCATGATGTAGAGAGTTGAGTGGATATCCTTTGTAAGTAGACTTACTGACCCTCTGCTCCAGTATGGTATAGCTGGGAAAAACAAACTCTGGACAAATTAGATAAAGAAATTTTATTTTCTGAATTATGGTGGTAGGAAAAAGCCTGCAAAGTGCAATTCTGTTTACATAGTTAAAAAAAAAAAAAGATAAATGTTCTCAGGCTATTTACACAAGGGAATGGGAGCTGAATCAAATGTTTTGTTTCTTTTTTTTAAAAAAAGGCAACAGTTGCCCTTGCTTATTTAAAAAATACGAAAAAAATACCCCACTCTGATGTCAGTGGCACTGTTTTTTAAGATTTAAAATTAGCATTGAACAGTCTGTTCTGGGAGCCCATGGTTTTAGCACAACATTTTTTTTCCACCGCAGTCAGCACTGGATTGACTAGCATTGCTCTCCTTGCTTCAAGTACTGTAGCTGTTCAGTCAGGAATGTAAAACTAAAACGAACAACAGTGAGGAGGAATTATTAGGATTGTTTACAAATTTAGATTTGCATGAGGGAGCGGAGATGTTGACAGTTATACTTTAAGAATCAAGCTACCGCAGCTGGATAAACATTTATTGGATATCTCAAGGCCTTTCTTTCTCCCCACCCCCATGGCAGAGAATGAACCAAATGCAAGTCCAAGCTAATCTGAAAAATAATAGAACGGCTTTCAACAAAACCTATTTATCTATGAGGTCAAAAAGCCTCAGCCTAGTTACACTCCTAGATAGGCTCTTTTTGACAACATCGTCATACTATCTAGGAGGCCAGGAGTTGTAGTGTTACAGACCACCCAGAATTATTGCTCCCACAAGGCAATGATAGTGGTGGTATGATTTCACTGCCTACAGACTTGAACTAACCTTTTAATAGCTTGAGTAGCCATGGGAAACATACTGCATTGTTGTGTTTTATGGATCACTTTTCCTGGATGCTTTTTAGTCACCAATGAAACCGTGTTGGTTGATTGAAAAAGTAGAGAAAAATGGTAAGAAAAGAAATGAAGAAACAAGTTGGTATCAGTATGCAGAGCTTAACCAAAGCTAGCTGTGATTAATAAATAGGTTTTATCTTCTTGGGCTTTAGTGTGTTTGATACACCAGAATTCTATCAAACTCGTTACAGAAGTAGAATATCTGATGTTTCTTATGGTAAAAAGATAACGGTCTGTCCTCTGGAATGAAAATGTGAATGCATCCCAAATGCAAAGGACTCTTAGTTTTCTGAATCTGTAGAAAAAACTTCTGGGGGCCTTTGGGTGCATCAGCAATGTAAGTCTTAGTGCAGTCTACAGGAAATAACTGCTTGCGGAAGCTTTACTGACCTTGTGTTGAGAAAAGATTGTAGAAATAACTTCCCATAAATCCATTCCAATTGCTGAATGATCTTCAAGTTGATGGACAGTCCCATATGTAGGTTTGATTTTAAAAAAAAACAAACCCCCAACAACCTTGAGAATGTTTTTGCAGAGGTTGGGTTTCTATTCTTGCTTCCTCTCACGTCAAAAGAAATTGTGCCATAGGTTTGAATGGGAGCAGATTTGGCTTAAGAAATGAGCAGCTTTCATGGGGAAATGTTTGTACACATGGAGATCTGTTTGTTTTAGTGCTGATTTACATACTCAAGCACCCGTTTGCATAAGGAAGCATATTTGGGCCCAGCTGTTTATAAATACTGCAAGGTGCATGTAAGTCTCCTTTTTCTCGTTACTGTTTGAAGTAGTCTGCTACCATCCAACTATAGCTGAAAAGTAGCATGATCTCTCTTGTCTTTTTCTTTTTGCCCTCCAAGCTCCCCCACCCCACAAATCCAACAAGATAACTATGAATTATGGAAACTATCATGTTGCTTTCTTGGTATATCTTTGATATCTACAAATAGCACAGATAACTTTATCTTTCTTTTTGTTACAGTCGTGCAGACATGAGGTATGTTACATGGTAGGTTGAGATAAATCTTTTTATATCATGTTCCATTGTGGATAATTAATAGCAAATACTTTAATCAATGTGCTTTCTCTTTTTGTTGGTTGTTGGGGTTTTTTTAGATGGTCTATGGTTTTAGATGGAATATGGTTTGGGTTTTTTTTCAGTGCATTAGGATGTAGTGACTAATGTCTGTATGTTTGTGGTGGGTTTTGAGTGAGCGTTTTGTTTCATTGGACACATTTTCAATTCTGAACGCTGAAGTCACATCTAGTACCAAATGGGAATGATGCCATCATTGTCTTCCCAAGAAGCTCCCAAACTTGGGACTGCAATTCTACTTGTTGTGCTTATGCTAAATTACAGCTCAAATATTAGCAAAAATATCAGATTAAACTGAATTCCTGTTAGGCTCCAATAGGTCCTCCATGGTCACACCTGGTGTCGTGATCCATAGTGTATGAGCACTTGCCTTAAAATCTGCTTTCCAGTGATTATTAGCTCTGGTGTCTGGAAAAGCACATGTGGCGGAGGAGGCAGGGGGTGCTCTGAAGTTTCCCTCCCAGCTCCTTCAAGTGACTGTGATCCCAAGAACTCTCAGAATTCAAAATCCTTAGTCACCTCCAGTGGTTATAAAGGTGAACATCAGATATCATACACTTTTTGGTTTGAACTAACCTCTTGGAGATATAGATAGAGAGAAATGTTAGCTGCAAATTGTCAATAATGCTTCTATATGGCTAGAAACAGGTTTCACTTATATTGGGATACTGTAAACTAAAGCTGTCTTTCCACTGTCAGTGTGATGCACTTTAAAAAGCAGCAGCTCTTCTTGTTTACCATCTTGCTATATATAAACCTTGTCATGGAAACAGAGATGTTTGTGCGATTTTTCTTTTTTTGCCATATCATATTAGTCATAGATTTCTTTGGGGTTTTTTTCCTGTTTGTTTTGTAAACCACAGAGAAATGTCCCACTTCTTTTGTTGTCATTGTTAATTCCATGTGCAGTATGCCAGGAGAATGAGGTGTCGCAGAAACATCTTTTCCCATCTGAGTAGACGCATTTCACAGCCAGAAGAGCATGGGGTGTGGTGTGCCGTTCTCAGCAGCCTGAGTCACGTAGCCCAGGAACAGGGCTCCTCTGCTCCATTGATTTGGCAGCATGCGGCCCTCGTAATGTCTATAAAAATTGGAATAAACCTGTGGTGCTTCTCCAAAGATGGATGGTTTGGGCTGTGATGCACTTCTTGGTCTGATCTTTAGAAAGAACTGTAAAGTCTTGCCCTGTTTCATTTTCTGGATGAAGAGGGTCTTTTGTTGAAGAAAGTCCCACTTAGTCTTGTTTGAAAACTGGCCCAGGTGCTTACCTTTGAGAGTGGGCAGGCTGTGAAACTATGCCAGCTACATCCACAGTGATGTGATCCCCCAGTGTCATACAGAGCATCGTCTCCAGTTTCTTTTCTTTTTCACCTTCCTCGTCTCATCCAAGTTCTGGGCGAAGTGTCCCGCTCTGCTCACCTTGGCACAGCCACTGGCTGGAGGCACCTGAAACATCACCTATTTCCTATGAAGTCTTAGACCTAACCTCGCCGCCCTTTACAATCCAGCTGAACCTCCCCGTGTGATTTGGGAATATCCAGTACAGCTGAATCGAGCAAACAATCTGTGAATTATTCCTCTGTGTGTTGTATTATCTATTTTGATGTGTCACTTGGAAAGCCTTAAGAAGTATGTATGTTTTCCAGCTACCAGTGGTATTGTTCCAGATGTGGGTATTCTCTTCCAAAGGGAGAGACTGAGCTGCCCATTACCCAAAACAGCAAGAAAATGTCACTGTCTGAGGTATCCTAGTAATTTGAGTGCAGTTCTTGCTTAGAGAGTGCAGTGGTGTCATTGCATGTCCTGAGATCTGAAACAAAACCCTTTAAGACCTGTACTAGAAAGGCTAGTAAAAATATGAGAGGAATAAAATAATTACTGGGATTTCCCCCCCTCCCTTTTTGTTTTCTCTGGATCAGCCTAGTTTTTATCACCCTTTTTTTCCTAATTTTAGAATGGGGCATAACTACTAGAAAAGGCAGTTGTTCCAAAGGAAATCTCAATTTTGAACTTGTAAAAAGGTGTTTATCTGTGATCCGAGGAAAGCCTTTGGTAAATTCAGTCAATTTTTGGAAAGATGACTGTATTCTCATTGCACTGACTGAGGAACATGTTTCATGTTTTTGAGGACACTTAATGGTTTGCTGGAAGCTCTGAGTCTGGTTTTTACTTTGGTGCTACTCAGGTAGATTTTTGTGGTTAAAGCCCATGACCAGGAGGACAATCCTGCATTGTGCCCTGAATGTCAGCAAGGAAGTAGCTGCTGCTTTCCCCCTTGCACATGAAGGTTCCCACCCCTGGAAGAGCAGCTTATTTGTCTCACGCCTTGAGGTGATACAAACACAACATGTTTAAGTGGGTTTGGGGTGGGTGGGTTGGTTGGTTTGTTTCTAGTGGGGATGATAGAGCCCATCATTACGATTACCTGCTCCTGCTGTTGGTTTCTCATTTATCAAAGCAGTCTGTGGCCAGTAGC
Source organism: Phoenicopterus ruber ruber (assembly GCA_009819775.1). Lineage (NCBI taxonomy): Eukaryota > Metazoa > Chordata > Aves > Phoenicopteriformes > Phoenicopteridae > Phoenicopterus > Phoenicopterus ruber. The sequence continues at coordinate 13,153,214 of CM020227.1, forward strand.
CTACTCATCCCTTGGAGACAAATCTCATCTCTGAGAGGTCTGAGCTTCTAAGGGGCAGAGTGGGTTTCTCTGTGCAGTCGTCCCAAATAACGCAACGCCGGGCAAGAAACGCACTGGTGTATGAGAGTACATGACATTGCAGTATAAACATGTTGCATCCTCTTTTTTTTGTGAATCATCAGTATGTCCCCAAGGAAGAGAATGTGCTGCACTGCTTCAGGTGTTCAAGGATAATCAGGTCCTAACCGTAGGTTCAAAGAAATTAAATTGGGCAGTGGATATTGCATGTCCACCAAACACTTAAACATAGAGAGTGGGCTTTTTTAATGTTCTGTAAGTTAAGTTTTGATTTAAATGAGATCTTGGATATTAAGTTAAACCACTGTGCAACTGTAACTATATGAAGAATTTATTTCTTTAAAAGAAAAGAAAAAGATGCTTCTACTCCTGTGGACTATTTTAGCACTTTTCCCTTTGAAAACCTGGTTTTGCCTTGGAAAGGAGAGCTATTTTTATCTTCAGAAATCTGCTATTTATCTTGTAACCATAAGAGATGCAAGCACAGATCTCAGTTGACTTTAAAGTCAGATGAAAGTGTCCAAAATATTTGCAATGAAATGTTCTGCTAGGAAACAGCTTTGAAAATTTCATCTAATGATGGAAAACAGTTTGTCTTGCCAAAACTTTCCCTACATGTTTAACAGGATTTTAGTTTAAAAAGTCTATGTCCTACTTAATAGAACAGCTGCATTTTGAATGCAAGGTGATTTCATGTTTTGCTGTTTGGAAAAATTGTATTCAAACACTCCTGAAGTAAATGTAGCCATTTGTTATGTTTCTCTGTTTGCCAAATGTAACATTATTTCATTACTAATATTTGTATTTTGCTGATTTCAGTGTTTTAATTCAGTCATATCAATACCTGAGAAATGTCCACGTGAATGTGAAATTTGTGTAAAAGACTTTTAAAGTGTCACCTATTTTTGATGCAAGATAATAATATAATCTTAAGAAATATATTTTAGGAATATATGGGGGGATGTATTTACCATTTTTTTTTAAACACAATATACTTTTTTGATGAATAAAAGTATTAATTGTACTAGATGCATGGTGGGTCTGTGTTAGGCAGTGTCCCTTGTGCAAGGAATACACCCAATGCACTGATCCAAAGGTTAACGCTAGTTCATTTCAAGATCCATGGTAAAAGGCTCTTCCTAACCTTAAAACTAAGATTTTTTTCCTCCAGTTTTGCTTGTGTGTGTGTGTATTTTATCTAGCGATTCTCCAAGTTCAGCAACACACGAATTTGCTCGTCTCCTAAGTATTATAAATATTCTGCTCTGTGCTTTTGTATCCAAGACAATAACTTTTCACACAGGACAACTCAAAGTGATGTGACCACAGGGAGTAAGGAGAGAAGATAAATGCTAAGATTAGAGATTGTCAGACTATTTTGGGCTGAACAAAATGTAATCAAAATGTATCACTTTACTGGAATGTCTCTGGGACAAGTGGGACAGGGGAGGAAGCACTAGGAGAAGAAAGATTGCCTGCGCTTGGGACATGAGAAAACAGGTACCTGCTGTGTGAGACAAAGCAGAATTTTTCACTCCAGGTCACTAAAGTCTGGCAAGATGAGTTTTGAACGTGGGGATCTCGCATCCCGGTGAAGTCCCCAACATCTACTCTTCTGTGTGTTTTGATGGCCATTCCTGTTTGTTGAGAGAAATTGTGTCAAAATATCCATGCTTTGTAGGACTTCTGTTCCTTGTGCTGCATAGCATTAGGGAAAAAGAAAAAAGGACTGCAAGATACAGGTCTTTATAGTTGCCACAGAAGAGGCTTGTTGTCCTTAATTGTTCTGGTTAGGATTGAGTCAAACTACTCATTAGATCTGGAGCTGGCGATGTTCTTTGAGCATGATTTCTGTGGGAGTGAACAGGGCTCAGCTGCTCTTTGGGAGCTTCTGGTTGGAGTCGGCTTGGTCATCCCTCTCTCTGTGTAAGTGCTTTTCTCTCCTGCAAGCCTTGATTCCCTTCCAGTTTCCACCATTGGAAATGTCAAGGAAGAGATTTTGTTCTTCTTTGCTGTCATTTTTGGGAAATGAGTGAGACTAGGATTACTTAGCAGACAGGTCCACTCGTTTGGAAACCAGCAGCTATGAAAGGGGCAAGAATTAATGCAAGAAAAACAGTAAGGAAAACAGATGTGAAATAATAGCAACAAATTTTGTACTGTAGAAACCCTTGTGATTTGTCTCAACTATACCTTGCAAGACTTTGTCAGCTGTCCTTAATTGAGGTAAAAAGTGGCGTGGGATGATCAAGAATGTACCAATGACTAACCATAACTAAAAACTGTCCCAGATAAGCAGCTCAGAAGTGCTTGCCCCAGGTGCTCTTTTATTATTTGCTTATTTTTTGATTCACTGAGATGAATGACTTGTAATGCTTTTAGATTGTACCTCCCTTGGAAGTTAGAGTAAATGCACATGTTTCCCAGCCAGTTTTCAAGTCTTGATTAGGGTTTTAAGTGGGACAACATTATTTTTTGCTGGTGTTGAAGAGCCATCTTGCAGGTTATTGTGGTGTCATTTGACTTCAGCAAGGCACCACTCTCTGAATCCTAACATTTAGGAATGGACACGCTGATGTCTAAGGCCAGCAGTCCTGTGGAAACCCAGATCAAGGCTTTGTTGCATACAGAAACTTCTTGTGAGTCTCACTTCTTACATTTGCTGATAATGTTCAAACTTTATTGATTTATATCAGAAATCCTTCCTCCTTAAGTATCAGCTGTGTGCTTCTCACACATGGTATGTGAGAGTCTTTGCTAATGGGGGAGATCATCTTGACCTTGGTTAATCTTCACACAGTTTGCTTGCTGAAGTACAGTCCTTATGTCAACTTGACTGGCTCTCTTCTTTTAACCTCATCTGTGTTATTAGGAGGGAAGAAATGTCCAGTGCAAAACATCCTCTGGGTTATCTCGCAAGCATTGCTGGGGATACTATCTTGGAAAGTATAGTCCTTGTGTTTGAATTCTGTAAGGAAAAATCACATAGACCTTGTGTTGTAGTTCAATTCATCCAGAAACCATCCTTTAGTTATGTTTACTAAGTAGGAGCTCTCTGTTAGACAGAGTTGGATTTATATAAGTACTAAATATTATATGTTTACACATTCACAGTTGGTTTTTTTCCTCCCTCTCTGCAGACATCTGTTTCTAAATCTTTCTCTGGTGTCCATCACCACAGAGTCAAAACAGCTTACAGACGTCAACAAATTATTTCTTGTGATACCACTGGGAGATAGATACTGCTATTTCAGCTCTGTGGATGAGTTACTGAGGATTAAGCAAATTGCTCAAAGAAAGACAGTGAGAGAAGGCAGGAGCAGAAGTGTTAAGTATTGTCCTTGCACCCACTCTTCAGGCAGTGCTGTACAAATGAGTTATCCGTACAGCTGACAGGAACCCACTCTTGTGTATGACACTGTCTCCTTTCAAAACTTTAAACTGTGTCAGCAGGCCAGACATCCATGGTATCCACAAAAAGACTTGGAAACAAATGTCTCTCTGCACTTTGAGCCTTACTCATTTTGGAAATCTCAACTTTGGAAACTTGTTCTGCACAGAATTAGAGAGAGGCTTAAGTTTCAAAATGCGGTTCTCATCTTTTTTTGTCATTTTGTTGACTCTTCAGCTCTGAGGTTTGGTGTCGGCTTGTATGTAGCCATAATAAGATTGCAGAGAAGTCTTTTCAGTATGTGTGCAGGCCTTGGCAAAATGTCCTGCAACATTATGTGAGGTTTTTCCCTAAGAGAAAGAGCTGTTATTGCTCTTCATATAATACTTAGCTTCATTCCTAAGAATTGCTGTTACTTGGTCTATTTAATTTCTTTTGAAATATCAATTTTACATGCTTACTTGTAGAGCTGCAGTGCTTTTTGGGTTCTGTGTCTAAATATTGTCCATACATTCTCTTTCCCAGTGTAATTATGTGATCATGGTCATAGGCTGTTTGCCTGTTCAGCTTCTTAGGATGAATGCAGCATAATTACAAATGATGCTGTATCTGAGAGAGTCAGTTCTCTGCTGATGATAGCACTAAGTTACCTGTGTTTTGCTTTGTTTGTGAGCGGTATGTGTTTAATGTTACCTGGGTAAGTCTACAGACACAACAGCTTTATTGCTGCCTGGGTTCCAGCAAGTCTTTGTTTTTACACTTGGAAATATAAAGGCTTAGCTTCTGCAAGAAGCTATTAACGTAGTTGAAATTAGCGGCTATGCTGCTGCTCAAAAATTATTTACCCACTTTCAAATACTTGCCAAGTGATGCTTTGATGCGTGAACATGATATCTTTGTGACTTGTCCTAGACTCTTCTCTTTTACAGTCTTTTTTTTTTTTTTTACTTCATAAAAACATCTGCACTACTTTCAGTTTCTAGAGTGAGACTTCAGAAGGCCAAGCATGCAGAAACAAATAACAAACAATGTGTGAGGGGGATGTATTTGGAAATTACTGATTGTACCTTTCCATTTTTCTCCAGGCTTTTCCACTCCATCATGGGGTATTGAGTTACCTTGTGATAGGGGCACACCAACAATTACTGCACAGTAAATCATGATGTGAACATACGGTCTGTACCTGCACCCTTAGAGACAACCAGGTGGGAGACTTTTTTTCAGGATGTAACCAGAGTGTTCTGCTGGATTACCAGAAATGTCTTATTTCCAAAAAGTCACAGTAGAGGATACAAGCTTTTACTGTTTTGGCAATATTATCATATTGCTGTCCTACAAGCAAAGCAAGAAAACAGTAAATACATAGTTCAGGTCAGCAAAGGTTTGCATGTGGATAGAGAAGCTGTCCTGGATGGAAACAAGGTACATCATCACTGACCTTGCTGGTGAGGCCAGTTCAGTGCTCACTGGTTACCTACAGGAGGGACAATGTGCAAATATCTCAAGGGAAGAGAAGGACTGGGTTTGGGGGGGATCCCTGTAAATGAGCAGATGATGACAATTGCCAGCAGGGAACTTCAGGAAAAGTCAGGTGTGCAAGCAGCAGTGGTGCCAGCTGGTCTGGCTGTCAGTTTTTGGCACCAGTGTGGCATGTTACTGCCACGGGCATGGTTACAGGGCTGAGCTGCTCCTGAGGACAGTCAAATGTGCTAGGAGAGGTGTAAGGAAGCTTCTGTCGCATCAGGCGTCTGTCACAGGTCATCTTGGTCCGTGTCTCTTATAGAAATGTATCTATGGCTAGTGCAAGACTGTTTGATTGGCTCAAGTGTGCGTGGCAAGATGGTAACAAACAAAATATCTAGAAAATAAAGTAGGGAGGCACCTGAGCACAAATTCTTGAAGCTCTTAAAACCTCCTCTGGAGTCTAACTTAGCAACTGAAATCTTTTTACATGCAACTGGCTTCTTGAGCCTGCAGTCAGTATTCTCATGGGTTACATTTTCAAGTATTTGTGCTGCAGCTATATAGACCTGTATGTATACATTCAAATTGCTTTTCCCTCCCTTGTATCATTTCAGAGCTTGAGGCTACAGCAAAAAACGAATGTGGAGGGGGGAGTATTTCTTAGGCTTTGTTTATTTACTTACGATTCCTCATAAGCCCTATGAAGCATTGACAACCATGAAGAAACTTTGTCAATAATTTGGGGGGGGGGGGGGCACGTGCGCGTGGGAAAACAGGCCTTCTGATCTATTTTAGTCCTCCAAGATGGCAAACAATATCCTGAAAACTGCAAAAGTAATCTGGAGGTAGGAGGTTTACTATTTCCCCCTTGCATGCCACTACTGCTGCTCTGGAGACTTTTAAAAGGCCTGAGCAGCATGAAAGGTAGATGTGACATTGTGCAGGGAGTCGTGGAGGGTAGGCTCTCACAGGCCCACGAAAGTAAACTTTCTAGGGGCAGCTGTTCTGTGTCACTGCTGTCACATTGTTGTTTAACTGGAAGCAGCAGTAATGGGAGGGAGATGGTGCTGCACAGAGCTGCTCGCTGCCAGTCGTACGGGGAGCTTCACCCTTGTTCGGTGAATAAGGAGAGTTTGACAAATAAAAAGGGAATCATGATCAAAGTATTCATGCATTAATTCAGGACTCTGCTTGTTTTGCATTACTGTACTCTGCTATGGGACTGTCTTTTAGATGTAGTAAGTTAAAAGCGTCAAACTCCAAGCCTCCTGACTGTCTGCTGTTTCTGAACACCGTCACCTTTCCAACCTCTCTGCTGCTCGGAGGACGACTGTCAGGCTTTGGTGCTCAGAAATGGTGGTTGTTCTGGTTGCTTATGGCATGATTCATACGCTTAAAGTTAAGCTGATACTTTAGGACTCTACCTGATATCCCTTTTTGGAGAAAGAGGGTTTGGGGGGAAACCCGAAATACTGTGCTGCATCTGGTTCGCTGTCATTGTCTTTCAGCGATAAGGTGCCATTTAAGACATCTCTGATAACACATTTGTCCATTTTATGGATATTATACACAAGCAAAGAACAAGAAAACATACAGGTATTCTTATTAGTAAATTTGGCTGAAGTTTAACAGGTCTGTTGGAAAAACTTTTCTTCCTTCAGAGCATAAAAACGGGGTTGCTGCTGTGCTACAGTCATGCCAAAGGATTTTGCTGGCATTACATGTATAAACAAAGATTTGGGATGAATTTTACTCTTTGGGTTAGCATTGCTGTTTCTTATTTTTCAGTACATTGTGTAGACTAAATCATGAAACAGAATAAATAATAGACTGTCTTTATTACTAGTGAAGAGCAGAGTTGTAGGAACTTTTTCGGGTTTGGCCAAAAGGAACATTTGTCTTTATTGTTCAGCATTAAAAATGACACTTCAGTGAATCCTTTTATTTTTGCTGGTTTGAGAAACAAGACAAACCGAAAAAAACATCCCAAGCAAGTCAACTGGCAAAAAAAAAGTTGACAATGAATTAAATTCATATTTCCGTATCACTAATATAAAGCTGGTGCTTTACATGGTACAGGAGAACTAACCTTCCAAAAGCCATTTTTAAAATGTCCCTCCTATTCAAGGCAGAGCTGGATTGCTTGTGGTTATACTTTATTATGTAACCTTACCTAGGAAATTGAGATTTGGGGTTTTTCCCACTGAAATAACTGTTCAAAATGAATTAGGAAAATGCCACAGTTGCCCTGGGAGAGCACTTGCGGGTGTCTCTCCCTGCTAACCAGCTGGAGTGAGAGCACTGGTGCCGGCACTTTCATTTAAACTCCGTAACATTTAATATTTCTCTGATGTCCTTCTGATCCTTTCTCTTGAGGAACTGAATGAAGCAAAGCCATTACTGTAAACACAGAAGACATTCAGTGATGTTCCAAAGTGCACATTTTTGGCAGCGGTAAGCTTTCTCCGGATAGCTGCCTGGGAATTTACAAATCGGTCACATCTGAATCCATTTTGTGAACCTTACTTGAGTCTGCACCTGCCTCCCAGAGACAGGCGGAAAGAGAGAGGCTATAGATATGTTATCCATTTGCTGATGCTTCATTAGAGCTAAAAAGAAACAGCCACATTTTAATGGTCTGATTACAACACCTTGGGTGGCAAAACATCATGTTGCTTGTTGGAAGGGAGCACTCAGTGAGTCAGTTGTGCTTTTTGTTGTGTTTTTTTCCCCCTGGACTACAGGGATATTTTTTTTTCTGAATGAAGTGTAACTTTCTCCAGGTTATTTTTGCTGAGAAGAGAGGACAAATACTCAAGTCATGGAGACTGAGTCACCGAGTGGGAGAGAGTTTCCTGGCACTGCTGTATTTATCATGCACTGGAGATGATACTGGAATAAAGAGGGCAGCAGTGAGTCACAATCGCGCAGATCGGAGGGAATGAAACTGTGTGTGCAGGTAACACAGCAGAAACCTCTTGCAAAGACTTGGGTGTTGAATTGTGCTAAAAACACTACGCCAGTGTTCACAAAGCACATGTTTGCTGGTGAAATGTAGGCCACAGCAACTCTTCCTGCAAAATTATCAAAATATTTGTCCATAAAACATGAAGGCTTTTTTATTAGTAGTATTTGACAGGTTGTCCTGTTAGATTCAGTTATAGAAACTGAATTTAAAGCTTACTAGTAGATTTTCAAAGTGAATTGATTATTATTCCAGCTCAGCAGCTGTGGAAATGCACTGAAATTCTTTTAAGAACTACATGGGCTTCTTAGTAAATTCATGGCTTTTTCTATCTGCAGGACAGTTTCATCACTGTCTGTGGCTCTCCACACTTGCTGTATTATTTGACTGTTACAGAAAGATTGCAGGTTGTTTTGGTTTTGATGTTTCTCTAGTCCCAGGTACAGCTTGTTTGATATGAGCAGCCACTTACTGGTGGAACTGAATGCCTGTAATGATGAGAGGGGATTGAAAGGCTCGTTTTTTGGTATCAGCTTTTGGTCAACCAGAAAAACAAAACCAGACTGGCTGAGTCTGGATTTGAATCATAGAATAGTTTGGCTTGGAAGGGACCTTTAAATCTTTGGATGCAGATGCTTTTATAGCCCCTCTGGCTTCAGTTAGACCAACCACAGAGGTATAAATCTGTGAGGAATCGAGAACTCGCATTCTTCTCATTTCCAGAGGTCTGGGAGGGATATCCTGAGCCATTGTGTCCCTATAGACTTTATTAAAAAATACATGGACATAGGTATTTACATACACACAAACACATACATATTCTCTAAAACATGAATGTTCTCTCTCTAGTTCTTTTTGAAGTCATCCTTTCAAGGCTGGCAGTGACATGAAGGTAGAGCATCTACTGGTTTTTTACTAATTCTAATATCTGTTCTTTAATACCTGTTTCTAGTGGTAATAGAATCATAGAATAGTTTGGGTTGGAAGATCTTAAAGTCTTTCTGGGCTTTCTCTAAGTCATGAGTGCTTCCAAATGTAATTCATGATGTAGCCTCAGAGAAGCAAATGATGCTTTACAGATACTGAAGGCATCTGTACATTGGTAAGGCATTTCTTTACTAACAAAGAATTAGTTATTTATTTGCAAATAAACTGTTGCATTTTATCAGCTGTTCTCCCTTTTTTGCGGCATGAATATTTTGCTAAAAAAGTTTGAGGCAATCTGAGGCTTTACAACAACTAATGGTGACACTCTGTACAGTGCGGTTCATCTTCACAGCAATTTGCAACAATACCTTTTGTTCCTTCCCCTGCTCCTTCCTGCTTAAGTCTCCTGATAAAAGCCTGGTTTTATCTGGGAAGGTACCTATAGCATCTCTTTCACACCTCAGCTAAATGGTTGTTCATGTGGCAGCTTTAAAAGTCTCTGGGTTTATCAGTGGAAAAAATGCTTGGAAAGGAGAGATTTAGTACTTAAATTAGTTCTATCAGCACTTTTTTTTTTTTTTTTTTTTTTGGCTGGGACTTGTTCTCACAGAACTTCAAGCTGGATTATTTGTGTTAAACTTCCTGACTGAATTCCAAACAAGTCATCTTTCCCCACAACGCTGACCTTTAGTACGAGGCCAGAATAATTTTAATTTGTTTCAAGTTTCCCTTATAAGCAAGAGAACAAGAAACCATATCCCTCTAAGACCTGGTTAGCTAGCTGCACGGCAAAATATTTTTGAATTCTAAGAGGAAAAAATCAATGAAGTTGGATATTCCAAACTGACATCCAAACGGCACACTTCCTGAGTGGAGTTACCTCTGCCATCTTCCAGGCAACCGGTCTAAAAGCTATGGAAAAATAATGACTTTCAAGAAAGTTATTAAGTAACTAACCTGTTTTTAATCAGGTTTATGTCCTAATGGAGGCATTGCAGGGCATATTCCAGACGCCAGTTGGCAGTTTTTGGCTGTGCCTGGGGGCAGAGATGACGACTTGGGCTGAAGTTTGCAGAATACATTGGGCCACCACCTTGTGCTGGTGCTGCTTCTGGTCTCCTGCTGGTACAAGCATCTGTGCACCTATGCGGTGAACAGGAACCAGGTAATTGATCTGGCTGAACACAAACCTTCTTTTCTTTCTTTCTTTTTTCCTTTCTTTGCTGGATTAGTTTTAACCCACTTTGGTTCCCTGGTCTGCTCCACTGCACAGCTGCACAATTGCCCGTGCCACCACACAGGAGGAGGTGGTGTGAACGTAGGAGCAAGTGACTTGGAAGGAGCAGGCTACTTTTTTATTTTATAGCCGTGATTAGACATGAGGACAGGCAGTCTCGGTCCTGTGATGGCAAGGAATTGCTGAGAAATGAGAAGGATTTGACTGAAGCAAATCTTGGTAGTTCCCTATTAGGAAGAGAAGAGAGCAACATGTTTGGAGAGCCAGAGCTGGGAGGGCCAGCAGTGGAGTGGGCAGCTCTGGTACCCTTAAAAATAAGCAGATCTACTTGCTACTCAGCTTAGCCCAGCAACACAGAGGAGGGATGCCACAGGTAACCACTGGAGAATCCACAGTTAGTAGCCATGTATTTGTGGGATATCTTTCTTTTTTCTTTATCGGGATAAAAGCGCATTTCCTGTGTGCACAGTTCATTGGCCGTTTTGTTCTCAGACTTGCTGCTGCCCATAACTGGAAGTGCATGGTCTTGACTTTTGCAGAGACTTGGCTTTTGTTCCTCCTTGCTGGACATTTAGTCTCAAATACCCTTATGGGACTGCAGAGGACAGTCACAGAAGTGGGGAAGTGATTTTTTTCCAGCACTAGGTGGCTGTATGGAGTTCTGCAGCATCCTGTACACAAATATTTAAAAAGTTCAGAAGTGGGCCATGCTCAAATGGAAAAGCTTCTGACTTTTCACACTTCTTCCTCAGTATGATTTTTTTTTTTTAAATGTTAAAAAATTAAAGAATAAAGGCATTTTATTTTTATAAGATTGTCTCTGGTTGCAGACACCTTTATCTCTGTGGAGCCCAGGTGGGTATGGAGCCCACCACAGACTCTGGCGACTGGACTGTGATTGCTGCAGTTAGCTGGTGTTGCTGCTGCTTCTTTTTGCTTAGAAGCTTGGATTTGAGCATTAAAGGGAGAGTGTCATTTGGATGTCAGTTTGGAATATCCAACTTTATTGTTTTTTTCCCCTTAGAATTCAAAAATATTCCGCCATGCAGCTAGCTAACCAGGTCTTAGAGGGATCTGGTTTCTTGTTCTCTCTCCTTTTGTGTGTAACCGTGTGTGTAACATCTGGTCCAGATCTTTCCAAATGCTTGTGCTACGTGGATGCCATTTGGTGCTCCACATGGGACCTGAGGACAGTTAGGTGGCGGGTGTCCACACCACCAGGGGACACAGGGTGGTTGGTAGGTCCCTGACTTCTGGTGATCCTCAAGTGTCCTGATGGGGTGCGGAGCTATGCTAAGCTTTGCTGAAGGACTTGCTGTTGGACCAAGCTTGGAGAGGATTAAGTTGTCCTAAGACCTGGCTGTGCCTCCCCCCAGGCTGAGTGGCTTTGCCAAGGCCAGCAAGCCATCTCGGGAGCCGTGCTCGGCTGTTGTTTTTTTCACGAAGCTCAGCCCTTATAAGCAATTTGTCTGCAAATGAAAGAAAGGCAATTGTTTTCCTTCCCCCTTGCAGTACTATCTTCTCTCCTTGCTCTTCTCTTAGCCATAATCTAGTCTCTGTGCATTTCCCTGCCCAGGACACCCCTCTCATTAGCCAAGAACTAGGTTTCATCTTAAAAGGGAGTACAAAATCCTAGTGTAGTGGTTGTGCAATCCTACATGTATAAAGCCTGATGCAGCGGGGGTTTGGTGATACTCAGTGGTGCCTCTGGTTATTTCTTTGCAGTTAATAGCAGTGAAAGAACCTTTCACAACTTGGATCCTTTATGTGTTTGAGCTTTACCTTCTGAATATTTTATAGTGATCGGAGCTACTGTAATTTTCCCCTTTTCCAGAGCTCTCTGGAGTGTAGTTCATGCAACTCCGCACAGAAAAAAAGCGATGACACGAAACATTTATTTTGCATTCTTGTGGCAGCACATCCAGTATGAAAATATGTATTTTTAAGGGAAGAGGCCTAACTGAGGATTAAAGATCTTGGGGTGCTCAAAGCTGCTGTAAATGCAAAAGGTGGGACATCTAATGAATTAGCAGATTTGCTAAAACCAAAATGTTTATTAAACCATAAAGTCTAGGGGCTCAATAATACATTAGGTCTCCATTGTGCTGGGTACTGTATGTGGATAGCAAAAGGTTGGTTTAGGCCCCCAGATATTTTTTGTTACTCTGCTTAAATTTTTAAATGACGTCATTTTGCAGCCTTATTTCATACTTGCTTTCTCTGAATGCTCTTGAATGAAGATCCCCAGGACATAAGAGTAACATGCAGGAGCATTTGTCCCCAGGTTTTTGCGCACTTGATCAGACATGAAAAGGAGACGCTGCAGTGACTCATCTGACCTTGTAGACCCAAGGCTAAGAGTGCCGACAGTGGCCTCTTGCTGAGGTCCCCATCACAAGAATGCAAAGCATTTCAGAAGCTTTCGTCAACAATTCTAGATAGTGGCCAGCAATTTTCTCACCAATGTTATCTATAATGGACAGGGAAAGCAAAAGACTAATTGGGTAAATTATTGTGAACTGCTTATGAAATCTCTTTAATTTTTACTTAGCAATGTAAAACCACTGCAGGAATGCTACTGCTAAGGATGGGTGTGATAATTTTTTTTTTTTTTTTTTAAGAAGGATAGCTTTCAGTGCTAGACATAGAAATACTTCCTATAGCAGAACTGCCATTACATTAGGCCAAGAAGATTTTGGCAATACTGAAAGATTCATTGGTGTTTACTTGTAAGTTTGTAGTTGTAGAGTTGCAAGAATGTCTTCCCTGTAATTAAAAAATAGCTTTTTGCCCTCACAAACTTACTGTTCAAATTTAGGGTGGGATAGATGGGTACAGGTGGCAGCCATAGCATATTGCCAGCTCTAATTGGCAAAATTCATTTAGATATCACAGCAGATGAGGGTATTAGGGAGGGATTTAGAGGAAGGTAATGAGGTAAATAACTTTGTAGTTCCTTCTAAATGCCAATCCTCTATAATCAGGAAGGGCCTTGTAGGAGAAAGCACGTGAAAACAAGCAGGCAATAGCAGAGGGCATCCCGGTAGCTGATAGTGTGGTTTGAGCTGTATCACAAATGCTTACAAGTGCCTGCAGTGTGATGTGAGCTTCCAGCACTGCCCAGGAATATATCAAATGGTACTGACAGCAGGAGGGGAGTGGGGAGAGAACAGAAATGCTGGCTTATACAATCCAAGCCACTTATATACATCTAAATTACTGCTTGGAATATGTTTAATGGCAAAGTATTTGGGCAAGAATTTGGGAGTTTTTTGGGGGGGAAAAAAAAAGAAGTCAGTTTGTGTCAGTGTCTAATTTTATATTGAAAGCAAACTTTCTTGTTTGCCCTCTGAAGGCAGCAGCCGAGCATGATGGGTCTCTGGGGGGCAGCGGCGCTGGCCGGAAGCAGCCTGCCAGGGCTGCTCTGGGATTTGTTTTCTTTTGATTATGGGAAAAATAACCCAAGATATTTCTGTGCATGCAGAGCATTCTTAATGACTGAAAAATCTGTTGTCAAGTTGGGACAAGAGGGAAGTACCATCTTGAAAGACGACACAAATGTGTTTGGATTAGGTTTAAAAACCCAAACAAACTTATTTTTAGTGACTTCCAGAAGCTTCTACTAAAAAAAAAAATATCGAGATAGTTGCACGGCTAAACCTGGACTTGCTGTGGTGGAGCTTAGTGGAGTTCACTGGAATTCACAGCAGCAGGCGCGAGGAGGATCTCCTCCACAGTCTCCTAGTTAATAATTTCTGATCTCCTCCAGGCGAGAAACACGGCAGAGGTGTTGTCCGGCCTCTTGGGGTTACTTACACAACGTGGGGGGTTCGATGAGGCTTTGTGCCAGCCCCCAGCTCCGAACAGCCATTTGGGAAGAGGAGGAGAGAGACTGGCAGTGCTGCTCTTGCTTTTCTAATGCTTGCTTGGTAGTTGGCTCTGCTGTGCACACCAGGAGGCACTGTGAAGGACAGAATATGCTCCTCAGGGATATCCATTTTGAAATAACTTTGATATTTCCACTGGAAAAGGTCCTCCAGTGACATTCCCATGTCCTTCAAAGTCGGTGCACTTGGCACCGTGCAGGAGGCCGAGTGGTGGCTGTCTGCTCCTCAAACCAAGCCGCTGGCTGGGTCACCTCTGGCTCTCCCACCTCTTGGCCTTTATTTTAGTTCAACGTGCTGCAAATTTTTTTTTCATCTGAGACCCAAACAGGACAAAACCCAGGAAGGTGCCTCTTGCTGTGCTCACAAGCCTGTGCTTTGTTGCGATAGGCTGCAGGACGGTGTCTAGAAACAGTCACCCAAAGTAGCAGAGGAGTTTAACCCCATCTTTTGCCATAGCCAGGCCCCAGCCTGTGCCCTGCCACAGCTACAGTGGGCAGAGCTCATGGGTCCTGTTCCTGCCGCCTCTGCTGCCTGCCCTTGGGTGCATATCTGCAACTCCGACAGGGAGAATTTCCTCCCTGGTAAAATAGGATATTTAGTAAACTTCAGCTGGATAGGGAGTAAGGAATAATGTACCCTGCCAGATAGTGAGAGGAAATGTGCTTATGTACATGCAAGTGGTGGTATTGCCCGCCTCCAAAGAATAATACTGGGATACATTTAAAATACTCTGTAACCCTTTGCCAGTGAATCTCATGTGGTCTGGTTCCCTCTAAAATAAGATCTTTGCACAAAACAACCCTTCAGCCCACTTACACCTCTACATATGGATTTATTATTTATATATAGTGTATAGCATTGACAGTAAGTTCATATATATGAGTTTGAGTTTTTTTGAGATGGGGGGTGCTATTAGGACAAACAAAACCTTTTCCAGTTCCATGAGCAGATACAAAGGACGATGTGCAGTGATAGTAGCAGTGCAGAGATTTTGGATGAAGCATCAAGATGCTGCTCTTGAACCACATCAAGAGCTAACGGCTCGCTTTGCTGTTCCTTTGCAACCGGGGATGGCAGCTGGCACGTTACATACAGTCCTGCTCACCTCTTCACTCCTGTTTAGTATGAAAGCATTGCTGAGTCTCTGCAGCATCCTCTCTACAGTGCTGCTTTCTTTCGGGCTGCATGTTTATATACAAGGCTGCAATTGAAGATCCAGCTCAAAGAAAAGAGCAGTCTTTGGTACCTCCTGCTTTGCACTCCCTGACTCTGTTTGCTAAGCCTGAAAGCGAATTCCTGCTGCAGAAGAACCTTAGACCTGGGGTGCAAATAAAGCTATAAAATTTTGGGGAAAGATGATATGGAAATTACTGACTGTAGTGCAGTAGCTGCCTAGCTTCATACTATCTTTTGGCTCATCAGCAAAGGAAAAGATTTCAGCTTTGAAGATGTTATGATTAATGCAAAAAAAAAAATCAAATCAAAGTTAAATTATATCACAAAATCCAGCATGCTTTATCAAAGCATTGTCTGGCGGCTGCCAGAGCCATTGATTTAGCAGATTTTCTACTGCATGTTGAGGAATAAAATAAGAAACATTTAAAGAAAAATTTGTTTTGCTTCACCTTCCTTCTTTTTTGATTCAGTTTGGAAGATGCAACAGCATGTTCTTTAAGGACTTCTGTTCCATTTCAGAGGCGTTCATGGGCTCTTCCATATAGACATTTTTATTATTTTTTTTCCCATTCTGATGTGGCTTCTGGAAAATAATTGGCCAATTACATATTAACTGGTAGTAAAATTATTCATTTTTAAAATAGGTTCTTCTGGCTTTTACAAAAAGATATTTTTGATCTAGAGCTTGGAAAATGTGCTGTGGGTAAGAGACTGGCTAGCAGCTGATTGCAAGGAAACTAAGTTAATTAAAAAAAGGGTTACAAACACTTTTTTAAAATAGAGACTGAAGTAATGTTTATGGCCAATTAAAGGCAGATCTTACTACAGGTGAATGTCTGTCACTTTTACCATTAAGTGTGTTGTATTGGGGTGATAAAAGAACAATGAGCCAAATAAACTGTAGTATAGCTTTTACAGGTTGGGAATGTAGGTAGCAAATATCTATTCCAAATGATAAGACATTGCTAGAAGCAACAGGATGTGTCTAAAGTGACCATAATGTTTGTCGGACCACGACTTGCCATTTTGTTAAAAGGGATTCACGTTTGACAGAGTGACCGCTGGCAAGCAGCCTGTGCCGAGGTGCCACAGCCCAGTGCCTGGCAGGGTGCTGTCTTCTGCTCCCTTGCTGGGAAATGCCCTGATAAGGAACAGAAAAGTGAATGGTGCAGAAAGCTCTGATGCTTTTTTTCTTTTCTATTCTTTTTCTGATATAGGAAGGAGGAGTAAGAATAAAGGACCAACTCCCAGGTGAGCCCAGGCACAGCCAGGTGTGGAGGACTGCCACCACCATCCTTTTGGAAAACAGTCAGCAGTTCCTGCTGCAGGACACCAGCGCCCTTTTTTTCTCACAACTTTAAAGAAGCTCTGCGGAAAAAAATTTCTGGGAGCCATGTCCACTGGTAGAGGTAAGTGCAGTTAAACGCGTGGCTTGCAAGTATCGCAGGTAAGTCTTGTTGCTCTCTCCCCAGCATTGCAGCCTGCCACGCATGCCATTTTCATTTTCCTCCCTACTCTGTCGCTGCATCCATCCCTACACACAGTGTGTGACCTTTGCAAACTTCAGGTAAAGGCACTTAGGTGAGACCAGAGCCACACAGTAACTGACCTTCACAGAGCAGAATTTGTTGCTGCTTTATTTTCCCTCTGGTAAACTTGTCGCATTTGACTCATGAAGCTTTCAGCTCCAGCATTTAGGTGGTAAAAGACGCAGCTTGATACAATAATTTTCTTTCCCATCCTAATGCCCTGTCTTACGGAGGGTATGAGACACTCTCATGTAGCGTGAACCAGCACACCTTCCTTGGTTTTAGTGGCGTGAGACCCCCTTACGCCAGTTGGGAACTGCGCATGTCACGCTTTCCTTACTGTGCCTGGAAGCACTGAGGGGTGCCTCTGGCTTTCATTTGCCTCGCCAGAGCAGCCAGTAATTAACTGATCAGTTGGCTTTAACATTCCTGCAATAGTTTAAATATGCCAAATTTTTAATGAACACACTTGGTGTGTTGTTTTTTTTTTTGGATAGTCCATTTAACCACTTGAATTACTGTAACAAACCAATGCAGTACTTACTCTTCGAGGTGATGACTTCCCAGACATGTACATACAAATGTGGGGTTTTGTGGATTTTTTTTCAGCCGTGACACAAACCTCTAAGAATTTGTTCTTAAATGTGTTGCTAGATAGATAGATATTTTATCACTTCTGGCAAACCAGCTCTCCACATCGTTTCTTACTTTTCATACAGTTTTCAGTTTGTACTTCTATGCTGTGTGTGTGAGCACAGTGATTTATGCTATCATCTAATGTAGTGTATTATTTTCTTCGGATGGGACAGAAGCTGACAGCACAGGGAAAATGCAGGTACAGCAGAAATGCGCTAGTTCTTATTACGTGCTCTTAACAACCAATATGGCAACTTATTTTTGCTGTCTCAGTGTTAAGTGAAGAGATGGTGAGAACTGCATTGAGCACAAGGATAGGATCTTAAATGAATTTTCAACAGGAAGAAAGTATTTTTGGTCTGTGGAGTTTTACCAAAAATTGTGGTTAACTCCATAGCTTTTAAAATACGTCATTCAGCTGCTGATGAGCCCGGGGTGGTGCCTGAGGGATGGCCTGCAATTTATTCCAGAAACCAATGCCCTCTGCGTAATGGGAGACACTTTCATGTCCAGCTTGGGTATCCAGAGAAGACTTATGTGACCTGCTCAACACCAGCAGCTCTTGCTCACTATTTCCAGACCTTACTTTAGTAGTTCCTCCTTAGAAGTTTCTTATCTGTAAGTGAACCCCAAGCATGAGGTTGTAGCACCAACTGGGATCATAGTCTGGCAAATTCAGCTAAATTCAGTGCTTTTTAAGGCTGCATGAAATCATAGAGCTGCGAGTGAGGCAGCAAGCAGGAAGAAGCAGCCTGCAGGTTGCTGCTGCCCTAAACTGCATTCAGAGTAACGAGGTCTGAGTTCTTGGATGGGAGAGTGGCTGTGATTGCAGACTACTGTCCTTTGCTTTTAAATAGATTTCACAAATAAAAAAGTGTCTGCGTCGTGGTGAATGGTGCAGAAAGCTGTGATGCTTTTTTCTTTTCTATTCTTTTTCTAATATAGGAAGGAGGAGTGAGAAAAAAGCCCCAACTCCCAGGTGAGCCCAGGCATAGCCAGGTGTGGAGGAGTGCCACCACCATCCTTTTGGAAGACAGCGTTTCCTGCTGCAGGACACCAGCACCCTTTTGTTCTGGTCGAAACCAGGACAGTCTGTTGCCATGTTCCAATGTTTAATGTAAATAAATCAGTGATTGAAATTAGGATGTTTCAGAAAAAAAAAAAAAACAACAAAAAAACCACAAAACCCCCACAACAAAAAAAAAAAAATCACAGCTGTGGCCTTTGCAAAACACCATGCCAGTCCAAAATGTTTGCAAACCGCAGCGCTCGTACTTGATCTGAAGTACTTTGCATTATTTTCAGTAGGGCCCTGTTTCTTTGCCTTTCTACATTTGCTAACCTCTGCCACTTTTTTCTCCTCTTAGCTGGTGTGAAGTTAAAGGCATGGGCATCAGTGATCCAGCCAGCTGGTGTCTTGGAAAGAAACCTTCAATGCCAAACGTGAACACTGAGCAGCTTTGTTACTACCTGTCAGACTGCGCTGATTAAGAAATGCTGTAGCGGTGGGAATGAGACTGCAATTCCAGCTTCCTCAATGATACAGCCAAGGGGATATTTAAGGTATTACCTATCTATAAGGTGAGAGAGAGATGATATATGTATACACATATATATTTTGCTTTGCGTGTGTGCATTGGTGGTGGGCTGTTGCATCAGATGATAACCTCTGGTCTTGTCCAACCTCACTTATTCGGTGAGTCTACAAATTAGGGAGACTAAAAGCTGAGTAACAGGGGTGTGAGCTGAAGGCAGCCTCACCAGCCTAGTTCACATATTCCGAACGGTTGCCAGCACTAGCCAAGTGTCTCTGGTTCAGCCCTGGGAGGACTTGGAAAAATCCGTGTCCTACTCAATAGCTGCAAGGCGAAGGGTGCAGACCTGGGGACAGCTTGTAAGGCGAAGAGCAGGGACTAGCAAAGCCCTCCGGTATATCTGCATGCCAGATCTGGCAACCACGCATCATGCAACAGCTTCCAGTTACACACTGCTCTCTGGCTCAGATGCCAAGCCAGGGAGTCCTACCACACTGTGGACTTGCTTCCATGGTGCTCCCCTCGGGGAGCTGGGTCCTGACTCACGCCCTCCGTGCAGTGAATGTATGTTCATTTTCCAGTATGTGTTTCCTGCAAGGAGGCCTACGAGGGGCAGTTAGTATTTTTAAGTACTTTGTTCTTTTCAACCAGGCTGGTTATGGGTTGGTATAAATTCTTGCTGCATTAAGAGTATGTCCTAGATTTTATTGACTACATTTGTGTCACGCACATGATGAGGCACTGTTAACATGCTTTGAGTTGGCCAGTCTTTGTGCTCCCCGCCCCCCCCTTCCAACGAGGGCATGAATTGCTCATTTTGAATGAATTTTTTTTAAATTCTGAGAGCGAGAAAATAGTATGTATGTATGTGAAGGCCCTAGAGAAGTGTGGTACATCTGTTTCAAAGCACAGAAGTGCAGACTGTGTCCCTAAAACAATTGTAGCATTTGTAACTCTTTTCATTCTGACTGTGCAAAAGAAAAATTTACCAAAATAGCCATTGTGTGAAAAACACCAGTAAGTTTCATTTCCAAATGTGAAGTCATTTGTACTTTGCAAAGCCAGGGCGGCAGAGCTGCAGAGCAGGCCTCTTTGGAGGAGAGGGTGGCATCACACTGAAGTAGCAGCTTGTGAATGTTTGGCTTCTGCAATCACTGGAGGAAAGAGCATCCACGGGGATAGCAGACCCATGGAATATGAGGAAATCGGGAAGAAACTGGTTCTTGTACTCCTTCCCCAGGCATCTGCTTTTGGCCATAGTTGGAGCCAATATACCAGCGCTGATCACCCTTTTGCCTGACAGACATAGCTGCTCTTGCAGGACCACTGCGTGCGGAAGGTAAATGTGACCAAGCTCTCATCTGTGCCATGAAGCCGGAGACAAGAAAGAAGTGGCAAAGAACGAGCTTCGGAAAGGTAAAATATATAAAAAAGCATCTTTTCAATCCTATCAGAGCTCTGGCCATGGTTTCTGAATTACTGTGACTTAGCAAGAAAATGGAGGAAATTCTCCAAACCAAGGTCCAAGTGCTTAAAGCTACGCAAGTTCATAGCCCAGGCAAGTACTTCTCTTCTGGAACACTCAAAAAAATAATAGGAGTCTTGAAAAGGAAGTGTTCCTCAATACCGACTGTCCTACATGTGAACTAGCCAGACTGGTTAAAGCTTAATTAAAAATTGCCAGAGTGGCTAAATTCTTTTCTAAGTGCAGCTGCAAAATGTTAGCTGTGGGCATATTTTAGACCTTAATTAGTAACACTTGCACTGGAGGACCAAAATCTTTCATGAATGCAGCTGCCATCAATTAATATCAGTTAGGCATTTCTGCAGGCAATACAAGGGTCTCCTGAAAATTGTTTTAGTGCCCACCTAGATTAAAAAAAAAAAAAACAACTTATATGCAACAAACTACAAAATCAAAGATAACTACAAAATGTCTTTATTGAAAAAAGCAGATTATAGCATCTAAGGTTAAATGAAACTTCTGACTTTTAATATTAAATAACTTAGGATGATAGCAAGTAGCTTCTTCTTTAGATAAATAAATCTACATTTCCCAATTTTTTTCTTCAACAATCAAGGGAATCAAACACTGAAACACAAAACCACATGTAATTCTAAAGACTAAAAGACAGAAGCACATTGAAAGGTTTTACAAGGATATATATATATATTTACAAAAATAGTTAAACTAATGTATATTTTCAGCATGTAAACTAGTTACATGATATACAAACTGGGAATTTATATATTTCCTACAAAATAAAAATCAACGTTGGTCCAAGTTCTTGGAAGAAAACTATATTCTTTTAAAGAAAATGAAAATATTTCTCAAATGAAAACTTAATTTAAGTCAAATTATATACTCTAGTTACGGCATTAGTTACAGGATGAATCACAAACTTTTAAACTTTTCTTGAAACACAAGAAAGCAGCTTTTGTCTCCTTTCGAGCTTTGGTTTACTTAACTACTCTGGAATTTCTGGTCTTAAAGAGCTCCTCTAACCATGTTTTCCTTTTGAAGCTCCACCTTACAAAATATACACACACACGTGCATGCAAGTGAAAGGAAAAGGAAAGAAACCCAAACAAACCCTCTTTGAAAGCTCAATTATCTGAGTGCATTCTTTTGTTTTGTTTTCAAATTATTATTTTGGTCCTTTCTTTGGAACGCGTCCTCCAGTGCACAAGGGGCTCTGAATCGCCTACAACAGCTTTGTGCTGCAGGGACACTGTAAGATTCCTTACCAAAATGGAAAGGTGTATTCCTGATGCAAATGAGAACAAGTTGTTTTAACTTCTTTATGGAAATATGCTGAAAGTACAGCAAAGGCTTCTGAAGAACAATCACATCGTAAAATGAACTCTAGAAAGTTTACTTCCGTGTTAAACTGATTTAACGTAGTAATACTCCTTAAGAAAAAACATTAAAAGAAGCTTTCTCATTTACATAATTCCCCAGACAGGAGGTAAAATGTGCAGAAACTGTCACTAGCACTAAAGAGTACAGCACATCATTATTTTAGATTTTGCTTTTATTTTTCTCTTTGATTGAAAAAAACCTGGCAAATTTCACTCAAGCTCCAGTTTTTATACTAAATGCTAGAAAAGCAAAGCTGTGCTTCATTATACAGTAATAGAATGCACCTGTCTATAGAAAATACTGGAACAACAACTGCTGCTTTCTGGTTTTAAACAAATTGCTTGTTGTATATTGAAATACCACCTTTCGATATTTTTACCATGATGATGCTTAACACATTGGAACGGAGTAGAACTATAAGAGACTGACAAATTAACATGTGAAATGAAATTAAATATTATTCTGTTCTACAGCATGATCGTTTCAAAACAGAAGAAAAGGTATTGTATGTACATGTGAGACAGTGTGCTGTCCCTTGAAAAGCGTGTTGGAGTGGAAACTTAAACTTGCCGCTGAAGGAGGCAAAGCGCTAAGGAAAGTACGGGCAGCAGACCGGCCTGAACGCCACAGTAAGTCCCCTCCATCTCCGGCCGCTGTGATATTATGGAAGGTTTTGCTTCTATACCGGTAGAGCAAAGCATTTTTCCAGTACAGCGACTACTGTTACGGGAGGACTTGCTCACAGGAACAGACCCAAACCTTCTCTGTATTTTAATGATTGTTTTCTTAATTTGGGTTCCTTAATATATATTGTAAAGACAAGCAAGTAAAAATGTCTCAAAGCTAAATGTGGTCCAAAGCAGCTTCCTTAAATGGAAAAAGTATGACAGTGCAGCTGATGCTGAACGTTTATCCCAAAGCTCTGGTATCTTCTACGCTTGTAATAACCTTAAGGAATTGACCTAGTCATACAATCCAATTTAAGACCTTTTTTCCCCCCTTTTCTAGCATTTGCTGTTTGGGCGAGAGGCACATATACTTCCACTTCCTTCTGAGGCTGGGCTGGTGACTACGGACACAGAGGTAATGTCTGCAAATGCAGAAAAAGTGTGCATACGCTCGATGCCCTCTCTTTTGCAGGCCAGGCCTCTTAGGTCACACTGTAGAAACGGGGCACTAGTTGCACTGTAATTCCTTCAAAACATGACTATCACATTAAATATGTTAACTAAAACTGATATATATTAATTAGAAAATGGCATTTTAAAGGAGCATCTGACTTGCCAGGGAGTATTCAGTAGGACAGGTTAATCTAGGCCAATGGAAGTTTGGCAAAAGTTCAGGAAATGTACCTTTTGTTCCTTACCAACAGAAAAAAAAAATAGTTCACAGGAATTTTTCCTGCTCCCCTCCCCTTCCCCCCTAAGGAAATTCCAGACTATCAAAAAGTTCTGTTAAGGGAGTTAATTATTCCACTTAGGAATTAGTGTCCACTGGATGCTCTTTGTACTTTACAAGCGCACCACAAATGGCTTTCAAAAAATCAATGGAGCATAAGAAACTAAACTGCAATGGTATTGCCAAATAAGTCAAGTCATTTCATCCGTCTGCATGCTGAATTTGACATGGGATCATTTCCGAATGGATCAGTCAGATTCTCGACGTGTTGAGAACTGGCATGGAAATGTCCCAATTTACACGCGGAGAATCTGGTCTGGTATTTCCACTTCCTCTGGAGCAGAAGAATTTTATTTTATTGTAATTTTGGATACAGTTAAAGACAGCAATGATGGATTTATTTAAAATATAAATTCAGGAAGGCTGGATCAATTCTCATGAGACCGCAAGGAATTTTTTTAAACATACAGATGTGTGATTTGCATGTAAATCATCAACACATGGTAGAAAACAAACCATAAAAAAGATTCATCTAACTTCCTATATGGAAGACATATATTTCCCCAGAGCTCTGAGGTTACTGTAAAAGCTTATGCAAAATAATATGAAAGTGTGTACATTCTATGTACACCTAATACTTGTTATAAAATACCAATGTTTCAATGGTCCGACTCTCTCTAAATTATTATTTCTGCTAAACTGTACTTTGTTTTCCAATGAAGACAATCACCATAATCAGTTCAAAAGTACATCTAGAAAGGAACACAAAGCTGAAAACACAAAAACCACCGCCCCCCTCTTTTTTTAATAATGTATCAACATACAATCATAAAGCAGTTGGTAACAAAGGAAGTCTTGTATAAAACAAGTAGTATCGAGACAAGCGTACCTTTGCATAGAAAGGGGCTGCTAACCCTATTAAACAAAAAACAGGTTTAAAAGATGAATTGCTTAGTAAGTGCCAAATCATCAAGTTGATACGAATGCATTTTGAAACCATGGCTACACTTGCACGCAGCAAGCAATTACAGAGGCCTGTAACTTTCTTCAACTGTTATAACCTTCCACGTGCCAATCTTTTGGATATACTCCTCTGTAATGTGGTTTTTATATGAGATGCTTGCCATATTTCTTTAACAAGCTAAATAGTCTTTGGATGACTGTGGAACCTTGTAGGAGGGAAAGCTGGCCCGACGCTTCTTCACAGAATGCCATTATTTAACCCCTGCTGGAAACTGTCATTGCTAAAAACACTTGTTTGCTTCCTATTCACTGCTTCTGGGAATCTAAGTTTTAAAAAAATGTGAGACTGTATTCCCTAAGACCAGAATTCAATGAAACTAGCTAAAATGCTAGCGTTTATCTTATCACGGTTGCTGCAATATGATAAGGTGCTAACTTTTGGAAATTAATTCTACACTCCTTACTTAGGCAAAATCTCCACTGAAGGAAAGTGAGTAGGACAGAACAGCCCTTTGTACCATTGTTTTTATAAATGCTGCCATTTACAGTTACAGTTTAGTGGTGAATTATTTGTTCAAGTAGATGGTGTCTCAGTGAAAATGTCTAGATAAAAGAATGCATATGTACAAGATCAGAAAAGGACCCCTCACCTCTGATTTAAAAAATAAATAGCTGGTTTGGATGGTTATTACTGGAATCTCATCTTTAAAGGAACAGGAAAGTCATTTTTAGTTTTTGTCTTCTCTTTCAAACGGCTTATTGGTAATGGAAACGTCTTTCAGAGTTCTGTGACATGCATCGGATAGCTCGGAGGTGGATGTGATGGCAATTTAATATTAAGGCGCCTGATATGACAGCCGTGGCAGAGCAAGTGGCCCTCTAATGGATAACAACGATGGCCTTCCTCATCATTGAGCTGCAAGCCACAATCCTAGAAGAAACATATACATCCCAGATTAGTGAGTGATTCAGGTAGGTCATCTCACAACAATGCTGATCTATGCTGCGTAACCCTGAGCGCTCCCGCTCATGCCTCCAAAGCCAGCAACCTCAAGAGCTCTTGGTAGGTGGAAGCTGACTATCTCCTATTAAGCAAAATGACATCACTGAAATCTAACAGGACAGTCTATAGTAGTACCTAGCATTATTTTTCCCCATTGTTTCCCATTCTGGTCTCTTCTTCTAATAAATGTTGATGCAAATTGGACAAAAACAGGCCAAGGGCTGACCTGGCACATACAACCTCGAAGAGGTTAGAACAGAAAAGGAGCTAATTCTGCAACAAGGCAGTGAGCAAGAAATGGGGGAGCATAAGTAGAAAATGAGAGGAGTGGGGAAGGGGGGAGATGAGACATGTTTTACTTCCGAAGCAGGGCTGCACTTTCTCTAATTTGGAAATAAAAAACGTTAAAGACTTCAAGGCCAATGATCCGTCTTTAGTGGAAATATGTTAGTACCTTTGGGACCAGCACATAACTACAGGCAACACGGGTGAAAAACAGTGGAGGAAAAGAGATAAAAAGAAAAACAACAAACAGTGATCCTGCCTGCTGACAATTATGTACGCTGCAATAGAGACAATCCTCGTTCTCAGTTGTCATTATAATTTTGAGGACATTTGAAAGTCATGGCAGTTTTGTGCTTGGATTTGATGTTTCAAGTACGTTAAATACTTAGACATTGTTACTGTGACCAGTCCTGACAAACCAAAGATTCTGAGTATGTATCTGTGTACGTAATAGAAAGGAAAAAAAATTGAACAAGTTGGGCATATATAGGTCATTTTAGTATTGAAAACCAATGCCAAGTTTTTAACTGGACACAAAGTACAATTTTTCAGCTTTCATAGTTCAAGTTAAAATCCTCAAATTTTACAATGCTGAAATAAGAATGAAAACTGGATTTTAAAGTAAGCTTTAAAACTGGAGTGTTAGTTTAGGGAAGCTTAAATCAAAGTTTCTGCCAAGGTAGTTTTCTGTGTGTTAATATATGTTATATAATAACTTTATAGTCCTTTACATAAGATTTAAAATTCAGTTCCTCATTAGAATTTAACAATTTCAGATACCCTACAGCTGTGCCAAGTGTTCATACTTTTTCCCCTCTCCACAACTGTATTCCTTTTCTGCAGTGAGAAAGCCTGCCTGCTCAGTGGATTTCAGTTTTAGAATGGGGGGCTACTGATCCGCAAACTGGCTTGAACTTCCCGGCAGAAGTTAAGTGGTTGCACAAGAAAGAGACGATATAGAAAACGGCAACATTTCCAAACTGACTACTGACTTTGCATGGCCACCAGGTGATGATGATGTTAACGGCATTTCAGAAGTGGCTGCGTAAGTCATCACAGACACTGGGCCTTTGCAAAAGTCTCCATGTGAATATCTCAAAATACTGGCACTAACTTTTCTAGGCAGTATTTGGAGACGGCAGCGACCCAGTGCGTACAGTCTGAGAGCCTGATTTGAGACCATTAGGCAGTAACCTACGCCTGTTAACACATGGCTAACCCCCTGATTGCTGTACGTAATGCGCTCTGCCATTCTGGGCAGATGTGGAGGCAGCTTGATTTGCCTCAAACTGGAAGGAGAATGGGGAAATGAATAATGAAACAGAACTGAAAATAAACCCCCATTGGGACATTCTAATATAAAGTCAATAGCCTGAGAGAGAAGGGGAGGGAGCTGTCATCTTAGGTGAAGCCTGCACAAAGCAATAGATGGGGGAAGAAGGAGGAGGGAAGTACACTCTCCAAAATGCTGCGATTTCCTGTGCCAATTTCTCTTTAAAAATTAATAGAAAAGGATGGAGTATCAGGTATCTCTGTTGGAAGGAGATCGCTGAGTGGATGGGGTCCTCCTCACATGTAGGTTCATATACATTTCAAGATGCCCTGAATTTTGTTATTTTCTCCCTCAATTGGAAGCCTCTTCGTAAAACCTTTTTGTGCAAAAGTGCATGGAAGATGGTATTGCTGCATTTTTGCCTCTGGTGCTAAGACAGTTAGGTAGCACAGTTAGGATCTGTGTGGATATTTGCATGTTATATCAGAGTGCCAAACCTACAGCAAAAGGGAAATTTTGGGTTGATCCCAAATTAAAGTGTTTGTTTCCCTTCTCATGCTCCCAGATGCAGAGCTAGGACTGAACTCATCTCTCCTCTCCGAAGCAAGAGCACTAATCCCACAACTTGATCTGCCCCAATAAACATTCTGCACAAAAAGAAACTCCCCCCAAAATGACAGGAAGTCAGTGGTATCCCTGTCTCTTTTCTAGTAAAGAATCAATATTCATCCAGCATGGAAATACACAGGTCCCATGGAAAAGCCTTCCAGTGTAGGAGTGAGGGTCCTTCCCTGCACAGGCAATGTGAATTCGAGTCGTCTCCTATCAGAGCCACACAAGCTGTATCCAGAGATCAGGAAAAAGAACCGTCACCTACTCTCTGTTCTCTCCCCCTGTGGAAGTATTGAGAAAATTTAACCTAAACAACTAAACCCAGCTTCTGAAGTTAATATACTGGGGAAAAAAAGAAACTGATTTGGTACTGGAGATGGCAGCAGCACTTGCAGCCCAGCTAGCACTCACCCCTTTGCCTCCCTCCAGGAGCTGTGGGGCAGAGCCCTACCTGCCCAGGCGTGCAAGAGCCAGCGAGTGCACCCTGCGGTGCAAGTCAGGCACCTACCAAGAGGCTG
This sequence comes from Phoenicopterus ruber ruber, assembly GCA_009819775.1. Classification (NCBI taxonomy): domain Eukaryota; kingdom Metazoa; phylum Chordata; class Aves; order Phoenicopteriformes; family Phoenicopteridae; genus Phoenicopterus; species Phoenicopterus ruber. The sequence continues at coordinate 13,180,954 of CM020227.1, forward strand.
CCAGTCATAGCAAAGCCTTGTCGTGGGGCGGGCCAGCACAGGCGCCTGATGCTTACCTCGCAGTGATAGCACTCCACATGGTAGTCTTTGTCCATTGACACCACCCGAATTGTCTCCTCGGAGCCCTGTTGGGGAAGCAGAGAGAAGGTAAGAGTGGGCTTGACAGCAGTGTTTGTTTTCTCAATCTTCTTTTAGTGCCCAACCTATCGCTTTGGATAGCGGTTTCCCTGGGGGATCCCCTCTTCCTCACAGAGCTCTGCGACCGCTGAGGGTCTTGTTGCACGATGCACAGCACCGCACCGCAGGTTTTGCTGTTTAGCAGCTGCGTGGGTGTCTGACATATCTAAGCTGTAGAGGTAATTTGGGAAGTGCAGCCAAAACGTCATCCTCAAGGGACAAATTGGTCTTGAAATCAAGTAATTTTCCAAGGGCACCCAGGATCTGAAGGAATTACCATCCAAAAACTATGACCTTGCTGATTGGGTAACTTTTCCTTGTAGACATCCTGGCCCGAGTTTTCCAGGACTTGTATTCTCCTCAAACCATCTGGTGCTCAGCTATTTTGCACATGCACATGTCACTGTATGTACCCCATAGGCATTTACATACCAGTCCGGCAGGTAATTATGTGCGCAGGTCAAAACCTCAGTGTGAGGGTGGATGTAGTGAAGTTGTGTAATTCCTGGCTGAGCCCCAGGCCCTGCAGAGCAGCCCATACCCTTCTTGTAACCTCACAGACTTTTTCCCTGATCCACTCTGAAGACAGAGCTCATTAAACCTGTTGCCTTGCATTGTTTCCAGTTCCAGGTGTGGTTAGAGCATCAGATATGACGTAGACTATGTCTGAGAGAAGCTGTGGGCAAGTTGGTACCTGCACTGCTAGACTTGAACTAACCTAAGAAACCTCCATGGGAAAGAACGTGCAGTTTATCTGCTAACCATCAGATGAGTCAGCCGTAGGACTGCTTTTTTTTTTTTTCTTTTCTGTCTTTTTTTTTCATTTTTAAAGTCATTTTGTAAGACACAAATCCAGTGAAATTTACAGAGGGGTTTTCTCCTCACATCCCATCAGCAGGACAAGCAGTTCTGGCTCAGCCTTTACAAGGTTTTTAATTATGTGAGACTTGGCCAGTTAACAGAAATAGCAATGACAAATAGAGAGTAACGCGCAGTGATGGAGGTGGGCACGCTGAGAGGCTCTAGCCACAGGCTTTACTAGCGCACAGCAGCATATGCAAGGAGTACGCAAGCTCTGGCTCTATAAACATGACAAGAGGAAAAAGAGGAAGGCGCTGAGGCCCTTGCTTACAAATGAGCTGGTCAGTGACCTCAGCAATGGGAACTCAGAGGGTCCTGCACCCACCAGAGTATGAGGGAGCACCACTGCAGGCAGGGAGAAAAGGGATGTCTTAACTCAGAAGTCTTATCGTGCTAACTATACTGTGAGGGTAGGCTGAGGCTGCAAGCAGGTCATTCATCTGGCTTCCCTTTTAGCCAACTTTTCTACTGCCTTTTCCACCCCTTTAAGCACTTTCATTACATTGCCACCCCAGGATGACAGGCTGTGTGGCCTTCTCACAGGGTCAGGGTAACCCTCAGACGTCTTTTCAAGTTTGGGCATCTCAACAGATCCACATCAGAAATGCAAACATAGCAGACAAGGAAAATTGCTACTTGAGCTAATGGGAGATTCTAAAAATAAATAGGGCTTTACTTCTTGGGTTGTTCTTGGAGCCCCAGTCAGGGCTTTCAATTAAATGAGATTTATAACAGCGTAATTAAGACCTGGAAAGCACCCTAAAGATACAAAGTACTATGCTGCATAAGTAGTATGACTATTACAACCTCTGGGAATGTTTGGGAGTGACATTACTGCTGAACTGTAATTAATTTAGTATCTGACATGGTATAGATTCTGGAAAAGGGAGAAAAGCATCTAGTGTGTTTTTAGAAAGCGGTCATATGCCAACAACTGTTTTCTCTAAAGAGTCAGTGCATGTTAACATGTACCTGTGCTGGTAGGATCGGCTGGTTACAGGAAGCGCATTTTGGTGCAAAAACCCTAGGGTGCAAAAAGAAAGTGTTCAATTCACATTTAAAGCTTCTTCAAAAGGTAGAACCAAGAGAGCTAGTCTAACCATGCCTTGTTTTTAGCAAAATGTAGATCCACAAGATTTGAAACACCTCTAAATGTTTGATGATATTCAGGGAAAAGGAGGTTTGGAAGAGGCTGATCTACCCCAGCTTTACTGCTTAGGTCTTCCTCACCTCCTGACACAGTGAGTCCAGCCCTCTTCCCACATACACCCTTTCTCTTACCTTCCTTTACTCATAAAGCTATTCCAATTCTTCCAGAGGCTCGCTGCTCTGACTGCAAAGCAGCTCCTAACTTGGGGACTGTCACCATCTGATGTCAGGAAGACATAACCATGCTAAATAGGAGAGGGGCTGATCGTGGCTAGGACCTACGTAAACCAAATACATCAACTGGTCTGTCTTATCCACAGCTGCATTTTACAACACTCACTAGGCCAACATTCACTCTATCCTTGTAACACGGTCAATTGGTACCAATAGTGTTGAGTTCAGAGGGATTTACTCTCGCTGCATAAGCTGAGTTATTGGTTAACTGGAGCTAAGAGCATTCACGTTGCCTTTGAGCAGGAGCAGAAAGCAGTCCAAAACCAATCGCTTAAACCACAAAACTTTTTGTCAGGTGAAGCTAAAATCATTCTAACACTAGCTGCTAATTACATGTCTACTGTCCAGTCTAGGCTAACCTGACTTACACTCGCCAGTGTCATGCACTACCAGAACCTCGACTCTTAGAAACAGCCAGCAGAACCTACCCTCACTTGCAGAATTAGCCTGATCTACTTAGCATTGACAGTCCTGAAAGAAGCAGAGAAACGGCCACCAGAGAAGCACATCCTCTGACACAACTTGATTTTCAACCTCACCTGCCCACTGTATGCCATGCTGGGCCCATGAAGCAACCTTTAATATAACTTTAAAATACTTTACAAATGCAACGTGTGAGAGCAGCACTTAAGGGACACCTGAGTAAATAGGAATGACCCTTTTGATCTACGACAAGGCTTATAACTATATCAAGAATTTAACTGCTATAATTTTTTCCAAGCATGCAATGGGTTTGTGTACTTACGTATGGTAGTCTTTGACACAGTAAATATTGTTCTCCACATCTACAGTGAAGGGGACTCCATCCAAACACTCGTTGCACACCACGCAGCGGAAGCAGCCGGGATGGTACGACTTTCCAAGGGCCTGTAAGATCTTAAGAGGCAAACAGCAAAATAAGTGGATGCATGATTACATGAGATCCCCCCATATACTGCTGTGTCTGATTCTTAATAACGACAGTGAGAAAAGCACTTCAGGATGAAATTACCACTCTGCATATCTGTCAGCAAGGGGCCTTTTAAAACAATCCACTTGCTTATTTCAGTAGGCTCCCAATAAAAAGAAAGAACTGTGAAAATCAGGCTAACGCCCACCAGCCTTAGCTCTGCAGGGCCAATACTGCCAACAGAAATTAAAAACGGCTTCAGAGACCACTTCTTGGAAAATCTGTTGTAGCCAAATACAAGTTACTGGGATACAGAGTTAATTCACAAAACTTAACAGGCTGTGACAGACAGAATCCAAAGCAGTCATTACTCAAAAAGTAAAGTAAGAAAACAAGCAAATAAATAGGTGTCCCTTTATTAATTAAGGATCTTAATCCACCACAGTTACTGACTGGTTATCACTCAGTCATAGGGGCCCATCAATTTCTGTTAAAATTCCATCTGTATCCACGTGTTTGGGTACAGATCCACCCATCTACCCAGGCTATTCCCACGCTGACCTTCCCTATTGCATTTTAACAGTTTCAAGGAAAGGCCTGATGCCGTCTCAGCTGCACTGCTACAGAACAGATCCCCTCCCTCCCGGCGTCCCTGTATGTAACGCTCAGTGTGGCACTGGGACATCAAGGAGGACGCACCGAGCCCATGAACAGGCCTGTGGGAAGAGTAAAACATGGTACGATCTTCAGGCAGCTCTCAACAGGTTATAGCACCAATTGCATACATTTCAGGTATAAGAAATACCTTTGGAAGGTAATTTAAAAAGTATCTGCTAGCAGCAGTGCTCAGCTTGGAGATGCTAATAAAGCCAGAGATGAAAAATCTCCACAGGCCAAGCTCTCATGGCCCTGTAGATGATTCTACGAATAAGGATTAAATCATCAGGAAATAAGAAGCGGTGCATAGGAAAAATGCAAAAAGTCAATTTAATTTAAAACACACCCCCCCCACCCCAAGCCCTATAGCTCTCCGTTCAGCGAGTGGCATCAGATTCCATTTGCAAGCCTGTTCCTAGCCAGAAACAACTCATCTCTGTGCAAGCGTTGCTATCTAGGCAGCTATGTAACACACAGCCCGGCGTGGCTGTGCAGCCACCCCTTTGCACAGAGCAACTCCTAATTCACCTGTACTTTCAGCCTTGAACAGCTTCGGTTGCGCCCAGGCCTGCGGGGCTGCAGCTCTCTGCTCCTTCGCTGCACGCAGGCACCACTGCTGTGCAGGCACGTTTGTGGTCTGTGCGCTCCCAGGGAGGAACACCAAGGAATTAGCCAAATAAGACTGCTTAATTCCTGGAGCTCCCAGAGCCGTTTCCTTTTGTCAGAGCACACTTGCTGATGGGAGAAAGGCAGACAAGCACCTGCCAAGCTTCCAGCTACTGAGCTCCACCGACGAGATATTATGGACTCTTGCCTGGGATTCTGCAATTAAGGGCCAGCTCAAAGCATGCACGTCGGGATACCCCTCCCCCTCCCAGCATGACACAACTCTAGAAATTTGCTCTTGGGCTAAACCGAACAATATCCTTGTCCAACCAGTGGTGCCAGGATATGAGCCAGAATCCTCATTAGCGAAGTCTCTGTTCCAGCTCCTACTGAACGTCCATGTTTGCAACGCAATAGCTGCTTCTATTAGGCTTACTGAGATTCATATACATTTTAAAGCAAGAGGAAAACAGATATACTGCACGATCTGCACTTCTTCAATGTGCAAGCCACATTCTGCCTAGGAAGAACAGACTAAATTCTTCCTGCTTTCACCCACTGAAATGATGCCAGCAGTATCTGGCCCAACACATAGCCCTTTGATTTTTTTATTATAAAAGTAACTCTGACTACTGGCTCCCTACAAATCCCAGGGGCAATAATGCATTTTAACTGACGTGGAGCAAGTGGCAGAAGGTAAATAAAGCAAGTCACAGAGCAGGCAACAAACCCCAGGACTATTGATAATGTCCCTCTCCTCTCTAGCCCAGATTCCATCCCCTTGACAGAGCTCTTGCTATTTTACTGCCTTACAGAGCACAGCCTCTGTTTTCCTTTACCATGTTCTCATACAAAGCTGTGCTGTATCTTCCCCCTTTAGTATTAAAATTCTATTTATCTTTTTTTTTTTTTCTTTTTAAACTGGCATGTGGCAAAACAACAGCCTCCCATGATCTCAGGCAGAAAAGAAGCCCGACTTACTGTACTTAATAGTAATACAGCAGGAAGGTATTTTTGTTTGTTTACTGCCTCAGTTTCAAAAATTACCTTGACAGTAATGAAGACACAGTGACAGTGTGACTAGGGAAAAAGCACAATGTCTCACAGCGCGCTACCCAAAGCACGTGAAAAGCAAGCTACCCCGCGGTTAGGAATTTAGGTCTCTTACCATTTCCATTATGAGGTGTCCACAAACAAAGCACTTGTCTGCTGTTTGCTGAAAACCTGAATACTGTTCAAATGACAGAAAAGAAAGGATTATTAGTAGCCACTCCTCTAGCTGCAGAAATACCTTTAAGTAAATGCTACACTATTTTCCAGCCTGTGCTGTGTATGATAGCAAACTATACAATAGGTTTGGGAGACAGGGACTCAGAAGCCTTCACTCTGCTCTTGCAACATGCTCAGATGCCAGCTTGGCCTTCTGATCCACTACAAACATTGAGCTTTCTAATGTAACAATATTATTTTCAGTTCGATTTTTATTTTTTAGGCCTATTTGGCAAGTTTGCATTTGGCACTCTGGAATTAGCTTGAATTCACTCTTTTGGTTGTTATTGTTGAGGAAGTACGTAACATAGGACTTACCTTCTTGACTCCTGCTTAAATTAGTCACCAGATGCTTACTGACCTCAGATTTTGGACCTGCATTTCACTCAGTGCTATATGCAGGCTAGAGAAAATGAAGATAGGCCCAAGGAGGATTTAGCTGCCTTGTGGGTAACCAAGCTTTTTATCCAGGGAAGAGTCCAGTTGTAGGAGCTTGGGCTCTCTGCACAATATGGGCAACAGTAAGGTACCTCAGAAAGACGATACAAACCTCAACCATCAGCCCATACTCCAGCCTGCAGTGGAAATCGGGGAGGCTGGGCAGGCCTGGCGGCAGAGCCCTCTCACGTTTGGTGCCTGGGGCATGGCAGCAGGGAGATACTTTGCCCACTTGGGACCAAAGCTCTGTGTTCCCTGCCTGAGTGTTTTTAACCTTAACTTTGAACTTGCATCCCCAAAGCAGATGCTGTTTCAGATGCCAAAGTCCGTCTTTAGCCCTGTGTTTAGAGGTATACAAAAAACATCAAGGTTATCAGGCCAGATGACTGACCTACCAAACAACTACCCTACAGGCAAGAGGCATTTGCCTGAAGAACTCCAGCCATGTAATTTTGAAACTGGTATTTGCAGTGGCTGAACTTTACCCTCATCCGCTGCAGTCCCATATAAGCGAAGTGCTGCCTGTGTGCTCTTTCCTGCCAGAGGGAAGGGGTGCCCAGTTATTTGCATGGTATTGCACAGTGATGCTTATTTCAGCAATTAAGGTTGTAGCAAAGCTCACCTGAAATGTACTTCAATTGCACAAGATAAAAGACAGGGAATGGGGAGGATGAGTGTAAACTGGACTCTTCTCCCAGAGCACAGGTTAATTGGCTCAGGCATCTAATGCATTCTCAGAGCCTCAGCCCAAGAGAGTTTACGGCTTGCTCCATTCCCCCCTTGATTTAGTGGGGATTAACTGTCCCCTCACTTCAAAAGCCAGTGGTTCCCAGCCTAGAGCTGCCATATGTTTCCCTTTTTATCGGTGTGAGGGGATTACATGTTATTTCAGATCAATAGGTTAGAGACAAAATTATTGATGCTATGCAACAAAGTGATTACAAAGGAAAAGGTCTCGCAGATGCTTTGATGGGCCCAGAAAGTCAGTAAATGATAGCATGGCAGCTGTCACAGCTCCGTATTTACTACGCACTAAGGAACACAGCCCATGCAATCTTAAGAAACTTCATCAAAAGCGACCAGGGTGTTGAGGAACAAATGCAGAGGCGGGCAGTCCTCGCTGGCTATTTCTGCAAGATATGGGTTGTGGGTTTTTTTCTTTTTTCTTCTTCTTACTGATGCAGAAAAAAGGCCTCACTGCTTGGGATGCTTCTTGGCTGCAGTGCATCTGAGTAACCATCTGGCTAGACTATTTCCTAAGGTTGCGAACTCGCGGGTTCCTGGAAACAGGTGGGTAGGTCCTAGTGGCGCAGACAGCAGAGGATTAACAATAGTACAAACCCAGCTAATTCTAAAATCCTTCTGGAATGAATTTACCAGTACCATCTGGCTGTCATTTGATAAGGAATGCAAAGGAGCATTTACCCAGCTATTGATTAAGAGGGAACATTATTCCCCAGGAACAGAATGGCATAGTGGTCAGATTAATGTCACTTATTGCTAACTAGATTGTCATAAATTACAGTTTGTTAGAAAGAAAGGTGTTGCTGACACAAAATCACCCTTTATATGACTAACCCTATTAAATTAAAACCCTGATTTAACAAGAGAATTGTATTTATCAAACATCCAGAACTGGATTACCCAATGAAGAAGACTTTGCAAAATGGCAGTAAGTCTAATAGCAGTGATAAAATATTTCATGGGGTCAGGGAGCTGTCCTTTACCTCTATACTCTTCTCTTTTCTCATCACAGTATCAATCGCAGACAAACTGGAGACCTAATTCAGTGAGATCAGGGTTTTGGATTCAGCTCTGCTTGTGCTTCAAATCTATTTGGACTGGAAAAGAAAACAGTCTCGGATCCCAGCAGCGCTGTTTTCTACGTGATGGCAGTACTGTGGACACTGCTGTTTAAAGGTAAACAATACATGATTTTCTCTACATTTTTGTAGCTCACCTGTCAGCTTCTTTGCAGGGTTCAGAGAGTTCAGACAGGGCTGTTGTGCCAAGTTTTCAATTTTAGAAGCAAAGCTTACAAACGAAGTCTTAAAATACTAATTAAAATTGGCAACCTCTGTCTTTGAAGCACTTTTGATAATTATTAACCTTCACAAATCTTGCGTGTGCAACGAGAGATTAGTTGTGATTTGCTCCAGACTGCAAACAAGGCAGAACGGCCTCTTTATTATCTCCCAGCACACCCAAAAGCCTCCTCGATGGTGGGTTCCCAGCACGGCTGCGTGGAAGAAGCACCGGTCCCCCAGAGCTTGTGAACTAGATAACCACGAGAGAAGAGGAGGTTATGCTCTACAGACTTGTCGCCTCTTTTATCACTGACATAGTTGGAGGGGCAATAAGAGCTTTTGTGCACACCAGCCTTCCCTCGCAATCTGGAGACATGAAAAACAGATCGAGGTGAAGCAGTGAAGTAATACAGGCTGATAGGCAAGACTCTAGTGGAGAAGCCAAATCACAGCTGTGCTTCCTGTACACATGGTATTTTATACATACTATTTCACTCGGGATGGAAGCAGTACTGGGCTTAATCCTAGTCTTACTTTATAAGGGTTTCGTATGTGCCAGTTTTTTAAAGAAAGAAAAAAAAAATTTGTTGGCAGACCAGTGAGATGATGTAAATACAGACCAATCTCAAACTAGACAGAAATGTTCAGAAGTCTACAGACAGTCTGTACCCAGGACAAGTAAGAAGTGTAATTTTGAACTTTCCCAAATATTCATTACAGATGCTCATTAAGCATATATAAAAACATTGAAAGAAGTTGTTATAAAATGAACAGCTCTGAAATTCAAAGCTGAAAATGCAGCGTTACCCTTTACTCTCACTTCTGTGACTTAGAAATAAGGTGCTAGTTACCGGGACGCAAAGAAAACAAGTGCATCTTGAAGAGCTGGTATATTATTTTTGCTGATTTCTTAGTTTGGTCCCAACTGTTTTCTCCCATATTTACCTTGTCCTTGACTTCTCTCCCAGGATAATAAAATCTCACTTTATGTGCATGAATCAAGACTTTGTAACCAAGCTCCCCAATGATGCTTATATAAAGTAAGACTCTGGGAAACTAAATAAACCTTGAGAAATATGTTAATTATGTTAGACTAGAAGAGTAAAAATAAAGTAGAAGACTTGGCTGGCTGAATCTTTCTTTTGTTTGATAATCGAAGTATAGTGGACAGCAAACAGGCAAAAAAATCTCTAATGATCCTGTCCAAGAGTCTTTGTTTCAATGCAAGAGGAAAACAAGTCTCCTTCTGTCCTGAATATTTAGGCCTGTTAGTGTCCTCCTGTGATAATCTTGGGGTTTATAACTCTTCTGTCTAATGTGCAATATATCCAAAAGAAATTAACAATGAATTTTGAGCATGTAATGAACAATTATGCATGGAGGATAATCCCACCAAGTACTATGAGACACAATTTCTCCTCTCTGCCCTCAGTCCTGTAACCAATCTTGGTTGTCTACCCAGGGTCTTTTAAAGTTTGATGTTCTCATCATGATTTTCAAAAGCTACAACACTCAGAAAATAGCATGCCTGAAAAAGGCTTCAGGACCCAAATTTTCTACCTTAGGCAATGTCAGATCTTTGAAAAGACATGTCGCTGCTTCTCCTTCGCATGCCTAACCGTGCCCAAGGAGAGGCTGATGCACTTCCCTGCTGTTATGCAGTCAACAAAACAAAACCTTCCTCCTGGAAACAGACCCTGGAATCCCATTCAGGCCCGTTTTCTTCTTTGATGGGGATGTTCAAAACCTGCTAAAGGTTTGTGCAAGCAGACCAAGTGGGTTACATTTCAGTAGGTGTGGCAGTTGCTGCTCTGGTAATGGTATGAAGCCATAAAAACGACAATTCACTGTTACGGCACTGCAAAGTCACTGAATGTGATTGCTCAGCCTGGACTTGAGATTCCTACTTCTTTTATGCTTTAAGAGCTTTTGAGAGGGATGATCAGGAGTTTTTGCCAAAACGCTTCAGGCATTTAATTCTGAAAACTAATTTCTGAATTGGGTGCTATGCTAATAATGTATTCCAACCCCAGGCTGCCTGTAATCCCTCACAGACTCTCTTCTCCTTGGTTTCCCATTAGCAGAGCATCTGTCTTCTCACTGCTTTATTGTTTGCTCTCTGCATGGGACCCTTAGTACATGGGACACAACAATGCAAGAAATTCATGGGATCCTGTTAAGAGAGGGAGAGAATATCAAATTTGGTTTCATGCAGATGGGGTTTTGTTGCTGTTGTTTTTTTACACACGTTTAAATGCAGCAATTAAACTGAACTGAACAAAATGGAGCCTTCTCAGGCTCAAAGATATGGGAGCCTCATGGCAGGTGGCAGAGATTAAACTAAAGCAAAATAGTCCAGAACTTTACTCTTCATCTTGCTGAAACCCTTTCACATATATCCTGCTGCTTGGCCCTGTCTTGCTGCCAGTGGGGAAACACTACCACAGCAGCTTAGCTTCTGGCTTCTGGGTTTCCACTTTGTTACGTTTGAAGCACGTGGGTAGGCGACGGAGGGACTTCATGTTCTGCACAGAGGTAACATTTGGTCTGGCCATGCACAAAACTCTGCCAAAAATCCGGAATTTAGCTGGTAGCCAACTTTGCCTTAGCAGTCAGGCATTTCATAGCCTCTGAGAAGGGAATAGCCATGAACTTCCTAGAGAGCCTACAGAGACCCACGCATGAGCACTCGCCAAGGCTACTTTCTGTCTGATTAATTAAGAATCAATAATGATTTTCTTACCTAGATCTTCCTTAAACAAACTCCCATGGAAACTTTGCAGTGACAATGATCAAGAGAAAAGCCTGAAGCAACAAGTTTAACTCTGCATCATATCATACAGCTCAAAATCTATTAACTTGATTCACATTGTACAGCACTTTATATTGCACAACGCTGCACTCTTGCTGTGGGTTATTTATTGTCACTGCTACCATCCATTACGCACACTGTGAAAGAAACTGTCTACATTAGAACATATCTTCCTGGAAAAAAAAAAAATCTGGATTTTATGCAAAACAGTTGTTGAAAGATTTCAATTCAAAACATAACAGCAACTAATACCAACGTTTACTACAGAAGTGGAAACACACCACTTTCTCACATGTTTTTTTCCTAACTCTCCCGTAGAAAAAAATTAATGCTGTCTGCTTACAAGTGTTTGGCAGGAGTTACACATAATTAGAAAGAGCTTTAGTTCTTTTAAGTGTGCTTCAGTTATTGTAATTTACTTTTCAATGTAATATTAAGAAAAATGGGATAATCTGACTTTTTGGATCAGCATCTCAAGAGGAAATAGGGGAGTGACTATCTGGCATGAAACCAACTGGACTTTGTAGCACACTCTTCAAAACATTCCACTAGCAAATGTAAAGTCCGGGATAGTTGCAAAAGCGAGTCCATAGTAATACATCTCAGAAAAAAAACCATCTTTGTCTTTCCTTGTCTATTTTGTCATGGCCCATTTAACAGTCCATAACCCAGCTCAGGAAATGCTGAGTATCCTTTTAGTGAATACAGACCTTACTCACACACTGACATTTCATCACATTATGTTTATCTACATTATCACCTGGGTCTAGGTACTGCCTGTGTATTGCTCTTTTATAAACCTGAGAGATTTTTCCGGACTCCAGTTGGCCTCCTATTTCAAAACACCAATTTTCTCCAATTAGCAGACCTGCAGTTTGCTGTGCCATGCAGTGTTTGCAGCGTTCACCCTTAGTTTCTCAGCCTTGGTGCCAACATTTTTATAAGGGCCCTAGCTTTAAAAATTTATCCTCTGGGATGAATTCCTGGGAGAAAATCCAGACCCCCCTGAAGTCAATGGGACTTCTGCCACCAGCTTCAATGGACTTGTAACTTCTTGATACAGGATACAGCACTACAGTATTGTGCTGCAATGAGAGGTGAACCCAAACTACCAGCTCTACACACTCCTCATGCTGATTCACATTCAAGTCCAAAGTGCAGAGGCCAACCAATATTTGACTATTCCTAAATATTTTGAAATTTGAATTTTAAGCCCATCTGTAGGTCTGATGTAACACTTCAATTCAGAATACTCCAATTAATCATCATTACTGTCAAATCCCATTATATAATAAAACCAGGACCACTGGCATACTACAAACTGTTAGGAAAAACTAAGGAAGGAAAGTATTCAAATTTTTTTGGTAGGGAGGGGCTGGAGTGAGACACACACAAGTAACAACATGAACTTCACTCCCTCATGCGCCGATTACAGTAACACGCTATAATCTGTTTGCCTTTGTTTTCAGTGACAGTATTTGGGAGCACAGCAACGCTTGGCATTCATGATGCCGCTGGAACTTGAAAGCACCTCCTGTCCCAACCTAGAGCCGTCAGCACCTTGAAAACGCTCACAGACTTCCTTACGCTTCTGTGCATCAGGAATATTGCAGCAAATCTCTTTCCAAGCTTTGATTCCATCATTCTGTTAAACATATCAATAAACATGTCTGTCTGTTCTCTGACTAGAGTATGCATTTTAATAGCAAGCCTCCTAAATACAACATCCTCACAGTTACCTAGAACTCCATTTGCTCTGTGATTCCCATTAGATACCAAATGGACACAAGCTGCAACTTTAATCATTTACCTTTTCACTTGAGTCTATTTTTTCTGAGAGAGTCTCGCTTAGCAGCCATGGAGTCTCTGACTAATGCACTAGTCCCAGTGCTCACCTCCCAAGGGGGATCTCCAAACATTTATACCCGCCGAGATGGAAAATCAAACCTCTGACTCCAACTGACACCAGCTTCCACTACACTAAATAAAAACTATCTTCCTAGGGCCCCAGCAAGCAGGACGGGCCGTTTTCCACACTGCCAGGCTTGGAAAACAGCACATGCACAAACTGAGAATAGCCTCGTTAGTATTAATATTTACATTGCAGCCATGACCAGGGGCCCAAATTAGGGTAAGGGTCTTGTGTTTGGTGCTACAGGAGATGAAGGTGCAAGCCCTCCTCTCGTGAACTGCCTATCACCCAGCTAGTTCTCCACTGATATCCTATCCCTTTCCCCCATGAAAGGCTGATCATTTCCGTTTGTCACCTCCCCACCAGTCTTGCACGCTCTGATCTTTTTTGCATTTTTAAAATCATTGAGAGCTTTACAGTTGCGGATATAAGACAAGGCCCTGCATATTCTCCGCAACCAACTTCTGCGTTGCAGTGGCCAGCTGTGGAGCAAAGAGGCTACATCTGCAGCAAGGAGGAGAGCATCCTGAGCAGGCACCCGTCGCTGGCGTAGGGGAGAGAGGGATCAGAAACCCCAGTAGACTGGATGGAGAGGAGAAGGAAGACTTGAGAGGCAGCCTGCTGGGTTGCAAGGCGCAGCTCTGTTGGGGCTGTGGGCTGCTTGCCCTCCTCCTTCTGCCACAGCCTCAGCCCTTGCCTCTCCCTGGCAGGAGGGAACGAGGCCAGGGCAGGGAGCCGCAGTGGCACCAGCACGCAGCCATCACAGGGGCTGGCCACCCTCCGGGCTGGGAAGGGCAGAAAGGGGACGCCCAAAGGCCTCCTGAAGGCTTGCAATGCGCTAAGTCTCTCTTCATGCTTGGCATGTGCAAAATGAAGTTTTTAGAGCCTTTCTCTTCGAGGATTTATGGGCAAACTGACAGATTTTCCTCCAGTCTTACTCACTGAAATGGATGAACAGCTTTAGATGAAACTTTCAACAACTAATGACAGCAAAGTTAGCTGGAGGCAAAAACCTGGCATGAAGAAGTTCAGCCTAAATGATTAAATTTGGCAAAGTTATAAGACAGTGAAAGAGATAATCTTAAAAGGGGAAGTTTTGGATGACCTTAATGCTATGCACTGCAGCTTGTGGTGTCTGTAATAGGTTATTTCCAGAGCATTGCAGTGTCTTCCAGTAGTGCATTAAGCAATGTAACTAACATCTGTCACAAGGTTCATTTTCCCTCTCATCTCCTCCCTGGAGGGAAATTCTCTCATTTCTTAACCTCTACTAGACCCCCACTCAATAATGTTCATCACCTCAAGAGAAAAAGGAAAAGCCTATCAAAAAGGGGGAAAAAAAAAAAGACAGAGATAATAGATCTAAGATTCAGGCTGCTTTGGTGACATTTTTAAAGTCTTTTTTGCCAAGAAAAACAGTAATTTCTTTTAAATTTCTTTACGTGATACTTAAGCATTGAAAAGAAAAGACAAATTAAAATTATTGAGCTATTTTTCCTTCACCCATGATTATGCAGCAATTTATCAACAAAATGGAACAAGAACATCTGACTGAGATTATTTATTATACAGTAAGGCATTTATTTTTTGTTCACTTCACCGGGAACAGTGTCCCTGTTATGGCTGGTTAGCCATCTGTGTCCTAAGAGCTTTCAGGGAAGGATTAAACTGTCATTTGTTTTATTTCCTTTCATGAAATAACTATCCTAACAGGGCTGAGGCAAGACTTGGATATTGCTGGACTTGCTACCTTAAGGTGGCATGAAAAAGAGTAACTGGATCTTCCCCGGAGCTAAAGCAAAGCAGTGAGAAGTCTGGGGTTTTGGTTTTGTTGTTTTTACTCCTTACGCTCAGTAACACGCAGCATCGCTACTGAAGTGCTCGTACTGGCAATCGCATAGATTAGGCAACCTCTACGCCATGCTTAGGCAGAACTAGAATTATCTGTGGATTATTTTTTGAATCCGATTCCTTCACTACATTTAGCCAATATGGCTCGGGTTTAAGCACTGAGAGAACTTGCAGCTAATCAGGGCTGGAAGCAGGAGGCTGACAAAAATAAACCGGAAGGAAGAGGTACGCCATGTCCTCCAGGTGGTAAGGGTTCACCAGCCCTCACCCACCGACTTGCAACCCCACACACAGGCGGCCAGCAACGTTCTCGTGAGGACGACTGCGGCATGTGGCATCCCTTCCCCATCTACAGCTCCACAAGTGGGTCTAAAAACTTCTAGCACTTCTTCCCTGGAAAGAATGAGCAAAATAAGCCGCCTGATTCAGAGGAAGATAATCTGTGCCCTCATAAGAGCAAACATGTGGGAAAACTATTTGCTAGAAGAATGTACCTTGCGGCTATTGCCAAAGGTTTTGACGGGCGTATCTGTGCTTTGGATAGCTTTATGGCTGCGCAGTGGAAATTGCTCATAATGAATGATAACATCTACATTTCTCTAACACCTTTCGTCCAGAAATCAAAAGCACTTTTCAAAGAAAGGGCCAGATTTTGAATGCTTGATGCTAGCAGCTCCTCATGTCACACTTTTACGGACTGATTTTTTTGAAACAACTTAGTAGCCAAAGCTCTCTGGCACTTGCTATGCTTTAAGTGACAACTGAGCTCTCTTAAAAAACGTGACCCACACAGCATTTCACCGCTGAAGTGCAACTGCCTCTGGGGTGGAAGAGCCACACCCTGGAGTAGCTGGCACCAGCGCTGCGCCGAACCTCGAAAGGGACAGTTTAGCCAAGGAGGGCAAGCCCTGCTCCTACAGCAGGTGCCAAACATTTATAAGGATCAGATAATGGCTTTTCTCAAGGTCTTGGCTTCAAGGCCCGTACTAATATTGCAGTGAATTCCACGTATCACGTTTGATAGAGAGAAAGCACTGATCTGTCTGGAGTGAGCGGGAGTTAAAGAACCAGGTACTGCGTATCAGCCGTCAACTACAGCTCTGGAGACTGCTCCGTCAGGAGCCGTTCTGACACAGAAAACAGCAGTACTGCAGGAGAATTAAAATGCTAACATCTATAGGATGTTAAACATTTCTAACAGTTACAATAAGAAGAAACGCATAAATAATGTCCATTCTTCCCTAAAATTCCCTACATTGACTGGTTCACAGCAAGAACCAGTTCAGCTTTTCTGCCCGTCGTTGTTCACGTGCTATTTACTGCAGTCCCAACGTGGGACTTACTGCAGTCCCAGTGCCAGGCCTGGACTGGCCTGCAGGACATCCCCAGTACGATGACAGGGACGACAGGGAAGAAGCACCTGCAGCAAATTAATAGGATACAAAGAGGTAGCAGTGGGGATGGACAGAGCTCTGCAAGAATTACAGCCCTCAGCTCTGCCCCACGCTGCCTGTTGGGGGTGGGAAGGGGACAGGCTCTCCTCCAGGTAGCAGGAAGGCTTCAGCCCACTACCACCCCTGCTCCCCATTCGCACGTCAGCTGCTTCCCATCAGCGTGCCTCTTGCCGGGAGGGCAAATGAGGGCTCATTCAGACCACTGCTGCCTTGGCAGGACTGCGAGCAACGGAACATCGACTCCTCACATCTGTCCCTCGGAATCCATAGAAAGATCATCCTGCTGTTGCAAGCCTAACCACATACACAGAGGCCCCTCCGAGTCAGTTGTAACTACATGGATCTCACCGATGACCCCAGCGTGACAGCACAGTACCTCCTGCCCAAATTTTCTGAAGCTGCTCTGCTTTCTAATTCCTGTTACGTTTGTGTCATACTTGAAATAACGTGGTCACAAGCTGTGGGGTTGCAACTCCACAGAGCTGTGACCAGGCTCCCATACCTACAGGAGCATCCAATTCTCCTCGTCAGTTCCCAGGCAAACAAAAGCCAAGGAAGAGCAAGGACACGAACAGGAGACAGTATTTTCTTAGCAGGAATACAATTGTAACATAGGTAGACTGCCTCAGTTTAGCTCCCCAAATTAAAATGATCTTTTTCTTATGCTCTTACCTAAGAATGAGACCAGAATGTGATCCACTGTGCTTCTGACTGCATTTACTGGCCAGAAAGAGGCTGCAACGAGCTAAGAGACAAGTCTCCCAGTGCAAGAATGGTTGAAACTAAGAGCGTGTACTCACGCGGCTGCTATAGGACAGGGCAGAGGCTTGCAGAGAGGGAGGAGGCACGTCTCTGTGGAAGACCTGTGGATTCACGGCTATGGGACAACTCCACAGACTGTTATAACACATAGCAGCTCCTATAGCTCTGCAGGCACTCTCTTCTTGGCCTGCAAAGCTTGCATGGTAGTGGTCAGAGGACAGAGGGCAAGATCAGCCCCATTCACCCTCAAGCGATTTTTTTTTTTTTTTTTTTTTTTTTTAACACTCCCCCAGTCTTTCACTTCCCCAACATCCCACCACCATACTGTCAGCAGGGAATCCATACATAAAGCTGCACTAAGATTTGGAGTTACGGTAAAGACTGAAATTCTCAGTTAGCCAAATGCTTTTTCTGTGTATCTGCTTTGGACTGAAAACGCCTCCTTTTAGAGAGGATTGGGGTTTCCAAGTGGTTAGGAGCAAGACCTGGGAATATGAAGTAGCTAAAATAATTTCCTTTTTAATTGCTACTTTGCAGCCTTTTCCTCCAACTTTGAGAAAAACTTAGAGCTTTCTCAGTCCACAGAACTCTAAAATAGGCAAAGTTATTTTATTTTATTAGGGAAACAAGACAATTCCTAGTGTTCTTGCTATGACGTTTGCTATGGGGAAGCTGAGAGAACATGAAATCACTGAGAAGCAGCTGGCTTAACACGGGCAGGGACAACGTCAGAATTTGATTACTTTTGCTGACTTATGCAGCAGTGAGTCCCTTAGTCTGCTTCTCTCCTATCCCTCTGTGCTACTGGGAATCTGCTAAGACACACCTGTGGGAGGTTTGGGCTTTTAAATCTGTGCCTTAAATGTCCCAACAGTTCCCTAACTTGCAGAAAGTTTATTCCTATCAAGTCCTTAACCTCAGTTTTCTTGGGAAAATCACTGCAACTATCTCCCTTCAGAAGCCTACTACAGAACGTGTCTAAGAACTAAAGAGGTCCATTCCCCCCCTTGAAAACTGAATGTTCTCCAAAAGGTTGAGATTTTTAGATTTAAAATTTGCATGTTTAGGCTGAAATTACAAGCTAATAACAACAATCATGTCATTAAGTCTGGATGAAAGGTTTTGATCATGGGGAAAGTACATTCTAACATAGTTCAAAATAAAAACCTCAAAGGTTTGAGCCCCTCCATCTCACACTCCACCTCTTCTCCCTCTCCCTGTGCTTCTGAAGAAACACAGGAAAGAAAGAGCTGAAAAAAGCAAGGGACAAAACATAACTTTCTCTCCAAAACGCAAGCAAAACAGTAACACATTTCAGTTTTAACAAGAAACTTACTTTCTGCACAAAATACAATTTGCTCTTTTCAACAGGCTCCAGCTGTGGTAGGCTGAGAGTAAAGGTGTAACACATGAAGGCAAATATGGCTTATATTTTAGGAATTTCCATGATTTTTATGGATTGCATTGATGAGAAATGCATTTGTGCACTCTGAACTGCCAGTAACATTTTTGTTGTGGGATATACTTTGAATAATTCCTTTGCAAAAAGCATGGCCATATATTCATCAGAAATGGAAAGTCGTTCTGGAAGACCCAAGCTTCTAAATGAACAGTATTTCAATAAATAAAGGTGGTATAAATTCAACATACTGATTCTCCAATTCATCATCCTCTAAGCTAAAATATATCATTCCTCTCTAATTTCAATTCCCAGCCACACTGTCCTCTTAATCTTAATTATAAATGGTCTGCCACTTATCAAATCATTCTCTGCGTACTGCACAATCCTCACCCTTAATTGCACAAATATTTTATTTTTGGAACAACACAGCTCAGCAACAAGCTTCATTTTTCTTTTCACGACTCAGTCTCTATTAAAGTAAAGCGTTTATAAAAGCTCTGGGCGCATGGAGAGAAAATTAGTTGCTCCTCCGTGGCTAACAGTTTTTAGCTAATCACAATGCAGTTCCACATCACTCCGAGCAGCGCAGTGATTAAAACTGTGCCTGCAACAAAGCAACATTGTACACAGCGATGACGTGCTCCAGTCAAAAACGTCTCCCCTCTTGTTATGATTGGTATTCCCCAGATGTTTGACTTTGAGCTCTAGCTTGGCAGGCGAGGCTTTGTGGCTGCAATTCAAGTCCCAAGCTTGAGCAGCTCCAGTGTTTATTCTCATAATTTACACTTTGTGATGGCTTATGGACAGTTATGTACTTGGTTTCATAGCCACCACTTCAAACCAAGGGCCTGATCCTGCCTTACGGAGTTAGTGGTAAGTGCTTCCCAATTCCAGCACTGGCAGGAGGCCCCAGATGACTAAACCATCTCTCAAAGCAAACAAGCCAATATAAAAAGAACAATTTGGTTTAAAAACAATAAAAAATGCCTGAAATCTTACTTACTAGGAAGTCTTCTTCACAGTACACCTTGCCATTGACATTGTAGAACGCTTTTCCTCGTAGTCTTCTCCCTGTTAAAATATGGTACCGTCAGAATTTTGTGCTCCGTCCCCAAGCCCGGTCACTCAGGACGCAAAGTGGAAAGCACACCCTGCTGCGCCTGGCTGCACGGCCAGGTCCTGGCCCCTCTCCTACCCGGAGGGTCCATCCAGAGACATGGGTGAGGGTTAGGCTCTCGGCTCCGTCCTGCCTTAACCGATTCCTTACCAACTGAATGTTACTTCTAAGTGCAGGTTATGGAACCCAGCTGATACCAGTTCCCGGAAAATTTGAAATTCAAACCCAAAAATTATTATTCTGGGGGGAAAGGCTCATTTGTAAATTGAGACAATTTTCTTAGCAGGTGAAATCACAGCAGGCATCATCCACTACAATCAACATCAGCAATGTGTTTGTCTCCGAAGGACCAAACAAGGGATACTGCATATGGATGTTCCTGTCACCTTTAAAAATATTAATACATTAATCAATGCCACAGCAGCTACACCCACAGCTCCCTGCAATACTAAAGCAGTATGAGGCACACGTGATGGAGGGAAGGGCAGAAAAATCACACTGAAAACAAGAGATTTCATTTTCAAGTTTGAATATTTACCATTTCATTAGCGCTTGTGGAACTCTATTGACAAAGCCTGTGATCATCGTTAACTGATGGCTCCCTTTACAGCTAAGAATGCACAACAGACTCCAGAGTCCCAACAAAAAAGATTAAAACCAGGAACTGAGAGACCACTGAGCCCAACCAGTTTTCAGATACAGCAGATCAGATCTGTCTTACACCAGAGCTGCTCCATTGAAAGCAACACCATTTTATCAGTGCAAAACCAGAGGCAGAAGGAAACCACACTCATCCTGACTCACCTTATTTCCACTCTGTGCCAGGGTCCCACTGGCTGAAGCTCCCAAACATCTGGGTGCTCTCACAAGCCATTCACAGCCTTGGCAAGCAGATGGCACGGTGCTACTACGGGCTGCGTACCAGCTGCCGTTAGCAGACACAGAGCAAGGAAGAGGGCAAGAGGCTGTGTATTTACAGGTCAACAGATGACCCCTCCCAGGTCACTGCCAAAGCTTTTACTCCACAAAATAAGCCTAGACATCTCCTATCAAGGCAGAGTAGTAGCTCCACCATAAACACTGCCGATCTTTGCAGAGGGTTTGACTCTGAGGGCCAGCGAGCTGAGCCAGCTGGCCAAGCACAGAGGGGCAGGAGTGCTCTCCACGGTTTCCATAAACAATGTTGAGGAAAATATGATTAATTTTCAGTGCTTGAAAGTGCCTTTTACACGTTGCCACTGTGATCCGATCCTGGGAAACAGTGTGTGGCACAAAGAAGTTGGGATCTGGGCTGATGCTTTTGGGAAATCACATGCTGCATGTGGTTGTCTGGCGGTTTTACTGTCGTGGCCGAGGGAAATGCTTCTTTTGTGTGCACATTCTTGGGCTGTCGATCTCACGGGCTGCTGTCTCCATACTGCTAGTAGGTGGAGTCAGCTCTTGTTTGTCTCTCTAGCTGCCTGCTAGCTCTGGTGGGGACCAGGAGCCTGGTGGCGTGGGCAATGCACTGAGACTTAGGTAAAACTGGTCCATTCACACATCACTGAAACAAGGCACGGGGCTGGGACAGCAGTCAGGGGGTCATGGGGCCTCTCTTGACTGATACAGGAGCAACCACCTCTAGATCCTCCCTCCTACTTATCCAAGCTGTTTTTAAACCTCTCCAGTGAAAGGTAAAGGAAAGGTAAATGGAAGGGAGGGAAGAAAAGGAAAGAGGCCAGAATGGCTTTTTAAAGGACATGTGGGCTCTGCCAGACCCAGCTTTAATATACCGCTTGTCTTTAGATGGTGGAAATGAAGTGGCTGCACCCAGAACAGGGACTTGCCTTGGACGTGCTGATGCGTCACTCCCACCCTTGCTCACACGCACCGCCGGTGCAGAGCCAGGGCATTTATTTCAGGTGGAGAAGCGCTGGCCATTGCCCTCACCACACACCCATTATGGTTAGAAGCAGCAGAGATAATTAGGGACAAATACTGAACTCTGTTGCTGGAAGGACCTCTGCAGGAAAGGAATGCCCTAATTCAGGGAAGTGTCAGCATCTCCTGAGGCACTGCAGAAGGTGCACGAGGACCCATACCATCCTGCTTTGTATCCCAGTGTGCAGAGCCTGGCAGTGCTCAGGTTGATAGAAACGCCCCAAATTCTGCTCCTGCTGTTTCCTTAGCACAGCATCACTGGCAGAAGCCAATGGGGTCAGAGCTTTCCCAGATTGGGAAGGAGCGGGAAGCCTACGACCCAAAGCAAACAAGGCAAAAACCATGTTTTGGAATGGCTCTCAAAGACGCTTATGTTATCAGATGCATTTGGCAGCTGATGGCCCTGTGACATGAAACAACCTCACCTCACCCCAGCGCAGCAAAGCTGCGAGCCTCCATCTCAGCCACTGCACAACTTGTGAGCCCCTGCTCACACCCCGCTCTGCGAGCCCCCCTGCCCGCCAAACACAGACAGCCAGGCCTTCCCCTTCCATACAGCTGACGTGGTGAAAACATCTCTGTTTTACACAGCACTTGCAGAGCAACACCTTTCAAAACAGAGGAAAAATACCATTTCCCCCATTTTACAGCTGAAAAAAACAAGCCACCTATTAGGGGATCAACTTGCCTAAACTCATAAAGCAGGTAAGCAGCTTGCTCACATGATAATTATTATTATTAGCAATAATTAATAAGATAGGCCTTTTACCTTAGAGGAATTTCATTCAGGGATCGTACAATAATTATCTCATAAACAAGAAACAGCAAGTTATCGCACAAATAGCCCTGGCTGCACTATATTGGCTTCTACATACCGCATTTTAGAAATACGGGCAAAAACATACGTTCCATTTGCCCTCCAGAAGAGTTTGCTAAATGACGGCATTGAACACTGTCAAACACCAAACTGCGAGTGCCTGGGCATCATGTGAAAACTGCAGTCAAGAGCAAAGTGCTGGCAGTTGCAGCCAGGGAGACGCAAAGCCCAAGGAGCTGCAGCGGTGGTACCTCGCAGCACCAGGGCAGCCGTGCAGCAGGGTGAGTGCAATGCCTCGAGCTTAGGGTACCTGCCCCGAGCTCGATGTACTGGACAAGGTGGTTTCACCTCTCACGGTCCTGGAGTAACTGGGGGCCTGCACAGCACCAGCCTGTTCTGTGTAGCTGTATCCCATTATTGCCAGTCAGGCAGAGATTACAAGTTATAAAAACTAATGTTGCTTTAGCCAGCTGAGTCAAACGCCTGGCCAGCTAGACAAGGTAACATCATCTTGCCCACTGGTACATAGAACCTGCTGCTTGGCTTTCCTTGGAATGACTGAGTATAGCCAAACCCGGGTTACTATTTGCTTTCATAATATTGAAATAAAAAAGTCAAGAGTTTCTGACAAAACTTGATGCAACTTGCCGATAGCTCATTATAATAATAATGAGCAGTTATAATGAGCAGCCTAGTGCAGAGTTCACAAGTATGGGATTTCACAAACACTGTGCTTCTTTCCTCCTTCTGCTGGATACCCACCTTGGCACGTCCGCCCCGTCAGACCAGTTTTCAGCAGTAGCGAGGAAGAGGCTGTGTTTCACACCCGACCAGAAGAGCAGCAGGTCGGCCAGGAACGCGCGGGGGGACCACGGGACGGGGCAGAGGCTGCCCAGCCAGCAGCCCGCACGCTGGCACATAATGCTGGCTTTTATAGGGAAGCCCTTTTTTTCCCTGAGTGCTCTTTAGAGCCTTGTTTTACTATAGAAAATGAAGCTTATGCGCTCTGGGTGACAACAAATGCTTGTTGCAAATAACTTTGACATTTCTTGACTGACACCCACACATTTGAGGGGTAGTGAGCGCCAGGATAAGGGGGTTCCACCACCTCAGGTGGGAGGCAGAGACCTCGCAAATGCTCCAGCAAAGAGGGCAAAGTTTCATGTAGATAATCTAGCAGTTAATAAAACGCAAGCTAGAAATTACTCTGTCCCAAAGAACAATCACAACTGGTGTTTGCAACCAGCATGACAGACATCCAAAAGAAAGCAGACTTTTGGAACTTTAAAAAAATATATAAAATCAGATTCAGCTCTAGGTTTCTAACATCAGTTTTCACATTTAACCAGTTTATAAGTCTCTGGTATTTAAATGTGTCTAGCAATTACTCCCTAGCAATTTTTCTCCCCTACGTATTGCAAACTAAAAGGAAGGAATGGAAGAGCTGTTGCTTTAGCAAAGGACTCAACTCAAAGATTCAGCTTGCAAAAGGAAAAATGACCCACAGTTGACACAGGCTGTCCACAACTATTCTCTCCAGTCTCCACAACACTTTGCTGGGTGGTGAAAACACACCAGCCAGGAAGCCAAGAGGGGGTAAAACTTTTTCCAACGCTGTTTCAAAAGCTGCTCCAGGCCCTCATGGAACAAAATGTGAATCAGACCGGGTTTTACGGTCTTGAGGAGGTGCTCCGAAAGAGCACTGAAAATGTCCTGCCCCCTCTCCACTAGCACAGAAAGCATCTTCAAAGCCCTCCCTGCCACTGCTGGCAGTGGGGTATTTGCCTATAGGGAGGTGAGTTTATCAAGTCACAGCCTTCATGGTAGATCTCCCGTCTCACATGGGATGATGCAACCGCATCGGGGGCTAACGCCCCCCCCCGCCTTTGTAAGACAAGAGATAGCAATGTCTCACTGTCACAGCATGGTTATTAGACCTAATTACTGTTTGCAGCGTGCTTTGAAGTTGAAAAGTGCCAAGCATTATTATAATATTTTAAGTACTTTGATGATTAAAAACATGCAACCGTTGGGTAATAATCATGATTTACTAGCATTGTAGTGTAAGCAAGTTCATGTGAGAAGACTGCATTGTCTCAGTGCCTGACGCTACTTAAAAACAAACAGCTCCCCTCTGACATAATGGGAACGCTGCAGCCCCAGCCTCGCCTCCCAGATAATGCCTGGCGCGCCCCTGAGACTACCAGTGCGCTGAAAAAAAATACACCAGCGTACCTCCTCGCCATCATGATCTCTCTCATGATATTCTCATGATATATGTGCCTCTTCTCGTAACTTAATGCGGGAAAGTTTCAGCGTTAGAGGGAACAAAGTGCAAGATGACTAATAATGTCCTTGTAATTTCTAATGTTACAGCTGTGTGGAACAAGAGGATTGTATTTTAGTCAGAAATTGTAGTTAAAACCTCCCCATATGGAGTGCAATCGAAGAGTTCAGCTGTAGGTATCACTGCTAAAGATAAGAAATTCGTTAAAGCAGAGCTAATTAAAAGCCTGAACAGCCAAAGCTATTGCCATGGAATATTATTCAAGTACCTGCCATTCCTGTTGGCTGGGGACATGCCTGGGTGGGTCTGACCACACACGAGCACAGACCTCGGCTCTGCTGCCGCTTCTCCCATGGGAGCACGCCCGCCCGGGGAGCCCCGGTGCAGGCAGTGAGCAAGGCGCAGGCTGCGGCAGGACCGGGCAGGATGGCTGCGGCTGCCCCGCTGCAGCGTCGGGGGCTTGCTTGAGCCCCCCAGCATGGCTACGGGTTGCTCCCGCCGGGGAAGTGGCACCACGAGCTCCTGGCTTGTCTCACAGCAGCAACACAAATACACGTCATCCTTCTTTTAACAGCTCTTTCTGGAGGAAAAAAAGCACATCACATTGCTTCTCTCATTGGGATTTCTTCCCCTTACTTGTTATTTTGCAAATTGTCAGTTCTAAGGCTGAACGGGATACTCGGCGAGAATCTCCGCACTCTGGAAGCTTTGGTCCATGACTCGCACAGCTTTCTGAGCATGGCAGCCCCCTGCTCTTCATGCCTGACTGACTGAAGAACTGTGCATATCTGTTTTAGTTAGCAATGTTAAACGTGGATCTAATTGCTTGTTAACTGCTTCACACACCATCTGTGCAGTGACTGATGTGACACCAGCATCATTACTGGTCTCATGTTAGCACCTGAAGTGACAGTCTCTCAAAGCGTTCAGACTAAAGCAACATGTAAACATACATGCAGGATTAATACAAAACAACATTTGCTCAAATATTTCCCAGCTACCATAACAGGGAAGGAAAATTCCCATGTATTGCCCCAAAGCCCTGTACAAGTGAAATCAGACATAAGGTGGCTTGGGCTGAGCAAACGTATCTGCATGCCCACTGCCCACCTGCGGCCAGTCTCCATCACCACTCAACGGAAACGTAAACTTTACCAGGCCAGACCTGATAATTTTGTTTGGCAAAAGCCCCTGGCATAGGTCAGGGGCTGCTCTGATTCAGAGCCAGTCTGCGGTGGCCATCCACGGGCTGCCCAGACTCCCAAATGCAGACAGCACCCAAAAGCACTTTTACACCCCACATGCCACCCACGGGCTGTGGCGGGGCCCATCGCCGAGCCCGTGCTGGGGCTGTTGGTGCCCAAGTGATCTCCCGCGTGGCCTGCGGACACCATCACAACAGCACAGAGCACCACCATGGGAACCACCGTCCACAGCCTTAAACTAAACTCTGGCACAGACACTGCAGCTTTTCTTGCTGTGCAAGGTACGACTCGCCCCCCGAAGAGCACCTGTGTGCTCGCTAAGTACATGTTTTAATGATTGAGAAACTGGGACCAAAATAACTCAAAAGCTGAAGGGTGAATGAAACATCCAGAATCCAATCTGTTCTCCGCAAACCCCCAGGTTGGAGAAGCACTATTTCTGAAAAGTGGAAGCTAAACTTTAAGTCACCAGATGATTCCAGGAGTTGAAACTTCAAGAGAAATACCAAGTTTTACAAACGTGGAATAAATCATTGAAAATATTAAGTAATAACAACCCACCTCTGCTACCTCCTCTACCCAGTCATCTCAAGATAAAACTGATGCAGAATTTCACCCAGGAGATGTTTTCTTTCACTTGGTGGAGGAGATTCGCCTGCCCAGGAATTAAAGATGTGCCAAAAGAAAAGAAAAGCTTCCAAGACTTTTTCTTTATTTGTTACCATTTCTCCTTTACTCACACGAGTTTGGGCCCGCAGTTCTCCATCCCTCCCTTATGACTGCCTATCTGCACAGAGATTTGCTTTACACAGGGTTTCTGTCACTCCACCCACTTGCGAATGGGGAGTACCAAGGCTGCTTTAGCCCCTGAATAACTGTTAATTAAATTTTTCTCCTCCGTCTCCTATAGGGGACTCACACAAAGCCCACGAGCAACGTGAGCGCAACCTCTTCATGACGGTGTCCTGCGTTCAAGCCGCAACCTCTGTCGCAGGTGCTGGGGCAGTGCAGGGTCTTCATAGCTGGAAGGGGCTGCGAGGAGGACTGCGCCCCAGCCCCTGCACTTGGGGAAACTTCCATCCCCCACCGCCACTGCCCTGTCCCCTCCTCACAATGCTCAACTGCTCGGGCTTTGTGAAAGGAGGGGTGAATTTCTAGGGCTTTCAGGGTTTTTAAGATAGGGGAAAAAAAAAAAAAATACCAATGCCAAATTCCTTTGAATAGAAGATACTGCATGTTGGCAGAAGCCACTTTTCACAGACTCCAGCCGTTTGAAATCTGAAACACTAAAAAGTGGCTACTGTGGATGTGCTGTATTCTTCTTTTCAAAGCGATCTGGCACACAATTTTGCTCCCCTGTTTCAGGACCCAATCCTGCATTCCTTTCACGCTCAGACTCCCATTGACTTTAAGGAATGCAGGATTGGATCCTAAATGTGTGCTTTACTCACACAATAGCTCCTCATGGTTACGATCTATTGAGAAAGGCACACTTTAAAAACCATTTGGAATTGCAGGCTCATCCACCAGGCCAGAATGCCTGTAAAGATCTTCCATTATTTCAGGAAAAATGCTCGGTGTGTGAATTACACACACATATTTTCCTGGTTTCAAGCTGCAGGCACAGCTTAGCTTGAGATGCATCAAAATATTTTGAGCACTGACCTGATAGCTCATAAAGAAACCACGTGTAATTTTAGTTTTTGAAAAAACCCCAAAACTCCAGGGAAAAGAAAGCCACCAAAGCAAACATATAAGCAGCTGAATCTTTAGGACAGTTTTTCAGAGGACTTTTGTAAAAGCCTCTAAAAGACCTGCACCAGCTAAGACAAAACAGAGCCTTGCACTGCTATTTTTGAGGATGCTGTATATTGAGTTACGAGGCTATTACAATGCAAATTTCAAATGTACAAGCTTTTTACTTGGCCATAAACACAAAACAGTATACATTGTCCTTTCAGAAGAAAAGGTTTGCTGCTAAAATAGCAGAAGCCCTACGTAAATAACCAACATTCTTTCTGCCTGAGGTCACTGACTTGGCCTATTCAATTCCGGGCTAGTCTGGGATTTGACAATCTAAGCAGGGGAGAGGCCCTTTCCTTTTTTTCAAAAGAATGCTGGGATTTTATTTGAAATTTAAACTCTTGCAAACAAAAGGTGGCATCATATGCTAGAGGCCTATGAAGGTGGAGTACAGGATGTGTATTGTTTTCTCCCTTTACATAGATTCTTTCAGGAAAGAGTATTCAGAGTCTGTGAACAAATTCTAATCAAATATTATCATTAGGTAGGCAGACATAGCAAGATATGAACGAACACTTTTAAGAGATCAGGAGACTTACTTTTAAAAAAATATCGATGCAAGGAAAGAATAAAAATTTAAAATTGTAATTTATCATTTAAAATAAGTCATTTTTAAAATTTTAATTGAAAATTCCTCCATAGTTTAAGTTCCTATACTAATTCGTATTTGTACACTAAAGCAGAGCGTTTCAGTGCAAATTAACTGTGGCTACAAAGTCAGTATTCATTCTCATTCTCTATCTCAAGTTGATCTGTCCTGGAGAGGCAGATGGCAGTTAACTATTTTTCCTCCCAACTACCCTTGCCCAGCTCTTACTTGAAGTCTCACAAAAGTACACTCTTGTATAATACAATTACCATTTCCATTTCTGGGCTGTTATCCAGGCTCTGCAGTGCTCTCTGCTCTGTGCCACCTCTCCAGCACCGGAGCAGCGTGCCAGCTCCTGCCACATGGACGTGCTAGTACCACACACCTCCCACCACAGACGACCATGCTAAGCTCAATTTGCAGCTGGTGTAAATAGTGACAGCATCACCAAAGTAATCACAATTCATACAAGCTGTAGACCTGCCCCAAGGTACCATCTTTGCCAGAAAGAAGTCTGTCTTTGCTATGTATTCACTAACGGGGGCTAAAACCCAGATGAAAACAAGGCAGTTTATAATTTTGACATGTTTGTAGCCCAGGGTAAACTCTAGGCTCTCCTCTGCATTTTACCTTAACCTGCCATGATGTCAAAATGAAAAACATTATCTTCCCTAGGATTTTGCCTCATGTCAGCTATTGCACTGAAGGAAACACCTTTCTATCCAGATAGCACCCCTTTGCTGCCAAAACCCCTCGCATTTCTCCACTGAGGCTAGTAATGTGTCTTGCTCTGACCATGCTGCATCACTTGCCACCACCAAAGCCAGCAAGCCCAAGACTGAGGGGGGGGACACGCAGAGGGTACATTTCTGCCCCAAGCTAGCTGCATGACTTAAACTGTCAGTCTCCAGCAGGATTATGTAGATAGATAGCTAATATCTTTTGTTACCTTGCTGGAAAACCCCACCTTTCTTGGCAGGGTATCCATAATCTCTGGGCCATGTTTACTCTAGTGTGGAATTCTCTCCTCCTTTCTCTCTCCCCCTGCTCTTCAGTCAGGTTATTTAACCAAAGGGTTACTTAATGCTGCAGGGACAAGAAGATCTCTGACCTCTGGTACTCGGGCAAAGCATTCTGTGCAGAGCATATTATAAACTTTGCAGATACTTTCAAGATTCCATATAATTTGCAAAAGTTAAAATTGGCAGATGTTTCCTTTCTCTCCCACTTATGTATTTATTCTATCCCATACCACCCATCAATTTCAGGGTTAAGGCATAAATTATTTCCATGGAGCTCCAACAGAAGAACTTATGTTGAAAACGAGTTTGTAAAAACATAAGCCAAGCATATATTTAAAAACAGAAATACAACAGCCTGCATTGATCTAATAGCTATTTTGGGCCTATATATATTAACATATATCTTAAAATATATTTCTTAAAAGCTAGCAAGCAGACACACTAACAGGGAAATGTAAAATAAAGCTCCAAATTTACTTCAATTAGGATTTTTTTTTTCAAGGCTGGGTTTACAAATGCAAAAGAAAAAGTGAAGAACAAGGGCAAAGCAACACAGACCACTGGGTAAAAACCATGAGAGGCCTCCCCACCACTCAGCAAGCTGGGAGGGATGGGGAATAGCTCTTCCCCCAAGGTAGCTTCCACTGTGGGAAGCTTTCATGGTTCCATCACAGCCCCTGCTTGTTATCAACAAAGAATTCCACTTTTCCAGCTGCGGCCTGTAAGCCAGGATTTAAAAGAGTACTTGTCTTATCACACTATCCCAGGGTCCCAGTGCCAGCCCATTCTATGGCAAAATAAAATCACCACCAAACTGCAGCCTATTCCAGCCCAAGTCTTCCCCACTCTGCAGGACACAACCTTCCCAAGCAGCCTTGCTGGCCACTACCCATGCAACATGGTGGGCAGTGTTCATTCACGCTCCACCATAATGGCACCGTACGGTGGTAAGAACCACCGTAATGGCAGCAACAAGGATTCATCTAGTGTGGTATCCTGCCCCCAGCTCTGGCCAAGAGTGGGAGCTCAATTGGAAGGAGCATTAGAAACAGGGCTCGCACAGGCTGATGCGTTCCCAAGAATAACCTCTCAGCTTCCAGCAGCCAGTACTTAAGGCCTTCCTGCACTGCAGGTTGCATCATAACTATTATGTTTAATAGCCTCACTGGACCAATCCTTCTTTAATTTGTCTAATTCCTCTATGAGATCGTTTATACTTTTGGCCTCCACACTGTCCCTATGGCAGTGAGTTCCACAATTTCATTATGCATTGTATGAAGCGTTCCCTTTTGTTTGTTTTAAACCTCTGCTGATCTCAAGCTTCTGTTGCATCCTAAAGAACAAAGCAGCCTCTACAGTCATCACCACCAGACTAAAGAAAAGCTTTGTAAGTCAAAGCCTGAAACCCCAGCCTTCAACTGCACCTGCAAATGAATGGGATGCAGATCACAGGCACAACTGCTATTTTTATCCAGCAGCTTTTCGAGACTCTGCTCAGGTCCTCTTTGTAGAACACAGAAGTGGACACATATAAGTGGAACTGATAGTCCCTGACTCAAAAAGTTCATGCTCTGTGTGTGAGCTCACTGCAGGAGACGTGACCAAGCCATCGAGTTCTGCACTGCCTCAAGTTAATGAGCAGCCTTCATGAGGAGTGAACTGCTATAATACACACGGGAGATAATTTCTATGGGAATACATCCAAAAGAAGAAGTCACTGCATTCCAGTAAGACTAAAAGAAGGGGGGGAAAAGGGGGGGGGGGGGGGGGGGGGGGGGGGGGAGATGTTTGGTCCCTACTGCCATCTAGACATTCAGAGCAGGGCAAGAACCCACCAGAGACTCCACCTGACAAACTCAACTAGCAAAAAGTTAGGTAAATTTTGTTGAACTGAGGGCACTGCAGACCCCTCACCACTGCTACCAGGTTCTTTCTTGCAAGTCATTATTCTCTTCTTCATTCAAGTTCAGCCTCAACTAAAAATCACAGCTTAGCCTGGCTCTGAAGCAGATGATCAGAAATCCGATCAAGAGCTGGAATGGCAAGACAGATTGCTGAATGCCATCTCTGCACGGAGTGAGCTCCAGCATCACCTTCTCTCCTAATACTTTATACATAAAAGTATGTTGAACAAAAGGAGTGGACACAGCCCAGTCCTGTGGCAACATGCAAAAGAGCCTCAAGGGAGATGAGCAATTTCCCTAAACTATCTTCTGCGTTGTCTCAGAAAAACAAGAATGGATTTGCACAGGAACAGTTTACTTTCTTCCTCCCAGTAGCATCGTATGCGTCAGCACCTTAGTGTGAGCAGCATCAAAGGGCGCTGCTGATGAACCTAAACACACCAGCAATGCTTGATTTGAGTCACATCCAGAAAGTGTTCAGCAGCCAACACCAATAGCACCCATGTGTTTGTGAAATCAAGCTCACAGTGCTCAATTCTCATTCCTTTGAGATAAATCTTCACAATAAAGTGAGATTGTTGAGATGCACAGTGCCTGGAGATGGCATCTTGAGCAACAGCTATAACTTTTTTCTTCATGTGATAATGGAAGAATATCGGGGAATGGTCCTCAGGACCAGAAGTGCTAAGAAAGCTTAGAAAGGTTAGTACACAGTGGAAAAAAGTCTAAACGTTCTCAGGATGGCGAAGTATTAAAACATTCTGCCAGTTTTGAAGCACATTCTTTGGGTTTAGATTGTTTAGCAGTAAGTGTGAAAGAACTGCACAGAGAGGTAACTCTTCTCTTGCTCACAGTGGTGAACAATTATACTGATGTTAATAACATTACTGCAGATTTATTCTGTGTAACTTTGAACAAAACCTTGCTAGGACCTTACATAAGTGTTTTAAACAATATTCCAGTATACTTTGCTGTAAATAAAATAAAACTGAAAATTATAATTGTACTGAATTACTGAAATGAACTGGGGCTTGCTCAGCCAATTTGAAATATAAGCAGAAATCAGCCCTCCAAAATAGCCTGTCCTTGATGTTTTGTGGTGGACTGACCACAGCTTCCTGCACCAGGTCACATTAGAACTAAAACCACAAGCAGCTTCGAAGACAGACAGCTGAGAATAGGTAGGACTCCTGATAGTACACTCACTTCTTTTGGCACTCAGGTACAATAAGGATATTGTTCCTTTAATGCTTAGCTTTCCTTTTAAGAAGTATGTGAGATTTCAGCCAATTCTCCCCAACGATTAGTTCAGGATGAATGTACTTAACTCAGGATTCAGCTGGAAAGAGCCCAAGTAGATGCAATCAATTTTCCACTAAATCCACTTCCTTCCTCTCTTCCCTACCCAGCATGAGACATCAGCTCGCCACTACAGCCAGTGGCAACTAAGACAATGAAAACCTCTGCCTTCAGCCATGCTCCTATCAAACTTGGTTATTCCTTCTTTTTATTTTCCCTGGTTTTCTGTTTTCACATATCCTATTCACTAGCCCAACATTTGAGCTAGGTGGAAAAGCAGCTATGTAGCAAACCACAAACACCAAATGCACCAGCTGCTGTAAACTCCAAAGTTAATCATTCAAAACTGCACAGAATCAGCTGCAGAACTTGACTGATAAAGGACAACTTCCCCCTTTGCACATACTTAACTGGAACCTCTCCGAGGTTTCAATGTGCAGGTACTGTATGTCTGCATCTGCCAGCATCCGTGCTGTGCCATCTCCATGTGTAACACCAAATTATCTTCACCATCATCTAAACACCGCAGTACCTCTGAGATATTAGCCACTGGCCACTTTACTTGAACCAACCTCAGGCAGCACGGCCTGAAAAAGAATAGTTGTAACAACAGGGATGATTTGCTACTAAAATTTAACCAGGGTAATAAAAAATAACATCTGTTCAAAAACAAGGCTTAGAAAACATGATCTCTGGCTCTCACCTACGTGCCTTCTTAAGAGTTTAAGTATATGATTTCCACTCTCGTTTCCCCAAGCGTACACATTCTCTTTTGTTAATAACTTGTGGAAACAGCAAAACAAGTCCTGGTGGCTGTGTATTCTTTAGGCTTTCTTCCTCTAGAACAGTAGTCTCCAAACTTTTTTGATCGTACTCCCCTATCAGTAAAAAATGTTTAAGCATGCACCTCCCAATACAGGTATATTTATTTATAAATTACATACATCTACTACTGAAGTATTTTCTTCCCACACCCTAATGGATCATCTTGAACACTCTCTAGGGTGCGTGCACCCCACTTTGGAGACTGCTGCTCTAGAGACCACTGGGCTGCTAACACTGATTCAGCAAATTGTTTCCATGGGTCTGAATTTACACTGCTGTGGTTCCTAAGGTCAGTAATCCACTGACTCACTCAAATAAGTTATTTGCACTATTTCCAGGAAAAAATTTGCAGGGAACGCAGTTGGAAGAGCGACAGGGTAGAGTACCCAGGCAGACAGCTGAATTAAGTTAAGACTGAGGTTCTATGACCATATCCAATTTAATGTTAGGACATATCACACATGTTTTAAAACACATTGATAGACAACCATTGAGACACAGCAGTAAGTAATCAAAAATGATTGCTAAATCCATTCCCGCTTTTAAATATACATTAAATCAGGCGCCTTTCACTCTGCAGAGGTACAATTAAAAGAGCTGGCAGGTATCAGTGGCCGTATTCTGCATGTGTGCCGGCACTGTGAGTCACCTACACCAGTTGAGTCAGCAGTGCTGTCAGAAGCCAGCAGCCACTGCTGCTTTTATTTCTTCTTACAGGACACACTTTAAAAGTTTCTCTCCTCTCCTTCTTTGCCTATTTCTTGCCTAGCTCATCATTCACTTTTATTATTATTATTACTATTCCAAACACACTGCAAGTTCACAGGAGCGTGGCAAACAAAGAGTTAAGGCTTGATGGTTTTAGGCAAGAAAAATCAACTTGGGGGCTGGGGGAGAGGAGGAGAAAGAAGCAAGCCTAAGGAGGCATGGAGAGCAGGGAGCACTGCTGGCAGCAGAGCCCCTGCCAGAGGAAGGCAGGGCGGCTGGGCAGACGGGAGGTGGGAGCCCCTTCCTGAACGCAGGCAGGCTGCCTGCTCACGCCAAGGCTGGGCCGTGGGAGCAGGACAGAGGGAGCAGGCAGGGGATTGCAGTGCTAGGGACTGACCAGCTCAGTCATGGGGGGAGAAGCAACAGCAGCAGATAGGGAGGTGAGGATGAGGTTATATGGGGCCCTGAACAGGAAAGGGAAGGAATACACATTTTTTTGCATCTATAAAGGAAGCTTGCGAAGGCAGAAAGGAGCAAGATGGTGCAGAAAGCAGCAAGGGAAGCCCTTGCCAAGCATCCAACGCCGCTGTGCCACCTGCACTCCGTGGGATGAATAGGCAGAGGAAAGGGAAGGTATCTGTGGGACTTGAAACCTGTTTTTGCAAGCCTGCCCCTAACACCACAAGGCAGCAAGCACTCACAAGGGACTTTAGGAATGACTTTGCAAGGCCCTAGTAACCTTACAAACTGAGTTTACCACAGGGTTTGAATGCCATCTCAGAGGCTGCGACTGTCAACAGCCTCCCCTATACCTTCCTGTGCCAAAGCACTCCTCCCAAATTGCACGAGGTGACAGGAGCGCTTGCAAAACCACTCAGCAGAAGATGCTTTGAGAGCGTAAGCAACAGTTTCTGCCTCCAAGTAGGCTTCCACGTCTCTCTAGTCATGTCACATACAAACTAAAACTTAAATGCAAACATACTGAGCTACATCTTCACCTGTCACTCAGCTTTGCAGGACATGGCAGAGAGACTGGAATGCTCTTTGCCATTTCCGCTTCCAGGGTGGTTGTTTCATCACCCAGGAACGGCAACATTTCGGGTGAAACGCTGAAGCATCTGAGCCCCTACTACCCCGAAACAATGGTAGGAAGTTATTCTGGCCCAGGACCACAAGACACACCTGTTCCTCAAGTACTAAACATCATGAGAAGAGGAGCGAGAGGACCAAATGTCCAGCAAACACTCATGCACTCCTTGCATGCCCTGAGCCTGCTGGGATGTTTGGGGCAGGCAAGGAACACAGGACTACACCCAAAGTTACTACACTCCTGCTTTCTCCACCACTTCAAGAAAATAATTCTCATCAATTTATTTGAATGTTGAGCCAGGAGAGCTGGTAAGCTCTCATGAGAGGGTGGATCATCAAGAGAAGGCGACTGTTTAAGGGACAGGACAGAGCATCTACGTATCAGGTACCAGCCCCAGCCAGACTGCTTTCATCCTCTGCAGCCCAGCACTGATTTCCAGACACGCACCGACACTACGGCATATCGCATTATTGCCGCTGGCTGCCAAAGCGCACTGCCTGCGCTCAATCAGATACCGGTCCTGTGAACTGCCAAATGGAGTCAATAATCCTATAAATGGAGGAGTACTGAATATGGACTGGACATTGGCCATCAGGGAGGCCATGGCAGGGATTTGCTTCAGGTTTGTTTTTAGAAAGTATTTAACTGTACCTAATTCAAGACTGTGGGATTGAGTTTGCAAGCATGAAGATTTCCTGTTTTTATTTGTGTCAGTTCAATGGAGGGCATCTGCATACAGCTTTCACACTGGTAAAATACTAGGAGTTTCTCAGTAAAACAATAAAATAATTCCTTGCTATTTCTAGCATGGTGTTCATAATCAAAGCCATATTGCAAAACTACCTGCTTTTTATACAAGTAGAGGGAACAGGCTCACCTAGAGCAAACCACACCATTAATGTCAGCGTGATGGGAGCAGGCTCCTGCTGCCCAGCTAAGAGCTCACGCTGTTCTCCACAAAATGAATACTTTGACACTAACTGAAACTGGATTTGGCCATTAGTAATGATAAATCTAAAAAGTCCCAGTAGAAGTTCTGGTCAAAGGCAGGATTTTCAGGAAATGAGATATTTATTGGAAGGGGAAAAAAATGCTTTCTGGCTAAGATCAAATTTACTGAGTTTCTTCCTGTGCTATGTTTTGAGGGACAGAGGCAGAGAAGAGCAGTTGGGAAGAGCTCTTCCTACCTGAGTTAAAACCAAGCTAAAATTTCCTGAGACATCCAAGGATAGGAGAAAACATCCACTGCTGGTAAATAATTCTGGAAAGTGACCTGTAGAAGTCAATTTACCAGAACCAAGCTAGTCATTCTATAACAGTAAGTTTTTAAGCAAGCAAAACATTCAGCTCATGTCAAATACCAGGGGTCACCAAAGCACTTTCCTTGGTGCCCAAGGACAGCCCACTGCAGCTATAATTGGCCAAACCTCCTGAGTCCCATCATTTAAATGAGAAAAAATTTATGGTTGTTTATGTAGGCTTCATGCCAAGCCTGTTTCTCTGATAAGCTTCTCTTGTGCATTTGTGTCTCACATCCGATTTAGAGTCCTCTGAATACTGGAGACAGCATTCCTTGGATACTTAAAATAAATTAAAAACACAACGTTGGGCTTGGACAGAGGAATGGGAACGTTATTCACATGGTCCAGGCACTAAGGGCTCTGGGGAGTGGTGCTGGGAAAGTAGTCATTTTAAAATCTTACGTTAGTCCACATATTTAATGACATATAATCCTCAAAATGGTCCTCCATAAACTGTAAATGTGCATTATTTGAGCAAGTAATTATTTTCAGTAGCATGCTGCAGCAGCAGCTGTATGGCTTGGCTGCCAGACACTGCAAGTGTTTCCTCCAGCAAATACATCTATTTGTGTTATAACAATAATTATTTAATAATTTACAAAACTTCTCACTTCTCCAGTGCTTCAACCTCAGGATCTCCAAACAATTTCAAAATATTAATGAAATCAGCACAGTATCATCCATGTGAGGTCAGTGAGAAGAATTATCTCCACATGGGCAAAGCCAGACATGCAAAGCGATCTGCCCAAGATGACAAGGAAGCCCGTAGCAAGTGGAGTAAAACCTTGTCCTCCAACTCACAGGGCCAATTTACCCCTTTGTGACCACCAACCTATCAATCCTCTCAGCTAAGAATTTTTTGTTATTTGCCAAGATCCTCTGCCAGAAGAAAGTCTGAAAGCCAGAATGCCAAAGTCTGCTGCCACTGTTTATTTCATAAATGTGAAGACAAACTTTACAAAAAAAAAAACTTTTAAAAAAATCTTTAAAAATCTTTTATTTTTTTTTTGTACATGACAAGATTCTTATGGGGAACAGCTTTTCTAGACCCACAAGAAGTAAAAGCATCCTTAAGGGGAAGAGTGGCAGTGGAAATCTTTTATCTGCAAAATTAATTTATAAGATAAAACCCAGGCTGCTTTCTGGTGTGGAACATCAGTGAGTTTTCAGGCCATACAAACATCTCTCTCTTGAAATAAGCAGTAAACAAGAATTATTTATTAAGGATGAATTAGTAACCTGGATAGAAGGCATGGATGAGGTGCAAAGCAAGAGAGTCCTTTTGGTAGACAGCACATGAGGTTAAGATAACAGAAGCGGCAAAACCAGATCTTGACTTCACACTGTGTCCTTTGCTACGAGCTCCTGCTCTCGTTAGGCAGGAGTTGCAGGGCGGGAGTGAGAGGTGGGTGTGTGGCCAGGCAAGAGGGGAGTGGAGAGGTCCTGCCACTGCGCTGCAGAGTGTCACCAGGGGAAGGGACAGCAAGAAGTCCAAGACTGGAGACAGCAGGAAACCAGGTAACAGGAATAAGCACGGAAAACTATTCAGTTGTAGAAGTACAGGGGAAGCTTGGAAAAGGAGTTTTGCTGGTGAGGAAGGACAGACTCAAGTTTCCACGGCTGCAAAGCAGTATCATCTTGCCTTCTTGGTAAGAGGATGATGAGCTGCCAGCAGTCTAGAGTCTTTAGACCCTGGGAATTCGGGGATCCAGGAAAAGCCTAAGATATGCATAATGAGTCCAAACGGGAAATGACCAGGGTACAGTAAGATTTCAAACAGTGCACAGCTTACTATTTTCTGGAGAAAAAGGTACTGACATGCAGTTAAGATCTTTACTAAAGAAACCCATTGTGCTTGTTTGAAAAGAAGAACAAAAGATGCCCATGCAGAAATAACAATAAAGTCCAAATTCTTTAGTAGTAGAGTAGGTACACGCCAGAGCAAACGTAGGCAGAAAGGAGGAGGAAGAAAAAGTCAAGGGAAATGGAAAGCTGGCCTTCCCTTCTTCACAGAAGATGTATCAGAGACAAAACCTGAAGTTCAATCCTTCCAACACACCAGGAAAAGAATCAAGTAATGGTGGCCCACAGACCACACTTTGGGTCAGTTTAGAACAGTAGTGGTGAGATCCACACATTCAAAGGGTAGGACAAAGTAAAGACAGAGATTCAGTCAAATGACAGGAGAGTACCCAGGTGACACATTTAGGCAGGAGGCTAAACACATGAGCATGGACATGCTTGTGTACATTCACTGGTTTGTGTGTGAGGACCAAATTTACTGAGACAGGCACCGAAAAAGAAATTATCAGTTGGTTATGGGAGGAAGAACTGATTTACTGAGTGATGAAGTGATGAAGGACAAAATTGATTACCTGGCACATGTGGAGATAAGAGTTGATTTATTGTTGAAGAATTGACGATGATCTCTATTAAATTAGAAATTATTTCAGAGAGCTATGGCATCTGGGGTCTAGTTTTCAGATCAGTAAAGGACCAAGGACATCACTAAAGCATTGACTAGGCACTTTGCAAAATATATAGGGAAAACATATAGCACAAACTTAGATCATTAAAATTACAGGAAGCCAACTGTATCTGCTTTCATTCATTTTCTTCTTCACTTTTTTCCTTCCACCTGTTTTTCCCCTTTGTTTTTAAGTAATACTTAAAAATTACAGAACCTAGAAATAGGAAACAGAAACATCTGTTGATAATGTCAGTGACTTGCCCATGGTCTGTTCTGGATTATCTGGATTTCTTCCCCATTGAGAGATGAACTCAACAGCAGCCCAAGGGAATCTTTTCTCTTGGAGAAACTAAGACTTGTTCCAAGGAAACATTTTAAATGGGCAGAGGGGAAGGCAAGAAAGAGGAGGAAAAAAGAGAAGAAGATGAAAAAAATGTACAGGAGATATGGGTTTCAGACTAAAGACAATCGAGATGCGCAGATAATAGATGCTGATAGAGAAACAGGGAAATTTTAGCAAATCTTGTTACACTAAACAATAGGTGGCATTCCAAACATGAAATTATGCAAGGAAGTGATTAGGTTCTCTGTGGTTTTTACAGAGAAATAAAAAAACAGAGGCAGAAACCTTGTTAATTAAAATATATTTTTTGTACTTTATGTGTTTTCCAACCCCTGAAAGGATCACAGGTGCTGTCAGTGATTGGTTCCACATTATGAATACAAAAATATTGCAGAAGGAATACATCTATGATCAGTCAATCAACACAGAGAAAAGTTTCCATCATTAGTTGCCAGGCAACCCTCACCAATTAAATTAACCATCAAAAGCCATGCATTTCATGCTGGAATAATTAATAGCAGAACACAATTACTACCTTTCAAGGAAACAAGGAGACAGAGACAAACCACCAGCCAACTATTCATCTCATGCCCTCTGATAATCAGAAATAGGGAATGGAAATGTTTTCCATTTCTCTGTCAGCTAGCTACCTATCAACACCACCTTTCCCTGGGGGTCAGCCTCCAGATCTACCAATGCCAGCTGCTAAAGCAGCCCTCAGAGTACAGCGATACTCTGGTTTAAGACCCCTCCAAGCAAAAAAAGACTTTAAGCACATGTATCTTCAAGGATCCGAGATGTTCCCATGGAAGTAAGGCTCAGGACTGGGCCAATCAGATGTGCCACCCTTAAAAAAATGGTTCTCTCCTATAGTTGAACTAACTTCATTTAAAGTAGTCACAGAATTGAAAACCTTTCATGACATAACTTTTCTAGTAGTATCGTCTGTAGAAGGGACACAGTCAATGGACTGGTCTATTTATCTGAAGTCAAGCACACAGATTGGTGCCCTGCTGTACTAGGGCTAGCTGAGACAACAGAGAGCAATACAGAGAAACTACTAAATACCTCCTAAAATATAAAAACCAACTAAACACATTCTAAATAAAGGAGAGTTTCCTATGTCATTCCCATCTCAAACATTTCTGATTACCCTTTCCCCATCCCATCCTTTTTTGTTTTTCTAAAGCCTGGAATATTATCAGACTAACCATGGATCAAGATAAAGGAAACATTTTTCTACCAATCGGTACCCAAAGGTACTTGGGCTCTTATATGGGCTGGTGTCCAAGTTTGACTTTTAATTACCAGAAGACAAGATTACATTCCTTCACTGA
This sequence comes from Phoenicopterus ruber ruber, assembly GCA_009819775.1. Classification (NCBI taxonomy): domain Eukaryota; kingdom Metazoa; phylum Chordata; class Aves; order Phoenicopteriformes; family Phoenicopteridae; genus Phoenicopterus; species Phoenicopterus ruber. The sequence goes on from CM020227.1 coordinate 13,221,491, forward strand.
GACTCATTCATGGTTCAGAGTCTTGCGCAAGGTGAACTCGAACTGTCTGAAGCCAGCTGTCATCTCCACCACACGACTGCCTCTTTTTAAAGCAAGCACCTCCCTTTCCGTGAGTTTTGCATTAATGGGTTCGTCTGGGACTGCAGTTGCAGACATACCTGAAATAGCTTTTAACTATCTGTCTTGATAGGTGTTAAAACGGAAAGCACCAGGCTAAACACAGGCTGTAACTTATCCCAAAGACACAGAATGACTCAGGCAAAATTCTGCACTCCTGCAGCAATGCTGCAAGTTATCTCAATTACATGTCTACACAAACCGCAGTCTTAGCAGCATGTACAGTGAATCCTTTGGTCCTTTTTCCTAACCAAACTCGCACCTCTCCAAAGTGCTTGGCTTTTCCCATGAATCACTCCTCAAAGTAACTGCCCCACACGCAGTGCGTCAGGACCTACTGCCAGCTCCAGTTATGGCTTGGAAACCACCAAACATTCAGGTGGCCGTGAATTCAATCCAAACGTGGGTCTGAGTCGGGGATGAGTAACAATCGCAGTTATGCAAGTTGAGGGCCATCCAGCTCTCACGCTCCAGGCCACGGGGGTCAGGGAGGAACGTTCCCACATGCACAGCACTGAATCACCCGTCGGCTTGTCTTCCCCTGAGCACCAGGTATTAGCCAATGGCTCTGGCAGGATTACAGGCCAAAAATCCCAAAATTCCAGTCTGCTCCAGTCTGACAGTATGTGGTTAGAAAACGGGAGGGAGAAGTGTGCAAGGACATTAGCTACCCAGCAGACTTTCACTGCACAGCAATGTACTCCTCGCAGCAATACTCATTAGCTCCTCTCCCTCAAGTGTTCTTGCTGTATTTCCTTGGTGCTCAGAATAGCTGCATAAAGCAGCAGCAATTAGATGAACAGATACAAACCTGCAACTGAGTCACCTAAAAGTCAGCCATGAAGCACTGAAGAGTTAAAAGCCACTGACACACACACTTTGTACCACTATGATTACTAACATCGGTGGACACAGTGTAGAGCTCAGATTTGACACTGAATTTTGTTTTATTCTACATGAAAATCACATTCACAGGGAATTTAATTTAAGGCTACAAAACAATACTGGCAGTGTGCAATTTGGATGCAGTGACTCACGCCAAATTTATAAGTATGCTGTGGGGACAGAATAAATATGAATTGAAAATGAACCTTCCACTGGGAATTTGGGTATTTTAAAAACTCACCAACTGCTGATAAACATACACTGAAGGGACACAGCTTCCTTACGATGTTCTGTGTCTTACTATTACCAAGAGCAAGCAAAGGTTCAACCCAGGGCAGCAAATACGCGAAAGACCATTTCCAGTGTCACAAGGAACTTCTCCCTACAAGTCAGGATATGAGCAACCTCCTTATTAATAGACATCTACATACAGTAGCACCGATTAGCCTCAGTCAGAAGGGAGCTGCTGTCTCCAAGACATAATAGGAGCGTAAAGGCAGGTTGCATCCACAACCATGAACCAATTCCCCTTTCACATCAGTTGGAGGGCACAGGCTAATTCAGAATTGCTCTTTATACCTTCAGGGTAACAACACCTACTGCTACAGTTGTCCCACTTGGGCCTTTTAAAATGGCAGTGCTGTCAGCCCTCGCTGCGATCCTTCTCTTAGAGGCCTGTAGCAATGAGCTTGTGAAGTCCGGACAAAGGCTGGTGTTGAGGCAGCAGCAGCGCCAGTAATCAACTGAACTGCGATACCTTTACGAGCTGTCCCTTAAAATGAAACTGCTGTACGAAACCCCTGTGAGTGTTCCAGTCTGATCAATAGCTACCAGGTAAGAAATAAGCTGCATACCTTTGGGATTATACAGTTTGCTTTAGGCTTCTGATTGATCTTGTGGTGATTTCCTGTGCCTTAAAATCAGTGGCAAAAGTGCAAATTAAAGACGAATGGCATGCTCAAACATTTGCCTTCATGTAAGAGTGCAGAACGTGTCCCTGGTTTTTATGGTGAAATACATCTCGGCTTTGAGAGTACAGAGACTTCAAACGCTTAGCTCTGCAAAGCTCATTCCCTTCCGATCTCATACACCCTCAGAGTAACAAATAACAAACCAATATTCCTCATTGTAAAGATTTATCTTACTGCAGTTTCTACAATCATTGCCACTGGATTAAAATTTTCAGCCTGAAATGATGCTGTGGATGGCATTATAATCTGCAAACTGGAGACACCTGATAAGTTATCTTCTGTAATGAGTATCAAATAGAGCCCATTAATTCCTGCAACTGATCACCTGCACTTAGAGCACACAAGCGATCTGGCATTATTGCAATTATTCTTCAAGAAATCCTGTCATGCTCTGAAATACTACCAAGAGGAATTAGATGATGAGCTTTTCAGGCAGACATTTTTCAGCTCGTCTTCCATAAGCAAAATCTGCAACTGAACTCCTGCCAAAACTAAAATTTTACACTTAACAGAAGGGACAGTGTATGTTATTGCCTGAATTAATCTCTGTTATTTAAGATTCAGCAAAGCATGCTTACATTTGAGTAATATAACATATTTAAGCCCATGTCTATGTTTTGCTGAATCAAGGCCTAGAAGAGGTTGAGAGAGGATTTGAATCTACATTTAAAAACTATCCCAACAAGCTTCAATTGTTTTCTCTAAGAGATTGCGGATAAAGATCTACATCGAACGATTTGATCCCAAGGAAATCAGATTGCTTTGGCTTTTACATTACCTGAAGAGAATTATCTGACCTCTGTAAAAAAAGCTATCTGAGGAGGATGGCTTTTTGCAGAAGGCAACAGGGGTTTGCAGAGACATAACAAAAATTAACTGACAGAGAAAAGTTCTGAGATGCTGAACTTGCTCCATTATGGGAGCAAGACTCAGCTATCCAAAGCCCACTGAACACATTAAAGAGGCAGAAATGCAGCATTTTATTTTAAAACGTAAGATGTGCCTGCTACGTAGGTCATTTACTTTTCCTTTCCATTCTTCTTCTGACCTCAGCTCACTGCCAAGATTTCCTTTTTTCGAGGAGATCCTGCACAATTCTGAATCAATATATTACTGAGTTTTATCCCGAATTTGCCAGAACCTAGGAACACAATGAAGAGATTCACCATCTGAGCATTCTACCAAAACGTCTAAAGGGGACAGAAATCTCCTGTTTATTTGCTGTATCTCTGAAATATTTTCTCATCTTTCTGCATTCATGTTCTCAAGAGCTAACCACCATCACTGCAGAAGAGCCCCGAGAATCCATCCTTCCATCCTCATGCTTCCATGCTAGCAAGACTGGAGTCCTCACAGAGATGCCTGCCATCTGTGAGCGTATTTTAGGTTTTCTTCTTAATGACAAGCAACACAAACCCTCCAGCAATGGTGTGATATACAATAGTGGAAGTTGAAAAAGAGAGCACTGGGACAAGCGCTGTATGGTCCCTGGGAGGCACAGGATGGCCCATTCTGCCACGCGCTGCCCTTTTTGACCAGGGCACCCAGACAGAGGGCACTTGGCACTGAAACCAAAGTTAAACTCAAAAAAAAGTGCCTAAGAAAGGACTCTGACTCAGGCAGAATTTCCTACTGAGGGTCTCTTCCCACTTCTCTGCATAACTGTGCTTGTCTTTGCTGAGCTGAAAAAACTCACTGCCGAGTGCTGAAACGAGGCCATTGGAGGCTCCATCGCTCATTATCACATTGCAGCCTGAGTGGTCTCCAAACCACAACTTTTCCCAAGGGTCTGAATTTTTTTAATTTTTTAATTGTAGCTGGTTAAATATTGGCCCCTTACCTAAATTTGATGTCTTCAGGTACAGAATTTTTCTTCTTTGGTTACTGCCTTCTACTTATAGATTCATGATACTGAAAGTAACACTGATAACTGCTGGAGGAGAGTTTGGATAATTCTTGTTATTTGGGAAAAAAAGAGGAAAAAAGAAAGCTAAGCTTGCGCTCTTGTTTCATCTCAGATTTAAGTATACATACGAACTAGTGCATAGGAACCATTTTAGGCAGAGAGTACTAACATACTTCTCCACTCTCCTGTCAAAGGCTCAGAAAGAGCATTAGTCTGTGTGCTGTGACCTCTTGCCTAACAGAGGCCATTAATGAACATCCAGTTACCTATATATTGAATCTAAAAGCTTGGCTCAACTTAAAACACTTTCCTAAAGGACATTTGGTCTTAATTTGAAAACAAAGAAGAATAGAGAATCTGCCACTTCTCTTGCTATTTCGTTCCAGCAGTTAAACATCCTCATTGTATAAAAACTGTCTTTGATTTCCTATTTGAATTGTATGATTTCAGCCTCCAGAAAAGCGCTCTCTTGTGTTTGTCTCTAATACGTATGAGACCACTTTCTAATGCTGTTTTCTGGTAAAAGTATTTATACAAGCTCCAGCCACATCCCTCCCATCATTTCTGATACCCAAAGTACACTGAGCTCTCACGATTAGCTTTCCTCCAGCCTTTAATCATCTATGTAACTCCTTTTGGACCCTCTCCAGTTTTTCCTCATCTCTTTAAAGGTGGGCACCAAAACGAAAGTGCAGAATTCTCACCTGGGTCCCACCAATGTCACACTGAAGGTATAATGAACTCCCTGTTCATAAACTGCAGTACTGTGACATGTTTTTGCATTTGGTTGCTTGTACAAGGGGTCCTATAAAGCGTTTTCAGCAGCACACACCAGGATGCCATTCCCATAGATGGGACCTGCATGCCTCGCTCACAAGGTCTGGATCTACTGGCACTGTCCTGAATTACTCTGGTTTCCCACATTGTTTGGGGCTGTGCTGTCCTCGGGAAATCCAAAGAGTTAATGCAACACCCCCTTTTCCCGCTATGCTCATTTTGATACTATTTTGGAGCCGAGTTGAGGAAAAGCCCTGCTTTTAACTCACAGTTGCATGGAGCTGAACCTAAGCTTTGATCAAGTTTTTTTACCTGCACTCAAGCACTACTGCCACATTAGCAGCACATCCACCTTTTCAGTGCCTAACATAAGAAAGTCCCCCCATATTCCCCTTTCGATGGGATTGTATCAGAGGTTGCAGACAGAAGGAAACCCAAGCCCTTCTTGCTTGTGAAACATCCCGGCGGATGATAGCTGGCCCTCCAGCCCAAAAGCAGTACAGTGAGAAGCTCAGAAGACAACCTGGAGCACCGTTTCCTTGTGCGTGTGCGTGACTCACAGAAAGCTGTGTGAATCACAAAATTCCACTGGCACTGTGGGGTGGGGCAAAACTACGCTCCAAACAGACATGTCTCAAGTCGCCCTATGGTAGATGTACACTGGCCACACACACCTCGCCAGGACAGTCAGAGGAGCTTGCTGTGCTTTTGAATAATTAAGTTGGGTTTGTATTTTGCTGTTAAAATACATTCCTCAGCCCTTATATGTTCTTCTGAGGAACAGTGTGACCTGTGTACAGACCCCTGTGGTAGCAAACACGCATCCTGACTACTTAAAAAACCACGCCTGCCCCAGAGAGGAAGCTGGAATGCACCCATGCAATTAGGTTAGGTTAATGTTGGCGATGAGTGGATAGATATTATCCGATATCATGTTTTGTAACCCTCTGCTAAGCAGGATGCTGTTCACTTTGGGAGCTAACAGAATAGCTACTCGTTCACTGTCAGACTCAAGCAAAGTCGAGAGCGATCCCTGAAGGTCTGAGATGAGTTTATTCTAGAACCTGGTAATGGTCCAGAGTAATTTATAAAGATCACTAAATTCTATGTTCAGGTTGTAGGTTTCTTTAAACCACTATTTATCTGTACAAATCTCAGGAGAAAAGACAACACTTCTCCTTTCACAAGTGAACTTTACAATGGTCTTTTAATTATCAACTTATTTGGTTCTATTCCAATAATATTTTACTCTTTTTCTAATCCTTAATTAATCCTTTTTATAAACAACTTACACTCAGCATATTCTGCTCAGAGTAAATCTTTTGCTGTGTATATGTATCGCAACAAGATCTTCAACATCCAGGCAAATATTTTCATATAGTAGGAACCTAAATAAATGTGTGGTTATATCAAGAAAAATTACCTGACTCCTGAAAATTGAGCTCTCGTACTTCCCTTGAGCTCGGTGGGAATTTGTGAGCTCTCGGCAGTTACAGACAAGACACTGAGGAGGTTTCCAACTTAAGTTCACAACGCTTGACTTAAGGCAAACACTTCTGAAAGTGCTGCCCTGAATTTTCCACTTGTTTCCCCTGGCAAAGCCATGACTTCCCCAAATCACACACAATGCATCACTTTCAGATGCATTCAGATTGAAGGAGAAACCTAAAAAGGTCCTGAGAACAGCAAGGAGGAGACCGTGATTTACCTGCAAGTTTTCTTCTACAAAAATAAAATATTGTAATAGCTTAAGGTGTTTCAACATGCAGTTTCTATTTGTTCTTATCATATTCAAACATAAGAGAACAATTTTTGAGCATTATGTATATGCAGAAGTGACAAATATATACGCTTGACTAAAGTTGCATTTGCAAATAGAAAGTGAGGGAAAATATGGTTTTGGCTTCACAAATTTTATTGTTTTTCTGTAAAAATGATAAATGCACATTACAGTTCCATAAACACAAGTGATTTAAAGTATGTAGTGCTTACAACAGCCAGGTTGAAGCCATTTTGTAAATGCAGCCCTTAAAACAACCAAATACTACTTTTCTGGGCTGTTGCTTAAGAAAACACCATTGAACACTTACAGATGGCAAATAAAAAACAACTTTTGAAGCTGGAGTCTTGCATGGGAATTTTGCCTCAGGAAGCAGGCAAGATGAGGTCTCACTTTGTACACTGGTTGCTACAGGAATATGTATTACAAAAGGAAGCCACTTAATAAGGTTACAGTAGATCTGACTTACCACAAGAGCAGCACGTGAAGCAGTTGGTATGGTAGAGGTTACCCATTGCTTGGCAAGCCTGGCTCGCTCCATACACACCTTTTCCACATTTTATACAAATACCTACAAAGCAGAAAGAGAATGGGAGTTAGAATCCTCTGCAGCTCCTAAAAACAGCTCCAGGCTGTTGATTCATAACACTCACGATACCCCCCTCAGGCCCTAAATCAGTGAGCGCATCACCCTGAATAGATTCAAGTACCCAAGACAGCAGCAGGCAGCTTGAGTGAAACAAACGCATGAAAATTAACCCAAAATAAAAGGGGGGGGGGGGGGGGAAGCCACCGCTGGTGTTTCAATGCATGGAGACTGAGGCTGGCTAAAGGCAGAAATCCAAAGGAGGCAGGGGCAACGAGAGGACAGAAAATCTGCACACTCCGTGGAAATAAAATCATAGAATCATTTTGGTTGTAAGAGACCTCCAAGATCAAGTCCAACCGTTAACCTATCGCTACTAAGTCCCCCACTAAATCATATCCCTTCGTGCCACATCTAAACGTCTTTTGAATACCTCCAGGGATGGTGAATCCACCACTGCCCTGGGCAGCCTGTTCCAATGCCCGACAACCCTTTCGGTGAAGAAGTTTTTCCAAATATCCAAATAACTCCATCTGCCCAAGAAATAATTTAGTGAGGCCTTCACAACTAGGTGCTCCACCACATTACATTCAATATCACTAACAAAACAACAATTCAGTCCAAAACCAGAAGATTTCTCTTAGCCCCTCTCCAGCAATGCAACATCAACAGCGTTGGTCCATGGTGGAAGCCATGCAGTACCGGGAAAATGGGTCTGTCAGTCACATTTCATAATTATTTAACTTTCCATGAATAGTAGTAAGTAACCTCATAAACATAACCTAGCACCTTACAAAACAGAAGAGCAAGGCTTCTACCTTCCTTATGGTTTAAGGGCAAAAATTCTGGCTGGCACTTTTACTTCAGCGGGGTCAGAAATTCACCTTCGCTGCCCAGGCCTGCTCTTGGTGATGCCAGGGATGACTCCCATGAAGTCTTTATGAGACCAAAGTATGAAGAGCCAATGTAGCACTGGCAAAGTCAGTGGTTAGCTCCACACATGGCAGACTCACAGGAAAGGTCACGATTTCAATAAACTCTACAAAGAGGGGTTTTGGGGGTGTTTGTTTTTAAAAAGCTTTTTCCTCACAGTTATAGCTTTAAGAGTCTTTTGTCTACGCATTTATTTCTACCTATGCATAATCTCTCTATATTCAAACCAGGGCAGGGAGATTAATTCAAGAATGACTTTGCTTCTGTATCTCCATGAAGAGGAAACAGAATGCTGGAGAATCCACATCCTTCTGTCACATACTCAGGACTTGATTTTAAGTTTTTCTGAGGTGTCCATTGGTCTCTATTCAATTGTAGAAGGACAGTATGTCTAAAGACAAGGCTGTGTAATTTTTAGGACACTACAATAGAAAAAAAAAATTCAGATTTTTGCCTCATACAACTCTATAATGAAGCTGCTGCGCTCCATGTGCTGTTTGAGGCCCTATTTCTACAAATGCACACACAAGCTTAGCATTAATCATTAGCATCAACAAAACTGCTAATATACTTAAGAGTCTAGGAACTTGAGAACTACAAAATTGGGCTTTAATCATCCAGAATTCTCCCCTGCTGTGCTGTGAACATTTTATACACACAAACACATAGAAAATACAAATGCAAGCTGCTCGGGGGGGAAATTAGCATATTATGAACTGGTGGAAACTTTAATAGCAGAAAGAACAAAGTTAAGCTAACAAAGCACTTAGTGTCTCAGTTCAGTTTCCATGGGTTTTGGTTTTATTCATCACTCCAAGTATATGAACTGGCCTAAGCTGCCACACCACAGGGACAGAAGTGCTGTCTGTCCCTGGCAGGTAGCTGTATGGAGATGAGTAAACCTGGCAGGAGAGCAGTACCCAGTAATACAGCCGAGACTTCACCCAGGCTCTCAACAAGGAAACAGTTGTACACAACACGATGCCCATGAATATCTCTGCCCCCCTCCCAAGCTATTCAAGACCCGTTTTAAACCCCATTTCTGAAACCAAGCTGTTTCAGCTCACTGCAGAATTAACACTGCCACCTGTATGGGCTGTGTAGTGTGATCAGTTTAAATGCAATTCTGTCAAGTTAAAAAAAATATATATTTGAAGAAAAAAAAAAAATCTTCCTATGCTACTAATATTCAAATGCTGAAATGAAAAGACTTTTCATAAATCATGGGTTTCTTGGTGCTTATACCTTTAACTCCCTCATTTAAAATCATGAAGAGAGATTAGCTGTTGTTGATTCAACTAGCTCAACATCCTGGCACAATGTTACCATTTTGGACCACGAGCATATTTGCCAAATGAAACAATAATTTTAAAAACCAATAAATCTATTAATAATAGATTTTACTTTTTTAAAATCCTAAACATGATTTCAGTGTTCCAGTGAAGCAGGAACTATAATATTATCAGATACGAATGTCCCAAGCTAAACCTGTGATACAAAGTAGCTGCCAGCTAGGTCCATCAGTTCATGGCAAACAAAGTATTAAGACAATGCTGGTCCTTCGGCTAGCTCAGCTCTGGTATAGGAAACGGGTTTCAGAATAGCTGTTGCTTTATCCAAGGCTGTTACAAGGCTGTCTATTTATTTATTTGTAACCAAAGGTTATGAAAAAGGTCTGCTATTTGCCACGAGTTAATGGTTAACTGCTGATGAAAGATGGTTATTGATTACTGTGGACACTGATCAGAAAAGGCATCCCATCAGCCCGCAGCTGCAGGAATTGCTCCCAGCAGCAGCACAGCATCCACAGACCTGCTCTTTGTCTCATCACATACCACGAGCTCTGCAATAACTCTGGTTCCTCCTGGCCCAGGGGCAGGAGGGGTTACACACACAGCAGAGAACATGGGGCTCGCACGAGAAATGAGCAATCTGTTAGTTCAGCATCAGGTCTCAGTATGACATTTCAGTTCGCTCTTGGCAGTGGAGCCAGAGGAGAGCCCTTTTGGAGCTCCCCAGCTATCTGCACCCTTCTTGCCCATCTTTTCATGCCAACCGTGTACCTGGGACTGGCAGCTACTGATAGTCTATCTGACTGTGAGGTTACACCTAGAGATCTACCTTTTCCTGTTTACACTTAATATTACTCAAAGAGGAGCAGAAATCCACAGTCTGTAATTCTCTGGTGTTTCTGTCTACGAGCTCTCATACACAAATCTACTACAGCCATAAACTGCTTTGATAAATGAAGTTATTGCCTCATTTCTTTGCCATTGCTCCACTGAACCATCAGAAGCAAAAGAAGGATTTATTGTGGATGTTAAACTTACATTGGCCTCTCCAGCAAGTGATTCGTTATGAGCAGCTGTCAGTTTGTTAACTCATTTTCTCTAAGAGACTAGTCATTAACTCCAGGAATGAATGACCACAGAGATGATTAGCATACTAAAAAAGCACGTGTATAATTCCAAAAGTGTATTTTGGAAAATATATATGCAGCTGTGGTGTGAGTATAGTGTGAGCTCATAACTGCCTAGGAAAAAGCACTGATTACATGGCTGTTCAGGTCTGGTTTTCCACCAGTTACAGCCCAGACTGCACACTGCAAGCTTGTGAAAGCCTTGACATAACAGCTACATCACTTTTTTTTTTCCAGATTTAATTCCAAAGCTTGTTAAACTGCCTATGAAGAATGTTCTGTTACAGAATAAGCATGTCTCATTTCTGACACTTCACTTGACATGACTTCAGATCAACTGCTTCAGCCTTTATACAATTCCTTGCCCCTCTCAACACCTCTATTCTAACCAGCCAACTGTGCCTCCAGTTCTTTAACACATCAACTGTTGCATTTCCACCCAGGTCATCAGCTCTCCTACAGATCTAGTGTCTCTGTTTAGCTAGAAACCAATGTTATAAGATGTTACATATACCTAAAGTTTGCATAAAGGCTGGCTGAGTAGGAGCACAGTGTCACAGTGTTCCTTCACTGTGGTGAAGAGATGTTTGCATCCTTGCATAGAGTTTAACCAAACATTACAGACTGAACAAACACACTCTGTGGACCATGGCAAAAGATCACCCAAAAAAAAAATGACACTAGAAAGAAAAGAAGCTCCCAGAGACTCCCTGCTGGAGTTAGGTACAGCACATTGCCAGCACTCCCCACACCTTTAACCAGTCCACTTCACTAAGCTTGACTGTGTCAGTCAAAAAAATATCTCTGGACGCAACCAGGCAAGCCTCCAGCACTGTACGGCAACACAGCCATCAGAAGCATCATGCTTTCTGGGTAACTCATGCATTAGCAAAATACTAATATAAGCATCAGGAGAAAATAAGATATATTTTCTGATGTAGTCAATTGTTTTGCTCCAGACTCAAGAAACCAAATGCAATCCAAAGGTATCAGCAACAACCTGGAGAAGATACTAAAGCTACATGATTTACATTCAGCCTGCTATAACATACTTGTAAGAGTTCCCTGTAGTAGCCTATGCATTAGAAGTAGTTCAGTTTGGGACCTGTACATCAAATCCTGGGATGCTCTTTTGACCATGCCAGTACAGGCTGGTCCTTGATACAGACTTCACCAGGTACCCAGAACTGGGAAAAGGGCAGCAGGCAAAGCTTAAATGGAGTAAGTATAAAGGCAGATATATAACCCCATCTTTTGGCCAAGCTTTGTCCTCAGACACGCGTGGAACTCGGCCTGTGCCTAATACCATCCTCACTTAACCTGAAGTCAAGGGTTTAGCACAAATGTAAGAAAAATGGTACCATATGGCCTCTCAACTTCAGTACGCAGCAGCTGTGAGAGGGAGAATCTGGCTATCGCACTCCCTGACAGCACGCCACAGCTCAGGGATGAGCTGCAGCTTTACTGTCTTACAGCCACACCGTATCTCCAGGATAACTGCTACATGCTGCCTACAGTAGGAAACAACCAAGCCCTGTCGTCAAGAGTTATGGTAAAGCTAAAATTAACAACTAACACATGGCACAGATAACTCCCTCCCTGCCTCTGCAGTTCTGTTCATGCTGCAGCGCTGGGAAAAGGATGGGTGAACATCACGCTGGGCTACTGCAAAATCCCCTTTTCTTCTCTTGAACAGGAAAAGGCCATCTCTACGTAAGTCCCCAATAAGTTTTTCCACACCTGTGGCCTAGCAAAGGTGCACGGACAGGGAAATGAAAACCTACAGTCATGAAGTGGAAAGAACAAAGAGGCAGGGGAAGCCTTAACTCGGCTCAAGAAATTGAATCTCAGCAATACAGGCCAGCTGCAAGAGCAGAAGGAGCGTGGAAGGGCTGCACCAGGCGCCTGCAGGTGTCACTGGCCACAGGAGGTGTTCCCACATGGGCTGCAGTGCCTGCAGCCTGTGATCTCATGCCTGGGCAGGTTTTACACAGGGTGTTGCTACTACCTTTAAAAAAAATACTCTGCTAAGAAGCTGGGTAAATAGTGAAGTATCAGACCTGCCCCGAGCCTGGGCAGCCATGTGACTGCTGCAGCAGTACCTGCCTGAGCTGATGGCAGCTACTGTGCAGACATCCCTGGACTGCAGCAGCTCGAATGCTGAGAGGTGACTTCAGGCGAGAAAAATGCTCCCTTCCTTCCAACAACCACAGGAGGAGGGATCTTCTGACGCACACGTCATCTCCCAGTCAGAGGCAGATAGAAGAAACAAGGCACCTACACAGGGCGCAGAGGCAGAGCCTCTTCCCAGCAGCCAGGCAAGAGCAAGGGAGGCAGTCCAGGAAACCCTCCCGGCCCTCGCCACCACGGGTAGCTCTTGCTGGAGGGCTTGAATTTGTCACCTAGCAGGTGCCTGGCAAATGTACCAAGGCTTGAATATCCAACATAAAATAAAAATTGGTATGTACAAGTTAGAAATAAATAAATATATTCTAGACACACTCAACAGCAATGTAATAATTGCATGAAGACCTGGCCTAAGTTGTCCTGTGATAGGAATGATGGAGGCACTGTCTGGGTAAGCTACCAGCACTGCCCTCTCCCCCAGGGGAAGATCATAAGACACCACAACTTGAATTAAGGTTGAAAATGACATACTAAGAAAAGTAGGAAATGCTCAGGTAAACATTTTAAGCTCCCCTCCCAAGCCACAGCCCATCCACACCTGGCACCACAACACCCCACAGCCAGGAGGGACCTGACCCGATCCAGTAACACAACTCTAGCTTGCAAGTACCCATGTACTCCCTGCAGCAACTGTGCTGGAGGTTGGAGTAGGTTAAACTGGAGGAAGGTGGGCCAGAACACCCAGCACAAATCACAGCTTAAGCAAAGCAAGACAAGAAGAACTCTGCAGACCAGGAAACTTTCTGCTGTCATTGTTAAACCTTATGGAGATTACCTCTGACCTTGCTTTCCTCCTCCAGGAAAGAAGGTTAAAAACTTCACCAATAAACTACTTAGGCCCTTGAGATAGATATCTGCTGACTTAAAAAGATCTCCATCACTTCAGTGCCTGACTCCTACAGGAGGCTTTATTTAATTAATATACAAGGCTTGGAGCAGGAGGGATGCATGTGTAGAACCGACTCAGAAAAATCAAAGTTGGAGATTAATTTATGTTTGGTTACAAACGCAGTGAAGTTCACATTAACTGGAAGTTTTGCAGAAGCAAGCTCTAGGTTCTAACTCCAGCTCCTGGAATAACTTTCATTACCTCCACTCTGCCTATTGCTTAACGAGGCTGTGGCTCATGTAGGACAAAGCTGCTGGGAGAGGTCATGGCCATAAAGGGAGGCGCTGGGACCAGTTCCAGGAACAACAGTGCTGATCAGGACACAGGAGCTGAGTTTTACCTGCCTGACAGATCGGTGCTGCCAGCAGGTCAGCAGGGCTCAGCTTCAGCCTATTCCTACTTGCTTCGGTAAATACATGGGCTGTTCTGTTTTAGTCAGAAACTTTCCAGAGTCTCAAATGGAGGGTGAGAGTTTGGGAACATAGAAGGTTGCAGAAGTAACTCTCTAACACCACTCTCCCCAGCTTCGTATTTTAGCAGCTATGAGCCCAGGGCATGTCTGTGCTGGTGAATTAAACCACAGCAGCTCCAGGTCAGCACTGCAGACTGGGAGATGTCACGGGAGCTGGTATCAGCTCTGATTAGCAGCTGCTGGAAACTGGAAGGCTTTTGTTACTGTTAAAGTAGATCCACCCAGTCGCACAGTGAAAGCCTGAAGCTAGCGCAGCAAATGCTTATTGCTTCATACAGTATGTGAAATTACTGCTCTGAACCATGAAATTACTGACACTATCTGCACAGAGTTCATCCTGCCTCGGCCGCAGCCGGCATGCCTCTGCATAACTTCCCTTTGTGTGGATCTCCGACTCTGCCGCGGAGCCTCCCAATGGCACAAGGCATATCACAGGCCTATTGTTCTGCGCAGTGTTTTAGTTACACTGACACTTGGTTTACAAATATTCATTCATTTCTCTGCTTCTTGATTTAGTGCATGGCCATTCCAGGATGATTTATACTTCTCACTTGGCATTTATAGAAAGATCTTTTGCTACTAAGGCAATGAACTGGAAGACCAAGCAGTTCTCGTGGCTACTCTATCGTCTGTGCCACTTTGGGCTGCTTTGTCTGTGATTCAGAGCTCAGCTGACTGCTCAAGCTTCATGCTCAAGTTGACAACCACAGCACAAGGGGACTCGCAAATAACTTTAGCAACTGAATTATTGACCAAAAAAAGAAAGACAGAGAAGAAAATCCTGCTTCTAGAAGTACCTTGTCATTACTGGGATTAGCAAAGCAAGGAGACACGTACAGCTGGGGCAGTAAAGGAGAACACCACTGGGAATGACTGACTTGGAGGGAAAAGCGTGTCTGTAAAGCCCCTTCCCTGTCCTACTGCCCCTCCACTGCTGAACATCTTAATGTCTTGCTGTGGACATGCATCCTCTTACAGCCCAAAGGGACCAGGTCAAGAAGGCTTTTCAGCTCAAACCATGCTTATTTTGCCTGGAACACAATGAGTGCGATCACACATATAATTCAGTCTATTTGAGGAATGTAAATTTCTAGCACAGTGGTAGTAGCAATCAGGCGAAGACAGGCTAGGGCCAGCAAAAACTTGAGCTTGTACAACTGCTGGCAGAAGAGGACACACCACCACATTCAGAGTCGCCAAGCAAGGCCAGAGACACACACATAGGTCACACAGACAGAAGTGAGCGATGCTCCTGCAGGTCCTAGTTTGAGTCCAGAAAGATCTAATACCAACATCCAAAGCACCCCAGTGCTCCTGAGCACATTTCTTGTTGGGAAGCTGGTGTAGAGCATCAGGGGCATTCAGCACAGCTGTATATTGACACTGATGTAGGAAAAGGGCAGACCTTCACACCGCATACCCCAACATAATGGGCAACAGAAGAAGTGGCAGTTCACAGATGGTGACAGAGGAGATTTCTTGAAAAAAAATATTCAGGTTGCAAATGTACTCACACATAAACATTTGTTTTTTAATTAACATGGATACTGCAATTTCTACCAGTGCTTTAATTTCTACAAGTTCATTTAGCTGGTTGCACCAACTGGAGACCATCTGAGCTCTGGGACAAGATGCTTGTCCACACCATTACCTTAGATTTACTGTGGCATAATGCAAGTCAGAATGTGGACCTGCTAAGTTTTATTTAAGCTGTTTCCAGTGGCAGGTTTACAGACATCAAGACAGTTTTAATGCAGTAAATAAACAATAAACTAAATATTTAAAGCTTGTATTTTCATCACCTTTCCTTTGTGCTTACTGATACCACACATTAATAATAGTGTATCTATCTATACATTGCAGATTTTCCTATATAAATGAAAGTGATGACAGTACAGAATCAGCCAGCAACTCTACTGTACCAGCCCGCTTTTCCAGTTTTGACTTTTGTCTTTAGCAAACCATTTAGTTGCTCTGTCTTGGCTCTTTTCTATATGAAATGGGAGCCACTGACACCTGTGCGGTCTTCAGAGAAGAGACAGTTAAACCTTCTGAGATGACACAGAAAAGACAGAATACCTTCAAATGCTTCAGCTTAGAAAAATCTGTGCAACCAGGTAACAGTGATACTGAAAGCACCAACCATTGTTGCAGCCTAAACACCCTGAACACCACAGCACGTCAGACCTGAAAACATCAGCTACACAGACTGATGGACTTGGAGAGACTTTTCATTACCTTCTCCTGACATTGCATGTATGAGTCATCACTCTAATATATGGCAGAAAAAGGTCATATATTACAGCTGCCTTCCTTGACATATTTAAAATGGGTTCATGATTAAACAAGGAGACTAGTCTAAAAGTTTCCAGGTGCACTCTTCTATTTTCTTAGATAACGGCCTATTTCCAGAACGAGCATGACAGTCTGGAAAAGGCATGGCATTACGTAACCACATTTGGTTATAAATTCAGCAGCTCCTTCCACAAGCAGTACCCAAACACTACACGTCCACAGCAGCCCTGCATTTCCACCACCTACCCCATAAAGGTGCCACTGACACTGGCTCACTAGTTCTCACCTGCCACACAGAGGTTCTTTATCATTTCCAGAAGTATAAATAGGTTTGCTTAAACAAAAGCATGCATATAAGTAGGTATCATACCAAGCTATTTAGACAGACTGAACTATTCACTTAAGGAAAGCTGGAAATGACTTAAAACACCTCTGTCACCTTCAACCCTCTGAACCAGTTTTTTTTTCAGTCACTGCAAGTCAAGTGACTGAAGGATACTTTGAGAACATGGGGAGGAGCGATATACCTTCTTGTAAGGACATCCTGCAAGAACAACGATTTCAGAAAGTCATTTGCCATAGGTTTCTCCCACCTTCAGCTCATAAAAGATTTTAGTTCTAAAGTACCTATCCTGGCAAGCCTCACTTTCCCTGCCTCAGCTACAGTGAAAAGCCCAGTCTGCTCTGCAGCTGTAAGGCCCAGCCCAGGGAGGTGCTCAGAGCTAGTGCAAACAGCCACATTCCTCTACTCCAGTAGGACAGGAAGACTCTCAGACCGTAAGAAAAGCCTGTCCTGATCTAGCAAGCTGAAAAGCCTTAGGACAGCTGGTCAAATACAGCACTAATGGCATATAAACAGGATATTCTAATTTTGCCTCCTCCACATCCAGGAAACAGTAACACTACGTGCTATATTTCCTTCCTATGGATTCTGGGGAGGGGAAGTAAAAATCTGAAAAATCAACATGCTGCTAACTTCCACAGCAAAATGAGGCTTCTACAGACCTGGGCAGTCCCATGCATTCAGCTGCTCTCCACTGCAGACCTAAGGCAGACAAGTAGTGGTTGTTCCAGGCTTTAGTCAGATTCCTGTCTGCAATAATTCTTACAAGAAGGTAACTCTGAGCTTCGCATAACCATGAAAGGACCCAAGCTCCGTTTTCACCTTCAGTGACATGCTCTCCAAGGCAGCTGCGGCCAGCCAGCACTGCTCAGGCCCCTAAGAGCGGGCAAGATCTCACTCTGCTCAACAGTGACCCTTCCACTGAGAGGGACAGCAGCACTGCAGTAGATGAGGCCATGTTCCAAGGACTGAATAAATCCAGCTTTACAACTCGTAGTACCATATAAAAAGATGTCACACAGTGTAAAGTACTGATGTAAAGTACTTCATATTGGCAGGACTTCTGCTAGATCAGGTATCGTCCGTCTGGACTGCTTTGACTTTTTGCTGGATCAGGTATTGTCTGTTCTGAATCAGGTAACAGTCTGCTCTTCAGCAGCTGGCATGAACTTCAGGGTACGTGGTCTGTCCAGCTAATTCAACAAATGTGAACATGCGCTTGATCCACATCCAACTATGTGGAATGATCCAGAAATGCCCAAGTATCACACTCAGGACCATCTCTCTCCTCTTTGTCCCTGTCTCACTCATCTTGACACAAAAAGTGAACAAAGTAGGTATAAAAGGCCAGAAAATGGGGGGAAAAAAATAGAGCGATTTTCTCAGATGAAAACAGTGGGAAACGAGCATGGTCATAGCACTCAACTAAAAAGTATGTGCAGTAGACTGCTTATGCACTCAGTTATACAGTGTTTCCCAGCTAGTGATAAACCATCATCCATAGTCAGCAGACTGTATGCCTAGAAACACACTTGTTTTTTTACCACCCACCTTTTATATTCTCACAGGCAGACCAATGATAGAAGTGCCTGGCTCCTCTGCAAAAGCTGGGCACAGAGGAAAAAACATAAAAGATGCTGATCAGCAAGTTATCTCAGAAAGGACCTGGCAAAAAAGGCAAACCCCAACTACAATTGGGCATCATCTGCTCTTTTCACAACCTGCCCACTGCACCTGCAGCCAAACCCTTGGCCCATAACCTCTACAGAGAAACCTGCAACCACTTAGCCGAAGTGCTAAGCCGCTCCTATTAAAGAACACATGTCCTGCAATAGCACTTGGCAGTGAGATGCAAACAGTGAAATATAGTTTGGCCTCAATGGCTAATGTTGAATGCTATTTGCCTGAAGGGAGAAAGGATTTATCTTTCACTGGACCAGTGTGTAGCGCTGGCACGAGTGCCCCAGCATCTAACGAGTCTTGTCTTCACAAAACAGTCACTGGCAGCTGTCAACCAGCCCTCAGCACTGCAGGACCCAACTGCACATCACAGCAGGCCTGTTCCCAGAACTAGCACTGGGTGCCTTCTCCACATGCACCCTGCTCACCATCTTCATGCCAAGATGGCAAGGCATCCTCTTTTTAAGCTGAATTTTGGAAGATGGACTCCGTTTCTTGTGGAGCTGGGTACCAGACTCAAGTCAAAGTGGCAAACAAGAGGTGAGATGCTCTTCTCTCCCAGTCCTGACATCCCACCACCCCCTCGAGCATCCCACTGCCTAGACATCACTCATTTAGTGATTAACTCATCCACTCCACCACCCACAGTCATCAGGCAGCAAACGAGTCATGGCTAAACTTTTAACAACACTTACAAAAATACAACTAAAGCACAGCTGTGGAGCAAACATCACCAGGACAATTATTCATTAAAAATCTTTCTAGAGGCAGCAAAAAGAAAACTCAAGAACTGCAAAACCAGGGAAAGGGCAAGCAGACAGTAAAGACAGAAGGGTTAGGGAGGTAATTTTCCACTTTGTTAGTTACAGTAAACATGTCCAAATAATATGATCTTATGCAATTTATAAGCCAAACCTCCCTTCTCCATTTTGAAAGGTTACACGAAGTGGTGAAACGTTAGTTAATTTATGTCTTAGAGGACCAGCTAAAAAATAACAGAAACATGTAATCTTCTCATAATTATAAAGTCAACACAACTGATATGAGAAGCCTCTATTCATAGCAGCTAAAAGGAGCATTCATTCCTCTTTACATCATCCCTTCAGTGTTATGTCTTGATGCAATTTTCAATAGCAGGTGAAATCACTAGAAATTGGAAACAGTGTGAAAAATTTTCCTCTATCTGGTTTTAATTAAAATACTCAGCAAAACACAGAGGAGCGATATAGAGGTAACCCTTTCCACCTCAATTGCGCTGTCTGTTCATCGTTACAGAGCCTGGTGGAAACCTCACGTGCAACATCAGTGGTAAATGTTTTCCCTGCTATTAAAGCAGCGGTTCAGATTAGGATCATGACAAAAGCAATAAAAGGTAATTCACATCTGATTATGATCTCTGTGGTAAGTGTTTTGTAGCCTTTTAAGTTTCAGAAGGTCCACATGAGAAGTGGGCACCAGAGGGGCTGCTATTGGGAAGACCAGATGAGACCTGAGCTGCCCTGTGGGCTCACATCACAGCAGTGGGACGGACTGTCTGTGCACTGGGTGGGAGCTGATGCCTCTCCCACCAGAGACTTACCCACACCAGAAGCTGACAACCCACTCCAAACCCTCCAGACCCTGTGGTCCCCTGTTTAGACACAGCTCTTGTGGGCAAACTGCTGAGACACTGGGGATATGCAGTGCATGGACAGAGCACGGGGGCACCCGGCTCCCAGCAAAACATCCAGGACATGCATTGAGCTTTGGTATTGCCATGATCCAAGACGGTCAGGTCTGAACACCAGCTCAAGATGCTGTTGGCTTTCTTTGCCACAAGGGCACACTGCTGGCTCAGGTTCAGTAGGACCCCAGAGGGCCTTTCTGCAGAGCTGCTTTCCAGCCACTGGGCCCCCAGCTCATACCACTGTACAAGGCTGTTGCTCCCCAGGTGCAGGAATTCACATTTCCCTTTGTTGAACTTCATGAGGTTCCTGTTAGCCTACTTCCCCAGCCTGTCAAGGTCCTGCTGAATGACAACACAGATACCTAGTCTATCAACCACTCCTCCCAGTGTAGTACTATCTGCAAACTTGCTAGGGGTGTACTCTGTCCCATCATCGAGGTCATTAATGAAGATGTTAAACAGTACTGACCCCAGTATTGACTTCTAAGGTGCACCACCAGTGACTGGCCTTCAACTCGACCTTGTCCTGCTGGTCACAACTCTTCAAGCCCAGCAGCTCAACCAGTTTTCAGTCCATCTCACAGCCCACTTATCTAGTCTGTACTTCACCAGTTTGTCTAGAAGAATGTTATGGGAGACAGCATCAAAAGCTTTGCTAAAGCCGAGATCAACAACATCCACTGCTCTCTCCTTATTCACCAATCTTTTTTCATCATAGAAGGCCACCTCAGTACCCCTGCTCCACATTTTCCCTCGTCTTCCTTTTGGCTCATACATCTGCAGAAGCACTTCTTGACCTTCACATCTTTCACCAGATTCAGCTCCAGGTGAGTCTTGGCTCTCCTGACCCCAACTGTGTGTGCTCAGAGAGTGTTTTTATGTTCCTCCCAGGTCACCTGTCCCCGCTTCCACCTCTTATACATTACACATATCCTTTTCATTTCTTTCTTAGGAGCTCCTTGCTCATCCATACAGGCCTCCTGTCACGCTTGCTTGACTTCCTGCATGTCAGGATGGACCACTCCTGAGCTTGGAGACAGCAATTCTTGAAAAATCAACCAGCTCTCCTGGACCCCTTTTCTTCCTAGCTACTTTATCACTCCTTTAAGTCAGTAAGGTACAGAATTTATATATGCAATATCCTAATTCAGGACAGTCTACAGGAATGCTCTCCCCTATTGTAGGTACTAGTAGAGACTGGGCTTCAGTTTTCAAGTAAAGCTTTCCCTGACTAAATTCACAACAAAATGACGTGGGTAAAGTAACGAGCTACCTGTGAATATTTACACATTCAACCCTACTTAGAAATTTAACTCCCCAGTGGATTCTCTTTAGACTTCCAAAAAAGCATAAATGCATTTCTGAGTCTGACCTTTAATCAAAACATTCAGGATCAGTGTGTAAATCACTCAGTTGGGATTTTCCTTCTCACGCGCTAAATCACTGCAGCACAACCTAATGCAACTATTCCCTTAATTGCAGCAAAGCCCTTTTGGAATCTCTCCTTTCACTATATCCACCAAGAAATCAGTTCGTAAACGTTCCCTTCAAAAAAACAAACAAAAAAACCCCCCAAAACACACCACCACACAAACAACTCACAAAACTTTTGAAAACCAGCTAAAAGAATTAGGGTATTTGTTGGGCGGTGGTGTTGGTTTTTTTAAAATAATTTTTGCTTTGTTTTAATTACTAGAGCCTTTGTTTCCAGATGAATCTAGCCTCTTCTGTAATTATAACCATGGAAATAAGGGTAGCTTTTACTAAATCTATGAAGAAATCTCTCTACTGTGCCATCTCTGTAAGCTTAAGACTGAAATACAGAGTTGGTACTGAGCTAGTGCCTACACATCCCCTGCTTCTCCCACTGGTGCCTTTGAGAGAAGAAGGATTTTATAATTTCTGGAGAGGAGTTATTTGTCCAGTTTAGAGAAGGAATCATTGTTTATCCTCAATTAAAACAGGTTTTGTTTAAATCTAGTACCTGTCACAAAAAAGTCTTCTCTGGTTGTCTTCCACCATAGCCAGAAAGAGAGACGTCTCTCCAAGCAAAGCAAGAAAAACTAAGCAATCACTACAAATGGGTGTTCCCCATTGGTTTTCATCTGATGGGAACCACAGCTTTTATCTTGCAGTGGTGTCAGTGACTCAGGCTGACAGGAATGGCCCATGCAAATCTCCAGCAGGGAGAACACAGGATGAACATGCATCCTTTTCCTTATCTTTCCTTGAACCAACAGACATGCTGTAAAGATGTGTGATATCACATAAGAGTTAGTCGAGCAACTTACATCGTACCTAGGAAAAAAGCTGTGTTCCTCTACAGTACTAGGTTTAAATCCTGGCATGTCTTGGTCCTTTACCTGCTGAAGTAGGTAATATCTAAGCATCCGTTGACAGCAGAAGCACCTTTAACTCGGACCTGAAATACTGGATGTCCCCCAGTCTCCAACCTCTTCTTTCTCTGTATAATACTGCCCAGTGCACTACTTGCTATTATTTCTCAACGACTTGATCCTGGAGCTATTTGAGAGGAGAAAACTTAAAATATTTTATTCCTATGTAAGATCAAGCATGTGGACTGTTCTCTGTTCAAATCTACACTCCAGACTGCACAGAAGAGAACCACCGTATCTCACCTTTTTTTGCCTCCAGGCTTAAAAGTTAGTGCCCTGGCCCTGAGCTGCAGGATAAAAACAAACATGCGACTATTTGTTATGAAATGGTCACACTTGACCTTGGAGTCAGTCTTACTCTACTTTGAACCCCAAGACAACACTTACTCTGTTCTCTTAAGTCAACTGCTCGGTGACAAACTGCAAGCTGTGTAGTCCAAAAAAATTCAAATAACAATTGGTTAGCAGGCTTATTGAATACTTTTTCTGGCTGGTACCTAGTTTTTTTCAGAACAGTAGTGTTATAGGAGGAAATGATGTGTGCAGAACTGAGCCTGCACCAGCAGCGTACCCAGGTCCCAGCTGCTGATCTTTCTTCAAAACAGGAATGTCTACTGTTTAGGGAGATGTTTTTACAAATGATTGCCACCTGGGTGTGTAGTTTTTGCCCTTTCAGAAGGGAAGACTCCCATCGATCTCACTGCAGTTTGGTTGCAGTCCTAATTCAATTTAAAACAAACATAAGCAAAATAAAACTTACAACCTAATGTTCCCCCACAGTGCCCCTATAATTTGGTTCTGTGCTCAAAATGAAAACAGCCAAAAACAAAAACAAAGTGGTTTTATAGCCACTTTCAGCTCAGCCCTGGTGCTGGCAATTCTGGACCAATGAACAAGGCCTTGATAGGGCAAAAGCCTAGAAACAGTGGAGGGGGACAAATGCACAGGCATAAGCTTCATAATAAAAGTAAAGTAACATATTTCTGAAAATTTTAGGCAAATATTGCCACATATTTGCCAGAGCTCTCAGCAGCCCCCTCTCTCCTTTTTTGAATCAAAGTTCTCTCTTGTGTTTTACACATTGGTTAGGAACATTAATTTAAAAGCTCCCCAAATGCACATGCTGGTGAGCCACCCAGTCGCAGTGGGCAGTCCCAGAGTGACTTGCCCTCTGAAGAGCTATTCCCCGACCCCACCGCTGCACACCTCTTCCTCTCTGCTTTTAAATACCACTCAAAATTCATAGCAACCTTGAGGGACCAGACCAGCTACCTCCTTTTAGAAGCCATAGTCTTTATACAAACCCACACAGGCCTTGTATTTGTGGGTTGACAGAGGACAGGAGTCAAGGCAGGGACAACCCCCACCCACCCAAAAGATCAGAAGAGAGGAACTCTGACTACTGGGATTAGCTGGAGCACATCATCCTCACCCAACCACATGCGCTGGGAGAATTGGAGGAAAAGACACTTGGATCTAAAAGGGGAAAAGGGAAAAATT
Source organism: Phoenicopterus ruber ruber (assembly GCA_009819775.1). Lineage (NCBI taxonomy): Eukaryota > Metazoa > Chordata > Aves > Phoenicopteriformes > Phoenicopteridae > Phoenicopterus > Phoenicopterus ruber. The sequence goes on from CM020227.1 coordinate 13,245,293, forward strand.
CTTCCATCACTTGTTACCCTGACATCTGTGGCTTCAGGTCCAGCTAATGTTTGCGCATGATCATGTGCACTCAGCAGCAGCCCACAGCCTATCCTTGCCCCACTAGCACTGCTGCTGCCCTCCGGTTCCCACGGGTGGGATTCAGCTTCATGCTGAAAGTCCCCAGGCACAACATACAGCACTGCTGGTGGACAGGGCAGTCAGGTTGACAAGTCCCCAGCTCTGCTCCAACCCAGATGCAGTGGCCTTCTGCAGCCCCTCAGCTTGTCATCCCACCTGCAGAGCAGGGTTAGAGATTCCCCATGCAGGCATGCTGTGTGGACTGACCTATTTGGAAACTAAAAAGATCTAAGCCAATACTCGCTATTCATGGGGTACTTTGTCAGGAAAACAAAAGAAAGTACTTCCCCTGGACCTTGCAATGCACCCTTTTCTCTGACCTTGCAATAATCTAACACTGGGTTTCCCAATTCTGCCAGTCTTTAACCAAGCAAAACACTCAAGTAATTTCAAAGGAAGTTCTGCCCACAAAGGAGTCCAAGATTTGGCCTTAAGCTCAGGAGCTAGGGTGTTTTGTGGGTTGTTTTTTTTCTTCTTTCATGAGCTACAGAAATAAATTAGATGGGCACAAGCAAGACGGGGAGCCCAGCCAGAGCCAGGTCACCACTAGGGCCACATGGGTCCGAGCTGCTCCCCACTCCTGCCCATCGTCACTCCTGCCGCCCCCCCCAGAGAAGCCAGGCAAAGCCCCTGCAAGGTGGGGAGCAGAGGCGGCAGCAGGGAAAGGCAGAGCTTCACACAGTTGGCACACCGGGAAGCTGATTTGCAAGTCTGCACTTAGAGCATCTTTAAAATTATTTTCTTTGTGAATAAATGCAAATCAGCCTCTGGGGATCACCTCCTTCTGGGCTGGTTCTTCACTGGCCTGAATTCCTCCCAGGTGTGGAACAGGGGCTGAGAAAGCCTTGTCCCAAAAGAGCAACATCAGGTTGCTCTCACACAGCATGCAAGGCTGTTTCAGCCTAACCCAAGATACCCCTTGTCTTTTCCTCTTTTCTTAACAGGTCAGGGAGGTTTTTTGGGTTTGTTTTTTAAAAGAGCGTGGTCTGGCACTCCTGAGTCATTCCACCCCACAGCACAAGGGCTCTCTGAAGCTCAAGGGTAATGTGGGATTTGGTGAGTGAATTGCCACATCTCCACTCTGCCAGAAACTACAGCAAGGGGCAAACCTTGCCTTGCGCCTGCCCTGTGCTGCATTGAAAGCTCCAAGCCCAAACCTGCCGTGGATTTGATTTTTCTCCTCTCTCTGAATTGGGCAGTGACCTGCTTTGCAGGTGTTGGTTGTGTGGCTGCCAGGAAGCCCTGCATCACTCTCCAAGACCAGGCAACACGTCTGACACAACCACTCTCGCCAATCTCGCACAGGAATGTCTCCCTCAAAACTAACGTACAGAAGTAAGACTGGGAGATTCTCCTTCCAGGCCAAGCAAAATGGCAAGCTTTTTTCTAATTGTTTGTAAAACAGCATCTGAGACAACACCTGATGGCTGCCAAAATTTCAGGAAAAAAACATTAAGTATCAATAAGCAGGACTTACTATTTTGCTGCAAAAAAGGCAACCAAAGGGAAAAGGTGGCAACAGTACCCAGAGCCCCCAGCACTTCATTCACAGCACACACAGCATCAGGGTGCTCTCTGTAGCCACTTGCAGATCAGAGACAATGGGTGTCACATGCATCACCCACATCCGTCCCTGTTCCTCTGCTCTCTACATCCTCTCCAGGTTCAGGTTTTAACACCTTTAAGTGACTTCTGTCCTGGGCAGAAGATGACAAGGAGAGGAAAAGCAGAGGATGCAAACTCCACTTCTGGACACAACCTCTACTCCACCCTGCCAAAATCACATGCATAGAAAAGTCAGGTTCAGTCTCTGGATCGAGTCTCTTCACACTGACACTTCAGTTCCCCGAGACCATGGGATCACAGCTTCTGCAAAAAGGAGCTTTCCTAGGATTCACACGCATCTTCCATAAACCCATCTCCCGCAAGCGAGCGGACAGAGCGACTTGGAAACTCAGTGCCTATAGCTGGCTTTGAACAAGCTGAACGAGGTCACCAAGACTTAACAGAGCATTATAGCCCTCTTTCACACCATTAACTCTACCTGCTCGTTGTTATTTACATCATAATTTGCAGGAAATTCGTGTCTGTCTGTCAAGACACCAAGTTCCCAGGCAAACCACACATTGCTTTTACAGCCAAAGCACAAAGCAGCCGTATACCCGACAGCTCCACAGTGGATACACCCTGGGAGGTACAGAGGCGGCCGGGCAGGCCAGGCAGAGAAACACGGCAAGGGTAAAACAGATGTGAATTTACTTATTCCCTGATCTCTGTGGTGTAATAAAAACAACCAGAGATGACTCCAAGCTGTCAGAAAAAAGTCAAACATGCCCCCATGACCTAAACAGGACTGTCATGAATGAGGGAGGTCTGGATTTATCTGATAAGTGTTCCATTTTCTAAATAAAAATTTAATTAGTTAGTATCCTGTATGGATTTTATTTTGAGACGTCTTGAGGTTTTTTTGAGGTTAAGTCACTAAGGTCTGCACCTGAGTCACAGAGGTTTTCCACCAAAGCAAGCGCATCACTTGCTGTGAACCAATGCTACTTTACAGGGCTGCACCGCAGAGGCTCGGCCCTGCTCTTCCCAGGAACAGGTACCAGCCAACACACTTTCTAAGACAACCAGCTACTGACCTACACTTCAGAAAATTACATGCTTATTTCTCAAACCAGCTCAAAATCTGGACTCTAACACACTTGATTGTTGTGCAGCTCTGTTTTCTATTGAGTGTTTAGATCTGGGAAAGATGGCTTTGATTAAAAATGGGCAACCCACCAACTGCGGAGAATTTTCACATAACTGCTTGGCAAAAAAAGAGCTGCAGCAGTTATCAGCCATTCATCAAAACTTCTGCCTTGTCCCCTGAGGAATTACCTGTTTCCCACATCTACACCTGAGAATTGAGATGCTCACGGTTAACAGCATGGCAAGTGCCACAACACAGAGAAAAACATCGACAGATCCAACATTTTACCAATTACAGCTTTTTCCGCTGCCTGGTATTAACAGTTGTTTTGTCTCAGCTGATGTTGGGCTCCAATATCTTTTGCTTTTTCTACCTTTTTCTTTTTTTTTTTTAAAAAAACAAAACCAAAAATCAACATTCTCTTTGAACTAATTTAGTTATAAAGAGGTGGAAAGCAGAGTGACAGGTGAGACAGTCCATAGAGACCATGGGTCTAATCCTGCTGCGTTTCATGTCGATGACAAGAACAGGCAGGGCAGCAGACAGCAGCACACGGCTGGGTTAGCATGCTTTTTTTGAGCAGAGGAAACCATGGATAAGTGGCAAAGTCTATTCACTATCCCCTTGCTCTGAACCATTCCCTCAGTGATTATTTTCCAATCATTCAACATCTGGCTCAAACAAATGGATTTAGTAGGAATTTCACACCAGGAACAAAGACAGAACACAAAACCAAGATCCTACTCTAATGCTACTGAAGGCAATGTCCTATCTGCGAGGCCAGCAAAACAGAATCAAGCCACAGCAGCAGAGACCTCAGCTGTCTCAATTCAGTCAGGTCAGCACTTAATTTATTACAGTAAAAAACAATCATACTTCTCCCCACCTTGCTAGAAATCCCTTTCTAACAAAGGCTTCCAATCAACTACGCCCTGCACGCATGGTGCAGTTTTGCACATGCAAAGCCCATGCACAAAAATGAACCTCAAATTACTCACATTTAAATTTGGGACATCCACAACAGCCGCCTGGCCCCGTGTTTCAAGTTCAACAACACACCACACTGACCCAACCAGGGATCCGCACTCAGGACTGGCCTTACCCGATGCTCCCCAAAACCCCACAGGCTGGGACTGCCAGCACAGAGGTAACATTGAAGGAAATGGAGAAAGTGCAGCAGAACCACCCAACTTCCAGCCCAGGAGCTTTACTCATGGGATCCCAATTCCCTGCACTGCATATGCTTGGGGACAAGCTTGTGGCACAGGAGAAAGATTTATGCAATGACTGCCAGAACAAAAGGGTATTTCCCATGCCTGGGAGAGGCCACAGGGTCTCCATGGACCACAGGAAATATGATCCAAGTGAGCTGGAGCATCTAAATATGCACAACTGTCAAACTGCATTTAGGAATGGCTTTTCATTTCTCTTTATTTTAACTTTGAAATTTTCTAATTTCTTCAAGTGGCCACATTAAAAGGCAGAAAACATCTTGTTTTCACTTTCCGGAAGTTCTGCAGTGTCGCAAGTGAAACAGTTCACCAATTAAATAAATGTTTGGATGGCCAGGAAAACATCTGAGTGTCCCAAGCAGTTCTTCCACAATAGCCATCTACTTTTTACAAAAACTATAAACATATTCTGAACTGAAATGAGCCTTGTTCAGCCAGTTTCTTAAAAAAGCAATGGTATATAGCCAGACATGAACTTTTATAACCTATTAAATGCCTCGATTGTCCATTTGATCCACTCCCTGGCTATTTCATGACAATATGTGGTATTCATGTTCTTTACGTTTGCACACTGCCTTCCCTGCGCTTCTGTCAATATTCACAAATACACATATTAACCCTCACAACAAGGTAGATGCATTTTAGTGCTGCTGTCTGCAATTAAAGACTTTAGAATTAACCATCTCCCCCAAATCTAGCCTTAAGTATTTGTGTTGTTATTCCAGCTCAATCACATCCCCCTTCAAAGTCATTTGACTTCTCATCCCTAGCACTTGGAGGAACTCAATTCTCTGTTAGGTACCTCAGCTACCAAAAACTCACCACAGGGGAAACTCGAAGCATGCCTGCAGCACGCGGGCAACGTGCAGCACCCATCGGCAGCCCCCACGCCAGCCCAACCCTGACAAGCAGCACCAACCAAATCAGCCCAATATACTCTTTCTTCCAAGTCACGCAGTAGCTGCCACTGTCACCCCCTTCTCTTAGCAGCAGGGAGGGTCAGGGCTCGCAGCCACGCTGGGTGAGACAATGGCTGAGCTGCACTTGTTGGCACACATGCACCACTGCAACCCCAGCAACACAGGAACACAGAGGTTAAACCAAACTGCCTACAAGTTTTCATGCAAAACCTGCCGAGAGGAACTTTTCCAGCAACTCAAATTTGGAAATAGGTGTCACTAGCAATAAATCTTTACCCCCAGCTGAGTCCCTCTGTGTAAGCTCTTACATGTTTTGTATGTACAGTAGTTCTCAGCTGAGCACTAAATGAGTGTTTGTGCTCTGGGGTACTGGTGGTTTTTTTTTTCTTAATGAGTCATAGGCCTTTTCTTAAAAGTTTGCTGAAACACATAAACGTGACATTAGAGATTTAGTAAAACTGCTCCAAAAAACAAGGAATGAAGTTTCAGACAACGTGAAATACTCCAGCTGGAAGAGATATATGACTTGCTTAGCTGTTTTCTTGTGCTCCTCTATCTCACGGCACAGTAACAAACACAGCTATGCTGATAGGGAGTTAAAACAACACATTGAGGTTAATAGAAAGAGATAACACATACCACACAACAAATATCTGCTCCAATGAAGAAAAAAGGAATAAAATCCACTTCCAGAGACAGCATCCACACAGGCACAGTGAAACATCACATAAAAATCCAGCCAAACACTGACATTTATTGGTCAATCATTAGCACATCTGCTAATTTTGTTAAGAGCTGAAGGCTGGTCCTGCTCCCAAACAAGCCAACAGGAATCCTGCTGCCAGCCTCGGGAGCTGTCACGCCCCTGGAGCATCTCCAAGCAATGCCACATCACAGCCCCATGTACCTCCATCCTGTCAGGACTTGAACCTTTGAGGAGTTGAATGCAACCCTCCAAAACAAGCCTTTCTAAGCTCGTAATAAAACTTAGGGACACCATGCGCATCCCTCCATTTCTTCCTTTTTGCTGCTTCAGTTTTGCTTTATATCATACATTCCCAGCCCTGTCAGAGAGGAGGCACTTTGTCCAGGATGTGCATAAAAATCAACCACATTACACTCCAAGAGATACCTAGTTTCTCCAGCCACTGAATAAGAAATTATTTTGGACACAACTAATGCCAACAGCAGAACCACTCCACTTTGGCAGGCTGCGAGACAAAGCATGGACTTTGAGAGACTATAGAAGTGGTCACACCTCCTCTCGCACCAGCAGGGCAGGGGACCTGGGGAGCAGGGTCCCGCAGGACCCCGACACCTTCACCCCAACAAGGACAGCTGCCCAAGCACCCAGCTGGCAGGCAGCCGTCACACAACAGCACCGCAGGATTACATCCTCTGCCAGTGCCCTAGCTGGGTCTGGGACAAAGGAGACACCCCTCCAACACCGTGGGGCTCCAGGTGCTGCTGAGGAAAACCCTAGACCATAACTCTGCCAACACGCTGTGAAGCACTGTCCCATGATAGCTTTTGGGACATACGATGTAGGTAGGAGGTCAAGCCCAGAGCTTACTAAATTTCTGCAAAAATTTTTTTGTTTTAGTAAAACTGTTTGGCTTATCACTGCTGTTTTATTTTCTTTCCATTGATGAACAACTCTTTTAAACATCTGAAAATTACTTTTCCAGATTTTTTTTTTTCTTTTATAATGATTTTAGTATTTGGCAAGTTCTTGTGCTTTGAGAAGACTTTCTAAACATCCAATATCCACATGGCTGTAACAGAGACATTTATATCCTAATTTATTAACCATGGATATTAAGGATTTCAGCCTAGACTGGTATATTTGCTGCTGCCACCAAGCCATCAGCGGGAGCACATGAAGTTGTACCATTTACACATTTTAAATGTAAAAATGATACAACTTCAGGGAAATTTTCCACTAAGGAGCATCAACTTCAATCACTTAACTACAGCTACTTTGACAGTCACCTGTTCCTTCACAACAGGGTCACGTTTCTACTCTGCAAAATACAGCAGCCACAGAATCCATTAAACAATTTACTCCCAATTCACATGCCACTGTGTACAAATCTCCAGTGTGTGATTTAACAACAAACTGGGATGTTCACACACACAAATCTTTGTGGAGGATCAGGCACAGAGGCTAGGTAAACAGCTGCCAATACAAGTTAAACTCCGCTAGAGGAACAATTTTTTTTACTTTGAATCTTCATTAGGATGTCTCCCTGACCCCCCTAAGAGAGCATACCTGATCGGGGATTTTTTCGGGGGGTGGGTACAGGGCAAAGGGTGTGTTTAAAAGCCTGACATTATTTCTGGGAACTTGAGAGCCTCTTACATGAGGAATGCAATACAGACCTGGCTTGGAGCTTGTGACAGAGCCCTAAAAAACAAGCAGATCTAATGAATTGCTCAGCGTTTCATGCAGCAGCCCTGTGGCTCTGTGATCACCAGGGGCACAGCATGCCCCAAACCAAAGGAAACTGCAACACGAGCTCCACTCAACCCTTGCAAGCCAGTATCCTTTCCACACGGATATGGACTCTTTAAAACAGGCAAAAAAGAAACTTCCTTCTGCATATGCATTTTGCGTGTAAACAATCCCCTTTACTTCAGCTGGGTGGCTCGTCCCTTCCCTCCCGCTTGGCACATCGCTGCATCACCCTATGGCTCAAAAGCAACCACGTACAACGTTTACAGGGGTACATTTCCCAAACCGTAAGGTGGCAGGAAAGGGCAACAATTAAACCAGGAGTTACTATACCACAGCAGTGCATATGCTTATGCCAACTCTGTATCATACATCCAAACCTCTGTATTGGAAACTTCACCTGTGGTAGCCCTAATAAAACACGTAGTGGTTCTTTGGAAGTCACCATCCCCCTCTGCATGCAGTCCTTTTATAACAATGCAGAGAGAACCCAAGAGTAAAAGCACAAACAACAAAACCCAGCAAAAAACATTCGCCATCAAATAATACCCCCATTCACAGCCAAGTTTCCTGCAACTGAAGGTAAGAAAGCAGTTGTCCCCATTCATAATACATGCTTCTGTGCAAGTTATAGTTGCCCAAATTTCCATTTAATGTTAATTGTACATTTTACATGCATCTAGTACTCAACAAAATATAAACACACTTATATTCCACACCTCTCCCCTCCTGTTATTACATACGACATGGTTTATCACTTCCCAACTTCAGGGAGACTCACAAGCATGTGCACGGCTAGCAGGGACTGCAAGAAGTCATCTAGGACCACTCCCACATCCTTCATAGGGCATTTCACACCACAGACAAAGACAGACGACTTTTTTCCAGCTCTGTTGACTTGTGTTATCACACTTATTTTTTGCATCCTCTTTGTTGTCTTTAATTCTTTCTACATTCTCTCCCCCCGCCTTCCTACTGCTTCCTCCCTTTGGACAACCCTCCAGCTCCAGGCTTTCCCTATTGCTATTTACCATTAATTTCTTGACTCGTACAGCCCATCATTCACTCTCTTCCCCTCTCCTCTACTCTCGTGCACCCAGGCACACACAGCAGCACCATTCACTCTCCCCTTCACACACACGCAGTCCGCACTGCCTGTTGTCTCAGTGTAGGATCGGTGACAGCAGGGCAGGCTCCTGGTAGCTGCAAGCCACCAGGATGCTGCTAATTCACACGTACCCCAGCATCTCCCACCGCAGCTCTTCTTGCGCCTTCCCCAGCAAATACGCACCTCCCTTGTCTGACCCCATTTTTGAGGGCTTTCTTGCATTTCAGCTAAAAAAGCCTGACCACTCTCAAATCAGTTTCAGCAATATATTTTCCAGCTGTAACTGGGAGATTAGCAAAACCAAACTCTGAAGTACATGACCTATTTGAACACTTCAGGAGACCATATCATGTAAGTTTATGTCTATTTAGATGTTTGCCTATTAAAGGCTCAAATCTGTTGGAAAAGAAATCCTTTTTCACAAGACAGCATTAACTGCAAAAGCTGAAGGATCTCAGCTGCTTATCAAAGCTGAGTGGATTTCTACAACCAGATAAAGAGAAATACAAAGTAATTCCCAGACAATAAATCTTTGCTTATTTCCAAAAACAGTATGATGTATCAACAGTTACCTCTATTTTGATGGAAACAGGAAAGATCTAGTATTTCACAAAGAAGCTTCAGGAAATCGTAAGACAGAAAACAACACTTTAGCAAATATCTCAAGTGTTCTGGTCACCAACTACAAGCTTACCTAAATTTCATTCAGATTTTCAAATTTCATCTTTAAGCAATGCAGCTTCTAGGGACTTACCACTGTTATCTGTCCTAATTTTGATCTCACTTGTATATACACCCAGCTGTCACATCAACCTGCACACACAAAAGAAACATGAACGCACAACTCTGAACTCACAAGCACACTGTAGGGCCCAAAAGCCAAACCTGCAATGCCAGCAGGATTTCTCAACGCAAAGAAACGGATTTGCATGGATGACTATACGTACATCAAGGGCAGAAAAGGCCCAGATGGGTGTAGGGATCTATTTCTTCCCTTCACCTACCTTCCAAGCCAAAGGCTTTTCAACAGGATGTTATCAGCAGCATTTCTTGGTGGTGCTCCAAAAAGTGTGTGCTGGTACTACTGGGTGGCTTTCTGGAAAGATCCAGGAGTCTGCTTTTTAGAGTAAGAACAGGCTTTTGCTAGACAGATGACTACAGTTATTAACAGAATCCAGACTTTGTGTCTCATTCTGAAATGTCAACCAACCTCCGCTTCACTACAGGGTACTGAGAAAGGGGCCATTTCCGTCAGGGTGGAGAAGGGTCAGACAAAGGTGTCTGTGGAAGACAAGAAAGGTGATGGCTCACTGTTACGGGACTGGTTATTTCTCATTGAGGAGTATCACATGTGGTGTGAACTTGCTGTATTCTGCATATCAGATACAAGAGATACAGGGGTGATGTGGCAGCAAGGGGTGGGGAAGATACTCGATGTGCAGAGATGAGGAAAAGCACCTTCACAAAGCGCACTGCACAGGGTGCCAAAGGATGCCAGCAAGATTGCAAACTTGTCTCTCTCTAGACTTTGCACAGGGAGGAAACAATTCACACTCCCCCCGCCTCCCTAGTCTCATGGTGCCTCTTCCATCTCCTCTTTAGTTCAAGGCAGTGAGACAAGTTAGTCACTTCTTGCACTGGATCCCACCACCCTGACCAAGATGAGTAGACAGACCTTGTTGGGCAACGACTGCAACACAGCAGGGGCTGCCAGGAGCACAATTGCTGCCTGCACCCCTGTCGACTCTCCTACCATTTCTGACAACACCCAGCAGAGCCACAGGACATACAGAGAGATCTTGTTCAAAAACAACAGCCAAATCAGCGTGACTGTTCAACACGATGACATTTCCCTGCCTGGTAGACATCAAGCTGTAGGTTTGCAGTCGGTCCCACACAGACTGCTTTGACTTGGATGGGCATGCCAAAATCCAATTTTTACCTTAAACTGTCTTTTTCAACACCTAGACATCAGACTGAAGAATTCTGAAAAGTAAATAGAATTTAAGACAGCACCTGAGCTGATGACTTTACAACACCCACAAATGTCCTGTTGACACCCATTTCAATTTGAAACATCCCTGAAACACAACTTCAACTATTCACCTCATCACATATGAATGTTCAGCTGAGAACAGTTATGAGAGTGAGTGGAAGTACTTTATTACCTCTCTTCTCAGCATCTGCCACTAAACAAAGCATGTTTACCAAACCATCAGTACTTTGACAGGGGACAGACAGGGGGTCTCAGAGGGTTGAGGACGAAGCAGTTTGGGCAGGGGTTGTATAGGAAGCAGCTACAGGGGAATGAAGTCTCACAGCTTTACCCAATCCAACTGCAGACTGCTCCCAAAGGAATGGTCTCAGCCTCCCAGAGCCCTCTGTCTGCACCCTCTCCCTTGGTTCAGCTCCAGCCACCTCACCGACAGGGATAAAGCGGAGGAGCTCACCAATCCAGCCTGAAACAACCCTCCCTCTCCCCTTCCTTCTCTGCAGGCTTCATTTTCTGTAAGATCAGTGAGCGCATGTGGCTGCAACATGCTGGTGGGAGCACTTGGAAGTGGCAGGGTGCTACCTCTCAGCTGTGTAATTGGGGGTAGGGCAGATGCAGAGTGCGCCTTTTGCAGCATTGTCATCTTCAGTCAGATTAAGCCAACTGCGGAAGGGCGTTGCCTTCTCTCTACAGATGCACTGAAGCCTGCCAGAAGAAAGAGGAGGATGGAGAAGGTGAGGCAGTAAAGCAAAGCTCCTGGCACAGCGCTGCGCAGAGCCGTTCACACCAGCATGAGCAGAGACGGCTGTCAGTCCCCTACACCTGCCAGGTTGCACACTGCTTGGCTCCCCGGAGCCTCTCCAATGCTCAGCCCCTGCACGTGTCCTCCATCGTGTATTTATCTGCCTCAGACTACAGGTTCCTCCTGAAGCGGAGCAATGAGGTATGGGAGAGCAGCCAAGGACTGCCAGCACAAGCACAGCTAGGGGAACACTCAAACTGACCCACAAACAGAATGCAGGCAAGGTAGAGTTGTTTCTCCTCCAACCACGACTGGTTAGTCACTTGGCCTCAGTTTCAAAATAACACGCTGCTCAATTTTTCTTTTTTTTTCTTTTTTTGGGGGGGGGGGGGGGGGGGGGGGGAGCAGGGTTGTGCACAGAATACAGTAAAATTACCAGTGTCCTCATATGAGCATTTACTCACTAGACAATTGAGCTCATCTAATTAAGGAGCATTAAACCATCTTCTCTGTTCCCTCTATCTTTGTTACACTATCGGCTCAACAATTCTGTTCTCCATGGGCATCACAGAACACCCTGTGACTGCTACTGGAGTGTGCCAGACACCAGTGGCAAGGGAGTGAATGCGTAAGCAAAGACTTCAGCTGTAGTATGTGCTAGCTGCTATGCAAATCAATGCATTTCTCCTTGCCTCCCTTTATTAACGTTAATATGCTCTCAGGTAAGTCAAACTAAACAGCAGACTTCTCCCCATCCTGTTCTCACTCTCCTTGTCTCTGACGCATCACAGCCTGCAGTTGTCCCCGCCAACCCCTCATGCGCTTGCTCAGCATTCACCTCCATGGGTGATCGGAACCAGAAATGCAGGAACAAGTCCATCAGGATTTATCAAAAACTCAACTCTCAGCAATCAATTTTCTCTTTTAAAGCACCACAGTTTTCTGGGTTCCACCTGCTTCCAGGGTGCAAGTCACAGCAGTGCTTCTTTGTGCTGCTACAACAAATACCTACAGAGCAGCTGGTACATACACTCTCTAGGCATAAAGGCGCAAGCTTACTGCTGATTCTACATAGGACAGATCCACCGAGGTTTAGGGCATGCTGCAACACGTCACTACAGAATATACCTGCAAGTAGTGACATTCACAACAGGCAAATTCTTATAAGAAAAACCCACCCACAACACAGATTCCCCAGGGCTGCTCCTGGAATCTCTGATCACACACCCAGCTTCCCTGGCCACTGGAAACCCCTCTCAGAGGCTCAGGACAGCTATAACTTGTTTCTTACTCCAAATACATCTTATTTCTCAATCTCTCACTGTATACCACAGAAATTGTGAAGGCAACATTTCTTGCCATTAATGCGTTAACAAGCCCTCCCATGCAGCTTCTGCACATACTCAGAAGTGAACTGTTATTGTCCTCAGCTGAAGTCACTCAGCTGGTGAGGAGTACCACACCAGGTGCCAGACCCCATAAGAAAGCTGATGGTCATCCACTGCATCTTTTATCAGCCCCAGATGGGATGGAGGGAAGCAGTAAACACGGCATTCAGATTCCTTTGTCCAGGCACAAGAGCTTGTAGAAACTATGCCACTGCAGTTCACAGAAAGTTTTCCTCATAGGGGAGGGTATTGCTTGCTCAGCTACCTCTGCTGATCAGCCCAGGTCTGTCTTACTACAAGCATCTCGCAGACACTTGCAAGGAACCGTACAACTCCTCCCTTCCATGCAGGGCACACTAATGCTGTGCCAAAAGTGGTCTGAATCCTCATGTTTAAATCAGCGACCAAGGTAATGCATGTCTCCATCCTCAGCAATGCTCATGTCGGTCAGAAGTCACACACTGCCAGGGAGCCTCTCCCCCAGGCAGCACACAAAGGTGCTGAGATAACTGTCCCCTCAAAGGCCACAGACAGGGGCTGGCTCATCCACAGCCCCTCATCTTCCTAGGCCTCTTTCTCCCTCCTCTGCCAGGAGCTCCTACGTCCCTACTCAAGAGCCCTCATCCCTCGTTCAAGCAGGGGACAAACCGCTCCTGAGGGCTGCCCAGGTCCAGCAGTCACCCAGCTCATCTGCAGTGCCCAGTGCAGGAGAAACAGGGCAGTATTTGCATGCTCCAGGATCATCTTTCAAAGGCATTTTGGCCTTTTCCACCCAGTACAAAGTAAGACAGACAGGGGAGCTTAATCCCAACTAGTGTGACTACAAAACACCTTCACTCATTTCAAGAAGTTACTTTTGTTCTATAAACAAGCAACAAAAATTCAGGAGATGACCAACAGGCTGATTTAGCCTCAGCAAGGACAGAGGGCTCTCCTCACCTCCAAACTCCCCTCCCGCCCCAGGGACACCACCAACCCTGCCAGCCTTGCATGCTGAGTACACCCTGCGAGGCCTCACGGGGCAGAAACAATGCTGGGCTCCCACAGGCACTCCAAACTAGCACAAAGATTTTATTGAACAAGGCACTAAAAATTGCTTCACCAGCCACGCTCGTCACCTATAAAAGTTATCACTGACGGCCTGAGAGCACGATCGCAAATGCCACAGCCTCAGGGATGCTAGAGGTTATCAGTGAAGCTTCAACAGCCCAAAAGGAAGGGAAGCAAACGAGAGTTGCTGTAAGCCCCAACAGCACAAACGGCTTCTGTAACACCTCAGACAAGTCTCCCATCTGCACGTGGAAGGGGAAGCACCACACATCCTGGCAAACTGCTTAAGGAATAGACGGGAAAGAGATCAAACACCAGGAACGAGCTATAGTGCAAGCACTTCTGACATCAGTTAGACAGCCAGCATTTGTGGCAATATGGGACTTCAGCAGGTGCCTGGTCCAGAGCAGCCCTGGGCATCACATGCTCACGTTCTCCACAGCCAAACCCACCCGGCTCCGGGCAGGCCCTGCACACCACCGCCCTTCAGCCGCCCGCCCCCCGCCCCGGCGGCTCACTCACCGAAGTACTCCTTCTTCATGTGCATCTCCAGCTCCTTCTCCAGCTCCAGCGTCAGCGCCTCCAGCCGCCTCTCCGCCTGGCTGGGGCCGCTCTCCCGGCACGGCGTCACCTGGTAGGGGAGCTTGAATTTGGGAGCCGAAGCAGAGCCTTTGGTCGGGCTGTAGGAGTAGGGGGGCGCCGCCTCGGGGGCGGCGGCCGGGTGCTGCTGGTCGTGCCGCGGCGGGGACTGGGCATGGATCTTGTGGTAGACGTCCCCCAGCTCGGGCACGGCGCCGTCCTCCTGCAGGCCGGGCCCCAGCAGGGAGGAGCGGGGCGAGGGCAGCTGCAGCTCGGGGTAGGCACTCATGGAGCCGCGGGAGCTCCGCGAGCTCTGGCTGGAGATGCTGGAGCGGGGGCTGACCACGGCGGCGCCCGCCGCGCCGCGGCCGTCGGGGCCGCAGAGGCTGGAGCGAGGACTGGCCAGGGCGAGCCCGGCGCCGCCTGCCCCCTCCGGCTCGGCGCTGCCCGGCGGGCCGTACCTGGAGTCCGAGTAGCTGGAGCGGGGGCTGGTGGTGCAGGAGTACTGGCTGGCGGTGCTGGAGCGGGGGCTGGCGTGGCGCTGGTCGTAGCCCATGCTGATGCCGCTGGTGCGGTTGCTGCTGGGCTTGCTGCTGCCGCCGTCGTAGCTGGTGAGGCTGGCGCGGGGGCTGGAGTGCTTGCTGGTGTCGCTGGCCGTGCTGGCGTAGCTGGAGCGGGGGCTGAGGGCGGCGCCGTCGTACTGCACCAGGCTGGCGCGGGGGCTGCCGTACTTCTCCTGGCCGGGCACCGCCAGGCTGGAGCGGGGGCTGGAGAACTTCTCGTAGGGCAGCGCGGCCGCGCCGCCCAGGCTGGAGCGCGGGCTGGAGAACTTGCCGTGCTCGGCGACGGGGCCCGGCGAGGAGGCGGCCAGGCTGGCCCGCGGGCTGGCGGCGCCGTATTTGCCGTCCGGGCCGCCGGGCGCCCGCCCGCCGCCCTTGGCCACGTAGCCGCCCTCGTAGGCGCTGCCCGCGGCGTAGCGGTAGCCCTCGGCCGAGTAGCGCTTGCCCTTGTCGGCGAAGCCGCTGTAGCAGGGCAGCGCCACCTCGGAGCGGGTGCACAGCCCCTCCTCGCAGCACGGCGGCCCCGCGGCCGGCGGCGGCTCGGCGGCGGCGCGGCCGTTGGCGGCGCGGAGCGGGGCGGCCGGCGCCGCGGGCGGGTAGGCTTTGCCGCAGGGGGCGGCGGCGGGGAAGGCTTCGGCGGGCGGCGGCGGCGCGGCGGTGCCGTTCATCTTCCGGCCCCGCTGCTCCGCCGTCATGTGGGCGGCGATGACCCGCTTGGTCTCCTCCAGGTCGGGGTGCAGCGCCAGGTCCCGGCGGCCGCCCCGGCCGTACGGACCCTCCGGGCAGGGCTCGTAGAGGGACAGATCCTCCATGAACTTGGTGGCCTTCAGTGCCATGTCCTCCTCGTACTTCTCCATGCTCGGCCGGAGCCCCGCGGGGCGGGGGAGGGACGCCGAACTCTCTGCGAAAGCACAGCCCGGAGCAGAGAAAGAAAAGGGGGGGGGGGGGGGGGGCAGCCCCCCAAAATAAAACCAAAAAACACCTCAAAAGAAAGCCCCTTCCCGCGGTCCTGGCGGGGCAGCAGCGAGACGCGGCTCCTTCTCCGGAGGGCTGCGAGGCGGCGACCAGGCGAGGCGGCAGTCACCTCAGCGGCATCCCCGCGCCGCGGCGCTCGGCTCGGTACGGCCGGGCTACCCGGCGGAGCGCGGTGAGCAGAGACGAGGAGCCCCTGTGTCACTTTCCAGCCTTAAATAAGTTGCTCGGTCCAGTCAATGGCGCGCTGCGCGGAGGAATTTGCGCTCGGCGGCTCCCTGCCCCCGCCGCCCCCGGCCGGCCGCCCCGCGGCGGGGCCGCGGCCCGGCCCGCACCCCCGGGCGGGGGGCGAAGGCGGCGGCCGGCCCGGAGGGGCTTTGCGGCGCTGCGAGCGGAGCGCGGGGCGCGGCGAGGCAGGGACTCCTTTGTGTGGGGCAGGAATGCGAGGAAGGAGACTGGGCGCTGCGTCCCGCTGGAATGTAGTTAATGCCGGAGCCAAACAATGATTTTCACCGAGTCAGTCAGGGAGAGGGCGGCTGCGGCGCTGCTCGGCGGCGGGGCCGGCAGCTCCCCTCCGCACCGCCCGCTCTCCTCCTCGGCCGGCGCTCACCGAGCCCTGCCCGGGGCTGGCGGGCGGGCTGTGCCGCTGCTCGTCGCGGACCGGGAGGCGGCGAGGCTGTCACCGCGCCCCGGACCGTCGCCGGGCGGGAAGCGTAGGGCTGAGGAGAGTCCTCGCGCGGGGGCTCGGCGGAGCGCCCTGAGGGAAGCCGTGCACGGAGGGGTCTGTCAGGGAGGGAAGCGCTGCACCGCCGCCCGGGGTTCCCGCCTTCCGGGGAGCTCCGCCGCTCTCGCCCCTGACTGGAACTTTCCGGCGGGACCCGCGGCCTCGTCCCGCCGCGGGAAGGGGGCAGCTCTCGTCCGCCCTCCTGCCGGGGCTGCGGCCGGGCAGCGCCAAGTAAAATAACTGACATCTCGGTGGTGTCTGCAGCGGCCGGGGGTTGTGGGGTCAGCCCTCTGCTGCAAATGACTCGCACCTGTGCAAAATCCCCAGAACCGGCCAGGTGACTCTGCTGAAAGGACCTGTGCTTTAGCATGGCAGCTGATAATTATTTGCAGTTATTTATTTAGTCTTAAAAAAAAAAGGCAGTACTAAGACATATGATAAACATATTGTGGCCTAAAGCAATCTATGAATTGACACGAGTTTAAAAAAGCATGCTACTGTCTGTGTAACTTTGCAAGAGCCTCATCTGTTGATCCGGTAACAAGCAAGACCCAGCACTGCTTGCCATTTACATCAGTGTACACACGAAACAGGCTGTCAGAAACCACCACCCCAAAATGGCTACTGAACTGAGACCTCCAATACTAAACCATAGCCTACAGTTAATTTTTTTTTGCAACTAAGCTGCAAATCCCTGACAATCATTTGTGTTGATGGCAGAAATGCTGACGAAGCCTTAACAATAGGTACCTGAGCCATGTCCTTACGCTGCTAGGTGCTGAGCACCCCATGAGGAGAGAAATGTGTTGCAAGTTTGAGCTGTAGGCACTCTGCCGTGCCAAGAACATTTTATCCTGTTATCATGACTAATTAAACATTAAAAGCAACTGTGTACTTAATGTCCCCAGCTGTGGAGGGCAATTGATTGGCAATCTGTTTGTTTGTGCGTGCAGGGGTGGCAAGCAAAAAAAAAAAACCAAAACACCACAACAAATCATGTAAATGTGCAGAGCAAGACCTGAAAAGCAAATCTATTAGACGTGGGAGAGGTAGTCCACTGTCAATGTGAACAGATGTGCAAATATAACAAATCTTGGGAGTCAAGTGCTCTTTCCTAATATGTGTTCACATCTTTCATTGCACTTTTTGCCGATCTCCTAAACAAGCTGTTACCATGTGCTTCCGCAGCTTACTACTTGTGGAACAAGTTCCATTTCACCTCTAGTCTGCAGGTGTGTGATGGTGGAAAGTGCCTCTTGCAGTTGTGCACCCTGGTGCACACCATCGCTGCTCCAACTAACACAGGACAGGCCCTCGGCGTCAGCAGCAAAAGCTTCCCAGCAAACGTGCCACGGCACTGAGCGGGATCAAGTCCCCGACCCATTCAAGCCTTGGACTTTCTGGTAAAGCTGCCAGCAAAGACACAAACGGTGCTGTTAGCCACGTAGCATGGACACGTACCTGCCAAGAACAAAGAGAGGTTCCTTCCACAGAGCACATGGAAATCACCATTAACTTAGGCCCTCATCTCCCCCACCCGGGACTCCTGCACAAAGTTCCTCTGGGGCAGTGGGCGTCTCACAGGCTGCTGCCTTCAAGTGCACCAGTGCAGAGCTCCTTCTTCAATCGTCCCTGGGGCCTGTAGGATGTCCTCTCCTGTTACTGTCTTTGAACTACTTACTGCTGGTTTTCATAAGGTTGTCTTCCTGAGAAACTAGGAGAGGCTTATGGACAACCTGGGAACTTGGTCCATCAGAGCACATGTAAAGAAAAATTAATTTTGTCTTAAGTTTTTGTTTTGTTTTTTAAAAAAGACTTTACAACATTAGATAACTTTACTATTAATCTAACAGAGTGGGTAGGACACGTTGGGAGGCCCTGCCTGTGTGCTCATGCAAGGAAGCATTTTGAGGAGCTATCTTTACAGCAGGAACTGCAGAGCTGATGCTGTGCGAAGTCAGAAGCATAAGCTACAGCAGGAGCTTGTTGTCCTTGTGTAGCTCTGTCCTCCTGAGCCACAAATCTGCTCTTGTTCCACCTTTTGAGGCAGCACCGTTCTATACTGCTGCCAGCAGGTAGCAAGTTTCTACAGTAAGCCTCTTGGTACATAAGTCATTAAAGCACGTGCTTTCTTGAGTATGAACTCATGGGAGAAACGTACTGGGGACCGAGAGAATCTGGGGAATCTAAGGAAACAGGCCTTTTTAGTGAGCAATGTGGATCAAATGATGCAAATCACTTACTTTCACTGTTGAAAGCTTATGCTCAGTAAGCAAACCCTGAAAGCAAGGCCCACCTGAGCCTGCTGCAGCCCTGGTCCAGAGTATCCCTGCACAGTCTTCCCATCTCAGCCCTGCGACGGGGGCAATGCTACAGACCCGCTCTTCACCAGTAAATCGTACTGCTGTCATACACATAATGAACATAACATTTATCCACGCTGTAGCCACAGATGTAGCCCACATGGGTGAAATAAATGTGTTTGCAGTGGTACATAGCACACTCAAGCGCTGCTGCATTTCTCATAGAGGACCATATGTGCCGGGCTGTGCAAACAAAAAGTGTAGAGTTAAAAGCAAGTACCCCCATCACTCTCCTTACTGGTATATACAAGAAAACCCAAAGTACTATGCAATTACGGCTTGACAATCCTGACGTGGTTTTCTCCCCATTTTATTTTAAACATATTTGCTTAATTTTAACAACCAGCAGTAAAATGTATATATTGCAAAAAGACTCACACTTGCACAGCTAAGAGCACAAGAGCTGTCATGGAGTATTATAAAAGCTGAATTTCATTTCTTAATTTGGTGTGGTAATCCTTACGCCTGATTTTAAGTTATATCAGTAAATCAGATATTAAGGAAAGCCAGCTGCTTCTGTTAAATAAACTCCTTTGTCTAAGACTTAAAGGGAGCAAAAAAGCCAGGTGGAGTTATTGATCTGTGAATATCAGCTGGCTGGGCCTCACAGGCGGTGCACTCCTGTTTCTTCTAATTGCCCGTGCCTTCAAGGAAACGCTGCCCAAGCCAGCAGGCGGGGAGACCTGATGGTCTGCTGTGGATTTTGTCTCCATGAGTTGTAAACAGTTTATTACCAACAAAAGAGAGAATCTGTAAATGTAAGAATTCACCAGTGGAACTTTAGCCCTATTGAAGACAATGGCAAAAATCCCACTGACTTGTGTTGCAGTGTGTATCAGATGTGGTTTTACTGACACAATGCAGGAGGGAGTTCTTCGTCTCACTTCAACAATTTAACAATTTGAAGCTGCTCCACAGATTTGCTTATTGAATTGGATGCTACCTGATTTTTTGCAATTTCCCTCCTTGTCTCCAACATTAAGAAAAAAATTAAATGATACCTTGAAGTCCACAGGGTAAATAAGACTTATTATTACTCAGGGATTTACTGTTCTGATTTCCAGTTTTAAAATTGATTGGTTTCTTGGTGAGGAATGTAATGATTATTCTTTTTCTCTGGTCTGTTTTAAGCCTGATTAAAAAACAAAACAAAACACCAAAATACTTGTGAAATTTGTACAAAAATTATGCTGAGGAATGTTTTTATTTTGGGAGGGGGGACTGAAGATTTTATTTTATTTGAAGTGGTAGCTGTACTGTGCTTTATATTGCTTTGTTTTGCTTGTTTAGGTCCTGTATGTTAATTTGTGTTGTGATAACTTTAAGTACAAGCAAGCTTTTTGGAATATGAAGTTTGGATATTAATATGTATATGGACTTCGGTGATTTGTTTGCAAATCACCTTGTTCTGACGTTTTTGCAGTTGATCACAGCTTTTAAAAGTTGAAATTATTGAATGTGTTTTAGGGCACCATCTTCTGGTAGACAGAACACATAGTATTTGAATGGCTACCTTTGCTAGGCACAACTATTTGAAATATTTTTGACTAACACTACTCTGCAGGCTTACAGGTCATTTCTCATTCTACATCCGCAATAAAACACTATTTAACATTTTTTACATTCTTCTTATTCATTGCAAATGCAGCTATTCACTGTGCTGCACAAATGTAGCTTGGGACAGACCCTGTAAAATTCCAGTCACAACAGGCACTTTGTGAGCACGCTAGGTTAGACAGACAACATATGTCCAAGCACTTACGATTAATACACCATTTATGTATCTTATTTCTTTTATAGCTTCATCTTCCACCTCTCTTACATATTTCAGACAATAACACTTATGGCCAAAGCAGTTTATTGGTTCATACTTCGGAGACTGCAGATGGCCTTAGTCATACTTTCTTGCAATCACGGGACATAATCCCTGTATGTTCAAACACCATCAGTTAGCTTAATAGCAGCCACTACATTTGCACAAATACATAATTTAGTTAGCCAGCTCAGTTAGCAGTGCACCCACTTAGTACTTTTAAGGTGGTCTTAGGTTATATAGCTTCTTATTTCAGAGACTTGGAAATACGGAAACAAACTTGGGTCTCTACAGAGCTAAAACGTATCTTGACATGATAAAAAGAAAGTCCGGATTACCGTACTGCAAACCATCATCTGGCAAAGAAATCAGACAGCATTAGTGCATTTAATAAAAAATAGAAAGCTTCATGAGGGCCAGACTGCCATACACATGCCCCCTATTCTTTGCTGGTGACAAGTATCAGACTAACTGTATGTGCCTCTTTATGCCCATTCACGACACGAGGCAGGCTACGAGCACTGACCTCCTGACCTGACAATACAATGCACTTCAGCTATGATGAGAAGGATTATTGCAGAAGAAAGAGGACATTAGTTTGTTGAGAACACCAATTACATTTACATTGCATGGTATTTTCCATATAAAATGGTATTATAGAGATAACACTTGTTAACTGAAAATAATGAACAAATTTTCAAGAAGCATAGAGCTGTTCCGTAAGCAATGGAACTAAGGAAGGCCGGTGTCCTACAGGTCTGTATTCTGCATCCTTTGCATTCTCCAGCTTGTAACCCCCTCTCCAGATCCCCAATAATGCTGCAGTCCTGTCACTCCCTTTGTCCCACAGAGCTCTCCCACTGCTACGGGACTTACCCCAGTCCTCAGCCACTATAGACCGTACCTCCAGGTTCCTCCCACCATATTCACCTGCATCCCTCAATAGACTTGTCCGTGCCCTTCTGTCTCTGCCACTCCTCCTCTACATCATCTGTAATTCTCTCCCAGGTCTACCTATGTACTGCCTTCTCTCTGTCCCCTTTGTAATATCCACAGCTCCTAGCAGCTTCCTAAGGCTCTAGTTAGGTATCTTAGCCGCCCTCTTTTCCCCAGCACACTCCTGCTACCTCCAGTTATCACTGGTTAGATGCACAAGATGCAGCGAACTCCCACGTGGACTTGCATACAGACCCACCAGCAGGTAGGTGCGTGAGTACCACACCCACAAAGGCTCAGTGCTACCCCAGACGCACGTCTGTGGGTCTGTCTGTCCTTATCTACAGCCACTTACTTGGAGAATTGCAGTAGCTTTGAGGTCACTGATGTAATTGCTTCATGTTTGCAAGTAGCTTCAAATGTTGCTGGAGAGGACTGGCAGAGCAATTCTGTAAGGATCTGTGTAGGAAATCATACTGAAAGTTTCTCACTTTTTCTCATATGAGTGAAGAAGTATGCTGATGAGAAAGACAATGACATATATGTAAACAGCAATTTTTTCTCTTAATGTAAACAGATATCAAGCTATATCTAGGAGTACATATATTTACTTCATCCTACTCCTCCCTTAAAGAAGAATTGAGGCCTCCAAATCAAAGCATTAAATTGCCTCCCCCTCCTATTCCTTTGTCTGTAGGTGTATGTTCTCTGTAATCATTCTGCTTAGACACTAGTCCAGAAATAATGTCAGGCAAGCAAAAAACAGATGACTGACTTGTGTAAGATTTATTACTTTGATCCTAGTTTCTGCTTTATTGCACGTTCAATATTTTAGATGCACAAAATTGAAGGCTTCTGGTCCTTATAGCTGCAAAGAGAAGACAGACAATATCTCTACCTATCGGCATAGAAACAGAACACAGGGAAACCCCAAATTTATTTTCCTTAATTCAGTGTTTATTCAGTTTTCTAATCCAAATTTAAAATTTTGGGGCAGTAGAGGTAAGGCTTAAAGCAGATATCAGTGGTATATACGAACTGAACACAAGCCTAATTTATCTTCTGGGTTCTAAAAAATGGTTAGCAAGAGGTCTTTGTTGTAAAGGTCAGAACTCGAAATGGCACGTCAATCTGTTTGCCAGCTGTCAGAGTCAACAGGCCAGGAAAGCATGCATCTCTCTCTGCGGTTCAACAATGAAATGGTTTCATAAAGTAAAATGAAAACGTCACGTAGAACTACTACGAACATTAAATGGTTATCTACAGGTTAAAGTTGCTCTTCAGGAAATGGGCTGGTACAAGGCTGTCTGTCATTATGTCCCCAAAAGTTCTTTCTCCTGAATGGTTATCAATCGCTCCTGGAGGGCGATTCTCTAGATGCTTTGAGAATCAGATAGGTAGCGCTTCTGCCCTTTTTTTTTTTTTTTTTTACAATAAGATTGCGGGAAAGTCGTTACAAATTTCTTCACCATAAGTCAGAGCAGCTTAATTAATCTCTAGTTAACTGTTCTATATCAGTGGTGGTCAATATTCCTTTCCCTGCTCCACTGCAGAAAAGGGATATTGAACTAATAGCATACAAAACCAGATGGTAGATACACTCTCAGCTGCATTCAAGAATGCTAAAATATTCCACTATTTTTCTTATTCTTTTCATACACGGCACTCAAATTCACCAAGTATATAAAAAAATACAAGTATCAAGAATGAATTGTTACTATGAAAAGCAGCCACAAAAGCTTATCTCCATTACAGAAATTTGCATCGGTATAAACAAACAACTAGAGAATGCTGTGACAGAAGAGCCAATTTGTATCACTGCAAATAGCAATTTGTAGACTGAATTAATGAGCCTGGCTCAAAAATTGTTAGTGAAGACAGAGCCTACATCAGAGTTGCCAAGCTAAGGCACTGGGAATAATTTCTCCTCCATTTTAACATTTAAATCTTGTGTCTTCCAACTACACTTCCTTCTATATCAATATTACTGCTATTAGGAGTTGAACAAATTGTCAGTTGAAAAGTGGCTTGCCTTTTTTTTTTTTTTTTTAATTACTTGAAAGCTTAATAAATGCTTTGATTTATAATTTGCTTTCAAGGGCAAGAGAAAGTTTAAGTTGGAAAATTCTCCATTAATACAATGTTGGTGACTAGTAGCCAATTAAGGACATTCATACTCCATCAGTTCTGAAAAGCAGTTTTTCATTTAGCACAGAAGCAGTTTACATTTTTAGTGGTTCATTCAGTATTGCCAAACTTAACAAGAACCGAATAGAACAGCTGACGCTATATGAACAGGCTGTCGTATGTTCTATAGAAGCAGCCTGCGTAAAGAAAGTGTATTAAAAATCACTCACTTTAAAGTACTTCACAGGAAGGATCTAGGAGCATTTTTTGGCCATCTGACTAATTACTACCCAGACAAGAGCAGCACAATTACATCTGCTTAACACATCAAGATGTAGTTGCTTATATAGTTAAATTCTAGACTACCTTTCATGCTGCAAAACAAATGATGATGCATCATTAAAATTACTTAATGCTTCTCTAAAACTTAACCTAACCAGTGTCCTGCAGTGGTACCCCTCCATCTAAAATACAATGCCTCGATAATTCTGAACATTTTTGCAATCTGGCCTTATTGACAGAGTTGTCTACTGCCCTGAGAAACTACTATGAGTATCTTCTTGGACAGCAGCATCCCAAATACTTTAAGAAAATCATTTGAGTCCTGTCATCTCATGCTGTTAACACTAATAACTTAAGAAGTAGAAGCCACCCCGCCTCTTCTTCACCCCCAAATCTGTTGTTGTGATTTATTTCAATTCAGCTGATACAACACTCAACTTCCAAGTCACAAACACTCTCAACTTCAGTAAAACTAATGCAATAAAGTTACCAGAATTATAGTCTCTACTGTTAAAATAAACAAAAAAGAGTTAGAAAGCTAAATTCCTGTATACCAACCAGTACAAGCAGGGAAATTTCTCAGGTAGTGAGAGAGAGAGGATCACACTATCTTAGACATGTTACACATGCCATCAGCTTAGATAAAGCTTTGACGTGTCACAATGAGAAGCACATCTTATTCCACAGATAACGAGCTATTTGACAACTAATTTAATAAACCAGTAATTTTATTTTTAGTAAAGCTTAAAAAAAGAAAATGTCAGCCTTAATTTTTGGAAGGTGTAATCAGACATATTAAATTCTAGCGCTTCAACTGTTTATGGCAAGAACTATAAAAGCTTCCCACTGTAGCACTGAAACTCCTTGCTGTAACGCCTCTTATTTACATTTTACCTCTCCGTCTTCACTCATGCTGGCCAAGAAGCAACTAACTCAAAAGGATTTAATTTCACGGTGGAGTATTATGCCTCCAAACAAGCCACTGCATATGATTATTACTACCTAAAAGAAGAGATAAAACATTAATTGCATTGTAGAATCGTAGTTTTGCACTGCATTGGCAAGTTAACACTGATGACGAACTGGCCTTTGTACAAGACAGAACCAGATGCAAGAACCAAAACCTAAAACAGTGCTGGTTTTCATTTTTGTTACATTCTGCTTCTATACAGTTAATATCTTATTTAAAATTCATTCAGTTTGCAAACTGTAACACAATAAATCTTGTCTTCTCAATTCCTCTGCTCTGTAAGGCTAACTCTGCATACTTATCTATGAATAGAAACAGTTTTGGTTCACTAACACGAAGTTGGAAAGTAATTTCAGTAGTGACAGAAATGGCCAATTAATGTGTTCTAAGAATCAACACTGACAGTTTTGAGAGCTACCAACAGTTAAACGAATGCAGTAGGTTTTAAGATACTGATTCTAAACATCGAACTTTTGTCCTGTGCACAAAGTGTAACGTGTAAGAGACCAGTGCTTCCTTCTTTCTGAAGGCATGAGGTGCTGAAAGCATGTGTGGTGGTGCAAATGCTCCAACTGAAGAGGCCAATAATTGATTGTCCAAGAAAAAAAACATTCACAAAAGTTTTATTAAAAAAATTCCCCTTTCACCTCAAACAAGTGAAGCTTAAGTTCTGTACTACTAGGTTATGTTTAGAAAAATGAAAATAATACAGTAATTTTTGAAGGCTATACATTGTAAAATCCCATAAGTCAGCATAAACTTGGACTGTGCAAGCAAATATAGCAAGTATTTCAGATGTCATTTATTTGGTCCATCAGATGTACAGTATAGTAGTAGTATCTGAGTTTACAAAACATCAAATATAAATAACCTGAAACTGTAACAATACACAAAAATTTGCTTCTTACATTGACATACCAGGCAGTACAAGCTGAAAAACTTGAGTAAATTAACAGTTTTACAGTAATGTACATAGTGCCAGTTAAAGTTTAAGAACACTGTTAAAACATGGCACTAATTCGCTTTATTGAATTTTCTTCTTTACTTGTTCAGGGTGTGAAAAATGTTTAGGACTAGGCTAAAAATTCTTTTCTTCAAGCAAAAAAAAAAAAATAGTAGTTACTTAAAATCTGGGCATCAGATGATCACCCTTTAGTAAACAAGAGTAGGTTTTTTTTGTCCTATTGAATTATACCTAAAAGGTATTTACACAAAAATAACATGCTTTTTTCATGACTGTTTAAGCAAATACTTATTTGTAAGTATTTATAAACTATGTTTCTACTACATTTAATATATGGAATTAATATGGAAAAACTTCTGAAAGAGTATTGAGATGAGAGCTTTTATCATCAAGAGAAACAGACAAATTATTTAAGCCAGTGGTTTGGTATTCACTTGGAACAAAGGCCTTAAAATTAGACTAGTTCTGGACATTTTTCACATCCCAACGTTACTGTATGCTGTTACTGTATTACATTATCTGAATCGTTTTGTGAAGGGGCATTTGCATGTTCAGTCTAATGCTATAATTTCATCTTGCTCTTCTGTCTGCTCAGTACGCACTCTCTTTGTACTGACGCACTCTTTATCTTCTAGTTTTCTCTTGCGGCTTTTGTTTTCCATATCATCATCAACATTGCTTGAAGTACCTTCATCTTCAGAATCAACAATCAATAGATCGTCTTGGTCTGGAGCTGCAAAATACATGTTTTTTAATTCAAATGGATACTGTAAAGATAGTCTACTGTCAAACCAAATTTCATACATAAAAATAAGAATGTCTCTAATACAACAAATACATCTTGGAGCATTCTTTATCCATATTCTTTGTCACTCGACTGCAAGAGTATTTTGAATTTCTCTGAAATCAGTATAAAATAGGCTTTTCACATTGTTATTCCCTCT
This sequence comes from Phoenicopterus ruber ruber, assembly GCA_009819775.1. NCBI lineage: Eukaryota > Metazoa > Chordata > Aves > Phoenicopteriformes > Phoenicopteridae > Phoenicopterus > Phoenicopterus ruber. The sequence goes on from CM020227.1 coordinate 13,272,230, forward strand.
TCACTAGACGTATAGAAAATATTGCAATAACTCCAAAATACAGGAAATGCATTAGCACGATTTTTTTTTGCATGTACAAAATAGAAGAATTGCATGCTACCTGCAGCAGTCCTTGAGAAAAGAACTTTTATACACACTGAGCTGTAGTCCAGCCTCTCCTTTCACTAGTGCATTCAACACAACTCCCACTAGAAGCCATGCTCCATGAGAGAGAACATGCAAAGAGAGGGAGGAGTGGAAGGGTGAGCAGACTTAAAGAGCTAAAGGATAACAATGGATAGTATAAAGAAGGGAAAACAGAACCAAACATGAACTTTCAAGACATCTAGTGGATTTTGTTTGTTTTGAAGTACAAATTCATTGTAAAAACTAATTTTATGCTAGTTTTTTAAATATAATTTTTTTATATATCATGTTTTATATAATTTGAAATCAATTTTAGCAATACTCTCGACATTTAATCTCGCCTGAAACAAGAGGCAAGTGGAAGCGACTACATACTTGTGCACGTATCTTAAATAGGACCATCTGACAGGCAAAGGAACATCACCCAAAAGTGTAAGACAGAACTACAGATACCTAACTTACATCTGTCACAAGAAGTATTCAGATTCATACGCTATCCCTATAAAACAGTATGACGTTTCCAGTACATTAGCCTTCAGTGCTTAAGCATCCCATATTCACTTAAGTTAAACTATTTTGAGTATGTTCAAAGAAACACTTTACATTAGTAAGGTGATGGTACTTCTTCCTGGATAGCAAACACTATTTTCTTGCCATGCTTTGCTTGACAGGTGAAAAATAATTATTTTGTAAGCAGATAATAAAGATGTCTTCTTAAATTAACAAAATGAAACATGATCAAAGACATCCACAAAGTAATTTTTAATCTGTAGGGAAAAAGTGAAATTTGGTTGATTCTTTTTTGTCAAGCAATAGTGTGACCATCAGATAGAATGGGTCTAACTTTATTTAAATCACTGTGCAAATGATGCACTTAAAGCTGACACCCTACCAAGTCCTTGCAAGTTAAATAATATAATTTCAAGATGTACCTACTGTAAGCCTTTGTAACAATCTTAAATGTGCATTTTGTAATAACTGTAAATGTGCATTTTTCTATTTAATATTGTATTTATACACAGAGGCAACTTAAATGCCTTTTATTTCACGTTGGCAAAGTTAAGTCATAAAACTGAAGACAGCTATTTTAATTGGACTGCACTACTGAAAGACTATTTTGTTTTATTTGATATTGATTACTGTTATTTACCTGTTGATGTTGAGGGTTGTGCTCCATCATCACTACCATTGGTAATGTTCTTGGATGTTGGTTCTGATGGTTTAGGCCCAACTTTTTCAGGGGTATCGCCAACAACTTCAAATTCTACATCTTTTTCTAGGTCTTCACTGCAGAAAAATACACATGCTTTTAAACAACCAGGTGAAAATAAACAACTGTCTTTTTCACAAAGAAAGTATGTCATTCAAGTATTACAGCACCCTGCAACTATGACAAAATGAGAAAAACATTAAAAAGGAGGAAAATCTGTTTAGTCCTCCTTTATAATTTATGCTTTGTCTATTCATAAACACTGTTCCACCCAGTGCCATGACTTAAAATGCTTAGGAGTGAGAAAAATCATTACCTGAGCTTACCTTTCTTCCTCAATGTCACATTCCTATTCTCACTGAAAGTGCAGTGTGTTAATTTACTGTATATGATATGTATATTACGTATCCAGGGTTAAATACACACATCAATTATTTCAAAGTGACTTCTATTTGCATTGCTGTATCTGAACACAGGTGGTCAAGCAGAGGGATCTACTACCCGAGCAGGCTGGGGTGGGGGTGGGGTGCCTTTTTAAGTTTTGTTTTGTTTTTTAAATGGCAGGTTTTTGCTTGTTGGTTCCCCCAAAAGTAAATTTGGTTTTGCACTGTATTTTTATGTTGTGTAATGAGAAATTATTCAAATAAACTTTTTCGAATTACTGTTGTAAAAAAGAAAAACAACCAAAAAACCCACAACAAAAACCAAAACAAACCAAACCCCCCTAAACTCTATAAATTCATAAGAAATAACAATTCCTCTTTTACCTCTGTATTTTATTTCTGCACCTTAATCTTTGAGCTTTATTCATGAACTTAAAATTCTGAGTTGAAAATTCCCTGTGGAACTGTCCCACCTACATACACAAAAATACTTATTTCTGAATCCTTACCTATGAAGCACATTGATTAACAGCGTATAGTCCTGGAGGAAATCATCTGCTTGTAGTCGAGTGCCATTTCGAATTCCGAAGTCTGATAATTTCCTGTGGTTATTTGCTACAAAAATAGTGAAAAACTGCAGTGCATACAGCTATTTATATAAAGATCCTTTACACTTGAGTAAATATGATGAAATGAGTACTCCAGAAGTTTTATGTAGAAACGTAAGATTAACATTTATTAGCTATACTTAAAGTAAAAGCTGACGTTTAAGCCTATCAGGAGTTAAAACTACTTACGTTTGACTTACACATCATGTTCAAGCACTTCACTATTATTACATTTAGGAACATTTTGGAGACAATATCTGTATTACAATAGTGCCTACAAGCATCATAAAAAGACCACAATCTAGGAACAAGAAAACGACTGGGACTTGCAAACGGAGGAAAGTAACTGGTGCACTTTTATAGCTGAATACCTATTCTTGAAAGGAATCCTGACACTCCAGGTGAAAAGTACTTTGTATAGGAAAGCTGAACTGGACATGCAGGCTTGTAGACAATACCACTAGCTATTCTCAGGCCACTTAAATACTTGCAAATCCAGTTCTCTTCAAATATTAGTCTACAGGATGACCACTAGAACATCTGCTATACTTCCATTCTATCTTGGTTTCTTCCTAGTTTTTATCTACTCTTATCTAAAAAGCTTCAGTATGCATACCTTCTGTTTCTCCTTCTTCTGAAGAGATAAGAATAGTTCCTTTTCCATCATCTATTTGTACATCTGGTGCTACCATAGCAAATTTTTCTTTCACTATCTGAAAAGATGAATATCATTATTTAATCAATATCTGACTTAAAAACACTTATAAAAGAAAGAATCTTGAATTATGTTGTTTTTCTTATCCTAGCTCATTTCTGGGCATCTGCTGAAAGCCTATACTTTTTTTTTTTTTTTAAACTTCCATGATCAAAACAATTATATTTTTGCTGTCTGAAACCTACAGGTTCAGATATGCTGAAAAATCTTTTAGAATACTTCATAAAATGACAGAATTACAAATTAGTTGTGACTATACTGTAATGTGGCTACTGAACTAGTCAACTGAAATATGAATTTATTTTTTTGCTGTTAGATATGTATAGGCTTTAAAACCACCAAAAAGTTACAAAATGCAAACATTCTTTCACAGCATACACAAGCACACATGAGCAAGAAGCATACTGGCTAATCTAGCTCTTCTTGTAGCTCAGAGAAATGCAGAATGTAGAGCAAATATAAACAACTGATGTTCAGTCAAAATATATTGAACAAAAACCTAAAACTTTAATAATTTACAGTATTAGAATCAAAATGAAAGCTGTAGCTAATATTCAAGATTTACCTTATCCTGGAGTGTTAACACAGTAACTTTGTGTACATTAAGTTTCACAGTCACTTCTGGCTTACTTGCACATACATAACAGTTAGGATTTGGTGGATCCAAAGCACAAGGAACCAATAGCTTCTTTCTGGGATTTGGCTGCTTGTTCAGAAAAATCTTGAGAACAGACAAGAATAAAACAAGTTATTCTGTAAGTAACAGCACTCATAAAACCTGTTTTCCTACAGATTTATTCTCTTAGTCTCACGGGTTGTCCTGTTCCCTAATCCTCTTTGACATGCCTGCTGAACAGGAGAAAGTAAAGTGTGTATTACAGCCAGTCTGCAATGACACCTGTGCTGACTGACCAGCTATTGCCAAACCGATCTGTAACATGAAACAACCACGTTTCAAGGGATGTCAGTCTGGTTCTCTCTCCTATCCAGCAGCCAATTTTCATTAAATCAGAGGAATTTAACAATCCTTGAGACTTCTACTTCTGTTTTCATTGTGGCTTAAAGTTCCCCGCACATTCAGAATCTACTGAAGCAACAACAAGTGAGAGACAGTAAAACTACACGATAGTCAGAGCAGGTTAAATGTGACTTTTAAACAAATAATAAGAAAGTAAAAGTATCTTATTCCCACTTACCGTTCTACACTGATCTATTTTTCCTGATAAAATCTTCAAACCCTCCAGCACTATCAGACCAGCTATTACTGCATTAGTAGTAGCTATAGCTGGGATAATATTTCCTGCCATTGCTGCAAAATAAGCAAGAGTATGCAGATTTTTAACAGTAAATGAAAATGAGAAGTTTAGATTATTATTTAAATACAATGTTATATTTTATCCTTACACTTGATATCAAATCTGCTCTTCATATTCATACTGAAAACATGCATCCTGAGGTTCGCAGCAGAAGTGACAAAATCCATTGCAGAAGGGTCATCCTGACAAGAAGTTAATACAAAAAGTATTTAAAAATCAGATTACTCATTGGAAAAAGTTTGCAACACATGGTTCCTAAAACCTTAAAACCAGAAAGTTTAAAAAAAAGTCTGTACAATATTCCATTTCAAAGTCAATATACTTCCTCTTTCAGATGATATGTTGAGACAGAGTAGTAATACTTTAAATACACGTTTACAAATTGTACTTAGTATTTTAGTAGTGAATTAGTGTATTAGTATTAATAAAATGCCTTATATGTTCAAAATAATGTCTAAATCCTAAATCTTAATTTTTTATGCTCAGTTTCAAAAATCAGTGTTTCAGAAAGAAGTATTTTTTACTATATTTTACTATACTTACTGTATTTTACTATTTTGTCCCCCCTATAGTTACAAACTACTTTTTTTTCCTTATGCCATATGATACCTGACTGCAGGAAGATTACACTGTCTCTGGTGCTAAAAGAGAAAATTATTTTCTTGTTCTTCTTCAGCAAAACTCATATCACATACCTATCATGAGAGCTAATTACTATGTAAAACTCAGTAGAACTCTAGCTACAAAGCACTGTGTAAGAGCATGTTTTAGAGAAAGCTAAAAAGTTAAAAATGAAGTTGCATTATTAAAATATTTTCAAAAATCAAAATACAACAAATACTTCTGAATTGGTTCTTTTTAAAGTTGGTGAATTAACTTATTTGACATTGCAACAGTTAATCCTTACACTCAGTGAGTTACAAAATACAGAGTGTTTAAAGTATGTATTTGTTTACATATGGAAAGTGCTTTCAGTGAGGTGACAGACATTTTTGTTCTAAGTGTTCTATTTTGGAATGAAACTGAATGAGTCCAATTAATGTTTGTAATACATATGTAGAGTATAACTGGTTCTTACGTATTTGGCAAACTAACCTTATCCCATATAAGCTCTGCTCCATCACCCTTCTCAGCCAGGTGAAGTCTCAGGGTTTCAACACTCTTTGAAAATAAGTGCGCATAGCTCTTGACATCGAGAACCTGCTGATCCTTCAAGACTGCGGAGGATTCATTTTGTTGGTCAGATATGTTTTTCTCTTTGGGAAAAGAAAAAAAAAATGTCATCGGGAATACTTACAAATCCCACAGAAGTTCTCTCAAAGAGCTACAAATTTTTCAATTTCAACAAAATTAAGTATTTTCTAAATTGAAGAACAGTATCTTTAAACTACAGTAGCCCCAACATTTTACAACCAATCTGCATTTAAAACTGCAACTATAGCTATACTTCTGTCAATTGCCTAGACACGCACACATTACAACAAATGTAAATTTTCAGAAAAAATCAGCTTTCAGAGATAAATGTATCAGTGCCCATGTTAAGGTCTCCTAGAATAAGCTGACGTAATTTTCTGAAATGTGAATTTTCTACAGCCAATACTGAGTATCTAAAATAACAATTGCAAAACAGTTTTAGAAAAAAATGATTTCTATATAGAGAAAAATTTAAAATCTTCAGGAATCGCAAAGAATTAATACATTCATTATCAGTACTCAACTGTGACAGTGAAAAAATGTATGTTATCACAGAGATGCATTAACAAACAGCAGGTATGACTTAACAAATATACAGGGGAGGAGGGACAGTTACCTTGATTTTGTACCTCAGCCCAGTCCAGTGGCACTGGAGGCTTTCTTTTCCTCCACAGCTTATCCATTGTCAGCAGATATCTAATGTCATCTTTGAAAAGCTAGGAAACATTAAAAGAATAAAACCAAAAAACATTAAAATGAAAGGGGAGAGACATACTTTATTTTTACATCTGCTGTGAAATTGAAAAATCAGCATTATGTTTATGAGGTTTTGCGTTTCTCCTTGAAAATATTTTCAACTGCATAAATAAAAATCAAACTCCACAGGAAAAAAAAAAAACACATTAAAAACCCCTTCTTATTCCCCATTCTCTAACACTTACTGCATAAAGCAGACACAGCTCTCATTAATTTGGGGGGAGTAAAGTAAAAATCAAAAAACAATAGTCCAGACAGTGGGTTCACATGCCTACTGAAGCCATCACTACAGCTCTTTGTATACTCTCCCTGAGATATTCTTACCTACATGCCAATGAATTTCCAAAGTAAAGTTATTGCTATCTATCAACATTACATTCTATACTCATTTCCTCTATTTATCCACTTTCAGCAACTATTTAGAAGAAAAACTCCTAAACCAGTTTGTATTTTCTTATGCCAGAGCCTGATTATACACAGAAGATGACTGATAGCTTTTAGGTCCTCAGATTGGTTCTGATTATGCCCAGTGAAACTCCTACAGAATTCAAGTTTACCTTTTCATACTAAAAGTAATTCAAATGAAGTTTTTTCTGTACTGTATGGACAAGCTGCTGAAGCCATCTGTACAGATGCAGATGGAATGCCAAAAAGCAAGCAACTGGTGTAGAAGACCAACACTGCAGCAAAATTGGTGGAAGTCATAACATAATTGCATAATTGATGGCTAATAGTAAGTGTTCGAACTGGGTTCTGACTTAACTTTAAAGCACCTCATACACTTCAAATAAAGACATTTATTGGGGGTAAAGAAGATACCTTAGTAAAAAGTTTAACTGGATCGTATCCAGTTGATTTAGCCCACTCCTTAGTTGAAACACGTTTAATCTCACCATCTTCATTGGATGCTCGTGCTCTGGCTTCTGCTTCTGCTGGCTCCCCTATTAATAAAGTGTTAACCAATATTTTAATTAAAAAAAAAAAAGAAAAATCACATCCAAATATTTCCCCTAGAGTCAATAACCAAAATTATGCAGGGACCATAAAATGGCTTTACTGCACCCAACAAAAGCTGAATTAGACACAGTGCAACTACTCCTGTTTGCTTCTGCAACTCACTAATTTAACTTGATGTCACCTAATTCCTTTATTAGCAGAAACAGTGAACAATTGTTTCCTATTAATTTTCTCCACATAATGTTGCAATTTCATAAATCTCTTATCATCCCCTTTTAGTAGTCTCTTTTCCTGGCTGAAGAGTCTTAGTTCGGTTAGAACTACAACACCAAAAAAAAAAAAAAAAAAATCAGCTTCCTACCTCTGGTTATTCCTATACAACAAATTTCCATGCATACAGATGCTATTCACTTTGTGTTTCTTTCCCAGTCACATCCAGCAATTGCTATCGTGATTCCTAATAAGCAGCAGGTTGATGTTTTCATAAAACTATCAATTAACATCTTGACTGAATGAGAAAAATCAACTCAGAGACTTTATATCACTTTATATGTAAATTTGTGAATGCCTCCCCTCCTTTTACCAATGCGTCATTTCATATTTATCTGCACTAAATCTACCCCATGTCTCATTGCCCAGTCCTTCTGTATTGTGAAGCTTTCTACTACTTTTTGCAGTTAGTCCTCATCTTTATTATTCTGAGTGGCTTTGCTTAATCATGTATGCTGAACAGCACTGGTCCCATCCCCAATCTGAGACACTCCTCTAATCACCATTTATCTCTATCATTTAAGTAGTTTATCGACTTCAGGATCTTCATTCTTTTTTCTCCCCATGGCTGCTTAGCTCCCTCAGGTTCCTCACAAAAAGTCTGAGTGCCCCCTGCAGATTCAAAACAGCATAAACCTGATACGCTTGTCCACAGGTTTGCCAGTTCCCTCAAAGGACCCGCAGAGCCATGCAAGGCACGACTTCCCTTTACAAAGGTTGCGCTGACTCTTCCCTGATACACCATGTATGTCCACTGATTCTAAACAGCATTATTGCTACGGACAGTTTGCCCACTACAGACACGAGGCTACAGCTCAGGCCTTCCTATAATTGCCCTGGTATCTTTGTTTAAAGAAGTGGCATTGTGTCTGCTACCTTCCAAGTATTCAGCAGCCATTGTTACAAGTGAGTTTATATGCCACTCTTTTAAACACTCAGCTATTTCATTCTGCACTTCCTGTAGGAACAATCTGTTGGGTGATCACTATCCGATGTTCAGAGACTCTGAAGAGTCGGAGGATCCTCTAAGCTCCCTCTCCCAAGTCCATTCATCTATTAAAGGATCCAAAAGAAGCAACAAACAATGATGCTTATTCACCTTCACAGTAACTACGGTTACTGTCCTTACAGAAAAATACTGAATAGCTACAAAAATGTTACTCAAAATGGGCATATTTCCTACGTAGATTAACACTGAAGTGTTTCAGGCTAGAAGAGTTCAAACAGAATCCCTGTATTTCCTTGCAATCCCTCAGCTAGGAGTGGAAAATGCAGAGTGGCTACAAATATCACTCAGTTCTCAGTCCTCAGTTCAAAAGACAAGTCTCCCAGCTGCAGGGAAGGAAGCACTCCATCAAATCCAAATATATAGGGGAAAAAAGGCCACCCTGTGAAGATCAGTTATATTTAATTTGCACCTCGAGCTCACTTTTCACTTCAAGTTTCTGTGCACATGGGGAAGACCGTTTGCTGCAGAGGGAACAGGAGTCTCCAAACAAACAGAAGCCTATTCATCTAAATCATATACCTTACACCTGGATGTGTTAACTGGAACTTTATGATTAGCGAGTGTATTTATTGTGTTCCTCACAGCAGTTCTACCCACACTATCTGTGAACAACTAGTGAATGCCAGTGGCCCATCTTACACTGTATTAAAACATTTTCACAACAGCTGAAGTAATCATTTTAATAATGTTTTATGCTGCCCACAAGGGCCACAGTTCTGACAGGTGAAACTACTAAACTGTTGTCATTTTGAAGAGTATTTTTTGCACATTCTCCATGTAAAAACCTCTGGTATACACTATGCATCAAGTTAACTAAAAAACACTGAAATTGTTTCAAATATCTAATAAGCAGCAGTATAAGGGAACTAAATTATGCACGGTGTACATGAAGGTCTGTAAGGGAAACTACTGTTAACACACCCCAAATTCTTGTTGTCCAAGGGTACAGTAAATGGAATCCTCTTAAACAAAAATGGAGCTGAACTCTCTAACGTTAAGAAATGCACAGAAACAAGTCATAATCTCTGACATGGAACATTTCAGTAACAGGATAAGGTACCAGCTTATATCACACTCACAGGCAGCTTCAGGATCAGCTCTGTCAGGAGACACTTCTTGATCAGCATCTTCTTCTCCAAACAACTGGCTATATAATAATTAAGAACAACAACACAACACTAGAATTTCATCATATCTGTTTAAAGACTGAAATACTTGCTAACAGATATATATCCACTTTAGAACTCTTGCTATCAGAGTGCCACTTCATACATTGCTTTTTAAATTGTTGGGATCCATCACACGTGGACTTAACACTGACAACACAAAATGTCCAACACAAAAACGAATTTAGCAAAACAGTTCTGTATAACTCACTCAATAGTTCACCTAGCCTTATATTTATATTGCAGTACTGAATGCATTGCTTACAACCCTCCAAGATCCCAGCAAACTTTACATCTGTTAATACATGCATTAAACCAAAAAATGTGTTAACTTCACACAAAGGTGAAGAATAAAGTAACCTCAACCTGCACTGCTGTGCCAAACTACAGGTTTAGAAACCAGAAGAGTGAACCACAGTACCTATTTTCTTTTTTAAAGAAATCACTTACTTGAACAAATACTTAGCCCACACAATGCAATGGATAGGTTCCGATGGCGTATTTCGGATTGTGCAGCCTGGAAAAGTCTTCTGAGTTGGTTTAGGATGACATTCATAACATTCTGTCACTCCCTGGTGAAAAGTGAAATATTTACGTGTCACAGTGTGAAGGCTACTGATAGTATATGCTATTACCAGATGAACTGTAACTGTATCTCAAAACACCCAACTCCCTGTTGTCTAAAATAGCCAATGATTTAAACTTAAAGCGACAAGAGTAGTGCACAACCTAACCTTTTTAATAACTGTTACTTGTCCAAGGTAGCCTGCAGTTCCACTCTCTATAAGAGGAACATCAGCAGCCAGACACATCCTGTTCACATGGTTACGGGCAGCTGCAAATCAAGAGTTTTTAAAGAAAAAATTTGAATAATTAGAAAAAAAAAACGTTTTAGTTCTCCAAATTCAAACTAGCCTCTTATGCAAACATTTATCCTTAATCTGCCGTATTTCATTATAGAGCACTACACCTTTTTCACAAAGTCAATTTTCCAATTAACATAAAATATATCCACACTATGAAATACAGCAAACTCAACTGAATAAAGTTACATATGTACACACAATACTCATCAGTGCCCATAAAGCAGCAACAAAACAGCTGTAAAAGCACTGACTACCCTTTCAAGTTTCCAGTGAAGCACACAAGCATTAGTGGAACTACTGATGGGTTAAGAAGATACTTATTATTTAACTGACATTGCAGAAGTACTAAGAGTAGAACATATTAAAGTTCTGTTTCTATGAACAAGCAACAGCATTTTCATCTCCAATATAAAATCATAGTGAAAACTTCACCTCTGTTATCCAGAGCATTCATAACCAACGTAAACTGGCGGAAGAACTCTACGTTATAGTCAGGGCTACAGAAAAGAAAAACAATACTCAAAATGGCATATCAAAGTTGTTGGTTATTATGCCACAACAGAAACTATACACATGCAAAGAGTAGACTGATGTTCGTGTGATAATTACACATAAATTTACTGCTAGCATTTAAGTGCCCCATTTGTCTTCTGCCCATTTTAAAGCTGGATGAAAGCATGAATTTTATGCTGCTGGAAGGAAGCTATTGCAATTAGCACTGATTTGACCAATGAAACAGGCAGACAACGAAAAAGTGATTATATTGCTCTGACCTAATGAGTAAATTGGCTGAGCTGTGGTAACTGACCTTAAAAACCATCAGCTGAGGCTAAAACGTGCACACTGTAATCACCATAGCTCATCGGACTGTTGATAATTCATTATACTGTGATAGCTCAATTGGTTTTGAGCGTGCCTCCATACCCTTAGGAGCCAAGACATGGGATTTTAAAATCTTGACACTTTACTATCTTTACATTGCATTTACTGATTTAAAGAAGGTGGCAAAGAAGAGAGTAAAGAGGAAACAGGATTAACGGTTTTACAGTTTCAGGAGAAGGATGCAATGAGTCAGTGTTTCAGTGCCTAATAACAACATCAGAGTTCAAACCTTAATATTACAGAATATCAATTTTTAAGAAACTGGACAAATATAAATTAAACCATGGGAAACAGCTCATGAAAATCTACATAATCTTGTACTCTACTCATTGGTTATGGATCATAAAGACTAAATTTTAACAGTTTTGGGCATATAAAAAATGATACTCAGTTACCTACACACACACACAAAGGACTTCATTTTTTTAATCACGGACTCAACATTCACATTTATTTTAATCTAATTATTGCTCAAGACATCAGGGCACCCTTACAGTGTAGAAACTTATATAGTATATGTTGCTAATAAGATGAAAAATAGACACAAGCAAATGACTACAGCTTACTAATAGAGCTTAAGAAAACTCATGCAAAATCCACACCCCCCCTCAGGTGTGTGGTAGTCTCGTATTTACAGCTATTTCTTCTTACTGTGGTAGCTTTACAAAATACCTTAAAGCACACCATTGTAGCATTTACATAACACAGTACTTGCAAATAAAAACATATAATTAGAGCTTAAAAACAAACATACTTCATGATGCTATCATGGTAAGCTATAATATTAGCTTCTGGATAAAACTGTAACACGCTTTCCTTGGCAACCTAGAAATAAAAAAACAAACAAAAACAAAAAAACCACTTATTATTTCTTCTTTCCTTCTAAAAATAGGCTTGATATCAGTTGAGTATCAAGTTAAGTTGACTACCTTAAGAGATTTAAATACTTTTATAATGAAATGTTGTGGATAGCCATGATCAACCAACCAACACTGACCTCTTCACAGCAGAAACAAAATTGTGACGTGTTTCTAACACTGTCCATAAAATAATACTGAGTAAGACTTGAGCTTTAACTTTTTCCTCACCTGTGATTTTGATCTTCCAACATGTTTCTTTTGAAACAAAAACTGCCTGTTGAGATTGCTGACATCAATAGTATCCAAATCAATCTATAAACACACAAGAGACAGCCATTTCACTTTTACAGAAATAAAAGCAATAAAATCATTAACAGAGTTTGGAGCAAGTGTGATTGACCACAATGCATAAACTTTACAGACCCCTTTTCAGACCTGTATACAGGTGTTATATCTGCACTATAGCAACTGTAGAGGCACAAGCAATCACCTAACCATCTCCAGGAATCCATACACTTTAAATAATTACTAACAGTGGAACCATATGTCAAAAATTAAGGGCTACATGACAACAAACTTCCTGAAGAAAGAGTCCCTACTAAAAATGCACATGAATTTTGAGATACGTATGCACAGTAGTTAGTAGAAAGTCAGTAACTGATTGTCCTGTTTAGCATAGGATCAAGATTTTAGTGAGAATTCATCAGGAGCACAGTGTACAACCTCAGAGGAGATAGTGCAGAAATTGGTCTACATAGGTCCAGTCAGACTCTACATGGGACTAACTACCCTGAACGCTGGCTCTCTACCACGCTTCCCCAAGGTCCAAGAAAGGCTACTCAGCGAACTAATTAGTACTTCCACTTTATATTTAAACATGGCTTTGAGCAACTGAATCGGTAAACTAAGGGCTGCTTTGTCAATTAATTCATACACTGCAGGGCAAAAGCTTTTACTGTTTGTCACCAGGACTAACTGCTTAAGTGCATATTAAAAAACTATGAAGTCTACTTACAAAAAAAATCCCATCATGCAATCAAGATGTTTAAAAATGTATACCACAGCACACCTGTGATGTACAACCTCAAAGTATGCCATGACTGTAATTCCCCTAACAGTTATATTTCTATTTATTAATATATGCACATGAACATCATACTTTCAAATGTCTTTACCCCCCACCACAAGAATTAAGCAGATTTAATTAGAACTTTGAGAAGATTTATTCCTACCTTTGTTGCCACTACTTTTCCTTTAATTAAACAGTTTCTCTAATCAACCACTCTTTCTAGAAGTCCTTTCTTGTCCCCAATATTTTTAACTAGGATGGGAGGGAGACAATTTTTCTGAGCCATAGAGATATTTCTCCCAAATTCCCATAGATAATGCTGACATACTCAACAGAGTAACGCTTTCAGCTATATGGAGAGTAGTGTCAGACTGACTGCAGTGTGAAGTATAAACATGACCTACTGAGGGTGTTCTCATATGCTTTTAATTTTATTAACCAAACTTGAATAATGAAAAAAGTATGCCACACACTTCTCATGGAAGATCCTTTGCATGTGAGATCCAAGCTCCAAGATTAAACTTCCTGTTTTCTGAAGGGAATATTTTTAATTTAAGGATTAAGTTTTAATACACTAAGAACTGTAATAGCTAAAGAGTTTTATTTAAACACTAAATAAAAGCACCTGTGGATATAGAGCAGACAGAAAATATACAATGTTTTAGAAACGTATTATAAAGCAGAGACTGTTAATCTTCATTACCCATAGCATCCTAGTAACTACCCTTGGTCTTCTATCTTTTCATGAAAATGGTATTTGCACGAAAACACATTTCTACCTCCTTTCCTTTCTCACAAGACACACTCAGAAAGCTTGCTTAGTCCAAAGCCAAAAAGCCTGAGAACCTCAAGTGAAAATAATTAAGTGCATAATTCTGTTAAAACTTCCACTACCCAGAAAGCTTTTAGGATTTTAACTGGAGATGATAACAAGTGATATAAGCTACAACTGAAAACAGTACTACCAAGACCAAAAGAAGCAAAGGAAGTTTTTCTCCAAAAAGAATACTTGAGACCATTAGACCTCAACAGAAGTTTCAATCCAGCTAAGAATGATCAGAATTCAACAGTTCTCTTATTAAAATAACTTTTACACTGCTCCCATTTCTGTAAGTTAGAAGGAAAGGCCTCAGAACTTCCTAAGAATATATATTCATATTCTTAATTCAGACTTGGATTTTGAGCAATTTGATTTTGGTTTTCATTCATGAGGACAATGGCACTGCCTTTCAACAAAGTATACTTAATGAAATCACAGATTTGTGAGTTGTCTGGTATTCAAAACTAGGGTTTTTTTTTTTAGTATTAATACCTTGCTTTAAAAAAATATTTCACAACATACTTATAAAAATAAAAAGCATTTTCAGGTGTTCAAGTTTGTTAGTATTTAATAACCAAGGAAAACCCTCAACAATATCACAAGCATTGACAAAAGCAATTTATTCTCTTAATAGCAAATTTCCTCTTTGCGTAACAATTCTCTTTGCTCTCCCCTCGTCTTTTGCCCACCCACTCAGTGTGTTATCAAAACGTTACTGTCTTGCATAAAACACTGCCAATTATATTTTTAAATGAAGATGGCCCTGATCCAACAGGTACTTAAGTTAATCGAGTCCAACCAAGTCGGCCTTGAAAGACAGTACAAAAAAAATCAAACTATAATAAAGTGAAACAATAAGCATACCCCAACGAGATTTATGCCTAATGAATAACTGGAGAATGGGGAGATATTAAACTCTTTCTATTACAACAGACGGCAGGAGTATACAAATGACGTACTAAGGTAGGGGGAAAAAAAAAAAAGCTGTTTCTAATATGCTCCGCTCAACAAGTCTGACTGAAAAAACAAACTTCTTACAACTTGTCATACAAAACTCTCAGATGTGGCTCCTGGCCAGGCACACAGAAGTAAAAATGTATTCAACGAAACAGACCTGTGCTCTAACTAGATTTGTACTCCTGTGACTTCTTAAAACCATATATTTTTTATAAGTACAATAAGAAATTAATAAAGGTCTGGAAACTAGGTAATCAGTGTTCTGCTAACAGTATTTGTCTCTACCACCCTCTCAGTTCTGCCCTTCCTATACACATTCAGAGAGAGCATCAGGAAGCAAAAGTGAAAGCAACAGCCCGCGGGAAGCTATCGTGACCGGACTTTTAAGACTGACAGTTTTACAACTCGGCATCTAAAAATACAGTTCACCTCCCACGTATTTTGGTTTTTGCTGCAATCCATCACTAGACCATTACCCACAGCATTAGCAAAGGCAGCATTAGACAAAACTCAGACTTTAAAGAGCAATCGCTGGGCAGCGAACATGGCACACCACTGTTTTCCAGGAGATTTCATCTACGGGCTCCCAGAGAGGCGCAGCCGCTCCTCCGCCGAGCGACGGCTGGACCCGCCGCTGCCCCGGGAAGGCGGCCCGGCCTCCGGGGGGAAGCCCGCCCTCTCCCCCTTCCCGGTGCTCGCCCCAGCAGAGAGCCCGCGCACAGCGGCACCGCCGCTCGGGGCGGCCCGCGGGAGGAAGCCCCGCGGGGCGGCCCCGTCTGAGGCGGGGACGCGGATGGCGGCGGCAGGCCGCAGCCCCTTTGTGGCGGAGCCCGTCCCCCGGCGGCAGGGGCGGCGCGGCGCGGCAGCCTCGCCCGGCAGCTTTGGCGGGCCGGGAGCAGTTTGAAAACACGCAGACAATGCGGCTGGCGGGAGGGGCCGCGCCGCCACAGCGCCCCCGCGCCCGCCGCGGCCCCGCCGCCCGCCGCCCCGGCCCCCCTCAGGCCCCCGCCCCGCGCCCTGCTCCCCTTCCCCCCGCCCCCGGCCTTGGCTGCGCCGCCGCCCGCCGGCCCCCCGGCCGCCCCGGCCCCGGCCGCGGCCCCGGCCCGCACCACGTCGATGTTGCTGAAGCCGGTGAGCACCAGGTCCTTGAGGAGCTCGCAGCCGATGCCGCCGGCTCCCACCACCAAGAGCCGCGCCTGGGCCACGGCCTCCGCCAGCTCGCTGCGCAAGGGGCCCGACACCGGCACGGACATGACGGCGGGCGAACAACGGCGGCGGGCAGAGGCAGCGACTCCGCGCGGCTCTCCTCAGCCGGGCCGCACTCCGGACAGCGAGCCCGGGCGAGACCAGAGCGGCGGCCGCCCGCCTCGCCCGCAGCGCCCCCTGCCGGCGGGGAGGGCCTCGGCCCTCTCCCGCGCACCGCCCCGGAAGGCTGCCGCGGGGCCGGGGCTCGGGCGCGACGGGGCGGGGCCACCCGCCGGTTCGAGCCCCGCTCCCGCCGCCGCCCGGGCCGCCTCGGCCGGGGGCTGACCACGGCCCGGCGCCGGGGGCAGTGCCTCGCCGGAAAGCCGGCCCTCGCCTGTCTGCTTGCAGCCGTCGGTGCAGCCAGGGCTCGGCCCACAAACTGCGCACTCCGGGCTACCTGCCACGGCTGGGGAAAAGAGCACGCTGAGCACCCGTGGGGAGCACTGGCAGTATTCAAGGCGTAACGTAAAGGGTTTTATAGACCTTAGCCTAAGTTAACCGACTCACCTCCAGGAGCTGACACGGCAAGCTACAATTCTTCCTTAAAAAAGTAGTTTTACAAACACATTCCATCATTTTAGCTTCCCCCTCCCCTTTTCTTTTAAACCCACACTTTTGGTGCATTAATTTATGCTGCAGCGTTAAACCTGTACAAAAAGCTTTAAGGACACTTACTTAAATTACTCCTCCATTAAGTCAATTAAAATACTGCAATTTAGCCTAAACCAACAGGGAACTCCACAGAAGAATTTAGAGTGTTTTGACTAAAGCAGCACGATTAGCCTGCAAAGCACCAGACTGTGGTAACAAGGCAGGTGCCGTACCTACCCCATCATTCCGTACCTGCGAGAACAAAAGCGCTAACAAAACCCTCCACCTTTCCCCCATCCAGAGCAATGTGACTGTCAGCGCTCACTTCGCCATGCCAACGTGACTTATCCTTCACTAGAAAAACATCTAGAAAAGCTTCATCCCAGGAAGACTGTAGTGACAGCAAGGCCCTTTCAGACACTGCTCGCTGAATTTCCAGTCTCTGGTCAAAACAAAGCAGATTTGTTTTTTAAAATCAAGTTTACATTAAGTTCTTCACTGCTGATAGTTTCTAAGAACTGGATCCTGTTTGGCTGATGAATGCTAACGGTATAACTAACTGCAATAAGACAACCTTTCTCCTTTACTTTCCTCCCCGAATGTTAAGTGTAACTAGAATCATGAAACAATCTCTACACTTAAATTTCCATGTGTAACCAAATTATGCAAGTTTTCTGTTGCCACATTTTAGAGGCATGCTATTTATACTTCAATCAGTTATTCTTGGAAATAAGCACCATGTCATCAAATGAATTTCATTTTCACCACATCTGAGGAAAATTCTGTTGCATAATTACACTTTCACCTGTAGTAAAAAAAAAAAACAACAGACTTTCCATCTATGCGGAGAAATACACTTTATTTAAATAATTTCTGATCTGGGTCTTCTTGTACAAAAATAAATTCCTCAAGAGGGGTTTGATGATTTGTTGGCCAACAGCTTCTCTCACATGTGTAAACTATAACAGTTCCAAATTCCACTGACAGATCTAAAAACAAAACAATAAAGGTATGTAATGTAAAGGTATGAAAAATTACATAATCAGGGGCTATTGCTTATTGCTATACTTCAATCTTTGCCAATTCAGGAAGTATTTTTCATATTCACTCTCCTATGTACATAGCATTTTCTAATTTCAAAGATTTTAAAGCAAGCTAACTCAATTTTCAAAGAGCTTCTGAGGTGTCTGCAATCTTACCTGACAATATTTATTATTTTCCAAGGCCTCATTTAAGAGGCAATAAAGACAAATTACTCCCAAGGTCATGGAATTATCTATATTGCTGTTATTAAAGTTCACTAGCGAGCAAATGAAGTTGCAATCATAGAGTCTCCATAAACCAGAGTTACATCTTTTGCTTAGTGAAATCTATAACAGAAACAGGGCGAATTCTATAGATGATGATCACTGTAGTTAAGCACATCAGCGTGTGCGGTTAGCAAGAAACAACCCAAACTGCGGTTCATTAAACTTTACCAAGAAGGTGACTGTTTCTAGTATTCATTCAGCTAAGTCAAAGGTCAGCACCTGAATCACTCTGGAGCATGCTGACCAGCGCTGGCATGAGTTGAAATTCAAATATTCTGTTGCTTCCACAGTTACTGCAGGCTGGAATACCTTCGTTAATGTTGGCTGGAGGACACGTTATGAATAAAGGCTGGCCACCCCAAGAGTATCTAAGAAAAGAAAGGAAAAAAGTCACTATTTTTTTTTGTATCTAAATTTCATCAGAAAACTTACATGTTGGCAACAGTGTTCAGGATTCTCTGAAACCTCTGAACTTGCTTGAAGTAAAAAACATTGTTATAAGCCAGAATCATTGCCTAAGCTTCAGATGAGTCATTAAACAAAGAATAAAGATGGGAAGGGGGAAATACTTGGAAAGTCTTAAGGAACAAGCTAGAATTAAAGGAGACAAATGCTTTGAATTGATGCTTCCAAAATATGCTGCACCTGACTCATTTAATTAAGCAAACTACACTTTCCTGAAAAATGGAATCCTAACCAGTGGCAGTTACAGATATTCAACACAGAATAGGTCTCACAACCACTGCAGTTATGCCACAGAACCGATGTTTTTTTTATAAGAGCTACCATAGCTCCACAACTAACAGGAAACTAAGATCGAAGATGGTTTCCACTGAATGCCAAGCAGGGGATTCTGTGCTGTGCTGAAAGCTCAACGGAGATCCGGCAGCCCAGACGAAATGGGGGTCTAACAGACATACCCACAATACCCATGAAGGGGAAAGGGAGTGCTACATAAAGATTGTAACTAGTGCTAGTCATAGGGATCGCCAGAGGTGATGTTTTAGAAGAACGGAAAATTCGAAGAGCATAATACTGCAAAGTGATAGATCCAGTGAAAAAAAGTTGTCTGAAAATGTTACTTGCACTCTGCCTTAGTACATTTTCTGTATAATCTTTAATAGATAACTATGAAATGAAAGTTTCTAATGTTTCTTATTTGTGTCACCAGTCCCTCAGGCTTTACCTCCTCATCAACAAGGAGGGTCTGGCGGAGGTTCCACCAGGTTGCGGAAACTTGATAAACAAAGGTGCTGTCACTACACTGAGACAGCTTGACCAGATAGGCTGCACTGGACCCTCTGGAACAAAGTAGTTCAAAACTAACAGTTGGTACGATCCATGAAAACCATGTGTATTATCTGGTACTATGAATAATTTATGATTTGAACTCTTGGTTATACTTTCATTCAGAATTAACTCCTCTTTCAGGAAAGTAGCTGCTCTGAGGTGAAATCTGCTTTTGCTCTAGGAAAAGCAACAGATTTATAAGAACTGAAGACTGCAGGGTCCCAAGGGGTAATCACAATAAGCTACAAAAGAACTCAGGCTTTAAAATGAGTAATTTCTTACTTCAGTAACATCTCAAGGACTGAGACATAAGCAATTACAGTAAGGTTACAACATTTCAGAGGAGCAAATAGCCTTGGAAACCTATCACAACAGCATACTACTGTGTATTATACTTACACCTCAAAACCATCTCTTGAAAACCTCTATGCCTGGATTTCAGCAAGTCTTCAAAGAAAGTCTGGGTCTGTTCTCATCAGGTCTTATGCTGAAGAAAGTCTACCATAGCCAGATCTGGGGTCTCTGATGATGTTTGCTTCTCATCTACTCATACTTTGTATAAAAAGGCCCAACCAGGAACTGAAGTCTGACAATGCAGGCATGGTAACAGCCCTCTTAGCATTTTTTTTTTTTTAATTAAGAAACAAAAATATACATCTATGTTCAATGAAGTGGTTTATTTTGATGTACTCACAATCCATGTCTATGCTCTGTATCTCCCTGTTACAACCAGATGATCAACATACCTTAGAATCTGTGCATGACACACAGATATTCTTTTCATAAATTTATGGAATGTGTGGTCTCTGCTTTTGACTTCACTCTTCTCATATTTTTCATTATCACCACCTGCAAAACTATGAGACAACAAGAAAGGAAACAAAATTTCCAGTAAGGTTTTCAGTATGATATATGTGCTTTAAGTAAGCAATGGTTACTATACATTCACATTAAATTATACTAAGTACACTGAAAAAAACTATACATGTTAAATTAAGAGGCAATTCCTGTTAAAGGTTGCAAGTGAACATTTTGCTTCTAGTTCTTCAGTTTCTGGTGGCTTACAATTACTAACAGTGTTTCAAACTACCACATGAGATTTAAATCCACCAGATACTTGCTTATTCCTTAAAAAAACCCATTCCTTTAGTAACTCCTCAAAAGTTTTTCTAGTTTTTAAATTATGATGTTGTCTTTTTAAATTTTGAATTAAGTGTAATTAAAATTCTACAATTCTAGAAAGGTTAACGAAACTCAACGGGAACACTACTACTAAAAAGTGTTCTATGCAGATGCTGCAATTGACAGTAGCTTTAGTTATCAAAAAATTAAATGTTGTCCACAATTCAGGCAAAATCACTGTACATATTAACATAATCAAAAGAGAAATGGTCTGGATCTAAGTGCTTACTGTGATCACTGAAGTTAATACTGAAAATATTTTCAGTAACTACATTCAAAAATTTTTTTTTCAGACAACTTTCACAAAATCTTCAGGAGTCTTACCATCATCCCAGTCTCTATTCAAAATTCCTAAGCAATTAAACTCTTAAAAATGCAACTGCAATACAAGAAAAGCTTTAGCCTGGTAAAGAAAAAAAAAAGGGGGGGGGGGACACAAATGTTACAATATAAACTCATGCCGTTTAGCATAAGATATTGTTTAAACCACACTGGTTTGGTTTCAGAGATTGACAGTCCACTGCTCTATCTGGAGCCCAAGGACATTCCAATTGCTCAGTCACTCAAAATAGATGCATCTCTGAGTAACTTAAAATTTGACAGAACTCGGTGCATTGTTATGTTCTTCCAGCAAAGTACTACACACCAGTGATTCCTGAAGGACCCAGTTATGAACAAAACCCATTCAGATTTAGTGAGAGTCAGATTTAGATTATCAGTAGGCATACAGGAAGCTACGTAATCCCTTCAGTTTCAGCATGAAATCCGCACCTGTTCTCACCTTTCTGACATCATGTGTTCCAAATCAACACCCTCTCTCTGCTGATACTCCTTCAATAGCTTATCTGCATGATCTGTATCAAGGAAACCAGCGTAGTCTTCCTCATCCACAACACTAATGTAAAAGGGCTGGAACACGGGAGCTGAACTAGATGTTGCCATTACCATTCCCTCGCTGACTGAAGGTTGTGTATTCAGGGAACCTGACCCATCCGTAGCTTCAGACAAGCGAAGCTGTTGGAGCTGGGATGCACACTCCACCTCTCTGGACAAGGAGCTGCTCACTGCTTCATTTAAGCCAAGCAGCTGAAGGGAGGCACATCCAGGAGATTCTGCTCCATCACAGACTCCCCAGTCATCTGCTTCATCACACCAATCCTTTGCAGCAAAGTTTGATTCTTGTTTCTGAGAAGAACAAAAAAACCAAAGGAAAAAGAACATTGTCAAGATCAGCCACCCTAATGCACTTCAAATATAGTTTCATAACAGATAAGAAAACTAAACCTTTAACCTAATGCTTAGTGTTATTTCACCCATTTTCCTCACAGTGGTAGTTACCAGCATCCCCATGTTTACTTTTCAGAGCAGTGAAATAGCAAAAAACATCTCACACTGGAGAAATGGAACAAGAATTCATTGGCTTTTTGAATGGCCTTTGTACATCATGTTGCCATACCTTGGCTGCTGGCATGACCACTGACAGCTAGTTTGGGTATGTTTATCTGAAGCACAGTTACTGCACCACAGGTAAGCTCAAAGGGCAGAATATGAAGGAAAATAATAACAACAACAGCAATAATACCACCATCATTTTGTCAGAGTATAAGATTATTTACCACAGAGGAAAATTTCATATTGCAAATGCGCCAGCTGAATAAACACTTTCTGCCTGTCATCACTAGTTTGATAGCTACTCTCCTCTTCCAATCTTCTTAAGCCAACATGCAGTTTTTCTTCACAAGCAAAAACACTCGAAGTATATTAAAAATAATTGAGTCAGATTAATTAAAACTGATGATAAAATTTTAAAAATCTATTTAAATTAGAAAATGAAGAAAACATCTTAAAGATCCAAACCTAAACAGTATAGCCCAATCATTTAAAGTTGAAAAATAATGTTTAGGTAGCTCAAGTAATTAAAGTATTAAATATCGGTTTTAACCATACAGCTGGACTGCAATCTCCACTTTCACACGAGCCTAACATAGAACCCAAACAAGAAGTTAATCTTCTAGTAAACAACATGTAGTACTCACAGTGTCAAAAATTCCACGACCATGACTTCTCCGCATGACCACATACATGACTCAAAAGTAGCATATAGCACAGCTTCTTGAGAAAGGTTATGGTTACTTAAACAAGTATATATAAGGTGTGAAACTCATCCAACTCAACTGCGTTTGTATTTTAAAGCCTCCTCAATACTGCACTTCCTACAGCGCACTGAAACAAAGGACAGAACCCAAGAAAGCAGTTCGCTAGTTATACCTGTTTTACACTGTTATCTTGTGTTTCCTCTTGTTGTGTCTGCAAATACTGGGAGCGCAGTACCTTCCAGCTTTAACACGCCGTGTTAAAAAAAAAAAAAAAAAAGACACGTAAGGAACAAAACATTTGAGCCGAAATGTCATTTATCAGTCGCAGTCGAGCCGCGCACGTTTAGGAAGAAAACCGCAAACCGCGTCCTCACCTCCGGGGCGCTCCCCAGCAGCCCTGCCCGGCACACGCAAAGACGTTGGCGACGCGGTGGAAGGGGGACCCCTCCAGCGGGCAGTACACCTGCACCAGGTGCGCCAGCGCCCGCCCGCACACCCCGCAGCGGGGGGAGCCCGGGCGCACGGAGGGCACCCAGTCCTGAAAGACGAACGGCACAGGCACCGCTAGAGGCTCCGAGGGCGCCCGGCGCCTCGGCCGGCCGCCGGGCCGCGAGCCCCCTCAGGGCAGGGCCCCTCCGCCGCCATCCTCCCCCCGCCCCGTCCAGTCCCGGCCCTACCGCGGAGCCGCCCAGCTTGTTGGTGGCCCAGGCGGGAGCCTGCCCGCCTCCTCGGCACGGCCCCGCCATGGCGGCGTCGCGGAGCCCCAGCAGCACGGGCGGCCTCCCCGCCATAACGGCACCGCCCTGCCCGCCTCGCTACGGCGGCCGCCAGCGGACACGCGCCGCCGGCTCGCTCGCCCCCTCGGGCGGCCGCGGCGCCCCGGCACCGCCCGCTGGTGGGGACGCGCGTGTGCGCATGCGCGAAGGGGTCAGGCGCGGCCCGGCCACGCCCCCACGCTCGCCAACCCGGCCCGCGAGGCGCGTCCCGTGCGGCGCGAGCTGCCCGCCGGGCTGGTTCGCGGCCGTTAAAAGCAGAGAGCGTTCGGCCTTGGTGCGGTATTTCGGCAGACGCGCGAGAGCTTACCCTGTCCGACCAAAGCTCGTCCAGCGCTTCATAATGGCTCTCCTAAGCTTAAATCCCTCGTCCGCAGCGCTGCCTGGGAAGGGAAGGGACGGGGCGGCTGCACAGCGCTCCTGCTGCGCCGACCCCCGTCTACGGAGTTACTCCAGTGTTGCAGCAGCTTTGCACGAGTAGGCGTCCCAGAACCGATTCCAGACAGAGAAGAGCATGGAAGAGCATGAGTCCAGCACTCTACAAGAATACTAAAATTTCTTATTTTACTAGAAATGTTTCTGTCTTAACAGTGCTCAAGTACCAGGGATGAGTAAACAAATTATTTCGCAAACCCAGGTACATCACCTGCCAAGAAGGGCTTCCCAAGTACAAAGCCAAAGTCATCTGCATGATCTGCTTTTACAAAGTTTGGTTTTGAACATTTAGTTGAACTAGGTTGATGCTGAAATTCATAGCAGTACACTGGATTGTCTAATAGACAAATAAAACAAGTAATCAAAACTCAGAGCTCGTGCTTCAGTGTTACCTGTTAAAGCTCCGTTTGGAAGCAAGAGGTTTGCAGGAGCTCAAAGGGGAATTTCATTGATAGCTGCTCGGGTACTACCAGTCAGCGATGCCTGCTGTTTTCCCTATGTGCCAATCACCTGCATAAGGAAAACAGAATTTGAATAATCTTATTGTGAGTTTCCACAGAATTCTCTCAAGCTCACCCCATTCTCTTCTGGGATAGGTTGGTCTCCTCAGGTACATGGATCAACTCCTGGAGCTTGGGAACCAGCCTTGGGGACCCTGAATGGATGGACCCTCTGCAGAGCCTGAACTACAACCTAATGCCCCCCCTACACCTGGCACTTAGTTCAAGGACATCACAGTACACGGGGGAATTCTGCTGCAGTGTCTGTATCCAAGAAAATGAGGGGAAAAAAACGCAGACACTAGTGCAGGTCTGAGGTACCAACCTTCAGTAGATAAAAGTCATTTAGCACATTAAAATTGCCTCTTACTGTTAGAGACTGTGCTTTTTAATGCTTGAATTGGTACATTTTTGTCCAATCCTTTTGCAAAAGGAGGATATTTCGGCACCTGCAGAATAAAAAGAATGTTTTCTGTGAGCTGCTATGCTCCTGAATAGTTAATAAATCAACATATAAATAAAAGGCATTACATGCATCTTACAGTTGGAAGCAGAAATCCAAATTCATGGTTCATTACTCCTATTATGTACAGGACTGCACTGATCTTTTTTTCAGCTAG
This sequence comes from Phoenicopterus ruber ruber, assembly GCA_009819775.1. NCBI lineage: Eukaryota > Metazoa > Chordata > Aves > Phoenicopteriformes > Phoenicopteridae > Phoenicopterus > Phoenicopterus ruber. The sequence continues at coordinate 13,297,436 of CM020227.1, forward strand.
TAGCAGTGATGGGTTTTTAGGGAAAAATATACTGTTCACAACTGCATCAATAAAGAGAGGATGCTGGAGGAAAAAGTACCCCTTTGTTATTTACATACTGGTTTTCCTTGGAAAGATAATTCAGCTTTCTTAGTATTGACCTAAAGAAATCACCCAAGTCACCCAGTTTTAGTTCTAGTATATAATGTCAAAGGTAACTAAGTTTCAGGCCTTGTTCTAAGTTTCTCTTACATAATTTTAGTACCACACAAGAATTTAATACTGAATGCTGAAGACAGTGACTTGTTAACCAGTTTCTAACTCCAGCTTCTTAGGGTTGGATGAGTAACAGGGTCAAAATAAGCTTACATGGTAAGATTGCAAAAGAACAGGCAAACCAGCACAGTGATATGGAAAAACTGGTTATGGCAATAGATGAAACGGCTACTAACAAAAGGTCAGTTTTGCAAAAAGGCAAGCTTTCTCAACGACTGTACTTCCTAGAAAGGTTTGATAAATGCTGTATTACTTCCAACAAGATGTAGTCCTTCCTTCTTGCACACTGTATTAAAAAAAACAGTCAGCTGCTCTGAAGTGCCTTGCTGATGACAAAGGTGACACAAAGCACTGTGCAAAGCTGGCCAGTTCCATTTTTGCAATTTTAACTCTCCTGTCTGGTATTCGTGAGCCTGCCTACTTCATGGCCATTCCCAGGGGAAAAAAAAATTACTTGTTTACATTCCATGCACTTCTACCCTGAAATGCAGGGTAGGGAACGTTCCCATTCAGATTCTTCAGGTGCAGTGTTATTGGTCAAGTGCGCTGTTGTGAAGTCCTGCAAAAGCCAAGCAAGTGTCATACAATGGTTTTGCTTCAAGTTATCTTAGTCTTAGAGAAGGATTTATTCTGTCTTATAAAACAAAGTACATCACTAGCTACCATTTTTAGAGTTATGTTTACAATCTCTTTTGCTGTTTTTTCTCTTAAGAAGCTGAATCAGGTTTTTCACAGCCAGTGTATCTGCGATTCTCTGCAATCAGTGTAACAAAAGACTAACAATTTTCTTGTATTAACTATGCTGCTTACTCCTCCATGGGCAGTACTTTCTTCAGCAACCGAGTCACAGTGAACAGTCATCAGCTACGCTGTGCTGGGAATGCTAAGCGATTTTGCAGAACTCTGATTCCTTCCATCACAGCTGCAGACCAGAGTCATGTTTCATGTAAAAGCTGTGACATAAATAAGTTACAACAGCATGCACAATACTGAGTATTTGCAAGTTTGAACAAAGCAGTATCATAAATGGGTCTGTAAAAGGATTTTTTTCACAGGAAGCATCAATGTGTGGAAAGCTAAAATATTAACAGGTCAGTAATAATATTGAATACCATTAAAGTACTAGAATGTGGAACAATATACATTTTAAAATTACTTACTTTAGCTTGTTTTTCAGGATGGTCAGTTATCAGAGTTCTGGCTACAGCTCCACTCTCTGAGACTGCGCTATGGAGCACACCCTTTGCCAGAGGAGAGATGACCTGAGAAGCAGGAGTGGCACACAACATACTTGGTCACCGACTTAGAAAGGCAATTACAGAAATTATGTGTAATTAATACATTTTTTAAAAAGATTAAGTGTTCTCTTGACAGAATGTGAAAAACAGAACAGCAGCTGCAGTTCTTGCTGAATATTATCAACTAAATATACTGCTAAAAATTTCTTCAAATATAGGTGCACAATGCATACATTTGTGTTTAATGTATACGTACTGTTAGCTTGAGCCAAACTGGGTATCTATACCAAGTGACCATTAATATTAAAGATATAAAATAGAATGCGGTTTGGAGCATAATGTAGGAATCTGCTACTTAAAGGTAACCTATACATTGTGGTCCTTGTATTATTCCTTTCTCAGCTGCTTGAAAGCATACCGTTGTTTATATTTGGGGTTTTAAAGTAGACAGATGGACAGAACACTTCTTCTCACACAGTCAGAAACTACTTTGTTATCGTATGTGCCTAATAAAATAACAGGCCTCACTTTTCCACAGAAGTTATACCTATGAGTTTGCATCCACAAACACATGGGATTTTTTCTATCTTGTTTAAGATAATGATTTTTGTGAACCTACAAGGACAGAAACACTAATTCAACAAACCAACCAATAACGGACTTAAAGGCTACTTCAGATCAAAACAGGGGAAGGAATAAAACGCCCAGAGTGCACCATATGCTGCGTTAAGGAATATGTGACAGAACTAGCAGTATGGTTGAACACTGTTGCTACAATTAGCTGTTACTTAATGATGGCTTTTTGCAAGTAATGGTAACAACTAGCATTTTTTGCAAGTTATGGAAAAAATGCAAAAAAGGGGATAGCCAGGCAGAGGCTAAGTATAGATCACATAGCTCGAGGTCCACCAATGTGCAAACGCAGGCCCAAGTGAACCCAGAGGTGAGGAGGAAGACGACGACATCCTCAAGAAATCAACACCTGCAGGCAGGAACTTGGGCTGCCAGTGTGTCACCGTGACAGCCCCTCCCGGGAAGAGTAGCCATAGACCGTGGGACGCTGGGAGAGATGAGAGGGTGAGCTCGACACCAGTTAAGGGACTAGTTAGCACTAATTTATTGCTGTTTGTTTATTGTTATGAGTTATGTTATGAATTCTTACAGATTCTTGGTAGCTTACATTGTGTGTTCCTTTGTGCCTGGCAAGAATATCTTGCTTGTCATGTAACTTTGCAAAAAAGCCACTCCACTACTTGTGTGCCCTGATGCATTCCAGATATGCCAAAAATGTGGTCACAGCTGCTAGTGCCCTTGAAAGGAGGAAGACTGGGGGTGCACGCTTTGCACATCAGCATGTCTTCCCTTTGTGGGCCCATGGACAATGTTGAGCTAACAACATGCAGTGAACAACATCATACTTTGCTCTTCCCTTTGTCTCAGTGGGTGTCTGTCCTGCCAGCAATGCTTCCTCCCTCCAGCCAGTGAATTGTGAATTCTTTCCGAGGAAGGGCTGAAGAACAGATAATCACACCACAGAATAGTCTATGAAAACCCTAGAGCCTTGAGACTCAGGTTCAGCAAAGCAAGCTGGAAAATTCGTATCTGAAACCCTTTAGGTTGCAGAAAGAAATTGGGCACATTTCTGGCTTCTTGGGTGTGATTTAACCTCTTGGGATTAGCCTGTATCAGTTAAATGAAAGAAAAGGAAGTTCCAAAAAATCAAAAGCAACATTTATTTATAACAGTTTACAAAACAAGAAAACAAGTAGAGATTTTCTGTCCTCATTTGTGAGATGTCAAGTCCATCTCGAATGTTTTGTGATAGATGCTCTGCTCCCTACAAGCTATTTCCAATTAAAGAAAGTGGAAAGAGGCTGTAAGAATGACAACTGACCATTCTCTTCTGAAAGAAGAGGGGAATAAGCATATAAGTCTGACACTTATGATCTATTCTGTATAGATAATTTCTTACAGATTTCAATATATTTGCCCATTTCCCCCTCACTCCCCCTTCTCTCAGGAGAATTATTCCGTTTCGATATCCACTGAGTAGATACCATGGTCTTTTTGAGCCTGAAAGATTGTGGGTTTTTATCTGCTTGCTTCATTAAATAGTGATTTTTAGTCCCACAAACATTCCAAATTTCCCTCGATTCTCTCCTTTCACTGCGATCATGACAACAGATTACATAATAGTGAGTTAGAAGGTGATTATTAAACTCTGCATCCTGACAAACTAATTTTGTTTGACTTTACTCCAGGTTTTAAAAGCAAACTGTACCATCCACAACTCTTATAAATCTGTGTGTTCTCTCCTTTCATTCATCATTTGTTTTGTGATCTCTGTCCAAAACTCCACTTTGCGTTCTTTCAATTTCTTTGCTGTCTTTTGCATTAGATCTATTTCCAAGTATCTTTCATCCAGATCATACTGAGGCCAATGGACCAAGCCTTCTCCGTTGGGATTTCTGGAAATAACATAATGAAAAGTTAGCTTTCCATTTGCCTATCAATTGTGCTCTGACTGCCCAGGTTGAAGGCATTTCAGAAAACTAACACTAGCTTAGATTATGTGATTCTAGTACCTGAATAGTTGGATGTTTTTTGTCAAAATGCTCATCAGTGGAATAGCAAAAGTTTAATAATTGCCATTACTTTTGCATCTAAAACTCCATTGCAGATGAAGTAATAGCTCTTGGATTTTTTTTTTCTTTTTTGGTCTGCAGATTAATTTAAAAGGTTTTTCTTGCAATCATTAAGGATAGAAATAATGTGCTTCAATATTTATCTTAAATTTTGCCAAATGTGTAGGAACCAACATGTAAGTATAGCTTCAGGCCTGTAAGTATGTTTCCAGCAGCACAGACAAAACTTGAGCTGTAATTAGCATTATGATTCTCACCCATTTCTAGCAAAGTTAGTCCAGTATCTCATAACAGTTCTGCTAAGTTTATTTTCTTCTTCTGTAGCATACCCTGTGAAATGAGAGACGAAATGGCAACATTAAAAACTAAATAACCCCAAAAGTAGCAGCTATATCAATTCCAATGGATTGTAATCAGTTCTACTTGTTACTCTGAGCTACTGGAGTTTTATGCGAGCAGAGCTCTAGGAGAGAACTGCAGATGAATGATTTCATGAAAAGTAACTACTACTAAAGACAGAAAATGTTTATGTTGATTCCGATGTTTCTAAGAGAGAAAGTCTATTCTAAAGCCCTCCAGTAAGTAAAATGACTAATAATGATGTTTTAAAAGGAATACTTTAGTAAGAATGGATACATCACCGGCTAAGAATGGCTTTCCAAAGACAAAGGCAATCTCATCTGTGTGATCTGCTTTTACAAACTCTGGTACAACACCTGCCGCTGAACTTGGTCGATGTTGAAATTCATAAAAGTAGACTGGGTTGCCAGCATCTAGTAGAAAATATACAGAAGACTGTTAGTTTGAGAGCTGAAAATACCTGCCACCAAAGATGATAAACTTTGATTACAAGCTATTTTGATAAAATGAAAACACTATCCATTCTTTGGATAATGAAGTGTGATGCATACTGTCCACAAACACACCCCAAGATGGAATTCTACATTTCTTCTAATAGATGCTGAATTAGAGACTTACCTCTATGGTATCTAGCCACTTCAACGGCTGAAAGAACAAACACAGGGTCTGCTATTGCATCAAGAAGGCCGTCTCGCACCTGAGCACGGTTTTCTGCATTCCCTATGTATTCATTGTATACTCGATCAACAACTTCAGAAGTAACACCCTGAAATGAACAATAAAAATACTGCTTATGATGACGATGAATATTATAAAGAGTAACAGCACTAATGGAGTGTGCCATCTGCACATCCCTGGATAAACCCCAAACATTACCTTCTTTCAGAGAAAATCCTCAACTGTGTCAGAGTGTGGCTCAGAGCTCAGACCTGGGAGTTACACAGCTACTAGAGATAGATGTTCTCAGGGAAAAGAGGTTTGCAAGATCTAAAGATCAAACATCTTTAGATAAACATCAGTCAGTGATTCTGATAAATAGATATGGTAGCCTGTTCTCCCTTCTGTGGAAATAAACCTCATAAGAGAAAAGAAATCCTGTTGGATTTCATAAAATTCATTTATTGTTGTAGATGGCCATAATTTACTCCCTTTCAGAACAAGCCTGGGCTCTGCCTTTCCAATTTCCTGATGCATGTCTGTGACACTGAGTGATCCATTGTGAGTACTGGCCATGTTTATAAAGTCCTTAACTCTTACCTATTAATCTGCATTTTTCTATATTTAGTAGTTTCAGGACAGCACAAAGGAACCAGAAAGCTAAGAGATTTGTAAATTACAGGAAAGCAAAACTTCAAGAAACCTGAACGTAGGTGTCTCAGTGCCATTTTAAACATCTCAGGTTATCCTTTCTAGTCTCCAGCTACTGCTTCAGAAGGGTGTGTTCTATAGGTCTTGTGTCATACCTGCCGGTACCATGCATGTCTTGGATAACCTAGGGTATCTAAAATGTCACAAGAGACCTATGTTTAGGCACCTGAATCACTCCTGCATTTTCACATAATTCCTTTTTAAAAAGAGGGGCATTTAGGATAGAAATTTAGAGTGTATTTTCAATCGCTGGTGGCAGCAGGACTACACCACGTCTGCTGCCCATTACTGCACCATGGTAGGAAGCTGTCAAACAGAACAAAGTTTGCCTCTAAAACATACCCCTCCAGGAGTACAAACATAGAACCAGACCAGTGAAGAAGCAGCACTGGGTTATTCTGAAAATAGTCTCTTACCTTAAATGATAATGCTAAGGAGTTCTGTAAAACTTGACGTGCAACATCCTCATCCAGACCATCTGTGTAAGCAGGAAATTTCATTGCCTGCATGATACAGAGAATCATATTTATTAGAAAATCTTATATTAACAAAATGATATATAAATAATATTATAAGTCTCTTACCATAGGAAGTACCCATCCAAATTCACAGTTATTTACTCCTATTATATATGGGACTGCATTGATCACTTTTTCAGATAGTAATTGCCTGGGACTCTTTGGAAAAAATACACCATCTGCAGATGCACTGATGAACAGGGAAGGCTGGAGGAGAAAAAAAAAAAAAAGAAAGCTTCATTATTACATTAATTTTACTTCTAGAAAAAAAATTCAGATTTTTACTCTAGTTCCAAAGCAAAACAAATTAAGTGCCAAGTGAAAATACAAGAATAGTATTCAAGACATCTCTAAATTTTCTCTGACGGATTTTCTGCACTAGGCAGAAGATTCTGTGAAGATTAGCGTTATATTTTTAATGTTTGTGAAACACAGGTGATGATGTCAAATTTACATCTCTTCTTAGTTAGTTCAATGTTGTTATGGATGTGAGGAGCAGTGGGGGAAAAACCAACTTCTATGTTGAGACTGCAAAGGAACATAGAATCGAGCATTGTGATAAGAATTTTTAAGTAGGACATAATATATTATATTAATTAATTTTCAGGTTCTCCAGGAGAAACTGTGACATTTCCTACACTCTTTTCCTTCCCCTGGTACAGCATGACAGCAAAACAAAAGTAGCTCAAAGTCCATGTAGAATGAAGGGGAAGTAACCTGATCACATTTTTCAGGTGAGGTATAGCATAGCTGCAGTGTTGTCAAGTCCTGAAAAGGTCAAGAAAGTCACATTACATTCACTTCAAGTTCTCCTAATATTACAACACACAAATAGCATACTCTATTATGATAAAATTTGAAATGTCATTTAAATGCAGGAAGTATAATTTCACCTACCATTTTTAGTGTTATCTGTACTATCTCTTCTTCTGTTTTTTCTCTTAAGCATTCAACTATTGCAGCTGAACTGGATTTTTCACAGCCAGAGGCAGCAGCAATTCTCTGCAATCAATAAAAACAAACACTTTTTCACATACTTCCAGTAGAAGCCTCTAAAAGCCACGGAGCCTGAGAGTCCAGCAGGGGGAAGTCTAAACTTCTGCACAAGGATTGTTGAAGCCAGACACGTTCCAGCTGCAGAGGTAGAGAACAGGAAGCCCTCATAACCCTTCACACCGTGGGCTGAGCAGAAGGACAAAACATATGCCTCCAAAATATTTCCGTACAGAAATAGACCAAGATAGTAATTCTGGTGAATAATATGCTGGGCTGAGTAGGCAGGATGACATAAAGGAGTTTGAGTGATGCACAGTCAGAATACAACCATGTAGATGGTAACAAAGAGCACATTATACCATTCTTGATGATGTCTTTTTGGGTGGAGTAACAGCTGTCATCAGAGAGACAGAGCTCATTATAATGTTGCCTCTTTTATATCCCAGATCAAATCTAGGTTCCTGGAAGTTGTTTCTTGTAGTTGGAAAAAAAAAAAAAATGGGTTGAAGTCAGCTCTTCTTTTCAAATATAAACAAATGGAACAAAGTCTTGTTTACTTGCACATAACAGGCATCAACCAGGAGGGGATGAGAAGAGTATTCAGAATCTAGTGTCATTTTCCAGCCAAAAATTATAGCTCAACTGTTCTTGAAGACAGCACATGTTTTAGTATTCCTTTACGTTTCACACTTCTTCCCTGCCTTCTTTCTTTGCTTCCTTAGTCTTTTGCTTTCACTCAGACATACGTGGATATTTGGGTATTTGAAAAGCAAAGCGTCATTAAATATGTATTATTTGCACACAGAAATACTGTCTTTAATGACTGTGGTTGTAGTTTCACAAGCAAAAAATCTGTTTCTACATTTTGCAATAAACAGTTTAAAATATGTAAAACTATCTGGAAAAATAATTAAAATTACCACAAAATACCCACTTGTGCTTCCTCCTCAGGCTGGTCAGTGAACAAAACCCTGACTGCAGTACCACTCTCTGAAATGGCCTTATGGAACAAGCCCTTCGCCAGGGGAGATAAGACCTGTAAAAAAGCAAGAGCAAGCATTATGTTCTGACCACTGACTTAGAATTTCAATATCAGGAACTGCCATTTAAAACATTTTGAAAACAAATGTCATAAGACTGTTATTCTGTAGCTTCTGATCATAGTTCAGCTATGCAAAGGGCTTTGGCAGCACTATCAGGGATCAGGAGTTCATGCCTGGCTTTTCCCCTCCCATAGCACCTTGCTTCCAAGACTTCATGGAACTACACTGCAAGCCAGATACGGATGGAATATAACCGTGTCCAAGATAGTTTGGCTGTGCTGCAGAACGGGAATAAAGAACTATTGGCCAGAGGGCAGGAGCTTCGGAAACAGGAATTTTTATCACGTGTATCACTGAACCCTGGTTTCACTGTGTGATCTACACCACATTGGGAGAGACTGGAGAAGAAGAACCTCTCAGCCAATGTGCTCAGTGTTGATGTAAAAATTTTACATCATCACTGGGTCACAAAATGCATGTCTAGTTCCGATATCATGACTATTCACTTCGATTACTTTGCAAAAGTGACCGTCAAAGCAAACAGGAAATGAGCAATACGTCCTCTTAAAGGACTTATCTCACAAGGATAAATTTTTGGTTTTTTGGCACTACACCTCTGCCTCCCGCCCGCGTGCCCCCCCCCCCCCCCCCCCCAGTTCAATTCAGTAGATGAGGAATAACATTTTGGGTCTGAACTACAAGGTTTGGGTATGAAAAGAACATTTGCATCAGTCAGAAGCTGTATTGATATCACATTGTATTATAAACCATGGTGATGTGTTATTTACTGTAAAACCATCCCTTTTCTCTCACTGACTTTTCATGCAGGTACTAAAAATGAGCATGGACGGTGGGTTTTTTCCCTAAGTAATTAAAATTCAGTATTACTGTGAACTTACAAGAGCAGAAACGCTGATTCCTCCTGCAGATTCTCCAGCGATAGTGACGGATCCTGGATCTCCTCCAAAATGTATGATATTTTCCTGAATCCACTGAAGAGCTGCTACTTGATCCAAATACCCCCAGTTACCTCGGGCATGCTTATCACCAGTGCTGCAGGGAAAGAACAGATTTGTTTAAATGCTCAATGCAGAAAAAAAGGCAGAGAAAAATACAATCTGTGGTATAAGAAATCAGCTGCCATTCTCTACACAGAGCTTCTCTACACAACTGAAAAATAAATGGCTCAGAAAGCGTTGAGATTAGAGTAGCAATCAAACAAGAACAGACTTGGAAGCTGATTTGGGACTTGTAAATTGTTCCCAACTGTTGCATATGTAATTAAGAAATGTATAGTTTCTTTGCGTAAGCAAATATTCTGTATGTCTCTTCACAAAAGCTTTACACACATTATTTTGGAAATCCCTTAGCAAAAACTGAGATAAAATATCTTACCTAAAATATCCAACAATACCTAATCTGTACTGAATTGTTACAACCACCACATTGTCAAAGGCTGCTAATGCTGAACCATCGTATGATGAAGCTGCTCCAAGAACTAATCCACCTCCATGGATCCATACAAAGACCTGGAAAGACAAAACCAGAAACAACTCAGCACAGATAAGAGCTCCTAGTGATAAAAACTAAATATAAACCAAAATATTATAATATTTTGTGCTGCTTCACTCCTGACTCTTTCAGATTACATTTCACAAATGGTAGAAGTCTTTCGAATATGAGGCCTGCAGTCTTACAAAATGGCATTGATTGTATTAAATACGTACATTAAACCAGTGCCCCATGACTTTTCACAGATTATTTAGAGGAAATCAAACATTACCAAGCTAAAATGTCAATAAAATTTTATTTGTAAAATAGGATTTTGTGTATCTTTTAAACCTCAGCAAATATTTACTGGGGCAAAGCATGTAACTTGATCATCATTACAAAACTGCACCTGTAAGTCTGCATATAGCACAGGTTGTAGGTTTGCTGTAAAATAATTTTGCTAGAGGTTTTATAATGATTTTGCTTACAGGCAGCTTCTCCTGTTTTTCTGTAGGAACGGGTGTATACACATTTAGGTATAAGCAATCTTCAGACACTCGGAGAAGAACTTTTTCTTTTCGATTAGTAATAACGTCTGAAAAAACCTGTCCTTGTACTTTATCCTGTAGACACCTGAATAAATGAAAAAGTAACAAGAAACAGAAATAACTAAAACCTCAAAGCTACGAAGCGTAGCTTTTGTGTATTTCCACAATGAAGTGCAAACCAGAAACCAATCTCTAGTACATTTCTAGATTGTTGGTAACAGAAAACATAAAATATTATTTTCACTTTTAATGTATTTTCTTCCTTTGACCTGCCATTAAGGAGGTCTTTAAAAAGGAGACGCAGTCTACAGCAGTACACAGTGACATGCAGATATAATTTTGCATGTTTCAAAATATTACAGAAATACACCTGCAAGTACATATGCATAAATTACTTCAATAAAAATCCAAATTAATTATTTTACATCTTCAATAGCTTTTTATATTGTAATGGTAGGTATTAGGCTTGAGGCACTAAACAAGGGCAGTAGTACAAATAGAGTAAGACGTTTACAATATAGACTAGAATTGGTCTGCATTTTTGATGTGTCCTATTAAGCATGTGACTCACCCGGCATTTTTTTCTTCTAATATTTTATTCTAACATTTCCTCACCTTCTTTCTGTTTCTGCTTTAAAGCTACACGGTTTATAAACATTGGTAAGGAATGGCCAAACGCTCCCAAAAGAGAACATCATTGGCAAAGTGCTGGTACATACTAGTTCATCACTGATGCCCATTAGATAGCAGTTTTTAATAAAAAGAGCAGCTTATAAAGATGTCTTTATAAATGCATTCCTTGTAACAGTTGCAGGTGGTAACAAGATGGCACCAAGGAATTTATCTTTGTGGCTTTTGATTGCCCAGTACATCAGTGTCCTGGAACTGCATATAATAGAAAATTATTGAAAAGATCAATGGTTTTGTCGTTGTCTTACATTGGTGGGTAGGAAGTGGCATCTCTGACACCTTTCCATGGCTCAGGTGGCTGGGGTTCAGAAAACCTCAGTGGTCCAACTGGAGGCTTAGCAAAAGGAAGTCCCAAAAAGACATTTACACTCCTCTCAGCTGCATCTACTTTGGTTTGGTACCCTTGGATTCTCCCATATTTGATCACCACTTCTGGTTGCTCTGCTTTTTGTCCTGGGGGATGTGAGCACAAAATCACATAATTGGTCTATTTGTAAGTAATTGCCAGATTTCCGAGAGCTTTGGCTACTTAAATATACACCTTTTGTTTGCTTTAATAATTCATTTTCACACATAAAGCTTCAACAAACTCTAATCAGTATAGCAGATGTTATTTCAGCCTTCATTCTGATTAGTTTGTATGTATAATCTCCCTCAGGTATATCATGTGTATTGTCTTACTATCCACACACATTAGTAATTGCATATAGATCTTAATCTTTTTTGATCCAAGTTGTTAGTTAAAAGTCCAATAGATCGTTCTCATTAAGAAAAGGCACTTCCTTTTTAAGAAAAGGATCTGTGAACATACAAAATCTATTCTGGACCCTTGATTGTAGGTACAACCAAGAGAAAAAGCTTCTAACATACCTGAAAAAAGTCTGGCGTATAGAAATGCTGTTAACATTTAGGTAAGATTCATTTTAAGATCGGTGTGAAAGTTCTCAATACCGAATCACAAATGTGGTACAGTGGTCTGCTCTGCCTCAGCAGACAAGATTTTGGGACAGGAATTTGATTTCGCTATTTGCAAAAAAGGCAAATATGACAAATGACTGAAAACATCACAAAAAGAAATTAAGAACTATTTGCTATTCAGACTTAATTTCTATGCAGCAAAGTTGGGTGCCCAGGTCCTCCAAAAAAGCTGGGGTTCCCCTAGGCAAGCAAGCTGCACATGTGCTCTGTCTCCTTACAGAAGGCAATAGGGAAAAACATTTCTGAAGCTTACCAGTAGCTACAAGCGCTGTGACCCCGACGGTGAGAATCAAGGACAGCAGCCATGTGTCCTTTCCAGTTGCCATTTTGCAAGCTAGTCACATATTTACCTCCTCAGTGTGTTGCCTTATATACTCTGTTAAGCATAACTGTTACGCAAGGCTAACACTGATTGGGAAAAGCAATACTCAAGCTGTGAGCCAACCTAGCTGTGGGCAGCCAGAGCAACTGCCCTGCCTGTGAGCCACTCCTCCGAGGGGAGTGCACGGCAGCCCATCTGTATATGGGAACAGTGAGACCTGCCTGACAGTGGCCCCACACATTTCATACTGGCCCCCTAGTGCTCCTTATAAATCTTATTCACAAAACCTCAGGCATCAATTATGTGCTTTAAAATGCTTTGAAAACAGTCTTCTATTACACCAGGAGGTTTGTCCTGCTGCTGTAACACTACCATCTTTCACAATTAAGTTAGGCTTTCTTTACACTACATGGTGAAGAGACCAGGAAGGCAACTACACTTTTACTTTATTACATCTAGTTACTTCATTTTGGTATTAATATCTCAATGTAAGAAACACTCAATATAGCCACAAAGAGAAAAATCCAGAACAATACTCCTGAAAAATATGCTTTTGCTGAAGTGAAAGTTGAGGAATTTTTATTCTCGCAAAGGGATACTTTTGACAAAAACAGTACTAGAAAAAATCTTAGCATTTCCTGCAGGGTGGCTACTCCACCTGTCACTCAGTCCTGCATGTTCAGGGATGTTTGTTTGGTATCTAACACAATGCACTAGTTTTGCAACACTAAAGAGATGAATTCTCAGCTTTTGTAGTGTAGGAACAATATTAAAGGATTTGGGTGGTACCCTGGGCTGCATCAAAAGCAGCGTGGCCAGCAGGTCGAGGGAGGTGATTCTGCCCCTCTACTCTGCTCTGGTGAGACCCCACCTGCAGTGTTGCATCCAGCTCTGGGGCCCCCAATGCAAGAAGGGCATGGACCTGCTGGAGCGGGTGCAGAGGAGGGCCACAAAAATGATCAGAGGGATGGGGCACCTCTCCTGTGAAGACAGGCTGAGAGAGTTGGGGCTGTTCAGCCTGGAGAAGAGAAGGCTCCAGGGAGACCTTATTGCAGCCTTTCAGTGCTTAAAGGGGGCTTATAGGAAAGATGGGGAAAAACTTTTTAGCAGGGCCTTCTGTGATAGGACAAGGGGTAATAGTTTCAAACTAAAAGAAGGGAGATTTAAACTAGATAGAAGGAAAAGTTTTTCACAATGAGGGTGGTGAAGCACTGGAACAGATTGCCCGGAGAGGTGGTAGAAGCCCCATCCCTGGAAACATTCAAGGTCAGGCTGGACGGGGCTCTGGGCAACCTGATCTAGTTGAGGATGTCCCTGCTTATTGCAGGGGGGTTGGACTGGATGACCTTTGAAGGTCCCTTCCAGCCCAAACTATTCTATGATTTCTATAGATTAATTCACTGCTTGCACTTTTGTTTTCAGCTAAAAGTGGGCCGTAGAGACCCACAGTCATTAAATTAGTTCAGCACATACATCATGTACCTAGTAGTCCTGTGTACTATGGCTGTGCCAAATCTTCCTAAGTATATCTGCACAGGTGTGATTTACAGCCCTTCTAGGCAAATCCCTGTCAACTTTAAACTGGGCTGCTTAGAGATCAAACTGTTGGCAGGTAGCTTCAGATGTACACATTCAGTGCATGCTGAATATCTTAAGCATTTGCTCTGTTAATCAGAAGACTCATGCCCTCTGTACTGAGCTCTGTGCTGCAGCAGCTACACTGCTAACAACGCCAATGCTATGCTAGCGTGCATATCAGCTGTTTGAGTGTATGGTTAGTGCACAGTACACATTGCCAAATGGGATAACACCGTAGATTTCAGCTTCTAAGAAAATAATGTGGACAATAACTTCACTGCAGAATTTTTATAGCTGTATAGATGTTTCTTAAGACTGAAGTTCATGACACTAAAGGTCAATAAAACTGGTCTGGGATTAGTCTGCACTGTTATAAATGTACAGTCTATAGTGTATTGGTAGATGTATGCACTGTCAAATGCAATGAATGGAAACAGGTGCCCGGAGTAGAAGCGATGGAGTTTAGCATAAGTTATCTTCTACCTTTGTCTGTGTGATAAAGGTTTCCTAGAAGCCAAGGGCTGAAGTACTGTGTAGCAGTAAACTCTGCACTCCTGTTTGCCTGCTTGAATACTGTTGCAAATTCTCTGTCTCCACTTACCTTAGCCTGCTTTGGTTCCTGGCATGGCAAAACTGTTTCCATGGGAGGTGGAACTACAAGAATCCCTGCTTGTGACTTGGCTTCCATCCTGATGGGCACGCATGCCTCAACTCACTTGTGACCTGCAAACTACAGGAGGAGTCCTTTGCTACAAAGCCAAATGCTGTGTACTCCGCTTGCTGCTCTTTCCTTTTGCTGTAACAAACTTTATTTATCTCCATAAACAATTTATTTTCTATCTCCTGATCTTTACTGATCTTACTAAACTCTGTCCTTTCCCACTTGCTTTCCCTTTATTTTTCCCCTTCATTTACTATTCTATTTTCCAAGCCTTACTCTTCAATCTTTGTTCTACTCACTACTTCTCTCTCAAGTACCCATTCTGCAAAATGTCTCAGCCCATATCCCATCCACAGTCCTAGAGAAGCAGCCATTCTGAAAATATTACCAGTGCAAACCAGTTTCTGCAAACTCTGCCAATCTTACTTAAAATAAGATAATAAACCAATGGGATTTTAGATCCCTACAGCCTTGCCTGTAGATACTTTGTATGGATCTATAAGCACGACCTATATGCTCTGCAAACGTAGAAACTCTTCTCTAGTGGCATAGACTAAACTTGTGGAATCTGGAAACAGTGCTACATACCTGGCAAGTAGAATTCTTGAATCCTGTTTGGCATTTAATTTTAAGAGAGAACATTTTGCAGCTTACCCTCAATCAGTGAATAATGCATGTCAGGGATCAATCAAAAAAAATCCTGCCATATGATGATATGTGCCTCTTTATACTTTAATGCACTGCTACCTTTCTTGATTTCAACTGCTGAAAAATAGAGACAAATATCACATTTACAGGGCCATAATTGCATAAGAGCTCACAATTACATTTTGCCTCAAAGATGTATGGTAGAAATGTTTAGAAGTCTGCATTTAAAACGGGGTCAGTTTGGTTTTTTAGTCAGCCCCTGGTGAGTATTCAATGAAGCTGGAGTGCATAAAACTTGGAGCTAGAGTCTGTGAAGCTAGTGCTTGAACAGCTTTAACACTCTGTCTCTTTAGCATGTAGCAATCTCAGATCAGGATGTCTCTGGGATGGGACAGAGTATCAGAGCATTCACCCCTAAGTAGATAGGAGTAAAATCTTTTAACATTTTCCACTGAGATTTATTTTTAGCACTGTGGCTGTGCAGAAGAAGTCAGTTCCATTGCACTTCTCTGCATACACTTACAACATAAGCATATATTCTGTGCATATACATACAATGCTGTCTGTTTATCTCCTTTTAAAGGGAGTGGTACAGGGCCTCAGGGGAATTGTATGTCCAATGAAAATCTATCAAGACTATATTCCCCTCACAAAACATGTTATCAAAAACAAAGGAGAAGGGACAGATGCTTAGCAGGAATTTCCACTTACCGAAACAGCAGTTGGGCTAACAGTCTAACCCTACCTCCGAAGTTCTGACTGGCAACAGAATTTGGGCAGAAAGAGGTAGGAAATTTCTTCCAATAAAGTCATTCAGAAAGAAGGGATGGCCAGTTAGTTGCTGTAGGACATTATTAGCTATGAACGATCTTAAATTCTTCCAGAGATACAGAGGGGAGATGAAAGAAGGTGGGAACAGATGTCTACTGCAACGTAGGCTCTATGGAGCTGCATAATGCTGCTGTGAGTTAGCAGTAAGGTCAGGAATATGGCTGAGCTAGCTGGAGCAGCCTAGGAGCCAGATATAGGAAGCAAACAAGACACAGCAGAGAAAGAAGTTCTTGACAACACTGAAATGAGATGTTCAAGACTTGTTCTTGGCCTATCAGCCAGTAAGGGCACTGAAATAATTCTGGCAAATGAATCCCTCTCCAGTGTTAGTAATGGAGGCCTGTGACCCAGTGCAAACAGAGAATCTGGAACTAACTGATGGCACAGAGAACAGCCTGGAGCACAATGTAAAGCACTATGGAAAAGACAGTAAGTGTGAAACTAATGTTACCAATGTTGATCCTTCTAAGGGAGTTATTGCTAAATTTAAAAGAAAAAAAAAAAAGTGTGGGTAGTGGAGACTGTTTCTCCCTTTTGTAATATTTGACAGAAGTCTTAATTCTAGCACTACTGTTACCAATTACGTATCGCAACAGCCAGAAATATACTGTCTCTGTTGTAAAACTGACTTACAAAGCAGAATATTTTTTAGCTCATTCTTTTTTTCCAGAGGACATTTCTGTATCTAAATCAGACCAAAATTTCTGTACCATCTCTGATACACTTGACATCAAATGACAGTTTTACTTGCAGATCCAGTCTTTATTGATTTAACTTTATTACAACAATGTTGCTGCTACATTCTGTCTTCAGAATGTAGAAAAGCGACAGAAAAACCTGAGCAGTGGGGAAATCTGGTACCTATATTTAATAAGTGAGGCTTCTGTTGTAGACACAAATCCAGGAAGAAGTAAAGGATCACAAAGGAGAAATAGATCAGTTGAAATTATTACAGTGGATAATTGCAAGTATGACAACTGTGAAGAAAAGGTGAAAAGAAGGAAAACATAATTTTATCCTCAAATTTATTTTAAGTAATTTCTTTTACTATCCTACTAGTTTGCCCACTATGCACATATTTAGACTGTAAATTATAACTCTGAATTAACCTTCTTGTTTTCTGGTTTTTTGTTATTTGTCTTCTCAAACATCACCTTTCTCCAGAAGTCTACCTTCTTTTCTTTCAACTTTCTGGCTTTCTTTTGTTTTAGATTTATCTCTAAGTATTCTTCATTTAGGTTATAAGATGGCCATTCAACCAAACCTTCCCCATTAGGATTTCTGTAAACAACAAGAAAGAAAGAGTGAATGCCCTTTTCAGTTGCACGGGAATTCAATCACAGCGGTTAGGACTGAATCAACAAAACAGCTAATTCACTTTGGAGTCGGTACAAACCAGTAATACGTGTCATGAATCTCATGATTCTTACCCATTTCGAGCAAAGTTAGCCCAGTACTTCATTAGAGTTCTACTGAGGTTCTTTTCTTCCTCTGTAACTTCACCTGAAAGACAAAATACAAAGTAATTACTACGTGTGGCAGAAATGAGAACACTGCTACTACAGAAGCAGCATTTCAGTCTGTGAATACGTTGTAACAACTCACTGATTACAACAGAGGCACCGTACCTGCAATATGTTAGTAATACAGAAATCATCAAGACAAGATTTCAGCACTCTTTATGAATGAGATTAGCATAATTATCCTTATTCTACAAATCAAAGAATTGGGGTACAAGGAAATAAGGTGATTTGCCTGTAGCCTTTCAGGAAACCAGAAGAAAAACCAAAAAAAAGAACCGATGTCTCCTGAGTCGCCTTACCACTCAAGGAATGGGCCACATGTTTTATTTTCATAGATCTCATTCTAGCTTTGTGGGACTGAAATTATCCTTATTATCCAGAGCATGATTAGGCAAAGATTTCTTCATTCTGATACAAGATTATGTCATTCCATGTCTCAACACTTCAAGAATATTCATTTAAATATAGTTACACATATGACCGCTGTATCAGGTAGATGAAAATAATTTTAGTTACAGTGTGTTATTAATTATGAATGCATTTCAATACATCAAGAAAAATACTTGCTATTTTAATGCTCTCAGTAAATTCAGGCAAGTAGAAAAATAAGTGCATAGCGTTTTCTAGTGTAGGGTAACATAAGTAAGAAAAAACCATAAAATATAAGCAAAAACAAAAAGCTCTAGTAAAAGATTAACAAATGCTTTTACAACATAGCTAGATTGCTCCAAAGTTCAATGGAGTAGAAGGAAATACTTTCATTTATGTAGGCTTTGAAACAGACTATGAACTACTGGACAAATGACAAAAATAAAAGCATAAAAAATGGTGAATTCACTTAAAATAAGAAGAATTTCTGTGTTTCTTTGTCAACATAAGAACTGCTCCTAATTTGTTTCATGGGAAAGAAAATACTTAATCCTGAGTATTATTGGTTTAGGCATACGCAATTAAAGCAAATTGCTGGATTCAAAATATTCCTGAGGATGTGGCATCTTGTATCTAACTGTTCAATGACTGGCACATTCATTTGGACTGTAGCAACATGGGATTCTGCCTGAAAGAACCAGAACTTCTAGAATCCTATGAGAAGGCCCAAACTGACAAGGCAAAGGCAATTTTGGGAGTACACCCTTAAGCCTTCCTCAACGGACCGGTTCCATTTTGAATAAAATGCTTAAATATTAATTGAGTCATGGGAGAAAATAGTCTTTAATCTAATCATTAGATCTTCATGCAGAAAGTGAAACACTGGAGTTTCAAGCCTTGCTCTAATCAACACAACTGGAACCGAGTCCCCCATTCTCTGGAGCCTGACAGCCTGTGGGATTTCCTGGAGGAGACATTAGCTTAAATTGCTCAGGAGAAGATTTTCTGCTTCCCAAGTACTCCTCTAATCCCCTGCAAGTTTAATTGACCTTTCCTTCAATTTATTTTTCAGCCAAAACTATTTGGCAAATTCATGAACAGTGCTGGTATAATGGCAGTGATGTTTTCTAGCAAATGTCCTATTTGCTAAATTGTTGACAACATGTGTAACATACCATGCTTCAGAAACGGCAATCTGTACATGATAAAGAATGGAAAAAACAGTAAATTAGTGTTAAACAAATTCTAACAGGAAAAAGAGTTATACTTTGGTCTCACTGTTAATATATGCAATTTAGTCTGATTAAAATGGAAGTAGCACTACTGAATAGAATAATTCCAGTGTTATGAGTAATTTGTAAGTGAATATTGAATGTTCTGTTCCTTACTACGTAGCTGAATATCTCCGGCCAGATAAGGTCCTCCAAAGACAAAGCCAACTTCATCTCCATGATCAGCTTTCACATAATCTGGTTTACTATCCCAGTATGAAGTGGGCCGATGCTGATATTCAAAGAAGTAGGCAGGAGCTCCAGACTCTAGAAGACATAACATTTAGAGAGTTAAAGAAGAGATGCATAAGTTATGGCTGACATCAGCCGTTTAAAATATTACTTTAAATATGCCCAAAGCTTTATACTGGGCACATTTTTAACGTAATGTTACATTCAAATATGTATTTTCATTTTTAATTCAAAATTAAGAACTCGCAGCACTTACACAAAAAAAATGAAAGATTCACCCCAGGAAAACTTACAGAAAACAAAATAACATCAAATTATTTTCCAGTTTTGAGCATTTTGGCATGGCTTGTCTACACTTAAATACCAGAAATCTCCAGACTACGGAGATGCTGACTTCCCAAGTAGCAGTGGGCCAAAGCACAAATTCCAGGTTGCTTTAATATGTTTTAATTTTTAAGCCTGTATACTTCACTTAGCAAACATTTACCTGTGTTATCATGCTCTGCTCTCAATATATTGTGACTATGAGCACAAGTGCAAGACACTAGCACAAAGGTAAAGGAGTACATACACTTGCTTCACACAATCCTGCAGACCTGTATCACTCTGCACCCCCATCAAGTTCCCAGTGGGAATCTCAAGAAGGGCTGCCTACACATGACAGGAATTGCGTCATTTGATCCAGCATGTAGTAAGAGGTTTGAACAGCCTACTGGTGTTCATTAGCTCACCCCTGTGATAATTCAATGCTTTAATGGATGGCATGACAATTCCTACATCCCCTAGCAAGTCCAGAAATCGGTCCCGTAGCTCAGCAGGATCATCTGTGTTTCCTAGATATTCATCCACTATCACAGGCAGAAATTCTGATGGTATACCCTAAGAGAAAAAAGGCGAAACAAGAAACAAACAGAAAAATTATCACTCTCTGAATTAGCAAATAAATATGTCATCTTTTAAACTTCAGACATTCCACAAAGGCACAAAGGTCCAATCAACCCATGTTGATGAGAAACTATGACGGTAAATAAAACCTCTTCAAGACTTTTTGTGAGGGGAAAAAAAAACCACCACCAAAACCAAACCAAACCAACCACTTCAGGTCAAAATTGCAACAGATTTATATGGGTTAAAACTCTACAGGAATCAACGAAGATCCAGCAACTTCTCCTGATAGTACCTTTGGCTTCTGTTTTCTTCAGCAGAAAAGAGATGGGAATAACAAAAGTAAATCCTCCGAGTCCTTGAAAGATTTATTTACTATTAGACTACAGGGCAAGACCAACAGGATCTCCATACACAGCTTACTTTTTCAGTATTAGAATTTGCTGCTTGAAAGATACATTTCAAAACTAGGAGTGCAAAGTAACAACTTTTTTAAAGTTACATTTAATTTAATGTAAACATATTCAAAAATCCTGCCTTGAAACCCATCAACTAGGAGATTAGCCATCAGATACCATAAGATTAGGGATGCTGTTACAGTAATCCTACCTACAAATACATAAGATAATGTTGGTTCAGAGGTCTAGAAGGAAAAAGGTATTTCCCCAAATCCCAGGCCTGACTCAATCCTATTTCTGTGTAACTCCATACACCGTAGTCCTGTCGACTTTGCTGGGACTCTCTCCAAAGCATAACATGACCTCAAGTCTTAATAACACTATGACTCAAGCAGAAAACTAGAGAACACCATACTTCACAAATTTGTTATATGCGTTAAAAAGAAATTTCACTTACCAAATTAGACTAGTGCAACAGTACTTACCATTGTTGGTAGTAAAAACTCTAAAGTTGAAGTGATTGATTTTTTGTCTCCTATTTCCTTCAAACCTGGTATTTTTGATGTCTGCACAGAAAAAAAAAAGAATGTTATTAGCACCATTCAACTCCAATATTTTTAACATTGGAACTACATTATTCCACTTTATTCTTACTACTGGTGTTTATTTTTGAAGCATCATATCACATGCAAAAATGCAGTACAATGCAGCAGCTGTCTTGAAAAGCTTGTATCCTTAAATCAACACACGTTTTTAAGAAACTTCTAAGACTAGAAAGCATTAGTGCAGAATTGAAGCAAAAGGCTGCTTCTGTCTCAAAGGCTTACTTGCCCTCTGGTAGGGGAGATCTTAAAAGTCACTGGCAGCCTCTCTGTCTCTAGTCCAGTTGTTTGAACCCTTTGAAGTAAAGATAAGGCAATGCTCCTCTTTTAGAGCATTACATAAAATTACTCTTGTGTCTGCAAAATGAATTAGAACAGATTTCATTTTACATTTTTCTTCTTGGACTCAGTACCAGCACACTCCCAGAGATGCACAGTTACTATGTAGATTCAGAACAAATGCTTTGCACTACATAGATGAACATGGAATGCTTAGGAAATGAAGAAAAGAGGACAGGGAACAGAGAGGACACAAATCCACCTCCTGCAGCTTTGGACACTGTATAGCAACTGCTCGCTTTTTGGAGTTAGCCATGAAATTCATATGAGAAAGAATTTATGCACTGAGAATGGGTTGGACATCTGCATTATACCCATACTCTGTCCCCAGTTGAGATTTTCAAACGATAGATCTTTCTGCATGGTAACAAGGACCACAGGGGCAACGATACAACCAGCAGAGTTCATATGGACATACAGGGTAAGCTGTTTAAGGTGACCAATGTCACATTTTTAAACATTCTGTGTATCAATCCTGAATACTATGTGTGCAACATCTGTGTGTTGTGAGGGAAAGGATTGATTTTATTTTTCTTTCAGTAACAAGCCCTTGATGGTTGCATTTTTTTTCCTCTCTCTGCCTGGATGAGGGATTAAAATTTTAAGATAAGGAAATAGTGTATAAAATTGATGTTCCAAGGATGTCCATGTAGTTTAATTTGCAGGATGAAGACTGCCTCACTGTTTTGTGACCAACTGGTTCTGGGTCACTACGTAATCATAATGCAAGCAAAGTTTACCTTGTATATACTTCCAACAATGCAAAGCCTTTTGGCCGTACTTAAAAGGTGTCCTACCAGCAAATACCTTCTCAGAGTTGCCTGCATCAGTTAACACAAACATCCAAAAAAAAAAAAAGAAGAATAGCCATTAAATTACAGATCTAATATTCCAGCCAAATTCATTGTTGGTGACTCCTATCATAAATGGGACTGCATTAAATTCTTTTCCAGCCAATATCTCTTCAGGTGACTTATGAAGAAATACTCCATCCAAAACTAAGGGTAGAAATGGGATTTCCTGAAGGAGGAGAAAAAAAAGATCAAATTACTTGTTAATAGTATTTTCCTTTTTTCCTTCAAATCACATAATAAAATGTCCACGTTTCATGTTCCAAGTGCAAAAAAGGGCTTTAAGAAATCTGAGTATCTACAGTCACTGTAACATAAATTAACAGTTTTGCACAAGAATATAAAACGCTAGCCTGGTTGGGGCATGGTATGATGTAATGGTTTCCTGATCCTGTGCTGCTTCTAAACACTCGAGTCTTGCTCACAACTTTACAGGTGCTGTGACACTTCACTGAAAGTTCTGAAGAGAAGTTATGTGAAATTATTTCAATATTTAGGGGCTATTTTGACAAAAGTTAAGAAAAATCAACTTTGGAACAGGCCAACAATGAACTCTGGTCAGAGGCTGAGCTAAAGTTTTACAAATGTGCCATTAAAAAAAAAAATCTGTTACTAAGTAAAGTTTCACCTACCATACTGTTAAAGACTACATCCTTTGCTTCCTGGTTCCTTAAGCAGTTTATCAGCAAGAGTGAACTGCTTGTTTCACACTTAAATATACTTGCAATTTTCTGAAAATTATTAACAAAGACAAGAACTGTTAGCTATGAGGTGGTCTTCAATGAATTTATAAACAGAAAATTATTTTACACAGTACTGCTAATAGTTTTATTTAAGGGTTGATTTAGGTGAGCTTCATAGGTCTTCCAGTATTTTATTTTACTAGAAATACTACAGTTTGATCACAAAGTGAAATCATTCTGGTATACTTCTCTTTCTTGCTATATTTCCATTCACTGTTCTACAACAAACCTTGCTGTAGAGATAATGCGAGGCGGTAACATAAATAAGGAAAGAAAATTCAGCAAATCAACTTACATTATCACTATCTGCCATTTCAGGAGGAGAAGTGAAAATGTACTTATAGAGAGGAATTTAATTTTAAAGGTGGTGGGGTTTTGTTTGTTTGTTTGTTTAAAATTAATTTACCTCATATAAAGGTCCTCCATAAAAGACCACAGCTGAATAAAAACTGAATGCCTCTTTTGGATTCTAATTAAACTTTCCATAATAAATTTCATAGTTACTGTATAAGTTACAGCATGCATGAAATGGACATATGCCTAGCTTGGCATGTGTGTAACCGAAAATACTTAACTTGACCCACAGATATTATAATCACATAACTGTACAATCTATTCCCAACACCAAATGAGACTGAAAACAAATAGACTATTTGAATGAAAATTTACTTAGGGCTAATCTATATATTTATAGGTATGCCATGAGAATAAATTTGATCAATTTTGTTGCATAAAATGCAATCAAATTTTCCCCTTTTCTCTTTTAACCAAATTATCAGACATAGGGAATATCCTATTTTAGGTTATAAAGGCTTTAAAATGCAAAAAAATGAGCCTACCTTAAGATCTGTTGAAAGAAGTAAATCTTTATCGGGGGGGATTAGAATTCCACTCTCTGATATTGCTTTGTGAAAGAGACCCTTAGACAAAGGAGATAAAACCTGCCAAGAAGGGAAGAACAGAAAGTATTTATTCTACATTAAGGTCCTTATCCCATAACTTTATGCTTGACTAGACTGCTGGATTCAGTGGGGAATTACACATTTTTATGTGCTTACAGGGGAAGTGTCCAGACTTAGCACAATGCGCCATTAATCTTACTTTCAAAAATCAGATTAAGCATGAAATGTTACACTAATTGAGTTTTTGAAGATTTTTTTTTTTAAGGCTTTACTTTTTAGTGTATCTACTGCATGCCTACATGTGCAAAAACAAAGCAAGATCCTGCAGATATGCCGAAGAGCGTAACAGATCCTGGATCTCCACCAAAGTGTTCAATATTTTCTTGGATCCACCGAAGAGCTGCTACTTGATCCAAAAATGCCCAGTTCCCACGAGCGTGTTCATCACCAGTACTGAAAGAAAAGCAGTATAAGCCAACTTCTCAGGAAGAGTAATTGTTCTTCTAATACCAGAATAAAATAAATCTCACCAACTTACATTTTGTGCAAAGCGTCATATTTGGCCGAGGAAAGATCTGTATAGCCTCCTGGCCTAAAGCCCTTCATAGTCAGATCTAAGCCCCACTGACTTACTTGCCTCTGTTGTTTGTTCACCCATACACGGATGGATTCCTGGCCTTCACACTATAGGATTTTTTGCTTTACACACCAATGAATGGAAGTAAAGGCAAGAACAAACATCCTATCCAGAACCAAATAAGCCCGACTATGATTTGATAGTAGGTTACAATCAAATGACAATGCAAATGGAATTTACAGAAATGTTCTTAAGTCCTGATGTCAGTGAACTACACACGTTTAAACCACTGTAACAGCGGGAAGTTGGTATAGAAGTTCAGCTGATTTAGAAAACAAAACTACCCATGCTTTAAACATGATAGGAAGTATTTTGTAAAAAGTGAAATAGGTCATCTTACTTGAAGAATCCAAGGAGTCCAAGTCTGTACTGAATTATTACTACCACAATATTCTCGTAGGCTGATAGTGCAGAACCATCATACCTAGAAGCACCACCAAATATAAAATTGCCTCCATGGATCCACACCATTACCTTAGGGAAAAAAAGGGTGAGACACACTTTTATACGTTGCTTGGTAGATTTCATTTGAAAAAGGAAGACAACATCAGAGAATTAGGAACTCCAAATCCCCAAAGCTCAATGGGAGCTGAATTTTAGGTTGGTGGACTTTGAATTTACATAATAATATTATTTTTGCTAATGCAGCATCACATTTTCAAAAGCAATTAAGTAACTTAGGAGATATCATTAGGTGCAAATTTTGTACAACACAAGTTTGTACAATGGGTTTACGTACAGGTAACTTGTCCTTCTTGTATGAACCAGCAGGGCTGTAAACATTTAGATACAAACAGTCTTCAGAAGTTTGGAATGGAGGGTGTTTTTCTTTAAAGTTTTTTTCAGCTATTTTCAACATGGACAGGTCTTGAGGACATCTTCACAAAAGAAAGGAAGCGTAACTATTAGTAACAAAACTGCAATAGCAACAACGTAAAAACAATAGAGAAAAACCACTTTCTTTCGCCCCACAGACTGAATTCCTACAGGGTGCTCAAACTTTGTGTTACCTATATACAGTTAGAGGTGCCAACTGTAAAAGCACAGCTCTGTACTTGTACTTAAAAAGCTAAATTATTTCAGCACAGTATAATGAGAAAACCTGATTTCCAAAGACAGGAATTTCCCAGGAATTCTTTGTGGTTCCTAGTCCCACAGTTCTTATGAAATGTTTCGGTACTGGCAGTGTATTCACTACCAGTCAATAAAAGCGCCTTACCAAAAATCAGACCTCTGTACCCTAATAAACACAACACTGACTAACATGAGCAGGTCTTATATACAAGTGAACTGAACAGCTCTCACAGTGGTGGGTAAGAAGTTGCATCTCTCAGATCATTCCAGGGTTCAGGTGGTTCAGGTGGGGAAAACCTCAAGGATCCAACGGGTGCTTTTGCAAAAGGAATCCCAAGGAAAACATTTACAAGTCTGTCTGTCCCCTTCACGTTTGTTTGTCTCCCTTTGAGCCGTCCAAGTGCGATAGTCACTTCTGGCTCAGCACCATTCTGTCCTAAGTACCACAGAAGGTAAAAAAAAAAAAAAAATTGCATCTTCATAATTATCAGACAGACTTTTCAATGAAGCATTTTTTACTGACTTTAATTTAGAAGATTTCAGCTTGTTCCTTTCAATTTTGTTCAGTTTTCATTTCGCTTTTGTGCAAGACACCCCCTGCCAAACGCTCCCACAGCTGGCTCTGCCAGTGACAACTAGAGCTAGGTAAGACATAGTTTACTCACTGTGCAATACCATAAAGCTTAAAAAAAAATTTCAGAGAAAACAGCAACTGTCAAAATCATTAACACTTTCTAAATTTATCATCCAACAAGATCTTAAAAATGTTTTGTTTAGATTATTTGGAAATGTTTTTGCTTTCTACCTTTTAAGAAAGACAGAAAGTTTTATTTTCATAAAACCATCTCAGAAATGGCTTCATCTCATAAAACATGTAATTTTTGCATCAAGCTTATTAGGATACTTTCGCAGATTGCTAACACAAGTATAAGAGATGTACTGCCTTTGAAAATCACTACACTGCAACTTGTTAGTGCAGTTGCTTCCCCAATAGCAATAATACGAGATTTTGCATCTCACCTTCTGCTCCGCAAGTGATGAATGCTATACTACAAAACAAGGTACAAAGCAAAGCAATCTGGCTTTGAGGAGACATTTTTTCACCCCCGTTTGGACTGTAGACTGTTTTCTGGTTTTACACGGAAGAGAACGTTACAAAGGTCGCTGCTGAGGGCACTCTGAGTAGGGAGTGCAGCTAAATTCCCTTTTGAACGTGCACTGCATCAAGCACTTTCAGAGCTGTACTGGACACAGAGTGTAAATACAATCCCTTAGTGTAACACACCTAATCATTACCTGATCCTGAGAATGCATGACCTGAAAATGACCCAACACCATCTGTGAACAACAACAAAAGGTCTAATCATAGTTAATCTGCTGTTAATCCTACAAGGAGAGAAAACAGTGAAGCTCTAAAGTGTTGTGGGCACTTAAATTCTTGTAAAAAACCACAATAACAACAACAAAAACCTCACCAAAAACAGGATTGCAAATTACAAATAAGTAGGAAATAACAATAAAAAAAGGAAAAAAGAAATGAAAATAGTTAATTCTTGCACAAGTTTTAATGAGAGCTAGCACATCTGTACCGTAATTGACACTATATGCGCTTTCCAGCTGGGACTCGCCTCCAGCCTCCGAAATAGTTCTTTATCCCTTCTTGAATAAAAATAGGCCTCCTGCATTTTTCAAAATTAAAGGGGAGATGAAAGTTGGGAGTCAGATTATAGCATCTTCTCTATGAGCAGCCTCGGTGGAAATCATAAAGCAAGGTCTACTTACCTTAAGGGATATGTACTTCCCTCAAAAAAGTGGGAAAGGGCCATAACCTCACCTTCTCTATAAAATAGCTTCCTACAGTGGAAATAGACTGGCAATCCAACAGGCAGTTTTCACCTGCTGGCTGAAAAAGTCCTAAAAAATTTTGTAGAAGCATAACATCGCTCAGTGTGGATGACTGGCCCTAAGCAGATTAGCCTCAAGGCCTTCTTCATAGTTGCTGGGCCTACAAGCCCAGCCTGCTCTACTAACCCCCAATTTTCAACTGGCAAAACACCCTCTACATAATGGGTCTTTGCCTTTCCACCTGTGATTCGTTTCACATGTCCTGGATGAATGGTGTCATCAGCACTCAGTTGCAAAGCCTGTGAAGCCATTTTCTCCACCACAGATCATACATCATGTAGGTTCATCCTGCTTGGGATACAGAGGTTTGTCAGAGTAAGTCAGTTCTTTAACAAAAACGGTTGCAAACGAGATAGGTAAAACAAGATGTTCAGTGCAAGAGAATTCAGAGCTACTTGCTATTTCTTATACAATTCCCGAGTCTCTGGGTTGCGATAGCTTTGGAAAAGTGTGCCAATTTCTCATCCATTTCACCTGGAACTGTGCAAATAGGCATTGTAGAACATTAATTGCCACTTATTTTTTATACTTGCCTCAAATCTTTCTGGAAAATCTTTTCTGTTGCATTAATTTTTGTTCCAGTCCAATATGAATAGCCCTGGGATTTTTGTCGATTCTTCTTGTGGACTAGGAAGATAGACCAAAACCAGTAGACAGATTCCAATATATGGGAATAGGTGTGTGTGCCCGTTTGTGTTTATACATCCGTCCATCCATATATACATGCACATATACACGAGGCAGGGAGGAAGGAGTTGGAAAAAGCAGGATTCCATGAGGCTACTAAGTTGAACACTTGCCATCAGTGAAATTCAATGAATATGGACTTCTTATGCTGCCAAACTGAAGTCTCTTTATCCAATTTAGAAAACCTCAAAACACCACTTTTAAACACAGCCAACATCTTCACCACTATGGGTAAGTCAGCTCAGTCAGTCAGCTTTGTATTTGCTAAACAGCCAGAAAAATGGTGCTTACCAACAACATTTATTATCCAAAACAACATACGCTAACTGGAAGACCAACTTAAGATAACAGAGGAATAGATTAAGAAGTGAAATTTCATGCCAATGTATTCTATGTATTAACTGAATATAACACAAAACAAAGATGAAAGAGGAGATAAGTAGAAACTTTGCTCACAGGTAGTTTGCTTGACTTATTTAAATCAGCAGATGTGTAAACGTATCGGTAATCTTCAGCAATGGTGAGAACAGGTCCCGCCGGGGGCAAACACAACCTGGCCCAACTCCCTGCAGTCAAAAGCACACCTGAGATAACCACTGTTTCTGTAAGGCAGTGCTGAACAACAGAACCACGATATATGTCTTCTCTACCAGTTGCGACATCTTTTGAAGCAGCAAGTCTCAGCTCCTTTCAAATCCTCTTTTCTCTCTGTCGGCCACCAGGAAAACTGCCGCCCTCCGCCTGGGGAGCACGCTGACATCTTCTTACCCGCGACCAGGACTTCATGTGGCAGGCACGAGAAAAAACAAACCCTACACAGATCATTTTCTGCAAAGAGAAACCAAACATACAGCAAGGAAGCTAAACCAGGTAATATACAGTATGTTTACACAGGAGTAACTCCATTATAAAGGGGCATATGAAGCCAAAATACATCATCATTACACTCCATCGCTCCAGTTTATTTAAGTTTGCAGGTTTTTTATATACAGTTTGACTTCTCAAATTAATTAAAAGATGAAAGAAATAATTTTAATCAAGAACATTTTGTATTTAACATGCAACTTAATTTACCCATCCTTGATAGCACTAAGTTCACTTCAGAGCTCCCTCACAGACGCCGTGCAGCGCCGCTGACTCCAGGGAAGCCATTCGTCTCTCACTTCAGTTTAAAGCCGTCGCTGAACGCTTCCTCCCCGCTCGCCCGCGCACCCTCAGCGCTGCTGCGCCGCCTCCTCCTGCCCCCAGAGCGACACCGAGGTTCCCCGAGCGCCCCCGACACGGCCGCTCTCCACAAATCAGGCCCGTTTCGCGCCCTGCCCACAGGAGAGCACTCCCGCCACGCGGAAGAGGTGGCCGGGCCGCCTCAGCGCCGCCCGCCGCCGCCGAGTGCCCGCCTCCGCGCCCGGTGCGGCGGCGAATGGCATCCGGGCTCCTTCCGCCCAGCCGCCAGTGCCGCTGTGCCGCCGCCAGCAGCGCCCGCCCGGCAGCGGCGGCGGGGAGGGCCTGAGCGGCCACCATGGTGGGCCCGGGCCCGGGCGGCGGGGCGCCGCTGGAGAACGCCAACCCTCTCATCTACCGCCGCTCGGGGGAGCGGCCGGTGACGGCGCGGGAGGAGGACGACGAGCTGCCCGACTCCATCGACGACCGGGAGATCTTCGATATCCTGCCGGGAGGGCCGGGCCGAGGGCGGACGGGCGGGCCGGGGCCGCTGGGGCGGTGGCGCAGGGCAGGGCCGGTCGGTGCAGCTCCGCTCCGCTTTCCTTAACCCGGCAACATCTCATTCGCTCCATTAACGACCCCGAGCACCCCCTCACCCTGGAGGAGCTGAACGTCGTCGAGCAAGTGCGAGTGAAAGTGAGGTCCCCGCTAAGATGTGCCGCGTACCGTCCCGCCGGCGCGGCGGTCCCGGCCGGCTCTCCCGGGGCCGCCGTCGGGACTGCCGGTCCATAAACGCGTGCTGTGCTCAGGGCAGGGCTGCCTCTGCCGTCTGATTAACTTAATTATTTTTTTTTTCCTAACATTAGAAGAGGTTTATTATAGCAGGCTACTGCAGCTAAACATAGTATTTAAAAATGTCAGTGAAAAAAAGTGTGAGCGGAAAAGTACAGCTTCAAGTTGCATTTCACACAAAATGCCTCCAGCTAGCCTGGGGTAAAGGCAGTGAGTTTCGTACATGGAACGTGTTTGGTTTTCCACAGGTGAATGATGCAGAAAGCACGGTGGCAGTGGAGTTCACTCCCACCATTCCTCACTGCAGCATGGCGACGCTAATTGGCCTCTCCATAAAAGTAAAATTGATCAGATCTCTGCCTGAGAGGTTTAAGGTAAGTAATCGAATAACTTCAGAAAGCAGAAGAGGGGTATTGCGTTTGAAGAGGGAAAAAAAGCTAACTAACTTACAGTGAAAAATAACTAGAGCTTATTTCATATTACGGGTGGGGGAAATGCTCCAGGAACCAGAGAGGGCAGTGGACTAAAATCTCGATGCAGAATTACGGTTCTGTGACAGTCGTGTCAAGGGCAGGTGGGGTTATGGAGGGATGTTACCTGCAGTGCTCAATGGCACAGGAGGAGGAGAGGTTGGTGCCTCACCCCCCTGTCTGAAGGAGGCTTAAGCAGATGGGAATGCAGAATATTCTGTGATTTTTAGACTTTATTTTATTCTGCTATATACAGTAACTGGTATTGGCAAGAATGTCCTTTTTTTCCCCCTGTTTTTGTTATTGTCTTATTTTTATTATTAAATAGTTTGAACTTGAGCTTCCAATGTTTTATTGACTTGTCCCCTTTTTCCTTTGTGATGCTTTTTCAGCTGGATGTTCATATAACACCAGGAACACATGCTTCTGAGCATGCAGGTAGGGGTTTTTAGTGCTCTGTTGTGTGGTGGTCTTTTTTTAGTTTTGAAAATTGGAGAGCAGAGAGACTCCCACACCTGCAGAGCAGCTGTTTAGTATCTGGGACTTTACACGCATCAGCTTCTGGGGGATGTTAGAGAACAGGAATGTGTAATGATGACATTTGGATATGTTCTGTACTGTTTAAACATCTCCTCAGGCAACCTGTGCTCTCAACTAGTCATTGATTTGCCTGGGTTATGGAGGACTCAGAAAATGGGGAGGGGCTGGGGGGAAATTTCTTCTCATGTTACACCTACACGTGTAGCTCCCTGCAGCTGAATCATAAACAGCTTGCTGGTTTAACTTGCGATAATGTGGTAGCTTTGACTTTAGACTGCAACTCTGCAGTGTACTTAGCATCTGCAGAATTACTAGTCTACCTGAGTACCATAGCAGCAGTGTGATCATGTGTCTCAATGTAAAATGCTTTAACAAAGACATTGTATACCAATGTTTTGACCGGTTTCTTCTGGTGTTTTTTTCTGCACAGTTAATAAACAGCTTGCTGATAAAGAACGTGTGGCAGCTGCTTTGGAAAACTCTCACTTACTGGAAGTGGTGAATCAGTGTTTGTCTGCTCGATCATAATTGCTCGATGAGGAAATCGTTGGTATTCTGCTATGTTAAACTGATTTTGTATATAAATGGTGATGCTAGTGTTACACTATATATGTATCTATGAGCAAAGTAAAATCACTTGGATTTTCTTAAAGAAATGTTTCATTACTCCCACAAAAAATAGTATGTGGGAAATTAGCTTACAGGCAGCTACAAAAATATAATGAAAGTCGACTTTTAAATTTTATTAGTTATTGCATAGGTAGGATTTTTCTTTAAAAAGATTTGTTTCAACCTGTTTTTAACAGGTTTCTCACTGTCCAAAGATTAGTTATAAACTGCATTTTAGGAGTGGATTTTGCACACTGGACTTGACAAGTACACCAGGCTACTTGGCAGTTAAAATCTTTACATTCATGTGACTGTTTTGGACTGCTAATATAATTTTGGCTTCAGACATCAGAAATTGTGTAAGTTCATGTGTGCAAAGTTGTAATACATTTTAGCAGTTAAGTGTAAACACTTCTAAATCATCTGCCTGTTTTTTATTATATTAACTTGGATTAGCCAAATATGGAGGGCTCTTTAGACCTGTATAAAATGTGGTTTATTTTTAATTATTCGTTACTTGTGGTAGGAAATACAATATCTTTGAGGTAGGTTTGGTTTTTTCGTGCACCTGCCGCAATATGGGAGAGAGTCATTCATAGTTTTCAGTACAAACAGTCCAGCTACCCTCTGCTGAAAGACTTTCCTGGCAAAGTTTGACAGCTAAATGACAAGTTTTGCTTTAAATGTATTGAAATTTAATAATACTACCTAGCCTATGCTTCTGGTCCAGGAAATGTAGCATTTACTAAACTATTGTCTTTGGCAGAAATTGACAATGGAAAAATTCATTAAGATAGAATTCCAGAATTAATTTGAACTTTTGTAAAAGGTGTTTCTAGTCGTGGACCACGTGGAAGAATAGCAACCTGTTAAAGAAATCCTGTCAGATATTTTGGTGCCTGCACACATGCAATGTTACCTTATCATCAGTTATCTAGAGCGTAACTAACACACTTTTTAAAAGTAGATTGTGCTCACCGGTTTGATGGTAATGCTTTATATTTCAGTAGTATTTTCTCTTGGAGGGTCTCAGATGTTAAAAATGGTGAAGCTTATGAATACTGTGTAAACCACACCCTAGTAGGCCAGTCTAGTCTGTGTTGAGCAGGTGAGGAAGCTGAGGCAGTGGTGATCCAAGTGTGACATCTAAAGTCGCATAGCAAAATAGTACAGAAACAAATCCAAATCTTCCCATTTCAGAAATGAGGCACCCAGTTTGCAGAGGGCTTCTACAGAAAGCCAACTCTGCAGCAGCTTTAATCTGCTTATTTGGCTTAGAATCCTTTGAATGATCAGCACTTGCTTGGATGTATGAATGAAATTGTAAATAAAGACAATATTTATGTAGTATTGATATTGGGAAAGGAGCAGAATGACCCAGCTGTTAATACTATCTTTCCTTTCTGCCTCTCTTGCTGAATCACTGAACTGATTAGTTCTGACGTTGCCAACGTTTGCACCACAAATGAAACTTCAACCATGGTAATGCGTGCAGGCAGCTCATAGGTAACACGCTTGGTTGGTTTGATTTTGTTTTCTGTTTTTGTTTTTAATAGAAAATGATTTTTGCTCTCCCAGATTTTGGAGAAAAAAAGGAATGCAAATATGTGCTAGGGGGAAAACAGAAGGATGACTAAGCTGCCAACAGATTGCTTCAACCTGCATTCCAAATAGAGAACACATCAGTAAATTATGCTTTCTTGAATCTGTCTGCTTGGTTTTCACCACTACATAATAATAGCGTTAAATAATTTGTTGGGATGTTGGCACTTGCCTCATGAAGCACGCTGTACACAGTAACCCTGGGGGTGCACTTTGCACCACTTTCAGAGAAGCAACAGTATGTGCTTAGATTGTTGAAATTTATAGTATATAGTTGGGGGATGACTTTTCAGTAAAGGGACTCTATTGTGGGATATCAAAGAAAAGGTCTGACTTCTGCTACTTAGGGATGGAGAATTCTATTACTTTAGATCTGGCATGTTTCTTTAAGTGATGTGGATGTTATATTTATGAGATGATAGAAACAACAGTAAGGACAAACCACAGTTACTTTGCTGAAGATCACAGGTCCTCCTGTACAGGCTCCCTCAGCTTGGATACTTGCTGAATGACAACGTACCGCCAGTTCTAGCAAAAATCTTCTGTTCCCTGGTTTTAGTGATCATTAGCTGGCTCCTGCTGTATAGAGATAAAGTGGGAGAAGAAAACATTCATTTGTTACAAATATT
Source organism: Phoenicopterus ruber ruber (assembly GCA_009819775.1). Lineage (NCBI taxonomy): Eukaryota > Metazoa > Chordata > Aves > Phoenicopteriformes > Phoenicopteridae > Phoenicopterus > Phoenicopterus ruber. The sequence goes on from CM020227.1 coordinate 13,331,787, forward strand.
TCTTTTCAGACTTCTATTCTTCCAAAAAGCTACCCCTAAATTTAGCCTCTGGAATGCTTTGTAATAGGACACATTCCATCTGAAACTATGACCCTTTAGAGCAGCTGTATTGAATACAAACAGCCTCATTGAAGTCCAGGAAAAATGCCAGAAGCAGACATCTGTTTCACATTCCTAGGCTCTGGGCAGAGCCTTCCAGGGGTGGCTGAATGGCATTCACTACTCTCAGTCTGCAAACGCTGCAACAGGAGCTCCCTAGGACAACTGGCTGCATTGTGCACTGGAGTAACTTGCCCCGTGTTTGAGCCCGCAGACCAACACAGTTTGTGCATCTCGGGTTCCACCGCACTGCACATGCTTGGGCCTGCCCACCCAGTCCTGCTCCCTGGCAGGAAACGGACTTCTTCCCAGCTGCTTCCATAGAATCATAGAATGGTTTAGGTTGGAAGGGACCTTAAAGATCATCTAGTTCCACCCCCCGTGCCGTGGGTAGGGACACCTTCCACTAGACCAGGCTGCTCAAAGCCCCATCCAACCTGGCCTTGAACACTTCCAGGGATGGGGCCTCCACAACTTCTCTGGGCAACCTGTTCCAGTGCCACCACCCTCATGGTGAAGAATTTCTGCCTAGTACCAGCAATCTGAAACTTTTGAATACTGTTAATTCCCGAATTCATCATGAGTGGCAGGGAAGCAGCTCAGCAGCTTTGTATCCAAAGACGCAACTGAACTGTCCATGGAAGAACTTCACACTTCAATGTCAAGATTTCTTGTGCTCCTTGGATGGAGTGATGCGTAATACACACTGGGAACTGTTAGTTAAAAAAAGTTATTTCAGTCTTCTGGCCGTGGTTAAGATTTATGTGTTTACGTCAATAAAGTGCTTTGATAAAGATCTCCCTCTGGAGCTTTGATTTACAAAGTACATGTTTTACAATGTGGTTTTTTTTATAGCTGTTAAAAACATTTCCCTTTAGCCTGTCAAGCAGACAACTATACCACTTTCCCTTCCTTTCAAAATGCACCATTTGGCATAAATGCAGACTGAACAAGTGGCAGAGTCAACTTTTTTCCCTAAACAAAAGAAAAGTTTATAGCAAAGTCTTTCAAATGTTAATATGGAAAGGTAAGTATCAGCAAAGAGAATAAAACCAGGGGAAGTTGAGGCTATTACCTGTGTATTTAAGTTTGCTGGTATGTCTCACAACCATTTGCTGGCAATATTTAATAGAAAGCACATAAAACTTTTTTCATTCCACACAATGCTAAAAATACACAACATTTTTACGAAACATACAAATAGCAGAGAGCCCTCATTTTGTTCAACACACTTCAGTAGTTGCAGAAGACATGCTATCACATTCTGTAACCTTACGTATTTCTTCTTATCAATTCATACCTTTCTTCTTTCGTGTCCTACCTGTAAAGAGCTTTTGCGTCCTGTGGCAGGTTATCTCCATTCCTTAACTTTCCTTTGTGGATTAAAGGAACAGCCCTGTTTGCAGTGATTGATAAAAACATCCCAGTTGTTTGGATGGTTGGAAACCCTGCTCTCCCAGCTTCATTCCACACACTCATCAGGGTTGCTGAGTAACTTGCCAGTTGTCTGATCAGTTTTGTTGCTTTTCAGCATCTTGTTGCAGCACATGCAACCTTCAGATGTCAAGGCTGTCCTCTTTAGTACAGAAGTTAAAACAGTCTCTGGTTCCTGCTGTTAGCTCAACTCCCAGTGCAGGGCTGCAGGGAGAGAACAGGGCAGGAGTTAATTTCCAGCAAGTCTGTAGAACAAATACAACGTGGGAATGGGGAGCAGGCGCTGCCCAGGAGCTTTGGGAAGGCACAGGAGGAGAAAGAGAAGGAAATGGCAGGGGCGTACAACAGCTCACTGTGCTGCCACTAGCTGAGGGATGCCTCCAGCCTTGGTCTGCGGCAACATGGAGAACAGGGAGCTTCTACAGTGCTGGAGGCTTTGTCCTCCAAATTGCAGGGGAAGTGAGCTCCTACTACCTTATGCTAGACATCTCCCACCCCTCTGGTTTCCTTGTTCCCTACAGGCTGGCTGCCAGAAGGGGAGACTCCTCCATGGGGCCTGTAGCCAAGGCACGGCCACAGCATGGCCCCCCTCTGCCCTCTCTGGCTCGGCTGTTACACAGCCCATCCCATTACTGCCCTCGCGCTGCTGCAGGTAACAAGAAAGCCTCTGCCGTCCCACTGCAGGTAGGTCACAAACAGCAGCAGGAGATAGGAGGATCAGGAGGACCAGTATGTACATAAAACTAACTCTTTAAGTCGACAAAGGGAGATGCACACCTTGCCAGATCACAAGTGTGGTGGCCAAGGAGTGTGGGCAGCAGCTGTGTCCACGCAGAGCCAAGCAGGAAGACCCAAGTGACTGGAAAGTCATCACTGCCAAACTTTCTCTGCTGGACGTGATTCTCCCCATTATTTTGATGTAACTTTGAGATGATAGTTTATCATAGCATTTTTTTTTCCTAATCTACCCAAATTAGTTTCATCTGGGTTCCCATCAGATGTGTCATGCATGGCTTTGACCAAAATAACCTCAGTAGATTGTCAGGAGCTTGCTTAACCCCAGGATGCCTGGCAGCTTGATTTCTCTACACTTTTGCTAATGGAAGAGCTGGCACATGCTCTAAGGATTATGAAGGTATCTAAGCAGCAATACTTCTTATTTCCCCTGCAAAGTGACAAATAAATCATCCATGTAGTCTGAAATGCTTGCAGAGAAAAACAATAAATGCCAATAGATTCCAATTTTTTTCCTAACTGTTTTAATAGAACAAAACTACTTTTATCACTGAAAATCAGAAAATAGTTTCATTAATGCTGCAGCAAACTTTTTTAAAAACACAATTACTTTTTGAGGTAGACAGAAAATAATGATTAGAAATGAGTCACATACATTGTTTCTCTTCAAATTGGTACTGACTTATTTTCACAACAATGCATTTTAGACGTTGTTTTTTGAAATATAAGTCAATAATGTAAAGAGCCTGTCAAATTCTGCTTTGTTAATGATCCTTACTAATGACAAAATTGACTAGGTGCTTGAAACAGGAGCTATTATTTAAACTATTTCTTCCCCTTCCCCTTCTAACTCACCATTCTGGGTCTGAACCTGCAAATTTAGAGCTTTAATTGAGGTTATACTCTGGATTATATTTTGAGTATAGAAGCAATGAAGTCTTGTCACATTTATTTTTCTTGGTAAGAAGCATATTGGGCTATTCCTAGTAAAACAATGGAGATATAATTTATTTTTTCAAACAAAAAGTAAACATGGTATCAGCTTTAACCTCACTGCCTTACTTTAAATGCATATGCCATTTGCATGTACACATTTCGGTTAATCTGTAGTCTAAGCACTTAACTCCACGGGAAATGTACTTATGCAGTTATGAAGTCATATAATTAATAGTTTTCTTCATTTTATGACCGAATAAATAAACACAATAGCTTAGATGCAAAATGTATACACATCAGTTAATGTATCAACTAGTTTAGCACTTGCAACATATTCCACTAATCCTTAAAACTGCAGGAACTTCATTATGAATGTTATGAAGATGGTGTACCTTACTCTGACATTTTACTGTGATCCAGTCTTCATTCTCTTAAAAGTTGCTTGAGTCTTTCACTGACTACAAATAAATTTTGTCTTTTTTTGGCTTGCATGCCTAACTGGGCAATCCTGCTTCGCCACAAAAAATGACAAGATGAAAGAGACAACGTGGTATGAATTGTGCCTTGGTCCAGCTGGGAAGAATGGAAGCCATCCCACAGAACAGGCTGTGGAATACCCAACTAAAATAACATGCCAAAGAGAGGAAATACATACACGAAAGCTGCCAAGACTGTGATGTCATGTCTCTGATTAGCTACATTCAGGTCTGTACCAGAAAAAACACTTGCCGCAGAAACTGCAATGCACAGAGCATGTGCTCTCACAAAGACACAACTTGAGAGGGACTGTCCTGCTCCAGGACTGATGTTTTCCCTGGCAACGGCAGGTCTCCTGCCAGCACCGTGCACAGCCTGTCCCAGCCACGCAGGCTGCCCTGCTGCACCTAGACTGGGGAACAAAATATGAAAGCTCTGCAATTTAAATATGTTTTTGCATGTACAGACAAATTGGCAAATTAGTGAGATGTAGAAACGGGAATATAGGAGAAATGGGAAACGGGATAGCTGAAATCGTGAGCTGAGATCATGAATGCCAGCGTGGCTCAGGGGCTGATGGTGCTGCACACCCCAGCAGATGGTGCTACAATTTCACACAGGTCAGCGGCTGTCCCGAGACCTGGCCAGCACAAATCCGGATGAGAAACAAGGGAAGATGTCTTCATCCAGCATCTCAGAGCTCCAGCTGCCTCTCGAGGCTGGAAGGGGTCCCCCCAAAGCCCAGAAGCTGGCCTGACTCCTTCATCGTCCTCTGTTTGCCGGGGTCATTGTGCTCATCCGGGGCACCAAGGCATCGATGCCTACGCTGTACGTGCTAGATCACATCATTTTTTTGGCTTGCACTTAGCCGAATCCCTTCACACGCATAAAATTGGTGTTCACCATTCACAACTGCTCTGTCCCTATGCATAGTGATGGACTGTACATACAACAGGATGTCTTTTCCACTCATAAAATCTCATTTTTAAAGCTGACACAGTTTCAGCTGAACTGACACACAATTTATTTCAGCTGACTTGGTAATTATTGAACCATTTCATTTTAATTAGGATGATGGTTAATGAAATCTGCCATAAAATCGTTTGTGGGTTTTAGTCTTTGTAAAAAAACCCTTACAAATATGTAACAGATATAGAGAAATAAATAGGAACAGTATACAATGCATTGTTATTTTCTTTCACAGCTAATCAAGGGAAGCCTATATATCGATACGTCTTGACGGTGACAGGATGACAGACTCATTTCTCCAATAAACATTTTCTTCTTATAAGGCAAAAAAAGCACTGCATCTGTATGAGATCATCTAGAAAAGTCCTCCTTCCTGAAAAATACTATATTCTTTTTTGTTGCCTAGCTACATGCTGCTGTTACCTTAGAAGGCTGTAGACTCATCTGAATGATTCTGGTGGTGCTGATGTGCTTGAGCAGAGGAGTAACGCAAATATATAATGCTTTCTTTGGTAAAGATTATGAAAGAAAGGGGTGAGTGTGAAAAGAAAGAGCCTTTGCAGAAAAGCAATTTACTGTATTCATCATATTCTTTTTGACATTAATTGTTGAATAAAGACCATTTCCCCCAACAGCCCTGGGTGCATGAGCAGGCAGTGAAATCACAGACTTGATGCTTTTGACGTGAGAGTCTGATGCCAAGGAAGCGTTTGCCTGGTTCATGTTAATTACTGCTGTGAGTAAGTATAGAGAAGGGAAAAGACTGTCAAGGCCTGATTCTGGTCTCATTTCCAAAACTGTAAACAGAGAAAAATGCCATGAAAGGCAACCAATTTGCTGAATTCCATTACCACCAGAGAATGGGATGATCGCTGAGTCCTTCTTTGAATATAAGTAGCTTTGATGATTTGGAATATTAAGAAAGTCCACTTAAAATGCCTAAGGCCCGAAGATTTACATTGTAATGTGCCTGTCAAAGAAACCTCTGACAGGGAACTCTGCCCTCAAGCATGAGACATACAGAGACTGAGAGCTGAGCAATAATTCCCCAGCACTTCCCCAATGTGATCAGCAGCTCAGCGTGCCACTGCCTCACCGAAGATTTCAGTATGCTGGTATTCACCAGATGTGGGGAAGTTGCTTGCAGGAGGAATAAGATGAATGGGGAAATAAAATTATTTCTTACCTGCTTCACTGTAACTGGTTTGGATGTAGAATGTCCTTGATAGGTGTCAAAATTTTGCAGTTTTATCTTTAGGACTGAGAGGCTAATTTTAGCACTGGAGTGTTGATTCAGCTTTTTCTACTTAGGGCTGGCTTTGAAATTAAGATCTGCATTTGCTTTCATAAAATAATATTTTTCAAGTCTACTGTCTATAACCCTCTTTATATAAGGTACACACTTCATACCATTCTGTTACCTCAGTCTATGCTTGTGCTTGGTCTCTGTGTTTTATAATGAGCCTAGATCCTGATCATTTTATATTTTGAGAGAAAGTGGTAGATAATGAAGCATATTATGATTATCATAATTATTATTACATTCTTTCTCAAGAATAAAATCAGAAAGAACTTTGATAATTTAAAGTGAAAATAAGAAAGTTTATTTGATTCTAATATAATTCTACAATAAGAATTTTGCAGGTCTTCACCAGAATATCTTGTATAGCAGCAGAGGCAAAGCAGGAAATGAGACATTTAAAAGCAGCAGAGATGCTTTTTACTGCTGTGATGCAAAGGTGGAATTTGCCAAACTCAGCACATTCCAACTGGACAAATTCTGAATTTCTCCTGGAACAGATGATAACATCTCTCACATTCAAATTCCTACACACTTTACATGAACGATTCCATGACATCACTCACCACAGGAAAAGACACCATAAATTCTTCACTTGATTATAAAGAAGTGTAAAGCCTTTCTAATTCAAATTCATAAGTCTCCCCTGTGACTGTGAGTTTCTGTCCCTGCTTCAAGCTTTCATTTGTTGAAATGAAAGGCAAATGGAGTGTTCCCCACAAGGGAAACAAGATCAGACTTCATCACCTAAAGCAAAAGGTGTTTTAGTTCTGGACACCACCAGTCCCTACCAGCAGCCTTATATAAGGAGCAGTGATTCTAAGCATTATAAATGCACATTTGGACACAAAACTAAAGTTCTCTGTGTAAGAAAAGACATATTAAAAAGTCCTTGTCCTTTTTCTTATCTAGTACACAGAAGAGGGCAGCACAGTTAAAGTTTCACTTTGTATTGCCACAAACGTTATAAATTGTGTTTCTGTCTTACATCCTTCCCTTAGTGTCGGATCAAGGTGACTCTGTGTGCTGGAAGTGTGTTGGTCATTTCCTTGGAGGACTACAGGTCTGCTCCTACTTGTGGGTTTTCACTGCAAGGAAACTTTTCCTTGTTCACCTGTCATGTTCATGGAAACATCTACAATATGATGACTTTATCCAGATTTTCAGACCCCGCATCCCCAGATCTTCTTTACTTTGATATCTCTGTAATGTGTTGAAAAGTAAGCAATGCTTTGTCACTGGCACAATCTGCCGTACTCCTGGCACCCTCACTGTAATCTCTTGCTACAGAGAAGTTTTTTCCCTTACAACTATACTTTCCTTCTGCAAGTTTCTGTGCTTTTTTCTGCAGTACTGTGTGGAAGATGCCTGCTAACAGGCAACTTTTGAAGACATTGTCCTGCAGGCGTATGGAAGAAATGGGCGCTGCAGGTTACCAAGGGCAGCTTTAGGCTGTTTTCTACCCAATTTCCTGCCTATTAAATCCTTAGTTCCTCAATAAAAGAGAGTTACAGTAGGTCCATGAAAATGTTACTCAATGCTCAGTTGACAACGTAAACAGATGCTAGGAATTCTCAGGATTAGCAAAGAAAGCAGAAAGCATCACTGACCACTGTGGAAGTCCGTGGGCACATGCAGTTTGAATAACCTGTGTTTCTAATCTGTGTGCTTCTTATCCCCTAACTTCTAAAAAGATCTCTTAGAAAAGATACAGAGAAGGGCAAGTAGGGATCATGTTTATACAAGGAGTGGCTGAACACTCTAGGTTCCTCAGCCAAGAGAGATAATTACTTCAGAAAGCTATAAAATCATTACATGTATGAAGAAGACATGAGGGAAATCTTATTCTCTGCTTCACAATACACTAAATGGGGGTGTGCAGGATATCAAAAATCTACATGGGTTAAAAAGCAATTAGAAAAATATGAAGAAAAAAACACATCAAGGGCCTCTGAACAAAAAGAACAGTTTTAGCCCGGTGGTTGTATGAAGGGAGTTTTAATTGTGTTTATCATGTTCTTATTGTCCATTCCTCTTTAGATATCTGCTGCTGACAGCTGCTGGAAACTGGCCGTAAGTTGAATCTGACCCAGTACAGCTCCTTTAATTTGTTATTGTAAGTAGATTCATTCCTCTTGCCAAGAGCTACCGCTGGTAAACAATAAATCTTACATATGCAATTTGCCGTCTTACCACTATGTACTTCTTAGTAAGACAGCCAGCCATTTACTTTGCCCGTTCCTTAAACTGTCTGTTGCAATCTGTAAATTCAGAAACCTTTTCATGGGATCAGACTTCTAGATATTTCTTGTAAAGGGCCTCTGAAATCCACACTAAGGAGTATACATCCCACAGGAATTGTAACAGGATATTTAGCATTCCACTCATGGACGGATGATGTATGTCACGCACATTGGCCATGACAGGTTTAATACTGAAAAAGAGGAATTAGGGGTGATAAAAGAAAATAATTATGGAAATATCTTAGGTCATGTTCTGATTTTACTCCAAACTTGAAATGCAATAGGAGCAAACAGCTGATCACATACAGTACTTGCTAATGACATTCCGCAGTGACTGAGGAAACTAAGGGAGTATCCAAATTCTGACTCTTGTAGCAGGGTATAGCACGAGTGGTCACTGCATCGGTAAGAAGAAAACTCGAATCTGAAAAACTAAAAATCAGTGCAAATTTGAAGTTGGACAGAGACAGAATACTTTTCCCAAGTATATTCTAACAGAATAGTTTACTAATAGTGTGGTGCACTCTATGAAAAAAAAGAAGTGGGGGAACTGCACAGGCAAAAATGAAATTAGATAAGCCACTTGTGCCACTTCTTTTTTTCAGAGCAATGATTCACCTGCTTGAGTTGGTCATGAGGTTATCTAGTAGTGGAAGTTTTTGAGCTTACTCAAAGCAGTGAGAAATTCAGAGCAGCAGGAAGATGAACCACATTTCCAGTTATTCTTATCCCAAGTTATTTTTTGCACTCTTTTGCAAGAGTTTCAGAAAGACAGAGGCCTTTGCTCTACGTTGCAAGCAATGGACTTAAAATTTACCTATTTTATAATTTTCTACCTGAAAAATGCAAACACTACTACATTCTTTTGCAGTGCCTATCAGTGACCTTTAGAATTTCTGGTCTGGAACTGAGAGGAAGCACAGCATCTGTGAGAGGAACCTAGTTGTGATTAATTTTGTAGATATAACAATGGACTTGGTTAGGTTTCTGCTTGCATTTCCCCCTTGGCACTCTATGTGAGCTTTCTAAGCTATGTTGATTTCTACCAACTCCAAAGCTCGTATTTCTCACATGTTATTGTTGCAGCCCCAATTCATGGCTACCACTACTCAATCAAAAATATTACTGGTCATTAAATGCAAGAGTAATTACGCGAAAAAGCATGGCTCCTTGGCCGAAGGGGCATGCTGCCCACCTTTGGGAATGCCCAGATGCAGGTTCAGCGTGGATGCAACATTTATCAGGCTTTCTGACAAAGGAGTCAGTGCTAAGGCTGAAAGCTCCACCATTGCTACAGTTATTTGTACAGTTCAAACTGTAGCCTAGTTTTACATCCCTATATATTAACTGCAAGATAATGCAATCTAGCATATGCTACACATGAAAAGGTCTAATACATATTTGCATATGGCCCACAAACTGAACCAGTTAGCCTGTATCTCTTCAGCACACACTAGTCTGATTTTAAGGGTGATGGTGAGGAAAATTTGACACCACATTTGCACTATATCCTACTTTTGGTAGGATAAGGAAAAAATGTTTGGTGGTGGTTTTTGTTGTGGGTTTTTTTTTTTTTTCCTTTCCCTGTACCTCTATCTCTCTTGCTTAGGTTATAAAAAAACCAACACATTTCCTACTGCTGCCTCTGTCTCTTCTCCCTCTGGCCTGAGTCTGTCAGTTCTGTAATTAAAATAATAATAAATGCTGCTATTTCTCTTTTAGTCCAGGTATTTGGGAGGTAGCCAGACTCATGCTTCTACAGGAGAAATGCTTCATATAACTTGGCAAGAACAGACCTTTGTGGATATCTCTGCAGTTTGTATAGAAATAACTTCACCCATATAATGGCTGATTAATTAGACTTGAGGCAGTGCAGATGAGTTGAAAAGTAAGGAGAGGAGAAACCGACTACTTCCAGCATAGAGCCACGCTGAGAACAATACTTTCTCCCAAACCTCACTGCTGCTAATCCAATCTTTGGGCTGTTCAAAATATTTCTACTATTCCTAATCAAATGTGAAATAATTCCAATGCAAGAGAGCAGCAAAAGCAAAAACTGGAATTCAGTAATAATATTAATTTGATGTAAAAATTATAAATGCTATTTATAACATGGCATTTGACCTGGAACAAACACTGATGAGGTAGAATCACATATAGTTAATTCAAACCCCCAAATTCTGCTTTTTTATCTGAAAATTCAAAGAGGAGGAGGTTAGGTGTTAGGTTATACGTGCTTAGTTATCACTACACCCTGTGCAAAGTCTGTGCTTGTCATTTAGACCATGAAATGCACTCTACACCTAATATAGCATAAAGAAACTCCAGGCACAAGCTTTATTAACCCAGGAATAAATAACTGGAAAAAACAGAATCGGACTGGATGTTTTACATTTTCCATATGATGAAAAGTACTCAAAAGAGTACACTAGGAGTGAACACTGACACTTCTCAAACGCTAGAGGAAAACCGAAAGGGAAAAAAAGGAGAGAGAGAATAAGAAAGGAATGAGGTAACAGAAGAAAAGAAACTGGATATGCTACAACAGTAAAATACAAAGAAAGGCACTTTCAGTGAAAAGCATATGAAATAAGGAAAATGAAAATCATACGAAGATGAAATGAAACTGAAAAAAAAATGTAATTCCTTTTTAGAGACCTTTGTGCTCAATTGCACACCATATAGGATATCAGTGTTCCCTTCCTTCTAAGTCTCTGATCAAATTCTTCTGTGAGAATCACAGGGAACACACCACAAATGGTGTGCAGCCAAGCAAAAGCGAAGCTTTTGGATTGATTCACAAGTGTGAGGTTACAGTGGCTCCTCCAGGATCCCAGAATACCTTGATAATTAGAATGTAGTGGTGGGGTCCCTGAGACCAAAAATGACCCAGTGCTTCTGGCCTCAGCAGAATTTGCTTGTTACTTTGGTTAAGCCGTATTGCCTTAAGCAGTGAGGATCTGGGTTAGACAGCAGCCCCTGGACTGTGGCTCTGCTGCTGGTTATATGACACAGCCATTGCAGGGGACAGGCACCTGAATGGCTCAGGAGCCACTTGTGACTCAAGAACATCAGACGCTACCACTGCTGCTGTGGTAACCCTGATTCAGTGCACTTAGAATCTGCCATGCAGGCTGGAGTGGGCTTTTACCTTCAACATTGATCGACTCCAGGTCTGGCTCTATGTAAAATCCAACAAAATCAGAAAGTTTCCAGTTCCCATTTCAATACATAAGGAATGGTATATTAGGCTTACAAAAATTATCAAGTTTACAGTAAGTGTCTGAAGCACTTATTTAATTAAAACAAACCCTAGACCACTAGAAGCTAGAACAATAGAAAATGAGTAGAAAAGCAAGACATGAAAATCTCTTCTAAATAGGAATAAATTACAGTTAACATATCTGTTAGAAGCACAGTCATATGGAAGTGGAAATGGAGGGCAGGTGAGAAAGCAGACGGTCTGAAAATCCTTCAAAGAAACTAAATGATCAGCATTTCAAGCCTGCAATCTCATATGCACCCCCCTGAGATCAGCAGGTGCCACAGTAATGTATACATGAATATATAGCAATAATTAACAGCAAATAGTTATGTGTCTCAAGCGATTAACCTGAATTATCTGTTAATTCCTCCCAACTTCACAAAATAGCTGGACCTATTAAGATCAAAGGAGATAAACCAGCTACATGACCCTGCGATCTCCCCCTCTCTCTGGTTCCAGGCACAAATCCTGCGGCGGATGGGACCAGACCTAACTGCCTTGGCACAGCGCTCCTCTGTGCGACTTGTACTCATCCCTCCAGGAACAAGTGAAGCCCCGGGGACCTAACACAAGGCCATCTCACTTTCCGTTAAAGGACAACTCACAGAACCCAGTGCCAGATCCCCAGTAGTATCCTGTAACCATGCTGGTGTTCTATAACCATTAATTCATTAGTTGCACCTGGGTACTGGCACAAAACAAGTATTTGCCACAGAATCCTGAGTTTTTTGTATGCTTTCTCTTGGACATTATTTTATTTTCAGTAACTTTTCCTGCTGAAACCCTGTTCTCTCAGAGTTTTTATTTAGCACTTTTACATATGCCTTTCCTGTTATTTTTTGGCTAACAAGGGGTTGATCTTGCATTTACATCATTAAAATACTCATAATTCTCATCAACAAAAGGCCTGGAATAAAATATAGCTTCTTTAAGTCCTGTCACTGGAACTCCCATTTTTAGTTTGGTTCCAGTCAGTAGTGCTATATGTGGCACAAAAGTGTCACAGTATCTTTGGTTCTGATGCTTCTCAGATTTCCCTTCTTTCACACAGAAAAGAATTAAAAATACCCCCACTTTATATGTCAACTTCTAAAGTTTGACCCTGACACACGGTAAAGGCATGCAAGAAAGGTGGGTCCAAAAGACTTAGAAACCCACTCAGAATATTTTTAGGTGATAATTTTAAGCAGAAACATTCAAACTTGTAAAAAGCTAACTGAAGACAAACCATTTCTGGAAGTGTATTTACATAATTAATTGTATATAAATACAGATTAATCAAGATGGTTTGGCAGATTCCAGTTTATCGAAGTTAAGTAATCACGGCGTACTTCAAATGCTAACCATAATTTATTTAAATATGATTTAAAATGCTAACCAGAGGTTTATAATTCGGTTCAGTTAACTGAAGCACTCACTTCGTTTCACCACCAAACTCTGACTATTTAAACTGACAAGGCTATTTTGGTTGCTATTTTGTGACACGGGCAGAGAGAACTTGCTGCAAGCACTTGGTGATCTTTAACTGACATGTTAACACTTCAGACTGCAGTTATCAGGGCGGAGGGGCCAAAACCATCCCAAGAGCGTGAACTGGAGAATTATAATTAGCTCTTGAAAATAACAGAATATTAACTCGCTTAATTTCAAAGGAAAAAAATATCCATTCCCTGTGGTCAGTCCCTTCAAAGTATTTTTCATTTTTATCCTTATCACAGTTAAGTACCCTCAGAAGTTTAACACGCTATAAGAAAAAAGATGTTTCTGAGCCTGTATGCTATACTACATTGGCTATTCAACCCCATAGCCCAATCCCACAGTTTCTTTTATTTCCATTATTTTATTCCCTACGTCTATAACTTCATTTCCATCACCTCCCTGTCTCTTGCCTTCTTTAGCCTTGTTTCTGCAGCTGATTTGTAAACCCTTAAACTTTCACAAATTTGATGACAACTGTCCCTATACAGAGTCACAGGGATTTTCCCGTACTGATCAGGCTGTAATCTTTTGGGAGCAGGAGCCAGAGTTATTTTGGCTGTAAAATGTCTAACACGTTTCGGTTGCTAGGTAAACTATAAACTGTATACACGATGCTTGGGTGAGCCATTCAGAATACAAGTATAGTTATCTGGTTAGTCGTTTCTTCACCTGATCACACGGTAATGACTGTGCCACTTACGAGATAAGACTTTCACTGTCTCGCTTTGCTGCTCAGGTGAAATCAAGGGAAGAATTTGACCTTTATGTTTTATATTGGCCTCTTAAACCGTTAACACTGCACGTGGACACATTGGCAAACTTACTATGTAAGTGCAACACCTAGCACAGGTGCTTTTCTCATCACCCGCGCCCGAACGTTAAGTAAAGCAAGCATGAAATAATGCAAAGATTGCAAATATTGCAGATTTGCAAATGTTTTTCCTAACACTACTGTAGACATCAGGACTACACCTAAACTCCTGGACAATGACATAGAGCCTAAAAAGCCGGGGAAACCTATCCGCGTACAACACGCGCGCTCTCGCGCTGGGCTGCGAGTGGAAAGAAGCGACATGCATAGCAAACCCGGTGTCTTCCGTTCCACCCGGGGGAACACCAGGAAAGAAAGCATCCCGGGCCGGGCAGGAGCAGGGACGTGGGGCAGACCCCTCCAGCCTGACTGCACAGCCTTTTACTCGCTACACGCGACGGTATTTCCCACTGAAACGCTCCACGTCCACCCCTCGCCTCCCCACGGCGCTCGCCCTGCCCGGCCGTGCCGCGGCTCCGGCGGCATCTCCGCGACGACGGGAGGGGAACCCCGCCGCCGACCCCTTCGCTGCCGCCGGCAGGCCGGGCCGTGCCTCCTCCCGGCGGGGCTCCCCGCGCCGGGTTCCCCGCCCCCGCCGAGCCAAGCGGTGCCGCCGTGGGCGGACGGCGCTGCCCACGGCCGCGCTGGCAGGGCGCCGCGCGGTGCGCGTCACGGCGGGGAGGGCCGGGCTGGCGGAGCCATAAATAGGGGCGAGGAGCGGGGTGGCGGCAGCACTCGCTGAGGGAGCTCCCGCGGCGGCACGGGCGATTGACGGCGGGGAATCCCTCACTGCTTCCCTCCCTCCCTCCCTCCCTCCGCGGAGCGCCCCGAGGTAAGCGCTGCTCCGCCCGCGGCGCAGCGCGGCGGGGCTCGCCCGTGCTGTGGCGGCCGGGGCTGGGGCGCTGCAGGGGCGGCGGGTGTTGACAGCTCTTCTCTCCCCTCCGGCCGCAGCCCGGCACCCCCATGACTCTGAACCGCGGCGACAAGCTGCGCTACCTGGACAAGCGGCGCGGCAGCATGCCCTTCTCCGTGCACCAGCACCTGCACCGGCGCAGCATGCCGGTGGACGAGCGGGACCTGCGAGCCGCCCTGCCGCAGGACGAGCTCTCCGGCCTGGTGCGCTGCACCTCGTACAGCCCCGGCGAGGCGCACCGGGAGAGCTGGGCCTCCGACTCCTCCGACTCCGTCATCTCCTCGGGCAGCGACTCCGACAGCAACCTCTACAAGGTGATCCTGCTGGGCGAGCACGGCGTCGGCAAGACCAGCCTGGCCCGCATCTTCGGCGGCGTGGAGGACTGCGCGGACGCGGAAGAGGCCGGTGAGGGCGCGGAGCGGCGCGGGGCACCCACGGCAGCACCCCGGCGGAGGGAGGCGGAGTCCCGGTCCCGGGACCCGCCGCTCGGCGCGGCCGAGCGCGGCGTTACCGCTGCCGGAGCGCCCCCGGCCGCACCTCCTCGGGCATCCCCCTACGGCCACCCCCTCCCAGGCTGCCGACAGGGATGGAGAAGAGTAACCTCTTTTTTTCTGAACTTTTTTTCTTTTTCCATAGGAAATACGTACGACAGATCAATTATAGTTGACGGAGAAGAAGCATCTCTCGTGGTGTTTGATATATGGGAGCAGGTACGCACAGATTTAAGATATATTTTTTTTCATGGCTTGGTCAGTGGTTCACTCTTAAAAAAAAAAGTAGAAATGGAACAACTATGTCTGCCTATTTCTTCGATCAGATCAGTAACATTAAAAAATTAGAATTCATACTGCCTTTGTTCTCTCCTGCAATTAATTTCTTGTAGCTAGGCAGGCAATTTAAAAACCTGAATAGGGCTGGAGTGCGAATCCCTTAATGCTTTGAATAAGCAGCAGCTTACATGAGCAGCCCAGGGAATTACTGTAAAATTAGAGATTCACAGTCTGATCAGTGCAGACCTTATATTATTTCCAGAAATGAAAATTTTGTTTTGTAATATATTTTAAATAACAAAATCTTTAAAAAAAAAAATGGGAGGTTGGCTTGCTTTTACTGACTCTTTATAATAAAGCTAAGAAAAATATCTTTAAGGCGCTTATAATAATTAAATCATTAATTAGTGTTGAATAGATTTTTTTCAGTGTAATAAATCTGTTTCTTGCCTTTTGTTTTAGGATGACAGCCAATGGCTTCAGAACCACTGTATGAAAATGGGAGATGCCTATATTATTGTATATTCAGTGACAGACAAAGTTAGTTTTGAAAAGGCCTCTGAGCTAAGAATCCAGCTAAGAAGAGCAAGGCAAACAGAAGACATTCCTATTATTCTTGTGGGCAATAAAAGCGACCTGGTCAGGTCCCGGGAAGTCTCAGTTGACGGTAAGAGACACTATTCATTAATACAGTAATGTCTAAATTAGTAGCAAAGGCTGTGGAGAATCATGGCCAATAGAAATGGTCCGGTTTTGATGTGGAAAAATGTGTGGTTCGAGGCACACTGGAGAAATCAAGCCAGCTGGTTCATGCTGAGGGACTTGGTACCACAGAAAACAGTGGAGATGGTGGTAGGGGAAGATTTGTGACTGCGCAGAGCAATGCTCTGAACTGCAGCACAAGAGGAAAAAAAAATGCATCAGAGCTAAATCTTTAGCATACTGTTTTGTGTAGGATTCATTCTTGGTCAGTATTAACTGAAAGGGTTTAATTGTATGTTGTGTGCAGCAGCACTTGCTAGTCTCAAGATTTGACAGCTCGAACTATGCTTTTTAAGGGACAGGAGTGCCATGTCATAGAACCCAGGCAGCCTTTGAAAAGGGTGATCCCACACAGCCTGTACAATCCTCTTTCTTCTGGAAGTGGTTACACCGCATTCGAGTTGAGCTGGTGGGACCAGGCTCACACAACTTAAAGTCTTTTTGTGTATGTTCTGCGGTTGTGATCAGTGAGAATTTTCCTAGCTAGTTCCGGCTCGCACTTCTGTAACTAGAGCACAGTAACCACTGCCAACACTACAGTATTAATTTCACTTATTTAAACATTTGGTGGTTTTGTGTTGTGGGTTTTTTGGGGTTTTTTTTCCCACTGGGAAGAATACTCTGAAATATTGGTGCCTTGATGATGATCAACTGTCTCTTACTGTCTGTTTTTTGCCATGTTCCCTGTATTAAATGCCTCACAGGGAATTGACTGGAGTTCATCAGGAGAGTATCACTTTTTTCAGGCTGGTGGCAGTTCATAGTTGATGTGTCCTAGTCAGGACATCAGTACTTTGCTCAGGTTTACAACTTTGCCATTATTTACCACAAGTTGAATACGGAAATTTGCACTGCAGCAATGTTGCAGAGTTACGTGCTTACGTCTGGAACATTGAGCATCTTGCATTTTGAATGTAGTCCTAGTCAAATTCAATGGTGTGCAACTTCATGACCTCTAGCGATCCGTTCAATGACTTGACCTTGTGGACTGTATCAGCTTCATTTGTAGCTGGCATGGAAAACTCTCACTTGTCACAGCAAGGTAGAAGTGCATAATTGCTCAACAACTTCCAGAAGAAATAAAAAACATTTATTTCTGTACCTCCCACTGGTTCCTATCAGACAGCAAGCATGTATCCAAGTGCCTCTCCTATATCAGCTTTAGCTCTTAAACAATACTGGGATGGTCTGCCTAGAGGATTATTGTTGCCTTATGTTCAGTATCATTGGTCAAATGAGATTTCTGACCATACCACAACAAAACCAAGAAGAGTAAGGAGGCCAAACCATGAGTGCAAATTTGGACTTTCCTACCATATAGTAAAGCTCTTTTGTGGCATTGAAGGCACGTTCCTTACTTAAAGTCAGTTTTTGTTTTGTTTTTCTGCCCGTCTATATGAAGACAAAATGTCCGTCTCCACTCATCTCCCTTTTTCTCTTTCCATCCAGAGGGACGGGCCTGTGCCGTTGTGTTTGACTGCAAATTCATTGAGACCTCAGCTGCTCTTCATCATAATGTCAAGGACCTGTTTGAAGGTATTGTTCGGCAAATTAGACTTCGCAAAGACAGTAAAGAAGACAATGCTAGGAGAATGGCCAACACAAAAAGAAGAGAAAGCATAGGCAAAAAGGCGAAGCGATTCCTTGGGAGAATTGTTGCAAAGAACAATAAGAAGATGGCTTTCAAAGCAAAATCAAAGTCTTGCCATGACTTATCTGTGCTTTAGAAGCTTTCAGCAAGGCCAGATGTTGCACGTGGGTGATGAACAACCATTTGACTGTTATGAGGAGTGTATAGATGATTCTCATGGTGATAACAAGAATGACTTACCGATTGAGACCCTCGTTAATGCCTTAAAGTGTGCAAGCAAGTCCGGAAGTTACACTGCAATGTCTACTTCATTGATAAATGGTTTAAGTTCCAATGTGTGCAAGTAAATGAACTAACTTTAAATAAGTGACTTGACACGCCCACATTTTCACTGTGTACATATGTTATATATCCTCTTGTCCTGTGGATACCAGAGATGCAAAGATAAGAAAGGATAAGTATCACCATAGATTTGTCTCGTTTGCAGAGCAAAACTTAAACTCGTACGCAGGCTCGTACACTCTTTTTAGTATAAAGCAAGCAATGATAAATCTTTTTAAACTTAAATGTGGGGAGGGGGGAGTAGAGCCACATTAGAATGGGAGAAAACAGATTATATATATATAGTTAAATACAGAACAGATATCATTTTATGAAGTTAATTTGCACTTCCATTAACTGTTATTCAATTAATTTGTTACTTGTTTACATGCAGATTTTATAATAAAGTATTATTTCCTGTTATAATAAACTGTGCTTTTCTCATAGTATGGATAAAGAAAGAGAGATCAGTATTTTTATACTGACCTTTTTTCACCTTACAAAACATTATACACAGACTATGCAGATTTACGTGTGATAAAGTTCTGGGACAAGATGAATCAGGAGTATCCTGTGTCCTTTTCCTTAACAGACAGTTTCTTTAAGAAGTAAACCCTGCTTTTATGGCTACTCTACTTCAACAGCTCATATTGGGAAGGGGTGCCTTGACCCTTCATATTACTGTTCATCTTCAACCTGGTTCTCATCAGCTCTGGCAGGAACAGGCACCCTATATGATGCCTTTAGTTAGATAGATGGCTTGTGTCTATACTGATAAATTGAAGCCTACAACATTCTGCTTTTTAAGTCCTCTCCAGGCTTGAAGGTGTTGTGTTACAGACAATAAGCAAATGCAGGGGTTTGGTGGTTGTTTGTTTGTTTGTTTTTTCTTTTCTGGGAGCAGTACAATTTTCTAATCTGCTCACAAGCCTGTAGATACCTTCCACTGGTTTCAAGAAGTTCAAAGCAGGCTGGCAAGGCTGTTTGAAAGAATTGTAGCTTCAGTTGTGGTGTATGGTGGCCTTCAGTGCTGTTAAAGTTTTCATGTTCATTTTACTGTGTTATAATTAATATGTTTCCATGATTTTTCCCTATTTGTTATTCATGAAGTTAAAAAGCAATTATGTCTCAATGAAAAAATTGGACTTACTCCATTTTCTTTATAAATTCCTCTTCATAAGATACATTCTCTTTAAATTCATCCATAAACTCACTTCTCACAAACAGTAAAACATATGCTCTGCTGTCCCTGCCTGAGTCCAGTTCTTCAGAGAGATTGTTCCAGGTGCCTGGGAGCTCTCTTTGTCCACAATTTTATAGGGGCTGACCTTTCCCGTACAGCAGGCAAATTGCATCAGCTGTTACACCTTACATTGAGCTTCCCTGAGCTTGAACAAACAACTCTCCATTGGGTTAGCCCACTGCTTGGGCACTCATCAAGGAACAGTTAGTACTGGGGGAAATCGCATCTGATTTGCGTAGGTAATGCTCTCTAGAATTAGTGTCTCCTTATGTGCTGCTGCTGGACCTAACTGGTTAGATGCACAGTTTAGCATATGTTGCTGGTAACAGGTCACATTTCCTATGAAAAGAGATGTTTACTTTGTGTCCGGAGTGAAGTCTGAAGTGAGTAATTCTGTCCTGCTGCCAAAACTCACATTTACTTGATGATACATTTTAGTTGGATTAGGCTTTTTTTCACTAGCCTTGCTTCCTGGCAAACTATTATCACTGGAACATATGTGATATGTCAGAATATGGCACCAGGTGCCTATTTACGTGGAAGCTTTTAACTGTCAACACCAAAGCAATTGCTCTGGTCCTGAAAACTCTATAGCAAGTGTCCAAATGCATGTGCATAAATTTGGCACATACCTATTCATGCACATGCTAAAGTTACTGACAAAACTGCATGGTATTCCCTGTATGTTTGCAAAGCTTCTGTCTTTTGGTTGCCCTGTGCTTTCAGAATGACCAGGAGAGGACTGACATGCTTGATTGACTTGCAAGATTTAATTCTGTCCATAATAAATACCAGGAATGGGATGCAAAACCAGCGTTTAAAATACGGCATTTCACAAAGTGCAAAATGTTACAAAGATGTGTCACTCTTTATGCTGCAAGGTAACTGCAGCTGCAAAGCCTCTTCAAGGTCATGGTTAACAGCTGTGCTTTTTGCACACTCTGACCTACAAATCAGATGTTTTACTGTGTTCATGAATTCAAAAGTTAGCTTTGGACAACTTTTAAGCCTAAAATATTTCTGAGGTGCTCTAGTGCATTGCTAGAGGTTCATTTAAACTGTGGAAAACAATCTGTATTTTGAAAGTACATCATATAGGACACTGTGAGACAAACTGTGAATCACTCTAAAGAAACTTGGGCGAATCTATAATGTATTCTATCAGTTAATATTGTACAATAAAATGATTATTCAGATTCTTATTATACTATTTTTTTCATTCATTTGTTTGTACAGAGATTAACATAATTCAGCCATGTTTCATGAAAAGTGGGAAGGTTTTTTGTTACTGCAGCTCTGACAATAACCTGCTCTAGACCAAGACCATATTCTATGCTATAGAAGTATTACCATGAATACTATTTTGCGGAGATTTTGTAGTTCCTGGAACATTTTCTACCCAGAAAGAAGTTAATTTTTTGGATGTCATTTAGTGGGATTTCCAAGCAGACTTTTTGGAAGTACATGTGCAACACCAGCTAGAAGTCAGTAACAGGCACTAACAAATGCCTCTAAAAATCAGCCTTCTTCAAAAGGTTATTTATATCCTCAAGCATTTGAAAGTCATCTATAGGTTTTTGTAATTTGAGATATTTTATTGGTATGGATACTCAGATTCTTGTCATTAATGGGGTGAATTTATGTCATGTGAAAAATAGTGAGTCCCAGACAGCAGTATTTTCTCTAATTATTACCACAGTAGAACAGAGTGTAAGGGGTAACAGTGGTGTGACATTTCCTATTTTTTGCCAATGTAAATCAGTTTTAATTTGGAGGGACAGTTCACACAGTCATTTAATCTTTACTGCCTTCACTGCTGCTGCCAGCTGAAGTTCCTATTACTGCTAATTGTGGTGGTGGATTTTGTGTTGGCACAAATCCATTTGGAACAGCTAGTTATTAACAACCACAGGGGAAGGACGTTGCCTTTTATATGTGACACATACGTTAGGTAAACAAATCAAAGCCTCCTCTGCTTGCTATTGCTAAACTAGCTCCTGCAAGTTCTTCACCATATGAAAAATGTGAAGAAAATCACTCCCCCATCTGCCAAAACCACAAAGAGTAAAGTCATGTCACATAAATATAGACAAAATGTTAACTGCGGGGGGGAAGACTTAGCATCACCAAAAATGTAGTTTTACTCAGATGTATTTTCTCAAAATAGGACTAGAAAAACCAGGGCATAATCTACATAGTAACATTGCATAACATCACTGTTCCTTACTGAAAAGGAAAGTATAGTGAGTTGACAGTGATTAAGAATCCAGTGTATGATAAAAGATTGCTAAGACGTAGTCTAAAAAAAGCGGGGTAATACTAACATTATGCTGAAATTTGCTTTAGTACTCTTAATTTTATGCAGAGACAAGGTACAGGTTTAATTGCATGTACATCACAGAGACCTCACTGACTCTGCAGTTGCAGTCAAAGGTGATGTCTGTGCATTCCAGGACCACCATTTAATTTACAATTTACCACATGATCTCTAGCATTATAACGGACAATTTGACTCCCTCTTGGCATAAAGGAACATCTGAACTCCAATACTATTGAAGTTACTAATTTCTAAAAAATTGAAATAGTGAATTATGTAAACTGTCCTTGTGCTCTATGACATGGATGTTGAACAGAAAAGTAAAAGATGAAAAGAGGGAACAAATGCTCATTGCTTATCTGCAAATAAGATTTCTCTAACCCACTGTTCCGAATCCAAGGGAGGAACAACATTGTTTGACTTAAAAATGTACTAAGGATTCTAGCACTAGAAGGTAGGAAGCATGCTAAGAAATTTACTTCAACACCGAGTTCTTCACCAACAAAATAGTATTAATTATGTACCACAAAAATGTTCTGGCCACTGGGTAAAATGGGCAGCGTATGTTCTAAAGACTCCTCTCTCTCTCGTTCTCTTTTTTCCCCTCCTTTTTTTCCTATTTATAAATGTGCTGTCTGAATGAATCATTGGAAACCAATTAGGACCCTACAGATTTTTTTCTAATGCTTCCCATATTTATCACAGGAACTGAAGAAAATATTAATCTGAACTAAAATTTAGCAGATTCAGAGACTGAGATAAATAGAATATATTTGAAAATACTAATTTTCTCACCCTCCCAAAAAAGCTTCTCTAATATCCAAAACAGGGGCTGGAGAAAGGACAGGATTTGGACAGCAAGGGCTCCTGCTCAGAATAGTCTAGTCAGACCCATAAAAATCTCCTCAGCTTGTTTCTGGCAGTAAGTCCCACTTTCATCAATCTCATTACACTAGCATAAATAATTACACTACTGTTAGGCTTGCAGTCCCACTGAAGGTTGTGACCCTTACTTCGGGAATGACAGTTTTCAGTTCAGTAGATGCCTTGGCAGAAGAACAGTAGTTTTTGTCACGTCTAAATTGGATTATTGTAATGCATTATGCTTAACAAAGAGCTTCCAGGAGCTCCAGGTAGTAGGAAATATAGCCACGTTAATTAAGCTGGCTAGGTCAAAATGAGCACATAACTTCTGTGCTCAGGCGTGGGTTCCCATACGTTTTTAGGTGAAGCGGTGGATCTAGAAAAGCTGTAAATAGCATTGGACATGACTAATGTTGAAAATGCTTTACTGTTGCATGTTTCTTGGCTGGCTACAAAGCTTGTCGAACTTGCTATAAAGTCAGCAGCATTGCTTGATTTTGGACTGCTCAACAAGAACAACCTTTGCATTTGCAATTGCAGATATCCAGGTATCTTATTACAGGTATTCAGGCCACAATAGTTTAGTGCATTTGACACTGCAATGGTAACTGCAAGAGATCATGCCCTATTTATTACTCTTGCTGATCAAGGATGCAAAAAGCATAACACAACAGAAATACATCTTAACTCATCTAGAACATACAGTGAATTTTAAAACCGTGACAACTTGCAACAGCTCTACTTCATTACAGGCCTGCCATTGGAATTTATTGAGGAGTGTTTACCAACCTTCAATGAAAAGAATAACGTAACTCTCTGGGCATCAGCCAGGTGCTGAACAACTTTCTCACAGATTTTTCAGCTATGGGTATCTCAGTTGTAGGGCTTCTTTGTCACACGCTTTTCATGTCAACTTCAATTTTATCTTTCCAACCTCCATTGTTACACATTGTCACCCTTGCAGCAGTGGCTCAGCAGTACGGTGGGAACGGGAAAGTGGCACTCCTCCGCTGCTGCATGACTTACTGAAAAACATTAGCTGTCAACAGTTGTAACATGAACCTGGTCCCCCAGCTCATTGCTTTACATAATATAGACTAGATAAAAATGTCAGATTTTGCTGCACATAAGTCCCTGATTAAGACAGCATAGCAAATTAAATTACTCTCTCCTTGAATGTCAGGGGTACTGTTGTATTTGCAAGGCAAAAGGAAATGGAAGATTTTTAGCTAATCTGTGCATGAAGAAAAAAGAAAAAAACTTATGCAATCTGACAGCCACCTCTCATTTTTACCCTATAGTCATTTTTTCAATGGAAATCTTTTCAGTTATGGAGTATTGTTGCTTATGCTCTTCTGCCCTCTGACTATTCATAGGGTTCTTGGATCTCTATCCTTCCTACCCAGTCCCATATGGAAAATCTTCTTAGAAGTCTGACACATGAGATCTCAAGGAAAACAAGTTAGGTGAAAGATATGCTATATAAAGTTTCCATGATTTTGAAAAACTCTAATGAAAACATTTTATTCAACAAATTAACATTTCTATGCAGGGTTTACAACTCACAGTCCATGGCACTGTGGTAGTCCATGAAATTCAAAAAGGAAAAACTGGTTAGAGAAACAAAGAAAATGCAGAATTCATTAGTCTTTATCAATAATAAGTATTCTCTGTGTTTATCTTGATACTCTGCAGCAGATCTAAAGTCACCGCCCATAATAAACTGCAAAAAAGTAAACAAAACAAACTATAAGACTAGGCTGTTTTCACTCTACTTTTTTGTTGTTACCAACAATAAGCTTTCACTTGTACAAGTAAAGACACCCAATTCATATGTATGATAAATACACAAAGAATGCATCTAATATGCAGCCATTACCCACAGAACTGCTTGCTCTTTTTTTTCTCTTATGTAGTAATTCAAAAGATAATACTAAAAATCTAAGTTATAGCACAGAAGTGAAATAAGCACAAAAATAAAGCAGTAGACCGTACTCAGCAAGCAAGTAATGCCTCCTGCAGATCTATTTCTTATTCACTGTTTATTTTTTCCAGATACTGGAAAGCTAAAGTATCCATGCATGTCTGCACGACATTTATTCAAAAGCTGAGCTATTCGAGTATCAGAGCAAAACTCTGAATGGCCAAGTCCTCAAAACAAAGATTTAGGATACACATATATAACAATGAACCTTCTACCTTCCCAGAGATCTCTTTAGCAGAATGTCCAGCTCCTTTTAGATTGGTTTCAAGGGTTCTAGAAAACTGCACATTATATTCTAAAAACATATTCAAAACCAAAAAAGTGTTAAGAGCTTTTTAACGAACTATTGCATACTCAGCCTTCAGAAAATGAGTTGTAAATTAAATTCTTAGTTAAATTCTACAGATCCCGACTTGGTTAGTAATTGGTTCATTTTTAATTATGAGGTAAATAATTAACTAACGTGTCTTTATTATTTCACTCCCAAAGTAACGTTCTGCTCTTCAAGAGTAAGACGGATTAAGCAGCATTTTCATTTTAACCAGAGAAATTGGGAGTTGGTTGACTTTCTCTCTCTTTTCTGCTGGCTTGGACTGTGACCCTTTTAAACTCACCCTGCTCTCACCTGTCCCTCCCACCAACATGAATAAGGAGGTCTCCAGCCTTTGAAGTGAGCCTGGCAGTCACGAGCGTTTTGCCTGCTTTTACATTTCTTTTTGAATTACTATGCTTAAATATCTGCTAATACAGTATTCATTTGAGGAGTATGATGTAGAGCAGATGTCAAGCCCAAAAGAACAAACCACAGACAAATTTTGACAGGAGTTTGGATGTTGTGAATATTGTAAAGCCAAATTGGTATTCCGGGTGGTAACTTCAGGTCTGTCTTGGCTGAACAAAGATTTCTAATATTCTCCTCATTAATAAATGTCAGTATTTTTTAGGCTTGTTTTTAAGAGTTTTTGAAGCGTTCAGGCATTCTAAACTTTCAGCTTTATGCTGGATGAGGTATGTTTGGTGGCCAGCATCAAACATAAAATTATGTCTACAAAATCACATTTGTTTTACATTGAGTTTTCTAGGATTTTTTACTTTGGGTATCATAGGAAGACTGACTCTGTGTTGGCACCTGCAGAAGTCACATAAAAGACTGAGCAAAAAGAAAAGCATTGAAATGAAATCTATATGCAACTTGATATTTCTGTTCAAGGGAAGAGCTGGAGTCCACCTCTGACTTCACTGCCAAGATTGCAGATAGGGGATGAAGTGGTTAAATAGGCCAGAGAAGACCTGTAGGTCCAGATGCAACATGCACTTTTTGATCACCCCCCTGCCTCCAACTGTTCCCTTCCCAAACTCTACAGCCAAATGCAGGGGCCCTCGAGCTGCGAGGGAGGACAATCAGAGGAGGAATGAAAACATCACTTGCACTAACTTCTCATCTCTGAGATGCTTCAGGAAGAACCTGCAGCACAGGGAGTGCCGACTTCAGCAAGGCACAGTGCCTGAGGAAGTCTGAGTGAAAAGTCTCTGAGCTGGCTCAAGCAGGAATTTGTTCTTCCGTGCTGTGCTTGGCGGGAAACTTCCTGCATCTCAAAGCATCACCTCCACCCTTCCTCCTCGCCCCCCCGCCTCAAAGAAAGGGCTATTTTTAATTCACTGATTGTAAAGCTTTCTTTCTCAACAGGAGGATAGAGGTTTAATTAAAAGTCCACCTGGTACTAACATAATCCAGCAAAATCCCATCCGTTTCAGGGAATAAACCCTTGCCGAGGTTGGTTAACCAAAGCTATACAGTTTAGGTAGTTTTCTGTACTATTCCTTGAATTTAACTGTATTTCCATGAGAAAAGCTGCCAAAACTGTTCAAATCTCTAAAACATTTTACATGACATTGAAAATGGTTTATTAAAGTCACTTGGTGAATAATGGATGAAGAACACTAACTGCATTTTAATATCTGTGTTTTGCTTATCCTTTGTAATTTCCACAAGGATGAACAGGAAAAAAAAAACCAGCTGAGATTCCTAATACTCCTTATTTCCATCCCTATCTGTACGGTAGAGAGGGCACAGCACCTTCACTGCTAAACATACACCCAGCTTCATAATTCCTTATTCAACAGAGTACTCGTTATGCAAATGTTATTAAGATCACAGGACAAATGCTGGTCTTTTCTGGAGAGTCAGCAGATTTAGGCCCTGTTTTTGAAAACACTAACACATGCTTAATGTCAGCAGGGTACACTGAATGTGTAAAATTGAATATTTAAAAGGCTGTTAGTTTGGAATTGCGTGCTTGCTATACTATAGGGAAAACAAAAATAGAATTTGGCATTGTGAGAGCATCTACGTCACCGCATGAAAATGTATGGTATATTCGCAGGATCAGGACTACGTTTTGAAAACAAAATAATTGCAGGGCAATTTCTGTGAGACACAATCACACTGTGGCAGAAACATGAACAAACACAGGATACGTCTCCAAATTAATCAAAACCAAAGCCAAACAATTCCTCCACTGATTATTTATTTTACTTAATTTCAGGAGCCATAAAAATAAGACAAATCAGGTACCCACTACCAGAACAAGAAAGAGGGATCACATTAATCACTAATAAACTCAAGCCTGTTTTGGAATGTTCTCAGCTCTTACAGTTCATCAGTTAAGAAATCATTACAATAATAAACTTAATGTCACATAGACATAGAACTTTCAACAGAGAAGAATGGAGCTAAGAATTAGTTTTCCAAAGAAAGGGATATAATTCTAACACATCATTCTAATTCTAAATTCTGCAAATTTATCAAAGGGATAGCTGAAATTTTGCTTAACATTCTACCCATCCTACCTTTTGGAGAGGAGTGATTATGTTGGAATCCCACTTCTGTTAGAAATTAAGGATCTAGCTATGGAGGTATAGGGAAAAGTTGAAAATGTAAACTAGACGGAACCCAAAGGCTCAAATAAAAGGTATTTCTTAAATTTCATATAACTTTGAATTCTGGCTTGTAAATTTGTGATAAAATGCAGTATTATGGATCTTTATCATCTGTGGAAAGCATCCATTTGCAAGTTAGAGAACCAGTATGAACTCGCTTCTGAGCCTTATCTTCTTCTGAGTTACAGCAGAAAAAGTAAAAAAATAATTGCACTGATTTTGGAAGAGAACCAGATTTAGTTGTGTTGTGTTTTGTTGTTGTTGTTTGTTTTTTTTTTTTAAGCAATTCTCTGTTTATTTCCTCTTCGATAAGAATAATTTATGAAATGAACCATTAATTTCATGTCAATCTACTGTCTCTTACCTGGAGAAAAAACTACTCATTTTAGACCTAAGATTAACTGTGTGACATTTTTAATATTCTCATTAGAAGTATGATTATTTTATTTTAAAAAAGAAAGATTCTATAAATTTGCAGCACAGTAGACTTTCCCTATGTCAAGCTTTGCCTACAGTAATTAGCTTTTTTTTTAAAAAAAAAACCCCAACAACCCAACTTTGTTTACCATTTTAGACACTGAATTCTTAAAAAGCTGAATAGGTAGATTTATGGTGTAATGTAATCCCACCTTATCTGGAGCTTCTTTGTCTTCTCTATGTCCACATATGCTTTTTCTTTTTGTGCTGAAACATCAGGTACCTTTCCTATACCTTTGCAATACAGGAGAAAAGACCCAAGTACATCTCAGCAAATTTTAAGCCCCAAAAGCAAGCCATCCTAAAATGCTACTTGGATGGTTGGAGCACTGAGCTTAAAGGTGAATGTTATGGTTTTTGACTTATTTTTCATAATTCAGACCCATTTCAATTTAGTTAACAAGGGTATCTTGGAATATGGATGGATCTGGATCCAGTTGCTCTAGCTTCCAGAATCATTGTTTGATGAGATTCCTTTTCACTCCCTCTCCACTACCCTGATAAAACAGACAGTACTTTGAGGGTTTGTCCTGAGGCTGGGAATAAGAAAAAAAAATTGAATCCCTCCAAGAATCATGTGGTAAGAAAATGGTTTCCTGCCCAGCCCTGCTGGCAAATACAACAGGTTAAATGCTAACCCTGATGAAGCCACTAAGTTTTCCCTTAAACCTGATCATAGCCAAGAGCTGTATTTCCTCTGTCATTAAAGATGTAATAACTTGAAAAAGCACAAAAAGGAAAATTAGTTCTATTTTTAAGTGGATTTTGTACAAATTAACAAACCATACACAGAAAGAATTCAAAACCTGTACCTCATGTTACGTGTTTTGCACAAGAATGTTTTGACAGATGGATGCGTTCAGACAGAGAAATTAAGAAAATGAACGCAGTAAAGGTTTCCTGATTATTTTTGTTTCCAACATCTCAAATATGTGAATGACTCAATGCAAAACTATGTTTCTATGTCTGGGAGGCAATTAACAACAACAAAACTGTGGAAAAATCTTTCATTTTATTTGATTAAAAATAGAGTGGAGGTCAGAGTCCTACAAAGGCATATGCTCCTGCCACACTTTATGCTGCAGAAGAGCTTTATTGAGTTCAAAGGAACAACTTTAATTTAAGAAATTAAACATACGCTGGGGGATTTGAAGAGCTGACCTTCCCCAGCTCCCTCTCCACACCATGTTTCCACCAGTGAGTGCATGTCCTACACCCCAACCACCTGGCTGACCTAGCTAAAGCCACCAGGGAAGGCAGGGCTGAGATAAGATCTGGGTACACCTCACCTGAGAGATGCCATCCATATTTGAGAACAACATTTTAAAGATCCACAGCAGAATTTATCAAAGCTCTTCTATCACAGCTTTCAACAATTAGAGGCCTCCTGTACAAGCTGATGTGTTTTAAAGAATAAATCAGAACTAAAACTGATAGACTGCTTTAATAAAAGCAACTTTAATATTGCTCCTTCCCTGATACGCTGACATTTAGACATGTGCTTGATGTTACTTGAATAAAATTCAAAGTAACTTGTGTTGGTATTTGCAGAGCTACTACCCTAATGACTGTGGTACCAGGACACCCATTGCAGTACTACTGTTTTTTGTGTAAATCAATATTTTTTCCTCAGAATAATTTATTTAAAAGACATCAGGATAATACTCATAGATTAAAATAGTGTCCAGTACTTATATGAAAACAGGAGAAATCAAGAACATTTATCCACTGTTGGATTTTGTTGCTTTATATCATGGGAATGGTCAATTAAATTTAGTCAATCTTTTTAATTTAGTTTATACCAGGAATGCAATTAAGCCAATTTTCTGACACTGAGCCAGACAGCAGGCATATCTGGCTTTAAAAATTATTTTTCCACATATCATTCTTTCACTATTTGCCTTTCAGTAAGCATAAGCGTTTCCATACAGCTCTAATAATTATATTTTCAAAAAATAGTATTTACAATAATTTTTCTTCTTTAATGTTCTGTTTTGATAAAATTGCTACTTCCAGTTTTCCAGTATAAATGAACTTCTATTTCACCCTGAAATCCCTTTGCCTTTCTCAGGGACATTTAAATATCAGACTTCATTTATCTAGCTTGTGCCTATAGAACTATCATCAGTCTAGTTTATGGCTGAAATGTTGCAATGACTATTCACTACAACACCAGCAACATTAGCAAGCTCATTCTCCTATTTAATGAATGTGTGTTAGCTGGGATTCCTTATAAATGTCTATCTCTTTCAGATATCTCTGTTCAAGACTACCAAAGGCTTGACTGTTTTAAAACATGAATGTGGCTTTTTTAGTTAAAACTCCAAGTCTTAAAAAGAAACCACATTTTATTTGAAACTGTAAATAAAAAAAAATAATCAGAAACCATGGTAGGTTAGAGTTAGGCCTTTTGGAAAGAAGTCAGCCATTTTTTCCTTTACTCTTTCTTTTGACTTAAGGGTCCAAGAGTAAATTTATGCGAGCATACTTACCACTTGACCACCATGTCAAGCTTGTACAGGGCAATATTTTCCTGAAATAAATTAGCCTAGCACAGTAGGATACTTATTATCAGCTGAGAAAAAACAGTATATGGTAGTATTATGTGATGTTAAGGGCAGTCTTATATAGTGTAAGTGGTATTCTGTAATACAATCTATAGGTATACCTCTAACCTATAAAATAAGTCACCTGCAAAAGTTGTCCCTTTTTAATCCTATTATATACAGAAGATTTGAAAATAATATCTGCTTTTTTTTCCCAGGAGTATCAGGAATGATCCAGCTTCCTTTAAATTCTGCTACATGACTTCTGATAAGGCTGAAAGAAGTCTTTACTGGTACTAAGGGAATAAGAATGAATCCTCTATTTCTTGTTTAGGTGTTGTATATTCCTAGTTAATTTATTATTTCATGTGGGCAATTACATGTATTTTAATAACATTTTAACATATTAATTGTACCTTACTCCATTAATACATTTTGAAGAATGTGTTTTGTTTTGGGTTTTTTTTAGTTATTTCTAAGCAAATCAGAAGATTAAAATTGGGGTAAGAAAGTTTTCTAGCTAAGATATGTTATTTTTTTCATTGCATTTCAGGATGTCTAAAATAACATTTACTGTCTGGCTACTGATCATTCTTTTTCCATGCCAGAAAATAGAAGCAGACTGCTTCTATTAATAACTTTTCTGTGGCACATATGTTAGGACTTCATAGACTATATATTGTAGGACTCCATATGCAGCGTAAAATCAAACAATAAAAGCCCCTGTTAAGAGAAATAGTAGAATATTGTAATAGATATGGTCTCTGGTCACTGAAAAAAACAGCATTAAATTTCCAAATATTTATACCATTAGCATTAAAATAAGGAAATAAGCTTTTAGTTTTAAGTACAAATTTATGATCCCAGCTACTGTCCATTCTAAATATGACATGTCCCTTTCAACACAAAAAAAAAGAAAAAAATTATTCTATTACTGGGCATAGAAATATTTAAGTTAAGGTAATTTCTTGGATATGATCTCAGTTCACAATGTTGAAACATCCAGTGAAGCTAAGTTTTTAAAGGCATGCTTGATTTTGAGTATATGAGCCATTATCCTCCTATGAGTAGCTGCCTTATTCATGTGCTTAAAATTGGATGCCTATTTAAGAAAGTGGGTGAATCACAGCATAAATCAACAGTTATTCTATTTAATTGAACTTACACTGCTGTGAGAGCCAAATGAAACAGAGGGCTCCATTCTTTACTTCCTTTTTAAATTTTTATGCAAAGTGATTCTCAAACAGTGTGGAGTTCAGAGGACTCAAATGAGGTGTCTGCTGCATGTAGACAAACAAGGTGCAGTGCAAAGGAGCCCTGGGTGGATTGCACATCATCTTGAGGCAACCTCTGTAGAAAGTCCTATTCATGCAGGTTACCTCACTCTCTTCCCACCCCATTTCCAGCCATACTAGCAAATGGCAAAGCTGCAGCTTCTCAGTACTGCCATGCAATGCTGACTGATCCACACCAATGACACTGGGTATGACTGGGTAAACAGCAGGGCCAAGCTTTAATTCCAGCTTCTCTGAACAAGCTAAGGTCTCAGCAAGGGCCAGTTGAATCCAAATATTCAGAAATTTTGGGAGAACAGACACACACACAGATTCACAGTAATATATCATAATGGGATATTTGGATTGTAATATTGTGATATATCTCTAAGAATAACAGTGGACCAAAAGAGTCCTTTGTACCATAGATACTCTTTCTAGATCATAAAAAGTTTGATTTGATTTTGTCCCTAAAGCACACTATGAACCTGTTCCAGGAGTCTGCACCATGAACAGAAATCTGGCTAGGATTCTGGAAGAGCCAAGCCCTGTAACCTTATAATACATCTATCCAGTCAGCTTATTATTGCAGTTGTTTCATAATTAGATATAAAAGGGTGCAGGCTGACAAAGACAATGACCCAGTAAAGCAGAAAAGTACGAAAGCAAGGTGATAACACTGTAGGAGGTTAATGATGAAGATTTACAAAAGTTCAGATAAATCTCTTGCGCCTACAGCTGCACAGACAGAATAGTGAACCATACACATTCTCCCCATTTTGTAGGAGTTTGTGCTTGTCACTTTGTCTCATTCAGATACCACACTTTCCAATAGAGGAATATTTATCACAAAAAACGTCACTGACATTTCTTGTAATACTAACATCTAGGTAGTGACATCAGTACTAAAGAAGCAGTCTCCATTTCTTTGCTCTTCAGACCTTCTGGATAGTACAGAAAGACTTACAAGAATCTTGTGAGGTCTTTTCACTCTTATGAAGAGTTATAGGAGCAGCCCATAATCATTCATGTTCTTTTTCCCTCTCCATGGTGATTTGCAATACAGTAAATACACATACATAGTTACATACATAAATTTTTTTCCTTCTGAACAGTGAATTATCTGTACTGTTTTGAACAGACTATTTTTTCATTGGACTGGCATCATACAAAAAGGTACAATGTAGAGTGTCATTCAGGATTTGGTTAAACCCACATTTCTCTGCATTAGGAGGAGTGGTAATGGCCTATGTTTTTCTCTAACTGGTTACTATGCACAAATTGTTAACTCTAGCTATTGAGTAAATAAAAGGAAGTAACTTTTAATTACGAAGTTATATGGGATGTCCTATCTTCTCTGTGGGTCCTCTTAATATAAAGCATATATAGGGACCACATGTTTGAGAAGTATATTTTATATTGGTACACTACTATACCAGAACTAAAAAGTAACGTTAGGCATATCAAGGAGTCCTGACCACGTTATATTATTAAATGGGCTAAGATATATTTGTAACGTCATTCAGAGTTTTCCTCTATGCTTTTTGCCTAAGATGTAATCTGTGGAAAACATCAATAATCAAATAATGGAAATGTGACACCTACCAGTTTAAGTGTTTTCTGCTTCACCATGTCATCTGATGGTCAGTGATATTACAAATCAATGTTTTCTGCAGGGATGGGTGATAAGATTCATTTCTTCCACATGACCTTTATAAATGCAGTAATCCTGTCACCTGAGCAGCTGCCTGTGTAATATGCCTGTCTGTTTAATTGCCCTGAGATTTTATTTAGACCTGATTCAAGGTTGACGATGGTTATTCAGATGAGCATGAACCATAAACTTATCCTGAGGAAAAATTTTTCAAAACTGCAGGGGTATCTATTGTTCAAGTTTTATTCTGACCATCTTTAAACTATTATAACTCTCTAGCTTGAGTTTATTAAAGAACAAGAAACTTGACTGTACACAGTTCCCGTACCAAGCACTGAGGTCAGCTGAGTAGCTCAGGCCATAACCCATATGCAGAATTAGAGATTGGTTCAGAACTCATTCCTTAGCATTAAAAGCAACTCCAGATTAGGGACATGAGTTCAGATAATTGTGATTAGAAACCTGACACAAAGACATTCTGAATTCCAGAGGATCCAGTGGAAGTTGTCAATGTTCAGCACTACTCAAGATTAAATCCTCTGTGTTAGCTATCCTATCTGCTGCTAGAAACAGTCTAATAATTTCCTTGAAGTATAGTGAGGTTTCCAGCCATTGATGTCACATATAAAGGGAAGATTAAACACAGAATAGTATGTCTAAGTTGTTAACCTATGCAAACATTTTTGCTTTGTATTTCACTGAAGGAGAGAACTTAGAGGAATGTACTTAGGGACACTGTACAAATAAACAAGCAATTATTCTTATTAGAAAGAGGAGAAAGGAGGACTAAAGTCTGCTCTAAGGCATATTGACCAACTTCAGAATAACAGGACAAACTTTCAAGGAGTCATGCCACTGAATGAGACTGGTATTGGTTCCATTGCTGCACCCTAGTATTGCCAGGAAAAAAAAAGTTATTTGTATTTGGTTTTGTCTGAATTAAGAAGTTAACAAAATAAAAACCCAAAAGATAAATTATCAACAATGTATCTTATTAGCAGAAAAGAATATGTAGAGGTACCTGAAAAGCATGGTGGCTCACTCCCACTATATTCCTTATACTACCATAAAAACCCACTCAGGACTTCACAGGTACTATTCTCCTCTCATTTTTGCGGTTTAGTAGTCCCACCAAAGTCAATGAAATGACACCATTGTAAAACAGCTATGAGCCAAACAGACTGACCTGGCTCACCTGCACTACTGTAGTCTGGTGCTGCTTACAAGAAACCTTTGTAGCATACAAAAAAATCACTTTCAATCTTAGCTCGCTATGTGCTTTTTAATTCCTTTTGCTCTTCCAGGCTCTTATTTCTGGTATCCAGGAAATACAAGGAAAAAAGCCACTAGTGTCAGATAAAAATATATTGATTTTAATATATCTGTCTTCAGCAGCCTCCTTTCGCCTCATATTCGGATAAACTTTTATACTGATAGCATTTTTGAAGCAGACCAAGACTAGGAGTTCAGTAGACTAGAAAACCTCTGGTCTTTATTTACTTAAAATAATTATCTCAATGCTTAAAAGAAGTATTTGGAAAGTGTTTTTCTTCCAAGAAAAATGTCAACACACAAACATTTTAAAAAAAACCCAAAACATTTCATAGAATAGTTTCAAAAAAACTCCTGAAAATTTGGACTTGAAAATGTTGCTGTAGTAACTCCAAGGAGTCGCAGTTCATACTTTATTCTACTGCATGAGCTGAGGTCCCTAACAGGGCAATATGCATCCATAAAACACCAAAGTGTTCCTGCTTCTTAAACGTCTTAAGAGTTCTTGATCATTGTGCATCAAAAAAATAGGGTAATAGGGAGGTTATTTCACAGAGGAGAGGAGAGCTATCAGAGACCCAGCGAATACTCCCTAGAAGGTTCTGAGGGTCTCCAAGTATATTCTTTACTACTCAAAGCCATAATTTTCCAGTTTTGAGTCAGTGTCATGGTTTAACCCCAGACGGTAACGGAATACCACACAACTGCTTGCTCGTTCCCCCCCTCTCCAGTGGGGTGCGGAGGAGAATTGGAGAGAGAGGAAAACTCGTGGGTTGAGATAAAAACAGTTCACCAGGGTAGCAAAGAAAAAAGATAAAAATATATTAATAATGATAATAATAAATAAGGATAATAGAATATATAAAACAAACCATGCACAATTTCTCACCACTTGACAACCAATACAGCCCATCCTGAGCAGCAGTCAGGAAACAGGAATATTCCCCAGCAGGTATCCCAGAACAGCAAGTTCCAGAGAGAGCAGGCGAGGGAACGAACAGCCGAACAAATGAACAAAAAGGCCCGAACGAATGAAAAAAGGGTAAAAGAAAGGAAGTGGCCCTCTGGCCAACCCTCACTTATACCGGGCATGACGTCTATGGTATGGAGTACTCTCTTTGGCTGCTTTGGATCAACTATTCTGGCTATATTCCTCCCAAGTTCTTGCACCTGCATGTTAGCAAAACCTGGGAAACTGCAAGATGTCCTTGATCGTTTAGCAGCAACCAACAACATCGGTGTACTATCACCATTCTTCACACACTAAATCCAAAACACAGTAGCCGCTGGAGACAAAATTAGCTCTGTCCCGGCCGAAACCAGGACAGTCAGCATCTTCATTTTAAATGAAGAATTAGACACACCTGGGCTACCTTTAGTTCTACAATTACTATCCTATATAATCTTTGCACAATAAATGATGAAAAATAAATACAATATCCCAAATTTGTAACTATAAACACTGTTGAATGGAGCCACTCAATTAAAATATATATTGAAAACAATTTATACTGGGTACTGCTCTGTATCTTGGGATCTCATGAGGCACAGAGAAATTTTGGAGAAGGCATCATAATTATTCAAGAAAACAAAGTCAAAGTCCAAAGACATAAATATGCTCCTGCTCAATCTTATCGTGGAGCCTGCAACCGAAACAAAACAAATGTCATTGATACCAAGTCTGCCTTTTAATTCCTAACAACCAGTTTGACTTCAGTAATTGCCCTCTGCTAGAATAACAAATGGTCATTCTCCTTCCCAGTCATAAGCACCATCTGCCATTTAATAGGTGCTTCAGTGACTCATTAGTCTGTACTTAAATTGACTTTGAACAGAACACTGCCATTTTATTGCTGCTGTGCTTTGCATCACCAGCTAGGACCCTTAAAGTCAATACTGATAATGTGAATATCTTTGAAAACAGTTTCCAGGCTTATGTAACTGGTGCTGGAACTTTATTTTCAGTCTTAGTATTGTTTTCTTCACCCGGCACTTTCTGAATTCATGAGCACACAACACAGTTTAAATACAACTGCACTGTATTTCATACAATAAAATTACAGCACATATTTTCAAAGGGGATTTTAAAACGTCTTGCATGTGCTGAAAGTGTGTTTGGAGTGCACAACTGCCCAACTGTGTGTGCAGGGTCGAGTTTTGTACACTGAAATAGATATTAAATATGTGTGAAAAAGTATTTATAGACATATTTTTGATATTGTTTGAAAAGCTACTCAGAAAATATTAATGGAACCTCTTTAAGTAACAAATTAAATTGCATTTTGATGCCAATTTACCTTCTCCTTAAAATTACTTCCAGATGCGTCTATTTCTGTAAATATTCTAGCTATTGAATACAGACTAAGTCGTTAAAGTCATGTTGCTAAAAAAACCTCCGCAGTTCTTATTACAACCAATGTACACTTTGCCCAAGTCTATCAAAAATAAGTATTTACACACCCCTTTTCTTTTGTATTTGTAATGCACTTGCTTGTTATGTCAGATCTTAAGCACTGCGCTTGGAGATCACTGAATGGAAAAACTAAGTAGCCTTGATCTTACAGGGACTACTTGACCAGCTGTTAATATGTGAATGTCCAAATAGAAAATAATTAGCAAATAATACTAATTAAAGAAATAAAGATAAAATAATTATTAATTGAAAACTAAACCCCTATTATCAGTTAGTATCACCCTACCAAATTAGAATTTGCAAATTAAAGAACATGGATTACTCTTATACCTTCTTATCTTACATCTTCTGTCCTCCCAAGTACAGTAAATGCCCCCACATGCTGGCTAATAAGAGCTACAAACTTTGAAAGAAAACCATGGGGGCTTGCCTATCTCATGGTGACAACTTCATAGACACCTCTTATTTCCTGAACTCTTTTCACGACAGAATCACATCTTACAGCCTATTCCACAAGTAGACTGCACTTCTGTGGGTACTTATCCTGAGTCACCTGTCTTCCCTGACACTAATTCAGGCCACACTTAGCAACAAAGTTGCTTTCATCCCCAGAGAGTTTCAAGATGAGGTGAGGCCAATTAAAAAAAAAATCTATAGCTGAAGTAATTGGCTATAATCAGAAGTATGCACTGCAACCTCCAAATTAGGAGATGTTTCTCTGAAGACAGAAAACGTGCATGGATCTGGTTACACTGATGTATACTGGTGACAAGCTGAGATGAAGCGACAGACTCAAACATCCAAAAAGCCCCATACGGCTCCAGTGGCAATACTAATAAAGCAATATCCAAGCACTGGATCTCCTCATATTGTTCCTTTCTGGACAACATGTAAGCAAATGGCACTGTGGCCATACCAAGATAACTAAAAGGATGCCAAAAAATCATCACCCCCTTGTTACCTGTAGGCAAAGAAAGCTGTAAGTCCATACTTCTGTCCCTCAGAAATTACTAGCAGCAATGGTAGGACCTGGAGATCTCAACAGCAGCCTGTCTTTTTCTCCCCATTACCTTTTTCCATGGGGGATGTGAGTGACAGAAATTCAGACAGGAGAGTCAGAGAAGCTTATCTCCACACTTCAGTTTATTTCTTTTCCCCTGTATTTTAAATTTTTAATAGATTATAAATCTAAACATCACATGCCCTTTATTAGTAGCAGCTAATAGAGGTTTTCCTACAGCTCTAGTAACATCATGTGTATTATAATACGTTTCAAAAATTGGCATTTGGAAAAGATGAATGTGAGCATCTAGAATTGAATTCCATGACCATAACCACAGCAGTAAAAGATGAAAAAAGGCAATGTGCCAGTGTTGGCTGAAGATGTCTTCTCTGCAGTTCTTAGCAAACATAGCAAGGTAACATCAACCTTCCCAGCTCCTTTCTAAAAAGGCACGTTCCTTTGTCTCCTCCTACATTCAAAACCAAAGGTTTTACAGATCACATGCTAATTTTTGTAAATTTAGTCAAATATTTCATTAAAATAATCCAATTTATACTAATTATATAGTGTTTATACTAAAAAGTTCAGAAATTATTTGCTTCCCCAGAGAGAAGACTAGAACTGAATATCAAAAGAACAAGTATAAAATACCTTCCCTCCCCAAAGATAATCACAACCATCCATGTGGGAAGGAGAAATACCATGCCTTACTCTTTGGGATTAGGGCATTCTTTTGATTTGCCATTTGGCATTACGAACGCGGTAAACAAAGAGAGAAAATATAGAAACCATGTGACTGCTTGTTCCATAGCCTTTTGCACACTGCTGCTGTAGACTTGCTTTCAGATGTCAGTACAAAGCTGCCTGCTCACTGATGCTCAGTAAGAAATGTCAGGGAAGAGATAAGCAGGCTAAAAGGAGACTATTTTAGAAACATGGACTGTTCTATCATTAGTTCTATAGATAAACTTCCCAACATATTTTTTAACAGCAAATGTTATTGCCTAGCCAAATGTAAAGTCAGAAGGAGACAATATTTTAATATGGAAGTAGGGGTGATTTCAGGACCTTCATATAGGGTGAGACAGTTTAACCCTGTTAGGCTGTTGTTTTAAGCTGCTAGCGTACGGAAGTCTATGTTAAAATGATTCTGCTTGTCAGAAAAAATGGGGAAAATATAAGCGTAAATCTTCAGGACATAAACCGGAAATAGAAAGAAAATTACCTATCTTCAGGTGAGCATTAAGATGTCATGGAATGGTAAATAAGGGTCAAATTCTTGATAATTCTCAGTTTTGCAATAGAAGGAATTAATGGAATCATAGAATAGTTTGGGTTGGAAGGGACCTTCAAAGGTCATCTAGTCCAACCCCCCTGCAATAAGCAGGGACATCCTCAACTAGATCAGGTTGCCCAGAGCCCCGTCCAGCCTGACCTTGAATGTTTCCAGGGATGGGGCATCTACCACCTCTCCGGGCAACCTGTTCCAGTGCTTCACCACCCTCATTGTAAAAAATTTCTTTCTTCTATCTAGTCTGAATCTCCCTTCTGTTAGTTTAAAACCATTACCCCTTGTCCTATCACAGAAGGCCCTGCTAAAAAGTCTGTCCCCATCTTTCTTATAAGCCCCCTTTAAGCACTGAAAGGCCACAATAAGGTCTCCCTGGAGCCTTCTCTTCTCCAGGCTGAACAGCCCCAACTCTCTCAGCCTGTCTTCACAGGAGAGGTGCCCCATCCCTCTGATCATTTTTGTGGCCCTCCTCTGCACCCGCTCCAGCAGGTCCATGCCCTTCTTGCATTGGGGGCCCCAGAGCTGGATGCAACACTGCAGGTGGGGTCTCACCAGAGCAGAGTAGAGGGGCAGAATCCCCTCCCTTGACCTGCTGGCCACGCTGCTTTTGATGCAGCCCAGGATACAGTTGGCCTTCTGGGCTGTGAGCGCACATTGCCAGCTCATGTGCAGCTTTTCATCCACCAGTACCCCAAGTCCTTCTCGGCATGGCTGCTCTCAATTCCTTCATCCTCCTGCCTGTATTGATACTGGGGGTTGCCCCAACCCAGGTGCAGGACCTTGCACTTGGTTCACATGGGCCCACTTCTTAGGCTTGTCCATTGTTCTGAAATACCTCGTAACTGGGACTTGTGGTATCTGATGAGGCACTTTGTAATCACTGTTTCAGCACATAAGCTCTAATGCTTCAAACAGTAAGCAAAAGGGCAAGTCACTCATGTTTTGGAAACATTCTGGAAAGTTAAACTGAAGGCATTTGCCCAGCTTCCCAGCAAAAGACTCTATTAAATTAGCTCTGTATCTGCTTGTGGTCTACTTATATCAAAAAGGAGCAAAATCAGGTGCATCATATTTTACTTGTCAACAGGGTTTACAATGCAGAAGAATGCATGGACCACAAAGGAAAAGAAGTGATTTTAGACCACCTTAGATAACACATTATGGACATTGTCAAAGATTGGAGTGGTGACAGACAAGATAATATGCTATTTTCTTGAGGTGACCCTGTAAAGGCACACTCAATCTATAGATCACCTTTACCTGCAAACATATTAAAATGTTCTTTTTTCACAATATACTTTTAAAGCATGTTAGTTAACATATTTTTAGAAGTCCTCTTAGTCATATCTAAATGCATCCCAAAGGGATTTAATTTAGACTGCGATTAATTTTCCTCTCTGCCACACAGCAAGTACAAATGGTATAAAAAGCTCCTACATGAAACAGGAAGTATTTTAAAGCCAGCACAGATGTCAGGCAGTCACGATGCATGGCAAAAATCAGCAGAGAATATGACCTATTTGGTACTATATTCCTCTCATTGTTATAAATCAGGAGTAACTCCACTGAACTCTGGTTTATTATACTGATGAAAATGAAGTGTAAGCCAGAGAATAAAATCCTTGATTAATCACAAGAAGTCTTTTTTCTGTCCGAAATACTTAGTTGTCTTCAGCATGATGGTTTCCTCAATGTATTAATTTGGCTTGCATTGGTCATGCTGTTTTGCATCATGTCTCAGAAGGTGGCTTTTAACAGCAATATTCGTTGTATTGTAGGTGTTATAAAAGGTTTGCTGTGCATTTCCATATGTTTGTAAGAGAGGCAGAAGTCATTCACGCCACAGCAGCAGAAGGATTCATAGTGTGAAGACTAAATGAGTTTTAAAGGGTACTTGTCATTTGCTCTAATCTGTAACAAAAACTCTTTTGAGAACAAAGAAAAAAATAGGTGGAGAAACGTAGTGCTACAATCCATAGTGCTACATTAGTGGCATTTAATGTAACAGCACTTTCCTAATGCTATTTTCTAAATATTGGTACTGTTCCAAATATTAACCCTTACATGGCCTGTCTCTACTTTCATATTAATGGGAATACATTGCAATTGAGTTAGCTGCTTACTCCTCAGAACAATCCTGCAAAACATTGTTGGACCTCTACTATCCTTCACGAGAAGACACACACACATTTTTGACTAAGCAATTAACAGGTCCTTTGGGATTCCCCATGCATGTCAAACCACATGATCCTGACAAAACCATTCCATTTGCATTTAGCAAATGCTACCTGATTGCATAAGCTACGAACGCATGGAAGTTCTCCACTATGTCTAGAAAATCCCACTTACATTGGCATATAAACAAAGGTAGAGTTTGACTATGTTTTGACCATAAACACGGCTACCTCTAGTGTGGAATACAAAAGTAATTTAGCAGCTGTTTAATGCATATACAAATCTAAAAAATGGACTATTTACTTCAAAGTATGTTCCCTTTTGAAAAATTAAGCAACACTGTATAGAAAGAAAAGAATAGACATTGTTCACATCAGGGAAACTCACTGAGTTAGACTAACAAAGCCATAGCCCCTCTAAGCAATATATCCATTTACTGTCTACTTCACACCTTTGCTAGACAGACAAGAGAATTGGGTTTCACTCGCACCAGATGTTAAACGAAGAATGTTTTAGAAGTATTGCCACCCCTGAGTAAACCCCTAGTGAGAGGCCTAGGCCTCAACTCATGTTTGATCTATTGCTGTGTTTCTTGGGCCATAACCAATCTCAATGCAAAGCAAAAGGAAACACCGCCAATCCAGGAGGAAGTATTCCATCCCATTTGGAGTGGTACAGATTACTACAGAAGATGAGGCACACCTATATCTGGGCCCTGCACTTCCATTATTTGTACAAAACATATTTTGTTTCAGTTTTGTAACTTTGGCAAGCCCGTCACCAGGCGATTTAGCTGTCACATGGAGACACACACAGATACCTGAAGACTCTCTCACTCAGTGTATGTTTTTACTGTTGACTTCCTTCCAAGCATCGTACATACAAACATAACATACACCCTAGTAAGTTCTTCGACCCCAAATTCTCAGGTTAAGCTTTCTTTCTGACAGTTTAAGAAGAAACAGCAAGGAGCTATCTGTGCCTTCTCCACACGTTTCCAAGAGAGAGACCCAACTCAAGGTACATACAATCTGTAAAAAATATCTCCAGCTGCTGAGCTGAAGGGTTTAAATAGCAACAAGTGGAAAGAACCACCTGTGCCTAAAGCCTCAGGCCACACTTCAAAGGTTTTCTGTGCAATCAAAAAACCGTGTTGTTCCACTACTAGCCTAATGAAAATTGCCAGCAGAGCAGTTAATAAGAAAAACAACAAATATCATGAGAGCTGGCAACTTTGAGCCTACAAAATGGGGCTAATAAGAAATACTGTAAGGCCCTTGAATGTCTCAGAGAAAAGGTGCTATAAATTTGCTCTTGCTAGCGTATCTCATTTACAATAGGCATCTGAGGCAGTTCTAAGATTTAAAAACTTACAGGACATAAGTGTAGGAAAAGAAACTATTAAAGAGGCAGTGAATACAGAATCAGCTTGAAAACAGTAATGATGGGAAGGTACACACTGCTGTGTCTTTTCTACCTGAAAAAACACGAGACTCTCATACAAAATGCCTCTAAGTACAATGCATTTGATGTTTTCAGGGTAGGCAGATGCTCACTAGGAAAACAAATGTGTCTATAAGAAGTATTTGTCATGTTGAACCCCACTGTGTTTTAGATAAATTACTGTGCCACCAAAACCAATTTGCAGTCTTTAAACCTGGAGTATCCTTTGTGCCTGGCTGTGCCACTGACTCAGATGACCCCTCCACACCAAATGCTGAGCTACAGCATAAAATCCTCACACAGACCCCAAGCCAACTTTCAGAGCATATGTTCCAGATGGATTCAAGGACATGGGCTATTTATTTATCTGTAGATGGTAAGATATAGTTGTGTAGTTATCCCTTGTTTGTATTGAAGTGTTTAAACAATTATAGACCTTAAGCCTTAGGAAACAGAAGTCCGTTATCTATTTTGAGACCATGTAGAATGCAGACAAGCATGTGAACTAAACAAAGGAATGTTTTTAGAGGCTCGAGGATGTACTGTCTCTTTTAGAGCTAGGAATAAGCTCTAGGTTTGGAGAGCTGTTTAGATTCTGTTACCAGAAAAAGTCTTGAACTCCCTGCACCACTCCAGTGATAAAACTCTGAATAACCAAATTAATACCCGGTAGAGAAACAAGAGCACACAGCAGCTATCATATCATGGAACTCTTGTTTTTATATGAAAAAAAGGCTCTTTAGTAATATCTGATGTAAAATTTTCCATCAAGTTTTCAGTTCTGATATTAAGTTGCCTAAGCAGTATAAAGGTAATACCTTGGCATTACTTACTCTGAGTGGCATTTTATAATGATCTCAGCAATACTGAGATTTTCTGTGACTCCAGGCAAAAAGCTTTCTACCAGATTGTATCCCAATGCACCTACCACCAGATGATGCTGCCCCTCACGACTCCTATCCTTGCTTCCTTTGTGAATAAAATCCAATATGCAAAGTTTTATTTTATAGTATATTTTTTCTGAATCTGCAGATTATAAAGTACAGCTGAGAACGTGCAAATTGTTATCCTTGAAAAGCACTGCCTGATGCTTTGTGTACACCCACACGATGCATCACCAATAATGACAGGTTGGATTCGGTTTTTTTGCAGTGCAATGAAAGGTCTTTTTGAAGTTCATTTTGTGTGCCTGCAGTCATCGTGTACTGTACAAACAATTCTCGAAAGACTAAGTCCATATGAACGTAACAGCCATAGAAAATTTTGGAAAGTGCAGCTAAAAGAAGTCAATACATATGGGTAGGGGATTACATAAAGATTTTTTTTTAAATGCATAACTTGGAATTGTGTCAACAAACTGTGCATATTA
This sequence comes from Phoenicopterus ruber ruber, assembly GCA_009819775.1. NCBI lineage: Eukaryota > Metazoa > Chordata > Aves > Phoenicopteriformes > Phoenicopteridae > Phoenicopterus > Phoenicopterus ruber. Next base: position 13,376,157 of record CM020227.1, read on the forward strand.
TTTTGCATCAGTAGGAAAGAAAAGAGGAAGGGAAAGGGAGCAAAAAGATTTAGGGAAAATTTACTTTCCTTTAAAAAAAACTACAAAAAATGAATAATGTCAAGTGTTGCAAAAGAAAACTACAAAAGCTAAATGTCTGCTCCCCCAAAACAGAATATCCAGCCTAACAAGTTTTTAATCACATACTATATCAACTGAAGAATGAAAGTCTTGGCTTGGGCTTCAATGGACTGGCTCTGTAGTAGACTCTCTTGCCTTAGCATTTTGCAAATGACATTTTATACAGAGAAAAATCTCCTGGAATTATAGCAGTAGAACATGACAACTCAAAAGCAATAATGGAATGAACTGGGAAGGCAGAGCAATCTCATCTTTTAAGAAGCTAACACAGGTTACAATGCTCTGTTTAAATGTACATCACTGCATTGTGTTACAATGGCACACAGACGTGCATTCCTGGTCACCTCTCCATATTCTTTACGCAATAGCATGGAAAACACATTATTCAATTATGAAATTAAAAACTCAAGTCTAAACTGCTCCTCAATGTATTTTTCACTGATTTTTACATTTCCAAGTGCTATGTAAGGCTGACCACCATAATGGGAAGGGCACTTAAAAACAACCCCAAGGTTGAGACAGTAATTTTAAGTGTTTTCATGGCACTAGGAAGAGTTTTTTCCCCTGGAAAAACAGCTGGTGGCAATCACTTAAGAAGGTCCTTGTTTTTGTTTTAGATAAAGGCTAAGGTCAGAGTAACAGTCAGGAACAACGACCAATCTGGACAGCTAGTTTCTTAGATTACATGAAGGTTGTTTTAACTAAACTATCACTGAAAATGTGTGTGTCAAATTAAGCAACAAACTCCAAAAAGAAAGGTTGAGATGAAATCAGATTTTTTCCAGTCTTCTAGTCTAATATTGCACCTCTAATGTCTAAAATACAGCTGTCATTCAGTTGATTTCCTTTGTTCCAGGAACAGTTTAACGGTGAAACACATCATCCATATAACTCTGTTTTGGGTAAACAGATTGAAAAATACCAGGCTTTCCTAACTTCTCTCTTCTGGCTGCTATCACTTTTGTACTGACACAGCAACCTGATATAAATCTCACCCTCTGATACAAAAGCAAAAACATCCTCTGCCTCCCTTGTGATAACAGAAGAGCACATCTTCCTTCATTCAAGAGTTCAGAGAAATTCCTATGGCTTTCAGGTATTAGTCACTACAGAATCATTACAGAAAGCAGCATCATCAGCTCAACAGAAATGTAGGATGGAAGAACATACAAAGACAAATCTACATCCCCTGCCAGGCTCCTTTAATACAAGCTTAAGACCTACATCCCCTTCCACTCCTGACATTTCTAACTCCAGTCAATGAGATTATTTGTACAGAGGAAGCAGGAAGGTAATCCAGCAAAGTTCTGGAACTAGAGGAAAGATCCATACAGAGCAGTTTGGAAAGGGCTACCTTCTGCTCACAGAGAAGCCAGGCAGAGCAAAAGGTAGCAGGCAGCCTGCAATTCAGTGACAAATTGCTGGAGATCTCAGGGGTCTGAGACTGTCCTCACCAAGGAAACACTGGTCATCGTGAGTCAGCTTGACATCATCTCTGCCCAACCTTAGATAGTAACACCCATCACATTGGCATGCCAGGCAGATCAGGATGCCTGGTGCCTAAGGATTTAGGAGCTGGTGTAGCTATGCTAGTTTGTCTGAATGGGCCTCTCCATTGGAAATGGGAAGGGGGACTTTGCTAAATCCAACTTCTGAAGGCTCTTCCCCCTGACTGCTTGCAATAACAAAGGAGTGTCCTGTGCTGTATGCTGCGCAATCATATTGTCATGTGTAGTGATAGGACAAGGGGTAACAGCTTTAAACTGAAAGAGGGTAGATCTAGATTAGCTATAAGGAAGAAATTCTTCCCTATGAGGGTGGTGAGGCACTGGAACAGGTTGCCCAGAGAAGTTGTGGAGGCCCCATCCCTGGAAGTGTTCAAGGCCAGGTTGGATGGGGCTTTGAGCAACCTGGTCTAGTGGAAGGTGTCCCCGCCCATGGCAGGGGTTGGAACTAGATGTTCTTTAAGGTCCCTTCCAACCCAAACCATTCTATGAAAACAAAGTTTACCACAGATAAGTGATAGTGAACACAAGTCACAGCATTGCCTAGAACAAGATCAGTATGATATCTAGGTGGCTGTGTCTCATTTACCTACATACTCCTTCATCTGTCCCTCAACAGAGCAGCTCTCTCCTCAGAGCCCAGAAGCTGCACTACTCTCTTCTCTCCTGGCACCTCTCATTCAGGGCTGCTTGAAGACTTTTTTGGGACAACACTTCATTTCCTTTCCAGCAGCAGATGCTGCAGTCACCTTAAAATGAAGATTTAGCAGCCAGTAACCCAGGATTATCAGCAGCGAGTGATCAGTACCATCATTACAAGCCTCTGAAACACATACAGGTACCATGGAAAACATGGTACAGAACTGTCCCAGAAGTGCCCCAAATTCTTCCCTTCTAGCAAGCTCAGCAGAGGTGTCACGTCCACCACCTTACTACCATTGGCAGTAATAAAATCAAATTGAACAATCAGTAAATAAATATAGAAAAATACACAAAGTCAAGAATACAGAAATATCCCCATAGCAAAGTAGCTGCTCTAATTATTCAGCAGCACTTAACAAGAAAGGGAGCTTAATTTCATGTTCCTAGACCAGCTGTCATGCTTTTGCAAAAGAATTATGTCTTTGATAAGTTTCTCATTTGTAGACAACTCTGTGCTAGACACCTCACAGGTCAGCAGTTATCATCTAATTGTGCAAGTCAAAGATTTGGGGAATTAGTCTCTAGGATATTGTGCTGTAGCAACAGTGGAAATTGCAATTGTGGAAAACACCCAGGTAGCTCCAGGTGCCATTTTCCTTCCAGAAATCTCGAACGTGAGTTATCCTCAGATCATTTCCAAGGTAAATCAGGAGCTCTTGATTTTCAAAATCATTCAACCCAGATCATTCAACTCAGATGAGATGAGATTCTCCTGCAATTTTAAATCTACTCTGGGTGATTCCTTTGGATTAGGAACATTGGCTTTGATACTGCAAACCTGTGATTAATTTAGGCTTATGAATAATCCCATTAAATTCAACCTTCTCTTGCACGTTTGCAAAAATGTTGCTGTGTGCACAGGTTCATTATGAAAAGCAGATTTGCTGTGTGTTGCACATTGGAAAGCAAAAGGGAAATGTGTATGGCCACAGGCCAGTTTCAATTAAGAGATCAGGAAATGAATCTCAGGTATATGATCTTCAAGTGACAACTGATGAAAGTGTGTTTCATTTACATGAAGGTGTTTAAAATCCAAAACACATGCCTGTGTTTTGGATTGCCAGTCTTGTTTTTCTCCCCAAAAGGCTAAACTCTGCACTTTTACATTCTTACCCCTTCATTCTTGGAAATACCTAAAATCGGTGGTGCATTTTCCCAGCTTCTTACTCCAACCCTGTCTGTTCAGCTCGCATTATTCAAGCGGTAGCAGAAACACAAGTCTGTCTAATGCATGGAGTAAAGCCTGCTGTTGTTCTATTTATTGGAACTCTAAAGGGAATCCCTCCTCAAGCATGCAAAGATGCAAAAGGGATAGGAAAAGGTTGCTAAAAATAAGTGTCTTATTTTAAACATGTAGAGATTGCACTGTCTTTCCTCATAGCAAAGCAAATAATGCAGTGAGGGAACTGAGTCGCATGACTGTATCCACATACTTTGGAGATACAGTCATATGGGTTAAGAGGCACAAAATCTAAACAAAATCACCCAAGAAACACATTAATGCTAACATAAACAAATGGATGTTTAAATTAGAATGAGGCCTCCATAATGGCTTTGCCTTGTTATTTTGAGGACTGATGAGGCACTGCACACATCCCGTTTATAACAGTCACCTTCTCCTTTCTCCTTGTTAGGAACTGTTCTGCATCCATGGAGTCGAAAGGGTTTATGTCTTATAAAAACAACTGACAAGCTGTATTTCATGAGGACTGTACAGTCTAAACACAAGTGTTTGTAGCCACATTTCCATGGTAACAGCAAAAAAATTGGTTATAATTTTCTCAGAGTTTGCTGTCCATTCTTCCTTAGACTATCTGGCATAAGTGTTTATTGCTTTTCACCAGTGCAGTACTGCAGAAATATTTTTAGCTCTGCTAATTCAATTTCATATTTAAATCAATCTGAAAATGAGTTAACTTTCAGTCTGCCAAAGGATGTCAGGCAAAGCTTTCACTGATTTGATTTTGCTTTGGCTTGTGATGATAGAAAGATTATACCATGTAACAACAAGGAAATGTATCCCAAAGTCCTAGAAGAGTTTCATTATTTCATTTCAATTTCATTATTACCCTTTTGAATTTATTTGATATAAAATGCCTCTGTTTGTGGAACTGTGGAGGCTTGCATTATCTCAGAAGTCTGAATAACAACATAATTATACAGTCAAAGGATCTCAAAGCAGATTGAGACAATTGTGTATACAGGTCCTGCAATATTGCAGGAGGCAGGCATAAATTATTATATTTTACAATAACTGAGGCAGAGATTAGTGATGGCTGGGTATTTGGATGTTCATTCATAAATCCAGTTAAAGTCAATAGAAACTGTTTAACTTCAGAGTCATAAATAGCCTGCTTACTGATATGTAGAATGAGTCTGGCAGAAATGAAGCTCCAAGACCAGCATTTCTTGATTTCCAGATGCCTTCTATAGCTAGTAGACCGTATCTCAACATTTTTTGATAATATACATTAAGAAGCCTATTATGGCAAAACACATTGGCAGTCTTCAACCACAACTGCTTTGCTTTAAGAGCAGACACTGTACTGCAGCTAGATGCAAGAGCAATGTTGTTTCCAGTTTCATCCTGAGGCCTGTTGCCTCTCTAAAAAGAATAACTGATAAAAAGGATTAAGTTATTTTGATAAGAACAAATTCTGGGCTGCTAATGCCAGAGACAAGCTTCTTGGTTCATACTCAGGATAGGTGAGGAGATGGAATGATAGCACAAGAAATTCTTAATGTCCACCCACAGTGCCTGGACAGTGCTCCGAGTAGATGGTTTCTACAGGGCAGTTTCATTTCTATGCCTACTTATTCTTAATAGCAACCTTCTGTAGCTGCCAGCAAAAATGTAATAGTGTTTTTGAGGGACCCTTCGTCCTTGAGACCAAACCATTCCAATGTTATTCATATATTTGAAACTTGGAATATTTCCATTCACATTAATGTTTTACCCATGATTCCAGGTTCAGTGGCAAAGTAGAGAGGTCCATTACTCTTTGAAGGGGAGGTCCCCTCAGGGCTTTTTATTCCAATTTATCCAGCCAGAAACATTTATGCAACACTAGAGCTTGACAGAGAAAGTCAGGTAGAAGTATAAATATAAGGAACAACCAGTCTGAAGTCATACTACGACTTCTTCAATTAGTGCTCAGAAGATTCGAGTACACAGAGGATTTTGTTAATATGGATTAAGAAAACTTCACATGTGTGAAACAATAGGATTCTTAAAGATAAGGCCAAGGAAACAATCTTTTGCCTGCTAATAACTCCTTGTCTCACAACACTAAGATTTATGCCCCTGTGTGCTGCCTTGCCACTCTTAAAGGATAGCTCTTCAGCATTTCTGAGCAGTGGGAAAACGCTGTTATCTCCTCCTACAGAAGAAGAAAAGACACTAGGTAGAGTCATTTGCCCAAATTCATAGAGACAGCCTGTGACTAACCTAGGAATTATATTCTGTTCAGTGTCTTATCCATTAAACCCCTTCCTTGAGGATTAAGCTTCTGATATCAATTGCAGAATGCAGTTCTATTTTCCAGTACAGAAAGACTGTACTGGATTAGGAGAAGGATTTGACCTTCAACTATAAAAACAGTGATTTCTCAAATATAAGTAACTCTGACTTTAATTCCGATTTGATTCGGAGCATTAACTCTAGATTTTTACATCAGTATTGCATTCCTTTATACTTCCTCCATAGTTATTTTCATGGGACTAAATCTCATGATTTTTCACTATGTAATTAGTTGTAATTCCTCCAAAATACCAGGGAAACCAACTGTAATTTACCTGAAAGCAGTCAGAATGAAAACCCAAGCCTCTGGCCCAATGAGAACAGAAACAGATTATGGGCTAAAGGCGCTGCACAGGGCCCTCTGAAGGAACGGTGAGCACAGAAAGCAGTTTGGGCACTCCTGTAGCAAGACAGGTCTGGCAGTAGCACTGTTATTAAGCAAATCTGTGCTTTAAATACTGTTTCATGTCCTCCTAAACTTGATCCCAGAATCCATCAGCCCATAACAAGCGCTATTAAGAAAGAATACTGAGCCAAATATTGAGCTGTGTAGACATAGAGTACAGATCTTATTGTCTACTCTATCTTGTTTTGGATTTTTTGGATGTCCTTACTATGATGCTACTGTCCTACTTTTCCAAAGGGATGTAACAGAAAAGAGTTTACTGATGTTTCAGTGATGTAGGAACATATGGTCCTACATATTTATAGAAAGAGCCCTGGTACTCCCATGTATTAGGAAAGCCTGCAAGCTGCCATCTGGGATTCTGAAGTCTATTTTCTGTCAGTGATAACACATTTTACCTTTAGGCTTTAGATTTTTCTCTGGAATATATAAAGCTGAGAATAGTGCATGCAATGAAGTCCTGTTTGAAGATCTCTATAGACAAGCTCTCATTTGAAATAGTCATTTGAAATGTAATCAATACTTGTCAGAGAAATTTATAAATAGAAAGTCATTTTAACTTTGTGTTTGTAGTCCAGCTCATGGCAGAAATTCTCAGCTTCTGGACAAGACTGACTACTTAGCTTGTTTTGGTGATGCATCACTTCCAAACTAGATAGGCGAGCAGTTCAAAAGTTTAGAGTATCTACTAGCACAGTCCACATACTGCATGGAGTAGCACAAGAGTTAATTTTTATGCCTCACTCTAGCTGAAGACACAGTTGGCAGAGGGGGAAAAGGAGGATTTTTTTTTTTTAAACACACACTAGCTGTCCACTATTGTATTGTCCTCTCCTCTTGTTTCCATTAGTTCTGCTAATATAACACTAGGCTTTGTGTAATCTATAAAAACCTTATTGAAAAGTTTTATATAGCACAAGTTACAAATAGCCTGTGCAGCTCAACACAGAACTTTAACAGTCTTAGCCCCTTTCAGTCCTACACATACTTATATTTTTTCCATTTTTTTTAAGCATTAAAAGGGAGTTGAATGTTACATCTATACTGCAGATCATAGCAGAGTTTGTAGACAAATGGAAATATTCATGCCAAATTCCACTAAGATTAATAAAGAACACTTTAATCATATTACTTAGGGGTTTTTTTTAATCAATTTGAACTGTATCAGCATGAGATTCAGGTTCTTGCTGGGAACAGTGACAGGCTGCTGTACAGTGATCCACTTATGCTGCTGATAAGTGATGGACGAGAATGACAACTTGCCAGTATTCACCCAGGAGTTTTATCAGATAGCACTCAAGGAGAATACAGCCGAACGTGAGAATGGTTCTTATGCAGTAACACAGGCTGTAAAGTTATGATGAGTCCACCACAGCTCTGAGAAAGAATAATAATTTACCAAGGACTCACCTGCACAATCTTTACTTCAGTTAGAATCTTACCTTAGTAGCTGCTAAATGAGAGAAACCAATTCATTCCTTTTTTTGCATAGGACTTGCAAGAGCACTTGAAAGATTCATTCTTTGATCTAGAAGAGGCACGATCATTCATGAAGTAACAAAAAACCTTTGAGGAAAAGCTTATGTATCAGCAGTGGGGAAAAAAATGCTAAGAGGTATGAACACCCTCATTAATCTAATTGGAAGTGAATCTATAATACCTGAAAGTTCACTATTTTTATCTCATGTCCTTCTGCTTTAATATCTTGTTTTATTTGTATTTCTGCAAAGATAAACTCATTATCACATTCTTTATATAATGTATATTACGTAAAAATTGTCTCAAATCACTGAAATTAAACACATTTGAATTTAATTCTAAACAATGTTTTTTTCCCCGAGTAGTGATCAAAGCATATACATTGTTACAACAACCTTTTTAACTGCTGTATGTATGAGGGTTTTTTTAATTCACTCTCAGCTCAGTATTTTTACTGTTTGCAGGAAGCGAGATTATTACAGTAAAAGCAGAGAATATTAATGACCCAAAGACAAATAATTCTAAAATTGCTTATGAGATACTGAGCCAGGAGCCTCAGGTATCAAATGGCTTTTCATTTCATATTGGCAAAGAAATTTGAATGATAAGCAAAGAAATTGGAGTGATAACCTTGCAGGATTACAATTTGAACACCAGTATTGTGAAGCATTACCAGCATTCCTTGCTCAAGCCGCAGCCCTTTTGAGTGGCTTTGAGTATAGCAGGTTTTCTGTAGTCCATAGGAAAGAGTAACTGGTAACTTCATGTTCATTACACTGGCAATTACTATGATTCATGATGATGATGCAGTGATTCCCCCAGTGACACAGCACTATTGCAGCTCCAATGACATGAGTATTTCTGTAGGAACTTTATAAATACCAATGGCACTCACAGTCTGCAGTGACCAGTCTGGCATACAGACCCATTTTACATAGAATATCCACACACGTACACTCACAATACAGATAATTTTACAATTAAGACTGCTATAGAACATCACTTACTGGACAGATCACTCAAACTTAGTTATCCTGGCTTCTCTTGTAATCAGATTTAGAACAGATCTTGAATCCTAAAAGGAGATTATGTCTTGTCAAACCTACATCATCACAGACCCCATGGCAGACAGTCAGGACAGTGTCCTGTTAAAGAATGTCTGCTTCTGCATCAAATATTTACTCTGGGTCAAGAAGCCTTGAAAGTTCACTTGTGTTTCCTTGCTAGATCTCAGCAGCTCTTGTAACATTTTCATTGATATGGTGGATGTAAACAACTCTCCCATCTTCTCAAAGGTATACTCTATTCTATTGTTACTAAACTCCCACCCCTGACAACAGCACATTGCTTACTATAATAGTATATTAGTGACTGGGAAGCATTCTCTAGTTGCAAAGACTTTCTCAGAAGCATCACCAAGTGATTATCATTGCAGCCATACTCTTTTCTCCTGTCTGTTCCATACATGAAGGAAGCCCAGACACATAGTTTAACACTCCAATAAATTGGGAAAAAAACATAGGGACACAAATTAATAATGTATTTATCAGCAATGAACAAGCCAATATTCTAATGAGTTGATTGGTACATACCTCTTTTGGCCAATGCAGGGGTAGTTGTCTTATCTGTATGTGATTATACAGAGGCATGCTTTGTGTGTGTGACTGATACTCATATGTCTACTTTTGCACCTTTAAGCATGTATTGGAGTACATATCTTTTTTTTGGCTAGCAGTACATATATTTGCTACTTTGGGGGGGTGTATGAGCCACCTATGTAGGTATGCATGAAGATTTACCTACTCTTGCATGGGCCTATGTTTGATGAACAGTCAGGAATCTATTTCTATAGGTTGTTCACCCAGTCACTGAGTTACAGAATGGATAACCATCTCAAGATGTTAAAAAAATCAAAATGAAGGCTCCCAGATCATGAAATTATTCTAAATACCACATGCATACACACGCATTCACACACAAATTGTGCAGGGGAGAAGCAGAGAAGAGTTGCCTTTTGCTTTTAAAACTTCTGCATTTCAATCAAGTCACATTTCTACCCTGTCTCCAGGGAGCTAAAGCTATAATCAAAGTACCAGTTTTCAGAAGATTTGCAATAACAGCACGAGCATTGGGCGTACTAACTTGGATGTCTACACACCTGTAAGAACTCTCAAAAATACCAAGTGCCTCTTGAAGCTTTTACAGTAGGTTAGAGTTTTGACCTACTCTTCCAGGTTTGATAAGGTCTCCTTCGTTGGTGCAACATTGTTTTTTGAAGACATGGCTTGCTTAGGTTAGAAAAATGCTCTGATGAACTGAGACCAACTTCAATAAGATTGACAACTTTTTCCTGCAATCTCAATATTTCTGTTGTTTTTAGAATAGCATGTGAGGGCTTAAAGCCGAGATAAACACAGCACAAAACGTAGAAGTGATTCCAAGCATCCTTGATAACTATCTGGCCCGTTAAGATGTTGTCATTCTTATTATAGAAGGTGCAATGTTTGATCTCAGAGGGGACAGATTAACACACCAGACTTGGAAACTTTACCCTAATAGCTAGCTGTCGAAGGAGTGCTGACATCTTAGAGAATTGTACTCTGGAGTATTGAATAACACTCAGTTACTCAGCAGCTTAATCACTTCCATATGTAGACAGCTATGACAAAGGTTAAGGGTAGACCTAACTTTGTTCCCACTAAAGTCAGTGATAAAATTTTCATTAATTTCACTAGGAGAAGAATCAGGCTAATTGTAGTCTGATACTCTGTCAAAGATTAGTTCATTGTTTTGAAATCTAATTACACTTGCATAAATAGTGGTGGAAGGGAAAAATGAATGTATTGCATGCTATATTTATTAATCTCAAATATAGAACATTAGTTTTTCTATGCAAAAATACTTTTGTCACCTCTTCTCCCTGCTCCACTTCCCCCCCCCCCTTAATTCATATGGTCAGTTTACCCTAAATTGTGATTCTAGGATTACTAAGACATGGATAATAACTGTACACATTGATAAAGCTCACAGTGCAGCTGGACTTTGACTACTTGAGCTCCTAGATGTTACGACAATGCTGCCAAAATAATATAACACTAAATTAACTAATTCTAAATTAAAAAGTGGGGGAAAAAATGTCTATCAGGCACTGTATATAAACACTATAGCAAGTATCAGATTGTGCCAATCTCTTTCCTGCCACTATAGCTAAATGTCACATATTTCAAGATATAAACCAGAAGCACAGTAAAAGCTACTATTTTTATAATCTTTTTCAATGTGAAACAGACAACTAATTTTTCATGAAGATACAGAAATAGGTATACTGGTAACAACTATGACCACAACAGATAAAGCTATAATATTCAAGTTCATTCACTTTTCTGAAGACGGAACCTTCAAAAGTCTAAATAACCCACAGACTGGCACTGCGAGCATCTGATCTCCAAAGGTACCACAGGATTTTAGCTGGGGAAGAAGTAATTTGAAGCTTGTGAACCAATGGGTTAAAATTGGCTCCAATTAAGAGGCTATGACACACTAAAATCACAACTTATGTAAACAGCTACTGGCTGAACTAATTTGGGTAGAGTCCCTTAAAAAAACATGTGTTGTGATACATAAAAGGTTTGAAGTTACGCTATTTTATGATATTTTTAGCTAGGATAATTCATAGGTCAAAACTTCTAGCGGAAGAGATTTACTAGTTTAAGCTAACTTCTACATTTAAATCTCTGGGCCAGATAGTAAGTTCTATAAAAAAATAATAGAAAGTTCCATTAAAAAATGAATCCAGAGTAATTACGAATTTTGTAGAGTAATTCTGGATTTCTCTTGGAACTGAAAACAGAATCTCATTATTTGTGTTTTCACCTCAGACATTAGACTAGTTTGGCTAATAAATACTAGGATACTGGTTGCTCCCAATACAAACTGTAGAGCTAGAAATACTATTTTTAACAGCAGATGCGTGAACAACTAATAGCAATGTCTGCATGGTTATTTTTTTTTAATTACATTTTTATTCAGTCAGCTCTGTCCATAGTTTGCTCTTGCTGTGGTACCATATGACAAGGTAAGTGTTATTAGTACTGAATTGCCTGGATAGGATGGAATATGACAAACTAAATTATATTCCCAGATATTTACCAGTCTATGGACTAATCTTGTATAGCACTCTTGCCTTTTTGTAATATAAGATCTAATAAGGGTTATTTAGAAGCAGTTCAGTCTGACCCATAAATCTGAAGGTCTTCTCTTCTGAAGATTTAAGGTAACCAGGGTTTGTGAAAATACCTTAATTACAATTCCAAGCCTTGCTTTCACTGCTATGGTTTTTTTCCCCTGACTGTAGGGCAAAGTACATAAGCCCTTCTGAGGTAAAAAAAGAAAACCAAACAAAAACAGTGGAGAAAAGGCACTTTATCCTTACTGCAAAGTATGTTAACCAGGGTTACTGCTATGCCCTTACACAAGGTGTACTGTATTAAGTTTACCTCTTTGTAGAGCTAACCTTTAATATTTTCTACCTATTTAGCTCACATACAATTACCTTACAATAAAGACCACAAATTTATAGGTGCGAAATCAAAGTCCTAGAGATTTTTTTCATCTGTCCTGTGTTTTAAAAGGGATATTTGCCATGTCTAGTGTCCCATGAGGAATATCTGAGAAACAAATTCTAAAAAAAAGGTTTATAACTTTATATTCCTTTTCCTAGAGTTTTCTACCTAATATGAGGGTCTACAAAAAACCAAAGCAAATGGACAGTAGGCTATTGCCAAAAAAGCAACTAGAACTCCTCTAATCAAACTTTCCCTATCAATTCTTCTGCAGTTAATTATCTACTGAAGTATTTCCCTCCTCTTACTATCACAGTGCAAGTACCAGTTTCACTAATTATTTGTAACATAGTAGCACCTAGGAATCTACTCCTCAGACAGGACATTATTCTACTAATATGCTGCAAAGACAGAATGGGACAAAAGCTCCCCTTTCCATACAACTTACTGTACCAGTAATTCTGCTTTAGTAGGGTAAATCAGATACCATTATTGAATAGATTCTTACAAAATAAAGATAAGAACTGGATGAAGCTCCAGGTTGGAACTCTGCATTTACTAACAGTTCTTACTACATGCCTACTTATCACTAAGTGGCTGCTGGAATCACAAGCAACCATTATCACTTTCCATGGAGCTGAAACAGTATTAAAAAGAAAGAAAAAACCCCAGTTTGTTGTAATCTGGTTTCCAGCTAACTCCACTTTTCTATGAAAAACAGACATTTCCCTCTTTTCCTGTCTGGAAAAGCTCAGCACAACACGATATAAAGCTACAGAAGAGAAAATGAGATACAATTTGTTTTTTGGGGTTTTGTTTGTTTGTTTGTTTTTAAATAGAATGAAATTATCTCCTTTCTAAAATACAGCCTTAAGCTCTTGGAAGTTAGCGTTTAGTTTTTCTTCGACTTTAACCAAGCAAATTGGCTGTAATTGAAGTGACAAGTAACACTACAGGATAAGTAAACAATTAAGTCATTGTACTTGTAAAAATAACATGAATTATTTCTACAGTCATCGCCATTAGTAGAAGATGGGGCTGTCAAGGTCTGGTTTTATACTCCTTACACTAACCGCTCTTCCCCACTCTAGTGGGAATCCTGCTTGTTAAGGGCCATGAAATGAGCTCTAGGGACCCATTTTTCTTCAGGTTTAAGAAGCAACAGTAGAAGTCATTAAAACACAGTGTGGATTTTGTCCTGGGACCATATGAGTCACTAATAAATAAAGGCAATGAAAAAAGAGATTATTTTTTAGTAATTGTATAATATGATACATCCTTATTGGTTTACTTCTGTGTAAACCAGCCTTACCTTTCTACTGACGTCAATGAAAGGGTAAAACTTGGGCTTTTTAGTGTCATCAATGAAAGTGCTAATACTCTTAAGCAGACAGCCACGTAAGTGATAATATCCTTTCAGTGAGGTCAGCTAGAACAGTAGGTTTTCAGTCACTGCATGTCACTTACAAGGAAATTTTAGCTTCTGACAAAAGTGGCATGACGTAAAACAGCATATTCAAAACTAGGTACTTAGTGAGTTCTCAGTCAATAAGCTAATACGTACAGACTTGGACAAGGCTGGCCATTATCAGCAAACAGCAATTTTAGTACAAACTCTGTCCAAAACAGAAGTGGAAAATGTTAATTCAGAATTAGGCTTTAAAATTGTGTGAAAAGTTCAAATAGTGTTTTATCCAATTTTCAGATTACAAAAGTAAGGAGTTCGGTATTGCCATCTAAAAAGACATTTTGTCCTTAACACGTAATACAACCCACTCTCTGCATCCCAGCAGAGACTCCACAAAATACTCTCAAGTGAAACAAGAGGAATATGGCAACATTGTGTTTGAGGAACACATGTTGAACTCTGAAAACCTTGTGGGGAAAAAATGCAAACCTGTTTTTATCCAGTGGTTCTGCTTCCTCAGGAGCCAGTACTGTTCAAAGTCCTTAGAAATGAGGGTTACCTGTACTTGGTGGGGTTCTCCAGGCTTTAATCTCTTTGTTCAGCTTGAGTACAGACGCCACACTCTTGGCTGCCATCTTCCCTTGGGTGCTCTCTCCCTTTCACACAATGAGCATGTCTGGGGAGCAGTAAGTAGCACCACTCAGTTTCACTCCACACAAAAGCATCTAGAGAAAACGATGGTGGAGAGAGCACACTAGCAGATTGCATTTTCATGCATTGCGAGTCTAGACACATTGAATTTGAAGGGGCTTAACATACTGTCAGTGGGAGATATGTGGCCAGAGTCTGAAAACTTGGAAACAGAGGGAAAAGACTAAGCTGTTTTAAAAAACAACAAAACACGTATAATGTGACAGTGATCCAGAAAATGCTGGGTTTGAATTAGGCAAATTCCTGAATGGAATTTCGACAGTTAGATCCCAGAGTTGAGGAGCAAATCTATAGTCCTCTCCCAAACTAAATTAATTTGGTCATACTCTCCTCAATTAATTCCTCTGACTTCAATGAGCTTGGCTCAGATTTCTGAAATGTAGAATTTGAAGGGTAATTTCTTAACTTACTAAGAAAGAGACAGTCAGTTTCCTCCCTCTGATTAACATATCAGTCACATTTCTGGAAAAAAGTTCCATAGGGGAAATGCATTCAGCTCATCCTGCCACTGAAAGCTACAGAAATGAATTCCTGTGTCTCTGGACGAGAGGCAGAGTTGCAAGCAGGCAAACAAGGATGACTCAAGTCCTCACACTGTCTGTAGCAGGGATCCTCAGCATGACACTGCCTGTTCTTCTGAAGTCTCTGTACTCATTGCTGTTACCTTGCAAGACTGTGGAGATTATTTTAAAAGCAAGAGGTACACAGAAAACACAAGTGCTGATGTAACTACTATTAAAACTGTGGCTAAACTAACTAGGTGTGCTGGTTGGCTGAGATAGAGTTAATTTTCTGCACAGTAGCCAGTATGGGGCTGTGTTTTGGATTTGTGCTGAAAACAGTGTTGATAACACAGGGATGGTTTTGTTACTGCTGAGCAGGGCTGACACAGAGTCAAGGCCTTTTCTGCTTCTCACCCCACCCCACCAGCGAGGAGGCTGGGGGGGCACAAGGAGTTGGGAGGGGACACATCAGCCAGGACAGCTGACCCCAACTGACCAAAGGGATATTCCATACCATATGACATCATGCTCAGCATATAAAGCTGGGGGAAGAAGGAGGAAGGGGGAGACCTTCAAAGTGATGGCATTTGTCTTCCCAAGTAACAGTTACATGTGATGGAGCCCTGCTTTCCTGGAGACGGCTGAACATCTGCCTGCTGATGGGAAGTAGTGAATGAATTCCTTGTTTTGCTTTGTTGGCATGGCTTTTGCTTTCCCTATTAAACTGTCTTTATCTCAAGCCATGAGTTTTCTCACTTTTAATCTTCCAATTCTCTCCCCCATCCCACCAGGCGCAAGTGAGAAAGCGGCTGCGTGGTACTTAGTTGCCAGCTGGGGTTAAACCATGACACTAGGGGAGTAAACAAGTAATTGTTTTCTACTTTTTCATAAATCTATTTCCCAGCAAGATACAAAACCAGATGATTACAGGTACTCACAAGTATAATCACCCAGGAGAGACCACAGATACTAAGTGCAGCACAGGGTACTGCTTCATAACATGGATGTGTTTATTTGATCTGTGTTTACAGAGTAACCTTTAAAGAGTGATGATGATTACATTGTTATAATCTCATTTTAAATCTTTGAGATCAATGCTGACTTTGTCTTTGTGTTGGGTAAGCCATCAAAGTTTCTAATAATTCTGCTCTGTCTCTACAATTTACTGTGGTTTGTGTACTGTCTTGATGCAAGCCAGGCATATCTGGAAGTAAATCACCACATCCAAGACAGTTGGAAATTTAAGTGTCCATCAAATTATTGTGATATTCAGAGAAATTTTCCTTACTATTTCTGATCTGTATCCTTCATTTGTAGCCAAAGTTTTGCTTAGATGGGAGATATTCATCCAATTGCATAATTATTTTTTCTTCTCCTTCAGGGGAATATTTATCTGGGGAGGATACAGGCTAGATGAAGGGAATGAAGGTGTTTAACTTAATTCAAAGGTTTTAATCCTTAATTGTGATATATTATCTGAAAAAAATACTAAACCCATTGAATTACTAAAAGCATAAACTACATCCAGAAATGAAGAAAAAGGGCCCAAGCAAAAAATAAGACTATAAAACTTTGGTTCTTCTCTGTAACTGTATCCTGCTTCAGTTTTCCCCTTTGGAAATTGAGGATAGCTCTGTCTACTAAGCTCCCCTGGTGAGTCCCAGGTTCTTTTTCTCTGGAATGAGTGAAACACCATTAAACGTCAGTCTTTTGATTTCTTGGAGATATTGTGGTAAGAACATATCTTCATTATTATAGAGGCCACATGCCAAAAACTCCACAGGCTCCATTTACTATTTACAGACCAAATTAGGTTCTTAGCAGGAGAAAGCAATGCACACACTTCGCAGAACGCACTGGGAACTGTGCCCTGGCCAAATAAGGGGAAAAGGAGATTTCCACCCGCAGTGAAAACTTGCATGCAAATCTGAGCTGTGCCTGCTGCGCTCGCTGGCCCACAACGGATGTCTTAACTGGCACTGCTAATAATGTAATGGGAGGTCCTTACAAAATAGTCTAGTATATCTGACAGCTGAAGTAGAAGAAATATTAGTTATTCTTGTTACATGCATAACAGTAAGGGCTATGGAAAAAATTTTCAACACTAAGAATAGCAAACATCAAGAGGTAAAAGAAAAGAAGGCACCAAGAAATGGGCTGGTGTCCAGATGGATTTAAGGCAGGATTTGGATTTGGCCAAGAAAGTAGGAATCTCACTAGATCTTAGTTATAAGCTCTATTTATGAGAAATTTAATGAAAGAACATCAAATTTAATCCAAGAAAAAGATTTGTAAATGCTAGATAAAGCCTAAAGCAAAAAAACTAAGAGTTTTTGATGTGAAACCTCAAATTGTTCCCTTAGAAAATCAAATAAAACCGACAACTGTTGTCAGTTCTTGTGCAAACCTATTGGCAATCATATCTTAGAACGGAAGCGGGTGCTAGCTGAAATTTGTCAGCTTTATGTTACTTGTTCATTAATATTTCTAGTCAAAACTATATATCTATTCCATAAACTCTTAGAGAGTTTCAGCATTGTATCAAGAGGTAGAGAAATAAAAAAAACTACAGCCAAATCCAAAACATTCTTCGTAAAGGTTGTCTTGACAAGAACTGTAAGATGAGAATTTTATTTGTAAGTTGTAGCTGGTATCATTGATGTATTATTTACTCTTTCTTAATTATACCCATATTTACATGCTTCACTGTCAAATAAATATAATAACCAAAATCTATAAGGAATACTAATTGAGAGATAATTTTGTTCAAAAGGACATGTGGACTTTGTTTCCTTAATGATGCTGGAGACGCCGTCAAATTAACACAAGAGAACGAACTGTATATAATAGCATCTGAATGCTACCATTTGAGGAAAGAGTATGAAAGAGACATGGATGCTTTGAAAATGCTTAAGTCATTTGTGGTCAACCTTAAAACCTACAGGTTTTTTGGTAGCTTAGCAGATTGGCATTTCATTTTTTATTCAGAACCTAAAATGGACATTGCAATTGTTTAAGGAACATCCAGGGTAAGAGTGAAAATGTTGCCCATGTTGTAAATGCACGAGTCTAGAATTCTGACTAGAACTGATAGAGTAAATAAGTTATATATGCTTTGGCACCTTGCCAGCAAGCACACAAGCACTAATGAGCTAATGCATAATTTCTTTCAAAGTATAGTCTACAATTCAAGTTATTTATTTGCCTTCATAATGTGTACCCAAACAAAATTAACACAAGAGCATAGATTCTTTTCAAAGTAGATAACCCCTGGTTAATAGGACTGAGTACAAGGGAATACCATACAAAGGAACTTCCAAAAAAAAAAGATTTTTATTTTCTGCCAATGCTCAGAGTACATCTCTTCATGTAAGTTTTACCATGTCTGTATACTATCTCAGACTCAAAGTTTGTTAGCATCGATGTTTCTTTTCCTACACTGGTTAGTACAGCTCCTTCCTTTTCAAGCCTCCTAATTCAACTTCCTCCTGCCTAAGGCACTGATTTACTCTTCTTTAGCATTTCAGATATCCTGGACATCTAAGTTAAAAGAGGTGGGCATCCCTCCAACACAGCACAGCTATCTGCTATGATGGAGCTGTTGTAGCCCTTTACAGTCATTCCCCAGGGCAAAAAACTCCAAGAATTGTAAAAGTTATTTCATCTGCAAACAATCAAATTATAAGATTGTTTTAAAGCATGTATTACACACAATCATCCAGCTTTCGACATCACAATATACACAGTGCAAGAGTATTTCAAAAGCCAGGAAATTTTTAAAAATCAAACTAAAACCAATGGCCAAGAATGTTATTCTGCCCTGATAGGACACTATCCAAGTCCTCTCCCAATGTTCCCTGTTCCCAAGCTCCTGCTCCATTTCAGTCATCATTGCTCCAAAGTACAAGAGCACGAAAGTAGTTCAAGCAAAAGGTAACTGGAATTTCTTACACAAAGCCCAAACATTGTAATTGCCTAGATTTATAACTGGACATGACTATAAAGATTAAAACAAAACCAAGAAATTAACCACTTTCATGTAGGCAATGCAGATGGATTTTTTCTTAAAATTAAGGCAAAATTATTAGCAGCTGAAAATTATATCTTACAAGTGGAAAACATCAAGAAGCCCTAACAGGCACATCCCTTTATGTCTTTTTCACTACGTCTCTTTGGCATGTCATAGAATCATAGAATCATTTTGGTTGGGAGAGACCTCCAAGATCATTGAGTCCAACCATTAACCTAGCACTACCAAGTCCACCACTATACCATGTCCCTAAGTGCCACATCTACATATCTTTTAAATACCTCCAGGGATGGGGACTCCACCACCTCCCTGGGCAGCCTGTTCCAGTACCTGACAACCCTTTTGGTGAAGAAATTTTTCCTGATATCCAATCTAAACCTCCCCTGGCGCAACTTGAGGCCATTTCCTCTTGTTCTGTCATCTGTTACTAGGGAGAAGAGACTGACCCCCACCTCTCTACAACCTCCTTTCAGGTAGTTGTAGAGACCGAGAAGGTCTCCCCTCAGCCTCCTTTTCTCCAGGCTAAACAACCCCAGTTCCCTCAGCCGCTCCTCACAGGACTCATGCTCCAGACCCTTCACCAGCTTCATGGCCCTTCTCTGGACACACTCCAGCACCTCAATGTCTTTCTTGTAGTGAGGGACCCTCACCAGGGCCGAGTACAGGGGGACGATCACTTCCCTACTCCTGCTGGCCACACTATTTCTGATACAAGCCAGGATGCCATTGGCCTTCTTGGCCACCTGGGCACACTGCTGGCTCATATTCAGCCGGCTGTTGACCAACACCCCCAGGTCCCTTTCTGCCAGGCAGCTTTCCAGCCACTCCTCCGCAAGCCTGTAGCACTGCATGGGGTTGTTGTGACCCACATGCAGGACCCAGCACTTGGCCTTGTTGAACCTCATACAATTGGCCTCAGCCCATCAATCCACCCTGTCCAGATCAAATGTCAGCCCTAGCTGGGTCATATCCCTTCAATCCTGTCAATAAAATCATTACATTTCACTGAGGAGTAAGCAGTCCTGAATCACTTTGCAACTATTGTGGAATAAAAGCATATACACTGATCATTAGTGCTTGATGATAACCAATGACTTGAAAGTAGCCTAATTTGACTGGGTCTTTCATTCACCTGCTCATTCTTTTAAAGGGGAATTAAAGTTGGCTTTGCCCATCATGAACCTGTAAATGACAGTACAGATGCAAAGCTGAATGCCTGGTCCTTTTATTTTTCCACTTCCGTAAATATTAAATGAACTTCAGTATAATTCACCACTACATTTCGCTTTGCAGCTGCTCCCCGAGATGTGAGTTGCTGAAGTGATTTGCCATTGATGGGCACTATGGACAGTTCGAGTCACGGAGGGCCTGGACAGGGCAGTTACACAATGAAGGTCATTGCTTGGGATCAAGGTAAGAATGGATTTGGGGTTTGCAACAGAAAACAGCATCTCTCTTTAGGACCAGACAGCATACCAAATTCTAAGGTGTCACACATCGATATAAGTTGCACATTGGTAAATGAGTATGTAGGATAAATGATTGGCTGAAAACATACTTGCTGTGTGTTAGGTAATCTCTGGCTCCATGCTTGTCCATAGAAACTGTTTATATTACGAGTGCGCACCTGTGAAACTCCTACAATTCTGTTAGCTTTGAAGGCAACATGAAGAAAGATTTCTGGCCTCAAATTCCTGTCCTTATTGTCAAAATTGATAGTTCTCTCTTGCCTAATATGAAATACTCTTTCAATAAAACTCTTCCTTTGTGGGTCATTTATTACTGGAAAGGCAGATTACCTGCACACTTGGACCTGTGGAGGGGATTCTGCGGCACAGAGTGGATACTGCAAGGATTATTAGAAACCTTTGACGTGGTGGTTTATTCCTGCAAAATTCTATTGCTGACTACAACAGAGAAAGTTTACTGTAACCTGTTACAGCAGTATGATGAAAATCCTTTTCTTTCACACAAAACAAGTCTTTTCCTGCAGTCTTTTCCTTTGTTTTAAAAATAAAGATAGCTGTTTCATAACCAAATTGAGGAAGTATCCCTTAATGTCACAACATCATATCATTAAAAACAATAGGAATACACCTAAAGAAAAGCTAAACTGCTCTTACTGGGCTTAAGGCCTTAATAGCAATACACTCTGCTGCCAAAATGCATACATGGCAGCCTTGTTGAAACAGCTAGACTTAAAAATTGTCTCAGTTTTGTATGCATCAAGAGGGTTGGCAACCAGATAATCCAGTTTACACTGAACGTCACAAACATCAAAACTTCCTTGCGACTTTTCTTTCTCAAAAACTACTTTGAAATCAGCAGACACTGGGAAGCAATCTAATTGTAAAAAATAGCAGGCTATTTCTAATGACCAGAGCTGTTAACTCAAGCACAGCAGCACAGAGGCACCAGCCATTTATCGCTCTAGAAGCTACTTCTCTGCAGTGATTCACACTTCAGTGACGTCACCAACCAATTTACCTAAAAAAAGGCTCCAAGTAAGTTGGACAGGAATGTTTCTTTTTCAGCCTCTGTCTGAATCACACCTAGCTGTGACAGCAGATGGGGAATCTACTCTTGCCATTGTGAATGAAAGAACCATATGTGAAAGGAAGTGCTGTAATTTAAACATTCATCTGTGTCACACAAGGCTGTAGTGAGCTGGCTGCAGTGGATAAAGGTTGGCACTCAAATCGCCCTGAGCCAGCGACAACTGCTGAATGATAAATCACTGAATGTATTAAATAGGGTAAGGTCAACAAGATGACTGTGATCACATTTCTTTATAGACAATTACAGTGAGAAGCAAATGGGATGATTCATTCCTAAATATAAATAGTGTCAAGCACTCCAAAAGCCCAATCCTGAACAGTTTCAAAATCAGAACTGGAAGGAGCTTAGCCTCTCATACAAGAAACTCTATAGCTTCTACTATTAGGCTTTAATATCTTAGCTTCAGGTTGACTGGTGTCAGAGGGGCTGCATTCCTAGCCTGTCTCCAAGAGCGTACTCACAATTTTGGGTGCTGGGAGCAGGATTGTGTGCATGGGCCTAACAGATATGGGCTTGTTACTTTTACTAATCCACAACTGTTGGCTTGAAAGATTAATCACAATCAGATTCAACGGTAAGCAGTACGTTACTCCTTCCATCATTTGTTCATGTTGTCAAGTAAGAAGAATTCATGGCTTGTTTTGTATCAATTTTTTGTCCATTGGCTTTGGAAGATATTTCCTAGCCATGTAATTTATATTTGTAATTTGAGGAATACTGACATAAATTACACATAGTGATTGAATCACTTGGAATTCACGGACTCACATGGCTGAGACTTGTCTTGTAATCCTCTGATCATCCTTTCTCTGCCCTTATTTCTACTTTTTGATTTAATAAAGGAGGGTTGTTTTTTTTTTGTGGGAGGCTAAAATTATGCATATTTCTTTAAGTGAAGTTGAATCAATGTAACACAAAAAGGCGTTATATTGCTTCTGCTTCAAAATCTCTGTTTTCCAGACATCACATGATATCACCTGAGACGTGAGTCAGAGACATTGTAAGATTTCTTTTTAGAAATGTTATAATGACACAGCAGAGACTGCATTTTCAGCTGCTGCTTCTAAATCTATGCTTACAAAACATCAGACATTTGTGCATGCAAGTAAGGATGCATTCCTGCAAACTTGATATTCTGTAAAAGGTTATTGCAGTATTTTCCTTGCATGCACATGATCTACACTTTTAAATAATTAGAGAACAGTTGAAAATCTCACTCTGGAAAGTCTACACTGATTCCTTATAGAGAAAGGGATTAAGACTTTTTGAATACAAAACTTCAAATTCATAGAATAATTTAGGTTGGAAGGGTTCTCGGGAGGTCATCTCCTGGTCAGGTCCAATCCTCTGCTCAAAGCAGGGCTAATTTCAAAGTTGAATCTAGTTTCTCAGGGCCTTAGCTGGTTGAGTTCTGAATATCTTCAGGAATGGAGATGCCACAAAGTTTCACATATCCTGTATAATAAAGATACACTGCTTCCTACCATTACTAGGGCCCTCCAAGACAGAATGACTTGAATTGTCTTCCAACATTATGGCTGTTTTATGTGGTCTAAAGACTTTACACATAACACGTACTGGCTTCTAATCTGAAGCATTATAGTAGACATGTTCCCTTATGAAGCTAATTTCTTTCACATCTCTACCTGTCTGCAGATTACTATAAGCTATGCCACTTTACCACATTGGAGTTTATAGTCGGTTGCAGACCAAAATGAGGCAGAAGATTTTTTTTTTTCCCCTTAGGTAACTGTGCACGTAAAACAGTGAAAGTGCATTTGGGACTTACTGCTTTAGAATACACAGCACCTTACAGATACAAGAACTTGGTCAGAAACAGTACTTTTCATTTTGACATCTTCAATTACACAACAGATTAATATGTTCTCGGTGGCCAACCACTCAAAAGCACATTATTTTCTAGTAAAGCTAGAAGAATGAGGATGTGTTTTGAAGTTGTCTGAGCATTCTGAATTCTTGCACAAACATTCGCTTTTTCTGTGGATATTGGTCCTTCCTACATGTTCTCTTACAGATGTGCAAGCAGATCTAACCATGGGAAATGCCTGGCTGGAACCCAAAGCATACACTGTTTCCATTATCCTCAAAGAGATTAGAACTCCATCTCAGATCTAACATCTACACATAGTAGACAATAAGAAAGCATTTACTTTCCAGTTGTCTTCGCTACAACAATAATGGTTAAGACACACTAATATGCTTATATTTTAAGGTCATTTTTGTTATTTATCACTGTAGAGCACCCCACAAACTTTAGATCTTAATTTTTAAGGGCGTCTTCAAATACAAGCACTTATGAATAAAAGTTGCCTTCCAGCATTTTGGAAGCTCAGTGAGAACACTGGGAGGAATTTTGTTTCTTGAAGATCAATATCATTAGCAAAATTTTAGGCAACACTGTTTTCCTGTTACCTCAACTAGACAACATCTTTGGGAAATAGAAAATATTGTAAAGAGATAAGATTATAAAAAGAGAAAGGAAACCCCAGAGAGGTTTTCCAGATCATATTTAATTGCAAATAGTACAGCTGGTCCATTCACCCTTCCTGAAGAAGGGAGAGGATTCAGGAAGAGTCTCTAGGAACTGCACTGATGGAGTCAGACAGTGCGGACCAACTAGACCAGTAGAGTTCCCAGGACTCTCTTGTCCACAGTGTGTAGCAAGGGTGGGAAAAAATCATCTTGTTCCCTTCCCTAGTGAGTGATCATACAAGGATCTCACCATAACCACTATTACAGGTAGAAGTTCTTGGAACACCTCCACACAAACAATACATTGGGCAGCTTTGTTCTTTGTACACCTTTTAGAAAAAGGTGGGCGAGTTAAATATTTGTCTATACTATATATAATGCATGTCCAGAGGTGGACCAGGATATTTACAGGAGACTTTGCTAATTTGGCAAACTATATTCCCTCATCCTCCTTGATTAATCTGCACCTGCTCATAAGGATTTAGGGCACCATCAGACTGATGATCAGAATGGTGCTTTTTGGCTTTATAACCTATGCATCTATGAAACAAGAGGGGTATTCATAGTGAGCATTTCACTAATTGTCTGACTTGCCGACTCATCCTAAGCTTCAACGTCCATGTTCCAAAACAAGATTAAAAGAAAAAGGTTTCCTGCTTAATTCCCAAAAAGCTGAGGAATATTCAGGTATATGCTTATATATTACAGAAAAAAGTCACCACATTTTTCAGAGAATTGCATACTATTGCACTGAATTCCTAGCAGCCTTATGTTAAGATTGCTCCATGTATTCTCACCGATGCTATTTTTGCTACCTTACTCTAAACTGTTCTCCATGCCAAAATACATTTTTAAGAAAAGCAGTTTTGTTAATCTGACAACACGTACATGAAAGCTGTATTTTGCCTTGTGCCAAGAACAAAAACTCTTAAGTTTCTGTTCTGCTGCTGAGCAGTTGCCTCTGCATTTGGTAAGATACCTGCAACTTCAGCAGGATATAGTCAGTAAGTTATTTTCTTGTCCTTGTTTCTGTCTTACTACATGTAATGCAGGAAATAACTGAAGAGAATAAAGCTTGTCCAAGACTGTCTATTTTCCCTTGCACCTCCAATCTGGATTAAGTGCACTCAATGTCCCAACAGTACACTATTCTAATTATCTGTTCAGATACTGTATTTTGATTGAAAAACATTTTAATAATGAAAACTGTTTATGGCATTTATCTGCTCAATCATTCCGTTAGCAAGCAGTTTCCTAAAACTTTTTTCCATACTACAGACTCAAGTACATATGGTGATAACCAGGTGGAAAAGCAGCTCAAGTATATTTGGAAGAAATTGTTGGCATAATGGCAAGGATTTCCAATACTGGTATTCACTTTCACAGGGACTGTAGAAGAAAAGTGAGTTACTAAATAAGCAGAGAAGGAAAAAAAAAAATCAGAGAGTCTGCTTTCTGTTGCTGCCTAGATCCTTGACACATGAATAAGAGATGAAATCACAAAAACAAGAAGAAATATGAGCTGTTAAAAACAAGTCTACATACATAGTAAATCTTGTTTGACAGACTTAGTGAAATTTATTTAAGGGCTAATGCAGAGGACACAGGAGGCTGAACAAGGCAGGAAATAACCTAATCCACATTCGTGAAAAGACACCTGCTGCCTTGCAGCCTAGTGGGCCAGTAAGTGAAGGTAGCAACAGTGACAATACTGAGCAAATAACACTAAAATGTGAAAAAGGAGTCGTAGGAGGAGTATGGAATGGGTCATCATCTGGACCTGCAGCACAGCAATTTTCAGCACTTGTATTATACAAGTCTGAGGAACACAGCCTTCAATTTATACTGTATACTGGCCTTTGCCTCTGGCCTTGAAGGGCTAAGTTGTTGTACCTGCTATTGAAGAAGTCATGGCATCTTAAAATAGAATTAAGAACAGATTGCTAACATGTTTTTTTCCTGCTGTTGTCAATGACCTACAAGACCATTTATAAATATTGCTCACAAGTTTCTCCAGGCCCTTACTCACCAGTGTGGAAAGGCCAAGGACTGGTAGTGCTGCAGCACAGCTGAAGAAAATTATTTCCACCCAGAGAAAAGGGCAGTGACCTGCTTTGCTCTTATATTAGCCAACTGGCATCTGTGCAGATCTTCCTTGATTAAGACCTCAGATCTGCTTCTATTAAAGGTAAGATTAAAGTGTAAAATGAAGAAGGGCTGCCAGATAAGTTCATTTGACTTTGAAGCTGGAGAATAGGATATTGCCTAGCCACAACAACTGTTAAGTCAGATTGAGTATTGTCCATCTAAGATGTTATTTTGCATATTATTTCCATGTTCACCTTTCCTTATTTCTAGAATATTGCTTATTAGTGCTTGGTTTCTCCACATCTGAAACAGTTCACAGAAGTGTGCCAGCCATGGAGTCTGCTTTCCCTGATGGCCCTCAACATCATGAAGGGCTCAAATCAAAAGAAAGCTCTACTGTAACACCTGTGAGACTGATGCCACCTACCTACTAATGAAATGTAGAATTCCAGTGGGAATGAGGCATGGTTTTCCTCTTCAGATAAGGTGTTATGGACGCTGTTTTTAACTGCAGTAAACCAGAACTGGTATCTTTTAGGTCATATTAAGCTCCCACTTCAGACTGGGCACAGGCTGGTACCTTTACTCACTGGGAGTATGTAATATACCAAAACCAAAGCTTCTCTTCAATTCCTACTCCCATCCTTGCAGACTGAATTGTACATAATACGAATAGTGGTTTCTCTAAAGTGCCTGAGCTCTCAATGCCTCCTTGAAGATCAGCCCGGTAATACTAAACAGCAAGTATGACAGGAAGTAAATAAGCATGACCAAGCAGTAATTATTCAACCCAAGGCAGCACACACAGATTGAACCTGAAGAACAATTTAAGATTCCTTCTTTGGTTTGCAACTCCCAGCTACAGCAATTACATGCCTGTGAGATGTGCCTTCAGGGGTATGTCTCTTTTTATTAAGTGGGCCACTGCATCAGATGTCAACTGTTTGTTGACAAACCTGAACACAAGAAAGTAAGATAGATATACATATATAGTGTTATACATACTGGACCTTGTCTGGCACAGCTATAGAGTGATCTGGCAGTATTGGTTGTGGATATCAATGGATAAGGACACTAAAGTGAATGCAAAACACTGACAGAAAGTACAGTAATTACTCAGGGCCTGATCTACAGTAAGGACGCATTAGCTTTAGTGACAGTATTTCTCATGAAACTTCATTATTTCATCTGCATTAGGGTCCTGACCCTGTTCCCATATTCTGCATGAACTGGAAACAGATGAAGTTGCATGATGGTCTAAGACATAATTTGCCAGTTTAATGAGTTGGTGTTTTTTAATAGCTAATGCACTGCAGTGTGTTTTGGCTGAGTCCCTAAGACGTTTCAAAAGCCCAATTATATCTTATAAGGTCAGTAGGCACTTATTTTTAATAGCCCATGATTCAGTATATGCTTGGGTTCAATGCTCCCTGTAATGTTTTCATGTTTGTTATAAAAATTTCTACAGTGATTCATTTGCATGTATTTCTCCTTTGTTTGAAAGGGAATAGTTTAGAGTGGCTATTTTAAGGGTTGTTAAGTGGAACATCCTAAGTGTGAACACTCTGAAAAGATAAATGGAAACATTTAATATTTATGCTACGCTATTTTACTGTGTCACGGTCACATAAAATCAGATCACTAGCCTACAGCTCTTGTTTTAAAAAGACACACTAAAAGTAATAAAATGTAGCAATAATTGACTTGTTAACACAGGCGATGATTTAAAGATAAGCAATCCAGAGACACAATTCTAGCACACTTACAACACTGAAAGTCTGCTGAAACATGTTGAAATAGAGGAATACAAACGAAAAGACTCTTCTACTCTCAGGCAACTATTTTACAGTGTGCTTTCTGCAGCCATAGCTGCATCTGAAGTGATTTTGGGTTTCATTAACCTCTTGCTCCTGCTTCCAGTACATTCTGAAGGTGTAGTTCATATGTTCTGGCAGAGATGCTAGTTTATAGAGTTCTCAAGTCTTGCTTCCCCCAATGATATGCCTACACAACTGCTTGTGGGGTTGCAGTACAAACCTAATTATTGATCCTTGTGCTAGCATAAAGGGAAAGTAAAATACAGCACAAAATCTCCTTGAATGGGCTTTGCTGTAGAAATCAGACTGTTGTCAAAATATAGCCTCACAAGACTGCAAGCAAAATATTGATCTCAATTCTATGAGCAATAAAACTATGGATATGAATATGCATATTTTACCAAATCAGAGCTGTACTTCATCCAGTACCAACTCAGGAATTGACTGGTACTGCTGCTCATGAGGTCTACACACAGTGGCATAAGGACCCTACAACAGCAACCCTGAGTGATAATCACAGCTTCATGTTAGATGCCATTATCTCTGGTAGAGACTTCAAGCCTTGAACTATGAGACTAAACACACCAATTAAAGTTGTCATAGTGTCAACCAGTATAACTTCAGATAGCCTTCTTGCCCATATACAGATCTAGTCCCTTGTTTAATCTAAGTTCCCAGTCCTTAAATTTCAAGGATCAAGATCCACTATGCTAGATGGTTAAAGGCATTCTTTGTTAATAGCATTTTGGATCAGGCTCACACAGACAGACTGATCAGTGTATTTGTAAAATTTATAATTGTTCAACTTCTGGCATAACTTGGGTCTCTGAATTCTGAAAGACTATTTGTATGCTTAAAGTTGAAGTTAACAGATATATTACTCATTTCCCTACAGGTTTTGAGGAGTGTAACAGCTATTTTTTCCTACAAAGCATTTGCCAAACCTTTTTGATTGACAACAAGTTTTTATAAGTGCAGACATTTGCAGACAATATATGAACCAAAATTCACCATTTAATTGTTTCAAGTCGTTCACTTACTTCTATCAGTGCCTCGTAGTATCCCATATTAGGGTTAAACCTTCATTCTCAGAACTGAAACTTGGCTGCTAAATATAAACTTGAGCCTAATCTAAGCTCTTGCTTCAAAAAATGTTAGTTTATACAGCTGACTGTGCTAAATGTGGATGGAAAGTTGTTATTGCTGAAGAAGTTCCCTACTATTTTAAAGCAACTTTACCAGCTATTTCTTTGCTGTATCTTACTGTCACATTGCTGGTCCTGTCTAAAAATACATGGAATATTTTTTTTTTTCCTTTCTCCCCAGAGCAGTAGGTGAGAGCAGTGAAATGGTTAGGGGTTTTCACAGTC
The DNA here is from genome assembly GCA_009819775.1 of Phoenicopterus ruber ruber. Lineage (NCBI taxonomy): Eukaryota > Metazoa > Chordata > Aves > Phoenicopteriformes > Phoenicopteridae > Phoenicopterus > Phoenicopterus ruber. The sequence goes on from CM020227.1 coordinate 13,405,430, forward strand.
AACATTCTGTATGTTCATCCACATATTTGGCTGGGAACAAGGTTGGGTGAAGAAACATGGGTAAAAATAATCCAGGAGTATTAAACTGAAGATAAAACAAACTCTTACCTTGCTAATAAAGATCTATTAGAGCACTGAGAAGACTGTAAGTGCCCTCAAAGGAGGGGGATACACCCACATCACCTGGTGTGACAGTCAGTCATATGGCAGCTACTTTCCTCCTCCTCCACTAGGGTGCAACTTGATCTAGCTTTACCCATCCTTTAGAGTTAGATCTATCTCCAGCTGTTAATACTCAAATCTTCACTTGTGCTTGGTTATCCTTCTCACAGATTTCCAAAATGCAAAGAAAACAAAGCTGAATTTAGCTGCCAGCTCAGGATTTCCTACTCTCTGAATATTCAGAAACACTTCCATACATTTTCTTCCACTCTATTCCCAAAATTGATGAAGGAGGTATAAATAACTATCTTGCCACATGTTAATAATGATCAAAGAGCTAGAAAGTTTTGATTAATATTAATAATTATTATTAATACTAAGATTTCAAGTGGGACCTGCTTCTGTTAAGAGCTACAGCTCTATGTAACAGACCATTGGCCTGGGTCTCATTGCAGAAATGGAATTTAATCTCTAGTTTTTCAGACAAGAAGGTGCTTCTACATGAGGCAATTTGATCTTGTGCTCTTCATATTTAGTGTATTTGTCCATGACAGGCTCCCCTCTACTTTGGAGGAAGTGGTGCTTTGGTCTGTTCTTGGTCTGTAACTATTTGCTTGTGTACTAAGGACAGACAATGCAAAGAAGCAGCTGGGAGGCCAGAAGGCAAGCCTACAGTGATTTCTGCAGTAGTTTTGGCATCGTTGTTGGTACCATTGGAACTATAGGTATGTACCTTACCATTGGAACTATAGGTATGTACCTGTCCATAAAACCAAAAATCTAAATCTATTTTTCCATCAGAAAACCTACATCCCTTGTTTTACAGCTAATAACATTTCATTGCTGATAGTCTCTACATCAAGTTCTGTTTATTTCCCCTTTACTTCCTTAATTAAAAAAAATATTTAGATGAAAAAGTGAGGACTTTTACAAATTATTCTGATTAAAATTTGTAAGCATCTTTACATATTTTTTTCTTTCCATTTCATTTCCCCAGCAGGTTTCCTTGTGCTAATTATCTTTGTTCATTTGATCTTCTTGGGAGTAAATAAAAAAAGCTCATGACACAATGCTGTTACAGTCCAGAGTATGCGTTGGCAAAATGAGGTAGTTTATTTTACAAAAACGCTTGTGAATGGATGGACCAGCAAAACTGTGCTATATTTGCTTCAGTGCATAAGTGTGTTATTGGGACATGCAAAATTTAAAAGCCAAACTCAAAGTTAGGTATCATCGGGAAATTTTCTTAAGCCAAGAAAACAATGATTAGAACTGTAATGACTTGTCATCCTAGTTTGAAAGTTTGAGTTGGTTTTAAAAGTAGTAAGGTAAGAGACAGAAAAAGCTGGAGTCTGGGTACTGGAGTTCACACCGTTTTCAGTACAAGAAATGCCACTCTTCAGGGGTCAGATCCCAGAAAGTACCAAAAAATAATGTTTCACTCTGCTCCTGTTTAAGTCAAAGGTAAGACTCCTATCAACTTGGATGAAAGCCTATTCAGGCCAGAGAGAAGCAGCACAAAGTAGAAGTTAGTCTGGTCTCCATGGCAGCTGAAATAGGTAGAATTTGTTTTCCCTTTTCCCACATAAGGTACCTATTATTAGAAAATAGCCTTGTGCCCCTGATGAGAAAAGTAGCATTACCGTGTGTGGTAGTACAATAGAACATCCTGATCACACTGTCTATGGATAATTCACTGTATTTCTCCATTGTATGACTGACTGCATTTTTAAACAACCATTACTGCTAAAAGAGTTTTCATCCCAGTTTCCTCAAACAGGATTTTCTCCTCCCTACCCCCTAGCTTCTTGCTCCTAGTTATCAACTGACAAGACCAAAAGCTTAAAAAATACTCTTCTGCTCTGTATGCTCCATAGTCTAGTACAAGTGGGAAACGAAGACATTTGCTTTAATAAAGAACTACATTAAAGAGCTACAGATTTGTCTAGGAAGCTTTTTAGCAACTTGGTACCCCTTGCGAACTTATGGGACACAAAGCAATTCAGCAGTAACGGTGATTAGAGCTTATGAGTTTTATTGTTCTATAAACTGTATAAATCCAATAAAGTTTATTCAATATTACAATTAAATGACCCTTTGGTTTTATCTGATAAGCTGTGATCTGTAAGCTAAACTGTTCACTAAAGTGTTTCCCTTGTTACTCGTAAACTGTTTCCACGGCATGTCAGAAAATGAATAAGCATCATCAGAAATTAAGGCAGTAGGCATTAGTGCTCATTTCATATCCCCATTCTTCAATAATGAAATTCAGTAAAAAGAAAGTACTATTGTTCTATATTGTTCTCTACAGCTATAAATATCAACAAGCAAACCACCAATAAGCATGATAATGTGAATTTACTGGGGCCGTATACTAACACAAATGTTTAAATGGCTAAGGAATCTCTACTGTAATTTAAATCCCTGTGTTGGTGCCAGACTTCTACAGGTTTGTTCACACTTGATCTTGAAAGATTCTGCCTGTCATCTGGAACAACATAAATACTTTGCCTATCCTAACTGCAGAGAAAAGCTATCAAGGTTAAACTAGCCATTCTACTTTGCAGTAGGGTAGTTTGGGGTAGTTGTGGTGCACATCAGCTGATGGATGGTAACTTCTCAGGACAGACTAAATCCATCACTTTGCAACTGTTTAACTGCACCCTACACACCTAAGTAAGGAGGAATTCTCCCAAGTCATGTAACTGCTTTTAACAAAATGTGACTTTACTGTTATTCACATGGCAGATGCCAAAGATCCTAAGAATCTCCAAATCCAAGGAAAACTTGTATTTTGGTGGGAAAGGCAAGTGTACCTATTTCTGAAACAGCTCTAGCAAGTACCTTTAAACAAGCTTCAGTTTATGGGAGGTCAGTTTTTCAGCTACATGTACAGGAACGGGGCTTTTCAAAGGAGTTTCATAAACCAGCAAGAATTATCACTCTTCCTTAAAGAGTAACAACTAGAGATTCTCATATACTTCCTGTTGTGCAGGGAAGAGGCAAATCAGTTTACGTGCCAGTCTTCCTGTTCCCTTCCACTCTGAACAATTGTGAACTGTTTGTTTTTATATTCTGTAACTGTCAATCACTTCTTGTATCCACTAAAAATATACTACTTTTGTCACCTGGTACTTACAGCTTTCTTAATCAAATAAGAACATGCTCTTTTACTAGTCCAAGGTAGGAAATATTTTGCATAACTATTTGGAGTGAAACTGTTTCTGTGTCAGAAACCAGTAACTACATATTCACAATGTAAGAGGGAAGTGAACAGTGAGAACTCATCCTGAGTCAAGCAGTGGGAATTCAAATACCTATGTTTTTTTTGCCCTGGTAGCAGTAAACATCTTCTCATTAGCTAATCCTGAAGTTGAACATGATCAACAGCTTTCTGTAAAACTGAGATCTGTACATTTGATGAGCAGAAAAGTTAGTTTTACTGCCTGATGGAAATTACTTTAAATGCAGTCTATGCTTACAGTGGCACTTAAGACTAGAGGAATGAAACTTCAGCCCCTTTTTACCAGGTTGCTATTTGAACAATCCTCTTTGGAAATTGAAATACAGCCAGTCAGCTGAGACTGCTTTTGCCAATTTAGATATCTGATTTATAATTCATAGAAAATAAATACCCACCCTGAGTGGTTAAGGAGTGTTTTTGTACTTTTGTAACAAGGAAGGGAAATTTGTATAAGGGAATTTCCCTTGTTTCATAATGAGGGTAGGGAAGCTTTCTTATAATTGAGGCTGATTTCAAGTTTTGAACTTGTAAAATAATTAAATCTACCACCTGTATGTTTGGACCTGTTTTTAGTAACTCTATGTGGAAATACAGCTTAAATACGGCAGCTGATAGGCTAGGGAGACAGCGGGAGTGAACCGAGGGACATGTAGTACAGTATGTTCTGTTTAGGCTTGGTACTGAATCCTGCATAGAAATCAAACCAAAAAAACTATGAAAAGGACATTTTTCAGTCATTTTGGAACTGAAAAATCCCATCTAGAAAAAACAGATCACTGAAGTCAGATAGAATATTGTGGGAGACAATTTTATAAACATGCAGAAGCTTGCAGGACTGCTCTGTCCCAAGAGGTTTCCAGACAAATAATGCAATAGAGGAGGAGCTAAAATGAGTTAATAGGTAGGAGCTCCTTCAAGTTCATCTAACAAGCTTTTTGGGGACAGAAAGAACTAACACCTTCAATAAAAGGGCTCTGCAAAGCGGACACAAGGCTGAAGAGAAATCTTTGATGAAAGTTACATTTTGCTTACTGAGAAAAGGACCAAGTTTAATTTAAATATAGAGCATTCAGAGCAAGAGAGACACCCTCCTTCCTTATCCAGGGATTCTTACCCTTTGAAAGACAATCATTTATGTCTTTTAATAACCTAAAGACAGTTAACTTTTTTCTAACACATATTTCTGCCAAGTATGAGTAAAATGTTCAGGGAAATGCAGAAAATATTAGCATCTTTCCATGGCACAGAATTCTGAATACGCTAGATGTCAGGCAATTAGTCCATCCAATTAGCTTCCTTGCAAAGTTTATTTTTAAATTTGTTCCAGGAAAATTATGTATTTCCCAGCAAAATCATCACTAATGTGATTAATCAACAGTTTTTGATGCAGTTAGATAAAACTTCCCCTAACAGATATTCAGGGATTCCCTTTGTCTTATGAGTAGTCATTTCCTTACAATGGTACTACCTACAAATGAACCAAGTCTCTTACCAAAATTTGGCACATATTTAAATGGAGCCCTTTGGAGAATACTATTTTGTTTAGATAGAATCTAAGATAACTTAATGTCATTTCAAAAGTATCCTCAGGAGCTATTCAGGTCCACTATTCCTTGCAGTCCTGCAAGGACTTCTTTCCTTGTAAGGAACATCACTGCAAGGATATTAGTGTATTTAGTTGTGAAACTCACAGTAAAAAAAAAAAAGCCTTTATTAAATTGCACCACTGGGATTAAACAAACTGGCAATGAGCAACCACCTCTAATTTGTCATAGAAGATCAAAAAACACTGAGTGATAGACAAGAAGTTTGTGGCAGGTAAGAAGCAAGATAGGTCTTCATTTCCAAAACAAGATCCCTTCTACACAAAATGTAAAAGGACCATAACACAGGTCATCAACTGATGAAACAGAGATGATATTATCTAATGATAGATATTGTCATGGCTCTAGATTTAAGTAAAACACACTGATTAGTCCTATGACATTTGCTTTGGGCAGCCAGGTGTTGTTTATTCAAATGTAACAAGAGTTGTCTGAACTGCTTTGCCAATGTGTCTCCAGGACATTAGCATTCTACTGAAGTCATTAAGATGAACTTCCTATTTTTAGCAGTCCAGAAAACATATTCTGACAGAATTACCTTAATACTCAAGCAGCAAGCAGTTACAGGAGCTGAAATGGCATTTGTTAAAATCTAAAGCCTGACAGTTCAGATGTCAGATGTTTATAGTGACATGCTGATGATTTTGACAAGTCCTCTCAATTTCCCATACATAATTTTTGCTTTCACGGTGGAAACGTGCAGTACTTACTCAGACCCAGAAATAACACCAGCTAAAAAGGGGCAAAATGAAACAAGTTTCCCGTCCAAAAGCAGCTTAAAAATGAGCAATGAATGATTAAATAAACGAACCAAAAAAAGAGAATAGAGCCACTAGTGTACAAGGAATATAAACATGAAGTATATTTTTAAACTTTTTTCCATACCCAGAATGGTGCAACACCTTACATAAGGCAAGTGTTTGCTCTGGAACCGAAACAGAGGTTTGTAAGCACCATCTTGATCTTTTCAATTGATATACAAATGCATCTATATTGACAAAGTTCTGTTAGTCTAATCTGCTCAGTAAGCCAGTAATGATCCATTAGTATCTAATTTGTAGAGTTAAGATATATTCCTAGGTGTACACATGGATATACATTTCCATTTTTTATGTACCTACAAAAATATATATATTCAAGTTCCCATTTCACAAAGGTATGACTAGTTAGCCTAGTAACTACACTCAAGTAGAAATCTGTGATAAGAAAATGCATTCTCAGTTCCTCTGACAAACATATCACCTCTGAGGCTAAATGAAAAGTCAGGTTATTCAAGTGTACCTCAGTCTTTCAGATCGTCACCTATTTAGATCAAAGATTCTTCTTGTTTGTGCAGTTGGGAACCCAATAAGGCTTACAATCTCAACTGAGGCATTTGGATATGAAACTAATAGAAAAATATTTCTACTACTTCTAATATTAGTACTTAACAGGAAAGGTTAGTGTAATAATTGTAAAACACAGATTTAGTCCTGGGCAATTTTCTTCTTGTTTGTATATGACAGAAATAACATTCAGGCTTTGATATGTAGTGTCATATGCAAGTAAAAGGCAGCAATTTTATTTAAATGCAAAGCATTTCCATTTATTTTTATTCTTGTAATCAGTTAGGGAAAAAAAAAGAAATCTCCTTCTGAAGTACCTATTTCAAGAGGCAAAATGTTCTCCTGGAAAATTTCTCCTAATTTTCAGGATTCCTATACAGTTCTTTCCACCTCTAGAAACATCACTAATTATGTATTTCAGTCACTAAAATGCACAATCACCATGAAGAGATGTGTAGCCATACAGACTCCTAACAGAGTAAATACAGCAATTAGACTGCTATCCAATCCATGTATCTATTCTACATATATATGCACTCTAACATTTTTATTTAAATGTCATTATTTCCTTGAAAGCTACAGATTTCATGAGAATGGATTCTCTCTCTGAATTGCTTAGTAATAACTTGTACGGTTGTAATATCCCATCTTGCTTCCCCCCCAAACTGCAGGTGAGGAAAAGAACAGCCATATTAGATCAGATCACAGGTTCATTGAGCCCAATAGCCTGGGAAGAGTATAACAATAGGGCTGCAGGTAGAGAGATCCCTGAAGAATATTCTCCAACACCAAGGAATTTGCAAGAAATAAATGCTGGACTCTATGACCTTAGGGGTCCTTTTCAACCTCTATGACTCTACAATTTCTTTACCAGAAGTACATGGGACTCCTTTTCCACCCATTTAACAAAACTTAAGGTAATTTGCATTGCTTCCCACTTGCTGCAGGAAAACAGCATGCACCAAGACCACTGCTGCTGCTTAGCTGGAGTGTGGTAGCTGTTATGCTGCAGTTACCTGATGGTTCATGTGAGTCATAACACTGCCAGAAGGGCTTCAAACAGCAGAAGCCACAGTGAGAAACAGATTAAGGACCTGGGTCTGAGGTTACCCTTGTACAAATGACCACAAATGGGGTATTAAGTGTTGAAGCTTGAGAAACAGCATAAAGATTGAAGGTATAACTTACCCTGTAGAACGACCACATAACATCAGATCTTGCTCTTCAGTAAAATCAAACAGCTTCTTTGAAGTCACGTATTGACTGGTTTCTTAAAGAGCTGAAGTTTATGCATCTATGCACTTACATATTTATGTATAATCACTTGTGCATCTGTCAGTCTCAAAAGAAATTTTTAATCCAGTGGACAATTTCACATAATTTGCAGGTTTGTTGCAGAAATGTCATACTTTTACTGTTAAACTTGAGGCCTGTGTCCAATAGAATAAAACACATGCAACTGCTGGACAGCAGAATGTTCAGTCACCATGCATATGGCTTCAGATCAGCTACAGTACATACTGTGTGTAACTCAGTCAGCTGGGCAAGGACAGGTGGAAAACATGGGACAGCTGAGTGTACTGCAATGAAAAGCTAGTGAAGGATAGCAGAGAACCCTAGAAAACAAGGGAAGAATCTGGGGAATTGCAGTGAAGGTTATGGGAGATGTGGGAGAGCTGAAGATGATATGGTGCAATGAGTTGTGTTTATAAACTGATGCCTTTTTGGCAACTGCAATTCAGCACATGCCCTGCAGGTTTCATGAAAACAGATAGCAGAAAAGTAGAGAAAGGACAGAAGATGACTGCCATTCTTTTTCAGATACAAAAGAACCCTATGGAGGAGAGATTTAGGAGCAACTACAAGCACAGGAGACATATCAGTTGGAACTCACTTTTTTCAGCACCAAATAATCCCTAGTCTAGATTTGTCTCCCATGTAGAATTTCTGATGTCCAAGAAGTACACACTCCAGCTGCAGCTTTTCTAACTGCACAGTCAGCTCTTCCTGTGTCATTTCCCTACCATGTAATATAGATTTATATCAAGTTTCAGCCTTCTATAATTCACTTCAAAAGTCCATCAACCACATGAAGCAAATCCTTAGACAACCAAGTTACATTACTGTCTTCCAGCAAGAGTGGCACTACTTGTTTCTCTTGAAGATCTTTTTAGACGATCTGCATTACTTCTTACTCAGTTTAATATTGTCTTTCCAGTACAAAGTACCTTTATTATCCTCTTGTCTGCCTATCTTATGCCTGGGAAGGAGAACATTTTGCACATACTTAGTTTGTCTGAAAACAAAGAACATTCACTATTGATGTCAATGAAAAAATTACGTTCATGACGTGCATCCTAAAGCTGTAGTTTCACAGTCATTTTAGGTTTCAATAAAATTGCATTGTCACTGAAAGAACAGATCTTCCAAACATCTCCCTTTTCTTGTGCAGAGCAAGCACTCACAGACAAGCAGCAAACAAGATTAGCAACAGTATTTGTCAGTCTGCTTCAGGGAAAGAATCTTTTCCACCTAGACTTGAACTTTCTCTTTTTCCTGAGGCCTGGTGGTCTCTGACAGTCAGACATCCCACCTTTTGACTGCTTCCCATCACCTACTCACCTTACTAGGCAGACTCAACTGTTTCAAGTATCCAGATAGGGCCCACATACCCTAGATGGGTTCCTCATGTTATTTTCTTGCAAATACTGCCAACTTAAACAGTTCCTATTCTCAGCTGCATCCACATTGCTCCTTCCACTGTGCCAGCACAACTGATGTGCCAAATGTGTGGTGAGCAAGATCAGGGAACCATTGCATCTTAAAATAATGTTAAAAATAAATGCTTAAGTGTTTTAGATGGTCTCAGTTTATTCCAAAGGAGTCCTTCACTGCTGCCTACATAAGGTGGTGACAATTAACAGGTTTTAAAAGATGAAACCTTTCCCTAGATTAAGTATGAAGAGTGAATCAGTACCTCTGCCTGCACTGAGTGAATCTCACACATGGGATTAGAGCTCAAGAATTCTTGGATAAAAAAGATTAGTAAAAAGCCCATATTTAGTAACCAAAGCAGAAGTAGAAAGAGTAAGAAAAACAGTAATAAAAAGGAATCCAGTAAAGTGAAACAGCAAAGTCAATAAGATACCTTGCACTTTGAGGCTGGGAACGCATTTTCATTCTGTGCCTGGCACAGTGGGAATCCTGGATCATAGCTGGGGTCCTAACTGGTACAATAGAAATACAAATGGAAATAACATAGGAGTAAAAAGTGACCCTTCCCAATATACTCCCCAAAATAGCACATCCTCAATAGAACAAAGTCACCTTTTTGGAAAAAAAGAAAAACCACAAACACAAAACATTGAAACACACCCTCAGGCAAAGTATTAATTTCACAACACTTAGCAACTATAAACCTAACTGGTAAAATCGGTCCTTTCCTTTTTTCAAGCCACTGAGCTTTAGTTTGGAATTCATCTGAAGAAGCCCTGAGAAGCAGACACTGCTATGGGGAATATTCTAAATACTTTGGAGGAACAATAATTATACAAACATATAATTCTCCCCCTCTACTCTGCTCTCTTGAGACCCCACCTGGAGTACTGCATCTAGCTCTGGGGCCCCCAACACAAGAAAGACATGGACCTGTTGGAGCAGGTCCAGAGGAGTGCCACAAAATGATCAGAGGGCTGGAGCACCTCTCCTATGAGGAAAGGCTGAGAGAGTTGGAGTTGTTCAACCTGGAGAAGAGAAGGCTCCAGGGAGACCTTCCAGCAGCCTTCCAGTACCTAAAGGGGGCCTACAGGAAAGATGGGGAGGGACTCTTTACAAGGGCATGTAGTGACAGGACAAAGGGTAATGGCTTTAAACTGAAAGAGGGTAGATCTAGATTAGATATAAGGAAGAAATTCTTCACCATGAGGGTGGTGAGGCACTGGAACAGGTTGCCCAGAAAAGTTGTGGATGCCCCATCCCTGGAAGTGTTCAAGGCCAGGCTGGATGGGGCTTTGAGCAGCCTGGTCTAGTGGAAGGTGTCCCTGCCCATGGCAGGGGGGTTGGAACTAGATGTTCTTTAAGGTCACTTCCAACCCAAACCTTTCTAGGAGTCTATGATTCTATGAAATATTGTGTGCAAAGCACCAGAGAAGTGGCAGAATTACTATGGTTATTGAAGCAAAGCCTTATTGTGGCCACAAGAACTGCCCATGCAAGCAATCCATAAGATAGACCACTGATACCTTTGCATATCATCTGCATGACAATTGAACAAAAAAAAAAAAACCAAACAACCAAAGTCTCTACATTTTGTGTTTTCAGATGTTTACATACAAGTGATAGCACCACTACTACAGGAACTGAAAGCCAAATTCACTTATGCATTCAAATTTAGAAAAAATCCTCAATGTCAAAGATTAAGGAAAAGCCTGCATCTGTGTTCGAAGTTAGCAACTGAGGTGTGTCTCTAAAACTGGGTAATCACCTAGCTTGAGGAGACTCCTTTTTGTAATAAAAAAGGCAACCTCACAGATAATACTGTTAACAAACCCTGAGTAGGAAAAACTGCCCTTATTCCTTTTCTTTGTCCTGTCCTTTGGACAAATACATATAGAGCACACATTTAAAAAAGAAAGCTAAATTGGGAAGGCATTGAAAAGGTAACTGTGAGATGTCCTTCCCTACTCGCCAGGGCTCCCTGTCACTCACAGAAAGGGCACCAGAACTGCAGAAAAACAGAGACAAGATGACTACCAAGGGTAAGGCTAGTTCAACCTTGCCCTTTGTTTCCCTCCATTTGCTGAAACCTTTTCATGAAGGCAGTATTACTGTGTCACAGCAACATCGCTGCACATAAATAGCCTCCTTCAGAGAGAAAAATAGAAAGGATGGCAGAAACCAGCCTTTGGCAAGGTGGGATTTTAACATTTAGGTATCAAAGATTATGCATCAACCTACTGCCTTGGCATACCTGGTGCTCCTGAAGGGCCCTGTGCCATCAGGAGAGCTGCCAGCTGCCTCAGGCTGAGTGCATCCATGTCCACCCCAGAGCAGCCCTGCAGCAGCAAGATGGCTGCCTCATCGTCGGTGGCTGCAGCCTCCTCAGAGCCAGGTGCTGGCAGGAAAAACAGCCTCCTCACCAGGCAGATCCACAGCAAAAAGTCAGTCCACAGGTGAGAGTGCAGGTGAACAGGCCCACGGCAAGTACAGCCATGGCTGAGCTGGAGACCACTAATAGCACCTCACAGCTCAGGGGAAGCTAATAGCCCATGCTTGAGCTTAAATAGAGCCCCAGGGCCTGTGGGCAGGGTGTGGGTGGTCGCAGCCATTAGGGCCTCGGGGCACTGACAGCTATCTCTGTGGTGGTGATGATGATCACAGGCTCTAGCCATCCTAGAGTGGGGTGCAGAGGGGAAGGTAGCTGCTTGCCTTGCCTGGTTAGGAGGGGGTGGTCACAGGATATGGCGTCAGCAGCTACGTAGCAGAGCACTGGTGGGGAAAATGGCCGCCTCACCTCACAGGAGGTAGTGGCAGGCCTTGGTGCTGGCCTGCGCCAGTGAGCACCAAGGGAGAGGAGACAGCTGTTCTTCCTCCCCACTGACACCACTTGGCTGTTGTCTGTGGCCCAGTGTATGCTTCAGCCCTTCTTCCTTCAGGGCACAGAGGTGAGGAAAGCAGCCCGTGGCTGGGCAGCGGTGGCCATCCCTCCACCCAGATTGACTGTACGTGGCCGTTCCCTCAGCAGTGTTGAGCCTGGGAGGACTTTCAGCACCACAACGGCTGAGCTGCAACGCCAGTTAATATTCAGGTATTAGGGCTTTATAAGCTATTCCATGGGATTTCTGATGAGCAGCTTCAATTTAAGAGCCCTGAAGGGAAGGAAATACCAGCAATAAAAAAGTATGCAGTCAAAAGCAAATAATCAGACATCAAGTTACAGGTTAGTGGATCCCCAGTGTAAAATCAGATTTACCCAATTGCTTTTCTTATCAATGCAGCTGATTTTCTGTTCACAATAGGATTATCAGGAAAGAAACAGTTACTGGTTAAATGTGAAGGTTCAAAACTGAGTAAACTTTAAATTGTAATCAGCAAAAGCCCCAACTCAGCCATTGCATTTTATAAATAGCAGTTTAAATTTGTTATTTGGGATTTGTTATTCAAATGGGAAAAGAAGAAGGAATTTAAAAAAATCTGTGTAAGTAGGCAGATGAAAAATTTAAAGATAGTGTATTGGAAATGTTGTATGAGCCATAGTTAAAAAAAAAAAAGAAGCCATCCCCTCAAAATACCTTCATCTATTTAGTTTGTGATGCAAGTGTGCAGTAACAGCAACAAATAATTTAATCTACTCTAAAAATTTCCCAAACCAAGGCAAAGAGGTTACCCGCATCTCTTAGTCATTAGGATAGAGAGATATTGTTTTGTTGACCCATTTACAAAAATAAAAAGATTAATTTCCGTTCAGATTTTAGGACGAAGATGGGGATGATAACAAGCAAGGGCTGGCTAATGTCATCAGGCTCTGCTAGTACAGAATCAGATCTCCAAAGGGTGTGACAGAAGCCAGTTAAGACGCCCACAATTTGTGCCTCAGCTTTTCTGCCTGTTGGCTCTGAATTCCCCCCATGTAGGTGGGAGTTCCCCCTCTGAGTCACAGGGTAGCCTGGCAGCCTTCCTGATTTTATCCCACCCACAGCTCCTCTCAAAGTGAGCACTCCCTGAGCAGCCTCCTTTACCAAGCACAGATATTACAGTTTTTCTGTCAACACACCATGCCTTCGTGGGTGTAAGGCCTCGCACAGGAAATGCTCTATCTAGCGTGTGTCTGCTTGCAGTTGTTCAGCAGTCCTTGCAAGGCCCTTACAGATTGTGTAGACTTATGGAGTGTAGCTGTGGTTAAACTTCCCCTACTGTGGAGGAAAGGAGTACACATAAAAATCCTAGGTTATTAACTTCAGAAGATGATTCCTAATATCCACGCACAAGAGATGGCAATGGGCTCAGCGGAAAGCAGCATTTTGTACTTTATGCTTCCCTATGCAGCGCACTGGGTGGCCTCATTTCAGACCACCTCACTTCATCCCCAGGAGCTGGTGGAATTAACAGAATGCCCTTGCCAACTTAGCAGAGATGACAGGAACTAAGGAGCTGCAGGACTGTGACAGAGGCAGCTGGGTACAGTACGCAGGCTGTGCTGTCCTTACTCAGCAGCGATACAGGAGCTCTTAATCTCTAGAGTCCTCCTTACAACACCTTTAACAAACAGCCATTGATGTCAATGTTTTCTGTGTATAAAAAAATCAGTCAAACATGTGGATGCTCCAGGTCTTTGGTGAAGATGTTTCTCAGCAGTATTCCAGAAATAGCACTAGCTTTTATTTACTCCATAGCAATCCACATTAATTTGCCAAGTGACATTACATAACAGCAATTAATTACATTATTTCTTCATTACCAGCTGTGAGCATAGACTGTTTCCACAATGTGCTGAAATGTATTTCTGAGGCTCTTCTCAGTAGCTCTGAAGGGAAGATAAATGAGGACAAGCAGAGTGCCTAGATTAACAACAACTGATAAATCCAGGCCCCTTCATTGAAGCCAAATTAAATATTCTGTTGTAGGCCTTGACCTGATTCCAGCTACTCGTTATTTTTCTTGTACTTTTTCATTAAACAGATTTTTTAAAATCTATGGGTCTATCATGTGATTAGGCTATACACTTCCTTTAGGCATTTGTACCTTGAGAAATTATTCTTGCAAGCTATGGATAATTTCAGATGGCCTCAAAAGTTGCCACTAATTTTGCTGGAACCAGAATTTAATTCTCTATCTAAAGAGAAAAACTCATGTTTTTAAGAAGTGTTTTACCTACCTCGGTTTAAATACTACAGGCTATATCTGCTTGCAACCAAATTCAAATGTTACTGTCAGGACATGGTTCTTAGTGTTAATCTTAAAAAATTACTTCCTTTGCTTCTTTCCTTTTTTAACTTTTCTTTGGTTATTCCTCCATTTTAGTATACTAATGTTTCCAGAAGAAGAAGTGGTCAGTGTGTTGTATACTATGTTAACATATATACTATATACTGTACTATACTATTTCACTGGAATTGTACTGCCTTTCAAGCACTTGAAAATAGTGGCCAACACTGTATTGAATTACTTAGAAGTATTTAATTCATTTAATCTTGTCTGGTTTTGCAGCCTTAAATTCTTTTGAATTTCTTTTTTTAGAGCTCTCATATGTCTCTACATCTTCCCTGTAATAACTGGTCTCGCTGTCCCTAGGATTCAGCCTCCTGTATTAGAAAAGACTCCTGTGCCTCCTATCTTATGGATTCAAAAGCAACCCTAAACTACGCTGACCTATTTTACCACTGTGTCATTGTCAGAGAGGAGATTTGCCAGATGTCTTAGATGTTTCATTATTCCCTCAAGGAATCTGACCTATCCTAGAACAAACCTGAGATTGCACAAGAAGGACCAAACTGATTTCAGGGACAATGAATTTACTGGACAAATTCAATCAGAGTCTTGGAAATTAATTTGTATTCGTATTGGTGCAACAGGGGTCAGAATCTGGCTAAAGATCTACTCTCAAACTAAAGGTTTTGCCAGCTCGTCACTAAACTGGGTGCTAAACTGAGTCCCTGTACGTTAAGCTCCTGTGCTCTTAAATTGCTTTTGGCCCAGGTAGGCTCTAGATATGTGTGTGTGTGTGGAGGCATTCATGACATCTCTAGTGCATTGACTGAGTAAAAGCTTGTTATTCAAATGCAATGTCAGTTCTGCTCCTCCAGAGGCAAAATTCCACCATGAGAGGATATAATCATGGAAGTAAATAGGTCCACACATATGCTTGTTAAGTCACTTAACAATACAGTTCTAAAAAAGCCCAGAATACCTGCACTATCACTGATTTTTGCATGCTTTTTGGGCTTAGGTTAGAGTCCTGCAGAATCCTCCCTCTTTTTCTCTCAGCCCTGATTATCTTCTCCTCCATAGCACAATTTATTTCTCTTGTGTAGCCCGTATCTTTTGTTTTTGACTGGTCCCCCAGCTGATTTCATTATGTTCACAAGGAATTCCTTTCTCTTCTTTGGCCCTGACAAAGCTTCCAATCATCCCTGACCGTCACGGGCCTGTGGCCCTTGCAAGGCAGTACTGTCACCTGATCTCTCTCTTTGCTCTGCTTTGCTGTGTTTGCTGACTCCACACGTGCTCAGTGATAAAACAATTGTACAGCTGGAGCCAGGATACAAAGAAGTTTCAAACTGTCACAACCTAACTTACTGCTCTGTTGTTTTGCAATATAATTTCCTCAGTTCAACTCAAAAAAAAAAAAAAAAGATGCATACAGAAAGAAGAGAAAGTGCATTTTTAATCCTCCCTATCATCTGTAAGCTTCTAAGGGTATATAACTTTTTTTACTGATCTGAGTTAATAAGAGAAGATATATAGATAAGGTAGTCCTAAGACCTATACTCAGTATTGTGAACAGCAGCATTGACTATCATGCTTCCTGCTGTGAAAAATACTTGTATTAGACCTTTTAAAACAGGAATTAAACTAGCTGCATATTTTGGGTATGTGTGAGGGTACATAATGAGCTGTGTCTGCATAACTTTAAACAACTGACTCTGTGTCTCAAACTGCCATCCAGAGGTTATGTTTTAGAACTTTCTACGGATTCACGATAGAGATAATTGAAATCTGTGCCTATTCTAATTAAATTCAAACCATACCAGAAAAAGCCCATTTGGTGACCTCTGTACTGCAGTTCCTTTTTCCAAAAACAACGTTGCAGTTGGCAAGCAGGAACTTATATTGAGCTGTTTTGGTAGAATGGACAGTGACAGGACAGGCTTGAAGGCAGAATAACCTGATCTTTCTCCAAGATGGCATCTCTAGCAAAGCTTTTAGCATACGGGTTGACAACAAAGGGAAGCTTACCCTGATTCTTCTCCTGTCATCCAAGTTATTAATCTGACACCAAATACAATTTACCCACCTAATCTAAAGAAAAACAAAAAATCAGTTCATAGGTATCGGCACATTTTTAGGCACGCTTACAGTAAACAATTTTACAAGGTGTTAATTAGATTTCCAGGACTGGAAATAAATATAATCAGATCAGAGTGAGTAGGTCCCGAACCCAATCAGAACAAACAGAAACTGTAATCTCTGTTCCCTATGGAAAAATTTGGGGTGTCTTAATTTGACATGTCAGTATTGAAAGGAAAAATCCTCTGATTTATGACAGCAATGAATGCATAGTCCATAGTCATAAGGTCTGGAAAATCTGTCCACTGCTCGAGGGGAAAGGAGACAGTGAAATCACATACACTGTGAAGATCCATACAAATTAGATAAGCAAATTCTTATTTTTAGCATTTGCCCAACAGCAAAGACAAGGGAACAGCACATAAACAACTCAGAAGGGAACAAGTAACCTAGGCTAATCCAGGGTACATTGAAACAGTCAAGTTCCAGATGCAGGGTGTTCTCATATCACTGAAGAACATGTAACTCATATAATTGAAGAAAAATTGTAATGGGCAATCAAATAAGGAAGAGAAAACACGTATTTCTGTCCCTACCTTGCCACTCCAGGAGTGATCTTGCAAAATGCCAAGTGTCTTTTGCTCGAAATTGAGGGCCAGGGCAAAGCAAAGATTTCACTTGCCCAGATTTATGAGAGTATCTTGGCACTTAGCTCTCATTAAACTCCCACGGAAGTCAAATGGGTTTTAGGAAGATAAATCTCTGAGGATCCAGGCCTTTGGTACCTAAAATAAAACTCGGGCTTAATTTGAAACCTAGCACCAAAGCAGTGATTTTGAATGTTTTTTTAACCATCTGGAGATGCCTGACATTTTTAGTTATAATTTTCCCTGCTTTTCTGATACGGGCATAAAGATAGAACAACTCTATAGCATAGGGAATATGGAAATCAGTCTTGAGTTCTTTCACTCTGACATACTTTAAGCAAAAAGGATGAATAACACACATTTCAATACCTCCTTCCTGAGCAACTGCCTTTACCAGAAAAGGAGATACCACCAACACATTTCCTCAAGGAACTTCTCAAGATAAAAAAGGAAGCCCTGCTCTGTTCTGTGAGTGAACGGGCAGAAGTGGTATCATTCGGAAGAGGAGTCAGAGCTGTGGAATCTGAATGGACAGAAGATCCTCCCTGACTGCAGAGAATAAAATTGCTTGCAACGCAGAGTGTAAGATCCAGTTTGTCTCCACCACTTCCCTAGAAAACAGCACACAGCTTCCTGCTCAGCATGCGATTCTCCAGATCCCTTCTGCTTGCTCTTCCAAATTCTCCTGTAGCACTGGATTATGAAGTCTACTCCCGAGAACAAGTGCCTAAACTTTAGGAACAGATCTGTTACTGAATCTGGCCTTCAAGGCCAGTCATAATTCCACACAGGTTGAAGCTCTTGTGGAATATCTGATAAAGTAGTATCATTTGATAACTTGCTCACGTGTTTGCATAAGACTTCATAATGAGATGAATAAGACTCGATGGAAATAAGCAGTGTCTCAGGTTGTGCTGCAACCCCACCATTTCTACTGTTACTGGTTGGCAGGTGTCAGATAGAAGGGGGCTTGTCCGAGCAAAGCTAAGGTTTCTTTGATCACTCATGTGCTAAACCCATGATGCTACATATATCTAAGAGTCAAGGGACATAGATCCAAATGAGTCATTCCCTGTTCAAGATAGAATATAATTGCAGTTTATATTCTGCAGTATATAGGAGAATATAGGATATACCTCCTAGGATACAGGAGAATATAGGATATATTCTCCTAGGAGCTTATCTTGTTTAAAATAGCTAAAATATGATCAGGATTTGTTCACGCTATAACCGGAACTAAATTGTAATCCTCTCCACTGATTCAATTTTGTTTGTAAGTAAGGACAGCAATTAAACATGCCATTAGCCTAGCGATGAGTGTGTTTCCATCCTCCACGTGACTCTTACTTGAGCATCTGTGTTCTTGTTAGCAATCCTGTGATTAAATTCATGATCTCTGTAAAGATAATCTCCTAATTTCTGCTTGCTTATTTTCTCTGAAAAATTACGTTTACCTGTAACCTGAAGACCATACAATTAAGTGTATGTAGCTTAAAGTACAGCCACTTTTTCAAAATGATATAAATGGTACCTATTGAATGATGTTCTCAGTTCAAGACAAAGATTTTTGTTAGGATGGGCCAAAGAGATTTTCAAAATGTTGTTGCTTCAGGCTATGTAAAACAAAAGGAAATGCTTTGTATATCTGCATCATAAAAAATCTGAACAGCAGCAGCCAAACTGAGCAGTAAAAACATTTTCTAGAGCAGAATCTCCTGGAATAGGCTCTATTCTTTATATCAGTGTGCAGCAGTATACCCACACGCTGCTTGTAACAAAAAATCTAAGGAAAGTCTCAGTACTTTACTTGGAACAGATCAACAAATGGCAGTTCTGGAAAAGACTGAAGTGTTTTTTCGTCACCCTTTTAAAAAAAGATCAGTTGCGATAGCGTGGGCCTAACATAATTAGTACCAGTAAAGGAGGGATAAGATCTTAACCTAGAAGAGGAAAAATACGGATTAGGAAGTTTTCATATCAACTGGGCCTGATGAACTTTGTCATCTTAGGATATTTAAAGAAGTAATTGAAGCAGTTCCACAACTCATAATAACTCTCTTTAAAAACTGGTAGACAAGGGTACCAAGTGAAAAAAGAAAAAGAAACATAGTTCCTATTCTAAGAAAAAGTCAAGCAGTTAGCAGCTGAGGAATTATAAATCACGCCTCTTAATTAAAATTCCTGGAAAAATACTGAAATATTTTCAAACATATTATATATAAGCACACAGGAAAACCCAAAGATTCACAGACTTTATAGATTTATTGAGAACAAATTCTGTCAAGACAATCTAATTTCCTTCTGTCAAAGGTAACTGGCCCTGTGAATGGAGACGATGCAGTAGGAGTCAAATATCTTCGCTCCAGTAAAGCTTTGGCCATTGTCTCGTATAGCATACACAGAAGGAAGTATGTAGTCCTCTAGGTGAAGCTGCTGTAGGATGAGTGCAGGCCTGTTTGGAAATTATATTGAGATCACAATCTTCCATGATTCCTAGTGAAAACTGAAGGGCTTATGACACCGGATCCTGCAGCAGTCTGTCCTGGACAAGTACTGCTCACTGTTCTCAGTCATGACCTGGAAGATGGAATAGAGACTGTGCTTACTAAACTTGCAAATGCTACCACGCTGAGAGAGACTGCAAGTGCATAGTGTAAATTTGGAAAGCAGTCTGAAAAGAAATGCAGGTCAATAAGAATAAGTGCTATACTGTTCCAAACAGAAATAGTCAACTGCAAAAATAAAAGATGGGGAATAAATGATAAGGCAACACTAATGCTGAACTTGGGAGTCTCAGTGACTCACAAGCTGGACATGAGTCAACACTGTTAATGCAGTCGCAAAAAATGGAAGATAGTGTGCTGAGAGGTTTAAATGAAATTGTAGTCTAGAAGACATTCATGAAGTAACCTTTTACTCTACTTTGCAATGGTGCAACTTTGGCTGGAATAAATTTTGGGCCCCAGTTTTGGGGGCCATTCTTCAAGAAAGCTGTTGCTGAGATTAAGAAAATTCAGAGGAGGGCTACAGGAGGGATCTTTTAGCTTCTGTGCAAGAATGAACAAAATGGGATCGTATTGCTTAAAGCACTGAAAACTGGGAAAGCAGTGAAATCCTGCCCAGGATGGATAGGAAAAGAAACAAAAGCCTAAATGGTGGGGCGGGGGGGAGTTCAGGTTAGACATTAGAAAAGCTTTCCAATGATAATAGTGAAAGTACAGAACAGTTGACCTAGGAAGACTTTAGTCTCCAGCACTGAAAGTCGTTAAGGACACTGGTGAGGAAAGGCACAGTATAGTTTTCTTGCTGTGTGGCTGAGGGATGAACTTGATGATCAGCTGAAGCTTTCTAGAACAATTTTCTATGACTTTCTAGAATGCATTAGTCTCAAGCTGCTAATAAGTCTCCATTTGGGGAGTAACGATAAGGCCATTTGTACCCACATATTATTTTTTTTTTATTGAGATACTCCTGTATATATCCATAACTGCTTGCTGTCGTAGGTTCTGTCTATGCAACTCCAAAACAGCTGTCTCCAGGGCAGTGCTGGGTCTGGTGCGATTCCTGAGTGGCAGCTGCCTGCAGCGCCCATTGCCGCACGCTGCAGCAGGGCCGGGCTGGCAGGCAGGCAGCAGGCAGCCAGCCCAGGCGTGCCAGGCAGCCTACCAGCCTTGTTAAGCTGCTGGGCATACTTGAGTAAGTGGTGTCCCTGTGTGATTCAGAGGGTGCCTGACAGTCGTGCTCGTGGGCTGATTGTTGGCGTGGTCAGTGAGTTTGGTCTTGATGGTGTTGTTGGGCCACCCTGGAAAGAATAGCATAAATCTGCCATGGTCAATGAGCATTATCTCTGTGCTTTCACAAGAAACATTGAAAGCCATTTCCAACCTCCCTCCAGACAATTTTTGTATCTGATTTCAGTGCTGTTACAAAGTACTAAGTTTCATCCATCTGCCATTAACACTTAATGTTCTGTTGAAGACAAATTCTCTTCCTAATGGCTTTATTTAAAATGTATTGTCTTTCAATAGCAATCTTTATTTAACTAATTTCAGGATGATGGATAAGAATTATCCGATATATTGATTTTACAAAACATAAATTACCTATCATAATGCAACAAAGTGGATATAAACTCAATAGAGCCATGTGTGAAGATACTTGGACATAAATATGTTGTGGAGTTTAAACACACACAAAGAGCAAGTTGTATAAATGTTTTAAAGCAATAAACCCTTGTTATTTAGGCAAGAAGGAAAAGACTGCAACATGTTTGTTTATGTTGTGAGTGAGTTCACTTGAAACAGATTGTCCTTGAACTAATAATCTCATAAATGGATCAAGCCTCAAGTGGCAGTTTTTCCCTGAAGTCAAAGCTGGCAATTTCTCCTTATATCATGCAGAACAGATAACAGCAGTATTGCAGCTGCACAAAACATTCTTCGAAAACTTCACTTCCAAGTAACACCTGGGGGAAAAAAAAGTTGAAAAGGTTTATACTAGTACAATACCCCTCAAAAAAACTCTCTATGTGTTAGATGTCTTCTTGAATTTAACCTGAAATTATTTCTTTTGCTCTTTCCTATCACTTAGGAATTTGCAATAAACACAGTGACATGTCTATGTATAAATGGACCATATAGTAACTTAATAATTCTCTCATTTCCAATACAAAATTATTCTATGCATCAAGAAATACTGATTTAACAAAGTAAACTCCTTCTATTGTTACATTTTTCAAAGGAACCTTTCAGAAAACCGGAAACCTATTCATGATAAGATGGTCTATTTATGTGTTTGTAGTATGTTTATCTCTGTTATATCTGGTAGCCCCATAAATAACCTATTAATCTAGATTTTCCCACTAAATACTCTGGGTAAAATTTCAATAAGATTGAAAGCAATGAGGTATCTGATGCTATACTTAGTGCCTGTGCATACAGTGACGTCAACAGAGATTCCTTCCCTAAGTATTCCACAAATATATTGGCCCATCGAAGATATCTTTTTCAGGAAGCTGAAGAAATAAGGAAAAGTTCAGGAAGTGAGTCCCACTTCACTTCATTGAAATCCATGTTGTTCATTTCAGGAGAATTTATTGAAAGTGCATTTCACTTAAGTCTGTTTAAAGCTACTCAATTAGAGTAACTGAGCTTTTGGTGGATTTTGTTCTTTGTATAATACTGAAATATTAATGTTTCCAAGTAATACGCAATCTTGAAATTATAGGCAATTGATGAGCTCAATCATAAAACCTTTTTCTGTCTGCATCAAGCTGCCCTATGACTCTCACCTTGTCTGAAAGTCACATGCATGCAAAAGCAAGCGATTGGTACCCTACTACCCACAGTTTGCCTTACCTACTTCATAGCTGCCTTCTGCTATGTGACAGTACACAGGCACATTACAAATATCACTGATAGTTTAATGTAACTAGCCACTTCCCATACACTCTTTCCCTCCAAAATTGTAACAGTAGAACATATTATTAATTAGAAGTCAAATAAGAATTGATGAGAAAAAACAACATATAAATCGAGACTGTTAAAATGCATATGATTTTGTCTTTGACTTCTTGTGTGGATTAGAGATTTCTGTTAACCGCCAGATTCTTTTTCTGA
The DNA here is from genome assembly GCA_009819775.1 of Phoenicopterus ruber ruber. Taxonomy (NCBI): domain Eukaryota; kingdom Metazoa; phylum Chordata; class Aves; order Phoenicopteriformes; family Phoenicopteridae; genus Phoenicopterus; species Phoenicopterus ruber. The sequence goes on from CM020227.1 coordinate 13,428,035, forward strand.
AAAATCAAATAAAATGGTTGTTTATGATCTGACCATGGGTCTAAGCACAGGCAACTGGAGGAAACACTGTGCTACTAATCAAGGATCTGGCCTTTCTTTCTAAATACTAGCCAAGCAATAATTCTGAAGAAAACAATAGCTTCCTAGCAATCATGGCTGATTGAGTGAAATAAAAATTCACTGTGGTTTGGGCCCCGTTACAAATACGACCTGAGTGAACTACAATCTGAACACAGCCAGAACTGATAAAGAACACAGACAATCTTTGTTGTCACCATTGCTAAAGACACTCAGCAAAATTCAAAAAGACTCCATGTACAATAAATGTGATGAAAGCTTCCAAAGCCGGGTATAATGACATTAAAAAGAGAGACTTAGTTTCAATAACTCTGGTTAACTCTGGTCTCTTTTAGCACTAAGGAATTTTTAGTGCCCAGTCCTGCTTCATGTGGGAAATCTCTCTTGTGGTTACAGCAACTGCCTGACCTTCTTTGAAAAATTGTATACATGATAAAATGGAAAAGAATATGTTCTAGTTAGATATCAGCCTGTTGTCAGCTATATGCTATTTTGGGAATCACACTTCCAATACTGTAAGTCAAGCCAAGATATTGGCTTCTGTCAAGGATAGAGCTTTATATGAGTTTATAAGGACTTCAGGTTTTCTACCAAGATCTTAAAAAACTATTACTGTAAAGCTACTTGAATTGAGGTTAGAGTAATTCAGGAGATTAATTATTCTGTAGTGAAGAATACTACATGTGCCTTTTTATGGTATTTGGATATAATTCAGCAAGGTACTTAAACAGTTGTTTACTGCTAGTATATACTTCAGGATATATGTATGTGCCTTGCTGAAGTAAAACCTAAATTACTAAGGATAAACTTCGGGGTCAAATTTTCAAAAGCAGCTTTTCATTTTATTGCCTGACCGAATTTGTTTATTGCTGAATCAAAGCATAACACTTTGGAAGAGTTCCAGCATTTTTGTAGGTCTCTAAAGACTCTGCTGCTGGAAGACAACTTTCTTCTGTGAGCACTGGAAATAATGGGAGGCCTGCTTTCTATCAATTTGTATTCTTTATCACCACAAATGCTCACCTACACCATCATATTAACACTGTTTCTCTCTCCGTGTGTTCTTAAACATCCTCAGACAGCACTTGCCTGTAGATTGGCTAGCTGGCCTCTGCTAAATGGAGTGTGTGACACTCAGGTTGTACCTCTGCTTCCCTCAGTCATGGCACTAGTGCAGATTTTCTCTTCTGAACAGCCTTCAGTTTTATTGAAACTTAATTATTAATTAGACTTCCATATTTTTTTGTCAAATTTGGCTAAAATTATCCTGTGGGTATAAAACATCTTCAGGGAGATAGGACTATGTTATTGCTAATAATATGATAGTACAAATCTCATTTTCATAAGAAGCTAAGATATAAAGAAAGTGACTGTCAGCGTTAAAAAAGTGTGCTTTCAGGAGAGAGAGAGTCCTTTCCCAGAATAAACCTGAGACTGCATTTCAGAAGTTAACAATGTTGATACCAATAACCTGTAAGCATAAATCTTCCGTACTATCAGAAAGAATCTGCTTTAGCATGGAGCTCTAAGTAAATAAACAGAAAATAAGTAACCACAAGGTTTCTGTGAAGAGAAGGAGAAAGCAGGGGTGTGGGCAGAGAGCACAGGAAGCAGGCAAAGGGAGTAGTTCTCACCATTTTTTTTTTTTTTTTTTTTTAATTTATTGAGTATTTGATTATGGAGCTTATATTCTCAATGGACCAAAGCTGCTGTGATTATAACTTCTCTCAGTTTAGTGGAGTTCTCCTAGGACTTCAACTGATTCCTCCTTCTCTCAGAAGGCAAATCTGGCAGAGAATCATTTCTTTGCTTAGCTGAGAATATCCAGTGATTGAAGTCACTGTCCTCAAAGACAGCATTTTTGCCATCTTGTCTAACAAATTCCAGAGACAGGGACCTCCAGAGTGTAAGATGTTTCTGCTGTCTGTAGGTTTTCCAGAGGCACTGACAAAAGACAGATGGAAGGGAAAAGTTCCGTGTGTACCGTGGGAAGGCCTGGTGAAGATTTTCTGCATCCAGCTCTTTTTACTTTTTTACTGGATATTGGTGGAAAACAGATTAAAAGTCCCCAGAAAATGTGTGGTTAGATATAAAAACTGAATAGTGCCTGACACTAGCACGTCTCAAACAAGTAAGTACCTGTTGTCTGCTATTTTTGCCAGATTCCTCAAAAATGCTTCTTAGAATTAGCATTTGTGTCCTACCTAGTAACTTACTTTCATAAATTCAGACAGACTTTGTTATTATCTCTTCTTAGAGTTTAACAGTTTTATGGCATATTTTTACTAATCGCCTGAATGACCCAAACCGCACATGAATGTCACATTTCTTCCTCTTCAGCCTCACAGGAAATCATTTTTCCTCATGTGATTCAATGCAATATGCAGTATGCCAGGGGCTCTCACAAGACTTTCCAATCTTCTTTCAGATATATCTTGTAGGTAGAATGGAAGTCTAGACAGCTGAGGTTTACTGTTAGATATATTGAGCACACAACCAGTGAATTTCCTTTCTCAGTACCTCATCCTGCCCTTTTGGTACTGTGGGGAATATTTTCCTGCCTCTCAAAGGGGCTGTGAGACTTCTGCAAGAGAATGAGCTCATCAAAGAAGGTACACTGGGAAGGTCCAGCTGTGTGAAGTGCTATGCCAGTATATGAGGTTTCAGAAAAGCCAAGGGAACTGAAAATGTTAAAAAGCCCCTCAGCAATTTAGGTATTTCGCTTTTCTAAGTTCAGCTGGATCCCTAAACTCTGTTTTAACACATCTCACATTTTTCTTCCTTGTTACTTTGGATCAAATTCAAAGCATTATACCAATGAGTAATAAACAGAGTAGTCTTAAAAGAAGAAAAATTTCTGACACTAGAGTCCTCATCTGATTTTTTTTTTTTTTAATGCAAATGGCAGAAAATGACTAGAATTAGTAAGAAAATAATAATAAGAGGTTCCAATAACATAGTTTGTTTGAGGGTATATTTTATACTAACTTTATGACCACACAAATTGGGATAACACAACATCACTAGGATTTTCTGATTTGAACAGACTAGATTTAAAGAATAGGGCTGACAGTTCAGATTGAAGGGCTCAGTACATTTGGCCAGTGCTAATAATGGCTCTACAAATGTTTCTTGGGGATTCCAAACCTTCAAAGTAGTGAAGTATTTCTTTGATTTATTTTTAAAAATTGTAAATCATACTCACTTAAGAGGCAAAGTTTTACATCTCTTTTACTCTAATGACTCTTTCCTAGTAGCTTAGAATTGTACTTTACATACAAGCTCTCCTTTCTAGAGGTGGGATTTTTACAGGACTCATTTGAAAATGGTGGCTGATTCTCTTTGCATGTGATCAAAACAACACTGAGCTGTAAAAAAATAACCAAAATTCCTCCCAGTTGCAACCATGTGCCTGGAAACTGTTTCCAAACGTATTTCTGGAGTTTACATGTATCTTGTAACATTGTTCCAGAACGCCATTATAGTCTAGCTCACATCTGAGCAGTTTTGCAGAAGAGGTCTTATGTTCCGGCTCAAATTGGACATGTGCCCAAATGCACCCAAGCATAGGGTGCAGTGGGATAAGGTCTGCTTTCAGTAATACCAACTGCCAGTAAACTCAAGAGGCCTATTAAAAATAGAAATAGTTAAGACAAGTGGTGCAGCCACACAAAATTTTCCTGGCAGGAAAGAAAAGCGGTGCCTGGAGCTGCGACATAAATTTCAGACTCATATGGATTCCCCCTGCTGTGGTGATCTCACCATAACTTAAGTCATGAAGAGGGGCTACTTTGTAGTAAAGGTTTAGCTACAAAGTAACATTTTGCCTCATTCAGTGAGACTGTCAGAAACCCAAAATAACCACCTTCTGCTCTTTTCTCAGTTTCAAAATTCAGTCATTTCAGTGATGCATTCAGAAAGCTAGGCTATGGGAATGAGTTTCTGTTTGGCCATCTCCCTGTCATCCTCCAATTTGATTCATACTTCAGCAATGTTTAAGATTAGGTCTTTCGATACTTTGGAGTTTTGGAGAAATTAGATAAGACTGTTTTTTTTCATTTCAGCTTGTTGGGAATGAAAACATTGCAATTATTTGATGGCCTGACCGAGGAGCATTCACAGAAGAGAATAAGGAGGAGTCAACTTTCACAGACAGAGTGAGTAGAAAGACACAAAATATAGATTTGTATTTCAGAGCTTTCCATAGTGACAGCAAAAGCAGGTTGTTTGTATGGGTTCAGAAAGATTCAAAAGAACAGACCTCAGGAAGACACAAAATACAATGAGATCACAGATCTGAGAAAGTGAAAAAGAGCCTTCTTCCTCCAAAACACCCTTCAAACGTTGGCATGTAAAAAATAAAAAGTAAACAAGCAAGCAAACAAACAGACAGAAATCTGGACTCAGACATTGTTTCTTGCATTGCTGTTGCCTCATCTCCCTGTTCTTGCCACCAGGTCTGGCAAGACAGGGATGAGAAGCCTGGAGAGGAATAAAGTCCTCCTTGCTGGGAGCTGCACCTCCTCTTAGGAACTGGTGGCTAAGAGGGCTGTAGTGATCTCCACATGGCTCCTTCTTGTGGAAGACCTAACCACCTCCCCTATCAAATCAGCAGCTGTGAATGGCACACAGAAATAGGGTGAAGGTACAATTGCTCACTTATTATGTCCTCATTACTCTATGAGTTGCAAAGGTTCAGCTCTTTTCAGTGGTAGACCTGCTGGTACCAACAGGGACCCAATAGAGACTGTAACTCAGGACAGTGTCTCACAGACCTTCTTGAACAGTCAATCTGATCTCATTGTGGGGGAGTATCTTGAACTGAAGACAAACAGCCTAGTAAAAGGACTGAAACCAGTTACTCAGCAGAAGGGAAACCTCCTTCCTTCCCCGCTCCCTTCAGTCTGAAAAGTCACCTTGCACATTGCAAGAGCTTTCTCTGCCTAACTGACAACTTGGCAGCCCTGACAAGAGCAATTTGACTTTGGATGGAAGCTGGATCTGTGGCAAGCATATAGTTACAAAATAAGTCACGCTTTCCTTCCATTGAGTGCATATTCTATTTATAGCACATTCCAGATTATGCAAGGATTCCCAGAACACTGCAGACTCTAGTTGAAAATTGTATCTGCATAGCATGGAGCAGCAATATTTTTAAAATCCCATTGTTAGCAGAATGAGCATCTTGCAGTTATATCTACAGAAAAGCTGAGGTAAATTTGGAAAGATACCATATAGTAATGAAGAGTAGTTACATTTAATTTTATTTTGTTTGCCAAATCATTTTGACAAATTGTATCTTTTAAAAGAGCAAAACAGTAATTGCATTAAAAAACCCTGAAAAGCCAAGGTAAACAGTTCACTTGATTGAAAAGTGAGATTTTTCTGATGTTTGAGAGAATATGTATTTTAGAAAATATGACGGAATTTTTTAGAATGTGAATGATTTAGGACAAGAATATCTGAATTCTAGCACTTTAATGTCAATTTCCTCTCAAAGTTGTGACAAAATACAGTATCTTGCTATCCATTCAGCCATGAGATAGGAATTTTCAGTGAAAGTTTGTTTTGTGATACAAACATTACAAATCTCTTAAATTTTCGTATTGAGAATACCAAATAATAAAGCTGGGACGTAAAATATTTCAGTGACATTTAAGAACTTCTAAATCCTCAAGTAAAGCAACATAGCAGGAGAGCCATGCAGATATAAAAGCAAAATACATATATCACTGAACATACCTGTTTTCAGTGCAAATACACTGTAAACACCTGCATCTATTTATTTTCCTCCAACTCCTATGTCATGTAAACTTGAAGTACTCTTATGCTTTGAAATAGGCCAATTGGCAAAACTTATTCTGAATTTTCAAATGACTTATCACTTCTAAAGTATGAAGCAGGAATTTCTGAAAGTCAAACTCAAATTTGAAAATTTGGCTGAGTTTTGTTTAAAACAAAGAAGATTCGTAACTCTATTACAAAGTTTATTACCACTGAGTCATCACAGGTTTTTACTGAAACATCAAATACAGACACAGCTTTGGGTCAAGACTATTCAAAAATATAAATAATGATCATTTTCATGCCAGCGCATTCTGTCAGACTTCACAATCTTGACTAATTTTAAAAAATAGATGTATTGATTGGATGTCCCAGTCTATTTTAGACTGCAGATTCACCCTAAACTCTGTTGACTGGTTTGCTGGCTATCTAATCAATCCAAGAACAAGTTGTACTCTTTCAATATATTTTTTAGTTTACTACACAATTTCCAAGCCCTGTTATGAAGTGAACTTTGCAGTCTAAGAATAGAATACACCTATAGAGAAAGTCTGGAAAGTTATCTTCAATAATAGGTTAAATTAGCAATATACCTGGGCTTAACTGTAAAATTCTATGAAGTGTCTTTAATGTGTTACAAAGCAGAGTTTATACAACTGGAATTAAATAGCTTACCCTCAAAACCACCTTTTGTGCTTGATTTAGAAAATGGAGGTTAACACATTTTCTTGAAATAATAATGCTATTGCCATTGTTAACACGGCATTTAGGCTCCTGCACCTGTGTGGCAGATTCTGCAGTGTTCAGTCCATTAAAAATATAAAGTAAATGGGAAAAGGGGAGAGGAGAAAGGGAGGCATTTCTAGTCCTCCAACATAATGTGGAAGGGCATTTTTGTGGTATTTCTTTTTAATGATATCTCCTATACTTTTCACGTCACTCAAATTTTAATCTCTGAAGTGCTATTTTTCCATCAACAAACTATGGAAAGAAGGTGATATGAGCTCCTCAGTTTTCTATCCAATTATTCATCATTAATGGGCTGAGTCGCAATGTAAACCTTCATGCGTAACTTTAGAGTCAGAAAGGATTAGACAGTTTTAATTACCCAAGAATCATCATCTGAGCTCTCTCTTCTCCTACTCTTTCATTTTTAAATCAAACCTCTGGTCTCACACGTTAGCTTTTGCACATCATCCACTAGATACTGGAATAATTCACACAAGGTGTGAAGTAGTCTGTTTTTAGCTATCTGTTACAAAGTTAGCAATGTTACTATTCTTACTGGGCACAGTGTGTAAGATATATTCCCACACTAGGAGAGTATTTAGTAAGGTCACAAGGATGCCCAGTCCTTATCAAACACATTCCCTGGAAACTTGGCAGGGGTTTCATTTTACAAGAATTCAGGGGCAAATTAATGGTATTGGTTTTAGACTTACTTAAATTTTTCAGTGTTTGTGCAGAAAGAGGTTTGTATTACCAACCCGTAACAGAAAAATTGTTGTCAGCAGTATTCAGTCTAATTTTGCTTTGGGTAAATTGATTTTGAATTCATTTAATTCACTAACTTCGGCAGAGTTGCTTCACATTTGCACTAGAAGCAGGCTGTATTCACACTACTAAGATTTATTTAGTCTATTTAATCATTTTGTAAGGAAGAAAACCAAGCTTTTTACATAATTTTAAAGATGATAACATCAAGGCTGGAGGCAAACACAGAGTAATATATGCAAGGACAGGATGCAAATATTTTCAATGATGTTTAAAAAGGATTTTATGTAACCCAGAGAAACAGAAGCAATAGAAGCATGGCTCTAAATGGAAACAGAACCCTGCAGAAAGAAAGGACTTGCTCAGAGAGCTATGCCTCCACTTTAATAATCTGTGGGAAAGAGGGAAGTCCACACACACACTTTGTTTCTTCTCATTTTTCCAATATTTGCCTTGGTCTCTATCCTGTAGAAAGTATCTGTGCATGGTAGGAATGTTGCCAGAAACAGTGAGGTGGAAATTGAACACAACCAACCACTGAAGATCTTTGCAGAACTCTCAGCCAGTCTATGTAATACAAGGAAGTTCTTCAAATTCTGCTGCCAAGCCAGACCAAACTATACATCCTGAAAAGATGTATTAAATAACACATCACAGCATATCCAATGGAAAAATATGGGATCTGCTGTGCTCACGAGGATCAGAAAAGAATGGTGAGCAGGGAAAACCTTATTTTAGGGAAGAGTCTTTTTTAAAAAACTTACTAAGAGGAAAAAAAGAAGAGGAGGAGCAGTTAGTCATTGCCATCTGCAAAAGCTGAATATAGCTTCAATAAATGAATGAGGGGACTCGGATCCCTCTGAGAACCCCAAAATGTGTATAAAACTGTTATGAAACTTAGCCAACATTATATTCAACTATGTATCCTGAAAGCAGAATATATAAAGATAATATGCAATACAAAATATTTGCTGTGACATCATCAGCTGGTTTTTGCCTATTTGCTATACATTGAGGCCTACCCAACTTTCTCAGCCTCAGTGAGAAATGGGAATTTGAAGCTGGATAATTCATTAATTTCAATTAATAAGAAAAGGACTAAGGCCTAGATCCTCCCTTGTACTACACCTGTGCAAATTAGAGGCCAGGGGTCACCAAGAGTCCTTTTCTGCCCGGGCATATACTGTCAGGCAACACGTACTTTACAGCAGGCAGCAGTGCTCAGGAAGAACAGCTGGCTGAGCTGCCAGCCTGCAGTCTGCTCTCTCAGTGTTATGTCTTCTTCCCCTGCACACTGGTATGGCATCTTGCCATTTGCAGCACGTCCTGGCCAGAAGACGGTATTTGGATACAGCTGCACTCCAGAAGTCCAGCAAAATAAATTGACTCAGCCTATCTGTCAGAATAAAGTCTTCTACCAAAGGATACCCTTTGTCACAAGTTGGCAGTGCTGCAGAGGACAGCCACACTTAGGAAACTTGCTTTTACATCCTCCTCCATCAGAGATTTCTTCTGTGACCTTGAACAATTGGCTTGTCTATGCCTCGGTTTGCTGCCTGAAAATATTTGCAGGGGTTCTTGAGGGTAAGATTGCAAAACCCTCAAATACAGTGGTACTGAGGACCAGAAAAGTGGACAGATACAAACTTTTTTTGGAAACACAGCTTTCTACTTTAACTATCAGAAAACCCCAACTATACCAGAGTTCAAGTATGGGGGTCAAAAAAGGCTGTGATAGCAGAGAGCCTTCAAACTCTGCTCTTGGGTAATGAACATGTCTTCTGACACTTAAACAACCACTGCTGACTGATAAACAATGCAGCATCTTGCCCTTCTGGCCTACAGAAAGGGTCACCACACGTAGGGCCTTTGAATTGTTCTGGGAAATGCAGATCTTAGAAGACGTCACCAAGAACGATATAGTTCTACGCTATATATTTATCATTTCTTCTCTAAGATACAAAGCTCTAAGACAGTAATGTTCCCTGACTTTCCTCACGTGAGAAACACAGTGCTCTTTGTGCAACGTTGCTCCTGGAGCTCATGGTTCGGTAACTTTCTGTCTGCCTTGATTGTAAGCGGCAGTGTCAACGCTCATGCCAAAAATAAACCCTCCTGATGAATGACATGGATACTCCACAGGCTTAGAGGCATCTTTTTATAGCAACCCTTTGATTTCAGATACCGAACGTCTGCTATTTTTGGCATAGAGGCTTGGAGAAACTTTCATGATCTTTAGCCTACATGACCAGTTTTGCACACAGCTCAGGTGCTGCCAGAGTACTTGTGGCTCTTCTTCAAGATAGGGAAACATGTTTATTCTACTGGATATTTGTACGCACTAGAGAAACAGCTGACCTAGAAAATGGAGACTCTGCTATCACTTGAGGTTTTCCAAATTGTTGCTGGAGTATTAAGAATTTGTCACTTCAAGAAGTTCTAAGATGTCTGATGGTTTGATACTTAATGTAACTGAAAAGAATAATTTTGAATTGAATTAACTAGATGTGAAATGTAACCATGGGATGATTTCGATGTATTTCTTCATTTAATGACCTGGAGCGAATATATATATATTTATTTATTTTCATAAGCGAATGTGGACTAATGACAGATGCCAAATTCACCCTCTAGCATATAGAAGTTCACTATTTATTCATAGCGCAGATTGAAGATGTCCTTATCCAAACATATTTTTTTGAAGTCATAATTTACCTCTCATACAACTCCACCAGCCATAAACAGCACTAGAAGCTACTGTGTAGGCAGAGCTCTTGTTGCTTTAGCTCACATCAGTTCAGTAAAACTGGGTAAAAGAATAGTAAAATTTTGGCAGCACCACCTGATTTAGTCATTGCTATCAATGTTCTAGTGAATTATATTTCTGATATTTACTATTGTAGTCAGAGCTAAATCTCAAGGAAATGAGTTGTCTTCTGCTACCTAAAGGTGGGGCTTATAGAGAAGACCGCAACAGACTATTCTCAAAGGAACACCACAAAAGCACAAAAAGCAGTACTCACAAGATGCAACAAGGGAAAGCCAAAAGAAAAATATTCTTTGTAACAAGGGCGGTTAAGAAAAGTAACAGATTACCCAGAGAGGTTTGAAAATCTCCAAGGCTAGAGGCCGTGAATTCAGCTGGCAAAGACACACATCCGCCTATAAAGTTGCAGTAGTTCCTTTATGACTGAAAGCTGTTGGTTGCCTAGCTTGATGCTTTCCAACAAATACTACTTTAAATTATGGCAGAAATTATTAGTTTCATGAGGTCTCATTTCAGTGGGACTGGAGATTTGCTTTCAACTTGCCTTCAGACTTCGTAGCTGTAATGCTAGTTACTGGTATGGTTTACTATTCTTTAATGCCTGCAGTTCAGAAAGTCTCTAGTCCTTGTACTTGGCACCATACAGACATAGAACAAAGAGAGCCATCCCTATACACTATTCAGGACAGACAAATAGTGGGAAGGTAAAGAAGTACAGTAAAAACAAATCCATGGCTCATCATCAGAAAAACTGGAATAGATGCCCAGCTCTCAGTTTAATGCTTTTTTTCATTGAAGTTTCTTGCTCATGTTCCCTTTCTGATCAATAAAACTTAACAGCAAATCTATGTAATAAAAGTACAAGGAAAAAAAATCAGCGTTATGGACACTTATATTTGAAATAATTTTACAAGTTAATTTCACAAGAAGTCTGTGAATAGGACCTTATTTCTTCTGTAAATAAAGATAGTCCTAAATACCAATGCATTAAGGCTGCTTAAGGCTGAAAGTAGGATGATTCCAACTTGTCCTATTTTAGCAGGGTATACTCAAGGTATACTTTTTAAGACTACTGAGTGCAATTCATTTCACAATTACTTTGAAAGGATTGAAAATCTGACCAGATTAGATTCAAAGCCTGGGCAGCAATTGCTGCAGCTGAATACAGAGCTTCACATACCTATTCATTTTAACTGTTCACTAATGTTAATATCCACTGGTCATTAAGTAAAAATTTCATCCTTTAGACTTTTCCCCCTAAGGCATACTAATGAATTTTTTCATGGATGTTAATCCAACTAGTAAATTTTTCCTCTCCCTGTGTACATAATCTCCCTCTCCTTTTAGCATCTGACCATTTCAAATGCTGAAAGAGAGACTATAACCTCCCACAGAAAGCTCTTCCTGCAAACAGTAAAATTAAAAGAACAAAAGAAAACAAAAGGATTGGAAAGTTACTATGCTTTCTGGATAAGGTAGGTGAGAAAAGTGAGTTATTTCTAAAAGCTGATATACAACCTATATGCATATAGCTGTTTATGTATATCCCCGTGCTTTAGCAGATTTCCTCTTTACCTTTTTCAGGTGTCCACAGTCAGATCTGACTACAGGGAACAGTTCATGGAAGAGTATGTATCTTCTTGTACTGTATCTGCCAGAACTGCTTTATTTGGGAAAACAAGAGAAAACAGGCTCAACTAAAATTAATAGAGAGTCATAATGTACAATGTCAACAGAATATGGGCCACAGAAAACAACGAGCTGTCTTGGATAGGAGAAAGTTCCCTTCCTTTACCTTAGAAATTCAGCAGAGAGTTTTAATTCTGACACTTGTCAGAAAAAATACTAAAATACTGCTAATTATCAAAGCTTGAGAAATGTAGCCATTATCAGAGAGGAACTATATTGTCATACACCACATTTCTCTCATTTTTCTTAATTTTATAAAATCTGAAAGTTAGGAAATTACAGTGGAAGAAATCTCTTTTGCTAAACTCTTCTAGGGCAGACAATCTTTGCTGAGGAGTGACTAACAGGCTTGTCTACAGCATGACCATTAAGCCAGGGTAAGGAAATACTATTTATTATCTATTTTGCACTAGCTCCTGTGTGCAAACACTTCAAAAAGAAAATCAGTCCATGTGCACAAAGATGTTCCAAGCTGAGGGCATGCCTTCCCCTTAAAATGAAAGATGGTGCAGATCTCCTTCAGCAAGCTGTGACCAGAACCAAGGTGAAGCAGTCATACCAACACAGCACTGTACAAAAGGTCCCACCAACAGGTTTTTTTTAACTAAAAGGAACAGCATTGCACCCCCATAACTATTCGCTGTCTTTGGAGTCAAAGCTGGTTACTCTTCAGTGCCATGCTGTAGCTAGCTATTGTTCAGTGAATGGCATTGCATTCCGCTGTGCACCATCTTTCATTAAAGAACTGTCTTAAGAGGACACGTAGAGCTACTGCAAAATAGCTAGCAGACTAAATTCATACCATTAATGTGCAGTAATTCACTTTGTGAACAAACTCTGGTTCAGACTACAGTTCATCTTACTATTGATTTATCAGCTTACATACTCACTTTAAAGGATGACAGTTATAACCTACTGTGGAGAACTTTCTGATACATTATAAATACCCAAGCTAAGTCTCCAAGTACATTACACTTGTGTGGATTCAGTGACCCCAATGGAATAAGAATTTCTCCAGACTGATCCCCAAACAACAGGTCAAAACCTTGATTCTTTTCTTTTTCTACTGGCTTGGTTGTCTGTTTTTAGCTGCAAACACTATTTATATATCTTAAATACATAAGGTTTATGATTATGTTACTCAGTCTGAGTCAGACAAGCAATAAGAATACTTGGAACAATGCACACAACCTGCAGTCAACAGCAGACTGCCAGGTAGAGGGGAATAATTCTGAATTCTCTTCATTTCAGCCTGAAATAAAACAAAAAAAGGTGAATGCCATTGTGCAAGCTACAGACATCTCATAACTAATGTCTGAAATCCCCTTGTAATTTAGCCTTTAAAGTGGAAGAATCAAAACAACCATCAATTATAAAGACCATAAAGCAATATTAGACTGTTGCTTTTACACATAAGTGTTATCAGTTTATTTCCAAGATTTTTTTAAAAACTTGGTATCAAATGTAAGCATCGTTGTTTGAGTACATGCTATGCAAATTGTCAAGCACATAATCTTTAGGGAGGCTTTTCTCATCCCCAATTTGATGCGCTAGGTGGAAAAGAGGACTCTGCTGACAGCAGGCCAGATGACTGATAAAGTACACATCTAGCATCGAGTCAAATGCTCCACAATCCCAACATGTACACTTGACAGAGACAGACATTTGTGTAATTAACATTTGGCAAGCAAGAGGCAGATAAGTAGTCAGTAGGCGGTTTACCGAGAACTGAATAGTTCTAGTCGTCTGTGTAATACGTGCCCCAGCTGTCAGTCAGAGCTGGGGGGGTTCTCTAGACTGACAGTCACGTGTATTCACCTTTTCTTAGCTCACAGAGGAAGAACCCTCCCTTTCCAGAAACAGACATAAATATACTTTTCAGCAGATGCAGTGTAGATTAGCAAATTTCTAAATGCACAGGATAAGGGTTGGAATCACAATAAACTTACCTAGTTTAAAGTATTTCCATAGTCAGAACTATAAAAGTCTAAAGAATCTGTACTAAAAACCAGATGCACTAGAAACACATTTTTGATACAAGTTCTCATTAAGGCACCTTCCTTGTTTTCCCTTGCTGGAAATCAAGACAAGTCCTGCAGGTGAAGCTCTATCCACTCATAGCAAAGGGTGCAAAACCAGAACATTTTTACCTTTTCTTGAAGACAAGCATCTCTGAATACAGTACCTCTGCTCCTCTTACCTCCAGATTTTGACAGCAGATTTACTGCCTCTTTTCTGGAAGAGCTGTGATATTTTTACTGTAAAGCAGACAATGCTCAGCATCATATTTCAAACAAGCTCTCTTGCCCACGTGCTCTGAGTTGTGAGGCATCAGCAAAGCAACCTGTTTGTTTCCTAAAGCAAAAATCTCGAAAGATGCCTTTGTTCCCAGACAGTGAGACTGCTTACACTATCGTCTTTTCTTCCTTTGATTAACACACAGAGTCTAGAAATTCTACCCACAATTGACATGGTTTCTTTTTCTATTTACTTCAACTTTTCTGTTTCTTATGTATACTTGGGGGGGGGGGGGGGGGGGGGGGGGGGGGGGGGGGAGGGGGGGCCGGGGAAGTGTAAGGTGACTGATAAGGATCTTTTGCCTAAGTGGAACTGTAAAAAAAGAATACATTCTGGCTCCTAAAACACATTTGTTGAAACATAGGCTATCAACCTATTAAATGCAGAACAGGCACAAAAAGTTAACCAAAATAGATAAATAAATGATGATATTGCATTTCATTTAGATTGTAGTGAAATGAGCTACCTACTTCGCTTTCATAAGCAGTCACATCACTAAAACAGAATTGTTCTATTTCTCTTTAGATCAGCTGCTTGAGCATTCTAGGCATATTTTGAAAGCCTAATTAAAATTGAACAGCTACTACTTCTACCCTTTTTCTACCCCACTATTTGGGTTATAGTTTGACTCTCTTCTTGCAGTGGGCCACAGAGATGGCCCAAGGGGACACAGTTGAATGCGTCTTCTGTAATTTGTTTTTCACCACCGGAACAAGCTGCTTATGTGCTTTTATACTTCCAGTTCCAACACTGTGCTCTCTGGTGGATCAGTCTCATTAATGCCCCATTTCCACATGTAGAAGTAATTGCAATGCTTTTTCTTTACCAGACAAATTTTGGGTATGGTTAGTCATAAATGTACCTTTATATTACAACACCACAATACAGTGTTGTATTGTAAGACACAGCTTTGCTGCTACTGCAGAAATGGTAAAACTTGCTGTGCATGAACTAACTCTGAAACCAGAATCCTGTTTGGACATATCCCATAGCCCAGGTATTAGCTACCTTAACACTTGGTATGACAAGTGCTGTTTCATACTGTGGATACTTAATCTATTTGAGACTTTAAGAACTCTTTGGGAAACTTGATTAATAGTTTCAACAGGATACTGAAGCACTACTACTTTTATACTCAGAAGGAGATAATTTTAGAATATCCATAGATAAAAAGCCACTTTCAATTTTTGAGATTGAAGGTTGAAAAACATTTTTCTGTTTTTCAAAAACATGGGAAACTTTTACTGTGAAATTAGTTCCAAAACAATAGTCTATATTAGCCGTAGAGTCTATTCAAGTCATTCTTGCTTTAAGAGGGCCAGGTGCCTTTCTATAAGATGGTTTATAGACTTGAGTAGAATTTCAGACATTTATGGTAGCAGAGAATTTGGCTCTTCTCTTCAAAAGATTAAGTCAATGCAAATATGGGTAAGAGGAAATTCGCACTGAAATGAAAGCGTGAATTCTGCTCAGAGTCATTCTAGGTTTTATACTATCTCAGTGATTTTCAGTTACAATTTTGAAAACATATGCAAGAAAAATTGTATGAAAATTGTTCATTGACAAATTTATCTTTCTACTATTGTTTGAAGTGGATAGAACTTTAACTGGTACTTTTGCATGCAAAGAGTCCCCCCCCACTTCCAGAATATGAATACTTAGATACAGCTACAGTAAAGAAAAATTCCAAGTGACATGGATGTATAGCCATTAGCAATAGAGATTTTTGAAGTGTCAAAAAGCATGTCGTCATTGGTCTTTTCAGAAAGATGTGCAAGTAAACTCAAAATAGCAGCCACAGACGATATTCCCCAGTTCATCAGTAAAACAGAAGTAATCTTGGATACCATACAAAAGCCCTTGTTAGCAAATAAGTCAAATGCTTAAATCTGTGTCCTTGGCTGAGACTATATCCCTGTTCCCCCTGGCAAACCCAAAGTACTAAGTTTAACTGCTCAGGCAGAGCAAGCAGTGCAGTGTAGTTATTTGACAACTGTGTATTAATACAAATTCATATGAATCCAGTTGTGTTTTAACTGAAAACATGCCTTCTGAACTGTAAGCAAATTATGTTCTATTTGTTCCATTTCCTTGTCTTTTTCTGGACAACTGTTGGCCTGAAATTGGTTTTGGGTTAAATATAATGAGAACAAAACAAAACCTATCATAGAATTAAGGTTTAAAATCCTTTGTGCATTAGGTTAAAGGCAGTATTAGTACATCTTATTACTTTGCCATTTCCAATGCCTTGTAAAAGATAAGATTATCTCATTAATCCTGTTGTGCTCCCTTTAAGGAGGTGAACACTAGATAAAAGAACACAGAAATAAAGCAGTTGATAAGTGGTGTCTGATACTAGAGTATCAGAGCAAAGCTATGCATACTGCCAAAGCATCTCAAAAGTACAAATTAAATTAGGGATCTTCACATTCTGTATCACCCAGTTAGACACAAATATAAAAGCAGCTCTTTTTGCCCAGTCCAAAGTGTGGCAGAAAACAGCCATGTTTCATTCACTGCTGCAGTTACTCTCTAACTTTGTCAGTAAGCAATTCACAGTCCTCAGAGAAAACCGTGCCAAAAGAGAGCATTTTTTCCCCAATTGAAAGAAATACAACAATAAAAGATAGCTTAAAATATATTTCTATATATAGATAGATATAAGCCTGTTTTTTTCGCACCCTCCTAATATTTTCATCTTGACAGCAATTACTATTTCAGAAGACAATAACAAAGGTGGAACATCTTATATCAATCAGCAGTATTTATATTAAAAAAGTAAATGCATAGAGGATTGTGGGAAAAGCAAATCAAGTTAGAAGTACATAGACTACATTTTCATAGTTACTGTTAAAGTAGTGGGAACTCTGCAAAGTTAGAAAATGCCGTATTTCAGTCACGATTCCAGCAATAGGAAGAGAATACTGTGAGGAGCCTCAGTAGTATTTTGGAAGTTCAGAGTCCTGCAGCTGATTTCTGTTCACAGAAATATAACTTTAGTCAGTCATATCTCCTGAACATAACTCATGGAAAAGTTTTGCTCCCAGTTTTGTTCTTTTACAACCAAAAAAATGCCTTCATATTGAATGAAATTTTTCTGTAAGAAAGTTGAATGATAATCATGGGAAAGAAATAACGAGCCCTGAAGAGTAAAAAGAAACATGTGAAATAGAAATAGAGTTGTCACCAGAATTGTAAAAAATACATTATGAAAATCAAGTGTCCCAAATGTTCATGGATATGAGGATTGAGTGTCAGAGATGGAAGCTTCAGAAAGAACCTATGGAAGGTAACAGAGATAAAGCTTCCACACCAACCATAATGCTGGAGACCATCAATCATACAAGTGGATTTTACTCAGCTAGTTGAAGTCTTCTTCAGATGCTCAGTGGTATAAGAACGGAGATTTTGTATTTGAAAAGTGAGACCAGAATCACATAGGTACATCAAAGAATCATTTGGCTTTAAAACTTTGCCATTTTCTTGATGTTTACAGTTAGCATCTTTTTAATCTTTACTGTATGGCCTTTGGACAGAAATAGATCTTGAAGATAGGGTATTTGAAAGCTTATACTGGATTTACTTTTACCCATAAAACCTCCAGGTTTTAACATCGTGTTTTCACCCACTCCCTACACATGTTGGAACTAAGAAGGAAGAGTCATTTCTAACAATCATTTCATATCAAAAGGGAAAGCTTTCTGCCCCAGTGACCAGGACAAATCTGTTCTCAGATAATTAGTTTACAGTATCATTGGCATAAACTCCATCAGCCCAAAACACAGTAACTTTTGCAAAGTTGCTAACATACTGTCCCAGCAGTCTCAGTCTCTGAAATAGACATGTTTGGTATGGGAGAACTAATAGTTACTGCTTGCCAAAGCTAAATCAAGCATTTTGGACCAAATTATGAGAATAATAAATACTAAATGTCAGATTTGCTTTTACTATATTTTTTTCTTATTATGAATAGAAGTATCCCCACTGAGTCAGTTTCTTTAATCTTGAGATGCCAAAGAACATTCACAATCTGGTGCCATTAGTCAGCTCAGCTATCCCAGCAGTATGTTAGACCCCTGTTACTCCCGGGCAATTCAGTAAATGTGCACTAACACTGAAAAAAACCCCCAAACCACCCACCATACGATTGCTAATACAAGTCAGCCTATAGCTAGTGACCATTCCCATCCCATAAAGGGATTTGAAATGAGCAAACTTTCAAACCAAATTTCTACTGTGCAGGAAGCAGCATGTTTCAAATCCAGTTATGGCACAAGTATCAAGTTTCTTCACAACGTAAGAAGAAACAAAGGTGGCCTTAAAGACAAATGGCACTGTATTGTCATGATTCAATCTGAATCGGTCTGCTCAAGATATAGGCAGTGAAAGTTTAAAAATTAATATTTCATTTCATCTAAACTGTTCCTGGACAAGCCATTTAACTTTAAAAAGCACTGATGGAATTTCTGAGTTGCCTTTTCATAGAAAATTAAGCTTTTCATCCCTTCCCTGAGGAAAAAAAAAAAAAAATTGCAGGGTTTATTTCCCTGTAATATTTTGTTGATTACCTCCAAATGTTCCAATTTTTATCCTGTGAAAATCAGAGTGTGCAAGACTGAAATGTGTGACTATGAAACATTTCAATTGAGCTAAACCAACAGAAAATTACTGCATTTTTCATTTTTTAACGAAAATTAGAGTTTTCATTAAAACTTTTCAATATGCTACTGAAAAGGCTGTGAATGCTTTGAAACTTTTTTTAAAGAAAAACCTTTTCATAAATTAAAAATTAACACTTTAAATCACTTCCAGATAGATATCGCTCTAACGCTGTAGCTTGGCAGGTTATAGGTTTTACAGACAAGCTATAAATCCTCCAAATAGACATCAATGACAGAAATAATTGCACAGTCTTTATAAAGCAGTATGAACAATTATAATGCAATATAAAATCTATTTCCACTATAACCAGCGATGAATCAGATGCCCATTAATGAATAACGGTTGTGAATCACCATCTTTAAAAGTTTTAAGACTATGAAATGTAACAGCTTCTTAAAATTGGCTCCGTAGCTTGTCTATGTTAACAATTGCATGACCAGAGATGGTTAAGAAATAACTGGAATTTTGGTTCAGTGATCTAACCTCAATATTTGTCTGATGTGCGCCAAAGTTGTTTTGGTACGGCTTTGAAATCCAGCTTTTGAAATCAGCCAACTCCCAAGGACACAGTCCTTCTTGTAGTACATTGGGAAAGTACTGTGCTCTCACCTAGACTATACGATATCATACATATTAACAAGGCATTTTTCACAAAGCAAAAGGGCCTAGTTTAACGTAACGACGTTTGTAAGCAGTTTCTTATTTTATCTGAAACAATTCACTCATCCATCAGTATCTAATTAAATGCGGTATGAGTCAGATGATAACATACTATATGGGCTGCTGATGACTAATAAGGCAGGTCAGTATCTATACATAGAACTATTTAGTGAAGTAATGGTGATTGGCAACTTTGATTAGAGACAGTGACCGCGAGCACAGGATATACGTTTTAAAGGTGTACATTATTATATGTAATCCCGTAACATAAGAAGGCAAGATACACCATTAATACTTTCCTATTGAATAATCCCAATTTAGTATTGCTTGCTAACGTTTTGTACTTTTTGTTTTCCTCCCACTGTATCGAATACATTCTTTCCTCACGTAAGGACAAGTCTCAGCAAAATGAGTGTCTAGTGTGTATGCCTAAAAAAGTTTAGGCAATATGTTATTTTTAACCTCATGCTTTCATAAGCATTATGATACAATGTAAATCAATACATCCTTTGCAAGAAGGAACATAAGGCTTACAAATCCACAGAGACCAAAGGAAAAAGACAAGCATGCAAGGAATACTTCAGTAATTTTAAAATGAGCATAGCAAGTTTATTTTTCAGGTCAACGCATGATTTTCTGTTACTTTGTTTTCCTTAATCAGTCCTGGCTTACACTACCCCTACTGTAATTAAGATCACTAATTTAAAATTGAAATGGATTTTAAAAAGTCAGTTTGTGCTTTCAGCTTGGATACTACATACACAGCAAGTTCGTTGAATGTGAGCATGGTATTTTTGAACTGTGTATGCAGGTTTTTGCTACAGTCTCTTGAGTCCTCAGAGCTACACAAACACTAAAAAATCTGCTTAGATAGACTGTCCATTCATACTTGCTTGTTTTTCAGAGGATAGTGTTTGTTTTCATGGAGTTTGTTTTTTTTTTTTTTTTAAAGTTTTTGGAGAAGGGACAGAAAATTGTAATAAGGCACAAGTAAAAGGAAGATGCAGTGATCTTTGAGCCTTAGTTTTCTTTCTTCTGACTTCTGAAAGTTATCTGTTTTAATAGCTCTAATTTTGCCATGAAATGCTTAGTCAAAGAAATACATCTACACAGCTACATCAGAAATTTCCTGTTTCAGGGAAGTGACAGAATGATTTTTTTAAATATAAGTGTCAAAAAACACAGGAGGAAAGACAGATATCACTTTGAAGTTACATGTATTAACAATAGAAATGACAAGCACAAGAAAAAGAAGGTAGATGGGATTAATGCATTCATTTTTCTTGTCATTTGAATTAAGATTAAACAGAATAACAACATAACTTCCCATTTTTTTTTTTTCTTATTGCCTGTTCTTGCTTACTGAAAATAAAAAGACTTCTTACAATTATCTGTTGGTTTATATAGAACCACTTGCAGAGACTTTAAACAGCACGGGTTAAGTGTTAGCCTTGCCTTTATGTCTAAGAGCTGGCTTCCATCTAGATCACCACTTCATGTTACAGTCCCATCCATGACAGCAGTACTATGCTATAGACAGTTGCTCCAGAGGAATAATGTGCATCTACAGCTTAGCAAGCAGAGAATAGGATGTATGTACGTATACTAGACGTGGTCCAGCTGCAGCCAACTACAACTATCCAAGCAAATTGTCCTCTTTTAATGAGGTAAATTAATCCCAGCAAAGGGCCGAATTACTACCATGTAGCTCTGGAGCTAGCTCAGGTATCTCTGCATCGTACTGCATGCTCTGCAGCATCACTGAGACTGGTCTTGTATTTAAATTGCTGATGAGAGCGCGCCATATTCCATTAAATCCTATAAGCCATGCAGGCTGTGAGTACCGAGACTGACAGTACTTCATGATTCTCTAAAAAAACCTGCACTGTGTAAGAAAAGGCAGCTTGTCAAGTCACAAACACAAAAGCCAACTGTAATTTCAGATACTTGATATGCCCTTCCCATTAGGCTTGTATGAGTGAGTTTACAAAAACATTTGCAGTTCTTTTTGTAAATCCAGTGCTCATCTCGATCACCTGGAAGACGTGAAAAAAAAATGGTTGGGAAAATTAACCACCTATCTTGCCATTATCATTGCTTCTTTTCTAAATTCAGTATTATAAACACAGCAAAGTCTTCTTAATCTTTCAGATACAAATGTTAGATGTTGCTTTATTTCAAAAGTACATTTGTAGTCAATAAAATTTTTTCAAAGTATCTCTTCAAATGGTCCTCTCAAAAGATCAAATTCTTGGTATAACTAGATTAATTTTGCAGCTCTGGATAACAACAAGAAAATACCTGATATCAAAGCCATTTCTGTTCCATGCTCAGGAAGAGGAAGCAGGTCTTCCATAAGGCCTGTCTATGCCATCTGACCAAGTCCGAACTAAGGGCTAACCAGCAGCAGGGGACAGCACGCTATCAGGATTTCCAGATGATCTGATCTCAGTAAGTTTTCTCACTACTTCAACAATTTCCCCTTCTACCCTTTATTCCTTTTAGGTATTTACTATATATGTACTGTCTTGTACATTGCATATAGGGGACAGCAGAACAATCATGACAAGGGACTCCAAGCTGCACCACTTCTGTAACAGTCACAAATGGTTCTTAATGGTTTTCCCTGACTTTTTGATTACCAAAGCTATATGGTCTGCTGCCACTCAAAGCTCCCATCCCATACCTGCATGTGTTTTATCTCACTCTTATTCACAGGCCCCTTATATATTTTACATTATTGTGCTTTACGTAAGTTATAAGAAAATCATGTCATCAGTTTCTCCTGTAAACTCTTGGTTCTAGAGACAACAGATGGACTCACCTGGTTTTAGTACACAGTAAAAAAGCTGAAGTTAAGATGTTCTGGGAGGACGTAGAAAACAGCAAGGTAATGTAATTCTTAAATAGCAAATATACATAACCTAGAAAATGGTCTACAGCTCCTCCTTAGTTACTTACAGTGTCTCAAGATTACAGGTCTTCCCCCTGCACAGTATACTTTGTTTCTCGGTAAGGAAAGAGGAAGTAAATACATTAGTTAGGATATTATTTCATGATAATAAAACTAACTGACTTAGTCTAGCACCCAACCATGTTTGAAGCCTGCAGGAAAGGGAAGAATTAGGGCAAAGCCTTCATGCATGCTCCAGCACCAGAGTTTCAACTTCTGGAAGGCACTGTGTGCCAGACACTTATTCAGGGCAGAATGTGCACGCAAGCTATTCACAGTGTTCCCAGAGGACATATTTCTGGGCTGATGTAGTAAGCCTTTATTCTTCCATAAGACTAGATAGTTTAGGGGATTCATACATTTTCCATTAGTAATCCTACTTGAGATACTGAAATAAAATCGCATATCTATAAATTTACTTCACCACTTCAGCACCAAGTGTTGATAAGGGAGACATATCTGCCTCTTACATATAAGGAAGATAGGCAGAGGTAACAAGATTTTAGTTTTATGCAAGTCTCACCTGAAGAAGATGGCTCAGAATACCAGAAGTCATTTGTTTACTCCACTTTATACACTTCATATTTTTTCTATAATATTAACTCCCTAGTTTTTTCTCCTTTCAGGTCCTTCCAATATATGCTGCCTTGAATGTCTGTTCCAGATGGTTGCTATCACCCCTACAGCAATACAAAAATAGCCCATTCGTATTTTAAAGGTTTAGAACCAATTAGCTAAGTCTTTGCTTCATTTCATCAGCTCAAAACTTCTGTATATCAGATCACATTGTTCCAGCTGAGAGCCTAATGAGCTAGAATTTCTCAATTTGGTGGCCCCTAAATTCTATTTATAGACTCCTTTCCAACAATGAATTCATCTGTTCAGAAAACAAGGTCTGGACTGTGCTCAAAAATAAGTTATAACGAGCCATGTCAGCAAATACTAGATAAAGGTAGTGCTGAGAGAGGGAAATAAATACTTCAAGCTCATTTATGATTTATGATTCAGGGTTGAAATGGCAGTGGCACATAATAATGAACAATAGAAAATACCTCTTTGTTTGGAGAGTGAGGATGAATAGAACTTTGGGCTTGAATAGGTTATTAAATAGATTACTGATCTAAACTATTTCTGCTACAAAAAAAGAGCAAAGTTCAGAAACCGGTCAGCAATAAACAAAAACACACTCGATCAGCCAATAGCCAAAATACTCCTGCACAGCCGTAAGAATATAGACCTATAATCATCAGTCATGGGCATTGCACATCTAAAACTGCATCTCTTTTGCAGTTAGAATGTACACATCCAAGGGTTTTACACTCTTACTCCTTCCAAGTTTTTCAAGGAGAGGTCAATTGGCTCTGGACAGAGTCCCAGGACGTTATGGTAGTGAAATCTTACTTGATCTCAAGGGAGAGCACAACAGTGCAGTTTCTGCTCCAGGCCAGGGAATAAAAAATCCCATGATTTTTTAGAGGTGGATATTTGCTTACTTTCTACTCTACCAGTTTCATCCACTGCCACCGTTCAGAGGATAATGATCCTACTGACCAGTGCCTCAAGAGATCTGACTTCAGAGGCAACGCCTACATCATTGGCATGCTTGGTTTTAATTCAACACCATCTTGAAAATAAGAGCCAGACTTTGACATGTTCCTAAGGAACGTGTCAGAAACATGCAGTCATGCCTCTAATTAAGTTCATGGGAAAGCTCTTGAGGCAGCTAAGATTTCATCTAGTTGAGTATATGAAACCTCTTTAGATAAAAACAAAAATTTAAATGGATGCACATTCATACCTCCCCTTTCTCTTCACAGAGCATAAAAAAAATCACATTTTCATATTATAAAAATACATTTAAAGTAGCAAGATCCTTGTACTCATGACTGTCTAGGATACTAGCTTGCCTACAGTTCATGCTTTTCATCTGTAGACCAAATGATGGTTTTCTAGATATACATATATATAATATACAAAGCGGCATAAATCAGTTGGTCTGGTGAATACTACAACCTGTTTCAAATGTATTTAGTAATTTTGTTACATTTTTATCTAGATATGTAGGCTCCTGCAACAATTTACAGTTTTTACAAAACGTATTTGCAAAATACAACTTGAGGAAAGCTGTTTGATTACAGCTAAGTTATTTGCTAGTTTTTAAATAAAGAGGTACCAGCAATTAAGCTGAGATCATGCTATCAATGGCTTGCATAAATTAGCAATTTCCGCTCAAGTAAGATAAAGAATCATCACTTAGCTGGATTTCATTCAGTGGTATCTCCCCAAATTTCTACATAAGCACACTCTTACCCCACATGGAAAGAAAAGAGTCAGTATTGTGGGCGCTTCCTTTTTTCCATCAATGCACATTGCCAATTAATTTAGTCCCAGCTCCAGTTCCCAAGACACAAAACTTTACAAGTAACCATTCTCTCGTGTGTTTGGTACCACTGCCATAATGCAAGTGCACCACTGTTTGAGGAATAATGACTTGAGGTACAGCTGCACCAATCTACACCTGTGAAGTTTCAAGGAAATATAAGGACAGCCAGTTTTTATTTTGGTACAAACATTGGCATTTTGCAATAGGAATGTAAAGTAAGTGCAGGTTCACCTGTTGCTACATTTACTGGGTTGCATTCTTTCTGTTGTTCTAATTAAACATCAGAACTTTACAATTCCTAACTTCTTCAAAATGTGTAACAAAGTAATAGAAAATCTTACACTAAGCTGAAAAAGGATCTATTACATCCATAACTGGAAAGTTTTTGAACTCTTTCAGCAACAGAAGTTTCACGGGAGATTGTTTTCATCAGCAGGATGAATAAAAGATGAGTTGGCAGGTGAATAAGGTAGAAGTATTTATTACTAGCATTCACTGAAAATGACACTAGAATGCCTCTAAAAGCCTAACAAACAAACAAAATTAACTAGCACTCCAGAAAAGGAAATGAAGATAACCGACTATGCCTACTTTTATGTCAGGTGGTTGGAAAACCACACAGAAATTTAAGTCAAAATGAAATTGAAACCTCTTTTTCTTTTTGTAACATAGCTGTAAAAGGGCAGCAACGTCGCATTGTTTTTGCAGTTTTTATGGAGGGTTCTACACTCTCTTCTGCATAATGTCACCAGAGAAACTTTCAGACTATTGACTAGTGTGATCTGTTCTACCGTAGCCAAAGATTTCAAAGACACAGGACTTACTATAAACAAAGTCATAATAAAAATAAATAACTAACCTTTTCAGCAGTGTTAGGCACATTTTTTGAAAAAGGATTAGGGTCATTAGGGAATTTAGTCTCTATTATCATAGTTTAAAAAATACAGCAATTATCTCTTATTCATAAACACAGCTCTGCAAATGAGAGAAAGGTCCTAGGTACATGCCTTAGGAATTCACAGGGGACATCAAGCAAAGAAAGCCACTGGCAAACAGTAGGTTTCTTAATGCATGGTGACATCAGAATTAGAGATGGATGCATAGCTTTTATTTGGTTTACATATGCTTGCAAACAGTAGGAGATAACTTGTTTTGTTTAATATAAGATGATGCAACATCAGCCCCAACCCTGGAAGATTTTAATCATGACCTAGTTTCTCTGAAAATCTAGCCAAATGACTAGATTTCACTTTTAATAGAGAGAGCACACAGCGAAGATCTGATTAGCAAATATATCAAATGGGTTTGAGATCAGAACCTGACCTAAGTCCACGTGTGGAGCAAGTCCATGGAGGATCAACTGTAACCCAAACACCGCAGCTTTATTCTGCCCCACTACTGCCCATCATTTTAATCTTTCACTTAAGTTGCCAGTATTGTCCCATTATTTTACTTACATGGTATGTGGTTAGAAACAGAGGTTCAAACATCTCAGGCTGAAGTTTGGGATTAAACAGAAGGTAAAGTTGGTCTATGAGGAAGGTGCATTACTTTTATCTCAGGTAACGATTGAGCAAAGATTTCCTCAGCTTAGGAAGCATCTTTTCTTCCTGTGCAATTGAAGACTCTTCCAGAAACTCAGACAGGTGCCTCTTGGCTTCACTTTCATGTTCTTGTGCCTAGTAGTGCCAGGACAAGGAGACCATTTTCCACAAATCTTAACTGCTTAGGGTACTTGGGCCATTAAAACTTGGTTTTGGCAAAGAATTAAAGTTAATCAAACTCTTGCCCAGATTACCCAGTTCATGAGTTGGAAGTACTAATAAATCACATAGAATTTTTAAGATGTGTTTAGGTGACTGGGGGGGGGGGGGGTGGGGTGTGTCTCCATTTTTCAACAGCACCTGAAATTTATCTTATGAACACTTACATAATAGCAAAGAGCCTGAAGTCATAACACAGCTCCCCTTTTGCAAAACTCAGATGACATCTTCTGGCCAACCTCGGTTCTGCAGGTACGTAATCAAAGATTTATTCAGTAAGACACTTGAAACTGAAATCCTTTTTGTTAAGAAAAACACACAGAACTGTGGAGCGTGTAGTGACGTATTAGCCACCTCACTGCAACAAAGATCATTTCAGAGAGCATGAAGCAAAGCACACTGAACAAAAATAGAAAAGAGCAGCTCAGAACCCCCCTGAGCTGACAGTAAGCTGCTGGCTTCTAATGCGCTTCAGTAGCCTACAGCCAGGAAGAACTATTTCCATAGCAAACATCTTTTGGCTGATTTGAGAGAAGTAGGAAGTCAGAGTCTGAACTAACCAACCCACTCTAGAACAAGTCCCTATAGGATTGGCTCCAAAATTTCAGCAGGGAGGCATGAGAAGTATGCTTTATAACCCACTTATCTGCTGCCTAGGGTTCCAGTACCCTTTTAAGCATTGCTAGTTGACCACATTTTTCGCCTCTGCTTTGTTTCGAATTCAAAAAAGCTCACCAGAAGGCAAAAAAAATGTTCTTTTTTTCTCTTTAAGAAATGAGAACTGCCCAGTTAAGTTTGCTTAACCCAAACAGAAACCATAATTCTGCTTCCTTTCCACAACTGCTTGGCTCCCATTCATCTTTTTCCTTCAAGCTGTTAAAGATCTTCAGTCAAACCATTCTGAGTGTCTCCAATAGCACAGGCTCAAAGAAGCCAAACTCAAGTAGATCCCCCACTGCTTGTTAGCGTGGCGCTGTAGTGCAGGGCAATGGGCCGTAAAGTCTCTGAGCAGCAATTAACTAATGCAATAAGACTAATTCTTACCTGACTGACAACTGGAGAGATCCAACAGTAGCAGTTTGAACCAGTTCTTCAGGATAAAGACAAAGATTTAGTAAAATTTCAAGTGTTTTATTTGACAATACTACTTCTTTGAAGGTTAACCTCTCCGCAACAAAGAAACGTCACACCATGCTTTGTAACTGCAAGAGAAACACACGCCTTGGATTCTTACTTTTCTACTTTCTACTGAAGCATTAAGGCTGTGGTAGTAAAGAGTACACACCACCAGTGTGACCAGTTGATATCTGACAAAACCACAAGGCGTGCACTGTTCTACCTCCAGTTCTCAGTACAATTACAGCTGTGAATAGAGAACCTCTGTGCGACTAAAACAATACCAAAACACTCTTCCTCAAAGTTAGACAAATATCTTCTTTTTGAAGAAAAAAAACAAAAACAGAAAAAAGAAAAAGAAAAAACCTGTCACCAGGTTCATCACTTTCTTTTCTCTTTACTGCCCCAAAAAAGACAAACACTTGGAATTAATGGAAATGAAGCTAAGCCTCAAAGACTAAGTACCTGAACACTTGCCTTGCTACTGGTCTGTTGTAATTCAAAGATTTTATCAATGTTTCTATAGAAAACATTGAAAGTTGTATATTTTCTATAGAAAACATAGAAAGTTGTATTCGTGGGGGGGGGGGCATATTTTTAAGACAATTACAACACACACTTCATGTAACGTTACAATGATGTTTTAACTGCTGATGAACACATATGTGCATGTGAGTCTATCAAAGTTAAAATATTTATGTAGATTGTCAAATTAACTAAAGCACAATTTGGATATTTTGGCCAGTGAACTCGTGCTCCCTCTGCTGACTGGTTAATTGAGTGGAACCTCAATACTGTCAAGATGTCCTTACTTTTATGTTTTAACAATTATTTCCATTGGGGGAAAACCACAGAGCTACAAACACTTAAGCAAACTCACTATGCCTACTCAAACTACTTACTTTTACCCCATCTTGAACATTTACGGTCTCTGACCTGGAATCTGGCATCTTTTCATATGAGCATTCAGCAGAAAGAATGCCAGATTCCAGTACAGCCACCAAAACATGAAGTCTTTCATCCATTTAATGAAAATTAGTTTTAAGTGTGAAATGAATGTTTTTACTTACAAAAACAGTAATCTCCCTCACTATTTACAAAGAAGCCCGCCCCCCCCCCCAAAAAAAAAAAAAAAAAAAAAAAGACCGCCCAAAACTCCAAATACATTATGGAGGCCTGAATACTTAAATATAAATAAGCATCATAATTTCAACTCAAGTTGTATTTCAACCCAACATTTAAGTTTTAGGGAAGAAAATAAGATTTTTTCTAGTATTTACATCAGTGCTTAGCCTCAGATGTTTTACTTAAGAGTCATAATGCCCATAATATCACATTCTGAGAGACAGAATTTAAGTGACTGTTTTTGACTATTGCTTTTCTGGACCGCTACGGAAATAAAGAAAACAAACGTCAAGCAGAACTATCTAACTTAAACCAGATTGCCTGCAAAGATGTTTGTTCCAACATATTTTCAATATTGCAGGACTTGCATCTAAACATGTTATCAAATCTTCACATCATTGTGCTTGCAGGAGCAGATTAATGCATTTAGTTTGCTCATTTAAACATTGTTGATTCTCCCTCCAAGTCACAAAATACTACTTGTATTAATGCCTATTAGCTGTGTTTGCAGTTAGAGATGAAAATGTCTATGATCCAATTCAAATGGGTAGAATCGTTATTTTCCTTACCACAAGCATGGATGGGTTGCTTCCATTGGCCTGCAACAAATTCCAGGGAGCACGCAGTTAAATCCATGATTTGCATTTAAAAAAAAAGCCAAAACAACTTCTAACTAGTTTAATGTTATCCTTTCCACTTTAGAATAATTATAGTGTTGCACATTAGACTGAGCAAAACAAACCTGAAATTAGAAATAGTACCTTTCTTACTGTCAAACGTGTTCCTGAAAACAATCATTATCAATTTGCAGTTGCAGTTACAACAACCTACATACAATAACGCATCCAGGAGTAACACTTAGATGACATAGTGCCACAATGACTCTTTCAGAAGATGACCTAGATTTCACCACTGGGTGGTGAAAAGAACAAAACAGCTTATTTTTATTTTATTACTATATACTAGCTGGTTTGCTACATTACTTTTGCAGTTGCAGGTTTGCTCTACATCAAAAGTTTTCTAGATTATCTTCATAAAAGATGTATCGCTTCATATCAGCTCTAATACAGTTTAGCCCCTTTGTTCCTCTAGCTACACTGTTAAGTAATTTCTCTATTAAGAAGTAGTCTAGAAATGCATTCTTTTAGTGCTTTATCTCTCAATTTCAAGCAATGAAACATGTAACTAATCACACAAAAGGATTTGTAAGAGCAAATGGAAATAGCCCACTTAAAGCCAAAAGGGTTCAGGAATGCTGCTGAAGAGCTCTGCCCTCCTCACTCACTTGCCTTGTAGACCCCTCACGAGGTTAACACACAGCCTGACCTTCACTGTTTGCCTTTTTCCGGCAGATGAAATCTCAGCCTCCACAGTACCAGCCTGAAGGATGAGGGCACACTTTAAGTAAATTGGACCCAAGCAACAAGAATTTCAGCAACCTCTGTAGCATCTTTCACATACCTAGTCTTCCTGCAATCCCTATCACCAAGATCTAAGTGTCAGATTTCTTGAGCCAATCCTGTTTTGTTGATATCAAGGGGAACAGACCTACTCATTTTATCTGAAAAATAGGGCTACTTGCCTCCAGGTTGAATTGCTGGATGTATTCCAATATGTACTAGATTAAAAAAACACCTTAAGAGTAAATTGGTTTTCCAGAACAGAAGCTTTTTTTAAGGATGCATTCAGTGATAACAATTGTAGCACTGAATTACAGGTCAATCCTGAATAGTCAAAAGCATTTTTTTTTTTTTAAACAGCTTTAGTTTCCTTCTAATCAATCTTCAAAACAGATTATGTAAATGCCTGAAAAAGCATTAAGAATTTTTATCTGGAGGAAAAGTATACAAAAAGCTTCAAATCCACAACTGCTACCGGTTTATGTCCCAAGATCTCATCTACTTAAGATCTTGAAAAAAATTTAAGCACTTTTTCATCTGCTAAACTGCAGAAGGATAATGCTTTTATTTTAAGTGAAATTCAGGGGAAAAAAAAGCAATATTTTTATCTGCTCTGCTGCACCCACATGAGTTCTTACTCGGTAGCAACAGTGGTAAACAGTCCTATATTCTCAGTACGCACATTCTTGCAGGCAACAGTTACTGCTGTGCATAAACAAAGAAAAGAGTCACTAGAGAACACCATATGTGAAACTGAAGAAAATACAGCTAATTTGCAAGCTTGGATTGGCATGCTAGAAAGCACAGTATAAAAGAAAACTGTTGTAAAATACACAAAAGTATGTGCAGAGATTAAAACATGCATTCATTAGAGAAAATAACACGGCACCTATAAGGAAAAGCTGACATCCAAAGGCGAGAATAAGAGCAAAATAAAGATTAAACTTATTTTGGTGAAATATCAGCACTGTTATTTCTTCTCTGCAGATTTAACTTACAAGAAAAGGTGCTCTCTCTTTTGCTGTATTTACATTTAGATGAATTTTTGAACTTCTGGATCTGTCAAACTTCATTGAAATTACAGTTGGAGAATTTGATGCACAGCACTTCATACATCAATACTTAATAAAAGGGTATATTCTGTAAGCAAGTTGGACACTTAAATGCTTAAGTCTAGTACTGTTAATTCCTAAACAGGGAATTGTGAAGTCCCTCATGTGTGTTTGAGCTGTAAGTTGTCACACAGGTCCACACACAGAGTTAAAAGAATATGCATTCACACTTCAAAATAATTGTGGAAGAAATATGATTTTGTTTCCTAGATTAAAAAAAAGAATTAGGAAAAAAATGTATGACAGTCCCAGGGCTCTTTGGACAGCCTTCTCTTTAGTGTTGTCTTCACATATACAAGGCAATTCGTTAAAGTATCTGACACTGTTACATCAAATAAAGGTTTGGTAGTTTATTTATTTAATTCAATTACAGTGCTTCAATAGGATACTACTCGTTTTCCACAAGAGCGGAGCCTTTCTTACACTCCATGCAGCTACAGGTATTAAATTCTACCAGTCTCAGTGAAATTTGTCTTGTTTGTTCATTTTGAAAGTTTTACCAGCGGTTCCCATGGAATCAGAACTGGGGCAGAAATCTTTAGTTCAGTTCCATTTCAGTGAACTTTTATCAAAACATTTTTCTTCGGTGTGTACAGACCTGGAAATCCAGGGAACTTTCACCAAACTCACTTCTAGAAAGTTATTTTCAAGACTAGTAAGTAACAAAAAGATTTAGGAACTTCCAGACCATAACACTGGTAACAGCTTGATTATTGGAGAAAAACAGTAATGGTTTCAGTATCAAAGTTGGCTAGTGGTATAGAACAACAGCAGTGCAAGTCTCTATTCATTGTTTCTGTAGTAATTTTCAATTATTTCCGAATTAAAATACACCACAGTAACCGTGATATCATCTCTGTACATTCTCGCAAGGTCTTCAGGCAGCGTCAGCATTGCAGCAAGTTTCTCTTGGTCCACCTCCCCATACTCATTACTTCCAATTGCATGCCTTATTAAGTGAGTAGCTATGTTCTGGTCAAGTGAGGCAATGCCTCTGTTTTTCCTCTGAAGTAACAAGCTGTGCATATAACCCAAATTAACTGGTTTCTCAAATGCCAGTTGTGGTTTCTGCACATTAAGCTCTGTAAGGTGTCCAGCAACAAGTTTTACAACCTTCTCATTACTTAGCATCTCCCACAGTCCATCTGAAGCAATAACTAGAAACTTATCCTTGCTTCTTAATTTGTGGTACGTGACTTCAGGCTCTGCAGTTAAATAAGGGGGTGTATGGTAGTTTGGAGGAACGTACTGATAAATATTTAAAGCCTCAACATCACAGCTATTCTCAAGAACGCTGTGTTGCAATTCTTTACTCCATTTTAATTGCACATCTCCAAAAGCTCTGGAGGGCATGAGAATCCCCAGTAATCTGTCATTCACAAACAGGGTTTTCTCCTCAGATCTAGGATGTTCTCTCTTCAGTCTTCTAATTTCAAATTCGTCGAAGGCATTGTGGTCTCGGGTTAGAGGGAGAGTAGACCACGATCCATCTTCTTCATGAACCCCTAAAATTGCTCTGCAATCACCAGTATTTGCAACATGTAAGTGAACACCATCAATGTGAGCTACACAGGCTGTTGCACCAGAAAAAGCTACTTGAAGGGCAATATTTCTCATCAATTCATTTTCCTGGGGAGCCTGAACTTCCAGTGATATGTCCGAGTCTAACCTTTTGAATGCACATATCATGGCTTCCTCTAAACTAAGTCCTGGCTCAGTGTCTAGGTCCAGTAAATGTTGCCAGTAAACCCGCAGGTTTTCAAAATATTGTGAAGTTACTTCTCGATACTCTACATCATTGGGATGCTTGTGCCACTGCAGAATAGGCAGAACTGGTTTCATGCACTCCACAGCAAGCTCAATCTCTTCCAAGGTTTGCCGAGACATGAGAGAAACTGCTATGTAATGAAGCAGTCTCTCACTTACTGCCTGAGCACACGCAGAACCGGCATGACCATCGAACACTCCAAACATCATCCCCTTGGTCTGCAAGCAAGTGGCCGCGCTTCTGCGGTCTTCAATAGGGGCGTTGGACGCCAACTGGTTACTTTCAAACCTCAAGACAGAATTTGCATTTTTACCATTCAAATCCAGTATTTTATGGGATAATTCACCTGCTCTGAGTATATCATTGATTTGTGATGGAGACAACTGGAAAGAGAAGTGTTCTTCTTCAGTGGAAGTGTGTCGGAATGCTTTTTTTAAGGAGAAAGTATTGTCTAAGCTGCAGCTCCCAGCAGGGTAGAGACATGTTTTGGAGAAAACAAGCTTCCATTTTATCTTGTTTCTATTTGGGATACAGATTGAGTACAAACGTCCTTTTCCTTGTAAAACAAGGCTGTTTCTTGCTGAGTTTAAGATCCAGGAGGACACAGTTCTTGACATCATAAGTCACTCCACAAACAGGAGCACCTTCCTTCAGTAACACAGCCTAGAATATAAGAATAGGAAATGTATAAAATTTAGAAGGTTCACAAGAAGCTTTCTGTGTAGCAATACAAAAGCAAGTCCAGAGCTCACAGAAATACTCAGAACTTTTTTCCAAAAAAGACTGCTATAGATAGAGGCATCTTAAAAGTGATACAATTTCCATCACTTAATTATAACCTTGGTGAATTTAGCTTAGGATATGACTGCCCCTCTCCAGTTAACTCGTCAGAAAAGCTAACTTATTTTCCAGGCATGTTTTTCCTCATTGTGGCACGGCTAAGAAGAAATTCCAACATTACAAGAAATGTCGTCATAAACTGTCCAGTGAAAAGCCTCGTCTAACATGACACAGAACAAACAGATCCAATGAGTTAGAAAATAGGCACTTAAGTGACAATTAATACGCAGTTTTAAAAAAGCCTGCTAGAGTACCACTCTATTAATACACTCTAAATATCAAAACCAAGAGAAGATCAGTACTCAAACCCTACAGAAAAACTGAAAGATGTGGCAAATTAATGATTTATATGAATTGCCATGATCCTCACATCTAGAACAAGCTAGTCTACCTGTCCAATTCTGTTCCAGCTTACAAGCTTGACTCCTTTTTTTTTTTTTTACCTTCAAGGTGTTAACCAGCCTTCACAGAGGTAGGATTTTTTGCACAGCTGAAGGCAGATTCTACTGCTGGTTAATTAATGCATTTATCATGGTGTTGTGCACTTCGATGCAGTGAGAGTTATAGCACAGTTACATTGACAACTTTTACAGGTTTTCAGTTTGGCTTGTTAATTTGGAGTGTGATTAGAGCAAGCTCTGCTGCTAACAGTGCTAAAACCTAGGGCACCTGAACAGCTGAAGTTCTTCAGTTGCCATGGGGGAGGTCCATCATATTGTCTCCTACTTTAAATAAGGTATGCAAGCTGTGGGAAATTGCTAAGTACAACCAGATACTTACTCCACAACAGAATTTTGCCCCATGGATTTCAAAGCTAACTGTATAGTAGCACTGCAAGTACAATTACTCCCAGAAGATCATGCTAGCAGCCAGTTAGAACAATACAGTTTTCTTTGAGCTCTGAACCACTTTCAAGTGGCCTGTAGCACTATGTGCTCTAGGTCTCAGGCCAAAGATGCTACATACTACTGCAATATTGTTTTTTTAGCAGGGCACTTCATGAGAAATAACAAGAACCCAGCCTCACCAGTTCCATAAAAATTCTTCTAAGAAATCAGCAGGAGCTAAAAACAAACTTGAACTACTCTAAACAAAAGGCCTACTGATACAAGCCAAGGACTTTACTGAAATCCCATTTGGAAAACAAAAGCAACATGTCACAAAACATGTCTGAAGTGTACCACCCATGCTTAACAACAGAAAAGAGTAGACAAGCCCCCACCAACAAGGACCCCACCACTGTACTTCTGGGGACTCTATGAGGACAGACAAAGACACAGCGTAATTTTACTGCTGATGTCAGGAGAGCAGATGGAAAAGGCAATGCCAGTTCATTGCTTGAGGCTCGCCTGCAGTCTCCTGGGACGCTGGCATCTCCCAACACAACCGATACCTTTTGTTGTACTGCAGGGAGAACACAACCAAAATAAAGCTAATAGGAAGACAGCTGACACTGCTAACTCCAGCATCAGCTAAACCCAAAAAGCACCAACAGTGCAAGACAAGCCTTCATGTTTGCCAGCCTTTCCCAGGCCACTCCCCATCCTGTTTTTTCTTCTTTCTCTTCCCAGCCTTCTGAGCCACATGAGATTGAAACAATGACGACTTTCACGTTCTTGACTCA
The DNA here is from genome assembly GCA_009819775.1 of Phoenicopterus ruber ruber. NCBI lineage: Eukaryota > Metazoa > Chordata > Aves > Phoenicopteriformes > Phoenicopteridae > Phoenicopterus > Phoenicopterus ruber. The sequence continues at coordinate 13,463,551 of CM020227.1, forward strand.
AAAAGCTGATAGAAACAGTGTTTTAAACAAACTTACCCTGTTCACATCAGCTGGCTGACAGACACAGCAAGGTGGTGGGTTTTTTTCCTAGCAGCAGAGTTGCCTGATACCATTTAGACGTGTGTTTGCCTAAGGTCAGGTAGCATTGATCAGTCCTGGAGCAGATTTCTGAATCACCCCTACTCACTACAATTTTCACATCCTCAGGTTCCTACCCAGTCACAGTGTGCAGACTCCACTGCTTCTGCCCAGGACGCCCACCTGCATCCCTTAGCCACTCCAGCACGAGCCACGTTAAAACACGGTAGCAGGGCTAATAAAAGCAATGTGCTAAGGACCATTATGCAAGAGCCAATTACATAAACCTCACGCTCCCTGCATGGCACACCTACCACTTCAGCACCAAACACGGCACTTCCTCATCAGGTGAATTAGTGTAATCATTGGAACGCAAACTGCCCCCACAACATAGCCCGCTTGCTGCTGGGAAGTCAGTGTATGCACTGGGGGCCCACAGAAGAGGAATGCCCCCTTTTTCCAATGAAATAACATATATCCATTACATCTAGTTTTACAGCCCCCCATATTCCCCTCACGCATGCACCCAACACTGCCCACACACCCTCCACACACCCAACCCTTATCCCACACACATCCCACACACCAACCCCTACCCCACTACCTCCCCCCCAAGCTCCCCACCTCCCCAGCCCCTACCCTGCACCATCCCCTCACTGACCCCACACACCCCATCACACACACACACGCAGCCCCCACGCCACACAAGTCCCCAACCCCTGCCCTTCACACACCCTCGCGGGCCTTTCCGCGCAGAGCCACGCCACGGACTTCCTGCCCCCACGGCTCCGTCCTCCTGCTGCCGTGAGGGCTGCCCCTTAAGCAGACTCAAGTCAGGCCCGGCTCCGCTCCCTCTGCCCCGCGGCATAGCCCCCTCCCCGGCTCAGCCGGTGCCACGGCGGAAGGGCCGACAGCCACCGCCCAGGCGAGCCACCGCCCAGGCGAGCCCCCGCGGCGCGGCGCTCCCCCGCGCGGCTCACCCGGAGGCGCCTGAAGCGCCCCTATGGCAGCGGCGCCGCCGCCGCTTTCTTCCCGCCCCCGCTCAGGCGGCTGCCCGGCCGCCCCCCACCCCGCGCGGCGCCCCCGAGCGCACCCACCGGCCGCAGCAGCCGCCACGCGACCCCCGCCGCCTGCAGGTTCCGGGCTCGCCGGCGCGGCGCGGGCGGTGGGCGCTGACTGACAGCCTCGCTGCCCAACCCGCGCCTCCGACGCCAGAGCCGCCCTCGGCGCCCCGCCCTGAGTAACTGCCGCGCCGGGGGCTGGCGCGCGGGTTCCTGTCAGGACACGGCGGGACGGACGAAGCGCGTGGAGCCGAGCCCGGCCTCCCTCCCGCCCCTCCGCCATGTTCTCCTCAGCGCCTGCCTTTGCCCGCAGCAGCTCCTCCGCCGGCAAGCTCGGGCACAGCTGCGTAGAGGCGAGGTAAAGCTCTCTCCAGGGCTGTCGCCTGGCCCAGGGGTGAGGAGACATCCTCGGGGTGGGGCCCCGGAGCCTCCCGTCACCTCAGCCGCCCCGCGCTCGGTCAATAGAGTGCCCTTGGCTGCCTCACAGCGCTGATGAGGTGCTGAGGGAGGATCAGGCGACCTCGGCCCTGTGCTTCTTGTTTCCCTGCATGTTTTTAAGCAGGATAATAACATGAGCAATAAAAGCAAGCAGATGAGATGTATTAGAAAAAAAAGCATCAGCAAGAGGGGTTTTTTTTCCCCCGATTAATGAAGTTCAAAACCCGTTATTCTCTTGAGGGAGGGTCCATAGGATTTTTGGTTGGTTAGTTTGGTTTTTTTAAATACAATTCTACACTCTTAAGTGCTGAGGCCACCAGCTGATGAGGCTCAAAATCACAAAGCCCTTTTCAAAATGATAGGCCATATAAATTATGGAGAACAAAAATTAAAGGCACATTTTGCTGGCTCCCTGTTATTTTGGTTTCATGTGTCTGCTTGTCCTGGTTAAAATTTTTACTGAGTGGTTTTATACTATGTAACGAGACAAGGAATGAGCCCAAAGTGCATGGTGGTTAATAAGTAGTTATTGCGTATTATGGATTGGTTACTAAGTAGTCCTTGCTTTAACCTGTAATAGTGATTTTGCAAAAACAGAGGCTCACAAGTCACAAGAGGCTTTGATATTACCCGTGCATTTTTTATTCACCTGGCTTCTTGTACTGAAGCATTTTTTGTTTAAATAATGTGTTGCAGGTATGCTAGATGAGATAAACGTGTTCCTAGGTTATCTCAAGTGGAAGGATGTGCAATCATCTTCCTGAGTTTGAGCTTTCATTTGTTTCTTGTTTTTATTAATCTAATGAAACATAGTTTCATGTCAAATGGAAGACCAAACAGAGGGAAAAAAGAGAAGGTCACCTTAAAAAAAAATTTCAGGACAATGTTTTAGCACACATGAAAACAATTATCTTAAGTTTGACATAATTATTTTATTTCTCTGACAAATCTGCCAGACTGAAGGAGGTCACCCACAGCAGCCCTTACCTGCATTTTCCTGCTTTGCTCCACTGCTCAGGTATACCAACAGTAGTTTCTGGGTCTCAAGGCGCTCTTCATTCCAACCTACCAATTTTTTTCAATTTTTGTACCATTTACAACAGTGATAAAATGTCATAGAGCAGCCTGAAAACTAACTTAACTGCTCTGTGTTTCCTGTGCTCCCAGCATGTTTCTTCTTCAGCTGCTTCTCTTCAGCTGACAGCCATGACTTATTGCTCACATGCTCATGCAGTAATTTCATAAACTCATATGCATAAGCTGAAGTGATTTAGGAAAGGTGTAAATGAAGGTGAAACAATTAACAGTCCTGCAGAAGAAGGTGTTGCTTTCATTCCATATTTTTTAAGCTCAAGAAGGAATACCATACTGAAGGCTTCCAAGAAACTTAATGGTTTTCAGTGTTAATATCTGGTACAGGACAGGACTGGATATTAAGTTGAATTGAGACTTAGATTCTGCTTTGGAGTGTTTGGTTATGCTGATGAACCAGAGTGATATATAATTAAAGTTTAAAAAAGTAGAAATGCTACTCTCTGACATGATTTGAGGGAAGAAACAATATTGCTCAGGCTTGCAGTGTTTTTGCCTTCAGGAATATCTAAAATGGCAAATTTCTGTGGCAACAGTGGCTTGGTTGCCATAGTGTTCTACCTTGTTAATTTGCATTGAAAAAATTATAACTCAAGTTTCTTTAAATAAAACTAAGATCTAGTTTTGACTTCCTTGTTTATAGGTGAGCTAAAGTTCAAAATCAAATGTCCTGTGCCAGGGGAAATTTCTTACCAGTATTTATAAGCAAATGAGTCTAATTCCAGGGGCATTGTATTAAGGTGCAGTGACAGGTTAAAATGTAGCAAATGCTATATTTAGATTTTTTCAAGGTATAATTTTATCTGTTGACTTGTACGGTCAGCAACTCTGATTTTCTTTGCAAATACATTTTTGTGTTCATTTCTATGTTGCTTGTTTAGGCCATGATCCAGCTCCCATTAAAGTCAATGACAATTTCAGCAGACTTCAATAGATTTTGGATAAAGGGAAATGTTTATTTGAGACTAAAAGGTCAGTTTGAGAAAGGCCATTGCATGAAAAAGGTTGCAACGAGGCCACTGAAGCACATGGCGTCTTTACTTCTGACCTGAAGTTACTACCTCAGGAGTTACTAAGCAGACAAATCCTGCCAGGTATTTGAGACAGAAGTACGTTGCTTAAGTTAGTCCAGCCAACTTGTACGTTTCTATGAATGGAGAAGTGTGAGACTATGAAAGAGACTTAATTAGTTTCACTGTATGTTGAATTTGATGTAATTACTGGGTGCTGGTTAGAGATGTAGTCCTATTCTCTCCCAGAACCCAGCTCTTCTGTCAGATTTGGGTGTCGCACGACACTACAGCAAGTCAGGCTGTCATCAGAACTGACAAAATAATAATTTTCTAGGGGGAGCTGTGATCCAGCTTCCTGCATGGTAATGTGATCGTTGGATCAAATGTAGGGAAAGGGGAGAAATGTGGAGTGGTGAGGGATACTGCTGCTTCTGGTGTCGGCCCTCAGTTAGTTTGGATGAATGACACTTGAACCTGTATCCTTAGGCTGCATGTTTCTGGATATGGGGTACAAAGGATGGGAAAGCTAGTGCTTCCTTCTTCTCCCGCAGTGTATCTTAGCAAACTTTTGGAGTTATGATATCTCTTACTGGATGCTTCTTGGAGAATTAAGGTTCCAAGATTGAAGGACAGGGACATGTATTTTTGCAGGCACTTTGGGGGATTACCAACACAGTAACAAATTGCTTTACTTTTGCTTATATTGCATACCTCCCATTGCATACAGGGACTTGAAATAAGCTTAGGTTTACTGTTTTGTGATCTTTTATGCCTTGATTTAATTTTAGATTCTATGATGAACTTAATACTAAGGCAGAAATGACTGTTATTATTCATTATCTTAGCTATATCAAGTTTCTTAGCAAAGTATTAAGAATGATCTGAGGAGAATAACTAGCTCAAGATTAAATTACAACATACTGAAGATACTGACACCATCACAGAAACAATTGCATTCATTCTACTTATCAATTCCCAAAATCTGTTTACAAAGACAAAAGTAAATGACTTTGTACAGCCTTTGCAAAGCAGACATATTTCAGCAGTCTGGTCTGAATTGTAAATATTTGTTCCAAAAAAATTAATGAAGTATAATAGAAGACGCACGATCTCATATACCTGGAGTAATTCAAGTAAGTTAATACAGAAGTTCCTGAATTGTTCAGTGGTAACAGAGAATATTTGCGCAGTGAGGATTTTCATACACAGAACTGGAGGTAGATGTCTGCAAAACTGATAAGAAAAACCGACTTCTTGGGAGGGAGTGCGGGGAGGTGTCCCACAGATTGTAAAATTTGCTTGAGGGTTTTAGCACTTAGTATTCTACTTTGAAAAGAGCAGCAGCCAACTCAACTCCGGGAGCATCTATGTTGCTGAAAGACTTCTAGTTAACTGAAGTTCAGATAATTGTGGTTCCACAATAACTGGACTAACAGCATTATATCACCCTTTCTCTCTGAAAATCCAACACTGTCTAGAAGAACTGAAAAATCAAGGAGGTAAAAGGTGTCATATGTATGCATCACTTGGAAACGGCATATGAAAGGATACTTGGTATAGCTCTGAGAGTTTGGGATAATGAGGTCTTTAGCCAAAGTTAAGAAACAGCCAGAATGTATCTAGGAGGTGGAAGAACAGCTGTTTCTAATTTTTCGTGTCGTTTCACAAAAGGAGGCTAATTCTGTGATTAACTAGACAGGGAAACTTGAAGTTTTCTATCTGACTTTCCTTACACTGATACTGCACTATTTGGGGTTTCCTTTGTTCCCATGGAACATTATTTTTTTTTTCTCCCCTTGTTTGTTTGGGCAACTGGCTGTGGCTATTTTGGTGCAATATATACAGCTTCTGCTTCCAGAAGCTGCAAACAGATGCCCATCAGGTACCGCTGCCTTCACAGCAGGTGCTCTGATGGATTACTTTCCATTAACTAACTGATATTCATGAAAGGTGTGGGACTCCTAGTGCTTTGCAAACATTTCTTGTTATGGGGCCATACGAAGAACAGAACCATCAAATAAGCCTGATGTTCCTAAGAAAGCAAGTTAAAAATCAGAATAATATGTCTAATAAATATCTAATCCCTTTTCAAAAAGCTGACTAGTAACAAACACAATTTGAATCCAAAGAAAAGTAGTTTACTAGAAGTTTTCCTGAAACGGAGAGAAAGACTTAGTCTAGTGATACACATCAGAAAATAGCCATAGATCCAAACCCTTTGGAAACTTGTGAACGACCATCATGCAAAGGAAGGTAGGTCCTTTGAATGAATTGACTCTTTGGTCCATCTTAGAGAACACAGATTGAGTCAGAATGTACCTTTGCACAAAAAGCACAACAGCCTAGTTAACCAGCTTTTTGAAAGGAAATGAATACAATACCAGTCCACAAAACACTTGGACCTTGGATACCTTCCTGCTGAGAGCCTTTAAAAATGTCAGCTGTTTACTGTATGTATTTTGCCCTGTGAACAGTGACATACATTTCATTGGCTGTATAACATATTTTGAATTTTCACAAAAGGCAAATTAGCACCTTAGACGCAGAGATCTCTTCTTATAAACAAAACAAAAAAAAAACCCAAAACATGAATGAGACTGGAAAAATAAATTTCCTCTAGGTCTGTGAAAGCAATTGCATTTTCCTAGTTTGGTTACAGCAAATTCCAGTCTTTGATCTTCCTATATAACCTAAAATAAATACTCAAATGCTAGGAAAGCAAACAAGATGCAAGAAATGTCAATGAAGAGATGTAAACACAATGAACAACTGTAGGAAAATGCCATTCCAACTCTCCAACTTCATTTAACCTCTGCTGTTACAGCAGAGGCTTAGCAGTGTGTTTATATATGAAGTTGCAGGGGTTAAACTGAAGATCCAGTTTAAGTTAGTGTGATTGCACTGGTGCAAAGGCCTGTCTAGCTGCTGTAACTGGATCTGAACTCCACATATGTAATTTTTACCTGATGCTGCTTACAAACTGGTTTGAGTTAAACTGAAATACATGTTCCGTTAAGGTTCTGTACCACTGTAAAAGTGAGTTTAAATTTCTTGGGGACAGCTTACAAGTGCAGGAAAGTCTTCTGGCTTGGTATGAAGTGCTCATGTGTAGAAAAGTAATTATATTCCTTCCCTCCCTCTCCTCCTTCTACCTTCTTCCCCTCCAACAGATGAACAGGGTGAGCTGACTCCTGAATTGCTGCATTTAATATTCCTTTATATTAATGTGAAATGAAGTGAAATGACAGTTTGCATTACTATGTTGCTGTTCGCAACCTGGAGCGAGGGGCTGAAATTTTGCTAAAATTAACATGTAATGCAAGTAGCAGTATAAATGGAACATCAGAGGTATAAACATTTTCTGCCTTACAGCCATGCAAATTGGGAATAGTTCTGTTAAAGTCAGTCAGGTTTCATCGGTATACTGTAGTTTCCCCAGGGCAAGTGAGAAAAAACTTGAGACCCCCACTCTTACAGGCAGTGTAGAGCAACATGCTTCGATACTCAATGTCTTTACTAAATGGTCACTTTTGCATGCAGAAGGAATTCAGGGAGGAAAACAGTAAATCCCAGGTATAAGATAACATCTCATCTTTTTCAGGCTTATCTCTGTTTTTTTCCCTGAAATGATCCCTTTTTTATCTTTCTGACCTTTGAACACCACCAAAAGCACCATCTGGTGACAAGGTACCTTGCAACACTTTTCCCCTGATGCTTATATTTGGGTTAATTTACACTCAGCATGAATTCATCATTATAAATCACTTCTAGATCATATCAACTATATCACTGAAACTGCATAAAAACCTTTCTGTTTGCAGAGGATGGGAAAAAAACCCTCTAAGTTGAACCTTAACTATAGCTATTAAAGCTAAAAAGTTAAAGTTAAAATAGTGTGCAGTTTACCAGGCAGAGGATATCTCCACTCTATCAGTGACAACAGGAACAAAAAATTGTAACTGATTTATTGAGTTTCTTTTGTAAGATTGATTTTTATCTGATAAAGGAGTTTCAAGGACTGTGTATGTAGAGCCAGCACGGGGATTTCAATTACACTCACCCCTACCTTTAAAAATAATTATTGTCAAAATTAAATTATCTCATCTGTCATATTTTCACTGAATTGGCCTTAAAAATTGTTTTAAGCGTTGTGGTAAGAAATGGAAACAGACAGCCACTAGATGGCATTTTTAGCCTAGCTTTTGGAGCTCTGCAATTTCAGCCACTGTCCTAAATATAAGGCCTCGCGTTCTCTCTGTCATGACAACTGTGATCCTATTACAAGTTAAGCTAAGTCTTGCTGGAGTAGTTAGATTCAACTGCTATTTTTCCTTCAGTATAGCTGGTAGAAGATAAGGACAGCACATGTTCTAGAATTTGAATGACCTTGATGGAGGAGCTTTGCTGAGTAATGTTTGTGTGCAGAGGAAGACAGTTCAGAAGGAAAACAGAGAAAATGACATTTCTGCAAACCCTCAAAAAGTACCAATGCATAGCACAGGTATTTGGCCCTATGAATTGCCTTTGAGGGGGACATTTGTACTAGAGGCACTAGCTAGAATACTGTTAGGAGTTCAGACAAGCAAACTGGTAACAGTGGCTTGATTCCTACGGTCTTACAGAATGCAGCACTTTGTAAATTGATGGTCATGTCTGTATATGCAAGCACCGAAATGTAGCTCAGATCAAAAGTGGAATTATTAAATAATAGAAGTTTGTACTGTTGTAGTTAGTATCTTCTGAGGTTCTTAAAACTTGTTATAAATATAGTACACACTCCTTAGGTTTGATTATTCTCATCTCATGGATAACAATATAAAATAATGTTGGTAAAGGAAATAAAGGAGTTCTTGCTATAAGGCTCTCAAGTTAACTATACTTCAACCAATATATTAACAAGTCAAGAATCTGTATAAGGAGTACAAATGAATATGGTTCCTTGTACCCCAGAATATTATTACTAGAAGGACTTTGCTAAATGAGAAAGAATTATCAGTGAAGCTCTTCATGCTACCCCTTCTGAAAAAATAACATAGTTTGTTTCCCCCAAAAAGACTTAAAATCACCAATCAGTTTTATTGTTATTATTTTTGTTATGTTTTCCCAGTGGACTATATTTTCAGTTACAGGGAAAAGACAGTACAGCAAAGCTTAATCTAACTGAATACTATACCTTCATCACACTGATTGTATTACTCATTGAGTATACAATAAAAATCACTTTCATATAATATTTGATATATATTATTCTTGCAGTTTGCTTTTATTATCTCAAAATAAATGAAATGCATTAAATTGTAAAATGTAGTTTATAGCTTTAAAACCATACAAAAATTAAATATTTCTGCTTTTTAATTGGATGACCAGGGTTTCAAGAAACAAAGAATATAAAAGGCTTCCTTTTATATTTTGCTTCACCATGGTAAAAATAGATCATGTTCTTTAATCCAACAACTGAAAAAACCCTGTAAATAAGATAAAATCTATTTCTGAAGGAAAGTATAGTTCAGTTTCTCCCAGAAACTGAACGCCTTGGGGTATTCAGCATTTAAAGCTCTTTACAATAGCTAAGCTTTTACAATAACCTTGTGAGCTAAACATTATCCTTCTGTTGTTCATGAGTAAACCGCCTTTAAAGAAGCTTAAGTACTGTGTTCAAGGTCACAGAATGGACATATTCTGTGGATAAATAACGTTTTAATTTTATTAGACTGAGTAGTTGTAGCTGGGGAAAAAGCAAAGTCTTGGCATACAAGACCTCTACCTTTTGCGAGAGACTGAGTGAACAGAAATCTACTTTATGCCTAGAATGAGAGAAAACACTGAAAATACTGATCAGTGACCTACTCTACAGAAGGGCGTACTACTAATGCAGCAGTACTTTGGTAGTTTGATTAAGCTATATATGGTAAGTAATATCGGTTAAATTTTAATCAGGAAAATATTTTAATTTACCCCTAATAAAATGTATTTGGGCTATCAAGTATGTAAGCTCTTTTTGAAAGATTTTTTTGTTTTAAAATGAGTCTTTTCATGGAGGTTTTAATTTTAACAGGGATATAAGTTCATTATGATAATAATTTAACTCTGACTGGGTAGGAAGTCATTCAAGATGCACAAAACATGTCAGAATCTGAGTGAAAGGATTAAACTGAAGCAGAAACTATTAGTCCCAAAAGATGGGAAGAATTGTGATATAGACTAAAAATAGTTTTTAAACAGAGGTAGGCTTTCTAGAACTTTTAAAGAAAGCCTAGAAACTTGGGAGGGATAACTCTTATCTATACTTAGATTATTCTACTATAGCATAATCAAGGTTTCTATGAAACTGAAAGTAAACAATCAAATCATTCCTTGATCCAAAATAGATGCATTAGTTGAAGATCTCAAACAGCATTTCTGCTAATGACAGTCCAAGAACAGTGCTGTAAGTAGGGAAAGGTAGGTCTATTCAAAATAAAGGACGAAGAGATGCACCCTTGATTTTAAAGTCTCATTTATTTCATTTGTTAAAGAAGTTAAGATACATTAAATAGATTTTCTGCAATACCAGTTTGCATGACTAGCAAAGTTACATTCATAATAGCTAAAAACATTGCTTTTTGTAATGATTTTCTGTTTCCTTTAGCATCTGTGTATAAGAATCTCACACCTAAAACAATGCTGAATGAGCCCTCACAACATCCCTGTGAGGTAGGTTAGTGTTACCCTTGTTTTATACAAGAGGAAACTGAGGAACAGAAAGTTTTAGGTCAGTGTACCAGAAAAACCGTAGAAGAGTTAGGTCTAGAATTCTAGTCTTCCATTCCTTGTACGTGCTTCACATCTAGTGTCTGTCTTCCTTTCTGAAAAAGGAGAATAGCCCACAGTAGTGTCCTTCTCCTCCCCCCCACCCCGCTTTCCTTTACATTGTACATCTTTGATGATTTCTCCATCTAAACTGATGAAAATTGATAAACATCAGCAATTTCTATCTGAACTATACAGATGAAGCAGAGCATTTGAAGCCCAGAACTAAAGTAACTGAAAATAGACTGTGGATAGTTACAGATAACATCACTGTATTTAGTACCAGAGACACAAGTCTGAACTTTGTCACTAAGCTGCAGAAGCAGTAATACTAACACAGGGCTTTTCTAAAGCAACTTTCCTTTGAAGAGGTAAAAGGACGCAGGACTGATAAAACCTCGTATCTGCAGGGAGTATCCCTGACAGACTGCAATAGCGAGGGGATGATTTGTGCAGCAACACACATTCAGTGCAGTCAAGGTCTACCCGTGTTAGGTCCCTAAAGTAAACAATCTACTTTCTTTAGGGCAGACCATGAAGGAGGTTGTATTGCAGAGCAAATCATTTAACTGAGGTAGAATTTAAATGATTGAGAACCACAAAACACGTACCTGAATTGCTATAGATGTTCCTTTCAACAAAATTGAAAAGGGCATTATAGTTACATATGCTGCATGGGCTAAAAGAACAAGTGTCTGAACAACACTGTATAATAAAATGGCCTGCTTTTAAACACAGCATTTACATTGTTATTTTAAATTAGTTATAAAATAGCATCTTAGAACAGTAACTTTAAAATATATATGTAGTTTTCATACCAGTGCCTACTTGAGGTGAGTAAAGAACTTTTTTCTAGTGCTACTCATGTGCACTGTAGGTGTCAGACAGTAAGAATACAGTGAAAGCAATCTTTAAATCAGACAGAGCTCAGCAAATGCTAACAAGAGATGGGTAAGGAAAATTTAAGTCCAATTTGTCCAAAATTCTTGACTATTGTTTCATCATGTATTAAATGAGACAATTAGAAGTTGTGGCCATCAGTACTAGTAGATCACTACATAATTTCTCATTTTATATTAAGTGAGATTTTAATTTCATCTTAATTTTTAACGTTTCAGGTCTTTGAGAACACTCTAGTTTACTCAACTATCCCTTATATTAAAAAGTGCTAGTTAAAAAGATCCCATTTCTCAAAAGAATGAGCAATTCAAATAAAATCAGAAGATTGTCCCCCTCCAAGTAGAGTGTTCATGGAAGTGGCTACCTTGTGTGTTCCATGAGTGATCTGAAGACCAGAGTTTGTTTATAGTATCTCAGATGTGGAAGCTCTTGGATATCCCAGGGCCATTATCATTTTTCTTCAGGCCTTGAAGGAAGCTCGAACTACTCTTCCCTTAAGAGGCTGAGGGGGGCGAAAATTATTCACCATGTGGATCCTCTGGTCTTCCTCACTGGTGAAGAGGAGCATGCGGAATTTCTCCAGCTGTAAATTCAGGTGAAATAATTTCATAGAATCATAGAATTGTTCTGGTTGGAAGAGACCTCCAAGATCATCAGGTCCAACCATTAACCTATCACTACCAAGTCCCCCACTAAATCATATCCCTTAGGGCCTCATCTAAACATCTTTTGAATACCTCCAGGGATGGGGACTCCACCACCTCCCTGGGCAGCCTGTTCCAATGCCCGACAACCCTTTCCGTGAAGAAATTTTTACAAATATCCAATCTAAACCTCCCCTGGCGCAACTTGAGGCCATTTCCTCTTGTTCTGTCGTCTGTTACTAGGGAGAAGAGTCCAACCCCCATCTCTCTACAACCTCCTTTCAGGTAGTTGTAGAGAGCAATAAGGTCTCCCCTCAGCCTCCTTTTCTCCAGGCTAAACATCCCCAGTTCCCTCAGCCGCTCCTCATAGGACTTGTGCTCTAGACCCTTCACCAGTTTCGTTGCTCTTCTCTGGACATGCTCCAGCACCTCAATGTCTTTCTTGTAGTGAGGGGCCCAGAATTGAACCCAGTACTCGAGGTGCGGCCTCACCAGGGCCGAGTACAGGGGGACAATCACCTCCCTACTCCTGCTGGCCACACTGTTTCTGATACAGGCCAGGATGCCATTGGCCTTCTTGGCCACCTGGGCACACTGCTGGCTCATATTCAGCCGGCTGTCGACCAACACCCCCAGGTCCTTTTCTGCTGGGCAGCTTTCCAGCCACTCCCCCCCAAGCCTGTAGTGTTGCCTGGGGTTGTTGTGACCCAAGTGCAGGACCCAGCACTTGGCCTTGTTGAACCTCATACAATTGGCCTTGGCCCATCGATCCAGCCTGTCCAGGTCCCACTGTAGTGCCTGCCTGCCCTCCAGCAGATCAACACTCCCTCCCAACTTGGTGTCGTCTGCAAACCTACTGAGGGTGCACTCGATCCCCTCGTCCAGATCATTGATAAAGATATTGAACAGGACTGGCCCCAATGCTGAGCCCTGGGGAACACCACTTGTGACTGGCCTCCAACCGGATTTAACTCCATTCACCACAACTCTTTGGGCCCGGCCATCCAGCCAGTTTCCTACCCAGCACAGAGAATGCCCGTCCAAGCCATGAGCAGCCAGTTTCTCCAGGAGGATGCTGTGGGAGACGGTGTCAAAGGCTTTACTAAAGTCCAGGTACACAATGTCCACAGCCTTTCCCTCATCCACTAGGCAGGTCACCATGTTGTAGACTTTATTGCTTAAGAGGGCAATCGATATTAATGTTTTTTAAAAAGGACCACAGGAAAGTATTCAGTACATTTTAATCTGTTAATAGAACAGGTTCAAGCAAAGATCCTAGAGAATATTAACAGAAAAAACAGAAGCCCTGATTATTGAACAGGCTGATTATTCACAGGGTAATGGCCTTAACTTAGCCCCATTGCAAATCAAAACAGTCACTGCCTGTTTATGCAGTGTTGAATCCTACAAGAACTGGGAGAGTATCAAAAGTTTACCTGTTTCTCAGAAATGCTGATGGGTTCTTTCAGCACTATCCACGTTACACTCTCATTAAGGGGTGGTGTTGTCAAAGAACCAAGGTATGTCCAATAATCTAAACTCAAAGGCAGGAGACATTTGGGGTTGAAGCTTCTAAATTGAGCTTTTGTTCCCTGGGAAAAAAAGATGCTTGAAATTTATCTTTCCCCTTTTAAACGCACGTTAAAGAACTCTTTTTGAAAGAGAAAAAATGCTAAGGTAATATTAAAAAGTAGGGGAAAGGAAGAGACTATAAAGATTTGGTTTCCTTACAATAACTGTTATCTAAGAGTAGCATGGCAAGTGTAATGCCTGCTGCTGGCTTACTGGACTTTGAGTTCTTGCCCCATTGCCTCTAACAAAGTTCAGCTGTTGTCACAAGAGGTCTAAAAATAATGCAGGAAGTGTATTCTGTGTATAGTGTTCATTGTGAGCTATAGATAATATCACAGCAGAATTCCTTGTCTCATTACTTGCTATTTTCTATGCTTCCCATCTATTTCAGCAGAAAATTTGAAACTATGGAAAATTTGGCCCCAAACAGTCATTGTCTGCTAGGACAAATATTGGCTTTAAAAAAATCAAATGTTCAAGTCTAAAACCAGAGGAAGATGGATCAACCAAAAGGCCAGTAGAAATAGAAGGAGGTGCTGCCTAAAGTAGTGATTGCTTTAACTACCACAGTGTAGGGCAAGATTTTTCAGCCTGTAGGAGTATCTGAAAGGTCCTTAGTCACTCAGAAAGCACTGTCCAATTGTCTGTAAAATTGCTCATGAGTAACAGAATGAGCAGCTTATACCCAGTGGCAAACCTGCAGACCTTCCATCACTACAACTGAGGGATAACTATTTCTTTCCTGCAAGTGGAAGAAATCACTTAAACATCAAAGTATCATTTAGTGTGTCTGCAGCCTACATAGTGCTGTGTAACTGCCTTCATTTCCTGTCTTTCACAAGCATATACAGAGGAGCAAGAAATATGTCCACTCAAGTACTAGATATAGTTTATTTTGCATATTAGAATTTATGCATGTTATAGAATGCATTAACCTCATGTAAATCCAGAAAGGATAACATTCGTAGTGGTCTAATCAGTCTGTACTTGAGAAAGTGCAGCAGGTATCAATCTTCAGCAAAGCTCTCAGATACATCTGGCTAAAGACCACCTTCAGGTATCACTGTAAGATTAGACTATCTTAGGACCTCATTAAGATTGTCCTCTGACAGAGCTTTGCAGCAGAAGATAGACAGCCAGCTTTGACTTGTTCAAGGCTAGGCTCAATGGAAAAGAATTATTTTGCTGAGTATAAGAGCTGAGCCTGAAGGGTCATGGAGCTTTTGATTTTGGATACTCTGGGAAAGACAGAACCTCTGAATGACCAGTGGGTTCAGCATAGCCTTGGGAGGCACCTGAGATTAGGCAAATAAGCTGAACTTTGGAGGGGAAGAGGAGAATACAACTGTAGGGATGTTCTAATGATGGGAGGATTTGTGGTGGGTGATTTTCCATTTTTGTCTCAAACATGTACATGAGCTGGATTTTTAAAGGATATCTGAGAAATAGTTAAATTTAAAGAGCTTAAAACTTACTTTAAATTTTACCATGTAAAAAGCATCAGTGAGTCTGTTCATATTGGCATGCTCTTTCCCAATCTAAAATAATGGAATAGACAGGTTAAATGACTATAATTAAGCTTTGAATAGGTGTTGTTTTCTTATCTGAATCTCAACATTCCTACTAAAGTAAGTTTAACAGCAATTTGCAATGAGTTACTGCTTCCAATAAGTCATCTGTTTTCCTTAAGCACTTCTTAAATACATGGCTTGATTCTCAAACACTTGACAGCATAATGCTTTTCATCATCTAAACATGCTATTTTTGTGATTCTTACCTCCAAGAAAACACCAACTACTGCCAAGCCATCTGGAGCTGCTGCTGCTTCTCCAAATGTTGCATATTTTCTGGCATTCCAGTGAACTAAGTGGAGCTTTAAAGAAAAATAACAAAAAAGAATTAAACAAATTAGTGATAGAAGCTGTGAACATAGGTTGTCTCATGTTACAGGCACTAATGGTCATTCATAACAGAATGTAGGTTTTGCTCTAAAGGCATCTTTGGAAAGATGAGCAAGTTCAATCTTTTGGACCAGTCCGTAAGCATGGACAGACACTAGAAGTTTCTATATATCAGCCTAATTGGGCATTAACCCTGTGACCCAGCTTCCCTGGTATGGGCCTTCATCCCATGAAGCACTATGCTCCAGTACTCACTGGTAGACTCCAGGATGCTACACTGTGGTATTTGGGATAGATTGTGCGGGGAAAGGCCTGTGCCTTGTCCTAGCTTTGCAGAACTGTCTCAAGAGCACTCAGATGAAGCCATTTCTAAGCTACAGATAGCACCAACATGGTTGTTTCACAGGTTGTGATCATCAGCTGAAGCTTAAGCTAACTGTGCCAGGTAGCGGAGTTATACATGGCTTCTCAGCATCATGTGTGTCAGTATATCCTTCCCATCTGTATAAGTAAAAGGATGCAATCAATTGTGTGCAGCAGGCTAATAACTGCACAGCAAAGGACTGTTTGAGGTGCTGTGTGAGCACAGCAGCTAAACTGTGGCGCTAGCTGTGTCCTGTTGACTAGGATAAGATGGCTGAGAATCTTGGAGAAAGGGCTGCACTGGGGGCGTAAGTTTGCATTCTAAAAACCAGGGTGATCAACAGATAACTTAAGTGCAAGGAGGTAAAATTCTCATTAAAGTCTGTGTGCTGACATAACCATGGTGAGTAAGCAATTGGAATCCTAAGAGACATGCAGTTCCCACTGCAGAAAAGTCATTCGTCCGACAGCATTTGCATGAATTAATCCCATCTGTAAAAAACATCCATTCACCTCACATGGAAAAGGTTGCCATCAATTGTATGCTCCGACCCCCTGGCTGTGCTTTGTCCCCCAGTGAAAGTGAAACTGCTTTAGCCGAAATGGATTCTCAAAGGGACCACCACTGATTGCTAGGCAGAGGAAAAAAGAGGAAAAGCTTTAAGCATTTGGCTTTTTAGCTTCCTGTTAGTAAAACTAACCACTGTTGGCACAACAGTGGAAAAAAGCCAAGCAGCATCTCTCAGTGCCAATATGAAAGATATGCATCATCCAGACGTTCAGAAGGGTTAGATTCTTAATGAAAGCACCTGAATTCATGTAAAAATTTAAATCAAAAAACATTGAGTGGTTACTGTACAGAATTTAATAGCTTTTTTTGAAAGAGTATATTTGACATATGAAGATGTGCTAGCTTTGTTACAGTTATGCCTTTCTTGTTAAACACAATAAATCCCAGTTGAATATTAAAAAATAAATCACAATTTGAAATTCATGTACCTAGACTATTTTTGACAGTTGCTACTTGAGATGTTATGCAAAAGAGTAGGTATCTTGCGCATCATGTAGGACAATTCAGCTAAGTATTTCCTCTTAGTGTCTTTCCTTCCTGTGGAAGATATCTATATTCTGTTTCCTTTAAATACCTGATCCCATAAAAGAGGTAATAGAATAGCTTGTACTTTACATGACACTATTCAGAATCTCAAATCACCTTATAAAGGTGAGGAAATGCTACAGAGAAACTTCATACATAATTTAGAAATAACATGTAAGAACAGATGAATGTTTAAGATGTCACCTATAGAAGATACTTTATTAACAGCATCAGTAATCCTCCTGCAATTTTATATGGCACTAAATCAAATATTTTGCCCAACAGACATGAAAACCTTATATTGTTAAGGTTTCTTATATTAAGAAAATTAAAATTACATTTAGTATCTGTAAAGCACTTATCCTCAGTGTAGTCCATAACTTTTTATTAAAAAAATTAAAGCTGGGGCTTGCACAGTGCTACCACATGTGGATAGTTCCAGCTGGCTTTTATGGAGGAAACTGGTCTTGCCAAAGCAACATTTTAGTATTAATTAAGAATATAAGTACCTCTAGTATGTTTTTCTGAACTTAGCAATGGAATGCATCACCTGTCTCAACATTATTTTAATAAATCTAGCTGTGATGGGTTACTGTCAAAATTGTGTTGTGCCATTTATGCAGAGCTGTGAATCACTAGATCTATTTCAACACAACTAAACACTTTAAACCACATTTTCCACTCCTAGCAGTCTTCTTCCTTGAAAGTGTTATTAAAACAAGGAATGTGCTTAGTGTAGAAAGGGCAGAGGTCTTCATTCTTGCATGTGTTCTATCTCTAAATGCAGAGTAATAGATGATGTTCTTAAACTTATAAGGCTGGATAAAGTTCACTGTTATGTAGATATAGCTCAGCTTAGAATTGCACAACAGTAGTTAGCAAGCTAAGATAATACTTCCAGATATGTTTTACAAATTCTCTTTGTAGGGTGACATGCTTAATGGATCTGTGTAGTAAGATTTTGGAAAATGCACATCTAGTCTTCTCCTTGAATTCAGTGAAGATGCTTGAAAACCTGACCATTCAGTTGGGCAGTTTCTTAGATTCATTCCAGAAGAGAACTTTTAAAACAAAACAGCTGGAATTTTAACCTCCAGCCCTTATTTCAAAGGGTTACCAGCACAGACAAGTCACTTGACAGAAAAAGTAACTTGTTTTGAGTATCTAGGATATCCTATTTAGCAAGAATCAATAACACACCCAAATGGAAGAGGAAATCAGCTGATAGGTTTAAATTTTGGAGTGTTTTTTTAAAATGCACTCTTTCCATCTATCAGCTACTTCATCTCCATTTGAATGCTCTTCCCCTACCCCCCAGATGTAAAAGCAAGGTCTACCATGGAAGTAGAATTAACAGAAGTAATCAATCACTTAAAATGTTTATATTCTCTGCCAAGAGTTAAGAGACAAGAATAATATACAACTGCAGATAGTCCAACATCCACAAGCTGCTACCAACTCAGAATTAGGTAGAGATTTTATAATTTCTGAATAAACTGAATTGCTATGAGGCAGGGAGGAAGAAGAAAACAATGCAAGGTAACAGTTAGTGACAGATCCAGATATAACTTGGTGTAGTGGACTATGATTATGACGACTACACCGTATGGTGTGATCTCTGCTAATCCTCTTCTCTTCCCTACCCCTGTGGATGGAAACTGGGCAGTGAGCCAGACAGAGGCAGCACATGTGTTAGCATCTTTGATTTGGATGATCACAGGAACAGGGTAGGGAGGAGTGTACATACTTACTCTGCATGCTGGATGTGGTCTAGGAGTGCTGGAGAGATGCATGGACTCCCTCTCTAGCAAGCTGACAATCCCCATTTAAAAGGGAAGCACTGCAAACAAACTCCTGCTTTTCCTGGTGCAAGAGCTTTTCCTAATGCAGAAACACTATTCTGCTGTGCAGTATTGCATTGCTAGAGAGACTCAAGTGAAGATAAGAAATGTGAAGCTCAAGAAGACAAAATATAAAGGGCTCTGGTCATATGCCTTGCTCTAAACTGAAATTATACATCATATAAAATATACTGTACAGGATGTACTTAACTGTTTCCCTCACTAAGTCAGAAAATGGTATTCTGAGTTAGTTTGCTATGTGTTAGTCTCACCTGTCTTGTCATCAGTGTCTTCAAACTCAACCATAACTGAATGGCCATTGTTGGAAATGTTGAGAGATGTACATGATTCATAGGAGATAATAAGTGGCTTCAGATCAGGGTCATAAACTGCTCTTGCAGAAACGATATCAATAGGTGACTGGCGGTTCCCTTGGGCAATAGGATAAGATTTGTGCCATTCTGAAGGTCCTTCAAAAAAGAAAGAAAGGCAAGCACCATTATTTTCTTCCTACTATACACAAAATAATCATTACAGGTTTTCATGAGGCTTGAAGTAAAGCTTGCTGAGCAGGAGTGACTTGAAAGTTTGGTATCTGAGAAGTTCACTTAAATTCTAAGCCAGTGTGTTTTTATTAGCACAAACAGGCTGCAACAAGATGGGGGATTCAAATATCTTATACAAAACACTGAGTAAATCACAGCACATCAGACTGCTCTATTTTCAGTTACTTGTGCCACTAATTTTTCTGCAAAGTTTGTAATTACGTTGCTAAGGTATCTGAAGACTGAGGTGGGTGCAGGTGTAAATACACTTGCATGCACACATACACTTCCCCAAAGAAACAGCATTTAATTCTTCCTGGGAAAGATAGTGTAAAAGCTCTGGTGATTCAAATTAAATGCAGATGACTCAATCTCTTAGCTACTGACTATGCAGTTATTTTTAAAACCATTTTATGACTGCAGTAAATCTTTGAGGCAGCTTCATTCTTCACTCACGCCCATAATGGTATCTCTCTACCCTGAGTGAAGGGTACCAGTGCAATAATTAACATTTTTTGACTTCCTGACCCAATAGAGTGGGGGAAAGATCAATTTAATAACACAGCTCTCTGCTGCCAGAGCTGGAGCATTCTTACGCTGTTTGAGATAACAAAACCTTATCTGTATCAAAGAATTACTTACTCTTACCACTTCTTTTCCTACTTTGGCATGGTAGTGCAAGAAGCAATTCAATTCTTTTACCGCTTATGTTCAGAAAGTATTAACATTAGCAATATTACTTTAAGATTCCCAAGAAGCACATTTTGAATTGTAGCATTCTCACATACTTTCACAAGTGGAAACTTTTTTAATCAAGCACAGGTATTTACCCGCCTTGAGTTTATGTAACAAAAACAGTGATCTATTATACTCTTATTTGTTTTTGGCATTTTCTGAAATGCTAAGCTTATAAAATAATATCTTTTCTCAGCCTGCCTATAAAGCAGATTTAGGATTTAAACGCTGTTACACAAGCTTATATAATATAATTTCTCTTATGAGCTTTGTAAGAATACACATGGCTTTATTACTACTACCTATATGCCTAAACACATAACACTATGTACTAGCACTAACCAGCTTCACCTAGCGTTTAAACTTGCTTTTGGACTCACAGAAACTAAAATAGCTGCAGTTAAGACAGAGAGACTGGCTCCTGAAGGTTATGCAAAAGACTTTTGTTGGACACTCAGCAGCTAAAATAATTGCTGTCAAAAGAGAGAGACACTCCTGAAGGTTATGCAAAAGATGGTCTTATTGGATACCACCAGTCACTCATCCATCCTTCTCTGTAAAGGATACAGGTGCTATAAAACACTATTGCAGGAATCTTTCAGTAGCTTCACATATCCTCTCACTCTCTGATACACATTCTTGGAGGTGGGAAGCAAAGGAGGATGACTAAATTAAAAACTGTCAAATCAGAAAGCATAAGTTGGTCTATAAGAGATCTCTGATACTGATCTGTACAATTTATTGATGTTCTAGAAATATGTAACATATACCTTATTTAATTCACTTCTATGGAAGCTTAAATATCACATTTCAACAGCCACACAGGTTCAGAATATCTATTACTGCTCTACTAAATCTTCTTTTCTTAAGAGAATTGCTTTTGGAGAGACAGACACAGTTAATCCTTTTCATAACAGCTTTTTGGAAAGGGACCCATCTGTAATAACTGCAGCCTGGAAAAAAACCACTCAGTACTACTTCCCTCAGTTTTGGAATGTTGATTGCAACAATGAAAGGCAGCAGGCATCAGTTTGTGCATCTTTTGGTGCCACTTTCTGGGTGCTATTTATTATCAATAAAGTAATTAATTACCTGCTGTATATACTTGATGCTTGCAGACATTGAAATGCAGGCAGCTCTGCAGGGCTCAGGCAACAGTTCTAGAAAGAAAACGAGTGGGGGAAGAGAGAGAGAGAGATGCAGCATGGAAATGCTATAACCTACCGTCATCCTGCCCATATCCCCAACTGTGGTGGCCAGTCATTATAGGGGAGCTGCACCCTGCTTTGCTCTCAGCTCTTTGAGCAGGGCACTGCTGCTTACCTGCCTTTATAACGGCTCACCGTGGGATAGGGTCAGCCCCTTAAAGATACAGAGCAACCAAAGCAATTCCTGCAGGACAGGGAAAGCACTCACCTTCCTCCTGCTCCCAACTTTGCTGCTCCTGCTCCTGCTGCTGCTCACTCAGCACAGGACAAGGAAAATGTAAAACTGAGTTAACTGAAGTCCCAGAACTTAGAGAGGAGCCAAGACTGTCCAGTGTTATGGGGATCAAATTTAGGAAAAAGTTACTACTTTTTGATTTTCCCATTCTACACTACAAGGAAGCAAGAGCCATAACCTGCTCTGAGCATCAGGACACAGTAACGTGTGCGGATTGTAATGGGAACTGCCCTTCTCACTTTTATGTTCTGCAGGGGGAAACATCACCTAGTTACTGCCTCTCTTTTCTTAAACGCTCTCTCCAGCTGCAAAAAATGAATGATGTTTCCACCTGATTTGTAATTAAAACTTCAGAATCAGTGCTTAGATGAGATGGAGAACATTCTCATCTCAGAAAAAATTACTTGTGCTACTTTTAAACAAGGTAAAAATCACAACATTTAAGGATAAATTGGCAATCTGATTTTTTTTTTTCTTTATAACTCTAAAGAAACTTTTAAAAAAGACAAAAATAAAAGTGTGTTATATTAGGGAACAGAACACAGCAGACTCTAGAGAAAGAAGCTGATCTGTGAAGCCTCAGTTATCTGGTATGAACCAGTAGTTGCCTGCACCCTGCTAAACCCATGAAGGGGCTACAATGAGATACCCAATCGACAGCTGTAAAATGTCTTAAGACATCTTTGTGGCAAGAAAAATGGCTCATTGGTAGTAATTTTGTTAGACCTGAGGAAACGCTGTCTGGCAAGGCTACATTTTATAAACATAGTGATTTTCACAAAGACAATAGCACACATAAATAGGGATTCTTCTATTATGCAATCAAGAAAATGGAAGAAAAAATCAATGAAAGCATTTTGTGCAACTTTTATGTTGTGGTACTGCCTTGTAAGAATTTCCTTTTTCAGGAGCTTTCCATAGGATTCAGCTATAAAACCTTTGAGATTCACTGATGCTAGCTAAATCACTCAGTAAGGGATGTAAACTGCCGTAAAGGTATCCACAGAGTAGTTCTGCAATGACCTACTCAGGTCAACTTCTCAATTTATTTCGGTTAAACTGCTGTGATCTACTCGGGTCCCGGCATAGGCCTGACGCACCAGGCACTGACACTGCGGGTATGTCTGTGGCCAAGCAGCCTGCGCACACAGGTCCTCATGGTGACTCAAATGCTGGAAGGAGCGCAGCAGCGCTGCCATTGGGTTAAAATACCTTGCTGCTTAGTAGGACAAATGTGCTGCGAGAAGTTGTGATGCTTTGGTTCTTATCCTTGTGTGGCTCTGCGCTGTGTTTGTAGACAGGGAAGCCAGATGTAGACAGAGTCAGCCAGATGCAGAGTCAGGAAAGCTCTTCTAGACTATGGGGAAAAGTACAAAAAATACCAGCTTACCAGTGAAAAGAAATGGAAGAGGAATTTTCCATATTAAAAAAAAGCAGACTATAGATTAGGGAAAACTGTATGCAATATAGGGAATACTGAGCAACTATTTTCAAGAGAAACTTAAAACCAGGCTCAGATCTTGCTCGCAGGGCACAGTGCCACTGAAGTGGCCCAATGTCTACGTGCATTTGACACCATTCACCACTTCAGCTTTTATCTTCTCACATTCAAAAACACATAGATGTCTACATACGCGGACTACAAAGGCAGGGCATAGGAAGAACTCTGAGACAAGAGAAAACATGCTGAAGACATGGCAGGAAGAGGACTCCACAGAATGGAGGTTTAAATGGTTGAATTCAGAAAAAGTGAAAAGGGGGAGCGACAGTACCTGAGAGGAAAGAGGAAAATAGCTTGAATAAAATTTTAGCTATAAATGATAGCCAGTGTGTATATGATGGTTTAATGTGCTCCTCCATCCAATCAGCCTTCTCTCTTTTTGAGGAAAATATTAAGTTTTCCTTAAAGCTAGGGTAATACTGCTGCTTATACAAATACCACATTATTCTGTAACCCTGATGCCTCTTGAGCCTATTGGCTGCCTCTAAGAAAGGATTTTAACTGATTCTGTTCTCATATTACCATTTATCACTTCAAAAGTTGTGGTAGTAATCTAATTCTGATCTCAATTTTACCAGCTTGAGTCGAGGATAATTACATCACACTCATGAACTTATGGAAGTGAGAAGAACAGAGTGGTAGGTGCTTAAAGGGTGGATTTCTCCAATGCTGAGTTAAAAGTGAAGTAATCGTGATTTCCACAAATTTCTCACAGGCTTTGACTACATCTCAAACGTGTCTGCTTAGCAGTGAATGGCAGGAAGATGTAGTTCCATCCAGTACAGTGAAACATTTCAAGCTACCTTAAAGAATAATTCTATTTTCCCCAGTCTTCATACTTACAGTTTTATTCCTCTTTGACAGCAATGATGAGTGAACAGAGCAGCAGCCTAGGACAAATACACATGTTGTTCTTCTGAACCTGTCACTATGTTCTGATACTGAGCTAACAATAAATACTTCAGTTTTCCCATCCCTATATATGAAATAATTTTCTTTATGATTTAATTTGAACTCCCTTTATTAAAATTGCTATATAAGAACTAACCATTACAGTTAGAAAGCTCCAAGTAAGATTGGAATGCCAAGTAGAAGTTGAGCATATTAAACTTTGCAGGTTTGAGGAAATTGGATTTTTGAATCTCTAAGGCAAGTTGTCTCTATAATACAGATCTGGAGCCATTGGGAGGTATTCGCACGAGGAGATCATGTCACTTGAGGATAATGCTTTTGGTATCTGTTACTGCGTCACCATAGAGGGGCAGGACTGCATCTTAGGAGATGTAAAATGAAAGAATAATTATTTGTTTCCAAGGTGAATGGCTAAATGGCACTCTAAGTGTATTTGCTTAAGTAACTTGGCAATTATCTTTGCTGAGCACCTTTAATAATGGCGACATACATTTGAACGAGGTGTCACGTGCGTTCTTTGTTTAATGCATATGAATGTGCCTGATGTGTCATTGCCTATTAACAAAAATATGGCAGAAATACAGCCAGTTTGGGTACAGGCTGCTCACTCTAGAGCCTTTGAGGTACAATAGATAGGAGCAGATTAAACGTTAAAACATTCATCACTCCAGAGCTTGCCTGCACCTCAGGTTCTTGAAAGAGTATCTTGTTGATCCAGGCAGCTCATCTCTCTTCTTACATTGCCATTACTAATGCTGGCAGTTTCCAAATGGGAGTTATACTAAGGTGACATCTGTTCCTTATGTATGGATTAAAATAATTTATAATGAAACCAGAAACTGCACAAAAATACTTCACAAGGTAAATATAAACAGGAGGGTGTACTGCCAACACTAAACATTAAAAAGCAAAATCTTTCCAGATTTTTTTTCATTTTTTAGTATTTTATTTAAAAAGTGACTGCCTGCACTTGTTGATTGACAATAGAATTTTCAAATTTTATATTCTCAAGTTCTTCTTTGCAAACATAAAAACGTGATGACTGTATACTGAAATTCTCATGCATCCAGCGTAACTTCAGGAGCTGAAAGTGGTAATGCTTCTCCCACAGCTACGTAGTGAGATTCATGAGATTTCTAAGGGAAAGAACTCAACATTTATTTACTGAGAATCCCTTCCTGGCATAAGGGGGGCGGGGCGAAAGGTCCCTAAGGAAAGAAGGGATTGAGAAGAAAAGAACAAAAAGGACATGCATAAAATGAATGGACAATTTTGCTTGAATAAAATATCGGCCCAGGGGGGCGAGAGGAAAGAAGGAATTATTTGGAACATTCTTGGGAAAGTGGGGCAGAAAAAGAGGAACGGGGTACCTCGCTCCCCAGGAGCTCCCAGCCTTCACATGCCATTTTTTATTATTACTTGTCTTTGACTTTTAAAGCTGTATACACTTGGCTGCTTTACACCAGAAATGGGGACTACATTTTGGAACTAAATCTGAAATAACAATTCTTATAATTTATGGTTTGTCCAGTTGAAACTGTATAATTGTAGCAGATAGCAAGAACAGAACGAGACGGCTTTTGATTTTGGTAAACAGAACATTCCTGCAAATATTGCAACAGTCACTGAAATTTCAACAGCGGGAAGGATTTACTTTGACACAGCAAACACAAAGCCTGAGAACAGTGAACTTCGGAAGAGATACTGTATATGGGAAAAGAAAAGAGGAAGCACGGTATTGTATTACAACGTCATCTGCAAGGTACAAAACACTAAATTACAACTGCACTGTTGTACACTTCATTCCAGCAGATATATAGCAAATTAAATTTACTAAAGAGAAGCA
Organism: Phoenicopterus ruber ruber; assembly: GCA_009819775.1. Classification (NCBI taxonomy): domain Eukaryota; kingdom Metazoa; phylum Chordata; class Aves; order Phoenicopteriformes; family Phoenicopteridae; genus Phoenicopterus; species Phoenicopterus ruber. The sequence goes on from CM020227.1 coordinate 13,489,321, forward strand.
GTTTACAAGGATAACAGATACCCTTTCATGGGCTAACAAATCAGCTGGAACGATGCACACATTTTAGGACCTCTCTTTTGTTATTGAACCTTAGTGCCAGAGACGATGGTTGAAATGTTTAAAGATGTGGAAGTTTTCTCTTTTTTTTTGTACACTTTCACAGTACAATCTATATTGATCCTATATGGAAAGATTTTCATGACAAGTACATAGATGCAGCAGATTTCAGATTTTATTGTCTCAGTAGTAAATAGAAATAATTGCAATAATGTACACCATGTCTGCAAAATACATCTCAACTGATTTTTCTGAATGCAGGTATCTGCAGGGCTTCTGACTCAGGCTGCTGTAAAATGCTTCAAAACTTCGTACCAGAAAGCGGGTTGAGAGATGAAGAGAAATACCCGTTTTGAACATAAATTCCGGGAATGGCATCCTATCTTTAGAACATTCCTGAAGGAAAGAGCATCCTATGTTTCTATGCTCGTGACTCCCACCAGCGTCAGTGTTCCCCAGACATCCAGGCCTGCCTTGTCAGCATCATTTTTTTCTACCGTTTTCCAAATCGCCATCTCAAATTCCATTGAAAACGGTGGCGGCTCTTCTCGTATCCCGACTGGGTTTGGTAAAATCTTCGTGTCAACAGGAACGCTTTCACCTATTTACACAAGATTGAAGCAACGCCCGTGACTCACAAGAGAAGCCACGGGACGAATCCTGCAGCCCCGCAGCGCAGCCCAAGGTAACTCACGATCCCAGCCGGGGCGCCAGAGGCCCTCGGGCCCGGTGCCCCAGGTCAGGCGGGCCCCGCCGGGCGCACGCAGGCAGCCGCAGGACGTTTAGCGCAGCCGGGCGCCACGGAGGGCGAGGCGCCCGTGGCGAGCAGCGCCGCGCGGGGCAGCCCGCGGGCACCGCACGTTTCCCGCAGAGACTACCCGGGCAAGGTGCCTGCGCCCCGCGGGCGTTGCCCGGCGCTGAGGAGGAGGAAAGCCGAGGAGGCCGGTTCCGCGGCACCACACGCCGCCCCTTGGCGGGGCCTGTCCGCTCCCACGAGGGTCCCCCTCGCCCAGCCCCACGGCCCGGGCCGGCCGTCCTCCGCCCCCCGCCGCGCCGCGCCCCCGCCTCCCGCCCCGGCGGCCCCATAGCGCCCCCGCGCATGCGCCCGCCTGCGCCTGCGCAGCGCCTGCCGCAGGGGAGCGTGCGGCAATGGCGCAGCCGGGCAAGGCCAGCCTGAAGGAGCAGAGATACGACCGGCAGCTGAGGTAGCGCGGCGGGGGCTGCTGCGTGCCCCGCTCCCGAGCTGCTGGGAGCCGCCCGCGCTCCGCGGGGCTGCCGCTGTCCTGGCCGGGCGGCGGGCGGGCTGCCGCGGCGCCTGGCCCTGCCTCTCCCTGCTTCTCCCTCTCGCTGCAGGCCAGGCCGGGCCGGGGGCCGCAGCCCGCGCTCCCGCGGCTCTGGTTGCCGGTTCAAGCGACAGGCCTTCCCCGCGGCCGCTTGTAAGGAGGGGCGCGGCGGGCGGCCCGCCTGTGGCTGCGCTTTGCGGGCAGGGCCGCTCGGCGCCGCCCGCTGAGCTCCCCGGGGGAGCCCGCGGAGGGGGCGGCTGTGTCCGCAGTAGCCGTGCTGGTGTGGGCCGGTCCTTACGGGTTCGCCGAGCGGCTGCGTGAATGTTTGTGCCGGCATGGGGCAAGGAGGCAGAAAGAGCAAAGTTAAATGAGAGAAGGGCGGCTTGGGGCGGAGCCAGCCGGCGTTCGGAGTGCGGCGCGGGTGAATTGCACGCGCTTGCGTACGTCTGAAGGCCTGGGGAGTCGTTGTAGCGCTTGGCCGCGTCTCTGCAGTAGCTTCGTTTTCTGCAGCTGAAGAGGGTAAAATTGCTGCCCGTGTGAAGTCAGTGGGGCGTTTGTGACTGAGTACAGGCTGACTTCAGCCTGAATGTTACTTTGTAGATGCTTTAAATACATTACCAAACTCATCAAGACTGATTTTCGTCTCCTTGTACATTTCAGTGTCTTGTATTACAAATTATAAAAAATATAAAAATGCATTCTTTATAATAAAACTTAGGAAAAAGAGAGCATTCAGTTTGGGGATAAAATTGTGTAAGGAGTGTTTTGACCCATGCTGGTGTTTAAAAAGTTAAATATGTTACAACAGAAAAGGGTGTGTGCATTCATGTGGTGTAGAGTATAAAGATGGAGAAAATGAAATGTCAGTAAAATTGGGTTGCTCTTTAGAAAGTTTCAAGTTTGTCACAGTAAGTTTTGTTAAGAAAAGCTTATTTTGTTTAGCGCTGTTTAGCCCCTCTCAACAGTGAATGGAAGGTAGTATGCTAGTCTCCATTTGTGATTGTTTAATTTTGTTTCATTTCTTTATATTGGCTTTACAATCTGAAATGAAATAATTTCAGAATGTTTCTGTCCCCATATAGATTGTGGGGTGACCACGGACAAGAAGCTTTAGAATCTGCCCATGTTTGTGTGATAAATGCAACAGCGACAGGAACCGAAATACTCAAAAACTTAGTGCTACCAGGTAAGTAGATATCTCTTCTCTATTTTCTTTGTAATGTATCTGATAATTTCATAATGCCTAGTTATTCATAGTAATTTTTTTTCCCCTGAGGTATTGGTTCATTTACAATTGTCGATGGGAATCGGGTCTCTGGAGAAGATGTCGGAAATAAGTAGGTTTGTTACTAGTTTCCAATATAAATTGAGAAGTAACAGGGTTTCATAAGTAGTGCCATCTCTGTACTTCTTAAGAAATCCTATAAAATTCTTAATAACTTTAAAAGCTTCTATATATTTCTCCAAGTCTTTTATAGTTTTGGATGTTTGTATGCTCAATCATTTTGATATTAGCTGGTAAATTTTACATACTTTTTTTAGTTGCTGTTTTTGTATCTTACAGGTCTGTTTTCTTCACACATCAAGCTTATAAAGGCAATGGTCCACTCAATATAAAAATATTTTAAAATAACTTGTTTGCTGTAATCTTGAGATGTGACAATGCAAGATTTGCTTGTGTTTCAGCATGGCTAAATGTATTTGCTGTAATTTTGGTGATGAAAATAACTTACTTTTCATTAGTTTGTCACGGTGAAACTGACCGATAGCCATTTATTAGCTTTCATAGCTTTGAAAGGCTGTGTGCAGCAGGGGAGAGGATAAGAAATTCTTTACAAATCCTATAAAAAATAATTTGCTTACTAATTCTAGATCACATTCTCTTACGGTTCAGGTAGATACCTACACATATCTGTCTACTTACAGGGGTTATATGAGACGGAAGGATATTCCATTACACGAAGAAATTAATATTAATGGGTCTTTAATTAGCCTAGTGAAAAAGAATCTGCAGTGTGATCCTGGCTTCTAGAGGAGTTTGGCATGTCTTATTTTTCAGATTTGTGGCTCAGGCATTGGAGAGTTTCCTTAAGAAACTGGTCATGAGGAAAATACAGCAGTGGTGGGGAGAAGAAAAGCAGATTTAAGGGGGAACTTGGTTTGTTGTGTATGAGAGCCAGCAACATATTCTGCACTACCAAATGTAGCTTTAATGTTGTTTATCTTCAAAATAAAACTTCACATGTAACTCTTTTTCTTGTCTCCTTTTCAGTTTCTTTTTACAAAAAAGCCATATTGGTCAGGTAAGGAGGTAACAAATGTCACTTTAGGTGTATTGGAAGCATGAAAGTCTTGAGTAAATACTCAAATGTAGTATTATGAGTAATACTAAGAACATTTATGTGTAGGTTAAAATCTATTTATTCTTTGACGAAATTCCCCATGCTTATTTTTTAGTTGCTCATAAGTGAGAAGATAAGCTCAATTCTGGCAAGATTGAATGGAAAAAATGAACAGGATATGGTTAAAATCTTTGGAAGGATATGGTGGAAGAGAACTGTGGTTGAAGGAGTAAAGCTAAGGGGGCATGGGGGGGGAATCACAAAGACAAGAGAGTACAAAAGGCATGGGTAACTCCTGGAAATTAATAAATAGCTGTCACATAATTCTTGTTTTTAAAATGCTGTTACTAAAAATGCTCTCAAACCAGTGCCTGCTGTTAAGGGATTTGGTTTTTCTTCAGATAAGCAAGGCTTGGAATAAGAAATCCTAGCTTATGATGAAGTGTGGGTTGTTTTTTTTTTTTAAATGCATGTAGCATATGTGGTACTGATATACTATATAAATTACATTTCAAGAGGTTAAACATTGTTTTGATTGTTCCGAAACAGAATCGTGCCCAGAGTGCCACTGAGCTCTTACAAGAATTGAACAATGATGTTTCTGGAAACTTTGTTGAAGAGGTGTGTTTTCCTAAATTAGTTGTGCATTTCTTGTTACACAATGTGATAAATGTATGAAATAATAGCTATGTGTTGCCTTTGTAATGTTGCAGTTTAAGTAGCTTCATGATAAAACAACATTTGAGGAAGATGATCTTCAGTTATTTGCAAAAAGTCACTTTATGTATTTTAAGCGTTATTTTATAACTTCATCGTAATTTTATAGCTCTCACTTAACGCTTTACATTAAATGTTGAGCAGATTTGCTGTGTATTCAAGAATTTTCACAGTGTTTCCTGACATATTTTCTTTTCCTACTGTTCAGAGTCCAGAAAAACTTCTAGACAATGACCCTGCCTTTTTTAATCGATTTAACTTGGTGGTTGCAACGCAACTATCGGAAAGGTAAGGAATCATCTAAAATTGGTTGTTTGTTTTCATTCAGTTGTAAAAGCAGGTTTCATCTGCAGGCATGTTCTTGCAGGAAAATGTAAACAAAACAGAACTCTGTCATTGTGAAGGAAGGTTACAGTAAGTGATGGCATTTTTCTGTGGACCTTAATACATAGTTTAAAATCTTTTTCAGATCCATGCCTGACTCCTAGGTGCTGTCTCCAGGTGTATTTGTCGATGTCAAGTATTCTTTTGTAGTGAAAGTTTTTTCTGGTCCAAAATCACTGTAACAAGTATTCTTCATATGTAAACCCTAACAGATAATAGGGTCTGTGATAGCTGTAGATTTTTGCAAATGTATTTTACCCTTTGTGTAGCTCTTTCCATTGTACCCATGTATGTAATTATGTTGCCCATATAAACTTTGTCAAGATCAGAAGTTCTTGATTATTTTTTTTTAACCTCTGCTTGCTGAGAGGCCTCTTGCATGCTGCCTTCCAGTAAACAATACAGATGAAAACCAGCAACTCTGAGTACTGAGAAACTTGAGGGAGAAGAGCTTGCTTCTGTTTCGGTAGATAAGCTGCCTCCCCAGAGGCAAGAGGTTGCTGGGTAGATGAATAGTGAAATCTTGCTTTTGTAAGGAAGTGGCTATTGTTCATAGTTCATATATTTTTCTCCCTCCCCCTGCTTACAGAGGAGCTGGAGATACTGTCTGTTACAGCAGTAAGAGCCAATGTGTCTCTTTGAAGTGGCGATTCCCTTGCAGGCATTCGTGAATAAAGAGGATTTCTTACATGCTATTCAAAAACCTCTGATTGGAATTGCCCCTACTGGAAGTTATGTTTCTGCAACACACAGATCTAATTCTTTTTTTATTTCTTTCACAACTCATTGAAGTGTTTTGTTTAATTGATATTTGGAGCATTTGGGAGGATGGAGATAAATAGAAGTAAGCTAATGGATAAATATATTTCTAACCTAGTGTAAATTCACATATAAAATTAATCACCTTATGTGCTTAGAATCATGGTAGTATTCGAGTTTTCTCTTGGAAGACTTCTCTTTCACAAGTGACTTGTACATCTTGTACATCTGAAAAAAAAAAAATTTCCTTACAGTACGTTGCTGCGCTTGGCTGAACTTCTCTGGAATTCTAACGTTCCTCTGCTGGTCTGCAGGACTTACGGACTGGTTGGTTATATGAGAGTCATTATTAAAGAACATACAGGTTAGAGGGTTTTCTGAGATAAAGACTTCTCTAAAAGGTTTAACACTTCAATGTTAATGTCACTTTGACTTTTTTTTTAAATCTTTATCTTGTGATGTATTTAGTATTTGTTATTTCTTACATAGTTTGCAGTTCATCACCAGGAGCATTCTTTGAGGAATGTGTAGAAATTATGAACTGCAACAAGTAGTAAAATCAGAGATTATCCTGATATTAAAGTTAACTTACACAAAACACTTATTTTGAGAATTAAGCAGTTAATCGAGCAGGTGATGCACTGCATTTGATGTGTAGCTCTGTTTTGAAAGCGGGACATAAAACTGAAATGCATTGTGTAATTTTTTTCAGTTGTTGAATCTCATCCTGACAATGCGTTAGAAGATCTGAGGCTGGACAAACCATTTCCAGAACTGAGGGAACACGTTCAGTCTTATGACTTGGATCATATGGACAAAAAGGTTGGTGTGCGGTTTGCACTATGTGCTCTAAGACAGACACAGACATAGAACAGGGATTCTATGAAAATGGCTCTTGGCAGAGGGCTTTTTTTGGTGCCGAGTCTCATCTGAGCAGAGGCAACTGTAGAATCAGTCACGAGATACTATTTTTGGCCTCTGCCCCAAATGTTACAGTCTGTATTTAAATCTTAAGCAAGTGGGGGGCTTGGGAAGTAAGGAATATTCTTGCACAACCTGATCTTTTGTTAGATTGATTCCCCCTCACCCTCTTTTTTTTTTTTCCCATTATGATTACCTACTGCTGCAGAACTTTGCAGTGTGGGCATTTGTGTATAATGTAAGTTCCATGTCCTGTGCTTTTGCAATAGTGGAAGGGATGTTAGGAGTTTACTTTTTAAATAGGTTTTTAATTTGTCTCCCATTTTTATCTTTTCTCAACTTGACAAAGATTTCTCTGCTGTTCATTTACAGGACCATAGCCACACTCCATGGATTGTGATTGTAGCCAAGTATCTAACAAAGTGGTTCAATGAGGTATATTGCAAAACTGGATAAGTCATCAGTCTTACTATTATTATTACTTTAGATATGTCTTTTCTAAACTAGATTATTATTTTGGCAATGTGTAACAAATAAAGAAAACAAGATGGAATCATAAAAAAATTACTAATTGAAATACAAGTGAATGTATGTGAACAATGACAAACTGTAGAGTTCAGCAGTCTGAACACAATGAGGTTAGTAGATTTTTTTAAAGACAAAATGTTTTTGTGTTTTTAAATTTAGAAAAGTGATCAGTTGCCTAAGAGTTACAAAGAAAAAGAAGCCTTCAGACAACTGCTTCGGCAAGGTAATATATGCCCTAGGAGTCATTTATTCATACTGGCAGAAATACGTAAGGCAATATCTGAAAAATAATCAGAAGTTCTGTCAAGGTTAATTTATGAAAATCTGCTGGCATATACAGTACGATTCTTCTGCTAAATGATTGTTTTATACAGGTGGATCTTAAGATCCCAGGTTTGCTTATAAATGCAGTTTGGCAGTGTTTCTTACTGTTTGCTGTTTAAGATGAAGAGTATGTTTTGATTTGGGTGGGAGGAGAGGCCTTAAGAGAAAATCCTATAGAAAATGTTGTTGTTTAACATGGAAAATGTGACAAAGAAGAAAGCAAGTGGCTTTTGATACTGAAGTGGTTAGCTGCATGTATTTGGTCAGTTGACCCACCAAACTGTTGGTAATTGTCGCAACTCTGAATAACTAGTCTAGAGAGAGAGAAAGGTTGTGTAGCTGCTGAATACGCTGTAACCAGGGTGTGAACAGACTTCATTTTTGCAGATGTCTCAATCTAATACCTTTTGCGGGTGCTAAAATTAATAAGGCATTTTTAAGATCTAGCAATACATTATCTTAAGTGATTGTAGAATAAAAACATTAACTGAATATTTAGTATTTCCTCATTTAAAGCTGGCCTGTGTGCAAATTGCTGAGCAGTTCTGTCATCCTTATCCCCAGGTTGGGCTGGGGAACTGTTCTGATCTGTAGTAATTACCTTTGGTTAAATTAGGTTTTTAGTGCAGTCCATTTCTTGGTCTGGCTTGCTGTGTGGGTTCGTAAGTGTTTGCCAAATTTGACAAAAAAAAAACCCCAACATGACTGGGGATGGGAAGGAGAGTTAAATTGCCTTTTTGCCACTGTCTACATTAATTAAGTGATTATGAAACTTTACTGTCTTTCTCACACAAATAAACTGGTATTTTTGTGATAAGTAACTTCTATTTAACATCACAGGAAAATTAATCATATGCAGAATGTATATGTAGATAGTTTCATCAGTACGTCTTACTGGTAATTCAGTTTTTTGCTGATTATTTATTATGCTGCAAATACATCCAAAGCCAGTCTGCTCTGTTGGTAAGACGTGAATGATGAGATGTAATTCAGGGGATTGTGTTTGGTTTTTTGGGGTTTTTTGTTTTTTTTTCTTTCAATAAGGCATCTTAAAGAATGAAAATGGGACCCCAGAAGATGAGGAAAACTTTGAAGAAGCTATAAAAAATGTGAACACAGCATTAAATATCACAGAGGTAATATAAACATTTATATGATAAAATTGAAGAAATTTTGACTACCTCATTTTTTGAGAACATAGCATGCACTTTTAGGACAGGAATTCCATTTGCAACGTTTATATTTAGGTAAACAAGATTAGTGCAATTTTTAAAATTGAAATCGTGTAGTAAAATAGACCTAGACTAGGTGGCACTGTAACTTAGGGAAATTCTTTTATTTCCTTGGTCATGCAAGGAAGCTGCATTTCCTTACTAAAGACTTGAATTTGAGCATAGAATGAGTCAGTAGCCAGAGTTCATTAGTAGTGTATTCCTGACTTAAACTTTATCAGATTTTCTTTTACAGATTAAACTGTGAAGTGCTTGGTACAATTATAAAGAATTAGCAGTCACTGGTGTGGATGATACCTGATTTAAATACATTGCTAGGAGAGAAGCTCAGAAAGCATTTGTTGAAATTGTGCTATATTGAAGCCACTTGCTATGGTATTTATTCTGTATAGAAATGAAGTGCTGAAGGGACCTTTGACTTGGCAAATTCAGTACTTTCCTCTTGAAGAAACGTGTTGTGAAATTCCTTTCATAAACTGATGAAGCTTAAAAACATTAAAAGTGAAGTTTTCATTGTTTTTAAATAATCCTGAAGTAGGAACTTACGATTTAGAATTGACCTCTGACTGACTTGATCTCTCATCCATGGTAAATTGCAAAAGCTACATGAGGCAAAAGCACGTTCTGGGATTCTTTGTAGATTACATTCCATTTTTATTTGGACTGTGCTGATTCTGGCTTGGACAGTCACATTAAATCTCCCAAGAAAGCAGCAGGTAAAACTTAGTGCTGACATCTGAGCTGCTACAAGCCGTGTCTCGGGCTATTAGTAATTTGTTTCAGTTTATGTGCCAGACTGAACTGCAGCAGTTAAGGAGTCAAAACATTCCCACTTTTGCAGCCCCTCTTTGCTTCCCCGGCCTTTTTGCTGCTCTGCCTCTAGCAGGTAGGATGGGCATCTGGGATTGGTAGTACCTTTTGCTGATGCTGCTATGAATTTTTTTTAAGTCTTCCACGTAGAAGATGAAAATGAGGTGAGATTTTGCTTGTAACATTATCTTGATCAGAAGCATGTGTCTTGTTCTCAGGCAGTGCTACTATTTGAACTATGTCTGCGACGCACTGACTGTGTAAGAATCAGAAGAGATTTTGGTATGAAACTCTGAGGTTGCTTAGAGTTGGATCACCTATGTAATGAGCGTTGAGGTAATTCAAGAAATTGAAAGTCAAGTAAATACAAACCCAATTTATTTTTTCTCATAGATTCCAAGATGCATTGAAGAGATTTTTAATGATGATTGCTGCATAAATCTCACAGAGCAGGTAATGAGTAATTAAGGGTAAGACTTAAATGTAGGAAAAGCATCATAAATAACATTTGTGTACATGACTGTCTCTTGTGCATTTGCAGTCACCCTCCTTCTGGATTTTGGCTCGAGCTGTAAAGGAATTTGTGGCAAACGAGGGGCAAGGAAGCTTGCCTGTCCGGGGCACTATTCCTGATATGATAGCAGACTCCAATAAATTTATCAAATTGCAAAATGTGTAAGTATACAATTTTTTCTTCAGTAGTTACTAATGGTAGTAAATAGTCATGACTTCAGACCTCACAAAGTGCATGAATTCCTATATTAAAAAAAAAGTGTGTATGTGGGACCGGGGTGAGGAGGGGTGTGGGAAGCACAGCAGCCTGGGGCGCTCTGCTCCCTGTATAGATGTATCTGCTGTTTGGAACCAGGGCCTAAGCATCCCAGTTTCCTAAGGTTGGGTAGTAAGTGATCACTTTTTTCTTAGTTTCAGATCTAGTAAAGACCTTCCTATAGATAGTAGATCCCATAGCCCAGCTACTGCTGTCCAAAGCAAATCGTTGCTTAAACAGAGCCTTTGGTTTTTCTCTTCGATATGTATGTCAGCCTGGTCATGGAAATTCTAGTTTCCTAGATACTTAATTCTAAATAGTTAACTCTAATTATTGCCCTTTGGAGGGATTGCTTGGTAGATAAGGAAGACTGTGAATGAACATTAACTGCAAATTCTCAACAGCATCAGTGTGGATCAAGATTTTAGGAAGGCCATCTTTGAACGCATGTGTCCTCAGCATGGACTTAGTATTCCTGTGCATCCTGGACATGGTGCAAATTGTTGGGCCAAAAAGACTTTCTTACAGTGTTACCGTGTTTTCTTTGCAGATGATTGCTTCTTCCTCTTTTAATCTTTAAAATGAAGCAGCATCTTGCAGAAGACTTTAACTTTATTGTCTGTGCAATTGTATTGCTGAATTGTTCAAATAGGAAAGTATTACTTCTAATAGGTTTTGATTGTTTCTCCGTAGATTCTGAAACACGGCCTTTACTAGAAAAAGGATTGTGTGCCTTAATAGTGTCGTCTAATCAAAATGAAATCTGTCATTTTAGAGGTGCATTCCTCAGAATTGTGACAAATAGCATTAAAAACATGGATATAAAAATATAAATCTGTTACATGTCTAAAATAATTGATTGCCCTTGCTTCATGGAAGTTACTCTGTATAATGACAGTAAAGCCAAGAACTTGTATCATTATTCTGCTAAATGAAACCATAATTGCTTGAGTTTGCACAGATACCCTAATTTGTAAATATTCTATAAGCATCAGTCCTGAATTTCCAGATCATTATGTACTTCAGTTCTCAATTCCAATAAGCATTACAGGGTTTTAATTCGCAGGTGAAACAATTATAGTTCCTTAAAATGAGCTCTTAAATTGAATTTTAGTAAATACTATGTTGTTGAGATGTTTGCGTTGTCATAGATCTTAACTAATATACTATGGCTACAGATATTAAAATACAGAAATTAATGAAATATTAGAAGCTCAATGAAGGACATACAGCTGTTGTTCTGAAACTACTGAGTATTCTTCCTCTGACTGTTAGTAGTAATACTCATTTTAATTTTAACTGGTGTCGAAGCCACATGTTTAGTGAACAGCTCAGCCATGACGTACAGTCATATAGGGAGGTAATAAGTGCATTCACGGCCTTGAGGTAGCTCACTTCCATTCATGTGGCTTGTATTTTGTCTTTATAATATAAACCAGAAAGAAATGGTCTTCACTGTGAAGTTGATGGCTTTATGCTGTAATTATTAAGACTTCTTTATTATTAACAGATACCGTGAAAAAGCAAAGAAGGATATTGCTGCTGTGGGTAACCATGCTGCTAAATTGTTACAATCCCTAGGCAAGGTAATTACAAATGTACGGCCATTCTGACAGGATAGAAATACTTTTACCCTCATGTTCTGTACAGAAATAAGTCACAGGAGACAGATATGAAAAGAGAAGTCTTAATTACCTCATTCTCTTCAAAAGGCTTAAGTTCTAATGAAATTTAATATCTGTGGTCTGTTTTATTTATCACTTTTGGTTTGCTCGTATAAAAGTACAAGGCATACAGGGATATATTATTTACAATTTAAGGTTTTTTAATAAGAACAACTAGTTATTTCACAATGAACGTATTCATATCTCTGAAAATATAAATTCTCTGGTCATTGTATGTACTGGAATGAGTATATTCTCTCTTTTAGGCACCTGAATCTATTTCAGAGAGAGAATTAAAATTGCTTTGTGAGTATGCTTGGATTCTGTTGCTGTGTTTATGCAAATGATCAAATAATCAAAACCTTTTGAATGATAATGTAGTTATTAATCAGTAACTCAGTATTTGATTTTTTTCAAATAAGTGCTTAGCAGTTGCATCCCTCGTCTTCAGTGGAAGTAACAGATGCTCAACATCTCTCCGTAGTGAGTCTATAAAAGTTGGCTTTTAAAAGATACGATATTTTTTCAGGTCCAAACAACAGGTAGCAGATGTCCTCCACTTTCTGTGATTAGTACTTAATCACTCTATCACATCATTCTGTGATACTGACTTCAGAGTGCAGGTTCTGTAAACTTCTGGTTGTCTGAAGAGGTAAAACAGTGATGCAGTGCATAGTACTGTTGACGGTGTTTTAGGTTATGTCTGTTCTGGATATGTATACATGTCCACACAGCAGCCTGGCTAAGTCTCCCTGCAGCTGGAAAATGTTCCTGTAAGCACGTAGCTAAAAGCACGCTGCCCCTGCGTTGATGTATCATTTGCTCGGAGTTTTGAGAACCTTGCAGTTCCTCATTTTTGAGTGCTAGGTAGTAGCTGCACGTTAGGTTGTTTCATAGCAATGATACTGGAGAAGAGCCTTTTCCTGCTCGTAGCTGTGCTGTTAGAATATTAATGGAGAATATGTGAGACAGCGGTAGATGTAGTGGAAGATGGAGAACATGAAGTTGATGGCTGTGATTGATGAATTGCTATAGAAGAGCTACATACGTTGTGAGCTATGACATTAACATGACAGATACATTTAGATTCTAGAAGTAAATAAGCACAAAGTATTTCACTAAAATACTTGTCATCATAGACCTAAATGTAGTTTAATAAACTTTATTACTGCAAGTTACCAGAAGAAACAGTGTTAAATGAAATTATAAGTTTTAGTCTTTGTCATGTTTAATATATTGGAGAGAGACTCACAAAGATTCTGTAACTGGTGATGCATTCAAGTGGGTAATGCTCTCCTTTCTGCACCCTCTGCTTAGGCAGCAACTCAGCCTTTCTCCGAGTAGTACGATGTAGATCTCTGTCTGATGAATACGGTTTAAACACTTTTAACAAGGATGAAATCAGTAAGTACTCCTTTTTGGCACATACTTTAATTGCATTTTCAACTTGAAATGGTTTTGTGGTCAAAAAGAATTGTATGTTACATGTTCTATTTCATTATGCAGTTTTATAATTTGGCATCAACTAGGAGTATGTTTTTTTTTTAGTGTAGAATGTTGAATTCAATTTGATTTTGAAAGTTCAAAAATGACCTTACATATTGATGCATGTTTCAGGGGTTTTTTCTTGCGGATTTTATTTTTGATAGCACATAAATAAAACATTGTTTTCATATCCTAGAATGGTTTGGGTTGGAAGGGACCTTAAAGAACATCTAGTTCCATCCCCCTGCCATGGGCAGGGACACCTTCCACTAGACCAGGCTGCTCAAAGCCCCATCCAGCCTGGCCTTGAACACTTCCAGGGATGGGGCATCCACAACTTCTCTGGGCAACCTGTTCCAGTGCCTCACCACCCTTATGGTGAAGAACTTCTTTCGTATATCTAATTTAGATCTACTCTCTTTCAGTTTAAAGCCATTACCCTTTGTCCTGTCACTACATGCCCTTGTCAGAAGTCCCTCTCCAGCTTTCCTGTAGGCCCCCTTTAGGTACTGGAAGGCTGCTGGAAGGTCTCCCTGGAGCCTTCCCTTCTCCAGGCTGAACTAGCCCAACTCTCTCAGCCTGTCTTCATAGGAGAGGTGCTCCATCCCTCTGATCATCTTTGTGGCCCTCCTCTGGACTCGCTCCAACAGACCCATGTCCTCATTGTGTTGGGGGCCCCAGAGCTGGACGCAGTACTCCAGGTGGGGTCTCATGGAGCGGAGTAGAGAGGCAGAATCCCCTCCCTGGACCTGCTGGTCATGCTGCTTTTCATGCAGCCCAGGATATGGTTGGCTTTCTGGGCTGCAAGCACACATTGCCAGGTCATGTTGAGCTTCTCATCAACCAACACCTGCAAGTCCTTCTCCTCAGGGCTGCTCTCAATCTATTCTCTGCCCAGCCTGTATTTGTGCTTGGGATTGCCCTGACCCATGTGCAGGACCTTGCACTTGGCCTTGTTGAACCCCATGACGTTCACACGGGCCCAACTCTCAAGCCTGTCAAGGTCCCTCTGGATGGCATCCCTTCCCTCCAGCGTGTCGACTGCACCACACAGCTTGGTGTTGTCAGCAAACTTGCTGAGGGTGCACCCAATCCCAGCGCCGGTCCCAATACCGACCCCTGAGGAATGCCACTCGTCACTGGTCTCCACTTGGACATTTGAGCCATTGACCGCAACTCTGAGTGTGACCACCTAGTTAATTCCTTATCCACCGAGTGGTCCATCGGTCAAATCCATGTCTCTCCAATTTAGAGACAAGGATGTTGTGCGGGACAGTGTCAAACGCTTTGCACAAGTCCAAGTAGATGACATCAGTTGCTCTTCCCTTATCCACCAATGCTGTAACCCTGTTGTAGAAGGCCACCGCATTTGTCAGACACAAGTTGCCCTTAGTGAAGCCCTGTTGGCTGTCACCAGTCACCTCCTTATTTTCCATGTGCTTTAGCATAGTTTCCAGGAGGATCTGCTCCATGATCTTGCTGGGCACAGAGCTGAGACTGACTGGCCTGTAGTTCCCTGGGTTTTCCTTTGTCCCTTTTTAAAAATGGGGGTTATGTTTCCCCTTGTCCGGTCAGTGGGAACTTCACCGGACTACCGCGACTTCTCAAATATGATGGATAGTGCCTTAGCAACTTCATCCGCCAGTTCCCTCAGGACCTGTGGATGCATCTCATCAGGTCCCATGGACGTGTGCACCTTCAGGTTCCTTAGATGGTCTCAAACCTGATCTTCTCCTACAGGGGATGATTTCTCTGTATTCCTCCCAGGCTACCTGTCCTTGCTTTCCACCCTCTGTAGGCTTCCTTTTCGTGTTTGAGTTTGTCCAGGAGCTCCTTGTACATCCCTGCAGGCTTCCTGGTGTTTTTGCCCGACTTCCTCTTTGTTGGGATGCATCGCTCCTGAGCTTGGAGGAGGTGATCCTTGAATATTAACCAGATTTCTTGGGCCCACTCTTCCCTCCAGGGCTTTATGCCATGGTACTCTCCCAAGCAGATCCCTGAAGAGGCCAAAGTCTGCTCACCTGAAGTCCAGGGTAGTGAGCTTGCTGTGCGCCCTCCTCGCTGCCCTAAGGATCTTGAACTCCACCATTTCGTGGTCACTGCAGCCAAGGCTGTCCTTGAGTTTCAGACAAAGTTTTCTACAAACTTCTCTTTTCTGTACCTCAGTTATTCTGATAGAGCTGGAAAGGTGCTTTCATCTGACCAAAGATAGGAGAATAATTGTCTTGGCCCCTCTCAGCTTATCTTTTCGGTATGTGAAATAGCAAACTAGTTACTTAATACTGCGTTTCATTTTTTTGAACCTGCATAAATGAAGAAGAAAAAAAAAGGCTGGAAATACTTTTTATCAAAGTTTCTTGAAGTTAAGCTTATAAAAGTCCTCTGAATGCTTTGGACTAAATGTATATACAAAGTGTATCCATTTTGTGTATACGTATGTTTTGTAATATTTATAATTTAAGTGAAAGCTCCTTGAATTAGTTGGTAATATGCAATGTGATTTAAGTAGTAGTAGTTAGTATTTAGAAAGACTACTGAGCTGTTTGTTAAGGGATTTAAGACCTGGTTTATAATTACAGTGAAATACATGAAGCATGTGTTTCAAATCCCAAAGTTACAACTAAGGAATATCCCATTTAATGTTATAGCAGCTATCGGAGTTGAAACCTGAATATCTTCACTGAACAGTTTATATCACATACATACAGTATGGTTTTGTCATGCACAATTTTGACTCCAGAGTGTATCTGACTGTTGACTCATTGAGATTCTCAGTTGCAAGTTGTCATTTGAGATTCCTTCTTACATCAGATTTTACAATTTAAGCACATGGGAAATAACTTGATTTCAAGTAATTCAAAACCCTTCTTCTTCCATTACATCTGTACCAGCTAACCAGTTCTCTTGCTGTTTTCAGTTTCCCATATGGATAACCCAGACAGTGAAGTAGTGCTGTACTTGATGCTACGGGCTGTAGATAGATTTTATAAGCAGCATGGTAGATATCCAGGTATGTTAATACCAGAGTTACTTAATGTCATCAAAAGAAATACAAAGATCCAATAGTTCCTATAATACAAGTTATAAACTACAAATACAGCATTAGTTGTGGTTTTGTTTCCATATTAATGTAACTTCAAGAATGTGAAAATTAAAGTGACATTTTTTTTGTCTTTGGGACCTTAAGGAAATTATCTGAATTGATATGACTGAAATGGGTTGCGTGGATTATGAATTGGTTCAGCTATGCAGTAATTTGTCATTATCATGAGTAGCATCAACAGAATATTCAATTATTATTAGTCTAGTATTAACAATTTAATATATTAATTGACTTAGAAACTTTTCAGAAAAATAAAATACTTAATGCTGCCATTTAAACCCATTAACTTTGAATATGGTGTTACAGTTCTGTGATGAAACAGTTAACTTACTTTACAGGTGTCTACAATTATCAGGTAGAAGATGATATTGGAAAACTAAAATCATGCCTTACTGGTTTCTTACAAGAACATGGGTTGTCTGTAGTGGTGAAAGATGACTATGTTCACGAGTTGTAAGTATTATATCTTAAGTGTCGCTTTGTCAGTAAAACTGACCTGAAAATACTAACTGTTACTTTGCTGTCCAGTTGTCGCTACGGAGCTGCTGAGCCCCATGCTATTGCTGCCTTCATGGGAGGTAAGAATGTCACTGTATTTCTAAGGTCCATACGAACAAACCAACCTGCTGTAGCACATACTTGAGTCAGAATCTCCACTGTTTTAATTCCGTTGTATTGTCAGGCAAAGACTGTAATCACAGGCTGTAGTCAAAGACAGTATTAGAACAAAGTCCTCCCCCTCCATTCTCCAGATGTGACCTTCTATTGTGTATAGAAAAAGTGGACACAGCAAGGGTTAAAAGTCAGTTAAAGAAACTAAATAAACTTAAAAAATCATCTTAGTAGATCAATTCTAGTATCTTAAAAATGTGTTTAAAAATAAAATGCTTGAAAGAGGCTTTGGATTTAAAAAAAAGAGGAAAGGAATAATTGTAGTAATATTAAAATTAATGCAGTACACATCTTCCTTTAAACTAACACAATACACTAAAGTATCTATTAAATATAAATAGCCTTGATTGCTTACCTTAATTCAACCTGTGGGTATTATCAAAACTAAGTATGTTTTAATGGATACTCAAAATTGATACATGAGTTACCTTATCTTATTTATTTGCCTTCATGCAGTGCTGAAGATAATTATGTATTAAATACTCTGTGGCTGTAGGAATTCTTTTCTGATTAAGTGAAACTTGGTATGTGCAGTGCTTTAGAAAAATATGTCAAGATAACTTGGAAGTTACAGAATATTTCATACTACAGGAGAACACAAAGGGATCACAGTGAAGTGACCCTTCAATTTATTTTGTAGTTTAACTATACATGATTTTTTAATTTAACTTCTCAATTTCATTTAGAGAGGTCACAACTTGCATGGGTCTGTCTGCTCATACATTTTTATTCTGTGTGTGTATACATACATGGAGAGAGAAAGTATATATAGTGAAGCATATGTAAAGCTAACTTTTTGAAGTAACAGCTTTCTGAGCCTCTTTTATACTGGGAACTACTGAAAGGCATTTTTTCCTCCTAGGAGTTGTATCAGGCACTCTGAAATAATTCCAATGTAGTGAGTTCTAGATGAATAACATTCTTTTACTGTTTTTTAAATATGACCTGCTAACTACCTAACTACCTTTTTTTTTCTTTTGCAGGAGCTGCTGCACAGGAGGTTATCAAAGTCATTACAGGGCAGTTTGTAATTTTTAATAACACCTATATTTACAGTGGAATGTCACAGACTTCAGCAACTTTCCAGCTGTAGGATAACAATCTCACATTTGTGGCCACCAGACACTGCTACTGTGTTCTGTAAATACTATGGTGTTCTGCCACTGACTGGACTGTTCTATATTACCTGTGAATTAAAGTTCTTTTATTTGTAACAATTTTATCTTTTTTTTTTTTTCCTGAGGACAAATAAAATCATCATACCAAATACTGAGATTTTTTTTTTTTGAATCTCAAGTTTTCTGATTCACCTTTGAAAGAAAAAAGCAGCAGCTGTTCTCTGGCATGTGTCCTGGTTTAGGCCAGGATGGAGCTAGTTTTGTTTTCAGCAGCTCCTGTGTTTTGGCTTCAGTGTGAGAAGAACAGTGATAGCACACTGATGTTGCTGGTTGCTGCTGAACCACCAAGGACATTTTGCTGTTTTCCAGGTTCTGCTAACGTGCAGATGCAAAACTTGGGAGGGGTAGAGACAGGATAGTTGATCCAAACTGGCCAAAGAGAGTATTCCATACCATAGACGTCATGCTTGATATAAGCGAGGGTCGGTCGGTGGGCCACTAGTTTTTTCTAGATCTTTTTTGGTCTTTTGGGCTTTTGAGGCTTTTGAGACCTTTAACTTGCCCTAATCCTTAAGCTTCCCTTCAGGTTGCTTTTTGTTTCCCTATTTTTACCTTTTTGTTTTTCACTCGTTTAGCTGTTTGTTCCCTCGCCTGCTTTCCCTGGAACTTGCTGTTCTGGGATAGCTGGGGGGGGATACCCCTGCTCCCTGCCTGCTGCTCGGGACGGGCTGTATCGGTCGTCGGGTGGTGAGAAATTGTGTATCGTTTGTTTTATATATTCTATTATCCTTGTATATATTATCATTATTATCATTATTAATATATTTTCATATTTTTCCTTTGCTGTCCTGGTGAGCTGTTTTTATCTCAACCCGTGAGTTTTCCTTTCTCTCCAATTCTCCTCCCCAACCCAGCGGGGAGGGGGGAAGTGAGCGAGCGGCTGCGTGGTATTGGGTTACAATTTGGGGTTAAACCACGACAGCATGGTAAGTTGCGTTTACAAATTGGCTTACCTGGTTTGCAGCAGAGCTTAATTTTTTTTTCACAAAAGCTGCTCTTCTGATTGAGGGGGGAGGACTTGCAAAAAGTTGAAAAAGGTTAATGGAACTTTGATGGTCTGAGGATCTAACTGTGGGAAGAGCTAGGGAAAGCTGTAATACGTTAGGGAAAGGGATTGTGTGCCTGAAAGCTTGGTTCTTTCAGCTGTGTTAATGTAGTAAAAGATTCTCTTCCGTGCGCCCTTAGTGTCTGGCAGATGTCAGGTGCTGGCTATAACTGCATTTTGTGGTGGTGGTGGTGCAGCTTCCAAAATGTGGAGCATGGAAACTGAGCTGCACTGAAAACCAAGGTTCGGATAGCGCTCGGAGAAGGTTAAAGGGGACCTCCTGGTGCCTGAGGAGCCGCGTCTGGCGGTGCCTCCCCGCTCCGGGGCGGCGGCGGTACCGCCGCTCCCCTCCGCTGGCTGCGGGGGCTCCTGAGGGGGCCGGGTGGAAGGGGGTAGGGGCCGCGCGCGGCGGGGCGGGAAGGGCGCGCGGCTGAGGGCGGCGGGGCGGCGTCTCGCTCTCCTCAGGCCGGCGGGGAGGGCCCGGTACCGCGGCGGCGGCCCGGCGCGGCAGGAGGGGCCCGGGGTCGCCTTCGGGGCTGTCCAGAACCACTCCCGCTGCCGGATCAACAGGTAGCTAATCCGTGCCCTATTTACCACCTTCTCGATATTCCCCACCCTTCCCAAAAGCTGGCAGAAGAACGCTTCTGCTGTTTCATCTCTAGACTGTGTCGTTCCCCCCCCCCCCCCCCCCCCCCCCCCCCTTTTTTAATCTTTTATATGTTCTTTCCTTTTTATATTTGGGATGATCTGGACTACTTGTTAAGACTTCAAAGTCGGACTCTGCTAAGGAGCTATAAATCATGCATGGCTCATTTGAGAGGGAGGAGGGATGGGATGAATGCTGAAATAGCGCTGGAAGACTTCAAAGGTCTGTTACACTGAACAGTGTTTGTCAAAAGTTAGCGGGCACGTCCCCAGCTGCTGGTGTGAATTTTGATTTCAGTAGGACACCAACGATCCAGACTTCTTCCACTGTACAGGATTTGACCGCTGGGTTTTAAAAAGGAAAAATTCCCCTGAGCCTGGCCGTTTCTCTCGTGGTGGGGCTGCGCAGGGGCGAGTCCGGCAGCGGGGCCGTGCCGGGCTGGGGACGTTCTCATCAGCCTCCACATGAGCTCGGCTAACCTCCTGTGCCCGTCTTTCTGAACGTTCAAGCCGTGTGCTCTAATGCTGCTGAATAAACAGATGAATGCATCTCTGCTTTTTTTAAGAGTGTTTTTCTGAGGTTTGAAGGGATGTTACTGGGTTATTTTCCATAACTGATGGGGAAGAGGTAATTATTTTCTTTTATATGCAACATTTGCCAGAAGTCTGTTGCAGCAAATCCTGTTATTTATCTTTTCATCTTTGCCCTGTGATGCAACAACAGAGTTGAGCTATTTGCACTTTAATGTAAGCTGGCTTATAAATACTGTTTTGTGTACCTTCTGTATGTTGCAAAAGAAAACCAGTTAAGGTCAATAAACAAAAAATTTGTGCTTCTTATATTAAAGGCTCTTTCATTGTATAAATATATATTTAATTAAACATTACTGAGATGAAATTAGCTCCAAATTGAGCTCATTTTTACAGCCTTTTGTTAAGGAATGTGTAGGTAGGTTTTGTTTTCTCTTAGGCTAGCAGGGTGGTATCAGTAGGGGCAAAAAGAGGTGAGGAAGACTTGCAAGCTTTCTGCTGTTGTGGCAGGGTTAGATTTGCAAGAAAATGAAATGCAATATATTATCACTTCTGAAAGGGTAAAGGAAGATGACCTCTTTTTAAACTTTCCCTCTCAGAACACATGTTTTGTCAATGCTACTGTAAGGTTGTATATGGAGCATTTGAACTAATGGAAGCAGCAAAGGAATGGGGACAATTGGTAACTCTAAATGGAAAGCAGGGTGGCTGTCTTCATTAAGATGACACTGATATTTCTTAGACCCTTTGCTCTACTTCGAGAAGGATAACTAATCCATTATTAAGCTGGATTTATCACTGATTTAGATTTTCTACCTGGAGCTAAATAATTTTTGAGAGATTGAAATAGGTTACTGTGACGCTTGCATCGACCTTTCTTTGTGTTTGGGACTTGAGGCATGGTTAAGGGACCATCTTCTGCTTCCAAACCTGAATTTCACTGTGACTGCTGCTCGACTAACTCTCAGATGCTGGCATATTAGGTTTATGTAGAGTCAATGCTGTGGGTTTTTCTGGTTTACATGGCTCATATAATGTGATAATTTCTTTGGTGAACTAAAATAAATTCTTAGTTTAAGAAATAATGCCTCAGTTCATGTTCATTGTCTTTTGGTTTTGATCAATACGGATAAAACAACATCGTTATGGTTTAGTGGCTCACTGAGTAGCAGTAGGAGGCTGAATGTTTTATAGTGGATGTCAGATGCACTTGATCCTCTACATAACATTACTTGGTGATCTTACTGCCAGTTGTTGGCTGATGACAAAGTTGGCAACCTATTGTAAGGAAAATTGGATCAGATTTATTGTGATAAATGACACAGAGCTAAGCATATTTTTAATGACAGGGACGTTTTTGGTGCCCCACAATGGTAACACGGAATCGCCCGATTTCTGCAAAATGTTAACTTTCAAAACATAACAACATGGTAGTTACAAATGCAGTGTTACTATAAAATACTGTATTTCCAAAGAAAATCTTTGCCGTGCAAGAGCATATTAAACTCTGTGTATGTGTGTGTCAGATGAGTGTAAAACCAGAAAATTGGAAAGAGTGTATTTTAAGGAAAATTAATTTGTACTGCGTATGATATTATGAACACTGCTAATCTAAACAGAAAAGAAAACACTTTTTCCTTGCCATTGTAGAACAAGAACAGAGATATAACCAAAAATGGAAAATCAAAAGGTGCAGAAAAAACAGTGTGGTAAGATACCTAATATAATTTGTCATTTATTATCTGCATTAATTTTTAGTAGTTTTAGTAGACTGTGATAGGTCTGTCATGGGGTGGTGAGCTGTTAGGGAAATGTTCTTTTTCCTTGTTGCCAAATTTTTGGATTCTGTATTGGATAGCTAAACGGCGAATCTAATGACAAACTTTCAAATCGTAAATAATACAACCACAAAGTCACCTTTTTTTGCTAATATTTACCCTAATTTTTATTGCATTTTTAACTTCTTTAAGAAACCCCAAACCTTACAAGTGTTTAAAATATACAGTATCTGCTGTTACTGTTGCAAATAATTATCAAATAAGTATTTTTATTATACCCAAGAGACTAAGAAACTGATCTTCAAAGTGGTTTACCTACCTAGGGTTGTATGTAGGTGCCTAGGAAATGCTTTGTGTTAACTTACTAACCTAACAACCTGATTCAAGATTCTAGCTGCTGTGGTAAGTGATTAAGTCTTCTGTAACTAAATATTATATAGGAAGCCTTGCCTTGTTGGATTCTTTCCCTATTCGCTCTGTAGGTTTTTAGTTGTATTTTCACTCTGAATATTTTCATGGTTCTGTATTATTTACTTAAATACACTTCATGCACCTTGCAATTGTGAATTTAATATTTAGTAATTTATATCACATTTACTAACAGTTACTAGTAATTAAAGGCCAGATATATTAAAAGGGGGCTATTAATTTAGCAAAGGAAATCATGCTCAAATAGCAAACTGTGAAGAGGATTTTTAGGTTTAACTATTTTTAGGTTAAGTATGTTTGTTATTTATAGATGAATAGAAGTGGCGTAGCTCCATTTTTGCTGTTTTTTTTTCATTAAAATACACACACATACTACATTTTTGGGCAGGTTTATTGTAATATTAAATAGATTAATATAAAGAAAAGATAACAATTTACATGAAGTTTTTTTGGGTTTGCTCTTAGATATGAAAACAGACCTGAACTTACTGCTTGAATGCCTTAAGTATCAGATGGACTGCCCTGTGTCGCAGAAGGAGGCTTTGATCACTATTTATTCAATTTGTCAACAAAACAGTAAGAAGCGTTTTGCCTTAGAAACAACGCAATTTTATGTTTACAAGATACGTTAAAAAGCTGGTTGTCACTGAAAAAAAAATTATCTAAAGGATATAAGGTTTGAGAAGTTATAAAATCTTGGAACATTTTCATTTTACAGAGGAACAAAAGCAAAAATTTAATTTTTGTTCTTTTTTCTGTTATAGGTGAAGCAAGTGAATATTTTCGAGAAATTGGTGGTTTGATGTTTATAAATGATCTTGCAAAGTCAAGTGTTCATTGCATAGTAAAGGAAGCAGCTTTATTTACATTAGGAATTATAATAGAGAGTAATGGTAATAATAAGTAACATTATTTGTATTTTTGAGTGAGTTATGAGCTCATGTTACTACTGCTTGTGCTTTGTCTCCATTGTCTTTTTGTCTCAAAGAATCAGATTACAAGATGATCAGCTGGAGCGAGGGGCAGTAAAGGTGCCACTGTTTCACTGTCCATCCCCAGATTTGGAGAAATACCTTGTTGATTTGTGTAGACAGCATGTCTTTATGATACCAGACAGCTGTACTATTTCTCTTCCTCAGCAGCAAGTGTTAAATCACTCATAGATTGTTCCAAAGTTTGCCTAGGTCCTGGCTGGTTTAGAACTGGCTACAGGGGGAAGCCCTCAGTCACTTTATAGTCCTGTTTTGTCTCCACTCACCACGTACTGGACGCAACTGAGACTCTAGTTACTATATTACAAAAATAATTTAGGATTATGAATGGCTTGCTTTAGGACTTAATGGTTTTTATTTTCTGGTTTCAGTTTATTGTCAGCAAACTTTGTGTACTTCTGCATTGTTTGAAGACCTCATTTTATTTTTAATTAATAAGGATTCTGGTGTGAACTTGAAAAGAATGTCTGTTTATGTCATCTTAGTACTGGTTTCAAATAATAGTAAGTTGGGTTTTTTTCTGTGTTATATAACACCAGTTTTTTCTATTTGCCAATCTGCAGTACAGAAATCTGGAACACTCAATAAGTAGTGTTTTGGTAAAGTTAATTTATAAAGATGAATAATTGCATGTAACTGAACCTGAAGTGTGTAAGTAGATCATCACTTACTGGGATTTCCTTAAATAGCAGAAAGTGTTTTAGTTCTAAAAATGAAATTATGTCTTAAAAAATATATATAATGTAAACCAGTAGTTTCTGACAATGTATAGAAAAAAATAGACATAGAAAGAAACAGAACATTTTTGCCAAAGTGTTGGTGTGATTTTGTATTTGGGTTTTGCGGGGGATATAAGCTTAGGAAATGGAAATAGAATGCAAATATGCAAATTAAACTTAAGATTTTGTCTCAAGCTGCATGTGTCTTTAGAGTCTTGTATGTGTTCTTTTTTAGAAAGTGGGCAAACTTACGTCAGAGATACAGGCTGCATTGGTCTTCTGCTACAGTTATTTAGGTAAACAAACAGTTGCAATTCAAACAGAAAAATGATAGACTATTTAGGAGTTATGTTTGCTTGACTATTTGGGACTTGTTTGCATTGTTCTTAACAGAACAACTCTTTCCACATCTGAGGTTAATCTGTCAGATGAAAATACTAATCAGTGCTATCAGCTGTGGTCTTCAGTCTGCAGTACTCTCTGTGCCTGTGTTAACAATCCCCAGAATGGTAAGTGTTGCTGTTAAAATTGTGAAAAAAGTTGAAAGTATTTCTCCAAAGTGACAACAGTTTGTTTTCATTTTTACTGTTCAACTAAAATTTCATATTACATTTTGATTTGGGGTTATTTGTTTCCACTTTTCCAGAAGATAATCAAAACATTTGCTGTTCAGTTTTTCCATACGCCAAAGAGTGGCTCGAAAGTTGCACAGAGCCTGAGATAGTTCGTCCTATTTGTTCATTTGTTGGTCTCACAGTTGCAAATAACTGTAAGTGCAGCTCAAGCTTTAAATAGTTTTCCTTTTGTAAAAGTAAGTTTAATTTGATAGTTAAATGCTCGATTTCTTTTTGTCAATCTCTACAAATTCATTTGCTGTTTTTCCAACTTTTACTCTGAAAACTATATTCCACCATCTTTACTTACACTGCATTGTGCTTAAATCCACAAATAGCCACAAACTGGCTATGTTTAGTAAGGTCAGTAAAAACCATTTGGAAGCTGTTTTGATTAAAAGTATTTTACAAATATAAGTCATTTTTACATCTCTGAAAACAACGACTTAGGTAGAACTTGGGCATAATGTTTGCCGTTTGTATGCATACATTATGGCCATGTGTTTCCTATAACTATTTTATAAGACAATTACTACATTTCTTGAGATGAATATATATCCAACTTCTGTTGTACGGGTGGAAGTGTAATGATTAATACATGAACAGAAGAATTGTGATGAGCCTAATTGATAAAATGCTAAAACAATTTGCAACTTGTATTATTTAAGACACATTTTTTTCTGTTTTTCACTAAGCATATGTGCAGAAATATTTTGTTTCTGTTGGAGGATTGGATACATTAGCTAAAGTTCTCATCAAGCTTATGCGTGATACCTGTATGAGTCACTCCAGCACAAAACTTGCAGTGGTAGTAACAAAGACTCTGGATGCCTGCATTGCTAATGACTGTGAGTGAAAAGACAGCTACTATTTTTCATATGTGGTAATTTTAGAATGCAATTTTTAAAGTCTGGTTTTGGTGGAAAAGTGATATGAATGGATGGTAAAAGGCAATTAAGTTATATACATCCCCGTTGATATTGCAGATTTTTTAAAATTCAAAGTGTATATGGGGAATGATTCAGTTTATCTGAGGTGAGTTACTTTCCCATTGTTGCTAAAATAAACATAGTGAAATTTAAACTATACTGAAAATTAAAAATAAGATACTAGAGCTCGTTTTGTGTAAGTAAAGCTGAGAACCAGGCGTAGCAGTCATCTTGGATCCTGGAGTTAGAGCTGTGTTTCTGTAGGCCTATGCCTAAGCTACTAAGCTTTGTAAGTTTTGGGAAGCTTTAGTACCTCAGGTGTGGAGCTGAACAAATGTGGTGTGTATGCATAACATATCTTTACTCTCATTTACTGTCTGGATAGTACTATCCTAATGAGGTCTTTGTGTATTCCATCAGAAGGTTTTGAGAAACCTGTGAGCCTGATGAATCTGTGCTGTTGGCTGTGTTTATTATATTTGACACTTCTGCCATAAGTGCTCACTAACGGAAGTCCAAAAAAGTTTAAAAACATATACCTGCACTAGTTTTGAGCCTAGTTTCAAAGAAGTTGCTATGTGACAGGATTAGGTTTCAGCATGTATGTACTAGCAGCAGTGTTCCCAGTTTCAGGAAGAGGTTGCCCTCTACCAAAAACATTCCTAGTTCTCTTTGTGGCAGATAGTCTGTGTGTGAAACCTTACTCTACTTTTTCTTGCTCTGTTCTGGAGCTGATAAAGGATGTGGAGAAACTCAGCAGAGGTCTACAAAACTTGCACATTGCAAAGCCCTTGTTCACCAGATCTTCTATCACATCTCTATACAGCACGATCTGGAAGAACAGGCAGTGTTGGATATGGGGAGTAGCACAGGCAGAATTACTACACCAGGAGGGATGTGGTAATTTGAAGTGTTAAAATGAAAGAGGGAGAAGAGAAGGACTGTGCAGGCCCAAGGCTTTTAGAGGTCTGTAGAGTTCCCTTGAAAAACAGCATTTTATACTGGGATGATGCCTATATACTTACTGTCTAGTTTATTTTTCTTCAAATTATTTTTAACATAATAGCTGCCATGGGTGTTGTCTTGACAAAATATCACACTGTGTCAGAGCTACTGAAGTTGCTGTCCAATGACACTCTGGATACAGGAGAAAAAATTAGCATTATTCTAACAATTGGACACTGTACTGAAGTTTGCGGTAAGATTTTCTTCTTTTTTCTTTCTGTCAGTTTCTCCTAAATTCTCATACACTAACTAATTCAGTGGTGTCATTTTGTCAAGACTGGAACATGAGGGAAAGTTCTATTAAATAATATAATATTAATATTCAGAAAAAAAAAATGTTTTGCTATAATGTTCTAATTTTAAAACCTGTTAGCAGATAGTATCTTTAAGAGCTTAGAAAAAGTAGACTATTATGCAAGAATTCATAGCTGGGCTTGGGTATCACAGGGTAAAATTCATCCAGACCTGAAAACTACTGCAATACATACATATCAAATAAGTCTTTTTGAGCTCTATTTTAATGGCCCTTGATATATACAGCTTCCACTGTTTCCATAGCTGTTATTTTTTTTTAAAAGCTATGTAACAGTATTGGTTTTGAAGTAACATAAGCAGTAGGTAACCCTGAAATGTTTTTGCCAGGCTCCTCCGTGCTTTCCCAAGTATACATGGTGAAAATACAACACTTAAGTTGGTATTTCATGGTAGTACAAGCAAACAGAATGGGAAGTTGTGACATACTGATCATTGTTTATTTATACTACTGTTTTTTCTTATGTATGTTCAGAAACACAAGAAAAAGGGATTATGTTCAAAAATCCTGATGGCTTATCATCCTCTAAATGTCAATAACAAGTTCAATAATTAGCTCAGTAGGTCATAAATCTGATATTTTAAAAGACACTTTTTCATGAAGAATTAATTGAAAAAAAGCTTAATGGAAAATGTCTTTCAAATAAAATATGATTAAACCAACAGAATAGAAGTTTCTCTTAAAATGTCAACACTGACAAAATAATCATATTTCATCTTTTGTTGATTCCTTTGTTTTGCTTTATCAAGTTTAGACAACAAAGAACTATTTTTAGAAAGTTGTCAGTTTTATGAATACATACTGCAAATGAGATCACAATTAAAAAATCTAGCTAATTACATAGTTAACGAGGAGGAACAGATTAGCTAGACCAGGAGTAAACTACTAATTTTATTAGAGTTTTGCTAATTGTAAACTTGAAGCTTTGATATTTCTGCATCTCAAGGCTTACATAAATGTAGCATATATACTTTAGGAGTATATACCAGAGGAAAAGAAATACAGAAGCCATAATTCAAATATTTTAGGTGACAATTAAATGAGTTTGGACCTCTGTCATATAATTTGTCTCAGTCCTCCTTCAGTTTTCTTACAAGAACTTTGAGCTATAGTCAGATCATCCTGTGTGATCTAGAGCGCTTCTGTTGCAACCCGGGTAGTAGGTCATTACAGCATGCTTGGATCCATAATGAAAGTCTCTTTTTCAGAATTTCCCTGGAAGTTACTAGTATTAGTTTCTATAATTACTGTAAGATTAAGTGTGTGTGAGGCTGAAACCAATCTATTTTCCTTTACAATGTCCTATTTTAGAAGAAAACCAGTGTGAACTGCTCCAGAACAATGGTCTTCCGCTTATGATTCAGGTATTAACTGAATCTCAGGATGAGGAACTAAACAAAGCTGCTACTTTTGTGCTGCAAAACTGCAAACAAATGAGTAAGCTTACTGTTATTGCTTTAAAAATTACAGAGATGATTTCCATCTTTAAATTCTGTTGACTTTCTAAATGATTTTAACTGTGGCAGCTTTGTAGTACTGTGTAGTCCAAGAGATGTTTGTTTTCTGCAGAAAAGTTGCGTATTTGCCACCATGGACTGATTACGGCATTTGGGCAGAAAAAAGAAAAGTTAAAATTCCAACAGTGTTGCAGTAATGCATTTGTGAAACCTATATATGTAGGGCTAGTTCTTAAAAGCTTTCCCATCTATAAATTATGTGCAAAATATTAACATTGTCATTTAACATGCAATTGGTACTCTATTCCTGGGTGGGTACCATTGTATATAGAGACTAAACCAGTAGATAATCAAGCCCGAAATCACCATGACTACAATTATTTTGCAATATTAAAAAATTTTGATCTTTATTTTTAAAATAGGGTGTATTTTGAAGTATCCTGTTTAAGTGTTTTTAATTAACTGTATAATACTGCCGATGAAACGGAAAGACAACTTGTCCTTTAATCTCTAAAGCATGGAAGGTATTATGCAATTGATAATTAGTAAAAAATATGTATCTACATTTTTGTACTGAAAACATAACTGAGAGTTTTGTTTAAGATTGAAGGGGTGTGGTGATTGTCAGTGTCCATTAATGTGGAGTTGGTTTTTTTTTTAAAAAAAAAAAAGAGACCCATACTGGTAAAGGACTTATAGAGTTAGGATTAAGTCCATGATAAAGTCATTTTTTAGAGCACAGCATCATTGTGTAAACAGCTTACAGTAACTATAATTGCAAGCTCACCTCTTGTAACTGCAGTTTATATTTGAAGTGTATTAACATTTACGTGTAAATTTAAATTGTTATATAAAAATTATTTTTCAGAGGTTATATTTTGCATTAAATTATTGAGGCTGTCCCTCAGCATACTAGAATATAATAAATACTTATTAAGGTGTTCATTGATAAAATTTGGAATGTTAATATTGTTTTATATTTTATAAAGCTGAACAATTGTCTCTGAAAATAAATGATAATTCATTAAACGTGAACAATGCAGAGGAGTTGGATGTGCAAGTCAGGAAAAGAAGTCTACAAGACTACTGGAAGAAAGCAAAAGAAACTTTACACAGAATAAACTTGATTGAAAAAGAACATGATGAGGTTGGCCTATTTACCAAAGTGGGATAAAACTAAGCAAATCTTTCGAGAGTTTAGGGAGAAATAGAAAGTAAGCCCTTAAGATAATTTCAGTGTGAGCTAGAAAAGTGAGGAAAACATTGAATGTGTGTGAAAATACAACCTGCGACTTTTACCATTACTATATATCATACAAAGTTACAAGTATGCAGGGCAATCAGAATGCAGGCATTTGTATTTTTATGAAGCATTTTAGTTTATTATAAAACCAAATTTTCTACAAAATTGATATAATTTAGGTTGGAGAAACACGAGTTGGATTTATTTTTAATTGCCGATTATTTGAACCTATAATTTTAATATTTGCATGCATGAAATGCCCATGATTGTACAGCTATGATGGGATAGATGATAATGGAAAATGTGATCATAAACTGAAATAAAGTTGTTTCATATTTTCCTTGTGCTGTATAACTACTTGGTATCTCTGGGTATGGAATAGCAAATTTTTTGAGTTATTTAGCTGGATCTTAAGTTAATTAAATCTTTTCATTTCTCGAAGTGCCCTATAAAGGGTTGTCAAGCACTGGAACAGGCTGCCCAGGGAAGTGGTTGAGGCACCATCCCTGGAGGTATTTAAAAGATGTGTAGATGTGGTGCTTAGTGACACAGATTAGTGGTGGACTTGGCAGTGTTAGGTTAATGGCTGGACTCCATGATCTTAAAGGTCTTTTCCAACCTAAACGAGTCTATGATTCTATTAGTAGCAAATCCATTGCTTCAGCCTGGAACTATCACTTAGTAATTACCCCTTCAACACCTTCAGCAGCACTGCTGTCTTGTTGGCTTTCAACTCAATCAGGGGTTTTTGAAGCTTCTCTGGAATTTGCTCTATCTTCAGAGTTAGACTGGTCTATCCTAGTTAATCTTGTTACTAGATTTATTTAATATTTTTATAGAGCTCATATAGTCTCTAACTAGTATTTTTCAATACAGGAAAGAATGCAAGGAAGAGTATTTGTAGACAGATCTTCAGAAGCCAATATTGAAGCATCAAAAAAACATGAAGTGAATCCTGCTGATCCAAAAACTTACATAGAAAGAACACATAAAGAAATACATTGCCCACACTTGATCTCTAAGTTGGATGATCAGGTTCTTGCTCCATCTGTAAATTCTTCTCCACTGAAAAATGAAATAGTGAACATTATGGATCCAGTAAATGCTTCTACTATACAAAGTGAACAGAGTAATATTCCATGTTCAGTTAATGAACTGCAAACAGACAGTGTACTTAAAAGTCACAGTATAAATGAAAAAACTGCTTGTGTAAAAAATCAGTCTATTCTTCGAGCAAGGTAGGTATCTTACACCTAAGCAGAAATACCAAGTTGCTTTTCTTTAGTAATTTCCAAATTGAATGTCACCCTTTTAAATTATCTGTTACTATGTCTTTTTCTCCTAGTGAAAAGACATAGCCTTTTGGTGGCTTACTAGAGAATATTCTGTGGAATTGGTTTTGACATCACAGATCAAAAATTATAAACATTATAGTAATAAAAGCCTCTGATCTTTTTCTCTGAATGGTAGTCTTCTGGTGGATTGTATAGAGAGCCTGTTACAGGCCATGTTCTAATGCCTTCAACAAAGTGATGAAAAAGCATTCATAGTTTTTGCCTCAAAATTCTCACTGATTCAGTAGATCAAGATTTGACCCATTGGTTTGGATGAAACCACTGACACTTCTGTAATACACACTTACTAGGAAAACAGCAGTTACAGAACTGCTCTGCAAAAAATTGAAACTGGAGTGCCTACAAACCAGGGAAAAACGCTCCCCGCTCTCTCCCCCGTGCTTTTCTCCCCTCATATTCAATTGCTTCCCTGCATGGGAGGAGAAGGATACAGCCTTGTTTAGTCATTCACTGTTCTCTTGCTCGTTGCTCTCACGCAAATGCTTATTTTCCTCTTTTTATTTAGCTTCTTATGGTTATCCTTCCTATTGATGAACAAAAAATGAATTATAGGCAACTTGCAAGGATAAATGCAGATTCCATTAATCTTGAATTTGGATCTCGAATATCCCTCAAAATAGGCAATGAGAAAGTCTGAACAAAACCACATTTCTCCTTTTTTTGAGTTCCACATTTTTATTGTGCTTTTTTAATGTGGCTGGCTGGACTCGACTCCTATGCAGTTTCCTTGCATGCATTATATTGTAACTTTGCAACTACCACAGAAATTATCAAGAGCCTAGGATATTTTCCATGGTACATTCAGGTACATTTTGCTTTGCTACTGATTAGCATAATTTCACACAGCCTCTTTATTTGTTATTCTGACCTCTGAAGCACAAAACTATTAAGAAATTAATTTTTTTTTGAGGGGGAACCTCTCTCCTTGCATATGTATTTGTGTGAAAACAGGAGTTTACCCCAAGCATAACCATGGATTAGGCTCCTTGCTCCGGCAGCATTTGGAGGTAGTCAATGACACAGAAAAATGCGTGATCATATCATAGGAGCATGTTGGTTGCATAAAAGTTAATCAGTGTAAGAAAAGAAGAAAATCGGTTACCTTTTAGAGCAATTGCTACATCTGGTGAAGGCCACAGTATTTTGAAGACTTTGTTCTATGTGCACTAAGTAATCTTTACGTGGACCAG
The DNA here is from genome assembly GCA_009819775.1 of Phoenicopterus ruber ruber. Classification (NCBI taxonomy): domain Eukaryota; kingdom Metazoa; phylum Chordata; class Aves; order Phoenicopteriformes; family Phoenicopteridae; genus Phoenicopterus; species Phoenicopterus ruber. The sequence goes on from CM020227.1 coordinate 13,521,794, forward strand.
AATTGCAAATGACTCTGGAAACCAGCATCCCTTGAAAGCACTGCATTCCAAATGCTGGAACAGACATGCTGAACAGCACTGCAAGGAATGCTAAGCACAGATCTCTGGTAAACAGATTTCTAACACATAATGATTACGTGCTGGATACTACAAGCCTAGTAACTTGGGATAATTAGAATCAATTTTTTAGAGTTTTATCTTTTATATATCTAATGTGGTTTTTGTTTTGCCTTTGGAATGTGTGTATTAATTTACAGGTAAATGTATGTTGTGAAGTTTGATTTTTTTTTTTTATTTGTTCACATTTTGATCTTCCCAGTGAACACTTACTTAAACAACCAGCAGAGATTGTTAAAAATATGAAACAGACGTGCACATCAGGTACAAATAGCTAAACAGGTTACTTTCTTAAATAATTTTGTTCTTAATGAGATTTTAGTTTTGTGTACTTTTATCACTACTTTTTATCAGATGTTACATATCATTAGATGACAGAGTACATTATGTATAATAGTCTTTAACTGTTTGCATAGTTTGGGGATTTTATATTTATATGATATGTATTCTACTTTTCTTCTAATACATAGCTTTCTTTTTTTAATTAACTATTCAAATGAATCTATCACAGGTAAATGTTTTACGTTTAGTCTGAATGCAATCTGTACTGAACAATGAAAGCCATTAATAGAAAATGCGTAAGGATGCTGGTTTTGTTCTGTACTTGTAAGATTGGGGATAGAACCTACCTGTGAGAGTGACTTTTGCCTGAAGCTATTCCTACATGTTGAACATGTGTTTAAGATACATGTTTTTCAGATTTGCATTGATCTTCTTAGTCTGATATATTTATTTCAGAATTGGCATCTGTTCAATCAAATCTTTATTCATAATTTAGTTTCCTGTTAACTTACACAAATTATAATTGTTCATTAGATTAGTATTTGCCAGAATGGTAGCTTTACAGGTGACCAAGCTGATCTCCAGGTTATACCTATTTAAACGGAGAATAAGTATTATTCCAGCACATCACATTTTTCAGCATCTGATTCCAAATAGCAATAAAGTTTATAGGGCTTAGTTAAGCAACGTAAGTTTACAGGGTTATTTTGCTGTGCTTAAGTTGAAGTAATATGCTTTGAGAGAGTGATGAAAAAGCACTGAATTAAATGTAATTATTCTGGATTTACAAAAATGTATATGTGATCCACTTCAGGAATTTCATTTGGATTTCCTGCTGTTATGTAAATTAAACTTTAATAATCTGCAAATAGAAAATACAATTGAATATAGGTATGCTGATGCATGATTACCATGATAAGGGATAGGTTGCATTTTCTTAGTGGGATTTTTTCCTTTCTAATTTAGATCAACATTCATTCTACTCAGAGATAACCAAGGAAGAAAAAAGTGCTTCAACTACATCTGCATCCCATAAAAAGGCAGATTTGAGGTGTTTAGGTGAGTATTATCTTAGGTCTTTCTTTCCCGAGTCCATAAAAGCAGCCTTAAAGAGTCAGCAATGCAGTAAGTGAACTGACATTACAGAAACTCTAACACATCTATTCTGTTACCTATTATGTAATTCTTAACGGCTTCCTTTCATTTTTCTGCCCCTAAAATAAAACATAAATATTGAAATAAAGCTTACATATTCCAGTTCCGGTCTATGTATCTTTTCTTAATGTGGGTTTACTAACAAACAGAATATAAACCAGCTTAAAAGATGACACACTACTTGCAAGAACGCTTAAGAGCAGGTGTTTTCTTCCTTTCTCTGATTGGAAAGAGAGAGGAAAAATGTGTAGCCCTGCTCAGTTCCCTCATGTATTCCCCTGCTAAGCCTCCTAACTATTCTGCAGCCCTTCTGTTTTCTCTGCCTTACTGCTATTAAGCACAGGCAGACAGTTTTATAGTAATCCATAATTACTTCAGTTACCCCATCTTCTACTTCCTGAACATGGTCTATCAGTAGATTATAAGAATGCTGCTGGTACTCAGGATTTGTAAGTGGATTTTGTAATCAAGCCTGTGTCTCTTTATTAAAAAAAAAAGGAGGCAAAAAAATTAAAAGCAGCCCATAACCAACCTTTGAACATCATTTAGGCATATGAACCCAAGTTGTCAAACTAAATTCAACCTGAGCTTTAGGACTGCTTTATCTTAGGCTAGAATATTGCAGATACGTACCAGTGTGCTTATAATTCCTCACAGTGCAGCAGTTCTCCTTCAGCTGATGTAACTGACTGTGAGAACATCTAAGAATAACTAAACAATAAATTACCCTAGGAATGTCCTCAGAAACGAACAGGAAGGCTTCCTGTGAGGAAATTCATACCTAAGCTAGGTATCATTTATTCAGGTTAATACAGGTAACTGTTACAACACAGAGAAAGTTTCAGAGTATAGTAAAGACATCTTTTATATTTTGGCTCCTGGATAAATGTGCAAAGGGAACCAAGGCCCCTTTCTTCCCATCCCACTAATATTTTTACTTCTGTAGAGGATCCATGCCTCATTTAGTACTTCTGGAGTTGAAGTGCAATATAACTTGGTCCCATGTTGAAAACACTTTTTTAGAGAGCAAGTACAAAAGAAGTTAAGTATTTTCAAGAAGATACATAAAGTGTAACCTCTTTTGAGATGTGTGTATGGAAAACTGGAGGTCAAATTGTATATCATAGTGAGCAAAATAAAATGCTGGACTTTGTGATGGCTGCTATAGCACTCGTGCTTGCTGTTTCTACAATATTCTATTTTTTTTTCAGGTTGTACAGCAGGAGGACTGTCCTTCAATAGTAAAACCTTTACCAAAATGTTGCAAAGCTGTCCATACCAGTGTGACCATCACAGAGTCATTCTGGAAGCTGAGGAAAGATATAAAAAGGAACGTCGCAAATTGGCTGTTTGTCACAACAGTAGATATGCCACTCATGAGAGTAATTTTTTTTTTTTTTTTTTTAGTAGTTGTGACTATTGTTTTAAATCGTATTTAAAATTCTGAACTTTTTTTGATCTGCTCCTGATTGTCCTGCTCTTGTAAACTCACTCATTGAATTTGATTTACCAACGATTTGTACTAAGTGAGGTCAGAACTAGCCAATTTTGGTTTGAGTATCTTGTGTACTTCTTGACAGTAGTGATACATCCTCATTATAGGCTTTGATGAGACTCTGTCCCGTTTGCCAAAGTTAGTCAAGTACTAATAGAAGGAAATATATTAAGTTGAAATAAGTGTGAGTGAATGTATGACATCATAACAAGGTCATTTCATTCTAATATTACATACTTACGGATGTAAGAAGCTTATACTACTTAATGAATTAAATAAAAACACATCCTATATTTTTCTGGTTTAAAGGAGGCATTTTTAAAATTAAACAGTTATTACTTAGTGGCATTTGTACTGGTGTCCATCTTATATTTTCCAGAAATACTGCTGACCCCAGTGAAGAAAGAAGGACTGCATACAGAAATAGCAGCTTTTAGGAGCAAGAAGGATAGTTTCCAAAGTAAGGGCTTGGTTTGGAAATTAATGCAAAAAGCCTTTACTATCTAAGTAATTCTTTTGCAGGACTCTACCATGGGAGGCTGTAGATAGGGAATTATGGTTTTTTTCTGTGGATTCTGTGAAAAATCTGTGTATGACTAGGCCAGAAAATGCATATTCTATAACCATGAAAATGTGTTATGCACATTAGTTCCCAACAAAGTTATCTGGCACTTGCTTTGTAGATACTGGTTTGAATCCTGTCCGGGTTACTTCCATGCCATCTGCTATTTTTCAGTTTTGTGGCATTAATTTTTAAAATTGAGAGGTATAGTCAGGATCAGAACACAGTACAGTTGCCTGTTCCTGGATTCAGCGTCATTCTATTATACAGTTATAGCCATGTTATCCTGTTATACCTGTTTCTGTTCCTGCTTGGAGCTCTGCTAAGGACTTGGGTCTCTGTGTGCTAAATAGCTAAAAGGGTAAACCTTAACGTATATGACAATACTAGAGCAAGTAACTGAAAACAACCTATCAGAAAATTAAGTACAGGAGATCGATTTACCTGTCCTGTATTAGGAGGTGTTGAATAAGATGTTATTAACAAGGTAGAGATGGAAGGGTGAATATGAGCTTCAGCAATTTCTGCAGTGCAGTTTAGGAACCCTATGTTTACAAAACCATCAGTTACCCATAAAAACTGGTATTCTTTATAATACACAACTGTCCATTTGTAAACAGCAGAGTACATATCTTTTACAGTATTTTATTCTGTAACGTAGCAAAAAAGTTAATGGTTATAATTTTTTTCCGTACTCTGCAGATACATATTTTTTACATAATTCACAAGGAATTTTCTTCGGAATGTGGTGTTTGTGGGTACATCCTGCAGAGCTCCAACTACAGTCATACATTACTACATTCATCAACTAGTAACCAATACTATTTCTTACGATTGACGACCAGAAATTTTTAAGTAGGCTGAAGCAGCTCTCTAAATCAGTACTTGAATTCTAAAACATTAATATTACTTTAAAAAACATTCTTTTTTCAAAAATGAGCCCACCCATTCGGAATTTATTTTTAGTCTCGTATTTCCAAAAACCTTGTTTACATCGTTATTTTATTTAATTAATTTCTGGTAAAAGCTATTATTATTACTATAAATTTTTTTCCACCCTCCAGATTCAGAAATAAATTAATTTGGCTATGATAGCCATGGAGGTCTTTTAAAATTAAAAAAACCCCAAACAAACAACAAACAACTTATTTCATCTCAAAAGCCCATTACACTTTAGCAAATAAAAGTGTAAAATATTACCTTTAGCAAGTAAACATTTTCTCAAGTAAACTGAATTTTCCAGTCTTTCTTCCAAGACCAGATAGTAGTATGGCTCAAAAGATGGTTCTCTCTTAAATTTTAATTCCTGAAACATTACCTGTGTTTTGTGGGTTTTTTTAAGAAAGATGCATAATGTTTTATTGTTTGGGTGTTTTTAAGGTATTCTTTTGACTCCAATTAGAAAAAACAAATCTGATACTTCAAATAGAGATGAACGTAGTAAAAATACTAGGTTGACTGACGACTATAACTTGATACCTACGTATGAAAAGTGTGAGTATTACCGGAAAGTTAATTCTGTAATAAATGTAACTTAAAGATCAAGTTTTGCATTTAGGTCAGGGCATTGGGAAAAGCATCTGTGCTGGCTATTGGAGACAAGTGGCTGAGAATTTAAATCGATATGTTCTTGTACCTTCAATCATAGTATTATTGATGTTTGAGTTAATTCCTGTTATTTAATAGTTGCTTCCAATGCATAAATAATCCTTATGTGTTAATGTCAATGATGAGAAAAAGATCTAATGAAAACGAGATATTATGGATAAAGCAACATTTACATGTTGAAGTTCATTAGAAGAAATGTTCCTTTACAACACTATATTCAGTTTTACAGTAGATTTCATTTAGTTTAAAGTAACTAAGAGGTGGCCTTGTTCACAATTTTATAGCTTTCCGAAAAACCCAAGGTGCGAACTTGAAGAGACAAAGAGTCAAAGAAATGTGCAACCAGGTATGCCAGCGCTTAAAAGGAAATTGCATATATTCACTTGGCAAAGATGAGGTTAGTTATACAAAGCCTAATGCTGCACTCACATATTTATAAATGTCCAAGTAAAACCACTATGAATGGTATAATTTCTTTGTAAGTCACCTTTAACAGGAGCCCAGTAGCAAAGGGAACCTTTTTAATAAAGATATTCCTCTCTGCTGATTCTACTCCAGTCATACGGATTTATCCCTGAAATGAGTTAAGCATTTTTCAACTCTCAGTCCTTTCTGAATAAGGGATGTGGAGGTATGTTCTTCCCTGCACTAATGAAAGTTTGCATAGTATAGAAATAACAGAAACCTAAAGGACTAAACATACTAAAGGTGTAAACTATGCAGGCACGATAGAAATGAAGGCAAAGGTCATGGACAATTACTGTATTTCAGTAAGTGGCTGACGGTGAAGAAATCTTGAAGAATCATTGTTAACTTGACAAAGCGATCATTTCTTTAGAACGACTCAAGATTGTATTGTCAGTAATAACGCGTTACTTCCAAATGTGAAATAGTATGTAAATGTACATAATTTTTAATTACACCAAAATAAATATTCGCAGAACAATGAGAGATGTTCCCCGGGCATGAACACGAGAACTTTAAACAGGAGAAGAACAACCCGAAAAGATTTCACGACTGAAGAAATTAACTATCTTTTGAGTGGAGTAGAAAAAATGGGTAATCACTGGAATTTAATTTTGTGGTCTTACCCATTTCAGAAAGGACGGACAAGTGTTGATCTTTCCAAGAAATACTACAGGTTACAGTTGCAAGTAATCATAATTTAATTTTCTACTAATCATATATGCTGCCAGCTCAGCTTTCAGCTTTTGACCCTGAATTGAGTTGCAAAAAAAAGGACAGGCAATCAGAATTTGCAACCCGTGGGATTGTGCTTTGTGTCAGTTCAATGCTGCGCACGCTAAGCGTTAGAATGGTCTCCAATGTAATTCAATAAGGGCTTGTGCTTGCAGAGAGAGAACTGAACTGGGAAAATATTAGAGAGCCTTTGAACATTCCAGTGCCACCTGACAGGATTCAAAGAGGATAACAATTTCGGTTAAAGACTCTAAATTAATTGCTATGTTTATTAGGAAGTTGATATTTTTCTGTTCAGTCTCTTTTCTGATGATGGTTTGTGAAAATCTCTGTGGCAGTTTTCGCCATGGTTAATATGTACGCTCCTTACACAGAGGTGCTCTCTATGGATGGAGTCCGTAGCTCTTCTGCTGTGCTTTGGGGGGGTGTGGGAGTGGTTAGTGGCAAGCCTTTTTCTACTGAAACATTTTCTAAAGTTGTGCAGTGTTTTGTGTCAACATTTGTCTTGATATTTTCTCTTTTATCTCCATTTTATAGAGGCAAGAAAAAACCAAAGATCATCAATAACATCTTTCAAGAGTATTTTGAGTTTTGTTGCAGAACGTTGAAGAACAGCATTATTAACAGTGAGGTATTGTTACAACAATATGAGCCCTCAGAGAATTTAGATTGGCTTGGACTCATGTTTTTCAGTGATAATATTCACTGACAGAGTTGTTATACTTTGTAAGTTTAAGTTACATGTAATTTGATAAGTTGTTTTTTTTTTTTTAATAATGCTAACATAGCTAACAAAATCTTTATCAGTAAAATCTATGGGTTTTTTAAACTTAATTTAACCTTCTTGAACATTTGATTTATAGAACATTTTATTTGGCTTTCTGTTTGAATCTTTTTATAGTTTGTTTTATACCATTTGTAAGAAAAGGCTATATTGCTGAAATGAATATTTTATGTCAGAAACTGGCAAGTGTTAATGTTGTGTCTGAATTTGTTTCCTCTTAATCAGTGAAATGTTGTTTAAAGCAGGTAAAATATTTTGTCATGCGTTTGATGTGCTGTATGTGCAGAAAAATATATCTATGACAAAAACCACCAAATGTATGGTTAAACACTGCTGCTTATAGTAGGCAAATCTTACATTGGTACAGTAAGTAAATTGAAATAGAGAGCTTGTGGAAATCTCAGAAGTTCTGGGTAGAAGATTTAGTGTGTGGTTCAGCTGCAGTATTTCTTGACTGATAATAATGACTGGGGTAACATTCGTGGACCTACATAAAATACTTCAGTGTTGAAATAAATAGAATGCAGGTACTGATACAATTTGGCTTCTGTTTACGGTTGGACACTTTTTGGTGTATTATTCAAGTAAGTGAGCGGAACCACCATTTCTGCTAATGACACAATTTTTATAGAAAGCTTTAATGAAAAGCCTTAGTAACTTCATTTTTTCAGTGATAGCCATAGTATTTCATTTGTATTTTTAATCTATTCTGATAAAGGAATTATTGATATTATGGAAAAAGTTTAGTTATCTTATTAGCACTAGGTTTTCGCTGCGATGTAGCTTAAATGCTTAAAAACAAGCAAGATAACCGAAAACTGAGGGACTTGCAGTAAAGATGATGCCGATGATATAATAAATAGGTCTTCCGATACCTTCAGCTCTTGCACTTTGTTTTTTATACTATTAAAATATTCAAACATCTATAAAAGATGTCTTTGAATGGAGCTACTCAAAGCAGCGTAGTTAAATACTGGCACATGTATTTGCGGAATGTGAGCCAAAAGGACTACCGAGGAGCGGCACGCACAGTAGGGAGCTGGGTCTGTTACTCGCGCCACAGAGGATTTTTCCAAGGGGGCAAAAGCTAGTCTAGACAAGCTTCTGTTTCATCTGTTGACTGAACGTGTACTAGTAATCCGTATTAGTCTGGCCTAAATAGATTTCAAGTGGAGAAAATATGTACGGCATAAATCTTTGCTTGACACAAAGTCAGAATATCACAATACTGACAATAAACCGATTCTTAGGTATAATTTAGGTTGGAAAGGACCTCTGGAATTCGTAATCCTTCCCAGGGCAGGGCTCATTTCAAAGTTAGGCTGCTCAGGGCCTTGTCAAGTTCTGAAGATCTTCAGGGATGAAATTCCCACAGCCTCTTTGGGCAACCTCTTCTGGTGCTTCAACTACTCTCGTAATGCAAGTTGCTGAAAAAGACATCATTAAAACGTTCTTGTATAATCCAAAAGGGAAGAGTCCTGGACTAGAAGCAAGCAGAAACCTGTTGTGTCAATTTGTGCAAGTTAATCTTTTTCTCTCCTTTTGATTGACTGGACAATCTTGATAATCGTATTAATTTTCTCGCATAAAATGCTTTGAAAGCCACACATAATGGGCATCATAAAAATATAATTGCATAATTAATGTCATTTTTAGGCTACTTAAGCTACCCAGCATAGTATTTCAGCACTTCGAAAAGCTGACTTGACCGACAAATCATGAAGGAAAGCATGTTTACAAAAACAGTTGAACTTGCTTTGTAGCCCTGTTAGAAATTATCGGTGGGGTGTAAGAATTTGGGTGGCAATTAAAGCTTGCTTCAGTAGGAAATAATTTAAAACAGGCAATTTCATCTGAAATTCGTTCAGCTTCCATGCACCACGCCGTACTCCCGCGCACCAGGGCCGCGCAGCCGCAGCCAGGGCGGGAGCAGCGCCCGCGCCAGCAGCTCGCAGGCAGCTCGTGCTCAGCCCGGAGCGTTCCCGGACGGCCGGGGCTGCACGAAAGGTTCCCGGGGGTTACCCGGCAGCTGCCGGGCCGGGCCCCGCAGCAGGCAGCGGCGCCGAGCGCCTCGGGCGGGCAGCCCAGCGGCCGCCGCGCCTCGCCGGCACCAGGGGGCGCTGCCGGCGGCGGCCCCACCCGCCGCGGAAGGCACCGCCCTGGGCGGGGAGCGCTGCCGGGGCTGCCCGGGCGCCGCCTGACCGGAGAGCGGCGCGGCCGCGGCTGGGAGCGGCGGTGCGCCCGCGGGGGGCAGGGGGCGGCGGCGAGCCGCGGCGGGGCCGGCAGCGCAGGGCGCCCGCACGGGCGGGCCGGGGAGAGGGAGGAGCGGGGTCCTCGGCGGGCCCGGGTGAGGTCACTCTTTGTGGCTGCAGTTGGCAAGATGGCGCCGGTGCTGGTGGAGAAGAAGCTGCTGGGGCCGGACGGGCCCGGCGGCGCCGAGCTCCCCAGCGAGGAGGAGGAGGGGCAGAACCTCTGGTGAGCGGCCGCGCCGGGCGGGGGCTCGAGGGGGGGCGCCTCCCGGGCCGCGGCACCCCGGCGGCGGAGGCGAGCGGCTGCTCTCGGGCGTCCCGTGCCTGTCACGGCGGGGTCTCCCTGCTCTGCCGAGCCGCCTCAGCCCTCCCGCGACGGGCGTGAGCCCCCGCCTCGGCCGGGCGGGAGTGGAGCGTGCGCCCCGCTCGGCCGGGGCAGGGGCGGCGGTGGGCGCCGGCTGCGGGGCCGCGCTCGGGCCCCGCGGACAGGAGCGGCGGGTGGCGGCGCCGCGGCACGCAGCTGCCCGCGGCGGGGGCCGGCCCGCCCGGCGGCCGAGGCGCTGGGGCCGGTGAGGAATGCTGTCCTTCCCGGCCCTGAAGGGGCTCGTGGGGGGCGTGAGGGGAGCCCCGCACCCGCATGAGTGAGGCCAGCATCGCTGCGAGGATGAGGGGGAGCAAGGTGTGCGGAGCCCGAGCGGTTTGGATCTGCGGGAGATCTGCGGGATAGGCTCCAGGAGACTCGAGCTCTTGTTTTCCCGTCGCTTATCGCTGAGTAATGCCTTTAAAAATACTAATGGCAGAAAAAATTGTGTATAAAATACAGTAATGGATTGTGGGAAGAGTTAGTCATCAGTTGAAAAGTAATGTTTTGCAGTAATGTGACATAAGGGAGAAAAACGTAAGAATGTATTACTGCATGTATTTTAGAAACTATAAAAGCTTTTCTCAAAAAGGTGGTGTACTTTTGGTCTTTTAAAATGAACTTAAATCTTTAACTGTAACATCATACCTAGTTTGTAAATAGAATGAATGTAACTGGATTGGTCTGTGCAGATCTGCTGAGCTCATCAGTGCTGTCAAATGGGCAACGTGTGGGTTGTGTTTGTGTGTGCGCGTGCATATGTGCGCGCGTCCCTGTGCATGTTGGTCTAACAAGAATGATGCTGTTTTTCTAGGTCCTCAATACTGAGTGAAGTTTCTACCCGGTCAAGATCTAAATTGCCGTCGGGCAAGAATATTCTTGTTTTTGGTAAGTAGCATATGCAAGCAGTTGGGTGGTTGGTTTTTTTGTAGAAATAAAGCATGTTTAAAACAATGATGTGAACGAACTGGCACATCAGTGTGTTAAAACTATGTTATGTCATAAGATCTATGGTATTATTGTCTTCAGGCTGATAGATTTACTTTCTTTTTGTTTTACGCTGTTAGACTTATATATTTAAACAAATGGAACGTAATACAAAATAATTAAGTGCTTCGTTCTTATTGTCATGGTATAAGCCGTTGAATTTAGCTGGAGTACTTGAAAGAAGACAACAAATAAGTGTGGTCCAAAAATGTACAAGGGTACTTCTGATTACTTAAATGTGTTTTGAAAAATCTTTTCTACAAAGTTAAAATTAATGCTGAAAGTGTCTTTTTTTTTTTTTCCCCCTGTAAAAACTTACTGGCAGGTGATGATGGTTCAGGTAAAACCACACTTATGGCTAAAATACAGGGAGCAGAGCATGGCAAGAAGGGAAGAGGACTGGAATACTTGTATCTAAATATTCACGATGAAGACAGAGATGGTAAGTTCATTTTATGTGTAATCTCTTTACTGTAATTAAGTAGCTGACTTTTTTTTATAACTGTGGTTTCATCAGTGTATTTTGGGTTATGCCCGAGTAGCTGGTTCCAGCATTGTTCTGTAGATTTTGGAAGCTATATCAATTTCTTTAAAAGTGAAGTGCATTTTACATTCAGTGTACATTGTCCCTCTTGCCCTTCTCGCAGCTTGACCCGTGTGTTAGGAAAAAGTACACTTGAGCAGCTCTCAGGATCCGTTTACTTTTAGGGTAGATACATTTGCTGATGTTGACTTACTAGCAGATATATTGTCATTTGATATGACTAATTGATAACTGTAGAAAGTAAGTGATACATCCATGAGAATTTAATTCTCAGTATGGATTTCTGGGTGGGGGGGGGGTCTGGTGTTTTCTTGCAGGAGCTGTGTGCGGAATTTTGGTTAACTATAGCTGAGATGTTTTGTGAGAGTTGAATGAGTGAAGAACAGAACGTAAAGTCAGAATTAGTATTTCCTTTTTTTCAAACTGGAGCTTGTCTCTTTGCCCCTTTTCCTTCTCTTTGTTGCTGTTGATGATTGTTCTTCCCTACTATATGGGATAGGGATGATGACAGGAGGCCATTTAAAAGCAGGTCTAATGATCAGAATACTCCTATTTTTAGGAAGGTTAGGGACAGGAAGAGATGAGGAGCGAGTTCATTATCCTTGCTCCTAAATCTGCCTCTGCTTGTCTCATTTTGGGCAAACTGCTGGACCTCTTTGTGTTAGTTTCCCTCTTCAGAAATGGGGAATGACAGTCTTCCTGTTCATGACTTCCTTCTGAGTTTTCAGTTCAGAAGAAGGAAGCAATGAGGGTGGTTCATCCATGTTCCTGAAAACAAATGAACTAGGAAGATCCTATAATGGTATTTTGGAAATGGAAATGTACTGAAGGCTTGCACGAGTGATTAAGTACCATATGTGACTGGTTGTTATGGAGATTGGTCCTGTGCTCACATGGTAATAAACTGTCTTTAGATACTAAGTTAGGTACAATTAAAGGATGAGTACATTGCCTGTGTCTTCAGTGGCCACCTAATCTTGCAGTTCCTAAAATCTTTTGTGCTGTAATTTCAAGTGACAAGCTATTCATGGCTTCTTGAGGTTCTTAGTGTAAGTGCTTTCTCCCATGCAGAGTCTTCTTTAGTACTGCATAAATACTTTAAGGGGAAAAGCCCCCTACGATTAGGAGTGTTAAGACAGCCTGTGACATCAGGCTTCTTGCAACATCAAAGGAGATGGTACTATAAGCAGAAAAATGTTTGGTGTGCTATTTTTCCTGGTGCTGTCTATCAAACCTCAAGTATGTCCCTACTTTGGAAATATTTTGGGGCTATTGCTGAGTATCTGGAAGTGGTAAGTATTTGAGGTGATTAGGAGAAGCCTGTCATAAGAACTCAGGCAGCACTAGCAGGAAAAAAAGAGACTACCAGACTCAGTTGGAGAATTCGGGTCTTCATCCATCCCTTTAATGGATGTGTTAGGATCTAATAATATGTGCTTTTTTCCTTCCTGCCTCATTAGTGTCATCAGCAAGCAAAATAAATAGCAAAGTGGGTCAGGACCTCCCAGCAGGCAAAAGATAACACTGTTCCTTCTCTAGGACAGGTTTGGGTTTGTTTCTTTAAACTCTTTGCATGCTTTAGATGTCTGTATGCTCACATACAGATTTGGGAACAAAACCTTTATAATTAACCCACAATTCTTGGAAGCCATTACAAAACTGAAGATAGGTGTTCAGGAGCTTACTATCATGTATTCATTTTTGGGGGTATCTGCTTTTTATTATACCCTAACCTATTCAAGACCAGCAAACCACAAAGATTTCCAGGGGTGTCAAATCCACACTGATAACTGAAACTCTGTAGTGGAGTGAGAAGATCTTTTCAGTTTCTTTCCCAGGTGCTAGAAGATTTCTTTGCTCTCTTTGCCTTTTTCTTCTTAATTTCGGAAGAGTTTATTCTGTCCAGGAGAAGTATTTTGGTCATAGTGCCGAGTCATTATCTACCTCCCACCTCCTTTGGAAATCTTAAGGGAAGTCTTCTGTGTTACTTCTTATCCCCCCCCCCCCCCTTCCTCCTTAAGTGATATATGAATCTGGCTTCTCCTACATTTGAAGTAGAATTACTCTAGATTGCTAGGTGCATATCTTAGTTTACAGTTACTTTTGTCTTTTCTGCTAAAGATTGGATCAGTGATTAAATTGTTCTTTTTTTTTTTGTAGGGAAGTTAAACAAATGCATAGAAAACACCTCTTTTTTGAAGGACCCCCGTGGCTAATACAGGTGCCCGCTAACTTTTTGGTTTTCACTGTCATCTGCTTGTTCTTGGCAGTGGCTGATACCTAGCTTGGATGGCAAGATACACATCACCACTGTGTTGGTAATTAGCTGGTTCAGTTCTGTTAGATGTTAGTCGTTCAATGTAACGTGCAGTACTTTGGTCCCTAGATCTCAGGATAACTTATTCTAAGTCCACTACTGAGTCTCCGCCTGAAAAATCTCCTTCCTAGGCTGCTATCCCAAATTCTGCCTAGGCTAAGGGATTTGTTTAGGAAGAGGTTTGGGGACACCTGAGAAGCAATCCTGAGAGAGAGAGGATTCTCCTAGATCATTAGCCCCAGGTACAATATCCTTGGAGCATATGGCTTCTTCTGCATACATGACACTGTAGTTCATCTGGATGAAAGCACTTACAGCACTAGCTGTAAAGTTAACTCAGAATATTAAACGACCTTGGAACTCAGGCCCTAGAGTCCTTTGTTAGTGGAATTTCTCAAAGAGTGTGGCCAGTTTTAATTTTTTGCCTTTCTTTGTGATGAGCAGATATTTTGTGCCTATGCTGGTTAGTCTGCTTTTGAGAGCTGAGAATCTTGATTTATAGGAGGTAAATGAGAGGCTGTGCATAATTTTGTTAAAGAATATGTATTTCTAGAGTAGCTTTCAGAGTCTTTCTTGTGGTGATGGGGCAGAGTTAAAGTGAGGATGTACAGCAAGACAGTGAGACAAACTACATTGACTGGTTTTGTAGCAATGCTGTATGGGTTAGCTGGCAATTATAAACACCATAGAGAACTTCCAGTTGAACTGCCTCAGATTACAAATGCAATACAGTTGTCCTGACTGTGCCAAATGTGCCAGTGAAATAGAACTATTCTGTTGTTGCGTTCTTGCTTGTAACAAAATCAAGTAGTCTTGTTTTTTTGCCTCAGGTTTGGACTGGCCTGAGTCATATCATATGCATGTTCCAGTTGAACTGGTTGTTCCAGATTGAACCAAGTGCTGCTGGTGCACTGGTTTCTAATGGGAAAATTGGTTTTTTGTCAACATCTTTGAAGTAGTTCTCTTGAAAATTATTTTTCCCTGTTTTGCTTGTCTTTACAGCTTGGACAAGGGATATCTAGTTACCACTGATACCTTTTGAATAAATGCAGGAAATGTAGTTGCAGTTCACAGAATCAACTCTGCAGTAAAATTCATCAAAGCTGGAAAATCTTTTTCATGGCTAACGGGATAATGAAATACTGACAGGATTTAGAAATGTCAGTTTAGTGGCTATTGTAAGAGTCTTTAATAAGTAGCACCTGCTTTTCCAACAGAATCTGGTAATTGTTTGCTCTGTGTTGGTGTCTCATGTCATAGCCACTATGAAAGGTCCAGTTAACATTCACATCGTATGACTAACTAGGAGCTTGATGTGGTGCTGACAAAGTTGAATTTGCCATCAAGTCCTTGCCAAATTGTGAGCAGCCAGTATTGTATTTTTAAGTGTGTTTTATATTTGTAGCAAATGTATATCACAAGCCGTACCTCTCTACTGTAAGGAAGGAGGAAAACCTTTCATTTTCATACAATGTTATCTTTTTTTTAAATGTACATTTTAATGTGAGTGCTAGACTTCCAGTTTTCCTAGCAGATTGATTTCGTTTGAGTGGTAGTTGCAACTGGATTCTAGTTCCAGTCTGTATTCTAGATGTTAAGCAGAAACTAAATCTTTAAGTAGGACAAAGGTGTAGCAAACAAAACCTTTGTAACCTTTAGATACTGGCTTAAAAAAGTGACTTAGAAGCAGTGAATTAGGATATTTGTAAGTTTTGTAAATTAGGATATTTGTAAGTTGTAAGCTAAGGTGTAAAAGTCTTTTCTGCAATCAAAGCACTCACTACAGGAGAAACTGTGGAAGTGCTGATGAGAGTTGTCAACTTCCACGGACTATAGACAGACTTAAGTTAGGTTTTTAAAACTTCCATGTTTGCTTCAAGGAGATAGTTATGCATAGACATAGTTAATGTCTATTAATAACCTTTAACTCATAGAAAACTCACAGGGTTTTTATTCACTGGTAGATTTCTGCTTTTGGGAATATACAAAGGATGCTTCTGGAATGCAGAGGATACCGGAGTCCTGCATAGATGTTTCATTTACTATTGTGTAATAGTAAGTGTGTGAATGTCATCACATTATGTCCTAGCTTCCTTTCTGTTTTTCCAAACTTTTACCAGACTTTCCCTCTGTCCTTAGAGGTCTTTGATAGCTTTAGGTTTGTACATCCAGTGCTGTGAGAATCCTGTGTGATACTGATGAGACGGTTTCCTGAAGTGGGGGAAGTGAGGGGGGAAACAGTTGATGAATATGCAAAGGTGCATTTCTTAGCTGCACAATGGTTATCGTGACTGTTTACTGCAAAGGATAGATCTGAGATGCACACTTGGGAATAAGAAGATCTTTAAGTTAAAAGCATAACTGTTTTGGGCTATTTGTGTGACGACTGATGTTTGAATGTCTTATGACAGCCTAACAGTACTTAAGTAGGAGCATAACAAATGCTAAATGAAGACTGCCCACGTAGAGCATCTTGATGTAATCTGTAACTTGGCTGTTCGGTAATTTTATCCAAGACCTGATTAGAAAGGTAGTGTGTATATCTGTACTCTTTTCTCCTTCCAATTTCCTTAGTCCAATTTTTGCCTTTTTCTGGAGCCAGTGTTTTTGATCCTGATGGATTCTTTCTTAAGAGTAAAGTTACAATAGCCACAGCAACTGGATTTATTTTGTGAAGTTAAAAGATTTGGAGTACAGGGAAGGGAAATAGAGTGAGACAGAGTAATTATAAAGCTCAGTAGCTGTTTTGAAAATCTCAGTTCTGCAGTGATTGGTTTCCTGATGCATGTATTTCAGAATTCACGTATCTTGTATGTAATACCTGTGGAGACCCACTGTTCCCTCTGGACAGCTGTAGTAGAATAGGGAATACTTTGGAAGAGGTACTAGGAAGAGTTTAGAAGATAGAAACAAATGGAGTTGTTCCTTTTCAGGAGGAAGTTCTGAGAATAATGTAATTATTTTCTTTTTATTTCTTTTTAATTTGGACAGAATTGCTTGTTTAGAGTACCTGATGCGTCATTCCCGGATGATGCTCCATTTTCAGTTTCTTCTATTCTTGCTAAAGTTCATGTTTGGGGTAAAACTCATGCAAGCTGTCTGTCTCAGCTGATTTTTCTGACCTCCCCACCTTGCATTTCAACAAAAAATGTCAAATCACTATCAAAACACTGCGGGGGGGAAACACAAAAACTAAAATACCAAATCTTTTCTCCAGTACTCGTTCTGTAAGGAGTCTGCAAGTAGGAGCTAAGTCAGTGTGAATTAAGAGCAGGGAGCACAACTTTAAAGTTTGCTAGGTTGTAAGTTTATCCTGTGTTTGCTCCTCCTACTCCTGTGCTAGAAACCTAAGCTGCTTATGGCTTGTATCTTGTTTGCAGCTTATTTCTGTTGTGAGATGTTAAACGAGCTTATGTGTCTGAGGGACACCTATGGCTTCTCTGCTGGGCTCAGCTGTAACCACTCCCTTTTGAACTTGGAGTTACGTATGTGTCACGCGTGATCTGGTTTTACTTGGAATATGCATATTTCAAATTCAGGAGTGCTATGTAGTATCTAAAAACTGTTGTGTCAGCTGTCCTTAGTAAAAGCCGAAGAACAGAAATTATTTTTTAAATTAAAAGATTCTGAACCAAGAAAAAATCCCATTAAATGAAAGCATCTACTGAATACTGTAGGCATTTACACATGCACCTGTGTTAAAAATAAAGAGGCAAGATCTGCTGATAGCTGGGCTTTGGTCTTTCATTTAACACTAGTGTACTCATCTGTTTACTTGTAGACTAGCAAAGCAAAAAGGTGGCATCTGTTGAGTTACAGCTGTACCTTTTCCTTTCAGATCATACTCGATGTAACGTTTGGATTCTGGATGGAGACTTATACCATAAAGGGCTATTGAAGTTTGCAGTTTCTGCAGAATCCCTGCAAGACACCATTGTAGTCTTTGTTGCAGATATGTCTAGACCTTGGACTGTTATGGAGTCTTTACAGAAATGGGCCAGTGTCTTGCAAGAACATATTGATAAGATGAAAATTCCTCCAGAAGAGATGAGAGACATGGAACAGAAGTGTAAGTCTTTGTGCATCCATATATTCTTGTCCTTTTTTTTCCTTTTTTTTTTATTACTAGCTTTTGCAACTTTCTTTTGTAATGATCAATTTCTTCAGATCAGTGTTTTAAGAATGGGTTGGATAAGAATTAGTTTGAAGTTGTGATTACAACTCTAATTCAAATAGATTCTATTAGGCTTTAAAACACCTCTTCCAGTTTTGCTATGCTAACAAAACATCAGGTGAATTAATGGTCTAAATCCCCTGCAATAATGAGGTTTTGATAATTTGATTTGTAAGAAGGCCAATTTTAAAAAACCTAACTCCATACAGAATCACATTTTTAAAAATAGTGACAAAATGCAGTAACAAAGTGAGTTGTCTGCTTGGCTGTGGTGTCTAAGCCAGGTCCCGTTCCCAACCTGTGTTTGTCTCTTCCAGTAGGTCTCTCTGCCCTTGTTTTTCACGAGCCTCAGACTGTGATTCTGGTACATTTAATTGTCTCTCACTACGGCCATTCCTACCCTGTGACTTTAGGAATGTTGTATAAATTAACTTTCTTTCCTGGCATATCTGTGGCAGGAAAGAATCTGGCACTGGCAAGCAGTCATCGCTGCAGTATTGTTTCCTGCAGCTTCTTTTCTTTCCTAAAATAGTTTTGAATGTTTCTTAAGATTTTTTTTCTGTTTTCCTATTGAATTACTCCAAAATAAATTCCTTCAGTGGAAAAGACCTTAGCAACATGCATTCCTTTTCAGCTGCAGTATAGATTCAAACTGATCCTTGCTGGTTGCCGCTTTTGTTCAGGGCTGGTGGCTAGCTGTACTGGAGTGTTTAAACCTTGCAAATGCTGTCCAGTAGCTTCCTTAGATTCACTTTAGGGAGCAGTGTAATCTGTTTGGCATGTGAGCATTCAGATGTATTTGTATAGCTGATCTCCTTTCTGAATGTTAAATATTACTTACCCAAAAGGCTTGTGCCTACAGCATACTAGCTAGAGTTTAAACTTAATGATTGAAACCACCTGGGTTTGATCACCAGGTTATATTAAAAAGGGAAAAAGCATTCTTTTTTTTTGGTATATTTGAGATATTTTTGGGCAATGGGAGATGGAAAGGCTGTTCTAGTCTCAAAATACAGCAACTAACCCGATTTGCACTTTTCTGAGACACACCAGATTTTATGGAAATCTGAATAATTGTGGAGTTTGTGCACTTAAATTTTACGTTTGAAGAGAGAACTGTTTTCAGCCTTCACTAAGTGTACTGTGTGGAGGAGCCAGTTACAGCTATGGCAAAGCTTTAGCACCATGTTTGGGGAACTTACAAGACATTCCAATAGTATTGTCTTAGAGATTTCTAAATTAAAGTATCGTAGAAATCCCTGGTTTCTCTTGCACTTTAATTGAGTCAGGGGAAAAAGAAAATTTGAGAGGTGCCTAATTCACACGCTTCAGGACTCTGCTGCCATCCTATGGCTGAGCGGTGAATTTCAGCCTGATATTAGCATGCAGGTAAAACAAGGGCCGTAATGTCTCCACTCCCAAGCTTCCATCTCGCTCCTTTTCTCAGGCACTGTGTAGGACACTTGTGTCATATCAGATGCTTATCTTCTGAGTTCTTGCAGACTGTCCCTACGGCCAGCTCTGTGCTTAAAACTTTGGCCACCATAGCTTGTAATGGTCTTAACAGCAAATCGTGCTAAAAGAAATTCCTATTATAGCTGTGGCTATATTAGTGTAACTGCTTAGACAGTATAGAGCACGCATGTCTGAAGAATGCCTTGTGACTACAGTCCAGCTGCACCAGCAAAGTTTTCCTTACTAAAATTCTGCTGCGTATGCTTCCTGAGATAAGCAGCCATTTAGAAGTTGGAGAATCACTGTGTGCAATAGCCCAGATATGAAAAAACTGGGATAATAAAGCACATATGCAAAGCAGGCAGCCAAAACATAGAAACAGGGTCCTGAGTGAAGAGATGTGCTAAATTCCTTCCAGTAAAGCCCCACTGCAGCATAATGCCACATGGATGTGTATATATATGTTTCTTGACTTCAGCTTGTAGAACCATATTCCCTTACGCTTGCTTCTGGATGTAAGCTGGGGCACGTGGACCAAGCTGAATGTCCGCAGTGCTTTCCCTAGCTATTACATTCAGTACCAGTAACCAAGAGTTCTTGTTGACCCCGAGGAAACATTTCTTGTATTATCCCATTTGCATCCGTTTAAAGTGCTGCTTGGTTGTTCTTTCTCCATTACTAGGATCTTATTACCAGTTTCCAGAAATCCTTTTGTTAGCTCACCATTCTCAATGGGATTGAACTTTGAACTGCTTGTCTTTGCTTTCAAGGTTTTCGTGGCCTTTCTCCACCCAGCCTTTTGTCTTGTGTTTGCTATTTGAGATACTGACTCTTGGCTTTACTGGGTGGATGACGCTAGGCTCCATCTGGTGTATGAGAAGCTTTCCTTTTGTGTTAAAGAGCTTCCAGAATGGGAGGCAGGACACACATAGGGAAGCAACAGGCTGCCTTGAAAGAAATTGAATTATTCAGAGTATACCAAGAGCATTGTTTGTCTGCACTCCTATCACTGAGCTGCTCTGGAAATTCCTTGCTAAAAGCTTGGCTAGTGTGGATTCAGATAAATAATGTCAGTTCAAATGTTCTAATTTAATTCAGGCTCAATTATAATAAATCATCGTTTAAATATCCCAAATTTGAATAATTATTTCGGGGAAGATCTAAATTTTTCCTCCCTGTTTATGACAGCAAAGCAGAAAACAAGTCTATCAAGAGTCAAGAAACACAGAAAGGAAGTGTTCTGGTAAAATGGCTATTACATTAATGTCTTCTGGAGCGTTTGAAGCTAAAGACTTGAAACATAATAACATACTTTTCTGAAAATTAAGTAGTGTCCCATTCAAGCTGAATTAGTTTCAGGTTGTCTCTAGGAGTGTTAATATGGAATGATTGTCTCAGAAAATTTTTCTGCATTTTTCTTGTTCTGCTGTTCAGTGCTTTTGTGATCTGTCTAGTTAAGTAAGTTGTAGTGTTTGTCTGCCGTTTCCATATTGCAGTTAAACTACTCCAAGACTGAGGATTTTATTGTTACTAGAACAACCAAAGCTAAGAATAATTGTGAATTGCTGTCTTGGTGGTACTTCAAGACAATTGCTCCCGTGACATGAATGATACATCAGTTCTTGTTATAGTTAGCTTCCAGTAGCTTGTGTAAATAAGCAGTAACACGAGAACAAAACAGTTAACTGGAAACTTGCATTTGTTTGCTGTGTTAAATGCAAAAGTCTATATAAAAGGCTTTTTACCTAAATAAGCCACAAGTTTGGTAGATAAATTAGCACACTGTAGTGGAGGTGTTATTTTTATGGCATATCATCACCTGGTGATAATTTTGTAAACGTAATAGGCCATTCCTAGTACTTGACCTTACTGATAGGTAGCAGAATATTACTGATTTGTCAGATGAACAGTTTTCCTGGCATCCTGTTTTATGTGCATCATCTTATCTGTATTTCCTATTCAAAAAAAATAAAACCAAAGTCATTTTCCCCTACTTCTTAATAGAGAGTAATTTCCTATACTGTATAAAATGGGATTCCTTAATATGAAGTATGTGGAGGAGAAAATATCCATAACTTGCTAGAAAAAAAAGGAAAAAGAAAAAAATTTATGCAAGCTGTTTGAGTGCATGATGAACTTTATGTCCATTAGAAGTTTGAGAGTGGAGATCAAGTGAGAAATAGATATGGGAGGTAAGGAAAAAGTATTAAATTGCTGTGTGACAAAGAAATGCTTTAACTGAAGCGAGCTTCTTCATTAGCTGCTTAGAGTGCAGCTTGTTGATAAGAGGTAGGCTGACAGCATTTGTGATACAGGCTTACGTGGATTTAACAAGACTAAATTTGGAATGGGAATGGGGATTGAATTGAGAGTCTTTTAAAAAGTGTTTAAGAGCCTATCACTAACAGGCTTTTAAACCACTTGAATTCAGAAACAAGCGTATCTGTGTTCAAGGTACAGTAGTTAGAGGTTCTTAGTATAGCTTTTACTTTCTTTTAACTCTAGTAGTTACTTGTTTAGCAGACGCCCTTGTTAACTAAAGCTGAGCGTATTCTGTAGCATGTCTTAGTCGCTTGTCAGGGGTTAATGCCAGACCATATGCGTTATTAACAGTCCACAACAACAGTTCATCTCCACAGTGAAGTTTTTTCTCTCTCCATGCATGGATCAACCAGAGTGAGAGATGGCCTTGTTGATGGCGGTGTGTGATGCGTGGTGTTTGGTGCTGCGTACTCTTGGGGAGAGGGAAGAGTTGGGAATCTCAGCTCTCTACGATTATGGTCTTCGTTGCCATTCAGCAGAAATTCATGAGGATGTGCCATCAGATTTCTGAATTTTCTATGTTGCATTTGCTATTATTTGTATTAGTAAAATTCTTGGGATATCTTGAATAATGATTTATATCATGTTGTCAGAGTCTTACTGTTTTCAAGAGAGGCTTTTCTTGCCCAAAATTGAGGGGGTTTATACTAATAGATATCTTAGTAAAGAAGAAATTTTTCTGCTTTGTTATGAACAAAACCTAAGAAAGTAATATCTCTGATTATAATGCTGTAGTAAATTGAGAGCAGTATTGTCAAATATTCTTTTACATCTGATTGTCAGGCTTATCTGAATGATTGCAGTGGGTGTAAATTGTATTCTTTTAACTGCTATAATACACTTGTCTTCAGTAGTTGGTGTTTTTTTTTTTCCCCTATCCTGAGCTAGAAAGAGTCTGAGTAATGAAATAAGTACTTTTTAAAACCCTTTTCTAGTTAAATGCTCTGGAATTAATTTGCTTTCTGTGAGATGGTCAGTAAATGTATTTAATGTGCAGAATGTATAATGGAATTTTGATTTCCAGTTGCTGAATATGAAACAGTACTAGAGGAAAGCATCTCTCTGATGAAAGCATTGCTGTTTCCTCTCCACCAGAAGGCACTGCCTCCCCAGGTTTAAAAGCAGCTGCGTTCAAATTTTTTTTTATTTCCTTGGACCTTGGGATATGTTGAATTGGTGGTTGCAAGTCTTACGGTCTCTTTGGTGTGGGTTTTTTAAGCTTTTCTCTGGACTAGAGCTCTCTTGTTTTCCACAAGAATCACACAATTTTGTATTTCTAATAAAAATTGTAGATTGGGCAGCTTTGAACAGAAGCGTTTTTCTGATTTGTTCTTCCTTCCACATGCCCATTCTATTGCAGGAATGGTTCCTATTTTGCAAAGGTACAGTGACTTCATTTTGCAAGATTGTATTGTAAACTTTTCTGAGGTTTTACCACTTCCTAAACCTCAGAGGTATCAGATGGCCTGCAGTACAGTCGCAGTTCGTTCCCTGTCACATGGATGGATGTACTGAACAGCACTCTCTTTGTGAGTGTGCTGGAGATTGAGAGCTTTTTCAAAGAGCTTTCCTTACTGTACATACAGTCAGCCTGCTCCCACTGTTTGTAAAATAAAGACGCCTTCATGGCAGCAGATCATGGAGCTTGGTGTGCCTCTTTCCTGAGGGCTCCTCACGGCTGAGCGAGGAGGAGGAGGCTCCAGGTGGGATTGTCGCGTGAGGGAGAGCCTTGGGCCTTTGGGAAGTGCTGCACCTGGGAGCAGAGGCATCCAGTAGGCAGATTTATCTGGTCTGTGGCTTTCATCTGGAAAAAAGACATAAAAGCTGTAAATTGCAGCCCAGTTTTGATAAAGCATGTGTGGGGTCACAGTGCGCTTCCAAAATGGTGCTAATACTATTTCTTAGGCACTTCAGCATTTGATAGTTTTCAGTATTACTGGAACACTTGTTGCTGCCAGTTTCCTCTGGACTCCATTGTAGTTTGCCAGAATATAACTGAGTTTCTTCAGATAACATTTAGAAGTCCTTGAGTCTGTATTAATGCAGTGTATTTTTTATATTTCTAGCATTGGACTCCTGCAACAGAAATGTAGGGTAATAGAAACTTAAATTGAGTAATAGTTTATAAGAAAGAGTGGCTGTTTCAGGTTGGTGTTTTCTGTGTCCATTTACATTTTCACCAGGCTTTCTTCCAAAACAAGGTACAAATTACACTGACTACAGGCTAGGCTGCTAAACTACGTTTACATTTTCTGTTGTCAGCTCCCCTATAATGAAATGCATTGAGTCGAGGAATGTGCATTTGTGCATACTATAGCTCTTGTAGCTAGTTTTGATTATTTGTTATAGCTCCAAATTGGACTTGATTTAGCTTGCTGTAAATTTTGGTGGAAGAGAATTGTTCTGTTTGAAGAGACAACAAGGCTTAAGCTCGCATTCTATTCTCATGTAGTGCCTCATTACAAAAGGAAAAAAAATGGAGATTTCTAGTTAGTCATAGATTAATTATAGTTTAAAAAGAAGAACTAGTTCCTTTATTTTACCTTAAGAAGATCTCTCTCTTAATAGTTATAAAGGAGTTTCAAGAGTATGTAGAACCTGAAGAAGGCTACCAAGGATCACCGCAGAGAAGAGGCCCTTCTTCTGGGCAAGAAGATGAACACGTTTCTTTGCCACTTGGAGAAAATGTGCTGACTCACAACCTTGGTATCCCTGTGCTGGTAGTTTGTACAAAAGTGAGTTTCTAGTTCTGTTTGCTACTATGGAAAAGTTTAACTACTTTTCTTTTAGAAGGCATGCTTTATACAGGCGTGCAAAATGAATTCCAGATTAATAGTAAAGGGATTTATTTTAAAAGTAAGCTTCTGCCATCAATGTCAATTTTTAATTTTGCAGAAGGGTAATAACCTTATCAGTTATATGTTAATTACTTTATCTTTTGTTTTATTGGTGGCATTTTAAAACTAAAGGCTCAAGGTAAGTATGATGTGTGTGTAGTATTAAGGAAGATGTTTTAAGATGTCCTTGGATTAAATGACCAGGTTTTTCTGGTTTTGTTTTTCTCCCTTTCTTCCAGTGCGATGCAGTGAGCGTACTAGAGAAGGAGCATGATTACAGAGAAGAACACTTTGACTTCATTCAGTCACACATTCGTAGATTCTGCTTACAATGTATCCTTTCCTGCTTTGAAGGGATTTGCTGTAATTTGGAAGCAAGAAAATACATTTTAGTGTTGAATTGCACATAAAGATAATCTGAGAAATTGCACGTCAAGATCGCTTGGTATTTAGTTATGTACTATGTAGCATTTGTTGTTCTGAAAATGTTGAGAGATGTATAAAACTACTTATAGTTTTTTAAATCATGCATGGGATTTGGAACTTTTATTCCTTTACAAAGGATTTGTCTTGCATTTTGTGAGGTGGTTTTTCTTGGTTTTCCCCTCAGAACTTGCAATTTCCACATAAACCTCAGATCCCAGCTGTCTCTTAAGTTTTTGACTTGTTAAGTGCCTGGGAGGGTAGGTAAATTTGTGTATGTTAAAAGTATAATGAGTCTTCTCCCATTACACTCCCTTCCTTTCCCTGAGTACTAAATGGCTATAGCTTTTGCCTTGAGCTACTTCTCAAAGTTAGGTCTAGTAGATATATGTCCATTAGCTCCTGTTTTGAAATTCTTAATATAATTTAAAAACTATATCTTACATAATTTTCCTTAAATAAATAATCAGATGGGGCTGCCTTGATTTATACATCAGTTAAGGAGGAAAAGAACCTTGATCTGTTGTATAAGTACATTGTACATAAAACATACGGTTTTCAGTTTACCACACCTGCCTTAGTGGTAGAAAAGGATGCAGTTTTTATGTAAGTCAGTTGTATAAACAGCATAGTTTCAGATTGTTTTCTATCAGGCACTACACTTCGTATAACATATATATAAAAATAACTTGAATGGTTTGTATCATTCAAAAGCTTAGTATGTGAGTATTCTGAAATCCTGAATTAAAAAAACAACTTGGGTTACTTGACTCAGAGTATACCACACCAGCTTTTTAGTATCTTTGGAATTTAGCTGAGAATTAGGACTGACCTATAATAAAATTGCATTATTCAGGTAGAGGGCAGTAAATAAATGGTCTCTGTAGAAGTGCTTTTTGTGACTGAAAAGGCAAAGCTTTCCTTCTTTTTATAGACCTGCTGGTTGGGACAATGAAAAGAAAATTGCCATTTTACATGAAAACTTCACAACAGTGAAACCAGAAGATGCATATGAGGACTTCATTGTAAAACCTCCTGTAAGAAAGGTAAAAAGGGGTAAACTCTTCCCTGCCCCCTGACAAATAAGTGCAGTTTGCTTGAATGGCTACTAATAACTATTAATATTGAAGAACTCCAAATCTAAATGTATTTTTTTTTATCCAAATGCATGAAACATCAGGCTTTCATTTTCCAGTTGTTTAAAATACTGCAAGCAAACACCGAAATCATTCACCTTAGTGAATGAAAGGCAGTCCAAAAATAACCATTTCACATGAACCTTTTTGTATGCGTGGGGCAAAACCACTTTTTGAAAATGGACAATGCTGTTGTTGGACTTCAGCAATTTACATATATGCACACATGGCATTGAGGTTACCATGTAAAGGCAAATCTTGTAAAAGAAGACAGTATATCAGTATTGCATTAACATACTATTAATGACAGATTTCTTCATGTAAGGCAAGAGCAGTAAATAATCCATGTAAATTCTGTATATTGTTAATTTTGTGAGTATAGGCACACAGGAATAGGGTATGTGTAAAATGGATAATACGGAAAATTGTAAATTAAATTGTATTCTGGTCTATATCAGAAAGCTTCTTTTACAAATTTCTTATACACTTAATGTTTCTAGCTCAAGCCCCAGTATTTGAAAAAAGGAAGAGCTATTTGAAGCTTTCATATAAGAGAAAGGTTTAATCCTGTTGTTTGTAACTCGTGACACCTATAGGAAATAATCATTGCCTAATAGCAGTGTTACGGTTGGTAAGAGTTAACATAATGCTTTTGGTGGCTGGGGGACTGAGTGGGGGGTCTTACGGAGTAAGGTAATGTCAGGTCTTTGAAGAGATGCTGATGAGATTAATACCTAAACTTAAAAAGGTAACTGTGGCTACTTACCAAGTACTCATCTTTCTAGGAGAATACCCACAGGCTGGCATCAATGCTAGTCTACTCCATTCACTTACAATATTTTTTTTTAAATGACAACTTCTTTAATGTTACTACTCTCTTAAATGTGAAAGAAGTTGTTTTTTTTTTTTAAAAAGTAAAGAACGGTATTAAAGATTTGCCTCTTTTTTCTTCCCTTTTGATCACCAAAGCAAAAACAGTTACAGTAATTTCAGTTTTTACTTCCAATAACAAAATACTTTGTTCAACAGTTAGTCCATGATAAAGAGCTGGCAGCAGAAGATGAACAAGTATTTCTTATGAAGCAGCAGGTAAGAATGGAAGAATGAAAATAAGTCCTTACTAAGTAAGATCTCACTTTAAGCTCTCCATTGTTACTGCCTTCAGTTTTTAATTCCTTATTTAAATCACTAGATAGCCACTTCTCAGCTTTGCAAATTCAGGTGTAATTGTGAAATAAGACTTTTCTTTATTTTAACAAATATGAGTGAAAAATATGGGCACTTATCTTGGCAAGTTGAAAGGAAAATATTCTGAGAACAGAAATAATTTACATTTCAAGGGAGAAGAGCAAGAAGATAACTTGAAATTTCACAACATAGATGTGTTGATCTGTGAAATATAAATATTTTTAAAACGTAACATCTTAGTGTTGCAGTTTTATTGCAGCCAAAGGCTTGAAAGGCTTTAAGGTGTCCAGTTTGGCTATGCTGTATCTTGTTGGGTTTTTTACTGCTCTCTTGTTTAAAAAAAACTGGTAATACTATCCTGTATAGTTGATTATAAATATCATAGAGGTTACAGACTTGGGTGTCTGTGGTTCTGGCTTATAGTTCTGAACGGCTGTGTAAGACAAAGGACTGAAGCTTATTTACTCATTTTAACTCTGTCCTCTAGTGGCAAAGTCTGGAAGTATATAAATATCAAAGAGGAAGGTGTAAATATCAGAAAAAATTACCAAATAAATTAATGGTTAGTCAGCTTCACTGTATTTTATTCCTTTATATTTTCTGAAATATAATTGATACTCTTAATTTGTTGGTTTTGCAGTCATTCCTTGCCAAACAGCCAGCAACGCCTACAAGAGCATCAGTAAGTAGATCCAAGAGAAGAGTAGGAGGTGTTTTGTTTCTTTCTGGGGAAGAGGGAATGATTCTAACCTGTAGGTTCATTTCGTAAATGTAGATGTAAAATACATAATCTCCCCAAACTGCAGAAAGTAAATGAAAAAAAAGTGGCAATATTTTAAAATGTTACTTACAAACTACTTCATTCTAATGCACTGTGGAAACATAGAAATATCTGATGATTATTGAACTGAAAATTTCCTACAGTGATTCGTCCTTTCTTTTAGTGGAGGCATGTGCCCAAAATAACTGGTGTGGTTTTGTTTGGGTTCCCCCCCCCCCCTCAGTGTGCATACACTACAGTGCCAATATAAAGGTTTAAAAAGTAATTTGTGTGTAACGTTATATTTACTTTATGTAACTAATCCATTTAAGTTCTTCTCTGATTTGTGTGATTTGGACTTTTTTTAAGGAATCTCCTGCAAGAGGCCCTGCAGGATCCCCAAGAACTCAAGGCAGAGCTGGTCCTGCCAATGTACCCAGTGCCTCACCAATAACATCAGTTAAGAAACCAGATCCAAATATTAAAAGTATGAATAAGCATTTTACTGTTTTTATCATGTGTTATTTCCCTTTTTTTTAAAAAAAAAAAAATCCTCTTTTGTAGAAAGATTTTGGAATTTATTCACTAATGGTATAGTTATTTTAATAACAGGAATGAACTTACAACATAGCTTCAGGTTTGATTTTTTTTCTGTTTTTTTAAGTTGTTTTTGAGTCATTCATGAGAGTTGAAGTAGAGCTCTGTTACTGCCACACAGTCAGACAGAGTTCAAATACATTATTTCCTTAAGTTGCCTAAATACATTTACTATGCAGCAGTTGGATTATTGGAGCAGGGACTGTTTTAAACTACACACAGTTTTATACTTCCTATCACTTATTCCGGAATCCACAATGAAACCTGTTCTACTAAACCCTCTCTAGAATGTCATTTTCTATAGTACATGAAGTATCTTGCAAATTACACCCTTTCCGCTCCCTCAGCCCTAAGATGGAGCTCCAGGTTGTTGAGGGGTTTCTATTCTCTCTATGCATTAAGAAAATTGGTAGGGCCAGTATTGTTTTTAGTTATGCACTGTGGTGCCACAGTACCATATTTACCAGATAAAATGAGTATTTTGTCCACTTGCAGTGGATAAAATACTCATGCGATTCTGGATCATGACTCGTTGCTGTACATCCAAGTTCTGATACATGAAAAGTAGTGTGGCGTGAAAGACTGCACTAAAACATCTGTGCAGTTTGTTAATGGACTTCCAAATCTTTGAATCGCACATCCATACTTAATACTTTGTTTCTTGGCTTCTACGTTTAGAAAAACCAAAAGCATACAAATACTTAGATTAAAATTTTGTGACCCCCTCCCCACCCAAAGAGCAGTAATATGCTTTCAGTCATCTCTGCCAAAGAATGGAAAGGACTAGGGTCTTTAAATTGAGCAAGGAGAAACTCTCTCATATTTGAGGTTTATTTCCTTGATTGGTAAGAAAGTTATGTATGTATGTAAAAAATAAGTTTTATCATTTACCAGCAATAACTATTCTGTGATCTGTATGTATATTTGTTTTTTATTTAGATAACGCTGCAAGTGAAGGTGTCTTGGCTAGTTTCTTTAACAGTCTCTTGAGCAAAAAGACTGGCTCTCCTGGGAGTCCTGGTGCTGGAGGAGTGCAAAGTACAGCCAAGAAGTCAGGTATTGGAGTTTTATTGCAGGCTATTTTGCATATTTTTAATATTTCATTGGGCCCACATTGGTCTAACTGCATGTATCTTTTAAACTGGTCAGTAAAGTGACAGACCTTGACAGCTGATGGTGCCAAAATGTGCAGTCTTTAAAAAAGAACTAAACTACTGCAGCTTCACAACTCCAGGGCTTCTATTAAGCCTGTTTTCACTCGAAGAATCAAGTTATGTTATACTGCTGGGATATAAAGAACCTTTGAGTCTTGATCATGTTCAGAAAGTGCTGATATTTTTTTTTCTTTACTTTAGTATTCCTTCCTTTCTTGACATTTAACTGTTGCTTGAAGGAAATGCAGTTTATTGGGTTTGGACTGTAGTTTCCGGTCAAAACTATTGAAATCTCTCCAGCGTTCAAGTTTAAATGAATTACTACTTCTGACAGCTTGAAGTTATTCTCTCATTAATTATTTAGTGTTTTATTGAGATCCAACACAACTGATAACACTGATCAAGGATTTGTTCTGTGTATGTGCCTGTGACTGCATTGTGTGAGATATTTGCTGATAAATAATTGCACTAGTTTAGGTGAAAATAAAAGAAACCCGTCAGAATACTTGGTACTTATACAAAACTCAGTGTTGTAAAACGTGTGGTTGTTCCACCCGATATTAGAAATTTGCTACTTTGATTATTTAACTCTTTGATATTGGCATTCTCATCACACATTCAGGAGCTTCCCTTCCAGAATTATTTCACTACTAAATTAGTGATAGATATTCTACTTCTGATCCCAGACTTGGGAAATCATGTAAAATTTAATGGTGATGCCAAACCCACGGTTTCTGATGCTTAGGGGAGAGTTAAGGCCCAGACATTCTGAACTGGAAATGAAAAACATTTGACGCCAGCCACAGCGATGATATTGCCAGTAAGAGAACCAGAGCAGTTGTTGGAGTGTGGGTATTTGAACTAAACTATTCCTGGAGAGGGAAAGTAAAGATTTTTTTTTTTTTAATTGGGAAGGGTTTTATATGACATTCCATGCTCTGAAAGCTCAAAAATGGCTAGAATTTGACTTACGGCAAGTCAGTATTTTGCCTTTTTTCTTTGTTTTAGCTTGATGAATTATGTAATTTATTAAATTTATTTATTATAAAGATATCAATAAAAGAATTATTTGTAGTATTTATTATTTACATAATACTATTGATTCTACATTATAAAAATATTTAATTAATTCTTTCTTAATCCAGAATGCCGTCTTCAGTTAAACACTGAAAGGTGCCTCTTCATCAAGTGCAGCATCATGCCATTACTGACCACAGTGTCAAATTAAGTGTTTTCATAGAAATAGGACTAGAAGTAATTTTTAGGGATTATTTAATCCATGCTCTTTATCTAAAGCAGAATCAGCTAGGGAGTTCCTGGCTAGTGATTAAAAAGCAAACAAACTCTGAAATAAAATACTTAATGTCATCTGTCCAGGAAGCCTATGCCAGTACTTAATTTCTTAGTTATTTTTTCTCTTGTACAGTCAGTATTTCTTAATCCCAGTACTATTTGTCTTGTTTGAGTGGAGACAGAGATCAGTGTAGCCCCTTTGTCTTTGCAGCAGTCTTTTGCATATTTGAAAACTATTACCCTTTTGCCTGCGACTTTTGTCTGGACTACAAAAATGCACTTCTCTTGGCCTTTCCTCACAGGACGTGTTTTTTATGGCTTTGATAATTCTTACTGTTCTTGTTTGGACTACTCGGATGACCTGTTTCTTTTGGTGCTCAGAAATGAATGCAGTACTTCAGATGAGGCTTTGTCTGCCCTAAGTAGGGGTTACTTAATCTGTGTTATGTATTGTGCTTCTGTTCAGATGTCTCAGCGTGATGCTAGGTTTTTTTCATCTGTATGATGCTGATCAGGGTTTGTTATAACAATACAGCCAGTTTAATACAATTTCTGCTTCCTAGTAGGACGTTTTCTAGTCTGTATCAAATTACCTTAGTATTTCCAAATGTCGTACGTTTACTTTATCATTGTTTTCTATTCTATTATTATGCACCGCTTTGATAATTTATATAAATAACTTTTTACCTCCAATCCGGTCTTTCAAAATCCTTTGTAGTCCCTTCAAGCATGTTTGTCTACATATCTGATATCTTCAACAGTTGGACAGGGTAGATTGCTGAATAAAAATATTGACTAGTACTATGGATAACTAATGGGTAATTTTATGAATTACAATACATTCATTTTTCTGAAATATCAAGACCCTTTTTTTTTTCTAGTTTATTTATATGAAGGTTATGTGAGATGTGATACCGACCACTTCTCCCTTCTCCACAGGACCTGTTATCCTATCATACAAAGAAATTTGGTTGGCTTGACACAACTTGTTGGTAACAGATCCGTGTTGGTTGTTGTGCTGGTAGGCTGTTTGTAAGCACCTAAAACATAATGGCAATTTCTGGAAAAAATACTAGAGTAAAAACTAACTAGTCTATAATGGGCTTTACTCTTTCCTCTTTCAGTCTTCTAGAACATCATGTGCCTTTCAGGAATTTTCAGATAACAAATGGCTATGTGTACCTTTTTTTTTTTTCCTTGTGTCAGCATTAACTTCTAATTTAAATAGATTATTTCTCTCCTGAAACATCTAGCGACAGCAGTCATATATCATTTCTTAACGTTCTTGTTTTGTTAGACTAAATTAGACAAGTTCTCTTGTAGTGTTCTGTTAGAGGTTGAGCTCTGTTTTCCCTACTAGTTTCTTCTTTATTAGTTCCCATCACTGGCTTATTTTTTCTTGAACATGAGTGATTAGAATTGTATGCAGCACTCCAGATATATCTCATTGTAGTGCTTGGTACAGCAGTTCTCTTTCTTTGGTGGAAGTCCTTCTCCTGAGTGATCTCAAGATTGCAGTTGGCTTTTCTTGGCTGCATCAGGTTGCCAGCTCATGCTCATTCCCTGACTTTCGGAACAGAACAATCGGCTTTCACTCACAAGAGAATATGCCTGTTCCTTGTCAGCTGATGTGCTCACATCTTGCATGCAACCAATATAAGATTAAACTTCCCTGAGAAGGTAAGGGGTCCTGACATTGGTATCTGAAAAGCTTTTGTTGAGTTTATAAGGTAGCTGGTGCTGGTGATAACAAAAAAGACAAAAATATGCTCTTTTGTGGAAGAGTTAAGGAGAATATCTTGGAGAAAGTCTTATTTACAGCAGTATCCTCTCTGCGAGTAAATGTGCTAAAATTATCTTTGTAGGCATTTTAAATGTCTAATCTAAACTGTTTAAAGAGCGCTAAGTTTTCAGAAGGTTGACACTAAAAATACTTAGCTTTAAAGAGACCATCTGTTTCTTCCACAGCTATGAATATCCTGTGGTTGAAATGTTGAGATTCTGTCACAGGATGACGGAGACGTTGTGGATCTCAACATACTGGTCAGCCTAATTGATTGATTGGTTTCTGCTATGTTAACTCTTACTTGAGAGAACTCTCTTATCTGGGCAGATGCTGTAATGTCACGTCCATTTTTCATGCTGTGTAATTCCTCACCCATCTTACTTGCCCTTATATTTCTGGACTGTCTTTCTTCCTTGTGTAGACCATGATATTTCAAAGCACTTCAACTGGTGGCTTCTGTGGTGGATTTTCTTTCTTCGCATGGACTTCTAGACTTAAAAAGTTATTTCATTTATATCCACAAGAAGATTCTTGCAAATTCTAAGATTTGCCTTCACTCTTCTATTCCTGTGCAATAGATGAAGAACTAGGGTTTCCTGCTCTCACTCTAATACGGAAAGGAGAATGCATATAATTGTATAGTACACGTGTAATTGACTAAGGCCATTACTGTCCTTGACAGTATTTTTGTAGGGAAACTGAAAGCAAGTATCAATTTAATTTATAACAGAGGGCCAGTTTTTATTTTCTTAAAAACAGCTCCTTGTATTTCTTCTCCTTTGAAAGGTGCTCACCTATGATGGTGGTTGAGGGGAGTATGTAAACCTACGTATCATTGAACAGCTTGGCAATGTCTTTCCTGTCCAGTATGAGGTAGTTACAGGAGACAGCTGCTTGGTATTATTTTGGAGGCTGAAGGATCCAGTTCATCTAGCATAAAAAAAAAGACGACCGTTTTCGTTTAGACCTACTTTTGTTTGGGCAAGAATTTTGTGTGGTTTCTATTGTTTTAGGGTTTATGGTTTTTTAACTCCAAGGTACCATTAGTCTACGTGTAAAGTGTTTTGTGTTGTAAGTTACATTATAGTTAATGTACTAATTTTTTAATTTTGTTTAAATACTCATGCTTTGAATAGATGCTATTAAAGAGTACTGTGTCTTAGGACTAGTGCTTGAATCTAAAACCTTTATAGTGATTAAAGGTAACCTTTTAACTTGGTTATGTCTTTGTACTTTGGAAAAAAACACTTAAATCTCTAGCAGTCAAATCTTGCCTTCTTAATGTTTTCAGCATGTACCCTGGAAAAAATCCACCTAATATTTCACACACATTTGAGCTGGAAAACAGATGCTTGTTAAATTCTTTGGCTATGTAAGGAAGCTGTACATGGTTATATAATCACTTTTTGTCTAAAAATACAGCTTTTTAATCTTAAATGCTTGTATGTGCTAGGCTTTAGAATATATTGTTCCAATTCGAGAGATTAATTTGTGGGTTTATAATTTTCAGAATGAGAGAATTAAACTGATGGTTCAGTTAGAGAATTGTTAAAAAGTTTTGAGTCTAATATAAAAATGTAAGATACGCCTTTCCATGAAATACTTCAGTGTGTCTGTTTCCAATTGAAGAAGTCCTTTGAAATGACTGCTCTGAGATATTACATGAATATGCAATTCACGTCCCCCTTTTTAAGGGAAACATTGTCCGCAGACATAAAAGAGTTCTTCCTGTTAGTTGTTTAATATTAAAACGCAGCGAGTGTAAGTGTGACCAAACAAATGGGATTTTTGTAGCAGGTGTCCTACATACCTTGGAAAACTTGTGGTTAAAATCTGGGTTTAAATAAAGTCCTTGCTATCCATACTAATAATAGAATTGTGTACAGTTGATTTTTATAGAAAATTCTAAATGTGGCTGTTTTTAAAATATTAGTTGCTGTAAAATGTATCTGGGATATTTTTGTGCTTTATACTGCTGTATAATTCAGCATTTCATCTCTTCAAAGTGAATCAAACCTTAGTATTTATCAGTCTTTACACAGACATTGCCTTGCATCGTCAGGCCCTGTGTTCTTGCGTAGGTGGTGAAATAATGAGAAATTAAATAATATATTGTCATGTAAAAGTGATTTTATGAATACTTGTACTTATCAGTTAAAACATTTTATTGAAATTAGATTGCTTTAACCTTGTCCTTTTTCTTTTTAGGACAAAAAACAGTTTTGACAAATGTTCAAGAGGAATTGGATAGGATGACTCGCAAGCCAGACTCTATGGTAACAACAACCTCTCCTCCGACAGAGAATGAAGCTTGATAGCGCATAAAAAATGCATATGTAAATGACCAAATAACTATGTATATTGATCTGATAAGACCAGGAATTTTCTGCTATGGCAGATGCTATCAGTTTTCTTGGGGCAGGGGAAATGAGCTTACTACATCATTGCCTTGTCCCAGTAAAAAGTGCACATTCAGGAAGTTTGCATATAAAATCCCTCTGTATAAGATAACCATTTAGAGTTTATATAGGGCAATTCTTTTGGTTTTGGAGGTAAGCAGGTGCAGCTGCATTTCCTGTTGTGAGGAACACAGAGAAGCAAAATGGAGAATTCTTATTAAAATACTACTACTGACTGCACATGAGGCTAGAAAGAGAAATGAAATCCTCTTTCAGAGTTACTGGAATTGGCTACTTGTATGTTTGCAAATGCATTATATACTTGGAGAGGTGGTGGTGGTGGTGGTGGTGTAACAGAGCATTAATTAGGTGAAAGAAGCCTAGGTAGGGAGTGGAGCCCTAAAAGGGGAAACAGATTTGGGACAGTGAGAAACTAGAATGTTGGATTGACTGGAGAGGAGCAATGTTGTTAAACCCTGTGTTTCACATAGGGTAAATAATCACTGTTTTAAGAAGACTACTTTACATTGGAGAATTCCAGGCCAAACACTAAGCATCATGGGAATTTATTCTTGTTATAAATCTTGTTTTAGTTTTTAAAAAAGTCTAAGAGTGTGGATGCCCTTTCTGGTGTAGCTGACAAAGGGAGAAACTATAACTTGTTTAGATCCAAGTGCCTGGCACAGTGTGTGATGTGTCTTTAGGAGGTGCTTGAACTTATTGTGCACTGTAGTACAAACAGTCACTGTTTGGTTTTATTTTAAAATCAGTAGTTTGGCGATTTGTATTTAATTTTAAATCCTGTTTTCTGATAGCTTCTGCCTTTTTTTATGCCAAGAGGCTAGCCTATGAAGAATGGTGGGTGACGTATCATTTTCCCATAATGAAATGTGCTACAGAACACTCTCAGTATTTTTTTTTTCTTACTTTTTGTAACTAAATATTAGCTACCAAGCTAAAATTGATTCCTGCCTTACACCTATGGAGGTTTTTAAAAAAAACTTTCAAGGCCCTAGTTCCAGCCACATCTGCTGCAGGTGCAGCCGACTCCAATTCTGAAGGTAACCTAAAAAGTATGAATGTGTAAATGATGAACATACTCAATAACTTGTTTTGTATTTTCTTTAATGTAGCGTTTCATTTGGAAAGATGGGTTGTGGTTGTCCCCGTTGCTCTAACGGAGCTCTGTCCATGGTCACATAAAACCATCATTCTGTAAAAACAAACAAAACTGCTATGGTTACTGAAATGGCACTTTGATTTTATATACGGTATGCTTGTTTTACATGTACACACTACCATAATTTAAAAATACCAAGCATATTCTGTGCTCTTAATGCTGAAGGGAAAAACCACAATTTGAATTATGCAGAGTTTACTTTTTATTGATATGAACTTGTTGTACTAAATCTGATGTCTGGATATAACTTCCCTAATATATATTGTTACTTAAATATACAGAATTAGATTGACCACTAACACAGTACTGGATGTTAACTTCAAATCCTATGTTACATCAAGAGGCTGTTCTTGTAAGTCTGTCTAAACATAATCTAGAAAGCTAAGAGTATTTACTTGCCTCTTTGACAAACATTAACATGAGTGTGTTATTTGTGCCAGTTTTTTTGTTGAAAATATTATATTTTTCTTTTTTTTTTACCTTTTTTTTTAAAGAAATGGTATGACCTGAAGTTATACAGTTCTCTAGATAACAGTTAGACTAAGACTGTGGATGGCTGATAGGTAATGTGGATGTACTTCCTGGTGTAATGGGTGCCAGTTGCGTGTTACCACACCAGAAGAAGTAATTACACACTGTCCTCCTGACACTGAGAATTGAGATTGGAGACTAAACCATCAAAAACTCGACAGGAAAATTGAAAAAGTGTCTGATCGTAATGGGATATAGTTTGAAAACCTCGGTCTGAAACTGCTTTTTTTGTCATCTAACCTGATAAGCACTTTCTCTAGCAATATGGCTAAAACCTAAAATTGAAGTACTTTCCAGTTCTATAAAAATGTTAAATATACTAAAACTGGTCAAAACTGATAATGTATGATAACTTACCAACTTTGCAGAAAGATGCTTCTGACAAAACAGAAACAGATTTCCGGTTTCTAACTGCAAGTGAATGCTCCTAGTTTATTGAAAGAAAGTTGTAAGTAATGTAGCATCCTGTGGTTGCCAAAGTCTGTCAACTTTGGTGAGCTGCACAGTTGTTATTCTGGTGTCTTCAAGCATTGGAACCAAAGGCCAAATTGCAAACAGCCTTTACATTTTCAAGTGAAACTTCATTTTATTTGCAGATACACTTGTATGGTAGACTGTTTAAACTATTATATGACTATATTTATATGCATTATAGTGACTGCATCTACTGTTCATGTTTAAACTAAGAAAACAAAAGATGAAAGCATTCAACTTGAGGCAAATAGAAAAGTTTAAAGATTGGCCCTCCATAAAAATGCTGTGGTTATGCTGCTTGATTTTAAGTTTGCACTTTTTTATTGGCATTTAAAAAAACTGTTTAAACTGAACAGAATTTCGTATTTTATTTAATTTAACTACGTTGAAAGTGACTGCTCTGTACATCATGAACTTAACAATATACATGCTGTAAATGAAAGTTCACTGTCCTGTATACTAAGTTTATTGGTTTTTTTTTCCAACTTACAATTAGGACTGCAAATGTATGAAACAAACCTTAGTCCAGTTGTATGGCTTTAACCAGGTGCAGTATGCAGTCATGTGGAATCTTGCTTTCTAGTGCTGGCAAAATGAGGACGTCTTTAATTACTGGCTTCAATAAACACGAATCCAGACTGCTTTATGCTGTGAGTGTTTTTTTGGTTTTTAAGATCACTTTTCTAGAGCTGTTTCTGTGGGACCAGAATACTAGTGAGCTCTGTGAACAGGAGAAATAAGTTGGCTTGTTAGTTGTGTACCTTAATGACAGCTTCCTTCTTGGGAGTTCTTGTGCCAGCCTTTGCTAATGGAACTCCTCTCTGGAGTTTAGAGCATGCACCTTGTGTAAGGAAAGCGAAGCTGGTATAGCTGTGTTTGCAGAGAGAGGTGTGCTCGTGATAGCTTACACATAAACAGGTCAGCAAAACTGGTTTTGATGCAAAGTAATATATTTCATGAGAATAGGGAAACAGTTGTATATTTTCCCAGGTTAAGATGTATACCTTCTAATATATTTTGTGGAATACTGTATCCAAGCAGAGCACTGGTCCTAAATTTGCAGGATTAAAATTCAGGTTATGAGAAAGTCTAAGGAGTAAATTGTGTGAGTGGTGCAAATGCCTCTTCTCTGCCAATAGCAAAGCCAAGTTTTCTCCCTTCAGTGGGTGCAACAAGTTCTTCCTAGTAAGCATAGAAAGAGTAGACCAATGTAATTAGGATTCTCCTCATTTACTTCATTGTTACTTTAACTGGATGCTTATATATTCCCCTGCATAGATTGAAATTCTAGTTATTAATGTTTCTTGAGTCACCCTCCCTCTGAAATATAAATCAGCTAAGCTTTTGGTTTCTAAAATACATAGTTTCTCTAGAAGTGAATCCTTATAAGGCCATGAAACAATTATAATTTTAGAATTGCCATAATGCTTTATGTTTTAATGAGTTCATTAATGTAAATAATTAATTTTAGTCCTTTAAGATGGGATTTAGAAAATATTTTCTGAATATATGAAGAGAATTTTCTATTATGCTAATTTGGGGGGAAACTAAATGAAGACTTCATCTTCAAACATGCTGAAGTTGAAAGTGACTTTCTTCAGAAAGACCATAATAGTGGATTGAAATGGAAGAACACCCTTGTAACTCTTATGTTTACTTTGCTGCTGTTCAACTGTAATTTGTGTTTTTTCGAAAGCAAAATGTCTCCAAATTTAAAACAACAACAACAAAAAAGGGTTAATAAGGTTTTGGTGTGGAAAACATCTTGCTGGAGGCTCTAAGCTACTCTTTTGCAGGCAGTGAAAGATTCGTCTTGTACTGTTCCAGATGGTGGTGTTAACCCCTCTGGCTTTTCAGCCATGGCAGGATTTTGTTAGGGAATAAACTTCTCGGATAAGAACCTTTGCTTGAATAAAATCATCAGTTTCTGTGTCTTTGTAGTTCAAATACATACAAGGGAAAGGCTATAGATAATTAGGTTGTCATTGATGCCCTAAACCAGACTCTGTTTGTCTGGGTCTATATGTAAAGCTGCATGGAATATCTACATTGAATATTTAGTACCAAAAGCAGAACTTGTCTGTTATTTGGTCTTTTTAATTAAAAAATAAATAATATATTCATAGGATAGAGGCAGCTTAATTCCAAAAGCACACTTTTGCTGGAATTCAGTTTCCCTTTCAAGGAAGCATTGACATAGAACTTCCAGCCTGTTCTACTACAGCTTTCATAATAATTAATTACTTCTTCTCTGATCCACTCAGATTGTGTGGAGAAGATAATGTAATACAAATAATTAGAAAGCCAACAGTCTGAACTAATGCTTTGGGACACTGCATGGCTCTGGTTTCGCAAACATCTGAGATTTCTGCAGTCAAATGTAACCAGTTTATAAACAGCCATTGCATGTAATGGGAGTTGCAGAAGTGTAGGTGAGGGCAGCATCTGATCTAGCCTGCTTTGCTTTCTTTTCTCTGGAAAAGTGGAATGAAGCAAGCTCTGACTTGCATATGTACATCTGTGCCTCTTGAAATTCAAATGCTTAAAAAAAGCTCAAGGAAGTTAATTTTCTCAAATTAAGTGCTTTACAAGTGGTAGTATAAATGTGGTGTTACAATGCTTCAAAACCATGCATGTCTCCATAAATCTTAAGTATAGGGCACCTAATTCTGCTTTAAACTGGCTTAAAAAAAAATAGTAGTAGTATCAGCACCTTGGACATTTTGCCAAATACAGCAATGCACCTAAGAGCACGGTGCTGACATTGTTCAGAAATGACTGATGCAAAAGATTTGACTTGTCAGTGTAAGTTGATATGTAGCACTGTTGCCCTCTGAAATAGCTATGTAATCACTTTGGTTTGTGTTCCAGTATTCATAGTCACAGACTTTGAGTTATTGGAGGGGTTATATTGAAACCACGCTAATAGTTACATGCAAGAGGTCTGTAAGATCATGTCATAAACAAGGGAAGCAATTAATTTTCTCTGTTGCCTTTGTTTGCAGACTTTCTATGTAGCAGAATCAACATTGCTAGTTGTAACTTTGTATCTGAAGAAAAAGATCCTTGGCTCCCCTCTCCCTGACAATTAATTATAATTATGTTTTGCCAAAGGTTTCTGGAGAGGAGATCTTCCAAATCCAGAAGGTGGCAGACTTGGGATCAGTGCCTGTAGGTAATGCTGCTTAATGTGCCATTGCAAGATGCTATATGCATCACTTGTGATGTTCCCTTAATAATTCTTGTTTGGCAGACATTTTTTTTCTAGGCTAAGTATCTTTCAAAGTGTGAATTGCTGAATTTTTCCCAAACAAAAGCAGTTTCATTCAGTTCTAAGAATTTTGTTAATATGGGTTAAGCTTTTTTGTTTCTAATTTTGAGTTGTCTTAATTAAGACACTCTGGTTCCTTTCTTTCAGAACAAAAGCTGAAATAGCAAAGTCCAGCACTAAAAGAAAACAGTTGTATCTGTGCACAAGAAAGCTGAATTAGGTTGTACAAGTTGCCTTTGAAAAGTGTTTATTTTTCATTATGAATATCCAGTAATGAAACTGTTGGTACTTGTTTATATGTAACACTCAGGGTAGCTTTATGACGCATGTAAAAATGTCATCCTTGTCTCAGACTTGCCAAATGCTTAAAACCACAAAAACCCCTCAAAATATGCCAGAAAGGTGGTTGCAACTAAAAGGTACTAGGAATAATCTTGCATTAATATTCACAAGAATGTGCAGTAAAACAGTGAAGTTCTTGAGAAGAGGAAATGTGCGATTGTAAGTCTCTGGCACTCAGTTTACCAGGTTGACAGCATTCCAAAAAACAGGGACTTTCCTTTTAGAGAGGGAATGCAATGAGAGCATTAGAATTGAGTTAATTGACAGAAGAGAGGGAGTAAGACCACTGAACAGGTAATGGATGGAGATGGCTACTGAGGCTTGGACCAGATCAACTCTAGGTATTGTTCATTGGACTTACAGTCCGAGGAACTAGAGGACAGAGTACTCTGACTTGCATGCATTGGCCCAGCTGACCGGCTACAACTTTTATCTTGCCCCACGTTGTCCATTTCCCTC
Organism: Phoenicopterus ruber ruber; assembly: GCA_009819775.1. Taxonomy (NCBI): domain Eukaryota; kingdom Metazoa; phylum Chordata; class Aves; order Phoenicopteriformes; family Phoenicopteridae; genus Phoenicopterus; species Phoenicopterus ruber. The sequence goes on from CM020227.1 coordinate 13,563,236, forward strand.
CGTGAAAGAGCCCAGCCAAGTTTTTGGTCTGAACCAGTCTTTTGACTGTCCTGCAAGGCAGTCTGGGGTAGGTGGTAAAAGCCTGAGCCAGGTACAGTGAATTCACAACGTGGTCACAGTGCAAATAGGAATGGCGGGCACGTGTTGTGGGAGGGTAGTATATGCCTAGGCAGAGGCCCAGGAATTAAAGTCTGTATCTCAACACAGACTTCACACTCATTTTGGTTGCAGAGCAAACTTTGGTGTTGCAGTCAAGTTTAAGTGACCATATTGATCATGTCTTAAATGGTAGGATAAAGGTGGAGATGAATGTTACTTGCTTGGTTGGTTAATAAAAAATGTTTTACATTGATAATAAACTACTAAGTACTATCAAATTAAAACCTCTCTTTTCCAGAGGAATCAAATGATTATCCATGAAGGACTTGGTATACTGACTATGCTTTGGAGATTATTAGAAAGTGAAGATGTTCAAAATTTTCAGATGGTGTAAAAGACTAAGTTACTGTGCTCATAGGCAGAGAGGGAGAAGTAGAAAAACTTCCATTTTATTTAAGATCAGTCACTGACTGCACAGAAAATCTCTTAAATCCAAAACAAAGGCAAAAGGCTAGGGGAGAGCTCTTGGTACTTCTAGCCAAAGCCAGAACTGGATTTATCTGGCTTAGGTATGGAGGTCAGTAAGGAGAGTTATGGAGACTTTCATCTTCTGTGGTGTAATCTCACTGTGTGACTCAACTCATAAATACTCAACAGCTGTCAGCTGACAGTGTCCTTTGGTCATAAGCGTTAGTTCCTGTTGTAATGGGCTGGTTTTTAAACAATATATTTGTTGATATATGTAAGAGATTGGGGTTACTGAATTAATACTGAAATGTATGTACGTTATAAACCTGAATTGTTACACACAGGTTTATTTTCCTGGGAAAAGCTCATATGCCCCAGAAAAATACTGGATTGTCAGTAGGCAACTATAATTAGCAACTGTTTAACTAGCTGTACAAGGATGTTTTGACCAATACCTTGCTGGGCTGAGAAATTGCCAATGAAATTGGCAGGATCTGAAATACTTCATATTTAGCAAAAGCCTGTCAAAATCTCTCCAAGTCACCTTTTAGCTGAACAGAAGTACAACACAATTATTACGAGAATGCTGTCGTATTTAAAATATTTTTAGCACGGTTTCCTCTGCTTTTGCATTTGTACTCTGTCCTATTCTCTCCTCCTCAAAAATAACTTAAATCTTTTGGCCAACTTCAGTAACAAGAAAGATCTCGCAGATAGCTGACTTAATACCAGTTGCATGAAAATTAGTGGCTTGGTGGAGACGATAAATCCAAAGATTTCCTCTGCTTTAGGTAGGGATTGCCAAGTAAGTTTGGCTAGTTCATAGGCGAGACAGGCCAAACAAAAATCTGTCGGTCTGCACAGATGGAACCTGGCATAGCACTTGCTTCCTTTTGCTCAAGCAGTAGTTCGAGGACATAAATAGGAGCTAAGCCTGCTGTGTGTGAAAAGGGACCCTCGGGAGGGTGCTGGGTCATTGGGCTCAGTGGGAGGGGTGAGGTGGGGAAGGTAGGAAGAGAAGACTAAGTCTGCAAGGAATCAGGATTTATTAGTTCCGCTGTGTATGGCTTTGTAGACTTGGGGCCATATGCCTGCCTTGAGTTTATAGCCAGTGATGGAAGACTTGAAATTATTTTTCCTGTTTAAAAAAAGAAAGGGGGGGGGGGAGCCAAAACTTTCCCTTGCATGTAGAAGACCCATGTAACTAAAGAAATACTCTGCAAGGGAATGAGCCAAATTAGCTGAATATAAAGTTCTGTTGTATGGAGGAATTAAGTGCTGTTGAAAAAAAGGAATATTCTTTGAACTGTTGTCATGTTAGCTGATGTTAGCAATAGCTGTAAGTAAAACGAATTCAGAAGGATAATTAAAATAGGAACTTCTTTAACATTTGCAATTCCCCAGCAGAAGTGCAGGGGACTGATTGGTTTGGTTACGTAACAACAAACACAGTATTTAAACTGTTGAGGTCAGTTGTTTTCGCTGGCCCATTTCGTCCATGGAAAGAAGGAATGTAGTGAGTGTACTTCATCTTTTTTTTTTTTTTAAAGCCTGCTAAGGGACCTTTAAAACCTTGCTTATAAAACATGGTTTATACAATTTTTCATCCTCCCCTTCGGTTTCCCACCTCCTCAAAAAATAAAAATCAGCTCTTTCCCTCCAAAGGCCTGCTGTACCCTACACGCTCCATCTCTTGCTATAAAAATGCTGGCTATCACAGGGGCAGCATGACCATGCCCACGCAGTCAGAGGGAACTCGTGTTTTCTGACCTTCTGTTCTAGGCCTGTGTGTTTTTATGGTTTTATTGGAAGAAGACTACCTTTATTCTCAGTTCGGGGCTTTTTTTTCCCCTCTGTTCTCTGAATAAATGTAGTGCCATGAATAAAATAAACACTGCTGTCAGTCTCTCTGCATATTTTTCAGTGTGCTTCATTATACAGGATTCTTTCAAAAGAAATATAACCCACAGTCTTGGCTGGTTCCCAGCACCATTAAAGGTCTACTGGCACTTTTCTTAAGAATATGAGGGTTTGCTTCTATTTTTTATAGAAATTAATTTCACCTCCCTGCTGTGTAGAATGTCTGCTGCCCTTCAGCCCAGATGTGGCTGCAAGGTAACCCTTCTCTGCCACTTGCAGATTGCAGATGTCCTTAAAAGTTTTTGGAGGTGAACAGAGTCAGTGACTACTTCAGAGTGATGAAGGCGGGGGGAGAGAGGGGAACGGACCAGCACACAATACTGAAGATGTCAATCTCTAATCCCGGAGTAAAAAAAGAAAAGTTGTTCTTTGAATGGCTCATTGTTAATAGCATATAAAGTCATGTTCATAAGTCTGCAAAGTAAGGGTCTAACTAATTTTGGTGGCAGTGTTGGCTTTCTTGGGTTTGGTTTTCTGGGAGATTTTTTCTCTTGGTTGGTTTGTTTTTGAAGAGGAAATGCTGTTTCCTGATAGTGATGGTGAAATTCCGGGAGTGACATTTTTACTTGTCCCCTTAAGACTTGAAGCCAGCCCCATACAGCTCCTCGGGACAGGTCCTGTGGTGCCTTCCAGCCACCGCTGCCTTCTGGTCCCAGCTGTGAGGACCTGATGGCTGCCCCATGGTACTCATATTGGAGGAATCTGTCACACAAGCATACGAGGCCTGTAGGGCCTTCCAGGGCTGCTCTGTTTAATTTCCAAAGCATAAGGGCTGGAATACAGGTGAAGGTGTTGAAATATGCATGGGCTAATGTTATAGTATAACTGCAGGATAGGAATAGCATTCACTAACACTTTCGGTTACTAGAGCTGCACTTTTTTAACCAGACAAAAAGCCAAGAGAGTCGCTTGCTGTGCTGTGTCAGTATGTGCCTGAAGTACCCTGACCAAACCGTCAGATTTGAGAAGTGGGCACCATGCTGTCAGCCTGTGGAACTTCTAGATATTCAGTGGAAGAAACTTTTATAGGTTGCCCTTCAAATTACCTTCTTTCTGTCCTCCTCTCTGCTTCTCTTGGTACTTTCCTAGTTGCTATGACTGTGTTTTGACTCCTAGCTGAGGAATTCAGTTTTCGTTATTGTTCCTGAGGTACCTTTATGCGGAGTGGTCTTACCCTGGGAGGTTGCCCAGTGCTACTTCAGCTGTGGTGGACATGGTGAAGTAAGAATCGTCATACCGTGCAGCAGCAGTTACCCTCTACGAGTTAGAGATAACTGATTGCATGACTCCCAACCGTTCTGTCCAATTTTCCTTCTACTTGAAGTCCATGTCAGAACTTGCAGCTTATTCCTGTTGTATTAATTCCTAACTCTGACTCAGCAAAATTATTTGCCTGCTTCTCATGCTGCTCATGGCTACAGAATCAAAGTGTGCATGCCACGCTCCCACACTGTGAAAATGGATAATTTACTGAACTAAAGCACTTAAAGCTACCAGATGTTTTCCTAAAGCAAGTTCTTTATTAGCTTTTTAGGGTGGGGTGGGGTTTGGGTTTTTTCCCCCAACTGAAAAGTTAAGAAAAAGCTTCAGCATTTTTTACATTGAGAAATTCAAGGGGGAAAAAAGCCTCCTCTCTGATGCCAGAGTTAAACTCTAATCACTGCTCAGCTCTCTTGGAATTTGGCAGCATACCAGCGCTCCTTCCCTTTGGTAGGTCATGTGGAAATACCGGAGCATTTTCTTAAAGAACCTCTCAGCTCTTTTCAGGTACTTGCACAGACGTAACTTTCCTGTTAGGATTCTAATTCCTTTCGCACTCTTAACTACATTTAAGTAGCATTCATAATAAGCACCATTCAGATCTACAAAATTTTATGTATAAACATTAAAATACTTGTAAGTATGTTAAAACTATGTAAATGCAGCTTTAAAAATCTGGTTTTAAGTTGATATTCCCGTTCAGTTGCAACAGAATCACACACTTTAATCTTGAAAATAAAACTTAAATGTGCTTAATGAAATGAACCCACAAGAAGTTCACAAGTTTATTAAAGGCTGTTTATTAAAGGCTATATGAATAGCTGAGATGAAAGTTGAGATGAGGATTGTTTTGTTCAGTTTGATCAGTGATAATATTTAAGATTCTCTTTCCGCTGCTTTTTACACCTAAATCACCAGTTGGTTTTAATTTATCACCACTGTCCTGGAGATTCTTTCTGATGGGGAATTTTTAATTCTGTCAAAGCTGGCTTAATTGTTCTGTAAAAATACACATCTTTGATCATTTAATTGCAGTGTCTATGAACAGCATACTTGGATTTCCTCCCCTGTGCTGTTTCTTCCTTGTTTTCACTGTTCAGTCATATTTTAGCTGGATATGAAGTCCTCTCTGATTAATTCCTTGATCTGATTAGCTTGATGCTATGGTGGTGTCTTGAGTGCTGATCATTGACCTGGTTCCCCATTTTCCTAGTCTTGGTATGCAGCCACACAATGGAATGGCAGGCTGTGCTTGAAAAGCTTATGAACTTGGAAAAACAAAGTTATCTGAAAGCAATGTGATCTGCCTTGGATGAAAGCAATGACCTTTTTACTGGATCAATACTTTTATTTACATATTAAACGTAGACATTTTTTTCCTTCAAGTGCTACAGAGCAGGCTGAAAAGGTGGCGTATCAGGCAAGAATGCGTGTAAAGGATTCCTTTGTTAAATGTTGGCAGCAACCTCATAAGCCCTTGCCAAGTCTGTCCAGCCCGCCCACCCACCCGCCCAGGAGGATGCCAGAAAATCCCCCAGTATGGCTTGGTGCTGGCCCTGTGCCATTTATAGCACGGGGGACGCTGGCTCTACAGACGATGGTGCCGAAAGGGGCACCATGGCTATGGACGGCGATGCCGATATCCTGCTGCCCTAGGAGCTGCCTGGAATGTCTGTGAAACCGCGGTCAGTGACACTGTCAACACGCTCGCTGAAAACATGCCGCAATTGTTCAAATAACACTTCGGATAGAGCAGAGAGCGTGCTTACTGTGCTTTCACTACCTAGGCAGTTCATTCACTGAAGAACAGAGGGTTTTCGGTGTGTCTATACTTCGTGGCATTCTCAAAATGCTCTAATGATTTTAAATACATTTAAACTTTGCATCCTCCACTTCATAGGAAAAACTAAGCTATTAAGAAGTTTGCTGAAGGCTGCACGGGAGGCAGTGGCTATGCCAGAAGCCAGAATCAAGATCTCTTATCACCTAGCCTTTTTTTTTTCTTAAATCACTCAACCATCTCTCCCTTTGTCCTTCATTTGCCTTCTGCAATACCACCTTTTGATTCTCCTTCAACATACTGATGTTGTTTTGGTTAGAACTGCAAAAAATTAATCAAAATACTGTTCACTGGATGTTTAAAAAATGTTTTCATTATTTTGCTCAGGATAGTTTTCTAGAACTGCTGCAGCAGTCCCACAAAACAAATGTTAGATGTCTCTATAGGTAAATGTGGATAACCTGTGTTCCTGAAACAGCTGTGGAGCCTTAAGTTAAAAAGAATCCAGAGAAGCTCTTGTAAGTGGCAACCATCTACCCATGATATTTCCTGCAAGAAAGGGAGCTTTGTGAGACTTCTGATTTCCTTGGAGTTATAGAAGAACTGAAATAAGAGACTGTAAAAACCTATTAGTCCATCATGGCCAGCCCTCTGCCAATGCAGGATTTTCCCCTTACACTTACGATTTCCTATTGTTAGGCTAGTTTCATGTGACCCAAGCAACAGTGTTTCCATCCTTCCCCATGCCTTGCTTGTGGGTTTTTTCTTTTTTTTCTTTTCTTGCCATTGGCCCTTCACCAAAGGGCAATGTTTTTGTTTTTTAAGCACGTCTCCTAACTCTTTGTCTTGCTTGAGAGTATCAGCTTCTTCCAGCACCAGGGTGGACCAGAGAAGCTATGAAAAGACTTCTATTGGCTGCATACAGCCAACTCTGTCTCCAGTTAACCAAGCAATGACTGTTAAGGGTAGACAAAAACCTGCCTCCTTCTCCATCCAGGGGTCCTGGTGTGCTCTCTGTCTCTTTGGCCCTACTTCTTAGGGTCTGTTTATACAGAGGCCAAAGAAAAGAAGAAAAATCTTGAGATTAGAAATCAAGTGGTACTAGGTAGAACCCTCTAAAAGAAGAAGGATTAAAGGGGCTTCAAGAGAACTGAAAGGGAGAGATGAAGCAAAACACAAAGTGTAGCAGTAAGAAAGACTCTTGGAGGCCAGAGGAAGATGCTAGAAGAATGAATACATGTGAAAGTCCTGTACTAGTAATGCAAAAAAAACCTGGCGTAGACTGTCAATGACAAGAGCAAGAGTAGGGATCTGGCTGATAAAGACAGCAGATCACAGGATGCCACACTGAACACCTCGAATTTCAGCTCGATCTGTGGTACAGCAGTCTGTCTGTGTCTCTCCATGTTGAAAAAAGACTTCTTCAGTTGCATTTGATACACCTGTATTTGCCAGATTATGTTGCAATTTCTCCTTATTTATGGTGACAAAACAAGAGAAAAAGCAACTCAGAGCCTGTCAAAACTAACCGTTTGCTTGGAGAACTTCACTATTTAAAGTTACACTTTAAAATGTTTCTAACACTCACGGAAGAATACCCTGAAGGTTTCCAATATTTGAACTACTGCAGGTACAGTATCGTAGCAGCTTGAAAGTGTAATTCTAAGCAGTGTGAACTGCTTTATGTATCTCGAAGGATTAACTGTGAGTTACGAATACAATTTAAAATGTCAGTACCGTTGACTTTCTCACTGTTAGCATCAACATCAACGCATTTTAAAAAAACAAAGTCAAAAAGCCTTTAACACAACAGACCGCTAATGCCTTCTGAAGTGCCAAACCCGCCAGGAGGCAACAACTGTAACCTCCAAACGGCTCCTGCCGAGCAAGGTGACCCGGCGGCCGCATCCGCCCGCCCCAGGGGAGGCTCGGCGCCGGCCGCGGGGCGGGGAACACGCCGGCGGGCCGGGGGCAGGTGCCGGTGCCTGCCCCTCCTCTGCCCGGGCGGCGGGCAGGCCGGCCCGGGGGCGGGGACGCGGCCGGGGGCAGGTGTCGGCCGCGGGGGCGGAGCGGGCGGACGGCCGCGGGCCGGTGGAGGCACCGCCCGGCCGCGGCGCGCCCTCCGGGGCGGGCTCTCTCCGCCCTTTCCGCTGAGCGCAGGGGGAGGAGCGGCGGCGGCGGCAGCAGCGTTCCCGGTCGGAGCTGAGCCGCCCTGCCGGGACCGGGGGAGGGGAGGGAGCCGCGGGCTGGCCGTGCCGCCGAGGGGGTTGAGGGTGCCCCGGCGGCCTCGTCCCAGCGAGAGCCCGGGCCGGGCGCGCCGCGGCGGCCCGGGGCACGGCGGCTCCTCGCGCCCCTCTGAGGGGCCAGGGCGCCCCCGAGCGGCGGGGCGCTGAGCGCGGCGTGCGGCGCTGAGGGTTGCCCGCGCGCCGCCGCTCTCCCGCTCCTCCTCCTGCTCCTCCTCCCGCGCGGGGCCGGGGCTGAGGCGGCGGCAGCCGGGCCGGGGCACAGCACCATGCTGCCTTCGCTCCCCCCGCGCCGCTCCGCCTGACGGGGGACGGGGGGAGCCATGCAGCCGGCGCTCCGCTAGGTGAGCGCGGCGCGGCTCGGGCCGGAGCTCGGCGGCCAGTCCCTCAGCAGCGCGGCGGCACCGGCACCAGCGGCACCATGAGGAACGGCGATGACCTGGAGGGCTTCGACGGTGAGGCGTCCAGCACCTCCATGATCTCGGGGGCCAGCAGTCCCTACCAGCCCACCACGGAGCCCGTCAGCCAGCGCCGCGGGCTGGGCGGCCTCCGCTGCGACCTGGACTACCTGCGAGGCACCTTCGGCAGGATCAAGCTGGCCGAGGTGGTAGGTACCGCCAGCGGGGAGCGGGCCCGCGGCCGCCCGCGCTCGGGAGAGCCCCCCCCCCGCCCCCGACGGGCTTCTTCCTCCGTACCGGTGCGGGCGCCGGTACGGGCGGGGAGCGGGAGAAGGTACCCCGCGGCGGCGGGGCCGTGCCGCTCGCCCTGCCGGCCCGGCGGCGAGGTGCGTACCTGCGGGCGCGGCGCCTGGCGGCGGCCCAACCGTCCTCCATTTCAGGCGGCCGGGAAGCCCGGCGCGGGCCGGGAGCCGCCGCAGCCGGCCCGGGAGCGCCGTGTCACCGGCCGCTGCCCGGCTCGGCGCGGGGCGCGCGCTCTCTGAGCGGTCACCTCCGCTGAGCGCGAGGGGTTGTGTCAGCCCGGTGCGGGGCGAGCCTCGGTCTGGCCCGGGAGCGGCGCGAGCTGCCCTCCCGGCTCCCGCCCTCCTGCCCGGCTGCGCTCCCCGGCGGCCGGAGCAAGCGCCGCTGGGCTTCGGGGGGCTCGAGGTACGTCCGGGCTGGCTCCCGTCAGGAGGGGTGGCTTCCCTCGCAGCGGGGAACGGCCCGGGTTAGGCCTCCATTACGGTAGGTTTTGTAGGGGTTTGCAGCGATGCCGGTTGATCGTAGTAAAAGATTTTACCTCAGTGTGCGTGCCAGGTCCTGCCTGTGCCCCTGGAGCACTGGGGTATTAAAAAACCCCACCGCTACAGGTTTTGTATAGGTTAAAAAGAAGAAAGGCAGCTTCTCGGTTCGTAAATACTTCAATTTAAATATTAAATGTTCTTTCGGTTTGATGGACTTACCGTAGAGAGGCGTTGGAGAGCGGTGTGGCTGGAGGCACGCACCTGGCTCTGACCAGGTGAAGCTGCCCCGGTAGCCTGGCGTGTGCGGGCAGCCGTGTGCCTGGCTGCGAGGCGTGACATGCGTGTGTCGTCGTCCCGAGTCCCTCGGTGAGAGCCGCGTGATGTGTGGGAGCTACCTGAAGGCTCTAGGTGAGGATCTGCAGGCGTGGGTTGTCCTTGGGGGTCGACTTGGGTGCCTGTGCTTGCCTTTAACAGGCTGAAGTTCTCTTAAGTGCACTGAGTAAAAGAAAAGAAACCCTGGGGGAAAGAAAAAAACCAAAGGTTTCATGTAAAATACATTCAAAGTATCCTAGGTTCAACAGTGACACAAGTTTATAGAGCACTGCGGTGATGAATCTATAATCATTTTTTATGAATACCCAGTAAAATCCAGGATTTGGAAGTGTGATTTGTTTTCTTCTTATCTCCTCGGTGTAGAACAGAATCTGTGGTCTGCAAGTGGTAGCAATGAGCATGTTACCTGAGTAGTCTAACAACGGGGAATAGCTGTATTTGCATTATGTGTTTTCGGGACTGAAGCCAAAGAATCCGTCATCACTGTGCAACATCTACCTGTCTTCGAACTGTTAAAAACTGTCCATGTGGTAGAAATCCTGGGGTGGTGCTTCCTAATACACTGAAATAATCTGCCCTCGGGATTTTTGTTTCTGTTGCTACTACTGATCCTTCCTGTAGTACACTAATAACTGTGGCAAGTCATGTTAAAAGCTTGTAATTAAAATGAGTGATTACTGATTGTGAGTAAGTGAATCCTTTATTATTACACTCTGATTTGCTTGGAACGGGTTCCAGAGATACATGGCGTATACCTCTTACATTTTTAAGTCTTGTAAAAAGATGGGGGGAAACCACGCTGTGTTGGAGTTACAGATATGGGAGTTTTCTTGTCTGTTGAACAAAGACGTCACTACTTCCAGTACATCGTTAGGAAGACGTATATGTGCAGATTAGTATCTTCAGGGGAACTGAGTAATGTTTTGTGCCTTTTTAATAAGAGTGATCTGAGCTATTGCACATGGTTCCTACGGAGTGTATGAATCCAGTGTGACAAGAAATTAAATTAGCTAGGATAGAGTGGAAGCCTGTGTACCATCTCGACACGTTTAGTTTCTGCACAACTGCACTCAAAAGAAGCTCTAATTCATGGTAATGACTGGTAGAGCAGACTACTGAATTTTGCAAACTGATGGAAAACTGAGCAGTTTTGGAAAAGAAAGAAAAAGAGAGAACACATTCCACAGTGCACTTAATTCGCTTATTTGCCAAGTATAATTATTTTAATTATAATGTTTAATAATACCTTTACAAAAATACTGTAGGAACTAAAATGTATCAAAGTCCATAGTATAGAACCGCAGCTCTTAAAAACGAGGAGGAACTCCCTTTATTGCATACAAAAAAGACTTAAAAAGAAAAAGACAAGTATTGGTTAAGATAAAAGGTCTCTAAATATATTTTAATAAAAAGAACACTACAGGAAAGATTACAATACATGTGCTTTATTTAGCATCAGGATTTGTCTTAAAGTACATATATGATTGGCAGACAAAAGTATCAGCTCAAGACAAACGTTGCTGTTTATTCTAATCTTCAGTTGAAGGACTTTCCGCGGATTAGTTTCTAGTGCTGTACGTGCAGGATAACTGTTGGGCATTGTGGCTTAAATGGCTCTTCTTCCAAATGCCCATTTTTGACTGTCAAAAGCAGAAGAAACAAGGAATGGGAAAAAAAAAACCAAGTAACTGAAAATAAGTGATAGTAGGGCTCTTATTTTGCTGTAGATTTGTCTTTATTGATTTGAAATATTGTTACAGGAGTTGTTACAAGATGGAAAGTAGTATGACATTTTAGGCATATGGAGTAATTTAAGTGCTTCTAGAGGGGAGAATAGTTTTAACTCATATTTATTAATATTTCAAGAGAATATGCCCTAAAGTGTGCTTTAAAGGGGCACCGACATAATGAGTTATGATAATGATTCATGTATAGCATTGTGCAGCTTATTTCTGAGTCTTATTTTGGCTTTCTTTCCCTTGACTCCCAGAAAAGGTTGAATAGCATTATGTTTTTTTGTTAATTTTAAATTGGGTATGCAAACTAAGAAAACTGTGTTTTACTATTTAGGGCTGCTTCTTCATATTCAAGGCTAAGTTGAACAGTTATGTAGTACATACGGTTGCTTGCTAATGGTCAGTAATATTCAATATGAAGAATAGTGAGGAAGTAATAAAAAGGACCCATGTGGAACAGCTTAGTATTGAACTGATTTTCCTCTTTTTGAAAGTTTTATTGTCAGGTAGGTGAGCTTTTCGGAAAGTAGCTCTTTTGCCTGTATCTTACTGTTCTGTTGAAATAGTTGCACGTGTGTTTATTTGGATCTGTGAGGAAACATCTGCTGTAACTGGGGCTGGAGCTGTAAGCCTCTTTTAAAGAAGCAGCTTGAAGGAAGGTGGTGAGTGTTGGACCATATCAGGAAAAGAGTTTTCAGGGCTACTGGGGTGGCTGAGACACCTGATGGGGTGTCATCGGGCTGGTGGGAAGTAAATGGTGTGAAGGGAAATGAATGGGGGAGAGGGAGGGAGACTTAAAGTAGTATGGAGTGCTCATGTTTGTTTGTTTGTTTTTTTTTTTTTCCAAAAAAGAGGGTTTCAACTTGAAATGGAAGTCAGGGAGAAGCCAGTACACTTGTGTACTAACCAAAGAAATGCTTTTCCTTTGGGGAAGTTGAAATCTAGGTGGAAATTGTCTCAGCTGATTCTCCAGCGTTTAGATGGAGCAGTACCTTGCCATATGGCAGATGTGAGAGATTAGATAGCTGTCCTTGGAGACCGGAGCAGAAAAGCTCTTTAGATTTTATTTTCATTACTCTCTGGCGTGGTTTGATGTTTCTCATGCTTTTGGGGGCTTTAATACTTCCCATGGAGATTATTGTACAATAATCACACAGATACCCTTGGAAAACTTTCCTATGGACATCCTCAAATGGTTTGTTTATTTTCAGTACTTCTTCCCCATTCCCTTGAATTTCCTAAAGAGACTCTCTCCTTTTTCTGGGTGTGCTTGCTAAAGAAAGGTGTTTACTGTGTGAGGAATTGTGAGGGGCCCATTGCTGTCATCCAAAAGAGATGGGCTGGTTAGCAGGTACCACCTTTGCTGCAAATTGTTTCACTTTAGATGAGATTGCCTGCTTTTTTTTTTCCTTCTCTTTATTTTTGTCTTCAGCTTTTCTAAATGCATTATTATTTTTCCTTGATTGTTATAATTCTGCACCTTCAAGGATCTTACTGTCATTAAAGTTGAGCGTAGACATATATTTACCACTGAAATTCCCATGGAGAATCATGACTGCCTGTTGTCTGCTTCTTGGTTTCTTTGGGAGCCATAGCTCCAGGTGGGCTGTTCATCAAGCCACCAGGTAAGTTAAGAGGAAACCAGGCAGGATCCTGTTGGGAGCCTCAGTTCTCACTGGGATCCTGCCAGGTTTTCACAGGCTCTTGATTTAAAGTAACATACATCACCTTTAACAGCTGGGACAAATTGTGCCTGGCCAGTTCTTGTGACATTGGCAGTAGTTAGGAATGGTTTAACTGGAGCAGTGAGATCACAGAGCAACCTTCTGATAGAAGTAGCAAGTGTCAGAAAACCCTTATCAGATGCTAGCTTAAAAGAGGATGGCATTTGTGGTGGTTAGTGGTGGCCTCTGTGGCTCGGACAGCCCTAAACTTCCTTTTCTTCGTGTGTCTGTTCCAAATGCTACAAAAAGCCATCAGAGACTCCTTTAAAAGAAGATAATACTTCTGCTTGGGAGGTCTCTGAGCTACAAGTTGCTGATGAGTGTACTGGGAAGTATCGCTGCATGCTTGCTCTCGTCTTGTTCTCTATAGCATATGCTATTGCCCGTCAGTGGAGGCAAGATTTTGAGCTAAATGAAATCTGGTGGGAATAGCAGTTCATATGTTCACAATTTTCAGAATAAAAAGTTCCATCTTCATTGGTGGAGAGTAGCTGAATGTTGGAAAAAGTTGTTTTGTGGCTTACTGTCATTATACATTTCCAGATCCAGAAATTGGTTAAGGCCAGGACTAGTGTAATATTCTTTGCTATCAGGATCTATTGCAATGAAGAAAACAAAATTCAAAAAGCCTGTAATACACACCTACGTGGGTAATAAGACTATTGAGAATTCTCATTGCTAATTATATTAAAAAATTAGAGTAATAACATTTATGTTCCAAGGAGTAAGCTAATTGCTAACTGTTAATGTCAGGTTGAAAAGTATTATGAGGTGTTCAGTAATCTCATATTTAATTATCGCTGCCTTCTTGTGCCTCGAGCTCAGCATCTCATTCTTACAACTTCTGGAGGGAAGGATTAGATGGAGGCCCCAGCCTCCCGCCCCAGTCCGGTGTGTTGCATCTTACGGCATGTCTAACTCTTCCCCGCTCCTTTCTCCCTGGGTCTCTCTGCAGTACTCTTGTGCAGCTGCACAGCAGTGCGATTCCTGCTCTGCTTTGTTACGGGTTGTTAGAGCGGGGAGCCGGGTGATTTACAGGCAGTTGTCATTCTGTAATTCATAGAAGTTACCAGTTGGCCACTGAATGCAATGTGAATAAATTGAGATTTCTTTCACATTAGTTATTGTGAGGTTTGGTTTTATGTAAATGGGTTGTTAACTAAGCTACAGAAAACTAGACTGTACCTGACAGAGGTCAGTAGATGACATTCTCTGTCATAATTATTACATGGTAAGGTCATTCCTTGGTGGTCAGATCATCAGTCGCGACGTAAAGCATTCAGTGGTCTCGGCGAGAAGCAGAGCACTGCAGGAGACATCTGAGCCTTCTAAGGCAGCTTCGGTGTCACAGCCAGCCCTGTACCTGACAGTTTTTCCATAAGTGATAATTTCAGCTTAAAGTTAGCTTTTGTTCATTTGTTCTGCACTTCGGAGGAATAGAAACCTTCCTCATTTCTGCTATGAACTTAATTCTAGCATATTTATAGCCATTTGTTCTTGTGTTAACATTGCCACTTTCCATAACTACTCCTTACTCCCTTGTGCACTTCAGAACAGCTGTCTGCACTCAGCCAGCCTTCATCTTGCTTCACAAGGCAAGACAAAACTGTTTTGGACTCTGCTTGTAAGAGGGGCCCTCTGGTCTCGGGACCATCCAGCAGCCCTTCCTTGCACCACCATCTGACGGAGGTAATCGTTTCTCAGTAGGCACAACCTGGGTAGTAGGTAACCTTTCAAGTGTATCTTACTAGTCTGTGTCACATGCCACTTTTCAAGCCTCTGCTGCAAATACCTCTCCTGTTACGTCCTAGGATTCTATTGGTAATTTATAGTCATTCTGTGATTAACTATATCTTCCATCTTTTCATCTCTTATAATTTCCAAACAATAAATGTGTGTTTATGTAAGAAATCCTTGTGACTTTGCGTGTTGTATTGCGTGCTTTGACTCTCAGTGGTATTTGTAGCTGCTTGTTCAGAAGATGTTAAGTATCACATTGGATACTGGTGATCATTGGCAATTGGTCTTAGAAAAGACTGTTACAATATCGTAATAAAAGGATCAAATTTGTAATACACAAATATGCTTAGAAATCCTCTTTAGGTAAACCATGTCTCTTCAATGTCTCTGAAACTCTTGATTTCTCTTTGGAAAGATATTAAAGGTGGTAGATCTGCATTGCCGTGTGACAATATTTTTATACTGACATTTACCATAGAAGGAAGAATGATGAGATAACTCTGCTTAGCTTTGCTTTTTATTGTTTCTGTGTGTAACTAAAGAAGAGACTGTGGTTGTCTTCCCACAGAAAGGTGAATGGGGTTTGGTCTCTTTCATGGTGTCTCTTACCTACCATCTGGCCACGGGCTGGTGTCCTGTTATCAGTAAACTCCAAATTCCCATTATATATAAATTTCTCTCCAAGATGGTGGGTAGTTTTAAATTCTGCTTTCAGAAGAGATTTCTATAATCTCTGTAATAAGTATGCTCTATTTTTTTCCTCCCATTATGAACCAATGTAATAGTAATAGATACACTATACTAATTGTAGATGTTACAGTAAGAAATGTAGTTCCAATGGGATTATTATTTGGAAAGCTACCTTCTTTTCATGTAATCTTTTTGGTAATGTCTTTTGTTGATGAGCCTCCCTAGTGATTTAATTATCATCTTGAGATAAGACAAGGAGAAGGACTAGAAATTTAAGAGGTGGTGTTTTTCTTGTAATTTAACTAGTATAGGAGGAATCTGTTAGTTCTGATGCGAGTTAATGCATCATTTTGTCAAATTGACGTGCACACTTTTTGTTAGTTGTTATCCCATGCTCAAAATTGTATTTCGGAAATACCTGCCTTGCTTCTAGACCTCCACAAATAATTTTGTACTGAAATTTTCTATATGAAGAGGACTAGATGCACAATGAATAGACATCTTAACAGTGGGTCAACTGCTGTTACTCTGTAGTGGTAGTAGTTGCTATTTCTAAATTAGAGCTGGATAAAAAAAAATAAATCTGTTTTTTTTAAAAAACATAAGTCACCTAATTCTCAGATGATTTGTGTAGTAGGTTGCTTCCAAAACATGGAAGTAATATTTAGGTTTCTCTGGAACTTGTACCATCAACTCTTCAGAATATGGGGGGAGGAAAGCAAAAGCTGGGTAACACCAACCTGCTGTAGAATAGGTGTAAGAACATACAACCGTGAGTAGAGGAAATATGGATCAAAAACATTACTGACTATGGGCAGAGAGGTCTTAGAGCTGGTGTAGCACTCACCCGAACTGCGAAGCCCATGCAGTACGCAACAGCGTGAATCAAGTAATGCAGTCTTTACAGTGACAGGTCTCAAGCGTTGTTTTATTTCGTAGATGTCCAGGATGAAATCTGTATTCATGCTACAGTATGTTACTAGAAAGGCATAATGCCTGAAATGTGGTTTCAGGTAAGCGGAGTAACTTCTAATGTTTTAATCTCACTGTGTGCAAATTAAACTGGGAACTATAACTGAGTATCACATTTCTGACTATTTAATTATTGTAATTAAGGCTCTAGTGTTTAATGCCTCAGCTTGTGGAAGAATGTGATGCATTTTTACCCAAACAAGTGTCTTTAGCATTGTCTGCAGTTAAACTTTTTTTAATATGTAATTTGATATTCAGATGTTGATGCTTGGATAATGTCTTGTTCAAGACACTTCTTTAAATTTTCTTTAGCTTGTATGTACATTCACGAAGTGTTCAGCTTGCAAGTGAGCTGAACTTGTTCATGATAGTTCCCTTCATTACAGCATAGCTTAAAAGCACAGTAACTATGTGCCCAGTATGTAGAAATATGTCTTGTACTTAGATCTGGAGTTGCATATGGTGATACTTCTGCTGTAACTTTCACTTAAGCTAAACATTGTTATTTTCAAATGCTATAAATCTGCCAGTGATACTGCACTACTCATAACAGTCTCTTGGGGTGTTCCGGCAATTTTCTGCAAAATTATTTTATGAATCAACTACAAGCATTTCCGTATTAGTGATTTTCTGTACTTTTGTACATTTTAAACCGAAATGTTCATGCAAGAAAGCAACAAGCACAGTTGTGAATATTATGAAATACTTAAGTTCTACAAGTCTTTAATAACCTTCAGTAATTTTTGTCTAATGAAATTATTTTCATGCTAGAACTGATATTGCCACTTGAATGTTGTGAATAAATTAATTAGTTGTTTGATCATATACTCTTCTAAAAGAAACTAATTGTTATAGTTAATGCTCAGAAACTTTTTATCTAATGTAGATGAAACCTCTTATTAAACATTGGGATCTTTTAATTTTATATGCTATTATCACTTAGTAACACCTTTAAAGTGTTTTGGGAAAAGTGCTCTTCCAGAATTATAGAATAGTGTCCTAAGTCTTTGGGATGTTCACTATGTTAAGTTCGTGGTGGCAGGACAGTAAGAATCATGACCGAGAGGACGAAGGCATTGTTGCCAGAGTCTAAGGGCTTTTGCGTTGTTAACAACATTTTATAGTCCTCTGTTTGCAGCATGCCAAGTTTGTTTGCAGTCTTTAGGCAGATCTGTTCTTGAGTTATAAAATCATGAGTAGGTGGATTTGCAGTTATGCAATGAAAGTTTGTGGGCTCTTTTCTATTTTGGATGAGATACTACTGTATAATGCTTCTAAGACAGTCTAAACAGCAAGACGGGCTTAAAGGTTTCATGCATTCCCCAGTACAGCTGGCAGCGCTCTTTAATGTTCTGGCCTACATCTATTTTTTTAATGTTCTGTTTTACCAGTATGTCTAGACTCTTTTTGCCTTTTAAGGCATGGCATCTAAGGGGGCCTTCAGATTGCAATCTTGGGAACGTTGGGATTGTGAAGACATTTTGCACCATTTCCTTTAAACAAAAACAAACCCCCAAAACTTTAATGGATTCCTTAGGACTACTTTAAGTTCTTGATTGTTGTCTCATTAAAATTCCTTTCTTGTTTTCGTATTTGTGGGATGTTTGATGTTTACTCATAATTGGGATTAAATGGGGTTTTAAAGGATACAGACTGATTCTGATAGTCTTAAAATAGAACTTTCACTTTTTAAAATAGCCTAACAGGCTAGTTAAACATGAGGCTGCGCAGATCAAATACTTGACAAATTTTATGAGTACACCTTTACTTATTAAACCCAATTAATTTATCCTACTGTTTGTTACAGATTTACAGTACTGTGTTTTAATACTGTTTTGAGTACCCTGGTTTCCAACACAGGTTGGCCTATGAATGTGAATGGGAACATGAAGCCAGGTCAGAAGTGTTGATTTTTCTCTCTCTCTCTTTTTTTTTTTTTAAGAGCTGAGTAGAGAATTCTCATAAGTGAAGCAATAGCCAAATTTTTTTTACTTTGTTTAAAAACTATACAAACACAATCTCAGTAACTTACTGTGTTCCAGCAGAGAGTGTGTGTGTGTATGTACAATACAGAACGTGTATGCGCAGCCTGAAGACAAAAATAGGGTAACTGTATTTATCCATTTTATTTAAATAGCAAAAATATGATAAGTGATGAGTTCTTACAGCTTGACTTGATAGAAAATATTAGGAAATGGACTGGAGAGGATACTGTACCCTTGGTGGAAGATTGAGGATGGGAAGCTGGACAATGTACTGAGAGGTACCTCTCCTGGGCATGCTCTCTTGAGCATCCTGCATAGTTGTTATTAACAAACTAATAAATGCTGATACAAAACTAGTGACTTTTAGTGACACTAACTATTAAATTAGTCTTTAAGACAAACAAGAATTACCAATGATGTTTAAGGAAGCTAAGTTGTATCTTTGCCTGCCTTAGCGACTGAAAGTGAGGGTTACTAAGCTTTTCTTGAACTCAGCTGTTAAGCTAGATTTCCCCCCCCCCCCCCCCCATTTTGCTTCCTGTAGTGAGTTATTACTCTGTGTTACTATTGTTGTAAAGCCTGCATGAGTAGGACTAGCAGCAAATGGGAGTAATGGAAAAATATTTTATTCTCCCCCTTCCCATGCTTCTGCCCCCACTATGTGCAGCTGGCAGTGGCTGAGGAAGATGCAGAGGGCTCAATGTATACAAAATTATATTTAGTGCAGCACTGAAGAAATGTATGATATTTTTTCTGACCTATTTTTACCTAGCATGTCTAAGAACGTGATACGCAAATGATAGTCAAGTTGTGCTAAAATTAAACTGGAAGAAACTTAGTTGCGTAGTTTTACTGTTTAAGAATTTCTACTTTTCTGTTACGTGTATAATTTAATTATGGTTTTTACCAGCACTCCGGAGCGCTATTCTGAAGTCTGACGTGGATGTATTGCAGTGGTTAGTCTGCAAGAGCTCCCTTTGCTTTGTGGTGTGTCCCTCTCTGCTCCCCTGGCGTAGGCGTGGGTATGCCAAGGCTTGCTGAGGTGGCTGTTGAGAGGATTCTGCTGCCTGACCTTTGTGAGTTGCAGCTCCCTCTGAGGAACCTGCCATGTCTTGCACCAGACAGTATCGTTGGAAGGACTAGCTTGTGATGTTTGGGAATTAGAAAGAGAGAGATAGATGGCTATAAAAAGCTATGCTTGCAGATGTCTGTCAAAATGAGTATGAGACAACGAATGGGAAAATTAAGCCTCAAATACAGGAAATGGTGAAAAGGCGGTGTGGGGGGAAGAACCCCTACTTCCTATGATTTACCATTTTATGTCTACTTGCTGAAGCCATTGAGACAATTCAGTGTACTATAGCTACAGAATAAGCCTTTCCATTTATGAGTTGTTCATTTCACTGGGTTGCTGTGCTGGTTCTGGCTGGGATAGAGTTAATTTTCTGCACAGTAGCCACTATGGGGCTGTGTTTTGGATTTGTGCTGGAAACAGTGTTGATAACACAGGGATTTTTTTGTTACTGCTGAGCAGGGCTGACACAGAGTCAAGGCCTTTTCTGCTTCTCACCCCACCCCACCAGCGAGGAGGCTGGGGGGACACAAGGAGTTGGGAGGGGACACAGCCAGGACAGCTGACCCCAACTGACCCAAGGGATATTCCATACTGTATGATGGCATGCTCAGCGTATAAAGCTGAGGGGCAGAAGGAAGGGAGGAACATTTGGAGTGATGGCATTTGTCTTCCCAACTAAGCGTTAGGTGTGATGGAGCCCTGCTTTCCTGGAGATGGCTGAACACCTGCCTGCTGATGGAAAGTAGAGAATGAATTCCTTGTTTTGCTTTGCTTGTGTGTGTGGCTTTTGCTTTACCTGTTAAACTGCCTTTATCTCAACCCATGAGTTTTCTCACTTTTACCCTTCTGATTTGCTCCCTCATCCCACCGGCGGGGACTGAGTGAGCAGCTCTGTGGTGCTTAGTTGCTGGCTGGGGTTAAACCACAACAGTTGCATAGGAATTAAGTGATTAATGCAGCATATAAATGGGAAAGTTAGAAATGTGTAACTCAGTATGTTGGGGTTTTATTCGTTATTGTCTTGCAGGGTACACATGAATTGTAGTTTCTAGGGACTGGAGGCACAGGTTCCTGTGGAAAGAAATCAGTGGGAGAAACTGGTTGTTTTGCATGTTTTGTTTGCTTTTGTTTAAAGCGTGGCTCTCTATGACCTTCAAATGAATGTTCCTATAGGATGGGGTTGCTACAAAACTGTTGATGAGCTTTTGTTTATGGGACAGGTGGCATGTTACATTCCCTTTTCGTCTATCTGGAAGGTATGTTTGAATCTCATTCAGGTTTCTTTGAGGAAATGTAATGTGCCTAAAACAAATACCTCCTCGCAATGTGCCTTGGCTTCAGATTCTGTTCAGTGGTTCTTTTGGTCATCTGCTTGGTTGGATAAAAACTGAAATACACCTATATCAGAGTGATTTGTTTGTTTGATGGATTTTGTTCTCTTTTTTGTTTGTTTTGTTAGGAACATGGTTGTGTATTGGTTGGATGCGAGTAAATAAGACAAACTCGCAGTCAGGTCTGCAAGGTCATGCGAAGTAGCCATGAGCAACTCTTTACAGGTGCCAAAATAACAGTGGGCCAAATACTGATGGAGGTGGGGGTGAGAGGGGGGGTCATGAGGTGACTCTTCCAGTCCCAGCAGGGTGCACCCCTAATGCCAGAAGGCATTGGTGTGAGGGGCCACCTGCACAGTGACCCTGCTCTTTTAGGGAGAAAGGAGAGGAGGCGATGGCCACGGCCGTGTCTGATGCTGCAGCCTGAGGCCACCTTGTGCAGAGCAGCACAGCATGGGTCTGGTCACTGACAACTCCAGAATAAGCTGCACAGGAGTTGTGTAGACTAGGGCTTCACAACTATCTGCATGTTCAGTTATTAGTTTGAATGCTAAAATGGATTTACTTTGAGGACAATATAAAATGTAATGTGACAAAAAGAATCTTAAATTATTTAGCAGTAACAGGAAGAACTGTTTGTTTTTTCTTTAAAAAAAAAAAAACCCAAAACATAAAATATCTCCGTACTGTAAAAGTCTATTTGTTTAATGGTATTTGAACTGGAATTGGTTTTGCATTTATCTAGCAGATAAGAATGTTTGTTGTATAGGTGTGTCTAAGTAATAAGCAAACCACTGTACTGACGCATAGTTAGAAGGAAATAAGTCACTACTTCATGTCTGCAGCTTTTTTTTCGTTCTAGACTCTATGATTAATTTCACTCTTGAAGTCCATGCCTTTCTATTTTAGCCAGTTGAGAATCTCTCCTGTTCACCTTAGTTCAGTTCAGTGAATTATTTTTTTTTTTTTTTAGAATAAATGTAGTTTTGATGTACTTAGTGTTTCAAAACAACTGTCATTCTGTTGTTAACTTTGAGTGTTGATTACCCTTATTCTTAAATATGACCCTTTCTCATAATACGCCATCAAAATGTTTCTGGCCTCAGAAATATGTTCTGTATTTAGAATTGGTCTTTTGCCTAAGTTGAGAAAGGGAAGTCGGCAGTAGCTGAATCTTTCAAGGATTATAGAAAACTGCTGGAGGTGACAAAAGATCAGCTGATTTAATAAATATTCCACGATATTTAACGTGCTGAAGTCTTGCCATGTTATATCCAAAAGTGAACTAAGAAATAATGAAAACTTATGGATTGCAGCCTCATGTAAAACCCCAGAGGGGCAATGAAGATCTGAAATTTAAATATTTTGCTGTTATTTCTATCATCACCACCAAAACCAAATCAGAGTTGAATTCGGAGGTCTGGTTGAGTTTCTCTGGATTTGTCCAGTGTTGTATTTTGTGCCATTAGAGCACAATTTAGTTTATCCAAGGTGCTGAATCACTGTTGTTTCTTAAGCTTCCCTCTCTGGTAAGCGTCACTTTCCTGAATTTCCTATTTTGTAAGAAAAGTTCAGTACTCATTTGTGATTTAAGGCTCCTTGCAGTCCAGTTACCAGAGTTAATAACACGTTTCTTTTAGTCTTAAGGATGCAGACTAGGAACAGGCGGGAAATCAGTCATTCTTCTGCTTAGGGTAAAAGATGGTTTCCTGCTGGAGAAGCAGGACTGTGTTTAAGCCATATGATCCCAAATATTCGTATCTGTGCCAGCTGTTTTAGATGTGGGAAATGCATGTGCTTTGCAAGGAATGAGACCCACTTGGTTTCATGCATTAAGTTGGGACTGCTGGGCCAAGTAAATGAGAACAATAAATCTAGATTTTAATTCAAGAAAGTTTAATGTCTTCAGATACTTTAAGTGGTGTAAAAGCAATTTATTTCCTCTCTATTTGGTGCATATGTATTGTGCTGTACCATTAATTTAAACAGTCTGGATGTAAAAATGTCTTGGTAGTGTGACATTCTTACTAAAATTCTGTGGGTATTTTTCAGGCAGAAAAAATGCTGACCATTTTGTGGTTTTTTGGAAATCATGCGTAATTATGTCATTTAACCACACAATAAGGCTTTCTGTGGTAACGTTTTAGATAAACAGGAAAACTCATTTTTTACTTTGTTTTCATTGCAGAACTGTCTCTTTTATTTTTAGTGCAAAGTTGTTTGATTATTTTCTTCAAAAATAACACACAACATGTTCTGACAGAAAAAATACACCATTAGCAACCTTCTAAAAGCTCTCTTTCAGCATTGGTGCCTGTCGTAGCACATTTTCTCCATTTTGGGGAAATACAGTGTTTTATGTCTGATGTGCCTGTGTTGCCAAGAAAGTGATGTAAATATAAGCCATTTACATAGCCCTAAGGCAGATGATTTCTTCATTAAGGGCCCTTCTCCAGGGGAATTTACAGGAAAGTTGAGATGAATACAATAATGGTAGGAGGCTAATGTGGCTAAATTAAAGGACATTGGATCCCAGTATAGAGGCTCTCTTTCAGGAATTAAATGGCCCTAAATTGTGGTCGCTTCATCCCCTTCCAGTGAGGGGCTGCTTCCCTCTGAATAGAGCCTTTATGTGGGGGTTCCGTGCTGTTTAATAGACGTGCAATAGCCTCGCACGGTACATGAGTTATCTTAGCAGTCCTAAATGTCCCGAACAATAAAAATGGGTAACAGTTTGCCAGTTTATTCAAGACAAAAAGCACCAAAAAATCATCACTGGGAAATACATCGCATACTTAATCCTCTTGGAGATATTTTTCTTCTGCCTTTGCATTATGTAGTGGTGGGAGATGAGGGATGAAGGGCAGGGAGAGGGTTGCTCCGACACAGAGTTAGAGCTGTATTGCATGCATTGGGCCACAAGTCTGGGCAGACCCAGACCTTTTCTCAGCTTACCCTGAAGCTCATTCTTGTTGATCCTGCTTTGTTGACCAGACTTTTGCGTCTCCTTTGTTCCAAAAAAGGTGGTATTGCAGGTAGCCTAGGATGCCTCTGCATGGACCTGAGCATCCAGTAGAATAAGCAGATGTTTCTATAGTGACAAAGTTGCATATCAATGCAATATCTACTGTACTTATTTCAAGAAGAGTGGAAGGAGAAGGGAAACCAAAAGCAACTGGTTAAAAAAAAAAGAAAGATAGTAATAAAAGAGAGTTATACAAATGTGAGGGCATTGGAGGAATTAGGGTGGAACAGAAAATTCTCCAAAGTGCTCAGTGCAGAGAAAAACAGCTGAAAAGGTTTGTTTCATCCATCAGAGGAAACTTTCTCAATTGACTCTGCCTGAGAAAGCTGTAGCTGTGTCATTTGTGGGAGAGAGTAGTAATTCATGTCAGAAGAGATCACCACATTCAACTTCTCATTTTTCCTCAGTAAACCAACCTTGAAACTTCTGCTTGTGGAACAACTTCTTGTCAAAACTCATCACCCTAAACTATGAGAAGAGATGTGACTTGAAAGTGAGGGTCACCTTTTGCGTTGGACAAATGGTAGCATGCATTTCCGTGGCTGGGACCTGTGCTCCAATACAACGCTGGTGGTGTGGGTTTTTTGTGGTTTGTTGTTTATTTGTTTGTGTGGGTTTTTTTTATTTTATATTTTTTTAGCTAGTCCTGTAACTGCAGTCATGGGAGGCAGATGCAGGCCTAGGTAGATCCTGTCTCCTGGTTTTCTGAGGTACTGTTGGTGACTTGTGTTACAAAGCAAGAGCGAAGCTTTGGAACCGGGGAGTGAGGGTTTTCCCCTGCTGCAGCTTTGCACCTCATTCATTCACCTGGGGCAGTGTGAGTCTCTGCGTCCTCAAATGGTGTCTAGAGGGAGCATGGAGGCTTCCCGGGAGGGCTGGAGGGTCTTTGTCCTTCCTCCTGCTTCTCAAGAGAGTGCGTATAGCTAACACGGTAAAGCAAGGCAGCAATTTTATCCTGGATGTGTGGTGTGGCAGAGGGAAGAGTGAGCCTCTGGACAAGTGACTTTTTAGGTCTTTGAGCCTTGGTAAGGTGTGAGCTGCATGTAGATTAGCTAGTTCAGTAAGTAGCTAGTTCAGTAGGCAGTGATGGGTGGTAGACAGGCAATGGAGATAAACGTAGGTTAGAAAGAAGATGTTTTCATTATAGTTACAGAGCTCTGTGAGAGAACAGGAGAAAATCATGAGTGCTAAACCTGCAGTCCCTCAGAAAATAAGCTGGGGTAGCTGAGACTGACTTTTGGTCTGTCTGCAGTTTGTGGTGGGACGCTCTGGGGACGCACTTATGATCACATCAGTCTACTTTATGGCCATGTCAATCAAGTGGTATTCTGGGTGGCAAAATTGTATTAATTCACTACCTAATTTGTATAGTGTGTCTCATAGATTATCTATTTCATACATTTAAAAATGCAGAGAAAATGAAGCATTTTTCTTACAATGTTAACACTTTCTTTTGTTTTTTTAAATGAATTTGGTCACTGGATGAACCATGGCCTTTGGCAAGCTGCTTTGGCTCATGTTGCAGCATTTACACAACGCTTTTAAGTAATGTAGCTGTCTGAGTATGTCATGGGTTTGATTCTATAATGTATTTCACTTTCATTTCATGTGTTCAGGGTGGTTCACTTTTTTATTAGAAACAAAATTATATTAATCTATGAGTGGAATGGCAGTGAAAGCAGCACTAGTCTGCTTTTATAGAAGATTCGCATTACTTGTAGTTAATTGGAAGGATGCTTCTGACAAGTTTATAAATGTGTAGGAGGACAAGATTACCCTGATGTTTCAAAGAGAAAATATTTCTTATTAAAGACTGAGATTTTTATTGTGTTTATGAAAAGAGAAGTTTCTGTGGGAGGATAGCTTTGTCCGACATGGTGATTAATTCGGATTTTGTTTTCTGTCATAGCATTCATTGTGAGACAAATAATGGGCAGTTAACAGGAAGGTATTATCTGTAACACTGGTAGGATGGATAATCTTTGAGAAGGGTTAAATATATTTTTATTGCAAGAAAAGTAGTAACACATTTAGCTGGAATCTTGAAGTACAAAAGTGTTACAAATAAATTGTATGCATGGGAACATTCTCCTTTCCCTGTCCCCCCAACCAACAAGTGTTCAGGTGTCCTGATCCATTCTGTGATGATAATACTCCTGTTAATAGTCAGTTATTGCACGTGTTTCCAAAACACAGCCTCTGCTTTGTGGCCAAAATTTCCATCATAAACTGGAGCAATTGAGGTTTTCTCCCAACCTTTTTGATAAACATATGGGTAGACTTGGGCTGCCACAACCCAGACCACTGTACACTGACGCTGCTGCACGTTACTTAAACGGATGGCACATCTTGATCTTTACTTGCATTTGAAATAGTTTGAGTTAAGTCAAACCTAAGTGTACAAAACTAACACTTTTTTCTTATAAGGGTGTGTCACAAGTATATGTCTTACTATAATTTCTTAAGGGATAAAATGAAATCTTAAGGTAGAATTGCTCTGAAGTTGTATTAATTATTGATTCTGAGCTTGGGAGTGTATAAGTAATGTGATGATTAGAGTTCATTGCTTCAAGTGCCTCTTCAGTACGTAATTTATGTCAAATGCTGTATGCAAGAAACTCTCATCTTTTTTGAGCTTTCACTGCTAAGATGGGTAGGTTAGCCTTGAAGAAACTATGCTATTTGGCATGGAGAAGAGCCAGGGTAAGATTTTTATCAGCAAAACAACAGAGACTCCATATGCCGAGTAGCAGTTGCTCAGCGTACCAATTGACATGCCAGAGTTTTTTCCTCCTTCAGCCTAATGTTGGTGGCACAATTCAGAGCTGTTCATATTTTTAGAAAATGAACCTAATATCGTTTGGGCTTGTACTACAGTATTAATAGAGAATATTGCAAAACCATTTCTTTTACAAGAATAAAAATTTTAGAAGTGTCATAATATCAAAAATAGTGGCAAGAACAATGGAGACTTTATTATATTGGAACATCTAAACATTAAAGTTTTGCCAGCTAACATTTAGCATTAATACTTGATATTGATCCTGCTTGAGACAGCTTTTTTTTTTTTTTTGATCTTTACTTTTTTAAAAAATTATTTTCAGTGTCATCTTCAGTTATGAGGCTTGTGTTCACAGAAAAGGTGGACTTCATTGCATGCTAATACTGTAAAATGAAGCTGTGTTCTGGACAGGATTTTTTTGTGTGTGTGTGTGATTGCTGAAATTATAGCTTGACTTTGATCCTGGTTTTCTGAATGTTCGGTTTCACTGCATATTCTCCCCCCCCCCCCCCCCCCCCCCCCCCCCCCCCCCAAGCTATTCAATGTCAAAGATAAAATCTGAAGTTAAGTGTTTAGTCACTGGGTATCCATTCAGAATTTGTTTCATGTGAATTGGCCTGCTCTATTAGCTGGCAAAAATTAGTATGGCACGTGCTCTCTTAAAGAGAGCGTGCTAAGTGAACTGTGAGAGACTTTCCACCCAAATGTGAGCTTTTTGATTAAAACTGTTTTGATTTGTTTTAATCCATTTTTAAAATTTTAAATTAGCTACTGTATTCTGAAGTATGTGGCAAACAAAGCATGCGTGGTATTGTCCTTTACTTAGAGTGACTGCTGATGTTAGTGACAAAAATGGTAATTTCTCTCAAAATCCTGTTTCTTCATTTTGCTAGTTTTGCTGTAGGAGGCAAAGACGAATTAATGGATGAAGCTTAAAAAGTGCTGGAAGAAAGTGTATCTGCAAAACATTATTGAAATTGGCAAAGAAGGGTTTAGCAGAAATTGATTTGTATTGTGGCTTCCGTCAATCTTTTGTTTTGTTTGTGTCAATCTTGTGAAGGTTTTGCACAAACAAAACATATTATGGAATATTTAGCTCGGAGGAGGCTATCTCCCCGAGTTCTTCGTCCTCAAATTGAAGTGACTTACTACGGTCTCATTAGAACTTTGTGGCAGAGCAAAAAAGTGAATTCTTTCTGAAAAATGTAAGTGGGGGTGGGGGGGTGGGGGGTGTTGTCTTGAAAACTAAAGCAAAACACTCTTAAGGCCTTCCTTGCTTGCCATGGAAAAATAAACAAAAACAACAATAAAACAAAGCCATCCATGCAACTGTTTTTCTTTTACCAGTTATATTTAAAGAGGAATCAGTTTGAAACATAGACTTACATAAGTTGTATACTCTCTGGTAGCTAATCAGTGGTATCTAATGGTATCTAAATGGTAGCTACCGGTGATAGCTAATATTGGTGTATGGTTTTTATATATTTTAGTTTTATCCATTGGGCAGATTTTTTTTTTTTTTTTTAAGTATAGTGAATTTCACTGCTTTATCCTAAATAGTAAATTAAACTCGTCTTGCAAAAGTCTGCATTTGTGTTAACTCCACCAAGGTATCTTCTGAATTCAGTGTGACTAACCATTATCCCAGTTACATGTATTTGTTTACAGCACCAGCAGTTTCTTCTTCATCTATTAGCTGCTTGGTTTATTGCCTTATTAGTAAGGGAATGATAAAATATGTTTTTATATAAAATATAGCATATTGATGATAAAAAAAATTAAAAAGGCAAGTATTTTTGGAGGCTGGTAGAGATCCTGAATCTATTCTATTTTGAATTGATTTAGATCTCAAGTTGGTAGTGAATTTTAAATAATAGCTTTATTGAAATGTCTTTCACAATCACACTATATTAATACTATATAATTGAGTTTGAGCTTGACCCAATAGACAAATACACTACTCTAAAACTTGTAGATGGAATGCATCATGAGTAAAAAATGAAATAAAATGTTTGAGGTGCAGTTTGCCTATTAAGCCAATGGCCTGAAGGGATTTCATGCCTTTCTGAGTGTCTCAGTCATTTTCATGTTAGACTCCTTGTAATTTTGCTAAAATATACTTTGTTGAACAGGAGATATCCAGAAAGTCTTGCATTAATTTGCTTTTGTTTTTGGTCTTTAGACAGTGCCCCGTTCTAAACTAAAATCACACATTCCTGAGTGTAAACTGATCATGTTCCCAATGGAAATTTCAGGAATACTTGTGGCTATTTTCAAAATGTGGAAATCTATTTATATTTTTTCCACTTGTTTTTCTTCCTAGGTTTTGGCACTGATTGCATTCATCTGCATAGAGACCATCATGGAATGCTCCCCTTGCGAAGGCCTTTATTTCTTCGAGTTTGTGAGCTGTAGTGCATTGGTGGTTACTGGAGTTCTGTTGCTTATGTTCAGTCTAAATCTTCACACAAGAATACCGCAGATCAACTGGAATCTTACTGTAAGTTCATACAAATCCTCACTCTGTTAAAAATAGCTGCAAATCTGTTTTTAAGTTTGGTCTTTGAACTTTACTTTCTACTGTTGTTTAAGAATACTGTTGTGTATGAGTGTTCTTTATGCTGAGTAAAGTATACATTATACTTACATTTATTTTGAATACTAACAGCAGAATGAGCTTTGAATTGCAGCAAGATTAAACTACATTACATAGAACTAAAATTGTCTTCTGGTCGATCCTCTTTGGAAGGAAAAACTTCCTGCTAATGCCAGCAATTACTGTTTGTGGATGAAGTGGATAAAAATGCAGCCTGTAGTTATTTAACTTTGACAGATGCTGTATTTACAGAAGCCTGTTGTTCTCTCTTAAGCTGTTTTTTATATTAGGACAGCCGTGCTACATATATTTTCTTACACAGATTAATACAATCATTGTGTAGTAATGTAAAAAATTATGTGCTTTCTGTGAAAATCAGGTGTTCTGAATTGCTTACACGCATAACTATTAAACATTGACTGGCAATGCTTAATGTGTTCTCAAATATGAGGAGTTTTAGGAAGAGAACTGCTGGCAGTGCACATTCCTTTTGTATAAGTCTCCGTGCTGTATTATGAGTTAAACTTTCAGATTGGGTTGCATAAACACAGGTCACAAAATCAACATGTTAGTCACTCTAGCAAAAAATCTGTCAGCTTCAAGGACAATATTTATATCAACTTCTTTGGACAGTACAGATACATATGTGCCGATGTTCTGTTTTATTTTATAACAGTAATTTTGTAAGTACTGTTGGAGACCAGTGCCAGCGGTTTCTAGGATTCCGTGTGATTTTTTGGGGGGGGATGGGGGGTGAGGTGTTTTTTAATGTAATTTTATTAATGTTGTGGTTTGCACAGTAACTGTTTATAAGCCTAAATAACTTGTCTAAAATGAGACTGGAATGTGGAATTACATGATCCTTTGTACCCTGGGGTGCATGCTCTATTGAGGAACTCTTCCTAAGAGTACTTGGTAGATAGATTAGACGGACTGAGAACTGTGACTGGTAACTGTAGGTGGGGGAGATCCAGGTGGCTTGCAAAACAAAACCAGTGGAACTACTGGAATGTTACTATGGTGTTTTGCCTCTGCTCCTTTTGTCTCCATTCTGCCAGTATTGTCACCACTTACTGTTGTGGCAAGCTGAAAAGCAGCAACTGCAGAGAGAAGGTAATCTCTGTTTCTGTTGCTGGCTTGGTTGTTTAACAGGCATCACAACAGCCTGACAACTGATAACAGTAATTGAAGACCATCTTTTTGTACCACACAGTTCTGTACATGCTAGTAGGATGTACAAGAGCATGATAACAAGTATGTAAGTGCATCAGTATCACATAAAATATGTGATGCTTTTGCTGGTGTGATGTGAGTGGTTTCATGGTAAATACTAGATCCAGCTTATGCTCAAAGTAAGCTTGATCAAGATTTTTTATCAAGAGACTATAGAGTGGTATGCATGGTGTCCATGACTGAGCTGAAGTTGTATCTCTGGAAGAGTCAGTGTAATGACTTTGCATACCCTTGCTTCTGTATGTCTGTATCTTTTGTTCGGTTGTTGAGCCCTGTGGCACACTTTTACAGCCTACCAGAACACTCTGACAATACTTTGAACATACCTAAGTACAGAAGCCTAAATGCAGCGCTCTGCCTTTCCCCCAAATAATGCAGTAGATAATCAGTGTGTAACTGGTAGGTCCTTTCAGCCACTCTGACTTCTTACGGTAGTTGAGTGACAAGAATTGCTTTGAGTGCAGCGTTACCTGTCTCTGCATAGCACTCTGTTAGAGATCTTCAGAGAAAAGAGGGCTTAAAAATCCAACTAGTTGCGGGTTGGGTTTTTTTAGAAGTATTTTGGTTTATAGGGCAATGGTCGCACTCTGAACCCCCTACCTAAACAGCATGGAGCAACATGACATAGTTGGAGTTCAACCTGAAGGGAAAATGGAATACACTGCAAATGCTTTTGCTTTAGTTCATAGTCCCAAATCAATACAAGTAAAGTAAATGTCATGATCTCACAAGTCTCATTCTTTTAGTTATGTACTGAAGATGAAATGTTGCTTCCATCATTATACCAAAGATCTCTAACAGAAGTGAGAAGAAAACTGGAAGTTTCTGACTTCCATTAACTGATGAGACCATCCTTCCTCCTGGTATTGCTTACTGATTTTAAAAATTATTAGTCTGATAGGACTGTTACTCTAAGAGGAGTGTGGGAATATCTTCATTATTCAGATAGCTGTAGTCTGATGTTGCATGTACAGAGTGGGAGATCAAAGGCTGCTGATAAAACACTTATGGGAGATTACTTTGGCAAAGTTAGTAGGAAATATAAGAATGTAGAGTTGTGGCTGAATGTGTTTTTGGCTTATTTTGGCATTTTATTCTTTGCAATTTAGATGTATATTCATACGTTATTTGCCTCTTTCAGTATTTAGTACTTTTCTGTGTTTTGATGGTTATTTTGATAATTTTGCAGCCTCTGTATATGACAGAGTTATCACAGGAGTTGCTTCCTCAACAACAGACTTCCACACTCCTGAATGCTTTAGGAGGAAGTCACTCCTGCTTATGTATGAATTCATTAATATACATGCTTTAAAAAAATATGTACGACTTTATAATGCGTATTTCCCTTGTGAAAAGTCTCAGATTTTGCTTTTAGAGGCTGTTTGAGAAGAGGCTGTTACAGTGCTTGAAAGAATTTCATAGTCTTAAATTTAGGAAGAAGTTTTTCTTTAAACACAGTACTCGCACAAACTTCCTAGGAAAACCATTTACTTTCAAATGATCCTACATATTAGAACGTACCAGGCCATCAACTGCTATTGTCCAACACAGGATTGTTTCCTTTAGTACTTTATTAAAATTAGACTTCTTTCTAATGCATTGCGGATATTGTCTGATGTCCACTATCCCTGGTTGGAATGAAAATGTGGGTCAGTATATATTAGCATCTAACAGATATGCAAATTTACTAAACATTGTTTTTAATATATATTTTTAGCCATTTGGGGAAGAGAGTTTTGTTTTGATCCTAATTAGAGACTTGCCAACCATTTTCTCATTTTCCTGAGGTAAACATGAAAGAAACATGGAGATGGTGAGGCCAGAAAAGAACCTTGCCTGGGTGTGTTGGAAAGAGGCAGATCTGTTACAGTAAGATGAAAGAACAGTCACTTGTCTGTGTTGTGCAGCACTATCAATATTATGCAAAAATGCAAAAGCTGGGGAACCTGTCAGTGGAAATTTCCATTTCCTTTATGCTTCACAGCTCAAAGGGAGCCTATTCTGCAAGGAGAGTTGCAAGTGGCATAGGGGAATGAAGAGCACGCCACAGCAGAGATTTCTGCTTAACTCATGAGCTGCTGCTTTGAAATGTTTGTTTTCAGAGTTAACTAATAACTGAATGTTTGCTATAATTTTGTGTTTGGCTAAATTATCCCTTTTTTTTTTTAATTCATATTTTGAATCTCGTGTGATCTACAGTAAGAGCTTAAGGTCTTGCACCCAAACCGTGTGGCTGACATGGCCCTCTAGAAGTAGGGATGGGGTAGGAAAGTTAACAGAAGTGTTTGTAGTAACTTCGGTGTTCTGGTGAATTTGCATGTGGTTTGCCAGGCTTTCTGACAATTACTGTCACTGCAGGGTGGATCCCCTGTAATTCTGCAGTACCTTTTTTTTCAGGGCTGAGAACTGAGATGACTTGGGGAGGGGGTAAAGTGATGGCAAATAGCTGAGCATACTGGAATTTGACAGTGTCTCTTGGATGAGAGTTTGTATAATGAGAGAAATTTGAGTCATTACAGATGTAAATCACTGCATAATCAGTCAGTAGAATGGACTATTTATGTCTGTGTGTGGAAAAAAAAATCTTCCAATAGATTTTAACCATTGATTATTTTTAATTTTTTTTTTTTTTTTAAACTTCCACTGGAGCTCTGGAAGTGTATTTCGTGTGTGTGCAGTTCTGAATACAGTGTGTTTCAGCCTAGAGCAGCTTCAAAGATGAGGCACAGAACTGAGCACAGCACAAACTAATTAGAGTTCCGCTGGGCTTATTAACCTGGACTTGGTCCCAGGGAAGCACTGCTACAGGGAGGAAACTTGAGGAGTCAGGTGTGTCTCTTTGAAGACACAGATCAGTGGCTGTATTTTGTGCTGCCTGAACACTTATTTCATCATCTTTGCAAGGCTGGGGTTTTTTCAGTTGTTGCAGAGATGAAATCTTGTGTGCAAGCAACTGACACTAAAGTAGTTGTCATTCTGGCACCACATCAGATTTTCTGCCAAACTGTTTTATGCCAGCCTTGGCTCTGAATAGTGTAATTACAAAGCTGTAGTTCAAAGGCCTTCACAGCACAATCTTGGATTTTTTTTTTTTTAATTATTTTTTCCCCTTTCTGTTTTGAAAAAACATCTTGGTTTTCTTTGGCTTGCTTAGCTGTTGAAATTAAGCCATCCTTCACTTTTATGTTTACTGCTGTCAAAATAGCAACACCTATTAAGGATAAAAATGAATATTTTATAAATTTAAAAAAAATTGTCAGAATTAATTTCCTCCGGGTTAGTGTTCTTAGTGGACAGTTGTCATTTGGTGCAACATAGTGTAAGAAATACAAACACAAGTTTTAAGTATGAGAAATACTACATGGTTTGGTAGTTATTGCTAGTAAGGTCTGTTTTTTTTGTGATGATAACTGCTGGTCCTGTCTGTGTGCAGGACTGCTTATTGGAAAAACATGCAGGGAAAGCAGTGAGGAGCAGCTAAGAAAGAACTGAGAGGGAAATAGGCAAGTGATCTTCAAGAAACCAAAATGAAATGGGAATTGTAGAAGCATTCATTCAGGAATGCGTTTTGTCATTTACAGCAGAGTTACTACATCTAACAGAGCTTGTATTCCAACTCAAAAATACTTAGAAATAAGAGTAAAATCATATGAATCTTGGTTTTGAGGCCACTTCCTTCATTTCTTCAAAATCATTGCTTGTCCCTGACCTTTCGGAGATCTGACTAAGGTTTTTGAAAGTCACTTGTGTTAGTTCAGGGTTTTTTTACATACTTTGCTTGAGATGCTGGAAATAGACGTGATTTCCAGCAAGTGCCAGACACCTGGGACTGGACGGAAGCACCTGAACAGGAGTACCTGCAGATGAATGCTGGAGACCTTTGGGAGCTGCTGTGTGTGACGTGGGACCCACGGGGACCTTCAGCGCTGCATGGGGGCCAGGCAGCATAGCCCCACGCTGTGAGATGGGCACTAAGATCTCTCTGTTTGCACAGTGTGAATCCAGTCCTCTGGGTCACTAACACAATTCTGAAATCATTGGTCACGAACTGTTTTTGGGGGGGGGAAGCAATGCTTATGTAAATCTTGGAGCAGCAGAATCTAGTGTTTGAATAAAGGCTCCTGTACCTACGTAAGCCTAAATGAATTAGAAAAAAAAGATGGGAATTAATGCTCAGATATTTAATTCTGTTCTTTCTACCTAGGACTTATTTTTGCTTGAGAAACCATGTTTCTATTTTTAATTGTGGTGAAAAATGCTTGTACAATGTTTAATAATATGATTATAGAGTAAAATTATGGGAGTTTCACTGGAGGTGCTTGGTTTAGAGGACTGACTGGTATGTTTGTAAACTTCAAATTGATGGCTTCATATAGAAACAAGGGAAAAAGTTCCCAAACCTTGCATGTAAAGTACTGGTTGAAGGAAAAATTAGGAGCATTGTGGAAAAAAAAAAAAAAAGGCAATAACCACACTTCCCCTCCCTTCCCCCACCAACTGAAAAACAAACCACCAAAACCCAAACAGAGGTAAAAGGAAATGTTACTTTGAGCTCTCTCTTTTGTGGAAAATAACCTGGACAGCAGCAGGCTGCTAACTTCTGTCACCTTTTGTGACAAAGTAAAGCTGTTGAAATGTGCAGGCTTCTTTTCCAGATTACATTCATCTAGCTACTTTAAACTCCATCTAAATACAAACTCTTGGATTTCAGAAAGCAAATGACAAAAGCAGCCACCAGTTTAAATGTCGTAGTTTTGTTTATACAAATGACAATTGCAATATGGCGCTGTCTCCCTTTTAAATAGTATCTGGTCACTTGTGCAGTCTCTTACTTCACCACGAAATGCAGGATAATAAGGCAGAGCATGTATTTTGATTGAATATCTCTTAAAAGCTTGCATGTGTGAAGTCATGGACAGCGATGGATGAAGGCACGTGGTTATTACTGACACCTCTGAGCATCAGAGCCAACTCCTGGTAATGTACCAAACTGGAGGACTAAACAGAAGCTTTTGAAGCTGATGTCCCTTGCAGCTTTCAGGAGTTACTTAATGGGAGTTTTCAGGTCTGTTAACAGACCTCTCATTCATAGCACCAATTCAGCTTCTCCATCCTTATTAATTCAGGAACCATACCTGCCCAGACCCTTAAAACTGAAAGACTGTAGGATGCTGTCCACTTTTCTTTTCTAGAGTTTCCCACCTTTACAGCAGAATCAGCAGAACGAAAGCTTCACCCTGTTTTTTAGTATAAAATGCTGTCTTGGCATAAACCCATCTTCATCCACAAGTTAAGATGCCTCCTCTGCCTTATGCTCCTTCTGAGTGGGACAGAGAGCTGGTGATGGCAGTAGCAATTATATGTCCTTGGATACTCTCCTTTGGACTAATAGGACCATTGGTGACTGAACAGAATGACTTGCAAGTGACCAGAAGTCAATCTTTCATTTTTAAATCATTTTGGAAAAGAGAAAGGGAGCAGCAGCAGTCTAGAGTGGATTTGATTCAGCTCATAGATTTTATTCTCTGTTATGGATGGCAGCTTTGTACAGTATTTTATGGCACAGCACACTGTCTCATGAGGTTGCTGTAATTTCAGCAGAAATTCTTTTATCTGTGTGATGTGGTTTTTACTTTGTCTATAAATATAATAGCAAGAACTTCAGCTACATCATGGCCAGATTTGAAACGGCTCATCTTTTTTCAATTAGTTTATTCTTTTTATTGTCACGATTATTCATTTTCTCTTACGTGGAAAAAAGCTACATTATTTTAGGGAGTGTCCTTCTTTACTTCTTGAATTCTTGCTGTACTTCATTCTCTTTTGCTTCTGCTCTAACTTCCTCCCAAACTGTTGTATTTTTTCTTTTCTTATCTTTCTGCTCTAAGTAGTAAGTACCAAATTTTGGATTAGAATCTTCCACCAATGTTTGCATCTGTGATGTTAGCCATTATACGACAGTGTTATTGATAAGTGTCATTTCTCCTTAAGCTCCAAACAATCTGATCTGTGGATATGAAAGATTGTGTTAGCTTTAGCTTTTTAAGAAACCAGCCTTATTGTATGAATATGAATCAATGATTAATTGCATTAAAAGGTTTTGACCTAAACAGGGAAAATGGAATTGGAGAAACTAATAAATTGGAGCCTCAGGATGGAATCAAGTCTTTAGATTTGAATTGTTGGGTTCTTTGCAAGGAGAAATTTGATATTCTTTGTAAAGAGTACAATAAAATAAAATGCCAGCGGTGATGACAAAGTTTCTAATGCACTTATATCTTTGGTTTCCTGGAAAAATGACGACATAGGCATCACCAGTCTAATTTCAGCAGTATTTCATATTCTGCAGTATCTCAAACTTCTTACAAGAAGCCTTCAAGTCACTTCATAGCATGGAGATAGACGATAATGTCTGTCACCTTGTGGATAGGTCTAGCTATCTTGCTTTTACTATTCTTTGGCAAAATGATCAAGCTGACAGATTCAAAAAGTCAGAGGTCAGCAGGATTAATTAATAAGCACATCTGAGCCCCTAAATCATAGAGCATTATGTGTCATCCGCTTAGTCTTTAATTATGGTACTAAGGAAGTACAAAATGCGTGTCTGAAAAAACATAACCTGGATGATAAGAAGTGAAAAGGTGGAATATTAAGCAGATCTTTGGTTGGTTGTTCTGAAGGTTAGCTCCCTTACAATTAAAATTTACTTCTTTTTGAATATGACTTTTGTCTTAACTTTGCAGCTGTTAATTTTGTTATACTATTAATTTTGTTGTGCTTTTTATGTTAAACATTTAAAACAAGCTAGTATTTTTTGATTATTTGAACACTAGAGTCTTCATGTACACAGCTCAATCTTTTTAATATTCAAAGCAGTTTAGGTTCTTTGATTCATACTGTGAGAAATTTTCTTCTCCTTTCAAATAACTTCTGTGGCTCTTCTCTGTACCCTGTCCAATTTTTCAACATACTTTAAAAAAATGTGGCTACCGGAACAGGATGCAGCATTCCAGTGTCCCTTGCAAAGGTAAGATTACCACCTTACACCTATCGTGTCCATATGTCCAAAGGAATGTGTAAGTGCCTTTTCTCCTTTTTTTTTTTTTGTCATGGCATCACATCTTGAGATGCTTACCTACTGTAATTATTAAGTTCTTCTGAGTTATTTCTTCTAGGATTTTGTCTCCATTCTGTAGGTCATTCCTGTAGGTGGTAAATGTACTCTGGTAGTAAAATATACAACTTGACCTTGGGTTGAACTAAATTTTTTTTTTTCTTTAAATTATTCAAGAGCATAGCTGCTGTCCCCTCAGTATTTAGTTTCAGCATTCTTGGTGACATACATGTGTTTACTCTAGAGACTTGATGAAAATGTTGAATACTGTTGAGTCTGGTATCTGTTGTCATAAATAGTGAGACTTCCCCTCTAGTGAGAAAAGGTTTGTGCAGATGAGAACCACAGCTCTTGTTGGCACCCCTGTAAGCACAGTTAGAGTTGCTAAGCTCAAAGTTGGAGAGAAATTGTGAAATGCCATTTATTTTCTAGTATCTCTATTTCTTAACTTTATCTCTGCAAAGCAAGAAGTTATATAATTAAAACTGCAATAACTATTTAATAAAATTCCAGTTTTGTTTGATGCTGTAAGTACCAGATAGTTTTTATCTCTGTTCAAGCTTACTGAGATAGATATTATCTCTCTTAATAATACACTGGCAGGTGAAAAGGTGGTAGGAGTTTCCAAGATCCACAATTTCTTTTGTTTCCTTACTATTTGGTAACACAGTCTGGGTCTTACTGGGCCCATGAAATCTGAACATGTAGGTGGAAATAGCAATGAGCAATGGAAGCGCCTCAGATTTCTTGGGAAAGTCCCTCTTTTAGATGAGGATCTGGCCACGGTGATACATCATACAGTTTATCCCCAGGTATGCTTAATTTTGATAACCAGCTGTCACTGAATCAGTACCCTCAAAATAGATTTCCCTGTGAATAACACAGCACCAGAAACTTTCAGTTTTTACAATTACTTTCTACAGCATTCTCCAATCAAGGCTAGAAAAACAGATGTTTTGGGGGTGGCTGGATGACAATGGTCTTTTCAAAGTCTTTGTGCTATGTAGCTGGAACATAGTCATGGGATTCATAGCCAGGGAATAAGTTTAGATTTCTATCTTCAGTTTTCTAAGCCTGACTTCTTACAGCACTTCCCAAGATGCGCTTGTGGGGAGGGGGATTGTAGTAAGTGGAGCAGCAGGAGCAGGAAGTGAGCCTGGCTTGCATGTGAAAGAAGAGTCAAGTAGAACAAATTTGTCCTTGAATTCTAATTAAAGAGTGGTGATGGGGTTTTTTTAATGTTGGGAGTTGGCATGTTCAGTGTGGGTTTTTGTGTGGGGTTTTTGGGGGTTTTTTTTTGTGTTTTTTTTTTTTCCTTTAACTCAAAACTGTTAAGTTGCACAGTAAACTTGTATACAGGTTTTCTTTCCATCCCTTTTGGCTGGGATAGTATTAACTTCTCGCTGATTTCATGTTCCTTCAGGATTTGTGCTGAACTGCCATTCCCTGATTGCTCCACACCCCTCCTTGCTCCCTGACTTCACCCCACACCCCTCCTTGCTCCCTGACTTCACCTATTCATTCAGTTATCATGATAGCCTGTTATTTCCTACATCTCTGTAGTGTACGTGTAGTGCAGTGTACGTACATATCAAATGTTTTAAGAAATTGTAAAAGATGCCCCAAGTAACATATTGAACAGCTAGTCCCTAATGAATCTAGCACTGTTTCTTCTATTATTTTAAAGTCCCAACTCTTGACCGCCCCCCCCCGCCAAGTCTGATCAGATAGTCTTGTATTGACATAATTATTCTTGTGCTAATGGCTGCCATTCGGAATTCTTACTTATGTTCCAACGATATGGCATGTAAGGCATGGCAGCATAATCATCTGAACACTAAGTGACATATGCAGCATATGTATAACTGAATCGCCTGTTGCCTGTCATTTTTCTGTGCTTGGAGCAAAGCAAGAGTTTTCCCTGAATGTAGGTGCCCCTGGGGTGTTGCTGTGCATATGTTCTAAAATGTCTGCTTGAAACATCAGTTTTATGCAATAAATATGTAAAAATCTGTGTATTCTCACAATACGGGCATCTGTTATTCATAGAACTAGCATAGGACATGCAGTTTTCTACAATAAAGGCCTCAAAGAATTTGTAGTAAAATTCATGACTCTTATCTGGGCAGTGCATGGAGCACTGTTGTGATGTGAAAGAGAACAATGGGTTCCTGGGGTGCTAAAGCTTGATATTCAGGTTACTTCAGCATCAGCTGAGGTAAAACAGCTTTACTCATTGTTTATGCTGACATTATTTTTCTAATAAATCGAATAGAAATTGAGGTAATGCGTTCAGAATCTGCACTGGTGCTTTATGTGTACATGCTGTTTGACTTCAGTTTACAGACTAATGCATACACATGCTACGTTTCCTGTGTAATAATCTTTGCCTTCTTTTGTGTAAGTGATAAACTCCATAGAAAGTGGGAAAGTATTGCTGTAGTTCTTGTTCTAACCTTCTTCTGTTTCATCACTTCTAATAAAAGCAAGCAAAGAATCATTGTTTAGTAATGCTAATGAATTTATTTTTTTAGGATCTGGTCAACACTGGACTCAGCACTTTCTTCTTTTTCATTGCCTCTGTAGTACTTGCTGCTTTAAACCATAAAACTGGAGCAGAAATTGCTGCTGTGGTAAGAATTTGAACTTCTTTTTATATGGCTCTTATCTTCTATTAAAACTGAGAATAACTTTTCCCTCGTGTTCATTGAATATTCCTGTTGCCTTTGCCGTTGCCATTGCAATTTACTTCTAATTTTACAGTTAGCTATAAGCTAATTCTGTTTTTAAAAGTATTGACATCCTTTGAGTTGTTTGTCTTAAGGCTTGAGGCAAGAACAAACAGAAGAATGACTTGCAGAGAACAGTTGAACTTGCCTTACTACGTTCTCTGCAGCTAGCTTAGATGATACTGCTCTATATTGCAAGCCTACGGAAAAGATAGGGCCAAAAAATCACAAGAAATTGGAGCTGCTTACACATAACTTGCTGAATTCTTCTTGCTCACTACGGATCATTTTTGTTCTGTGGAGTGAGTATAGTAGTTCTTGTAAGATTTTAAATCTAGAACAGTAACGTCAAGTAAATTAATTTTGTGCTTGAGTTGGCAAGCTTCCCTCTCCCCGCCCCCCAAACCTGGACACTGAAAATCACACAACAGTTGTGCAGAAGCATATAGGAAGAACTGCAAATTAGCTCCTTCTCCAGGCTGATGGTCTGGACTGGCAGTCATCTGTTCTCTTGTCATTCATTCACTATTACATGCACCCTGAGGAATGAACTGTTGGATGAAGAACTGTATTCTTCTTTACAAGAGGTTCTTCCATTGAAGTTGCATTGCAGGATTTAATTGTCATGTTTGTAGACAGAGAACTTTGTTTTCTGGGATCATTGATCTTACTCGCTTCTGCAGATTCTTTAGTTCATTGAAGAAGAAAAACGTCAATTTTACAGGCCGTGATGATTTGTCAGTGCAAATAAAGTAGAAAACTAAGTTTCTGAGAAATTTGTTGCGAAACTACTATTGTTCTTGTTTTCAAAAATTGTCTTTGACGATTCTTTCTACTTCTTGTAGATATTTGGTTTCTTGGCAATGGCAGTGTATGCTGTGAACACATATTTAGCTATTAAAAAGTGGCGAATGAACAGCAGACAACAAAGTAGTCGGCAGACCAGTGATTACATACGTGCTCGGACAGAATCCAGAGAAGTAGATCATCGCCCTGAGATTCAGCGTCTGGATGCATGAAAGCGACATTCAAATGGGACTGCAAAGGGAAAAGAAGTGCTTAACTCCCTCATGGAATAAAGGGTTTTTTCTTTATTTAAGGAAGAAAAGGAAGATCAGATGGTGGCGAAGAATGCCCAGCCCTGCATATGTGCAGAGATGCATTGAGTTAGAAGCTGTTGTCATGAAGGCAGTAAATGTTGGTCATTCAAAAGCAAGGTCTGTTTAAGACATCCACATATATATATTATATATCTTATATAATATATATATGTTTTGAAGTATGTTATTGTTTTGGATTAACTGCACAGTACTTTCCTTCCATCTCCCAAGTGCAAGCTCTGAATATACATGTTCTGCCACCATTTCTTCATCCGCTGTAAACACTAAGACCAGCGCTACATTGCTTCGTTAATATAAGAAAGAAATCCGCCAAAAGTAAATTTAATACACGTGAAGAGGAAGTGAGGGGCAAATAGCAATAACTTTAGCCATGTATCGTGTCCAGCAAACTCTCTGTATCCATCCTCATGCGGCCTTGGCAGTGCAGCTCAATTCTTATCTGCAAGATCTCCTGCAGTTTCACTGTTGGTGCACTAATATAGCTGAAATGGAAAACCATTTCACATTTTTTGGTTGATGGATATAGTGTTGAGGTAGTTACCATATGGATTACTCTGAAATTGCCATATTCAGCTCATGCGTGGCCTTGGCCAGATCTGAACTTGGGCAAAATCAGCATGTTTACTGAATGGTCACCATAATGCATCAAGTGCAAGTATGTGGTTTTCTGCTAATGTTGGGATACATTCCATTTTTTGTTCCAAAATGGGAAAAGAAATACGCTTAGGAGGCCGGGTGGAGAAAAGGGGTTGAGGAACAAAGTAGAGAAAGGAGGGGTTGTCATCCAATAGACTTGCATTCCAGTCACAGCGTTTTTCTGTTTTCTGGTGGGTTGTGTTTTTGGGTGGTGTGTTTGTTTTTTTTTTTAAGGTTCAACCTTTCTGAGATGCCTTGGGTAAGCAAGAACTAGCAAAAAATTATGATGTGCTTATAAAGTGTTTTTAAGGTTGCAATATTGTGATTCATGTAAGATAAATATTTTCCTTTTTGGAGGGTTGTTTGTTTCTTCTAAAATTAAAAGTGTTGGTAGTAGGTGAAACTGATGTGGGTTGGTTTTTTTTTAATTGGATGTTTCTGCAAATTTTTTTTCCCTAATATTTCTTTGGAAAATGAGTTTAGCTAATTGGAGGATAATATGGTTGTATTGATTTGTTTAGAAATAGTTTTACCTAACTGAAGTTTTCTTATTTTAATTGTACTTCCGGTGAAGAGAAGACTTTTCTCTACTCAAAACTTGAATTCTGCAGTGATCAGTCAGACAATATCATAATGTTATTAGGAAGATGTCCCTTGATATTCTTCTGGTTTTTGACTGGTGTTTTTATCTATGTAATCTGTTATTTGGCATATGCATGCCTGCATGTTACATGAAGAAAATGTGTAGGGGAGATGATCTCTAGAGCTGAATTCCTTTCTGGTGTAAGCCGATGAAATCTTTGAAATTAGCGGAACTGTATGCCACGTATGCCTGAATTTATCTCACATTTGACTTGAAAACTTTTTGCATTGTGTTCTTATGTAGCTGTACTCCTTAAGTGGATGAATGCAGTTAGCTGGAGTCTTAAGAACAAATGGCAGTATGTTGCAATAGGTCACTTTTAAATATGAAAACCAGGTTATACCAAACAGAAGATCAATAGAAGTGCCTGGGCTTTTTTAATACTGGAGGGAACTGGGCTAGTGAGAGATGTGAACTGAACACTGCAATGTTTGAATCGAGCAACAGAGAATTAATTATTTTGATGTGTGAAAAACCGATGACAAAACTGATGTCTTTTCATTTTCAATTTACTGATGTCTACAGTGCATT
Source organism: Phoenicopterus ruber ruber (assembly GCA_009819775.1). Taxonomy (NCBI): domain Eukaryota; kingdom Metazoa; phylum Chordata; class Aves; order Phoenicopteriformes; family Phoenicopteridae; genus Phoenicopterus; species Phoenicopterus ruber. The sequence continues at coordinate 13,606,182 of CM020227.1, forward strand.
TCACTTTAGTGGCTAAGATGTAGATCAAAATTCAGAAAGAGTTACTGATGAGGTTAAAGAAAACTTGCATTGTCTTAACAAGTAATAGTTTACCAGTTACTATAGTAACATTTTATTGCGCTTCATTGAAAGTTAATGCCAAAGGCAACACCAGTTTAAAAAAAGATCAAACCATAGAAGCCAACATCTGTTGTTGGGTTTAGAATATAGACATTTTATTGAGGTGATGTCTCACCAGGATTACTGTGCGTTTCATGAAAAGTAAATGGCAGCTCCATGTTCCGTGTCACATGAAATAACAAACTTTGTTATTACCAGTACAGTTTTCATAGCCCTGCTGTTTTTCAGCACTCTGTGTAGTATTGGCAAAGTTTGCAAGGAGAGTTTGTAGATATTGTCGATTATTAAAAGAACCTTTTAAAAAGTAGCACAAGTGTATCTAGACTGGAATTGTAAACTGGCATTACAGCAGTTTGTATAAAGATTGTTAAAAAAACCCCAAAAAACCGCAAACCCACACCAAAAAACCAAAACCCCCTACTCAAATACAGAACATTGTCCTCTAGAGGATCCATGCTTTTAGAGTGGAACCCTCATCTGAAATCAAGAAACAGAAATTAGGTGATGCATAGCAAAGGCTTTTCATCAGGAGTGTATCCTGTTTGCTGGTTAATGACAAGGACTGAAATGGCGCGTATGTAAGAGAATGCCCCGTTCCTCTCCTGTACTCCCTGTGCTAATTCTGGTTTTTCAGAGGTGTGGGAGGTCTCGTGCAACTTTAAGTTTATGAATGTGGTATCTTTCAAATCCTTACACCTTTCCTTACCTAGAAAAAGGATAACTTCACCAAGCTTTTTCTGGAGTGAGATCATGAAAAGCTTTTGTTATGTTTTAGCTGGAATGATAAATGCAGAATGATACAGTTATACTTCTAAATACAGTGTAATACTCCATCATGTAGTATAGTATACCTGAATGACCTTGAGTGCTTTTACATGTGAAATAAGTTTTCTTGAGCTGAGAACAGTATGCCATTATTTATTACTTACATCATGACTTGAGCTTAGCACAGCTTTCAGGGTAGAATTCAAAGAGAATATTAATTTTAAAAAAATCTGATACACTTTGTAAAACAGAAAAACAAATGTAAATTTGTAATTTCCTTATTTTTGGAGACCAAAGATGGTTTTAGTATTATATAGTATATACTTTCTAAAAATCTAAGTTAAGCATTTATTACTCTACAGAGACATTATTTACTATTTGGATTATATAGAAGGGAAATAAAGTAGCTATGAGAGACAACTAAATTTAAAACATTAACATCATATGATGTATACACAGTTGATTTGCCCCCCCAACTTAATTTTACACCGTGTATTGAAGAGGTGATAATATTTTTAAGACTCTTATCCAAACTGCAGTCGTCATAAAAAAATCTCTGAAGGAAGAAAATAGGATAGAAAGTTTAAATTTATTTTGAAACTTGCTTAGGAAAGTGACATTAAATTGCTTCTCCCAGCCAGTTAGTCTTGCTTGTAATTGCTGAGCATGTAGGGATAATTTCTTTTAGTCCTTAAGAGTGCTGTTTAGCTCCATAAAGGGTCTCAAAACCCACTGTAAGTAAAACTAAAGTTAAACAATTGAACCTTGTAGGAATGGGATGCTCGAAACTGTAGTGGTTCTGATGAGTCCTCTTTTATCACAGTAAGCCCTCAGATACGCAATCTCCATGCATTTCTGCATGTAGAAATGATGGTAAACTTTGCAACCTCTGCACAGACATCAAAAGACAATTAAAGCATAAGAAGTGATTCGAGCAACAGCATAGTAACTGTTGTATAGTGTTGTAAGAATATGTTTTCCTTTTAATGCTATGTATGCTCAGTTTTGTCAGCCTTAGTTCAAGTTTATCATACATTCCTGTAATGATGTGCAAACTGCCTACAATAGAAGTTTCTAAAACCATAATTAAGGGCTGATTTGACAGTTTCATCACTTCTCAGTAAAGTTGATTCCTTCTTACTCTCCACTTGTTCCTTTCATTTCATATATTCATACCTCATCTGTCTTACATTTTAATATTTAATTTTTGTTAAGCCTTCTTCATTGATCTGTACAGTGTCTGCTTCAATATAAGGAAGATAAGAATACTGTGTCCAATGTCCTTTTGCTCTTCCCTTTTATGATAGCTTATGATGTTTGGGCTGGATGTGCTGGGGGATATTTTATCCTTTCCTGTAGGAGGCTGGAAACTAGCTGGTATACTGCATGTGTTTCTCTGTAAGCTTTCTGGTAGGAGCCACATGTGTAGAGGTTGAGTGGATTAGAGATTCATCTACCTCTGCCTTTTTTGAGACAAGGTACTGACTCTAGAGATTTGATGCCTCTGTGTCAGTGTGCGCTATTCATCATAGGCTTTGTATTCAGAAGCGTGGCATCAGCAATGAGCTGTGCCTTGGAAGCAGCTTCTCATCTTTTGCTTATAAGATGTCTCTTACATGTGAATTTAAATAAAATCAGTAATGTGGGGTGCTTCTTCATAGGCTTTGTTACGTGTGTTTCACTGTGCATCTCATGATATGATCTGTAATTGTTTTATGTTTGTATTTCATTGCTCATTCTAGAAAGAAGAGGGGAAAACTGGTGAAAGTTTCCAATCTTCCCTAAGATAATCTTTTATTTTTTTTGCTCCCTTGTGAATTATTTAGTACCCTGTGATGATTGCCCCTTCCTAACACAGCAGACTTACTGGTTCTTAAAGTGCTGTGGAACGCAGCAGGAGAGTTGATCTGACACAAGCTTTGTGTGGACTGTTACGAGTGAATTAACCACTAGCTTTCCGTGAACCTTAAGGTCCCTGAACAAATTTGATATTTGTCACCTTTGTGCTATTTTGGATATGTGCAGGCACAGCAAATGCTTATCTAATACATGGTTTTATTAATGCAACCTTTTTCCCCCCTTCTTCCTTAGTCCTTGTTCTGTATCTGTTATTTTCTTGTCTCATGACAACTTTGTAAACATTCATACTTGTTCTCTTTCGTGTGTGTGTGGGGGGAAACCCCAAACCAATCCAACAACCCAAAGTAAGAATAATGTTTTTAGGGCATAATTTAAAAAAAAAAACCCAAACTTTAATAGCAATTCAAATAGTGTAGAAAATAATATTCTCTCTCCTACTCAGATGAGATACTGAACATCTTTGTACATGAAAATCAGAGCATAAACAACAGGTCTTAACACTGAAAGCACTGGAGTCAAACATCTTCAGCAGGTATTTAGGATAAATGAAAAGGTAGGCACAATCTGATCATGAATTTGATATGTGATAAAGGGTGAGAAGGAGAGAGAAACCCAAACTTGGTGCTTAATAATCCAGTGCTTTCAAAATGATATGCGAACATTAATAATTGCTTCCGTGCTTTATAGACAAAGAGAGACAGACACCTTGAATCAGTAGTAAAAGTACGTGTAGAAGTTTCTCTGTTCCTAACTCCGGGGCCGTGTAATACAGTTGGAGAGATTCTGCACCGATGTTGTTAATGGTGCATCTTTAAACCTGAGGTATGTTGACAAATTGGTGTGATTATCAATAACTTCTGCTCAGCTGAAGTAGTTGGTTCACAGGGACCTGCAGGACTTAGGTGCTTGCATCAGAAAGGCTCTATGTATCTAGAAGAAAGGATAGTTTCAGACTAATTTCTGCTCAGTCCCACTGAAAAGGGTAAAGCTGTCATGTAGCATTTCTGAAAATTGGGTACTTAGTTCTTGTTGCTTGTAGCATAAAATAATGGATTGTTTGGAGGGCCAACAAAGCTCACAAAGACAGTGCAAATAGAGATGCCGTGTATGTGAATTTTAATGGCAACAAAAGTAATAATTTAAAAATGAAACTGAAATAGGTACAAAACCCAGCAGAATGTTTGAAAATAGTTTATAGAAATTATGACATATTCCTCTCTTTATTTTAACAGAGGGAGTTGGTTAAAAATGAATTTATACAAATATTCAGGAAATCTCTGAATGCCACTTCAGAGTTTTTCCTGGTGTATTGTTTTCCCTGTTAGCCACTTGGCCACCTGGATGGATCTGTTTGACAGAGTCAGAGTGGTGCTGTCCAACCTGAAAGGGTTCCTTTGTTGTTTTGGTCTTATTTTTGCCTTGTCTTTTTTTAAAATCTGTCTATAATTTAACCATTTGTATTCTAAAATAATCTTTAAAAAATCTGCTTACACTGTGATTTATGATAGCCTTTAATTTAGAGTATACAACACGATCTAATTTCTAATTTTCTTTTGGGATATGCAGCTTTCAAAAGTGTTCTTATATATGCCCAGAAATGAAAGTTGTCTATTTATCATGAAAATGTGATTAGATAAAGTTACCTATCCAGAATCCCAGTGCAGCTCTTTCAAATGTGCTGGATGGATGAGTTAGTGAAATTGCCTTTTAATCTCTATGGGTTAGTAAATATTTTTTTTTTATAACTAGCCACAGATATTCCTTTTTAAATTATACTTGGCAAACAGAAGATATTTAATTTTATATGCAATATACATAGTTACCTTGATTGACATATTTATAACATAGAGCTTTGTGTTTACTATGAAGGTTTTATCTGTATACCATGGACTTCATGGGTAAAATTTTAAAAAGCCAGTTAGCGTATATGGAAGGATATCAAAACTAATTTCATGAATTCAGAATGAGGACACAGGAGCATTTAAAAAAGCAATAGCCAGATCGTATTAACAGAGTATCTGGGTTTTTTCTTATTTTTTGGTTGGGGCTGGTCCCTACAGCTATTTTAATAACATCAGGATGTGAGTAACAGAATGAAATATGACCATCTGCCTTTCTGACTGTCACGGACTATTGTCTAGAATATGGGAAATTTCAGGGTATTGTATTTGTTTTGCTTTGGACAAATGTCTCAATAGACATATTTAATTAAAACCTTCATGTGTTTGAAAGAAAATACCCTCTCTTAACTAGGCTGATTTATCACTTTTGGTAACCTTTTAATCCCAAAAGTATTATTGTCTAAATATTTTTAGTAATGTTACATTTATTCTGATGTCTACAGGTTAAAGTGGTTCTGACTAGCACCCTTTTATTACAACAATTGCTACCTTCATTTTTCTACTGTTTATACTTTAATCTTGAATGTTTACTGGTTTCTACTTGTTGGATATTGTGGAGGGAGAGTTTATCTTAGCACTACAGCTCATCCAGCTTTAACTCGTACATCACAGTTCTGGAGTAAGAAAATGATTTATATATTGTGGCCAATTTATTGCATTTTAAAATGATTTCTATACTTAAGACAACATTTATGACATAATATAACAAATGACTTAGCTAATCATTATATCTGTCTAGACTTACTCTCTTCTGTGTTAGTGTTGTTTTGAAACTATTTGTATATGTTGAAGTTTGTAAGGGTTCAGGAACCCACAATAAAATAGTAAAGTATGTATTTATTTCTCATTATAATGCTCGATTTTGATTTGAAAGTTGACACTTTGTATGTCTTTTCACAGAATTGTAAACAAATACCGAAAAACTGCTTCACCTAGGGTGCCTTCCATGTGTAGTATAAACACTTGTCATTCACAAAAATAGAGATGTAAATTTATTAAACCAGTAAACACTATTTTTGTAATGTGAGTCACTAATGCATCTCTGGCTTCATTGTGCTTTGTTTCCACTAATACCGGTTTTATGGCTACTGTAGTCATTGCCTTCCCTTTATGCACTAAATAGTAAATCTGATCTCATGGTGAATCAAAAGATTGTATCACTTTTGCTCTGCTCTGCCTTCAGCTGCTACCAGAAAGATGGAGAATAAAGCACGTTGCTGACGTGACCTAGAAGGTATTCCAAATTTCTTTCCTTGAGACTTGTGTAAAGAGATGCTCAGTGTGGGATATCTGTATGCTTGGTGCTGATTCTGGGTCCTCTATAAAAACCTAGGAGGCGTGATGTAAATGCTCTGATTCTGCCTCATGATTTGTGATTTATGGTGTCCGAGGAAGGAGCATCCAGGCCTGACTGAAAGACTTTATCCCTCGGGGATATAGGTCCTATACTGACAGATATGTAATTATGAACAGCTCAGAAGCATTAGTTGAAATACTGGGTTAGAATTCCATCTCGGGCTGAGCAAAGGGGATGCAATTTTCCCTTTATCATATGAGCACAAGTCTGCTCTGTAATACCCTTGGTATTTTGCTTTTGAAGTAAGAAAAATTGTAATGTTTTGCCAAGGAAAATCTTACAGGCATACTGTATGTGCAAATGCAGAACCTGACTCCGTTGTCCTTACTCAGGCAAAATTCCCTATGGACGTAGGGGACTGCAGATCAGGTACCCATTTATCACCAAATCCTGATCAAGGATTTGAAGAATATCGCAAGTTAGCAAATGTTCATATAGAGACAATTTATAGCCTTGAAGCAATTTCACGTTATTTTGGTAAGTGTTCTTGAAGTTCTCAAATTGCACACGAGGCCAGCTGATAAAATAGATGCTTTCCGTAGCGGTACCTACCAGCTGTGACCACTGTCCCCTCAGTATCCACAGCTGCAACTTAACACATGTAAGTGTCGCATCTTCCAGCTCTGTATGTGAAAGTTGTGCTGTTATTGCGTGACCAATTTCAAAGGCAAGGTAACTCTACAAGAAAATGTAACCCATGGATTGTTTTTACACCAGTAATGACTTTTCAATATGTTGTGTAATTCTTTTCTGTTGGTTTTTATGCTAAACAAAAAACACAAGCTGAAGAATTACAATGTCTTGCAATACAGAAAGCAGTCTTGTTTTTAAAATCCATACTGTTACAGCATAATTTAAATGGTGTATTTATCAGTTTTAAATGTCATTTTGCTTTTCCAGTCTTTTGTATATGGGCACAATACTTTTTGTAAATTTTTTTTATTTAGTTGTATTTCTGTCTTTTTTCTTTCTGATATTTGAAGATTTGAGCTCTATGGATTTTCATGGTACTCTTCTGATCATGTCTTCATAGTGGTAAAAGTCTGTATTTTTGTATGTACGGAAAATGGTAGTTTTCTAACACTTATCTTGATCAATATAGTATGGAATCATTTGTGAAGGACTTCCTGTTTAATAAATGGACATATTAAAGTATTAAAACATTGTCTTCATCTGTAAAGCAACATATAAACTCAGCATGCCAAGTGTCGTGGTTGATTAGTTGAGAATCTAGTAAGTGCAGTTGCAAGACAATGGCATAGAGGTTAAACATCAAACAAACCAGCCCTGGATGTTTTTGTGACTATGTCTCTGACAAGACAAACTTCATGCAGGAGTTAATGAAAAACCATGTATAAGCAGTCCTTGATGAGAGGTTATATGTAGCAGAAATCACATGGAACTGCTTTATTGCTAAAGTGGTTGTCGTGGGATTGCTCTTGTGGAGGTTTCTCCATCTGGTACGCTGTAATGGGCCGAAATGCTATATCTTGTGGTTTGCAGCATCGTGTTCTGGACTGGAAAGGAATTTTGGGGCTGAAATGCCAAAGTGAGTAGGTAATGCTCTGCCACCTCATGGGCTTTAGGTTGCACGTCCTACCTTGATGCAGTCGGGATTTTTGGTATTTAGGTGCGAGGTGAAAGCACTGAGTTAATAAGGGTAAGAACTGAGGAAACGCACAGATGGTTGAATGAGTGTTGTGGAAGGATTTGGGAATATCTTAGAATCATAGAATTGTTCTGGTTGGAAGAGACCTCCAAGATCATCGGGTCCAACCATTAACCTATCACTACCAAGTCCCCCACTAAATCATATCCCTTAGGGCCTCATCTAAACGTCTTTTGAATACCTCCAGGGATGGGGACTCCACCACCTCCCTGGGCAGCCTGTTCCAATGCCCGACAACCCTTTTGGTGAAGAAATTTTTACGAATGTCCAATCTAAACCTCCCCTGGTGCAACTTGAGGCCATTTCCTCTTGTTCTGTCGTCTGTTACTACGGAGAAGAGTCCAACCCCCATCTCTCTACAGCCTCCTTTCAGGAGCATCATCATATCGATGATGGTCTTAAAGCACTGCTTAGGGATAACATGCATGTGGGGAGGTGGAGAAAGGTGGTGGTACAATTGGGCTTCTACAGAAGGATTCACTAAGGAGAGTCATGTGCTTGTACAACTATTCTGCTAGAAGATGGGCCAGTTCATTTTGCCTGTGTGGGGTTGTCAGTGGTGGTAAATTCTAATCTGTTGTGGTGTTGCATCCATTGGACCTACTTAGAGATCAGGCCTTAATGAAATTGATGCTCTTTAAGAAAACCAAGAGTTAAAGTGCTGGACTTAATGCCATATTGCTGCTGATGTTGTTACCCATGGTGTTCCTTGGTCAAGAGCTTTGTCAGCTGTTGAATTAAAAAAAAAAAATAGTTTCTTCTGTCTAACTTTTAAATACTGACTCTTCCTTCAGTCTCCTGGGAAGAGTATAATTGATTTCTTATTTAATGGATCAGGCTAACAAAATGTGACAGACAGCATCACAACTATATAAAATAAAAGCACAGGTATTGCTTGGCCAAAATTAACATTGGAATCACTGTTTTCTTTTTCAAGGAAATAGCTTGCAAAATGCGTTTTTAAAATTCTTTTTTTAAAAATACACGCTTGCATTTTCTGTGTAGCATTGTTTTACCTTCTGACCTAGAAGTTTTACAAAACAGAGTACTGTGAATTGTTCCAGTAAAGGAGGAATCTGTGTTGCAGTGAGGGTGTTTTGATGCAGTCCTGTTTACTTAGAAGAAAATCAAGAGATGTTGTCTTCATCCAGACTTTTAAACCAATACTCTGTGCAAAAAGGTGTCTCAAGTATCTTGTAAGAAGATTCACATTTTCAGTGCTTATCTAAATTTATTCTGCTTCCTTGATTTATTCTCTCTCCCTCCCTCCCTCCTCCCTCCCCATACTTAGAAAAGGATTAAAGGATGGTTAGGTGGTGCTGCTTCACGCATATGTAAAATACAAGGTGATACATATCTTGCATTTGCTCTTTGGGGGCAGTTTGTATCCTGGTCTTTGGAATGAAGCCACTTTATTTGATTTTTTTAATCTCTTACGAGGTTGGTTACAAGCTGCCTGCTATGAGGTTTAACTCAGCCTAGTAGCAGTATGTATGTTTTCTCATTTATTTATGCATTTTAGAAGTGCAGGTGTCAGAAACATGCGCTGTTAGTGTTTGGTTACAAGTACACGCTCACTTAATGATACAGGCTGCTGGTCTCCTAGCAGGGGAAGATGCAGCTATAAAATTCAGGCTTAGAAATTTGCACAATGAACATTTACCAGAAGCATAATGAATGAAAACCATCTGCTTGCTATGCAGAGCATTAAATTGTCTTCTGCTTTCCAACGCACCAGGCTGGTGGAAGCATTCTTCTCAAATACCACATAGGCTGAGATACAGCGCTTTTCACTTAGTATCTTGGAAATTACTTTGTCAGTTGGAAATTTAAGACTTACAGAACTTTGAACAATATCCAGTGAAAAGGAAAATTAAGTGGAGTAATGGACAAAGTGTTAAAAGGACATTTGAGCCTCTTATTTCAGTGAGAATCTAAAAAGGCTGCTTGGAAAGGTCTTTTGAATTCCTTAACATCAGCTGTCCAAAATCGCCGCACAAGACAGAACAAATCTTCCACAGATAAGTATAAAAGCTTTTTGATAGGAGAAGGAGGGAGACCTTCAAACAGTGTGAGCTGTATGAAGTCATTCATCTGTGATGCCAGCTGATCATTTTTCCTTCCTGTTAGTGGCTTCGATTCACAGTGGTATCATAAGACTTCTTGCATTGTTTCTACATAGATTTGTTCCACACTGGGTATTGGAAACTGTCATCACTGCCTAGGTTTGCCTACTGCTGAGTGCTGTTCAACCAGCACAGGAATTCAAAATGGGAATAGTTGCGCTCTAGTTGTAATGAAGGTATATATTAGCCCGTACAGGTTTTGGAAACTGCTGCTGTTTGGAACAAGAATGTATTGTGATTGAAAAGAGATGTTCGATGATGACCCTGCTGGTACACCAAAAGAAAACGTCAATAAGGGCTCCATGCTGTAGCATTATGCTTGTGTTGTGAATCCTGAATTGCAGAGAAACCAGTGCTCCTGCTATTTTGATCTTGTCAGTTGAGGAAAAACAAGCAAACAAACAAAAAACCCCAGAAAAACCAAGCAGGCTTTTCCTCTGCCTTAACCAGACTGAGCTTAGTGCAATATTGCTGGCAGGAGATGAACAAAAGACTGAGTCAGCCCCCCCCATCAGAATTGGCTTTAAAGTAATTATTTTTAATTGAATTCTCTTTTCTGAAACGATATTCATAAAATACAGCAGTGTATTTTATTTCAATTATGGGAACAGATCTTTTTAAATAAAAAGCTGGAATCTTACATAAGTACTTGACCCTGGGAGCAAACTGCTTAGAAATAAATGAAATCATCAAATACTTGAATGCTAATAACAAAAGTCTCTGGACAGGCAATTCACTGCATGCCTGCTCAAGTATTCCTGAAGCAACTAATGCGCAATTTTGTTTGCCTCTTCTGTTGATTTTAGGAATATTGCAATGTGAAAAAAATTACTAAAAAAAGGTAGCAGATTTTAGATTATAACATGTCTGTGAAGGGTAAACCCAAAGGGGATTGTTGCTTACAATGTTATTAGTTGCCAAGTAAGAGCACTGTATCTCCAATGTCTACTAAATATGCTAAAACTAATCCTTGGTTAAATTCTTTCATGCTTATGCACTAAAGATGAAGTTTTCTCCTTGCAAGAGGTGTAAGCATGAGTGAGTGGTCTCCAGTGCTGGCTCTGTGCTATTGTCTGCCTCCCCAGCGCATGGCATCCTTCCTGATGGAGTTTCTTGAAACACCGTTACTCTCGCTTGTCAGAGGCAAGGCAGTAAAACCAGGTCTTAAAATAAGTAAAGACACCCAAGACTTCTATTAAAAGAGGTTTAATCCAGCATGGTTTCTAAATATTAACCATGTACTAGTTTCCAGCTGTGACATGCATTACATTTTTTTAATTAAAAAAGAAATACAAAACAATTGAATATAAAAATGCACCCAGGTCCCCTGACGTCACAGTGTGTGCCAGTAAAATATGACAACAGAAAAGAAAGATATGTGGAATTTCATACAGGAAAAGGTCCAAAGAGCTCTTTCGCATAAAAGCAAAGATGATTTGTCACATTTAAAAGCAACCCTTTGTTTTGCTTTTGTTCCCTCAGTGGTCTGGAAACAGGAGATGTAGGAGCTGCCTGTTAGACAGCTCTGAATCTGGCCAGCACCTTCCCAAGCACCTGCTCGCTGTTAGGTACCGTGTTTCTGCCCGTTAGCAGCCAGCTGCTAGCAGGGCATTGGAACCCAAGCAGTAATTTTGTTCCAAAGGAAATCTGCCTTTATTGTTTTATCCCTGTTTTTCCTTTACTCTGTTAGTACCATCTGCTCTCATTTTAATTACTTTTTCTTAAGGCCACCTGTTCTGGTACTATATTAATTTTTTTTAAATGTATACAGGTTTATTTGAAATAGACCTGTCTGATGCCATATGTAAGGAGCATGCCATGCTTTTTCCAAGCAGTATGCGTTTATAGGTGGACACAAATATTTCAAGGTACATTGTGCTACCCATGAAAACACCTTCTTGTAAATTCAGGTGGCTTTTCCCCCAGAATACTGGACCACGAGATAAATCATGTCCTTCCGGGGGGGGGGGGGATCACAAAACACCCCACCCCACCTACCCCGACACACCCACCAAAAAAGGGGGTCTGGGAAGACAAACTTCATTGCAGACATTCTTTAGTTTGGAGGTTGGTTGTTTTGCCTTTTCACAGTGGGAAGGCTGTGTTGCCCTCCTGGGGCCCGGGTATCCTGAGCTGTACAGAAACGCTTGTCTGTTTTGCAAACCCAGTGGACTAAGTCCAGCGCTACCTCTCATGGGAGGACCAGTGTTCGCAACACAGAGCATGAGATCAGACAGTGATATCTTGTGCACAAATATTTGCAGGCTGCGATAGGCAGATACTGTTGGATGGTATTTGGCAAGCCTTCCCTACCTGTATGTGCAAACACGTACAAGGGCTTCCACGCAGATGGTAGGAAGGGAGCTGGTAAGACGATGCCTCATCTGTTCTGCCTCGTATCTGTGGTGAAACTGCAGAAGATGGGATGTGACCCCATCCAAGCAGCTTAAAAAAGTGATATTGAATGTTTGATGAGCCACCTACTCTGCAGCACAATTATACTTTGAGGTTTGTTCTTCCTGCAGATTTCCAGTTGTCACTTTTTCTTGTCGCAGATAGGCAGTAGATATGACTGTATTGAAACCAACATGTTAACTATAATCTATGCCTTCAGTGCTTGAGATAGTGGAATATTCAGATTTCAGATAAAGAAATACTGTTAGTTAATCAGGAAAAATACAAATAGAGGCGTTCTGAGCCTCTCTTCTTTGGCACAGCAAGAAGTATAAAAGCTATAAGTGTTAAAGATTTGGAATTAAGAAAGCATATTAAAAGCTCCGCTTATATGTTTAAAATAGTATGTTCCCGTTTACTCAGTACATTGCAGTGCTGAGTAAGGAGGGGCAACAGAGAATTCAGATGCGGTATTCGGATACAGATCTCTGTGGCAGGTTGAACCACTGTAAAATTCATAGTTTTGAAGGAGCGTCTAATGGCATTGGGAATAGTCTCCTTTTCCACATCGCTGCCCTGTCTGTGCTTCGGTGATTCCATAAACAGTGAGGTGGAAAGAGGATTACCAAGGCTGAAATAAGGGAGATATTTCAATTAGCAGTGCATTCAGCAAAGAGGAAAGTGCTTGATCTTCTTCCCTTCACACTTGGCTGGTGTTTGGTTGGTTCTTCAGTCTGAGTCGGAATCGGAGTCCTCATCTGAAATTTAAAACGAGAACAATAGTGAAAATGACAACTGGAAATCTCCACATCAGCTTTAGCTCTTGCTGGGAGAGATCTGCCGCTCTTCAGCAGGTGCCTGCTTCAGAGGACGTGGCATATTTAAGAAAAGGTTTGTAAAATGACAGTTCTTACTAACATGATGGAACTTTAAATGGTGTTTCAAAGGACTTGAGAAATGCTGCTGAGAGGCACTTAGACCACTACCGCGCAGATGACAGTTCAGATGAAAGAAGTTGCAGAGATACTGTTAGCGTGACCACCAAGAGGAAGTCTGCTGAAGACATGCTTCCGGTGCTAGAATATTGCTGTTTGCTGTGGGTCACGGTTATGCACTGCCAGTTAAACGTATCTGAAAGCCAGAAGCTTTAAGATGTTAAGAAATCCCGGTAGGCCTATCGAGGTACATCCTGCCCAAGCTCGAGACTCCGCTTGCAAGGAAGGAAGGGATTTCTGGCCTCAGCAGTCGAGAGCCCCAGCGTGAACGTGAGTTTGGTGCTGGAGGAGCAGTGCTGCAGGGCAAAGCCCTTCTTGCACAGTCAAAGCAAAGCTGCATGACTGCATACTTGTAAGTTTATGTATTTCTCTCTCCATCTCCAGGAAAATTAGATATAACCTTTAGCCTAATTTTGTACCCTTGTCACCTGATCTTCTGCTGAGGTCAGTTCAGTTTGTGGGGATAAACAGTTTTTAGTCTTAACAGTCCGTTTCCTATGATCTGTTCCTTTAATTCTTCTTTTCTTTGTCTCTCTTTTTGGCTTGCAAAACATTTAACAGCCTACTAAAATACCTAGAAAAGACTGTTAGCATTACTATATGAGACCCCACCTGGAGTACTGCATCCAGCTCTGGGGCCCCCAATGCAAGAAGGACATGGACCTGCTGGAGCGGGTCCAGAGGAGGCCACAAAAATGATCAGAGGGCTGGAGCACCTCTCCTGTGAAGACAGGCTGAGAGAGTTGGGCTTGTTCAGCCTGGAGAAGAGAAGGCTCTGGGGACACCTTATTGCGGCCTTTCAGTACTTAAAGGGGGCTTATAGGAAAGATGGGGAAAAACTTTTTAGCAGGGCCTTCTGTGATAGGACAAGGGGGGATGGTTTTAAACTAAAGGAGGGGAGATTTAGACTAGATAAAAGGAAGAAATTTTTCACAGTGAGGGTGGTGAAGCACTGGCACAGGTTGCCCAGAGAGGTGGTAGAAGCCCCATCCCTGGAAACATTCAAGCTCAGGCTGGACGGGGCTCTGAGCAACCTGATCTAGTTGAGGATGTCCCTGCTCATTGCAGGGGGGTTGGACTAGATGACCTTTGAAGGTCCCTTCCAACCTAAACCATTCTATGATTCTATATACCTTCTAGGATTCTGTACATGTCTTGGGTGTTTGTTTTTGAGGGGTTTTGGGTGTTTTGGTTTTGTGTGGGGTGGTTTTTGGGGTTTGGGGATTTTTTGCTTGTTTTTAAGTGTGGAGCAGTCTTTTTCATTTGTGTTGGTGCAATAAGTAGCATCACAGGGGCATGATGCCCGATTTGGGCTTCTGAGTACTGCAAAATAGCTACCTGTATCCTGACTTGACTTGAAACGGGTTTGAACTCCCAACAGAGGGTCCCTCTTTTTATCTTTGCCTAAGTGGATCTGTCTGATTTGAGGTAGACTGTACCTCCTATATTAGAAAGAAATTTGATAACAATCTTGTTAATTTTATGCTGTGTGGCCCTTGGGTTTCAAGGCCATTTGCCCACAGATGGTCAAAGCTTGACCCTGAATAAGAGGTAATCATGATAAAGAGATGATAAAGAGAAAAGCACTATTGGACATAAAAGACTGTGGACTAACAGATGTTAGTAAGTTATTAAAAAAAAATGATGTTTGTTTTTAAGACATCTTGATGGGAGGAAAAAAGTCTGTGCTGCACAATAATTTCTATAATTGGATTTGGGGCTTTTCAAAGTTAGATGGTGCAAAACTCTGAGAAACTTCACATTCCTGGCTTGCTGGTTATCTTTATAAATCACTGAAATTACAGTTGTTGTATTTTAAGACTAAGCAGTTTCATAATTCAGCATAGTTGTGGCACACAAAACCAAGGCAGCCAAGAATAGAAACTATTCTTACTGAGTGAGTGCTTTTGCTCCCGTGAAGGGTAAAATGGAGAAGAAAACCTCACGTTACGTGCTCGTATAACCAAAACGGGGAATTTTACCCACCTTCTGACTTGCGCTCTTCAGGGGAATCAGAACTGCCTTGCTTGAGAAAAGTAACCAGGTCATTGAAGGTTATGTAGAAATCAATGGCATACACTATGGTGGCTATAAATCCAAACACCTAAAATGGCAAAATAATACTCTCTTTAACAACAGGTCACGTCCATCAATGACAAACCAAAATAAGCCTAACCGACACAAGAAAAATTCTTAAAGAAAACTTGGGCTTGATTTTTTTTTTTGGCCTGTGCCTTTCTAAAAAGACAGGGAAGGGAAATGTCTCATGACCCATTGGCCTCAACTAAATTACAGCTAATTTGGGAGCTTGAGTAGTGATCTCTGCAGTTGCTCTATCAGATGTGTCCTTAGCCCTTCCCCAGGCTACATCCCTCTCTGGCTCTGGGAATGTTCCAAGCACCAGCACTGCCCTGTGCCGGCAGCTACAGGAGAACATAACCTGCGCCTCCACCATCCCAGGGCATCTCTTTGCCCCCAAGAAATCACCTTGATTTCTCTGGAAATAATTTTTTACTGGTTTGCAAGGAGACATGTCTATTGCAGCGTGAATTACATTGAGATAAAATGATTCTGGAGTTACCTATTTAGTGTCAGAAAGCAGCAGTGTGGCAAGAATAGGCTGGTTTTCAGTCTGAGAAGCTGGGGTAATGCTATGTTGCATTGCTCCGTGTCTAAATGGAGTGACAAAGACTAAAACAAGGTCTTTGTTTTGAAATTGTGTTTGAGTTGGGATGGCTTGGTAAGGGTTGCTGGCTAACACCACTGGGTCTTGTTCTTCCCCATCTTTTAAAATTATTATGCAAATTTTATTTATGTTGCATACGTTATTGATGCTTAGAGTCAAGTTGCAGATGGAGAGGCTGTATCTTATTTCTGAACACAAAATGCTGACAACGAAGGCTCTCTCCTGGGCAGTCCGTATACTGGAGGGTAAAATGACACTGCTCTTGTTTCAACTCATCCAAGTAAAATTAAGCAGTAGAGGCAGGAGGTTGAAATTACTTAATTTAGACTGTCCTTAGTGGTTACAGGTTTGATTTCTTTTTTATTATTATTCTTCCCTCCATTCAAGGATCTTGGTGTTCTTTGCAGGAACAGAAGTTTATCTTCCCTGTACAGCTGGTGAAATTAAGAAGCAGACTAGGTGCCTTCCCTAAGTAGTACAGTTAACATTGAGCAGCACTGTTAGGATGAAAAAACTATTCATTGATTCAAAACCTGTTTTTCTAAATAACTGACCATTTCTTCCTTGCTTTAGGCAAATCTAAATCTCAGTTAGTTAATTGAAGAAACTTCTACTACTTGCAACGGGGTCAAAACTGAATTGTTTCTAAAGTATATCCATACACAGTTCACCAAAATACCTAAGTGGAAAGCTCACGTCTACTTACTCCTGCGGCTTTAGATGCTCCATCATTATATTTTGAGACAGCAGCAATTGAAATGGCAAAGTAAATAATGGCAGCAGTGACGCACCGCAAGAAATCCTGTAAAATAGCAATGTTGCATTCTCAGATTAGTCATGCAATTCCAACATACAAACTTCTCTAAAAATGATTTCAGAAATGACCATTAAAAACCTTTGCTGTTGCGTCAGTGGACTTGCCTGACGCTGGAGTGTGACTACAGCCTGGTATTTTGTAGCGGATGAATTGTTCATCTGGGAAATATTTTTAAATGCAAGATGACTGGAATCTTGGCATAAGCTGCTTCTCTTACAGATGTTGGTTTAAATCCTGCTTTCAACATGCTTATGTCAAATAGACCTTTCTTCAGGCTGAGAAGGCCCGTCTTTCTTTGACGTTCAGCTTGGAGCGCAGCAAGGGCTCTAATGGAAGAATCATTTGAAACGCCTTAAAAAATCTCATCTTTAAGCAGAACTGCTGCAGTACCAAAGGCTCCAGGGGAGCATACCAGTTCTCGTGGGGAACAGGCACGTGCCTGTTCCTATACAGGAGTAGGCCTGTCTGTAGGAGCTCCTCATTTAGGAACTAAACACTTTGTTTAGTGTTTAAAACTATGATTTATACTTAGTATGTACACCTGTAACTCCAGCAGCTAGCCTGAAGTGACCGTACCTGTTGCTATCATTGAAATACGTGCTTCTGTGGCTGAGACTGTAGCTCTGCAGGGCAGGGGCCAGACCCTATATGTAATACAAGCAGTGACGTGCTGGGGAACGGTGTCTCTGAACTGTATATTAAATAAAGAGCTGTGATTCCCAGGGCATGCGTAAATCATGTGAGCTGGAATAATGGTATCTTGACCTCTGTTCATAATTAGATCTTCTGCCTTTTCAGAACAGATGGATGAGTAAGATATTGTCTCAAAACACAAATCCTACAAGAAACTTGACTCCTCTAAGTCAGGACAAGGTCAGTTATCTACATTCTGCGGCTGGAGTATATTATGGTAATGGACGTAATAAACGTACAAGTGCTTTTTTTGCCTTAGTTCTGGAATCGGATGCATGGAGAAACCAGGAAAATGATGGAACGGAGATTACCAGCTGAAAACCATGCACACCGTCATAATCAAAGTCACTGCTGTTGTTTTATCTACCAGTGGCCTTGCTAATGTTGTTTTTATACATCGAGAGCTTTAATTCGAATCTCACTATGACAAACTATTGCAAAACTGTACCAGAAAAAGAATCCAAATCGATTGGATTAGCATTTCTTTAAAGTGTTTGTACTGCTCGACAAAGGCTCCCTTCGCAGCGTCTGTCTGGAGCAAGAGAGCCACCGAGTGGCGAGCGCCCCGCCACCGCCCGCCGCCCCGACGGCCAGGGCTTTCCCGAGCTGCCGCGCTTCCCCCGTAATAAAAGTAGCTGTCAGTTTGTCAGTGGCGTGCGAGTACGACGCTGCAACGGCACTTACCTGAGAATTTTAAAACATTTTGGTAAAGTATATGCGTTACTCTATGCCTCAGTTTCCCCATTTGTAAGGGTGGCAATATTAAGGAGCCCCCAGCAGTGGTCAGACTTACTTAGGCTGATGTTGCCTCCTTCTGAAGATCCAGCCCTAAGCCATTTGCCAGGAATCGGGCATAAATTCTGTGCTTCAATAAAACCATGCTTTGTTTCAGCACTTAGAAAGCTATAGTATGTAGTATGGCATAGTTTAAAGAGTGCTTTGGGACCTTTTGAATGAGAGGCAATACGGACAAGTTTCTAATAAGGGGGTGAAGTTGTTAACAGTCAGCCTAAACTCCCGTATAGTCCCTTCTACTCATGTTATACTGTACAATTAAACCTGTGGTTTTATTTTGCACATTTCACTTACCGTCAAAGGCCAGTAGAGTCCTTTAAACTTCTCATTAAGCTTGGAAGCGTAGGCAAAAAAAAGAAACAGTGCCAGCAGAAACTCTAGCAGTGGTGCCATCATGAAAGAGGCAGCTAGAGATGCAATATAGCAGATAAAGATGATAAATGACAGCACCTAGAGTAAAGGGAAAACTCTAGTTATTCGCATGGAGCAGCAGAGCCTCAGGCAGCTGAGCAGCTTTGAAGCATTATTCGCCCTGCGTACTTCTGTCAGTGCTGCTGGTGATGGCATGTTTTGCTTCCTACTTTTTTTTTTTTTCTTGGGCCAAAAGAATTTTCTTGTTTAGCATGGAACAAATCTAAAGTAATGGCGTTTATTTCAATGCGTGTGAAATCAACTTTCCGGAGAGCTCAGTCGATTTGCACCTCTCTGAGTCAGTAATTTGCTCTGGATTGCGTTCTGACAACGTAATTCTGAAAATAGAGTGGGGCATTGCCAAGCAAACAGAGCTTTAAGCTTTCAGCCGTGACAGTCCTCATTTGAAATCCAAATCATTGCTCAGATAGCCCAAAGTAACGCAGCATTTATAATCTTCTTAGAGTTGAAAGAAAAAAGTCTGCTGTTGATGGATAGAAAAGAGCTGAGAATTAATTATTCTGTGGTTTCTGGAAGTCTCTGGTTCTAATTTTCCAGTGTAGACAGCTGTTTTAGAGAGTAATAGGATAGATAACTCCCATAGATTTGTTTTATCTCCATGCACTTCCTAACTCTACAAAATAATAAAAACGGCGTTTGTTTTCCCATTCAATTAAAATACCTTTAAAATCTAGTTTATGGCTCAAAACAGAAAGTTTCACAATGGGAAAATGGCTAAAGAAAACGCATTTTCACCTCAACCAGACAGTACCGAAGTGCTGTGCTACACTTCTGGACTTTCAGCTACAGTATTTGTGAAAGTGGGAGGTGAGGGAACCACGCAGAAACTTAGTAAAGTTTTCAAATGATGTACTGGGAATTGGTGACCTCCAAGAAGAAGCTCCAGCCCTAATGCTCTACTGCCTCGTGTGGTA
Source organism: Phoenicopterus ruber ruber (assembly GCA_009819775.1). NCBI lineage: Eukaryota > Metazoa > Chordata > Aves > Phoenicopteriformes > Phoenicopteridae > Phoenicopterus > Phoenicopterus ruber. Next base: position 13,625,706 of record CM020227.1, read on the forward strand.
ACTGGTCGCTGTTTTCTTCAAATTAGCTTAAAATAAAAAATGTAGCTAGCGTACTGAATAAAACATTTTCTGCAAGTGTATTATGTCCTGTTTCACACCTGAGCTGCGCTCTACAGCTTTTCCTCTTGGAGACGAATCTCAGCCTTTGCAATGCTCAGAGATGCTTTTCGTCAGCATAGCAGTAGGTACTGTTTGAGCATTAGATTACAAGGAGCTTTTGAACTTCTGAATTGGGACACAGACATTCTCACTCATATAATACTGAAAATAGATGTATTATTTTCCCCCAGACAGCACGTCTGAAAGCAGATGTGGCTTCTTGAAAAGCATAAATGTTTGGACTGTGATGATCAATGCATTTGCCTCATTAAATTTCAGATCTATGGATATCTGTGCTTGCTGCTACCATGTGTTCCTGGGAACCACCTGTACCTCAAAAAAAAATCATGTTTATACTTGAAAGATAAGGGTCCTATAATTAATTCTTAATTAGTAATTGCTCCTATAAGAGGTCAGTCAACCCTCAAATATATGTATCAAAAGAGCCCATTTAGGTTTAGGGGGCAACGGGCAACTAAGCAGTTCAATCCTGTTGAAATAATTTTTTAACTTAATTAATTAACAAGCCTTTATTCTAAGCCTGGTTTGGGGGGAAAGCAGTCAGTTGTTGACCAGGATGCTCATAACTGGAGTATATTGTTTTGATCCATTAGGACTGGGTGGTGAGGTTTGAGAGGATGTGACATTTTTAGTAAGATACTATATTTGTCTTAAAATGCCAATGCATTGTTCTCGTTTCACTGGGTTGTAAGAAACTGATCTGGTATAATATATAGAGATAACTTCTACATCAAGGCCTGTTACCTGTGAATATTTATGCTATTTGTTGTTATTTATCCTATTATTTGCTTCTTGCTTACATAGCCTCTTTGCAGGTTTTTATAGAGTTTTCACATAGTGGAGGGAACTCATTCAATGTATCTTATCCTTAACACGGTATTTTATTTCTGTGAATGAAAAGTGATACGTACTGTTTGAAGAGAAATAGATACAACAGAGCTTGAAAACTTCTAAGAGGAGAGAGGACTTCCTCCTCCTGCCCTTCACACCGCCTATTCCCTTGCCACCCCCGTGGAATAAAACCAGAAAGGACTGGACTTTAACTTTGTGAATCTGCTTCACTCGCATTTGTGGAACATAATTTAGACACTGTTTCATGTTTTCTTGGTTTAAAAAATCACCATGTAGCTAGGACATTTCTCCTTACTTGTTCTGGTATTAAAAAAAAAAAAAATCTCGTCCTTTTTCTGGCTGAAGGAAAGGGTGTGACAGCTGAGATGTAGCGACAGAGAAGTATGCGGGGACGAGCAGCAGCAGGGAGGAGATGTGTTCAGGATAGGTCCCACCAACCAAACCCCCTTTCAACAGCAGGACATTAGACCTGAACTAAACTGGGTAGATCTCTTAAGAAAGAATTAAATGCAGTGTTAAATAATACATCATACTACAGCAGCGAGGGGAGGTAGAGAGGCAAATTTCAGATACGTAAGTTAATGATGCACAGCAGAGATCACTTTGATCTTGATTCCGTTTGATACGGTGACTCCTGCACTCTGCCTGTATAGAGAGAAAAAGTTTCTTCTGTCAGAAGTGTGAACTATTAAGTGAAATGAAGAGCCTTTGTGGTCTCTTAAGATCAGCCTTACGGTAATTTGTGTCATTTAAGGTTCCTGCTGTCTTCCCCTCACCCTGATGGCTCCGGGTAGGTCTGCAGTGGTTTGAAGCACGTTACAGTGCCCGAGACCCTGCTGTAACACGGCTCCGGACACAAACAGAAGCTTGTTTTGGGGCAAAAGCACGCCAAGGGGCTCCTGCTGCAGTGTGCTGGTGTGCCGGCGGGATTCCCGCTCGGGTGCAAGGCGAGTTGCTGCAGAGACAAAAGGATCAGTCTGAGGATTCCAGCTTTCTAATTTGATCTGATCCGGAGAAGCTGGCATCTGGGGAAATACTAGTTGTCCATTTTAAAATCTAGTTAACAGGCCCGTTACGTGCTCAAACAAACCCCTCAGTTGTTGGTGGGATCACAGCAGTCTCCTGCTGTCTGCTCCTCAGCCCTGATGGGTGGTACTCTCGCCATCACCACCACCTTGAGTTGGTGGGCTTGAGTCCAGCCCGTCGTCCCAGCTCCTTCACGCCTGAATCTGCATGCCAGCATCCCGTTGTGCAGGGAAAGTGCATGTCAAGGCCACATTAAAAAACGCCCACCCTTGATTTGCAAGAAGTCCCTTGATTTCAATGGATTATTGATGATAATAGTAAAAGGGAAAGAACCTGACATGAAGCGTGACAACTGCTCTCCAATTAAGCATCATTTCTGGTTTTGGAGGCATTCAGAGCCTGAATGGCCCAAGGAATGTTTTAAGTGAAATACACACCTAAAAAATAGCGGACCAGATTGTAAGAATGAAGGTTTGAAAGATGGTATTTTTAGATGCTATGGTCTTCATTGACGCAAGGCTGGAAGGCGCTGGAAGGGGAGGCAGGCCAACATTAGAAAGAACAAGAGAAACAAAAGGCAAGCAGTGCCTGAGGGCTCTGTCAGGCGGCAGCTACCGTGCTACAGCTTGTTCTTTGGTTTTCTTTTTGTGTCTGCCTGGTGGCTACGTCGCAGCCCTGACGTGGATTTTAATGCCACATCTACTCGGTAACTCAGGGACAGCCCCGTGTAACACAAGAGCCCACAAAGCTGTCGGCTTTTGATGATGTTTCTCATTTCTCCTTGGTTAGAGCTCATTTCCCCTTCTGACAGGGGGAGTGCATGGACTCCCTGAGCAATATTGGATATTATCTTTTACTGCCTTTTCTGAATTATAAGTGAGTAGGTATCTTGTTATCTTGTCTGACCATTTAATTGCAGTGATACTAAATGCCATCTAAAAATTTGGTAATTTTAAAAATACACGTCTTCTCCCACAATGCAAACATTGATGTGCCAGTCTGTACCCAGAAATAATGAACACCTACTTACTTACTTTTCCAGACCTCAAGTCTTTGAGACAAACATCTGGCAAACTGAAAGTTGATCTAAAGATGACAAACTCAAAAGCAACCTTCAGAACACAGCCTGACCCCTCTAAAGACCTCCAATGATCCACTGCACGCCACGCTTGTTTCACACCTTTTTTCCTGAAGCTGCACATTTAAAAGCGATTTCAGAGAAAGGTCAAACAGTGGGACCTTGTCATTTTTGTCATTTTTCTAACAGCTCTGTGTCTATCTTAAAGACAAAAAACAAAAAACAAAACCAACAACAACAAAACAAACCCCAAAACAAACAAAAAAACAGCTAGAGAGGAAGTTCGTGAGGCTCAATGCAGTTGCAAGTTCATTTCTAGCACTCAGACTCAGAGAGCACTGCTGCTTCTGGGAGAATAAGAAATTTAGTTTTATCAGTTTTGTCCATTTGTATTTACACAGGGGGCTTCTTTTTCCTTTGGGATTACGTCCTCAGCATTGACAGCAGCTAGGAGTCCAAGTTGTTCCTGCGCTGCTGTTGAAAGGTTAGTGTGATTGTTGCCAGCTTCACGGTGGTGGAATATTTGGATGCAGAAAGCTCTAGTGCAGCAAACAACAGAGCAGGATCCCTTCATAGTCTGGCAGTGGTAAGATTATAAAAAATCCAGGCAAAAAATAGGCCTGATTCTTCATTCAGCACCTTTTTTATGGGAATGGGAATATATGTAACAGAGAACTATAATGTATTGCTTTTTTAAAGGAACTTCTTTGGTGTTGCATTTCAAAAAGTAATTTTCTCCCGTGTAATTATTACTTAATATTGTATTGCTGGGCTTCTTAAATTGGCCAGGCGTTATGAAGTTATACTTTATCATATAACCATCTTACACTTTAAGGTATAAAAAATAATTAGTTACAATGGTTAGAGAGCACTGTGCGCCCTAAGGGGGGAGGACTGCTGAAGTGTTGAGGTCACGGCAGAGCGTGAAGGCGTTTGTCTCCCCCGTGCAGGGAGGACAGACCCACTGCAGCCCATCGGGGACGATGTGGATGCCAGGAAGCAGCGGACATCATTGCACGCTACTACACGTGCCCCGGTGCCCTCCGCTCGCTGCTCCGCACGGTCAAACGCCTGCTGCTCCTCTCCCCTCCACCGAAAAGAACACGTTTGCTTAAACATTTTTAGAAGTGGCTAGCAGTGGTGTCTTTTGAGCAAGAGCGCATTTTGTTACCATTTATTGGCAGAGAGAGAAAGTAGATCACTTAGTGGTCTCTGCTATTCGGTTACTTCTCTGTCGTACTTGTCATGGAGGTGAAGTTCTTGGTTCCCCCAGAATTAGCTGCGAGGGCCAGCTTCTGGCTACAGACCCAGAGAAAGGCACAGGGTCTTCTTTGAAGGAGGCTTTGCACAGAGCAGCTGGAAGTTTCAGTTATGAAGGTCAGTTCAGAGAAGACTGAAATGAGAGAAGACAGACAGGAAAAGTGGAGAAAAACAGGCACAATGATTTCTGCATCCTTTGTGTCACCACAACGGTGACAAAACCTTATGCAGGATAACCTTACATATTCATACTATATTTTTATTAAAAAAATACATAGTGCGACTGCATACGGGCTTCAGAGGACTAAGGAGATGCCAATTAAAGCAGTCACCAGGAGAAACACCAAAGCTTGACTGAACTAGCCAAGATGAGCAGCAGAATGTGTAAATGTGGATCTTGTCTGGACAAGCTCTGGTGTCAGGTATGAAAGTGGCTGTTAAATAGTTCCAACACAGGACAGAGGGAACTGAAAAATGCATCTCTTAAGGGGGGAAAAGCGCATGGATGAGATGCTGACCTTCAAGATAGCAACTTGAGTATTTAGGAAAAATGAGTAGCTTAAGAGGAGTGTTAAAGCATATAGAAGAAATAATGGTACGGGAAGAAAATAGAAAGGAAAAAAGAAAGAGGAAAAAAAAATAACCGGGCAGATAAAGAATGGTGATTAGAAAGTGGAGGAGCAAGACAGTGAGAATAAGTAGGATCGGGAGAGACAGCACGGTTTATCCATACGTGTACTTGATGTTACTGCTTCTTTGTGGCTGTGCAGCTATCCCAAGTGGAATAAAAAATTCATAAGGCAGGAAGATCAAAAGGAAAAGGAGCAGGGGGGAAAACTTCCTTCTCTGAATAAAATTTGAGATTATAATTAAGCTTTTAGCAGTAATCAGCTTCATCACCAGCCTAACTTGTTCTGGAGGAAGCACCAGAATGCCCAGCCATGATAGCCAACAGAGCAGTTTACATGCTGACATGGAAATTACACCCGAACGTTGTAAAGATCCATACTCACTTCATGCGAAAATGTGTATAAATGTTATTTTTAAAAAGTGGTGATAGCAGCTTCCTTCAATCTGAACAAAGCACTCCTTGCCGGCAGCGCTGAGCACCCTTGCTCCCGGTGCAGCTGCCTGTGCGACCTTCCCTGGGACGCCCTGAGCTGCGCTGCGAGCACCCGCGCTCCCGGCCGCCTGCGGCAGCCCAACTGCAGGGAAGAGGCTGGGGTGAACCTGGCAGTTGTCCTCATTTGCAAAGTCGGAGTCAGTCCGCTATAATTTATGACATCTGAACCGATCATTTGCCAGCCACTTCTACTGGGCAAAACAAAAGACTTTTTAATGAGGTTACTTCCACCAAGTACACAACGAGCACAGTCACTGGGCTGAGGGAGTTTGCTGAAGCCAACTCCTGCTCCCTGTCTGCCACAGACCGAAAAGGAGAAGTATAACCATCTACCCCAGTCCAGACAGGTTTGCAAGTTGCTGCTTTGTTTCACTGGTAATATATTTTTCAGTATACGATGGTTTGCTTTCTGAATGTTGAAAAAATTGACTTGGCATTTCCTGTAGCTGAACAGAGAACCTCTGATCTACCTGCAGAGATGCCAGTATTTGCATGGCTTTAAAGACGGAGAAATAAGGCGCATTTCTTGTGACTTGCCAAGCTGCCCAATAATAATAATAATGTGACACAGATATTTGGTAACAGTGAGAACCCCATTTTGTTTCTGAACAAAAGACACTATTCAAAACCTCTGTCCCATGAATATTATTTACATACATTCATGCAGAACCCAACCCCACCCCATGTTAGTACTGTGTCAGAGGAAAAATCAAACATTCAAGACAAGGAATACAAAGCTAAAGATGAAACACAGATTTAAACTAGGATAGATTTAACTTGGACTCATCTTCAGTTATTTGGCACTGCATTTCTCTAATTGTATACAGACTGGATTTATTCTGGGGCCTGTGTTGTCTTCAAGGATTTCTTCTGGCAAAGCTGAGACAACTGGAGAGAAACTACTGCTGCCTCCGCTCTGGGAGGAAACGCCGTCCTAAGCACGTGGGCTGGCCTGCAAGGAGCACACAGAAAGCTTCGCTGCAGCTTCGGCGGATGGGGTTTTAGCGCTGCTTTCAGCCAACCAAACCCCCAGGAAGCCCTGAGTGGCCTTACAAAGGACAAATCCCTGTTTTGTCAAGACAGAGCAGTTTTTATTACTCCAAGGAGGCATAATCAGTACTTCTCTATGACAACAAAAGGGTGAGTCTGATCCCATGACCAAAACAGTATTCCTCAAATATGTCATCATTCAGACATGTTAAAAAGCCAGGCGGTCTGAAAGTCGTAATTTACTGGCTGTAAGCTTGTGTAGGAAATTCCAGTATACGTTATAGTCTGTAGCAAAAACACGTGCCAAAGGAGCAACGTGAGTTGGGCTTTGGTATCTTCTAAATCTGTGTATTTGTCAGCTACGGATGCTGTATGGGTGATAGGGGGTACCTGGAATTTTTACAGCATTTTTGGTGGAGCTGACAGGCTGTGGCCTGCTGCTACCCAGCCCGAGGCCCGTGTTCCCCACCACAGAGGTCATCCTCATCTCCTGCATGAATGGGTTTTCCTCTCAAAGCCAGCCCTGCGTCTCCTGGCTGTTCCCCTCGCTGTCTGCCCCAGGGCAGCACCCACAGCCTCCCAACGCACAGGGTGATCGGGGAGCCTGACGGCGCTGCCTCCTTCTGCCCCTTCCTTCCTCTTGCTTGAATTTCCTTGTTTCCGTCTCTGAGCGAGCACAGTGGATAGCCAGAGACACCTCACACATCTGAACGGTCCTCCACGTACTTGACTACTAGTTTGGGCTGTCCTGATATTTGACTACCTGCTGTCAAAACTCCAGCTAAAATTACAGAGAACTTAGTGTTTAAATTTCTCATAATTTCTAGTATAAATGATGTCGAAAGTCTAATTTCAATCAACTAACTTCCTCTTAAAATTTAACATTTGATTGTCAAATACCGGCTACCCATGGCGTAAGTTTTCTCTTTCCCTACCAGGTGGGTACTGTTTCATCTCTCAGGCTTTAAGCCTTTACAAGTAAAATACCAGAAAGCGTTACACCAAAAATCAAAGGCCTATAATTACCGCCAGCCCCGATCTCGGAACTTGGACTTACAGGAAAACCACAGGGTGTTTCTCGGTGAGCAGTGCTTCTATTGCCTGGCTACGCTTGTTTCTAATGATGATTATTTGGTACTTCACAGTAAGCTAACTGGCTCCGTAGCAGTGAGCTGGTGCGTCCCTCTGTGAGGTCAGGGACAAACACAGCTTTTGGAGTGCTCAAGACAAAAGCTGAGAGATGATGATCCCCTATATAATGCCACACATCATAAATTAATGAGTTAGGTCTTTCCTGACATACTCAAGACAAGCTGTCTTGTAAACTACACGTCGCCTGTGGCACTAGGCGATAATGCAAATCTGGTTAGTAGTGGTCACTGGATTCCGCCTGCAAATAAGTTAAAATGAAATCAAAGCCGGTTTTAACTGAAAAGGGGTTCCTGCTAAAGGGGAACACGTTTAAGGCACTGGAAGCTTAATGTGACAAGAATTTTGGTTTCCTAACATGCTCTGCCTGAACACAATCAAGTAAACTTTCAGCCCTGAGGTCTCCCCCGTGTTAGTAGGGTTGTCTGCGTTTGTTCCCCTCAGTCGCGCTCCCCTCTGCTCCCCTCGCCCCGCCTCAGACAGACGAACGGCACCGAGAAGGGTCTGTCCAGCTTAGAAACGGGGCGAGCCCGTCCCTTCACACCGCCTCTCTCTGGGGGTAACCGGCACGTTGCGGGGGACACGCCCGGAGCCCCCGGCCTCTCCAGAGGCTCTGCCCCGGCTGTCCCCGCGGCGGGGGTGCGGTCCGGCCCCGGCACCCCCAGCCCCGTGCGAGCCCCCCCGCCCCGGGGGCTGCCCCTGCCCGGCCCCCCGCCCCGGGGGCCGCCCCTGCCCTTACCGACTCCGCGAGGAGGAGCTGTCCCTTGCGGGAGCACAGGAACTCCCGGGGGGGCAGGAGCGAGCGCAGCCCGGGCGGCGGCGCGGCGGCCCCCTCGGGCTCGGGCTCCTCCATGGCTGCGAGCGGCTCCGGCGGCCGCGGGCTGGCGGGGAGCGCGGCGGCTCGGGGTGGGGGGTGGTTTTTTTTTTTGAAGGAGGGAAGCGGAAATCATGACACTGCGGAAACGTGAAAAAAAGTTTCAGCATCCCCAAATCTGGGGGTGGCGGCCGAGCGCTCGGGGCGGCCCCGAGGGGCGGCGGGAGCGGGGGCTCCGCCGGCTGCCCCGCGCCCCGCCCCAGCCCCGTTGCTGCCCGCAGGGGCGATCCCGCAGGGGCGATCCCGCAGGGGCGGCGCGGCCCCGGCTCCGGCCCCGCTCCGAGGCCCAGCGGAGCCTGAGAGCAGCTGGCGGCGGCCGCGGGCGCTCGCCGCTCGCCTTTGCCACGCAGAGCCGGGGGCTGGGCGGGTGCGTGGGCGGGTGCGTGGGCGTGCTGCCCCTCCGGCTCCCGCACGGCTGCGGTGCCGCCTGCAGTACGGGCTCCGCAGCTGAAAACGCGTTGTAACACACCGTCCCTTCCCACAGCGCCTGCCCCGACGCGTCCCCTTGCCCGTCGCGCTGTGTCGGTCTTGGCAGTGCCCTCCAGCACGGCGCGGCGGCTCGTCGGTTTGCAGAGTCGGGCTCCCGTCCCCGCGGGTCTGCGCTTTGCCTTTGGCTTTCTGCGCGCAGGAGCACCTGTAGCAGCAGCCCTCACCGCTGCTTAAACACGTTACATGTGACTTACAGTACCAATTTATCTACTCTCTTCGTTGCACTGCAGTACCGTTGTGATTGCGTTACGCTAGGGAGACAGCGGGGTTATCATCTTCAGCGCTATTCTGAACACAGAAATGAAAATTTGGGGATCAAAAGTCTCACGGCAATAAAGCATTCACATGGCGTGAGACGGCCAGGACGCTGATCTGTGGAATGAGGAACACAAGTAAGGGTGAAAAAAAGCTGTTCCTAAAGATGTTTATTGGTACATTAAATCAAGTAATTTTTACTTTAAGTGCACTTAATAAAGAAATAATGTTAAATAATGCACTTAGGCCTATTTGTATTTTCTTTTTATTACAGAAAGAAGACAATTATGAATTAATTTTCATACAGTTGAAAATGTAATTCAGTTTAGAAAAACAGGACAATTTTCTGTGGAGCTTGGACTGGTGAAATTGCAACACCGAAACTACACTTGTAAATTTAAGAAAACTTATGAACAATACTTGCAAAAATGTACATAAATGCATAGGAAATTCAAAGCTGAATATGTGAAAATACAAATTCTTTAAAAGAGAACAGTAAAACAGTCATCAATGGAGAAATCGTTCTTTTACTAAAATGGTAATCTTATTTCGCAGGAGTATTCCTTCTTCTTGGTCCATTAAGGCTAATCTTCTGGAAAAGAAGCACTGCGTCGACAACACAGAGAACGAGCAATACAAGACCAAACACCTATAAAAATAACGATAACGTTAGTTTCCCCAGACAATCTCTATGTTTTAATGTAGTGACTCATCTGCCGTTCCTGAAAGAAGCAGTAAACACATCTTCCTGAGTTGGTTCTGGCCTTCTAGATATACGTGTGATGTGAGACAGCTGATAAATTAAATAACATCCATATTTAAATCCCATCAGCCTTTCATACAGCAGCCTACACACTGCCTTTGTTTGATGTTTGTGTGAAGCCTTGGAGATGCTGCGTTCTCCTTGAAAGCGAAGCTGATGCTGCATTATGCCAGACAATGCTTTTATCCTACGTGAAAACCCTTCTGTCTCTTTAAGGACTGCCTCATTAAAGGTATTGGCCCAGAGAAAAGTCAACGTTTGTACAAACAAGCCTAGCAGGAAAAAAATAGTGCTCCTCTCCTCTGAAGCTCTGACCGGGAAACATATTTAAATTGAAGAAAATGTACATAAGTATTTAAAAAATACACAACTTCAGGCAGGCAACTGCAAAAATGCATTTGCAAAACGGTCGCTGAGGTGACTTGCTCAGCTCTTGCCCTTCAGCCCCATCCCACATGCACGCAATTTTTTTGATGCAAGCATGTTTTAAGATGGAATTATCTGATCAGCAGGAGTAACGCTAAGGCAAGCTCGCTCAGGAGAGCACAGTTCAGGGCAGTTTGTGCCCTAGGAGTAGAGGCCTCGGGGCAATTCTGTCTCTGCCTACATTGAAGATGTCATACATTCTGCCCAAACTTGTTTTCCAAGCTACCTGCTTAGTCTCCTGCATCCAACTTAACTTTAATTTCTATTAACTTCACAACTGAGAATATAAATTATATTCTAGCAGAGCCAGTCACTTTATCAGAACGTCTCCTTTTTGCGTGGGTTGTCATTGCCAGCACCAGCGAAGACGACAGCTTTGCACCACCCTGGCTCTTAAGCCGATTCTGTAAAACTCCTGAGGCAACTTTTGTGTTTCTTTTGGTTGCTTGTCACATTTTAGCTTATCTTGTATTTCAGGAGACTGAAATACTTTCAAAACTGAGTTTCCTCCCCTTATTGTTTATTAATGTTAGTTATATTAGTTTTAACTTGAATTTAAAATACCAGTTGCTTAAACTACTAAACTGGTTTGATCTTAAGTATGCAAAAATCTTTATATTCATAGTATGAAAAAACCTTTTTAGCTGCCATAATTTCTCAGTTTGTGTCAGAAAAAATAATATACACATCAGCACGGAAGTACCAGCAGTTCTGTTAAAAAGTTTCATCTCTATTTAGCAGAATCGTAGGCATTTCTTCTTAAATACTGTAACCAACTGAATAGTCCTAAAGGAGCTACAGATTCTCCCATCTGGGATTTCAAGCTATGGAAGCAAATGCAGGTTACTCAAATTAGTTAAACTCCAGGAGTTTTCAGCATTAGTACTTCTCTGTAGTAATTCCTAAGCCTAGCAATATCTTTAAATTACTAGTCATTTTGGGATTTCTTTTTTTAGTGAGATACATTGAATGTGTATTCACTTTTGTTTGTGACTTTTGTGTACGTTCTGCCATGACAGAGTGATTTCCATGGTCTGACCACAATGTCAGTATGCCAAGAGGTTCAAATCATATCCGCTTTAAGAACTGAAATTCGTTAATAATGTTCCTACTTACTCCTCCAGCCAGCGTCCCATTGTTGGTCTTGACTATTACTGCAAACAGGCACACAACGAGGAGGAACAACGCTGCAATCACCGAGTTGAAAATATCCTGAAAGAGCCAGTGAAGCACAGTATTTATTCTGAAATACACACCTGAAGAAGAACGCAAATAGCTCCCAATATTGTATGAATCACTAAAAATTGCTGGTTTACTACAAAAATAGAAATACACTAATATCCACGTAAGATCAATAGTGACACCCAGTGGTTTGATGTTAAGAGTGTTTGTGCTAAAACTTCCTCGTTTTACCTTTTTTTTTGGCAGCCAAGTTTACGCAACTTGGCTACGCCCGATAGTCTAAAGCAGCAAACAAATTTTAAAAAGGGAGGTAAGAGGAGAACTCATTAATATTTAAGTGAGAGTGTATGCTTAACTTGTGATGTGAAAGATGCAAAGTACGGCATTATAAAGTTAAGCAAATGATGCTCATTCCAGGAGGGGCTGCTAGCGGATGTAAGCCAGCTACTTAGAAACGGATGCAAAAGAACACACTCATCTCTGTTAGGAAAACCTGGTTCAACAAAAATGAAATAGTTTTTTTCTTTCTAGAAACAGTAACTGAACTGATTGACGGTAACCCCTCTGAACAGGCAGTCACCCAGTGGGTAACATCGCCTCAGTGCAGGGGCCGGGCAGTACTCACAGCCAGCGGCCAGAACAGCCAGGTCATCTTCTTGTCGAGCTGCAGCAGGTACAGCAGGAAGAAGAGCGCCGTGATGGCGCCCTCCATGGCGGCCAGCGCGGTGTACGCCCCGTGCGCGCGGGACGCCACGAAGCAGAGGAACGTTACAAACGCCACCAGCTGCAGCGACAGAGAGTAACGGGGCGTTAGCGCCGCGCCGCCCCCTGGGGAGCGGAGGGACCCCGAGGGACCCCGGCCCGGCCCGCCCCGCTCCCCTCAGGGCCTACCGCGCGGGCGATCTTCACGGCGCCCCGCGGGGAGCGGGGGAAGCCGCTGTCCACCGCCACCAGCGCCATGGCGGCGGGACGGGACGGGACGGGACGGGACGGGACGGGACGGGACGGGACGGGACGGGACGGGACAGGCTGGGCTCGCCGCTACTGCACCTGCGCCCCTCAGCTGGGGCTGGGGCTGGGACCGGGACCGGCCCCACCGGAACCGCCGCGGCCCCGCCCCGGGGCTCCCCCGGCGGCGGAAGCGAGCGCGCAGCGGCCGGAAGCGGGGCGGGGACGCGCCGGTGCCGGCGGCGGCGGCGGCGGTGGGGCCGGCGGGGATGGGCCATGTGGCGGCTGGGTGCGGCCTGGGCGCGGCCCGCGGCGCTGCGCGGGGCCCGGGGCCGGCGGGGCCCGCGGAGCAGCGCGCCGGGGGCCGCCTGCGCGGGCGGAGCGGCCGCGGGCTCCTCGGCGGGCGGCCTGGCGCTGCGCTCCCGGCCCGGCCCGAGCGGCGCTGGCGGCTGTAAGTCCCGGGGCCGCGGTGGGGCTGTGCGCGGGCCGGGGGGGCGCGGGCCTGGGCAGCGGTAACCCGGGCCCGGCGCGGCGGTGAGGAGCCCGCTGGAAGGGGCGGCGCGAGAAGGGCGGCCGGGGCTGCCAGCCGGCCCGTGTGCGCGTTCCTGCTTCGTCGCGGCCCGAGCGATAAACAGGATGCGGCGGCGCGGGGGGAAGCACGGAGCGTTGCCCAATTCTTTTTTAAATTCTGCACCAGCGGTTACACTGGTGTGAGGAGCTGCCGAGTCTCTGAACAGGGCAGCAGCAAGAGTCCCCTTGCCCTCTCTTCGGGCCGAGCAAACCTCCTGCTTCCCATTTCTTGTACATCGTGGCACTGATAATCTTTGTGGTCCCTCACTGGCAGTGTTGGGGTACCAAAGCTGCCTTTTTTTTTTGTGTTGTGTTTTGTTAAGGGCCTAGTAATCCTAGTATTGCTTGCAGAAGTCTTATATAGGCCGTTTTGAGATGTCTTGGAGGTGTCCTAAAACCTTCGTCCTCACCCAGCTTTGTAGCTAGGCCTGCGAAGTCAGTGGGCGTCGCACCATGACTGGCCTTTCCAAAATTCCTTTTTTCTCCAATGGAAACTGAGGAGCAGTAAGTGTAACAAAGATCTGCCGAAAGAGTGTAGGCACTCGCCGTTGGCTCTTTGTAGTGTCAAGGACAATGGAGAACTAAAGCTAAAACTGTGTCAGTGTCTGCCACAACGTGTCTATTACGTCACCCAATGATTACCTAAAACCTTAAAGATTGGTAATTTAGCAAATATCCACATTAAGCAATAGAGAACCTAAAAACTTCACAGAGGGGCTCACATTAAGAGGCTCAGTATAACTGTAAGTTATGAAGACCTCCTTCTTGGTTGTAACTCCTGTTTATTTCCATTGTAGATAAACATCTGATAAAAGAAGATGATAGAAAGACAGTTGTAAGTATTTGCATTTTGTTCAGAAAACTACGTAAAACGTGCAACCTCTTCTTTTACGATAATCTGAGCGTATGTATACTGGCAGCCGTTGGACGTGGCTGTTGTACTGAGCGGTGTCCAGGTGGTGGGTCTGTTACCGCGACCTACTCGGTGCAAACCTACGCTTATGTAGTTCTGTAAATTGCCATGAAGTCGTGAGGGATTTGTGCAAATGCACGGTATTGCTGTAGGGACAAGTGTCAGTTCGGGGTCAGTGTTGGGTGTGTAGCGTTGCAGTTGCCCTATGCAACCCTGCCTGTGAGGGATTTGTTTGTATTTGGAATCTAATTACTTTAAACTATAAATTACTTTACGATAGCTGAAAGAAAATTCTCTTAGTTTATTTTAATTGTGCAGGTTTCTGAAAATAAACATTTAATCTTAAGGTTTAAGCTATCGATTCAATGGATAGTGAAATTATTACTTCAGTTGGCATTTACTTCAAGTTGAAAGTTAAGTTGGAGTCTCTGAGGTGAGCTGTGGCAGACCCTGGAGGAGCAGCAGCCCAGCAGGTGACCCTCTGAACGTCCCGGGGGCCGTGGGAAGGGGGTGGCATGCGGAAGCCCGGGCAGGCGGCCGGCCCTGCAGGGGTACCAGAAAGCAAGGCTGCCCCTTGCCTGCTAAAGAGGCCGTTGGTGTGGGTACGTCAGGGAGGGGAAAAGTGGTGGTCTGCGGGGAGTCACAAAATCCAAACTGATCCCCAGTGTCTTCCTATAAAACAATCTGTTTATGTTATAAGGAAGTAGTATGCTTGATGCGGGAAGAGTGTATTTTTACATATGCCGCTTACTACTATGGGATAGCACGGTTTTTAAAGGTGATCTGTTTTTCATCAGATATGTATCGAGGGGAACATTGCAAGTGGAAAAACAACATGCCTGGATTATTTTGCACAAACTACCAGCATTGAGGTACTGGATGTACATTTCCTTGTCTTTATTTACATCATTCAGCAGTTGCTTGTCTTGACAAAATTGAGAGTTAACTTAGAAGTGTTCTTTCTTAGGCAGCAGGTTGGGAGCCAGTGCACTTACTGGTGCCCCCCCCCCCCCCCCCCCCCCCCCCCCCCCAATTTATAGTCAAATTGTAGAAGAGAAATTTAGGTTATACGTAATGTAGTACTGGATGCCAAAATATCAGTAAAACCTGTGGATTAGAGTTTGTACCTCTGTAAAGTAACAGCAACCCATATGGGCTGGCCATGATTGGGCATGCTTGTTTGCTGTTTCATGTCACTTAAATCTTAGATGTATCTTGTAATAAGCAAAGTAAAGACAAAGAAGTAATGATATAAAAATACTGATGTCATATAACTGAGATCCCAGTAAATGGCTGGCTTTTTTAAAAAATGAAAAATCTGTTAGCATTGTTTCTGGAGATTTTTTGGACTGGTAAGGTATTTGATTTCCTGCTGCTTAGAACAAGATTAGGGGAAGGGCAGGCTTACTGTATTTTAAACAAGATCAAGGTCAAACCTCAGTGAGAAATTGCTTTTTTGTGCATCAGATATTAATACTTTTCCCAGCAGACCTGGGAACACATTTGATAATTCCTCATAGAAGTGCTGCGTTGCCAGATGTTATTTGGTAATTTAACAGGAGTGATGCTGATGTAGTAAATAACTATTAACCCAAAGAATAGCAAACTGTAACTTGCATATAGTGCAACGTTTTTTTAAAAAGCCAGTTAACTCCCCAGACTTATCAGATTGTCTTAGGCCTGGCTCTACAGTACCATTGGAGTTTTAGACCCCGTTTGAACCAGATAAGTCTCTTGTGATTTTACCTAATCAGGGTAGAAGCTTTTCTGATGCATTTCTTAAAAGTTTTGAATACACTTTGTTTGTTAGATCACAAAAATAAAAGGAAGCTGTCTGATCCTCTTTTCCCTTGCTGACAAGTGTTACTCTCTGAGAAATTAATTTGTGAGGGAATGAGCAGGTCATTGAAATGGGATCAGTACTCAGCTAAGCCATTCTTTCCCTTACATGGTACTGATTTTGACTCAAAAAAGTGAAATTATATCCAGGCTTGTTAGGTAATCAATCCAGTGTTTTGTTTTGGTGACTTAAAAATGCTGAAAAGATGTTGTATAATGATATTTCTCTATTTTTTAACAGTGTTCATTATTACCTTTTGTATTACAGGATTCAGTGCTGTTTTTTGAAGAGGGATGAGATTTCCAATACAAGTCCTGAATACTCTGACTTACTGAATGAGTATTCATTTAAAATAGCTGTAGACTTGTAGGGTCAAATTAAGCATTTTGAATCTAAAACATGTTTAACGTGGAGTAATTCTTTTTAACAAGGTTTTGACAGAACCGGTGACTAAGTGGAGGAATGTTCGTGGTCATAATATCCTGGTAAGCGGCAGAAATTAATTCTACAATTACAGTTACTGTTCTTTTAGAAAGACAGGCATGAAGACTTCTTACCAATCAGCAAAACTGTTACAAAAGGTGTGGTTATAATCTCATACAGCAAAAAAAAAAAAGCTCCATGATGCAAAGATCTTTTACTGTGATTAAGACATGCATGTAATAGAAATATTGCATATAAAATGTGGTTTTGGCAAGGACTGGGTGTTTTACTGGGTATGAGCTAAAGAAATTCACAGAAAGGTAAGCCCTGAGTATGCCAGTTGTTTCTAAATCTACTTACACCTATTTCAAAGAAGGGAAGAACGTCACTCAGGAGGTGAGGGGTGGCTCTGATCGGCTAATATTGTTTGACTGCTGAAGATAAGGAAGATTCAGTCCTGTGAGGTGTTGAGAGCTTCTGTTGTCTTTTGGGTAGTCATCGTTTCTTGGAACCGTTCCCCACAAGTACGTCCCTTTGTCACAGCTGTGCTTGGAGACAGCAGTCAGGGCTCTGACTACATCTGCAGATGTGCTTTTGCTGGGGCGGTTGACGTGGCTTCTGATGTCCGTGTTCCCTGCTTGTATGATCACCTCCATTGCCGAAGTCTCACTGCTGGCTGAGATGGGTATCTGTGCTCAAGCTTGTATGGAATTTGCTGTCAACACAGCGCTGCAGATACACCCCAAACCACACGTGCCCAGACGTGTATTTGATGCCACTACTGCTAGCGTAGGTCCTCTGGAAACGTAAATTCTTGCTACTAGGAGTTGCTGACGCTTTACTTTGTTACTATTAGTAAAGGGACGGGGCATGCTTGGCTGCGTCACACATCGTCTCAGCAATCTGTGCACTTCAGAATACTTTCTCATTCTGATCTTGGACAAGGAGAAAAGAAAGAGGGCAAGATCTGTGGACTGAAGCCGTGCTGCTGACTTAAAGCTTGTCACCTCAGCAAATAGACACTGGATGATGTCTTATTTTGAGTCAGATCTTTGCTTTGCAGGATAGACTGTTCCTTGTTGGACCCGATGATCTTGGAGGTCTCTTCCAACCAGAACTATTCTATGATTCTATGATTCTATGATTGTAAGTGTGTGTGTGTGTGGAATTGCAGCAATCGGAAAGAGTGGAAGATCTGAGAACTGCTTTGAGGATCCTTTGGGAAGAACAGTTGTCTGTGTTAAAAGACACCTTTTCTGAGGCCCAGACCATACTTACTGGAACCATAACTCCATTTCTGGAGGGAGTGGGTATACTGAGAGTCTGCCAGTGCACAAAAATAGAGTAGCAGATACGTTTTTTTAATTACTAAACATATTTGAACTGTCTCAAATGAGCTGTGCCTTGGTCCTGACCGTTCCAGGTGTAGAGTAACTAATTCCTGGTGAATTCAGCGAGCGTTCCAAGTGCCCCACTTAGTGTCTCTGAGGACCAGGACTGTCATTCTTACATCTGCATTATGGAGAGCAAACGATCACTTAATTCTTGTCAAACCTGGTGTCAGCTGTTTTAGTGCACTTCTTTTAGCAATTCCGTTGTAGTCCAAAAGCTTACGAAATACCCAACTTCGCTTTTTTTTTGCCATTTGACCTAACAAAAATGTCTGTCTGTCTTGCTTCCATCTCTAACCCCAGGGCTTAATGTACCAAGATGCATCAAGATGGGGGATAACATTACAGACTTACATACAGCTTACAATGTTGGAGCAGCATACCAGACCAATGGTAAATAAACATATTTTTCTTTTGTTTAAAATATATGGTTATGAGTAATAAATATTTTTAACCTTGTATCCAAAGGTTCAGGTGCTGTTTGTGTTCTTTCTTTGATCCTGCAGCGAGTATGAATTTTTATGGTGCAAAGACATTGTTGATAGGCTCAACATGTGCTCCAGGGGCGAAACGTCTGCCTCCTACCTGCTCAGAACTTTTACTTCCCCAAGCTAATACTGCTTTTTTTGCACCACCCTTATGAGCTAGACTTGCACAAATCTCTTCATCACACGTCAGTGACTTGTTTGTAATTGGTATCTATATAAATTTAGCTATTTCAAATCTTTGGCAAACATTAAGTAATCTTAAAGATAGTGTTAGTATTCGTTCTACTGCTCCATGCTGTCTAGCACAAATTTAGCCATTGCTTCTTGTGTTTATCCAAAATACTTCCACTAGAATTTTCTGTTGCTTTTTTCAGATGGTTTGCATCCTTTTTTTCATGTAATTTTTTCTTTTTCTGTATTGATTCACACACTCTACCTTTTTATCAAGATCTGTTCATTTCTCTTGCCTTCAAACACCTTTCGTTACATTCTGTGCTAAATCTTCCATTCCCCGATTACAAGATCTGATCTTAGGTGGCACGCTTACAGCTTAATGACTGTTCTTGCATTATGTGCTCTGTCAGGGCAAACTTTCAGAAGTACCACATATGATAGTGATACCGCACATACAATCATTAGCTTTTTGGAAGAGGTGTTTTTCCAAGATAACAGAAATCTCATTCTGTTGCAGAAAAAGTTCATTCAAAAATTCCCAAGGATCGCCCTGCATTTCAGTCTGAGCTTTGCTGTCATTTGCCATTTGAGCCTTGCTGGAGCAGTTGTTGCTTCCGTGCTCATTAACATGCACGATACCTGGTTGGAAGGAGCTCTGCCAGGGTTGCCTTCCTCTGCAGGGGCCAGAGAGTGTCAGAGAATCTCTCTTCTCCAAAATGAAGCGCTGTTTGAACACCTGCAAGACTGGCTAAAGCCAGTGCTTTGTCAGTTGTAATTATTTCTTTAAAAAGTTCTGTTTTCTTGTTACAGTTTTTCTCATGTTAGGCCTGTGCAGTTGACACAGTAACACAGCCAAAGATGGCAGCGATTCAGGTAGCAATAGTTTCTGTTGCTCTGCAAATCCTAAGTGAATTGCTGCTTTTTTGTCCCCCTAGTGAACTTCAGCTGCTCAGCTGAATGCTTCTGCAGTGACCTTTGAAACTTGCGTATGAATAACAAATTAGTTATGTAGGTGTTTAATAATGCAGTGACCATAGGTAAGATTAGGAATACTTGTTTTTTGTGGTTCCCACCCTCCCAGTAAATTTGTTTATCACAAGATCTGGAAGAACTGAAAATGGTATGTATTTCATAACGTAAAGGACATGATGTGCAATATGAGCTTGAAAAGAAACAAACACACTGAAAAATGTAAACTAGTCAGTGACTGTCAAGTTTTATTTTGTAGATTTCCCCCGTAAGAATGATGGAGCGATCAATTCACAGCGCAAAATACATTTTTGTAGAAAATTTGTATCGAAGGTATGGTATATGGTTTTCTACTTTATTTTCTTGGCTTAATTAGATTAAAATATATATATATAAAATTGACTGATGATTTCTTTGGTAATTTGCATCTAAGTGGTCTGTGAAATCTGTCACTTCTGTGTTGGAGTGGCAGTGTGTTTTGTACAGGACGTGCTGCCCACTGGTAGAATAAAACCTGTAGGACACGGGCCAGGCAAGAGCCTTTTTCTTGTGCATTTAGAACATCTTACTATTTGGAACACCATTTATTGAAGTTATCTGCTCTCCAGCTGAATACAAAAGGCTTGCTTAAATCAAAGCAAACACATACTGAACAGGTAAAAACCGATGAGGATATACAGTATAACAACACTGTAGGAGGGAGAGAACTAGATAACATTATCCAACTTAGCATCCAGGATTGTCATTTCTTGCAAGCAGGAACTCGAGTCACATGCTATTGCTCAGAATCAGGATTCATAGGATCAAAATAGACTGCAAACCTTGGTAGGCCAGTGAGTGAAGAAAGGACAAGAGCTGTTTGTCTCTAAATGTCACTTTCCGAATCAGGTCCCCACCCGCAGGCATGCTTGGGCCAGAGGCAGAGCAATTGGGCCTAACCTGGGTTATTTTGTGCTGGGGGATGAGACTGTGGCCTGAAATAGAAAAAGTATTTATTACCTGGCTGATGTGTATCTCGTCCATCCCATAGTAACTAAATAGTGCAGTAATCAGCACTGATTTGGGTTTGGTTTTTGTTGTGTGGGGTTTTTTTTTGTTTGTTTAGAATGCTGACCTTCTGTTGAGAAGTGTAACAGATTGTTGTTTTAATGGATTTTTCAGTGGTCTTAAGGGATAAACCCAGTTTCTTGCCCTTGTCTGCAGGGAGAATGGCTGCATGCCACAAGATGGCATCCATGCTACATAAGCTCCTAGTCTGTTACTGGAACTGCTTTGAAAGTTGAGACAGATGCCTTAAGATGCAAGCAAACAGAAAGAGACGTTATTTATGCCAGTCTGCATGCAATGGAAATGTACTGGAATGTCCTTCTTATTTTTAATTACTGACTTTTTTGTTTCTCATTGTAGACAAAGTGCTTTTGTCCCAAAACCCAAGAACTTTGTTGCTCTGAGGCTAAGTCTGCTTGTGTCAACTCTATGTATTAATTTTGTAATAACATTTTTAAGGGCATCTAAGATGTTTTGTGGCTTCAGCACTTTTTAATGTTGGACAGAAGGCATTTGCTTTGTTTTGTTACAGCAAGCTAGAAGCCAGCTGATGCTACTGATAGCAAACCAAAATATGATATAAAGGTGTGTAAAAGGATTATAAATTAAAACAAGGAAAAATTGAGGCTACATGAAAATAGCCATTTTGAGTCACATGAAAAAAAATAAGTAAATCTGTCCTCCCTCATATGCTGTCTCCAGCGGTGGCCAAACATACTTGAAAAGAGTGTAAGAACAGCGTAAGCATTTATGATAATTTCTGAGTGCATCCAGTAACTTACAGTTTAGGGACTTCCTTATTCAGCAGTGGTTTCTCTGTTATTTAGTAACCCACAGGGAATTTCTTTTCCATGAACCTGTCCAGTTTCCCCCTAAGCTCGTGTAAACCTTTAGTTTCCAGGACGTCCTATGGTAAGCAGTTCTATAGCTTTACTCCATGTTGTTTGATCACTGCCCTACCCTACATGTTGTAGTTCTTTAAAGATCACCTAGACTTGTCTCAAAAACTAATACTGCTGTGTACAGGAAAGAAAACTGCACATAAGCAAAGACAGGATGATAATGGGAATATGGAAATAGCAGTAACCACCACTACAG
Source organism: Phoenicopterus ruber ruber (assembly GCA_009819775.1). Classification (NCBI taxonomy): domain Eukaryota; kingdom Metazoa; phylum Chordata; class Aves; order Phoenicopteriformes; family Phoenicopteridae; genus Phoenicopterus; species Phoenicopterus ruber. Next base: position 13,647,154 of record CM020227.1, read on the forward strand.
TAGAAACAAAGTTTATTTCAGAGTTCTGAAAGCACATGAAGTCTCACACTAGGAGAAAGTATTGTAACGTAGAGGCAGTACCCCTGTGACTTCAAACAGCTACTGTAGAGCCCGTATTAGGGGTAGGGAAAGTCATAGTTACTGCAGGTTTGTTCATCTGCCTCAGTGTTGAGCACAACTTCAGAACAAATGATGAAGGAAAGAATAATTGAAGCTTTAGACAAAAATGTGAAGTTGGCAACCAACAACACATCATGTTAGACTATAGTAATTGTGTTTTGTAATGCTTCCCCCCAACTCCCTGAACAAAGGCATTCTCTTCAATCTGAACTGAAGTTACGTATTTACTAAGGAGGTTTTGGGAGACTTTCATGAATGATTATTCATAAGTGCAGAAGCTGGCATTGTAATGTGACAGGAAACCCCATTGAAATGGGAATCCATTGACAGGGAATCCCATATTGAAAGGGGACGTATCAGGCTGGAAGGAAGTTACTCATGTTGGATCTGCCTTTGAGACTGATGCTTTGGTACAAAGGGTGAGAGTATGCTAATAAATTCTATCATTCAATTTAACTGATGAGAAATTTCAACTATAAGATGAAAGATTTTAAGTTGAAAAGCAGAAAAAAATATGTATCTTTTAATATATTTACAGATAAATAAAAATTGATCAAAAAATAATGCTAGTATTGTGTAGCCCAGAGAAGAGTAAATGTGATTCTTGGAAGTGTCTGGCAAAGGGCTTCCAGGAGGGAGATGGAAATATTGGTGCTTTTGTACACAGCTTTTATGAAAGCTTTTTAACATTACTTTTTACACTTCTAACTGCTTGTTCATGATCTATGAACTAAAACTGAAACAGGTGTGAAGCTGAGATACTGGCATGATCAAAAGAATGGAAAAGCCTGTTTAAAGGGACAAAACCAGCTTGACATATTTGCATAGAAAAGTTGGGAGAATACACTTGTCACCTATGGGGAAAAATCATGCAGAGAACAGAGGAGAGGTTGCCCACTGTAGAAATTGAATTATGCCTGTCTGATGGAAGGTCTGGAAAACAAAACTGACGTGACATATCTTTAAATTTTGCTGAAAATATTACCAAAAAACCTCTTATGCTTAAGCTATTCAACAGGTAGCTTCAGCAAAGGGATTGTTAAATAGCTGTATGGAAGGTGTTTTCCCATTAGAAGTATGTAAAAATGAAATAGAACTTTGTTATTCAAAATAAGACTTGGACTGAATGGGGTAAGCATGGTGCAGAGAGCAGAGGTTATTTTCTGCATTCTTTTTTGTAAGAGAAGGTATTGCTTAGGGTTCCAGTCTTAAAGATGGAGAAGAATCCCTTATCTGTAGTCTACACAAGCTCTTCTCCTTTAGGAGAATGATTAGTTTAAGCAAGGGATGAAGAGCTGTGGGAACATCAGGAATACCAGCTCTTCTTTGATCCAATGTCACTCAGTATTTGTGTTTTGGCTTTGCAGGCTTTTTCCCAGAGAGAGAAATAGAGTAAGATTTACGACGATGATGGAAGGCTTAAATTGTGAGCAATTGCTGTGAGATTCTCCGGCATGCAGAGATATGCATGAGTGTCCAAGTTCTTACTGCGATTGCACATCCGAGTTTAGCACTGAAAGGCACGTTCATGTTAGGTGTAAAACTGTAGAAGAATTTTAAATGTGTGCACGTGAGTACGCATGATATGTTACAGGGTAAGCACTAGCAATTCGCTTTGTCCCATTTGAATTCCTAGTTATTTATGATATAAAGCTTGTTCCATTCATGTTTAACTTTTGCAGTAAAATCTTTACTTGGAGTCAAATGTCAGCAAACTTTGGAAATGAAAACACCCTTTAGTGCCTTTCACATAACCTGTATCTTTATGGATCTTGAGCCTGATCCAGCGTCCTCACAGGATTACCCAGGGGACTCCACTGACGCAGGGAAGGCAAAGGCATGTTGTCTGCAGGGCAGGTCAATGCAGAATTGACCTGGATGTATCTGTCTGTTAGGGTAAGAATAGCGGGGCTTTTTCTTACTTCCAATTCCTTTTGACCTTCCTGTTTTCCCATGTATCTTGGAGAAAAGTAGCAGAATCAGTATTTGGCTTATGTATATGCCTGCTACCCAGAAAGGTGTACGATTGATATATTAGAAGAATAGCAGTGAATTGTGTTATCCCATTTCTTGGGTGCTTTGGGAGGCAAGATGTTCAGCTGGATGGCAGATAAAGACGGGAGGTTCTGTTTTCTTGCATACTTAAGTGGAAGTATCTTTCTGGATTATCTTTACTGAGTTTTACCAGTGATCAAAGCATGTTGCCAGGAGAATGGTTTAGTAATCTGTGGAATCTTTTTCTTCAGCACTATTTAAAATGTTGCAACTGGTCTTAATCATTCAGCTGGAGAGGACAGGAGCCTGAGAGGCATTTAGGAGAGAGTGTGGAGTATGTGTTACTATCACCAGTTTTGAAGACAGAATAATGTAAAAGTAGTAATATTTGACTATTTAGGAATATGGTAGTAAATGAAAATTCTGATACTAGTAAAAACATAATATGTGATTCTTAATATGTCCTCTATAAACTCCCTTTTACATGAGTTGTTTGATACTTTATTATTCTTACTGAGTTAACTTAGGGACAGTTGTCTCCAATATTGTGTATGCTCTCTGAATACAGAGTTCAAATTAAGCATGTTGAATATTTCAGTACTCTTTCCACAAATATTTCTTACAGTGGGAGTAAATTTTATTTACATGGTGTCACTATTTTTTAACTGCTCTTTACTATGGCTTCTGTAACGAATTGTCAGTGCTGCTTAGTAAATCAAGCCTTTCTGGTGACATGCACTGCAGTAGTTCAGCTATATTTGAAATGATCCTGACATAAAGAACTTGAGCAATAAATACCATTGACACTAATTTGTTGTTATTGTATAAATGTCAACGTGGTAATGTTTTTCTTCTTAGTCACCAAGTATTATTTTTTAACTGTAGTGGAAAAAATAATTAATGTTTGTAACTGTTACTAATACAAACTTCGTGCTCGTAACTACTTTTCTAAAAAGAAAAAGATTTGGTCTTTATTGTACAAATGCTTTATGAGGCCTTTAATTTGCGTGGGCATACTACTGGTCTTGATTTCATTTCACATATGCTGGAATAAACTGGGAGTAATTCTAGTCAGCTGAAAAATAATGTGAGTTTAGAATTGATCTATGCATGCTGTTCAGTGAGTGATGACTTTTATGTTTATTCAGTGGAAAAATGCCAGAGGTGGATTATGTTGTCCTAACTGAATGGTTTGACTGGATCCAGAGCAACACTGACGTTTCGGTTGATTTGATAGGTAAAATTTTGATGGGATCTGGAGGGGCATGTTTGTGGGTGGATTTCCTTATGGGAGAAAAAATAATTCTTGTTTCTTGGGTCATAAATAATCACCTTATTCAATACGACAGTGGTTGCAATGTGTAGCATCAGCCAGCATGAATTCGTGGGTGGTTCACGGATTGATTAACAGTAACACCAAAGGGGAGGTTCAGTGGTGGTACCCAAGTCAGGATTCTTTCCTTCTACAGTTTGTGAAGTAAGTTTCCTCTTTGCTTTTAAAGCTGATCCTTGAACATAACTATTACAACTTTTGTTATGACAGTTTATCTGCAGACTTCTCCTGAAGTTTGTTATGAGAGGTTAAAGAGAAGATGCAGAGAAGAGGAAAAGATCATTCCTCTGGTAGGGAGTTCCTTCAATATATGTGGTTACAATGAGCTTTAAAAACACAATGATTCCACTCTAAATAGTAAAATCATATTCCAAGTGTATTGCCAAAATGTGGTGCAGCTGTTTCCACTGTGAACTAAAACTTCAGTATTTAATTTTGATTTATTTAAAAAAAAATGACCTATTATGCACAGTGACTTTCCCAAGTGTTATGTTTTAGTAATTAGTGTACTGTAGCTGACTGTTCAGGTGGAGTATTAATCAACTGTTAATCTTCTCTCAGATGTAAAAAGGCAGTTGCTTTTATATCGTTAAATGGCATAAAAGCACCCAGTTGAAGCACAAATACCTGTCTGTGCAGGTGCTGAAGATTTACGTGGGCATTCTGTGGTCTGCTGTTACCAGGATGTTTATGCATGAAAAGTGTCTCTGCTTGTGTCTGAAAACAAGCAACTTCTTGAAAATCATTAGCGTGGGAACCTGCTTAAAAATAAACTGTAGTAATTGAATGATCACTTTCTGTGTCACAGTTTACAGAATGGCCCTTCATTAAACAAGTTTTCTCCTAAAGAAAGCATAACCAGAAATAAATGTAGTTACAGAAGACATACTGTATATGACAAAGGTGTCTCTAGTGTTGGGTAGTTCAGTAGAAGCAATTATCAGTTGAAGATATATGCAAAGAGCTAAATTTTGGGCCGTGTGAAATTTTTTCTTGGAGAGTAAATCTTCAGTATAACGGATTTGAAGAGACATTGTGTTACTTCGCAGCTCTACTGAGGTGTGTGTGGGGGCAATTATGAATGAAAAATGTTAAGTGGTCTCCATGAACAGGCAGAAATGCTTTTAGAGGAAATTGGGTCAGAGTTAGGAGAAAACGAACTGGGAATTTTAGGAAAATGTATTGACACAGAAAGTGCCTTCAGTACATGTTCTTTGCAGTCTTGCCCTTTTTGTCCTTACTTCTCTTTGTTGGTTTTTTCTTTGTAAAATCTTGAGCCAGATTATACCTATGGGAGGGAAATGTGGTTCTTGATCTTAAAAGGAGCTGAGAGCCCTGTGTTCCTTTAAGCTCTGTGTCTTTGAGGTTCTTCATGGAGTGAAACCTTACACTTGGAATTAATTTTTCTCAGAAACCTTCTGATGCTTTTTATTTTTGCTAGCGGAAATATCTGCTGCTGGCTTTTATATGTAGTTCTTAACTACTTACCAAATGTATAAAAATTGCAGTGTGTGTTTCATCCCTGGGCATATGTGTTATTTGAATGCCTTTTTTCTAGGAGTATTTAGAAGCTATTCATCAGCTCTATGAAGAGTGGCTCATTAAACATACACTATTCAAAGTTTCCTGCCCAGTGCTTGTGAGTATTATTTTAGTTATAACCAATTAAGCATATGGAGGATTGTACCTTCCAAATGTTAAGAGTGTTATTTAGTGGTAAAAGTAAATAAATCTGCTTTTCTAATAACCTTTGGAGAAGGAAAATCTCAGAAAGAATGTTTACAGCTATCCATAGTGTATAGCATGAAAGTCTGGTCTTCCCTCTCTTCGGTGGAATTTGAGGGGCTGTTCACTGTGATTGTAGCTTTTCAATGAATGCCAAATTCTGAACAGAAAGGTAATTGGACAGATCTCTAGGAGTATATCGGTTTGGCTTCAGTGGTAGTCGTGTTCTATTTTGCCCAAAATGGTGTCATTATTTCTAATGTTCACGTTCTTCTTTTCAAGGTTATTGGAGCTGACCATGACATGCAGAAAATGATAGAAAAGTATGAAGAAAACCGGGACCAAATACTAAATCCATATAATATGCAACACCATTTATAGATGTCTGTGGTTGTTGTATTTAAAAAAAAAAACCAAACACATTTTAATCAATTCTGATTTGGGGGCAATTTTAAGTATATTCAATATTTCTGAATGGTTTTTGCTTTTGAATTATGCTTTGTAGAATGTTGTGGACTTACTGCTATGAAATGTTCAGAAACAAGTCATAATCAGAATATAAGCCAATTCCCTTTCATGTTTTTAGGTTCTCCATCCACTTTACTGTGTCAATTCTGTTCAGCTAAAATATGGCTGTTTCTCCCATTTCCCACTTCACTGCTGCTTCCTATAAGTAACCTAAGTTTCTTCTTTTTTGTTCCCCCAAGAACGATCCTATTTTTGTAATTTGAAAGAAATAGTTCCATACAAGAGGTGGGGTGTCCTCTTTTATTTTTAGAGGAAGCAAATGATCTGCATCAAGTTAAAGTAGCTTTGTTAAATAGGTCTTATCAGGTTGAAATAGGGGGTCTTACTCTAATCCTACCTACAGTAGTGCAGTTTCATTGAATTCAGTAGGTTTCTTCTGCTTTACGTGAGATCACAATATAGTTGTAGTTCTGAAGATAACTATGCACTAGCATAGTCCCACTGAATTCAGTGGCAAAAACCCCAACAGTTTTCGTAAGTGATTGCAGAATGGCTCTGAGGCTTTTTTTAAGCCAGGTTTGTAAAAGGGCTTATTTCTCTCTAGTGTTCATGAAATCACCGGCCCTGCTATGGCTGAGTTGAGGACTAGTGAAAATGCAGGGTGCACAGAACTGTATTTGTTGTTCCTTTCAAGTGGTTATTAAAAACCCTAAAATTAATTGATTTCTTAACTATTTTGGATTCTTTGTACTTTTTTTTAATAAAGATAATACAGATGGTTATTTGGGTTTATACCTTGATCAGTTTATTGTAACTTACAGGTACTTTGAGAGTAGAGAAACATAGTGGAGGTTTCATTCTTGCACTTGTTGGCCAAAGTTTTGAGTTGCTCTTAATTTCTGCTTTCCCCTCTGAGTGTTGTCTTCAAGATAATCCTTTTAATGCAGCAGTTCTGACTGTTTTCACATTACTTTTCCTGTTTAATTTGAGGGGAATGATTCCTGAAGTACAGTATATTTTTTTTTTCTGTACTAGTTTTGGTTGGTTTAATTGGAGCAAGCAAGGTTGACAGTGCTTTAAAACACACTTAGAGTAATGCATTTGAGCATCTGTCATAGCTTTGTAGTGAATGCTCCTAAAAATGGCTAATGTCCAAGACTTCAGTTAGTGCTTTGATCCCTTGTTACAGACATCTGTTTGTAACTTGTTGGAGTATATAAATTTTCAGTTACTTGGGTTTTCCATGTTTCTCCTGATTTTGAGCAATATCTGATGGTATTACTTTTGCGATCACTTCACTGCTTTTATTTTGTACTTTTGTGGTAGCTGGTTTTGTGGTAGCTGGTTTTGTGGTATGCCTAAAAATCATTGTATTGAAATGACTGCACCATTTTCCAAGCCAGGAAATGCAATTAATTTCTTGTTATTTCCATCTGGGGGGATATTTTTTTTCCGAATCAGTACAACGTAAGAATCATCAGTGCACTGAGAGAGTATTTCCTAGTGAAGAATTAAATTAGTATACTAAAGCTTGTGAACCTAGTATTGCCGTTCTGTTGTTCTGTTGTAAAGCTTTAGAATGCTAGCTTAAAAATAAGATTGTGTGTTAAGTAATTACCTTACTTATTGAAGCTTATTTGTAAGGGGACAGTAGTCATTCTTGAAACCTTCTGTTAAACTTTCAAATTTTTTTCTTCTGTAAGAGACCAAAAGAACTATTTCTTTGGAAATAGTTCTATAAATTTGAAGTTCAGTCATCTGCAGTTTGCTCTCAATTCTAATTTCATTATGGGTTGTAGAAGCCAAGGATGTATATTTTGCACACAGTCCAGAAAAGAGCACTTAATTATTTTGTACAGAGAATCTTACAGTATAAAGAATCTCACTTTATCTTTTGGCTTTTGAAAACAATTTATGCTTTTTGGTCAGATTTTTTTATCAAAACAGTAGTTTGGATGTGGGTTATTGATATGCGTAATTACAATGGAATATAAAGGAATCTTTTATATAACTTATTAAAAATTACAGATGCAATGGCTACAGGGAACATGTTTGTTTTATGTTTTACTATTAATTTTCATGTATAGATTTTAATGTACAGGAAGTTTGCGATGTTTAATGAGAACTGGGAATAAAACCAAACAGGTTGCTTGTTATCTGTCATAAATGTAAAATGTTTTCAGTCTGCTATAGATGTGTAGATAAAAATACTGCAGTAACCATAAATAGCTGTTTTTAAGCCTGGAATTTGCGTTTGTTTCCTGAAATCTCTCCGTTGATGAGGGGAGGAGAAAAAAGGGCAATCAGCATTATTCTGATAGATATTTTGTTCCTTTTATGACTGTCTAAGGAGCAGTGATTGGGTAGCAAGTCGCAAAACACCATAGAAAGTACTCTGTTTCTGTAGGCGGACTGCGCTTCAGTACCAGTGGAATGGATCATATCAACAAGCTGCCACTTCTCTTGGCTTTTAAGATTTGGTCCGTAAGTTGGATGTAGCCTATACTTGTAGAGTGAACCTTACATAACTGGTTTTGCATACATTTTGGCTATTCTGGATTATATTGTAGGAACACATGAGATGAGTAAAAATTGTGATTTTTTTAATCACTTCTGTCACAATGAGTTCCACATCTACAATGCAGTACGTGTGAAAAGTCATTACTTTGTTCTGTATTGCCTTTTCTTTACTGCATACTTAGTCTGAATAGATGATGTCTTCTCCAGGCTTTGGTATTTATTTTGTCCTGGTGAAGGTGTCTTAGCAAATCAATAACATCTGGGAGCAGCAGATAAATTGATTTGAAGTAAGATGGAGAGACCAGCAAAAATTAAAATGTTGCATTCTCTTAGCCTGGCCTTTTGTGTACTTACTTCTAGCACGGGAAGCATGTTGAGGAGATCGTGTGTGATAAAACATTTCAGAGCTAACTGTCCAAAATTGTAGGTCTTAAGAAACCTTGAAAATTGTTTTTACCAGTGTAGTTAGCACACAAAACTACTGCCAACACCAGGATATAATCCAGCATCTCTCTTCAGTGCACTTCCTCCTGCAGAGAGTGTAGGATGTGCTGGGTGTTCTGCCATCAGTTGCTATTAAAAGATTCAGACCGGAAGGTCTCGGTCCCTCTCCTCAATAATGGCTCTCCTAGCAAGTTACTGTCCTGGGTCAGGACTTGGAGAATCCAGTCCTTCCTGTAGCATATGGAGGTTTAAGTAAACACCGCACATTTCCAAAGCAGGATAAAGCCAAGTGAGAATTGTGGTGGTGGTGTGTCCGTGTCCCCCGCCCCAGCATTTGAGGGGGCTGACAAAAAGTTGTGAGCTTGATTTGAATGAAAAGTTTAGTTTCAGAACAAAACCCAGTAGCTGGTAGATTAATTCCTACATAAGAGAAATGTAGTCTTCTGTCTAGTCCGGATGAATTTTCTAATTGATCATTTATCACTTTTTAAAGAGGCTGGCATGTGATAATTATGTGTTGTATTGGGATCAGGGCACCATTTTGCTAAGTGTTGTGTAAACATACGCCTACAAGAGTGATCTCTCTCTGAACACATACAGAGGTTCAATAAGGAGAGTGACAGAATAGAGGAGCTGTGTTTGTTACCTGTGTATTGCATACATACTACTTGATTTTACTTATTTTTATGCCAGAAGGCTTTGAGTTGAATCCTCTGCTCTACCCTAGAGCCCTCTGCCTGGTAACAGTGATACATTCCTCCCTTGCATCCCCCAGAAAAAGTATTGAGCTGTTAGGACTTCTGCTGTGAGTATGCTGCTCTGCAGGTGTCACTATATTCCATCCCAATCCTCGTTTCAGTTTTTTACTATTTAATGCTGTGAAAAGGAGCCTTGTGGGATTTAATCGGCTATCTCACTCAGAGCGGTGCCAGTTAAGTTCCAATGGGTGGGACCTTCAGCTGTGGTGGTGGGTTACTGGTGGTTACTCTCCTAGTGTTTAGGTACAAGTAAGGTAAAAAATGATAAATCAGTGTTTCAGAAATTGTCTTTTTGTGGTGACAACAGTAGAGATGTGTATCATCAGTGCTTTGCAAACCCTTGCCAGTTCCTCTCAGGTGTGCTTTGTTTGTCTCAGAGAATTGCTGATTTTTAAGACTCTCATTGATAATTCTGAAGCAAATTGTATTTTTTTTTTTTTCATTTAGTGTCTGCATGCTTTCCAGTTGTGTGGTTTTAGTTTTTTGGGGGTTTGGTTTTGGTGGTTTTTTTTTTTTGGTCTTAACACTGAAATTTGGTTTTCATTCTTGACTTTAAAAACAACAAAGTTTATTCTAAAATCAAGCTATGCTTCTTGAGCACCTTAACACCAGACAGGGCAAGGGTGTGTGCGTGATACGAATGTTAAAGGGGGAAAATGACTATTTTAAGAGACCCGGTGGGGAGAGGTTGTGTCAGTGAATATCACCCAGCTACCAGGTCTGCGGCCTGAGCTCTGTGTCTGCACTGATCAAAAGAGAATTTCTCTAATCCAAGGCTTGGGAGAGCTGAGCCATTCAAAGGGCTTGTTGTGTGTAGCATATAAATTTGGGAAAAGAATTGGCCTTATGTCTCTATGATGGAAAGACATCCAATCAGTCAGTAAATCCCCATTCAGTTCATAGACGATCAGGACCAGCTGTAGCACAATTAAAGTTGACAGCTGACCAGATAGGCACACATTTTACAAACACACATTTTACAAACACAAATCACCTTCCTTTAGAAAGGGGCCCAGGCAGCCCTCTTGCAGGCTGCTTGAGTGGTTGCTCTTATTTAATTTAATTAGCCAAGGAGAGGTGCAGTGGATACTACCAACAGGGACAGGAGGGCACTGACAGATGGGATCAGAAATCTTACGGTTCCTTTTGTCTGTTCCTCTTCTCAGGTCCAACTGTATTTACAACTAGGATTTTAAACCCAGTTCTGCCTTACTCATGTGGAAGCAGTTGCACAAAGGACTGCTGCCTAAGGCCTATTAAATATGACTTTTATTTCAGCTGTTTTTCAAATCCCATCTCCTCACAAGCATCTTTAACTGTCAAGCAGTTGTCTCTTTGAGACCCCAGAAATTTGCAAATACAAAAGTAGTTTCTAGTACAAGACCTCAAAACCCTACCTTTTGTACAGGAAGACAAGTTAAAGGTGTTCTTGCAGCAATAGGAAACGCAGATGAAAATACTGAGAAGGCACTAAGAGCATAGTAACTCTCCCTACAAAGGCAGATCTGGCCAATCTGCCATAAAGAGGAGATTCTTCCTCAATCAACAACAAAGTAACAAAAAGTAGATTCTTGAAACATGGCCATTTTATATTTAATGAACTTTGTGCAGCTTAACTGTTTGTTTGGTGGGCATTGTTCATCATTACTATCTCCACCAGTGCTCCTGTGACTTGGCGCTGTGGACTGTGGTGCACTGTTAGCAAGTTAGGGCTATGCTTCCCCTCTTCTGAAAGACCCTCTGTATATTTTGTTTTCCCCATGTGAGGTTGTTCATAAGCTGCGGGATATGGAAGGCGCTGGTCCAGAACTCTGCTCACAGTGGGGCAAAGTGAAGATCTATGTCTCCTGTCTGCCAAGTAGCATGAAGACGGAAGCAATTGCGCACAGGCCCATCAGGGGAAGTTCAGTAAAGACATAAGAGCGTTTCTCACAGTAGGTGTTAACTGAACAAGTCTAGTGAAGGCAGCAGTATGGCATTAATGGAGTCAGATGCCCAAGGTGGCATCTTCAAGTGGTAGTCTTTAGTTTCCTTTTGTATTGGTTTTTCATGTGTAAGTTGCTGTTAAATACTTTTCCTTGTATGGCTACAGTAAAGATAAAAATGGGATGTTAGGTATATGAATCCTGTAGTACTGGTGGTCATCTAAGTATTTAGCAGACATCTTCATTTGTGATGAGAAGGGGTTTTTGCAGTTTTAAATTAGAATTCCTGAATAATTGACACAATATGAGATTTAAAACACATAATTTTAATAACCCCCACAGGGGGAAAATATAGCTTATAAAAACCAAAATGGTTAGGAAGAACAGATAGGTACTTGAAAGAAGAGCAAGGAGGTTGTGGTGGGTTGACCCAGCCAGCAGCTAAGCACCTACACAGCTGCTTGCTCCCCCTTCCCCAGCAGGGCAGGGGAGAATAGGAAGAGCAAAATCAGGAGAGCTTTTGGGTTGAGATATGGGTTTAATAAGTGAAGGAAAGAGGGGGGAGGGGGGAACCCAAGTGATGTCATGGCAGTAACTCACCACCTCCCACAAGCAGACCGATGCCCAGCCAGTCTCTAAGCAATGACCACCTTGGTAGACAAAAAACCCCACCACCTTCTGCTACCCCAGTTTTATTGCTGAGCATGATGTTATATGGTATGGTATATCCCTTTGGCCAGTTCAGGTCAGCTGTCCCAGCTGTGTCCTCTCCCAGTTACTCATTGGGAGGTGGGGGTATAGTTAAAGCAAGCTGTGACACTGCAAGCGCTGCTCAGCAATAGCCAAAACACTGGTGTATTATCAACAATTTTAGCTGCAAATCCCGAACACACCACCCCAGGGGGTGCTGTTATGAAAGCTACCTCAATCCTAGCCAGACCCAGTACAGAAGTATTAATTTGTGTGTGCATGTTCATAATATCTATTTCTCCCAACCCCACCCAAAGCTGAAGGCAGTCCTGTAACCTGATGTTAGTTTGGTCAAAGTTTTATTCCTCCTACACTGCTGGAACTGGACTTCAACAATTAGTTGTTCAAAAAGCAGATCTTTACATTTTAGCTCCTGAGGTTTTTCTAGTGTAATCCATGTGCTCCTCTTTGAATTTCTAGGGGATGAAAGTCAATTATAAACAATTTATACTAAATTAATTCCAGCTACTATTTTAACTACACATGAAACAACAAAACATTCTTAGCATTGAAGTACTACTGGAAAAGTTACTTGAAGTAGTATTAAACTGTCTTGCTGCATAACAAGCGTATAAAGAAGCGTTGAAGATTGTGCTGAAATACAGTACCAGTGACTGTGTGCTTTTCTAAATTTAAATGTTGTGTATGACAGAGGTTCTCAATGCTAGGACTCCATCTTACAGCTGATGTGATCTAACAATACTGCTCCCTTTCCTTCTCAGCACAATGCTTTTCACACAGCACTCCCACCTACAGGATATCCCTTATCCTGGCTCTAATGCTCACTGGGACCCTTCTCTGATCCGATTTTTTTCCTGCCACTAAAATGGCAAAGAATGGCAGTTTCTTCCCTTCATTTTAGTGAGATGAACTGGCTTACAGAAAAGTCCAGTGAACTCCAGAGCTGGTGCAGAGTCAAGTGGCAGGAACAAGGGCAAGTGAAATGGCAGCAGTAGCTGGATCTCCTTCTTCTGGTAGCAGTGAACAATTATGATGCTCAGTGCTTCTCTTTAAATTTGTGGTGGTAGCCACAAAAAATTTTGGTAACAAGTGGAGACAGGTATAAAACCTGTAATACAGGTTATTGCCTCTATAAGATCTAAACTGTTACTCCTAATACAAAAATAAACCCAAAAGTGTTCCCAGGGCTGTTTCCTCCTTTAAACCTAAAGGAATGTTATCAAACTTTCTAAACTTATTTTTTTAACTGAAAATAGGAGCAAGATTAGCTCAGAGCACAGCTTCATAGGAATGTAATGAGTTAACAGAAGTACACTCCAGTATAGCATTTGTAAAGCTATAAAATTGGGTCTTCCAGTTTAGAAACATTTGCCTGTTTCTATCAACGTACAGCATGCTATACTCGAAGAATACTTCAGGAATAGGTCTGTAAAGCAAAAAAAGAAACAAACAAACAAAAAACCCCCCCAAAACCCAGGTAGGTACAGCCAGAAGGAATCTGGCTAATGAATTAAATGGATTTAAATTTATGGAAGTTGCCTACACTTAAGAAAGGTGACCATTCACGTTTCAGTGCCAAAGGTTCCAGATGAGAAGGGGTCATTAAGAATTTGCTCAACTACTTCCCTTTTTTTATTCTCCAAAAGCAGTGTGGTTTTTTAAACTATTTCGATGAAGCTAATCATCTCCTTGAAAAGATCATCAAGGCCATAAGTGAGAGGAAGAAACCCAGGCAGATTACAAATAAAGCACTGGTAGAATCAAGTGTGATGGCATAACATTCCTTGATCGGTTTTGTCAATAATGACATAAGGCTCCTGGATTTCATTTACTTTTGAATTATAGTTCTCCTGCTTTACTTCACTGGATTCAAGAGAGTCACGTTCAGGCTGCAAAAGGTTCCTTCTGCCCTGTGCGCTGGTCCTTCTTATGCGTGAAGACCGAACATCAATACTTTGTGGCGGAATGTAGGTGAGGTTAGGGGGCTCTCTAATGTGTCTGAAGCACTCAGAAGCTCTATGTGCATTAGGAGTATCTATTAATAGTCTCTTGCTATCAGAACCAGTAGTGGGATCCTCCATGTTCCCAGTAGTACAGCATAGATCTGAAGATGGCTCAAGATGTGCAGCTGCTCTGTTCTGCATCTGAGCATTAGTCAGATATGTATGTTTTATTTTGGAATGATTAAATTCTCTTACATGCCTGTCACTTGTACTTGCATATGATACTGACTCAGGTTGGCCAGTTTCCTCTACTGGATACATAAGGTCTTCCTGAGTGTCCTTGATTTGCAGTTTTGTGAAGGTTAAAGACAGCTCACAAACTTCCTCTTCCCTAGGGACACTGCACTTTTGGACAGATGCAATGTCCTTGTATGGCAGAGACTTCAGCTCATTGGGTTCATCTGCAGGGTCCGGGTCTATGCAATTTATGGCATCGTTAATTTCTGCTTCAATTGAGTCTTCGGGGACTTCTTGAGCTTTGTACTCCAACGTGTTTTTGCTGTCACAAGAGCTGTCAGCAAATATTGCAAAGGCTGGCGGACCGCTTGCTCCTGGTGAGAGTGGCACAGGCCTGATCTCATTTGCAGTTGACTCTGCAGTGACTGCCAAAACACATTCTTCACTTAGACTGGCTCTTGGCTTTTTTTCAAAACCTTTTGGAGAAAGATTCTCACTGAAAATAGGTGTTTGTCTTATGACAATGTCACTATATTTGATCAAGAAGTCCTCGCTGTCTGAGCATTTGCCCGGAAAATGTACAGTGTTAATGACTTGCCTTTGGTGTTCCTGAAGCCTGTTAGTGGATTGAGCAACTGCTAACTGAGGCATATCATCTTTGATCTTCAGATTCCCAGCAGCTTCAAAGGATATATCGCTATTAGTTGAAGACTTCTGTTGAGTAGCAAGGCACAAAGATGTCTCACTGTTTTCTTTATTTTCTAGGTTTTCAGTGTCTTCTCTCTGGGGTGTCTGATCCTCTTTGTCCTTATCTCCATGATGCCGGTGCATTTGCGTTCTCTTCTGTAGGGTCTTCTCCAAATTGCCATGTTTTTCTTCATTTGTCATTTCAAGGATGGTTTCACACTCGATTCTTGCCAGGAATATTTCAAATGCAGTCTGCTTTGTTTCCTCATTGTTTCTCTTTTTGACAAGTGAAAACTCTGTTGCTGTTGTTGCAATGTAACCTATTTTCTCCAGTATTGTTTTTACAATGTCATCTGGGAGCACAGATTGAATATAGTAGACAAAATTACCGGTGAATGTCTGAAACAGAATGCAACATTGAAAAACAGATGAACACTGGGGGGGTGAGGTGGAGGGAAGTGTGAGAGACTTCCTAAAAATCAAAAGTACTTCAAAAATTACTTAAATCTTTTAAAGAACTATGTTTCTAAAAGTCTGAATTTTGAATTGACATGTGAGGCTTTTCTAACAGCATTATTTTGTCAGCCTCTCAAGCATTATAGCTTTGCTATAGCACATTAATTTCAGTGAAGTTATGCCAGTTTAAACCTGCTGAGATACTAGCTAAGAGCATCAATATTCAAAAAGGAAGAGAGTAAGAAAATCATTTTAGTCAAACTAGAGAAACTCAGAAATAAGTCTTATGTGCTCTACTGAAGAATGGAAGACTTTTAAACAAATGAAGATTCATAGAATAAATCACTGAGGTCTAATCTTTTCCTAAAGAAACAGACGTGCTGCACTCACTGTTAATCGTATTTCTTAATTGGTGACAACACTGTAACATTTTCTTTTTCCATGGTTCAGACTCCTGCTGTAACTTTACTACCCCCAAATTAAGTTGCCATTTCTTTGAAAGCACCTTTTTGAAGGGAGACTATTCTAGCAGAAATATTGCCAAAACATGATCTCTTTGCGTAAGCTGTCTGTAAAACATGACTTGAATAAAATGCCGCTGCTGTGTAACAACTTAAAAAATCATTCAACATTTGCTTGGTTTTGGAGCTACCCCAGGCATGAGGCCTAGTTCATAAACTGGAAGTGGTTTTTGGTTTTGTCTGAAATGCTGTGATAGAAGAGACTATGTTGACCTAAGCATGATCAACTCCAGGCAAGTCAGAACAGAATGGAGGTAGGAATGCAAAGTCAAGACTTCCAGAATCAGGGTACCTTAGTTTCAGGCTGCCCAGCTTGAGACTGACTTACCTACTTCCTAAGGCTGAGATCTAAGCATTGGTCTCACAAGCACAAGCTTGGGGGAGAAAAAAACTGACCCCCCAAAAGGCCATTACCCTAAAAGGCCATAGTATAATGTAGGACTGAGCGTTAGTCCATTCTCAGATAAATTTGTCAACAGTGCCTTTCACTCCCCAGCTTCTGTTCCTTCTAGAGGGGAAGTGAGGAGCAGGCACTGGGGTGGGGTGGGGGTGACATCAGAGTGGGTGAGAGGCAGGAAATGTGAACTAGTATTCCGCATACGACCGGTAGCTTTTTATCAAACCTGTATGTACACAGGATACTGGCTGTTCTCCAACTTGTGCCTTCCAGTAGAATTACTTCAAGCCTTCAGCAGGCTGTCTTGCCCTTTGGATTACCCACAGTGGTGTTCAAAGTTTGATTTTAATGAAGCCTAGGATTCTTGTGTTATGAAAAGCTGAGCCCACTAACTGTAGACCTGACTATCTTATGTTTTGCCCTGTTTTAGGAAGATGAATGAGGAGAATAGAAATCCACAGCTGTCTGAGAATCCGCAGATGGGACCTAAGGGCAGGAAGAAGGAAAGAAATGGCTTTATCTCACCAGCACCTGTTGCTGTAGGAAGGGAAATAAGTTTGCATCTTGGGTGTTCAGGGATTTTGTTTAAATACAAGTAGATTTTGCATGTGTTGAAGATTGCGGTCCCTTCTGGCCAATGAGATGTGCTCAGTGTGCTAGGGAAGAGGGGTAACCTTGACCACCTTGCTGCAAAAAGCAGCAGCATTTCCTCTTTTGAAGGTTTTCCTACCCACTTCTCCAGCTGCAGTCACCAGAGCTAGGATAGGTGGTAAAATCACTGGACCAGAGAGACATTGCCCACCTGGCCTTTGGCATCAAACTGTTAGCGAAAGTGATAACTAATGCTAAAAAGCATTCCCTCCTCATAGGCAAATTAAGGTTAAAACTCAGAGTAATGAGAGTCTAAGCCTTTCATTGTACCTTTTTACTTCTTTACTGTCTCACGATAACCGAAGGTCTCTGTTTCCAAATCCCTGAACTGCTCAGCACTGCTGGGAAGGCCCCGAAGGCCCGGCCTTGGCGAGGACAAGGCCTGCAGCGGCCAAGGAACACCTCGCAGCACCCTCGCACTGCCTGGGGCACCCCTAACCCATTCAAAACCAGCTCCTAAACGCTGCTCCGGACTCCCCGGGCCGCAGGCGCCACTGCCGTGCCTCCTGCGCCACAGGCCCGGGGAAGAGGCCTCGAAACCCCGCGGCCGCCAGGCTCCGAGGCCGGACAAGCCCTCCTCAGGGCTGGCTGCGCCCCCCCGCCCGCGCTCCGCGGCGCTTCCCTACCTTCAGCGACCTGATCTCCTTCCGCCATGGGGAGAGGAGCAGGTTGACGCAGAGCAGCTCCAGCACCTCCAGCGCCTTGAGCAGATCGCGGAGGACGCTGCCGCCCCGCTCGCCCCGGGCCCGCCGGCACCGCTCCGCCACGCTGCACACGTCCAGGGCGCCGCGCCGCCCTGGGTCTAGCAGACGTCGCGCCCTCGCCTTCAGGGAGGCCTCGTCGCACACCGCCAGCTCCCCCTCCGCCCCTCGGGCCGCGTAGTAGGCCAGGTAGTCCCGCAACACCTCCTCCTCGGCCGCCGCCGCCGGCTCCTTCATGGCGGCGCGAGACCGGCCGGGCCGCCCGCCCGCAGGCGCTGCCCCCTCCCGGCCGCGGCGCCACTCGGCTCGCCATTGGCCACTCCGCCGGCGGACCGGGCGGTCAGTGGTGTCCCGCCGTGTCAGTCAGGGCAGGGGGCGGGCGCCCCGGCGAACTGAAAGCGAAAGGCGGGAGGGTAGAGGGGACGGTGCCGCGCGGGGCGGTGCAGTGCAGTGCACGGCGCTGCGCGCGGGCGGTCGTCGCCTCAGCACGGGCGCGTGGCGGTGTCGCGCGAGGCGTCGTGTGAGGGCGGCCGCGCCGCCGGTGCCACCGCGCTGAGGTACGAGCTCTCGTTCCCCGCTCCGCGGCTCCGGCAGCGCTGCGTTGCCGACCTCCCCGAGCCCTCTCCTGTCTCCTTCCTCTGCCGTGGCCCCGGCTGCTCTCCCCGCCGGCCACGAGCCCCCGGAGGGAGATGTCCACTGTGGGTGTGGGCCTGGGAAGGTGAGGCCCTGTGCTCAAGGGCTGGTGTGAGGATGAAAGCTGCCTTAATGGTAATTGTGCTGTGGAGGGAAATGAGACCATCTGTAACATAGCGTGTTCCTTGTGCCTGTTGTTCTTTTTGTTGTATGTTGCCTCTGAATTCCTGACGAGGTTTGGGAAACAGTCAGCTGAAACAGACTTGTGTCTTCTGCTATGATGGCTGAAAAGTTTCCTGGAATGGGTTTGAAATGGAGGTCGTGTCCAGCAGCTGGGAAACAAACCTGATTTTGATCCAGATGATTTTGCTAATCTTGATTTTTGGAATCTGAATTTTAGAGTCACTTCCTATGGCTGCTACGATGTGTGCCTGTGTGATTTCATAAATTAGTGCCGGCATTGGCCTCCCGTGACCTTAATTTTTGTTGTAGACCAGCTGGGCTGGTGTCTTCAGCGTGTCTCCATTGACTTGATTTGTTGCAAGTGTGAATTTGACTTGATGTTTTTTTAATGGCTCATCTTATTATAGATTGTCTTCATTACATGATAGATTTTAAAATGAATATCTGTCTCCCTGTTAACCACTGGGAATGTACAGCTTCTCCTGATTAAGGGAAATCTCAGGCTTACTTGACCGCAGTCCTATTTCTTTTCTTGCGGAAAGTGGCTGTGTGGTGTTGCAAACAAACTGTTTTTCTCTCTGACTTTCCAGGCAAGAGGGCTTTCCAAAAACATATGCTTTTGATCGTCATTCCAAGTGAAATGTCATTAGGAAATAGTTTTGTAGAATTTGTGTATGGATCATTGCTATATAAAAATTGCTGATCTAGCCAAGAGGGAAGGGGGGACAAATCCCCATGCTACCACCACATGTTAAAATGAGGCCATCTGGCCATCTGCTGCAATGTCTGAGTTTCCTCCCCTACCATATGTGCATGCATACACAGACAAGCTTCGCTGTGCTCTTAGTAGGGTGCCTGCAGGCAGCTCAGCTCTCTTCTTGCCATATGCAAAACTTTAGTGACCCAAATGAGAGGGTTGGATTTCATGTTTCTGCACACCCACTCCCAGGGGGGAGGGGGATTGGATTCTATAAACTTTGCAGTTCTCGTTAACATATAGAATAGCTGCATTTTGTTAAAGCCTGGTGCGTTGTAGTAGAATGATACCGGGAATCTTGCTTTGTTGCTGGTTCTTTTGAGCGTTTCACTTTTCAATAAAGCGTATTTGCATAATACAGTAAATACAGTTGTCTCTTCTATCTCGCTATCACTGCGTTGTTATTCTCTGAATTAGTTTCCTAGTACAGCCTCTGAGGATGGGATTTATGTTCTGTGTTTTGAAGGTCCTAATACTTTAAAAGCCTGTTCTCTAAAAGGGAAGCTTAATCACTTCCCTGGCATATGTGTGTGTGGTACCAATCCCATCACTGCCAACAGAGCACAGTACTCGCCCCTGACCCAGGTGCTTGAAAGTCCACTTGCAGTTCCCTGAGCCATGAGGTCTCCCATCTTGCTCCTCCTTCTTCAATGAGATTTTGAAATGTTTTGCAAAGTAGTTTTGCTCTTTCCTGGGTGTAATAATTTTGTTTATTACTGATTTCAGTCTTCTGCAGAAATATAAAATCCTGCTAGGAGCAAAGCTGTGACAAAATAATCTTAATTTTTACAGGGTTCTTTTACTGCTTTATTGTCATTTGAATTTAAATTTAAAAAAAAGTCTCTCCATTGTGAATGTATTAGGTTCATTTGGAGTGTAACAGAAGACAGAATCTATCAAAAAGTTGTTTGGTTTTTGTTTTTGTTTTGTTTTTAAAGACTATAGCAAGGCAAAAGCCTGGTCATTAGTCCTAGGAGAGAAGAGGAATTTGGTAGAAAGGAATGGCCACTTCCAGCTGTGCATGCAAACTGTTGCTGTTTCCCTGAAGTTCAAAAGACACAATGCCAATACCTAGTGAATTGCATCAGGCTATATACCTGACTCTTTTTTTCATTGTAGTTGGGCTGATGTAGGCAGAGGAGGGTTATCAAAACAATATTGATAGGAGATGCAGGAGAATGAATGAGAGAATCAAGGCATTAGACCCAAAACATGAAGGGACTACTGTGGATGCTTCTAGGTTCCTTAAAGCTTTAACTTTGTTTGTGCCTCTGCTGGACATGGAAGCTATTTTGCTTGTTACTTTTTCTTGCTTTAGTGGAGGTGAGAATATATATGTGTATGGACCTGTCTGAAATCCGAGCTGTGAATTTATCATATGCTTATGAGTTCAGTAGCCAGTGTTCAAGCATATATTACTGTGAGCTGTGGAAAAGGGAAATGAATATGAACTTTGCTAGCTGAGAAGAAGTTTTAATGCAGGAGATGCTGTTGGGGATTCAGAAAACATGGATTTAGTTTCTGATCTATCTACAATTCCCACTTCACATGTAGCACATAACTTCAGTGGAGCTGAAGGTGCTTGGATATAATTGTGATGATGAGTATTTTCGCTGAAAACTTTTTGCTGTGACAACAGTATGGTGTTAGAAATCATGTAGTTCTCAGTGGGTCACTAATGTGGTCTGGGCTAAGAGAATCTTCTTTTCCCAGAGGGTATTGGCAGAACATCTAGGGTTTTGAGAGCTGCTAATATTAAGTGACAAAAGTACAACTGCCAATTCCCAGGCCACGAAGCAGCATCAGACAGTGTCAGACAGTGATAAAGAGAGGACATGGAAAGCTCCACTAGAAGGAGAGGACGGAAACTTGGCATTTCTGTTCTTGGTAACTTGTGGAATCTTTCTGTACAGTGTATAAAATACTAATTCTCCATTTCCCCTCAATTCTAATCTCTCATTTCTATGTGGCAATGGAGAACAACTTTCTATTCTCTGTCATGCAAACCCAAGAAAAATAACAACCAAGCCTTTTAACTTTCTTGTTCCTTTTCTCTAGGCAATCAGGTTTGTCAGCTCTCCTTGACTTGTAGAGCCTCAGCCTGGACTTGGTTTCCTAACAGAGCAGTAGTGAGTGGAGAGCTGTTTTGAATGTTTTAAGAATAATAGCCCTGTTTATGTTCCCAGGCTGTTGTTGTTAGTTTTTCTTCTTTTTCCTAGTAGTATGAAACTATTGGCTCATAGTTAGCCCATATTTGTCTCAGTCTAATTTTTCAGACATTCTCCTGCAGTCTAACAGGTCACTGTGTCATGCATTTGTGAATTTGAGCCTACATTTCTCAAGTGCCGGAATTGTATTTGTGTTTGCTGAGTTGCATCTTGTTCTTTCCAGGCAGTTTCGCTGTCTCTTCAAATTCCAGTCCTGCTCTCCTACATACTCCTGCCTCTCCTAGTTTAATGTAATTTGCTGATTTAATAGGTCCATTCTGTCTCAAAGCTCTGAAATCCAGCAACACTATTTTCATTAGGACATAGGTGATCCCACCTGATGCATCCTTTCAAACTAACACAGAGCAATTGATAAATACTCTCTTGTATGATGATTACTATTTTAATTTACAGAAATCTGTGGTTATAACTATATGTAGAGAGTATTTCTCTAGTTTAAGGAGGGGAATGATTTGTCGAGCTGTACCATGACCAGTTAGATCAGTTTGATGTGGTTTCCATTCAGGAAGCACACTGTTACTCACCTTGCTGTGCTAAAAAATTCATTGTTTTGAGTATTTCTGGGAAGATTGGCCTATTACGTCCTGGGTTTTCCTATTTTTCCTTGGCGGTATGTTGCAATTTTCCAGGCTCCTGACCTTAGTCATTTTCAGAGGTACCTATGAATGTTTTTGTGAGGGTTTCTGATGCTTCTTGAAATGCCTGAGAGTATTCCAAGGCACTGCAGCAGTATTGCAGACTTTTCCCTTCCTGCTCTTGCTGAGCTGGGCTGATCCTGGCTGGGCACACGCTGACTTGTCCCCCTGAGCAGGAGAGACCTGACTGCTCCGATGGCTGCTTATTCCTGTGATCTCTGACAAATGTAAAATCCAAATGTAAGTGGCTGAAGCACAATGTTGCTTAGTCAACAGTTGCTTAGTTGCCTGATTAACAGGAGGCTAAAGGCTGTGGGTAGTCCCAAAGTGATACTGATGCAATAAAAAGCACAGAAACTATATTGAATACATGTATGTTCTTTACTAAAACTTTTGTGTAAAGATCAGTATACTAAAAATCGAAGCAAAAAGAGACTACAGAAATACAGTATTGTTATCACATAGCAAGAAACAGCATGTCCAACAATTTTTTTTCTGATATTAATCATGTAATAAATGAAAGGCCTGTGTTAAGCCTGTTTTAGGACTGGCATTAAAATTATGTGAGAGTTTAGGATAAAATCTGATAGGAGGATATGAATTTCTTAAGAGGAGCATCAGGGGACACTCTGTCAACTTTGCTGAGATTTATCTGGGATGTTAAATGTTCTCCAAGAAATGAAAACATGTTCTGATTGCATCATTATGAGAAATGTCAACACTGTTCTAGTAGTAGCAGCGGAAGCTGTTAGAGCGGCTTTAGAGCTATAAACTTCTCTTTCTGGTATTGTCTGTTTGCAGAGGTATATGGGTTGGATTTATAAGCTTTTTTCCCACAACTTCATAGGATATCACCTAGTTAAAAAGATTAACAAGAGTACAAAATTCTAAGCCACTCTTGCAAGTGATCACGGTAAGGTATCACTGAAGGTAGCATACTCTGCTTTTAATTCACAGTTTGTTTTTTAAAGATATTTGTTTGTAATGAATGACATAACCTATGCATTTAGTGGTAACTTAGAAAAATGCTACAGTATGGAAGCGTGTGTTTTGGTTGGCATCCATATCCATGTGACAAAGAAGCTGGGATTATTTTGATGGACGAGTCCCTCATTGTGAACTCTGTGTAGCGTGATAACTAGATGACTTGACTTTATGAAGTGGTATACCACAAGAGGGAGTAGACAGCTATTTGTAAGTAATGTACATACAATTCAGATCGCAATGCTAAGGATGTGTAACTGTTATCAAATGGTGCAAGACTTTGATTA
This sequence comes from Phoenicopterus ruber ruber, assembly GCA_009819775.1. Lineage (NCBI taxonomy): Eukaryota > Metazoa > Chordata > Aves > Phoenicopteriformes > Phoenicopteridae > Phoenicopterus > Phoenicopterus ruber. Next base: position 13,670,453 of record CM020227.1, read on the forward strand.
GTTTTCTATAATCTTAGTAATGCATTTCTATCATGAGGTAAAATACAAATCTCCCATTTTCATCAGAAGCCTGCTTAAAATTAGCTTATTTTGTAAACCACAGATAGAAAGTTAGTGGAAGGTCATGAAATTCCTGTCAGGTTAAAAGCCAGCCAGGTTGAAAGGATTTCCCAAAATGCACAGAAACTGTAAACATCTGTAACAGAGTAGAGGCTTGCCTGCCAGATGTGAAAAGCCCTCTGTGCTTGTTTTCAGAAGAACCTTCAGGTTTGCCATGTTACAGGTAAAAGAGAGACTTGCTTTCAGGAAAAAAAAAAAAAAAAAAAAAATCACATTTGCCTTCTAATATTTGTTTATTAGATTTCCCCCTCAGCCTCCCCAGTAGCAGCCTGAAGTAAGCAGGGTCTGGTCCCAGTGCCTTACCCTGTTCTAGGCAGATCTCCAAGAGCTGCAGGAAGACACAGCTATGAAAGCGTGTCCTATTCCGGATAAATAAACCTCTGTGCTTTCCTTCACTTTTTATTTTCCTGCCAGTAAAACTGACTGGTACATTTCTATGTTGGTTTTCATTTCTGGCCCCTAATAGATGGTGTAGAGTTTTGTTTCTCTTATTGCAGGATACTTTGCATACCACAAAACTGGTTGCACTAGTACTTTATATAGAGGAACAGTTCTGTCTGTTAAAAATACAAATGTGGAATATAGCCTGCATTCTGGCAATGCCTTCCAGCAGTTTTGCAATGAATTTTTGTTGTTTTGGGTATAGTACACTGAGAATATTTATAATCTTGCTGAACTGCAAAAGAATTCTGTTATTTTAGCAAAATACATATTTACTCTCATCTACTTAGCAAAAAATGCACACTTACCTTATCTCATCATGTGCATATGACTCAGTAATGGTATAATTTATACAGCAGTAAGAACCATATAATTACTTCCCATCTAAGTATTAATTATAATTGTGTCAATCTTTGGAGTGTTGAATGATGATTACAGTTGAAAATTATTTAGTATTTACAGAAAATCTAAGTGCAATTTTAATAATTTGGATGATGCTTCCTTTTAAACACAATTATATATTTACTATACTCCTTTTTACATATCCTTCAGTGGGGGTAGTAAACTGAAGTCCATTTTATCAGTGTAAAAAAGATTTTTTTTTTCAGTGAAAATACCCCTAAGAGCTTTAGTGGGGATGACCCTCTGATAACTCTGCTAACTAGTACTGGTTGAAGATATACTTTAGTCCTTATGTGGAGATAGGGTGCTTGTGTACCCTGTAAGATTAAACTCTCACATCTGCAGTTTACCTCTGCTGTTCCTGCTAGTGTGTCTCTCCAACTTGTACGCATTTATCATGCATGTGTGCGAAGTCCAGGTCTACAAACAAAGGCTAGATTTGTAGGTAGCAAAATTTCAGTGAAAAGGATCATGCCTAATAGAAGAGGTTTCTGCACAAAGTGAGGTTCTCTGTTACTGTGCATGCCAAGTCCAGCATCTATTATTTACATCACACTAATGCAATTACTAGAGGTCAAGGTCCTTTGTAACACTACAGGCTCCTTACTGAAAAAAGAGACCAGTTAGTGCCTGAAAATGCAGTCATGCATGGGAATCGGCATGAAGCATCTTCTGGGATTCCAGACACTGCCCTTCCCTTGGCTGTATCAAGTCCCCGTGAAGGGCAGGCAGCTCCCAGGCCTGCACACAGCTGTAGTACAGCTTTTGTAAGTAAAGCCAATTGGTGTTTGGGGATCTACTGCCACCTCTCCAGCACTTGCCGCTGGTTTCTTTTGAGGAAGACTTACAGCAGGCTTTGCAATGGTCTGGAAAGCCTGGTACTGGCCAGGCTTTCCAAAGGAAAAATGTGACTATCAAAATATTATTCTCCTTTTTCTTTTGCTCCTATATGGTACTGATAGTTGTGTTTTGCAGGCAGTGTCCTGTCTCTGTCTACGGAAATACATATTTAGACAAAGAATTATTTAAAAATGCTTTGTTGCCAAGACACTGAATGAAATGTACTAGTGACACCTACAAAGACAACAAAATGCTCTTCTTCTTCCTTCTGCTCTAAAACATGCAAAGTATCATAAAATCAACAAGTAGGCTTGACTGGATAACATGTATCTACATTAAGAGTGGCTGATTGCAATGTGTTTTGAAATGCTTCAAAAAGGTCAGATGCACTGCTTGTCACTGCTGCTCTTTTATGCTGTGTGATATCATGGAATACTTCGAAGCACAAAAAGGGAAGTTTAGGTAAACTTTCAAAATTCATTGTAAAAAATAAAATCCCATTGCATCCCTGTTTAAAGATATAAAATAGGTAAAACTTTCAGAGGTTTTATTCTTGAATTTAAATGTTTTTGTTGGTCTGAGTTCTTCAGAAGAATTGAAGGAGAGAACCACTTTTATTCACATGATTTGGTTCAGAAGGGTCTGACAGTCAGTGGAAGAATTTTTCAGTACTTCCATTGGAACAAGTGGGATGGGGATATTCTGTTCACACACCACTGTCTCGTACAGGGGAGCGGCCTCTAGAGTGAGAGATGACAAAGAGATGGATGAAATGGGCTGCTGCAAGTCCTGCAGCCTGACTGCATAATTTGCAGCCTGTCCTGTAGTCCCAGATGCTGCTGCTTCTTCCAGGCTAATGTTTATAGATATTTCATTTCTTTGACAAGGATCCATAAGAGAATATGGAGGGGGATCATCTGTGGGAATATATATTTGTGTTGCTCCTGGCCCCACACATTCATCGTAGCTGAAAGAAAAAAAGAATTTTTCATTAGATTCCTGTGAAAAATGCCACAGTACGTTATTTTCAGCATAACAGGGGCAGGTAAAGTGAGAAGACAAGGATCGTCTGGTGTTTTGTTCCTCAGCCCACATCCTTGCTTACCCTGCCATGTGAGACACTTGAGAGCATAATACTTAAAAGCACATCTCCAAATACCTAAAGATAATCCCAGAGGTCTCAGTGGAAGTTCAGACCCCATCCTCCTGCATGAAAGTAACATCCGTGGCAGCACTGTTCAGCTGAGATGCCTGGGGATAAGCCCAGCTCCTTACAGCTGGTTATGCAGGAGCGGGAGGAATAACACTGCTGGCTCACACAAAGCTGTGTGTGCTGCACCAGTCACTGTAAGTGCAACACAGTGTTCATTCCTGCTCCCAGCTGCTTGTAAGTAGCCAAGTGAGAAAATGGCTGGGGGGAAAAGGAAGTGGTGTTGCCATTTTAGTTATGAAATAAGGTATAGAGAGCTTTAGATGGAGCCTAGAGTATCACATCAAATGCTGTCCTCCTGACTCACGGGTCTCTGGTGCTCATCCAGCAGGTACATGTGGTGGGTTGTCTGGGTTGCAGATCTGTGCTGGCAGGGGCAGCAGGATTTCTTGCTGAGGTGCAGAGCTGTGATGAATAGTCTTGACAGACTCATGCTGGCCATTGTGAGACTCGGCAGACTACCCGTCATGCCCCTCCCGAAAAGACTGATTTGTGGGGTTTCTGTGAGGAGCCAGCTCAGGTCTATCCAGACTTTGTAGTTCTGTCTGTGCTACCAAGCTAGAGCCAAGGGCAACTATTACTTCCTCACTCCAGTACCCTGCTCAGTGCTTGCTGTCCCGGTGTGAATGCAGACAGGCACCTTAGCTTGGACTGCACAGCCTAGGGAGGCCCATGAGGGGTAAATAATGAGCCTGGATAGACCAGCGTGTCTTTGTGCTTGTGTTTTCCCATGTTCTGTGGTGCAGGAAGGGGATGGGAATAAACGGAGACAAGAGCAGGCTCCCTGCATTTGTACTGCTGGCACTGCCCAGCCCTCTGAGCCTAAGGGCTCTGCAGAGATTGCATTGTGGCCCCAAGGAGGGCTGAACCAGAACTGGTGAATCTGGTCTGTTATCTGGGTGGTCCACTGTCTGTCTATCCTAGCATCACCTGTTTGTCCACAAACTAAAGCTGACTCCATTTTTGCTATCAAACCAGCCCAGGTCTAGTGGTCTGAAGGAAGGTCCTGTTTTCCTGGCTCACTGGCTACAGGCAAGAGTGAGGAAGAGTCATAACATCATGACCTTAAATGTTGGACCTGCTTTGTTTGTGGCTACCTTGTTTAACTGTTTCAGGATCATTTTAAATCCAATTCTGATGGGGGAAATGTTTCCTGTAAAAAACCTTTGCCTACTCAGTTAACCTGAAAAAAAATTCTGCTGGAGCCAGACAAATTAAGAACCCATTTCCTCAACCACACTAAATGCAGAGCTATTAAGAGCTAGGATATTTCCTGAAACTTAGGATATTTAGCATATGTCTTCCCAGTAGACTGCAGGCAGTCATTCTGCCCCCTGTAATTGTGTTACTGCCAGGCTAAACCCAAGCTAATAAACCCTACTTGTAGATTATAAGTGGCTTGCAGCAGGGCAGCTTGCATTGGTTAGAGTGAGCTCAAATCTACTGCAATCAACCATGGAGGCCCTGCCTTAGAAGAATACTTGGTTCTGCTGCACTCATTCATACCTTTCCCTCGGAGCGCTCCTGATGATTTTGATGGTATTGTTCCTAGTCTGGGTGATGGAAGTGGTTTTTGGGGAAGGGAAAGGTAAGAAAGTGAAATCTTAGTACTAGGTTACTAAATAACTCAAATATCCACAGGTGTTTTTATTTTTATATTCATGAGGACAATGGTTTTAAATTCAGACTAAAAAATTTTGATTTCCCCATCAGAAAGAATGGTATTTAAAAACATAACTCTGTTCTGAAGATCCTGAATAGGGCTGCTAGATACTTCAGAAACAAGTCCCAGCACATAGGAGGTCGAATTGTTTTTGTGTAGCATGTGGAAAAGATTTCAGTCCAGCCTCTACTAAGCCCCGGCAGCTTTCAAGCATACCTGATATTCTTTTAAAAGATCTTAGACCTCAGTCAGAGATCGAGGACCTGATGTCCTCAACAATTCATGAACTCAGTGAGAGTAAAGGAAGAGCCACTCTTTGCAGGATTACTTACTATGAGCTGCATCTTTACTTAATTTACATTTTGCTGACCCAAAGCCCAGTGAATTTGTTTAAAATCTTTCCACAGATTTTGACTGACTTAATCAGGCTAATGAAGAGCACCTACTGGGTCCTGTTACCATAGTAAAAGAGTTTCAGTTTTGAAAAGCCCACAGTAATGCGAGTGTCAAGGTGGAAAATTTTGAATCCTTTTGCTGAGACACAAAAGTGCAGAAGCTTCTCTGTCTCCTGATTCTGGGCCCAGGCCCAGCTTAAGGGAAATCTGCCACTGACCTAAAGGAGAAGTGGGCACAGTATGAACCTTTTACTTCCTGTTGTTATCTATCATCTGCATTTCTTTCTCTTGGATTTAATGTAGTATCTTTTGTGGACCGTAGCTCAGCTCTGGAGAACTAAAATGCTCAGTGGGATAAATAGCGAAATGATCTTTTGTGAAGGAGACTTTTAAGCATCAAGACAAACTGGTAGTAAATTATGGTATTCAAGACCTGTCATTTTAGTGTTTAGTTGCAAATACCAATATATTAGTGTTAGGGCACTTTTTCTTCATACATATGATGGATAAAAAATAATTCTCTCTTTTTCTCCAAACTCCAATGCGAGTAATGTTCCTCCCTTCATTTTTGGCAATTAAGATCACATTTTAAAAATTGAATAGGGCAGTAAAGAACACATGCCAGATTTTCAATTAAATAACTTTTTGGCACCTTCACAGCTGTACCTACAGATCGTCATGGCCAAGGAGGCAACTACAAATCATTCAAATAGCTTTTTTTTTTTTAAAATAACTTCTTGTATTTCATTAGCAATTTATGATCTTGATACTCAGTTTCCCATATTCTCTTCTAAGCATGGTATCTTTGCTTGTAATGCTGACCTTGCAAATAGCTATTGCTATGATACTAGTAGTGGACGCTACAGATAAGGTTCCTAGCATTTTATGTTGAGGATAGAAAGGAGATGAATTAAGGTCACACAAGCAACTCTAACTTTGTATTTTTTTCCCTGGCTTCCAAGTATTTTGTGGTTGTTTGTTTTTTTTTTTGTTTTTCCCCTCCTCTGTTTAACAGCCTCAGTAATTTGGTTGTGCTTTCAGAGTGCTGTTACAGAGGTATTCCTGCAGTATAACTAATGAATTATCAACACTACAAGCATGAATTTTATTTTGAAGTCTCTCCTTTAAAGAGACCATAATATGTAAACTTATAAGTCTTTTACTGGATTTTTTTTTTTTATTAGAGGATTCTAAGCAAGTATTATAAGAAGTAATACACAGTTTGACAGGCACTCACTGTCCATGTATGTTGGTGGTTGGGAAATCATTCCTCAAAAGATTTAAAGGATTACTTATAAAAATTGTAATAGCAATCGTTTCTTGCAGTTGATGACCATGTATAGATGCGAGTGATACAGGACTAAATCCTTACTGTTGTCTTAAAATAAAGCTTCATGTTTGAGGAGAAGAGGCAAATGGACTCTTGCATTTTACTGCACTGAGGCGTGTATCATGAACTAAGTGGTACTACTAAGTTGTCCTGCAGTGTGAGGTCTGCACCTTTGATGCAGCTTTTAGGTTTCTTTCTTTTTACTTGCAAACAGCGCAAACTAGAATAGAATGAAGGAGCTGCTTTCTCATCAGCTAGTATGGAGACCTCGATACCAGAGGGGCCAAGAGGTAGTGTGTAATGATGGCTACCACTAAAAAGAACCAGTGCATCCATAACAATCAGTAATGATGATTCCTAATATTAAAATTATACTGTTACATGCAAGTCACTTAAGTATGGTAACTAATGGTCTTGATTTCATCTGAGAAGGTGGCAGCTGTAAAGGTCAGTGATGTGTAAAGCTGTGGTTTCAAGATGAGCCAATGTCCACGTCATTGAAAGGAAGTGTCTCCTGCCCTGTTGCATACTCCCACTGTGTTCTTTGCGCTACTTCCTCCAAACCATGATCCTCAATCTGGAGCTAAATAGGCAAAAAGATTGTGTGCATGGGGGTTTTTGTGTGTGTGTGTAGGTTTTTTTGAAGGTTTTTGTTGGTTTATTTTGTTTTGGTGGGGTTTTCTGGGCTGGATTTCTACTGATTTAGCTACCTAAGTTGGAAGCTCACAGCATAGTCAGATGGGCATCAATGCAACGCAAGGGAAGTAGAAGAGATGGGGGAAGTGGGCTAGGTCTTAGACCACAGCTCACAGGCAGAACTTCTTAGCCATATCATAAAAGTGCAACCTCAGTAACTGCTAAAGGAATGACACCTACATATATATGTGTATATATAGATATGTTTTGCAACTGAAAATGCAAGAGCATGGAGCTTGCATGACTTAAGTGGAAAAACAAAAATACTTGTTAGTCTCTTGCAAAAAATACAATGATAGTTATCTTTTATCTGAGAGATTCAGTTCTGTGAAGTTATTGTACATGTAAAAAGTAGCTGATGCTTGAAGTTCAGTACAGCAGTCACAGGAAAATCCTTTTAGACAAGAAAGCAAATGCTTTTGAAAAGTATTATGTTACCATAACTTAATAATGGACTACAGGAACTCATTACACTGCATCTCATGAATATCACGCGTCTCTCTTTCAGCCCTGAAAAAAATCTTTGGTTACAGTACTTATGGTGAATTCACTTTAATCTGTTATTTTTTCGAAAATTATATTATCTTAAGGTTCAGTGTATCTTACAGGCAGTCATGAGAAGAAAGAAGTTAGTGACCATGAAATGTGCTGTGCCTACGTTGGGTTTTTTTTTTGCCCTTGTTTCTTGTCAGAATAACTTCCTTGTCATTGTAGACTATGCTATTGAGTTTTTAAGGGATAATTATACTAGGAAAGGCAAGGAGGGCTGATGTCTGTTAACATCATCTTATCGCATGTAAATGTGATCTGCAAAGAGAAGAATGTTGCTTAAAAAATACAGCAGCTCTTCAAGCTGACCTTGTTGACTCAGAATGGTGGTGGGGGGGGGGGGGGATAACTTCATGAATTTGTCAGGTCTCATTGCAGTAAGTATTAGGATACGTTTGTTGCTAAGGAAACCCAAAAGAGCTTATTTAACTAGCTGTCATTCATAAATTATGACGTACTCTCTGGGGAAAGAAGAAGATTCTACTTACAGAATTTTTTAAGGTGCAAACAATAGCTAGTGAAGAAAAGGCAAATCTGGGGAATGAAGAATTCTTCTTTGTGAAATAGATGTCTTCTTGTTTACTTCATTCACTTGTTATAACTCTACTAAAATTGCTCCTGTTGCATTGTGTCCATTTTGCTGGTGACCTACTGTCTTCTTTTAATAATGGTAAAGAGAATCACTAAATCTGGAAAATACGTGTGCTGACAGGTTTAAGCTATGATGAAAGCAACACAAAGGATGTTTATATGATGTTGTTACCTAATAAAGAAAAGCTGAAATTAGAACAAATATACTGTAACTCTCTAAAAAGAGGATCAAAGGAAAAAAATAATGATATGCTTGATGACCATGTAAGTAGTTCAGCTGATGATGCTATATCTGATTGTGCAATCTACTAACAGCTGGGTTTGTAGAACAGCAGCTTGGAAATCTGTTGGTGTTTCCTTTGATGTGTTTTTTCTTAGCATACATATATTCTTTGGTGACGTATAACTACCATGAGGAAATGTATCATTTTTGACAGAACTGCTCTTATAGTGACATATGTCATGAGACAGGATATTTTTCTAGGTTTATTTTTGATACTAACAGTTTCCATTTGAGATACTAGGTGCATTTACTGACTATATTTTGACTTTTCTTTTGCATGCTTTGTCAGTGATTTATTAAGCATTAGTTTAATTTTTTCATATAATAACAACCCATTCCATATTACTGATTGTCTCAGTCATTCACTTTAGTTTAATTCTTGAACAGTGACTTAGAATGAAGAGCCAAAACATCCTTCTTTTTTAATAAAGAAATAGCTCGAACTGTTGGGGCCTAGTAATTAGGAGAATGATAGTGCAAGAATAAGCAAATGTAGTTAAGTGGCACCTCCTCCTCTACAGTTTCAGTCCTCCTAGTTACTGTGTTAGTATGAAATCAAAATCCATCTGTCTCTGGGTCTGGATAATATTACATGAGAATGTTTCACTATGACTGATCCCAAATTACAGTGGGTGAGGGGGGTAAGCAACAAACATGCAACACCTAGAGATAACAGCCCGCAGTGTCAGCCAAGACAGGGCCCTGAAGGAATGATCCAATGCTCCATAAAATCACTGGAGTATTTTCTGGGAATGTTTTGTCACGTATGTTTGAAATGTGGCTATTTAAACAAGGGGGAGACTTCTCTTATGGTACTCTGGAGGAACCTCTCTCTTTATTAGCTGTAGAGTGATGCTGATCTCCTAACTTAATTGACTTTTAAGCTCTGAGAGGTGTGGTAAATGCACCTCCAAGGTGCCTGCCTGATCTTGGAGAAGGTAACCATGAACAAATAACACTGTTATTTTCTATTTTAATGTTTTTAAATAGTAAAAAATGTAACTCAAGGTATTGTTCAAGGAAACATCTATGGCTTAAGTAACTTAACCCTTGAAGAGACAGGAAACCTGGAATTAATTTTTTTCTGCCTTTTTTAATGTTATTTCTGGAATTTCCCATTTCCCATTCCCCACAACTACAATAGGACTATTTGTGTTGATAAGCACTAAAAGTCTGGGTCTTTATTCTGCACTGTGTGTCAAGATAATCTTGAGGAAGTTGTGACTCTCTAAAGAATAAATATTCCAGATGAAAAATAAAATTAAATGTAAGCAGTGTTTTCATGACAACATATACCAGATAGCATTTGAAACTGATATAATACAGTTTCAATATAATTGTGCAGCTTTAAACAATTAAATGTTTTAAATAAAACAAGTCATTCTGTGATGAAGATTTTATATGATGTATTTCAGCCTGGCATTAATTTTATATATAATAAGAACTACTTGATCATAAGCAGTGTTTAGTCTCTGGATTTCTGTAACCATTATACAGTAAATGACAGTGAAGCTATGGGCACTGGTTGAGTAATAATAATCAGTTAAGACAAATTTATTTCAAAATAATCTCTAGTAGCCTCCTAAATCATGGAGTTAATCCACAAACAGAATTCTAAACACCAATACCAATTTTTGCATGTCAGCAGGAATGCTTAGGATCTGCTAATATTTGAGGAAGTTTGCCATGTGACGTGTTTTAGGATCATATTCCTAGAAAAGGCTTTGCTTTAATTATTCTAGAAATGAATTCTGAGCAGGTGAAGGAAATACTAGCTGCACTGTGCAACAGAAAGTCTAACTACTGGGAAATTAGAGAAAAAATACTCCTTTTTTTCACTACTGTTATCAATGACTTAACAGCTTTAAGTTGTGATTGTTCCACATAGCACAATAAATTCCTGGTTAGAAATGCCTGGTGCCTCTCTTTCATCAGGTTTTTCTGCTTTCACTGCTGCAGGTTTTTTTTTATATGCAGCAATAGTTGGCACTTCTAGAGTGAAACTGGGACAGGTGTAGAGAAAGGCTGGTCAGACGATACAGCGTCCCAACAGATATTTTTGATGACAGAAAGTGAAGAGAACTTTGTTCCTTAGCCTCACAACATGCAGGCTGAGGTGCGAGAAGATTTTTGACTGCAAATACAAGAAGCAAGTAAAGAGAAAGGCATGGGTATTTAAGAGGAATGGAAATGCCACAAAAAGAAACTGTCATAAAATGGCTGTAAACAAATTTAAGCTGGAAATCAGGAGGTTGCCATAATAATTAGGAATTAGGTCTGTCCGTAGCTATTCTGGAATGAGTATATTGGAGACAAAAGACCCTTGCAAACTCTGTTATGGAACAGGTAAATTTCTATTAAAAATGATTACTTGCAGCAGCAGGGGTGGGACTAGGTAACTGCAGAAGATCCTTTCAAGCCTATATTCCTCTGACTGAAATGGCTTCCTGAAGGATGATCTGTTAGTAGAAAATAGCAAGATGAAGGCAGTCTGAGGGAAAACCTGCCCATAAAGCACATATAACTTGATGGTACTGTCACTGGTGTGGTGGCATTCACATCAGCTCTGAACCTCACTAGGGCAGGGCTCTGTTTAGAGATATACCAGTGACATCTGAAATATTAGTCTAGATACACTTGTTGGGATCTCACTTGCAGACTCTGACCTCACAAGGTCTGGCTTAATGTCGGGCACTAAGGCAATCTCCCTGTGCTCACTAGATGGGCTGTGAAATGTGGGTGTCATGTAAAAATCCCCTCACAGCAGAGAGCAACTAACTAACCAAAAAGCAATTAACTTGTTTCTATACCTAGTATTAATTACGAATAGCACTAGGATGTGAAGGGAGGGGCTTTTGAGGGTCTAGCTGGAGTTGAAAGAATTGAGTTTTATTTCATGTCATGATTTCCAGTGGATTTAAAACTGTCCTATTTCCAATGGTATTTTTTACTTTACTGACTGAAAATCTCAATGAGGGTATTGAAGTGAGATCTGAACTTAACCACAAATGTCCATCTCATTCTTTGCCAACTGTCATTGTAATGTGCCAAAAGCTACTTACCTTGCATGCTTGCAGGAAAAGTGGCCTTGGCAAAGGAATACAGCACAACATAGCAAGTTTTTATGTTAGTTTCCTGCAAGCCTAATTCTGTCTTTCAAGAAAATCTAGGAAGCTGTTTCAAGCCTTCTTCTCTCTGATACAGCTAACTTGCTCCCTCAGAAGTGGGGGATGGAAATGAATGTCTTAGAAAAGAAAGTACCTTAAGTAGTTTGGGTTTTTTGGTTTTCATATTTAGAGGGAAATTAGGGTCTGTCTTTAAGACATGACCATTTCCTTTTGCCACTTGAAAGTATTTTTTAAATGGATTTGCCTGATTAAACAATGCAGACTGAACATGGGTATTAAGAGTACTAGAATTTATCAAGTCTAAACAAGACAATTTTCTCTAGAATTGATCCTATATAGATTAGGCAAGATGACCAGATAAGGTAGCGTGAGCACACTTAAACAAGCAAAAAAAAAACCCCAATGTGTTCTAATGTGAATACTAGGATAATGGGTGACTATCAGGTTTTTATCATAGAGCGCCCTGCAGGACACATTTCAACGTGAAATACAGAGAGGACTTTTGTAGCTTCCATTAAAACTGTACCTGAAGCTAAATCCCTCCATCTCGCTCAAGAGTCATTCCTCAATGATGTTCTGTATTAGACAGTCATGAGTCACAGATGAAAAAGGTGATAACCTTGGTTGCCTAAAGCTTTGTACATACTATTAATATCCAGTCACTAAGGAGTGAGAAAGCACTTAGTTGAGCAGGGTGAAATGCGTTTCTTCTGGCCAAAAGGTGAAAAGTTAATAAAATTCCTTTCATGCAGGGAACCTCAAATCTCCTCATTGTTAGGATTTTGGAGACTCATCAAGAAAATGCAATTGTTTTTAATTTACTTGGTCCTTGATTGGTACTGTACTTCAAGCCGTTTAAAACATGTAAGCTCAAATTATTTTTAAACAGCTTTCTTATTACGTATATATGAAAGATAATTAGGAAAGCTCGCTGTAAGTGCATGTGTTACAATGAACTCTGGGCACAGTGAACATGAGTGCGAGCTCATGATTTCTATCTATAATGGTATTATCCACACAGTGTCAACAGCATGTGTTTGGGATATGTAAAATGACAACTACAGCCATCTTGATCAAACTCCAGAAGACTCTCTTGATTAAAGGTCTGCTGCCTGCCATATAATTCCAAATAATACTCTTGATTTTTTTTTTTCTCTGATTCTTCTTAAAAGTTTCATGACACTAAAAATTAAATTAAATTATTTTACTCATACCATCACAGTGAATGTTGAACAAATTGGCAAATATTGGATTTACAGGCTTTCCAGTATTTCTTTCAAAGTCATATTTACTATGATGATAGTTAAGCTGTGGCAGGGAGATTGTTCTTATATGTTGTCCTGGTTGAATTTGTTCAAGTTTCCTAATTTGTGGGGAGAAGAATTCTGTGGTTTAGAATTGTTGCTAGATCACCTGGATCATCTTTCTCAGATGACTGAAGTTTCTTAGAAACAAATACTTTGCCATCTCTGGTAACACAGACTATGAAACATTAACTTAACTTCCAGCACTGCTGCAAGTATCTGTACATGTTAGAAATAGGCTCTAAAATACAAACCCCTAATATCTTGAAACTGCTTAGTTCATACCCGCTATATTTTGTTTCTGTATTTTCCTTTTACACCTCATGTAAAATCAATCTGACAGATGCTAACACAGATCTGAGATTCATTAGAAAGTCATTAATTATCCTAAAGGGATGTTTATGGATAGGAGCACCGTCTATTTTGGGCTATCAAGACAAATTGACCAAATGGCTTCTCTGTAACCACCCAGCAACTATGGTAGGCTAATGACAAAACTCAGTGCACGGTATTCCTCTAAATCTAACGTAAAATCTAATGAAAGTAAGTGGTTAGTGGAAGTGTCTATGGTGATAATTAAATTCAGCCTCAAATGAAATGTGTGATTTGGATATTAAAGCAACTAAATTATTAACATACCAAGTCATTTTTCATAAATTAATTTCCTAATTAAAGTTTTTATATAAATAGTATTTTGTACTGGACTTTCAACTGGAGAGTCAAGAGTGGGCAGTCCTGAACAGTTGGCTCCCCCTCACCCATAGAAATGGGTACTCTTAACTCTGACGCTTTGTTTCATCAGCCTTCCCCCGAAATTCCTTTTCTACTCATTTCATGGTCTAAAGCCCAACTGTAAAATCTAATGAAAACATTCTAGACTGATTATAATCACCCCCTTGGCCAAATAGAGGTGTCGTGCTTTCTACTGAAATAATTTCAGAAAGTATGGTTTTAGCAAAAATCGCATGTTCATGAATACTGAGCTCTGCAGCACCTAGAACGCAGTGATGTAATGCTGTTGCCTCTTGCAGGCTGTATTAGAACAATGCAGTTAAATGAAGCTAATGCTTTGGTGTCTGCTTGTGGCAGCAGGACACTAGTTTTCACTCACTGAATTCTTTCACTTCCAATATGTGTTGAGGGTTATTTGCCAATGCAGTTGCTTTCCTCGCTGCTCTTCATTTCCGTTCTGTTTATGCTACAGTTGCGTTATTAGCTTTTGGGCATGCTAGTTTAGCTTTAAATTACATCTTGCACTGCATGAGTTAGAAGGGGGAATTGCATTAATTTAGCCAGTGCTACATTTCAGTAAACTTACTCTTCAAAACATATGTAACAAGATTGATCCCAGTGAGTTAATGTTTTAAATGCACAAGGTCAAGCATGTCGTGTTTATGCTTCAAGGCCATGTCTGACAGTCAGTTTTCCTGCTGTTAGCACCCATCAGTCCAAATAATCTCCATACTCTACTAATTAGAAAAAATACACTTTGGTGTTATGCCAGGGAGGAGAGTGTAAAGGTAGCTATACAGAAGTTTTTCAGGCTCTTACATAATGCAATGTATTCATACAATGCTCCTCAACCAATGCTTTTCGGAACAGAAAGTTACAATGGACTATATAATGTATTAAGTTTAAATGTCTCTCTACGTAGCTTTGCTTTCAGCTATCTGCTAAGCTCTACTTTTCCTGAAGTCTTCTCCTAGTTGTGTTGCTAAGATGTAAAACTTAATAAGATTTTGATGATTTGCCAAAGCTACTTTTTCTAAAATACTTAATTATGGTAGCAATGAGAAAAGAGCAAAACCATTAACAATAAACAATACTTTTGACCTGTGATGCACAACTGCAATTAATGGGATGAGCAGTGTTTCCTTGTGTATGCAGAGTCAGATCTTGGGCCCTCAGGGACACAGTCCACTCAGCCCAGAAGGGAATCTTGAGGAGGCAGTGGTTGGACACCTTTATGTCTCTCTCATCCTAGTATTGATGTCCCAGAATAGTTTCTTAGAACAAGGCAGGACGCAAGATAGTTAACTTGTGCCAGGCTTATTACAGAAGTAGCTGGAGAATTTAGAGGAAAGCCCAGATCATCTAGTGCTATCCTGTATCACTCCTGTATTTCCCTCCAGAGAACTCCATAGAGGTGGAAAATCCTTCTTTGGGCCTGTTTCAAACTAGAAATGGAAGCAACCTTTGGTATAATCTTAGGAGACCTGTCTGCTAAAGAAGTATGTTCTCAGAGCTTCTTCACAGGAGTCTGAGCTTGTTCTCAGAAATCTGGCCAACTGCCCACTCAAGTTGTTGATTGGGCGTCAGCTGGCTGGCTTTTATTAGTAAAGACTCGTGGGTGTGGGTCCAAAAACCAGTCTAAATTTTTAAGTGGATTTATATGAAGTTCTACAAATTTAGATGCCAGGCTCAGAATAATTTTTCACATGTGAGCTTTCTGCTAAAATATTTACACCATCTCTAAAAGCCCATTTATTATATGGTATGACTTTGTAATACATAAAGGGTTGCTCGTAAAACATGCATAGAATAGAAAAAGCAAAGATCTATATATTCCATGCTCATACTACTGACTTGCTTGATATTGCATACATATGCAATACAAGCAGTCAGAAAAGTGCTGGCCTTATGGGTATACTGGTTTAAGTCAAAACAGAGTCTGCTTAAAAGGAAGGGAAGGAAGAAAAAAAAAAAAAGGAGGAGGGGGGCATGGCTGTTCAACCATTATTTGCTGTTTGTAAGATACAGCGCTACAGAATGCCTGAAGCGATGTTCTCTTTAAAATGTTTTCTGTTGGTTCATTGGAGGGAGTAACTGAATTCCTTCATTTATTAACCTCAAGGTGCATGAGGCACACAGAGGAGAGACAGACGGCCTCAAGTGCAACTCTTGTCACTCGTGATGGCTGTTCTTGTACCCTGTGAATGCAGGCACACAAATGTGGAAGGAGCTGCTATATAATTTCTGGAATAACTGTCTTTGGAAAGAGCCTCTTCTGGTGATGTTACCTCTCCAGGCAATTAGAACTGCCTGATATTTGAAGGACGCTCTTCTCCAAAGATGCTGCTACCATCCAGGCAACTATGGCTCTCCAGAGCAGGTTTGGGTTAAACAGATAAAATGGTAGTCGTCCTGCTTCAGAGATTATTGATGTAAGATGAACAATCCCAAACAATTTGCTCTCTATCCTCAATTAGGAGGTTAAGTACAATTACTAGGTATGTCAGAATGGTATGTTTTCTTCAGTTCTGCTTTCTGATAGAATACTGGGGTTAAGAAAGCTGGGAAGTGAGACTGGCTGAAAAATACGGAAAGGTTTAAAGGTTTCTTGCACTCCCCCCCCCCCTTTTTTTTTTTCCCCCTGTTTATTCTGATCTGAACAGTCTCCAGGTCAGTAATAAATGTAACCTGAAAGTTCTTGAAAAAAGTATATGTTTTTCTCCTGGAAGTGAAAGTTTGACTTGTAAAATCATTTCTTTCAAAGATGTTCATAAGTAATTTTACTTCTGTGTTTCATTAGTATGACATCAATATGATAAATTTTAATGTGAATATTAGTAAATGGGAATTGGCTGTACACATGCCTTTATTTAGTAAAGATATATTCTGCTAAGGAAAACTTGAACTTATACTCAAACTAAACAAAGTCTCTCTGTATTTAGAGTTTTTGTGACCTGCATTTTTGTAGTGGGTATAGGTCTAGCAGTTTTATTTTCTTCTTTAACAGGCTTTGCAAGTGCAGGGTTATAACACTCAGAATCTTAGAAAAGTGCTTACCGTGGAGGTGAATCAGGATACATGACGTTGACCTGAGAAAGTGTATCCAGATAGGAACCAAAATCAAAAGCTGGGGGAAACTCCTCCATGCAGGTGGATCTCAGCTCTCCAAAAGAGCCACCATAAGAGAAGCCATCTGGAGCTGGAAAACAAGCAATTAATACTTGCTGCTCTTTTCCTCCATGGTGGATTCTCTGAGACAATATCACTGTTTATAACACTGCCATAAATCAGGAAAAAAACCCCCTATCTGAGGCAGAGGAATTACTGGTATTCTGGAACAATCAGGTTTCACAGGACATTTCTATTCCTTTAAGAGCAAGTTAGCATCATCTGTAAATGAACTGTGGTGTTTCAGGCTATGGCACAGGGACTATATATTTAGTGCTGCCCTACAAGATGCAGGTGTCTAAAGCTTTTCTTGTGCCTCAAAGGTTGAAAAGGAGTGTCAGTTCTTCTGCATGCAGCTTCAAACATTAGCAGGGTTGCTGAAGTTCCCAGGAATCACATACGTTGAAACCTTGCCAATTCTGGGAAGGTTTTTAAAAGGAGGCTTACATGTTTGATTGTAGGTATGTGTCTTGAGAAAATGCTGTTCTCAATAAAAACACTCAGAAAAAGGGGGAAAACGGGAAAGTAGTAGAGAAAATCATCCTGCTGCCTGCTCCAGGGTTTTCTTAATGCTTTCACACAAGAGCTTCATGGCTCCAGAAATACCAAGAAATTAGTGCTATTTTCTGTCTTTGAGGATAGTTAGTTAATGCTCAATATTCTGGGGTAAATTTCCATAAAAATGTCCCAAATTGTGGAAATGCAGCAATCTCCACTCCCCCACCCCACCACATTTGTGTTAAAAATAAAGTGATCCCTCTTTTTTACTTGATGCATTAAAATAGTACCTGGAGAGAAGGGCCAGCTTCTAGAGTGACATCAAAGTAATGTCTCCCTCAGCAGAGGGTAAACGGCAGGACTCGCTTGAACTGCCCGTTCCTCCTTCTGGCAGTTTTCACCTCTGCCAATTTATTCTCGAGGAATTTACCAGGACTAATCCAGTCTATCATGCACTGTGCTTTCCTTCTGCTTGAGAAGTGAAGGAAGCCAACTTCACAGCGACTCCCGCTGCTCCCATGCTGGCCAGTGGAAGCATGCTGAGGTATTAGGATGGTGTGTGCTAACGTAAAATTTTCACTTGGGTAGACTGGCACAATTTAGTTTAAGATTATTCTTTTGAATTTCTCTGAAAATATCACCATGCTTTTCTTTTTCCATTTCTCTAGCATTGTTATTTCTAACAAGCAGTTTGAAAATTGTCCTTTATGTTTTTCCCTGGCTTCAGGGTTTTTTAAGGAGCTGAAATTAACATAGCAGTAGATTTAAATGTAGTGATTGAATCTTAATGGTCAGTATTTAATCATGCCAAAATATTGCTGTTCATGGGTAAAACAGTAACTCCAATTTGGGTTTAACTATTTAATCCCAAATTTAGCTGCTGAAAAGTAGGAAAAATAGATGTTACAATAATAGTAAACAATAGGGTTTTTTGATTTTTTTTTTCCTTTTTTTTTTTTTTTCCTTTTTCCCTCTGTACATTACCATGGGAGTTTGCATTTCACTTCTTTTGGAGTCTAAAATTTATTCCCAAAACACAGACGTTATTGACTTCTGTGGATAAATGTTTCTGGAAAAGCCAAAAATAATTATTCATGGCTCCAGTTGGACAAACTGATCCTAGGAAATGTGTTTCTTTTTAGACATGAAAATTCCTGGTCCAAATAATTAAATGAAGTCCAGTTCACTTCCATGGATACTTGATTTACCTCAGTGAAATCAAGATTTGAGCCAATGCATTTTTATGTGGCTCACTATTATTATCTTTTCTATATAAAGAAAAAAACTCAACAATATGCAAAGTTCTGTACTCTCATAACAAACTGCAGATATAGGAGCCTAACACAGATGATGTAATTGATGCTCCACTCAATTCATTAATCCATTTATCACTTGAATTTTTACTAGCTGAAGACTTACAAAGAAACTTTTTGTAACTGTTTTTTACTTAAATATAGAAACAATCAGATTCTGTCGTTTCCTTGACAAAATGGCTTTTAACTTTAGGTCAGCAAACCCAAAATTGGCCAAAAATACAATTCTACAATTAGCTCCTTCATATTCCCAAATCCTTTTAAAGTATGGGAGATTTTTGTTGGGGTAGAGGGATAGGAATTGGCACTTTTTTGATAGCAAACCAGTTTCTTCAATGATGATGACAGTTGTAATGACACTGATGTCATTAATGGCATCATTAATGATGATGACAGTTGTAATGACATTTCGATGCCCTGTTGTTCTGTTTATAACCACTTATTAACTTTTGTGGTCAGAAGAGAAGTAATTGCCCAGTCATTGTTGTACGTTGGTGCACACGCAGAAGTGAAAAGATTCCTGGCTTTCCAACAAATAGAAATTACATTATATGCTCTACCAAGGCTATAACGGGATATGAAAATAAACTATCAGGAGTCTAGTGATGGAGAAGAAATCTTATACTGTATCAGGGGAAAATCAGCTGTTTAAGAAATGCTGTTGGCATTGGTCTTGTTTACGTTAACCATTAACGATGGAGCTTGTACTACGTGAATTCAGTGCCAGCTCAAAGATGCTATTAAACTACAAAGCTGCCTGTGACCTGCTCATCGTATTTTTTATTTTTTATTCCTTGCACAGTGGCCAGATGCTTTTTGTTGCCCGTAGCACCAGATATTAATGAAGTTAAGCATCATCTTGCTATAACTAGCTATCTTACCATAAACAGCATCTCTCCTCAGATGCGGGTGTCTTAACCGTCCGTCCTTTCGCAGACTGCCAACAATAATTGTAACACAGGATAGAAATAGCACAAGTCCGATCACTACTCCAGCCACCAGAAGGGGTGAAACAAGTAAACTGGGATCATTTCCGTTTTCACTGTAGCTGGGGAATGCACTGGTTGGGCTGCTCTGGTTCAAGTGAACTTCTGTACAGCAGAGAGAGAAAGAACGTGTCAGTTGTGAAAAGAGACATTTACAAAGTGTGGTTATATAGATGCCAAAACTAAGGGCTTTCAAAGCCCTAAGAGACAGCCTGAGACAGATCCATTGTACAAATCCATGCTCTTATGGACAACCTATTTATTAGACCCATGTCTGGAGCTGTTAGTAACTGGGGGGGGGTGTGTGTGTGTGTGTGTCACTCAGTAATTGTTTCCCGGTTATTGGGGAATATCCTGCTGGAGTCGATGTATGTTGCATAATGGTAATTTTGATTGCTTATTCCTGGAAAGATTCTTTGTATCATGAATTGATTGATGCTGAAAGAACTTCAGTGCACAAGGAGGAATATGAAAACTCAAAAATTTGGGCTCTGAGCAGAACAGAAGAATTGCGTGTTGTTACTAGGTGTGAAAAGACTCCAAGGTTTTGCAGAGAAAGTTTTGGGCAAGAGTGAAACAGAGGAGCGTGCTTTTGTAGCATACGGCATGCGTTAGTTTGTGGGATGAGTCAGCATCCCAAGCAACTGATTTGAAGCAGAGGGGGGAAGAGACTCATTCAGAGTGGGATTCTTAGCAAGGCACTGGATTTTCATCAAACACATGGCTTTTTATTAGGCAGAAGCTCAGGCAATATGGTGGTCCTCTTGGCCTTAACATCTAATAAATTGTTGAAATAGAAAGCCATCACAGTGAGCACTTAAAATTTACTCATTAAAAACCTGAAAGTGAATAAACTTAATTTATTGCCCTTTGGGCTCCCCCATATGTTTAAACAGTAACCCAAGGATGGTGCCAAACCTGTGCTTAAGTCCAGGCTTTCCTAGTGTTTGAACTGGCTACGTGCCTTGTGGAGACGTTAGGTTTGGTGCAGTCATTCTCATTTCATCCTCCCTAGTTTGGACCTGATACTGTGTAAGGAAGGAGCTGTGTGGGCAGGCAGACCTCACCTTAAAACAGTGTGGAAGTATTGTGGGAAGCAGTAGGTACACCCTGTGCTTCACCAGGTGACCGCAGAGTGAGCTGAGCTCTGACTTGTGCACCTTTCTTCCAGGTAAGCAGTTCTACACAGCAACATTACTACTCTTACTTCCACCCCATTTTGATTTTCAGTCAAAATGCACTCATATTTTATGGGGCAAAAACTATAACTGCTTTCCTCTGTGCTAAAAAAAAATAAGACTCTCTAGATGTATTATTTAAATTCAATAATAAATCTGCTTAAGGGAAAGAAATGGAAACTGCAAGAATATCCCAAACTATGAAAAGTCAGAATAACTCCAGTAATTTATCCCAAAGTCAAATACCCTTTTGAGACCAGCTAAAGAGAGAGTATCAAAAGTTAAACACTAAGTTTCCTCTAGAGAATCAACCGGTGACATATGATTGTATGTGAATCAATTGCCCATCAATGTATTTATGGGGGTTGTACTGTTAATGGAGAGGAGGTAAATGTTAGAAAAGATGGGATAAAGGATTCAGGATTTCAGCAGACAGAATCCCTGCTTAAATAAAAGGCTCTGTATGTTTATTTGTGGACAAAAGTTTGGGCATGCAGTAAAGGTAACCAAATTTGGGCCTAGGCCTTGAAAACAAGTTTCAATAAACACCCATTTTCATATCCGTAATCCACAGCTTATTAAAAAACAAAGGAACAAACACCACCCCAAATTAAAAAGAAATCTCCCATTAGCTGCTCAGGATCAGACTATGTACCGAGCAAACCAGAATTTTATTTATGCAAGAAATTATTGGAGATGCATATATACCAAGGCTAGCTTTCAAATATGGCACGGATATATTTTTATATCTGGCCATATGCCAGTTGAACAGATAAATAATTTGTTTCCTACAGAAACTAAGGCTAACAAAATTTTGCTCTTTTGAATGTTCTATAAAGTGAATACGTGCTTTTGAAAGTGCAAGTGCTTTTTACATGGATAGATGTTAGCAGATAGTTTTCAGCAATGTTTTCCCCACTCTTTTCCTTTGGGATATACCACTTAGTGTCTTGCAGTCACAATAAGTTAAAAAGAAGATGATGGCTTCAAGCCAATGTATATTATCATTGGCTAATGCTTGACATTGAGGGAACTGACTAGAAATATTAAAAAACCTGGGGAATTAGCATGTAGCAGGGTTTTTGTTAATTTTTTAGAAGCACTTGTCTGTTGGCTGAGAATCTTTATGAGCCATTAAGATAGATGGCCAAGAAATGTGCTGAGCTTTTACAAAGCATTTTATGCCACAAGAGAAAACTGAATTTTCTGAAAATTAAACTGATTCTGTAGCATTAAATCAAAAGGCTATGAAAAACTGTCCTACTTAATACTCTTAGTGCAAAGACTTTTTGGGTATGGGATATATGTTTGAGGGGTAGAGTCTGCTGATCTTACGACCATTGCACTAGAACTAAACTTCCTCAAAGTTTACAAAATTCTAATTGTGTTTCTCATTTGTACAGTTTTTTTAACTATCTCTGTTAGTAATGTGTTCAACAAGAGTGTACGCCCTCTGGCTTTCCATAGTCTTGTTTATTCAGATTTTTGCAAATTCTGTCTTTGAAAGATGCAAATATCACAGCAGTGCTGATTAGTTTAAATCACAATTGCAGCGAGCTGACACCTGAGCTGAAAGTAGTGGCCAATAATTTATTGGTAATTTTGGCTGACTTGCAAAGATAAAAGGGAAGAATCAACTTTGTTGCCATCATGATGAGAACATGAGCCTGGGGTGTGAGGTTGCTCCATGCACTATCAGGCTCGTGGTCTTCAAATTGAAATCAAGTAGTACTGAAACTGGAGTCGGTGATAAATTTCCTGTCAAGTTCAGTGGGACAGAAAAGAGGCCACAGTGAGTGCTTTTGGATCTTTTGAAACTTGGACAAGAAGAAAAGAGAGTAGACTAGATTTTTTTTAAATTGTATTTTTTAAATTTATTTTTTGTTGTGTATTGTTTAGCTATGGAAGCCAGCTGGTATCTTAACACATTGACTATTTTGGAGATTCCTGTGGTGCCACCCAGTGTGAGCACTAATATTTGGTCCTATTTTGCTTTTCCTAATTTAACAGGTTAGCAGTGACTTCAAAGAGAAAGTACTCTCTCTTATACTCTCCACTTGTACTTGAGGTGTTCTTTCTTATTTCAAGACAGCCCATTTATCTAGCACTTTCTCAGGGCTTCCTTAGCTGTTCCAAATCTTGTCTATTTTATCTCTTGTTTCTCACCATCATAAATCCTTTTCTTTTTTCTTTATGCTCTTAATCTAATTGAACCCAGGCTCTGGTAAAGACAAGATATATTGCAATATTGCTTTTATTAGAAGGAATGAGTAACTCCCTTTAGCCTAGTTCCTAAAACAATATGCAGTTGATAAACTTCTCTTATGGTATTATTTTCAATTTGACACTGTGAGTCAGACTTTACAGACTGACTTACTACTATGGGAATTGCTCAAGTGACTAACAACTACAGAATGAGACACTATGTTGATACGAATTCTTTGGTTTTGATTTTTTTGGGGGCAAAAGATGTTTACATTACTTTTGGCAAAGAAACATCTTATAAATTTTTCTCCTCTTATCCAAATACATCTTCTTTTGATAAACTGTACATTTCTGTATATAAAATGCTATGTTTTTTCATTCAGAATAGAAGTATCTGGAAATGTATGTAAAGCCCATAAATATAACAGCAGTAGCAGCGTGCTAACTTTTTTTTTAAGTAAGTTGTATTTTTTCCATGAAACTGCAAATCGTAAACAATATATGCATAAATATGAATACTTGATATCTAATCCTCTAAATATGAATTATATTGGATGCACAAACCATTGCTTTTATCCAGTGATGGGAGTTGTGTAACTAACCAGACACGCCACAAACGGAACATGCTGGCTGTTGGCAGCCGTGAATACAATGCAAGGGGCACATATGGCTGAGTGAACACTTCATTTAGAATGAAAGTACTAGTGGAAAATTGCCTACACTATCCATTTGGTGTTAGACAATAAATTATCCATCTGCAAAATCCCTTAAATATCACATTATATTATTTTACCCAGTGCTCCTGCATCTCAACAGACCAACTTGTAAAGTAACTCCACATTACTGAAGGAGGTGTAGTACAACTTTACTTTTTTGGCATATGTTGTGATATTTCTCCTTCTCATTAACCTGTCCTTGAAGGGACGCTTCTTATTCCTTTCTAACTTGGCAGTATGGAATGTTGAAGTTTCAGTTGGGTCAGATTGTGTCAGAGTGAAAGGCCTTGGTGTGCAGATGTGTCATAGGAGCTTCGTTCCTCCAAGATATAGCCTTTATTAGGAGTGGCTTCTCTCTTCTTCACTGGCTTTTACCTACTTGTATCCTAGATGAGACAGAAGGGAAGCAATACATATAAATGAAAATCACTTCTCTCCATACTGAAATAGTTGTGGTTGGTGGGTTGTTTTTTGGGGTTTTTGGCTTTTTCTTCTGAAGGCACGTCAGCTCTAGTGAAACTGCAATGGTGTCTGTAATTGATAGGGTTTTCTTTGTTCCCTTTAAAAATCGGAGATGATTGTAAGGCTGGATCTTGCCAAGATAATCAAATCTCTTCCCCTGGTTTAAAATCGCCCTGTCATCTTACTAAAGATGATAATTCATGATAATCATTGGTGGACAGCATGAGACATGGAGTGGTTTTGTTTCCCAGACTGAAACGTGCATGAACAGCTCATGAAGAAGTGCTGATGTGTTGTACTGGAAGGATTTTGTGTGCAGAATCATACACCTCTGCAATCCCTACCAGCCTCAGTTAAGCCTTGCCTGAGACCAGAATGGGCTTAGTGATTACTTGCTGAACTGGAGCTGAAGCACACTGACAGAACAATGTTGTATTACACGTACGCTCTGGGTTAGTACAAGTTGTTTGGGGTTGATGATCTAGCACCTCCTATTACCTTTAAATACGCTATATTAAGAAAGTGTACAGGACTGGAAATGAGTGGGAGGAAGGTCAGTATAGGGTAGTGCATAGTATGCTTTGATTTTTAAATAAACACAAAAGTGTCTCAAACACCGAAGCAATTTAAATCATGTTTCTGATATCCTTATTTTTTTAATTCATGGTTGGGACAGTGTTGGAATATGCAGTCTCTTTATCAAGGGGAAGAGATTGACAGATGGCAAGAAGGAGTTTAGAGGTCCCAGTGAGGGACATGGATAAGCTAAATTAGTGGAATTGATGAGGATTTTGTTGATTCTGCCTTTATGAACGGTTCCTGTTCAAAGATGATTTAGTCTGGCCAAGAATGACCAATTGGATTCTGCACTTGCTGCTGTACTGTGAAATAAGCCTCTGGCTGCAGCTGCTATCACACTGGTTATTTCTGTAGCTCCCAGGCAGGAGTTCACAAAATGAGTAAGGTAGGTGCGTTACAAAAACAAGCTGAAAAAGGTTTCGGATCACAGGCGATGGCTTTGTACAGAGCATCGCTGTAGCAAGGGAGAGAGGGATATTATTCAAGTTATTGAATGCTAAGGCCCCATAGGAGCGAAATTTTTTTTTTTTTTAAAAAAAAAAAAAGGAAAAAAGTCTGTTGGATTCAAAGCTATTCCATCTGGATCCTGAGGAAAGTTGGAACCTCCCACTTATGCTAGATAAATGCCAGGATGTCATCTGCATATGGGACTTACCTTGGTTATCCCAAGTATACATCAGGAGTGGCTTCAGAATGAAATATGGCCTGTGTTTGATTTACATGTATACTTTGTTCAGCTCTTATTTTTGTGCAAACTACCTGCCAGTTTTAAATGGAATGGCAATTTAACAAGTTTTGATTTTATTTTTTTAAGCCTAGGTTTTTTTTTTTTTTTTCAATCTAGTGAAAGTATTAAAAAAATTTCAGTAATTCCATAAAAGGAAAAGCTTATGAGAACGGCTCAGCTCTGTCAGACATGATGCTGAAATCAGCACATTTTCCATGGAACACTTTTGTGTTCCGTGGAACACTTTTGATGGATCTATGCTTTCTTCTGACTCCCTGGTTAAGAGTCCCACTTAACAATAAAACTGGAACTGAATGCTCCCTCCCCATTACAAAAAAGAGGAAAATACCACGCCTTTTACTGATTCTGACCAGTTTGGATAGGGAAGGAACTAGGTATGTTCTCCTCAAATAGCTTCTTGCAATCTACTTTTTCTCTTCACGCAAGACTACCTTCTGTGCCTCTGGTGAAAGATTAATCTTGGCATACCTACTGTTGAGTGCTCCATCACGTAAGATCTACAGCAGCTGTGATGGCAACTTGTTGAGGTAGGAGTAACTAGGGACCCAGAAAGACTTAAAAACTGAGTAAGTACAGGGAGTTTGTAGCTATTGTTAAAGCATGGAAGATGGAAAATTGGTCACTGAAGAAATGGTTTTGTAGGTCTATGGCAACGGCTTGTGTCAAGTGTAATGAATTAGGTGGCACTGCCTTAGCATTTGAATGCATTGAATGTTTGGGTTCTTGCCCTCTAACGCAGCTATAGCGCAGACTGTCATGCTACAATGCAAACTCACATCTGTACAGTGTTTTTAACACCAAAAGAAAAAAAACACTTGGCTCACCAGTTGCACTCATTTAGCTATGGGAACACTGTGCATCAGATTCTTCCTGTATTCTAGAGAGATACAGGAAGCAGATAAGAACTGCTACCTTAGTATGTTAAATGTTTAAATAGTCTTTAAAAGGAACTGATGATGATGCTAAGAACAGGCAAGGCTACTGGTACTTTTGCATTTATCTTATCTTGTAGCAAAGTTGAGCAAATGAGTGGAAGACTAGAATAATCTGGGAAATGTCCTCTCTATAAATCAGTTTTACAAGAGCCATACAAATAGTATGGGGAAAGGAATGTTCAGTTCAGGAGGCCCAGGAGCACATTTAATTTTCTCACACTCCTTGGCTCTGCTACCTACAGCCTAGGGGCCAGTCACGAGGTGTCCTCCTGTTCTGTATGCTTTTCTGATTTGCACACAGAAAATTAAACTGCCTCTTAAGCTACAACTGATATTCAATAATAACTGTATAGGGATTGCTTCAAACTTTTACCTTAATGTGGCTTGTAAAGGGCATCGTATGGTGTACATATTCATAGATTAAAGATTGGTTGATCTAGTTTAGCTCATGTATATTGCAGCTCAAACTATTTCATCCACTTACTGCTTATGAGAGGCTATTAACTTGTGCTTGATGGTAGCTTACCTTCTGGAATGGTACTTAGGAGTTATTTGGCAAAGTCGATGAATAAATAAATTTTTGTGTCAGTGCTGCAACTGTGACATTTAAATGGTTCCCCAAACCAGATGATAATTCATTATTATTTTTAAATTTGAGGTAAAAATCTTTCTATACAAATGGTTAACTGGTCTTGCCTGATTATTGCTACAGCGGGAGATACTTCAACATAACCCAAACCCATATGAATGCCATTAACCAGGCAGGACCCATAGATTTAGACTAAGTTTCTCTGGAGCTCACTTTGCCTCTTTTATCTTTCTTGCTGCATATATATATTCTAGTCATAATTAAAACTTCTAACTGATTAATAGTAAAAAATCAAAACCTTATTCAGAACATGAGACTGTGTGGTAGGGACATTTCAGTTTTATCTGATGCACTCAGCTTAAAGTGAATTTGGAACATACTTACAGGTACAAAAGCTGCCCATGACCTTGAGAAGCACATCCAAGGCAGAAAGGGTGGCCTTTTCCTCTGAGATATCTAACTCTGCCTTTTTATCATGTCTGCTGGCTATCAGATAATGACTTTTCTCTTCTTGCATTGACATCCTTATTATAGAGCCAGAATGAGTAAGATTGGATCACCAGCAGCCTGCAAATTGAGAATGTCAGAAGCAAAGAGAATGTGGCTGCATAAGGGCTCAGAAAATAAATCTTTTCAGATGCTGTGGCTTTAGGGTATTATGTTGATGTCACAGCAGCATGTATAGGTGCTGTTTCAAATTAACAGGAAAAATCTTCCAATTTTCAGATCCATGGTCTATTTTATCAACATGATAAATACCACTGCAGTGAAACAAATCACTCTGGAAGTCTAACAGCCCACTTTGTGATGGACAATATATTTCTTCCCCTATTTTCTCATATACAAACAACTTCGAACTAATACAATTTTATAAGCAGGACCTGAACCTATTACTTTTTTCAGAAACTCTATATTAGGGCTTGGAAATAAGTATGATGAGAATCCTATTTTAACCATTAAAGTAAAGTTACCTTCATAAGCTCAGATCCAACTTACATTGGTAGTGACTTGACCAGGGCAAAAGCATAATTTTTTTTTCTTATTGTGAGAAACTCTGGTATTTTGGCACGTAAGCTTCTCATACAGAATTTGGAAAAAAATGTAGCATTATAATAATTTTTCTTTTTATTCTGAGAGGGAAAGGTTTGAAAAATTGTAATTGGCAAATAATTCTATATTTTACCTCAACAGTCTGTCTGCTTGAACTGTGATCTAGATGTCTCATGTCTTCTCTTTAGGAGGTTGAGCTCTGTCTGAGCTATATCTAATGTGACCTAAAGAGGTAGCTATAGAGCAGATGACAGGTCATGGAAGATGTAGCCCAGTGTGGTGGGTTGACCCTGGTGCCCACCAAAGCTGCTCTGTCACTCCCCTCCTCAGCTGAACAGGGAGAGAAAATACAGCGAAAGGCTCGTGGGTCGAGATAAGGACAGGGAGATCACTCACCCAATTACCGTCACGGGCAAAACAGACTCGACTTGGGGAAATGAGTTTAATTTATTGCCAATCAAATCAGAGTAGGATTATGAGAAAATAAAACCAAATCTTAAAAAACTTTCCCCTTCCCCTCCCTTCTTCACGGGCTCAACTTCACTCCTGATTTCTCTGCCTCCTCCCCACCAGTGGCACAGGGGGACAGGGAATGGGGATTGGGGTCTGTTCATTACACGTCGTCTCGGCCGCTCCTTCCTCCCCAGGGGGAGGACTCCTCACACTCTTCCCCTGCTCTAATGTGGGGTCCCTCCCACAGGAGACAGTTCTCCGCAAACCGCTCCGAGTCCTTCCCACAAGCTGCAGTTCCTCACAAACTGCTCCAGCGTGGGCCCTTCCACAGGGTGCAGTCCTTCAGGAACAGACTGCTCCCCGTGGGTCCCCTGCAGGGTCACAAGTCCTGCCAGCAAACCTGCTCCAGTGTGGGCTCTTCTCTCCATGGGTCCACAGGTTCTGCCAGGAGCCTGCTCCAGCAGGGGTCACAGCCTCCTTCGGGCATCCACCTGCTCCAGTGGTCCTCCACGGGCTGCAGGTGGATATCTGCTCCACCATGGTCTTCACCATGGGCTGCAGGGGAATCTCTGCTCTGGTGCCTGGAGCACCTCCTCCCCCTCCTTCTTCACTGACCTTGGTGTCTGCAGGTGTTGCTCTCACATATTCTCACTCCTCTCTTCAGCTGCAATTGCTGTTGCACAGTAACTTTTCCCCCTTCTTAACTACATTAACCCAGAGGCGCTACCACTGTCACTGATGGGCTCGGCCTTGGCCAGCTGTGGGTCCATCTTGGAGCCGGCTGCATTGGCTCTATCGGACATGGGGGAAGCTTCCAGAAGCTTCTCACAGAAGCCACCCCTGTAGCTCCCCCCGCTACCAAAACCTTGCAACGCAAACCCAATATACCAGGCAGGAAACCTAACCTATATTGGGGGGAAAAAACCTGCAAAGCCAAAACTTTCCACAGAAAAGTTCCATTCTTACAAACTTTACTTTCCATCTCCACAGAGAAAATGAGAAGGCAGTGATGAAATTCTTGTTAGCTCTAACAGTAACTACTGGTGAGCTGCTGACTTATGTTCTATTGCCTGCTATATGCATTTATGAATGTGTAAATCAGCTATTCACTTCTGATTATTATTAAGTTGGCTCAAATTTATGAGACTTTTTAAATTATGAAGTTTGGTATTTTCCTTTTGTTGCACTGAACTATTCAATTGGTTTTATTAACCAGCATCTTTCAGCAATCATTAACCTGCTCACATGATTTGAAACTCTGGAAAAGAGCTAATAAAGATGGTATCTGCAACAAAGTTCTGAGATTGAACTACTAACTGAGCTTCAGGAATCATATCCACCTTTTATATACCTCGAACACTCCTTCTAGAGTGCTTGTGGCTATGTCCTGCTTCTTATTTAGGACTTTTCCTATCAAAATAATCCTATTTCTTTTTTCATACTCATCTCCTGTCTTCAACAGCAGTAATCTACTAAAAAAAAATATGTAGAGGAATGATTGACGTTCACCACTTAGAAAATAATGACAGCAACTGAAATATTGATCTAGCTAGTTATGTAAGGAACTGGGCACTAAGATATAAATCTGTTAACAAATGCTGGAATCTGAAGATTTTTCTTTAAGAGTTGATATCACATGTGATATATCTTGGTCTTTCTTTCAAGGTGACTTGAATTTTTTTAAGTAACTAAAATGGTTTTGCAGTGTTGTTACGCACTTCCATATAAATTATGGTGTTGATGACACAGAGTATACAAAGTCTACAGTATGACTTACATTATAATTTGTATCTGAAAAAGCTAGATCAGTATCTGCCTGCATAAATCAAGGAGTTTTCTCATACCGTTAAGAAGCAATTTCATTCTCTCAAGGTTTTGTCTGAATAGGACTAGGACTTCTGCTTAGCTGCAGGAATGTCAATAACAGCAAAACAGATATTGATTCTTGGGATGATTTCAATCACCTAGTTTCTTTGTTGCTAAAGGAGCCACCAAAATTTAAGGACACTGAAAGATCTATAGAAATTAAATTACTCATACATTATTATTTGAAAAAATAGAGAGAAAAATCCCTTTCTTTAAAATCCCTATTGCTTACTATAGAAGATCCATTTGGTTAGCGGATTGGTAAATCGGAGTACAGGACTTGCCATGCAGCCAAACATCATTCCATATATATGCTGTGCAGTGTCTAGGGGCTGCTTGGTACACATCATGTATTCTGCCCTCTCCCGTATTTATCTTTGGCTGGCAAAGCTGAGCCAGGCTTGAAGAGGAGAGAAGACTCGCACCACTGAAGGGCTGGAAAAAGTAACTTCCCCCCAGCTGATAGGCAGTAGTGTTTCTCCTGGAGTAGCACAACATTCTGCTGCGGTGCACATATAGCTTATTTTATAGGTTTCACATAGTTCCTTCTTATAAATAATATGATGTTGGTTGCTCTTCCATTTGAGATGGCAGAGGAAGGACTTTAAAAACAAACAAACAAACAAAACCCCCAAAACCCAAGTGTGGCCTTTAGGAGAGTATATTTATTTGCCTTTCTATAGAAACTGCAGCATGTATATGTGTGTACTTTAAATTTAAAATGTAGTTTCCACCTCAAGGCTAGTTTCAGCATAGGGTAAACATCGATAGCTGCTAGAGATGGGGTAGCTACACCTTTCTATCTGCTGGAAGTCTGAAGAGGTCCTGGGTTGTTCCCTGAACAGAAGACATATGCTAAGAAGGACTGCTATTTACAGATGCCCTGAGAAACATCTGTGTATGCTGCACCATTTCCTTTCCAGGCAATTAGGAGTCTAGGCTGTGGGTATTCCTCCCTGTTCTTAAAATTAAGCTACTTATTATTTTCAAAGAGGATTTAAAAAAAGAGAATATATTTCTAAAGGAAATGAATTGCAGTGTGCATTGTTCTGCATTGCTACCAAATGAGATTGAGTGAGAACAGTAATAGAAAGATGCAGAGTAAGACTAGAACAAGAACTTTCCCTTCTTCTGTGAGCACGCTGTTTCTTAGATTAGAATCCATTTAAATAATTATATGTTATGGGAAAGTTGATTAAATTTTGAATTACAAAGGTTTTATAAATCCCTTTGTAATGAACGGTGTTGCATGTAGGTTAGAAGCCTGTGATGCTCACAGAGCACCCTTGACAATGTCTTAACCTGGAATACTGACTGTTTTTAAGGCTAGCTAGTTTTTGTGGCCTTTTGAACAAAAGGGACCAGAAAATGGTTCAGTCCAGAAAATGAGTATGCCCTGCAGGGGTGGTTCTAATAAGACTACCTAAATGACAGCTCTTTTAGGGATACTGCCTGGAACAACAGGGAGAGAGAAATACCATCCAGCTTCCACCTTCTCACAGCAGTGGTGCTCACCTCAGAGATGTGCTTTGTATGTTTAGTCTAATGTTAAAGGTCACTAACTGTTGTTCTTGCAGTTTATCAGATAACCGCGATTTCATCTTTGGACACAATTTGCTATTTCGGATGAGGCAGAATGATCTTCCTTTGACTATTAACCCACCACTGCAGCACAAATTGACCCTTGATTGTTTCCTGAGCCCTGCTGTTAACTCCTAACATGCCTGTATGCAAACCATCCTACCTCTCTTCTATTAATATTCATAGTGGAAATACGTCTGCTAAATTGTTCCCATTTACCCACTGGAGAGAAAAAAAAGAATTTTTGAAAAAAGCTATGGGATTCTTGGTGGAGAAACTAGTATCTAGGCTGATGTAAAATCCTCTTTATCTCCTTTCAAGTGCGTGGGCAAATATACGGAGAAAGATATAAACAACTTTGTAATAGAAAAGAAAGTGATTTCTGTCCCTGGTTATCCTGATCACACATGACTGCAAAGGAATTTTCATCTATGTACTTGCTAACAGCAAGGACTTTTACAATTGCTGATCAACAAATTAAAAAAGAATCACACACACACAAAAATATGGAACCCCTTCTTCAGTTTCCTCTTATCCGCCTTAATTATTCATTTTAACTACGTGCTGGCAGATAAGAGTTACATTGTTAGGTTCATAATGAGGCCAAGAGGATTCACATAGTGTGGCCAGTTAAGGTGCTTCTATTCAAATTGACTAAACATACTTCTTCTCTACCAAAAAGGTATATATTACATTATAGTCTTGCAATATAGGAGAACACAGAATGTGCTTCAATATGAGGGTGATGTAAAAAGTTCACATTAGAAGAATTTATCACCATCTCAAAGAGAATGCTAAGCTTAGATACGTAAATTGTATGCACCTGCTCTTACGTGGACTAATATTTGCATGAGATAGCTGGATACCCTGCTACTTCAATTCTGGTGTGAAAGTATGAACATCTTCAGTTTCTTATGTGTGAACAATCAGATTAAAAGACATTCAAAGATTAAAAGCAAGTTGAAATTTTATATTCTTTGCATTAGTAGACAATGATTTTTTTTGTGAAGAAACTGACAGCATGAAGATAGCTCCTATTTTATATGACACAGTAGAAGTACAGTGTGTGAGCTGGAGGAAAGTGAATGCTGTTCTGAAAAAGGCTTATTCATGAAAGTGATGTAGCACTGAAAGTAATAAAAGGGGAAAAAGGGTGCTCCAGGGTTACTAAAGAAATATCAAATCCTAGCAAAATACAGTGGGATTTGTGTCATCTGTGCTGGACGCTATCTTCATAATGACCTTGCAATTAAAGACTTGGGGAAAATCCCTTCCAACAGCAGTAGAGTCACAGAGCTTTGAACAGCAGTAAAAATTTGGTCCTTTCCTGTGAAAAGGTGCTATGGCTCTTGGAGGGGACCAAGTAACAACAACCATGATCGAACGGCAGGGCTGGAATTCACACTTTACCCAGTGATCTCCACAGGTCACCTGTCCAAAGTCTGGTGAGACACATGGCTGAAATCTGAGGCCTCCACCAAAGATTACCGGTCTGCGTGAGTGTTAGCTGAATGAGTGAACCAAGTGAATGCTAAGGCAATATGGCAGCCTTGAACTTCAATTGCTTAAAGCACGAGCAATGCAATGACTGATTAATTTGCTGAAATTGAACAAAAATAAGCTTAGAAAAGGTGGCTGTTTTCTCCTTAAAGCTCTAGTGCTTTAATGTAAGCATGAACTCCTGATGTTTGTTGTACCTGGAAATGAAATATGTAAAAAGCTGAGATGAGCCTCATATTATTTATTAAAAAGCTAACAGTAAGCTTTTGATCTGCTGTAGAGACAAGATGTAAACTCAGAATTACCCTATTGCCTCAAAGCAATTTTGAAATATTACGTTACTTTGGAGTAGCAGGTGAACAGCTATTTCGCAGAATTTCTAAAACCACGGACTTCACAGCATATCCTAAATATAGTTGTACTGGCAAAATGCCCAGTTAGAATGGCAATGGAAAGTGGATACTTTTTTGATTGTTTTATTTATTTTTTTTTTAATTTGAAGTGCCCACTGTCCTGAAGCTTGAGGAAAAACATTAAATGGGAAAGGTCTGAAATTTCTGCATGTATTAAATAGTTCCTTTAACTCCTCATTGTTATCTTGTGCATCACAAGGTATGTTTTGAGGGGTCTTAATCAAGAGTGGTGGGGGTGTCTAGAAACTGTACTACAGTGATATGTTGTTCATTACTTGGAGAAGGCAGAGGTCCTGCCTTCCATTGTAAATTGGTAAGGGAATGTGGTTTGAAGTTAGGTGCGGGTTTTTTGGTTTGGTGGTTTGTGTGGGTTGTTTTTTTGTTTGTCTCTGTGTGTGTGGTTTTGGTTTGTGGTTTTTGTTGTTTGTTGTTTTTTTTGTTTTGCTTTGGGTTTTTTTAGCTACTGGAGATAAAGGGACAGATTGCAATTCTTTACCAAGGAAGGTATGAACGCTATGCAAAAATAAAATCCTGTTTGAACCTCTGCCTTCTTTCAGATAGCTTCTGCATTGGTATTAATTGGAGAAATGTGCTAGAAATGTTAACAAGGATAACCACTATGTTTTATGGAGCTACACCTACAGCTTTATAATGTTCAGCCTGTGCATGTTGTCCTACTACATTTTGTTCTAAAGGCTGTACTGAATATCATATAGTGCAGGGACTTTCACTTTAGATCCTCTGATCTCCCTTGTGCTGACAGCATATGATACAAGAAATATCATGCTGTTTGGATTATTAAAATAATTGATGTATTCATATTTACTGTGTCACTTGTTAATACTATCTTGTTAAGTCCTGGGAATGAGATCACAGATTTTTCTAACTAGCAGCTGCTGCATAGTTTCCTAAAATACCAGATTTTAGGGTTGGGCCAAGGAAGACAGGGTTGATGATAAAAACAGATGGCCTCATTGCTAACAATATACCTGAGCTTGCAAGCACTGAATGCTTGTGAAGGTGTGGGCAACCTTGTTGATTCAGGAATTGCTAAGACTGTTCAGTGAGCTTTTTGGTTCTGGAAGGAAAGTCACTGCTCCTGTTCATCTCCTGTGTTACATGGAGATAAACCCTGTCTGTGAAGAAAGATTAGAGATAGCCTAATGATGCGTATGTTTATTCCCCATGTTGCCCTTTATCAGTGTTTGATTAACCAAAAACTCTGCAAAGAGAAACATATACATATCAACCTAAGAAAATTACTGAGATAAAAAGTAATGAACAATGTATAATGCATTAATTTACAATACTTGTCAAGAGGATTACTGACTGTATGAACTATGGTCCTATTTCCTCTGGTTAAATTAGCACAAGATTTCTTTTTTTACTCCCTCACTGACTATGAGGTAGATATCACTGACGAAGCACGGGTACCCTGTAATTTCTTTTGCACTACTACTACTCTACCCAAACAAGCCTTCATCACCACCAGTTCCTGAATCATTATAGGAGGAATCAATACAGTGTCCAGTCAAATTATCTTGTGCACTGGCTCAGTTATCTACTCATCTCTCAGTTACTCCCAAACATGAAATTACAAAGAAGCAGACACTTCACCAAGGTAAGATTCCAAATGAGCAGGATGTCAGTAAGATGTGCTGGGGGAATGCCGTCTTTTTCAAAACTGCATTCATACCAGTTTTACATGTGTAGGTTTAATATACATGCATAATGATCATGGTATGAAATCAGATTAATTATTCATCCATGCAAGCATCTATAAGTTAGGAACATAACTATAATCGTTATTTGCCAGCTTATTGAATTAGATTTGAAATTTACTTTTTTGTTATGGCTGTATTTTTTCTATGAAGTTTTACTTTTTCTCCACTGGAATTTTGGCAAATTTCTTTTAGATTTTACAAAAAATAATTACTAAAATCAAAAACAATTTTAAATAGATAAATCTAACTTCAAGGCTTTGCCTCGTCTTGAAGTAACAATTTTTAACTCTAATGAATATGTTCCTGTAAAGACAGTATACTTAATCTTCATTATTGGTATTGAATTACAAGAATAAATGTGGGAGAAGAGTGCTTGAACCTTGGAATAACATGTAGTTGATCTCTGTCATGTTTGCTTTAGATGTGGCTTCTTTAGGGTAACAATACCTTCCTGAGTGGAAGGAGGAAATCATGGAGGAGATGGTAAGGAAACCCTCATCTGTGAGAACAGGATTTTTCTTTTCAAAGACCATTTGTACCAGTTGTTTCATTAAGCTTTGTCCAAAATGTAAAAATACATTCAACTTATTTGTCCTAGTAGTTAACACTGAAGAGCCAATGAAAACAGTAACACCTCTTCCTTCTGCTCCAGCACTTTGTCTCTGCTCCTTGCACAGAACAGCTTGTTTAGGGTGGACAGGAAAAAGATGCAGCAAGTTCAGTCGCTAGCCTGTTCAGTTAGGTCAAAGACTGGGTTAAGAGGATTAGTTGCCTTATCACAAAAAGCAGTCCTGGCTGCAGTGTGCAATTTGGGGCTCAGAGGCCTGGGGAGAGAGGAGCGGGTTGCAGCTGTGGGCCCCATCAGTATGCATATAACATTTGTATGGAACCTCTTTCTATGGTAGGGATGTGGTGACATTTGTGATGGATGTCTTTGAATTAATGGAACATTTCACTAGTCTTATTTACTCTATAACCACTGTCCTTTGGATTCTTACTCAAGATAATTTAATATGAATACAT
This sequence comes from Phoenicopterus ruber ruber, assembly GCA_009819775.1. Classification (NCBI taxonomy): domain Eukaryota; kingdom Metazoa; phylum Chordata; class Aves; order Phoenicopteriformes; family Phoenicopteridae; genus Phoenicopterus; species Phoenicopterus ruber. The sequence goes on from CM020227.1 coordinate 13,707,124, forward strand.
CAAACCCATAAAACCCATGACTGCTTCCTACAAATGTGTATATACATATATTATCACAAATAGTTGCTGTGCTATGATCCCAAATCAAAATTAATATGAAATCAGTTTGCCTAATGTCAGCCTTAATCTTAGCTTTCACTTATCATCCTTTAATAAAGAGCTCTTCTCATTCTTGTTGGCAATTTCTACTGATAAAATTAGGCTTTTTTCACTGCAACTTAGCAGACTGAAGCAAGGTTTTCATGTTTCCATAAAGTGGTAGGAGAGATGCTGACTTTAAGGCATGCTTTATTTCCATTTGGTGAATGCCAGTTTGCCTGTCCTTTTATAACTGTGGAGGAGACGGAGGAGGAAGGTTTCTCGCCCATCTCTTCCCTTCTGACTTGGATGAAACAACTGCTAAAGGGAGTGGATTGAGAGCAGAACTATCCCCATGTAACTCATGATGCAGGTGCCCCATTTTTAAGTCACATGTGGCAGGGCATTGTGGTTTCCCTGTATAACAGGTCACATGGCTTCTGGTGGGTTACAGAAGGAAAATCTGTGGACTTATTTTGCATTGTGTTAGCTCCCTGTTAGGATAAAATAGTGTCCTACACAGTGGGGAGGATGTGGTGCTTGCTGGACTTTGCAATGCAATGGACAGCTACATGACTGGAAATCTACTGCCTATATATCCAACGTAATTTCTTCTGTCCGGTAGAAAAGATGATGTGTCAGGAACTTGGCATCCAAAGTCTAAATGTTTGCTCCCTTTTCAAAGGGAAGGCATGGTATTAGTGCTAAAGAGCAGCATGTTACCCAACACCAAATCATTAGGATGTTAGCATCTCTCATGAGACAAGTGAATTTCTCAAGCACCAAACAATAAACTAAATGTGCACAATTTTGGCACATCCAGACTGTGACCCCTTTTTTTGGCTTGTTCGGTCATGAAATCCCATGCTGACCTCTACTAGTACAGGTATGATCCAATTTTGTCAGAAGGACACTTTATTATGTGCCTACTGAAAGGGCTGGCAGTGTTCAAATTGCATTGCGGTCTTCTGAGGACAGATGGTTGCGCTGAGCCTGTGAATTGACACACCAATGAATTTGAGTAGAGTGGTGCTTTAACTGAACATGTTTCATAGGTCAACAACCAAAAGGGCAATACCTTAACTCTGCTCTTCCTTGAATTGAGTTGTGATTAAATTAAACCCAATTGACACTTTCTGTGGCACATGATCTATGTCTTATGCTCTGTGTTAAGTCACGTTCTAATTCTGCATATTTTTCCTGCACTTTCTATGACCTGTGGAAGAGGGATGAATTACCTTAAGCTGAGCAATTACTTCTAATGAATATTACATGGGTTATGTGAAGATCGAAAATCAGAAAAAAGAAACTTGCTATGGAAACACGTCGTGGTTTGGTTTTTTTTTTCTTGATGCTTTCATCTCTTCTGCAGTGGGGATTACTGTGCTATTTATTCTTTATGGTGAAAGTATGGCACTTATGTCTGTTAGGTTTTTCGTATTTTGCTTTATATTCCATAAAAAGTGGGAAACGTAAGTAACATTCCTGTACTATCTTTGTGTATTTTGTTTTTATCCTGATGATGTTGCCTTTCTCCAGACAACAAAAATGAAGATGTTGCATTATACTTGACTCATTCATGCATTTTTATCATCAGGTAAACTTCCTGTCCTCCTTGTTAACTCATGTTCCACAGAGTATTTCCAGAATGGGTTTTCTGTAGTACTTTGCAAAGCCCATGCTGACTACTATCTCCAGCGTAACACTCAGGGCAAGACAACATTTGGAGCCCAGCAAAAGCTTGTGGACTGACCTCACTGTATGTTATAGAAGAGATGAATCTGTCTTGTATTTTCATTGACTGACCCTTTGTTTCTGTACCATATATGTACTTCTACATGTTTCTGCTGTGCTATATCATACACTATATTCCTAGTATTGAGAATCAGGATTTCTGCAGCAAAGTGTGTGAAAAAGAGCTAGCTGACAAGCACAGGGTTACCTACTTTATTCTCTTGGTATTAAACTAGTTTCAAGAAAGAGAAATGCATCCCTGCACTGCTGACACTGAGCCAACAGTTTCAGTCTGAGAGGAGAGAGAACAATGATATTTGTAATCCCCTGTTAAATGCAAATAAGTTCTGTGTCTCTTTCTTCTGGAGATTGCTTCCCTGAGTCAGTGGAGTTCATTTACATTTTGGTGACATCTACAAGAATTTTGCCAACACAGCTTATTACTGCAAACATTGTGTCAGTTCTGACATTTCTCTTTCCTGGGAGAATCCCCAGAATGGCTCTTTCTGTTCTTAGTAGCAGACTTGCTGCTCCACTAGCAGAGGCACACAGAAAGCAATGCTAGCCTTAACCATTCCTGTCCCTCATCTGGTAGAGCACCATTCCCCGAGTTAAATCACCACAACTTTTTATGGCCATGGTGTGGAGCACACTCTATGAATAAAAACCTTCCCCACAACAATTTTATTCTGGAAGCAGGATCGGCACCCTGACCTTGCTCCTAGAGCAGACACAGGATTGGTCCCTAGGCCTTGTTTCTATAGTAGCTGCACAGACAACTCAGGAGAGCCACACTGCGGTAGCGGGGCTCACCGACGAACACCAAGCAGATCCAACTCCCAAACAGGCACATAATTCAACTTCAACTTAATCCAGCACTCCTGGGGCCAGACAACTGAATCCATGGAAAACAAAGGCTCTCCCTGTAATTGCACTAAAGTTTGATATAAAAGAATGCTTAATTTCCAGCAAAGAATCTTTTTTCCCCATGTAACTGTTACGGAAAGTGCAGCGGTACAAAGATGAGCGTTACTTACTAGCGCTTTAGGCCAGAAGCATCATCTAAGTTAGACCCTGAACTCTTTAGTCTCCCTTTCACATATCGCTGGTTTGTGCATTTCTCTGGCTCTCCCACGCAGAAAGATTGAGGGGATTACTTCTACTTCTCTTCTCAGAGAAGGATGTCATCAGGGTTTCATTCATTTATAAACATCATTTACTAGTTCTGTGAATTACTGTTGTTTATGAGAGTCTCCAAGGATGCTTAGTAAGATAGATCAGGAGAATATTTTGTTGTCTACCATTACATATTTTTTTTTTACCCTGCTTATGTATTTATATATAATATGCATTTATTTGCCACTGGCAACTGTAAACACTTCTCTTGCAATGTAATGATATGAACAAGCCTCTTCTGTTAGCCACCCGGATGAAACCAACCAAATTATTTCAGTCATGACTTAAGGCATATTTGAATTCAGGATTTCAACAATGCTTTATGCCCCCTGGCCCTGCTGACTGTTTTCTATTTGCTCTGCATTTTTCATCTTATTCTCAATTCTACTGCATATAGTGTTTCTCACCAACTCATGTTTCGTAAAGCTAATGTGCCAAAAAGCTGGATTCTGCTAGCTATTTATAAAGAGACTGTGGACAAAGAAGTTAGGCCTCAATTCGGGAAAGCGCTTATGTGCATACTTTATGCACTTTAAAAGCATTCTTGATTTTATTCATACAAAATTTTCCAATTCAGGAAGCACTGAGATGCATGTCCAAAAACAGTCAGTGTTTTACCTGTTTACATTGTGGGAACAGTTTTTGCCTAGCTGATGGGCTCTTTTTCTTGTCTTGTCGTTTCAAAAGTTTGTATTATAGAAGTGTTATAACAAAAATTACTGAAATGTTTTAAAATAGCTTTTTCTGAAATTCATAGACTTCATACTACAGATGAAGGAAAAGGCCTATCAAGATAACTCTTTAACTAGATTAGTTTCTTGTCGGGGGGGGGTGGGGTGGGGTGTGGGGGGGGGTGGGGTGGGGGGGATGTGTTTACGGAGCAGCCTTTGGCAGGCTGCCTTGATAGAAACTCCCCTTTTAAACCTTTGCTTCTCTTCCTGAAAAAATGCAACCACACGAAGAAATATTTTAATATATGTCAAAATATAACAATAATACTGATCATTTCTCACTATGAAACTGAACTAGTCATTCTTTATAGCCTATCAAATAATTTAGTATTATTATCTCTACCTTGAAAATAGCTGTATTTAGCAGAATTGAGCATTTTCTAAGTTCACAGGGCAAGGGGATTCATCACCAGAATGACCGTCCCATTTCAGGAAGATGTGGCACTGGCATCTTTGCTTGATCTTACCTGATCATACTCCTTTCTTATGGCTACTGATTTCCATTAGCCATTGCTATTTTCTCTAGCTACAAAGGATCCCTTCTCTAGAGACAAAGGGTGCCAGAGCCATGCAGGCTTGCCTTTTATGTTTACTGTATGCTAGAATTCTATGCTTAGTTGTTATTTTCTAAACCCTCTATTCTTTTTAGCTACATGCTTATGAAAAGTTAAGTTGTGAAATTAAAGATGCATAATACAGATAAAAGTTCTGCTCTAATTAACAGTTACTTGAGGGCTATTTCAATTATGTCCATTGTTCATTTCTGCTTACAAAAGTTGGTAGTATGTGAGTAGGATTTTTGTATCAGGCAAGATTAACAAATACTGACCCTCAGCAGGCAGCACAATATGCATTAAATAAAACTTAATGTCAGCAAATAAAAGAGAAAAATATGCTGAATAAACATAACAGCACTGGAAGAAGCAGTCTTTCAAATTAATCCTTAGAAACGATAAATAAAAGTTGTAAGAGAAGAGGATATTGTTGTAATTAGTTTTGATAATCCAGACGAAGGTAGTACATGAAATTTAAAAAAAAAGTCCAGCAACAGCATTTTTGTATGCAATAGGCTACATATTCTTGTAACAGGGAAAGAGTAGATAGTAATTTCTACAATAATCTAAATTCTCCCAGTAAAACAGAAATAAATTTCATGAATGCTCCAAAGAACTGAAATCTAACTGGAGGCCAAAGCATCTTCTTGTGACTAAGCAAGCAAAGAAGAAATAAGAGTAACAAGTAGCAGAGAATTCAGAATTTAATTGCATGATAAAGATTGTTTAAACTATCATTACAACAAACAATCTGATGTCTTAAGAAGCTTGAATTAGTCAGCAAGATTATAAGAACTGATTTACTAAGGTACCCCCAAATTAAATTCAGACAAGCTTTTTTTTCCTTTCCTCCCTCCCTTTATCTTTTTTGGGATGCTGAAGTCTTCTTCCTAATAGAGAAGCTTATATTATAAAGATATTCTTGAATATAAGGATTATCATTCTGTTGCTTCATAAGAGTGCTAGGGTGCCTGTAATACAGCAATTTTCAAAGCTGACAAGTACACTTGTGTACATTTGCTAGGTGAAGAAGTGAAGTTAAAGGAAGATGAAATGACTACTCAGGAAGAAATTGGAAGACACAGGGTCTCTTGAGTTCAGAGCTCTTTCCTGTAAGACAGTGCCTCCGACATGCCTTCCGTTTGTGTTTCCTTCAATGGTCACGAAAACTAGGTTTTCCTATCTATTTCAGTGGTGCATAACAGTATCACACAGATTAAGAGCAAGTATTCACCTGCTTTTTGGAACTTCAATTTGGAGCTTATTTTAGGAATCAGTGCTTTCTAGGTCTCCCATTTGGGCAATAAGAAGAGACTGGATGCATCTACAGGGCAGGTTGAACCTCTGTGAAATCACCTTCCTCAGTACCTGTCTGTCTCCACCGACAATCTCGACGATGTAAACCTGTACTCAGAGGGTCTGTATATCTTCCCTGAAACTGTTTGCAAGGACTAAGAGAAGCCTGGATACAAATTTGTACGGCGATTGTGAAATGACAAATTCCTTTTCTTCAGTTGGAATAACTTTAAAAGGACATCTAATGGATGTAACTTGGAATGAATGGAAACAAAAGAACGCGTCCGTGAGGTTAAAATTTAATATTTTCAATGACTGTTGTCACTCTATTATCTCAAGCGCTGCTATGTTCATGTAATAGTTGTTTAAATAACAGTACCGCGCCTCCCTTGAAAGCTGCTTTTCTGACAAGAACTGTCCAAAATCAAAGTCTGGATAGTATTCAAACATACTTTCCTCAACAGTCTCATGACAAGATTATGTTAACCATCCTGGTTGACTCTAGGCAGGACTATTTCGAGAGAACTTTCCATAGGCAGGATTACCTACATGACTTTATATAAAGCTGCATAGAGAGTGACTGAGATTATTAATCCAAATGGCCTGTGGTACTTAATAGAAAGGCAATCTGTGGGATTATCTGTGTAGATGCAGCTTTTAGAACAAACATAAGCCTGGCTCCTGTTAATATGAGCTTTAAGTAAAGTCTTCATGACAGAGTTTTGTGCAGTGTTTAATTACTTTAATAATAAAAAGAGAAATATCAAGTGACATAAAAGACACAATTTCTTTGGTACAAAAGACTCCAGTCATGTAACCCTTGGGAGTGGGAGCAATGATTGCACAGGTTATGACTATCTTTGGCTTCAGAGGGGCAACTTCTTTGGTTCCCATGAAAATGTATGTTTAAATCTGAAGGAGAATTTTAGCCTTTAATACTACTTTCTCATGGTTTCAGGAAAGTCTCTAGATAGATAATACAGCCTTAAAAAAAAGCACATAGGTAATCTGAGACAGTAAAAGATAGCTAAAATCTTTCTATGCATGTAAGCTTCTATGCTAAATGGTTGGCTAGAGGACGGGAAAAAGAGTAGGTGAAGGCAAGTACATCGTAAGTGCTACAGGTCAACACTATTTTGCTGGGTATATTTTCTGAGAAATGTATGGTTAACCCTTGAGCAAAGATTATACATTTGATTTCCTCTTACGGCAAGGGAAATATTAGCTTGCTTTTTCAACTGGAACAAATCATGCATTGCTTCTCAGGGCAGCTTCCCTTGAGTATATGCAGTACAATGCTTTTGTTAAGACTTAGCAGTGGTTCTACTTCTGATTCAAGAGGATTTAACAGCAAAAAATTGCCGTCAGTCAAGTTAAAAAAAGGGAGCACAAGAAAGAGAAAGAGAGAGGAAGAAAGATACAAGAATGCATTTTTTCATGTGGTGATTCTGGTTGACTGATACAGGAAGGAATAGGCAAATATATTCATACTTGAAATACACTTTAAATAGTTCATGTTCTTTCCCATTAGGCTGAATTTCATGGTAGCTGCACATTAAATAAAATACTTTTCTGTCAGTGTTTTGCTTCTTAAATGCTAAAATTAAGCTCCCAGGGTAAGCTAAGGAAGTAACTATTTTGTCTCTGAAAGGCAAGATAACTATGGAGGGTAAAAATTAACTGAATTGTGGGGACTTATAATCTTGCAATGTGAAATTAATTCCTGTTTTATTTTTTCTTTCTACATTGAGGCACCTCTTTTACAGAGCTGTGTTTATATGCACACATCACCTGTTGGTAAGCATATACTGTTGGTTGTGTAAGAATCATCTCTATGAACGCACACACATAGCTCATCAAGCTGTTGTTGATTACTGTGATCCATAAACAGCCTTTCAGGAATATCAGAGCTATGGCTCAACACACAGACTGGGACTGTTATCCTTTATTTATATTACCATAATGCCTAGAAGCCATGGTTAGGAAACTGGGTGTGTGAGGTGCTACAAAAAGAACAAAGAAAGGAGGTTGTAGAGAGATGGGGGTCGGTCTCTTCTCCCTAGTAACAGACGACAGAACAAGAGGAAATGGGCTTAAGTTGCGCCAGGGCAGGTTTAGACTGAATATTCAGAAAAATTTCTTCACTGAAAGGGTTGTCAGGCACTGCAACAGGCTGTCCAGGGAAGTGGTGGAATCACCATCCCTGGAGGTATTTAAAAGACGTGTAGATGTGGCGCTAAGGGATATGATTTAGTGGTGGACTTGGTAATGATAGGTTAACGGTTGGACCCGATGATCTTGGAGGTCTCTTCCAACCAGAACAATTCTATGATTCTAAGATTCTCTCCTCTCAGAAGAACTTATCCTGCATTCTTCTTGTTCGATCCACCACTTGTCAAGGCTTTTCCTGCCAGAACTAGACTATGGTTTGCAGCAATAGCACGGATGTTTTCCATCTTGGACCAATACGCTAAACGTATGATGGAAATCTCTCGTGGAATATAGCCTCACTCGGAAGTCCACTATGGTTCTCAGTAGATGCTGTGCATGTTGATTTTTGAGGACCCAAGATTTTCCTGATTCCCTTGCCTTCCCTGAAAATTCACTTTACCATGGCTAGCTTTTCCCATACATGCCTAGGTTTGAAAGGGCGTGTAAAATACTACAGCCTGTCTTTCCTTTATAACCACCATTCTGTGTGTAAGCCCTCTGGGATCTTTCTCACTGTCTCAAATAGGAAACACTGACTATCTCTGCCATTTGCTCATAACTGGACAAGTAATAATGTCAAGAGTTCCAGTGTGACTGGACTGTCCGCAATAGTGGTGGATATCCTCAAAACACCATGGCCTCATTCTTGTCTTACAGCAGTGGACCACAAAAGATGTCAGTGAGCTACATGATAGTAAAACTGGTGTAATACAGTTGAGAAAGAGCTGTCAGTTTTGTTATTCCCCTTTCCTAGGTATTTATTTCTGAACTCCTTTCTTAGCATCTCTTTTTCCTTTGCCCTTCCCACTTCTGAGATCCTGCTTACCTGCATGGCTGACACAAAGCAATCTCTTATTCTAAATGAGTACTGAAACTACATGATGGTGGTTACTGGTACAGGGAGCCCCTATTATAGACACTATTGTATCTGATTTGATAAATGCTAGAATAAAAGGCTCTCATTTTATTCCCTCCCAATGCCTAAGTATGTGAATCCAGAATATTAGGTTAGGCATTAATGACACAGTGGGCAGGAGGTGATTTGAAAGTCATTTCCCTTTCACTCTATCATTAGTCTGCTTCCGTGGTTGATGTACTGCCAGTGTTTTAAGAAGCAGATCTCGCACATTTCTCTTAGCTACTGACAAATCCAAAATCCGCTGGAGTGAATGTACATGCATAGTGAGCACGTATAACAGACTGAGGAACTTGGCCATTTATTTCTCTGTTTAAGGAAAAAAGGCTTTCTCAGACCAAAAAAGAAAACTGTTGGATGAATAAACTTCTAATGGGTATACTATGGAAAAGCTTTTTGTTTTTAAACCTGCACAAAGCACAACCTTCCATGCTCTTGGATTCTATAATCTGAAGTTGCGTGTTTGTTTAAAGGCCTGAATACTCGCACCAGAGCTGCTAGTTTAAACCTAAGTACTGTCAGAGAGGATCTAGTTCAGTCCAAAGCATAATACCACCATGCTTCTCTGATGCATTTTTAAGAACTCTGGTGTTGATAGGAATGATTGACCAGTTTTCAGACGGATGGGATAATTTTCTTGGGGCAACGGGAAACACATCCCTTCCTTTTACTTTGGTGGCTATGTTTTATCCTGGTTCTTCTGGGTGACTGTTCTGTTATATTAGTTGATAGCTGAGACTAAATTGCTGTTTTATTCCAGCTTTGCCAAATGAAGTTGCACGTGATCAGCTTCCCTGGGAATCCCTGTATAGCTGTAGTCCACCAAAAATTCCGCTGTAGTCCACCAAAAATTCCGCGGTCTCAAAAGCTGATGACAGACTTGCCTGTGAGTAGAAACATGTAAGTACCTAAGTCCTGACTGTAGGTTTTTACTGGGGAGTGAACTGTACTGCTTTTCAGAAGTACCTGAAAAGGTTCTTATTTTCCAGTTTGATGCATGTTGATGTATGTTTGAAAGTAAAATTATTGTACAGATTTTTCAACATGGTTCCAAAAGAGATGTGTGTTCTTTATGGTGTATATGTTGCGTAATCACTAGTTGTCATATAGAAACAGTACTATTATTTCTGTTTCAGCTTTACTAAAAGGTATCTTGGGTTTCTAGAAAGCCAGAGGTGGGGGAAGGAAGTGGAACAAAATTAAAATAGAAAGAGGAAAACAAAATAACACAGTAAAGCATGTTATCAGCATTGAAAAGCTTTGTGGACTTTGATAAACATACCATATAATGAATTTAAGAAACGCTATGTGACAGTATCACCAGCTACTTGGCAATGTAATTAATTGATCCTATCACAAAAGTGCTTTGCTAATTACATGGAAAACAGTCTTGTGAGTAGTACTCAGAGGGTTCGACATTTTCTGTCCTGTTGAGTGCTGTGCAATATGCTTGTATGTTCAGTCCTTCCATTAGAAGCAGAGATTGTGATCCGAGCAGCATTTATGGACGCTTGCATATATAGTACAATATGCGGACCTCCTGTACTCAGGAATTTTTAGGCTCAGGAAGTAATCTCAAGCCTACTTTCTCAGGGTCAAGTTTTCAACAAGCTATGCTTCAACCAGAACAGATGCTTGTGAAGATACTACCATCTTCTCTATGATAGTTTTTCTCCTTTTGCTAGGGGTTACTCTCCCCATAATTCTTGAGCTTCATAGAAAACTTCCTAATAACCTGCTGGCAAAATCTGAGGAGCTGATTCAACCCCCCTATTTAAATATGAAGCTATCCTTCCTAGCTGGTGTTGTCTCTAAGCAAAGATTAGGAAGCACTCATTTTAAGCACTCCATCAACTAGTTTATGAGGATGATTCCTTCTCGTTAGTGGTGAGCAACTGTGGTGGCACGATCTTTAACTGACAGAGCTTGATCGGGAGAAAAGAGCTGGTCTACAGCTGCAGGATACAAATGCTAGATGAAGAACTGTACACCGTGGAAGATCCTCTCAAATCTTAACAAGATTTAATGCTAAGTGCTGCTTAAGCTTTTCACTGCCCTCTGCATAATTTCAGGCTGTAAGCATAAAATCATTGATGATAAAACCACTACTCCAACAACAACTTACTTTAAGCAATAGAAAGGAATTTAAATTCCAGCATGTCATGATTTTTGTTTTCCGTAACTAAGAATGACTTTGACAAGGGCTGTTTTCACAGAAAACTCAAAAGGTGGAATATGGCTTTATTCTTTTTTTTTTTTTTAAAGTGCTGAAATTATTCATTTGTAACATGATAAAAATGGAAATTTTGACCTGTCTATATACTAGTTTTACATCGTGATTTATGATGAGAATTATAAACTTCCACCCCAATGGAAACTCAATTCAATACATCTGCTTAGCATCCACTGAGGCATTTTTAGTCAAGGAATACCGTATTGCATGGCAGAAATTTGGACTATAGCTTTGTTTGGGTTTAAAAAAAGCCCAGACAACAGCTGTCTTTTTCTTCGTCCTTTCCATAACTACAGGTAGTAATAGGGTCTATTGCATGCTAGTAATGTGCATTCATGAATACACAGACTAGTAAGGACACCGCTGACTACCAGCACTTTGACTCAGAAAATATTAGGTCAGCTTTTGTCCTTCAAGAAAAATAAATTTAGCAGAAGGTCAAAATTTTCACTGGGAATTTGTGCGCGTGAATGTGGGGGAATGCAGATGTGGCCTCTAACCATACGTGGGGAGATGATGGCCATGTATTTTTTGCTAGTGATAGTTTGATAGCTGTTGCTCTACAGTACACTACGCTTGCCTGTTGTTAAAAAACAAGTTTAAGTGACTTAATGCCACTTATCAAAAGGTTTTTAAGTTGTTGAAATAATCATATGGAAGTAAATTTCTACTATTTTTATATATAAAAAATCCTTTTCAATTAAAAAAAAAAGTGAAAATTGCCATGTCTCTGAAAACATCAACATAAGAAAACATTCTTATGTGATAGATCTATTTGTGTTTTTAATCAGTTTCCTTAAACAGCATGGCAAATTGTCCAAGGACACACAAAGTAAGTAATGGATAGGTTATATGATTGAGACAAGCTTTAAAGATGTCTATCACTAGTGCTTTAACACAAAAACATGCAATAAGGGAACTATGCTTCCTTCTTGGTACCTGTTTTTTTTATTGTGTACAGGTTTCATATGAAGTAGATGAAGTTTTTCTTGGCCAAAATAAAAAGAAAATTAAATTTCTGAATGGAGATGCCATTAACTGTAAAGTGAATGTAACGAATTTAAGATGAGAAAGAATAATGGTAACTAATATGTAAAAGCCTGGTATTTTTATTCATGCTTTATGGCTCAAGGGTGTAGTCCTTTAAATGACTAGTGCCTTCAGTGGGCAGCAGAGGTTCTTGGATCCTGCCAGGAAATTCTAAAATGTATTAGGATGAAATAGACTGAATGAACGAAAGTATTTTCTAACCTATGGGCTAAATGTTTTGATGTTCGTATTACAAAAGCAAAAAGTTAGAAATAAGAACAATAAATAATTCAAGTGGAGTGCCTCTATCTTGCGTATATATAGAAAGAAAAAGAATAAAGATGATACATACATATTTATATATATACACACCCCGTTATATACATCTTCTATAATGTTACCTATAGATTAGTCACAGAAGGATTTGGTTTTTTATACAGAAGTACTTTTTTCATGTGCTCATTTAGCCATGTGTTCAGACGTGACTTCCCGATGAGAATGCTAACTGCATATGGAAATCTATCTGTCAGCTTTTGCATTCCATCTAGCTCTGTCACTGTCTTGTCCTTTATTACTAGGTAGCAGTGCTATTCTGGACAGTATGAGACTGAAGGAAATGGTACACCAGATCTAATTGCACAGTCATTCTGTGTAGATTTTCTGTTGGTGCTGATCTCCTAACAGGTCTTGCTGTTATGCAGCAAAATCAACACATGATAGAGGTGCTTTGGCAGTTGTCTTGTCTGAAACATTTCTGTGTCTGTGAAGTATATATGAAGTGACAGATGTTAGTGCCTCGCTGGATGACACTCTGCTCCCAGGTTCATCTGTGAACAGCAAATCAGTCTTTCCATTGAAAAATAATGAATTTTTCCTCTAGGCAATTTCTGATTTGTGTGCACTTCTGTAACCATTGCAAATGATCTGTTGGTTTTGTGTTTTTGAGCTCTTAACTACTCTAATGTGTTCAGAGCAAACCTGTGACTATTTGACTCTTATTTTGTCAGCTATCATTATTGTAGTTCTTTCTTATTAGCACTGAATTGACAGCTTTGCATTTAGAAAAAATATATTTTTACATATATTGAAAAGGGTTTGTTGCCACTCGCTACTTACTTTATGTACACCTTTATAGAAGGGCAGAAAATAATGCATACTTATGTGTGATGTAAGTTGCTGTAAGGTTTTCACATGGTCTAGGCAAGATGCAAGATCATCAAAACTGATGTGTTCCCATTAAATCTTCCATGACCACACCCAACATGTTGTCTCAGAGAAAAAAACAAACCACATGTCTAGCTTTAATCTCTGTTGATTAGATTTGGAATTAAGATAAGAACCTGAGGTCTTGCCTAAATCCAGGTCTTGTGTGTCCTCCCATGCATGTTAACTGTAGCCCTTCTCAATTCTCAATTATAAACTCATAATCTTTTGTTCTCCATGGATCTGACCTGAATCCTGCTCTACTTAATGGACTATGATCAATTCTACAGAGTGCTTGTGTTGCATGAGTGCTTGAACTCCACTGTAAAGCCAGGTAGCAGGTTATGACAAGCACAGATCTGCAGACTAAACAGTTGGTGTTGAGGGCCTGCTGTCTACACTAACACATATTTCAGAGGGTTTTACTTTGCATTAGCTCTATCTTGCCTCCATGCATCTGAATGCCCATTAAGAGGATGGAGTGTACTAGGCTCACTCCTGAAACTCTTATTTTGGTTTGCTTTCATCTGAAGTGTATTGCCAGCAGCTGTCAATCCGCTCTCCCTGTTGTAACTTCTAGTCTTTTTGCAAAATTGCGGCTATGTTCTTCTGTGTACAATGTTGTGTTAACTGAAAACCCCAAGTCCGCAAATATTTCTGGCAAGTAATTAGTGACAGCAGTATGTGATCCGTCCTATTTGTACCCTGTAGAATAGAGGTCTAAAAGTAATTTGCCCTCTTAGATGTTGCTAGTTACAAAATGGGTACGTTAAAAGGAAGGTTTCAGAGTTAAAACTGGAGCTTGAAATTAACAAGTAAACATAACAAGCAAAAAGTAGGAACAGAAAAAGCTGAGATGGTTACATCACCAAGTTTGCTAGTAAACAGCAATTGCTGAGATTACAACATACTTTTGTTCATCAGAAATCCTCCAACTCATCTTTCAACTTAAGTTGCAACAAATCTGGTTCTAAAACAAATGGCTAAAACTATCTGCACTGTTAACAAAAGTTACCCTATGACTCCTTTAAATACACTGGATATCGGACTTGACAGTAATTCTTACCTCTCCCCTGCCCAAGTATTGTTTTAATCAGCTGGCAGTTTGTTTGTTTATTCATATTATCCTTTCCAAATGCAGAGTGCCTGGCCAGCAGTCCCTGCTCTGCAGAGCTGCCAGTGTCTCATTGTTTCCGGCAATGGCGACTGCCTTTTGTAGGCTTTTTTTTTTACTTTCTCCCCCCTCAACAGGCATCTCAGAGCAGCGGCCTTCACAATACATTAGCTTAATGCATTTTGAGCTCAACCACATCTTCCATTCACACTACTGCTGGTATTTGTCTGCTCTTCTACTTGAAATCAGCATGCAGTATAAATGATTTAGCCATATGAACAAATAAACCTCTAAATATCCATATCCTTGCAACAGCAAAACCAGATCAAATCTGATGTTTAGAACAGTATATTGCTACAAACACCGATTCAGTGAGCAAATGGATTCACATTCATAGGCCCTTGTGTCATAATTTAGGAAAGTGAAGGGTAACTCACTTGAGCATGTTAGTTTGATGGACATGTAGTCCCTGCCACAGTCCTTCTTATAGTGACAGCGCAGCCAGTTTAAGAGGCAGAGTCCGTCACCACACTGTAGTTCTTCTTTTTTACACGGCAGAATGCTCTGTTCATCTGAAAGGAGGAGAAACAATAGATGACACTGTGTAACAAGCAACTCCTTCCTGAGCAACAAAGCCACATGTCTACTGAAAGTCAATCTTCCTGCTTTTGAAAGCCCTGGGTGGATGAAAACACTCTCCCCTCTTTGTCAGATGTGAAAAGGGTCTCAGACTCAAACAAATATTTCCTATACTGTTGTTGCTGATCATTTAAATAGTGTTTGAGACAGAGGAGGTCTAGGTGAAGCATACCAAAGAAATGACGAGGGTACTATGTCTCTAAGGCAGCCAGCCTTCTGACTTAGATGCTTTAACATCCAAAACAAAACAATCCATCTTTGCCCCAGCTTAACACACAAAATGGATAAATGAGGGGGAAAAAAGAGATCTGCTATCTTGCATAAACCTGAAGGACGGGTTTATGGGCTTCTTAGCTGTAAGTATAACTCTAACAATCCCTTTCCAGTTTGACAATTAAGGGTAGGAACTCAGTCTGATAGAGTGGGGAAGGATTTTTTGAACAATCTTAATAAAGCCTTGGGTAAATTTATGGAGACATAAACTCAGGTTTGGTTTGCAGAAACATTAAATCCTACATAGTAGGGTCTGCAGCTCTGCATGAAGCCAAATCTTTGACTGGCTCCTCAGTTGAAAGATTGAAGCCACTTCCCAGGACCACTGTTGATTCTTGGGGGCTGAGTAGAAAACTGATCACTCGTCTCTGCCTAGAGCGGGGGAAAAAGAGTAATTTTATCTTGTCCTTTGATAGTGAACTATGGTTCCTTTTATCTTTATGCATACACACATGCATGAACAGAAATTTCCTACTCTCAAAGGAGAGGTAATACCAGCCTAAGCCCTGTAACTTAAGAAAAGCAGGGTTTCAGGCCATGCTAATATTCACCTGTGCAAAACATATTTGCACAAGAAATGGGAGTGCTCGTGGGAGTGTCATCACTGGTCCTATCTGAACAGGATCACCCCTTCCTAGTCCAGAAGTTCTGAGGGTATGCCTGAGGAGAAAGCAGTCACTGCAAATTCAATGCCAGCAAGCAACAGGTGTTTAGCTTTCACTGGCTACTCAAAATAGCTCTTTTGTTTCATGTCCATAAACATTCAAACAGCAGCTGTATGATACAAAATTTAAAAAGGAGTTGGGGGATCTCTATGCAAGGAAAAGTATGCCTTTTTTTTTTTGGACACATTAACTGCACAATACAAAGTATCCCTTGGAATGCCAGTGACCAGGCATACCATCTAAAACACACTGAGCAAGTAACTGAAAAAAGAACTTGTTATGTAAACGTATTCCAGTTTGTTAGGTTAAAAATCTATTAACATACTATAAGGAACAAACAAATTCATGGAGATCAGGAAGTCACAAAATTATCCAGAAGAAGAGGGGGAAAAAAACTCCTACATTATTCAGAGAAGTTTGGTTTGGTGGGGTGTTGGTTTTGGGGTTTTTTTGGTTTGTTTTTTTGGTTGGTTGGTTGGTTTTTTGTTTGTTTGTTTGTTTGTTTGTTTGTTTTCCCACATTTCACCAGTAGTGCCCTTGAAAGTGGTCTTGTTTTGATGGTAGATAAAAGGAAATTATTTTCTGATGAGTGCATCTGAGTATGCAAATAGATACACTGACATCATTAGTTGCATGGTTTTGTAGGCCTTACAATAATGAGAAAGAGAAGTAAAATAGAAAATAGTTCATTAATGACAGAATAAAAGGGTTTTAAGTTTAGAAAGGAAGACTTTTGTGCAGAAAGACTCTTTGGAAATCTGCTTTAAATTTCATTAGAGTACTAGAGCTGTATTCAAGTTACTTTATGTGAGCAATCTAAAACATTCCAAATACAGGCAAATAAAAGTTCAAGCCCAACTTGAAAAACACTAGCTCTTGAAAGTGAAGGCACAGAGGGCTAGTGGGCAATCGGTACCCAACAGAAGACAGGCAATTCTGCTACATCACGTTTTTGTTTGCTCTCCAGTATTTTTAATTTTGGAGCCCTTTTGTCATCCTTCGTAGCTGCAAAATCATGCAGTTTGGAGTAATTGTTCATGATTTCCAATTCTCCACACAACTGCTCCACTGGAAAATTTCAGTACCCCCAAATGCATTTATAAATATCACCAGAATTGACAACATACTGTTACAGTAAATCTTACATTGTATGCTTGTACCTGGCAGCTCTGCAATCTAGAGGCGAATAATCAGATGATACTGGTTTGTACTTTCAGAACATCTTGCAGTACGTTTCCCAAATGGCTACTGTATTTCTGGTAGGCATCTCAGACAATTTTGGGGTAAAATGGCATAGAACTCCCAGCAATTAAAGTTGTGGGGATTCCTGTCTGGGGTTGGTGGGTTTTTTTAGAGTTAAAATGTTATAGGAGAAGCAGCTAAGCAATAATTACTTTGTGGTACCAAATCTAGTCATTGTGTAAATGGGAACAACTTTTGTTAACTTTAGACTGGTTACACAGTCATTGCAAATATCAAAAAGGAATTCACCTGCAAGAACATGATGCAAAAGGAAAAAATAGTATATTAGCAAATTTATTAGAGTAATTGGTCCTGGTATGCATCTCACATATTTATATCTTCCATAAAGTCTGTTTAGTTCATAATCTAGTTTGAAGTTGCCCTAATTATTTTAAACCTCTTTGAACTTGCTCCAGTCTATGCCCTTTCGTATCTTTCTTGTTCACTGTTCCTGTTTTTACTAGTTCAACACAATTCTCCTCTATCACTGGCTATGATTTCACCACTTTCTGGATGTAAGAAAGTTTTCTACAGTCCCTGCAACATAAAATTCCTGGTTTAGTTTTCACCGCTTTACTGGCTCTACTTTGAAGGTCACTTAAAGACAAATGCCTCTTCTCTCTCATCCAGACACTAATACAATGCTTTCTGTTTCTGCTGGTTGTTGAACTGTGTAAGTCACTTTGGGATATGGTCTTTATGAAAATGCTAGAAAACCACTGCGATCACTGCGATGTTTTATTATCTTCAGGGAGAATTGTTAAGATTGTAAGCTATAAGAAATTATATGGGCAGATCCAATTTTTTTGGACTGAAAAGCAGTGGGGGACAATGATAGTTAAAAAAAAAGGGTGTGCAAACCTATCCCACAAAGCTGTATTTGCCAGATGTAGCAAGAGCAGACTGTGTCTTTTGTGAATCCACATGATATAAATCTTCGATCTATTCTCAAGGGGAGCTGCAAAATAAC
Organism: Phoenicopterus ruber ruber; assembly: GCA_009819775.1. Taxonomy (NCBI): domain Eukaryota; kingdom Metazoa; phylum Chordata; class Aves; order Phoenicopteriformes; family Phoenicopteridae; genus Phoenicopterus; species Phoenicopterus ruber. Next base: position 13,725,188 of record CM020227.1, read on the forward strand.
TGAAAAAACCCATGAAGACTAAAAATACGTAAATGCATTTTTGAGGAAGAAACTGAGGCACAGGCCTGTAGTCATGCAGCAGGCAGGGACAGAGGTAGGCATCACATTCAGTGTGGTACTGACTGAACAAATAACAATGTTTAAGTTCTGTGCAATGAAAATTCTTTTGAGACAGATAGTTTCATTTGTGAGAAGATGCATTAGCTTCCAAGATGATGTTTCTATCTCAGTAGAGGCTAGCATAAAGTATTTTGTCTTTAAAGTATGTTTTACCCTGAGGTAAAATTGATTTGAAAACAATGTTTACTACAGATGACAGGGAGCTAACAAAGTCTCTTTCGGAGAAGCACTTCACAGTTCTAAGCCCACCTGTTCCCAACCAGACTGTGCCACGCAATGGCGTGCTGATGGTTTTCAAGATTTGTATTCTAAATCAGCACGCATTTGAATAAATTTATGAAGTGAAAATTAGTAACTTAAGAACCTCAAAATGATCTCATCAAATTTAGGTGAAGGTGCAATATTATGTAAATGTGATGCATAAAATTAATCCACAAGTTGAAAATTAACCTGCACCATTAAAATACGCATAAAAGTTTACAGCTATTGTACATTATCCAAATTTGTATCTTCCTCTGTGTCCAAAAGGACTGTCATGGTTTAACCCCAGTCGGCAACCAAGCACCACACAGCCGCTCGCTCACCTCCCCCCTCCCAGTGGGATGGGGGAGAGAATCAAAAAAAACCCCTCACGGGTTGAGACTGAGAATTTGGGATTGAGAACTGGCTGAATGGCAGAGCTCAGAGGGTGGTGATCAGCAGCGCAGAGTCTAGTTGCAGGCCTGTGGCTAGTGGTGTCCCCCAGGGGTCGGTACTGGGGCCAGTCCTGTTCAATTTATTCATCAATAACCTGGATGAAGGGACAGAGTGTACCCTCGGCAAGTTTGCTGATGACACGAAACTGGGAGGACTGGCTGATACACCAGAAGGCTGTGCTGCCATTCAGAGAGACCTGGACAGGCTGGAGCGTTGGGTGGAGAGGAACCTCATGAGATTCAACAAGGGCAAGTGCAGGGTCCTGCGCCTGGGGAGGAATAACCCCCTGCACCCGTACAGGTTGGGGGTTGACCTCCTGGAAAGCAGCTCTGCGGAGAAGGACCTGGGAGTCCTGGTAGACAAGTTAACAATGAGCCAGCAATGTGCCCTTGCAGCCAGGAAGGCCAACGGCATCCTGGGGTGCATTAAGCAGAGTGTGGCCAGCAGGTCGAGGGAGGTTATCCTCCCTCTCTGCTTTGCCCTAGTGAGGCCCCATCTGGAGTCCTGCGTCCAGTTCTGGGCTCCCCAGTTGAAGAAAGACAAGGAACTACTGGAGAGAGTCCAGCGGAGGGCTACAAAGATGATGAAGGGACTGGAGCATCTCTCCTGTGGGGAAAGGCTGAGGGACCTGGGGCTGTTCAGCCTGAGGAAGAGAAGACTGAGAGGGGACCTCATCAATGCTTATCAATATCTCAAGGGCGAGTGTCAACAGGATGAGGCCAGACTCTTCTCAGCGGTGCCCAGCGACAGGAGAAGGGGCAACAGGCACAAACTGGAACATGGAAAGTTCCATCTGAATATGAGGAAAAACTTGTTTACTGTGAGGGTGACAGAGCCCTGGCACAGGCTGCCCAGGGAGGGTGTGGAGTCTCCTTCTCTGGAGATATTCAAAACCCTCCTGGACGCAGCCCTGTGCAGCCTGCTCTGGGAGACCCTGCTCTGGCAGGGGGTTGGACTAGATGATCTCCAGAGGTCCCTTCCAACCCCCACCATTCTGTGATTCTGTGAGATAAAGACAGTTTAATAGGATAGCAAAGGAAGAGACAATAACAGTAATAATGATAAGAGAATATACAAAACAAGTGATGCACAATGCAACTGCTCACCACCTGCTGACCGATGCCCAGAGCATCCCCGAGCAGTGATCCCTCCCGGGCCAACTCCCCCCAGTTTCTATACTGAGCATGACGCCACACGGTATGGAATATCCCTGTGGCCAGCCTGGGCCAGCTGTCCTGGCTGTGCCCCCTCCCAGCTCCTTGTGCCCCTCCTCGCTGGCAGAGCACGGGAAGCTGAAAAGTCCTTGACTTAGTATAAGCACTGCTTAGCAACAACTAAAACATCAGTGTGTTATCAACATTATTCTCATACTAAATCCCAACCACAGCACTATACCAGCTACTAGGAAGAAAATTAACTCTATCCCAGCCGAAACCAGGGCAATATGTTAGTAATACCACAATTCTTTTTTTATGCAAATGACCATTGAATTATATATCTGTTAAAGTGGGTACGCACTTCTTGCATCAACCACTGAGTCTGATAATGCCCTGATCATCCACCAGCAGGAACTATTTTCTGCAACGTAACCCTTTGCACTTTGTAAAAATCATAGTCCTTATTCTTGCCTGAAGCCTGGCTTTGAAACCTTTGTAGCCAGCTGCAGGAAGATAGTCATGGTGAAGAAGGATCCTCCTGTGACAGAGATGATTTAACAACTCTTGAGCTTGGTGAGAAGATGAGAAAATAAAGAACACATGGCACATGTTAGTTTGATGCTTGATGCTCTGCTGTGCTTATATGATTTAGATGAGCATGACACAGAAACCTGTGCAAAACACGATATAAGGAAGAGAGAGTCTTATCTCTCTGGTGACTTCTTGTGCACCTCAGTTCCTTAGTATTCTTGCATTGATGGCAACTAAAGAAATTTACAATAACCTTAAATCAGAGGACAGACACAAGATGTCATTTCTATACTATTAAGGTACCTTGATACTACCTTTACTGCTGTATTTTACCATACTGTCCTTGGCTGTATTTGGGAATCATAGTTTTACATGTTTGAAAACCTGGGAAAAAGTTCTTAATTCTACCTCTATAGATGCTCCAGCACTCCTGAAGCATGATCTTATGTCTCCAACTCTGGGAAAATTTCCAATTTATGGCTTGCTTCATTCAGTAGAAACATATTTTTTTACTCAGAAGCATAGAAATGTAGCTCTGAACATAGCTTTTTTTTTCTTTTTTATTTTAGACTTCTATCAGGTTTTTAGCTATCTTTCAGGTTGGCTAATAGGATCAAGTTGCAAAAGTACAGTTTCCACTCATGTTTCCACTTAGGATTGTGCTGTTCTAAAAGCAAAGTCTTTTCTAAAAGTGTCTATATATATACAAAATCTTTGTTGGTGGTATTCTGGTTTTGTGCTCTTCCTAAATATTGGGACAGTTTCTGATTGGGACTGATGCTCAGAAATGTACCATACAGCACGCACCCCAGCGCACAATAGCATGAATATGTTGTAACTGCTTTTTCAATCTATTATTCAATGTCCCATATTCTTTCTAAAGGAACATCTGATTCCACAAATGTGTTTAGTGTAAGGAGTGTGATTATTAGTGTAGTTTAACATAATCTTCAAACGACGCATAAAAGTCATCCCAAATAGCTACTCTTTGTGGCTGCTCTTTGCAGTGTGTGTGTTCTTTCTCTAGCACCAAGTTCCAGGTCAAAACAGAAATCACTTTGGATTCATGTTGCTCTCCCGATGAGTCTCTGAGGCAGAGTTATAATTACAATACCGAATGACTAGCTATTGTTGGGCTACTTGTCAACATGGTACCTGCAATAAACCAGGAATGTTAATTTCTCATTCAATTCTCTTTTATTGTCTGTTAAAGTCTGCAGGGTTTTTACGTTTATTTGCTGAAAAGGGAATGAGGATTGCATAGTAGGCTGCCTAATCACTGCACCTTTAGAGGCGAGTTTCAGGGCAATACATTAAGATGACAACAAGGAAACATGGTTTACAAATTTCTAAAAACTCTAGTCTCTTCTGTTCTGCGTTGGGCTTTCTATGACCTGCTTTTTTAATAAAATCTTGTACTTCTTGCCAGTTGTTTGGGCCAATGACTTGCTTGCATACTGTGTGCGTGTGGAGAGTGAAAATGGCCATTGTGTACCTCAGTAGTCTAACCTGTAAATAAACATAAATGGGGAGCATTTAGCCCGAAATATTGAACTCTGCTAATAAGAGGAGATCGTTAAGTGTGGATTAGAAGCAAAGTTCAATATGAGGTCGTCCTAGTAAGAACTAGTCTTCCAACTGGGCCTAAATAGCGCGCAATCATCTGCTGAGTGCTCTGCCATGTACTGTATTACTCTCTCCCCGAGAGGATCTGGGATCTCTTTTGTAAAGCTCATCTCTTTAAGATCCTGAGTCCTTGCTGTAGAAATCCCTGATTTAACCCATCCTGTAAGTTGGGGCCTGTTTTCAATGTTTAAAAATTGGAAGCAACCTATTGAATGATTTAGAGTGACTAAGAAAGCTGTTCTACTGACTGAAGTGTTGAACTTTCTGATGCAAAATATGTCATTTCTATATATCTCTTGGGTTCCCCAGTGGAAGGGAGACCCACCTGTATTTGTGATCTAACTAGAAAAAAATTACAGGCCAGCTGTAGTTACTTTTCTGTCCTAAGTAAGTGGGAACTGAAAGTGGAGGTTAAGTGTAACTTCAGAATATTTCTCTCTATCAGGTCTGAGCCTGATGGACGCCAGGTTGTCTGTGGACAATTAATACATAAAATAATCATATCAAAAAGTAAAAGCAGAATAAATGTTCTGGAGATTGTCTTGCAGCAAGTTTGTTCCTTCAACCCCAAGAACAAAGACAGATACGGGACTGGACAAAGATGGAAAAAAAGATGCTACAAGAGAAAATAGCTAGTGCAGTATCTTGTTAGCAAGAGTCAGTGCCAAGTAATGGACAGATACTGATCCAGGAGCCAGGAGAGCCTTGCTTTCTCCTTAAATAGCTATGTAATCTAAAGCAATTAATTTTTCTGCCAACCTTTTTTTTCTCTTCCCACCTTTTGTGTTATCTAGACACCTGCAATCTGGAAGGACAAGGCCAGTTATTTTGTGCAGGACCTAGTGCGATAAAGCTTCAGTCTTAGTTGGGTCGTTAAAGTAGAAGTAATCCTGTAACAATTGTGCAGCTAATCCAAAATAAAGCTTAGGATGCTGAAAACCTGTAAAGACCAGATGTTTGCACAGCTGCTTCTCTTAAACCATGAAACTAAAAAAGATTAATTGCCAATAGGAGAGATTCAAAAGTAAAAAAATTTAAAAACTGCCTGTATTTCACTATTTCTTTTTATAATGCTTCTAATGAAGAAAAAAAACAATTGCTGAAAGGAGAATCTTCATTTTAATGATAGAAGTAAAGGGATTAACATGCTTGCAACTAAAACCAGCAATTAAAAGATAAGAAACTTAGAATTAAAGAGGCCAAAGAAACGAAGTGTCATAGAAGCACTACTTGCATTAAGAATAGACAGTGATCAAGTGGCTTTGGCTGGAACGTCCTCCGGTGACTTATCTTCACACAGGTCCTTGAAGACTGTAGGTGTCTCAATGTCATGTAATGTCATTATTTTTAAAAAACAGCCCGGGGGATTTCAGGAAGTTCTAGCAAGATATGTATTAAGTCTTAGAGCTAAAATCACTGTTTGTATAAATGCTATCAAAGCCAACTGAATTGCTTGCTTCTGCCAGCTCTGAATTTGAGGCCAAATTTTCAAAGCATCTGAGGATAGAGACTCTAAGTAGGCTTTACAAAAGCTCATAATCAATTAGGTGTCCACCTCTCCTTGAAAGATGCTCTGCATAAAGGCGTCTGGGCATCTACTGCATTTTTAGGTGCTTGAACATGTAGCTTAAATACAATCATTATATAATAATGAAATGTCAGACTGCAAGAGTTAATAGTGCTCAGCACCTCTGAAACATACCTCTCCCCTCCTCTTCTCTGAGACGTTTCACAGTACGGCTGCTTGTACCAGTTTGATGAGATCCCCTTCAAAAACTAAAGCATTGTTTCTGTTTATTAGATAGGGAGCAGGGTTGGACTCTAATCTGTATTTTTGCATAGTAGTTGCATAGGAATGAATTCTTATCTATTATTCTCTCCACTAAAAAGAAAAAAAATCAGGAATGGGAGGTAGCAGTTGGGAGAAGCTGCTGAAACTAAAGCATTAAGTCAGTAGTTACAGTGGAAATGAACTATTTGGATTTGTCAGCCTACGTCCTCATAAACGAGGATGAGAAATTGTCAGGCTTGGAGAGAAACTGATACCTTCCTAGTGCAGATTTCAGTCTAATAAATGAAAAGGTGAAAAAAATCATTCTTGATGTAACAGATGATTTCAAGCCCTCATAAAATAAATTGATGGCAGAAGATACTGAGCAGAATATGACTTATTAGGGGAGAAGAACAAAGAATTCTGAGGTGTGGTTCTGGAGGCATTTGAACATCCTTTCCTTCTGCACAGCTGGAGGTCTTTAATTAAAGCCTGAAGTGCAATGTGGAAAACTGTAGGGAGATATGGGGCATGCCTTTAAGGAAGGGGAGATGGGAGCCTCTTTGGTGCCTTCAGAAAACATCCACACTTTGAGAAAAAAATCAGTGAAGGAAAATAAAGAGCAGATTATTCTGGGGATTAAATTTTGCTGTGCACTTAGAGAAGAGGGGGCAATTACAGCATGTGTTTCCCTCACTGTCCCTGGTATCACAGACCTACAAGGTTTCTGGCATTCTCTGTCAGAGAAGAGAGAGACTGGTAATGGGTGGTAGATGTTGGTTCTCTGATCACTGACACTTCTCAAAGCATCCCAGAAATGCAAGGGAATATACTGCTGTGGGGGGCAGAAGTCTGGGTGCAGATCTATCAGTCTGTGTCTTAAACTTCCTGGCATAATGTACTCTCTCCAGGACACCAGCTCACAGCAAAGCTGTCACACACAGGCTTGAAGCAATCTCTTGTCTTTCTCTATGTCTCAAATCTGGTGCAGCCACTGTAAGATACTTGCATAGACCCAAAATCACCCAGTTTCTTCACCTGTTTGAACTGAGGCACCGGGCTCCATCTGTGCATGTGAATGTGCAGTTATGTTCATTGAGTACTGGCCTTTAGACACTGGTGTTAAACCGGCTGAGTTTGGAGACCATTCTGGGAAAAATACAGGATTTGCCATCAAGAACAAGAGTGGAGAGAGCGTTTTATTCTTGCTGTGTACAGAAAGATTTCCTTGTTTATGAGTAGAAGTTTATTCAACCTTCCACCGTCGTCCTGGGGTCTCAGAGCACAGCTAGCAGTGCTGTAGTCAATGACAACACAGCTGGCAGCCAGCTGTGCCGTTACTGCCTGTGAGCCGAATGGTGAGGGACAGCATCCAAAGTGCCTACTCAAGGGCCTACTGGGTTTAGGGTCAGGCTTTTCTGCGCTTTTCCTTTGTAGCAAGTACGTCCCTGTGCCTGGCTTAGGTGGGTTTTCATGCAGAAAGAGGAGAGCCACAGTATGAACGCTTTTGTTCCTTCTTGATTTTGTGAGATAATTCTGTTTAATAAGAGTAAGTTTGTAATATCTATAAAGGTTATAACAAGAATCTTAATGCTGGATTTTAAAATGCTGTCTGCATATTTTGTAGTTTTGTTTTACCTGATTCACGCATCCAAATTAATGTTTTGCATATCTCTGGACATACCTTGTGCTCTTAGATGTAAAAGCAGAGACAGGTCAATATGGTTATCGTAAAGATTTACTAATATTTAAATACATAACTATATAGTCACTTACTAGTTCTAAAATAACTATCTTTTTATAATAGCTGATATATATTGGCAATCTGAATAACTGATTGAAAAATCAGTTGATTTGTTTGCTTTTACCTGTGCTTACAATGCATTTCTTCAGAGATGAATCTCAGAACTGCTGGGGAGGACGTGGAGGAGGCAGTGGCACGCAGGAAGGGAAAGCAGTTCGGGTAGAACTGTTTGCCTTTTTCCTTCTCTGACAGTTTTGGGCTCCCTTCATTTAAGTATTAGAAACAGTGACTGAGGTTCATGACTGCTGATTAATAATGATTTATACTCATTGTCATCAATATTTTCTAGGGATAATTTTGACTCTTTACGTTAAAAAACAAACAAACAAACATACCTGACCAAAAGCTAAAAACACTTTGCAAAGAAAACTGAATGTTTCTCTCAGAAACAAACATCTAAAGCAACGAAGCTAATAAGCAAATTTTATTTCTGATCAGAAAGTTCCATTAAGTGCCGAAACTGTCAACCCGCCTTGGTACCGTGTGGTTGAAGTCACGTAGCTCCATTCCTGAGTATTAGCTTGCCCAGACTTCGCTTATGTGGCTTTACCCCTTTGTCCCATACAAGAGCAGTATTCTTGAGGCACAGCCGACTCTGTATGAGAAGAGCTGCAGTCCTGCTCCTGGGCCTTTGCACTTGCTTAGGAAATTCAGTGTTGGGAGAGTAAACAGGTCTAGTACCTGGCATACATGAATTCTGTATAGCTGAAGAATCTACTACATAGCCTCCTTCCCGTAGTGTGTAGTAACAGCCTGGGATAACACCAGTCTCTTTCCGTGTTCACTATAAAAGCGTAATACAAGTCATAGTTTGTTTGGGTTTTGTTTTTTTTTTTTGGCTAATGCCCAGCTGGTATTGTGTTAATACTATATGTTATTGTCAGTAGAACATTTCACAGCCTAGGCATTACAGTAATTAAACGTGCTAGCCCTTGCGTAGAAGGCCAGAATGTTGGGCCTGGCTGAACTGTACTCAGTTAAGGCCAAAGCGAAACAAAAATACTGTCTTAAGAACACTTAATTTTGAAGAGACGTGGGCACCCATTTGGAAATTAGGGCAATACTCAGATTACTCCGAACTGTTTGCTGCAACAGTTCTATTACAAAACTCCACTAATCTAAAGTTAATGCAATACAAAGTTGTCTTGCCATGAAGAAGTGGTCTCTCTGGGAGGGGCAATGGCAGGGAAAAGTCTGAGCTTAAGGGTCAAGGAACATGAAAACGAAGAATGGATAAGCAATTATGTTATTCTGATATGAATCTCCAAACTAAGCATATACTAAAACTAAACATACATAATGAAGTGTTATGAAATGTCATTTCATGCATAATGTAAAACCAACAGTTCTGTGGAAAAATAATCTAAAACAGTATTTTTGCAATATTAACCTGTAACAACATAAGCATGTTACAAGTATTTTTTTGCCAAGTCTACAGGCAATTCACTAATAAATGAGTAGACTGCCACATGTAGCTATACTAGTGTAAGCATTTACAATTTCCTGTCATTTTTGTATTTTTAATATGTATTTTCTATGACTTAGGTGATGCCAGTTGGTCATCTATTAGGTTGCCAGAGGGTGAGCACTTTTAATCAGCAGCTACAACCAAACTCTGCTCCTAGTTACCGAAGTTATCTTAGGGTTAGATCCTAAAACATCTAGTGTTGACAGAAGCTGGTCTTGACACTATGAATAATTTCTCCAAGTTGGTAGGTTGTGGCAGCAAACATTAAGCTTGATAATTTTTCTAGTCTGTGAATGATAGTAGCTGCCCGACTTTGTTGTTCCTTTATGTATGTTCCAAAGGAAGTAGTATAACTTTTTGCCTGTTCTTTCTTTAAACTTCAGGTTTAATCACATGATTTCTCACCATGATGGGCATCTTAGTTTGAAAGTTGTTACCGAAGTCTAGTTACAACATTTCAGCATGGCTTTTCTTGAGCTGCAGCACTTGCTCTGAGAGATATCTTCATTGTTTTAATTGTTGTGCCTGTATTTTTATCATTATGCATTCTTTCGTCTAAGAGATTGGACATGCTACTCTGCTTCCCTGCATACACGTGGTTTCCTGCCAAAACAGGACCAGTGACACGGGCAGCATTGGCTCCTATAATGTTGTATTTCCTTTTCAAAAAACTTTCATGTAATAACTACAAAAGTCAGTCATAAAAAGGAGAGTAGAAGGAAGTCAAATGTCAGGAATTGTTTTATTTCAATGACTGGAAGTAATTTTTAGCCACATTTGTTTCACTAGTGAGTGCCAAAATGATATAAATTTTGACTGATGTCAGTGTGCTCAATTTGTAAATCAGTTTTAGCAGCTATGTGCTAATTTGTTGTTGTGGGAGAAAATGCTGAATAGGAGAATTTTTTTTTTTAAAAAAGGAAATATTGAAGTACTTGTACCTGATTCTAAATTTTATGGTCCTCTATTTCAGACAATTCTCTCACTCATTTCTGTGAGTTTTGTCTGTATAAAGATGACAAGGTTAAGTCCATTTCTGTTAACTCAGTTGTTTTCTTAGTCAGGAAGCTATTTGCTTTTTAATGGGTTGATGTTTATTTGCTAGAGGACTTTAAATACAATATTCCTACAGCTGTACATGACTGCAAGGCATGCCATTAATGCAGGTTTAAAAAAAAAAAAAAAGAGACTACTTACAGAGATTGGAATAATTGCTGCCTATTCCAATACGGATGGAGCTTCCAGAGATGAGAGGAAGATGGAAGAAAAGAACTAAGGAGGGAAAAATGGAAAAAAAGGTCCTTAATAGCAGTTTGTTTTTGTTTTGCAACCAGATGTCAGTTGAAGACACATTGTGTTGTTAACGTGCACCCACTCTCTCTGAGGCAGGATTACATGTTTCAGACTCTGAATATACGCACAGATGTAGCTTGAATGGGGGTGAAAAAACCAAACAAGTCATTGCTTCATACTTCCAGGAATCACTCCAGTTCAGGAAATGATATTATATATAACTTTAATGCCTCTTAGATTCAAAACTCCACGTATAAACAACAATGTGTTATATAAATATGCTAATTATTGTTGTTAAGTCATTCACCAGTCTCTGAAACAGGCACCTACCATTGTAAAACAAAATAACTGTTTCCTAATTTGATTAAGTGCATCTTGAATACATTAGGCATGTGTGTGTCAAACTGGGTTGGAATAAATTTATTCTAAAATTTGATACGCATACTCCCCCTATGCATTTAAGCTTTAATATTTATAACTTGCACTTCAAAGATTTATACTTGCAGGCAACAAAATGCACACGAGTAAAACGTGTCCTAAATAACAAAATGTTTAAATTTCTTAAAAGATGGGCTTGTTTGCTCCTGCAGATGCATATAGAATAGGAGCTCCTGGTAGTCAGTCGGATGTAATACAGCGCTTGTACAGTGTTTTGCCTAGGCTGTATTTACATCCAGATGAAGCATGCCGTCCCCCGTGCCCTGTGCCACGGGGATGGTCCTGGCTTCTGCCGCTCCAGCCGGCACCTCGCCGCTGGTCTTCCTCGGCGGGTTTTTCCCTCCGAATCTGGTGCTGCCCCCCCAGCCGCACCCCGCGCAGCACCGCGCTGGGGCACAGCCCGCGGCGGGGGGGGGGGTGCCCGAGCAACAGAAAGTTTCCGGGAAGCCCTCCCGGCCGGGGCACGCCGCCGCCGCCCGCCCCGCGGCGCCCCCCGGGCTGAGCCCTGCCTGGCTGCGGGCCGCCCCCCGCCCCGCCGGGCCCCCGCTGCCGCCCGCGGCAGGGGCGGGCGCCCGGCGCGGCTCCCGCCGCCTCAGCGCGCCTTACCCCAGCACACAGCGGCGGCCGTTGTCTCCATGCGCCTCCGCCGCGGCTCCCCGGCGGCTGGCGGGCGGCAGCGGGCGGCGAGGCGGTCGCAGCCGCCGCCGGGAGACGCGCCCCGCCACCTCCTCCTGCGTGCGGGGCCGGAGCGGCGGCGGCAGCGGCTGGACGGAGCCGGCGCCCATGGGCGGAGGGCGGGGGGAGGCGGGTGACCTCCGCCCCGCGGGGGCCGGCCGCAGCTCCCCCTCCGCTGCCCTGCCTCCAGCCGCGGTGGCGAGGGACGGAGCCGGGGCAGCCCTGCGCGGAGCGGGCGGCGGCCCGGCCTGAGGGGAGCGGGGCCCCCAGGATGCGGGCGGGCGGTCCGGCCTGGGGGCGGCGGGGCCCGGCGGCGGCGGGGCCGGCGCAGGCCGCACGGCGGGCTGGGCCGCCCGCGGGGTGCGGGGGGGGGGCTGCACATGTGTGGGGGCCTGACCCGGCCGGGGGGTGCTCCTGAGCTCCCGGGGCCTGGAGTCACCCCGGCTCCGCTCCTTCCCCTCCCTTCTGCAGTCCCTGGGGAAAGGGAAGGAAAGTGTTAGGGACGCTGCGGGGATTTGCTCCTTGGATAAGGAGCCGTGGGCGGATAACGGCTCTGGAAAGCCGAGTCCAGGCCAGCGCTTTGGCTAAAAGGGAGGGGGCTGCCTGGGAATAAACCCGCGGGGATGGACGGGATTATCTGAGCAGCACAGAGTAAATAATCGCTGTGGCTGGATGGAGGCCAGGAGAAGAATGTAGTCCAAATAAGAGCTAAAGCCACTTTACAATAGTAAGATCTACTTGTTACCAGGGATCTTGGAAGCGTTTCACATTGTGAATGATAAATGCCCTACTGCTAGAGAGAGAGAAGATAGGGTTGCAGCAGGTACTAAAGCATGTGAGCTTTCATAATTGGTTGTTTACCTCTAAGAAAAGCACGTCATTAGCTGCTTAGGTAAAGAATGCAAGAAATAAGGCCTTTTTTTGGCAGGTCCTGTCAGCAGTGTGGATTTTTTTAGGAACCAAGTTATATCAGCAGTTTCTTTCTCCTGTGCATGCGTTAGCCCTGCGGGCACTTGGAGAGTGGTCCCACTGGTACTGCTTGTGAGTGAGGGAAATGGAAAGGTTGCTCCATGAGTATGTAGGCAGCCTTTTTTACTTCCCTGCCCCCGGGTGGCTTTGTAGTCCGGTGAGCAAGTTCTCTCACATTGGAACAACTTTACCGTCAATATCTATCTAGGCTGTTTAATTTCTCTTTGGTTCAGTAGTGATGGATTCAGAGTTGTAATGAAGTTTGGGGTGGATGTAAAGCTTGTGAACCCTCTGATCTTTCTGTAAAAAGTTTCCTGCTGTCATGGATCACCTTTTTTTTTTTTTTTTTTCTTTTCTTTTGAAATCCAAGTAAGCATTAAGCGAAATGAAGGTTTACCGGAAATTTAAAAGTACATTTCATTATGGCTCAGGGATACCTGTACCTTTTGCCAAAACTGTAGTACCTTGGTTCTTAATTAACACATCCCTACCCTAAAATCCCTCAAAATGCTGCTGCAAAAGTTATGTTGTGATTAATTTCTTCAACCCCTCAGAATATTTGACTCCTTGAAAGACTCCTCCTCTCTCGTTTCAATAAATGGAAACTGTATGGCTTCATTTTAGGGCTCTTTGTTGTTTAGTTATGGCGTGAAGGTGTGAATCTATATATGCTTCAGAAAAGCTGAATTGCCATGTGTTGTTTTTCTGGATATGTGCCCCCTTGGCCTCATTCTGTGTGTGAAGAGTCATGTACGTATGTAACGCTGTACTTAAGGATACTAAAATATTTTCCCTACTTTAAATTTCAGGAATTTCTAATGTTTAGTGCTTCTGCAAACTTTGGTGATGGCATCTTTCCCAAATGGCACCTTACATTTAGCCATAGTATCAGTATTAACTTTAATCCTGACAGACTTGGAGTCTTACGTTCGACTGAAAAATCTACGCTTAGATTGTTACATAAACTGACAAACTGTGGAAAATATAGAGGCCTTAGTAGCTGACTTTGAATGCAGGGGAATTGCTTAGTGTTTGGTAATTCTGAAAAAGAACCACTATCTCAGCCTGACTTTAGACCCCTTTCTGTGACAGTCTTGTCCTTTATCTCCAGTAGGAATTGCAACTACTTCTGAGACAGAGAACATTTGTTTCTGAGTCAGACAACACAATGTACAACATATGATCCATGAAAGCCTGCAGAAACATCGTCACAGCTAACAGTAACTTTTGTGGTACTTACCGGTACTTAGCATGCTCATCTTGAATCTACTTAAATGTCGTAGGTTTTGCTAACCCCACGAATTTCCAAATCCCCATCACATGTGTATAGAGATGGGGCTTTTTTTTTTTTACCCTTTTTTCCTGTGTGTGTTTCAGCTTTTAGGGGTTCTTGTTTTTCTCCTTCAGTTGTGCACCTGAATGAAACGTGGATGTGTTGCGGAATTCAGGCCAGACTCTCATTTGCACACTTAGTGCAGTACCTCAGCAGTGAGGTATTGTGTCAGGGTGATGTTATGGATAGTTTACATTGTTATTTGTTTCTTTTCGTTGCATCTGCTTTTCTGTTTTGGTAAAGTAGATTTGTATTAAAGAAAATTTTCCATAAATAAATGATTTATTACATAGGAGATTGTTTATGGACTGTATTTCGGAGAGCTGGAACAAAGATAAAAAATATTCAGAATTTGTGCTGCTCATATCTATTTACATTAGGTTAGCTTGTCTTTCTCATAACATCACAAAACAAGGAGGACCAATGCAGCATCTGTCTCTGGTGGTTTATAGCCTGTGTGTCCAGTCTGAATTCTGTCACTTTCTCAAGAAAGTTTTTTCCCAGCCTTTAGAAATAGGGAGCGTGACTGACTAGGAGCTCAAGGACATTTAAGTAAGGTTTGGAATGGCATTCCTTATGGATGGAGCTGTACAGAGTTGCCATCCTCAGTGGGTGTTTCCCATTTTACTGATAAGGGGAAATCAGTGAGAAACCCTTGCTGAAAACAGATAATTTTATTCTTGGATGATTTTACATTTTCTTCAATCTAGGGACTTCATTATAAAACTGTACCGCTAGTACAGTCTGCTGAAGTGACAGACCTCCTCAACTCAGCTTACCATCTCCTGTGGTTTCATTCGAGATTCTTGGAGCTCAGTGCTGAACTGATGCCGAAGTGTGGTAGCTGCTATGCTACCCGTGTGGACTTTTTGTGACAGCCAATTTTTGTAAGGCAAAATAAATTTTATTGCTATAATGAGATCTCTTTTTGACGGAGAATTCTTATGTATTAGTAACGAGACGTTTGGGGGGTACTGCTCATCGCATCTTTTTTTTATAAAAAAGATGGTAATGAAATAAATGTCAGCTGGATTATACAATTAGTCTTAGATAAAATGCCTCAGGATGAGCAAAATTGATTAATTGTTGTTTATGGGAACAGGAAAGTCTTTTCTATGTAGAAGATTTTGTGCCTTGTTTGTGGTAATAGCATTGATCCAGTAGCAGTGAGATTTCATCAGTGCTAGCTGCCGTAGGAGTCTCATCACCAAAGGTATGCAGATATATTTGCCTTCACGTTACTTGGCCAGGTCTTACGCCAGCTCAGCTAGCCCTGCACCTGTGCTAGACCAGCAGTGCCAGAAGTGCTGGGCATTCCCAGTGCTCTGCCGTTTCTGGGCACGCTGATGACACCAGGCCCTGGGCTAAGGCAATGCCGTGCTGGGAGTTTCCACTGTGTGGTGGACCAGGCTGTGTAAATTTGTGCTTGCTGCTGAAAACAAAAGAGGTCAGGAAAAGAGGGACTGGAATTTGATAGGAAGCATCTCATGCTTTCACAGCTTGATGTGTTCTGAAATGTAATAAAAAGAATCCTTTGAAGGAAAATTTTTCAAATTACTCTCTTTTGAAAAAAACCCAGATGTTCATTCTGCTTTCTCAAAAATTTACTTAAAATATGAAAAAAGACAGTCATTTTTGCATGGAGAGTCGTAATGCCTAACCTTTATTTTCAACTTAATTTTTGTGAAAAGCCTCAAAATTCTTGGAAGTGTTTTTCAGATACTTTTAACATCATTTTCCATTAGAGAATGGAGCAGCAGTACAAACTTGATATTTGTAGGCATAAATTTGTGCACTAATTATTTTTTACTGTCCTTGCTCCCATCATTCAATTGAAGACCTTTCCCACTGACCTCACAGAGCTGTGGAACAGCATAGGTTGGAAGGGGCTTCTGGAGGTCACCTTGTTCATCCTCTGACTAAAAGCAGGTCCAGTTAGAGGAGGGTGTCCAGAGCCTTGTCCAGTTGAGTCATGGATATCTCCAAGGTGGGAAACTCAAATCTCTCTGGCTTCTATTCCCACGATAACTATCCTCATGGTGAATATTTTTTCCTTATATCTAATCCGCACTGTCTGTGTTGTAACATGTATCCATTGCCTCTTATCATTGTATCTCCGGAGAGAGTCTGTCTCCAGCTTCTCTATAACCTCCTGACACGCAGCTGAAGGCAGCAATGAGATCTCCCAAGCCTTCTCCAGGTTGAAAAATCCAATGTGCTCAGTCCCTCCTTGTACAGAGACAGTCCAGTCCCCTAATCATTTTGGTTACCCTCCGCTGGGCTCACTCCAGTGTATCAATGTCTGTCTTGTCTTGGGCAGCCCAAAGGTGCCCATAATGCTCCAGATGTGGCCTCTCAAGGGCTGAATTGAGGGGAATAATCACTTCAGTAGAAGGAAGGCAGGAATCCAGATAGGTACTTTTTGCATATCACTTTCCTGAACTGATTTTTTTGATTCAGCTTCAGTTTCTTATTCTCACAGGAGAGATACGTTTTGTTTCTATTGGAACCCGCTTAGGTGACTTGAGCCCCTTCTGAAGAGTGTTTTGGAAAGTCTTTTTTCCATTAAATATCCAGTTTCACACTGAGCTTATTTCTGGAAGTAAAGACCCTTTCAAATTTCAGTATAATGACTGAGCAATATGTATTTTTTGATGTTGTTGCAATATATATTGTTTGATGTTACATACTGTGCTTACAATTGATGAGCCCACTTGTTGCTGAATTTAAATGGAAGAGGAGCTGTTCTGGCTGATTTCATGTTCAAGGCAACTCCTATTTGCCTTATGCAAGAAATTGTTTCACTGCCTATGGAGCTACTTGCATGAGTACAGTGAGTAGGATTAGCCTCATGTGGGCAAGGGTTTTACTTCCTTTTGAATGGGAGAGCCCGAGATATATTACATGCATATTGTAGCTTGGATTTTAGCATGACTGCTGTATAATTCCCTTTGTTCAGGCCAGTCTGCATGTGATACTTTTGAATTTCTTGTACCGGTGCCCACATTTTACTTTCCTCATTTTCATTGGGGTTTTTTTTCCATTTTTGTGCTGTCTTTCAAGCAGGGGTAATGGGAAGCAATGAAATCAGTTATGGTTTTGAGATCTGTTGTGAATGGAATTCCTGAAGTGTTAGGATGGGTGGTTAGATTTTTAAATTAATTTGTTTATTTAATATTCACTAAATCACATTTCTAAGAAATCTTAGGGTGAAGATAGTTTTCAGGTTTCAGGTTAGCAATTTTCAAGCAATGGATTTGAACGTGATCAATGTAAAATGAATTCCCGTCAAGATCCTAAAGATTTTTTGAGTTTGGACATATTGTAGAATTACTAACAAAAGGAATTTTCTCTGTGCTAAAAGCTATTTTAATGAAAAGGATGGAGTTTTAAATATATAAAGTTACTGTATAACATTTTTCAGCTAGCATTCATAGGACAGGTACATTTATTTTGAAAAATATTTTCTAGAGGTTTAAATCAAGTGATTTAATTCTTTAGGCATAAAATCTGTCAAGAATAAAATCATTTTAAATTATTAATACAGATGAAACATATCAATAAAAAATGTTTTACAGCAGCACCAAGGCCCAAAGGCAGAAGTCATGTTCTTTTACATGCTATGTAAAGAAATGAGATCTAAAATGAAGAGGCTCTTCATTCTGTTTCTATAGTTGCTACGTGAAGAAAGTATTCTGTAGGAATTTTATGTCATGCCCAAATTCTCAGAGGCTATTTTTCTGATTTTTAAAGCTACCAACTGTCCTTTTCTATGGAACAAAAGATGCTCTTAGGCTTTGGAATGGGGTCAGATGAAGTTTCTTATTTATTCACCTGCTTGCAGACTTTTGAGGAAGATGGTGAATGATGCTGTCATTGTCTTCTGTACATACATGTTTTTTTTAAATATGTATGTACACGCTAGGAAATAATTGGGTCCAAGATTGTTATTGAAAAGCCAATAATATTTCCCCTAACTGTCTGTCTGTGACTTCAATCTTCCTGATGCCAACTGAGTTAATTTTAAGGATGTAGAACAGCAAATTTGATCTCAGTGTTCTTTTCCCTCTCATTCTGTGACTCCTTAATTAAATTTATAGTTAATTATCTGATTTCTTTTGTGTTGACCTTTCAAGGACCTTAAACCATCTGACAGTAAATGCAGAGTCTCAGTGTTTATTTCCATGAGTCCTTGTATGAATTTATCATTAATTCTAATGGTACTTTTGGAATTAAAGATGGCCAATGGATTGCTAAGAAATAATAGCATACATGTCCCTGGAGATACATAACTATAAATATGCACAAATATATAAAAAGAAATACTGAATTATGTCATACACAGCATTTAAAATTAGGTAGCACCACTACCACCACTAATAATAGTAATCCTGCAAGTTGGAATATTACAAAACATTTTATATGTTGTAGGTCCACCCTTTGACATAGGTGTCTCTCTCGGTGCTAAAATGCTTGTGTTTGGATGATCAAATCCACTTGTAGTCCCATAAAACACTGATACCTGTTCCTAAGGTGAGGGGTATCTGTGGTCTTGGGGGGCACCATACTTGAAGGCTGGTTCCTGGATGTGGAGGCCACGTCCTGTACAGGCAGAACTCAGCTGAGGCGCAGAGCCCTGCTTGCGTGTGTCAGATGTCATACGGAAGGAGAAAAGAAAAGTGAAATGCAAGAAAGCTTCATACTACAAACTAGTTTCTTGACTATTTAAAAGACTGTTGGTCGGTGTAACTCTTGTGGAGGTTAGGAGTTTTATGATGTATTTCTTATTTTTTACAGATGGATGCTAAAGTAAAGTATTTGTCACCTACTATCAGTAATCTTCTTTTAAAAGAGGCTTTTGACAGAGAGCTCTTGGGGAAACAAGGCATACCCTACAGTGTTATTAGTGTAGGCAAGCATGTGAATCTAGCAATGCATTTGTTAACCTAAGACAAAAGTACAAATGAGAGAAAGCCAGTATGGCAGCAAAAGAAAATATATATATGACCCAAAATTGATTTTATTTTTCTGAAACTGTTGTGTACTAGCCAGAAATACTTAGTGCACCTTGGCGAAGTACAGACCCTGTAATTCATTGTCTTTTGTGTTTTACCAATGAATACACAAACCAGTATCTCTCCATTTTATTACTATTTTATTTATGAAGTGTTTGTGAATCTGTAGGACCTCTGGAAGATGGTAAAAAATTTATATATACGCAAAGGCACAAAGTTCCTCACTGGAACTGTGAACATTTTTCATAGTAGTAAGGAAGAGATGCAGATTGGTGATCAAAATGCTTGGGGATGTACCCTCAGGGTCATGAAACCCTCGTGCAACTCAAACCTGGTTTCACTGGCATTGTGCATGCAAAAGTGAGGGTAAAATAAGGCCCTGGAAGTAATGCTCAGTCTGATGTAACGGTGAGGCTCCTGCCTGAGAGAAATTGCTGTGAGAAGCAGAAACCAGTGACAGAAAAGATCTTGCACAGAGGATGATTCAAATGCAGCCAGACTTCATATGAAACGGATTAAAAAAAATGTATCAGCAACCTCCAGGTTGTGTTTCTCCCTGTATCCTGACAGACTGGCACCACTTACGAAGTGAGACATATTTTTTTATGAACTATTAATGGTTAAAGTAAGGATGTAACATACTCTCTTGTTTAATAGTTCTAGCCTGTGGAAATAAATGTGCAGTAGGATAAGCAAACTGGCAATTAATTTAAAACCTCAAGAGCAGAGAAGTTCACTTGCTAGAAAAGAGAAGCACAGTGATAAATGATTTGGAGAGGTGGGAAACCAGAGCAGTTAAGTGGCTTATGCAATTCATTTGCAGAGAAATGTAAGGCAGGCTTGGGGACAAAAGGAACAGAGCAAAGCAAAGGAAAAGGAATGGACCCTGAGGGTTTTACAATATAAAAAAATTGTACTGGGGTTTAGGATAGAACTCTGTCTCTGACAGCTTGGGCATGGTGTTTAATGCAGTGGAAAGAGCAAACAATAGTGTGGCACAAACTAGTAAAAAGATAGCAAAAAGAAATCAGATGAACTGGATTGCTGCAGCACTTGAAAGGTTGGTGAGTGAGACCACATTTAAGAGATCAGCTGCATCAATTTCTAGTCAGCCTTTGTGTATCCTTTTGACAAAACAAGATATTCTCAAAATTGTGGATAAATTATAAAGGAGCAGTTGTGAATGACCACTCTAGGCTATAAGCGAGCAAAAGCCAGTACAACTGGCTTCTGTCTGAAGAGGGAAATTGTGATTAAGTATCAGTGGAGAAAACAGAAAAGAATTGAAGGGGACGGAAGCCACAGGCTGCTTGAGTTTAGTGACTTCTAATCACGAAGGGCACTTTTGTGTTCCTTAGTACTTAAAAGGACAATTGACTTTTATCAAAAGCCTATAGAAAAAATGAACTGGTACGAACGCATGCACCTGAGCTGTCTGTTTGCCACTCTTGCTCTCATTACTTTACAAGCTGGACCGATGAGCTTGGCTTTGTTAATAATCCAAATTTGTTCCAAGCTTAACTGAAA
This sequence comes from Phoenicopterus ruber ruber, assembly GCA_009819775.1. Taxonomy (NCBI): domain Eukaryota; kingdom Metazoa; phylum Chordata; class Aves; order Phoenicopteriformes; family Phoenicopteridae; genus Phoenicopterus; species Phoenicopterus ruber. The sequence goes on from CM020227.1 coordinate 13,745,611, forward strand.
ATGTACTGACTGTCAAACAGAGGCCAAAGAAAGCAAAGGGCAACTGGGCTTTATTGTTTTTTTTTTTTACTTTTTGGTGGTTAGCTTGAAAATTGACTTTTTTTAAAAATTGCAGTATATGCTTTGTACTTTATTATTTGGAATGGGTTGGTATTTTAGGGACTCCTTTATTCATATTGTTGAAAGTTCTTATCAGTAACTAGCTGTCATTAAAGGCTACAGTATACACGTGAACATAGTGTGCAGATTCTGACCTTAGTGTCAATTAGCTCCAATCCTACTTTGTTTCAGAGGTCTAACAAAAAAACAGGTCCCAAGGTAGCACAGGTCTACAAAGTGTCCCAAGAGAAGCATCTGTTAAATACTGTAAATTGAGTTTTCAGTTTATCCTAATAGGCTTCAGAATTGAGCCTTGTTATGATTTATTAAAAGATAACTTCATTTCTGGAGTTTTTGGCTACATAAATCTTTTTTTCCCTGCATGATCCAGCAGTTAGCTTTTCAGATCTGCTACACAACAATGTAAGCAAGTGCACTAGGGAAAAAAAGCTGTTGTCCCGGGTGCCTACATTTTTCCTTTCAGATCATCTGGCCTCAGAGACAACGATGTGATCCAGTGTTGACATGACTAGGAGCATAAGGCACCAGTAATACAGCATTTACTCATGCATTTCTGTTCCATAGCATGAATTTGATTCCAATGCCTTAACCAGATCTCTTCCCAACAGATGAAGCTTGGCTGTGAGGAAAAGTAATGAGGGCAAATCCTATATCCTCTCCTTCATTTTAGGTTTTTCACTGCCACTAATAATATTTTAGCTATTGTATATCTAAAAGGTCTTGGGAGCGTAAGGATGGTTGTCTTGGTAGAACAAAAAAAGGTCCGACAATGAAGATGTGAGGGATGTGAACAGAAATTCTGTCCCTTCTGTTTTCTCTCCCCAATGCCTCCCCTGGTATTTCCCCAGGCTGTGTGTTCTGGCGGTGGCTGCAGCTGCACAACTGAATACAGGCTTGTGAGTGATGCCTTCGGTCAGCATCCCCAGTCCTCATCGTTGTTTTTCCTACTGGTGGTTACCTGTGTTTAAGAATATGAGCATACAGAGGGAACAAAACTAAATAAAATCACAGTATGGAGTGCTGATTTCCAAACTAATCTAAAACTACCTCACAGTATTCCCTGCCTGTGCCAAAAAAACACTTGAGCCCGTTTTATTATTTCTGAGAGTTAAGTCACCTTTGCTCAACCCATCATTACAGAGGAAAAGGACTCAACCTGTGCTGCCTTCTGCTTCTAGATACTGTGTGAGACACTGTGAATGAGTCTGGGACAGGTTGGTTTGTTTGTTTGTTTTTTAAAAAAACCCCACACCACAATTATTCAGGCTTTGGAATATATTGAGAAGGTCAAGTCTTGCTTATTCTGGGGCACTTGTATAGTTGATACCACCCAAGTAACTGTAAGGGTTTTTACAGTGACACACCAAGAACTACTGCATTTTACCAAATCGGGTTCCAAAAATTAACCTAATGTGTTCATCTACGTATCATCTGTTGGTTATTTCTTTATATCCATACTCACTATGGTTAATGTAAAACTCCAGGTTCAACTCCTGTTTGAAGTTGGGCTTGCAACATATTGTGGCAGTATTTAGGGGAAATCGACAGCAGTAATGCCAATAGTACACTGATTTTGGTGCCATCTGCTGTATTTTAGCTGCAACTGCCACTATGTGGTGAATGCACAGATCAAGCTTATCTGGTGCATAAGTAAATGTAAATCCTGTTGTGTTCAGAAGAAGTTAGTTATACAATCGTAGACTTTGGTGTTTTCTATGTAATAAATTCATTGCATGTCAGTCTTCTAAGTAAGGTGTATGGCGAAAATGAAGAAAATACATTTATTTTAGTACTAAAGTAAGAGTCAAGACCAAAACCAAATAGCTATTAGATCTTACCATTGAAAAGATTTATTTATTTTTATATATATATAAACAATAATGATTCTATATGATCTCTACTACTAGATTTTGAGATAATTGCTATGGAGCAATTGTAGCAGGTTGTACCACCAGAAAGATTTGTTGTAAACTCCCAAGGTTTAAGAAGGAACGAGAACATTTGGATTTTGAAGTTCCAGAGGCATTTACTGTCCTGACAAGGAAAACACATTTCTTGTCTTGTAAATACAACAAACATTAATAACAGAGAAAGAATAAGTACAGAGAGTGCAATGTCAATTTATCTAGCCAGTTTCCAGTGACTACACTTTAAAATGGAAGAACATGTCCCCACTCTGTTCTGAAATGGCATATTAAATTGACAAAGATGTTCCCATGATAACTGTCCAGAAAATAGCTGGTATCACCACTCTTAACTGCTGCCTTTTGTTGATTTACTGTTATTTTGGCAACATGAAAGCCAATGCCAGCTGATGCACATGTGCATCTGGCGTGGAAAATACTGATAAAAAATTCAGTGATGGGACTTGATATTCAAGTCAAAATGAAAAAAATATCTGTGAATATATAGAGACACTGTCTCTGAGAAAGGAGAAAGGTATGAAGAGAGTTGGTGCATGGTATAAAAAGATAGGAAGCCCTTGTTTATGTTTTATATGTGTTGAGATAACATGCCTTGCAGTGACAATGATAGCAGAGTGACCGTAGTTGTTGGCTCGCTCGCTCTTCTCGTGCGTCCACCTGAGAAGTAAGCACGTGGACTACAACACAGTTGTTGCCCAGAGTCCAGCGGGGAAACCTTCTCAAATTGTAGAGTTGGTGAGACTGTAGTGTTGGTGGAGCATCGAGGCCCTTGTTTCCCTGAATACCGCTAGTTCTTTGAGGTTTAGTTTAAGGTGAAGCAGGGAGAGTGCCGCCGAAACACAGTGAAATTTTTATGTATCGGTGATCGCTTCTCAGGGTGCAGATACTTCCTGCTTCACTGAAATCTTCAAAAAGTGTATGCACATTGGCTGTGAAGCTACTAGAATGTATTAGCAAAACAATAAATTTAATGTATGAAATGATCGCATATTCAGTAAAAAGCACTAGGGAAATGCATTATTTAACACACTGCCTCATGCTGGTGTTTAGTCTGGAGCTAAATACAGCTTCAGTTGTAATTATATATGTGCTTTACCGGTGGGGCTCCCATAAATGGATTTCAAAGCCATGCTGAGGACAGTGTTGTTATACCAATTTTCTATTACTTTCAAAATCATTTTATTTCTGACTATGTGAACTGACAACAAAATGAAAATGTGTCCCACCCACTTAGGGTTTTTTGTACATAAGTCAGTCTTTCTTTTCCTTTTAGTTGCCCCATGTGAGGGACTTGATGTAGATCTTACACTTACTAGAAACCAATATCCAGCTGCATTTAAATTACTGCAGATGTAAGCCTGTGGGGCAGGAGCTCCAAGATGAGGGAGAGTAAAGAGCAGCACTCCTTTTATTGATGGAAAGGGATTAGTGTTGCCATGAAGAGATTTATTTACAGAGTCCGTCTATCCTGAAGTGGCTCTTAGGCAGGCTGTACTGAACTTGGATTTGGGAACTGCATGGTGCTTCCCTAGAAGGTCTTGTAATCTGCATGGATGAAATGGGCATGAGAGATAGGGAAACCCAGGGAAACCGGGCATGTCACTGCCATTATTTATGTGGGCTTGCATCTGACTTTAGAAGCTTGCACAAGGCACAGTAAAAGTATACCTTTATGTCTGACGTTTAATATTTCAAGTTTTGTTACATAAAGACAGCCAAGCCCGGTTAATTCACTCAGAAATTCTTACTGAAGTGATCAGTTTATGAAAATGATCTTTCTGCTATTGAATGAAACTAATTGCTAGTGCAAAAAAAAGGATATATCAAGGCAATATAAAGCTGTCATATGAATAATGTATTTTTATTGTATTTTGCTAAGTTAAGAAAAATTCAAGTGATCCAACCTGATTTATTCCTTAGAGAAATATAGGCCTACAATCATTACCTATGTTTTAGAATGCTTTATTAAGAGATAAGCAATTAGTTGGGCAAATAATCTACCATTATTTGACAGATCATTAGGCTGTTACATGAAAAACAGGATTACTCATAAGAAAAATCAGAGTCCTAGGGAAGCTGTAGCTAGAGATGGGATTAAGCAAAATGTCTTAATATTTAAACACAGTATGAGAGGCTGAGGATAAATGGCAGACAGTTGATGATAACATTTGTATACAAATTGGCTTAGATCATGTCTTGCCATTGAAGATGAGTCAATCTGAACCTTAAAGCTGATTGAAACTGAATAGATCTGCTCTTTGCAGGTCAAATTTGTGCTATGATGCTCTGTTCTTTTACAGTAGGTACTGCTGTCACTGGCATTTGTCAATAGACAAAATGGGCTTGATTTCCCTGTAGGCTCTATCGCCCTGTCTTCAGTTGTAGAAAGTGTCTCTTTCTTGAGTTAGGTGACATGAAGTAGAATTATAGAAAAACAAGGCAGGTAGGATTTTATGAATTTAGATAGGAACCTCATGGTATTGTTTGTAAAGATGTGGGGAAGTGTGGGTGAGAGAATTGTTTGGGTGGGTAAAGGTGTGACAAGAAGATGGGTTTGGGGTCTTGTTTGGAAAAGGCAGGAGTGTAAGGGAGGAGAAATGTGTGTGAGAGCATGTATGGAGGGAACAGTTCCTAGTTTGGGAAAGCAGGATGAAGGGAAGATGAACTTGAAGCTGAGCAAGTCCAAACTGTTCTAAGAGGAGATGCCTCTCATTCTTTTTTTGGCACTCCATCATCTGATGTCAGGGCTGGGAAAACTGTTTCTCTAGGTGACCCCCCACTCATACTGTCTTATTCCTTCCTTTGGCTACTTGTGTAGAAATATCTAGTGGGTATTTCATTTCTCAGGCTTCTGGGTAGGGTAAGTATTGCAGCTCTTTATTACCTAGCAGAAAAGAGTTACTTGGGTGCAGCACAATCACATGCTCAGCATTCAATAAGAACCCTTCAGTTTCCTCAAATAAATGAGATATGTGAAAAAGATATGCTTATTTTAGATTGAGTGAAGCTCCTCTAAGCTGAATCTGAAAATCATAACTAACTGGAAATGACAGAAAAAAGGCAATCGTACTCTCTAGAGATAAGGGCAACTGATAGGTGGAGCAGCAGGAAAAAAACTATTAAAATGAGTGCATTTGAAGGAATAAGATCAACTGCTATAATGTTTTCTATGTCACAAACCTGCTATTGCAGCTTGAACTGTTCCCATTACAGCAAAACATTATTGAAAGGACTTAAATAGCTTGCCTAGCAGAGTGGCATATAGTAGTGTTACTGTAATTAAGCTTCCACCAGCATTTCTATGATAAAAATATCTTCAGGGTCCTATAACCCAGCTTTCAAATCTTTATTTGGTGCTTGCAATATACCATGCTGTGGTTTAACATTTGTCCAAAGATTATAATGTATATATATGTTCCAGAGTCCTATGGACAATGTTGACTCTTTGCAGACTGTCTTGCCTGCGGGGAAATGGGCAGCTGAACCTGTGGGTATAGTGAAATCATAGCGTTTGTGTTCAGTAAGAGCCTTATCCCTGCATGATTAAGTAGTTGTGCAGTGCTTGGAAGAGGGCAGGAAAATCACAGCGGACTGACAGTCACAGTCTGATTCCTATTTCGTCTCCTCTGCTTGAGAAGGAATGTAATCAGCGCCAGTCCCTTTCTCTCCATATGCAGTACTGAAAAGTCTCGCAGGGTTAAGAGAATCCATCAGCCGCTGAACGTGCATTAGCACATGTGAGTGGGCAGAAGTTAGGGTCTGCACTCAAAATACTTCATCTGATAAGGGACCTAGAGGAGATTGCTGGTTTATTGCAGTGAGGAGAAGAGAGAGACTCGGTATCAATTTCTGTACACTCTGGGTGCTTAACAATGACTCAGGCAGGCATCCTCTTTATGAATGTCCTTTCTTTTTGTCCGAAAGCAAAGAAGCCTCAGGAAGACTTTAGCTTCTAAAGGCAGCACGTTAACAATACTCTTACACCCAGTGTGTGAATGCAAGGATGCTTTCCTGGGCCGTTGAAGGTGCTTAGCATTTTGTGCTGTTTCTGAGAATCGGTGGATGTACAGTACAGTTTTCCTTCAGGAACTTGGTGCTATCAGCTTAGCTACCCTGGAGTTCAGTCTTTCCCATCTCTTTTGGGATTAATATAGGTATTTCAGAGCCTCAACAATAAATAAATAAGGTATAATGTTCATTCAGGGTTTTTGCTAGCCTTAAGTCCAGAGACTTAAACTAAAGTCTATAGCAATTCTGGACTAAAATTTGCTTGTTACTGAGCTTCGTGTCAATGCTGGTGTGTGATGGCCTCTCCTTTCCTAGCAAAAAAGAAAAGTTTTGAGACATTGCCTCTTTAATACTGCCTGCTGTAAGCAAGTCTCTGAGATGAGTACCCTGTAAGCAGTGCCCCTGTTACTGTGCATTAGGGGCATGTCATAGTGATTCTTTTTAGTAGCTTATGCAGCCACAGCTCCTACCGCTTCAGTGACGACTAAAAGTAGGTCCTGTTTATAGTGATGCAATTCTAGGCACCTTTGAGAAGCATCAAAATAAAATGCACTGCATAAACACATACAGTGTAGAACCTTGGTTGTGCATGTTACTTTTTGTTCTCTGCCTAATTGGAGTCCAGTTTAGCCCCATTTGAAGTGTGTCAGCTCTTAAGTTTAAATTCTACATGCGAATGCTTCCAAGGCTGATCCCTTGGACATTAGCCCAAACGGCTGCTGTCATAGAAATGAAAGCTTGTCCAACTGTTCAGCTGTTCTTTGGGGTCTTCAGAACTGTCCTGGGGTGAGCTTTCTGTGGTCGAAGGAAGTATTAACTAGAGGTGAATGTGTTGTGTGAGTCCTTTCCTGTGCTGTAAAGGATTTGAACCAGAGGGCCTCTGAACCCTCATCAAACATCAGAGGTGGGTAGAAATTAAAAAAGCTAATCTTAGAGCTATGCAAGAAAAACAGTTGAGTGTTGATTATTTGTTGTGGTCTAAAATGGGATAATTTGGGCAGCTGCAATAAAGGTCTGATGTAAGTAGTATGAATGGCTAAAATAACCATGTTTCTTAGAGGCAGAATTGAAGTCATGAACAGGCACTGAAACTTGAGTCCCTTGACTAAATGTAAGTCTTTTTCCATCCCATATGGAGCCACATGAGGTATGTTGGTCATACATTTAGCATCTCATAAAAATAAAATCTGTGCTTTATTTCTCACCAGTGTTTTCTGCATGCAATAAATACTCTTTGTGGCTATGCCATGGATTTTAAATGCCTAACGTGGTAATTTTAACTTCCAGATGTGTACATGACTACCTTGCTCTAACTCTCACTCTTATTAACTGTGTTACCCATCACTGTTGCTCAGTGACCTATGAAATGCAGGTTCTACTCATACCTTATGCTACAGGTTCTCTGTTAATTGCAATGGGAGTAATACTATATATACGTCATGCAGAGCTGTAAATATGTGCAGGGGAGGGTGTTTTAATTATAAGTCTTCGTAGATCTTTTGCAAAAATCTCTTGTGCCTGGAAGTGTGTTGTAAAATAATGAATAGTACTAAAGCTTTCATCCTTAAAATGCGTAAGCATTAGAGAATGTTACTTATTCAGAATGCTTTTACGCATATTAACTAACCCTTGCAATGATGTGGGGAAGTGTGTATGTATGGTTGCTATGGCACATGAAGGGGAAGACACTGGCCAGATAACCTTTCAGAAGGGAATCCCACTTTGAACACTTGATGTGTAATAGCAAGAATCTGGGCCTACATGATGTAGGGAGAGATGAAAAGTGAAGTCTGTGTCACAGCTAGGATACAAACCCAGAGTTCTGCTCTTGCAAATAGGCTTTATTAGTGCATATTGTTTATAAGTCACAAATTTCCTCCTGCGATATGTCTACATCAAAGGCAGTCAGCTTTGCATAGGTCTGTTTGGTGACCATTTAATGTTCTGCTAGATATCCTTCTCTTGGAAGGCCATGTGGTGCTTCCAGTTCACTCAGAAGTGATGTCTGTGACGACAGATGGATTATACACAGCTATGCCCATAGAGTGCCTTGTCTGCTTGCCAAGTACTTGCATCAACATCCAAAAAAATCCAGATGTTGCGACAAAATCCAAGAAACCCAGTTCTGATTAGGGTTGATGCTTAATCATCTGTTTATAGGAAGGAATTAATTGTGGAGATTGTTTTACTAGGATTGAAGAGAATCACTTAATTTTTCTAGCTAACTTAAAGCTCTTATAGTAAAGGAAGAAGAGGAGGCTGGCTATGTTCTAACACTTTCTTACAGATCTCCAGTAAGAGTATTAACGCTTTTCACTTACTCAAAGCGATCACTCTGCCTGGCTTGATGAGCAGTTTTGCCAGATCCATGCAGGTCCTGAGAGACAGATCTGAGTCTGTTCAAGATGGGATTACTCAGGTGACAAGTGGTCACTGCCAAATCAACAGAATGAGGTAACGATTTTGTGTCAGCATGAGAGCGAGCTCTGCTGCCTGGTATTTCTGACTGCCCTGTGTCTAGCCCTCTGCTAGCTTTCTAGGCATATTCCTTGACACCAGCTCTTTTGCACGGTTGACTCTCTCCGTGGATCCCTGCTAGCCTTGCCTTCTGCTTCTGCCGTTGGTTGCTGTTGAGTACTAGAAGGCAGCACAACTGGGCATGGCCATCATGTGTTTCTGACCCTTGTCCGGGCTGCACTGGTCACAAAGGTGGTGTTTTTTGCTGCTCTGGATTCTTACCTGGCCTCAATTGCAGAGCTCGTGTCATTCTCAAGCACAGTACTGTTAGGAGGGCAGTGCACTCCTTGCGTCTGTTTGCCCCCCATGTTTGCGATGGCAAAATACTGCAGGTTGGGAAAATCGTCAGACACGCAAAGCTGGAGTAGTTAGCACTGACATTTGGGAAGTTTCAGTATCCATGTGGATGGCTCTTACCCACCTGAGTGATACAGAGGAGAGCTTTGTAGTGTCCCCAGCTGTGTTACATACTCTTACAATCTCTATGCATCCTTCCTCCTATTCGCCCAGGAAGCCACCTACTCTGCTGTACACCAAGGCATGGTAAATCACAGCGGCAACTTCACTGACATTCATGCTGGCTGATCTGGGAAGGTGCAGAAAACTTCCCCTTGCTGCCCTTTGAGCAGGCCGAGGCTGTGCAGGCAGGGCTGCTTGCAAGTAGTGCAGGACCTACTGACCTGGGTGGAGGCTTCAGGTTGTCACTTCTGCTTGGCCAACTACCAGGACCACAGTTCTAGGAAGAAATCCTCAGCTGTTGTCAGCTGCACGTATTGGTGAAATGCACTCTGGTTCTCTAAAGGAGAAGGAGGCCTGGCAGGGTGGGACCTGCGGTCAGTGTGTGGTTTGCTTGCAGAGCCCTGGTTGCTGGCTGTGTTGTACATGGCATCTGTGGGAGGAAAGAGGAGCAGATGGTGGCAGGATGGGACCCATGTGCATCAGGGGAACAGCTGTGTGAGCTGAGCGGGCTGAGGTGGCTCAGCTGCTGCTGAGGAATGAGGAAGCTGTGTCCCTCAGGCTAGTCTCTGCTTACAGAGAATTTGCTACAATTTGCTACTTGCATATAACATAACTTTTTGGATCAGAGGGAGAAATAAAGTGGGGTTTTTTCCTCCTCTGTCTTTGAGCTACAAATTCACGTGCTGCTATGTTTCTCTTTCTTCCTCTCTCATCCTAGCAAGCAAGATTTGCTTGCTATCAAGGGGCTGTTTTGGGACATATTCTTATGCGAAGTTTTGCAAAGTCACCAGGCATTCAAGGGTGTGGGCGTGGTAGTGGGTAGGGAGCACAGTGGGAGGGCTGGGACTCCCAGCCCTCCTGCTGTGGGTGCGTTGGGAACTGTTGCTGGCAGTGGCAGAGGATCAGGCAGAACGTTGTGTTTGGGGAATCGAGTATGACATGGATGGGAGAGCTCAGTCTGTAGCATGGGAAAAAGGTAATTAAGGAGTGATTGAGGTGGGATTGGAGAGGTGGTGGCTGCTGCCAAGTCCTTTGTCATAGTGCTGCCAGTATCAGTTGTGGAAGTGCTCAGAGAGGTCTGTGCATTTCAGCTGGGTCATTCTGCCTGCTCCTAAGGGAGCCTGGCTCTGCAGAGGCTCTCCATCAGGGTGGTGTCAGCGTAGTCCAGCACAGCTTGTATGTGGTTGTGTGGCGTTGTGGGTGACATGAAGTAAGGAGCACCGAGCTTTTTGCAGAACAGGGAGGACATTACAGCTGCCACTGTACAGAGAGGGAGGAAGAGAGCGAGGCTGGAGCTGGCTGTAAGAGTGAGAAAGGAGTGACCAGGAGAGGCGGTGGACTGGGAAGCAGCTGCTGAAGACCTCTGTGGAGGGCACAGCAGATTGTCAGTGTGCACAATCACTTACTCTGCCATAAACCTTCATCATAACCTTAGCCCAGTAAAATATTATAAACAGATTTTAAACTGACATAGGTGTTTGCTCCTATTCTTTGTGACTGACCTGCTTGAATTCATCCTGAAGATCTGCAGACAGCATTGTTTTGGGTCCCGAAGGCAGAGCCTGCCTCTCCTACCATACTGCACACTGAGATTTGCAGAGCTGGTGGATCAGCAGAGTTACAGTAATCTGCCTAGAGGAGTGGTAGTGGGAGAGATGATGAAGGCTGATTAAATTACTGATTAGAAATACTGAATTAAATCCACTTGCAAGGAGTCTTTGATTTTCATGAAGCCATTAATCTGTAATTGTGTGACAAGTGATTTCTGTGAATATTTTCAACTTTTAGGTGGCCACTGAAAGGTTCCTGGTACTTTTTTTTACTGGTTTGTTTGTATGGCTGCTTGGGAAAGTTTTGCTGCATGGTTGTGATGTAAAAATAATGAACAAATAATGACTAGTGGATACTGCATGTGTTCATACAAAAATATACTCATTCAAGGCAAAACCCAACTGAAGTCACTGAAAATAAAGAGTCACTGAAAATAAAAATTATTTGGTATTGCTTGAGAAAATACTGATTAGTAGTCGCAGTTTAGTTTGGAAGGAAAAATGTTTGAAAGAAGTAGGGTTGGACAACATCTTTATCATCAAAATCAGATTGCAATGTTGTATGACAAACTAGCAGGACTTAGTATTTGACTCCGTCTGGCAAACAGGCAACCATACCCCAAGTAGGGTGATCTGGACTGACATTTGAATAGAGGAGACATCTGGAGTTGCATCCTTTCCCCGGAGCTATTTCCCTGCCCTTTATGCCCTTCAAAACTCCTGCCTCAACTCTGTAGCCTTTCTGGCTTCTGGAAAGGTCTGAGTATTTTTGTGAAGTCAGCGTTAAAGCATGAAACTGATTGAATTAACTTCCTGGAATTACTAGTTTTATTGAACGTGAGTGAGATGTTCGTGTGAGCTGACAGAGCAGAGGGCGGAGTGGGGAGTCGACAGCACAGCCAGGGGGGTGAGCCGGGGAGCCGAGCGGTGCTTGCGGAGAGCTGGGACCGAGTGCCACCAGGCGTTCGCTTCTGGCCATGGCAGCCCGTGGTCCCTGCCGCGGGAGGTCTGGCTTTCCTTAGCTCGGTTTATGAAATGGCACGGTACTGACAGCATTAACTCATGCTAAATTCGCTTGTGATTTTCTGCTATTGCACCAGCGTGCATTTTATACATCTGTGCTGTGGGACATATTGTGTGCAGTAAGTGCAGCAGTAACATTTGGCGCTTCAGGTTCCTTTCAGGTTTTTGGCATTTTTAGGTTCTTCAGGTTTGCTCTTGAAATGGGGAGAGAAAAGCATGGACAGTTGTTCAGAAGAGACATTTTAAAATGGTGGAATTTGGACTCACATTTCAATCTGTTTTCTCTGTACTGCCCCAGTTGCATAAAAGTAGTTTGCAGTAGCTAGACATTGTCCCAAGGAATATCTGCAATGTAGGAGGTTTTCTGCAGGTGAGAGCAGCAGATGGCTACATGATGCCTCCTTTTGAACCTTTCCATTTGAGAATGAACTGGTTTGTAGAGGGCATCGCAGGTCAGGCCTTGAGCTCTAGTGAGGCTGCCAGAAATGCTCCTTGGACCATTTGCAGTCCAGCTGTTACTGACTTTCTGAAAAACCTTATTTGGCTTATTTTTTAGATGTGTTTGCCTGATGGACTCTGCCTTGCTTTGTTCTGCTTGTTTTGGTAACTTCATTCAGACCACTGGCTTTCAAGTAGAGGTTCCTTTTTAATGAGGAATGAAAGAATTGCAGACATTTATGATTGATTGTGGCATTGGTGAAGGGGTTAACTGGAATGAATTAAGAGTCTTGTGGGAAAGCAGGTGGGACAGCCCCGTGCTGGGGATAAGTGGAAGGAAATGCTGTTTTTCCCTTTTCTTTCAGGTCGGGCAGGAACAAAGTCAGGAAGCTGAGAGAGGTCAGCAAAGATCCATGTGTTTTTATTGCTCATAAAAGAGTTCTGCTAGTTTTGTTTTCTTTTCCTTTTTCTGATGCAGACTAAAAGGGTGTCTTTGCTGTTTTGTTTTCTGTCGTGCTTTTTCTATGGACTAGATTTAGGCTAAATCATCCACTTTGATCTGATCAGACTCTTACTCAGTTCCTGGTAAGACTTGATGACTTGTGCTACAGTGAAATTGTGATAGCTTCTTAAATGGGAAAGATATCACCTTGGTGATTTCTTTCATTCCAGGAAGCATGCGAAGGTAAAACCACAAGAGTTTTATTTCTTACTCTCTCAAACTTGAAACATTTATTTAAAAAAAAGTAGGAAGGGAGAATAGGTCGAGAAAAATGGTGATTATTCTTTTTTTTCTGTCCTAACTGCACCTGGAATATAATGGAAATAAGCATAACTGTTACTTCTAGCCAAATAGGATAGTATATCTGCATGTTTACTACCACCATGAGCATTTTCCCTGCATGTGACATATACATAGGAGTGAAAACATTTAAGATAAATGTATATAGGTGGATCTGTACTCCAAACTCTAAGCTCCAAAAAGCCAGTGTGGCTTTACGTGACTTGCTCACTACCGTTAGCCCTGGCTGGATGACAGTACCTGTGCTTGGGCAGGTCTGATTGCCAGGTTGGCTGGGCCCTCCTGGTACTATTCTAAGCCCTTGTGGCTGAAAGGAGAAAAGGGAAGAACCCACTAATTGAAGAACAAGAACTCAGAAAATATTTTTTCCTTTTATAACTAATCCTTCTGTTTTCACTGAATTTGCCGTTATATTCTTCCTGACAGTGTATCGGTAGTACTGGACCGTAATCGGACAATACCCGATACAATTGTTCTTTCTTCCTCTGAACAGTGGAAATTTGTTTTGATAATGGGACCTTAGCTCACCTGACCTATCTGGGAAGTGTGGCAGCGTGCCAGGTGTTAATATTCAAACAGCTTTTCATTGCTGCTTTGATACATATCAAGGATTCTGATCACAAGTCATTATTTCATAAAAATTTCTAATAGGGTGGGAGTAAAAAACCTTTATTAAATGGCATGAACTTCTGCGTCTGAATGTAATAATAATTTATAATATATTTTTAGGGATAAGAGATTAAAATGCATATTAATTAAATGAATAATGAAAACCTTTATGAGAATCTCTGCTACAAGTTGCAAGTGCTGTTTAATCAAATTCTTTCTATGGAAAAATGTATTTCATTATAACATAATTAGCACATCTATTGTGTTTTTAATACAATTTGTGCTAAAGTGTGTTTGATCTGGAGTTTGCTCATGGCAATTAGCAGTGAAGGAATTTAACTTTTTTTGCTTTATTCCAGGCTTTGTAAATTATAAGTGCCATATCTAGGGAAAACTGATGTGACTTTTTTAAAGCACTAGAATAATCTTGGGAATATATTGGGGTAGTTACTATTAGTAGTGAAAAGAAATGGTAAGAAACTGTGCTATCTAAAGCTGCAAATTTAGAGGTCATTTTTTTTTTTTTTTCTGTCACAGGTGTGTGCTCTTCTGTCATGTCCTACCTAAATCCTGGACTGAGAGAAAGCTGGAGCTTTTTGTGTACTACAGAGTAATCCTGCTTGCATGTCTGTAGCAGCAGATCAAAGAAGAAGATAGCAGGCCGGGGGCCCGCGTGGTGGTGCTGGGGTGTCACCCTTTTTTCCCACTGAGGTAACACTGACAGACCACTCAGGTAGTGGCCATATGGGTAGTTCCCCCGCAGGTGGGTGGTATGTGCTGACCCAGGGTGTCAGTACTTTCTGTTCTGCAGTGTGTCCTTTACCATTTGAGAGGAGTACTTTTCCAGTAGGAAAAAAGGGCAGGATCTCAGTAAACATGGTGGTTCAAAATCACCCTGATGCCTGGCTGCTGAAATAACAAACATCTGCTCGGAAATTGAATGCATCCTGTAGCCCTGGCAGACATGAGTCCTCCAAAGTCAGAGGGTTCAACCTTACCAGCTGCTGAAACCAGACTGCACTGTTGGGGCTTTTCTCTTCCTTACCCCAGGAGCTTTACTGACAGCTTTCCAAAGAGTGGGAGAAAACGTCTTTTACAGAAAGTACTTTGGTGAGTTTGTGTCTAGTCTGAGTTCGCTTAGAGCATAGATACCAGTGTTTTTATGGTTGAGTTCACTGCGGTACAAAGCCTGGTATTGTCTTCTGTGTGAAACTCATTAATGCACAGAAAATCCAAACTTCAGATTGGCTTTTATGTAGTAAAAAAAAAAAAAAAAATACAGTACAGGAGTAGAAAAAGAAACTATCCAGTGCAAACATCTTTATACAGTGGAAATTGATACAGTGTTCCTTCAAATAGCTTTATAAAACAGGCTTAAAAATAGCGATTACAGGTAATACTATCTGGATGATGCTTACCAAAGTACTTTACTTACTGCACTAAATAATTTCATAACTAACTTTACCTGCTGATAGCCAATACCTTAGTTACTGATGAAAACCTTAAACTGTAAGTATTATTAGTTAGCATTCTTTATAATGTACTAACATGTGGAACCTCAATAGCATACACTGTTGACTGGATTAAGCAAAACAGAAGAGAATGAACACATTAAAAATAAAACCAAGGCTGTCATCCCAAAATGTACTTCTTTTATAAAGGATATGCTCCGAAGCTGATTTGACTGATGGGAAGAATTCTACTTAGTTTTCCTTCAGTTCATATGTGAAAATTTGAGTGATTGTGTTATTGATGATCGTAGGTGTTAGTGTCCAGCTAAGTATTGTATTGGACAACTTTTTACAGTAGTGAGGACTCATGTGAGACCATATTATAGTGCATTGCTATTTCCTGCCAAGAAAGCATTTTGGGGGAAGAGGGTGTAAATTAGAGATGACATGAATAAGTGAAAAGCAAATTTGTGAGGTTCCAATATACTGGTTTAGAAAAAAAGAAAACTGTTATTTGGTTAGCTACCAAATTTAAATAATCAAATCAACTAAACTAATATATACAGCTCCAGCACAGATTCTGCAAAATTGAGTGTCTGTGTGGTAGGGCTCTGTTCCTGTTGAAGGCAATGCGAATCTGCATTGCCAGAAGCCAGAGACAGGCCATTGTCCTAAGAGACCCGCTTTTTACAAAATGCATTTGGCTGGGTAACTTCCTGCATGGGAAGTTTCATTCTGTTCATTCTGTGGCTCTTCATCAGGCGAGAAACTAAACACTCGCTTACCAGGGACATAGTAGTTGCAGCTCCAAAACCTTATTTACATTTGTGATTCTTTCATGCAGACGAATGTGTGGGTGTGTAGTATTCTGGTTTGGAAGTCTACAATATTTTCCTAGGTGGAAAATACCCGTTTTACAGTACCTGCTTAGAAAAAAATCAAAACAGTTTCACAGTAATGAGGCCCTTCATTTGTTTGTCCCTGAAAAAATACAGTTGCTTTAATGATGTTGAATAAAAAACCTATTCAACCCCTTTAGAAATCTCGAGAGACCTATATTGCCATCTAGAGAGATTTACAGTATTGGAGTCTTAACGTTCCCCTGATCTCCACATTTCCTGCCCTGCAGTATATGTTCCATTGAGCAACACTGAGATCCTATTTACAGAAAGAAAAACCAATTTTGCTGCTAGCTAGAGCAAATTCTAGCGCTCCGGAAAGGTGCCTGAAATCATCATCAGGCTGTTAAAAATGACAGATGAAACCAGATTGTGCATCTAGAAATCCCGTCTAATTTTCTCTTTAGTAACTCATGTATGTAGTAGAAGACTATAAAGCAAGAATAATTAATAGATTGGAAAGAAGGAAAAATCATGCCTCTCTTCGAAAGTGATGGAATAATTTCTAATATTAAGTGGTAGACCATATGTTCCTCCTCTCCTCTGCTGGGTAAGCGTAAGTGTGGAATATCAATAAAGACGTTACAAGAGGGCCAGGCAAACCAGCCGGCTGGAGATACAGGAGGTTATTCAAAACATTCCTTCCCAATGCCACCGAACCTCTGTGTTCCAGCGGATAGTGACCTTGAATTCATGTTGATGAAATCAGTACAGGAGGAGGGGAATGAAGGAGAAACTGGGGACAAACCCACTTTTTAAGGAGAAGTGTCTATCTGGATAGGGAGAGGAGTTGTGTCCTAGAAGACTTGAGCAGGTTCTTGAGCAGCAATTTTGGGGAAAGAACTGAATGTCAGCAAGGATAGCATTGCTGGGGGAAGTCAATATACGTGATCTGTGTGTTTCTTTTTAACCCTACTGCTGTCATGTTTTTTTTCATGTCTGTTTGAAATCCTAGTACGGCTTGGGTGAAGAGCTGTGAGTTCTTCTTTGGCCATTGGCAGGCTCTTGATGTCTATCTGTAGTGGGAGGGAGAAAATTCATGGCTAATTTGAACTTAATACACAAAATCTTCATTTGGTTCTGATCCATACAGCTCAGCTAACATTTTAAACCTGGGTCCCCAGTCATTTAGAAAGTCATAATCAATATCTGAGTCTGAGGAGCCTGATTCCAAGGAACTGAGAGATTCTGCAATGGACTCGGCACCTTCGTAGCCATAAATGTGAAGTGTGTCATATGGCAGCAAATCCCTGTCGTTGTCAGCTTCATCCTTCTTAACCTCAATCATCATTTCCATTTCTCCAGCACCAGAAGTTATATTTCCAGGAGGCTTTTGGACTTGTGCATATGGAGAGGGAACTGCTTCCGGCTTTATACCATTCTTGCGGACAGAGTTGAGTACAGATACATCATAGCTAGTGGTATCCATTTCACCACCACCTTCTTCATCGTAAGTGACAAGCTGCTCATGAATCTCTGCCACATTCCTCCCAAGACCGCTCAAATCCTTCTTGTGTCTCTTTCTTAGAAGAATTAGCAATATGATTACTGCAAAGAAAACTTAGATGAGCATGTGTAAATAGAGAAGTAAGGAAGTAAAAGAAATTGTATTTAAGATATGTAGCACAGTCTGAAGTGGTTTTTTTTGTTCCCAGAATTAATTTTTTTAAACACATATTTATTAAAAAAATAGTTTAAAATACTGTTTTAACTGTAGGATTTGTATGTTCTCAAAGCAGTTCAGTCTGTACAGGAGTTGTACAACTGGCTCTTGAGCTGGAATCACAAGTACAAGTGCATAGTGTCACAAGTTCATTGAATCAACTACTGCTTTGAACTGGTAAATCTTTTAATGCCAGGTATCAAATGCTACTTCTGTGGTAATTGCAAAGGAGGCCTCTTCTCAAACAAGAAAAAATGTTGCCCCTTCTCTGATAGATTCCAAATACAGCAAATAGGTACTGGTCTGCCGATTTGTTACAGATTTATTTATGTATATATGTTCATTGTACTGTTTAAAGGGTTTCCAGACTAGTTCAGCCTTTGGAAACAGGAATCCTATTGTTATTGCCCCAGCACAAATTTCTTGGTTTATAGCTGCACGTAAGCCTGGTAACAGTAAATTATATATTATGCATACGTGCAATAACCTTTCCAGTGACTCAGCCTTTCCAATAGAATGAACAGCTTTGCAGCTGAAACTATGCTAACAGGCCAAATAGAAAGAGCAAGTGAGATGAATCAAACAGTTACGGTATTTCTGCCTTTGTGACCATTTTGTAGCCACAAAGCTTTTGTAGATCTCAGTTAAGAAAAAACAAAACAAAACAATCCCCACATTTTAAGTCAGAGAACATCACAAAAGTCAAATACTTACCAATGATTGTGAAGATACAGATGAAAATTGCCACCAGTGCTTGTATACTAACTCCAACTTGTTTAGCTCTTTCCTCACAAAAAGTGAAGTCGCCTTTTTCATTACACTTGCAGACACTGATGACAAGTGTATTTGTGCTGCTGAGCTCAGGATCACCGTTGTCTGAGATGATGACAGGCAGGTAGTGGATTTTGGCAAGTTCACGATTAAACTGTCCATATTTGACAGTGATATTAGCTGTGTTATCTGGAAGAAGTAACGACATGTAATTAAGTGATAATCTCTACCAGATTTTCCTTATAGATTATCAGTCAGTTGGTACATCTTCCCCTTAGACAGAGCCAGCCTTTAGGGAACCCAGTGAAACTTGGGTGGCAACAAACATCATTTATTTTCAGCAAGTTAAGCTGTTAAAAATAAATTGTTACTTAGCTCAGCTAGACCAATCATAGGTCATTGCTACAGCTTTTCTCCCCTGCGTCCTGGTGTCTCATTTTGGCTAGCTGAGAAAATGCATTGCAGGGATACGCTACCGTAGTTCTCAACCAAGGAGAAGTTGCTATCTTCTGTGGCCAGGGAGTATTTGAAGAAACCTCTAGGTGATATTTCATCCTTGTCAGTAGCTGAAATCCTGATGATTACCTGCAAAGATGGATGAGGTCATAATTTTCAGTATACATTGCCTCCAGTGATAAAACTACTTCAGTATATATGTTAGAGCTGGGCTGTGTATCCTGTATAACCCTTCAGTAAAGGGCAGGACAAAGTTGTCTTGTGATGCTCATCTTCAAGTTCTTTCAAGGCAAGTAATTTCCTTGTAGGTCTTTAAAAAGAGCAGTCTTGCCCCTTCATTCACAGGTGGCAAACAAAAGAGGAAATCTTGTGTAATTAAAGCATAAAAATGTCATGCTCAAAGACATATGGCTCATTTAAATACCTAAGATGGCTGTTTTCTAAAGTGTTCAGCTTACTTATAAGTATGGCTCTCATTCATTGAATGTCATTGAGACTGCCACTCCTGAATGACATGCTTGTTTTTGAAAACCACAACCTGGGGTAGATTAGATGTCTAAAATATAAAAAACGTGTATGATTATGTCCCAAAGGTATTTTAAAAATTAAATTAAAGGTGAAATAATACCTTGTGTGTTGTAACAGATTTCATCAGAGAGTTCAGTCTGTGACAGTCTCTTAATTAACAAGCATTACGTGTATGGGCTAAATACTTGTGTCTGAGGCCAAACATCTAAACCCGCAAATACTAACACTGTTTGTGCATGGAGATACTTGCACTCTGATGAATACTACAATAATGTCATATGCAGCAATGTTTCTCTTAGTATTTTGAAATGGTTTCATTCTCAGTATCACATACGAACATTTGTGTGATAAAACTGAATTGCTAATTTTTGGTCTGCAAGGCTTGACTGTACTTCACGGTTCAATTGCTAATGCACATACATACTTAAAAGCCTGGAGGGAGAGGAACGGTGCCGCCCATGTGCGTAAGCAGATAAAAGTCAATATTCCAACAGTGTAAAGTCCTGAAGAGACATTTCTGACCACTGAAATTTTGGAAATCAGTGGAATGATCAGGTGCTTGGGTATGAAAACTGAGACTAACTTTTATTAAAAGACATCTTTTGCTTGACCTTGCAAGTAGATAATTCAGGTTTAAGGGAAAAATTCTCCCTCCTGTCTCACCTTTCCTGGTGCAGCATTTTCACACACTCTAGGTTCCTCAGGATAAACAAGTTCTGGAGCATTATCATTTTCATCAGTGACTATTACGTGAACTTGGGCATGTGATTCTCTGTCAGAAAGACGGCCTGAAATGACAACAACAACAGTACAGGTCTCCGAGATGCCTGGAATCTCAGTGCTGTCTAGCCCCGCCTGCCCTTTCCACTGTTTGTGTCTACCTCTGTGCCTTCTGCATGATGAATACGGAGAGTTTCTAGCTCCACCATTAATTTAAACTTTGACAGATTCAGATATTTTCCTAAAAACTCTCCTATTGAGCTAAATAATCAAGGATCTATGAGAAAGAAAAAGGCAATTGCTTATGGCTTCCTGATTCTTCACACTGTGTGGCTATGGGATCCAGTATTGTTCTCTGGCACTAGGGCAACAGGCACAGAACAGGCAATGTCTATATTATTAAATATCCTTCACCCTCCAGAAAAGGGCGGCCTCCCCAAAGTGACTCAGGACTGGCCCCGGGCCTGCCCTGCTTCCTGAACCCGAGCGAAGCTATGCGGGGATGCCTGTGCAGCGATGCTCCCTGGGCGGCAGCAGGGAAGGGGGATTTTGTAACTCTTTGTAAGTGGGTGAAGCTGGCTGGGATGTTTCTGCTCTAACCACAGGCTTATCCCTGTTTCCCAGGCTGCTTCCTCTCCTCATGCCCTTTTTATTCCTTGCAGCAAACTGAATGCATTTTCATAATAGCCAGGGGCCAAATCTTAAAACTGTATTTGACCTATTTGTAGGTACTCATTTGATTTGGAAGATTATTGTAGAAACCCTGCAAGCATCCCTTTCATTCGTAGCTTAGTGGAAACACGCTGTCAGGTTGCGGCTTTCCTTTTTGATAAGCTACAGTCCTGCTGTAAAGTTGTACACCGATTTCTTTCAAATAGGGAAGTGGATAACACTTACCATCTTCAAGGATTTCCTGAGCTGCTACAGTGATGTTATATGAGGAACTGAATTCTCTGTCCAGGGGCTTGGGAAGTTGAATAATTCCAGTATCAGATACCCTAACATAGTCTCCATTAGGACTAGCTCTTCGTCGAATAAATCTGTTTTTTTGTTTAAAGAGAGATACGTCAATGCAAGGGTAATAATACTGTGTTTCTCTTCAGTTCTTCATAGTGGA
Organism: Phoenicopterus ruber ruber; assembly: GCA_009819775.1. Taxonomy (NCBI): domain Eukaryota; kingdom Metazoa; phylum Chordata; class Aves; order Phoenicopteriformes; family Phoenicopteridae; genus Phoenicopterus; species Phoenicopterus ruber. The sequence continues at coordinate 13,766,667 of CM020227.1, forward strand.
AGGTCAGAGGGTTCTCGCGTAACTAATTACGTTAGTATCTTGACCAAGTGGTCTCAGAATATTTCCCTAAAATTATGCAAGCTGTGAGAGCGAAATATATCCCTTGGAAGTGTTTCCAGATTATTGTCTTTTGCTGTTTCAGAAGCCTATTTTCTTTTCAAAGCACATGCTTGAGAGTTATTACAATAAAAAATGTAACAATAAATTATAACCATGTAAAGATATCCAGGATTATGCATTTTCCCGTAAATGTGCAAATGTTTTATCAGTAAGTTTATGTGGTAATTACATGGGTAAATGTAATTTATGTTCATATTTGTTGGTTACCATGTATATCCATGGCTGCAGTGCCAGAAAAATCAAATTGGATTTTTTTTTTTTTTTTTTTTTTGGCATGCAGATTCTGAAAAATAGGGCCAAAGTCTCAGTTCTTTGTCAAATTCTTGGAATCATTAACGAATTCTCCACTTTAAAATACAATTACTAAAGCTGGTGTCATGTTACCTGATTTTCCGTTTAGCTGCATCAGGGTCGTGTGCCCAAACTGAACCAAGTGTTCTTATTTCTGGATCATTTTCCCTTACTTTAAATTCATATGGTAGTTTAGTGAAGACAGGAGGCTCATCAACATCAGTGACTTCAATGGTGACTGTTGAAATGCTCCTAGAGCCACCGGATTTAAAGTAGCGAAGATCAACTGTGGGATCTGTTGCTTCGATGTCAAATCTGTATTCTGCTACTTTTTCGAAGTCCAGGGGCTAGAAGAACGACAAACACAGACATTCTTCCTTTGGAGATGTCTAAGTAAACTTTGCATTAGCTATCTATGCAAATTTAAGCTCTGTGCTCTAATTCATGTTTGGAGATACTACCAAATTGCATCTTAGCTACACTCTTGGGAGAGCACTTCCAAACTGAACTTCTCTTTCATAGAGTGGCTTGAGCAACTTCTGGTTTTGAACAGATTCATCCAGTATTCTAAGGTCAGCAAGTATTTCTTCGTTTAAGTAATTTTCTTTTTATAATTCTGTAGCTACCAAAACTTGTTTAGCTCCTTTTTCTCAAAGGTTGGAGACCAGATTCTCCTTGTCTTGGCTAGGCTTTCTGTTCTGAAGTCATTCAAGGCAGACTTCATAGCTGCACTGACTGATAGCTGGGGCATTTAGTGATAAATGACATCCGCTTCCTTGTTTTTCCCATTGACTGAGATGATAAAAGGAATCACACAATGGAAGGAAGGCCAGGAGCTAGGGCAGTAAGAAATGCCCAGGCTATCACTCATTTCATAGTTCGGGTCCCTTTGCGCTATCGCCTGAGATTATAAAAGCACCGTGAAATACACGGTAGTTAATTGTGGTGACTCTTGTTTTTCTCTTTGAGTAGACATTGCAAATGGAAGTGATAGTGCTTATCCAGCAGTTGAAATTTTAGCTCACATGCCTGCATATTTATAATTACGACATGTGCATAGCCAAAAGCATGTTACAAAACAGTGGGGTGAACCTTGTCCACTGCGTGTTAAAAGATGAGCTGATTCCAAACCACCCCGTGTGTGTATGTGTGGGGGTTTCTTATTGCTCCTCCTCTGGGCAGAAGTTGCAAGCCATACATTCCTCAGGCCCTGGAAAGACCAGGGCAAGGGCTGCATTTGGTGAAGGGAAGCTGCTTACACCTAGTGTGACCACAGCTGAAGACTTTACTGCCGATCTTGGAATACTCGGTACTTTTCTTCCTTCAAGTTTTCTCTTCTTCTTAATGACATTTCTAGTCTTAACAGTTACAGAGAGACATTTGCAAGTGAAAAACACATTCCTGTCAATCTGAAGATTACAGGGGGTGATTTATAGTCCTCCCTTCTCTTTTTTTTTTTACTGTAAGTCAATGAAATCAATGAACTCTGGGCTTGGCAGTGCTCTGCATAATGCAGGAATGTCCCTTAGTACAAATCAAGTAGGTCTGAGAATTAAAAAACAAAGAGCAAACCATAATAAAGGCTTTGGAGAGTCTGGGCCCTCTTAAAGAGTTGTAAGGAATTGGTGGGGAAGCTCTGAAAACACCCTGAGGAAAGTAAGGGAGCTGTGGCTCAGATTGGAGCAAGTGCCAAACTGTAAAGAGCACTTTTAGAAGAGCGTTCACATTTTCTGCTTTGGTTTCACTTGGGAAAAGATTCTTTGACTTGGTCAGTTGGTTCAGCTCTTAAAATTGCTGACTCTTTGAAGCATCCAAGTATCTGAAGTTTGAGAGGAGCCCGAAGTGCATAACCTGAATATCTGACATAGTCCCCATTGCACTCTGCAGTTATTCTAGATTTTCCCGGGACTGGCAGTTGAAATGGACTAGTACATCACCAGCTCTTTTTCTTACAGAGCTTACAGAACAGGGTTTTCAGGATGAATGTATTTCATGCTGACTTCCACGCATTTCCATTTTTTCCTGCCACTAGTCCCAAACTGAATCAAACATGCTTGTTACACGTGGAAAAACAAAATAATCATCTTTGTTACTGGGAGAGTACCTTCTTTGGCCTAATGATTCCTTCATTTGTGAATGGATTTGCTACAATTTCAAAGGTGTCCCTGTAATCTCCTCTGACAAAACTGTATTTTGTATTTCTATGTTGTGGTTCATCAACATCTTCTACTTTGACTCTGCCAACTTCTCCTCCTACTGAAATGTTTTCAGGAACTTTAAAGTGAAAGGATGCTGTTAAAAACAAAAACAACAAAAAAGACATAAAGAGTGTGTACACGGAAGTTAGAACTTAGTTAAAAATTGTTCTTAGTTTATAGACGCACAGAAAAATACTTCATTGAGAATTTGGCATTATATATCTCTACAGACAGCACTTTGATGTATTTTTTATAAAAGTATAATTAATTCTCAAAATTGTCAAGATCTTGCACAAAGTGATGAAGTTAATACTGATTTTTATTTTCTCCTCTACATGTGCATCACCCAGGAAATGTAGCTAGGGCTGAAATACAGAAGACCTTCTGAGTATGTAAGATTCTTTTGTTGAATTGTGATGAACTGATGTAAGTTTGTTACAGCTGTGTCAACCCTTGGTTTCCAAATGATACAGCGCTTGCATTATACTTACGGTGTTTGAATACTGGGAAATTGTCATTGATGTCAGTTAAAGTGATAATGACTGTAGCTGTGCTTGAATCCCCAGAAGACCCTGGAGCATCTTTTGCTTTAACAATAATTTCGTATGTTGATTGATTCTCTCTGTCTAAATCAGCCCTTGTTGTAGAAATCACACCTTTGAAAAAATAACATTGAATATGATTAGATTTTGCAGCATGTCCAACATTTTTGTCTTACGCCACACATTAAGCTTTAAGTAGCATTTTTACAGTGGTATTTTTCTGAGGCTAGAAATGTTAGAAATCTTTCTACACGACGGAATATTTGCGAGATTTTGTACAATACATTCCTTTAAACTGATCTTTGCTTCTCAGAAGCAGTCTAACTATGTCTAAACTTGGTCACTACAGCATCTAGAGAGTTTGTCTGAGCACCTCTTTATCTGAGTTATTTGCTCCAGAGGACTAGTATGGTTACAAGAGAGACTGACGTTATTTTTAAAACTGGGCGAAATTTAAACAAGAAAGCTTAGGAAAGCAAAGGATTGAGTTAATTGATTATTGAATGCTGCTTCAGAATTTGTGTATTCCCTTTTCCTGTTTGGTCAAAGGAATGGTATCTACGCTAAACTGAAAACATGAACTTATATTAGCTCCTAGTTAGTCTCTTCATCAGTGGCAAAAAAATGGCCTTTTATCTTCTCATTTAGTTCACGGCACCTGATATCCCGACTTTATTAGTTCATTTCCAGATGCAGACAGTGGCATTGTGTGGGTGTGAATGAAAAATCTTTCTAAATTGTGGTTAAAATTATATTTTTGAATTATTATCCCCCTTGTCCAGAATGAAAAAGGCTTAAAACTGCATTTTCTTCAAAGTGTAAGGTAAGGACATTTGTGTATCTGACCTACCAGAGTCATCAACTGTGAAGTATTCGTCTCCTTTAATGACTTGGTAGGTAACTGTGGCATGACCTGTAACTGTTGGGTCGTCAGCATCTACAGCTGTCACTTTGGTGACCGAGGTTCCTAGAAGAGGATTTTCAAACAGCGTATTTAGTAGAAATTCTGCTTTCTAACCAGAGATGTGAAGGGAAATGAGGGAAGGAAGAACATACCTACTGGTGACATTTCTGGGACAGATCCATTGAATACTTTTTGTACAAACACGGGAACATTGTCATTAATATCATAAACCTTGATAATGAATTTAGATGGGGGTTCCAGTGACTGGTTGTTTCTTCTGTCAATAATGAGAGCTGTCAGCTCATACTCTGCTTTCTTTTCTCTGTCTAGCCTCTCAAATGCATATACATCACCACTGGTTTCTTCCACTTTAAAGATGGTGTTGGCATATTCACCTTCAATAATATACTTAGCGTTGTTGTTCCTTACACTTGATGTGATCTAGGAGGAAAGTGTAATTCAAACAGGTAAAAGTGGGCTTTGGCATCCGGATGCAACACAGTTTCTACCAGAAGGTACGCACAATCAGGACTTCTTCAGACTCCATTTGAAACCAGAATAGCCACCAAGACTTTCGATGTCAGCTGGAGTACCACTGAACAGACAGCACCACAGCAGCTACAAGCATGCAGGGTTACAGGATGAAACTTGCGTCCAGAATGAAACTTGCTTGCTTATAAATCAAGAAGCATTTTTTTTTTAGATCATATCTCCTATTTCCTGAAGATATAAATTGTCCATCCAGTTAACACATACAAATCATTAACCTCATTATGTCTGAAATAACACATGCCAGCACATTCAGTTTGAGCTACTCTTGTTTGCAAGTAACCTTCTCAATTTAACAGAGGTTTTGCTTAGATTTCACAGAATTACAGGATCAAATCTATATTCACAGCTACTGACATTATTCAGCATTAGTCTCTATTACTTAGCATTTAGCAGAATTCCTGCCATAGCTGACAGCTTTCTTGTGTTCAGTCGCATACAATTTTTTTATAGTCAGTCTTTACGTTCATGCTATGACAGTAAGATTAAATTTCCACCCCATAGATTTTAAAATTTAAGATTATATGCAATGAAAAAGGGATGAGGTAAAAGGAATGAACATTAATCAGTTTTAAAATGTAATTTAATCCAATCCCAAATGGTTTTGCACATTATTTAATCTGCAAATAATCTGATGATTCTTCCCTTTCTATGCCTTCACCCATCTAAGGACACTGATAGAAGGTTTAAACCACAATTTTCCATGACCTATATCAGCATTCTTACTTCAGCAAGCTATTTACCAATAATCGCTGGGTTTGACCAAGAATTTCTAGTCTTTTGTTCCTGATGTTATCACAAATTGGAGCTGTTTGGTATTCAGGATTTGATTTATCCTGTAGTTGTCATTTGCCGTTGAACATTCTTTCATTTCTGTTTTCTATTTTGAAATGTGTCCTTAAAATTTTCTTCCCTCATTCCGCATCCTTAATCATGCTTCTGGCTGCTGGGGCTGCTGAAGAACAGTTTACAACTCCGGAGATGTAACATGAGAAATAACCTCATCCTTGTCTCAAAGATAGTATAGTCTGGGCCTTCTTTCTCAATTTTTATTTACTTATTCAGTGTAAAAGGTACAGACTTCCAAGATTGCCTTTTCTAAAACTGAGGATGAACATACAAAGGAAAGCATCCAAGGTCATGACAGATAAAATCAAAATGTATCAGCATATTCCTGCAGCTGTCACTCAGTTCTGCCACGCTGCTGCTGCGGCCTTTTTTAAAGGGTTTATCAAGCGTTCAATCCTGCAAATGCAATGCTCTGAACACAGCCATTGCAAAAGTAATCAGAAGCATTCCACTGTTGAAAGACCACAGAGCACAGTACAAAGTGAATTACTCTTATTTAGGACAGCTCCAGGAATAGAAGCGTTCTCCTCAATCTGCTACTGAATTGGTCTGAAATGAAACAGAGATACCCTGTGTTAGCTGAGAGTACCCTATGGCCTCTTTTCTCTCTCTCTCGTGCTTTCTGCCAGTGAGCAGCACTGATCCAGAAAGGTCTGTTTCACTTTGCTGAGACAGCCTTGACAGATGCTGATTGTTGTACATGGGAGGAAAACGTACAACTGCATTTATCTGAAAAGTGTCGAAGTGGTTCAATTTGAAAGACTAGATTGGAGGAACTTTGTCTGGGTGATATGCAGTTAATCATAGGATTTTATGAGCGCTGCCCTGAAGAAAATGAGTTTGCAAGCAGGTCAATGCTCGTTATTATTTTTAAAAATTATTTTCTTTCACTTTGTGAAACAAATTTTTTGCTTGTGTAACACTATTCCTAAACATAGCACTTTTGTTTTGTATCCTAGCTGAGAAATGGGAACTGTATGTTTTTTAATGCATATGTTTTTATTAGCTAATCTCCTAGGTTTTTGAAAGAATCTTGAGCTGCCAGAAAAATACTGACAAACATCAGCCGCCAGGCTTCCTTCCTAACTGTGCACCTGCATGCAATGTGATTGTTTCTGCACTGTGGATGCTCCTTACTTGCCATTCTCTAAAATTTATTTTTATTCTTCAAAAGAATTAGAATCACTTTGACATTATTCTTGATTTACTGTGTCCACATTCTTAAGATTTTAACACGTTACTATGTTGGTATTAAGTCCCATTTCTATTTCCTTTTCTCTTCTATTCTGCCTAGACTGCAAACAAATAATACTTTTCAAGATACTCATTTGCTGTCTGAATTTCTAATTATTCAGTGCCAACAGACTGCTATTTACCTTGCCAACATGGTGTGGTAATGGTGTATCAATCTCTTCTTTGATGTGCATTTGGTTCCATATCCAGTCTCTCTTCAGTCGTTTATGACTGGCATTGTTTGAAGAAAAGTTTTGGTTTGTTTTCTGACATTCTTTGTCAGCAAATACTGGAGCCAAGAACAATGAGAAAAGTAGAATAAGGTGGTTCATCTTCTTCTGTAGCCTAGAAAGTAATGTAAAATATGAAAACTATATAAATAACAACAGAATCAGATTAATCAGAGAGAGCACACATAGAAGTGCAAATGGACTTTCCTTCTATAGGAACGTTTTATTACTTTCTGTATTTCTTTTCATCTGCCTTAGCATCAAAATTTGAAATAACAGGCTTCTTCCTTCCGTGAAACAGTTTTAACTAGATGACAACTGTTAAAACCAACAAAAATATTTTAATGAAATAAAAAATGTGCAAGTTTTGAAAGCTAGCATAAAAGACAGCATCCACTTGGGCTACCGTAGTTAATCTGAAGAAAAGGTTCAGTAGCAGAGATCACCCATTGTGCATAACGGAAAGTGGAGGCCGGCTGCAGAGCACAGCTCGTGGGGAGAGTAGCCATGGGAAGCAACACCAAGGCTGAGCCGGATCAAAGTTTATGTTAACTCAACTTGAGAGGAAATGTTCCAGCTTGACAAACCCAAATGCAATGTTTTGGCTTGCCCTGACACAAAATACGCTGTAGTCAATCTCTTCATATGGAAAATACTGATTTAGAATAAAATCTGGGTTTTTTGGTGGAAGAAATGATTCATGTGAAATTTTCAATCAATTCCAAGTACAATGTAGCAAATTATCTTGCTCAGAGAGCTCGTTTATTGATTCAATTCCTTGTTTTTTGAAACGTTTGAAGACAAATATAAAGTTCCTTTATCCCCTATTCTCAGGTTTTACCATCTACAAAATGATAATTTGTGAAATTATTCTCAGTTGAAACCATATTTTTTGCATTGTATGTTAATATTAGCAAACTTCAGGCCTGACTCTCATATCAGATTGAGAAGTTATTTTAATGTAGCAAAGCTGATTCGTTTTCTTACTACATTTCCCCTTCCCAATATAAAGGACTGTCAGGGAACTTTAACACTCAAATAATCAGACTATAAATTACACATAAATGACTTTCCATTAGCTCTTAGGAGCTGTCAGCATGCACATCAAAAATAAAACTGTTAATTGTGATAGAGAAGTTGACATCACACAGGTTGCTAGATGCGAGATTAAATTAATATTTTCAGCAGGAAGGTGCTGAGACGTTTCCAAAATTACTCTGTGGTAACTAGGCAATCAATGTTATCCCGTGGTGCAGCATCATTGTCAGTAAAAAGATTTTATTTACCATGAAATTTTGCTTTCCTGTACTTTTCTCTTATCTACATTGTTGTACATAAGCTGAGGAATGTTCCTTCTTCTTTGTGATTGTGTAGGAAATGACCAAATAACGCGTCTTTGAAGTTGCTTTTTAATAGCAAAGCTGTGTTTTATACAGTTTTATGGATTCATATAAAACTTTTTGATTTAGCTAGTTTTTTGTATTCTGTGCACTTACTTTGGCTCTGAATATTTTTAGAAAAATGAGTTAGATTTACTTATTTTGCTTTGTTTATTTGTGTACATGAACATTCTACAACTGGAAACTGGAAGGCATTGACATGATTCTGTTGATTGCATAAGTTTGTCTTTTATTCATAAAATTACAAACTATGATAACCAAAGGAAACCAGCTGGTTAACATCAACTAGTACAGGCTGTAGTTCTGGAAAAAACCAGACTGTAGTGTCTAAAAAGTCTTTTTCTCTTGCTCTGCTACAGTGGAGATCTCTTGTACTGCTGTAGTGAAGAGATTAGTTTGGAAAACTGAGGACTACTGCCTGCTTCACTGGAAGTGATACGTTTACAAACATCCTTGCAGAAAGCATTTTTAACTTAAATAGTCAAATCTCCACTAAAGCATACTGGTCTCAGTATAAATCTACTTTGTAAAGAGAAATTTTGTGTCTTCCCAGTAATATTTTCCTAGTATTTGCCTCTCTGTTTATTACTGCTCAATTCAGAGCCTGCCATGCTGTCCCGATCCAATATTGGGGAGGTTTCGTTGCGATCCCAGGGACGAGATTAAGACTCTAAGCCGGTCAAATGTTGTACAACCCTTTAGCTTTATTTTTAACAAACAGGGGAGAAATGTGGGGAAGGGCGGAGGGAAAGGGAAAACGCGGGGAGGGATGGAGGGGAACGGTTAGAGAGAGAGAGTTAGAGAAAGAGAGGAAAACTGGCTACCACCACTCTGAGTCCAATGATGTTCCGCTGATTCCGTCCGAGGTCTTCAATCGCCGTGAGCTTTGTTCGAGGCCGGAGGCCGGGAGAGACACGAGGGCGGGAGGAGGAAGGGAAGGAGGAGACCCCACCAGAGCGCACACGTGCTTCTTTTATAGGGGCTCTCTCTCTCCTGCTCATGCGCAGACCGCGACTGTGTAGGTGCCCCTCGTACCAGGCGTGTCGTCTCCTAAAAGCTGCCTCCTGTTTTGCCGTTTTTTTTCTTCTTTTTGCGCCTTTAGCTGCTGGGGGGGGGGGGTGATGGTAGGATGGCAATGTCGAGACAAACCACATCCTGCATCGGTCCTCTACACATGCCCTCTGTCAAACTCCTCAGGGTACTTCTCTCGCTGTTGTTGAGAGCCGTTACTAGTAACAGCAACTCCGGGACCTTTGGTATCCTCATACAGGGGCACTGCTTATCGGGAATTGAAGGCTCAAATTCATAACGAGTGTACGGTTATCTGTATAGGAGCTCTGGGACTGTGGTAATATCCTGATTATTCCTGAAGATCCACGCAGCAAATGCAAACTCTCCTTTGAAGTAGGTGGCCTGTACGTGTTTCACAGTTCAGGCCTTGTTTGAAAGCTTGGCCATTAATACAGAAAGTGCTAGACTGAATCTTTTTAAATATATACACATTTCAGCTGAAACATAAGCTACCCCTTCCACTCAGCAGATCCATCTTTGTGTTCTTAGATTTTAAGGTGGCTTCACTTCCTTTAACTCCTCATTAATTAATTCCTTGTTAATACTTGTCCAGCCTCCTTGGTGAGTTAACGGTTCCTAGTGAGCAATTTGGTGGAGTTTGGTGTGCCCTCTGGTATGCGCTGTAGGTCAAACACAGACCGAGATAGAAGAGCCTCTTGCAAAAAGTGACTTCTGCTTTATCTTTGGCATCTTTCAAAAATTGCTCATTTTGGTAGGGGTAACACCGCACACTCGAGCACTTTGCATGCTGTCTTTGCTAGGGACATTTGATGTGCATTGCTCCATAGGGCAGTCTGACTCTGAGAAGACTTCCTCTATGATACCATGCAAGTTTTCCATTCGGCAGCTGGAATTCCATTGCTGTTGAATCCGTAGCTGAATTCATCACAGTACTTAAGAATACCCTTCTTTGGCAGCACATACAAACACTTCAGAAGCAGGACCCTGCCGAGCAGTAACTGGATAAGGGCACTGTCCTGGTGTGAAGGCCATGTTCCATGGATGTTAGCTCTTGACAAGCTGTACTAAATGCTCTCTCTTTTTCTGGCCATGATAGTTTTCCTTTCCAGCAGATCTCATTTGAAATGCCAGAGGTAGTAGCAGAAGAGAGATATTCCTGTGCCTGAGCAGGGGAATGCATTCCCATGGAGTCAGAAGCAAGAAAGTTTCTGAGGGATGACAGGTGGATGACATGTAGGGATTGGCTTTTCGTTTCTTCTCCTGTCTGCTGTGGCAGCCAGGACTGAGAAAAGGAAATAAGATGCACCCTTTCAAGTAACGACCCCCGCGGCCACATGCTTCCGGAGAAGGGGACAGCACAGCATGCGCTGTGACTGATCTGTCCCATGCGTGGCTCTCCCTGGCGCGCTGCCATGAGGTCCCACCGCAGGTCTACCTGCATGTACAGTCTGCAGTTACCCCTCTGTCTCTAACTGATTAGACCAATAATTCAAAATTTTTCAATTTAAGCAGGGACCATAAATGTTCCTTAAAGTTAGCAGGGGAATGGTTTATTCAAATAGCTAAGTTTCTTGCTTTAGTCTTAAATTTTCTTTCAGCAAATGATGGGTTTTTCCACCAACATTATTCATTTTATGTGTTGAATTATTTTAGCAAATAACTCTTGGTCTGCAGGGTACTATAGACAGTTAACTGAGAAATTCTGGTATTCAAACTGATTTATGGGCCACATGACTCATACAGTGTAGTTTCTTCTCGCAGATTGGGAGTAATTATTAAAAAAATGTCAGGTGGAGATACAGGCAATACCGTACTAATTAAAAGTTTGCATTTTACAAGTTGTTTTGGTAAGTAATCAACTGTAAGGTTGATGAGCAGCTAATATAAATAAGGTCTCCATGTAATGAAAACACATTTGCTGAAATATTCTTATGAACATTTGTGGGATTTTTTCCTCGTATTTGCCTCTTATCTGATTTACTTCTCACTCTAAAAATGTATATTAATGCTTATGCGAGGTTAGTTTAGTTAGCAAAGAAATTTGTTCCATGCTTGCATGTTAAATAGAAGTTAAACCAGGTTTCTGTATGGAGACTTTGGTAAATGAGGAGACAGTTGTAGCTGAAATGATGTATTTTTCTGGTTGATCGGACTAAAATCTTATGCTAATCTTTGAGAATTTTTGTTTTTCAACATCTAAAAAACAGAAATAGTGCTAGAAATAGTGCTAAGGAACATCCTAAGAGAGAAATTTGCTTAAAGTGGCTATCATACACCAGAAAAGAAATACATTTTAAAAGGTTCGTGTCCATATTGTTCAGGTAATTTGCATACCTGATTGTCAGAAAAGCTGGCCATGTAATTGTTGTTGATGATTGAGCTGGAAACTTAATGATTATTTTTGCTTACAGTATCTTGGTTGGAATCTGAACAATGTAAATGAAAATGAAAAATCCCATGCAAAAATGAGAGTTTCATCAAAGCAGAAAATAGTAACAAAATTACTAAGAAATCAATACTATAGGACATAATCTGTTCCATTCCACAGTACTGGAAATTTTCCTGTTTCTGGTTGTTAATCAAACCTCAGCTGTCATGCCTGCAGCCATGTAAATGTAAGGAATACTAAATATCTGAAATACTGTATTCAATCAATTGGGAGAAATACGGAGCTTGAAGGAGGGCGTTTGCTCAGCTTAACCTGCCCTTGCTGAGGCTGTGGGTGCAGGCCCCGGCCCTGCGGTGTCCCGGGGAGTGGGGTGCCAGGACGGGTGCGTGTCCGCGGGGACGCGCTGGCTGGGCTAAAAGAGAAAGAAAACTAAGAAAACATTCTTCACAGAAGTTTGTTCAGAAAAGTTGACTTTGGATAGCTTTAGTTTAGTTAAATAAGTATTTTCTGACTATCTTCCCCCCTCCTGTCTGCTGCACGCTCCCCAGTATTCCTAAGTAGCTCTGTGCAAAAAATTTGCAGTGGATTAAACCCTACAATACAGAATAGACAACACTTCAAATTTTTTTTCAGATGCAAAAAATTTACTTTGATGCACCATCTAAACACCTCCAAAATAACTATGCTCAATGAAGCCATGATAGATATAAAGAGAGCAGAATCTGACCTAGTGTCAAGTAACAAAATGACTCTGAACAACCCTGCCATACAGAATCCATTTTTAACATTAATTTCTCATCTATATGATCTTCAAGACCAAAGGTAAATGTGTGAATGCGGCAAACATTAAGAAATAGAAAGGTAACATGCCAAACACAGGAGAGGGATAAATTATCTTTGTCTTTGCAATGCCTGTAGTTTTGGTAAGCAGGCAAAACATTAAAAGAAAGTAGTCCTAGCAAGACTTAACGCTGCCTTTCAGGGACCTTAAATGGCTGTGCAAACATGAATTGATAAAGCCTCCTCATTTCTCTGTGAAAAGTACTGCAGCTAGGTAAAAAGCAATATCCCTTTCGAAAGGTACATTTGAAGCACAGAGGACTTACATGTGTTTGCCATCTCCTGACAGTGGACCAGGGTCAGGAGTAATAACAGTCTCAGATTTTGTTCTCCCAGTTTCTTCATCTCATAATTAAACAACATTGCTCTAACCAGCTTCTAACAAACCCGGAGAAACATGGCAGCAAAGTAATCACGTAGGTATAATTGTTACCTGCACTCCAGTTTCTGCTTGGCATCTAAGTTGCAAAAATGTGATCCTCCTTCACTCCCTTGAGCTTACCATGTGAGAAGGGTTGAGGGCACATAGTGAGTACAGTGAGAACAGGAACTAGGGTAGGTCTTCAAACTTTAGTAACATCACTTAAAAAAACTTAAGTAAATTGTGCAACATTAGACTTGGAGCAATCATTTTTTTGTTGCATTTTCAGATATAATTTGTTTCGGGTGGTTACTCAGTGTTTCTCTTATTTCTTATTAAAGCTGTCTTGTCACATGTCCTCAACAGTGTACAATGATTCATTTTAAAATAGGCCTTTCCTGAGAACACTGTGCTGCTTTTTGGTTTCCAGATTATTGAGCTGATTTAAATGGGCCTAGTGCCTGACTACCTGGTATTATATTTTTGATTGTCCTTATGTCGATTTTATGCATCTGAGAAGTGGTTTCCACTGATGACTAACCAGTCTGGAGTGCAAATGCCTACCTGAAAACTGATTATAAAATGACTTTTTATATGCACGATAGTACCTTTGAGTAAATAGCCACTTTGATGACTAAACAGTCTGGAGTGCAAATGCCTGCCTGAAAACCGATTATAAAATGACATTTTATAGTTGTGATAGTACCTTTGAATGAATAGCCACTTCAGCAATATCTTAACTAAACTTGCTACTTTAAAAAAACCCCACACGTCACTCAGTATTGTGAGGGCACTCTTGCGTGCATTTGGTGCTGTTCAGTTCTTGGTGTTGATGCTGCAGCACTGTGTGTCAATATAGCTGAGGAGATAATTCAGCATTTCTGATTTTGGCTCTGGTTTTGGCTCCTCATATTTTTTCCAGGGCAAAAGAGAATAATTCTAACCTGAAAGTTCTTTGTGATTTCAGCTCCAAGTTTCTGGTAGGTCTGGGGAAAATGTATTAATGATTTTTTCCCCTGTCTGTTCAACTCACCAGAAAATTCTCTCCTGGATGATACAAAATACAACTTCATCTCATGGGTGGATGGAGTCCTCAGCCAGGACAGATGCCTTTTTCAGAAATGAAGAAATTTAGTTGTAAAAGACCTATAAATACTTGCTATGTATACATTAAAGATTCATTGCCTGGTGGAAAGCAGGCAGCCAAATTGGTCTCCCACTCTTTCTGTTATCTCAGATACTGAACTGGCTGAAAATAGGGGAGGCAAGCACTGGTTTGGCTGTTTGGCTTTTTTTTTTTTTTTTTTTTTTTTTTAAAGAAACAAAGCCACCCTCCAAGCTAGTGAGTGAGAGCCTGTGCACTGAAGACGGGTGAGCAGCAATAATGAAATCTACCTGAATGTCCTCCCAGAGCTTCCTGACACCCCTGCTTGCATTTTAGCAAGTGACTTGCTGACTCCAGGTTTAAAGGGCTGCAGTAAATACTGAGAGAAGGGCATATGAAAAGGCTGAGTGTGAACTGAAAAATAAGAAATGTATGGTCTAAGAAGACATTTGCTGTAAACAGAATGATTTTAGAGAAATAAGTGAGGAAGAAAGTTGTAAGAGGCCACAAAGATGTCCTTTGTTCCTTACCAAGAAGCTTTTATGGAAAAGGGATGGATAGCTTTGCAGTTTGTTTGCTAGAAGTCACCTCATCACAGATCTGAAAGAGAAGCAGGATGAGTCGGGTGCAGGATCTGATCTTGCATCAGTAAATTCTCCTGACTTTACTGGAGTTTGTTTTACATCAGTGATGCGCCTGATAATATTTTAGCTGGGTAGATTAACACAAATCAGAATTTTGGCATGGGTGGGGAAAGACTAGCCTGTAGCCAGCTTTGCTTATTTTAATCTATGAACAGTGCAGTACTGCAGATGCAGTCAGCCATCATAGTAGGCCAGAAATACTGTGCTTCATGTTCTTGTCCATCTTGACTCTGAATTGCTCTGAATCTGACCTATTATATACAGGCATGACCTCCAGGACAAACAGGGAAGTAATTTTGGTGGTGGTGCTCCTTCAGCTCAAACACTGCTCAAACACAGCGCAAGCACTAACCTTCAAAGGTATCCTGATAACTGTATCAGTAGACTCATAACATTTACTGCCCGTTAGCTGGGTGTGCAAGACATAATCATGATCTCACTTACGCTCACAAAAATCCTTCGCTGATAAAGGCTGATTTTGTTGAGAGAGTTCAGAGGCAAGTCTATTGGACAGTCAAGCACCAAGGCCCAAAATCTCAAAGGTAAGAGTACATTTAGCTTCTGTTGATTTCTCTCAGTTTCTAGTTAACCTTATCATAATGTGTATTTTCCAAAAACTTACCAAAACATGTTTGCAGTTTGAAAAGTGCTGTCTACATTTCTACATGACTCCCATCTGATAAAGAATGGATTAGTTATAAAACCATTGAATGTGTGTTGCTGGTGTAGATTCACATTCAGTTTCCTGTTCACAAATACACATTTGTTTGCCTTAGATCTTGATTTACCTGTACATAACATCCGTACAGCTTGGAATCAGCTCTGAATTTGGCTTCTGTTAGAATTCAAGAAAACCTCAAACAGTATCTTTTTCAGGGAAGATTTGGAAGAGATGGGCTGATAAATTGTGCCTAGTTGTTCCGTGTTCTTTAGGGACTGGTAGCCTTT
Source organism: Phoenicopterus ruber ruber (assembly GCA_009819775.1). NCBI lineage: Eukaryota > Metazoa > Chordata > Aves > Phoenicopteriformes > Phoenicopteridae > Phoenicopterus > Phoenicopterus ruber. The sequence goes on from CM020227.1 coordinate 13,782,302, forward strand.
TGTAGATAGGTTAAGTACGTCTGGGGATCAGAAACATTTCTGTTTGTGGAAATGAATCCCATACATGATCTAATAAAACATGTGACTATATTTCTATGTAGCTGTATAGTATGTACATAAGTATGCAGCTTCCACATAGGTTTGAGAGAAGCTAGGGTTTTTTTTATGCAGCACGTCAAAAATCTTACATAGTTAAGTTATCCAACGAAGAGGGACTGCTTCTGTGTTTCATGCGCACAAGCTATGATTACAAGCTATGATTACTATTCTAACCTTTAGAATCATAGAATGGTTTAGGTTGGAAGGGACCTTTCAAGGTCATCTAGTCCAACCCCGCTGCCATGAGCAGGGACATCCTCAACTAGATCAGGTTGCCCAGAGCCCCATCCAGCCTGACCTTGAATGTTTCCAGGGATGGGACTTCTACCACCTCTCTGGGCAACCTCTTCCAGTGTTTCACCACCCTCAATTAAATAATTTAATATAATGATTTAATTAATAATATAATCATTTAATAATAATTTAATTAAATATTTTTTCTATCCATCTATAGTAACCTGTTTTTTATCTGAGTTTCTTACTTGCAAATCTGATAATCGAGAAGCAATTTAAATACATGTTTTAATTACTGGGCTGGTCTTTTCATGGACTTTAAGGAACCATTATTTTTGGACTAGATTAATTAATAATTCTTGAATCACTTCTGTTGTTGAAGTGACAGTGCACTGTTTAAGTGAGGGTTGTTTGCTGTGGTGAGGATGACATAACGTGATGAAGGTAAAACAATACTTGGAAATCATTAAAATGAGTCGTGAGAGCACCGACTAGTTTCTTCTCTTCTCATCAGGTCAGTTATGCAGTGTAATTGTTGCTTTAATGGATGACTGTTTTCCTTTCATATGAGCATCCTGGTGCGTCTAGCAAGTAATCCACCAGTCTTAGTAAAACTGCTGTCCTTCTGCCTCGCCCAGGAGAGGAATACGTGTGGTCTCTCAGAGCCACACTGAATCATTAGGTGAATTTTAAGAATCTTCCTCATTTCACACTCTCAGCATGCAGATCATATATCATGCCAGGTGCAGAATCAGTGGCTTTACTCATTTTTCATGATAATGATATTTGTCATCACAGAGGCTGTAGAGGTACTTGAAAGCTGATAATAACCAATTTGAAACTGAACAGATACGGTATATGAAGCACTGAAATATATCTGTTCTGGTGCTGCTTAAGAGTTCTTACTCTGGCCATGCTACTATACTCATATACTGCTTTACTACAGAAACTTTCCCTGAAATGACCCTCAAATGGATTAGAGTGCTTTAAAGAAGCAGCAAGTGGTGTTGTCCAGTCTTTCCATGCATAACGCCTTTTACTTTACATACAAATATGTTAGTACAAGATATAACAAGGGATAGAATGCTCTTAAGCACATTGCCCAGTATAAACCAAATAAAAATATTTTGAAGCTCATTTGTGATTAAATTATTAAGCCAATTTGTGACACTGTTTCATAACAAATAAATATATTATCATAAACAGAAGATTTTGGCTTTCTCTTAGCTGTTGACAGCATGGAGAGCATTCAGTTTAAGGTCATAACCTACTCTCCTATAGCTCTTTACAGCTTCTGAGCTTTGGGAGCACGTATATGACAGCTGAAAGACTCCTAAGGAGCAGGAATATTCTGTTGTTTAGTGAGTATGCTCAAAACCTCAAGCAGAGTTTGGGTGTTGGTACAGAATATTATCACCTCATCATCATCATGTCATATAGATTCTGTGCTCTGTTGATTTAGAGTGTTGAAGCTCGTAGGACCTATGACTAATATGATTTATTTGCTTTGCAGATGTTGCAGGGGTGAAACTAACAATTAAACAACAGAAAATTTGTTCTTGGCCACATGTCTTTTGATGACAGTTGCCAAATGCTGTTGAAATTTGAGCTATTTTGGGGGGTTAACTTTGCATTAAATACAGCCCTTCTGTTCTGAAATGAGCTAATAAGATGGGTGGGATAAACCTTGCATGCATAGTTTGGAACTGCAAACATTTTCCCCTATGAATTCTTTGTCCAAAATATAAAGCTAAGAGGAAAATATCTCCCATCCAGATTAAATATTGATAAGGACAGATGCTGAAAATAATGATGAAGTGCCAGTGTTACAGACAGACAAAGAACTTGTTCTCTTCCTTGTATCCAAAAAATAGTTTCAGGAATGATCTTGCAGTCAGGTGTACTCATTCCTGTGAAGGGTCTTATTGACTTTGAAGAATGATTGAGGCTCTGTCAGTCTCAGTGGCATATTTACGTGGCTGTAGATCCAGCTTTTTCCTCGCTTGCTTTGAGCCAGTTTCTTTTTTCTTAGCTGCAACTGTGGTGGCTCCAGTAGGAGAGACAGAGGTGCAGGTGTCTTAGCACTCATCCCCAGCACCTCCCACACTCAGATGATGTTGTTTGGTTTTGGGGAAGCGAGGGTTTGGGTGAAAAGGGGACAAGTGAATCCTCCAAAAATTATTTGGCTCATCCTGGTGTAGAAGTGGAAGAGTTCAGATATATTGGAGGTGTTTGTGATCACTAAAAAGATTTCTCAAGCATCCCTAACCAGAAGCTTTGTTTCCTACAATAAATTGTGTGCATATTTCAGAATTGATCTGTTTTGACACTGCCCCTTGCTTAGCTCTGCTGTACACAGAGATTAGCCAAAGCTGTCACTGAATGTTTAAGAGTTTGGCCAAGCTGAAACAAAATAAGGTGCACTATGAGAATAATGTATTATAGAGCTTTTTCTGCTTCCTCTTTGTTTCCAGATAAAGCCTTAATATCAGAGAGGCTTCCTAGCACAGAGCTCCGACTGAGTAGCTTTGATGAAGGAAAAGTCCCCATCCTTTGAGGAACTGGATGCAATAAACATGATTTTTTTTTTTTAAAGTACAATGTATCTGTGTTTACAGCACATAAGATTTTTTTGACATTTTCCTTCAACAAAAGATCAAGAGCAAAAGTATCTGTCTCGAACACAAGCATCATGCACAGGTCACAGTAATTGATATTTATTGCGCTAACAATAGTCTGAAGCAGAGAAACCATGTTTAGCTGGATGTGTGTTCTGATTCCCTTGTCCAGGTTATTCTACTGGGTAACTGAATGCATTAGTATTTCCTCTGAAAATCAGTTTTGTGGCAGATAAAGAAAGCATGTACATATACATAAATCTCTTGTTTTCTGGCTGGGCAAGAGGCTAAAAAACCAGGGTGTGTCTGGATATATTTTGTTTGGTAATTAGTATTCAGTATTTTTCTCCATTTTTTAAATGTCTAATTCAAATGCCAGTTCATTCTTCTCTGTTTCCTGCCCTTATTCAACTAGACTTCCAGACCAGGCTTAATTAGCTTTAAGACCTTTTCTGCCCACCCCTATAGTTACAGTCTTTTCCTGGAACATTTCCATTGTTATAATCTCCATGTGTTGTGAGATGATACAAATGATATTATTACTGCTCTTATGAATTTACAATGAGCCTTTCAATATTTTTACTTACAGCTTAGCTCTTGTCAGGAAAATCTCATCTTCAAATCAAAATAAAACTAGGGAAGCAAATTTCCAGCTTACAGTGCTGATAAAGGGAAGCTGGAGGGCCTGAAAATTCAGGCCTCAGACACAGGGAAGCCTAAAAAGCTGAGGAAAGCTGTTGTAAGTTTTGTGACTTTTTTTAGAGCTAGACTTTTTTTCTGTATGGATTTGTTTCCATATGGGAGTGATTGTGATTTAACACAGCGTTGGGTTGTCTTTTGCTCCATTATCTATGCACTGGCTTAAGCAAGTCATTAATCTGATGAATTTTACAACCCCAGTCCAGAGGCAATGAGGGAACCCGCACCCAAGGAGACCTTGCTTCATGAAACAGTTTGTAACCGTAGTAGGTGCTGGTTCAACATGTAAGACGTGACTGCAGGAGTGACCCTGTTTCAAGGCAGGCCATGCTTTTGTTTACATATGGTAAGAAGTCTTTGTGAAAGTGATAGAAGTGAGAGCTGGGGGCTTTCAGCTGGCTGACCTGGGGACATTTCTGCTTACAGGTCTTCTCAAGCCAGCGCCCAGGATCTAGGCTGGTGGCTTCTGCTGCCGCCCTGCTGGGGCTCAGTGCGGTCAGCGCCAGGGAGTATCCTGCATCCCCCTGGGAGCTGATGGCTTTAAAGTAGCCTGGCTGTTTGGGAAGTTCTTATTCACAGCAGTGCTGCACTTGTGGGTTTGCTGCCTGAATCCAAAACACAGCTGGAGATATTTCTTAAGTTGAGATGGGCTTTTTTTTTTGTCCTTAGTTAGTGGCTGTGTAAGTGGAATGTTTATTTCTTCCACAGCTCATATTTTAATCACGGCTGCTGAAAACCCCTTTCTTGTGCAAATGAAGCCTTTCTCTTCATTTAAAGAAGCTGAAGATCAATCCATATAAGGCAGGTAATACAGCTCGCCATTTCACAGCAGGAAAATGACGCAATATATTCCAAAGAAAAAAGTGCCCCTTTCTTCCTGTTTAAAACTTAAGTCATCTCCAAGTGCAATTACTGGAGGATGCAGTATCTATTCTAATCCTAAACTTTTACCAAGGCTGCTGCTGGCAAATCTAGTGTACAAAGCAAATGTATTTGTTAAACGGTGCTACAGGTGATAGAGCCCTGCAATAGCTTTGTCACTGTCAAGTTCACTTTATTGTCTTTGTAAAATGAACCTGTTACAAAAAACATTCCTGTTTTTGTCTTCTCTGCTTTCTGCTCTCGCGTCTTAATTTCTGTGTTGGATATGTGTTTTAGGTGAAGTGTATTGGTAATCTGGATGGTACTGAAATGTCCATAGAGTAGCAATATTTTTTTGTGTTTAATGACAGCCTAACCTCCCCTAACATTAACAGTACTGAGCAAATAGACAGTATATACTTTTCATTGTAGGTTTGGATTCATAGATTAGCTGGTGAAAGGTCTGAAACCTTATTAGTAGTATTGATTGGTTGGCCTAACCCTAACATGAGTAAACTGGTTCTCTTGCAGGCGGATCATATATATATGTGAAAGATAATGACAGTAAAAGCCAGTAAGATAATGGAAATCTCCTCTGAATTCAGGTCTAGGATTGGAGGTAGGGGGAGGGAGTATCCCACAAAAAGAATGGAGAAGCTAACCTAAAACTCTGTGCCAGTGGAGATTCTGCTGATGAAGCTGAACCTATCACAGGAACAATTCCCATCAATGGCAGGATTTCCTATCATTTGCGTTAGAGCAGCATTAGGCCCTTAGTCTCCTCAAGCGGTATGTTGTAAGGTAGACTTTGCACTCCTAGAGGATTTCCAGAACACAAATTCATAGCAGATAGCATCATAAAAGGAAGGGGAAAAGGAAGACTGATCCTACCAAAGCACTGCTTAGAAATATGGACAAAGGCAGGAGAAGGAATTCAACTGTATCCTCCAGACATGCTGTGGAAGTGGAATTTCCCTTTACACTGTCATACACAATAAGGACAAGGGCCTGTGTGTGCTGCAGATAACCCACCTTGCGCCCTGTGAACTTTGCCAGGTGTCAGGAGAACCATTCCAGATGTTGCTGGTGGGCTTGGGAAGAGAGGAGGATGCAGAAAAATGGATGACTTCAGCGGGGGTGAAGCCAGATGGGCTACTGCTAATTTGTGATAGAACAATAGAACTGACCTCTTTGGATTTTGGAAAATAAGAATTTAAAACATTTCTGCTTTTGGTCTACCTCTAACTATGGTAGTGCTCTGTAACTCCTTGCGTTTCAGATAGCAATGTTAGGGCAGAAGAATACTCTTTCCTCTCCACCAGTCTTTTCGAAAGGTGCCCCTACAATTTCTGCAGTATGTCCCAGGTAACTATGCTTGTCCTTCCTCTAAAACATCAGCCGTTTTTCACTATAAGTTCTGGACCCTTTCATGGATGATACTTGATAACGCTTTCACATGCAGCTCCTAATCTTTCGTAAGACAGTTTTGCTGTCTATGTCACGCAAAAATACTTGTCTGGAGGAAAGTCTGCCAGGGTGTCCATCCACCTGCTTGACTCTTTCTGTTTTACTGATTGTGAATCTTTATATGGATGTACTCAAGAGTACCAAAACTGAAGTGTAGGCAGTGTGATAACCTGCAATGGATGGATAAGTTTCCCCTCTGCCCTTCCCCTGTCTTTACCCAGCCCTGGAAAACGCTGAGCTCTTGAACTGTTCCAGTTCCTGTGAACGTCCGTGGGCTTTAATCAGCACCTAGGAGGGCTGGGCCCCAAATCTTCTGACTGCCTGCCCAACAGATGTGTAAAGCAGCATATGTACAAAATAGACTCATGGCACAAATAACATCCATCTCAGAAGTAAGTTACAGAGAGAACTTACTTAAAACATTCAGCAAAATCTTACATTCAAAATATAGCTAGTTCCATGCTTATTGACAAATTTGAAATTCAGATCAAGATGAGTGAAGCTCAGGTTCTCATTGAATGAAAGGGCTAATTTGTATCTCTCTGTCCTAGCAAATCTCCAGTTTACACAAATAATCACTCTCTGCTGTGCTCTAGGGTAGAAGGGAAACCAGTCGTGTCAGGGCTAAACTTTGAGGGGTTTTTGATTTGTAAACTCACAAGGATAACGAAAGGAAAGGCATTTGTTTTTAAAAAAATACACCAAAATATTTTCATGGCCAACAAATTTCTCACAGAGAACCTCTTATTTTCTTCCTGACACTAACTTGAACCTCTGAACTAAACTTCTAGAACCTGAGCAAAAACTGGAACTATGAACGCGTGACAAAAATAACCATGAAGATTCCTTACAGAAAGCTCAGCTGCTAGAAATAATCAGTTACCTCTGTTCTGTCAACCTCTGCTTTTTTAGAAAATATAAAGTATTAGCTGGCCTGATTTAAGCCTGTAGTTCTGTAGACGTACCCTGACAAGAAAAAAGAATTTTTAAAAAGTTTTTCTATTTTTCATTTGAAATATTAATTGAAGTAATTGATTTACGGATGCACAGTGAAGTCCTTTGTTCCTAAGTGCTGTAAATCAGAGGAACTTCTAAACCATCCCCGGTGATTTTTGCCTATATCCTGTTTTCAGTCCTGTTTCACTCAGCAGAGGCAGGATGTGAAGCAAACCTGGCAACAAACCTGTTAACTGTTTGGGTGGAACTTTCTCTGCCTAAGCTGCCTTTTTAGCACTGAGCCCTGCAAGCTTTAGTGCTACCTCTGTGCAAGCTGCAGATTGCTGAGTGACATGTAGCTATTTCATGGCGTAATTTCAGTGTTAGCATTTGTTTTACAATGCTTAAGAAACAGTTTTGTAATCTAATGTTAAAGAGCAAAGCTTTGGGAAATGCTTCTTGTTGCAATGCAGTGCAGCTGCAGCACTCTGAAAAATAAAGCCCAGGTTTGTGGACAAAGCAGGAATGATTTGTTAATTGAGTTTATCTTTTGCTTTCAAATTCATTTGTTTTACTGTTTGTAACGTCCCATTCTTCTCTATAGTATACTGTACTATTCTAAGGCTTTCATATGCTAAATTAATCCTGTGTCCTTTTCTCCTGTCAGTCACCCTTTCTTTAAGGATAAAAAGTAACTCCTGGAGATACTGCAGATAAATTGCAAGTCAGCATTTCTGTGATTTGTTTCTGGTATATTGGTTGTTGTTACAAGGCACAAATTAACCTGAGATGAAAAGCTTTTGTAAATCATTGGAGTATCCTTGCTTTTGTCTAATATTTTTTCCTCTATGAACATCTATAATACTGTATGCTTTTACAAATGCTGATACAATGATTTATAATCAGTGGAGGCAGGGATGCATTGATTAACTATACCTTTGTTAACTTTAGTAGCAACCAACTTTTAATGTCTTCGGTAGCTGAGAATGGAACAGATTTTCTCACAGAAATTCATCTTCTTCCATATCTTTTTTCCTTGCATTTCTTTCCTTCCTTTATCTTTATTACAGTGTGACAACCAGCAGAGAAAGGTACTGTGCACACTGACAGTCCCACTATTGCAGAATAGAGTTCTTGCAGAAAAAGCAGTATCAGTTCATCTCTTATGCATAAATGCTTTGTCTCCACAAGCTGTACAGCAAACTTGTTAGCTCAGGGACTTGCTACAGTATCTTTAGGATAAGATAAAAGCCTTTTCAACCAACTTTTCGCGTCAAGCCACTGCTCATAAAATACCTCGTCAGAAAAAATGGTTCTTTTCGGACTGCTGAGATCAAGAAACTTCTAAAATAAGAATTGCTGGTCTTTTAGAACAGGGGCTGTAAAACCTGGTAGTCCAGGGTTAGGGTGCTGAAGTCCTTGGGCCACTTTGAACTTGAGATTTAGGAGACCAAGTTGCTGATGTGTTTATGCAAACTTCCCTCTAAGCCTTAAACAAATCTCGTAGCAAGAGAGAGATGCCAAAGCTGGCTAGTGTACATGGTGGCTTTCACCTTCTCTTGGCATTTGTCACAATAAAGCCATAGCACCTTAAAGACAGTTACCAAAGGCAACCCCCCCTTTGATAAAAGATATTGTATCAAATCATAGCACAGTGTACACCTGCGCACTCAAACCAGTACTAAGCCTGTAACTGTCCACACTGCAAGTGAAATCCTTTCCTAAAGAGTTTACAGGTGCAATTTGCAGTATCATTTCTGTCCCTTTTCCATTGCGAATGAACATCGGCAACATAATCTAAATATTACAAAACAGAACTACAAAAAAGCATAAAATGTCTCTTCTTTTAAACAATCTGGGAATATTATGGTATATCCCAAGAAAGCCAGAGATTTTCCTCTTCCAGTGTCAATTGTAAACAGCTCTGCTGTTGTCTGCACTTAATTTGGTTTAAGTGCCATCAGTGTTAGGCCCAGAGGATTCTGTGGATATGTGTAAAATTCATAGCCTGTCTGCTGGTATTTCTCACATTATTTAAGACATTAGAAGAGATTTTTGGTGGAGGTAAAAAACCTTTGAAATGAACTTCATAGCTGAAGGACAGCCAATACCGTTTATCCCTTACCTGAGTCAGAGTTGGTGGAGCTTCGGTTTGTTCCCAAATCAGGCAAACTAAAATCAACAGTATCCCAAAACGTTCAGCAGTGTACAGAAAATGAAGATCAAATAGAAAAATCCACTTCTCTTTTTCATTAAGCAATACTGGGAGTGTTCAGCTCTCCAGTCTCCAAGGTTTTCCAGCTGGGAGTCAGCCTTTTCCCATCCTGCATCCCGGCATCCTGTTATTGTTCCAAGTCTTAGTAATACAGTGAGAAAAGGGAGTGGAGGAAGCAAGATAAACTTAGCCTTATTATTGCTATACCTACTTATTTGTTGCTGACTCTAATGAGGGAGCTGAATAAAAGGAAATTGGCTCTGAGAGAAACACAAAAGTTGGTATGTTATTTAGTATCATTTTATAAAGAATTTTAGGAGTTAGCAAACATCTGAATGGTACTTTAAATAGTATCTGATATTTGATCATCACAGACTATGTCTGTTTTACACAAACAGGATTTTCAAAGCAGTTTGGAGATGTCCTATCTATAAGGATTTTTATACCTGCAAGCAAAAAAAGCTAGAGCCCTCATATGAATGAGACCGGGGTTCCTGTAAAGCTCTGTCAGTGCTGGATGTAAAAATGAAATTTAACAGTATTTTTCACAGGTAAAATTATGACCCCAGAAACAAGACAGTGTAGGTGGGCCTTCCAGAAGGAGAAAATGTTTTTAACATCTTGATTATGGTTAGTTTTAATTCTCGAGACCACTCAGGGCAGACAGAAGGGAAAGATTCGGCATTTGTGCTACATTTCTGAGGCTGACTTGCTGGGCAGTGGCAGCCTGGGGGAGGCCCACCGAAGCGCAGGTGCCAGTGTCTCTAATACTGTCACCCACATAAACCTGAAGTCGGGATTTTGTTCTGTGAGCCCAGCCTGATGACGCAGTGATGACCCAGTGGCTTTCCTACAGCCTAGCCTGAGTACCCAGACCCTTCTGTGGGATGGTGATGCATCCTTCAGTGCCACCTGCCGCTTTCTGACCCCTGTCTGCGTGGTAAAACTGAACACAAAGGTGTATCTTTGGCACTGTACAGTACAAACAGAGGAGGATTTTTTTGCTAAATAATCCAGAAGAAAATCTGAGAAGTGTGGGACTTTTAACTCAAAATTCACTTTTTTTTTGAACCACTTATAATAAATGTAGGCAAATGTTCAACATATCTTAAGTAGGACTTTAAATAATAATGGTCCACAGTTAAATACTCTCTTGCTCCTATTTGTCATCACAGTCCAGCACAGGTGATGGAATTGATTTCCTGGCTTGCTAGAAGGCTGAGGTTGGTTAGATTATTTCACATTTTTATGATGTACAGCAGCAAAGATGAATTGCTTTTTAAAAAATTTGATACATTAATTATTCAGAAAAGTTAAGCAGCTAATGAGGAGACATTTTTCAAAGTCTTACGTAAGGAGACCAACTCGAATTAAGATTTCTTAAAAGCAAATAAATTGTTCCTGTGTCGTTGCTGAGAGAAGAGCAGGGAGGATGTTGATAGGAGTTTTCCAGGCAACTGCAGTTATCTGGTCAGTATGCAGCTCAGTGATAATCTGGTACCCACAGCAGACAACAGTCCCAGATATGATTTACTTTTGCAAATGACTTCAACTGTATTTACAACCGTTGCATAGCCTTTGATGTTCATATCTGTGGACGTGGGAGTAAGCATGCTATTTAGCTAATCTAAACAAAGGATGAGGATAAGGGAACCCTTCACGTCCACTGCTCAGAAAAGGAAATGAGAAAACCCCTATGTTCTCTATATATGCCCTGAGGCAACAGGTCTAGATTATCAGGGTCTGTTTTGATGCATGCTAAATAAGCTTTGTATTAGTTGACTTGTTCTATCTCTACTGAAAAATTCAAGGAAAGAAGTGGGAAAGTTTCTAAAGGCATTTTCAGCATGCTCTGTTTTAGAGCTCAATAGAATAACTGAAAACCATTTATAAGCTTTGAAGAAGACACTTTCATTTAAATTTTGGAAACCTGATTTAATGTCTCAAAACCTTCCACATTATGCTTTATAGATTTCATCTCTGCTGAACTGATTCTTTAAGTCTTCTTTCTGGCTATGAGGAAATGTCCACTGAGATTTTACTGAATGGAGAACCTGTCTTTGCAGCCCTCTCCAACAGGCGGCAAAGCTCCTAATGGTTCAGACCACCCCACACCGCCTGGTTAATCCCAGACATTTGCACTGCTGTGCTTCCTAGGCAATGAATTTCATCACGTTTTCAAAGCTGCTGACTCAAAACGCTGGCAAGCATGTTTTCTTGTAGACCATAGACTTTCGGACTTCTTTCTCTTTATCATTAGGGCCAAATCGTAAGACTTCGGAAACATTCCTTGGTGACTGGTGTCTTTTGCAAGCAAGGGGGGGTAATGTTTTAAACCAAATATTATTAATTCACACCAATTTTTGCTAAGGAGAAACATCCTGTGCGTGATCAAACAACATAGGCAGGTATACTTACCTTTTAGGCGCCTCATTTTATATATGAAATCTTATTTAATAGTCAAACTTCTGGAAGTGCAAGGAATAGGTAAAAAATTAATAGAATCCTTAGCACCTAACAACTTTCCGCTACTCTGTGTGACTCATGGATGAAGCTGGTGGCACAAGTCAAAGGAGCAATAATTATTTACTTGGCATTTCACAGTGTTTGTCTGATGTTCCTTTTTCCAAATGACACCAGGCCTTTTTCATTGGTCTGTTCAGCACTGCTGTACAAGTTTTCTTTCATGTTATATCCAGCTGTCCCTACTGGATCATTTGCTTTTTTCCCTGAGGTTTTCCCATAGATGTTCATTAGCTGCTATTTTTTGACTTTGTGGCACCTGGGTTAGACGTGTCTGGTTCAGATCAGCATTTCTTTGTATGAAACTTTACGATGTTAGCCTGTGTTATTTAAATGCTGGTGTCTGAGCAATCTTCCAGACTACTTATGCTAGTAAAGTTTAAAATAGTCTTTCCTTTCTTGGATAAAGGGGGTAAACCTCAACTTTGCTTTGAAGGCGCTTGTGAACAGTTTGAATTTGACATTTCTGGGAATCTAAAGTAATAACTGTCATCTTGCTACTGCTAAAAGGAATAATGTGTTATAATGGGCAGAAACAGAGCCCTCATTTACTATGCTAAATCTATTAAATTTGAGTGCTCTCACTATACACAGATACCTGTGAGTGGGTTAGTATAAATTAATGGAATCGATCACTGCACAGAATAAATGCGAGATTAAAGCTTGCATCTTCCTTCAGAATTATATTTTATCTGTTGCTGAGGAGATTGGTCAGGTGATCTGAAACTCCAATTTCATTACTTTGTGCATGGCCAGCAAAGCAGGCTGACTGACTCTTATGATAATAGCTTTTGGTTACATCTTGTTTCGGTTTTTCACTGTAGTGCTTGTTCACTGTCCCATCTGATCAGTGGTCTGTGAAGTTCTCCTCAAAGAATTCATGGAAACCGTAGTTGTAGGAACAAGTTCATTGCTTTCCTAACCAGCACAAATTCCATCAAAGTTGATAAAACAGCCCATGCCTTTCACTGAGTAAGCATGGATTTTTTTTTTTTTTCCCCTTTGCAAGTAATTCTAGTTACAGTGAAATTCCACATGGTAAATAAGCCCTTCTTAATAAGCACAGTCATCAAACCCAAAGACAGCTATTGACACAGCTGCAACTAATGATGTTTTAATTTCTCATAAGCAATTGTCCTAATATTTGACTCTTACTGGAGAAGGGCTTTACACTTGGCAATACAGCTGAAGAATGCTTTTGTAACAGTTTATAAAGGTTAGACCTAGTAGTCTGTCTTGCTAAAACCAGCACGTTACAGGCACTGTGCAAGTGAAGGTCTGCCAAGATTTGAAATTCAGTCACGGCAGTAATACTTGTGTCAGTATTTTTATGACCAGCTAAGAATTATGGTAGGGGAGAGCATAAGCTTTCCTTCAGTTATAAAAATAAACCTGAAATGCTAATGTTCAACAGCTCAGATAATCATTGTAAAATCCCTCCCATTTTAAATGTGCAATTGTATCTGACTGTTGTCTGAAGCGTCTCTGGAAGAAACATTATTTAAAGTTTAAAAAATAACAATTACTGCTCCATGTGGAAAGCATAATCTCTGCAGAACGTTGTGTTGTTATTTCTGGGATTTTTAATCAGGGCAGTGCAGTGCTCTTAGTCATTTCCACTTGGTAACAGTTTTCCTTTTTGTCACAGATTGAGGTGCGTATCCTGGAGTGAGTCTGACTCAGCTTCCTTTTGTCAGGTTTGTTTAACAAAAGAATGTAGCTCTGAACTTTTTTTTAATATAAGGTGTATTTAAAAAACTGCTGAGGAATTTTAGTTAAAGCTGGTGGAATTGGATGTTTGCTGGGGATGTGATAGCATTTTTCTGAAATGTTGTGCAGAGTACCATTATGGCTGTACCATACACATTTCATTAAACTGGATCTCTAATGGAAGGTTAAATCCTGTGCTCCTTAATCAGGCAAATATCTCATCATATATGAGACCTCTGGCTGCATAAAGACTAATGACTGCAGGATTTGCATCTAAAACGTTCAGCAGGGAATGATCCCAAATTATCTTGTTTCCTTGTTTGGAAATGACAGGAAAAAATAGATGATGGAAAATGCACCCACATTGTACTAAAACTCTTAGTAGCACTCTGAGCTGGACCTGTAAAATGGAACGGCCTCACTGTTGAACTGAAAGAAAGAAATGATAAATCCCTTTGATTTGTTCATTGAAAACACAATCCACAGGGATTTTAACAAGCAAGCCTGCAGGTTAACTCAGGCACACTAACCTTGATGTGAGTTTGATTTGAGTTTGAAGAGCAAGTCTAATGCAGAGGTCTGAAGCTGATCAAAAATTTTCCAGAAATGTTTTTGATAAATAATCTTGATTTCAGTAGAACTTTTTCACCCAAAGAGCATATCTGCTTTAACTGAAATATCCCTTAAAATAGAAACCCAAAACAACACAATCTCTTCATCTCCCACTTAAACAAAAATGATGAAAATTGTTACCTTTCATTCATTAACCCTGCTGATTGTTTATAGAAGCAGCCCAGCTTTCACCTCTGACGGGTAATGTAAATGGGAAGCTCATGTTTTGGTGTAGAAGAGTTTCTCTCTCTCTGTTATGCCAGGTCCGAAATGAGAGGGATAACACCCATCTTAATTTTTGGTGAAGTTTGCAGTGCAAACACTCTTTATGTCTATGGCATTAATTTAAAAAATAAACAGAGCCAGAGTCTGCAGTAGTTGATGGAGAGGTAGTGCTGTGGAGCTGCTGGGGCAGGAGGGACTGGGGAGGTTTCCTGCTGTCTGAGCCCTGTCTTGTGTTTCTCCAGACACTGCTCGTGTCCTGCCTGTGTGCTGCAATTCCTCGCTCTGTAAGGGATGCAGCGTATCGGGAGTAGGGAGCTGGAGAGAAACAGGGATATGGCCTCCTCTCTTTCCTTCCTACACTATTTACTTAACTGATATGCCCATCCTGATACTGGCTTTCACATGACATTCTCCCCATTAATGGGTCAGATGTTGCCAACTGAAACGCTTGGCTGCAAGCTCCTGACTTCAGTGGTGGAGTGACCAAGGGCAGCGGATCTCGGTCCCTGCACTCAGCAACCGTGGCTTTTTAACTTGTTCTGAAGTTGAATGTCTGCTAGGAAGCTCTGAAACAGAAGATTTTAGATAAACTTTAAAAAAGGTTGAAATAATGTTGATTTTTCTTTCAAAAAAGACTGAAACCTGATTTTTCTGCCTCTTACTGTTCTGTGAGAGCCTCAGGGGAGATAAAAAGTCAGATTACTGCTTGAACTGCAAGCTATATACCAAATAACCATTCCAGACATCGGAGAGATGTTATCCCAAAAGCTGCAGCACACAAATAGCTCTGTGATGCTGGGATTCATGTGGCTAATCAAGTGCAGAAGGAGTTTTATCTTGAGGATAAGATTTTACAGTATTGGGGTGAAAAGAGCAGGGTGCAACAAAGCGTAGGTCACAGACTTGGGGTTGTTTTCAGGCGATGTTGGAGTGCCATTCACCTCAGCGTCTTTCCCAACGCTTATGCACTGTATCCACTTGTAAACTTGCCAGAGAAGGGATGTGTCTCGCTAGTGCTTTGTTCTGTGCCAAATGAGTCTGCAAATAAACAGGTTCCTGGAAGGGAAGCTGCATTGGGTGTTTACAGGACATGAGATGACCCATATCTTAAATGCTTTCCTTGATGCCCCTTGAAGTCTCTAGATTTTCCTTTTATCTTGTTACATTGAACTGCCAGTGCTCCAGTGATTTAATCTCCATGCATTAAGTCATGCCATTGACGTTAGCATCTCCTGCACCAGGTCACGGATCATCCCTCCCTTCCCTCCAGTTTCATCACGCAGGGGTGGGCAGAAGTGCGCTGCTGCTGTGCTTGGAGCATCTTCCAGCGACACTCCGCTGTGCCCTATTAAGGCGCACACACGCACACGCTGTCTCGCTGCTGTGCAGCCATGGCCCCGCTCGGAGCACGCCGTGCCAGCCCCAGCTGGTTGGCAGATCACAGTTGGGGCTGGCCAGATCTCTCTGGCATATGGTTTCATGGAGTAGGAGAGAGGCTGCGACACCCTGCTATCAATGCGTGAGGTGCCAGGGAGGGGATGGAGGAGCGCGAGGCATGGGGTCCAGGCTCTGCTGCCCGGCCCAGACTGTGTGTGGGACTCCACAGGCTTCTGCGACAGAGATCAGATGGACTCGAGTCTCAAATTGCTGCCACCCTTTTCCTAAGGGCACAGGATTTCAGACTGAGATTTTGTTTTGTTAAAATAGCACATGGGAAAAGGGAAGGAGGTACATGTGCTTTCTATAAAAGCTGCTCGTGGATCTGTCCACTGGGCTGAGCGTGTCTGAGCATTTGCCAAAAGGAGGGTGGAGGGAGCTGCTCTGAATGAATTCTTGCTGAGGGGTTGAAGTCTGGGAGCCAATGCACTAATGCCTTGTAAATTGGTTCAGTGACTTTTACTCATTTATATGCACTCCCTTTATTATACCCCCAGACCTAGACTGCCTCATTTCTGGTTTTGCTGCCAAACACTGTGCAAATGCAGATGGTTTAAGTGTATCACTGACAGTCCCCCATGTATTGTTCCTGTTCTGCAGTCTGCATTGTGCCTCTTTTAGCCAGTGAGTGGATGTGTAGGAACTCCTAATGGCTTGGAAATCAGTCAGTATAGATTTTTTCCCCCAACCCGTTGAAACTGAGCCATCCGTGTGGAGGCAACAGCAACTAGTATTTTCCTTTATTTAAACACTGGAGGCCATTCTCTGCTGTGATGTTGTCTCCTTCTCTGCAGTGAAGCTGCTCTGATTTGCACTGGTTTGAATTTAGCCTTGCGGTGGAATGTGGAACATAAAGTTTCAGTCTGTCCCTAGAACTGATAAAATAGTATTTAATTCTTAATGGAAGAAATATATTTATAATTGCATAAATAAATTCCTAGCTTCCAACAGCATAAGGACAGTGCAAATCTGGTGGAAATCCAAAGATTTGGGGTTGGTTTTTCTTGTTTGTAATTTTGGCATAAAGAAGTACCCTGCAAATAGTCAGGGAAACTAGTCACAGAGGTTGAAGGGCCTGGTCTATAAAATGCCACATTTCAGTGACTGTGATCTTTGCAATGCAGTGGAAAAGTCATTTTTAATCTTCTGGTTACCTGTGAATTGCTGAGTTTGGTAGTGCCAAGGCATGGGACTGGTCTACCCAACTACATGCTAACACTTCTGAGCTGTAAGTATCTCATTGCAACTCTGCTAACTGAGGGAATAATGCAGGATGAAAAATGTGTAATGAATAATGAGAAAACTCAAGCTTTAGGAATTAATGATTCATGCTGAAATATATCTGCCCTGGACAATTTTCTTTTGCTGATATTTCATCTTGAACATACAAATGGTTATGCCGTGCCCATCCCTGTGCACTTTAACAGCGATTGAAAAGAATAAGAGTTGGCTACTAACATCCAAACAGAATCTCAAAGGAGAGATTGTCTATTTAAAAGCACAATGGAAAACTTAAGACAGTTAAATCCTTGCTTTGACTTTTCAGGATTTACATTAATTTGGGAAATTCAGAGAAACAGAAAAATGAACGATCTTGCTAGTTCGCAAAGGTTGTGCATGAATACTTCTATTAGGTTCTATCTTCCTGAGCACGCTCCTGAAAAAATATGCCACTAAATTAACTTATTGTGTAAAGATATATTTACAATAAACACCAGGAAGGATAAATGTTCATAAATTATTGCAAGTAGATTTGCAGCTGTTTTGACTTGTCACCAGTTTATGCAGCAGAAAATTATGCTGATTTAACGTAAAAAAATTGTTTTGAAGAGAAAGCATAATTTTAAACCACTTGATTTTCAAAAAAACCCCACCTTTTATGTATTATTTGCACACTAAGTGCAATATTTTTAAAAGTACTTCAAATATCTATGAAATAAAATGGCTGGTAATTAATATTATTTGTGTTACAGAAGAACTCATAGCTTCCTCTGAAGGCTGCCTGAGGTTAAACCGGAGCAATGGATCCCAAATCCAGGCCCTTCTTTGGAGCGTGGGGCAGTTCAGCCAGAGCAGGTCTGACCCAGACCTTGACCCTACCCTCCCCTCAAACCGGAGTTTTGTGGCTGTTTCTGTGCTCTGAAGCACAGAAACCTCTGTGAACGTGAGGATTTGGCCTGTTTGAATATTGGACTGAAATAGCCAGATGTTAGCACGTTTATTCCACAAAGTTGTATTTGGCTTCTGCAAGGCTGGGCTAAGATCTCATTAGAAGAACTTTCTTATGACACTTCCAGTGTTTCCTGCCCATGTTCGGATGACAAAGGAACTGGCTTTCTTGAAGAATTTTGTTGTTTCCTCTCCTGACCTTGGCCGGCGTCTGCAGGTGTACAGCAGCACAATGAGAAATGCCTTCTACGTGTTTCCTTTAAATCTTCAGGAAGGTTGGTTTAGGGGAGGCTTGGATGAAATATGAGCCATTTTTAATCATCCCTGTGGAGTGTTTTCACAGCTAGGGCTGCACGTAGGAAACGAGTGCAGAAGTGTTCTGAAATGTAAGCATTAAATATGAGCAGATTTTAAAAATCTGGCTTGTTGGAAACAAAAAGGCACCTAGCCCAATAGCAGTGAAGTGCAGTGAGTCAACAAGTTGGAATGTTCTGTTGGCTGTAGGTGATGCTGTTTGGTGGCTTCCATCTGGGTGGGGGGAGAAAATGCATGTGATGTGGCTCTGGAGAGAGCGTTTCAGTTCAAGTAGGACTGCGCGGGATTTCACTGTGGGTAAAAGATGCCTTCCCCAGCACAACACGGGACAGCTTGTCTAGTGCTAAAATAGAGAAGCACATCTGTGTGTCACAGAGTATTTGTTTTACATAAGCACTCTCTGTCTGTCATGGCAAAGATTTTCTATCCTGTCTTATCTGGAGGGGAAAAAAAAAAAAGACGTTACTGCTATCATTACAAAACGTAGATTTGTTTTAAGAGAGGTCCAATTAAGACTAAAACGATGGGTACCTGAGCATGATTTGACAGTGGTGCTGGGCATCTATGGGCAGGCTGAGATATTTAATACACTATATGAAAGCCTGTAACAAAGTAAGTGTTCTTTATGATGAGTCAGTTTACACTGTCAGAGATCAAGCAAACTTGATCTCTGACAATTATACAAGTGTACATATAAAGAGCTTCTACTGAGGCTGTAAACAACGGTTGTTTAAACACTTTTTACAATAACCTGAACAATAGTTGAAAGTGTGGATTTACTTCTTCAGCAGTGATTGACCAGTTCAGGTATCTTGGGTTATATTTGAAAAATGCTGTACTTTATTTTGACTTGACAGACTGGAAGTAGAGAGGAAAATGAAGAGCAACTGTATTCATGGAGTTGAACTGTTCAGTAAGGGCACAGTGCATCACAAATCAGGAAAATGAGAAATTCCAGGTTTTGATTTGGCTTTACAGAGCAAGAGACCAACTAGCATATGAGAAAATGAGACTGCTGTACTGCATGCCTTTGTTAATAAATACGAACAAATATAGTTTGCAGCATAAGTCTGTAAGGTTTGTGTAAGCAAAAGAATTCAGTGACGGAACAATCTTTGCTTCATTCTGCTTATTGCTGGAGGGTCAGAGACTTTCTTGCTTCTGTAGGCGAAGTTGTGCGTATTAAGCAGAGCAGCGTATTTGCATGCACCTTTATTGATAAGGTGTAGCCAGGAGCCTGGGGTGCTGGAGAGATTCCTTGGCTCGTAGAGGTGTGGTGTGCTAGTTTGAAGGGAATTGCTGGGACTAAACAGGTGGTGATGGTTGGGTGATTGCAGATATTCCTGTCACAAAGTTGAGAATTTGTTTTTTCTTTTGCTGTTTAGGAGTTCCCTTCTCACCCCTACCTTTTCCAGCCAGCACACTGCATTTCCTTCTTTTTCCCTGCCAGTTCACATGCACTCAGCATCCTTCTGCTCCCTCCTGCAGCTCCTCCAGTTTTTCTCTTGCCTTGCTTTCTTCTGTAGCGCCTCCAGATTGTTCTGTACTGCAGATGAAATGTGCCCCTCAAACCTCTGAAGAGCAGAAGGGAGCACTCCCCTGCCTGTGATACCAGGGAATCTAGGGTGATTGAATCTGGCTTTCCTGCTTTTCTGATTTTTCCCAGCAACAACAGATATGGCCTACCCAATGCCAAAAATAATTTCTGGGATGATGATATGCATGCCATAAGCCACCCTACTACAGTGTGATGTAGGAGCTTGTCCTGGTGCTACATGTTTCAGGGCTAAACCACCTCTTTTTAGCTTCATTGATACCTCATCTACAACAATGTGTACAGTACCACAAACAAAGATGAGACCTGCTGGGACCGTTGGCTGATGAAGTTTATTAGGATGTCCAGAACGAAATAGGGCCCTGTTGTGCTGAACATTGTGCAGATGGCTTATTGGTTTGAAATCTTCAGTTCAGACTTGGCCTACAAAGTGCTTTTTTCTCTTCTCCTGCAAGGGGTTGAAGGCACTAGGGTAACATTTTTATCGACTTACTCAGCTATAGCTTAATTAAGTTTTAAAAGTGAGCTTACTTTAAATTCTGTGACTGAATATAGATGAAGTCCCTTGAAACAAATTTGTTTGTGTATGACTCAAATATTATTTCCTGTTGATCTCCTTATTGATTTCCTAGTTTTTGTGGATCATATCTCTTTAAGGATGGCTTAGATTTTTCATTCTGGATTCTGATCTATGACCCACAATTTTACGATAATATAACTAACTGTGTACCCCATGTTGGGAAGAATTGTCCCATTTCCGTTAATAGTACTGCTAGCATGAGGAAGGTGATCTGAATTTTGGCTTTACTACTAGAGGCTGATACAACTTGGAAGTGTATCTGTCTAAAGTACTAAGAAAAACAATGGTGATTTTGAAGGCTTTTATTACCGTTTAAAATCAAATGCTGCCTCTATTTTCTGGAAAGCAGAAGCTGACTTCTGGTTTTAATTGCATTGGTAACATTTCTCTGCATTTTGTTATACGCGTTATATAACTTGGTAGCGTTAGCTACTTTCAGTTATATAAATGATACAAATACTCACAAAGCACTTCATCAGCAATAAAAGCCTAAACTGATGATGGTGCAAAGATGCGTACTGTACGTGTATTGCACTCTTACCATCTTTTCAGGGGAGGCCTGCTTGCTATCAAGGGTTTCTTCTTCATTCTCTGCCTTAATGATGGTTGTAGGGCCAAAGGATCGGTGAAGCTCATGAGAGCAAAATGTGGACCATACCAGATGAAGTCAGGTGTGAGGTATTCTTCTCCCTGATGACCTCTCTGTCGCTACCTCTGTCCATCCGTCACAGAGTGAAACTGGGTTGGTTTTGCCAGGAGTCCAAGTGGAGTCCAAGTACCCCAGGCTAGTATTTCCCACGACATTTGTTGCATGTGCTTACTTATTGGATGACTTGTGAAATATCCGCTCTCCTTGGTCACAAGAGGAGATTTTTATTGAAGAGAAAATAAGCAACTAATTTCTCGGCTTTTTAAGGCAGTCAATTAAAGCCACGTGTCGTGGTGCAAGGGGAAGATGCAATCTGGATGCCAGTAAATGCTATCAAATACACTTTGAATAGAATAATATGTGGGAATGGGAACTTTTTTTTTCTTTCTGAATGCAGTAGTTCTGGTTTGTTTTGACCCATCTATGCTTCTATCGAAAGGATTTCCGTTGTATAACAAAGCTTGGGACAGGAAGCACATTGTGTTTGGACTTTTGCTGAAATAAGGTATAGACTGTTGTAAAATGATAAACTTGTACCTTTAAAGTGGGCTTTTCTCTATTGGAATTGTTTTTTGTTCACACTTTAGAAACTGGCTATTGGGGAAACAAAGCAAAATTTAAGGAAAAGGAGAAAATTGTTTTTCTCTGTTGGTATAGTATTTTAATGCTAGTAAGTTTTAGAAATAGGAGATCTTGGAGGAGGGTAAAAGAAGAGTCCCATTTTAAAAATAAAACATACTCCCTTTGCTGTATGTATCAGCTTCCTACAATAGATAGGGGTTGTGTCTCACCTTGCCTACATCTGAAATCCCCTCCTGAAGAGCTGTTGTGACCCAAGCTATGGTAGTCACCTTGCATGCTGATCTGAGTTCAGCAGGCAGACTTCTTCTTCTTCCTGGTGTCTCTTCTGTGGCTATGACATCTGTCTATCTTTTTGCTGTATTTAAGGACAGCTTTTTAAAAAATATCATTAGCATTGGTCCATTAAAATCAATGATAGCACTGGTAGATTAAATAACAGATCATGCAGATTAGTGATACGTGAAAATCAACAGCAGTAGAAAGATTTCATCTTTAGGGTTTAATTTTTTTCTATGCCAATAGTGCAATCATGCTTTTAGCTCTGAATTCAAAATATGTTCTGGCATTTTGCATATATAAGCAACCTGAGTTTTAAAACAGCCAGTTTGCTTATGTATGCACAGTGCAATAGTAACTGCCCCTATAGATGAAAACTACATTCCTTGAGAGACCTGTCCCAAAGTCATAGCTGTACTTACAACAGTCAAATCTTCCATGACTGAGGACTTTTTAGTAAGTATGAATATCTGTACTGTGCAAAGGCAAACCCTATTTAAAAGGAAATTTTCTCAGTAGTCTTATGAGTAGTTTTGTTATTTGATGTGTGTTAATTACATCTTAATTCCTTTTGGTTGTAATGTGAAAAGTAAATGGTGAGACGTGTCTTATAATGACATGTGCAACTTCAGTTGTAGTGAAAGCTGGTCTGTATTTTCTAAAAGATCTTATTTGGCAGTTATATGGGAGAGTTAAGAGGATGAGTGTAGATATGATGAAGCAGAAAATATGTATGGAGAAAAGAAAAGTAATTGTCTATTAAAAAGTTGTGTGGAAAATACTTGTAATAATTTCTGTCCATGAAGTTGAGTTCATTGTGTAGACAATACTAACCCGGACTGTCTATTCAGCAGTTTTCTTTCTGGGTGCCTTCCCTGAATAGGCCTCAAAGATGAGAGAAAATTTTGAATTTTTGGGGGTGATATTCCACGTTAATGTTAATAAACCTTAATGCATCATAATAATTAGAACATCAGTTGAGACTTACAGAGTTTTTGAGAGGGAGATGCAGTGAGCTGCTCGATACAAGTTCTCATGTCTGGTAGGAGAGTTTTTTGTGCACTTCTCTGGAGTCTTCCTCAATACTAGCCCAGGTCTGTTTTCACCACAGTTTTATCTTTCGTGCATGCTGTTTTGTGCTGACCAGCTCTCATTCCAGTGCTTAAAAAATGTACCCCACCTAGTGTGATGAATGAATAGACTTTTAAGAACAAGAGGAAAAACACATTGTATCCATCACCAGGCAGAATCTCCTGGGAAGCTGGGAGTTCAGGAAGGATGCAGGAATGTGACCCGAAAGCCAGAGTAATCTTAAACACACTTTTTTAACCTTGAGAGGATAACATTTGAGATTACCTAGTGGATGGTTATTTGTGGCCCGAGGCTACTGAATTTCTGAGCAGACCACAGTGGCCATGAAACTTATTATTGAGGGGGGGTTGGTACTAAAGATAGAAAACAAGGGCTTCAGCTTCTGTTGAGAAAGCTTTTCACAGAGCACACTGAGCACAAATTTATGCAGCATACAGCCTAAAGCAGCTAATTGTAAACCAGCATGTTTTCATGTATAATGTTTAGCGGCTTTCTAATCTGAGTGATCAAATAGCTCACGATGTTTGTAGTGGGCCATGGAGCTTTTCACTTGTTCTAGCATGTGGCTGAAGAACAATGTTCAGTGCCCAAGGAAAAAATGGTTTCAAGGATGTGGGCCATGTAGCATCTGCTAAGCCTGTATTGCCAGCCTTTTCAATGAAATAAGGGACGAATAGGGCATGGTGGAACTCGAGCTGTTGTCTTTCCGTAAAAAGGCGGCTATTTGGGCAATTACAGTTTTACTTGGTGAGTGAAGAGAGCTTGGGGCTGACATTCCTGAAACATTCAGAAGCTCAATCGAAGTTCAAGCATTAGACTGTGAGAGGTAAATTTGCACTTTTGTCCAACATTAAGCTCGCTTAATATGAAAAGAAGAAAGCGCTTTCTTCCAGTATGAAATGCTGTGTAGTTGGGATGATATTTAAAAACAGTTAAAATAGTCTCCTGATAGGTGGAGAAGGCCTGAAATGCATCACTGAAAATGTAACAGAAGCAACATTTTATCCCCCTTCTACTACCAGAGATGTTTCTGTGAAATGGCAAAATGTTTACAGAACCAAAGAAGTTAAGAAGTTAAACCAATGTCATTCCCTCTTCTGACATTTTCAAAGACTTGATAAGAATCTCTTCCTCATCATTTTCACTTAGCAGCCTGTCGTTCCTTTTTGGAAGTTGTGTCACACTGCTGCAACAGTGAAAACATACTTCATTTTCAGGCAGACACACTAGTATAATTTACTCTGGTTTGTATTGCAACTAGTCCCTTAATCACATCATGGAAAAAAGAGATGAATTAGAATTTGTAGATTATCATAGAATCATAGAATCATAGAATAGTTTGGGTTGGAAGGGACCTTTAAAGTCCATCTAGTCCAACCCCCCTGCAATGAGCAGGGACAACCTCACTAGATCAGGTTGCTCAGAGCCCCGTCCAGCCTGACCTTGAATGTTTCCAGGGATGGGGCTTCTACTGCCTCTCTGGGCAACCTTCATTAGATTATCCTTCATTAGAAAATAAATTTAAAAATTGAACGCATCCCACATAGGTCTGTTGCTGCTGAACCACTTCAGAGCAACTCCTTTGAAAGGGTAAATCAAAATCAAGCTAATAATTTCTTTGCTTCAAATATCATGCAACCCTAAGCATAGTCCAAGTCCTGGTATAAAATGCTTACAACTAAAGAAAACACTTCATATGTTGCCCACAAATGAAACTTGTCTTTTGGTAAACACAGCACCGGTAAACTTAAGAGTTATGCTGGCTTTCTGAAAAGTTGAGAAATTAACCCAGGATTTATTTTGACCTGAGTTTTTAAGTCTTTTACTGTCCTGAATTTTTAGCTTATTTTTTGAATTTTCAGTTCTTGGCTTTTTTTTACATTCAGTGAGTTAAAGCATATACTAAGTGATGCTGATGTAAAATACAGTGCAGATCAGTTTAAGACCTTCAATTAAGAGCTACTAAATGACAAGACATACAAATGAAGTAGACCAGGCACCAAATGCAGCAAGCAAACTTAAACTTGTTTTTCCACTTTGAACAATGAAAGATTTAAAAAGAAATAATTTTTAATAAATGG
Source organism: Phoenicopterus ruber ruber (assembly GCA_009819775.1). Taxonomy (NCBI): domain Eukaryota; kingdom Metazoa; phylum Chordata; class Aves; order Phoenicopteriformes; family Phoenicopteridae; genus Phoenicopterus; species Phoenicopterus ruber. Next base: position 13,807,237 of record CM020227.1, read on the forward strand.
ATTTTAAATTATAACAATATATATTTTATAATTCAGATGTAATTATTACTTGATATTAAGTTACACTTAGACTATAACCTATATAAAGTAAACTAAGTTATGTCGTAGGCAAAATAAGATTCAGACAGCTTACTCCTTAACACTTTGGTGTGAAAGCACAGCATAAGGTTGTTATCTGCACTTGCAGTCAGCAGCTGCTGGAGGCTCTGTGGAAACTGAAATCAGCTGTTTCCACTCTAGGTATTCAGCGTCACGGCAGCTTAAAATGATCTAAGTCTGGGTTGCTTTGTTCTTGTGTCCTGCCCCCTCTGGTCCCTCCATGATACTCACTGAGTTGGTTCAGGGAAGTGGTCTGACTGAAAACAGTTTGCCTCTGCTAGTGCAGGTGAGTCTAAGAAGGAATTCCTGTCCGATGCTGAAAAAGAGTTGTCTGTCTTTAGGCACTGTACAAGTAACGCAGCCAGCAGGTTGCTCAGATGTTGCACCGAGAGGTATCCCACTAAAACCTGGAAAATGGAGTAACCTTTTACACTTGCTAGATCCACATTCTGGTACCTTGACTGACTTTGGGTAGCCTCGTAACTGCTCCCATTTAGTTGGGACTGTTTGGGAATTTCAAGAGATTAATTCTCCATATGAGAAAGGATATGAATTGGTCCCATAATGCTCTTCGCTGGTGTTACTCATAAAGCTCTAATGGTCTGGATTGGTAACTGCTAAATCATTGTAGCTCCGTCATCTTTACTGATAGATTTACTATTAATGTGACAGTTAAGTAGCACATTAAATATTATAGCCATTATTTCATCTTCTTTTTAAAATATAGTCTAGCTTATTAAGTGTAATTTGACTTCAGCTATACTTGTGTAACACATTATGCCAATATAAATAGCTCTACTGCAGGTGAAACTGAACTCTTAGTGAGGTTAAGATGTATAAAGTTTAGCTAGCTGTCAATTTTTATGGATCTGTTCTGAAATACTTATGCCCACAGAAAGGCAGCCCTTCAACAGAGAACAGAATTTACAGCTTTTTAAAAAACTGTAACCAGAATATGGCAATGCTATCCTTAATACTGAAAACTTAAGAATCTGAAAATTAAAATCTGGTAGGTTTGCAAAGGCGTGAACAAAATTATGTTGCTGTTAAGAAACCAAATGAATGTAATAGAACTCTTATCCTTAGAAATAATAATAAAAACAACAACAGTAACAGTGATAAAGGAACACTCACATCGCATCTTGCATTCAGGAGTGGCATGTGGCTTCTGTGGAGGACATAGGATAGTTGTTACCACAAATGCTACTTCATTTCTAAGTAGAAGATAGTAAGTATGACTCTAACCCATCAAATCCTGTGTAGTTTGGCATTACAACTTTCTGACATTAATTCTTGGCCTCTTTTAGTGATGTAGTAACTCCTAAGTGTGTGTAAATGCACCAAGAGCTTATGCCTCACAATGCAATTGGGAGGTGGATAAATAGTAGCAGTCTTGAAGTCTCTATTTGGCCTGGGAACAGTTCAGTATTGATCACAAAATGGCTTGGCAATGACCAGACTGAAAGATTAGAGGGTTGGCTATTTTAAAGCTTCTGAAATAGGCTGAATTTGTATGTCTGGTTGTGATTAAAAAAATCAAATAAAACCACACCTCTGCTCCTAAAAGGAAAATTAAATGAAATGACCCCAGAAAGAGATTATTTTGATGAAAATGATTTTCCAAAATGAATGCCATAACTAAAATTTAAAAAGCTTTACCTATACTTCCTTATTTCTCAAAGAAACCAAATATACTTTTTGTGAAATGACATTTCACTTGAATCAGTTATTCCATTTTGAGGTCAGGCTGCTTTTACATTATCATCACCTCTAAAACATAATGTGATATACAGACAGTCATAAATTGCCTCTTGTAACATGAGAAATAAAAACGTAATGGATTCCCATTGGATTATAAATGGCAGTGGTAGGAAGACCTTTGTAATTTTGTGGCTTTGCCACATATGAATTATAGGTGTGATCTCTCACTAGCAGGATGCATATAAATATCTGTAATCATTGTGCATTCATTTATGTATTCTCCATTCTGCTTGTAATGTGTCTAAGGGTAAAAAATACGGCCCTGTAGATGACAGCAGAGTTCAACAGAAAAATATTTCTGATGTTTGTGCCAAAAGGAGCAGCCTTTCAATAGCACCTTGCTGCCCTCCTAACCAGGGAGGGTTACCCTGAGCTGAGAGGGACTGTGGGCATGGTTAGAAACGCTGCCTACTCCTCACAGGTAGAAATGCAGGCGTGAAGATTAATGAGCAGGTAGCAGTCATTGATTTACTGGCCCTGCTGCTTCCAGCTCTCAGCTTAAGGATGTTTAAAGAACATGGTGAAAGCTCCCATCCCTTTGGCTTTTCCGTTCAAGCTTTCATGACTCTTATGTAGAAACAAGTGATTATTGTTCAGTCTGAAAAGTGATAAATTGTCAAAATGATAAAATCGACAAAGTTGAACAAAATCCACAACTGCTATTGAAAGCCTGGTTTGTAGTGAATCTCTTTGCTGGGTGCTGATGCCCAGTAGGCACTAAATAGGAGTTTTCTTAGGGCTCGCACTGTCCTTGTGGCGCAGCTTCAGGCTGACTTAACGCTTCATTGAAACTGGAGACCAGATATGCAGTGTTTATAAGCTTGTCACTGGTTTGAAAAATGTCACCTGGTGTAATTCAAACAAGGCAGTGTCCCTGTAGCTGTCAGCACTAACAAAGACCACCAAAATGTTATGAAGCTGGACTTTCTGTACCCAATGATTTTGACGCATCCCATTGCTTCTTTTATAATCTCATTTAGGGAAAATATGCTTGCCACTCCTGTGCTTCCTACACGGGGTATGACCACAGTGATTCCTGCCATGTATAACTGCTGATTAAAATACAGGATACTTCTCTTTTCTCTCCCCCCACCTCTTTTTTTGTGCGTATATCTCATTATCAGCAGCTTTGTATATTTTAGCTATTTTACCTCAAGAGAAGACAACACTGAGCTAATAGCTATTAAAAAATAATTTCTTAAAAGTGCCCCATCTAACAAAATATCGCATCCCAAACGGAGGCAGGAAATGGTGGTCTCTCATCAATGCCAGTGGTGATGGGCTTTCCTGGGGTCTGCCTCACTCTGGTTGCAGACCCAGTTTGCCCCATGCTGGCTTAGGAGTTCTGACAGTTCTTGTCGCCCCAAATGAAGGAAACCTTTTTCTGCGTGCTGACAAGATGAGTTTCTGGGTGCAACACCACAATTGTCCACAGGAACACGGTGTTTTCAGTTTATTTCCTCCTCTTGTTTAATGAGCTTCCCTTTACAGTTTTATGATGGCTTCAGTGTTTTTAGTAACATTGAGAGATCTGGGTGAAATGATAGTGCAGACTGTATTGTATTTCCAGTTTGTTGAAGGTTCATTGCAATATGAAAATCTGGAATTAATCTAGTTATAGGTACAAAAAAACTTTCTTATTGTGCTTACAAGAGCCATAGAACAAAACGGTGTGCGGTGGACGCTGCTGGTTTGAAAACTTAAAAAGCCTGGGACAAGAAAATACTGCCTTCCCTCAAAAGGGGGCTGCTGTTTTGTTCCAAGTTCTTTGTTAAATTTCCACTGTGTGAGGATTTATTTTAATGCAATTACCTGTGGAGTTACTTAAAAGCACTTTCTGTTGCAAATCTCCTCAAAAGGATTCTGCAAGTGCTACATTTAATTAGTTCAAAGAATGAAAATGACCTTTAATATGTTCTCCTGCATTAACCTTCTTCCCTGTAGTAAATAACATGGTACAAAGTGTATAATTTTCATGTACTGGACGTTGCATTAAGCAAATAGATAAATGAATATTTCTACAAGTTTTTCTATATAAATGTATTGCAACATGTTGCCACTTTAGTAATCTGGGTAATGGTTTTTACTTACTTTTGTGCATATTACCGGCAATTGTTTGGATCATATAAGCTGTATGTCTTTTGCAGCTAAGATAGGCAAACATTTATTGCTTCTATTTACAATGAAATTATCCCTCCTATCAAATCCTGACAATAACTTTGTGCCACGATTCGGTCGTCACTGTGTGATTTTTTTTTTTTTTGAAAGAAATATGCTGTTGTTAGTTTCACTTTTTGAGAAAATATGTTTTTTTGCATAAGAGGTCAAGTATAATCTTAGTTTTAGAGGAAGACATATAAAGGGATTTTTAAACTGAGCCTATAGGTCCCCAAGTCTTTCTCCAAAAACAACTCCATCCCAACAACTTCTCCATTTGAATTTTCAACTAATACAAATTCTGCTGTTTCCCACGTGCTGTTTCCACAGACTCCGACATTTCTCTGCTTCACTACAGCTGGGAGGGATGTCTGAGTACGTGCTAACAAGATCAGACTTTTGTTTCTGTATGGTGGCGAGTATATGCTCATTACGTAGCACAGTTGTGCGAGCCTGAAGGCCAAACATTCAGGGACTGCAGAGCAGTGTGGTTCCTTGAAGTGACACATTTAACTGTAAGCCTCAACTCATTTAGCAATTTTAATTCATGTCATTACTTAGACCTTCTTAAATAGTGTAGAAATGCTTTAATAGCTCATCTTTTTTTTTCCTGGAATGATTGTTGTTTAAATTATACCTAAGACCAGAAGACAGGCTTTGGAAAGCTGTCCTCTGTAACTGTGACTGGGGATTTGTGGGCACAAAAGACGAAACACATAGCCAGCTTTTGCACCCGCTGAGTGCACGCCAGCATGACATCTTTGTCTGCTCCCCCATACTACCCTATTTACTGGAACTGCACTGACTGACTGCATGCAGGGATCTGGGTTACGCGAGGTTGAGGGGTGAACAGTTGAGTGCAGGGATTAAGCAATTGCATGTGCAGTTTTGAGCATAAAAGCTAGAAGCTGTGGGTAAAACTGGCTGGAAATATGATCATTAGTAACTCATACAGTTAATAAACTATATAGATATGCAGTCATCCAGCCATCTGTCTGACTGCACGTACAAAGTCCTCCCCAAAGTACATGATACAATACTCTCAAAATCTGTGTCATTAAGGATAGTGCAATATTTGTAAAGCCATTCCATTTCATATTCAGTGCCTTCCTAAATAAGACCAATTAACTCTGTGGCTAATATAATGAGAAATCATTCTGTGATAGTTAAACTGAACTAAAACTACTGTTTCTTGAACTGAGCAGAAACACGTTCCCATACAGGCTGCTGTTAGTGTGTTCCAGCGTAGCTGCTCGTGGCCTGAAACACTGCTTCAAAGATGAGGAACTGTTTCCTCTAGAAGTTTTTGTGAGATTTTTAAATTAGGTTGAGGAAGGCAGAACTTGGAGCCCTAGTTCCCCCTCTTAGGGATCATTTATGTAAATCACTTCCTCGACCTGGGAAAACACTGGTAGCTCTTAATAAGGGTCAGTTAAATTGTAATGAGTGAACGTAGGCAAGTGTGTGTGCATGTTAATTTTGTATGAGCACAGTTGCTGGTATCTTAAGTCATGAATTTAAATGCATGCAAATCCATCTAATGCATTAAATTGATAGCTTTTGGAGTCTGAATTTCAGAAATAAATCTGTTATGGAAATGAAATGGTATTCAGAGACAGTTTTCCTCTACTCTAGCTATAACTTAAGTTTATTTTTTTTTTCTTTAAACTACCATTGTCATTCTCCTATTAGCTAAAAAAACCCCTCAAAACCCTAAACATCCATATAAAATAATTACTTTCTGAAATGTCTGTTAAATGTTATAAAGTTAAAAGTTGAGAAGTAAAGCTGTCAATGCAATGAACCTGATTGCACCATTATGTGGTCTTTGCTGATTTAAATGCTGAGGATTTGCTGTCTACCTTGCATTTTTGAGTTGAAAGATTCACTTCCTTCCTTTTTCTTCCAACTTTCAAGAAAGTTCATCATTTCTATTCCTAACTTGAAAACTTGGCTATTTCCTTTTTGCATCCCCCAAAAATAAGGCATAGCTTTCAGCTGATCAGAATACTGAGAGAAAATTAGAGATAATTTTTTATAAGCAATTGGACTTATGCTTATTAAGTTTGAGTCTTGAAGAGTTTTTGGACAAGTAGCCTGCCAGCTGCTAAAACTATCTGAAAAAAGAAGGTAACATTTCCATGTCAGTGATTAGATTACTAATTTGAACTACTATTTCAGCACCTTTCATAGTAGCCTTGCAATGTCTCAAGTTGCATGTATTGCAAATAAGTTATCAAAAATTGAGCAAAAATATTGTTGTGTAGAAACCACCTCATTGGACATGGGATGTGGAAGCCTGTTGTAGTTCAGTAGTTTGCATTTTATTTCTTAAAAGATCTAATCTGGTTTAACTGAACTTGGTCTCTTGAGTTTGTCTTGGTCTCTTCAAGCACTCCAGGAATGTCAGGATGATGTTCTGCCTGCAGATAAAATATCTGGAGTTGATCTAGTTTCCCCACTATAAGGAATATCTTCAGATTTTTCTGCCTGATAACCTCAAACAAAAGTATAGCAATTAATATGACACTACTTAGTGTTCTCATTAGGACCTCTTATTCTTCTTTCTTCTGCAGGCACTGTTGAAAACTTAGTGTACAACAAGCATCCTCTGTGTGCTTTTTAAAACTATCGCAGCGTTATTTTGAAAGAAGGAGGCATGGACAGTTTTCCTCAAATTTGCCTCATGCCTTTTTTCCAATTAGAAAAGTGAGATGGGGTAAGGACTTAATCTGTGTGCCAAATCAAAAGCAGTTTGCACCTAGAAGTTGTGCAATGGGAGAAACAAAGCATCTGTCAATAACTCAGAATAATGGAGCCACTGAAAATCATCAGAGCCGGATGAGCAGGAGGAATGGCCTTGTTTTCCTAAGTTACTCACTGGGAAAGACTTAAGCTGTGATTGATGAGGTGCCTTAGAAATGCTAACAGTACCAGTCAGCTGGCATTTTGTTACTGCTGCAAGCAATTGCTAAGACAGCTCAGGACTATACCCCAGGGAGGCTGACGCTTGGTGGAAGCATGCTTTCTTCCTGCATAATTCAACCATGGCTTTGGTGGTTTCATTTTAATACCTTGAAAATATATTCTTCATGCTTTGCCCAGTCAATGCTCACATTAGTAAGAATGGCATGAGACAGCAGGAGTGAAAAAAAAGAGACCAGACATATGGCAGCCCTTGGAAAAAGGAAACCTTAAGCTGCCCTCTTAGTTTCATTTAGCAGAGAGTTCCTTAAAGAACAGTCCAGAATGTGACAGAATGAAGTAAAGTAACAGCCGAGACCTGATCTGCTCATCTGCAGAGGGAATTTAATTACACTTTTGTTTTGCTTATGTAATTTCCTTCTTCCTCCCCTCCTGTCAGGCTCTGTTCTTGTCAAGGGATGTCTGACAAGGAGAAGATGTGAATAGGATGCAGCTGAAAGCTTTTGAGCTCTTGGGATTTAGGTAGGGAATGCAGACTCTGATCCAAAGCCTCCTCATCTACTTGCTGCCAGATTTCTCTCCACCCCTTCAAGAGGAGAGAGGGAAGATGGCCAGGAAGGCGGCTCTGGGTTCTATCCTGGGGAACCAGGATAGAGGCAGCTGAGTGGGCCTGACCCTGGTTTCACTGGAGAGAGGGTCTCATGCTTCCCTGTGTGCTCACAGAGAAAAGCAGTCAGCCTAGTGCAGCAAGGCTGGGAGGCAGGTAGGCTTCACCTACCTTTACAGATTTTCTGCATAAGAAAAAAGAAATCTTGCTTATTCTGCCACCGCTGGCTGGTGAAGAAAGTGGCCACAGCTCATGGCAGTAGGCACCCATTTGGGCCTCAGCTGCTGAAGTCCAGCTCACACCCTGAGGAAAAAGACCATCAAAAGCTGCCCTGATCTTGGATTGCAGGGTTACCAGAGGGTTGCACAAGCTAAACTAACTGCATAATGTAATAACTGTTTTAATCAGCTTTCTAATTATGCTTAAACATGGTTCCCTATTTCTAAAATAATGCAGATGTCTATATCCCCGCAATGTGTGCTAAGGCTAGGGAGAGGATGTGCTCTTTGGACACACGTTCTGCTACTCACTTACCCAAAAACTCACTTGCTTTTCCTTCCCTTTCAAACAAGCCCTTTCTCTAGGTGGTTTGTGTCCAAACATAATCTTTGCTCCTCACCTACCTAGATCCGAATCACTACTCGAGTAGTCCCGATTTTCCTACTGTGGGTGCTCGGCTCACCTGCAAAGCCTGATACACAGTCTCCAACTCTGTTGGGTAACAGTCTTCACTCCTTACGTCATCCAGGCTATTCTCCTGGCTCTTCAACTAATCTGTCTTTATTTTACTGTCTTCCTGGCTTTCCATTGACACTGCTCTTTGTCAAGTGAATGCTTGTTTCCCCAGTATATTGCTTCCTCATCAATTCATCTGTGTTTATTTTTGTACTGCTTGTAGCCAGAAATTCTTGTTTGGTGTTTCATTCTTTTTCCTGTTGATTTCTTTTTTTCTTTAGCCAGTCCCAGCTATCTCCGGCTCCTGATCTATCCTGCTGTCCCTGATTATTTGGCACTTACCAGTTTAAAGTTAGAAAAGATATCCTTCATGCCCCCTATAACCAGCTAGAGTAAGCCTGCAAAAAGAGCACAGAGGAGAAACTCTTTCCTTGAAATGTCTTGGCTCTGCCATATTCTGAGGAAACATACTCAATGGGCGTGAACTTTACTTATGAAGTTATGTCAAAATCAGGCAGGTTATCATGAAAACTAAAGTTGCTTATATTTTGCCCCCTTTCTGCACAGCACTGGGACACTCCTGCTCTTAAAGAAAAAAGGCTTGTAAAAATTTGTAGTTAACCTGGGCAAAATTAGCTTGTTCTTCCTTCAGTGCCCTTCTCAGAAATGGCAGAAGTGCTGTGGTTGAACTGCTCACAGAAAATGTCTCCCTTTGTTTGGAAATGCCCTAACTGGTTAAGATTTAAAGTTTCCAACTGAAGATGAGGTTCTGCGGTTACAAGTGTCGGCAACCACAGCGACAGCCTCTGCTCTGGCTGTGACTGAAGGACTTTCCCCAGGGTTATGATTTGCTTGTGCCTCCATCACTTCTATGCTTTAGTGGAGCTGCTTTGCTTTGTTCATGCTTCAGGTCTGCCAGCTAGATACGTTTTTGTATACCATCCAGGCACTATTATTCTTCTGCAGTATATTTAAATTCAGTAGCACCAAGAATCATACGGGAAATCTGTTGATAGATTTGTTAATTGTTGGTACATAATGGTATCTTTAGGAGAACAGCACCTGGCCAGGCTGGTACGTGCTGCCAGTTGGCACTACGGAGGTACCTTAAAGTCAGGACAAAAACTCGCTGTAATGCCTGCTGTATCACACACATTTTCACTGTGCAATGTACATAATGACAATATCCAGCAGGAAGAGGCTCTCTGCAGCATTTGAAGGGCAAACAAAGGGGAAGGAGCCTTGATTAGTGAGCCTTGTTTGTATTACACAAGGATCAAAGGAGATAAAACACAGTCTATTGCACTGTTTGTAAAATAAAGATTCCAATTACAGAAGGTGGTGCTGCATCTGTGCCTCCCTGACAGCTGTGAGGAGAATGAAAACAGCAGCTCTCATTGCATTAAGTTATTAATAATTAATTCTTCCTTGGAAATCTGCAAGCTTAGATGTTGCACATACTTGTACAGAAGACTGGTTTGGGTTAAGGCTGAAATTTTCAAAAGCGCCCTCTTCCCCCTTCTTCTAATTTTCAAAGGATACAGGTGTTCAGTAGCCCAAGGGTCTGTCTACAGTGATGGGTGCAGAGAGCCAAAACAAGTTCAGGGAAAGACCATAACTTTAGCTACAGCTGGGCAATAGGTATGAGACCCTCCTTATCCAGTGTGAGCTTTTTTACTCTTGCGTTGGGACATGCAGGGATTAGGTGAAGCAGCTCAGCGCAGCTACTGTGGCAGCAGCAGCGTTACTGCATGACAGCTGGGGCTAATACTGTGTGGCCGGAGGTTACTCTTAACCCCCAGGCGCTCGATAGCATGGCTGTTCCCTTGCGCCGTTCCCCCGTGGGATTTCCGGAACAGAGGGAAACTGGGGCAGAGTTGTTGCTTTGAAGAAGCACATCCGAGGCATGGTGTTTCTGAGGATTGCTCTGGGAAACAAGCTGCATCTAAAAGGGAAGTATTTCTTCAGCTCAGGTGGAGGCTAACTCAAGGCATCTGAGGTGCTTGCTGGTGTCCGTGGGATGCGGGGGCTCAGTGCCCCGGCCTTGCAGCCTGCTTGCCCCAGGGCAGCAGGGAGTGTGAGCTGAGTGCGTGAACCGCCCCCTGCAAGGTGTGAGTGGGGCAGCAAGTCCTGGTCCCGCGATAGCTACGAGCAGGGACCCCAACTGCAGCCTGCTGCTGAACTGTCCTCCTTGCCAATGTGAGGCTGCCTGCTGATGAATGCCCTCCCACTGCTAATTTCTGCAAAAAGCAACATGTTCTGACAATGTATTACATGCACTGCTGAAAGTGTAACAAAGATTTGGATGGATGCTGTGTGCTGTATGGAGAACAGCTTTTTAATTTTACTACATGGTGCTAGGCCAGCCCAGCAGAACTTGCCTGTCTTTGAGAAATGCTTTTATTAGTTGGCTGTGATATGTTGGCAAATTAGGCCACGCCGAATGTGCTTGCAGCCTCCTGCTGTGAGGATGCTTCACAGATTCTTATGCATACCTTAGAGGTGTTTGCACATTATACGGTATTTGCAGTCTATTTGTCCTAGCTTTGATCATGTCCTTGCTGACTGTATTCTAGTTGCATGCCCTTCCCTCTATCAGCATCGATCCTTTTTATAGTATTTTATAACAACTCGGGTATAAATTGTCTTACACTTCTCTAATTAGTATTCCTTTCTTGCGCTACTAAGGCAAATCCTGGGTCTGTTACACCAGCTGATAGTGTGGCTCAGCATATATTACTTAAAACATGTACATGAGCAATATATAGTGCATAGTATGTACTGCTTGTTAAATTTGGCATTTTATACATGGTTATAGGTAGTATAGTAATACAATAAAAGCGGTATCTGGAAGGTATACTTTTGATGCCTCAGATTTCAATCATACAAACTGAATTTGCTTATTTGTCATAGCAGGGGATAGACTTAGATTTGATGATAAACTTTAAACAGAGAAAACCTGTATTTTAGGATAGGTGTACTAGCTCAGCAGGAAATAATCCGTTGGCATGTTGAGGGGGTTTGCTCTGCCGGCTGATGCCACAGTGAAGGTATGATTCTGCCTGCAGCTCTGTCACAAGCCTTACTCTGCATTTTCAGGCGTATCTCGTGTCTAGGCTGACTGTATGGGAGCAGGATTGGCTCCTGTGCCTGCTGGCGGGAACAGAGTAGCCGTATGGTGTGCTTGCCAGAGATTTACAATGAATATACCAAATATCTTTGCTCAAGCTGTGCTAGGAGGCTGTGTGTGTTTAGACACATGCTGGATAACAGTACACCATCCCATGTATGCTTCCAAGTTCTGTAAGATATCCCCTCAGCTTTCATTTCTTTTCCTGGAGAAGTTACCAGATGCTTCATTATTGTTTTGCAAAACAAGCTGCATATTACCCATATGTTTTCCCCCTTGTTTTTCAGGAGGCAAACTAAATGTTGGTGCCCATTTCAAATATTCATTAAATATTTTAGATAGGGTGGAAGTGAAGAGCAAGTGCTTTTCACAGCACAGAGCAGACATCATTCCGTTCAGCGTGCAGCCGGGCTGGTTGCACAGTGTCTGGTGGTGGGGGCTGCAGGGGCCTCCCTGCCACCGCAGGCTGGAGGGAGAGCTCCTGGGTGGCACAGACTTGATGGGAAAGGATTAATAATCTTCGTACACTTGTGAGAAAGGGAATATTTCAGAGTGTTAGCCAAACCTCCTGGTGAGAGGTAGTAAGAGGTTTTTGATCCTTTAATCTCCTTTTTGAAGAAAAGGAGATAGGTTTCTTCCTCCAAGTCTAGGAGGGGTTATCAGCAGACACTGAGGTGGTGCAGGAACGAGAGATTGGGGCAGGCTGTGTGTCTTACTTAAAGCCAGGCAAAGGAAGGGAGAGGGGCTGCTCTGCTGGAGCAGAGGGTGGATAAGGTGGATGAGGCTTAATTACGGGCCTTTGTTTTATATTCTGCCACTTGACAGTCTCCATTAAGGGCATAAAGCTGTAGCTATATACGTGTCCTGTAAAAACGTGAATTCTGGGACAAATGCTCCCTTGTTGTCATTAATATGGTGCAGCTATTCAGGTGAGTTTAGCTCTACGCAGAAAATGAAGACATGACTGAAAGTGAATTATTTAGAAATTAAGTACATATCCCAGAGTAAATATTAGTCAGAACCAGGGGACAGATTCCTGTGAATAGCGCCTTACTTCCTGAGCACTCCCTTTGATGCTAATGCAGCTGCGCTGATACTTAGTGATTTGGAAGGATTTAGATGGAAACTGGCAGATATCCGTATTTTGCTTTGTTGAATTTTCAGGAAGAAACTACTGTTTCAAAGTTTCTGATAAATATTTTGCTGTGTAAAACTTAGCCAAATGATGCATAATTCATCACATTTCCACCTCTTCAGATTTCTCAGTAATTTCTACACTATTTTGTCTTGATTTTGTAAATGGCTTTTTGTTAAACTGCTTTGGGGAAGGGGGACGACTTTGCCATTTGTTCATGAACCTCTTTGCACCTCTTAATCTAATGCAATGCTATAATAAAAAGTTTGCCTAGCAACCAATGGGTGTACTAACTATTATGGAAAAGCTTAATAACATCACTTATTGACACAACCTCAACAATTCAGCTGTCAAAAGGTTGACACTTCAATGGGTGACAAGTGCAAGAGATTATTAATAGTGTAGTTTCTGATGTGCTTCATGTCACAGTGGAAATATCAATTGCTTAAGAGCTAAATTTTGGCTGCTCTGAGATCAGCTGAAGGGATCAGAAGGAAACCAGAGACCATAGGTTGATCATAGGTACTTAATGTACCTGCTTTACTCTCAAGTGAGAGAAGGGCTCACCTAGTGTGGGATTTCTTTGGAGAAGAAAAGGCAGTTCTGTGAGAAAGCTGGAGATTTCCCTGGTACTTCACAGGGGTTTATAGCTGTGACTTGTCCTTGGCTGGAAGGGGAAAGGTCTGTGATCTGGTGGCTTCTCTGCCTTTAGAAGGCTACAGACATTTCTGCTTGCAGCACAATTTAGTAAGGAATGATATTTCTGCAGAATACTTGAGTAACTTCCCAAACGATGCTCCATGACTTTGGTTCCATCTATCTGTGCTATTTTACTGTAAGTGCCATAGATTTTTTTTTTAAAAAAAAATTTAACTGTATCCTGATTACTACTTACTGCTTTGTAAATGGAAGCACAGTCATCTTTATAAAGTCACCCATACTTTGCTTTCACGCAGCCCTTGTTGTCCCCTCCATTGAAAGGTATGCTGCAATGCCTCACGTTGTTGCTCTGTAGCGACTGCTGGTTTTCCGTGGGCAGTGATTGCTGTAGTTAGCGGTGTGCATCTGTGACCTCCCTCCAATATCTGGCATAATAATGCTCCTGTTCCAGTTTGGTCCCATGACACAAATGAGATAGGAATATGAAAATGAGGAACCATGCTCCGACACTGAATTATTGTAGAAGCTGTGAGCAGGAGCTGTGACCAGAATACAGCTAAGAGGATTTGTCCCCATCTCGGAGGCAGCCCGCATGCTGCCAGCTCTGTGGGGGGTAATAAAGCGCACATTAAAGCTGATGAAAATTCTGACTGCTGAGTGCTCAAACTGAAGGGCTCTGCTCTGCCTTTCCTGCCATGGGGGAGTTTTGCAATTTAAGGCCATGATATATGATCTGAATGTTTTACTGTGGTCTTACTGACTCAGCCTGCGTCTGCCCTACACTCTTACCCGCTCTGGTTACTTGTGCTTTTGGCATGCACAGCCCCTGCGAGCAGCTGTGAGTTCACCATGGCCAGCCAGGACTGAAAAAACCCAGGCATGTTTGCCTTCTAATGCATTTGTATGTGAGCTAAGGGTGCTCAGAACTGGATGGCCTTAGCAGACCTAGGTAGGTCATCCCCTGGTTTTGTGTCTGTTCCCCTTCTATAGGGTAATGCTAATCATGCACGATTTCGAATACTAAGTATAAAAATAGAGGTTTGCAGTGCCTATACTGTGCAGGTCTGCAAGGGAAGTTGCACACGTGCCAGGACAGTGGACACGCAGTAAATCGCTGCCCTGCATTGCATATAGAATAAGCTATTTAATTACAAGCTACTAAGAGTTTACAAGCAAGTGAATCTGATTCATGCACATCATAATTGCATGAAGATAATGCCTGTACTTCAACCAATGAGCATGTAAATGAAAATGTTAAAAATAAAATATTTTATTTCATCCTTAATTTGTGGCAGTTTAAGACAATAACTGTCATAGACAAATTAATATGCTTTACTAGGAAATCAACATGTTGGAGATGTAGCCTCATCTGTTATGCAGGGGAATCATGCCAGCATGTAATGGCAATACATAATGTATACAATTCCTATTGACTTTTTGCTGTTTAGCACCTTGAATGAATAGTAGCTTCTGAACTGGTAAGTGGAGAGGAAAGTAAGTCTTGCAAAATTCCTGAAGTCTTTGCAGCTAAGAAGAGGCAGTTTGGAAAACATGTAACTGCTAAAGCATCATTAATAACAAATTTTAGCTGAACAGGAAAATACCACAGGGATGCTAATCATTAAATATGTTGAAAGTGTTATTTACATACCTACTCATCAATTTGATCAACATGTATGCAGACACCTCTCAGTACAAATTAGGAGATATCAGTTCTTCTCAATTATCCACGGCTTGTTAGACGTTTAAACATTGCACAATAAACACAAGAAGCTCAATTTCACAAATAACTAAATGTGCAATTGTCAATTAATGCTATGGTCTTGGTCTTGCAGTCCATTAATGCTCTTCTGTATAATGCTGTGACACAATACTTTAGGGTCTTGTCTTGCATGTATATTTAAAAAAATGCTACTATTTATTGCTATTCTGCACAGTTGAAGTAGCTTTCTTAACTGAAGGTGGAGAAAATTGATTAGAACAGCTAGACTGTGGTTAAAAGAAATAGTTGTAAGTTCCCTGTTAATCAATGAAGTATTCTGTATAGCAGTAATGTATTCTGTTATATTTTTTTCCGTATTTAAAGTGACTGGCAACAGGCCAAAGGTGCTCAGGCTACGGGGTGCAGTCTGTTTTGAAAACAGCAAACGGGATTTTAGCTGCATGATATCAATTGGCTTCTAGCTTTTACAAAAAAAATAGACTCATAGCTCTATTGTTAATACTTACCTCTACTCATTTAATACACTAAAAGCTATTTAGAAGTGTTGGCTTTATTTGATAGTTGGCATTCTGTGGGAGGGATAGGTGGATGATAAAAAGCAAAGTAGTCAGCAGTCGCCTCCCCCAGAGGTGTTTATTAGCCCTTTCTTAAAGGGGGAGATCGTAATTCACTGTGGTGAGGCTTATTATACTTGGGGTTTACTCTTTGATAAATATGGGTCTGTAAACTTTGTCTGGCAGGGTCTGGAGTGTCTTCTGTAAAGTAGCTCTTGGAAAGTGATCCAAGAATCAAATCTTCCCACAAGATTAGAGGACATCCTAAATACTTATTTTGTGCATGTGTGTATATAAATACAGGTAAAAAGGCAACACTGTCTACCATTTGGATAGTAAATGTCCCATTTCCCGCCTGCTGTCGTTGCTTGACATTTAAAAGGTAGTTGTGTACCTTCACCGTCTGAATGCCTAGGTTATATTGTACGATTTGCACTCTTTCTCATTTGACAATGTTTTGTGTAGTCATTCTTCCTTTTCGTTGAGACTGAGTGACCTTAG
Organism: Phoenicopterus ruber ruber; assembly: GCA_009819775.1. Classification (NCBI taxonomy): domain Eukaryota; kingdom Metazoa; phylum Chordata; class Aves; order Phoenicopteriformes; family Phoenicopteridae; genus Phoenicopterus; species Phoenicopterus ruber. The sequence goes on from CM020227.1 coordinate 13,823,164, forward strand.
ATGGTGTTTCATAGCAGTCTTGATGCTTCCCCTATTAGCCACGTATTTTGGTAGGTGGAAACCCCTGTGTGACTGCTGGTGACGTGGAGTTGTAGCTCAGGAGGTGCTGAACTGCCACAGTCTGGGACTGGCTGTGCTAGCTCATGCAGCTGCTGTCACGCACTCCCAGACTGGCCCTCCACTGGGCAAAGATTTACTTTGCACTCTAAATAAACGGCGACAGCACTGGTGAGCGGAAATACCTCAAATGTCTTGTCCTTTCCCTCTCTGCCTAGGAGTACAGAGGAGCATGAACTGACCCAGGGAAGAGAGTATAGGAACTAACCTCACCAAAAAAAACCCCAAAACACCCCACAAAAAAACCAAACAAAAAAACCCCCGTCTTTCCCTCTGATTTTCAGTGGAAGGACATATATATATGTATATATTTCAGAAGGAAATATAGCAGTCTCATCTTTTTGTGTGGCCAACTCTGGCTGCAGTGTTTTGCAGCGCTCCTTGATCAAGAAGGAGTGCAAGACAGCCATCTGGTCCCTGCCCATCAGCATTCACAGTCCTCCCAGCAATTTGCATTCTTATTTTGCTGTGGAATTAGTGCTGTTTCCAAGACACGGGGGAGTCTACAGAGACTTGTGAAGAGACCATTTTATTCCTTGTGATGCCATTTATTAGAGAGATAATTAAAAATTCACCATAAATATGCTTTAATTAATACATCAAGATGAGAATGTAAAGCCCTTAGGGTGAAAGAAGAAACTTCACCTTTAAATATAAAATGTACCTTACTTTCTTTAAAGTAGACCTTTGAGAACAGCAATTTTACTTATCTCAGCTTTTTAGAAAGTTGAAATCTCTTTGTAACAGGTAGATAATGATTTCAGTTGCTTTTTTTGTAGGTAAGGAAATAACAGCACGTATTGAAGCAGAATACTGGTATTTTCATAGCTAGGAAATTATCCGTTTTACACTTTTGGTACATAATTTATCTGAATAATTGTAGAAGAGATTCAGATTTCATGTGTAATATAAAACACCAAAGAGAGCTTTTAAGGAGAAGAATGCTTTTCAAACTTTATTTTCCGGAGGTTGAAGAAAAGGGAAAATACTTAAATAGGTACCTTATATATAACAGGCCATATTATTCAGAAAAACACAATAGCATTATAAATTAATTCTGTGGCTTATTTCTCTCGAGATCTCACTTAGTATCTCAGCATTTAATGTGTGCTTTCTCAGATTGTCTGATGTGCTCTCTGGGTTTGCTTGAAACTGTATTGACGTTAAACCTACCTTATAAATATTCACAGGGAACTGCTTGGGAAAACATGAACAAAGCATGATACCTTTGCTTCCCCTGATGCAGACAGCAAAACTTTCTGTTGGTTTTTGTGGATGCCTGAGAGAAACTGGGGCTGAGCCTGCTCTGGCCATGCCAGAGCACTTGGGTCCGGCTGTTCCACTTCCAGGAACAGCTTTGGGCTACGTCTTCAGCAGCCACTGGCTTGGTCTGACCCTGCTGTCTCCAATGAACACAAACAGGCAAGTTCCTCCCAGAAACAGGAGCATGATAGTAAATTTGCCTTCTTACTTGATTATACTCAACACTACATGGTGCCCTTAAAAAGTGCAGTAGAACTTCGTGCTTTATTTTTAATTATTGGAACCTGAATGGAAAATTGCTTATTGTTCTTGGGTTTTTTGTATGTTCTGGTTGCAACTGGTAGAGCGTGTAGGAAAAATACTATAACTTCAGAATGAAAGATATAAAGATAATGTAACTATAAAAAGTTAGTTCATCCACCTGAACATCTGACTGCTGTACATCCCAAGGCTACTGAGATGCTGTGCACTGCTGAGATGATGCTAGCTCTGGACGTTAAAGTTGCTTGAAGAGGTATTAACTTCACCTCTCCATCTTCAAAGAGAGGAAGAAACTAGAGGAAATGTTAGCTGTTCGTGGAAGAGCTGTTGTATAGAACTTTTGAAAAACTATACGTAGGGAGAGAGAAAGTGATACGACTTTTTTGAAATACCTGTTTTCTCATTGCATTAACAGAAAAATTTCTAAGAACGTAGAAAAAAATCTTTGTATGTGAGAGAGAATGCTAGTGTCCATTATTTGTTTAAGCCTAGGTGAAAACAGTAGAGAGAAAGGAGCGGGCTGGGGCTGTACAGCCAAGCAGGCAACGAAAGCTGGTGTTGCGGGCTTGTCAGACTCAGTCCTGAACCAAAGGCAATATGAGATCTAGAGGTTTTGTTTGATGTTGTAAAGTAGTACATGAATCATGTAAATCCTTTTGTTGTTTTTAGCAAGAAAAATACTTCAAATAGTTCAGATTTTATTTATTTATTTATTTATTGAGACTGAAGCAGAGGTAGAAACCACATTATAAATTCTTACTCCTCGGCCCTCAAACAGCCTTGTTGCCAGCCTGCTGAAGACTGCCATCTTGCAGAGATGGCAGCAGCGACGAAGCCTGGGGTTTGATAAAGGGATGTGCTTGGCCTTGGGGCGCGCGCAGGACTCTGCGGGTGCCCGGGCTGGGGAGGCCAGGCTGGGGCTGGGTCAGCGTTGCAGCAAGCTGCTGGCTTCAGCTGCTTGCAGCGAGAGGAAAGTGAAGTAATGAGAGCAGTGAATCAGGCCCGTAATGTCTCTTCAGCCCGTAAGAATTAGTTGGGAGTTCTGGTTGATTTGTTGGTCTTCCTGAAGTTGTGAAGAGCCGAATGTATGCAGATGAGGTTTCTGAAGCCTGTGTTCTTTAACCAGGAAAGAGCTGAGCCTGTCTGCTGCTGGGGAGGAAGGGGATCATGCTCATCAAATGGCCTTCCTTAAACTAACTGACAGATTAAAAACAAAACAAACAAAAAAACAGTTAAGCCTTGTATGTGATAGAAAGCAGAGCAAGCTCAACATGGGGATCAAATAATATTAGATATGTTTATTCTCTGCAAAGGGAAACAAATGCATTGAATATATATTGCTTTTCTGGACTTTTACAGCAATATTGGCTTACTGGATAATCAAATTTGAAAGAAACTGGAAAAGTTATGATTGTGGAAGCAAAATGAGAGGAGAGCACACAAACTGAAGGTCCTTTTTGGTTTCATATATGGCTTTGCCATGTACTCTGATACCATTTTTTAAAAACCAAAGGGCATTACACATAATGCAGTTTATATATGGTATTACAAGCACAAGTAGATATGTGAACTTATTTTGGCGTTTTAGGCTTTTCCTCCATTTAGCTTGGCATATGAGTTTCTAGCATTGAACTGTTAGCAAAAAAGGACATACTTCTCTTCTTTGTAGAATAACTACTATGGGACTATATAGAATTGTCTGGTTAAAACAGTTACCTCCTCCTGCCCGTAGTGTTTCAACTCATTTATCTTCATTCTCTCTGAAATTTCGCTTTGGGTTTGAATGATCTCAAGTCTTAAAGACTGAACTCAAGTTTAATATTTTAGGATCGATATTGCAAAATTAAACCAAAGAGTGTGGGAAAACTGTTGTGCATGCAGACTTAGCAGAGGGCGAGGTGTTATTCAACTGAAGCATTGAAAATGTCCAGACTGACGTGGGCTCGACCATGAGTTTTTTAACACAGGATTCTCGGTAGCCTAGTGTGGGGTTTTTTTTGCCTTGTTTTGTTTTAATAGAACTGGGCTCCAAGCATAAAATGAAGCCTCCTTTCTTCTTTACATCTACATTTGGCAACTATCGGGGAGGGTTGTTTTGTGATCTCCACCTGTTATCGACTGATGCTGTTACCTGTAGGCTTCAAGATGTGTTTTATTTAAGTGTGTGTCTAAATGTTTAGCCTTCAGAATACACATTTTCTGTTTTCTATTATACGTTGTTCTGGTAGTAAAAAATTGTATACATGTCAGGAAAGTTTGATTTCTACTTCAATTCTGATACAAAGTTTGTTCTTAAGCGACACTGGTAATCTGTCTGCAAATCACTGTTGGTGTTGAAATTCCTAACAGAAGGGGAGGTGCTCAATGTGCTTTTTATGACCACCTTTGTTCCAGGGAGACATATATACGTGATTAAAGCTAATGTTGCTTAGAGTATGCTCAGACTCCATCATCATGTTATCCTCACATGGCCTCAAATACCTGCCCCTGCTTGCTAGGGGTGCCAAAATAATGATAATTCACTCCCAGGCCTGAAAGAGTTTTATAAACAAAGCCAGCTAGTATATTCCTGGTGGTGAAACTGAAATAACTGATTGTTTGATTTTTACGTATCTAATAGTTTACTTGGGCCAGACTTGCTTGGCTCCTTGCCTCACATCCTATCCTCTTGGGCCATCCATGCTACAGAGGATATAATTTTTTAGTATTGAAATCAAGAAATCTTTAGAGTCACCAAAAAACCCCATTCTTTACAGTAATTTAAATGAAGGAAGGCTGATGCTCTCATGTCTGCAGCAAATGCTAGATAATGAAACAAGCTCCATGGGGTTCTTAAAAATGCTTTTGACTCACATTTTCAAAGTTGAGACCTTATAGCATTTTCTTATTAGATACAATGATATAGCTGATGAATTACTTTTTAGATCAGAGAAGAATGCTGATAAGTTGGATTTGGTATTGTAGCTGTCATTGAGGTAGAAAACATTATCTTTACTAGAAAATACATTTTGAAGAGTCTTGCTCGCCTTTGCTTTTGTGAGTGTCACGCATATGATAAAAACTTGTATTCAAACAATCAGGATAAACGGGCTTTACTGGTGAGTCATCAGACTATCAGCTATATGGGGTGAACATCTCTGAAGGGGGCACTGTGCTGTTGTTAAAAGTGAAAGCATATAACTGAATTATACAGGCCAGTCTTTTTTTGTTCTTTCTGAACTAGATGTCAATTTAAAGCTGCTTTCGTTGCCTCTCACACATAGCATTTGCTGAGGTTTTGCTTGGCCACATCAGGACCAACAGCCAGAGAAGGACAGGCCGTGCTGTGCAGCCCTCCTCTCTACAGCCTTACCTCTTTGCTTTCAACGTGAAGGGGCAGCTGGCACGAGCTGCTTATTCCAGCACCTTCCCTCTCTTGACAATGGCCTGTTGCCAATAATTTCAAAAGATGTTTTGCCTAGATTCCACCCCACTAAGGGTATATTCAGGCTGAACAGGGTCAGAGTATATCCTTGTTTCTCATGCAGTCTAATTTTCCTCCTATACCTAAGAATAGACTTGCTGAACGCAGAGTACGACACTTCTATTGAACATTGCTCCTGACTTATCTCTGGGGCAATGTGTTCAAAGCGAAGTGGGCTAATTAAAGTATGGGTCTGTGTGCATCAAAAACTTTGCGGTGTAATCATGGAATGTCATCTGGGATTTTTAAAATATGAGATGTGGCACAATCTGATAACTACAGAAGAAGAATGATTTGTATTTTATGCTTTTAATATGCTGCAGGAATAGGATGAGCTCTGCAGCAGGAGAGTCCTTTACAGCATAGAGGGTAATGTTAGTGATACCTGCCGACCACGCAGCAACTCCTCCCAGGGTGTCATTCAGCTTAACTGGTTTTGCTGAGGAAGAAGTATTACCTGCAGTAATTTTTCTTAAGGAGAGGTTGTTTGCTGTGGTTGCCAGAGGTTGTGGAAGGAAGTGGCCGGTGTGACAGCCCATGAGAATTTGGTGAGAGCTACCTTGGCTTGTGGGTAGATTGATGACTTGGTTGCTAAAAGGGCTCAGTCTATTATGATTAGTGTGGGGGCAAGTCTTCAAGTTTGAAAGGCATATTCGGGTTCAGAATTTGCAGCCCCTCTCTACTGCCCCCCCGACTTTAGACATGTAAGGATTTCTGTCTCTGACAGCTAATTAAACTTAGTTCAATATGTATGTTGTAATCCGTGAAAAAATAATCATCTTCCCTAATGGCTGGAAAGAGCTGTTACAGTTAAAAAATATAAAATAATTAACCTTTAGTCCTTAGAAATAAGAAGTTTAAAAATTACTTTAGTGCCTCAAATTTCAACAGAGGGCAGTGTGACATTGCTACATGCATCTCTGGAGCATTTTCTGTTGTGATGATTTATGTGAAGACTCTTCCACTCAGTGTCCTCATTAAGCTTATTATAGGAGTAATAGCATTGCTGAAAGCACAGGGAAGATGTAAAACAGAAGAGATTTTTACAATGGCTAGATGTGATAAAGGCAGGATAAACTGGAGAACATTTTAAGGTAATGGATGGAGTCAATTACAGCAGCATCCCAGGATCCAGGATAGCAAAAAGGGTTCTGCAGTGAGCCACGGGGAGAGGTTATTGTTATGGATCAGTTCCTTCTCAGGGAATATTTCAGTGAGTTTGTTTGGTGTGCAGACCTCAGCCAGAAGGTTTCAGGCTATAGATTCTAGTTACATTGAGCTGTTTCTGCTCTCCCATTATCTGGATGCCCCGAATGGCTGTGGTCTCCAGAGCAACAGAGAGCTGTGTCAGGACCAGGTGATTTAAGTGGTCCCCGAAAAGGACGCTGCGTGTCTCCTGTCAGCATCACCTGCTACACAGGTTGCTTCAGCCTGTTCTCTCATAGCTAGTGTCTTACAGCTGTTAATAACTAGTGCCTGGGAAGCAGCGTTTTAGCAACATAGGACCGGAGAGGGGCTTTCTGGGTCGTTGAGTTCAGTCTCTTGCTATCACAGAAAACCGTATCATATAATCCCCTTCAGAAATTTATCGCACTTCATTTTAGAGCAGACATTGCCTTACTCCAGGGGTGACCTAGCTCAGAGGGCTCAAATACAGAAACCCAACCTACTTTTCTGTTCATCCACTCCAGTTTTCTGCCTGGCAGAGCTCAGGCGAGGAGACCCTACCCCAAAATACCTCACAGAAAGTGTAACTATTTCATCTGTTAAATGAAACAAACTCAAACAACAAGTCTTCCATTGGGATTTTTTGCATAAGAAAAATAATAAGTATTTGTGTACACCCTGTAGGAACGCCATGTTTTGTGCTCTGCCTGCTAGCTCTACAGCAGCAGTTAATTAACAAACACAATTCCCAGAGCTGTGTTGACATTAATCATTGTTGCTGGTGCACAAACAAAGATGTTTTGGCATGAAAAGGTGCTTTGGTAGTTGAAGTTCTTGCCGTTGCTAAACAGAACAACAGCATTAATTTAAGCTCAGTTTAAAACGTAAGGAAAGAACTGATGTTTATGAATGGAGGAGAGCAAAGCATCATGGAGAAAGGTGCCTGCAAGAAAGGAACAACTGTGAGCATAAAGGTTAAATTATTTGGATGTTACTTTGGTAACAGCAAGTATTAAATTACTGTAAGCAAGGAGTAGTGGTCTGCTAACATGAGACATAAACATGCAGATCTGTTGTGTGAGACTAGCTCTCCTTCGTGGTCTGACCAGTCCTCTGGCCGAGGGATCTCCTGGGAACTCGATGGAAGAGGTGGATCCTCAAGACAGAGTGTGAACTTGTGCCCTTTTCTGTCTATTAGCTCTTTCCACTGCAGAAATCCTATTAATTCAAAAGCTCTTGAACTTCTTGTATGTTAGAGCTGCAGCGAAGACTTGTTGACCAAAAGTTGGCTTGTTGTCATTTTGTTCTCCATGACCCATGATTTCTGTTTAAATAAAGTTATAGTGTGTATCACTCAGTTATGGTGTATCAGCGAAGGAAAATGCAGTGCTAAGCAGAAAGAGAAAGAAATGAAACTGTGTTTTTAATAATCCCTTAAACTCACTGTCCTCTGAAGCTGAATTGCATGGTGTACATACGTCCTCATGAACCCCTGGAAGAAAGATGGGAAAGAACTTGTTTACCATTTCAATAGGAGTGAGCTTGTAAAGCAGGGCTGGAGCCGAAATCAGGAAGTCAAATGAGAAGGCTGGGAAAATGTGTGAATAGGGAAAATGAGGAAAAAATTATTTCAAGAGACTATTTTATGATAGACAAAATGAAGACAAGCAGTATTTAACCAGCTTCATTGAAAATTAAGCCTATATTTAGCCTACTAAATGGCTGAAATGGCTTTTAAGGGAAATATACTATATACAATTTGGATCCAGATTTCTACCATTGAAGTTCATCGCATGGTGGAATGATGTATGCGGTTGCGTTAGTTCCAGTCACAAATGGCCTTCTCCCTGGCAGCTGGTCTGTGTACTTATTATGACTGTTCCAGAAATCACAGTAATTATAGATGGAAAATGCACATGCATTTTCCCCTTCTGGAATTATGAAGCAGCTATGCATTGCTGTAAGAGCGTATCTTCAAAATTGCCTCAATGTTATTTGAGTAATTCTTGCACTGCTTGCAATGGTATAGGAGAGCAAAGCTCCCAGTTCCTTTTACAGACCTTGTTTTGTCATCCTGCAGCATACTGGATAGATAAGCTCCTGCTCTTGAGAGAGAGAGAGTTTTCCTGCAGATTGCTGATTTCAAGTTGTTCTAATCGTATTTACAAGAAGGTAAGCTGAGACAGCATCGTTGCTCATGTTCCATCCTTCTGGAAGGATCCCCAGCTTCTGACTGTTGCTGAAAATCTGTGCTTTTTAATCTCTAGCAAGGAAAGACAGAGGACTGCAGCAGGCAGTGGTATTCATGCGTTAGACTTCTCTGCCATTTCTCAGTGTGGCTGCAAAACAGCGGAGTTTATCCAACATGCCTGAACTGCATTTGTAGATATTTTGCCTGCTTTATGGATGCACTCTGAAAAAGCAGGTTGTGTCTTACTCTGCCTGCCGAGTGTGCTGAGAGCTCGGGAGAGGGCAGTGCGGCTCCAGGGTTCAGGTGCTGCTCAGTGGTGGTGGAAAGCCTGTGCCTCCTTTCCTCCATCTATCAGCAAACGTATGACAATGTCAAACTGTAGCATTTCATAAATGTGAACAAAATACAGTTTAACAATCTGATTTCACCCCATCTCCAAACTGCTTGCAGACATTTTTTCTTGACAAAATGCCTGTTGAATCAAAATTCACTTTGTGGTTTGATTTAACAGTATGTTTGTCTGGTTTTTCCCTCCAGTTGAGGGGCAGGAGCCCCCACCCCAGAAGTAGCTTTCTAAATAGTTGTGTTGAATGACAGATGAATTGTTTCTTGTTGTCGTACTATGCCATGATACTGCGATTTATTGTATCTGAATACTTGATGCTCAGCACTGATATTACAGTTTTATATCTTAGGCATATGCAGTCCCTATGCTTTATGCAGTAGCTAACGATATGAACAAAGCACCTTCTGAAGGTATTATAAAAGCAGTGTCTACTTGCATATTAAGCAGAAGGAGGACAAGCTATTATTAAATGATTGTAGTGAAGAAGAACATTTCCTTCCACCCTTAGGCTAATATTAAGTATTCTCAAGGTCAATTGTAAGAGAATATAGAGAAAGACAAGAAGCATAGGTGCTGTCAGTTGTATTTTCTGTTTTCATTTAACTGTAGCCTTAAAATCAGAATTATTTATTGCTGTGATGTATCTCCCTGTGACCCTGGTTCCTCTAGTTCGGGAGTGTCTGTTGTTTGTGCTTACGAAGAAGCTGCAAGTTCGTCTTTGAGTCACTCTCTTTTGTGCATATTGGACAGTAGGAAATGCCTGGAGTTTTCTTGGCTTCCTCTTTTAATTACATGTTTCCTGCTGCACATGTATTTGATCTTTTCAATACCTGGAGAGTCCTGTATACTGAAACTGCTCAAATATGACTGCTTTTGGACTATCTATCACGCATTGATTTGCATTGATGTATACTTAAACAATCTGAATTGATGTTCTAAGGAAACATCTAGGTGCAAACATAAGGAATTAGAACTTTAAAAGCAGATTTACACTTCTGACTTGCTTGTGTTGAAGATAGGAATAGCTAGGATAGGGCATTCCCTCGGTTGGGAGAGTTGCTGATGTTCTTTAGGTCTGACTCCGCACGCAGCGGAGGTGCCATCTGCCTCAAAGGTAATGCTGTGAGCTTCGGCACAAGGGTATAATGGCACATGTGGAGGTTAGATGGTAAAGCTTATCTTTGAATTTGTTTTAAATTTGGTTCAACATCACTGACATCAGAATAACTTTTAAACGTTTTAATGTTAAGTATCACTTTTATGTGTGTGAACTCTGCTGCTGGTGGAGGGTAATAGGAAAGAAACACAAAATGCTGGAAAGTTCCAACAAGCCATTTTAAAAGTAAAGAGCCTAGTTTTAATCTGTTTCAGCATACATACTTACAGTCTCTAAACAAGGGGTTATTCAGCCACTCTCCTATTCATCAGTCACAACAGCGTCATTTCTAGCCTTTTGGGTGTCCTTGAGCAAGTCACTTAACCTTCTTCTGCCTTAGTTTCCTATTTGTGAAGTGCATGGAGATAATTCTTGTTTACTTCACATAAGTTATAGGACACAAAGTGCAGCACTTAAATTAAGCATAAATGCCAGCCCTGCTGAAGTCAAAGCAAAAAACCTGTATGATTTTATACTAATTTTATACTAACCTGATAATCTGTTTAAATAGTTGCATGTATGTTAGATACACATAGTTGAATGTATGTTAGTCTTACGAGCGTGTGCAGAAATGGAGACACATGTGCACACACATGAGGTGTTTTGGAGGTTTTATGTCACCTGACTGTAGGTAGGCATCGCTGGGTGTCATTACCTATTAAAACAAACATAGCTTGCTGCTGTGTGGATTACGAGTGCCTGTGTAATTCAGTTGGTAGGTTTGTGAGAAAAGTTGTATAGGAAATCCAGCCTGTGAAAAATGGCTCCTATGTACCCTGCTCTGCAATCAGAGAGTTAATTTTTGGGTGTCTGAAAGTTTTCAAACCTTTTAATGAATGAGGGTGAGTTTCAATCAAATCTGAGTCAAATTAAGCATGACCTTCTTTTGAGCTTCCTTGGGTAATTCAATTTTCTTTTTGTCTGAATTTTTTTGCTACTTTAGATTTTAAGTGTTTCACAATCATTTTTGGATAGAAACTTCCAGTCCAGCTAGCTACCTGACTATGTGCTTATCATGTTTATGATAAGCGGTTTCTGTAAGTTGAAGGTACGTTGGCTCTTCGTGTTTATCCCTATTTGGCAGAGTGCTCTGGTATGTGCTGAACTTGAGGTATGTGCTGAAGCTGCATCCATTTTGAAGCTAAGTGTGTACTTGTATGCTTTCTTGAAAATAAATGGATTTTAGCAAAGTAGTGAGCACATACTTAATTGGGACTTGATAATTAACTTCCTCTTTATTTGCGTAAAAGGCATTATCAAATGTATCATTGTGATGCATTTTCCTGTCTCAATCTCGTAACTCAACATTCACTTCTAAAAAGATGATGCTTTGTTGCAGCGCTTTTCCCCACATTCTGTTTTACAGAGCTCCATTCCTCCTCACATTTCCATGCCAAATAGCTCAGTGAGAACCAATCAGGGAATGTGACAAATGTTGAGAATGTTTCTATCTTCCTTCGCTGCCAGTGGAGCACTCATTCTGTTTTCAGGATGTCAAATGATGTGTGCAGGCAATAAGCTTGCCTCACTAGCACCCAGTAGGGGGAAAGAAAAAACTAAGTGTCTCGTCTCTTCTCTTGCTCTGGTGAAGCAAGCAAGTAGATGTCTCAAATGCTATTTTCCAAAATTCATTAGAATTTTTTTTAAAAATAATTTTTCTTTTCCTCCCTTCATTTCAGAGCCTAATTTTAAGGCATTATATGTTTGTATGTAACCAATGATTAGATGGTTATCAGCTGTATACTAATCTTACCCCTCTTATTCTAAGACAAGGTAATGTAGAAAGGCAGGTAATACGGCAGTATTAGGAAATGAATACTGTCATGAAGTGTATTATTTGCTATTCAAGTCTTGATTTCACAACCCATTATTTATGTAGGCTCAGCTATACTGAGTGCCCTTGGGCCGTTCAAGTTTTATGCTAGTGCGAGTGAGAGCAGAAGCTGGTCCTCTTATTTGTATATTCTCAGCATACATCTCCACTTATTAAAGCATCTAGTTTATGTATTTGTCTGCACTACTCCCTGCTCCGCGTGGTAGTGGCTGTCTTTTTCTAATGGAAGCTCAGTGTCAAAAATATAGGCCAGATGTTGCACTTCACCCCTAGTGCAACTCATATCAAGGGTGTGCAGTGCCCCAAAACACAGGTGTCTTGGTTGCCATGGGTTGGGCACTGTGTTCATATCAACACGTGCGCTTGCAGTTCTGTCGGTAGTGAACACAAGCATACTGAGGAAGGCCCTTGCTATGCTTCAGTGGTCCTGCAGGCTTTGTTTTGTCTTCAGGTTTCATCAAGAGTACAGTACCTGTGCATATGCTTTGTCTGGATTCTGTAACTAAGGTCTAATCAGGAATTTGTGCTGACTATTTGTCATAAAGCTGTATTTTAATAAATTCATACCGAAGTGGTGTAGGTGGAAAAAAATTGTGAATGCTAGCAGGGGGCCTGTAACTCCGTGTGTGCGAATGGCCAAAATTGAACTTTTGAACTCAGGCAGAAGCCTGGTATGGGATGGCTGTAAATTCTGATAATGCCTGAATTAAACAAGTGGCACATCCCAAATCTTCCGGTTAATAAAGAGACATAAACCAGAACCACTGATTAGGAGGCATGTGTTGGGCTTCTGTACATACACTACATAGGGAGAACTGAGGCCTTGGGGTTCTGGAAAGCGGAGCTGATGTTGAAAAAGAAGGGTTCCCAAAGTAAGAAGAGGTCTCAGAAAGAAGAGGGACCAGAAAGGTGGTGGTGATGATCCTGGCTAGAGCAAAGATCCTGGATATCGCATATGAGAAGGAGGGTGAATGCTGGGGGATGCCTGGGGACCTTGGCCAGTAAGACCTGAAAGGGATAACTGTGCGCAGCTGCACGGCTGGAGCAAGACAACCTTCTGCCTAACCTCCCTGCTGGACAGTGAAGTTGAGACCTGATGAACAAAGACAGCACTGAGGGGGATGAGGGTAAAAGCTCTAATCTTTTTCTTTTTTTTTTTTTTTAAATAAACCCCGGTATCCAGATCTACTACAGGTCATTGCTTACTCTCTCATCCATGACACAAAGCGGGGAAAAAACCCTTTGTGCAGCTTCAGAAACATCCTTTACTGTATCTGTTTGACTTTGTGGACCTTTTTAGCAGTTGTCCATTACAATGTAGGCAGACAAAGCTTATTGTGATAACTCTCATAAGGGCAAAATTCTCTCTTGCGCACTTCTGGGAAATACTCAGCTGTTACACTGCTCTCCTGTGTGTTTGGAAATATCACTAGTGTCAATAGGAGAATCACATCATATTACACTGTAGGCATGAAGGACACAATCATTCTAGCAAGATATTTTCAATAAGCCAGGTCTCAAAAAGACATCCAAACAATCGTTATGATGAGGAACAGAGAGGATATTAGTCAAAAATATTGGTTTTGAAGGTGCACAACTTTGGAGGGGCTACCAAAAGCAAATGTCAGTTCTTTGGCTGTTATACAAGTCTACCCCATATTTCTTTTGCTTGACAATAGAGAGTTGGGAGAGATGAAATCGGCATTCATAAGGCAGCTGGGAAATGCATGTTTTCTCTCTCAGCAGCATGAGTGATGTTCAGGTCTTTCTCACGCTAGCACAAGTCGTTTTACAGAAAACTCCACTCTTCTGCTTTATTATCAGTGTTCTTCCAAGAAACAATCCTATTTGTGTTATTAATATATTATTTTCCTGTTTCTTTTTCCCAGTAGACAGAAATATCCAGGGAATATTCCTATATATTATAAGGTTCCCTCGTGCTTTATTACAATTTTTAAAGATGATGTTTCTGTTGTATAATTTTAGTTTAACATCATTTTATGTGAAGGATAGTGAGGAGGAGTAAGGTATCACATTAGTTCTTCCCATTTCTGGCTTGCATTCTGGGCCCAAAGGAAAGAAAAGAGATTCTGACTCTGTCCCTGCATAATGGGATGGCAAAGGGAGTGGATTTGGAGGGATGATCAAGTCTGTCCATCCTGCTTGGCAGCTGCTGTGGCTTCTCTCAAAGTGCAACAAAATAAATTTCATCTCCTCCTAGAGGTAGTGTAACTGAATCCTGTGTTTCTCGTGTGATTTGGAAAAAATCTCCCTCTGAAAGGCCCTTCTTGGGATAGTGTATTTACATGTTGCCCATGTAATTATATTGAGTCAAACACTTCTGTCTTACAAAATTAATGTAGTTGCTATAAGACCACCTGAATTATAAAACAATCTAAAAATGCTTATGAATGAAAAATTCATTCATATTCTCTCTCTCTCATCCGGTAATTTATACCGGGGAGCTTTTCCGTCTAGTTGTCTTGATCAGCTATCTGGAAGAAGCATGTATGTAGTATTGATGTAGAATTGATATAGTAAGTTGCATAAAGTTTCCCTGTTGCATCTTAGGAAGAAAATAAATATTCCAAAGAGTAGAGGTTATGAGTCCCAGTGAAAAACAACACTTTAGCCTAACTGCACATACAGGCTGGTAAATATACTGCCTTCTGTCAAGGAAGGAGAACTATAAATGCATATTAGCTGAATCTATGCCAAACAGTATGACTGCAGTTGGATCGTCTCAGTGATAGAGAAAGTACTACTTCATGTCAACATAAATTTTTAGATTATTTTCACGGTGGGGAAAAAAAAGAACTTGTTTTAGACCTACTGCTACATTATATATCAGAAATACAAAATGCTGATTGTGTAAATTTCAAACCCAGGACAATTTGGAAAGATGAAATCTTTTAGACATCTTGTGGTATCTGTGGCAATTATGTGCATCTTGTTTCTCAGAGAGGTTTATTTAAGTTTATGTTTAGTTCTAGAAATGAGAAAAGAAAAGGAAAGGTGTCATGCCAGAAATTCAGCCTGCCAGAGGGATACTAAAAGGACTGTAAGGGCAATTCAACTTCATTATTTTCTACTGACACAAGTACAGAATAGAGAATTTAGAAAGCTGGTTTATTGTTTCATTTACACAGAGGACAAGCGATTGTGAATGCACCTCCATGAGGCTTGCCTGACTGACAAGAAAACAAATACGTTCAAAAACTGGCCGAGCTTTAGGTAAGACTAGCCTCGTGTCCTTTACACCTGGCCTTCAGCAGCAAGCCCTGAAGATAATCTCAGAGCTGTCCTTAATTTAATTTGGGGCAAAATACTGGGGAAGGGCTTAGGCAAGGATTGTAATTGCTCAAACCATTAAGGTTGAAAATAGCTGCTGACGGGAGTTATTCTCCTGTATGACAGTATCTTGGAATTACAGTCTGGGGTGCGATAGCCTTTCATTAACATCAGCACCCAGGATAATGATACAAGTAAAACTGTTGTACTTTATTACATTCTTGCTGTCATTTAATTGCTTGATAATAGGTTTTCATAACAATAGAGGCCCATGGAAAGTTGGCTGGAGTAATCCCTACTGGTATATTAACTGTAGCAAAGTTGCCATTAACAGAGCGAGTTGTTTGGGGAGGTCATTCAGAACAGATGGCTATTATTTAGGGAAAATAGCTGTAGAACTGTGTCTCATGAGAGAAGCTAAAGTTCCCATATTTAATATGAACTATATGAAAATGTGCAAAAGAGTTCCCAGGACCGGGTAGACAAAAGAAGTGCTATGCTGTAAAACTTCACAGTGGAGCCGTTGTGAACAGTAAGTGCTGAGAGGTGGAACACAGTTTTTTTGCTTTGTTTTTAATATGGTCATATATTCTCTTCTCTTAATGAACTTAACCGTAAGCAATCTATTTTTGTTTCATTTCATGAGCTGGTTTTGTGTGCATATATACAAACCTCACACGGAGTGTAGACAGACTACTACCTTTGAATGATAATATTATTCAATATTAATAATACATAATGCTTACATGCAAATGTGTGCTTACATATGCAAACATGGGGGTTCAAACATGGTGATGCAAATGTTGAAATGCTGGTGTTTGTTACATTTGATGTTAAAGAACTCTAGTGGGATTTTCTTCTCATGAAAGCTCGTGCCTCATTTGATCGCTCTGGGATGCAGTTTTAAGAAAATTAATTAGTTGTAGTGGAGTGGACTATGAATTTTATTTTCACGAGTATTGGACAAGCTGCTTTGTAATTTAGTTGTAATTCCCAGTGTGAGGATGGGTACACAAGAGGACAGCAAGTGTAACGGTCGTGGTTTTGTTACTGGGAGGTGAGACAGACAAAATAAGGATGTTTTCCAGAGAGATTTCTCATACAAATTGAAGTTGTAGCTGCCAGTCAAATCTCTTTTCCATTTATGACTCCCAGCTTTCACTTACAAATTTCAATGAATAACAAAGGAAGTTAGTCCTGCAAAAGACCATATTGAGCAACAAACTATTTCTTGAAGAGCCCTTCTCCCTCCCTCATGTAGATGGGAAATAAATACAATCCCAGCTTCCTAAATCATTCTAAAATTGCCAGATATCCAATTTTCCTCCCATAAAGAGGCATCTTAACCTCCCAGAGAAGGGATATATTACTTTCTGGGATTCTCTTACTTTCATATCAGTATTAGGAGCTATTGTGGAAAGTGTATGTGTGACAGTGCAGTTGGCTCTGTTATGCCAGAGGATGGACTTCCGCAGCAAACTGGGGTATAGGGAGGGTGTCCAGCAGTGTAACTGGCCTGTTTGTACATTAGAGGCTGTATTTTATAAGTCTGAGTGTATTGTTGAAATGATATGTTGTTTTCCATTAAATATAAATCAAATACCGGAAATTGCATAGTCAAACTACACGCACCTCAGGTCTTGGCGCTCTCACAAGTCCGGAAGGGCCAAAGCTTGTCTGGCCCTGATGTGATTGACGGGTGATTTTGCTAATTGAGGAGGTGGAGCTGCAGCCCCTGACTTGCTGCTGGCCATGCACTGGCCACTGCACAGCTTTTCCTTCTGGGTTGCGGGTTCAGGTCTCTTCAAACAGCTTTTCTACACAGGTGCCGGAGCGGTGGAAGGCAGGCACAGAACTGAGAATTAAGGCCACTGACTTTCTGAATAAGATGCAAGATGCACTGTTCATTTCTGGAACTTACAGGTTTGCAGACATCACGAGGGATGGCTGTTACACGTGGAGGCGAGTTGTCTGTGAAAGAAAGTTGTGCCATAATTTCTAGATGACTTCCTTTCAGTCACATTCATCTGCTCTCATTTCCACCCTAGTAAAAGTTAGATAACTACCAAGAACTTTGCTGTGGGATGCTTACTGTTTTACGTGTAGTTTAACAAGGCAGGTTCAATGCCTAATTATAAATGTCTGAGTAGTTCCAACTGAAATCATTGGATTACTTACATGTTTATATCCCTGCTTGGGAGGAAACTGTACACAACTGCTCTGAGAGCTGCTTCTCTGATCCGCCGCTAATGGAGTTAGCGGAGTAACAACGTTACTCTGCAGAGAAGATGCGCTGTGCCAGCCCTTTCAGCTACAAGGCAAGGCACCTTGGAATAAATAAGTGTAATCGCCACATTAAATACGATGAAAGTTTGTAACTTGCTTGCATGTGCTCTAGAACAAATGGCAATTGTAATGTTGGTGAGCTGTTGTATTCACAGCTTTGGGGATTATGAAATGATTGCAATTTGTTCGTCTCTTGGGAAAACATCTAAATTGTTCACGTGGAAAGCAAATAGACTTTTTGTTTAATTTTTTTAATGCAATCATAAAAGTTTATCTATTGTAAATTAATTTTTTTGTCTTGTACTACAGTATTCCTCTATTAAATGCAATACAAAACAATGGAAAATATTTTTCAGCAGAGGGCTAATCATCTGCAGAAATGGCTCAGTGGATGTTAAGACTGGACCAAAGCTATCAAGTGTAAGTCATGGAAGATAGGGATGCAAAAACCTATTAGATCACTTAATCCTTCAAACCTCCAAATGCAAGACACTTTCTTGGAGAGAAGGACATGTCAAACTGACAGGAATTATTACAGCAATGAGTACATTTTTGGGTGTTTATTTTGTTTTACTGATATATTAACAATATTGGGGAAGAGTAACAGCAGAGTGTCACTTGCTTTTGTACAGCCAGCTTTTATAACCCCCTAATAATCAGTGTTTTGTATTAATACAGTGTCTTTCTTCTGGGTTACAAGCTGATATTGTATGACAGGAAACTAGCCATGGGATATCTGAGGGATGCCAACCATCAGCTGTGGCTGAAGCAGCCGTATGTAAGGACTCCTCCAGAATCTGCTGAAGTTAATGGAGAGAGGCTCAGTGTGCTCTGGATCAGACTTGGGATCAGACTTTCTTCTGAGAAGGGTGATTCATTCTCAGAAGAGAAGTTTGGTGAGCATAAAACTTCTCTCTTCATTTGCATGGCAGGCCTTTCAAGCTAAATTCATGGCAGCTGCCTCTTGGGGAAGTAAACCTCTCCAAGAGGGAACAGAGTCTTGCTTCAGACTGCCTGGACTTGGCTGGATTTGAAGTGAGCACGTTTTCCTAGTTTTGTTGCCTGTTTGCAATCCAAAAATTGAACTCATCCTTGTGTTATACAAACCCGCTCTGTGTTTGTGCATAAAGTGATGCCTTTAATCAAGTTTTACTCTAATGGTGGGGAATGTTATTAATAATAGATAAAAGCTATTCCATGTAATTAAAAGTAGGGAAGAAAGTATTATTTTACAATTATTCTGACAGTCTGTCTTTTGATCTTGGAACCTTTGTCAAGGTATGTTAGTAATAAAAATGAATGCCCTCTCATTTTAACCTCGGAGTAAAGCTATCATTATGTTTACTAAGCCAGAACTGCCCTGTGAAAGTAAAGTACTGCGTTAATTGTACCCCAGAAGGGGATCGGTTGGCTTTTTTAACCTTTCTTCCCACGTCTTGTCACTCCTGCATTATGAACCTCAAGCGAATTACCTTAAAAAAGGAACTAAGTGGTAAAATGACAACAATTTTTGCAAACATTTAAATAATATAAAAGGTTAATAAAATACCAGTGCACAGGGAGCTGGACTTGTCAGTTTACAGTGGTGTCATAGGAATGGTATGTTTGTAGGTGACTTGAAGAGAGCGCAGCGCTCTTTCTGGCTTCCTTGCATGCCAGCTTTGTTTCAGAGCAATACAATAACTGTATCTGATAACAGGATTTGGCCCTTGTGTACAGGTGCTCTATATTCAGTTATAGCTTAATGTACCCTGAAATAAAAATTTCTGTTATTTTGCTTTAGTAAAGTCAGTGTTTTTAGACATGGACATCAAGCAAAGGGTTGTATATACATTCCTACAGCTTCTCTTTTCCTCCTTCTCTGCTTCTCTCTCCTGAGCTAGCTCCAGCTTACTAATGCAGGTGTTGGTAGCACAGGACCTTTAGGAACTTGGAGAGAACTGCAAAAGCTACTTAAGAAGCTGGATGGATATTCCAGCAGGCAAGTCATGCTAGCAGCTACAGCTATTACGCTAGCAATACCTGAGCTTTGTGACTTAAAACTACCTGACATATTCAGCCTTGGCTGTAGGTTGTGTTAATCCTACATGGCCCAGTCCTGAGAAGATGCAGATTTTTTCAGGAATGGATGCAAGTTTCTGAAAGTTATGCTGCTTGTTGAGGGGTGGCATGAAAATTTTACCTAGGTCTGTATGTGTTAACGCCAAATATTTAGTTGTGATGTAAGGCTATTTTTTTAGCCTCTTTTTCAAAAAAAGTAAATTTATGATTAAATAGTTGACAAGAAAACAAATGATGCCCTGCCTGTTTTCCTTTTCCTCCTCTCAATTTCTTATATTTAGTGTAAAGAATAGGAGGCAGCTTTGGAGTATGTTTTAAGAGCCATCATTCATGTCACGTCAAGGTTTCCAGAATGTTTTAAAATCTAAATCAAGCATGATGGCAACACCGCCTGGAAATTATTTTGCTTACAGGTGAAAAGAAACAAAGACTGTACCGTATGTGTTGTACTCCAGGGGGGAATTACCATTTTGGGTGGGTAGATGGATTTGAGATTGCTGAAAGCATTCACTTGCCTCTTGTGTGTGTTTGTGAGTGGCTAATGTATGCAAGTGGGAATCACAGCTGCCTGCCCCTGCTGCACAATGGCACTTGTACAAAATCCCCTAAAGTGGGTCACGGAGGTTCTGGTGTGTAGCCAGTTGTGAAGACTTTGCATGGCTGCACGTATTCTACCACTTTTACCCCACACATTTACTGTCTTGCTTGCGTGAATCTTGCATGCGTGCTCTGCTGCCTACTGAGATTTCACAAGAAAAATTCTTTCTTCCTTCGTTAGCCTCCAGATAGCAGCAGAATACCTGCTGTCGATAGGTTACTACTTGATTTCCACCCCCTATATTTATCATGTTATTAATTCCCCTTCATAATATTAAAAATGTTAATTCAGTGTTTGCTAAGTCTCCTGTTTCCCAATGAGAATAGGACCAAGCTGTTTAATCTTTCCACACAACCCGCTGCAATTTTTGAGAATTGTTATCATTTTGATTACTCTGTAATGCACCTCCCAGAACAATTATAAACTCTGTAAACTGAAGCTGCAGCAAGCTGTTTGTCAGAGATTCGAGCCCTGGTGAGGAAGCCTTTGTAAACTGGCCCTTGAAATCTGTGCTTCCTAGCCAGCTTGTGTATCAGGCTTGCAGTTTTGTGAGGCATTGACACACACGTCCTTAGATGAGGATCTTTCAGGAAAAAGCAGCTTGGGCAAGGTCAGAGCCGACAGTGAGGTGTGCTAAGGCAGGGTAGCTCTGATGGCGTAATGCAATGGAGCCCAGTGAAGGGTCCTGGGCAAAACTTTTGAAAATTAAAGCTATACATGAAAGGGGGGCAATGAAAATGGTCAGCAAGCACAAGGAGGGCTGTTCCTGTGGGATACAGCTATTCGGATGGCAGGTTCTATGGAGGGGCTCAGATGATTGCGTAGGCATGCACGTAGGACCTGACTTCTCTCTTGTTCCGTAGCAGCTGGTCTGTTCACAAAACATCTGAGCTGGTTTAGCAGGAATATTATTTTGCATCGCTGGTGGCCACCTCATACACAGTCAAATGGGAATTCTGAGGAAATGTCTGTCTTCCGAGTGGAGTTGGGGGACTTTCTCTTTTCTCTTTTTTTGGGATCTTGCAACATCTGAAAGAATTTCCTGAGTCTCTCCTATATTCTTGTATGTTGCCTAAGGTTTTCCCCACTTTTAAAAATTGTATCTTTTCAATTCTTTGCCTATTTGAAGTAAAATCTGCACATTGTAGTGACCAAAAATAGGATGTCTTATTTGTTGTTACTATAATAGGGTTGGTTGTTTTCCCATATAGACCCTGGGGAGAGCGTAGTGGCAGATCACTCTTTCTGTGAGGAGAAGGCTGCTGGGTGAAGGATCTAATTCTTTCGTGCTCCCTGGTGCCGCCATCCTTTGCTTTCACAGGTCTGGTGAGCCACGTCCCAGGGACACGGTGGCATACAGGAATTCTTTTTATTCGGGTTCCAAGTGTGAATTGCTCCAGTAAAATCAAAATGTAAAAAAGTAAGTTACAACTACTTAACAACGGAATAACAACAGGATAAAAATAGAAGAATGTTTCTGCTGTAGAAAGAGTGTTACAATTGTGTCTGGCTGTGGGGTAGGCTTTGAGATGAATAGCTATGTGGGTGACTTGAAAAACGACATCAGATACTTTGTGTGCCATGAGTTAAAGCATATACATTGCTACCCACAGTGACTTATTTCAAGTGGCTTATATTTGGCACAGTATGCCTTTAGATTACAGAAGGAAATGCTAAGCATGGAGCTCTTATTGCTCCGCTCAGGCTTAGCAATTATGAAGAATAAAAAATTTACCAGAGCCTAAGCTCTTAGATAGTTATAAACATGGGGAGAATTAAGGGACAGGAAAATTATAGCAACCCAGCTAAACCACTATAATTAAGGCTGAATTGCTTTTTATATTATAGCATTCATGAAGTAGAATGTTGAAATAAGTGAAAAGTAAAAGCTCAAATACTGTTTCAGACTTAAATTTTGGTAGAACAAATCCGTTTTATCTAACAATGTGTGCGTAACTTTCAGTTTCTCTTGTCCTCTTCCTGTTCTTACTGATGATGCCTTACCCTCCAGATTCAAAGGTCTCCTGAGCTTTTTCAGCTGGGAAGACTGGGCTTGCTCTTGAACAGGTACAGCCCTCTGCCACATTCAATGCCTTTTACAAAAAGCTCCTAAATCACTTGTGTGGGTTTAAAATCCCACGTGTTATGGAATCGGAGATGCCCTAACACCCTTCACATTCAGATTAAGAGCCAAAAGATTGTAGGTTTTTGGTGGTGGTGTGTGTGTTGGTTTTTTTTTTTTTAATGTTAACTAATTTGTTTCATACTTTCAGTGCTGACAAACTTTTATACAGTAGACCTGTCTGACAGCCAGTGCATCTTCATCAGTCCCCTGCTAATAACTTTGGAATCCAGTGGCCAGTTTCCACTGAAGCTGACAGTAATGTAGAGGCTTCAGAGATACTAAGTTCCCCCAAGTCTGGTGAAAATCCTCAGCCAGAGGAAAAAGACCTACATTACAGCTCCTTTGGGGGAAAGTCAGGCAGAACTCAATCCATGGTCACTTTGAGAGGCAGCAGCCAGACCAAACCAGATAGCACGTTGCATTGGGTCTGGCTGAGATGGAGTTAATTTTCCCCCTAGCAGCCCTCATAGTGCTGTGCATTGTATTGGGAGCTAGAAAGGTGTTGATAACACAACGGTGTTTTGGCTCCTGCTGAGCAGAGCTCCACAGCGTCAAGGCTTCTCTCCAACATTCCCTGCTCACCAGTAGGCTGGGGGTGAGCAAGATCTTGGGAGGGAGCACAGCCAGGACAGCTGACCGCAACTGACCAAAGGGATATTCCATACCATATGGCGTCTGCTCACAATAAAAGCTGAGAGAAAGCAGGAGGAAGTGGGGGCATTTGTTATTTATGATGCTTATTTTCTGGAGCAACCACCATGCGTACTGAAGCCCTGCTTCCTGGGAAGTGGCTGGACATGGCCTGCTGATGGGAAGTAGAGAATAAATATTTTGTTTTCCTTTGCTTTCCACACGCAGCCTTTGCTTTTTCTTTATTAAACTGCCTTTATCTTGACCCATGAGGTTTTTTCCATCTTACTTTCTCCTCCCCTGCCCTGCTGAGGAGGGCAGTGATAGAGCAGCTTTGGTGGGCACCTGGCATCCAGCCAGGGTCAACCCACCACACACGTGTTATCAGACAGGCAAATGGAGGACGTGGGAGAAGCTGAAAGTACATAGAGAGGAGGTTAGCAAATATAGGACATGGGTCTTGCTTTTGTAAGCTTGTTTGGATCAGCAGGTTTGTAATGGGAGTAAATTCCAATGTGTGAATTTCAAAGGGACCCCTACAGCTTAGGGAGAGAGGCTTTCTTACTGATGGGGAAATGCACCTTATAGAAGTAGTCTGAAGTCTTAGAAAGTGATAAAATATACACAAAAACAAAATAGTCTTTGTGGAGAGAGTTCTCAGGCTGATGGTGATATTAAGCATGACAGGTGATATTATGCATATGTAGACCACGGTAATTTAATTACAGCTATATTCTGCATTATTCTGACACAATGAGCTAGATTAGTGGCACTGCTTGCATCCCCATCCCCTTACCCCCTCATTTCATAAACCATAAGGCAGCCCTTTGGAAACATAAGACTGATTTAAAGATCTTGCTTGCATTATTTGGGACTCCCTTTAAATTGTATCTTGAGTTATGAAACGACAAAACTTGGAAACAGCTCTGAATGCTATTTGTGTTCATGGTAAATTGGCTTCACGATGGAGGAAGCGAGGCCACCTTTGAGCGCTTCTGTAAGTCCCAACCAAACTGAACATTGATCTCAGCATGTTCAAGAGAGAGGGGGAAACCATGATTTTGCCCTGAATGGGAGCAGCAGTGAACCTTTTTTCTCTGTTTCTAAATTCCTTTTCATGTAAGCTTTACTGTCTCTTTGTAACCATCTGCTGCAGTGCTGTGCACTCTGAGCTTGTGTAACATTTAAGATTTTTTTGTTTGTTTCTGTGGCTGTGGAGAAGAGCTGGAGGATGTGAGCTCTGAAAGTTCAGAAGCAAAAGAGCAAATGAGGCAAAGGGCATCCCAATTTAAGGGAATTCAGAATTTGTTGTTAAAAACATAGCTGGTTAAAAAATCCCGAGAACTTAAAATATAGTTATCAGGCTGTTGTCTCCACCATCTTCCAAGATCTTCATTTAACCTTAAATGTACTTTCATGATGTCCCTGGCTTGTTGGCTGCTGGGAGGTGGATGTGTGACTCTCTAAGCGCTCTGTATTTTTAAGATTATGAGCTATTTTGGATTATAAAATGTGATTGTTCTGAAAGAAGTTTTGGTAATGCTGACAAGACTTTCCCACAGACTTTCCCAAGCTTGTTAAGTGGAAGATAATACATATTTTCAAGGGGCAAGAACATGTTAAGCCTAATTTCTCTGTAAGATAAACGCCAGAAGTTGGATTGGAGGGTGTCTTTCCATTGGCTTTAGGGACAGTAGGAATAGGCCCAAACAGATTTTAATTAATAAGAGTAATAGGTGTATGTGTCTTTTAGAACTCTGAACAGGATATTTTAATTCACTTTTTATACGTGGTAAGATTTTTTTTTTTTTGCTTCAAACATGCCAACTTAATTTTTATTTTAAGCAGTGGATAGTTGGCACTTCTTTGTCTTGTTTTCAGACTGGCCAGTCTATTCCAGAGGTCCGCAGTTGGAGTCATTGGGCTTTTACCCAGCAGGGCTTTTTGACTTGTCCAGTGCACACTGAAATGTGATGGGGTAAAAACTGAGCCATTTTTAGGTATCCTTTGAACTGTTAAAATGTTTACTAATTCTGCCTTTGTATAATTATACATCTGCCAGAGTTTGGGGATTCATATAGCTAAAAGCAAAAGCTTATGTTTGAAAAGCAGAATGATCATTTGGAAGCCCCCAGCCAGTGCCAGACTTAAGGCTACTGCTGACCACCAAGTCCTGATGCAGAGTTCAGGAGAATGGGGTGGGTCTGCTGAAGCAGCTTTGATACAATAGTCAGTTTTTTGTGTCTTTTTGCTAGAGCTGTAATAGGAGCTGTTACTGCTGAGTGGAAAGAGTCCCCAAGGTTATGCTGCTGTAGTGCATCGAACTGAAGACAGCTTGAGTTGAATCTAGTTGAGTGGTTTTGTTTATTTTGTCAAGAAAAATAACTATAATGGTTGCCAAATGACCGAACAGAAATGAGGAACAAATGTTTCCAGGACTTTAAGTGGGGATTGGAAGCTATAGGAAATTTAAAGCAAAATTACAAGCTGTAGATTATTACTAGAAGGTTCTAGAAATATGATCTCTCTGGAAAGAAAATTCAGAAATCGGGAATGTCATTTAACTTCTGTGATTTTGCTTTGAGAGAAACAAATGCATTACGTGTATGCCAGGTGTGCAAATTTCAAAATGTGTGTGTGTCCCATGCTCTTTGCTACTCCGTGTTTAGGTCCTACATTTGAAACCTCCCAGCTAATGAATAGTTACTTGGTATGAACTTCTTTATGGTGCTGAGAATTTGGCCCAAATTTCTTGAGCAGTATGAGGGTAGACACTTGAGAATTCTCAAAGCAAATCAATTTAGGTTCTTGTTTAATTCATGAACTCTTGTTTAAGGTGTAGGGGTTTTTTTTTTTATTATTTTTTAAAGTAAATGTGTTTCTTCCAAAGCTGGAAGTCATCTTGTAGGGTGTGTTTCTAAGAACAACAAACAAAGGCTTGGCTTGGTAAGATGTCTGGAGTGCACTGCTCTGGACTGCAGACCAATGTAATAGCTTGATATCAGCATTAATGGGCATAATTCTGTGGAAGCCCTTCATTTTCCACGTGATTGAAGTGACCTGCCATATTAGGGAGGATTCCCAAGGACTGCTCTCAAAGAGCAGTAATTGCTGAATCCTAAATTATCCCGAGGTTTGCATTTTGGTGGTCTTGAGTTCCAGTCTCTCCAAGACAGCTGCATGAAAGCTGTAGTGGTTCGAAAGCTTACAGACACTTAGGTAGGTGTAGGTGTAATGTATTGCTCCAGCAAGGGTAGTGCTGTCAGATCGGTTGTGAGATCAGTTTGAGCTATCTCGCTCCTTTATCTGCAGTTGGGTAACTTCCAATAAAATGTACTGAATGTTTCCCTTGGTTTGATGCAAGAGATTTGAGGCGGCAACCTCAATGATGTGGTCTAAATTTGGAAGAAGCAAACCTGGGTGTGGAAGCTGTAGAGGTTAGAAGGCTAAGATAAAGCCTACCGCAGACCAAGGGAACACAGATCCATGTAGAAGCATACCCTAGAATTGACCAATAAATCATATAGATAACTGACAATTTTGATGGACATTTAATTTCTTAGAGGAAATATTTTCTGTGTTAAATTTCATTAAGCTTAGAGTAATTTAAAGTAGTCTATAAACAGAGAAATAGTATGAACGTTTACACAAATTAGCACTGGTTTTGCCTTCACTTAATTTTGTACAAAATGTACTCCGAAACTCCAAAAAGTTAGCTGTAGACGTGATTTGATGTCTAAGTAGCATAATTTTGAATTATGACTTATGTTTAAAAAATAAAAAGTCCTCCTCAGATGTAAGATGAGAGAAAAGGGAGAGAAGTGCTTATTATATTCAAGAACTGTGATACACAAGCATCAATGATTCCATTTGTTTTATATATTTGCTTGTCATTTTAATGGTTTATTATCAGGGATCCAGTCAAAATTGGCAATAAAAAGAACATAGCTTTACTTTGATTCAAAGTCTGCAGCAGATATGCCAGCAGAAAGGATAAATAAGGCATGGAAAATATGCTGTTAATAAGGGAAATACAAGTAGTTCTAAGCATATTTCACATGCTTTTTCTTTATTTTGATTTCAAGCAGAGTGTTGAATGCACTTAAATTATTAAGTCATAGTGAATAGTACCTTGAACATGGGTTGAAATATTCCATTCTAGAGCCAACTTGGGTTTGTTCTTGTAAATCTATTCTTATAAATAATTTTCAGAGAAGAAGAAAAAAAAATATGGTCCTTTCTGAATTTGTGTACTTTACAGAAAGGGAATATCTTCTTTATAAGAACCTCATTGCTATTCACTGCAATTCTCCATTCCAAGGGAGGAAATATGCTGGAGGATTTTGTGGCATCAGGACTGTATATTATTCTGTCCTTCAATGGCCAAACACAATGTATAGGTGAGAGAATGTAATGTGACTAAATATAGTTCAGTACTATCACTCTTTTTTGATGCCAAAAAAACATTGGCTGGCCAAGCAATTGGCTGATGAAAGGTCAGCTGGCCCTGGGTCAGGCAATTAAACTGTGGTGTGCCCTTTTGGACCAGTCTCTTCATCTAACTGTAGCGGTGCTGTGGGAGAAAGTCTCGATGAAAAAGCTTAAAAGTAGAGTAGCTTTGTGTACAACTGGATTCTGCGCTTCAGGTTTTCTTTGCTGACACCTTTCTTCTTCCCATGGGAAGAAGAGAAAACAAGAAATTAAATTCGGCGATTTTAAACAGTGTATTTGCTATTTTAAGCAACTGGAAAAATGACAGGGATGACATGATTCTTCTCTTGGCTTTGTCAGGCCTGTGGTCATATATAGACTCCTCCTGCATGTCCCTTCTGAAGTTGTCTAGTTGTTTTGCTCTTTTACCGATTCCTTTTTTTTCATATCTGCTAAGGGTGTAGCCAAATATCTTGATATCTTTTAAGCCAGATCTAAAAAACCCCCAACGCTTAAAATCTTGACGTGAGAGAAAAATTCGTAGAAGCTATGGCACCACCTTATACCTTTTTTCTTGGGAGACTGGGTTTGTCTGTACCATGTTAAATTTTCATGGACATAACTGCTACTTCTTCTTATTCACCAGATTAAAAACGACTGCCTCTACTACAGTTTTCTAGGACAGATCGATCTGGAGACTGTGGCAGAGAGAAGAAACTAGCTTGCTGAGTTTTACTTAGCAGCCTAACACAAACGTGATGAGAAAATCTATTGCAAGAAAGAATCCATATTCCTTTTAGACACAAAGCTGCTCTTGCCCATTGATCTGGAGCTCCAGATGCCGCTGGGGTTTGCGTGTAAGATCCTCAAACCCATAGTGCAGCTTCTGTGCTAGTGCGGAGCAGCTAGAGCAGCTGTGCAGGCGACCCCGGGGGGGTCCTGAGCCTGGAAGGCAGGTGCTGCTGCAGTTCAGTGATCTCCCCAAAATACATTGGGGAGAGTCAGCTGAACGGTGGGGAAAGCAACGGTAAACTTCAGAATAAACTGAAGAGGGTATAAGTTAAAAGGTTACTAATAGGCCAGGCAGGTATGGTATATATTTGATACTGCTGGCATAGAAATCTACTGAGGGAGACCTTGTTGCTACCCCATTGATTTCAGTTGCGGTTGGGAATACTTTGTACTTGTATGACTAATGCCTGCCTGGAAGTCCCCAGACAAAGTGGAAAAATATGTTTAATACAAGAAAATAGAAAAGCAAGTTTCTCTTTTCTGAAGGCAAGTGTGTAGATGGACCTCCTGATCTTTCCAGAAAGAAATCAGTCACATCTGGAAAGAACTCGTGACAGGGAGAAACAAAGGAGAATAAAAGGAGAGAGAGAGAGGATTTTTGTGGCTTCAGAAAGGAGGAAGGGCTGAACAAGGCATCAATATAACACAGTCAAGCAAGTTAGCAGAGGTGAGGCCTTATGGGTGCTCTCTGGAGTGTGTCTTCATGTGCAGGTAGTCAGTCTTGCAGTTGGCAGGTTTGTTACGCAACCCTGGCGGAGCTTTTGCAGTTGAATTGCGCTTCCTGTGCTGTATCCAGATCCCCTAACCCTGATCTCATGTGCTTTTAATCATCCCTTGGCCTGAGCTGGCTGCAGTGAAGGCTTTCTTTGTGGTGGTTCTGCTGGACTTGACCTCAGCTGCAGAAGCCAGGGCTGCCCTCTGCCCGATTTTGTTGACTTGCTTCTTTTTCTGTGCCTGGAGTCCTGGTCTGGAGAGATTTGAGATCCGTCATATACGACTGGGACTTTTGGACACCAAATTGTATCTGGCTGGAGCAAGGCTGTATGTCTCACTTGTAGATGAATTAACTTTGACATATCTAGGGCATTTTGGACTGACTGCATGTGCTCAATAAATATGACACCTTCTGGCCACGGCAGCAGCAGTCCACGTGCATGAGAGCTGAAGCATCCAGGCATAATTCATAGTGCAACTCAATGCTGAAGTACCTGTTCAGACACCCCAAACAGCTTATGAGCAGTCATTCATATTACCCGTCTCCAGATCCCTGAGATTTACCATTCACTTGTTATGGAATATATTTTAATGTGGCTAAGAGACCTAGGCTTCCAGAGAAACACATTGCTCTCCAAGAGTGCTGCCTTATGTGAGAATCTATTTGAATAGGAGCCATCAATATATAGTGACTTTCCATTGTCTCTGGTCTGGATGTACTTGACCTGTTCAACTCTTCCATGGTTTTCGGAGACAGTGCAGTAAGGCCATGAAGTTCTGTGTAGGCAGATTTCCCAAATTGTTACATTGGAGTAAAAAACCCTGAAAGTTGGTTTTAAAAGCTGTGTTAGGAGGCTGTTCTCTGTTCATTGTGTTGTTCAAGACTGTGCTGACTGGAACTGCAGTCTGGTGTGGAATTGTCAGTGAATGGGTTGAGTACAGACAAACACATACTCGTATTGAGACCTCCAAACTGCTGGGACAGGGTTGCATTTCCAAAAGAGAGGAGGTGGTGGTGATGAATTCAAAGGTAAAAGGCTACGCATCAGGAAGGAAAATAGCTTTGTTTTAAATGCAATTCATCACTTCACTCTGCTGTGTGTACGGGATATAAAAAGCAGAGTTTATGCTCAGAAGAAAGTAACTGCTCTTGCTTTGCTCCCCTTCCTAGATGTCCCCGATCCCTTCCCCCTCCCCTTTGCCCCAAGGGCTGTCCCTATTCTGTGCTCTCTATTGCTTTTGAAATCTCAAAGGCAGCATGTGTGAGGGAAAATGGTATTTCCAGAAGAAGGGAGGCCAACTTCTGCCTGGCAGAGCCCATAACACTGCCTGTGGCCTGGCGCCCATTCTTTGTTCTCTGGATCCGCTCCCTTTTCTTAGGCTTTTTCTGATGAACAGCTGAATGCACTAGATGGTCACGCTTGAGTGCTTGTTGTTTGTGGCAATTAGCAGAGGGTTGAACAGTATGCACATGTGCAGGAGGGTCCACTATAGCATCCTGTGCAGCCAGAAACATGTATGCCCTTTGAAACCGGTTTGCTCCTCGCAGTCAACAAGGAAGCATAGCTTCAGCCTTTTTAAGATAAGGCTGCTGCTGATATGGCTGAAAACATCCTATGCAAAAATGGGGACTGGTATCCAGACCCTGGGCAGTGATGCTGGGACCTCTACTTGGGAATAAGGCAAAAGAAAATTCTTTGGAAAGAATATAGCTTACTTTCGCAGTATACAGAGGCCTGTTCATTTTGCATCACTAGTTTCCCAGTTATTTTTGATTATCTGGCTAGCTGTTGCAGCTGTGAAAACGGTGGGCTTGTGAATACTTGTCCTCCCTTAGAGTTTGGTCCATACTACAAACAACGTAATCCTGAAAACCTTAGTACATTGCAGACAAAAAAAAAAATCGCTAGGGATCTATGTGTACAGCTGTGATTTATAAGCAGCAGTATGTTTTATGGTCCTTTTACCTGGATATACAACTTGTTCTGGGTAGTGATGTGGTCAGCCGACTAACAAAAGGCATGCTTAAGGGCACTAAAATCAGAGCGAAAGAAAAGATATTAATCACTGTGGGTTTGCAACTGTAAATTTGCTCGTATAGGCAAGGAGGTAGTCAGGGAGCCAAGTGTCAGGGCAAAGAGGACCTTTTGTTAGACTGTGTGGAGGGGAAATATAACAATGAGTTAGGATATTTCTGTCCCCTGGAAGGCAAACTTCCCACTCGGCCTTCTGCTCCAAGGGCAGTGTGACACTTATGGCACAGCCGAGCATAGAGCAACGACTGAGCTGTTTAACCTGGTGACACGCTCCTTGCTTAAACCAGTCATTTTCTCATTTCTTCATTTACTCATTCTTCACAATAGGTGGACAAGGGAAAACACAGTGGGGTTTTTTTGTTGTTTGAATCTGTGCAATGTTTTAGCTACTGCAATTATTCTGGGATTGACATTTTAAGGCAGTGTCTCATTCTTCTTACTATTCAACTCTATTTTAGAGAATATTCTTGCCCCTCAAAATTACATTGCTTTGTAAAAGTAGAAAGTGACAAAGACTCCCGCCTGCCTCTGCATAATGTCCTGACTCTGACAGCTGAACACGGAGATTTTGCCTCACACCACTGTAACACTCCCTAGCCAGCACAGGCTGATTTGCAGGCACGGGAGCAATCTGCTGTTTCACTCCGATGCAGACCTCTATAATACGTGCGGATCAGATACTCATTAGCCAGACAGAAGAAATACAACGTCTTAATTAGAAAGGGAGTTGTTCATGGTTGTGTGTGTACTGTATGGAAAATAACACGTTAAAGTAGTAACTGGGGGGGGGAACTATTTTAATTTTAGTTTTCTTTTTTTTTACCTATCAATTTTGTTGCCCATTTTGACTACGAGCCCAAGTTATTGTGATTTATTTTTTCGTTTGTTTTTCTTTCCACTCCTTGGTTAATATCTGTTTGATGATCCTGGTATGACTGTCAGATAGCTACAGTTCTGCACTTGACACTCTGGTTGTGTATTTGCCCCACAAGGGTCAAGGATTTACAGAAGCTGATGGGAGTCGTGGTTGTATAAGGAATACAGGATGAGGCAGATACTCCACACAGTTTACCTTGTTTATCTAAGAGTGAAAGCAGTTACTGAAGAGGGAAGAAATAAGGTTTTATGAGCTCTGAATGAAAATAGCAGTACTCCATCTTTCCATGAATCTGTAATTCTCTCTTTCTCCCTCTCTTCTTAGCTGTAGGAATGTGATGTTTCTAATTTGCGGTGTTGTAAGAAAAAGCATCATATGATAGAATCACCT
The DNA here is from genome assembly GCA_009819775.1 of Phoenicopterus ruber ruber. Lineage (NCBI taxonomy): Eukaryota > Metazoa > Chordata > Aves > Phoenicopteriformes > Phoenicopteridae > Phoenicopterus > Phoenicopterus ruber. Next base: position 13,855,193 of record CM020227.1, read on the forward strand.
AATTACAACATCATTCTTTGCAAAATAATAATTTCCGTGTATTTTGTTAAACTGTGGGACAGTAAATGCAATGGAGACAACTGGCATCTCCTTGGCAGGAATCCTTTTGAGATGCATTGCTTTTTTCTATGTTCCTCTTATAACCCCTACTTGTTCTCTTTGATGCTGATGTTCTGTTTTAATAGGACTCATCCTTTTACTGCAAGAACATCAGTGTGCTGTGAATAAGAGTTTGTCTGTTCAGCTTTAGTTTCTTCTTGCTATCAACTACATGTACCTTTTAGCTCTTGTTATTTGGGGTTTGGGTTGTTTTTTTTTCCCCACCAGAAGATATGTATCAGGAAATATGATCTCTTAAAAGCTTTATTTCGGAACTTAAAGTAAACACCGCTGTTGCTGTATTTTTCCATTGTGCTGGGAAGTCAGGGTGTTTCAGCATTGCTAAATACCTAGGAAGTGCTACTATTAGTTTACAGACCTGAGATTCTCTCATCTTTTGAGAACACTACTCCATCCTATTAATAACAACAGTGGAGTTGTTAGTTAGTTGAGGTTTTTCTTGTGGTTATCAATTTAATGGTATTTATTTCTAACTTAATTTGCTTTCTTCTTGATACTTGTTTTTTTCCAATAATCTTTCAGTACTCAAAATCTTCTTTAAACTATGTTACAGGTAAGATGGCGACTTGTAGTTTTTGACTGCTAGGTCAATGTGTTTTCCCCACCTATTTTTGGGAAAATAGGGATTAAGAACAGCAGTGCCTTGGCTGTCCTCTGGTAACTCCTCAAAGGTAGCTAAAGAAAGGCTAGTTGGCCGAGTAATCCGGAGTCAGGTCGTAGTGCTGAGCAGTGTTTGTGCAGCAGAGCACTTAAGCACCGTCCCTTGCACTGGGAGCGTGCATTTCTCACCTCCGTGGCCACAATGTTTAATTCCTGAAGTTCCGAAGCGAAGATGCTCCTGCAGCTCTTTGAGCAGTTCCTGCTCCGTGCCTGGTGCGCTAGTGCCTGTGGGGAGATTTGGCAGAGTCATTAATCCGGTGTTGGAAATCAGTCCCTAAGTGGTCTCACAAAGCTGAAGTGAACTGCGTGTGAATCAAAGGAATGTTTCTTTGCTTCTTTATACATACTCATTTTCAGCATATATTGTTGTGTCATAGTGCTGTAACCTTCTACAAGCCGGTATAACCACTCCATTCTTTGTTCTTCATTGAATCCTAAAATGTATTGATTTTTTAATAATTTCAGATATCAATTAAACTCTGTGTCTCTACACATACTGACAATTAAAAATACGTCACTTGGCAGATATGGTTAATATCTTCTGGAGGAATTTTATAAATACTTATTTTAAAAAATAATAATATATTTGTTTTTACTTACTGTATAGTAGCTTGCTTTTAAATTTACATTCAAAAAAGAAAATGTTTTTGAATTTTGGTGGGAGAAAAAATAAAGGGGAAAGAACGGTGGGAGTAATTATTGGGACCAGCCAGCTCAGTTTTCTAAAACCATGCACCAGTGTCTCTGAAAAGTAAAACGTGAAAAATAACAACAAATAAAACAAATAAAAGTGTAAAGCAGAAAACAGATATTTAATAGAAACATGTTGATGCTAAAAATATAAGCACTTAAAATGCACTCCAAACAAAATAAGTGAATTAAATATTCAGAGCAAAATTTTTCTGTTTCCTGCTGGAATCAGATTTTGTGTGAAAACAGTAATTGCCCACTTTACTCTGGGATGTTTGTTTACACCAGAGCTGCCTCCCTTTCTGCTGGGAGGGCTCCTGGTTTCCATGCAGATGTGAGAGTGGCTCTGCTTTGTAATGCTGTGTATAAGTTCTGGCTTCCAATTTTGGTGATCCAGATTTACACCCACAATTAACTGCAGGTGTAATTTATAGATGCTTGATTAGGCCATTTCAAATGTTTAGCTTTGGCCCAGTTTAATGAGCTCACTCAGTGGTATGAATCAACTGTGCAGTTAATCACAGGGACAAAACTTTGGGCTGTTATTGGCAAGTACAAAACGTATGTTTACAAGGTCAGACACCAACTATAAAACCCAGGACTTCAACTTTTAAGGAAGAATGATGTTTTTCTGGCTTAAACCTTTGTAATGGAAGCCTTAGTACCCTTTTGCTCAGTTAAATAGAAAAGAGCAGCATGATGTATCTCTAGATAAATGTTGAATTTCTACATTTTAAATGTTTGTTAAAAGATGCATTAAAATAAAAGTAGCCAGTGTTTGTCGGCATTCAAATAGCACACGTAGAGTATCAGTGAGGCTTATGATCACACAAGCAGCTAGTGTTGATAAAGTGTCATGTCTGCATGTGTTGTTACTAGGAATGTTGTTGTAGTAAAGAGTAGCCCACAAACTTTATGGGGAATTAATCTAGCAAATATATATTCTTTCAGGATTATCAGCTCATCTGCAGTAGTATCAAAACTCAACCTCATAATATAATCTATTCAACATTTGTTTCTTTCAGGGTTACAGGAAGCATCGAGTCCCAAAGGAGTGCTATGCATAATGAAAGACCTCTCTGTTAAGAAATATTGGATGGGGCGTTCAGTTTCTACTTGGTAAGAGACAAAATACATTTGGCATAAAGAATGGTAGTAGCAAACTTCCTCTAAACGTATCTATAAATTGTCAGGGATAATTCATCAGCTGAGGAGACTGGTATTTTTGGTGGTAATGAAATCTTACGGAGTCATACATTTAACAAAATCTGCTGGCTGTTGACTGATAGCTTTTACAAAAGAATCGAAATGAACATTGCTGTAGCTATGAGATATTCTGCCTTTTCACAGAAATGTTGCAGGCTTCTTCATAAAGTTACTAATATGCCGCCTCCCTCCCACCCCAAAAAAGTAGTTTACATAACATATTCTTCATGTCAGTAAAAGCTCTATAAAAGCTGCATAAGACGACACTTAATGACTAAAACCACTGTTAGAAACCTTGTATCACAACGCGCATGCGGGTATTGAAGCAGAGAAATGACTGGTTTGTATTTAAGCTTGCCGAAATGCAGCTCTTTCTGCCTGGATATCTGTGTGATATATTCCCAACAGAACATTAAACTGTTAATCTGAACAGAGACACTGGATCACTTTTTCCTTGCGAGAAATCTGGTCTGTAATATAGAACAGAATATTTTCACTAGGTTTTGAGTCTTATTCTTCTATATGCCAGCAATAAACGCAGCAGCATATCTTTCCTTTTTCTTTAGACTGTAATTGAGATCTTGGGTTCTAGATCACAGGGATAAATTGGAAAAAAAAAAATGTCTGTGTAAAACATTGATGTAATTAAAAAAAAGAGAGAGAGTTTCTTGATGCCCGTTAGAGTAGATATGTCTTCAGTTACCCTATTTAGGAAACTCTTGGTTAACAAAACCTACAATCTGTTTGCTTTACACAAGAGAAGTTCCCTGATGGTTCATTTCACTTACTGTTCCACTGTTACCTGCCTGCAGTAACAGGAAACTTCTGTGATAATCTTATGAAATTACCTGAACAAACTGTCTTGAGTGGTGTCATTTATTTACCTTCTGAGGGAACTTTTGTGATAACAGTTTTACGGGGGATGGAAGAGTGCAAATACATGTCAGAGGGGGCTGATGGAAAACTTCCTGTCAGTAAAAACTGGAAGGCTTAATTATGACAAAGAATACTGATTTTTACCTTATACATTCTTTCAAAAAGTTATTGCATTTTGTGTTTGCAAAATACCACTGTGGTGGTGGTGACAATACTGCTGCAAAGTATGTGAGTTAGTGCATGATAGTGTTGAAGTTCATGGGACTTCTACCAGTCCTAACCCCTGTAAACCCTGCCTGCAAGTGTTATGTGTCCAGGAGTAGTCTAAATATTTTTGTAACAGTCTTTAAGAAATGTTTACAGTCCATTTGCTGCTTCACATGCGCATCTTTCTGTAGTCAAAGTCATGAAAATATAAAGACTATTCTGATACTTGGTGACTTTTACATCAAAAATAAAAAATCCGATAAGTTTTAACAACCTCGTGGTATACTCTTGTGACATTGCAAGTAAATATTACTAATTAGCTACTAGGACTAAACATTTTTGATCATGGGCAATTGAGACTGCTGCTTATTTAGTTCATCATTAGGTTGGAAAAAATACTTTTCCCTGGAGTAATAACTTGGTCAGCTGCATCTGTGAAACTGGATTAACACTGGTTTTATTGACTCTAAACTAAATCCTTGTTTGAGATGCTCCCTTAAACATAAGTCAGGATGTGTCTAGATTTAAGTTCTCATGTTTGGGAAAATGAATCTGTATTTGCCAGAATTGGTGACAAAAGATGGTTAGTTAGTGAAATTGAGCTAGATGAATTTTTAAGTGATAGATCTCTGTCCTTCTGTCCTACAAACTGCAGGTTAAATTCTGCTTTGCGCTGAAGCTTTCTGTTGAATTATTAAGGGTTTATGCTATAAATACAGTGTCCTAATAGCCACTTTTCCCCCCCTAACTCACCTGCAAGTTATCTTACATTACAATGCTAGCTTCTCTGAGTACCTTGATACTTCCTGCAGGGTAGATAATGGTAAGTTATTGATGCATTTTGACAGCTTTTCAAACACGTTGTCTGTGTGAAACAGAACTGTATAAAATTAGCCTTCTAGAAGTTAACATGTAATTTGTCATTATAGGAACAGTAAAACAAGACTTGAATGTTTCTCCGTTTTCTGAGCAGTAAAACACACCTTTTTATCTCTGTGAGACACTTCTTGCTCCTGGCACAAAGGAGGAAAGTTCAGCCACTGGAAGTCCTAGTGAGAGCTCTGAGCTTCCAGATCTGAGAGTGTGTGGGCATGTGTGTGCAGGGGGGTGGTGGGAGCAGGCGAGTCGTCGCTATGCGTCTCCTGCGTTCTTCTCCAAAGGAAACGCACGGGAGATGAGAATGATGACAGGCTCCTCTGATCTCCTCTCAGTAACAGTTTCTTACTTGGCCGCCCAACTGACCCAAGATATCTGGCTTCCTTGTTCTTTCTTTTCCCTTGGCTCTTGCATTATATTGAATTTGCTTGCTGCTAAGGAGTAGATTTCAGCAGTAATTATGTCAACAGAAACCATTGCAATCTGCAGTAAAGCCAAATGCTACATTGTCCGGATATTTCTGCTTTTAATTTCCTAGTGCTTATATTTGGCTCAGAATTAACTGTAACAAGAATCCTGTGTGTAAGCGAAAATACTGTGTATATTGAATATTTTAAAACTGAGCCTGGGATATTTTTACCCTTTTTTCAGCGCAAGCTATTAAACCCTCTGTCATACAGGACAATGTTTTTTGATACAAGGTCAACACAAAAGCTTCTCTAATATTAATCCCAGTATCTCTTCTTTCACTGTAACAACCTTTATGAAAACTGCTTGCAGTGATGTCCACCAGTCTTCCAGATACTCTTAAGCCCAATAGGGAGACTATTGTATTCTACCTACTCTGTGTAGCGAGTAGCACCCATTTTATTTCCCACATTGGAAGTACAAGAATTTAAGCAATGCCTATATTTAAGCAACCGGACTATTTCCAGGCAATATTTCAGAGAAGTATGTGACTTAAATGGACGCTCAACAATAAATGCACAAATACCTGGTGCCTTCAGTGGCATCAGAAGGACTCAGTGATATGTTTGTCTTTTATTCACCAAGAAGTGGGTTTAGACTCTCAGAGCCATCTCACTGAAGAAAGAGCCCTAACAGACTGCAAACTTTGAAGCAAAAACCCGTTTCCTAAATGTTATTTTGTGTCTGTATGTGTGAGATTTGAAGCCTTAATAAGTTCAAGACAGTGACTGGCACAGTAGTAAATCTTTCCCTTCAAAATCCATCTTACCTATTCCAAAATCTAAATCGTTTAAGGGCTCTGCTCTAGTACAAATTAATTTATCTGAATGGAGAAATATGAATGGATAAAGAAGGTAGTGATAATAACAGGGAAGGGAGTGTCTTTTCAGTTGAGGAAGAGAAAGAGGAAAACAATGAGAGGTTTGGAGTCTGAATAGTAAATGTAATGTTTGCATAAATGGCTTGAGAATGTCTGGTGCCTTTGGTCAGTCGCCATGAAGTGGAAGGAGGGACAACTGAGTATATGTGGTTGCAGGAAGGATGAGAGACAATCAGTTAAGGAGCATATGAAGAAAAATTAGCAATGGACAACAGGGGAAAAAAAAGGAAAGAGAACCCGATGGAATGAGGAAAGGGGAAAACAGAGAAGTTATGGAGAGAGGGGAAGGAAAAGATGGGAAAAAGGAAAGAACTAAGATGAATGAGAAATACCCAAGAAGTAGTAAATGATGAACAATGTTGAGAAATAACAACAGTAAAGCAGGAAATACAAACTTATTTTTGTGGAGTTTTTAAAAACCACATATATTTGTATCTTAGTTTATCTTTTAGCTGTTACAAGCAGAAAAAAGGAGCTATCAGATTATTGAAAGGGTGTTTTTAAACTTAAATCTGGATTTATAGCAGTGGAAACCGTGGCCTGTTGGGTCAGAGTTTATCAGCCTGACTGTGTGGGCGGGGTAGTGGCAGCCATTTTCAGTGTGAGTACCAGGGGAGGCTGAAGAACCATCCCATGAAACACTTTTTTCCAGACTGGTGAATACCAGTAATAATTTGCAGATATGATATGGTATTTTGCTCCAACATTAGGCAGACCATAACTGTCATAGAAACATTTTTGTGGGTTTTTATTGTATTTATGATTGTTATTTTGTTCTATCTGCAAGTATACCTGAAACAGCTTTTCTCATAGCAGCCAGAAATAGATAGAAAATGCAAATGAAGCCAAATGATGTTGTACTGATGTCCTTAAGGAGTTTGATTCATTGAAATTATATCTACTTCCCCTTTTTTTCTGGGCTGTGATGTTGTGGTTTTTGGCATGTTTTTTTTTTTTTTAGCAGTTCTACTGGCTACGTGCTGCAACAGAAGATCTCTGAGGGCAGAGGCAAATACTTAGAGGCAGATACACCCATGAGGTGTGGCGTTTCATGAGGTACAGAGAAGGGAAAAAAGCTACCATACAAGCACGCGGTAATGCGGGCAATAACAGATGTCCTGGGAATAACAGTGTGCTCCCGAGAATTAACAACAGTGATGCCAGTGACGTTTTTTGGCATGGGAAAAAACCCACTGAAGCCTGGACTGACAATGGCTGCCGAGTCTTCCTTTTACAACTTAAGCTTTTGCAATCCTGTGCAGCAGAGACAGAAGGAGAAAAAGAGAACTTAAACAGTTCAAATGCTGACAGTTGGCATTGCTAAGAGAATGGATGTAAATGGCATAAAATTAACAGATTACGTCCTGCCAAGTTTCTTCTTAATTGATGTCATTCAGACCTCCTCAGCAGGCATTGTAACAGCAGAAATTCAGTCTCCCCAAGGTTCTTCGCTGTTTAAATAAGACAATGCAATTCCTCAATAAGCCTGAGAGCTGGAACTACTTTTTCCTGAAATCTTGACTTGATAATGACTTTGGGCTCAATCTTGCAAGGTGCTGAGTGTCTCAGCCCCCACCGACTTTAGAGGTAGGTGAGGCACTCAGCCTCCTTGCATAATCAGGCTTTTAGTTCCAGCAGTTCATCTCACACAGGAAGGTGTGTGTTTTCCTCATGGAGCCTGGGATGAAAAGGTATGTGGGTAAAATGTGACAGCTGCCTGTAATTTCCCCTTCCCATTATGGACTGTAGCATCACTTTTGTTGAAGTGAACTCTGGCAATTTACAAACCTGATAATACAACCTTGTGATTTCTCTTTGAAAATTATATGCCAGATCTAGACCTACTTTTTAGAATAAATCTGAAAGAAATGTTAGCACCTGGAATTAGAACAGAATCACGGTTTTGTTAAAAAAAATAAAAAAAATTCCCAGTCTGCTCTACACACTGGCTTGATGGATACTAAGGGAGCCATTGTGGCTTATTATGTTGCTGACCTGCTAATTAAGGAGGCCTTAAGAAAGAATTGACATAGAAGATGTTTTGTGGCTTATTCTGTATGAGTCCCTGAATTGTCTTTGACAGAACTAAATGTAATACCTTTAAATGTTACACAGTGTATTTGGGATTGTATGATTAATGCAAGGGCTTTGAGACTTGAATTTTGCTTTGCTATGGACTTGTTTGACCTCCCCGTCTCAATTTTTCTATCTCCAGAATTAGTTAAATAAACATGTTGTAGAGCTTAATTAATATTTGAAATGTTTTAAAATCCCTGAGTGAAAAAGATCTGTGAAGCTACCATTTGAGAGCTTAAAACTCTTATCTAAGTGTGCTCATAGTCACTGTTACAGGTGTTACTGTAGTACCTGGAAATCTTAATCATGGATTGGTTAGGCTGGGTGCTGTAAAATACAAACAAGACACCAGTTTACAATAAACTTTTAAAAGTTCATCTAATAAGAAATAGAATATGTTCATCAAAAGCCAAAATAGCATTTTCCTGTATTTTATTTCCTGAAGAAACAGTAGAATAGATGCAAGAATATGGGTTTCAGTCATATGAAAATATTTGATCGGACCCATCGTATTATCTCAGTGGCTACCTCATCCCTTGTAGGATTTGGATATATAGGTTTGAAATAAAGAAAACAGAACAGTACAAAACAGCCCTCTCCTTGTGAGTGTTTAGCATTGTTCAAACAGCAGGGAGGGAGAGAAACTGCACTGAAAGTTTTCCACCTTCAGCATAGCTCCTTGCTCTTACCAAGGCAAGTAGCAGTAGCGAAATCATACAGTCTTTCTACCTGTCAATTCAAAGAAAAATAGATTGCTTGCTAGGGATGGATTACCGTATAGTGAGATTTTAATGAAAGTTTCTGACTCACCTGTGTGTTTTTAAGATAGTGCCATAAACATTACCTCTAACATAGCCAATTGCAAAGTGCTTTTCTTTGATTTTACCTCCTCTAAAATAAGGGTATAAAAATTTCTTTATATACATGAGCAACACAAGCCAAAGTCCCTATCAAAACAGGACATTGCGTTGCTTTTATCTCTGTGTAGAAAAGATGGACAATCAAATCTGTTGGTAAAAGCTGTTAACCATTTAACTACTGGAAGCCATCACATTGAAGTGATGTTACATATCACTTCAATTAACATTGTAATATGAGCTGATACAGAACAGAGTAGTTATTTTTTTCTGTAGCATAAAGCTTGTCTTATATAATCATTACCCATTAACATACTTGTGCTTGCGAAAGTATGATATTTATCATTTCTCATCCTATTCCAATAATTTACTGCCTCAGGAAAAAAGGGCATGAAGATCTTGCTACAGTGCTCGATGCAGCCCAAATGGTATTCCTTCCTTTGATCAGAATAGACTTCAGATTAAGTCCATCGAGAAACTTCTTACTCTCATCCACCGATGACATCTGAAGGGAAGAGGGATGCCACTTCAAAGGATTCTAGTGACGGGCAAATTGTTCTCTACGTAAGTAGGGGCCAGCATATGGTCTTTTGACAGTCTGTGAATTACTGTAAAACATTGCATAGGACATGTTATTGGCCTAATTTTCTTCAGGATTTTCTGAAATCTGTGTTCATCTTTTGCCTGTGAATTGGGATTTGTACTTATGGTACTTCCTATTTTTGCATGGAAAATGAATATGCTAAGCAAAGTCTTTGAATACAGTTAAAGAGCCCAGTAAAAATGACAGCTATAGACAGCATGATTTGAAGGTCATCTCTCCATCTTCCCTCTGTGAGAGAGAATTAAATACGCTTTTAAAAAATGCAGATGCATTTCACTTTGCTTACAACATTTTGCTTTATTATAACTGAGTATGAAAGATTTGAGAATTGTGAGGGACTCTGTCCTCGCCTAAGAATTTTGCAATTTAAGTTGAGGTGTCAAAAACTTGTTGATATAACCTGGTACCTTTCCTTTTTGGTGGAAATGTTAGCACAGCAATTTCTGAGAAAGACAAACCTTCTTGGACCTGTAAAACAAAATAACAGTCTTGTAAACAAGTGTCTGTATGATTGCTCTTGACATTTTAATTTGCCACTTGTTAAAAGTCCATTTTCTTGACCTGAAGAGGCTCAATTTGAATGAATTTGAACAGCGGGATTGCTAAAACTTCTTATAAAATGGCATAAATGATACTGGCCAAGAGGAGGTATTTAATATACAATCGTCTTTAAATAACAATCTGGTGTAATTTTTTGTGTTCAATATTCTTCTAGAGCACATTTCCAAACATATCTCTGTATGTCTATTCTCTTCACTTTTTAATTTACTGTGGTTAGTTAGCACAAACTTGCTCTCAGCTTGTTTTTTAATGGCAGTGCAAAACATCAGTGTACCAGAACCTAGCTATGTAAAAACCTACAGAATGCTCTTAACTGTGTACTTGGTTACCCAGCCCAACATTTGTTAAACGTTCTTGATATTATTTTTAATCTGCCCTATTTTCAAGAGGGATTATGGATAGCGGCGCAGTTTGGAAGTCAGAGGAGAACTGTCAGATGTCAGTTAGGGAAGTGACTTTCAGAGTCTCTCCATGAATACGTATGAATTGAAAAGCAGCACAGAATGGCCCTGGAGCCTAGAATTCTCTATCAGATCCTGCATAGAAGAGAAGCAGAAATAATTCAAGCCTTCACTACCTGCCATGGTTTCATATGGAGGTGATCAGACAGGCTCTCTGCTGCTTATATGATGACTCTGCATTTGGGTAATACTTCAGTTGTCATGTAAATTTTAGAGTAAGCAAATATCCCAACATGCGTTTGACTTGCAGAAGATAAGCTTAGTTTAACAGTATTTCACTCCTTTACGGTAGGAAGATGTATTGTGATGGTAATGATGCTGTGTCTTCTCTCACTAGCTCTACTTCCTTGAGACTTCTGTCTTTGCCAGCTAAGTCTTCCATATTGCAGAATTCACCTAGAAGCTGTGTTTCTGGTAGAGGTAATCACTTTTGATGGCTGTGTGGCAATGTAATAGCTTGGTTAATTGTATGCTGTGCAAAGCTAAAAAGGAGGAAGATATCTGTGTTGTCATTATTCACACGGTATGTGAACCTGTATCAATTGTCTGTGTGTATGTTTCATTTTAAATTGATAGTTCTTTAAATGTTCAGCAGAAAGTGTGATTTAAAGTCAAATTCATCTAGATATGTTTAACAGTGCTTTAAAAATTTTATTACCAGCTGAACTGGTAGCAAAATGGCCATACTGCTTATGATTTGGCTGGTATCCTGACTTTCTTGCTTTCCAGATTATTTTTGGATAGTTTGGCAAATCTGTACTTTCGGGCAGTTCAGCACATCTCCTCGTAATACAACATAAATTGAACTGTAAAAACTAATGGACTGGAATACATCAGGGCTTTAAAGACTTATGGCCAATTCTATATATTTTGTGCAGTGAAAAGAGGCTATCAGCGTCAGGTTTGTCATATGAAAACTCAACCTGAAGTTGAAAAACTATCCAAGCTTTCATGTAATGGCAGTCTGTCTTCACTGGAGAACGACCTGACTTCTCTTGAAATGCAATACTTACAAGTAAATTCTGATTTAAGCCCCCTATTGTTGGGGGCTAATGTTGTTCCTCTGGCTGAACGGTGCTGCGCTAAGGAGAAGAGAGAAAGAAAAAAGGTACTCATTTAGTGAGCAATTCAGCAGAAGAGGCCAAGTGGTAGGGAGACCTTGCCAAGTTTCTGAAGTGGTCAGTAAGTGCTTCTGAAGTTGACTTTGATCCACCTTTGTTCTGCAGGAGCCAAACTTTTTTGAGAAGCAGATGTCCTCTTCTATCTTCTGCTCCACTGCTTGTTAAAAGTGCTAATGTGTCAATATTAAAGAATGTCATCTCGCTGAGCCATAGCCTGCCCAAATGCCAGGTTGGCTCTGCTTGTGCTTTGAGAGTTGGGCAGCCTATTTTTTTAACTTGGTGCTTTGGTGGCAGTATTTCCTTGGGCTACACGAATCTCTAGAATCGGTACTATTGTCATTCTTTATTTGTACATCCAGAGCATGCTAGCTACCTCTAACTTTGCACTTTTGCAAACCACTTTGACAAACAAATGCTCATAATTCCAACCTAATATCATCATATCATATCGTTCCCTTATGTTGAAAACTGTGAAGGACACGAGAGTGAAGGAATTAACTGTTTCATTTTGGAGATGTCATCTCCCTTCATTGGGCCTTTTCCTGCCATATTTGATGAACATCCCGTCTTGACTGTTTTCTTCCCAGTCTTTTGCTACACGTTTTATTGTCAGCAGTCCCTGCCATCTGTGCTCCAAGGGAGGTAAGTCAGCTTGATGTCAGTTATGTGGAAAATTGAGGAAAGGAGGAGATGGCCCCTTACCAGAGTAAGATGCATGCCATCAGTTCCACAAGATCTAAGTCTGCTGTCACAGTTACAAAGCAATTTTTTTTTATTGTGTATGTGGTGTGGGTTTTTTTGTGGTGTGTGGCTTGGTTTCTGTGTGTGTCTCTCTTTTTAACCTGAACACTTTCCAGGAGTGTAAATGCCAAAGATGTAAGTAGAAGTATATATTATGTTCTTACGAGTGTAATAGAAACTCTTCTATTTCTTGCTACTGATCATTTATTTGTACATTGACTTGATTCAGAGATCTGAGTATTTCACAAGTGTAAATGAATTCAAGCTGACTGCTTACTTATTTTAGTTAAATAGTAATTTTATTCATTTTAAAGAGGCATCAGTAGTTTACCACTACTGTTTAACAAGTATTTTCTTAAGCACAAGGGCTACTGGAGCCAGGTTTCCATTAGATTTGTATCTCAGCTGACTGACCTTTTAAATTCAATTGTACTAAGACAGTTGAACCTAAACTTTGACACAGTGGAGGATCAACAACAGCACAACAGACTTGATGTCAGCATTCCTAGTATCTTCTGAATTATGGGTGGCTTCAGTGCCCTGCACCTCTTCTGTGAGGACTTGTGTGTGGTATGCACAGCTGCTTGCCACATCTTGCAAGTGTTTGGGGCACTCAGGTGGGCTATGAATGTGCTGATTGTCCAGGATTGAACTGAGTCAAATGAAGGAAATGTGACTAAATGTTGATGCCATTTCTTGGGTAGTAAATGCAAAATCTGAAGAACAATGGATTCCCCAAATGTCTGTGTTTATCTTTTTCCCATCTCTCCATTCTGTACCAGGAGACAGGGTGGAGAATGTCTTCATGGCCTTCCTCCCCTAAAGATGGCCTACTCCACTCTGACTCCCCAAGGACATTCACTGCGCCATCTCTTTTGGGTATACATGGTTGTCCCATTGTATTCCCCAATCTTTTTTGACCTTTCTTGTTGAATTATGGATATGATAGTGACCTCTGCAGCCCTTCCCCGTATGCCTGCTCCCCTCACAGGCTTTGGCCAGAATGACTTGCTCACAGCAAGCGGGGGGAGTTAGTGTGCCGCTTTGCTTGGTAGAAGAAATGACGGGGAAAGAAGGACTTGGGTGTAAGGTGCTTGTATGATTCTCTGTAAGGAACTGGCAAGAAACCAAGTGATTGGAGTAAAGCTGAGGACACAGTTGTTAAGGCTGAGGAGCGGGCAACCCAATGAGGACTGTAGAGGTAAGGACAGAGCTAGCTGGCTAAGTCCTGGAGGATAGTGGGGTTCAGCAAGGACAGCTTTAAGCAAGGCCTACTTCTCTTCTCTATCAGATAAATACTTTTGTCTTTTTGCTATCCCCCTCCTCTCTTTGGCTCTTCTGAGAAATCGGTCAACTGTACGTGCCTGATGCTTATGGCCAAAATACTTCCTTCAATGAGGAGAGCACATGCCCTGCACCATGCGCTGCATTCTTAGAAGCTGTGCCTCCTCTACCATGCCCAAGCACCGCTAGGCCAGTGCCAACCATCCTCCCCACATGCCAGGACTGGAGACAGCTATTCAGTGAGTGACTGTCCTTCCACCGTGCCCCTTCCCCAGCACCCCCAGCATGGCCTCCTGGAGCATCTGCTGCCGCCAGTCTGCTGAGACAGGCTGTGAAGGGGTGACTGAAGCTTTTCAATGAGCGTGGCATTTGTGTGAGTGCCATGAGCATTCACTGGCTCATGTTTGGAGGCCTGAATATGTACAGCAGCCTTTCTTCAGTGTAGGCATTAATAGAATCGCTCTTCTCTGTGGCAGCATTTAGAGTCACAAATGTTGTTAGATCCCCATCTGAAACCGGCCAGCAGGCGCGGATGTTATGGTTGTAGAGAGGACTGGCAGACGGCGAGCGGGCGATGGGACTGCATACGTCATCTTAGGAAACGAGCCTATAAATGCATTGGGCTGTATCTGATCTCTCTTCTAGCCAGTAGCTCACACGTATTCAGGGAGAAATGTAGAAACTGTTTCTTAAAAAGCGTTTAGATTCTTCAGTCACGTTTTATCAAATGGTTTCTTCAGCTATGTAAATTACTGACTGTGAACAACATCCATCATGCGAAGCACAAGTTAAGCAATTGTTCAACTTGATATAAAAACACACAGAAGGCTACTCACAGATACTACAGAGGAAAGTTAGCAATTTCATTCCAGATTTGTGCATTACTTGGGCTGTGAACCAAATTGTCTGAAGGTTATAATGGCCCTTACTTCAGTGTTACCATGGCACAGCAAGCTAGAGCCAGGAGTTTGCCTCAGCTGTTAGAGAAGGGAAAGAGTTACCAAAAAAGCAGAAATGTTGCCCCCAGCTTACATGTTCAACAGGGGTACAGCAGGAATATTTTAATATCTAGTTTAATATCTTAATATATTTTGGATATCTAATTTTTTGCATTCAGTGTACCTGCCTTGTACTGAGTGTTACGGCTAGTATAAAACACTAAATATAAATTGTGTGGTGTATTATAATACTAATACATTCTGAATTTATTAGTTCTCAGTCTATCCTCAGAGAAGCTGACAATGAATATTAAATAAAACTGCTGTCACAAAAGCATTTCACATCATAGTCTTGGATAATTTGTAATATACTGAATATTTTGCATTTAATGAAAAATTATTGGGTTGCATCTAGTAGTTTAAAAATGAGTTTTGAACTGAGGTAACCAAGACATTAAATGACTTTATTGCAGTAAGTACATAAGGGTATTTTTTTGTGTAAATTCTTTATTTGGTGCAATTCAGACATAACTAATATTTATGAAAGTTACTTGTGCAATGAGCTGTTACTATTAGAGGAGTTCTTTTCTTTGTCTTTATGGTCCATAGATTTGTCTCACTTTAAGGTTTTTTTTGTGTAAATAATTCAAATTATTCTTTTCATTTTAATATGATCTAATCAGTATGTATCATGCATTTTAATGTAATAACAGTTTCTAATTATTTAGAACCATTATTAGTTTTCTGAAATTCAAGGGAATTAAATCAGGATGATTCTAGTTCCCGCTAGCATTGCCAAGGAAGTTCTTAGCACTTAAACCTAATTTTTAAACTTTATTTTCTTAAGGTGTGTTGGAGCCTTGAAACTAAAACTTACTGATTTTCAACATTTTGTTTTATTTTTGAGAATCCTAGTAAACTGCTATTGCTTTGTACCAGTCTGATTACAAGGAATAGTTTTTGACTTTTTTTTTTAATGCAGGGTAGCATGCTTTAAAGATTATTTCCCCTCCCTGTTTTTCCTTTTTGTGGTTTTAAATGTTAGGTTTAGTAAGGTGGAATGTGGGAGACTAAAGACTAAAGTTTCAGGTGAAGTTCAGTTAGTAGAGTGACACAACGCGAGATGTAAAGTCCTGCTTATCTGCAAAGGCAGGATTTTTTTCAGAAGTAATGTAACAGTCTCGCTCAGTTACACACCTTTGCTCTGTCCTCTGTGTATGAAGCCTTTCATTGAAAGAATCTTCATTTTGAAAAGAGAAATATTTAAAAATTGTAATTTTCCAAGAACCGTGATGAAGTGAATTCTTCACTTCTTTATTATTCTCAGTTGGATCTGCATATCTAATTCTTAAAATTTCCATTTTCATTGTATAGCATTAGAATATTGTAAATGCAAAAAAATTCCATGAGATTAAGAAATATTTGTGAAAGAAAACCGCTTTCCAGACTATAAAGTGCAGGGAGACCAGTGACTGTGGAAGTCCACAAGCTGAAAATTAGTAGAGATGGGGAAGTATTCTGGGGATATGTTGTTCTGTACTCGACACTGGCTGAAAACTGGCCATAATTATTGATTTCTAGAGACTAGGTGGAGCTGCAGTCCAAAGCTGTGTGGCCTTTCCTACATAGAACGGGATGGCTCAGACCTACGCTGAGCCTATTTTGGGCGTAGGCCTGCGTGCTGGTGTTTTCACAAGCAGGCCAATTTTTATGAAGTAGACTTTTCTCCTGTAAAGTCAAAACCTGAAGACAGGTTGTGGTGGACTGACCTTTTTGGCGATCCTGAAGAGGCAGGCTTTGTGAATTCATTTGAAATGAAGGGCTTGAATGGTTGAGAACATATTTAGGAAACTGAAGAGTCCGTGAGATCTGACTAGAGAAAAAGAAACCATTTATTAGGGACTTAACGGGATTTATCTGTATTACTGTACAGCTGAAAAAAAAATTGAATATGTGCCTACAGTATATAGCCTTGGATCCCTCTGGTTTGACTTGGAAAGCTGGGGAATTGAGCAGAGGTGTGAAGGCAATGTGTATAAACAAGTTAAACCACCAGTATGCCATCTCCCATTGGGGCTGTAGTTGCCTTAGATCACTGTAACTGAGTACTTCGATAAGGATTAAGCTACAAGAATTTAGGACCACCAAATAAGATCTGTATAAATGACTTAACATTCTTGAAAATCAGCACTGGATTAACAAAATAAGTTGGTTTGCCCTCGCTTAAGTCCTTCTGTAGGAAACCTTTTGGACGTCCTCTGCTCAGACTTTAATCCCAGAAGGATGCTCCTTAGTTTCCATGTATGCAGCAGAATTCATACTGTCCCAGGACAATATTTTAATACCAGTTTGTTTAATGTACTTCGGATGTGGTTAGAATTGAAACATACTCTCTCAATTCATCAGCACTGTTTTTCATTTGTAACAGCCTAGAGCTTTGGGGATTTCAGAAGAATTTGCTTTAGCTTTCTTTTTCATTAGAATTTATTCGCAGCTGAGGGAAATTCCAACAACAGCCAGAAGCATCATCATATAAATGAATGGGTTGATCCCACTCCCTGACCTGGCACAGCTTTGAGGCAAACTTGTTAAATCCTGGCAATACAGGTGTGCCTTTTGCTTCTGATTTTTCCAGTTTAATAATGAGAAACTGTGAGGTCATAATTTACAAATGCAAAACACTGATTAGCTGTTTTAATTAAATTAATAACACCTTAATATGCTTTGTATGCTTTTCGTAGAAAGACTGATTATTTCATGGCTTCAGGAAACATGAGGGATTTTTTTTCCTTGAGACAGTGCTGTGTGCATGTGCTAGGAATGTGAATCCTGGGGGTGAGGCTGGTAGATCCGTCAGGCTCTACAAGAGGTCTGGTGACTGCTTCAGGTTTGGCCTCTGTCAGCTCCTCCTTTCCCTCTGTTTTTTAGCACCGTGACTCTATTGAACTGCATGAAAGAGGGATACACCTTCGCCCAGCTAGTCTACCATGGATCTGCGTTTTGCTGACAAGGGACACTTCTGTTTCAGAAATTTTCCAGGTGAATCAGAGAATTGCCACATTTGTCGAGGATGCCTGGCGGCCCACTGGAGCTATTGGGCAGCATTATCTGAACAGACCTGGGGAAATCCCAGACATTTCTATACTGTGCATGCCTATGGTTTCAACCAACAGGCTTCTGATTCCCTTCTGGAGGGCTCCATCTGTAAACCCTTCCTCTTGCAGACCTAAGTTTATAGGGCTTGGACCAAAGCCATCGAAGAGGGGAGATGCCTGCAGTAAGGGCTTATCGGGTTTGGGCAGTTGGCAGGAGAGAGTGGGAAGCTTAATCGGACTGTTAGAAATCATCTTCAAAAAGTCTGTGCAGTAACACACTTTGTTCTACGAGAATGTAAATTTTTATTTAGTCATGCAGTTACTATGTCAGTCTGCGAGGTGCCAAGGTAGGGTGGTCTGGCTTTAAAACTTCACCAAAATTTTAGGAATTATTTAGCTTACAGTACTTACAGGCATTCCGTAGATATGAAAACTTAAAGATGTTGCCAGCTGCAATTCTGTCAGAACTCTTCTACATCTCCTCATACGTTTTTTCAAAAGGTGCATAGCATCAGCTCAGCTCCTCTTACGTGGCAGTCCATTAGACTTCTAACAACACTGAGCATTTTAAAACCCCATTCATTCTCAGAAAAAGCTACTTTGCTGATAGCATCCTGTTTTCGAACGTAGACGAGGCTGAAGTAATTTCATTGCATAACCTGTCACTTAATGGCTACAATTAGCTGAATGAAATTTCCCACAATGGCTGGAGTTAAAGTTCTAATGATTTTGCTCTTGGCAAAACGCACACTTTCCCCCTAAGATTCCATAGTTGATTATTAAAAACCTAAGCCATCATTTAGACTTCCCTGCTCATATCTATCATAAAGAAAAATAACATTACATATGTTTACTGCTGTCACCTGCTTCCTTCCCACAATACATGTGTTCTGCAGGATATTAAAAAATCTATGATGCACAAGTGAGTCGTAACAAGAAAAGCAATTACATCTCTGTCTTTATTCAGAGCACATAAGGTATTGGGCTGTTCAGACAAGGATATGACATTTTCAGGCAGACAATGTTATTGTTCCCCACACTGTGCAGTTTAGGATTTTTAATAAGAGCTTTCTCTTGAAAGCCTTTCTAAAATATTTTTACATCTGTTCAGCTTGAGCATTCATGTGTGAAGGTACAGCGCAGGTGAACAGGGTTACCCAGAGCGGTAACTGCTCCTGTCCGTGTAAAAGAGAAGCTCTCGGCTTTTGGGGCTATTGCTTGCACTGTCCCATTCAGAGATGAAGCCAGTGGTGGGGCTGTTAATGCAGGGAGAGTTTCTTTTTTACTGGGGTATATTCTCAGATCTGATCTTGCAGACTTCATTCACCACTTGAAAGTGTCAGGAATAGGGGATTATATATGGGAAAACAATCTAAATATATTTTGCATGTACAGATATGCTTTTCTAAGAGGGATCTACTGCATAGGGTTGATGTCATCTGGACTCATTCGCTTCAGCTCTTAAGACAATGAAATCAAGGAAGACCAGCAGCTCACAACAGGAGCAGACCCTCTAGCTGTTGAATCTCCTGTAAGTTTGAATAGTTCAAATGCAGTTCCCCCAACAGGGCCAGTGGTAGTAGAGGGGCTGCTGAGTAATTCAGTGCTCTAGTCTGGGGCACACACAGGACAGAAAATGACTCTGAAATTATCTCTGGGTTGTGCTGACCAGCTGCAGCCTTACCATAGGTGTCTCCAGGAGCAGAGGGGGAGACTGGAGAGCTGTGAATGTCATTTTTCCATTATGTGAAGCATTTTCACCATTTCCAGAGCTGTCTCTGCTGTCACCTCTCTAAGGTCATGTAGGTGTTTTGTGGCTCTTGGCCATATGAAGACATGTGGTTTACATGTCAGGAAACTTGACTGTCCCAGTCTAGTACCTTGAGGAGGGTGCGATGGCATAATTTGCTTCTGTAGTGTTCCTTTCTGCATCATGTGCTTGGGCCAGGTATCTTTCTAGTGAAAAGTCCTGGGACCTGAGAAAGCAAACAGAGGAGCTGCATTTCAAATTTGTATCTTCTAACTGATAATTTAGTAGTTGTCTCAACTGGGCATTTTCTTTTTCGGAGGGATAATATTTTGTCTGCAGAAAAATGTAACTATCAATCACAAACTGCTTGCTAATACAGGTAAGTGAATAGTTCTAACAAAGTGGATAAAAATGTATTAGAACATTTCTGAAATGAAGCATTCTGACTTCTCGTGGGAGGGTACAAATATAAAATTCCTTATGAGATCAACATACGAAGTACATAATGAATGCATGTCAAATAAAGAGTTTCGGTTCAGAAGCGTCTCTTGCAGTGGTGTTTTGGCAATGTGACTTGCTGTACCTGGTTGCACTATCCAAATATGTTACTTGCAGAACACAGTACGTGGTCCCGTACACGGGCATTTTCTCAAATACTGGGGTGATATTCCATAATAAGATAAACCATCTGACATTTCATAAACTTCAAACCAGAATGTGTTTGTGTGTGAATGCTGGCAAAACAGTTAGAGGGGAGGAGTAATAGTCCGTCTTTCCTTATTTCCTTGAAGTTGTATTGATCAGCTCAGGCCCAGCCATGTACCGTTCTCACAGTTTCAGATTTCTTCTCTTCCTTGCTTGAATGCACCACCAAAGGAATACGAGAAGCCTTTTTATAATACATTTGAGAGACTACAGCTTTTATCTTGGTCATATTTAAACCTTTGCTACATAGTATATATTAATTTTACCTGTTTTACTTTTAAAATCATGCCTTCCCTCTGTTGTTGGTCTCTATATGTTTAGACTTCTTAGTGTATGTATGTCTGCTTTCTTTATGGTCGTTAAATGTAACAGGAATTATATAGTTTTTTCCAGATACTGAAGCAATCTGTTAATAATGGCAATGCTTGGCCTAGTCCACTGTAACGTGGGAATTTCTGTGTTTTCAGTGGCCCAGTATTTCTACTTGAAAAAATTCCTTTTGCAACACAACTGGAGATTCTGCAGGAGAGCGCAAATGTATTTTTGTAAAATTTGCATACGTTTTTTTCAGTTTTTGAGGAGACTAAATAAAGGGGCCTGGGTAAAATATACCTATTGACAAACATCAAGAGAATGTTTTCAAATTATTGTTGAAAAGAATGTTCAAATTATTATGATATTCATTGGAATAGCTATAAGAAGCCAGTGGAAACAATTCTCAAGTGTTCTTTGAATCCTCTACAGACTGACAGAGACATTTTGACGTATTTTACTGTGTAGCTATGATGCATCAGCCAAACAGTCTAACACGAAAGCCAGAGTTTTTATGTATGTTTGGGTCAGTGCAGGTTAAGCCATCAGAGTCTGCTTTTGAACTGTATCATTACTTACAGCACCAAGTGTTACTGAGTGTTGGCTAAAATTGCTGTTAGATGTTGAATTAATAGCAGAAGCTAAAGTTGCTAGTTTATCATGCGGACATTAATGGCTCGGTGGGATCATATTTAAAAATATATATGTATATAAAAATAATGATTCTATTCTTTTTATGCAATTTTCAAAGCAGCCTGTAGACATCAGACTGTGTTGCTCCCCAAACGGGGGTGGGGGGAGACAAAACCCAAAACTAAACAAAACTTGCTTAAATTGTGGTGTTATATATAAGCAGGGCATAGTGTGGAAAAAAAATAGCCTGTATGTATATTTTGCCCTTTACAGATGAATAAATTAAATGCCTTACTGCAAGCAGTTTTTGGTTGCTCTTAGGATACAAAAAAAAGGGGGAAAATAAAGTCCAACATCTGCTTGGTTGTTCAGCCAAGAACTTGCCTTTAAAGCACAATTGCAGGAAAAAGCCCGAGTGCTAAGGTCAGCAAGCAGAACAGACATCACTTCCCAGTGGATGTGTAGGTGTACTGGTATTTTAAGAACACGTAAATCTCTATGTGAGATCTTTTTGTTTCTGCCAGATACCAAGATTTTTGAAATGAAGAAATTGTTACGTTTTTCCATTGCATCCCCCGTCATTTGATTCTGTATTTTTCGCGTGTCTGGGGGACCCTGTCTTTTTGCGGTGTCAGGGCTGGGGGAAGCGCGCTCCCTGAGCTCCCAGGGCACCATAGCTCTCTCTGCGACCATGGCTCAAAATGAGGGAAAGAAAAATAGTCTTGTCCATAAGTATAAAATGCTGTGGTATTCCTCTTTCAATTTAAACCTTGCTATTAGTTGTTCTTCACCAAGACAGGGTATTCTGGTCTTCAGTGGGTGACTTTCTCAGCTGTGGGGTGAGCAGGAGGGCGTCAGAGGAGAGCGAGGCGCATTGTGTACTGGCTTGTGTTGTTTCCGAAAGCCTTGTGAGAGCCCACCAGCAGCGTGGGGGTGCTGCTCAGCATGCCGGCGTGAAACATCCGTATGGGGGGGGCACTTTGCCAGTTTGAAAGACTATCCTCGAGCAGAGCTGTGTAGTGATGAAGCCTGCTTGAGGGCATTTCAGCTTGTTTCTCCATTTGTGTTTAAAGCATCTTGTGGCTTTGAAAGTGCAATGTGAACATAAACCACTAGTAACTAACTTTCCTAACTTTCCTTTCCTCCCCATAAAGTCACAGCAATTGATGAAAGCAGTGGGGTTTTAATGTTCTTGCCAACTGGTGTTGCTCATAAAACAGTGCTGCTGTTCAGCTCTGCCTGACCTTGAGCAACAGTTGTTCGGGCCCTCCTTATGCTGCAGAGTATGCGAGTCTCGCGGGGCATACTGCTGCACCTGCCACGCGCTGCCGCGCACCCCGATGGGCACTCGCCAGTTTCAATTGGGAGGGCCTTGTGGAGCTGGGATGGATTTTCAGGCAGCCGCTCTACAAACACCAAGAGCTGAATTGGAGGAATCTGCTTTCCATCTCTCCAACCCTTCTAATGTTTGTGGAAAAACGAACTTCTATCAGGTGCTGATTTTACTGCTTTTTGGCTTGGTGTGCAGCCTCTCTCTTCCAAGATGATGTCTGTAAGTTCAGCATTAAGCATATTTTCTGTACAGTAATAACAAAAAATATTGTAGTCTGGTGGTGATATGACTATAGTGACCTTATATGTCTATTGAGTACTACACTTGGAGCAGTTTGAATCTCCTCTTGGCTCAGTAATGCAATGTAGTGACAGTTTTTACATTCACTCCAGCCTTTGAGTTTAATGCTGCATTCACAGTTTAGCAAGCTACTGGTGATATAGAGAGAACACAGTGAGTAAGTGATGGCGACCCCAGAGCAATGAGGAGACTGTTCATATCAACAAAACTATTAATATAAAATCACCTTATAAGAATAATTTATGAATTTAATTTAGCTTTTCTTAATTTTTAATTTCCTAACAAGAAACTAGTCTATACATGTTTAATAAAGGTCTAATTCCTATAAATCATGTAGCTGTATTTATTTTAGGATGTCAGGAGAACTTGATTTTAAAACAAAACTGTCTCTTAGTAAAATACTATATTGATAATCCATGCAAATATGAAGTAGTTGTCTTTGGGGAAGAATTCAGACAGGTAGATTTTAGGATTGAAAAAATCCTGTATGAAAATGGCCTGACATCTGCCATAGAAACACTTATCTATTGGTGAATTGGAAACTTAGTTTGCAAGTGAAAAAAACTGAAAATTTTGCAAGTCTGTACCAAAATTATTCATATTGAATATAAAACCAAAACAAAACAGTTCTGGGCACTAAACTCTAGAGCTTGCATTTTCACCAAGTTTGTATCAGAATCCAGCTCAAACAGTTTATGTTGCCTAAGTCTTGTTAATAGTCTTGTCTTGTTAATAGTTAAAAGGGCAGAAAATTTAAACAAAGCCTCATAATCGATCCTTTGGGAGACCTTTCTTCACATAGCCCATGTAGGAACCTAAAATGGGAAGAAAGGTCTATTAAACATGTTAGCTGATATAAAAAATGAAGGCTGGAAGACTAAGGAATGGAGATACTGAGGAAAAAATCTAGAAGCTACAAATAAAGTGGACATTTTTCTACTTTTAATAACATACTTTGCCTGATCAAATGGGGACAGAGTATAAATACAAACCATGCCCCAGGGAACTGCTCCAAAGACTACTGAGGCATAGGTACTGTTTTGCCTTTATATAGCTTAGGGTATGCCCCATGTACCACCCCCCCAGGCCAACTAATATTTTTTTTTTTTTTTAATTTCTTTGTGTTCTTTGTTAGTGACAAAGACAGGTGTTGAAGTTTAACCGTGTTGCTGATGCTGGCAGATTTTTAGCTGTGAGGAAATTGCTGCTCTCAGATTAGTGTTGCCTTAAGAATCACAAAGTACTCAACGGAGAATATCAGAAAAGTAAGATGCAGACTGATAGCTCAGTACTGTTGTTTGAAATGGTTTCAAGTACGGAAGCTTCTACAGTGTGTGTGAGTGCCCACACATGCATATGGGAGTGCACCCATGGGTGCATGCAAAGTGACGTTTGTGCGTTAATTAGACAGGCTCCACATTTAGCTAAACATATGGGACAAAATTTCCAGCAAGGTAAATTATGTTACAAAGTATGATCCTGCTTCAAAGCACTGACACCTGGTCTGCATCCCAGTGGGGGAAAACCTCTTGGAAATTACATTAATGGACTGAACAATAGTCAGAAGGAGAACATCATTTATTACGGCAAGAACTGGGTAATGCTATCTCTCTGACTTCCTGCTGTCACTCTATTTACTCTAGCCTGTTGGTGCCTAAGTGGTGATCACTTGAGGCAATACATTACGACTTGAAAGGAACAATATATTTTACAATTAGGTTAGCAAACACAAGCAATGGTATTTCTCCCTGTTGATAATTACAAATCAATTATCTTATATGTTTTAAAAAAATGATAACTCCCACGGTGTTTTTGCGAAGCAAATGTTCTCAGAAAGATATGAGATCTTTAGGGCTAAGTACTAGAACATGTGCAGTGGTTAGCAACAAAAATGTTTTAACCCTGAAGCAATCCTTCTGTGAAAAATAGATTAAATTAAGGTCAGCTGGAGCAAACTGCTGCTAAACATGGTTAGTGTAAAAGAGAGCATCTTCAAGGAGGCAGCTAATGGGACTGAATTTTTATTTCTAATGAACTGAAGATCCAGGCTCTGATGCAACGTTTTATAATCTGTTTATTGTACTACAGGGTTTTTTCCTCAATTCCATGAGCAACATTGCAAGTATGAAACAAACTGTTTCATAATAAACCAGTGACACGAGCCTGATTTCCACAAATCGTTATTTCTGTTACAAGTGATAGTTGAGTTATTTTATTTGTGAAAAGGAAAAGCACTGAAATTATTTACTTTAGCAGTATATGTAGGCTCATAGAATTAATTCTCAAATAATCATAGTAAATCCATTCTCTAGTATTGTATATGTAACCGTAATAATGGAGAGATGAGAAAAGATGAGTAGTCTTTCTGAAAAATAAAGACCATTTATTGTAAAACAGTTGCATGAGAGATGCCTGAAACGAGCTGAAGAGGCTTCCTGCTTGTAGAGCGCGGCTAAGTAGGTGTGCCTGGAGCATCCTTGCTGGTCACTAGTCAAAACCACCTACCAGAGGAGCTCCCTTATGATGTAAATCAGAGAGATATTTGATATGTTCCTGAATATTTCCTAGCTTTGAACAGGTGTAAATGCTCCATTTCACCCATGTTTAAAATTTTGTTTGTACTTTTAAGTGTTTGGTATAGCTATGATGACTCGGTGTCTCGCTTGTTCTCTCAGTTTTTCACTGATGCTCTGTTGTTACGTTTTTTGAAGGAAGGGTAGACAGGCTAGTTACACATAGTAGTGTTTTATTGCCATTACTGTGAGAGTATGCTAGTAATTAATCAAAATGTTGGGTTTGTACTAGAATTTAAATAAACATGGACAATGTGTTTTTAAAAAAACAAACAAACACCAAACAAACAAAAACCATACACCAACTTAATTTCTATATGCAAATATCGTGCTTGCAGGTGCAGGCAAGATAATTGTGCGTGGAAATAATCACATCTCATTTGCATGTATAATTTGTATATACAGTAATGGCATATGCATATCTACTGGTGCAAAAACTTTTTTGGAATCCAGATAATTACTTTTGCATTGGTTAATACCTGGAAGCATTTTCTCTTTTACAGTGTCTTTTTGCCCTAGAGGATCTTACAATAACATAATGCATGTATGATTGCATATGTGATTATTCTTTCATAAACAGAACTGGGAAAGGTTATGTCTGAAAATCTCCCACATACTGCAAAAAGTTCCTTTCATTTTCAGAAAAAGGAAAATATGCATGAGGAAAGCACCATTCCACAATGTTCTCCTGCTTTGGCTTGGGAAGTGAAGGCAAAGAGGAAAGAGAAAGAAGCTCTGAAATGGAAGAGGAAAGAAACCCAAGCTGCTAGGGCAAGTGGCCCTCAGTGAAACAGCATCCCATTTCATGATGTAAGCTGCTGATATTGCAGCTTTGTGGCATTTCCCATCAAATATGACAGGCTTTATAGCAGCTCTAAATTAGAGTATGAAGGAAAGTACAAATGGTTAGAAAGTGAGTGTAGCGGACAATTGCTGTAGAGCTTGTTGTCACTTTTAGTCTTAGTGAAGCCTAAATACTATATTATTGTCTGTTTTGTTGACAGCACCTGCAAAAGCAAACTGAAAAAGTCTTCACTTTTTCTTTGACACTGAAGTATTATCTATGTTAATTTTCCGTGTTTTGCTTCAAAGGATGGATATAAAACTGTACTTTCATACTGCAGCTTTCAACTGCATGGTTATTGTCTAGCGATTAGAGTTTGGGATTAAAATGAGTCAAAAATGCACCAAAGTGCTGCTTTGGCTCCTGTTACATCTACGCAAAAAGAATGTGAGTCCTTTGATCATTTCTGCTGATTAGTAATTTTAGATCTGTTTTGTGTGTGTGTCTGAGAGAGAGAGTTGAAAGCACAGATCATCTTCAGCACCTAATAACATTATGTGTTATACTTGCGATAGAATGCGATATATTAAGTGGGGCTTATGCTAAATACATTTATTTTCATAAGTTTTGCTGCATGGTAACCTTATGATTTGTAGTTCTTTTCTGGATGGGAATAAAATTCTAATGTAATTAAATAGCATTTAGAATAAACTGTGGTGATCTGATATGCAACGTTTGGAATGAAGTGAGCAACACAGCAACTGACCCAGTCAGAGCCGAGCCGAGCTGGGACCGGTGGGCAGCACAATACATTCGAAACCAGCTAGGGATGTGCATTGAGAACAGCAGAGGATTTGCTAGCCATAAAGCTGAAATAACAACGGCCTGGGTATAGTTGCTCAGAATCTTGTTTAAAATGAGATCCTTACAAAAGCACACCATTTCCATGCTTGCTGTTACTTTAAATAAAATTTTTACACTAATTTTTAATTGCAGAAAGGGCTTCCTTTGGGTACTGTGGTTCTGAAAGATTATTTATGCAGTTGGTGTCCAGAATCAGTAGCTAATACCTTTAACATGCTTTTTTTTTTGACATGCACATCTTTCAGTAAAATGGCGTCTTTCATGTGGCATGTGCTGTGGAAAGTAGGAAGAATCTATCAGAGAGAGATTTGAATCTTGGTGGGGACACCTTCCCCCTTAGAGTTAGACTTTACTTTTTCAAGGGCCTAAGAGCGTCTTTTAGGCCCATGTGTTGTCTGTGCTGTTGCCTTTTAAAGAGTTTTTAACTTTCACTTGTTTTAGGAGAATCTGGTGAGAGTTCCTGGGCACATCAACACATTCCTGTTGCTTGGATTGAAATGTGGGCAAGTTGATGGTTTAAATTAAACTGAGAAAGGGCTCTTTACATAATTTCATTTATTTATTTCTCTCTATATTATTGGGTTTCTGGGCCTACTACAGTTTATTGACTACATAAAATACAAAATCTGGTGAACTTTATGATCCAGCATAAAGTCAGTGTGTCAGATACGTGAAATGAATGCTGCTGATTTGTGTAGGAATTCAGAATACACAGTGGGAGTACTAACAAATCTGAAACAGCAGAATTCACTTTAAAAGATCTTTCCCTTAGAGTATGGAAAAATCTAGAAAGTTTGACAGTATGAGGAATTTCATTATAATTCGCTCTTTCTGTGACAGTTGACTCACAGGCTCCCATCATGATCTTGCTGTGCTAGCTGAAGTTTCTGAGTTGAAGAGCTCAGGCGTTTGGAGCAGTGTATGGTGTGAAGCGACACGATGCTTGCATATGCAGGTCACATATGTGCAGTATTTTTGCAGCCTGTATTCTGTACACTTGAAATTCTGTATGGGTGGATTCAATTCATTAATAGGTTACTCATCATTTATGGTCAAGTATTTGCAGGTCCCCTAGAGTTTACACTCAGGAAGCATAGCGGACATCAAAAATAAGGCAGCTGAACAGTTTTACTATTCATCTTTTCCTGTGTGTCTTCAGCTGAACAGAAGTGATGAGTTGTCCACAAAATAAAATGTCAGTTTTTATTTATGTTAGTCTCGGAGGTAAGAAGCCAGCTCTGCCAGCATCTCGGTAGAACAGAACCCTTATTTTTCAAATATGAGAATGAGTCCCTGGGGATAGCATACATGAGGAAGAGGAAGGACTGTGAGCAGCCCTCCTTCCCTTTGGGATGCAAGAGCTCTCCTAGCACGTGTTCCCAGCATTGTCAGTTTGGTGGAAGAGAACCCACGCCTGGGACTCTGGCACAGCAAAGCACAATAAGATTAGAGAAGTACATATAGACAGTTTAAACTAATACAAGGCAGCAAGCTGATTATGGGCTTGTGTTAATTCATTGGATTCAAATCAAAATGTCTTAGAATCTAGAAGACCTGCTGGGTTTAGTAGTATGGATTACACTGAAGATTATTTCTAGCAGTAATATATATAGTCTGGATCTGTTGTATGAATGCCCACTTTGTCATTTCTAGAGAAATGACAAGTAACTCTGGGAAGAGTTATGTTATCTATCTGCTCAGTCTGACAGGAACAAGAATAAAAGTGTGTGTGTGTTGGTTGGTTGGTTGTTTCTTTCCAACTGAACATGTGATGTACAAAAATCAAATCCAGAGTTGTGTAATGAAATGCAGTAACAGAAGCGCACCACTTGTATAGCATACGCACTTGGCGAGTGAGCTTAACATTATAGTAAAAGAAGTTATCAAAGACATCAACAAAATTGCTCTTAACTAAGAGCTGTACAATCAGTAGAGTTTGCTATTTCAGCTTGCTAAAGGGGCGTGTAGTTTTCAAATAGGAATAGCTTTTGTGGTAGAGAGCAAAAGGATTCCTGAGAACTGTTACTGTAATTTCCCATGAACTTTCTCAAGGCCAGTCAGTTGTACCCATTACTGTAGGTTTCTTTCCTCTTCACTGACAACTGTTTCTTCATGCTCAGAAAGACCCTTGCAAATACAAGTTAGATGACCTCTTCTGGCTCTCAGTCATATTAAATTTCATGCTTTTATCAAAGAAATTCATTATCCTTATAGTTAAGATCTAAAGAATAACTAGCAGCTTTTTGGAATTAGGAAGCAGTCTTGTGTTATATCTTAGGCTGCACTTTTAACTTGCTTTATATGCTTTGACGTTTTATTTTATTTAATATTGTAGGGTGCCCCAAGGTGCTTTAACCTGAAGGCCACTATAAAAATAAAGTGATAGATGAAATGCTTCCCCAGGAGCATTTTGGGAAAACTGGGCTATCAGGTCATCGGTACATAGGGCCAATAGTTAAAATATACAGTAAAAGCAGTTTCAGTAACCTACTGAAAATGCATCATTTATTCTGGCTTATCCATCACACTGTGCAAAGAGAGTTCCTGAAACCGTCACAGCTCCTCTTTCTAAAAATGCGCATGGAGACATTCTGCCTCCCAAAGTGAGGGGCTCGATACAGAGTGAGAATCATTTGAGGGAAAGTTAAAAGCAGAAGGGAACAACGATTGTCATAGCTGAGAATTGTCCTGTTTATTGAACTTTTAGTTTTCATACTTAAATTGGGGCAAAAGACGAGTTGAACTAGCACTGGTGCAAGGATTGTGTAATAGGAATCTGTATCAAAGCCTAAATGATGCCTGTAAGTCCTGTGTAATTTTTTCAAGCTGTTTTGCTCTTGATTTGTCTCACCCAGGATGCAGCATGCAAGCTGCAGCCGGTGCAGTTCTTCAGGTGACTCCTGAAGGGCTGATCTTTTCTCTCACGCTACTGAAATCTGCAGCTGTGGGAGATGAGAAGCACAGCTAACGTCCAGCATAGGCTGTAGAGAACCTGTGCATGGCTGAAGTCTGCAGATGTCCTTTTACTATGCTCAGAAGAGCACTTGTGGTTATCTAAGACCCGTTATATCTGCTTCTCGGCTCTGTTAAGATAACTGCGGGTGAGCGCCTATGCTCTTGTGATACAGGGCACAACGGGTTTGCTTGATACATGCCACCCCCACACCCCCTTAAGATTTCACTGGGGAAGGGTACTAGAGTTTTAGCTTTCCGGTATACTGCTGCACTTACAAGGAAATATTTCTAGGTGAGGTGAAGAGTAGCTAATATATAGAGATGGGTGACACTTTTTAAAATCATTTCTGTAAGTCTCAATAAAATAGATTACTCTGAGCTCTACAATGCTTTGTAAGAAAGAAAATAGCCCAGCCCTCCAAACCCCAACCCTAAATAGAGATTGTTCTATTGTATTTTTACAATTAAGATAATAGTTTATGATTTTCTCCTTCTTTTCTTAAGGAAAAATAATCATTCGTACAAAACCTAGTTATTAAGAGTCCTAAGTGCTGTCGTTGTATAGCTTTTTATATCCTCAAAATAAAAATGGGAGGCAGAGCATTTGTAAGTGCTTTAATAACTGGTTGTCACTTGCTAAAGAATGGACACCAAGAATATCAGCTATTCACATGCAGAGTCACTGAAAGGCTTAAGAATGTATAGTAGTTATTAATTTCAATCTAAAGAACCAAATTTACTGACTGGTAATGAAACCAGCTTTCTGATATGCAGGAAACAAACATTTGCTGTGGGGATACAGTGTTTCAGCTTTGGGCAAATCCTCTGAGGTAGGATTATACACACTCTGTCCTTTTAAAATACGTTTCTCCTCCGTTCCATGTTTGTGTCATAGCTGTGTAGGTGGAGATAAAGCGTATTTTTAAAACTGAAAAGTTATTTTATTCAAAGAAACTCACTGAGTCACAATACCAACTGACTTCTGCTTTGTTAATTCTCAAATCAGTTTGGTAGCATCATCTTCAAAATTCCTGTATTTATATACTTTTATTTTTTGCTTATATATATGATTACATATACCTATATGCATATAAATAACTTCTAGTATTATGTTATCTAATAAAAACCTCCTGAAGGCTTAAAAATTCAAACCAGCTCTTCATTACTCATGGCAAAGCATTTCTTTCTTGCATATCTGAATGCTGAAAGTTTCATTACCAGTGTGTGAATTTGCTCCTTTAGATTTTCTTTTAAAAAAAAAAAAAAAATTAAATCAACAATGTGGAACACTTTGGAACGGCTTTATTTTGTTTTACAGTGTTGTTAGTGTACTGTGAAATATCACATCGTATTAACTTATTTTTTTCTGGCTCACTCGCTTTAAGGTAATAGGACAAAATGCAGCATAACCTGAACTTTAAGCACATGATATAGTTTAAAATCTTTTTTTCCTATAAATAGTAGCTATCACCAATGCACAGTATCTTAAAGTGATGCAGTAGTTCATCTTGAATTCTCAAGGGATGGTTCGCAGTGATTGACTTTCTGCATTACTATCCAAACATCACAAACTATGATTCAGATTTTGCTTTCAGGGTCTTGCCTTTAGAAAATAGCCTATCCCATAGACAGTCAATCAATTCTGTGTACTGTAATTGTGTTAAGACAGCATTGCAAAAATCTGTTTACAGCTATCTGTCCATCGATCCAGAAACAAAGCAAGGACTGAAAAACAAGAACAACTGTCAAAGCCTAAATGCTTCCTTGCTGATTCTTTTAATACATAGGGTAAGATCCAGAGATACTGGTAACTATTATAAAGGCAGTACCTGCGAATTCCTATCAGGCAGTAATACGTTAAATTACTCCGGAAAGGAGGTTGTAGAGAGATGGGGGTCGGTCTCTTCTCCCTAATAACAGACGACAGGACAAGAGGAAATGGCCTCAAGTTGTGCCAGGGGAGGTTTAGATTGGACATTCGTAAAAATTTCTTTACCGAAAGGATTGTTGGGCATTGGAACAGGCTGCCCAGGGAGGTGGTGGAGTCCCCATCCCTGGAGGTATTCAAAAGACGTTTAGATGTGGTGCTAAGGGATATGATTTAGTGGTGGACTTGGTAGTGATAGGTTAATGGTTGGACCCGATGATCTTGGAGGTCTCTTCCAACCAGAACAATTCTATGATTCTATGAAATGTCAGTGTTAATTTCTACTCTGACAATACAAATGTACTGTGAGATTTTGTATTTCTGTATATGGCATTACTTGATGAGATTTACAGAGATCTTACTCTGGAATCTGTAGCCATGGTTATACTTTAAGCTACAGTATTTATTGAATTTCACCTACATTGAACAAAATGCAAATTGTACGAGCTGGGGTAGGATGGACCTCAGACTCTTGTGAAAACAGTGAGGGATGGAGAATTAGCAGATCAAGTTGCTTATGATTAAGCACACATTTAAATTCTCCTTAATTTACACAGTGAAAGTAATGTATCACAGGTGCTTCTTGGGGCAGGGGGAGTCTATCATTGCCAGATACTGGGAAAGGGGGAATATGCTGAAAAGGAGATGGAGACTTTCATATTGGCCTTGTAACCCCAAGTTTTCCAGGTTTCTTTTCAGTTGCTTTCTTACATTTGACTAGGATGGACAAAAGACTCCCAGAGCACTTGCACGACAAAGGACCCTAGGCTTGAGGGTGCAGCAATGAGTGAATAATTTATAGGAAAATGCAAAGGAACACTTCTTTGATGCCATTTTCTCTGTTATAGTCAAAGATTCTGCAATTTCTCCATATTTATTCATTGTTTTAATATATATTATTTAGTGATTTTCCTGACCTTCTGTCCTGGTTTCAGCTGGGATGGAGTTAGTTTTCTTCCTAGTATCTGGTATAGTGCTGTGGTTGGGATTTAGTATGAGAATAATGTTGATAACACACTGATGTTTTAGTTGTTGCTAAGCAGTGCTTATACTAAGTCAAGGACTTTTCAGCTTCCCACGCTCTGCCAGCGAGGAGGGGCACAAGGAGCTGGGAGGGGGCACAGCCAGGACAGCTGGCCCAGGCTGGCCACAGGGATATTCCGTGCTGTGTGGTGTCATGCTCAGTATAGAAACCTGGGAGAAGCTGGCTGGGGGGTGGTTGCTGCTCGGGCATGGACTGGGCATCAATCAGTGGGTGGTGAGCAGTTGCATTGTGCATCGCTTGTTTTGTATATTCTTTTATCATCATTATTATTACTGTCTCTTCCTTTGCTATCCTATTAAACTGTCTTTATCTCAACCCACGAGGTTTTTTCTGATTCTCTCTGCCATCCCACTGAGGGGTGGGAGGGGTGAGCGAGCATCTGTGTGGTGCTTGGTTGCTGACTGGGGTTAAACCACACCACCTTCATCCTTTGGTCTGAACCATGCTGCTTAATTTTGTGCAGATCGACTCAAACACTTCCCCTGCAAATATGAAGCATGGCTTTGAAATTTTCTGGATGTGAATGCTCAGATACTGTGGTGAGAAGGGTAGGCTGATAGACCTTTCATATTTCAAGGGCTTTTGATAAATCTAGTAAAGTTGGTTTGGACATCTCAACTTTGTCACTGGAAGTTCATGGATTATACACAGGCCTGAACAGAGATGTGCCATCACTAATCAAGTTGGACAAGAATATTTCCCTATTTGAATGTCTGGTGCCCTACCCCTTGTTTGGAAAGAAACATTCACAACCTCCTCTTTTCCAGTTGTTGTTCCTCAGCTTTTCCTATCTGGAGATCATGAAATCTGTTCCATGCAGTGACGTGTCCCACATGCATCCTTATGTTAATCCAGCTACAGCAGTGTGTGTTAGATGGAGACCTCAAATCTTAGTAAAATCCCTATATCCACTCACCCTTGGGCAATGTAGCTTTTAATTTTTAATACAGGAAAAACTGAAGCTCAATATTACACTTCCTTGAAGTAGGCATTTGAATTCTTAAATGAATGCTATATTAGAGGCATTACAAATATAATCAATGTCTTTTCTTCAGAATAGTTGTGGATTATATTTCATTTTCAAACTGAATTTGGGAATTAAGGGTGCTGCAGTTGCAAGTGGAAGATAGCTGAATTTCGGCTTTCTGCATTTCAAAGCAGAATATTTCCATGAGAGCCATTTATACAAATGGGCCAAGACATATCACAGTCTTGTATAAGTGCTGCCGATGCTCGAGCCTTGTCAGGTTTGTGCCTCCTGATCTTCACTACAAAGAAATGGTGAAAACATGTCACTTTATCACTTTGCGGAATTAATTTGTCATCCAGGATTTTTTAATCTCAGAGTATAACCATTTCTGAATTGTTTGTTTTATAACTCCACTCTGAAAGAGAGATGTTACCTGCTTTGATGTGCCTGTTGCTCTCACCGCAGGGGAAAAAATAACATGCGAGTAACTAAAGCATTTAAAGCGCCCGAGGGTCCCGAACGCGCTGCTCGGGGAGGCTCTGCTGTGGCCAGAGCTGTGAGCGCGCTGCGGCGACGCGGGGCCGCCTCACGCTGGGGCCGCCTCACGCCGGGGCCGCCCGGCTTCCCGCCAAAACCACCCGGGGCTCTTGTGGGTGCACGAGTCGCTATTTGGGTCACGTTCTGAGGTAAAAACAAGTGGTGTATCTTCGATTGCGTGCAATGTCTGTTTCTCCTGAGGTGACGTTAGAGAGATTTCTGACAAGCGAAGTCATGCATTATTAAATGATGTTTGGAGTTGTCTGTTTTTGGCAGATTGCTCTGATCTTTGCTTTCCTTTTGCTGCTTGGAAAGCAAGAGGTTGGAGAGACATCACTACTGAAGGCTTAATTTCTGTAAGTATGGGAATTATTTCTCGGTTAAATAATTTAAGAATCATTGTATTCTTCATTCTTCTGTCCAATACTGAAAAGTCCAATTGAAAAATTACTGGTATTTTTCTCCTCAGAGTGTGAGCACTTGTTGTCTGAAGGTATCTAGTGTAAACTGCCTAATGGCTGGTTGCTCAGTACAGTCCCCTCTCCCAAATCTTGGCACCTGTTTCCAAAAGAAAAAACCTTGATGCCTCCATTTTCTTTGCACCAGCTCCATCTGGGTATGTTGTGGATCCTGATTTAAACAGTACCTTGAACACATGTGGGTGTGGTGTTTTTTTTTTTTTTTTAGTTCTTCTGAAGCTGCTCAGGAGCTACTGTACGTTTAATGTGACAAAAACCTTAAAAGCCATTTCTGGTTTTAACTCTATGTATTTGTATATAGATACATGGAAGTATAAATAGAATGCTCTTGATAACTTATTTATGAGGGTTGGAATATTTAGATCATCAATATCATACTGCAATAGTTAAGTGTTTCATCAAGATAAAAAATGTAAAGGGAAAACCACCTTTGGTCACAGATTTGCTAATGCAGTAATAAAAGCTTTAAACTGGAACTGATGGAGGTCAGAAGCATAAGCCAGAGAGGTAGGACCCACAGTAATGTGGACAAAAGCCAAATATGGCAAAATATGAGTACTTATACTGAGGTTACTGGAAGGATGGATAGGAAGATGACTATATGAAAAGTCCATATTTTAATACAAAATCCATATAGAGTAACCTGGAGGAACTGGAAGTTTTAAATTGCATTTTACTTGGTTTACTGGTACATCTTTTGGAACAACTTGATGGCATATCAGCACAGGAGTTGTAGTGGTTGCTCTGAAAGATGCCAGTGGGTAAAGGAAATTTGCCTTGAAGGAGTATGCTGCCTTGGTTCTCAAATGTAGTTCAGAAACTCATTGAAGGGCTGAGAATTTCCCAAAGTGCAGGACTTCTAGGTAGAGATCATCAATGGACATTTCAGGTGCCTGTTGGGAAAGGTAGTGACAACACAGACAGCAAAGTTCTTGCTCTGCATCTTTTACTTCTGAAGTCATGTTGCCTGACATTCTGTCGCTGCCTTCCTGTGCTTGGTGCCTGTATAAACAACTGAGACCACAAACTTAAGACCCAGAGAGCTAGGTGCTTAAAGATAAGCGACCTGCAGGATTTACTGCATAAGAAAGCATAGGAATAAGTTGAGAATGCTGTTTTTCCAAGTTAAAATTT
This sequence comes from Phoenicopterus ruber ruber, assembly GCA_009819775.1. Lineage (NCBI taxonomy): Eukaryota > Metazoa > Chordata > Aves > Phoenicopteriformes > Phoenicopteridae > Phoenicopterus > Phoenicopterus ruber. The sequence continues at coordinate 13,891,215 of CM020227.1, forward strand.
GACAGTAACGTATATTTATATATCTGTACACACACACTATTTTACATATTTATATATATGTAAAAAATCAGGCTACACTGCTTAGCTCGAGTAACAAAGCTCGGGGATGCATCTTCCAAAACCCAGTTCTGGGCATTGTTTATTTTTAGAGAGCTGGAAGTGTTTGCTTTTTGTGTTGGGTAGTCAGCTGGGCTTTTTTTTTTTTTTTTCTTTTTTCCTTCCTGGTAGCTCATGATAGTATCTTATAGGATAGGATACCCTAGAGCCTCTCTGAGCTCTTTGTGCTGCATAAATCACCTTTAACCTGAGCAGACTACTCAGGCTACTGTTGGGATAAGTGCCTATCCCTTCCCAGAACATGCTGTTATTGCAGGTAGGCTTTGGTCGCATGGATACAAAGCTGGGCGCTGTGATCTCTGACTGACAGGCTTCTAGGAAGTTTTTGGCTCTATTGGCAAAAGATCCTTAGGATTCTGGTACAGCAGTTAGAAAAGAGTGCATTTGCTGCTGCACAAGTGCAAAAATTTTGGTATACAGTTGTAAGTATGTGTCTACATATTCCACACCTGTAGGTAGGAACATCAATATGTATAATCATGTGTGTATATGCATTGCTTGAGCGTAATTGTCCATATGAAAAAACCCTGTCATTTAAAATTCCCCTAGTGTGGAGGAATGCAGAATATTTCAGGCACTCGTATCACAAGCAGTTATTTCATGTTAGGGTCCTTTTGTTATCTTCCTGATTGTTGACTCTGTTAGCTAAAGCTTAAATCAATGGCTGTGAACATGGAAAAAAAAAAAAAATCTCTACAGACCACCAGTCTGTTTTGTCCCGATTGAATTTATGATATGCTGTGGTCATCATTCAGTGAAAATCAAGAGCTGGGAATAGTGGCTTCACATCAATACAGTCAAATCACTGCTTAAAACTGGAGTTATAATCCTTTAAATTTAATTTTGTGGGCAAATTGCAGCTGCCAGCTCCTCAATTTGATTGGTTCCAAAAACAACCCAACATAAGAAATTGAAAATGCCAGGAGGCATCAGTCCTGTAAATATATTAGTGTACCATCTGGAGTGTAGTGACCTTGGACATTTTCCTTGGCCTTAGTATCTTATTGTTGGGAGTAATTCAGCTATTAATACTTGATTGAGTTTACGCCTCTGACTAGACAGAACTCGATCTTTACTTCTCACTCAAAGAGCAGGTGACATCTAATTTAATAACGTATTAAATGTGCATTATAATAATTTGTTAGTTTTCTTATAGAAAAAGACCAAGCAAATAAATATAGATTGTTTTGAAACCTACTGTATGGTGCAATACAGGAGAGAAAACAAGCTTTTTGGGTTTCATGACAGCCTCAGTGAAGCATAACAACTAATTTTAGAGATGTCTGCCTTTGAGCTATTGTTTATCACATTTCAAAAAAATTCTAACTGATTGTACCTTAAATCATTATCAAGTTTTGGGGAAACAATTTCTAGATTAAATTACTTTAGTACTGGTGAAATGGACATTATTGATACAGGGCCCAGTGAAATTACTGGAAAGAATTCTATTGATTTGAAATGAGCTAAAAGTCAAGTGCTTCACAAGCTAATTTACATCAGTGAGGTGAAAAGTATCAAACCTTTGGCTCATGGGAAGCTAAATGTAGTCCAAACCTCGCTGTATCCCGCCTGCAGCTAACACATACCTGGATATTTAATTGTGCACATGTGGATGGGCTTGTTAGTGTCAATCATACTGCTCTTGTTTTAACATTAGAGGTGCCTGTAAGGACTGCTGCTTTAGGTTGTGAGCGAATATAAGAAGTTTTAAACACCAGATGCCTTCTTACTAATATAGTTGTTCATTATAATAGCAAGAGTCTTGTACTGCACACAAAGCATATTAATAGTAACACTTATAGAAATCTTAAGTAAATTAGTAATGAGCAGAATGGTGGTATTATCTAGTCTCTTAGCAATGTCTAAGGTGTTGCCAATCTTAGAAAGATTGTTTTAGTTATAGTTCGAATCTGTCTCAAGGTATGCGCTTCTAACATGGTTGTTGGAAAAGCCTTTTAAAATAAATAATGTTTGTCCACAGTAGTGAGATATCAGTGAATATTTAAAGTATTAAATGTATACCACAGAGGGAAGTTAACAGAAGACTTTAGAGCACTCTAGGATCAAGTTCCCATACAGTTCACATAAAAGCAGCATTTTATGTATAATATGCTTGCTTAAGCTTGCTCGTAAACTGAAATAAGCATATTTCTACATGCAGGCTGATCTACAAAATGAAAGCAGTTTCTTTGTATGCCAGCATTTACATGAATATGTCCTTCTTGTGAAGGTGAGACCACTGTAGGGTGGCTGCACCATGGAAGCCTGGTCTGCTCACCTGTGCTACCTTCTGCACAGGGGAGCCCAGACACTGAGCTGTGCCATTGGAGCTAGAAAACAGAATCAATGGGTAAAACCAGCAGAAAGCAGTGTGAAATGTGAGGAAATATTAATTTTAATTTCATATACATGACTTGCTCGAAGTATGAAATAATTGAGAAACAAATTACTAGCAAATTGCTACAGCTGACATATGAACTGCCCTGATGGAAGAAGGCCTGGAAGGATGGCAGTTGAAGGGGAGGCCTGTTTTGGATTGATAGAAGGGTCAGGGGTTGGCCTGAGTTCAGTGGCGGATCTTCCATCAGACTGTCCCTATGCCCTGTTCACTGGGGCCGAATTTCATCTATTAGAGTTACTTGTGCTCTCACAGTGCTGTGAATTCTCACAGTAGCATGCTTTAATGAATTAAATTCAGAAAAGCTAAAATACAGGAATTAGAAATTCATAGATCTGCTGATTTTCTTGAAGCATAGCCTAAACTCAGGGAGTTTTCAGTGTCATCTCTGCCAGATAATAGTGCTACTAATAGTTAGTTATTGTACAAGGAGTTTCAAAGCCTTATCTTGTTATTACATGTGAAGCAGTTCAGTAAATCAAATCCATAGGAGCAAAAAATGCAAATAGGTAAGTTGTCTGTATCTTAACAGTGACATTAATACTAAAATCTGAATAAAGGCTGACTGTTGTCAGGCTGGTGACTTTAAAAGGGACAGTGTGTTCCTGGATATTTCTCACAACAAGAACATCACAAACACTTTGTGTGTGGGCCCACAAACGTTAAAGTTGACAGAGAAGAGAGTAGTGTTTCTCAGTGTAACTAATTGTACTCAACCGAAGTATGGAAAAAATTGAACTGTTAGGTTACCTCCTTAAGAGCCATAATGAAGACAGGCAATAGCACCAATGACTACTTTTTATTTTTATTCTCTTTTTCCAATCTCAGTTGGTCCTGGACAGAGGAGATCGTGGAAGCATAACTTAATTTATCCTTTAGAGGACTATTAAAGACCAAGAGGATCTGAGATCCAAGCAGATCTGTGTTACTGCTTTCTTAGAGGTTTCCCTTATCCATGGGTTATGTGCCTGCTGTTGGAGTAAATCTTCTCCCTAAGGAAAAATGTCGTTCAAAATAAACTTTGAATAATCAGATGATCAAATTTAATTGCAAATTTCCTTTAATTTTGCAAAGAATTGTTCTGAATCCTGATGTTTCATACTCTGTATTTTAACAAATACTTCTACTTGTGTTGTCAAAAGCCACATAAAGAAAGATTAGTCGACATATTTTAGGTGGTTAAAGGTTTTCCCTGCTTTCCCTCCACTGGGATGCAGAGGGAGAGCATTTTGACAAATCTTTGGAATTCTGAGGTCTGTCATCTGGTGGGTCTTATTGATATTCCTTACAAAATACATGTTCATGGTAATCCATTCTGCATAAGGAATGGGAATAGCGAATATGGAAGCTGGTGTGTCACGGGATTTGTATTCAGTCTTCTGCCTCCATCCAGGCCATGAAAACTGAACACTTTGAATCATAGTGGTTTAAGGATTTTTTTGCATTGCTAAGAGAAAAATATACTAAAAAGATATAAAAATAATCTTCCACTCACTTGCCAGGGCTGCCTGCTGCCAGCCCTTACCCTTGTGAGGCTCTGTTCTCTCACAGTGTCTTTGCTGCTTGCATCCTGATAGGGGAAAGTGGGGTCCCTGGATCGTGGCTGTTTGGCAGAATGGGCTGATACGCTGTCTGCAGTGCCTCTCACCAAACCCATTTGAGGATTTTGAGTATGACAACTATTGCAATGTCTTTGTTTCCTGTGCTCCCCCATTTCTTCTTTAAGCCAAAGTAAAAGCAATGTTTAACACACTGGGAAAGTCTGTTAATGAAGTCCAGGAAAGTGTCTGGGTAACGTGGTCATTCCTGGCACTATGAGATTTGAGAAACTTGAAACTGAGCTTAGTGGTGCTGACTGCAGGCACTGATAAATAGCACAGAAAGGAATGGTTCCAATTAGTGGGAGGCTTCAGTATTGCTGAGTGGCTTGCTTTCCTTTGTATGTTTGAGTTTTCAAAATTAAACTTTGTTGTCTGAATCTCTGTGCTTATATGTTGATGTTTTCATTCTCTAAGTACTTGCTGAAATGGCATAAATACTGAGACACAAACACTCCAGTGTTTGCTGAGGGTTGGAGAACAGAAGTACAAACTTTCAGCTTATATGACACTTCAGAAATGTGAGTTTGGGGCCTCAGATAGAGACAGACAGAACCAGCTAAAAAGTCATTCCCAAACCACAAGCACTCCATTGAAGGAAGAGGAATAGACTTGGCAGACAAAACAAACAATGCCGAGTGTGCTGTAAAGCCCAGCGCTTCGCTTTTTATTTTTCAACTCAGCTGGAGCACCACTGAGTGATTTATAGGAAGGAGAGATTCATAACTCTCACATCCCCGCCTTTCGGTCTCACAGTCATACCTGAAGCAACCTTTTCCCCTAGCTGGCTTGATCCAAGTTTTTATCTGCTGTTGGCTTTCATATAGCTGGCACTGACACTTTGTACAAATATGGAAGTTCCTCAGGAACAATTTTTTTTAACTCTTGAAGACCTGTCCATGCAGCAAAGTTGTTACCCTGTATACCTTTCCATCTAAAGCTGTATTCCAGAATAAAAGTGATTAATTCAGAATGGAGTTAATTATCCTGGGAAAAAAATAAAATTCCTTTTGTGTGCTATGTTTATACTGGGAGTTAGACCAGAATAGCATAGCAGAATTGGCAGAATATAGTTATGACTGATGGGAAATTTCCCGTGTAGACAAACCTCAGACACATGGCCTAAAATGCCAGGTTTTAAAGAAACTCCTGACAATAAGAAGAAAGCGCTCTTCCCAGACACTCTGCCAAGTTCCACATACAGTGAAATTCGAGGCTTCCCCTGCCTCAACGTGGCTTTTTTTTCTTAAATAAATCCATTTCCTCTGCCTGAGTTTTCTGCTGAAGAGGCATCTATTCAGAGCGCAGGCAATGGCGTACTACTTCTTATGTGCTCCATAGGCCATTGAGCATCAAGCCATTGCACAAAGGATTCAACATCTGAATTACGGTTTCTCGGATTCAGGAAGGAGGAAGTTCTTTTGCAATATCTTGGGTGAAGTGCAGTGCATCAGAGCTTGTTACGTTGATGGTCCTTTATTCTGACATTTTGATTTAGTTTAAAATTCTGTTTAAACTCTACTTCTAGATAGCGGTGCTTAAATTTTTTATTGGCAGTCTGTTTAGAACTAGTCTACCCAATTTGTTTTCCTTCTGTGGATTGGCTGACAAAAATACAAAAGTAAACAGTAGCTTGGAAATCATCTCTGAAACTTTAAAGAAACTGGGGATTGACAGAGGAATGGGTTCACTACGAGAATTCAGCTCTGGTAATTCTACACCTACCCCCTTGCTTAGAAGGTGAGCCATCCTACTGAAGACATCAAGATTAAATGTCCTATATTTAGGTAACCTCTTTAGGGTCTGAAAAATCTAATTAAAATGCTATACTATTGTAAATGTCTTTTTGCTGGTGGTGTTTTAAAACAATGTCTATATGTGCACTGTAATTTCTGAAGAGTTAAAAATCAAAGTATCCTACCAGTTTTGATGCTAGTTTCCATAATTCTTGCAGCCTGCGGTTATCAAGGATTCATCTATATTGTGATGATTATTAAAGATAAGAATTGGTATTTCTGCCTAAGATAGGTATGTTAGAATACTACTGTTCTATTAGGTCAATTTAGTGATTGTAAGGAATGACACCAGGGTTTAACTTAGTCCTTTCTAAATTGCAAAGTATGTAATTTTCTCCTGAGGTATGGGTTGTGTAATCAGACATCCAGGTAGTTTTGTCATTTGTTCAAAACACTTGAAGCCTAAGAAGGGAAGCATCCAATCTGATACAGGGACAATCTTACAGATACAGTATAAATTGAGAGTTGCTATTGTAGATAAGAAAGGATTAACTGCTCAAAGAAATTGTGCTGATGTTCAGAAGTTTGTATTTTGGTTATCTGAAGAGTTATTAGCTTGAAATTCATTTTGTTAAATAGAATTTTGGTCTTTAAACTGCTGTCACATTTATGCTAATAAAAAGCATAATTTTCAAACCTACAAAATGAAAACCTGCTTAAAGCACAAATCCATCCTGAGCCACTCTGTGTAATCCTATAGGCAGGGAATTTCTAAAACAAATACCTGAGAAGGAGCAACCCTTTTTGACAGGCACGTTTGCTAGGTACCAAGGCAGTTCTTTGAGAAATTTCCTCTGAATTAAGTTCAGCTGTTCTCACTGCAGGGTGATTTCATTATTCATTTAACTCTTTTGGGAACAAAGGTACAGATCTAAAAATCCCTGCCCTGAAAGATGCTGAACTCCCTCAAATGTCTTTGCTTATTATGTATCACTAGATCAGCCCTACACAGAGGACCAAATACATCCCATGTGTCTTTCAAATTCAGTGAAACTATGCTGAGGGTGAACTTGGCTATCAACAATGTTTTAGATCTAAATATCAGGGTCATTGCTTAGATCCTTTAGTCCTTGATGTAGGTGTCTTACAGCTCATGAAAGGAGCAGGGCTATTTAAATATGCAGGGAGCAAGCAGTGCCTGTGAGAGCAGCAAGAGGCCTCCTCCTTTAAATGGGTAAAGGGCCAAAGAGTTCCAAATATAGAGAGGGAAAAGAGGAGAGAAACCTGCTGTGGAAGAGGGTATGTGGCAAAATGCAAAACCAGACATTTCAGGAGAACAAAAAGCAGGAAAATCTCAAAAGTGTCTGCTGCTAAAAATCTAGGAAAACTACTTTTTTTTAAAGCAATTTATAAAATGGAGCAGTAATGCAAAATCCCGTTGCTTTGCTCAACCATTATGGCCCCATTTCTGGTTAGAAGGAACCAGAACTCATCTTCATACCACTCAACCCTGCGTTTTTTCTTCCTTTTTTTTTCTTTCTTCCCCTCCTCCTCAAAGGATGTTTCAAGTTATGGAATTAGTTTTAGTACTTAGACACAAGTACAGTAAAAAAAGAATCAAGGTCATTTTCTTCCTTTCTCTCATTATCAAATTATTATTCCTGTGGCTTTCTACACCTTTAGTTGAGTGGGAAGAGTATCCAAGTCTCCACTAACTGTCTGTGCTTCCTACTAATCCATCACGGTGTGTGGGAGAGAGCAAGTGGCTGTGGTGAAAATGAAGGCCAGACTGAATATATAGAGATATAAAGTGGATTCATAGTTGCCTTTATCAGGACATATCTGAGGAAGGCTTTGGGCTTTTAATAGAGTGGGTGAGCATTTTCCTTTGTACCAATGCAACTTTAATCTACTCAAGGAACTTCCTTAAATTTTTTTCTTAAAATGCAGCTGTGGAGCCTTAGAGGATATAACATTTAGAGTTCACATTCTACCTGTTTCAGAAAATGTGGCAAGCTGTTTGTCTCCTGGTCAGAGACAAATGAGAATGGCTGCTGGCATACTGAAGAAGACAGTCTGCTGGCATAGCTGGGGCAGCAAGAACTAGGACTGCCAAGGAACTTGCTTGTTTTGGATCCATCGTAAGGCAGATCTGGGTGATTTTTGTTTAATTTTTTATTTTAAGTATGTAATTTCCTGTCATGAAGGCATTTGCAGCATTTTTAAGTGAAACATTTAAAAGCGCGTCATTGAAACTGTCAGGCCTGAAGAGCCCCAGGGAGAACTCTTCTTTAAGCAAAAGCTTTCCTGCAGCTGGTAACTCCTTGAAGGTGTAACATATTTGTCAGATGATCACATTTCCCTCAGGGTTCTCCCAGTAGGAGACATGGGGCTCTTTAGTATGTGGAGAAAGGCAATGAAATACTTGCTTCCCGGGAAAGCACTCATCCTTCAGCACAGCACTAGCTGCAGTGTCTCTGGGTTGTACAAACAGCTGCCCAAATTGTCCCCCCCATCTATTACATCTGTTGAGCTGTTAGATTTACACTCCTTCAAAGCAAACATCCTTTCCTCGTCTCAGAGCTGGCAAATAAAGCAGTCTGTGTGTATGAAGGCAAGTTACAGATACCATTGAATTGGCTGCAGTTTCAATGACCAGTTTGTAATCATAGTCCAAACTAACCAGGCTGGTCTTTTGAAGAGAGTAAATTACTTTCCCTTATAATGCATCTATAAACACTATTAGAATTAAACACCAGAAAGTCATCAAATTGCTCAGGTCCATTTCAGTTACTATTAAATATGTTGTTTGGATTGTTTGTAAAAGTCTCTAGAATTGCCTCGTCTTTCAAAAGGACATTTATGGAGTGGTTTGATATATTTGAAAGGGCATAGCTTTCCTAATTCTTTCAAAGCAACCATCCCTCTCTGAGCAGACTTAGCATCTACCCAAATAATTGAAATAAAAAGAAAATAGTATTATAATCCTCTAAAACCTGTCATGAATAACAAAAAGGCTGCGGCACTGATATTATAACCAGATGTACAGTACAGAAACTATTTCTCTGGCCAGCAAAGTCTTGTTCTCTCTGTGCATTAGAAGGCAGAACATTGAGCTGAGCCGTGCTCTTGACCTCTGAATAAATATGCGCCCAGTGCTCTTTCTCCAGACAGCATTCTTTTCCAACCACATCAGGAAAAGTTCCCCAAAGTATTTACTTCTGATTTCAGTTTCTGCTGACTACAGCTCTGTCACACTTTACACACAAAACATATGTTAGTACAATCCAGGTTTTAGCGTGGAAGCCCCTATGGAGCAGGATTTTAGATTGTTGGTTTGTTTTTTAAAATCAGTCGTCTCTAAAGACAGAAATGAATTTTTCCAGCAAGTTGTGTTGGCAGGTGAGTTGTGCAGCCTGTACAGTTTGTGTTGTCCCATGACAGCCTGCAGTGCATCGCAATTATGAAACGTGTGTATTATACTGTAAAGTTGAGGGCAAAGAGTATTTTATGTATGTAAATTATGTAACAGGTAAAGCATGTGGTGTGCATACATCTGCCTAGTGGCAAGTCAGTAAGCTGATCCGTATCAGCTTCCTCCTCTGTGAAAGAACCCAAAGGACTTAGGTGCCCAGATCCTAACAAGTCCAAAGGGGGTAAATTTCCTGCTTTGTTAATGGACTTTAAACAGTCCAAAAATGATAAACCAGAACTTTACTGAACTGCGTAAACCCAAGCTCCTATGTCAGTGGGAGTTAACCAGCCATTTTTTGTAAGAGCTACTGGATGCCTGACCCCTAAGCTCCTTAATCTTGTTTATATTGAAAAGCGCTACGTGGTCTCAGAGAGATGCTTTTGGCATGTACAGTGTTTCCAGTGCAATATCTGGATATGAGAGAGATGTGAGTGGACTTGCTTTCTTCTTTAGCCAAGGCTGTGGTGAGGATCAGATGAAAAGTAATTCATGAAGGCAACACGATCAGACCTTGTTTTCTAGAAAGACAAGAGCCTGGGTTTCACAGGCATTGGACTTACCTAGTGCTTTCAAAATCTAATCTTTAATTAGTGCTTATCTGTCTATTTTCTCTTCCTTGGCTCTCGAAAACATAGACAATATTTTGGAGTTGCCTTCTGTACAACTCATTCAGCATGTTTTTCTTTCAGAATGATTATTTTGGAAAATAAGTAAGTGCAGAGTTTGTCTGGGAGGAGATGAACTCTTCATGTATCTGCGCAGTCAGCCTGATGTGATTGTCACTGGAACTGACATCAGGCAGCCTGTATCTCATCAACAAAGAGTTTTCCTCCCCTTTTCAGTGTTCATTTGGTTTCCAGTGAAGTACACTGAGAAGACCGAAATGCTCTGTTTACCCGCTCTGCTCATGCGCACTTTTACTCGCCTGGGCACTTACAGAAGTGGAAAAAGCAGCCTAGTGTCTGGCCTGCTCAAACTTTGTACCTCACCTGAGAAAGCCCAGAGTTGTTACTCCTTGGGACAGGCTTTTTGGGATGTCAGCACCTGCCCACTCACACTGTGGATTGCTTTAACTTCTGCCAGATGGCAGAATTTTCTTTCACTATGAGCTTGCTTTGAATTTAAATTAACAGTCTAGAGGCTGCAAGCTCACACGTCAAATATATTGAGCCGTTTTAAAGATGTGTTTTCTAGTAACATATTTTCATATTTGAAATCATAATGTGTGGTTATGACAGCACAAGCCATAAGAATACAGCCTATCATTGCTAACTATTATTATGGGGAAAAGAGTTGCCATCTTAGGCTGGGTATTTAAGATAGAAGAAACAGTGAGTGAGAGCTAGAAAGAGTCAGATTTAGCAAAGTTAGACTTGTCTGTGTCTAAATACTGAATATGAGACTGTACACTGTACACTTCACAATGTCTTTTACCTTGAAAGCACCTATGAAACTTGAGCTTTAGTAAATAATTAATTGAAAACGGTGTTTTATGAAGGCACTTACCTTTCAACATACTTTTAAGCCTACCTAGCACAGTTGGGCATTTCGTGCTGTAGTCCTCTGAGCCCTGCATCAGAAGCAGTTGGCAGAGGCATGGAGACATATAAACTACTTACATTGTTGCTCTATCCCTGCAGGAGTACCTCAGAGCTGGAGAGCATTTAGTACAATGCTTGTGATAAATTTTAGCTTTGTTTGCAATTTTCTGTGGTGCAGTGGACCAGAATGGACACTCTTCTGGAGCAGCGTCCTTAAGTGTTAGCTGTGACTATTTAGTCTTTGGGGGGGTGTCTCAGGTAAAGCACAGATTGAATCAGTGTTAGTAAAACTGAACCACCTTTTCTTTAAGTGTTTGTCTGTATTGCAAATGGAAATCTGGTGTATAACTGGGCTAACTTTAAACCACCTTGTCTGGGCACTAAGAGCAGCACAGTGACCTTGGCAATGAAAACCCAAAGCTTTTCAAGTGAGTTTTGCAGCCCATGCTGGACTCCACTACTACTGGTGAGAGACTCCCTGCAGCTCATGAACTGGTTAGCCTAAAGCAAGCTCGTGGGGTGGCCTGCCAGTCGGAGTAATACTTCTGACTGCAAGGTTGGTGTACCTTAAGAAATGATCTATGGAAGTTGTGTGTTGTAGTTGTTAGAAACAGACTGACTTCTTGATGGTGCTGTACGGATTGCTTGCATCTTTCCTTTCTAGCAAGAGTGTCTTTTGTACGTGTTTATGCTTTCTCCTGTGTTTTAAAGTCTGAGAGATTTTTTCATCCACCAATTTCAAAGCATGTCGATATTACACTGCCAAAATGCAGAGCTTGAAGCACAGAGTAAGGAAGTGACTTACTGCAGCCTTCTTAACAGCTTTTAACAGCTTGCAGGTCTCCTAAATCCCAAGCCAAAGCTCCGTCTGGTAGGCTACTCTGCGTTTTCAGATTTTTTACAGATACAGCAAGTACATATTAAAAAGCCTACACCAGAACACAGGATTAAAAGGCGATACGGGAAGTACAATATCCTCCAAGTATTTGAAGGGAGGGAAGCAGTTGGAGGGTGACAGTCTGTTCCCTGGCAACTTCTGACATTTGTGTTAATTCTCTGTTGGAATGAAAAATAAGCCTTTTGAACTCTTCATGTAAATTGAACTGGTGAAAAACCTGTTTTCAGATTTAAACCAAAGCTTAGGCGCATCTGGGTTCATGGAGGACTGTGCCATTTGTCCTGGATCAGATGGCACATGGGGTATTCTCGTCCAGGTTCCTCCTTTATTTAATTCTCACAAGAACAGAGTAAGTTCTTAAAGCATACTCTGATTGTATTACAGCCGCGAGCCAGTCTGCATAGCTGTTACTACAGTGTCGAGGTTTGTTAGGAGGTGGTGCCATTTGTGGGCTTTAAGTTTAAGAAAGATTTCCTGCTTTTATCTTTCTTTGACATCCTTTTCCCATCTAAGGAGTAGGAAACTATAACCTTTGCTCCTGTTCTTTATACGGTCTGGCAATAAATCTCATCATCCGAGTAACTTGGGCCTTGATCTAGTCAGACATTCATAACTAAATAGGTATGAATTTCGATTCAAAATCGGGAAGAATTCAGTCTATTCACAGGCTTAAAGTAAAGTATGAGTTAAGTACTCTGTTGGATTGAAGCACAGACTGGCTGATGTCATAGGTGAGAGCTGTGATATTGCAGGTCATGTCCCTTGAGAGAAGAATAAGAAGGGCTTTCTTCCTTTTGTTTTTTTCCTCCTCCATTCATTTTTAGTGCTCCACAACCTTTCCGAAGTCTGCAGGTCTTGTCTGTATTGCAGTCGTACTTCCTGGTGGCAGAATTGGCCGAGCTATTGTGTGATGTTTAGTTAAGTTGCAAGATGTCTCAGTTTGTTTTCAAAGAGCACATACCTAGGTGAGACAGAATAACACGTATTGATTTTGGGGCCGTTTATAAAAAGGCTTCTTGGTCTCGAGTACATAAAAGCAGAAATGAGGCATTGTGTGAAGTTAAAAGCAGAATGCATTCTTTCCAAAATCAGAAACTGCTGATACTTCCAGATGGTATGCCAAAAAAGTTTTATTAGTCTTCCATAGGCTTTTCACTTTTTCCAGATCCCTGCAAAATGGAGAGGCCTCTCCCTCTGATTTTCTTGCCAAGTTTAGATATGAGTCTACTGTTTATCCAGATTGCACTGGCTTTAACAAATGATTTACATTGCCTAGTTTCCTTTTGTCCGGCACATCAGATTTGGTGGTGCCTGTTGAGGTGGAGTCAGGTGTGGCTGGAGAAGGACATTTGTTAAAACTTGCATTTTAGGAACTAATTCTTTTAGGAACAGCAAGTAGGAGGAACTGACACTGTTAAGTGACATCTGTGGACAAAAAAAAAAAAAGCTTTTTCCTTAATTTGATCTGCTTGAGTGCTATTTTGGATCATTTGGTCGCCACTTCTTGTGCCAGGTGACAGCTGTCTTAAGAGAACAACTCAATTTTCTTGTTTATTATGCACAGGTCCTTTCCCAAGGGTGGGTATTTATCTATTAGAGATAAGATAACATATCAAGTTGAAAAAGGTTATATGACAGTAATTGAAGCAATATGTTGGCCTGGCGTATTTAACTATGAGATTTTAGCTGCATATTGTTTTAAAAGCAACTTGACAGAAGGACTAGAAATTGAAGCTGTTTATTGATTTGATTCTTCTTTTCCTTAGGTTTAAGGAATAGAGCGTTAGTGGAAGAAGTGGTATTATTCCTGGCCTAGTATTTGTGTATCAAAAGATGACATTTTAAAACAGAATCTTTAAAATATGCTGGTGGTTTCAATTCTCTTTGCCATATGTGAAATTAGAGGAATATGCAGAGCTATGTTTCATTATCTATTCAGGGAAAAGTAATTTGTCTAATGGGCCTTTAAAATGCTGTGGTTCGAAGTGATTTGGGTGTTTAGGACCCAACAGTAGTGGCCAGTGGCTCACAGGTAGAAGGCGTGGTAATCTGCAAACCTGTGAGCATTTGAGTTTTGATTTTTAGTTTTAATATGTTTCCCATTATTTAAAAACTTCAGATAAATGAAAAGTCATTTCTCCCCAACTCCTGAATGAGCTCACTGGAGTTTAAGCAGAGCCTTTCTTACTAGTGTTACTTTCAACTCTGTTGAGATTTTTTTATCCTATAAAATATTTAAGATTCATTTTAGTTGTAGCATAAAAAAAAGTGGTTTACCCCCAATCCTCTATAAAAATCAATATATCTTTCTGAGATTTCTTCTGACTTGTAATGCGAGTTTGTGAATTTGTCAATTTAGACATTGCAGGGAAAAACTGGTTTAAAACATAGATGTGAATCCAAGACAGCTGCAAAAATTCTCTTAATCGATTTTTCTTTTTCTCTGTTCATTTCAGAAAACTGTAGATTGTAAATTTATCCTCGCTTTTTGAGCCATACAAAACCTGAACTATTTCAGACAGAAATGAACAAATGACTTCTGTTTTAGCATCTTGTATGATGAAGCCTTTCCCAAATGCAAGTTAAGTCCCATACCGTTCTCTTTTTATTAATATTTAGAAGTATGTAAAGGGCTTCTGTTATGCTGTGTCCTGTAGAGAGACAGAATAATGAGAGAGCCTGGGTTCCTGAAACCAGTGGTTGAAGTATTGATACCAAACCACTTGGAGAAGAAAGGCAGAACACTATCCACTGAATTGTATAGAGAAAGAGAAATTAATCCCTGGAAAAGAGAAAAAAGGAAATCTTCTCAAAGGGATGAAGGTAGAATATTTATGCTTGCCATCATAATAGCAGTAGAATTTTGCATTATCTGGCATTTAGGTACTACAAAATGACTTGCAGCTTTTAATGGATTGAAGTTTGTAAGCTCTGTGTGAGGTAGATGTGTGGTATTATGTCCTCCTCCTTCTTCAGCAGTGCTGGATCCCGTGTGTGTCCAATCTGTGCTACTTGTACACTTTGAATAGGTACTGTACGTTCTGGCTTGAGCTTTCGCGTGCTATTTTCAGGCAGAAGACGTTCTTCCAGAAGGTGTGATGTCAGATGCTCAGCAGCTCAGAGTATGATGTCATCCTGAGCACACTGCAGCAGCCAGCATAGAATATGCATGAGACCTGACAAGCTGTTAGATGGTGGCTCCCACGCGCTCTTACACTTGTAAGTTCTGAATTGCACAACCATATGATAATTCTTGCTATGAGTGGAAGAAAAAGACTGTTTTCTTAACTAATAAAAATCATAAGAACCTTAGATAATCAGCAAGGTAAGAGAAGGTGGCCCTTTCAGAGGAGTGACTGTCTTCATAAATACAGGTCTGCTTTCATATGGAAAGGAAATGACTAGAAACCGCCCACTCTGTTGTTCTCTTTCTATCTTCAAGAAACGTTAAGTGTGTCATTGTAGCACTTCTGCTTCCTCTTTCAGCTCTTCAGTACTGTATTGCACAGAAAAATGTTGGTCCACTCCAGTCCTGGTCTGCTCTGTAATGTTGCTCTACTCCTTCTGTACAAGAGCAGTTCCAAGATTTTCTTGTTTCCTGACTGAGATGGAGAAATTAACTTCCCAAGGAGAGTGAGTACCCCTCATTATACATGCATGAAACGCCAAACAACCCCCCAAAATTAGCAACAGTTCTCCTACATGTGTTTTCTCCCCCCCATCTCTCCTCTCTCCCTCCTTCTCTTCAATTACATGCATCTTTTCTTTGGCGTCCGTTCCCTGATTTTTAATGTGCCCTTGGCCTAGCTTACTTTCAACATCAGACAAGCCTTGTTTTCCCTGCACTGCCTCCAGTAGCTGAGCTCCCTCTCAAATTGAGAAATACATTCCCAGAAGTGACCTTTAGCAGCAGCAGCAGCATTTTGATCTTCAGGGAAGCCTCCTGTGGCTCTATAACCCAAGGTTTGATCCTATCATTCAATGACACCATCAGAGGGGAGGGAAAGAGCATGAAGCTGAGTGAAGTTCAACACGTCACAGTGCATTAAACAGCTCTCTGACAGTGACAGTATGAGCTCTTTTTGTTCTGCTAGAAGATAAATAACTTTCTCAGTGTAATTAATAACCCTAACGGTTTGTTCCAAAAAATGGAATAATAATAGGATTGAGTAATCAAAACTATTGATTAATGTAAAAGGCCCCTAGAAAAGGTACGCAATGGTTTTAGCACAAAATGTTTAGTACTTCTGGGCATGGGTCCAATAGAGACTGTAGTGATGATTGAACAATAGGATTATTATACAAAGTCATTGTTTCCCGAATGGAAAAATTTTTAGCGCTTTTTTTTTTTCCTTTAGCAATTCATTCATCAAATAAAAAATACATTTTTGAACAGTGGCATTGCATCCACCATTCTTTTTGCAGCTGGGCTCAGCACTCGCACAGAACTCCCATTGGCAGCACTAGTGTTTGTGGTGCAAATTAAAGGAGAATTTTACCCTTAAAAGTAAAATCCTGGAGTCTTCACTTGTTTTTTAAGCAAGGAGAAGTACTGATGATTTCAGGAGAAGTACCTATCACCCCCATCTCTTTTGTGCTTGAATACTTTTTCTTTGCTTTGCAAAATGGAAATCTTGGAGCAGGAGGTGTGAAAGGAAGGATTAATTTCCTTGGAGTTTAAAATAATTCTAATAAAAATTCTGTAAAATGTAACTCATAGGCCTAATAGTATCTATAACAAATAATACTTTGGGGAACAATAAATTGTGTAATGATAGTTCTGCTCAGATTGACTAAATCATTGTGTGTTGCAAAATGTCAGCCACTGAGGAAATCATAACTAAGCACACTGCAAGCCTGCAATCTTGTAAAAGCTTGGTATCATAAAAGGAAAACTGGCACTAAAAACATTTCAAAGATGCTAGAAGGAAAGGGCTAACAACTGTCTCTTTTTTTTGGATTTTCAAATTTACCTGTTTTCCCCAGGAGAGCATAAAGACATAATCAATCAAAACAAGGCTTTCATAGATCCTCCTGTGATTAATCTAATTATTTTGGAGAGATCAGATGCATTTGCTGTTGATATAAACAACAGTTTGATTGAAGTATCAAAGGTAAATCAATAGGCCCAGAATGTGGATCAAAACATTATAAGCTAGGGAGCTTAGAATCAATATTTTCATGAGGAGAGTCAACAACTGGGACTGCTGTGCTTAAGCTCGTTGAATAAATGTACTATTTTCAGAAGTCAGTTGTCACAAAATCAGAATCACTGTATCTGAGGCATTTGCTTTTTCTACAGATGAGCTTCTCGAAATATGTAACTAAACTTTTTAAACACAGAAAGCAGAGTGAAGCCGTGCAGAGGAAAACTACTGATATTTGGAAATTGCTCTTGACACTCGAAAACCTTTAATTATCAAAGAGCAGCAGCCCAGATAATCCCCATTGCCTCCCCTTCCTGCATCCCTGCCCTAGAAGTCCTTGATTAGCGAAAGATTCCCACTCGCTGACATGGAGGAAAGCAGGGCCCATTGGTAAGGTCTCCTCTGCAGTTTGAATGGTGACGGTGCTCTGGCATGTTGAGGTCCAAAGACTTGCAAGTGGAGGAGGAAAAGCTCTGAGCGGAGCACTCGCAATGGCATCAGCCTTCCCTAAGCAAACACTGTTAAAAGGATATCGGGGAGGATGCCATAGAGGGATTGGCTGTAGGAAAAGATTTCTCTCTTAAACTTTACTAGCAATGTAGTTATGGAGACAGTAGTCCTCTCTTTCCCTTCAGCACCTTTACTACCTGTCTTCTGCCATTAGTGTGAGTATAATTATACTGATGCAAAGATGCAGCATATTGCTGTAGCTGTTTTGGTAGGGAAAGGTAAGCAGGGAATGCTGATAGGAGGCACTCCTGGTCATTAATACTGTGCTCACCCTGTGTGTGGCTCTGAAAGGGATACAGCTGGTATGATGATAGAAGAATCTTCCCATAAATCAGACCTAAATTTGCTAAAAAGCACTTCTACACTTTGTTTTTAGAGTTCAATATAAGAAACAATATAACACTTGTAACAATTTTCTTTTGATTTCCAAAGAGATTGTGAAGACCTTACTGCTTTAAAAAATAGTTTTAACCTCTCTGACTCTTAAGTTTTTAAAAATCTTAGAAAAGAGATTGAGAGCACAAGCAAGAGCTCACCAACTCCATAGGTGAACAGTGTCAGCTCTTGGCCTCTGTGCACAGAATAATTTCTGTTCCAGATTCTTTGTGGATGCAAACATGTTTAAATGACTACAAGTAAGGAATACATCTCAAGAAGGTCATTGAAACATAATCTATGTCTCTTTCAGCTACTTTACAGTAGCTTTCTAGTCTGTCTTTTAATTTTATCTCACTAAAAAGGTTCCAGGGTTGCATTCCAAGATGCAAGGATCCACCCACATGCATTTGCAGCATAGGTTAGCATACAAACTGTTGTATGGCATTATTATTATGATGTAGCATACAAATTCTTTTGAGCTAATGAAGCTTCAGGTTGTTACACTTCCTCAGAGCTTCTTTTTTTCCACAGGATGATGCAATCCATAAAAGTCAGATTTTTAGCCTAGAGGTACAAATAGATGTCTCTGGGGAATTTTAGAAGTGCCTGGGTGTTTCTCCTTGGCAATTAGGTGTTCAGATACTGTTGGAAAAAACACTCAATGCCTAACTGTGTCACAAAGCACCTAAGTATCAAAAATCTGCCTGCAATCCCAAAATGAAAGATGATAATTTCAACTGGTTTTCACCTTTCATTTTAAATGTTAGCCTTGCATGACTGGCTGAGAAAGAATTCAACAGAATTTTGGCTGAGGCTAGTAGCGCTTTTGCTACGGTTATCTGACCCTTTTCATAAAGTGCATTGTTTGAAGTTGTTTAGTATTTTACCAAACTCGTGCTAGTTGGAAGCCTTCACTAAATCTTAAACAGAATCAGTTTGGAAACACGTTAACTGATGCAGGTCATGTATTTCTGAAAATAAAGCAGGAAAGAATTTTGTATTTTGGAATTACAGTAGCTCATTCAGCCCAGAGCCTTGTTTATACCTGAGTGCAGTACAGTTCCTGGTAGGGATACCACTATGCCACTTTAAGTGTTTACATAGACCTAAATGAAGCTTGTTTGTTATTACCTTGTATAAGGGCTTTCACCCTCAGGGCATTCTGAGAGCAAAGAATCACTCTGGTCCGGGGATATGCTGTAGCAACCATGGTAACATATCTCCCAAGGTATGACTCTTCTTGCTGTGATTTTTTTTTTTTTTTTTTTCTGCCCTACTTGTGAACCTGGATTGGCATGAACTAACTTAAGCTTATGTTTGGAATTTTCCAAACAAAGGGATACTCAGAAGTTAAATCTGGAAATTAGGTAGTACTTTTTCCTTCGGATTTCCCTTAAGCCCCGGAAGCAGAAAGTTATATGGTAGCTGCTTGCCTTAACAGTGAAAGAAGGGAAAAAACCCCAAAGATCCATTAGGCATCACCTAACAGTCAGTCTGAACTGTAAGGGGAAACGCAGGGTTTGAGTTTTGAGAGAGAAAGTGGTTTAATCAGTTGTTACTGCTCTGGTACACTTGCATATAACAATTCAAACAATGGTCCTAAATCTTCCTTAACTGAATGAAGACATACGTAGAGATTCTTTCGTGCTGTATACTTACTGACTATACAGCTATGGACTTAGAGTTGTTCTTTGTTATAAAAGAACTGAAAAACAATAAAGCAAAACTGAACAAATTTGTAAATATACAAAGTTCAACATAAACGCCATCTGGTTTTCACCACTGTTGCTTTTCAACAATTCTGTCTCTTGACAGGGTTGAGCTCCCCATTTTAGGGAGGATTCATTGCTCTGTTCTGATGTTTCACAATGGCATGTTCCCCATATATGCACCTCAGCAGAACGCATGCTACAGTGCGTGTACGTGTATGAGTCAAGATCCTGCTGCATATATTGAATTTGACTATGTATTAGATTTCAAATAATAAAAATAATTTTAGCAGGAGTTCAGCTAAGCCAACACCAACAACCCCTTTTCACCTACTTTAAATACTCCTTTGCTTGTGTTTCCCCATAAAGTTAGGTAAATCATTGCTATTAGGTGTAAACTTCTCGTTTGAAGTATAGTTCAATTGCATCTTCAGTTACTAGTACTAACGGAAGTCAAGGTATACTTAACAAAATTCATTGCTGGAGTTTGGTGCTGAAGAAAAAAAAATGCATCCTGAGTTCTCAGTGCTTTCAGCACTGTATCGTTTGAAATTTTGGCAATAACTGAAACCTTTCCAGCCTTTTTTTCCTCCCTTGCCTCAGTAATGGTTTATTGTCAAGCTTAACCTAGGTAGATTCTTGAAAGTATCTCCTTTGAACATTTATTTAACAGCCAACAAAATGAAAGAAACTCACTATACATTTAATTTTAGACATGCACTTACTAAAAAAAATTAGCTGTCCAGAGTAGAGACAGTTAAGTGTGATTTTACATGCCTTCTCTTTGACTTCGATGAGCTGTGGATCAGACCCAAAAATATGCTTCCCTGTGAAACTTTGTAATTCCATTTAGCAGCTGGTTTCAAACACAATGGGAGGTTTTCAAAAATATCTTTGTCGGGAAGTGTTCATCTGTAGGCATAAAAGCAACCTTGATAACATTAGGGGGGAAGACAACAATGTCTATCTCTGTAATGACAGCACCGTATCTTTAATTAATGTAGAGTACTGTAAGATCTTTTCTGAGATATGAGCCTCTTATTTGGGTAAGATTCTTCCTGAAACAAAGTGTTTGAGCCAGCATAGCTATTTTAAACAGAGGTTTAACGTAACTTGTTCACCAGGCTCAGAGGCATCCAGGAGCAGCTCCGGTTGTTTCCTTTGAGGCAGGAAAAATAAAAAGGCTCCTGACAGAAAGATGGAGCTATCTATTACTGATACTGCAGTGGTTTGATTTAGAAACTGCCCGTATTCCATGGAATCATGTGACCTCAGCTGAGAGTATTTTAACTAGAAATGAGCCCAAATAAATCCCCTGGATCTGAGCTCTGAGTAGTTTCAAATTCCAAACACTGTCAGAATTCAGATACCTCAGATGGCTTTTGTATCTGTAGTTCACACCCACATCCATAATAATCATATCATGAAAGCCTTATAAAGGTCATGGTCCCATCCTCAAAATATAGGAAATACCAGAAATATAGTTTCCTGTACAGTCTGAGTTTGAACCCCTCCTATATCCAAACAATACTATCTGTGATTAAGTAATACCCAGCATTTATTTCTTCCATTTCCTCTGGTGCCTCCAATCTTTGCTTCTGTCTTTTGATTCCTGGTCTGATCAGCAGTGAGGGTCTCTGGTATGTCCGACTTCTAGCTGTGTTCTTGACCTCCTTGCTCCCTCTTGTCTCCTTCCTACTCCACGCTTTTGACACTGCAGCATTTTTCCTCATCCTGGCTGCTTTTCCATTGCCTGAGGCTGACGGAAAGGAGGGGGGAGAAGCACCAGCAAACAACCTGCTTGTGTTCACTGGACTCTTGGGCCTGGAACTGGCATGGCTTGAATTTCCATTTAAAGGCAGGTCCTGATCAGATCAGGATTGTATACCCAGCTCTGGACCACTATGTTCGTGGACCACAAAGTAATTGGGAAGTTTAGTTGTCTCTATTACAATGTTTTAAATGTACCATTTGTCGTGGAACTGACTGACTAGCTGATCAAGCATCACAGCTGATGGATATTTCTCACTTTTAAAAAAATCACCCGCTTGGCTAAATTTTTATGACTGATGCAGATCTTTGAGTGGGAAGTAACAGCCAACCTGTCTAGTGTGATTGCTGGAAGAAGGCATGGTTGTAAATGTGAGTGTTACTGGGCTGAAATGGTGAGGAAGGAAAAGCTCAGAACCAAAGCCAGGCCATTCCTAAATATTCTTTCCCAGGAAGTAATCTACAATTTCAGGGCAGATCCTCTTCTATTCAGCAAGGTAGTCCTGGCTCCCACTTCTGGACCTGCTTTGTTTTGTGCACCTAGTGCTGCTACATAACAGTTTCTAGACCTAGTGAACCATGTTACAAACAGACCACCTTCTCTAGTTTACCTTCGAGTGGAGGACTATGTGTGTAGTCATTTTAAGCATTTTCCTGAGTTGGGAAGGTAGATGGTGTGAAGTACTTGGCATGTGTTCTCAGCCTACAACATACTATGCTCAGTGTTGTGTAAATACGTAACAACTTTCTTCTACCTGAAATCATCTCTGCTGCGGACAACCAGGTTGTCATGAAAGTAAGGCGAAAAAAAAAAATCACTTTTCTCTCTGGTTAAACAACAGATTTGTCTATGAGTTGCCAAAATTGTAAGCGTCGAGATAGCTGAGTACACTGTTATGCGTACAATTTTCTGTACATATGTCTGATACGCCTTATTTTGGAAAGGCTATAGTAGGTTTTTATCAAACCAGTCCATCTGTTCAGTGATTCAGTAATTTGAGAATAGCTAAACTTGTTACTCTGCTCCCCTTGCTGTAGTCCATTCAGACTACGTGACCAACTTCAGATTTTACTGGTATCTTTAAAAATATTGGCATGTGCCACTTAGCTGTCTCTTGTGTGTTTGATCAGTTACGTCCATGATGGCCTAGTGCCACACTGAATCTACCTGCCCAAAAAAATGAGTTCCTATTTGCAGAAGGGAAAGTTTGCACAGCCCTTTGTACATGCATGTAAAACTCACTCCTACAGAGATCAGCACAAATATGGATCAGAGAAACTGTCTATATCAGAGACTGAAAAATTGAAGCAATTAAAGCAAGCTACAGTATACCCCCTTGAAGGTAAGTGAGAGAGAGGCATTTTATGTGAGTGCTTTGTATTTTTGGAGAA
The DNA here is from genome assembly GCA_009819775.1 of Phoenicopterus ruber ruber. Classification (NCBI taxonomy): domain Eukaryota; kingdom Metazoa; phylum Chordata; class Aves; order Phoenicopteriformes; family Phoenicopteridae; genus Phoenicopterus; species Phoenicopterus ruber. Next base: position 13,913,884 of record CM020227.1, read on the forward strand.
AGTGGAGTGCTTTACAGACGAGTGCTGTCTTGGGTCTTGTGCGGAAGCAACATGGAGTTGCAATGTGATCATAATGACAAGTTCAAATGAGTCAGTTTGTTCCAGGAGAGTAAGCTGCCAGGGAATTTAGTGTTACGGAGAGTATGGCTGGTGGGTCAGTGCATGATATGGTTGTGTAAATACTAAACAATACTGTGATGTGCAATGATAGGCTCCTTTATAGGAGGGTTCTTGTGTACTACGAGTAAAAGAGAATTTCTGATTATTTGTGTGCATTAAAGGTGCTTGGGGTTTTCTTTCAGGAGTAAAAGGCTAGTTGAAAAATCCAGGCCAGAGTTCAGTTTTGGAAAATACCAAAATTGAACTCTGGCCTGGATTTTTCAATGCTGCCTACTGGAAATCCCACCTGCAGTTTCAGGTGAGCATGGAGTTCTTTACTCTGAACTGGTGCCTGGTGCTGCTGTGTACCACTGAGCTGCTGGTGCTTCCTACATGGGTGACATTTCTACAATGGCTAGGAACTGTAAAGAGTTCTTGTATAGTGTTTTTGGATGCATTTGCATTAGAAGTACACATAAGTGTAATATAGCAAAAATTTCAAGATGCAAGTGCAAAATGATACCTCACTATGTGGAAAAGTGCAGTGCCATGCAGGAGTTACCCCGTGACCAAGGGAACTGGAAACAATTGTGCCTGTTAGCATGGCTCTCTGCTGGTTTAATTTATCCCCTGCCTTCTTAAAGGACCTGATGCAAAACCAGAAAAACAGGATTGTAGATTCTCTATGGTTTATCCTTGCCCATGTTTTTCCCTCCATCAGGCATATTTCCATTTCATGGAAAGCTTTATATTCAGTTCTGTGAAATGCAGAAAATACTATGGAGTGTGCTGTCTCTCTAACGCTTTCTGTGAAACAGAAGCTGGATTGAAGTGCGCCAGCATGGTACAAGCTGTTTTAAGGCTTAGCAGTCAGAGACAGAAAGAGTCTCCTCCCTGAGGATCTTAGAATAAAAATAAAGAGGACAAAGCATGGGAGGGGAAGAAAAAGGAACAAAGCAGTGCCTGTCCAAAGACATATCACAGGTTAGTGGCAAGCCCATGAACGGACACATGCTTCCTGATTCCCTCTCTGGTACCCAGCCCTGGCTGGATCTTTTCTGTTCTAAAAATGGGCAGCGAGATATTGTTTGAAGGATAGATACTTCTTCTGTGAAAGCCTTTTTAGTTTTTCATCAGGACACTTATATTGCTGTTTTGTGCACACACACATGCACTCATATATATATCGGGGCGGGGGGGGGAGAGAAGGGAGAGAAGAACATCCTGTGGGATTTCTTTCACCATCTGCTGGGTTCTGACTGCCATCTGTAAAGTAAAAGTGTTTATGTTGTTTAGCCTTTGTTCAAAATGTATTTTTTGTTACAGTGGCTTTTGGCATTATCATGCACGACTAGAAGAAATATTCAACAGTTTGGAGCAAGCAGTATAAAACACTGACAGCTCAGGAGTTTGAAATATCCAGTTTATACAGTAATTTGACAGAGGTTTTTGACATCATGCCTACTGTAATCACCACTTAGGAGTTCAGACATAACCTTTCAGGTTCACAGGAGACCAGACAGCAGCTTGTCTGAAAAGGCAGAGGCTTATTTAGCAGAACATGGGTAAGGTCCAGGTAGCTAGAATCATAATTACCCAAGCAATTACTCTGCTCATCAGAAGTCCCCTTGGTTAGATGGTTTGTCCATAAGCAATCAGGAAATGCAGAGTACCGTTCTTGCTGCAGTTCAGGCAAAACAGAAGATCTTTAGTTGTGCTTCATATATACACCTTGTTGCATAGCTAGTTGCATCCACTGGTCTAATTGCTGACTTGTTGAGCTTGTTTATAAGTGTGCTAAGCATATGGCTGTGCTATAGGAAGCAACAAAACACAAGCAGCATAAAAGGGGAAAAAAAAAAAATCATCAATGCCCAATTTCATATTTCAGAAGTCAGAAGCATGTCTTAAACTACTTTCCTATCTTACATGTATGTAACTTATCTGCAAAGTTTCTCAACATCAGAGGTGTGATTATGAACACAAATGTGTATGCCTATTAGCCTGAGCTGTAGGTCTACACTTCAAATTTGTTTGTGGTCAAAAATATTTGGCTTAGGTAAGAGCAAAGGGAAATCTCTAAGGGACCGTCATGATCCAGGAAGATAACAAGAAGAAGAGATGCTATGTCTAACCTAACATAGGATCAAGCTAGAGGACTTTTCATGGGTTGGGTAGCTTGTGTAGATTGAACTTTTGTGAGGAGGCTCATCCAGCCACTGCAATACAAGCTGTTTTCAGCTTCATAGCCATAATATGAAGGATAATCCTATTATGCCCCATAAATTAGAAGAAAAAATTATAGAAGTTTGCAATTTTTCTCACTGTCTCCAAATGCAGCCTGACTTCCTGAAGCACATATATAAAAGAAGAATTTATGCTCTAGGTAGCATTCCAGGGACCTTTCTAACTCAGAAAGAGCTTTCATATATAGTTGTAAGCAGAGTTATTTGAAATTATTTGAATTATCTTGAAATTTATAGCCATTCTCACTGTAAGAGAGAACATAAAGCGTAAAGACACCTGCTTTCTCCCTAGTTTTAAGGAGTCAGAAGAATCCAGTAAAGACTTTGCATTATGTTACCTATTTCTGAGGTCGTTTCAGAAGCCCCATTTATTCCTGGATCCTAAGGCTTTCACAGATAGATGGAGGATGAGTGTTCAATAGGGCTGCAGTTAGATGGGGAGTTACAATTAGTGTTTGAAAGTATAAAAATTTTGCAAGCTCAATTTATTGTTGTATTCTGTAGGCCTGTGGAGTTGGGAATACGGTCAGTATGGTCTAATGCTTTGTTTGCTCTTTCAGTGTAGCGATTAGACCTGTGGTTTTTATAGTTGGGCTGAGATATGGGGCTTGGGAATATAAACCCCATGAACCAAGTTCACTGCTAAATTCTGCTAGGTCTGCAGGCTTAGAAAGCTGACAGATGTTGACATGGTGCTGTTTATTATTTTCTTGTATTATCAATAAATCAATTGTACAAGTGTAATTGCATTTGGCATTGGAGTTAAGTTTAAGTTTAAGGACGGGGAATCCTAAGGTTTATCTCTGCCTTGATTTGGTTGCTCACTATTTTCTGTGAGTGATCATTTCCACATTGTGAATAGGCCTCCTTCTGGAATAAGACAAAACTTCAGGATGAAACCCACACACTTAACACAGCATGTTTGGATCCAGGGTCCTACTCAAGGCAGATGGGCATTAGCTGAAAAAGCTTTGCCTCCTTCTGACCAAGATAATTAATCAACAGTATTTCAGCAGGCCTTCCATCCAAAGTCCTTCGTTCCTGGCACACACCCTGACAGCATGCTAGGAAAATAAAGGTCTTGGGAGCTTTAGCCCAACTGCCTTCTTCATCTTGAGTACACTCAGCTGAAAAAGCTAAATTTTTTATTATTGTTGTTGTTGTTGTTACATCTCATAGATACAGGACTGAGCTCATTGTCTTAGACTTGAAGGATACCTTAGCCAAGTACTGTGCAAAATGAGTTAGATCAGACCACCCCAGAGGAGCGTGGACACAAGCCAATTCCACATGGTTTGGCTGGAAGATCCGTGCTCTCCTCTCGGTTCGGTCCATAAGACAGCATAAATGCAGCATCTGAGATGCAGCTAAACGGTGGTTTAGCTGAACTGTGGTTCTAACGATAAAATAAATGGTCCTATCTTTATTGTTCTCTTGGCATGGATTACCTGAGGAAGTGTTGTATGGCTTCCCTCAGCTGGAAGTTATGGGTGTTGAGAATCAGATCAGACAGAAACAGTCTCATGTGGAGAGAAACTGAAGTGACTGAGACTGCTCACTGTACAAGGATGAAGAATAAGGGGAGCGAGATAAAAGCCTATAAAATAGTCAAGAATTCAGAGGAATTATCACCTAATAAAAGAGCAATAGAATAGAAATATGAAAAATCTTGAATGAATAGCTTCAAACCATGCTATCAAACTATGGATTCCATTGTTGTTTGAGCCAAGAAACTTAGGTTCAAAGTATGGTTATTTCTATATGAATAACAAGAAGTTTGCATGTAGTGATGCTAATAAAAGTACATTGGAGAAAAAGAAAGCCTCCATGTCTTAGTGATTAAGCAGAGTGACCTTTTGTAGGCCAAATTGCATTTGTGTATTATGTATTTATATATTTATTTTCATGGGAACATCTGGTGCTGGCTCATCCTGGAGACAGGTTTCTGGACTGGGCTGACTGCAGGTCCACTCCAGTCAGGCAGTTCCTGTGTAGCAATTTGTCCTTTGATGCAGATTTTCTCCAAAATTACTGTTAACAGATTAACTAGAAATCTTGTTCTGAGAAACTGCATTTGCTGCAGGAACAGCTGTGAAATTTGATAAAATCACCACGCTCTGTTTAAATGGTTTTATAGCAGTAGCCCTTCGGTTAACCCTGGACCATTTAACAGCTGGATAACTCTTTCAAGAGTAATTAAAATGATCTTTTCAGAGAATTTAATATTTTATACGTGATTCTTTCAAACAGGAGTAGTGAAGATATAGATGCCAAAACTGAAAGCCTGGCACTGGACACACAGTTTTGCTCCCCGGTGCATAAATTTGCATACATATTTGGAAAGGAACAATGCCTGACTTAAATAAGCAGTTTGCTTATAGCCCCTCCTCCTTGATGATGAACCTTGGAAATAATAAAATGAACAGACTATTAAAACTATTGACTAGTTTTAATAATGAATTAAAAATTTCACCAGTTGCTATGCTACAAATTGTAAACTGGCAGAAAAATATGTGACTTTAACGTATGCCTGTCCAACTCTGAAATAATTTGCCTCCCTGAAGCCTATTTCCTTAACTAGGTTTAGAGTTTGCCTGTTTACCTTTTTTACTGTTAGAATCCATTGTTATTATAATTCATTTAGCCTATTTATATGATTACCAATACTTTTAATATGGATAATTGTGAGTGTTTGAGAGTAGTAATGAATAACTGACATTATGTATATCAGCCATATAATTAATTAGCATTACCTGATGTCTTATACATCCCATTTATTTCAACAATTAACATGTTATTTTGTCATTTTATTATTATCATATCTCTCCTTTTGACAAGTTAGTAATAAAAAGGCAAAACAAAACATTATCTGCTGTTGAAGTGAATGCATCTTCATTATACAACAAATAAATTCTTCAACAAAGGCTGCCAGGTACCAGTGTAGAGAAAGGTTGAAATTGCAGTGAAAACATAAGTCACAGTAATGTAGCTGATCATTCAGAGGTGACATATGTCCAACTCTGCTTCTCTCTGTCTCTTAAAGGAATGAATGTCTTGTCATTCAGTTCATAGTTAATCTCAGGACACCTCATTATTAGTTGGATGATCTCCATCTTTAACAACTGTACCTAGCAGAGCTGAGGGTTTAGATTGAGCCCTGGGATGCATTTAGATGCCAGACTGCCGTTTGTGCTTCATGGGAGGTGGTTTGCTTACCCATTCTTTTTAATGTGTTACAATACATTAGCATCTGTACTGCTCTCTATTCCTCCAGCCGGTGCTATAACTTAGTCTTTACCCTCTTACACAGTTGTCTGTCTGTCTGTACTCCACCGTTTGGTCTGATAGAGGCTTTGGTACCCAGCACTGTGTGCTCCCGTCAATAATGGCTCATTCAAGATATAAGCAAGAACCATTAAAATAATATAATTAGTGTAATTTTGTTAAATATAGACAGGTGAAAACCATATTTGTCACTTAGAGTTTTAAGCCAAATATAATTTTTCTGCCCCAAAGCATCAGACCAGCAGAGTTCTTGAAATAAAAAGCTATAAACATTACTGTTAATGGAAAAGCTGATGGTTTGCATTCACCATACAGTAAAAAAAAAGAAAGCCGTTTAGTAAAACTTTTCATGAGGTTAACAGCTTATTATCTGTAGCTCTGACTATATACCATATATATTATATCCCAATGGCCAAGTGTGTATCAACATGTCTCATAGTGTAATCTCTAGTCATAAAATTTAGTATTGAGAGAAGACATAAAAACATTACCTTATTTTCCTATCTGCAGCTTTGATTTGATAAAGACTAATAAAAGGAAATGTAATAAAAATGTCCAGATAAATGCCTGGTTTGTGATCCTCATAGTCCCCCTAGAAATCACAATTCTCTTGTTTCCACAGTGTAAGTAATATCTAGTAAACAGAATTATGGTTTCATTCACTGCTGTCACATAATGCTGTACTTTACAACAAGTGCAATTGTATTTCTTTTGGAAAAGGTTAAGAACAGTGTGAAGGTGCATTCCCTGAGGGTACTGGAGTCTAGGATAATAAACTCTTGTCCATTATGTGCCAATGAGACTACAAAAATAAATTCTTTGCATTCAAAAGAACAGAATATTTATTTTGGAAGTGCTATGTTAAGAGATTTGTTTTGGGATACGTTTAAGGAAGATGTTTTATGCACTGCATAAACATAAGTACCCGATGATTTGACTGTATCATTTGAGCATGCATCGTAAACTGTGAGCAAAGGTCCCTCAGGTTTTTATAGTACAGTAGACCAAAAGGAATCATTATAACCTTTCAAAGTTCATCATTTGTGCTTAAAAATAAGGGCTTGGGTGACTTTGTGTTTCTTTTGGTGTTTTTTGGATTGGGTTGTCATCGTCCCCCCCCTCAAAAATTGTAAGTGCATTTCTAGAGTTCTGTGATCATTACAATTGGCCAAAGGCCAGAAGGTAGTTTTCTTTCTAACTGTGACAATATGTTCTGGTAGATAATCAGGGGGTGTAACCCATGTAATTTCTTTTCAAAAGATTGCAGTGAAATAGAAACTACTATAATTTTTATGCGATGACTAAAAATAAACAAATCCACAGACCATGCCTTTCTCTTTGTTGGTCTCTGACGTAATGCTTCTGCAACCTGTCTTCTACCTTTCATAAATACCTTAGTCCCCTTGTAGTATCTGCTCAGGAACTGAGCCTTAAGCAAATTTAGTTATGTTTCTTTTCCTGAGGTGCTCTTTTTACTGCTTGTCTCATTTTTCTTCTCCAGATAGCTTTTGTAGACATGACTGATAGTGCTGGGATTTACAAATGAGCATGGGGAAGGGCCTCTGCCAACTTCAGGAGAATTTGGGTGTGTAATTCACTTCAGCTCCATTGCAAAATCCAACCTAGATTTTTTTTTTTTCAGGTAAAACTTTGACAAGGAAAGGATTGCTGTTGTAAATAACTGTGAAAGCAGTTACGACCATGAAGGAACAATCACCTTACCTTTGTTGTAATGATGTAATAATTGCAGTGAGCTCTTGTGTGGGGCTGACTTTATGTTGTACAGCAGCAAACAACATCCTCTGCAGGCTTTCAAGTTGAGAAACTAAACTTTTTGTCCATTAAGTGATAAGGAACCTACCAAAAATAGATAAAATATATTCAAAATGATGTTCTAATGGGCAGTGTTTTGATCTGTCATGATTACAGGGCATCTGTACAAGGCAGAGACTGTAACCTTAAGTGGAGTATAACCTTCACTGTAACTCACCTAGACTCCACCAGTGAAAGGCAAAGCGTTGCAAGCAGAAATCTTGCAAATTGAGTATGTGCAAAATGGCATTACAACCTTTGTTGTTGATTGCAGTTGGGAAAATTATATTGCCAGGTAAAATGCAGACTTCAGCATTAAGTGGGTTAGCACAAGGCACACAAAATGGCAGGGGGTTATGCCTTGAAGTTTGTTTCAAATGCAGATATGGAAGATTTCTTAACTCTGTGCTCTGAAAGAGATGTACTTTATCCACTCTTCAACTTTGCAGACACCTGTCAGGTGGCTGATACACTAGCTTCAGTGATTACCATTGTGCAGGTCCTGACACAAATATAGAGATGATACATGAATGTGGCTATAACCTGTTTTGCTGTTTGTTCTTCCTGTTATTGACATGATGCAGAGAAAAGGATCTTTGAATTGGTCTAATGATGTGTAGAGAAACCACCCTGTATTAGACAGAAACAAGTCAACAGAATACAACCCTGGTTGTTGTTGGTCTTTGCAATTTGTTCATCCTGTATTTTCACTCATCTGGAAATGCAGAAAGCTCAGTGCACCAAAACCTTTTCATTTTGTTAGAAGTTGGTTACACTTGGAAGGCTGGTATATGTAGATTTGATAAAGTCAAAAGATTCCTTGAATCAATACGAGTATAAATAATACTAGACTCTTGCTGGGCTATAGGTGTCAGACTTTATGCTGCCTTTTCAGTACTTGCTATCATGACCTCCCACTCATATAGTGTAGGGTCTCCTTTATCTTCAATTCATTTTACTAAACTTTGTTTGAATCCTGGTAGCAGTTTCCAGTCCGTCTGGAGCTGTAGATGTTTGCTGACACTACAACAATTCAGTGGTTTTTGGCAATAATTCTACCCAAGATTGTTCTTAAGTAGTCAGAACTTTTGGAATGGAGAAAATGACAGTATATAAACATTTTCTTGTTTTAAGCAGTCCAAGAGAAAACTAAATAACAATTTTCTTATCGTGCAATGTCTGAAACTTCCACAGCAACAGGAGAAGGAGCTGCTGTGGAATTAGCAGGATGAACTCAAATGAACTAAAGTATGATGGACGTTGCTCATTGCTCTCTTTATACGTTGTAAAAAACCAACTGTCTGATAACAGCACAGTCCTTGTAGATCGCATGTAGACTGTGACTGTTTAGCATTGTTTGGGTACAAGTGACCATAGCTAATTTAACTCAGCATTATGAGCAATAAAATACTTCTGTCAAGCATGTGATCTGAATTCAGGAATTGGTTTTTTGTTTCTCCACGTTGAGATTGTAGATGGAAACACATAAAAATCATGAAAGCAATTTTCTAGAATTTTGATTTTAGGGTGTTTTATTATTATTAAAACAAAAACTATTGTTTCCTATCTTAGGAAGTAGGTAGAAAGAACACAAATAAGAGTCACACTTTTTGAGAAAAACAAGCCTGTTCCTTCAAAGCTGTAAATTCTTTCTGCATTGGACAGTGAAACTCAGTTTTATATGACATAAAAACCTAACCTAGGACATTTTCCATACTGAGTAAATTCAAAAAAGTGATAATTTAATCATGTGTTATATTATAACAATCTATTCTTGAGTAATTTTTTTCTGGCTCAGACTCATAAGCATTTGTCTCTATAAACAGCACTGCAGTCAATGCAGAAGAAACATTTTGGAAAGCTGAATTTTGGGAGATTGAATTTATTCAAAAGTTCAAGCTGATTAGAAAGCTAGACATGTCACTTCAGTAACATGTAATAAACAACAAACATTCTTAGCAACTAATTGTAAGTTTGAATTTATTTATACAAGGTAATTGTTAAAGGAACACAAATAATGAACAAATTAATGAAATTTATAGCCTGTTTGCAAATAACTTGTTGACAGAAAGCACTATACTTGTCAGTTGAAATTAGTCATTGCCAATTCTTTCAGTGGCTGAATTCAAAGTTACAGATTCCTCAGTGATGGTTTTTGGATAAACTCTCCTACTCCAGCCAGTTTACAGACACTCCTGCCTTTAATTTAAATAATTGATAGAATTGATTACTTGCTAATGTTGCTCTTCACGCCTTTTGCTAAATGCATCCAACCAGTGCAATGCAAACACAGTTGCTTTCCCCACAATTTTGGTACAGTCTAGCTGAGGAGGATGACAGAAGTGAAAGCTGGAGGTAAAGGCCAGCCCATCAAGAAACCCTCTTCCCTCAAACAGAAAGGCAGGAGTGACTGCCAGATACTTTCGTAGATATATTCACTCTCATGAAATATGAAGAGTCATGCACATGGACTCTGACCTCCCAGAGTCGCAGGTTAGAGACTATGATTATACATTTCCTTCATTGGGTTTTAGACCAAGATTTTAAAATGTAGGATCCCCTAAAAGCCTTTGTTTTATTCTCCTTGGTAAGAGTTGTGACTTTCAGCCAGGGGCATGGAGGTGATGTCAAGATATCAACATGTCAATAGGTATTTATTACTTCTGAAAATCAGGGCATTTTCAAGGCATGTGCTCATGCTCTAGCACTTTAGCCTTACATTGTCCTTTGGTACCTTTGAAATCCAACATGTCTCTTTCTGATCTGCTGCTGCTGTCTCTTCTTTGTCTAATATTCTCTATTGTAAAGCATCTTCAACTCTTTTCTATTATGTTCTTTGTCGCATGCTTCCCACAGGCATTAGAAATTGTCTGATTAATTCTGTTTGGTTATGTAGTCAGGTGAATATAGAGAGAAACTGTGGTGCAATTCTTTTCCAAAACATTTTGTAATTACCAGTAAATTTTGTTCATTTCCTCACTGTAGGTCATTGCAACCAGGAGACAAGTGCAGTGTTGAGCTCTAGGAAACAGCAGTGCAAGCAAAAGGCCATTTACATAGAATTTATATTTGCAATATAGTGAGAAGACTTACTTCAAATCTTTCCTTTTTCTATGTGCTTTTCTTGCACCTCTTTGCACTGACCGTGCTTTACGTCATCTTAATTTTGGGAAAGTCCTGGTGTGTTTGCAGAGGTATTGATACAAAAATGCAAAGGGAAAAGCTAGGATTTGGTTGCATAAAAGCATTGAATAGTTTTCAGTGAGAATAAAACTTTTCCAGACCTCCTGAAGAGAAGAAGTTAAAGCAGGCTGTGAATAGAGAGTAATTGGCTGCATCCTAATTTAACTGTAAATTTTGAAACTGGCTAATTTATTTGTCAAAAGATATAAAATCTACTAAATCATTTTTCCCAACAGAGGAGTTTTCAGATACGTTTTTCTTCTTTCAATGGGATAGAAGGGACTGTCAATATGTTTCCTCCAACACAGTCCCTGTTTTGCTAGCTGTCTGAGTAGGCTCTCGAGGAAAGTCTGTTTCATACTGTGGTAACTGGAAGTGCTTTGCTGATCTTTGTCTGCCTGAAAAAGAACGCCCAAGCTCTACTCTTGCTGATCTCCCCTTCTCACAGAAACACAAGATGGAAGAAGCAACAGAGGAAAAGAAGGGACAGATTTGATAGCCCTGGGACAAATACCACCTCAGTAGAAATGGTGTATGTGAGGGGTGTGTGGCACATTAGTGCTACCACATCCAGCTACCAGGGGAGCATGAACCCAGCCTCCCCATGGGGACGAGAGGAAGGAGGATGCAGAGTGGGAGCTATGGTGGTGCTTCCCTGCCCTTCCTTTCCCCACAACACCTTTTCACATTCCCTTTCACAGCCTGCATTCTCCTGCACAATCAGCAAGGGCAGCAAAAAGGATGAATTGACCTAATAAGTTATTTTGATCTCTTCTGATGTGATAAAAAGAAAGCTGTAAAAATCAGTACATACTAGTTTCAACTTGAAGACGTAATAGCATCTAATATAGTAATTTGATTAATGTTCTATGCTCTTTCTTTAGATTTCTCTAATGCACCCTGCTGAGCTTTCGTAAGTGTTCACAATATACACAGGAAATTAAGTGACAAAGAATATGCTGTGAGCTGTTCATGCCAAGCAAAGCAGAATGAAATACAGTATTTGTTGGTAGAATAATAAGCATCCACATGTGACTACTGCATGCTGGCTAACAATTTAACAACTGCTTGTGAAAGGGCATTAACTATATTATGTGCTTCTCTTGACTGTAACTGCTAACTCATTACATAGCAAAATAGGTGCCATCTCAGCCAGGCTGAGACCTTTAAAAATCAATATAACTCTTTAAACGCAGCTTAGAAACTTCTAGACAACAAACTCAAACAGCAGCATTGGTGCATGCTATTTAAGTGATAATCCAGAGCTAAAACTTTTAAAAGAAGTCCTGTCTGTGAAAGTAAAAGGCATGATACAGGTCTCATTATTGGAAAGCAAAGGTCTTTCCTTTCTCATCAAAGTCAGATGGATAAAAATCAATCTTTAGTAGAACTGCTACTGGGGCACTGAGGGACAACTGTGAGGATCTAATATAGCCTCTGAACTGAGGTAAGGAAAGAAGATGTACTCTTCCATCAAAAGGTAGATAAAATCTTTTCAGCTGCTTATTTCAATCTACCATTATTACCCTGTTGTTGTCTGGGTTCAGTCTAAGCCAACCAGCAGTAATCTAGGTACGGTCTTGCTCTGATGCTTCGTTGTACATGCAATTTCATGAACTGGGTCAGAGAGGATAAAAATGTAGAATTGGATTTCATCAGCCAGTTAAAGATGTGGATTTTTTCAGAATTCAATTCCTTTGATGAAATAATATGTTCTTTGAACAAGAGTAATGGCCCTTATGAAAATGCACATGGTTAACTCCATCTATTTCAGCACAGGACAAGTAACAGATGCAACAGTAACATTTCGTGGTATCTTACGAGTAATGGGGTGTTCCCTTCTGTCACTCTCGGATATCCTTGACTCACCTTGGCTCTTCAGATATCGATGCTGTAATTTGGTGTCAGATGTGAATATGTGAGAGACATTGCAGTAGTGGTCCAAGTAAAATACTTCTCTTTTGACAATGGAGAAGGATTGGGGTACACACTGATTCTTCTTTATCCAGATTTGGATACTGCCTCTAAGCAGAATTGTGTTATATTTTTGGATTTTTAGCATGCTAATAGCATAGGTCTCTAGGGAGCCCTTGTTTAAAGCCTCTTTTAAAGTGTTCTAGGTATGAAAATCATAAAAGAATTCTGATTTCAACATTTTAATTGAAGATCCACAGACCATGTATTTCAATCCATCTTTGCTCATTTTTTTCTTGTTAGTGTCATAACTCCCACATATCTTTTCTGAGGGCTCTTAGATGACCTGCAGCTTCCACTGTTTCAGCAAGAAGTTGCTTACACATCCCATGAGCATCACAGATTCTCCATCTATTTGTTTATCAATGTTTTTTTCAGTGTCTCTTGATCCCTTTGGCAGTCTGAATGTTTATTTGGAATTATTCTTAATATTAGGAAGTCAATCTGCTTTATTCCAGTTCTAGGACATAAGATTGCTCTGGTCAAGAACACTTCAAGACTGGGAGCTGCTGGACTGGGAGCTGCATTCAGACAGTGGTGTTCACCAAAGCATAGTGATGCGCTGAAGTTTCCTTGCTAAGCTCCTTTAGTCTTACAGTTTAGAGAAATTGTTAATAGGTATGAGAATTGTCATCGAATAAAAGATGCTATCAGTGATGAAATCCAGAAGATTTTTTTTCAATGCAGCTCCAGCAAACTGTAATTCAAGCTTCTAATTGTTAGCAAAACAATAGGAAGTCTATAAGCTGGGTATTTGCCAGCAGGGGCCACTTCTGAAAAGACTCTGCTCTTCTTCCTTTATCTGCTGCATTTGCATGAGTGAGAGACTTATGTCAACAGTTAAAGATAATCTTATTATATGGGTTTACTTAAGAGAATAAGGAAAAGACTAAGAAAATTGTTCACTTTCATTGGTGACCTACTGAAGAAAAGTAAAGATACGAAAAGCTAATATCTGAGAATAATAAAACAAATAAAGAAAATAGACCTAGAAAGAAGCGCACAGAATCTGGAAAGACATTACATACAGGACTCTAGCATAGGGGCAGTTTACGTTATCCCAGTCTTGTGTTAAATGCATACATTTGTAGAGCGTTTCTCTTCAGGCATCTGTGGGAGAAACATCACCAACTAATCTCAAAAGGAACAGACATAATGAAGATTATTGGACTTGAATTCCAAAAAGCACCAGGGCAAAGTTTAATCACTCCTATATTTCTGAAAAACAGGAGTGCACTTAATTGCTTCGGAGCTAGATCTTAATCCAACAATATGCCTTCAGTAAGAGCAAAAATTGCCCCCACGTCCATGGGGTTGTGCACGTGTGTGGCAGGATCGGGGGAAGGTTAATGGAGTGGGGTAGCAAACATTGCCAAGCCCGCTGCTGCTGAACAAGGTGGTTCCTGCCTGCTCAGCTCGCTAAACCACCAGAAAATGAACTCGGCAAAAGAAAAAAGTTCTCCGTTGACTTAGTGAGCTACTGATGGCAGCAGGGCTAGAGCAAGGGGTGGGATGGGGTGCTGGGAGAGCTGCGATGGCACGTTTTGGGGCTGTCGGGCCTTTAAACCAACACAGCTGCCTGAGGTACCAAACCACAAGATCTGTCCCAGAGAGTTAATTGCCGCAATGTGTTCTTAGATTACCTTGTAATCACTTGTGTTTTTTTCCCGATTTCGTAGTAAAAGAGATATTTTAAGTCACTATTTTACCAGTTATGAGTCATTGTTGTTCTCTTGTGGTTTTCCCTATTTGCATTTTACAGTTTTTACTCTGATTACAATTTGAAACCTTGAAGAACTGCTTCAAGCAGTGTCTGTTTTACTCAGGTTGTGGTGTTTCAGAGTGCTGCACACTCAGGTACCCTCTGCAGACTTTAGTAAATGTCTTGCATGGTTTTCTTTGCCTAAAAACTAGATAGAATCAGTGCTCTCTTTCTTTCCCTTCCCCTCCCTCAAAACTCTAGCAGATGATGGTTAAATTATTACAAACCTTTCAGTGTGGTAGCCCTAGGCACAGGATAGAAAAGGAAAAGGCCGAGAAAGTATCTGTGAACTGATTATCTTGTTTAAATTTTCAACCAAGAGCCGCAGTGAATTTTTCAAACTATTTTTAATATTGTAGAGTTTTTTTCATATTTTTGTCATCCTGATATTGTAAGTTGATGTATTTTATTAGCCTGAGACAACAATAAATAATACAATTCAGTTTTATTTAATGATTTCTGGTTTCAGTGGTAGAGAAGCTTTGCCAATTTTAAATTAGGTCTTGGAGTAAATTTAAAATTAATGAAATTTAAAGCTGTGATTTGTTTAAGGATCCAGAACATTCACTCTTTCATCTATTCATCAAGCTCTTTAATTACCTAGTATGCATGAAACCTGTATTATGTCTTATTATTGAGAGATTAATTTTATGAAAACCTCCAAGTGATACATCATTAGAATGACTCTTGGATAATGTATAGTCTAACCTTTTCTACTAATCCCACCACAGAGGACGAGAGGGAAGTTGACAACTCTTCTGCAGTGTTTTATTCCTACCGTTCCCCTGCAGTATTATCAGCTGCTAGCAGATAGTTTGTCTCTCCTACTCTTTTAATTTCTAATCCTCACTTGTGTATAGCTGTCCATCATGTTCACCCTGAGCTACACGTACGTGCAAGTGCCATTTGAAAAGGATCTTTACTGTTATTCTGTTACAGTTGTGTATGGAGTCCCTGCTGTGTGAGACATTGCAAACAAAGAGTAAAGGTGTGTGCCTGCCTCTGAGGTTGAAATACTCAAATGGCCCGAGTCCCTTGTCCCACAGGGAAATGAGAGATGGAGAGACTGCTTGGCAGACCTAAGATGGACCAGTAAGTCTACAGTAGACCAGAGAATTTCGATTTAGATGTTCTGAGTCTCAGCCCAGTGCCTCAGCCACAGTAGTATCTTTTCCCCTTGTCCAGTTTGGAGCATGTGCTTTGTCCACAGTTGTCCAAAACAGCTGCTTGGGGCAGCAGTTGGAGTCGTGGTGCAGAGCTGGGGAGGGGACTCGCGCCTGCATTGGGCCACAGCTTGGTAACAGGTGCAGCATCGCCTGTACCCAGGGCAGCAGTTTAGTTGTGCTCATCCTCCAGTCCCTCAGCCCAGCGCTGCTGTGGCCCCTGGTGTTACGTGAGCCATGGCAAGGACCGTATCAGGGGCTGCAGTGGATTTCAAGCTACCTGACCTGAAAAGCAGGGGCAGAGCTTTAACCTTGATGGGTTCCTCAGCCTGGCTGGGTGTGCAGCTCAAGGGATGCAGTGATATGAACAGAGAGGCAAAGAAAGATGGACTCCTGTTGAAAGAAATGTTCATCAAATTGTAGCCAAAAATTTGTATTTCTCAGGTGTGTTTTACCTTCTCATACTGTGACTGCTGCTCTTTGCTGCCGAAAAGAAATGATTTTTCGATCCCCCCCCCCCCCCAGTGCTTCCATGCCAGGCTAAATCTCTGTTCTCTTAAAAGCTAATATATCCACTTTCTGTATTAATATTTGTGAGAGTAATATTAGAAATGTTTTATTTCATTATCTCACAGCTGAGGACTATAGTCACACTGTGTTATAAAGCAGCTAATTACAGTGTTAGTGTCTTACAGTGTACTATGCCTGCAGTGCAGTTTGTCAGAGTTTCTGAGAATTTCTAACAAGAAAATAGTTTGCAGAGTACTTTGTTGAATCTAGTTTGAGAAATGTTGCATATCCAGCATCTTTGCAATGCTATACATCTAATCAAAACTTTTTCACCTCTAAGGGCATTTGCATTTCATGGAAAACTTGATAAATTCAGATTATTTGACATATGTACTTTTCCTCTGTCCTTGCTTGTTAAATCAGAAATATTTAGGGTACTGCAGGGTTGCAGAATATTTGTATGCAGTGATCCCTCCTGCTACTCCTCTGCTGGGTTTGCAATCATCACTACCTCATAGTAATCAGTTCTGGAGTTGTGAAGCTATAATTAAAACTTCAGATGAGGAACAATGAATAAAAGGGACACCTCTTTCCCCTATTCAGCCTTCATTAATGTAAATGTCATTAATGATAAAGAATAAAGGGGAGGAAATGCCAAATTCATAAGCATATGTGCAACCTTTAACTGTAACGTTTTCCAAAACTTATTCTCTGCTTAGGAGGAACTTGTAAAAGTAGCTTTCTTTTGGGTTTCATAGAAAGCTCTCTGTGGTCAGTATGACATTGCATGGAGCACACTTTCTATTTCAGACAAAAATCTATGCTTTTAGAAAGAAAAAAGCACAGGTGGCAATGAATTCGGTTACAGTGACTGGATTAACTAACACTGCAGAGGTCTGGAGTCCACTTATATGGAAGAACTTGGAGTGGTTTAGCATTTTGATAAAAATCTATCTGGCCGCTTTAACAGGATACATGTTAAAAGCAGCTCAGAGGTACTTAACTGCCATTCAGGAAGTCCTGCTGATAGCTTCATGAGTCCAATAGCTAAGTCTCTAATGCATTAGGTCAGAAATGTTTCTCTTGGAGTTTAGAAACTCCACTCTGTGTCCTTCCTCTGGTGCAAGGAATTACTGATTGCATCATTGCTTTGATGCCTGGTGATTATGGATCGAGTCAATTGTTCCGTGTATTGACACACTGACATACGTGATTAGACTCCCTCTCTGGTTATCACAGAAATTCTTATAATAAAGTATGTTGCGTCACTGTGTTTTCCTGATGGAGGTATATTTTAGTGATGGAAATGGACTCTCATTCCCTGTGTTTCTCATCTGATTACTGTCACTGTAGTTCTGTAATCCAGAGCATCCAACAGAGTGGGAGGCTTCCGTGGCAAGTTCAGCAGTCTCTACCCTCCTGCAGTTTGCCATCCTAATGGACTGGGCAAGTACAGGGTGCAGAAGAGGGAAACGATTCCCCTTTGGTCACATGGCAGCTTAGTGGTACGGGTTTGAATTAAATCCGCATGTTTCAAGTCCCCATCTATTACCTTGCTCACTAGAGACTGCTGCCTTCACTGGTGTTCATAAATTGAGTTTCTGTGTCAGAATTGTCTGTTCTTTACCATTAATGGAGGTACTCTTTAAGGTATCAGAAAACAAACACTTCTAGTAAATAGTTAATGAATATCAATGTATGTGTCCTGCACACACACACACAAATATATATTGATATCTCATGACCTTTTAAATAACACATACTTTAATTTCCACTCAAAAAGACATCTTTTAGCAGTAATAGGAAAAGCACATTTTTTTCCCAATGATTACAGAAGATGGGTGAGCCTGGAGTGATTCTATTTTGTTCAATCTTCTCAGTATCTGTCAGCATCGGAGATGCTTGATTTAATCATGTAGAACTAGCTCCTGCAGAAAATATTTGTATTGTGCGTGTTTGAAAAATACCAGAGCCAGAATTAACTTTAATAAGCTGTACTTTGTGCTAGCTATAACATGTGAGTTTAGAAGATGTGTCCAACCACTTAGACATCATGGGAAGGGGCAGGGTTTATGAATACAGGGTTCTATATTCTAGCACATTCTATTTTATTAAACAAAACTGTATTTTCTGTGTACCCAGAAATGCCTCCCAGGAGATGCTCTAGAACAAATCTGTAATTCAAAGTGACTGTTTTATGTTATTCTCTTTCAGTACTTTTTTTCCTTATAAATTGTCAGCAACCAATATATACTTTTTATTTTTCTCTGAATCATGTCAACTAACAATCTTAATCTGTATATGCAAATTAAATGCAGAAGAAATCAATTATAAGTGTTTGGTTTACCTAAATTGGATTGCGCTGGCTCTTTTGATTGAACTTAAAAGTCATGTGGTTGGTGTTCCATAGCTTGGTGACTATAAAACTTCTAATTTGATTTCCATCATTAATATCTGGTCTTTCTGAATTATGAACTCATTTTTTGCAAGTGCTCCAGTATTTACTCAAAATTTGCAGTTTCTGCAGACATTTAGTTGGCAGATTTGTTTCTTAGAGTGTTCATGAGATGTAAATGCAAGAGAGGTGAGCACAGACTACCTAAATGCAATTGTAGCTTCAAAGAAATATTACCAGACTCTCTTCCTCCTTTTGCTTCCATAATTTGCCATTTTGGGCTAAGAGCACTGAAAGGCAGGAACCTAAGCTAAAGTATATTTCTGTCTTCTCCTCACATATTACATATCTGAAGCCATCATCTCTTGTGTTACTGTTCCGAGTAGAGATAATTGACTGATGTTACAGTATATTGGCTCAGCTGTGTCTGTACTTGCTTGCAATGTTTTTATAGTTCACAGGTTACAAAACTCAAACTCTGTTTGTTGACTTACTTGCAGAGAACCATCCCTGTGTTTGGTTTCCTTAATGAAGTGAGGATTCGTGACACATGCCGGACACCAGCAGAGTGGGCTGTTTTGAAAACTCACATCCTCCTCCTTCAGAGGGACTGCTCTGCCTCCATGCATGCATTTCTCCATGCTGCGAGGGTACAGCACTATTTATTTAAGTTCATATTAACTGTGGTGTATAAAAATTAATTGAGACAGATTTAGAAGTTAACTTTATGCAGATGAACAAAATTAGAAGGGAAAGAGTTGCATTATAGGGAAGTTTGCTGCATTCTGCAAGACAGTTTTTTTCAGTACCCAAAATACATTTAAGTCTGAGGCAAGATCGTATAATACAATTTAGCATTAAAGGATTTGCAGAGCTATTTCAGCAAAAATACTGTAAAGGTACAATTGTAAAGATAGATGGTACAGTGCTAAATATCCAAAATGCAACATTATATTTTTGTTATAAAAACTGATTTGTAACCAGTTCTATTTAGATCAGCCTGCCAGTCATAATTAGTGTGTACTTTAAATGTCTTGCTCAATGCTATAGAGCAGAAACAGTCTTGATATTAAAATATTAATAAAAGTTACATAGGAAAATAGATCATATCCATACACAATACTAAGCTCTCTGCCCTAGGAATAGTTCTCTGTTTCAGGTAGGTGTATTGTACCACCTGGGGTATAATACAGTTTGGCCTTGTACCGGAGGAGCAGAGCACTGAAGCTCAGCTCTCTCTCTTTGGACACATATGTGATGTTTCTTTTGCACCTACAGTTGTTCTCCTGCAAAAGGAGGTTGGGCCACCTTCCTGCAGCATACAAAGAGCACTTATTTGGACTTGAAATTATTATGCACTGAGTGTAAAAATACACATGAGCTTTTTGGTTGCCTTGCTTTGTAATCCTTATTGAGTACATTTGTTATTTCAGTGGCACAGTGTCTAATTTGACTCTCTTATCTCTATACTTAGAACTCTGAAATTTGTGGAAGATTCAAGGGATATTGCAGATTTCTTTTACTGCTGCTGCAGGAAGGAATTTTGATGATGAGCTATATTATATATGGCTCGCTAGATAGTAGTAAACATTCTTCTTCATTGCTGTGCTTTGGGATTATCAAAGGGTGTTGTGTTGCTAGTTAGAATTTGTCTGGATTAATGAAACAGATCGCAGATCACTGCATAGCAACGTGCCTGAAGTCTGTGAAATGTTTTCTGAATAAGGATTGGATCAGGCCCATTGAGAATATAAAGTGCTGGAAAGAACATGGTGTTATTTTACAGACCCTGCATTTGGTTGTTTTCTTGCAGCGGCCTTATAGCCTCACTAATTAGAAACTGGAGGTTTCTTTAGTTTACTCTCTTTCTTTCTTTCTAACAATACACCGTTAACATCCAAATCCTTGTCTTTACTTGGGCCCTTCTGACTGTCATTGACTTCAGGGACAACTTTGTGGTTCAGATGGAATTATGAAAATTTAACAAAGTTTCAGAGCTTCCAGTAGAGAATTACAGTCTGTACACGTCCATGCTGAGATTATACATCAGTCTTTGGGGAGTTCAACAATGGGATTTAAGATGGAGACTGTCTAGTGTTGAGCCTACGACTACTACCCGTCTATGGAATTTAAGTGTCAGAAGCCAAGGGAACGTTTCGGAGAAGTTTCAAATGTCTGTCAAAAAACCCAAGAGATTCTGTAACTTAATAGGTAATTTTATTTTTGCTCACAGATTCCATAAAATGTGAGAAAAATGTGCATCTCAAGGCCAAATATGAGCAGCTAGAGAACTAGTCTCCATCATGAGTCACATCCCTCTCACAGGTTCTGATTTTGGATACAAAAATACCTGCTTTTTCTGGAAGTCTCTGTACTTGTCTCTTTTCAGTCAAGGGAATAGAAACATGTGACTTCAGCTGAGGCCAGAAGCCTGCTTTTTAGCTCTTGGAATATGTAACTTTGCTGCCTATGGTAAGTATTATGAATCTGTCCATAAGCTTATTTTAATGCCTGCCAAATGATCCTTGCATAAATTTCTGTTTAGTCGTATTTCTTTGGCTGGAAGCTTTACTTATTCTCTGTTTTTGGAGCACAATAGTTCTGAAATCAGGTGTCTGAGATGAGCATACGCATTTATAACAATTTTTGTATTGATTTGGCCTTTTTTTCTCATAGATCATTAATATCTGCTTCTGTTTTAACTCAGAATGTCTTGAATGATGCCTTTTCCCAATAACTTAGAAAACCCTAAATCCTCTTGCATACAACCCTTTAGATTTTGCATTTCTCAAATATGAGAGTCGTTGCTTCTTAGACTTGGTCCTGAGAAGGTCCAAGTCTCTTAAAAGGGTTCTTTTGTTTATAATGCATGAGTAATGAATGGTTTTTTTATATGAAGGTGCCTTGGAATCCTCATGCGGGGGAAGGCACTAAAGACTCTAAGTACTATTTATGTTCCACTATTAAAATGATGACTGAATTTAAGTGCCTTATTCATGAAGATTTTGGACGAAGTCAGATTGTGAAAGGTTCTCCTGCAGTCCTGACCCAAACGTGAAGTTTACCTTGTCTACCCTCGATTGTCTGTGCTACCTAGCGAAGCTGCTTTTGCAGTTGAGATGAGTGTGGCTTGAAGCGTGTGATTCATGAGAATGTTGCAATTGATTAGATGCTGAAGCTGTGAATAGGTCACATAATTATATTCTGACTCACAGTATGTAAATCCAGATGGTTATTCAAGAGCCTCACATTTTTACATTAGGGTAAAGGTGAAACAACTTCATTAAAATTATTCTGCCAGTTGCATCTTCTATTACCTTTTTCTTTTTTTCTGGTTGAAGCTTCTGGGCTACGTAACCAGATCCACTGTATTATCTTCCTTCAGGGATGAAAGATACTGGTATATTAAAGAAGTCCAGGTTCTCCAAACATCTTAGGTTTGCTGATAAAGGTTAGCTGTATTTGATGTGCTGTTACAGCAAGAAACGTGAGCTGCTGTAGGGAATATGTTTGTCTCCATGGTCCTACCTTGAAAATTATCTTTAAATCTTATAAAAAGTTCGTTCTCATTTCAATAAAGGCAGAATTCAAAATTGAAAAACTGTCTCTAAGATAAAAATAGGTCACATTTGAATAATTGTGCTGCTTGCCTTGTAACTAATGCTGAATTGTGGTCATACTACTGTCGTAGTCTTGTGGCATAAAAATTATTTGAGGTAATAACCAATGGAATATTCTTCATTAAATTTAAAAAGTAGGCTTGTTTTGGTAATTTAATTTCTTATTTTAAACAAGCTTTTTGATTTATTTCTGAGTGTAGCAGAAAGAAACAGTGAAATTCATATCTGTGATATTTCAAGACATAGTTAACAAGGACTCCATCAGCCTAGAATATTTTCAGAGCTTTGCAGGAAGGAAGTTAGGACTGCTGTCAATGGCAGAATTGGTGCCTGACTTTGCACTCCAAGACAAAAATGTGTAGGTGATATACTATACAGGATTTAGTATTCTATTTTATTTCATTGCTAATTTACTACTTATATTTTGGGGGGGTTGGGTTTTTTTTAGTGTAATGAATTTTCTGACAGCATTTGACAGGATGTATGAAAATTCAGGGCTATATCATCAGTTGGATCTGGTCAGTTGGCATAGCTGCATTTTCTACCAGCTGAGGATCTGCCTTTCAATTTGGAACAAATTTTATACCCTGGTCCTTTTTTTCTATTAGATTTGGACTCAAAATAGTAAAACTGGAACAGAGTTTCCCTCCATTTTCTAATTCTGTCTTTCTTAGTTTCTAAACTTCCTGGAGGAGGGGCCATACTTTTTCTTTCCAGAATGGACCTGGCAAATAATTTATGAACAAATGAAGAAATAACAGTAATGGAGTACAAGAAAAGGAATACTATCCATTGTTTATGTACATAATTAAATGGAATCTCTGGTCATTTGAACGTACAAAGACAAAACTTCACTGTGGGCGTATTATGTTTAAAAATGCTGAAGCATTTCATGGTGGTCTTACGTGAGAAAGCTGCCTCCATTTTTACTCAAGCAGTTACATTTTGTTTCATTAGGTTGCTCTCAGTTTGCAACTATAGCTGCACACACCAAATTTCCTAGTCAGGTTTGTCAGAAATGCAGCAATGAATGGTCAGGGGTTTGTTTTGGGTTTTTTTATGTCGTTATCATGCAGTACATTGAAAAACAGATTTGATACAAATAGTGCCATGCAAGCAAATAGGATGGCTTAAAACCCAGTGACACACGGAGCAAAACCACTGCCTTCGGGGCACAGTGCGTGAGGGTGTGGTCCAGCAGGAGGGGATGGAAATAACCACATAACTTCTCAGTTGGGCATGTGGGAGGCTTTGCTGACTTGGAAATGTGTATTTATTTCATGGGATGGAAAAACTTAAGCATTAAACATGTTTGCTCAATTAAGTTATTGAACCACAGGTTGAATTACTCCTACAGTATGTTGTTTAACCCCCTGGTGATAGTTGAAGCTGCTAATGCAAATGCCAAGAGAATATTTCTGTTTGTTTCATTTTTGGCATTGACATCAACAATTTTACATTATTTTTATATAGTTCTCATTTTCTCTTTAATCCATATTTTTATGTTGCGCCATTTTGTCCAGAATAATAGTACTGTCATTTCATAGGTAGGAGAAACTGGGACAAATACAAATTGAGTTGCCTTAATCAAACAAGGAGATGCTTAGAGTTAGAACACAAGGAGCTGAACTCGGAGCGCTTAATTTGGTCTGCCAAATCATGCTGTCCTCCAAAGTGATAGGTTAGTAGGTTTTATGAACTATTCTTTTTGTTTCACCTTACTGTTTTCTGTGAAATTTAGCAATTCAACTCTCTACAGGATAATGCAGTGTGAAGCACATAGAAAATCACTCTGGTTTTAGGTGCCACTCAGTTTACCTGCTTACCATGATGCTACTGCCAAATTGGTCTCCAGGCATTAAATTCTTGACAAAGCACGGCTCTGCTTCTGAAGGGAGACTGTGTCCGAAAGTGTGCCATGGCTTTGAGAGCTAGGGACCATGTTCATTGTGGTGGGTTGACCCTGGCTGGATGCCAGGTGCCCACCAAAGCCATTCTGTCACTCCCCTCCTCAGCTGAATGGGGAGAGAAAATACAACGAAAGGCTCGTGGGTCGAGATAAGGACAGGGAGATCACTCAGCAATTACTGTCGCGGGCAAAACAGACTCAATTTGGGGAAATTAGTTTAATTTATTGCTAATCAAATCAGAGTAGGATAATGACAAAATAAAACCCAAATCTTAAAACTCCTTCCCCCTACCCCTCCCTTCTTCCTGGGCTCAAGTTCACTCCTGATTTTCTCTACCTCCTCGCCCTCAGTGGCGCAGGGGGATGGCGAATGGGGGTTGCGGTCAGTTCATCACATGTTGTCTCAGCTGCTCCTTCCTCCTCAGGGGGAGGACTCCTCACACTCTTCCCCTGCTCCAACATGGGGTCCCTCCTACGGGAGACGGTTCTCCACAAACTGCTCCAACTGAGTCCTTCTCACGGGCTGCAGTTCTTCATGAACTGCTCCAGTGTGGGTCCTTTCCACGTGGTGCAGTCCTTCAGGAACAGACTGCTCCAGCGTGGGTTCCTCATGGGGTCACAAGTCCTGCCAGCAAACCTGCTCCAGCCTGGGCTCCTCTCTCTCCATGGGTGCACAGGTCCTGCCAGGAGCCTGTTCCAGCGTGGGCTTCCCATGGGGTCACAGCCTCCTTTGAGTGCATCCACCTGCCGCAGCGTGGGGTCCTCCATGGGCTGCAGGTGGATATCTGCTCCACCGTGGACCTCCATGGGCTGCAGGGGGACAGCCTGCCTCACCATGGTCTTCACCACGGGCTGCAGGGGAATCTCTGCTCCGGTGCCTGGAGCACCTCCTCCCCCTCCTTCTTCACTGACCTTGGTGTCTGCAGAGTTGTTTTCTCTCACATCTTGCTCTTCTCTCCACTGCTGTTTTTCCTGCAGCAGGTTTTTTTTTTTTTTTCCCCTCTTCTTAACTACGTTATCCCAGAGGCGCTACCACCATCACTGATGGGCTCGGCCTTGGCCAGCAGCGGGTCCGTCATGGAGCCGGCTGGTGTTGGCTCTATCGGACGTGGGGGAAGCTTCTAGCAGCTTCTCACAGAAGCCACCCTCATAGCCCCCCCTGCTACCAAAACCTTGCCACGCAAACCCAGTACATGATGGAGGGGAGCCCTGCAGTCTAGTGCGAGGCCTAGCACAGCAGCCTGGAGAATGCCCATCAAAGACTTCAACTGTGGCTGTGAAAATTAGCTAGCCTGGGTACTACGCCAGATCATTTGAGAGAAATGCCAGCTGGCCAAGCTGTTCACCTCTCTCTTTTCTAGGAGGGATCCCTCTTTCTAGACATTTGCCTATTGCATATCTAGTATCTCTTCTCAGTTTACTTTAGGTGATTAGAAAATAAGGGAACTCACCATACGACATAGTAGATTAGGATTTTGAATCCTGTAGCTAAATATATGTGTATTTATGTATATACGCATATATAAAGATACTGCAGACAAGTTCAGTGATGATTTTGACTTTCTAAATTCATTGCATTCTGCTGAACTATCACTTCTAAGAAAAAAGAAAATATTTTTTCTACCAGGAAAATATATGTAATCAATATTTGTATTATACAGCAGTCATCAAAATCCATTGGTTTTGTCAGAAATATACCTCGGAATTTCGTGAGATAGGTCAGAAAAATGAAATTCAGCAATGAGTTGCCCAAAGGAAACCACAAGGAACCACAAGGTTTTATGACTGTGAATCACCTCCGTTTTGGAGCGAAGGCATAACAAAGTACATATTTCACTCTCCTTTTCTGAATGTTTTTCGTTTGTCCAAGCCAGCTATTCTAGCAGTTGGCAGGAACACTCGGTCCCGTTATGAGTATTGGCTTGTAGCACGTGCTGTAGTCCAAATGTCTCAGCTCATTCATACCAGACATTATCAGACCAGATATAGCAAAGGCTACAGTTGCCTTGTAATGTCGTAGTTTTGTGATGACCTTTGGTTTGCAAAGCATGCATTGGAAGTCCAACATTTTCCTGTTGTGTTGGACATAGGTGTGGGTCACAGATGGCGCACATACACAGCAGATCCTGCGTGCCCAGAAAGCTTTGAACATATGCTGTGTTACATCAAGTCCTGTGTGTGATGAGTAGATAAGGTTTACTGCAGATGCACCAACTGACCTTTATCACCGTCGAGTGGATCTATGCATGTGCGCTAAATGTTTTTGGTATTTCTAGACATTCTAGTTATTTGCCTGAGCTGTGGGACATAAAGACATTATGGACAAGTGTCCCAAATATTTTTTTTCCATCCAGTCAGGATTTCTGGGTGAAAAGGAGGAGTATGTCTGCATGTCTATGGCTGTTGTAGAGTTGTTTCTAGAGATAATCTATTCTAAAGTCAGAAGAAAGCAATGACTGCAGCTAAACAACGCTTGGTTTTTGGAGGGGGAGGGAGAATAGTTGGAGGAAGCAAAGCAAGCATGGAATTCTAATGCTCGATTTTATCAATTTGTAAAGTTTAATTACTTATACTTGTGCTACCTCTGAAGAGAAATGGAATCCAGGTTAATCTTCACAAGATATGCAATAAAAATTATTTATTAAAATAAGGCCCATTACTGTGATTATCAGATACATTTTTTAATTAAGTCCAAAGTTGCTTCAGTAGAAATTTTACTTATAATATCTCAAAATGTTTGGACTTGTTCAACTTTCTAAGCTTTACTTCTCTTCTGTAAAGATCATGAACTTGGCTTAATTAGAAGTAGTAGTTATAATGTCAGAACAAATTAATTTCAGTCAAGTAAACGGTCCCTTTGAGGATCACAGTCTCAACCTGTTGCTCTCATCTGTAGCTTGGAAATACCCACGCTCTGATGATGAGTGAGCTCTCATTAACTACATGATGAGAGTTGCTCCGCTGGCTCAATCACAGTGATGAACGCTAATATCAGTAACAGAGACTTGTAACATCACTGAAGGAGGCAGGACACAAGTTTCATTTCCTCCATGTTTCTCTGTATCTCCAAAGTTTCTTGACTTTAAAAGAGGTAATTTAAGGCTCTTGAACCAGGTTTGTATGCAAGACTTTTACAAGATAGTTGATGACTGTCGTCTCTCAGGAATGTCTCTGTGAAATATATCCAGTTTACAAGTAAAAAAGACACATGTTTAGCTACCCTTCCAACACAGCCAGGCCTAGATTCTCAGCTTGTGTAAGCAGATCAGTTGATCTGAGTATTCATTTTTACATCAGAGTCTCTTTTAGGTCCCAAGCACAAGAAACCATTTTTTTTCAGAGATTTCACTCAATGTTAGTTTTAAATGTCTCCCTTTAATTAAATTTTTTAATTGAATGCCTTTCTTTTGAATGTTACTACACTGATTTTGTATCAAAAATGGCAGAGCAATCTTACATTCTAAAGGGAATTTATTTGCATAAAAATAAACACAGTAAATTTTTCTAGGTGTTAAAACATAAAATAAAAAGAGAAGTTAATTGTAAATCATTGCTTAAAAATGCATTTTTTATTACAAAATTCTGGGCTACTCAACATTCTTAGGTTATAATGAGCTGAATTCATTGGTTAAATTAAAATGCTTTTTCTCATGTTCAGTAAATGCAGTGTGTATGCAATTGAACAAAAATAAAATTGAAATTTACATTTTCATCAAATGAATAACCACATGCTGAGGATTGCTCAACTGCAATTTATGATTATGCAAATGAAACAGGTTTTGCAACTAGGATATGTACAATAAATGGGAGTTCCATTATTATGTATCAAAAAGCCATTAACCTTGAAAATTATATACAATTGACATGAACATTTCTAAAATATGTCTAAAAGCTGCTAATGTTCTCTTTTTCCCTCCCATATGTATAGGTACTGTATATTAGATTTAGCAAAATAATTCCAAATGAATAATTTATTAAATGAGCTCTGCCACTTTTTTGTTTATGAACTATCTGTAACAACTTGCTGGGTTCTTTATTCATTATTTAAAATCAGTGAATACTGCTGAAAAATTCCTTGTCTACTGACAAGAACGTGAGTTACAAAAGCCGTTCATAACTAGCATTTGCTGTTTTGAAAACCTGGAGAGGGAGCGGAGACGGGGCGGTGAGTCGTGTGGCAGCTTCCCAGATAAGAAGTTTCTTTGTTGTGAATACTCACCTCAGTGCTGTCTGTGAGTTTTCGGTATTTGATGGTTCTAGATCAGATTCTGTTTTTTCTTAGCCCCAGTGACAAAACCACCAGTACTAGGAAGGAGAATTAAATGGGGCCCTCTCTGAACACGCTATCAATGATATCTTTTGCTTGGGATTGGCAAGGGACAGCAAACAGCCTATACACTTAAAGCTATAAGCTTGATTTCCTGCATATTTTGTGAAAGATGGTCCCTTGCTTAGTACCACCGTGGATTTATTGCTTTTGGAAGGAAACCACCTCATGCTAACCTTGGGGCAGTCAAAGGGAAAATATAACTGGGCTGTTCCAAAGTGTAGCCACAGTCCCGATGCATGTCTAGCAATTGCCAGTGTGCCGCAGCACCGAGGTCCCTGTCCGTGCGCACCAGCTGCTGCATTCTTCACCCAGTATCATTATGCTGAGGTTGCAGTAAATCTCTCTGAGGCACGCAGTTACCTGCCGCGTATTGCCAGTTAATGCCAAAACTCGAAAAGAAAGAAAGAAATACACAGCAGAAAATGGTAAAAAAAAAATATTTATATAGGGTAGTTCTCAAGAGGTACCTCAAAGCTGATCTGTTCTTTCAATGAGTTTTTAATAGCTTTGTGGAAGTGTTTCAGTTATATCTCTGTGTCGGTTTATAGCTACAGAAGGGTTTGATATCCTGAGTTATTTTTACCATAGGAGGTGTTCACATTATGATACACAATGTGTAAGATACCAAGATCTGTCCATAGGAGATTGCCTTATGTCTGTTATCTATAATATTTAATTTGCAATAATTTCTGATATTCCTTTTCCTCACATCCCCATAGCTATCGGAGGAGAATGCTTAAAATCTTTTATTGCAAATAAATCAAAACAGTACTAAAGGTGGCCCCCATCACCCTAAATCAAGGACCCTCTTTGGCTGTTCTTTTCTTCCCTTGTCTCTGTAAGAAAGTGAATGTGTTTCCTTGCCCAATTCTCACTTTTAGACTGGGGTTTACATCAAAACCACTGCCAAAACAATGTTAGCGTAGAGCATTGCAGTGAAAGAAAATATAGATTAAAGTAAATGGAAGTGTCATAGATGGGAAGAAGGGCAGGAGGAGCTGGGAATCCATGTACGTTCAGTTGAATGTTAGGGGTAGATACTGATGTTTTGAGAATTCTAAAGTAGAAAATTAAAAGTACAAGAGATTCCATTGGCAAAGCAGACAAGTTATGCTATAGTCTTGGAAAAAATTTGCAGGAGAAAGGGACAAATGGATATTTAATTGTAGTTTTTCAATATTAGGTTGGACCACAAGAAATAGTCTTGTGACTTCTACTGAGGGAGTCTATAGCACCTCAAACTCCTAAGAACTGCTTTTGACATGTACCCTTAAATCCTCTATATTCAAGTAGAAAAGGAGCATCTTGTGTTGCTTTTGAACTTGAAAATGATGTCCAGAGTACATATGTATTGGTGACAGGCAGAGGAATATGCCTAAAATGGAGTTATCCAAACTTTTCCGTAAACTGGTGGGATATGTGTTTGAACAGCACTGTACAATTTTACCTGTTATGCTTTAGACAGGAGATGCAGATGTATCCTGTACGGTTAGCAAAACTTTTGCTTTTTTACTGTTAAGGTGGTTAAATGTTTTTATCCTATGAGAAGAGTTAAATTACAAACCAATTTAAATGTTTGGTGGTGTGTTTTGTTTTGTTTTTTTTTTTTCCCCCTAACATGGATAGCATATATGTAGCAAAGGGCATGTATTTATTTGTAATACTGCTCTGGCTTAAGCAGTTTCAGCCATTCAGTAACTCTTCTTGGGGTGAGCACTTAGGTAGCATTAGCCTTTCTAGATGACAGGACCCATGAAAAATGTGTTCTCCTCACATTGCTTCTTCCACCACAAAGATGCAGCTGAGAGCTAAGAGTGTGATGCTGTTTACTTGGAAATACAAAAGAAAGGGGGTATTTACTCACACTGGTTGTTGCTTACATTACAAACTACTGAAACATTTTTGAAAAACAACATTATTTTTTGTACTTTTTAACTCCTGCAAAAGTCTGTCACAGAAAATATGATGACTGAACATTTCATGTGGTGTTCTTGCTAAGTTTACCAGAGAACAACGGAAAGCTAGATCAGTGTCTTATTGTTCATCACTTTCTGTAAACATTCTC
Source organism: Phoenicopterus ruber ruber (assembly GCA_009819775.1). Taxonomy (NCBI): domain Eukaryota; kingdom Metazoa; phylum Chordata; class Aves; order Phoenicopteriformes; family Phoenicopteridae; genus Phoenicopterus; species Phoenicopterus ruber. The sequence continues at coordinate 13,944,237 of CM020227.1, forward strand.
CAAATTAATCTCAGTAAATACCAGAAATGCTAATATCTAATCTTTGTATGTGCTCACAGAACAGATTTAGGGCACTTATTTGAAGGATGTATATATAAAGTGAGCATTTGCCGTAAGTTAAAAGCGTCCTTTTTGTCATCTCTAGAACACATTTCTGAAAGTCCTGAGCAGTGATTGAACTTTTAGTTCTATAAATATCTCCGGATATGTTAACAGCAAACAGTGCAGAAAACCACAGCTTCCAGCTTACCTTTGCGTGTCCAAGTGTCGTCCCAGAGTCTGTAATAGAGCAGAGGAGGGCCCAGCAGACGGTGACACACTCTCAAACCTGCTTTTACATCTCCCAAAGTCTTGTCAAACTAGGATATTTCTAATATGATCTGCCTTCTGTGATGTTCATCCTTTCTTGAGTGTAGCAGTCAGCAGTGATTTAGGTACCAATTCCTTAATTTCAAGTATCAGATGTTGTTGAAGCTGATACCCCATTGAGGGTAAACTCTTGTTTTCCTTTGCTGGCAAATACCAGTGCAAGGGTTTATTCTGTGGTCCTGTCTACTGTAAATGTTATGTTAGGAGTAAGAAGTTTTATTTTTACATGAAAACTTAGATGTTGAAGCAGAAAATGGCAGCTGTAAAGTAGCCTTGTTTGATCCTTTCCTTAAAAAACAAGGAGCCTTACTAATACCAAAAAAAAAAAAAAATTAAAAAAAAAAAATCTCCAAGAGGTACAGGACTGTTATGAGTTTTTATTATCTGTAACTCTTTAGCCACTAGATGGTGGGAAAGTCGCAATATGAGAGCACTCGGAGACTTGATCTGCCCTCCCAGGGTTAGTCCACATGCAGGTATGACTGAACACAGCACTCCTTAAATTGTTGTGAAATTTTACCATGAGGTGGCATCTGGATTGTACATCTCTATTCAAATCAACTTTGTGCTGGAGAACCTTGTCCGCTTTACCAGGGCAGCTGTGATGAAAAGAATTCCCTTTAGTTGCAAATTGCACCTAAGAAACTGAAAAAAATTATCAAGAGGCTACTTCGTACTAAATTCAAAACTACCATAGCCACATTGCTGGCAGTGCCTATTTTAAAGCTAACTCTTGGATGCTGTCATGTCTGCATACCCACTGTTTCATTAAATAATTGACAAAACACCTAGCACGCTTAAATACAGTGTGGACCGAGTCATTTTTCTTTCAATAGCTTCTGCAGTTTATTGTGTGAAGAGGAGGCGTGCATCATTCTCAAAAAATATTGCATGCATAGGGGGCAAATCTTTTTTCCACAGTGCAGTAGAATTTGCTAAGCCATTTTTTGTGTGGACATTCAGGGATGAAATGGTTTGATTTGAAAATATCTTTAACAGGTTTATTACTCTCTGCTTTGTTCTGAAGGACAGGTCCACAAATACTTCTGTTTCTGGGATCCCTTGCCAGGATCTCTGCTGTAATGTCAGATTCATCACCTCACCAGCCAGTTCACCTCCCTTTTTGATCTTGGAATTAAATTGTAGTCCCGACTTCCAGTGCAAATGGCTGCAATACCAACCCTTAATGATTAAGGTAACTTCAGTGCAGACTTTAGGAGCATCAAATGATGACAATGCCTTTGATTTATATGCCACCTTTCATTCCTAGCGATCTCAAAGCACCTATAATTTCTGGCAAACCTGTGCTGAGTTAATGAGTTATTTCAGAGTCTATTCAGCAATAGCAGTTAAGTGCTCAGAAGAAAGACTGATTGATGGGTGAGATGGCCCAGAACTTTAATTATTTTAATGAACAATTTTTTGGACTTAACAGGAAGTCTACCACTAACACAAGTGGAGCTATGAACTTTAATTCCACCACTTATTATATTAAACACTGAGCTTGGCGGTAATTTGAGGACTTGGCTCTTGTTCTGTGTATGTGTATTTTTATAGGAGTCTACTTAGGCATTACGGATATATAACCACTCCTGCACTGGAACTTAACACATTGCACAGAGTGGTTTGGGACACTAGGTGAAAAAAAAAACCCCTCCCATCTGGAGTACTGCGTACAGTTCTGGGCTCCCCAGTTCAAGAAAGACGAGGAACTACTGGAGAGAGTCCAGCGGAGGGCTACAAAGATGATGAAGGGACTGGAGCATCTCTCCTGTGCGGAAAGGCTGAGGGAGCTGGGGCTGTTCAGCCTGAGGAAGAGAAGACTGAGAGGGGACCTCATCAACACTTATCAATATCTCAAGGGCGGGTGTCAAGAAGATGGGGCCAGACTCTTCTCAGTGGTGCCCAGCGACAGGACAAGGGGCAACAGGCACAAACTGGAACACGGGAAGTTCTGCCTGAACATGAGGAAAAACTTGTTTACTGTGAGGGTGACAGAGCACTGGCACAGGCTGCCCAGGGAGGGTGTGGAGTCTCCTTCTCTGGAGATATTCAAAACCCGCCTGGATGCGGCCCTGGGCAGCCTGCGCTGGGTGACCCTGCTCTGGCAGGGGGGTTGGACTAGATGATCTCCAGAGGTCCCTTCCAACCCCTGCCATTCTGTGATTCTGTGAAGCAGTTAAAAAAATTTGATATGCAATTACTCAAGTTTACCAGGATGCTAGAGACAAATATTTAAAGCATTAAGAAAGGTTCTGGGAGAATTATTAGTAAGCAGATATTCAAGAATCTGGTTTTACACCTGGTCTGACATTTTGCCTATGACAGAAAACAGAAGTGGAGATTGAAATAACTTTGGTAAATAGCTGAACTGGGGTAACAGGAAGTAGGAAAATAACATGAAAGGCAAACAGATTGCTGTTGAGGAGATGGTTTTGAGATTATTCCAGTGTGAAAGTTCTTTTTAAATTAGCAATTGTGATCACACATACATTGTCTCATGTCATCTACGCCCCCTTGTACTTTTCTTATGCCTTTTTGTTATTGTACTTTTAAACCTTAATCATTTTTCCAAAGAAATGAAAATTGTTATTAGCATCTGTTGTGTCTGTGTAATTACTGTGCCTGTTAAAAGGCTTATTTCTGTTATTGCCAGATCTCTTCCACAAATCCTTACATTGGTAATTAGTGTATCTTACAAATACTGGTGGAGTGAAAAGGACCATAAATTTTCAGCATAAACTAAGAATTGCCTTCTGATGACTGATACTATAGTGGGTACCATAAAAATAATAGTATTAGAAAAAAGCAATAATTCCAAGCTGTGTTTTACTGTATATGTTGCCAAGGAGATCTGGCTTTGTGAGTGACTTTAGGACCTGGACTCCTTGTACCAACTGCAGCAGAAATGTCAAGCATGTGATAATTTTTTTCAGTTAGAAAAAAATTTCGTGTGTGAAAATTTACCTTGTTGTACCAGTATCTCATCACTGGAGATTGAGGAGAGGGTTAAAGAAGGCTGCTGACTTTTCAGCTGTAGGTGAGTGCTTGTGCTAGTCACTCTTTTTAAGCAGTAGGGAGATGTGGAAAATGACATAGGGAGTGAAGTCATTGAGTGTTCAAACATGGCTTCCTTGCTTTGCACTTTGTGGTCTTTTGCATGTGCGCATGCTGAGTAGCAAGTGGACACACATCCCCAGAACAGCGCTTTACACAAGCATGTGTTTGTATCAGGTTTTTTATAAGGCATCAAAAAAGTGGAGAAATTGCCAGAATGCTTTGAGAAATCTCCAAATGCTACAGAGCTGCTGTGGTGATTCCCAGGGACTACTCCCTGGTTTCTAACTGGGTAGGCAGGGCTGAGGAAAAGAGGATGTATTCCCACAGATAATGGCTTAATCGTTTTAAAGCCCCTTTTAGCCAGGCTTAACCAGTCTCATAACTTGTTCCCTCATAAACCTGATGCGAGTCATATCAGAGGAGCTTAAGGAATGGTTTGGAGTCTTTCCATTCTCTCTCACCTCTATCAGCTCTCATCCCTGCTAGGTCATTGCCCTTGTCTCAAAGAGGTGGTTATAAAGCCATGGGTTTCACTGGTACAGGACAAGCTTTTGGAACCTGTAGTCAAAGGAGATTGAAAAGAGAGATTTGAATATGACTAGGAAGCTGTACAAGTCAGCAAAAATAAGTGTCAGGTATCTGGTATCAGAGTTGGGCTCCATGAACTTCGAAGTGTGCAACTTCAGGCTTCAAATGTTACGTTCACCTAAAACTTTAGAAGTCCAAAAGTAATTATTTGGCTGATAGATCTCTCAATACAGATAACACTATCATTTGCCTATTGCTGTTTGCCATTTTTTGTTAGTGTCTAAAGGTATGAATCTGTCTCTTCGGTTTCATACAACATTTTCATATCATCCCTAACTCAGAGCTAAATGGTCTTGCTACATTGGACAAATGTCCTTTTTTAAAATTCATTTTTCCTAAGCGATGTGACCAAAATAATCTCATTCTTTGAGTGGCTAGACTGTGTGGAAGAAGTTTGAAAGGGACGAAAAAAGCGGTTTCTGGAAGAACTGTTAGAGGATACCCATTTTTCACAGCTATAATAGAACCTCATAATTAATTTAAATGAAATTTGTTTTCCATAACACAGATTTTTGGGTGCAAAGTATGCCCTTTGAGAGAGGCAAGAGGAAACAACCTCTGTTATTTTTGATTACCTTTGTGTTTTGCGTTTTACTCATTATGCTAATTTTATGCTAATAACCTTCTTACATTAAGTTTCACTTTATACTGCATAAACTGACAAATAGAGCAATATTTATCAAGCATAAATATTAAAAACACTATAAAGACTTCTAGGGTTCTAATTATTATGCTAATTTATCTCTAAATTATTCTTGTATTACCACCCTACGGTTCACTGTAGAACATGACACAAAAATGGTAAAAATACCAAAATTCTATTTCTTAATGCTATTAATTAATCACATAGGAAGCCTGTCTATGAATTTGAAAAGCGCTAGTTATAGCATTGTGGATGTAAAGATAAAGAATTCGTTTCTTCTGGTGAGCTGTTGAGCCTTTGCTTGTATTATCATAAATACTAAGGAAATCCAAAGTGCTTTTTTACTCTAAAAGAACAGGAAAGCCTAACATATTGGATGGAAATTCCATGTATTGAGCCAAATTCTCAGTATTTCTTTTCATACCAGTATATTTATTGAAGTCAATGAGGCTATGCATATGGCTCAAGCGTGTGAGTTTTGGCCTCTCTCCTGCTTTTGTATTCCATACATGGGGTCAGATAAAGTCCCCAGATCTCAGATATCACATTCATTCTGGTGCCATTATGGGGCTGTGATGAGGGGCAAAAATCTCTCCAATGTGTAGAAGGACTAATTAAATCTATACAAAGTAACTTGTAATTTTAGAGAGTTCCTAAACATTTGGGTTCTATCACTGGTGAGTGGGTGATGGAAGGCAGTGCGTGGGTCAGCCGGGACTAGTGCTCCACTGAATGAAAGCTGCTGCATCGGAGCTAGCAAGTGCCTGAAGGTGGGTTTTATTAAGTCAAGTGCTGCTCCTGGAAATGGGCCTGGATGGCTGGAGTGTTCTGGGGGTCTGGAGTGCTCGTTTGTAGGCTCAAAGACTGTGACCATCTTTATCTTCAGGTGTAGAGGCCCCATTTTGCCTGCAGGAGTGAACAAATTTAATATAGAAAAATAATTCAAGTGTTAACAGTATTTTTTTTTTTTTTAATTCCCAGTATCCCTCTTCTTTTTCCACCCAAATATGTGGGTTTTTTCAGAAATTCTGTTTTTTAATAAACATTCCTTTGGTGTTTTTTTTTTTTTCCCCAAGCTTTCTTAAATTTGGGAACTAGCGATAGTAACAAAAAATGCTTTTATAGCAGTTATTTTGTACACCTGATTTTTCAGTTAACTCTTTACTTGACCCGTCTACAATGAAGCAGACTTTGTATTAAAATAATCCTTAATCCTCTACAGCTAAACTTACTGTATGTTTTTTGCAGATGCCAAAAACAATAGGAATAATAGTGGTCTAAAAGTATGGCTCTCCTGGCCAGCATAAATTTACGACTACAAGCACAGAACTGGTTCCCTCCAGTGGAGGGTTTCATACATGCAAGCCATGGCAAGTGCTCTATAAAGAACAACTTTGATTCACTCATGAAAAGCCTGTGCCAATCATACCGTATCAGGAGATTTTGTGCAGTGTATTATTATTAAGTATCTTCTTTTAACTAGAAACAAATTAGTGTGCTGGGATAGTGCTCTTGTAAAGACAGATGCTCAACTGACAATCAAGTCTTTAAAATAATACTATAGTCCAAAGTCAGTCCTATAAAGAAGGGAAGGGTAGAGATCGTGTTTCATCAGAAAAAAAGTAAAAATTATGCAGAGATACTGAGCAGCAGGCAGGTCCACTGTTAAACGACTGATGGCTTGAGGAGTGATGGTACTGTAGAAATTAGAGGTTGGTAAGTGGGCAAGCTGAATGTGAATTGAGTAATGAGGGTTGCAAGAATATATGGGTGGAAGTGGAAAGAAAGCACTATGGAAGCAAAGTTTCAGAGGATGGCACGCTGAATTTCAGCCAGCACACCTCCCCTTTCTTTGTCAGTCATCTAACTTTAATATTTTATTCAGCAATCTTGGAAAGACACAGAGTCACTAGGTCTCATTACCTTTTTGAAATTGAGCATTGGCATAGGAGTTTGAAGGATAAGAGTGCCTTTAGATGAAGAACTGCCTATATGCATATCCATATAGAAGGAGAGATATATATATATAAAATAAAGTGTAGCTAGATATATTGCTCAGCTGTTTCTATATTGCTTATTTTAGCTGTTTCATGCTAATAGTTTGAAAATACAATCAAGTTTCTGGTGAAAAGGAATTTTTTATTAAAAGCCAGTACCTATTTTTTCCCCATGTAAGAATCCAAATAAAAACCACTTTGATGTTTTTGATGTTATCACCGCCAATTAAGTGTTTAAAAATAACAAGAAAATATTCCTGTTGGAAACATTCAATAGCAATTTGGAGTAACTAGTTGCAGTCTGAAATCTTGTTTTTGCAGAGAACCAACTTTTCATCTCACCCAGCTAGGTATTGATTCCTGTATTCATCAGGGGAAGTCACACTGACCTTCACTCTCTGACGCCGCAGCATCCCTCCTTAGCTCTGTCTGTAATGAACAGCGCAGTGGCAGAGAGTAATGAGGCACTGGACACACCCCCAACTCTCCTGGAGTCCTGCCATACCAATCCCAGGCAGACGTTAGATTTTTCTTCTTTATAAACCTGCATCAAATCAAGAGGAGAGAAGACTTGTAAAGTGGATTGAGCATTAATGAAAACAGGGACATATTTTCCTGATAACCACACATATAAAACCACAATGCTACAGTACGGGAGGGTTCACTTTTCAAGGGTGTACTCTACTGCCACTACAGTTTTTAGCATCATTTTTATACTTCATAAAAGTGCAGCTTATTGTTAGAGCTTGGTAGACAGTCTTAATCCCACAGATAGTTGACAAAACTTATCCTACAAGACACTAACAAAACGGATGATGGACAGAGAGAGGATTTAAGGTCATTTGTCTGATGATGATCTGGTATGTGCAGAATTCTCTTCTGTTATAAAAATATCTAGGAAGCTGAGGTTTTTCCGATCCGAAATAATGTGTGCTTAATTACATAAACTGTCTATATGTGTGTGAGAGAAAGGGATATTTTTCCTCTCTTTTTACTTTTTGAATGTTTTGTGTTCATTTTGCAACAGAGTCACACAGATGAAAACAACCCATAGCACAAAGTAATTGTGAAATCAATCAGTAATCCAACAATTCTGAGCTCTGGAGTAACCTACTAGGAAAAAAAGAAAGAAGGAAGAACACAACATATTAAATACAAATCCTAAAAGATAGGTAATGTGCCAAAGAGGTTATTGCATTCAGGAGACTTGATAAGGATGATTTAACAGGGTGAAAAGATCACCTCTGCAGATCATAGAGGGAAAGGACTGTGAAGAGATAAAGAGAGGCATGCACAATAAAGAGATAAGTGAGCGTTATCTTTTTTAAAGGTTTGAACTTACCTCATGATTGTTAGCATTTTGTCTTATTTCCATAATCAAACTTCTAAACATTCAGATGCAGAGCACTCTAATCTTTGCTCACTTCTGTGGCCCAGTAGAAGCAGAATAAAATTAATGGAACTGTTAGGGTAATTTTGTTCTTGTTTGTTTAACAATAAACAAGTAACTAATACAGTCTTAGACTAAATATTTGGGGATCTATTTGTAAATTGTGATAAATTCCAAATGCTTGTGTTTTTCTGCAGGCACATATTGAATACATCATTTGTAAATGTATTTCTGCATCAGACAATGGGTGGTCAATGGACATCACAATATTGGCTCCTTTAGAAGGCTCACTCAAATTTATACCCCATCTGGATGCCAGTTTTGAAATTATGTCTTCTACCTACAAAGAGGAATCTGCCTTTCTGATGAAGTGTCTGTTTCTGTTGCTAGAAAAGTCTGTAATTGCCTTGGTCAAAAACGGGTTTTATCTAACTCCAAAGCATATGCCATATGCCATAAATTGTCTATTTCACACTCACCGTCACTTACAAAACTGCTATAATTCTTTGGGATTTTTTTTTTCCCCCAAATCAGTTATTCTGAGATATTTTGTGAATTTCGCAGTCTGGAAAAATTCTCAGGGAACATTTTTTTTCTCCTCTTCTTTTTAATTTTTTTTTTTTTTAGTTTAACTTCCTGGGAATAATTTGAAATGATTACTGTTCTTTCTTCAGGAAATGCTTTACTAGAAAAACAAGTTCAGTCTCCTGTTTGCTAATTTTAAACATTCATTGTGTACCTGTAATTTAAAAGTGTAGGGGGCAGAAAATAACCATTTAGAGAATATTGATAAAATGAGACATGCAGCTGCTTACTCATGCCCCCCCTCCCCAATGGGGTGGGGAGGAGAATTGGAAAGAAAAGGAAACTCATGGGTTGAGATAAAGACAGTTCACCAGGACATCAAAGAAAAAGATAACAATAATTATATTATATATTAACAATTATAATAATAATAAAAAATATAGTGATAACAGAATATACAAAACGAACAATGCACAATTTGTCACCACCCGATGACCAATACAGCCCGTCCTGAGCAGCGATCACAGAGTGAAATCGAGAGTGATCTCAGAATGATCACGAGCAGTGATCTTGGAACAGTGCTTTCCCCAGCAGCGGTCTCAGAACTGCAAGTTCCAGAGAGAGTGAGGGAGGGAGGGCAGAATGAAGGAACAAAAGTCCGAACGAACAGCGCCCTGCCCACCGGCTGACCCCCACTTATATACTGGGCATGCCGCCTATGGTATGGAATACTCTCTTTGGCCAGTTCGGGTCAACTGTACTGGCTATACCCCTCCCAGCTTTTTGCACCTGCATGTTAGCAAAACCTGGGAAGCTGAAAAATGGCCTTGATCTCTTCGCAACAACTAATAACATCAGTGTATTACCAACATTCTTCACATACCAAATCCCATACTAAACCCAAAACACAGTAGCTACTGGGAAGAAAGTGAGCTCCATCCCAGCTGAAACCAGGACAGACATGTCTGAGTTAAAGAATCAGAATCCTATTGTGCTTAAATGCAGCTTCATTCTGGGACTAAATTGGTCATATATAGAATAGAAATGAATGTCTTTTAATTATAAGCCTGTGGCTTCAAATTGTATTTATATAAAAGACATATAAGCATTTTAATGGTCAGTAAATAGCTATATCGATGTTCAAGTGGGCAGTGCTGTCAAATAACAAATGAAATGCAAGTACTAGCTTCACCTTAGGCTGCTGTCTACCACATTAGTTAACTGTTGGGTGTAACACATTTATTATGCATTGATGCACTGTTGCTGCAGAAAAGAGAAGCTTAGGTTCAAGTTTGAGAATAGCAGGAATAGTTTCTGGGCAGGTTAGTGGAAAGGATATTAAATATCATGCTGAGGATATGGGTCTAATTTAAAGAATCATTTTCTGTTGCTCCCACAACTTTATTCTTTCATCTTACTGACAGCACAAACGTTTCCATCCATTTCATTTCATCTTCTTCCTTCTCATCTCAGATATTTATATGTTTGGATGGCCCCATCGTGATAAAATCCAGCTGCCTCCCAAATAGAAATATCATTTACAATTTCTCTTGCTTTCTTCTTTCAGAGTCTTCAGGGAAATAGCTTGATTAATTCATAGGTTTTCATTCCTTCATTTGTTTGTTTATGTGTGTGAGTGAGTGGATGTGCTGTGTAAGGATGTGTGTGACTAAATTATTGAGGGAAAGCTAAATCAAAGAGATTAAATTTGCCTTTAGGGTATATTTAAAGTGCAGACTGCAATACAGAGATATGCATGCATCTATCTATAAAGGAGCTGGTTTGGGGTACTGGAAACTTAGGTGAAGGGAAGTTCTCAGTCCCCTCTGTGTCAGTCTCCACAGGAGGGCATTTGTGTTCTCTGTGGCAGCCTGAGAGTCTGGGATTTAGGGATCAATGTCCCAGGTTTCAGTGCCAGCCAGTAGCTCAGTTATGCACCACTCTCCTTTTTCACACAACTTTCAGAAGTTTAAAAAGAAAAAAAAATATTTTTTGACTGAATCTGCCACATCTCTCTCTAGTTTACAGAAATTTCTTCTCATGCTACTAAACTCTGGGGAAAAAAAGAACAACAAACCCTGGACCATTCAAAACTTTTTGAAAGGTTCCTCTTCTTTTTTCCTTACTCCAATTAAATCTGGTTCCAGCGATCATATGAACAAAGCAAAAGAGTTGAGCAGGTCTTAAGGGTGGGCCTGCCAGGATCAGACCAGTCCTAAAGACCTCAGTAAATATTTCAACCTTTCTAGCCCTCCCTTTGCACTGGTATGAGACTATTTCATCCATTGCTGTGCAAGAAAGAAAAAATCCTGGGAACCTCCCTGTTCTTGACAGACAATAAAGCAATGTGGAGAGAGCCAGAATGTTGATAGGTTAAGTGAGAAAAGAAGCCATAAAATATTTGTCGTCTCACAGGTGCTTTACCAGCAAGGAATCAACTGCCACGAAATACCCCAGACTTTGTAACCTCTATGGCGCTACCTGAGTCATTCTTGTTAGTCGCCATTGATCATGAACCTGGGAACAGAGATTAAGTAATTCAAATAACCTTCTTCAGAAGTTGAATCTACTCTTTTTTTACTCTCTGTGAGTCACGGGAGACCACTGGATGTGCTTGAGGGGAGTCGTGCACTTTTGTACTCAGATCTTATGCAGTGCTACTGAGCACCATGGTTTTCCTCTGATGGAACCCCTTCTGTTTGTCTCCAAAGTTTTACCTTACTAGGACTGGTAATTTGCTCTACGGGAGCAGTCTCATAATCTTTCTTGAAAGAGTATTTTTTAAACATGTAAAGGACATTATTTAAACAGGGAGATAAAACAAGGCCTATTAATAAACACAGAAGCCCTCTGTGTTTAAATTCTTTCCTCACAGAAATGTTTTCATATTAGGTTTCTTTTTCAATGATTTGGTTTTGTTACGCCTCTAAGAAGCTCATATTGCAGGTATTTTTCTGCTGTGGAAGGGGTCAATCTTCAAAGCTCTTTGTGAGCAGTAACCCTGAGCAGAGTTGAGACCTCACTGCCCCTGCCTGCCCTGGCGATGGGCAGGGTGCTATCGTGGAGACTGACGTAGCTAGTCACAGAGTAAAAATGGTCATTTGTAGCTGAATTTTCCATAGCCTTTTCATTGAACAAAAATTACCATGGCTGTTTCTTCCCCTGAGTAGCTACAATTCTCCTTCTGGAAGACAGTGGTTGTGAAATTATTATAACGTGCGTGAATTGGTGCTTGCTTTGCCACTCTCACTAGATTTATTAAGGGTTGAACTAACAGAGAGAGTAAAACTGTCTGCTTAATCAACTCCCTTTCACAATTAGCAATGCTAATAAAAAGAAGTGAACGTATATTAACCTGAATCTATGCTGTTACTGTCAGTGGGAGCAGCACTGTAGTAATCTCTTTCCACCATCAACATAGGGACCTCTGGATGTGCAAGAAGCTGCTATAATGTGCCATATTCCAGCAATCCACAGCTGGAAAATGCTTCCTACCTGGGGAAATTACACTTGGATACAGATAGATAGTACCACTAATGATAGTGTCCTATTGATAAAAGGACGTCTTCTAAAAAATGATGAGGGAAAAATTTTAGATACGTATCCTGCATGAGAAAATGGAATTGGAGTTGGCAACCCATCAATGAGGCAAGGAGAAGCCTCTCTAGGATGTTAATGCAAGAAATGTCACTGAGGTGACTGCTGGCCAGGTTTCTAACAAACCAGGCAGTTTGGCACTCAGTATCATGGCACAGAATGGATGGCTTTGATTGACAAAACTGTAGAGAATAAAAGAAGGGGATTCTGAAATGGCGTTGCCACCAGTGGCAGCTGCAGCAGCATACCTGCGACATACCATTAGCATGCAAACCCTGCGCGCTGTGCCTAGTGGGCTGGTCTGTGCCGCCACAAATGACTTTGGAAAAATGAATGGCTCTGGTCTGGCATCTTCAGGACCGAAGGGCTGACAAAAACAAAAATGATACTGTTAATAGAAAAATGAGACTGTGGCTTCTCTCTTAGAGCCTAGGGATCTAAGGCTTTGTCTGATGCATACTAAAGAATGGAAAAAGTCTTCAGGAGAGGAAAAGAGATCTCAGAAAGCGAGAGAAAATAAACAGAAAGAGAACTGATGTTTATGTCATGATCTTCCAGATTGTTTGCTGTGTTATTGCATAAGTTTATTTACTGAATGCTGTCTTTTACCAAATAGCTTGTTTCGTTTCTTCTTGAGAAGCGGTTTATTTTGATATTTAAGCAAGCAGCCCACAGGAATGCCTTCTAAAGCATTGAAGCTACTTTGTAGATTTGGTGCTTGATGACTTCAACAACTCTTGTTTGGAATGATCTGATTCCTTTTTTTGCCATTGTAGGGCTCTGGTTTTGGCCAATGCTTTTGCCAAAACTAATGATAAACTTAAGGAGGAAGTTTAAATCCCTATATGTAGGAGAATGACCATGTTCGTTTGTTTAACTAGCAACATGTGGTAACTTCTTTTCCTTATTCATTAACCACAAAATGCAGTACCACCATAGATGTGAGTAACTATCTGTTGTATATTTAGAATAGATGAGTTTATGCCTTTAGGATGGACCTGAGCAGCAGATGGCTGTAAATTTCACTGCAACAAACCCATCATATAGAGATTTGGACTCAGTTTCCTTCCTGCGTTCCCCCTTTTGCTTCCAGTGTGATAGCAATTTATTCCTGGTCTTATGCGAATAGCCATTAAAAAATTCTGTAAGTACTGGCAAAACAGGATGGTACATTGGGAGTGACAGCATATAGTCAAAGCTACCCATTGCTCTGGAGGCTGATGGCCTTTCTACTATATCTGTAGTAGAACATAGTGGTAGCCAGATCACTCTGTTCTATTTCCACTTGGGTAGAAACCCCTCCCTTTTTGACAGGTGACATCTGTAGCGTCAAGTTTCAGATTTCAGATCTATCCTGTCCTGTCCTATCCTATCCTATCCTATTTTTGACAGATTCCTTTACTGCAGTTCAGTCATCCTTAGCAACTCAACAGCTACGAGTAGTCCTTTCCCTTCCTAGCATTGCAAATACAGAGGAAGAAGGATGCTAACTTCAGCTGGTGGTTTAATTTAGGTTGGTTTTCCCCCTTGCATTTAATCAAAATTTCCTGTGTTGGAGGTTGGATTCAAATTACAAAACAAGTCTTCTGAACTCATTCAGCACCAACAGCTGTTTGTTCTTCAAATAGCAAGAACTGATTTTGCCCGTTTTTCATGAGACAGGGCAACTGTGCAACCACGTTTATCAAAAAAGTCTTTGGCTTCTAATGAAACTTTCTCTGTAAGAGTTGGTTGATCGTGAAGCTCTTTGGAAGGCTTTGAAAAGGTCATAGCCTCAATCCTCAGCTTCGAGGAGAATGTCAGAAGGCTTTAAAGGGTCATTTTATATCCAGCAAAACACTAGATGATACGCTACGTAGTTTTAACTTCTCTTGGGCAAATATTTTCTCTAAGCTGCAAAAATGTTGTATTTATACTTTTAATGTATGCTGTATTATTAAGCTCTGACATTAAACACCTTCATGCCAGTTTGGAGGCACTGAACTTTGCTAATCATACAGTAAAAGAAGGGAAGGGGAAACCTGGCAGGTCTTACAGTACATTTCTTCCATACTATTAACTCCAGAGGTCCCTTCCAACCTCAACCATTCTGTGATTCTATGACTGTGCTTAATGTTGAACTGATCAAAACTTTCAGTAGACAAAACTGAAGACATAGAAGCTCATTGATTTTAAACTACAATAGCTACGTATATAATCTGTTCTTCACACAGTACAGGGAAAATCTTGGTGACCAAGATTCCCTATTAAAATGTCTTTACTTCTTTAACAGGAAAAGGAATGGTGTTGATGATGCCAAGAGAGAGACCCAGTTTTGATGCAAAACCATCCAGGTGAAGCCTTACAAAAAACCCACCAGAAAACCAAGCAGACACCTTCATCTGATAACGCCCTCTTCCCTGGGTGTGCAGACAGTGTTATCCTCAATAGAAGAGAATGTTTCTGTGGAAACAACTCAAATGTTCTGCTGACGTCTGAGGCCTGACAGGCAAGTTAAACATTTAGAAACTATAGAAAAGTAATGTATGGAATACAGTGGGGCAACATAAGTTTAAGTGCATTGAATAGCAAATTCCTAGAAAAATGAAGTATTGTTCAGCTTGAGACTACTTGAGCCTGCCAAATAAATTCAGCTGGGAAAAGATGTTGAGGTCAAGATTAAGGGAAGAATCCAGCAAGTCAGCATTTAAGGCACTCCGATGTTTATTGCTTAACCCACTAGACTGTACAGGATATTGGCTTTCAGTACTCTTAAACTCTTCTGTTGAAATGGTTTCACTGTATCAATTTCACTATGAATGAACAAGCAGAGTTCTGGGACCTGTTTCCCATCCCCATGGGGTTTTAGCTAATTCTTCCTCATGTACAACTTGGTCTACTTTGCATGGACCACTTGGGTTTGTCTGGATCCAGAGAATGAATCTTGCAGGTATATAGTAAGAGTTCTCACCTGAGAAGTGGAATACTCATTTTATAGTTTCTGCTCCAGCAAATGTTTGATTGCCTAAGAAAAAAATGGAAAGATTATAATCCCTTAAACTAGCAAAAATGATGATTAGAACACTTTTGTGAAGGTGGAAGCTCTCCTCAGGCATTCAGGATTCAGTCTCCTCAGGCAGAGAAAGGAATTGTCATAAGATTGGTTTGAGCTGTGAATCTGTCTCATTTTAAAATAATCCTTCAAGATGAGTCATGCTTTTTTCAACTCCCAGTGTAACTTAACTCTACAAGTAGGAAAAAAGAAACCCAGCAATAACTCCCACTGCTTTCTTCTTCCTCCTCCTCACTCTAAATCCCCTCTGAAACTTTGGAGGAGCACTTCTGACTGGCCATTGGCTCTAAGTTTTCCCAGCTGGTCTCCCAAAGCCAAGTGTGCGATTAACCTTTGCCTCCTAGGCTAATCGACCTTTAGCCTTTGTCTTTTCAGCTAATTACCAAACCAGTCTAGCTGGCTGTTTCTCGAAGATTGACATAGTGTTAAGATAATAGGGTGGTTTCAGGCTGAAACACAAATGTGAAAAGACAGTTTTTCCCACTCCCCCATTTTTATCACATATACTAGTTCTTTAGCAGATCACCCTGTCATAGAAATTGGTCCTGAGTCTATATCCCTCCGGGTGTGAACTGCTGAGCTAGGGACTAAGAAAGACTACTGACTTGACAATTCTGGCATTTCATTTCCTGTGAGTTCCTAAAATGAACTTTTCAGGATTTCTACCTCTCTCTAGACAACCAAAATATTGTGTTTTTGTTTTTAATTTCAGGTGATTTTTTTTCATAAGAAATGTTTGATTGGCATAGGTTTCTCCCTTTTCTTATTGTCTGTCAGGCAACTAAACTGAATATGGGTAAATCTCTCAACCCTGTTCAATCAATACAGTGATAAAGATTAGGTATCAGCCTTGCTCAAAAGATGGTATTTTCATTCTAATGGCTCAACCTGCTGGAAAATAATTCTCTTTTGGTTTTGCCAGATATAAGGGCATAACTTTGTGCAAGAGAAAAGCCCTTTCAGTCTTGTAATAAACAGGTTCATATGAAGGTAGCATTGGAATTTTTATCATTATCATGAGGGGTTTTGCTTCTGAGCCTGTCTTGTATGTCACAAAAAATAAAAGCAAAAAGAGTTACTCTAGTCAGTTATAGTCAGGATTGTTTACATCAATATGATTAGAAAAAACAATTACTTCCCATTATTACAATATTCCAAAAATGAATAGAGGTTTTATCTTGCAGGGCTAATTCAGGTTGTTGTTGCAGTGCCCTGGGATGAATACATCTTTAGATGGACTCTCCTAGCAGTCACTAGTAAAATAATTAGAAGAGTTAGACATATTAAATCTAAATTAGTAATTTCTCTCAATAAGAGAAGTAAACAATGTTTAAAGTGTTACATTTTTAAGTTTTATAACATCTGGCAAGACCATCTTATAGTAAGTATAGAGCATGTCTGGCATTTTTGGTTTGTACTGCTAAATAACAACACAGGCATTCTATAAAAATCCCATTACTGTAATTTTCACATATCTTTATTTTAGACTGAGCTGTTACCATGATGAAGTCCTGATTCTTAAACATATTGGAATGGATGTTTAGATACCTGTACGATTGCAACTTTAAACTAGCTTTTACATTTTTCTATCTTAGAACTTTAAGAATATATACTAACATGATACATAGTTTATTTGCACACTGAAAATGTCGTGGTGACGTTTGAGTTAGCTAAAGAAGATCTAGTGGGAGATGATGTTCAAGAGATGGATATGTTCAGTGTGGGGTATGTTCAGTTGCCATGGTTATTTCATGAAAATGTATGTATACTTAGTTAAGTCCTTGTATAGTTTAACTTTTACAATAAATAAAAATATATGGGTGCAAAACCTGTCACATGAAACAAAATCTTTATAATCCTAGGGTTTATGATAATAAATTGAAACTGAAATATGTATTATGCACAGATACACAGAAGCAGTGGCAGCTAAGGTAACAGTATTAATCTTTTTACATAAATAGCAAAACAGGTCAGAAATGCAAAACAGGTCAGAAATAAAAGGGTTTCTAGAAGCTGAAGTGGTGATGTGATAATCTGAATTTTGGAAATGATCTTGTGACATTCAGAATTGCAAATAATGAACTTGGCGCTCTCTCACCTCTCATTTTTTGTATCACTGAAAGAGGCAGCAGGAGGAGGGACTAAAGCAATAGGAAAGTGACCATTCTGGTTGTGCAAATGAGCACTTAGAATTAGTTGTTCAGCTGAAGGTAATTTCTCACATGATCTCTCAAATCTTTACTGACTGTTTGTATTTCTGTTTAAGCACTGAATAACCTTGATAACAGAATGTGAATAATGCCTGAAAGGGAAATAAGTCTGTCCAGTTATTTCTTTCTGCTAACTGCTTACAGATAACATTACCTTTACTAGGCTGTCTGGCAAAATGCATTAACATGAAATATATATGCTTATGAGCCCCTATTTATAATGCCTGTTTTTTTCCTGTGGTCTAAAGCAGTAAGGAAATCTGTTAAATAGCAGAAGAGGGACAACCTTCATCCTCTTCTGCTCCCTCTCCATTTCAGTATTTAACTGTTTGAAGTGTTTCTGAGTGTGGAAGCCAAAGCCTCGCAGACTAGAGTAGAACTTGAGGTTTTCAGGATTGTAAGAAACTTGGTTTTCAGAAATGATGTTTTTATTCTGATTTGGAAAAGTTTGACCAAGTGTGAGTTCATAGAGTGTGGTGGTCTGCATAAAATAATGCAAAAATACAATTTGCCCTAAAGGTGTAACAGAATTTTAGATTTGCAGAGCTTAGTAATGTCAAGGTTTTGTCTTTTACCATTGGACACTTTAAGCACAGATGTAACATCTCAAATATCAGGTAGTGTAGAACAGACGTAACAAGTTAGTGTTCATAGAGTGGATGTATAAAAAACAATGTGATGGGCATTAGATACTATGTGACTACAGTGCAATGTGAGCCGCGCGGCGTGGCCCTGAGGGGGAGTGGATTGAATGGTGTTTAGTGATTTCAAATCCATTATCAATTCCAGAGCAAAGGCAGAGGTCCATGTGTGAGTTCTGGTGATAATGTGGATAATGATTCTGTCAAGTCAAATGCACATGCTGACCGATATAAATGAGTTATCAAGGCCTTGTGAATAATGTCCTGGTGATGAGCCATAAATCAAAGTGCAATCATCAATCCATCTGTAGAGGGAGGCCTAGAATAGTTTAGTAGTAACCCTCAAGTTGGTACACATACTAATATGAAAAATAATGAGTCTGCCAACTTTAAGCAGTGGTTTGCTTTGGATAAACACTCTGTTAGAATTTGGGCAGGCTGGTACAGCCATTTGACAGATTCGTTTGTCATATGAATAGTATCTCGTTCAGTGCATTAGGACAACTGGCAGTCCCTTATCAATGATAGCACGTCAGTGTGATGAGTTCTATATGATTCTAACAAGTATCCTGCTCAATTGTCATTTTATTAATATAATTATTATCTATTAATTGAATGAATACAGTGTTCTGGTATCTTGGTCATAGACATGGATGGTTTTGTTCTTGCTGCAGAAACAAATGGCGTAAAAGGGTGATCTCTGTATCAAAGGGTTTGCAGTCTAATTCCAGCCAAGATGAGGCAGTGGACAGGCAGACAAACTGAAAACTACAAGAAAAAATGAGGCACTTTTGGTCTGTGAGATAAGCAATAGTCTCAGGACACTAGCAAACAATCGTTGTCAGTTTTTTTGTCAGCATCACAGACAAGAATGTTGAAGTAGGTTTTGAAGGGGGATAATGCATTACTTGGGCGCATGTTTACGGAATCTCCTCTCAATTGTGGTAGAATGGGAAGACGCTTGTGGGTATTTTTTAGACTTGCTGCTTAAGGAATCAAGTCTTACAATGTCTCACCCGGAGTATGGGGCAGGGGGAGGGAAGGTTGTCTATCCAGTCAGCTAACTTGAACTAAATTTAATAAAATAATAAGATTCAAAAAAATAGCTAGTTCCAAAGATGTCATGAATGTAGGCAGGGAGTAGTGAAGAAGCCTGTTTAATGCCACCATGGAGGGAAAGGCTGAAGCAGGCAGGGCTTCAGACAAGCAAGCAAAGCTTCTGCTTTATTAAACACCAGAGAATCCAAGCACACAATTTAAATCTATAAAAAACAGAGTTCAGTAGTTCTAGTGCTCATGCGATCACTTGTTCCTGTTATTAATTTTCCCAGTGGCACTTATTCTAGTATAGTTTCATGGCTGTACAAGATGTGTTTCACCTACAGCCAAGCTGTGAAAACCTGAACTTTCTATTTATTCCTTATTTTTTTGTATCGCATAGACAAAAATGCGTTTTCGCTAAAGTCAATTTTGCCATAAGGCAAAAGTAGTTTCATCTTTCCCGCTTCTTCCCATCTTATTTTCCCAAACTGTAATTTTGTCTGTGCAAGATACGAGCTAGCAATAAAATACTCTGACAGTAATCACATCCTTGTGTTTTAGTGCTTGGATCTGAGCTGTCGTCTTTGACATCCTCTCTAGCCCAGCCAGCCCAGCGCCTACTGGCTGTGGAGCAGCGGCACCGGTCAATTTTCCTTCCTTACCTCCTTCCCAAGGTTTTCAGCGGCTCCCAGGGTTAGATTCCCAGAGAATCTGCCCAAGTGTAAATAAAATATTCTGAGAACTCTTTTTAATAGTTCCTGTACTATAGACATTACTATCAAGCAGATATTTCCACATAGTGAGTCCTACTCACTCAAACTCTATCTTGTTCTTACACCCAGAAGTAGCCTTATTGACTTAAACAGTGTGGAAATGAAACCCCCAAAACCTAACGAAAAGCCAACCAGAAAGCAAACACAACTGTTAGATTTTTGAAATTTAACTGTTTGTTCCAAATTGTTCTGTATAGGCAATCTTCTAAAAAATAAGAGGTGTTAATACAGACAGCATATAAATATTCCTGCAAATAGATTTTGTTTTAAAATACCTATTGTTATCCTTCCATGTATGCTTTTATTATGAAAAAAAGATTTCTGTTGCTTGTGAGGTTACTACATTGAGAAAATTACCAACTAGGCACTGTAATTGCTTTAGGAGAGCACCAAAAAAGACTGCTTCACGTTATTTAGACAATTTGATTACTCTTACTCATGATTTCAGAATGTGATAATCTAAGCGTTGCTTTAACTTGAGTGCTCAACCATCCTCCACAGTGATTTATACAAACAAATGAAATGTCAAGTTGAAACGTTCCAGATTTAGATGTCCTGAAGCTCCGTGTTGCTGCCCTTTGTTACCGACACTCTGTAAACCACCTCACCAGCTAATGTATACTATTACAGTTCTGAGTAAACCATCAGGTTTCTGCATTGTCCCTAAATTTAAGGCAAGACCACTTGACTTCTCTGTAACAATAGAACTCCGTAAGAAAAATGGTCTTAACATTAACTGTATACACAGAACCACCTGCAGTATTTTTTTTGTCTTCTGGAGAAAAATACAAATTTAGCTAATACAATCTATTCTCAAAAAAAAGTCCTCAGACCTTCTTCCTAAGGGAAATGTGAATTAGCAACACAGCAATGAAATAAATGGCTGCATATCAAAACATTACAAGGAAACATGCAACTGGGAGGCTGGGAAAATGCTGTTCTGCAGTTAAAAAAATCTGAACAAAAAGCTTGGGCATTACAACCATTTATGGCTAACAAGAGCAGAGGCATCTTTTTCAAAACAGCCTAGTATTCATAACAGGGTGATACAGTGAAATATGCACAATCACAAGTATAGAGACCATCTATATACAATAGGAAAGAACAAACAAAATTTTATTTTTCATCTGTCATTGTAAAAAGATTCCATATTTGCTGTGAAAAATGTTCATGTCAATACATGAATGTATTTAGCTTCTTGGAGTCAGATTTCTATACTTTGCATTCCTAATGGAATGAGGCGCTGGATTTCATCCAAAGGCTAACAGAATCAGTCTGACTTTTGTTTATCGTTTGTAAGTGTGGGTCTTGAACTCTTTTTGAACATTTAAAACTGAAAAGGTGTTGTGAAATGGGGCCCTAAGCCTAGTCTACCTGTAGTACGTCTTGTTTGTGTGAAAACAAATGGGATATTTCAAATGCCGGCTACCAACTAGACAAGACAGATAAATATATTTTAACTAGATTTTTTTTTTTTTTTTAATTCCGCTTGGAGGCCAAGGGAAGAAACGTATATTGTTCATTCAGCTTCCCTTTCATGCTGACAGATACTTGAGATTCCAACTGTGGGACAGAGCTATTTGTGTTAAAACTGTGTTTTGTCCACTGTAAATTGTGGTGTAATTCCAGAAGTACCTGCAGTTCCTAGCATATCATTGAAATAGGATGTTGCTGCCTACCTATTGAAGCTTCAGACGAACAGTATTGAATAAATACCCAGAAAAGCTGTATAAGCTCTCAAGTGTAATGCACACTTGACCTCTTTGTCTCCAGAAATGAATTATATCGAGTTTAGATTTCTATGTTGCATTCTTTCTTACATCTAATTAACCAGACTGAGCTTTAACTTCTTAACTTCAATAGTGCACAACAGATTGGAAGAGGATTTCTGTACAGGCTGTGTGGATGGGTGGTGATCAGATATTCTCAAGGTCAGACAATAGAATAACAAATCAGCAATATCCATATTTTATTGAGCAGTAGTGCAACACTGCTGCTAGAATGCCAAGGGACTTACATGGCAGTTACAGAAGTTTTAGTCTGTTCCACTCTTTGGAGTGAAAATTTTGTGTAGGTTTTCTTTTGTCAGTATGCATAGAATGCATTGAGATTATATTTCTAGTCTTGCAATGGAGAGGAGGAGGGGGCAAACTTTGCACTTGTCCTTGTTGAACTTCACAAGGTCCTTGTCAGCCCGTTCGTCCACCTTGTTGAGGTCCCTCTGCCCAGCAGCACTGTCCTCCAGCATACTGCCCTCTCCCTCCAGTTTGGGTCCACTCACAGACTGGTGAGGATGCATTCTGCCCCACGCTCCAGATGAAGATATTAAACAGTACCAGGGCATTGTGGAGTACCACTGCTAACCAGCTGCCAGCTGGGCTTCAAACCACTGACCGCCGTGCGTTGAGCCCAATGATCCAGCCAGGTGTTACAGCCACTGTAGTCCACTCCACCCATCCAGTCCACATCGCCCTTACAAGGGTACCAGCCTGTTGTAAGAGGTAGGAAGGAAGGGGGCACGAGTAGCACTGGTGGCATTTGCACTGAGAGGACGTGGCGCAATGGAGATGTGGAGCGGTTGATGCAAGGCAGTGTACTCCGTGACTGAGGGCAGAAGGAGAGCAGTTTGATAGGCAGCTCGATAGGCAGTTGAGCTGGAGAAGCTTTTTTGTAATGGGGTTATAAGACGGTGGTTGTAAATACAGACGTAAATCAGAAGAGAGATAGAAGTTAAAGATCAAAGCAAAGAGCAGGGAATGAGGGAGTATGGGAAGATAGATACGGGATGGAAAACAAGTTAAAATGAATAGATATCAAGGAGTTAGGCAGCTTCGATCTATGATAAATAAACAAGGTTCAAGACATATTGAAATTGAGAAATCATTAATTCCAAATTTCTTCTGTGTAATGCAAATATGCAGAGACCTGTGTGTAAGACATTTTGCTACCAAGTTGCCTCTTAGGACTGAGTATCTGAAACTGGATGGGATTCATCTAACAGAAGTTCAGATGCTGTGTGGCATATTAGGTGAATTAATATGCACAACACAGCATTTTCTCTTCCAAATTAATAAACAGCACGTTCATTTCTTTTCTACTAATTGAATGTTTAACTTGTTTGTCTAAGGCCAGTGATAGGTCAATAAGAGGTTAGGAATAGATATTGCTTGTTTTCTCCAGAGCCCTGAACCATTGCTGGGTTTCATATTTCCTCCAGCCTGTCTCATTGCGATACTATTTTGCAGACAGATGAAAGAGTTTCTTTCATTATTAAAACAAAAGGGCAAGTAAAGAGTTAGGAAACTGATAATTATATACAAACTTTTTCCTCAAGGGCAAAAGAAAATAATCAATGTGTTGCAATTTTTTTCAATATAATTAGTGACTTAATGACGAGAAAATTAGTATACATATTTTCTTTTCAGGACTTAACTATGGATGGAGTTTATAGCTAGAGGAGACTTTCTCTTTATATCATTCTTATGGCTGGCTAGGGCATCTGAACAATGGGAAATGAGGAAATGACTTGGCGCAGTTTAAAAAATTAGATTGTTCAAGACATATTTCTAGGCTACTTTATTTGCGAGCTGGTTTTGTTATTGTTGCTTGAATTTCTTGTTTGCTTAGGCTGAAAATTCTTGAAGACCAGCAGCAAAGGGATGATTATAATGGCTACTGGACTAATTTAGGAACTACCTCTGAAATTTTAGTGATTTTGGTACTGAGGTTGCAGATTCTTATTGCTCTTCTTTAGACACCTGAAGGAGTCTTGTTTGCTTGTGCATTGTCAGTAGCCACTGGAAAGCAAGTGAATCTTTTTGCTAGCAGAATACAAATTTGGCTTACAGAACGTGAATCAGGTTTACATCATTCTCTCTTTATTGACTACATGTTATGTGTAAATTTAGATCAATGTCTCCTATTTAGGGGAGAAATTAATCCCTTTGCTTAATGGCAAACCTGTTAATAGTCCTCAACAGGGTAGAGGCCAAATATCTGCCTAGAGAGATTTTTGAAGAAACGGCATGGGTGTGACTTCAAAGTAGGGAAGCTCTTTGTAAGGGCATCAGAGAAAGTCTCTCTTAAATACATTTCATATGAAGACACCTGGATTAACCACATGGTAGTGAGAAAGCATCTCATGTATAGTGAGCCGAGAGCTTGCTGAACATTATTTTCTTACTCCTGCTAAGGCAAGGAGAAGAGTTGTCACACCTCTCATTCAAGGACCTGCCCTGGCTCAGCAGCCCTCTTACTTGCAGCCATGGAACCACCATTCAAAGAGCAAGATTTCTAGCTGCAGGGCAATAATTTTGCTCTCCTCCTCCTTAGACATGCTGTGGAGTATTAGCTGGGTGTCTGTGATGCAGAATAGACCTGTTGGTGAGCAAACCTTTCTATTCATTGGATAATCCTTTGTATGAGCTGCACAAGGAGGTCAAGAGGAAACACTTGTTCTACATTTCTGTGGTATCTGACAAGTGCACTTCTGTGACCTGGATGGAAGGCTCTCTTTTGAGCCACCTGTGTTCACTATTTCTATCTGTATGTTGAGCATGGAGACTAAGCCACTATAAGCTAGCTTTGAATTAATAATCCTTTCATATCCTCTTTCCTTTCTCATCCACTACTTGCCAATATTGTCTCTTGGCTTCCCTGCCAATATGTGAAGTTATGCTACCATATTGCTGGCTCCAGACTCTACACTTTCTTTGCACTCCCTAATCCCTTCCTGCATCCGTTTAACTATTTCTGTTTGGTCTTGCACAACTTTCCCTCTTCTCATTAGAAACTCATCCCTCCTTCTTTCTCTCGCAAGAGGCGGAAGCTTATTTTTATCCCTTCCTTAACTTAGACATAGTTCCATCAGTCCCTTTAGAAAAGTGAGCATCTCTTAAGCCCGGGCTGACACAGAAGAATGAGCAGTAGTAGGCCCTGAACCCTGCCCAGGAAGGCCAGCAGTTGTTGTTAGAGGAGGAGACATCATGAGGTACTCCTGCTCAAGAATAGGCAGGTGAAGAGAATGTGCACCTGGATATACTCACTTACAGAAGGGTGGTTCACCTAAAGTTTGGCAGCTGCCTAAAGGAATGGAGGAAGGCAGTGGGCGATGCGCACTTAGTGCAAGGTGAAGGCATCTCATAATGCACAGGCAGATGAGCAGTGACAAACATTATATGCAGAGAAGTGTTAACATGGTCTGGTGGCTTGTGAAAATTGCAGTTGGTTAACCCGTACGTCGTCAGTCGGTGCATGGGAATGTACAGTAAGTCAATGAAAAGAAAACAGCAGTTGAGGGAAGGACAAAGTGCAGAGTCTGGTCTGGGCTCTGACTCTGGCACTCTGACACTTTAGGGTCAAAGATCCATTTGTAAAATTTGCTAATGCCAAATTCTTTCTGTTGTTTCCTTTGCTTTTTTCCATTGTGGTTACAGCTTCTGGAAGTGAAATGTGCTGAAACACAGAGGGCAATAATTTGAGAAAAGGTTCCTTTTAAAGGGTAATCTAGCAAAACGTGAAGGCCAGAGATGTTTTTACAGGTTTGATTTACAGGATATGTACCATTACTTATGGGGCAGAATCCCCAAAGAGGTTCAGTGACATTTAAATAAACTAATAGATGAAGGGTCATTCCTCTGACTCGAAAGCAAATGAAAAGCGCAATGACAAATGGACATTTTGTGCACTCCAGTAAGAGTACAGTGAGGATATTTCATTTAGACAGAAAGAAAACACCGGATAGTCCATGAGCTAAACAGTGATTCTTTGGATGTTCCTTTCTACAGGAGAGTGGATTTATGACCTAAATTAATTCATCTCATGAAGGGCAATGGTAATTGAGACCCTTTTGTATGTTTTATAGTGTGAATACTAATGTAATTAAATACTTAAAATTAAGAATAGATAAAAACTTGATCTGACAGTAGTAACTCTGTAAAGACAAATTGCAGTGCACATAGCCAGTGTATGAATCTGCGATTAGTTTATACAGCCGTTTATAATGCACTAAATAGCAGCATGCCAATTATTATGGAAACAAATTGTGTTTATATTAGCATGTCTGAGGTGATCATTGATCCCAAATAGCATTATTTGAAGGCTAATAGAGAGAATAATGAAGGAATAACATTCTGCCCTGCAGCTGTCCAATGCGTTTCAAAATGGAAAGTGAAACTTGCACATTTTGGGTTTTATTGATTTAATCAAGAAACAAACAAAAAAGCTGCCTCACTTTTCATCAGTAAGATTTTCTTGTTCTTGTCACAAGCAAATAGCTTCTTTCATCACCGCCACCACCACCAAGAAAGTCTCTTGGAGGGGTATGGAACAGAAAGCGGAAAGGCAAATCTTTCTTATTTTGAAATAAAGTCATTAGCTGGGCTCTCGCTCCTTCAGAAGATGGAGATGGACTTCAGTGGAAATTCTTCTTTAAAAACTAAAGAAATTTATTGAGGAATGATTGATTACTGAAAATACACCTATTCTTTTCCCTTGTTTATTATTTTTGCTTAAAGTTCCTGAAGTAGTACAGTAAGGCTTGCTGCTTATGATTTTATTTGCTCTTTTTTGTTGCTAAGATCTGGTTCTAATAATTGCTATGATAAGTACAGTTTGCGGTTACTTCTGATTCTGAAGTAGTGTTGGAATAAAGGTGGTGTTTAGAACATCTGGAATTAGATCCTGTATAATAGAAAGAGTGAATATATCCATCAAAATCTGGTTTTGATGGATATATTAAAATGTAGACTAAACAGGTGGGGCTGTGATATCCTCTCTTCTTTTTCAATTTTTGGTTTAAATTTCAATACTGGAAGCCTTCAGCTTATACAAGAAAACTACAGTCAGTTTATTCCTGACAAAATAAACTACAGAACTCAGCAATGATATTGTTGAATGCAATGATATCATGACTATGATACCTGCAGAATATATCCAATAATAGGAATGTGTCATACTTGTCTGAAAGAAGTGATGAAGCAGCCGCAGTTCTTCCACTGGAGAGAAAAGCAGCAGTCAGAAAATACTGAGGAAAAAAATTAAGCAAATACAATTGCCCTTTTAAAATTGCTATTCCCCTCCCTATGAGCTCCAATAGTCCTAATTGCTTAATGAAATGGGCAAATTTGCATTTGAGTTTTGAGGAGAGGCCTCAAAACTGCATCAAAATTTAGTTTAACAGCTTGTTAATGTCATCCACAGCTTAACACTGAGGCATTTTGTAACATGACTTTAATTAGTGAGCATATGAACCTAGCTATGATACAGCATCTCCAGAACCACCAGTGGGGAAGAGTTTGATCTCAAGAGGTATGTAATGTTAGATTGGTCAGAGAACTAGAAAATCCCTATCTTGCGGCTTGGCAGTATATGGACTGGAAAACACTAATTGACCTGTTTTAAGATGGGCTTATGCAGCCTTCCAGTTCTGGATGTGTAATCATATGTTCACACGTACTTGCAGTTATGAGTCACTAAGAAACCAGATTATGATGATCAGGTGATTAATCCATAAATATTATTCTTGGCTTACAGTAAATAACATCTGTGAGATGAGATGTCATCCTTCAAAATAAGGCCTAGTTACTTAGACCCTTGCCAACTTTCTGAAGTGCTTCACATTTCCTATGGAGGCTGGTTATTGTATTTTTTTAGTCTTGTCTTTAATGTTTTGGCCAAAGAAATTCTTTCAATGATATAACATCAAGTTGGTTAAGCACTTCGTAGGGAGCTGTGCGTAACTTAATTTTTTTTCTGATGACAGTTCTTTGCCCCTCTTCTTCTTGTTGCCTCAATAAAGACTACTCGTGAACAATTCACAGTTTATCCGACTTCAACGATAAGCGAGAAGCGAAGAGACAGATTCTTTTGCAGACTATAATTTCTTGAAATAATTATCATGACTTGGCTGATTCTAGTCAAGTTTGCCCTGACATTTTGAGAATATAGCATGGGAATTAAAACACAAGGGGAATTTTCCTTTTCCCTTAATTTTCTCAGTAGTCCTGTGGGTGGGACATCAAAACTGTTTTCAGAGACCCAGTTTCTTACTGTTGAAGTTCTTAGTTTGGGAGCAGAAATCCCTTTTTGGGGTGCCTTTGTTTTTAAATAACTCTTTAATTGTGAACTGCTAAGAATTGTACTGAGACATCACGGTTTTATCTGCTTTAGCCCAGCTGAAGAGATGTGATAAATGCAACCTGTTAAACACCACAATAAAACATAGAAAGCTGTAGAGGGAAAAGACTGAAATGATAGGCTATAATCAAAGGCGAAGGGAAATGTAGTGCCACACAAATACCTCTGAGAAATTTGTTAAACAAACTCAAGCTCTTGTATAATTAGATGACAAGATTTATTTTAAACTATGAGGTATGAGTGTGACAGCACTATAATTTGTCTTAAATAATTTCTTCACACCCAACAAGACACGGTCTTCAGAGTTCAGTCCTGCTATGCATTTCTTAAAAATAAAACCAAACATTTTTTACACCTAAATTTGGTATGGAAACTGAAATAAAGCTTGCTAAAAGGCAGGTTTGAATTTTCCTTTTAAGATTAAAGAGATTACTTGATTTAGTGAGGTAATTACTCATGCTTTGCTATCTGATTTCCTCTAAAATAATCTTGTTGACAGCTCCTGTTTTATTTTTTCATTGCGAAAGGACATGTACACAGAGCTAGCTTAAAAATTTTAGGACAAGGCATCTGTATCTGGTTCTCCCTTCACTCCCTGTGTAACCCATTGCTGTCCAGAATAAACAGTACAGAGTGAGAGATCTCTCCTTTACAGGGGACAGTAAAAGGTAAGACATTTAGGAGTAGTATTGCAGGTACCATCCTTCTCATTTTCCCTGTTCTGAAAGGGGAAAGAGGGATGTCAAGAATGCCGTTAGATCTGGTGGTCCTAAACTCTACCATGATATTAACATTATTATTGTAATTGCTGTGAAGGCTAGATATCAAAATCTGCGTTTACTACATCTGTTAATTTGCTGCACTTGTTTTAAATTAGTTTTCTAGGAATATTTCATAATAGCAATGTCCCAATGTACTTTGGCACTTGCCTGAACACTAATGCAAATCGTGGTAATGCATAGTTGGGTCGCGCTCTTGCTGCTTGTGGTGTCTGTGGCAGAGGACCAGGAGTGAGATGTCTGTGTCGTATTGTATATTGTTGCACTGATTCTTTACAATGACTGACTCTGCGAACAATTCAGGGAACATACCCAGGCAGATGGAGTTTTGTTTCCATGGCTCTAAATTGCTTTCTACAAATACTTGTGCCAGTCTATAGAATGCTCATGGCAAGGTGAGTCAGTGTGACCAGAGCAAATGTCTATAAATATCAGAGTGAATATTTATGGTAACTTTTTGCTGTATTCATGCAGCCTAATTATAACATATGCCTACATTATTCATGACATTTTGAGCTCTTCTGGTTTATTTCCTATTGTTTCCAGATTCTAATACATTTTAAGCAAAAATACTTGCTGGCAGCACAAAACTCCTCTGTTTTCAGTGATCCATCTGCCATTTGGAATAGTTTGTTCAGACATCGAGTCAGAGATCCCTTCTTTGTGTGCCAGCTTTTTTCCCTCTGTAAGCTGTGATGAGCTTTTCCTTTCTCCTGATACTCCGAGTGCTTTCATTCTTGCCACAGGGTCTTTTAAAAACTCTGCATCCATCACTGATATGTCGTGAGGAATTTGAAACTTCATTGAAAGGGAAGATAATCAGCTTTATGTTATTTGCTTATGGTTTTGGTGTGTTTTATCCTAACTAGATAGAGCTGTTCTGAACCAGTGGCGATCCCAAAGGAAATCAGCTGATTCTTTATGGTGACATAGCTGGGTAGCCTTCCTGACAAAATAAAGCATCACCGCTCTGTAGCTTAGCTCTCTGGAGGTAGTGCTCATACTCGCAAAGCTAGAGCTGTTATATATTCATGAAGCTTTGAATTCATTAACTGTGAATCTGTTGTCTTGTCAAGTCCCTACTAAGAAATGTTAAAATTCAGCCAGATGTCTGGTGTTATCTCCCCCCTTTAAAAAAAAAAAAAAAAAAAAAAAAAAATCAGAGAAAATCTTTAATCTGTGAAGTTGATAGCCAGTGAAGTTCCAGTACTTTTAAAGTCCCTTCAGATACCTAGCACTTCTCATGGCTTTGAACATAATTATTATGGTTGGGTCAGGAATTTTCACTCAGCAAGTTTTTTCTCAGGAAATGATTAGAAGGATATCTGTCATAGTTTATTGGCTGAAACCATGAATACATGACACATTTGCTAGTACTGTAAGGCTGCTATTCTGTCACTCTTGGTAGTGGAGTGGTACAACTTCTGGTAGCAGATTTTATGGGTGTTCTTAGCAGAAGAACATCTGACTTCAGTTCCTTGTTCTGACTGGAAATGTGCATTGATAGATCTTGCTGTCCTCTTTCTCAGAACTTAGAGCTGAAGGATAAGATTGTAATAATGGTTGCCCCAGACTCTTAGTCCTAAGGTTGGTAGCCTAGAAGCCTGGCAGCCTGATACTAGTTTCACATAAGGGATCTTGCATGCTGAAGAGCCTTGTCTTCATGTTGAGTTTACTGCTTTGTGACAGTGAACCCAGCAGCTTTTGGACCCCTAACTCAAGCTAGCAGTGTCAAATTTTCTTGTCCTCAGCAACAAGCCCCAAAGCCTTGAATTTCCACCAACATGCTCAGAGCTTCTTGCACCATTGTGCGTGTGTGAGGAGTCCTTGGCTCTGGGGACAGCGCTCTCAGCTTGCTCCTGTATCTCAAGGACAGCCACAGAGCCCCTGAAGTTCACAGCCAATGGCTGTTGCATTTCTAAATGGAAAACAGGAAAGGATGTTTTCTTAGTGTTCTCATAGTTTTAGTGGTTTTTTTATTAAACATTCTTTATTCAGAATCTAAGCAAAAAATTATGCATCATGCAAAATCTAAGCATTTCAAAATGTTGGCATTTTCCTCTTGAAAATAATCCTGTTTGTATCTGTACAAGCAATAATCGGCACTTCTCAGCTGCAGACTGGAAACTCCTGTATCACCAGTGCTATGGAGATCCCATAGCTTCTATCATGACACTTTCTTCAATTTTCTTCTAAGAGAACCTTTGTCTGAGGGGCAATAGCAGTTAAATGGCTAAGAAAGATTTCCTTAGGAAATCCTACTCCTCAAGAGCCTGTTGAGATGTTAATCTTCAACCTGCTTCCTTATTTTGGACTCTAGACAGACACTGTAAAAGCAGTCTAGAATACCTTACTTCAAAAGACATTTTCAACACCAGTGGTTGCTTATTGATTCAGCTGTTCATAAATCATTTAGAGATCCTCCTGCTGAACACATCTTTCAGACAGGATCCCTGATGTTACTAAACTCAGCTATACAAGCCCTCCCAGGCAATCCACCCCAACAATAGCTTGTTTGATCAAGTGTCTGCTTTAGATTTTTTTTAGCATGAAACCTTTCTGTGTTTTCAACAGAGTTTAGGTAGAGAATCCTAGATTTACATTTTGAAGTAAGTATATGTTGCATTCAGCTCTATTTTATTGCAAACTACAAAACAAAATCAACCAGTGTTTAAAAGAATGAGGTAGTTTGCAAAAAAACAACCAACACAAAACCCTTGGAACTTGGGAAATGCAAGATATGCAACCTTAATTCAGTCACCTGTGCTTCTGAATTATGAAATATAAGGCTATATGATAGGTAATCACAATGCCTACATGCAGGGGAAAGCTGCTGCTTATTCCTTAGTTCTGCCACTCCTGACTTCTGAATGCTTCAGTTTTCAGCATTAGCCATTCACTCTTTTTGAAGCATGCTCTCTGCAGTTCTCCCCAAACTCATAAGTTGTCTAAATTTGGGATAGATTTTCCAGCTTCGTCACACATTTACTTGATGTAAAACATCAGGCCGCTATTGTAAAACAGAGGGTACTGGAATTTCTCAATAAAATGCCAAAATTTACCGTGGTAAGAACAATGTATTTTCCACATAAATTATTCCCTAAAAAAGCTGAATAATTTTTGCTGAAATGTAAAAAAAAAAAGCCTGAGGCAGACATCAGCCTGGAATGGAAAATGTCAGTCAGAGCAATTAAAGTGTAGAAACCTGTAAGGAACTAAAGCAGAGTCTTATGACAGAAAATATCGAGGCAGTCTTGGCTGAACATCAGAGCCAGTATCACTTACCTTTATATAGGTGTTATAATCTAAGTAACACATACTAAAGCAAAGAAATTGTCAGCTACTGTAATGTCCCATACACTTAGGCAAATGGTAACCTAGTTCAAACTGATGAACATGGGATTAGTTATTGCTATTACTGCAGTATAGACTTAGAGCCACCCAGCTCAGTAAATGATCCTACAATGATTGCATGTGTGGAATGAAGGACACCGTTGCACAGCATTTTAGGACAGGATGTGCAACAGATACTGTGCTGTATATTTGGGATGAACTGGACATGGCTGGACACTAAGAGGTAGCAAAAGTGTAGATAACTAGTGAGAATAGTGAGCTATGGTGATGCTGAAAGTGTCATGGTAATGACACTGCAAAAGAATGTATGGAATTTTTAATGGAAACCTAGAGAATAATACTGAATAATTTTGGAATCAGAGAGAGCTTGTGCAGTCTACAAGGAGATACTCCTATTTGATTTGCTAAATTACAGCACAGAAACAGATTCCTTCCTTTGAATGTGTGTAGGTGATGAAAGGCTTTATGGTATAGCTCAGGTATCATTTCTGCATCTTCCATCTTACAAATAATTATTTTGAAAAATAATTTTTTGCATTTAATTTTGCATTTGAAAAACGCAAGACGAGAGAAAATATCTGGATAATTTAATTTTTAATCTATATAAATATTGCAAGTTAAAAGTACTAAAAGCAATTAAAAGCTGTTACAGGGAAGCCTTGTTGCATGTGCTGTATCTAAGCTCCCCAAGACACCGAGCCCAAAATTATCATTGTCTCTACACTGTGCACCTCACTGTCAAAGAAAAACATGACTCTTCCTCATACTCCTAATCATTTTCTGCTGTCTGAGATGGAAACATGACAGGCCAGTAAGATTTTCAAAAACATTTAGAAAATGAATATAATTGTGGGGAGTTGAAATAAATAAGGCCTTTTCTTCCCACTGCCTTCACAGAGACACTTCTCCCTGCTGCGTAATTACCTCTCTGCCTAGCACTACACTATGCATTGAAATAAACCTAGATATTTAATAATCTAAAGGTGTTTCCTCTGCAAGAGGTGATAAATGTTTTATGGCTGAGTACTTATTAGCACCAAAGTCTAATTTTTAGCATTGCTGTTGGTGTTAGATCTTTCTAAAACAGGAACAAAAAGGAATTTTCTTTAAATAGTCTGCTAACTCAAGTTCATTATTAAGCTTTGGAACATCTTTTATCACATAGTAGAGACAACTTACCACCTTTACCAACACAGTAGCTGTTCCTATCTTACTGTAGGTATTCTCCTAAATAACAACATTCTTAAGTTGTATTTGTGCAAAGTGTTAAGTAGTGGTTTATATCATGCTAGGTCACTTGTTTGGAAAACATAAATACAACAGAAAATGTCTTTGTCAATACCCATCTAGCCAGATGCCATGTTTAGTTGGTTACATCTATGTGAAGGGAGTGTTGAGATGCTGCCAAACAGAAAAGTGATCTGAAGCAGAATGCAAATTCCAAATTCTCAGAATGCAGACCAACGTGCTTATCAGTTCTAATTATTACTTAACCAACATTCGTGTGTCTTTTTTTAATTCCTTATATCATCCAAATCTAGTAAATCCAAGTTAAAGAGAAGGAGAAAATTGAAAAGGCTGGTCTGTAAAACCAACAAATGACAAAACCAAGAAAAACTTCTGTGCAACATGTCGCTAAGGGATTGCTCATAAATCTTGTCTTTAAGAAGAGTCACTGGTCAGGCTGAACTTCTACTTGTGACTGTGCAAGTTTACTCCTTTTTTTTTCTTTTTTTTTCCCCTTTTTTTCCTCCTCTTTATTTCTCACAACTTGGAGCATCCTAAGTGAAAAGATTTCAGAGTCTAGAGGTGCGATTATAAATAGAACTGCGTGCCCCCCCTACCTCTATAATAATCTTATTTCAGTGCTTTAAATAATCTGTCTCCTTCCTTTGCATCTACACTTTGTAGAGAGCTGGAGATTCTGTAATGTTTCTCTGTAGCCATCACTTGACCAGAAATATACTCTAAGCATCCAGAAGTTTCTGTTTCTCTTGATTAATGCCCAGAGTTGGAGTCTGTCCCTGACCTACTATAAGGTCTGGGTAAACATGACTTCAAGACTCAGTGTCTAGGGGTTTTTTTGGTTTGTTTGTTTGTTTTGTTTCCCCCCATGAAGTATATATAAGGCTTGGTTTTAGATTCAGGATTATATTTCCTGAAACTGTAGCTTTTGAGAATTTTTACACTGTATACAGAAGACTTAAAATAAATTTCTTTTGTTTGTGAGCCTATGATTTGTGGGTGGGTCTAACAGTTTGACAACTAGGTAATCAAACTGCATTTTTTAGGCTGTAAAAATGAACCAGATACCGGGCTAAAATACAATTCAGAATTTTATCTTTGTAGAATATTTTGTCTTCAACAATTTATTTTGCTAGTTCCTATTGTGTTTAGTTGCAATGCATTTATGAACCTCTATTTGCAGCATGCTATTTTAACTTGATGTGCCAGAATGGGTAAATCTGAGTCTGTACAGGATAATGACAATGTCGTTTTCAAGGCACTCTAAATGATATGGAAGATAACTTGAACAGATATTAGTTTCCCACTGTGCTCAGTTGTTACACAGTAGCTAATTAAAAGGCAGTTGACAAGCACATAAGACAAGCGATGCTTGTTGGAGTCCTTAGCAAGCTGAAAAATAATCTAATAACCCTAGAATTAATTTAGACTCAAATGTTTTCATTGCAAATGGTTAATAGGCTGATGGTTGAACTGGTGTGCTCAGACACTTTTCTACATGAAGTAGTACATGACCAGTTTAACTTTTCTCCTATGTAATAAAATTATACAAATCTAAATTATACACACGTTCCCAAGTTCCTAGACTTCATTAAATACTAGGGGATTAAAAACTTATATAAATTAATCAATGTGCTATAATCCTAAAAATTATAAAATGAGCCCTTGAGGAAGTAATGTAATACTAGCTTTTTAATTAGTGTGACACCAGAGATTCATTGTTCTATAATGTAAGTCATATGTTTATGAATTGTATTATCAGTTTAAAATAGAAAAAAAACACGGCAGTTTTACTGTTTGCGAGTAGGTGGTAGGTGCTTATGGATTTTGATCCTGTAAACACATCTTTATCTTCATCTTCTACTCATACAGGTAAACCTATGCTAGTGAGTATAGAATTATCTTTACTTTCATGAGTAAATAGGTATCTTATGATTCCTGGGCCTATTTTATCAAGATCTCCATAAACAATCCTTCTGAAAGCCAGAAACCCTACTGATAGCAATGAAGTGCTAGCAGTGCTTAGAATGTCAGGTGCAATTTTAGTATGAAAATGTGTTTTTTTTTTTTTAGAGTAAGGTGGAAGCCAGTATTAGGTACAGTCAGTTTTGAGAAGTGCTTGCTATGTCATTTGACATACTGTATGTTTTCAAGACACCAACGTTTTCTCATGTATTTTTGAAAGTTTTCATTCATATTCTCTGTTCATCTTCCTCTTACAGGCTGTTGTCATGGTCATTGTTATGGGAATAAAAAGTGCTCCCTACTATTACACAGGACTGGTTCTGATAATGTTAAACGTCAGTGAATCACTCAAGCCTTTAATTCTGTCATGCCAGACCTGTCAATAAACCAAGTGACAAAATTTGATGAAGTTAACCTTCAGATGTCAATGTCCATAGGAAAAAAAATAGCAGCAAATTTTACTGTTGTTTGTATGGAAACATGAAACCACTTTGATTTTCCAAAGGTTATTTTAAAAACCCACAGTACATGGCCAATTAAAAAAAAAATACTTCCAATGTTTTGAACAGTATCTATGATGTAAACAGAAAACTGGTATGTGACAAATTAATACGGGGGAGGGGATTTTGAAATAGAATTGTAAATACATCCTTTCCAGTTTCAATGTAGATCTCACATTTTTTTTGCTAATCTAAAGCTAGCGTCCAGACTGTCCACTTAACCTCGAGTGAACCCATACGGGCTGTGCTCTGTACCTAGATGACCAAGTTACACCTGCGGAATGTTACTTGTACATCTGGCAACGTTTGCCGAGCAATTCTGAAACTGCTTAAGTTTGAGAATTCTTCCTTAGCATATATATTTCACATCAGGATTCATAATTGTTTAGGGACTGGTGTTGTCTAAATCATATGCTTTGATGTTGTGTGAATTCCGGTTTGTAAATTTACCTTAATCTGGTTTAAAGAATTTAATTTCCAAGCAGAGCAAGTGCCTGTGGGCACTGTGCACAGCAGGATCAGTGCAGTGCTGGAAACTTGCACTAACCGTATTTAGCAGTGTGATTTAACAGCATTGGACAGGGAACACTGCTTGAGATTGCCCCTTGTTTCAAAGGGTAAAACAAAACAAAACAACAAAAAAGAGGAAATGCTAACTCTGTCTTTGGCAAATTTCCCCAACATTGTCTGTTCTCATGAAAATGAACAAGGAAGATCAGAGATTTGAGCATTTTTTCATATAATTCCTGTGGAGCTACTGGAAGAGAGACAAGTTTCCTATGCAGAACATCATGGCAACAAAGACTGTGGCTCTTTTGTTTCCACTCTGTATTTTTTAGAAATCTAAAGAAAAAAAGTTCAATGAAATTTGAATAGTCCAACAGTATCCGAGTCTTTTATATGTATTATTTATTGTACCAATCCTCAGCTGGTATAAATAAGCCCGCTTACAATGATGCTAACTGTGGATTTGCTCAATTACATGCTCCATCTGGGCAGTGGAGCCATGCTTTAATAATAAAGAAGCATTTCTCTTTTTCTTCCTTCCTTTCTCGCTTCCTGTTAGGGTATTAAAATAATTCTGTGTAAGCAAACTGTCCCCAGGATATCCAAGAATTCTGTTGTTATGTTTTCTTCTGTTACTATTTACATCTACTGTAAATAACCTTTTTGCATCAATAAAGGAAGGCTCATAGTTATGGGAAACGTTCGCTATAAGCTAATTTTTGATTCCATCAAATTTCTAGAATTACTGTATTATGAAAGGCAGATATTGCAACGTTCTTTCCTTTTCAGTAGGATTTTCAGCAATTCCAGAAAAAAAATCTGGTGTTGGTTATATTTTATTCACAGAGGCCAATTTTCATATTAGATCTCTTTTATGTTCCCATACTTCAGGGGATAAGCCAACACTAAATTTTGAACTACAGGACTAGATTTTGAATATAAAAATGCACCTCTTATTATGAAGTGATTGCTTCAAGAGCACTTGAAGAAAACCCAAATTATGATTTTTTTTGTTTTCTGTACTCTAAAATAGCCTCCCTACACTGTTTTTTATATGAACATGAAACATTGCTTCCGGGCTACTAACTTGTATTCCATGTTTCAGGTCAACGCGTTTTGAAGCAGATGGGGCAGTAATTCATGAAAAATAGTGTTTAGAAAAGAAAAGGTAAGTCAATTTTACAGATACTGCAATGTCTATAAACTGGCTTGACTGTGACTGGATTGTGAAAGGGTCAGAGTTTCTCCACAGCTACTTAATTTACTTGTAGGGAAAAAGGGAGAATACAACCACGGTGAGCCAGATGCCAGATCCCGGACTGCACACCACACCTCTGCACATTTCCTGATTTTTCCTCAGTCTAATTGATAAAATATTTATAGATCCAATGAAGTATTTTGTTTTTAATGACATTTCATGGACTTTTTCTACCATTTTGCATTTGATTTCCATGAAAATCTGGTAAATTGCTGAAAGATGCATTTAATGAAGTGGCAATCATAAGGGAGAGGTGCAGGCGATACCATCGCCCATGGATGGTGGTTTCTGAAGTTGCACCTCTGAATGCTCACAACTTCTGACAGTAACAGTTGCTGAGGAACAGAAATGCCTAAATTCCATCTGTCCAGTCCAAATAGGTGGAATTCCAGGTGCTAAAGAGCATCCATATTAGATTAAGACCAATGCCTGAATAAAGAAGCGACTGAAATGCATTTATAAGAAGGAAGTATGTCTTTCACAATTTCTGAAGAAAAATTGTTTAGCATGAGTAGCTCCTTGGTGTGCCATTTGATTCCCTCAGTTCTAGCCAGCTTGCTCGTAACGTAAAAGTATTGGAGAAGTTTCCATGAGAACTTGGAGTAGTGCTTGTCCATTCAATGTACTGCCGTTTCCTTAACCTCCTTTCCAAATAGATCTGGCCACATGGTAAAGGTCTGTGAACAGGTTTTGTTTGTAGCAAACTTCATCAAAAAATGTTGCTTTAATTAGTACATTTTTTTTTTTTTTCTTTCTGAAATGACTAGGAATCTTAAGTGCAGACATGCAGATCTTATTGGGATAGACATGCTTTACAAACAGGTGATGCAGTTGTAAGGGACAAGTGTTGACTGTGATGTCCTCCTCCTGTGGGAAATCTGGATAGGTGAGGTACATCAAGGAACAGTTATTAAGTAAGATCCATAGATAAAGGGAGGCCTTCTGTTCCTGCTGCCGTTAAGCTGTCAGCTAGGGCAACATGTGGTAAAGTTTTGTTGTTAGCATACTTCAAAAACCTGCTTGTAATTCCTCAGTTCACACACACCGTTTAGTGAATAATTTGACTTGCTGGCTATCTTCCAAGCCAATAATGCTGACCAAATTATTTTGAACATGCAGATGGTAACAAAAGGGCACCAGGTGTTGTTTTATTGTAATAAAGATGTGCAAACCTTTGCATCTCACTAAGTTATTTATCCACATAAATCATCAGCATGCTCAGCTTCCTACACTGCTTTAGTAAATTTTGAATAAGAGGCATCAGCTGTTTTCAAAATGTGCCCTTCTGTATGTGCCACAGATATTTTGCTTTGGGCTTATCTTCCACACTGTGACCCATAGAGGCATTCAGTGGATCTTCTTTTTGATTTAAATGATTACTGAGCGATCGGAAGCCCAGATGTTCAGTGGCTTAATTGCTAAGTGTTAGCCTATAAAAGAGAGTAGGCAGTTAGTATCTGAAGGGAGGATTTTACTGCATATAAATGTTATTTGGCACATTAAGTGATATTATTTACATCCAATTTCTCTCTCTAAGGTGGCAACCTGAGGCAGTAAATTGCCATGATGGAAAAATAGCATTTAGGTTCACATAATTCTATGTCTACCTTTACAGCTACAGAGAAACAAAACAAGCAACCATAAATGGAGAGCAATAGTAATACAATATTGATCAGCAGGACAAGAAGTACCCTAATACACCAGCAGACTAGTGATTGCCAAGTTTTCTGTAGGCTGTGGGAAATGGCTACGCTATATTCTCTATAGGAAGGACTTAAAACTCAACAGTAGAATTACAAAATTGAATATCGTAGCCCTC
This sequence comes from Phoenicopterus ruber ruber, assembly GCA_009819775.1. Lineage (NCBI taxonomy): Eukaryota > Metazoa > Chordata > Aves > Phoenicopteriformes > Phoenicopteridae > Phoenicopterus > Phoenicopterus ruber. Next base: position 13,983,686 of record CM020227.1, read on the forward strand.
GAACAAGATCAGGATTTGGTGAGATCACAAGAAGGAAATTTCCATTTCTTTCAATTGTCATGCTGATGTTTGAAAAAGAACTTGAGCACTTGACATTGATTCAATATCATTCAGAGCTCTGCAGTAACTGGAATTTCTTTTTGTAAGAGAAGAAATTAAACTGCTACCTTAAGTAGTATAAAAATGGGGGCGAGGACTCTCTGAGCAGATCAGAAATGGGTAGTGATAGCACAGCTCAACTGTTCAATATTCAGATAAAACTTACATCTACCTCCTTTGATCCCTGTTCAAGTTTCTGAGTCCTCAGGGTTGACTCATGCAGAAATCAAATACACAAACTGGTTTTCTTTTTTGTAAATTCCTGTCACCTGTTGGCAATGTGAGCTGACGTTACCATCCTAGGCAATGATGCAGCTCTCCATGGTAAAAGAAGTGGCCTTCTGCTAGGAAATGTAAATTTGCCGCTATGAGAAATAAAAAATGTTGACAGTGAAACTCATCTGTGATGGACAAGGACCATGGAACAGTCCCTCTGCAATATGTTTGTTATTGTAGCTGATGGTTTATACTGTTAGTACATACTACGTTTTTTTTTAAGCATGTAAATGCTTGTGCCAGTTTCATCTATTTAAATGCCTTTTTTGCAAAATTGCATAGTGACTGAGAGTATAGAGCACCTGCAGACACCGTTAACTGTGATTCTCTAGCACGTCTTTGTCAGGAAACACGCTGTTTCTGCTAAGATTTTATTGTATTATGGCATAAATGACAATCTGAGTAAAACTGTCAGGGGAATGCTAAGGATAGTGCTTCTGCCTCTGAAGGATGTGGGTAAAGGGTTAATTAATGTCTATAGTATTTTTTACAAACAAATCACACCTATTTGTGAAACCCAGTTTAAACTGTAATGATGATTTTAACTTATGAAATTAGAGAGTTTCCTGACTTAATGCATGCACCAGCCATCCTGTTTTCAGTCCAGGTCTACCATAATTGCTGTCATTGGTTTTTTTTCCCCACAGAAAGGAAGGCTGAAAGATGACCCATTACTAGTCACAGCACGTTGCTCTCACTGATTGGAAAGCAGTCACACACCACCAAGCATTTATTCTGTTTACTGAGATGTAACACCAAGGAACAGCATTTCACACCTGCAGTGAAGTTGTTATACTTCCCATTTCTTTTCTTTATTCTATTTTTATCCTTCTTCATTTTTCCTGTTTCATTTTTCTTTTTTTTTTTTTTTTTTTAATCTTCTCTGCCTCTCCTTCCCTCACTTCTATGATGGGTGTCAGCGTCACCCTTGACACTTCCCTTAAACCTGAAATGAAGGATAAATAGTCAGTGGTACTTTCTCAGCTATCAAATGAGCATTGCCCTAGCTGTAATTGATGACTTTTCTGTTGGGCAATCGGTTTAAATGTGTCTGGCTAATATATGAAGTATATATACAAATGTATGTGTATATATTCGCATATATATAGCTTAGACCCAAATCACATCACGAGCTGTGAAATTTAAAGAGGAGAGCTCCCTTCTTATACACAACCTGTTACGTGATATCATAGTATCCTCCAAAGTACAGCATATGACTGGAGTCCAATGAGGGACAATACCATGAACTAATCCCTATCTGTGGCTCACTGATTCATTCAAAGAATCATCAAATCACAGAATATTTAAGACTGTTTTTGCAGAATATCTGTGCTAGACAAGATAAAACATATCTGAAAAACATTAAAGTGTTGTAGTAATCTTGGAGCAGTCCTTGGAAAGAAAGAAATAAAGATGGCAAGTAAAATAGCTCTTTGAGGCAGCACGAACTTTTGTATGAGGATTCCAGGATTATTTTACTTTGCTTGTAAGGACCGTAACCTAAATAAATAAATTTAATACAGAAATATCCCACCTGCCCCATACTTATCACAAACCAAGCCCAGAGGTTTAAGATTACTATTCTTAACCTCTACAAACATGACAGTTACCAATATAATGTCTCTCAGAGGGACAGGTGGGCATGGAAATGGAATTGCTAAAAGGATTTTACTGTAGAAAGAAATGGAGACCTGGGTGGTAAGAAAATATTACATTTGAATTGGTCTCAAGTGTTAAATAATGGATATGTGTGTATGTAGGTTATTCAAATGTTTTTGATTTCTTATGCCGGAGATTAAAATTTCCATTAGTATTCCACCTCTTCAGTTTTGCCTGGAGACTGTTAATTATATTTCTGAAATTGCAACCAAATAAAAACTTAACAAAAAAGTAACAACCAGATAACATAATAAGTAGCTGGCTTCCCCTTTCTTCTTCCCTGAAAGCAATGTGCTCTCCTCTATAGAGCCCTGGCTTAAAAACTTACCTGCATTAATTGCTGCACTCTGCATCTCCCCATCGTATTTACTAGTGAGCAAAAAGAGCCCATTTCAATGTTATTGTAAGCACTTTCATCAAAATGCTGGTGTCCTGAAATGCTGCTGATGGTAGCAACGCTGATGTCTCAGGAGCAAAACAATGGAGATTATCTTGGACTTCATCTAAACTTCCATAAAGTCCAACGTTCAGTATGGAGAATTCTCTAACTAATGATGAGGTTCTGCTCCATAAACCAAGACACTCAATTGCTTTTTAGAAAATGTTATTGATATTTCACTTCTAATACTTTCTATTTGTGAGAGTGTTTGAAATCTACCGGTTTATATGCAGTGTTTTAATTTGTCTGAGCGTTATGGGAAGATAGGAATATACTGTCATGGCTGGTGCCCAAAATGCAAGACTTTGTCTGTTTTCAGAACTGTTTTCTGGTAACAGTATAGGCTCCAGTGGGAACTAGGTCTTGCAATGTGATGTTGGCTGCTTTCGTGTTTATACTGTGCAGTTGCATGAATACTGCATAAAAAATGACATTTTTTTGTAGTGTTTAGTGGAGTATTTGGTATAAAAACTTAAAGCATAAGGGTTAAGCCTTTTTTTTCTGAGTCTGCTGCAAAGCTGGATCATGGCACAGCCGCGACTCCACTGGGTGACTGGCGTACCAGTGAACCCTGGTGAGTGCCATCTTCCTACCATTATATACAGGCAATGACTGCCCAGCTGCCTAGAAGGCTGTAGAGAGCTGTTACAGTTTCATGGCAGTTGCCATGAGTAGAAATATACATAAAGGTAGCAGACATAAATGTAGACCTCAAAGTACTACTGAACTTTCTTTATAGCTTATTTCTGCAGTCTTAATTGCAGTAAATTTTGCTGAACTGAAAGTAACTTCCAAGGGCCTACCTCCGATTCTCTCTTATGAGCTTTAAATTGTGTTTTTATAATTAAGCTATAAATTTTAAAGCTATTTCAACGACACTTTTTAATATGCCACAGGTTGTCCACCTGTCGTAACTGTGGTTCGATTGTCATAGATCATTTTCTTTGGTGTGCTGCATGACAAAAAGCTATTAACATGGCAGAAAAAATCCTTTCTAAGTGAATGGCATCTTGAGTTCTCTCTATATAGGGGCATAATGCATGTTTCTAATACAAGTGCAAGCAAAAAAGTTTTGATAGTGAAGTGATAGAGTATCAGTGTAACCTGAGAAATATTATGTTTTCTGAGATTATTGATATTGGTTTCTGATATGTCTGTGAAAGTGTTTAAAGATGTAACATCAATAATAAGCTGTGGTGCTTATGGTGCCTACCATAATGCAACATTGAGGTGGTACCGTATGAGTTTCCAGCCACAATATTAACAATTTCAGGAGTTTTCTAAACTAGGAATCACATGTCACTCACCGACAGATAAATGATAACTCTGTTAGGAAAGCAGTAAACCTTTAGCAGCTGTCCTAATGATCTCTGGATATGTAGAAAATATGATGTAAAACTGCCAGTTAATATAAGGAAATAATATGATTAAAAGTATGTAGCTTTTTGAAGTAAATGGCCCTGGCTATGATGGGGATTACCTTGATTTTTACCCTGTTATATCAAAAGTAAAACTTTTAATCAAAATATGCACAAATTATGCTGTGTCTTTCAAATGCTGTTGTAGGGTCTTGCATTGGTTTAGTATACAGACTGCTGATCACTGGCATGTGTTTTCTGGTTCAGAAAAGACATGAACCTGTTTAACATGCTTTAATTGTTCTGATTTTCTTTCTAGTTTAAGGAAAGGGTGGGTTGCAGAAATGAATTTTTCTTTTCTGAGCATTTTGTTTTATTCTTATTATAAATAACATCATAAAAAGGTACTTTGAATTAAAGCTATCAGTTTAGACTTAATGGAATTGGGCTAGTACAATGGCTACGGTACAGATAAGGAAGCTGACAGTGGATTTCCAGTTCTTTTGTACTTCAGGGAAGGGAGTTTAGGGACACCTGTGATATATCAGCTCCTCCAGTTTCAGCATTATAGACAACTAAAGTAATTTGCTGTTATGAATACCTCTCGAGAGTCAATGTGTGCTGCACTGAATTAAATATCTTGAGCTAAACAAACACAGAAAGACAACCCTAACTTAAAACTTAATTCGACCCTGAACCTGTGGATTCAGGTCTCGTGCTTCATTTTATTGAAGTATATTTGTATTTAATCTTTGTTGGGAATGATTGCTCAGTGTATTCAGTATATCTTTCTTCTGTTTTTCATGCACAGAAGCCTGTGTGTATCTTTTTAATTATAATCCACAGCTAGATGTTATGGAAGCCAACTCAGCATAAAATCATTCTTGTGACGTCTGAGATTTACTGAGCCAAAGCATGTTGTAAGTACAGCATAGCCAGCCTTCTGCCCTAGAAACAAAATGAAATTAACCATTTTTAATATTATGACATTTGGACCACTTTTAATAAACATATAAAAACAAAGTATAACGCTCTGGAGGAAACAATAACTTCTGTCTTTGAGAGCATACACATGCCCTTACTGACTTAGCATTACAGGCATACACATTTGAAACTGGAAACTTTTTCACCATAAGGATATCTCATTGGCACGTTCAGCTCCCACCAGCCCGTTCCCTTCATTTTGTGTCAGCGTAGAGTAAATAGGCTGGACATACCCCACACCCTCAATTTCTTTGAATTGGCCTTGTGAGAAGAAGTATTTTTTCTCAGCCTTGTTTTGTAGAGTTCATCTTTTCCTCCAGTTTCCCAAGGCACTTCTTAGAGCCTAGACATTGTAAAGGACTCGGCACTTCTCTCATGAAAGTCATGGATGCTCCCAAATTTTCCAGGAGAATTAATAGTTTCCAACAGCACAGGGACTAATAAATCTCTCTTCTGTTGAGAGCGCTCCATTTAGCATTCAGCCCCATTTACAGTGTATCACTCTTGCAGGAACATCAACATCCATACTTATTCATACCAAGGATGCTCATGCCATGTCCCCTGATCCTTCTGCACTGTGTCTCTCTCATTTCTGCCAATATTCTTCTCTAAAGATAATTCCAGTGGATGTAGGGTTGGTTTTATTTGCCCCCAAACTGGTAACCCAGTGTCCATTTGACCGGCAGTATTACTTTACTTTCTTTATGGACTTCTCACACTGTCACCTAGATTGTTAAGAATCCACCTACCTCATCCGGTAACCCCAAAGCAGATCTACTAGATGAGGATATTTTATCAAAAAGTCAGGCTCTGGGGGAGCAGAGGAGCAATTTCATCATTCATCATTTAATAATTTTTTGAATCAATATGAATCTGATTGCATGAAAGATTCTAGTTCCAGGATATTGCAGGGGATACTACTTCAGGCTAGATTACACATCTTGAAGTGCTCCAGAAAATCTTTTTTCTCCCCACATAAAATCTGTGTTGTCGTCAAATGTATGCACATGAGAATGAACTATCAGGAAAAGGCAGTCTCTGTCCTAATCCAAAGCCTAGCTGTGGGATGGTAGGAGCAATTACGTTTTTTATGCTCTCAAAAAAACCTGCAGACAGCTGTTCTCCATGTTCAAGTCAACATGGGTCCTAGATCAAAAGATCGCAAGAGTCATTCTGTCCCAAACCTAAGCCCGGACGTGAGCTGGGCAGTGGAGAGACCACCTCCATGAAGCCGGTGATCTTCTCTGGCCATTTCGGAGCCTGGCTGAGCAGCCTTGCGGTGCTGGGGCAGGGGAGCCAGCATGAGCCTGGCAGTTGCTCCCTGTGGGGCAGCTTCAGCAGGTGCAGCCACTGACGTGCGCCTTGGAGCATGGCATAAGTGTTTTCTTCTGCGTGGGGAGATGCATGGCCAATGCACACTAATTGCTTGCAGACAGCCTCTAAGGTGACTGTTTATTAAATGCTGCAAGTTAGATCCGTGCAATGTCAGAAATGCCTCTTTTTGCATGTTTAGTCCTCAGTGCTTGTTCATTATCAGCCTGCATTGTATTCCTGTCTTCAGTGAGAAGGATGAATAATTTCTAATCTGTGTGTTTGGACCAAGAAATTTAAATTTGAACTTCACTGTAAGCTTATAGTATTTTAAATTCCTTCCAAGCTACGTTTGGCCTCAACTGCACAACGTATTTACTGAGACAAAAACAAAAGAACGATAATTTTCACTAGAGCACACCTGCAATAATGGCTCACAGCGTTTAATTTTTCCCTTGGTTTCCTAGTAGACTTTGTTTTGACACCTGCAAACAACCTTTTCCAAATCGAGTGAGCTTTTTCTCTCCATGTCATTCTGCCACCCAAGTTGAGCTGACAAAGTCCAACTAAGAAACAGAGCAATTATAAACACAGTTTCCTCTGGTGCTTGTGCTGTTTTTAGCTTTGCTGCTCTCCCAAGGAGAAACTTGTGCCTAATGTTTCCAGCTTAGCATGCAAAATTAATAAAACCTGACAATTAGACTGAGCAACATAAAATACAAGTAAGGAATCCTTTCCGATGTGATTAGACTTGAAGATGTTAAATTGGCTCCTTACTCTTAAACTTTTTTTTTTTTGTTTAACACCGTGATCATAAAATGTGTATCTGGAATGATAAACAATAATTGGCTCTAGGCAGCCTTTTCTCATAGAGACAAAAGAACAGTTGTTATTGCTGTACTTCTTTCAATAAATATATTTGTAAGCTGGAACTCAGCTAGGCTGCCCTGAAAAGAGGCACCCTTTTGTGAGAAACATAAAAGAGATCAAATTTATAAGTGGGCATGTAGACTGAGGAAAAGTTTTTTTTTATATTAAAAAGTATTATCTGTGCTCAAACAATGCCAAGAAATATCTCACCAGGAAAAATGCAGTCTGAAGTTAATCCTGTAACATCCTATAGAAAACAGTGGATTTAGCATAGATGTAAATCAGGTACTGATTCAGCCTATAGTTGGTTTGGGGATTAATATTCCTTATTTCTATAAGGTTGTCTAATACTACTTGGGCTCACTTTTGGATTTCAAGATTTACACCACAATATTTCCAGTTGTTAGGTTGCTTTCAATTTGTCTTCACGGGGAGGATTTACTTCATTTTCAATGTATTGATCATTAAACCTCACCATTAAACCCCAACTTCCTTCTCTGTTCCTTGAAGTGCTGAATGTGTTTTACAGTGATATTCTCCAAGATTATGGATAGCTCAGAAGTAAAATGCTTTAATTAAGGATAAATATATTTCTTTATTGTGTTGCTTTTCTTTGAATAACCAAGAATAACAAGAATTCAGTTGTGGATGTGTTTCTTATTTTTTTTGCATGTGTTCTTGTTTGTTTCATGACATAGTGCAAACTATTCTATTGCTACTGCAAGCGGAATTTCAACCATTATCTAGAGCTTCAGGGATTTATTCTATAATGTCTAGATGATCCTATTTAATGCAGTATAGTTTAGACTGTACCAGACTTTGAAATGGGTATGTGATCATTCACCATGCTGTTTGGGTTTATTATGTTTGCAGATTATTTGTTATAAGCATTGGTAAGTTGCTTCAATGGGACAGAAAAGGAAGATATAGGTACCATTTTTTACAAGCTATTTTCCTTAGAGAGAGAAATATTGAAAAATTATGGCAACCTTCCATTATTCCAATTAGCTAATTTTATTCATGGCTCGTCTTGTAGCAAGAGATAAAAGCAAGTATGAATTGCCTTTAAGAAATTGCTGCATCATTCGTTTGAAAAAGAAGTGATTGTGAAAAAGAAGTGATTGTTCTAAAGGACTGCAAGTTGACAGCCTAATTTATTGACTAAATACCTATTTGAACAAAGGCTATAAGAGACTGCAGAAGAATCTTTGGAGTATCTTTTAAGATTGACTGGGAGTCTTAATGAAGTCAACATCCCTTGCCCTTGGCCTGTATTTCTATTGACTTCAGCAGTCATTAGATGAGTCCCATGATGACGAGAACGTGCAGTAACAACAGCTTTCCTAAACTCTTGTGAGTAGTATTTTACTAAAGGAATATGCTCAGCTGATTGTGGACCTGTCCTAAGCATTTTGGAGGCCTTGCTCTAATCAGTGCCTCTGCATGCCCAGAGACTCACTGCATGAATCATGCACCTTCGCTTCAAGTTTCATTTGTATGTGTGCCACAGCCAAGAGCGGTCAGAATCTGAAAAGAGGTTGGTTCCTCCTCAAATCAAAATAAAGTTGCATCTTTTTATGCAGCCTATAGGATTTGATTGCATCATATAGGAAATGCCCTGTCATGTTCATGTCCTAAGTCTTCTGGCAGAGCTCGGTCTGACCCACAGATCTTGGATGGTCCGGAAGGCATAACACCTATGTCCAGCTGCGTGGTATCACTGAGCATGAGGAAGCAGAGGGACAGCAAGAACTGGACTGACAACAGAAAAGGTGGCGTATCTTCCATGCTTTGTGTGCTCTTTGTAACTAAGTCTTCATTGATTTTTTTTCATTTTAGTGTACCTGCATCACTCTTCTGTAAAACACAAAGCATTTACAAAATGCATAGTAAAACCGAACCAACTTTCACATTAAATGATTAAGAACAAAAATAATAACAAAAACATACAGAAATATTGCATGAACACTTGAACTACATATTTGTAAGCACTGACCCTCAGGTATTCAGAAAAACATAAATAATTATTTGAGAAAATTACTACAGGAAGGGAAGAAAAATCTCAAATGTTTGATAAAGCTTGAATCATGTTAAACAAATTGCTTACCTGCAACCAGGTGTGGGCTTGAATATAACGGCCAAGGCCAAAGAAGGAGACCTGAAACTACTATCACCTGGCATGATCAGCTTGAACAAATTTGTGAGTCAGCAGACCTACAGTTAGTATTAAGTAAATGAGATAACAAGATTGGTAAGTAAATGAAGACAGAAAGTTAAGTTAACTGACGGGGTTTGATTGATAGCTGGTTTATTTTCAAGGTAACTGCCTTATTTTGTCTCAATGCACTTTTTACACATTAATATAGAAAGGTGACTGCTGGTTAAGATATTAAGAGAAGTGCTATTTGACTTATTCAGAGTCTTTTTTGAAGTAAGCACAAATGGTAACTTTCTGATTTTAAAAAGAGCTTGGAATTTCTTTTGCTTAAATGTTACATCGTCATGTTCCTTCTTGGTGTTCCTCAAAATATGATTTTTCAATATTTTTTTCCTCATAAACTATCATCATGAACTTGTACAATGTTAGGAATAATGTATTACTTCATAATGTCATTTATTAGTGTAAGTTTAATAGCTGCCAATGATCATAACATGCTTATTTTTGAGTACTGGGACCCCATCTGTTACCATGCTCTAGACCTAAATGAAAGATTATATTGTACATTACCGAGTGAGTCTTTTTACACATGGGAGGTGCTAGGAATCTTTATATACTTAATTACTAATTGTTTTAGTAAGACAGCTTTTATTGAGAGGAAAGTAGTCTTTTCAGTAATATGAAAAATACAATTTTTCTTCTGTTTTATTCTTCTGGTATTCAGTATTCTTAATAAGCTTGGTTTTCTTCCTGAGCGATGGGCTGATGATAAACCATTTTCTGTGCATCCTGAATCTGTTAATGTCCATGCTGCAATTTGGCCAATGTTCTCTTTTTTTTTTTTTTTTTTTTTTTTTTTTTTTTCAAGAAGAAAAGAACAACACTACTTACAGGGTTTTTTCTCCCAACCTCTATGTTGAATTTCTGTGTGTATTGAAAAGGAAGCCTACTGTCAAATCTTTATTTCCTGTTTATTCTACTGAGTCTGAGAGCTTTTAAGTAAAGCAGCACTCTAAGTGCCTGTAGAGATTGTGTCTGCACGTTCTGTATACATTAAAAATTTCCAAATGGTGCAGGAATGGGAGGGTCAGAGCTTCAGGGACTGCACTTTGGTGACTTACATTGTTACCCCATGTCCTTTTCTTTATAATGTCCATTTCCACTCAGAAGTGCTGTTCATCTTTGCTTAAGGGTTCTTAGGTAAAATATTTGCATATTAGAAGTAGTATGCTTATGGTAGCTTTTCAGTAAAGCTACAAAACTCCGAAAAATAAGAGCGTCTCCCTTTTAATGCTGATTTGCAACATTACTTGCTTAAAATATTAAATGTTTCACAGTATTGTGTAGGTGCATCGTGATACTCTGTGACACAGCATTTCAGCATACCTTTTCTAGCTGGCAAATCCCAGCTCCCCAGTGTCAGGGTAAAATAGTGTTTACTATGGATGTGTTCTTATAAAGAAAAGGTTGCTAGTTCTTGTCAATTGCTAGTGATTTGGTAGAGGAATGTGTTGTGGTAGAGAGGGCTGAAATTGGGAAGAGTGTAAAAAGGAGATTAATTTTGAGTCATGTATTGTATATGAGCAGGCACCTGCAATTGGTCCTTGAACTGGATATTTGGATAACTGGATACTGGGTAATTTTTAGCTCCTGGTTAGGCATACACGTGAAGACTTCTGAACTTCAATTGAGAATAAGAGCTGGAAGCTCCAAGCCTGTTTGCTTCATTGCTGAATGGGAGCTGAACTTCTAAAAATGTGGCTGCTTATTTAACATCTGAATGGATTTTTAAAATATATTCTTGTACATTCAATTTTAAAATACAGAATAATAATAATAATAGGAAGAACCTTTAGGTGCTGCATGTTATAGCATTATGACACTGAAAATGGTTTGTGTGGAAAAATTTTGTGATGCTAAAGGAAAATTTTGAGAAGGTGGCAATCTGCACTTTCTCGAAGACCTCTGTCGTGTTAGACTGCTTTTATAAACCTGTGCCAAAACAGATCGTTACCAGCTGTCTTGTCAGAGCTGACAACTTGCTGTAGGTATACTTCTAAGATACTGTTAGCTCATCTTGTTTGAGGTCAGCTTATATGTTCAAACCAGTATGTGCTTATTGGCCCAACTTTTATTCTTCTATGTTTAGTTTTAATTAACGTCTTGTCATACGCTCAAAGATCTGTAGGCACGAGCTATGATTATGTTTTCTTTTTTTTCTCCAAGAAAGATGTCAGTGTGGAGCTAGTGCACAGACCTAAGAGCTGTTGTGTGTCCTCCATAATGCAGGTTAGCCCTTTAGTGCACAGGTTTTGAAAGCCTTCTTTTCAGAAGAGTTGACAAAATAGGCTCTCTGAGGCACTTGAAAGATTCCAATATCTTTTTATCTGAAACAAGGACATAAAAAGCAGCTGGGAATAAAATATAGCTGAACAGATGAGATACACAGTCTGTTTTCTCCTAAGTAAAAATAGAGATTACTGTTCATTTTGAGACTATATGATGCAATAAGAGTTCACTTGCAGTGTAACTATAGCTTATGCTCCAGAAGAGTTACAAAGACATGAGAAAGCTGCAGTTACTCACCTCCTTTGCCAGCCTTATTCCAAGAGGTGTCCAGGGAAAGAGCAGATGTGTGTGCTAGGATATTATCTAGATTCTTTTCTAGTGATTATCAAGACTTTCTTGTGTAGTAGGCCTTATGTCATGAAATATATATATATTCCTAATTCTCAAATAAGAACACAAATCAAACCTGCAAAGATCATACTAAAAACATCAACTAAAAATTCCAGTAAGTATACATTTTTAAGCTGTTTCACTAAACTACCAATGTGTTAGGCTTAGCAGATGTCTTCTTTCCAGTTTTTGTAAACATTTACAGTTCTAGCAAGGTAGATGAACACTTAACGTTAGTGAATTTTCTGTACTTAGAGCCATAAATTATTTGTGATTCATGTAAATATCTTTATATGCCAAGAAATGCTGCCAAGTGAACACTGGTCAGCTATTTAGAAACACCTTGTATGAAAACAGACTGCTTTAAAGTTTTGGGTTTTGTTGGGGTTTTTTTTGGTGGTGTGTTTTTTTTTTTTTCTCTTGTATGACCTGAGTTAAATAAATCTCCTCCTCCTTGGCAAGGAATACTATGTCTTTGACACCTGTCTTAAATTTACCTTTTATAGCTGTAAGACAAATTTCATTTTGTGAAGTCACAAACTGTTCTTCACTTCCCTGAGTCATCCCTAAAATAATTAAATTTAGCTCAAGCCTTTCCTCCAGCTTTGACTGCTGTTAGGGCTCCATGTGTCCCTGCCGCTTGCTCCCTCGCTCTTTCCAGATCTGTTTCCCACAGGAGGGTGGGCTAAGAAGCTGGGTACCTTGGCAGCAAGCGGGCAACTCGCTTTCTCCCAGCAAAACCTGGGAATCTCAACATGCCAGCAAAGTAATGTGTTTTAAGAGGCAAAGGTCAATATTTTCCAAATACCTTTTGACTCTAAAGGTGTGTTGCAAAGTACACAGCTTTCTTACTGTTTTTAAATACTATATTTTTGTGGTTACAGAAGAATAAAACATGCCAATAAGTAACATTGCAGAAATTAAGAAAATTCCAGAGAACAGAAAACTTCAGAGAAGTAAATCATGAAACATATGCACCCAGTTTTAAGAAAGTATGACTCATAACTTCTAGCTGCAAACTTTCCATTTGTTCACCATTTTGCTGTTCTAGGTTTGATTCAGAAGCTAGCTCTTGAGCAAGAACTTCATTTCACTTTAAAAGTGTCTGGGTTGTAAAAATGACGGTATTATGTATATATAAAAGTTACATATTTTAGTCTTTGTCTATGTAGCAAACTACCACCCGGAAACATCTGAAGTGACAGCAGACAGCTTTATTTTTCCAGTGAGCCATAAAAGTGACTAAACAGCAGAACAGTTAACATTACAAGTTGCAGTTAGGTATTGTGATACTAAGTGGAGAACACGGCAATAACTTTTCAGGATGTCCAACTTATCTATCAAGTGTACCATAACATACACTTTTATATAGTTTATTGCTTTAATATTATTCTGCTAGATAGTTCAAATCATACTGTGATGAAATTCCTTTCAAGGAAATTCTGACGGTATAATGAAGAACACTGTTTGTACATTACTTACTGATACATTTCTTCAGCTTAAACCGAACAATTGTACTTTATATTTTGCTAGCTGAGAATATGTAAAAGGAGAATAACTTTGGTCACAAAAAACAGCTTGTATGTTTTTGAACTACACACATGCTTGAGGGCAAAACCAAAATTATTTGAGCTTAGTCTTGAAACTGCATATTACAAACAACAGTAAAGAGTTTATGTGAGGAGTAAGAGAGTCACAATGCAGTATCGTAATTCAAAGTATCTTGGTGTATAATTGCTGGCCTAGATGTTCGTTGCATGATTGATGACTCTGAATTCGTACAAATGTGGTTAGTATTCCTCAAAGTCCATTTACAATGCTATGAGAAAATGAATGGTGCAACAAAATCAAACACCATTTGTTGCACTTAAAAATAAATGAAGGCGGGGGAAAGTGCAGTAGGGAGTTTGGGCTTACTTTCAACCATTCTCCATGTCATCCTTTCAAGCCTTTCTACTCTTGGAATCTCTCTGTCTACAGCTGTCATAAAAACCTAAAAGAAAATGGCACCTTTCTTCGCAGTATTAAAGTCTAACAAATGTTAGACTGAAATCTGTTTGGCTTAATGAATGTTTTAATTAAGTTATTTTTGAAGTTGTATTGATGGAATTAGATTATAGAGATCATTTCTTGGAGAAAAGTTGAGGCAACAGAGGAGTGTAATGAAGTGAGTTTCTGTAATTTCATTAACGGTTCCCTTGATTAAAAAAAAAACAAACTAAAAACCAAACATTGTTTAAATATTGCAGTTCTTTTTCTAATGAACACTTAAATGAAAACAGACAAGTATGTTGCATATTCTCTCCTAGTTCAATTGTAGTTCTTTCAAATGGCAACAGAGAAACATGGGAACATATTTGTCTCTTCTTCCAAGTGGGGAGCCCACCATTGCTTACCCAGAAGCTCCAGCATGTGTAGACCACAGAGGGTCATCCATCTCTGTGTTTATCTAGACCGACAGATTGCTTTCTGAAAATCCTGGAGACGTGGAACTGCAGAGGTACTCTCACCATTTCTAATTTTCTTATGGCTGTTTGATATTTTCTCTTCCTGGGCTAGAAGTTGGAAGTGTGTAGTTTGGCAAGATGAGAAACAGGAAAGACAGATCTATCCACTCTGCAAAGTTCATGACAGGTTTTTCTCAAGTTTTTAATGGTTTGAGTTGGTTTTTCTTGTTCCGTACCAGTTCTTCCACCGTCTGTGTGATTTCCATTAATAGTTGTGAGTGATTTGTGTGTCTAATTCTTCATGCAGAGTGTTGAAAATCTACCCTAAAGCTATGAAAAAATAATGGAAAAAGCATGTATAATTGAAAATAGTCTTAATCACTGGAATGTTGAAATCCACATGGCTTGGAAGACTTGAAAGATTTCTTGTTTTAGAAAAGTTGAATTGAAAAGTGCTGTCATTTTCTTTAAATACGTTCTTTTGAATAAAACATCCATTCCTGGCGCCAGCAGCAAGCTTCTAAACATGTTCAAGATGATATGATTGATAACAAGAATGCTCTTCTCAAGATGTTTCTAATTTCATCTCTCTATTTCAAGAATGTTAAACTTCCAACATGATATATGATATAATAACAAATATTTAAACCAAAGATTAATATTTTTCTTAAGACCGTACAGTAACTGAAAGCGAATGGAAATCTGAAAGCTAGTCGCTGACTCCAGAATGTGGGTAAATTCTAGAAGCTACTGCCTAAGTACAAATTATTTCCCAATTAATACTGCCATGGTAGGCACATTTCCAACTTAAATAAATGAATTGACTCTATTCATTTAACTAAGGGTCTTTCCAGTTTGACTATAGCAGTACATAATTTCAGGTAATGGATTTATTAAATTTATATTGATATGATAGTCCATGTAGTTTTCACCTGATCTGAGGAAGATACCTTTCTTTTGCTTGGATGCTAGTCAAATCTAGTTGCTGTCAGAAAACTAGAGTGAACTAGTAATAAATATTCTGTCTCTATCTCCAAACCTCAAAATTGAGTAAGAAATGTTGGCTTTCATGGCTTCTTGGTAAGTCTGTACCCCAGAGCTTCCAGTTTTTGAAACTTTTAATGGCCAGCATCTGATTTGAGATGAGATTCCTTCTCCGATTCCAAAACTTTCTGTCATTACATAAGAGATGGCCAATGTCAATCGTGTTGTCTAGGTCAGCAACGGTCCATTTCTATGTGTAGAGATCCTGTACCCAGGAAGTGTGTCAGATTTGTCAAGGAAAGAAGCAATGCCACAGCCTGTTGAGACAAAGGGTAGCCTAAAGCATCTTAGCCTAGCTTTGGGAACCAACCAAAGAAGTCTTATTTTGTAATCTGGAGTCAGAAACATCTTGAAATATGAAGAGTATGTTCTTTTTATAAAGGTGTCTGAACCAGACCAGCTCCCATGGTGCTTGGCTTTGCTGGATTTTTGGTGTCATTTGTAGTCACTGATTTTGCAGAAGAAAGAATTTCATGCCCAGGCATCTTATATCTTTAGGGGAAAAAAGAAAAATAAACAACAACAAAAAAGAGGTTAGAAGGAGCACAAGATACATTAGTGGGGCCACAGAGATCCTCCCAGTTCAGGAAGAAGAATCGACAGCTGAAAAATGTAGTCTGTGGAAATGAACTTTATGACATCCCATCCCTCATTACCTGGACCATACCAAAGGAGTATATCTACATGCAGTAGCAGCTCTGGTGTATTTCACACAAGGATGCTAGGAAGTCTGGCTTGCGCAGATGGAAGGTTAACAGGGTTCTTTGTGGTAAACCCATTCAGGATTGAACTCTTCTCCGCTGCTGCAGAGCAGGTGGAGCTACATTAAAGTGAAGCATTTTAGTATCATTTTTTAGGTGTTCCAAGTAAAGAGTTGTTTTTGGTTTTCCATCTGAAAAAGGTGATCTCTCAGAGGGTTGAGATGGATACACGTTTGAAGGTCAATGTCATTTCTCATCTAGTGCTTGCCAGCTGGCAATCTCCACCTGTAAATCTCTGAATTAACATTATGGTTTTAAAACAATTAAATTTCAGGAACAATATGTGGCTGATTAATGATAGTGGAACTTGGTATGGGAAAAGACTATCTGCTCAATTTTAATTTAAAACATGTCAAATTACATGACATAGTGTTATATTACTGTATATCAATGCCAGACGATGACATTACTGTAAATAGTATTAACTGGCTGGCTTAGGGAAAACCAAGAAAATTTACAGTTGATGTATCAAATTATAGCTCAGCTTCCAGCTTCAAATTGTACTCTTGTCAGAAAACATGGCTAAATAAGGAGAGTGAAACGCTCATTAGTTTGAGATAAAATGGAAGGAGTACCCTGGATATTTAGCGAGTCCCGGTTTGTGACATACCCTGAAAGCTTCCTATTGACATCTCATAGAATGCTTTCTGTAGTACTGTGACTAGACCTCTTCACTGGCTTTTGGGAAGAGGAAAAAAGCCTTTTGGGTCAATCAGAAACCGAATTCCTTGCAACTTCTCAATTCAGTCAAGAAATATCTCCAAGGGGAAGAAATTTTTAACCAGGAACAATGACCTCTCTGTGAAAGTCATATGCAGAACTAGAAGGAGGAATAGGTCAGCTATTGCTCTGACATTTAGGAACAGGGCCAATTAGTTATTTCTATATGATTCACTTACTGGGCTATACATGGAAGCTGGCTTCAGTCTACTGAAGTACAATCTGCTGGGCCTAGGCTTCTACAGAAACATTTTTTTTTAAAAAAAGTATCCATATTTTTCCAGTCCTCTTTTCCAGTTGTTGAGAGTTAACCCTCTTAAAATTCTCTTCCTGCTAATAAAGCCCATAAACAAAATGCAAAATCTGACTAGAAAAAAACCTAGCCACTCTTTCGGAAAAAAAACCCAAAGAAAATGGCTTCTATATTTGTCAAGCCAGCCTGTAGAAATGTATTAATAATATAAGAATATGCATCAATAGATAGCTTCATAGAAATGTAAAAAAAAAAATCTTAACTACTTATATGACTCAGACTAATAACTGTCAAGAAAGGAAACACAAAAATAGGAGAAACAGCATCTGACACTGTACAAAAATATAATATGCTAGGCAACTTAAATAGGCCAATTTTTTCAATAGTCTTCTCTAACCAGATGCAAATGACCTGCAAGTATTTGAACAGACAAATGATAAAATACAATCATTATCATAGGAAATCAATAATTAAAAAGAAGACCAAGTAGCAAGCCATAGTTTAGGCTTTGCTACTGTATATGCCAGTATTGTAGGTTCCTTCTTCCCATTCCTGGAATCCATCAGCAATGGGTGGGTCATGACCTAAATCTCAGATGGGCATTGGGAATGCAGGTCTGTTCTTCTGTCTCTACTCACTGAACAGTCTAAATAAAGAGTTTCAGAAGAACCACACTCTGCCTGATACTTGGTTTCTTCAGGCTTTTAAGTAATGTCTGTAGAATTGCCAGAATGCTAGGGGAGAAATAATGGAAAAATACTATGCATATATATAGTGATTAATTATAATTATTAAGAATAATTATTAATAAACTGATTAATATTCTTTCTAAATCCCATGCTTCTAAAGAGGAAAATTATGTATCTTTGATAACTGGAGAGTAGATCAGATTTGATGTTATATTTATTACTCAGAGGGAAAGATTTCTTGCTACTGCAACACAGCAGCTCCACAGAACATATTCCAATTACTCACAGGTTGACAAAAGCAGTGCTTGCTAGACCTTGCGTCCAGGGCAACTGCTGAAGTAGCTCACTAGGGAAAATGTGCTTCATGTGGTAGGTCCCTGTGGCAGAGCGCGTGTGTGGTGCTGTGATCTGGCTGTTGGAAAAGTCTTCTTTTGGACCTTTGAGCATAATCAGCCCATAGCTCCTGAAGCCTGCCCACATCAGCTCAGGCTGGACTGTGCCCTATTCCTCCTGCAACGGGGAGGGTGGGTCAGGGCTATGTGAGAGGACAAGCTTAGTCTGCACAAGGCTTGGGCATCCCAGAGAGGCATTATGGAAAGTTCATCCATCAGTTAACGGTGGTTACTAACAACAACCTTCATTTTCAACAACCTTGATAATATGTTACCTAAATCTCAGAAGGTTTAGCCAGAGTAGTTCCTTTTAGAGACAACTGCAGCTGCTAAAATAATTAAATTTAATTTGCTTTGCCATGATACCAATTTATTGTTCATTTTCATGAAGGTTTTAGCTTAGAAGCCTTTATAGATTTCATCTACTATTATCTGAAATGTAGAATTGTGACACTCAAGATGATTTTAGAAAGGCTGTTCATGAATTCAGCTAGGAAGGTTTCTCTGCACCTGTCCTGATTTCAGCTGAGATACAGTTAATTTTCTTCCTAGTAGCTGCTGTGTTTTGGATTTAGTATGAGAATAATGTTGATAACACACTGATGTTTTAGTTGTTGCTAAGTAGTGCTTATAGTAAGTGAAGGACTTTTCAGCTTCCCACACTCTGCCAGCGAGGAGGGGCACAAGGAGCTGGGAGGGGGCACAGCCAGGACAGCTGGCCCAGGCTGGCCACAGGGATATTCCATACCCTGTGGCATCATGCTCAGTATAGAAACTGGGGGGAGCTGGCCGGGGAGGGATCACTGCTCGGGGACGGGCTGGGCATCGGTCAGCGGGTGGTGAGCAGTTGCATTGTGTATCACTTGTTTTGTGTATTCTCTTATCGTTGTTATTATTCTCTCTTGTTTGCTATCCTATTAAATTGTCTTTATCTCAGTCCACGAGGTTGGTTTTTTTCTGATTCTCTCTCCCATCCCACTGGGAGAGGGGGGAATGAGCGAGCAGCTGTGTGGTGCTTGGTTGCTGACTAGGGTTAAACCACAACAGCACCCAAGCTATGGCTCCATTTCTCTCTCATTGCACCACCTCTTTTTCCTGAAATACAGCAAAAACTTATTAAACCATGAAAAGTACTGGTCATTTGTTTGCAACAATGACTTTTCTGGGGACTTTCATTAGGTGTCTGTCTTGTATCTCAGTATGATAAAAAAATCATAGATTCTTGGACTGAAAAAAAAGTCTTTAATTTTCTGGTGTATATTTCCATATAAGTGCAAAATGTTGGGGTTTTCTGCTGTCCCTCTGTAAAGGTGAAATTGTAGTCATGGATTCCCACATGAAACACAACTATGATCACTTTTAAACTTGAGTAATCCAAGTTAAGGTAAAATTCAGATGCAATTGTAACTTTCTAGGGAAAGCATCTGGAGATGCCATTTGGCCTTTCTCTGAAGAAAAGATTCTCTTGTAAGTCCATCCTTTAAAATGCATCTTTACTCTATGCAGTGGATCTTCTCATGTCTAGCTCGTGGCCATTACTCTGGGACTTTTCACCTCAAACCGTCTCAAATAGTTCCTCCCCATCCTTGTTTTGTTGTTATATTTACATTCCACTGATATATCCCCTCTGTGCAGTATCATTTTCCGCTACCCACTTCTTCAAATGTGATGGCCTCAGATCCTTAGCTTGTGTAAATTAGATTAGCTCTCCTCTGGCTAGGAGTAAATCAATGGGACTGCCACTGATTTACACCAGCTCAGGGTCTATCCTGGTGCTTTTAATCATTTTTATAGCACCTCTCCAAGTAATCAATGGCATGTCTGTACTGTACTGAACTGTGGACTGAGTTCCAGCCTTAGGAGAAATTCTGGTCTTGGTTATGTTGATTGAATTTCGTTTAAAGTGAGAGTCCCACGTGTGTACCTAGGGGCACAACTTGGACTTCCTCACCTGAATACAGAAGAGTAATCTTCCTTCTAAATAGAAAGATATATCTATGTGTCCTTTTTAGATGTTGGCTTTCAGGAGTGTTTGTTACTATTCGCGTAGGATCCACTTAGCCAAAGAAGAGAATTATTAAAAAGTAGACAAATAAAATGAAAGATGGATTCACAAAGGGAAGAAAGGTAAGAGTTAACTGGGTTTTAATTGCTGCCAGATTGCATCTAGTTTTCAAATGCTTTCTGGGGGAGGATACTCAGATTTCCCTTCTCCAGCTGGGTTTGGGTTTCCAAATCTCTGTCAAACTAAGCCCGTTTCCTTGGTAACTATCTCACTCTCCCACCTATGTATAAGGACAATTACTTCTTTCTGCTGAGCGGTGGTGGTGAAGCCAAAAGAGAAGGAATAAGGTGAGTCTACTGCACAGGAACTGTCTGCACAAATTCCAAGTGGTTGGGACTCTGTGGGTTGTGTAACGATTACATGAATTAGGTAAGGACAGGGAAAAGACACTGCATACAGCATGCTTTCCTCCATACTTGGTATTTTTGCTCCATCTGGGTGCAGTTTTACATATTAACAGTTGCATTGATGAAAGAAAAATGTGTCTTACATGTGTGGATGCTCAGGAAGTTTGGGGTTTTTTCTCTTCTTGAGACATTTTCCTTTCCCCTTTGATTGTGCTTGACTAATCCCTATATCTATACTTAGAGTCAGTTGTTGGTTTGAGATTAGTGGCCAAATTCAACATCATTGGAAAGTATGTCTGTGAGACCAAAATTATAATTTAGAACTAATATTCTGTCATTGTTTCCTTCTTCGTTGTGCCAAAAAATAAAGATTCGTCAAGGTTTTGAGAGTCATCCCTTAAGATTTTTCCATATTTTTGCTTTAGATTTTAGACAAAATTTGAGGCCACTGGAATCTGTCCATCTCAGTAGAAATTATGATTTTATTTCTTCTGTGCTGTGACAAATTCAGAATATTGCTGTGAAGACCTTCTTCATCTCTACCATTGAAGTTCTGCTTTAATGGATGTGTCTGTCATGTATGGTGATATATACGATATACGCTGAGTCTCAATGAATAGCTTTTTAATAAAAAAATCAGTCTGACGATTCAGAGTCCCCCTTATACAGCCTCCTTCCTTAGTTTACATTACATAAAGGAGCTGACACTTCAATTATAATTTTTATAAAATGCTAATAGACTGTTCAAACATGAGAAAGGCTAAAACCTAATTCTGTCCTTCTTTGTCCCAATTCTTCATCTTTCAACAAAATGGCTTGCTTATTTAATGAATTGATTTTTCTATTACTTTTTTTAATATAAGGCCACAGTAACTATTTGTGGCACTGTTACAAATACTATATCAATTATTTCTTTTAATTGCTTAATCCACACATTTGTTCATCTGTTTTCATATATTTTTCTTCAGTTGTTGTCTTTAGTTGATGGACATTTTGCATACAAAGGTAAGATAGAAAGTGAGCTTCTACTCATACGTCTCCCAACTGGATTGTCATGTCCTGTAGTTTTTAGACTATTTCTAAGAGCTTGAGTCACGGCCAATGTGCTGGTGATGGAGTCGTCAGCATTTTCAGTGCTCTATGAGAGGCGTACTTTAGTCTCTTCTATGGAGAAACACTGTCAGCTACAAATAAACCTAATGAGGCAGTTGTTAATGAGATTCGTCGTTGGAGGTTGGATCTTCGAAGGTCAGCCTTAAAACTCGCAACTCCTTTTTTCTAAGGTGATCTAAGTGTTGTATCTATAGACTGAGGCAACCTATAATGCAAAGAACCATGCAGAGAGTAAACAGGAGACTAATGATACCTCTAGTGAGTGCATAATGTTTACTTTGACTTTTATAAAGAGGTAATTTGCAAGACTGGAGATAATCCCACTATACTTTATAATTTAAATGTCACTCAGAATGTATGCTGACATGCAACTGATTAACAGCAAACTTTGGTGGCAAATTAATTAGTATTTAATCCAGAGGCTCTATTAAGATGTGATGTGATAAAAATACCTCTTTTTTTCCAGTAGTCATTCAATTAAAATGCACAAATTATCTCGGCCATCTTCTGAGTTTTGCATATTTTATTTAAAAGCCTAATAACCATGTCTCACTTATATGAAAGTTGGCACATATACAACAAACTCCCAAGATACAGCCTGGATTAATGTGAAGTGCTTATGATAAAAGAGCAATTGTACATTTTTTTTAAAGGAAAACTAATGCCAATAAATATGGCTTATATGAGTCTGTTGATTTTAGCATCTTTTGTATACTGTTTATATTCCTTACTCTTCCCTTATTTTGCGAAGTGCACTGTGTGTAGTTTTTAGACTATCATTTATCTTTCAGCACCTCTTTGTTTCTCTTCTGAAATCAATGGCTTAAAAGAATGTGACTTTTTTAAAGGATTTTTGTGCTCCTAGATGGAATTCTGTGTAAATAATTTATCTTCTTGTAGCGGTTTTCTGTTCTTTCTTCAACATCCTTCCATCTACTTCTTTCTTATTGGAGCCCATAATGATATTCTCTTTTGCAGATAAGAGTTATTCTGCTGCAAGCTGTCTGTGAGAACAGTTGTGCCTTTATGGTGAGAATATTAATGCAGAGTTCTTGTGACAATGGCCACTATTCAACAAGAAAAAGCCCAAAATTTATTTGGGGGAGGAGGGAAGCCATAGGCTGTAGGCAATAGAGCTATATGTTATTAAAGTCTACATGTCCCTTTCTTTAAATTATTCAAAGATTTATTTGTGCCCCTCTCTTTCTTTTTTTATTTTTTTTAATTTTTTTTTTTTTCATTGGAACCCCATGTGACTGTTATAATGTCTACAATCATCAGATGTGTATGTGTTTTGTCACCAGCTACATTTGAAAAAATACACTCTTGCCTTTCCAGTTTTTATCTAGCAGCATCTTTACAGCCAAGGATGATGTGGCTTTCAAAATCTCAGATTTTGTCAGGTTTTCCTGTTCAGGTCCTCACTGATATTTTTCAGAAACCTTTACTCACACATCAGGAACACAGTGAACAATGAATAAAACAGCGTACACATAACTGAAACAAAAAAAAGACTTATCATGGTAAGTCAACCTGTATCAAACCAAGAAAAGTGCCACAGTACTTTCCTGTACCCAAATTACAAATCTTTGTAAATTATGCCTTGAAACTAAACAATGGTAGTGGGGTTTTAATGTAAAAATATCTGCAAAGCTGTATTTACGTGATGGACAACGAAGTGGTTGGTTATAGTAAGCATGACTCTCCAGCACTGGGAATAGACATTTCAGTACTGGAACTGAAAAATTGCTCGTGAAGATATTGGCTCATTTTGTGTCACATATTCATAGACGGAGAGGTCTTTCATGTATCATTGTTTCCCAGAGCACCTGTTTAGATGTGAATAGACAGTATCAAAATGGAATGGGGGAACTTAAATTACAGAATTTTTGTTTTGTAGTCTTGGATATGTCTGTTGTGTTTGCTGGCATCTTTTGTCATTATGTGCCATCGTAATCACTGTAGCTAAGTTATAATACCCTTCAGAGATCAGGAACTGCTCTGAAATTGGATTTGTTTATTCATTTTAACTTTTATAAACTGACTTATTTTGAACACCTTGAGATATATCTTTTATCTCTGTGAATCTAATAATGTGCTAAGGCTACACTCTTGGCTGGTGTAAATCAAGACGGGTTCACTTGGGACCAACTCAGCGCACAAGGTGAGAATCTGGTCTACAAGTTTTCATAAAAGTACCGAGCAGTGGGCCGTGGCCTTGATTTGCAATCATCTCTTAGAAATGGAAGAAGTTCCCATCGTTACTTTGTTCCAAACTCAGTGTCTCCTTGTCATTTAAATAGCAATTGCTATGTTGCTCTGCTTAATATTTTAGTTTCTCTCTTTGCAGTATTTCTCAGCTACTGCAAACTTTCTTCTGAGCCTTTCTGGCTCACTTTCAGCAATGAAAGTCAGCCTACTGTTGCTAAATGTCAGCAATACAACTACCCACGCTAGGACTCAACACCTCCCCTCCCTCTGTCTGTCTCCTTTTTCCATGTGGCAAATGACAAGTTTTCAGGAAAAGCACAGCAGGTGCTTGCGCTCTTGTGTGTCTCAGTGAGATTCCAGGACCTCCTAATACTGAATGAAGGTGATATTTCCCTAGAATACCCTCTCCACCCAATTTCCAATATAAACTAAGCCAAGGGATTGACATCATCTGACAAAACATTATTCTTGTCAGGCTTTTAACCTTATTGTTTGACATAACTTAGGCAAAACCTTGCCCTGGAGTCAGTGAGCGTTTTCCACTGAAGTGCCTGAGCTTTCTGTGAAGTTTCATTCCCAAATGAGTTGTATGTTTTAGCGTATGTATTTAATATGCAATAGTATGTCCTCATTCTTAGCGGGAAAGAATGTCCTCAACCTTTACCTTAAACTCTATCCCTATACCCTTTTTCATGTCCTTCTGCTTTTCCTCCCTCTCCTTTCTGTTTCTGTGCAGTCTTTTGCACAGCTTCCAGCTAAGAGCAGAATTGTCAAATGTGAAGTGAACGTCTGCTTTGCCAGAACGAAGCACGTCTAGGCTGCAGCCGAAGTGGAGGAAACAGCCTCAATGTTGTGGCTTTGTGTTCAGTAGTGGCTGGTCGTTAGGCTGTCACCTCTGCAAGAGGCAGCTCCCACCGCGGTGCTCGGAGGGGCACAGCAGGGCAGCATCCTCAGGAGTCCCCGCACCCTTCTGCGGTGGCTCAGGGCTAGCTTTCCCCTCCTATAGAGGAGGAATGTCTTTATTCAAAGGGAAAAACAGTGAAGATCCCTGTTGTCACACTGCCCCATTTTGTAGTGTAGCTACAGGAGGGACTAACCTGAGACAGCTTTAAATGAAAATGCTTGGGATTCAGTACCATAGTAACTGCAGGACCACTGAGCAAAGCATGGACTGGAAGCTCGTTTGGGATTTGGATGAGACGTGCAGCTAGACTGCTGCTTTTCATGATGCTTTTTAATAGATTTCAACAGTATCTGAACTTGATAGTAAAAGCTGACATGGATGGAGCTGAGCCCTAGCTTTGACTGCAGTATTGTCATTCCATCTACAGCTTGATTTTTAAGAAGCAGCTGTTTTGCAACCTCTGGATGTGATTGAAATAAGAGCTAAACATCCTTAATGTATCAGGTTACCCTGTTGCTTTCTGTAATGTTGGAGGCATAAGGTAATGAAGGATCTGATTATCAAATGTACTAGAAAAATTTAAAGTTGACCTGGACTTTTCAGGTGAGCAAAGATAGAACTGTAAAGTAGTTCCATTTGCTTTGTCTTTGCTGCACTTACATGCATAATATTTTATGTTGATTATCCCAACACCATAAATTTGTACTGCAGGAAATCTGCAGGAATAATGGTTGGAAATCTTCTCCTAATTTGATAATTCTTCTTCTTATTGAGATTTATTGCACTGAGCAGATATTCAAAATTTGTCTAGTCATGTAATCTAGAAATTTTGTATCACGGGGAGTTCTCAAGATCATTATTTTAGAGGTCTCATCCTTTGATATAACAGTGCTGTTTGATTAAACACTTAGTGGCATGATTCCTTTCATGAAACAAAGAAATGCCTTGATCAGGTATTCAGACTACAAATTTCATCCCTATTACCATGCACGTGAGTATAAGGCATGCTATTTCTTCCAGTCAGGTTATAGTATTCATCATAGCTTGAGTTTATAAAGGGATTTTCATTGAGTTGATCAGATACCTGCCTGACTTTGCTGACAGATTGAGTCAAGTATCTTTTCACTTGCAGATTGATTAGAGTGAAAGATTAATTTAGTGTCTTCCAAATCACTTTGCTACAAATCCCTTTATTTTACCCTTTGTTTGCCCTGAAAAAAACCTTGCTGTCTTTTTAATATGATGCATAATAGAACAGTTAACCTATATTACTTCCTGACAATATTGTTACAAAGCATATATTAAAATGTGATCAAGAGATATATAGAAGAAAATATACTTTACTGATAGTAGTCAAGGTTAGAGGAAGACCACTGTTCTGTGTGTTTTCACTGTTGTATTATTATTTAAGGGAGCTGACCTTTTTTGGCTCTGGATAAGAAGGGGGAGCATCTGCCAAAGGGTGTGTACAAGTGAGCCCTAAAGTTATTTAAATAATATTACTAGTATAAAATAGATGCGAGAGTGCTACCATGCATTTTCTTTGAGGCTATATCTGATATACTTGAAATAATGAGTTTCTGTTTGACCTGCTACAGACAGGATCCCAGCACTAGATTTAGAAGGCTGGGGCTTTAACAGAAGCAGGAGGCGTCTTGTCTTGGGCGATGTGTTAACGCTGGGAATGGAAATAACATACAGTAAAGATTGTACCTTCTAACTGGTGATGTGTTGACACCAATATTTGGAATAAGTAAATGACTGTATTTTTCCACTGGCTTGACTACCTGAAATATTTAAGATAAAGTTCATTCATTTCAGGAGCTTCAATTACCTGAACTGATACAAGATTCTTTATACCTGTTTTTCCTGTAGCACTGGTAAATATTATCTTCATTATTCATAGTGAATGAGATTTTCTGGTTTGGAGTAATTTGTTCCAGTATCTGAAATTATTGTTTATGCAAGACAAGGAATAAGGACATTTTGTTTGGAATTTTTTATAGGTTTTGCATGCTATAATTCTCTAATCTTCTTCTATTGTTTCAATTCTTTAATTGTTTCTGCTAACACTTATATCCTGCACAACCTCTATGAGAAACATAGCTATTTTAAGAATATACATAAAGGCTGGCAATTACATTGTCTTATCAGGTTTTTGCAGCCTATTAAGTTGTTCAGTGGTACTGGAAATGCTTAGACTCAATACTGTAGGAATGAGAGTCTAAAACAGGAACCTGGGCTTTCAAAGCTGTGATACCTTGGAACGTTCTACCTGTTGAATAGGTTTAAAAAACCCTGGCAAGGATAAATACATTCAGGGTGGAATTCAAAATGTGCACAGGTTTTAATAAAAGCAACAACAGCTCCTAGTTGTGGAAGGTGATTGGAAGAGTGGATGGACCTCCCATTTAGTTTGGGAGGCTTCTACGTAATGCTTCTCCGCTTTGTTAGAGAAGAGACGAGTTAACATCTTCAAGATGAGTTAATATACTGTGGCCTCCAGCCACAGTAAAGGAAAGTGCAGTCCTTGGCTGACAGGCAGCAAATGTGGTCCTGATTTCCTTCCTGGACAACGGACCAGCAAGATCCTGTGCCAGGAAAGGGAACGGTTGCACTTCTGTCTTGGGGCAGCAGTGGAGACTTAACTTCAGCAGTCTAGTTTCTCCTTCATTTCTCATCTTTTAGCTGATCTAGAGTGGTCTTAGTCCAACTGTTTACTACTAAAGGATTTTGTGGGGCCACGCTAACCTGTAAGGAGTAAGTGGAAAATTAAAGAAGTTAAAATACTTTTACAAACCTATCAAACTTAAAAAAGAAGTTCTTTTAATCAAAAAATCCCAAGCAAAGCCATGGAGAGTTTACCATGAAAAGAAATGATTTGGCTTGCAGAAGAGACTGTGACATCAATATAAGCAGACCTATACAAGCCGTGAAAATATGAAGCAAAGAGCTCTATTATGCATATTATTAGAACAAAAGGTGCTGCATTATCCATGCTCTTGGCAGTAGTGGGAGAAAGGACAGCTAGTAGGACTGTAGGAACAGATGCGTAACTATCAGTTGGCCTTTCAGTTTTATCAGTGCCTGAACGGCTTGGAGCTTTTCATCTGCACAGCTTCTGAGTTTATTATACCTCCTTTTTATTTTTTCTCTCTCTCTTTTTAAAAATTAGATGCGTCGTTTCTGCCAGATAAGTTTGGCTGAACAATGCTGGGTTTCTGTTCAAAAGGGGAAACATTTCTTCAGGGAGGTAGAACTGTAAGTGTGCAGGATGCGAAGGAGCTCAGGTTAATATGCTGATCCTGACCCACTTAAGTCTTTTGCCTGCAGAGGAAAAACTTTACATTTTGTAATGTTCTGATGGCAAAATAAACTACTCGGAACTTAGAGACATATGTTGGACAGCTGCTGCGAGTCAGCCCAGGATGAGGGTGGAGCAGTCTGTGTATACTCTCTGAGTAGCTATTATGGTGCTAGAGTCCAAAAACTATAAAAAAGTTGGATGTTGGTTTTAGCTGGAAATTTTCTTTGCCTAAATTAGTCTTCCCAGATGCTACAGAATAATTTGGTGAAAATAAATAATGTACGGAAAGAAGAGATGCTTCTAAAAGAACTTTGCAGTAAATTACTTTCAAATGTGTGTGTATAAATATATATATCTATATGAACTTAACCAAACATTTGCACGCTCTTTCAGAGTTAAGTATTTTTGAGTTTTCTTGGAGAAACCTTCATTATGATTAATTACTGTCAAAGCCTTGATCTGGAGAGATAAATAGATATACAGTTGTATATTTGTACAACATCTGATTTTGCATAGTTTATAAGAACTTATTTTTGAACATCCCTGTTTGAACTTACAAAAATTCAGTCTTGCTCTTCCTTTTTAAATAGTCACCAGCTGTGTTATTTTCTTTCATTCATTCAGCTAATTTTTTCCATATTTAAATAGCTTGAGAGCTATGTTAAGGCTTCATTCTGTTCAAAACTCAAATTAAAATTCTGATTTCTGCAGTGCCTGGCATTTCTGACTAGCACTTTAGTGACTAGCTCTGATCTTTTTACTAAAGAGTTTACATGACAGTTGCGATTTTAGAGGGAAAATAAAAATAAGCAAACAGCCTTTTCCCACTGACATGGCTGTTTACAACACAATGTGGTTGTCTTCCTCATGTTCATGACATAGTCGCTTTTCCTTTGTGTGGGACATTGAATGTTTTTTAGAATGTATTTTAAAGAGAAATAGTTCTCAGGGATTTTCACTACACTGGATACAACATTTTTAGAAATGGAATATGATGACTCTAAACAACGGGTTTTCCCATCCAAGCTGGTTGAGAAAATGCAGGTAGGCATATCTGTTTTGAATTCTCTTCCTCAAATTTCACTTGCCATCTAGCAACCAGAAAGAAATATGAGACTTGTAAAGTGTGGGAAAGCAGCCGCCTTTGACAGGCAAAAGGTTCAGTCCAGATCATTTTCTTTGACTCCAATAAGATTTGACTAAGACACAAAGAAGCTAGCGTAACGCATGGATGTCTTTGTTCTGAATGTAGTTTAAACTGCTGACCCAAGACATTTGCTACAAGGTATTCTGGAGCCGTCCTGAAGATTTCATGACCAATGTTGTTACTCCCATCTCTCCCAGATGTCTGTTAAATCAGGATAGACTCTTTACTCGGTTTAGAGAAAATGAAGTGCTAACACAGAGTGCAGGAAGAGAAGATTTATTTAAAGCGCTTGTCCCTCTTTGGAAGACAAAACGGTAGATTTAGGTTAAAACTGCCAATATGATCATGCTGAAGATAAGCAACATTGAAACCAGCACTGTCAGCCTTTTGTAGACTTGTCCTTGGGCTTGTCTGAAGAGGTGGGAGAGTGGACAAATGGCTCTAAGATCCTTGCCTTGTTTCAGTTTTTCAATTCTATAGATTTCTTCATGAAAGGAACTTAGAGATAACCTCGGCCTTGGTTATTTGTCAGAAGATTATGGTCGTTTTTGTGGAACGCATCTCTGGAGTGGGTTACTTATAATGCTGATACCTCTTCCATGTGTTCAGACCCTTTGCCAACCTTCAGCTCTGTGTGCTGATGTTCATGCTGAAGTGAAGGGCACTCCGTTCACCTTGCTAGAGGGAGCAGGTGACAGGGACTGAGAGGATGCCTGGCCTAAGATGGGTAAGTGGCATATATTTCTGTTTGTGCATGCAGGATCTGTAAACATCTACCTATCTAAGATGATTTGAAGGAGACAAGAAGTCTTACACAGAAGCAAAGAAAGAAGGTCTATGTTATCAAGCCAAGTTTTAATCCTTCAAATTCGATTTTGATATGGGAGGAACCCACGTAAGAACTCGAAATGGCTAAAGTGACAGTATTGAAAAGGTTAAACCTTTTCAACCATCTCATTTCCAGTTACATCCCTACTAGCCACCTGTCTCTGCTCACCTACCCTTTTCCTAGCTCCTTCTTACCTTTTAGCCTGTAGTACCTCCACTTTTTTTCCACCTGCCAGTTGCTCAGCTCTTGTGCTTCCCCACTCTATCCCCTGTCATTCAGTTCTTTTTGCCTTCTTTTTGCCTTTTTCTTTCCTGCAGAAACCCACTGGGAATAGATATTCATGGCCAGTGATTTGGGAAGGCATTTTTATAGGTGAAATATGAGTCCATCAACGTCCCTGCAAACCCTTTTTCAAGTTACCCTGATGAAGCGTGGCTCATGACCAATTTATAGGTAAGCTATGCTACCAGATGCAGTACAGATCCCAGAGGATGATGGTTTATCATTGGCCATTGCTATGGTTCCTGATGTTGCCTTGAAAGAATAAATTATGCTGTCAGTTACTAACTGCTTGTCGTACTGTTAGAAAGGATGCTAACCCAGAGACAGTTTAGGTTCCTCACCTTCTTTTAAACCTGGATGACGGTGACAGACTGGCTGCCTGTTTGCTCTGTCTAGCTGTTGGCCATGACTGTTCTCCTCAATCTGTATAATGTGTGAAGGCAGTATGATATATGTTAAAAAATAACAGAAGCTTAAATTTCGGTACATAAACCCCTTCTGAGATGATCTTCTAAGAAGAAGGAGGGAGTAAAGACAGAACAAGAGGAGATTGTGTAGCAATATGATGACGAAATGGTATTATAAGCAAGGTAAGAAACTTGTTTCCCATTCTCAGTTCTTATGCCTTTTACTATTGAAATTGTCCAAAGAAGAGACATATATAACATAGCCAATTGATTCCATTATATGAAGTGGTGCTGTCAGACAAGTTGATCTAATTGATCACAGGTCTTACAATACAAGCAATGACATTTGTTTTAACTAATAGAAGGCAGAAACAAGACTGTCTGTATCACATCTGTGCATTTTATGATTTCATTTAAAGTTTTTATATGTCACTGCTCTTTTTATGATGTGCTTTTACTAGTAAGAGAGGGATTAAAGGAGAGAAGAGAAACTGCTTTGTCTCTGCCTTTTGACTATCATCAGGCTTGATTGGCCCTTGAATCACACGGAGTAGACAATTCCTAGTACTGTATGCATTTTAATATCTCAACATTTTATTCCAAATTCTTCCTAACTGGATTATTATTTTTTCGTGAGAAGTGTTATCTGCATAAGCACTGTAGTGACTTGCCCTGGATCACACTGATGGCTGGCAACGCAAGACTTGCTCTAACACATCAAAGCTAATCTGGGACTTGGCTTAGCAATAGTAGGAAACAAGTTCTAAGTATTAAAAGTACCAAGCTCTTGCCTATCCAGGAGACAGCATAACAGCTTGCTTTATTCATAACACCAAAGGAAACTCTCTGGATCTTAAATTGGACATTCATTTAGATTGCAGGGAGGTAGTTAAATTGGGCAAGCTGAAAAAAAATGCACCTAGTTGTTTGTCCCTAAATGCATTTTCTTCTGGAAACTCTTCCTGGATTATTTTGCATTTGGACTTCTGGTCCAATATGAGATGAAACATTTGTATGTGGGATTTTTCCCCCATCATAGAAAAGAATATCCAGTTTCCAGGCACCTCTGATAAAAACTATAATTTAATCTGCGGTTTTGATAGCACCAGAAGGAAAGATTGGAACACATACAATCACACTATCTCCATTTCCTTGCTGTGATCCATCAGTTCATTATGTCAAGGTCAAAGTTAAAAATTTTACACTCTTGTTATTTTACAAAATGGAAAATGTCAGAAAATGTCAGGATTAGGAACAGTGTTGACAAAGTCAATGCTACAAACCATCATTTACGAGAGCAGCAGAACATATAAATGCTGTGAAGTTCTTCGCTTTTAGGAGGAACATGTTCCTCCACAACAGAGCAATATGCACTTATATTAATACCCTTACTAGGCAAGGTTTTATGGCAGCTTAGTTTGCTACCAACATATAAATCCTTCTGATTTAGATTTGTTTTGACGTCTCCTTTTCTCCAGTACATTCCTCCTTTCCTGTGTTAGTATTTAGTGATCAATTTAAGCAACCTTCTGCCCTTTGAACTTTCTCTCAGAACTCAAGGCAGTCTAAAAGGCTTTTCCCCAGAATGCAGTGGTACTATAAATGATAGCTACCCTTTGCCCATGTCTCCTTTCGCCTTGGAGTGCTGCTGCAAGCAAAAGAAAAAAGTTACATATTTTGCCTTGCCTTATTGAGTGCTTTCAGCTCCTTAATTGAATTAACAAACTTTTCTATGTATTTTTTTGAAAAGCAATGAACTGAGTTCAGTACAAGTCTACAGTAAACAAAAAAGCAAATAGTAGAGTGACTGTTCCT
Source organism: Phoenicopterus ruber ruber (assembly GCA_009819775.1). Classification (NCBI taxonomy): domain Eukaryota; kingdom Metazoa; phylum Chordata; class Aves; order Phoenicopteriformes; family Phoenicopteridae; genus Phoenicopterus; species Phoenicopterus ruber. Next base: position 14,016,252 of record CM020227.1, read on the forward strand.
TTCATTCCATTAAATACTTAAGCATATACTTAGTTTTATTTGAAATTACAGTAAGACCTTAGCAAATTTTAAAATATCTTTCTCAATCAGTTAAATAAGTTAATAAATTGAAAACAAAGATGACAGAGGCAGCCCAGAATTTTAAACAGCAGACCTTATCCCTTGCCAGTCCCGCTACCACAAAACCTGCAAAACAAACACATAGTAAAGCAGATGTCTGAATTCTGAACAAAATATTTTTAAACATAACTGTCTGGCTGAAAACTAGGAAGGTGGCATTGATCCCAGGAGAATCTTTTTGGTAGTGTGTCCCCCCCCCCCCCCCCCCCCCCCCCCCCCTTTAAAATTTCATCCTGATTTAATCATAATTGATTTGCTGAAACTCAATTATTCATTCAGCTTTCTCATACCAATAATGTATGACTTTGTCTCCCAATAGTTAATGAGTTAACCATTTCTTAGGCTCTGTTTTTTCAAGCTGAGGCTTTTGTTTAGAAAAAGTACCTTCAGAAATAATTGTTAATTTTTTTTAGGCAAGTAAGAATGTTGTGACAGTTGAGTTAAAAACTCTGTTGTCAAAAGCCTCTCTCATAGACTTAGATATTGATCTAATTCAAATTTCCACTTAGTGATTAGAGTGGTCAAAATGGAATCTTACTTTTATGTTCTGAATAACATGAATCTGTAACTTCACAACTTTGTGTGAAGCCTGTACTGCTTCACACACGTACTAGCTAACCTAGCCCGTGTATTTCTCAAATCTGGTGTTGCACTGTGAGATAGCTGTGGGAAACTCGAGTAGTTATAGACTGAAAATGTAATTCAAGATATAATGTCAGGAATGGCGCTAGTCATGTGGGCTTTGCGAGAAGTACGTTATGGGAGCTGTGTGCTGCATCCCCATTTTGGGAATTTCTCTTTAATCTGAATGGAATTAGGTCCATAGCCATTAATACAATACAGGGCAATAAGGATCAAAGGAGAGGCTACTTTTGCTGACATGAAAACACCTCCATCCATATTTCCTTTTTTATACGAGCTGCTGCTTCTGCTGCTGCTGCTGCCAAGCTCATAACTTCAAAGTCCTTTCTGTCCTTGTCAGCCATAATTCTGTGTCTTGGTCTCCATTTTCTATCTTCCCAGCTGCTCCTTTGCTACTGTTGTTTGTTTTGTTCTTGTATCTGCCTATATCTTTTTGTTTTGCCCCAAGCAGATTTTTATTCTTAGCGAGCTTGTAATCTCTCTTTGTAGCTTTATCGCTGTCCTGCTTTTTATGGATTTATTAAGATTTTTTTTTTTATAAGACTGTTTTGCTTCACAAGGTACCCAGTTCATTCTCTGAGAGATTCTTCCGTGCATATGAAAGATTTTCCAATTCCATGTTAGTAGTTTGAGTCCTGTTTGTTCAGCCTGTGATTTTATTTCATTTCCTTACACTCTCACTTCCATTTACTTCTCTCTCTTTAAGAATTCATTCAGAAGGTGGGTTTGTACAAGATATCACAGCTTTAATCCATGGACTCCCGCTTAGGTATTTTCCTATTTCTACTGAAGACACTAATCTTCCTTTACAATAAAACAACTTAATAAGCTGCAGAAATTTGATAAGGCAATTTAATTGCCAGTGCTTATGTATTTTCTTAGTATAGCTAAAATCCCACCGAAGGTGGTATACAAGTGGTACCAGAAGCTCTCAACTAAAGAGCTAAAATAATGGGAGCAGATTAGCAAATACAGCGTAAAAAAAAATGACAAGACATCTTTACAAAGTTTCTTTTATTTATTCAACTTTTATAAATATCACAGAGAGTGATAACTTGGTTTATAAATTGAAGGAATAAAGTGAATGTGCCAACATGAAAAAATATAAACGATTATATTGTCAGTCATTGTTTGAATTATTCATTTGAAATATCTTTTAAGAGTTTTTCGTTGCATCTGTAAGGCAAAGAAACATATTTATAAGAGTAAAAGGTACTAAATAATTATGGTGGTATGCATCAAAGAATTCTTTTGATTATTTTAGAATAAATATTCAAAACTGCCACTTCTGATTTTATTGTCAAGTGTTGGAATATTTGATGTTTTCTATAAGGTTTCAAACCTGAGGCAAACAAATTTATAAAAAAGACCAACTTTTATCTTTCAAAGGAAGTGGATAGCTGTTGTGACTGACTCAGAAAAATATAAACTTAATTAACAAGTTGACAAATAACAAGGTAATAAAAAATGTATTTCAATTAATGGGAACCGATTCAAAAATTTGAAAAACTTGTGTTTGTAACTCCACATCCGCTACTACTTGCCAGAGAGGACATTATCTTCAGCCTACACTGATTTATATATAACGTTGTATTACCAGATATTTAGGATGTTTATGAAAAACTGTCCACTACAAATACACAGATCATATTCTTTCTCCTTAAAAGCACATACTCATTCACCAAACTAATTTTCAAGGTCGGTATGGGGAAAAAAAAATTGCAGCTTCTGTTGAGGGCCATGGAAAGTTAGCTTTCACTACTTGAACTTGGATAAAAGTTAATTAAGGCTAGCTCTATAATCAGCCAATCAAATTACATAGCAACAAAACTACTTTTTTAATTAAAAAAATCCTACTAGGGAAGCACTTGGAAAATAAAAGCAGTAAACCAGAAAAATATATAATGAAGTATACAGAGCACATAGTAGAAAAATCAAATACATCAATTATTGTAATATTAAAAGCTCCATAGTTTTTAAAAACTTTAATACGCATCTAATAATGGCACTTTAAGCGAAATGTGCAATAGAAATATCCAGTCCATTCTAAATTTTCTGAAATAGGAAAAGTTTCAAAAACAAGTTGGGGTGAATTTGAGGCATTTTTGGAGAAAGGAGTGAGAGATGCATTAAACATTCAATGGGAAGAACAGGTAGCAAAAAAATATTAGCTATTTCAAGTTGTCTCTTGGTGCAAAATTAAGTCTTATAATGAAATATTCAGAGCACATTCAATAGCTGTAACTCAGATCAGACACAGTCCCAGGTCTCTCGATCCCTTTGCTGTTAACAATTAACAGGGTCAGGATCAAGAGACCCAATTAATAAAGAATAACTCTCAAAAAGAAAAAAGATTTTTGCCATTGACTTCATGGGATGAACATTTACTATCTAGTTCAAAATATACCAAGGCAGGCAATATAAAATATTTTAAAACCATCATAGAAATATTGTGTAAATATTAAAATTGATAAAATAGAAAATGATTATCACTGATTCCAAGGTTTTGACTTGTATTTTTCATCCTTTCAGTACAAAGTCATGATTATTTGCACATTTGTTATTAAAAGAGAACTCAGTATTCTTTTTTAAATGTAGTGAAGTCGGTGAATTGAATTTTTTCTCTTTCATTTTACAGGTTTGGATATAAAAATGCTTCAAAGTATACTGTTAATCTGTTACAGTCAAAATAATGGGTAATTGGAACTGAATGTCTTTTATATCTGGCTGCATCTAGCTATCAAACAAATCTTTCCATTAATTGTTAAATCATAATGACTTCAAAAGACATTTCTCAAGTCAGTGTTGGAGCTCTGATAACCTAATCTCCATTGGGCGCTGCGACTGCGTTGAACTGCCTTGTCATTAGTCTTGTCAGCTCTGTACCTACTTTATTTCCAGAAGTTAATGAAAGATGTTACTTTTTTTTAAAGAAAGTAACCTTTTCAAAAGTAGTTTTACAAGTAAGGTTTTAGAAGACGCAGTTGTTTTGTAATAATAATGATTTTTCACTGTTAGTTCCTTAGTTTTAGGAGTTGTTTCCTGGTAATGCTAAAGTAGCGTAAAAAGTGAGCAGAAACATGATGTCACCTGATTTCTAAATTGTCTCGCTTTTGTGGGAGACAGACTGAGGCAAAATCCTGAATAATTTGGTCAGGCAAAACACCATCTGAGCAAAGAGGGAGTTTGGTTTGGGAGTTTGATCAAGCAGAGCTCGATCTGTCGTGTTAAATGCTGAAAGTGATTGCACACGCAGAGGAGCGTGCAGACACGTGTGGAAAACTGTCATGTCTCATCCTAAATTGTATCTGTATCTTAAGTGACAGACTTCACCTTCACATACTACACTTCTGAGAGCCTCTCAAAAAAATGCGGAGTGCCATTGGTGAGCACTGTGTCTCAGGGTAAAGCGGCTTCCTGCGGCCGCGCCGTCGGTGCGGGAGGCCCACGAGGGATTTTGCTCCTTCCGAAACGAGGCGGCTGGAGGAAGAGCGAGGAGCAGCACCGCGGCAAGACCCGGGTCTCCATTCAGGGGCTGGGCTGGCTGCACTCACGTGCGCAATCAGTGCTGCTGCTTTCAGTTGTTCTGAGGAATTTTAAAGAGGGTGAGAGCGCAGCCCGTCACGACACCGACAGAAACGTGTGTGGAGAAACCCGTGAGCGGTTTCTTGGACCCAGCCGATCAGCGCCTCGGCTGGCTCCCATCAGCTTAGTTCAGTTTGAAGGATCATAACATGGCATCATACTGAGCAAACAGTAGGCTGATAGCTCTGACATTATGCATCAGTAGCAAGCATTAATTTCCCATTATTTGCTGATATTAATTAAATTTGTTAAGACTTTATGGTAGAAGAACAGACATTTAGAGGCAGAAGTGAGAAAGACGGTTCATATGGCTTCAGCTTCGTATGGCTTACAGCTCCAGGACAAAGGAGAGGAAGGCAGTAGTATTTCATAGTAGGTGACACAGGGAGAGTAGACAGATGTGTGAGACGGTAATTAAATCGGCAGGCAAGGGCACTGTGGCGCTGTGGGAAAGATCTAATGACAGTATGATGCAATATTCTCCAAGATTTGCCTCCGACATTGCCATACAGATATAGACAGGGTATGTTTGTTTCATGGCAGACTTTAATCAAATTTTCCAAGACCATTTGCCTTAAAATTTGGCTGGGGTTGCCTGTGTTCATTTAGCTAAAACCCTTTTAAGACATGTATTATGAAGTGTGTTGATTTTTTTTTTTCCCTGAGGTATTATTTAAAGAGTAAAAGTAATTGTGTTTTCATACAGTATATTAGAAAACAAAGGGATTCTGTCATTTGGAGTATATCAGTCTCTTGTCTACATGTACTGCATTAAGGATCATAGTGAAATGAACACTTAAAAGATCATCAGCTTGACTCTGTCAAGAAAATTACTTTAAATTTTTGCTTAAACTTGTCCCCGCAAGGGTCTCTTTTTGCCTGTGCCTCTCTTTTTATTTGTGAAACCTACAGCTGTGGTGCTTCACTTGTAGTGAAACCATAAGAAACGCAACAACAAAGAAAAAAAGCAAATCAAAAACAGTGAAAGAGAGTACAAAATAGCTGCTCTTCTGTTCCCTGGGCTCTCTGCTTAAGAGCTCTATTCACTTAAAACATTTTCCAGCTTCTGAAACACTTGATTAAAGTCAATTGGGAAAAAGATAAGCTCTTAAAAGTGCTAATTTGTGACTCAGAAAACTTGAATAAGTCTAAATATGAAATTCTCTGTTGCTCTGTATTCATGATTATGGGGCTTGTTTGGAGAACATTTTAACATTTCATTGCACACTCTCTGTGCCTACCTCTCTCTTGTGTTGTGTATTTTTTAAGGCATTCATTAGTACAGTGTTGCAGTTCAGCTATAAGCTTCCCCAACCTCCTTTCAATCTCTTCAGATTTTAGAAAGTCTCCTTCAGATCAGAAGCCAGGTGTTTCTTTTCCTTTGTCTTTCTCTGGTCATACAAGCCGGTATGGAGTCCTAGCTTGACCTCACGTACCAGACTGTCAGTTGAACTGATATGCTAGTTTAATTAATATCCTGTCATTCTTAGGCTGTGGTCGTATGGATGAAATTTAGGAAGAGAACAAGTTGCACTGTGATGGATGTGTGCAAACAAGCAAGCTCTGCGTTGAGCAGGTAAGAAAAGAGGTGGCCAAGCACTACAAAGTAACTATTTGAAGCTGTGACAGATCTAACTGCACCTCCCAGAAGCACGTGTGCTACCACTGGAGCAGAGCAAAATGATTTTTAGGGAATATACTCAGTGTTCATAGCTTTTTCCGAATTAAGATAGCTTATCTTTCAGTGTCTTAACCACTTCATGTGTCAAACCTAATTTATTTTTAATACTGAAGGCATCTTCTACATACTCTCTTCTTTCCTACTTTGAAGGTTATTAAACGTCTTCTAATCTAGTAATTCTTAACTCCTCTCTTCTCTCTTTTTGCAAGAGCAAAATTATCACTGCATATCTTACAGATAACCCCATGCCTTGTCTCTCACACCTCCCTTCTCCAGTCAACCCCTTTTTCTTGTGGTGTACTTGTGAGAATCCTGATATTAAAGGCAGTTATGTATTTGCCTTAAGAAGAGAATTCACTCCTTCAACAGACAGTTTCTAGTCTGCCCTTGGGCTGCTAATATAGTCTACGTATTATACATAGATGCTTACATACAGCCTACAAGGTGAACAGCAGCAGGCTTTTGAGCACTTGAAACCCTTTTCAAAATCTTGAACATGTATAGTTATTGGGGCCTTAGACCCTATCTTCCATCCCTGAGCATAACATGCATGCATCATATAAAATTAAGAGCTGTTTCTGAAATTATGCTGGTCTTGAAAAGGGTGATTTTTTTTCTCCTCGTGCAATTGTAATCTCAAGTGTCAAATCTGTTGCTTCAGTGTTGGTGATGGTTTCAGAAGTACCATAAGACTTTCAACATTTTAATTCTTGGCAAAGCATTGGTGTGCCACTAATGCAGATGTGCTGACACTTGAGACTACCAACTGCATGGATTTAAACTCTTCCAGAGTCCCTGGATTTCCTAACAAACTGATGCACACAATACAAATGGCAACTCTACATTGCCAGGTTCAGTAAGTAGCTGCTGGACTTTTAGTATTTTATATCTATCTTTATATATAGATATATAAAATAAATAAAAATCATGCATGACGTGACATATGAATTCACTCACGAACAAAAGAGCTTAGCTGTATAAAGCACAGGCATCTTCCAAAGATGCTTAAAGGAACTGAAATAGCTGATAAAACTGTTAATAAATGAACCTTTCACACCAGAGCCAAATAACAAATACTTACATGATACAGGCACAAATAAAAATATAACTTTGGATGATGTTAAATTTATATTCATAACAAATTAATTCCAAAGGTTATCTGTCTATGATAGGATTTCTGTTTGATTTTAATAGTGCGTATTTAGGTTCCTGTTCTGGCCTGTTCTGTAATATTTTCATTGATAAAATACAGGACACAGAAAAGAATCAATTACTTGAGGGTGTTATTGGACAAAGGAGGATGCTGAATGTAAAAGACACTAATGGGGCAGTATGGAGTATAAAAAAGAAGTATTGAGGAGCAATCAGTATTTCAGAGGATTAGGCCCCTCTGCTAATCTGATTAACAGGTTGAAAGACTTTTCAGAAATATGCAGTTTCTTTAGAGTGAGAAATCAGGGTAGCTAACTTGCCTCATTTCGGTTCCCATGATTGTACTACACTGTTCAAAGGACTGACCTTTGTAGAAAATCAGCCCATTAATTGTGTTGTGATAGCTAGAAGAGGAGAGTAATTACTTAACACCTTAAAATAATGAGGAAAGCACACATCTCAAAATATAAAATAAAATTTAAAAATCTACATGACCTCCATCCACTAAGAGGTAGCACAGAACCAGGAAATAAAAGCACAGACTAATGGGCTACCACAGCTTAAAGAACACCAAGAAACGGCTCTGGAGAACAGAAAGGAACAGAAAGACTTCCGTAAGCGAGAATACAGTCAAAAAGCATAACAGCAACAAAGAACTAGATTAATAATCAGGACAACAGTAATAAGAAGTTATGCATATGAAATACTCGGAAATGTTACATAGTGTAGTTTTAGCCAAATACTTGCATGTTTCTTTTTGTGCTTTTGAAGAGAAAAAGTTAAACTCCATTGAACGTACTCTGATATTGCGCATTGGTTTCTCTTGTCTCAGTAAAGACTCTGAGCATATTGATGTGATCATTAATAAAGTGGTGATGTAAAATATGTTACAGATTAAAAGGTCCAATTTGGCAAAGGACCAAGAATGCTCGGGTGGAGATTCGTCCCTTCTAACGGCACAGGTAAGGAGCCTAATCATCCTCCACTCACTGTATAATCAATGAAGAGACAAACATCTTCAGAAGGCAATTCAGGCCTCTCTAGACAGTCGTTTGTCTTATCATAGATCAGAATCAACCTCTAAAGTTTTCTACATCTCGTAACTTACTGTATATGGAGTGTAAGGTCACTAAGCTGTTAACTTTGGGCTTCAGCTCTGTTTGGGCAAATACAAGGCCTAGGAAGTTACAAAGCCTGATAAATTATAGCACAGGCAAATGTGATTTAGTTCAAGTGTGTAATTTGTAGACTGCAATGCTGTGTAAGATCACCTCATTAATTCTAATGGTGGACTAAATTCTGAATACCTTGCATTGTATAATAATTTGTTTCATGGCAAAAGTAATTGTCCTGTAAATGCCTAGATTTAGTCTCCTTTTATGAAGAAATCCCACCTAAATGCATGTGCTGCAATTTTGTGGTCTGGTTAAGGGGATGTTCTGCAGTGAAAGTGGCTTATTTAGGTAAGCACTGTGGATTTGCAGGTTCCTCTGCCAAATGGTACCACTCGAAGTGCTGATGGATGAGAGGCCTGACAGAGGTTACAACCGAAAGGAGCACCACTGAGATGCAGCTTCTGATGATGCGAAAGACACGCTGCCGGTCCCACAAAATCACTATTCCGGGGCAGATTTCCCTCCTTTTGCAAAGTATAAAGTCGCAACTCCTCTTCTCTGGCCCACCCATCTTTTCTGCTTGTGGGTGAAGGCAGGTATGAATGGGGAATTGAGCTCAGTGGGAGCATCTGTATGAGTGTTAATCATTCAAATTAGTTCGGGAACTCATTAAAATTTACTAATATCTTTTGTTTGTTTATTTAAAGATGAATTGAACCTCAAATGACTTGGAAAAAGTAGTACTCAGTTAATACAAGCAGGAAATACGCCATAGATTTTCCTATTTTTACCTGTCACTTAAATGTGTAGTGGCCAGTAATACTCTAAGCAATGTGAACCTCTGTCATTAGTACTGTCTTTTGCTTTCAGCCCCAGGAAAATATTGTGTATGGTGCAAAATACGATGTTTTAGTATATATTTACAATTCTTATGCTAGCATTGTGGGGGAATTTTTAAGTAATCAAGATCCAGTCAAATGTTTGGTTTTGGACGAGGCACTCAACATGTGTGCATGCCTCAGTCTGTCCTATCTGGAGTTTCCTAAAATCTGGCAGTTTTCTTTTCCCATATGATGCATTGCAATAATAAACTTAAAACCAAATAGAACAGTGAAGTACAAAACCTCTCTATTGTGTCTTTCCAGTGTGATACAATACTTCTACTACAAAAAATGCTAGGGAAATGTGGTTTCCTGTTCCTCCTCTTCCAGTGTTTTTGGACAACTGTCGTATGTCAGCTGTGTTCAAGAACTGTAAGTATAGATTTACTACCTCTAGTGAATAAAGAGTATGTGGAAAAAGTTGAATGTAATAATGGTAAGGGAATAACAATGTAGTAGCAAGGTAGATTAATCTTTGTCATTCAGACCTAACAGAAAGAATTTTGAGAAGGCACCTTTCTTTCCATATTAAAATAAAAATTAAAAAAAAAAAAGGTGCTTTTAGAAACTGAGATAGCAAAGTGAATGAACTTAGGAAGAACAACTGAGAAGGTAAGTATCACTGATCCTTGTCCAGACGCACTTTTAAATTTGAGGAAAATTCATGAGACTTAAACACTTCAATTTTATTAGTTCCCCCTTCATTTTGATAGTCGGATATAATGGATTGTGTTGTCTGAATGGTGCAATTCTGTGTCTCATGAAACAGGAGCTAGCCTTGAAAACAAGTCTGGAGGGTGTCCAACAGGCCAAAAAGTGAGGCCACATTCATACACTTGAATGAATATGCCCCCTCTGACACGTGTGATGGGTAGGGAAGGCAGGTAGAAATAGGCCATGGTTACAGGGAAATTAATTTTCCCCAGCCTACCTATGTGTAATCTGAGGAAAACGTATCTCTCTTGCTTTCTGCAAAACAAGTTTTATACTGGAGACTACTACGCCACAAGGATGGTCTTTGGCTGATCTTGCTGGGTTTTTTCCTATTTAGACCAGACAGAAGATTGAATGCACTTCCTCAGTATTCAGACATGACAATCCCTAGTAATTAGCTGTCCCAGAGCTAGATTATTAGTAAGCTATAAAAAAGTCTCTAATTTCCATCAACAAATACAGTTTCCAGTCATTATAGTCTGCAAGAATAGCATCAATTTATTTGAGATTTTCCTCTCCTAAGCATCGGTAGGAAGAGTTATTCCCACATGAATTTAGAAGGATGATTAGAAAGAGACTTTTTCAAGATGGCTTTAAAATGAAGCAGCCAGACATAAGAATGTAAATCATGTTCTATGGGAAGAAAAAAAAGTAGATCAGGCTAAGAATGCAAATCATATTCAAGGGGAAAATTCAGATCAATATTAGAATCTGCCTTGTGTGACTGCAGTAGCATAAAATTATCTGCTGAGCTGCCTGTAAAAATGACAGTAGAGAGAAGAAAAAAGTTTCAAGCAAAAGATGGCGTCCTGATAATTTGGCACAATTAAGCTAAATTGTAACCCAAATTGGGGGTAAAATATTATATGAAAACAGATGCAGAATTCTTGTGGAAAATGTCAGGTACATTCTTATTTCATTGTTACAGCAAGATGGAATATGAGATGTTTGAGAGGCGGGAAAAATTGCTTGACTGATATTGAATTCCTAGGCAATGGAACCCTGATTCTAGAATGTTCAATTAGGAAACAAGTCAGTGACCTCATTTTTCCAATGCAGTGTCTCTCTTCGAAAGAGAGATCCCAAACTTTGGTAGATACATTCTGGGGAAAATTAATTTAGGAAAGGTTTTCATTATGATTCACAACATCACTTGGAATTGTTAAGAGTTTTGTAGGAGGAACACAGAATAACAGGTATTAAACCAAAACAACCACCCAACCAATCATATAAGCAAAACTCTAGCTGCTTCAGCTTTGGTTTTCTGAACTGAAACAGAGTTGTCTGACTTCAGCATTCACAGACTTCTTCTCAGCCTCCAGTTTCTGCAGATCCTATAGTTTCCCAGATTTCAGAGGATATTTTTTCTGTGGATGGAGGATCCTACCAGTCTGAGAGCCTTAGCTCCCACTTCCTTGATGATCTTGATGACACCTAATTTTAAATTTGTTGTCAGACACCAGATCCTGAGAATCCCAGTGCAAGATTTCAGGTTCAAATTACTTGCTTTAGAGCTGGGCTCTGACCTCCTCCAGCTACCTGCACAACACGATCTCTCTGGACAGGTAAGTCTCCCTCATTCTGGAGTAAAATATGTGATGGTACATCCTGAGGTTGTAAATTTGCTGAAATTAAGAGAGTGCTGTGAAACATTTGCTGAATCAGTATTTTCTGAGCACCTGGTTGTGAGTTTTTTGAAAATTTGTGAACAAGTATAACGACAGGAGCTGCTAAGTTTAGGCAGTTTTGAAAGCTGTACAGTTGCAAATAGGAGACAAGATTTTCAACATATTTGTCTAAAAATTATTAGAAATTATGTTTAAAATTATCTATGTGAATAGAGTGGAATCTATAATTTGTTTAGTAATGTGAATGAAAAAATAAGTTTGTTCTTCATATTAAGTATCTATCGAGATGTCCTTGATTTTAGCATTTTAACATTATGACAGTAGTTTATTAATGGAAAAAAATAATCATAACCTGTTCTGTGTGAGCATTCAGTGGTTGTTAGACAATTTTCTTCACTAATGACTAGTGAAAAATCATGGTCACATGACACTATTACACTGGATTAATAAGTGTGCAGATCCTACTCGTACAAAGATGCGTGTCTGAATTAAGAAATATGATTTCCAGTTTCTCTTTAATGGAAAATATTCAGATTCCATTGTTTAATAAATCATATGACAAAACTAAGTAGCAGGAGGTTACTTTTGATGGTTTGAATATTGTGTAAAGAGCAGGATGGTTAAAATGGTATTTTGTTGAGCAAAAGGGTGTGTTTTGCAATGATTTTCATGCACTATATGTGATGCATGAAGCAGTGAGCCATAGTACAAGGAAAGGGAAATTAAGAATGTCTAGCACCTCTGCAATTCCACACAGTTGCTGAATGATCACCAAGGCTGGGCCTACAAATTTGCTGGAGCAATTATTTAAAACTTCAACTACAGGCTTAGAATTAAAAATATATCTTTTAAAAGCTGATTTTGCTTCATAGCACATTGCCGCTCTTTTTCCTTGTTTACTTGGGAGACTGATGCACTTGGAAATCTCTGACTATGGCGTGTGCAGGGCATGGTGGGAGAGTGGTAGGGAACACGGAGAGTCCCCTATCCTTCCTTTCCTTACCAGACTTTTGCTTTTAGAAGACAGAGAGATGCAAACGAGCATAACTGGGAAAGTGACTTATTCACAGAGAGCTGCATATAACCATAGAGTCAGGAAATACGATGCATGTGAAAGATGTGGACATCTAAGACTAGTCTTCACACCCATCCTTAGAGAATCGTAAAGATTGCCTCAAACAAACCTTGTTTAATTTCTCTATATTGAAAATAAAGACTGAAATGGACGTTTCCATAAATGAACCCAGGGAGATCCGATAGGTGATTTTGTTTAAATTCTTTTGATTGCAGCAGAAATCAAATTTATTTTGCTGGAGGGTGACTTACCAAGCAAAGCACATTAAATCACTCCGCTTCCAAGGGAGAGTGAAGCAGCAGATATATATCCATGCGGGAGAGGTAAGATGTCTGTTACATGCTCATTAAACATATTTATGTCTCGGCTGCAAACTGAAAAGTATTCATGAATTTTATATATTTTAAGTGTTTCCAGGTATGCCTTTAGCTTTTCAGTTAAGTCTAAGCTTGTACAAACTGCAAATTCCCTCTATGCCTGCTATACTGTTTAATTTTTCACCCGTCAAGAAGTTGTGGGAATTTCACTGCAAGACAGTAGCATAGACATGGCAAGATGCAACCAAGCATGTTAAAGAATACATATTCTGTGCTAATGGCACAAACAGTGACTGTTAGGTCTTTGCAGCACGAGTCCTGGAAAGTGTATGGTCTGATTTTGTGTAAATTGAGAACATCTTTGTAGGTTCCCATTTTGTATAAATGTTGTAGGACTTAGTGGCTTGTGTTGTGCTGTCTTGTTCCGTGGCTGTTAGTCTCCAGCAGACCTTTAACAAGAAAGCTGCCACACGATCTGCATTTTCATGCTGAGGAAAGTTTTACTTTAGATTAACAGTGCTGATACAGAAAGGACGGGAACCACCTTATTTGGGTCAAATTTGCCTTAGGTCTTTTGCCTTGGACAGGTCTGCTGTTTGGACACAAGTCCATGCTCAGACACGCATGTGTAGCACAAACACAAACAAGCATTTACTTGTGATGTGAAGAGGCTAGGAAATGCTGGGGCTGTACGTTCCTGGCTACATCTTCTACTATACAGCCTAAACGTCCATAATGCAATTATATTACTGCTGATAGTGAGAGCAAGTTGCTCAAGTTCCTGCCTCTCCTAAAAAGCAGGTTGTGAGGGTGCATGATGGGAGGCGGGGACAGCTGAGCACTGCAACGTGGATGCATGTAGCCTAGCACACCTTGGAGATCATATAGAGCTGTACCCTTCTTGCCTGTCATGATGATAACCTTTTGTAAGTGGTATGGGAAGGAAGGAGATGATGGCCAGTAGTGCTAAATTTCTGACTAAGGAATATACTTTGCATGGTAGTGAAAATACTCATTTAGAAACCTAGGAGGAACTGATTCTTTTCAAATCCAGAGAAGGAACTCTGAGCTCTTTCTGCTCTGCATTTACTACAGCAAATACATTTAGTGAAAATGAGAAGATGCACACCTTGAGAGTAAATATGGGAGAAACAAAGACTTGTTTCATCTTATCAACAGTCTTGAGCATTCAAGAGGCTTTAATCCCCGATTAGAAATAACAGCTTCTACAGTTCTCTATCGTATTGAACATTCACTTCAGGTAAATGGAAATTTTTGGTTTCTACTTTTGAGAGACATAAGAAGTTTTAGTAAAACAACAGGACATTTTAAAAAAACCTCAAAATTTAAAATTCTGAAAATTCTAAAATTTTTTTCTTTCAGATAGCTGGATTTTTTTTTTAAGATGTAATGAAATTAGTATGATTTATAAACCATACCTAGATCACTGAATTATATTGTTGTTGTTTTTTTTTTTAATCTGGAGAAAAAAAGTGCTGATTATACTGTCAGTTGATGATACAACTGACCCCTCTGTGCCCACTCAAAACTGTTTCTTTGCACGTGCAAATGTTAGCATTGTAGCGGGCTCTTAAATAGTTAATATTATTTGTATGATCTGATACCACCATGGTCCATGCTGATTAACATATTATGAAATAACTTAATGTCCTTTCCCAATGTTTTCAAATGATCGAGCCATTGAAGATAAGCTGGAATTTAGTTTTGCTTTTCTAGACTGCAGCAATGAAAGAAGTAATGAAAACATCTCCAATGGTGATACACAAAATATTAGAAGATCCCAATCAAACTAGTGGTAGAGCATCCGCAGGCATATAGCCACTGCTTTCTGTCATTGGAAGGAAGACTTAGGTTTTAAAAAAATCCCTGATGCTTCTGAAACTTGTAATGTTTCCACATTCTTCTCTTAGTCTACAATAAGCCGGGTGTTCTTCCAATGAAGTATCGGACTATGGTCTATCAGACTTATTTATATAAAAGGAGACTGGAACCCAGAGTCTTTGAAATCTTTTTGACTAATTTTTTGTTCAGAAGAGTAAGATTAAACTCTGCAAATGCCGGCAAATCCCACGGTATTAGCCTTAGGTTATTTGAAATCAAGGAGTCCCCCTTTCTTTACGAAGAGTACTGTGTAATATATTTACAGATGAGGTGTTACTTTGAAGTTGGGATCTTGTCTTTGATCAAAAGCATACAGCTTCCCTCATGTCTCTCAGAAAGAGACAGTAGTTACATAGCACTGGTGTGGGTTTTTTTAATGTTTTGGACAGCAAAAATGACACTTACATGAAACAGTAATCCAGGGAATGTATGAGATAAGACAATTTCAACTTTGAGTTGAGAGAAAGTCTCACAAGCAGACTTTAAATCAAGCAGAAGTAATAGCGTGTCATACTCACTTTGCCTCCCTTACCTGCTGTTAATTAAAGTACTGATAAAGGAGGTCTGTCCACATTAATATGATGAAAAGTAAAACACGTCTTTAAAATTTTCTAGATGAAAGTACTGTTAATCGGTATTACAGAAAAAAAGGTTTTGAGTAAATGCTCTTAATTCAGCATGCTTGTTTAAGAAGTGTAAATATACTACAGTAGAGCTTTTTAATCCACAAAGGGAAAGGGCACAGAGACTGACAATGCAGTATTTTTTTTTTGGTTCCTAAGGAGAATAGAGAAGGCACAATACAATTACAAGGAAAACCACTTGAGTACTGGCTTGCTTAGTCTTTGTAGTCACTCAGGGCACTAATTTTATCAGAGCTGTGTGTTTGGATCAATGATATTATTTTTCTGGCAGTTTTATATTGACTGGCCATGGATTGTTATATGATTTTTTAAAATGTAAACATGAGTGTGTCTATTCTTGGGGGGGGAAAGGGAATGTGGAAGAATAATATGCTGCATGCACACAGCAAGGAAACACCATTGAGCGATCTCTAAATATTTCTTTTAATGAAGAGTTTCTGGCTTATTGTACCGCATTGTCCTGGTTTAGGCCAGGACGGAGCTAGTTTTGTTTTCAGCAGCTCCTGTTGTTTTGGCTTTAGTGTGAGAAGAACGGTGATAGCACACTGATGTTGCTGGTTGCTGCTGAACCACCAAGGACATTTTGCTGTTTTCCAGGTTCTGCTAACGTGCAGATGCAAAACTTGGGAGGGGTAGAGACAGGATAGTTGATCCAAACTGGCCAAAGAGAGTATTCCATACCATAGACGTCATGCCCGATATAAGCGAGGGTCGGTCGGGGGGGCCACTAGAGCTTTTAGGCTTTTGAGGCTTTTAGACCCTTAACTTGCCTTAATCCTTAAGCTTCCCTTCGGGTTGCTTTTTGTTTCCCTATTTTTACCTTTTTGTTTTTTTGTTCATTTGGCTGTTCATTCCCTCGCCTGCTTTCCCTGGAACTTGCTGTTCTGGGGTAGCTGGGGGGGGATACCCCTGCTCCCTGACTGCTGCTCGGGTCGGGCTGTATCAGTTGTCGGGTGGTGAGAAATTGTGTATCGTTTGTTTTATATATTCTATTATCCTTGTATATATTATCATTATTATCATTATTAATATATTTTCGTATTTTTCCTTTGCTGTCCTGGTGAGCTGTTTTTATCTCAACCCGCGAGTTTTCCTTTCTCTCCAATTCTCCTCCCCACCCCAGCGGGGAGGGGGGAGTGAGCGAGCGGCTGCGTGGTATTGGGTTACAATTTGGGGTTAAACCACGACACGCATGTAGTAGACTTGAATGTTGCGGATGGGCCAAGCATTGCAGCTGCTCTTCATGACTACATAAGTAGTGTCATCTTGGCTAATGGTGCGAATAAGTAGCTCTATTGTTTTATTTTTGTAGCATGTTAATGTGGCACAGACATTTTTTTTTAAATGATTCTTTGAAGCAACCAAAGCTTCTTTACTGAGACCTGTGATGGCAGAGCTGTCAAATATGTTATAGCACAAACCGCACTGTAACACAAAGATTGCTTTGTCCAGGATCATGTCTCTTTCAATATGTGTTGTAATCATGAAGAGTCCATGAAACACTTGCCTACCTACAAAAGGGGTATTAGGAAGCTATTTACTCTGTTTGTATCAAGTCTCTTAATGTCACCTAGTAGCTCTAAATAAGCAAAACTAGTGCCGTGTGGCTAGCTAGATGTTTATTGGTAAGCCATAGTACTAGAGAGTACTCATAGCCATCAGGAAACAGCAGGTTTGGACATCTGCGTTACGGCAACTGTGTTCCCCCTTCAAGGAAATTAAGTGCTGCTGTTGGGAGCTAAACGAGAATGTCAATCCCGGCCCATGTCACAACCAGCTTTATAGTTTGTTTGGCCAAAGCTCGGGTTCCCATATGAGCCTGCCTCCTGTTCAGATTCTAGCCTGGAGAGAAAAAGGGACAAAGAATTACGATCCATTCACATTTCTGTATGATTTAATTTTTTTAACTAGGAGAAAACAAAAGCATTTTCTTTTTAATATAACTTTTTCTGATTTAGTATTCTTAAAATACTGAAACCAAAATGGTAACAGCATGATGCCCCCTCAATCAAATGATGATTTGGTAAAAAAGGCAAACTAATGTATAATACTAGTAGAAAAGTGCAGGCAAATAAGATAATAAGGTCCACCACTTAAATTTCTGGAGAAAAAAGCGCTATAGACAAGCAAAGAGTGCCTGGATCCTTTTCTTCCAGTTACTGTATTGTGCTGGATTCCACAAAGTAGATTTCTGCTGGTGAAATTTCTTCAGCAGAACTGGACCAGCTTGTTTTCCATAGTAATGAGTGAGCCTTATATGTTATATGAAGCTGCATAACTGGAATTTTCTGCATTACATAATTCTTAGACTTAAAACAAAATTATGCAGAAGAACTTAAAGAACTTCAGTAAGGAAAGGACAGCTAACCACTCAAATAGCATTTGTGCCATCTGTAAATCAAACTTCTAACTCAACTTCGCATGTTGTACATTACATTTACAATATGAAGTGATACAATGTGCTCAATAATTTTTTTATGCTTAAATAGAATTACAAACACTTAAGATACTCAATATTCTATGTACCTTTTTAAAACGTTATGGGCTTCCGTGATGAGTCTGACTTCAGATGGGGTTGTCTATCTGGAGCTAGGAAGCACAGCTGTGAAAGAGGATAGCTTTCGCTAACCAAAGTGATCAGAGAGGGCATAGAGAGCATAGCCTGATTTGAGATGTAAAGGCAATACCTTTGTTTTTTTTTTTCTGGACATTCTCCCTTGTGCTGACTTACTACTCCTTCCAGCAGCCTTCCTTAGAGCGTTTCTACATAAAACTCTCCATCTCCTTCCTAGGATCATCTCCCTCTCTTCCCAGTGATTTTAGTTTTCACTTTTTTAATTCTTTGTCTTTATCTCCTCTTAGTCTCTGTTATAAAACCCCATATAAATAATTAAAATAAAGAAAAAGTAAGTTTTTTTCCCATTTCTGATTGGCAATACTAACAAGATACTTCTGGTTTTTATCATTTTACTGTGCTTCATCTGTCCTTTAAATTTTGGAATGACAACTGCCTGTTGGTCTACGTCTGTTTTGCACCTAGCTTAAAGGAGTACTGATCTTTGTTAATTTGTAATTATACTATTATATTTTAATTCCTACACCATAGCCTTCCCTTGAGGGAAATAGGAAACGAAGTGAGACATCAATAATGTCAAAAATCAAGATGCAATTAAAAAGCCAGGGTGTGTAAGGTCTCAGAAATAGAGGGCTTTTGGACCTTCACTTTGTGCTGCATAAGCAGAGCACACAAACTTTCACTCCAAAGTTATATTCACCTCTGCAACTTTGTCACGTGATTTCACAGCTAAGAGAAATAGCTTTTGATATTTTCCTTTTCCACATCAATCCTCTGTCTTTGTTTTTCTTCACATGCTGATTTCTTTATGCTTCTGGTGCCCTGAGAAGTGTAGAAAAGTGAGATATGAAAAGAAAACCTTGGAAGTATTTTAACAAAGCAGCTTTGGTGTCTCACATCCTGCCCAAATGTATGGGAATATATACAATGAAAGTATCATCTTTGCATTATTAATAATGTTATTAACTGAATAGCATAATGCTTTATAACTTTATAACCTTCTTCCAAAATTAATTCTGAATTCTATAAAAATTAAATCAGTATAAATCTGTACCAATTCAGTGGAGTCATATATGCCATTTTTTTTCTTATTTACACCAGTGTAATTCCTCATGGAATTTATCATGAAATTTATCTCTCGACCTCTTGTTGGTCTTAAAGTGAAAATGAGCTAAGGTCTGTCGTAACTGCAGAATGGGGTGTGTGTATGTCCATCCATCTCTAGATAATATTTTTTAAAAGTCAATCCAAATACTCGGCACTTCAAATGTCAATTAACCCATTGTTTGCAATTAACAGTGCAGAGTCCTATAACTGTTTAAAGAACGCACATTCGCAGGACAGCATGGCCTGTGCATGTCTGATAAGGACGGGTTATTTCTGTTCTATTTGTCATGTTTGAAGTATGATATATAGAGTCATTTCTAAAATGTGAAAGGTTTTGGAAAAGAGACACAATGCACACATGCAAAAGGATTAAATTTATTTTGTGTAATTTCTAGCAAGTGCATTGTTACAAGACGCATGGTGGAGAATGCTCGTGACCTATGCACACCTTGGAAATTAGTACAAAGCAAATCAGCAGAGAGTCACAGAATTTGCCAAGGATGTTCTTTTCAAAGTGTTTAGAGAATAAATAAAAGGTGTTCAGTGCACATGCTGTACGTATAAAATGTGAAGTGAGTCAGCATTGTTCAGTTAAAATACAGCCGTCACAGACATGTACTCTGTTCATGTCTATAGACAGTCTTAAAAATTGCTGGGTTTATAAAACAGATAAAGCTCACTTGCTATTTAAATCCATTGCTTTATTTGATTTTTATTTCAGCATCCGGAAGGTTTAAGAAGAACCAGTGTTTTGGCCCTTGGGCATTTCCCTTGCCTGCTTAGGAATGCCTACAGCCAATACTGACTTGGTTGCAAATGTGAAAGCACCATTTGTATGAATACCACAGATGCTCTTATTTCTGAGGAATGAGAAGCAATTCTATGGCCAATTCTCATGATGCTGATTTTTAAAACAGATCAAACATGGAAACAGCAGGGGAAAAAAAATCAAAGATGTCTTTCCTATTTAATATAGGCTCTTGGATGGAGTAACCATCCAGAATTAGATTTCAGAAGCATGATCCCTTTTCTTTGCAGAACGAAACATTATAGACTTATGATACCAGGGGAAAAAGCTGGCTCTCCTAGTGCATGCTCTGTTATATAAAGTACTCAGACAGCTGATTAATCTATGGGAGTTGGTAATCATTTGACTCTGGATATTTTGTTCAAATGTTTTTTTTTTTTTCGGTGATTCATGAAGCCCTTATCGGAATTCAAAAAGCACTTCACGAATCAACTAGGAGCTTAAAAAAAAAATTAGCAGTAATGAGCTCATTTCCATAGAAATAGGACTAGGCTCACTGGTGGGTCAAGCTTTTTTCTGCACTTCCACTTTCCAGTATTTTCCTCAATTCTTCTCCGTTTATTTCATGCATCATTATCTTCCATTTTCTGTATATCTAAACCATGCCATTTGGCTTTTTGTTCTCTAACCAGCAACTGCCACTTCAAGGTATTTCAAAATGGTGGTAAAACATTGTCATCCATATTTCACTCAAGAAAGTTTAAGATTCATTGTCGTCTTGAAACCCATTATTCATGACAGTTTTCTCAATAGATTATAAATCACAGTTTGAAGTAGTATTGAGCAAAAATTTATAATGCATAAGCCTCTCCATTCCTGCTGGATTAGTAATGTGTTTTAATGATATTGCATTTGTATTCTTTCAGTTTTCTTTCATAAGACATCAAAGAAGTAACAGAATGTATCTTTCATATTCCAGACATACCACAATACTTTAGTGTTTTCCATTCCTTCAGATTCACTGCTAACCAAGATGAAAGCTAAGGTCTTGTGAGCAAAACCTAAGCCATCTGAAAAGAAATGGTATCCCTTTGAGGTTCTCAATTTGTTGGAAAGAGGGAATTGCTTACAGTTTTATACGCCACTGCATGAGACTTGTTTTGGCAGGTTCCAGGGAAGTAATGTTCTGGTCATGTTCAACAGGCCAGTATAGAAGGTCACGCACTGGGGCTGGAGATGTTCAGATTGTTTTGTGGGCTGTCATCCAGGAGATGAAGAATGAACAAGAAAGAACATTTTTATGGCTTGAAATCACATACACAGACTTCCTACTGAAGGCTATGCACATTGTTAAGGAAAAAACCTTGTGATCCTGGAAAACAAAGGAGTTTGAATAGGAAAATAATACTGTTGAAATCCCTTATATAAATGAAGTAAAATCTCTTCAGGAAGTATGCCACTGGAAAGGTATGCCTTTTCCCTGAGTTGCATCAGGTGAGTCCACATCCAGATCTGAAGATGAAAGACCAGTTCTGCATGCATTAGAGTTGTGTATCTCCTAGGGTGAATCCTGTTGGGTTACACTGGGTGTTTAAGGGTAGAAGTGAACTATATCTTGGCTGAAAGTTGCATTCGTCTCCGTTCTGGAACAGATAGCAATCATATGCCAAAACAAAAGGCTTCAAAGAGGAAAACAAAAACTTATTCTGGAAATAGACTTTCTACCAAAGATGGTGGAAGTGTGACCAGAAATTCTCGTATAGCAGAGACATGCCATGGAGTAGGAATAGGAGAGTAAAGTATACAAGGTTTGTCACCTTTTCAGGAGACGTAGTATTTTCTAAGTGAATACTACAAGTGGCATAATGTAAGGCAGTCACTGCTTCCCTTCAAGAAAGAGAAAGGCTCTCATAGTCTGTCCTTTTTCTCATTTTTATCGTACATAAGCGTACATCAAATGAAAATTTGGTCTACTGTCTCCTGTATGATGTTTTCTATGAGAGCAACGCTACTGGGACCAATAATATGCATATTTTAACACTAGGCAAAAGTGCAAATGGCTTTAAAAAGCAATTAGACAAAAGCAGAGAGCATAAGGTCATTAGTGACTATTAGACAAAATGGACAGGGTAAAGCAATAGGCTTAATCCTCTCTAACTAGTGATTGCTGGAAGCTGCCTTCTCTGGAAAGTAAGTCAGAGCAGGGTCACGCTGTACGAGCCCCATTTCTTGCACTCTTTTTTGATGTTCCTGTGGTGAAATGTTGCTGGAGAAAGGAGGTCAACTAGACAGTGCTGGGCTCCATCGCAGCAGCAGACCCCCTTCCTTACTGTATCGTGAAACGTGGCACAATCATGATTCTAAAGTCCCTCAGGAAATGTAATATTTTTAGAATATTTGATGTATATTAAGGGGCATAATAAAGCTACCCGCTAGCTTGCATTTCAAGACTTATATAATGAAAGCAGGTAAACCTTTGCTGGAAAAGAATAAGAAATCTTACAACATAAATTAGATAGCACACTCTCGCCTATTATTTCTTTAAGAGACAACTCTGCTCTCTTTCTCATGATAAGTGGTACCTTGTTTTGTGAGTAATGGTATTGAAAGCCATGGTGGTGCGTGTGTAATGGACTGAAAATGAACACATGCAACAGATAGTGAAAGTACAAAGTACAGAGATTTTGATGATTTCTTTATTTCCTGCTCACTGTAAGGTGACTTAAGTAGAGATGGTAGTAAAGAACACATACGTTTTTTTGAGAGGGAGATTTTTGCTTTGTCTTTCAGAAAGTACAATCGAGAGTGTACAGGTTGTAAGCTAATGGGAGAATGCCAACAAAATCCAAGCCAAATGATTAGTTTTATTCTTGTTTATTTCTATTTTGTTTCTTGAAGGAAATTCTGTTGGGATGAGAGTAATCATACAGGCTTGCTATAGTTCCATCAGGCTCCTCCCTACTACAAATCATCCTGGGCTTTATAAAAGAAATCGGGAACTCTCCTGTTAAAACTTTGCAGTGACTAGTTTTCTGGTTAATTGTCAGCTGATTTTTCTGACACTGATCTGTAATGCCATCCTTCTGTGGAGGAATTATTGAGGATGCCTTACTGAGCACAGATGAAGGAAAGTTTCCTTAGCAACAGGAATAACATGGAATGCTGAAAAGCTCTCTGGTGACTCTCCTTGCTTCTGTACAACAATAAAGGCTTTTTTTCTAGGTGTGTTTTTTTTGTGTGTGTGCAGTATAAAGACTCAGACGCACAACCTGACATTTTTTGCCTACTTTCAATTTTTCAGCAAATGAAGTTAAAAAACTAGTAATCCTTCAGGCATCATTCCAGTAATTCTTTTAGTATGCCCAATTCTTTCATTAATTAATTTGCAAAAGCCTATTAGCATATAGCAAAAGAAAGAGCATGATTTAGCCAGACTTGTAGCCAAGGAAACGTGTATACTTAATAACTGAGATAATACTTTGCACCTCTGTAGCACTTCTCTAGCCATGCTTTACCAGCCTGGAGGACTTTAAGGCCAGATTTTAAATGTGTTTAGACATCTACAGATGCAGATAGGTGCCTGGAGAGTTTTCAGAAAGTGATTTCAATAATCCATCAGTTATCTGCTAGCTCCCTTGTGAGAGACAGCAAAATACTGTTTCTAGTGGTGCAGATGAAGATTAGGAAAAAACACAATAAAGCTTTCAAAGAGTTAAGAGAAAATCCAACCTTATGATTCCTGTCACTGTGCTTTAATGACTAACTAATGTTCCCTGCAAGGCAAGACTGGGTAATTAATGCAATTTAGGGAAAAAAAGAACATTTTGTTTGAAGCCTACACCCGAGTGGTAAGACATCATCTGGGTGTTGTCCTGCAGAGGTAGCTCACCTTGGAAGTGCGCTCTGGCTCCGTCCCCTCCGTTACCCACCGTGACCGCTCCATCACTCAGCCCTCCGCTATCATGGCACTGACTTACAAGCAGCCTTGCGGGGCAAGAAATCTATTTGCTGGCAATAACTAGCAGCCACAACATCTTAGCTCCTTTCATAACTGACTCCAGCTCCACCTTTAAAGTATAGTATTTGGAGGGTTTGGTTTCACTTTTCCAGTCAGATATGACTGCCCTCTATAAATAACACTCTTAGCCTTCGATTTGCTTAGACTAAGCATGCCAAAGGTTTTATTTTCTACAATAGCTCCTCCATCATTCCGGTATTCCTTGTCTCTGCTTATTTTGGTTTGAATTCATCTTTCAAGAATGTGGGGTTAAAGTGAATTAGAACTCCAGTACAAAAAAAAAAATGGTTTTAGGTGCTCAAAAAAGTAACTTTTGCCTCCGTCTCAAATGGGATTTAGCCAGAAATTTCTACATATCTAGTACCAGAACTACTGGAAAGAAAGGCTTGGTGTTAGGTCCAGTGAAATTAATAGTTTTCTTTATTCTATCCCTTGAAAAGGAGATAAGTCTCAAAATCTTGTTGGCTAAGTTTTTTACTTATTTCCTGCTTTTTGCTAGTGTAGGCAACACAATATATTAAGGGAAGAAAGTAGATTATGAAGACAAAAACAACAGAATGTTAAATAATACTTGCAAAGCGGTATTGCTAGCTGAGGGTGTGAATTCAGATATGCTATTCTGATAGTACTGTAATTTCATTGATTCTCTCAACTGGGAAATGACAGTTAAAAATTTCCTGCCGAAGCTCAAGATATCTATTAGATAAAATATCTAGTACTGGAATATAACTGGAAATCAGTGGGCATACTGGTCGAAATATAAACAAAGAAAAAAAAAGAAATATTTTTTTGGTGTGAAACTTTATAGCGCATATTTTTATGCCAATTTATATTTCTAAAGGACAATGTTTAAAAGCACTTAAAACAAGTGAGTATACCTCATTACATTTTCTTGTAGTGTATACATTTATTTGTACTTTTCACTGTGCAATAATAAAATGGCGTAACAGGAACATCATTATGGTCAGGAGAGATTTAATTATAATGCAAGTTTAATTGCCATGAATGACTTACAACCATATTATTAACAATACAATGCATTTGATATTTTTACATGTTTGCGGGGTGCAACACTGAAATATATTTGCCAGTAACTGACAAACTAAATTATGGCTCAGAGAATAGAAAAAGCTATTCTATCTCATTGTTAGGTGATGAACGTTGAGATATGTGAACCACTGCAATAGAGCATTAGTGTTTTACATCGAATCTCTCATGACAAGATGACATTTTCCACCTGTTAAAAAAAAAAAAAAACAGAGGCATGCACACCTGCTAAATCTCAGATAAAGAATACAAGAATGACAGCGTCATGGTTAGGATTTCACCTTATGGGCCTGGGGTTTTGTTTAGACATCATGCGCGCGTGTGTGTTTGGCAGCATTCTGTAGCTACTGCCTGCTGGCATTTCTGATGTGCTGGCTGTTTAAAGGAGGAGACAGACATCCTGGGACAGTGGTTTTGAAGACTGATAAATAAGGCCTGGGGATATAATGGAGCTCCATTGACCCAGGAAGTGAAAAATTTGAGAAGAACTTGGCCTGCTGGTAGTTTCTGGATTTTCAGCAAGTCCCTCTTCCTGGAACGCTGCTTTTCAGACATCCTCGGCACGCGCTGTCTGTGCACGTGCAGTGTTGTGCGATGCAGGGATAGCAATGCACCTCTGTGTGCTAAGGAGCTGAGCCATGTGAATTAAAGCTGTCAGGCAGTGTATCCCGGGGTGCTGTTCATGGTGCATGGTAAACTGTGCATTTACTCAAACGTTTCTTTCCAAATTTCTCAAGTGGAAAAATGGGAGCGCTATGCAACCCAAAATCTCCCGGGGAGATCTCCTGAGAAAATGTACCCCTGAGGGGAAGCTGAAATTACAGGAACAGTGCAGGGAGCTTTGGAAATAAAATACAACACAGACACATCAGTTCTGAAGCAGTTCTGTGGAAAATTCATGGATGAAATTCCTTGGACAGAAATTTCCTTTTGATACAAGTCAAAAGTTAATCACACATTAAAACCCCATAAGCTTACCTGGCTCTGTAGCTCATCTATAGCTATCAATGATTCCACAGCATATGCAGTACTTTGCTTAGGCTCAGCAGATTTTCCACCTTTTTTAATCTATTTATTGCATATACCACAATGCTATCACTAACTTATGAAAGTCACCACTAGTTTATGATTACCTAATGGGAAGCTTATTTGCTTCAGATGCGCTGAGCCCCCATTAGAGTTCTAGGAATTGCTTGTGTCACAGCTTTTGTGAACAAGGTGCCGTCGGGATTTTACTGTTGTCCCTACTGCAACGCTACAGCGATAGGGATGGCGCGGGGATGTGTCTTCTCTATAGATGCAGGCTTTTGGACAAAGAGAGAGTCTTTACTGGCTACCAGCAATGTGCTGTCTGTTTTAGGTAGATGTGCTGTTTAGAACGTGGTTCCTGTAAGTAACCAAATGTATATACACCGGCTTATTATTAGGTTATTATTTGACTAGTGTGCTGAAGAGAGGAGGATGTGTTAGCTGGAGCGTGTCTCTCTGACTAGAAACTCACAATTATTTCACTGAAAGACTACAGGTTAAGGGTAGATGAAGGTATTTGTCAATTTGTATCAAATTTGGCTGACAATTTGGCCAAAAGAAAATGCAACCTACCGCAAATTTTGCGGTTTCCAAAATACCTCAGTTTTGTTTGCATCTGTAATAAAAGCAGGGGCATAGACCGGTGCGGTTTGCACGCGCCTGTGGATGGTATCTGGGTGGTTTGCTGTGCTACCTGCTTCGCCCCGCAGCCCTGAGCTCCTCTTGAGTAGGCTTGTTGCAGGTGGGGAGCCAGGCGGCAGAGCCTGAGGAGGGGTGCTGGGGCCTGTGGGCATGCCGGGGCCCCCCCAACGCGGGTGTCAGGCTGCCACACAGCCCCAGCCAGACTTCGCTTTGGGCCACGGCTACTGTGGGTGTGACAGTAATCCCACACCTGTCACTTTTTATATTAAACAGCCTGGTTTACTCTGCCTGGAATTCCTCTTTTGCATTTGTTTCCCCGTGGTGAGAATGCTGGGCTCTTACCCCACCCTCCTGATTTCAACTCAGGATCACCTGTGCTCTCCAGCAGCTGTGCAAGGCTGGGTCCCTCCCAAAGGCCAGAAGCCCAATTCCTTTCACTTGTGGCGATCCTTAGATGAAGGCGTTTGCAGGAGCCCCCTCCCCGCCAGGCGAGCGGCAGCCTCTCGGCGGGGCCGTGGCTCCCCCCGTGCAGGCCCCGGGCGGGGCTGGGCCTCCCCTCCCCGGAACGAACCTGCGGTGCTGGGGTGGCTCTGGGCGCGCTGCTGCCGGCTGGAAACTTCGGCGTCTCCAAAGGCGGTGAAACAGTTTCTGTTCTTGCCTGAAGCTGGTATGGGAGCTCGTCAGCAAAAGTCTTCCTGTCAGTAGTAACTGCTGTCCTCATGAGCTCAGGTGTTAACGTAGGCGAGTCACAGCGATAGCCACGTCGGGAGGGCGATGCCTGTGAAGCCGTCGTTCCTCAAGGACATCTGAGGGTGTGGAGCGGGGCAGGATTTTTCTCTGGTTTATAATATTTATTGTGGTTCCTTGTGCGTGTGCTGTGCCAGTCAATCGGCGTGGCACCGTAGCCCAGAAACAGTTTTTTTTCCTCTCCTCTGCTTGATGGCGGTGTGTGGGTACCCGGATGGGAGGACAGACCCTGTCACGCTGCTGCCACTCACGTTGCTTTCTCCATGCTGACTCCTGTCTTCGTGTCACTGTGCGGTAAGTGTTACTTATTAATTATACTGACAGTGGCAGTGAAAATGGTACTTGGTTTTTTTTTTTTCAGGTTGGAATATAGTATCTGTCTTGGTTTATCATGCATAGAAACTGATTCCCATATACCGTGCTCTCAAATCTTGTTTAGTGCTTTCAGATCACATAGCTAGTACAGGCAATTCAGCTACAAGAAATATACACTCCTGTTAGTGTATTTCTAATAATATTTAACTTATCTTTGTATAACATATACAAATAAAGCTCTTCAAAGAGCGGAAAACGGGTGCAATACAGCAGTTGAATAAAAATCTCCTTCTGTATTTGGCTACCCCTGAGGAAAAGGAGGGGGTTGTTCCCAGAGCTCTGGTGCTTGCCTGAGTCAGCAGGGAGCCTGAAACATTTGTTTCCATGAACTTGAGCTGCATTGAAACTGCTGGCGGCTGCTGCCCACCAGTGATCAGGGAAATCTGTGGTTTAAAGACCTTGCCTTGGTGAATTTTGCATTAGTTTAGCCTGGAACATAAGAAGTAATCCAGGTAACTGTTACAGAGTAGGATGCCTTAGAAAGCACCCCATTTCCCCAGGTGCAATTCACAAAATTGAAATATTTTAAGTTCTTATTAGAATGTTAAACTAATTAGAGTTAAACTAATCTTTCTTTTGAGCAGCCTCTGTATATGGATTATAGGGTTATACTCCTGGTGCAGCTCTGATGATGAAGGTCTTTGATGGTAGAGTCTGCAGGGTTATTTTTCCCTCCTACAGATCTGTCACTATGTATTTTGAGTGTAAGGCTGCAATAGAAGGTGTGGCAGGACAGGTGCTTCATTTCTGTCCAGCTAAACGAGGAAGGATGTGTGGGTTCTTTGATCCTTGGCTTGGATGGTGTGCATTATACTTCTACTGTGGATTTTAGCTTTTTGGGTATTTTTCAGTTTAAAGTATTAGTTTTTCTCTTTCAAAATGCATTTAAATACTTATTCGTAGCTACTGTTTTAATGCTGAAATTGTGATTCCTAGTAGATCAAGATAGATATCAGAAACTAGGTTTTAAGACTTTTTTTTTTTCCCTATTATCGTTCTCTTCCTAGTTACTATAAACATGCACCTATTTGAAGGTGCTTTAATTTGCTATGCTTCCCTCCTAAGGATG
This sequence comes from Phoenicopterus ruber ruber, assembly GCA_009819775.1. NCBI lineage: Eukaryota > Metazoa > Chordata > Aves > Phoenicopteriformes > Phoenicopteridae > Phoenicopterus > Phoenicopterus ruber. The sequence continues at coordinate 14,045,065 of CM020227.1, forward strand.
TAAAAGTGCAGCAGAATCAAAGCGTAACTTGAAGAAAGCTTTGGCAAACATGTCCTCCTGGTACAAAGATGCCCCTAAGATCTGCAGCAGGTAGAGACAGGGTTAGCTGTCCGAGGGCCTAAGGGAAGGGGAGGCAGCAGAAAGCACTGCATGAAGCACTCTGCTTCTGAGGGGCAAGAAGGCTGAATTGCAGAAGGGGTCCCAGCTGATCAGAGATGGGAATGCAGAGCTGGGGACAACAGTTTTTGCTCAATGAATGGTCTCTGGCTGGTCCCTTGATCTTGGACTTTGACTTGCTAGCAGAAGAGCGGAGATTATTCAGTCAGACTCAAGTCTCAAAGGTGGAAAGGGGAAGCATTAGGACTACTTTTACCTTTTGTAAGAAAATCTAAGTCCTAGCTATGATGCATCTTGCTGCTTTTCATCACTAGTTTAAAAAAAAATGTGCTGCTTTAGAAATGAGTCTCCCATTTTATAGCTGAATTATCTGCAGCTGTAAACTCGTTTACTTCAGTGAAGAAGTGCCAACCTTGCCAGTCATCTTCTAATGTTTACCATTATTTCAAAGCATTTACCCTCTGAAAGCAAGAGCAACACTATCCTGATAGTTCCTCTGGCATCTTAAAGATTTCAGTCCTATCCCTTTTTAACCTTCCTTTGCTCTAGTGAGTACAGTGGGTTTTTTATCTTGAGTTGAAAGAGTTTGTGCTGAGTGGAGTTCAGTAAGGCTCATTTTTTTTCAAAGCTTACAAAACTCTTTTTCAATAATATTAATTATTGTTAACAGATCTCTCAGATTCAAATTACGTAAGCTATTTTAAAATATTTGTTATGCTATTAACTGATTATAAGATTGTTTTTAAAGTGAAAACTGCATGGTTTTCTGGTGATTCAAGTTCCCCAAATGAATGAGCACTTTCCTTCGATTTATTGTCATTGTTTCTCAAATGCATTTAAAGTAGATAGTGCACGTCATTCTGTAAATTGCTGGTCTGAGCTATTGTTTATTTTGTTGAACTACACTTCTATTGCACTATTGCATTTGCCAGGTGGAAGTGAGAGCTGTCTTTTTGAAATCACAACTAATAGCATCTTGGGAGTTTACTCCAACTAAATACTGCCCCAGTTTGTTCATCTCTGTGCATCCAATACATATCAGTCAACCTCATACAGCAGCTTTCAAGGTTAACAGTCTGCGTGCCCAAGGATAGATGGCCTACTTATTTATTAAAAAAAAAAAAAAATTACTTTCAGTGAGTGACTGGAGAGAAAAAAAAAAAAAGATAGATTTTTAATCAGTAAAAACAGGAGGTACTTTATACAATGTTAAAACCCAAAAACTACATACAGAAAACTATGACTGTGAAATAGTTTCTTCTAGGTCATATTAGGATGTAAATGTGATTTAAATTAAATCAAGGAAAGTGACCAACAATTATAAAATCCTACTTCTGAAAAATGGAATTTAGGACTTGTGCTATTTCTCTATCAGACCTTTATGCTATCTCTGTAATAAAAGGTGAAAAGGTGACTTACGCTATTTAAAAAGGAGGTTATTGCAAATTGAAGATAGAGCTATAATTGGGTCTCCTGCTGATGCAAGTGAAGAAAAAACAATTAGTGGAACACTCTAAGAAAAAAGGCTAATCTCAAAAAGTGGTTGGAAAATAGAAAGTTCTTTCTGTTGACATGCTGACACAGATAATGATAATCGAGTCTAGTCCAGCAACTTTTGCGGGAGAGCCAACTGGGCTTGTGTGACTGACTTCCCTGGTACAACGTGCTTTTGTTTGCGTAAGTACTCACTGTACGCCTATGTCATTCCGAGGGTGCTGCAGTTCTGAGAAAAAGCTGCACTAACTTTACTGGATTTATACTTAATAATTGGTCTTAGATTACTGAGTTTTTGCTAAGCTTTTTTTAAGGCCTGCCTTATCAATATTTTATAGAAAATGTTCTTTCCCGAAGTCTCATATGAGCGGCAAAGGTCAGGTACGATGGCAGTCTTAAAATCCACATTTTTATTTGACCTTTATATGCTTAACAAGTGTATAATTCTCCCTCTCCCCTGCCCCCGCGCCAATGGGAAGGATGATGTGCTGTCTCTTTGATGCTAAGGTGTCTCAAATTCTCTGTTCCTGCTTCAGAATCACTTTTGTGAAATGCTTCAGCTGTGAGTCTTGTAACTCTTGGGGCTAACATATCCTTTCACTGTTGTTGTTTGCTGGATGGTGGCTGGGCAGGGGGGAATCCTCAGTATTTCCAGCTTGTGTTCTCATTTAGAATAAAATCGTTTTTGCAACATGACCTTTCCTGTAGAATGGAACTAGTTGAAACTTTAATATCGAATTAGTGCTCGTAAGAGTTGTATGTGTCAGGGCCATTTGGCAAGCCTGCGAGGCGTTTCTGTCTCTTGTCGAGACTATGAAATTGCTGAGATTTGACAGACAATATGACAGCTATGTACATCACCATGCACAGAAGGATGAGGTCATTTTCCCCTTGGATCAGGAAGCAATACCCTTATGAACCCTTTGTATCCTGCATCGGAAAGAAAGCCTTTCCCGGGCGGAGAATTAGCAAAGCTGAAGCTCTGGGATGCACCGTTGGGAGCTTAGAATTGCCCTTCTCTGCACCAGCTTGTCTCAACCAAGTTTTTTTGTGACTTACTTGTAGGTGACGGATAAGCCCAGAATTATAGAGCATGCATATGTAATGAAGGGAAAAAGAAATCTTTGTGTTCCTCAGTGCAAACTTACATTGTAGTTACAGTTTTATTCTGATGTGTTGGGGTAGATGCAGTCTGTCAGGATATTACAAATATTCAGGCGTTTTTCCAGTTCTGCATGTGTCAGATTTTTTTTATCATCTGAGCAAGTGCTGATGCCCAAACTAGTACATCTTAGATAGTGCTTTAGTTAGGTGAGTTCTCTCTGGTTTGAAGCTGATTAATCGTTGATGGGAAAGTTTGACTTGAAAAAGAAAAGTCACCAAGTGATATCTTTCTGAGAATGTGGTTTTTTTTTAAAATCTCACCCCACCACCTTTTCTTTCTTTTTAAGTAACGTATTGGGCTCTGGACTTGGCTTTTTTTGGCTATATATTGTAACTAAAACATCTTTAAATCTGTTAATTTTGCTAATATTGCTGCATTACCTACCTGCTGGATGTTACTTACTCTTTTGTCTCCGAGCAGTTTCTAGTAGTTCGTTTCATGTATTTTGTAGGCTGGCTTTATAAGTTTCAATTGGTTGCAAAAAAAATTGGTCAGTACCATAGTTCATTGATGCATCTGCTTTTAAACCATTGCTTTTGTGTTCATTTTATTTTTATATACATGCATATATATTTTTCTAAAGTGAGGTAGTCTATTACCATCATATCATTTCAATAATGAACTACAAAGCTTAGATTTGTTGGGAAGCCCTTTACATGTGGTGATTCTTCAAAACATATGTTTGTTGTGGTTGAATTGGGTGTTGTCATGTCCCTGTCCCGTGTCTCCCCCCCATCCCCGCTTCACTGGCTTGTCCTTATTTTTGCTTCAAGAAAAAGTCAAAAGTAAAATTCTAGGTTTTGTTTGTGAAGATTCTTCATAGAGGAAGTTGTATCATCATGATGAACAAATAAATGAGGCATTTTATTCACTTAATGGCTCATGTTTATAATAACCTATTCAAATTGCTCATGAAATGGTACAGAGCTTAGGATGCTCTGCTGAAGGGGAGTCCTGCTCGAACAACAAATTCGGGATTTGTTCAACAGATTTTTATGTCTCATGACTGTAGCATCTGGTTGATTTAGACGCTGCAATTGTGAGCCTTGCTTTAAAGAAATTTATGAAACAACTTGAAGTGCAACTGTCTCTTACAGCAATTTTTACTAACAAGCTTAAATTACTATTATATTTTAAATTGAAAATTTTCTCTTACTATTAGCTTAATTCCCAGAATGCAATATAATTTGTTTCTATTTTTTTGAATCTGAAGTATTTATACAGATAATAAAAAAGATGCATTCCTACGTGATTACTTAAAATCAGGATTAAACAAACATTAGAACAGAATTAAACAGAGCAGAATTAAAAGTAAAGATGGTAGAAAGGCTGAGTAGTGATATGTTCCAGATAATTAGTCTGATCTTGATCTACAGAAAAACTAGTAATAAAGAATCCCATAGTGAACTGCATCTGAAATAGCGTTAGACCTTGCAATGAAACTGGGGATAAGGCAAAAATGAATGTACATGTGACTATATTTCATAAGACCTTTTTTGAATTTGCTTGTATAAATCTGTCAGTGGCTGGCTGAGGCTCCCTGTCAAGGAGATCACCAAGAGAGGTCTGATTCCTGAACACAGAAATAAAGCCCTTCCTCTTGTCCAGTATGAGCTCTCTCTGTCCTTAGGCGTCTGCTGCAGAAATGAGAAGCACTGGGGCCGAGGGGCTGGAAAGTTATAGGAAAACCACAGTATTTTATCCTCTCCTGTCTGTTGAGGTGATCCTCACTAGTACATTTACAGCCTGTACTTAAAGAAACACAGTAAATGCAGGTTGTCATAGTTGTTATCATGAAGTCCCTTATCTCCTAGATTTGGAAACTTCAGATTTTATGTTGTTTCAGAACTGTATTTATGAAGTTGACCTGTCAATAGGAAATTCTTTCCATGTGTGATTTTTTTTTTGGGGGGGGGGGGGGGGGGGGTGTGTGTGTGGGGTGTGTGTGTGTGGGTGTGATATATTAGAGATGTAAAATTATTCCAACTATTAGGAAGTGTGGTTGGGTTACTGATGTTTAGGGCAAGAGCTGAGGAATATAATGTGTGGAAGCAAAGAGGCATAGTTAAACTTTCTGGTCTGCTCTTTACAAGATATTTTGTTGCCAAACCTATTTTCAGTTTCTGCCTGAACTTGTTATCACGCTACCAGGAATTTTCCTAAGTACTGTAGAAATACTGTAGTTAGAAATTATGAAAGTGTTACTCAGAAAAATGTGGGCTTTGACAATGGTTTTTTGGTAGGAATTATTTTTTGCAATACCTCTGCAGAAAGAGTTCAGCAGTTTCTTGGCTTCAATGACATTTTCAAAATAAAATCCCAGACGCTGTCTCCATCATTTTGGAATGTTTTCGAAGTTGAGTAAGACTGGAGGGGACGGGGGTTTTATGTGCATGCATGCACGCACACAGATGACAAGGATTTGGAGTGAAAGAGAAAGGGGAAAAGGAAATGGCAATCCTGGTCATTCTTAATTTTACTCAGTTCATTAGCGGAGGGCGGGTAGGTATAGCTCAATGTTTTGAGATGGGAAAGAATATTTCAAACTTAGTCAAGTAAATGTAAAACTCTGACTTTGTGAAGATAGCTTTTCCATTTTTGAGCAGCTGCAGTCATTATTTGCTCACCAATATTCCCTCTCTTCTTCCCCCCAACCCCTTCTTTCGAGAGGATATTTTAAGTCTAAAATATGAATTACATATGAATTCCTCTAAAACACCTTCTAGCTTTAGTATTGGGAAATTGGCTTATAAACAGTTTCACTGAGTTCACTTAGGATCTCTGTGTCACTCTTGTGTGAACTTGGGCTGCTCAATGAGTTTTTTGTTAGGTTTTAGGACTCCTGTGGGATAGATCCGTTTAATTTATACTCTCTAAACTGTACTAAAGGGAAAATGAAGTAATCTATTACTAATATTTAAAAGCTAGTGATTATATGGTATTTAAAAAAAAAAAAAAGCCCCCCCCAACCCAAACAAAAAAACAAACCCAAGCCAACCTAACAGCACCTCTGCAAAAAGGTGCCTTGTGACTCAGGTCAGCATCTTGTCAGTATTTAGTACGTATAGTTGCCAAAAAATGGTTTTAAGTTTTTACAATAAAAGCACAGCTAAGTGCCATTTACATATCATGAATTTGAAGAAACATGCATATGACGAGAGCTATATGGAGACCTGAAATTCTATTTTCATAGATGTTTTTAGGATTTCAAAGCTCATTCCCATTCAAAACTAAAATGTGAAGGTTACAGAGCATTTTTTTTTTACTCTTTAAAATTTGCCAAAACATTTGGTTTCACTTTATGTTATTCAAATGGAAAAATTATAAAAAAGTAAAGCTATGATGTAACAGCTTCCTTCAGCTATTTTCCTTCTCTCATGTTTCTTTCCAGTGCATTTGCAGTAATATTAGTGCAATTTTATAACATATCCTATAGATAGGTAGGTTATTAAATCTTTTTCCTAATGGAAAGCTGATGAATCCTCTTCTAATGCTTTTACTCTAAATGGCAAATAATACGCTTTAGTTGTATGTACGCATTACATTAAATGACCCCAAAGCTTGTTGACAGTCTTTGAATAGAGTTCCAGCTTTGACTTTTGATTTTTATTTGTGAATTCAAACATACTAATGGAAAGATCAGCAGCATACACTGAAAAATCAGTCCTATATTGAAAGAATATGTTGAACATGTTACGGATTTACACACGTCTGTATGTTTATAATATATGAAAATATCAATATATATTTTCTGTCCTTAAAAATGAAATTATATTCTTAAGGCTTGAAATACATTACACCTATCTAGTTTTATATAAGCTCTGTGACAGAATGTAATTTTAGAGTGAGACATTTCATATTTACATAGTCATCTCTTTCTGAAGTTTTAAAGATACTTATAGTGCTCTTTGCACTCAGCTTAAGAGGCTTAAAATTTTTCAAATAATAGTAAAGTAAATAAAGTTACAACATCGTATGTTTAGACCATAAGATAGGAGAAAACAAGGGCAGTTAGCAGAGGATGAGGTCAGGATTAATTTTATTATAATCTCTTCTTGAGATGGTGTTTTTAACCATTAAGTGAATTGGATATGTGGTTGATGTAGCAAGAATCTACCTGGACAAATGTATCAATTTGCTGTGTTCCCGCATTTTGTATGTTCTACATAGGTCTTGAAGATCCTAATAGCTTACTGCATATGTATTTCATTAAATACTTCATCTTTTGTGCAAATTGCCATTTTCAGTGTAGAACTAAACAGAGTTTTCCAGAGCAGTCTGCTGGAATTTGAACTTGGAGCAGAAATGCTATTTCTTATATTGATGAATAGTTGCCGCTTTTGAGCGATGGACACAGGATGTCAGATCCAAATTCACATTTTTGTTGAATCAGATTAATGGTGCAACTATTACGGTGTTCAGTCTTATATGAAATTCAATTTATTTATGCTCTTTTCAATTTTCATTGTATTATTGAAAATCATCTTTAGTGAGCATGACTAACGAGGCCACTACATGGATAAGGTAATTCATATTCTTCGGAGTTAAGCTCAGCTCTCTGCATGCTTAGAGACAGAGAGTCTCTTGATAATCAGTCCACCTTCTTGAGTCATTTTTCCTATAAGTGAGGAATTTTTATCGAAAGGAGTTACTTGGCAAGAGGACTCACGAGTAGGAAAGAAAACTGTATATGTACACCATGTGATAGTGTGATTTCCCAGAACTGGGTAACTTAACCTTCTGCCTCCAGGTTTTCCTTGGTAGATTGAAGATGCTGTGGTAGATGTTACAGGAGCACCGTGCATTCGGACAGCTTATTTCTGCACTGCTCCTGAGCTGGTGTCCCGAGCTGGACCAGGAAATGTTCATGCCACATGCTGCTAAGTGGGAGCTCTCTCTGTCCTTAGGAGTCTACTGCAGAAAGGAAGAGGACTAGGGGCGAGAGGCTGGAAAATATTGCTTCCATTTAAAAGGTAGGGTGGCAGCTTGCCTAAGGACATGCTTAAGGGTCTGTGAGAGAGACAAGAACTAAACTCAAATCTTCAGGGTCCCCATCAAGTGCTTTAATTGTGAAATCATTCTTCCCTTGGAAGGGAGTTCTTGGTTGACGTGCACAAACAATAAGCTTTCTCTCCCCCTCCCTCCCTGATGCCTTATTTGTTTGCTGCTGAATGAACTGAGAAACTTCTGTGGCAGCAGATATCTGTATTTTAGAACAAAAATAAATGGACGTTGAACAAAAATAAATGGACATTGAGAAGCTTTCCCCCTTATTTCCAGGCTCTGTATATGATACTTCTCTGGAGTTTACTTGCATTCCCTGCAACGGTGGGGTTTTCATCCTTTAGGACTGCAACCTTTTTTTTCAGGTTTCTATTTTTCTTTTTCCTAATGCACATGCCAGTGCTGGCACAAGGGAGACAGGAAAAACACAAGAAGAATGTAATAATTCAGAAATTTATGAAATCTCCAAGGTACGCAGTGCAAGAAAGCATCTTAAGGTTTTGCCTGGGTCATAGAGTCGAAATCTGGCAGCTGTTCTACTGCTATAACTCTTCTAAGATGCTACAGTGTGTTTATTCTAACATACTTTTATTAGAATAGATATTTCAGAGAAAACATTTGGTTCAGTAAGCTTGTCGTAAAAATACAGTTTTCTCCTGTATTAAAGTCCAAACTGGGGGGGAGAGGGGAAAGGGAAGAGTTATGATAAGTGTTGTTTTTTCATAATCTGCATGTAAGTTAGACTTTCAGCTGGTTATTTTGCCTTAGTTCCACTGACTTAAACAGTGTGATGCTGATTTATGCTAGGTGTCAGATTGACCATTTTATTATCATCAACTTAGTATTTGTCATCACACGTGTGTGTTTGTCAACAAAAAATGTTGCTCCTAATTTCAAAATGATAGGGAATGTATTTGCGAGGTACTGATTAAAAACCAAATTGGGCCAATTGAGGTGACAGCATGTGTGTGCTGGATGGTCCAAAACGTTTGTGATAGCAGGTTTGCAGAAGCTTAATGGTATAAAAGAGCCCATAGCGGCTGCAGTAAAGGAAAGAAGTAATATCCTCCCCAGCAGTAAGCAATCGGACTGCTGAGCAAACAGTTCTCCCTGGGAGGTAAGGCCCTGATCTAACAAACACTTGAAAATATAACTATGTCCTGTTGTCTTCTGTGGAATTTTGCACATGTTCAGTGCTGATAAAGTGTTAGACTGAGATTTAGTTGAAACAGATTTGTCCAGAACAAAATACGAGTAATTTTTTTCCTCATGTGTTCATTTGCTTTCTTAATCTAATATATTTCCACCTTTTTTCCACCAAAACTATGTGGTATAAGTCTTTTATGCTTGCCCTTCCAGCTGTACCTTTCAATCTCGGGAATAGTTTCTTTATCTTTCCAGGTGTTGGGACATCACTTTAAAACGCAGTTACTAACTCCGAAGATAAATTCTGAGTAAGTCATACCAGCTGTTTAACCCTATCATAATTTTCTTAGTGTTAGCCTATAATCTTACATTACCTCTAGCGAGCATTTTAATTTCCTTTTTAAAAATGGCTTGCCCTTGTTGCCTGGAGATGATATGTACAGTGAGGACTGTCCATTACCCGAAGGTCCCTGGCCATTTAGTTCCACTTGTTTGGATTTGCACATTTTGATGTTGTGCCAAGGTGTATCATTTACATTTGTCAACAGTGAAGCATGAGGTACCACTTGGTTTGTTAGCACAGTTAAAGAGGTACAAGCACCATAGTTCGCTTCGTTCCTTATGCATGTATCTGTTCAGGCTGCAATGACTTGCACTAGAGATGATCAGGTGTAGCCTGAAATCCCTGTTTTATTTCAGTACGTGGGATGAGTTCAGTGTGCTTCCATTGCTGAAAAGCAAGAAGAGGGAGTACGAGTGCCTCATTGTTGTGTGCTGTGACTATTACAGGCTTTATTAGTAGCCTCCAAAGAATATTTCCAAATACACTGTGATCCTCAGTGGTGAGATGAAGAGGTAGAGTACTTGTATCGCTTATCCCCTGCGTCTCCCACCACGTTAACACTCTGCAAACATACTGGGATTGTTCACTGAGGAAGTTATTAACCTTTGCATGCTGGAGGAAGCAATACACACTGTATTGCAGTCAGCTGAAACCTAACAATTCATTTAGGTCATGTCAGCCTGAAACTTGTTTTTTAGCATTTAGGTTACCTTTGTAAACTTCATGCGGTATCTCATTGATAGAAAATTCATGACTGATATGAAAAGCCTGGCTTGTCATGTCTTCTACCATTTTGATAGCTGATCTTTTGCTTGTTTATTCTTACTTTCATGGTAGCTGTTGAAGGGTTTTAAACACTCCCCTGGTTTCTTGAGCAATATTTGTGCCTCTTGTGGGCCTCTTACAAGATGAAGAAGCAGAGGTCAAACATCCTGGGAAATGCTATAGGGGGGCAATATTAAGCTGTATGTACGTGATAGTGTATTTTTTTGTTAAGAAGTGATTTATGTATCTCTGAGATGTTCACTCTGAGGAACTGAAGTTATGTTGCAGAATTATAAACAGAATGGAAAATGTGAGTCTTTACAAGGTTGGGTTAAGTTAGTATCAACACTTCAATGCTAGTCAATTGAGAGGTGTGGTTTAGTGTGTGCAGGGTTGGGTCTCTAGATTATGCACAAAAATATTTAAAATAGAGGATGTTTAGAAGAGAGAGATTATTGAAAAGATTTTTCCTGAAAGTAAATTCTTCTTTGTGTCAGGAAGAAGGGGCTTATATCTTTTTCTGGCGTCTAGTTTTTATATAGAACTTGAATATCTTTCTGACTGAATTTGTTATTAATTCCTTGACTCCCCTTGAAGTGGTCTGAAATTAACCTTTATTCTCAAGAACTTGTTCCTTAGACTAAGAAATAAACGGAGATACATTTGAATGAAGATCCGTGGCCTATCACCACTGTGAACAGAAGGTCAAAATCTTTCTTAACATTTTTTTTGAGACGTGTGAGGAAATTGGGTGGAAACAGGCTGTTTGAGGGGGGTGCTGGTGCTTTATACAGCATATACTAAGAGTTGTCAGCCTGAGGTCTTGGCTATTGTGCAAAGATAAAGGTAGAAAAATCATTATTTTCAGTTTCTTGAGGACTTTTTATTTTGAAGGGAGAAAACATTTTCCATCTTCAGTTGTAGTGAAGTTTCATTTAGGCATTGGTGTCTGTGTGAAAGTTCAGGCTTTACCAGAAAGAAAAAAGGGAAAAAGAACGCAACCGTTGTCTAAAAGTCTTGTGTTGCAAAACCACCCTTCAAGGAAAACAAAGACTTCCCTGCCTAGCTCTGCAGTGATCACAGCCTCTATAAGAACAGGGGGTGAAAGGAAGATCTTTGGAGAGATAAAATTGCTTGGATCTAGGGAACATTGTGTCACACTTTAATTGACTTGTGGCGTTCTGAGTCTACTACTGAGGCCTTTGGAGAGTTTCTACTATTCTTTTAAATGAAACGAATATATAAACCAGAGATCGGGAAGAAGGCAAACACACCTTTCTCACAGCCTGAGTGTACTCCTAAAATTTGTTTGCATTCACAGAAATAGTCTCAGTGAAAACTGGCAAAACTATTCATGCGACTTAATGTTCCTGCCCTGCACTTGGATGGTTTAGTCGCGAGGAAGCAAATATTATTCCAAGTATATCAAAAAAGGAAATTAAGCCTTTGAAAATTATAGTTTCAAAGTCTTTGCTAGCAGACATCATGTATCATTCCATCTCTGCCCTGCTCTAATTGATTTAAAAGTGTTAGGCATTTAGTGAGTGTGAGTTTTTATCATTCATCGAAATCAATCTCTTTCTGCAAGCTTGCTTTCTTCTCCCTGGCAGCTGGCTAAACTCTGTCTCCAAACCCTGAATGGCTCCGGGCTGAACTAGCCCGGCGTTGATTGCATAACATGGTAACAGCCCCGAAACACTGCTGTTATAGATTGACCTCATCTGACCTGGAAATGCCAATCCATTAGAGAAAATAGCGCTCACCTCTGACAATAAATAAATGTAACCCCTGCACTAGGGCAGAGCAGACTAGAAAAACAATGAAGCATTTTCCCATGATAATTGTTCCATGGTCCGGAGCAAAAATATTTTGAATGTCCTCTAATGAACAGTTGTAATTAATATGCACATGGTTAGGTTTCAATAATAACCGTATCTCATAAAAATGCCTCTCTGATATTCCTGTACAGCTTGTAGAGTAATTAATGTAGTTCAGTGTACTTGGTCTGTTATGCATGAAAAAACAAACTGTGGAACATCATCTTTTCCACATGTATTTTACAGAAAACCTGTAGATTTAATGAAACCTGTCTGATGTTGGGGAAATTGCCATATTAACTACAATTTATGGTTACACAAGTAACTTTTATGGCTGACAAACAAGGGATCTAAAACATACAAGTAAAGTTAAACAAACAAAAGCTGTGCTGTGTGGTATGAATGTGATTGTGACCTCTAAGAAAATGTCTTGAATTTTCAGAGCTCTCTGAACCCGTATATTACAATTGGCTCAGGGCTCCGAGACGCTAAATCACTTTTTCTTTGTGTTTTGGGTACATTTATAGCAAAGGCACACATCTCTTGTCAGCAGTGTGCAGCAGGCGACTGTGCTGCAGCATATGCATTTTCAGTACAGACTTAATAGCTTTATGGTCAGTGTCTTGTCTCTTTGTTAATTTCGGTAAGTACTTTTAAAAAAAGTCTAATTAGTGGAGAAGGGGAAATAAGAGAGAGGTCCCTGCACAGCATTACTCTGAATTGCTGGTATTATGCAGAGCAAGGGCTGTATTCCAAGGACACACTAATGGCTGTAAAGGGTTAAGGGCAAGTCGCTGTTTTGTCCCCTTTTTTCCCTTCCTTTTTAATAAAAAGAAACAACATAGAAATACTGTATATACTACAGAAATATCACTGAAGAAATTTTCCTGGAGCTGCATTTTTAGTTAATATGCTGCCTTTGTACCTTCTCAAATGTAAGGATCCCTTGTTTCGTCGGTGTGCTCCCTCGCATGTCTGGCTGCGTTCCATTTTTGCCTGAAACTGTAAAATACCCTCTGCAGTTACCGTGGGGTAGGTGGTGGTTGTTCCCCTTGCATCCCCAATAATCTAGTTCTGCTTCAGTGCTCTTATGTTCTTTAGGATAACTCTGTATTCCTATGTTATGTTTAGGTTGTGTAACCTTTTTGTTCCTTTCATGCTGATTTATCAGGTAGTGATTGGTTTCTATTAGACCACAATACACTTACTCATTTTCTGTATACTAGCTTTAATTCATTTATTTTTATCAAATTACTGGATCTTTTCTGTACTACTAGTACTACAGAAGACCTCTGTGTTTCCAGGTTGCCCATTTGCTAGCAGAAAAGAGAAATAAAAAAGTACTGTACTTGTGAAGTAATGGATTTATTTCCATGAAAGGAAAAGTTATTAAAACTAGCAACTGTATCCTGTCATTCACTTTGAGGAATGTTATGACAGCAATAAATACTGAATCGGTTTTGTAAGGAGTATCCTTACTACTTTTTTATGTCGGAGATGTGTTATGTAGCCTGTCTCTCCTATCTAGTCAGTTGCATGAGAAGCAACCCTGCATGCCTGTGAGTCTCCATCAAATTAAATTCCTCGGGGTTTTTTGTATAGTACAATGGAGGTTGTTACGAAAGTACTTGCTTTTCTAGCTAACATTTTGGAGAAGGAGAAAAATGGCCCTGAATTACTTTAGAAATGTTTGTCAAAGGTAGCTGTATATATTACAAAAAAACCAAAAATTAGGAAGATCTATAGATGTCACTAAATATACCAGCTACACCTGGATTAAGAAATTTCTGAGCTGAAAATATAGAAACGTACATAAAATGTACTGTGAGGTATCCTAACATCACTGCCTAATTTCACATGCTCGAGCCAAGGCCATTTTTTTTTCTTCCTAATTGGTTTTTGTGTTCCATTACCTGAAATAGCCTTTGAATTCCTTTATTGCACTTACAAATGTACTTTGCATTTCCCATCCTGGAGTTTCATTTTCTCCCTACAATATGGACAGCTCATTAGTCAGGTTATCAGGGAAAAAGTTTCCTCCATCCATCTCTTGATTCCAGGGGTTCTGTCTCTCAATATTAACACTTACAAATGTTTGTTTTGGTATTTTAGTGATATTTCTAAAATTAAATTTGCAGGTGTAGGCTACTGATACTGCATTTAAAAATTCCAACCTTTTCAAATGGGTGAGGATTTGTATTGTAATGGATTTGTAACTTTATTTTTTAAACCTTATATTTGGAGAAAACAGTGAAGAATTGTTCTCATCTATAGTTTGGCTAATGAGGACAAACCAAAGCACAAAGGTGCTTTTACTGTGCAAATGACTGCTAGAGTCAGCGATGAAGTATTTATGATATACAGTTGGCAAACACCACTGAGCAGATGCAGATGCAATTGTGAGGCTTGAATTGTACCTATAATTCGTTACAGGATGCATTTCTGTGTTACTTATTTGGAGATATGAAGTGCTTGTCTGTCTATGGAGCCTGTCATCTGAAAGCATCCATCTGATTCGGAGCCTGGCCCGAAGTGAAGCCCTATGTTGGAATGTACCAGGACTTCTCGTGCCCAGGACAAGGATGTGGGGACCTGGTGCTGCTTTCAGCCCAGGAGGGGATATGAGCTCAATACTTTATCAGGGATAATACAATTAGCTGGGAAATGCAGGAGCAACAGAGAGTAAGTTTGAACAAGAGATTTAACTCAAGTCAGGATTATAAAAGGGGAAATTGGATCTTTATCCAATGACTCGTATTGACTCTTCTTATAGATGTATGCAGAGAGATTTATTTTAAAGTGTCAAAGAGGTCTCTTTGTGGTCACAGTGGATCTAAAATTGATTTATCGAGTACTTGATTTGGGCTGGCTTCATGGATTTAATTCTGTCTAACCTTAAGCACCTATATAAGCCTCCCAAATTAGGAGTCCACTTGCTCTGTGAAGATGATGGAAAGAAATAAGGTTGGTCAGTAGCTCCCATGGGTTGAACTGCCTCTTAGAGACGCTGGTTTCTCTAAGGTAGCTCTGTAGGGAGCCCAGGGTGATAGGCTTCTAACTTAGGCTCCAGACACTTCAGAAATTATGAATGTGACTCTGTAAGTTGTGGCAAGACTGCAGGGCAAAAACAGATGTGAAGTGTAGTCAGAGAGCAGGATGTGCTGGCCACAGGAGAAAGTGCGAAGTTCAGCCTCTCTGTATTTTCATGCTGGATTTCCTAGCTGAAAAATATACATCTTTTATTTTACAGCAAATATTTCAAGAAAATGACATCAATCCCCATCTGACACTGCCCTGGGGCATAAAAATAACATAAGGGAAATGTTTGGCCAGCATCTTTCATGCTGAAATAAACAGTATCTAAACAAATATTTCTGTATTGTTTCTAAAGACAGACTCTGCTAGACAAGTAGTGTTATTAGAGTGTCAGAATAGGAGTAAGGCAGTCTGCTACCTGGGTCTCCTTGTTCTGTGCAGCAGATGAACTAAGTGTAA
Organism: Phoenicopterus ruber ruber; assembly: GCA_009819775.1. Taxonomy (NCBI): domain Eukaryota; kingdom Metazoa; phylum Chordata; class Aves; order Phoenicopteriformes; family Phoenicopteridae; genus Phoenicopterus; species Phoenicopterus ruber. The sequence goes on from CM020227.1 coordinate 14,060,411, forward strand.
GAGCTGCTCCTCTTTTCTCCCAGGAGTGTTTACGGTCCAAACAGGCAGGGCTTGTTCACTCTGGCATAAACCTTTTTTTCAGTGGGGTCACTGAAAATACCTGGCTGACCTGCCAGTCTGGTTCTTAGTAGTTCAAGCTTGTGTCCATTGAATCTGAAACAATTATTATGTCTTTAAAAACAAGAATACAAAAAAAAAAAAATTTTCTTACAACTTTTGTCTTTTACTACAGGCATTTATAGACATTTTTAGGAAAGTTGGCCATGAAAATATATTCTGTATTTGCACAATGGATAGGATGTTTACCTTTTTAAAATGTTTTTTGTGAACAGCTTAAAAAATTGAAATCACTTTTGCAATTTAGAGGAAAAGTGAACTATTTATTTAAGTACTTAATCCGTTGTGCATCAAGGCACTTTAATGATTCAGACAAGAAACAGACCTGAAACACGACAAATGTGGTGAGAATAATATGTGAGGAAAAACTTGATCTCATTTACTTTTATTTGTGAGGTGGAAGGAAAAAGTGGTTGAAATCTTCTAGGTTAATGGAATTCTGAATGTTATCTTCTGTGACCATGGTATCTTGAAGAACAGATTAGCAGTTGGCTGGATCAGTTTGCTGGCAAAGCAGCAGAATTCTTGAACTTTGGATATCTTTGGTTGCATACCCGGAGGAGACATGTTCCAACTGCAAATTGGAAGTCAACTGCCCTGAGCGGCTGTCCTTTCACCACTCCAACAGGCCAACTTCATTAGCAAAAATTGATGATAAAAAAAATTGTTTTAAGGAGCAATATCAATCATCAGCTTCAGTAAACATTGTTTGGATCAGCGGAGAGAAATGCTTTTGCCTGCGCTTTTGCAATTTTATCCACTTCTGCTCCCCAGAGCTTATTCTGAAGCCATGCAATTCCTAGCATTTTTTTCTGAAGAGAGTTTGCACTAGAGGCCTTGTCTGCTTGGTCACCCCTCAAGGAGAAAGAATGCCTCTCCATATGTCTTAAGCAGAAGGCAGCCTAGGCTGACAGATAGGAATGAGATGATGTATTCCAAGAAATGCTCTATCCATGGCAATATAATGAGTTTGGGGGGAGAAAAGGGGGAAACTAAACAGAACGTGAGGCAGACATGAATGCCAATGAAGGACACGACCCCTACCTGTCCCCAGAGATGGGGATCTACAGGTGCGGCTGTGCACACATCAAGAGGATTTAAAAAAAAAAAAAAAAAATTGAGGAGCAGGAAGTTGAACACTTTTTAAAGAAGGAAGTTGTAGATAGTTCAGATGTGCGAAAACTGACAGTGGTTTTAATATCTCCTTGTAAAACAGCTCAGAAATATTCAGGAGGTGGTAGATGGAGTGGAAGAAGAAATCAATGGAATTTAACGGGGTGGGGGGCAAACAGGATTTGAGATCTAGATCTAATGAAAGATCTGTTTGGATATACATGTGCAAACTCGAGTGTCTGTGTGAATGTTGATGTATTGGACTATTTTGTACATAGTAAAAATACTTCAGTTAATTAAATTCTCTCTATGGTACTGGACTATTACAGACAGAGTAGTGATTTGCAGATAACTAATCAGCTATAAGCCTATGTGGAAAATAAACTTTGTCATTACGACAGTAGATCGACCCATAGCTGCTGTATCTCTAACATGATATCTGCCATGCTGTGATTGGCACTTTGGATAAGAACACCAGGTGAGAACCCAGGCCTGTTTGGCAATGAGCTAGAGAGAAGTCTTCATCAGTTCTCCGTCTCCGGCACATTGTAGAATATATTTTAGCCATAAGCCTGCAATTTATCCCACAAACCTGTAGCTGATGCTGTGTTTCTGGCCCTCTGAGTCAGCAGCATGTCAGCATAGAAAAACAAATAGGAACTCTGATCTTTACGTAACTAAAAGGGGTTAGACTAAAGGTAGTCCGCTTCAGGCATCCTCCTGCTTGAGTCAGGTTTTGTTTTCTTCTCTTCCCTGTTTTCTACTGATAAACAGTATTTCCTATTCCTCTGTTTCCTTTGATTGTTTTCAGCCTCATCTATGCTTGCATGCCATTTTATGCATTGTCAAAATACTAGGCACCTAGTATTGGAGAATTGAAATTAGTTGAAAATTATATATAATTCATTTGCAAGAACTAACACCAACGTTTGGGTTCAGCCTGGCTGAGAGATGCTCTGGTCGTGCGTTTTCACCACCCTATGCTGCAGACGTTTCTCCCATAGTGTCCCTCAGTGAGCCAGTTCACCTCAAATGCTTCCTCCCCCACACCGGGACAGTTTCCTAAGAAATAGTCTTTTGCTGGGTTAATGAATGCAATTAGGTCGGCGAAGAGTGCTGTGAGCAAGAGCGCTGACATGGGGCAAAGGGCTTAACGGAGATGTTGGGAAGGCACGATGCTACGAGGGATGGAGGAGACAGACCTTCCCTTTTGGTGGCCATGGACTGCTAGAGCTGTCTAGCTGAATCACTGATCTTTGTCCATATCAGCAGTGTATTAATTTTGCATTTAGTTGAAGAGGAGAAATCCATGACCCAATTACTTCGCAACAGCAAATGGCATTTACTATGTATTTGTAAATACCAGGATTCGCTGTGACTTGGTACGTGCCTGTAATTCCTTGTTTTCAGATTGCTTTAATCTAGTCAATATAAGAAGACAGTTCATGTTACAAATATAGCATGGGCTAAAAAATAAATGTTTTATTTCATATGGCAGGTTAAAAAAACAGGACATGAGAATAATATTAAGATCCTGCAAAACCACAGGTCTTCTGGCATCAGACACAGAAGTAATGTGCTGTTTTGGACCAGTCTATAATCTGTCAACCGAGAGGTTCTCTGTTCTTCGCTGTTTTTTTACCTGGTTTGGTCAGTTGTGAGGGAATGTAACTTGCAGAAGGGAAGAGAGATACGCAAGCTTCACAAAAGCACTAGCATTTTTTATTATCCATGTGTCTCTATTGTTTCTGGGGTTTTTTTGAGGGATATTTTTACTGAAAGAATAAGAAACAGGCAATTTTGCAGTTTCAAACCATTTTGCTCATCGTTCAGTCTCCCTGATTGACTGTACTAAATTCTACTGGACTTTGCAGAAAGCAGGTGTTGGGGACTAAAAACGTGCCGTAGGCTAAACCAGATGTCTTCCTCAAATCAGTGGGAATATCACTGTGAAAAATGTATTGAATATGGCAAGGTCTTGGCTTCCTGAGAAGAGCTAGTGAGAAAAATCTATCTTTTCCCATGAGTTTCACCATTATTAAGAGGTCCTCATATGTTTCTATGTAGCAGTACTAACAAGCTAGTTGTGTTTTTATTCTGTCCAATCTCTGATTACATTCAGCCCTCAGGCAAATCTTTATACCCAGTAAGTCTTCTGTCATACTATAGCAATCTTTGTAGTAATAGATTGTAATGAAGATAAAGTTGATGGGTTCATGAGTGATTTATTATAAATTACTGTGCAGTAGTTTATTTTTTTTTTCCTCAACAATACTCCATGTATAGTGGAAGAATTACGTGAATATGGTCTCAGAGTAACCTTTCAGGGAAACAAGGAGGATAAAACAAGTCAACGGTGTCCTCTGCTCTTTGATGCCTTATCAGAAGGCTTGCGTGGAGATGGTGGGGTTATCTGCTTTGAATTCTGGAGGAATGCATTACAGTAGCACTCCAGCACAGGATGATACAGACCTGTGTAGAAACTGTACGTAAGTGGAAGAATACAAATCAGCCTCAAGATGAAAGCTCTTAAATCTGTTCTCTGCTTCTCATGCTGATTATCATGGCCCCAAGGCATAGTTACAGAAGAAAGATGCACTCAGGAGGGTTACTTCAGAATTTCCACAAATCATTGCTGATTATGTATGTGTATTTTTAAGTGTTTATAGATGGATGATTGATACGTTAACGATGTACCTTTCAGAATTGCATAAAGAGGAACAAGGCTTGACTTGCACGTGGATTTTCATTTTTTTTACCTTTTACAGTCCACGTGGCTCCTGTTCTATAAACAGTAGCTACTGTAATGCATTTAGGAAGGTTTTTATATGCGTATATACATGTATATGCATATTTTTGCCAGATAGGCACCTTGAAATTTTCCAGTCATTTTTATGAAATGCAATATAGCCTCTAAAGCTCATTCTGAAAGGATATCTATAATCAATTAACTGATTCTCTAGAGCAGCCTTAATACGTTGTTTTAATTAATGCCATGTTTGAAAGCAGAGCAAGCTGCTGCAGAACTCTTGCAGCAGTTACTGGGTGTTTTGCACCGCTGTTTTGCAGACAGTGTCTTTGTCTAGTCGTTAGCTGCGTGAACACTTTATGTACTACTGTTTCACCGTTCTAATTGTACCTGTAGGATCAAAAGGAAGAATGAAAAGAATGATATTTCCAGAAGAAATAAAGCGTACTGCAGTAAGCTTCCAAGTAAATAAGATGAGAACTGCTTACATTATTATAGCAAAACCAAGCAGATCAGTGTTTTGGGGCTACCAGAGACTTCTAAGGCCTGCTTGAGCAGAAATAACCTACTGCAAAACTGAAAACAAGAGATATGCACAGTGGGGAAAATAATATTCGGTGAGACTAGAAAATATAAGCAGTATTGGCATGTACTTATAGCAGAGGTGTCTATTTCAAGATCAAGCACCAGTGTAATCACTGTTGAGAGTACCCCTTTGATAAAAATAATAATTGTTCAGCTGTGATTTGATAAATCTACATTTATTGGTTAGCATTTCAGTGGGTCTCATTTGGCAGAATTTTATTACACTGTATCTGCTATACAGCTGTTGAAGCTCTTTACTAGAGTCAATAATTTACCCCGGCAAAACCTCTAGTTTTTGTATTTAAAAACCTTGTGGTGGGTTTTCATACTTCTGGTGTTTTTGCTATGGGAAAGATTTGTGCCATACCCACAGTTCTAAGTTGAGTTTGCGTAGTCATTAGCTATAGAACTTTTTATTTTTTTTATGATGATAAACAGAAATGAGTTAGTGTAGATAAATACTTTAGGTACAAATTATCCTGTTTGTCACTCTCTCGATATAGTTTATTTTCATGTAATGAAGGATTTAGCTTGTTGGAAGTTAATACTCCATTTTTCTGAGTTACTTTTTTTTAAGTAACTTAAGTACTTTTTTTTTTTACTGTTTCTGACTACATAGGAAAAACTTCATTTAGAAACACTGAAACTCTTCTGATTGTTTGGAGACCTCAGGGTGTTGGGGAAGATGAAAATGAGACATACTTGCATATGGTTTAAGATGGAAGACATTCAGTGGTTTTAAAGGGCAGTGATCTTTTCCCCATAAAAATGTATATGAATTTTCTAAATCTCTTCTGGTTGTCGAAGAATGGTATCTAGCAGTGTCAGCAGCAAATTTTGGAAACAAATCTACTGAAAATGAGATCAGAAAACAAACTATTTAGCTGTTGAAGATGCTAATTTTCATTAGTAATCTGGCATTTGAATTGCCCTTACAGGTGGATGTTTACTGAATAAATTTTTCTCTTTTTCCACAGTGTAACTTGATTTGTGTGTGTGGGAGGTTGGTTGGTTGTGTGTTTTTGGTTTAGGTGTTGGGTTTTAAAAAAATTTTTAATATTTTTCTGCTGTTTGGTATAAGGACCCAAAAGACAGGTGTGGGAAAATGAATGTATGAACTGAATGACACTGTTCTTGTTCTTGGACTGAGGGTTCATTTTTATATTTTCTTTGTGTAGAGCAAAATTTGCCACACTAACTACAGGGGTGCATTTGTCTATACCAAACTTTCATTTGACTGGGCTTTATAAAATGACGAAAATTCTTCTGTGGTTGAAACTTGGTTCCATCTTCAAAGAATTTTTTGGGGAAAAATGGAATGTTGAAATACTAAACTGCAAAGCAATCTAAATGAATTAAGGTACTTTATAAGAAGATTGAAAGCACATAGGAGGTGATGGTAAGACTGTTGCTGGTTTCAATCAGCTTGGCTCAGGCTTTTATATTCTTCCATAGTTCAAAACCAGACTTTCCTGAAAACGTTGCAGTGTAGCAGTCTGTGAGCAGAAGTGCATTGGACGGCTGCAGGCCATGGTGGTGCTGGGCACGGTGTGCGTCGTCCCGCTCGGCGCTTGCGCCGTGTTGGCGCGGAGGAGGATCCTTGCCGTGCATGAAGACCTGTGCTACGCGTTAGCCAGCCCAGGGCAGCCGGCCAGTCCGCACCCTGCCAGGCTGCGATTACATGACAGCCGTGCTTCTCCCTGTCAGTTTGCTGAAGCCGTTCCCTTCTGTCACCCCGTGCCTTTTGAGAAGTAACTTGCTGCATGGCTGTTTCAGCAGTAACTTGTTGTCCCTCCTGCTGCCGCTCGTTCTGATGAGTTTCCCAGGCGTGTTGGTTTTGGGGCTGCTCATGTCTGTGCATCAGGTGGAAGCTGTCGCTGTTTCAGACCGACTGACCAGCCCGTGGAAGGAAGTGACAGGACCTCTTGTCCATGTGTAGCTGATGTGGAAATCGACTCAACAAGCGGTCTGAACAGCCTGAGTATGTCATGAGAGTGATTAAATTCCTGCTGTGTATAATAATTGCTATATTGATAGAATAATGGAGTAAGTGAATTTGTGTTTAATCTGCTGTATCAACCTGGAAAAAAAAAAGTGCTTTGGGAATGAGAGTATTTTTGTACTTATATTTAATTTGATACTACTCTTAGTAAATGGGTCAGTGATCTGAGGTATTGTATTTTTGGCATTAAGAAAGTGCTGTATGCTCCAAAATACATTAGCTTTTCTTCCTGTGAAAATCATTCCACTTTGTTTTCCCTGGCTTCAAGATGATGAAATTAGTTTGTGGCTTGCCTTTTTTTTTTTTTTTTTTTTTTTGAGATGGGCAAAATTTTGGTTTGGCACAGGCAGGAAAGAACGTGAAGTAACATCCAAGCTGCTCTTTGAAAATACACAAATAAATTGGAGAATAATAATATGCTGCTCAAACGGTTTGATCTCGGTGAGGCTCTGGTAGATCCAGCAGAGCCTGGGTTGTGCTAACATGAGTTTTCCAGCGTCCTATTCTGCATCTGTTGAAAACATTGATCACTTTAAAGTGAGTTCTGTGGGAGCTGACTTGGAGAAGAACATTGATTAGATTTTGGTGGGATGAGGGAAAGTTTGTTTAATGCTTCATGCACAATTATGTAGACCAAGGAGTTCAGGCGTCTCAGAAATAATTTCCAGATCAGTACCAACAAATACCAGCTTTGCTGAAATATCTGAATGCCTTGGAGATTTATCCTGCCCTGAAATGAAATAGAACTGGGTAATTTTGAGCTAGATGCATTGAAAATTCCTTCCAGGCTATTAGAATTAACATGTTTTGTCAAAACAAAAATGCTGAGATTAAATGATGTGGTTTTATCCTCATTTGGGACTTGAGACTTCTTTGGAATAAACAGTATTTCAAAATAAGAAATAGCATTTAAAATAGCATAGGGCAGGCGTGAAGATCCAAAGCTGAAGAAAACAAGCTTAAGCCAAAACCTGGTACTGTTAAGGCAGAGCAGTTATGTGGGCAGCTGGAAGACAGAAAGTACAGGCAGTTCTCCAGGGCAGGGCTGCACGGCGGAGCTGGGAGCGCGGAGCTTCCAGCAGCCGGCAGAGCCGGGTGCGCACCAGGCAGCTTTGGCTGCTTGGCCTTCCGAGCTGCTGCTGCTTGCTGGCCCTCACCCCACCCCTCCTGTGTGTTTCACCAGGAAGACGCCTGTTCTGTTGCATAAATGTAAGCCAGCCGAGAAGTGCTGCCTTGGTTTTTAGAGGCCACTTTAACTGCCTGACCCTGGCATTTGCACGGACAGAAGATTCATGCCTTAAGTAGGGGCTGCTAGTGTACTAATTATGTAGTGATGGCAGTCTCTGTGTAATAGCAATTTTCACTCAATTACTCAGTGCACAGTGTCACTATTATAACCCAATTAATTTTAAATAACATTCTAATTTAAAAGAAGGCAATATGTTGCATTTCCGCAAGTTATCTATAGTGTTATGATGGCTAATTTAGCTAACTCTCTTTAGAGTTGCATTATACAGTGATGCAAACAAACCAGTGAAAAATAGCGTGACAAAAAATGACTGCGTCTTTCTGGTGCCGAAAGCTTCTGAGGTTGTGCGTTGTACGGCTTTCTCAGGATCTGTCTTGATAAGATGCAAGACTGTAGAGGACGTTTTAAGCCAATATTTAATTGGAGGGTGGTGTTCTGCTATACCTATAGTTTAAGGTGTACATAAAAGAAAACTACCAACTAAGGTTAGCAGACCATTAAATGAAAATTCAATGTTCAATTTCCATTGGTGATTTAGAATTACATTTCACTCATAATGAACAGGGTTTTAACTAAAGGTCTTTCCTGAAGAGAGAAGAATAGAGTCATGATGAATATTAACAATAGGCTGCTACTTTACAGCTTCATTTTGTCTATGGGAATTGTAAGCTTATGGTGTAAAATTTAAGTAAACAAAATATATAGGTCAAAACAGTGGACTAGATTCTTTTAAATGGAGGGGGAAAAAAAGGTTTGTATCACTGATACAAGCTTACCCATTTTATGCATCAAACAGAATCTGATTTTGGCCTGAGTGTGAGGCATTTGTTAAGGTAGCGGTGGCTGAGCAGGCTCCCCGCTGTTGCCTGGCTCTGCATCCAGGTGGTGATGTGCGCACCAGGTAAGCCCAGATACCCCAAGGAGCATGTGTCTGTAACAGCTGGAGGAAAAGGGACAATAAGTATTGGTTTGGGAGGAAAGCTGTTCCTTCAGCCTTTGGTGAAAGCAGAGGATTGCCAGCCCTGGCAGCTCTGCTGTATCTATGACTCTGACACGGGGCTTTGGGGTGAGCACGGTTACTGCCATGAGAGCGAGTGTCTTCCCTTAGGAAAAAGCAAAGACCACTTGACAGCCTGTGGCTATGCAGAGATTAATTGGGAAGTGAGCAGACTGCTAACCTTATGCCTGGCCTTGATGTAAGCAGCAATGACAACCTCTTTACTCCCAGATTTTGCTGTCACTTGGTGGTGAGGTTTCCATCTGGACTCCATGAAGAGTTTTTAGATTTAAACTGACTGACTGGAAGAATTTGGAGGAATAACTCCATTTGCAGCACTCCAAATTGCACAGAGATATTACCTGGTAAACTATTTAAGAAATGCTTATAAATGTGGGTTATTTGTCATTGTTTGACTAGAAGAAAACACCTCACCTGTTTTCCACCCACAGGATTTGCTTTCCATTATTACTTTTAAAATTATTTCCATGCTAAGGTTGCGTGATTTTTCTGTTAGGATGTGTTGGTTCTGTTATCAAACTTCCCTTCAGTTGGGAAATAGAAAACCGAGGGGTTTTATAGCTGCTATACAAGGATCCATGTCTTATCTCCCGGATCTCTCTTATAAGGGTTTTCTGTAGCACCCATCGCTGCAGTATGTAAGTGTTTAACTGGCACTGTGATGATTTAGTCATTTCAAGAAAGAGGTAGAAGCAAACGTGTTTAAAGTATACCCAATGGACAGAGAGTCAGATACTCATTAACAATATCTTCAAACCATAATCAGTTAGCCTCGGAGAACATGTTTTATCTTGCTCTCAGCCAACCTTTCTGCCCGCAAGTGATTTGCTCTCTTATTGAACAAAGTTGGTAGCAGAATGGATAATAACAAGTCTGAAAATGCTCTGTGGTCTTGAAAGTAAAAAAACAACCCAAAACACCAAACCCTGGGCTCAGGGACAGCAAACCTGGAGTTTAGGGCAGAAAGTCAAGAACATTAAAAGGTCAGGGCTATTGAAAGTTACAGCATTGAGGTTATGTCATTGGATAATAATCTTTACTGTAAGAGAAAAGGTAGGAAAATATACGTGGGGCCCTTCCATTTGCTTTCTCTAATGCAGAAATCTGTTTACCCCATTTACCATTTCTTAATTGTAAAAGATAGCTCACCTCAGCGATTATTGTGGGGAAACAGTGATTAGAGGAAAATATAACACACAGTGTGAACGTCTGCTGCTGTCATAATCAAAGCATCACTACAACTTGGCTGTAATATTTTTGGTTTTGATAATGTTGTAAGATATTTGCAGAAAGAAGATACAGGAATAAGCAAAGATTGACAGTGTGAGCAGTTACTGACCTCGTGAAATAGGCGTATGGTTAGTGGCTGCATACGGATTGTGATACTGCTTCTACTTTATAAACCCCCTCTTGGCTTGCACTCCTGCACTCTTGTGCTTCTCTCTTGAGAATTAAATTTTGGTATGTTTCAGGATTATTTCTTTTTATAATTATCTTTTATAGTTCCAGCATCAAAATGGCTCATTAAGTGGTGAGTTCTCTCTAAATTGTGTGCTGTAGGAGCGCACCGATGCAAGGGAACCTTGTGTGGGTATGCGGCTAGTGGGGTGGGTACCAGGGCTATATCCTTCCAGCTTGCCAGGCGAAAGAGAAGCTGGCACTTTATGCACGGGAGATGACCGCTTGTTACATTTTCCAGACAGTATGTATCAGGCAGAGTTGTTCTTCAGTCTCATTACAAAGTTGCAGACCCAATCTAAAAGGAACCACCTCGATCTCCTTTTCTCCCCTGTTGTGTTCAGTGCACAGTTGGTGTTTGTTTAGTTATATTTACTCATTTACAGGTTTGAATAACATGCTAACCATCTAATTTATATCTGAATTTATTACATGTAATAGGGTTTACATGGAAAATTTTGTACAGCCACCGCTGGATGTTTCTCTTTCCTTAGCTTGATAATTTATCTCCAGTATATTGTTACATTTTCATGAGAAACCTAATGATAGCACAACACACTTTTAACAACAAATTCCTTGATTTTGCTATTTAAAATTTATATTTAAGAGTTCTATTTTCCCACTTTAAATAATGAACAGTAAATGAAGGCATATACGTCTTTCTCCTGTGATGTTTAATGGGCATGGTTATCAAGTTATCTTTAAAAATTGTTTGTGACAGAGCATGAATTAGAGTCAAACTTATTAAGTAGGAGGTGGATTTGTGGTCATAAACTGTTATTGAGGGAGAAAAACTATTCAGAGTGGAATTGCACTATCCATGAGTGAAAGCTAAAGGGTTTCCTGAAGGATATACTTGGATTTCACCAAAGGAAGACTGACTCAGGGCAACTTAAAGGTGAGATGTAGACATACTGTACCTGAAGTGTATAGTCAGCATTCCTTCCTGCATCACTTTAGGGGAGGCACAGGGTGGTGTGTGGGGTGTGTGGTGGGTTTTTGGTTTGTTTTATTTTTAATCTAAATCTGGCAGCTCAGAACTAACCCCACTGCCACAGAAGAGGAGAACCCTTTGTGTGGAAAGGGCTGCATATGGCCAAGCTACAACCCCTGTATGACTCCAGCATTGGTTAACTGGAAGTTGGATGGAGTTGTGCTTACTTCTTGACTATATTGTTTGAGTGAAGTTTGACAGTACTTAGTTAATGTGTACCAGTACTGCACTTGACCTAAGATTGATTTTTTTTTTTTTTTTTTAAGAGAGTATTGAACACTGCTCTTTAATTTGGTGCAAGCATCTTTAAAAATACTGAATTGGTACTATCCCCTTTAACTAAGATTGTTGAAATTTCAGCTTTGTGATAGACGTGTCTAGTTTTGTTCCGTGTCTGAATTTTAACTGAAACGTGACAGTTATTGACTTTAATATGACTTAGCTCTCTCTTCAATCCCAAGCTTTAGGTATTCATGTTAATTAAAATGCATACTAATGACAAACTGGTGAATAGTTACAATGTAAAATGTCAATTATCCTATTTTTGAATGCATTTGAAATAATAAATGAATTCATCAAGCCACGAGTCTCCAACTAAACAGATGTCTGTGATGTAGATGGATAGGAAGAGTTAGTGCCATAATTCCTACAAACATTTGTCAAGCCTCTAAAGATGTCTCTACCTTAGCTATTAAGTCTGTTAAGGCTTAAGACTTGTCCACAGACAAAGCAGGCTTGGCTGTCTCTCTGCATGCCAGTGTTGCTCTGCGAGATGTCAGCGGGCTGTTGGTCTTTGGTGCAGCGTGCTGAAGGAGATGCTGCTTTAGTACTTCAAGCTGCTCCTGGGGTACAGAGAGGCACAGAAACTGGCCGTTAGTTGTAAGTTCAGGCCCCCATGTAGTAATGGGATATTTGAGGTTTGTGGGCTTTTAGTTTTTATTTCTTTAAACTATTGTTCTATCTAAAGTACTAGGTAGTGCTAATGATGGTTTCTTTCTTTCACAGTCAAAAGAACTGAAGTGTTTTTAATACGGCAGAGATAAAAACGAGTAACTGCAGGAGTGACTTCTGAAGTGAGGAAGTTCTCTCTTTTGGTCAGTCTCAACCAGCAGGCGGATAGGAAACGCTCGCCCTTTGAGCAATTTGGGATACATTTACAGGCATTTGATCTCTGCTGAACTGGTGTAACCATATGAAACCTCTTCTATTATTAACTCTGTCTGCTTCAAATAATTCAGGACCAGCGATGTCAAGCCACTTTGTGATACAGCTTGCCTACAGTATTAAATTTTCAGCAGCTGCATTTTAATTGGGTGACAGTTCAAAAGCATAGTGTTGGCTTGTGTTTAAGGAATCCAGATTTGACTGCTTTAGAACTACCTTGCACTTGGAAATGCACCGACACATCCAGGCTGTGATCAGATAGTCTAGATGCATTTTCTTGCCCAGCTAATACAATCTGTAGCTTCAGCAACTAAGAGCAGGCTGCCTGTCTAATGCGCAAGAATTAAGGCAAGCATACGTATGTATATACGATTAATATATTGAAGTGTTGTGCTATTAATACCAGAATTTTGTGAGATTTAGGGATGGGTGAGATGATGTCAAAAGCAACTTTCAGCTAGAAATAATAGTGATTGGAAATGAGTATTTCCACATTGATTTCTTTTTAGCAGGATTCTATTTCCAAATTGATGAATGCTTTCAATTGTTTAAACGGTTGGCTTTCTTTTACTCCAGAGGCTTTCAGACACAGTTGTATCCATTCAGGGTTTGGAAAATGTTTAGAAATACAGGGCATAACAAAAGACTGTCTCTTTATGAAAATAGGCAGAATTTTGGCTCATGTCTTTATATACAGACCATGTTATAATCGCGTGTAGGACTCATAAACCTAGCAGAGTGCTTTTAATTAAGTCCTGGCTGGTATGCTAAAGGGAAAGCACTGCAGGTAAAATAAAGAGCACATAGTGCATGTCACGCTGAAGAGCAATGGGACAGTGCAGAAGGAAGCAGCATTTTTTTGTCTTCTGACCCCACATCTGATATGTGCAGACCTGCTATCAAATCATAACTTAAGAGTAGCTTCAAGCGAAATGTGTAGGTGCGCATACACACATCATAATTCCTTAGGCTAAAGTTAAGATGCGTTAACATATGCACTGTTTGTCCTTAAAAATTAAAACATGTTGTGTGAACAGTGTACCCCAGGTGCTGTTCTTAGTTAAATGCTCAGTGAATGATGTAGGTAACTATGTTGTTTAGAAACCTTAACTATCTTTGGAGTAACAGTTGTGCTTTTTACAGTTGTTTTTTGTAAGGGAAATGTTTGTATAGCACTCAAAGTCCCTCATGTTTAAAGTTGTGCTTTCAGCAGTAGGTGGAAACACAATTAGTTCATTAATTTGCTGGTGTTAGTTAAGCTGCAGTTGTGAAGAAGATGGAGGAATTGAGAATCAGGGGAAGATGACATATGGTGACACTGGGAAGAGAAAGTGGAAGTGTTTGCACTCTCAGAAAAGGATCCTGCCAGGAATGTTAAGTATAAAGTCTAAAATATTGGTGGCTCTCAACTAACATGTAGAAATGTTCTTGATCTTTGAGGTTTTCTTCTGCTTCATTTATGTGCTGTGTCTCCAGTTGTCTGATATCTGAGAAAAAGCAACTGCCAGAAGTCAATGATTAAGGCAACAGAAGTTTTGGTTAGGTCTTTGAAATCTCTGCTTTGCAGTAAGGGATCCCTACTGATGAACTCCCCTGTATAATATGTGACTGTGAAGCCTATACCATGTAATTCATCTGTCCTCATCTACTTGTATGAAAAGGTTCACAATCTCTTTCTGTGAGAAGTCATAGCAAGCATAAATTTCACCCATTCCTTTAAAAAAAAAAAAAAGTCTGAGCCAGACATACAAAAAGGAAAACTAGAAGTAGTCTGATTTTAACTAACTGACCTTTACTAGGACTTGACAAAGTGTCTCACAGCACTTTGTGGGACGTAGAAAGAGTGCAAAGACTACTGTGCTTCATTAAAAATGGATGAACACGATTTATTTTGCATATATGGTCATAATCTACTGTTCGATGAATAACTGGGATTTTACACACTTAATGCATGGAACTGGATTTCTATTTTGCATTTACTGATACAAATGTATATATTCTTAAAGAATCCGTCACCATCTTTTCAACTGCGTAACTGAGTTGTTACTGAGCCCACAGACTGCGTGTGCCTCTGCAGGATTGCCTCTGCAGTGCTGTCCTGTTCTCATTGCTGGACCATAGCTGGATGTCAGGTTCTGGGACCATTTGACATTGCTGTGTGAGCTGACTAGCAAACACAGTCCAGCTCTGCTCCAAGCATTGTAGGGTGTCAGTGAATCTAACCTGTTGTGAATTAGGTTCTTTTAACAAAGTTGTTCTTTCAGCCACCCCCAACCTCCCAAATACCCACCAAAAAACCACAACAAGCCACTAAGTATGTGAGGCTGTAGAAGGATGTGCTTATATCTGTCATATTACTTCTACTCACTGAAATGTCTTTGTGCCTCAAGCAACTGGAAATTAGCAGTTTTGAAGTTCAAGTATTGGGTTTTGTACTTGGCAGGTAAGCAGCATTAACTAGTACAGCACTGGTGTAGCAGGCTTTTACCAATTTCTGCCTCATCATGAAAGGAGCATCTTCCTGCTGTAGAACTACTGTTCCTGTAAGACTGTTGGCCAGATGTAATGTAGACACTTGCCAGAAAATAACAAAAACATGGATATCGAAGTTTTAGTTTCTCAATCAAAAGGCGAAAGCACAGTTCTAGATATCTGGGTGGCCAAATGTGTTAACTGTCTGGGCATTCAGGAGCGGAGACTGCTCCGTGCTGGTCCATGCCTGAGAAAGCCCTGCTATGATTGTCAGTGGAGGGATTACCTCAGTTTCGGGTTCAGAGGTCAAAACCATTCCAGTCTCAACAAGCATATTGGGGCTCAAGAGGTCTGAACCACCTGATTTCTGTCCATGAGGGAAGGTCTTGGCTCGTGGTGTCAGTCATCACTGGAATCCCCTTGGAGCTGGTTTTTCTTTATATCTCTCAAGTTGTTCTAATACTGAAGCCTGTGCTCAACTAGAAAGCAACACAGAGCTGGAAGGCAGTTTAGCACAGTGAATAAAACGCACGTTAGGGTTGTAACAAAACAAAATGTTCTAGCGCTACTGTTGGCCACCTGAATGTGGGTGAGGCCATTTATTTATGGGCAAGCCGCTTGGGTCACTTTTGTTTTTACAGCAAGAGGATCTTGACACTGGCTTTCCTTGCAATAGGTTTTCAGCTCTAATTATGAAAATGTTATAGGAGCTCAAAGTTATTTATTGCCTGCATATTAGTAACAAAATTAATGAATTATACAGTGATAAGTGATGATTATAAGGCTGTTCATGGAGTTTGGGAGAAATTAAAATATGTATGTGACTAAGGTCTTTTGGTGAATTCTCATCTTATTAGACATGTTAAAGAACTGCATTATATTAGTAATATGAAATGAAACAGTTTCTTTAGGTCTGAAAGCCCTTAAGACTATATAAAACAAGGTGGAGTGCCTCACCTCTGCAGATTTCAGGCCAGTTTGCAATGCTTTGTATTTATCACAGGACAGTTAACACAAACCCTTTGCTTGAGGGTTGTTGGTTTTTTTGGGTTTGGTTTTATTTTGTTTTGTTTTTGTTGGTTGATTGGTTTGTTTGGTTTTGGTTTTTTTGTGCAAAGGCATAAAGTGATTTTCTTTTCCAGTCTTTTAAATTAAACAATTACAGACATTAGAAAGTGCAGCTGAACAGCTTAACAGTTTATCTTAATGCTTACTATCTCAGAAAAGGATTTAATCTGCTAGAGAAGAAAAAAATGTTATTTATCCTTGTGTTTTTGTGTATTGGCTGATCCCACCCACATTCCTTAGAAAAACTCTGAGCAGTATAACGTTGGCTCTCAAGTTTTGCTGTTCGCTCACTTGAATGTTGTAGCCAAACACTGACTGAAGATGCTTTCAAAACTGAAGACTATCAGTGGGTGGCCTCATAGTGTAGCTCTGCAAGCGAGATGCACCTCTCTGAGCAGAGCGAGCACCAACCCCACACACTGTTAGTCCAGGTTTCCAAGAGCCTTCCTCCTGCCCCGTCACACTTCCCTCCTCCTTTTGCTGGCTCTGATCAGAGGTGATTCTCCATTATCACACAAGCTGTACTTGTTTTTCTTTGCTCTGGATGCGAAGGGATTGAGTTATAACAAAAAGCTGAATTTTATTTAATTTTAAATATCTGATTTTGCTGAAAATGGTGGCATGACCTGTTCCATTCACGCTCACTTCAGGCAGTAGAAGGTTTAAATGCATAGGTAATGGCTTGCTGTACTGATCCCGTTTTTCATACAGGTTGTAGCATATAATTATTGTTGTTCAGTCTTTCCAAGGGAGTGTTCACAATTACTTTAAGTGATTCCCCTCCGCTCCCTCGTTTGTTTTGTTCATGGGCTTCAGTGCTTCTCTAAATGTTGACAGCGCACAGCCTTTCCACAGGTGACATGAACGTTGCTTGCTGTGCCCCGAGAGCTGGTGCCACAGCAGGAGTCAGAGCGTAGACAAGTCCAAACATGCAATGCAGGAAACTTAAACCTTACCGAGTTGCCAGGGAGGAAGCAGGTGGTTATCAATTACTGTTTCTGTTTGTTGCTGTTTTCAAATAAAGCCTTTTTTTAATCCCTTCCCAGAATATATCTCAAGGAATATTCTAGTTTGGTAGTTGCACTGAAATCAAATTAATCTGCTTGTTTATTTTAATCTCTATTGCACTCCCAATATAAATTGGGAAGAAAGGGAAGGCTGTTCAGAACTGAAGGTAACAACAGCTCGATTGCACTCTACCCTTTGGACAAACTAGACTAGTCTGTACTTTGAATGTCCAGTTCTT
Organism: Phoenicopterus ruber ruber; assembly: GCA_009819775.1. NCBI lineage: Eukaryota > Metazoa > Chordata > Aves > Phoenicopteriformes > Phoenicopteridae > Phoenicopterus > Phoenicopterus ruber. Next base: position 14,077,646 of record CM020227.1, read on the forward strand.
TTGAAGCCTGCATTTAGCAGCAAAAACGATTTAAAGACAGCATGTTTTGGTCAGCGTGTTTTGGCAGCCATTCATACTTAAGTTACCTCTTACTAGAGTCTAGAGGAAGAAAGTTAATTTTCCTTCAAATACGGTTAACTACTTTGTCATAATAAATCAACTCATCTCTTGTATGTGTTAAGAAATACAGATGTTAAGTTTGAATAGCATTGTTTATTTTTACGTAAGAAATATGGATAAGAATATAAATAAGAAAATGTATGTAAGAAAGCATTCCTTACCTATTTCATTTCTTGTTATCTCTAAACTATGGGAGATAAACCAAAAATTTCCTCAATCATCATGGTGTTTCTGCCTCAGTAATTTCACCTAATAAACCTTCCTCTGCACTTACCATCTCTGAACAAGAAATTGCTTTGAGCTATTAATTATACTCCCCCCCCGTTCTCTCTCTTTGTTCTATTATCTCTGTAGGGCAGCAAATAGTAGTTCAGATAGATGTGTTCTTTACCATTTAAAATGTTATAAGATTCAGTGTTTATTGAAACCATCTCTTTTGTTAAGGTATGTAATGTTAGATTATTTAGTATTGGCCAGCAGGCTCGGGAGGTACTGGGAAGGGAGGGTGCAGGCGGTGTGATTGCATAAGTTCTTAAGAAACTTAACTGAAAAAGGGCTCTCCCCTGTTAACTTTGACCTATGTGGGTCCTGTTACCTCGGTTTGTAATGGATATCCTCTGCGAAGTCTCATTGATGTGGTTTAAAACGTCTAAAGCCAATTGCCAGCTCTGCCATTCGCTCCAGGTTACAGCCTCTTTGCAGGGTGGTAGTCAGGGACCTTCCCTTGTGCCTCAGCTTCCCCAGGTTTCATGGTATTTTATTAAGCTGGACTCTAGATGACAGTAGAGATACAGGGGCACCTACAATTAGTAATGTCTTCAGCTTGAGAACGCCTGTCAAGGCTGTCGGATATTTTGCTCCTAGCTGAATTTTGGCATTATGTTTGTGCCACCCAGAATCTGTCTTAAACGACTATGTTTTAATTTTGCCTCCAGTGATGCAGACGTGTTTGTTTCCTCTTCATTTATAGTGCTTCCAGTCAATAATCTTTGCTTCTGTTCTTGTATTCAATACGGGGTGTTGTCTCCCGACCACTGATCACTTTCTTTCTTAATTTGAAAGCTGAATTCCGGATGTCAGCATGCAGAGGGAGGAAAGACATTGCTACACTTGGTGGTTATAAGTTAATGTACATAGGAAGAAATTCTAGTAGAAAGGTGAAAACAAGTATGCCAGTATCTAGAGGAATCTGTTGTCTATTTCAGAACTGAAGTTCTGTCTTTGCTGATGCCTATAATATAATTTCATTGAATTCATTGTAGCTATAATTTCACTATGGCTTGCACAGTAAGTCTCTAAGGAAAGTACAAAGTTGTATGGTCAGCTTTGAATTTTCAGGTTACAATATCTGAGAGGATGGGCACAAGCACACAAGGGCTGTGCTTGATGAAGAGGGTCTTGAGTCGTGATGGTTACTGCTGATTCCCTTTGGAATTTTGTTCAAATTGTGAAGCAGCTGTAAAGTTTCAGCCTTAATGTGCACAACCTGGAGAATTTCAGTCTGAAAATACAGTACATGGTTATCGAAAACTGGTTCTAGGAATCATAAAATTCTTTTGCTATGTCTTGACAAAAATGATAAGATTTCCAAATGCATTAGTGCTTTCTAAATTGAGATCTTAATCTAGCAATATTATGAAGATGATTTTAAAAAAAGAAAAGATTGAGTAACAGTTACATTTCCTTGGATTTATCTCTTATTTAATATTGTAGCAGCCAAAACTTTTATGTCAGAGGATCCTAAAACTAAGTAATTGTTAGAATTAATCACAAAAGAAGTTGTCGTGCCTACCAAGCACCCAGAACCAATCAGTCGCATTTCAATCTTTCTCAGGTTTAAATCTCATAAAATTGTCAGCCATCCATGCTTAGTATCCTACAGCCTGTTAGCACCGCTGCAGTGCCAGCAGCGCGAGATAGCACTGCTCTAGCTGCACGTTACCTGCCTGCTAGGGAAACCGTATCCTGGAAATGGGAACTGATCACTTGTTTAACGTTGTATTTGTTCAGAAATATGTGCCGTATGCTCATCAGCTCTCCTGTCAAACTCTTTAGAAGCTTGTCTATAAATTAAGTGGGTTTAGTTTTCCTTTTGCCTTTTGAGGGCTTAGTTCATAAGTGGGTCAGTTGTCCCTGGGGAAATTAGAACACAAGCAAGAAACCGCGGAAGAGGCAGGGGTTGAGTGCAGGACTGACCCAGGAGGTCAGGGGCCCTCAGGAGATGGCAGAGGGAAAGCCGTGGGGGCTGCGGGGGTGCTGGGAGCAGGAGAGCTGAAAGGGCAGCAAATGAATTGAGGCCCAAGGAAATCTGCCAGGGGAACAGCGGAGAGGGAGGAAGTTGTTCAGCGTCTTAGGGCTGTAACTTTTTGTGTGTGGCTATCTACCCAGCTGTGAGATGCATGGCGAGAGGAGAAATTAGCTCGGCAGTTGTTTTGTGTGTTGTTTCATTACTATTTGCAACAGTCACTACAGAAAATATCTTGAGCAGGTTGATTAGGATGTCAGGTGTGTAGACTCTTCCTATCTACCAGAATTCCTTCGTGCCATTTTAAAGTTAGACTTTTTATCTGCTGCATTGCTGTGGGCTCACTGGTCCAAAACTCCCAGGAAAGAGATGTTAGCACTTACGTGTATTGGATTCCTGTTCCTGTGCGTTCTCCCATCCATACAGAGTACTCCTGCCTAAGCACCTGGTGATACTACAGATTGATTCTCTGAAGCACCTTTCAAATGTAGTCCCAAAAGAACTTCTGACTGGATAGATATAGCGTTCCAGGATCTCTCATTCCTTCAGGTTTCTTTGTCAAAACAGGTAGTGTCCTCTCTAAAAATAAAAATCTTTGGCAATTTTTATTATAGAATATAATGCGTGGTACGCTAGCTCTTATTTAAGACTTCCTGATAACGGCATTGCTGACACCCCCCCTGCCCAAACCTAAGCCTCCAAAACCACAACCTCCTGAAATATCTCTCAAAAATTCTGTCAATATATATTTTTATGCCTGTGTTGCTTTGTGTTTGATGTGTGCTCAGTCACAAGATTGTTCAGGGATCAGCCCTAGTGAAAATAATTTGGAGGTCCATGTAGCTTGTACATTGTACGTAGGGTGCAGAGCACCTTCTGTTTTCTGTAGTCCTTGTTCTGTCAACTTTTTCTCGTTCTTTATTTTTCCCAGTAATTTTACCTTCCCTAAATCCTCATGGATTACAACTACCGATGCAGATCTAATCAGTGTTTTAGTGAGAAAATAATGAAAGCAGTGTTGCAGAGCTTACAGGAGATCACTAGCCTGACAGTCACCGTAGTAAGAGTATGAGGAGAGGTTCCTCCTCATTTCAAAAGAGATTTCTTGTGAGGAGTAGTGTTTCACCTAATTAAGAGAATATGTTTAAAAGAGTAAATGTGCTTCAAAGCATCCCCCAGAGGAGTCTGCAGAGACGCATGTTGGCCATTCTCTAGCTGGATCAAAGTGGCACAGAGACATTAGGCAGGTTTCTCCCTTTTATCTGGTTATTCTCTATTGGTGCAACAGATCTTGCCCTGTTAGAGCACGAGCAGCCTTTGCTGCAGTGGTTCAACTGTGTCCAAAGCTGAGTTGTTAGACAATACAGAGAGAACAATGAATTATCTGCTATGCAACTGCAACAGTTGGCCTGAAAATTAAGAAATAAATGATAAATTAAATAAAAGGAGATCCTAATTTTGTTATGGGGATAAGAGGATCTTACTGCAGCAAAATTTGCCAAACCCATCAAGTAACAGAGTGAATACGACCAAGAATTCTGATCTGTTAGGGTCACCAGTACTGTTGCTAACCAGAGACATGGACTTGTGGAAGTAGTTTGTATCTTTCCATAGCGTTTTACAGTTAAAAGGTGCTCTCTTTCCTTATTCCTGCCAGGTTTTGTTTAGTAGACCTAAGTAGTTGCTGTGTGGATGTCGCTACACTTGCAGTGCTATCTTCATCTAAGTTTTGCATTTCTCCTTGGAGTTTTGAGTGACAGGTTGAACAATTGAAAACAACAAATTTCAAGACTCTTTTGCCCTCCTTCAAAGTTGTGTTAAAATACTTTGTTATTTATATTTAATCTGCTTTCTTTGGGTTTTGATTTAATGTAATGGCTTTTTGAAATTTAGAGGGTGTAGAACCACATACTTTCACTTGGACAGAAATTGAAAATGTAATAATGCTGTGAACTCCTGGATCTTACTGATTCTTTGTGTGTAGGGGTGACTCACCTTCTGAATGGTTCCAGAGAGCAGCCGTCATATGCAAGAGCTGTATCTGTAAGACCGTAGCGCAATGCAACCTAAAAATTAGGCTTTAAAAATTGGCACCAGCGATATGTCTAAATCTATCCGTCTTTTACCATTGTGGTCCGTCTAGTTTTCTGCTGTTCCCCCTTTGCACTATTTTAATAGATCTTCATTGCTTTAATACAATATTGCTAACAGTACAAACAATGTTACATGGTTTTGTTTAGCTTGGGATATGCCTTTTTCTGCTGGATTGCTCATTTTTGTGTTTTCCCCTGTTGTTAACAAATGGTTTTCCAGCTTGATGATGCATCAAGTTTGAGCAGCTCGTTTCAAACTGTTATAACATCCCATCTGACCTACGAAGATGATGGCTCCTGAAGTACAACAAGCACTTCACTGGCTTTCTGAAAAGATTTTTTGGGATTAATTCAGTGGTTTGGTTTTTTTGAAAAGTGGGTTTATTTCTAAGCTTTTTCTTAAGGTATACTTAGCATATACACAGTATACTACAAAGTATATAAAATCTATCAAGAGAACTTTCCAGGAAACTTCCAATTAAAAAAAAAAAAAGCTACTGAAATATTCGTCATATGTGACTTGGAATATCGTGTGAATAACGGACAGAGACTGTACCAGCAGGTATTCTTTAAAATAACTTAATAAAGTAGCAACTGATAACATTGTGTGATGTTACTTCTGGGAATAGTTGCAAGCAGCAGCAATGTTGATTAGCTGGCCCTTTGCCTTTCTAGTGCCGAATTACTAAAATCATAGTGAAACTGTTGCATTAAGTACACGTAATATCTAAGAATAAAAATGAGAATTATTATTTTTTGTCTGGAGAAAGTGCAAGTCAAACTTTTCCCACGTTTTCACTGAGACTTCAGTTTCATCTGTTTGTGGATCTGTTTTATATAGGTCCTCTGTGTGTGTATATTTTGCTAATTTGCAGAAGACTGAAAAATATGTGATCAAAATAGGGGAAAGTGTCCATGATACATGAATGCACACAGGTAAGATATTTATTAAAATGAAAACGTGCGCTGCTAGTAGAAGAGAGCATAAATCTAAGCTGCATCTTGGAATCTTAGAAAAGCCAGGATACGTATTCTGGGTCTTGTCTCAGTTTTTGACATAAATCAGAACTACAAGGAACCAAATTTTGCAACTTTTTTTTTTCTTTAAGAAACAGTAATCATCTTAAATTCAAAGGCAAATTCCGGTCCCGTAGCTTTTAAAACTGCATTTTAGTATTGATTTTTGTTTTATTTTGCTTTATAGACTTTAACAAACCTAGGAATACAGCTGTTGCAGATCTTACCCTACAGGATTAGCTATAAGGGAAATAGTTTGGGTTGGGTTTTTTTGTCTCGTTAATGTGGTTTGTTGTTTCTGTTGGCATGGAAATAGTATCGTCAGAAGTGGAGGGTTTTTTTGGGCAACAGTCATAATGTACAGTGGAAACTGAGCTGTAGCAGGTAAGAAGTCTGTGTGTCCAATTTCAAGACCCATGCCTTGGCGCAGTGTTATGCGGACTGCTCCGTGAGCCCTCCGTGGTGGCCCCAGTGTAGCCTAAATGTGCCAATTGGAATCTTGTAGATTTTCTGGGCTGTAGATGGTTATGCTGAAAATATGGATCCTGGAGAAATCAGATGTCTGTACCTAAAATCATATACTTAACTCTGTTTATTTTCCTAAATCCCATAGTTCCTACTTGAGGAAGTAGTAGGAATTACTATTTTTGTATTTTGACAGTTATATTTAATAGTGTTCTAAAGCTTATGTTTCTTACCACAAGGCTGTTTGTTTAGGGAAAACCGAAACTTCCGATTCCATATTCTGCTAAATTGATTGTGTTTGTTTAAGGTATGTGTAGCATATCTGGTATGTACTGTACATTTGTCTAAAATAATTGAAATGAAATTTTTCTTTGATCTTGCAAGATTTGTCAGAGGACTTGATTTAGTTATGCTTCTGTTTTATTATAGGAAAGATGTTTATAGATAATCTGGAATATTTTAATTTGGTGGTAAAAAGAAAATAAATATGTATTTCTTTGGGTCCAAGCCTTGGGTTTTGCATTTGAAATGTTAAAGGAACTATAAGATTGCTTATTTGCCTCTCCAGAAATATGGAACACCTGTTTTTTGGTAAAAGGTCTTTAGTCCTTTCCTGAAATTGAGAAAGTGATTTCACAAGATGCGTGTACTATAGCACTAATCACAACTCGAAGGCCTAGGTCAGATTTAATTTTAAAACTGAGTTAATCCCAATCCTGAGTACTATGTGAACAGGATTGTGGGAAATCTTTCAACACAGATTTCCCTTTATGAGTATAGTTTTCAAGTTTAAAACTTGGACTTATTCTGTCACTCAGTCACTTGGGAACATAAGCTATGTTTTTTTGTGCCTATCACACGGTAGGTACAAATCAAGATGCAGATACTCTGAATTGTACCTTTGCGGATACAAAATATTGCCACAAAAATACTTGGACCTTTTCTCAAAACTACTTCAGAAGACAAATCAGAATAAGAGCATATTTCTTCCGAATATTGAACCTAGAAATAGTAATGAGGAATAACATCAATGATTACTATGAGAGAAGTGATCCAGCCTTTGGGAGCGTTGAATGCTCTTTCCTGACTTTTGCGCTTATGAATGTGGGTTAAAGAAAATGCTGCTAAGAAAACAAAACCGTTTGTTCTGCTCTTTTCATAGTACAACCATCTGCTTAAAGCAAGTCAAGAATTAGGAAGAAGTGCATTTCCTTACCTTATGTAATAAAGAGAGGGCACAGGCTTTGGGACCCTGTATTTATGGCCAGTGCCCTTCCTGCAGCAGCCCTGGTTTAACCTAAGCAGAATTTTTTTTTTTAGTGTGCCTGAGGGAGTTAGGCGCTCAGTTTCCTCTGCCTTTTGCGTGCTTGGCTTGGTGACTGAAAAGCTACCTGCCAAGCAGACCGATTTAGGATGGCAAATTAAAATGCCACAGGGGGGGTGCCACTATAAGTCTACACAAAATAAACAGAGGATACTTTCTGAAATGCTGAGAAAAGGTGTAACAAACTTCAGCCACTCAAGTTCCAGTGAAGTAGCAAAGTATGGCCATAGTGTGGTTTTGTCTGGGTTGCACACATCTTAAAATAGTCTCTTATTATCACAATGTCTTCTGTGTCATCACTTCTGTATAAATAATACAATTTTTCATCCACACCTAGGGAAATAAGTGTTTTGCTTGTGCACTGCCAACATGGTGTCCTCCAGTACCTCCTCATTTCACGCTACCACGCATAGAAAGTAAATTACAGCAAGGAAAGGGGGCAGCCTGGTATCCTGTGCTATAATTTGGTGATGGGCTCTTGTGTATGTGTAGACAGCTGCTGTTTATTCCTATCATGCATATTGCAGTGTTCTCAATTTTCCTCCCACACAAAGTTGTATTCTTGTGTTCAGTTGAAAGGGCACTTAAAAAGCAGTATGTCACTTCACCCATGACTGTAGTCAACATAACAAAGACTGTACATTTTCCAGACCTGCAGTATAGCATCAAATACATTTTTAATTTAGGCTAGTAAGTATTAAGGCCGGAAGGGTGCAGAAAATCTATTATGACCTCTTATAGGACTTAGTCCGTAAGTTATTGCCATGTTGAGCCCAGCTGGGTATTTGGATGTGAGTTTGCATCTCTCTCTAGGGGGGAAGAAATCATGTCTTGAAGTTTTCTAATCATTTCTCTTGGTAGTTTGCTCCACTGGTTGCTTGCCCTTACTCTTAAAATCTGTGCCTTAAACTAGTTTGATTTTTTGTTTGGATTCAGTATCCTGTTTGCTTCCTTTTACTTCATTAGAAAGCTTTCGTATTGTCCATTGTTTTATTCCTGGAAAAGGAGCCTCTCTACTGTTTTACTGTGCAGCGCATCTCTCCGCAGAGCGATTTGTGAAAGTCCAGGAAACAGTACTGACATGTCAGTGGGATGCTCCTCCTGACCTAATTAGTCTGTCTCCTGTCCCTCCCTCCCCCTTTTCTGTGTTTAATTAGCTCAGATGGAGCACTGTGCTGGCATGGCTGTGCAGGCTCTTTAGAGAGTTGAGCTGGAGCTAGACGGGGTTAATGGCGCAGTGCTGTAGCGCTCAGTGACGACACCGAAGCACACCGAGTCGCTCCTTTTTGATGAGTTAAACAGACTGAACTTGGGAAGTGTAAATGTAAGGCTCTGTTTTCCAGCACTCAAATAATATTTTACCATAATGGGTCTGTTCATTCTGGACTTTCAAAAATATGCTCAAAGGAGATTTTAAACGTCTGAGGTTTTATAAATCTTAAAAATCTGGGTAGCATGGCAGAAAATGAAGTGAAGTTAGTAGGCTCCAATCTACTACCCTTGGTATTACTCAATCTGTATTATTGGTGGCTTGGATGGGATGGGGAAGATTAACACCAAGTAATAGTCTTAATTTACAAGTTTACCACTGAACTGCAAAAGTTTGGGCAGTAGATGAATATTATTAGTATTATATATTTTGCTGCATGGCAGAAGTAACTCTTTTTTTATGCTAGAAATGGATTAGGAAATAATTCTATCTAGTTGAACCTTGACAGCTTTGTTGCAGTGACTTCCTTACTTTTTCCATTTACTGTCTTTCTAAAGTTTTCTTAACATGTGGTGTTTTCTCAGACTACAGTTTTTATTTTCCAAACCTTTTATCGTCTTAGACGCTTCTCTCTGAACTCCCTCTGATCTGTCCATCTCCTAAGCGTGCTGCTCCAAAACACACGCGCTCTGACTGAGATCTAATGGGACTTGGATAATCGTGCTTATTTTACATACTTAGTGCTGTGACCTAAATAGCATTCACTTTTTATGTGACAGTGTTTTATTGTTAACTTGTATTCCGTGTATTATCCGGTATGACATACAGCTCTGTCTCTGTGATGCTCCTGTATGGAGTCTATTCACGGGGCAAATCCTAGTGGCCTTGTTCAATTTAAACTTGTCGCGTCTTCAAGCAAAGTCAGTTGATCTCAGTGGGAGTTGCCAGATTAAGACTGAACAAAGACCTTAGGATTTGGTTCCCTGTTGGTACGTTTGTTTGTTCTTTTCAGCTGAAACTATTTGTCATTTGTTTCTATTGAATCATAGTACAAATTGATTTAATTATTTTAGCCCCTCAAGGTCTTTGACATCTTGCATGCTGTTTAGGTGAGGTGTAATGGCTTGCAGTTCTCTTTTCCCTCTATTTCCTCATACTCAATAATAAGCAATAATAAAGTTGCTATATTTGTATTATAAATGCAAATTTGGATATTTTGAAGAGTCTACTCAGTAGCCAAGCTTAGTTTCTTCATCATTAAAACTTGCTGAAAAACATCGCTTTTTCAAGGGAGTGGGGAAAAAACCTTCCAAAGAAAACAAACAAACAAAATCCCTGTATCGCACAGATGTATTTCTGGGGGGAAGAAAAAAACCAGACAAACAAAACCAACAACAACAAAAAACCCCAAACCAATTTGTTTTCTTAAAGACTCTTTATGTTTGCATGTTTAGAAACACAGGTATTAAGTGAAAAAGGTAAGAGTTGAAAAAGAATTCCTTTGTGCTTCTATTTTTGAGTAAGATGGCATATAGAATTATGTTATATAGGACTCCTTTCCCCTCCATATTTAAATGAAACCTACAAATATTTGAAGGAATCATATTTCATAGCATACATATGTGCATTGGTAAATCATGTTTTGAGCTGATGATACTTAAATCAATTGCAAAATACTGATATCTTGCAAAATCAGTATGGTAAAGATACTGAATCTGTATCTTTAAGAAGTAAAATTAATTGAGTTGATTCCTATGCAATTCTTCTTTAAAAAAAAAAAAAAAATTGATGGGAGGGCAGGCTGAAGGCATCTCTTGAGAATTTGTAGGTACCATCAGCAGCTTTGTCTCTTTGCAGTCTAGCTAATCACCTGTTCAAATAGGCTGTGGGAGGAATAACTGGGCAGGGACGAAATGTGTAACTGTACCTTCCATACTGAAATACTCTCTTTGGGCTGTATATACTCATAGAACAGTTACCTTAACGAGTGGTTTATTACCTCCCTAAAACCAACTTGATCGCTTATGTGATGTGAATTCCCCATCAGTGAGTTTGAGAGCCACAGAATGTGTTTGCGTGCTTAGACACCCGCCCTAAAGCTGGGTGCAGAATGTATGGCTGGAGGAAGGGGTGAATGACTAAGATGACTTGGCAATGGGACTGAGCCTCAGCTGTGCTGTCAGCTGTCGGGGCCAGGAACGGCAAGAGCTGCGTAGTGGCATCCTTGCAATACGTCTTTGAATAGTAACATTTTTATTTATCCATTGAGTTTTCACTGGCTTTCTTCTATGTTCTAAAGTAATTTAAATACAAAAAGTATCAAATATATATGTATTCAGGATACCAAAAATAATTTAAAAAATCCAAAACAAACCAAACCCCCCTCCCCTTTCAAAAGCTATAGATAGTTTAGCTCAGCGGTACTGCCTTCTTTAGCTCCAAATATATATATATAATTATGAAGATCTGGGAAAGACTGAGATAATTGTTCAAAGAAAGGTACATTGAGCTGTGGGATTGAAGACAGCCAGGTGTGGAAGACTGACCTGCTTGAAGAAAAGCTGTGCAGGACTAGTGCTGTGACTATTGTCCAAGTATCTCCCGTTATAGCACTTCCTGTGCTGGAATATCAGTACATAGAAGCATCAAGAATTTTATCAAGTTGTCGGCTGTGGATGCACATGAATACGAAAGAAAAATGCTGACAATTTTTAACTTATTCTGAAGTGTTCTTTGTTACTGTCACTTCCTTTACTGTCCCTTTTTGTCCCTTCCTGCTATTCATAATTAAAATGGAGAAAAAAGGGGAGGGGGAAGAATGGGGAAAAAAAAAAAGGAAGCAATCTTTCAAAGACCTTTGGCTCTAATTAGATTTTCATTAAGGTTTTATAAAATCTATTACACAAAGCCTCATAAGAAATGGGAGCGCAATTCATGGAGATGATTAACAAATTGGCTTAATGAACTTATCTTGAACCTCTCAGACCCACTGTGGGGTTCTCGCTACCCTGAAGTGTTAGAAACACACACATCCAGTATGACAGTTCAGAACAGTATAAGAAATAAAAATGAGATCAGATGGTCTCAGCCTTGTTCGTACTTTTTCGAGAGTGCACATCAACAAGCCATACTGAACTGTCACTAATTTGACAGCTGTAGCAGTGAAAAGCCCCATAAAGCCAGAATAAGACACTGGGATTTGTGCCAGCTGAAGGCAGTTTTACCTTGAAAAGACTGACTCTGGGTTGTGTGATTGAACAAGGAGCCTAACATTGCTGAGCTCTTATCTTTCATTTGCATAGGAACTAAAGAGAAAGCAGCTGCTTGGTCCTGTTTTGCTATTTGCTTGCACTAGTGTAAATACCAGTATTGTAATACTAGACTAATCTGCACAAGGTCTGCCAGCAGACAACCAAATCAAGAACAGAACCGCCAAAACAGAAGGTACTTCCAAAAATTACAAAAAATTATGTCAGAGAGGTGAATTAAGACATTGCTTTAATTTTCACAGCTGTAGGATGCTCGGATTACAATTTTTAAGACTTTAAGACTACTATATGATTAATGCAGCTGACATACGTACGGCAGGTCAAAGTATTTAAAAAAAAAAATTCTTGATGTTAAGTAGATACAGATGGGAAAGAGCACCTAAACTCAGTTTTTGTTTAAGGTGATGTGTATTGTTTCTGACTGTTGTGGGATGCTTAGGTTTGAATATCACAGCGTGAAGTCTAAAAGCACAGGTGAAAGCAAACTTTCATTTAAGAATTTGGACCTGAGTCATCATGACAAACACCCATCAAAATTACAGTCTTTAAGAAATATTATTGAAATACAGTAATTCCAGACAGGATTACCAGATCTTTATGAGCTTGTGGCGTAGGAAATGATTAGAGCATAACTACACTTTTTTTGGCATTCCTCAGCTTGCATGTTATTTAATCTCAAGGTTGCAGTTGTGTCTTATTTTTGCCCTTTGTAAAACAGAATCTTGCCGTGGTCATTAACGGGACCCTGCCAGAGGAGTGGTCTCCTGTCCTTTTTGTCTGAATGGTGGAGGTTACTGCAGCATCCTGCCAGCAAGCCACCTGTCCTCTCCCAAAGGGACGTACTCTGTCGCATCTAAGTGTGCTTTGCCCCGGTGTGCGATAGGTAGGCGTGGTGCCTTGCAGTGTGGCTGGTTAAGACACATTAGGTTCCCCTGGCTCAGAAGCAAGCAGGGCCAAGCAGGGGTACAGCTTAAAGCCTAGTGGGATAAATAACTCCTGATGGGGGTTCTGGCCTTCAGCAGCTGTGCCCTTGCTGTCCCTTCTGCTTCCTCATGCTGTCATTCTTCTGCTCCTGTTGATAATGGAATTTGTACTGTTGTTCGTGAAGCCAAATCAGGGAGGTGACTAACTGATAATGTTTTGCTGATGAGTTGTTTTTCTGCCGGATCATTTCCCTAACCTGGATGTCTGCACGGCTGTGCTCTTTATGCCAGCGCAGCCCAAGCGCAGCGAGGGAAACAGGAGCGTGTGGTTGAGGAGAGATTGAGCCCTGGCAGCTAGCTGGTAGCACTGCTATTGAATGTTCAATTACACTCGGCTATTTTCAGCCTGAGAATTAAAATTTAGCTATTTTCCCTTACTGGGAGGGAGTAAACACCATAAACCCTCTTCTTGGCTCTGTTTAGCTCCTAATTCAGCTTGCTGTATGGGATGTCGGCTGTGTCCTTTTCCCATCCATCTGTGCAAGAGTGCGAGTAGCAGCTCCCTTGCCGTTCCCCAAACTGTCATCTGTGAAAGGGAATTCAGCGGAGGAAAGCAGCTCCCTGTGTAACCGTATGTCCCCACACGAGCTCGCAGAACAGGAATCAGAGTTTGTCCTTATTACTGTTGTCTCTTGCCAAGCTCAAAGCATCTCCTTTTCAGTCGTTGAAGAGGGTTTTGAATGCTTCTAAGAAGCAGAAGTTCTGGAAACCAAACTTTGGAAATTCGGCTTCTGTCTCCTGAATGGTAGCAGCTAGACGGGCGGCCCGCCCTTTTAATTGCCCGTCTCTGAGCCAGTGTACTGGATCAATGTCTGTCACTTGTCAACACAATATGTACCAGCTTCTTTTGGGCATTTTTCTCCAAAGTCCTCATCTCAAAATGAATCTGATACTTGGAGCTATATGATCTGTTCATTTTTCCCAGCATTTATCTGCAGAATACAGTAGCATTCAAATAATGTAGAGAGTCTTGCCTCTCATCAGTATTGTTGAAGCCAGCTTGAACATAGGTATTTTGCGAACTCTAAATACATATTAGGAAAATCTTTTATCTTCATAATACCAAGGTCAAAAAACTGCTTTGCATCCTTATGGGCTTTTTAAAAGTTAGGTCTCAAATGCTAAAAAGTAGAAAAAACTTAGGTTGCCCTTGTGACCTTTAGTTGCTTCCTTGTGCACGTACGTTATGATAGCTATTTTAGAATTATTTTAATTGCAGAATAACAATCTCAGGTTCCAATTTTGCACTTCAGAAAGGTTAAGAAATTACACCTGAGGGCACACAACTACGTCACATTGGGACTTTCTTAAATGTGACTCTGCTGGAAGCAAATATGCCTTCCTGTTAAAAGGATGATTTGTTAATCAAATAAACTGGGGTTGTCCTCCTAGTGTTGTCCGTGCTTGGTCTTGCAGTAAACTTAAATGTATATGAAGAAATGTCCCTTAAGGTTGTGTTCATTTTACTTTTAATTTCATATTAAAGTTTTCTGAAGTTCATTATTTATTTATTAAGGGGAAGGCTGAGGCTTAATTACTGGAATACGGAATAATGCAGAGCTGCAGTTGTGTATCGTTCTCGGGGTTGCTTTTGTACTGTAGGAAGCGCCAGAACACCAGTACGGGCACGCAGATGAGGGTGCGTCCTCATTTAGCTAACAGCAGGGCCATGTAGCTCTGAAAATTATGGTAAAAAAGTAGCCTTGTTCCCATAAGGAATTACGCATCTTATTTCTGAGGATCAATCAAAAAAGTTAGTAAAACGCATAATATTCTTTTCGTTTGCCTGGAAAATGTAAAGACTTGAATCAACTTCAGTGAACACTGGGGAATGTGGCAATTTTGAATGTAGGCTAAATTTTGCTCACAATGTGTATGCAAAGACTGTTACTAAAACTGGACTAAAGAGACTACAGCCTCTTGTTTCCACTGCAATCAACCTCAAAGTCCTTAATGAATTCTGTAGGACAAGGATTTGGCCAGTATTTTCTCATCTGCAGACGTACCAAGACTGGATTGATAAAATCCAAATGATATATTCACTGATGAGCTTCTAGTTTTGACAGCAGGACACAAAAAATATCATTTAATACTTGTAGCTTTTTGACATTACATCCCTTGACACAGTGAGTACTTATACTTGGAGATTATAATTCCAGACATCAGGGAGCAGATGTTTCTGTGGGGAGAAAAAAAAACCAACAATGTGACAGCAGATGCAGTCAGGTATATAAACGAACATACAAAATATTACAGGTTTGTTTGGGGGGGGATTGCTGGATTTCGGGGGGGAGTGGGGATACTTTGAGATGGTGTGTATTTGTATTTTACCTAATCACAATGGAAAAAGACCTGTATTTGTAATTTTGTTATATATTTTGGTCTTTTATCACCACATTATTCTTTAACAATAAACAGATCTTTGAAACTGTTCTCAGAGGAAATATATGTGAAATTATATCACCTATTTGGTGCTGTTTACTTGGAAGGACTTACTAATTAAAAACAAAGCAAGTTGGGACAACTCTTGTATTGGCTATTGTGATTTTTAAGCAAGATAGTTGAATGATCTATCTTAGATTTATTTTTCCACAGCTCCATCTCATTACTCTCATACATGACATTAAATGACTAATGTATTTTCTGCTTTTTTTCAACATCTACAATATCTGTGAACTACATTATTTTTGGGGATGTGTTTCCTGCTTAATTTGTTAAATTCCTCTCAATACGTTGGTTTCTTACTTCATTCATAGATAGTAGTAAAATTCAAGTTACTGAATATTAGTAGATGGAGGAAGTCACTCCACTACAAGAAAGTACGTTTTGCTAGTGGAAATACTGTATGTCAGTTTAACATGGTTCATTGCACAGGCTACACAGTAAATGCTTTTCTCTTAATTGTGCTCATAACTTCACTTTTATGTGAGCAGCGATTGTGGATGCACTGGCACTACGAGGCACTGGAAACCATTCCATTTCCAACATGCAGCCTAAGCTCTGAGCAGCATTAGATGATGTGGAGTTTAAAATGCTATGTCATCTCGAGTCCTGTGAAACACAGTGTTTCCATTGTACCTGCTCCTGACCTAAGCCAATGGTAGCCACGAGGGAAACTTTTTAAAAAACCAAAAAAACAAACAAAAAACCCCCCAAAACCAAAACCAAAACACCACCAAACCCTGTTGATTTTGACTTTTCATCCTAATGGCATAATCTATTAACATCTTTTCAGTTTTAGAAAAGAGAGCAAAAGAGTGCCTTTTCTTAGTTTTCTTACAAAGATTAATCAATCTCTGACATTTTGGCTGTGGTGTCATGAGATTCTTAACTTGTCAAGCAGTAAGCAAATACATCCGTTTGCCTATTATCCCCTCCCTCAATTTTGTATTCTCAGCTTCTGAAAACCACTTTTATTGATGTAGCTACAGTTTGCAGGACTTTTTGTAGAGCCAGTACTGGTTCAGCATACTACTTTGGCAGCTCTTGTTGGCAAGACTTGTATGACTTACATGCTTAAAAAAAAAAGGGGGGAGGGGCATCTGACTTTGGGTTCATAAATGTAATGTGAAAACTCTCATCAACTTCAGTGTTGCAACATCACTCATCAGAGTTTATATCCAAGAAATTTCTGATATTTAGATACTTCCTTTCAATAAAGAATTGTCACCAATGTCTTTTCTCTGAAATTCCATTCTAGATTGCCCTATGCTCAATAGAAGAAAACAAAAGGAGGACAGTGCTTGTGCTCCCTCAGGGAATTAACATGTCATCCGTCCCCCCCCTGCTCTGTGACAAGTACAAATGGCAGACAGGGCTGGGACTGCTGCTCTGTCTCTTGGAGACATCTGAACTGTGGTTCTTTGTTGTTTTCAAGAAGTGGTTTTATGTAGCTGTCGGATTGTACTTCAAAGGATTTTTTCTAAACTTACTTCTGAAAGAACTGAACTGCCCCCATATGCTGTTTGCTGGCTGTAGGAAGAACTACGAGTTTTTCTCCAGAGAGTCCACCGTGCGTATCTGGCACCATCGTGGCCGTGGGACGGGCAGATACGGGCTGCTCCAGGCCAGGGCTGCCAGTAGTGTGTTGTGAGAAGGAAAACATAAGCAAAATGGAAGAGAAAATCACTTCAGCCCCTTAACTTGGAAACCTTATTTTACATGCACGTTTTAAAATAGCATTTGCTTTGGGACCATGCTAACAACAAATGGTATATTTTTCTAAAAGCAATTCAAATTACTTCATTTCAAAGTTGCAAAGTAAGAGCATATTTCTTAGTGATTTATATACTGCACCCTCACAGTGAATGTACGTTGTATTTGAAGGTAAAATGAATAATTTGTAGCTCTAAACAGAGGCAGAGTTTAATGTTTAAAGCTTCTTCATGTTTTTTTTAAACCCTTTTTTTTAGGGAAGCCTATTCAATACATGAGGAAAGTATGAGAAGAGCACTGAAAACAGCTTTTCTAATTAGGTTTCTGACTTTAAAATCTTATTTCAACAAAAATATGTTATACAATGACCACCAAGAGTGGACTGGGGAATGCAAGTGTCTAAACCTGTCATGTGTTCAGTCACCTAAACCAGGGCTTTCCTCCTGCCTGACCCTGGCACCCTGCCACCCCCCACCCTCTGGTGGTTTTTTTCAGCCTTTTTGAAGAGTTTCAAATTCAGCATCATCAGAAAATGACAGCTAGGCAGCTCACATACTTCAGGTAGTGGTGAAATAAGATCATGTTTTAGAGAGAATGATCTGAATAAAGGTTAAGCCTTACAGTCTAATGAAACTAATGCCCACAAGCTTCTTTACGTACAAATGGTAATAAAGTTTCTTTCTGTTGATATAAAGGGGGGATGGGTTACAATGTGAAACAGACTCTGCTTGCTAATGTTAATTGCCTGATCAGTTAGGCACGGCTGGGAGTACGTGTGCCCGTGTGCAGCCTTTTCCATTGTTGCATCTAGGTGAGAGAATAAACCACAGAAAGCAGCGTCTCTCCTGTAAGCTTGGAAAAAGCGTTCTGTTTCTGTGAAAGCTGACTTCTGTATATTCAGGTATTCTGTAGAGCAATGAATTGCGGAGCAGGGTGAGCTGTCCTTACTGAGTGTGTCCCATCTAGGACAGGTTGCAATTCAAGATCAGATACGCAAGAGAAGCACGTATGCAGCAGGATTCTGTGACTGCACATCCCTTTCGGCGATTGTGCACTGTGTAATTTATTATTCCTTTTCATGTCCATCACATTTCAAGTTCATTCCAGGGAATTAAATGGCAGTTGAAAAGGATACATTCTCGAGAAGTTTGAGGAGCAATCTGCAAAAGGTCGGAAGTCGTCCTGAAGTGAGAGGTGCCCCTGTGACTCTTTCAAGTGAGGTACCGTTGCACTCATCTTAACTCACTGAAGGTTAGGATGCATTCAACGCTGTTAGAAAAAGTGTTTAATTTAGATCTGTCTCTACTTGAAGTAGCGCTGCGCTTGATTGGCCTTCTGCTGCGTATGGCAAACGGTAGGTGTAGCTCCAGAGCGATGCATCGCTAGCGGCACAGGGTGAAGGCATCGTCCTTGCCTGTGGCTGAGGTTACGCTCGTCATGCGGCTGCGTGCTCCTGGAGAGGAGGTTAAGGCTGTCGCTTAGCAGTGGATGAGTTTGCGCTCTGGCCCTTCTGCTTGCAGCCAAGTGTGTGGGAGCAGGAGCCTGACTTGTTTGTTTGTCTTATAAATCCTGCCTGTATTGAGATGCTGAAGGCTCCAGGGTCCTGGTGCCTGACAGGACTGGCAGTTCACGTCCTTTCTCTTTCATTTTAACCTTCCAGGTAGCACAATGTGGTGGTGTTTGGAAGTGAGGAAGGGTATTTTTGTGAGGATTTTTTTATTCTTTTTTTGAAAAGTAATTTCATAGACTTAGTTCGGACATGCACAAACTGAAATTTGAGAGGTGTGGAAGTCGTGTTTCAATATAGCAAAGGCAGGAGTGTTTGTGCTAGAGATCTGAAAAACTCCCAAGCTGGCTTTGCCATTGAAGTGCCTTTGCTGTGTGAAATCATGCTCTTAGCTAAACTTCAGTACTGTCTTTTGGAGAACTGGAAATAAAGCTAGCTGGCTTGTTTTGTTTTGTTTTGTGGTTTTTTTTTTTTTTTTTTTTTAAAAAAAGAAAATTAATAGTGTCGGGAGTTTTTTGATATCCAGATTCTAGTTTCCATTCATCTCAAAACCACACCCTCCCCTCATGCATTTCTGTGATCAACTGCAGGTGCCCTTTAGAGAACTTTCTCACTATCACTTGTGAAAATGCAGTGTTACGTGTCTGGTTCTTGTCAGTTATGGTGTTTGCCGGGGCTGTGCTGGTAGTTGACCAGGAATGTGACTACCTCTAGTAGTCCCCAGGGACTTGACTCTAAAAATAATCCTCAGCAGCCTAAAGAACAGCTGGATCCAATTACTACTGTTTTCTTGGGTAATAATCAAATTAAGTTTCTCATAAGCTTCTGTGACTTCTAACAATTCTAACATTTTGAATGTACCTACTGTTTGTTTTGGAGTACCACAGGGTACCTCTCTTTCAGGGTTAAATCACAGGACTCGCGTGCTCAGAAGTCTTTGTCTGTCTGGAGTTTTCTTGCTTATTTCAGATGGCTTGAGTTAGATTCACTGATTTCAGTTTTGTTCCTGACTGTGTCCTTGCAGAAATGAACTAAAATTTTAGAATAAGATATTTCCGAGAAAAATATATTTGGCTCCATAGATAAACACCTATATTTTGATATATGCAGATATATTTGTTGTGGTGGTGGTGATTTTTCTGTTGTTGTTCTGTATGTGTTTTGTTCTGGGTTTTTTTGGGTTGGTTGTTTTTTTTTTTTTTTTTTGGTAAGGGTTTCATTCTCTGGAAGGCTGGGAGAGAATGCCTGTAAGCCTGAGATACTGCCTTGCAGTATCCCTTGACTATCTGTGAAACAGCTCCTGGTATTCTCTCTGTCTCTCCAGTATCTGTTCAATGTCAGCTTGATGTGACTTCCTAGCCTTGCTGAAGCAGTAGCTTTAGTTTGGAGCCAGAGAGCAGCAGCTCTAGTTCCAGTAGACCAGTCTTTTCTTGTAATTGTTCATTTGTGTTTGGGAAGTTTCTGAGATAGAGCTGTTGTAATGTCTTTATGCTTGTTTTAAAAATATCTTTTAAAACTAAGCTAATTATTTGGGTAAGAAACTCAAATAATTCAGTACGGCTGTTTACGTGGGATTTGCTCACTAACTAGGTCTCAAATGGCATTTCTGCAGTTGCTACATACAGATTTCCTGTTTGCTATATGCAGACTTTTCCCCATCAGTAAGGAATGTAAAAGACGTGATGAAGGTACTTTCTCTCCAGCCCTGCTTGTTCTTTATTTGTATGAAAACGGGGGTAGTGGTTGCCTACTAATTTCATGTGTTAGACTTCTTTTCAAAAGAAATGTCAGTATTTATTATTCTGATAAATAACTAGATGTTGCTCATGATATTTCAAAGAATAAGAAAGAACTAATTGAAATTAGTGGACTTACATTTGCTAAAACCTGGAGTTTTCTAATGGTGAATCAAGCCTCAGCAATATAACTACCATTAGGCAACTAGCCGTGGAGTTGATTTCTAAGATGATGGTAATTATTGTGTCAGCTTAATAACAGAAAAAGTCAACTAAGTTTTAACACTTCCTTCAGTTGTCTCTTTCCCTAAAACAGAAAACTAATTATAAGAATATTCTCATGTTTTAATTGTGACTATGGATGACTGATGGAAAACATGTAATTAACAGATGCAAAAGTTGACATAAGACAGTTGACACCAATTTTTTATACATTATATGAAGACATGTAGTGAAGCAATTAGTTCTTCATTAGTTCTAAGGTATTTGGAAAGCTTTGAAATACTTGTATATTTAATTTTTAATCATCAAGGAAATGTATCTTCTAGTGGTGTTAACTTCGGGGGCTTAAATTAAATGCATTCCCATGAGACTCATTTCAATGAGATAAACGGCCTCCACAGCTGCTGGGCCACAGAAGCTTTCATGAGCTTTTGGGGCTCAGCAGCGATGCAGGCTCTTCAAGATTTTACTCATTTTTCCACTCCTTCAAGACTGCAGAGTGCTATCTTAGAAACGCTGTGTTATTGCACGCATTGGAGAGGAGCTGCTATCGACATTCATCCCGATTGCCGTTATACGGCCGCCTTCTCCAACACTTTCAGCTTCTTAGTCACTGAAGCCAAAAGCTGCAAGCTAGGCTTACATGTTAATACGTGTTTGACTTTTACTGCCTTGCCGTTCAGTGTTAAAAATAGTACTGAAATATAACCTGGGTGAGAATAGGCAGCTGTTTAGCTATGGGACGGGAGGTGTTGTTCAGATTTCCGTTAGGTTTTTTGTCTCCAATTTGTCTCCTGCGTACTAATCTGGCTTTCAAGATAAACCTATCATAAAGTTTAATGTCCTTCCATTTTTTGAAGATTTTCTTGGAAGGAATTCCTGAAAAGATTATCTTGTTTGGCTTTCATTGGCAGTTTGCCACCTTCTTTCCTCTTAAGGTCCTTATGAAATCTCACCCTGGCCAGGCTGGAAGCAATAAAGCAGAATAGACGTGCATTCCTGTGCATCTTGTAGAGGGTCCTGGTTCTGTGCAAAGTCTTTATAAAAAAACCCTTTTAACCTGTATGTATGTTGTGAAATTATGGATACCATATATAAAAGAGCAAAACTGTGGGAAACCGAGTCGTCAAATACAAACATGCAGTAAAAGGAACCTGTTGTATAAAAGCTGGAGAACTCGGGGAAGACCACTTTACAAACGTCCTTTCTTTTGGCATAGTGAGGATTTACTATGTGTTCACAAATTTTAACAGATTTCTGATTACGTAATGAAAACCTGTCCCAGACAAAGGCCAGTTCTGTTGATCTGAACATGCCTGGAGTCTACACATCAACACAGAATGGCCTTTTTTCTGTATTACAAAAATCTCTTTCAGTCCACTACAAGTATTAAAGCTGTGTTAGGTCATCAGTTAACATAAATTTAAGTAGTCTGACTTCAGTACAGAAAGATTACAGAACACCTGGACCTTTAAAACAGACATAATACCTTTCTATTTATTTAATTTAGTAATAATAACTACTTAGTAATAAATTTTTACTTTCATGTTATGCTGAAATTCAGCTTTTGTTGTTGTTTACCTAATGCTGCCAGAAGAGTGTTTAATTTCTAGCATGATGTTTCAAGGTGCACCTTTTCCTACCATTTTTCCTAAAAGGCGTTTTTCGATATGCTGAAATGAACAGTGTCACATTATATTCTTTCATCTCGGTGGCAATTAGTCATTGGTGTCACTAAGATCACTATGCAATAAAGATTTTATAATGCAGCATTCAGGTGTTCAGAGGTAGACCAAGAAGATGCTTTTGCTAGGGATGTTTGTTCAACTTCTTTTGTTAGACACAAGTAAATCTTTGACGTGAAAGTAGTTGTACTCAACACACATGAACAGCATTAGCTAATTATTTTTCCTGATATGTTTGCACCTTTCAGACACCCACCCAGCTACACTCAGTTGGTGGAAGGGGAACGAGGAGAAAAGGGAATCGTATGCGCCACGTTTTAAGCTGCGTGTGACTTCTTTTCTATATGTAATTTTCTACTCTGAAACAGCGCATTTTGAGATACACAGGGAGGAGTAGGGGTGGAGGGCATTCACAGGTGATTGTAGACTCAAAGGAAGAGACTGTTATTAGGCTTTTTAGTTTCTAAATGCTTTCTGTTCCCTTCAAAAAAGTTTTGAAACAGATTTAGGAGCAGTTATCTGGTATCAGGTGGTTAGATAGCTTATTTGATGTTGAATGACACATAGTGGTACAGACAAGTAGAATTCATGTGAAAATGGGTTAGCAAGAAAAGTCCTTAAGGAGCACTATGTATTTTAAAAAATAAAAGACTGGCTTCACTTATTTGCAATTTGAAGTCTCCAGGAGTTCAGCGTACTCATGCCTGCTCAGGACCAGATCCTATTTGCATGCAAGAGACCAAATTTTCAGTCTGCAGGCTCATGGCTGTCCTACAGGATAAGCTGCTGGATGTGAACCACGCTGCTACGGAAGCCCTCAACAAGCTTTTCTCTCTGCATGAAGAGAATGAGAATTCTTTGGGAGGAAAATAATCTTTTTCTTTTGATTTTCTTTTTATTTTTTTTTCTCTTCTCTCATTGTCCTGGCCATCTGTATCCTCCAACAAGATGCTTATTTCAGGCTGCTCGAGATAAAGTGAGGGAAAATGCACCAGAAACGACTTAGAGCAGATTGATGAGGTGTAGGAAAGCAGCCTTTAACAGGGATGGCACTCTCACTCTTTTGCCGGGAAAGTAGGTGAAGATGTTTTCGTTTCCAAAGGAACCTTACTTATTATGCTATGAAAAAAAGGAGTGATGCCAGTCAGTCTTGTGTATTTAATGTGCCATATCTCAGTGTATTCAACCAAGCAGTTGAAGCATAAACCGGAAAACTCAAGTTGAACAATTTACTGACAGCAGTTCGAGGAGCAAACACCAGACTGATGGCAGGAGGACTGGTCTGCACGGGCTCTGCTTTTGGGACCGGTTGCTAAAGTCCATACTCTGGAGGGGGAAAACGGGCTTTCAGCTTATTGCCTGGTGGTATGTTAGTGAAGAACAGGGTTCATGTGGGAGGAACATGGCATGAATAAAAAAGCAGAACTGCATCATCCAGCAGCAAAAGATGTCAGAGTGGATCCAGTTGGTAACAGGTTTGTTTGCAGTATGCAAATTTCTAAAACTTGTTCCCACACTTGAGCCAGTTGATAGAGATGAGAGAAATAATCTTGGAAATCCAATGATCAGTGCCTACAATTTTTAATTTATCAAACAGGTGGAAAAAAGATTCAATGTTTTACCCTTGTATAACATACAAGGTTACTGATGACACGGGCATTATTTTCCCTTTATGCTGATAAATTAGAAGTTGAAAATGTTGAGTGTTGTGTTTCACAAGATATTTTAAGCATTACAGACTTGATGTTACGGAAATGGAAAAATGTCAGTCATGCTGGTATTAGACCAGGAAACAAGACTGATAAGTAATATTAAGTGACAAACTCAGTACTTAACACCAAATACTGAAGGTTGTTCCATTTTTAGTGTTTCTCTCATCCTGAATATTCAGTTAAACTTATTCTTTAAAATCAAAAATAAAACAGTGCTGCTTGTCTTTACTCTCCAATCTTTATCGCTGTCCTAGATAACATAAGGTGATTGCATAGTGTTAAAGATGAATGGAGTGTGCAATACTATTCAGTAGTCTTAATTTTCTGTTTTGATCCTTTATATGAAATTTCTGTGTTGTGTTTTGTGCTGGGAAGGGTCCCCTGGATATTGAAGATTTTGATTTGTAGCACTGACTGACATTTCATAAATACAGAACAGAGTTCAGCTTAGCTATGGTAATACACATCTGGAATAATGTTAATTGCGAGAGAGTTTTGCAGGATTGTTTGGTGGGCTTTTTAAAGCGCTCAAGCGGGTGGAATCCATAGTCCTCTCCCAGGCATTATTTAAGCAGAAACCTCAGTAATATTGCGGGCTGCGGAATGGAGTCTTTAGTTTGACTTTTTTTTAATACTCTGCTCTGTAACAGTGATCTTATTACTACCCATACTAGGATGTATTAATACTTGTAACAGACTATTTGGTGAATAATTTTTTAATAAAAATGGAAATTCCTCTTGGTTGGAGATCAGGTATTTTCCTTTTCTCCCTCCTTCCAACACTGTATGATATAATTTGTAGTTAGACTTCTGTGCTTTGCTCTTCAAACAGAATGGTACAGAGGAATTCTTCACTTGCAGTGGCAAGAACACTTGCTTTGGCTGGATTGAAGAATTAATTGGAGATTCTGTTAATGGTCATTTATTGGTAATGATCAATAGACTCCAGCAGAACTGAATACGAAGCCCATTTTATTGAACTCTTCTCTAAGTGCATCCTGTGCTCATTTTAGCTTGGTATTTATAAAAACACCTGGGAATAAATTAAGTTCTTCCCTGTGATGCTTGAAACCCAAATTTACCAGAACTTTAAGGTAGAATTGTAGAATTTTTTTCCTTGATGTTGAGAAACAGAAACTACTGAAATGTCTCGGGCTCTAAGCAACTGAGAAATGGAAGTAGACCACAGAAAGAAAGAACTATTGAAATAGATTAAAGTAAGACTCCATAAGTAAATCATCCTCCCACCTTTGTGCCCTTTTAGAATGGATCCTTTCTTCCAGTCCAGTTATTTTGGTTCACTAAATCGCTGTAGTTTTCTCTTTTTTGCCTTTCCTGAGAGGCTTCCATGAACGGCAGTTTCCGCTTCTGCGACAGGCTCCCCACTTGCTGTATCTGTCTCATGTTATCATTGCCCTGCCCTGCTGATAGTCTTCAGTTGTCCTCAGAAAGAACAAGTGGTCATTCCCTAAGAAAATTCAAGCTAATCGAATATATAGAAGTTAGGATGTATGTAAAAAAAGATGTTTCCCCTTTGACACACCAATCTCAAGCTTTTAAGATGAGAGAGCATATATACAAAGAAGTATACAAATCAATAATGCAGGTGGCACCCATTGTGTTTGTAGTATGTATGTATAATATTAATCACTCGTTGGTTTGTACGCCATCAAAATTGTGCTCCTTATTTTGTGAGGATTGAAGATTAAAAATGACTGATTCAATGCACCTCATGTCCTACTGAAATTGAGTCCATGTGAAGGGATTGCTAGAAGAACCTACAATTATTTATTTGCCTTGGTTTGTTGCTGGCTTTGATGCCATCTTGATGCAGATACGGTGGGATCTGGGAATGCTCTCATAATTCACTTTCAAATATACATTAGCAGTAAAAAAATTTGGAACTTCTTGAAAGTGAAGCAGGCTCAGGCATGGAGCCTACATGATGTGTAGGCAGGAAAATTGTAGTGCCTTGCAAAAGGCCCAGTGAGGCTACTTTAAAAATGGATTGCAAATTGGCCGGCAGACACACCAGCTAATGCTGGAGCAAAGTTTGATTTGTTTGTATTTACCTAATCATAATTTAATTTTCTACTGTTAATGCTTAATGCTAAACTAGTTTCCAAATATCACCAAGTTCCCAGTAGTTTTAAGAAGATTCCAAGAGAGTAAGTAATAGCAACAGTCAGAGGAAAACATTGCTGTACTCAACCATGAAGCCCAGACTTGGGAACAGAGTTGTCATGTGCAAGATTTAGTAGTTTAAGTAAAAAAGCTGCTTTGTCTTTGAACAGAATCTCAGAGTTCTGAAAAAAAAAAAAATGTTACTAAATTCACTTTCTAATTTTCATTTACTTTTGTTACTCTGGTTCAGAGATTTCCTTGAAGTTTACTTCGCTCCTATAATACAAAGGTATAGCTCATGTTTGTGTTTCTATGCGTCTGACTTTTTGTTTCCACTAATTGAAATATTTTACTAATGAGGTTTCTATTTTCTTGTCAGATGTAGTGTGTCCCAAGGACAATGCCAAAGGGATGAGTCTAAGGAGATAAATGCTATTCCGTAAATAGAAAAGGCATGAAAGACTGTAGTAGATTCTATTCTGTCTTAAAAATAAATACAGGAGAGGGAGGCAAGAAGAGATGTGCGTCTCACTACTGAATTTTCAGGTTTTCCCTTCTGGTTTTAAAAACCTAAGACTTTAATTTACTGCCCTTGTGAATTCAGCTGTGTGCTGAAACAAAGATTTTAAATTCTGACATGAAGAATGTGTCTTTATCCAAAGATATTTGATGAAGAATAGTGAAGGACCAAGAAAAGAAAAGAAGAAATCCCCAAATTAAAAATTCTTAGTAATATACGTTCCTCAGTATTAATTCTCTGAGGATCAGAAGTAAGATTTATATCCGCTGCTACCTCTGGCTCGCCAGTTACTCAGCTTTCAGCTAACTTCAGATTCACAGATACTCAGTGTTCAGAGCTTTTCCACGTGTACCTATGACCTTTTAAGTGTAGAATTGAAAGCGTGTGAGTAGTAATATAACAAATATTTTAAATTGTTACCCATATTCATCATACAAGAAGGCTTTTTCTTGTAAGTCTGTGAATCATGTTACATCAGTTGAGAAGACATATGCTACTTGCATGATGTTTGGATATGTCACAAGTATTTCTGTTCCACATTGATTTGTTTCCATGGATTAGTGCCTAACTTTGAAATTCAAGTTCGGTATTTACAAACAGCATTGGAAAGTTTTTAATCATTTGTGTTTCCAGTGGCAATAATAACTTGGAAGAAATGGGTGATGGATTTAATTTGTTTCATTGCTTTATTAAAAGAGGACCTAGCTTTCTTTTTATTAAAGACTTGTGCCCAGGTATGCTCGCTGAGCATATAGATAATATTACCTATTCATAAAGTTATATTAATAATTTGTGGTGGAGGAGTAAACAGAATGCATTGGTTCAGCATTAGCACTTTTGACCTATATTCCTCTAACTGTTTAAATACTTGTTGTGTAATAGCATAAATAATGGTGTATTTCACTTTGGGCTGACTGAATTGTTTCAGTTCCAGCTCCAGTTTGGCAGACCTGTTCTCATCCACTCACGCGAGTGGGAGTCTATTCAAGTAGGAGAATTGGAACTCAGCATACAAGATGTCTTTCATGTCAATAGTCATACACTTTTTTTTTTTTTTTTCATCAGAAAGGGCTGCTCAGAATTATGACTTGAATTATGTACAATTCTAGGTGTCTAAGAAGAAGAAAGCATCTTCTCTCCAGTTGGGAATCAAGTAAATGAGAGCTTAATCCTTTCAATTCAACACGTGGTTGAGGAAAGGAGGGATGGAAAGGGATGACATGGTAGATAGCAGAATGTTAGCTGTCTTCAGTATGCTGGAGAGGAGGGGTGTAAAGGGTTTTAACTTGTGAAGAGCCAGAAATTGATCTCTTTTCCTCTGAGGCCAGCAGAAGGCATTGTTCAAGACGTATATCAAATGTCTCAGCTGTATATGAGAGAGTGAAGGCATGATATGTCACTTCAGGTATCCTACTCATGGCGCAGGTTGTACAGTACATCTTGCTGTACTTAAGTTCATAATGGCTGAAAGCTCTGTATTGTATTTTGATACTAATATGAGAAAAAGGAGGAGGGGAAGGAGGTGGAATCTAATTTTAAAATAATAAAAGTTGTCCAAACTCATTACGGTGGAAGGATAAAATTTTCACCCGTCTCTTAGTATTCATCCTTGCTTTTGTCAAGTGTGTGTTTATACTGCTGTTACTAACGGTCGTGTACTGTGATGCTGGATTTTGAGTGTTTGTATTTGCATGGCGTGTTGATGCAAATATTCATGCTTGATGCCCAGGAATACTGTGGAAAGGAGCGCCTGCTGTGCAGATTTATATATGGATGGATCCAGATTGTCAGGCTGCTATGAGAATGAGATAAATGATGCACGTATACCTATACAAGCTTGTTTGTGTGTCTTTCTGGAAAGTCCTGAACAGAAATGTGGAAAACACAATCTTTTTCCTCAAGTTTTATATGTTTGCACAAATAAGAGACATTTATATCAAGAATCAACAAATTAAGCTGCAGTTTATTTGAATCTGTGTTAAATCATCCTAGTGCTGATGTCAGAGGTTTGCATCATGCCAATATACATGGAAAATAGAGTTTAGAATGTGTTTATAGAGTAATACAGAAATAATGTGGATTAATCACTATAATAACACTAGATCCAGAGCAGAAAATTTTACTGCAGTATTATTAGCGTTGGGGAAGGAGAGCCGTGTCAGGCAAAAACATCAGTGAGGGAGCAAAGGGAGGGTGAGAAACAAGTGTTAAACCTAGATTCTTTTCTTGGTTATAGCTCATTTATCTTGAATAATCTGTTGGCTCTAAATGTCTTGAATAGTGCCGTTACATGGGGCTTCCTTGTGGAACTGAAAATTGTCCAGTACAAAGGACCTTGGTGGTTTGGGTGTGTTGTGTGATGGTTGTTTTTTTTCCCCTTGGCATAATAATTAGTGGAATGCTAAACTGGATAGAAGATGCTTTTTCATACTGCATAGTGATAAAACATCTGAAGTAGAAAATTTGGCTAAATATGAGGTTTTTAGGCATCTATTTAAATGTTTTTTGTTGTTTTGGTTTTAATTATGTTTCTTAGTTATTGCCATGATTTGGATTCTCTTATTTAATGGTGCAGTGTATCACTGGTTTTTACACTAACTGAAAAAATTACAGCTAGATTAGGCAGTCTTTAATCTTCAGTAATTAAATTATGAATTGATTTCACAACAAAAGATTAAGATGCTTGGATGTCTTCTAGAATAGATTGATAATGAATATCTGTGAATACTTAACACTAAGAACACATTGCTTTTTTTTTTTTCTTTGAAAGATAAGAAAAAAGTATAGGTTACTGTGAAAGGGAATTTAAATGAGTATATTCTTTTCACACTGAAACAATTTCAAGAATAGTATAATGACTAAAAGTATTAAACATACTTAAATTCATAGAATTTATAGAAATTCATAGAAATATGGCAAATGAATATAATTCCATTTATTCTGTAGAGCAGATTTAGTTGTGCTAAGTGAACAAAAGCCTCAGTGAGCCAAGTTCCATTGAGATTAAAATAGATATAAGTTGAAAAAGAACATAGCCTGAGTTGAAAAACAAGCTGGTTTATGCTTTGTAAAGCTATACGGCAATGTTTCTTGTCTTGAGTAGGCTGCTTCTACCTACATGTTAGGGTTTCATTGTTCTCCTTTGCTTTCCCAGTCTCCAGTACCCCTTCATCTCCCGTGAAAAGTTTGTCTTGGAGAAAAATAATTTGAGTACATTTTGTGTTACTTAGCTTTAAAAACACACAGTAAAAGTGGAAAACCTGTCCAAGCATACCTGCCTCAGGTAAAGCAATGGATTTATTATGATAGTCTCTCTCTGTTCTGATTAGAAAAGAAACCATAGCAGGACTCCAAAAACCAAGGCCAGGTTCTTCTACCAGTTCTTCTACCACTTACAGTAGTATATATGTGAATAAAATCCACTGCAGCAAAGGACAGTCTAATCTGAAGAATGGCTAGTAGAGGAGAAGAAAGTCAGAGGAGAGTTTCTAGACAAAACTTAAGACGTGAGAGCTAGAGGGAGTGACAAGAAAGATTTCCCTCTGTGCAGCAGGACCGTGAGGAAAAGAGAAGGTTATTTTTCCAGGCATGTCTCAGAGAGATTGGGTCAAAATACTCATTGGTGTAAGGCCGTTAGACTACAGAAGAGCTACCCTGGGTTAAACTTGTCCTCAGCATGTCTCTGACAAGGGAAGAATTCTAGCTTTGAAGAAAGCAAGCTAGAGATTTATTCTCTTTTAAGCATCTCCTCCTACACTGTTGTACTTTTTTCTCTGCGTTAAAACTTTCTACCAGGAAGACCCTGGTTTTGACAACGATACATCAGCCCTCCGAGATAAAAGAACAGAATTGCTGAAGGCTTTACTGAAGAGCGTTGTATAAAGCCTGAAAAGAATTGTCCACTTTTAAGCTGACCTACATTTAATTACATGGTTAGAGCTTTTAAGTGCGCACTGGGATTTGAGATTGGATGAAGCCTGCAATTTCTATAATAGCTTTGAGAATGTGAGCTTTGTGACCTCCTGTTTATTTAGAATTGATGTTGCATGTCTGACGCTGCCTAACCGTCTATAGTCTTGCGCAGCAGAATACACAATGACACAAAAAGCAGAAGTTGACAGTTTTAGGTAAGTTTAAGTCCTTTGTGAATGTAGTAAGTATAATGTATGTGCTAATAAGAGTGTCTAGAGCTTTTATTTCATACTCTGGTTGTCGCTGCAGCAGAGCTGAGTAAGGATTGTTGAAGTGCTGTGATCTTTGGACATTGGTTAGCTGTTGCTGAAAAAACACCCAAGATGTTTGGAGGCTGAGTTAGTGACTGGCATTTCTCAATCCAAAGAAATGAGGAGTCTCTTCTCGATTAATACTAGGATAAGTGAGGCACTGTGGTAATAGTGTAATTTGCTAAAATGACATGTTTTCTTGTAAAGAAGTAGCCAGTTGGTCGAATTATTTGCATTACAACAACTTCATCTGCTGAACCTATTCACCAGTTTTACTGTGACAGGTGACCACTACCTTTATAGACTGAACTAATTTAATACTTGAACGCACTGAAGAAATAAGTTTCTGGATACTGTACAGGCATTCTAGCTTGAGTTTTTGCCACTGAGCTAAATTGTTATGGGAGGTTGCTTTTGGTCCCTGACTGTATACCCTGTTCCATATAGCAAGGGGGTTCTGTGCAAGTCAGGGGCCTTTTACTCCCCTCTGGAATGGGAGAAGGACCTTCTGGCAGTTAGACAGGTAGCAGGAGATAAGTAAGTCTAAGGGATTTTTAGACACAAAAATTTCCCCTTCCTTGCTGATTACACGCATGGATCCCAGATTGAAAATTACCTGGCAGGTATTTTTCTGATTTGGAGTTCATTGGCTGTATGAAAACTATTTTCCATTTCTGGCCTTCAAAATAAAAAGGAGGAAAAAGTAGTGACCACGTTGATATTGCTAAGGTTAGCATCATACCATCTTTTGACCTTGTTTACATCAGAGTATTGTTCGTTATGCATGATCACTGCTCAATGCAGGGGCTGCTTGTTTGTCTCCCCTGCCCACCCCCCACTTTTAAAAAAATTTTTAAGTGCGATCAGAATCAGGTCTGTAAAAGAACATTCTTTCCCAGTTTGTAAGACACCTGTAAAGATGGTACTAAATCCTCACCTGAGCTAAGCAGAAGGCAGATAATCTTCAGGAACAGAGAGGATTCCTTTATTTCTTCAGCAGGACCTCGATACTGTTTTGAGGCAGAATTCCTCCACTTCACGTAGAGGGCATACCCTTATCTAGGAGGCAGCAGCTCGCACAACTGCTGTAAGCATGGAGTCAGGACTTCCTTCGTTACCTTGAATGACTGTGCAGCGAATCAGCTATGGGAAGATTATATGGTAGACAAACCTTTACTAAGGCTACATTCATAACCATCAGTGGCAGAAGCCCATGTTTTGTGTTTGGGCGTAGCATCCTGTAAGCAGCTGAGAGCTGTTTTGGAGTAAGCGCTACAGGATGCACTCCAGAAAACATAGGATGATATTTTTGCAGTTGGACAATGTTATGTGCCATTCTGGTTTCTCCAACCAGCAAAGAAAAACATCCTTTCCTACTGTTTGATCTCCTGCTGTGTGTAGATACCGTTTGAAATGCAAGTAGCATGGCTTATATTTGCCACTGTTGATGGTGAGGTGTAGGTAGTATTTATCATGACATTCATTCCTTTTAGAAGTGTAAAACTCGAAACTGCATTTGGGTCATATTTGCCATGTATGGAAGATGCAGCGTTACAGTCTGATTCAGGCTGATGTGAAAGCAAAGGGGGCTAGGCTAGCACTGCTGGCCTTTGTGTGTTGGAAGCACACAGTAGGAGTTTGTCGTCTTATGTGGAGAGACATGTATAAGCTTTCTGGTACTGGGATCAGAAAGTATTGTACAATGTTGCAGCAGATCCATTCAGTTCCAGACGTCCATCGTCAGGCTGGAAATAGTGTAATGAGAGCAGCACTTCTTCCTGCCCTGTGTGTGCTGCACCATTTTAGAGCAGTCTGAGGAAAAGTGAGGGAAAAAATGATGCTATCTACTGGGAGGCCAGTTGTGGAGGGTGTAGAAAAGTTGAGCAGGAAAGGAGGTGAAAAGCAGCAAGATAAGTAAAGGCAGCATGTTTGCTGCAGGGAGGGGAACACTTGAAATAAATGCAGAGTATTTCCACTCGTGCGGCATTATGAAGAGCCATTGTGTGGTAGTCATCTCCTACTGATGTGTTCTTAAACCTTTAAAACGCCACAATCTGTTTTCCTTAAATTAACCCACTTGTGATACTATTGTGAAACCATGCACACACAAAATGCATCTAACATTTGTGTCTTACAGTTAAAGGTCACATACGTGCTACTAACATAGCCTGCAGCCAGGAAAATCCCTTCCTCCTCCTGTTTTGCGCTACATCTCTCTGCTCGGCTTAGCACACGGTGCAGCTCCTCTCTTTCTCCTGTTCCAGCTTTTGTCTTCTCATCATCGTCAGTGCTCTGTGCCGTACCCGCCCCCTGCTTTCCTCCGGTGCTGCTGTACCTTACGTGGTAAGCTAAGCAGCAACACCCACAGAGATTTCCTCGCTCTTCCTAGCAAAGCATAAGGCAACTGCAGTATCTAGGGTAGTGCGCAGTGGCGCTGTATGAGTCAGCATGTAATCATGAACATAAGTCATATATGATTTAATAATTTCATTCTAATATGTGTTCTTCAAAAGCTGTAAATATGGATTTAGTTTTTTACTTATGTCTGGCCTTAATTTGATGTTTAGGAGTTCTAATTTTACAAGAACTATTCCTTAAGCTCCATCAGTGCTGCCTCCTTTCCCCTGCTACGCAACCAGTCTAACAAATTTGCTCAACCAAACAATTGAGCGATGTTGGACATTGCTGAGGCTTTTTTCTTGAGGGCCATCAGGTATAGTTGGTCAGAAATTGGAATAAATCACTTTGCAGCTTCGTCATTTGTCTGGCTTGAATAAGCTCAAAGCGTGGGGAAAAAGCCATTTATCTTTTGCCTGTGGTGGGGCAGGAAGGGAATGTGAGAGGGCCTAAGCGATGGACTTTCACAGCGACCATTAAGGCTGCGATGAGGTTGGCTGTGAGGATTTTTTTTCCTACCCGCTTACGAGACTAAGCTGCTTTGTTTAATACACAGAATGTGGAAGGAAAGGGGGGATCACTGATGAGGAAGAAAAGGAATAATTACTGTTGTCTTCCACAAGTTAAATTTTTAATTTCTGAACTATCTAATTTTATTTTTTAACTTTGTAGAACACTCCATCTTAAATGCCCTGGTTCAGAAATAACGGCAGAGAAAGAACCAAAAAAGCTGTACATGAGCTAGTCAGACTTCTGCAAAAAACCCCACCCTGTTTATGTGATGATTTAAATAAGTAAATGCAGTCTTTATTTGCTATTTATTTACCTTAAATAACTCAACTTATAATTATTGGATACCTGCAATGATACAAAGCTGGAATATAGTATGAATTAGGGTATGTGTAATACTGATTTCTAACAAATATACCATAGGAAAGCTTCAGTTAATTTTAATGAGGCCATTTTTGTTGAAATGTGGATGTGGATAAATAATGCATAGAAACAAAGTCTATTTGATAAAATTCTACCAGACATTATTATTAGAGCTTGCATTTGTATTGTCTTTACCTGTAATATGAGGGCTGCGCCTGTGCTCATCTTGTACTATCTTCTCTCTGTGGATGCCCGATCAATGGTGGCAACAGTCACTCTGTCATATCATTCTGCTCAGAGAAATGTCTAAGCAACATGATAGCAAAATTCTAGGGACTGCTGTACTCGTTCTGCTGCCGTTGTGGCTCTTTTGGCAATGGCACAAAAGCAGTAGTTTCCCCTCAAGTCTGCCTTAAGTCAGATCTTTGAGTTCAGTGTATTCAGTCTTTCTTCGGTGAGAAAGTTGTAGAGATTGAAAATCCATGTCAACAAAGATTAACAACTTAGTTGTTATGTTCTATGGGTGTCACATCTTAGGTATTAATTTAGATATTTTTTGAATGCCCTATTAAAATAATGTCATGGTGGTAATATTTGTAGTCTATTTAAAGGTTTATACAAACATAAGAATAGAGAGGGTATGCAAGAGGGTATGCAGCTGAGCAACATAAACATAATGTAAAAAAAAAAAAAGCAGAAGATTTTGCTTTAGAAGCTTTTTTTAGTTGATTTGCTGATACTTTCAGTTTATGTCTTATTTTACTTCTGTAGAGTTCAGCTGTATTTTAAATGGATTTATTGTGGTAGGTTTTGTATTTAATGTAATAATTAAAACCTGCCCCGGGCTCTTTTATTTGTTTCCTTTGTAACACGTAAGCTCAGGACTTTTTTAATAAGTACTTCTGACAGAGGAAAATAGTACTAGGAAGGAAACGGAGGCTGAAAGTCCGATAGTGCAACCAGTTTATCTTACTCCTGATCATACTCTTTGACACGTCCTTGATGAATGCCTTTGCTATGGGGTATCAGCATTGCTCTACAGAGGGGGGTGGCAGCTGTGGAATCATATGCTGCAGAAATTTTTGCACAATGTCTTTTTCTCTCCTTCCCACTTATTCAACTAGCATTTAGAATGACTATTTTTTTTTTATAGGGACTTTTGCAGGGTTTTTTTGCAGCAGAACTAGGTCAGTACTCCGTTTGCGTTGCCAGATGGATACTAAAATAATGCTTGTCGAGTTCAGAGGTTATGCTGCATAATTTAGCCTTCCTGTTTGGGCTAGCCATGAATAAGTGATACCAATTAAGGAATTTGTAGCACTAGCTGTCATGAACATGGGTGCTAGTGTTGCATAAGGAAGATACTTCTTCATCCAGAAGAAATGTCATGTGGAAACACAAAGATGTTTTTAGTCATTGCTTGACTGTTAGTCCCACCTGCAATTTCACGTTGTGACTGCATGCTGTTTGAAGAAAGAATTGTTCTTATGACTTGCTAAACTACTCCTGCTCTCTGTGGACGTGAGAAGAAGGATATAAGTAAGATTTTCTGATATACATGATCCACTGCAACAGAAATATTTGTGTACTTCAAATATTCTGATACACGTTTCTGTGATTTAACAGATAAATCAGTATCTTGTATGTTTGTTCACATCTTCATGGTATTAATGACACGTATTTAAGCTAGGTATTTGTGGTTTTTAAAGACTTTAATTTTAGATAGTGAGCAGAAACAAAAATTCTTATTGAAATTCTATTAAAACATTGAGCTTTTTAGTTTGCTTAAGATAAAGTTACATGATTAAAGATGTGTTTTTTGTCTAATCTAACATCTAGGATTAATTGGTTACAATAGAAAGAAATATTTTAGCTTATGTCAGGACAAAGTTGATGTTTACTTGAATATCAATCAGTGTAAGGGGGAATGAATTCAATTTATACAATGGTTGCACTGATCATTACTCAGGACTTCTAAAAGCAGAATTTATGTAAAATTACTTAATTGTAATCTTCAGAAAATGAGGTTGCCTTTGAATTCAATCCCAATTCTTAAATATCTGTTTGGTGATAAGATGATCTGCAATTTTTAATAGTCATCTTGGCTGTATCAGTGTTTAGTTAATGATAGACTAAAAAAACCCCACCAGCAACTTAATTTCTGTATACAATGGGATACTTCTGTCAATGCTTTTGCAATTGGGACATTGCATTATGTATTTCTTCCATCAGAAAATGGTGCTGAGAAAGAATAGCTAGATGTATCTTGACTTAATTTTAAATTTTTCAGTTATAGTAGAATGAAAACTTATTTTGGTCAGTCCTTTTGAAGGCTGCTATGGTTTTACTAACTTTTTTTTTTAACATAAAGTATTTTGTGCTTCGTGAACTATCATGACAAATACCAGGTTTTAGTTTTGTGCTTTATAAAAGCTCTTTGAGTTTGTCAGTAAGTCACATCTCGAAACTCCCATTCTGCTATTGCATGGGATATTTAACTGATGTCTGTTCTTTTCAGATTTGCTGTAGGAACATCTGGCTTTTTTATTCAACAGGAGAGAATCCAAAGAGGAGAAAAACAGCTAGACAAAATATCTTAGTTATGAATTCTGGTTTAATAAATGTGCTTTCTATGGATGATTCATGGATTTTATGATTACATTCAATTATTTTTCAACAGCTCATGCTTCGTTTCATCAAGAATTTCAATCAATGCCAACTGATTAATTATCATTCTACTAGTAGCCTTTTGTCTAATAAACAGTCATAATGAGCATGTTCAGTCTTGGCATATATAAATGTCAGTGATGTACTAATAAAATACTTCTAGAATTGGATGCTGGAAGTAGTCATGCTTTAGATCAGTTTTTGAGGACACCAAAAAGCAATCTCCTACCCTTTGCTTCCCCTTTCCATCCAAAATAAAAGCTGTAGTTGAGCAGTAAGACAGGGTCAAATTTCTTCATTCGAGAAGAATTTCATTGTGCCATGGTGAAATACTGTTAAGGCCGTTGTCTTGCCCTTAATTTTTACATGACAGTTTGCACAATGTGTTCTGGAGATCCTTTTGAGTGTTTTTTCCCCACGCTATTTTAAGTGTTCACGTACATTCTCACTCTGCCAAAAACAAGATCCCCGCAAACCAAAGGAAACCTATGGCAGAATTACATCTTCGTGTGACATAAGAGGGTGACGTCAGTGCCCTTTTTATGTTTAATTACAAAACAGCCACACACATAACCTTTCCAAACCAGGGATGGATATCGCTGAATCACAGATAGATATTGCAGAAATGAGAGAGCTGCCTTATGGCTTAAAAGCACTCTGGTCTTATATACCTTTGAACAGATGGTTCATTTAAGTACTGGCAGTGTAGCTTGACTAATTGCTTTAGACCTTCCATTTTTCTGCCTGCACAGATAGATGAACATATGAATTGTAAATAAAAACAGAATATGGAATGTGAAACCATGTTTAAATGTATCAAGTGGTTTTCTTGAATTATCTCAAAATGTATTAAGAAGAAACAATAGTGGTAGTCTGGATTTGAACTTGGGAAACTGGTTAAATTTCTAGCCTTGCAGCTGTGCGTTATACCACAGGCTTCCCGCCCTCTTACAGCAGATGCTTGTGGAAGAGTAGGATAGAGATGTAGTGATAATTCCCCAGAATGTTCTCCCAGGCTCCCGTGTGTTGTGACTTAGAGACTTTCTGCACTAGACTTACTCTGTGTGTGCGTGTTTAACGGCCTTTGACAGATTTTTCTTTTGCTGATTTAATGGATTTTTGAATATGTAATTTTTTTTAGCATTCCTAGAATCCACGGGCAGAATGTGCCACTTAACTGTACATTGTTGTGGTAGGTTGGCCCTGGCTGGATGCCAGGTGCCCACCAAAGCTGCTCTGTCACTCCCCTCCTCAGCTGAATGGGGAGAGAAAATACAACAAAAGGCTCGTGGGTCGAGATAAGGACAGGGAGATCACTCAGCAATTACTGTCGCAGGCAAAACAGACTCGACTTGGGGAAATTAGTTTAATTTATTGCCAATCAAATCAGAGTAGGATAACGAGAAATAAACCCAAATCTTCTCTGTACCTTTTAGTGTGTCTAGGAAATCTATAGCCTTTTAGAGATGGGGGGACAAAACCATAAACGGCATTCAGGATATGACTGCACATGGATATTTAGTAGCTTTTTTTTCCTTATGATTTCTAAGGTTTTGATTTATCTTTTTGTCATTGTTGGGGAACACTGAATGGATCTGTTTTAACCCCAAGCGCTCACTTCTTAGTATTCATACTTAGTCCACATTTTAAGTCTAAAATTAAGGTTTTTCTTCATTTACTTATAATTCGTATTTCCTCTGCCATTTGATCAAGCAGTCAGTAGGTATTGGGAGGGCTGTCTGCAATTTCTGTGTGCGCTACCCTTGAGAAGTTGGTAAGAAGTTACCAAGAACTTTGTTACCTAACCAGTCCTTTTTCCTGTTTCCCTGTGAACATTGCTGACTAGCCCAGATTGCTGTAACACTCTTCCTCCCACTGGGAAAATACATCACTTTATTCCTGCCCTGGGAGGACTTTCTTATCCCATGACAATTTGGTTTCTTTTACGAGACGTTAGGGATGGTATGGCTGAATGTTTTGGGGAGTGGCAACTTGATCTTCCTTGTCTACATTTCACCCTTTCACAGAAGTGTGTGTTCGATGACAGTACTTTGCCGTGTGATCATAGGCACGGTCTGTTCTTTTGACTCCAGCTGTGCTGGCCACGCTGGTGAATCACATTGGTGCAGCTGCTGTGGTGTTACAATTTATTTAAAATTGAATCACCGTGTGGAAACCTCTCGAAACAAAATTAATTTTTTTCCTTTGTATTATAAGGCAGGCTTACAGCAAAGGTAAATGCTACTGCCCAGGGAGTTTTCTTGTTGTGTTTAGACTGTAGTCTTTATTTTGATTATGGAAAAATATTATTTCTGACCATGTAATGTGATTATCGACCAGTCTAAAGAGTGCCAGTTTTCTGTGGCTGCTACACAGAGAAGTCTGGTTAGCATTGCACCTGACCGACTTTGACTTTCCAGTTGATATGCTATGATCAAGTTTAAATGACCTTTTTCATAGATCTGGAGTGAATTCAGTTTCTCTGGTCTCTTTGTTGTACTATTTTATTGTCATGGTGCTATATAAAGACCTAAGGTAGGTAATAAAAACAGGATCTCGGTGTATTTACGTTAAGTGGCAAGACGAGTGAGGATTACTTTCTCGTGCATCACTTGTGTGCCCTGTGCCTTTTAAATTATAGATGAATACTCCAAGATTTACAGTGCAATGGAGACAGTGAGAGAAAACAGATCCAAGATAGTCAGTAAAATGTGAAAATTACAAATGTGTCATTTACTGTGAAAATCTGTGTAGAAAAAATTCTTTTTTGCATAGGTGGTAAGTGTGGGTATTACTGGCCGTGTGTTTAGTGAATAGATCTATTTACACTGTAGATGTAATATTTCAATCCCTCACAACAATGCAAGTAGTCTTTGAAAGGTGGGGGTTTTTTATGCAGCAGGTTTTTTTAATGTTTAAGTTCTGTGCAAAGATGAAAGTACTGTCTATTGCTTAAAAGGAAGCTAATGAGATAATATTATACGAGGCTTCCTTGGATTGTTTGTTGAATCTCTCTCTCTCTGAATATCGAGCATAAACGAGTTTAAACATAACTGTTACCATAGTCCTACTTTCCTTTCTTGGTTAAGCAGTGGTATTTTAGCTAGTCTATCGGTACTGCTGTGCTGAATGGAGTTTAGCGTTAGAAAAACATCAGGGTGCCTCTTGCATGGTATAATATACAGAACAGGAATTCTTCACATCAGCAGTGTATCCGCACCGAGCACAGAAAAGGAAGAACAAATATTTCTGCCTAGAATCTAATAGGGGAAGGAAAGAAGGAAGAAGGAGGAATAAGAGTGAGATAATACCTGAAAGTATTTTCAAGGAGCGTTTAGAAGGGCTACTGCTGTGAGGTAGTCTACCCAAGATAAACATTTCATTTCAGGGCAAATCACCTTTCACAACGGATAAAAATATTAGGAACTCTGAAATGGATGGTAATGTTGGTTCTCAATTGAATTTCTGCTCTACTCTGTATTTCTTATCACTTGTGTGTATTGATAAAAATACACTCAGGGTTGGTAACTGTGAAGCATTTAAGTGTGATAAATACACTGCCTAATACCTAATAAGGATGATATCTAGCACATAATCTCACAATATTAAAATATATAACTATAATGTAAAACATGAAGTTACTGTATTACATGGCAC
This sequence comes from Phoenicopterus ruber ruber, assembly GCA_009819775.1. NCBI lineage: Eukaryota > Metazoa > Chordata > Aves > Phoenicopteriformes > Phoenicopteridae > Phoenicopterus > Phoenicopterus ruber. The sequence goes on from CM020227.1 coordinate 14,117,850, forward strand.
AATAATGGTATTTCTTAATAGTGGCAGCTACATAATCAAAAATTCCGAAGAAATGCCTGGTGATAAACATTATTCTTGAGCTTTTGTATTTAGTGGCTTTGTCTGAAGACCATAATAGCGATGTGCTAGATTGAAAAGGTGTGGTTCGTATCTTCTGGGAAAAGTCGGGATGCTTGTTTGAACTTGGATGAATGGTTTTGGCATCCTAATTACTTAGTTTGATGGAAAACTGAAGATGTTCTTCACTACGCATCCAAGCAGGATGCTCAAATAAAGTAAGTGTTTGTAAAACTAATAAAAGAGCTGAAAGACGGAATGAAAACAGTAATGTCATTTTAGTATAAAACCTTAAGTTGTTATACGAGTGTTCAAAGCTATTGCTAGCCAGCTGATCTGGTTCAAACAAGCCCAATACACAGGCTATACTGATAAAAATGCCCTTTACTGAGGCTGTGTGTAATTTCCATGATAAATACCTGTCTTCACGTGTTTGGGAATGGGCTTTAGATGGAACCATTCTGGAAAACTTCAGCTAAATGGACATATTAGGACAAAGCTAGGAAAATGGATTACTGCCTTTTTTTTTTTTTTTTTTTAATAGGTGCTTGTTGGCCGTTTCTTAAAAGCTGTTCATGTCTGTGCTTTTCAGCAGAGATTTGAAACTTGCCAGGGTGTAGCTTTTGCAGATTTTATGACTAACCACTTAATTTTGATCTTATTTCAGAATGTAGACGAAAACTTTCCATGTGGAGAACAGACATTGCAAAATGGCTGGGTAGGCAGGCTGTTGGAAAAGAGGAGGAACTTGACTGCTGAATCATGGGACTCTTCAGATTTGTGTGTGTGTTTGGGGGTTTTTTGGGTCATATCTGGCTTGAGACATTTTGAGTAGTATTAGCGATGTTTCTGGATCTTCTTTACTGTAGCTAAGCTTGGTATATGTGTAGTTCTATTCAATGTGAAGTGCACACAGCAGTCCTACTTGACATGTCTTGAATGGAATAGTCTTGGTGTACGTTTTTTACTTTAATCTGTGTATATCTCTGTATTAACACCTTCCTGACTCAGAGTATTGTTAAGAAAATAAACTGTTTGAAAAACCGCAAAGTGTTATAGTGATGAGGACCATTTGCAAAGCAAATCTGAGTATAGCGGAATGAATAAAACCTGGGTAGACAATAAGCAGAAATATCATAGAACAATTGCGTCTCAAAAGATAGCTAGCCATATTGTGAATCAAATTAGAAATGGTGAAGAGAAAATAGTATATACTGAAGAACGGGCTTAAGAACTTCAACGTACCTGGAAGAGAACTGAGATTAAGTTTTATTGTCAACCTTAATGTCTCAGAGTAATTCTTCTTGAAAATTTGAAATACAAACCTCATGCTAAAACAACTCTGCAATCATAACTGATATTTTGGGGACAGAAGATTATATAAATATATATATATGTTTTATTTTCTAATAAGGGTTGTGCAGTGGACTATTTGTCCTTACATTTCATATTCTATGTCATTGGTTGAAATAAATTTCAAGAGGCTTTTTTTTTTATTCAGTAAGTTTTGTGATTTATAGAAATAAACAAGGACCCAATATGCCACTTTTTCCTTCTCCTTTGTGTTTGAAATGATAGCATACTGTATTATGGAGAAAATAGTACTGCAGGAAAACAAAATAGAAAATGTCAGTGTACTTGAAGTAAGCCTGAAGCTTCAAAACCCAACTGTACTGTACAGATTATACATTTATGAGAAAACTTTAAATTTGTCCAGCCATCTTAAGATGCTGCTTACAGTTTTGTCGTGTAATGCTCTGAAAGTTTTGTGGGTCCTGTCATGTGGCTCTTACAGTGTCACAGGTCATACTCTTATTGCTAACAATCTTGGTGTTTCTATTAAAGGTAACGATTCCAGTGGTGTGCCTGAGTTTTGCATGTTATGGACCCAGTATTAAGATATATAGAATTACTACTAAAACCCGGCTACTAGTTGAATCTTATTCAGTTTAAGCACTTTTAACTGGATGTTCCTTGTTGCTGTACAGATGCTTGATTTAGATGCTTTAATAGAGATGTCCAAAAGACATTTCCTCTTTCGTAAATGTTGTATTTCCTCATGTGCAACATAGTTTTACTGTCTCTGGTAGATATATCATTATCAATAAAGCAGATATGCAGATGCGCCTCTATAGATATTGTAAATGACAAAAAAATTTTACCTGACACATTGTGAAATTTTATTAGTATTGGCACGTGAACCCACAAGTGTATTGTACCATAAACTAACATTGTCTTACTGGCTTGTAATTAGCTGATTAGTAATGCAAAATAATTGCAGACAGAATTGATATTACACTCCTGTGAAAAACAGCAAAATCAATAGCACTCCAACCTCTCAGGCTGTAGTCAGATTTCTTTTTTTACTTTATATATTAAAATTGTGAAATTGATTCTCTCTAACTTCTTCTTTCTCAGTAGAAGAGCATTAAATCTGCAAGGTAAAATAGACTTAAGTGAAACAATGATACTTTGTGTTTTTACGATCTAGCTTGTGCACTGTATTACATAATTCTCAGCTCTTTGTAGGGAATTAAATTCTTGAAGTTACTTCAAGTATGGTACACGTGTAAAAATGATTATTGAAATGTTGCGATTACATACTTTGCGATATGTAAACCAGAACGATATCCTCCATGTCCTGATTGTCTTCTGGAGAAAGAAGAAAAAAAGGGGGGGGAAAAAAAAAAAAAAGGCATCTGAGGTTCTTACTTAAGCGGCATTTGCTAGACAGAATCAATTGAAAATTGACTTTAAGCTCCTGTCTCAGACACATTTTAATGCATGTCTGAGTGCTTTTAAACCCCATTGACCAGCTTATAAATGATTAAAATACTTTCCCTGCCGCATACAGGAGGTCTTTCTATCATTATATCCTTTTGACAGTTCACCGTTGCAGTGACAGGGTGAGGGGCTTTAACCGGTTTGCAAATATCAGATAACCTTCCTGTCAGCTGTGCTACAATATAATGAAGAGCAGAATTTTGCTAATATTGGTGTTTATACTTGCAGAACAGCACTGGCCGATCACCTCTGGCCAAGCGGTACTTGTGGTGAGATGTGTAACCGAATCAGATGTGCCATAGACATAGTTTCAGAGATCTTACTTTCAAAAATCATTAATGCTGTAAGAAATCATCACCTGTAAAGAATGTATTGACATCCAAATTGATAAAATTCCATATTGGTATAGTGAGGAGGGAGGGGGCCGGTACATACAGCAGAGAGAAAGAAAGATCTATTTTGTATTTTTTTTTAAATTTTTGTAAGTTTTGAATGTAGCATTCCAATCAGCTGAAACAATTAGGTCAATATTTGATTTTAAGACTGCTTTTCAAGAGTTAGAATTCTTTGTCCAGACTTGAGCATTTGTAAAATAATGTTCATAAAGTGTTTCCAGCCACTCAGTCCTGCTCACTTTAGTTAGAAATAATATCATCCAAGATTGCCTTCCCCAACCAAAACAGTTTTTCCAGTTAGCGATTGTTTTCTGTTAACCTGGGGCATAATGGTTTAGCTTAAGTGAATCATTTATTTCATTATTTGTTGAGCCTTTGTTGCCATTTTAAAATTGAGTCCCAGCTGAAAGGGGAATGTAATGTCAAAGTGTCAGTCAAAATGCTGTTTTAAGAAATTTCAGAGGCGATATTACAGATTACAGATCGCGTGTACACTGGGGAAAAGACTAAAAAAGCAACCAACAAGTCAAGAGAGATTTTCATGTCAATGAATATTAAGAAAGCATAAATTATATGGTCTGAAAGTTTTGGTACCCATATAGATTTGTATGTTTCCCCACTGAATTATCCCAGATGTGGGTAATTTACCTTAAAGGAATCACTTTGTGGACAAGGATCACTACATTTGCCTCCACGTTTCCTCACAAAACTGAGTCCTTCCCTTGCTGGCGTGCTATTGAGAGCAATGTGTAGCGTGGATGTCTCTTGTGGTTTGTGTACTGTCTCCGACCACCTTGCGCGTGCTGTCCAGGCTGGGCAGCTGGGATGTGCCCTGGCAGGGAATTTGGCAAGTAATATTTGTCTGGAAAGAGGTTGTCACGAGGCGAATGGGCCCAGATGGCTTCCTTGGGTGCTCAGATAACTTGATGCCCTGTTTGTGGAGCTTGGTTGTGTCTGAGGTCACACTTAGGATGATTTCCGCTCGGGTTGGGTACACAGTTACCTTTTCTTTACCTCATTCCATTATTTCTCATTTGCCTTTCCTTTCCCTTCTGCTGCTGTTCGCAGGCCAAGTACATTTAATGAAAAATACCATTCTCTATCAGAATGTGTGCAAGTCCTAGGAAAAAATATTTCAGTTTACAAAAAAAGGGAATTAGAGAACAATTCCATAAACAGCAACTGTAACACTATCGCTACCGCAGACTGTTAAGAGCTCCATTTATGAGTGCAATTAAGCATATGGATAGCTCAGGTTTCGTCATCAGCTCAGAATGGGACAACGTTACTGAGGCAGATTCAATCTAAATCTATAACAGTAAAATTGGTCTAAGATGTAACCCTTTAATATGCTTGGAAATGAGAAGTTGTCGGAGTGCTGCTTTGTTTGGCAACATTTGCTAATGAAAGGATGCAATTTAATGCAGCAGGGAGAGTGATCACTGACAAATACGCCTGCTTGATGCGGGGTGTTAAATGCCTCAAATTTATCAATTATCAAAAGTAACTGGGGGGAAGCGGGGCAGAGGGGACAGTGCTCTGCTTTCAGTTTAAATTACCCTGAGGGGCAAAGCAGCAAAGGAGGAGAATAATTTTGTTTACAGGATGAGACCAGACTGTTCAGAAACATTATATACAGAAATAATGAATGAAGGAATTGCACCAAAAATTATTTTGTATTTTGTACATTATCAGACATTTGTTATTACAGGTATTAAGCTTTGGGTCCCAACAGGAACGAAGAGTTCTGTCCCCATTTACACCCATGCAACTGTTTGACAGCTAAGTAACTACAAATGTTTTTACCTTCGCTTAAAACAGACAAAAACCCAAGCACTGTTTGAGAAAGCTATAAAGCAATATCATCCATGTGCTATCTTCAAATATAACTAAATAGTCTTTCTACTCAGAAACCAGTAAATTAAGTTAATGTTTCTCTGTTTGTAGAGTTTGTGGGGTTTGAATGATAGTGCCTCATATGGACATTATTGTTGGGGGGGCAGAAGAGGAATCACTAGGATTAGCATATTTGGTTATAATATTTCTGTTTTCTCCTTGCTTCTCAGGCAATAATCATATTTAGCAACTTCTGTAACTGTAGACCAGATTGTGTCAGGGAACAAACATCTATGGGGGTGGATCTCATAAAATTTTGCTGCTTGCTGAAGTAGAAAATGAGTATAATCAACAATAGGACTGTCAAACTGTGGCATACCCATAGAGCCATGGGTTCAGCAGGTATGTTAGCATCTCTCTCCTGCACTATAAATCTAAGTCATACTGCTTTTCCGAAGCAGTATTTTCTGATCAGCACCACTGAAATATTGCATGCAAACAGATAATTTTTGTGTTTAACTTGTGCTGTATCCTTAGAATTTTGGATCTCTACAGGCCAAAGTTCTGTATAATAAATTCCCTGATTAGTAGCTGAATTTGTGCAATTATCTCATTTCTGCTCCGGTTAATTTTATTTTTTTCTTGTCATTTATCTGTTATCAATTCAAATAGAAAATCATTCTCCTCAAATTCACAGTTCTGCCAGATGTGTATTTGAAAGCAGCAATGGACACGTTTTGCATATCGGTTGGACCCATACACCAAGTGGGTTTAAAAAAAGCACATTTAGTAGTGAACCGCTAAGTTTATCATAGCAATTTTGTATATAAAACCAGAATAGAATAGTAATGTTTTAAAAAGGCAACTTGTTTCAGTGTTTCCCCTGTGCTTTTCAGAGTATTATGGTTGAAGTCTAGGTAGTGGAATGCCCCTCATTCCAGTGTGACGACCGATGCTTTGAATGCCATTTGAAGCCAACAGAGCTACAGATGCTGAGATGTTGGTGAACTAGTTGAAGTAGTTTAGGACATTAATCAGTGGCTAAACACAGTGCGCAGACACACACAAATATTCAGTACGCAGGGATATTTTGAAGTAGTTATAGGATAGGTTGTTGCACTTCCACATGAGAATTACCTTGCTTTCTTATTTTGCACGAGTGAAATACGTCTGGATTTGTGTGGCGAGAGTGGTATGTGCTTGTTTTTTGATACTTAGGCCTATTGCTTATATTTTGGAACTTTTTTCCCCAAATTCCAAATTTTTGTACTTTTCAGTTTTCACGTATTTACAGAATTGAAGTCCAGCGTTGTCAAGGCAATGCATGAAGTTGATTCATGGCAATAATATGTTAATTTTTGTTTACATCAATGAAATAATTACTTAGAATAGAGGTGCACTGACATGAAAAATAAGCGAAGGACATAATGCCCATCAGTGAATTTGAAAATCATCACACACTTTTTGAAGTGTTTCCTTCATGAACCTTGTAAGATATTGTCTACACAGGAGTTGTTTTAGAATAGCCAATTAAGAGAGGGAGTATTCCAAGTAAGATATGCTAAGTGTGGAACTATTCTAGAGTAGCTTTTAGACTATGACATCCAGCCTCAATCAGAATGAATTTTAAGCTGCAGAGAAGAGAAAACTTAAAACTAAGTGGATTTTTTTCTTCTTGATTCATGTTGTCTCAAGTCAGTTATTTACTTAGTAATTTTTAATTTAACTTGATTAAATGAATTTGTCTTCTGCATTAGCCAAGAGCCGTTGTAGCAGTGTTGCAGGGTCTGGTCCCTTCCAACTTCTGACAAAGCTACTTTCTTCATTTTTAAGGATCTTGTTAATGGATTTGTGATCACGCAGAGCTACACTGATACCCTTCTTCTCTTTGAATAGCCCTGCTCTGCAAGTGCCTGCATTAGCTTTAATGGAACAACTTGAGAGGAAAAAATGCTACTCAGTTTGGGTAGACTGCAGGATCTGGTCTTTAGACAGGACTAAAATAAATGAGAAAAAGAAAATAGCAGCTTTTCCCCTTTCATGTTTCTTATCTAGCTGAGCTGAATAAAAATGGGGATTTTCAGTTGTACAGGATGCTGATGAAAAGTGAAATCTCACCATTTTATGTGTGAACATTTTTGCACACCTTCACAGTAGGGATTTTCCCTAATGCCTTTTGCATTAACAGCTGTGACAGGAACTCTGCTTCCAGCAGCTTCAAGTGGTTAAATCAATAATAGAAATAGTTTAAAAATACTAATCCACCACTGCTATGTGAACATTCCATGCCCAGCCTGCCGACTGTGTATGCAAACAGATAATGGTGGGCATCAATAATTTTTAATGTTGAATTTCTCCATATCTAAAACTTCAGTAAATAGCTCTTCAGATAATTTTTCAGAGGGCAAAAGTATAGTCAGACACATGGTGTGTAACCATATGCTAACAGAAATGATTCATTATCATTGATGAAAGGAATTCAACCAGTATGAATTGGCAGTTGATAATTTGACATATGCAGCTAGGCACTGAATAAGCACAGCATTTCTTATGTGTGAATTCTTTTCATTATACCAGAATTCTTTTCATTATTTCAGAGCAGCTGAAATTAAGTAGGTGTGGTACTGTTGTCAGGAACTGTAGATGGAGTATAACAATTTCCCCATCTCTAGTAATTAGAGATTTGTGTTAGGATATGGTAATTGACTGAAATAGGGTTAGGTTGAGAGTGAATTGGGGAGCATATAAAGAAGATCTAATAGTTACAGCAGCAGCACCAAACCTGTATCTGGTAGAAATAGTGTAGCTCTACTACAGGTAGTGGAGACTTTATCAGTTTGCGCTTGACTGAGAGTTGATTTGATGTAGAAACATCTTAATGTTCAGCTTGGATGACAGGTGCTCAGGGTAACGAACACCATGGGTTTAGTGGCCTCAGATAAATTGAACCTGAGTTATGCTAGGCACACCTGAGTGGTCTAGTAGAGCATGCTGGAGAGAGATTTCCAAGCCACTAAGCAGCTTGAGTACAAAGTGTTAAAGTGTTTGTGCTCTTAGTGTAAATGTGTTGGGTGCCGCTGATGCTCTGTGGCAATGTGTGTGGTGGGCCACAGGGGAGGTATCGTATAGTTACTGTACTGCAGTAACCTGGGTTTTCTTGGCGGCTTCTGGGCCTGAGAACTGTGGGAAGAGTTTCATGAGCATTAAAACGTCTTTGCCAGTATATTTCTTCATTGGAAGGTGAACAGGTAGGCTGTCAGCCTAAATAAAAGTGCATCTAATTTCTAAGCCAAGGTGTTGAGTCTTGTTTTGAAACTTTCTGTGACTTGGCAAAGATAAAAAGTCTAACTACCCCACTACTCATCTCCAAGTATCTCCACTCCCCCTCTAAAGCTGACTTGTTATTTGTGGGCTTAATCAGCCTTTACACTTCAGTGATGGCTCTGTTAGCATGGAGTAATATACACAGAGAAAGTCTCATGTTCTTCAGGTGAAAGGTACTATGTAACCTCCCCCTGCTACATGCTTCCTGCCTATTATTATGATTTTAGCTTTGAAAATAGTTTATCCCATAATTTGACTTTGAGTGTATTCAGTCCACACTTTGATCTAAAAGATTAAGATGACTAGGGTTTTAGTTGTGGTCCCTAGATGAAGATCACAGGGACTTGATGAGGGCATGGGGAATCAAAAATAATTATGGAGAATGTTAATGTACAATACATAAAGGTGAGCTTGTCGGCAGTAAACACCTCCCAGTAGGAAAATGAAAATGAATCTCAGTTCATGTATTCCCAGTGAATCTCTGCCATATTAAAACCCTGAATGGGAGTTAGAAATACATAATCAGACTTACACTATAGGGATTTGAGGCATTAGTTCATTATTCTATCCAAGCTACAGCCCAGGCTTTTTCTCACTGTGAAAAACCTTTGCATTTTCAAATAGACTGGGAGGCTCTGTCATGTTTTGCCTTTGCTTGTATCACAAAAATATATTTTCATATTTATAGAAAACAGCAATCAGATTCCATCAAAAGGAAGTCCGTATATCATCTGCCTTTTATATCTGTTATGTAGTCATGCATAGCTTTCCTCTGTTCAAGGAATTAGTCAAGCATATAATAAGTAGATCACTGACAGTTTAAAACTATTTTTCTGAAATGGTGCATTGTCAGTTGACTGGAGATGACTTATTCTGGGGATTTCTTACTTCTCTAAGTATGTCTAAAAGTGGTCATTGACTTTGAAGCCCACAATTGTATTTTATTTTTTGCACCAAAATCAAAGCTAAAAAACTCCTGGAAGAATGTGATGTATGCATGTGATGCTCTTTACTGCAATATTTTATGTTTTCCTTGAAACAGCATTGCTGTGAAGAAATTGGAGGTTAACTCCACGTTTGAAATTTAACCTTAGCTCCCGGTATTTTCACGTGCGCGGAGGGGGGGTGGTGGTGTTTTGCCAAACAGTGTTTCAGTTACGGGATGCTGAAGCACACCCAAGAGAGGCCGGGGGCGGGGTGGCGGACGAGGCAGATAGCCAGTCCGCACCAAGCAGCGTTAGGCTGTGGGACTGGTGCTGCGGGGAGCCCGTTGGCTTCCCAGCTGCCCACAGGCGGGCAGGGCCAGCTGAGCAGTGGCTGTGCCTCTGTCGCTGTTGGCCTGGGCTAATTGTGGTAGTACCTGTTCTGCCCGGACTGCTTCCGTGGTTGTACGGAAGGCCTGAACTATCGAGATCTACAGAGCTGGCTTGTACCTAACGCTGTTGGGTAAAATATCTAATCATTGCGCAGGCATATACATGCATCTTTAAACATGTTTCAGCAGACTGCTCATCCCTGCCTTTTAGTTATGTGTTTTGACAGCGCCTAGGATCAGAGAGCACTAATACTTCGAAACTTTATGCTACTTGCAGAATCCAAACCGTTTCCCTGTTACGTGTTCAGAGCCATGGGAACGTGTTTGGTAACAGTGAGCAAACGCAGGCTCACTCCTGGAGCGGTTCTAAAACCGGAAGGTCTGGAAAGATATTTGTTCTGAATTTTTGTGACTCAGCTTGGATTGGGATTCTCTCTTATTCTGCCACGATGCCTGAGCTAACAAGCTTTGCTGAGAGTTGGAAATATATCTTGAGTGTGTTCCTGCTTAAACATGACTGTACTGTTAGTAATTCCTCATAGGATGATGCTGTTACCTGTGAACTTACTGTAAGACACAGCTATGCTAGATGGAAGTTCAGCAACCGGTGCTGCTGTAGGGTATCTTGATGCAAGAGAAGTTGTGTTTATCTGCCATATTTAAACAGTTACTCCTGTTAAGTTCCTACTTCTTTCAGCAACAGTAAAATAACAATGTGTCCGTGAGGGGTTGATTTTGCCTGTCAGCTTCTGACTAAAAGTAATTTTTGGTTGGTGATTTGAAAATCATTATAGAGAACAGAGATATATGGATTTACTGAAGCTGAGGAAGTCGCCTGCAGTTTCTAGGGCAGTACATATGATAGAAAACAAGTAAAATTAAGAAAGTATTTTAAAGGGATGCCTCTGTAATTGTTCTGCCGTTTTTTACCATTTTATCTATAAAATAACCTCAAGGAAAAATGGTGACATACCTGTTCTTTAGATTGGTTCTATAGCGTTACAGTATCCGGATCAAGCTACAAAGCAAATGCCTTACTTTTGATGGTGAAGAGCCGTATTTCACAAACTATAACAACATTCCTGGTGCTTATCTTTAATGTTTTTATACTAATAAGGATTCTTAAGCAAATATACAGTATAGGGAGATTAGCTCTCTGTTAGAGAGAGTGCCATTCACACTTACTGCTGTGTCACAGCTGGTATGCGTTAGTAGGCTGTTGGTGCGTGCTTTGTGTTGTGAGCTAAACAGTAAAATTAATGGTGCTGGTCACTGTCTGCAAAAGTCTGCGCGGCCTTTTAAGTAACTGGGTGCCCGAGGCCATTGAGAGTTTGGCTTTTACAGCAAGAGTTTGCATCATACCTTCTTCCTTCACAAGGCTCACTTCTTCCCAGAGAGAGATCTCTTCTAGGAGTTAAACTTTTGAGTTGGGCTTTGTGGTTGCTGACTTCTTTATTGTTTAATAAAATTCTGTCAAAATATATTCAGTTTCGGTGCAGCATTATTTAAAACTTGGTGTAAGAAAAAACTTTGTCTTGTATTTCTTTTGTCTGTTCTTCAGGAACTCCTGCCTACTTACTTCCCTGTTTTTCCTTCTTCCTTTACAAAGCTATAGGAAGCATAGCAGTGGCTCCTAGGTAGCGTACATCTTAAATCTCTAATGGACATCTTAAATATGTGCAAAAGCACAGAGGGTACTTGAATCTTGGGTGGAACTGGGTAATTTGCCCCAATAAGGCATGCTGCCCTGTTTTATGTTCTCTGGACAATTTCCATGTATTCAGCCTGAAATACTCAGCCTTTCCTGACATCCTCTGGAGATGTTTTCTGATTATATCTGTTTTGGGAGTTCCCATCTTACCCCGTCAAAGCGTCACCCTTTTCATGTATCAATTAGTCTCATTCTCTTCAGCTGGGCAACTAAATCTAAGTGAATAAGAATTACAGTTCTCAAGTGCACACTAAATTATGACATAAATACAAGTGTATAATTAATGACAGCCACTTGAACAGTATTGCACAGGCAATTTCAGTAAAAAAATGCATAAATCCGGTAGAGCCTGAAATATGAACTTCAGGTATTGAGTACAGCACTTGGAGGTTTTCAGAAGGCTGTATTTTCATCTATATACACACATATATATGAAAGCTGGATTTAATGGTGGAAAAGATACTGTATTTATATATGCGTGTGTATGAAGATATACATACGGACTGTGTATGTAGAAACATATACACGTGCAGAAGAGGCTGAAAATGACATTATGGAAAGATACTGAAAACACTACTGTTATCAGAGCCGTCTCCCCCAAAACATGCTATAGTCGATAATGAATAAACTTATTAAAAACTGTATTATAACTCCATAACTGTGTTAATACTATAATATCTCCTTAAACTGGACACCAACTAGTAATAATATGAGTGTTTAAATTCATATTGTGATTCAAATTTGGTGCCCTATTTAATGGTTTGTTTTTTTCAGACACTGTTTGTTGGAACTGAAAACTGGCTAGCTCTTCGTAGCACTCTGATTTTATTTGACCTGAATAATATTCATCCATCACTTTTGTTTTTTAAAGCATTAATATCTTGCAGCAAGGTTTCAAAATGGATTAGCTTCCTAATCTTTCACTCCAGGAGACTTAGGTTTGAATCTGTCATAGGTGAGAATGATAGTCAATATGTTATTTCAGGAGCCTAGCTGATAAAGATGGGTAAATAAGATGGTGCTGTGATCCAAGTGCTTATTTTCAGAAGTTCCGTTACACAGAAAATATGTGGTTGTTTAAAAACAAAACAACTTTTTTCACTAGCTATCAAAATAAGAGCATAAGTGGATGTCCTAGGATGTTGTGAGAGGAAAGAGATTCAGACCTCTGTATTCCAATCTCAGTTTTGATTTTGTTCATATTTAGGAGATATCATATGCTATATTGTTGGCTTTAAAGTGCAGTGATCAACAAAGATATGATAAGCCACTAAGTATAGAAAAATACAGCAGAAACAAACAGCTTTAATAGCACTGATATTGATATGCTGTCATTGGCCATCTGGCTGAAATTCAGGTGGGTTGGTTTCTTTGTTACCGGTGTATTTGTTGGTAGCCATTAAGAGAGCTGGTTACAGTGCGAGTTGTTTATGGAAGTTACCAGTGGGCCAGTATAGGTGAAAGACGAAAATAAGTGTGTGTGTGTTTATTCAAGCATATGATACTGTTGTAAAAGTTATTTTGTTTCTCAGGTCATTTAGTCTAGAAGAATCCAAAAATATGTGGAGATACTTCACAGTAGAACCCTGGAAGGACTGAATTGAGACAGGGAATGCTGTGAATAAGTTGGGAGTGGAGAGCAGATGCAGCTCAGCAGAACTTGGCGTTGGTTTTGTCACTGAATTAAGAGCTTGTAACCATCTCTTTCTTGCAGTCTTGATGGGGTTGGGAGGCATTTGCCGATTCGTTTTTATTTTGTCTTTTCCGTATTACTGCTTCATACTACTTGCTTTCAGGAAAAACAAGCATGGAGCAGCATACCTGTTCTTCTGCATTAACTAAGCAGATAAATACAATTATTCTCTAAGTTCATTAAATGTGTTTCCGTCCTTCAAAGCATTTAGGTATGTGCTTACCACATGTAATTCAGTCCCTCAAATTAAATGAATGTCATAATAAAGGCTTTCTTTCAAATAGAGTTAAGAAAATATGAGGGATTTTAAAGTCAACAGAGATATTTAGACAAGCAATTCTTATTAATTTTATTATAGGTTAATGATTAGGTTTAATGGGAAATTGGTGTGTGGATTCTTTATATGGCCTTGCAAAGGTCAGTGCCATTTTCTTGCCCAAAATTCACTAAAAATTCAATAGACTCTGAGCTTTAGGACAAGAATTATCAACATACTTTACCAGGGATGTTGGAAACCCTTTTGAACAACAAAATTTATTTAAATATAATTAATTTTCAGGAAGGATTTTTTTTTTTTTTTTTAGTGAAATGATGATAATGATTAAAACCTCATGTGCCAGGTCCACACATTCAGTTAGTGCCGATGGTCGTTGGTGAAACGCTGTGCTGTGTGAGGAACGATCTGAGGTGTGCCCGTGTTCTCCAAACCTGTTTTCAATGCGCAGTGGAGAGCGACCAGGATGTGATGGACACATCAAGGTAAACTTTGGGTTTGGGGGGGTTATGCAGTAAGGCTTATCTTCACAATCAAACCATCCCAAAACCTAAATGTTTTCAGTCAGATTTCCAATTAGTAAATAAAGGAGAAAGAGGTAAAAACTGCAAAGGAGGAAAATCGGATGGTAGTGTCGATGCGTTTATATGGGACACAAAGGATTTGGTAATGGAGGAGGACCCTGTTTGCATGCAATGCAATTTCTGACTTGATTTAGCCTAAATGTGCACCTGGGAATATATTTGTAAATAAGCGATGTTGATACGTAAGCGTGGTCTCATGAGCATACCTGCTTCTCTGCTTCGCTGATGAGAGACGCAGCCAAAAGGGACCTCCCCTTCCCTCAGCGTGCTTCTTGACCAAAGCGTCGTATCTGCCATTAGTCTTTGTGGAAGTTCAGCCTCGGATCCCAGCTGCGTGGCCAGGGCAAGGAGCAGCGAGGCGGCAGCTAGGCTGCGGGGGCCCGTCCTGGCAGCCCCGTGGTGCCACTGGCCCCGGGGGAGTGGGGCCCAAGCGAGGTGATGAGTGGGACCCCAGGTTGCTCGGGGAGCCAGGCTAGGCCCCGGCACCGCTGCGCTGCGGCCCAGCCTGGAGCCACGGCCTGGCCTGTGCCCCTGAGGCCGGGGGCTGCGTGGGGCAGGGGAGGCCTCGGGCTGCCCTCGGGGCCCTGGCGGCCTCTGGCAGGTGCCCTTCGCTGCGTAAAGGAAGGTGCAGCCTTTTCTCTGTGTGCGTGGCTGTTCCTTGCATCGTTAGTGGGCCAGTCGGTTGCTGAAATGTCAGAATTGTTCATCCTGGAGAAGCTGTGGTGGTTAAGAGAGGCGTTTTGAAATGTTTCATCTTTCATTATAATCTTTGCCAGTCATGGAAGCCTATGCAAAGGTTACTAATTTGTGTAGTTTCCACAAGGAAAGACGCAGCTCTGTTATGCTGGTGCTGCTTACCTCAGAGAGGTTATACATGCTGGAGAAGACGTCGAGTCGGTGACAAAACCAGTACCTTTTCCCCTCTCGCCAGCAACAAGAAGCCCGAATCGGCTCCCTTGCCTCCTGGTCCTACTGTTTGCAGCACTCTTTCTGTTGCTTTTGTATGGGATGATTTTAAGAACGTGACAGTAAGTTAGCTAACCCTGTCATAGGGGTATAAGAGTAGAACAAATTGAGCGTGCTTGATAGGGCTTAATTGTCTGTTTAGTATGCTTCAGGCTCCCAGAGCTCGCTTGACCATCCTGGCATTCAGTGAGGAAAAGGAGAGTGCTCTCTAAGGTTCTTGCTGGTTTAAAAAACCAAACCAAAGCCAAAGAAACCCCCGCAAAACCCCCACACAAGCATTTTCCCAGGACATTAGGTAATTTAATAACTTAGCATCAGGAGTGCATATACTCATTCACCTTTGTTCAGATCAAACTTCTGTCACCGTCATGGCAAGAAAATACTGTTGAGATTGGGTAAACAGGAATGATCTAACTGAGCGTAGGTGAAGTGTCCAAGAAGATTTAAAAAAAAAAAAAAAAAAAGGCAAGGAGCATGGAAATTAAAGAGCTGTACCTTAAATTACTACTGGAACTGGTCAGTGAGGGCTTGCTATGACATTGGCAAACACTTTTTTCATTTTCAAATGCACAGTCTAAGTTGAGAGCCTTAATGAGTCAGTTTTATCTTGAAGATCGGTGGCCAGTCCACTTTCTAAGATGCTGTATTTCTTCCACCTTTTCATTTGCTGCTCTCACAGAGGAATTGTAGCTTGTCATTGACCAAATATATGTCTTTCTGAGCAGAGTGCATTAATATGCTGCAACAGTCTACTTAAAACTACGAAGTGTACCTTGTATGCCTGTGCTAGTTAATCCAAAACAAAGATTAAGTAAGGTTTTTGTATATAAGGGGAAAGCTGAATGTGAAATTAAAATGTAAATCAAAAAGTAATTGGCTTTTTGTGCATAGTTTAGATAAGATTTACTTTTGAAGAATGACTTTGTGTTTTAACACAGCAGGCCAGACACCATGTGGCATACTTGCACTTAATAATGGCAACCAATCTAGGCCATAAATATTGCAAACGATGCCATTTGAATGAGGAGCCCTATGAACCATAATAAAAACCCCTGTGATTAATTCTAAAACTGCTCTGTTCATATTAGACCTGCAGTGGCCTCCCTGATGAGATCAATACCGCGTAGCAGAGTGATTCTAATAGAACTGTTATTATCTTTTAATCTTCAGGAGAATGCCAACTTTGAGAATTCTTCAGCATTCTGGCTGCTTATTTTCTTGGAGCAACCTTGAAGGCAGTTGTTTTCTGAAATGAAGATACATTAGAGTCTTTTCAAGGATTTATCAATAATGCGACACGGTCACTGTTTGTGGAGCCAACAGCTAAAAGGCACATTTGTATGCTGAGATTTACAATTGGTCACAATGACCTTCCCTGTCAGCTTCTATTTTCTCAGCAGACAAATGCCTACAGTGAATGAGGAGTAAAGGACAGGGACGGGAGCGGGGGTGTGTGGGGGAGTGGGACAATGCAGAGTAGTGCTTTTCAGGCAGCCGACAGCATCACCTTCCCAGAGCCTAGGCTGCATGTATTATGTTTAGCTTGGACGTTTCTCCGTGCGCGCTGTAGGCAATGCTAACTGGAAAATGAAGTTTGTAACAAATTTTCGTTACCAGTGGAAACGAAATCTTATTCAGTGACTGCTGTAATGAGGAATACCTGGCAGGTCTGAAAATACACATGGTAGTCAGTTGAGATGTCCGAAGAGAATCAAAAGGCAGAATGGTTTTGTTACGGTGTTTACTGTATTTTCACATAAAATAACAAGAAAGCATTCTTTAGCTTGTAATGTAAGTGTGGCAAGATAAGGTTAAGTATCCGTTAGATATTTTTACAGTGCGCCAGCAATGTCACCAGCCTGGTTCTGGACTTTCTGAAGAATAGATTTGCCTGACCAAGTTTTATGAGGTTTTTGCAGATTGTTTACAGCATTATCAACTACATGTAGCTATTACATAATATGCAACCTACTCTGTAGGAATTGAGCATCAATATGAAGATAGAGACAACTGCAAATAATGTAAAAGGAAATTCTTTGATGCTTCTTATTTGTCTCTGTTCTCTGGGAATAGGAATGTAATGTCACTTAGTTTGAAGTATCTGGGTTATAAATATGGTTTCTACAGGAATCTTCAACAAATGGGAAAACACAGTAGAAATTAAGCTATTCCATATAATAAAAGGAAAGTGAGAAGTGGCGTCGGATGCATGTGCGGAAGCTGATGCTCAGGAAAGCTGTCTGTAGACAATGTGCTGGGTATTGCTAACAAGATAAGCAGACAGATGTTGTTCTATAGAATCTGTGATGATCCAGCAAGAGAAAAATGGTGTAAATATATATTGCTTCTATTTCAGACTTGTAACTAGTTTAATTACCAAGGGTAGCGATCAAGAAGCTATCTTTTTTTTTTGTCGGAGTTTTTTTTAAGTTTCTGTTTACACTAAGTGTATTTCACAGACATTTTTTTGTTTGCACAACGGGCTTTAGGTGCTTGGGGGAGCTGTGTCTGAGACAGGCACACCAAAGTTCGGTTCCTTGCAGACAGACACGAGTACAGCTCTATTTCTGTGTTGTGATCTTAGGCTTTCATTTGAGCGTGCTTGGTGAGCCTGCTCCTCACACCTACTGCTTTTTCCCAGAAGGGATGATTTAGATGTCTCACCTTGGTGCACAAATTGAAGTGCGTTCGCTCTCCTTGGGAGTGCCTGCGCGGCGGAGTAGCTGGCTGCTTGTGTGTACTTGTAATAGTTTATTGTGCGCTCATAGTCATACGTTTTAAGAGCATTGTCTGTTGTACCTGTGAAGGGCTGAAATTTCCCTAAATTAATGTCAATCTAGATTTCATTCTGTAGTCCTTTTGAGGACACATCATTGGAAGAGAGCAAGTTTTTGTTTTGTTTTTAATAACAAAAAAAGGACAATGAGAAATCGTGGCACTGCTAGATGGTTGCACTAAAAATATTGACGCTGTTTTCATTTTTCTTTTGGCAATGTGAGTTAATTCCATTGCGGAAAAAGCAGCTATCGTGTCAGATGAGTTCTTTATCAATAGAATTCATAAACTGTTTATGGTTTAAAATTGTGTTGTACAGGCTTTCACTATTAAGTACCATCCTTTCTGTTTTAAAAAATAGCAAGTTTCAAAGGCCATGCTCTTATTTTCTCTTTAAGGAAATAAAAAAAGGAAAAAAGCTCTCTGGCAGACGCTGTTAACGATGCTAAATGTCTTTGCAAATGTAATCCTCATCTTAGTTTTGTTCTCATTTAATTGAATTAGGGAGGCATAACAAACCGAAAAGGTTACTTTCATGTCCTTAACTTTGCATAATAGCTAAGGTGTGATATGTGTTTCTCTTGTAATATTTTGCTGCGTGTTATTCGTACTTAGCAAAGGACGATTCTTCTGCATATGAATTGTAATTCATATTCATGCTCTTGCTTCATGTCTTAAATTCTAATCAGTGTTAATTAAAATACATTTTTTTCGAGCTCCTTTTCTTAATCTTAACCTACTAATACTCATGCAAGCTGTTAAACAATAGGAAGTCCTTTTGAAAGATGTTTTTTGCAGCCATACAATGTTTCTGAAAATGGAGATTAAACTGTTAGGCTCTTTTCTGATACACAGCTGGTAAATACAGGAGAGATACACAGTGTACTTAAAGAATCTTGAGCTGCTTCAGGCCTAGGTTCAAGATTAGAGGCAAACAAATACCTTCCTGTCTAAGACTCATGGGAAGAAGGCCAGTTGGAAGGAATGTAGCTTAATTAAGGCATAACTTTTAATTCACAGAGCAGAAATTCATACAGTGCAGATCACAATTCCTAAATAGTTTTCATCAAGTAGAAGACCAGTGTTACTCCTCACAGTCTGTTATTGGGACCGTTGTACACTTGTCTTATATGAAATTGGAGTCCTTTTCTGTTAAGCAATAGGATATCCATGTTATTTCCCATCTTCAGATGAGGCCTTTCTTAAAATCATTTTCCATTGTAGTTTAACAGGGAACTGTGTAGAATGTGTAGCAGCTGTGCACACATTTGAACCTGCATCTTAACTCTTGACCTGTAGACCAGATCCCAGCAATTATATGGGAAACTTTTTCCAGAACCAGTCAGTAGCAGAAGAAAAGCATTTTTTATTCTCAGGTGATTCACATAGCACCCACAGCAAACTAAGAATACTGGATCGGCTGTATGATATCATAGCGAGGAGGGTGTGAGGGGGGACTGTCGTTGGAGGGGTGGGTGTTTAGGGGGTCAGTGGCATACCCAACTTCTGCTGGCTCATACCAGCAGCGTCTTTTTTTCCTATTTTTCCAAACTCTATATGAGACACTTAAGAAATGTCACGTAAGTCGTCTACAACAAGCATATCAAATGTCTTTTATTAATTCCCTTTCCCCCCTTTCTGAGCTAGTTATTACATTTCTAAGTCTTGACTCGCTTGGAGCTGTGCTGAAAGTTAGGGCCTGGAGGTACGCTACAGGGTACATCTAAAGCTGTACATTCTAAAAAGAAGGTGCTATTGATCATACACACCGTTTTACCTTACCCTAGTAAAAAAGTTTTACCATCCGTCTTTTCAAATCAAGTTCCGATAGCTGTTTGGTTCATCCTAAAATTTCAAGAAGTATTTACAAATGTGGATCAAATACATACGTAGAAGACTGGTCCTTGCAAAACTGAGAGTTCCACATAGGATTTGAATAGAAATTGGACTAATGAGCACCTTTATATATTTGTACATAGAAACACACATACGCATACATATTTAAGAGTTATTAAGGTCATGGTAATTGATATGTGCTTGCAGGAATTTATGCTGGGTAGGTTCACCTTGTATAAAATGGTCATTTTTTTTCACCTGGAGTATTGAACATTGAAAGACAGTTGTGTTGCTAACCAAAAGATACAATTTGCTTACACTCCTGTCCTTATTTATTATCAATCAATCTAGATAAATTTTAAATTAAAACTGTTGCTTCCAGTGTTGTTCCTCTTATTTTTAAACCATGTGCATCATAAATATATATATTGTTGTAGTAATAAAAACCTTCTTAAAGAGTGCTAAAAATATGCAAAGCATGGCCATTTGCTTTGCTTTTTTGCTTTCCTGTTCCCCCCACCCTTTTTTATTTTTTCACTCTGTATCATTTGTCTTCACTGTGCAACACCCTTTCTTAAGAACACTTTGGGTTCTTTACAGATTATCACAATCTGAATTCAAAAATAAAAGCTGCAGTCATGATCTGTGTGTGGTGGAGTGGGAGTAATAGATTATACCAGATACTATCACTAAAGTGAGTTGCAGTAGTTGAATATGTTGATATAGTTGGAGTTCTTTCTGAGGCTGAATATAAGAAAGTGAAACTGTTCCAAATTAATGGCCCAGGTGGATGCAGAGATTAAACCCTTTTATTTAAACCTGAGCAAAACTGACTTTCAAAGTAAAGCTGTATAACAGAGCTTGGAAAAGATGCAGATTAGTTTCCATTGCTTACTGTATATCTCAAAAATAAGCAGAGAAAAAACTGAGGAATACTGATTTATAGAATTTTTATTTCTGTGGATGATTTTTCCTCCCAATTTCAAACTTCCATCCCCACCACTGCTGCTGATTCCCGCCCCCCCCCCCCCCCCCCCCCCCCCCTTAGTTTTGCCAACACTGGCAGCCATTCCATCTCTGGAGCCCCCAACACAAGAAAGACATGGACCTGCTGGAGCGGGTCCAGAGGAGGCCACAAAAATGATCAGAGGGATGGAGCACCTCTCCTATGAAGACAGACTGAGAGAGTTGGGCTTGTTCAGCCTGGAGAAGAGAAGGCTCCAGGGAGACCTTCGAGCAGCCTTTCAGTACTTAAAGGGGGCTTACAGGAAAGATGGGGAAAAACTTTTTAGCAGGGCCTTCTGTGATAGGACAAGGGGGGATGGTTTTAAACTAAAGGAGGGGAGATTTAGACTAGACATGAGGAAGAAGTTTTTCACAGTGAGGGTGGTGAAGCACTGGCACAGGTTGCCCAGAGAGGTGGTAGAAGCCCCATCCCTGGAAACATTCAAGCTCAGGTTGGATGGGGCTCTGGGCAACCTGATCTGGTTGAGGATGTCCCTGCTCATGGCAGCAGGGTTGGACTAGGTGACCTTTAAAGGTCCCTTCCAACCCAAACTATTCTATGCCTCTATGTTTCTATGCTTAATTAAGTGTATTCTGAGATTTGCTTAGAAAATGGTACTAAAATCCACATCTGAATGTAGTTTCCAAATATGACGCGTGAACTCTGTGCAGAACTGTTTGTTTGTTGGGATGATTTTTTTTTTCTTAATGTTACCAGAACATTTTATTAACTTCTGTAAGAAAATAATTTATCAGTAGTAGTTGTGTGTCCATTTAGTAATGTGCAGGGAAACAGAAGCAGTTGTGGAAAAGTGCTGCTACTATTATGAGGGGAATGAAGAACTAGTCTTATCGGAGGAGACAAAAAGACCTTGGCTTATTTTGTGTAGCAAAATAAAGGTGGAGAGGGGAAATGACTGCTGTTTCTGAAAATTTGTAGGCAGTAGATTTTGGAGAAGGATTATTTTAAATTAAAAATAATAATTCTATAAGATCAAATTGATATAAATTAGGCATAAATGCATTTAGACTGGAAATTAGAATGTGCTTCCATTGCTGTTAGAAGAATGAAGTTCTGGAATAGCCTTCCATGCTGGCTTTGAATAAAAAAATTTCAGGTAGTATTTGATAAATGTATAGAAAGATTACATGACATGCTGAGCATATTGTAATTTTTGTTTATCTTATTGTAGCACAGTATGATTTGGGGGGCTTTGCTCTTTTGCAGAAGACTTGGTTTTGTTCCATTTAGTCTGTTATATAGCCATGGAAAGGTAGACTTTAAAGCCCATGTAAACACCATGACTCGGAGTGTTAGCACTGTGAAACCAGGAGTTGCACTACCTTATAAAGTATGCTTTGTGCTTGCCTTGGTGTGCCACTCACTTTCACCCTCCAGCCATCCCTTATCACATCAGACCTGCATTCCTTTTGGTTTGTTATACTTACGAGCGTGTGAGAATGAGATCCTGGGTGTTCCCTAGTTGTGAAACGTGAAAATGGCCTGAGAAAGAAGATGGAGAATTGAAAGGACCTGCAGTGCTCCCAACTCTAACTACCCACCAGACCTTAGGCTGCGTTATCTCTAAAATGCATAAAAACCCTCTTGACTTGATTGGCAGAGTTGAGAAGTGAAATTTCACCCATTTTGGCTAAAAACAGATTCACAGCTTCATGGCTGAAGATGTGTTTAAAGTGGTTCCAATGTTTACTTTTGAAACACAAATTTAAAAAAAAGAAAATCAAACTTAATATTCCCAATGTATTTATACTTCACTCCATTGGAAATCAGAATTTTAGCTATTAAACCATTTTACCCATAGAATTTTGTGCAATTTTAGCCTGCCAGCTAACACTATTAAAATGACGCCAAAAAAAAAAAAAAAAAAAAGAATCCCTGCACTTTGGTTCCTCATCATGGGAGCTTTGTGACAGTATCCAAATGCGAATGTAAATGACTGGAAAAATGAAAACAGGGTTTTATGCAGTAGAGTTAACATTAAGTAATGAGATACACTTTACTGATTGCATACTTGGATCAAGATGCTGCATTAGCTTTTTAATCTAATTCCAAAGATTTTAAGTTTGTTTACTTTGATCTTTGTGTTCTTCTGCAAATCTCTAGCAGTTTTACCAGCTTTTTACATGTGTGGTCAGCAATCTTGTAAATCAAGACAATGGAGGTGCTTTTGTGGGTGTTTCTTTTTTTCTTTTCTTTCTTTTTTTTTTTTTTTCTTTGAGAAACCTGGATCTGACCCTAGATTGTAATGTTTACCCTCTGCTGAATCTTCATCCATAAATTATGAGTTGCTCTATTAGATTGGCATGACGATGATCTGTCAATATTATCATTTGTTGGAAAGCTAAGAAATTGCCAGCACGGCGCCTATGTCATCGTACAAGGAGCTTTAAAGTATTTGTCGTAGCTATTTGTTGAGCTTTCAGGTAAAGGTAGTTGAAAATACCTTGGTGCTTTTGGCGGTAAGATGTCTTTCTCGTGAACAGGGAATTTCAGTGGGATTTGGCTGTGTGACTGCTGTTACCTCTTTCACAAAGACAAAACATATTAGTCAAAACTGTTAAGAACTTTTTATTTTTCCAGTCTCCCAAAAGCAATCATGTTTGTTTATTCATCACTGGTTAAGAATGACAGAATGACCAGATCAGTCTAGCATAGATGAATAAAACTCATTGCACTTTGCTAATGTGGTTTACCTCTCACTTAAAATAGCCTGAGGTGGGTGGGTAGTAGCTCAGGGAATCAGACTCAAAGTGACTGTCTGGTGTTGCACCTAGTTTTGTCTCATCAGCATGCAGCTCCACTGCCTAAGTATGAAGGAGGAAAAAGTCACTATAACATGAAGAGAAAAGAGGAGTGAGAAGAGAAAAATATTCCTTATTTGAGCTGAAAAGAAAGTGAAAGATCATGTGGCTTGCAAGTTTCTTGTTTATGCTGTTCAAAAAAAATTGTGAGCAAACAGCTTTTGTGTTTTGCTCACTTCTAAAAGCAAAGATAGCCATTTCCTACAGTATTTATTTTCCTGAATTGTTGTTGTCCCACTTTTTGTAGCTGCAGTGAAATATGGTAACTTGCGTACCTCTGTGTGGATGTGAGTTAGAGGGTCAAGCTGATGAGGAAGTACTTTGGCTTTTAGTCGTAGCATCTTGTATCAGAGCATAGTTATGATCTAACAACTAAAGTAGGAAGATAAGCAGTGAAAGCTAATAGAAAATAAAAAATACCCTATACTAAATCTCCACTTCGCTATGCTGATCATTCAGCTCTTTCCTGATGATAGGACCTTACCTCCACAACTCTCAGGAGATGGCATACATAGTAGTGTATCCTCAGTTGAGTAGCAGTGTTGCAGGGACAAACAGGACAAGGTGATAGCACTGCTGCCTTTGAAAGTGGATGTAGTGGTGCTATTGCCAATAGATGCAGAGGTGCAATGTTGGTGAAAGTGAAACAAATTTTAATGTTCACATGTGTAGGGAAGGCACAGGCTGTTGTATCCATGGGAGACTTCAACTGCCCCAAAATCTGTTGGAAGCATAATACGCCTGGGTGCAAGCAGAAGACAATTTTTTGAGGCATATGAATGATGAGCTGAGTAGGGGAGATGTTCTGCTGAATCTCCTCCTCAGAAACAAGGAAGAACTGGTCAAAGATATAAAGGGCAAGGGCATCTTTCCCTGCAGTAACCACGAGACTGTGGAATTTAAAATCCTGTAAGATAAAGTAGGAGTAAGATCACAAGCTTAGATTTTAGGAAAGCAGCTTTTGGCTTACTCAGGGATCTTCTTGGCAGGCTTAATGGAAGACTGCCCTGGAGGGTCAAAGAGACGCAGGACAGCTGGTTGATATTCAAAGACAACCTCCTCGAAGCACAAAAACAGTCTTTTTGCAATGTTTAGAAAGTCAAGCAAGCATGGCAGAAGGCCAGCATGGGTAAGTGAGGAACTCTTGATTGAGCTCAAACACAAGAAGGAGGTACAGAGAAAGCGGAAGCAGCGATGGGCTACCCAGGAGGAATACAGAGACATTGCCTCAGCATGCAGGGATAGAATTGGGAAATTCAAAGCTCAGCTGGAGCTGAAAAAAAAGAGGGATGTGAAAGGCAACCGTAATGTCTTATAGCAGTGTATTGACTGCAAAATAAAAAGGCCAAGAAAAATGTGGGTCGGTTGCTGCTCTACCTGGACATTCTTTCAGCAGGAGGCTGGACTAAGGTGACCTCTGGGGGTATTTTCTGGCCTACATGATTTTATGATTCTGTGATTTGCAGTGAAATTCTAGCCTACACCTCATGCTGCAAGACTCCTTATGGAAGGAGATCAACATTGTGCACCGTAAGAAAAAGGTTCGCTACATGGTTGGCACTTTAACAGAAATTTGAAACTAGCTCTTGCAAGCTTAGAAAATGAGTTAACTTAGATCTAAATATGTACAGTATGTCTAAAGAAATTGAGATGACTAGGTTAAAAAACCTTGTTGTAGAGATACCATTATCAAGGCAATATACCAAAAAAGAGGAGTTCAGCGCTTCTTGAGCCAGTGAAATGAAGTTTGTCCTATAATTTGACACTGAGATCTCCTCCAGCATGGAGGGACAAGTCCTGGACTTTTCCATGGTGCTCTTCACCTTCAGCAGCCCAGAGAAGGTCTCATTTAACAGCTGTCTGCACCGTGTTACTAGATCAACCTTTTAAATTGTTATTGATGCCATAAAAGGATACATTAGGGTCTCAATTTTATTTTTTTTTCTACCTTGTACTGTAATTTGCACCTGTGCAAACTGGAATGATTTCTTTTTATAGTTACAAGCATCTCAGCTCCTATACCAAAGATCACAGAAGTCAATAGAAATCTTTAATGAGCCACAGTGGAGTAGGCCCTGAATGTCTGATGTACAGAGCAGAGAATTTTATTGTGCCTGGTAAAATTAATTTATCTGTTTCAGATGCCTGCCTTATCAGTTCTTTAGTATTTTTTTGTTGTTGTTTTTTGGGTGCTATTGATATTTTGTCCTGGTTGAACCTTGTTAAAATATGGCTATACGCAACTGGCTTTTCCCTGGAAAGCATTGTTATTTTTCTTTTACTAAGAAAAAAGCAATATGTCTTTAGAAAATATCAGCATGACTTTCTTTCGCATCTGTCAGTTCTGTTTCATTACTCCTGGGATAATGTATTAGTCAGGAGCAAGTTGTCTCCCTGTTCTGCTATTCAACATTTATAAAATCAGAATATTAAACTACTATAGTGTTATCCAAAAGCCTCATTTACTTTCAATCTCTCAATTTCAGAGGATTTTCTGTTTGTTCTGAGCTTATTTGCACAACCCAGCATACAGAATTGATTCTAGATTTGTGATGCCCGCTCATGTATTCCACGACTGCGGCATCGGGAATTTCATTTGGCCAGACCTCTAATCGCTGTAGTAAACATTTGCACATTTAAGTTACACATTGTTATATTTTAGAAGTAGTTATTAGCGAAACAATAAAAGGTCACACATAATCTGTAAAGATGATGGGAAAGTAATATGGAAATTCACCGCTTAGATCAAAGAATTGGTGTGAGCTAAATTATACGAGCTCTTTGTGTGCTATTGACAGCTGAGCTACACCAGGGTCGGGCACCTTGACCATGGTAAACAATCCTTTTTCCTTGGAGTTTGTAGGCTGCAACTTCTGTCAGGTGATTCTGTTGAAGACAGCTTATTTTCCTGAGAATTGAAACATGGTCATTACAAAGGGGGTTTTAAATTTTCTTTTGAAATGATGCTGTTGGGAATTTCGTAGGGTTTTATCCATCTAAATTGTGGGGTTCATAGGTGCGCAGCAATGGGACTTCTGCACAGGTCTCTGTCTTCTGCACTGTGCGGCTGTTGCACATCAGCTCTGCTGAAAGGAAGATGCTGTGAAGAAACTCATAGAACCTCTGTCCTAGTGTCTTGCTAAATATTTTCCTAGAGACATCCCACCAGTAAACAGACAAAACTCAGTGTACCATTTAGCCAAAGAGTTACAGAATGTACTACTTTTTACATCATGTTACAGTTCTGTCCTGTTGCTGTGGCTGTGAGATATCTATGCCATCTATTAGTGATTCCTCTGAAGAGCTTGTAAATTTTTAGTTCTTTAAATCAGAGACAATCCTACAGTCTGCTTGAACAGTACTTAGACCAGTCTTGGTGGTGGTAGAAGTTAATAGTGTTTCTATTTATTTTAATCTTGGGGGCTTTATTGTAGAACAGTGAAAGAAACAGCTCTTCCTAGCGATGTAAAATGGCATTTGGTGTAAAATTCTGAAGTCTGCTTCTGAAAAGTGTTGTAAAAACAATTCAATGATAAATTTCCATCTGTTCTGCTGAAAAAGCACAATATTTTTATTAGTTGCCATTAAAAGTAATATTGCATAAAAGAGTTTTAGAAGTTTTATTCACCTAGAAATTGTTATGGCAATTTACCTTCCTAATCTATTTACCAGTTGTCCAATCTTTCAGAATTTTTCTCCTGTTTTGCTCCTCACAGGCCGTAATACTTTGCTGAATGTGCATGAATCCCCACTGAATCAGACCTTTCTTCCTTTCCAAATGTTTCCGAAAACTAATTGTGAAAGTGAGGTTTAATTTTGTTACAAGAGAATTTGGTCGTTGAGGCTGGTTCTCCGACGCCTTGCATAATTCTCTCTGCCCCTGCGGGACATGAATTGAAAACTTGTAGGTTAGGGACAAGGTTCTCAGAACGCTTCTATACATCATATTCTGTGTTTCTTTCATATAATAGACTGATGAAAGTAGCGTCTTTTCCACTCCTGGATGCAGTCATTTCTATAGAAAGTTTTTTGGGCTGGAGTGATATATTCTGGTAAAATTCAGAGGACTAAACTGTGTTCTGGTATTGGGGCAGAACCAGAACAGGAGCTATACTGACGGAACTACTGCAGCGAAAAATCACGCTATTAACAAAACAAATGAAGGTTGTAGGAGCTATATAAACTATGTCACAATTCTCTTGACCAAATTTCTTTCTGCAGGCACAGATGACTAAACATTATGCACAGAACTACATTCTGAACAAAGTTGAAGATTGTAGGCATTTTTCAAACTGGATATCTCCGTAATTCTGCTGAGTC
The DNA here is from genome assembly GCA_009819775.1 of Phoenicopterus ruber ruber. Classification (NCBI taxonomy): domain Eukaryota; kingdom Metazoa; phylum Chordata; class Aves; order Phoenicopteriformes; family Phoenicopteridae; genus Phoenicopterus; species Phoenicopterus ruber. The sequence goes on from CM020227.1 coordinate 14,145,548, forward strand.
ATAATGAAATACTAAATTTTCTGTTGATAAAATCGATGATTCTGTAGGCTTCATAAGTCATTAGATCCTAATAATGAGTTAGATGTTTAGCAAAGTGATATTTAAACTTGAAAGTAGGTGGGATTTTTTGCTATAGATGCTTTACTTTCCCAGCAAACTAAATAAGAATATTTAAAAAGTCTGCTTGTGTTAGTGATGAATTTGTCCTAGAAATGTGGAAATGTCTATTTCAGGACTTATTTTCTTCATACATGCGACAGTTTTTAATGTGCTTCTTTTTTGTTTCCCTTGGAGCACATTGTAACTCATATTTGTCCAGCTTAAAAAGGCAGCTCAGCATTAAAAAAGTATATATATATTCCCCCTTTTGAAGCTGCCTAAAAAGAAAGCCTGAAGCACTCATCAAATGAAAAGATGCATGAATTTTAATCCACTACAAAAGTACACCTTCAAACTTAAAGTGATAATTTATTTTTACTCAGAGGTCCAGCCAAGCATATCAAATGAGGTGAGGAAACGTTAAGATAAAGCTTCCAGAAGCTCTTCTCTGTAAATGTGTACTCATTTCTTTCTTACGTAGTTATTTCTGGGCCAGTAATATGGCACGTAATATGGCTTACAAATAATTATGATGATAGTGGCATAAACAAAGGTCTTTTTATGAGACACAGAAGGAGAAATTTAATTTCATCTATGCTACTACAATGTCTTAGACTGTCTAAACATTAGGATATGTATATAGGCTGTCAGCATGTCCGCGTAGCCTAAATAAACATTAACGTCCTTAACAAAACAATAATACCTCTTAGTACCCAAGAACACTTTTTTTAAAATTTAGTTTTTGAAGTACAGGCTAAAAATCAATGTTCATAAATGTTTGAAAATGAAGGTAATAATGTTGCTTTGGGGTTTTTTGACTGTTCTGTTTGCCTCTTTTACATAGATGGAACCTTTGAATGGCACTTCGAAACTAGTCCAAATTCACGTATATAGAATAATGTGAAGAGTTTACCAACTAAACACTAAAAAAGACTTGCTCTTAGTCTATTTCTTGACACCAAACAGAGGCATTTTCCTGTTAGATCATTTACGGCCAAGTACCATTACCAACAAATGAGCGGCCTCTTGACAATGAGGTGTTCAACAGCTGTGGCTACTAAACAGTAGGTGGTGTGTTTTGTTTAGATGGAGAAGAGTCAATGATAACGTATTATTGCATCCAGCGCAGGGGATGTTAATACCTGTGCTGGAAATCCATTTGTGTAAATCAAACCAAGTATTAAAGCATTTAAAGCTTATCAGTGGTCTTCAGCCTATGACATCAGGAATCTTATCATGGAGTTTCATCATCTAAGCAATGTCTCTTCTGACGTTTTGGAGAATCTAGGCCAGATACTTGGCTCCCTCTTCTGGCTGCCAAGAAGTTTCTCTCTGTGTAGAAATTGTGTGGCCTAAGTCTTATTCTGAGTCACTTTCACAAATGCGAAACACTCTTGGATTTTCATCTTAAGTGCTTTGATACTTATTTTCAAGACCAGTTTTTGTAACTCTTACCAATTTTAGAAATAGGTTGGTTTTTTTGGTGGTTGAAATGGGAAGACCTTGATGATTACCAGAAGTTTGTTTTATTGAGAAACTCTTGTAGACTATAGATATTCACTTGAAATTAGGAATGCCAGATTTTGACAAGGGCATGCCAACCCCAAACCAAATTTGCGAACAGTGAACTTGTATACCATGTAAGTTTGCCAGAAAAAGTTTCTTAAAGGCACTATAAATACTGTTTTGAGTGGTATTGACAAATTTTAAAGGCGGAATTTTAATTTTTGAAACTCAAAAATGAGGGTAAATCCAAATGTTTTCTTAGACATTTTTGCTGTTTGATCAAATCCAAAAGGATCCAGGGCATATCTAAAGAAGAGAAGATGCAAAAAAAGTTGGCTTTGACTTATTTTTTATAAGATGATATTATTTCTTTTGTATTTGTTGTATTTAAAAAATTCCAAATGCTTTTAAAACATCTATCAAGTGTTTTATGCATTACTGTATTGTTACTAAAAATTGAATTTAGTTTTTCCAATAAAGTATATTTTAAATGGTACAGAGAATAAGATGAAATGAAGACTCTAAAGATTGATGAATGTCTGTGTCAAATCATACGTATTTTTACTTGTTCATTGTAATGTAATCTTATTCAAAGTTTATTGAGTCCAGTGGGTTAAATTACAGTTCTAAAACCTGAGAGAACTGTCTCACAAATCAGAAATCTGAGTCTGTTTACAATAAACTTAGTGCTTTTGTTTCCTTTTGCATCAGTGTGGCTCCAGATTTCAGAAGAGATTTGCCAGCTACAAATAGGGGGAATATCATCTTTATTTCTAAATCAAATGTGAAAAATAAAAGCAGAGCTATACCTGAAACCTGTGGCTGCACTGATGCTTGTAGGAGAACAAAATCTTTTCCTACAAATCCCTGGATTTCAGCTTCCTTTGATACTAAAAAGAAACATAAATGTTGAAAAAGATCTTTTTTTTTTTTTTTTTTTTTTTTAAAGTAATCAAAGAGGACATAGGAACTATGAAACCAGAAAGTTCTACATGAAAAATTAAGTAATTCTTCCAATGTGTAGTAGCTATTTTCAGGTTGTAGGCGTTAAGTCCTTAATAGATGAAAACTTGAGAGATTTGGATTACACATGCCTATTTCTGTGGAAACCTGGAGCAATAGAATGTGTTTATTTGCTATGAAGGAAGCTTTAGCAATGATGAATAAAACCAAACCCACAAAGCAATGTAAGAAAGCGCCGGGTTTGCTAGTAGGTCTCTATCTCTTGGGTTTTTTCTTCTATGGACTTTCATCTTCAGCAATTCCATTTGTTGTCTTTGTTTTCTTACCTGTTGCATGGGAATAACATTTTAGAGGACTGACTTGCAAAATTGCTCACTGACCCTGTAATGATAGTGACAGATTTTGAGGGGTTCATGGCACCTCACTCTCCGTGTTTCCTCCTGGGAGTAGGAGGAGAAGGAGGTCCCAAGTTTTAAATTGGATTTTGACAAGGGGAGAGTTTTGAATATCTAGTTTACAAGTGTGGGGGTGTGAGATCCTCCGATTGAATGCTAAATATTGACTGAGTGTAAACATGTAAAGGTTTTATGCTGCTATATAGCTTGCTTTCAAAAGCAATCTGGTGAATATGATTCTTAAAATGTTTTTAATAATATTCAGTACCATAAGGTAAAAATGAAGTATATTCCTTGCCAAATAATTACATTTTGTCTTTTTGCTTTTGGCTGGATGAAATAACCTTTCTGTAGCTGAGTACTTGTTAAATTTTGTAGTGTATATTTTGCCATCTATAGGAGTCCACAACTCTTAGCATTGGGACCTTCAATGAAATATAAACTTCGCTATTAAAGCTCCATTGCTGGTGGTCTTACATTTTTAATAGATTTAACCAAGTTTGTAGGTGGCATCTTGAGTTTTCAGGACTTTTCGGTTTGAGGAGAAGGGTTAAAAGTGCAGTAAAACAGTCTACTAGTCAATTTTAACATCTTATGCCAGAAATCTCTAACTTTTAACTGAAAGCAGAAAGTATTTAAGTTGGTTTTGGTCCAGAATGAATCATGCTTGCTACAGGAAATCATAGCAACTGATTGAATTATCGTGAGTGCCACATGAACTAAAACCAGTTTTCAGATAATTTATGATCACTTTCTACTTTCAAATATCCAAATTAGCAAAATGTATTTGCTCATACTGATAGTTTGGAAGCGTGTGGAATTAAGGCATGATTTTTTCATTCATGTGCAGTTGTATGCATTTCCTAAGAACATAAAGCCAATACTTCTGTATTTACTTCATAGCTAATATAAGTAGAATGACTACTTTTGAAAATGCTGCTGATTTCATACTAAAGTGGGGGTTTTTTTGTACGGGCCCATTTCTGAAATCCTTTAAGTTGCTGAGCAATCTTCTGAATTAAGAAATTCCCCATTAAATCCCATATATGTATGGAAAATAAGAAAAGATGGAGAAGTGGTTTGGTTACCCACATTATTTTATTTATTGATCAGAGATTCCAAGTATTTTAGAAGCTCTGTAGAGTTAGATGTTGTAGGTTTTATTCTTACGACTAATCCCTTGGAAACAAATTAAGTACGTTCTTTATAGTTCTGGTATTGGGACTGAGAACCTCTTTTTATGACTCTTTCTCCACACACAGAAATTCTTAATGTACTTAGTAGCAGATGCTAGCTACCAAGCAGACCTGCTTCCCAAGCATTGCTGTATACTCACTGTTATGATCATTAACGATCAGGATAGAAGAAAATCCCTGCTCGATTATGGAGCTACGAACACACACCAAGATTCATCTTTCTTAAAATACCTATTTTAAGGTTGCTTGTCCATGGAACAGGTCTTCAGCTAAGGATAAAAAAAAAAAAAAAAGAACAGGTGGGCGAATGATATCTCATATTCTGTTGAATGAGTTGTTCTGTAAGTTTTCTTACAGACATAAGAGAACCGATGCCATGCCACAGTGAGACTTGTGTTTTGAAGCCCTTTAGCCCTCTGCCTGTTGTTGTTGTTTTTTAATTAAGAACAGGAACAAGCAGAATATAGTCTGATGTTAAAAATATTTGTAAAATTAAATTTATGTGGTTGAATCTTGGTGATACTACTTAAAATAGCTTTCTTCTAGTGAAAATAGAATTTGCTTACCTTTCCCCACTGCCACATCTCCTAAACAGATAGGTGAAAGAAGAATATTAAGCAATCATTCATAGCCTGAGCATACTGGAAAAATAATATATAGAATAGTCAGGGAGACTCTATTCTTGTGCTTAAGGCAGATTGGAAATCGCTCCCCGCAGGGCATGGAAGGAATTTGTGATGGAATGCTGTTTAAAAACCCAGGCCTCGTGTCTGTTCTGCTGTGCTCCGCTCTGGGAGGTAAGGCATCCTGTGAGTGTACAATATCCTTTTGTTTGAGCATAATTTGTAAAGATACACAAGGTATATTTAGGAGAAAGCGTATGGGTTATGTTTTGCTTGGCACTTAAATGTCTTGAATTTTAGTTTCTTCATAAGAAGAGGCTACACTTACAGGTTATGCAAAGCTCTTTGGTTTCTTTAAAAGGAGTGTGCAATTTAAATTTGTACATGGCTGTTAATTTCACCATCTCAAATGTGGACTGTGCCAGTAGAAAGTCTACATTTAAAAATGCAGTATCTGAGGAAATATCTTGTCTGACTTGTTAGAAAACAACACTATATTCCTCATTCTTAAAAAAATATGAGTGGTTTCCTGGCTGAATTGTAGCCTCATTACGCCATATGTTTAGAGAATTCACCTCCCACGGCCTGAGGTGTGAGTGTGAATCGGGACAGTGTTATGATCAACACTAAAGTTTATGTTCGGTTCTGACAGAGGAATGAAGTTTTTCTGTTGAGTCACAAATAGAAGTGGGCATTATGTGATACTACATCTATTAAATCTTTATTAACATTAGGATCCTAAAGAAACACAAACCCCTCAATATCACTGTTGTCTGGCAAATGGGTAGATGATGCCCTCCATAGCTGTAGGCAAGTTCTTAGATGTTCATCCTTCTTCCCATGTGAATTAACTAGGTCTGGCCTCAACTTAGGCTTGGCCACCTCAATTTTTGTTTTCTTTTTTTTTTTTCCAAACTGTGTGTTTTAAACCTGTGGGTCTCTTTCTGTGACATTCATGTGTTTGATGGGTTGTAAAAAATTCTGACGTAACTTACGGCTCGCCGGAAGTGTCTTCCGATATCTGATCAGGTGTGTCTGATGCTGAGAACAACAAGCTGTGCTTTAGGGGCAGGTTCAGAAGTGTTTCTGTAAGAATATGTAATATGGGCCTTTCCACTTAAATGGAAGGTTGTCTCCTCATTTCTATTACTTAATGGTGGCTTAAATCCCAAAACATTGGATTTTACTCCTTTCCCAGTATTATTTTTCCGTTCTTGTTAGCTAGTTAGCTAGCTAGATACATGTGTAAAAACATAGGACATTGGCAAGTAGGACTGAAAGTCACCATTGGCTTTATGGAGGCCCTGCAGCTATGAATAGATGTTTCATTCCAAATAGTCCCACTACTGTGAATTGTATATCATACCAGGAGGAAAACAATTGAAGGAAATACCGGGAGCAATAATGGAACAGTTATAATAGGCTCTAGGTCTGTAACCCTCTGGCAAGTTTCATCACTTCGCAATGAAGCAGGGGTTTGGACTGTGATTTTCTTTTCTACTTGAATTGGTTGGTTAAAAGGGGGAAAGAAATCTGGTGCTTACTCACTCTGAACCATGCCGGGGATAGTTAATGGAAGCACAGCACAGATTATCACATGCTGACTGTCCCAAAGACACTGAAGGCTAGGATATCCACAGCACACTAAGACCCGTCTGCAGACGTAAGCAGGAAAAAAGCAGGAAACCCCACCCCATACCTGTATGCTGAACTTCTAAAATACAGAGTCTGCACCTGCAAACAGCAGTGGCCTTACCTGGTGTTTCTTAAGGGGGCTGCGTGAGGTTCTCAACAAAGATGGACTCAGGCTAAAGAGAAGAAGATGGCAATAAATAGCTAAAATTAAAACCAGAGGGATTTGGGGGAAACTTTGTAGTCTTAGAAGACTAACCACATAGTTAATGCCTGACAGTGGCGCTGATGTCAGGGGAAGGGCTATAAAACATGGTAAAATAACTTAGAGACAGATTTAACAGTTAGCTAAATTTATTTTCTTTAAGCTACTGATTTAAACATCATTTTTATTGAAACTGTTTTAGAGAATAAGTGGTTATAAATAGTTGAAATTCTTTGGTTTATTAATATTGACATATTCATCTAGGAAAAGATGATACGGGGAGCTGTGTCAGTATGTGGCTCTGGTGCGATCCATTTACAGCTGGTTTGTGTTAAGCAAAAGCTTGCTGGTCAGTTAGAAATCTGATACGAAAAGGAGGACATTTCCATTAGTAACATGGTTCACAGCAATTATTGAATACAATAAATACATAAAATAGCAGAATATTCAGCATCAAAACCTGAGAACTAGCTACTCAAGTAACTGCATAGTCTAGTATACTCTGCCTAGAGTTGGGAGATTGTTGGAAGTTGAATATGAATATTATGCCCCCTGCACTTATCCTGATTTATTTAATAAAAGGGAATTGATGCTTTCATTATTATTACCATTGTTTTGCAAAAAAAATTGACAGAATTATGACTCTTTTTCTGAAAAGAATTACTTTGTTGCATCCCCCCAAAATTATTTAGCTTCTAGAGAGGTATGGGATTTTAAGATGTGTCTCAGCATTTCATGTTAATGTTCTTTGGTGATTCCCATGGCAGCCCATTTGCTCTAAAGCAACTAATTCTCCTTCTTATGAGACATTTAATGATGAATTCCTCTGCTTTATAAAACACCCAGAATGTTGTGGTTAGTCCTCAGCACTAGGGAGGTCCTATATGCTTTTCTAATTCTCTCTCCTTATAATGTGAGCTGCTAAACCTGCTTAACCAAATAGCAATGCTTTTCAGACTTCTGTGTGTGACTGTGCATCAGTGTTCCACTCTAGACACTGAGGTATCCTATTTTTGGTCCTCAGATGAATGAAATCAGCATCACATTTGGTATTATGCTCCTGTAATATGCTTGTTGCCATTAAAAAGTCCAGTCCTGAATCTAGTTTGAACCTATAGCAGAATTCATGTGATTTCAGTGGAAAAGTTTGGCACCTAGACTCTCAGAGGACATTTTAAGAAACTGTACCTGTATTGTTGTTTGGCTTAATATAATGTTCCTCTAAGAACTACGCTTTGAAAACCTTAAGTTTCCTGCTCGTATGGCTACTTTTGGGGATTGATCCTTTTCTCAGACAGGAGGAGAAGGAGAAACAACCCTTCATGCTGTCTATCTGGGTACTTAAAATAGTTATCATAATGAAGCCTCGGTATATGAGTTAAGGTTTTAATTTTTTGGTGAATCTAGTTATATACTACAAGGCTGATTAAGGATCACTGGAGAAAGCCTTGGAAAATTACAGTATTAATTTTTTTCATTTTACAAAATCCAGAGTTTCTTAGATGTACATATGATTTAGTAAGCTCTGTAACTCTCCCTTACATTCAGGTACACAAAGTATATTATATTCTGTATGATTATAGAAATATCTCAGCAGAAATAATAAAGAAGCAAAGACAAAAACAATATGAGTTTAAAATATACACAATACTAAAGTTAAGATATATCTTATTGGTCTAATTCTAGAAGAGAGGTTTTTAGCAGAAGGAAGATCACTTATTCCACTAAGCCTTGTAGATGTGGCTTCTGGTTTTCTGTAGCGCCAGGTTTAATGTACTGTGCCGTTTACCAGCTGTAGCAATCACACCTGTGTGGTGCTGGGGTAGTCATACTCCCCCTACTCATGGTTGAGGCTTCGGCAGCAACCTCACTCCATAGTTGAAGCTCTACTGAAGCTTTAAAAACAATATTTCTCATTCCTTATCAAGTAATGATGGAACCTATTCTTTTCATTTATAGAGGAACAGAGAAATCTTATTGCAGGAAGGCTGTAAAGAACTTGTTATGAAATGATTTAATGAGTTGGTTGTGGAAAGGAGGGTGTTGGAGCATAAGGTAACAGGTTTTTGCAAGGCAGAGTCTTCTGTTGTTTCAAATAGGATTTCTTAGTATTAATGGATCAGTAAAAAATGAAAACTGACAGCAAGGATGCCTCTCTGTATCAAAAGTTCTGCAGGTCCTAGTCTTGGAAATACTGTTGGTCTGGAATTGGAAGTCTCTCACCAGTTCCTCACAACTGAACATTGAGCAAAAAGGCTTCCAAAAGGAGCACACCGTTGATCTTTTTAACTTTCACGGACAAGGATAAGATACATCTAATGAGTTTATTTTTGGAGTTGAAGGTGAATCCTTACTGAACCACAACTATGCTGCTAAATTTAGTAAGAGTGTGCTAATAACATTTAGTCACTAGGATTAGGGTCTTGTGCACACATTTAGGTTTTTCAGTCCAAGGAGCTAACTATCTCAACTGATAAGACAAAAGGAGGAGAGTTATATGGAGCTCCTGTAATGATCTGAAAATAGTATGCTTTCAATTATAAAAAACTGAAAGACTTTTTTCTTCTCTTTTTAAGGGGAGAGATATGGAAGAAGGGTGGAACACCAACGGGGGGAGAAAAGACAAGCAGAGACACAGTAATACAGCAAAGCACTGCAATGTGACTGGTGAGGAAGGTAAGAGATTTGAGGAAATGTTTATTGGGTTTGTTCCTGTTTGGAGCTGAATTGTGCTGAATTGGTATGGCCTATATACTCTTTGAAACAGAGGTACTGCTTCATGTGGAAGTAGTGTCTAATTTGTTCTAGCATCATCACTCCAACTTTGACAAAAACACCTTTTGTTTTAATAATAAATACATGATTAATGTTCTTGTTTTGGTCATTACCTAATCACAAAAACATGCTGAAGTGGACTATTCTCGCTGTTTGTTATGGGTATTTGTGTACCTTTCTCTGAGGTCACTGTTAAAAACAGGAGATTGGGGCTTATGTATTCAGCCCACTATCAGTAGTATCCTAGGCTATGTTGTTATGAACAAATCGCTTTTTGAGTCAGCACAATATTTTTGCAAAGCAGACAATTCTCCTTGATTAAATTAACACTACTTTCATCCTTTTGAAGCTTTCTGTAGTTCTTTCTTGTGTCAGAGGATTTAGACATTGTATTACTCTCCCAAAAGTGACTGCAGTGTAGCAGTTATAAATACCACGTCAACTTGAGTACCAGTAACAAGGCAGGCACGTCAGCAAGGAGCTGATTTTTCCCCGTGCTTATTTACCTTGTAAAGAAGGTAAATGACTTGCAAGTCCTTCATGTTACTGGTGCCCAACCAACGTGCATATTTCTGCATTTCATTAAAGTCCGTTCTGGACCTGTGCTACAGGCCTGTCCTCTCACAAAGGTGGTAGGGCAGTTTATGCTACTGAATCCCAGATGTGTTTGTAATTGTTGCTGCTGTGCGTTTGAGTGCATTGTTATAGAAAGAATGAAAACACAGCGTGGAATGGTTTTTAGAGGTCAGCATAGTTTTATTATTTTAGAGAACAGTTAGATATTGCTTGTGGTGGCTGATGTTTGATGATAAACACACTAAATTTAAAGCAGCTTTTACTTATTACTTAGAGTGCAGTTTATTCAATAAGAAACAATTTTTTTCAATTAAAAATTTTTTTAAAGGCATTATTGACAATTAATTGAATTGTACTTAAAAATATTAAACTGAAACATAATGTAATAAAATAAAAGTAGTGGGGTTATGAAAATAACTGTTTTGGTATAAACAGATGCAGCTTCTTGGAAAGCTGAAAGGCCAAAATTAGTTGTGACAATAAAATATTATAAATTTCAGATTAGCTATTGAGAGACTATGACCTGATCTCGGCTGGCTTTAAAAAGTGCAACATAAGAGATTCATGAAGGAAGGAAAAGAGCAGGAAAATGAAATTCAGGAACTGCTATTGTAGGAAGGGGTTTAAGCAATTTGTAGATAGCAATGTATCCCTCTCAAGATTCAGAGCCATGTGATTAAAAGTAGTTTGTAATTGTCTGAGAAAATATTTCTTCTGGTCACTTCATTTGTACTCTGCTAAACCATTGCTACTGGAACTCACCGTAATGTTTCCAAATTTTGAGCCAATTCAAATGATCCCCCCACCCTGTGGTTGTAGGGTTTTTGTGCCTTCCCATTCTCCTTAAAATCAAACTAATCCAGAGCACCTGCAGATAATACTTAGTCCTGCTTTGCTGGTGAATTTATAGCCTCCCATGTTACAACTACTTTTAGACTATAAATAAGATTTTAATTTTATTTTTTATCATTGGGCAGAATACTTCTCACTGGGAGAAAAAACTGCGGTGCCTACTGTGACAGGTATCAATTGTCCCTGTATTTCAAGCTAATGAAATAAACTACCTTTGTTTTATGATAAATAAAGCATGTTTCTGTATTACATTAAACCTTCAAATATTCTACTTTTATTAATCTAAATAACATATAAGTTATATACCACACATAATCTCTATAGGAACTTGATTTGTGCTACACTACATCATAAAAAAACCCAACCAAACAAAAAAAAACCACCACACAAAAGCCAACAAAACCACACAAACAATCCTGCAAAAAACCCCCCAAACCAACCCCCAAAGCCCCCAGCCACAATGTGGGATAGGTTAATGTTGTCCAGATTCCATGTATAGGTGGAATGAGCTATTAAGGGCGAACTTTGATTGAATGCATTGGTCGAAGTCCACTGGTATGGCCTTTGTAGTTTGGGGTAAGCTGGCTTGGTTCCAACGCTTAAGTGATGGTGGTGCAGTAAAGCCAGTTGCTGAAATATGAGTAATTTCCCACTCTTCTGCTTCTTGGTCATGCTAGGCAAAACACATTACACATTATAATTTATGAGTAATAATGTTAATTGCAAGCTATATGTAATTGGTGTGGTTCAAATATCTGCTGTTAATTGTTGTCTGCTATCAGAGTCTTGACTTTTCTGAACAGCCATAGAATTTGATTTTAATTACTAAGCTACTTGCTGCCATAAATGTCCACAAGTGATTTATAAAACACAGAATGCCATACCAGCTTTTGACAGTTTTTTTCCATGCAAGTCCTTCAGCATACTGGGGAAAATAACTCCAGTAAAACCAAAGCAGCACTATTGTCAAAATATGATAATCAGAGCTACAGTTACACTGCAGTTTCTGTAAAAGGAATTTCTTTATTTGGCCAAAAACTTGCATTAAGAATGGGGATAGTGTTGCCATAACAAATTAATTAGGAAATACATGTTTCTCGACTTTTAACTGGACTCTCTGACACAAGATAACCAGTAGGATTGAGAAGTCATAAATTTCATGAGTGAAATGTAATTCTACTTGCTGGAGGGATGTTATGTTTTTTTTGAATTAAATTTAACCGAATCTGTGTTCGGCAAAGACAAGAGATTGTTGTTAGTAGCAGGCTTAGGGTCACTGACGGCAAAGTGGGCTGCAGCTTGCAATTTTAAGGGTACATAAAACACTGGCTGTATTCCACAGTATGCACTGGTAAACTGCAGACAACAGTAAAATCTCCCTGTTGCAGCGTAAATATGGCATGAAAGTTGATTAACCAGTTTTATGTTGTTATCCAAGTCTGCGATCCATCTGGACTAAAATTATAAAAATGAAAACTGAGTTTTTCAACAGCAAAATAGCGAAACTAGATTAGAAAAAGCAAGGTTTAGACATTTAAGTTCCTAGCAAGATGATCAGTTTTTTACTCTGTATGGTGCTTTGCTTACTTTTTTGTGGGGTAACTGTAAACTGTAGAATTGAGATCATTATCATGAGAGAGAGATGTTTGGTGTGTCTGAGTGGGCACGTATGAAGTGTGGTAGACTCTTCACATGTTCTGGCCTTGTATGTGTGTGCTCATCTGGAGAACTGCGGACTTTCTAACATTCATTTTGAAACTTGAATAGACCTGGATCTCTCATATGTTTATTCTGCCATTTGTAATGTTCTCAAAAATATGCCCTGTTCATAAGTCAAGTTTGGCATAAATTTTTTCACCTGTTGTACCGATGTGTTTGAATTGAAACTTCGGTATTCCAGTGACTTTACGGATCAATGTGATGGTAATGAAATATTTCAGACGTTGCTGGTATTTATAATGTGGCTATTTTGGAAAAACGATGTTTGAAGATAAATTCAATATTCCACATTCTGATTTTGGAAAGGTGTGCATGTTGCTGAGGCAGCAGGTACACCACCATGAATGAATAAATTTGATGTGCTTGTACATTACATAAGCACGAAATCAAAGAGTAGGAGACTTGCTCACATGAGGCCTTACTAGTTGTAAAATGGGCTCAGTAGGAATCTTTCCACTGGATCAGAAGTAGTCCTGCTGATTTGATTTACGTTTGCTGCGTTCTGCTAGCTGTCGTTGCAAAGTTTTATCACTCATTAATATGACCATAGCACTGTGTGGAGTGGGGAAATGCAGGAGCTTGCTTTACATGACAGCTTCAAAGACATACATGATGTGTATGGTAGATAATGGGGAGCGGTTCACATGTCCTGTGCTGTTAAGACTCCATGTCTTTTCATCCCAATGAAAGACTCCTGTTTATTAAGTCTAAGTCTTGCATAACTCCCCCATCCAGGTTAAATCTACAGCACAAAATCATGTTGTTTCTAAAGAAATAGGATTTTCTGTTCCCAAATGGATACTGTCTTAACTATTCTTGTACTTATCAGCTGCCTCTTCCCCCCCGCCCCTCTCCTTTTACTACTTTTAAATAGCATGGCTGCTTTTTTCAATCAGTCAAGTATGATTAAACCTAAATTCGGGAGGGAGTCTCTGCTCAGCATTGCCTTTATTGTAGCAGATCCACTCCATACTGACGCTTGGCACCAAAACCAAGGCAAATTGCCTATTTTAAATGAGTATCCTATTTTTTATGGAATTGTCAGACTCCTAAATCAGTGTTAGCAGAATCCGTTCTTACCTCCATGTATTGCTGAATGATGTGGTAAATAATGTGCTCTTGTTTTCTTTTGAGACTCTGAAATTAAGCCTATTTATGTAAGATTTTAAAGTAATTATAGGTGCATAATTCTGCAACATAAGAAAACAAAATCTCTCCTAACCAGAGCTGATGGGGAAATAGAAGTTTAATTCAAGCCAACATGAGCCATTATAGGAATTTCAGTTGAATAGAGGTTGATCTAAAAATATGTAAATGTCTGTTTTTATCCCTGCCTTGTAAAGTAATATTATGAATATGAATACCTTTATTTAATCAATCCAACTGTATACTGGGAAAGTGAAATGCTAGGTAATTTTAAAAACAAAATGATTGTCAATGCTGCACTGATCAGTTGATTTAGTTAAGTACAGGATCTCATATGCTTGTAGAGATGGTGATTCTGACAGCGAGGCCGTGATAGACATGACATGTTTCAAGGTCAGGAGTCGTGCAGGTTGAGACACAATAACACTTCAACATTTACTGTTCTTAATTAGGGCTTGTAAAAAAAACCAAAACAAAACACAAAACCCCCATGCACATAATGCCTTCATTTTTTTTTTTCCTGCTAATTCATTGCTTTTATTAAACATATTAAAAGTACTACTGCTTTTAAAGGTTGATTAAAAATCAAACTTTGTAGTTATTGAGAAGAAACCAGGAATTTTGTTTTTCATCTGTTTATTGAATTAAAGCTGGTTTTCTTTTCAGAAGGAGGGCTGGTGAAAGAGAGATACTCATACAATGAACAGGAGTGGAGGATGTTTTTAGATTGCCTTATAATTTTCAGGAGGATTGAGAGGTAAAATTATATACCCTAGAGAGAAAACATTTGCAGCAAGGAAATTCTAATTCAAGTCTTAACAACAAGGCAGCTGATACTAGCTATTGTAGACAGAATAACGCCATGTGACTGTAGTGATACAAATTTTATTTCAGGAGCACTTAAGAAGCATATGCTAATGTTTTGTAAGGGAGAATAGTTTTAAAATGTCCTTTGAAATGAGAATCTATGCAATTGTTTAAAAAGAACGTGGGTTAGCAGCATTTCTTAATTTATATCTTGTCAAGGGCAAATGAGACAATACTTCTACTCTGTAAAGACAAGATACAGATGGCTGGAAAGAAATTCAAATAAACACAGAGTGCTTTAGGTCTGGCTATCATTGCGTCCTGCGGCTATCTTTTTCCTGTATCCTTCCCTCTACTGACTTTGAACGCAGGTACATCTTGTTGCACAGACCATTTAATCCTCCACAGTGGTTGTCAAATACTAAGGATGTAACGTTCATTTGCAGAATAAAAACAAATACGCTTTCATTTTGAGATTCAAATGAGCACAGAAGTATTTTGCTGTTTCTTTGTGCAGGAGGAGCTTGTAAGATTTAGTCCTTTAAGATCCTAATTGTTCAAGAGCCAGAATTCAAATAGAAGGACAGCATCTGTTGGTTCAGTCCTGCTTTTCTTAGAAGACGTTTGGCATTACAAGTGCTGCTATTTGCAATTAAATTGCTGTCTTTTGAGGGTGGTTTCTTCTACAAATGAAGTTGTATCTCAAGACTACAACATCAAGAATGTACGTAGGAGTGTAGTGGCAGAGCTGCAGAAAATATTCCTGTCATTTAAGAGTATGAGAAAGTACCTTTAGGTTGTTACTCCAGAGAGTAAGTTTTGAAAAGTGGTGGACATAAGTTTGAGAAGAAACTACGCATGTGTTAGCTATCACATCAGTATTAATACCAAGAGGAGGGTAAACACTCAGTGTGGTTGTATTGGGATATATGTTGAAGAAAAATACTTACTGTGATGGCCTGCTAGCAGGAAAAGGAATCACAATTATTATCTAGGCTTTCTCATAGTATCCGTTGGTCAGCTGACATGCATATATACAGAGGAAATGAATGTTCCTTAAAACTTGTGACTGTTTTTTTTGGCTAGTTGCTCAGTTCATAAGTTGTATAAGTAGTTTGAACTCTAAAAGCAAAACCAAAAACACCCACAAAAAACTCAAGTCAAACCAAACCAAAAAAACCCCAAACCAAAAAATCCAGCAACACTTCAGAACAGTATTTTGGAAATAAAAGTTGAACTGAAATAAGCCTTTGGTTTTTATTTCTTTAGAATTCCTTGGTTTTCATCATTTTCTTCTGAAGGTGCGTTCTTGGGTGGAGACAGGTTCACATTTGCAGTAGAATATCAGCAAAAGTCTAAGCCTGATATTAAAAATTAATTTATCTTATTAATGTTGCTGCTGTTGGCACATGGCACGGTTTTATATTCTGGAATTATCATCAGATGGTCATTTCTTAAGGTTTTTATGAACAGCAGGATGAACAAAACCTGAATTTACCAGTGAAATTATGTGGGTTTTCGTTGTGAATATTCCAGAGGGTAGAGGCTTAGTGCCTGGCTTCTATGAAGAAACTTCACAGCCAACGTAATAGAAGACAGTGGGTGAGGAGGGTGGGGAGTAAAGGCCACACTTGTTTGGTATTTTTGTCAACCTTTTTATTCAGCAGCAGTTGATATATGTGCATGTGTGTACACGATATTTGTATGTGTGTATACACACACACACACGCAAATTATAATACGTAATATCTATTTTAGTGAAACTTTAGAAAAAAAAATGCAAGTTCAAATGGCCAAATTGAGACTCCTTAATGAGGTCCAGCCAGCCAAAACTCCGTGAGACTTTAGACACTGCCATTTGATGTTTAATGCTGGACATCAAAATGGCTGGATTATTTTAATTTGCAAGCTTATCAAAATGATTGCATAGCTTCCAGTGATCTTTCCTCTTTGTTTATGGCAATATCTTAATTGCAGCAATGATGCCATATTAGGCATTGTTAAATAAACTTAACTTTTATTCATTATTGTAGGTTTTCATGTAGCGATCGTTTTCCTTCCTCCTTCAGCTTCCCACATTTATACAGATCACAGGAGAGATATCTGTATGAAATTATATTTAGTGATTGTGCTCTTAACATACTTTTCTGTCAAGGCTACTGGCATATTGATGATGACCCCCTTATTTAATAGTGATTATAATTGATTTCTCATAACTCTTAATGCCAGGCAATGATTAGAGAATGAGCTATGGCCAGCTCTTTCTCATGGTGAGAGTTTTTTATCAGACAGTGTAAAATTTGAGTAGAACTGGAGGGGATTTTATGCTATGAAAGCCTTTACGACTATAAAAAGAAAGAGTAAAATGTGATTATTTTAAATGACTCTACTGACAAAACATTTAGTAATGAATGCTACTATTTGTATTATTGTGTTATCTCTAAATGCCAGACTAGGCTAACAAAGTAGAAACCTTGCAGTCTGGCCCTCTTTGGCATTGTTTATTTCCTATTACTTTATAGCTTCCTTACTCTTAATAAGGCCACGCTCATCACTGATCAGACACTCTCTTCTCCAAAGAAAGGACGCTTGAGAGAGAAACGAGAACATCAGAAAGACTGGGCTAACTATGCTGGGGACTTTCTCCCTGAGGACTTCAAAGTACTTTGACATATTCTCACTTCTGGAGTGGTGGATATTGGCAGGTTAACATGCTCTTCAGCATTGGGCATGGCCGGAGAAAAAGGAACATTTTTGGATTAGGAGCCTAAGGAGGAGATACTCCTTAGCCCTATGAGAGTTATTCAGCAATGTACGGTACAAAGTAGTCATGGTCTTGGCTTGCTTTGTTCTTGTTTCTTAGGTCTTGCAGGCAGTCATATGCGTAGTTTTTCTCCTATTGTAGATTAAAAGGCTTGATAGAGCTGGAAGTTCCTCCAGGCTGGGTATTCCAGATTCAGTGCTGGCAGTGTGAAGCAGTCTGCTGCAAATGAGATAGTAAATGGGGAATCAAACATTTGAAGAAAAATCAAAAATCATAGAGGAAATGCAGAGCAGCGGGAAAAACACAGAATTGTGATCTATCCTCTTGCCCCATCACCTTGTGCCGCCCCTAATCCAGTTTACTAGGATTTCTTTACTTATTGTTACTTTTTTCCCTTTATTTTTTTTTATCCCACAGCGTGGCTAAATCTAGTTTTCTCTCTTATTTCAGCTCTGCCTTCTGTAGTCTGTTGCTGATCTCTGTTCCTTCCTTCTCACAGTCAGTTCTTATCGATATTCTGATCCCACCTTCCCACAGCAAGATCTACTTGACATGGTTATTTACAGCAGACTTTCACTTGTAAACATACAAAATTTAATTGTTTTTCTTGTTTGCTATGCTGCCTTTGGAGCAGCACTGCTGTCTAGCTTTTAAGCCTAATGCCACAGTGCATCTGACAACCCAAATGAGAAGGAACGGTATAAAATCTGAGGGTTTTGTTCAAAATATAACATGGATTTGTAAAACTTTGAAGTGAAAGTGGTTTCTTCTATAATTTAAAGTCTTAGGAAATAGTAATACAATTCTGTTTTCCTGTTTTTTAAACAAAAAGATGAGTGGGGGGAGAGCTCTGCAGCATAGAGAACAAACTCAAAATTTATTCATTAAAAATTCATTGGCAGTGTGTTGAGGAATCAGTAAGCTGCTTTTTTCACATTCGCTTTCCCCACTTTCTTTTTTTAACAGAAAGTACGTGAAACGTGGAAAGCAGTGCTGTCTGAACTGCTGACTTCAGTGGGAGTTAAAGCATAACCAGCATAGTTATATTGGAGAACCCTCTAGTTTATGAAGAGCAGGCCTTGAAATGGATACTTATTTTTATATGTTCTTCATAGCTGGTTTAATTTTTGGTCTCAAACATGTCTCTCCCCCTCCCGCCTTGTCTGTTTGCCCTTCGCAAAGGGAGGCCGGCGCTGGAGACCCGCAGTGCCGAGGGTCTTTGTGCAGCGTTGCCACACCACAGGCTTGGAAGAGGGCAAAGCTGTCGCCAGCAAGGAGGCCAGAACTGGCCGTTTCAGGTTCAAAAGAGAGCAGTCTATAGCCCATCTGTCAAGACAGGGATTTATTTAACACAGCATATGTAAGATCTTGGTAACCCATGCTATAATTATCTAAAAAAATTACCATGTCAATGAGCAGTTTACTATGTCAGATGACCAGTATCTGCAGTGGTCTGTTTGCTGCAATTCAAGCATATCCAAAGATCTGACAACTTTTATTGTGCAATACTGATCCTTTTTAACTATCCAGTTGTTCATCAGTTTGCTCGTTTTTTAAGTTTATTAAATATACGAATATGCATAGCCTGGAAGCAAAAAGAAAAAAAAAAAAATCATTATTCAGTACTGTTTCATACATATGCATCTATAGCACACGTGTACCTGTGTGTTGCATCAGAAAATCATCACCTTTATCGTGTTCTCATTTTTCATACATGTACCTTTTCTGTATGCTTTTTCAGTATTGGAGACTTGATGATAAGGTAGATATCTGTGCAGCTGAAAGCAAGGTTTGGGCATAGGTGTTACCTGTCTCAGCCCTTATGGTTTCGATTGCTATGTTCTCTCAGCACGAGCGAATGAAAGATCTAATTGGGGCCTTTGCAGAAACCAGCAACTTTATAGAAGATCTTATGGAGAGTGATAAAAATTTCATTCCCAGGCACTTTAAGACCATACAAGAATTTGGGTATTGCACATCTGTGTTTTATTTTGTGATTTTTTTTTTTTTTTTTTTAAATCATTGTGGAAGTGTTGCTACAGTAAGAGACTTGGGGAACTCTCATCTCTTTTTATAAGGACAGGTAGCAGGAAGTACTAAAAGAGACAGTCTGCAGAAAGCTGTATGAAGAATCAAGGCCTCAGTTACCTATAAAGAGGAACAATTGTAACCTCTCTTTTTCCAGAAAGACCTGAACTTGCAGCCTGGCAAAAGGAAAATGTGTTTTATTGGGTATTGTCTTATGGTACAATGATGATGAGACTGGGGCGGGGGGGGAGGGGAACACAACTAAAAACTTGTCCTGTCCCCTTATCACTTTATCAGAGATGATTATGTGCAAGATTTATACCTAAAAAACCTTCTAATCTCTTGCACTTCAGTTAATGGACCACTGGGATTTCAGCATCTTGAATACAGTCTCCCAAGACTGCAGTTACTTCTCCTGATTCTGCACAGTTCATGGCTAACTGTTGCGTATAATTACTGCCTTATTTAGAAATAAGACCTATGTATCAAGATTTAAATATTACCTTTTCCAAAAGTAGAGAATAGTGCATATTGCTTTTTTTCTCCTTGGTTTCTTCATATTTTTTTTCCTTTATCCAGTGATAAAGATGGAGAATACATATAGATATTCAACAGTGGGAGCAGAACAGAAAGATTTGGTCCACCAGAGTTGCTAAATCTGTGAGATTTGTGGTTTTAATTCTGCTGTTATTGAGAGGTTGAATGTTTTTTTTGGCAAGCATTTGAAGTAATTTAATACTTAAGACATGATAAATCTATAGAATGCATTCAGAGAAATACAGTCCACAACTGAACTTCCTGACCTCTTTAAAGTTCATTTCCAAGTTAAAATTGACTTCATTAGTGCAAATAAGAGTAAATGTAAAACATTTCTCTGTCTTGGGTTTGTTTTGTTGTTTGGTGGTTGTTTTTTAGTTTGGTGTTTTGGTTTTTTTTTTAATACGTTATCCTAGTCTCACAAAAATAATATTTTAGTGTGAAAATTCAAGTTTTCAAGGCTCAGCTGTAAGAAAAAAAAATCATCATTTAATGGATTTGGAAATAATTTATCAGCACATACATATCAAGGTTAACAGCAGGACATTGAAGAAAAAAAGCAAAGACTGCCAGAGGAGTGTGGTGTGTAGCTTTCTGGAATTTGCAGAAGGGCTCAGTGACAAGTTTATTATTAGGATGAATTTATGGAATCCTGAAGATGTTCAAGGCAGTGCACAAACTGAAACAAGAGTGGAATTTAGTCTGGATCTTCCTTATAGTTCTTACTTTGAGCTATTTTTTTCTGTGAAGCTGTAGATAGGAATAACAAGCTGCAAGAGGAAAGGACAAATGTTCATCACTGTTGCTGTGTCCTTAATTTAGACATGTCTGTATCTGAGACAATGATGTTGTAAGAGTTGTTTCTCTTTCTTGAGGAAAGTAGTATTTTTTTATATATAAAAGGAGATTAAAACAAAGAGAGCGCAGTGTGGTGCATTGTTGAAAAATAACTTCTAGATAAGGTCTGTTGCCCCTAGTCCTTGTGACTTATTGGGATCACATTTTCATCTTCGGTGTGTGGAGAGGATGCCATGGAGAAAATTGTAGGACAGTCAGGCAAAAGGAAATCAGAGGCTGATATGAAATGATGTGATGAATTCAAGCAGGAGGATGTTACTGAAGGCCTATGAAGGCTGCAGAATCAGGCTCTTTATTTGATCTTCGTATCAATTATAGTTGCCCTTGTTTAAATAAGGGCATAGTAATATTATTTTGATCATTTGTTCAGCGCTTAATAAAATCTGTTTCTATTCTATTAACATTGTGTCTGTTAAACAGATTGAAGACTGTGAGTTGTCTTTATAAATTAGCTTTTCCTTTTCATTCTCCTTAATAACTGTCTGTGGTAGTTTGTTTCTATGGTAATGTTTGTGATGCTGCTTTTTCTTTTATTTTGGGTAAAATTCTGGAATGCTTGTATGGAAAACCACTCTCAGAATCCCATATGAGACTTTTCTGCATGGAGGTCATGATTTGACTCCAGAGGATGAAATAATAACAGCGAAGCCATTGTCATACAAAATTATTGTTTGACAAAATTAATGAGAAGGTCAGATAAATTTACTTGAAGTGCTTGGAGAGTAAATTGATCAAAGGATAGCTTAAAGGATGACATTTTTTTTTTCCTTCTTAATATAAAAGTCCTTAGAAATGCATATCCATCACTGATTTCACAACAGGATTTTTTTCCTGTACCCTAGGAGGCATGAATTGAATCACCGGTTTGACACAGGGTGCAGATTAGGCAGAAAGTAGCCAGGGAGCTGTGGAAAATTTTGAAGCTAAAATTGGTTTGGAGGACAATATTACTTTTGCTATTTGCAGCCTGTACAGACCCTCTGAGAACAAGTTCCAGGGGATGTGTGGGGACAACTGCCTCTGCAGCCAGAGCTTGGACGTTCCTGTAGACCTTGTTAAGAGATTATTTCTGATGTAGGTTTTGAATTTCCAGCTACCTGCACGATGAAAAAGTCATTGCTTTAAAGAGAAGAAAAAACCAGTAAAAACCTAGAAATGATCAAGGCAACCAGCCTTTCCCACTGCCATGCATTTGAGGTCAGTTTAATCCCTACTCTTTACAACCTGTTTTGTTCAGCCCTTGACATTCTCTACATTAATGTTCCAATATTAGAGTCTTTTCCTTGGAGACCTGGTGCACCTGTCAGAAGGACTCAAGTTGTATATAAGGGTTTGTATATAGACATATGGTTTTTAGGCCATGTGTATTTTTTTATGTAGATAAGAAATCTTTAAGTAGGGATATTTAAATCTTTCTTTGCTTTTTTCTTTTTTCCTAAGCATTTCAGGAAAATTTTTATCTCGATTGTGATGTGGCATGTGACACTTCAGAGAAACAGATTTCTTTTTAGAGGAAGCTGTGGTGGAGGAGGCAACCACTGAAAAAATGGGGTTTACTGTTAGAAAACTAGCTTCAGTGTTAAATTATGGAACAGATACTTGATAATAAATATCTCTTAGTAGTTATGCTTCTGTGGATTTTACAAACGTTGACAGTCAGTTTCATAACAGAACACAAATAAAAGACTTAGGAGCTTCCACTACCTCATTTTCATTAACACACAGTGTTTGCATTATGTGGCAGATTCATGAGATGGTGCTACAAACTGAAATATGTGACATTAGAAAGATCCTCATTTGCATTTGCACTCCATATACACTCTAAAGCCATGCGTAATGTTGTTATAAATTGTGATCTGCTTTTGAGAAGCCCTTTAATGTAGCCAGAAAACTTTATATTACTTGTCACTAATATTCAGGGGATGACATTGTAAAAAGGAAAGAAGCTTCTTACTACAGACCAGTACGTGGATTTGATTTTGCAACCAGCTCCTACACACGTGTAGTTCCTGTTCATTAACCTTATTGGGACTATTTTTTTAAGTTAGTAAGATATTTTTTTTCCCCTCCAAGAAGGATTTGGGGATGTATGTGTGTGTGCAGATTAAGCGTATATACATGGGGTTTTTTTGATTTTTCATTTTGTTTTGGTTTGTCTTTTTTGCTTTGCTTACCCTAAGAAAAAAAAACAAAATAATTTTTTTGGCCAATTTTCTTAGTAATTTTTCAAAATACTCTTCCTTCAGTAGAGAGTTGCAAGAATTTCCTTACTAGTCAATATTTGTGTAGAAAGAGTTAAAATTAAAAAATATATAGATCATAAGTAATATTTGCACCATCCTGTCAGCATCTAATTCAGTGAATACTAGGTGGCTTGAAAACAAGATTTCTGATAAGTTCTAAAGTGTTTTTATTCTACCTCAAGATAAAATAAGCCTTTAATTTTATTTATCTGTCAGTGAAAAGGCAGCTAGTAAAAGTCACAGAAAGTCAATAAGCCCACTGATTGAGACACACGCTTCAAATGTTAGACATGCTGATTCTCCTTCCTGCCGGGAAGCATGGTCATATCATAACCTGACTGCTGGGCTGCTGCTTATTTTGGGCTTTGACTTTTGACTAGAAATTCCCTTTGAGCCTGAAGAATTTTACAGATAAAAATGGTGTCCATAAATACATTTCTATGATAGCTTTTTTTCAAAATTGATTTTAAAAATTTTTTTCTTCCCCACAGAAAATGGTTTATCAGAAAGTTCCTGAGCAGTTGTTGTTTAATGGGACTTCTTAAAGGTCATGGAGTGGGGAGGGGTGGGGGAATGAACAGGTGTTTGAGTGGAAAAAAAAAAAGTAGTTTTTTCTCCAGTTAGCTAGGAACTAACTGGTTAATTGTCTTTATTACTATACATTAGAGAGTAATAAAATCCAGTCTAATATGGCAAAGATGCATTTTAGTTGATGAATAAACAAAATAATTCTATGTAGGGGTTGAGAATTTGTGTGCGTTAAAAGCCAGAGTGCTGAACGTTGGAGGGCCTTCTCCAAATGTAATGCACTTCAGCATCTGCCGTAGTTTATGTAACCTACACACTTTAAATGCTAGATTCAAGACAAGTTTACTGATACTTAGTCATAACTGTATCTGGGTTTTTTTGTTGAGCTCCTTTAAAAACAAACCAAACCAAACCCAAAACAAAACCCAACAACAACAAAAAACTTCCGTGGAAGCAACATCATTAGAAAATGAAACAACACAGCTAGTGTGCCAGTGAAGCTTGTTCAGGTGACTATAACAGAAGAAAAAAAATGCCTTTAAGTCATTTTAAGGTTACAAGTATTTTAGTTTTGTTTTAAGTAAATGCATTTTGAATTATGACAGGGGAAGCAAGCCACCTAAAGTCAGAAAAACGTACTGTGCCAGACAAACCTGAGCCATACTAACTCTGTAGTCCCTTGATTTCACCTTGCATGCATGAAGAAATACAGGATAATTCAGCTCAGATGGAAAACTTTAAAATAAATTATGACCCTGAGTCTTGAGGATTGATAGTGTCGTCTAATCTATAGACCGGGTGTGGTGTAAGCCATGGCAACGTGAGCTCCCTAGGAGGAGGTGGGAGAAGGAAGGTTGTCTCTGCTTATTCAGTCATGGACCTCTGTGTTGCTACCAGCCTCTGTAAGGGTTCTTATTAGCACCAGCTGTCTCGGCTGTTCTGTAACAGCCTTTTAGGACCTTGGTCTGAAAATACTTACTGAGTCACTTAGGCCACAGAACAGCAGTCAGTAAGTCCCGTTTGCCACTCTTGGACTGGATTTGATTAGGGGTTGCTTTTAAAAGTGGATGGCTCCAGCAATGTAGTGCAACCCCCTTGGGTCCCCTGTGTACTCCTTGCTTTGTACTGAAACGTGGTCAGGTAAGAGCCCTGCAACTGTGGGGTAACGAAAATGCTTCCTCAGTCGTAAGCAAAGTGTTGTGTTGTGACTATGATGCTATAATACAGTTTATGGAAAACTTGAATATTTACTCTTGTTTATGCATTATCTGAGTTTACCCAGAGTTTGACATCTAATTAATACTGCACTTCATCAGCATTCAATAAATTTTTAAAGTCAAGTCTTTCCTAATTGGCAGTAATGAGCCAGTAAAACTTATATTGGATTAAGAAAAGACGGAAACCCACAAGAGCTCCCTGTGCAGCGTAATCAGTAAAATTCTAGTCACAAACCTCCATTGTTTCAGTTCAGATAACTGGCACTGCCTTGGGTGCTAAATCGGATTGATTTTGTTTCCTTCATGTCAGGCCCAACAGTTTTACACTCTGCAGCACTTTAACTAATGATGTACCGGAGCAGAAATTATACACACGTTTAACACACATGACAGCAAGGCATGTGTCATCTTTCAGGTAACTCAACCAATTAACTGAGTTATCGTGACCTCTTTTTACCAAAGCTGTCAAAGTCTACTTATGCTTGGAAATTTGTTGGAAAAGCACAGACATGGACCACTGTTAGAGACCTTGATACTACCAACTTTTCCAATTGATTCCTAGGTTTGACAGTGCAAGATCTAAAGCTGAGGTGCATTTTAATACAGATCTTCACTTGATATCAACTGTCAGTCCCATTAGTTTATATGGACTATGGCAATTTACATCAGCTGAGGATCTGCTGCAGATGGCTTAAGATCCCTAGGTGAAGAAAGGTACTGGGGGATGGAGCGGGGAGGAGAAAAAGCCTAATAGCTAAACAGCTTTTGAAGTGGGTAGCTCTGGGTAAATTCTGCTTTCTGCAGCCACAAGAAAATCCCAAATGTCATTATTTCAGTCACATGGGTGAAGAAAGGATTTGGCCTTTTGATACTTTGGAAAAATACTACATCTGCCTTACCTCAAGTTTCATGAGTGAGAAGGGAAGTCATCTTCCCTATCATGCCTTCTTTCTGTACTGCAGTGGTTAAAACCAAAGCAAAACCTCACGCTGAAGAAAGCTTGAGACTTCAACCTGTAACTTTGCTAATGTCAGCTTTGTAAATGAAGTTGAACCAATGTAATGTGCTTCACATGAAGTTTTTCAGAAGAACTTGGTTGGTTTTTGGTTTCCTGAGCAGGAACTTGTTCTTTGTCTGCCCAGGCAGCCACGGTGGGGTTCCTGAGCACCCTCTGGAGCTCCTCTGCTGGGGTGAAACTGGTATTCATCTCCTGTGCAAGGTTCATACACCCGGAAACAAGGTGGAACAACTGGATCATCCTGCTTCCCCCTCGTACAAACTGAAAACAGCGACCCGAGATTTAGTATTCACATCTAGTGGAAGCTGTTGAATAGCGCACAGTGAAGTTATACATTAGTTCACATTGGGAAATGAAGGTTAACTAAGTGAAGTAAACCCAGTACAATTTATGGAATCTCTTGATATTTGAAATGTTCACGACAGTTATTCTTAGGGTTCTGGAAGCCTGATTATGATTAACTACAGAGTTAGCTTTATTTTATAAAAATAATACAGTTGTGATAGGAAGCTTGAATCAATATTTGCTCAGAGGATGGTGCTACTTAGAGGAAATATTTATCTTTTTACCTGCAGGTTTAAAATACCTGATTTAGGAGTTCTTTCTGTTGCAATTGATAGGACTCTTAAGTTGCACTGTGTGAATATTCCCTGTGTGAATCACCAATGCTACTCCTTGCAATGTAGGCATTTCAAGTAGGCATTTTCTCTCTGTTATTTCAGATCTTTTTAGTATGTGGCACAGGGCAGAACCACCATATTAGCAGTATATTTTGTTTTTTCCATAATGTTTGGGTACTGTACGGGTAGAACATATTTCAGTCGATCTGTGTATGTAATATGTAGGCAAAGAAATTTCAGTTTTGTCCTTGCCTCCTGGGTCAAGCAATATTGGCAAGGTATTTCTTTTTGCAGTCTATAAATACTCCCTAATCTATATGTCCTGTTTGCCTCGTTGTGCTTGTGTCACCTTTACTTTCCAACATGAGTTCACGCGTGCTATATATAGTATTTGCAATGCAGGGAGTAAAAATGCTAGATGTGGTAGGTGCAAAGTTATTTTTAAATGCTGTGAACATAGATAGCATTGACTTCTGAAGATTATGGAATCAAGGGGTTTTCAGCAGAAGAAAAAAGAAAACCACCGAAACAGATTTTTGCGAGTTCTAAGTCAACTTTTAGTTCTTTACATGCAGACTTCTACAACTGCTGCTGAATGTTTGTAGAGATGATCATGATGGTGGTATCAAACTGGTAAAAGACATTATATTTCGGGCAGAAATAGTTTACCAGTGGTGCAAGGTATCTTGGGTAGCATATCTGTGAATCCTCTTGGTTATGTTCAGTTTATTCATGGCTCTCACCTGTGTAACGTAATAAAGCTGAAATAGGTCTCATATAAGAGAATGTCCAAACCCTCCATAACAGTATGGCTCCAGCGCCATAAAAGTAAACGAATAAAATGCAGACTTTCAGAGAAAGTCTGCAAAGAAGTAAGCAATAATGGAGTAACTTCTTTTTATTCATAATTGGAATTTTTAAGTGCAGTTGTTCTAGGGACAATTTCTACAAGGTTTTCAGGAATTCACGTTATAATTATTGTAGTTTTAAGTGTGATCAGGATTTTTGAATACAGAAGCTTGTTCCTACCAGTATAGTTAAATAAGGAATATTATTAAGTTAAACACAGTGGTATCTAGCCCTTTGGCAGGTAATAGGGGTGTCTCTTGTGGGGTTGTAGAGTGTGCCCACCCTGGATGGGCATGTTACGTGACCAAAATACACATCTGCCCCTCGTGCTGGTTTATTTCTCCACTCATGCCAGACACCAGAACTGTAACTCCTGTCAAGAAATGGTATGCAAGGTTCATTCGTGTCAGATGGTTCATTGTGTTTGTGTATGTGGTGACAATCGGTGCTTGTGTTTGGTTGCCAGACGTGTGCTTCTGGTCATGTGAATAAGTAGCCCAGGTGCTGTTGGGGGCTATTAGAAACAAAGGAGTTTTAACTCCCCGATCTGAATTTGTGTTTTTCAAGTCCTGCCAGTGTAACCTGTGATAGTTCTAAAAATAACAATTCACTTTTTAAAAAACACATCAGTTCAGAATGAATAAGAAAAGAGAGTAACCCTTTTCATAAGTCCTTAAGCTTTGTCAAATTAATAAATTTTTTACATTATTGGAAAGGTAAAGGTAATACTGTGCAATAACTGTCTTCAAATTCTGCCTGTTATTGTAGAAATGCCATAACTTTATAACTTCTGTTTTGGAATATGGAGTTGTTTGTGTATAGCTCAACATGGTTCAAACCTGGAGCTCCTATTCTGCAGAACCTCCAGTAGTTCGCTTGCTTTTTTTTCTTATTGTTTGGAACTGGAACAAAAATACAAATATTCCTCACACAAGAAAATTTCTAAACTACTTTTCTGAAAAAATGGAACATCTTTGCATGCCAAGCTTACTGGAATATTTTTTTAATAAGATTGAAATATTGTGTTTTATTCTTATAAATGTTGACTAATTTCATAATAAATATCATTACGATACATAATCTGCCTGACCTCTTAGAGGAGGGGGACCGGCAAACTGGGCAGAGGACGTGCTGGGCAGCCAGCCTGCCTGCTTGCCTGCCAGCCGGGCTGCCTGGTAGGCAGGCTTCCAAGCCGGGCTGCCAGCCCTCCAGCTAGCCTGCCTGGTTTCCATCAGAAGTTTTAGTGGAATAAACGTTCCCGTAGAACGTTTTGATCCAGAAAATCAGCAGTTTCTGATGGAAAATTGTTCATCAGAAGAGTTTTAGTCTGCTCTATTAAGAACATAAGTCTCTGAAATTGTTAGTCTTGAATAGAAGTGTTGCCAAACAATTGAATGTAATAGCCTTCACTGCCTGGAAGGCTCATTCACTTTGTCTCTGTAATAGCTCTTGGTTTTCTTTTAACACCCCCTGGAAAGGAGTAAAAGTTAATTAAAGTGGGTATTTTTCTGTGTTTGCAGTCTGTTGCCATTGAAACAAGTGTGGAAAGGGTTCAATGAAACAGAGTTCAGAGTGAGCTGAACTTAAAGGTGTCAAGAAAACAGCTGTATTTTGCAGTCTGAACTATCAGCCTAATTAGTTTGGAGGATGAAAAGATATTGTACGTTTCTTAAAAATAAAAAATTGGAACATCATTTCATTGATAGCCTTAACATTTTCAGTCGTAGCTTATATAAAACTATCAGACTAATTAAAATTTTGTTCAGATACAGCTCCCTCTGTTAGAACCCTTCTCTGTCTGCATGAGTGCAAAGAAAGTGTCAGCATGAATCGGGAAGTATCGCTTTTTAGGATACATCCAAACAGGTGTGCCAGATGATACAAAACTCCGTTCCTGAATATTTAGCTTTAAAGAGATGTTATTTTTGCAAGCGTTAGCCTTTGTCCTGTCCACGGGCTATTGCAGCCTGAAGTTATTGCTGGGTGTGAGCACGGGCCCTGTGCTCCCTTGCAGTCCTACTGGAAGCCCTGACGCACAGGCAAACGAGGGGTGATAAAGGGTGTATTGAATGTAGCTGAAGATGAGCAAGATGTACGCGCGAGCATCTGTAAGCCGCTCTTTTGTAGTCTCAGTTCTAGGGTTGTGATGCAGCACAAATTCAGTGCTTTACCATAGCTTAGCATCAAACAGCGAGCTTGGGCATCTCTCTGTTTACCAGTGGCTTCTGCTTGTCATTGAATCACCAATTTTCTGCCAAAATCTGTTTTGTTTTCTTGTCATTTTTCTTTCTTCTCCATTTCCATGTGTGCCATTGTGGTGCCATCTGTTCTCTAGGTGGGGAAGATCTGTTTCTGACCACTTGCATTGATAACAATGCCAAATTTACATTAATTGAAAATTTTTTCATGCAGAGGAAATTTGAATAAGAATACTTTAAACAAAATTTTTGTCTAATTAATAGAACTGATTTAACAGAACTGAAGACTGGACTCACAACAGTATGCTGGGTTATGACTTCTCTGTTGTCTCCTGTTGGAGAATAGGCCTATAAAGTACGGTAATAATACTGGTAAATGAGATAGCAAAAATATATACCTATGTGATCTTCGTATTATACTGCTGCAGACATTCATGTTTAAATGCTATTCTGAAATTTTGATTAGGACATCAGCCATGTAAAATCTTATTCTTAAAACTGTCTGACAGATTTTGGGTGTAGAAAACGACTTAAGAGACTTTCATACCACGCCTGAGCACTCTATTAAATAATGAACCCTCTTTCCCCTCCTTATGTATTCCTTTCCTTCACAAACTTTGATGTGGGACTGTGATTAGGTATCACAAAAATACAGAGTACTTAATTTTGGCATATTTTTAAAAAATCTCATCATTTTTCAGTGAACAAAGTGCCCTTATCTGCTCAGCCTATCTGAGACTGAAGACGACTTCAATCAGACCCAGTTTTCACAGTAAAAAAATCCCACAGCCTTTCCTTCAATATATCCTCTGACTAATCAGAACCTGAGAGGTTTAGCTCAAAAAGAAAGGGGTAAATAATATGAACTCATAAACTCATCAGTAATAAACTGTAGTACACAGTACCTTGTGTCAGTCGGGCAACGTAGAAGAGCTGAGGAGGATGAAGGTCAATATATTTTTACCATAAAAATCTCCACCATTCATCCGGGTGCAGAAGGGTACTGAAGAGCGGGTACTGGGATAGCAATGCAAGCCTGTTTTATGGGATTAAACTTTTTTCTTTCCTAGTGTCTCAGGTTTGCTGTGGAAAATTTCAGCCCAGCATTCTTCTTTGTCTGTAACCTGAACTAAAGATCTGGGTCTTTGACAGAAAACAATTACTGTTTAAGTTACGTAAACAGTAAGATTCTATACAATGTCCAAGGGGCTCTGAAGCAGTATCTGCTAGTATTAAAATGATAAGATGTATCAGTAAAATAGCTAGAGACACCAGTATGTAAAAGCTCTTATTTCCCAGAATGTCAGCTTCCAAATTGTTCACGACAAATCCGGTTACATAACTGAAAACTCTTCCTAAGTCAAGATTTCAGTATAATAAAGAGCCTCTTCATAACAATAGAGGCGATGGACTATATACTTCATGATTTCTTATTATGCTGTTGGAGCAGCTTAGTTTTATCAGACTTTGACAGTTCCCTAAGTTATACTTTGCCTTGTTTGTTCCCCGCTTTTTTAGGTTGTTATTGATTCAAAATGAAAAAGTGAAGAAAAATAAGCCAAAAGGGCTGTAAGTTTGTGTGTGTAGGTTTTTTAAAGAGGTTGTATTTACACAAATAAGTGTGTAATAATGTTTTTTTTCTTACATACAGTTTTATTTAATATTGGAGGGAGCATTGAATGGGAATGGCAAGCACTGTTTTGCTCCACAGTTCAAATGTTGGGGCAGGAGGAGGAGGTGGGGATTGCGCGTTCTTCCTGCAGTACGCCAGCTGCCTGCTTTTAGAAGTAGAAACTTTCACAAGGAAGATGTATTGACATTTCAATTATTACACAGTTGTGCTCTCTTAATGTACCAAACAGCAGATATTATTTATAAACCTTCTAATGGAAATAACTGTAGCCACTTTATTATTTCAATGAGCTCTTAAAATGTTGTTGATGAGTAGTGTGATGTTTCTACATAATAATGCCATTGAAAATTACTGCTTTTGTGTATGTTTTTGTGAGGATGCATTTATTTGACATTGTTACAATCATTTAACATTTTTCAGAAGTTTAGTGTAGGAACACTAGCTAATGGCAAAGTTTTAAGCCTTATTGATATAAGAATTAAACCTTTAACAACTAATATGTATAACTAAAACTCAAACCCACTTTGTTCAGCTACTATTCAACTGAAATAAAATTCATAATTAGAATAATTAAAATTCCTATCATATAAAGAATTCCACTGAAAGATTTCTCACTGAAAGGAATATTGAATGAATCAAAAAACCCCTGAAGCATCTTGAAGAGTATCTCTGGTTGGAGTATGTGTTATGTCAATAATTAACATTCTGTAACTAGAGGAAAAAATGGCTTAGTATTTAATGACGTGGGTTAGGGAAAGATATTGTTTAAGCGCTGTTCATATGCAGATTTCAGACCACCTGGTAAAGACCAGTCGAATTATTTTTTTCATATAGTCATTTCAGAGATCTGGCATCATTGAGGTCAAGCGAGCAAGTTTATTCTTGACCACAGGAGTTAGGAGTTGGTTATATCTGTAGTACCTTCTGTTGGAGCTATCTACTTTTGCAAGGAAGAGACCAGCAAAGCATGAATGGAAGGAGAAGAGTTACAAAGTAGAAGATCAAATTTACAGCTGAAATATTCTTGGAGCTTTTGAGTTGAGGATCAGTGTTTGCTTGTTTGTGTACTTCTCTGTGTGTATCTCTGTTTATCTACACGCGTATTAGCTGGGACGAGCTTTTATAGGGTCTAACTTCTGTTGAGATGTTTAGCAGATCTAAGACTGCTGAACTAGTCAGTATCAGTTTAAGGAATAAATGTCACTTATACCTAGTGCGAGCATTTGTAGTCTAGATTAGGATGACTTTGAAACGAAGAAATGATGCAATTTAGGATATATTTCCAGGAGAGAATAATGATCTTAGCAGATACTGCTTTCATATACCACATTTATTTATAATTCATTAGTAAGAGAAAAAAATAGAAAATAGTAGTTTAAAGGATACATTACAACTTTAAGTTACCATCCTGTGTTGGCATGGTCATATATGTAGAGATCTCACTCTTTTTGATCCAGATGGTTCCAGATTGCTTCTTTCCCTGTTTTTTTGTAGTACTTAATTGCTTTGTTGATACAATATGTAGTTATATTTTAATAAGTATTGGCATATTATTTATTTATTAAATGGCCGGTCTGCATTTGTGGGAATGCAGTAAAATACATTAATTCATCATAGGATATCACATCCTATGATACCGTACTGTGTTGCATAGTAACATTTTAGTGCACTGAAACAAGGAGGAGGAGGAGAAAGAAGGATACACCCCCCCTGACCCATGCTAGAATATTGCATTGTTTTCCATAAATGTAGTGGAAAAATCCTGGAATTTACTGCATCTCTAACAAATGCGTTAGAAGTCCAGTATATGCTGTGGCACATAGTGCTTGAAAAAGCTCAGCAAAGATACAGTGGCATCAAATAAGGCATTTTCAGTCTTTTGGGCTATAACAGAGGATTAGCAAAATGAAAGATCACACGTATAGGTTACTATTCCTACTATGTAGACCATTTAATGCAAGACTGTTTGGAGCACGGAAAATTCAAGGTGAGAGATGTTAAAAATAAGGCTGGCTTATATTTGATTCTCAGTCTGTTGTGCTAAGAAGTTTCTCTAGAAAAGTGAATTTCAGTCAAATCTCTTGAGATAATCCCCAAGGCTACAGTTTTGCACCAACTTGAGTTACTTGATATTGTAAATTTGGAATGGATCCCAAACAAAGGATTATCCACTAATACCCTTCTCTGTTAAGATGCGTACAGAGTGATCAGACGTGTAGAGGACGGCGTTTTTCCAGAATAGCTCCCCCTTCACCAGAGCTTTATAACTGACTTTTCCTCATGATTTCAAGTTCCACGTTGCTGAGTGCCTGCACTTAACCAAAGCGCTGTTTAATACTTTCCAGGCATGGCCACAAACGCCCAAATGCCCTTTCTTCTGCAAGTTACAGGAAAGAAACTAACATCAAGAAAGCAAATAATTGCACCCATGATGCCGTTACACTTCAAGATTAGGTGATAAAAATGGAATTTACCTCTCATCCTAATAATGTTTAGAAGAATTTCAGGAGCTGCTAAGATAAAATATTACTTACTATTATTTTGTCAAATGATTCAGGTCTTAGATAAACATAGTCTTCAGTGGAAGTTATTCAAGTTAGAAATTAATAAAAACTGCAAGAAAAGAAAAGCAGAATGCTGGCCTGGTAGTTTGTCATTGCGTAGAATATAATTAATGCAGGTGTTACCCAGATTTACCTGGTTAGTATGAAAACGGCAACTAGAATTAAGAACAGTATTAAGAACAATATTTAGCTATGTTCAAGTAGGCATAAAGCTACCGTCTGTTCCAAGAGCTTTCTGATGGCGCTCAACTGTACTAAGTTGCCCCTGTGTAAATGCTCTTTAGAAATAAAGGCAGTTCAATGTTTGTGTGGCTACATCGTTCGAAGTGAAAGAAAAGAGCCAAAGAAACAAATGCCTCTTTGTTCTAATGTTTTCTTTCAAAAGTAAACTTTGGTTTAGATATATTTGTGCAGAGTTGTACGGAATTGGATGTATTGTGGAACCCAGTCAATGAACAGCTGTTGAAATACACTTTAGTTCTTTAGTGTCTTCAATCAGGGCTTCTGTATCGCGTACCAGGCTTGTGTCCTAGCCTAAATTTTGTGCGCTCACCCAGAGTAGTGAACAGGCTATTATTCTTTAAATTATTATCCTGCTTTAATCGCGTGATTCTGTCAGATCTTTCTTAGGGTTTCCGTTCCTTAGGAAAGTGTGACTTTAGAATACATAAACTGCTGCTGTCTAGTCATTATAGAAAAGAACACAAATAGACTTTTCTGTCTATATCCCTATTTGAATGTAGCTTTGATAAAATGTATATCAAATCCCAGTTATACTAGGTATTAGTCTGAAAAAAAAAAAATCTCTAAATAAAGTATCTACTCACCAGCTAAGTATTATTGCTATTTTCTGTGCTTGCTTCTTATTATGTGTATGTAGATTAATATCACATATCAAAGTAATGCTGAGCTTCACACAGCTCTACAGAAAGCAGGGAGATGTTTATTTCTGGTTTATATTTGAGGTTAAAAACTTGCAGACAAAAGCAGCCCATCGCTTCTCTTCTGACCTGATCTTTGGTGTATTCACGTGGAGTAAGCAATTCTTACAAAATGTGACATTGATTAACAAGTCCAGAGGACAACACAGCTACGTGCTGGGTGCTATAAATTATGCAGAGAAGTAGTGAAACAAATGAAAGGGGGTTTGGGTTTTTTTTAAGTCTGAGCTGAAATTGTTCATGCTACAAGTTCGCCATTGCCTTCCATCTACTTACAAAGCAAAATGTCTTGCTAAACTTTAGTTTGCAGCTTATCTAAGAAACAGCATCCTTCACACAGCGAAGCACACCGTGATCAAATTTTCTCTCATCAGTGATCCCCTTGCATCATTTCTTCCCCCGTGGATTTTTTCTATTTACACCTCATGGCAACTTTTTCCTGTTCCTTCTTCTCAATTGCGTTTCTGATTTGATGACTGGTACACTGAATTGGCACCACCAGGCTTTATCAAATCACCGTGTTTAATAAAACAACTGTTACCATCCCCCACCCAAAGCCCCTTCCCCATCACCAACAAACTTGCTCCAAACAAAAGCTTTGTTTGACTCGTCAAAGAATAAGGAAAATTTGCAAGGAATAAACGACAGAGATTGCCTGGTTGCTGGAATTTAGTTAATTAACGAAATTGAAATTACACGTGTTGCTAATGAGACAAAAATAGGCAAACAAATAAATTCTTTCCATTAAATGTAATTTGAAAATAATTAGCAAAAGATAAACATTTAGTTCAGTGACCGTATTTGGCCTCTAGTTAGCTGTGATGCTCTTTAGCACGTGGGACTTTTTGATGCTTAAATGAAATTAGAAAATGCAGCTTTGTAGCAATGTAACATGGTCTTTTATAAATCCATTGTAAGCTCTGACAGCAAAAGAGTGAAAAAATTTCTGTATACCGGCCTGTTGAATAAAAGGGAGAGTTCTGCAGTACAGCCACCGGAGAGTAAGAATTTATTGAGCACTATATTAAAAAAAAACAGGCATGTTTATCAAAAAATGAGGGGCGAATATGTACATTATTTTGCAAAGATTCCTTTGATCTCCATAGCAAAAATAATTATATAGCTGCATGTGTGTGAATTTGCCTCTTCAGGAGAAATGAAATCTAAATATATTGAAAGTAATGGAATTCAAAAACATCAGCTGAAAACAGCTCTGGCAGAACAGGTGCTCAATATTTGGAGTTTGCAGTCAAATTTCTGTACTATTAAATAGGTGTTTAGAGAGGAAAGTTTCAAACTGGCACACAAGTTTGAGTCATTAGGCAAGTTCTACAGAGAAGATTAATATGGGAAAGGACTATAGGATTCAGCTTAAGTTTCTTTGATTCATTTTGTAGCAGAGGTTAAATATAGGCACTGTATGGTAGGAGGCCTTGCCAGGAACAGAACTACCAAAAATATGTTTTTGTTACATTTTCATTGAGATGATCCTTCTGTATAGAATGTGAGTTCTTCAGGTAAATGAACTTTACATGTACATAAACTGCTTTAAAAGCCATTTTGTTAGAAGACTTCAAAAGCACCAAGTTACTAAGTTTTGTTACAGTGCAAGGTGTTTTTCGTATTTGTCATCAAAAGCTGAAATTCTCTACTAGATGGGAAAGAGCTTCCGTCTCAGTTTATCCTTAGCGAGCTCATTACTTATGTTAGTCTCCATTTTTGGCTGTAAAATTTAAGCCACTTGTTATGTTTATTTTTAAGCAATCAGTTTTAAGTCTTACAGTGGGAGGGAAAAAAATACACAACCCACCTTTCACCACAACTTCTATGGCCTTGGTAGTGAAGTGGTTTCTAGACGTAATGGTGTCACCACAATTTTCTTCCTGGCAGCTACTGAATTTTTCATCTTATTCTGAAGATCTTTTGTCTTCCTGAAGCATTTAGATTATCTCAGGTGTGTGGGCAGCCTAACATAACAGTCACAAGAATAACATTTCTTTTGTTTTCTTTGTTTCTTTATTTTACCACTTTTCTGCTTTGAAGGTGGAGTGACTGTGAAGACAGCTGATTTGGTTAGAATAACTTTGAATCTTCTTTGCCTCATGCATGCACCCAGCAATGCCAGTAGCCTGTAATCATGGCTTTGTATCATCACTCATTGATGGTCGAAACGTTACCAGCTACGTCTCTTGTATCACAAGGCAAATGAAGTTTGGCACTGGAGCAGAAGCAAAAACTGTTCAAACTAACAGTTAAGACTTACAAAGCCAAACCCTGTGCCTTTAATGATGTTCTCCGAGCACAAAAAGGCAAACTGAAGTGGAGGGTTGTAGAGGTGGCACGTTATTCCCCATTCTTTTCCTTGCATAAACCATTACGGTTAAAGTTTGTTATTGTGTGGTTGGTTGTGTGGTTTGTTTTTTTTTTTTTAAATAGGCAATTACTACAGCTCTCTGATGAATTAGCATCCTTTGAAAGCTTAGGTCTCTGAGGAGAGACGCCTGTATCTAGCTACCTGTAGCTAAAGTCATTGTGTTGTTTAATTTGTTACCACTGCGCTGTAAAGCAGGCTTTAGTGCATCCAGCTGAGGGCATCATTTGCTCAATCTATATTTGCAATCTACACGTTTCTTCTGATAGGGCTATTTTTTTATTAGGAAATAGACTGTAATCCTTTAACACAGGCAGAGTTTATTGTTCACACAGTGTGTCTCAAAGAAATTAATGGGACTGTTCCTGAAAGAGCTATTGAGATGCACTTGTGTTGTAGGATCTGTCTGTAGGTACTTGCGGGCAAAGTACTTGTTCTCTCCTTGCGTGGCAAAACTCCCTTCAAATTCAGCAGGGACAGGCTCTGTCCATTGAAATCCCCTCTGATGTTAAGAGTCTCAGGCAAATCTTCTGCCACCCAGAAAAGACCCCAGAGTCTTGCTGTTGCCTAAAAGGAAAGCTTGAGTCTGTCAGGAACGCACGTGACCTCGTCCTCTGTGAGGAAAGGCAGTCAGGTAGCCATCCTCTCTTGCAAGCAAAATCACCGTCACAACAGAAAACTGGAGTTCTTTCTGACTACAACCTGATGTTTCTGCACTAGGCAAAACCCAACGCATTTCTCGGACCATTTGGCCAACCAGTTCACGACTTACTGGAACGTAAACCAATAATTTATTCAAAAGAATTGATTTCTTGTTTTGCATAAAACTTTTCTGTTATTTACCATAAGTAAAATTGGTAAAAATTTGATCAATTTCTGAAAATAGTTTTCAAATATGTCTATCGTGGAGATCACATTTTTGTAGCTCTGATAACCTCACATTTTTCCAACTAGACTTCTTAATATATTTGATGTCACATGTGATGGACTGGTCAAGCAGTTAGGCAGTCAATGTGTTCATCTTGATTTTCTACCTAGCCCAAGCTGCCTTTGCCAGGGAAGAGGAGTTACTGAAATCATCAGCTGGCTTTTATTCTTGTCCCAAACTGTACTTGTGAACTGGTTCACTGACACATTACTCTGAACATCAATTTATTGAGTTCTTTGCAGGATCCAGACTATTAGATAAACAGGCCTTTCAAAGCTAATAGGTCAATAAATAGTCAGCAAGTAAATTCCTTCCTTACTACAAGGTTGAATGCGCATCTTAGTAGGCCTCTGGCGAAAGGAGAGCCTTTTCAAACAAACAAACAAAAAACTAACACCCGTAGAAGGGCAGATAATCATACTGTCATGCCACACGGAAATTCAGGCTTATTTGTGTGTGGGATTGAAGTGAGGTGCTGGACTGAAAGGTAACGATGGGAAGGAGCCCGCTGTCGTGGTGGTGTTAAGGCTGCATCTTTTTGTGCCGGTTTAGGCGAGGTGCGCCTGAGGCAGCCTGCGGTGTGGCACCGAGGGAGGCAGACCCCGCGCTGGAGAG
Organism: Phoenicopterus ruber ruber; assembly: GCA_009819775.1. Taxonomy (NCBI): domain Eukaryota; kingdom Metazoa; phylum Chordata; class Aves; order Phoenicopteriformes; family Phoenicopteridae; genus Phoenicopterus; species Phoenicopterus ruber. The sequence continues at coordinate 14,183,954 of CM020227.1, forward strand.
AGCATGTACCGAGTGCCAAAACAACAGTTAAACGCTTTTCTCCCCCCTCAGAGAACACGTAAGCAAAGAGAGCAGATTGAGTGACTGAATGTTAACAAAACAAAGCCCTTAAAAATAATTGCATTTTTCATATTGTGATTCATTTCAATTTCATGAGTCTTAAAACACCACTTCTCAAGTGATTAATGTTTTCTCCATTGATTGCAACTGTGCTTGAGTGAAGGTCTGTCTTTGTAGTTTTAAACAAAGAAATGTTTTAAGGGTTATAAGACTAATGGTGTGACATTGAGGAGCCTTTCCATAGCTATGCAGGGAAGCAAGTAGATTGTAAAAGCAAGCTGTATCTTTAAGTGATGTAAAATCCAAAATTATAATCCACCTTTGAACATAAAACCTATCTCACATGATACTGTGTTTAAGTATTTTTTTTTTCTACTGTTCCTGCCTTGCAATCTTGTTAATGTTTTCTTATATCCTAGATTTTTCCCCTCTCTTTCATACTCTTTACTTGTGATTTTTTGCCTCATCACTGTATTTGAGTAAACAGAGTATAAAGGGATAATAAGGATGTCAGCTTCAAAAAAGTGTGGATGTCTTCCCTCATTAACACTGGGGAGTTAGCAATAGAATTTGACTTATATTGTCTAAATGTAAGGAAATTATGCAGTTTACAACAACAACAAAAAAACCCAACCCACCCAAAAAACCCAACGTAGCTGAAGTAAAGGGAGCCTACGTTAATTAACAGCCCAGTACACACTTACTGCTTTTTCTTCGGTTGTAATTCCTTTATGTCCACTAGCATCTGAAGTGTGGTAGTCGAGATTAATCCGTGTGGAGATTTGGCTGGCTTGGTCCACAGCGGGACAGACGACTGTGGGCTGGAACGACGAATTGCAACTTGAGAGAACCGCGTGTACGTCTTTGCTCAGGCAGAGGTTTCCATTTCGATCAGCCACGAATCACTTACGGCATTCTGTATCTCAGTTGCTCTATTTTTATCTACTCACATAATATCTTTGTGGGATAAGTAATAGTTGATCTCATGTGCTCTGGTAACATGACGTAAATTTACGTATCTTAAATATATTAAAATGTGATCTGTTTTGTGCTTTACAGTCCAACTGTTAACTGAAGGCTGTTACGTATTCCTCTATAATTTTACTTAAAAATGGACAAATAGTCTGTTTAATGCACTGTACTGCAACAGTACTCTGCACATGTCATTGTACTCTGAAGACGAGGGTGTCTTTTCATCAGTGAACATCGTTCTGAGCAGGGGAGCTGGAAGCCCCAGGAAGCTGGGCAGGGCTCTCGGGGCTAAGGGCAGCTTGCTCACCCGCCTGGTAGGCGTTGCTGTAATAGTCTTAGGCCTAAACTTTGTCACTTTGTTTTCCTGACTGTCTGATAAAAGACAAAATTCCAAGCTGCCTCACTTCTAACTGCAGTCCATGAAAGAATTTAGTTATGCTACCATATATACTACCATGGAAATGCTATTTATTGGTTTTGTAATACGTTTGATAATACAAGTTAGATTCTTTTCTTTCCTCTGGGCTCCAACCTTGAGCAGAAGGCTTCCATCAGGATTTGCGCTTTCTCAAACTTAATCTTTCTTCACAGAATCTATGTCTATTTTAAAGCTGCTTTCATGCAAGTGTTATTGCATGCGAGAACTCGTCATTTGTGAAACAAAGAATGTGTTTAGAGTAGCTTAGCGAAAACAGAGCGGGACAGGAGCATACTGAAGTTCTCATGGTCAGGAGCTGCTTCTGCCCTAGACAAAATGTAACGTGAGAAGAAGAGAATCTAGATATTTCTATAGGTACTTGGATTTTTTAATAACAACACAAGATAAACAATTTGGGATGCTTGTTGGCTAAACGCTTTACGAAAGGTGTGATAGGTACCTATTTTGTCAGCGTTCTTGTGGGGCACTGAGGAGCCAGAGTGCAAAGCGAGGGTGCGCATGTAGTTTAGTCTGGTAGCAGTTTCTGTTTAGTCATTAAGACCCGTGCTCTCCAAAGTACCCAGAAATGGCTTTAACAAAGAAAAGTATATTCTGAAATATTCCTCATCAGTAGGATGCTAGTTAATTCTGGTTTTACAGTAGATTATATTTTTAAGCCTATTACTTGTAGACAAAGTTCATTCAGGTACTCAACTTTAAAATATTTCTACAGGCATTCTGTTTATTCTCCATGCATTTTATTGAAGAGCTTTTAAGATGTCAGCTATTGAAGGCTTTTGCTTTCACAAAAAAAAAAAAAAAGAGTCTGAAAAATGCGGAATAAACGTAGTCAAGAATAACAAGTCTTTTTTGCTTTACTAGAATTTAAAAAAATCTGAAACCTCAGATTGATGTTTGGATTTTGGTTTTATGCAATAATTCTGGTTTAGGCTTCAGTACTCTTGAGCCTACTAGCTCTCTGACTGTGTCTTGAATTCAACACGTGAATTCAAACAGGGAAAGGTATTGTTTTACTGCAGTTAGCAACGGCACTCAGCAGAGATGGCAACATGCTGAAAAATTAATTGAGAATTTAACCTTCATATGAAAAATGTGTAGGCCTTATACTTTATTATAATCAGCTTACAGTCATACATGATTTTAGAGATTGAGTTTTTTACTGTTTTACTTCTGTCCAATAAAAAAGCGCCATTTTTGCACAGGCCACTAATAGATAGTATTCATTCAGTGTCTATTCTCTCGTTTGAATAGCAGGGTTTTTAAGGATCCTTATTTCTGTTTGCTAAGTGGATGTGTAACAAGATTAACAGCAAAGTCTCTTCTTTGCAGTTTTTAGAACAAAAGCTAATCAGCACTCCCATAAAAGTTTAAAATTTTTATGTTCTTTAATTTTGCATATTGTTAGCTGCAAGCTGATCCCTAATGTTTGTTTTATTTTCATCTGTCAGAAGCAATGCCAAAATATATTTTGTCTGACTTAAGTTGGTGCAATTAATCCTTGGCTGGAACAATCTCTGATGGTGTTTTGTTTGATTAAACGATCTGATCCGGTAGTGCATATACCACAGCTATTTCCCACCAAAAAGACATTAACTGTTATCTACACATTTTAATAAATCTGTCCAAGTAAAATCCATTCACATAACTTTTTAAATGTGTAGTGTGTGTGGAAGGGGGGAAATGAATAATAGAATATTTAAACATGAAAATATAAGTCTAGTGTATTGGCATCTGCCTTAACTCCTTTTTTTTTTTTTCCCTTCTGTTTGGGTATGTTTGAATTAAAAAAAATCAAACCCTCCCCCCCCCCAACCGAATTACATTTGTTTTAAGAGGATTTTATGATATTTCATATTAGTAGATCAATAACATTTAAATTTATGGAATTAAATTGCAAAATAACATGCACTGATCTTTCTTGACCACTGAATCAGGCTATTATAAAAATCCTTCGCATAACTCTAAAAAGCCTCATGAAAACTGTGATAGTTTTTTCAGTGTGTATCCTCTTGTTCATAGCAGTAGGGCCATTTCTGAGGGAAAACTCACAGGTTTTAGAGAACTTCCCCCAAATTTATAAGGTGTTCACATTTGGTGTTTTTCTTACAGCTGTGAGCTGTGAAATTTGCATTCTTCATTAGGGTCTACTTTAGATCTGAAACCTTTAGGTGCTTATAAACTGTAAGAAGAATTACACTAAACAAATGTTAGTCTTCTCATACTTTCTTTTCCAAAAACAGGAGGCATTTTGCAATGCCTGTATTTTGTAAGTTTTCTATCAAGGCTGGCTCAAAATCAGAATTTCCATCCACATTGATTCCAGTCCTAGTATTTTTGAAATGTACATTGAAGCTGCAAGATAGGCTCTAGGTGGAGCACTAGAGAGGGACTATGGACTGATGAGCACAACTTCTGTCCACGGTGAGATGGAAGAGTTCATCTAAAGAATGAAATCACTAAACAGATGAATATATTTAGTCTGTTAGGGCAGGGTCCACTTCTCTTGTGGGTAATCCTCTTTTGCTGTCTGCTGGAGTTGCGTGAAGATGTCAGTAAGTATGAGAATACAAAGGATTCAGTGGGCATATAATATATTTGCATTTTTTAAAAGTTCTTGAGAAGATTACACACCAAAGGCTTAAAAAAAAAAAAAAAAGAACAACAAACCCCAATCAGTTGTCCTTGACTTAGAAGAAACAACGATCTTAATGGTCATTTCTTGGTTCAAGAAGAGTCAGTCTGCTGCTGCTAGAGATTTATGTTGATTTTATGCAAGGTGATGATCTGGAGCCTGAAGTGAATACTGAAGTCTCTCCAGTTTTGCAGATGACATGAAACTTCTTTGCGTTATCAAATACTGTGTTAATGGCAAGAAACTCCAGAGGACCTCACAGATCTGAGCAGGCAAAAAGGTAGCGGATGAATCATAGAATCATGAACTTCAGTGTATACGAGTTTGGGTAATGCATCTAGAGGAAAATAGTCTAAACTATGCTCACTTGATACCGAACAATTACATCTTAGAGATACGTTGGAGTCACTGACAGTTTTCTGAAATCAGCGGGTCAATATTCAGTGGCAGCCAAAAATGCCGACTAAATGTCAAGCACCATCAGGAAGGGGAGAAATAAGATCGAGGGCACCATTTTCGCATTGCATGAAACTTTCAGTGTGCTCACATCTTGTGTACTGCGTGTATTTCCCCTTTTCCGAGATCTGCATTGTCAGTGAAGTCAGGACATTTAGGAATGCAATGTTCCTTTCTATATGTACCCTTTCCATAACTTGACGCTATTCTATTCTCGTGAGAGCAAGGTCCCTTCCATGGGGCACTGCCACGCACGTTTCTCCTTTCAAATCCTAATGGATCTGTGTTCACGTTGTGCCTGTGAATTTTGTCTGTTGCGCAAGCAGTAGTGGCAGCATTTATACAATATGCCTATATGTATTTGCAGGCTTTAGAGAGCTTTGAATATGCGTGCAATGTCTCTTTTTTTTTTTTTTGAGAAATAATTAAAATTATTAGGAACTCTATGCATAACAAATTAGGCAATTGCAGATAGGTTAATAAACTGTGTTTCAAGGTATTTTGCACAATCTGTTTCAGAGTTATGAACAAGTAAGTAAGTGTTCTTATAATGAATAAACCCATATATTTTTCTGAATCCCCAGCCCTAAAATGACTTTTTCAATTAATTTCAAATTACACTGTTCTCCACCCAGGTAACTATGGGCCTAGGGCTAAATATTCAAAATGTCAGGGTATTGGGAGAAGCCCAGTCCTGATTTGAAATAATGCTGTTAGGTGCAGTGAAGTTGCATGGATAAAAATGAGTTCAGAATTTATCCCATCCCACAGATATTCTTTGTTTTTCTGCTTTACGCTTCATATATACTGGAAAGCCTGGCAATGTTAGTTTGCACTGATTTCATTAGCCTTTTTTCAAATGAGAGAGAGCTGTCTTTTTCATCTTTTGCAACAGTGGTTGTTAACTATAGGGAAATTGTCTCAAACAGTAGGTCAATTAATTACTGCATTTTTAAGCTCCCCCTTGTAAAACAGCAATTAATTTAACTGCATTTTGGTGGATTTCTTCCTCTAGACTTATCCATTTGAAATCACTGTAACTCTAGGCAGATAACACTGCTTTATTATATGTGACAGCTTTTCAGAAGATCATATTTTCTTCCTTAATGAAAGCTGGGACTGAGTTTGTTTTTAATTATCTGTGGCACCTTTTTATTATTAACAGAATGAGAAAGCAGTAAACGTGGAGTATGTAAAGTGAATGGGGACTATCGACCTCCTAAAAGTGGATGTTAAATAGAATGGATCTCAAAGTCCAAGTTTTATATGATGAGATAAAAATTATAAATATTTGCAGTTCAGAAACAGTGTGGCTCCAAGGACTTTCACAGTTTTCTTACCCTTTCTTTCTTTAAGCTTCCATTTTTTTCATTTTCATTCCAAATGAGTAAGAATTGCGGACTATTCAGTGCAGTCCCTGTGTACAATGCACACTTGTTGAACAAGGCGGAATTTACAGCACTCTGGGAATTTATTGGGCAGGAAGATAAAAAAATCATTGTTGATCTTTCATAGTTCCGTGGGTTTTGTCCTTAGAGGACATTGTTTCAAATGACATGTAATAGAGGTTGGTGCATGTAGAACTAGACGACTTTAACTAGTTGTAATTTGCTGTAATGTTACTGTATGGTTGGTAGGAAGATAAAGATCTTTAAGATGATACTGGCGAATTCTGACTGTTAAGCAGACAGGGAGATTCCAGCGACTCGGTCTCAGACGGATTGGTTAAAATAACTTGCATGAGACAATTTCCATCCTGAGAGCTTAAGCAGCACATCCTATCCAAAGTGTTTACTGAAATGGTTGGAAGATTTGGGCAGAGTACGATGAACAGGGGGTTAATTTGAGTAATGTGTTGTATTTGGAGTATTTACTCTTGTAAATGGCTGTTTGACTCATTAGCATCTCGAATGATATATCAAAGTATGGTTCAGATGGAAAACGGAACAAATACGACAGTATCCTTTTGTGTTGCCAAATGTAGGGCACCAAATGTTTGCTTATGTGGTCTAGTGTGATCAGTGGTGTAGCTCTTTTGACTACAGTGGAATTATACTTGGGATGAGCCTGGCCCCGTGACCCTAATCAAACTGAATAAGATGAAAGGTTTGGGGAAAAAAGAGCTCAATCTCTACATAATAAGATCTTTATAAAGTATTATGGGATTAGGTCTTTAAGGAAAGGAGAAAAATATAGTGGCATTTTAATCAGGCACATCATGGTGAAGGAGACATACAGCATTAATTTAATGGTAAGATTTTCATAGGCTCATGATATGGCTAAGGAATGAAATATGTCACAGAAATGTAAAATATAATGTGATTTCTAGTACAAGAGAATTTGATACCTTGACTTTGCATAGCAGTTGTATTTTTCTGCATTCCTAGCGATTTACAAATTTTTAATTGCAATGAAATCTTTGCAATAGACCACTCTTAGGCAACTTTGTATTTTAAAGGTCACACTAAACACATTAAGTCCAGTTTGGCTTTACGTGTATTAGAAGGCCATGTGTGCTAAATAAATGATTTCTGCACTCCCGTAGTTGCTTAATACAGTGGCTGCTTTGTTTCCCCCCAAGATTAATGATGTCATGTTGCGTGTCCGTCTCAGTGAGATTAGCAGTGAGTACCCTGTTTCACACTTGAGGGATTCCAACTGGTTTAATCCACGTGTCAGAGGGTAGAGGAATTTTTCTGAATATGGAGCAGTTAGGGGGATAACCTAAGGGCAGCGGATTGTTTATTCTCTGAATTTATACGTCTCCATTTTTCCCTTTGGTATTAGGTATTTACTGTTGGAAGTTCCCACAGTAGTGTCTGTTTTCTGTTTCTTGGACATACACAGCTGACACACCAGACTTTTTCCTTGTTTTTGTGCACGGGTATCTTAAGAAATAGCAGTATTGGGAACAAGTGATGATTCGTTTTGATAAGTCGGACATAATTAAATCAGGGATTCAGTTTTGACGCTGGACAGTCCTTTCATGGTATCATTGTTCTTTTGTGATGTTGACTTTTTATTCTTTTTCACTTGGAAATACCAAAATAAAAATGAATTATTTTCTGATAAATTATCATCACATAAGAATACAGAACAAGCGACTCTTACGCTGGTAGGTTGAGTTGTTACATTAAATACTTCATGTTGCTCCTGTTAGAAAATTTGTGAAGAGAGAAGTCCTATCCATCCTCACTGTGTTGGGTTTGCATGGCAAGGTTTTGGTAGCAGGGGGGACTACAGGGGTGGCTTCTGTGAGAAGCTGCTGGAAGCTTCCCCCATGTCCGACAGAGCCAATGCAGCCGGCTCCAAGACGGACCCGCTGCTGGCCAAGGCTGAGCCCATCAGTGACGGTGGTTGCGCCTCTGGGATAACATAGTTAAGAAGGGGAAAAAAACCCCTGTGCAACAGCAATTGCAGCTGCAGAGAGGAGTGAGAATACGTGAAAGAAAACAGCTCTGCAGACACCAAGTTTAGGGAAGAAGGAGGGGGAAGAGGTGCTCCAGGCACTGGAGCAGAGATTCCCCTGCAGCCCATGGAGGTCCATGGTGGAGCAGATATCCACCTGCAGCCCTTGGAGGACTGCACGCTGGAGCAGGTGGATGCCTGAAGGAGGCTGTGACCCCCTGGGAAGCCTGCGCTGGAGCAGGATCCTGGCAGGACCTGTGAAGAGAGAGGAGCCCACGCTGGAGCAGGTTTGCTGGCAGGACTTGTGACCCCGTGGGGGACCCACGCCGGAGCAGTCTGTTCCTGAGGGACTGCACCCCGTGGAAAGGACCCACACTGGAGCAGTTTGTGGAGAACTGTCTCCTGTGGGAGGGACCCCACGCTGGAGCAGGGGAAGAGTGTGAGGAGTCCTCCCCTGAGGAGGAAGGAGCGGCCGAGACGATGTGTGATGAACTGACCGCAACCCTCATTCCCCGTCCCCCTGCGCCGCTGGGGGAGAGGAAGCTGATAATTTGGTGGTAAAGTTAAACCCGGGAAGAAGGGAGGGGTGGGGGGAAGGTGTTTTAAGATTTAGTTTTTGTTTCTCATTACCCTACTCTGATTTGATTGGCAATAAATTAAACTCATTTCCCCAAGTCGAGTCTGTTTTGCCCGTGACGGTAATTGGGTGAGTGATCTCCCTGTCCTTATCTCGACCCACGAGCCTTTCGTTGTATTTTCTCTCCCCTGCCCAGCTGAGGAGGGGAGTGACAGAGCAGCTTTGGTGGGCGCCTGGTGTCCAGCCAGGGCCAACCCACCACACCCACCTTCCCCCTCAACCCACTGCCCCACGCCCACAGAGGCACTGCCCTTCTGCTGCGATCAGGTCCTCTTGTATCTGCCCGTTTCGCCAGACTGGACATGCATGAGAATTACAGGTGCTCTGACAGAGGAGGCATTTGCAGGTCACTTGAACTTGGCACCCTGTATACCAATAACTTTGTGTTTTCTGGCAGCTGTTGACAAACCAGGCACCAACATAGTTTAGTCTTACAGCAGTTACAGTATTTCTATTTGAGAAGTTTGTTTTGTGTCCTCAAGCTACTCAGAAATGCTGCAAATCAAATATGGAAGCGCTAAAAAGAAGAAAAAGGGGACCTTGGCCTTGGATAAGACAAAGGGGATGGCATGGTGGCCAAACCGATGTTTGTGCTACTGATTATGAAGGAAAACTGTTGCCTGGGTAGCTTTTAGTAATAGAGATGTCCCAAAGTAGAGTTAACGGTATTTCTAGTCCCTCCGTTTCTTGGTGGTTTTTATCATACTGTGCAAGGGTAGCAGAAGGGAAAAAGTCTATTTACAATGCATATTTAACTGTCATTCAGTCCTGTGAGTACAGCATGGCTTGATGGAGGGTTTTTCTGTCCTTCAGCTTCTGTGCAGTGACTCCCTTGGCTTGTTGTCTGCTTGCTGAGAGTGCTTGGGAATTGAAATAAATTATGCTCAGACCAAACTTTTGGGAACTTAGGATATGGAAAATAAGAAGGTGGCAGTGCATACAGATATGCCGAAAAGCAGGGAGGAAGGAAAGAAATAGGAGGGAATAAGCACAGATAAAGGAAAGCTAATACAGTAAGATAGTTTTTACTCCCAGGCAAGGGGAATTCCTTTTGCTTACAACATGGGAAGAAGGAGCACTACTTCCAGTAGCATTAATACTGATGGGTCTCCTATACAGTATATGCGTCATTTCATGTCACTTATTATTATAATCAGCACCTGCTACAGGGTTAATTATTAGCCTTGCTAGGGATCAGCAAAGTGTTGAAAAGGGATCTCCTATTTTTCTGGCACGTAAGAAAGGGCTCTAGGGGGAGTAAAGCAGCCGCTAAAGGTATTTTGTCATCATTTCATTCATTTTCAGGCAGACACATACATAAGCACTCATGGAGGTCTTACATCCTGTGCCTTAATATCCCTTTTCCTAAAGGAAACTGAAGATTTTCATCTTTCTTACAAGCATTTAAGCTGACAAGACTTAATGGACAGTGTAAATGATATACCCCTCCAAAAGACTCTGCCTTTCAAGACGTTGTGATGTGCAGAGCTCGAGACCTCTTTAGGTGGTCTTTAAGAAGTCAGGATTTGATGTGAGTCTCCAAATGACAGCAACACTTTGATTAAGGAAAAAACATGAATGAAAGAGATGAGAGGGAAATAAATATAAATCAGGCATGCTAGGTTCATCCTAATTAGGCCACAGCTGGAAATGACTAGCAGAAGATGTGGGGAGTAGTACTGGATCAAGGCCAGAATGAGGAAAGGAATGGCAAGTTATCCGTTAAGCTGAACACGTGGATGTCATACAGTGCTGTTTTAGTAAATAATGAAGTGGATAAGTTTGCTGTGGTATCACCTGCCCATGTACTTTGGGTCCAGAACATGGCCAGTTATTTCTAAAGAAGTGTTATCAAAAGCATAGGTAAGCTCACGAGTTTACTCTGTCCCCAGATTTACCTATTTTATTGACTATGCTATCGCTAGAAACAACCTTGTGTTCTTGTGCCTGGAAGAAAGTCCCTTCAAATGGCAGTGGAGTCACTTGACTAGAGCTTATGCTGTTGGGGAGTAAAACAACAACTGAAGTCCCTTTAACTTTCCTTAGCTAAATCTCCACCTCTGTAGTGTTCCTGAGTAATGAGTAGTATTGTAAGATTGGAGTTGCAAGAGTTGTGTTTATTTGGGTGGCCCTGCGTGAGTGTACATGAGAGTTTGAGAGTTTCCAAGTATATACAATCCAAGGCTCTGGGCTGTGTGAGACAGGAATGATGTATCTGGCAGGAGACCAAGAAATGTTTTGGGGATGTGTAGGTGAAGGTGTTGGGAAGAGAGTTAAGTTGCAGCATATGCTCGTGCCGTGGTCCCTGGATATTGGCAGGCATGACAAGGTTTAGGCCGTACGGCTGTGGGTGTGAAGGAGCACTGGGACGAACGCATGGGGTGGGTGACTTGGCGGTGTGGTTACTCTTGCTGGGTATGGCAGCGGTCCCATGGTGGATCCAGGTGACTGTCTGTCGTACTGTGATTATGGCGATACTGGGGTTTGGGCTGTGTGGCAGGCAGGCGGAGACGCTACCTGGCGGGAGTCGGGGGCTCTCCCTTGGGTGGCCTGAGGTCAGCACAGTCCACTAGGGCTGTTTGCTTCACTGCTGATGCAGGTGCGTGGGCAGAGACCGGGTGGGCTCAGGATCCTCCAGAGGCCATGGCTTGGAGAGGCTGATGCACCAGCCTGGGGCTTCAGGAACTCGCCAAGGCTGGAAAACAGGCAAGGAGCCTGCGGTGTGAGGAGCCCTCGCAGCCTAAGTGCAGGCAGAGAAGCGTGTACAGAGACTTACCGGGGCCGCCAGGAGCTGGAACTAGCTGTGATTTTAACAGCCGATTGTCCTGAACCGCCTCCGGCACAGCCCTGACCCCTATCAATATTTACTGTCTTTAGGTGCTCTTGCCAGAACAGTGGTGGGTTTCTTTAAGACACTGATTGTTATTTACAGTGATGGTCGCCATGTGTTGGATATTTTCTGACCACTTGAAGAAGATGCTTTCCACTCATATGACCATCGAAGATCAGCAGACCCGTTAGGGAAAGATAGCAATCAGTTTTAGGACTAGCAAATAGGATGGCTTTATAATTGTAATTTTAAGGGGATTTAAGTATCAATAGCGGGTATGGGACATGAGATGGAATGGGAAAGGTTGCACCATACCTGGTGACTGAGCACAGGGCAGCGACTGGAAAAATGTAAGGGTGAGGGCAATAAGAGGATAAGGCTTGGATTACTGAAAATACCTGCCCAAATGCTTTATCCTTGGGCAGATTACCATTCTTATTGTTGTTTTATAGCTTTGAGAAATTGAAAAAGGGTTTTGTTTAACATTGAACAAAGGAGATTAAATGGAAATCTTTCTTGGCGTTTTTCTGCTGTTTATATTGAAATAATTTTATTTAAATATATACTTGAATTTAATTTTTAATTAAATATTAGTTTCAAGGAGTTGCAAAAGTTTGACTTTTTCTGCGAATATTGAGTGGAGGCATTTTCTTATGCTTTTTGCCCAAGTAGTTTTTGTTGAAAAATGTTAGTCACTTAAGAAATAATAGCTCAGTAAATAGCGTGGCAAGATTGCATTTGAGAAGGGGGAGAAGAGAGATGTAACGTGGGATCTTTGTAAAAAGAAAAGTTTCTAGAGAATGGTGGCTTTTGAATCCTATTCCTAGTTTAAGCATAAGTGTTGAAAGGCAGCCATGTGTTCAGATATCTGTTATATGAATTGTTCTTAAGGCTAGTAATTTTTTCCATGGGTAAGGCTTCCCAGATTTCTTTTAAGCCATCTGTCGAGGAAAGAGAGCATTAGATCGTCAGACATTGTTTTCAAAGCTCAGTAAAATATTAGCTATTTAACCCTTGCATTACATAGTTTGAGAGAGGACTTTAAGTGAAGGCTATTTATTTTACTTTATTTTTTTACAAATGGAAAAACAGAGGAGAAATGTTGGGTAACTCACTTTGTCTATAGTAAAGCTAAGACTGGAGTATGGCAGTTCTGGGCTTCTAATTGTAACAGTGAAAATTCCTTTTATACGTATGGGTAACATGCTGCTGTGATAATGTCGGTTAAAACAAATTCTAGACGATCATTCAAAACACTAATCTTTCCTTCCTTGAGCCAAGGAAGACAAGGGATAGAAAGAACTGTTGCTTCACCTGGTGAGGTTGAGAGCGTGAGCTCTGGCTCCTGGGGTAGCTGTGGCTTCCTCTGCTACTACGCCTGTCACCAGCCCCATACGATGAGGACTTGTCTGTATTTCTTAGCAGGGTGTTTCTCTCATAGTCTTTTGTTTGCTGAAAACGCAACCGTATTGAGCGCATGTAATGAATTCAGTTCTCGGGGCGCAGGCTTGCCATTGGCTTTATAAATTACTATCAGTTATTTGTAATGATTTTGTGGTATGTCTGAAATGAACTAAAACTTTTTAAAAGGATTTAAGGAATTTAAATGTAGAATCTTTACAAGATTGGAAATAGCTACTTAGAGGAAAGAGTGAGATCCTGAAGACATTGGGGAGGGCCCAACCAGTAAAATTCTATGTGGTAAGTAGGTAGGGTATCTAGTGAACAGCTAGTGAAAGATGATTTGCCTAAGGTAGGACTGATTGTTCCTCCAGACGTTACGCTGCAAAGCAGCCCTGCTCCAGTGGAATCCTTCGGAAAGCAGGAGGAACTCCTTGCAGCTCTCTTCTTTTGCCATTATGGGCAGCCACATTCTCAAAACCATCAAAAAAAGATGGGATAGCTTTGCTACTCTTTCCCAGCTTCACTGTATGTGAAGAAGAGGACGCTCAGAACTCGGTCTCTGGTCAGATTAGTCTCTGTCTTGTTCCTGGTAGCTGGGAGAAATGCCTAGAAAGTAGTAGCTATAGTTTGCATAGCTCTGGAGGCAGCATCACGGAAAGATGAAAAGAGAGTTCATTCACCTGATCATATAAATAATGTGACTGTGCCCTATTATGATAGCTTAGATCTAATAAAACCTAAGTAATTGCTGTCCATTGGTCTATGTGCCCTCATACCAACTATTTCTACAGGAAAATAGTAGACACTTCATTCTAACGTCAAGAAAGAAATACAACTTTGAGAAGGCAGCAGATGTAATAATTTTAAAATCCCTTGTGGCATGTATGGGAGTATATTGGATTGTTCCTTCTCCTAATAGGGTGCCTTTTCTTGAACCTAGCAGTGAATTTGAATTTACCAGTAACAGTGTGACAGCAGTAGTTTCTGAATCGTTTCTTGGGTAATCTCAGGAAAACCCTTAAACTGCAGCTGTAGTTGTAGCTTCAGCTAAATTGTGTTAGTATTTAGAAGCATAGAGAGAACAGGAGGTAAATACTTGACTTGTGAAAAGTCTGCCAGTTCTCTTGAGCTGTGAGGTGCAGGAAAACTAATAGCTACTGAGATTAAAACCTATCCCCTCCTCCCAGGGACGGCTCCCACAGCCGCAGGGATGCTAGGGTGGCTTGATTCCCTTCCTGGGAGGACCTGCAAGGCAGGCTAGTAAAGGATGACTTGCAGCGTTTTTTATGGCCTATTGTACAAGAACAGTGTGCTGCGGATGTCCTTGGTTGTCATCAGCCATTGCAGGATGCTGTAAATCATCCTTATTTTACTTTATGAATTGTAAAAACTATCATACATTTCATAGGTATCTCAGGACAAGATAGTAAATTTCAAGGTTTTTTTTCCATGAATTTATAGCAAAGTCTAGAAAACACCTTCTTATGCAGTTCGAAAAAATAACGGTAGATATGAAGAGTAATACATTGTCTTCAGTTTGTGCACACAACTCCCTCTGACATCAAGGGCAATAGGTGGCCCATAGAGTAATTATTTAGTGGAAAATGAAGGAAAATATGAAGAAAGGCATACGGAGAGAGGCTGACTGTTGGAAGGGATGAAAGTGAATAAAATTATTATCCAGTGGCATTTTGTTCCTGGCTCATTGTTTACAGGAATAGCACAGAAAATTACAGCTGCCATCTTCTCTCCTAGTTAATATCATCTCTTGTTTTGCTGATGGTTTCTTTTATACGTTTCATAACACTAGTGCATCACTGTCCATTTGCAAGTAGAATTTCTTGTTTGGCATATGCAAAGAAGGAATCTCCAAAGCAAATTTTATGTTAAAGGATTTTTCTAACCTGGTAAGAACAAGTGCATAAATCATCATCTTGCTCAAAATAGCTGCCAAATTCTTCTAGGGACATTCTTGGCATATATCAAAAGAGCAAATAATTTCACCATGGAGAAGGTAAATGTTACTCCTAAGGTTGTGTGCGTCTTCATTTAAAATTCATTTAGATACTTTTCACGTGTTTGAGGATGTAATCTGGCCACAACAGTAGAAGAAAGTAACAAGTAAGATGTTATACCGTGAGCATGCTAGAGCATTGAGAATCTGTTTGTTGCCTTCCATTCAAATTCTGATCCTACATAATTGATAAAATTCCTGGCTAGAATTCTGTGGAACTGGTATTTCTGTATAGGACCAGATGCACTGTTAAATACTCATTGACATTTCATCCCTGAAATTAAAATGAACCCTGTTTTTACCCCTCTTTACATGATATCTTGCAATCTCGTGTTCTTCGGTTTATCACATTAAAATGCCTTTCTAGGAATTATCTGTTATTTCGCAAAGAGGTTGGACAAATAGAAATATCTGCAAAGGCTAAATATAATTTTGCGTTCTACCTTGTTCTAGAGAGGGGAACAAAAAGATCAAAGAAAGCAAATGCTAGCCTTATTTTCTGTGGCAACTCAAATAATTTTTGTTTTTTTTTTTTCCCCATCTTTTGTCTCTTAGAGGAACCATGAGCTTTACATTTCATGCGCAGTCATGGTATATAATAGCATAATTTTCAGGCAAGGACATAGTGTTGCCAGCTAAAAGTAGTTAGCAGTTTGTGTTACAAATATATCTTCTAATTTTCTTTCCTATAATTATAAAGCATTCTGTAATGACATTGAACTAAAATATCTGCATTCTACGAACAGTTACTTACAAAAAAGAGGAGTTTTGTTATGTAGTTCTCAAGCACAATCCAGATACTCTGTAGATATTAATGAAAAAGATCCGTAAACTGCAGTGCTTCTGAGGCTTTTAAAAACTCACTGCATAAAATTGCTGAATTTTGAGGGGTGCTTCATTATGAAAGTACCAATTAAGAAAAATGTACATGTCCAGAAAGTTAATAGGTTTTAAAGAGTCTAATGTATCTCCAGTAACCTTCCTCTTACTAGATAATTGTATTTAGCAGGTGAAGGCTGTAAGTCAATAATTCAGTTCAAAATAAGACTGCAATAGAATACCAACATTTTCAGACTTTTTTGGATGGCTTTTCTTCAAGTTGTATTTTATCTACCTGGCCAGTGGTTTTATTCATCAGTGGAAACTATAATGGGTTTTGTCTTACAATTTGTTTGCGGTTGAAAGCTTGTCTTCTCTTGCACCTGCAGACGTAAAAGACACCACAGCAAGAGGTGCAGTTTTTTCTTTCTGAATGGAAGCTCTGTTAAAATGTACAACTCAATTAGGGAAGATTAATCTAGGAAAACATTGAGATCAGCAGATGTTAGCAGAGGAGAACCCAGAACCACATCCTCTGCTGAGGCTTCTAAAAATATGCTGTTGCATTTTCAGATGGTGTTCAGTTAAAAGGGGGGGGGGGGGGAGAGGAAGCATTCAGTAAAAAATACTTTTTTTTCTTTAAAGTGCCCAAGTGCTAACATAATTACAAAAGGGAACAATAAGATTCTTAATATTCAGTGGCAACATGGAAGGAAAAATGCAGAAGAGAACAGCAGCTGAGAGAGTCTTTAATCAGGGTCCCTTACAAAGTCCCAGAAAGAGACACAAGAGGTCTGATGAGACACAGCTGCACTAATCCTTGTATTAAAAAAAAATCAGAAAGAAGGGGATATGTTAATGAAAGATTGATAATGCAAGACACAGTTGGCTGGAGAAGATTAATGTATTAAAACAACAGCCACAACAAAGGATCCAGCAAGTATACTCCGATTGTGCAACCGCATCCTGCCCCGGGTTTTTGCAGGCAGCGCTGCACCAGCCCACGCGGCTCCCAGCAGGGGTTTCTGCCGGAGTACGGGGATGCGACAAGCTTAGAGCTGGCCTGCCTGTGGCCACAGCAATCAGGCCGCCAGGCTCGTCCCGCTCCTGGGATTGAACTTAATGCCTGTGGCACTGGCCCGTGTTTTTCCCTGAAAAATCCAGTGTGGAGCAGGAAAACATTTGTGATAGAAAAGTAATCAAAACCAGTATGTTCTTCTGAAACATTTTGACTGAAGCAACTATGCTTTTTCTCACCAACAGAATTCCTTTTTCTGGAGAACGCTCAACCAGCTTTACCCTAGATATTCTTCTTTGGGTCATGTGTAATACCCACTAAGCAGCTGAAATATTAAAGAAGAAAATTCACATTCCTTCTCATACATAGTTTGGGGTTGTTTTGGTGTTTTGTGGGGGTTTTTTTCTTTCTTTTTTTCTTTCTATTTTTTTTCTTTTTTTTTTGTTTTTTTTTTATGCATCTGAGCAATGCAGGGAGATATATAGCATATCACACACAAGCTGAACTGTCCC
Organism: Phoenicopterus ruber ruber; assembly: GCA_009819775.1. Lineage (NCBI taxonomy): Eukaryota > Metazoa > Chordata > Aves > Phoenicopteriformes > Phoenicopteridae > Phoenicopterus > Phoenicopterus ruber. The sequence continues at coordinate 14,201,155 of CM020227.1, forward strand.
ATTCTTCTGTCAAGTTTTTAAATAACTTGGATTAAGTCCCAGATTGAAGTGTGAGAGACGCCGTCGTGGCTCAAAGTATGCCCAACGCTTATATCTCTCCCCTTTGCTGCTTCACACATTGCTGTTGGCACCGTGCCCCCCACCCCTGGCAGAGGTTGTTACTGAGCAATAGCCGAGGTCCTGCCCTGTGGTGAGTAAGAATTCCTCAAATGTTGATTCAGCAGTCTGAGCACGATGGATAGCGCTGCAGTATTTTCTTACGGGGATCATTCGGACCATATACTTCCCTTCCACCTATTCATCTAACTCCTGCATCTCATGAGACCTGAGGGCAGTCTATGGCCTGTCTGCAAAACCTGGGCAGGCCTGGAACCTGACCAAAACAATATAAACTTTTGCTTTTTTTAAATTTTAAGCACATACTGAACACCTGCTTGCTTCTGCATTGCTGACCTTGCCCTATTTTGACTCTAATTTACAGTTTAATTTGCCTTTGACATCCTCCTTTTCCAGCAACGTATTTTCATTCGCTGAATAGCCACTACTTTCTGGCAGCATTTCATCGGATCCACGGATTAGTGTAGCTTCCTCTAACGCTTCCTTCATCTGCAGGACACAAATCACAGGCAATTGCGAATAGTTGGATCCTTTTTTAAGGAAGACTCGGTGACTGAGTTCCTATTCATCTAGTTTTCTAAATAAAACAGACTTTTCAAATTCCCATATGTTTCATGAGATATTTTCCATGTTCATCAAGAAATAGCTTAATGGAAAACAGGCGGTTTTAGGCACTGGACTGATACACCATAACTCACCTAAGATTTTCTGGCAAATATCAGGTGGTGACGTTTGTTTAAAGCATGCATCAAGGCAGCATGTGATATTGGCACTTGATGTGTTTCTAACACTCTTCGCATTTCCAGAGCAGTTAGAAGCTGTCTAGAGAATTTCTGGCAAACCTTACTTGAAAACTACCCATCTGGAGCAGCACTTGCCTAATTGACCATAATAAGAAACCCCTGATTAGCTTCTCAGGGACATACAAAAGGAGTATACTATAGAATGTCTTGAAGCTAGACTGAGGATATTGCCTGGAGTGCATTAACCTTCCCTCCCAATTCTTTAATATATAGTGTCTAATCAGGAAATATTTAGAACTCTTCATACCTCTTCCAATTAAATTACTGTAAATATAAAGTTATTTGTGTTGCTATTCTAAAGAATGAATTTATTTTACGAAACATGCTTGTAAATTTGCTTTGACCTGTACATCAGGATGTTTAATTATGTTGTCTGTTGAGTCTTTTAATTTGTCTTAGAAAAAAAAAAAGTTTTATATATTGTCAGGTGCTCTGCTTTGAAATGCTAAGTATTTAGAACTCTGTGGTAGTAAATTCTTTTCATGCTGCAGTCGATTACCAATTTCCAACATTAAGTATTAATTAGAACTCTAGCTTGTTTCTACCCTAGTAAAAGTAATTTCCAAACTTCTGTGATGGGGATAGCGTTGTTTTCGCCAAAAATGTCTTATGCTGTCTCTACTGTATTTATCTCTGTAGACATGTATTGAAATTACAGTCGTCCCTGCAAAGTTGACCTCCCCAAGAAATGGCTTTACAAGACTTTTGAAAACACTCAGGGCATCCGTTTGGGTGGATTTTCTGAATTCTATGCTTACATCTTTTCGTATTACGTGTTGCGCTGGTTCTGCAGTTTGCCTTTCTGTACTGTTTCATATGTGTCTATTGGGGAAAAAAAAAACCCTTAAAAGACTCAAGGTGTTCCCAGAGCATCCTCTGAAGCTGGCTTACATTATTGCACATGCGAAAATCTTTTTTCATTAAAGAAGGTGGTGCTGGATGACTGCTACGTCTTTAGTATAGAGTCATAGCAGGGATCTCTGGAGTTCTCTGGTCCAGCCTCCTACCCGAAAGGGAACTGTTACAACACTAGATGAGGTCAAGCACAGCTTTATCTAGCCTTCGGCTCTTAAACTTCCATGGATGAATATTCAGCTTCTGAAAAATCTGTTTCTGTGCTGATGTTTATCAGCATCCTTCAGGACAGAGGATCTGGTGTTCATTATGCGACTGATTTCCAGAATGAGAAGGTTGCTCACACTAACGCTCAGGGCTTTTGCACTAAGAAAAACTTAGGGACCAATTGCAGAAAGACGCGTGCTTTGCTGGGTCTAAATTTCCTTCCTTTGAAGCTGAAGGTATGATTCCTGAAGTCCTGACTATGAGCATAGTACTGCAGTTTTAGAAGCCTGAGCATAAATATTTGATCACAAAATGTTATGCATGAGCATGCTGTTTTGGGGACACTCACTTACTGCATATTGTGGTAAGGCTGTTTTGCAACATTCAGTGTTTATTTCTGGTTAATGAGAAACCTATTACTAGGCTTGTATTTATGGTGAACTTCAATAAACAGAAATTAATGGAAACTTTATGGGAGTTCTTTCAGAGAGATACAAAAATTTGAACCCAGAATGAGTTTCTCTGTGTGCGCCGATTAATCCAGTTCTGTGAATCTTTCAGAATTACAAGAACTTCCAAGGTCAGTCCGCTCACGTTGTATACAAATCTCTGTGTAAACACAAATCTGTTGATCCCCAATGGTAACCTTAGAATAAGGAGGCCAGGAGGAAAAAGAAGAGCTGGATTTATGGTGTGATAGCCGTTCTACCAACAAACTCATCCAGACCTAAATGAAAACCCCTCCATTCACTTTATTAATGAATGCAGCTGCGTTTAATGGAGCTATGGTGGACAACAGTGGTGTTTAAAAAGCAATAAAATCAACTAATGCTTTCATTATAATAATAACTACATCAAAGGGACATACGTACCTAGCAAAACGTCTCCTGTAGTGCATAAACATCACCACCACAGGAGATGTTTATTGCTTTAGACATGCTCCCTTTGATGTATTTATCAGTTAAATGTATTAGTTCTGCTTCACAGTTGTGTGCAGAAATAGCACAAAGGAAGACCATATTTTACATGTGCTATACATAGCATCATAACCTTTGAATACCAGGATCAATAAATAAAATTAAGTCAAAATAGTTGACTACATTTAGTCAACAGTGTGGATGTTGACTGTTCGTGGCAGCACTGAAACTCCAGCTGCCTTCATGGGTCATTTTTCTGTCAGCTAGAAGAAATACAAATTCTAACAACATCTGATTATGCAAAGATGTGTTTTCTTATAGAAAATATTTTCTGTCATTAAGATGGAACTAATTAGGTCATGTCCTTAGATGAAAGAATGATGACCTGTACTTTGTGCGTGTTGTGTGTGTGTATATTTATGGTGTCTAAAAGTTACTGCTCCTTCATTGATTTTGATACTGTGATTTAGATAATTACGTGGCAGAGTGATTATTGAGCATTAGATTCAGCTGAAATCACTTCAGTTATGCTGTAGCCTATTAGTACATACTGTCCATTTATGTGCATGTATAATTGCAGATGTTGATGTCCTGCCTTTACTTCAACTACTGAAAGAAAAGAATCTCTTGTTTTCCTGACAATAACCAAGGTTGTTTATACAGAAATAATATAAGTAGTATTCAAGTCATGTACACATAGACCATCTAACTTGAAACTCTCCCCTTTTGTGGCTGATGCTCCTACCATTTTTGGATGCCATGTGATTTAGATGTGGAACGTGGCAGGCCACCTACTGAATTATGAGAATGCTTGACACCGTGTCCTATATTTTTGCATCTCTTTTGTATGGTTTGGTTTCTTTTTTTTCTTTGGTTGCAGAAGTATGGGAGGATAGAGAGTGATAATTATGTGTGTATGTGTGTGTAATTTTTTATTAGTTAACATATCATAAGCAGATCCAAACATTCTTGTTCAGTTTAAGGTTCCTTAATGCAGGAACTTCTATTCTAATAATAGAAGTTAAAGATACGTTTTTGTTGTATCTTGTCAGTAGATTGAACAAGTATGTTATGGAAGTACTTAATTCCTTGTTTCATTAGTTTTCTTGCAGAATAAAATGCACATTTTGGAATATTGGGATTTTTTCCACCTAACACCTTGCAGATGTCTGTACTGTTTGAGTTAATAGATGCTGGAACTCTCTTTTCCAGAACAACTGACTGCGAGTCGATAGGACGCGTTAACCATTGTGTGTGCGCTCAGCAGTGGAGGTTTCTCCATGCGCTCTGCCTCACTGAAATAACTGCGAGACACTGAAACTTGCCAGTGTGAATGCCTAGAAGTACGTGATAAGCAGTGACTTACAGCTCTTTTATAGGAAATGCCTTTGTGACCACGAGCGAGGGAGTATTTAAAATATCTCTAGCCTGTCTGTCCAACAGTGTTTACCCAGGAAAACATGTCAGTGCTGTTGGTATTATTGTGACAGGAACAATTAATAAGAAAGGAGCCACTTGCATTATTGAAAAATATTTTTACGTACTGAAATGTTGTCTACTCTAAAGTGCATTCTTTGGCAAGGGTTCTAGAGATGTGAATAACTTGATACTTACATCATGTCATTCTTAACATGCAGTGTGTAATCATTTTAGCCAAGCAAACAAATGCTTGTATAGGAATGAAATATAGGGGATACAAGACACAGATTGCACAAGATGTAAGAAATTCCTTAATTATACCCTTTCCAAATAGATTTTTTTTTTTCTGTTTGCACTTTTAGTTTAATTTTTTAATGTGCTAAGCTTGCACTAATTGCTAGTTAATATTGATAATTGATTGAGTGTGGCTCTTAAAATGTTACATTGTTGATCTTTTATTTATAACTAATCAGGGACTTAATTATTTATTGGTTACATTTCATGTCACATTTAATAGGGTGATGTCCGGGCATAGCAGACTTCCGTTAATTATACAGGAAAATCTTGTTTAAAGGCAAATAGCTTGATCAGTCTATTTCTTGCAAGCTATTATTCTAGTCATACAATTAAATAAAAAGAATTCAAGAGAGAAATTGTCTTCTGAGATCTCCGTGATTTTTAAAAGGGGAGGAAAAGGGAGCTCTCAGTTATTTACCTGTCATTTGTATGAGCCAACAAGTGTGATTTTTTATATACAAATGCTTGTTACTTCCACATTGATTTGGGCTTCCTTAATGCCAAAACACATAATGTTGTGTGTGTATCAACTGCTAATTTTCATCATGGCTGTCAAAAAAAGCTGCTTTTGTATAAAGATAACCTTCCTGTTTGCCTGTTGCTACTCAGTAGTGTTGATTTTAATATTTGAAAAAACTCACCTCCAAAGTAAACTAGAAGTTGTGCTTCTGGAAATACACACGTTGGAAAGATGGCAAAACTCCCGAGTTAAATATCACCCTCACTGACGAGAGCAGTGCCAGCCCTCCTGCGCAGCCGGGGTTTCCGAGAGCACTGGCACTGGGCAGGGGTGCTCATCTTCAGCACAACGAGTCTAATACCTGCGTGAGGATACCTAAGTAGGTTTGGTGTCTAGATATTCTAGATAATTTACACCTATTTCTAGCTTGTTGCTGAATGTTGTGGAACTTCATGTGGTACAAGGGAAGTCAGTGAAATAAATGCTCTGCTGGTGCTCATTCTAACGTTCCTTTCTAATGCTGTCTCACTCTTGTGCACCATGTGAGCAGGGCTGCGCTGGGTTGTTTGTACATGTGCCTGCAATAAATTTCTACTTCAGGATCCTTTTCTTCAAACGTAAGTACCATTTGTACTGGGGTACTGGCTTCTGCAAAGTTCACAGATCAAATACAACTGGATGCTGTGAAAATGTGAGAAAATACTCAAGATGTGTTGCTTTGAAAAATACAAATTTCCAGTTTTTACTTTGACATCAGAACCAAAACCAACTTTCAAAATTTTGGATATCTCAAGAAACCCAGTTTTTCTTTGAACTGACCTGAACTGAGGAACCTCATGATTTGCTATTTTTTCCCATGCTGCCTTCATTCCACAGGACTGATTAAATAAACTGTATTTTCGCACCACTTCCAAACTACTGTAACATGTTGTTTAGATGACTGCTTGCATTATATCAATTCTATATGCTAGTGTTAATGTGGCTGGATTTCATCTTCCAGAAGATAAGCATGGTTTGCTTTCTATGTTCAGCTCATCTGTTTTTTCAAGGCTCGTGTCTTTTAATACATGACTGTTAAGTGAAACTAGTGCCCTGGGCCAATAATAGGCTCCCTCTCCAGAGACAGTTGGCTTTGACATTTCATGAGTTTCCAGAGGCAAAAGCAAGGTGTAAAAAGGTGAGGTTTTCACATGAGCAAGTGTTCTATTTCTCTGGAACAAAGATGGCAAGATAGCATGCTCCTGCTCAGAGGAACACAGGGCTGGGTTCCTGGCCATGTTGTGTGAGCGGCCAGGGGGACAGCGGCATGGTCACCGGGGGCTTTATGGAGACGCTGCACTCCCGAAAGGGAAGATTTCTGGGGAAACGCTGAAACAGGCACAGTAACATATCTTCCACAATGTCTGAGGATAGTAAACCAGTAGGTGTTACTAGTCAGCATCCCAAATCCGAGAAAAGTGCCTGACAGAGGACTCGTGGTGGCGGTGCTGATAACAGAGTTTGCTATAAGGCCTCAGGAGAGAAGCCACAGCTCTATGAGAGTGACAGGGAAGGGGGACGTCTGCTGGGAGAGCGGCATTTCTGAGAGGGCCTTGGGGATTATAGGGGTGAGGGGAAGAACTGGGAACTTGGAGTAAGTGCATTGAGAAAACAGATCTAAATGGAGGTTTCTAGTTAAAAAGCTTGATGTGAAGGGTCAGGACCTGTGCGTATCTTCCAGTTACTTGGAAAAAGCAGCCTGTTACCTTGTTTTAATTGGAAAATGGCCCTAGCTTTGAATTCACGTCACTCCTGGAAGTGAGATCTGATCCAGATTAGTATCAGAGTGTGCTAAAGCTGCCTAAGAGCTCAAATCTCATTTAGAGATTGCTTTCATGTTCTCCCAAAAATGTCATATCACTCAATTGTTATGTTTTTTTCCCAGGTGCTGGAGACTATAAAACATACTAGATGTCTTTTCAGTAATGCGAAAAGTGATTCCCCCCCCCCCCCGCCCCAAGATTATACTGCAAAGGGAAAACATTGGAGTTGAAAAGAATTTTTAGTAGGAGTACATGAGTCTGCCACAAATAGGATGAAGGAAAATAAAACAAAATGGATTTATAAACCATAAAAGCACTGTCAGGTTTTTAAAATGCTAGTATTCTCTGCTGGCTTTAAAGCTGTACATGGCTTTTTTTCTCGTTTCTTCTGTTTCTGGTACTCTGTGTACCTGACAACGTCTTAAGGAACAGTGAGTGCTGGTAAGCAGCCCCACACCCCTGCAAGGGCTTTGTGCCCCTGTTTGGGTATGTATTGGAGTGACTTGAACAGGTTTGTCTGGAGGAACTCAACTTGTCTTGGGTGTAAAAGAGACTAGCATTATATAGCCCCAGTAAAGGCTATAGAAGGTATTGTTATTGCATGGACAATATGGAAGAAGTTGGCTAAATCCATTTCTTGTGGACAGATTTTCTTAGCTTCTCAACTCTGGAAGAGACAAGGGATGAAGAAACCCAGGACCTGAACTACAAACTTTTGTCAATAATAATAATAATAATAAAGCAGGTGGTGGGAAGTTGGTAAGATAACTTCCAAGAACATAAAACCTGTCTACTTAGTTGACACTGTTGTTTCTGACGTGGAGCAGGGTGAAGAGAGCCAGCAGCAGCAGGAAACGTTGTGCCCTATCGGCAGAAGAGTCCACGATGGTGGCCCCCCCCGAGTTTCCTTGTGCTCCCCATCCCCAGGGGAAGCACGGCTGGCTGTACTCTGCAGTGTTGGCAGCTCCAGGTTACCCCCTGTGCCCCGGTGATGGGAATTAGAGTAGGTCCCATCAGTTCGTGCCATTGCGGTACAGGTTGAGTGTGTTTATTACTGTTTTTTAGGACTGAAACTTTAAGGGAGATCCAGCTAGTTATAGTGCGTCTGTCTGCCTCTCTCACAAGGGTGGTAGACCCACCGCTGACACTGGACATGTTGTAATCACCGTTGTACATCATGACACTCAAATGTAATCCCGGGACCAGCGCTTTGCCAAGCTGCTATGGCTCTCCTGTGTTACCTAGCTAATCCCGCCACGTGAACAGCACATGAAGCTGGTTTTGAAGGCTTCTAAAATAGATGAATTTCTATATTTTCTAAGGTAGAGCTTCTCCCTCTCTTCCTCCCAGGCCAGCCTGGCTGACAGCTCCGCAGCTTCTCGTCTGGCGGGAGAGAAGGCAGCGGGGTGAGGGGACATGAACTGCAGCCCTGCGAGGCTTTCCCCGCAGATTTCCCTGCCCTCGCGCAGCCCAGCAGCGGGAGCCTCGGCCTCTGTGTTTATACAGCCCTTGCCTGTATCTATAGCGCTTCAAGTTGTTAGGGGCTCATCTGCTATCCGATTTGATACAGTCAAATCTCTCTGGAGGAGCTGGTTCAGAAGTGGATCTTCTTTTGTTTCCCTTCACTTTCGTGAGCAACTTTCTTCTCTTTATTTTATAGTGTGACCTCTGCTTTCCCTGCATATTTTTATGTGGGAGCTCTCAATTCACCATGCTGGTGACACTTGAAGTGCTTAGCAACATATGGAAATTAAGAACAATCCTGAATTGCAACATTTTCTACCTCTCAGTCCCCTAAGGCTGCTGGAAGCCACATAACTCATTGCTTCAGCTGAATACAGGTAGCGTGTGCAAGGCTTAGAATTCAAATTGCTGATCAAAAACAATCGTTATGGACAATGATGGATTAAAACTGGTTTAATAAATAACATTATGTTGTCCTCTTTAGCAGAGCAACCAAGTCACCACATTAATCTTTGGAGGCTGGCGGGGGCAGCGCCATTTCTAGTGGTGTCCCTGCCCGTGGCAGGGGGCTTGGAACTAGATGATCTTTAGGGTCCCCCCCAACCCAAACCAGTCTGTGATTCGAAGTGCAGTTCTGGTGAGGGTTTTTGTGGGTTGTTTTGTTGTTGTTGTTGTTTTGGCATTTTTGTTTTTTTTTTTTTTAAAAAACCTAAACAGAAAACTATATACTTCTAAACCAAGTTGATACTAACACAGATTCCACACAGCAGATGCACTGGTTTGCAGTAAGTGATACATTTCCGAGCTTGTAAGATGTACTACCTCCTGAAAAATCCTCTTGCTGCTTTCCAGATTGTCAGCAAGGTCTATGTCATATCTGTTTCTGTTAAATGTGTGCCTGGAGAAAATGCTTTTCCATTTTATTGCACATTTAAATTTCAGAAGCTATCTGGAATTTACCCTTCCCTGATTGGTATTTTATTAGTGCATAATATGGTACCATGCTAAGTGTGTCTTCGCTTTTTGGGTTGCGTACGTTTATGTTGTGCTTTATCCGGGGTAAGTTCTCCTGAGCATGCCACTTATAACAAAGCGGGAGGCTAATCACACCCTCATTAGCTTCGAAGAGAACTACAGATATTCCTTTTCTTTCTGCTTTGGCTGGGGATTTAGTTTAGCTTAAAGGAAATGGAGCCGATGTTAATGAGAATACATTGTCTTAATTTGCATATTAGATGAGATAAATATTGAGTTAATTTACACCTAAGGTGGTTTTTATTGCAATCTACATGTTCCACAGTTATATTCAATAGATTTTACACACCAACTGTGTACAGTTTGGAGGAATAATGTGAAAATATATTATTTTGATGAGGAAAACAAAAGAGGGACTGTTTCTGTTATCTAGATTGGTTTGCATTTGTTTTTGAAAAACTTAATAATAATTTAAAATAATTTATACTCATACCCTCCTAGTCTGTCTGCTGGTAGCTATGTATGAAACCATGAGCAGCTGTGTAAGTAAGTGCCTACACCCAGTCTGCAAGCCAGGAGTGCAGATCATTCATCTTAATTGCATCCTTGAAAGCTGTGGAGATACCTGCTCACCTTAGCTACTAAAAAGTATAAGAAAGTTCAGAGATTATGTGGTGGACTGTGCTTTTCTTTTGTATGGAAGGGATTGCAGGAGGAAAATGTGGGCATGAAAATAAAACCAGAAAAATTTTAAATTGTTTGAACCATGTATCCTTGAAAGATAATTCAGAGGAATGTTCAACATCTGAACCACCAAAACTGTGCTTTGTTGATTGCATGTGATGACTCGTGATGGTAGGACATGCTGTACTAAAAACTTCCGTTTTGGACAACAAAATACTCATATACATATACTTAAATTATTTCAATTAATGTAGACATAGATGGTTTGAAAGAACCCAAAGAGTTTACAAAAAGGAACAAAAGATGCACTGGATGTTTTACAATTTCTGCTTCCTCTATCTTCTCTCTCCAGCTGTATTTCCTCATTATAGATGTGAGAAGCATCTTTGCAAATCTTACCAGCATAACAATTTCATTCTCTGATTATCTTCTGATTATAATCCTTTTTTTGGAGCAGGGGAATGTGGTTTTGTGTAGCACAGAGGATTTCAATCAAACTTTGTATCACATTGCACTACCTGTGTGTCCACATACATTAATCGTATTGTGAAACAATGTTTTATGAAATGACTGAAATTTTTAGGTGTTTTGCAAAATGCTGGGCATATTGTTACACTATTTGACTTTTCCACTTGTCCACTGCATCCAGTGTTTGAAATGCCAAGCATGTTGTCAAAAGCCTATCATTAAAAAAAAAAAAAATTGTACTCTGAAGCGTAGCATTCTGAGCATTCTTTTCTACATTTCACAGCAACAGTTCAGTCTACTGTGGGAAGCAGTCTTAACGCCAATTTCTGATTAGAACAGTAAAAAATACATATAACTCTTTCAAATTTTATAGATCATCCTCATTGTATTTCCTCTGTTTGGTTAGTATTGCCCAAATCTGATCATGGTGTTCCAGCTGAGATCTTGCAAGTGCAGGGCAAGAGCAACGCTGGGATTACATCTGCTCCTGCTATTTATGCTTCAAGAGTAGCATCACATTTTTGTTCCTGTGCATCTGGTGATCCGCTATAGCCCTGTAGTCTTTGTTGAAGCACTGCTCTGCAACTACTTGTTCCTCATTCTGTATTTGTGCAGTTAATTGTTGGTGCCAGAGTGTAGTATTTTGAACTTCTTGCTACCGAATTGTGTTACACTCTTTCAGACTGTTTCTCCCATATTTAGGATATTAACATGTAAGCTCGTGCCACTGAGTCAGCCTGCCTGTGCAGGGTACGTCAGGTCTGTTCTCGTGATCAAGTGTGCAAAGGTAAACCTAATTGTTCCTAATTGTCCCTCGGCTGTCCTGAGGGATATTTGTTCACTTGGGAACAACATTTCTACAAAAAGTCAAGCTTGAAGAGCCCTACGTATTCTGAGGGTCTTGTTCTGTAGAAAGGAAATAGTTTTACTGGACAGTTAAACGTTGTGTTTCGTCAGCAAGTTCATGATGGTGGCACCTGTGTATCGCTGAGGGGTATTTCGTGAATATTTTGGTTCTGATAGCAGATGCACCAGAAAAGTAATGGAATATTTTATATATTCTTACCTGGCTAGTATAAGTATAGCAAGCTATGCTTTAACTATGTATCATGATGTTCTTACTGTAAAATGGAGAAATTGTAAAAACAATTGTTTCTTGAACAAGTAGCTCTAATGAAGACAACCTGACTCCTCTGAAACATGAAACTAACACAAGAAGTGCTTCCTAATCTTAAAGCTGATGAGGCAATGCTGGGGAAAGGACATTTTGAATATCTGCCATTATTTAATTTTTTTACACTCTCTCTACATAAACAACCTCAGAGAAATATAACAAAACCCTCATCAAAGAAGAAAGTTTAACGTTGAAATTAATGAAACATTATGCTTGGTGCCCCCCCCCCCCCCAATTGAAAAATACCTCTCATTCTTTTAGAATTGCCCCTGAAAAAAAGAAGTGTTATCCATAAACATCTACTTAACTAAGCTCTAGGAGAGACAATTAGGAAATTATAGTACTAACAGATCTTGCAAAAATGTGTAACCTTCTTCCAATTCAGACGCAAGAATATGTCTGCTATCACATCATCTATAGAGACCTCCCTGTCCGTGGTCTTCTCCCCAGCTATCATTTTCTGTCCTTGCTCCACTGAGCTGCTGAAGTAGTTTCTGCGTCCCCACAGTCTTCCTACGTAAGAGAAAGAGGAGAAGATGCTTTGTACTTTCTCCTTTTACTACCTTGTGGGCAGATGAAAATTAACCTGTCTGAACTCTGTAATAGCAGAAGTTGTCATTGTTCACTTGTGCAAAGAATAATTTAAGAGGATGCTTCTGTAGCCTTTACAGAAAGGGAAAAATATTTCCAAGTCTCAGCAAAATCTTTTAAAACAAATACATCTGCATTTGGGATGATTCAGAGGATAGTATGTGAAATAAATCAGGTGTAAAGGCTATAACAAGCATTATAAAAGATTCAGAAAGGTATCGAATTGGTCTGGATGAAAAGAAAACAAACATAAATCACTAGGCTTCAATTAACGTTGTGTCAGGTTTGTTTCTGGGTTTTTTTTCCTACTTAATAATGTTCACTGAAAAAAGCATCAAGTTAAAAAAGGACACAGGGAATTTTTCCAGGCTGCATCACAGATGTCGCAGATGTCACAGACTATCAGGGACAGCTGAGAGTGATGGTAGAAAGCGCGGTAATAGCTTTATGTTGCTTTTATGGAGCTCCCTGTTCCCTAATGCACTTACTTTCTGTTTCAGAGCAAAACTGGCCAATGCTTTAAAGTCACACTCGCATCCCTCCAGTTATGATGTGTCTTACTTCAGCAAGTAGTAATCGAAAGTCTTAAAAATCTATGTATTACTATAATATATGTATGTATTATTATTAGACTTTCAGGAGCAGTTCAGATGTATTTTTACTTTTTAAATGAAATAAAGTCTAAGCCTTATTGGCCAGATTGTGCACTGCTGTGGGTTCCTTTTGGTCCATCACAGCAAACGAAAGAACAGTAATTGGAGTTTTATGGTTCTGAACTTTGCGATTATCAATGCAATCACTTCACTGTAATTTGTCAGAATACTCTCCTAAAATCTACTTGGGTTTTAACTGGAAATTGAAACAATTGATAGAATAGATTTTTTTAAAAAAAAGTAAGTTATTTTTAGACTGCATTTCCACAGAGAAGGTTACATCTTTATAGCTTTGACTGATGTATTGCTTTAAGAGAATGATGTATGCTTACATACTCTTTAAAAATAAAAAAGGAACAGCCTTTGAATTTGATAAAATCTGATTGTAAAAATAAAAGCTATTGAATATGAAAAGGATACCAAGAGAATCGGAGTGGTGGCAGGTTATAAAGTGAAATGGTCATTAAGTAAGGCTCATTTTAAACACTTGTATTAAAATTTAAAGGAATTAAATGATCATATATTAATTACCCACATAAATTGAAAATATGAGCTAAGAACATGGAAAATGGCAGTAGCCTAGTGATTGCTTTTGCTCTCTGTCTCTAACAAAGCAAAGCTTTAAAAAACTTCTGTAGTTTTTCATTTAAAAATTAATTCCTAAAAGATTAAAGAAAGTCTCAGCGATGCAGACCAAAATGTTTCCACATAGTTTTCTGTAAGCAGCCCAACTTGGCCTTGTGAAGAAAAAGGAATCTAGCCATGCAGCATGCAATATATAGCAGCTTGGGTTGTTTATTGCCTGTTTCTTGTGAAGGTTAATAATTGCAATGTTTACACTGAACTCTTAATTAAGGTGTCTTTGATTCTCTAGGTTTCCGTTTAACTAAGAGTCGATGTCTTTATGCCTCATGAGCCATGCCTGTTGTAGAAATAGTTCTTACACTTTGTCACTGCTCTCTTGAAACTTAATATTTTCAGTTTTGTTTCTTACTTTATAAATATCTCAGTGCCTGAAGCAGCAGATGGGGAAAAAATGGCACAGTAATCTGTCTCAAAGTTCTTGCATTGCTATGTCTCTTACACATTTTAAAAATTCAGAGATAAAAAGACCCCCCTCAGCCACGAGAAACAGAAGAAAAACCTGTCCTCCTTTATTAACCTCTCAACTTTAAATAAAAGATAACATTCCAGGAAACACAAGGAAACAGACATGTGCATCTCTCTTTCAGACCCACGTTTTAACAGAGAATATAATAGCGGGTATAACCCTTCGAGTCTAGACAGGTGTTCATGAGATACCTCTTCATCAGTGTAAGAAACTGAATCTTGAAATGTATTTTCTCCCAGCCGTAGTCAGGCATGGATTTGCTTTGGCAAGAGACGGGCAAAGAAAAAAGGCAAAAGAAAAGAAACCGAGTATTTTTCTGGGTTTTAAGGAAGTAGGATAATAGATAATATAGAACTTGGATAGGAAAGTAAAAGGCTTAGTAGAAATGTGTATAAAGATATGGATATTGCCGTATATGATGTAAAAATAGAAGGCAGAGAATTCAATATTTTGCCTTAGAGGGATTGGCTGGCTATATGTTGTTAAGGAGCAAACACTGAAGAAACTGGAGATAAAGGAGAGTGGTATAAAAAGCAATGAAAAACAGTCTAGGCTAGATTGATCTGATCTCTTAGATAAGGTAGCGGCCTTCTAGATCTAAACTTCTGGTCTGCTTGTGTCTGAGGAGCTGATTTGGTATGCACTGTGGAAAAATATTATTTAAGCTGACAAATTCTGAAATAGTGAACTGGTAAGGAGATAGCTGGGCATGTGAGCCAGGGAGGACTCTCTGGGTAGAAGGAGAGTAGTCACAGAGTTCTTGAAATAAAGGTTTTGGGATCACACAAATATCTTCTTCAATGGTGTCGATACCAAGGTGGGAACATGGCAAAGAAATTTGCTGATGATAAAGTGGAAATCATCAACACAGAGGAGAATTGGAGCATTGCGTAGGAGGAACGGGTTGTCTGGAGAGTAACAGAATTACTGGGATCAAATTAACGATACAAAGTGCAGAGCTGTGCTTTTGTGGTATAACAACAGAATTTCTGCTTTGTGTGGGAATGCTTCAGGGGAAGTGACGAGACGAAACCGTTGGGTGTGTTTGCCAGTTACAGGATGGCTGCGACCACAGAGCTGTGGCTGGGAAGAAAGGAATGTGAATCCTCTGTTGTACTGGGGTAGATGTGTCCAGGAGAGAGATTTGGTGCTATTGTGAAAGGTGCTGATGAAATGTTATTTGGAATGATATATAAAATAGTATGTTTCATATTCAGAAAGTATTTTGATCTAGGAAAAGGAATGCCTATTATAAAGAGGAAGCTTGACCTAAGCAACTTCATTAACTTAGCCAAAGAGTTGCTTTTTGGCCTTTGTATCACACATCGGAGCCGGCTGCGATTTCAGTTGAATGGGTCTTTGAGGAAAGGTAAGACTTAGGAGGTTCTTAGGTGAGGACGGATTCTTGCCAGCATTCTGCAGAGGGGTTTTGGCTGGTTGAGCTGGGTGCTCCGCATAAGCAAAGCTGGCTGGTCTGCCCTTTGTGGAATTTACCTATGACACTAGAGCCTGGGGTGCATGTTTTTCACATGCTGAAATCAAAATAAGAAGGTGGAGTAAATAAAACAATTCCAGTACTAAATATTAGAGTTACGCCATGCATTCAGAAACGAAGGGAGGGATATTTCCATCTTCTAGGCAACTACATTGTGTCTGGTGACTGCAATCTCTGCAAGTCTCATGGGGAGGTGAGTTCACAAACTCCACTGTGTGCCTGTGTGGCTCAGGCAGGGAGGTTCCCGTGCTGTTGTCAAAGCTGAAAGGTTTCCCGTGCTGTTGTCATTCCCCAGAACTTTTATCCCCCAAAAGGGATCAAAGGTAATTGAGCTACCTGACAACTAACTGCAGCTGTGAATTCAAATGGGCTCTCTGGTGTGGGTTTTTTTTTTTTCTTTTCTTATAATGGAGGGATTGGGGTTTTTTTAAAGATTCTGACTTCCTTAATTGGCACCGAGTTTGTCACGCTGGCAGTTACAACCTCAGAAAAAATGTTTGGATGATGGAAATATAGTGAAAAGAGTCGGTGTGCATATTGAAAGCAATTAAAGAAAAGTTTTATCCAAAAAGAAAATATTCCTTTTGTCTGCCAGGCTTAGTAAGCATTATACGTTTTACCTAGATTTTCAATTTTTATTATTATTATTGTTATTATTATAAACAATTCCAGGATCCTGTATTGAAACTCAAAGTTTTTTGCCATAGGCCTGTTCTGGTTATAAAACATACTTGTTTTTATGTGCTCCCAAATGCCTTGCACCATGGCTTTTCTAATGCAGTGAAGTGGGAGACTAGCCTAGGGATTTACTAATCATGTTTAATGTCAAGAGAAGTATTTCCTTTAGGTCTCCTGTCACTGTCAGCAACAAAGCAGCGAGTAAGAAGCTCTGTAGCTCCTCTCCTCTCTGCGACATCTGCGGCAGACAAAATTCTAAACCCCTCAATTCCCAGTCATGAATGAACTATAAAAACAATGTGTCAGAAATGAAAATTGTTCCATCATAATTTTTCACAGTTCTTTTTGACAAAAGCCAAACAAGTCTCATGAATACACATTTTCTATAACCTTATACATTATGTATCAGGCTATAGTAGGAGTGTTGGGAATTACTTGTCCCTAGTAAGGGCCTTTGAAAATGCATAGTCGGTAAACAAACCAAACCCTAGGAGTAGTATGTACTTTTTTACATATTATATTATCAGCTGCTTTCTGAGTAAGGGCAGGCACATCACTTCAGCACTATACCTTCTGATAAATCTTCTGATCTAACAGTATGTGGTAGAGCACTTTATATCTTCCTATTATGAACTATAATTTCATGCTACCCAAAACTATTCTGAGAAGTCTGAACAAATTCCCACCAGCGACTGTACTGCCAAATGTTGCTAGAAATGTGAGAAGAACTAGTGTTAAGCTGTGTTAAATATGGTTAGTTGTTCGGCATATCACGTGGTGTTTTTCAAATGGCAGGCATCCGAACCTGGATTAATAGTGTTTTACTCTCTTGCTGTAACACGTTGGGACACAGCTCTTCAGTCTCGGAGTATAAGCTTTTTAAACCTGCGTATTGATCAGCGCTATAAAGGTGTTAAGCATTTCTTGGGAAGAATTATTATTAATCTTGTGTGCATAGATTGGGTTCTATCTGTTTGTAAACACTAACGGAGATACCAAGAGGATGATTGACTTCCGAGGAGCAGGAGATGGGCCAGTACGGAATGTGGCTCCCAGGCGTTGCGGGGCTGTGCCTCCTGTCAAGGGGTATAAAAGGGTATAAAAGTCCAGGGTAAGGATCGGTTAGAGGAAGTTGCAGGAAATTCCTCATCGTTGTTAGTCAATGAAGATTTATGGTGTTTGCCTCTGTAATAATTTACTGATTGGTACCGCTTGACTAATGCAGACATAAACCAGCTGAGTTCTCAGTTTAATTGAAATGATAAGGCAGTTTGCAACTGCTTGTAGGTGTCACTGATAATTTACTCATGTGATTATGATTTAACTTTTCCCCGGCTGCTCCTACCCCAGTGGGAACTAAGAACATTACAGAAGTGAAAGTATAAATTAGCTGCAGACAAACAACATATGTTTATATCTGCTCTATAGTGAGACAAGTATTTTCAGTGAAACCCCATCCAACTTGTTGATCTCTGTTTGGCTGAGGAAAATACATAAGCTGCTTAAATCAGGAGCTGCTTTTGCCTATGCAGCTGTTTGATGTGAACTGTAATGGGGCTGTAAAGTGTCTTGGAGTCCCGAGACACTTCCAAAACTACTAATAATGGTTCATGAAATACAAGTACATTACTTTAAACACAAAACAGCATTACTCAAATTAGTATGGATAGAGCTTCTTGGGCTAAGGAGTAGTGCCCAAAGTAGAGAAGCGATAAACGGTTTGGCCCCAAGTAACTGCAGCGGTTACCCCTAACAGTGAAAGCTCTCACAGCAAATGCTGCCGGCTTTAAATATGATGAAAGAGCTGTATTTTTTTCCTTCAAATTCATATGGCTTTAAAGCAGAAATGTAACCTGTGCACCAAAGAAAAGCAGAGCCAAGATGAATGTCTTGCCTTTGTTACTTCTGAGAGAGTACCGCAGCTTTCCAAAGGCTTGCTCTGCTGACTGTTCAACGCCAAAGCTATCAAAAGCATCAGGAAAAACTCAAAGAATGACTATTTAACTTGTTGTAGCAGCAGGTATTTCAGAGATGAGGAAGGGTAGTAGGGGAGGCTACAGACATTTAACTAAAGGGTGTGAAAAGGGTAGAAGTGATGTCTCTTCCAGCAACTCTCAGATGTGGCAGGAGCATAACCAACTCGCTTATTTATCCTTGGCAAAGGTATTTGGCCTGCCACTGCAGATTTTTTTGTTCCGGCAGAGCATGCATGTGTCAGATATAGAAAGTTCATTCTTTTATACACTAAGGACAAGGAAACAAGAAGTGCAGCAAGTTCACGTTCTCTAGGCAAACTACAGCCAGCAATGAACAGGGCATCTGAGTGCAGTCATATTCATTCACTTGCCCACAGGTACAGGTAGTGCTAATAAAAATGATTGTAGAAGACAAGATGATCCGCGCTTCAGTCAAGCAAAGCCTTTGGTTGATTTATGTGGAGTGAGTAGTAATGTCACAGCAGGGCATAATTTTGCACTGAAACAATGCAAAAATTGGACAGTTTTTGAGGCCTTGCAGTGACCCAAGTCATGAAAGCAGGTCGGGAAGCTTACAAGTATACGGGAGATCGCAGATCTTTGCAACCTGAGATTAAAAGTGTGTGATTTTTTTTATTTTTTAGCAGTCTGTTAGTGCCCAGTACTATCATTTATGCTTTCTAAAATTAGAGATCAGCCTTTGTTTTGTTTTTAAATGGCAGGCATTTAACTTGTATGTATATGTGGTTTGAATTAAAACACTTTTAAGGGATTTTGATTAAGAGGACTAGTTTATGAGAACGTGCCTCTTGCAGAATGATAAATCACCGAGTACTAAAATATGCCTCACAAAAAAGCTGACTGCTACATGGTATGGTGTAATTTCTTTCCTTCATTCTTCAAAACTGTGGTTTTAGGCTCCAGAAAATGGGTAACTTCAGTTATCAGTAACAGTAATGATAACTTCAGCCAATCCCATTAACTCACTGAGTGCGTATATTGGGATATAGCAGCTTATATCCAGAAGCTCGTATTTATGTGCTATTACCATTTTACACTATTTCAGGTAGAATGATTACTTTATTCGTGAAGCAGAAAGAAAGGCTGCAGCACCTCAGATTAATCTCTAAGACTCTGTGTAGTTTTCCTTTTATTACAAATAACGAGTTAAAAATACAGCTTTGAAAATTTCTTAAAATTAATTAAAGAAGTATTTTGGTTCTTAAAACTCTTTGTCATGCTATTTACAAGGACACTGGATGGAATTGCAGTCTTTAACTGTTTCTGAGAAAGCAGCACTGTATTTTATGGAAACTTAGCTTCTGTATTGAGCAAGTGGTGTCATATTAGAGATCTTAAAACATTACTTCTTGCTGCTTTATTTCAATAAGCTTTCAAAATGCAGAGAAAGTTGTCACATTTATGGCTTCATTCTGTAGGAAATTGGTAGTTTCATTAACAGGCTACTGAAGTCAACCGTTTTATTTAAAGCTGTAAGACTGACTTTATGATGGCAACAAGAACTTAATCACTTTTCAGTTAAGCTTGAATGGCGAAAAAGATGTTGAACGTATGTACGCACTGGACAGTGCATAAGCTTTCCTATTGTTTTTTTCTGATGGTTTTAAATACGTTCAGCTTGATTGCAGTAAAGCAAAGCAAAATCAAGCAATTCTGGCTATGAACTGGTCTTTCCTGTAATGTATATTTGCATTTGTGTTGAAGAAATTCCTAATCACGTGATAGAAATAGATATGCAAATATACAAGTGGCTCTTACTGCAGTCAGAGATGTTTGGTTTTGAGGTCCTGAAATCTTTCTGTCTGAATTCATAGCAATTACTGTAGTCAGCATTATTACTGTTTTCCTAATTACTCGTGGCCTGTACCTCCTTTGCTTGTTCTCTGAAGACTGTTATTTATTCTCAACAAAGTTCAGACTCTTGAGATGAACCTAAACTGTGTGGGAGAACTAGCATTTGGAGTCAGGGTTATCTGTAAGGTCCTCAAGGTCAGGAGCAGGAATGAGGGAGAGGGTCTGGAGGAGGTGAGTACAAGTGAGACCACTGACTTGGGCGCTCTTGGGAGGCAAAGCCTCAAATGGAGAGAAGTGTGCATTGTCTGCTCCAGAAGTCCATGTGGTCTTAGAGCTGGGAGTGAGGTGGTATAGACGCCAAGAGGGGTGGAGATTTTGTGAGAGAAATGAGAGTCTGGTGAAGAAGGTGCTCCTTTCTCTATTTGTGGCCAAAAGTACCATCTGCTGAGAACAGATCTGCCTTTGCACGGTGGTCCCAGGAAGTACACGTAAATGAGACGTAGGTACAGCCGATTCAGCTGTCGCAAGGTTAGGGAAAATTCACCTCCAAAAAAGGGCAAAAAATTGGTTGAAGTGTTGCTTCTTGATATAGTCTAAACAGCTGCTCCATCACTATTTATGTCTGAAACTGTTTTATTTTAGCCTAAGTGTAAAATTCTCCCGATAGAAATAACCAGACAATTGCACAGTGTGTGTAATTATTTTTAGTCTCTTGTTTTTGCAGTAAACTTCTAAATTGCCATCTCTTGGTAATTTGGTAACGTACAGGCTAGGGGTGTTCTTTCAGCCTCCTTCCTGCTGCACGTTATTTGGAAACTAGGTTGAGCTGATAACAGAGTGGCACTGAATGAATGGATATGGATTATTAAAAAATTTTCTTCTCGTAATGGGACTAAAGCACACGAGGCTGCCCGGGAAAGAGGCATTCCCAACGTCCCTACGCACTACTGAGTAGAGGCATTATCTTCAATGCTTTTTTTCATCTGCTCTCAATTCAGGTTAAAATGTTGGCGTGTTTGAAGGGATTGACGTGCTGATGTGACAGCTGTCACATGTGCAAGACGTGCTGCCTGTACCGAAATACAGATTTCACATTGCTCTTGCTGCACTAGGTGAGGCTCCCATATTTCTGCCTAGGATTACCAGAAAACCTATGTGTACCATATAAGACTGACATATTTTGGAGCTACACCTCATCTGTATAATGGTGTACTTTCTGGATGTGCCGTTCTTACCGTCCTTTCCCTGGAGAGTTTCTGTGGGGGTGATTTTTCCCTGGGAAGGCCTGGGCAAATGGCTGAAGTCCTGACATTCTGGTAGGACAAAAATTCCTGCTAGGTAAGATGATCTGCCTTAGGTGTGTGTTAGCCTACTAGTGAAGCTACGAGTAGACAGCACTTCATTATGCACTAGCTACATCACTGGGTGTAGCTAATGAAAAAAAGAAGATGTGGAATTGTCTGATTATTAGACAGATTTATCAGTAGTGCATATGATGAAACAATAAAGTAAGAGATAAGATTGCTCACCGAACGCTGCACACACGGAATTCATACAGTTGTAATTTATCTGTGTTACTATTAGCTGATCTAGATGATAGATCATAGAGTAGGTACCAGTGAAGTGTTGCAATACAAATCTGCCACATTAATTGCAGCTCTTATCTAGACACCTTAGCATTCGGAACACACATTTAGTAACTGCTGAAGCAACTGTGTCTGAGAAGCAAATCTGTGTCTACAGATCACGTAGAATAGCTAATGATCAGCCTAATTAACCCCCCAAAACTTTGTGCATGAGTAATATTCAGGCAAGCTTTTGAAACTAGGTAGGAACCTATTAAAAGCAGTTTGGATATAGAGAAACTTTAATCAGTTTACTCACCAGAAGATATTCACAAAAATTTGAGGTGAGTTGCTTTGAATACTTGCAGTGATATGTTTGCCAACGGCAAGACTAATTTTTCTGAAGTTAGGCTGTGGGGAACATGAACATCAGAAAAGAATAAAAATTGCCAAAATAAGCTCTGTGCAACTTAACTTGAATTTGATACCAAAACAAGGTAACACAACTGACATCATCTTTCTTTACTACTCTGCAAGTAAGTAAGTAAGTTTGTCGGGAGGGTACAGGTTTTTTCTTAGCAAATGCAAAATTTATTATATGGCAGCATACACACTCCTGCTGTTCCCTTTTTTAAAAATTTTACCTAGGCGTTCAGCCCTGTATTACTTGATTTTCTTTGAAGACACAATTGCCCGTGCATCCATGTCTGTGTTTAAGGTTGCTTCTAACAATGGATCAATTTTTTGTGTATTTTACTACTTGGAACAAATAATTATTTAGTGTATACTTGCATATATCTAAAATAATTCGTCTCAGTACTGCAGAAGAATAATTTTTGAGCACTCCTGAGGAGATTATAGAAAATTTCTGATTTCTTAACTTGTATCACACACATATATACAAAGTATGCTAGAATTACTGTTAGCTCTTCTTCCAACCATTGTAAACACTGCTGCTTCACTGTTCTGTTCGGATATCTCTGATATCTTATCCAGACTGTCTGCTCTCAAAGTCAAGGTAGATATTTTTCAGTGAACTGAAGTGATGTTCTGCAATTTCAGAACGATTGAATTGATAGCGGTTTCTTGGAGAACAAGAGCACTTGTGCATTCTGGTCATGATAATGCAGAATATGAATTACAAAACATACCCACCGCACTATCACGATTCATATTACCAATATTACTAATTAGAATTGTGATGACTTTTTCTTGCAAAAGGTCATAAAAAGAACAGAAAGTGTGACTGATTAATAAACAATTTAATGAGGATAGAAAATGGTACAAAATTAATCCATTCTCGCTAGACTCTTAATATTGTAATCTTTGCAAGAACTTTTAATCTGCTCTTTTTAATATGCCAAGCCGATGCTGTAACAGTCCAGCACGCTTGGCAGTACGGTCACAGCGCTGCAGTAGCCTTATTTCTGTGCTTCTCAGAGGAAAAAGTAAAAATTGTGTACCAAAAATTCACTGAAAACAAACTGGATAAACAACATGTAATTGTTTATTATTTTACATATTTTTAAAGATCTATGGACTGATGATTTGTATACTGTACTTTAAAAAAATTTTGAAGTGTGTTTGTATATATACACACTTCAAGTGTATCGCTATATATCAATATAATCACTCCTTTGTCCTCTGCTTTGGTGCCTATCAAATTGGTACTAAAATTTTGGCTTGAATTAAATTCTTGATGAAATGAGGAATTCATCTGGAGTTTCTCCCTCTTGCCTTCCCTGTGGGGGGGAACAGCACTGTCTCACTCCCAGAAGAGTCCCGGGAGAACGGGTGGCGCAGAGGGGGAGCAGCGAGCTCCGACGGGTACCTCAGGCTGCGCCGGTTTGAGGGTGTCTGGGGTGAAGGCGCCGGCTGCTGCTCTTCCGTGTAACGTCCTCTCCCGGCAAGGGGGAGGCCCGCTGAACTCTGGTGCCTGGCTCCTGTGTGATCTCTGCGGGACGCGCAGCGATCGACTGCGCCACAGCGTACGTGTAAGAGCAGTTCCGTAATGCCAAAAATGGAGAGGACTCTGCTGCTTCAGGTACAAACCCAGAACAGGAGGAGAGTATGCGTTATACGTTGCTCACTTAAAAATGATTTGCTTTTAAAGGGCAGTGTTAAGGGCATAGTGTGCTGCTTCTGGGCTCTGGGCAGTTTTATTTGTTTTTACCAGAAACTTTTTCTTTTCCCTCTCTCTCCTTTGTCAGACAATAACCTTTTTTGTCATCAGATGTTGCCTTTTTTTTTTTTTTTTTTTTTTTTTAACCTGCTTAATTTAGTGACAGGTCATCAGTTAAACTGCCGTTTGGTTATAAAAAATAAAATCATGCATAAAATGTCCTTGGTACATTCATGTGATTTAACTAATGAAAACATCTGACACTAGGATTCTCTTAAACTGTTACGATGTTGTCAGATTGTTCACAAGTGGCTCTAACTCTTTACATTCTCCATCTTCGTCCATTTAGTAACATTATTTAAGGCTTGCAAAATATACTAATCGCTTTAGTAGAAATACACTCTGATGCCTGGTTGCTGGTCATATTTTCACCTGTGTGAAAGCTTCAGTGAAAAGGTACGCCGGTAGAGACAGTTAGCTCAGTTTTAGCTAGAGATGTTTAATTTCCGTCTGTGTAATGAAAGCAGAATTGTGCCCACTGGCAGAAGAAAACTCCATGTTTTATTTCAATTTATTTCAATATGACATTTGCTTCTAGATAAACTTTTCTATGAAAAGATTTCCCCATTTTCTGTTCCTCTAACTGCATTGACGTATTTGTACCTGCTTGACCATATAGGAGATATTTCATTAAATAAACTGTATCTGGGAAAATGTCGGATACAATCATCTGGAATATATCCGAACACACCTCGGCAGAGTTATCTCTGAGCCTTCCCTTGGCTCACACCGTGTGATGTCAGTATTCCCTAGCAATGCTCTCGGCAGGCAGGACTTATTAAATTAGCCATGTTACAACATTAATATTCTTTGATTGCGCTGTGTTGGCTCAAGGAGTATAATCTGTGAAACATCAGTAACTAGGTACAAAGGTAGATTTTAATTTTAATGGAACGTGGTAGTTGATAACATACCTCTTGTGAAAGCCAAAATTAATTGTTTGTTATACGGTATGTGGCTGTGCTGGAGGTGGACTCTCATTAGTTTGTTGAAAACTCTCCTGTGTGATCCCGAGAGAGACCTCTTGGGGCTGGTGAAATGCTAGTGTTAAAAACCCAGTTCTGTGGTGAAGACGAATGGAAACATCTTTCAAGCATTCTTAGACTTGTGTTTCTGAAAGACTGCTACTGTCACAATTATTATAGCCAGTACATATTCATTGTTTATTCATTTTAAATTTACCAATCTTGCAGAAGAAAAGTCGTAGTCATCTTTCCTAAGAATCAGGTTTGCTTCCTTCATAAACGCCACTGGGTCTTCCACTGCCTCTTAGTAGGCTGTTCTTAAAGCTGATATGGAGTTAACACTGAGAAGTGCTGGCTCTTGCTTTGTAAAGTGTGTTATTGTTTCAACTTTTGAAGATACTCTAATCTAAAGGTGGTGGTGGTGGGGGGGTGTTGGGGTTTTTTGTCGTAAGCCACCTAAAAGAGCTGTAGAACCCCTAACAGTAGTCCTGACAAGGATAGGAACTGAAAATGGGTGGTTGCTGGAAAAATAAGAGGGAGAAAAACCCAACCCAAACCAAAAAAAGTAACAGTGCATTAGTCCACTGTGATAAATTACTTTTTTTTTTTTCCTGACAAATGTAAGAACAATAGGAAGAAATATTTGTTCTTATATTTCCATGTACTTTAAACTTTTCCATGTGCTTGAAACTGGCTTTTAAACTGGCTCTTTGTTCCACATGAACATCCTTAAACTATCTCTGTTAATGACTCTATCGTTCCAATTTTTAAGTTAGCTGTAACAATTACCATTTTAACTCCTTTTGTTAAAACCTTCTTAAGTCTTTACTAAAATCCTAGGAAGGCTTTCCTGCCTAACAAGGGCTGGTTTCAAAGAGTTCCAGAAAGACCTGGTGAGTTCTTCAGTGACTCTGCTTTGAAATAGCACACAAAATTAAATGCAGATAAATACGATGTGATTAACAAGAGTAAAACCTTCATATATGAAGGGATGAGTGGCTAGCATTGACCAATACCACTCGGTTACAAGGTAGTTCTAGGAAAACTCGGGCCAGAAAATTACAGTTCTAGAAAAGTGTTAGCTCAACTTACAGTAATAGATAAAAAGGAGATCAGATGTTAGATATTAAGAAAGGAATAGAGAATAAAGCAGAGGAGCCTTATGATACAACTGGATAAATCTGTGATGCGTCTGCATCTTTAACGCTGTGTGTGGTTCTGCCACATCAAAAACAGTATCACAGAATTAGAAAAGGGTCAGGAAAAGGCAACAAGGATGATCAAAGGCACGAGATGGCTTACGGACTGTGAACAATTAAGTTGGCTAGGGCTCTCCAGCCTAGAGAAGAGATGACTGGGAGCTGGGGAGGCAAAGAAGAATGTGTCCCACGGATTGCACCATACAGAGATTGATTGTTCAGTGCTTTTTATGAGCAGGAAATAGGAACAAAGTGAGTAAGAAAAACATCAGAGCAAACAAGCAACTTGTTCACATTGTGTGTAATTAAGCTGTGCAGAGCTTCTAACCACAGGATGTTCTGGATGCTGAAAACTTACCTTGGTTCAAGACAAGCTCATGGTAAAGAAATCCATTGTGACTTACTAAATACAGAGAAAACCCTTTTTTTCAGGGAGTCCCTGAAATACAAATTGTTGGCTACTGGGGAAGTATCATAGGGTGCTTGTCTTGCTCCTCTACACATCTCTAGGCATTTGTTCTTGCTGATACTTGTCGTGGTTTAGCCCCAGCTGGCAACCCAATACCACGCAGCCGCTCGCTCACTCCCCCCTTCCCTCCCCAATGGGATGGGGAGGAGGATCAGAAAGAAAGGAAAACTGATGGATTGAGCTAAAGACAGTTCACCAGAATGGCAAAGAAAAAGGTAATTATTATATATTAATAATTATAATAAAAATAAAATATAATGATAAGAGAATATACAAAACGAACAATGCACAATTTCTGACCGCCCAACAACTGATACAGCCCGTCCTGAGCAGCGATCACGGAGCAAAACTGGGAGTGATCTCGGAACGAACCCGAGCAGCGATCTCGGAACAGTGATTTCCTCAGCAGTTATCTCGGAACTGCAAGTTCCAGAGAGAGCCAGCAAGGGAATGCACAGCCAAACAAACGAACGAAAGCCCGAACGAACAGCATCCAGTCCGCTGGCTGACCCCCACTTACACACTGGGCATGCCGTCTGTGGTACGGAATACCTCCTTTGGCCAGTTTGGGTCAACTGTACTGGCTACACCCCTCCCAGCTTTTTGCACCTGCACGTTGGCAAAACCTGGGAAGCTGAAAAACGTCCTTGATCTCTTAGCAACAACTAATAACATCAGTGTATTATCAACATTCTTCACATACCAAATCCCATACTAAATCCAAACCACAGTAGCTACTGGGAAGAAAATGAGCTCCATCCCAGCCAAAATCAGGACAATACTGCAGACAGGTTAATGCACCAGATGAACCTTTAGTTTAAGCCTGTATGTGGGTTCTTACGTCCTGTACACTTCAAAATTCAGCTCTTTCGCTATTGAGTAACTTAGGATTTTGATGTATTAAAACCCTTTCTACTGAGAATTTATATACCAAAAGCATTTACACACTTGTTTTTTTCCTGTGTGTATCTATCACTGTTGTGCTAGTCAGCTTATTGATGCTGCTTTTCTTTGTGGAATACAAGTGAAGAGACTCTATTTTCCTTCCTTTTAGTACTGCTGACGGAGCATGATGTAATCAGAAAGGTGCTTCTGCCTATCCAGAATATGTTTTAAAAACTGGAGTCAGGACACCTCTTTATAGCGTCATAAAAGACAGTCAATACAAGTATGACTTGAATTGCCTTTTTTACTATAATACGCATTGTTTGTTTTGACTCCAGTAGTTGGATGGAGCTAGCGCTCAAACAACTGATATACCTGTGTATCTCAAAATTAGTCGTGTCTTGGTTATATACCTGGGACTCGGAAGGAAATGGTATCAAAAATTTTTAAGGAACTGTACTTTGAAAACGTAATGGAATGTTTTGGGTTTTAGGCAACACACTGGAAAGTATTTCTGAGTGAAACGTGTGTCTCTGTATCCACTTTCAGAAGAATAACAAGCTAGTATTTATGATAACGGTGAAAGATTCAGTGCTGGGAGAGTTTTGCTTCCCGGCATCTCTGGCTGACATCAGCACGTGTCAGTGCAGCCAGCGCTCGAGGCAGAAGCAGGCCCATGAAAGGGCTGCCCTGGGCTGCAGATCCCCGCTCAGAGCCGGGAGTTGAGCCATCTGTCATTGCTCCCCTCGAGCTGCTCACCAAATTTTTGTTTAACTACGGACAGTTGGAGTAACTGTCTTATTTTGGCATTAAGTTACAAACTGGGAAATTCTTCTTTTAAGAAGTTTTTATTGCAACCAGTATGTTTCTATGGAAAGTTTTTGTTTTGACAAATTAATGTTTTCCTACTATTTCCACAAGCAGCCCTATGTAGGATGTACTTAATAGTTCAGAACTGATTTTACTGCTTTCTACTGGAGAAAGCGTGTACGAGTCTGCACAACGCTCACCAAGTCATTTTGGTTTCTCATTACGCTGTCTATTTAATATCCTTTCAGCTTTCTCTGCTGAATCGTAGCCATGAAAATCAGAAATGACGGTGGCAAGAGGTTGTCTAACACTGCCGTAACTAACCAATGGTTATTAAACGGAACCATTTGCAGGTCTCTTCTCTCGGAGTCCCATGTGGTCTCTAATCCACTTCAGAGATCCTTAGGAGATAAAGGTTTGTACAGTTAAGTGTGTTATATGTCTTGAGGTGGTCAATTGGCTGATATTTGTTTAACTCATGCTTCTGAATATGAAACGCTTGATGTTTCTTCTTTTGTCTATCAGACAAGGGCAGATTTGCAATTATTTTGATAGTTCTGGCTGATTCTGGAACAGGCTGGGTATTTTCTTGGATTGAGTCTTATTCTAATGCTGGAAGTATCTGGTATCAAACAAAAATAAAGTGATCAAAAAAAGCATTGTAGTCTCTCTATGCAAATGTTGTTCTAGAACAAAAAAAAGAATAAGTATTTAGAAGAAAAGTAAACCAAATGTTAATGTCACTGACAAACTTTGCTGTTCCATTTGGAAACTTTCAAGGCCTGGACTTTGTAAGCTATTTAGAAACCAACACAAACATCTCTGAAATATTTGGTTCTGGGAAATGAAAACTGCAAAACAAACAGATTTTTTTATGTGTGTGTCTGTAGAAGAGAATGTCTGCACTGTGCACCTCTGCTGCCGCGGCTCGGTTTTATGTTATCTCACCCATCGGCAACTATCACTTTATACAGTAAAAAATAACGGAGTATGTTTTACCTGTCTGCTCTAGGAAAAACGCATAAATATTCTTCATAGCTTTCTTGGCTAAATCAAGATCACGAGGCATATATGTTGTATACCATATGGGTCATCATCTCGCACAGATTCAGCATCATTTCAGGGAAAATATTTCTTTGTCATTTGAAATTGCCAATCTGTTGAATACCAAACCTTTCTAAACATAGAACTATGGGCTTTTTTTCTTGGTGTGGGCTTTTTTTATTTTGGCTACGTGTTTAGCCTCCCACCCACTCTACCCCCTCCCTCCTTCATGTACTACAGGTTTGAGCACTAGTTTTTAGACCTGAATTTGCCTTAGTGACTACTGAATGCAAAGGGCTTATGCCATCACCTGCCTGGCCTCAAACATAGATGACAATTGCAAAACTCTCCGTGAAG
Organism: Phoenicopterus ruber ruber; assembly: GCA_009819775.1. Taxonomy (NCBI): domain Eukaryota; kingdom Metazoa; phylum Chordata; class Aves; order Phoenicopteriformes; family Phoenicopteridae; genus Phoenicopterus; species Phoenicopterus ruber. Next base: position 14,230,592 of record CM020227.1, read on the forward strand.
ATTTGTTTTCATAAAACCTTCATATGCACACTATAGTCCTTGGCAAAAATTTGACAGCTGATGAGCAGGTATTGTGGAAATTCTTGAGAAAATTTATGGTTCATATGAGGCTTTTCCAGCATTTTTCATTCCTTTCTTTTTCCCACTTCTCTGAAACTTTCAAAGATCCAATTGGGAAATCCAAAGAGCCCATTTAACCTTTGCAACAAAATGCACATTTACATAGTAACTATTCCATTAAAACAAACTCTAGTGAAATAAGTTTTTATAAATTATTTAGAGAACAATATAAATAATAAAAACTATTTTGATATTTCTGAATAGTTAGTTGGAGGGAAAAGGGCAAAATTCACCAAATAAATTGCTTGCCCACTCCTAGTTCCATAATCAATTTTGGTTTTCATTTTTTTATTTGCAGAATGTACCTCATACTCTTTCAAGTTTTACTAGTGGCAAAATAATAATAAAAAATAACAGCTTCCATATGGTATTTTTATGTTTTGCAGATTCTCAAAAGTCACCTGATAGTTTGAGTGCTCTTGATTTTCAGAAAAACCTTTACAATTCTGTCAGCAGCCTGATTTTCGGTGCATGGATGATGAGTATTTTGTGAAAATCAGGCTTTTTAATGAGTCACTAATCCAGTTCCCCAAATCACAATACATTTTTAAGAGATTTTGGCCTTTCTATGGATCATAAATTTTGCTTTTGTTATCCTAGCATATATTTTGCAGAATATTGTCAGAAATGTTTGTTTTGAGACCTTTAAAGGAAAAATTAATTATTATCTTTTAAATTTTCTCTTTGAACTTATGCTTTTTATAGTACATCTTGCAGCAGTTTTAAAATGCCAGATTCACAGATCCTTTGTTAATGCATGTTTGTAAAGAGGTCTAAGCATAGTTTTACACAATACAGTTGTTCTTGTGCAGAAATGAGGACATATATAAGAAATTCTTTGGTCATGTAAAATGTCTTTAGCAGTCCTCTTTATCTCTTTGCTTTTCAAAGTCTTCTCTTTACCGGTCCAGGTCCGTGTTAAGGATGCAGGTAGTCTCACTCCTTGCTTAAGAATTTTAAAAGAGGCATCCTAAACAACACAATAACAGTACAATTCTTGTCATCTCTATCATTTCTTGGCTGCTAATATAAATTTGCCTCCCTGCACTGAAATTATTGGAGATTTGCATAAACGAACATTTTGGTGGAACTTAGAATAGCTGAGGCTTTGGCTATTGTCCAAATTGTCATTTTAATACAAATGTATTGCTCTCTGAAGAACAGTATTTTGAAAATTGGCTTCTAAAACTTGATCCCTAAAACAGCCAGTTTGATTTTTCAGTCACTCACTGAAGTCAATGGGCCTACTAATCAAGTTTGAAGTTAAATACGCTTTCAAGTTCTTAAATACCTAAATGAAAATTTCAAATTCTCTCTCCTTTGATTATTGCCAGTGTGAAAATAATGGTCATATGTTTTAGGTAGTGACCGACTACTGGAGGGACAATTAACACAAGTGATATTATATTGACGCTGTAGTGCTCATAAAATGAGATTAAGATTCTTAGAACATGACAGTACATTGTAATAATGGGAGCTCAGCACGTTGCAAGGGATGGGTAAAACCACGGTCAAGCAGAGAAAGAATTCAAGTAATGGGCCAAACTGTGTCAAATCCTGTATACTCTTATGTTTGAATCGTTTACATTACTTCTCCCTCTTCAAGGTTTTTCCTAAGGACTTTCATACGGAAACCCACAGTCTAGCATTAGCAATTCAATTTAGTCCTCGTTCTTTAGGAAGTACTAAAAAAAAAGGAAACAAAGGACCTTTAAATCATGTGGTTTGTTGCAGTTATTACCCAGCTGAACAGGCAGTGCAGCGCTAGGCGAAGTCAGCGAAGGAGTGTAAAACCCTGGGAAAGTGTTCATAGTGCAACAGAAAACCAGTATGTGACCAACTACAAATATACAGCTGCAAATATCAATTCTGTAACTTCAGAATTTTGTACAATAGTGTGTTTGAAATTACTTACTGAGCTTCAGTAGAGTTTGCTGTATGTGAGCAAAGTATGATTTATTGCCACAGAATACTTTGTTATAATAATTCTTCAAAGTCTATAACACTGTAATTAGATGTCTTCAATTTTTCACAATGTTCTATCTGTCCATGACAGACTTCTCCGTTTATTGTTGTCAGACAAAAACCACACACATCCATAATGTTATTGCGTGCCCTCTGGCATTGTTCATATTTAAAATTCAAAGGGAATTGTGTTACATCGCAACACGGCTGACAGTGGTGCGTAGCGGGTAGCATTACCAGCGAGGTAACCTTCCTCCCAGTAATTTTAATATACCAACAAATTAAAAGGAGCTCAATATGAACTACAGAATGCCCTAAAACGTAGACAAGAGATGCAGTGTAAAATTGGACAGGAAACATCTTTTGTGTATCTGACCTAACCGCTCTTTCTGGGCTGGGGCCTTTTCTGGGCCTTTCCTTGCATAGGCTCAGGTAAGTCCCTTGGACTGATTCCGTGACATTACCGTGACTAAGTGAAAAATGTAAAATGAATGCCATTACCAATCCCAATATTTGTTTGAAATACTTTTAAACCTTTTAAACCTTCACCTTAAAATCATAGATGAATTTAGAAGAATTTAGTCCCACTAAATTCAACGGGTTTTCAAATTCCACATGTGTAACGCTCAGGTACGACCTGGCGGTGTCGGGGCCGAGGCAGCAATGGCTCCCAGCTGCCCGTTAGCCCTCCCTCACCTCGGGGATTCAGCTGAAATGGGTTTTTCTCTACGTACGAGTTAGCCGTGTTAATTGTGAGATGTCACCACGGAGCGAGGGGAAAAAAAACCCGAAACCAAACAAACCCCCGAACAACGAAAACCCCAAATGTCTTCCATGTTGAGGCAGAATCATACTCCCAACTCTATTAAACTCATAAGTTTTTGGGAAGAGAGTAGGGTTTGTGTTTCTGTTTATATGCATGTGTCTGCCACCCTTTTAAAGTGTTGCTTTTACAACGTGTGGAGTGAATGCCCTAGTGTCCTTGTCTGTCTTTAAAATAACAAAAACCAGGTGTCGTGAGTTAAGAGAGGAAACTTGAAGGATCCTATTGCAAATGATAAATTAGCAATAATTAGAAATAAAGCAATAAACTAGAAACAACTTGCTCCAGACAAAAGACAAATAAAAGAGAATACTGAGTGGATTTGATACCAAATTATAGCAGAGGCAACTGATAAAGTATTTTCTTAGGGTGAATTTTACAACAAGGCAATTAATGAAAGGAATTAAAATATGCAGTCTGCATATGACTCCAGATTGAATGCTCTAGACTTTTATCCTCTCTCATTCATATGTGAGAAAAGACACTACTGATTAATTGTTTCAGCAGGCAGTGAGATTTGTGTAAGCAGACTTAAGAAGTCATTTCCTTAGTTTTTATCAGTTTATCTTCTGCAGAAATATGACCATGTATCAGTATCTTAAGCCAATAGAAGAGATTCCTCTGATCATGGATGTCAAATTTCATAAAAGTTAATTATTTTCAAAGTAGAGAAATCCTTCCTAAATGCTAATGGAGGACCACTTGAGATGCACAGAGTTAGCAAAAACATGTGCCCCTCTGCCCTATTCGCGGTGTAAACACCAGAGACGCGCACGCTGAAGCGCTGCCGCTGTCAGTGGGACAGCTTGCCAGGCTGCGGGGATTCGCTCTCTGCCAGCTCCCTGCGGAAGCGCTTGAAGCCTGGATCCGAAATGGCTGTTAGGTCTCTGATGATGCCTGTTGCTCTATTTTTTTTAATGTTTTGTGGTTTTACTTTTATAAAAAATATGTTCTGAAGCTATGCCTGTTCGTGTATATGTTCGAGCCATTGGTTTGGTTTTGTTTTAAAAAACCAAGTACCACCTCCACACGCTGAGATGTTAAAAGAAGGGTGAGTGCTTTGTTTAAAGGTAGAGTTCTCAAAGTAGCTGTTCAGAGGTATTTGAAATCAATCAGGGGCAATGTTTTTATTGTTTACCATACATTGGTTAATTTTATCACCAGGATATTCACCTTTTGAAACAGTTTGCAAGAACATAGTGATGTATATATTTTCCAAGTTGGAAGTATCTTCATTCTCATCCAGCCCCAATTTTTTCTGTAAAAGGCTGCAAGTTCACAAAATTAAGAGGTTCAGAAGGCTATTTAATGTAAAATATTGTAAAAGCTCTGACCTGGGAACTCAGACGCCTCAAGTTTTACTGGTCGATGTGTTCTTGTGAAGGGCTTAGGTACTAACTGCAGTACGCATGTAAGGTTCTCAGGCTAGCAGCGACATAGAGATCCTCAACCAAATCTGCTGCTGGCATTGAAAAAGCAGGCATAATTTACAGATGTTAATATCTTCCGTGAGATATTTTGGGAACACTGGTAGCCCCATCCTTCCAGTTCCGGTTTGCGTGCCTCACCACGGCAGGGCTGCTGACGGCCCCTGCTGACCGGTTCTATTTGCACAGGAGACGTGGCTTTTTCTGGCTGACACACAGACAGCAGAACACGTTGGAAATCCTGCTCTTTTTGTGCCATACTTAATAATGGAAAATAATATAAATTGGAACAAGCTTATTTAAATCCTTCAGACATGTATCATGTTTCTCAGGAACCGGCCAGAAATAGCTAAATAAATTACACCAGTCTTCAAAGGAGAAGTGTTTTCCTACCATTTGAATTCAGTCAGTATCTTACATAGCTAAACAAATACCAGGTGTGAGTTTCAATGAGAAACACACAGTTCAAAAGTTTGAATCTGATTCACACACCAGTGGTCAGGCTGAAATACGAGGCTTGAACTTATTATACCCATGTAAGGAGTTTCCTGGTCTCGGCTTCACAGACGGGAGCGCCGGGGAGGAGGCAGCTCTGCAGGCGAGGAATGCGCGAGGATTAGAAGGCGTACTTTAATGTAAACCAGATTTCTCATCATCTGGGGGATGGGGCTTTACGAGAACTGCAATATTACCAGTCACCAACCACTTTAGTGTCCAGCAGCGCTGTTGTAAGTTGAGAAATCCTGAGCCTAAGCGGCTCCTGCAGTGTTGCTCCCCAGGAATGGGCCTGGAGGGAACCAAGGGAGTCGTTCAGCAGAGCCTCTTGCAGTTCAGAGGCAAGCGAGCAGTATATAAAACAACAATAAAAGCATCGATTCTTCATCATCGCGCCTTTCCCACCTCCCACTTGTGTCCCGAAAGCCACCAAACATTCCCAGCACCTAATTTCCCAGAGCTAACAGAAAAAAAGCCAACGGCAGAACAAAGAAAAGGCCCTGGTTCTGCAGGGGGGTTTGCCTGCGCTCTTGCCATCAGGGGCTGCTGTCACCAAGCAGGGCTCCCCGGCACGGCGCCGGCAGCGGGAATACCTGCACGGGGGCGTTTCCCTGAAAAAAATGCATGTTTTTAGTGCTTGTTTACATTAACTTTCTGGCAAATGTAGTTTGTATTATGTTAATATCAGTATATTTTTAGGAGACAGAATTTTTCACCCATCTTAAGGCTTTTTATTACTCCCAATCTGTAGTTTCTGAATACGTTCCCTACATGATGGATTGGCAGGAGATTTTTGTGGAGTTTCTGACTCTATTCTCCAGCAGTGAACTCTCACAGAAAGTAAATTTGGAATTCATGATGATGACTGTCATATCGGGATTTGACTCTGTGAGCTATGTTTCTTCAGATCACATTTCTTATGTTATAAATAAAAAAGCGTACCAGGGAAACAAAAGGTTTATAGGAATAAATATGCTTAGAATATATTAAGTAAAAAACTGAAAATGAACAATACAGTTAAACTGTAAGCTGCTCACAAACAAGTTGCCACAAGGTGAAATAGATTATTTGTTGTTGTTTTCATGAAAATATATCTAATTAGGCTCTTAATATAATGAGTACCTGAATTATGTAGCTTATTCAAATGAGATCCAATAAAATCTGCATTGCCATGTATTTCATATGCTATATATCTTTACCAGAAAACTATCTAAATATTTGAAAGAGTTAAAAACAAAGCAAAAACCCTGTTCATTTGAAAACAGGCAGCCAGAAACCCCCATCTTGCAAACATTTGCTCATGTTCTGTCTCATAAGAAATGCCATTGATTTTAAATCATTGTCGTAAATGCTGAAGACTGAGCAGATTTGTGCAATCCGTTAGCAAACTTGAGCCCTAAAGAGCCAAATTACAGAAGCAGAGAATTTAGTCTTTACTAATAAATTTGAGATTTCTCTAAACCAACTTCAGATCACTTTTGTTCATGTAAATACAAAATTTCAATTGTTGTATTTTATTGTAAAAGGAGCATAATAAAATATATAGGTAGGTTTTAGAGTTAAGAAACTGCAAAATGGTACAGAAAAATACATCAAAAACATCTGAAGCGTGATAAATTGTAGAACACCTTTGAAATACCTAAAACGTAATGGATGCTCCAGCTCTTTCCAGGCTCTCATTTTCTCACTGCTGAAAAGAGCTCAATGAATAATCTGATCAGGTATTCTATTAAATTTCCCTTCCTTGCTTTGTTGGCTCAAGAGGATGGGCAACAAGGGAGCAGTCGTGCCAAGCCAGGCTGGGGGCAGAGGAGGGCCATGGAATGTAAGCCTGGGATCTTGCTTAGCACGATCAAAATTGTTAGAACAAATTTGTAAGGTATCGACTAATAAAATGTCAGCGTGAAACTGTGGGACAGCATATGAGGTGCTCTTAAGTGAAGCTGACGAACAGAAAATGTGAAGAACTGCCTAGATTAACAGCTAAAGAGTCTGAAATGATCTGCTCTGCAATAGCGAATATGACCAGAGCCTTTGCATTTATGAGATTTTCTGGCAGCGCTTCTCTGAATAGGGTATGGTATATATAATGAGTTCTTTGTGTTTATCTCTGTTGTAGTTAATGAGATTTAATATATGCACACCAAGGGTGTATTGTATCTGTAGGTACAGAAAGAATTGCACAGCATCGCAAACGTTCCCTAATGTCACCCATCTTTCTTTTGAATCTGCAGGATCGGGCTATGCAGCGTGGATAGCAGACGAGAGCGAGCAACAGGCCTTTCTTCTTACTCTGCGTCTTCACTCTCAGTTTGTATGTTCATTGTAATATATCACCCCAATACTTGCAAAGTAAAAAATGAAGTACTTTTTGCATTTTTAAAAAGCTTTCTTTATGAACGTGGAGCGATAGAGCTATTTTAATACATGGATATACAGCAAGATGATGTGATTTAAAGGCCTAGTTTACTACCCTGGATTTACCTCAGTATTGTGCAAGTTCTAGCCCAGTGTTATAACTCTGTAGTTCCTCGATTAGAGTAGGCTGGAGAACGTGTCCTTTTAATATGCTGAAATTTCAGCATTTATTTTTGACTGTTTATTCTAAATCTGACTGTTCTGAAGTTACAGACAAACTGGAGTTCAGTCTTCTGAAAATGCGCAGATTCCATCCCATTGATTTCAGTTGCTTTGTTTGTGGCAATTGGGCCTCTAACATGAGTTTCCGACAAAGAAGTACTAAGCTGAATTATGGATGTTGGCACCTACAGTTTTGGCTGAAGTCTTGGCCTTGCTAGTAGAAATCTCTCAAAGTTAGGAGACTTTTTTTTGCTTTCCAAATACATGGCTATGGGTAGGTAGGTACTCCAAATATGTGATCAAAACAGGCTTTTTAGAACTAGCCAGGAGGAGTCACTGAATTCTTGCCACACTCAGAACGCGGAGGTCTGAACTGGGCAACATCTAAGATGAATCTAAAGGAGATTCAGGCACCAGAGGGTATGTTAAAAATAGATGTCTATAGTTCTTTAGAAGAGCTGCGTCTTTTTTTTTTTTTAAAAAAAAAGAAAACTACACACAAACCAGCAAAAGTGATGCCATCATAGAAAATGGTACTGCTACCACACTTTATGTAAATTCCTACTGGTTATAATCTTCATTCTGGGGAATAGGACATTTGCATTAAATTCTCTTTCTTACTGCAGCAATGAAGGGTATCTCCATATGAAGACCTCCTGAAGCTTTGTTATTGTGCAGAAATGAATGCAAATAGTGTAAGGAGGAGGACAGTGCTGACTGCAGCTGAAGGGCATTTTGCTGGGAGGCAATTTGCAGGGTTCCACCACACCTTGTTGCTATAAAGCCCTAGATGTGCTTTATGGTAGATGTCACTGGGTACAAAGAAAGATACTTACGATATAGTTGGAAACTTAGTCTTCACATTTCACAGAACGCAGTAACCACAAGGCTACTAAGCCATACTTCTTTTAGTCTCATAAATGTGTGTAGGTTTTTTTTGTTAAAAGTAGATTAGTTTTGATAGGAGATGGAGCGGCTGCCCCTTTCTCCCAATACAGAGACAGAGCATTGAGTGTGAAGACAGTGGAAGATACAGTTCACTTTCCATGTAGAGAGAGCATATGTGGTTCTCTGCTGGTTTATGAAATCTTGAGTATTACATAAGAACTAAGAAATTTGTTGCGCAATCTGGGCTGGTAACAGCATTACAGAGAACTTTCAGTTTGGATTTTCTGAATATTGGAAGGCTTCTAGGTAGAAATGTTTTGGCATGACAAGTTTAACTTAGATTTTGAGTTTAATCCAGGTGAAATCAGCAGAGATTGATACTCCCCTTCCCCCACCACCTTACAAATGAAGGCAGGGTGAGATCAGCTGCTGGTGTTAGGAGCCTCACCTGGGTGGAAAGGGCTCAGGTTTTTCCTTTAAAAAGCTGAGGGAGGAAGTGGTGTGTGTCCTTGGGGAGATTTGCTCGTGAAGAAAGGAGCTCCTTCAGGTAAGTTGGTTGAGGAGTTTTTATCTCTTAAGAAATAACAACATCTGTCCTTGCTCTCTAATGTAGTGATGTGCGTGTATACATATCTTTTATGTATGTGTACATACATTTATGTATCTATATTTAAGAGGGTGTTATAGGGATAGGTAATGGGTGCTGTGTAATGGAAAGCAACTCAAGGTGAATTTTCTTGGCTGTAGAGCTTGAGATACTTGCACTTACTGCTTTGAGTTACTTAAGAAGGCTAGACAGTAGAATTTGAGCTTTTTTTCCCCTAAGAAATGTAGACCCAATACAGAAAAAGGAAGCAGAATGGTGTTTTCCTGAAGTAAGATTGTTATTTGTGCTGTTGGTAGCAATTATGGTGGAAACATACCTGCCCTGTTACAGAAAAATGTTCAGGGTATTTGTGTCATAAGAGTCATATGACTACTAGCACAATGTGTGCTTTCTTCCTCAAAACCTTAGCCTTGGAATTGGACCATTGGGGATGATGTAAATGAGGCTTTTTATTTTTAAAGCAGAAGGGGAAAAATTACTTAACGCAGTTACGGTAAACAAGCTTGCAGTGCTCTATAACGATCAAGTTTAATTGTACCTGAGTCCCACTACTCATATATGCCATTGTTCATAAAATGCTATTAATTGAAATCACTACATGGCAGCTAATTGTTGAGCTTTTAATCTTAAAATGATCAAATAAGTTGGTGTGGAAAGGACATAGTAGTTAAAAATGTGAATGGTATGATTTGGTAGCTAATTCATTAAAGGCATGTCTGCTGCTGGTTTATGTCAAAGGCTTTTAAGGCAGAATTAATTGAGTAGCTAACTTGGAGTATCTGAGCTGAGCTCTTTTTCTGTTTCCTTCGCATCATGTAGAGCGGTTAGCTGGAATGAGGTGTCTGAAAGCAAGGAGTTCCATTAGGAAGCACAGGGTGACTGCTGGGTCGCAGGACCCCAGGCTGCGGAGCCCTGGCAGTGCCGGCGGGTGGGCTCCCGACGTGCCTGCGGTTGCGATGGGAGCTGTAAGGAAGAAAATCTGTCTGTGCTTTGGTGGAGCCGGCCTACGTGACACGGAGCGAATGGACTTTTTATACTCTGTATAAGTAGAGAAATTTAATGCTCCATGAAACCAGATAAATCTCAAACTCATGAATGTAACTGAGCCAACGACTGCGGTCTAATACACGGTGCTGTCAGTTAAGACCTGTTCTGCGGTAGAAGAGCAGTACTCGGTACTGCAAGGGAGCTGCTGTTTCTGGCTAGCCTTTTGATGAATTCTCTATTTCCCTTATTTCCCAGTGTTCAAAAGATGATTATTCTTGTCTTATGCTCAGTTCCTGGGAACATACCCAAATCTAGCCAGACACTGGAAAGTGTCTGGGAGTATCAGTTCAAGAGTGGGGTCCTGACTGCAGCCAGCTCAGTGTGCTGGATAACCAGATGAACCCAGTTAGCGACAGAACTGAAGCCAGCTGGGGTTTTCCACTGCCATCAGGAAAGGGAGGAACTGACTCTCAACCTCCCCGAGTCACCCATCTGGAAAACAGGGTTAAAAGGGTGGTTGAAGAATGTATATTGAAATTATTTTGAAGGTTAAACCTGGGAAGATGATGATTTATTATCAGGATGGCAATCATCACCATTCTGTTGTTAGCACAGCAGCTTTTTATGGAGTTACCTTTTACAGCTGAGGCTCGCTGTGGTAGTTTCTTTTCCTTTGCTTTTTAAGCTGCTTAAGTGTTGCTGTGATATTGAGCTATATTGCACCTCTGGCGCTGCCAGATGTGTCAGGATCATTATGACTTTTTGCTGACTTCTGTGTAATATAAATAGAAATACAATAGAGCAGACATTGAAATGGAACCAGTAACAGAGGCTACAGCGCGCCGTTACTGCTACGGTTCGAGGTTAGCTTGTCCCTGGTAGGTGAAGGAGTTCCTGGAAAGAACATAAAATATGAATTATGTACACAGATATTTGTGCAGGGGAAAAACTGGTATTTTCAGAAAGTTTATCTGACCTTTTGGAGTTCAAGTGAAGTTTATATGTCCAGCTCATAGTCCATAAATTTTAAAGCAGAAAAAACACACTTTCTCCTTTTTTCAGTGTAATGAAGATATTCTCCTCTCTTTCAGTATAATTGTATTGTCAAATGGAGGACTGTTCAAGTAATCAGCAACATAATTAGGAAAGCTTTTTTGCTCGCTCTGTCTTCAGTTGAAATACAATCCTTATTTCTAATGCCCTTTGCAGCAGGGCAGTTTTCTTAAAGGAAAGGAAGGAAAAAACCCCCCAGCCTTTAATGAACTAGAGAGCCAAGGGAAACTGATACGTTATCTTTTTATAACTGTCTCAAAGGCAGCTTCAGCTTTCCATTTTTAGCAAATAAAAACCAGGTTATGAGACTTACAAAATGTGTTGTATGAAGCTGATCTTTTCTTTCCCTTCCCATCCCCCTTTTTATTCCTCCCTTGGGAACTGCAGATTCCCATGCTCTGGACATCTTATTTATTAAGAGAAGTTAAACCGAGTAGCTGGAGAAAACTCTGCTTTGGAATTATATTGGCATGACTTGCAGAGGTTGGAAATGAGCAGACATGCTCCCAAAACTGTTTGATTCCCTCCACTAGGGATTTCTGGGGCATTTTAGGGAAAATTTCTCAACTTTAGCATACTATGATTTATTTATTTCTAGACACTGTTAGCTATGTTTTTCTGCATATAAGATATTTGAGACTTATACTTGGAGCTGATGATGAACAGTGGGACTAGGAGTTTAAAAGAAAACAGGCAATTTTGGAGAGGAGGATATTGCTAATGAAAGAACGAGTTTCCATTTTTGCATCCCTTGGAAAAAAAAAAATGGTAATAGAAACCAGTAGTGTGCTTGGAAACATGTGTGACTGGAGCTGTAAAACTTTTCCAGGGTTGTGCTCAAGGAGGTGAGCAGTTTATAAGCTAGAAAAAAGCGTAGACCCTGAGACAGCCCTGTGGGCTGCCTGTGGCTGTTAGTAGCTGAGAGTAAGGACTGCTCGGTGCCCTGTGCTGGATGCGTGATCTGCGCAGGCTGCGTGCGCGAGAAGTAGAACAGCCGCTCTCCGAGAGCTTAGTTAGAGCGGGCAAGTAATTTACCCAACAGCAAGGTCTGCGAAATCACGCCTGCCTTTAAGCCTGTTGATTTCCAGTGGCGCCATTCATAAGCATATGCGTAGTTTTTGTAAAAAGTACAGCCAAATTGTTCTTTCTACTTATTTCACGACAACTTTGACATACGACTTTTTTTTTTCAACAGAGATCGATAAACTGTTGACTTACTATTTTAAGCAGATTAGATGAGGTGATGGGAGGAAGTATCTTAAATATACTCATGTACAGAAAATAGATGGCTGCTTTTACAAGAATGAAAAGCAGGTACCCTTACTACACTTTTTATAGTATCCTGCGTAAGGTTTTATTTAATATCTTACCATAGATTTTTATTGTCATCTTTCTTTATCAGGTAAAACCAGATTCTCCTTCATCCTGGTTGCTTTTATTATTTCAGCTCTCCATAATCTTTGTTCTAGGAATGCAGAGTAGGTGGGACTCAGTGGCCGGTTGTGCTAACATTGCAACTTGATCTTATGTAGAAACTGTATTGAATTTTATTTGGAAGAAGAGCCATTTGACCAAAACATACACGTTTTTTACATACACATGAATTTCGGTGTGAAACCTTTGATTATAACTCATAAATATGCTGAAAATCCTTCTGTTGAAGGATGCGGGCTAAATTTTTACCTTGGCTAGAACAAATGGCAAAAAAAGACATCTTTCAGTGTTTATACGCATTTTTAAATGAAACTTTATTTTTATTTTAAAATGTTACTATTGTGATACATTAAAGTAAATTTGGTTTCAGTATAATTTTTGATACAATTTTACCTAATTTCAAGTTGAAATACATACTTGTTAGCAACTAGAAATCTTGCCTTATGTTTAGCCTGAATCACAGAATGGTGGGGGTTGGAAGGGACCTCTGGAGATCATCTAGTCCAACCCCCCTGCCAGAGCAGGGTCACCCAGCGCAGGCTGCACAGGGCTGCGTCCAGGCAGGTTTTGAGTATCTCCAGAGAAGGAGACTCCACACCCTCCCTGGGCAGCCTGTGCCAGGGCTCTGTCACCCTCACTGTGAAGAAGTTTTTCCCTGTGTTCAGGCGGAACTTCCCATGTTCCAGTTTGTGCCCGTTGCCCCTTCTCCTGTCGCTGGGCACCACTGAGAAGAGTCTGGCCCCATCTTCTTGACACCCGCCCTTGAGATATTGATAAGCGTTGATGAGGTCCCCTCTCAGTCTTCTCTTCCTCAGGCTGAACAGCCTCAGCTCCCTCAGCCTTTCCCCACAGGAGAGATGCTCCAGTGGCTTCATCATCTTTGTGGCCCTCCGCTGGGCTCTCTCCAGTAGTTCCTCGTCTCTCTTGAACTGGGGAGGAGAAACGAAACATAACTTTTGGTCCAAACCATTTTTTGATTTAAGTCTGGATTAAGAAATGTTCTGGGTTTTTGCTCTTCTGCCATTATACCTGCTGTGTTCAATGTTATGCCCAGGAGCATATAAGCAAAAGATGGGGGGGGGTTTGTTTGGTTGGTTTTGGTTCTTTTTGTTGTTAGACTTGGCTCACTCTTGAGCCACTATTGTTGATATTCCGTTTACTTCTAAACCAGACCAAAGGCACATTTTTGTTGAAATCAGGATAATTTTATTTTGACAATTTATGGAAAAATGAGCACAAATGTATTTTTTTAATCGATTATAACATTTGGCTTATGTTTTCACCAAACACTTCAATGCAATTACATGTAAATGTGTAAAATGAAGATTTATAAATGATTAATATTTTCTATTACAAGAACTTTTTCTGTGTAGATAGTAAAATGTTTCTCTGTTTTTTAAACTGGATTTTTCCACTATAGGGATAAACTAGGGAGTTGAAGTCCCTTGACAGAAGGGAAGCAGTCTCTTATGTAATCTTTATGGAGATCAGATACAGTCTGAAGAAGGTCAGATTTTACACACGCGCAGCCAAATCTTCAGCATGACTTAGCATGGCAGATACTGGAGTCTTCCCCCAAAATAAATTGAAATACCTAATGAGATCTGAGCTCTTCTGAAAATCTGAAGTATGATGCTTCTAAAAGCATTTCTTTCTCTGCTTGTGCAACAGTAATTTCATCTTCTCTAACAAGGTCCAAAACATCCAACGTTTTCCTTGTATCATATCGTCAGAGGTGTGCGTTGCCAGTACTTGTCGGTACCACCTTGCCGTAGCTGTCTCTGAGCCGCAGTGGAGGAATGAGGACGGCTTAACCTGTGTATCGCTGCCTCTCGCTGGCTGTGCCGCTTTGCATTTGCTGCTGCTGAGCTCCAGTGCTGAACCTTTCCAGACTCACTTACTGAAATGAATTTTGTTCTTATGGTGTTTCAAATTGAATAGGGACCTCTGAATGTAACTCCTTGAGGAGTAAGCATTAGTAATCCACCTGGCTGAGAATTTGAACTACGGGTTATCTGTTGGTATTGGGTGCTCAACAATTTTCATCCTGCTGTATTGGATCTTTCTTTCTGTTTTTGATCTAAATAACTATGTAGCCACAGGAGAATGTTTACATTAACGCTTCCCATCTTAAATTCCCATATCTGCTCTGAAACAATGCCTCTTTAACAAATAAAGGAACTGTGAAACATATGGTTAACGGTTTGTCGCATGTAATGGTTTTGGAAGCTGCAGATGCGGTACCAGGCAGGAGAGAGCGAAATGGCAGTAGACGTGCTGTAGCTTGATCTTGGAAACAGTTGGGATCAATGTAGCAAATGTATTGGGTAGGTGGTCAAACTAGTGTAGCCTAAGCTACGCGTTTAGGTTATAAGGTTCTGAGGAATAGCCCTTTGTACGACAAGAGAGAGAATCTTAAAACGTGTGAATCCCTTCTGAGGTGTCTAAGTGTGGCAGCATGAATGCTGACTCTCAAGATTCGGGATCTTTACTAACTCTCCCCTTGAGTGCTATGATTTCAAAAAAATAATGATAAGCCAGGTTTGATGTATGCATTCTTAATGGCTAAAGAATAGAAGAGAGATCAAACAATCTCACTTTCTTCACAAAACAAGGAAAATTTTCTTATAGCTGAAGTCGGGTAGCATGGCGAGTTGTCTTGTTTGTATTAGTAATTGTAGAAATTAATCAGTTTATTGTGCTCCTGTTGTTATGCCTGCAAGCGTATGTGGAAGAACGTGTTATACATTGCAATCTAGTAAATGAAAAGTGTTGCAGAAGGATCGACAGGAAAGGAATCATGAGGGACTTGAAGCTTTACCTGTTGCACACTTACACTCGGAGCACACACTGCAATCGGGTTTTAGGCCTGAGCTCATTTTCCATTCCCCCAGTATGCTATAAAGGCTGCAGTGCACGCTCTGCTCTTAAACCTATGTGTGCAGCTCTTACTAAAGTCGGAGGCATTATTTGGCTCAAGATGTTTCAGCAGGATTATTTTAACCTCAGAGAAGTTCTGGATTTAGCTTGCAAGGATGAAGGAAACCAAAAAATGGAAAGTTTTAGAAAATGGTTAGGGCTTCTTATGTTCTTAATCAGCCGAATGCTGCATATGGTGACTAATGCTTTTGATTTTTGGCTTTACCCTTTTCTCGCTGTTTCTTATAATATTACAGGCAAGCAGAGGGAACAGAATATTTCTAAAAATCACTGTTCTGTATCTTTTTAGATGCTGCTTGAAAATTATTCTTGCTGAAAATTTTAAAATTGCTTTTACAAACCTTTATTTCCTAAACTCTGTGTTTTAACAATTAAGAAATTCTGAAGCAAAGAACACCTTGGAATGCAATCACTTTGGAGTAGGTAGAAGACAAAAACATCCGAAGTATCTTCAGACTAAATTCTCTACTCATGGCTGCAAATATTTTTGTAATTTAAGAAGTGTGGTTAAGCCAGAGTATTTTAAATATTATTCAGCTGTGATTAAGTGTTGCTTTTACATATGGCATCTAATTGTGATTTTTTTTTTAATATATTTTTTTCCCCTAGTTGCTTTGGAGATAAAGCCATTCAGTACCATTTACATACTAAAAGTCATGTCTCAATGCAACCTGATGAAAATGTCTCAAGATTATGTATAGCTCTTTAGTAGTAAAGGTTAGAAATCTGTTTGTTTCAGCCTACCAAACATAACCTATCCTGTTCCCCACCTTAACATTTGACATACCACCTCCTACCACAGGTTAGAAATTTTCTATTAACAAAGAGATGTCCTTTCAGCTCTAAAAACTTTTTAACTCCTCATATTTCCTAATTGGTTTGCTTTACAATAATGTATGATTTATGAACTTCAGTTTTCTGTGTTTCCTTTCATTGCTATGTCCCTCTAAGGCTTTGGTAGAACTTGATGTAGAACTGGGTATGCTATCGAGTATGTAGCGTGTGTGGACAACAGAAAAGGAAAATATAAATATAACTGTAGCTCGTTGAGGCTTAGGTGTCTTGTAAAGAAGAGTTGCAGCAAGGTTGAGGGAGAGGTTGTTAATATCACAAAGCCTTTTATCCCGATCTTGCCCTGTTTCTCAGTCTTTTGTGTTGCTCCAACTAGTGTTTCAACCTAGCTGAAACGTACTTCCTTGTAAAACAAAACCACATCAGCCACACGAGTTAATTTCTTTGTCAATGTTGCCTGCCTGAGGGTAGTGGCACCAAACATGACCTATGAAATACATCAGCTTTTTAGCTACATGGTAGGTCCAGGAGATCATTCTGGGGAGAAGCCAGTGAATATCTGTGAAGTGTCAAGGATGCACTGGAGAGTGAAAGAATATCAAGACATGTGACAAAATTGCAATATGTGAACCTGAATTCCCCCTCTTTGGCTCACAGTTGACTCCAAGCTGACAGAAGTTTCATGACAAAAGCTTCTATGGGGAAACCAGTGCTAAAAGAAATAGCTCAGATGCTAAAGAACTAAGAGGGCAAATAGATGCAAAGGAAAAAGAACGGTCCCAACATAAGGATCTAGTAAATTTTCAAAATATTTTCATAATATCTCCATGATCATTAACTGTCAAGTATTGTAAACACGAGCTGTTGACTACTGAGCATTTTCAAAATCTGCCCAATTCAGTTTAGGTGCTCCAATCAAGTCCTTTGAAAATCCGCTCCTATCTGTGGGATCTAAAAAAGCTACCCATAGCTTACAAAAGATGTCCCACTCAAAGGAGTAAGCGCTGTCATGTTATTCGTGTGCCAGTGGGTTTGCATGTGAGAAAGTCTAGGTAGAATTTGATTCTGCCTTTGTTTAAAAAAAGAAATTAGAAATTATGAAAAATATATAGTCAAATGCATCTGTGAGCTTTCTGAAAAACAAACACTATCTTCTTTCTCACACCTCAGAGGAGCAATGTAAATGTGCTCAAATGTTTACATTTTAAATTACCACCTTTCACAATGAACAGTGCGAGACAAAAATGGCTCTGTTTCAAGTAATTAAAAAAAATCTTTGCCCTTTTTAAAGTAAAGAAACTACATGAATTCATGTTTTTCAAACTGAACTCGGAAGTACTTGCTCTGCACAGTACTTCCTACGCACTCTAGGTGAGACAGACCTGCTGTATGGAGGTTTGGGTTATATTTGCAGTTGCAGAATCAGAGGCCTCAGCTGCAGCTGATTTCTCAAAAATGTTACGAGTCGATGTCATTGCTGTTCTAGCTTGACCGAATAGTCCACTGCTACTTCAAGAAAGAAACAAGTTATTCTACTTGACAACAGTGTAGTAGTAGTATTTTTTTCTTGTTTGCCCTTTCCCTTTGTACTTTGAAATAGAAATATTTTAAATACTTTGTTTATTTGATTGTTCAAATTCTGAGATGCTGGGTTGTGTAAATGGAATTTTAAAAGCTCAAAAATTATTGGGTTTCTTTTCCCTCTTCAGACCACACACACACACCCCCCAAAGCGAGTCTGAAATCTGAGAGTTAAGTTTCTCTGAGCTGGCAGTAATCTGTAAGACAGCTTCTTCAGCAGCTCCGTTATCTTTGTGATGTAAACCGTAATTTCAAACTACCTGCCTGTTGAATGAACAAGAACAGGCTTCCTACCACGCCGGTGTAATGCTAAGCAGAGCATAGAAAAAACATAACATTGCTGATTTAACAGTAAAGAATGTACAAACAAAAGGCAAGTATCTCGAAGTACGTGAGTACGTGTACTCGCTCCAAGCAGGGAGTTACTGCTATGATGGAAGGTCTGAATCGTTGCTAGAGTTGATGGGTGCTATCAGCGCGGCGGCAGTCTTGTCCACAGCTTGGAGTATAGTGCCAAAACGCTGTGCTGCTTGTAAGTCTGTGTGCTTCCTGGAGGCTACCAGTTGTCTATCAGTTCCTCAGGAACTCTGAAATAATATTGTCACTTGCTCTGTAAACAAGTGGCACAATCATTTTATCTGGCTCTGTGTGTGTCAAAACACACTTGAGGTTTCCCTGGTACATGTGCAATTTTTGCAATGTCTAAAGATCCTATTGCTAAAATAGAAGAGTCTTGTTTTACAGTATTTTAAGGATACTTAAATGTTAAGCAGTTAATAAGAAAAAGACATGTTGGATCGGAATGTTAAGGGAAGGAATTAGAAATTTTTTTGCTGTACCCCCCCACTACTGTGTGGTGGTGTGTGTTGGTTGGTTGGTTGGGGGTTTTTTGGTTTGTTTTTTTGGGGTTTTGGTGTGTTTGGTTTTTTTATTTTAAATACCTATTCTAAGCCTACATTCCTCAGCCAGGGAAACGTTTGTCAAATAAATTATTCCTTGAACACGTTTGTTACACATAGAGAAGTGTTTAAATTGGTTGTTCTCTCTATGGAATTAATAGACGCTGATGTTCAGTCCAGTCAAGATTGTATTGGCTATTCAGTGTCTTAAGATACTCCAGATCATTATTTTGTTTTCATTTCCAAGAAGAGAGTCAAAGAACTAGACGAGGACAGAGAATAATTTGGGGTTTTTGTTTGATTTTGGTGTGATTTGGTTTTTTTGGTGTGTGTTGGTTTTGGTTTTGTTGTTGTTTGTGTTTTGGTGCGTGTGGTGTGTTTTTGTTTTGTGTGTGTGGTGGGTTTTTTTTTTTTACCTGCCAGTGTGAAACTAATATGTTTGAAGATGGGTCCATTTAGACTCTATTTTGGGAACAAAGATGAGGTGGTTGTTTGACCGTGATTTCCAGGGTGAGAAATCTCCCGAAGTTTCATCGCTGCGTGTAGTGCGTGCAGCTACAATGCAGTCCTTAGGCATTGTGTAAGTATTGTTTTCTGTTGAATTAGTTATGTTCTGTATTGTCACTCAGCCCGCAAATGAAGCTCTGGCCTACCTTCCCGTGAGGAGGTCAGCACTTTGCTGTTGTCTCCTAGAAGCTGAATGTTCTTGTACACTGTTATCTCAGCATGTTCCTCCAGCAGGGCTCATACTATGCGCGTCGGTTGTAAGAAACAGTTGTTTGTATTCCTTGCACAGCAGCTTTCACTATGCCAGCCTGCAAAGGACAAAATTACAAATGATTGCAAATGAGGCAATTAAGTTTGCGCCCCATAAGAAAAGTAAGGTACGGAGCTGGAAGAATACAGCTTACTTACATGTTACAAAGTGTGCTTTCCGCGGACGTTGCTCAAAAATGAGAAATTTCCAACTTGCTCTTATGGATAGTCTGTAGAATGACTTCTGAGTGGCAGTAAAGCGGTACGTGCCTTCCAGACTCATTTCAGGTTGCACTTCAATTAATTTTTGGCTAACCATCTATAGTTTGTTGTTTACTTTGTTATTATTAGAGAAGGTTTTCTCCCAGCAAACATTTAATTTGTGCCATCCACCACACTTTGCAGCTGGGAAAGCCATTATAAATAATGATAGTGGCTTTTCAGTATACCACTTAAAATTTTCAGCAGCATGCCAGAATTTTAACCTTTAGATGTAACACTGTAATGATATGTCATCCCTAAATAATGAAATGCCAACTGCCTACTGAAAGTAGTATACACCTATTTTCAGCCTGAAAATCATAATTAGTCCTTACAGTAGCTTAACTTTCTCAGCAGAAGTGCTGTCCAGGCTAGTGTTATGGTTGTGAGCAGGACAGCAGTGATAGGAGAAACAGGGTCCCTATAATCAACGTAAAAAAACCAAGCAGAACAACTGCCTCGTTGAGAACTTTTTAATTTAAGACAAAACAAACTTGGTTACAAACATTTTAAATGTTCCTTGTTGCCAGTTGTTAGCTTCCAAACATGCTATGGTTCCCAAGTGGCTTTTATTTTCAGGCAGAAAATGCATAGTAAAGATGTTTTAATTGAACAATGGGTCAATAATAAAATAATTTAAAAATTTACTTTGGCAGTACTAGCAACTTCTGAATGTTTGATGTCCCTGCATATAATCAATGTAGCTTCTAAAAACTGTACTTTTTTTTTTTGTAAGCACAGTTTTAAGTTGTTTTCAAGTTCCTGTAGAAGATTATCTTTAGAAAAAAAGGCTTTTAAACACAAGTTTCTTGCCGCTATGGTCTTAATCTTGAAGTATATGAAACAAAAGTTACCAGAATAATTAGAACCCCACTTAATTTCACTGACAAGTCTTTCCTTCCTTTTTCTAAGAACCTCTCTTCTATGCCTTCGTGTTGTGTAATCTATGAACAACAGGTTAGTGTGTCCTTAACAAATTGAAGTGTATGCTTCAAAGTTTTCCCATTCCTAAGGCAAGAGGCTTTCTCTTTTTACTGTCTAGAAATGGCATCCTTGGGGCAGAATAAATATTGTGAATTTCTTTGTTTACATGTGGCAAGTGGTCTTGTGATTACTTAATACGGGGGGGGACACCTTTATTTTGTTGTATGAAGATGTTCACAACTTTCTTGCACCCTTAGACCAATCTATGCGCTGCAATCGCAAATACAGTTACGTAATAAAGCTGTAATATGTTTTATCTTTTGAGTTCAGAAACACTTTACTAAAAGCTTTAATTTTCTCTGGCTTTATAGGAAAAAATAATGCACTTTTGTTGCTTACTATACATTTAGGCTATTTTTTTTTAGACTTGAACAACTGCTGGTTTTTTGCTGTTCTCTGAAATTTCTCATTTTCAAGTGTCTCATTACATTTTTTTTTTTTTTTTTTCCCTTGGTAGATCAAATAATCAGATGCAGGACTAACACGATGCATGTTTAGATTCCGTTGGGGCTGTGCAGTGGGTATGTACTTTAATGACAGGACTATTAACATATCCAGAGTCATCACGGTTTCAGTCGTTGCTTCACATGTCAATGATGTCTGGCTGCAATGTGCCCTGTCACTGGGTCCTGCAAGAAATGAAAAGTTATTGATCTTGTTTACCACAGTGTGTCTTTAAGAAGAGGCCTGCATTTCTCTGCAAAATTATGCTAGTTGCCAAGCCTGTTGGCTAAAGTAGGATTAAATATATAAATATCTATAAGTCACTGCTCTAGCCAGAAGTTATTAGGGAGATAGTAGGTGAATGGTGTTAACTTAAAAAGGGTAAAGTCTTTATCCCCTAACTGGCTGGGCTCTGTTTGCTTCAAGGAAAAATCATTATATTGACTTTTTTTTTTTTTAAGAAAGTAGATAGAAAATTTGGATTTATGTTGCAGTCTTTCAACATTTTGGTTTTCCAGAGCAGTTTGTTACATCTCTCACCCACTTGTGGGGAGAGAATGAGCAAACGGAGGTGCTTTCTGCAACCTCTTGATGTGTTCAGGAGCTGATCAGCTGATGAGCAACACTACAGAAGAATTTAGAAACTGAAGAATAATAAAACAAGTGGAGTGAAGCCAACCAGTGTATAATAACCTAAACTGAACTTGATTAGGAACCAGTACAAACATCTTTTGGAAGAATTCTTTTTTAGCATCTTTAAATAGCAATTTTACTGTTAATCTGAAAAAAAAAAAAAGCAAATCCAGTAGCGTGGCTTCCCCTCTTAAACATTAGAGCATTGATTTAATATTCCTTTACAACACATAGTGCTATCTCTTCAAGCAAACAGCCTGCATGAAGGATGCTAATGGGGGCTGGCTGAATTTTTTTCATTAAATTTATCCCAATTCCTTCAATAACAATTTTAAAGTATTTTGATCCTGAAATATTTATACAATGCCTTATGTTCCCCTTCATAGTGACCTCCTGGTGTTACCTAATGTGCCAAAGTTTTCCTACAGGCATGATTCCCCCCTCACCAAGAGGAAGAATATGGTGTGTTACTAAAAGGTCCTCAGGAAGGTTGCCTAGCAGTATGTCAGAATGAAGATAGGTTGCCTTTCATATGTATTTGCTTGATTTTAATACTTTGACTGCAGTTTTAAAATAATGCTTTTGGATGTGGACGACAGCTACAAATGTCTATATTTAATCTCATTCGTATGTCTAAATTATCAATTATACTGTCCTGTTGTGTCATAAGTAGTTACTCAATTAAATGTTTCTCAGAAAGCGCTTGGGATCTATTCCAAGACTTGTCCTTCTTGGTGCACAGTGGAAAGATAAACCTTCTGGTGAGTAGGAAGTCAACCTGCTGTTGACTTTAGCTCTCTTTTCAGTCTTGGGTAAAATAACTTTCTTCCACTTTATTTACCTTGAATATCATATTGCTTTTATACATGTCCTCAAAGATTATCTGGGCTATCTCCGTGCTGTACAGGTGGTTGTACCATGGTGCATGCCAAACCCAATGAAAGTCAACGGGATCCCTTCTGGTTTTGCAATTTCTTTGGAGGTTTGTAGAAAAGTTTCTGGTTTTGAGCATTTTCTAAAAGCTCAAGAATGCTATGATAATAGCTTAAAAATCTTTTATAAGAACCAGAAATATACTTTATAAGTCTAATTTATGCGGTTCATACAATTAGATAAGAGTAGTATATTATACAGTAAAATTATATGGGATATGATTTATGGCTACAAATGTAAGGCAGATTACACAAAGCAGAGTAAGACAAACATACTGCTCAAATATCTATAGCACAGTTGAGATTCTATATTACCGTAGGTAAAGTGATCAGCAGGGATTATATAAAGTCAATGGCAAGGCAGTCACAGAAGTAAGAGTAGCCCATAGGATGCGAGCAGGAAACGCGGCCGAATGAGGGGACGCTTAGCAGTGCAATCTTGTGTTTCTCAGTTTGCCGTTAAGTAAGCGGAATGAGAGGTCTCAGAGTTATTAGCTTTCCTGCAGAAACTGGATAACTAACTCAGGCTAGAGTACGGAAATATTCGTAAGTACTTGACTCCAATTAGAAACTGTAGCGATTGAATAAGTAACAGATCAGCATCTGGATGAGTGTTCTCATGGCATTAGCAGTAATTTGTCAGGCAAAGGTGAGATTGCAGCAGGTTGTCATCTGTGACTTTTGGAAATGAAATTGTCAATATTGGATCCTGAAAGAGTTTATGAGGATTAAAGGACCTATTGTCACGTTCTTAAAAAATTCAGCCTTTTGAGAAAATTGGTTACTAATTATTTCAATAATATGCAATATTCTGTTGTTAGCTGAACTCAATAATAACTTCATAAGTTTCAAAATGACAGGTGTTTTAAATGTTTTTGTAGTAAAAAGGCCCAAATTAACTGAAGCTGTAAAAGCCATATGCTTCAAATTTGAAACTGCTCTGTTGACTCTTGAGACTATGAAATCTGTGTAGATCAGTCACGACCACATGAAACTTTCATTTTTATTTGGTAGGCTGATTAAATCCTCCATTTCACCCACTGAAACAAGACTGGAGAATGACACTAGGTTTTTACGTTTCTTTTAGTATTGCTCTCTATTAAAACTGTCTTTGTATAAAACATTTTACATGACATCTTCAGATAGCATAAATGGTAGAGCTAGACCATCGTGAGAGTGTAATATTGATTACTTGAAGCTCCAGATCACTTATTGCCACGTATGTACGAAAAGAATTAAGAAAGGGTGGAAGGCCCGAATGCCATCGCACATAGGCAAAGCGCCCGTTCCCACATGCGGTGGTGCTGTTGGAAGCAGAGTTTTCTGTGGTGACATAAGGACTGCGGTTTCTGTGGTGGTTGGTGACAAGACATGGTGGCCGTTAAGGCAACGCGTTGCCACTACTTGGACTCCAGCTATGTCCAACTTGTAGTCTGTTGTATCAAATCTGTCTGGATAATATGGTTCTCCTTCTCCGATTTTGGTGCTTTCAGGGTTGTTTCTTGTTTGTTTTTTTCCCTCGCTGCCACGCAGCGTTTTGCCATTCTCAAGCCTCTTTCCCCAGAGGTGCTGCGGGGCTCAGCTGTGCCCTGTGCTGGGGCCGTTGCGGAACCGGCTGGAACCGGCCGTGTCCGGCATGGGGCAGCCCCGCCCTCTCCTCACAGAGGCCCTGCAGCCCCACGGCCGACGCCTGGGCACGGGCACCCCGTACAGCCCCGTGGGGCGCAGGGGTTCGGCATCGAACTACCTCAGTGGCAGCGTGCGTAGTCTGGCAGGGACCTCGTGAAGTGGCACAATATATTTCTGGCTTCTAAAGATGATGTTCATACCTGTAGACAACTGTACTTGTGACTTTTCTTGCCTTATGCTGAACGTGTCACGTATCCTACAAAAACGTGTAGGTGTTGGAGCCCATTGGGTAAATTCGGTGAGCTGTGTGCAAATTAACTTTTTCTGTGTTTTGTGGGGTTTTTTTTAAATGAATTGTTCAGTAACACACATTTGAAGGTTCTTGTTTATGTTTGTAAATCTTCCCTTCTCGTGCCAGCTCCTCTGAACTTGTGCCCCCTCTCCCTTTCGTGCGGGTGTGGGCTCCCTGGGAGCAGACCGGCCGCGTTACAGCAGGGCATCAAAGCACACTGGAGTCGCGATGCTTGTCTGTCTCTATTCTGGGATTGCTCCTTCTGCGGTTCAGGTTTTCTGGTTGGTTGGTTTTTTCTATGTTATCTCCTTACATTTTGCATGCAATATGTTACACTTTCACCAGACAGCTGAGGGTACTTCACCACTGTATAACTATGCTTGACATTTAATTTAAAATCAAAGATACCACTCTGTAATAGTTTGTTAAGCTGTGCCTCAGTCCCAAGTAACGTAAATAACCTTCTTTTCAGCGAAAGAGGCAATTCATTGCTTTGGCTATATATTCAGGATGATTTTGTCTTGGAATAGAAGAGCTGAAAGGTTAGGTGCTGTTCTCCATCACCTAAACAAACTCAAATTGAAGTCCCATAATTTGCATGAGTTGTCAGCATGAAACTAATTTCAATTCAAATATTTTCATTTCTTACTGGCACGTAAGCTCTGTAAAAGGCGAATATGTGAGTAAATCTGGAATTCTCTATTATCCAGTATGTGTAATTGTGTGGAGAGGAGGTGGTGGGTATGTAAATACTTAATAACTTGCATGGCCTTATATTTTTAAAGGGTAAGGACAAGGAAGCAAGGTGAAAACAGTTAAATATATGTTTACACCAAAGGGGGTGTGTGGTTTTGTTTTTTTTTTTTTTTGAAGATGCAAACTAAGGGCCAGGTCTTGCAATGTTGATTTCGGCTCACTGGCTTGAATGTTTGTTGGAACTGGAGCTTTTCATGCAGTTTGTTTGGGTTTCTTTAGTCAAATAAAAGAGTCAAAAAAATGTTTCAGTTTCATGAAAAAAAAATCTATTTGCGTGGAACATACCTACAAACTTGTCAACATTTTGTAGCCAAACATCTACACTTATAATGTAGGATGTTGCATAATCCCAGTTCAGTTGTTTGTTCCAGGATGGACAAAAACCTGAGAAACCTCAGGTTTTCTTGTTCCCAGCTGTGGAGCAGTTGGCCCATAGTGATTCTCTGTCACTTATCCCTGTATAAGTTTTCCTGTGATCCTAAGAAGTGTTCCTGGAAAATGTTTCACTCAAAACTAAGAAAAATGCACCTGAAGTTTCGGTTCTGTCAAAACAGTGCTGAATATCAGAGGAAAGCTATGAAAGTTATGACAAAATTTCCAGACATATCTAGGATAACAAATCATAAAACTGTTTCCAGGGTTTCATTCATTTGAAACATTCTCTTTGACAATACCTAAACCAAAACACAGTGCTGATACATCCACAACATCTCTTGTCGTACAAGTGTATACAAAGACGTTTGAAAGTGTCAAGGGCATCGTGGAGTTGTACTTTAAAAAGAAGATCGAAATCTACAGTATACGTGACTTGATGTGATCTGAGTAAGAAATGAGAAGGGTGGTTGTACTGCTGAACCATAATGTCACTAAAGCCCGTTGCTTGCTTTCTCTTTGTGCAGAGGATGATGCTGTCAGTAGGGGTGGTCTGGGCAGTCTGCCTGTAGCACAGACTCTTGGCGATACAGAAGCAATGAGGATGTGTCTTTGGGAAGTTGAAATCTGTCCCAGTGTTTGCACGTTTATTGTTAATTATGAAGCAACTTAACATGTTCTGGTAACATCTAAGGGCAGTGAATGCTTTAAACCATAACCTATGCTTTAAAGGCACAATGTCCGTTTCAGAACTAGGGAACTGTTACATCTTAAAACATGTATACCATTACAAACCTTGCTGGAGTGAGGGAAGCTTAGTTTCACTTACTGCAGGCTCTCTGACACCTGTTGTGAGTGATGTGTTCTGCCTTGAAGGTGATTAATAGCAATCAAGACTCATAAGATCTCATTATAATCTTCTGTGAGGGGGCAGTCACTTCTGAAGCTATTGCAATTTCAACACTGAACTCATGTTTAAAGCATAAACTAGTAAATTTTCAAGGCTCTAATATTTAATGCTAGAAATGGCTGTAGTGCTTTATCTCTAGGGAGATGAGATGTGCTTGCTGTTCTCCAAGGTCTGTATGTTATACGTAACATAGCTAAAGTTTATTGAAGAGCAAGCTATTTCTGGAAGGATTGGTTTGGTCTGAAGTGAGGAGACAGAACTGCCATGAATGGTGATTTATGTAAGATGTTGCTGCCCTAGGGATAATAGTTTGGATTTGGGGAGTGAGAGGAAGGGGTGTTTAGGTTTTGTTAGGAGAGCAAGTATGAGAGCGCTTTGCTTCTTCCTCTGAGATGGTCAAGTAAGACCAGGGAATGGTGCTCAGGTTACATTACCCAGGGTCATAAGAAGCCTTTCTTGCTAGCTCCACCTTGTTTTGTTTTGTGTGGGTTTGTTGTGTGTGTGTGTGGTGTGTTTTTTTTTTTTTTTTAAAAAGCCCAGGAATTGTCAGGACTTGCTGATGGCAGCTTCCCTGCTTTTTGTGAAGCTTTGCTGTACGGGTTATAGGGCTGCAACAGAACCTCAGCTTGTCCAGAAAAGGTACCTGCCCCTGCTGGGGAAATGTGCCTCAGCTCAAGTTTGACTGAAAGTGTAATGAAGTTCGTTTTGCCATCTCAACTGGCTACTGGGGCCAAAGCTACCTATAACATATTCTTGAAAGTTCCCCCCCCCCCCCAAGTTTTAGGGTTTGGGGGGGGGGGAGTGGGTACAGGATGACTTTTGGTTAGAAAACAGAAATCTGCTTTCTAAATGACTGATGGCATCTGAGTAAGAGAAACTGGAGTTCTGTGAAACATTTCCAGAAGTTCTTGTTGCGCTTTACCTTGTTTTGAGGCTTTATTGCAAACTTTTTTTTTTTGATTAGAAATTATGTAGGGATTATAGCTTTGAAACCAATTGAGACTAATGTTATATGGTGTTTCAGTTTGAAATATCCAGAAATATCTGGATGAGAAATGGTGGGATCTGGTAATTCAAGATCCTGGGGAAAAAAAAAAGAGACTAAAACTTCACATAGTTGCATCTCTGTTTAAAGAGAGAATTTCAAGGTTGTGATTGGAGTGAGGTCTTCAAATAATGGTAGTTAAATAAACTGGCATGCACTTGGGGATACAGTACTAAAAAGTTCAGATTTTAGGCTTAAAGGTCAAATATACTGTGTAAAACGAAGCAAAATCGTTTATATGAGAATAGATGAAGTATCTACTTACAGCTTTCTAGAACAGGCCACTACATATTTTTTAATTGTGGCTGGTCAATAGTTACTTAATATGATTAATCACCACAAACCTTTAACAGCTTCCTGCTAATGAATGGAGATCGTTAATGCTCATTTCTCTAACTTCTCTCGCCCCCCCTTGCTCTGTAAGAATGACTTCCTTTGTATTGCCATAGGAAGCCTTCAGAGGCCTTCAGGAAATGATTCTTGACTGCAAAGCTCGTGCCTACAGTAACAAAGTGACCTCATAGCCATGCATATGAAAAGAATGCTATTTTTCACAGCAATTAATTTACTCACACCTGATGGTGATTTATGGAAAATCACTATGAAAAAACCTACCCAGGATATTTGCAGCAGTTGACATCATCATTCTCATTCTCTACTGAATCAACAGACAAAACTTTTCCAATCTCTCCTTTTCTTAATGAAGTAATCCCCCCTCCAACATTGCTTCCCCTCCGCACGCCTGCACTAGTGGGCTTTTGTCCTTTTTCCCCACTCAAAAAAACAGTGGCAGAATTTTGAGTAGCATTTGGATAAATCTTGGAGATAGACTCGCTCATTTTCACATTAATTTTCATAATTTTATCTCTCTCCCTTTTTTGGCCTGTCAGAGACTATAGAAATACAACAACTTCTAGCAAGATTATCTGGCATTAGCCCAATAGGAGATCTCATGGGAGCAGTTTTTCCTCTATTACATTAAGTGCTCTTTGCTACTTCAGGAGATGTGGAAGCACAGATAAATTCCTTGTAGGTTCTCATTATCGAACACATCTAATGACTGCAAGCACCTAATTTCTGTTAATGAAAACATCCAGATTTTTTTAGAAGGCTTTGAAAATATGACTCTCTGACATCAGCTGTGCTTCTTCTGACATCAGGATACGTGAGGATTCATCAGAGGATTCTCCTGTTGCTATCTTTGACTTATTTCAGGCATGGCTAACTTCAGACTGGTGTAATGCGTTGACATGTACATCGTAGGGAGAATGAATCTTTCTGTAATTTCTTGGGAATTCTGTTATGCTGTCTTAAATGAAGACTTTAGAATTCCACAACAGTATATAAAAAAAGAAAAGTTTCTTACATGAGTAACTGTCTGCATGTAAAACAAGCCAGGAGATTTTACTGCTGTGTGCAGAATATTAGCTATGTTATGAAGTATTGAAAAATAGGATTCTTCTGGCTGCTCTTCCACTTGGAAGTGCTAGTGGACACTCAGGCTTAATTGGAAAAGAAAAACATCTTGGGAATAGTGTTTGGGGTGTGATTTGGTTATTAAGTCAAGCTTGCCAAATTATTTTGTTGGATTTGTGCTAAAATCTGATGTTTTAGAATGGGTTGGTATGACTAAGTAAAATGCAAGTGCCTAAATAAAAACACTTGGTGGTTGTAAGACAAAATTGAAGGAGTGAGTGGCAGTTTAGTGCTGATGTCCTGAAGGATCAGAGCACGAATGCTCCAGTTAGTAGCCCACGTAACACCAACAGGTACTTGGCCTTGTGTCTTTCTCACATGAGACATTTCCTCTCGTCCTGCAGTGCACTGTTATATGAATGAGATGGGTTACTTGTTTTGTATGTAAAAATTTGTAATGTTTTTATCAGCTCTGTGTCCCATTTGGTAATTCCTGTTAGAATATCTGGAGACAAAGAACTATATTTTTTGTAATGTATTTTCCAAGAGCTTTACAAAGTGAGCGATTGATGTGCATCAAGAAAGGACAGGCTGTATTACTAAATTAAGATGGCAATGAAGCTGTTTTTGAGAAGGGTAATACCTTGTTGATATTCACTATTCTGAAGGTAGATCTTCCATGATGTGAGCATTTTTCAAAGGGTTGCTCCCATCCCAACAATGTGAAAATCTTCAAAGGCGCTTCTTCATCAATATGCAAATCTTCAAAAGGGGAATTACACAATAACAAGAAAACTCTCAAAGGGAAAGCAGTTACCCAAAGATGTAAAAATCTTTGTCGGGGACAGCTCCTCTGTGATTTAAAAGTTCTTCAAAGTGGAAATCACCTCAAGCAATGCAAATTCTCTCAGTGCATGGCAAATCACCAAGTGAAACACTTCCATGTGTAATCTTTAAAGTGGCGGTAACTATTCACTTGAAAATATTTTAAAAATGGCATTTTTAAGAATTGGTGCTGTATGTTCAATCCCATTACTGTAGGATACCTTGAGGATGGCATAGCTTTTAAGTTTACCAGAGGACTTTTGGTTATATCTATATCAGAAGGAGATTGTGGTACCAAAGAGTACTTTCAGATGAGTGTTTTTTATTCAGCTCTTAATATGGGACGATGAACTGTTGCATACAGTTCATTTAGCAACTATTTGTCAATTCTTTTATATTTGCAACAGATATATTATTTGGGTTTATTTTAGAAGCAACAACTTTGCAGGGACCGAAAGTCTTGCTTGTATGACTACAAAAGGGACATCAGTGAGAGAATTCATGTTGTCTCCCTTTTGTCCCAAATGCTTGGTACTAGGATGCGTGGCCAGAGGCCGTGCTCAGCTGTGAGGGCCAGAGAGGCATCGTTGACTGGCAGGCATCTTACTATGTGTATTTTTGCATATGGAAGATTTTTAGTTTCCTAAATATTTGTTCCTAATAGCAGTAGTCAAAACAAATATTTTATTCCATAATTTTTGTTCTTACTAATCTGCAGTACCAAGTTTTTCTGGAAAAGCAGCACAACACGCTGATTCTTACTGCTGCTGCTTGCTTAGCACTCGGCCTGTTTTGAAGATTTTGGTTCTGTTAAGGACTGGGACCTCCTAAAGGGACAGCCCTTTGTTGTAGGACGGACGCGCTCTGTCACAAGAGCCTTTGTACAGGTGGCTCCTGGGTGCAATCCTGATTCCACTAAGGGAAGTGTAGTTCTGCCATTGACATCAATAAAACATGGTTCCTACCGTGTGGATTCATGTTGGTGTATGCTTTGTAAAGTGCCTAATGTGGTGTCCCCTATAAAGAAGGGGGCATCTTTAATTCGGGACTTGACAGCTGTTATTCTGGAACCCTATTTGCTGTGCCTACGCTGCAAGCCTGGTGCCTTCGCTAAACCGTGGTCGCATCAATCCTTGCAGGCATAAAAATAGTAATTTTAATACATGGTGTAAATAGTCTAATTGAGCAAGTATTACTTGGAGGGAAAGTTGTATTTATTTAACTGGCTTTTTGCTCACTTGTTGAACTTGGTTAATCATATTTTCAAAGAACAGTCCAAGCCTCTCAACTATAAGATGACTGCAACATATACCCCTTTATTTCAGTTTGATTTTTAAATATCACCCAGATGATTTGTGTTTGCTGTTAAGGCTATGCTGAAAGAATATAAAGGAAGTCATTATTCTAGTTCTATTTAAGCTTGAGATTTATTCCATTTCCATAAACCTAAGACGACAGCCTCTTTTCAAGATAATTCACATACTGTGCCTTTTTGCAGGCTTCCTGCATATGATATCTGAAAGGGAAATGGTTATAAAAAGAAAAGAAAAAGCAAATCTTTTTCATTCAGTAAGTAGATTTTACCCAAAATAACTGGAAGGTAATGCCCCTCTCAAATGATCTCTTAGATTTTGGGTTTTGTTGCCCTAAAGTAAAATACTAAATATTTACAATTAAGTAATTGGGAGTGGGGTGAAATAGTCTTTTTAAACTAGCAGTTATTTTATATCATAGCATTGATATGTTGAGTACACATCCTGTTCAAGCATGATTTTATTATTTTAGCAGTTTATGGATTCTATGTATATTAGATGACCTAGAGGTTAACAACTATTACAGTTTCCCATTAAAAACTCGAGCTGGGTTGCATTAAAGGAAGCTATCATCCTGCACAGGAAACGGGGGCTTTCATCATTGCTCTGCCCTGTGTCAAAGCCAGAAACAGACCCTCCTCTGTATCAGACTTCTGACATGATTGTTTTACCTCTACGCGGGAAATGTCGTCTCTTTGCGTAAGCACAGTTATTGTTGTTGTTATATAAAAACATCATCAACACAAATATGTAGTATTTTCTGAAGTGGGTTGAAAAGTATGACTGTGGTGGATGTTTAGGGGAGAAAAATTGACAGCTTGAGTCTGAGGGATATTCCATATCAGGTTATAATATTTGGAAGGTACAAAGGTTAATGCTGTTTTGCTTTGTAAACCTAAAAAGCAAAACAAAAATCCTGTGGCACTGCATTTGTGGTTTAAAGTGCAATATGTAGGTGGGCATCCTAGTCCCGAGAGACTGGCAGATAATTAAGGCAGTTCCTTGATGTCCTTAGTCCTAAAAGCAGGCATGTAAAATGGTAACAAAAAATTGGGGGTGGGGGAGCAACTTCATTATGGAGTTGCAAAATACACAAAATCTTCAGCAAAACATATTTTAATATGATGATTCTTTGTTCTTGAGAAACACTTCTACAACCTCTGCCCATACCTCAAGGTCACTCTTGGCAGGGTGGTCTCAGGTCTGATATTCCCAACCATAAAAGAGAAGGCGGTAGCAGCGCATTCACTGGGAGAGCCTCAGGACCATGGACAATAATGTCCCTCCTTCCAAAATACTGTGAGTTCAATAACTCTCAGTCTTGCTGCAGAGAAGGCATTTATCTTGTAGGGCTTAGAAGAGGACTGGAAGCTGAGGGGTGAAGGGTTGAAACAGGTGCTCCAGTGAGGTAAAAGGGGTACTTCTATTGCTTTGATTTATGGGATGACTGCATTAAATAATTTCTGGGATTTTCCTTTTCTTTCTTAATACAGATGTGTTACAGTGACTGCAAAACAACACAAAATATCCAGACTTCAAAGTTTAGAGAAATTGAATTTTATAATGTCTAAGCATCTTTACTTAAATTGCTTCTTTTATTAAAAACAAAAAAAACCAAAACAAAACTCTCTACCTCCAGCCTCATGGGAGGCATTGATTTAGCTTCCCACTGGCTCTTTCACTCCGGGCTACCTGTATGAAACAGGCTGACTGGAGCATAGTAGAACAGACAGGATGGGGGGCACAGGTTGTGATGCACAATGCTTTTTTTTTTTTTTCATACCTACTGAATTTTTTTCATGTGCGCTTCTACTCATAGGCAGTGAAAAGATGTGTAGAGATGCTATTTTTATGTGAAAAAATAAACATGAATGCTTGGTTTCTTATTTTTAAAAATTGTTTCAAACTACTGTGCATATACTTTGAAATGAAAGTCAACATGTGTTCTGCACCGTGCAGGTAATGTTAGTGGAAGTACTCCCCCTCCAATGTGAAAACAGACCTTTGTCATCTACATGTCAGACCTGTTACGGGAATCAGAATTGTCTAGCTAATTGAGATATAATTTGTTTAAAATATCTTACTTGTATTTGGGAAAACATGCTAATTTTCGTCTAACAAACCCACAGTCAATACCTGACAGATCATGTTATTTGCTTTTATTTGCCCAAGCATAAGTGAAGGCAAGCCAATGGCTACGGATACGCGTGTGCATACCCACGCCAGATACATAAGTGAGTTTAAATTACTTTTTAAAAAAAAATTCTTCCCCAGCTTAGGCCAGGACTTTAAGGGATATATGTATTAAGCGGATTTTCCATGCAACAAGGAACATGTTATTGATTCTTCCTTGTCCAGAGGTGATCAGAAAACATGACAAAAAGTTGTCCATGAACAGATTTGTGTGCAATTCACTGTGAACCTGCTGGTCCAAATCTTGGCTGGAGAGCGTTTCTTAGACCAGCAGATGACCCAGGTCTGCTTGTAGTTTCTAAAGCCGGCTTTATAAAGGTGTGCTGCCTGACAGCAGGAGTTAGGGAGGGCCCAGCGTGCTTTGCTTAGTGGATTGTAAGAAGAGGGCAAGCGCTGCATGTGTGCACGCTTGGTTTCTTGGTGAAAGCACTGTGTGAATAAGCCACACAGCACTTGCAGTGCTAAGCTTTTTTTTTTTTTTTTTTTTTTTTTTGTATCTTTCTCACTTCTGTGTGGTCAGAAATGACTACTCGCTCTCTACTATCAAAAGCGTGTGCCTCAAACATCAGATTAAGCTGTTATTTCTGTTTGGAAATGGGAGTTATTTGAAATCCTCCACCTGCACCAGGGTATAGCCGGGCCAATTGGTGCTTCATTGTTTCCTTTCTGTTTGCTGCTCTGCTTCTTGGATCTTAGCGCAGTATGAGGGAAGATTTTACTACAGTGCTTAGCAAAATGAATAAGGCTGGACAGTCTGTGACCTGCAAGTACATTTTGCTTGTGTTGTCGTTTAACCCCAGCCAGCAGCCAAGCACCACACAACTGCTCACTCGCTCTCCCCCACCCCACCCCAAGCAGGATGGGGGGAAGAGAATTGGAGGGGTAAAAGTGAAAAAACTTGTGGGTTGAGGTAAAGACAGTTTAATAGTTGAAATAATAATAATAAATTGTAATGAAAAGTAGATTAACAAAGAGAGAAAAATAAAACCCAAGACAGACAAGTGATGCAAGTGAAAACAATTGCTCACCACCAACCAACTGATGCTCAGGCAGTCCCCGAGCAGTGGCCCCCCGGCCAACCTTCCCACTAGTTTTATTGCTGAGCATGACATCATATGGGATGGAATATCCCTTGGGTCAGCTGTCCCAGCTGTGTCCCCTCCCAGCTCCTTGTGCCCCCCCAGCCTCCTCACTGGTGGGGCGGGGTGAGGAGCAGAAAAGGCCTTGACTCTGTGTCAGCCCTGCTCAGCAGTAACAAAACCATCCCTGTGTTATCAACACTGTTTCCAGCACAGATCCAAAACACAGCCCCATAGTGGCTACTGTGCAGAAAATTAACTCTATCCCAGCCAAAACTAGCACAGCTTGCTGTCCAGGGACTCAACTAAGTCTCCGTTTTGAATTTAAACCTTGCAGTGAGTCAGTGCCGTTCTTCTGTCCTTCCAGTGTGTCATGTCATCTTTAACACCCTAAGGCAGACTTCTGTTACAACCACTGTAAGGCTGCTGCAAGGATGATCCAAAGTTTTTTAAAAATACCTTTAAATAAACAATAACATGCAGGTTTTATTCACAGTGGATTATAAAACATTACTGATATAAATACAAATGTTCAGAAGATGGTTTGGAAAACAAAGGAATAACACGCTCTGCATTTACTAAGCAATTCTTTTTTATATTTCTTCTGTGTGAGAAAGTATTTGTTATGTATTAGTGTAGGATTTTCTTTGAGGAGATCAATTTAACATAAAGTGTAGTCTCTGGAGTATTTCATTAATGTGTGTCTGCAGAAATGTCATAGATATTTTGAATGGTCTAATAACATTTTCAGAATGTAAATGTGATGTATTTTTAAAGTCTGTCAAAGAAATCCTCAAATATAAGATACTGCATTTCGTGCTTTAGGAACGGATCTTCTGTAGTGTGTGTGTGCATGCACGCACACTCTTTCTAAATAGATAAATAAAATTTAGGCTTTTAGACTGGAATTTTGAATGACTAATTTTGAGTTGGGTGTTTGGGTTTTTGGGGGTTTGTGGGTGTGGGTTTTTTTTTTTTGTTACTACATCAGTTAACGTTAGTGTTTCATACAAGTTTGAAAGAAAACTTCATAGAAAGTCTCTGAAGCAAGAACAGTCACACCAGGTAAAAAAAATATATATGTGTATGTGATGTTCTTTTTCTTCAGAGATCTACATTTAACCAGTACCTGCATAGTAAAAGTCGTCTTTAGATTTTAAAACTGAATTTGTTTACTCTGGGTACTTGCAGTGTTAGGATATAAGGACATTGAATATACCTGTTGCATATACGAAGTATTTTTAAATGCTACATGTCCCAGTCAAGAAGGAACCTAGTAATCAGAAATTATTGTAGCTATATTTTTTTTTTGAGCTGACCTTTCGTGTTGCGTAAAAACCTGGTCTGCTAGTAAATATAGTAGCATATATTTGCATGCCTGCCTTGTTCTCCACATTGACAGTGTAGTTCATACCATTGATGGATTTGGTTCTTTATTCTGCACCTAAGTCCTTTGCAACAAAGCATAATGGTGTATTCTGAATTTACTCTAATATGTAAATTCATCTATTAAGTACTTGTTCTGGAGGGTTGCTTTGCCTAAAGCACTGCCATAAGTTGGTTCATGGCCAGGTTACTAGTCTAATAGATGAGAACTTTCATTTTAAAATAGTGCATTATTCCATTGGAGCAGTGAATTTGGCAAATTTCATAACAATATAAAATACCCCCCCTAATAAAGAAGTAATGTCATCTTTATGAAAAACAGATTTGTGTCTCAGTCGACTGTCTGTTATAAATTCAACTCCTGAAAGAACAGCAAGAGAGAGTACTGTAATAGGGAAATCTCAGTATTTATTTAGCTTTGGTTTCTTTGTAAATTGTCTGAATCTCTTTCCCTTTCTTGCTGGGACAGTGAAATGATGAGACTTTGACTCTTAACTTTTCTGTTCATTTAAAAGTAAGCATTGAATGATTTGAGCTAGAAAACTGATGCCACCTTGGCTTCCAGAAGTGTTCAATGTTGGCTAACTCTGTTGTTCCTGATGGTTTTGTTGCAGCTATTTAGAGTTTTATGTGACGAAGCCTCCAGCTTGCTGCAAGGAGCAGGAAAGCTGGTAATAAGATTCTCGCTTTTTTTGTTGCTTCTGGAAGCATGCGTTTGCAAGGTTGGAAAAGTGAATTGATTTGCATTGTGAAGGTTATTTCTACAGTGAAGAGAGCTAGTTTTGTTTTTGAATGGAGGTTTGTTTTGACAGAAAACAGATATATGAAGAAAATGCTAATTTAAAAGTATCTTGGCAAGCATTTGATTCCTATTATCCTTTTCCATTATACTATGAAATGAAATAACTTTCCAAGTATGGCCATCCTGGTTCTCTTTGCAATGGATGTGAAAGAAAATTTAACATGTACTGTGATCAACCAAACTTCGTGTTTGCTGAAAGATAAAGTGCGTATAGGTATTACTGCTTGTGCAAAAGCTTCATTAATCATATCTTGCTGAAGTCGGAGAACGTAGTGAGCATAGGGTTGAAAATGTAGTGACAGCAATTATTGACTTATTGTGTTAATGATATGACAGCTTGTTATAAGTTAACAGAGGTTAATGGAATAAATAGTTGGTATAAAACCACATAAAAACTGATGATACATTATTTTCTTAGCTTTCCTTCATAAATATGTATTTGAGACTGTAGGTATAACTTCATAATACATAATTTCCAGTTGCAGTGTAGGGAAGAACATGTGTGCTGTTTTATTAGGGATTGGTGTTACTAGTTTCCTGTTGGTTGTGCTCAGTGGTGATTGTTCGATTTGGGGATCACGGGAGCGTAAGTGAAGCTGATCTCTCTTTGTCTTGCTGTGCTTTCTGAAAGCTCGTGTATTAGCGGTGCCACTGTGCACTGTCTGCAGGCATGAAAGGGTCAGATGTGTTGTAGAGACAGGATGGTTATTTGGTTCTGCTAAACCTTGTTTCTGCTAAAGGATTGTTGTTTCTGGGGAGCATAAATGTGGTTGTGCTGCTTTCGGATCCTGCCGTCAGTACGGCTCTAGGATTACTGCAGGGTAGACTCTAGGATTTGAGGTTTGTCTTGTTCCCTGATTTCTGCTAGTGAAGCCTTACCTA
This sequence comes from Phoenicopterus ruber ruber, assembly GCA_009819775.1. Lineage (NCBI taxonomy): Eukaryota > Metazoa > Chordata > Aves > Phoenicopteriformes > Phoenicopteridae > Phoenicopterus > Phoenicopterus ruber. Next base: position 14,268,093 of record CM020227.1, read on the forward strand.
CAAAATCCATCAATTCTAGTTCTTGGAGATTTGAAAACTGGTTGTTACAGCTGGATGTTTACTGCTCTGTATGCAGTGGTTGGTCATCACTATGATATAAGTCACTGATGTTAGGTACTGGTAACAAATATTTGCTTCTGTTACAGTCTAAGGCTTTTTGTTTCAGGAAATGGAAAGCAGATACCTTGATAAACGCAATGTATGAGAAAGGCATATTTCAAAAACTATATAAACATGGATTTTGTCACCAAAATGATCTGTATATGTAAACCAGCAATTATTGAACGTAAAGTGGTACTGACCTAGTACTGGATTTGTAAACCTAGATGTCGTGTGTTGTGGGGGTTTTTTTGTGTGTGGTTTTTTGGGGGGTTTTTTTTGTTTGTTTGTGTTTTGTTTTTTTGCTAGATCATCTATATGTATTGTTATAAGAAACATGATACAGGTTTATGCTCTAGAAATCTTCTCACTGTAAAAACTGCATTGTTTTTTTGGCAGAGAGATGATCTAGTGGTGATGACAAATTCAGATTTGGGTAAATACCTGTAATTCTGCAGCACACTCCTTGCTGGTAAAATAGGAGCAGGCATGGTATAAGGCTTAGTTTTGGATTTTGGGAACATGGGCGTAGGGTATAAACCACTATTATCCATGGCAATCTGGAGCAAATGTAACTGATAATCATAATTCTAGAATGAGTTAAACTAGATTTAAAACCATACATTTTTCTAGTCTGAAATTTCTTAGTTCTGCTCAGCCATTTTTAATCTAGGGACTTGGTTACTTCTTATATCCTTGTGGATTTTAGAACTGCTAACAGTCTTGGTTAGAGCAGTTGTCCAAACCGATGGTGGTAACCAAAGCCTCACCTTGGGAAACTTCCCAGGTTGCCAGCACTGCTGCTGGCTCCAGCAGGAAAACGCTCTTTGCAGCGATCACTCGAGCTTAAGCTTGGATATAGGTAAAAGGTACATAAAAATATGAACAGTTTCTTTATGATGGTAGAAGAGAGCTTATCTACAGGAGTTTCTTTCTTCTTTAACTTATCTGTATCTTTTTAGATTTTGAGACACCCCACACCCCACCCTACCCCCCCAATTCTGACAAAAGCGATCCTTCAGCATTAGGAGACAGTGGCTGCCATTTTACATCTGTCTGCAATCACCAGATCTGCTTTTAGGATGGTCTCTTTTAAGTTCTTCACTGTTTCAAAGGGTCACATCTGCCAAAATATCTTTTGCTACATATGTTAGCCAGGAAGTTGCATGCTATCTTAAGACAGGACCACAATGATGTGCATATTTGTGAGAATAAAAAAAACTATCTGAATTCAAAAGGCTGCCTATAATATATTTGAAGTGGGGAATCTTTTACTTGTGCAGCTACAACAGATAGTCATTTGGTAAAAGCATATCCTATAAACTTTTAATAGTCCTATTGTTGATAACTGTTTTTAGATGCCTGCTTAACATGTAATGATGATTGCTGTCACCCTGTATGAAAAATGAATATTTTCTGTTCATTAGTCTCAAAAGTGCATCCATTAGAAAAAACATTTATAATTAACCAATGCAGAATGGAGCAAAAATTTCTGTGCTATAGTGCGTGACAAAGTTGATAGCTGAGTCATATTCCTTGTGATATAATTTCATGTCTTTATTTAAATGCATTAAGTATGGTTGGGTAGAAAGTAATACGTCAGGTACTAAAGAACAATCAGAGCATATCTTGTAAATCATTTACAGAAACAAGACAGGCTTACATAAATGCTAAGTAGTTGAGAGCTTCCAGAGTTTTCAGGACAAAAAGTTTCTGTGTAAGCAAAATCTGAAGACTGTTATTTCTGGAAGAATGGATAGAGAAGATTAAAGTATGTATTGGCACGATAGATTGCTATTGACTATATATAAGGTTTCTGACAGTAGTCTTTCAGCTTATCAGACTGTGTCTATAAACAGTAAATTTATTATAAATAAATTAATTTTAAAAACCCTATAAACGCCCCCTATGTTCCTCGGGAAATGTAGTGCCGTGAAAGGTGTCAGATACTTGCATGCAAATACTTTTCTTTCAACTTGAATCAGTGTTTCTAACCTCAAGCTTCCCTTTCTTCTTGTCTCTTTGCATCTTTATTTGAAGCTTTTTAATTTCACTTATTCTTTTTAATTACACATTTAGAGTTTAGTGATTTGTGTTTTCTCGAACAAAAACAATGGTCTTGACTATTCATTCTGCCACTTTATCTTTACAAGGACAACTGTGTAAATATGTGGAGTGGTCAAAAAAATGCAAAATATCAGGGAGAAACAACTTCAGTGGTTGTGTTCATAATTGGTTTTCAGTGTTATTGGCAAGGAAAAGCTCATCATATGAACACCTTAGCTTTTAGAAAGGGAGCCCAAGTGAAACCAGTTTTTGATAGTCTGAATAGTATATATGTCCTCTGGGATTTTATTGTATGAGATTACCTTGATTATATGTTTAGCAGATTCATTCCGGGATAAGTCCTTATTAGAGATTCTGATATTACAGGGTGTGGGGGGGGAGTAGTTTTAATGCCCTACCTAGAAGTGCTGGTCTCTTCAGTTTTAATGGTGAAAACATCCCTGAAAAGATGCAGAAGCGAGGCCAAGCATACTTCTATATACTTTGATTTTTTTTTTTTTTTTTTTTTTTTCAAAAGATTGAAGCATTCATTTACTCTGTCAAAGTTAGATGAGTAAAGCAGAATTATCTCAAAGGGAAGGCAGGTGCCAGATAAGACCACGGGTTTCAGGAGACAGGGTGCTGCTGGGATCAGGCTGTAATGCTCCTTACACCCACCTCTTTGGGCCTAGTAAAATAATGTAATATTCTTTTCCAGCAAGAATGAGGGGTTTGCAGTGCATGGGTTATGGTCTTTTGCAGTAGTTGCAGAGAGTTATTAATAAATTTAGTTTTTATGATTCAAAATACAACACAGTATATCAGTTTTTTCCTTATGTCACTTTTTAAAACAAACAAACAAAACCCAAACAAAAAAACCCAACGTGTTTTGTTTAGGGCTTTTTACGCCCTTTAGTTAGTGCTTTCTCAATTTGGAGTAAGAAAAGCAGGCAGGATTCACTCTGACTGGTAGGGAGTATAGGAGGTGACAATGACATACATTTTCTCCTGTATTTCTGATGCACTAATGTCAGAATACTGTTCTCGGTCAGGATGATCACTCGTACGTTGTATGCGTGGGCTGTTTTAGTCACAGGGATATATCCTGAACAGCAGTTTTCCAAACATTCAGCTCACTAAACCAGCAAAGCCTGTATGAGTGCCGAGTGTTTCATTATGTTGGTGAATCGTGCATCTGAAAGGGAGGGTACGTTCTTAAGACCTCCGTGCTGGAGAACTCTCTGGGAAGACACGATAGGTGGCTATCAAGTTTCTGAGGTAGATCTCTCTTCTGGGAGATGAGCTCCTTCATAAGATGTACTAAGAATACTTACTCTGAAATCTGAACTTACCCAAGGGCTTTATCCCCTCCCTCTATTCATTTAGTTTAGAAAATGTTGCAGTCGAACTGGAAGTTGACTTTTTTCTTCTTTTTTTTTTTCCAATTTCTCACCTCATGTCACATCGAAATACAGCTGGTGCCACTCTATTTAAATATATTTCTGTATCCAAGATAAATTCTTGAGATGCCACAGACTGATCTGTATCATTCCCTTTCTTGAGTCCTTTTAAGAGAATTATGTTTTTCGGTACTCCTTTACAATTCACCATCACACGCAACAAATCAGAATTCTGTAGCCCAATCTAAGCAGTACATTGTTCTGCTCAACAAATAACGGTGATATTTGGTGTGGGGGTGTTTTGCAAGCTCTCTGTGCAGTATTTTCTTCCTATTCCAATCTTTCTAATCTTGACCTTATTATTAATATGCTCCATCCCTCTTCCTAACTTGGGAAATTCTTCTCGCCTTCAGATTGCCTTAGGCCAGTAGAGGGGAACAAAGGGCCAGCACACACAATCAGCCCTGAAAATATTAATTGATATTTTACCACTTCTGAATAGTTAAAACCCAGAAGAATACATCACAATTCGTTAGGTTATTTTCACATTTTTCAAGATTACACAAATCTGTGTCTAATGAGGAAAACAGGCACCTTTTATATGGAGAAACATTTCTTGCATCAGCCTGTCTGCCCTAGTTTCTGATGGTTGAATGAAGCTAGAAGCATTAGTGGACATTCCTCCATTGAAGCCGTTTCCCCAGTGTGTATTTTTGCTTTAGATTAGTAACTATCATATGAACATAATTGACTGAACAACTGCAACTCTGATATTGTAGTTGCTAATTTAGGCCTCTAATCCTGAAAGTAGCCCTGGATGAGAGACAAACCGTATTCTTGCAGAATTCTCTTATGCCACTGTCTGATATAGAATGGAAGCTTAAGCAAATATTTTATTTTAAGAAGAAATGGGCTAAGTTTCTGTCAATTTAAAAAACAGAGAATTTATTTTTTTGTGGGAATGTTATCTTGAAGCCTGTTTTTTAGTAATTTGAATGTTACTTATTTAAAGGCCCAGAGTATAACTAAACTCAATTTCTTTACATAATGCAAGCTTAGCAAGAAATTTCAGGTTCATTAAAAAAATAAAAACAAAAACCCAAACCAAAACAACACAGGGGCAGAGAGATGAAAAAAGTAAAGCTTTGGTGAATGGCTTGATGCTGCTCTAATAACTACTTATAGTCTACAGTCATGACCAGCATTTTGATCATTATAACATTATTAAAAGTGCTTTTTTAGTTTTGTAACTTCACCGCATTCATAGTACTAACTGACACTTTCTTTAACGCCCTACTGCACAGCATTGCAGAAATAAAAAGTGTGCTCTAATAATGTTCATGGACCTTGGGTTTGGAATTAGCATAATGGAAAGAGATCCTGAAAGCAAAATCATATTTCTGTAAGTGACCTATTACCAATCCGATTACATTTTACATAGTAATTTAAATGAATTCTGTTAGAAGTCTGGGTTGGTAAAGGGGAAAAAATGGCTTATTGTTCAGTCTGCATAATTGGAAAGGCAGCACACCCAGCAACGGGCCGGAGTTTGTGCAAACCAGGCATGGGCCTGCTGGAAAGATGCTGTGGTGACGCAAATGTTAGAAATACGGAGTATGTGTGGGCAGAAACAATGAGCAGCAAAGAAAGCCTTTCTTAAGACATTATGACTTTTTATAACAAGGATGGTTTAAATTCAGCTGATGATAAATGTCAGTGATTTATGGGGGAGGGAGCACACATGAACTGAAAGAGGATTGAGGCTGTTGTTATCGTGCATGGCACTTTCATCTTAAGAAAGGTGACTGCTGCGCTTCAGTGTGGTTGTTTACCAAGTACAATTGCTTTTTCTATTCAAAATATTTCCCTTGTTATAACAACTTTTATTTGAGTATTATGAAAGTGTTCAAGCAATAAATTTCGCAGATTACCCATGAATAGAGGTGGCTATATAGGGATGAAAGCAGGCTAAAAGAGTTTGATAATCTTGTCAAAAACTCAGATAAATGTCACTAAAATTCTTGTACAGAAGTAATATACAAAGTGAACCTTTTAGGATTTTTCAAACTCTATTGATCTTTCTCGCTGTTTGTAATAGAATATGCAATTCTTTCACACACACAAGCATGAGACAAATGATGAAACTGGCCATGAAAATACATGCTTTAATAACCATCCATTGCAATCAAAAGAACACTTTCTTCTTTAAAAGTATCATGAAATCGTGATTGTCCTGCTGTATTCGCCATTGGTGTAGCCTCCTCTTGAGTATTGTGTGCAGTTCCGGGCCCCACAATTTAAGAAGGATGTGAAGGTCCTTGAATGCGTCCGGAGGAGGGCAACAAAGCTGGTGAAAGGGCTGGAGGGAATGTCCTATGAGGAGCGGCTAAGGACTCTGGGTTTGTCTAGCTGGAGAAAAGGGGGCACAGGGCCGACCTCATTGCTCTCTACAGCTTCCTGAGGAGGGCACGTGGAGAAGGGAGGTGCTGATCTCTCCTCCCTGGTATCCAGTGACAGGACATGTGGGAATGGCTCAAAGCTGCACCGGGGAGGTTTAGACTGGACATTAGGAAGTGTTTCTTTACTGAGAGGGTGTTCAAACACTGGAACAGGCTTCCTAGAGAGGTGGTCGATGCCCCATGCCTGTCAGTGCTTAAGAGGTACTTGGACAATTCCCTTAATAACATGCTTTAACTTTTGGCCAGGCAGTTGGACTAGATGGTCGTTGTAGGTCCCTTCCAACTGAAATATCCTGCTCTATCTTGAGTGTTTCCTTTTCTTTGCAAATACCATTTTTGACCTTACATAGTGGTATGATCAAGCAAACCTCAGTCATCATCTCGCAGCTGTTGGTCATACTTACCTGTAGATCATACGTTTACTATAATCAGCTTAATTCACTGTTGGATGTGAATGGTAACTGTTCCCTGTTCTCTTTTAGTCCTGAATCAGCCTTGCTCTCTCTGGCGCTGGTGTTTGCCAGGCCTTCTCTGTTCTTGTTACCTAGTAATTGTCACTATTCCCACACGGATTTTTTAATAAAGGCTGAAAGTAGACTAGGTAGCTTTGAACTGGAGGAGTGCTACAGATACTCTGTTGCAGTGTATATACAAAGCGCTTGTGGAATAGCAGAACAGTCATTGGCTTGAAAACACTGGTCAAAGGATGATCCAGACATTGAAGTTGGAACAGCAGCCCCATCTTTGCTTATACCTACAGAAATATCAAATGGCAAGCAAAATCCTTGTGTTCAGTAAATACAGCTAGAAGGCTCCAGCAGAAAAGTGGGTAGCAAGGCAGTTATTGATCACCTGTAACACACATGCCTACCTGTGCTGTGAAGGAACAGAACTACATGTGAGGAGCTCACTTAAGTTCTTAAAATACTGATCAAAATGTCAGGTCCCTAAAACTGAACATTCTGGGTCAAAGGATATCCATAGCAAGACCCATTTAACTCCAGTAGGCCAGGGCTTTGTGTCCAGCATAAAAGTGTAGCGTAGTGAATGGATTTCCTGTAATTCTGCATACGGAGGACAATGACAGCTGTCTCGGTGGGATGCCAAATGCCCAGCTTGGGGCAGAAAACGTACTGGTAATCACCTTCTCCTCCTCTGACCTACCTCAAATGTTCTCCCTCCATCTCTGTGCGTTAGACTCCCTTAGAACATGCAAAACATTTAAGTGTTAAGCATTGTGGGATCCTTTGCACTGTTTGTATTGCCATCTGTAGCTCTGATAGTCGTCCTCCCCCGCCCTTGAAATTTAGTGCAAAATGTGTCTTCAAGGTTGGAGAGTAACACACTCCTTGTATGGAAAGAAGGGAAGACTGTGATTATGTCTTATGATGTTACCATAAGTTTTTATCGATATCTGAGGCCCAATATAATTACTAATTAATGCATTATTTCCAAATGATGTACTCTGTCATCCTGGCTTCAAATGCCATCTGCTTTAAACTTTGCAGAAATCTTTTGTGTGTCTTAAAGTTTCAGACTCTCCAAGCTCTTTGTGTGTGGTAGAGAATCATGCAACCTACATTTTTCCAACCCGCATCACCCTGTGATTAAAGAGAAACAAAAAAGATGAGTGAGTGTGTAGTAAGGCAGTTAATCAGCAAACACTTCGAGCTATTTTTCTTCTTACAGATGTTAGTATAAATGTGGTTTAACTCTGTGTTGATGTCGGTAGAGCTGCCTTGGATTTTCACTAGTGCAACAGTGGCCTCTCATCACGTAACTCCAAACAAACAAGTGATTTAGGTTACTTAAATAGAAAAAAACAATCTTAAGGTTTTTCTCATCTAGTTAATAGCTCTGATCCTCTGCTCTGGTATGCTGGCTTCACAGTGAAATTCCGTCACTATGAAGGAATAGGCTCAGGCACACTTCTCGATTTTCATTTCAAGCTTGGCTGTAAACTTTGTCTTCCAGGATTGTAAAGAATAGTTCTCTAGATGATAGAGTGTAACCCATGCTGTCTGTGGAGGTTGTCATCAGTTTCTTCTGAATGCAGCAACTTTTTTCTAATAAGTATAGCCATTCTATAAAGGTTGGAGAAGCTGAGTTGGGTCTATTTGTGTATGTGAAATAAAACAGAGCATGCTCATTTGGTGTATTTACAGTGCAAAAAGTTGGAGTCTAATTTCATTAACCACAGTGCAAAATATTTTCTAAGAATGAATGTCATGTTTGAAATGAAACGTTAATTATTATAACATCAAGGTAAGGGGAACATTTTGTGACATCCATCTTGTTCTCCCGTGTGAATGTTGCAGGGATTTATCTAGCTCGTTGTTTTTTTTCTATGTAAATGTTACAAAATTGTGTAGTTTTGAGAACAGCAGCATTTATAAACTAAAACCATGTCCTGCCTCATAAACAGCATTCATTATGCAACAGCAATGGAATTGAAGGATCAACTGTAAAAATCAGTGAAGTCAGCAGATACCTTTCCATTGACTTCACAGGACATTCAGACCTGCAATTAATTGATTGTATGTGTTCTTAGTGTATGAAACCCTGTGAAAATAAATTGGTAGTTGAGCGTGCCATCTGGGCAGCCTGACATCAGTCTAACTACTCTAAGTAAAACCAAAGGAAAACCTCTGTCTTGCAGCCTTAGTATTATCTTCTGGAAAGAAATTTCTGGGAACAATTCAGTTGCTTGTACTCTGGGTATATGATGTATTTCAGCTCTTTGTCATGCTGAAGGCCAATTCTTCAAATCTTTCTCATTGTACTCAGAAAAAGCTCATCTCTCTCTCTAATTAAATCAATATTTTACAGAAAAATCTGCTCTGCCTTTTACTCATAGCTTTGAAAGTCCATGTTGTAGCATAATCTTGGCTTACTTGTGGTCTTCTCTAGACTCAGTTGTGTATGTGTTAGTTGGTATTGATTCTTGGACCCGAAATCACTTTTTTCAGTTTTGCACTGTTTGAAGACAGCGCTTAATTCCTTTATATAGAAGAATTTCAGTTGATACTAAATCAAGAAAACAGCAGAACAAAAATCAACCCCTTGAATTGGGGCAACCCAAGAACAAGGCAACAGAGGAGAGGAAGGCCTCTTTGATAGGTTGTAGCTCCTAACTCTAACTGCCCTACATAGTTTTTCTTTTCTCACAGCTGTGTTTTAGGCTGAAGAGGTTGCTGATTTCTTTAAATAGAGATGCTGTTTCTGCTATGTTTTTAATGATGAGGTATAAACTCAAAAATCCTTTGTGAACACAAAACATGCCTGTACGTGTTAATACATGTTTCTCTGTGTAGGCCAGTGTTCTGCATTAGTGATAACCTGCACTGGACATCTGAGGCCAGTTTTTGGGTATTGTTTCAATTCCCAGTAAAAATGTGAATTTCTCTTCCTGCCTAGAAGTGTACTCAAATGTGCACGTTTGCTGTGGGTTTTTTTTTTGTTTGCTGTGGGTTTTTTTTTGTTTGCTGTGGGTTTTTTTTTGTTTGTTTGTGTTCGTCCCATGTCCCCCCGCCCCTTCGAGAATTTCCATTGTTTAACTGGGTAAATAGTAAAAAAGATCATTTTAAAATTTGGGGATTGAGCTTAAAATGTGCTTGGCTAAAACTGAAGACACTGGAAAGCAAAAGAGCTCAGCACTCTTTTGCATTAGACTCTTTAGAGGCATACGTATCCCACTTAGGATTATTTTGGCAACACAAAATATAACATACTTGTTGAGCAGATGGCTGGGATGCTATGGTTCACGTCAGCTCCGCAGTCTACTATATGGAATCGAACATCCTCTGCGTTCTCACCGCTGTGGTGTGACGGGTATATGCAGCCAGTCTGATCGCAGCTTAGCCGGTTCTAAGAATCTTATAACCCAAGAATTTTATTCTTGGCAAATCCCAGGCTGTAAAAGAAAACTTTCAAACAATAAAGAGAGGACTTCTAGGTGTTCAGAGCAGTTCGCTGACCCACTTGAATAATTGTCAGGAAGAATAAGTAATGCAAAATGGCCCACGATAGTTTTGAACCTAAAAACAATGTCAGCATTGGCTAGTAAACCTAGCTAACTGTCTTACAATGCTCTTCTAGAAAGTAGAGCAAAGGAAGAAAGTATAATGTAATAACTTGGTCTAATCTAATCAAAAAGATCGGTGCCATTTTCCCTGACAGCTGTAGGGGAGAGGATGGAAGGGAGTACTGAAGAATGTTAACAATCAGTTGAATACTATAATTAAAGAAAACCTGCTAGACTTAATCATTTTTTCTTATTTGTCATATCAAGAGTCTGCAAACTTAACAAATGTAACTTGCTGTTTGTTTCCAACTGCATGCCTAAAATAATTTGTAAATTATTACAGTAACAGGAGCGTGCCTAAATTCTTAGGCATATTGTGCCACACAAGGTCGTCTTGATAAAAATACATCATTTGAAAAGTGTAACTTATGAATATGGAAAGAGATGGCACAGGAACAACTAAATCATGCTAAACCTCTTGTTCTTTCCCATCTGTATATAGTTGTAGAGGTTATGCTGGAAGCAGAGTCATCAAGTGTTATGTGTCTTCCTGAAAGTTGCCATCAGCTGCTAGAGGGTGAAGTTAGACATGCCGAATATTTCACAGAGCAACTTGCACTTATTTGAAATACTCTAAGGAATACCGGGACTTCTAACCTTGAATTAGGGTCACTTAAAAACCCGGTGTCTTAACTGTGCTCAGCCCTGCTGAAAACCAGACAACTTGTTAGTGGCAGTTAGGTGGTATTGAAGTGTTCGCGCTGCCAGTTAAACTATAGCTTCCTTGCAGATACAGCAGTGTGCACGTAAGCAGTTCTTCTTTCCCTGTTCCCTTTGTTGTGTCCCATTAGTAGCAGCACATTTTAATTACAGTAAGCCTCCGCCGCCTCCTTCTGTGTGTTCTTACAATTCAGCCAAATGCCGTGGAGTAGTTTGACTAGTGATATTATTCTCTGTTGAGATTTGTAAGAAACAACAGGAGAGAAGTACTGCTGGCAAAAAATCTTCTTCCATTTTTCTGAAAGAAACCTAAACAACTATTGTTATTTGTCTGTAAGGATTAGTTTGAAATCAAAAGGAATGAAAACCTGAAAAGGCAGCCTTTTATTTTACTTGGGGGGCGAAGGGGAAGGGAAAATGACCCAAAAGAACTCAGTTCTTTTTTTCTTCCTCTAGTTCCCATGTTTTGGTATCAAAATGCTCTACACTGTATATTTTTTAGGGTTGTGTAAATGGTTTTGGATAGGCGTCTGCTGACTTAGCTCTGGAAATTTTAACCTTTCATTAGTTTTAACTGCTGAATAAGGCAAACGGAACACAAGAGGTTTTATTCACAAGGTTTGGTTAGAGCACTGTGCCACGTCAAATATGAAGCTTATTTCAGCTCTTGATTCAATTGCCTAGTGCTGTCCTAACAGACGATAATGGGTTAATCTCCCCAAAAGCCTTTCCCATATATACAAGACTAAACAAGAAGCAGACTTTAAAGGCTTTAAGTATGGCTGTAGTTAACTATAAACATCTGTTGCAAGATAACAGCATTTCCATTGGAAAAGTGAGCCCCTTTCCCCCATTTACAATGAAACCATTCTGAAAACGGTATTTGGAAGGAGTCGGTTCTCTGTCTGGCAATAATCAGAATTAAGTGCTGGGGGTTGGGGAGCGAGTCGTCGGATCTTTCTGCTCAAACTGACATTTATATAGCAATTCTATTTCTGCTACTGAAAGCCAAAACATACAAATCTATCTTATCCAGACTATTAAGAAATAGGGAGCGAGTGATTATTTTTTTTCTCTTCCATTCTCTTTTCTTTCCTGCCTCTGCTCTGCATCAACGTTTATTTTGAATAATGAGGAAAGAATGATATTAGCAAACCTCCATCTATCTTTTAGAGTCTAGTAACATGACGTTTGAATTAAATCCAAACAATACCTGGTGTAAGGATACATTTTTAGAAATTCTTCTTGCTTGTTAAAGCCAGACCATAAAACAGTGTAAGTTTTTTCTTGTTTTACTGTTTTCAATATATTGAAATGTTAGCAGAAGTGTCTTTTTGAGGAGAGATCCAAAAGCCAATTGGTTCTGTTCCAAATCAAAAGCGAGAAGGCCATGAAAATAAAAGATCTAATTTGAATACTTTTTGGCAGTTAGTGATTTGTTAAATAGTTTGTTTTTTAATTGCTTTCAAAAGTGAAGGGGAAGGAGAAATCTTTTGTATTTCATGCTTCTAGAGGAAAAAAAAAAACCACAACAAATGTGGGAAATCAGGCTGTTAATATTAGAAGTTACAATGTGACTCACACAGTGCATAATCTGCAATAGTACAAGCAGCAAAAACGGAGACAAAGAAACAGATGTGCAAACTTCCTACTAGTTAAATTCCAGCTATTTAATGAACAGCAGGACTCGTCCTTTGTTTCCTATTTCCTAGCTCAGAAACATCTCAGTAAGAGGACATGAAAAAGGTACTGCAAGAAAAGTGCTTTTACCATCTGCAGTCCAGTGAATACTTTAAACTAATAAAGCAACCTTCACAAAGTTGGCCGCAAGGATATAAAGAGAAGAGGGTAAACCAGCTATAACTCAAAACCAGCAGCCTGCTTAGGAACTTTTATACAGCTGAGCCAGACAGAAACCTGGTTGTCCGACTTCATAATCACTTACTCCAGATCCAAAGAGCTTTCTGAACTACAGGCAATAAAGAAGAGTTATGCTCCTCAGAGCAAAGCCAACTTGTAGGTTATTAATGTAATCAGAGACCGACATAATTGTTCTGTGACTTCTTTCATACTGGGAGAAGTCCCTCATGTTCTGTGGCGGTATATGTGAAGATGATAACTGGCCTTTGCTAGCAGCTGGGGCTAGAGAAGCAAACCTACATTTCACTCATAAAGTCAGGAACCCCGTAGCTGGGGTAAGAACACAAACTGTCACTACATGCTGCCCTATTTTCTGGTCTTGCACAGAAATGTGGCAGATAGATTTCCAGACCTGCCATCTAATCTACAGACCAGATAAATCTCCCCCAACGGAACATGAGGACGCTGATAAAGTAGTGCTTTTTACACATTTCGCGTTATCCTGGACTCTGGCATTTCCCTTTCAAGATTTAGGTGCAGAAGGGTGCTGAGTAAAACGAAGAGCTCTGCCTCTTCCTTGCTTGCTTGTCAATCTGGGAGCCTGCACTACCAGCATTCATTCCTGTGCCTGCACCTCCTGCTGCACGTGCCCCGCTGGAGAGCACAGGTAGGCAAGACTTGCCAAACCTGGTTTGCCATTCAGCCTACAGATGGGTTACCAGGTGAAATCACTGTAGAGTCTTGCCTCGCATTAATAATTTGGAAAACTCAAGAAGTTAAAGCTGGCATTGTAGAACTGAGAGCCTCGTAGGGTGACTGACCAAGTGCGCGTCTCTTCTCCCCATCAGAAAACTTGTTAGCAAAATTTAAAAACTTACTGAAGATTGTTCTTTGGATCATTGTTTGCCAGTGTTTTTCTTCATTGCGATTTCCACATTGCAATTATAAATGGATTTTATTTTTTAAGCAGAGGAGAAGAAATTATCAGGTAATGTCTGAATGGAGATTAATAATAATTTGAGTCTTGAAGTAATTCATAAACAGTGTACATTGTCAAAGTCATAGTTAAGAGAAACACTAATATTTAAAGTCCCATCTATTTGTTGCACAAATTTGATCACTCGTTTGAGGAATTATTATAGGGTTAAAGGAAATTGTGCACGATTTCTGCTGAAACCTGTAGTTATTTCTGTTACGTTATAGTATGCAAATCTGCCAATAGACTGTAACCTGAGTTGTATTGGCTTAAATTGTACAGTTCTGCTCTTGAGAGCCTAGCCAGTCCCAGAGGTCGTTCCGATGCACTCTAGCTTAGAAAAGAGCTTTTGAAAAACAGCCCTGATTTACACTATGGTGCTAAAAGTGTGAACAACTTTCTTACTGATTTAAAACATGTCCCGAATCACTGTTAGCGATCCATATCACGGTTCTGCGACCATTAATCATTTAATCGTCACAAAACAAAGAGCTTCTTTCATAGAGAACCGTTTCGCATGCACATATGCTATATCACTCATTTTTACAGCCAAGGGCCTGCATACTGTTCACTCTCGCTAAGAAACGAACAAGTCATCCACATCCTTTGAAGCCTGTACATTTTAGGCTAATTCGCTGAGGAAACAAAAATAGATTGTAGTGATATGTTCAAATAGAGATTCATGAAGTTACACAAATTTGCACAAGCAGAACACTTGGCCTTGATGATGTGGGCATTTTTCCAAGCATATATACATAGTAAACAGCTTGTTGCATAATTTGTAAATACACAGCATAACATCAAATGGGACAATTGCTACAGTAGCACTTATATCAAACAGTATACTTTTTGTTTAATCATGATTATAGCCCTCACATTGTATCAAGTTCCTGCATTTCCTGAATCGCACAATAGAACTCATTTGAAGTTGCTGAGTTTTTCTCTGCCATACCTTGACAGGATTTTTGCTACATTCTTTCCGAAAATAGTGTCATCTGATGGACTTGGACAGATTTTCCGTTTGGCCTTGTCATAAATGGTTTCATCTCTAATGAAGAAGGTGTGTGTTAATGGACTTGTAAGATATAGGTCAATGTTTTCTAGTCCAGGCGGTGCCTATTAATTGTGTACAGGTTGTAAAGAATTCTCTTTAGTCATAAGTCAATGACTTCATACATACACACACACACACTCTCATACACCAATACACAGAGGAAAAAACCACAAAAAAGTTAGAGACTGAGGAATGTAACAAAAGTGGAGGAAGTTTTCTCTGCCAAATTCAAAATTTGTATTTCATAGCTGTGTAGTGCAATTTTGGACTGTTCACTCAATCTGGTATTATTTGCAGCAAGTAGTGGTTTTTGCGTCACACTAAAAGCAATCCTGTAGCCTAAAAATAAAATTGCTAAAAGAATAGAAATGCTTCCAAAATTACTTGACATTTTGTGTATCTTTTTAGTAACTGTTCATTTACCTAAATAATTCATACATTTCATTTTCTCTATTCTCATCTTCAACAATGTAACATTTCTCTATCAGCTTTTGTTAATACAGTGCCTTTTTTTAGATTACCATTCTTTCTTCTGCCATTGCTTAAGCAATGGCACATACCGAGTATTTGAATCCTTATCAAATATGATTCTTCAGTCCCTCAAAACTTTTGTCCTGTTCATGAACATTAGACTGCTGCCGACGAAAAAAGACCATATCCTTTTGAAGAGTCACACAGTGATTTTTCTCTGGTTTTAGGATGTGTGTGATCTTTCTAGGGCTTCTCAGGGTTCCTATGCCCAGAAAATGCCTCGACTGAAAGACAGATTTTGCTGTACTGTGTGTGTATCTGCACCCCCCCCCCCGCCTTTTAGGAGCAAAGATCCCTTTTGTATTTAAGCCTAAGTGTTCTTGAAAACACTGTATGCCATTCAGAGTGTCTTATAATATAAACTTCCAGGCATTTTGGAAGAAATGGCAGAAACTTGGGAAGTTCAAGTTACGTTTAATTATTACTCCCATCAGGTAAAGGCTGTTAAGAGTTATTTCCTGCTGGAACTTCTGGGTCATATTAAAAGACTACAGAGAAACAAGCAAAGAAGTTAGAAGAGCTCTGCTTCATAACTGCTGGAAGAATTTCTTTGCAAGATTTATTGGCTAAATGACAACACAGATATTGTAAACAAACAAACAAAAAACCACCCCAAACCTGTCAGATTTTGTTGTTCTTCACCTTAGAACAACTTCAAGCTTTTTTGCCACCTCTGAATATTGATCCCTTGTTTGATAATTTGGACAGCCAGCTTGCAAGTGAACCATTACTTACGTGTTTTGAAATTTGATTTCCTTTTCAAAGTCTTTCTTGCAAACATGTATTGTTATATAGCTAACTAATCTGTTTGTATAATTAGTAGGTGTTAGCATAAATCTACATGCTCTAAAATTCCTTTTGCAAACAAAGTATGTAACTGCGCAGATATATGGTCACGCAGCACTCTGGCAGGGGTAGTCCACTGCATTAGGAGCAAGCGAATAAAAAGGAATCGTCTTTATTGGTAGACAGAGAATAGAAATCCTCTTCAAAGGAAATAATTTTCAAGGCCTACAGTCATAAGGATGCCAACCACACTGTGTCTGGCACCGGAGTTATCTGGAAAGCTAAGCACAGTACTCAGAATTAATCCCTATATTACTCTGCAAAGTTTTCCTTCATGTGTTTGTCATTACTGACTTTATTTAGTCTGAAAGACGTTTTCTTGTACTTGGCAATTTTTAGAAGGTAATGCACCATTTGGTTGTATTTGGAGACCTGTCGGCTTTAAACACTGAGATGACGATGATTTTGGCAGTCAAAATAAATGTAAGAAGCTGCTGGGTTTTTTTCTTGGGTTGGTGTTGGTTTTATTTTCTGTCATGGCCACAGGAGCCAGCTGGTTAAGTCACATTTCGAACACAGCTGTTCCAAAGCCTGACGGCAGATCCTGTGGCAGAGCTGCAGTATCTCTGCCCAGCTTCCTCCGGAGAGGGTTGAACGTGGTGGTATTCCCCGACGGGCACCCGACCTTCCCTCCGCGCTGAAGCACTGCTGCGGTTACCCGCGTAGGCTGTGGAAGTCCAACGTGCTCTCCTTGGTTTTAGTCTTTACGTAACCTTCTTGCTTTCAGTCTTCTCGTATGTCGTTGTTGTTTAATCAATAGTGGTGGATATTTTCGTAATACAGTATTTTATTTATATATCGTTGAAGCTAAAAAGGTATTTAATTTTACCTGTTGTAATCTCTCTGTACATTTGATTATTTTGTGTGCAAATTTTCTGTGCTTCTCTTCATTAGTTAGAATTACTTCTATCAAAAGTATGAAGCTGAAGCATGAAATTTTGCAGGCTGTATTTATTTTAACAGAAACAACGCTTTGCCTTTCAAATTTCTTGCCTGCGTGATTTTTTGGCTCCCATCGTGGGTGTGTGTTTACACATTATTTTGCAATTTGAGTGAGACAAAACCTCAAATCTCTGATGCATTTTTTTGGAAAATATTCCTAGACTTTGGCTTTATAACTAAATCAAAGTGTTTAAAAGTTGCTCAAGGTTTTAAATCATTAGCAATGCTTGGTTTAAATCTTTAAATATAGCTAAATGAGTGCATTCAAAATTATAAGGAGTATTTTCCCATAATGTATGACTTCCTACCACTGGCAGTTCAAGATCTGATTTAATCGATAGGTGAGATCATAATTAGATTTTGAAAACACAGCCTCTTCCAATGAGTAGGTTTTGTTTGGTTGGTTTTTTTTCTTTCTTGCTAGAGAATTTGTTTGGAAGCATTATTCTAGGCTATTTCTAGGGTGACCAGTTAAAGACGATAAACGAAAATATAGAACCAGAGACTAGAACATTTGGGGGTTATGAGGTCTGGTGCCCTTCTGTTTTGCTATCACATCACAGAAAGTTTTACTGTATTTATCAAGTTCCATTTTAAAAACCTCAAGATAACACTATCGTAAGAATTATGTCAACACTCCCTTTCAAATCCCAAATTACCTGACAGAGAATGGATTGCATTTTCTCCTGTCTCTGCGGGTTATTTGGCTATAATACGTTTCTGGAAAATTATGTGATATTTTGCTTTGCTTGATTTTTCTAGCTTGTAGATAAGACAACGTTATAACTGACCTTCATCTAATAGCTGCAGCTGTGTGGTCCGCAGAAAAAGTCTGGTAGCCTTGAGACTGGGGGACTAGAAGGGAACTGTTAATATATTTAATGGCTGTAACTGAAAATTTTGAGTGACTTAGTTAAGTGGGGAAAAGGGAACGGGACAGAAGAGAGTTCCAAAAATATCTAAGAAATATTTTAGGTCATGGATCTTAATTTAGAAGCATGTAAAATAATCTTTTCTGTTTTCTGTATGCTGTGGGGACTAGCAATATAGTTTCATGTTATGTTTGAGATCTGGCGTTGGATGACAGTGAATCAGAATTTCTGTGAACTTTATTCCTTCTTGTACCCGATCTGCTCTGCAGCTTTTGGCTGCTACATGGGCCTACACCTCGATATCTGCAACCATGGCCCTTCCTCTGAATAAAATGGACCTGTTTTAAGACAGCTGTTCTGTTTCCATAGTCGGAGCCTAGAGATGTTTTCTATTGGATTGGGCCCAAACTGGTCACATTTTATAGGTAATACAATACTTGGCGCTTATAGGCTAGGGATTAAATGTAATAAAAACGATGCTGGGTTCTTATTTACTCAGATTTATTTTGGTCATTAACTATTGTGTGACTCCATGATAACATTACTGTTATTTATTATTACAAGCAATAGAGACTTTGACAAATACAAAAGATGGTTGATGACTGTGGCATGGTAAAGAAAAGAACAGTTTCTCAAAGTTTTCACAGCATTTACAGCAAGGCTTGTTAAATTATTACCAGCTGAAATAACAGGAGTTTTTTTTTTGCTGTTGTGCTGGATGTAAAGGACAGGAAATGGAGGAGCCACAAGAGAACCTTTTCAGGAGATTTTGATCAAACCACCAAGTGTCCAAAAATATTTTACTCACTTCAAGCTTAATGCTTTTGTGGGAGGGAAGGAGAGGAAAATGTTTATCAGCTGTTTTGTGAAAAGATATCTAAGGCTTATTAAACTTTGATTCATGTTTTTCATCTTGCATTACGTATATTATGTGTGTGTATATCTATAATTCACCAAGATTACTTTCTGGTTTTTATTTATTTATATCATAACTAAGTTTATGTATGTTCTATGCAGAAAAGTATATTTTTTTCTGTCTATTGGTTGCTTTGTATTACTTACACCTAACTTCCATAACTGATTAAACAGGATTATCTCTGACATAATGGTATTGCAGCCTTTCTCAGTAAGGAAAGTGTGCACTGTTTCGAAAATTTGCATGTTTATTAAACTTTGTTTGCGTTAAAAATAATTGAATTAGATCTTGTAATTGCTACTTTCAAACTAATGGCGAAGCTAGTTTTGCCTGTTAGCAGTTACATTTCAAATCAGAATTGTGCTCCTGCCTATGAATGTCAATATACGTAGTTCGGATTTCAGGGAAACCATCCTGATTTACAGAAGTTTGTCCCAGATTTGAGGGAGATATCTTGCCTTTTCTTACATAGAATGTCAGAAAGTGTTATAAAATATAATTTCTCTGAACTGTATTTTCCGGTAATATTTTCTAGGAGCTACATGTATGCTTTTCATTGCATGGAAGAGGAGATGAAACAGCCTGCTTTGAGGAATGGAAAGGAACGTTTTGCCTGGTTTGGAAAACTGGTGATGTTAAAGGTAAGATGTTGAAAAGCATGTCACTGGATAGTAAGTGTTTTATTACCTTAGTTAATTAAATGAAGATCTTTTCCTCTTGCTAAATTGAAATTGTTGGTTTCTTGAGAAGAGGTACAAATCTAAAAGTCTTGCTCCGAAACCCTAACTGCTGGATGAAGTCTCTGATGTGCTTGTGGCACTGATGAAGGCCATTTCACGCGCTTCTCAAATACAGTGGGCCAAGTAGCGTTCCGCTTTACTCTTTGCTCATGTCGGGATAAGAATGTACTAGAAGTGCCTACGCAAGACAATGAATTATTTACTATGCTGGTGGAATAATTCTTGAGACTGTCCTGGGCCAATTTATGAGACAAACTCAGAAGAGAGGCTTCTGACAAAGCTTTTAATGGTCCGCTGAGCCCTGCTTTGCAGCAGCTTGGCAAATGCTGGGATCGCTGAGGCTGCTCTACCTTTGGCTGAAGTTAAAAGAGCACAAAGTGTTGTTTATTTTTAATTTTCTGATCTGTAGCATTCGGTGAAAAATGCAGTTTAGCTGTACCTGAGGAATGTAGCCACTATGTACGTGCCCCATTAATATTAATAAAGTAAGCGGGTTGTTAATGTGCTTTCTTCACATCTGTTTCCTAGCAAGTAAAACCATTCCCTAAGCGTGGGGTCTGAACATACAAATAGATTTTTTTTAAAATGAAATTGTTACAGAACCAGAAATCTAATCCCTCAGTTAATCACTAGCAATATGTGAAAAGAGAGAAACTATTGTATATCTGCCTTGCCTCACCTCAGATGAGCGCAGGAATAATGCACATCAGGAAATGAAATACGTGTAAATCACTGAAAATGAGAAGTTGACCAAAGCTGCTTTTCAAGGCATTCAAAGAACAGGAAACGTTCCAATGAGAGGTGGGGAAAAAAAAGCTGTTCAGCTGCTGAAAAATGGAAAAAAGCTTGTTTTATATTCAAAAGGTGAATTGTGTACTAAGACACAATTATTTTTTTTTTTGAAAGCAAGCAGCCTTGTGTATTCATGATTTCAAGAATTTTAGCAGAAACAGGATAAATTCTGATTTCTTAAAAATTTGCCCTTCAGTTTGACAGACAAATTATTCTTTTCCTATCCTAAACTGTAGATAAATACAGGCTGTATTTCAACCCACATATGTGCGTGTTTCAGTAGTGGGTCAACAGATTTTTGGGCACGGTTTAGAGGTGTTGTGTTATTAATACTTATACTGTAACTGATGATCTGAATCTCAGCGTAGAGGCTAGTTAATTTTTTCCCAAATCTGGGGAGTGCTTGGATCTGTTTGCATGTTGCCTGTCTTTGGATGACATGATTTTAGGTGTCTTCTAGGAAAAGAAATGCTATTCACGCCCTTCAATGATGTGTTCCCTGTCCCTGACAAGTTCACTGGTCACGTTCTTGGGCTAGGAATGAGCAGACACTTCACGAGAGAAACACATACAATTGACCATAGAGAGATGAATTAAAAGGCTGCAGTCAATAGGATTGAAAATGAACACCACCTCTCTCCTGCTTTTTAGGTGTGGTGTTTTAAAGCATATATCTCACCTTTAATACTTGCTGGTAGATCTACTTTAATATGCTAGAATCTCTGGTAGAGCTGTCCCTAAAAGTCTATTTTTCATGATTGCGAAAAGTTGCAAATTTTGTGAAGTCTGAGCATTGGTTCAGCATCATTTTTCATGAGATTACCGAGTAACTAACGCATTAGTAACTGAGAGTCTCCTATTGCCTTCAGCCTTCTCGCGTGGATCTGTTATAGATCGCCAGCTAAAGCTGATTGTGTGCTTATAGGATGTATTAGCTGCTTTGTAGACTGGGATATAATCTAGTGGAACAGCCTGAAATGTAGCCATTATGTCTGGTGGGGCAAGTTCCTCTAACCAGACACCCTGTCTTGTCCTCCCTTTTTTAAGTGATCCTTCTGAAATCCTTTTGCACACCCGTAGCCACTGAACACAGAAGAAAGGTACCGTTCAGTGAGTGGAAAAGTCACCTTGTGTTTATGTCATGAAATACGAAAGTGCAAATAAAATTATGTATGCACAATGAATGGAATTTTCTCTAATTCTGTAGTGGCAATAAACCATATTATCTTGAGTCAGGTTTAGAGGGTTAGGGTCAGATTCTCTTCCTTGCTGTGGTCGTGTATGCCTTCATGCAATAAATTGCTTTAAATGTTTCATCTGGTTGGAGGAAAAACTCTTTTGGTGAAGATTTGTTTAGTTATGCAATTTATGCATATGCTAGGCAGAGGGCACAAAAATGTAGTGGTTCTTTGTGAATGAACAGGTTTGCCTTGGGTGTTCCCAAGGAAAGATACTTCCTTGCATCTGTCTGGTTTGCTGTGAGCCGAATATAGAAACTCTGTAGATATGTGCCAGGTTGTTTCTATTTTAAGTAGTCAAACATGAAAGAGGCTGTGGGCTGCCCGTGAAAAGCCTTCATGCAAGTGTTAGCCCCAGGAGTGCCTGGGGCAGGGGTTAGGGTTGGGCTGAGATACATGGCAGGAGTTATAGGAGGTTTTTTCCTTCCATCGTGGAGCTGGTGATTTGTATGTGTAAATCAAGTAACATATTTCTTCTGCCCTTGGCGTTTCTGTGTGGACCACTGCTATAACGACAAAAAACTTAATATTTTTGTAATTTTTTGGTATTTGGACTAAGAGCCCTTTTTTCTCAGGGGTTGGATGGTGAGAAATCTGTTGAATATTCTTAAGGTGCCACATTTTCACGATGAGGTATGTAGGAGAAAGCTGAGGGTATGTTTTGAGTGATGAAAGAAAGAGCATCTTGCATCTTCCTGTAAAACAGGGAAGGCCAGTGGTTCCATTATAGGAACTAAGATGTAAGAACACTATAATACTGTATTCTGCAAAACTGAAAGATAAGCAAACAAAAAGTTAGGCTTTAAAATGGCAGGCATAAGTGTTGCTAATGTATTGCACTGGAATCATATGCTTTTGTTTCTATTACGGGAACTTTTTCTTCCTAATCTTAAAAGATGATGTATAAAAGAGGGTTTAAAGTATATAGTTTAGGAAATTAATACTAAATTTTTTTTCTTGTTTGCGCGCAGGTTTTACGACCTGTATGGACTTGGCTAATGTTTGTGTAACTAGAATTTTGTGCATTAGAGATCAACTTGGTAAGTTTATGTCTGAAGCTTTCACTGCACATCAGGAAAGCAGAACGGAATACCTGAAGTCTGGCAGAGTGCCTGCCCTGGGTTTGTGTGGTGGCCGTTTCATGGCGATCTGCCTGCCTAGTGAGCACGCGTTTTGTTTCTCTCTCTTTAAACTTTCTCAGTCCAAGACTCTTTTAAGATAGATTTTGAAAATGCAAAAGGGGCCTGGCCAAGCATTGCGTCTCTCACTCCTCTGAGCATCTGACCCTGCTGGAGGCACGAGAAGGGAAGAACAGAGAATGGGAACTTTGGTGGTGGGACGGGGACAAGGAAAGGAACAGAGACTCCTGTAAGGCTGTGTTCAGGTGGTGATAGTTCCACTATCTCACCTTGTTTTTAATCTAAGTAGCCTTACTGTGTTGATGTGAAAAACGATATCAATGTAGGGTTAGACAGTAAAAGTTGGGGATAGTGAAGTGTAGCAAAAAAGAGCATTGTTATGCCATGAGTTGAATGATGCCGAGAGTAAAATATTTTACTCCTTGAGGCTTGCAGATACACAAGTAAATCTCAAGAGACATGTTAATGTGCAGCAATAATTTGTAATATAACTCAACTAAGCATTGACAAATCCATTTGATACAGGCCTGATAAGATTTTTGTTTTTGTTTTTGTTTTTTTTTTTTTAATTTTGAGTGCTTAAAGTGTTGTATGCACCAAAACTGATGTGTCAAGATAAATGCATATAAGTTATTTCCCTTTCCTCCCCTCATTTATCATCGGTGACTAGAAGAATAAAAGACTATTATATTTTCCTGGATCCTACAGTTTTACTTTGTTTTATTGTGACATCTGTCACACAAAAAGTTTTATCCTCTTAAGCATCTTACAAAGAACTGCTTTTTTCGTGATGAGGACTTAATCTTTGATCATGACATATTTTAACCAAGATGTGTCAGTTAGGCACTGTTTTTTCTTCAAAACCGAAGAACTGTTGGAGGTGTTTACTACTAAACAGAACTTTGGGGAAAAGGAATATAATTTTTTGTGTCATGAAGAATATTATGATGCAAGTGGGAGCAATTTCAAAAGAAGTAGAAAAGAGGAGAGGTATAAAACCTCAGTAACTAGAGAATGTGCAAGTCTCCATTTGTTCCATACTGTATTGATTTTTTGCCTCACAAAATGGCAACTGCCTCGTGTATACAACCTTCATAAAAAACAGGCTTAGTAGTACTGCTCTGAAAAAAATGCGTGACCAAATTCTGAGCTCAAATGTAAGTAACATACATCCTCACATGCCAATGAAATTTCACTAATACACACAAGGAGACAACTTTATACTTTAGATGGGTCTCATTTAGTTTGGATTGCCATCAGGAATCATAAACATTGGATGCTTCTTCGTCTTTCCTCTCAATTACGTGAAGATTAAAAGCAAAAAAACCCTGGATGAACAATATTTATGAAAGAAGATAGCAGAAAATTTCAGCACTTCCACTAATAAATTCAGCCAGAAGTGCTTGAATATGGTCCTTTCTTTTCAGTGTTATGTAGGTGTACAATGTTTTGTATTTTCAGTGTATGTATGTATGATAACATGAAAAATGAGAATGAAATGGAAAAGGAAATCACTCTCCAGCATCACCTCAGAGCCGCTGGTGGAGACAATTTGCATTTGGTTCTGAAATGGTTGAAGGAATTGCACGAGTCAGTGTAGTGATTCCCCACAATTGTTCAGAGGAATTCAGTTCACTTTTATCTGCATTTTGGAAAGTAAGTCCCTTATCCTAGAAACACGTGTAAAATTTCTCAAGATATTTTTAAAATAGTGTTGGAATAATGAAGCCTGGACTTCTTGGATCTTGCCCTTGACAGACATAAATGGAAGGCTGCTTTTTTTTTTTAACAGAGAAAAGTGATGATAATAGGGAGATTATGCATGATTTCTCCCATAATGGGAGAATTATAACCATGGAGCACACTTCTTGTATGTTCCCCTCTATCCGTCAGATTATATTGGGTGTCACTTAGGTCACTTCTTGAGCTGTACATGTAGTATATTATCAGAAAGCACAGGAGAACTCATAACCTTTAGTGAGTTCCCAGTCCAGTTATACATCTCCTCGTAAAATGCTCACTACTTTTCTTAATGATGGGCACAACTCCTACTTAGACTGTCTTACTGCTCCTTGTTAACTTTTGCTTCGAAGCAGAGCTGGCTTGTAAAGAAGGGAGTGTCCAAGACCCGCATCAATGTGTACTGCTAAATAGATACAGGCTGTTTATTAATCCAGAAGCATAACAATGTAGCCACATAAAGCAAATAGATTTAGTGTAGGGTTTTTTTCTGCATATCAGACCCTAAGAGGAGGAAGCAGAGGGGGAATTAAAATAGCCGCGGCCATTCTGCCCCAAAGCACGTGCCCTTACAGTGTGTTGTGGCAACCTCCCGAATTCCACCCTGGCCTGAAACCATTTTCCTATTTTTTTCTGCCTGCTTATTCCAACCTGACAGCTACCATCCTCCCACCCCAAACATCACTCACCCCATACCAGCTTCGATTCTGGGCATGGGCTCGTTCACAAGGGATTGGAAGTGAAATGCAGTCATGAAAGCATCTTCCCTTGCAGAAGTTACCATTTCTGTTCAGGATTTAAAACACCTGAATGCAAACTTAAAGTATCCAAAATCCTCATGGACAAAACTCCGGCAGAAAAAGATGTTTTTGGGGAAGGTGTGGAGTCAAATGGTCACGCTATGTAACCAGAGCAGCAGATGTGTTTGAGTGCATTGTATGAAAAGAGTGTGTGATAAATGAAAACTAACTTACAGATTTAAAATACTTTACAATAGTAATTATTGCACAGACTTATGAAAAGGAAAGATATGGTAGATTTAAGGGTATTGAAACTTGCTGTGTTTTCTGCCTATTTTTCCCCTGTAGATTTGTGCTTGGAGAGCTGTAGATAGAGGGTTTGTCTCGGTTCCTAAGGTTAATATAGATTCTCTCTTAGTGTCTGGTTATTGATCTCCGCCGCTCTACTTTATCAGATATTTTGATTGTCATCTTGCTTATTCATTGTTAAGGTTGCAAAATAAGATTACTGTATGTTGTTCTATGGCATAGAAGAGTCAAGAATATTCCTTTGCTTCTCCATTTTCATCTTGAAGTCATTTTCATGCTATGATTTTTATTTTATTTTTTTTCCCCAATCTCTTTAGCCTTTTGTTGTTGAGAGTGGGGATTTTGGGGGAGGAGTGTGTGCGTCTGTGTGTTAAAAAGCTCCTCAGCATGAATTTGCTATCAGCACAGCTGACTGCAGCTCTTCAGAACTGCAAGTAGAATGAAATATGAATTAAAATAACTAATTAAGCATGTACACAATTTTGAAGATGTTCCTTGTAGCCAATGGTGGTGTTCTTCAGTCACGTAACTGCTGCCTCTACCTGAAGTGCACTCAGAGAAGGGCACGTTGTAATCTGAAGTTTTTATTACTGGGAAAAGTAATATTCATTAGAATCAGTTTGACTGGCCTGTGCTTTGTATTACTTTTCATAAGGTGTTTCATTGTTGATGAAATTTCAGTGGCTTATGGTAATGTAATTTGTGAAGTGATCAGAAGGTGAAGAAATCTGTGGCTATGTCTGAATGACTGAGCTCAATCTCCTGATCAAGCACTGTGAATTCCTTTCTGAACTTTGCATCTTACTCTGTCAAGCCTATCTAGATGGCAGGTAATTTTCTAATACTAGCAATCCACTTCCTTTCCTGTTTCCAATGTAAGTTGTTGACATATCTACCTGAAGGTCTTTTTAAAAGAGGAAAATATCAAATATATACGAAGTATTTTAAAGTAATGAACCCCGCAGGAAAAAAAGTGAAATCTGCAAGATTGTTGTAGAGTAGAGGTTTGACTGCTGTGAAATGGTGCTGCCTGCAAGCGCTTTTGCATGTTCTTGGATGTTCCCTGCATGCAGTGGACAGGGAGAAGAGAGGAGGAAAGGACAGGGAAGGTCAATTTTGTGAGCAGTGTGATATATTGTTTATGCCAATCTTGGCCTTGACAAGAAGAGAAGGAAGGTGCTTCCTTGAAGGCTTTTCCACTCAGTCTTTGTGGAATGAGATGGCAAGAGCCGTATGGGTCTGTGTCTTTCATGGGAACAGCGTGCAATTGAGACAGTCCTGCTCAAGCACGGAGCTGGAGTTTTAGGAATGTTTCCCGTGGATGCAAGAAGTGTGCAGAGCCCGTTGCGTAGGGGATGGGTTAGTCTGCCATGCAGCACTGACCTTCTTGAAATAATGCCTGTTGTCACTTGATTATTTTTATTTGTCTCTGCTCAAATACAATATTTAGCATTTGTTTCTATTCCAAACAGCAAATGAGACCACTGGGCTGTATCAGACCAGTATATCTGTCTACAGTGATCAGGAGAGTTGTAGGGAGTAGTGTAAGAATAATGCATAGGCACTTCCTCAGCTTTTTTTCATGAGCCCGCGAGGATCCATGGATTTTCTGAGTCATAGGTGATATGTTTGTGCTTAACGGTCTTTGATAGTTACTATAATACATTTGTTTCCCTAGTCTCTGAGTGCCTCTGAGAGCCCTTGTGAATTCTGATATACAGAGAAGAAAGTGCACATACTGGTTAAAAGTTATTGATTGCTCAGAGGGCCTGGAATGTCACCACCTATTTCCATATGAATAAGTTGTTAAGTGTCTATCCATATGTATTAATCATTGATGGAACAAAACAAAATAATTCAAAAATGTATTTTTTAGACTCGGCTGAATTAGTGGTGTTCATAACATATGTATGTGTTCTTGAGATGCTTGTTCTATTGGATTTTAAATTATTGATATTTGCAACAATATTACTAGTGTTTACCATGCATCGTATTGGATTTATATGCTAATAATGCTGCTACTTCATGCACGTGAAGAGTTTCAATTGCTGTCAACTCTTGTTTTGAGGCTAGACTCTTCCTGACCTTTCTGTAGGAGTGTAGCAGTACAATGGGAAGTAAAGACTCAGCCTAAAGCCACCATGCAGGAGCTTACAGGCAAAAACTGCTTCTAAGCTATTTTTCTATGGGTGGAGAATGATTTTTGTTGGCTCTGTACGCTTTGCAACATACGTGAATGACAGAATGTGGCTTAGATTTAGACAATTTCAAGTCCAACTGTTCAGTGACCTCTTCCAGGTAATGCAACAAAACATCGCTCTCAACACAAGGCCATGCCAATATGACATAATCTTGTCCCTGCATTAGTTTCCTTCTTGGGGAAGAAAAAGAAAAAAAGAAAAACCAAAAAAAAACCCCAAAACAATTAATCCCCAAAACCAAAAAAAACGACCCCAAAACAAAAACCTCTATGCTGTGCACTTACTGAAGTAGCGTATAAAGGTATGTGTTTTTACTTTTTATCTTTCCTGCCGCCAGCCGGGCCCTACTGTTTTGTGTTCCTCTCTCATATTAACTTGACCTGAAACAGTGTAAAGCCTTGAGCTGTATTTGAAGGTCATAGAGGAAAAAAAATCTTTTGTTAGATCAACTGAAGTAACATGTAGGCAATTAGGAGAATTTTTGCACTGATCCAACCAATTAGTTTAATAAAAAAAACGTTGTACCTCTGCACTAAACTTTCCTTCCCCATATCCTTAAGCCACAACGGCTACCGCAGCGCTACTCCTGCACATAAGGCCCATTCAGCGCTATGCAATGTTTTTCAAGCACCCTTGAATGTGTGTTTGATCTTTTAGATGTCTCCATGCATCTGTATTTGTGTGTATGGGAATTTGTGAGGTGATGTTTCCACTGAAAAGAGAAGTTAAAATTAACTGTTGTTTTTCTGAAAGTATAGGCTAGAACAGAGTTGGTAGTGAGCAGTTTTGAAGACAGTTGACACGTATTCAAGATGGATTAGTTCATTACTAGTTCTGCTTTCCTTCGGAACAGAATTAAAACAAAACAAACGAACTCCTACGTTTTCCAGTGCTTATCTGTCATGTGTTTAGTTTATCTTGTATTGGATGTCATAAGAAGCTGAGGGCTTTTTCCCCTGTAACAAATATGACTTTCAGACTGTTCCAAAATGTGTGTTTAACCTTACCTTCATTGACTTCCTATTCTATCGTAACAGTTGAACAAGGATTTCTTCTTGAGCAATATTCAAATCAGTTTTTAATGAGCTATTTAATTAAAGGCTAATTGAGGTGAATTCATTAAAGATTTCCATATTATGCTTATCAGGGTAGCTATGTTTTAAGATAAGTTTTAAATATTTGTTTTATACTGCATTGTTTGATCATAAAAGCACATCTAAAATTATTTTTTAAATGCCTACTTAGAGTTTCTATGCACTTTTCTTACTTAATACCCCATGTTGAATTTACCATGTGTGAATTTAATATATTGCTAGTGTTGAGCTAACATAAGAAGCAATAAAGCTGTTAAAGGGTGTTTTTAGAGTCTTAGATACTATAGAATTAAAGAGTGTATTGGGAAACAGTGATATCATTGGGTTTTTGTTAATCTGTCTTATTCTTGGGTGAACGTTAACTATATTTTATGCACATTTTCTTAATCTTGGTGGGTTTCCTCGACAGCAGGCTGACTGCAGGGAATATTACTACATGACGATAGTATAAATCTTTTCTTTGTTGGAACAATCAGTCAGTTAATGAATAAGAACATTAATTAATCAATCTGGTAGATTTCTCTTTCTGGGAGTACTTACTATCCTCTTGAATCAAAGTGAATTTGGAAAATAGGCACTCTAGTTTACTTTAATCTTTTTGTCATTGACAGAAACACCAAAGTAGTTGACTAGAAATGTGGGGGAAAGGAAGAGAAAATAGAACAAGAAATCTGAGGCAGACAATTCCCAGAATTAATCTACATTTCCTGAGCTCCCAAGATTTGCTATCAATAAATGGGTCATCATAATAAAAAGCCTCTAAAGAAAAGTGCTACAGAGACCCAGAGATCTCACGGAAGCAAACACTTTTTGTTTCCTTTTTCTATCCCGTTTCTTTTCCCTTTTCTGTCCGTTCAAATGGCAGATGTTGACAGCCCAGTCAACCTTTCCTTGTGTTTGATATACTTGTGATTCAATGGTGCATCATTAGATGCATAATGTTCCTGCAGCTGATGTTTTGGGAGGAGATTATCAGTACAGCAGTGGCAGCAGGAGCTAAAACTGAATGAAATGTTACTGGTTATCGATCCATCAATTTTGTCCTGTGCTGGATTTATCCTGAGATTGATAGCTTTGTAGTCTAGGCTTCCGGTCTATAACTGTAGCAGATTATTTTATGGTCTTGCACTATTAGTAGAGTTTTCTCATAGATGTGTAGTGCATAGATGGTCTGTTCCTGTACTCTTGGCCGGAACAGGAACAGTCCCACTGCAGGCTGAGAGAATCTTTTTGGAAGAGTTATCTCTATGAAGCTTGATGTGGTAACACTGCGTAATGAACTGTATTTTGCCTTAATGGAGGATGGAGTCACAGTAGTCTCAGTAATCAAAGTATTTGAGCATTTTATTGCTCAAGTATGAGCTAATTTCTACAAATGAAGAGGTTTTTCAGTTTTGCTAGACAAACTGAAAAAACAGTGAAAATTTATGGTTTTATGTACAGTGATGTGCAATGAGAACGTGGGTATTTTCCATACCTTTGCAACCCCTTTTTAGTTTTTACAAAGTGTTTCATTCAGGTTGCCACAAACATCCCAGTTTACTGAAGGTATTTAATACAAAGATATTTATATTAATTTAAAAAATGTTTTAGGTTACATCTCAAATGGCTTGTGAACTTGAAGTCATCTTAAATCTGTTGAAGAAAATTCTATATCCTAGCAGATTGGTGGCATTGTATTTTTTGGAAAGGTGACGTAACTGAGTAAAATTCATATTTTCTGTGTATGTAGGAGAATCTAAGTTTAAGAGTCTTAGAAATGAATCATATCACTATAAGGCTCACTTACTTTCCCTATCCTACTTTTTATAAGATAAGAGACTTGAGGGCCTGCCATGTGATTGTAGAATTACTTGAGGAGAACATAAGATCTGCATCGATGGGTTAACCCTGGTGTAGCACAGCATCCTGACTCCAGTGTGGACAGCAGCAGATGACAGGGCGCGATATGTCTGTAGATGTATCTGCAGATTGGGCCTTTTACTGGAGCTGAGAGAATATAATGAAATATATGGAGTAGTTGCTTCTAGTGCTTTGAAGGTGGACATTCCCTCCAGGAATTTATCTAATTCCTTTTGAAAAAAATTTATACTCTTGGCAGAAGCACCATGCTGGGGTAATGAGCTGTATGATTTAATTATGAGTTGTGAAGAAAAAGTCCTTCTTCCTGGTTGTTTTGAACTGCTTGTTCATAATTTCATTTTATACCACTTATGTCTTGAATAATGGCAAATAATGAAAAATCATTGCCTATTCACTATCTCTATACTACTCATCGTTTTATAGACCTCTATCGTATTTCTTCTCAGCCACTTATTTTCCAAAATTACTGCATGTAGTTTTCTTTCTATGAAATCCATTCCATTCCTCTGATCAAATTCATTGTTCTGCATTCTTCTGTACTCTGCTCTTCTACGCTGTAATCTTTGAGTGGTGATGACCTAAACTATATGCAGTACTTGAGATGTGGGTACACCATAGTTAGAAGCCTAATGATGCCTTGTGTTTTATTCCCTATTCCTTTCCTAATAATTCCTAATATAATGTGTGATATCTTGACAGCCACTAAAATTGTGAGTTGATACTCATTTTTTTTTTCTCCAAAATGTTTTAAGGGTCCATCACTTTTTATGCAAAATTAGAAGTTGGTTCTTCACAAAGCAATTAGACTGTGTTTATGTACATTAATTTTCACCTACCATTATATTGTAAAGTCATACTCCTCCTTGTAGATCTTTAGTGAGGTGACAGTCATAATTTTAAAAAACCTAGTACACAAAAATTTAAATAGCCTAATTTTAATATACAGAGCAGAAACATTTCTTTGTTTGCGAGCTCTGTCATATTAGTTTATACTCTTTTCCTGATCACTTATGAATATACTGAACAGCACATATCCTAGTACGGGTTATTCAATATCTCACCAGTATCTTCCCTTAACGATAAAACCTAAACAGGTTTATTCCTTTTTTCTTTTTACAAAGCAATGTTGACTTTTCAGTATATCTTTTTTATATGTATTTCTTTTTGTTTGTAGTCTACACTTGACTATCTTACGTAGTCTGCAAAAAAAAAAAATTTTTTTTACTAGCCATTGATGGTTCTTGGAAGTCTTGTTTAAGCTTAGTGTTGTCTGATACCATTTCTTTAATATCACTGATAGCTTAAACAATAAGTTTCCCATTGTAGTCAGTAGTTCAACTGTCTTGTATTAGGATTCATAAGTAAATACTAGCTAGACCCAGTAATTTCTTATTTCATTTACCTCTAATACTGTATTTTAATAGTGTTCAAAACCTTTTTTGCTAATCTGGCCTAGTGTTAGGTGCTGTGTACTTACTGTTATCCTAATATATACGTATATATTAGGATATTATATATTTTTATTATAAGTCATTTGTCAGTAATTTGCAATTGCTGATCAAACACCTGGTATCATAGGGGTGCTACAGCAGTAGTATTGCTGTTGTATTTAGATGACTTTGGTGTTCACTGGTTTTTCTGTGTAAAGCAGTCATATTCAATGCAAATATTTGGAAAAAATATTACTGGGGTATTACTGAAATAACAGGGCTATTTTACTCTTTCTGGCCTTTCAGTGAAGTCACCAAAGGAACATAGAGAAGTGGATTTAAGCACATTTCAAACTGACTTATCTAGGCAGAAAAGAGAGATGTTTGTGATCCAGTGTGAGCGGAGGATCAATACCATAATCTGTGTGTTTCTAAATATGTTTCACTACTTGTTATCAGCAATGATTCATAAAGGACTGGGGATGGAATGAGCTACAAGTCAATGATTATCTATTACACTGTTTCTTATGACATGTTAAAGCTTCAAGAACACAAGTGATGGACAGCGGATTAAAAACTCAGCTTGGAAATTCCTTTCTTTTGGATAGCGGTGAGCTAGTCAAAAGTAATTCCCTGGGCCTTATTGCATGAATGCATGAGCTGTCCTACTTTTGTTTTAATGCTAAATGCATCTAGCATAACACCATGAATATATTATGTGTAAATTAAACTGATCTAGAATCTGTTTTGTTTTCACTCTTATGTCCCTCTAGTATTCTGTAGAGTATAAGCAAAGTAAAAAAAAAAAAAAAAAAAAAAAAATCTGGTAATAGTCTTGTGTTACAATTAAAAAAATCTTAAAATGTACTTTACTCAAACAGTTACAATGATGATGAAAATAGATGGATTGACATTGTTGGTCAATTTGCAATATTCAACAGTGATTGAATAGGCTCTGAGGCCTTTTTAACACTGTTGTGTTATAAGGTAAGATTAACATATGTTATCAATGTTTTATTTACAGAAGTGGAAGCATAGTGAATTTTATTTATTTTATTTGGTATATCAGAATACTTCTCGTTGTACGGTACTTTTGAATGTTGTCGTAGGCCCACCTGCTGCTTTGAGCAAGGCTAGCCTTGGCTGCCGATGTATTAATGCAGCACTGTGGATAATTAAGCGGGCAGCAAGGAGCACCTGTAGCTCATTTTGGGCCTAGTCAGCATAAATTCATGAAGACCCTTCATGCAGTGTTGGCTTAGACGATTCTTTTATTGAGAGAAGAAACTGTAATACACAATGTCACTAGACAAGATTATATGGTGATATAATGAAGTTTACAATGTCAAAAGATAGGATGATTAAATACCATCTGCTGGGCACACAGCCTTCCTACTGCTCCATCTTATCTTTGCATGTTTCAATAAAAAAATAAGTTCCTTAAAAAAGTAAAAGGGAAGGGAAGCTTAGCTGTAATTCTCATCTCGGTATTGGGGGAGAATTGATAAATATGCGTGTATTCTAGACTGCACTTTCTACTCCTCTTCCTTCTAAGAATCACTCTATTTAAATCAGCACCTCTCTCATGTTGCAGACTTCTGTGGTCTTGTACCAGTTTATTCTGTCCTTCCTCTCTGATTTCCTCACATAGGTCCATCTTTCATTCCCTTAGTGTCTTTCTCAATGGATTGCACTACTCTACTGATTAGGACTTTCCCCCCGTATGTCTTGTTTTCATTCCTTTTGTGTGTAGGTTAATAATTGGATACTAATGTGATAGTGTCTTCTCTATCTCTTGCCTCCTTATTTCAGGTTTTGCTTCTCTGAGCATTACTTTCTTTACTCAGATGCTCTCTAATTCAGAGGTCCCATCCTTTGTTCAAATGGGTTGAACAAGACCCATGTGTGTTTTAGCTGTCCCCAGCTCTGTGTCTCTCCCTTGACTTATTCAACACTCTCCTAGATTATAAACTCTTTTTAAACCTTTGTCCTTAGCTACTACCTAAGACTTGTTTCCTCTGCTCAGGTTCTAGTTCTTGTGCCACCAGATGCCTTGAAAAAACATGTTTACCTCTAGCAAAATACGAGTTCACTCATTTACTTTTCATACTTCTTTTTCTGTGGCAATTCTCAGAAATGAGAGGCTAGGACATAAGTAGGAGCGCAGTTAGAGAAACTGTCATCCCTCTTGCTTTTGTGGACAATCAAGAAAAGTAAGTGGGGTCTGTACACAGCAACCACTCCAGGTTAGGAGGTAGAGTAGCTTTTATGGAACAGTAATCCAGAAGGGTATTTGAGCAGAGCTTTGAGGGGAACTCGGATAATTCAGCTGAAACAATTGTGTGGCATTAAAGGACCTTAGCAGGAGGATGAAACATGCTGACATAACTCCTCTATGATAGAAGGAAATTAAGACACAAATCAAGTTTTGCTTTGTTTTTGTGTTTTCCACCTGGGACACTGAAGCCATGCAAGGCGTTGTAGAACACTGTAATTTTTCCTGATGCTGAGAAGTTTTCAAATTCAGCTGCTCTGAAATGATGTGTCAGTTATGAATAAAGCTAACATATAAAAGGAATCACACTAAAAATGTGAAGATGTGTTTTTGTAGGGTCTTAATGTGTTCATTAGCAATAATGAATTATATGTAAGCGGCGACCAACCAGAGATGCCAGTATGAAACAATTTCATATTACACGCTTTGCCAAATTTGTGACTTGGTAGATAATGTTGCATAGCAAAAGATAGTCGCTGTCATGCAGCCATGACAGTCCTGCCAGGACATTCTTTTTTTGTCTTTTGTAGAGAAAACCACATCCTCAGTTTCTCCAGCTGTGCTGACTTCAGCGTCTGACTGGGTGGCAGAGTAGGAAGAGGTCAATCCTACCTTGAGTAAAACATTCTTTAAAGTTGATTTACCCAGTGTCTTGATGGTAACGATGCAAGGATTTCTGATTTGGTTTGTTTGATACAGATTCACAGATCTCGGAGGCAGAATAAACCCATACAAACTGTGTAGGAGAAATTATTGCCCATTATTACAAAAAAGGTGAGGAGGAGTTGGATGCAATTATGTGCAAGACATGTTCTGTGGTGTTGAAGACGTCAATGGAAATAAATGTCTTCATTATGTTGTGAAATACACTACAAATTAATTTTTTCAAAAGCTACCGTTCCCTAGAATGCCTTCTATGTCCAGCTACAACAGCTTAAATATATTGTACCACGTTTTGGCTGAATTACAAGATGAAAGGTCTCTGTGTTTTTCACCTTTGTGGCCTTGACTGTTAGAAACACTGTTATTTTTTTTCCCCTCTCTTTTAAAAAAATAAAAAGAGTTGATAAGGAAGGATCCTGCAATGAATTAATTTTTATGTTAAAAATAACTTTAGACTTTAAGGCTATTAGTTGTGGTAAAATTATCTAAGGTAGCAGTGAAACTCTAGAACTAGAATTATGTGCTGAGTGGAAGAATCCCTCTGAAAGAGCTGATGCAGAAGTTTGCTTTCACGCATACTTCGGTAGCAAAGGTTTTCCGTGCAGCTATCAAGTTGAGTATAGTAGAACATAACCAGAAAACAGCAAGTGTAGTATCTAATGCAAACCTGTGACCCAAACCCACTAGTCTGACTGCAGCAGTTTGCAAAAGTTTAGAACAAATCTTGAAGAAAAGGAAGTCATATAGTAAAATGTCTGTGGGTTTACTTATAGAAGAATGCATCAGAATAATCATAATTGAGATAATGGGGAGCTGAGACCCTGGCTTATAGGAAAGTCCAGAGGATGTAAAATGTTGGGTGGCTCCGGAGAGCCCACCTGCAAGGCTCCTGCAGCACTCCTGAAGGCCCCGTTATCTTAGACTCGACTCATGTCAGACCAGCAGATGCTGCTGCCTCCTCCTTGCTGGAGGGAGAAAAGACCTGGGTAAACCAAGAGAAAGCGTTAGTACAAGAACAAATAGGGCTTGTTATGAATACATTTAGTGCAGAATATGAATTCACTATGAATGCATTTAGTACAGATATTGGGCAAAGACTCTGTACTGCTGGAGCACTATATATATTATACAGCAATTGCCAGATCAGCTCTTGTGCACAGGGTCTAAATATCTCTCTGCATTCTCTCTAGTTCATGACTGAACTGCAAATATCTACTGGTGTGACTTGACTTTTTTTTTTTTTTTTTTGACTATTAGAAATGTCATGTGTTCTCATTTTCTACTTGCTATGGAAACTTTGCTTTAAAGGGGTAGTTTACATTTAAAGATCTTGAACTCAAAAGACCTGGTTTTGCTTTAGCATGGCATGTACAATAAAATGAAAGATTGAAGTGTGGATGAATAAACGTCAGCTTGTTGATGGCCATAGATACGTGGCTCTGAAGATGCACATTTCTTCAAATACCCAGGGGTCAGAGATGGGAATGGAGTGGGGGTGAGAATGGTCCAGGCAGGCGGCTACTGAGATGGAGAAGGGGTGGGAATGATGATGGTGGCAGAAGTGTCCCCGTTTTGTGTCTGGTACCACAGAATTGTACTCCACCGCTCACCCAGGCAGTGTGCCAGGCACAGGGAAAGGAGTGAAGGGGTAGGAGAGATACGAGTAGCTGTCCGAGATTCACAGAGATGGCTAGAAAAATGGCTACGTGTTTATACTTAAAGGGTTTCAGTACCTACGTGCCTTCAGTTTTCTGTAGTGCAACACAACGTGAATTTCCGTTTCGAATGTGAGAATTGTGTTGGTAGATGGAACTTCCCTCCCCAATCCCCCCCCTAGTATTTATTGCCTTGATGAGTCATTACTGGATGTAATGATTGGTTTAAATAGCCAAAATATAACATACTGGCTTTGGCAATATGTCACTGCTAATAGTTACTTACCCAAACTCTTCAGTAGGATTTTCAAACCTAGAGGCTTGATGGCACAAGGAAACAAAGGTTTCCAGCTACTTATGCCTCCTGTTTTGTTGCCTAATTATCATTCATTTATCCTGCCATAAAAGTCGTTCTTTACCTGCTTTCTGATTGCGTTATGGCTGCTTTTACAGCCTTTGGGAATAAATTGAAATATATGTTCTCCGTGTGCTATATCCTTAAAATAACTGATCCAGTCAACAGTCTGTATTTTATTACCTAAATGATATAACAACTCCCATATCATAAATGGAAAAATGGTTAAGTTAGAGAGTTCAACTATGTAATTTATCAGAAAACACTATTTGCTAAAGTCAGCAAAATACCACTTCTACCTTCATTTTGGCGGATTTTCCTGCAGTTTGAGACATCTGTCCTTCTGAAGACAACTGGGAATTAAGGACTTATTTATAGCTGGTTTAAATACAAATACATAAATATATGTAAATACAAAAAAAAAGAGGCAAAATATTAACACCTAAAATGAATTTGTTATACTGCTGATCTGATTTTTTTTTTCTTGCTGCACTTACCAGTAATGCAGCTTTTTTGTTTTCCTACCAGCCATAAGTTTTAGATAGCTGCGTCTGATGCTGTGGGTTGCCCTTTGCTGTATATCCTCAGCCTGCACCGAGCCTGTGACGCTGATCTTTGGTGCATCTGGCAGTCAGTCAAAGATGGGCTCCAGTTATAAAACTCCAGTAATGCAATAAAAGCTTGAGACTGAGGGACTTGTTTACAGTTTAATATAAAACAGTGTTTTTGAGATTTGTTGTACAGTAGATTCAGTTAATCTTAAAGACAGCTCGAGCCTTAACATTAGTATTTCTGAGAAAGTCTGAGATAAGCTCTTGATTGTACGAAGTTGGAAACAAAGTTACAAAGAATAAGCAAAAAACCAAAAATGCGTGTGCTTAGAGTATATCTGACTGTTTCTTCTGTGCTGTGTAGGATTTCTTGGAGACGTACCCTGGTTATAGAATTGAGAATATTGTTCATCTTTATTCCCAAGGTGTCTCAGAATCAGCCTTTAAAGTTAACATGTCATCTGCCTACACAACGTTGATGTGCCAGGCGGGTTGGCTTTAGGAGCTCTCCCTCTGTCCCTTCTTCATCTTTTCTTTCTTTTCTGTCTTAATTTCTTCAAAGTCTGTCCTCCCACAAAATGCAGTCTAAATAAACAGAACTCCTTTAGCATATATAGCTGCTTACTATCGCATTTTCCCTTCCTTGTTTGTCATATCTTGTTTCTTCCTTCTCCCTGTTTAATGTAAGTGGATTCCGCTGTATGTGGCACTAAGAGCTATTCTTTGCAAAATAAACGCTCAGGGCTTACCTAGGAATGTAAGGACGGCATTTTTATGTTTTGAGACTTATGGTGATGTATAAATTGTCTTTTATAAAACATTCTGAATCCTTATGTGCTATTAGACCCACATTGTAGTCCGTTTTCAACTCATTAGAGATCACGCAGGATTTATTAATAACATTGGAGATGGCCTTCACATTTAAAACATGTTTTCCTGAATCAGTCCCTACTACTTCTTCCTATCAATTCCTAATTAGTCATGACAAATTTTATAAGCAGTCTTAAGCATGTCTTGAACTGTGTATAGTTTATAACGAGCCATGATAATACTGCTTCTTTATAACATGTTAAAATCACTCTCCTGGTTTTCTGAATCTGGGTTGATCCTGAACCCAGGTTCTGTTTTTAAGAGTGACTGGTGGGCTAGACAAGAGTTTGCAGTATCTTTGCTTATTTTGCTTGTGTAGATGAAATTATTTTAAGATTTTGTAGAGCATGGCCTTACAAACACAAGGTAGTCTGAAGCATCTTTTAGCTCTTTATATAGCTGCTGACACTATTATTTCTTGACATCTTCCTGTTCTAGTGGCGTTTTGCCATCTGTTTCTAAGATGACATTATAATGCAAAGTAAAAATTTTAGTATATTCTTCTAAAGACTTTGCTTCTCTTGCTGCGCCATTCTAATTCTGTACAGTCCCTGTTGATGTATTCTTATTTATCTTGTCTGATAGCTGTTTTATTTTCCTATTATGTTCTCCTATTCAGCTTGCATAGAAAACATCAAGATGCCTTCGCAATTTAAATACTTGTCTTTTCTTCATTAGTAGCAGTGCCTCATCTGCTACCCAGTCCTACAGTTCTTATTTTACATTTTAGTTTTATAATTTGGTGAAGCCTGCAAAATCAGAATATGATCTATTTACAACCTACTTTGTATAATTTTCACTAGGATTGATTGCATATACAGGAAAGAATGTGTGCAGACTGTCTTCTGTAAAAATAATTGCTTTAGCGAGTTAAATGTGTTTGGTAATGAACCCACCAAAATAACCAGGCTGATCTGTGTTGCAGGCTCTTACTGACTTGAATCTAGGTTTGCATTCTGGCATATAAAGCTGTATTTCAGCTTTTCATTTTATAGTTTGAGCAGTTCTATGTCCTTTTACAGTACATCCTGACATTTAGGAAAAGGCTTTGTAATTTTAACAAATAGGATACAAAGGAGTACTCCTATTACAAATGTATGCAATTCACGGCTAGCCCTCATGCTGATTACTATTTTGCATGAAAGAATCCACAGTTTAATTTTATCACTGGTCCTAGCATGTAAAAAAACCTATAAAGCAAATGAATGAAATTAATTTTAAAAATACGCAGGCTTCCCCCCCCCCCCGCCCCGACACATTTTTATTGGTGTATAATGTGTATGTGTTGTTTCATTTCCACATCAATTCCATAACTGAATGCTTTAAAATTTAGAGATTCAATCTTGTTTTTCTTCTGTAAAAGACCCAAAGAGATGTGTTAGCTTCAATCTTGATTAGATTCTCCATGTATGGTTATATTATTTTTAATCTGATGTTACATTTATCAAAATTTGCCAGAGCAGACAAGCATTTCCATACTATAACAATAACTGTAATAGGATAGTGTCTTGGTATAGTACGCAGACTGTGATGGCACAAAACTAATAGACATGGAATATCAGAGCTATCTTCCGAGTTAAATGCCATCTTCTCAAACCTGAAGGCGGCAACAAGCGAGAGGAAACAGCCATCTGGGAAAATTGTTATCACCATCGATGACATCTGGCTTGGCATTTTGTGGTCTCCATATTATTAAATGCTTTGCTGTATTATGCATAGGGTTCATTAGTACAAATTAGGTTCTGTTCACATTACAGTAGGTAATCAATTATATTGGATATGAAATGTCTTCTCATAAATCTGAATTACACTTTTCTTGGAGCGCAGTCCAGTGTTTCAGCTGGTACAGGCTGTCAAGACTTCAAGAGAGCTGACAGAAGTCTGTAGCTTGGCACCAGATGAGAATTTAGCCCTTTCTTCCCTCTGTGCCTGGGGTTGTGCCAGGTGTTATATCAGGTGCAAAATTAACTGTAACAGCGCAGCCTTGGGCTTCTGAGGGGTGGGAAATTTGCCAACAGTTGCCCCAACAACAGCAGGAGTTTAGAAGTGATCCGGTCTGGGGATCTGGCTGGAATCTCCATTTTATTCCAGGTTCTGATTGCCCTGTGTGTTGGTTGCCTCTTCACCCTTAACCAGAACAGGCGACACAGGGACAAGACTCTATAACTTGTGCAGGAGACTGTATAGCTGGGTGGCGTGTGCCATTCCATGTCGGTTGTGAGCAGTGATGAACTTTACTAACTAACAGTTGCATGTATCTAG
The DNA here is from genome assembly GCA_009819775.1 of Phoenicopterus ruber ruber. Classification (NCBI taxonomy): domain Eukaryota; kingdom Metazoa; phylum Chordata; class Aves; order Phoenicopteriformes; family Phoenicopteridae; genus Phoenicopterus; species Phoenicopterus ruber. Next base: position 14,308,755 of record CM020227.1, read on the forward strand.
CTAAATGTAATCTGGTGATCAAGCAGTGTATCAGATAAATTTGAATGAATGAGCTTAAAATTTTTGTGTATTGGTTCCTTCTGTAATGGGTCGTATTTTCTGAATTGAGTCAGGTTGAGTTACTTGTGCCATAAGAAAACAAGCACTGCAATTGAACTAGGTAGTCCTAATTCACCACAATACAAATTTTTACCAAAAATTTTATAAATTGGCAATCTTGTTGATACTCTGAGCAAGGAAGCTAAGAAACGAATGCATATTAAGAGTTGAGGTGTCTTTTTATCACCTAAATGAGGAGTATGAGAAAAGTTTACCTGAAGCATTTCTCTCCTGAAACCCATGGAATTTCTGCTTTTGCACAAAGGAGTTTGGGACTTTTGTCACTGGTAGTTATTTGTGGGTTTCAATGTTCTATTTAATTTTTCTTTACCTGCTCATAATTACTTTTAATTTCCTGTAGCTAATAAATGCTTCTCCAGAAAACACGATTTCTAATTAAAAATCCAGCATTAACTTGAGTATCATGATATATATAAATGGTACTGCTGCTATAAATATTTTAAAGCTTCTGTGGATTTTCTACTCGAGTCTTTGTGCTTGCATTGCATCTAGAGTAGAGAACGTGTAATTACTTGCAGTGCAGTTCTGGGGAAACAATGCTTATGATAATTTGGTCTCAGTACTAAAAAATTTTTTAAAAGCCACTCCGCAAACACTGATTTTGATGGCCAGCAGTTTACGACGATGCAGCTAATGACAAGCTTCAGGTTATTTTTGACTCAACCTTCAAGCCTCATGTACCTGAAGTCTCTAAGGTCTCTCATTACCATCTGAGAAACATAGCTTCTAAGTTGCAGCGTTAGTTCTGTCTCCTGCTGATCCTGAAGTTCTGATTCAAGCCTTTTTCTTTTCTGGGATTGATGATTGCAATTCTGTCTTTCCTTGCTTACCCACCTCTATTAGAAATAGGCTGGAACTGGTGTGGAGGTATGCTACAAAGGTGATTTTCAAACTTGAGTTCGTCAGCACGTTGCTCCTGCATTTGCAGGGCTACAATGACCCTGAGCTAAATGCTGTATTGATCTTAAGGTTTTGCTGCATAAGAAGTTTTTTTACGGTTATATATATCTGAATAGGTTGGTGAGATTTAGGAAATGAAGGTCGTAAGGATTAATTTGTCCTAATGAACGTGCACCCGTTTGTTGACATTAATTACGTGTTATTACAAATCTGGTGCATTTTTGTTTATAGCACACCTCATTATTGTATCTCACTGCTTACTTGCATCTATCCACAGTATATTTTGAGGGACAAAAAGTAGTAAAATTTTGCTATAATTGAGAAATCTTCACAAGGTATGTTTATCTGTAGGTTTGAATGTACCTCATCTGTTTCTTAGAATTATCCTATCGGTCCTATCAGCTTTTTCCTAAATCGTCAATGAAACTTTGACATTAGAAGGCAGATATCAATCTGTCTTTCGGATAAAGCTTTAGCAGGAAGCACAGCTGACTTCTATGTCAGATGGTGGTGTTATTAAAAATGAATTCATAAAAACAACCTCACATACTCAATGTATATTTCCTAAAAGCACCAGCTTCTTTTCATAGACAGAAGTGTACAAATACAATTTCACTGTTTGGTCCATCGTTGAAAGTGCGATTAAAATGCTATTTAAGTTTTGCTGATGTTGTAAAACAAGTTTTGTTATGTGTTGTCAGTAAATCAAGGGCTCGAATCATCAGTATTTGTTTCCGTTTTGCAGATAAAGAAGTTCAAAGTAACACGTCAATTTTCTTCCTTTGTTTCCCTATAAATAAATTCTGTATGATAGTTACTTAGACTTTTTTTTTCCCCTTCATCTTCGGTTGGGTTTTCATTGTCAGATGCTATCAAGCCAAACCAAGTATGAATGCAAAGGGACAAATGTATTTGTGGAAATGATTAAGGCTGGAAAACACTAGTAATGAGATATCGAGCATTTCTTCTGTAATGTGCTGTTTTGAATCCAGACCAGGATGGCAACAATCAAAAGTCCTTAAAAGTAAATAAAAAGTAGCAATAAGTATGCTAGAATAGGTTCAAGTATTTGTCTTATAAGAACTGTCCCTTTAATAAATAAAATAAAATACAATAGCCCTGCAGTACTGGAGTTAGTTTAGAAACAAATCTTACCTTGAGGACTTTATCTCTTTCATTTAAAATAAATATTTCAAGGTTTCTGAATCAGTTCTATGAATCTTATTTACATTTTTATTAAATGAACTATATTTACATAGCTGCTTCTGTAATGTTGTTCTTATGCCTTCTTAAAAGAAGACAATATATAAGTCACTAAAACCTTGAATTTTTGAAATGACTTTTTACTGTGATGATCATAGGCATGAAAAACCTTGGCGAGCTATTTTTAAATCACATGGCATGTGATGTTTTGAAAGGCAGCCTGGTCTTGCAAGCCGTCATTTGGAAGCAGTCCAATGACGATTAGAAGGGTTTTGCTCTGGAAGGAAAATGTGCACCGTTTCGGGGCCTGGGAACCTGGATTCAAATCCTGCCTCTGAAGGGGAGCTGCTAGGGCATCGTGGAGAAAGTATCATCAGTCCACTTAGGTCCTGAAGTCCTAAAACCAGTGAAAAGTGATTGTCACGCATCTTCACAAGACTGCAGCCCACACTCTCATAATGCTGTTTGGAGCTCTAACCAGTAGATTATCCTCCTTTTTGTAATGCGCTTCTTGCTGTTACCTCAAATCTTTAGGCCACAGGAGTGGCTGGTGTGGTTCTTGAGTGGGCTAGCTGCAGTAGGGATATGAGGTGTTAGTTTCATAACTTCTGTGTTTGTATCTGTTATCCTTGGAGGTGCACTCTTCAATAGTGGCTCAATGTTCTGTATGTACATGTTTTTGAGGAATTTTTGCTGAGGTGTTCTCAGTCGTCTGCTTTATCTTTAAGTACGTTGTTTTGAGGGACAAGGTGTGAAATCCAAATTCTAAATGGTATTGTTATATTGCCAAAACTCGTGCTGCTTGTCCTTCAGTGGCAGTGTAATATTTCATGAAGCTCTGTAGCTAGAGATTTCTTCTCTTATGAAACACTTAGGATGGGAATTATTGTGCAGTAAAAAGCCATTAAGAAAATCAGGAAAAAAATTAGAAAGTCAGTTCAACTTTTTTATGCTGTACACTACATAATAGCTGCATTTATAGAAAATCTGAGACTCTTTCACTGTGGTAGTCTATGTGCAAAATGTGCGTAGGATTCTGTTGTGTGCCCGTTGGAGAGTTTCTGAGGCTTGGAAACAAGGTATTTATCTCTTATCAACTACTGCTCCTTCTGCTTTACAGTTGGGATGAAGAAGGAAATCACCTGGGACTGCAACTTTGACATTGCCGTTAGATGGGCTGTGTATATTCTGGACATCAGCAGTCTGGAAAGTCTAGAGTTCCAAACGTTGTAGTGATTATGGCTTGTAGTTCTGTGAAACACTGAACTCCTGCACCAACACCTGGCGTCCTTTTGCTGAACTGCATCAGCCCTCTCTGTTTTCAGGTAGGAAGTCTCTGGAGCTGGTTTCAAGATCCTTTAGAAAGGAATTGGCTGGAACCAGTTCTTGTTCTGCTATATACAATGAAAGAAAACCAGTGCTTTGGTTATCACTTTACTTAAGGAATGGAGGGAGGGGAAAAAAAAAGAGGAGTGTTTATGCTGCATTAAACATTTTCATTATGCGTCAGTTGTTGAGAAATTTCTGGTAGGTCTGAAGCATCTCTGGCATAACTGGTTGGAAAACAAACAAACAGAAAACCACGTGGCACATGGCAAGCAGTGTGGTTTGATTTCAGACATATATTTTGAATTCTATATGAGATGCAACATAGATTTATCAGAGCTTTGGCACTGATTGATGCTCACAGGCACAACTGAGATTTAGGTAGGAATTGACTTCTAAAGGAAGCATATTAATTCCATTGTCATTTATGCCTTTAAAAGTCTTCTCTTACCTAATTGAATGGTGTGAGCAGACCATGTCAAACTTCGACAATATGGATGTGGGCTCAAGGATTTTTCTCATTGTTAGCCTACTGTGTGTGTTCAGAGTAGTCTTGGTGGGTTTTGGGGTGGGTTTTTTTTCTTTGTTTGTTTGGGTGGGTTTTTTGTACAGTCATTTCAGTTAGGTGGTTAGCTGTCCAACGTAGGGAAATGGATGTAGATTTCCTGTGTGCAAGCATTATGTGCAAGGGAGCTGTGGATGTTAAAAGGAGATGCTGTTTCTGAGACCCAACCTAAAATTTGTCTGTGCAATGCTGAACCATCTTCTTACCATTTATTTGGCTAGTAGTCTGGAAAGTGCCAGCAATCTAAGTGGATTAAATTTTGCTTTCATTATTACCTTATTTGATGACTGTCAAACCCGAGAATCTCCAAGTGCTTGGTCTGTATTTATCAGGCTGTCAGACTCATGATGAATGCTGTGAAGCTGCAAGGTAAATACTGACAAGCCTATAAACTTTAATTGCTACCTTAGTTCTGCAGCTTTCAGTTCTTACTCAAGGGTTTCTTCATCAAAGCTTCTTTCAGCTGCAGTGTTCTAATATTACAGGATCAACCCAAACAGCATATTCATGTATTTGATGTCATGGAAATCAGACTTCAGCAAAGCAATGTGATTTCAGCGTACGTTTAGAGTTGAGTCATTCCTCTTCTATACAGATGTGCAAGGGGAAGAGAAATCATAGGAGGCATGGCTACACGCGTGAGCTTGCTGTAAGCCAGTTATCACTGTGAGGCACTTGGGGAAGGCTGGATGGTAGCTGCTGCAGAATGGACTTTGTAAGGGTGCAATGAGGGATAGTTTGTTTATCACCAGAATTGTTCCCATGCCATAGATAGAACTAGTTAAATCTTTATGATCCCTGGTTATTATTTTTCAGATGTATGCTAAAATCAGTGCCCTTTTTTGGCTTCACTTTTTAAAGGAGATCCACCTGAGTCTGGCACCACGAGTCACCCGCTGCCAGACTGTAGTATTCACAGTGGGGTATTTGACCCAATGGTGGCTTCTCACGAGGTTGTGAAGCCTTGGAAAGCTATGCTCTCTCAGCACCTCTTTACCTAGTAAATTAGGGTAGGAGGAAGACAAATGTTATTGATGTTCAAATACATTGTCTCCTTGAAGCACTCAACACATGGAAATTATATAAAGAACAATTCTGAATTCTTGCTACTGTCACGAATCTCCAAGCTTCTATAATAAATGTTGTTGTCACGTTATATGGGTTAAATGACTAATGATGGAAGCGTGTTCTTATTCGTGCAAGCAGCTGCTGAAAAGTGTGTTGTCCTAAAATATACCTTCCTGTCTGTAGAGCTGACAACCATGAAATGATGGAATCAAGTTCTTGTCCTTCAGTGTTGCTTACAGTGAAAACTGTCACACAGTTTTTAGAAAAGCCTGTCAAAGAAAGAGCCGTAGTTCTGATACAATGTGGACAACTCACACTTTGAAATGTCTTGTACTGTGGGCACAGTTAAATGCTGCACCTTGGTACACTGTTACTTTCCATTTCACTTCCCACCCTTCTTGAGTTGTTTTTTTTTTTTTTTTACCCTCTTGGCCATTAGAGGGCAACTTAAAAATAAATAATAAAAAAGGAATTGGTAAGCCCAGACGTTACAGTAATCTATTTACTGTCTTGCCTCTGGAACAAGCCCAAGGGTTAGAAAAAAATTATTTTTCTCTATTTTCCTTTTAAGTAAAATTAAAATATGGAAACTTTGAGAAACCTCTGTCAAGCTTGCCATCACGTGCACTTTGACCCTTCAGTTTTATCTGTATTTTTTACATGAGGAGGCTGTGATGACATAAATTTATATCCTTGACTATTGAACCTCAAGAGAAGTGTGTGAATGGTGAATGTGGCTAGACTGTAAAACTGAAATCCAGAAATAAAATGACACCTCTTAGGGCTACTATCTTTATCCATGCAGCTCTTGATTTCTCCTATACAACATGTTTATTTAGGAACTAAACCTGCAAAATATCTCCTGACTTCCTCTTGTGCTGATGCACTACTTTGTCAAATCCATTAAAACTGAGTTGTGCTATGCTATCTAGAAACCACAGTTTTCTGAAAATATTGACATTATGCTGAGAACTGCAAACATAGCTGATGAAATGGTCTCTGTCCTGGTGAGTTTTCAATCTAGAGCTGATGTAGGTATAATGAGCAAATACCTAATTGGGGTAGCAGATAAAGAGGTTATTTTAGCTGTGTATGTTACAAACACAGAATTTAGTGATGAGAGGAAAACAAAACAAAACAAACCTCAAACAGTAAGAAAGTTCAATAATTTAATCATGGTTCATTGGAAGTATGTTAAAATAGCAGTCAGTAACAACTACCGATGCTTACTAGTACACAGAAGTTGGTATCTCATGTAGGATAAAGCTTTTTTACATTCATAAATTACCATCTCAGAATGTGTTTTTACAGAAAGCAAAGAAATGACAAAGAAATGTTTTCTCTTCCATAGTGAAGTTTTAACAGCACAGAGTAGACAAGTAGAAATTTTGCAAGTAGCTTTTGCAATCTTTTGCTGTGCTAGGAAGGTTCCTTTGTGTAACTTGGAGCTCTCTGGTGGCAAGGAGGAGCAGGAGTGGGACCTGAAAAATAGAGTCTCGTTAAAGTGCAAAGTGCCCAGAGCTCCTGGACACCAAGGATTCCCCTGATAGCAGCAGCCCGGGAAATGTGGCCTCTGTGTCTATTCATTTTAAGGAATATCAGTTCTGTGCTTCAGCAGAGTTAACATGTCTTGAAAGGTGACATAAAAGATGCTCTGAGTTTGCAACTGCACATCCGACATACCAAACTGAACAAAAGACAGGCCTTTTCACTTGATGTACTCAGAAGTAGGATGTTAGAGTAATTAGCTAAGATTTGTATTTGTAAAGCATGTTGAAAAATGATAAAACTATCGAACCTTAATCTAGTTGCTTTCAAGTTGGCCGTGTCTATAACTAATAAATAACATGCAATCATTTAATATGTAATTGATTATTAATTTATCTTAAATGAATATCTGGTTATTTATATAGTTTGTAAGTCAGATTTATGAAGCTATATTTATTTAGCTTCAGAGATGCTAAAAATTAGATTACTCAATTAATTGGATTACTTAACAAATATCGATTAGCATTTTTAGCAATTAACATTATAGACTTGTAATATAGCACTATCTTTTAAAATTTTAATTAACTGTTTAAACATTGCTTGGAAGTTTAAAGTTGTTGAGATTATAATTACATTATTGCCTATGCAGTTTTGAGTTAATTACACTGCATTTCTATAGACTTGATAAACTGCAAAATGTATCCCCTTAACAATCAATTGGTATTAAATTACTTTCAATTAGTTTTTATTAAAAGCAAATTAGAGTCTCATTTCAGACACAGTAAAAGCAGTACAAAATGTCAGAATTCAGCCACGATTTTTGCCACACTTACTGATTTCCAGATGTCTAGCTGGTCAGGTGGTGGACATGGCTTTAAAGTTAAAGTAAATCTGAAAACCACAAAGCTATTTAGAGTGCTGGTCTTCAAAGATGCAGTGCTTAATATTGCTTCCATATAAATTTGTGCAAGTCTCATTGGTTTGTATGATTGGGATAAGGCCTGAGTCTGGGATCCTTTGGTGTAAAGTGTTACAGTTCCATTAATTGCAACAGCTTTCTACTCTGTAGTTGTGGACACTTCTCTAAACCCAAGGGAATCTTTGTATTTTATAGTGGTACAGTATGGTGGTTGATGAGAATATACACTTGTTTACTCAACAGGAGTCAAAATTAATCTTCTAGGCTCAGGGCTTTAAAGAAGCTTTCTTTCAGCTAGTGCTTCCCAGATTAGTTAGGGTTTAGATACTTAAAAGCTCTAATATTTGATAATAAAATACATTTAATCTGGCATCAGAAAGTATAATACACGGCTTCCTATAGCATCTTTTTGCAATTTATGACCCTCCTTTTTTTATCATGTAGTCTTTACTTTTTTACTTTCCAGCTCAACCTTCTTTATTTTGTGCATATGATATTTCCTTTTCCTTGTTAGAGTAGATGTACTTGATATGTTGTCAAATTTTATAAAACTATGTGTTGCTTTTAATTAGTCTTGTATTAGTAGAACAATAATAGCCCCCAAAAGAAGTCTTAAAATGTAAACGAACCCTGCAAATAAAGTGCTGGTTAACACACTAGGATGCTTACTGGAGACCATGGGATAACATGAAGCAAGGGAGTGCCATCTCATAGCATTCAAACCACGGGTTCCCTATTTTTTTCACAAAACTTGTTTACTCAGGGAATACAAAGGTTTTGTTTAATTTAAATACTAGCAAAAGGAGTCATGGCCATCCCTAGAAGGTCAGGATTTGGTGTAAAATATATGTGGACTTGAGCAAAGATACTGTTCTACGAGGTGGCGGTAACAGCCACTGTGAAGCGCGTATGATCTAGAGAGAATGACGGACTTTATGCATGTCAATCAGGATTAATGAAAGCAGCAACTGAAGTGGGTAAATGGGGAAAGATAGCTGGAGACTACTAAAGCTACCGTCCAAGATGGCTTTTGTAGGTGATGCTTTCTGTGGGCCACTGTGTCTGACCAAGACCTAAAATATAGGAGGACGCTTGGCAGAAAGAGAGGCAACTGGCTGAGAAGGCGGCTTTTGAAATTTGGATGCCATTAGTCGTTTACTTATTTCTACCTGTACGTGTAATCCTTGTAAGAAGCTAACGGCTGCACCAGTAGCCTATCATGTAAATAACCAGCTTCTGCTCTTGCAAATATTGGCGAGTGCCTTAGAACAAAGGACAAGAATAATAACCAAACGGGGGCCAGACTCCTAAGTCTCTATTTAAGTTTCTGAATGTACGTTTCTAACTGATGTTTACCAAAGTCCTGAGCAACCATTGATTTCATGAAAATTTATAGTGAGGGGAATTTTAGTGCTAGTCACATAGCCAAGATGGAAATAGGTACAAGGTTGGATTTATTTTGGATGCAGAGGTATTGGGCCGGTACCTGTCTGGATTGGAAATCAATTGGGCTTAATGCCAGCCTCCTTTTAAGCACTGCCTCATGCCCCCAAGCATATCTCTCCATCCTTTGGCTCTAAAGTGCCTTTGAAAAAGTAAGCATAGCCAGTTAATTTGAAAATCAAACCATTAGGGTGTAAGTGACACGTCTGCCTCTCAGTGACCTGGTTCAGAGAGAGAACAAGCCCTACAAAGAAGGGCGAGAGTTCTGGCTGGACAGTTGGTGGAACTGGGGCAGCTCCTTTGGTGACTGCTAGATTGCTTTACTTGTGTTGTAAAACCAGGTCTTTGCTTAATACCCTGAGGTGATAGGTATTTTTCTTGCATTGCTTTGGAAGTGTAGAAAAATAACTGTATTTATCCTTGCCTGTTTGTTTATACTGAAGTATATACGTACAGAGGCATCCTAGTTGTTTCGGGATTTCATTGCCTTCAGCACTGACCAAAATGGAAGTTCCTGTCTTCATGCAGTTTATAGTCTGAGTAACTTTTGTTATAGTCCTCCTTTTATATTTGACATGCTGGCTTGCATAGCAATGGACAAATCACCTAATCTCTCTTTTACCTGAGTTTTGTGGCAATTACCTGCTTCACAAATATATGAAATTTAATTTGCTACTTTTTCTTAGTCTTTTGTGGCAGGCATCATAATGTGAATTGTTTTATTGCTGCACTAAAACATTTCAAGGAACTAAATGTATATTGTATGAATGGCTGGTGGTGTTTGTATTTGAAGGAATCTAACATTCTGCATGTGACTGAGACTACATATATTTAAAAATTAAAATCTGGTGACTCTGCAAAGGTAACTTTAGTCTATGAGTTGTCTTCAAGAAGTATTAATAATGACAATATTACGTTGTAAGAGAGAGTAAACTAAAATGCCCCTATGGACACATTTCACTTCAGTCATTAAGAAGAAAATGACTATACTCTTTATTTAGAATAATGAGAGCCGATACTGGTTGTCATTAGAGTATGCTACAATAAAATGTTAATAAGCAGCAGCTTGAGAATACCACACTAATGCAATGCTTTTTTTAATCAAATTTTTGGAATTGATTGCCTGTGGCAAAAGAAGCAAAATCTTTAATATGATATAATGATTTTTATACCATCTCAGGGGAGAGATGTTAGTTCTGTCAACTTCATAACCTCTTTTTTTGGATTCAAAACACAACATATATTTTGTCACAATTATTAGAAGATTGTATTCTGAACAGATACAGCCATATGAAAAGATTATTGATATATATAGTCTATGATATTTTGTAAGCTAGAACATTTGAGTGACTGTATGCTACTTTCTAAAACATGACTCCTAGCGATTAGTACTAATCACGAAATTCTAAGATACAGTAAAAGATTATTTTCAGGTGTCATTAAACTATCCATATTTATTCTGCGATTTCACACTGTGTGGTATCTGACACATACCATGCTATTTTCTTGTAATTAGAATATAAAACATAAATACCATCTAGAAACAAATAAATATGGAAAATTAATTTTGGGAGATGCACACAAGTTTCTCTTTTCACCTTCAGTTCCAGCTCCAAGACTGTTCATCAGTCTCCTGGTTTTGATCTTACCTAAGTGCGTGTATGAGTGCAAAGATATAGACTCCTCTCATTTAACATTTGTGCTTGCGAGGAAATATGAGTGGGAAATGAATTTTGTCTCTTTCACCAGCAGGAACACAAAACAGAATGGAAAGGAAGATAAAACTCATTTCAATATGTACAGAGAGAGCATTTCTTATTTCTGCTGATGGCTGCCACATCTTTTCAGTGGGAACAGCTGGTATCTAAATGGCTTCCTCAGCTAAAACAATGTCTATCTCGCTTTAAAATTTCAGCAGGAAGCTGCTGTTTCATCATTTAGTCGTGTCACATATTTATACTGTTGTCTTTGTGTGTAGTGTTTGAGAAACAAAAATGAAAGAAAATTGAAGCAGTGTATATCTTGGCGCCAGTGAATATAAAGTTATGGTTAGTCATAAAACCTATAATCTATTGCAAAGGGGAGGAACCAAATTCTCGGTGCTGTGGTAAAACTTTTAGAAATAGAACAATTAAAAAGTCTAAAAGGAAATACGGCCCCTGTTCAGCAATACGTTTCTGTTCATGCCTAAGCGTAAACATACCAGCAATTTTGTTGCAATCCTGGAACTTCTCTCCTAGTTAAGCACCCATTCAAGTACATGTAGCCTGATGTAGCCTAGGTGAGGACATGCGCTTCTCATAAATTCTCATTTAGCTGGCAAATTGTTTTTTCTTGCAAATTTCAATATGAAAATCAAATAAGGAAAATGGAAACAAAATGGATTCCAGGAAAAGGACTAAAAAATGTATATGGGATGAAGAATAAATCAAAGTGTCAATATTTACTGACCATATGAATTCAACTGCATTTCTTTAGTGTTCATTTTTCCTTGCCATACTGTTTATACCAGAGAAGCCAATCATATTGTTTAATAAGAACCAGTTCTGTACTTTTGAAATGGAAAACAATGAGATAAATCTATTAGTTCAAACTGTGTAAAAGCTACAGTTTACAGAAATGGTGTATAGTTTTCTCCATCAAAGCTTCACGTTCTTATTATCATCACATTAGTTGTACACATCTCATATATTGTTTGGGCACACTGAGTTCAAAAAGCTCTTGAAGTAAACTAGTACTCAGAGACAGGGCAGGAGAAATACTATTCTCCTTAATTCGTTGTGTTGCTGCATTATCCTTGCAACTGTATTCTTTACAGATCAATCAGGGAGTGGGATTATTGCACCCAGAAGTGACTCTATTTAAAAATAGTAATTGTGCATACAAAACAAGAACAATAAGAAGATGCCTGGAAAAGACATCCTGTGAAGGACAGATCACCCAGTCTGGTGACATCCATTTCTTCTACCTTAATGTAAGTAGTAAGCATTGGAGGAATAACCTGTGTAACCACATAATATATATATATAAGAAAAAATGAATAATGAAGCTTCCTCACAAGACAAGCAGGCGGTGGTTGCTGGCAATGAAAAATTTCATGACACCAAAACCAGGCAGAAGTTAATGTCGGAAGTCCTTCCTAGCTTAGGCATTGTTTTGTGCAAAACCCTAATATTGTAACTTGAGTATGTTGTATCAAAAGTGGAAGAAACAAGTACCTCTGCTGCAGCATGTGGATGTAATCTCCATCAGTTGTAAAAGGTTGCACCAATTCGCTGCAATCATGGTTGAAATTACCACTGCCTACATACTGACTGACCTTGCAAGCTCCATTTTCCCTTTCCCAGCTGATCCTGACCTTTCTACAGTGATTTCTTCTCTCTAGAATTGCTTAAAAGAATAGTTGTATTTCATGGTCCAAGAGACTAAAATGTCCTGGGTATCTGTCATGGTTTAACCCCAGTCGGCAACTAAGCACCACAGAGCTGCTCGCTCACTCCCCCCTGGTGGGACGGGAGAGAGAATCAGAAGGGTAAAAGTGAGAAAACTCAAGGGTTGAGATAAAGACAGTTTAACAGGTAAAGCAAAAGCTTTGTAATCAAGCAAAGCAAAACGAGGAATTCATTCACTACTTCCCATGGGCAGGTAGGTGTTCGGCCATCTCCAGGAAAGCAGGGCTCCATCACGTGTAATGGTTACTTGGGAAGACAAATGCCATCACTCCAAATGTCCCTCCCTTCCTCCTTCTTCCCCCAGCTTTATATGCCGAGCATGTCGTCATATGGTGTGGACTATCCCTTGGGTCAGTTGGGGTCAGCTGTCCCGGCTGTGCCCCCTCCCAACTCCTTGTGTCCCCCCAGCCTCCTCGCTGGTGGGGTGGGGTGAGAAGCAGAAAAGGCCTTGACTCTGTGTCAGCCCTGCTCAGCAGTAACAAAACCATCCCTGTGTTATCAACACTGTTTCCAGCACAAACCCAAAACACAGCCCCATAGTGGCTACTGTGCAGAAAACTAACTCTATCCCAGCCAGAACCGGCACAGTATTCTGGGAAAGACTCCTTAGAAGCAATCTAAAGTTTTGTTTTCTGTTTTTTCTTTGTTTGGTTTTGTTTTTTTCTAATCAAAGATGGAATCTCCCTATAAAGTCCTTGTGGGGACAAAGCATAAACATCTCAAGTTAGCGAGTGGGGGTCAGACCTGTTCCCTGCTTTTCCTCGTTTCCTAAATGGGAGCTACCGTTAAAAGATAAAAGCTACAGAGCCTTCCTGGGCAAGCAGTGGGAAAACAAAACCTTTCTTGTACTCAAGTTTCAGTGATGGAAGAACAGTGAAAATTTAAGGGCTGCATTTGTAAATGGAAAGCAATATTGGCTGAGCATCTGACAAGCATAAGGCAGCTCTTTAAAGCTGTTTTAGATTATTGTTATTTTTTAATACCCATCAATGCCCCTGGTGAGTTAAGGATGTGGCTTCAGCCACAACTCAGGAATTCTGTGTCTGTGAGGAGTTAACTTACTGTAATTACTGCAAAGCTTGTGGTTTAATGGTACGGAGGCCTGGCCAGGGCTGGGAAGTTGAAGAGGACAGTAGATTGTTTTCGGTTTTGAGTTCTTCTATGAACTTGTCAGACAGAGGTGGTTTTGGCAGCTGATGGAAGAAGGAGAGGTAATCTGGGAACTGCTACACCAAGAGGGATGAAGACTTTCCTGTAGCTGATAGCTGCAGTTTCAAAGATTTTGCTGGTATCTAATTGTGAAATGATTCCTCTCTTGTTCGAGAGCCCTGTAGCGTGCTTTGTGCCCAAAGGTCAGCGTGGAGAAATGGCACTTTCTGGCACAAGGCGAAAGGAATATAGGCAGCATGGGCACAGAACTGGAGGGTCAAGGTGTCATCTCACAGCTCTTCTTTGGAGCACCATATGAACAGGAACCAGAATGAATTTCTTTTCAGGTGGAATATTTTCCCAGAAAATTCTTTTAAAATATTTTTAACGTGATAAATGGATGGTCATTATTAGTTTTAGACATGAGATAATGACAGTAACACTGTAAAACCCCAGTGATATTAACTAATTGTACTCAGCTACCAGTTGTAGAGCCCTGATAAAAATGGTTCAAAGGTGACCTGGAAAGATTATGGGGGATGATGTGGAGGACAACATTGTGCAGGAAGACAAATTCAGAAGTACAGCACTTAGCTCGATGCATGTACATATTATGGTGATTATTTCTGTATATAAAGTCCAACTTAATAAATCTTTTGCCTCCTGCCTTTTCACTTCTTTGCTCAGTGAACTGTATAGAAACATTCTGGTTGGCCATTTTCATGAACCATTTGATTAAATTTATTTCAGTCTGATACCTACTCAATGGCTATGTGCAAGAAAAGAGCAACTTGCTAATTGAATAACCAGTGTATCAAATTTCTCACATAAAGTAAAAATCATATACGTGTTTGTGGAATCAAATGAGAGGTGAGGAACCTAAAAATAACAGTAAGATTCCTACTTAGCTGTTAGTTTGTAGATTACTTGAATCTGAGAGACCCTAAAATGGAAAGGCTATATTACGTCTGAGATATTAAGTCTGAGACTGTTTTTAAAAAAATTATTTTGGTTCTGCCTATGTCTGCCAGGAGGTTTTTAAACATGTCAAAATTCTGGCAATATCTGCAACTAAGAATAACTGCAATAGTCTAGCTTTGAGAAAGCCTACAAAATGTAACTGCCAGATCTCCTAGGTGTAATTGGATACAATTAACGCCCCGGTGCCTTCTCTATATAAGCTCTCGGAGGAGCTGAGAAGCCATTGTATCCTCTTTCTCCTTTGTTATCCCTCAGGAACCACTGGCATGTGGGATATATAAAGCAAACTGCTAGTATTTCTGAGGAGACAGAGAATTATCTACATTTACTGATACTAGCGTTTATTTAGGATATTGAACAAATACGTGGATATTTATCTCGCTGTATGAAAAAAAGACTCTTGGCCTCAGACTGCTGTTTGTCTGCCTATCTACAGACGTCTCAGAATTGCGAAGTTAAGCACTATGTTCACTTTTATCATAACCTGTTCTTATCAAGATTAATCTTATCTTCTCTCTCACGATTTGCCTGCTTGTCAGACTACTTGCTTCATCTTCTTTTACAAAAATTAGTTTTCGGTGGTAAAATTTTCAGGGAGAGATACCATTTGCTAGGGTATGACTTTGTGTCCAGTAAACAGTGATTTTAATAACGATAAGGTGATCATAACTTTTGACTATCCCAACACGTGATACCAAGGATGCATTGGGAATTACTGGCATGCTTCAGGCCTCGTGAGCAATTTGAGCTCCACGCTAGGAGGTCCCAAGCGGTAACTCCCTGTGAATAGGTGGGTGTAGCTGGCAGTGTGTCAGATTCCAGCTAACCAAAATAAAGCTGAGATTTCTGTATTTAATCTATGTCTTTGTTTTGTTGTTTGTGTGTGGGAGCAATACAGAGTTCTTCACATTGTCAAATACAAGTACAGAGCCAGAAGTATGAAATAGTTCAGCACTGAAGTCTTGGCGGGGGGGGGGGGGGGGGGGGGAATACATCCTTTTACTTTGTTGTGTTTTTCAAGATAGTTGGTGGCCAGTTACATATGCATAAATCAATTTTTTTTTTCTGGCTAAAATCATACCAAGAATATAAACTTAGAATGTTGTAATAGTGACTATCTTTTTCCTTATTACAAAATAACAATAAAATGAGTATTTAAACAAAAAAAAAAATTAAAATAGAGTTACTAACTACCATCAAGTAGCACCATGTAAGATTGTTATTCATATTAAACTGAGCTCATTGTTATTACTATAGTTAGTCATAGTTAACAGACTAGAAATCGTTTTAAAGTCTTTTCTGTTAATAATTTATATACTTGGGATAAACCAGTGGATTAAGGCATTTTGAACCACAGTGTTCATCTAGACATTTTGCTCAAGGAAAGAGCACTGGTATACACTGCCTGTTTTGCTTGACAACTGTAATCAAGTTCTGAGCTATTTAATGCTGTAAATGTTTGAAGTACACTCAGCACTAGCTAGAAATCTGGTATTCCTCAGTGCGTTTCAGTCAAACAGAATTGTTTTTGTTTCTTGATTAACTTTTTCTGATAAATTTAAGCAGGAGGAAAGTATTTTGATGAGATGGAAATTACATTTTGGGAAAGTGTATCTTTAATTTTACAGTTCTAGAATAATTTACGTTTGATTTTTTCTTTTTTTCATTGGTATTCTATTTTACTGGAGCAGTTGACCACTCTTCATGGTCTTTTCTACATGGAAGACAGACTGATAATGGTGCTTTCTCTGATGAAACCTCATTTTCCTACATCTGCTGTCCTGTTGCCTAAAGCTGCGTGAGCTGCTGTAGTCACTTCCTTAGGACCTCTCCTGGATGTGCTGCCACAAATACATGCATACAGTAATTACTGGGCTGTGACTTTTGCAAGTCACTCCGTGGAGTCAGGGATGTTGAAGGACATGATCTGGTTGCATAAGCAGCAGTAATATGCTATTAGCATCCATGTTACAACATCAAACTGTCTTGCTTTTGTGGTAACACAGGACTGTAATTTCCAAATGTTATTGATTCCTACAAAGCAGTAGAATCCCGTAACAAGGACAAATTCAACACTGTGTGCAAAAATTACATTCTGTACAGTGCTGGATGTGAGGTCAGCTCCTGCCACCATTGTAATAACCAACAAAATCAATTTCAGACCCTTCTCAGTGCTCAAGGCAAGCTCTGCTACTCTTGGTACTGTAGCACTTGAGCAACACAGCAAAACCTGATCAGCAAAAAGAATGTGCAAAGTAAACTGTTATTAGGGTAAATTGCTGCCCAAGGAATGATTTCCTGGTGGATATTATTTTCTGAGAACAACTCAGAGCAGGTGATATCCATGAAAAATAAACAAATCCTCAAACTGTGATGAAAACTGTAAGGTTCTGAGGAGTTGGAGTTCAGAAAATTTCAAGACATCTTTATTTTAGCTCTAAGGTATTGAATAGCACAGTCATATACACCTACTATTAACTCTGTAGTAGGTCAGGGTAACAGGTATTAAATCTCCATTTCAAATCAGTGCAATTCCCTGCATTGCCTTCCTGACTTCTTCAGTGTTTCAGGGGAGGAGGTAATGGCAGTGTTAGAAATCCAGGGTGACATATAAATGGACCCCATTTTAAAAAAAAAAACAAACAAAAAACCAAAAACAAAACAACAAAAAAAACACCCCAAGAATTGTGTTTCTTTGGTGTTGACCATCTCCTCAAGGAATTGAATTTAAACCACATGGATACATTACCTCTTCTAATATTTTGATCCTTGAAAATACTTGGGAAGGGGAGGAGGGGCAGAGAGAAGTAGTTCTTGCTGACCCTCAGGCATGTACTCCTCTAATCATTTGAGTTTCCTGAATATTAAGTTAAATTTGTTATACTTCAACCCAGCATGGACTCTGATACTAGGGTTCTCTTAAGTATACTGCAGACGTGATAACCTACAGAAAGCTCATGTGTCTGCTCTAATCAATAATGGAAGGGCTGTCACTACAGTTCTGAAATTAGCTTGCTTTGTTTTTCACTTGTTACTTAAAAGTGGGGTTTAAAGTGTCTAATACTTGATTATTCATAGATAAGGAAAAGATATACGTAATTCCTGCCACTACTTTGGGGAAACAGCCACATTCTTAGCTGAGGTTCTCTTCTTTCTCTGAAGTTACGAACTGAGTGTGGACCCATTTACATGCAGATTGTGGTTTAGTTGTTACCTATGCTACCTTGCTTCTATGGACGTGAGAGTTCAGAGAGGCCTTTAGTATGAGTGGTTTATGCTGTTCCTGAAAGAAAAAGAGAAAATTTCCTTTATTGCTGAGGGGATAGAAAGGAAAGAAGCTTAATTGTAAATTATAGTAGTTTTACCATAGTCCATAGACACTAAAAAATTCTTACTGATGAGTGAGGCAGACTATTTCTGAGAGCAGGTAACTAGTAACAAGTGTGAGGAACTAACAGTTCATTAAAGGCATCTTCACTTTGTGGTAAATAACGAAAATGTTTGTAGACTCTGCATTTCAACTTAACTTATAAATTATGCTAATAATAAACCGAACTGCAGCAGGTCCATCATAATGCATGTGCAAATTTTTTATTTTGTAGGAGGTTTAGTAAGTTTGTTGTAGCTAAGATAGATGAAAATCAATAAGAAAATTTTGAGAGACAGTAGATGATGACAGTGATTTTAATAGAAGATTGAACTAGCTTTTGTTATTCATAGTGACACTTTTTCCTTTTGTCATTGAGTGAAAACTCTGTTCCTTGTGCAGTTTCAGTAATTACGATGTTACACCTGCAAAGACAAAGCAACTTGCAACCTAAATTTTATTGTGGGAAATGAAGCTGCAGCTTAGTGCTACTTACTCTTCCTGCATATCTCAGTTCTTTGCGGGGGTAAAGCAGCTGTGTTTGAAGCCTGTGGTCTAGCAGAATGAGTATGGGAATTTTTGGCACTGGGATGTAGTTGAAACTCCTTCTTTTCAGACTGACATTTATGAAAGGTTAACAGATATAAGACCTGATGAAAGAGCTAGCAGCATCAGGGGCCCAGCTTAATAGCTTATCTTCACTACTGTTTATTTTCCAGTGAGATTTCCTTGAACAAGAAGCAAGAACTGTTGCAATACTTGTCACGTTTAGGCCAAAGGCTTGAAAACTTTCAGACTTTCTTGACTTCTGAAAAAAGGCTAGATGCTCTAGTTCACGTGGTAACTCTCTCTCTGCTGTTTTGTTCAAAAATTATTTGTAAATAATCCATGAATGAATTGTTTTTTCCACCTTGGCATCTCAGTCCTTTTTAAGCCTATCTTTGAAAGTAAATTAAAAGAAAAATCTAGCTAAATACCACATATTCCTTGAGTTAAATTAATTCAGAATCAATAATTTAGTATTCCTTGATGTTTCTAAATGTAACTGCTGATACAGTCTAAACAATGGATTCTCAAAGTATTGCTTACACTGCTCAAATTCAAGATAACTATTTTGGAACGTTTTAAAGGACCAACTTGAAAGGCAGAATTTAAATCATAAGTACGTAAAATAGGATCTGGCTATGCTATTGCTCCTAGTTTACCTAGAAATTTTATTGCTTATGTATTCTGTGTTGGAGGCTACAAAAGCAAGGGGCCTCCGGGGGCTGTTTACGGTGCAGTTACAGCAGAACAGAGATTTCTGAGTCAGCTTGAAATTGGCTAACTTGGATATTGGTCATAGTCTAGTTGACCCAGCATGGAGATTAGCTTAGTTTAATTTGCTCAGTTCTTTTTGCAGCTTTCTTGATTGCACAACACAGTTTCTCTTTTAGGTATCTAAGGCCAAATTACAACTCCTGAGCAACTCTTTCCCTTGTGTGTCCTTTCAGTTGCTTTCTGGAGGAGTCTGTGTTTTTGCCAAGAAAGTTGTCTAGGTGTAAAAGCTTTGCTACTGTTCGTACCCAGCACTTCCGAAGCGTTGACAGAGTGAGACATAAGTGCCTAAGTCCCATTCACAACCACAAAATGAGCATCCCCTTGATTATCTGGTCTAGGAAACTTTCTCAGATTCTACTTACTGGATTGGTCCCACAGAAGATAGGGAGGAGATATTTTTCTCCATTCCTGTGTGATGCCTTCAGTATCTAAAAAAATCCCTGAAATAGCCTTGAAGTTATTGGAGAGTATATCTTAGGATACATTTATTTCCTTAAGATTTACTGTGTCTGCGCAGATATAATGAATGGCTTCTGTAGATTTCATTCTTAGATGCCTGTCTCCCTGTTGTCTGTATAGCAGCTTGGCCGTCTACCCAGATGCTGTGGATTCACTGAAGAATTAGGTGATGTAGTGCTTAGCGCTGTGATGTTCCCTCTGAGGATGTAGCTCTTAATGTGTTATGGCAGGTACTTCGATTTCAGATACATAACACGCAAAATTATGACAAGTTGCAAGTATAATTAGAGAAGTTTATCTGGTGTATCCAGCACCATTCTTGAAGCCTTTTCTAGCTGACAGTGATTTGTGATTTTGGTAGCCTTTCTTTTTTAAATAATGTGAAGTTTGTTCATTTTTTATGTGAGTCTCTGCATGACTCATGTCATTGTTGTCCCTTCTGGATGCAACGTATAATTCACAGAGGTGTTGCCTTCTCAGAGTGCAATTGGTGGCACTGAATAAATTGGTGGCGCTGAACAAATCTAACGGCTCTAAAATATGGTAGAGGGAAAATATGCTTCTGTCTATTAAGGAATGCATTTAATTATTCCAATATCCATATCCCTTTACTTCTTATTTTCTTTTTCTCCAGCAAGAGCAGGTATAGAAGACAGATGTGGCAATTCCTGAAATTTTAAGCTATTTGGTGTCCGATGTGTGCTTCTGCGCTTTTCCATTCAGTGATCCATTGGGTCATTTGCCTTTGCCACAGCCCCATAACCGCTGGGACCAAGAACCTCCTGCTACAGCTTCCACAGGAGTGTTATGGGTGCAGAGAGGGCACATCGCCCACATGCCTCTTTCTCTGCACCTGTGCTGAACCAATAGAGCAGTTCAGATACTCGTCGTCGAACCCTGGTGACAACAGGCCTTCCCTTCCTCCGAAATATCACTGCCTAGAAAAAGAGATCTCCTACGCTGTCTTAAACATTTTGATTGATTTAGCTGAGCAATGGAATTGTCAATAAACAATTTGACTAGTTAAATTTATGTCAAGTCATATGATTTGACTGTTGGTAATTGAATGGGATGAGAGAAAATACTCTAAAATAACATAACCCAGCTCTTGGAAAGACTTTTATAAAACAGTACAATGAAGGGAGCTGAATAAACATACAGGCGGGGAAAAAGTTAATAAAGATTATGAAACATCTTAACATGGTCAAATCAAATAGCTGCATGCCATGAGCTATAAGCTCAGTAACAGAGTTGTAAGCAGCTGTCCCCAAATTTAAGGAAATTACAAAATTGCTGTAGTTCCAGCTGCTTTTAAAGTGCTTGGGAAACACTGCAATCCTGTGAAATCAGGTTCCATATGCTGACTGCAGTTGAGAGTTATTATTACCTGGCATTTTGTGTAGATTAACCCTTAAGCATTCCTGACACACAGTCCCATTTGTAGATTGCTATCCTAATGTCCTTCAACTGCTTCAGTCCTTCTCAGACATATACAACATACATCAAACCACTGATAAACTATATCTATTGCTGTAAGATTCAATGTGACATTTTTAATATATTCTGAGCTTACGTTCCTGAAAGCAGCTTTTCATTTTTGAAATAAAGGAAGAACGTTTTGGGAAATATTTTTTTTAAAGAACAACTGCACGCTTCTGGCAGAACAGAAATGAGTTGGCACAAGAAAAAGTCTGACATACCAAGTGCAAAGAGATCTTGAGTTTGTTCAGGCTGACACTTATTAGCATTAATCAGCATGTGCTTTTAAACACACAAAAATAAGTTTTTTGTAACTATACTTGAATTATGTGGATGTTAAAAGCCTACACTTATTTTCTGACAAATGTTGAACAAGTGCATATGGAGCTCAGGAAAGTGATGTTTCCCAAACAGAAAGCTTAAGCAGTAATGCACAGAATCACCTTAAGACTTGTTATCGCCTGTAAGAAATTTTTTTTTTTTTTCTTACACCACTGTAAAAAAGTTTTCTTCACCATTCGGAGGTACTTTAATCTATACTGAAAACTGTTTCAATTTACTATGCAAAATACAAGATCTTAAAATAACATTAAATGAGAACTGATTTGGAAGGAGAAACATCCTTAAATAACTTCTGCTATTTTATCAGTGTAGGAAGTTTTCATTAGGGATAACGTTCACCTCTGTGTATAAGGACAGTGAAAAAGTCATGAAACAGTGAAGAACTAAGTGGGATCCTAGCTGTGCGTAGCTCCCCCACTGATCTCTGGAAAAGGTTGAACTGCCGTTGGAAACGTGTTTGTGTGTGTCTGGAGACAGTCAAGCTGTGCCGTGGAGGCAGGATCTCGCAAGCACAGTTCGTAACGTATACAGATCGCTGCTGCAGCCCAGGGCAGCAACGGAGAGCTGCCGGGTCTGCCCGGCCGAGCCACTTGCTCAACAGTAATCCATACGGTGAGGCCCTAAGTGCTCTTGGGATGGGTACTCGGCGTATTGAGCCAGGACTGCTCTGTCTTGTTTCTTCAGTGCCATATACTATGTTGGTAATGGCAGATTTGGGGAACTTATTTCCTTCAGATTTTCTATAAGCAGATCTGGTTTACTTAGAATTTGTGAAGGGTGCAAAGATTTGAGGTAAATTCATGTCGTGATTGAAATTTTGCTGTTGATTTCCATTGGGCCATCAGGTCACTGCTGGCTCCTAATGAGCATACAACTGCTCTGATTCATCATCAGACATATTTTTTCTAATTAACAGATGAAAGGAATTTGTGCAGCTACCTCTTCCTTGTATAGTACAGCTTAATTCGTGATACTTCTCTGAGCACAGCTTGAATGTCTCCTGAGTTTTGCCAGAGGCTTGTCCAATAGCAGAATCTTCATTTTCATAGTCAGAACGAAAGTGAAAGCTGCAATGTAAGGCTCGTGTTCAATTTACAGAAAAAGATGAGACAGAGTAGTAGAGCATAAATTACAGAACAAAAGGTTTAAATGAATGGTTAAAAGCAGAGTGATTTTGTTGTGAGGTTTGAGAGCGCAATGAAAACATCACAGATGCTAAAGATTAATAGTCTGGGACACTGAGTAGTATATATTGGCAAGCGAGATATTGTATTAGAAATATTTTCTATTGAAAGTTATTAGAGAACAGATCCTTTTGCTATGACTGTAATTGTAATGCATTGAATGCTTAAAGCTCAAATCTCTTTTTAAAGGATATTTTATATTAGCACAGAGTTGAATTATTAGAATGGAGAAAAAAGCATACTTGTAAAAAGTAGTTTAGAGGATTTAGAGGGCGGGGTGGGGTTTTTTTGGTTTAAAAAACCAAATCCAGAGGTAAGTGAAGATAAGGAGAAACACTCAGAACATTTAATCCACATGCATCTCTCTCGTGCTTGCCATCCGTATTGATTTGTTATGAAGAACACCACTGATTGACACTTGAGGGCTGTAGTCTGAATGAGATTTAAGAATCTGATTCAAGGTTTACTGGGTTCACTGTGCAATCTCTTGCTTCATTCGGCAATATCCATAACTTGATCGTCCTCGAAACAGGAAAAAAAGATTTGCTTGCCACGTAAGCGGAATTAGCCCTTCAGCTATGCCTGAGTTGATGTGTGTGTATCAAACTTGTAGTGATTTGCATATACTCCTAATTATCTCCTCATCATTGAACTTTATTATGTATAATGAAAGCAGTGTAGTTTTTTTATATTTGAATGCTTCAGGAGCTAAAATCAAGTTAATTCATCCTTTTATTTATTTATTTATTTATAGATATATATTCTGATATTCAGGAATATCTTATCCAGGAAATAATGAATCTGAAATAAAATGCAATTTTTTAGTGTATTTCAAGTATATATGTTTTTGATTTTGAGAACCTAAGATGAAATATGCATAGGTTTTCTCATATTGTAGAATGTTAAACTAAGAGAAGTTGATTTGAAATCCAAACGTAGGATGAAATAGGTAACTTATCTGTGAAGGGTTATTGACCATAGTAGTGATTAGGTGAGACTTCGTGCTTCAGGTAATGTCATGACTTCTGGGAAAATGAGGTCTGCAGTATTCCTGAATCCAAAGAATTCCTTTGGAAGGTTATGCAGTAAATGTGGCTTTTTTGTCTGTTTTGTGGAGGTTTGGGGTTTTTTGGGAGGTTTGGGGTTTTTTTTTCCCCATTTAAATGAAAATTAATTCCTGCTTCTATTTTTTTTTTTAATTATTGTAGTTTAGCAGTATTAAAAATGGATAAAGAAGGGCTGAAGTCCTTAAATAAGGTATTTTTCACCTGAACTATGCTATTAGAGAGCCCAAGAGACTGGGATATTGCCTACTGAAAGAAGAAAAGAAAAAAAAAAAGAGAAGTCCTAATTTCTCTTTTTATTACAATGTGAATCAATATGTTTGGCTTGTGAAATGTTTTTTAGGATAAAGCAAAATGTCTCAGAAGCAGAATTTTTCTTCAGTACATCATAATCTACAACTCAACCAAGCATGTGAGATCAATAGTACTGTGTCTTGTTAGGTAATCATGAAGCTAGAGGAATATATTAAAGGAGGATACCAGAAAATGAGCCTTTTAGGAAACTATTTCTTTTGGGGGTTTTTAAAAGCAAAAGTAATTATTGTAAACCATAAAACCCCATTATCAATTAATATATCAGTATTCCTATGAATAGAAACTCTGAATTCTTTTGGCTTTTCCTGCATAGTTTCTGTGGGTGTACGTATGTGTGTTGTATATTTTTGTGTGTGTATATGTGAATCAGTCAAATTATTCTTTATGACAACAGTTATCTTTATTTTCTGACTATGACAAGACTTCTGTAGCTTTGAAACAGCACTAAATGTAGCTGAAATACGTATATTGATTCAGCTTTGGAAGTTCCCATGTCACTTATTCACATGTGGTCATCCTTGGCAATGGGGAGAACTGTGTGGATATCCACGTCGATACCCCACTGACAGAATGCGGGACAACTAAACGTGTCCTGACAGTCTATTACTTTAAACAGAAAATAAATTAAAGCAGTTAATGTTTGGAATGGAAGCCATGTCTGGCTGACGCAGGAGATGCAGCTCTCTGTTCAGCCTATCCATTCAGGCTTCCGGGGGAGTGGAATTGCTTTGTAACACAGGAATGAGAGGGAGAAGGATCAAGACTTCCACCTTTACGTTTTTGAGCACTTTTATTTATGCTAATCTCTACTTCTAATTGTACCCTTACTGCCACGCTCCAGGTTCAAGAGCCAAGGTTTTTCTGGCAGATGAGAGGAGCAAAAGTTTAGTCCTGCAAATGTGTGTTGAGACTTACATGATATTAAACTTCGGCAATGATTGTTAGGTATGTAACTGCTAAAGAGGCACACCCACACATGTTTTTAATTGCACACATTTATAATAATTTTAAAATGGAAATAAAACTATTCATAAAAGTTTTCAGTGAGGAGCAGAAATGTAAGGTGAAATGAAAGTGATCATTGTAGACCTGTTTTGATTTTTTTTTTTTTTTTTTTTTTAAGAATTGCCTTAAAATATTTTTATTCCACTGGCTGTTGTGTGCCAGAATTGAATTCTGGGCGCAATTACTTGCAAGCTCAAGAAGTGCCTGCAAATTTGGCAAGTTAGTTGGTAGAAATGGCACACTTCGGAGTTTCTTGGGAGTGTTTTTGTATGCGATGCCTTGATCTGTGTGTCATGTGAACTCTCTGTTCTAATGCTCTCAGCTCCAAATTAAAATGGATCTATGTCAGTAATTCAGGTGAATAATGGAAAAAGTTACTTAAAATGGATGTCGGTGATGGACAATGTTGAGACTGACAGATTGCCCGTGCTCTCATGCCAGTGTGCGGTGCTGATCTTTAGAGCTTGGCAAAGAAAGTGTTCGGAAGAGACCAAGGCATAGCCCAGTGGAATAAACTGGATATGCTGGCATACTCAAGGCCAGTTTGGGTTGGTTGTTTTTTTGGGGTGGATTTTTTGTTTTTTGGACTGCCTTAGTTGGTCATAGAAAGGATACTGCCTGCACAGACCTTCTTCCATAAAGTTCACGATGCTTGATTGTGTATCTGTTCCACAATGAGAGGATCCTAAACACAGTATCCAAAGCCACCTGATTAAGACTGATTTCATGGAAGTAATCTCTTTAACTGTCTATTCCCCATTCAGCTGAATTCCCTAAATTTTTCCCGTGTCGTGTCCCAAAATGACTGCTCTGCTTCTGCCTCTGAGAGAGATCCCCTAGCTCATAGAGCTGTGAGGCAGCTCAGGTGAGAGACCCTTTGAAGGAGATGAATGTGTCCAGAAATGGATTTGTTTTCTCTCCTGATTTGTTTTGTCTACTGGGCTCACAGCGATGCTTGGCTGCAGCTGTGTAGTCCCTGAAATAAATGGGAATTGTGGTTCTGAGACAGAAAGCAGATTTCAGTCCTTTCTCTCTGCTCTGAAGCTGCTAACGGTTTAATTTAATGATTGTTTTATATTTCCATGATGAAAAATACTTTGTAAAGCTAATCTGTTCTGAACTGCTGTGTTTTCCACTGTCTTGCCATTCCCTGACTCTTGGTGGTGTTGTCTTTGGCAAATACATGAGTAAGAGCTGTTTTGGGACAGAACATGCTATAAATAGTTTGAGAATATCCAGTCAGGATAGAGGGTTATTTAAAACTTCATTTAATTTCTTAAGGTTCAATCTGATGAAGAATAAATGTGGATTATCTTATAAATATCTTGTGTGTGTGCATGGATATGTGTGTATGTGTATTTCCATTTATATGTAAATATAGGCTTGCATCTCATGAACTCCACAGTTTTTTCAAAGAATCGGAGAACATTTTAACATCTTGTCGTGTTACTTGTTTCAAATGTCCTAGGATCACCTTGATCATTAATTTCTTTCATAATTTAAACATTAATTTGCAAAATGGAGTAGAGAAACAAAATCTGCAGAACAGCTTTAACTGTCGGGATAACACAATGTGCAGCTAGCAAGGGAGCACATACGTGCAACTTATGGTGGGATAGAAACGTATTAGTTTGGGGACTACAGCTTTCAGAGCAAGTATTAAGTTGTCAGAAGTTGAGGTATCTATTAAATGGCGTCATTATTAGAATTTGATTACTATTTTAGATCTATAAATCTGTCTGTTATGATAATTTTAAAAACCAGAAGCACATCATTAATAAAAGTTTTCAGTTCAGCAGAGCAGTATGCAAAGTAAACCTCATCATCTTAGCCACAATTTGGAACAGGGAATAGGTTTGAGTTGTAATGAAATTATTGTTTTAATGGAACATTTTATTTTCATATTTTTGTAATGCTCCTTTCATTTCATAGCCTGAGGCTAATACACCTGCTTTATCCTCTAAAAGTCTGAATAAATGGAGCTTGCTTGGCCACGTGGGGAAGTTAGGTCTAGATGAAGATTCAAGCTTCACAATTTATACCTCAGGAAAAAGTAAAAAGGTCATGGAGATCATGTATGTTGGCTTATGGATCATGGAATTCCTAATGACCTGTTCGAAGAGCAGCACCAAGGCGGCGATGAAAGCAGAGCTGTTTGCTGGCTGTGCTGGCAGGGGAACGAGTACTGAACTGGCATCTCGCACTTCTGGGAACTGCGTGACATTCTTTGTTTGAGGAGTTCACCAGTGGAGACTCTGGTCCTCATCTCAGAGATCCATTAGAATTTGCAAAAAAGAAAAAAAAAAGAGTGAAAAGAAAAAAAAAAAGGGGGGGAAAAGAAATAAAAAGGAAAAAGAGCAATAACAATTTGCAAATGAAGCACTAAATGATATACTCTACAGAGCACTGTCTTTTCCTTGATATTTTCAGGGAGTTAAAAGAACAGGCTAAACAAATTCTTTCCACCTAATTATGATTTTCTGGTTGGCTCCAAGTGGTACACCAAGGTCAGTGAGAGGGGACTGGGTCTGCTTCATGCAAAGGCAATAGAACTTTTACCCTTTCTTATTAGTACAGCCACAGTCTTGATTTACATCTATTTTATTATCAAGTCCGATGGTTTTCATCCAAAAGTCACATGCTTTTACCTCAGCAGAAGCAATTACAAATGAAATATTTTTGGCTAAAAAAGTGCTTTGTGTTTGATGTGTGGTCTTCAGTGTGTTGGAGACTCCTGCATTTGTGCCGATGCACCAGGCCTGAATATTTGAAGAACATGTAGAGTCAGCCAGAGCGAGGGCATTGAGTAGACACAAAGCATAGGTGTCCTGGAAATAGCGGGTGTTCAGCTGCTGATCTAGTTGAATATTTGGAATAACGGTCCTGACTCCCGTCTTGAGGCCACGGGTCCTACTCGCCTGCTGGGTGCTGTGTGTTGCGGGGGTGGATGGGACTCGTGGCTCTGTGCACCCAGCCGCCCCTGCACAGCCGCCTAGGGGTTCCTGCGGAGCCCGGGTTTCTGTTTTAGCAGTGATGCTGATGACAAGGGTGAGCGATGGTGCTGTTTCGTTTCAGGGTCCTTGAATCAACAATCCGGGTTGTAGCACAGGCTGAAAAAGGCTGCAGGTAGGGTGGACTGATTTCAGACTCTGCAGAGTTTTGTTTTTTTTCCCCGGATCCACAAAACTAGTACCTCTTCTTTAAAAGCCCAGGAGATAAAGTCATTCCGAAAAACAAATAGACCTTAGGCTCATCTATGTGTCTGAAAGTACATTACTGAAGCCGAAAGAAAACAAATATTACTAGCAGGATTAACTTCCTTTTGAAAACCAGCAATATCCCTTAGGAATCCCTGTGACCATATTAGTAATTGTCCTAAGAAATAATTTAATTTAAAGTTCTTTACCTTTTATCACCATTTCATTTCTGTGGTCATTAGAATGGCTCAGGTCATTAAGGCCTGTCATTGTGAATAATCAATAGAGAACACTAATCTGTTACAGAATGCTTGTGATATAAAATCCAGTAAAGTGATCTATATGAGTCTTTACTTATCTAGTGCTGGGAGTGTGATTTATGCTATAAAGAAAACATTCATAAGGAGTGCAGTAGAAGAGGAAATTAATACTATAAACCTGTCATGAGGTATTTTAGTCAGAAATGGAACCAAGGCAAAGCTGAGCTCTTTGTGATGGCAAAATGAAGTTTTGGGGAAGTGGTAGTTATGAAACCTTGTACCTAACCTTCAACCTCCCAAGGATATAAAAAATTCCAAAACTTTGTTTGCTGTGAAAACATAATTGATTTTGAGGCTGCAGACTTGTATGGAGAAAAGAATTAGGGGTGGTTTGTGTTGTTTATTTTTTTTTTTTTTCTTCTGTGATTGTATGAGTGTGTCTTTGTAGTTTGTGCTACAGAAAATAGTGATTTTGATGTGCTTGCCCTATTGGATAGTTTAATTTGTCCTCGTATGCCCTTTGTGCCCATCCATCCACAGGGTGAACAGTCACTTCTCACTGCTTAAACAGTCTGTTTTACTATACACTATACACCTAGTTGTATACTATTTTTTAGGGCTACACTCTTTTTTAATAAATCTGTATTAAGCTGTATCCTTTGTTGGAGAGTTTTCTCAGCCAGCTAATCAAGATTCTCTATCTGATGATACTCATTTTCAGATGCATTAGAAACGTGTCGGTAAGCCCGTATGTGTTTCAAATACAGAATGATGTGCCTAGAGATGTCATGACAGTCAGCTGTGGAATATACTCAAAATAATACCTGTCTATACATTTTTATAATTATAATTAATTTTTTATGCTCAAATTATCTCAAGTTTCAAAAATCATATAATTTTCCAATATAGTATTGGTGTATATTTCAGAAAGAAAATCTAACCAAGTTCCTCGTTCAGTGGGCTGATCCTTTGCAAAGAGATATGACTGAGTTTATGCATGTCTGAAATCTACTGACGGCTTGGAAAATCACATTTATGCAAGTATTATGAGCTACTGCCAAAGGAAAAGAACCAGGCATAATTTTTATTGAATGAGCACCCTGTCCTTAAAAATATTCTAATACCCCATCCGGACTGAATCCTTAATCTAGTAGATCTATTGCAGTTTTTCTCCTAGCAAGTAAGAATTGGAGGAATTGTGTAACTTCTTCTGTTTTGCATCCTAGAATGAAGTACCAAGATACGGAAAAAAATAGAAGACTGCCCCCCCCCCCCCCCCCCCCCCCCCCCCCCCAACTACCATCTGGAGTCTGTGCTGTTTCTTAATACTAAATAAATTAAAAAATAAATTAAAAGCTAATTAATTCCTTTATGTCAAGTTTTTCTCATTAGGGTAATAATAACCTTTCAAAGTTTGTCATTCACCAGTCAGTAATGTACCATATGCTTGATGTCACATGATAAAAAGTATTTTCAATTTGCCATGCTATAGAGTGCCTTATTGCTACTTAGCATAATATTTTTTTTCTTCAGTGATGTCTCACTGACATATGCCACCAGATACATTAATTGTTTACTAATACATCCTCAACTACATTATTGCATATTTTTGCCAGCAATATTACTCTCATAAAAATATTTCTTCTTGCCTTCATTCTCCATGAGCTCTATTTCCCATCTGATATTTATGCCTAAGTCCCACTGGTGCCTTTTGGAGGAAGGTGTGTTAGACCTGGTGACGCTTTGAGGATGTTGATGTGGCTGTGATCGCTTTGTCCGGCCCTGTAGTTATGCTCAAACAGATTCTT
This sequence comes from Phoenicopterus ruber ruber, assembly GCA_009819775.1. Taxonomy (NCBI): domain Eukaryota; kingdom Metazoa; phylum Chordata; class Aves; order Phoenicopteriformes; family Phoenicopteridae; genus Phoenicopterus; species Phoenicopterus ruber. The sequence goes on from CM020227.1 coordinate 14,339,169, forward strand.
AAGAATCATCTTTTCTCAAAATCATATTTTCTCTGTGTCAAAACGTGCTAATAAGGATTTACTGGGCAAAATTAAATTGTAATTTCTCAAACTCTGTACGTCAGCTTTTTTTTAAAAAAACTTTGTGGTCATTCATGTAACAGGTTAAAACCTCAGTGTCTGCAATGTGGACAGGACTACAGTAAATACAAAGGCACCTACATCTTAAACTAAAAAAGACTTGGAAATTCTCCTTCATTCATATTGCATTGAAAAACAAACGCATAAAAATCTGAAAACTGCAAATCAAAAGCTCAGCTGATTCAGTTGATATGCAGCTAGTTCAGCTGATGTACTAACAGCATGTTCACAGACTGGTTTGAGTTGGAAGAGACCTTAAAGATCATCTAATTCCACCCCCCCTGCCGTGGGCAGGGACACCTTCCACTAGGCCAGGCTGCTCAAAGCCCCATCCAACCTGGCCTTGAACACTTCCAGGGATGGGGCCTCCACAACTTCTCTGGGCAACCTGTTCCAGTGCCTCACCACCACCACAGTAAAGAATTTCTTCCTAATATCTGATTTAAATCTACCCTCTTTCGTTTTAAAACATTATGCCTTGTCCTATCGCTACACTCGCTGATAAAGAGTCCCTCCCCATCTTTCCTGTAGGCCCCCTTTAAGTACTGGAAGACTGCTATAAGGTCAACCCAGAGCCTTCTCTTTGCTGAATCTACTAAGAAAGTTCCCATTAAATGCTTTGCTTATGTTATTTTCTGGTATTATAATTAAGGTATGTGAAATTAGTCATATCCTAAAGAATTTTGTATTTAATTGCTATGTCTTTATTCTATTCTAACCAGTTCAGCTCTTTGTTTTCTGTTGTTCCATTCAGGCTTAGCCACTTACTACTGTAACTCAACCATTTTGTGTTTTGATTCCTGATAGCGGAGTTGTGAATATATTATTATGGTTGCTGGCTTGTGGGATAAAGTCTCATGATCTTGGGTCACGATTTGGATTGATGTAGAATAAGTTGTGGGCAGGAACTGTTGCCTCCGTGCTGCTTTCTTTGGTCCTACTTTGCTGAATGACCCGAGATCAACGCCCTGTAACCTCCTGAGAGGAACTCACAATAGTGTATTCATAACCCTGTCCTGCAAAATTAAAACTGGCAGTGGCAGGCTGTCATTGAGAGTCTTAAAAGGCACAGCTTGCTTGCCGTAAAAGCAATGCAGTAATGGTCAGACTGGAGGGAGGATATCCATATGAAAGCACCACCTTGTTAGCAGGGGTTCTTTTGATTACTATTATACTTTAAAAAATGACGAAACAAAGTTCTGCCTGGCTATTTCTTATACATTGCAGCCATCTCCACATCTCCAGTGTTACTTAAGTTTCAGCTTACTGAAATGTAGCATTCCCAAATTAAGAAGTGCGACTGTTTGCGCTATGGTTATCGAGAGCAAATTAAGCCTTTATGGTCCCCCCATTTTTGTTTAATTTTGGTTGTGTAAACAATAAAACAAATGAAAAGAACTTTCATGAAGGTCACTTTTTCAGGTGGTTCAGAGCAATCAATGGTAACTGCTAAATATTATACAGTCTGTCATGCATTTCAGTCATCAGTTTTAAAATTTTTGATCAGAAATCCATACAATATAGAAAACTGTTTCAGAAATGAGGTCAAACTAGGGGTTAATTCATAAGAGTCAAAATGACTAACAGCAAAATGTATGTTTGATGCAAGAATCATCATTAAAAAATCTCTGGTTTCCGTTCTTAGCTTTGGGAATAAAGTGTGATCTTGCCAGCTCTCAGCCTTTTAGTCTCTGCCCTGCCGAGTGCTGGAGAGAAGTCTGTTTTAAGTCTTCACGCATTGAAGTTAGTCTGCAGTTCAGCAAAACTCTACTACCACAGCATATTGCTGTTGCACTTCTCTTTTCTCTTGTTCCCCTCCTACCCTCTTTTCCCAGTTTTTTGTAGGCTTTGGCTCTGCAAAAGGAGCTGAAATCCCTTTGGATTGTGGGACTTCATGCGTAGCTGCTAAGAAACAAATGCTGCAGCTCGAGGGAGCTGCTGGAGTGAAAGTTCCCTCTGAAGCCTTATCTGTAGCATAGGCATTTTGTCAAAAGTTTCCCAATGTTCATCTTCCGTATTCTTGACGTATGTCCCTACTATATGCAGCATATGCTAGATGCACCTGAAGTAGCTGCGTTGGCATAGTGATACATTTTTAAAAGTCATGTGATTTGTCGATAAAAAGGTGAGAAGACTTATTTGTTTAGTGTTGCAGGCTGGAGACTGGGAGGTAGTTGTATTTTTTTCGTAATAAAAATGAACGGACTTCATTGCTCTTCACGTATCTGTCTTCTGACTGCGTGACTGACTGTACTGTACGTGAGCTACCTCAGGCCTTAGAAGCAGTTTTGAAATAGCGACATTGTGCTTTGTCTGGGGTAAGTGCCTGAGGATCTTCTAACATTGTTAGGATTCCTAACAAGGCCAGGTTGGATGGGGCTTTGAGCAACCTGGTCTAGTAGAAGGTGTCCCTGCCCATGGCAGGGGGGTTGGAACTAGATGATCTTTAAGGTCCCTTCCAACCCAAACTATTCTATGATTCTGTGATCTCAGAAGGAATATGTGGCTCTCGATGAATACCGTATCTTCTCAGACAAGTGCTTGGTGTCTGCTAGTGAGGCTAATGGAGCCAAGTATGAAACACAGCATAGACACATATGGTCCTGACGGAGTTTCCTTACTAATACATGGACACTTTGATTAGGTGTGCAGTGGCCAATTTTAGGCCAATTGGTCATGCATCTCTTGGGTGAGAGGCAATGGTGGAGGATTTAGGGGAAGAATAAACTCTCTAGCTGTAAAAGAAAAGCTGTGCACTCCGTTGCCAGTTTGGGGAGTGTCATGAATGAAAATCAGTTCCCAAGGGTACAGCGCTGAGAACAAATTTTAATCATCTTCATTGATGACCCAGAGGAGGGATGTGTACTGTCTGTGTGAAATGTCCACCTACAAAGTACTAAGCTCTTTCAGGTAGTTAGATGTTATGCCGATGGTGAGGAGCTCCAGGAAGATCTTGTAAAACTAACAGTGTCATTGGACAAAAAGATGGCAAAGAAGCTTTAGTATAGATGACTGTACCCTATGAAAGAATAATCCAAACTAGGATAACATGATGCTGAATTAGTAACTGACAGTTACAGTTCAGGAAAGTGATCTTGGAGTTGTTCGCAGTCTCCTTAAATCCTCAATTCAATGTGCAGCGGTAGCCAAAAAAGGGCCAACCAAATGTCAAGCAGCCTGAGAAAGGGTACTGTAAGAGCAAGGCAGAGGGCATTATTTTTCTAGCACATAAGACTTTGGTGTGCTCTTATTCCGAGTGCTGTTTGCAGTTCTGATCTCTGCATCTCAAGAAGGATATAGTGGCGTTAGAGAAGGAGCAGAGAAGGGCAAGTAAAATGGTCAAGGATAGAAAGCTTTTACTATACAAAGAGATTCTGGAAAGACTGGGACTTCTCACTTTTGAGGGGGAGGAGAGAGCATGACTGAACTTTGCAAAGCCACAAAAGCAGAAGCTAAGGTGAATAAAGAGCGGCTTCCACAGTAAGAGATCTGGGAGTACTTGATGAAGCCATAGGAGGGAGATTAACAGTAACATCAGTTTTGGAGGGAGATTAACAGTAACATCAGTTTCGGAAAGAGATTAGGCAAACTCATGGACAAGATTTAAAGTAGATAATATCAGGAACGAGTGGAAATGCTTCCTCTGCCACCTTCATCCGAAGCTTTGTGGGTGCTGGGGGAGTATGAGTGGACATCCGCAGGTAGTGACCAAGTTTCTTTGCTGTCTCCAAATATCATCTCCTGTGTCACTGGTGAAGACAGATTACTGTGCTATATCGACTGTTGGCATGGCACAGTGGGATATTTCTTGTTAGGTATGCAAAGCTGTATAATTACTGAAAAGCATGCAAATAGGTTAATTAGAAAAGGAATTAAAAATGCCACATTCAGCTTAGTTCACTGTAGGTTACAGCTTGTAATTTGTGTAGGTAAAAGGCCGCAGAGCCAGTTCCTAAAAGCAGAGGAGAGAGGAATATTGCTGTGTCTGTGTGACGAAAGTTGACATGATGAGGTCTGGAAAGGGATTCCTCCCCTCTCTCTCTCCTCTGGAGAAGAGAGGTTATGGGAGGGCAGAAAAGCTAAGCTAAATCCTATCGTTAATTGTCAGTGCAATATGGTATAAGCCACATATTAGATCTGTTTGAAAACCAACATGGTATGTGAACTTAGTATACTTGGGAAATTTAATTTCTGTATCTATTGTGAAGTTCAATAATGATGACATTCAGTTATCTAAACTCCTTAGTTAAGGTCCTTACCTTAATGCAGGATTAAGGTTTTAAATGCCTAATTTTACATCATTTTAAACATGCTTGTTCATGACTGAATATAGGACAATCAGCTGGAAAACATTTTGGAATTTTGCGGAAAAATGGATGTTGTGACAAATTCTAGTCACTTTTGCATTTAAAAGCGTAGTGCTATTTGGTAGGATTTTCTGGAAGTAGAACCCTCCTTCCTTTTTTTTACATAGAAAGCACCTTTCAGTTGTGACATTATTTACACAAAGATGAATAAAGGAACATTATATAAACAAATAAATATGAACCATAACTGATAGGAATATCATGGCAGTCTCTTTGACTTTTCTTTGTGTACAGATAACAAAGCCCAAAATAGAATTCCATAGGATGAATGAAGTTTTGAACCACAGGGCTTAAATGATAAAAGGGATGCTGTCAAAATATTATTAGTTTCTGAGCCAGCCTAAATTTTGTTTTCTGCTTTTGTTGTTCTTGGTTTGCAGGTTACAATTAGTTGATGCCATTTTGGGGTGTAAATGAATCTAGTTTTTCCACTTGGCTTATTTAAATTTCCTTGAGTTGAAAACATCTCTAGGTTAAAAGACCACTGGCTTCCAGGCGGTATAGTTTGGCTGTACTACGAATAAAGGTTACAACAGGGGATGCTGGGAGGATCCAGCAGTTAAAGGGAATATTCTTAATGCTACTTCCACTTCTCCGGTACTGTTCACATCAAAAATTCATTATGTTATCTTTCACAGAGTTGGGTACCGAGGGAGCCTCCAGTAATACAGACCTGACAGCAGCCCTGATTAAAGGCCCGTTTTGGCCTTGTCTACTCCAGCAGGTTTTTACTTGTTATTAGCATTGACTGGAGATGCATCGGTGTTAACAATTGCTACAGTCTATGCCAGCCAGAGGGATTTCACTGCTGTGTCATCAAACTCCTCTTTGAGTGGGGCTTTTAACATGGTGCAGGAAAGTCGTGACTCTGGTTTGTGCTGTCGTTCTCATTGTTGCTAACAGCGGTAGAACTGCACTCATAGATAATAAGTAGTACGAGAATCTGCAAAAAACTTACTGGGCTGTGCAGTGCTGGCTTTTTTTTTTTTTTTCCCCCTGTTGAGAATGAAGGCTCAGCACAAAGGACTAGATTTTCAATTGGTTTAGATCACTGTAGTTCTACTGAAGTCAACCAAGCTAAGCTGATTTACGCTAGCGGAGAGTCTGTCCAGAGGCGCTCTCAACTGATGGCATTTTAAAGCAGTGACATTTAAAATGAATCAGTGCCACTGTGATGGTATTGCTCTTCATCAAGTCAGTAGTACAACGGCTTCTCCTAGAAGGCCAGATTCTGATAAACCTCTTCCCACTGAAGTTTATATTACCTGGTGAATAGGTTTTTTTTCTAATACAAAGTCAGTTTCTCATCAAGTACTTATACCAGTAGCCATAGATAATAATTAAATAAAAAAAAATTGACCTTTTATGAGAAGCGCTGTAAACTTTTGCAACAAAATATTGATTTTAGTGTATTTGAAGAAAAAGGGTTTCAGAATCCACCCTTAGTGAGAGAGAAGGCCAGAAGCTCAGACACAAATATTTGTAGTCAAAACCTGTGTACTTCAAGTGTTTTGAATTATTGTAGTATGAAGAAATATTCCTAAATATGGTTTTGAAACAAAAGATCAGCTGAGTGCAACTTAATTCATGTGGTTTTTAAGACATTCCAGAATGTTGAGGTTGTGGATTATAAAATACGAGCAGTCCCTGAATAGCCTGGCAGTGGGGAGAACAAAGCAAGCTAACCTTGGGCCCGCCCTTGTTGGCGGAAGCACGCGAGTCTCTTGTTCCCGAGTATGCTGTTTCTATAAAAGCTCTGCGAAGAGATGCTGAAGGAGAAGATGAAGCATATCAGATTAGTCCTGAAATCTTTTACACAACTGCAAGTGAAATCCACCGATACCACAAACATACTGGCTTACTCTGTCCTGAGTGTTATTAATAAAAACCAATTTTTATATTAATAGAAATGTAGTTCTCTGCAGCACAAGACTGAAACTTTACAAAGATTGCTGCTGGATATCCTGAGCCTCCAAGTAGTTTCCTATAAAATAAGGTTTCAGAGCTGTGGCTGAAGATCAGTACTGTTTTGCCTCCCTCCTACTGTCTCTCTCTCTCTCTCTTTTTTTTTTTTTTTTTTTTTTAAATTAATGCGAACAAGTCTGCCCAGTACATGTCAGTAGTTTTTCCTGCCTTTTACCTTACAAGATATCTTTATCTGTGACGGTTTTGCATGGGTGCTTCTGTGTATGTAATCAAATAATTATCTCTTGTATCTTCAATAGATAAGTAAGGAAAAATTAAATTATAATGAAACAGTAGCAATTCTTCTGAAGATCAAAGTATAATGATAACTACAAATTTTAACATTCAAAATTATGCAGTGTTGCATAAACAGGATGGATTTCATGTAGCTTTCCTGTGGTCCAATTGAGTATTTTGTATGTCTTCATTTTGATTTCATTTCCAGTGTAAAATGCACAAAACTTTGACTAAAGCAAGCGCAGAAATACTAGAAGTATAAGGGCTAATCCAGAGCAGCACTTATGCATATATGTTAGTATTTTGACTCATCGAGATAACAGTTAACACATGATCTAAAAGATTGCAATCCACTGATATTTCTATTGCCTAAAATTTAGTAATGCAGTGCTGTGACTAATACTAGGAGAGAGAAGGCTTATACACGAATCATTGCGGGAAAAGATGGATGCTCAACAGAAAAAACAAATATCTTGGGATGCAGTTGGTTCCCTCGGCACATGACTGAAACAATCACTGCTGTATCAGTCGGAAATTCGGAGTTTGAAACCGATACTGTTTATCACAGGATAGCGATCCAGTCTGGGTACTGTGCCTGTGTGTGTAGTGTTCCTCTGTGCGAGATCTCCGATATTAAAACAAAGATGTCTCCAGTATATTGACGTTTCAAGAATTTTTGTCATCTTTACATATTTTTGAACCTCAGTTATGATAAACATAGCATTTGGCCTCAGTTCCTTTCTTCCAGAGAAAGCCGTTCAAATTCAGGTCGTGTACCAGAGATACAGCAGCTTTGTTATACCAGTCCAAAGTGCCTACGAGCATTATTAGAACTGATAAAGCCTTTGGCTTGCCTTTTAAGGGAAATTGAGCGTAACTCAGGTGTGATTAATCATCAGTCCAGCACCGACATCATATATGGCCAAGTATCATGTGATATCTCGAAGGCTGATCCCAATGTTCCTCCTGTGTCCAACAGATAACTTAATGGTTCTGGAAAGATACATATCTGAAAGATATAAGGAGATTCCTGCTGATCTTTTTGGTGTATGGGAGAAATGGACTCTCTTTTTCTTTTCTTTTCTTTTCTTTCCTTTGGGGGGGGTGGGCGGGGACTGCAGTATAGTTTTAAGTCATGTCAAATGCATTCTTACAGGAATGTAAACTTGTAGGACTTGGACAAATCTACAAAGGGAGACGTGATTGCTATATGAAAGAAGAAAAGGAGGTCTGAGGCACTACGTGTCTCCAGCCCTTTAGAGGGTCCTTTCCAGAGTGTGTGTTTAAAACAGACTCGCTTGAAATTCTGCAGGAAAGGTATTGTTCTCTGCGTTGCCTAGTGATCCTTTTCTGATGAATATGTGAAATTCAAAGTAAAGCAAGTTTTTCATATCAGAAAATGAGGATCTTGATCAAGATCCTTTTTTTCTGATATATGTATTGCATACAGTAACAGCCATGACATTGTTACACGCAATGTGTTTGCATTTAGTCTGTGATATAAACCTACAAGTAAAGGAGCTGGCCGGTTTACCAGATCGTTACAAGATTTGTTGTTGACTTATGCATAGCATCATGTAGACACTGAATAAATACCAGGGATTTTCTTGCAGAAGCTTAGCCCAAGTGTATAAGACATCTTCCTCGCTGTTCAAGAACTACTGGGCATACACTAATTCGCTGCTTTAACCTTTTGTTTTGTAACTCTTGAAGGCGGCAGCATTTGTACAGTAGACTGGAATACTATTCAATAAAATATTCTCTCAGAAGCACACACTCTGAGGCAGTTATGGTACAAACTGATTTTATCTTAATGCCAGGGCACTTCACCTGGCCCCTTTCTCCTTCTGTGTGAAGGTATTCTCTTTTGTAAAACTAAAGACGAAATTAAGATTCTGATAACCTTTTGGAGGAACGGTAACAAGGTCTCCTTTCTGAAAGATGGTGTCACAGAAAAATCTTTAAGGGAGCACTTCTCGTTTGATTGAATGAGTAGATTTACAGCTGTCACTGTCTTGAGTCCTGTCTGTTGTAAAGTTTTGCCCTTTCTAAAAAAAACCCAAACTATTATGGATTCTGAATTAACATAATCAGCTAGAATGGTCTATTTTGTAACTCTATGTATCTTTGTATTGTACTAATAAGAGAGAGTGCATAGAGACAAAAATATGCAATGGACTTACCTGAATAAAATTGACTTCTTTGCCTCTTCAATGTTCTTAAAGCTCATAAATGCAACCATTGCAAGGTGTGCCTACTTCGGTGTTGTGGCTCAGACCAGAAGTGTAATTTTGAAGGAATCACCTGAGAGTCATCATTGAGATACTTTGGTTCACATAGTGGAGTGGTCTAAGTGTCAAAGCTGGATACTTTAGCACCAACCGATCTATTTGCTTGAGACGTCTGCTCCTTTTGAGTCATACTACATCCTACTGGAGTCACAGATTTGAGGAGGTTTTTGAGTTGGCTTCAACTGCTCATACCTTAAAACTGTAGGAAATCGTAAGAGTTGTCTTTCAATCCAGATTCCTATGGCTGTAAACTCATCCAGAGAAAAACAGTTAGTAGTGTTTAGAGGAGCACAGGTCAGTTCAGAGACAAGCTTTAACTTTTTTCTTACTTATTTGGAGCTTGGAAAATCTTTGACATTGCTGTCTATTGCTTGAAGCATCATGTTCTTTGATCTTTATGTTGTCTCATCTTTATCCTCTCTGTTACAATTTCTCTTGCTTTTATAGCTTCTGTATTTTTCCTTATTTTAAGTTTTGTAGCATTATAAAATGTCTTCAAGAATTACTTTATTGTTTCAAGCCCTCAAGACATTTGTCTTTATTCCACAATCTGTTATTACCTTCGGTATTATCCTACCTCCTTTGCTGTCTCTGTTGCAATCTCTGTTCTCCTCTGTATTTCTACAGTGTGGCTCCTCTCTCGCCCACACTGACAAATTAATTTTCAGTTCTTCGCTGTTTATTTTTTCTTATTCATTACTTTATTGCCTCCTCCATCCTAGTGTTCTCAGGCTGAAACGTCAAAAACCAGACTCAGCTTCCCTGCAAAGAAATCAAATTGTTCTTCCTACCTCAGATGGGCTACTACCGGTACCTGAAACAGCTTTTTTAGAATTTTCTTAAGTTTTTCTCCACTGCCCTGCAGAATGCAATATGATCATCTATTAAATGAGATCAAAGTTTTGGCTCTTTTCAAAAGGTTGGGCTAGCAGCGAGCGGTTAACATACAAAGCAATTCAACATTGAATTAATGAGCACAAATTGAAACCAACAACAGTGCTTTTGTCAGAGAAATGCCGAGTATGGCTTGTGCGCGTTTTTCACACAGCATCGTACCACGAGCTGTTAAATAATTCAGATTTTAGCCAAGGTATATTGTGCGTCAAGGTATATTTGGTGATGAAGGAAATAAAGCCAGTCTCTGCACCAGAGGGGTGACAGAAGTGGTGCTGTGTGTCTGTGTCTGTATTTGTTTGGAGAGGAGGAGGTTCAGTCTCGCAGACAATTGTGAACAGGCTCTGAAGGAATATTGCTCCACTCAGCTGATAAAGGAATACCGTACTGTTTGTGCTGGTAAAAACAGTAATCAGTTTTACTTGTTTGTGGATAGCAGATTTGTTTCCAGACCTGTCAGTAATACTCAAAATATTGGTTAACATATGGGTATGATGAACTAGAGCCTGGATTTATTATAGGGATGAATTAATAGACTCCTAGATTTTAAGAGTTCAATATATTATTTTTTCCCTGCCTATCTGCTTTCAAATGCGTATGACATCAGTATGCTGTGAATGCACTGAGTGGATTTAAATCTTTATTTAGCTGGATCTTCTGGTTTGTTCAGGGGATTCTACAATGAAATATGTCGCATTTTTTCCATTAGTGTTGTGCAGATTGAAACACAGATGCTAGCTGTATATTGTGATCTAAATCTCTCTCAGATGGTCTAATCTGGCTCTATACTTCACACAGACTTTCAAAAAACCCTTTAGCACTTATGTTCTGATAGGGCAGCTTTAAGATTTGTTAAATAGATTACAAAGCTCATGTACCCAGTTCTCACTTTTTTTCCAGATTAAAACAGTAACAGTGCTGGTAACTAATGGGGAAAAAAGCCACAGTTTTGTGCTGAAGAGGGAGCAAAGAAGAAAAGTTTGAGATGGTAATAGCCAATGTGGTGGAAAAATCATAGCTATATCCTTAACTTGGTCATAGAACTAGCTCAGCAAATAGCACTGCAGTTTTTCTGCACCACTGATACTGCGACTGTTTCTTGACAAATCCCTTTATGCTCTGTATTGAAAACAGATTCATAAATATGGCTCTTTTATGGGGAATTCGATACATTTCTTATAAGTCACACTAAGTCGTTAAAATATATTTGGGAGGTATATACCAAGAATATTATTACTGTGGTATAAATTTATTATACCTTTTGATGAGTATTCTGGTATTTTCTTCAGAAAGGAAAATAAAAATAAATGTTAGTAGAGCAAACAAACTGTGGAATTAGTATTAGGCTTATTATTTATGCCATGGCTGTTTCTGCAGATCTGACAGTGTGATAATTTTGGATGAGTATTTTGTTAAGACTGATATTCTGAATATGCTATTCATTTGTATTTAGGAACTGATTTGATATATTTTAAAAATAGACCTGGTTAATATTCTGAAATAACAAAGAATATGTAGAGTTCAAATTATTCTGAACTGCAATTCAAAGAGGATGCCTCTCTGAAAATTAGAGAGGATCAATGTGTACATGTACTTTGTTATGTTAATGGCTGCTTATTGCAGTGCCACAAATTATTGAATGTCTAGCAGGCTCTTGGGATTGCTTTGAGTATTTTCGATACTCTTCATCAATCTGTTCAGTTATTCCTCTCAGTTTCTGAGGGCAGCTTTCAATACTACAAATTAGATATCCTATTTAAAAGGAATCGTGTGTTTAAAAAGATAAAAACAAACCCAAAAGCTACTGACGCAGACTTAAGATTAGTTTTCCCCTTCTTTGCATTCCATCTTTGTCATTATTGTAACCTGCATCTGGGAACACTGCTACAGATTTTTCAGCGTGGGGTATTGCTTATTCTCATTCAGATGATGTATCTTTGGATTGTACAGTGCTTTGATCTTTGAGTCATGCATGCTGTAGACTCACGTTTACACTAAAAAGCTGAGATTAATTCATCCAGCACAGTAATCGTGGTATTTAAAGGCACTGTGCACTTTGATGATAAGCTATGACAAACTGTAATTTTAATTAAATGTTAGCCAGAAGTTTGTTCTGTGACATTGTTTAAACACTTTTCATATCTGTTGGCATGTTAGTTTAGACAAAGATGGGAAGAGTGAGAAGAACAACATAAGATGTTCAATGATATACGGCAGTGGTCTTACCAACTTTGATTTTGGGCCAAAGCTTGGGATGGCACATATTGCTGTCTTGACAGATTGCGTTATTAGGTCACCTTGCAGAAAAGTAATTTGGCTTGCTAATTAGTTGTGAGATGTTTCAATTATCCTGGTGTATAGAAGCCTGGAGTCTGCCTGTTAACCTGTCTCCGCGTTAGCTCTTGCAACTTGAATTACCCAAAAGCAAGACAGACTTTTTGTTGCTTTAAGACATTGTTGTAAGGGATTTATTTGTTTTGTTATTGGTCCCTTACTAACGAAGAGCGGAACAAGGAGCACAACAGTGCATCAGCCCACTAGTACTCCAGCACTTACAGTAATGATTTCTGTGGAGCTACTCTTTTAAGACACAGCAACATCAAGGTTACAAGGCAAGGCTCCAGTATGTTGCTTAAGCCTGTAGAGTCACGGAGCAGTTGTTTTAGGGCTTCCCTTGATCAAGAGTTATTGTGAAAAGCAAGGCAATACACTGTAGTGACAACAGACCTTTAACTAGTATTCTACAAGAATATGTTATTTTTCATAAAAGCACCATTGCAGGAAGGTAAATGTTCAGTGCAATGCAATACAAGTAACTGGATAAAGAAGTCTATGACTAATCTATTTGTAGCTATAAATTAATAGATTTCACACGAATGTAGAGCTAACTACTTCAGTCTTCTCGCACAGCCCATGTTGCCTGGAGAGAGCTGTACTGATACTCTGTCATGAGTAGCCTTTCAACAGCTAAAGGTTTATTTAAGCCGGGTATGTGCTGAGCACACAGGCTTCGTCCTGGTAAAAACTGTTTAAGTGCAGTGCTGTAAGATCACTCAGGTCTACATCATCCCAAATGCTCAGCAGTTATCCTTGCTAAGGGGACAGGCTGCTTTCCAAACTGTCTATATGCGTGTCTATATATAGCTTGTGTATTATACGTAGACTCAAAAGAATACATGCTGGTGTGCTCCTCTTTGCTGAATAGGAAGGAATGTAGAAAAGCGAGATCAATATGAAGAAATGAAGCAATAAGCATAAAATCAGGACAGACTTAAAACTAAATTAGGGCTTTGGAGAAGTTAAATGGGAATGGGAGGAAGCAGTGGCAGAACTAGTCTGGGTTTTCAGAAAAGGTCAGCAGTGTAGTATAGTAACCTGTGCCTTTACCTCTCAAGAAAATGAGATTAAAGAGCCCTCTCAGTAATGTCTGCATGATAATACTGTACAACGGTGTGGCTTTGGGCAAGAGGGCCCAAGCCCTTGTGAATTCATAATAATGTAGCAGAATTGTACCATTGCCAGTTTCTGTGAGTCTCTGAAGATGCTTATTTACATCTGTATATCCTTGGTACGCTCCTAAAGGGCACAGTAGGTTAGGGGGATGATGCTGAAGCAGGTAAGAAGGTACCCAGTGTGTCATACAAGAATGTAGTTCAACCCCTTGAAATAAAGTACTATTTTAGTGGTGTTAAAATGATTTGTGCTACTTTTTCTTTTCTCCTTCTTAGGTTTGGACGATAGATTATCTTTTTTTTTGGTTTAAGTCTTCAATTTGATTACCTATTTTGCAGAGTATCATTCTGTTCTGACAAATGATCTTCAATAAAAGGAAACTCCTGCTTGTCATAAAGTGTCAGTTCCTGGGAAAGATGTGGGGAAAAAGCTCAAGTTGACTGGAGTGTTTATTTCTAAAAAGCGAAGCTTGAAGGGATGCTTTCAATTACTCAGTTAGGATACAGCAAAGGTGCTTTTGAACACAAATTGATATGACAAAAGGATTTCTAGAACAATTTTGAGAAAGATATTTAACAGGATGTCTGTACAGTCACTGAACTTTAAAAAGATGGTGTATGCATAATGTTTTAAAATTAATGTTTGAGAGAGGAAGAAATATAAAGGAGCAAATCTAGCATATGGTTGGATGGTTAGCACCTCCTTATTGCAGGGCGATTTTTGCTGTAATGTTCCTTGCCGCAAGACTCCAAAATCTTACAGTAGTGAGGACTTTCTTAGAGCCTTTGAGGGCTATACTCAGCTTTTTTTCATACTAAAGAAGTAGAAAGATAGCAAACTTTCTTATTTTCACGTAGCAATTGGAACTCATCAGTCTCTGGAAGGAAATTGTGCTGAATTTAGTGAACCATTGGGTGTGCCATTCTTCCTTTCTTTGCCTTACCTGGCCCTGATCCAAACTATACTGACGTCAAGGAGATACTTTTCATTTGAGTTTCCTAGAACATCAGTCTCATCCTCTCAGCGGTAGAGGGCCCACACTTGTTGCTCTGCCTGTGTGGAAGCCCTCCCGTATAGCTGCTGAGCATGGGAAACATGAGATTTCTATGATGTATAATCAGACAGGGATGGATTCTTCCTGCTCTTGATGTTCCTTTGGTTCACCTGTGATGCAGAGTGAGAGGACAGTATGTCATTTCTTGGTTCAATAGTGTGTCCATATTTCTTTATCTGACCGAATTAATGCAATTCAGAGTCTCTCTTAGGGGTTGGTTTGGATTTTTTTCCACCTGGTTTACATTAACATACTTGAGGATGTAGTTTGTCCTGTAGTCTAGCAGTTTTTCTTTGCTTCCAAGAAATGCTAAGTAGAGATCATTAGGTACCTTGGGTCTTCCGTGGTTGAGAACAATTATGAAAGAAAAAAAATGACAGTTTCATGTATCTGCTTCATTAAAGATAAGGAATCTTGTGGGGCAGGAAATCTGAGCAGTAGACACACAGAACATATATGACATTAGCAGCAGCAAGCATTAAAGTGATGTCTCATTAAAACAGTATTTGTTAAATCATCTAACCTGCCTGTTAACATTTTCTAAGAGTAAGGAATGGAACATAATCCCTCTGTTCTCCTTATTGAAAATATTTCCAAAGGAGGTATTTTGATCTTGCTGTCTTTTAAATTAATTTGTATCCAACTCAAAGTATGCTCCAAAACATGACCATGTTCTTGCCATTAAATTTTAGATGAAACTAAGCATGCTTCGTTTTAGTTTAGTAGTTACAATTGTGGGTGCTTATCCCTTTTGCAAGTCTTGCAGATGTAGTGATATTGTACTGCAAAAACTATTAACAGTTCCTTTTTTTTTTTTTCTCTGAGAGATACGCAGGCAATCTCGCACATCTCTCCGACTTGGCATTCTGGCATTCATCAGTCAGCTTAAGAGTAAAGTTAAACACTACCATTCTGAAAGAATTTTTTATTTGAGAAACAAGTGACTCTGAAAATTAGCCCAAGTAGTAAAATGCCCAAGTGCATCTAATCTGTTAAAGCCTTTTATAAGTAGGAAGCATATTTTTCTGTTAAGACAATATCTTTTTCCACTTTTAGATGTAATTGGCATTTTTAAAGCATTCCTGTACTAAATAGCTCATCTATATATTTTTGATGACCTAAACTTAAGCATTCAATTTTGTTTTCAGATAGCTTGTATAAATACTTTGTCTGAAAACTTTGACCACATCTGTTTTAACTCTGATCCCACTGGATCGCTTGGTGTGCAAATTCTGACGCTGTACCGTTAGCAATTTCAGTATGGTTTTGATGTATACAAGCTGCGAAGCAGTAGTGTGTGTCCAGCCTATCACAGTTAAAATAAGGAAATATGTATGATTAAGAATCTTAGAATTCATCTTGGAAAGGCATGAGTATATATTCCTGTTGTTATGCTTGAACAGTCACTCAGGGAGTTACCACTTTAAATCCAGGAGTGCTGTCTTTGAAAATTATTCGCCTTAAATCAGACATCTCCTAGTTCCAGCTCTTCTGCAGTTTTTGAAAAAAAAAAAAACTACTGCAAAACTCAGGGAAGTGCAGAGATCAAATAGTTCTCCAGGCCTTTCAAAGACTGAGAGCAAAGAAAAACACTAAAACCGTGGTTTATTCCATGAGAACACAGCTCTTGTTTCACTATTAAAACATACTCCTGTTTCCTACAGCAAAATGTGCTGTCACATGCCAAAAAAAAGAAAAAAAAGAGAAAAATTATAGTCTTTGGGGAAGGAGGGGAAGACTGTAGAGCACATTTTTGAGATATCTTTGCAACCAAAACAGCCCTACTTAAGGATAACAAAACCAGAAAGATACATTGCACTGTGTGAAATAAATACTGTCCTGTATTCCGAAACGTCCTGTAACTAGCCTGGTATGGTTTGTGCTAATCACGTTATCATGTCTGTCTGGAAGAGATGAATGTCTGAATGCAATGAATTAAACCAGTGACAAATTGATTTTGAATTGGTTTTTTTGTTCTTGTTCCTAACTGAGAGCAGTTTCACTGTCACTGTTTGTGAGCAGAAGGGATGGTTTTAGTGGGAACAGAAGAGGAGCAGCTTCCAAGCAAGCGCGCGCTCCTCTTCTCCCTGTTTCTACAGTTCTCGGGTTAGTCTGGGCTGCAGCACAGCAGAAGAGGGTGCAGGAATGAGATGAATGCGTGGGAGAGCTGCTCGCATGGATTCCCCTCCTGGGTCCATAAGTTGTGGATTCCCCCATCTTTCTCCAGACTTGTACAAGGGACCTACTTTGGATTTTGTGTTGGAAAATGTTCCTTTCCTTTTCATTCTCTAACTATTATTATTTGGTAGGGTGCAGAGTATGAAGGAATCTTGTCCATTCTTTTATATTTAACACTTGCAAGTGTAGTTTAAAAATTTTTTAGTATTTCCAAGATTAATTGCTGTGTCTTTGCTGCAGCCAGTTAAGAAACAGTTAGAACACCTTCACTGCAAGAAGTATTCTTACTTACTCACGGTATCTAATAGATAGGAAATACTCAGGTAAATGATTAAACTTTAAAAAGATAATTATCATTAATCATTATGAAAAGCAGCCCTATTAGGAATTCATAAACTCGGAATAAATCTGTTCTGGTCTGACAAACCAAATTATTCAATCTAACCGGTTACCTGAGTGATAGTGAGTTGAATTATTTTGCGAAGAATTAAAATTTTTTTCACCCAAAATATTCTATCCGTTTTTGTAACTAATTTACCAATAAGTTTGCTTACCAAAGGAATAATCACCCAGCATTATTTTATCTATATGTTATGTTCTATTATAATTAAGATAAAAATAAATCAAGTCCTTTTAGTTTGTTTTTACTAAGTTTTAAAATTGAATACATAGATAAAAATTTCCTTGCAAGAAGGTAATAATAAAACATCCTTGCAACATGTACTGGTATTGTATTTTCGTTGGAGATGACCTCTGAAACAAGGGAGCTGCTGGTAACTGGTATCTGACTCGCATTGTACATTCTCTGTGTGCGGCACAAAGCTCTGGGAGATCTGTAGCAGCGCTCCGGTAGTTTGCATGCAGGCTGGAATGAACATGCCCATGCTGCCAGCCCTTGGCCATTTCATGCAGCACCCCTCATCTTCAAGGGAGATGGATTATATTTGATGGTGGATGTACATGTGTGAGAGAATACAAAGCAGACATTAGAGCTGAGCAAAATCCCAGCTTGCGAGCCTGTTTTAAAATATGTATATCTAATATAACGCTCTCATCAAGAAACAAGATACTGATTTTAAAGAAGCTGCTAAGAGAACTAGCAATATTTGAGGCTGTTGACTGCAAAACGTTGCTGATGTGTCAATGGGATGTGGCACGGATGGGCAGCGGCTCTGCTGCAGCCTGCTCAAGGACTGTGTCAGGCAATTGTTCACCTCCTGTGCAGGCCCTTTCTCCGCAGGTCTCTGCGCTCTCTTGCTCTCTGTCAACACAGGCATCTGGAGGGTGTACGCTGTCATATGTTTTAATTGAGTTTTCTGTTGGGAGGCTGTTAGAGGTGATAGGAGATTCTGACTTCTGTTGTCAACCATATGCTGATGCTAGGCTTTGGACTAAGGAAAAAGATCTCACGCTTTTTTTTTTTTTCCCCATTTATTTTAAGTTCCTTCTCTGAAACACATTAGATAAAAACATTAATGTGCTGTAGCTGCTGTTGCTGTCGCTGTCAGAGACTGCATATTGTCAGGAACTAAAAGAAAACATAAACATTTTTGCTGATTTAACAAGGGAGCTATTTTATTACTGATAATCCAGAAATGATCCAGATTGGATATTCCCAGTTATAATGAAAACCTCACCATGAGCTTTGTATGTGCCTTGAAGAGTTGTTGTTTTTATACTTGGAGTGCTGTAAATATTTGTGGTACACGCGTGCTGAATGATTAGCTGGACTTAAAATAACCAGAGATTAGCATATGAGAACTATAAAATCCCAAAGGGTTAAGAATATAAAAAGCATTTGCAGGAACTACTGCAGTGTCTGAACAAGCAGTGGGGAGCATCTAGAAGGACATTCTCTTGGAACACAAAACCGAACAATGATTTCAGTTGCTGCTAAATCCAGTGCCCATTTTACAAGTCTAAAAGCACACCCTACATTTACTTTAATCTTCCCCCTGCATCCCCCCGAAAAAAACAGTCTAGCAAACCTTTGACCATGCATATGTTATGCATATGACAGACAATTTTTTTTTTTTTTTTTTTTTTTTACACTATTGGTCCCCTAAGTCACCTGCCTAAGTATGTTTGAACCTTCATGCTGTTGGTATCTTAGTCGTACATTGTTCAGATCTGTAGTCCCACAGTAGAATTTTTTGGACTGTAAAACTTCTCTAAGACATTTTGAGTTTTCTAATTATCATACATTTTATAGTGTGAATTTCACAATCTCATTATCTGCAACTAGCTAAATCTATCCAGGCATTCAAAATTTGGTGTTGTTTTCTCCCTTTTCCCATTCATAAATTTAGCAAATCTTTTCCTTTCCTAAAGCATATATACAAAATATATATCTACTACATCCTTGTATCCTTCAGGTTACTGCACTACTCAGATGTTTTTTCCTGTATCTGTGAAATTACATCATATCCAAATCCAGGGTGGTATTTTTAAAATACAAACCCAAAACCCTAACTCAAAACCCCTTCGAATCCTCACCCAACTTTCAGTGCATAATTACTAGTGTAAAGTCTGCATCCAGCTGTGTGTCTAATTTGCACACGCAATTATTTCAACTGCCCAACAAGAAGCGGGTAACTGCACAAGCAGGTGAACGTAATTAGTCGTTTGCATTCATAATTACCTCATTTGCACATGCAGTCATAGCAGCTCTGCATTCTAATTAGTTTTAAAATGTCTGGTGTAATGCTATTCCCTCACTTCGTGTATTCAGACAACACTTTTGTGTATTACAGTGATAAAACAGTTTTGGAGAGCTGGTTGGTGTTTAGTGGTTGGGGATACTGCTCTGCCAGGTCAGGACGATCCAGAGTCGCATGATGCCGGGGGAGGAAGGAGGATCTCTGCTGAGGAAGACGTTTTCTCCTTGTTGAGCCTCCGAGGTATTTCCAGCCTGTTGCGAGAAGGCTGCACTGCTCATGCTTGAATGGTAGAGATGTGTCTGTGCTGAGCAGCAGCTCAGAGGCGGCGCGCTAACAGTGGCACGATAATCCGTGTACGGGTTCTTATCGCACCTAGAACGCGCTCCCCTCTCTAGGTAAGCCAAAGCACGTTCAGAGAATGGGCTTCTTTTTAGCCTGTTTGGAGACGGGCAGTCAGCTTAGCAAGGCTTCATATTTGCCAAATATTGAATGTAGAATTGCAGTTCCTGCTCATTTTCATGTGCTGTCAGGGTCTGAAATTTTATCAGTTTCTGTTAGAGTGAAATAATTCAAAATCTAGGTCAAGTTCATTCTCTGTAAATCTCTCGAGTATTGTTTTCTACAGGTTGAAATGACATTCAGGCTTTTCTACATTATTAAAATAGCATGATTAATGGGAATTTAAAATGCAAAATAGCATCTTTACTAAACTTTCTAGGTCTTTCTTTGTGTATCGTTGTCTAGAATCCCCAATCTTGCAGATAAAGTACAATATAGTTTCAGAGATAGTAAATCAGCCAAGGGAAGGTGATCATTAAATACATTAAAATGCATGAAAATTACCTAAATGGAAACCATTAGATTAAATGAAGCAGCTACAGTATAATATCCTGGTGACTCTAGAAACTTTATTTAGATCATAACTGTACTGATGTTGTGCAAATCCCATGATTAAAGAGAACGTAACATATCTCTCCTTCTCGCTCTGTCTTTCTTTAAGAATCTGCAATTTCAATTCCTCTGTGGCTTAATAAACAGTTACCTCAATAAAGGCACTTTCCGACGTTCTGCACCAATCCGCATTTTGATGCGGTACAGCATGAAACCTTATCTCAGTGTGGCATGTTTGCAGAAATAACAATGTTTAAATAATGACTGAAATGAAGCATAAAAATCTTTTGTAACTAAAATGGACATACTGAGAAATCTTAAGCCTCAGCTCCCATTACTACTTTGGTATTTCTTTTCTGAGGCTGACACTCATACATCATACCCATCACAAAGCCGCGTTCCCAAACCCCCTGCATATTTCGAATTAGTTCTCTGTTTAATATTTCTTTATCGTTCCACTGAATGGCAGGTTTTGGTCTTAATGCCAAGCTGTTTCATGAAGTTTCATTAAAAATATATATCATTCTATTTCCGTTGAAACCTCCTAGTGAATTATCATTTTCCTTCTCATCTCAGTGGCATCGTATTTGCTGTATAATTTCTGGATTTTGAATGTCATTGTGCTTCTTATGTAGTCTACATATCATATACACAATTTTCTCAGATAATTAAAGGGTCAAGTTTCCTGCAGAAATTACTTCATCTTTCTTCTTATTTTAATGGATTGTTTCATTTGGGACGCTTTGCTCACGTATATCCTGATACTACTAAAAGAAGAATTTCAGTTTTTGATTTTTCACATTCCAAGCTACTGTCCATAAACATAGGTACTCATCGTTGTACGTTAATTTAGTATTCCTTCTGACTACTGTGCTGCTCTTTCACATACCCTTGCTCTATCTGCATGCATACAGACACTGTATTAGAGCTTTTAGGGAATTAGAATGCAACAACGGCATGCAGTAATAGCTTCCTAATGGAGTAACTAATGGCTATTATTCCATAACTCATCAGAAATTGGAAGACTAATTCTGATTGATATTAAAATAATTAAATAACAATGACTGGTCTTTTACCAATCGTTTTACCAATATTTTTAATTTATCAATATAATGTCACAATTTGTAATGGACAAGTGTTTAAAAAACAAATCTTGCCAATTGGCATATGTAATATGAGTCACATTACCATACGGAGTTAGTGTGCCCTAAATGCAGAATGCACCGTGCAATTTGAGAAGGAAAACATTAAGGGAGGAAGAAGATTAGAGATCAGTGGCCCAAGGGTGCTTTTAGTTGCAGTGGACTAAATTGACTGCAAACTTGCAATTCCAGTTGACGTCAGTGGAAGCTGCCGGTGTCTAAGAAGTTCTCATCAGCTTAGCAGTATTCATCTGAAGACAAAATTAGAAATGTATTCCACATAGTGTCACTGCATGATCTGTGCTTTACTGTGAGAGGAAGCGGATGTGAGAAATTCAGGTAAAGTTCAGAGAAAGAGGATGTAAACCTTTTACAGAAACTTAAAGAGAAAATAGCCAAGAGGACTTGGACCTACTGAGGCACAAGAATAAAAAGAGACCAGAGATTTCCCTGTAAAGAAAAGGATTAGCTAAGCTCCCTTCATATGGCACCACAGAATTAGCATTGTCTACTCTCTGATTTTGAATTAATAGATCTTTTATGGAGAAAGAAAGCTGAGATCTTGGCCATTTGCTGAGCTACACGAGAGCTCAGAGAATGCCATTAGCAACAGACAAAAGCTTCAAAATTGTTTTGGTTTTCCCTGCCAGTCTGCAGGCAAAAAGTTTGAATCTGTTCAAGTCTGTTGAAGTACCAGGCATGCTTTTTTCTACTCTGTGACTTGGGCGAGTGGATTAGGGGCAGTGGTGAGCGTGGGCAGTACGGCAGAGCTCGCGCCGTGACTTCCCTTGCTCTGTGCTGGGCTTGTTTTGCACAGTGCACTGCCGGGCCATTACTGCAGTGATCCCCGTACAGAGCTGCTGGGAGGACTATGGGATATGATCCCATTATTTTAGTTATTAATGGCATCCTGAGAAGTTTTCATTAGAAGAATAATAACAATGATAATGACACCGTGCATTTCTGATCCTGTCTGAATCGCGGTAGTGTGCTCACAGTGTGAACGGACACAGCCGCTCCAGTAGGCAGCCTTTGCTAAAGAGGGTAGACGCAGTAAACTCTGCTCTTCTAGCAGGACCGTGTGAAGGATTATGGTGGGGTGCAATACACAACAGATTGTTAGAGAATCTTTTTTAATATCCGCACACTGATTGGACCCCGATTTAGTCCTTTTTTAGGGTCCTCTCCAATGCTGTCTGCTGGTGCTTTTGTGAACAATTATATACAAACTCTTCATTCACAAAAGCAGCTGTTAATGAAGTTCGGTATTTTTATCACTGCTGAACTTCCAACCACGTTTCCACCAGCATTTAAAGACTCTGCAGCAGCACTGTGTGCCGCTTATCCCCCTCCAGCCCCACTTAGACAAAAGTTATTTCTTGTCTGTACAGTAAGTATACCTAATAATTTTTATATTTGTTTATAATTTAGAATCACATCTATTAAACAATGTTGATAGAACAATTAAAGTCTGTTCTTATTAGGAGGTGCTTATTTTTAGCATTTTCTTCCTTTGCCGACATGGAGACTACGCTCCATCGTAGCTGTCAGGGCACTGCGAGTCCCTCCCTGCCCCGCGCAGCCACTGGCCCGGGGCACCGCTGGCCCTGCTCCCCGCCCAGCACCCCCAGCTCCCTGCCTGCCCTTGCACCCGGCTTGTCACCTCGCTCGTGCTTGGCCCACCCGGGCTGCCGGGGCCCTGCTGTCGTCGCGGGGCTGCTGGTTCGGGTCTGGCCGGGCTCTGTGCTGGGTGCGGCTGGTAGGTGTGCAAAGGGAGGCGGAAGGACAGGGCTTTGACGTTCGGGGTCTGTGGGAGGGCAGAGGCAGGAAGATCAGCTTGTTTCACAGAAATGAAAATATTTCACCGTTTCCACAGGTGTTACAAGCGTACAGAAGCAAGTAGAAGTTTCCTCAGTAGAAAGAAACGTATAAACTAAGGCTGAAGGCAGAAATTGCTGCTGCATTTGTTAAAAGAAACACAGAGGGTAATGCAAAGGCAGGTGAACTTTAACAGCATAGTCACAAACCCTGGGCAGTGTTTTGCTGACAGCACAGGAGAAGGTATAGTCTCAGAAGAGCAACTTTTAGGGAACTTTTCAAGGAAGTCAAAACTTGCATAGGCAGCTTCAATTATGTCTCATCTAATTACTCTAACTAAAATCTGATGAAAAATTTTAGAAGCTCAATATTTTCTTTCCTATGGATGGGAGAAACAGGTTGGATGCTGGGGGGTGAGGCTGTTATGTTGATACCTAAACAGCAGGCCCTCCAATGCCAGCTTCACGTCAGTCTTTGGGAAGACGGTGACCAGGAGACAAGGGGTGGTTTTCTTTTTTCCTTTTTTTTTCTTTTCCCTTTTTTTTTTTTTTTTTTTTCTCCTGACAGCTTACATTGGAAAACTTGCAGTAACTTGCCAGCAGCCACAGTGAAATTAATTTCTTATTGCTCTGCATTTTAGGCTTATACTAGAAGTATGTAAAACATCGTCATTCTGATTTGATTACTGCTGCAAATGGGCAAAAATGCCGGTACAAGATGGAGGGGCCAGGCTTGGCCTGGGAGCGCTGCTGGCATAGAGCCTCCGGCTCTCAGCCCTTTACAGGGGATTAGAATAGATACTCAGCAGACTGCCTTCCCAGGTTGAACAAAGATCCCAAACGACTCTCTTGTTCAGCCTTATCTTACAATACATAATGCACATTAAAGAGGATGTTTGTATATTCTGAAAGGTTTTTAATATAGTTGGTGTTTGGATCCTTACTGAAATGCACTGGCTCCCTTCTTATTTCCGAGTGCAACAAACAGCAGCCACCAGCGCATGCAGTAGCTTACAGACTCTGTATTCCCAACGCATTGTTCGGGGATTTTTATTTCATACATCATTTCTTAGTCACAGCTGTATAATCATATATCACGTCTATAGAGCATAGCATGGCATTGAGGATGTATTCTGAATACACACTAAATATTGAAAAATCAACGCAGAGAAAACTGTATTTTTTACCACAGCTTGCCAGAGCCAATTTCTCAATTCTTTAAAAATCAACATGCTTTTGTAACAACTGCAGACCATTTGTCAAGCAAAAAATCTACCCGTATAGATTCAGTGTAGATTTGGTTTTCCTAGGCAGTGATGTAGTATTGGGAGCTAATAAATAAATAAATAATAAGAAAAAAAGATTTCTATAAACTATACGGAGAAATGTTACTGACACTGTAACGGTCCTTAGTTGGGGCAGTTGTCTCTAGAATATCTCCTGTCATAGTTTCATGCCTACATAAAAATCCCTGTCATAAATCATGAGCAGGAAAAGAACCTAAGACATGTAGGAACAAAACCATACATCTTGGGTACAACCACCTGAACAAGCATCACTATTTCTAATATTGATAGCAGTAATAGTTTTTATCCTTTCTTTGCATAAGCTTCTAGAGAGAGATGGCATTTAACCAGCCTGTTACACGTGCCCTAGTTTTAGTGACTATGAGGTCTGCAATAATGCTTCTGATGTAATTATCATTTATTTATTCAATAAGTGCCAAAGGAAGCTTCAGATGGCCTTATATATTGCTCATTAGAATGGGTTATTTTTGCTGGTCAGCAGCTGAAGCCGACATACAGCACTGCCTTTCCAATAGTTTTTCACTCGGGAGGAGCTCCTGCAATGCTGGACCGGATCACAGCAGCTGTTCCTTGGGCAGCTGCAAGTGGGTTCACTTGTAACAACAGAAAAACCTAGAAAACCTACAGGACTGATACAGGGAGGTCCAGAGGAGAAGCTATAGATGTGACTACTGATTTTTTTCTGTAGGATTGCTTGTTGTCTTTTTGCCTGAACGTGTGAACTTTTTATTCCAGGCCATTAGCCACAAAGACGGGGATGAGAGATTTGAAGTAATGTCATGGTTTAACCCTAGCTGGCAACTAAGCACCACACAGCCGCTCACTCACTCCCCTCCTTCCTTCTCCTTCCCCCAGCTTTATACGCTGAGCATGATGTCATATGGGATGGAATATCCCTTGGGTCAGTTGGGGTCAGCTGTCCTGGCTGTGTCCCCTCCCAACTCCTTGTGCCCCCCCAGCCTCCTCGCTGGTGGGGTGGGGTGAGAAGCAGAAAAGGCCTTGACTCTGTGTCAGCCCTGCTCAGCAGTAACAAAAACATCCCCGTGTTATCAACACTGTTTCCAGCACAAATCCAAAACACAGCCCCATAGTGGCTACTGTGCAGAAAAGTAACTCTATCCCAGCCAGAACCGGCACGTTCTCTACATCTTATTCCATACCATTTACATCATGCTCAGATCCCACACTACTCAATACATTCTCATTACGCACCACCACCCTCCCCATCCTTTGATATAATACATAGCACTAAACTAGCCAAAACCAGAACAAGTAATCTATAAGCAAGTGAGATAGGTCATAACGTGTTTGGAGTGGGCAGCCTGGACCATCTGTGTTATTTATTTCCCTCCTTTTTTTTTAATTAATTCTGGCTTTTTTGTCATTTGTGTGTATTTCTGAGTTGCAGAGCGCTCCTCAGAAAGAAAGGCCAATCCCTATCCTGAAGAACTAAATGGGAATAAAAAGGTTTCCATGTTATTGTTCCCGTGGGTGGCAGGAGATTACACTTGGTTACTCAGGAAATCCCCTTCAGTCCTGTATTTCTTTCCATTTTGAAAAAGATAAATAAGGCAAAGATCATACAGTATAGCTAACAGAATGAGAAACATTAAAGCAACAGGAATTGGCCCAGTCCTACCAGTTCCAAGAAGCTTGCTCTGCATCTTGCAGTATGTATATTCATGAATTAATTCAAAGACTTGTTGACTTCTCTGGAGTTGTTCTAGTCATTTCGCAAACTTTTGAATCTGATTCTTTGAGAACAGACAAGTGCAACTGTTAGTGGAAGATTAACCAGCGCTTAGGTAGTGTTAGTGCTTTCTTTTCCCCATTTGCTTGCTGTGCTTTTGGTAAGATACAATATGCCATAATGATGTATATGCAGTGTCAACACTGGGGTATCAAGACTGTGGATTAATGGGCTGCATGATGCGAAGGCAGCCAGCTGGTACTGCAGGATGTCCAGAAACAGGATAACCGCATTCCTATGGCGGTGCGGTATGCGGCTCTCTTGGCTGAGGCTGGCACTAGCTGGAGGATCTCTGCTCTGTGCACAGTCAACAGGACCTTTCCTTTCTTGTTATGCTCAGATGTTCTCATGCTGTGCTCTCTTAAGATAATATACATCCTAATTTACAAATGTTTTGTATTACCCATGCTTTTCTTTATCTGGCTGTCCCATTCACCTAGCTACTTTGAAATTTCATCAGACAGTATGCAATTCTAATACCATGTATTAAAGTTTATTACATTTATGATATCCCCAGCTCTCTAATGCTTCTGAGTTCAGTATTAGAAAAACAGTGTGTCTGTACCACAATGCATCCTCTTCTCCTCCCCCGTCGCACCCAGGAACGCGCAGCCCTGTCCTGGAGACAATGCAGTGCGCTTGTACAGTAGCTCCCATCAAAACAAAATCACAACCGTTTTAATCTTATCAGTCTCAAATAGTGGCAGAAGTCTGTGCAAACTCAAGTCCTTGCTGTCTGACAACGTCAGTGAGGAAAAACAGTTCATCCTCATCCAAGCTATCGGTTGTCAGAGTGAACTGACAGTACACAAAGAACCGCAGTGTACGGTGCCAGCTCTACAGCTGTAGATGATCCTTAACTTACTTTCTGCCCGCACTCCCTCCTGGGAGTAAAGCAATCTTTACTTCGGGGTGGCGAGGAAAAAACGGTCCAAAACCTTATTCTGTACAATGTATCTAAGAAACCTCCCATGTCCATTTAAAAATACTCTGAAATCATGTTTTGCTGCTTATTTCTGTTTAGGACCTTTTAAAATGATGATATATACGATATACATCATAGTATGCACAAGCTCTCTAAAAAGCTTGGGGCAGACTATTAGGATTTTTCCTCCATGTTTGTGGATATTTTAAATTTTTTAAGCATAACTTCAGTTATCTCTCCTCTTGTGCTACTTTGACCACCTCAAGATCTGTTATTTTGGGGTGCTCAAAAATTAATAGGAAATAAAGTTTTTTCTTGGATCACAGTGATTTAGTGTGGCTGTGGAGGTTAATTAGTGTGTGATGCTGATCAGTGACAACGAACAGAATTGTTTCCCTATCCCTGGAAGCAACCACTTAAAAAAAAAAAAAAATTTAAACCCCATCAAAAAAAAAAATCATTAAAACTTTATACTCAGATGTGCTTTAAAAGATGTGCTTTTAGGTGAAGTATAAACTAAGCCAGGTTTTTCAAGCAAGTTAAATATCCAGTTACCGTGACTGCACGCACCAATTGTGCATTTGTATGTGGAAGTGGCCAATTCCCTTAATTGACACGTGCCATTTCCAAACCAGGCATGCAAATGTGCCTGTATTTCTTATAGACAACTGAGTGCTATATCCATTTGAAATCCTCTGTGATGGGCTATTTTGTCCTCTTTTCTTACCAAGAGAGCCAAAGAGGTGATTCTGAGATCATGCAGCAAGAACTAGAGTGGGAGGCTAAGTCAAACCAAGAGCATAAATGAACCAGAACCATGTTTAAAAGAATTATTTGCCTGAGGTCCGACTTGAACTGTGACTGGGGAAAATCGGCCTGTTCAGTTTTGACCCAGAGTCAAAATTAGCTCTGTAGTTCCATAACATTAAAAAAAAAAAAATAAAAGGATGTGACTAACGGGCATAGCTTAACTGGAAAGGTTATGAATCACGGATAAAGTTGTGTTATTTTGAATTAGCTAATCTTCTTCCTTCAGCAGAGCTACACATGTCCATATTCTTTAAAAAAGAGTAACAATGCTTTGTAACTTGGACAATTTTTAGATTAAAAAAAATCTTCACGTTAGAAGAAAAAGGAGAGCTGCTTGGATTTGTCCTAAAAAAATCTTAAAATAAAAGTAGCACAATAATGTCCAGCTAGGTACTTTAGAGAACAGCAGCTTTACCAAGAGCTTTTGATTTTTTAGTACCTTCTTGTCTGGTATTTTTGAAAATAGGAGATCAGAACACAAGAGCTGGAATGAGACGAGGTGGAGCTGAAAGACGAGAAAGAGAAACAGGGAACTGCGGGGACTGAGGAAGGGAGGATAAATGAAACAGCATGGAGATGAGAAAAACAAGAGCCAGGGAGGGGGTGGAGGTATTGGAGTGAGCTGAAGGGAACAGAAGAACAAGAAGAAACTTTAGCCTTTCTGATCTGTGAGACTGACTGTATTTTGCATTTGCCGTTAAATATAGATGGCAGCACACATTTTACCAGACAGAAAAATAAAGGAGGCCAGAAAAAACAAATGCTGTGAATAAGTCTTTGGGTTATTCTAAAAAGCATAAAAGACTTTCAAGTTACTGGTCTTTTGATTTATTATGATGTTACCGGGATTGAGCAGTGTCTGTGCAGCTCTACATTTCAGACTTAAGAATCTATGCAGTAAACATGATTTCAATTATCTTTGACGAATGTTTTGATTTTATTCATCAGGAAGCCTGCTTTCATAAGGAGGGCAATGTTTGCCCCGCTGTCCTAGTTAGTCTTAGCGCGACCTACTTACCTGATCCTTGCCCCTCTGGTTGAATTTGCATCCTCTCCTCTTTATTCTTGTTCATCTGGAAAAGCTGCCCTATGCCACATCGGAACTGGCTGCGTTTGGTTGTCAGACAAGATGTTTCCTGGGTGGAAATTGCTTGCGGGGTGTAGGATCTTTAGTTTAGATGCTAATTAAATCTAATGTACTGGTGCTACTTTTATTGCTATTAATGTGAGGATTTTTGCCCAGCTCCAATTAATGTTAATGTGAGGAAAAAGGGAGAAAAAGGCATTTTTGACAAGCTAAAGAAAATTCTGTTCAAATGTCTTTGTGTTTCCTCTACTCATTATGTGTTGATATAAATGTAAATGTCTATGAGAAATGTGGAAAGGAAAATGTAAGGAAATACACGCTTATTTTTGGCTGGGAATAGCAGTACTTATGAGTCAATTTAAGCTTTCTAGCCAAAAAGACTTGGCAACTATGGTACTGACAGCATTTGCACACGCTTTTATACATTTTCTGTGAGAGGTTGATCCTGCAGCATCCTGTAGTCTCAATTTATGGTAAAGTAAATTTAATGTAAGATTGAATGGAAGGCAATAAACTCACAAAAAGCATGCAGCATGACCTGTTGCTTAATAGCTTTCTCACAGATACAGACACCTGATTCCAATACGTCTCTGCTCCTCTACTAGGCATTCTCTTTGTTGCAGTCAGTTGCACAGGTTGCAGTCAAGGATTAATGAAGAGAAAAAAAAAAAACCCACCAACCCTGAATTTCTCATTTTCCAATTTCACTTTTTAAAATTGGCTTTCAGATTGATAATTTCAGCCTATAAGAGGAAGGACGATCTGCTGCTTCAGAGTATGCACCCCCAATGAAGGTCAGTAGACTTTGTGTTCTCATAACTTTCCAAAATGTTTAGTACTGAAAGCTGATATTTCTAAAACAGAAAAGAATGACTGAAACTGAAATATATGCCCTCTTTTTAAGAAAACAGCCCAAAGTAAAGCAACCTAATTAAACTCAACCTTTTTGTCTTTGCCAGCGTAACACAGGCGGGGTTATGTGAAATTCACGCTTAGGACTATGGCATTTTTGGAATAAAACAGAATTTTTAAATAGAAGGAGAACATTTTGATGGCTAAGGTAGATGTCCATGTTGCTGCACATCAGCAGACCAGAGAAAAATGCATTGTGGTGATGCTGGGGGAGAGGAAAAATAAGATTTACTGGAAAATGGCTAAGTAAAAAATAACCAAGTGCTCTGAGTTAGCACAAGGTTGGGTCATTTACAGCAAAATCAGCATCTAGTCTTTTTCCGTTTCTCAGGACTGGTCCCTCTATTCTCAGAGCAATCAGTGTGCTCTCGGAACACACTGTAGGCTGTATTTTAGCTTGAGGCAATTCTGAGTTCATGATGGTCCAGTAATCCTTCCTTCCTTCTGTGTCTGGTGCTTCCTTCAATTTTCACACCTCTCAACCCAGCACCCTCCAATTCTGTTGAGAGTGTGGTTCTGGCTAGTGAAAGCGATCAGCCTTCAGACTGAGCCCTTCCCTTTCGCTCTGGATTGTTATTAGGAGGGAATAAAAAAAAACCCTCAGTGTTGACATTCTAGTCCACGTAGCCACAGGGAGGATTTCTGAGTGAACATTCTTTTTTTGCAAACAGTTCAAAGTCTAGTTCCCCAGCCAGGGCTCCGCTGTGTGAGTGACAGCAGGCTTTGCTCCTGGGCAGACTTTTTGGTAATTCAGATCCCTACCAGTGGGAAGAAAAAAAAAAAGGTGCTGAGGCTAAAGTGTGTCCTGCCTAGAAAGATATGACTTTGAGGAGCATTCTACCCAGGGAGGGCTTCCTCAGCACTTCTCTTTGGCATTTGAAGGCATCTCATTTTGGGCACAAAGATTCTGGTGAGTGGTTTGGTCAAGAACTGTGTACGCCCTTGTAAATAAGCAGCAGTTCCAGAGTATATACAGTAATATCTTTTAAACTTCAGTTTCTGTAGCACGCTGTGTATAGATCTACAATGCTTCTCACTCTGACTCCAAGAACTGAGTTCTGTGAGAGTGTTTCTTCTGTGCTAGCTCTTGATAAAGGTCAGATTAATTGAAAAAATGAAACGCTTTCTCTTGAGTATTACAAGGTGAATGTAATTCACAGTGGGAATATATTTTCGATTGCAGAATTGTGTTTTGATTTTATTTTTCCCTGAAAGAAAACTCACCCAACTGTCATGTAACCTCTAGGGGTGAATATTCATCAGCTGTAAAATATAAATTGCTATTTTCCTGTATCACTGGCAAAATATTCCTTCCTCCTACCTCTGTTCCCAGTAAACATTCTGGCTGGCAATATAAATAAAATACGAATGATTCTTGCTTTGGAAATGATGTTCTACACTAGCAGAGTGGAATTTAGTCATCTTTTCCCTTTGCGTTGTCAGACTTTGAACGCCATTCATTCACGCAGCACGACGGTGTGTATAGCGTGGTGAAGCTCTAAATGAGCGGTCAGCCCATAATCCAAAGATTAAGTACCTAACTGGTATGGATAATACTGGATGGCTGGTTAAGGTTTTCCTGAGAGGTGAAGGGGCAATGGAGAACGTTCAGAAAGCTAAAGCAAGAATGGAAATGGTATAAAATGATTATTTTTTTTATAAATGGGGAGAGCTGGGGCATACTGCATGGTGCAATAGCAGCTAAGACCCTGAAATAAAAACAGCAGAAGGCAAATGGTAAATGCCAGATCCACCTGCATTGTCTCATTACCTTTCTTTCTCTCACTTTATCTATTTTCTGTTTTTCTATATCTTTGTCATAGTGACTAAATTTGTAATAGCTTAATGCTTCTGGGTACTGTGTGCTGATTGCCAGTGTTCCAAGATGAGTGATTCCTAAATTTCGTTGTATTTTTTTCACTATTACTATGTCCAAAGCAAATGCATTATTTTGTAATGATCATATTACCTAGAGCAGTTCTTAAAGATGGGCATTTGACTTGGATATTTATAGAGGAAGAAGGGTGGAGAAGAGAAGAAAATAAAGAAATCATTATGGAGGGCAGAGAACTGATATCTTTAAAGGTTTTTTTAATGTTTTTAAGCTTCTTTTTTTGTTGATTTTTTTTTTTAAAAGCTTCTTGAATCTGTTCACTCAATCCCCAAAAATCTCAGGTCTGCATTAGAAATACATTAGATGACATAGACTGCACAAAATTAACTCCTGTAGTAGCAGTGCTACTACGAAATGGTGATGCTTCCAGCAGCAATTCTGACGCTTGGTTTCCAAAGGGTTATCTGTAACCCTTACTGTAAATTGCCCTGGGTTATGCCTCATGCAGAAGCTGCCAGCCCAAATATTTACCAATTAAATTTTTAATCTGTTAGACTTAGAATTTCTGTATTACTTAACTTTGTGGTTTTTTTCACACATATGTTTATTAAAGAAAAAATCAGTTCTCTAAAGATTGATAAAAGCACAGCTGCATTTGCTTGGTTTTGCCTTTCAAACAGATAAAGAATGGGATGTAAAACTGCCTCAGTGAACTGCCTGGGTTCTAGTTACTCAGCTGAGGTGGAAGAGGTAGTGGTTAATAGTATAGAGATACAATAGAAAGGAAAAACACTGAAAAGACTATCATAAATTTGGCAACATTCAGGGTGATGTTGAAGTTGCATTGGGAATGGGCACAAGTAACTTGGAATTTTGAGGTGATACCAGTGGATGAAGCAGTATGTTTGTGGGCATTATGTCTGCAAATGAGTGGTTTGCTCAGTAACTGAGAAGGCTGCGAATGGGGGCTGGTATTCTGGGAAACATGAGGGTAGCACCCTGAAAGAGGACACTTGTCTCCTAGAAATTGCCTTGTATCTGCAGCAAATAACTGGGCCCACCACAGAAATTCAAATTGTTGAGAGCATCTTATAATGACTTTAATTTGTTTCTCTAATAGTCCCTCCCTTTGCCTTTACTGTTGCTGAAAGTGGGAGTAGAGAAGGAAGACTATAAAAATACCGTGGCCAGTGACTTTACCAGTGAAAGCTGAAATTCAACTGGTTGATACGGAAAGCCTGGGAGAAAATAGATGGGAAATGTTTAGATTAGTCTTTAAATTGTAGTTAATATGTTATACCCAGGCTACCTCCCTCGTTGGTTTCAAAAGGTTTTGCAGCTTAAATATAGCATTAATTACTTAACAAAAACAAAACCCAAAACAACCAGACACAACCGACCAGGCTTTATTCACAGCACTTTAAAGCCCAGGAAGATTAGAAAGAGACTGTTTTCAACTGGCAAATTAAAGCTATGGGAGGTCAAAAGGCAGTTGGACCTTAGCGTCACGCGCAGACGTAACAGGTAGAGTATTTCAGTGGTACCCGATTCGTATGCAGAGTGGGACACAGATGAGCCCAGGTTTTATCCACGCACCAGTCAATCCAGCATGCCCCAGCATTCTCGGAGATAGTGTACTGAACTACCGGAGACCGACAGGGGTTTTGGCATGTCGTTATTTTATTTCCCTATTGCTGGAATTGTTAGATTAGTAATATTTTAATTATTGCAGATAGGATTAAATATTGAAAAAAATCCGGTTCCCAATGCCATTTAAAGAATGAAAGGGGGAAAGCTAGCTCCTGATTGCTTTGAAGTACATTAGGACAAGACCTGCATACGGAGTTATTGCAGAGTAGTTGACGTTCTGCAATCTCGTACTGTTACTTCATATTAATACCTCTTAGTTTCACTTCTTACAGGATGCGAGCTGTCCTTTAAAGCCAGCATAGAGAACTCAGCAGTTTCAGCATTACCATTTTGTGAATGTTACTACTGAAAATGATAGTATTGAAGCAGGAGGTTGGTTTTGCGATCACTTCTCTGAGGAATACCAAATTCTCTGTGACCGACTTTGATGTTTTGCTAATGCCGTCAAAATTAAATGTATAACTAATAACTAAGAGGGAACTAACCAACTTTATTCAGATGGATGTGGATATTTTTAAATGGCTGGACTAGTAAGTGGAAAATACTATTCCCTGTTTAACGTAGACAAATGTGAAATAATGGACGTGTAGGCAATGAAGCGAAGTAAAGAGTGTATATACAATGGAACAGCTACGCAGCATAATGACAAGGAAAGGATTTAAAGGTTATTATAAACAAATCCATGAAGATATTAGCATGGCTATGTGCATGGCAAAAAAGCCAATATGAAACGGGGCTGCACAAATGAGCAGAATACAAATGAAAACAAGAAATGTTGATAGAGTACGAGGCTGTTTTATTGCTTTATTTTAAATAGTACTGTAAGTTCCATTTTTGAAGTTGACTATTGTGGTTATAAACCTGCTTTGTATCTGAACAGTCATATTGGCATTTGGATTTCTAAAATGCGATTCTCATTTTTAAACCCTGGTGCACAATATTTGCTCCTATAATTTCTATTAACTATCTGTATTTTAGAGAGCTGCTTCAGTGTACACATCACGGTAATTGTATGTACAAAAGACCAATTACATATTTAGCTGGCTTCTTGAAGGTACATTTACATTAAGTGGACCCACACAACTGGAATAATTGTTTATACAAATAATGGTTGAACACACTTACGGAAATCTGGGACTTTTTTCTAAAGCCTGCTGCAGTAGTTTGGCATGGGCTTAATATACAACCTGTGAATGGTTTTCACGTCTTTTTTAGTTCAGAATTTGGTACCTCAAATGGCTAATTGTGGGTGAATGTTTACATCATGCATGCAGTACTGACCCACAGGAGCCAGCTTCACAAGTAAATGAAAATGTCGATTAATCCTTTAGGCCAAACTTTTGTCACTGTCAGATAAAACCTGGTATTTTCATAGCAGATATTTGGCTTATTAGAATGTAATAGGTAGTGGACATTTGTGATATACTTTAATGCACACACAGAGTTTGAGTTTCTTATGATGTGACAAATCAACGGCACTTTTCTGGTTACCATAATGTCCTCAGAAGCCCTTGATTTGTGTGCAAGGTTCCTTCGCTTAGCTCTTCCGATACAGCATCTTACGAAGAGAGAAAGCAACTTTGTTTAAACCTGGCATAACTGTACAGTACATTAGGTCAGGTATCCACATTAAATCTGAGTATGCCCTATGGGATAGTTGAAGAACTGCATCATTTTAATAGCTGTTGGGTTTTTTTTCCTCAGTGGATAAAATTTAAGCTTTTATTAGTAGGCAGCCTGTTCCTTTATTTTCTGCATGTGGGCATGTTGTCTTTGATACAAAGGTCTTAAAAACACCAGTTTTATTTTCTTAAACTATTTCTTATGATGGCTAAAGTCACAAAAATATCTCTGCCTGTGCAGCATATGCTTAATTTTTCATGTGCCCCATATGCAGTCTGGTCGCCACATTTAAGTGAAGTATTTTTTTTTTATTTTTTTTTTTACTTCACCCTCTGCTACAGATGGTATCATATGATTTGCATAATTTTATGGTACTTCCTTCATATGGATTTTACAGTGTCCTAGGATCAATATATCTGAACTGTAGCTGATTATGTCAAAAGTAATAATGTGTCTTGAATCCAGTAATCTGAGTATCTTTATCAATGATCTGGACGAGGGGATCGAGTGCACCCTCAGTAAGGTTGCAGATGACACCAAGTTGGGCAGGAGTGTTGATCTACTGGAGGGCAGGCAGGCGCTACAGAGGGATCTGGACAGGCTGGATCGATGGGCTGAGGCCAGTTGTACGAGGTTCATCAAGGCCAAGTGCCGGGTCCTGCACTTGGGTCACAACAACCCCAGGCAGCACTACAGGCTTGGGGAGCAGTGGCTGGAAAGCTGCCTGGTGGAAAAGAACCTGGGGGTGTTGGTTGACGGCCGGCTGAATATGAGCCAGCAGTGTGCCCAGGTGGCCAAGAAGGCCAACAGCATCCTGGCTTGTATTAGCAATAGCGTGGCCAGCAGGACTAGGGAAGTCATTGTCCCCCTGTACTTGGCCCTGGTGAGGCCGCACCTCAATTACTGTGTTCAATTCTGGGCCCCTCACTACAAGAAAGACATTGAGGTGCTGGAGCATGTCCAGAGAAGGGCCATGAAGCTGGTGAAGGGTCTGGAGCACAAGTCCTATGAGGAGCGGCTGAGAGAACTGGGATTGTTTAGCCTGGAAAAAAGGAGGATCAGGGAAGACCTTATCACTCTCTACAACTACCTGAAAGGAGGTTAGAGCAAGGTGGGGGTTGGTCTCTTCTCCCAAGTAACAAGTGATAGGACAAGAGGAAATGGCCTCAAGTTGCACCAGGGGAGGTTTAGATTGGATATCAGGAAAAAATTCTTCAGTGAAAGGGTTGTCAATGTTGGAACAGGCTGCCCAGGGAAGTGGGTGAGTCACCATCCCTGGAGGTATTTAAAAGATATGTAGGTGTGGAGCTTAGGGACATGGTTTAGTGGTGGACTTGATAGTGCTAGGTTAATGGTTGGACTTGATGATCTTAAAGGTCTCTTCCAACATAAATGATTCTATGATTGATATTGTGGCCTTATTTCTATCAAGTTGCTGAAGTAACACTGAGATCATCTTCTTTGTTGAAAAAAATATTGCTAGTTCATCTAAATTTAGTTTAATGACCTGATATAAGATGAGAAAGTCTAAATAAACAGGTGTCTCCTTCATTCCCATTTGTCTGTGTAGTGTGCTCTGTAGGTTGAAGAAACTAAGACCAGAGAAGATGACTGCACTGTCTGTTACAGCTTTGTATGTGGCAGAAGTCCTGAATTTGAGCTAGAGGTCACAATCTGAGACGTGCAGGTTTCGGTTCATTTTTTTTTTTTTCCAGTGATGCACTATGACTTCTGGTGAATTGTTTCAGTGATTAACTACACATCTGTGTTAAGTTATATGTATTTCTTAATTTTAATTTGAAATTTTCTTGCTATATATACTTGCTAGAAGAACTATCCTTTAGCAGTTTTCTGTTTTTCATGCGTATGTGCTTATAGCCTCTGAGTAAATCAGGCTTTAGCCTTCCCTTTACAGTTGGTGCTCCTGGGTCTTTTACAGTAACTTGTCTTTTAGCCACTCTTGTGCCTCTCCTCTGAAGCCTCTATGCTTGATCATCTTTCTTAACGGTTGTGGCCAGCAGAGCCAGGCACTGCGTACGAGTACCAAGGCACCCATACCGAACGTGATGAACCAACCACTGAGCAATTTGCCCTGTCTTTGGCCTTCATCAGACTTTTGGGTACAGCTGGTTTATTTCTGCAACTAAATTAAACATGACTTTGAACCTTTTATGTATACCTGCAAATGCTTACCGATATTGTCTGGACACTGTAATAGCCTG
Organism: Phoenicopterus ruber ruber; assembly: GCA_009819775.1. Lineage (NCBI taxonomy): Eukaryota > Metazoa > Chordata > Aves > Phoenicopteriformes > Phoenicopteridae > Phoenicopterus > Phoenicopterus ruber. The sequence continues at coordinate 14,376,358 of CM020227.1, forward strand.
GAAGAGCAACCTTTGCCTCTCACTCCCTCAAAAAGAAGGAAGATAATCTGATTCAAGGAGGTAGATGTGTGGTAGTTTCACAAGAAAGTATGAATAACCCAATAGCACTTGAAGAATTAGCTTTTGTTTCACTTTTTCTATTAAGAAGTGAGTTTAACTTACAATATTTAAAAATATATTTAACTTTAAATATATTTAGCCTGAAATATATCTGTAGCATAAAATATATTTTTAGTTTTTCCATTATGAAAACTGTAACTAGCTCTGATATTCAGAATCTCAAAGGATTTTTAGGCTTGCTTATCTGCCAAGCGCTACATCAATACGTCTGATCTGGAAATCTGCAGAAACCTTAATGATGTTTTCCGATATTATCCTCTTACAAACTAAAATTTAAGAAAGATTTGTTACTAGAATGAATTGTATGTTATTTCTAAACTTCTGCAGTTTATGTGATTCTAATTTTGAAACTTTAATGTATTTTTTTTATTAGCTCTGGAAACCTAAAGTTATTATTACTTCAACTATCCTACTACCTGGAGTGAACATAGCAGTTTAGAGATGATAAATCTTGCGAACCTTTCCCACAAAGATTAAAAGTAAAGGACCAGTTCTATAACCTCAGTCACGCCATGTAGAAATTAATAGGGCTATATAGAAAGTGAAGTATTATTCAGTGTCAATAAGCACAGTAAAGTCAAGATCTTTATTCAGGCAGGTCTGTGAGGGATGAGAATAAATAGCAGTTTCCATGGATAGACGGGGGAGGCTACAGTTTGGGCTCATCTTGGGCTGATGCCAAGCCAAACTTTTTTTTTTTTTTAATATATCATTTTTTGAGGTGGTTGGGTTTGGGGTTTTTGTTTGTTTGAGTTGTTTTTCTAGCATGAGCAGCTTTAGAGCCAGGCAATAGTGTCTGTTGGAAATATGTGCTTTTTTGAGGCTGACTTGAAAACAGGAGGAAAATAAGAAGCTAAGGTAAGAAAGGTTGTGTGAAGTATAGGAAAATAAATGTCCATGTTTGAGCACAGTTGTGAAATAGCAAGTGAAAAACAGTGTAGAAACTATGGAAAAATATATGTAGATCTCCCAAATGATGGTGCATATGTTATATTTATATATTTAATGAGGAAGTTGATTAAGAGCTAGTGAAATGAAACTGGACAAACTGAGAGCAATAGGTAAACCAGATAAAGTTCTGCTAGAATGGAAGCCTAAAAATGCAAAAAATGGGGAGTGCGCTATTCTCTCAAGCAAAAGAAAAAACCCTTGATCTCATTTTCATAACTATTGTAGTGGACGAACAGCTAAACAAGCCACGTTATTTCTCTGCAATGAAATTGTGCTAATTGTGTCATAGGTAGGCTTGGTTAGATCCTAATGGTGTGTACGGGGTTTGCGTGACAAGGTTTTGGTAGCAGGGGGGCTACAGTAGTGGCTTCTGTGAGAAGCTGCTGGAAGCTTCCCCCATGTCCGACGGAGCCAACACCAGCCGGCTCCAAGACGGACCCGCTGCTGGCCAAGGCCGAGCCCATCAGCGACGGTGGTAGCGCCTCTGGGATAATGTAGTTAAGAAGGGGGAAATGTTGCTGCACAACAGCAATTGCAGCCAGAGAGAGGAGAGAGAATATATGAGAGAAAACAACTCTGCAGACACCAAGGTCAGGGAAGAAGGAGAGGGAGGAGGTGCTCCAGGTGCTGGACCAGAGATTCCCATGCAGCCCATGGTGAAGACCATGGGGAGGCAGGCTGTCCCCCTGCAGCCCATGGAGGTCCACAGTGGAGCAGATATCCACCTGCCAGCCCTTGGAGGACCCCACGCTGGGGCAGGTGGATGCACGAAGGAGGCTGTGACCCCGTGGGAAGCCCACGCTGGAGAGCAGGCTCCTGGCAGGACCTGTGGACCTGTGGAGTGAAGAGCTCACGCTGGAGCAGGTTTGCTGGCAGGACTTGTGACCCCGTGGGGGACCCACACTGGAGCAGTCTGTTCCCGAGGGACTGCACCCCATGGAAGGGACCAACACTGGACCAGTTTGTGGAGAACTGTCTCCTGTGGGAGGGACCCCACGCTGGAGCAGGGGAAGAGTGTGAGGAGTCCTCCCCTGAGGAGGAAGGAGCGGCCGAGACGATGTGTGATGAACTGACTGCAACCCCCATTCCCTGTCCCTCTGCGCCGCTGGGGGAGAGGAAGCTGATAATTTGGTGGTAAAGTTAAGCCTGGGAAGAAAGGAGGGGTGGGGGGAAGGCGTTTTAAGATTTAGTTTTTGTTTCTCATTACCCTACTCTGATTTGATTGGCAATAAATTAAACTCTTTTCCCCAAGTCGAGTCTGTTTTGCCCGCAACAGTAATTGCTGAGTGATCTCCCTGTCCTTATCTCGACCCACGAGCCTTTCGTTGTATTTTCTCTCCCCTGCCCAGCTGAGGAGGGGAGTGACAGAGCAGCTTTGGTGGGCACCTGGTGTCCAGCCAGGGCCAACCCACCACATGGGGGAGAGTCCATGTAACAAGTCATTGTAATTCTCATTTTCTCTTGGGAATATCAACCCAAAATGCTTATGACTGATGATTTCTCTGTGTCATATTTATGGCATATTAGTGGTTCAGTCTATACGGTGCTTAGGTAGCTCGTATATCATAAAGGAGGGCGGCTTCTATACCAGGAAGTATCCAGCCTTTTGTGGGTAAGTGGAGGAAGGAGATCATTCACGGGCTGAAAGCAAAAATTCATTTGCTATAGTTTTAGTTAGCAAATACATGTTTTTATGTTTTCAACACCTAAAACTGTTATCTATGTATGTTAAATATAGTGTATGCTTACTCTGTTAATTTTCACACAAGAAAAAAAGATCAAGAACAGTAAATCACCCTGATATCTTTCAGCTGTACGTTGAAAGAACCTATATCCTGAGAAGTTCAATGCAATCTGAGCTTTTGCTCTCTTACATGCTGAGATAATTTACATGTGTCTTTAAGATCACAGTGATTTGGGAGATTAACATTTTTAAGTCCAATTAACACCAAATGTTATCAAAAACCTTTTGCAAATTGCAATTTGCTATTGCAAAGAGCAAGGAAGAAACTCAGCATTTGGCTTCCTATTTGCAGCTATAACTCAGTGACAAAAAACTGGGTATTGTGCTTTGCAGAAACTTTATCTCTAAAAACATATGGGAATGGATAAGCACATGGGATTTGGGTGAACCCGCACTGGTTTCTAGTACTCACAGGCTTTCTTCCATTTTAGCTTCTGATTGGTTCCGTGTCTTTCGTTCTTCACCAGAGAAAGTGTAGATTCAGGTATGATCCTGATTCTGCCATCAATTCATTTTTAGCATTCTTGAGGGTCATCTTCAACCAGATGGGGTGACTTGCATGTCTGACAGGTTACTATTTAGTTGGCCTTGTTCCTACCAGAAAGATATCCTTTTCATTATTTTTTTCTAATGGAGTGATTTAAAAGATGTTTAGATCTTTTCAGATCAGTGGGGAACTGGAGGAATTTTGTACTAAAAATACTTTTTTGTGTTGTCACCTCTTTTGTTGGGGTTTTTTAATTACAAATGTACCTAGACATTCCCGAAAACTCCATGCAGAGGACAATTTTCCAAAATCCAAAACTGATTTAGGAATGGCCTTGAAACTGTAACTTGGCTGGTCATAGGCCTTTTTTTGGCTAAGTTGAGTAAGATTTTGGGCCAGGACTTGATAGCATCAAGTATTGTACAATATCCTGGTAGTCCCAACACCAGAGAGTTCATAGCTGCTTTGAAAAAGCAAATGGTACCACACAAGATGGAGATTCAAGGGTGGGTGACGGAATGCCAGTAAACGGAGAGACACCAAATAGCATAAGAAACGGTGGTGTCTCAGGGTAATCGTCTCCTGCCAAAGCTGGCTGCTGCAGAGGAGGGAGCTGCAGAAGGATGTTATATTTAAAAGGACAAAATAGGAGAAAACACAAACAGTATAGGTCTAGAAATTTAGCAAAGCTGGGAGGGGGCTGGGCACAAGGTGACAATCGGGGATGTAAATCTCAATACCGGTGCAGAAATATTTAGGAAATCTGTTGTGCTGAATGATCTGTTGTGAAAGGGACATATATCGAGTCCAAAGATAAGGGTAGTGCTGTAATTCAATATGGGGAAGAGAGGGTAGGGAAGGGCATGAATGACCCTATTTTCCGTTGGTTTGCTGACTGTAGCAAAGGAAGAAAAAAAAAGAAAAGGAAAAAAAGCATGTCTCCCTATTTTCAGCAAGGGCTGAAATAACTATCATAGATTCCAAATATCAGAATTTCAAGGAGGGAGAAATAGATGGGGAGGGGGAAGGAAAGAAAAGAAGAGGCAGACCAGGACAGCTTACAGGAGTTCAAGTCTATCCTACCAGCAGTTTTCAGATATGATATGTACAGTCTCCTGCCACTGTCCACTTCAAATTGTAGTTTGTGATGGTGACAACCATTGTATACTCAGACAAGCAGAAATCAAAAGAAGTATAAAAATTCCTTAAGATGAAACTTTCAGAACAGACAGCTTTAAATAACCCACCTTTTTTTCAGGCTGTTCTGAATCCATAGGACCTAACTTAGCTTATTTTTCAATCATCTTCCCACCTTTCACTTTAAGGTACCTTTATGCTAGTAAAAACTAATACCTAAATAGCCGTCATCTCTTGAATGACACAATTTTGAACACTGATTTTTCCACATCAGCTACAGTTCAAAATAATTTCCTCATGTGTCAATCTCAAGAGGTTATTTTTAGAGGCTCCTTAGAGAACGAGGGGAGATTGTTTAAACATGCTATGGGATGCTTACCACAAATCAGTCTGCTCGTTTGAGTGGGATGAGGCACTTTGCTCCCAAAAGGGCAGAGTCCCGTGAAGGGAGTGCAGAGGAGCCTGCGTTTGACATGGTGGAGAGAATTTCCAAGAAGAGGTTGTGATAGAAAATGCAACGTTGATAATTTTGAATAGGCAAGGCATGGATGGTCGAGATGTTAGCCAAGGCGATTAGTCAGAAATTCCTTTCTTGCAAATGTCCCCTATTTTCTCTACAGGGAGATCACCAAACCAGCTCGTCGTTCTTGGATCATCATTCCACTCTGTCCTTCTATCATCTCTGTGCCCCTTTGAGGTTGTTAGCGCCCTTATGCTGTCGTCTTGCCCTAGTATGCACTGAGTGAATGCAGTCCTGTTGCGGATCTCTCTAAATATTTGTGGAAAACGTCTTAAGCCCATAGAGAGAAGGGTTAGAATCTTGATAAATGAATATGTTAATTTCCTATTTCTCTTCCTCACTGTGGTTCTCAACTATCTTTTTTTTTTAGAATATTCTAAAAGAAGTATCACAGAGTATGATACGAATTGTGTAGACTCGTATAGTAGTGAACTGAAAGTGTGCAAATTGAGGACCTGTAGGAAGTGATAGGTTTCCATGTTGTGGATTTTTTTTTCCTCATTTTCTTGCTGTTGCCTCCTCTTTTCATTTCCCTGTGGTCTATTTCTTGCCTAGTCTACATAAATCTGGAAGTAATACTGTTCTCAAATGCCAACTAGTGTTTCTCACCTCCTTTTAAAACATATGCAAAAATAAGGGTGCCACTTAATGAAGCTTTCATGCTATATTTACTGATAACCACGTTCATTAAATAATTAATTGCTGTGTTATGTTTTCTATTCAGAGCTATTTAATAAGGCTTGAAAATAGCGAGTACGTGTCATCCAAAAGAGGGGTTGCTAAGCACCTTGCAGAATCCGACCCCAGGAAATGACAGGAAAAGGGGAAATGGGGTTCTTTGAATATTCAGCAGTTATTTCTGACTTTCTCTCTGCATCATAGGACTTCTCATAACTCCAGTATCTGTGCACCTCTATTTTCAAGTAAAAATGAGCAGCAACTCAGATCCTATTGAAGTTTTAGTGGCATCTCTCAGGTTTGAGTGCAAATGCTCTGATTAGATAATTTTCTGATTTTATTTCTTTCAAATATTATTCCTGTTGCCTGTCCCTTAATATTTAAACTATATGCATAAAATAAACAATGTGAATCTCAGTGTATTCCAGAGCTGTTTGAAACGGCCATGTTGCAATTCTCCTAAAAGAAGTAGCAGTAGATGTTTAATTGTACTCTTGCAATAGTTATAGTAATGATCCGTTTAAACTTATGCCATTAAGTATTTTAAATTTATTTGTTTGGAGCTGGGTCAAGGTCATGCTGTTAGGAACCAAAAGCAAACCCCATGAGAAAAAAAAAGTCAAAGATCATTTTGGTGTGTGCCGGATAACTGGGTGTGTTATAAATGACAGCTAGCTTATATCCAAATCACACAGACCAAAGGCAAGGCAAACATGTGCTGGGAGCTCAGGGGAATTCAGTGTCACCATCTAGGACATGACAAAGTAACTTCCTGCACTCAAACATATTAAGTAAACAACTGCATTATGTCTTTTCTCACTTTGCCTTTCTTTCTGTTCAACTTAGACTTCAAATATACATGAAGGAAATCTGATTCACTTGTCCTAAATAGTCCCTGGGATGCTTAGAAATCAGACCCAGCAGAATCGGAATTTTGAGGGTGCACTAGTGCGCTGGATCATTCCCTGGCACAAGCACAGAGCTGCTTTCTCTGGGATCCAAGATCTACGTGAAGTTGTAAGGATGATAAGGGAGTGTTACTTGTCACTGCATAAACAGGTAATGGAAAAAGAAGATACTTAAACTGCAGGTTGGGGCAGAGACTTGCTAGGTCCCTAAGGTGCTTAGAAGAATGAAGGTTCCTCACTACCATGTTACAATAAATAACAATAAGGCCACGCTAACTCTTAAGTCTACCAGTGCTAAAATCCACTCTGTAATGAGCATAAAAGGCGGGGAGATAGTGAATGGGGAGGCATTGCCAACCCTTGTGTTATCAGGTATTAACCACTATTCCATCCAGTGGCGCTAGATGGAAGTCACGGGGAGTCTGAAAGCCTTGGCTAAATTACTGTCATCTGGCTTCCATGTGGTCAGCCCCCGATTCCTGTTGAATTCTCCCTAGCTGAAGTTCCTGGGCCTAAAATAACATTCTTTATCTCCTCTATCATATCCCAAACTCATTTTGCTGTAAACCACCCCCTCAGCCTGGCCCCAGAGTGATTGATGGAGTGATCTGCCAAAATTTTTCACCCCCATCCTGGCTTCTTTACATACCATGTTCTACTAAAGGGACGTAGAAATGTTGAATAGAAGTCAGGCTACAGTAGGTAATTCAGCCCTGTGCCGTCGGTGTGTGGGAACTGAAAACAACCTAATTGAGGAATGTAAAATCACCTGAGGTAATGTCTCCTGATACTGGAATAAAAATGTGGTGATAAAATTGCTCTTCATAAAGAAGAATAATATTAGTAATTTTAAAGACTTCTACATCCAGTTTAAACTTAAATGAGCCTTTTATTGCTCTCCTGCAAAGCACAAGGCAAGAAGCTCGCTCACTTTCAATAAACTCAGTGGTTTAAAAGAAAAGAGAATTTAGTCATGGGTCTTTCATTATCATTCCTGCAGTGAAAATATGGAGGTAAACAAAAGTGATTTTTTCATTTATTTACTTTTATTTAGAATGAAGTATCTAGATTAAAAATAGCTTTAGAACCATCACCACCTCCTACTGAAAACCTCATATTCTCAATTATAAAAATACAGTGGAAAGGAGCCTGCTCTGTGTTACAGAATTAGTGTGTATAGTAGAATACAACTGCTTCCGGAGAAGTCTAACATTCTTTCAACTTTAACTGAGCCTGAGCAGTCTGAGGCTAGGTATTTACTAGTTCTGTCTCCCTTTAAGCATTTGCTTATAGAAGCAGCTCTGGTCTACATCAAAGGGCAGGAACTTCGGTATGTGATAATAAATAAATAAATGAGCCCTAATGAACACTGATGGTGGCTGGCTGGCGTCCCCTGCCCTTACCCCAAACGAGTTTATGCAAAGCCGTGGCTGTGGAGTTGATCAATAGCTGTTCTGGTGACAGCAGTCAGGAGCAGGAAAGACTGGATCAACCTCGCTTTTCTTTTCCCGCTAGGTTTAGAAACCCAATGTTTAGTTTTCTTCTCCTCTCCCCATTCTTTTCCTAAGCTGCCCATTTTTGTCAGATAATATCAATGGTTTATTTTCATGGGGAACAATTTTTCCTCTTTCTTGTAAAACTCATGTTTGATGGTGATTATCCTTATATTAAAAGGCATTTTTTTTTTTCTCCTTAAAGAGAATATTTTTTTTAATTTTGGTTAAAGTATTTTTACTCAGCGTAATCCAAAGCTGGGTCCATCTGGTGTTCTGTGGGTTGGATGGACGATTCCTGAGGAAAGAGTCTATCAAGCTGCCAAATTATTTTGGAGATTTTCTCGGTAGACAATATGTACTCAACAACCAAACAGCATAAGCTGCTGCTGTGTCCATAGCATTCTAGAAACTGTATTGGCATGGGATTGTGGCTCTATACTAGATTAAAAATAAAATCCTGACACTGTGGATATAAATTAGAAAACTTGTATTAACTTAAAATGAGCCATGATTTCACTTTCTGTTGTTACATCCTGGTTACACTGATCTTTTCCCTACCAAACTGGGGGGAGGGGGGTGGGGGGGAGGTGGTGGGAATCATCTCAGACATAGCTTTATGGTAAATCTTGGTGAATATTTATTATGTGCAGTAATGGAATTTGTCACTAGCAGTAATAAAAAATGCTTAGTTTTAAAAGCACTGAAGAACACTGCATCTGGTAAGTTTAGTAGTACGAACCTCGATTTAAATATAGGAAAGCTGAAGAGCAAATTTTGGTAAATAACTTACCAAGGAGGCATGGAAAATTGGTGGCAAGAGAGGGATTGCAACTCCTCATGTCCGTGTCATGAATGCAGTGTTTGTTCCAGTAGAATACAGCCCCTGTAGCTCTTCCCTGACCAGGAAAGATATTAAGCTGGTCTCTAGTATCTTCTAGAGCACTCTGGGAGGGAAAAAAAAAAAAAAAAAAAAAAAAAGAAAAGAAATAAAAATCACTGTTTAAATAAATGCCTCTAGCTCCTTATTGCTTATATCAGTGTTCTAACAAAGAGACGGATAGTTCCAACTTTAAAAAGAAATCATAATAAACAAAATCTAACATAATGTCAGTTCACAGTGTTCCATACAACATGTCATGTGGGCAGGAAGATTGGTTGCTCTGATACCTAGATGTTTGTAAGGTCTTTAATCAAGACGTTCTTCCAACTCATAATTCAACACCACAGAGTGAAATACAGTAGGTAATTGAAACTGATTGATAAAATATGGATTTCCTCCCCTTAGAAGAAAGTTAAGCATACTTAAGGGGAAAAAACCCAGATCATTAGTAGTTCAAATGAAAAATATGCTGACATATTTCTTCCAGGAAAAAATAAATAAAGATAAAAGCTACAGGAAAGAGTAGGTGACAATAATTAGTTTGTTGTTTTAAATTAGGAGGTCTCTTGGGCCAGATGTTAGTTGTCAGGGAGTGATGCCCCCTCCTGAGAGATGTAATGAAACTGAGATAGCCGGGGGCCTTGGGGAAAAAAACGCTCTCTGTTTGGAGATGTCATTTTATTACAATGCTCTTGCCTTTTGCCTGAAGCATCTTGTGACTGGGGATAGAAGGAAAGAGGGAGAGAAAGAGAGCATGCAGGGATTGATAGAAGGGATGTAGGCAGAATTTGTATTCAATCATAGTCTGGTCAGCAGAGCATGCATGCTTCTAATTAGCATAAGGAGGAAGGCAAGAAACCTGTCTCCGCCACCAGAGACAGAGCAGACAGGCACAATCTCAGGGCTGTCCGGAAGAGCTGCCAGGAGTGTCTGCACCTCATTGCAATGCAGGTGACAGAATTTAGAAAAAGATATCAGCAGAATTATCCTTATTTTCTCTGCCATTCACTGTCTGCTCTTATTAAGCAAACAAAGAGTCCGAGGCGCTTTCTGCGTTTTGGAGCACTGAGTGTATAAGCTACAGCCCTGGAAGTTGCTCTCCGTGGGCCAGCCGGTGCCAGGCTTTGCCCGCACGGGGCAGAGCTTTCCAGCTGCGAGGCTGCCGAGACAGGCCAGCTCAGCAGCCAGGGTGCTGCGCGGGGGGAGCGGGGGACGCTTATTTGAGCGTCCGAGGTGGCAGGTTCAGCTTTCCAGAGCCCGTGCTGGCGCCAGGCAGGGCCTCGGTGGCCTTCGGTGCCCCGTGAAAGTTGAGCGGGCTCCTCCTGGTACAACGTGCCCAACAGGGCAAAAGAGCGGAAGCAGCGCGTGGCGCAATGTGGTTGGGGAGCCACGCTGCACCCTAACTGCCCTCCCCGTCAGCAGCTTATCTGAAGGTCTTTCATTATATTCTACGTGGTTTGAATCAACGTTTGACATTGATCCAGGTCAACGAGTATAAAGAGTACTACAAAATTTGCTTGAAAGGTGACAGATTAGCTCACGCTTTGCTACTTAGCTCCTACAGTACACACGAGCATAACCAAAATAGCCTAGATAAAACCATTTCAATTGCAGTAGATCAAAGCTTTAATTTTTGTCACCAGCCACATTTATACCAGTTACATTTCACTTTTATTCATGTCTCTGCATTGTATTTCTGCAATAGAATAAGGAAAAATATTAACCTGATTTCATATGAGGAATAATACATTTCCTAGCGTTTGCATGTAGTTGTGCTAACCTATTAAAAATATTTTTATGCCTTATGAGCTACAAATGTAAAGGAATATGATGGATATAGAAAAAATGTAGAAGTTTTGTAAAAGTTCTGTCATTCAAAATTATTTTCCCAGACTTAAGTATTTCAGAGCCAATTAACTTTGAAACAGCATTTGCATTTACTTTATCTCAGTGGGTGAAAGACTGAATTGTTTTTGATTTATTCTTGTTTATAGAATGATTGAAAAAGAAATCTTTTTAAAAATGACTCATTTAAGGTGCCCACATGATGAATATTTTAGTATTTGCTCTAAAAGGCGTGCCAGCAGCATTCTGCATTTTAACAGCTTCTAACTGGTTTAATAAAGTGCAGTTTACGTTTGTGACTTCCCAGCATGAGCACTGTATTGTATCAGATGATGCAGCTGCTTACTTTTAATCAAATGACAATTTAAAAGACATAAAGACATACCACCATCTCATTCCCTGGTTAGAATTTCAGCACACAGGAGTTAAAGAAGGAATGTTACAGCAGATTATGGCACTTGTAATCTCTCAACTGGCTTCTGGTGGTGGTATGCGATCCTTTTCATAAACCCACCTGCTGCCCAAAAGTCACGGGAGTTTTCCATTAATTATGTAAGATTACTTCAAATTTACCTAACGGTCTTCTGGGACTCCATCCTGACTACACTCAGAGTAGAAGATGCCTAGCACTTTGCAGGTTTAATCCCCGGGTTTTTGCAGGTTTCAAAGAATCAGAGAAGTTAATTAACTATTGCTATTCCTATTTAGTTGAAGTAATACTTAAATACTAGGAGTCGGAGTGTATCTTCCAGATATATTCTATGTAGTCAAACCTCCCAGCTTGCAGTTCATTATGAGTATTTTACAATACTCTGTCAAACGCACGGCTAGTTGGATAAACTAAACCTGATTTTGTCATTTTGTGGAGGTGAGCCTATGGGCATTTTTGGGTTTTATTTAAAATGAAGTTTATTTAGAGAATTTTTAGTCAGAGTAATGTTTTAGGAAGTGCTCATGTGATTGAAAAGACTGTATATCATTCTAAAAATTGACTTTGACACTCCTAGGACTCCTTGAAAATCCAGACAATTTTGGAAGCATTTTTTTATATATATATGTGTGTGTATATATATATATGAATTGTATGTGGAAAGTAAAAAACTGTGGAATCCCTTTCAGCTGAAAGTTGCCAAGCAAGATGCAATTCATTAGAACAGATTGAAAAGCACAGTGACAAGCAGGACCAGGTATTTTAAGCATTACCACATATTTTTTAGCACAGTGTGTCACACAGGTTTAAGCAGGAGTTATGGACTCAGGCTTGACTGTATAGTCCCTTATCTTCTTCTAACGGTGAGAGTATCACCCTAATTCAGTGGACCAGATTCATTGCCTCTGTGTCAGCATTACAGCAAAACATTGCTAAAGGCAGTGATGCCATGACATTTTTTTTTGCTGTTTAATTTACATATGGGAATGAAGAATTTCTCAAAACATTCCACAGTTTTTGGTGGTAGTACTGGTAGTGTCTGGAGGCTTTGATCTGCTCAGATGCTGTGATAAGATGGGTACACTTCTTCAGATAAATGAACTGTCTCGTTTTCGTCTTTCTCAATAGGAAATGTGTTAATTCCCCTGAAGACTGTAGTGTGGGAAAACATACAGCTAATAGGAGCTGTGTGAATATTCCCTTATGCAACACCAGAACTTCCCTGGTTAGCTTCTCTGTTGCTTACTTTACAAATATATAAAAGATGATTAGGGTTTTTACATATCTTGTATAAGAATGTCTCATCTCAGTCATTGTCTAACTGTTCTGTAAAATTTCTTTTTTTTTTTCTCTTTTCTCTCCCCCCCCTTCCTCCTTCAGTGTTTATATCCAGACGAAAATCCCGTCTCATTATTCTGCTGCAATTTGACTTCATGCCCACACCACATCCGTCTCTTGTAGCGCTCAGTTTGCAGGCTGAAGTCAGCCTTCTTTCTCATTTTGACTTCCGTTTTCCTCCTTTTATTTGCTCGTTCTTGAAATGTGTCAGAGCAGAAGACAGATCGGAAGTTCTGTTTTACAGTTAAAAGCAAAAGCACACCGTAAAATGCGTGTTTATTCTTGCTTGTTTTGCTTGTTTTGTTTTACTGTTCTGTATTTCGTGAAAGTGCACCCTGTCTGATGAAACTTTTACGTTCTTTTCAGGAGTTTTGGATTTTTAGCTGAATCTTCTTCCATTCTTTGTGCCTGTTTGCTGAACTGCGGTTGTTTTCAGCTTTTTTTTTTTTTTTTTGGTGCACTCCAAAACAGACTCTCTTTGGCTTAACTATCCCACCCCACCCACACAGACAGCAGTAGCCTCTGCAAGTTCTTGAATGGCTTTCATGTACACTCTGCCTATTCAGTCCTGATCCTAGTTTTGTATACACATTATATTAAAAGGAGAAACAATGTTTATATTTGAGGGAGCAGGATCAGCCTTTTCCAAAATCCTCAGCTATCAAAGGACACTGAGGTGCGTGTAGATGCAGTGCCGTAAATAAGATACTACTACAAGATGTTTTTCTTTATGCAGCTGAAAATGAGGGTCAAAGGTCTTTCAAAAGTGCCTGGATTCCTTATTCTCATTTTCTTTTGGTGGTAGTGAGGTCCTTAGATCCTTTAAAAACCTGCCCTTCTGAGTGCTGTTTCCTTCTCTGCTGTTTCACAGCCTTATTTTTGGTAGGAGTTTGCTGATAACCGTTCTGAGCATTGTTATACCATTTCTCACGATGAATTCTTTGTGCTCCTGCTTGTACTGGAAGCGATAGAAGATTTGTTGGATAAAGGAGAGGGACTGTCTATGTGAAAGCGGGACTAAAATAAGATGAAGAGAGAGACCAGCCTGCTGAGCCCACCTCAGTGGGCCTGTTGGCACTGGACCTCTTTAGAGACGGCCAGTGTGGCCAGAGAACTGACCAGCTCAGCAGATCTCATATAGCCTCTAGCTAAAAACCTGCCGGGTTTGGGGTACCATGTGTCTTGGTCCTCTCCCCTCGCTTTTCTCACCGTTCCTCTCAAGTACTTGGTGCAGGGGAACCTCTCACTGGATGCCTCTCTGCTCCTCATCAGTTTAGTGTCTGTGTGAAAGTTTGTGACTGATTATGCCTATATCCAGGCCAGGTAGGAAATAGTGTTGGTATGTCAGGGAATGTCAAAAATCCTAGTGCCCTTTGCAAGTAGAGTCGGCCCACAGATAATATTGCATTGACTGTTTTGTAGCTTTGTGGAATTCTGTTGCTAAATCTGCAATTAATAGAAATTTTATGAGAATGGCTAGGAGTCATCATGTCCTTTACAGAGGTGGTCACAGTAAAATATAGCTTAAAAGAGCTGCAGGCTGCACCACGTGAAGTGAATTTACGTATGCATAAACTGTGAAGATCTAAAGAGGCTCAAAACTGGTTTGGTGACGTTCTTTCAAGCAGCTCAGTTTGATGGGTACATCACCCTCGTGCTTCACTCCAAAACGGCTCTCCGTCAATACCGCAGCCTCGCTCTTGGTACAGGTTTTGCAGGCTCTTTCAGGGGCTGCTTTCAGGCTTTAAGAGATACATTGCCTTTCCGATTGAAACGGGCCTCAGTGAGGGCATAGCAAAGGGAGAAAGGCTTGGGGCCACCTTGTCCACTACGTGCATGCTAGCACAGACCAAAGCGCAGGCTCGCACCAGAGTGTGTGTGTTTGACAATTTTTTGAAGGCTGTGTTTGAAAAGCATTTGTATAGGCTGCCTATTTTGGTGTCTTTGTATCGCAGTTCCTATGTTCCTTTGCCAGGAATATAAAAATGTTAACTAATTTTTTTTTTTTAAACTTTCCAAAAGAACTTTTTGTTCTATAGACCTGGTGAGAGATGCATTATTCCACATGGATCTTATCTCCAGACGCAGTCCCCAATTCAGGAAGCGTACATCCCAGTGCACAGTATATATTTTATAGAGAAGTACCTTATTAAGTCGTTTCCTGAAGAGAAATGGAGTTAGGAATGTTTATAATTGCTTTTCTGAACTGGTGCCATAGAGCTTGGCTGGTGTACCACATTCCATAGTAAACCCTCCGATTTCTCAACATCTTACTGCTTCATCCCCATCCTGTCTCATCAGCTTCTCCTGTTAGATTTTTCTGACACGGGGGGGCAGGGAGGGAAAGGAAAGGATACTATTTTTTCATCGGCTGATTTTTGGGGACTGAGGGTCCTTGGCTCCCTGCAGCTCTTATTTTAGTGATGACTTGAGAGCACCAGAGGTGGAAAATTGTAGCAAAGTATAAATGCAACAGATACTGAAAATGCTGCCCCATCTCCTTTCTTTGCTGTATGGTGCGATGACCATCTTGATTGTTTGTAGGTTACAGAAGTCTAAAGCCTGATTTTTCCCTGGGGATCAAGCCATGTTCAATGAGATGGAGGGGCGATGTGACTGCAGCCTGATCCACAGAGAAGCAGAATAGAGTTGAAAAAGCACTCAGACGTGCCTGGCCTTGGCAAAGTGGGCACCCAGTTGAGGACTGGGGCCACCGTAACTGTTCTCTGCTAGTATTTAAAAGTTAGCAGTAAGGTGATCTTTTAAGCGGTAGGAAAGTATTTCACGCGGCGCAATATTAAAAAAAAAAAAAAAAACAACCAACCAACCAAACCTTTCTCCTAAGTAGCTTGCCAAGAATTCAAAGAAGATAAAAGCGACAGGTCAGACTGTAAATTTCTTTGTTCACTGAGCAGTCCCATTGAAAATTTCCCTACAGATGGACTATGATGCTATGAAGTATTTTCTTGTTTTTGGAATAACATGTAACTAGATAGAACAAAGCAGTGGAGTCTCTAGATCAGCATGTGCATGTGTTCTGGAGTGGAAGGAAGAAGATTGAAATGAAGAGTTGTTTTTTAGTCTGTCTTCTCTCTAATCCTGTGATTCAGATTGTCATTCCCTCTTGTGGCAGAATGGGAGACTAGGAAATGCTTCAGGAACCTGAAACATCACTAATTACCATGTAAGGTCCTGTGAGAAGTGAAGTGCGGAGAAACACTGTAGATTTAAGGGGAGAGTTTCCTCTTTAGTATATACTTGCTTTGATGTTAAAATAATGTTCGCTTTCAGATTGTGATGCCTATTTAGCGCAGATGTTACGGTTTTAGGAATGTCAACACTCCTGTATGCTACAGTCATTCATTCTGAAATTGTAATGCTATTTTCATGTGGTCAGGGACCAAATACATCTCCCAAATTGCAGGTACCAGGAAGGACAGGGAGAAGTGGAAATCCAGAAGTGGGACATTCGTGTTTGCAACTGATCAAATTCCAGGACCTTGGATTGATGCGATATTAAGAAAAATATATTCTTACTTTTTCAGTGTCCTAAGTGGTACAGGAGAGTGAAGAAAAAGCTTACATCTCAGAGATGACCATTAAAACCCAGAGCACAAAGGGCAGATCAGGTGTCACTATGCTCCTCTGTGGGCTACTGGTAGCTCATGGAACTCAGCGGGCTGCAAGCTTTCCCATGCAGCCCAGATCTCTCTCACTGTGGTGCGACGTGCTTTCTGTGTTCAGGAGTGGACTGGGCAGCTGATGTTTGACAGTGCAGATTATGTCTGAGTACTGCATTTGTCCAAATGGAGACCCTTCCAGAAGGTTTTACTAATGGAGTTAAGTATACAGAGATCAGGCTTGTTTTACAGTACTCTCTAGTATTTTATACTTGTACCACAAGTAAATGAACATGAAACATATAGGAGCAGAGAAGCAACGTGCATTTTGGAGTGGGATCTTCCTACAACTTGTGATGAACGTCAGTGGAAATTTGATTTCAGATAGGATGAAGTGTTACAGGCAAGTATCAAGATGATAGAGTCAGGAGCAAAATGTTCTGCATCTGTTCATTGATTCACTCACCATAAATCTTGCCATCTGAAATCCTCACCAGACCCTAATGAATATCACTTTATGGGCTGATTGCAAGTGTCTTTAAACAAGGAGGAGAAATGAGTATGTGACAACAGGGAAGAATTGGTAAGAAGGTATTGCACATCAGTGTTGGACTATACTAGAAATCATCTGCAATATTTATTTCCCAAGTATAAAGATTATCTCAGTGAAAATCATTTTCCAGTTTGACAATTTCATTTTAGTGTTACTTGATCTACTCTTTAGACACTTGGGAAATCAGTGTAACATTTTACCTCTCACCATGCCAAAATGTGAGCTTTTAGATGACTAATTTGCTCTGCATGCTTTCAAAGATGGGTTACACTTAGTGCTTATTTAGAGTAGAATTTCTGCATCGCTCTGTGGCCAAATCCTCTTTAATGCAGGTACTGGGATAATGCAAAGGAGATATCTAGCAGAGGTTCTCAGTAATCACCTGCAATCTCTTTGCTATGTTTTCATATCAGTGAGACCTTATAGTACTAAATGAATATCTGTGATTCCATCTTAAAAGAAACATAAAAGTGAACTTGTAAAACTTGTTTTCCAAAAATCAATATTCAGAAAGGCTACAACGCTGTTTATGACATGATGGATTTCACCTAAGTAGACTCAAATGTGTTCTACACTAGGGCAAAGTGGTGTCAGGTAAGGACTTTCTCGTGGTTTAACCCCAGTCGGCAACCAAGCACCACGCAGCCGCTCGCTCACCTCCCCCCGCCAGTGGGATGGGGGAGAGAATTGAGAAAAAATCCTCATGGGTTGAGATAAAGACAGTTTAATAGGATAGCATAGAATAATAATAATAATAATAGAATATACAAACCAAGTGATACACAATGCAACTGCTCACCACCCGCTGACTGATGCCCAGCCCGTCCCCGAGCAGTGATCCCTCCCTGGCCAACTCCCTCCAGTTTGTATACTGAGCACGACGCCATAGGGTATGGAATATCCCTGTGGCCAGCCTGGGCCAGCTGTCCTGGCTGTGCCCCCTCCCAGCTCCTTGTGCCCCTCCTCGCTGGCAGAGCACGGGAAGCTGAACAGTCCTTGACTTAGTATAAGCACTGCTTAGCAACAACTACAACATCAGTGTGTTATCAACATTATTCTCATACTAAATCCCAACCACAGCACTATACCAGCTACTAGGAAGAAAATTAACTCCATCCCAGTCAAAACCAGGACAGCACAAGGAGCAGCTAAAAACCCTGCACTTGGAAAATTCTTTTTGTAATGTTCTCCAGGCTTATGACCTGATAAGTGATTAATTAAAGTCTCTAGAGAACATTAAAGGAAATAAAGTTTTGCAGGTGTGCCTTGAAAGACTGTATGAAAATACTTTTTATGGGATTTCTGGTTTTGGGGTTTTCTTTGGGGGGAAAGGGTGGTCCCTAGAGTCCCTATAGTTTACATAGCAGCCTAACTTGCAGCACACAAGGAAGCAGGAAAACCTTGAAAGCTGAAGATTACAATTGAATTACCAAGGAGTGCATTTCTGGAGTTGTGATATTTAGGAGTGTTCTAGTGCAAGAGGCTGCTCAAGGTTCTGCTGCAGTGATGTGAATGAAGGGTCAAACAGATTCGGTCTGAGGCTGACGCTTTCAAGCTCAATAAATGTGTTGGTTGGAGACCTCTCGATTATTGTTGAGCCCCAAAGTGCAGCTTTTCAAAGGGTTTACATCTAAACTGATGTCTTAGCATCGATCAGAGCTGATCGACCAACACTGTGGTGGCCTTAGAGGAAAATGTAAATAAATAAATATAGTATATTGCTGTTTCACTCGCCAATGGGAGTGCTTGTGTACTTATTGCTAGGCAGTAATTTAAGTAACTTGCTGGACTTGGAACATGAATTAGGGTGTAAAAGTGATATGAGACTGGTTGAGGATCACATCTCTAGTGGTACACAGAAGCAAACTGGAAGGCAATACAGCAGTAGTTAACAGTCTTGAGCCCAATGATATCTTTTGCCTGTGAGAAGGATATTGCCACAGGCCTGCTCTGTGGGGAAATTCAAAAAGAGGTTTTTAAAACAGGGAGTTGGGTTACAGTGAAATAAACAAAAGTTGTGTTTGTGCTGCTGTCACCTTTTGAAGTAGCACAACTATACCTAATTAAGCGTATTGGATAAACGGGTGGTTGTGCAGGTATTTGCACTGATGGCCACTTCTGAAGAAAAGTTGGGAAAGCTAACAACTGCAGCATGGGGCAGTTAAAGGGCTAAAGGCATAGATAATAGTGAGCAAATGCTTGAATCTTTATCAAGAGACTAGACTTTGCTTTACTACCATTGACTGCTGGCTGGAATGACTTAATGTGAAGTTTAATAGAACTCAATTCTCTCTAAAGACATGGAAAGTTAAATGCTTGAAATGGTACATGTACTATTAATTTGGCCTCATTAAGTATTGAGATCTACAATTTCAAACAATATAGAGTTGTTTGACTTCTGTTTGTACTTTGTTCATTTAAAAAAAACTATAAAAAAATATTTAGGTATTTGTTTGAATTTGTTCATTAGAAACCAAGTAATACACTGTTTCCAGTAGACCTTAATAAGGAAAGTAGAAAGTGCAGGTTACTGGGATCAAGAATCTTGTAATAATGTGAACAAACTGGAACCTGATTTAAAACCCGATTTTTGAAATACGTAGATATGTATGAGGCCGTATCTCTTTCCCCTAAAGTAACTGTCAATGTCAGTTGTCAGTGAGATGAAGATCCAACTTGTGTCATTCTGCTGGCTTATTTCAGCATAAGAGAAACCACAGTAGTAATCTTTGTGTTTATAGAAGAACTTCCTCTCGTCACTATTGGACGTTTTTTCAGAGCGTTTTCAAGCTCTGCCTCAAGTCCTCCAGCTGCCTGTATTGTTCCAGTCCTGACCTTCCCCTACGCGTGCTATAGGCTGCTGCCCTTTTCTCCTGAAACCTTTCTTTCCCTGGAACCAATTTCTTTGCAACACCTTTTCTCAGTAACCTCTGAACTCCCACTTTTACCTCAATCTTGTTTATCTTTCCTCTGGCAGGTAACGTATATTTCTTTGTGGTTTCTTAAAGAATTCATAAAATTATAGCAGTGTAACACTGTTCAATAGCCAGTACCAATTGCACTGTTACTGCCCCGCTTGCCACCGAGTTTTTCCCTACTTCTAGCTCTGAAGTTAGTAAGATTAGGTTTGTGTTTTAATTCAAATCAGGCCTTATATAAAAGCTCATTCATATGCATAAGTATTTCACAATCAAATCATTAGTGTTACTGCTTAACAAATAAGGGGGAAAAATTAGATTATAAGGTTTACTTTTAGGTGCTTATGCAAGGATTGTGCCTGATAAGGTAGCCATGTGAAATGCTAGGCTCATTTAGAGGTTTTGTACTTCTGATTATTTTTAAAGTTTAGATTGTCACGAGCTTGTTGGATGATAAAGGAAGGTTAGTAATAAAATTGCAGACGGAAAAATCAAAACACCATGGAAACTCTGTGTTCAAAGGTCTCTGGAAACTAATCAAGCATCCTAGATTTAGAGACAGCTATATTTTGCTGGTGTTGCTGCCGTGCCCATAACCTTTGTACGGGGCTAGTGAAAAGCTGTACAAAAAGCTAGCGACTTAAGGAAAGTAGTATCACAGCTAGTTAGGGACCACAATTCGCATTTCACCGTGTATTCAGTTGACAGGAGAGCAGAGATGATGAGAACAGGGAGGGTTCATACCACAGATCAAAGGAGTTTTGCCATTCTCTGCTCTGAACTCTGAGACCTTCCATAAAAGCATTCAGTTTCTTTTTCATTAAATGTTTTTTTACTGCTTCTATTAGGACCTGGAGAACATAGGAAGAGTAATTTAGTAGTAAGTTATGTGGCCTATTTGGAATGCAAATATTGCAGAAATCTACACTTCTGCAAAAGCAGTTCCCCCTCCACACGGCGTCGCCGTAGAGAGCTGCTCTGTTGCCTTTTATGCCAATGTGAACTTGATCACAAATAGGAGCAGATCACTGCTATGTGCAAAAAAACTCATTAGATTATCTCACAGAGCCACTATCTGAAAATCTCATTGTGTTTTTTTACCGTTGTTCTTGGAGGCATAAATGGATAGTCAGCAGCGATGGTGTGTACAGTGCTGTGCACAGCTGTAATTGCATCAATTTTTGTTACATTGCTGGAATTCAGAGTCTTCACTCCTTGCATTATGGTTTCTGACAATTAAAAATACCATGATACTGGTTCATACTTCAGCAGAGTCTAGTTCTCCTAATCCCTCCAGTGACTGCAGTTCAGCAGAGTTTTTACTGCTGTATTTTAACTTTTTTCCTCTGGAAGCAGTCCACTACCTTTTCCTCCAGCTAGGTGGGTGCACTAAAGGGTTTCTTCTTTTCTGACAGGTTTTGGCAGTTTGTGGAAAATTCACTCTATGTGTACTGAGGATTACACTTGGACCTAGTTCTGACTGTCAAACCAGAAGGCAGGTTATGCCACCCCATTGCAAAAGGAAGGTGTTTTTTGTTTGTGGGATGAGAATTTTTTTGCCCTCAGCTCTCAAAAACTGAGGAAACGTTATGCTCCTGTTTTCCTTAGGGGTGCATGTTCTTAGGGATGTGCTAGACCTCAAATCAGAATATGGCAGAACTTTTTCAGTCTCAGGTGTAGTCTTCATCACTGACAGCTGAGAGTCTGGTAAGTTTTTATTATACATCTCCTTCCTACAGTATCCCTGAGAAATTAAAAAGGACTTTTACTCCCATTTTATAGCTATATTTTTTAAACGCAGAGGCAGTAAGTGCCATAGCCAAATTCAGTGAGGATGCCCATGGACAAAGGATAGAATGGAGGTCTGGTCTCCCAAGTTTTATGCGACTCCCTGACAACCACCGTATCACCAGTAAGGAATAATAGCAGGACACTGTGCCTGACCCTTTTTAAAATACATCAGGTTTATCATGAAAATTGTTGTCAGTCTTGAATTGGCTGGAATTATCTAAGGAAACTCAGATGTTATGTCCTATATGTCAGGGAGAATACATTTCTGTGATCAAAAATTGAAATATGCCAATAAAAATAATTTCTTGAGAGGTAAGAAGATTCTAATTGACTTGTGGCTAAATTTGTCAGAGAAAGAAAGTTTATTCAACTCTGCTTGTACACTATCCAAACACTTCAGTAACCAGAGATCACTTTCATTATTCCTTGTGGGACCACTGAAGAAAAAAGTCCTTGCTTTGTGCTGAATGTACACAACATTCAGTTAAATCTGGGAAATTTCACTGGCTCTCAGTCATCTTCCTGACTTGTTGGAACATAAGGTGTGCCAAGGGTAGAGTACTTGGTATTTTACCACTATGTTCTTTCTGTCTCTTTTTTTTTTGCCTTGGAAAACAATGGAAACAAGGTGAGGTTGAAGAACTGTAAAGCAATTAAGAACTTTTTATGTAATTTTTATGGAGCCAGTAGTCAGGTTTCACCCACAGACTCAGACCGTGCCTTGATGAAAATAGTGAAAAGCTTTGCTCAAAGATCTGACACTGAAACCCTACACTAGTCCTTTTAAATGCATGGAATTCTATGTCTGTTGCCTATGAAGACTATATTACATGACAGATGCTTAGTTAAAGCAAAATTAGGAACAGAAAGTGCAAAAAAACCCCAGAACTTGGTAATCACTTCCCATTGTCACCCTCCTGTCCTCCCTTTCCTAGCTGACCATGCCCAACTTCTTTTTTTCAGAGCTGTTGCAACAGAACACATTTCGCAATTCAAGGTGAATTTTGGGGGTTTGATGTTCTTGAATACTTACCTGCACAATAGTTAATCCCTACGGTCAAAATAATCCATCTGTCTCTTTCATTTCAAGCAGAAAAACTAAGTAGTTCTCAGAACATACGGCCCCATCAGGCCCTGCCGCCCAGTTGGCATCTCTGTATCCATCGCATATGTTATACTCCTGCTGCACCAACCATTTCCCAACTCTTTGTTCCAGTCCACCCATAAATTACTATTTTCTTTTTTTTCTCTTTGCAGTCTATGAGCAGAAATCTCAGATAAAACTACATTTCAGTGTCCTGTATGAATTACAAGTCACTGGAATGGATTTTAGATGCTGAGACCCCTTTGGGTAATTTATTTTTTAGGAGCCAAACTTGACAAAAATCAGACCTGCTTGATGCTTCCAACTGTAACTGAAGCCTTGACTTTGAGTCAACCATGTCTAGTTGAACACCAGAAAAAAAATTTAGAGCATTTTAAGCACGTGTTCAGATGTAAACATGATGGATTCAATAGAAGGCAGGTAATTCTGTGCCACAAAGGGAAATGGTACCTGATTTTGGTTATGAACTATGCCATTGTGTATAACCGAACAGTTGCCTTCTCTATTCAGTTCTCATACTAGAAAAAGTTACTTGTGAACATTTAAAAAGAAACATTGATTTGATCCTCCCCATTTTCTGCTTTGCACCTGTAGTTACGACAGCTGTTTAATTTTGTTATGCGGTTAAAAAAGAGGAAACATCATTACTTTCCTTGTCATATCTGTTTTCTTTTTTTTTGCTGCTTTGTGTAAAGCCTTTTTGATTTAACAACACTTGCCTGTGCACTTTCATGTTATTTCTTTAGAATCACTCCCCGTGGTGTGAATAAATGTTATTTGTGTCAGCAACTAATCTTACTCTAAAGCCTGTATTGTTATTAATATGTTTATTCAATACTGTTTATTCAAGCCCGAACTTACGTATTTTCAAGCTCTTTATTTACGTGTACTTGGTGTCCATCAATTCTAACCCTCAGTTGGGATTAGAAGGATGAAGGATTACCCGTGCAAAACATCTGTCACTGTGACTGCTGGAAGAGCTGCATGACGGAGGACAGAGAGGGCCAGAGCTTGGATTAGCAGCTGAACCAAAGATCGGTTCTTCTTCTCATTGTGCTTGATTACATACCCAGGGCTGCTGTACACATTTTCACCACTTCTTTTTCATGCTGGACCATATCACAAATGTCTGTGTTCAGCACTGTCGTAGTCAATGATAATCCTTCATGCGGTGCCTCCAGTCATTGTTTAAATAGGTAAAAATGCACAAAAAATGATATTAATTTGAGTGTAAATGCTAATGGTTTAATGAAAAAGTAGCTTTGAATAATTACGTTAATTTATTTCTAATAACATCTAGGCTTAGAAAAGCATTTAATCCCCAGAGAATCTTTGCTTCATGCCCCAGGGTGCAATTTCATAAAAGTTGAATACAGCTGCAAAGAAAACAAGTGGCATTTCAGCGCTCAGCATGGAGTTCTGGACAGCCCAACTCCAGAGCTGTAGATCTGGATGTAGCCATCGAGCCGCTTGAAAACCCTGTTTGCTAGTACCGTGCGTGTTGTGGGGCGGCCTCATAGTTTGAGGGAGAACAAACGGAAATTTTCCTTATTACAAACCTTCATTCAAACTTCAAGTTAAGAAGCCTAAACCTAAACTCTTGGTATTTGTTCCACATCAGGTCTAAAACTGGATGAGGTGGGGTTTTTCCTGATCTTTGTCAGGCAGGCTTAAGACCTTGGAGCATCGACTTCTCCCAGAGCGTCAGCTCATGGTGTCAAAACTGACACCGTGAGACTGTTAGCAGCGTTTACTCCTTCTGTGGTGGGAGGTGGTAGAAAACTCATCTTCCAGAGATTTCTATAATTTGCCTAAAATCTTCTTTAGGAAAGCCTGTGAGAAGCAGTAACATTGCTTCTAAATCTTATGTGTGAATCCACGCAAACCTAATTTGGAATTAGACATAGAAATTTTCCTGATCATATTATCGGTGTTATTTTAGAAATGTCTTCTCTTGGTTTTTGCATTGTCCAGCTGTCACTGAAGTCAAAGCAATTCACGCATGTAGCACATGTCATCATTTAGGTAGTTAAATATTACATATCATGTGTCACAATTTAGCTAGTTAAATACTACATAGCACGTGTCACAATTTGGCTATTTAAATATTACTTAGCTGCTTTGTTTTTAAAGTCACTCCTAATGCTTGAGCTCCAGGTGTCTCAAAATGGACACTTGAAATGAAAGGGCTTTTCAAAAGTCTGTTTTGAATATCTGTTTGTTTTATGAGTATCGTGAAGCCTACTTGAGGCAATAAGTAATAGCATGTATGTCCTCTAAATAAGAATATTAAAAAAAAAAAAAATAGATTCTTAGATAGAACTTTTTTCTCTCAGGAGCCTTTAGTCCCTTTCCTGTGCGAAGCCATCCCCGTGCTTATATAGGTTCCTGCGTTACAGAGGAAAAAACTTAAGCAGTAATTCCTGTGTTAGGTTTCCTTCCTTTCACTTGCCTCCTAGTTGTCACTGGTAGAGCTGTTCTTTTAAACTTTTTGATTGGTGCATAATTAAGGAGGTATATGGGACAATAGCTTCCTATTTTAAAAAGCCATAAAGATTTAATGAGAACATGGCTTCAGGGCCTTCCTCAATGAGAAGAAGAAGAAAAAAAAAAGAAAAAAGAGGAAGGCACACGTATTCCTAGAGAACCCTGCTGTAGTGCAATGAAATATTTCCAGACTGCTGTGGAAATGAAATGCTAGCGTCTTTTGAAGAGACAGCTAACAACAGGAAGAGAAAAGGACTTAAACGATCAGAAAAATGAGTGTGCTTTGCAAGGAAAATGATCCAGGCGAAGTAAGGCTGATACTAGCCAAGTGCCTTTTGCTGATGGGTGAACCTTGACGTGTTAGATCTGCTGCCTTCTTTGTGTGTCACATCTGGTCGGTCTGGTTTGTATTGTCACAACTTTATTGTAGAAACAGACCTTTGCTTTCTTGGTCTTTTTGTCTGCCTGATTATTTCTAATTTGTCCGTTACAACGGCATTTCTCCTTTAATTTTCACTCTGGAAGTGTTTTCTTTTCGTTGCTTCTGTTCCATAAGCACTGTTCTCGCATCCCCCCTCTGTGGCCCTTTGAATCTATCTGAGGGGAAAGCAAACTGATGCATCATCTAAGACCTCTCTGTGCTACTCCTCAGACTGACTGTAAGATGAATTCAGAGGAACAGAGGGATGTATACCTTCCAAAGGCAAAACATAAAAACTTCACAGTGCTAAAGACAAAAGGTTCCAAGTTTGAACAATGCTGTCTTTTTAGATCCACTGGTCAGGGGAATGCAATTCTTAAGATCTATTATTTAGCTGGCCCTTCACAGCATAAAGTGCCCTTTGTTTTACGTGATCCTATAATGTAGAAAATTCCTTTCTTACAAAGTTCCCTGCAGTAGTATTCATCATCACGTGGAAATACTGATGTTTTGTTAGGATGATGTGGAAAGAGGAAGTGGTATTTATAGAGCAGATGCTAAATTAATTGAATGCATTAACATGAAAGATAGGAGATATTTCCAACTACATCATTTGATGTTGTTATATTTATTTATATTTAACCAGTATAAAGTACATCCTGAAAGGTGCTGTGAATTGTCAGTCCATAGCGGTGGTTGACTGACTGACTTTTCAAAGGAAAGCAAGGCTCTTCCTCTCCCTGAGTAAGTGACAGCACAGAGAAAAGATCTCAGACAACTACTATGTGAATCATGATCAGAAGGGAGCCAAAACCTCAGAATAAATGTAGATCCTAAACAGAAACAGATGGTGTCACCTTTTGCCCCAAGGCATACGGCAAGAAAAAATAAATACAATAGCCTTGCACCTTCCAAGCAGGTTATATACAGCAAACACAAAGTGGGGCTGTACATTGTGCTCTCTTTCATGCTGTTCTTCAGTGTGTTTTCACATACCTCGATGAAACTACCACTGGCCTCTAGCTATCCAAATACAGATGCCTGAATCTAGATTCATCTGATGCAACCCATTTCTGGCCCTTTGAAAGTCCTGAATTTTTGCAAAGCTAATCCAGAGCTGCTGTATTCAGTGCAAGCTTTCCATCCGTTATCATTGCTGGTTATGGAACTAGGTTTTAAGATCTCCGCTTTGCAGCGTAGGAAACAATTAACCTGTGCTCTTTCTTCCCAGATTTATCGTAAAAACATCCTCTTCATATGCTATCCCCGCTATCATGTGAATTAGCTTACCGTATGGATTTCCACACATTCTTCTGCAAATATTGTTTCCAAGATGGACTAATGTCCTTTCCAAAAAGTAGATCAAATTATTCCTATTGGACTATGTCCAGCTATAGGAGGCTCCAAAGCTTTTTAGAAACTATTTTTAGAGCTTTTAAAGTTTTATGCTAAAGTATATAGGAGTCCATTATGTTTGATAAATATACAAACGTATATTCTGTATTTTCAGAAGCCTTTCTTGTGCTTCAGAAATTGTAGTTTCTTTTGTGTGCCTCTATTCAGCAGATTTCCTATTGGTGGTCATTGTAGTTAAAATAGTTTGCAGTGTCATTTTTACTGTTGTTCTTAAAAGATTCTGACCCTTGTAATAATGATAGGTAAGCAGCTAAATTTTATTTGGTACCTTGTCCATGTAGATGAACAGATGGGTTCACTCATGTACATGCTTATGTGGAATAGACATCCCATTATTTATCCTTGGTTTCCTGCAGCAGATTCTGCACTGTAAAGACATTGTAAAAGCTTTAGTAGTCTTGTAGTGCATGGTCTCAGCTGTAGGATCATCCTTAGCCTCTAGAAACG
This sequence comes from Phoenicopterus ruber ruber, assembly GCA_009819775.1. NCBI lineage: Eukaryota > Metazoa > Chordata > Aves > Phoenicopteriformes > Phoenicopteridae > Phoenicopterus > Phoenicopterus ruber. Next base: position 14,403,650 of record CM020227.1, read on the forward strand.
CAAGCAGAATGAGTATTTTGACATGTCAAGCTCTAAAGCTCTCTAGGAGTCTGGAAATATTCCGTGACTGAATGAAGGATCTGCGGAGGGTTGGAATATCACTTAGAATAAAGCAGAAGTGCTCCAACCTGTCTTGCAAAAAAAATAAGAGTTTTCTAGCCAAGGAAACTTTGTACTGAGGGAGAGTTTAATTTGAATTCTCTATTTTATTTTATTTTTTTTAGCATAGATAAAACAGCTTGGCTGTATGAAATGTTAATACCAGTGCTGCAGTCTGGGTACCGAGACATTACGTGGGGTATTACTGCTGTGGTTTCCTTTTTGACTGGGAGGAGATGGGTGGCTGCAGTTTGCTGTTGGTGTGCTTAGTAACACTAGTACTCTGGGAGTTGCTTTTCTCTCAGTTGCCTTGTTAAGTTTGCACAGAACATTTTAGTTGTCTGCCTGCAAAAATAAGAAAGACCAAAGGACATTCCTGGAATGCTGAGCCCTCCCAGCACAGGCATGCGGAGCTGCTCTGCAGTAAAAGCTGTGCGTTTTATAGCACGTGTGGACACTCTGTGTCCCCTCTCCCCCTCCTCCTCTGATCCTGCCTCTTATTCTTCTCTGTTGCATTCCTCCATGTGCACAGATGCTTGTATGGCAATTTCTGGTTTTCTTTGAAACCTAATAGTGTGGTTATGGGTTCTTGTAGAATAGATCAGTATTTAATTTGTCCTAATCTGCGTAGTGTTGAACCGGTGCAAAACTATGGTAGAAACTGCTTGTCTTTAAAGTGTATATGTTCTTTGAGATATTGAGGTCCCCGAGTATGAAAAAGTGCATCTGTGTGATTCAAGAGTTCACATTTTAGAAGTTGCCCCAGTAGCACTGCCTGCTGTTAAAGTCAAGTGATGCTTTCCATTAATAATTGTTTTTCATTGCTTAAGATTTTTCCCAAAATTTTAACTGCACAGACTGAAAGCTTCCATAGTGGGTGCTAAATACTGTACTGACAGGCACAGTGGAAAGCTCAAGAATAATTGTCTGCAGAGCAAGGTTTAAACAAGGAGCAATAAATAAGATTTAGGTCACGCATTGAGCAGTGATGAGAAAACAAAATATCGAATAGCTGTTCATTAAGTAAGCGCGGCCTGTTGCACTGTGGGAATACGGCAGCGGTCTTGCAGGGAAAATATTGTGAAATCACGTAATGGTAAATCATATCTTTATGTGTATGTATAGACACCATGGACAGGTATTCAAGTGACACGGTAATCTTAATGGCATTTCCTAACTTTTAAGCATTCGGTGTTGCAACCTTAATAGTGAGCTTTCTGCGTATGTTATATTTATTGTGTGTGTTACTTCATTCTCTGATCAATTGTAATGAAATTAACTGTGTCATCAAGTCCCGAAAATACATTTCAGTTAACACCAGTGTTTCGGAATACCTTTGGAATTAGAGAGAAATAGCTAACTTGCTTGGTTTCCAATGTCAGCCTTTTATGTGATAGTTCTAACAAGAAATGTATGCAAAGCTGTTAGAATGCATGGCATGATTGCAAACTGATTATTGCATGAGAGAGGACAGAATTGGTATTTAGCATAATATTCCTTTTCTTTATGTTTTGAAAATCCTAGTTCTAGGGAATACAGTAGAACTTCAATTTAAGCCTAATTGTTGGAATTTAGTGTTGTGCTGAAATGTCAATTTTCATTTCATAGCAAAACTGAAACTTTACAAACACCGTGGGATTCCTTGCCAACTTCAGCGGAGAAACTGCTGAAACCTGCACAAACTTGCTAAAATGTGAAAATTTCTATTTAGCTTAACATACAGATCGTGCTCAGAGGCAAAGCATGCGTTACTGCTCAGACTGTGCAGCAAAAGATCAATGTTTGGGATGTCTGTTGGTAAAACAGTTAAGGCCAGATGCTTCACTGGGAGGCAACTGGAATGACCCGAGCTTCCCTGAAGTAATCGTTCTTCAAATGGATCTGGGAAGCAGAGGACATTCAGGGCAAGCTACAGTATTTTCAGATATGTTGAAAATTATTGTGATCACTGTTGTCAAGGGCTGCTGCATCAACCATCAAAAAATAACACGTAGCTAACAAAACAGTTCCATAGAAAGGACAGGGTTCGTGTCAAGAACTTGTACTGCCAGTCAGTTATATCACTTCTGTGTCATAAAACTGGTATTTAATACAGTTAACAAATGTGGGCTTTAAATCCAAAGGAAACTACTTTGTGGCAGTTGTAACAAAGAATGCACGGTGACAAATTCCCAGAGCAGTTCTCTGCGTTGCTGCTATAGTGCTGTCAACATATGGTACTGGCCCACAGCCAGTTCTCATGATTTTGTTATTCTCTCAGGTGACTTCTGTTGCTTGCAGTGTAAGGTGTGCTCCTTAAAACCCCAGGTCCGAGAGATGACGTTTGAAAATTAAAGCCTGTGTCTCAGGGTAGCTATGGAGCAAAGTGTGAAGAACACATGCACCCTAAAAGCTGAAAACCCTGAGACTGTGTAACAGAATTGTGACTACAGTCCATGATAAAAGCCAAGGGATGAGGCTTTTCTTCTCCCCAAACGTTTCCTGTGTCTGTGGCACAAGTCTAACCGTCCATTAACTCTCCTTAGCACCTACAGCAGCTCATTTTGTGCTATTCTGCCTTCTTGCTCCTCTCTGGCTTCAGGGGCTAACCGAACCAGCCGAATTGTCTCTGTTCCTCACTCCAGCGTAGTATCAGGCTCTTCCTTTGGGAACCACCTACCATCTTCTGATAGCAGGAGCTTGCATTCATGCCTCTTTGTCTCTGCTTTCTTGTACATGCTTTCTTCTTTCCTCTTTTAACTTCTGCATCTCCAGGTCCTGCTTCCTGAGTGTGCAGCATCCTCTGCTGAGTAAACCCCTTCCATCTCAGAACTGCACAGTTGGCACAGGCAGGCTTTCATGTACCAGCACAGGCAAATCACTGCACGCGCAGTCCAGTCGTCATTTCTGCCTCTGTCCCGATTCACGGTTTGGAAGAGAAAACATGGCACCCTTGGCTAGAGAGGGTCCTGCGCTTCATGGCAGCACAAGAGCTGTGGAGTAGGGCTGTTCCTTTCTCTTCCACGCTCCACCTGTGCCATTTTATATGAGGACTGGCTCTGATGTTGGAGAGATGCAAAAGCTAGGGCAGAGGATGGTTAAAATGTGATTGAAGAGCTGTATGAATTGTGGAAGAAGCAGAAAGGTAGGATGGCATTGTGGAAGGCAGAAGATATCCTGTGGTCAGGGGCAGTGAGGCTGTGAAATATCTGTGTGCGTATGAGGTGGCACAAACTGGAGAGAATCTTTCTTTCAAAAAGCCAAACCAACCAACCAAAAAACCAAAGAGTTTTTGGGAGAAAAATGAACTGTATGTAGCCTGTTGAGCAGAAGGGAGTAAGACTATAACGCTTTTGGCAGGCAGGAGGAAACAGATTAAGATTTTGTGCTGGTTCTGACTGGGATAGAGTTAATTTTCTGCACAGTAGCCACTATGGGGCTGTGTTTTGGATCTGTGCTGGAAACAGTGTTGATAACACAGGGATGGTTTTGTTACTGCTGAGCAGGGCTGGCACAGAGTCAAGGCCTTTTCTGCTTCTCACCCCACCCCACCAGCGAGGAGGCTGGGGGGGGGCACAAGGAGTTGGGAGGGGACACATCAGCCAGGACAGCTGACCCCAACTGACCCAAGGGATATTCCACACCATATGACGACATGCTTGGCATATAAAGCTGGGGGAAGAAGAAGGAAGGGGGGGACCTTCAGAGCGATGGTGTTTATCTTCCCAAGTTACGGTTACGTGTGATGGAGCCCTGCTGTCCTGGAGATGGCCGAACACCTGCCTGCCCATGGGAAGTAGAGAATGAATTCCTTGGTTTGGTTTGCCTATGTGCGTGGCTTTTACTTTACTTATTAAACCGTCTTTATCTCAACCCTTGAGTTTTCTCACTTTTACTCTTCCGATTCTCTCTCCCATCCCACCAAGGGGGAGTGAGCGAGCGGCAGTGTGGTGCTTAGTTGCCGGCTGGGATTGAACCAGAACAGATTTGAAGGTGGGAGTGCAAATGTCAAAAAATTATGGGGAGGCAGGATAGTATGCATCTATTGTTGGAGAAAACAGGGCTAAAGAGACATAGAGAGAAAGTAGGAAAAAATCCAGAAGTTCATAGTTGACATCGCCAATTTTTTTCAATATGTATTTGGAAGCTGTTTCAGAGGGATGAGAGAGAAGTGGGATGAGAAAATGCTGAGGATCATCCCACTTCTTATTCTGATTTTAATTATCCAATAGAGGAGCCAGTCATCTCTGCACAGCTGGTCCTCTTTCCTCGCTGCATAAAGTGGCTTAACCCTAACCTATCTGATGTGCTTGGTAATTATAATCTTTACAGGTTGGAATGTGGCTGGAAATTATCGGCAAATTTAGACGTAGAAGGATGTAGATATTTTAAGAAGCAAATTTTTTTATCCCGTTGCCTTTGTTCTGAGCCCGAAGACTCCATGTGGCTTACAGCAGGAATGAAAAATCACGGTTAAGATTTTGCTAAAGCTGTGTATATCCAATTTAAAACAAGATCAGTATGAAAATGGGGCCATCATCTCCTTGATTGCAACAAGCGGGAATCAACCTTATAATGCAAGACTATTCTGTCTTTCATTTATGGAAACATGAGTTAAAAATGCAGCTTGGTATAAGGCAGAAAAATAAAACTAACAGGAGTGTTGTAATGAACACAGTGATTTAAAAAATATAGAAGACTTCAAAAATGTGCTATTCAAGTGCCCTTCCCTCATAGAGGAAAAACTCCTGGCCCTGCAGGATTTCAGCAATGTTCAAAGATTAGGCTTATTTACTGAAATATTGATTGGATTATAATATTATGATGTTAGAATGAATATCATGCACTTGAGTGTCTGTTTTCTCTTTAGAAAGATATTTGATTCTGCAATAAGGAATGAATGTGCCAAGGGAGTTAACATGCTGATGTTCAACTAACTAATCGTAGTGGCACAATACTGAATTTGAAGGCCTGTTATTTTTGTCATGAAGAAAATCCTTTTTTCCAGTGCTCTTAAGGTTTTGTTTTTAAAGAATTATACCCTCTGCTCCTCTGAGTGTTTCTATATGAAGATCTCCACTAACAGTTGCTTTTAGCTTGATTTCAGATGAACAAAGCAGTCAGCTCTCGCTAATTCTAAACCCAAGAGACTCCTCTTTCTGTACATTTCTTAATTACATGGGTTATTAAATGGGGGGCAGAAATGCAGCAAATTGTATGAAAGGGCTGTACACAATGAAATGAAAAATCCTTCTAAAGACTGACCCACATCCACATCACACACCCAGGCTTCTGAAGGTAAGAAGGAACAAACACAGACTACTGAAGGGCTTGGTACCTACTTATTAAAATCGCTGTCAGATTTCTTAGCAGACTCCCTGGCATAGGAAATACAAGACAGCTATATGCCTAGAGACTGCAGGCTTGATACATTGAGACTTGTAGTTCACACAGGGTATACAGATCCTGAAGAAAATGCCCCTAATATCTACATATACACACAACCCCCCCCTTCTCCCCAAAGCACAATCCTGCCCCTTAACTTTGTGTTTCAAATGTCACTTTCCTATATTCTCAGCACAGGAAGATTCCACAAAAGGAACAACCAGTACCCCTATTTATATATTCTGTCTTAACGCTTGGTTAAGTTTTTTCTGTTAGGTTTTATTCTTAGTGTTTTGGGAAGTCTGGGAATTGATGAGCACTTAGTCTGTTCCGTTGTGGAATTTCCTGCCATCTCCCCGTGCTTGGTAAAATACAAAATTCAATAGCAGCATAGTTTTTGCTGAAACAGGTTTCTTTCTGCCTGTCCCCAAACACATGTTCTCTCAGCCCACGAGCAGGTGGCATCAATATTGTCACACAGTATCTCCTCCTGGATTGTACAGTGGATATTCACAGCCTTCATGTTTATTAAAGGTGCTTGCAGTGAGGAAAGGAGGAAGTTGGTCTGTTCTTGATCAGGAAAAGAAGCAATAGACATTTATGAATTGCAGCACAGAAGAACTAGATTAGATGTTAGGAAAGATACCCGAACGGCAAAGAGGGTGAAGTACTGGAATAGATTGCCTTGGGCTTGGGGAACCTCCATCACTAATGATTTTCAGAGAGAATTAGGCAAATGTCTCCCAGGAATTGTGTAGGCACTGTTGATCCTGCCTTGGGCAGGAGGATGGACTAGCTGACCTATTGAGTTCCCTTCCAGCCCTATTTGTTATGATTTTATGCTGCAGAGAAGAAGCTGTCTCGGAGTTTCACTGAGTACAGGATCTCTGGCATTTGGGCTTGCAGGACTGAAAGGACAGCAAAGCTTTAGTCTTAAAAATTCTCATGAGAGTAATCAGGAAATTTCTGTTCTACAGAGTTTTTTTTTCTTTGTTTCGTTATCATATTTTGTTTTAAATGTGTGTGTAAATCTAATATGGATTAGCAAGTAAAGCTATAAGACAAAATTATCCGATAGGCCTGTTGTTTCGCTGCAGTGTTTGAATCAAAATGAATGCCTTATTCATAAACTCTAGTACTTGCTTCTTGACTTGATTCTCTCTGCTCTTTCCCCAGACCCATGAAATTAATTACTCTGTCTTATAGGACTCTTTTCAGTAAGCAGTTTACAGTTATCTAAACTGTTGTTTCCCTGTACTCCTTTCCCTTTAACTCTCTGACTCTCCCGACTCTGTGGTTTTGGTGTCATTCAAGAGGCCATATGCAGCCCCTGTAAGGTCAGCTCAGTGTTTTGCTTGCCTGCAGTTCTGTGTTGTGTAGCTTAATAGATGTGATAACAATCTGCAAAAATCTTAAGACTGTAAACACTGAAGAGAAGCAGGAATGGGTCCAGGGATGTGTGGGAAGAAGTTGACCAAAGCAGCGCATATATTGAATACTATGATAAGTATCTTCACGGCTGGATCTATGAGAATGGAATATGCTTTCAAAAGATTTTCAGACCAGTTTAAATAAATGATGAAAACTGTTCTGCAGTGTCAGCTGTTGATGGTGCTGTGGCTCTCTTACCACACTATCAGAGCACATATGCTCATTCTTTCCTCCAGAAAACTAGTTAAAGGGCATGAAAAACCTCTACTGCATCTGCTACATGCCATAAGAAAAAATTCCTTGGAGTTTTTTTGCTGGTTTGAAAATTCAAAGGCTACTTGTGATCTTCAATATAGCTGAATGTCTCTGTAAAAAATTCAGCCCTCCTGCTCCCCCTGTTTGAGATTTCTGTGGGTCTCAGATAGCAAATTTTGCTCCCTTCCTTGCAGGATCTATTATTATTTCCACTTCCCAATATTCCAAACCCAGAAGATTTTAATGAATTCCATGTACTTTTCTGCTCCTTGCAAGCACTGTTTGCTAATGCAATGTGAAAATGCTAATGGCAGTAATAAATTTGGTACATTTACTATCTTCTGAAACAAAACCTCACTGGGCTAGGTGATAAGAGTGTAACTATGCATCTTTATAGGTTTGTCTTGCCTGTGGAGCTTTTAGAAGCTGGGCAGATATGGAGCATGACAAGGCATGCAAGGGACAGCCTCTGCTGTAATTATAGGACTAAAGTCTTTGAGGCCACACAGATCTGTGACTCATTGAAGGATCTCTTCACCCTGCCTTCCTTCCAGGTGAAACTTCCACAGCCCCACTTCTCTTCAGATAGGCTTCCTTCTGCTGCTTTCCGGTGAGGTCTTGGAGAGCAGAGCGGTGGTCATCCCTCTGTATTACTCATTGTAATGAATAACACCCTTGATTGTAAGCGATGCTGTGGACAGTGTTTCTCCTCCTACCCTTCTGCATGTATCGACAGCAGATGGAGCCCATGGGAAATGGTGTTTGCTTTGTGTGCATTCCCAGTGGCTTCTCCACCAGATACTCTGCTCCTGTCCAGAATCTGAGGGCAAATGTATCACTAATGTTACAGCAGAGAATCTGATAAGGCTTTTAGTTTTTCCCACCTCACTTTAAAACACCACTATTGGTTTTCTGTCTCTTGACTTCAGGTCTGATTAATACTATGTAAAACTGAAGATTTCACAGCTATTCTTCAGAAGGATTTAAAGTCCCCTGATTTCCCATAGTGAAGTAAGCAATTGCATTATTTCAATGTGAAGGAGAGAAAATTGAGATCAATATCCCATCGTAAATACAACGCTGCAATTCGTAATAACAACGGTGATTTAATTTTTTTGAAAGCCAGGGGACCAAGTATGTGACAGTTACTGTATTCTTTTATAGCCACATATTTATGTGCTAAACTGCTCCATTTAGTTGACTTGATGTTACAGGGCTCAAGGAATATGTCTTATGGATCTGTTCTGAAGAAAATAACAAGTAACTTTCTTTTACAAAATTTGAGGAAAACATTGTCTGTCCCAAGCGTTTTTGCCTTTTCCAGTCTCTGTGGTTGATTCAGGCTTCAATTCATCCGCAGGCTACAAAGAGTGAAAGGGATTATACACTCAATCAGGCTGGAATTCATGCATCTGAGGTCTGATTAGCCTATAGGTGAAAATTTAAATGGCTGCCACCAGATTCAGAAAAGGTAAAGATGAATGATGGGTGGTTTGAAGGACAAAGTTTTCTTGCAGAAAACTGGGAGGTTTCTCACGTTGTGATGTTCTGCTGTGATGCTTCACCTCAGAGGCAGCAGCAGCCTGCAGGCAGCAGGACAGAAAAAGTGGCAGTTGGTTAGTCTTTTCAAAGTGATAAAGTTAGGGTGGTTTTGATTAAATCACATGAGAAGAACTGAAATGCAGTAGATGTGCTCATGCAGCTGAAGAACAAGGCTTTTACGTGTGAAGATGTTACTCCAAAGATGGAATCTTAAAGTCTGAACACTAAATCTTAGGAGGTAGAGACAACTATTAATATTAATATGAAGCAGCAAACTCTCCTAGGGACTTGCGGAAAGTGTAAGATGCAGAGTGACTGCGCGTTCACAGCAAGAATAGAAACAGAATAGGGTACATTAATTGTCTCGTCAAATTAAATGTGTAGATTACCATGTATTAAAACATGGTAACTGTCTGTTTTGCTGTTATTCCTGTTGACCTCAGTAGGGATTATATAAACATACGGATGCAGGTTCTGTGCAGCTAGGCAGTATAGAGGCAGGTGTCTCTCTGGGTAACAAATTCATATTCCTGTCATCCACATCGAGAAGGACTTTGGTTTCCAGGATTCCTTATGATGCTGAGAAATTGCTGAAAACTTTTTTTTGGAGATGAATTGGTTCATTTTCTGTTTCCAGAGCCAGATGAGGAGGGTAATAAACTCTTTTGGGGATGGAGGGATTGAGCTGGTGAAGTGTTGAGTAGGAGTTGGAATTAATTTCAGATCCAGAGATGTTTGCATGTTTTAGTTTGTGATAACTCTAAAAGTCTGACTGTTAGACTAGATTTACTTGAAGAGAATCTATACTAAGGGAGTGAAAAAAAGGTTAGATTCCTTTCACAGAGAGAGACTAGGGAACTGCAGAATTTATAGATCTACCCTGTGGCTGAGATTAGATAGCCAGCAACAGTAGCCTGGGGGGAAATGTACTATAATTTGCATGCAGCTAGGTAATTACAAGTTCCTTCATTAAATCTTCACCTCTGCATATGGATCTATGGTGTAGTTGGGACAAGTCCAATTACCTTCCTGCACTCTACATGGAAATCTGCTTGAAGTTCACTTGATGCAAAATAAGGCTGCCAATGTGTTTGGTAGTATTAGTTTGATGGGAATATACTATACCAGCTGGAGAACTGTGATGTGTTTCCATTTGCTTCCATGTATAATTCAGGATGTTCATAAAGAGCATGACCATCCCGGATATCTGAAGGGATACTTTATGGCCATCGTGGGAGTTCAATTGATTAGTTATCAGGGGAACAGTTGCAGAAGGTTTCACTTCAGCTAGTGAAATAATTTCATGCTTCCAGTTAGTATAACATTCAATCTGTTTCTGTAGCAGAGCAGGAGGAATAGATACAGGTAATGGGACCCTGGATTTTTTTATTGGAGTCTTAGTCCTTTAATACAGCTTTGAATACTAATAGCAAGGTGTCATCAGTTGTGTACATGGGTTGTGCTCTTCCTCCAGCAACTACGCTTGAAAGTTGTGCTTCTTCCTCTCTGTTGCTTCCTCTCTGACCTGCTTATCCCTCTAGGCGAGGAAGCTTTTAAACTAAACTGTTTCGGCTTATTCTTTCACAAGATCTTTGTTAAGACAAGGTAAAAACAAGATTAATTTTCTGTCTAATAAGTCTTTAAAAGTTCAGTTTTGACGATACTGTTTTTTCAATGGGTCTGGGCTGTGTCCTTGTAACCCGTGCTCCACTGAGAAGGGACTAATTCATTTTTCATCTTCCTCCGGTTAAGTGATCCTTGGAGGGAAAGGCAGTCTGATGTCATGCTGCTGTCTGGTGAGGGCTGTAATGAAATGACTGACCACATTTCAGTCGCTCATTTCAGCTTATTTTTGACTCTGATATCTAAAAGATTAAGACTTTACATTAAACTGCAGGATCTTGCTTTCTTTCCATCTCTTCTTCAGTCTCTCCTTGCTGATAAATAATAGATACACAAGAATGAATAAAGCACTAAACTTTGTGCCCTTGGGACTGGAGTTTCCATCTAATCGGTGGTCCAGTCCAGTGTGAAATCTATTTGGTGGTTTAGGCTTGGTCCTTCTGGAACAGTATTCTGTCTGTGAAGATATTAAATGTAAAAAAATGCAGCACAGTGAAGCAATCACAGTGTCTGTTTGAGAAAGGCCAAAGATTAAGTTAACATAGAAGCAGATTTACCTCCCACTCATACAGAAGAGTGTCTACAGGTCAGCCTTTACTGGAATGCTACAAGGGAGTCGGTATTGTGCCTACTCACACTCTCTGTCTAGCTTCTGTTCAACAGAGAACTTCTGGTTTTCAGTGCTTGGGCTTTCAAGTGAAATGATTTTTATACATTGCATTTATTTTATGTATATATTCATAAGTGTAATTATATATGCCTGTATATTGTGTATATATATGCATATATATGTATATCTGTGTATGTATATACATATATATAAAAAAATAAAAAAATACTCCCCCTCCTATTGGCTCACATGGGGAAAACACCACTTGGCTATGGCTGGGAAAGCAAACGTCTAATGTCACTCTAACATCACTGTAAGAGCTATCTTTTAATAATAAAAAAAAAAGAATTCTACTGCTAATGCCAATGTGCTGTTTGCAAATCTTCATAGTTCCCATGCATGAAATACACTGGTTTTGATTTTTTAGCTTAATATATCCTTTATATCTTGAAAAATTACTGGAATTAGACATAAGTAACTCAGAGTTGGACATTTCAGCTCATATTCTGTGTTCGGTGCCTTTTGGGTTCCTATGAAAAGCACAGTTCTGTACAATCATTTTTCTTCCTTCAAATGAGTAATGATAATTTTATGTGAATGATCTTTGCATGCCAGAATGACTTCAGAGCCCTAGCTAAGGTTCGTTGGCAGAAAAATGCTGAAAGAGGGAACATTTAAGCACCTGTATATGAATGCAGAGACAGTTCAATGGTTTCTAATGTATTCAAAAGTGACAGCGTCAGAACTTTCTGAATGTAGTAATTGGTGCTGTGGTCTGAAATCACGTGTGTGTTTTGTAGTTTGGGCTTGGTCAATGGGGTACTAACTACCAAAATGTTCATGCAGTGCTGGTCCCTACAAGTATCCCCTTGTGTTTGAAAATTCTTTTAGTTTTACTTCTTATCTCCATAATCCCAAGAGCGGTTGGTGGTATGTGGCGGTAAGAAAATTATTTTTGCATTGGGAGCATTAGGAATGTTGTGAGTAGACTAGTCCCTTCTCCCAGACTTCCACCGTCCAAGGCTTGGCGTAGGTTCCTGAGATTCAGCCGGTCTGCAGAACACTTGTTCAGCCCCCTGAAGATGTTTGCATGAAGCCAATTAAAGTTAGTGGTGGGTGAGATACAAAGTTTTGCAATCATGCTTTTATTTCTGGATAGCAGAGTGCGTAAGAGATTATAAGACATGCCAGACTTATGAATTACTGGTAACACCTCAGTCTTTTCCTTGTCTTTAAAAAGACTAATAACAAAAAAGAGAGTCTTGTAACATTCCCTGTAAAACTTTGTTACGTTGCAGAATAAAAAAATCAAAGTGTGCTGAGGTCAACGGGAACTTTTTGTTGGCTTCAGTGAATATGAAGCAGCTGTTAAACGAAATCTCACCATGAACCCACAATGTTTATACTTTCTTCTTGCGGGGAGAAGGCAGTAGATGGGAAAAGCAAGGTATGTACAAAAGCTATGCATTGCTGTTCACTGTGAAGTAAAGCCTAGTGAAGAGCTTTTAGAAGAAAGAAAACAGCAATAGTGTCTGATGGAAGAACTTCAAAACAAGTGACAGCAACAGCGAAGCTTTCCGTCTTCCAGTAATATCAGTATGTCTCTCTCAACAGAAAACTCTTGCAACAGGCAGTGCTGGCAGACAGTGAGAGGTCAGGTCCGTATCTCTAATGCAGAGTCTGATGAAGCAGGGGATGTCAAACCAGTGGCTCTGCCTAAGCAGCACTTCTGAGGGGTTTCAAAGGCAATCTACTTAAAAAGCAGGCGGTATGATTTAGAAACCCTGTTTATCTTCATCCTTGAGGAATTCCTTCAATAATAAGCTGGAGTATTAGCAAATAGTGACTAAAATTTCTGACCAAAATACTGGATGCGCTAAATAAAAAGCTGTCTTACTGGATAGCTTGTGTGATATGTCCAGGACACAAATTTCAGCAAGTTCCCACTCATCACCATGTCCTCTCTTGAAGGAAATAAATAATATTGACCTTTGGAAATATGTGTCTCAATAGTTTATCTTGACTTTAGATCTTGCCAAACCTCATGACTATGTCTGAGGGGATTGTTTCAGATATATCCATGTCAATAAGATCTTATGTGAGCTAAAATAACCAATTTAAGAGTGCAGGACTCAGTCATCTTGTTGACAAGCTGCCTTCACGCTAGATATATTTTCTGTTATTGATGGCATCTTCAGCAGATCCCAGAACAATGCCAGGTGAGTTCTAAAATTAATATCCTTTTTCGTGGTTCATTAGTTTTACTAGGTCTGGATAATAAATAGAGTTACAAAAAACAAACAAGCAAACAAAAACCTGCATTTCCTCTCGGATCCAATTCCAAAACTGCAGGTGGGGTGTTTTTTTGGAAAATTTGAACTTTGATTGAGGAATCTTTATGGAAATTCTAAAAATGGTATGCTCATTTTTCTTTTCACTTTCATATGCCTACAGAGTCCCAATCAGAGTGGTAATTAAAATGCTAAAATGCAATGAGATGATCTGTCTGTGAAGCGTTTCTGACCAGAAACTGAGATATCTTGCAAGATTTACAGCTCAGTTTTGCAGACCCAGAGGATCTAGCTATTTCTGATAAGCCCAGATAAGCCTCTGGACTTCTGAATGCTTATCAGACCTGAACTCAAACTCTGAGCTTGGTGAAGCTCACTTGTCTCTAGCTTTAATATTGTTTTATCAGCTGTCATTGTATAACTTTCCTTCCTCCTCTCCTCTTCAAACCCCCTCAAAATCCTGCCTGACATTTTAAACCCAAATCCCTCTTAAGTATTATTGACTTCAATACAATAGTTATTAGATCAATATTTTTTTAATTGCAATCTACAGACCCTGGTAGAGACTGACAACTGTATTAAGGAGCAAGGGTGTTTAAAACTCTCACAGATTTAAAAATCTTTAGAATTTTGGACCACATAACTTCAACCCATAAATATTTAGTTGCTAAAGAAGTAGTTCAATGGGAGTTAATGTAGGTTTACACATATGCTTGCCTTCTTATAAACACTAATTTCTATTACTGTATTAAACACAATCCTACGTTCGTTTAGTTTCCCCAAGACCTCAAAATATTAGGAACGTTGTTGAGTATTTTATAACCTCAATTTCATAGCAAGGTAAACCTGCCTACGTAGTTCTAATTATTTCCCAAACATAATATCTCTAATGTTCTTATTGTAATTAGGGAAAATTCATAATAATGGTAGATTTTTTTTTTTGAGAGTAATTTGTGCTTGCTAGTCTGTATTCAACAATGTTCGTCACTTTAAATTTAGAAATGTTTAAAGGTAATTATGCATATCTTGAGCTGTAGTGAAAAAACATACAATTACAAGTTTGCTTAAGGCCTGTACAACATTTGTGTTTTCTTTTTAAACTCTTCATGCTTCAAGATTTATAATTGTCCAGGACACTCACATGATTTGCCTAACTGACTTTGTTACCGGAGTGGTACTTGGGGACACATAAGCACAGCTCAGACACATTCAGACGTCTGTAACGGGAGCCTAATCCAGACTCCTGGAGTTCAAGGGAGTGCCCCTTACATTAGTGATTTTTAGAACATCTGATTCCATACTAGAATTGGCATTTCATTATTAATATTTCGTTCCATAATTACTTGATATTTAACCTTCTTATCCCACTTGGCGAGGGATTGAAAAAATGATAATTTTCTATGGGGCAAAACTTCCAAATTCCAATCAGTTTGATGTTAAGTTGCTGCATTTTCAGCTATGAAATGATTTGGTTTGATTATTCTGTCATTTAAAGTGCCCTTTCACTTCAGCCCAATGTCATTTCTATTCCCTATTGAATTCCTGGGTACTTTTAATGTTCTGCTCAACACTGGGAAGAAAACTCGTATCAGGAAATGAGAACCTACGTATTTCTAACCAGCAAGGTGCATGTGTAATCTTTTGCATTCTTAATTCATCTTAAATAGGAACATGAAGTTTATGTAAGCAAACATAAAAAGCTGGCCTTTTAAGATACGACATCAGATGCCGAAGAAAATATAAAAGGAATGGGGTTATATAACATTGCAAATTCAAGATTTAGCGTGCAGAAATGCGCCTTGTCTAACCAGTATTAGAAGGATAAGGTCATGCCTATTGCCAAGTGCTTCTGTGCCCTACAACGGCGACAGTGACGTAGCGCTATGGTATGTCCGTGATACTCTCTCTCTCTAAGAGAATATAAGTAAATAACTGTGTTCTTTTGTTGGTGGAGAAATTTTACAGAAATTGGTAACTAAGGGCAGTTCTGATAAATACTGTAAGACAGAGATTTATGCTCTGAAAAGTGGCAAAGGGAAATTTCTGGTCTGATTTTCATCTTTTGTTTGAAAGTAGAGGTGAATCTACCATGTACACAGACAGCTTGGAGAGCTGTATCTTTCCCCCTCAAGCTGTGCATTTAAAGGTCCTTGGGAGATTATATAAAAGATGTTGACAGTTTGTGAAACACGGGAATGCTGCAGATTCATCTGCCATGTAGATGAATCTTTACTTCTGACAATTATAAAGTAATTATAGTCAGGCAAGCTTAAAAAGCTGTAGAGTTCTCACTTATTGTGCCTGTTCAGCTGAAATTATTAATTGAAAACTTAAGTTTCTAGAACTCCCATCTCGGAAGACTTGAAGCAGCCACTCAGACTCCTCAGTGAATGGTGTTGCTTTAAATACAGAATGAAAATATGTTATAACTATAATGTTATTGATTCTTTATTGTAGATATGAATCTCTTTTAGCAGCAATAACAAACATAGGGGCGGGGGAATAGGATGTGCTTCCCAACAGAATATTAAGTAATTAAATTTGAGCTGTAACTGGTGGATGTGGATATTTCGTATGAGGACTCTGCTTTTATCATGGCTTTTTCTGCATTTTAGGTAGGAAAGGGTGAACTCCATTTGTGTAGTTACAAATGTTTACTCAACTTTATGGCTTTTTGACTCATATTCGTATTCAGTTTCCACTATGGAGAGAATTGGCAAAGAGCAGGATGGAGACCAGAAAGACTCTTTTTCCTGTGTATGGGTGTGAAAACAGAAGAGAAGTAAAAAACACATATAGGGCAGTAGGATTTTGGGAGATCCGCAGCCTCGTGTTAGATCTTATTCATATTGAGGCTGAAAAAAATGTTTGTCCTCGTTTTCAAAATTGTTCAGCACTTTCTAAATTCACTATGAGTGATTTGAGCTCTGCACTTCTTAAAACTTAAGCATTTGTTTTACCTTAAATATGGACAAGAGACCAATTATAGCCCTTTTATTTTAAGCTGGGCCTAAATGTACTATATACCATCATAGCATATTTAGTGAACCTCTAGCTAGTGCAAGATATTTTTCTATCCCTTAAGACATTTATAAAACCAATATAAAAACCTCAGCCTGGTAAAATGGTTTGAATTACCCAGAGGCAGAGCTTGCTACGGCAGTCGAGTTTTGTGAGCCTAAAATAGCCTTTGAAAGGTATGCCCATTATCCAGTCGCGTGTCGCTGAGCTGCTCCGTGGGTAAGCAGGCGTTTGGATGACAAATGGCCTGGTTAGGCAAGGTGTTGAGCATTTTGGACTCTTGAATTTTTAGTGGGATTGAGGGTGTCTGTCATTTTCTGGACTGGATACAAACTGGAAAGGTCTGCTGTAATTGAGGACAGGACTCTGCTTTTAATAGAGTCTGTGTGTTCGGTAGATACCTAATGTGATCTAAAATATGTTAGGTGTAAGAGACTGACAAGTTTTTAAGAACTGTAGCTGGAGAGATTTTCTTTATTATAATTGACAGATTAAGGATGTCTTTACCTTTTTGATAATGCTGTAACTAACGCTTTCAGTTGGTGACATGGTCACTGGTAGTAACGACAGACCATCGGGTCTATCTGCCCATTTTAATGAGGTCTCATTGCAAAGGCCTTCTCCAAAGCAATCATCGTGTCACTAACCCTCCTAGTGCCTACGAAATAAAAGTGGGATCTTCCTGGAAATGTTCAAATGATTTCTTTTTTTATTTTATTCTGTTTTCTAGTCAGAAAATTGGGTTTTCAGTATTGATTTCTGCTGAAAACTTGGATTGGGGTCTTACGGAGCCAGTTTTAGTTTATGCTCCTTGCTGTCTCATTTCCATGGCCTGAGATTTTCCTCTCTAGCAGCGGAGCAAGAAAGAAGCCTGTGACATAGTTGGCTAAAGAAATCTGGTCTTGTTGATCACTTGAGGAGAACAGAACAATTAGGTATATTAATAAGCTCTCAATAGCTACTTTAGAAGTATTCTGGAATCAAATTTTTTCTTCATCATCCCGTATCCCAAGAAATCTACATCTTCCAATGGAAAAAAAATAGTGGTCTTCCACTGGTTATATTTAAATACAAATCTGTGGTTCCAGTGTGAATAATTGTATTTATTTGATGAATAGAGTATGCCATGGAACTTTACTTTCGATGAATTTATTCTGAGAACAGAAATGTGGGAGAGAGAAAGGGATGCAATCTGCAAATCATCTGTTTAATGATTAAGACAAAAACCAGGTTACTCAGAGGGCGGCCATAGGAAAAGGGAAAATGTGGGTTCATGACAAAGCCCTGAACAATACCAACACAACAGTCGCCTGCATCTTAAACCCCCTACTTTTATGAAGTTTGGTCACTTTATGCTTTCAGAAACATGCCAACATTTTACACCCATTTCTGTGGCTTCTTCTCTGAAGGAAATAAATGCATCTTAATTTATTTAGAAAAGCAGGATGCTTTGTGGAAAAATTTCCACATTCCTGTCCAGCTGACTTTTAATCCCTAAGTCAGGAACTGTTTAACACAATGCCATGCCTGCATGCAATACAAATTAGGAAAGACTGTGTTTTAAGCTTTTTGTACAGATAAAGCATAATAATACTGACTGTGGTAGTAGAACACATCATTTATTTTGCATGTTACGCAGCACATTAATGTTCATTGTAGTTGGTATTGACTAACGCAGTTTGAGTGAATGTACAATTTTCTGGATCAGACTCAGTGATTGTGCAACCCATACTTTAGAGAAATAGTTCATGCTAATTGGACTGGTAAAATACAAGAGGTCCTCATGGACTGTGTTTTCTTTTTGCCCCACCCCTGCCCCGAACACACTGCCATGAATGATGATTTCTGGCTCCCATGTGCTATTTTCAATAATCATGTATGTTTGCAGGCAGTATTTTGAAGCTTGGCACGCAGTACTGGATAGTACTAGTTAAATTAGCAACAGAAACTTTGCCGATTTATATATTGTTTTTATTCTAGGGTTTTTTTTATTCTCTCTATGCATTCCCTTTTTAGGCTGAAATTCTGTAACATGCGTCAGTATGTAGGAGTTCCTCTAAAAACTCCTCTTAATGGAAGGCTTGATTATTAATGCAGAGATTGGGAGCTAAATGCAGGTAACTTGTGCCAAGAATGAGGGCAGAATATAACTATACTGCACTACAGCCATTCAATATGGCAATTCACACCTGTTTTTTCATCCTATGTCAGGCAAATGTTCTCAAAACTGACTTGACGTGTGAGGAATGGGCAGAATGGGGATTCAACCCTTAGCTATACCAGCCTGTAGTGCTATAAATCTAACTGTAAGTTGAAAAAAAGCCCAAGATTTTTAGATTTACTATATTATTTCCAAAGTACGATTTGATTACTTATGAACAAATATGTAGATGTAGTGAATGGCTTTCATAGCTACCCAAGGTGCATATAAGATATTTTAAAAATATATTAGCCATGGATGAAACTAGCTAATACCTACATCAGTGTATTTTACCATTTAAGCAAACGGACTTGAAGTCAAATTAGTCACTTATTTTGCTGTCATCTCAGCTCATTAGTGGAAAAAAATAGAAAAAAAGAAACAAAATTGTTCCAAAAAGTAATATTTATTTAAGTAAATGTGTATTAGTGTATACTTAAGGCTATGCAAATAAGAGCTTTGATGTGTTTGTGCAGAAACATAATCAAAATATTTCCTTCAAATTAGTTTATCTTCCTTTAACACAATATAAAGGGTGAGGTATTAGAGGCCTCACGTTTCCTCCTTCTGGTAGCACTAGACCTTGTTTACCTCTTGTGGCTTTTCACGGGTTTGGTTGACCTGAATTTTTTTAGGAAACACTGGGTTCTTATTTTTCTGAGAGAAGATGAGCCTAGTGTAATTGTACTAAACTTTATCCTCAATTTCAAAATGAGTTGTTATTGTTGTGGTGTAGAAAAAAAGGAGCAGGAACAGGAAATTACTCTGTTTTAAAACAGGCTTTTTATGAGTGCCTTCCAGGAGTGCATTAAGCAACATGACTTACATCTGTCTCGGGTGTTTTGTTCTCTCATTCTCTCCCTAAGGGAGAATGGTGTGTGCAGTGGAGCATTTTGTTTTGGTAGGGTTTGTCATTTGATTTGTTTTATATACAAACTGTCCCTGTTTATGTTGGACAGGAGTATGCCTTGCATTTGGAGCACAGGTGGTGAAGTGTGTGATGCCTCTTCAGGCCCGTAAGAGTCATTGAAGGAAAGGGCGCGATGCCGCCCCAGTGACATCACTTCAAAGAGTGTCTTAACAAGACAATTCTTGTAAAACGTTTTGAAAACTCGTTTATTCAAAGCATTTTGTGGGGACCTCTCCTGGGTTTGATTTGGGGATTTGTTTTTTCTTAGTTGCATTAGCAGTTCCTACATCTAAGTGGAAAACCTCTGTATCCAGAGGGAATGCTGAGTAGTATCATCACCCGAGTCCCACAAAATGAAGGAATTTCAGTTTAGGAAATGTCAACCAGAGCTCCCTTCCTAAAGAACTGCAATACAAACCAAACCTTTCATTTACTAACAAAAATATTTTTTGATTTTCTCAGTGAAGGGCACAAGAAATAATAAGCATAAAAGCTGAGGGGAACAAGTATGGTTCGCTATTATTACCATTCTTTATTTGATTTTAGGTAGTGTCCAAAAAGACCAGTTAGAACTAGACTTCTCTTGTGTTAGACCCTATACAAACTAGAAAAAATTTTACAGCTTTTTCTCAGCTGTATACCCTTTATAAGGAAATTGCATGGTCTAGGGAAACAGGCTGGATACCAAGCAACACAGATGATGCAGGAAAGTGTGTGGCCTCCTTTACGATATAGGTAACTATGTAATGCAGTATTTGTTTCTGCCATTGTGTTCACCTCTGTACAGCAGAGAAGTACGTATGTATCGGGGCTGGGACTTTTCTGTGTTGTACATTATCTGCTAGATAGCAACAGTAATTAAACTAAATTTAGAATGTACAGTGGTGAATTTAAGTTTTCAAAACAAACTTATGCTGGAGTTGTGTACACAAGAATGCCTTAAATTGAGTATTTAAAGAAAAAAGAAATGGACTAAATCACTTTTAATTTTCTGGGGAAAAAAAAAAAGACTGTAAAATATGCTAAAGGATGCAAATATGCAGAAAAATACCATTGTAAGCTTGGGATTCAGATCCGATCTCATTTCTTGTCCAGCTGTAAGACAAGGAAGAGTAGAATTTTTCTGAGATTGATACAGCCTTGACTGTGTCACTGTGGTGCTACCGCTGTAACAATGAGATCATTTCCTTTAGTCATCCAGCAGATGCAGAAAGGATGCGTATCTTTCTAAAAAGAGTCTAACATAATGATCTGTAATCTGTGGTGGGAATACAGCATTGCCCGTGCAAGTGGGGTAAATATTTGAAAGTAAAGAGAGAAGCGCAATCTGATCTAAAGATGTGTCCTAGAAAGGATGCTACTGTTTTTGTTGGTTTTGGGGTTTGTTTTGGTTTTTTACCATACGGGCTCACAATAGATAAAAATGTAGATCAGGAAATTTCATATCAGTATAATTTTTGTTCTGCTTACATTTTTGCCACTTTATTATATGGCAAATTCAGTCAGACATTTGAGTGGAACAGGAAATCTGGTTTGCTCTAATGCTGTTTAATATTGGAAAAGTTAAGAAGAATGAGGGAAAACTCACACTTTTTATTTAAGATGCTTCAATGTGTAACTGAATCTGTATGAAAGGCCCATCTTCTTACAGAAGATGTAACTAAAAAGGCTACTCAGGGCCAGTGTATCTATATACATAGAAGTCTGTATATGTTTTTCTAACTTTTGAAAATAACCTCTATAAATCATTTCATTAAGAAACTGTCTAAAACTAATAAAAATACCTTACATTCTTAAATCACTGTTAGTTTTGAAATCAGAAGTAGTAATGGTCTGGTGTTGCCTGCAGTAGGCAAAGCTGGAAAGTAAACACTGAACAACTGAGTTGCGTGGCTTCGGTGGGCGAAGCGATGCTAGGAGGGTTGCAGCCTCGTGCCAGGGAGTGGCAGGTGCATCTTCCCCTGACAGGCAGTTCCTTGCTATTTGCTCTGTTGGCAGATATTAAATATCCTTTGTTTTGCTAACTGTACTTATTTGGAAGTCATAAATTGCTTTATCCTAAGTAATTGGAGTAGTTTCAAGTAATAGGGATCTAAATTATTTCTCGTTTTATTCTGCTTTTTTTTTGTGGGAGACAGAGGGGAAGCATATTTTTATTTTACCTTTTTAGAGAAATAAAACTTACTTTGCTTGGGGAGCTGGGACTGTAAGAAAAACATGCAGTATGTCAAAATTTGCAGTAAAGTAACGAGCTCTCATTAACACTGCATTCCACCCAAAAGTTTCTTACTCTTCCTAATAGCTTTTCATACCAACACAGTTTTCCCCAGTACAATTAGAGACTATGTATAGTACCTAACTTTAAAATGACAGATACATTCAAAGACAAGTTGCTGAGATTTTTACTTACCGATTAGCTAAAATAAATGCACATTTCCTTCTAATTTCCATGGCCAGCAAAATAAAGACACACAATTGCATCTTGCTAAAACATTAAGTTTTTCAGCTTTTTTCTGGAACTTTTTCTAATATACAGATTCCTCAGAATGTATACTGTATTTAAAGATATAATGCTAACTGAATTCTTGCAATAGCTTTCCGCAGTATTTCCATGGAAAAAGCAAAAATTGAAAGGGCATTTAAATAAGGGTGGGGTTTTTATCAATTTTTTTAGTAGAGTCATTCTAGTTATTTTCTTCCAAACCATCACCAAAACCCTACACAAATAGAGGATTTAAAATGATATTAATATACAACAAGATACAGGGACTGGCTGCACATATAGACGGCAGTGGTCTGTTTATTCAGGTCTTAGAAACTAAACAAAATTGAGTTTGTAATGGGGTAGGCGGTGCGTGTGGGTGGAGGGTGGATGTGGAGTGAAAGAGAAAGTGGGTGCGTTATAAATGTTTCAGCAGGAGGTATTTGGAATGGCTCCCTCACTTCCATGTTGTGAAATCATAAGGGAGTTATGCTGCATCCCAAATGAGTGCTAATGAAACCTTTATACCAAGCACCATCGTGTATTCTGCATATGCTACATATGATGTGGGAAAACTCAAATTAAAATTGAGGGAGAGAGAGAATACGCGATGGAGTGGCATAAAGGTTTTATCAGCATGAGGTTGGGAGGGGGTGCCTTACTCACAAAAGCAAAGCTGAATTTATTAGTTCACATTTTTTCTCTCCCTCTGAGCCCTCAATCTTGGCACTCGCTGTAGAACTTGGGCTTATGGGCACAGGCTACAAAAATAGTTTCAATAATCTATTTTAAAACTCCTTTTTATCTTTCAATAAATACTTTTTTGACAGAATATATGAGATGGTTCAGGGTACAAAAGTCTTAGCAGCGCTTGTTTGGAATGTTCTGCATTTCTCACTCCTAATTTTGAGTCTGGAAATGTGTGTGTGCATTTTGAGGACTTTTAAACACCCATATCTGAGCTTCAGCCATTAATCTAGCCAGCTGAAACAAAAACTTCCTTATAAGAAGCAACATTTCTTCCTTCACCTTCCTTCTTCCTCTTCTCTGCCACAATATGTTTTTTTCCTTCTCCCTAGATGTATTGTTTGCTCGTCCCTTCCAAACTCTCAGCGTCTGGACACTGTGCAATTCTGGATTAGTGAGTTTGATGTTGTATCCCAACAGTGACCAAAAGTTGGAAATGTGAGTGTGTGCTGCAGAGGCTCTCCCAAAGCGTTTAATGTCAGTGATGAAATGCTCATTATAGCGATTGGAGGTCAGTTTGTAACAGTGTTAAAACTACTGCCTTCCCAGCCTTTCCAAGGGCAGTACAGTTTTGAGTCATGCTGCCTCTACAAATCAATAAACGCTTAAAATATCTTTAAAACAAACAAAAAAAAGACTGAGATCTATAGTTATGCATTATTTGGCTTGTAGTAATGATAGTCATCGTATGTGCAACATCAAGCTTTTCTAGGAAAGTCACCACTGTGAAGTACGTGTGCCATTAGGAAGCAGCTTCCTATCTTCACCTTTGGTTTCTGCAGTATTATTTCTGGTCTCTCTCTCTTTCTTTCCATGCTATTTTGTTTGACCTGTCCATGACTGTAGTTCTAGAACAACCAGTGGTAGCAGAATTTTCTAATATGTTAGCTGACTTTCGATTTTCAAAGTAGAAATAGGCAGAAAGAGTCTTTAATAAAGATGACCTTGAGTTACAGTGCAGGATAAGCAGTGAAAGAGGGAGGAAGAGTTCGTGGGACTCGTTAGTGACAGGAAAACGCAGTGCGAGTCTTTTATTACTCATTAAGGTCAATTGGACATTATGTTCGTGCATCTATTGACTTTGAATCACGGAAGAAGAAAATCTTTCAGATATTACAAGGAGGTAAGGTAGCGTGGAGGAGGATTTTTCCTCCCGTGACTTGGCATCTTTCTGACCTAATGCTTTCTCTTAGCAGGAGAAATTCCTCTCCTCACTTTTTCTGGCTTGCCCGAAATGAGTGCTCTGATACCTTCCCCCATCCCTCTCTCAATCATATCTTACCTACAAAGAAAAAAAAAAAAAAGCAGGTAGGAGGTCCAGAAGATTCATTCCTACATCTGCTAAAGTTTTAACTTTTTTTTTGTGGTTACTCTACTTGAATATATTCTCTCTGATATGTGGATGGATAACAGGGACAAAAAATCAAATCATGGAGAAAGAAATGGAAACTATTCTTGCCATAAATCTTCCCTTTTTCTCTATTTACTGAAATAGAAAATTGGCTATGAGTTGAAATGCAGCGTGTATATGCGTGTGTGCATGCTTCTGAGCCTTTCTTACCAATGTAAGAAGTGACATTTTCCTAATTTCAGTTTATATAAAAAAGGCTTTGCATGACTTTGATTTTCATAACATGAAGGTCAAACAATTCAGAATAGAAACAATAATATTCTTCAGAAATTGACCCATGAAAATGTATTTAAGTTGTTTCTGGAAGACTGCCCTTCAAAGCTCTCCTTCCCAAGTAAACTTACAATGACATTTCAAAAACAGAACATGGATGCCAGTAACTATGGGGAATTTTTGGATTGTTTCTGCTAATTTGGTAACCACACACAAAATACCTGTTACACAAATCAAACTGCAGTAATTTACTATCCAGGTGCCTGATCTTGTAACAGCCAACACGCTGAGAAAACATTTGAGGATATTCAGCTCGGTTTATATATGTTCTGTATTGCTTTTCTATTACTTTGATTGCCGATCTGACTTCCCAAGGCCTTTAACATTGAGAAAGATAAAGCTACTACCCTGTTAAGGCACAAGGAATTGAAATATCAGAGTAATTTGGTGTCAAATGGGTCATTCCGTTAAGAATTAAGGTTTCATCATGGTTCTATATCATTTTTTGTTCTTTTCATGAAGAAACAAAATGTGATGTTGCCTAGCTGGACTCAAGTGTTTGGGTAAGATAAATGTACTGACTGTGTAGATATAACACCCCCATGCCTTTAGCAATAACATGGACAGGAAGGATTGTAGAACTGGAAAATCGCAGGTCTGGAGTGTCCAGGGATCTGCGTTATCTTCCCATCTCTGTCAGACTCCGTAAATGAGGCTTTGCAACAGCTTTCAGAGGTAAGTACAGATCATCCTCCTTTTACAGAAGGGTAAACTGAACAACAGAGTGATTCGCAGGAACTAAAAGGCAGTGTGTGCATTTTACCTGAAGACACAGAAGTAGCCTGGCAGAGTTGAGAAGCTAGCTCAAAAACCCTCCTGAGATCTGGTACAGAGGATTTGTGTCGCGAGTTCACCCTCAATTTTCTTCCAATGTAGAGAGTCAAATTAGGAGGCTTTGCTTTTATCAGAGACATTACAAAAGGGTGAGAAGGGGAAGGGGTTTTGATAGAAAATGTACAAGGAAGAAGTCTTTATTTAACCTTCTGTGGATATTCTTTGACCTCTGTCTCGAGCTCTCTCTCCTTTGTTGCAGAATAATACCCAATACTTAAGAAGTATATAAATATAAGGAATACTTTATGAATATGTTAAATAATGTGTTGGAAAACATACAAGTCACCACAGTGATGGAGATCTGGTGAAGGATAAAACCCTCTGTCTCAGATCAACTGTTCATAGGCAGGGAGGAGTTTATACGCTGCGAGAGCTCCGGCTGGGTCCCCTGCCTTGTGCTGAGAGCACAGTGATGTAAAACCAAAAGGCCTGATTCCTAGGGGGAATCTTGCTTAATGCCAAGGTAGTTTTGCCTCCTGGGTAGCACAGTGCTGGCCTAGTGAATCCTTTTATGTCATGCCTGAATGCTGGAAAGGAATTACTTGACACCAGCTCTCGTTACTGTTAGTCTTGCTACTATATCTTAGATAAAAGTTGAACAAACTCTATAGAATATCTGGTGGATTGTTATTTAAAATATATATCTTCTTAAAGACTAAGTGTAGCTGTGGATGAACGTATGGGTCCATTGGCCCTGCAAAGACGTACCCATGAGAACAAACGTTGTGACTTGTCTGTGTTTCGTTTTTATCATTTTGGGAGGGATTACACCATGAATCTCTTCTATTTGTTGCCCTCTGGTTTTAGTTCTTTAAACTTAGACCCGATCAAATTTTCTTTTTCTCACCGCATTTTTAAAGAAGGAAAAAATGTTTTCAGACTGAAAACCTTGTCACATGATTTCTAAAGGAAATACCATGTATTGATCCATAGTCATGTGATCTGTTGTGGTTGGCATTGCTTTATTGCCGGGGTTTAATGGTTTTTATCGGTCAAAGCTTTTAGTCTCAAGTCACAGCAGTTACAAGGGAGCATTGTGAATGTCTTGTGGATGTAAGCAGGGTATTAACCTGTCTTGTTTAACTGCTAGCTCATTCCTCTAGAGGCATCATGTTTGTCAGATCATTTTTCAACTGTGCCACACAGGCCTGTGTGTGATATTTATTCTCCCTGTAACAAGTTCTTTAATTAATTTATAGATGGGCCACTTAGAAGCTCCATTTAGTTACCTACTATTATTATCATTACTTTTAAAGTAAGTTTGGGGATAGGTCTTCGTTTTGTCAGTGTTTTGTTTTGGTTTGGTTTTTTTATTAAAGGGTGCATTCTGCACTGACTAACCTTGTTATGATTATGCAGTAAAACTGAGAGTTATATGGTTCTGCTCTGGTTTAAGTATGAGCACAACATGACCAGATGGCTGGTAGTAGCCAGTGTAATTTCTTTTGTTGCTACTGAATTTCAGCTTAGCTTTCTGTAGACCTCCAGGTACTTTCAAAGGCTTCTTGGAGAGTGCTGGAATCCCAGGGTTACCACATGGTTTGTGTGAAGCTAGACTGCGAGGAGGTTGCTGTTTGCTCCAAACCTTCCAAGTTCGGTCAATTTTACATCTGCTCCAGAGCTGAAGTTCCTCCTTCTTGGCTCTGACCCTTGAAACTCTGTACCCATTGCACAGAAACAAACAAGTGGAAACACAGCTGTTAGAGTAACCCCTGGCAGAAGCGAAGGGCAGTTTCTGCGTCTGAAAAGCATGTTCCTGAGGTGAAGACCAAGTATTTCTTCATCTTGAAGCAGTTTGCTGCTTCCTTTTAGGTCCCGTCAGTCACCTTTATCTATCTCAGGTATTTATAAGGCACTTATCGCTTCAGGATCTAAATGGCACGGCCTCCTATGGAAGGCAGTTTAGATAAAATAAGTACGTGGAATAACTAACTGACAGACTGCAGAGTCTCTTCAGATGTGAATTCACTTGGGAGAATGAATACATCCCACAATATTTAACTACTAATAGATAAACTTGTAAATATTTATATTCTACAGTATAACACAGAGTTTTGGCACATTGTCCATAAAATCT
Organism: Phoenicopterus ruber ruber; assembly: GCA_009819775.1. Classification (NCBI taxonomy): domain Eukaryota; kingdom Metazoa; phylum Chordata; class Aves; order Phoenicopteriformes; family Phoenicopteridae; genus Phoenicopterus; species Phoenicopterus ruber. Next base: position 14,430,820 of record CM020227.1, read on the forward strand.
TGATATTTTGAGACTGGTAGAATTTAATTTTCATATATTTCATGCAACTATGTTTTTAATCAGTTTTTCAGAGAACTGTATGCTGAACTGCAGCAGGAGTAAAGTAAATATTAATGAAAATACTTTTGACATAATCTTTTAATAATGAAGATATACCGGGTAATAGCAGAGTATAATATATACAAAAATATACTTGGCTAAATTCTGAAGTGATACTGCAAGATGAGTTTCCAGAGCCTCAATTAGCAGATGACAAATGGAGGAATGATAGATTTGGGGCAGTATATGCTTTCCTGTAGGTACGAAGGATGATGGGTAGAAGCATTTTGTAGAATGTTACTTGGGTGTCACTGAAATGCTACTTTCAGCATCAGAAATCTATTGCTCTTTTACACTTAGCTTGAATTACAGGGAGAAGTATTTCAATTCATCTCTAATAAAATAGCTGATAATCATTTTAGTGGAAACCAGAGCTATTCAGAAGACAGAGGTTACTTCAAGAGGAATGTGGTATGGGCAGAGGTAAATTAAAGAACCCTTAACGCATTCTAGTGAAAATGCTTAAAAAACCATCTAAATGCGTGTGTATTTTAACCAGAGGTTCTGGCTCACAGCCCTTAATTGTACTCAAAACCATTGTTCCCAGTAACGTTGAACTCTGGATTGATGTAACAGTAGTGGATATACAATGAAGAAATAGGTGTAATTTATTTAGTTAAAATCTAGAGATCGAGGGAAGGGAAAACAAGTTAGAAATTACCCACTGTTTTGCTGTTATTAGAAAAGCAAAAATTGTGGGGTTTGGGAGAGGGTTTTTTGTTGTTTACATTGAGTCCATTTCATATGTTCAGGTGTTCTGCAGGTAAAAATACTACCAGGCGCTGAGAAAGCTTCAATTTATCCCATCTTATGAGCTCTAAATCTGAAAAGGTGACAAAAATGGCTGTTTCAGTGAGTTCTTTCACAGTGTCATGCTAGACCTAAAACCCAGAGCGTCTATACACTTGTGCCATGCTTTGAGCAAGTAGAATACATTTTGTGTTCCTAAATAAAGTTTAATATTTTTCATCTGGAGTTGGTTTTCTACTGTCAGCAAAAAAAGACCATGGATGCAGTTGTGTATTTATGAGCAAGTTTTATCCCTAAACAGATTTGTAACTAAAAACAGAAATATCTTTTTATGGGAGACAGCTGGTTGGGAGATTAAAGAAACCCAGTAAGGGAGGGGAGTTCAAATTAACAAACATTCCTAGACAAGGAATGCCTGTAAGCATTAGCAAGCTTTTAGCTTGCGACCTAAAAACATATCTAATCTCATCCACGGGTCTGTACTGATGGGTTTCGCTTTGTTATTTGCTGATAAAGAAATCTTTGAAAAGCCCAATGTGGAGCCATAACTCTTGTACACCTTTAAGTATCAGACAGACCCTATAAATATGTGTCGGCTTAAAAATTTCCAATTATGCCATGAGTTGGGGCTCAAATGGTGTCAAGCAGTTAAACCTAACAGACCTTGTGCTGGTAAAGTTTTCATTGGGACAAACTGTTATGAGTCTTTAGCAGCTTCCCACGAAGCTTCGAGGTCCTCGAGCAGTCTTGCAGAGACTTCACCGGAGCAGACATTTTGTTCTAGGGAAAGCAAAATTTTCTCCCTGAAGAGCAAAATATGTGAAGACGGGCAGACAGGAATCAGCTTGTCACAGCCCGCTCAGTGTGTAAGTCAGGTCTTAATAGCACAGTGCCTCAGTCATTTACAACCCTTTCTGTCACGAGAAACTGTGCAAGAAAATTTGTGTGTTCCTGCCGGTATCAAGATGGTAGCGCTCAGATGGGAGCGTCTAAGCGCGTTTTTAATAACTATACAGAAAGTCAGCTATCGAAAAAAGAGGCGATTGTTCTGTGCAGTGAGCATTTGAATAGCTAGACCTTGAGTTATTTGACAAATCTGGTTGAACTTTTCACATAAAGTATACAGTAATATGTCATTTAAAAATAGTTAGAGTGTGCCTGTGCATATTGTATTCTGTCTTTCCTTGTTTAAATATTATTATTGGGAATGCTGCCAATTTCTAACAGAACTATTGTTTGTTTTTAAATCAGTATAGTTACATTTGGAATTGTGTTCATCCTTCATACTATGTTCATTTTTATATGATTTTTCAAGTTCATCTTATAAGGGCACATCTTCTACTGGAGTAAGCTAGCTGAGATTTACTGACTTTCAATTGCACCATAACAGAACCTTATCTATGTTCAGAAAATTTCCAGAAATATTTTGACCAAGGAGAGAAAGAAAGTATCATCATTCTTAACATCAACTGCTTTGAAGCCCTTTTTTTTTTTTTTTCTTCTTAAGCTTTACCTGATGCATGATTGTGTTTTTGTGCTGTATCTCATACATATCCCCTAAAAAATTGAAGGGTGGAAAATCCTGTCCTCAATGTAGTTAGTTAAATCCAAGTTTCCCAATATCCATATGTTCATCACGTCTGCTTTACTTGTTTTAAACCCCCAAGTTTATTCTGAAAGAATGAAGAGGAGAGACTAAAATTATGTATTCTCATAGCTAATAAATGCATGAAAAAGGCAGAAGAATGGCCGGTATGTGACTTTCTTTATGTTGCAGAGAAGAACTTGAAGAAAAATTTGGAGGAAGTTTGTATGCTACAAAGCATGTGCTTGCACGTCTTTGTGCTCTGACCCCAACTCCCCCAAGAAGCTTCTGAATGCTGATATTCAGCCATAAAATATGGCTTAATGAAGGGGATGTAGGCGAATATGAACAGAAATGAGTTGAGATACTTCAGCTCTGTTCCCTGGTTTCTTGTCTTCTCTTTCACTTACATGATGTTATTTCTCCTGCTCCACTCAGGATTCCAGGACTACGTGGAAGATAATTTGTCCCACCTGTATCTGATGTCTATATTTCTCAATAGAGGTTTGTTTGCAAACTTGCAAAATCAAACCTTCCTAGAAAATATCAGAGATTATTTGGATGTTGTATCCAACACAAATACTAACTCTTGTACGCTCTGGGAGATTTCTCATTACTGGCTTTTAGACAGAACAACAAAAATTTTAAAACAGAAGAGTTATAAGATCCTTAAGTTATTCTTCTGTCAAATCATAGACCCAATCAAGAGTTTTTTGTGTGGTGGGTTTTTTTTGGGGGGGTTGGTTTTTTTGTTTGTGTTGGTTGGTTGGTTGGTTTTGTGGGTTTTTTTTTTTGGGGGTGGGGGGGGGTGGTTTTTTTTAAAGCAAGGTATTAAAAAAGTATATTTAGCCACTTAGATATATTTTAAGAGTGAGGGTTTTTTCTGCAGAATTGTGACTTAAATATTTTGGGGGTTAAACATGGAATTTTAGAACTGTTCTGTTTACTTCTTAAAGTGGATTGAATGCAGGTGTTTCTAGCAATTTATGCTTTCACCTTCATAGTTGCAATTATCTATATACATTACAAAATCAGAATCCTATCTCTGAAAATCTGTTTCTTTCATTGCTTTGTGTGACTATCATCAGTTGAGATCTTTCTCACACATGTTCATGATTATATCCTAACAAGGAAACATTTTTCAAATTCGTAAGTTAAAAAAGAGGGGAAACAATGTATCTGATTCTTCAACCCAAGAAAGTAATGTGAGATTTGCTTTATTTTGACTGGAATTCTTTCTTCATTATGTGCAATTCTAATCCAGAACACATTTTTATTTCCCTCAAACTGACATTCTTTCAACATGTCCTTGGATGGAGATCTACACAAAGACTGAAATACATTGTGAAAGCACAAATTTTTTTTACATAAAAATAGTATTGGTGAATATCTATTCTATATATTTATGCAGGGAATATTGCCTTTTTCATACTCCTTTCTGTCGGTTTTCCAGTCATAAAAATTGAGATGGAAGGGACTCGTAAATTGTTTGATGTATTTGTTGCTATACAAAGATATTCGCTAGATATTTCAAAATTAGATTTGTTGGTTTGGTGGTGGCTTGTTTTGTTTTGTTTTTCAAAATTATATCTTTTCTCTTTTCCATTTATATTTATGCCATCTTAACTAATCTTGGCAAGTAACATCTTAGATGTTTCTGTAGATGGCACTTAAATCCTATTCATTCTATGACCATACCTTGAATGCATCCTGGTACAATCTTTCAGTCAGAAAAAAATATTTTTTGGATTAAAAAAGTCAAAATGGGATATTTTTCATAAACATAAAAAAATGTAGTCCAAACTTTTCATTTGAGCACTGTTCATTTTTTTCAGTGTGAATAGCCTTTGACTGCCTGGTGCATACTGTAGAACATTCACACCCTTTGTTGGTGGGGAATATTAATCTTGAAAATATCAGCCATAAAGCCATAAGGGGACTAGTTCTATAATCTGTATTTTTTAAAAAAAACCAAACAAACAAACAAACAAAAAAGTGAATAGATGTCTTGTTATCCTGTTTTAATCCTCGATTAAAAAACCCCCAACCAACATGGAGAACAATAGCAACTGCAAGTAAAGGAGCAGTGTGAAGGAAATTCCTTCTGTAGTACAGGCGTTTATGAAGACGTGCGTGTGTATAGAGCCTAGAGAGCAAGTAATCAAAAAGTGGTTTTAATTTCAGGATTGGATGGAACCATTAGATTATCTGATTTGACCTTTTATGTGCAATAAATCTTGCCCTTTTACTTTACTGTGCTGGGCCCCATGATGGGAATGAGGCAATAGCATTTTAACAAGAAAAGCATCTAGATGGGAAAAGATGAAGGCGCCATCCTTCTGTAATTATTGCTGTGTTCAATTATCCATGACAAATATATGCCCAGTTTGGATTTGTGTGATTTCAGCACGTTTTGTCAGGTATGTTTAGTATTTCCCCAGCTAAGTTTGCTGTCTGTTACGTTCACTGTATTCATCAAAGAATTTAATACTATTCTTCTGTAAAAGATAGTGTTTGGTCTCACATGTCCTCCATTTGTCACTGAAAGTTCCCGTTGTCACTGTGACATTACTGAGACAAAGTAACAGTTTGGTGCAGTTCTAGCTACAAATCAAACCGTTAAATTCTAGTCTTGCTTGCGTGTTTCAGTGTCTTTGTGCAGAGGATCTGCTTAGAATAATGTTTCCTAGGTCATCTCTTTGTGCTATCTCATCTTCTGGGGTCCACGCCATTTTCAGCGCGCATAGTCAGGTGAAATGAATTTCCTAATAGCATTTCTGTGAGTGAAACTCAAGTATTTCCTTAAAATGAAGAGCCAGCAGAAAGATTCTTCTTTAATTTTACAGTTTCATTTATATGCAGTTTGTTTTAAATGTTAATGTTGATATTTTTAATGCTTTACAACATTTTTCTAGTACTTTCTTAGTAGCCATAATACTTATAGTTATTAATTCTGTTAAGATGATGTTTATACTCTGCAGAACTGAAATCATAAAAGTCCCCGGTAATATGAAATATAATAGGATATCCAGAATTACAACAAAACTGAAAAATAGGTATGTTATTTTTTTCTTTAAGCTTGCACTTCTTCCCCTTATGAGTAGGGCTACATCAGCACCAGTATTCTAGTACATTCCTGTCACCTTGTCAGTGAGAATTCCATGGACTTTTAAGTGCTTCTTATTTAAATGTCGAAGCACACAATGGACGGAACAGTTGCTGTCATACAACCAGGTCTAGAGTTATGCATGGATCCAAAATGAGTCATTGGCAGGAAGATGAAATTAAGCTGAGGATCTTAGTTCCTGTCACTGAAGCATTTGTCAGATTTTGGAAAACAGCAAGTACGGTTGCAGTAACAATTGAAAGCACTGCAAATAATAGAAAATACATTCTTATCATACTGGAAACATTAAGAAAGTGATGTCAAAAAGAAGAAAACCTCCTGACATTAATGCAAAAAGCAAGGAGATTATATACCACACTATTGATTTAATACAATTATTACTGCTGTTCAGTGGTTACTTAAATGGTTAGCTGAAGGTTAAATAAGAGTAATAGTAAAGTAGAAAGAAAGAAGAAAAAGAAGCTGTGGAAGAGACAGAAAGATAGAGTGGAATTATCTTATTGATAGCCTGGATCAATTATTTTCTTCCCTAGGAGACTTTGTGAGATGTCCTATCATTGTCCATAATTATCTCCTGCTACCACAATAGCTTTTTCTCTCTTCTGGCAGCCAGTTCTGCATCTACAATGTAGAATCCAATTTATTTTTATGTTGTATTCTTCATTCAAGGCATAACAAAATGCTTTTCAAATAGAGGCAGCGTTGCATTTTTTTCATAAAATTTCCATTACTGTTTTCCCCAGTGAATTTTCCCAGATGGAAGCACTGTTCACTATAGCAGTAGTACAAGACGTGTAACGTATAGATGGGTTTGGATTGGATTAGTTGGTACTGCTATATTGTAGTGAGCAAGTCAATATCAACAGGTTACAGATGGAGTTAGACTGACGGGAGATTTTAATAAGAATGTCTAAACCAAACATTGCTTCAGTGGATGTTTTAGTATGTTCTGGTGGATATTTTAGTCCATATAAATCCCTTAGTGCTGTCAAAGCTGGAGGATTTCTTTGGCTTCCTCTAGGGAATCTGTAAATGCTAAGACTTTTATGACTACAAACCTTCAGGATGATATAGAAGGTTTTAATCATGACTTGTGGGGCATGTGCTGTTTATTCTCGTACTAATAAATGAGTCATTTTATACAAGAAAACTCAGAGGAGGAAACTGGCCATGGTGCAGCTTTTCTAGTTCCATGGATTGTATATAACTCAGGTCCTAGCATGGCCTGTACCAAAAGGACTGAGGAACAATGAAATTTTGTAACCCTGGATAAGTGACTAAAGCTGGAATAAACATTTCAGCTGAAATGAGATGGACGTTTCAAGGTGAAGACAACTTCCTTCAGTTTCCTCGTAACAGGAAGATTTCATGTAGATCAGGTCACGAAAGGCAAGACAGAGTCAGGTGTACCCCACCTTTTGGGTGATGGAGAGCACAGCAAAGGTTAGAAACAAGAAGAGTAATGGCTGTGTAAGAATCAAGAACAATAACTTTTTATCCCAAATCTTTGAAACAGTGACTGAGAAAAAAAATGATAGAAGGAGATCATGTTTATTTCTGCATTACATACCATATTATTTTTAATCTACTTAGAAAAAAAAGCATAGACATGTGATTTAGGATTTACTAATGTAGATCATTAATTCTACTATTCTTGATCTTTTGGAATGTTTTACTTTAAACATTATCTTAATGGATATCTTACCAGATTCAAAGCATCAGTGGAGGAAAACAGAGCTAATTCTCCTGTCAGAAGACATTGAAATGTATGAACACTTTGAAAAAGCACCGTTGGGTATAGGCACTCTGACTCCGTAGGGATGGGACTGCAGTGTAGAGTCTGACTAGTTCCCAAAAGGTTCCCCAAGGACCTGCTAAGAATGAACTCTAAGTAGTGTTTTCTGAGACTAAGAAGTGACTTCAGCCACTCAATTAGGGCTCTAAGAGTATAGAAAGAGCTCCAAGGCTTCCATATGCTCCATATTTCCTTGACTGGAACCTGTACAGCTGAGAGTATATTTTCCTGCAAATTTCTGCTGACTAAGTGAACATGATACCTAAAAATCAAGAAGAAAGTGCGTTTGGATGTGTTCACTTTAACAGTAAATATAAGAGTTAGTTAAAAAGCAAACGTTTTCTTTTCTAAAGTGATAGTTTAAGCAAAACTATGACAAGCATTATAAAGGAATAAGTCCAGGGACTCATAAAATCGTATTTTATGTATCTTCGGATGGTTGTGCTAAATGATACAAATAATCACGTTAACCTACTCACTAAGATGTTACCGACAAAGGATGGTGTAATGATTAAAGACAATGTACTAGGTTCTCATGTTTTGTTTTTACAAATCCAATGAGCTTTAGTGCAATTTACTTAGAATGTTCTGGAGGTTTTTTTCTTATCTGGCTTTTTTTTTTTGGCTTTGTATTTGAAGTGTTCTACCTGAAATGTTATTCTTCCGTACTAACAGGAAGAGTATGGCTAGTTACAGTGCTTTGGAAAATTGCATACTTTTAAGATGAATGGCAATTAACACCTTTTTATTTTAGGATTTTTATAATTTCTCTTTTCTTTCACCTTTGTGCGTTGCCTTGTAGCTATTATCCTCACTGTTTTATACTGCATTTGATGTCTTACCTAGGTTTTTTCTGTCTTGTGATTCAAACATCAAGTGTTTATGATTTTTGTAGGTCACTTCAATGTTATATTCATACTGGATTCTTTCAGGCAGTCTGTGTTTGAACCGAAGCAGCAATATGCAGTTTCCTCCTGTACCTTTCCCTTCACTTTATATTGTTTTATTGAGCTTCCTGGACAGTGTTTCATATGTCTCTAAGTTTTATTGGAAGATCACCACTTTATTTTTTATAATCATGTTGTGAACTGGAGAGGGACAAGGATCAACATGTAAATAAAGAGAATATTTCTCTTTGCCGGTGGCATAAATGTAAATTAATTTCGTGATGACTTGAAGAATAGCAGCATAAGAGGAGAAATTGTATTCTGAATCAGAGGAATGATCCAAATAAGTAGTTGTGGAGAGAAAATGGTACTTGAAGCAACATAAACTTCCCTGTGTACTCTATGGCCTTTCCGTAAAGACTAGTAGTCTGTAAGCCAAGAACCAGTGGCCTGCTGGTGCTTATACACTGCTAAGAAGACGGGAGCTACAAGCAGTTGTGGCGTTGGCACCTCAGAGTTTCCCGAGATTTTGGTGGTTTGGTCTCCTCTGACTTCAAAGCCATAGAATATGTCCTATGCGTTCTGCGCTGGTCTTGTGGCTGGGGAATAGAGTTTGTACGGCTGCAAAGCACGGAGATTTATCTGTTCCCTTATTTGTCCTGGTATGAGGAAGGGAGAGAGTAGATTGATTTTACAAGTTTTAAAATTTTTTTTATTGTCTTTAGAAATTATGTTTTAGAAAGCATTAGTCAGATACTGTTCTGTAACAAGACACTTCAGCAAGCAAACAGGTCAAGGCCAGCTTGCAGTATAGAGATGTATGTCTATGGTGTGGCGACGTGATACTGAACTATCCCAGGAACAAAATCCTAGACTTCCTCAGTCTGCAGGATTAGCGCTATGATCATCGTTTAGCAGACAGGATTAGCACTATGCTAATCATTCCTCTGGATGATGAGCATGTATGTCCAATTTGCTCTGATGGCTGGTCGGGGTCAGAACGAATAGCAATGTCGTCTGCTTTTCACCCTTTCTACATGGCATATGTGTCCTTTAATTACGCAAAACCATTCTGTGCTAAGAGCTGAGAATGCTGATAATTATTTTCCAAGCCATCAGAAAAAGCAAAAATAAAAGAAACTGCTCCCAAACTAATCTATCTATTGTACTATTAAAAGTAACAAGCATGTTAGTTTCCAGTGTGCTCTAATGGAAACCTTTTCTGTGTATCTGATATGATGTTTCCACAAAGAATTGCTGTTACCCTGAACATTATCAAGGCAAAATGAACCCATCATTCCTTAGAGGAATTTACATAAAAATGAAGCCAAAGCTATTCCACCCCCATATTGTAAGTAATACAGTAATCTACTCTTTATACTCCCTTGGCTTTTTAAGCCTTTTCTAAAGTGTTGTACAATACAATACACTTGATTTAAATAAACTGTTTCTTGATAAAAACAAGGAGTCTGGTAGAGCTTTTCTATAATTGTATGATGTCAGAAATAATGGGCAGAATATTCTGTATGTGAAAACTGGCACAGCTCCATTGACTTCAAAACCGTTTTGCGAATTAATACCAGAACTTAACAGCTGTAGGTGTAAGTTGCAATAGGCCCAATATGTGAAGACTGGACAGCACTGTTGAAGTTAGTAAACTGGTTTAGGTTTAACTGGAGAAAAACAATGAGAGCTTGATCCTCCCTAAGCAGGAACAAATGACTTCAGCCAGGACTGAGGTCCAAAATTTTTAATATACATACTTTCTCTCTGCCCCAAAACAGGAACAAATGCAAAACAATTCAGGAGAGAAACAAAACAGAAAGCAGTAGTTAATTATAATTTATAAATGTATTAACTTGCTGCATATTCTAATGAACCAAAACAGGAATTTAATTTCACTGCTATTCAGCTGAGGAATGTTGCCAAAACCAGCATCTATGGAAAGAAAGTAATACCTGTCAGATCATGGTTTAAGATCAATAAAAAATGTAACCTTTTAAACTTTGATGTCATTTGCTTACTTTTAGATAAGTGAGTAAGTGACAGGTTACCAGCATGGTATAGCTGAACCTTGTAAAGTATCATTAATACTTAATCAGTAGGAAACATCAGTGGCAAAAGCCGTAACTCAGCGGCGAGTCGGCCTGGCAAAGGGGTTCGTTAGAGCTCTGTCGCTGGTGGGGAGCGTCTGCGGTGCTTCCCACAAACTCGTCTGCGCATGCAGGTGCTGACCGTAGCAATTCTGCTGCTGTATCACAGCGGATGAGTTGGTGTTGATATATGGAACCAGGATCTCTCCTTCAACAGAAGTAGCACAGCCCCGTTATTTTGATGACATAGATCTCAAAGTGAGCCTGTGTTACTGCCTGGAAGGGCAAAAAAATTCTCAATTTTCAGCTAATGCTGAAGAAATTTTGGAGGAATTCAATGTATTTGTGAAGTTAAACTACTTGCAGAATTGCGAGGGGATGTTAAAATACAGAGGAAAAGGGTCATTTTTTCCAAAATGTTATTTTCACTTTTTTATTTTAAGTATGTGTATATATTTTTACTTTGGCACTCTCTCTGTGCAATATTCTTTAGGACAGCACTTGCATGAACTGAAAAAAGAGAATTAATATGCACAGGGTCCTGGAGGAGAGGTGCTCCTGAGCTGCAGCTGCCGCTCACCTTGGTAGATGCTGCATTGACAGACATGGACTAAATGTGCCTGCGCTGTGCTAAGCTGTAATTCAGATGCAATTCTCTGTATAGCAATGACATCTTGGGGCTGGGAATGCGAGAATATAGCCCTGATAGTTTCACTCCCTGGACCCGGGTTTGGATCTAATAGTAACACAAGCTTTATGTTGGAATAAGTGAGCTGTTAAAATCACAAATTATTTCATGTGTAGAAGTGCCCTTTCCTAAGGCACTTTGTTTGATGACAATGATAATACTACTTTGTATTATGATGATAATACTTTGCCTTTCTGTGGCGTCTTTCATCTCAGGATTTCAAAGCGCTTTACAGACGTAATGAATCATGCCTCACGACACCCTTGTAAAGGAGATGAATGACAAGTCTCGTTATAATTGCTTTGTTAGGGAGACAGACTTTTAGCATTTATGTTTAATGGAGTTATGGTGTTTTGGTTGTTGAGAAGGCAGTACATAAGTTTTTAATATATTGGCAAGTCCGTAGATTCCTTAGACAACATTTCATTTTAACGTGGTTATTCTTCCCTTTTCTTGATGTGGATCATCTTTCTGTAGATTAGTATGGTTAGGAATCTGATTAGATTTGCTGTTCTTGTTTTCCTTCCACTTGCCACTGCTAGTATTTCAAAATATTTCAAAAAAATGCATTGGAAACACTCTTTATTTTGAACATAAGGTCTTCCTCTTTAGAAAGAAGCCACACGTAATTCTTCTATGCACTGAGATGGAGTTTCTTCCCAGATCTTAGCCATCATCAGAAGCTCTTCCGTTTTTTTTCTCCGGTTTGAGCTGGTAGCACAAAACACAAGCCACCAGTGTATTTAATGGTTTTTCTGTGTTTTGCCATAACTATTTCTGTAATCAGGGCAAACATCTATTTTTAACATATGGATAATAATCTTTTTTTTTCTTTTTTCTGAGTATGCCTTATAAAGATTACAAAACAATACAATGCTTTTGTTTTCTGTGGAAGAACTGTATTATGTAATTATAAGCAACATTTAATACACATATTTTCCTCTTATTTTTACTCATTTCCATGATTTTCTAGTTATATAAGAATTTATAAGAATGGATTATCTAATCTTCTCTCTTTGCCATTTAGATAGGTTTTCAAATATGTGCTTGTGAGGACTTTGATTACAATACAATATTTTGATGGTCAATGAGGCTCACCTGTTAATTCCATCCAGAAAATGCATAACAATGTGATAACCTCGTTATCTTGAACATCGCACTGCTTTTAATAGAACTTCACTTAACCATCTTCATCGATCATCAGATGTCATGTAATCTGCACCGTGAATAAGATGAGATTTGTGCTCAGTCTTGATTATATCATTACAAATGTTTGTTTTTACACGTTTTAACTGCTGCCTTTTCACATTTCATTGCCTTTTACATATCTGATATGTATGAAGATTGATAAAAATAGGTGGTTCTCTTTTTTCCTGGGAATATGTAAATTATAAAAAGATATTTATACTGGATACGTTATCATGAGAACCCATCCATAAGCTCCTGGGGAACAAAGTCATGGAAGTACTTTATTATCAAACTAGTGAACTTCATAATTTAAAATTTCAGTGGAATACTTCTGTGCACATCATTATCGTATTAATTGATACAAACACTCATAGGTGTTCTCACAAAACTTATTTAAACTGAGTAACAAACTAGTTTTTTCCATTTTGTTAGCTGAATGAAACAATTTAAACATTTAGCTTTTCTCGCTGAAATGAAACTCAATATTTTTATAGCTGAACTAAATGCTGTATTCTGCTCAAAGAGGGCATTACGGCTAGGTTTTAACCATTTAGATTTGAAAATCTAATTTTAGCTACATTTCATTTTGGTTTACATTTATAAATAACATTTTCACACATCTTGTTTAAAATACAGGACAACAATGTTTTGACTTTTCTAAAATGTTTCCCTTTCCCAATTCCTCTCAGCCAAACCTGCACGCTGGATTTAATGACAATTTACTAATAGTTTGTTGTTAAAAGTTCCATTTAATATTTTGACTAATAGCAAATAAAACTTCAAGTAAATCTATTATGGAAATGAACTTTCTAAACTGTAGCTGATAAAAAGACATGCAAATTAAGGCCCAAATTAAACAAAGCACGTGAATATTTTGTGCTGAAAAGAAATATTCTTTTTGTTAATTGGGATTTTAATTGGAGATTTACAGAAGCTGAAACGCCAAATGCTTTGGAAGGTGAGAGACTGAGTGCCACGAGGGCTATTTGACTTAGGACAGAGAGGTGAAACACATGGAGGCCATGGGTATAACTTCAAGCTGCACAGACTAGGAATACTGTACTGCAGAAATAATTTTTATTTCATGGACTACTCAGGAATGTCGTGTAGGACATGCTTCAGTACATGGTATAAATTTTGGGGGGTTTTTATTATAATGAATACAAAAATACCAGTATTATATTTCCTAGTGCCAACTTCATTTCTAGTGAATGAAGTTATATTGAAATTTGAATACTTTCTCTGGTCTTTTATATCAGGCTCTGCAGCCTTTATGTCTGATTTCAGGCCGTAATTACTCTGGGCAATAAAAATAAACTCTTTTACTCTGTATGTGCATTTCAGTTCTATTTTATTTCAGAAAAACTGCTACATAATTGTACAAAATGTGAACTAGAGCATTGTTGCATCGTATCATCCAAATAATAAAAAAATCACTCCTGAATTAGAGAAGATTCTTTATTTAAGGTTTATCCTCAGCCAAATTTAAGGGCAGTAGCATCTGAAGACTTCTTCTAATTAGCTCATTATATAATGTTTCATGTTTAATGTCTATATGTAGTTTAGATTATTTAAAATTATTCTCTTGGTATCTTTAAAATCTGCATACTTCAGTTACTGCAGCACATCCCTGAAGAGGATGAATTTCAGGGTTAAAGGTGCAAAAAAATGTGTATGTCTACTTTGTGTGGGTTTTACTCAATACATTGGTGTACAGGACCATTACAGTTGTACTGAGAAAGCATACGTATATCTGCTCAACTTCATGACTAGTCATTTTGTACGTGCGTAGATAAGCAAATTGAAAGGACACACAATATTCAAATTGCACACATGGTTTGGGAATGTAGCGTTAATCTCTTCTCAGAATCTCTTGCCTGTAGATCAGCACCAGAACAGAATTCACTGTTTGTTAATCAGTTCTTTGGGATCTCATTTGTTCAGGAAAATTGGTCAACTGAGCCTATGACTTTCAGAGTGTCAGAAGATGGATATTGTGTCCTGTTATGTCAGATGAGAAATTAATTTGAACGAAATGAAAATTATCCTCTGCCTCAAGAATTGCAGATTAGATTGTTGCACTCATCTCACTGATGCTCTTAGAGTATCCTGCAAATAACAGCTGCAAAGATCTAAGAGCACAGGCCTCCAGGCAAAAATACATTTTTCTGTTAAATTCTATAGGAATGCTGTTTAATGAATGAAGGAAAGCAAGATGAGGCATCATCGTTGGAATCAATATTCAGACATGGAAGTGCTGAATATTAGTCTTGTGCCCAGGAAAAAAAGCAAGATAACTCAGACCAAGATACTGAAATGTATTCTGAGTTGATTTCAGTATGAGCTATTGCGAACAGGAATTAGGTAGCCGAACATGGACCTTGATATCAAAATATATATATCTGTGCTTTAAAACTATTCTAGTCACTCATTCAGTAAAACTTTGAGTAGAGTAGCATAACCCTATCCAATAACTAAAGTCAAATGAATCTAGTAACGTATGTGTGCTCTCATAAATGCCCTCGGAGTTCCCCTCCGCTTGCTTGCAGCCTGGCTTGCTCTGTTACACTCTTCCATGATGTTCCATTTCTCTGCCAACTTCCAGGTCCTTAAAACAGGTTCTTTTGGCAGCTGCAAATGCTCTTATCAGCAACTGCATTTGAAATTTATCCAGCTCTCAGACAGTTGTAAAATCTTGCAAATTGAAAATCCTTGGATCTCCTGGGATATCACTGTTTAAGATCATGTTTAATCTCCTTTTAATATCCTCTCAGCAGTTTGATCCTGATCTTACAGTGATGTAAATTCAAAGTAACTCTCCTGAAGTCAATGTAAAATCTAAGTAAGCCAATGGTGTTATTTTGGATTTATGGCATGAGAACAGAATCTGACATAGCATCCTTATGTTTGAGCTCATTGAAATAGCAAGCGTAAAAGTTTCTGAATCATGTACTCTTCCTTCTTCATCTTTACTAGCCAAAAGGTTTGTTTTATTTGAGCTCGATCTGAAGCCTAATGATGTTAATAATTAATCAATTATTTTCTCTAGCTTCTTTACCTCCTCTGTGTCTTTATTTTGCAATTCTCCTATAGAGTCTCTGTTAACTTTTCAACAGAACAAATACTGAAATGGTACAGAAACCGTATTAGTTTAATTGCCTGAATCACTGCAATAAAAGAAAAAAAATCTCACTTTTCTCTGCATGATCAGGAACTTCAAACATTTGGGCATATTTTTTAATCTTGATTTTGTTGGAGACTTGTGGCCATCACAACTGTCAATTTTAGTATTGCAATTAAAAGGCTAAAAGGTCCATGGATCCATGTGTGAGCATGTGTAACTCTTGGGGACATAAGGGTGTTATTTATCAATATTGTTCTTAAATTCTCCGTTTCTGGTATTCTTGAGTCAAAATTTTCAAATACTATGATCTACCACAAGCAGTGCAATCTGATTAAAACCTCAAAACAATGCCAAACTGCATTACCAAACTGAAAAAGAAAACACCTAAGCCTGTAATATAGTACCATGTACTTTATGTGCAGCACCATAAAAATCAAGTGGTAAGAGGCAGGTCCGTGACTCTATTTGCAGAAGGCTAGATGAGAGTCCATTGAAATAATTGAATTTTAAAATCTGAGGAATCTGTTAACTAGCTCATTTTACCATCTTGTAGGTATGCTCTTGAAATTTTAGACCAGTATCTTGACCCGTTCAGGACGGGTATCAGTGCCAAGTGAGGAATACAGAGTAGGCAGCAATGGAAGAGAATATCCCCTTCTTTCCGAGATGCTGCAGAAGGCAACCCCTTTCCAAGAAGATGCTTAGAAAAGCTAAGGAGAGTCAGAGTAATAAAACACATCTCTCAACGCAGAAAGCAACTACAGAGAACCTCTTAGAGGTTACTACATGGGAGAGGGTTGCAGGTACTGCGTTCCATGGAAATGAGTTCATCTACATGCTAAACAGTTTAGTGAGGGCTACTTGCACGTTCCTAGGCTGCAGCAGTGGAAAATGGAGAAAGATGAGGCTTTCTCTGAGTAGGTCTTATGGAAATGAAAGCATTTTCCATGGATTAAGGGCTCTGCAGATCCAGAACATATGTAATTTTCTCTAATACTCCTAGGAAAGAGCCATTCAGATGCGTTAAATTGTATGAAATGCTTATGCGAAGCATTTCTTTGTGTTATATAACCTGAACGCAGGCTGAAGAGGCCTAGTCTATGTGGAAATTCGCATTAGTTTCTTTTCTAAAATATGCAGTTTTTCTTCCTTTGTTGATTAAATTAACGGGGATGGTGTATTGGATTTTCAGATGGAATATGGTTTTCTTCTAGTTGTATTTGACAGTATGGCAGCATAGTTTGAGCATGTTTTCCACGATTTGTTAGCACCCACAATATTTCACTCGGGAAAAAACCCTGACATTGTTTGATGCTTTAAGCATCTGTGTTAATCTACCTTCTGATTTTGAAAAATGGAAGGCAAACAGTAACACATCTCGGCTGTTGAATCAACACAAGATTTGTGGGGTTTTTCTCTCAAAAACTAAAAAACATCACCAAATATACTGAACAAATAACCAAAAGCATCAAATGACCAAGCAACAGAAACGCATTATAAAAAGCTGTATTTCTCACTGGTATCGTAAAATACAGTGGGGACAGAAATCTTATTTTTTAAATAGGGAAACATCAAAAATTAAACTGGCACCCAAAACGTAAGTCACACAGCAATTGTTTACATTAGTTTACATGATTGTTGCTGTGACATTATTCCTAGAACAGTGGTAGTATATTTGTAGTGGCTGTTTGACTGTGTACACAGAGGATCTGCGTGATGAGTTGAGCTGTGCAGTTGAAGGCTGATCGGCCAACACGTCTTCTCATGAGCACTCACTGGCTGATCAAAAGATAAAAGGAGCTCGTTCAGCCCTTTCTCATGTGCGGATGCTGCAAAGCTACGGGGCCTGATCGAAAGCTCACTGAAGTCAGCGCGAAGCCTTCCCCAACTTCTGTAGTCATTGGACGTGCCCTGTTGAAGTCTCTCATCTCATGATCCTTCAGACGTAGAACTTTAATGTTTGTACTGATTTCTAATAGATGCCTAAAGGACACCATTTTTTTCGTAGAAGCTTGTTAGATTATCTATCCAGACACAAATTAAAGATAAATATATATCTGAGCTTCCTGAAGCAAAGCCTATCATTTTTGGGCATGCCTCTCATCACCTCTCTGAGTGTGATTTATAACCCTTGGCTTGCACGTGGAACTAAAAATGCTATGCAATATTGGTTTTATGTTCTTGGGAAATACAGAAAAAATATCACCAGACTTTTTAAATAATTATCTAGACTCAAACAAAATGATACCTTATTATACATAGAATTAAAAAAAAAAAAAAAAAAATCTTTTATTTAGAGATGAATGAAATTTTAAACCATGTGGCCAATACAGAGTAAAGCAGTGCCATTTCATTTTTCAACAAGTTTAATAACTGAGATTGGTTTTGTGTTTTGTGATTGATTATTGTGTGAATCATCTAATGTTTTTAGTTATGACTCATCTGACAAACTCTAAAGTCTGTTATATTTTTATCTTCTGATGAAAGCAATATTAAAGAATTATAATCTTGTGGACTTTAAATAGTCAAGCAAACCTATATTTCTTTTTATAACTTCTTTACTCCAGCTTGTTAGAGAAAAGTCACTTAGTGATTTTTCAGTAGCAGATAGATGTTAATGCAGTGATGGCATATCACTTGGTTCAGTATTATGTACGGCTTAAAGTAGAATTTATGGCTAAAGGTTTATAATTTTATCATTATTTTGCTAGGCTGTATACAACAGCTCAATTTATAATTGTTTACTGAACTCTTGCAATCATGATAGTGATTGATCTCCTGGATCTGTGCAACGTGTTTATTCATATACCGATGTAAAAATGCCTTTGATTATGGCCTTGTATGGATAGATAAGTAGCTACCAACTCATAGTACCTGGAATAGCATGGGGACATACACAAAAATCACAAATAACAATCTAAAATACTTGAGGCGCATGCTGGGCAAGATTGACTATCTCAAGCTGTGGGCATTAAATGAAGAGAGATCTTTGTGCTAGATAAGCATGACTGCCTGGTGTTCATCAGTACAGAAGGGTTAGCAGCTGAGATTACAGGAACATCATTCTCCTTTAAATCTTCTTGGGCACAGTTTGGGCTATTTGCAAACTGATGTCAGATATACCCAATATACATGCAAAGAGTATTCATAGCAGAGCCAAAAGTACATTCTAACAAATCAAATGTGTATTGTTTAAACAAAACAGAGGAAAATGAAAAAAATGCAAAATTGTGAAGACAATGTATTTTTTCTTGGGTTTTGGAAGAAGCATAATCATTAATTGTACAGCACATCCTGCACAAAATAAGCAACGCAGAAATGGAATTACGAGACATAATTATTACCAGTTAT
Organism: Phoenicopterus ruber ruber; assembly: GCA_009819775.1. Classification (NCBI taxonomy): domain Eukaryota; kingdom Metazoa; phylum Chordata; class Aves; order Phoenicopteriformes; family Phoenicopteridae; genus Phoenicopterus; species Phoenicopterus ruber. The sequence goes on from CM020227.1 coordinate 14,449,507, forward strand.
TTAGCTATGCTATATCTTACTATCAAATGATGTGTGTACAAGCCATGCATGCTCTCTAGTAAGATGCAGTGATTTTTTTCAAACTTGTTTTCTAATAAAATAAATTATATAAGCTATAAATTGAATGCATTAGAGGAATATGTTTGGAGGCCTCATCCTGCTTGACAGCCTATGCAGACAGGGCCATACACACAGATGTGTGTGCATGCACATATGTAAAAAATGCGTTTCTTTCTTTTAATGCGCAGTGTCAGAAATAAATGGGTCTCAAGTTCCTAACTAAATAATACCTTGTCTAAATGAGAAATTTAATTTTCTGATCTGTATTTCTAAAAACCCATTAGCAAAAGACATTGATACATTAAAAAGTTTATGAGGTCTGTCTGACTCACCATTTAGGCCTTTTTTCCCCCTGAATTCTTTTGCACTGTAATTTTTGGAGACTAGGGTGGAACTATAAATAGAGTCTATAGTTGCGAATCTACATTGGTCAGCACACCCTCTGCATGCAGCATTTTTCAATTAATGTCCTTATGAATACTATTCTCTGATAATCTACTTCAGTATTGTAAAAACCACCCAGCCGGGGCTTGATCCTTGATTGGGTCAAATCTGTAACCCAAGGCAACCAAAAGGCTGTCTCAGTGCCGCTGGAGATTTCCCGGGCTTGAGAGAACCCTTCAGAACACAAAAGCTGTGACTGGTCCAGCCATGCCTGGTCTTCACTACATCACAGTGGAGCTGAAGAAATGGGATGATGGCCAGAATGCTGCTGCATCCTTACTTATCACAACAGTTTTTAAAACTGAAGATTCTGAGGACTGTATCAGGGTAAGATGGTCGCAAAGCTCAGTGATGGAAATGTCTAATTGTCCATACTCAGTACATGCAAACCACTTCCTTAGATTTTATAAAAGAAGGTAGCTCCCCTCATCAAAGTCCTAATAAAAACAGACCTAGCTTTAAAAGGTCTCTGAAAACTGGAGAAAAATAGACTTCTATTCTACTGCAGTATAAATGAAATTAGACTCAATTCTGTTGTCTTTTATGGGTAGGCAGGTGCTTATTCTGTGGCCTGAGTCTGGGCACTTGGGTTTGACTGAAGATGAGGATTTTCATCTTCATGATGAAAAAGAGTTAAAACGTGGAATGCTATCAAGGCCAGACTCCATCGGCAGAATAATGAGAAGAGCTTTCCTTCACTCTGGTGTAGGAATGAGACTTTTTTTGAGGTGAACAGGAAAAGGAGGTAACCAAGCCCAAAGTATGGGTTCCTCCTTAATATACCAGGCACATCAGTCCTGTATTTGAAAGTACCACCCTGGGCACCACTTGGAATAGGTGATTCAAGCTGGTGATTTATCGGTGTAGCTAGTGCACTTACAAGAAGCTCTATGTGCACATCTGAAATTTAAAAAACAAAATTCCCCCAAACCCTGCATAGCACTGTTTATAAGATTGTAGTATTTCTGAAGTGCAGTTTGGTTTTTACTGTAATCCTGTTCCCAATTCAAAATTTCCTCTTCTCTCCAGGTTCCAATGCTTCAAGTATAACCCCACTGGTATAGCCAAAGAAAGATTTTTGAATCGCTCACTTTGAGGACATAGTTTCTGTATCAGTTGCTTTGTGTAGAATTTTTTTAACCTCAGTGTTTTTGCCTTTGTTTTAACCTTTCTCAAGTAAACATGTTTTGTTACATTATTATATTTCTACAAGGAAGACATTTGTTACTGGAAAAAACAGCTTTAGATACCAGCTGCTTTGAGCTGTCCATTCTTCATTGTGTAAAAGCTTTGTTTCCTTGCCACAAGATACACACTTTTGTTAAGTTATATGCTTCTCACACACTTGTCTTCTCACTGTGCTGGTATTGTGGCATTAGTTTTCCTTTTTTTGGAGTCATTAAGAACAATTTTTTTCTTTCCTTCAATCCTGCTCACCCTTCATATTTTCAGTTAGGAATCAAATTTTGCTTTGTTTCATTAGCAAAATGACACTAAAATTGAAAGGCGTTTTGGACAAAAACTTTGTTCAGACTATGTGGAATATCCTTTATTATAAACCTCCTCTTCTCTTTCACTGTCTCTCTTGTTTCTTCCTGAACTCCCAGCTCCTGCAGATAGCAATATGCTGTTTGTGTGCCTATTAAGTCTCTAATACTTCCCAGGTGAGAAGAAAAGTGAAGGAAATTGCAGGTCTGTTAAAGGTAGCTGAGAAGGAAGAGAGTCTGTTGGAAGCTGTGTGGGAAAAGCGCATGTAGGGCTTGAGAAAACGGGGTCAAAAGATGGAAAGAAGTTTCTTCTTTCATACTTACTGCGTAGATGTGCCCAAGCTATTGAGTAAATAGGACATTGATAAATTCTTTTGAATTGCAAAAGGCTTTTTGGAGTTCAGTTTCTGAAGTTCACAGTTCAAGATTTTTCATGCACCCTAATACAAATGTCCAGCTTAAACTTATAATATACCTGCTTATGTGGATTTCGTGAACTCAGCTGCAATGTTTCCTAGAACAATGATTCAGTTAGCAGGAGTGCACGTACCCCTTCAGATGCTTAGAAAACAAATCAGCTAGCTTATTTTTAAATGATAAATGGGTTAACTTACCAAGCGATGAGCAGAATTTTAACAAACTTCAGATTCTGTAAGCCCACAGTAGATAAAGAAACCTTTTTTTAGGTTTTGCAGATTTGTTATCACAGATGTTCTTAACCTAAATATAAGGATATGCAAAAACAAACACTGTTTAAAATATGTATAAACTTCCTTTATTTATGTCTGACACTGATTTCATTCTGACACCAGGTTTCAAGCAGCTGTAAATGCTAACTCCAGACCTCACTGTACTCCCCTGCTGCTCTGCCATGACTTTCATGGCAGCAGGATAACTAAGGCCTGCTTTTTTGGTTTGCATCTAACATTTTGTGAAGAGAGATGGCAACTGTACTTAGAAAGATTTCCCACTAGTTAATCTGATACTGTCCACATTGAATTTACATTGGCTTCAACATGCCATTCATGAAGTTACCATCTAGCCTAAGGCTGCATAGATGAAGAGTCACTAACCAGTAGAAATAGTCTGCAAAGGCAGAAATTTGCAGTAGCATATCCTCTTTCCCTTGACTGTATGGTAGGAATGGCAAGGTCTGACTTGGGCAGCCTATGAAAATCTCCCCTCTAGCGTGCTGTGAGTGCACACGTGAGCACTGGTTGAAATTCGGTGGAGTAGTTCTGCAGATGTTCTGGGGTACGCTTCCTCCCTGCACACCTCTCTTTTATGAGACCCACTGTCATTTCTCGTGCAAGTAGTCTGTGCAATTGTTCTCCTGAAATGATGGCAGGGTAGTTTGGAACTGCCTGAATGTAAACTGTAATGGCTAAAGGGAATATACCAAATGTTGTCATTTGTCAGCATCACGTACTGATTTTGGTTTGATTACTCCTTATTTTCTGTATCTAACATAAAAAGTAGGACTCATCTCATCTGACTTGTAGATGGTTGTAGGTAGGTTTCTAGTCTGAGCAAGTTGTTAAGAACCCTTTGGTATACAGAGAGGCATCTCCAGCTATCAGCCTGTCCCAGTTAGAGGGGCTTCTTTTTGTTGGCATTAAATGAACTCTTACTATAGACAGCCTGTTAGATACTCCATTTTAAAATGGCTTAAGGTAGGTGAAATTAATTCCACAGTGGTTACTAATGTAATCAGACTTGGGACTTAGCCAGAGGCGCAAACATAGATTTCAGCAGGAGTTTTGCTTTGATTTTGTTTGCAGATAAGGACCGTCTAGCTATAGATCCTATAGGAAGATGAACAAATGAGAGAAAAATAATAGCAGAATCTGATTAGTTTACACTGAGATTTCAATGCAGAAAGAAGGGAGGAAACAAGCCGCTCACCGGATCAGATGTTACTACACTCATTTGTTAACATGCGTCCTTGAATGGAATTAATGAAACCTTTCATTATAGATCAATATGCTCTTTGACTAGAGAATATTATGGGTACCTATTGTATATGCTTAATTGGATTGAAATTGCTTTCACATTTCCTTTATATTCAAAAAAATCTGATCTCAGCAGTTTAAAAAAGGAATTATAAAAGTCATCGCCTCCACCGTGCTGCTAAAGCCAGCAAGAGAAGGGAAAAAGGGAAGAAATCCTCAGCCAACTGCCCAGCTCTGGGCTTCAGCTTAGTGGCAATTTTGGCAGAGATGCACTAAGTAGTACTCACTACAGTGTATCCATAAAGAAAACAAATGGTAGTTCTCATACTATCATCACAGGAGAATGATGGTGTCCATTGAAGGCAGTAGGTTTGGACTGTGACTATATGGAACTATTTTGAGACATATTTCCCTTCCTCTCATATTTTCTGTCCAAAACCAATTTCTTGACAAGATTATTCCAAATTAATGTACATCACCCTCCTTCCTCAGCTACGTCTCCCCAAAAACATTCTCAAGTGATGCTTTACATGTTTTATTTCTCAACGGCAATTTATTACTCCTTGAATTTTCTATCAAAAAACACTCCTAAAACTGGTTTTCTCAGCACCACGGCCCTATTCCTATCAAAATAAAGCTATTAGTACTTCAATACCAATTAGTTAGCTGTCTTGTTACCTCATGCTTTCGGCTCAGCCCAGGCTCAGCTGTTTTCCCCCGTCTGTCCCAAGCTCTAAGTTTTCCACAGCAGGCTGCTCCCCTCGTTACTCGCCTGCGCCGCGCTCAACCGGCTGCGTCCCAGAGCGTGGTCCTGGGTGCTGCGTCCGTGCTCCAGGCCGCCTCGCCCTGCGTTCGCCTCAGAGCCCTCCCGCCTGCACCCTTCCGCCTCACGGTAGATGCAGGCCTTTCCCTGGTGCGTTTGTGAATCAAACTCTGAACTCTCAACATCTCTCTGAAGCAAATTTTAGCTTTAATTCTCCAAGGCCCCCAGCTCTGCAGCCAGGAGGTTCCTGCTCTTTCCCTGGGGCTGACATCAGGCAGGACTTGCTACTCTGCTGTGCGAAGTTCGGTGTCCCTCGGCCTCCTTAGGATGCATTGTTTATCAGCTTTCCTCCTTCCAAATTCTTTGTTTGTACAGTGGCAGCTTTTGTGCCAATTTTTTTTTTTTTTTTTTTTTTTGCCTGGAGTTATTGGCAGAGCTAATTAACCACAGAATATAAAAGCCTTGTTCTTCGGGCCGAGTGGTGTGGTCACAGAGCAGCGTGAGTGCTGCCTTGTGGCGTGGGGGATGAGCGGTCGGATGGGTTGCCTGAGGACGGGCAGATTATCTTCACAAAGAGGTACCTAGTTATTTCAAACAGCGAATGCAATCCTTATTCTTGAGGGGCTGCGCATTGCATCCTTCCTTGCTCTGCTCTGCGCGGCTCCGCAGCTACACAGATGGCACCGACTATGCTGACAGCCACCTCAGAGCGCACAGGTCTTGGCCACTGTGAGGAAAGCTGATGGGTGAGAGGGGACTCGCAGGCTCACGTGTGCCTGTGCGGGCCTGACAGGAGGGGACTGCGTGCTGCCTCTGGGTTTGGATGGGTACAGTGACTCCGGGCGCTTCTCCCTGGGCTCATAGAGCTCAGCCCCACCTGGGAGTCGTGCCTGGGGTTTTCGCTTTAGGTAATGAAAAGAGAGAGAGGGAGAGCGGCAGTCCCTGGGTCAGGTGTGTTTGAGAAGGAAAGGGTCACCCCCTCCACCTCCAGCGGGAGGGCAGCCTGCCTGGGCAGAGGGGCCTGGCCTCGGCCTCTGGCCATGAGCTACAACAGACCAAGATTTTCCAAATCCAGAAATGCTTGGGGAACTTTTTCATTTTTTTTTTCCTGGACAAATGTCTGATCATGACAGGAAACATGACTGGATTCAGTATAAAATGCTCCTGCTGTTTGTCCGGCTCAGACGATTTCTCTGTGTGTGCATGAGGTAGGGGTAGCCCCCCAAGCAGGAGATCTCCCCCAGCAGTGGCCACAGCTGGCCGTGCCCGGGGCTCTGGCGTGGGTTTCAGCCCACCCGCGGCGACGACGCTGTGGGGTGGTCCCAGGCTGCCTGCAGAGGAGTGGTGACAGGGAAGGGACAGGACATCCCTCCCCGCAGCCCTCCAGCACAGCAGGATGGGTGTCCCCGTCCCCTTCACAGACATGTGTGTGGGTGCCTGTGTGGCTGAGGGGGTGCAGAGCCGACCTGCGGGGTGGGGACAGCGTACCCTACCCATCCCCGGGGCTGGCTGGGCAGAGGGAGAGAGTGCCTTGGGCTCCTCACCTCCTCGCTTTGCCCTTCCAACCCTGACTTCTCCCCTGTAGGCATCAGAGGGCACTCAGGACGCGGAGCCCTGCCAGGAGGGCAGGCTCTGGGGTCTGCTTTCTTCTTGGGGTGGGGGGAAGGGAGAAGAAAATAGAGAAGAAGCAACAGCCTCCAGCTTTTCCCTTCCTCTAATCTTGCTTCACTCCCCCTTGCTCCCTCTCCCTCCCTCTCCCCTTTCCTCTCCCCTTTCCCCTCCCTCCCTCTTTCTAATTCCTGCCACTAGCTCGGAGCCTCATTCAGCAGCCGCTGCCAGTGGAGTGTAATAGGCTGAAGATGCTGCTGTGTCTGCTCAGTGTCTAGTTGTGAATGGGACTTGCCTCCTCTCCCTCCTCCGGAGGTGGCCAAGGGAAGCAGCCAGCCCCGCTGGACCCACAGGTAAGCGGCGGCCGCAGCCGCGTGCCCCGGGGAGCCCCGGGGAGCCCCCGAAAGCGGCGGGGAGCGGCGGGCGCGCCGGCGCCGGGGTTGCCTTGGGTGAGCAGGGCGGCGGGGTGCCGGGCGCGCTGCTGCCGGGCGAGGAGCCGGCTGGGGAAAGGGGAAAGGGAAGGAGCGGGGTGGCTGGGGGAGCCGTCGCCTCCTGTAGCTCGGAGCGAGCGGGAGGATGCGTGCGTGTGCACCAGAAACTTGACAGCAGCAGCGGGGCCGGGGCGTGTGGCGGGGGACGGGGGGGACAGGCAGGTGTGCGGCGGGCAGGGCGCCGGGAGCGGGGCGCTGGCGAGCGGGGCCGGGGCCGGGCAACGCCGGGCGGGGTGCGCGGCTCTGCCGCAGCTCCCCGCGGAGGCGGCCGGCGGGCTCCCCGGAGGGGCGAGGTGGTCTCTCCAAAGGGAGAAAGGAGACGCTGTGGCAAGCGGTATTTTTTTTTTTCTTCAGCTCTTGCTCGGGGGGGCCGGGGAGGGGGGAGGGCGAGCATTTGTCCGTTTTAAAATGTTCCTCCGGATAAGCAGATATTGAAAGCCCCGAACTGAAAATCTTTTACTTGAGCTGTAGCTCCCGGGCATGAAATGGATATGCAGAAATTATGAGTGCATGAAATGAAGGATACTCTATCCAGAATAAAACCGGGAAAGACTTTGATTTATATCTTTTTTTTTTTTTTTTTTTTTTTTTAATGTATTTTGCTTGCTGGCTTTCAAATGTATTACTATTCACAAGGTACCAAAATGGTATCTGTCTCTAATATGGGCTAGTCCAAAAAACATTAGACTCTTGGGTGATACGGGCATAAGCACATCCCTAAGAAAGGTAAAATAGATCAGGCTGCAGGTCCCCATAAATACCATTAACTTTTAGAATAAAAGTGCTTCCTGTGCAGTCCTTCGGGAGCACATATAGCAGTCTGACATCATGATACAAATGCCTTTACCTTCTATAGAAGTCCCCCTCTATTGTCTACTCTTTTAAATATTCATTTGGTGAGGAGAGAACCAGTATGTGCTAGGAGATCTTCTTTGTACCATTGCTACAAAGGACAGTGTGGCTGTGTAACACAGTATTTACCTACCAAGATATCTGTCACAAAGGAACCTCTTTAGCAAATGAGGTCACTAATTCAGAAATTGGCCCTTTATAAGGAGAATGCTCATTTCTTTTTCGCCTTCCAATGACTAGTAACTCCCTGGGAAAGACTTTCTTCCTGTTGATTTGTGATGGTGATACAATAAGAATTTCACAGATTCTGCAGCCCTCTATTAAGAAATTAAATATTTTTAATTATTTAATAATGGAACTGTTGAATGAGAAAAGCACTAAGGTTCAGAAGCAGGGAAGCACGCACTCAGACGTTACTGAATGTCCATCTCCTTTCCCCCTCCCTTGCTCTTATGCTTGCTTCAATGTTTCCCAAGTCTGTGTGATTCTCCAGGTAAATACTTTGTTTTCTTTTTCTACACCAGCTAATGTATACCAATAAATAAATTTGCTTTCAAATTTAGAAGTTCTGCAATAATTAATCTGACATCTGCCTCAGTTAGGTCTATCCACTGAGATTTGGAACACAAATCAATGATTGTACTCAATCCTTCAGATGATTTTATATGGAGAGATACACAGAAGTATATGGAAGTGGAATTGCAGATGTTTGCTTATGAGCAGCATTTTCATAGCAGAGCGGCACGATTCATGTTGCTGGGGAGATGGGCAGTAAGAACAGTAGGGAGACCGAGAGCAGAAGGTCTGGTTTGAGCTTCATACCTTAACACACAAAACATTTTTCTAGCCTATTTCTTAGTCTACTACTCTCTGGAAAACAAGTTTCTGACTGTCCTTCTAAAGCAGTTCTCCTTCCTCTTGCAAGAGAACAACAAAATAAAGTTACAGAACTAAGAACAGGATCTTCAATAAAAGAATTTGAAATTCTTTAGGAAAATTACCTAAAGACGTCTTTCTCCTGCAGGCTCTTGTTCTTTGGCCCTGGAATAGGATATTTTTTTTTTTTTTTCACCTCAGCCTTGCACTAGAGCATCAGAGAATGAGCATGGACAGAGAATGCTATTTATAGACTTCTCTACATCAGCTTTAACTTTGCTAAAAATTTTAAGTGTTACCTGTCCAAAAAAATCACTAAGAACTAGATTATTTCATTATCAGAAATGCTGCTACAATTGGGTATCTCAAGAGATGAGATAAGTCATTACGATTTATCATCAGCAGTTTCAGAAGGAAATATGTATGGAAATGGTTGATTGAGAGACAGGACAGCCAAATTATTTTTTCTTTTGTGTAACAATATGCAATCTACAAAGATTAGAATGATTTCTGTGATTTATCTGATAAAATGCTTTAAAATATATCATGTGATTCCAGCTTCAATTAATATGCTATTCTGACAATATTTGACATACTTAATTTAGTGTAAGAAACATATGTGAAGTTCAGAGTTCCAGTAGACTGAGACTAACATTTTTGTTTTCTGCGAATGCTGTAACTAAACAAAGAATAACTTCAGAAACAAATGTTTTGTTGCTGAGATTTCCACAATCTTCTTAGAAGCTATTTCTAGCTCAGACATCATAGAAGTTTAAAGTAATTTCAAACTTAAAACTAGTGTCTCCTCTTTTTGGTGAACCCCTTAAACCAATTTTGAATCCATTTTGTGAGCTGCATGTTTAGCGAAATATCTTCCGTGTGTGAGAAAGAGAGGTCTCATCTGGAATCAATTAATTTGAAACAGTTTAGCAACATACTTTCTAGACTTTTTTTTCATCTCTGAGTTTTTCTACTAGCATTTTAAGCTGAAAATCTGTGTATAATTTCCTATGCTATACCCCCTTTTTTTTAAAAAAAAATGGCACTTCAGTTTTCATTGTCCCTTTGTTGGGGCCAACCCAAAGCTTAGGGAAATAAACGGAAAGATGGGCATTGATTTAAATGTAGTTTGGGTCGGGCACTTCGTCCGTATGAATTAAGAGGACTCACTTTACACTTAAGTAGGGTCATTTTATGTCTTTCATATATATTTTACTTTATCTCTTATCAGTTAAGGAACATTGTAGTCATATACTTCTAAAACTCTTTTATAGTATTTTAGGAGAAAATGTAGTCCTGTGTTTGGGTTTTGATGCTGAAGACTAGCATACTCTTAGACTGTGAAATTATTGATTCATTTAAGTGCAAGCCTGCGTAGGCCGAATTATTAAAGCCATTAATTTTCTTTTCCCGTGTAAGCAAGGACTTTAAAGCCATTTACATATTACCGAAGGGCAGCAGATCTGCACACGATGCTCCCAGAGGAGAGGTTTCACTCGAGGAGCCGGGGTTTGCGGGAGCCGCTCTCCCGGTGCCGAGCCTTGCTCTCGCCCCGCCTTGCGCAACAGGTCGGAGGGCGGGCGGCGGGGGCACGGCCTCGGCAGGGGCTCCGCAGCCGGGCCTCGGCAGGGGCTCCGCGGCAGGGGCTCTGCGGCAGGGGCTCTGCGGCAGGGGCTCCGCGGCAGGGGCTCCGCGGCCGGGCCTCGGCAGCGCGGGGCCGGGCCGGGCCGGGCCGGGCCGGGCCGGGCGGCCGGGGCTGGCGGCGGGCGGGCACTAGAGGGCACTGATGCTCTTCGCCGCCTCGCCTCGCCTCGCCTCGCCGGGCCGCGGCTTCCAGGGCGCTATGAAAAGCCGTTTTGTTACCACCAGCATCGCTGGCCCTCCCTGGGGAGACGGGACTCAGTCTCGCTGTGGTTCGGGCTAATGCGCAGGCAGTTTGTCAGGATTAACATCTTTCTCGTCAGTGGATCGCGTTACCTTCGGCGTCCTGTTACCACCTTGGCGCTCGCTACAAAGTTTTGGAATCGTGTAACTTCAGATTGTCTGAAGAGTGCCACAGCTGGAGTCTAGGTGTAAAATAAACAGCTCAGTCCTCTCAGCGGCAGTGCTTTTTAAGGGGTTTGCTATCTCTTTCTTCCTTTTTCAAAGATAGTGTCAGTTCCTGCTATGCCGAGAGAAAGCGTTTAAAGACAGAAAAAACGATACGGTGAAACAAAAAATATTTCTTTCAAAAATATTGTCGTACTTGAGAGCTCTTATAAAGATATCCTTGATAGAAGAAAGACATATTGGGCCAAATTGGTCTAATTTTACCCATACACATCTAGGTCAGTGAAGCTTACATCTGAAGAACTGAGAAAAGTACTTTGGTCCAAATCGTTTCCGTATACCCTGTAGCACCTTGGAATATAAAAGAAATTGTTACAACCCATCATTGCAAATGCTGACCAAAAAGGATATACACGACAGTATGGATTTTAAACGGTTGCAGGCTTGGAAAGAGTCTTGTTTCCACCTGCCCTGTTAGGATGTTCTTCCCTAGACACCCACTTTGGGGTATTGCTAAAGGCAGGACGCTGGGCTGCACAGATCTTTGATTTGACTCATAGACCAATTGAATTCCTGTGTATAAGAAATATATACTGTAAGTCACGGAGTGCAGAATTTTGTAATCATGTATTATATCCACTCGGGCAGATACGCAGCCAGAGAAGCTAATGTGTCTAGTAGAAATTGTTGTCTGCAACTTTGATGCCAAAAATGGGCAACACGATGCTATAATAGTTGTACAGTTTTCTATCAATCACCTGATTTAGGATATTAATTAAGAATTAGAGTAACAACTCTTGGTGAGAGAGTTAGTAACTACTGCACTGGAAAACGAGCACCACTTTGCTGAGCAGCACTGTGCTGCAAAGAGCAGTCTGAGACCCGTTAACTGCCCATCCTCTGTGCTCCAAGGCAGGGAACATCCCTTAAGCTGTTAGATGCACTCAAGGTGGGTGGAAAAGTTAGAGCTGCCAGTCATGTTCAAGGCCCTCCAGAGAACATTACGCATGGCTGGGACGTTAGCAGTGCCTTGCAAGCCAGCAGGAATTCAGAGACAAATATCTGGAGCAGCCAGCCCTGCTGCTGAGCGGTGCCCTTGGGGAAGGTGACATTATGGTTAATTTTGCCTGACAAAGGCATAAGGCCTTCTTCCATAACTGCTTGGGTGGTGCGGTGGCTTTCAGGCATCCCAGTCCCACTGAGCTCTGCTGGCTCCACGAACCATAATTTAGCTCTTCAATTTTAAAGTGCTGGCTTAAGCAAATTCTAAGGGGTTTTTGTGTTTTTTCTCCAAAGTTTGGCAATGAGTAAGAGGCCTCTCCCTTCTGAATCAGCAAGAGTTCATCAGAATTCTTAATTGTAATGCAATGGCAGGCAGAGTTGGAGTAGTAGAAATCAATGTAAATGGATTAAAAGAAAAGGACCAAGTAACTGAATGTAAAATAGGAGCCAGGATTTTCCAGTGTGATTGGTGAATAACGCAGCAATAGGTTTCCAAATATAATTCGTTATTATAATGATGATTTAATAGTTCATCAACAGATAGACTGTAGCCACATTGTAGATAAACTAACATAAAATGCAATTGTGGATCATGAAGTATTATAAAGTAGACAAAATTGAACCGAACTTTGATACATGAATGAAAGCTGTAGGAAGTACCTATCTAGACAGTAATTACACTTAAGCTTTCATTTAATTATGTTGGTAGGGTCTGACACTGTTCCAATGAACTCCCAGTTATGCTGTGGAGACACAGGCCCACACAGGCGAAGACTGGAGTGATGAGCAGAAGGAATTCTATTCAATAACCCTTTAAAACACAATTCACTGAACTTCCATGTTTGTGAGCTTCACAGCACCAAGCACTTAGCCCCGTTATCTTTGCACAGTGCAGCTAGTGCAGGTTGTCTCGCCCTGCCAGCGTGCATCAGTACTGCCCCACCGCCTGAAAACGGCCTGGCTGGGATGGCTGCGCACGTTTGTTCCTCGCTTCTATCCTCACACTAGCAAGTGGGATAGAGATTAAATTTATGGTGTACACTCTTGCAGCCACCATTTCTTTTCATGTGAGCTCCTAATCGCAGAGAGTCTATGCTAGCTTGGTAAGCTAAAAAGTTCCTTAACTTGATGTCAGTCCCGTGGAAGAGCTGCTGCTTCTGCAGGGCATTTCAGTACTCTTCATTTTATGCAGTGCCATCATCAGATATTCCATGTGAAAGTATTACATTTAAGGTTAAACTGGTGCCATAGAAACTCTGGTTCAACATGATTTTTATCCCAGTGAGGCTGCTGATATATATTTTTAAATAAAATAAAACTTCAGAAACATATTAATTGGTCTCAGTGGTTAAGTTAAATAGTTAAATACATGCATACATATCATTCTGCCAAGGATAAGTCATTAGTTCAGTATAAACCAGAAATGATAGCTCTATTTGAATGAAGAGACTAAACCCTATTTCCATTAATGCTAACTGTTTTATTAATACATGCATGTGTCGGCATTAAGTCATAAATTTAAATGGCCTGTCCCTTCTTGATTTAAAGTAATTATCTCAAAGATCTTGGCTGCTGAATGAATAACTGCGTTACTCCTTTCATCAACTTTTTTTTTTTTTTTTTTGGTGTATGTAGACATTGTAAGGCAAACAAAAGAAAGAGAGTTTGTGCAAAGTTGGCTGACATTTGAACCAAAAATAAATGTATTTTCATTACCAGAGCAGAATACCTTTGACTATACCAGCCCCCAGACAAGGATTCTCAGACCTTTTTGTAGTCATGTAACATTATGTACCCGCCTACATCTTATCTCTACTTTACGCACGTTTATGTATATTTTCATTTATATAGTTAAAATGAATTTTTGTTTGTTACTGGAAAATTTTAATTGAAGCGACAGGTTAAAAATGCAACCTTTAAATTGTTTGAGAAAATTGACATTCAAAAAGTTTGTACCTAATTTTTGGAAATAATAATTTAATTTTATCTGAGAGAAATCCTGAGGTAAATACTGGACTTTGAATAATGTTTACAAAATAAAAACCTGATATCATTAGCACTAGAAAACACATTTGAGATGTTAGGATTAAATCTTGTCCTTTTCAGAGCAGTGCTTCTGACAGGCAGTCCTTCCTTTCAGCAGACTTGACCGCATATTGATGTAGTTAGGTATTTCTAAGTATCACTCAGTTCATTTTAGATCACCATTTAAGACAAGATTTTAGTGCGTTTCTTCATTACGAGGTACTTTCTGGTCAGGGTAGAAATGATTGTAAGCTTTTTCTGAGGAATGGCCAATATTAAACCAGTTGAATGCTGCCAGGTTAATTCAGTATGTACAGCGCAGTGATCAAAACTTCCCATTTCATATTGCATGTAGCCATCACTATTTAACCACAGAGATTACCAAACTGATGTAACTGAAGAATCACTCAAATATTTATCCAATGCACACAGTGAACAGATATTTTTGAAGATAACATCTCCTTCCCGTTCTCTTTCAGCATATTTTTCTTGCAATTGAAATTCCAGTGAAGATCTTTGGTATTTCACATTAGTGAAAGTTACTGTTCATTCACAGTTTCAAACCCAATTTCTCCAGACATAAGAGGTTCCAAAATTTTGAAAAGCAGTTGAATAATAGTTTTTCTCGGGGCTCTGATTCAAATAGAAAACTTTGTCCGCCACCGATAGTTGCCTTTTTATTTGTTACCATTCCAGTTATAGCTGGTATAGCTCAGAGAATACGGCTGATTAGTATGCGTTTCAATTCTTTTTAGCATGGTGGCAATTTACATAGCATTTCTTTTTCCTAAAGCAAGAATAAAACATAGCAGGCATTGGCATTTACATACAAAAGGGCTGATTAGGTAGCAGTACAAGTGACTGCAGGTCAGACTTAGGATGGTCATTATAGTTCTTTCTGTCCTTAAAATTGTGAATTTTGCAATATTTATATGAAAAACAATTATGTTCGTAAACTATTAATATGTAGCCATGTTTCAAGTACTAAATTTAACAATCCCCTTCGAGGTCTCTAGTGTATGGTTTTCTATGGTGCAGTCTTTGGCTGTACCCTTGTAGTGAAGCTAGTTTAAGATGATCCCTTCCTCAATGATTCCCAGTCCTGTACTGCAGTTCACAGTCCACTGATCTGTACAAACAAAGTTGATTTCGAGACTTCAGAGCTAATTTGGGTATCTGCATGATCTGGTTAAAATAAAACAGGTACAATATGTACATGATTACTGTCTCTACAACCTTGGTAAGATTGAGCCTGTGCTCCTAGGCATAGTTCTTGTTTTCTCAGGTTCCTGCATCATCACCTTGAGTTCATTGAACTTGCTTATGTTTAGATGGTATTTCTTGTGCCTCAGCTTATTAGCTTCTGCTCCCCCTCTACAGCACGAAATCTAATATTCAGTGAACTTTTCACCTTCAAATTTTCCCACTTTTCAATGCAAACTTTGCTCTGCCTTCCCATAACCTCCCTTTTGTCAGGTATAGTGGACTCTTCTAGCCTTCCTTTTTATTTTCATATTTCTGCTTTACTCAACCATTGCCATTTATCCTCAAATGTGGAGACATTCTTCTTTGACTGATTGGGTCAGGCTAATCCAACGCTTGCCTCCTCCTTTGGCTGTTACTTCTACCTGAATTAAACAAAGGCTTCCCATTCCTAGGCTGCAGTGTAATCATACCCCTCGCTACAATCTTGTAGTTAGTAATGTCCAGTTACCTTCTGCACACATTACTTAGTTTTTTGGATCCATAAGCAGAAGTCTTACTGTCTTTGTATTTGGCTAGGTATATGCCAAAATACTGGGAGCAGTTATATATGATAAAAACTGGTTCTCTCAGTATGTTCAATGACTTCCTATATATTTACTTCATAACAAAGGAAACTCCACATTTAAATAAGGTGACATTGGTGTGATCTGAGAAATACTCAAGTGATCTCATGAAAAAGGAAATGAAAACCAGCCTTACTGCCTCACTAGACTGTTTATATACAATATGCAGATGTCATACATGACTAGGACACAATGAACTCCATTGAAAAAGGAAACACAAAGATTTACTCCATGCTGCAGCGATGTGCTGTGATTCGATAGCATCACAAATTAGTAAGTGGCTGCTGGCCTGGGTTTTAAAGGAGCAGTCAAAACACATGATGAAAATCAAAAGTCAAATTACAAAAGTGTAATTTTTTTTGAACGGCATTGAGTTGACATTGAATGCCACCTTGTTGTCACCTTCAGTATGTATCTGCACATTTAGAAGGCTAGGGAAGTGTCCACCTTATTTAATATATGCTCAGAATTTTGTTATTGTTGTTAGTGGACTTTTTTTAATGACTTCTATGAGCAGACAAGTTTGTTTATCTGACGTTTACACTTTACTGGTTAAAATTCTGTTTGGTCAACCTGATATAAAACAGAGAAACCTTATTGGAGTCTATGGGGTTATTCAATCGACATTGATATTATTGAACAATATCCTTGATACGGAAATTTAAAGTAGTTTTGATAATTACATTAACTCATGTTTTTAAACAGAGTTTACACGGAGGTGTACATTTCAGGGCTAAGCCAGTTTTTAGTCCTACTAGCGTTAGGAATGCTATCAATACGCCATCATATGTAAGAGCTTGCACTAATATTTGTTTAATTATCCCATCAAATTGAACAAGAAATGAGTTTGACTGAAGTAATCAAGTCTATAGAGAAAGTGCCAGCTCTGATACATACCAAGATTTGACAGTTGCTCGTTGTCATGACCTTGGCTTTTTTTTTATGATGAGCTAGAGGTCAGAAAGTATGCTAGCTGCAATTACTGCCTTCATAAGATTCTGTAGGCCACCCTCTGCAGGAGACTTGAACCAGATTGTCTATATGTATCAGATTACTGATGAACTGGGTACAAATCTGTATTTTGTTCTCATAGCTGTTAAATCCCATTTCTGACTATCACTAAATACAGTCTGTGGAACAACTTAGCCTTTATGACATTTCCCCTCAAAAATGAATGACTAGCAAGTTATTTCTTGAAAGCTGTACATAATGTCAGAGCTTCCAAAAATGGGACTTTTAACTTTTATTTATGTTTTGCAAAAAATTTACAGAAGGTCATTGATACTTTATTAAGAAAAGAAAGTAATGTAAATGAATTTAATAATGTGTACAAAAGACTTTTCCATTGGTATTAAATCATTTTGCCTACTGGAGGAGAGAAGAAGAATGTTTTTGCCTAGAGGTATACCCCATCTGGAAATTAAATCCATTTTTACTAGAAATGAAATCATTCAAAATAAACTGCAGAAAAGCTTGTGTTTTAACTGTTTCCATGTGCTTAAAAGTAGACTATATTTAACCCATAAATGCCTTGGGCAGTTTATTACTTTGAGTTAATGAATGATAATTGCTTCTTGAATTTGAGATCAGCAGCTCCTCCTTTCATGCTTTTCAATAATGTTGCAAGGAGTATTTTGAGTCACTTGGATATGATGATTTCCTGTTTCACGTTAGTTATATATGCAGCTCCTGTGACTTAACGGAAAAAACATAAAATCGTATACACATTAACTTCCTTTCTCATTCTTACCAAGTGATTATATGTATTTTCCCTTTGGGCTTTATAAAAGGCCCCAAGTTTTATTTTCCAACAGATTAGAAACATACCAACTTTTTAATAACATATCAAGTGTTTTAAATGTAAAGACATGATTTTCTATCTGCATCCTCATGCCCCCAAATAATTTGTCTGTTATCTATAGTAAGCCAAGCATATTCATTATGCTTTCTTAAGCCTGTGTCCTTATGAATTGAGATGTCAGTCGGAATGACATGAATCCTTTCCGCAGCTGTGCCTTGAAGGACAGATGCCTTTCTGCCATGAATGATACCAAAAAAAGTCCTGTTGCAAAACTGTCTTGCCTGCTTCTCAGTAGTCTAGTGAGGTCATTTCCATAATCCATGGAAATGTTGCTAAAGTTAGGGGTATATATATATGGTTA
This sequence comes from Phoenicopterus ruber ruber, assembly GCA_009819775.1. NCBI lineage: Eukaryota > Metazoa > Chordata > Aves > Phoenicopteriformes > Phoenicopteridae > Phoenicopterus > Phoenicopterus ruber. Next base: position 14,467,107 of record CM020227.1, read on the forward strand.
TGTTGTTGAAGCTGTATGGGGAACTGAGTAAGAGATCCTATACATTAATTATACCTTCTAATTATGTCCTTTTAGTGACCGCCTCATGTCTCAAAAGAATCCTAGAATGAATGAAGAGGAGCATAATTCCTCATTTCTGGAGAGGAATTCTTTCAATAATCATATCCAAAATTACAAATCAGCTGAGAGGACAGCATCTGTATTGACTTCTAGTTTCTGTTCCGTTTTGCAGGCAGCATGGCTAGGCCTTTGACTTGTTAATGGCAAACATGACTTCATCCAGGTGCTTGCATTGGAGGAGAGGGAAGAATGAAAGACTTAAATCTATCTATTTGTTTTTCCTATTTTAAGAGTGTTCTTTCACCTGAGTAGATGAGTGTGTGCCCACTCACGTGTCTTTTGGGGGAAATAGTTGGAAGGCACGGAACATTATGAAAACTCTTGTGTTGCAAAGGCAAACCCCCTTGCTTCTTAGAAGTATTTTTATGTGTCTCAGTGACATGCTACCTAAAGAGCAGCTTCCAAAGCATAATATTAAGGCAAGTTAACTTGACTGAAGAATAATTTCACTTTGTTTAAGAGGGGGAGTTTCAGCCTTTCAATAAACATCCCATCAAGCCTGTGGTATAAGGATCCTATTGGACCTACTATACCCCTATTGGAGCAGCATCCCCAAATCATAGTGTGGTGCTCACTTTGAAATACCAGAGCATTGCATAAAATCTGCTACTAGTGGCAAAAGGGTTAAAAACCATATGGGCTAGTTATCTGTCTGGAGCTTCAAACAGCCACATTCTACATCAAAAAGGGACTGCAGCAACTCCTTGATCAAAGCTCAGGTAATTTAATTATTTGCCTTCATGAATCAAGGGGTCCTTGAACAAGCTCAGGATGTCTGGATATTAGAATATGGGAAATTTATTGTTTCACTCCTTCTAATATTCCAACATCAAAGAGAGCTTTTTCCTATAAACAAAGCAGTCTGAAGTCAAAGAATTCGAGCAAAAGCTAGTGTGGAGAGATTCCGTTTTCTAGGATCTTTGTGAGCTGGAAATTAAGCTGATTCCTGTGGGGTGAGATATTTACCACTGTGCTTCTTTGTGTTTATTTTATATAACTAAACATCTGTACCAAATCTTGCAAACTGAAACACTTAGCTCCTACTCCTGTAAGTTCACTTAGTTGACATTGTTTTTCCTGTTTCTCAATTTTACGTGATTTTTCATGTTTTGTTTTGCAAATCTCTGTTTGCCAAGCTCTAAGTGGCTCTTCGACCACGTCATGCTTTGAGATTCTAATTAGCACAGTGTAACGTAGACCGTGGACCCTAACGCAGAGGAGAGAGTTCATAGCTGATTCCTTCAGCAGCCCCAGCCAAGAGTCAGAAGTAATTTAAGGTGGTGACAGAAGCCCATGGTCTGAAGGAACAGTGCTCAGTCCCAAGCGCTCTCTGTGCTTCTTGCCATCGGTAGCAGTCACATTAGTTCAGGATTAATGAAGCAAAAATTGGTTGGCATTTTTAAAACCCTAAACATAGCAGAGATGTGCATGCTGATACAAGAATGGATTCTCAGCATGCAAAAATAAATGTCACTTTATTTCTAGGAAAGATTAATTCCTTTGTATCTTTCCCTTTTATTTTTATTTTTGCATTTTCTTCTTTTGGTCCGCCAGATTTCCTTTCACAGCTGAGGCCTGACCCCTCTTTTTTCCATGTTCATGGACCAAACATAACACACTAACATTTCTTATGGTAAGTGCTAGTCTTAGTGTGTGTTGTATGTTTATCTGCTATGTCATTTCTGCATAAAAGCTCTCTCATTGCCTGTGTTGTCCTGATTTTATAAGTGTTATATTCATGACCTGCAACAATCCTGTGTGTCAAACTGCTGCTGAAGCCAGTGAGATGCCTCTGTGCAGAGTGCTTCCTTAGATCTTAACAGGAACAGAAATACACTTGTGGGAGACAAGTCAGTAGAGACAGGAAACAAATGCAGTCACTACATGTGGTGACAAATGTTTCTGAGAATAATATAAAAGTTATATAAATAGAAAGAAAACAAAATGGGTTGGCTCGTCCCACCTTCTCATATTTGCTTGTGAAATAATAAGTGCCACAAATTTCTAATACTGCAGATCCTTTTGCAGATGAAAATTTTTCTTTAAAAATGCCATGGAAATTTTTATAGAACAAAAGGACTGCAAAATTATGATAAATAATCTAATTAATGATCTCACATAACACAGTAAATAATTAAGACAAGATAACAATGCAGTATTCTACAATTCATTGTCATGCTGGTGAGGAGCTCTACAAAGTACTTTGTTTAAAATGGTGACGTGATGCTTGGAGAGACATGCTCCCCTGCTTCATGTAAAGAAGGTCTACTTCACATATCGGCTAACTGTAAACCAGCTCTATCAGCTATGTGCACTGCATAGCTCCTTACAATAAGTTACAGAGTGAAATCAACTATACTCAGTTGTAAAGACATTCCAAATTCCTACCATAATTCCCAGGTAACTCTGTTATTGGAAGAATATATTGTTAGCGTGAAACTTTTGAAACCACTGAGTCTGATTTTTCACTTTCTTCAGTTTGGACAGAAAGCTTTCTTTTAAGCTTGAAAGACCTTACTTTTTATTCCAATTAACTAAATATGTTCAAATTATTACCATGTGATAATCTCATTTCATATTTTCCAAGAGATCAGCCAGTAGAAAGGTGATTGTTTTGGTCAAAGTGAAGTTACTTGGTTGGTATCACACCAAATCTACAGTAACATTCAAGACAGCAATATTATAGTCAGCCAGGCAGGATTGCCAAAAAGTTCTACGTCTGTGTGTGTGTGTATGAGAACACGCACCCTTCCTGAATGTCTATCAGAGTTTTACTGTGAAATCTCTGATGTTAAACAGAGTTTATGGAAGCCTTAATTTCTGCCGTAGAAACTTTGTGGTGGTGTGAGTGGTTACACTTGCCAGTGAATGATGTGGTGACAGTGCACATGCCTGTGCCATTACCAGAGGAGGAGGAATTGATTAGCAATAACACACTTCATTAACACTGCACTTTCTCAATCATTGTAATTGTGGCTCTTCCCCTAAAACATCAAGTGGAACAGGTTTCGTTTCAACCAAATCAATCTAATGTGTTAAAATTTACATAATTTCCTCTCATTGCGTTTATAGAGCAGCAGGAATTTTAATTTGCATTGTCTGTATAGTCTATAATCAAAGTGTTAAGAGCACAAGGTTTATTCATTATGTATGGCATGTGGTGACAAATTTACATAATAGGCTGTATCTTGCTAAAATATTCCTTCTTTCCCCACCCCCACCTTTGCAATTTTGGCTATAACTTATTTTCTATAAACCTGTTAATTCAATTACACAAGCCTTTGGGTTCCATAGAACATTTATTAAGGAGAAGTATCTTTACAAAAATAAATACGTGGATAAAATATCATACTGAAAGATGACACGTGCTAAGGGAAAGCATTGGAAACTGGACTGTGTTTCCTGATTTCGGGAGAAAGCTGGTATAAAACCACTGTGGTGTGTGCTGTTGCTGCATGTATACCGAAGGTACACATTCACAGATTAAATGAACAGGTACCTTTTTGTTTGTTTAGTGACAATTACTATATAGAGTCTATTCTATGAAAATTTTCAAAACTCAGTTAGAGACTAAAATGCAATTAAGAAATTAAGATGCTGTAAATGTAAGTGTCCATTATTGATTGTTGCCTGCTAAGGCCAACCTTTGCTTTATGAAAATAAAAGTGCTTAACAAGATATTTTTGATAGAAGATTATTATATTTTAGTAAATAGAGAAAAAGTAGAGGATTTTGATAACATTTGTAGCAGCTAAAAATATTATCTAAATGAGGAATGTAATGCATCCATTGGTTTAGATACATAGGTCCTCTATGGAGTGTCACAGAGCTACCATAGCATACAATTTATCGTTTAGATCTTTGAATTACTGAGTTTTATATGTGGCAGGCATCAGACAGTCCCCTCTCCCTTTTACTGCTCAAGTAAGGATATTCAGACTAAAATGTAGGAATATGCATTTATTTTTATTATATCATACTATCTTATAATGCAACAGTATAAACAAATAGATTCCATGTTCTAGCATGTACAGAAATTCAGGTAGTACAAGATTTATGTGCCTTTGATCAAAGAAAATCTCTGTAGAACCTCTTAACAGAAGTGCAGAATATATTTAGATATTGACAGTCATGCTCTTAGTAAGAGGTTATATGGACAGGTGTTTCAGTCCTTTACCGAAACATTCATACAAATAATGTTATTAATACATAATTAAATCCCTAATCTGATGTTAAGAGTTTAAAACTATCATAGTGTATTGTATTTGAATTGTATTTTAGTCCATGCGAAGAAAAGGGTATGTGGGTATATTACATGCATGATGACTTGTATTTTCAAGTTACATAAGTATAGGAGCAGACACAAATCTGACATTTGTGAATATTTCAATCTCTGTATGAAATTGGAATGAAACTTTGTATATATAGTAACTGTTAACATCCAACATGTGCCAAAATGCTTCTAAACAGTGTTATGTCAATATAGATGCAACAACTGCATACATAAAAATGAGAGTAAACACTATAACTAAGTTCGCATTACTAAAGTTATAAGTGTAATACATAGGCAGATAATGCTCCGTAGGCTTAGAGAGGTGCCAAAGACAAACGTAAAGCCAGTTAACCGTTGAGAGAGAGAGAAAATCTAAGGAAAGGGCAGACTCATTTTGCAACTGAACTCACCAATAAAAGGCCCTATTACAGTGATTATGAAGCTGTAACACTGGCAGCTTTTTTTTTTTTTTCCCCCAGCTTTTCATGGAAGTTACTGTATGTGCTGCACAGTCCTTGACAATGCCACCTCATTCTGCTCTCAAGCTCCTCTGACAAGGCCTCATTTGCTTGCCTTCCATCTTTTTTCTTCCTTACCTATTTTCCTACTATTTCTCCACTTCCATTGAATATTGTTTAAAAATCTGCAAGGAACTATCAAGAGGAGGAGGTTTACAGACAGAGACATGTAGCAAGGGCAAGTAATGTAACGACGGTTGTCTGTTTGCCCAGTCATATTCTCAGAGATAAACAATGTATGCTCTCAGCATTCACATTCTTATAGTAGACCCATTCCGATTGTATGAGCTGTAGAGTAGGGGGCGAGGGACTGTGCTACAGTTTTTAAATGGCTTCCTTTCTATACGCACTGTGTGAGAGCTGTATGAACCCCAAACTGATTTTGTGAGCTTTGCAGACTATTCTTGTCAAGTTGAAACCTCGCTTGAACTGCAACTGGTTTTGGACTCTGATGTTTCCAAGCATCAGCACATCTTGCTGTTGATTAAGCAACAGCTGAAAAAATGCCAGTTGGAAAAGTCACCGAAGCTCTTCTTTGTTCCTGTCCAGCAATTGAGCTCCTCCTGGCCATCTGCGGGAAGCCTGCCTGCCTGCCTGTGTAGGTGAGAATGGATGTTCCTGAAAGCCCAAGAAGGAAAGGGGAAAGGTGGAAATATACCAAGAGTTAGGTGCAATGCCAGTTCATACCATCTGAGGATGTGCCCTCTCTGGATGTCATGGTTTAACCCCAGCTGGCAACTAAGCACCGCACAGCTGCTCGCTCACTCCCCCTCGGTGGGATGGGGGAGAGAATTGGAAGGGTGAAAGTGAGAAAACTCGTGGGTTTTGAGATAAAGACAGTTTAACAGGTAAAGCAAAAGCCGCAGGCACAAGCAAAGCAAAACAAGGAATTCATTCTCTACTTCCCATGGGCAGGCAGGTGTTCAGCCATCTCCAGGAAAGCAGGGCTCCATCACACCTAATGCTTAGTTGGGAAGACAAATGCCATCACTCCAAATGCCCCCCCCCCTTCTTCTTCCCCCAGCTTTATACGCTGAGCATGATGTCATAGGACATGTAATATCCCTTGGGTCAGTTGGGGTCAGCTGTCCCAGCTGTGTCCCCTCCCAACTCCTTGTGTCCCCCCAGCCTCCTCGCTGGTGGGGTGGGGTGAGAAGCAGAAAAGGCCTTGACTCTGTGTCAGCCCTGCTCAGCAGTAACAAAAACATCCCTGTGTTATCAACACTGTTTCCAGCACAAATCCAAAACACAGCCCCATACTGGCTACTGTGCAGAAAATTAACTCTATCCCAGCCAGAACCGGCACACTGGGGAATTTCACCTGGAGGCTGATTGAACGAAGTGAAGCTCTGTGTTTACATCTAACACAGATGAATTAAACTACTGAGCTCAGTTTGTGAAATTTCACTTTATGCAGTAGCACCTCAGAGTTGGCTTAGTCCTGCTGCTGTGAGCTTTCTAAGAGAATAAGACCTGCTGAAGTCTAAACAGAAGTACACTCAATCTGCTATTGATGCAAGAATAAAATACAATAGTCAAAGCAATATATCTTAACCAGCTCTGCCGATATGATGTTCAGCAATGCACCTACTGTTGAAGGTGCTATCATTTATATCCCGCTTCATTCAGTTTGATATATAGTTTTTCTTGTCCATGGCTTCAGCAGCTGTCATGTAGATCAGACTTCAGCTGAAATCTGTGTTTGTGGCGCTCTTTATGAATAAGAAAAATATGTTTTACAACTCAATAGGAGAGACGAAAGCGAAATCAGGTAAAGTCAAAATGTTTTAGAAGTTTAGCAAGTTGTCTCTTGAAATGGCTACAGAACTTGACCAGCCAGTAAAATAAAATGTACATTAATCAGTTGAAATAGCAGATTAAGATATTTATTGCAAATACTGTGATGCTACAAATGAACAGGAACACTTTTTTTCTGCAACCCAAAATACAGTTTCACTAGCAACTCAATAATTTAGCTTTGTTTGAGAAGGCTATAGCTAATCCAATTAGAGAAATGCCTAAGATTACGGTAATTAAAAGACCAACAGCACTTCCTTTCTAACCGCCTGATGGATAGTTTGGCATCCAGGCAGCAGAATAAGGGAATGGTTCACCTTTCTCTTAGATGTTGTGGTTTGGGCAGGACTTAGGCAGGCTCAGATCAGACTCACTGCGATTGTTTTTCAGTTTGTACTTTTCTTCTTCTGTAACACGGAATATGATTTTTTTGTAGTATCATCTGGGGCTTTTGTATAACAAACGTGTTCCTCTCCCAGGACCTACGCCAGTGGCGAAACCTTTTGATTTCTCAAGCTCTCTTCTTATGGTACATTATACTTACAGGTTTTTGGTCTTGTGTTGCATGTCTTAAGTTTATGATAGCATGCATTGAAACCTATATGCTGCATACATATGATCGTACTTTTGAGTGGATGCACTTTTCTAAAGTACTTCTACTTTGCCTGCCTGAGGTGGCTGGAGTCAGAGACTAAAAACGTCTGGTACTCCTCTTCTTTTTTATTTTGTAGTACACCACCATATGCATAGAGGCAATGTCTTTGCTTATTTGCATGATAATACAAAAGCAAGAGCAGAAACCCCTTGTTTTAAGCGCTAATATTTATAGGGTACTTTAAAAAAAAGTTAAAAATGTTAATGTTGAAAGCTTTCAAAGGAAATAGATCAGCTACAAATAGACAAAATATGCCGCTAATTTAGTGATTCTTTCCCTCCTTGATCCTGTTTCAATTCAGGGACTATACAAAATTCAGTATTTAATAGGTTTTTGGAAACTTAGTTTTAAATCAGGGAGAGATCAGCAATATGACATTGCTGGCTCTAGAGGAAAAATGAAATGTCATGTAACTGAAATAAGTGCTACAACTCTTTGTGAGGCAATTTCTGTATTTTTTTCCTGCATGATTAGATTTTATAAATATCCCGCTGTGTACAGGTATGTTCTCATCTCCCTGTCTACCAGTGCAGGCTGATGGGCTGTCCTCCACTCTCAGATGACAAGCAGCCAGCAGCAGTTAATGACAGCGTTGGAATTTTTGGCACCTTTTTTACACTGCGCTGACTCCATGCTCACAGAATAATTATCTCTCAGCTTTGCTTTGTGTCACTGAATACAGGACATACATCAGTGCTCCTTCGAGAAATTTCCGAAGAATTTATCTGGGAAACTATGATTTCTAGGTGTTTGTGGGGAAAGGGACCCTTGACTCCAAGTATGACTAACACAAGAGTATTACCGCCATCAGTTTCTTGCTTTCTCTTTTTTGAAGTGCTATCAGTGAATTTTGGGCAGGGTATAGCATTGTGACAGGGCATGATAAGCAACTTTATATATTCTTGGATATCAAAGGAACCTTAGCACATATTTATGTGGAAGGTGTCAGTACTTTTGAGGATGGATTAATATGCTTAAATATAGGCAAAGGGAAAGATCACTGAGGTGGTGTACTTAAAATTTCTGTTTCATGTTAAGTTTTATTCTGCAGCAAGCTATGTTTATGGGCTCCATCGTGAGAGCTGAAATAAAAGATAGAGTAAGCAGTGCCAGAGCTGGGAAGACCGTGGATCTTCTTTGCTCCATATGCACTCTGTCAAATAAAATTTATTTTTATTCCTCTTGCATTAAAGAAAAAGATAGAATAAATTCTTATTCTTGACTTTTCACCCCTATATTGCTTAGTCTTTCATCTTTTCAGTGCCTGGATCCTTCTTTTAACCTATGTTTCTATTGCCCATTTTTAAATATACTAATACCATGCATTCCCTTTCCACAGTCTTGAACTCCTTGAACTCAATGAGATTTTTTACTGCTGAACTTTAATGGGTCAGGTCTAAGTGTTCAGAGTGCCACATACAGTGGATTCCCAAACTCAGTTCAAATTTTCCAGCACACTTACTACAGGGATCCCCCTTTTTTTTTCCTTTTTTTTTTTAATCCCCCCCCCCCCCCCCCCCCCCCCCGTGATTCTAATTATTTCAAGCATAATTATGTACTCCAAGATTTTGGGAGTACTAAATGATCTGCAAAACACTAAAACAGGCAGATCATATGCATCTTATCATCCTCAGAAGCAAATAGTATTAGAAGTCTTTTGAAGAGGCCATAGATTGCTGCAAGGAAGCTGAGTGAAGAGGATTGAATTACTTACGCCAGAATATTTACATGGCACTGAGCCTAAATGGTTGTCAGAAGAGTTTCTCCTGTTGAATGATCAAGATAAAGCTGCTCCAGTCCTTCCAGCTCATTCAGCTGTACAAGCGGTAATTACCTAAACCTGGACTGAACCCACTAAATCAGTCTGGTTCTTCTGAACTGCAGTCATTAAATAACTTACCCCAATAACATCCTGGTGTGAGTTGTTGCTTCTAAAGTCAGTTGGAAGAAACACTATTGGAATAGGGATCTTTGAGCAAGGGAATACCAACAGTTTTCTTAAAAGATTCTAATAATGAGAAAATCAAGAGTGAAATGTGTTTATTACAATCATCCTTTTCAGATTTATTTGACGTCTTTCAGCTCAGAGAAGACAACCTCCATTTTCAGTGTTTTTTTCTGCATAAAATAACTCTTGTGCTCTTTCAAATTACATATTACATATTTGTTATATTCTCCCAGAGCCTGAGAAAACCAAGGGGCATATATTTGATTCATTGACCTCTATTGAAATCTATAGTCTTGTCCTTACCATTGAAAAATAAATTTTGTGGAAGTTCTTTACAGTATATCAGATCACAAAATATTCCCTGCATTTCATTTGCTTTTTTCCAATTCTTTTATTCAAGAAGTTCAATACTGCTAATTCAGTTTTGGTTATTTTTTTCCTTAGATTTAAAATGGAGGAAATGTAAATATTTTATTTCTACAGTAAGCTGTTCCTCGAGCAGGTGATGAGGGTACCACAGAATAAGACAAAATTCAGATAAATCTGGCTGTAATAGTCTCCCAAGGAACTGTTAGGGTTTTCAAAAGGAAGAGTGTTAAATCAATACGGACGAATAATTTCTTCCAAGTATTTTCTCCAGATATTATTGTATAGAATTTCAGTAGATTTTTTTCCTTAATCTTGAACTGTTATTATTTTCTCCAGCTTCTTTTAGAATAACGTTAGCAAGTATCTATTTCACTCATAGACCAAATAGTTGCAATTCTTTATGCAGAAAAGAAAGGACATTTACTACCTTGAAGTTATTGTTTCTCAGATGCTAAAATAGGCAAAAATCATAAAGCAGCAGACTTGCTGTGATATTAGATACTTCTTTCCTGCAATAAAAAAAAATCTAGAATTTTTAATTCAGAGGAAAATTAATTCCATCCCTTAGTATTCTTAGCAAATGACTCATGTAAGAGTTTTCAAAGTCATTAGCAAATCTTTCTTTTGATAAGATGGAAGATTGAATTTAAGAGGAATTGCTCCCACATCATGTCAATTGACTCAACTGAAACTAGTTTCCAAATTTATTTCTTTGTCTGCCTCTTGTTTCTGTATAAAACAGAATATATGGATATATTGGAAGTCATACAGATACATGGAAATGTACGTATAGTTAGTGGGAGAGTCTTCTGTTTCGTGTAACATCAGTAGTAGCTGTTTCTGTTTAGCGTTTTGAGGAGAGGGAAAATCTAGTGGATTAGACTCATGGAGATACAGAATATAGAGGTTGCCTTTACAGGTAAGATGTCTGAAATTACTTCTTTTTTCATACTAGTATTTGTAATTAGTTTTAAGTCGAGACAGTAGCAGAAAACAAAATTTGCCTCAAAAGTAAAAGAAGTTACCTTTTAAAGAAATTAACTCTTTCCAAACCTTTTGCTCCAAGTTTAAAGTTTTTTGTGGTTCAAAATTTAAAAACCCCAAAATTTCTAGTGAAGAAGATATGGTTTTGGTCTTGTTCTGCAGTAGAAAGGGTTTGCTAATACAGTTATGCCAGGATATCTATATCAATAACGATCCTTATTTTAAGCACAGCATGTGTTGGCAAAGGAATGCTTTTATCAGTTCATGAATAAAGCTCGTATAGCAGAAATGAGTCGTCTTTGCCAGCTGAAATACTTCTATTCTCAGGTTTTTGTCTTACACCGTTGTTAGTGAGGAGGGGCTGAAGCCGTACATCTCTGACTGATGTAGGCTGGACCCATATTTTCAGGGTGTGAGAGAAAGTGAGACATTGCTGATTTAGACATCTCTAAAGTTTCTGCTATTTTTTAAAAAATTACTTCTAAAGTCACAATTTTAAAGAAACACTGTTATCAGCAACAGAAAAAGGTATTAATGAAAAGGGATTTTAGGTCCTGTAAAAAATGACAAAAAAGATTGATAGATCGAGTATATGGGTTAATGTCACATTTTCTAATCTAGAGGGATCTTAGTAAAAAATGTGGATTCTTCTCCTACCATTGTGGATTCTTTTAATGACTTGTTTTATGGCCTTTATCCAAGTCATCCGTCTCTTTACACCTTCCCAGATGGCTGTGCCCATCTCTTATAATATGTTTGCACATGGTTTTAAAAATCAAGAGCCTTTAGGGAAATAGATCCTACTGTCAAACCAGGAATAATTTCCAATCTAGGTAATCTGAAATGTCTGAAGAGTTTTCTTGCATAAAACCTTGTGCAGGAGACTAAAAAACTGTGGATGTAACATAGCTTGAGTACAACTGAATATGGCCAACAGTGACCTTCAATTCAGAACCTGCAGAAGGACTTATAATTAACTATACACATCAACATTAAATTAGCAAAATTAAGCGCTTCTTTGCTTGGAAATGTCACTAATAGTTTGCTGGTGGAACATATGCGTCATTCATGCACAGTATGATACAATCCTTAGTTCTTATGGTTAAGCACCATTTTCTATCTTTCTATGTATAAGCTTTTAAGTGCAAAACATATTTACTCCAGTCCTGGGGTGTTTTTCTCTGTGTCTGAAGGTATGATTGTTTAAGGAGAGGTAGGACAAAAAAAAAAAGTAAAAAAGCTCTCGAACCCCTTTGTTACAGATCGGTCTTTGGATATGTCAATAGCAGTTACGCGAGGATAAAACTGCTAAATCAGTACAGCTCTTTTTCTTCTTGCCCACCAAGAAAGCTAATATTACTGCAGCACACATGGCTCTCTAGCATTTTTCTGCTGTGCAAAAAGCACTTCATTATTGCTGATAACTGAGAAACTATCAATGCCAAGTTCTCGTTCTTTCAAAATCGGCTGGCTAGTATTTCTTTAGGTCAGAGCCGTCCTGGGTTATGGTTGTCTTAGGTTAAGATGTGCTAGAGCTGCTAAGCAGAAATGGGACACTAAGGAAGATGTTCAAGTAGGGAAAAGATGTAAGTGACGTGAGATACAAATGTTAGGAGCATTCCTTTCTGTGGAAGCCTTTGTGGGTTTATTTCCTCCTCACCATTATTGGTTTATATGCACTGCATCTGTGAGTTTATACTATGGGGATTTAGTACAAATCAAAATGAAATACAGAGCATGAGAATCAGCTGACACTAGATCTTTTCTTTGCCGATAGGTTGAGAAAAGTGCTTGACAAACATTTTTTTTTTGGTAGTATTGTCCTTTAGCATGAATTCCTGTTCTTTTTTTTCTTCTTTCTCCAAAAATGAGATTGGGGTGCAGATTTGGTTTCGTCTTTGTGTACGTGTGAGAGAGAGTTCTGACTGAATCTTGTATGTTCCCTATTTTTGTTACTGCTCTGCGTTTAATAGACTGCTTTGATTTTTTTTGTTTGTTTGTTTTGGTCACCTTTTCTACATACAAAAATCCCATGAATTAAGAAAAACATATTCTTTGCTTTTGGAATTTAGGAAAAAGAAGGTGAGTTAGGCCAAACCAGGAATGCTAGAATTATACTTCAAGTTGTTCAAATGACAAGTTAAAAGAATATGTAAATTTTAAAGCACAGAAAACTAGCTCAGCTTGGGATGAAGGGAGGGTGATGTATTGGCACAGCAGCTGTACTGAAGACATCCTAGCAATGGTGTTTTGGCCATCCAGAAAAAGTTGTGCTCCTCATAAAGACACCGTCAACTTCATCTTGCCTTCCTTCCAGCTGAAGCTGGTTAATCCTTAGCTCTTGTTAAACAGATAGCAATTACAAGATATTTCATGTCCAGCCAAAAACTACCTGAGAAAAATCTGAACTGAGACTTTACTGAAAACATGCTAGTATTTAATGCAAGACAGTAAAAAGGTTAATATCAATTTATTGAATTGGAGTTCTTCCTTCCCAAGAGCAGGAAGAATTTACTCTTGAACTGTATGCAATTTATTTGGGATTGTACTAAATGGTAATGAAGGAGGATGAAGTGCTTGCGAAATACTGCAGAGATGCTCCTGACAAGAATACAGGCATCAAACTGAGCTGCTGCTAGTATCTTGCCAGGATTACAGAACAGTACTGGTAATATATCAGGATGGCTTGATCTCTTAAAAACTCTAGTAGTGAGTTGAACTTGTGCTTGGCTTATTTACTTTTTCCTAATTTTGTGGGGCTAAATTTTGAGTATAAATCAGATGTCGTCTAAATAGCTGTCATCATGTTTGTTGGTTCAGTGCAGCAAAGCCATTTATATTGTTGGATAATAAAAATAATAGTTGCTTGAGCCAATGTATTTTATTAGGCTTCGTATCAATGGAAATTATCTTGACCATTCAGCCCAACTGGTGGGAATTACAAAACCTCACTTGTGATGTTTTTGATTGAGGCAGCCATCAAGTTTGCTAATTGTAGCTAATTATTGCTGAAAATTGGGCTGCCGTTTGTTTAGATTTGACAACAGAAGTGTTGGGCATTCAACTGGACATAGGTAATGAGAAAATCTAACTGTGATTATTATGGTTTATCCTAACAGATGCTCCTAACTTGCCATGAAATCATGGTCATGTATTCTCCTTTCCTCAGAATTTATAAGTTAAAATTAAACAAATGGATGTAACATTTAATCTCACATGTGATGGAGCTTTACATTTTTTTTATTATGACATTTCTCAATAGCTTATATCTCCACAGTATCTGACTCACAACATACATCAGCCATGGTATGAAAGGTTGAAACAGAAGTTAGCACATATTGTGCCACTGAGAGTCTGTCTTAAAAAAATCTTGGGATGTTTATTACAAATGGTTGAAATGAAAACAGACAGCTAAGGAAACTTTACAACAATCTAATATTAGCTAGACCTTTTTATGTTTCATAACCCTTCATATAAATGAAAGATATGACTAGATACAGTACAACTCTTTCTGAGACTTTGGATTCATCATGGTTGTGTTAACGATGATGGAGTACAGAAGCATGTTCAGCTGAATGGGTTATATTAAGAAAACAAAGCAATAAGACCAAACGCTGCCTCAGAGGTAGCTTTGCTGGATGAGAGTCTCTACAAGCACCTCAAGCACTGTCTCATGCCAAGCAGCCAAAGGAATACAAATATTGACTGAAGAATAATACAGAAGTGTAGGAGGTGAAAATGTGTTGGTGTGTTGTAGTTATGAACTTGATCATCAAGGTTTTTTTGTGTACATGTTTGTGTAGAAGACAGTATACATTTGGTGACTTTCAGAAACAGTTGCAGTGTTTTAAAAGTCAAAAAAAATCATTAATAAATATTGATTTCATCAAAAGAATGGCTAATATGTTAAGGCACAAGCAAGTAGCTGCCAAGAGCATTTATTTAACTGGCTTGCATTGATTTCAGCTGGAGGTACATCAGATCTACAAAGAACAATATTAAACCACATCAGCTTAATTTTCAGTTGTTTATTCTAGAATTGTATCTTTTAATAAAGCATTATTAATCCATTTAATGTGGAAACACTTTGTGTATATAAAGTTGAGTTTTTAAAGTATTTTTATAGGCGAGTAGTTAATTTGTAACAAAGAATTCATTAAATGAGGGTCATCCTGCTTTTCCATTTGCAGTATGTTCATGCAGTAGTTATATACTAATATATTCATTGAAAATTAGTTAATTTCAACAAAATATTCAGCAAACACTTGTGTATGTCACCAGCTTTCCTCATCTCAGTAGACCGCTTGCACAAGGTCACTAACATGCATTGTTAGCAGGATCGTATTTTATTCTGGTAATTTTTGTGAGCCGTTTGATGCATTTTGAGCTGTGTTGATGGGGTGTACAAGTAATGTGATAACCTTCAGTTCCCTAAATGGGTAAGTGTAGTTCTTTGAGTTAGGTTTCTGACGTGAATATTAGCAATTACAAGTTGAAAGTCTGCTGTGAATAGTTACTTAAAATATGCTGTTTCAGCAAACATGCTTGATAATCTGAATTCAGGGGAATATTTGCAGAAATAGAATCTGAAAGCGTGTGAATCTGATCAAAAAGATTTAATATAAAATGAATATTTATAGAGACATTGGCAATATTTACATAGCTTTTATGATTGCTGATGGGTGTATCAGAGTATCTTCGATTTCTTATCATGTAGAAGAGGAATGAATTAGATAGGGGTAAGTAGCTAAATACAAAATCAAATCCTTTTCTCGTTTCAGATAACTGGAATTAGGTTCTCCTCAATACAACTGATAGCTAGAATCGTACCCAAAAGTCCAAAGCACAGCTGCTCGTCTTAGTAAGACAAAGACTTGTAGTAGCGAAGCCCGTGGTAAACAGCACCGTCTCTGCAGCGCAGCGCGAGGCAGGCTGCTGTGCCGGTGCGGAGCAGGTTCCCTGGCTCCCTGCGGCAGCCTGCCCGCCCGGGCACCGCGCCGCACGCTGCTCTGAGCCTAGGCCTTCGAGCAAACCCTTAGCCTGCCGCCGGCACCCAAGAAATTGTCACTCCTGTAGGATCCTCCCGCTCAATACAGCCTTGCTGTCCCATACTGTATACTGTTATTTTTATGTTGTTTATATTCTGTCCAGATCCAGAACTGAATCCATCTTTTTTTTTTCCTTGAAAAAGTCATTGTTTTGTAGACTCAAGAATCTAACGTGCCTTTTTTTCCTCATACTGGGGTACTTAAAATATTTCCATTGTTTGCCTTACTCAGAGATAAAAATGGGCTTGTTTGTCTTGCCTTCTATCATAATGTTGGCAAGAATGTGAATTTAATGCCAAGTGCTTGTATAAAAATTTCATTATAAAAATTTCTTTACAATTCCCAACTTTAATTGCTTTACAGCCTTGCCATTGAAGGCAAAGAGAAGTTTGCAGTTAAGTCTTCCTGCCACTCTCTGAATACATAAAACTTATTTTTAACCTTTTAGTTATTGTTGCAAGCTGATGGCTTCAGCTCTCTGATGCCATTTTCTTACTGACATTTGAGTGAGTCATACAGTGCCTTTTATTCATTGTTTTGTTATTTTTCCCGTGCTGCTGATATATCTTTTGATCCGTCTGGCTCACATATTCTTAAGCTTTGAATTCAGCTGCAAGGTTGGGCACTACTTTGTTAGACTCTGTGTTTTCAACTGCTAATTTTTATTTACTGCATCAAATGTGCATTTGACTAAAATCTTTGCAGCTGATTTCCATCGAGGACACTAGTTTCTTCATACTGTGCAACTTGTCTTCTGTACAGTCAAGACCTTCCATCATGGCCAAATTCAGTTTTTGAACACAAATCTTCCCATCCCTAAGTCATCAGGATTTGTTATGTGGTGACTAACAATCAGTATTTGTTCGGTTTACTGTTTCCTCTGAAGTTATTGGTTCTTACTCATAGTAATCTTTGTTTGCCAGGTTGTGATCATTGCTGATAACTGGATTCTGAAGCTCAGTTTTACCTTCCCTTAATATCAGAATGCCTCATGCAGTTTATTACTGAACAGTTTAGAATAAAAGGTAATTTTGGATAAAGGTTAAAAGTAGGTGGGTAACTTTCAGGAAATGTCAAATTAATTTTACCAAATTATAAAAACTTTTTTTTGCAAAGCTTTACGAGATGTGATGTGCTCTGTTTCTTAAGGACTGCAAAGTCCACAATATTTTGGACGGTTATCTCTCTAACCAAATCTGGATGATAGTTTTGTTGAGAGTATGAAAGTTAGATAAAAGTAACTTGACCTTGAAATTTTATTCACATCAGTTATATGTCCACACAATTTGTAATGAAAAAATTTTGTCCTCTGACTCATTTTAAATTTCAGAATGTTTGATGCTTTTCCAGTCTATAATTGGGTTAAAATAAGACATATAAGTAACTATTATTCATCTGGCTAACACCACAGATAATGCACCTAACACTGCCTGCTGCCAGCTAGTAAACTCCCAAGGAGGTGCATACAAAAACCATACTACCTGTATCTTTTAAACTTCCTCATCCAGATGTTCTATTTATTTGTGCAATATACTTGTTAAAATTAGATAACCTTGCTTTTAATGTCTATAAAATTTCTTTATCCATCTCAGTCATTCATAAATGAATTTCTTACAACTGTTTTCACCAAAATAATCTTGGATTCCTTTTTAGGCTTCAAAATGTTGTTCAAAACCAGAGGGCCTTGCTAAACAGGAGCATTGTTTCAAAATTCTATGGCATGCTTATGTGCACAGAAATCCTACCAAAATCCATGGTCTCCTTAATCTTTATGTTAGCTTTTAATGAGGTATCTGCTGGGGCAAGCGCTTTGTGTTAGATTAGATATTAGTGAACAGAACATTTTAGGAAAAGCATAATTTCTGGATCAGGCCTACCTTTTAAAAGCCATGTCTGCTGTATAGTTTGGAAAAAATAAAAATATTTTTTAACAGAGAATAGCTCTTGCATCCTTGTTTTCAATGCAACACCTTTCATTTCAACTGCTTAAATTACTCATTTTAAATGCTGTGCTATACAATTAATAGACAAGATTGTGGCCTATTTAATATCATGCAATTGAAAAGGGCAGCGGGAGCTCCTTTGTTAGCGTGTTGCAATATTGAAGGAAGTAAGCATTGAAGAAAAAACAGTCTGCACAGGGCTTTTACCTATACTTGTAAGGCAGGCTGCTATGGTCCGCACCTAATGCTGCAGCTCGGCCAGTATAGCTCTATCAGGTGTGTTCCCAGTGTGGTTTTGAGTAAGTTTAACATTGTGCTGCCCTTCATTCGTGGCTTGAGACAAACCTCGGCTCAGATCTCTGTGTACACTGTATTTTTTTTTTTTAACAGCAAGATATAAAGAATGCCAGCAAGTGAGCTCTTGTGCGTTTACTAGCAAATGACTTAGAACAGGGTCATACGAATAGAATAACAAGATAAAGCCGTGGAAATCCCATGCTTTGCAAATGCATGCGTACTGCTACCGAAACATATTGAGAACCCATTCAACTGATCTTGTGGTTCAAAATGGCAATGGTTCTGTATCCTTTGACAAGTTTGGGAAATAACCTTCATTTGGTCAATTAGTCAATTGGTTCCTTCTTTTTTCCCCCTTTTCAAATCCATTTGATCTGGAACCCCAGATCAAGATATTATTTGAGGACAGTAGAAAATATTGTGAAATATTTCATAATACTAGCTCAACTGATAAGCTGCTGTTGCTTTAAAAATATAATGTGAAAAATATGAGAAAAGTTTGGATTTTGGCCAAAACAATTAAAACCTTTATGGTGGATTAAACTGTTTTGCAACTAAATACTGCTTTTCTCTGAAACAACCCATTCCCTCATGCAACTAAATACTGCCATATGTTTAAATTCTTGCAGGCCTCCTAAGGCTGACCCAGAAGAAATGTCAACAAATGTTTGTGAGTCCTTGTGGCCTTGTAACATTTTCTTTAAAAAGTGAAGAATGGAACAGCAGGAGCTGTAACACTCCCACAGAACAGACATATGAAGGCATATGGCTAACATGGGAGCCTGCTGGCTCTTCAAAGCTTGCTGGCTTCATTCTTAAGGCTCCCTTTTTTTTCCTCAAGACAGCTAAACTTGTCGTTCTATTTCACAAGTTGCTCTGTTCTAGTCCGAGCTGAGTTTAGCAAGCCTGGGGTCCTGTACGGCCCCCGACCTGCCATGGGAGAGCAGGCACGTCTGTTCCTAGAGGTGGCAGACTGGTAAATGCAGCTATGGTGCAATGTGGTGTCCCTTGAGACTGCTCCCGAGTGTGGCGTATCCCTGAAGTATCTGTAGGCAGTCGCTCGCCCTGTACATGCAAGAGCTCAGATAGCAATCTCCTCCCTACCTGGATAGTTTCTGGGAAAGTATACTCTTTAGACCATAAACCTTCTGCTGACTTTGATTTTGGAAATTAAAATAAATGACATTTGCTGAAAGGTACTGAACAGTTGCACTTAAGTTTCATTGCACATGCGGATTTATTACATTTAACTATGAGGTTTGAGATTGCCGTTAGGGGGGAAGATCTTCAAACGGACAAGATCGCAAGTTTTTTCAAAGTCAATGTGATTTAATCATATAAGAACTTAAGACTTTCGATAGAATTTATGCTCCTAAATCTCTTTGATACTTTGGATTATTTTTTTCTTCCCTGTAAGTATCCTATACTGCAATTATTCTTTTTAATTAATTGAAATATTTCTGTGCTGGAATGAGGTAGCTTTAGTACTGGAAACTCAGGGCACAAAGAAATCTATAGGGAAAAAGTACAGCTCAACAACTCCACCTCCAGCTGTCTGTGCTTCATATTTCTGATAATACGCAATTGTACTTCCTGTTTCTAAGGCACTCATTAACATCTGTGTAGCATAAGGTACAGCTCTGCAGCTTTATGCGTTTCCAGAGGCTGTAGAGGCCGTGCCCGCACCACGCAAGCCTGGGTGAGTGAGTGGATTGTCGTATAGCGAGAGGAGCGGAGCGTGTGCCTGCGCCTTCGCTCAGTTACACGGTGCTCCAGCACGAGCGTGCGGGGGACCTTACAGTGCATTTTGAAAGGGTGTTTTGCCCTGGTGCTGTGCAGATGTGTGGGCTTCCCTGCTGTCGTCTAAATTTATCTGTTTGATGCAGCACAGGATTTTGCTCTGAAACTTGCAACTTTTGGTCATTTTTTTTTCAGTCTATTGTACTGTATTCATGGATGTGCAGTGTTTTAAACCATGAAATCTTGACCTTTTGAGTTACAGCACTGTGTATTTCTCAATACCACAAGATATTTCTTCACAAAGTATTTTGGAAGATAATTTATGTAACCACTCATAAAATTATACTGTCTTGATGTGGGGGATTGTTGAGGTTTAGTTTCTCAAATGTGGTCGGGGAAGTTCCTATGCCCTGAAAAATAAAACATAAAACAAGCACATGGACAAAATACAAAATATAAAAGGAAAAATCCAACATTTAGTGCAGTTTCTGTGGTTTATTCCTCATCCTCTCTCTTTCTCTGGGCACTACAGTTACAGTAATAAGTAAACAATAATGTAAAAACAACGAACATTTTGCATGAGATTGACAGAATGAATAATTGGATTTCTTTTTAAAAAGGGAGTGGGGAGGCTTATTATTGTCATTTGAAACTTCTCAGATGAATTTTCTGAAGTGTTCAGCCACAATTTAGCATGAGGACTACATTATAATTACAATTGCTGTGAATACTGACTGGAGAATCAGCAAGGTGTTGAAGCAAAGTTGTCCACGCTCTTAGGTAAACTTATTAGGTGACGTGTTTCCATATAACTCACTTAGGTTGACACTTTCTGAAAACAACATAACAGGTTTGTTTAGATACATTGAGTTGTCAGATAGTCGTAAGTCTCACGAACCTAAAGATAATACCAAAGATGTATCTATTTATATTACCTAAATGGAGAGCTCACCAAATTGAATACTAAGTATGTAGGTAGCCTTATTTTGGCTCAGTTTGGCTCATACATATGGAAAAAGGTTTACTCCCTTAAGTAATATCTACACGGCTATATGATTCTAGTTTTAGAGCATCTTAACATTCATTGTGAGAGTAAATGAACTTACCTTCACAATATCATTTTCAGATACAGGTGTTAATTATTATCTCCAGTTTAGTGAAGGAGCTGAGGAGCAGAGGGCATTCTATTGTTGGCAGATGGAATCTCAGCCCACCGGAGGTACACAAACATGTTTATCACAGTGCCAAATCTGAATTAGCAGATCTGATCACAAGCTCATATGCCTCGGCTCACAGTAGGACTTGGTGGGTTGGGCACAGTGCTGTGCTAACCACATTTATTCAGCTTCAACTCAGCTTGGAACTTGGGCGGAAAAAGCTCAGATCTGCCAGCAATATAATGTGTAGATACTCCCAGCAAATCTGCCCAAGGCCACCTAGGAGACTTAAGTTATGGCCTGGAATATTCCTCCATCCCTGTCCAATTCAGTTGAAAAGGAAAAAAAAGTTACCGCTGTATGAAAATTATTCCACTTATATGGTTTTTTATAAGCTTTTGGCAAATAGACTTTTCCATGCTTTTGCCGGGGAGTCACACTTCTGCACAGTTGTCACAGTGACTTCTTTCATTATTATAAAGTTATCTTTGATTTTTATTAGGCATTAGGTTATTTCCATATGCAGTCTTCCTTTTTGTCTAGGTATGTTAACATTGGGCACTCCTGGCTGGGTCCCAAAAGAAAGCAGCTGAAACTTAGAGAGTAGCTGCATTTCTGAGATCATTTAAAATAGTGGAGATAGGTTCTCGGCTTTCAACTGCTAGGGGTTTTTGGTTGGTTGGTTGGTTGGTTGGTTTTTTTACTTTTTTATCACCGTATTGTTTTGTAAATATATTGTCTTGGTTGGCTGACTGTGAGTTTACTAGATGATGGGTAGTTGTATAGTATTCTGGAGCTCATTTATTGTTATTTAAAGCAAATGCCTTTATAGCACCTAGGACTGTCTCCATCAGGCAAAACTCCCATTGATATCAGTAGGAATTCTTTCCTAATTATGCAGTTTCTCCTGAATATGCAGAGCACTTGCTCTGTTATTATTTGGTTATGCATATTTCTATTTCACAATCATTGTTTTGAAGAAACCTCATAATGCACTTGCTTGTAGCTTATAATAATTACACTACAGAAAATTAAAGTCTCAGTGGTATTTGGGAGGCATAATGAATAGCAGACAAATGTTAAATATTAATATTGTCGAATATTCTGGTTAATTTTGGCTGCAAACTTCAGTGTTATGAGCACTTCATTGCATGATGCAGCTGAAATACAGATCTGTGTTTCTTTCAACTCTCAAGAACAGATAGGTAGACGTGTTACCCAATGAGAAAATAACTCCATAAAAAATAGAAGTATATTGTAATTTCTAGAGTTGGAATATCCTGAAATGACAGGTGGTAGAAAATCATATCATCCTTGCTATGAACATTGCTGAAATTCTGGAAAGCTGTATTAGTTGTGAGTAGAAACTGCACACCAGGCATCATGAAATGCTCTTAGTGCTTGCACATCTTCCAAGTTCTATACTTACCCATTGATATATTGCTGTATATGTAATTACTATTTCTTAAAAATGATATACTGTTGGGGATAGTATCAAAACATCAGTTACTCAGTATTGTTCAGTCCTGAAAACTGAAATGTGTTGTTTAAAGAGGCTTGGTTTTGGAATCAGTACTGTTTAGCTTGTCTGTCTTCATTTTTTAAGCTTTCTTTTGTCGACACTTAAAGACTATTTCATGGACAAATTAATGTGTTTGACATTGCCTTGTCCTTGGTTGAGAAGCCAACTGTGTAATGTTCTTTGAGAAAACACAAAAGGAAATGAGGAAAAGACAACTAGGAAAGACAGAGACTGAATGCCTTTTGGTTGACCTAAAATGAGTTTACTATCCATTTTCCTTTCCTTCCACCCTCCCCAGATCTAGACAAGCTATGACCTGTGGGAGTTTGGGAGAGGGATGGGGGGGGATATGGAAAGAGGTGTATTCAGTCCAGAAATAAGACTGAATTAAACTTTTTAAAAAAGCTTTACAAATGTTTGAAGAGTCATTGCTGGGTTTGCAATAGGCTTCCCAGAATGAATCACTTATCTTTCTGTGATGACAGAGATATTCAGTGAGTTGAATGAGGCACACAGAAATTCAGAAACGTCAGATCTCTGTGGTGGCTTTGAACAACTCCTCTTTTCTTGATTTATTAATAAAAGGGAGAAGGTAGGAAAAAATGTTGCTAAGACCAAAGAACTCTATCTCTCTTGAGTCTCTTGGACGAATTCTGAGCTTTTCTCCTTTGTGGTATCTCTGATGTCTCAGAATTATTCTTTCTTGGGTGTCTCCAGTGGACCTAGAACCAGCAGGATGATTTTGTAGAACATTTATATAAAGATTTTTTGAAAGGTTAGTTGAATTTTTTTCTGTGCTGAGTGTCCCCTACAGCTTGACTAATGGGGGCATTCAGCATATACTTCAGTGGCTCTCAATTTTTAGGTTTTCTTTTCAGGTCACTAGAAGAGATTGATAAAAGAAAGCAGAAGAAAGCCAGAGTAAAGAAACAGAGAACAGCCTACTGAAACTGTCAGCGGAGAAAGATAAGATAAATAGAGCACTAAATGCTAGTGAAGACAGTCTTTGCTATAGCTTTGCTCTAGAGGAATGATCTGGCCATTTGTGTTTGGTGGAAGAAAAGCACCAAAGAATATGCATATGAAAATGGCAAGAGGAGGAAACAAACAAGAAAAAAAAATCTGAAGGAAAAATTTGCCATAAAAATATGTCAGTGGTGACAAGATCCTACTCTAGCAGTCTCTGACATCTGCTGCCATTGGAAGCTGAGTTCCAGCATGACTTAGAAGGCCTTAGAGCAATTCTGTATGCCTCTTGCAATGGTAGTAACTGATTTGGTATGCTTTGTATGTATAATGTGTTTATCCAAGAGAGAATATATATGAGCATTTTACTGGTGGTGATTCAAGAACATATGTTTAAGTTAATCTGTTAGACAGCAAATATAAATAGTCAAGCTTTTAGAGGACAAATGAAGACTTTTTCCAAATACAGGGAATTCAAATTATATACAGTGTGGTACACAGAAATATTTGTTTATGCATGAAAAAGTTGTATAAAATATTTTTATTAAGATTTATTTACATGCCTATATATCTATATAGACATGTATGTCTAAAAAGTATGTATCTACTTGCTGTGGATCCTCTTCTTCCAAATTTAGTTTTTAGAAGAAACTCGGAGAAGTTAGAAACATCAAAATGGAGGGCTTGATTTATGATATTTAAAATGACAGAACATACCTGCCTTCAGGCCTCCCAATTGACTTGTATTCTTAGTACCTGGATAAGATGGGACTGGAGCAGCATGAAGCTGATTAATACTGACTTTATCCTCAAGGGCCTCTCGTCTACCTTCAGGCACTTGTGACCCAAAAGCAAGAAAAAACTGATAAAGTCATATTGTATTGGGTGAGCACAGGGCCTGGGCGCCCATGTGATCTGTAAAGAGCTTTTGTGAGGAGGGCCAATTTGTTCCTTGTGAGCCCATATGAACCTTTTCTCTTACTGCTATTTAATTTGGCCTTGGACAGATGAGATTTGGGCTTTAGTCTGCAGCCTGTTAATATGAAAAAAACGTTAATATGTACTTTTGCCTCTTGTAAGAGCATACAGCTCTTCTGCTTTTTAGTTCCATAATTTCTGCCATTGTCTGTGGCCTTCACGTCTAACAGCTTAGTATTCAGGACGGTCGCCTGCTTTTCAATGCACAGTATTTGGAAGCGGTCAGGCTCACCGATTCCCTGCTTGTGGCATTGCAACCTGCCGAATGTCAGTCAGCACTCAATAGCATGGTGAAGGGGTGGGAACACCAAGGGAAAATATTTTGGTAGAGAGTATAATATAGATCAGAATAGTTTGTAAGAAAGAGAAGCAGGCTGTTTACCTGCTTTGAACAGAACCTCATTTGTGTGAAACCTTCTCTGCAGCTCTTGGGTTTTGTCCTTTTCTTGCGTGTCCTGCCTTCCACAAGGCATCCCTCTGGGTGGCAAGGTCCTTCTTTCCTTCTGGAGGAAGGGACAGGACGGTACAACAGTTTGGTTCAAAATCTGTTTTCAAGCCTCATTTTATGATAGGCTTCTTATGCGAATTGTGGATTGAAAACTTAGCTCCTCTGGGATAGAACTCAGTGCTGTAGAATCCAGATATTAACACTTTCCTACCTCAGAACCAGGAGGTAATAAAAACGGTCTAAAGTGCTCAAGTATTGTGGTGGTGGAAGCCAACACCAGAGGAAATGTGTGCTCCTCCATCACTGCTGCTCAACACAGGGTACACCTTAGATCTGCTGCAGGTGCTCTGGGTGCTCAGGAGCGCACACAGAGCGGTGCAAACGTCCCCCGGACCCTGAAATGTGGTCAGTCATCAAAGTCATTGGCCCTGACCTGCCAATAGACCCTGTAATTGCATACATATGTATTTATAAGGCAAATTATGCATGATTGCCTTTTTATTCTTTCTGATGCAATTCTTGCCCTTTGTTTTATGCTCTTACTTTTCATGTGACCATCTTTCAGCATCAGATTGTAAGCCCTTAAAGCATTCATGCCCACACAGAGACACCTTGGTCATGCTGCTAATTTCAGCTGTTAACATTGATGAAGTGACAGCCTTAATAACCTAAAGTAACTTTGAAATTGGTGCTGCTTTCAGTGGTGGAGTTGGACCAGATGACCTCCAGAGGTTCCTTCCCACTTAAATTGTTCTAGGATGCCATATCAGTTGCTGCACGTGGAGATTCCCGTTACTTGACTTAGCTGCCTGTAATAAGTGGAAAAAGATTCTCCTGGAAGGTGATTCCGAGCATAAGCTTATTTAGATGCTAAGATAATAGCTCGCAGGAGCAATTTATACATAGCCAAGGACACTACCCTCCTAGTCAAGGCACCCAGATATATATTCTTTAGCAGGGTTAAATGCTGGTTTTGCACTGAGAGACTTAAATTTCAGTGCAGATCTATTTTTTTTAATACCTAAACAGAGACTGCTGACTGCATAAAAATGTGGTGTGGTTGTGTGTCATGTAGTAGGGCCTAGAATAAAACTATGAGAGCTGGCAAGAAATGGATTTTGTTGAAGGAACAGATTCCTGAATTACGAATTGCCTAAATGATCAGAATAACTTTATGCAAATTATATATACACAGATGATACAGCTTCAAGAGGACGAGAGTTTTGGCAATGCATAGCATAGAATAGCCAACATCAAAAAATGGCATACGAGAAGTCAAGTTTAAACTTATATCAAATCAGAACTTATACCTATATCTTTAGAACAGTTAGTTATTCACTGAGGAGAGAAGGTGAGAGAAAAAACAGTGAAGCTCTGCACCCAAACAGTAGAGATACTCAGCTGGCATGTGGGAGGTCTGAATTCAGGCCTCTTTCCTCTGATTTTTATACTGATTAGTACATTTTTCATAGGTAAAATGTTTTATAGTGTGCCTTTGTTCACTTTTAGAAATGGCTCCAAGGTTAAGTGGTGTGTGGCAGGGTCAGACTGCAAATTCATGGTAGAAACATGGAAAGCTCACCTGTTCCTAAATCTTGGATTCTGTCTTGTGATTGTGAACTTAAACCTGTGTTATTTTTATTTTAAATGTTGTTATCTTCTTTTTTGCATTTCTAACAGTATTGTTGTTTATTGTGTACATTCTGAATATTTAATTTTCCCACTTGAATATTTGTTTAATATGCAGGTTAGAAATACCTGTATGTTTTGTAGGCTTGTAATAATTAGACATGGGATAAAAAGCTATTCAGCCACTCAGCCTATTTGCCAGGGCTGTGTAAAAATGTTGTTTCCATATGGGATTTGAATAAGTAGTTTATGATCAATAATTCAGTCAAGAAGTTTCAACTTCTTCAGGTTTTAATTCAGCTGTACAGATTACTCTGGCACTTTGAATATGGTCAGTACCGACTGCTTGAGCAATACTTTAGATTGGTAGGGTTTTCCTTAATAAATGTGTATGGTAATGTAAATTGGTCTTTCCATAAGCACTTTTCTAGTAAATTGTAATCAAGTAACTGTTTATGTTGAAACCTGATGCAATGGAATTCTGTCTATGTTAGGAATGCATATAAATATATATTTGGAATATTTTAGTCTCTTTCACTCGTTTCTATGATAGCTGCCAGAATTTTCATTGGGCTTGAAAAAAGTTGCAATAATCTGGCAACAATTTCATTTCAGAAACTGATCCCTAATGCCTTCGTATCTCTCAGTAACAAGGACCTAAACATATGTAGTTATAAATCCACAGTTTAAACCCGTTTATGATTGTAGGTATTTTGTCTCTATTTCATTAAACTCTCAGATATGTTCCCAAGTTTATTTCTGTAATTGCTCTTCTGGAAATATTTAACTTTAAAAGCACGTTGGATACAATTTTGCTCCAATCTGACACCTTTGCAGATTTCTAATATTTCTCATCTCTTTTAGTGAGTGTAATGTACCTACGTCTTTTTTATAGACACAAATGTGTATTCAGTGTAATTCCCTGCAATCGGGAAAAGGGAAAATGAAGAGAGGAAAATAAATAGAAGTTTGGGGTTGTTTTGGGTTTCCTTGATTTAAATCTCATATTTTGCCTGCTCCTTGATTGTATTAGTTTATTCATTTTGCCAAACAGACCACAAAGCTGTGAATATTTATTTAGTTCTGTTCCTAATAGTTTTTCTAATAGGGAATTATTTTGGTACAATGAAAGACATTTGTAAATGAAGCAGATAAGCCCTTTGGCAGACAAGGAGTGTTTTGTTCAACACAAGAATTCTATTGTCCACTGCTTTAGTTGTCAAGTGCCTGGGGAGCCCAGGATTTATGATGATGTTACAATGGCCCTTTCAGAGCGAAGTCTAAGAAGCTGTGAGATTCCGTTCCTCTGCTTTTCAGACTTTCAAATCTTTTTATCATGCAAGGACAATGCAGGATTCAGCTGCTTCTTAGGCCACAGGACTGCCCATTTAACATCAGGCATTGTGAAATAATTACCATAGTGACAATGGGTTTGGGGGTTTTTTTCCCCTCTAACTAGCGACATTTCAAAACTGTTCGAGTTGTCACTTTGTATAAACCGACTCTGAAGCCACGGCTTATTTTACAAAAAAAAAAATCTTGTTAGGAGATTTGATTTAAAGTGCCACAGTGCCAAATCTCTTTGGAGCATTAGAACTGTTTAATGGATGCTTTTTGGAGTTTCTTGTAATTATAATTGGACTTTGAAATAGCCTTCTGTAAATACAACAGTTGTTTTTCTTTTGGCTTTTCTCCCTTTTGTAAAGGTTATAGAGTTAGTAGAACCTTACTACTGAAGCCATATTCAACTGCAGCAGAAAATAAGAGAATAAAAACATAATATGCAGTAAAAGTAGTATCTGATACCTATGTATCAATTAATCAGCTAAACTATTTCTTGTGCTATAGTAATGAAGGAAATCATTCAGTCTTAAATCGTGTTTTTCATGAAAATTGGTATTTGGAGGAGTTTCCTTCCTTGATGTTAATATGAAGATTTATTTGCTTCAAATAATGATTAGTGCTACAAAAAGTATTGATTTGTAACCTCTGATGTCTGTTTAAATGCAGTGTAACTGGAAAATGGAGCCTTTACTTGACAGTTAAATTATTATGTACATGGGCACTTCACTCTCTGGTGGTCAGGTGTATGTACAGAAAAAAGCTTAATAGTGTAGCAGGTCAGGTTGAGGACTAGTAGTATCTATTATCAACTATTTGCTGCTTTTAAAAGGAAAAGCAGATCTTGAAAAAATTAGACCATAGCGTAAGAGGATATTTTGAGAAATACTTGTCTAAGCAACTTCAAATGTCTTGGGCAAAAAGGAATCTTGAGCTGAAAAATTGTCATCTGTAAAGATATTGAACAAATTATCAAAATGAGAAAGTTTATTCAGTTTTAGTCTTTCTTTTCATTTATTCATAAGAATTGTGGATTACTTCAAAAGGGTCCTCTATGAAAAAAAGTTTATTTGCTTGTGAAATGAGCATATTTTAAAATGCCATATGTACCTCATAGCAAATTACATAAATATGTTGCATTTGTAGAGTATTTTTATAAACCACGTGCTTTATATATTAGTGACTTGGTCATCACACAAAACATATCTTGCTTCATAGAGCTTACCTTAGCAAAATTCACTTTCTGGGAATGTGTTTTTTACTGAACGTGTATCACAAATTTTTAAAACAGTGAGTCAAATATCTCAGAATCACAGAATGGTAGGGGTTGGAAGGGACCTCTGGAGATCATCTCGTCCAACCCCCCTGCCAGAGCAGGGTCACCCAGAGCAGGCTGCACAGGGCCGCGTCCAGGCGGGTTTTGAATATCTCCAGAGGAGACTCCACACCCTCCCTGGGCAGCCTGTGCCAGGGCTCTGTCACCCTCACAGTAAAGAAGTTTTTCCTCATGTTCAGGCAGAACTTCCCGTGTTCCAGTTTGTGCCTGTTGCCCCTTGTCCTGTCGCTGGGCACCACTGAGAAGAGTCTGGGCCCATCCTCTTGACACCCGCCCTTGAGATATTGATAAGTGTTGATGAGGTCCCCTCTCAGTCTTCTCTTCCTCAGGCTGAACAGCCCCAGCTCCCTCAGCCTTTCCCCATATCTGCAGGCAGAACTGGCAATAGAAGCCACATGATTTTATTTCTTCCTTTGATGGAGTAAGTGTGAAATATGTTCGTGTGATATTCCAATGTTGAATATGTAATATTCAGTCAATGACTCTTCATTTCTCCTTAACACTTTTGCTAGCAACTTTGAAATTTGGCCTGTGCTGCTGAACTGTTTTTTGCAAGTAAAACTTGATTGCTTTAATGGGGGTGAAAAGTGGGTATAAAATGGAGGATTGATATAGATGGGACATTTAACAGTTAAATACTGCAGAAAATTACAGATTTGGATTTGTCAACCCAAATTGCAGAAGCTATTTTGCAATAATTCCTCCTAGAAATTCTCAGTTAATAAATTTGAAAGTACTGGGTAATCTAGCCTGATTTCCTTGGCTAGAATGAATCCCAGTCCTAGGATTCATTTAGTACCCACTTAAAGAGTCTATCAAGGCACCAAATGAGCATCAGACATACAGTGTCTACGTCAGTACATAACAATAGATCACATTGAGTATTTCTTTTGTGTTCAATCACATTAACTATGTTTTTTACTTGTGTGGGAACATGTTGTCAGAAACACAGAGGATGATGAGGGACTGCTCTGTGAAACTGTGAGCATTCTTAACTTAGTAATTTAAACTCAAGAAAAGACTTACCTCATAAGAAATGATTCGGCTAGTTTCTTTTTGTTTCTGCACCCTATATACAGACTGTCTCAACTCACTATCCCATTTATGAAAGAATTTTAACCATCGAAACAACTTCTTACAGGCAGAGGCACCTCTTGCTTATTTTCTCCCTTCAAATGTCTTATCCTAGCTATCTTTTTGCTGCTGTAGTGGTAGTTCTGCTTACTAAAATAGTCTACACCCTTCTCTGTCATAATGGTAAAAATACTAATTTTCTGATATGCCTTTAGAGCACTTAGAAATGTTCAAAGCACGTCTTGTTGGCTAATGGTATCTGCAGCTGTTACTTTTTTCCCTACAGTGTGTCTTGTATTGGATAATGTTCCCAGAACAGATTTTTCCATAGAACTCTGTTTTTTCAGGAGATAATGAAAAAGATGTGAAGGAATTTTGATATGGCCTCCAGCATTTTAGTTATGGGAACATTCTTGCAATAGCAAGTCTGTTAAGGTAAAAGCTGTTTATTAATTTTATCCTTGGAATTATGAGTATTATTTAATTGCTAGTCTTTAAACTCTCTTTAGGCTACTGTGATAGTTTATAGGCTAGGCTTTAGTTTTCTTTTATTAGGGTACCAAAATTGCATTGGATTTCAATTGAACTTTTCCATTCTTTGCAGCCAGAGCTGAAGTACTGGATGAGTGGCAGCAGAAAACTTACATCTGCATTGTCATCATAGTCTCATTAAGTGGCATTTCAAATGTTTGGAATATGCTACATAAATTGGCAACAAGTTTCCAGTGGGTGAAGGTAAGTAGTACATCCAAACATATGGTCTTCTGAGTAATGTCAGATATGCATAGCTAGGCTCTTGTTTCTATAGTGTGTACAATATTTGTACAATATAGGGAACATTTCTGCAATGACTAATCCCTTGCTTCATGTGTGCTATCAGCCAGTTTTTCTCATGCATCATAGAGTTTATCCATTGGTCTTGATTGTCACTCAGGAGAGCTGATGCTGCAGGACACTGACCATCCTTCTGTCTCTGTAAAGCATGGTTTCATAAGGTGCATTTTTTGGATCACACTTGTTTAATTTCTTGTTTAAAAAAACAGAGAACCTCTTGAAAACTCACGGCAACGTAGCACTGAAGAACAGAAATGTAAGACATTTTCTAATATTTAGGCTTCCAACTTGATTTTGTCAGTCAAAAAGATTCATACTTTTCTTATTCTAGGCTTACATGAGTGAGTGATTAATTCCATATTTGGTTTATTTCTCCGATATTTTGTGTGATACCACTGGTCTTAATATAACTGTTCAGACTTGGGTTAGAAAAAGCATTTAGTGGTGACTCTTAGGCTTCAGAGAAGGCAATGGTGGAAAGTGTGGAAATAGAGCAGTATGGAAAACCCTAGACCTAAAAATAGTTATATCTGCTGCTCTGATGCTTTTAATTTTTCATATCCTCTGTGACTTTCATTTGTGCTATTACTGAAACCAGTGATTCCACACAGGTAAGAATTGTCCACTTACAGGAGTATCCATGCTTTTTTGAAATTAACACAGAAACAGATTAAATATAATAGATAATAAATATGTAAATACTATCATTTTTACAGAATCAAAGGCATGATCCCGTCTGAATTGTCTAGGATAAAGAGTACAAAGCCAGGATATTAAAGCTCTTTGTCTAGCTGACTCATTCACAGTTTTTACATTCAGTGCACTCAAGTCCTGCTTGACAGATGCTTCATTTCTGTGGAAATGTCCTTGAATGAGGATAATCTTATTTCTGGCAGCCAAATGGACCATACCCTTAAACATCCTTGTGAGCAGCTATATAGGATAGGTGTTTATGGTATCACCGCCTTGTTAAGGTAGACTGTAGCAATTAGTATCAGGCTGAACCAGTATATTTGACAGTGATACCAACAGCATTCGATTTAATTTAGGTGGGAAATATGTAAGCTCCTTTGCTTCTTAGGAAGAGCTGTAGCTCAGCACGTGAGATTCTTATCCTGTCATTCACTAAACACAAGAGCCAAATTTTGGAAACAATGCTCAGTTCCTGCTCAGATACAGCTTTCCAATAGAATGAAGTTAAAGAGTGTTTGATTTGACTGAAGACTTCCTGACTAGGTTTCAAATTCATATATGGGTATGAAGAAGACATAGCAAAAATTTCTCTAGATTAGTTATATGTTCAGTTTCTCTGAGTCTCCTCTCCAGGCACAGTTATGTGAATTTTTCCACCACTGTTTCCACTTGCCTCTTCTGGCATTTTCTTATATCTCGCTTCAAGGTTTAGTTCAAGCCTCTTTCTACTCTTCTTGTTCTTAACTTCAGAGCTACACTTCCAAGTAGACTTAATTTTTACAAATTAAAGGGCTGTGAGGAATAACCTTAAAGGAAAACTTGAAGGCCCATCACTCTCACTAGTATATGAGATAAGTGAATTTAACAAACTCGGTCCCTACTCAAGTTTTTTTCACGTCTTCTCTGAGAAACTGTTGTGTCTATTTTTGTAGACTTTTTTACATATCAGAGTTCAAGCAAATCATCTCTGAAAGAAAGCTTCCTGCAGAGTGACTGTGGGATGTTCCCTCTGGTTGGAGTGTGAAGTGCCTCCCTGCAAAAGAGGAGGAACAAGCACCAGTTTTGTTGATTATCATGTAAACCTGAGCATCCATATGCTTCTTAAATTCTCTTCTTTTCTTTTGAAGGATCTTTCTTTCTTAAATTGTTTCCAGCTGTGCCTGTTCAGGAATGCAAATTTCCTGGTATAGTATCTAGATAATTGAACAGTTGAGAAGGTAAATATTCGTGTTTAACTATTGTTAATGGAACAAAGAACAACAGGGCAGACAGAAGGGCACCACTGAGCTCTTTTGGAGCTATGACATAGGCTTGGCTACTCAGTCACCTGGAAGATAACCAGTAGCTTCATTAAGTGGGAATATCCTGGCTAGAGAATTCCTTCCGATACTGCTTGGATTTTCTATACTGAAGTTATAGAGGGAGTGAGAGTAGGCACAACAGATAAATTTCTTCTCAATTATATTACTCTGAAAAGCAATATATATGTATAAAGTGTCCATGAGAACCCCAAAAAGAATACTGCCATATTTAAAAATCCCTCTCTTATAGGATGAGAAACTTAGGTTTGCTTACTGGATATATAAATCAGTGTTGTATAATGTATACTTTTCCTCTTTCATATGTAACATCCTTTTTATTATTTGTTTTTAATTCTCACATAGTAAGCCTAGACTATAATGGGAAAACCATGGTATTCCTGACATACAAAGTAGATCTTGGAAGGAAATTGCTGTATAGTTTTGTTTCTGCACAAATGCCATGTGGAAAGAAGATTAATTTTCAGTTACTTAGAATCACCCTGTCTTATTACAGTTCTAGCATGTTTAATGAGGCCTACATATCTGAACAGAAAGTATTACATCTCCAATTGCCTGCTTTAACCTGTATTACACGCCTCACTTCACTTCTATGCAAGTAGCCATTTATATAGGTTTTATGACCTGAATTTTTGCATTCTCAACTTCAACCCAGAGAACTACAACATGGAACAAACGCCTAGTATATCTGCACGATTAGTTTATTGCATATATTTTGGATGGATATTAGTAGCCTAAATGAAATAGGCTCATATATGAGGGCAAAAGCTTTGATTTTAGTAGGATGATGCTCCAAAGGACATCGAATCCTTAGGTTCTTCTTAAAGTAAGGCAGGAGAGTGAAATGTTAAGAGCAATCTACTTATGTCAGTCTCATTTCACATAGTCTGTGTAACGAGATGGAGTCTGAATTTGTTACCTCTGCTTTGTTGGTGCTCTTCAAGACTTGCTTGAGCTAAAACACCTATGGACATATTGTTAGAATAATTATAAGACATATATCCTGGTCAAACAGGTACCAAAGAAAAATTATTATTTTGTTACAAATTACAGACTTCTAAAACACATCAAGTGGGAATATGTTTACACTGCCCTATCTTTTATAGTTTCAATACCTCGTAATGTAGACATATCTGCTTTTTAATAGAAAATTATTTCTATGAAGTACTGTTGCCTTGAAAGAATCTTGACTTTGTTGAAATGTGTAGTTTGTTGTTGGGAACAACTAACTTGTACCTGAACTGAAATTCTGGTCTCGGTGACAAAAAGTTTGTTTCAGCTCAAATGCCGAAACGAAATGCTGAATCGTCAAACACTCATCTTCGCATTTTCCCAGCCTTCTGGGAAATCCCAGCCCTATTTGGGCTGCAGCGTGCTCTGCCCTGTGGGCTGGAGCAGCCTGGCTGGGGTAAGTTACAGGAAAATCCTGAGGTTCCCCCAAAGCATGAGATTTGCCTAAGCAAAGGAGAGACTGCACTGCACAAACTGCAGAGACTGGCCGTAAGGGGAGAAAAAGGCATTAAAAGATTGACATATTGACTAAAAAACTCAACAAAATCCAGTCACTTGTGAGTCAAAACAACTTCAAATATTTTGTGTTTAGTTGTGAAATATGTGTTCTGATAAAATTAATTTCTGACAAAATTTGCATAGTTATTTTAAAGGTGAGAAGTGTGAATGAAAAGCTAAATCAAAGTATTTCAGAAACAATTTTGATGAGAATTTATTGAGAAAACTGATGTCAGCTTTAACTATAAATGCTCTCTACAGTTGCTCTTTTTTGGCTTTAATAATAACAATAATAATAACAACAACAACAATAGCATTTATTAAAACGTACACTGTTGTGCCTCCAAGAACAAACACACATATCCAGGGCTAGAAAAAATAAACATAAGAGAAAACTAAACTATGTGTCTTGCACATATATATTATATATAAAAACATTACTGTATACTCAGCCATTCAAAGTTTCCTATGCAACAAAAACTGTCTTGAATTCTACTCAGAAGCTAGTTTGCTCTCTCAAACATGGGCATAATTTAGTGTATTTAATTCTTTTGAGGTATTTAACCCAACCAATTACTACATGGTTAGTCACAGTTGAAGAAAAACTTCTTAAAAATGCTTCAGTATCTTTCAGGAATACTTGCTAATATAACCATGCAAACATATGCAATATATGTGGCTTTTCTAATCTGTATAAATGCTAATAAAGTCACACAAGTTGAGATTGGTAAAATGTAATGTAATGCAAAGGATTTTCCCACTTTATTCCTGACAACCTGCATTTGCAACCATTCAGTTACTTTATTTTAAAATGGCTTTTCAATTACATTCTAGTGCTGTAGGGGAAAGCCTTTTGACAAAGGCATGACATAAACCATTTATATTGCAGCTCCATCATAGTTCCCATAGCTAAATTAGACTGGACAGTTCATTAAAAAGAAAAATTAATAGTACAAGGTTGCAGGGAAACAATAACAGATTATGACTGGCCTGTGGCAGCCCACTGTATTCATGTAGTGGAATAAAAATGATTCCCCTGTTTCATAAATGAAGGTTTGTTCCAAGGTTTTAGGCAAAGTCTATACTTCTATTCCTTTACAAGAAAAAGCTATACGGTTTCTTGTCTGTAAAAGCAATACTTTGTAATTCCTGCAGAAGATTAATATGTACTCTTTGGGGATGGAAAACACATATTTCATTATACTTTGGATGCATAATAATAAACATAATATAAAAGAGAATAGAATAGAACAGAACACACTAAACAGCTACATCAAAGAAAAAACTAACCTTCTTGGAGATGGGCAGAGACATGGAGGGGCAAAACAAGGGTGGAATCAGGACTTAATCCCATCTTTTCTTACCTAAGGTAGTAACTGCTCTAGACCACTCTAAAATTGCTATACTTCAGTGTGGCAAAACCAAAGGATTTGTGATTCATTGGCATTTCTTTTAGGTCGGTTGCCGCTACCTGTGTAACATCATATGTGATTTGTCTCTTGCTTAAGGTTGTTCTTAAAGGTATAACCAAGTCCTAATGGCCTCTTTCTAGATGTTACTGCATATTTTCCTAATTTCCTCAGGGTTTCATGGTTCAGATTTTCTATATAATTCTGGTATGTGTGGCAAGTACACAGACTTATACTTTAATGTTGAAATCTGAGTTTTATTATAGCAATGCTATAAATTCCTTTCTCAGAAGATATTTCAAACAATATGGGCTCTGGGATGCATTAACCATTTCTTTTGGCCAGTAGCCACAACCTTCTAATGAATTCAACGGGATAACAGGAGAGGCCAGAAAAGGGGAAGTCTGAGCCAATATAATATGTGGAATCAAATACAGAACTGACCCTCCAAGGTATTCTTTGGTTCTGTTTATGAACACGATCTTTTAGAAACAACAGCATGAAATACTGAAAAGCCATGGTTCTGGGATCTGATCCCCTTGTTCTTTTACAGGTTTATACCTACTTCTACAAGAGAACTTGGATACTTGGCCTCCCATTCTCCCTTCTCTCCCCGCAAAATAGAAAAACAGATTATGTAACCTCAGAAGTCTGGTCGCTCGGAGAGGCCTCCTGGCTATCTTGGCTTAGTTTCATGCTATAAGCTATATTTTGTGAACCAAGGCTCCACTGAAGCAAAAATAACCAACCAACCAAAAGACTCTCCCTTGACCTCCTGAGCTGTTTTCATACTTTCACTGCAGGCAACATGTATGAGTTGCAGCATGTTGGAGGGAGAACATTTCTCTTAATTTTTAAAGGGAAAGTATTTGCACAAGCATTTAGCACTCACTAATGAGCTGGTCATTTCAAGACTGAGTACTAACTGCAAACTTCACTGCTGTGTTCTTCTGTTTACATGTCCAAAGGTACCCCTTCCATCTTCTCTCCCTCTCTGCCCTGCATAAGACACAGGAGAGAACAGCCCCATCACAGGGAACAGTGAGTGAATCACAATGACTCACTGCAAGGAAAGCTCAACAAAGACTGTGTTGTGCTGTCTCACAGTAAAGCTAGTGACCCAGTGGTTACTGCTACTTTGCTGCTTGCAGGATAAACACAATAATACAATAGTTGTGTAGTCAAGAAACCTCGCATCAAATGGAATGACCTTTTTCCTCCTTGTAGATCTGTAGTGACTTGATTTGCTTAAGAAGTGCTTTCATTTAACAAATATAAAGATCAATTAAATGTTTAAGTGGGAAAACTTCCCAGTGAAGATAGAATGCTAATGGCTTTTTTAATAACTATCAAAACCAACTGTCCTAAGCAGAGGTTGGTGCTCTGTTGGCCCAGCCATTATCCAGGTTACTTCTGCTCCCTACGTGCTGTTACCTCCTTTCAGCACAGACTCCATTTTCTTTAACGTGAACTCACACATGGTTGACACCATTGTCTTTTGTTCGACCGAACTGTGAGTGGTTACCGGTGTGTTGCATCCAGGTTTCAGACTTGGTTGCTTGAAGTCTCCATCAGTTTATTATGCTACAGCTTGTGGAGTTCCTTTAAGCTGAAGGAACAAAACTTAATCCCCCATGTTGAGCTCTTATACAAGTTATGTACAGTTAAAAGTGATACACACAAGCTTTCTAGTATCTACCCTTTCTCTGGTGTCACATGCAGCATCAGCTGCCTCTCAGGCAGATGTCTTCAGACGGGGATGGGAATGGAGGGCCCTTGCATCCCAGAACAATACGACAATGGTTCCTTCTTCCTCCTCACTCTAGAATCCACCTGGAGTGATTTTTATGTTTGCTAACATGCTCCACATCTCCACGCCTTGCACTTTCTTCATTGGTCTGTAGTTCCACATTACATCCAGTTTTACTGTGAATGGTATGTTTTATGTATATTGAATATTGTCCTTTGTTCTCCATGTTATCTCTAAAACTGGTTTTGTGCAGCTTTGAAGGTTGCATTGGTTCAATGGCCAGTAGCTGGCCCCTGGTGAGCAGTTTACAGCCCTGGGGTCTCCTCTGTTGTCTTGTGCCTGGACTTTCAACTCTCCTCATATCATCCCATGCCTGTCTCTATGCTGCATTTTATTTGGGAGTCATAGATAGTTTGTTCTATATGCAGCAGCGAATTGTCACTGTTATCTATTCATTACAAATATATACATAAACCAACACATAGTCATTCAGAGCTAAGCAAAAAACCAAAACAAATTAGGCAATAGTCACCCGGTCCTTAGATAACCTGTTACAGCCAAATAAGTTAACCAAAACCAAGCCCCAGGCAGACCAAAACAAGTCCAGATGAAGCCGAACAAGTCCTAACGGGTCCTGAGGCCTGTGCTGTCAGCTTCACACACAGCCTTTGGCATGTTTTGAGTAATGGTAACACTGTTTTACTGGCTTACAACGCTCTGAAATTTTAGTAAGTTCATGTTACACATGGAAAATTATTTTTTACCCTATTTAATTAAACCCTATTATTAAATAGGCATTTAGTAAACATTCATATTAGCAATCTTATTCTTACATAATCATTCATGTCACGTATTATTGTTTGGTTTAGTTATAGCTGTGTTTACAAATATCATAGCATAATGTAAGTGCCTGCGTATGGCCTTCATAATGAGTTCTTCCTGCTTATAATATATATTTATCATTCTTTGGGTCTGATTCTAAGCTCACTTACTGAAGCTTAAGCCAGAAGGAGTCCACAAAATTTGCACAAAGGGTTTTAAAAAAAAAAATCACGTTGAGTTTTTTAAGGCAATGTTTACCCTGACAGCCATTACATTTGAACAAGAAATATGTCTGTCTGTTCAGAAAAATGTTCCCAGTTCTTGGATGAATCCCCAGACTGAGTTTCTCCAGCTGGTGCCTGTCTGGTGCTTTATTCTCTCTGACCACTGGATTTCCAGGAAACTATTTTTCATTGTAGGTGAAGTACAAATGGTACCAAATCATTCCTTTTCCTTATGACCACTCTTGTAAGTTTTTGAGTTGAAAACACTGTCTTTTGGTCTTCAAAGTGTCAAGAAAATATAGGGATAGCATTGTAGAAGAGCACTATATCGCTATCCTTGGATGTGATATTGTAAAGACACCATAAAGAAATTAAAATACTAATCCATATGGGTTAGTCTTATGCAACCTTATATTATTTACCAGAGATTTAAAGGAAAAAGGAAGATGGGAGTGTTTAACATTATACACAAAGAAAAACATACCCACTGAAGTTTTGCATAGGCTTTTAAATGAAAACGTCCAGATTCTTTGTAACGTGAACAAAACCAGCAAGCATCAGTATTGCATTTAAATTCCGTGAAGTCTGAGATATCAGACTAGACTAGAGAACAAGACAGAGAGTTATGTCAGCCTGTTCTGATGGTTAAATCAGTATATGCTGCAAGTTGCTTAGCAGGTATATGGCAAATTTCCACAAATAATAGGGGAATCTTTAGAAAAGATTAAAAAACTTAATCTGAGAAAAAACACGAACAAAACTCATGGTACACTCAACACACTGCAACTAACGATTTTAGCCTGATTTGTAAGCAAGAGGAAAAGTACAGATGAAACAAACTTACGTATTTGGAAATTACTTGGAACTGTAAAGCCTTGTTTCTCTCTATCAAACATGATAAAATTCACAGACATGAGAGGTATTTGATCTCATGAATTGCCATACGCAGAACCTTCTTAATAGAACTATAGTAACCCAATCTCCCAAGCCTCGTGCTCTCACAAACATGATGTCTTTGTGCTCGCATGGAGAATGCTACTTTATGCAATACACTTGCTCATTAGTCTTGGGGTTTCAGTCACTTTCATTTTGTCCACCAGCTACTTGCTTCTAACGTGGTAATTTGGGCGTCTCGTTCACACTAGCTCTCTTGGGCTTAACGCATATGGTCTTTAAAAGCTTTCTATTGACACAACTTCCATTTTCTCTCTATGCACTCCTAGGACTCCCAGCAGTCATTTTAGTTTGTTTCTTATTTCAGCTGCCAAGTCAACATTTCCTTTACAAAAACTAAAAAAGTCCAAAGTTTTTAAGTATTTCATCTGTATTCCAATAAATGTAACAAGTACAAATGTATTTAGAAAGATTATGTTTGGTGACAGACTCTCTCATCTCTTTTTACCCTAATAGTTCCTTTTCCAGAAAAAAACATAATTACTCCAAGAGCAATTTATTTAATTACCATTATGGGAGACTTCAAAGGAAATTGGTTGGATTGAAATAGTGATATCACCCCGACAACTTTTTGAAAAGAACATTTTGGTAGAAAATATGCTGAATGTAAGGGTATATTTAATGTGAAAAAAAATGCCTAATCCTATTCTTTTGACTGAAGCTTTCCATCTTTTTTATATATGTGTGTGTGTACATATATACATGCATGTTAATTCTTTTTGTTATTGGCCTCTATTTTTTTTCTGTATAGTTTCTATATAGAATATAAGTTCTTTACCCTGTACTTGCCTCATATTAAGGTCATTCCATCCAAAAATTGTACTGTTCTCGATCCAGCAGTTCTACCAAGTGTCAGGTTGTTTTCCTCTTTCACAAGCTCATTTTTAAGTTACGCTTCACTGGTCTTCATTAGGGAGAAAACTATCTGTTATTGATTTGGAAGCTAAAGCTTTTGCCTGACTGGACACATGTTCATTCACACTCAAGCACTTTTATACTGTCCCGTTGGTTAAAAAAAGACATTGACAATCTAAGATGCAGAAATCTAAGACTGGTGATCTAAGATGTTGATATATTCCACAAGTCCCGATTATTGCACTCTTAAGGTCAAGACTTGCCCTTGACATCAGAGAAATGGTGGCAAAGGTAGAGTGTTTACATGTCCAAAACATATAATGCACTTCCAGAATATATCTAATGATAGCTGATCCATAGCTTCAGCTATGAATTCCACTAATCTAATTAAACAAATGCCCATTTTTGCCCATTTCCCATGACCAACTTTCTGTGGAACATCAGTTTCTGAAACTAGGGCTTTTGTGCAAGAACAGCTACAGGTTCAAGGTATTTAAATTTTGCCTCTTCTGCATGATATCATGGTGCCAAACATCTCAGACTGTAGTAAGGCACTGCCTTAAAGCTACTGTTGTTAATGGTTTCTATCAGAAGAATAGAAATGAAGTGTTTTGTCACAACCATCTGTAATTACAGGTCAGAAATAGTGCCAGTCCATAATCTCTGGGATGTATTAGTGTTTCATATGATCAGTTAGAAATATGTAATGAACAGGTTTCACTCAAAATGGATTACGTTAATGCAAAATATAC
Organism: Phoenicopterus ruber ruber; assembly: GCA_009819775.1. Lineage (NCBI taxonomy): Eukaryota > Metazoa > Chordata > Aves > Phoenicopteriformes > Phoenicopteridae > Phoenicopterus > Phoenicopterus ruber. The sequence continues at coordinate 14,508,371 of CM020227.1, forward strand.
TGAATCGTTTGCCCTTTTTTGCAAATGTATCATTCGCATGAAAACCAAATTTTAATTGCTAGCTGACAAGCCTGTCTTTTTTGTGCTGTTTATATGCTTAGCATCTAATTGCATCACTTTAGCACCTCTTGTTGTACTTTTGGTTTTTTATCATAATATTGGGAATTATGTCTTAGTCCTTATAGCTTTGGAACACTGGAAATACAGATAGTTCCTCTGATTTGTGCTCAGAGCAGGTCAGGCTGCACAGGAAGCCAAAGGGAAGGTTCTATCTAATGAAGGTGGTGTTTTCTTTGTGTGTGTTTGGTTTTTAAGTTAAATGGAAATATTCTATGGTGACTACTTACAACAAGACATCTCAGAAGATACTCATGCAAGTATTGTTTGAATTATAATCTTGTGATTTAGTGGATTGTAAATAATAATTTAAATTTGCAGTTTTGATCCTTTCAGCTGTAGCTTCCCATTAGGTACTTAAACAGTGATGGTGTCCTTTATTAGAGCTATTGACGCTGTATTAGGAATGTGTTTGAATATTCTGATGTTATTTTCTCATGCTATCGAGCCAAAATAGGTCTCTTCGCAGACAATCTCTGCCTATGAAAAAATTAATTATTGATTCAATTGTTCATTCAAAGAATCTCAAAGTGGCTTTTATGCTCTTTATGGAAGAAAATTGCACTAACCTGGAACAGTTAAGCAAACTATCAAAAAGAACCTTACATGTGCATGATCTGAACTCTTCCCTCTGCAGCTCCAAGAAAGCTGAGAAAAGGAGAAGGCTCTTTGATTAGAAATTTAGCTCTCACCTTTCTTTTTCTAGCAAATGTATTTGAAAAAGAAAGAGACTCTTAGTAATTCACTAACTTGTCAAGTTTTATAAAGATAAGTGTTACAGAGAATCTAATTATGTGAACCTCTTTAAATGAGAGTCACAATGGTTGCTAGACTTAAACAAACTGCTGTCAGGTTGGTTTGCATGTGCTTCCAAAGTGGCAATCTTTTATCAGAAACTTTCCTACTTGAGGGAGACCAAATTGAAGGGGGCCGGGGGATTGAGTAGTCTAGTAGAATTATATTTAAAGTGGAAAAACATTTTGTAGAGGAACACATTGGTCTTATAAAGACCACACAAGATGCTATAATAATTTGGCATTTCAGCAGCACTGCTGAAGCTGTTTCTAGAAATGAAGCTGTAAGTACAATACCACAGATTCAGTTTAGATTTCTGATTGCGTGGAGGCTGTCAGCCCTTCAGCAAGAGATTATAGATCAGAACAGAAATGGATTGCTTGTTGGAATTCCTTCTGGTGTGGTTTGGTAGCTGAATAGCCCTGCCTGTAGTCGTTAGCTTTTGATAGGTTTTCAGTTATCACTCTTTAGTCTTGACTTTCTGTCTCATTTTGGCATAAACCAAAAGACCATCAGTCACAGCACAAGTGTTATTTAGCTATTTGTAAGTAGAAATTCTTAGAGAAAAAAATATTCAGTGTTGGCTTAGCATGTAAGTACAGCATTAGTAGCTGGAAGTATGTTGACTTTAGTTGTCATTTATTTCCTTCTTGGGGTGTCATTTATAGCCACTTACATAATAGCAAACTATATTGAAACTAGCATGGACATAGGCTGCAGCTATATTGGCCTTTGAATATACAGGAAATTATGAGAATTCCAGTTTGTCCGAGATGCACAAGAACACAATTATTATTTAAAATAAACTCTACCAAGAGCTTAGTCATTACTTCAAATGACTCTATCAATCACCATGTTCTTTAATAAGACTACCTTTCTTATGCTAGTTGTTTTCCTGTAGAGTTTATGCTTAAAAACAGACAGCCTCTGTCACATTTATCTTAAGTGGATCTCCCCAGGGCAGCAAGTAAATGTAAAACTCTGTTTACAGCCATTTTTCATTTCCCAGGCCTTTTAATATCACTCTCTCAGGCTTATTTCTATGTCATTCACTTCATAATGTACTAAGTTGTCTTCCTACTTTGTACTGCTTTGTATGAGGTACACCAAATGGCAATTTCACTCGTCTTGAATGAGTACAAATTAAATCAAAGCCTGGTGAAAATACTTTCCTTCCATGATGATTTCAGAGGTGAATACTGAAGGATATATCACATCATATTAGTCAGGAGGTTATTTTTCTTCCTCTTTCCTGCAAAATGACTTCTATTTTCAAAGAGCCATCATTTTATGGTTTTGTCTATGGTTTCCTAATACTGAGTCTCAAAGCTGCTATAGGAAAATATGGCTACATTTCAAAAACTATTCTTTGGAGCAGCTGGGGATTATTGGCTTTAAACATCTCAGTAATCCAATACAGTGCTATAAAACATAATTTAAAAATACAAAGGATTAAGATTTCCTTTCACAGGATTCCACAGAACTCAGAATAGGATTCTACAAAACTTACTTAGCATTTTTAAGATAACTTATATTGCTGAAGATGAAAATCGCCAGTTCGGTAAAGATTTTATTTATGTATTTAGTACATACAAATCTTGCCATGACCTAGAATCCCTCTGTAGTAGGATAGCCCTAGAATCTTGGGTGTTTGCACACCATATATAAAATTACATATATATACACTTAGTTGTGCAGAACTGTAACCTCAGATTATTATCCTTTACAATTGCATCATGATCCTGTGCAAAACAGCAGAATATGAATTGGGGGAGCGTGAGGTTCTCATTATTCAGTGGAATAACTAAGAGAATTTTTTTCCTAAGTATCTTTAAATATAAGAAATTTCCTTTTCTGGACTAAATACTTTTGTCTCATAAGACTAATTATGTTTTCTGAATGACACAAAAGACTTTATATCAATTTGCATTCAGATGAGGGTTATTTGGTGTTCGCTCCAGTGAGACCTGAAATATGCTTCAACAAGAAGAGAGATTCAGTGCTTCAGAAGGGCTCACAGGGAGTCAGTTGCTGGCAGTCTGTTAGAATTACACATTGGGAAAAATGAGATTTACCAGTTACATATACAGCATGAAAATCTTTTCCTGTATCACAGATCAGAGCTTTTGTCATTTAAACAAAGTGTTTTACATTAGACTACTGCATATTGGCCTTTAATGCTTGATTCCCAGTAGATACATATATATATGACTAACCTCATGGGGTTAGTCATATTCATGAAGTCGATTTGCTGGGTATGGAGTCCTTTAGTTTTTAATTTTCCTATTTTGTATGTGATAAGTAAGGGCCCTGGTCCTGGCACTTAGAGAGGGAACTCTGCTGGTGTATGAATAGAGGTCTATGTCTCAGTGCTGCCCTGGGAGAAGGAGTTCATTTGAGGAAGCAAAAATCCATCTCCTAATGGGATGATTTCCTGACTGGAAAGACATGCATGAAGCCCTTAACTGCTGGGGTGCAGCTGAAAGTTAAAAACACTGATATTGTTTCATCCTCCAGTTCAGCTCATTCCATTTAAAGTAGATCTTGCAAATGATGATACACCAGCGTTGCGCCTTTCTCAATTCTGCATATCATATAAGTAGCTCTATCAAGGACAAATCAGGCATACCCTAGTTCCAGTAGAAAAATGCAATAATCCTAATTCTACTCTTGTCCAGATTTAGAGTAGCTAGAATCTCACAGAGAGTTTGGCATTTTTCAGGACTAAAGGATTTATTTTAAGAACTGGCTTTGCTGTATGTGTCATGCAAACTATATATGCTGTATAGCAGATCTTGATACATTGCATAATATTATTTCATGTAAATAAAATGAGATGCCATCTTTTCCATAAGTATGTTGTACAGTAAGTCTAAGATAAAAGCTGTTCAAGGATCGGTCTGATAATGCAGAACAGTTTAAAATCAAAAAGTAATTGAGAGAATTAAGTCAAAGGAGGAAGGTACTGATTCTCAGTATTTTATCTTGTTTCATAAACAAAAGGGACCAGGCTATGTTGAACCTCATGAGGTTCAACAAGGGCAAGTGTAGGGTCCTGCACCTGGGGAGGAATAACCCCCTGCACCGGTACAGGTAGGGGGTTGACCTCCTGGAAAGCAGCTCTGCGGAGAAGGACCTGGGAGTCCTGGTTAGGTGACAAATTCACCATGAGCCAGCAATGTGCCCTTGCGGCCAGGAAGGCCAACAGCATCCTGGGGTGCATTAAGAAGAGTGTGGCCAGCAGGTCGAGGGAGGTTCTCCCGCCTCTCTGCTTTGCCCTAGTGAGGCCCCATCTGGACTACTGCGTCCAGTTCTGGGCTCCCCAGTTCAAGAAAGACAAGGAACTACTGGAGAGAGTCCAGCGGAAGGCCACAAAGATGATGAAGGTACTGGAGCATCTCTCCTATGGGGAAAGGCTGAGGGACCTGGGGCTGTTCAGCCTGAGGAAGAGAAGACTGAGAGGGGACCTCATCAATGCTTATAAATATCTCAAGGGCGGGTGTCAAGAAGATGGGGCCAGACTCTTCTCAGTGGTGCCCAGCGACAGGACAAGGGGCAACGGGCACAAACTGGAACACGGGAAGTTCCGCCTGAACATGAGGAAAAACTTCTTCACAGTGGGGGTGACAGAGCCCTGGCACAGGCTGCCCAGGGAGGGTGTGGAGTCTCCTTCTCTGGAGAGATTCAAAACCCGCCTGGACGCAGCCCTGTGCAGCCTGCGCTGGGTGACCCTGCTCTGGCAGGGGGGTTGGACTAGATGATCTCCAGAGGTCCCTTCCAACCCCTGCCATTCTGTGATTCTGAGATTTGTTTACCTTTTATGTACCATCTTCTTGAAATAAGTCAAGGAAGAGAACAAAGTTTTCTTAAACAGGAAAAAATTAACTTAAAACCAAATGTTAGGTTATCAAGATGTGTAAAACTTATTGGTTAGGGCTGAATAGCTTTCTGCAGCAAGAACTAGTACCCTTCAAAAATATTTTCATGTTAATTTATATAAATTACTTGAAAATACTTAGGCATCAGGTATTTGAATACAGCCGTCTACAAGAGGATAAAAATACATGCCAGACCAAACTCCTGCACTCACACTGCTATGCGTACATTCACCATGCACGAGTAATGAAACGGTTGTGCACAGAACTATTCCACATCCCTCAATTCATGTATTTTATTAAAAACTTTCAAAGTAGTTAAATTTATGATATGCCCTAAAGATTAACCAATATGGGCTCAGTGGGACTTGACTGATTAGTTGATCTGGAAATCTTTTTCCTACCTTCTTTCCATGTGAACTGTTCATTTTTTCATGACCCCGATTACAGTATCCAAGGAAGAAAGCCTCTTGGCTAACTGTTTAAGTTAAACCATGGAGTATGAGCCCTGAGGCTGCTCAGAACAGCCCTATCCCAAAAGCAGAAAAATGCCCAGGTTCTTGTTAGCTTTGCCAGGCCTGATTACCCGGAGGAGAAGCCCTGCGGAGCTGCGTGCGTTGCCTGGCCACAGCAGGTCCCTCCCTGCCTCCATGGGCAGCGGAGGGCTCAGCCAGCTGTGCCCGCCGCGCCATCATTATGCCCAAAACTCAGGCACTCCTAACTCCACAACTAATGTGATCCAATATTTATTCTGTCATTAAAAAACTATTCATTTCCATGTCTGATGATAAAATTATTGTAAAATAAATCATTCATCTTTTCAGCTAATTCTAATTACAGCTGAAATCTCATTTGGACTTGGAGGTTGCTATATTTACTTGATACTTCTGCAAAACATTTCAGAACATAATCATCCATTATTATATTGCTACACTGTGCTCTTGACTGCTTTCTGCCAAGTGTATTCCTGAGAACAATCGCTATTTTAATGTATCATCCAGAAGTTATGGCCTAGACAAATCAGAAAAATTGTTTAGTCTATTATAATTTGGCATATGGTCATTTAATAGCACACAGGAAGTCAGCGTGAGTGTTTGGGATTATTTTTGCTATAAATGTAATGAAAGAAATTTGAAATTGGCTAGACTTCACTTCCGCAACTGGTTTTGTCATTAAAATAATCTTTGCTGGCTCTTTATTCTTGTCTATTAGTCATCTATAAACAGTCATTCAAATTTGTCTGTGACATTTTGTAGAGCAGACCGACTTTTTAGATGAGCCCGTCGGAGCAGGGATAACCCCGTGACACCACCTGTGCTGCGCTGCATGTTGAGTCTCTGCGCGCTGCGGTCTCGGTGCGAGGGTGTGCAAGGAGAGCGGCATCGGTGCGTTGCGGAGCAGTCAAGACCCTGGCTCTACTCCGTGCCATAGTCTGTGGACATGGTTAGATCATTTTTCAGGTTTATGATAGATGTGTTCTTAATTAGTTGAATAGCATATTTCCATTAGGAATATTGATGGATTTTTTTTTCTAACAGTAGAATAACAGACTTTTCTTACGTTAAAATTGAAACTTACTAGCTTTGCATTTCCAGAACTAAGTAGCAACTACAATTGCAAAACATAGACATATTATCTATGTAGGTAGAAGTGCCCTGAAGGCATGTTTTCACAATTATTTAGGGAGATCTTCTATTTCCATGCAAACATTTTGTGTATACACCTCACCGTGCATGTGGTTTTTCGGAGTGTGGACTAGATATTTTTTTAACATTTCTTTATCCTGCATACCTCGACTGATCAACTTACATGGGCAGCATTTGGGAATCTCATTGCGTTCATGTGCCTCTCTGATGTGATTTGATCTTGTGTGGTGGCTGGTTAACTCTTGTTTTGCCTTTGTCCCCGATAGAGCTATTATTCAGTACCAAAATTGCCAGCATTTGTTTGTATGCAGTTAAAATATGTTAATGGAATTCTTCCTTTTGAGAAAAAGCCCATCATAGTTCAAACCTGGCGTCCACTACATTTAAGGAAGTGGGAAGCAGATTTTTTTACAGATTTCTTAGGAAAACTTAGGATTTCAAAATTATATGTTGTGCAATTCTAAACAACAATGGAAAAAATCAAGATGTTGCAGTTTGGTTAACTGCCCGCTGAGATTTGCTTTGCTGTAGTTGAGGAATATAATCCATGTGCAGAAATAACAATAACGTTGAGGACATCTCTAAGATTGTGATTTTTTTAAAAAAGACTGGAAACATTCACAGCAAATGATTCTGACAGTTCACTCTCTGCATAGTGTTGTGCAGTGTCTGAAGAAAAGTGCTGCACACAGAGAATTTGCGGACACTCACTGAAGCAGCAGTCGAGTCAGCTGCGGCAATTGCCGTCCTCAGATTTGTATGCCATGCTTACAGGATTATGAGGGATTTTTCCACAAGAGAAAAGGAATTGCTTTATAAATTGTTTAGCTGTTTTTCCATGTTTTCTGCTTGAAGAAGTAGGAAACTGTAGGCTTACAGCAGCTGAGTTAACGTTAAAATGTTTGAAAGGTTTTAAGTAGATTGTTTTGAAAAAAAAAGATAAAAAAGAGACTTATTTCTTGTTAATACTACTGCTTCATTTTTTAATGAAGTTTATTTTAGCTTTAACTTAAGAGCATCTTGTGCTCCTTGCCTTTCAGGAAGAAAGGAGTTTATAAAAAGCCAAACTGTAGCTGTTTTGAGTTTAAGTAATTTCATAGACTTCGGTGGAACCCTGTTGATTTATTCTATTAGCTTTCGTTATGCCGATAGGAGTCAGAAGGCTTACCGCTGTGGCAACCACTACGTAACTGAACAGAGAGTATGAGCTTCAGGAAGGAAGAAGGCGAGAGGGGCACGAGGAGGCCAGCGAGACCTTATTGCCTGCAGCTCTAGCTTTAATTGCAGCCTATCTAGCAGTAGGTCACTTACTAAAGAGCCTACTTGGTATTACTAGTGTGGAGTCCTTTCACATTATAACTCAAAACAGAAGCAATTACCATAAACAGCCTTAGTGTGTTTTTTTAGCCCAAGTAGTGGATGAGAGGTAATAGTTTTCTTTATCTTGAAGACATGTAGCCTTATTGCTTCCTCTCAGTACACGTATATGCAGAGGATAAAACAAAAGGTAGCAAACAATTTTTACTTTAAGTCCTTATTAGTAAATTAAGCATGGATATGTGATTAATGTTTTGTTTCCAGCACTTCACGCTTGAATAGCTGATAATAAGCAGCATATGTATCAGCTTGGCTCTTCCATTATTGTTAAGCATCTTTATAAAGTGTTTACTGATTTACATAACAGTATTGAGAAGTTTGGGAATAATGGTCATATTTGTTTACTTATTTTCATTGTTGAGATCATTATGTGATGTTAATGAAGAATAATTATCAGTGAATTTAATTTTCAAACGCGTCCAAAATCTATTAATGTAAGCAGTTTACTTACTTTTTTTTCACAGCAGGTTTAAAAATGCACAGCTGTCTAGGCGTACCTTCCTGTTTCATTTCTGTTTGGAGCAGGTAGGCCCCATTTAACAGTCCAAGAGCCCAAACACCTCTAACTGCTGCAGACGAGCAATGCTATAGATCCCTATAGCAAGTGTACTTGTCCAGCATAATTAGCTATACTGGGCATGGCATTGAAGACTATTTGGCTCAAAGGACTCTCCATAGCAAACTACATCTGAAAGAGCAGTATCATTGGTTCACTGAATGCAATTATGAAGCAACTGAACTGGCCTTAGTGTGTAGAATTTGGTTACAATAAATTTCTGTAGACAAAGCAGCCCAAAGAGGTAACCTCCGGGCCTGCTTGCTGTCAGGTTAAATTTACACCTCCCACAAGGAGGTAAATCCAGAGGTGTTTAGTAAACAGGACAGAATAACTCATTTTACATCTGTGGGATGAGTAGAGAATTTGATGGCTTGTATTTAAAAAGACTTACTGTGGTTTAATAAAGTTAAATGATAAGGAAGCTTGGTAAGTAAATATTGCATACTAGGGGCTTCAATTTTATTTTTTCTATGCAAAACTGGGGGGAGGGGGAGTATCCTTTCCTTTATGAATTAACTATTATCATAGAAAGCCATTGTAATAACTAGTGTTGAAAGACTTTGCCTATTTAAGCCACTTGCAAAATAGGTTAAACCTCAGTTTTCAGCTCCTTTAAGTCCTACTTTATTTTTACCCCTCAATAAAATGGAGATATGGAATTAATGACTTCCTTGCTGTTATGAGTCATCTGTAATGTGACATCATATAACAATAGTAAAAAATTAAATGGATGCACCAAATGTTGTACTTAATATATATGCTTAGGAAAACCAGATTATGTTTGCATCTATATGTGTGACTTTCATTTAGTTCATTATGTTGGAGCCATTGTGGTGTTGTAATTGAGGTGATTTCAGTTTTCAATAAAATAAAAATTAAAAAGTAGCTTTTTTTAGGAAATAAAAACAAATATTCCGTTCCTTCTTTATGAACTACTTGTATATAAACCCCTATCTGTCAAGGTTGGGTGTGTATTTTTATGTAACTGTGCAAAGGGATGTGGGCAGGAGGACATCACTGCTCAGGATTTGAGAAAAACATCCCGAGATGAGTGGGTTTGGTACTACTGAGGTGTTTATCTGTTGCTGGAGTTGTAGAATGTGATGTAGGTTCACGCTTTTCCCTATATTCACATTTTATCTGCTACAAATACTACGTGTAAGATCTTCTGATTTCTGATTAAAAAATCATTCTGTTTTAAAGAAGATGGTAGCATATATTTATACATGTGCCTGTATGAATAGAACATTGAGTGTTTTATTAGTATCGTGCAGAACAGTAAAGTGAATTACACTGAAAGCTGAAACAAACGTCGTAGGGACCTTGTAAAAATTGGCTGTTCTGTAAAGATTGAAGGAGAATATATTGGAAACCCCAAGGATAAGTCAAAGTGGCCTTTATGATGGATTGTTAGCTGCTGGAGGTATAGACCTTAGTTCAGGTTTCACTGTATTATGTAATTTCTGCTTCAAATATTAATTCTGACCTAGTGTTTTAAGAATTATTAGAAAGTAATAAATCAATATAATTCTGGTAATTTAAATCACAGGGAAAGTAGGAATAAATAGCCAAATTAATTGTTATATTATCAAAAGTGTCTGCGTATGTTTTTATTGGTTTATGGCATCTATTGTCACCAGCACAAAGACAGCAGAATTGGCAATCAATGCTGCTTCTCTGCTTTGATGACTTGATCCTCAGAGGGAGGTAGAAGGACTACTTCAAGAGTCTAAATTGAAAACATAGGTCATCAGAGTTCTGTCAGCCACTGCTCCTGCCTAGAAAAACATAGGTAGTTATTTTCAGCATGAAAATCTGGTGGTCGTGAAAAGGCCCTTTTCCAGGATGTGTAGAAATATTCCATTCTTGATAAGCAAGTATCTTGGTGTCTATCTTACACCTAAATCTATGGCTTAACAGCTTATATCTAAGGCTTATATCTAAGCTCCAAAGAGGGCTTAGATATAAATTAGGTATTTCTACAGTTACCTTGCATCTTGGGCTAAATCCATTTGGAAGGATCATGAGAGAATATCATTCTCTATCTTTCAACTTCCAAATGAGTGCCTTAATCAGCAAGTCAGGAGATTTTACAAGGTGGCAGTTACATGTAACGAAACACCAAATATGCTCATTACTCAGTATTTCATAATTATTAATATATTTTAATCATCTTCTTATCTTGAAATTTTCCAAGGTAGTCCTAGTTTTATTTTGCTTAATAAAAAAAATATTGCACCTCAAAGACATAAAAGAACTGACGATCTTCTCCATTTTACTTTCTTTCAGGAATTAAGTTGGGAAGCTGCAGAGCATTAAAGTGATGTGTTTAATGTGTGGTGGCATCCTATGTGCAGAACGTTTTATCTGAAACTTTTCAGTAGCCCCAAACTTTTTGACTTCCAAGGTGGAAGGGGTAGATTCTTGGATACTCCTGTGCCTACAAAATAACCAAAAATGAAGGAGGACAATTGTTTACATGCCGCTCTTATCTGCCTGGGCATGCTGTATTACAGCCATGCCATAACTACAGAAAAACTGAACCACGCAAGGCCATCGCTTCATGGTCACCATGAAAAAGGAAAAGAAGGACAAGTTCTGCATCGTTCAAAAAGAGGCTGGGTGTGGAATCAGTTCTTTGTTATAGAAGAGTATACGGGACCAGATCCTGTACTAGTAGGAAGGGTAAGAAAGAATTTATTTTTCATTCATCGATTAATAATTAGTAATTTATATTATTATTTTGTGAGCTGCTTTTTTTCTTGCCATTACTTTTCTGTTGTATTAGCTGCTTCTTCAGCAGCTACTTATTCACCTAGAAGTAGTTGTTTTACTGTAGCTCAATTAAGGTGCTAAGCAAAATACTGCCTAAGTAAATACAAATTTTTCCATTGACCTCAGTGGTCTTTGAATGAAGGTGTACAAGCTGTTATTTAACACAACGAACCACAGAAACCACTTGAACAACAATAAGTCTCAAGAATATCTGGTATCATTCTTGGGTCTTTAAAAAGAGTAATTAAAAATGTAATGTCTAACCCAGCAGCTCAGTAAAAGTGTACTGCTTAATAGGTATCTCTTCATCTTTTCATTTTCAAGTTATCAGTAAAATTAAATATATGAGGGGTATGTATAGAGGGAGATATATATCTGTGTGCACATGTGTATGTACACGCATCCTGGACTGATTTTTTATTCTGTTACTGTCTAACACTAACAGAATATAAATACATAAATAAAATGTTATATTTACCAGTTTATAAATGGTCAGCAGAAGTGTGTTGACTTAACCCCAGCACAAAAGAGTGGAGAACAGGATCAATGACAGCAAATACCATTCTGGGTATTCTGGATTAAAAGATGGTTAGCATTGTGCAATTTGTAGATGGCAATATAAAATCAATAAATCTGTAATTTGGCTCAATGTTTCCCTCATTCATCGAACTGAGGTGCGCATTGGTTGCGAGAGTAAGAGTGTTTAGTAAGCATTTGTTACTTCTTTTATATTAAAGATGTTGTAATTAAAAACTGGTTGGCAAGCACTGATTGGCTCATTCGTTACATCCCATCTGTCACTTAACAGCTTTTTACATGCAACCTAGTAGAGTATGATTAGTATGAAGTGTACAAAATCTTTGTAAAATGACTCTTCCTTCCAACTTCATTCCAATAAAGAACTATCTCCTCATGTATTCTCTTCCTTAAATCTTAAAGCTTAGGTCTCAGTAGCACCCTACGTGTGGTAGCATGCAAGTCTGTACAGGCAGCTTCTCTGAATGCAGGGCAGATGTGCTCGCAGCAAGGATTATTGCCTGATGTAAGACAAGATTTTTGAAAATTATGAAATTATAGTAATTTCATGAACGTTTTAATTTCATAAACACATACATGAAATGTATACCATCTGGTTAAGGTATGTCTGTTTCTCATTTTGTAGCTTCATTCAGATATTGATTCTGGAGATGGAAACATTAAATACATTCTCTCAGGTGAAGGAGCAGGAATCATTTTTGTTATTGATGACAAATCAGGGAACATCCATGCAACAAAGACACTGGACCGGGAGGAGAGAGCTCAGTACACTCTCACGGCACAAGCTGTAGACAGGAACACTAACAGACCTTTGGAACCACCTTCTGAATTCATTGTTAAAGTTCAAGATATAAATGACAACCCACCTGAGTTTCTTCATGAAAACTACCATGCCAATGTGCCAGAGAGATCAAATGTAGGTAAGTACTCATAAATACACTTTAGTTCCTGGCCTTATGGAAGATGTTGCATTGTCAGTACGTCTTGGCTTTATTTAATTCTTATAGTCTAGAATTTTGGGAAGTAAAATTTACTTCATGCTCAGCCAGTGACTCAGTCAATTTATCTAATTTGCTGACCAAATCAAACCCTACACATCATTGAAGTGTCTCTAGATGGTTCCTAGAACAGGACTATTTCCTCCTAGGAGGAACGTGAGGGTCCCCTGGAATATACGGAGTGTGAATCCTCTGGGGTAAACATCAAGATCATTCCTTTGGCAGAGCTGTGTAATAAAGCTAAGGAGTTACTGCCACACTATCTATTCCATTTTCATCTCCTGTTTGAGCTTGTGTCTATCTCAGAGATTTCTACAGGAATGATTTCTCTGAAACTTACTGAGGAAAATGTAAAAAGAAAACTCTATTGTTTGGCTGTCTAACAACAAAAGCAATATAACGCTTAAACTACTGAGAAAAAAACACATAATGGTACAGAGTGACTGCTGACTTTTATATCTTCACTGTTTAGAACATTAATCCACATCACAGCTGGTGACAAATCTTTTTGGATCGTATGAGTCTATTTTGTCGTATATAAATTGCCAAGTAAATTTTTTCATTTAACAAACCTGGAAATAAAAAAGTTAAGAAATAGTTATGCCCTATGACTGAAAGCATCCCTGCATGGTTCTTACAGACATGTTTGCTTCTGACTCCATTCCTTCTGTGTTTGCTTTCCATTTTTAGGTACATCAGTTATTCAGGTAACAGCTTCAGATGCTGATGATCCTACCTATGGGAACAGTGCCAAATTGGTTTACAGTATTCTCGAAGGTCAGCCGTACTTCTCGGTGGAAGCTCAAACAGGTATTATTGAGCAGTTTATTTGAGTAGGACCTCATAACTGGAATACATTAAAATGAAGAACTAAGCATATTAACTGAGACAGTACAATTGGATATATCGACTGATGTGTTTGAGCAAAGCTTCCTTCGTTGTCTCTTGATTCTAGCTAAGCTCTTTTGCAGGTTGGTCCCCTGGCATTTGGTAGAGCTTCTGGGTACACACTAGAAAGATGACACTGTTTCTTTTGTGGTATGATATGGTATGGTATAAATGGCAGTTTCTGTGCTGGACTGTAATCCTCCAGGGTTGTTCTGTGTTCAACTGTGTTGAATATTTGGGCTACTTTCCTTGCATAGCATGATGCACAGTGTAGGGAAAACAGAATCTGCACCATCACTGCAAATATTTTAATGCAAGCTAAAAATGCAGTATCCAATTTTTCGTGATGTGAACCTGTAAAAATTCGTATGTGTCATATTTTCTTTGTATTTATAGGAATTATCCGAACTGCCCTTCCGAATATGGACAGAGAAGCTAAGGAAGAGTATCACGTTGTAATACAAGCAAAAGATATGGGAGGACACATGGGAGGCCTCTCAGGGACAACCAAAGTGACAATTACACTTACAGATGTCAATGACAACCCACCAAAGTTCCCACAGAGTAAGTAACAAAATCCTTACTCGCATTTACTATTAGTACCCATATTTGTACAGTATCTGACATATTCAAAACTTCAAAAAGCAGTAACTGATGGATTATTGCGGCACACGTGAATAGGTAAATATTGTTTACACGTTTTTGCTAGTAACACATAGAGCTTTAGTATCCGAATTATTTGCTTTGTGTTGCAAAGTGAGACATTTTTAAGGTCAAGATTAGATTACAAAGATTCCTAACTCTACACTTCATTGTTGAAACTACTGGACCATGTTATATTAGAAATATACCTATGGTATGATCAGGGAGACATAGTCTGGACTTCGTTAACGGAGAAAGAAGCCCCATTTCTTGAGGGCTCTCTTGCGTGCTGAATCAAATTGGTCAAAAATACTAGAAAATGTACCTGCCCTGCAGCAGTGCTGGGATAAGCTGGTTGACTTCCTTTCCCATTTTCATAATTATAGTGTGGATGTAAAAGACACTTTAAAAAAGCAAGCTGTGTTTACTACTCTGCTCAGACCACAAGAACTTTAAGAAATCTTTGTGGGGAAGTAGGAGGAGGTTAAAACAAAAATCCCCTCAGGTATTGTGTAGGAACAGATTCTTCTGCGTTGGGAGAGTTGCAGTATGCGGTAGTCACATAGCGCGTATGCAGCAGAAAGCTCTGCAGTTAGATTTACAGGGTTTGAAAGAAGTCTCCAAGTAGCCTCATGTCATGCCTTTCCATACTCCAAGTTCATAGCTGTTTGCAAGCATAGTTATGATAGTAATTTTCAATGAACAAATCCACTTTGTTTTCTGGTGAAGGTGGACAAAGGAAAGGAGGTCTACTTTATGTTCTTACAGCTGTGTTTCTCAGGCTTGAAGTCTCTTGCTTTTCTTGGCCCTTGATGAAAGTGTTGCACAATCTATTAACAGCTCCTGATTATGCCCTTTCAGGCCTTTGACAGACCTTCAAGTGAGTGAGCATCATTTTTTATTTCACATAGCCTTTCATTTTAAGTGTTGATACTTCATCCTTTACTTCTATAAACACTCTCAGTAAATGGTGAATGTCCATAAGGATAAAAGTTAAGACTGGATACTCCTCAACACTTATATTTACCATGGCAATACAAACCAAATTTAGTACAATTACATTTTTAAATTGGTGGTTGAATTGTATTGCTGGTGGTCAAATAAAGTCATTTTTTATACCTGTGCTATTTATTTTTCACATATAAAATTAATCAGGGCTGACATTAACAGATTCAGTCTTCACAGTCGGGTGGAAGTACATTAATGGACCCACACATCTGTTCTGCAGCTCATCTCTGCACGGTTTCTTTTTTTGGAGTGCAGTTTATGCACCATCCCAGCCCACTCTTTCTCCTCTGAGCAACCATTATGACCCTGATGCATCCTGGACAGGATCATCTCTCTAACAGCTCTTGTTCCAATGTCGCAGCTTCCTGGACTCTCATGCAAGAGCTTAAATGACACAGCCAGTCCCTAAATGTAAAAATCTATGTCAGCATTTTCTACCATTCTAATGGGAAAGTATGAAATCCTAAAAATGTCAGGTTTTATATACCTCACAAACATACCTTTTCACTCCAAATCATAACCTGGGACCCTAGTACATGGTATTTTGTTGAGTAACTTTATCAAATGATGGATTTTTTTCTACAAATTCAAGCCACTTTACTGAGTGTTTTGGGAGAATATTTAAAATTATCAGAAATGCCAAATAGCAGTTACTCTACCCCAACTTAAAACTTTAATTTGGAATGCTTTGTAACTCAAAATCAGGATTTGACCTGTTTGTGTAAACATCCAAGTGACTGATTTTTTTTTTTTTCCTTTTTTTTTTTTTTTTTCATTGCTCAAACCCTTAGTGAGTTATGTGCTTAAATCTTGGGTTCTTTGTGACTGGAGTTAATGACCTATTTCAATGACATGTGCCAATTGTCTTTGTGGGTAATGAGCCAAGTCCCTGCCTGGTGTAAGTCTCCTGATGCTCCTAGGGTGCTCGTGTAGCAGCAAAGAGCAATTATGGAAGGGGGGGATCAATTAGATTATTTTATTTTCTCATGCCTTTTTTTTTCCAATTTATTAATGCTGATGAAGTGGCAGAAAACGCTGACATAGATTTGTACATTTAGGATCAGGTTAAGTTATCTGAACTCTGGAGTGGGTTGGGAAGGTCCTGGAATCAATGCTGCCTAAAGGACAGCTGTTGAAGAGAGGTTTATCCAGGAACAGTATTGCTCTCCTCTGGTGCCCCTGAATAAGCAAGGAAAACCCTGTATGGTGACACATCTGTGGGATGTTTGGGGATGGTTTTCCCGTTGGAGTTCGATGAGGGAAAGCCATTTTTTGTTTGGTATGGAATCCCATACAAATTGGTATGTATTCTCTGTTGTGTTAAATTGTAATAAACATTACTACTATACATTCACACTCCAAATTAAAGCCATAGAAAGCAGCGGATTTATTCTTTAGCCAGCACAGCAGAGAGGTCTTATCCAATTTGTTGTATATAGTTTGTGGCTCCTGAATGAATGCGCAGAAATGCTTTTGTATTCTACAGAGTTGAAGGTCATACCATGAGTCACACGAAAGAGAATTTTCCTTCCATTTTCGTAATAACGTTTCTGATATGAATGATAACCTTGATGTCACAACAATTTTTGCATTCTGAATGATTGGGTGTCTTTTTAACCCCACCCTGAACAGAGAGATACACAGATGTTGTGTAAAACAGCATTGAGGAGGTAATTTTATATAGATTAGCAATGTGTTTTAAGATTTCACAGATGACTTGCTTCTCAGAGCTCTTTATAACATAACATTCCTTCAGGGGATTTGAAAATGTAAAAAAATTACTGTGTTTATTTGGAACTTACAAGTTAAATGAGTAAATATACAACTGGAGAGCAGACTGCGTACTTAAGGCAAATGCCTTTTTTTCTTCCACCAGGTGTGTACCAGATGTCAGTGTCGGAAGCAGCTGTCCCAGGAGAAGAAGTAGGAAGAGTGAAGGCCAAAGATCCAGACATTGGGGAAAATGGCTTAGTAGCTTACAGCATCATTGATGGAGATGGCGTGGATATGTTTGAAATTACAACAGATTATGAGACTCAGGAAGGTGTTGTAAAGCTTAAGAAGGTGAGTCACGCCTAGTAATGTGTAGTATTCTTTGTTGCTGACAGAATATTTGGTAATAATGGATTACCACCTAAGCTAAAATATCAGTAAATGCACTTAATTTGTTTCTAAAGCTGTGATTAACTCTTAATATTCCATTTCCCCATTAGCTGAATTGGAATGGAAGAAAATAACCAAGAAGAGTTACATAAATACTGTACAGTGGATTAATTGCACAAATTAAATGAATTCATAATAAAAAGTCACGGTAAAATACAATGCTATCAGCTTTATTGTTAATGAAGTTTTGCCTAGTGCTGATAAATAGCAGACATTCACTGTTGCTTTATGTTCAGTCTGAACAGCCTCATGCCCTATAGTTTGAATTCTTCGGCTGTGCATTGTCCACAATATTGTTCTGAAGGAGTCACAGGCTATGCGAAAAGCAGCAAAAATACTGAGGTGTTTTCATATACAATCCATCAGTGTGATCTTTAAAAGTGTTATTAAATGAATTTAAAATTACAAATTATAAATCATAGATCTTATTCATTATTTAGGCATTATTATTTTGCCCTTTGTATCTTTATAGCTATTCATCTGTCTTGGAGATAATCAAAACTCAAAGGAGAAGGCCTGGGCAACTTAACTTTAAAGTTAGCCGTGCCCTGCACATTAGGGCAGTCTCTCAGGAAGAGACCCAGAGGTCTTCTCTGGTCAACACTAAGCTGTGGTTCAATTACTGTATCTGTTCTAGAGGTGGGAGTGTATTTTTTGTGTATTTTGAAACGTGGGCGAACTGTCACACCATTCAGTCTATAGTGTTAGCGTACTTTGTGAATTGTGGTTGGCACCTGCTTCTCAGATACTTAGAGACATGATCATTTTGAGGCTACCAATACTGCAACACTGCAGCCATTTCATGTCGATGACAATGCAGATATGCTGTGACTTTGACCAGGCTCCCAAAAGGACTTACCTCATGGGGCATTATTTCACCTCCCCTTTGTAAAGTGCTATGAGATCTATGGAGGGAAAGAACTACAGAAATGAAAGCACTGCAAACCATCTTCATATTTCCCCTACTACTTAAATAATTTAACTCCTCTTGGTCCTATCTCATGGTACACCCAGTAGCAATTCAAGCCACATCCATATCTCTAAAGGAATGCCTGCCAGCTTGGGATAGCCCAAGCCTGGCATTTTGTGGGAACCCCTTTCCTATCCATTGCTCTTTTGTGCTACCTGGAAGGCTGCACGAAGAAAAGGTTCATTTTCCCAGTGAAGATGATTTCCTGAGTGATACAGCGACCAAAGAGCGAGACAAGGTCTCTGTTGTGATATTTTGAATGCCTTCCTATGCTGCTCCATACATAGAACGTAGCTCCTTCCATTTGAATCTTTATGTTTTTTAAATACACACATTTCAGTCCAAGCTTGTTGACAGATGCTCACATTTGGTTTATGTCATTGAATACTAGGAGACTGCTTACTGCTTTTACACTCTAGTTTTCCTAACTGTGGAACGCATTGTCGTCTTGTTTCTCGCAGCTCTTAGATTTTGAAACCAAAAAGTCCTACAGTCTGAAGGTAGAGGCAGCCAATGTACATATTGATCCTAAGTTCATCAGCAATGGGCCATTCAAGGACACCGTAACAGTGAAGATATCAGTGGAAGATGCTGATGAGCCACCTGTATTTTTAAAGCCAAGTTATATTTTTGAAGTACAAGAAAATGCAGCATCTGGTACTGTGGTTGGAAAAGTACATGCCAAAGACCCTGATGCTGCAAACAGTGCTATAAGGTATGCTTCATTAGAGCAGGCTTGTTTCTTTCTAAGCATTAGCTTTGAAAATCGTTATGCAAGTTATTAAGATAGTGTGATAGATCTAGCATAGTAATATTCTAAATTCACCCAGAATATTAATAACTTTAACCATGCAGTGTTGTTTTTATGTCTTGTTCCATAAACGACTAGTTTCTCAAAGCCTGTATCGCTGAGAAAGCATGCTATAGCTATGTCTACCTAAAATATACTTAAGGACATCTGTGTTAGACTCTATTCTAAATTGTATTTTCTATAAAAAATCCTACGCTTTTATCACAGTATGTTTTTTCTCAAAAGATAGAGGTCTGTGCAGTAGATTAGAGATTATGTTGGGTAATTGTTAAGCGTTAATTGTTAAAGACAAGCACATACACTCGCCTACTTTTTGCAGTTCCATTGGGTAGTCTTTGTTTATTTTGGTTTGTCATGTTCTCTGGGTAAATTAAAATATGAAACTCTGTTTTGTGGGTACAGTTAACATTTCAAAGAATAGCGAGGTAAAGATATGAAAACCAGAGCTGTATAAAGCTGTACAAATGTGTAGATAATGGATAATATTTAATAATCTGGTATGATCAATTAACATTCTGAGTAATCCAAAGATCAGAAGACTTAAAAGATCTTCATGATTAATATTAAACAGAAGAAAACATAAATATCTCAGTAAATATTTTTATCGTGTTTTATAAGAGAAGAAAATAAATAATATTTTGGGGCTTCAATATAGAGACTTCAAAGAACAATAATTTTCATTTACTACAAACATTCTGACATAATATTTTTTCTAAATGTAGAAACCAACCAGGTGAATCTCCTTTTAAAAGAACCGCATATCATCCCTTTGACAATGATATTAAGGGTAACAATAAGTGTACTACTTACGATTATTTAAAAATAATAATGATATAGAACAACTTTGGATGCATGGAGCTGCTAAGTCCTTCTTTTATCTAATTACTGACTTTCAATCTTCTTTAGATATTCAATTGATCGTCACACTGACCTTGAAAGATATTTTATTATTAATGCAGAAGATGGCAATATCAAGACAATAAAAGCTTTGGATAGGGAAGAAATTGCTTGGCATAATATCTCTGTCTTTGCAGTTGAAGTCCGTAAGTATTTCACTGAGATATTTTATAATCAATGGTATAAATTCTGTAGTCTTCTAATTGTCTCAGTTTGACAAGCTGCAATAAATCCTAATAGAAATACTTTAGCATATTTCATTTGTACCTGGATACAGCTGGGATTTTGTTTGTTTTGAGGGGGTTTCCTGCTTCTGTTTCATTTTGGTTTTGCTTACTCCCATAGACAAACAGCACCAGGAAGCCAAAGTTCCAGTTGCGATTAAGGTTGTTGATGTCAATGACAATGCTCCAAAATTTGCAGCAGCCTATGAAGCGTTTGTCTGTGAGAATGCTCGAAGCAATGAGGTATGCCTGTGCCCACCACCTTCCCTGCGCATGAATTTCTTTCTTCGCGGTGTTAGCCCAGTTTTGTGTTGGCAGCTCAAATGAGTGGCAGTAAATGAATGTTTATTTTGAAATTTTGGCCAAAATGCCTAGAGCACACAGAAGAGCACTTTCCTGTGGTTTTATTTTGAATTGCTATCAACAGCTATAGATACAGTGCTTTGTGCATTGCATATGACTGGTGGTGTCTGTGAGTATCCACCATCACACGGGCAACGAAGCTGTTTGGGAGCAGCTTTCCCAGTTGTGAGCCTGTTTTGGATATTAGAGAAATACTCAGCATCTTATGGGAAGAATCACAGTACAGTGCTTGGAGGGTTTAGCCTACAGATTTATCCCTGAACTATCTGTGAGGAAGAGGGGTTAGTGTCATATAGAAATACTGCTCTACACATTATCTGCACTTTTGGAGTTAGTGTAGCATTTTGGAAAGGACATTGTGCTAACTCCCTCTGAGCTGCTGAATTTCGTGCATAATTTTATTTAGTCTACTAAGTTATCATTAGCACATATTTGTATATAAGAATGTATATATAGGTGTATACTTTTCCATCTGTAATTCTGTGTTGGTTAAATGTAACAGCAAATAAAGACTGCCTGTTCTAGTTTTGAGTCTGCTCTGTGTTTATAACTGCATACATTTGTGGAGGTATTTGGGGGGTTTCTGCTATTTTGAAATTCTTTGTATTTGAGGGGTTTCTCAGAATACTGTCTATATGTGATGTAACCAGAGCTGTTTGTTTACAGAGTACTTTTCTTTTACAGCAATTTATTACAATTAGTGCTGATGACAAGGATGACTCGGCCAATGGACCAAGATTTATCTTCAGTTTACCACCTGAAATTATTCATAATCCAAATTTTACACTCAGAGACAACAGAGGTTTGTGTGAAGATTCCCTCTATACCAGTGTCCAAAGAGATGACAATGGAAAACTAATGGCCAACATAATGTCATGCAACAGCATTTTCATTAGCTTTGACAGAGTGTCTGTTTTGCAGAGATTTAGGGGAGGAAGGCGGAAAAAATATAGCTGAAATACAGGGATGTTCTTGGAATAATGTAATGTTTGTTAACTCACTTTCATTTTCTTGAATACATATTTTAAATTACATAATAATACCCTACATGAAAAATCCACTGCCTTTTTATCTCCCAGGAAGAGGGTAAAAAACATTGACAAAACCATTCACTAAATGTAATTGGCAGATCTCCTTGATTTAGAGAAAACTACTTGCTAAGTTAAAATTAGCTGAAGCAGGAAAATTGTTAGGTTGCTTGTATTTGTTCACCTTTCTCTGCTTGCTAGTTTTTTAAATTATGGATCACATGGACTAGATTCCTAATGGAATAAAATCACTGCCACGATAACCTTTTGTAGGAAATACATATGTAGATTTCTGTTGTGAAACATACCCAGATTTGAGGGTATCTTGGGATATGAGTATCATGATCCCTTTGTCAATTTTCTGTTCATGAAATATAGTATAGCCTTGCATTCAGATTGATGTTAAGATGTAAGAAATCCGTAGGCAAAAAACCCCCAGGCATAGGAGAACGTCAAAACTTATTTGACCATCTAACATAATAGCATCAGTGAACCTAACTTGCCAGAGTTTGAGGAAGCCGGAGGGGAGTAAACAGAAAAAAGACAGATTCAGCCATTATAAATATTTATTCTATTTATTTAATGACAATCAATACGATATTCTCATTCAATGTTCATTTGTTATTTTCCTGTCCAGGGAAAAAACTGCTTCAGCTTCTAAGAAATTAGTTTTAATGAGCAAGCTTTAATGTTTGAAGGAAACGTGACTGTTTCCTGAAACGTAGAACTTTGTTGAACTGGTTTAAATAATGAATCCAAAGGATTTCTTCTAGCTTGCCAGAAGTACAAAAGGCAACATAATCCCGATACATGATTTCAGTTAACAACTTCTTTCTCTCAAGTGTTATGTTGTGGCATACTTTATATCTCTATCGCATCTGAAGTGAGGGTAATTATCATCAGAGTTCCCAAACAAAATTTCTGTTATTCTTGAAGGATCAAAGTAATACTGTTGCCTAGTGCTTGACACTTGTACATACACAAGCAATTCATAAAGGATCCAGTGGAAGGGGACTGTATTTATTCTCTTCAAAGTAGTAAAACACAATTTTTGAAAAATTGATGAATGTATTTTTAGAGAGAGGTAAATAAAAATGTATTCTTTGCTTGAGACCCTGAGGCCAAGTTTCTCTTTAAAAGATATTTTATGGTGACCATATCAAACTGAAAATGGATTCGATTTTATAATCTAACAGAGGAAGCATAGGTCGGAATTGAGATGCTCTGATACAGCTGCAGGCAAACGGTATTATGGTTCCTGACTCTAGCTGATTCCATTAATCCTTCATTTCCATATGCAGCGAATTCACTCTTCTTTTAATGACAAATTTAACCCAGATAAAAACGTTTTGTAATGTAAATGATGATGTCAGTTGAATGTAGTGACTGTACCTGACAATACTGAAAAAGGTTATTTCAACAAGACGGTATTTAAGGATTGAACCTTCCTGTATAATTTCATGTTTGGGAAATGAATAGTGTAATGAAATCCATCCATTTCCATCCTGTCTTTCCCTCATTTTCTACAAATCCTCAGTGCAGTGATGTTAATTTAACTATTTCTGTGTTTGTTTTTTAAATAAGCTATGGTAGAGAGCAAAGTAAAAAAGTTAAAATTCCATGTACTTCCATATAAAAAAACTTCTCGGAGAGAGTGTGTTACATTTGCAAGTCAAATAATTTACGTGATCATTTAAAGTTCCGTTTTTCATTTGTAAATCTGAGTAGTCTATATACCATGCCACCGCTTTCAGAGCGAATTGCTAGTTTTAAAGAAAAATAGCTTTATTAACTGTGGAGAACAGTTAATGAAAACTCCAATGTTTGGGTCTATTACAGAACTTTAAAGTGAATACAGTCCTATAATTATCATTTAATAGAGTTTCTTTCTACCAACTCCTAAAAGTAATCACATATCGCAGTAATCCAAAAAACGTAATCGCATTCTACATCCTATTAATAGCCTACTGTGTTACCAAGTTTTTCAGCTGAGACTATCTTCCATAGAAAACATGAGATAATGGCTTATCACATGCTGTGATATAAGACCGAATTACTTTTGCGCTGTTTACTTACATTATACCACGTAAATAAACAGCACTGTGTTTGCCCAGGCTCTGTTCAATTTTACTGCCATTGAAGTCGGAGCTTCAAAGGAGCAGTAGAGGCTCGTGACGCTTCACAGCAGAGACGGATTTTTAGCAAATGGATTTCCTGCTTTTAATCCTGCTCTGTCCTAAACTGAAACGCGCTTTACTTGGGCTCACCCACCTTGTGTGGAGGCCTGGCACGTAGCCAGCGGTGCTGGAAGGGTTGCGACCGCCGTGCTTGACCATGCTGCACAAGGACGAATTACACTGCGATGGCAAAAGTGAAGGTGTAGTCATGTTCTCAAATACACAAGATAGTGCTTTACGATGACTGAAATTAAGTTTGTGATGCCACTAAAATCAGTGACTAAAATCCACTTTTTTAATAGAAACATGTCCTCTGGCTCTTGATTTCAGACCTTTTAATCAAGATATTTTGAAACATATGAACAATACAGTTATGGGATTTTGCCATGGATTATCCACAGCAATTGCCACTGCCTGGTAACGATTTCAGACAGTCGGACCCCTGAAATTGTTTAGGTTTCTTGCTGAATCGTCACTCACGTTCTGATATAGGTGATAATGTTCACGCTGCAGTCAGCTGCTTTAATCTAGAAGCCTCCTTACCCAATATATATGTTAACAAGCCCCCAAAAGCTAAGCTACATTTGCCTTTATGTAGAGGAAAAATTGGAAAACCATCAATACGATCGCCAGAGAAAAAGACTAACATCAAAGGTCAGGAAGATCACTATAAAGATCACCGTAAAGGAATCCAATTTTAACTTCTAATTGTGAAGATTTTGTGGAGAGTATAGCTAATCTTCACTTGCAACACTTTTGGCTATTGGATATCCCAGAGAATAATAGCTGGAAAAATGAGAGCGTGTGCATTTTTCTGGATAATGTTAAGATGGCTATTTTCTTCCCGCTGCCTTGTGTTAACCCCTATTGTGTTTGCTAAGACTGTCAGTCAAGTAGCTCCCATATGTGTTAAGTAATAGTTTTAAGCTGGTATTGACATTTAACTTCTGTTTCTTGGCTTAAAAAATGCCATTATATCTGGATTATAGTTATACTCCTGAGAATGGAAAATAATGAAAAAGCAAGGATGAGAATATTAGCTAGGACTATATGTTATCTTTTGTCTAGGTAAAAGAGGTTTTTTCCTCTTATGGATATTATGTTTCTTTTAAATGTGAGAAGTGAACGTTAACAGAAAAAAGTTTAAAAAATGACCTTTTAGGGTTGATATACGGTAGTTCTTTTTAAACTTTACCCAGGCATGTTGATTGGATTTTTCTTTTTAAAAAAATATATTAAACTAGAAATCATCTCAAGTTAAACTAGATAAATCACCCATTTGATCAAATTCAGCCTTAGTGTAGTATAACTGACTGCAGTGGAATTGACCAGTCTCTAGAATAACTGAATAATTTGCAATCCTTTTCTTATTTCTAGTTAGGAATACTATTTAAGCTGCCAAAATTCAAGAAAAATACAATATGATATGATATAATATAATAAAGTAAAATAAAAATGCATAGCCAAGAGATTAAATATACTAATATATGATATTGCCTCTGTTTCCTTCCAGATTGCCTTTGCAGCTCCAGGCAGTTGTAGCTCAGCCCACTATTAATGTTCATATTTTTTGCCACAAGAATAATCTGTCCTATTGTGATCTTTCATTTAATAGAGCAGATCTTTGTTCTCATATTGAGAAAATGAATTATTAAATGCATTTTAGAGAACCCTGTGGAATAGTTTAATTCTATATCAATATATATTAGTTCAAGTATTAGTTGATAGGTTAATAGATATTATATGTTACATTTCTATTTATACCAAATTGTTACGAGCCCATTAATTTAAAGTCCTAAAATAAGACTCCTGTCACACAGACACTGATATCATTAAGGTCCTTTAAAAATTGTGCTACAAAGCCTAGCTGGGCAAACGTTGCATGTAAACATTTAGGAGGTTAGAAAGACTCTGAAAAGAGACAAGGGGCACCTCCAAAACCCACAAGTAATAAATAATCAGATCTTTATCAGCTTCTCTGTCCTTAGCAAATATGGCTGACATGTAAAGGAGAAGTTAACAAGCTGTTTTCTATCCAGATGTTATTTTTGTGAGCCTTCAGTATCAGAAAGACTCCAGTTCTGTCGTGCCAAGGTAACCAAACTGGGCATCGAGTGTGGTGGGCCTGGCAGAGGAGGTGTAGATATGGGGACATGAATTAATTTGACGTGTAACAAACAGATCCTATCTAGGACGGTCCTGAAAAAACGTCATCCTTTCTGGTGTGATCTGCAGAAGTTACTAGTGGGAGAGTCAGATAAGCAGGGCCCTAGTGATGAAAGAAGGAACGATTTACTGATGAAAGAAGGAGCGAGTTAGGAGAGGACAGGATGCCCTGGGGCAGGGAGTATGGGAGTGTCAGACCTTGTCCTACATCAGGGGTTCTGCCTGCAAGGGTGATTAATATAAGGCAAGAATACTTCTGTTTTGGTATAATCTATTCACAAACTTTCATGGAAATCGCAATGATTAGATCGTTAAGAGAGTTATGATTTGCATTATTTAATTCTGGAGTTTATGCTGACTCTTCAACAGGAAAATGATTAATCTTCTGCAGTACGCCATGGCAGTAGTAAAATGGGTACCACTGGAGGTGAATAGCCCTCCCTTAGCAGAAAAAAGAGCCACTCTCTTTTTTTTTTTTTTTTCCTTTCCGTTATATAGTGAGAAACAAAGAACCATGGCAAAACAGAAAAGGTTGTGTGAAGTTAATCCTCATCCTAAACTAGTTTTTGATGGTCTGAAAACCACGGATATGGTTGTTTCATTTTATTTATTTCAGGATGTTTACAATTTTATAAACTTTGGTTCAGTCTGAGAACTGAGGAACAAGGAGCACAATGAAGAAATGCTGTTTGTGTGTCCTAGCCTTTGTCCGGCCTGGCTGGGAGCAGGAAGCTCTGGCCGTCTCGTCCCAGCGTTTCACGTCACACGCTTTCCTTTCAAATGCCCCAGGAGGCGTGAAGGACTATCCAAAATGAGCTTCTGTGCTGAGACGGCAGCTTGGTTTCCACCCCCTGCACCAGGAGGCCCATGGCAGGCAACTGCTCAGGGAGAACGACTGGAAATAGCGTTAGAGCAATACTTCAGCTCTTCCTCATATCCATGTCATTCAAAATGTGCCCAGACATACTGTGCGTGTATGGTCAAGCTTTCTGAATTCTGGCTTTGGGAGTTGCGGTGAAAAACAGATTCTGATAAAATACTGCTTGCTTCAGTGTTTCTTACTGAAACAGGTCGACACTGAGGCTCAAATCTGCTAATACACAGCAAATGTTGGCTTTTCCTTTTGGTGGGAGTCTCATTAACACAGGCCATTTTGGTACAGATTTCTGCCTTCCATTCCTGTAGGTCTGACATCACAAACAATAAATCAGGGGGATTTGATTTTTTCCCTTCCGCTGAAGGCTTTAATTCTGGGAAGGGACTAGAACCAGCTCAAACAGCAATGCCAAGGCCCAGTCATTCTGGTAGTTGATGAAGTATTGTGAATTTCCCAGAAGGTTAGTGGAGTGCTAAAAGGAGGTACTGACAGAGATTTTTTGTGTTCCCTCTGTTACCCTCATCACCCTAAAATAATTAAAATTGAGTGTGATACTGTATGAATGAAACACAGTACTGTAATTGCTCTTGGGTCATTAGGAAGATGATACATTGTACTGGTTTATCGTATAAATAATGCTAAAGGAGCTGAAAATTCAGAGCCATTGTAGCAAGATACATTTTTTCAATATTTACTAAGAGGATGACTTTGTGGAAAAAATAATGATGACTATCTCTCTTCTTTAAACAGATAACACAGCAAGTGTTCTTGTTAGACGTGAAGGATTTAGTCGCCAAAAGCAAGATTTATACCTTCTTCCTATTGTCATAAGTGATGGTGGACTCCCCCCAATGAGCAGCACCAACACCCTCACCATTCGGGTCTGCGGCTGTGACAGCAATGGCTCCTTCCTCTCCTGTGATGCCAAAGCCTACACCCTCAATGCTGGATTAAGCACTGGAGCTTTAATTGCCATTCTTGCTTGCATTGTAATTTTGCTAGGTAAAAAAGTTCTTTATTTATTACTGTTCTACACTTGTTTGTGTTAAAAAATTAGCCTTATCTTCAGCTCCAAGATGAATAAGTGAATCTTAATTTCTTAGCTTTTATTTTTATAGAAGGTACTAATCTGCCTGGCCGAAATGCAATATGTGATAACTGCAATAGCAAACACCAGTGAATTTGTCTAGGTGCTCTCAGAGAACGTCCTTTTGCGGCCTAATATCAGTTAATCAAGGACACTGTTTAAAGGAGGTCGTGACATACAGTTTTAAGTTTTGTGATCTTCCCTGGGTGACAGGTTCCTTATTGAGGTCAGCCAGGATTAATGGCTCCTGCCAGCTATTTCCCTCTAACTCCTCTTGTGTTGAAGACAAACGAATGGCTCAGAAGACCTGCTTTAAAGAACGGGCTGTAAAGCATTTCCCGATGATTTGAAAATATTTATATAAAATGTTTTAATTTCCCCATAGTAATTTATAGTCTTTCTGATATATTATAAAGTTATTTCATAGAAATTTGAAGTGAGAAGGAACACAACAAAGGTATGAGTTTTGAGGTGTTGCTTAAGAAAGCATGGAAATGAACATGGAATTACAGTTCAGCTTTGGGCAACAGGAGAGAATAAAGATTCATCTTTGTTTTGTTGCAGATATACACGCGATTGGGCTGCTCAAAGGCAGTGCCACAGTGTTCATGCAGCACTGCGGGCCCACAAATGCTTTTCTTGAATTAGTCTTGCAGGAAGAGCAATGGCATTCAGCCCAAACAGAAAACTTCAAATCAGTATGTTCAATTTTGTGTACAAACATCAATGCTTTTACCTAGCTAGGTATGCTAAAAATGCAGCTGTTGTTAGCAAAAATACATGGTGAACTGCAGCACAAAAGCTGAGGTTTCAGCGAATGCGATGATCTATTTATAAAGCACCTACTGTTTGAGAGTGCAGTCTAACTTGCTCTTTTTTTTTTCATAGTCATTGTAGTGTTGTTTGTAACGCTGAAAAGACAGAAAAAAGAACCTCTGATTGTTTTTGAGGAAGAGGATGTCCGAGAGAACATTATTACTTACGATGATGAAGGTGGAGGAGAGGAAGACACTGAAGCTTTTGACATAGCTACTTTGCAAAACCCCGATGGCATCAATGGATTTATTCCTCGTAAAGACATAAAACCTGAGTATCAGTATATGCCAAGACCAGGGCTTCGGCCGGCTCCTAATAGCGTTGATGTTGATGATTTCATCAACACAAGAATACAAGAGGCTGATAACGATCCGACTGCTCCTCCTTATGACTCTATTCAGATCTATGGCTATGAAGGAAGAGGCTCAGTGGCTGGTTCACTTAGCTCGTTAGAGTCAGCGACAACAGATTCTGATTTGGACTACGACTATCTACAAAATTGGGGACCTCGATTTAAGAAACTTGCAGACTTGTATGGCTCCAAAGACACTTTCGATGATGATTCTTAACAATAAAGTTTAAGATTTGGCCTTAAGAACTGTGTCCGATGTTCTGAAGAATCCAGAAGAAATGTAAGCAGGTATTTTTTTAAAAATCAAGAAAAATCTCATTTAAACATTTAAGTTTGACAGAGAGGATTCCTTTCATAAAGAAGGACATAAAAGTGGTAAATACTGTGAAGTACCTTTTCCTACAAAAGGCAAATATAGAAGTTGGCTGCCAACTTCACTAGAGGAAAAAACCCACTTAAGAAATACAAATATTTAAATGAAGGAAAATGCTAAAAGTGAACCTACAAATAAGGGAAATCTTTTATGTATTATGAACATCTAAATCTTTTATGTCAAAGAAGCTTCCAGAAATTAGAAAAGATAACAGTTCTGAGCTGTAATTTCGCCTTAAACTATGGACACTCTATATGGTAGTGCATTTTTAAACTTGAAATATATAATATTCAGCCAGCTTAAACCCATATGATGTATGTACAGTACAATGTACAATTATTATGTCTCTTGAGCATCAAACTTGTTACTGCTGATTCTTGTAAATCTTTTTGCTTATACTTTCATCTTGAACTAATACGTGCCAGATATAAAAACTCTGTCTTGTTGCAGTGGGAGGCGCCCTATTTCTATGTCATTTTTAATGTATCTATTTGTACAATTTTAAAATTCTTATTTTAGTATACATACAAATATCAGTATTCTGACATGTAAGAAATGTTACAGCATCACACTTATATTTTATGAACATTGTACTGTTGCTTTAATATGTGCTTCAATATAAGAAGCAGACTTTGAAATAAACTGATTCTTTTTTAATTCTTGTTCTGGTTATTAAGCATATAAGGAAAAACATAGTGTTTCTAATGTCCCATTTATAGTTCTGACTAATTTACTACAATTGTGACCTTTTAATAGCCTTATTTATTATGTGTTTGTAGTCGGTTTGTTGCCTTGTTAAGTGATTATTTAAAAATCAAGTACATTTTACAAATGTTTTTTAGATTAAAAAACAATGTAATGTCTGGTGAACATTTTGTACCCTCTCTATCTACAGCTTGTGGCTGCTCCCGGAACACAGTAATAATCTTCATATCTTCGTACTACTGTGCTTTCTGGATTAAATTAAGTGTAATACTTTTCAATATTTCCCATGTAATATGCATTTATCTTATATCTTAGAAATTCCAGAGGTTTCAGAAATGACTTTGTAAGTGGACAGGAGTACTCTGTACTTACAATTTACTCCAGGCTTGTGAGTTTCCGTATCTGTGCTAAGCTTCTGCGGGTTCTAGAGACTTAAATCTGACCCAATTTAGCTATAAGTTCCCTAAAGACTGTTCTACCTGACAATTACCTTACCTGAGTAGTAATTAAGATTCTGGCACTTACTTTTTTTTTTTCCTTTTGATTTTTTTTTTCATTTACTGCAGTAGAATAGCATCGTCTACTGATAGGAAGACGTTTTAATTTGTGATGACAGAAATACAGAGTGCTTTCAGAGTTGTTCTTTGTAATGTATGTTTTTAATTGAAAAATGATCTATAACTTTTTTTATATTAGTTCAGAATGAGCAAGGGATTGGAATATGTTCCGCGCATCAACATTTTTCAGCATCTGTGTACAGCTGTACTTCTGCTAAATTTAATATAGTTTGCTGTTTAGGGTCAGAGATCAGCAGCTGCAATATGGGAAGAGGCAATAAATAGAAATGATATACATTTTTCTACTGTTCATTTTACAGACCCTGTCCTTCATTTGCAGTCAGGTACCAAACTGCTTGATCTGAGAGGAAATCTGACTTGTTGGTGTATTGCTTTTCTGAAGACCCCCATATATGTAGTTAGATTAAAATTTAACTCGTTAAAATTATGAATGCTGTTTCAGCTCTATATTCGTAACATATTCACTTGTCCCATTATATCCCTATGTTTTATAAGGCAGAGTTTGCTAAATCAGCAGATTTGCTCTACAGTGTTTATTGTAATATTTCACTTTATTATAGCTGTATGCATTCTATATAATTCTATAGTTTATTATTAACTCGGTTCAAATTTCTTTGGTTGTTGATTTTTCTCTGTTTATAATCCAAAGAATATTTTGCTAGATTTGCACATTTCTCCATTATAAATTTAAATAAACATTAAAAAATGAAATGAGTATCAATTTACAAATTAACAAATGGAAATAAAGTAAAAAGAAGTCATTTGTAGGACTCCATCCTCATTGATGCTATCTGGGTTTATTTCACTATTGAGCAAGTTTTAGAATTAATAACTGCATTTTCTACATTTTTATGTTTAATTTTTAAGAAGGACGTTGTCAACTACATTTTTTAATAGTTTTAAATGCTTTGAGTTTTAGTCTCTATTGTTTGTAGCACTCTCGTAGATGCTTGGAAATAAATTTTCTTTCCCTGCTGGTTTTGTCCTTTTTCATTTGATTATTTTTCCCCTTCCAGTGAATATGCAATTATCATAGTGCTTTATTAAGTTAGTCTTGCTAATCTCAGCCAACACGACCTCTGAAATGCTGGGAATTATACCCAGTACGTATCAGCTGCAGCACCCCCAACGAACAGCGTGTTTTGGCACAACAACAGGACATTTATTTGTGTTAAACTTCACAGCAGCGGTCGCTGGAGTCTCAGGCTTATAATCTGAGCGTGTAAAAACCAGCCCAGCGCAGCAGTACTGGGTTAGTCCCGACACAAACCAGAGAAGGCTGGGCTGGGGTCGCGGTTTGTCGCAGTGCTCCCGAGGATCTCAGCGCCCCGGGAGGGGTGTTACTTGCGCGCGGTACTTCAGCGTAATCTGTCTCGCTTCCCGACTGAGCTCAGGGAAGGGCTGAGCCTCACGTCCATGGAAGGCAACTGAAAGATTAATTGTAACTTCAGTGGGTTTGAAGACAAATCCTAACTAAGAGGAGGATCACCACGACTGAGCCAGGTAAGGTAAGGGACAGTAGCAAGTGCAGATGATGTTTCGGCCTCTTTTTTCCCCTCTTATAAGTCCTGCCTGAGACATCATTTGGGGGAGAGTGGGGGGGACAACAAAAACCCTCCAAATACCCGCAGTAACAGACGGTGTGACATTAGCCAGGAGTGATGTTTATTTTGTGAGCTGAGTACGGGTACGTGCTCTTGTTGGCAAAAATACTCAGCTCCTTGTCTAGCTGCTTATCACCAGAAGAACTTGCGCCTGAGCAAGTCTGATATGCCCCCCAACTCACCTGCGTCCGCAGTGCATTTGTACACAGTTTCTCTCATCACCGCAAGAAGCAATTAGGTATGCAAGTTCAGTGCTGGTTGCTAAGGGAACTCTCAAAACTTACGCTGCATGGAAGGGGAAGATCTGTTTGGGATTTTTTAGATTGCCTCGGTCACGTTCTTGCCGTTATGTCAAGCAGGTTTTGATACCGTGTCACGAGGTACAAGCTTGCAAGCTTGCCACCAACGTTTACGTGATCTCGTGCAAGATCGTGCCTCGGAAACTGATACAACCGCAGATGAGAAAATCTTTTAAATAATTTGCATGTTTTCTTGGCTCCATATTGTTGACTGACTGACAAAATAAAGTGCTGAATTTTACCATGTTGGTGCTGATAAGCTTACAGAAAAAGTGAAGAATGGGAATTTAAATCAGGCTCACAAAGAGGCAACCTTAGTTTTCTGGGACCCAAAAGCCTGGAATTCTTTTGTGACTTCCCTGTCCAGCAGAATTCTCAGGACTACATGTTTTTATTGGAAGGCTCAGTAAACAAAAGTCTGGGTAGACCCTGTGCAGTCTTCCACTTTGGTGACTGATCAAAATACTGAGCTACTGTAACCAAAGCTGAACAATCAGCTCCAGAATCACATTCTGTATTAAAAAAATGAAAGAGAGAAGAAAAAGGAATGGCTTGTGAGAGGGAACGAGTGAGCTTGTCAGAATTAGTTAGATGCAGGTCTCTGGAGCTTTGCTATTGTTTTCGCTAAGTTGGGCTGAGACTGGGGATCAACCAGTTTGACCCAGTTCCGTGCTCAGGCTTATAAGCTCTGCAGAAAGTCCTGGGCCTTGCCTGCTCACCAAATTTAGCTCTGTATTTGTTGCTCCCTCCCTCGATAACTGCAAACCCTGCTTCCAAAATTAGGTCTTCTGCCTCTCACAGCAGAGGCGGTGCAGAAGCTACGACCTCACGCGCAGATAGCAGCTTTGCCGTGTACGACATGGTAACTTCATTTGTGCATACGCACCATGGACTTTGCCGATGCCCAAGACCTCCCGTCTCCTGGACGGAGGTGGTGGGTTGTACACGCCAGGGGCAAGTGCTTACCCGTGCGGGGCTTTCTGCAGAGCACATGCAGCGTTTCAGGTTTCTCTGTGCAAAGAAAGAGAACACAGATGCCCAAAGAGGGGGAGACTTGTTTGGACTGTGTGTGACTCTAAGACTTCTTTCCAGGTCAGAGAAGTGTCCTTTTCGAGACTTTCAGACTTTCCGTTGAAGCCAATTTGTGTTCTCTAAATAATTAAGTATTAACTGAGGCAGGGAATTTAACCTGAGATTATCAAAGTCCTTGTGAGTTCTCTAACTGCCAAACTCAAAACCTGATTTTTTTTTCTTTTCTTTTTAGTACGTGTTTAGTCCATTTGCAGTAGCTTATAACTGCCTCAAGAACAGCAACAGCCGAAACACCAGCCAGGCTGGCGGCAAAGCACTCCCTGGCCGGGGGGACATCGCTTTGGAGTGGCAGCTTGGGAGTGGCAAGTTCATAGCTGGTAGCGATGGGGAATAAAACATCATCTTCTACCCCATCAGCCAGGAGGTGAGAAGGAATAGACACATCTCTCGTTTTCTGCATTTCTTTTTCCTTTTTTGGAAAGGAAATTCTTTGAAAAGAATTTCGTTTGTAAAATCAGGACCAATACCTAATTACTTATTTATCTAAGTCTAGGAGAAGGCTTTTGGTTTATCTTGAGTCCTCTTGGCTAAGGTTGTTTGTTAGACTCTTGATTACAGGGGTGCTCTTTTAAAATCAAAATAAAAGCTTAATAGATTGGCCTTTAACAGGTTTAAAAACTAGAAAGAGAAAAAAAACCTTTACTCTGTAGTTTTTTAAAGCTATCCCCTGAATTTTAAGACATGCCTAGCATTTCTGGTGGTTAGTGAAAGAGACTTAGACTTTGTGACTCCTTTGGACTGAGATTACTGATTGCTTGCTTTTTTTTTTTTAAACGAGTGAAAAACATGTTTATTTTAATTGACCAAATCCATATGCTGTTCTCCGGGCCCTCCTGCAAGTGAAGGGTTTATTTTTTTGTTGTTGTCTTCTTTTCCGATCTAAATCATTCCATGAGTCCATGACTCACTACTTTGGCTGCCAAGGCAAATTTCCTCCAGCTCTGTCACCAGCAGGCCTCGCAGACATACCGTTCCTCTCACAGGGCTGCTTCATAAATATGAAGCACTCCTGTATTGTTCTTTGTGATATACGGAGGTCTTAATGGGGCTGAGGGGGAGATTTTTTTTTTGTTTTGGAGCTATGATGCTTTCACTTCCACAACTACAAAACTGGCTTTCCACGTTCGCATGCTGTGCTCGGTGCTCTGTCTCTGGGTGGTAAGGAGCAATTTTTCAGGGAGTAATAAACTCCCTCGTACTTGGCAGGGCGTCTCCAGAAAGCCCCATTGTTCCCCTGCTGCCAAAGACGGCCTTCCTTCCAGGACACTCTTCTCCCTGCCGCAGCCCGAGCTCATATTTTCCTCCTTCTTATTAGCGTACTGAAGAAAGTCATCATTAATCAAACGCGAGCACATTTAGCAAAGTTCAACGTGTATGAAAAATTTATGTCAACCTTTAGGCTCTATGACAGCCCCAAGGCTTCACTTAATAAGTTCTATAATGACTTACTGTTAATGGCCGATTCACATTATCTC
The DNA here is from genome assembly GCA_009819775.1 of Phoenicopterus ruber ruber. NCBI lineage: Eukaryota > Metazoa > Chordata > Aves > Phoenicopteriformes > Phoenicopteridae > Phoenicopterus > Phoenicopterus ruber. The sequence goes on from CM020227.1 coordinate 14,543,645, forward strand.
TTTGAGGTCTATTGGGCCTTTCAGTAACATTTTCTATTATTGATTACGGAGCTGTTGTACGTTACCCAGACATATAAGCAAAACTGTTGTTTATGTTCTTTGCTCTCTAAAATGGAAAGTTGGATGCATTAAACTCTGGAAACTCACACAACATAATTTTCTCTCATGGTGATTTATGTGGCTCTAGTATAGTGCCATAGCGAATGAAAGGGTAGCTGTTTGTGGGGGGCTGGCATAAGCTCTTGAAATTACTAGAAATTTGAAATATCTTGGCCATTGATTTAGCAGAAATCTACACTTCAAAAACCATCCTCCAACTATCTATCACCCTTGCTAACAGTCTCGGAAGAGGTCAAAGACAGAACGGCTGACTGCCCTAGGTTCTGCAGTTTTGGTCACTAATGAATCATATTTAGTCTCAGACATTTAATTTCTTTCAGAATTTTATCTGGGCGAAAAAAAGTCCAAAGGGAAAGGTTTCTGACAACCGAGCGCTGCCTGTTTCTGTGGCTTTACACAATGCTTCAGCAAATGCTTTTCATTAAACGCAATCTCTCAAGATTGTTCAGTGCTCATAATTGTGGTATTATTTTCTAAAGCCTAGATCCTGTATACACTTACTATTTAGCACAAAGTTTACTACTGTGAATAAATGGTAGCACTCATAATAGTAAATATAATGAGGTACCACTACTGTAATCTAAGTGCTCCCACACTACTGGAAGTTAATATCTCACACTGTGTTGAAACATCGTTAAGAGAAAGAATATGAACACTTTATGTGCCTACACATACTGCCACTGCACTGCGGACTACTCTGAAGTGCCCGGTGTCACGTAAAATTCCTTTCATGGAGAAAAATTCCTCCAATAACACCTAAGCATCTTACTAAGAACTGCTAAAATAGCATATTTTTTTGTCATGGCCACCCAAAGGGAACTGATTGTATGTTTCATTCATGTAAGTAACAATATGCCACTGTAGTAAGGGGGGAAAAAATAGAAGAGGAAAATAAATAAAGCCATAGGACTTGCTTTAAAACATTTTGAAAAAGCAAGAAGAAAGCAGCAGGAATTCATTGAATTGGGAGATATACTGTAAATTGCCAGCAAGGTCAGCACCCACTATCGAGCCACTATAACATGTAGATCAAAACAGAAGAAGTCTTTCTTTTTTGCTGCCCCCTCCTCCCCTTTCCCATCACACTTGCAAAACTAAGCTTGCTCCGAGTGCAGAGCCGCAAGGTCAGAAGCCATGACTGAGCACACCAACACAGCAGCACCCAGCACACAGATGCGAGGCGGTTTTTTGATGTGCCCAATGGTCCATTGTAAAGCCACCTAATACTGACTGGATCGATCCGTAAATACATGGTACGGCTTTTGCATTCCCAGCTTCACGTTTCTGAAGCTGGACCAGTGGCTTGGCGGTGGAAGGAGTGGACAAGCACATTCAGAAATCTGCTGGCTGCTTTTCAAGTGAGATCACAGTGTAAACAAGCTATTTATCACCAAACTCTTTAAAGAATTAAAAGCTGTGCATAACCCTCAATATTCCAAGGAGACTATTGCTGGTAAACTGCTCTCAGCCATAGCAGATAATCAGAAAATTTAGCAAACAAGCTTTGCTATTAACACTGCTTCAAAATAAAAAGGGCATCTGTACTTGACTGTAATAAAAAACCAGTGCAAAATGTCTGCGTGATAATAACAGAGACCACAGTTTTAATGAGAGTTGGGAAACAAGAGAGACTAGAATTTCTGAATGTTTATTTGCCCTTGGTGGATTATGAGATAATATGAAGTCCCTGCTTTTTTTAGCACGATGGTCAGTACGGAGTTGTGCTAATAAAAGAGCATTAGACTCCCACTGCACCTATAAAATTTGGAACCCAAACCAACCTTTCCAGTGCAGTGCATGAAGCTGCGTGACAGCGATTCATTGCAGAAATGGCCCCTTCCCATCACACGTACAAGAGGTGAACCAAATTTCAGTAACAGTCAGCTGTTCTGTTTATTTGGCACTACGGAGGTTTCTGTAATAATCTGTCTCCGAGAGCCTGGACTATGTCCTTTCTTGTGACCTCCCTCGTAAGCCTCAGGCGTTATCATTCTTTGCTACCAATTTGTGTTGGCTGCAGAGTCTAAGGGCAAAATTTATGGGGTATTCCTGGGAGTCACAAGCTGGAATAGTCACTGACGGACGAGAGATTCAGGGGTCCCTGCCTGGCGCAGGGGGCACCCGGGCTGTCTTGGGAGGAGTACAGGTGTGCCCACTGCAGAGCTGCAGCTGCAAGAGAACAACGTGCTGTGACCAAACCGCCAAAACCCCACCACCCCTCCAGCCGGAAAAACACGTTTCAGTTCGGGGAGTCAGGAAACTGAGGAAGAGAAGCATTCCTTGGAAGGCTGCCTGCGTACAAAGGCCAGGCAACAGAGGAGGTGCTGAAGCACAGGCAGCAGGGGAAGGAGGAGGAGCTCACCTTACACCGTCCTAGTCTCCCTGTGCTTACTTTACTATTTGTCTTGAAAGCTGTTTCAGGGAAGAGTGGGAAGATAAAAGATTCAGGCAAACTATTTTGTGGCTAATTGGTACAATGTCACATAGGGAGAGAAATAAAAGTCTACAATACAAGCAAGATAATCTGGGCATGTATGAAGGTGTAAAAGGGACTTGGTTCTCCAGGCTCGCCTCAGCCCCCATTCTCCAGCCACCGCTTTGGTTGCATTGCCATGATGGAGACCCGACAGCAAAGCACAGGCAGGGGAGACAAATCAATGTGGAGAAAAGGTTTGCTTCTATGCTAGAAGGAAGAGGGCTGCTCTGAGGCCTGGCAGATGGGAACAACTCCATTCAGGAGGCCCTGCAGATCTGTTGAGGGTGTGACATTTTAAAGAACCTAGACTACTGCTGACTTCAAATGTAAGCTTGCAGATCTTAAAATCCCTTTCTCTCATAACCCCTTTAAGAATAGATCTTTAAGAATAGTGACAGCCCCCTAGAAAACTTTCATCCGTTCTCTGCTGGGTTCCTTTCCAATCGTGTCATGCTCCGGGACTCCCTTGTTGGTTTAGTACATCTCTGCTGTTGTAGCAGTGGGGGAGTCAGGATAGAGCGTTGCTATAAAGCTTGATATATCCTTCAAGTGCTTTGCTTATGAAAGCTTCCTCGTTCACAGCTGAATGGCAGTGAAGTGGGATGTCTGGCAGGTAAAAGCCTGTTGCACTTGGGCCAAGTTAAGAGTTATTTATCTACCAAAGACTTTCCATTTCTGTCTCTTTCTCAGAACCTTCAGAATTAGTCATTGTCTGTCATTTTGAATCCTGTCGCCATTTAAACTCATTGTTTGCGTTGCTTTGTTAGGTCTGATTTTTGACACATGAACTCCTCACCTCTTTGAGGTTCTCCAGGCCGAGTTCAGCACTGCCCTGGCTGCGGCTGGCATAGGGTTAATTTTCGCCAGCGGGGCTGTTCTATACCATGTGACGGCCGCTCGCTATATAGAGGCGGCGCCGGGGGTGATCGCTGCTGGGAGCGGCTGGGCGATGGGCTCCGGGCGGGCGACCTGGCTGGGAAGCACCGCTAAGTACCCTCTGTTGTCAGTATTGGTGGGGTTGGTTTGGCGTCTTTTCCTTTGCTGTCCGGTTAAACCGTTGTTATCCCAACCCACGAGTTTTGCCTTTCTTGTTCCCGATTCTCTTCCCCATCCCACTGGGAGGGGAGTGAGCGAGCAGCCTCGAGGTGCTCAGCTGCTGGCTGGGGCTAAGCCACGACAAGAATGCTTTTTTTACTCTATTTGTGCTACTCACAGGAAAGGTCACATGCTTGATTTGGTCTCTGGTTGTTGTTGTTGTTGTTTTCCCTGAAAGATGCTATTTTCTTTCTTGATCCCTTTTAGATTACATTTAAAATGTGTTCTGCTTGCCACCCTGAGTACTCCATTAATATCCTTGCCACAAGCATCCAGAACTCAGCGCATTACTCTCTGTTAAGAAAATTTACGGTACAGGTTTAATTTGTTTCAGTTAGTTAAAGATCAGTGTTGTCATAGAGGAGCATAATATCACTCTCAGCAGTTTAATGAATAAATAGGATAAATACTAAATCATTGCTCACTTCTACCGGTCCTTCTGGCTCACTTGCGGAAGCTATGAGGAGCGCAGAGATTGCCTAAGGAAAGAGGGCAAAGTTTGTAAAGTTTAGGGCCCGTATTTGTCAGAAATAAGGCCAGAGCAATCACTGGAATTACACTAGGGAGAGAGGTGGCCATATGCAAATTTAATGCAGAATAGTCTCACCCTGCCAAAGAGAAGAAAAAGAAAAACACAGAGGGGTTTGGGGGCTGCCAGTGCATATTATTCAACTTTCATTAACTCTCCTAAGATCAAGCCAGAGAATTGAATTTGGATTCTTGCTGCAGTGCTAAACTACAGCCCATCTGTCTTCCATCCCCAACAATGGATAGGCCAAAATTTATGCAAAAAAATTTGCTCTAGGATTTGAAGGTTTGAATAGCAGTTACCTCAAAATCTGGTGCATCTCCCCTCTTTCAGAGATGCATTTTATAAGAGCGTTTTGTGTTCAGGCTTCTTACGACCGTGTTTGAACACTGCTTGAAATGATTCAGGAGTTTTGCTTGACAAACGGTTGCTGTGATCCAAGGCCCATATGGCTTGTTTTGGAGTGTGTAAAGGTCATTGCTTCTGTTAATACAACTAGTACAAATACTTCCCAGCCATCTGACGATGTTCCTCCTTATTCAGATTGGCAGCCATTTCCCCCCCACAATCTGGAATTTCCTTTCAACGTGGGTTGTTGAAGTGGAGATGATGATAGTTTTAAAATCAAAGGTTGAATGCTTCTGTTAAGTTATACTTGGAATCGGCCATGTTCTGTACAGTGAGAACATCCCATATGGAAAGGACATATGTGTTGGATACAATAATACATAAATAGTGGATACAATTTTATATAACCCTTGTATTCTTATAGCTTTTACATATACTTCTGTAATGAGACAGGTGAAAAAGATGACTTTGGTACTGATATTTAAGTCCATATATTGAAAGGTTACACAATAAATAGGGAGTTTTAAAGATAGATTTAGTTGTTCACTATTTTTCAAACATTTGCATTGATATACGACACCCTTGAAAACACTATTGGAATGTCCTTACACAATAACACTGCAGACAGCACTGTCACTTCACATTACGTGATCCACCCCGGACGGACACGTACGCGCGCGCACACATGCATTTGTAAATTGTCAAATATAAACTATTTAAACTCATTTTTTTCCTGGATTAGTTTAAAAAGTTAAGTTTTTGGAGGAACAGAGTAGGTGAAAATGTTAGAGCTAAGATTGAAAGAATCCTGACGACGGTTTTTGTTATGAAGTTTCAGCATTGCTAAGATGTGGAGCAGGGACGTGGAAACTGGCAGGAGGATAACCATGTCGTCACTGACTTCCACTCAGCTCTCGCGAAGAAAACCTATCCAAATGTAGAAAAAGTATACTCTTCAGGGGGAAAAAAACCCCCTCTCTGTGTGCAGATGCTCAGTGAAGACCTGTTAGTACTTGGCAGCTAAATTCTCTAAAGAGTCTGGGCTGCAATTTCTCTGATCCTTTCCTTGCCCTCCCCAGGCTCAGCATCAGCGCCCACGGATGAGCCTGAGCGTTGAGCTGCCTATAAAGAGGGTTAAAACAGGGTGTGGGAGGGGTTAACGTAACGACATTTCCCTTTATTTTAAAGGTGCTTAAACAAGTTTTCTTTTCTTAAGAAATTAAGGTCATTTTATGAACCTACATCACTCAGTTTCAGAAGTCAGGGAACAGCAACGATATATTTCATGCTCACAGTAAATTAGTTATAATAATTTTTTCCTCATCACCACTGTATTACTTTATGGAACTTTCCAGAAATCGTGGGAATATTTGTTTTCCCTCTAGTGACCAAAACACTAGAACTAGTTTTGCTGGAATAATTTTTTAAACCTTATTCTTCTAATTTTTCATCTCTTTTTTTCATTTTTCTGTCAGTAAATACAAAGCATTGACATCATTGCTTTGTAAGAACCTTTTCTTACGCTTACTTTTTGGGGATGAGGTCTGGGGAAATACGTTATTCTCTTAACATATGTTCCCTGGAAATTAATCACCTGTCAGATGAAGAACGTAATGGATTGTGGCCATGCAGTTATTACAGTCACATCAAGTACTGAAACGTAGCTGCCTTTTTTCAACGGTACTCCAATAGCCAACAAGCCTTATAAAAGAAATCCACATGCTTATTCTATGCTTTTTCACATATCTGATTAAAAATTAGCTGAGTGTTTTAACTGAGCTCTGTGCCAATTGTATATAAAAGAAGCATTTAAGAGACTTCAAAGGTCTGTTGGTGCCTAGTGCGGGCTTCAAAAGAGCCCTAAATCTGAAGTGTCCTGTTTTTCAAAGCATTTCCCAAGATCCTCCAAGGGTCTGTGCTCCATGAACCTATTTGAAAGTTTCTGTCCTCTTGTGGAACTAAGCAATTTTTTGTTTGCTTGTTTGTTTGTTTTCTATCTGAATAATTGAAAATGCTGTGAATCAACCTAGGTGGGAAAAAATCCTACAGTGAATTTCAATGGCCAGAGCCAGGCTATTAAAGAATAGATTAACACTGCAGAATGGGAATATTTTAACCAGCATGGCCACTGCAAACTGAAATCCAGCTTGCTGCACGCCATCCAGGAACGAGAGTCCTGCTTCTCACCTAACAAGTGATTCCTTAACCAACAGCTTTACAGCCTTAAAAACCCCCAAAATCTGACTACTTCATAAACAACACTTACAAGCCGAGTTACCTAGAAAAGACTTCATTTATTTTTTATAATAACCTTATTGTAACCATTATTGACATGGTTAGGCCTTTACACTAGGTTAGTGGGGATTTTCACACACACCAAAAATTAAAGAGCAAATTTCCATAGGTTCCCTCTACAAACCATTAGGGAAGTTATGGGGGGAGCTGCAAAGAGCCTTCTTGCACCCTGCTGCTGCCTGTCCCGCACTCCCAGTGTACCATCTCCGGTGCTCATCCAACCTTTTCTGCATCATTTAACTGGCAATTTTTTTATTCTTTTTTTTTAATGGAGTTAAATTCCGGCTGGTTTAATGAGCTGAAATGATAAAGCAATAAGAAAACTAACTAAATAACAAAATTTCCTGGAAACAACTCAAATGGGATGCAACGTTTTACTCACTGTGACGACGACCCTTCATTCTTACCAAGTCTTCTGATCACTGCAGGGAGGTGCTACCACTTACTGATGCAAAAAATTCCTGTAGCCCTTTGAACAGTGCATGGCTGATTCTGCAAGTCATCCCGTGTATTATATTTTACGTCTTTCCCTTTAAAAATACTCAGAGATACTGTGAAGCTTGTTCCACAAGTCTTTTCCAAGTAAAAATGTGTTTCTACTTTTTTTTTTTTTAATGTACATATCATTCATTGACTCACACTGACACATGTGCATATAACTTCAGATTTCCAACAGATATTACCGTATATTTTGGCAGCATTCAGTTATATGCTATTAAATTACTTCTGTTTTTGTAGGACTGACTCATTGTATTGATAGCCCTTAAACGTTGCTCCTATAGCAACTGCTGAATTTTGAGGCGCTTCAAGTAACCAGTAATTTAAACAGTAACACTGAGACTTAACCCATTATTAAACAAGTAATAAATAGCACAGTTAAAAAGAAAGAAAGAAAAGAGAGAAAAAGGGAGAGAGAGGAAGGAAGGATGGATTTACCAAAACCCCCCACACCTAAAGCTTTGCTTACCATGACTCTGCTGTAACAGAGTCTTCAAATACCGGTTTCTCCAGCCCGTTGCAGCCCCTGGATGGGCAGCACACCCGTCTGGGCTATCAGCTGCTCATCCCAATTCTAGAGCATCTGCAAACTTGCTGCGGGTGCAACTCGGTCCCATCACCCAGGCCAGTAATGCCTGGGTGTTAACCACGCTAGAGCTGCCCAAATTAAAAGCGGTATAAGGGGTGCAATCAGAGCTGGCTCCTGGGTCACTGGGCAGCACGCTGCGTAGCCACTGGCTTCACTTCTGGTCCATGCGTCATTCTTTACCAATTTCTCTCAAAAAATATGGCTATATCTGCACACTTGAGGCACTGCTAATGCAGCCAGGCTGAGCTCACCTCCTCGCCCACCACAACCCAGTAACAGCACTGCCAGCCTAAGCCTGGTCTTTCCAGCTCTCGGGCTTTGAAGCAGCTGCATGACTTCTGGCTCGGACATCTCCTGTACCCCACTAGACCGAACATCTCTACAGATATGCCTTCAGCGCGCTCTCTCTCCCTCTCTCCCCCCCCGCCCTTCTCCTTCTCCTTCTCCTTCTCCTTCTCCTTCTCCTTCTCCTTCTCCTTCTCCCTCTCCCTCTCTCTCCTTCCAAATTTATCTTCCTTGAGGCTGCAGAGGAATAGAAATCTGACTCTAAAGGCTCAAAAGACCTCAAAAAAAAAAAAAAGACCCTCCATTTATTATTTTCTAAATCTCAGGATTTTCTGCTCATCAGTTTAGTAGGCCTGACTAACTGCTTTTGATCTCTTGGGGTTGGCAGTTTGGAAAGCAGATTTCATTACAATAAAAGAACAGGTGCCATTTATATCCTTAACTTTTTTTTTTTATATCACTGCGTAACATACATCTGTCTTACTGCTACAACACAAAACAGAAGCCCTGAGCACTATTTACTGACTATTCCACACCATTTTTCTTAAGAGCAGGACTGTTCCCCTGCTCTGGTCAAACGCTAATTAACAGAGCGATAGCATCACTGTAAAATTGTGCAATTCCTATTTTAAATTATGTTTAGTGTGTACTGCTGCCCTTTTCTATCAAAGTATTACTATGTGTTTTGGCATGAAGATATCTGCATTTCTGTATCTTCTACCAATTTTACAAAGGTTTTATAAGGCTTAATGAATGGAAAATGCTTTGAAAAGCTGTAGATAAAAGGCAATTTTGAAGGCAGTCATTAGTAGTAAATACCCTCATCAAAATTTCCCTTGCTAATCCTTTATCCTCTAGCTGTGCAGGCTGTGCTGACAGCACAAAACTACCATTCCTCCAAGGTTATTCTAATGCTAACTTACAGACGACAACTATAAGAGTCACTTATATTTATAACTTTGCTGGCACGAATGTCACCCTGTTACCAACGCTGATCAGTTTAAAGTGTGCCACCTTAACACTCCAGATCAATAGCAAAAAGAAATTCATAGACTTTCTAATAGTCTCACCATTAAAACTAATATTGTGTAACTGGAAATCAACTGCTTCAATTAATGGGAATATATGGCTTCATTTTGTAGGCACAACCTTTACATTTCAAAGTTCAGTGACATATGGGTCCCCACTGGTGCTATAATTACACCATGCCTAAAAGTCATCATTAGTTTAAAATGTGGAGGTACTATTTTTTTATAATGAACAATCTTGTGCTGGTTAAGAGCGCACAAGTCTTTCCTTTCAGCACCGGTTTCAATGGAACTCATTCATTTAGTTCACGGTTCCTTCAGTGGCTGCTCCATACCCCTTGGCGTCAGCGTGGGATTTCCAGACTGACAGCCGTACCTGTGAATTGCAGACTTACAATGGTCCTCTTGAAAACAGCCCATAATTGTAAGACAACGGTGTATTGTTTTTCATTGGGTCAAGGGTAATGTCCTTTCCAACACAGTAATGAAAACTCTGCACCCCGATAGTCCGCTCCTGCAAGAAGGTAACAGGAACAGGAATGTTTAACACAGGCAGGGGGTAAAATGAGGCTAATTGAGACCGGTCCTAAATGACTTCAAAAAATATATGGGTCAGACACCGAAGTAACCTGGGGAGAGTGACCATCAGAGAAGCAAGAGACAAAAGGGCCGTCTGAGTGCCTAGTGGCAGTTGTTGGTTACCCAAATTTGCAATATGAAGGTCACTTTTAACAGTCATTCTTCTGTTAGATGCCCATATAAAATTGTGGGACCGTGAGTGTCTGGCTGTGTTTGATCAGGACACTGCCCACGTTGCCGCCAAATGAAGTGGTTGGCTGCGTGGTTTTTTTTAATTGAAAAAATGTTAGATTTGTCAGAACTGTTTTTAAAGTTTAGGGGGGACAGGAATGGGTTAGAAGCTTACTAGAGAATGAAAGCGTTTACTTTGATCTGCAATGAACACTTCATTTTGGATTTCAGTATTTTAAGAACACCTTTGTATAGTTCAGAGGGAAAGTTTACATAAACTTGAAATAAAATTCCAAATGAAAACTAATGCAAATGGAAACAGGGAGATGCGTTTAAAATCTGTTAAAACTAAATGTTTTGATTTTTGTAAAGTTTTGTGGGTGTTTTTGAGGGGGCGTGAATATTTCGATGAAAGCAATGTGTGATTTGAAGATGCACATGAATGTCAAGTGTCTGCATTTTTCACACAGTTCTAGTAATAATCTGTCTTTTGTTGTGCATCTTGATAGCTGTGGGTCTTGTAGAGCCTCTAACCATTTTGTTACCTCAGACAGCCGCTTTGAATAAAAAAACTCATACCCAGTCACGTTTCCAAAGAGGCAGTAGAGAGGCATCAATATTGCTCAAATCCGAGAAATGCAGTCCAGCGTATTTATTTGCCCTCTCCATACCACTGAATACCTATGAAAGACCTGGAGTGCCTCTTGGAAGCATTTGAGCCTGAGGTCAGTCGAGGTAGAAAAGCATTTTTTTTTATTCAACTACACACGGTATTAAAACCTGGGCAACACCAACCAGCCTCCACTACCTGTCTGTCAGTCTCTCTACGGACAAATTGTCTTGTCTCCTATTACGTACTCGATTTGTACCAGTCACTTTTATATCTTCTCTCTCCTCGTCAGGCGACCACCATTTGGTCAACAAAGCACTTGAGCTAGTGTTTCCCTGTAGCACAAACGAGGACTACTGGCATGATACTGCTCGTGAAGGCCAAGGCTTGGATGTAGCCTGAGATTTTGAACACCCGGGTGGAAAGCTGCACGAGGGCCATGTCAGGATTTTTGCTCATGCTATGTATCTTTCAAGATGTGGACGGTGCTCTTCCTAAGTGGGCTTGAAGTAACTCAGTCTCTGGTTCTTTTCTATCCTCTTTGCCATTAATTGTTTCTTGCATCCACTTGGCTATTATTCAGCTTCATTTTATGTGTGTCGTAGAGAGGATTAAAGCAACCAGGCTGAAGGAAGAAAATGTTCCTGCAGTGAGACAAGGGCAGGTAGGAAAACGCTGTGCTGTAGGAGAACGTCGGGCAGTCAGGCGCAACCGCTGGCACAGACTCAATAAGGGATCCCACAGGATCTCGTCTGAGCTTATTCTGCAAGAAGCTATAGGAAGGGAAATGTTCATGACTCATTATTACTGTGTGAAATATTTACGTGCACAGCCTGTGTACCTCTGGTTAACTCAGTCTGCAAGAAGTCCCCCTAGCTATTTGAGCCACATGAACACTCCTTCTCTATTTTCTAGAGATTCCTTTCCAATTAAGAAATGCTGCAGTTTGCTTTGATGTACAGATCTCTAACTGCCTATAAGCTTCACCCAGCTCCCTCACTGCTAGCTCAGGAACGTTTCCCCAGCCCATACATACTTCCCTCCGGAGAGCGCTTGCGTTAGCCCGGGCTGCTCAGCCTTCCAGCACGCTAACCTGCATCTCCCCAGCGCCCTCCACCCCGCGCCGCGCCTGCAGCTCTCCCAGCCGCCCACGCACGTCCCTGCTCACGTGTCCGCCTTAGTCGGGAGCTGTGAATGCTCTCACACCAGAAGAGTGGAATAGATATCCACTTTTACCAGACTTCACCTGGTATATCCAAGTAAAATCCCCGAGGACAGTCATTAGGCAATGTTAATTATGGCAATCAGCCTACCCAGTCTGACCTAATTATAAATAATTAGCTTATCCCTTTATTTCCAAACCTCTCTCCCTTATGAGACTGTACTTTTAAGATTTTTAAACTAGCAAAACTCCCTCACAGATTTGCTTTTCAGTTGTAGCAACCTTGACATTAAATGCCTAAGTCCGTGAGAAAGGCATGGTCAACGTCTCACGGACCTGGGGAAGAAGAAGGGGCCCTTTAAAACTTAAGGAATTACAAGTATTATTTCTTAAGCTATTTCACTGGTGTAGAGTATCCAGTGGGATTTTTTTAAAATAGTTATAGGCAACAAAATTCCACTAGAGGCCCATTTTCCTAAAAAAAAACATTCTTAAACGTCTTTTTAAAAACCGTGTGCTTTTGGATTATAGTGATGCCTTTCAGAGCCACTGTAGCAAGGAAAGTACGCATGGCACAAACTATCATTGCTTGCAGTTATGCCCAGTTATGCCCTGTAACGAGTAAGACCTTTGCTTACAGTGCCCTCTGGCCCTTCTGTCTGGTTACAGTAATGGCAATAGTGTTAAATAAATTATTTTCTTTTAGTGAAAGAATGCAATATTTTTATTTTTGCTGCTTCAAGCAGCAAAGATTTGTCTCTGTAAAATGACATTTACTAATCCTCAACTGTTGTTGAAAGACCAACTCCATAGGAAACTGCGTTGTTTTCTAAGTTTGTTTTGTTGCTCTCCTATTGCATTTTGAAAATGAGCGCCGCACGTGTGGTTTGTGTGGGATCTCTTATGAGTAATACGCTTGATGTAACTGAAAGATGTATCCTTGTAGTCTCAAAATGTCTCGCCAAATGACTCTTCTGATAAAAGCTCTTTGAAGCGCTTTCTAAATCCTCCTTCTTGGCCCAAATAAACACTTTTTCTTGAGTTCTTGTAGGTGATTTTCACTTAGGTACATACCTCCATGCCAAGCAGTATATGAAATTTCACCTTTCTCACCTGCAGCTCCAAGGCCACCAGCTAATACAGTTTACTGTGTACCAGAGCACCCATGGGATTAGGAGCTTCTAGTAACTGTTTCTAGGCTTCGCCCACCCACATCTGGGAGATGCTGGAGATGTTTGTCCTTTTCAGACTCCACGTCGAGCACAAGTTTATAACGTCATGCACTGATGGACCTTTCCCCCTTACCTTTCCCGCTGAAAAGGACGCAGTTAAACCCAGTCAGTGATGTCAGTCTACAATAATTTCGAAATAATTCCCATTCCAAGGATTTGTGCTCCTGGCTCATTTGTGCTAATGCAAAGTACTCCCAAATGTGTAAAAAATTCCTACTTTGAATACTAAGTCAAAGCTCATTAAAGCCAAATTATTTTTTCCCTCCAATGATTCCCAGGTTCTCTGAATCAAACCCTGTTTACAGAATTCTCCCAAGGCTGTCTTGTGCCTTTCTTTGCAAACGACATTTGCAAAGTTTAAAACCACCTTTATTTCTATGCACGGCATTTACTAATAGTTAGATCTGTAAATAACAAAGCTGTCTGCTTGGTCAGAAATGCAACCTGTGTGATGACATTTTGCTCAAGAAAAATATTCCGATGACTTCAAGTGGAAACTGATTACAAGAAGACTACTTGCTTTGTACCACGAATTCTAAGCACAGTCTGGGGTAAAGATAAAGTTAACCTAAAATACAATTTTTCCATTTTCTTGTGAAGCATGTGATTCTGGGCGCTTCCGAAGGCATGGTGCTGGGATAAATGGATGACTGAGCATTGCAAATGCCTGCATTCCGTTTTATTTTACATGGAAGAAATGCTAGCAACGTTCTTGGGTCACGGAAACTGCCTTGCCACAATAGATGTCTTGTGCCAATTATCACAAATAACACACATTTGCAGACCAAACTACTCTAACCAATCCATCTGAATTTTCCTTGCACCACTATAATGTGAGCATTATTTTAACTAAATAAGGACTGCACTGTTAAGTTTATTGGCGATACTCCTTCCACAATGGAGAATTGCACTTTGTTTAGCATGGCAAATTATGATATAAAAGAACGAGTAAACAAAACCGTCATGACAAAAGCCCTCTGTTATAGATGATAAATTAAACCAGAATTTAAAAAAAAAACCCACAAAACTTGACATACTTTAAGCTTCATTTCTCCGTGGATTCTTATTCTTGCTTTTATTCTAACCCTTTAACATCATCTGTCTTGTCCCTTGTTTTTGCGTGGGTACTACAAAACGATCCTTCACTCTGTTCCTCCCCTTTGCAGACCATTATCCTGCCCCAGAGGAAGCTGCGTATCTCACGTTTCTTGCAGGAATTCCTCCGTGCTGCTAACCTTTGCCAGGCTTGTATAAGCACTGCTCTCTGGCGGACTCCGGCTGTCTCTTATCTCTCTGATCCAGGCAGAGGTGTCAGAGTGTCCCAGGGAGCCATTAATCAAGGGCCCCCCTCTGTCAGCAGCTCCTTAGAAGCTCCCCGTGAACCCGGAGTGCTTTTGGAGGTCTAGAGCAAACAGCACAAGAAGCTTTTACCACCAGTATCTTTCATAGATGATCTAACCTGATTGATGATAATACTGAGAATTAAATATTCATGGTTTAGAAGCACGGAAAAGTTTTGAAATACATATTTTAAATTTATATGAGAGGAGTAATGTCAATGCATGCAAGATGCTTTACATAGGGTGTTGGAAAAGGAATTCTACCCTGCTGTAAATGCCGTCTTCATTCTTTCGTCATATTATTTTGTTTAAAGCACACATTCATGAAGTTAAAAAAAGGAAGATGAAAAACCACAAAAAGGTGAAATAGAAGAAAGAAGTTGTCTCAGGCTTTTTGTCTATTTAGCCATAAGAAACAGCCTGTTATGTTTCATGTTGCTGAAGTACCACTTAAGGCAGATGCTATATATACATCACAATAATGAATAATTTACTATGACCGTATCATCTAGGGCTATGATCTCATTCTTTCCTCCTCTTCCCACAAGAAATGTAAGTACCCACCATGTCCGATAGCTTGTGGCTGGAAGACCCATAGATACAGAGGCAGAAGAAATGGAGAAACTTCTATTAGCAAATCAATCCTGCTTTCTTCCATCAAAAGGCAGCCTCTACTCATGCCAGTGCCGAACGTGCTGGAGGAAGCTTTAGCCTCATACCTTTTAAAAAACCCCATGAGCTCTTCACAGCATGTGGGATGCTAATACACTTGAAGGATTTTTAACCAAGTAGGCCAATTTCAGTTTAATGAACTGCATTTTGGTACAGATACTGCCTTCCATCCTAAACAGGCCAAATGCTACTAGTATTATTCAACTATTTACCTTAATGGTAGTAAAGCAGTACTTGTGCAAGGTTCAGGTATGTTTCATTACCCCAGAAGAGTAGAGTAGTGACATTTCTATAATCTAAAATGTGAAGTCCTACATATCCTGGATATGAAACCTGACAGCATAATCTTTTATTCCCATTCTAAGCAACAATTTGCATGAGTGAGCATTCGCAGGATTAGTTGCAGAGTTCAAAAATGTCCAGGGCTTGTTTAGGATTAACAGACTGAAGAAACAAGACATTTTTAAATTAAACTGCTGGGTTTTAAGGAATGTTTCCTTAATGGATCATCACAACCTTTTTTCCTGACTGAATGGATTTTTCTAAACCACATTGTATTGAGAAAGTCTTTTCATGTCAGCTAAAAATACAAAGTATTTGGCTACATGATCTACATAAACCAAACAAAGAAACGCTATTGAATATAAGAATTTTCTTCTGTGCAGGCCAGCATAAAGTCTATGCCCTACATAAATGTTCTGGGCAACTGTTCAGAAAGGCTGGTTTCACCTAGAATTATGAATTTAGACACGAAATACCATGTGTATGAATTAATTGGTTCCACAGGTACCATTAATTTTCTTGCCCACCCCTTTCTTGATCTGTCATTAAACTTCAAAAAGTGAACCCAGGAACCAAAACCCCAGAGTCTGAGCTGAGGTCTGATGACATCCCGTGGCTTTCCGGGATCTCTGACAACGAGATGTGTAACTAAGCCATAAACTAAGGCACCCTTGGTTGAGAGCGTCATTGCTTTGAACATCGCACGCTCCTTTCTATTTTGGTTCAATTGCGTCTCCCTCCACAATATTTGATCTCCTTATAAAAGAAATTTGAACAGGCTTTCTGCATAACCAAGAAATAATTTCACAGTTCTGAGTGAGTTCTCCAGCTCCAGTGGCCCTGCAGCGCCTGCTGGGTCTCATTCCCAGGCAATGTGGAGCTCTCCTTTTCCAGCATTCCAGACATTATTTTGGCAGAAGGCTTCCAGCACCCACTTATCTACAGAGAAAGATCTGCCCATCTGGCATCGACAACAGCTCGCTGTGAGATCTGTATCTTTTAAGGAACGGCAAATGGTAGGATCAGCTTAGATTGTGACAAATAAGGCGGAGCATTGTCTGTGTTTTTCCTGACTTTGGTGAGCTCATTTTTCAATTTCAACATTCCACCAGGGAAGTCTGTTTTTAATATAGACAGATAGACAGCATGATAAACTTAACAATGTTATAACAAGGAGAGCAGGCCCAGCTTTAACTTCATGGGAACATAGTTAAAAGTTCCATATTTAGTCTTTCAGCAAAGCATTTAAAACTGGAATTTGAGTAAGCATCACATCTAACTGTTCTATGGGCCTGGGTCTTGGGCAACCAGAGAACATTGAGCCGCTATCCCCCTGGAAACCAAACACTGGGAGTCAGACAACTCTCTTTGGATCTGGTTGAGGGATCAATCAGATCAACAGAGGAACTGATTTTCAGAGCTGGTAAGACCAGGGAATGCAGAGCTTTGGGTGGCTTAGGAATACTGAGGTCCAAAGGGATGTGCATAAAAGCACATATCATCAGGTGACAAGGACAGGACAAAAAACTTGTGCTCCTACATCCTACTATTCTAGCTCTGCACATAAGTTCTATTATCATATTTATTCAGGTTGCATATATCTATAACGCTCCTGCCTATTGAGTCGTGTTAGTGTCTGTGTTGAGCTCTATAGATCTCAGCATTCTTGAATCAATGTTTCAAGATGGTCGGCATGTGCCCACCAAAGGCGCATAGGTCTTTCAAAGGTTTTATTGTTGCTGTTTAATGCAACTGCAAAGAGTGGAAAAGCAAGGTGGAGGAAAATAATATCGAAAATCTTGTTCATTCTGTTTATCAGGAATTTCTGAAAATTTCATGTGTGGAATGACGATGGAACAAGATATTCTCTAGGAAGCATCTGATACAAAGAAGCCAGAAGGGTGACAAACCTCTCTGTTAACACTGTGAGCACTGTAGAACCGCATTAAAATCATGAGGAAAAGATGCTAAGATTTCAGCTCCAGGTACAAGATATTTTCTTTGCTATTTTCTACTACAAACAATCAATTTTTCGTCTCTCCTCACCAATTACATTTGAGTATGTATGAAGGCACTTTGTGCCTTGAAGGTATTACCTTAAACCAACAGATAATGTAAAGCCTTTATTCACTAGTGGCGACTACAGAAAAGCCTCTGCAGAGTATATGTGACGTCAGTGTGAGTCCGTCTCCACCCCCCGCCCCATGGAGAAGTATTTGTGCAAAACCAAGACCAAACCAAATGTATGAATGCAAATCAGAGATTTTCTGATTTGTGGTGATTCGATGTTAAAACTGAAAGCTAATTAGGTATTACAAATAAAAGACTATATTGCTAACTAAGCAATTTCTTGAATCAGAAATGTTAATTAATATGCTTATCTAGTGCAATTAAAGGTTTGATAGGACACCTGATGTCACATTAATTTAGAAAAAATCTCATCTAAAACTTTCCCCACAGGTTAAAATATGCAAATAAATACTTTATTCTCACACAATATTATCATTATCGAAATATTTAGATATTTACTACAGTATTCATAAATTCAAATAGGTGCCTCAAATTATGTCTATTAGAAAATCCTGGTTTTCTGTATGCTTAAGGTTTCCTGTAAAACCTAATTAGAGATTAGATTAAGGGTATTTCAATAACCTCTGTAGCTGATTTTCAAGTCCTGTTTTGAACTAGTCAGTGTCAGGATTTTAGTCAGAAGCAGTGACTCTCATCACTGACTAGTGACTTGACTCAAGTCAAGTAGGTTTAAACCAGTGGGAATTAAGATGTTCTGGCTTTAGGCCCACATGTTTACTAAGAATATCAAGCTGTACATCAAGCTTTTAGTTGAGCGTTTTGATCCTCGCTGTGCATCATAAATCAGAAACTGGGTGGTTCGATCCAGAGAAGCAAGTGGTGTGGTCCCATCATGGAATCCAGAGCAACATTGGGCTTAGATCACTGAATGACCAAAGTCTTCGGGACTTCCAACCTCTGAAAGAAGACAGGGAGATGAAATGCAGCCTTTACTCTTTGCTATCAGCTTTGGTAGCTTGGGTTAATAATCAGATCTATTTCTAAATGGACTTTCCTCAGTTCATTTTATATTACAGCTCTGTAACCTTTGTTACATGAAGTCTATGGAGTTATAGTTGTATAGAGAGTAATACAATCCAGAGTGGAATGAGTTCTCTTCAATCTTATATCACATTGTAACTAAAACCAGACTGAGTACGCACACAAAACTTACTGAATTCTACAAAGTTTGGAAGAGAATACTACAACATATTTGGCCAACATACATAGTCAGAAAATACCGTTGCTTCATAGTGGTTGCTATTATATAAAGCCAAATTATTATTATTTTTTTAGGTTCAGAGAATGTGAGGATACCTTCTTGGAAAAGAACAATGTGCGCTTTTTCCCCATAAATATATAGTCTGTCTCTTCTACTAACTGAAAAATCCAAGAGGAAAAGTACAGTAACACTGCAGCTGTAATGTTTGCTATGACTTAATGTTAACTTTGTTGAGTTTGTAGATCTGCTTTAAAAATCACACAGTTTGTTTGCATATACTGTAACATTATTTAGATTTCTGTTGTTGGAGAGAAGTGCCTACGCAATCCTCAATAGATGTACAACGCTGATAAACATTTTCCACAAATTACATTCCCTCAGCATTCCCCTTTCTTTTAATTGCACTATTTCTTTTTATTGCACCGATATTTTCCATTAGTTTTTAAATGGAGCAGATGTTTTTCCATCAGTTTGGGATTTTTCCTACCAAAATATTAACTTGTCTTTTCGGTTTTGTATGTAATGTTTATGGCTGGAAAAACTTTATGAAATAGCTATTCCTTTCTCATGGCACCCATGTTCTTCCAGCCTGATGCTATGTTTCATTCCCAGAAAAATCTGTCACTGTAGAATTCCAAAGTAATTTGATAGTTAAAGAAAGAATAAGCTGGTTTTCTTTCAAAAAATGTATGACTTCTGTGGTTTAGACCTTAAGTGATATAAATCAGCATAGCTTGACTGATTTCAAGAGAGAGATGTTAACACTTGCTAAGGCTTTACCTTCTTCAGGTTTTTCTTGAGAATGCTTTTGTTGTAAGCAGCAGGAGATGAATATTCATGATACTGACATTTAAAATTGGTTAAGAGCATCTTATACAAAGTCTTTTCACGGACAAATATCAGAGATTCATCCCACCAATATTTCTCTTTGCCTCCCTAAAATCCAACCCCAAAACCAAATCTCAGATTTTTCTAACACTGTTCTCTTCTCCATTTATTTAGGAGAACTGCACTAGACATATCCTTCATCAGCTATTGACACCCAAAAAAAACCCCCTAATAAATTACTCCATAACAAATTATTCTTTTGCCTGAGTCAGACAGAGTCAAACCTTAAATTTGCAATATAAAAGTAGAAACTGTAGTGTACTTAAGAACATTCAGACTCATTTAAAATCCAGCATGCATTCTCTTTCCAAAGGATTTTTTGCAAAAGGACCATTATGAACCTACTACAAGTTGCTTTGAGGACCTATTTTTCCTTTAAAATTCACAAGTAATTTTAAAATAAAATATTAAAAATAGACCATTTAAAAAAATGTATCTACATAATAAAAGAAAGACTATTAGAATAGAGCAAGACTAGATCCAAATGAAATGATCAGCGTTCATTTGAAAGATAACGAGGAGATGATTTTGCAAATGTTCTCAGCATTCCCACATATCACCGTGTTGTTGATGGCTTGTATTCTGGACAGAGACACTTAAAACTTCAGAGGCTTCAAATACTTCATTTTCTTCCTTGAGTCTTTAACATTCCTATTACACGCCTCTACGTTATGTTAATCAGAACTGCTTTTATACATTATAATTTTCAATTACGCTTCAATTTTCTAAATGCATAAATTGTTATGGTATAATGTAAAACTCCAAAGGTGTGTGAAAATGCTGGATCAGAAAATTGTATCATAATTAATTGTTTTATAAAATACCTTCTTTTTCATTATAGATATTAAGTATCTAAATACTTGAGGTGAACAGTAGGTCAGGTCATGAAAAACTGCTGAAAACAGTCTTTTTAAAAGTCAATGCATTCTAATAAGTGATGATGAGAATACGAGAGTATTCCAAGCTCCTATACACAGTTTGTTAAACCAGAGAGATAAAGTTCCTACGTTTTAGCTAATGTTGCCAATGATTCATTAGCCATATGAAGAAAAAAATCGAAGGCAGAGATGGGAAGAGGTGCAACAGTTTACTTAAGATTTTTAATGTTCTAAATATATTGTCAACAGGAACAAAGATGAACAGTATTTCCATTTTCCTAAAAACATGAACTTAATTTCTTCCAAATGCACAGTCTTCTGTAGTGAATCTTTGGTGGACTGCTTTTCCTGTAGTCTCCGTTTTATCAACTGTATACCTGGCTTGCTTTGATTTTGATGTACTAAACTTAAGCCTTTGACAACTCTTGAGAGTTAAAAGTGTTTTATACATGCAGAGAAAAGCTAACGGGAGTGTAATTTTAAATATTTGTCTACATTAAACACACACACACGTGGCAGTTTTGAGTGAAGGGCTTATCGTAAAGGTTCTATTTATTAGGGCAAAAGTTATCAATGTGAACTCTATAGAGCTGTTCATTAAAAATATTCTGTTTATGTATATTCAGAAGATCCCAATAATTTAACTAGAATAGATGGATATCTTGAGCTCGCATCAATAAATCTGGATGGAGATTGAGGCCTGTAAGAGCACCTTGTGGTTTAAACTGAGAGGGAAGGAAACAAAGGAGGATCTTGGCAAGGAAAGCAGAAAAGAGGTGTTTAACAGCCAATCTGGATGGATCATCAGCCAAGATAATCTTCTTAGTATTCAAATGTTATAAAGCAGACAGATGTTTGGGCAGAAAAAGAAGTTGAAGACTCTAGATGCAGACAGATTTACATTTTTTTTTTCCTGCCAGTACTATAAGGACTTAACAATGCATATAGTTAATATTCTCTCACATTCTCAATAGTAAAACCTCAGTCTGAGCTCTGTTATTTCAGGAGGGGATGGAGTTGAAACCTTACCAAAGTCGTGGTTTCTTCAAAAAAGGAGCATCCTCATAGTGGATTATGTTGCCAAAACCATACCTGTATTAGCAGTAATTTCTAAGCACGTCAGGGATATTCAGTCCCAACAAAGCTCAGTACAGGAATAACAAGTGATTGATTTGATTTCCTAGGATGACAAGCTGATTCATTCCTTAAATTTTGGAGATAATAATTAGACAAACATATCTGATCCCTGTAATGTGAGGATGCGTGCGATGAAATCCCAGCCTTGGCAGAAGAACTTAGGTATTTTTCCTTGATCCCTTTTCCTCAAAATCTGTTCTTTAGACATCCAGAGCCAAAGGATTCGCTGGACTCCAGCACTTGTGTTCTGCATATAAACTTCTGTAACAAATCTCTTGAGCTGAAAGCTGTCCCCAATACTCTTAAGACTGCACACTTAATACTTTCCACACGCACATTTCTTTCAAGACGTGTGTCTCAAAGTGAATAAAGCCTTGGAATTATGTGAGCAGCTCTATTTGAGAAAGAAGTAAAGATAAGAGAAGAGTCTTGAACAGAAAGTATTTTTATTTTAATTCCAAATTTCTCCTAGGCATGCTACACTTGGTATAGATATATATTGTTTATCGTAGTTACATTATTGATACATTTATCTTTCTTTTCTCTTGCCAATATTATGTTACTATATTGATTTAAATGAATACTGTATCTCGTTGATTAGTCTGTGCACCTAGGTAAATCAATAAACCTCCCAATTGCAAAACTTAATAAGATGGTGGGAAGAATTAATGTTAGCTGAGGTCTTTTGACTAATAGGTTTTTATCATTATGCATTGCCATAGGAATTTCCATCTTTGAGCAAACAATCTTGATTCCATACTGGGCAAGACTTTCTACCAACTATAATTATATGTAGGCCAACCAATCTTATGTATGTAGGACAACCAAAAGGAAGGTTGGCTGTAGACACTTAATTTGAAGGGTATTATTTTTAGTCCCACTAAGGACTAGTGGCATGAAAACAATTAGGATCTTTTGTCAAGTTAATTAAATTTTACTAAGTGTAGTAATCTCAGTGGGTTTAGTACACCAGAGGAAATGCTAATTAAAACTTAAATTCTTCCTGGTATAATAAGGAGCTCTAACTCTAGTAGCAAATGAATGTTTTTGCATACTGATAGATATTCAAACACTGATTTTTAACTAGATGAGGGTGAACCCTTAAATGATTCAGATCTGCTGAAGGCTCACTTGAGAACACCAATAAGTATGTTACATCTTGGAGAAATCCAGCTAAGGAACATTAAACAATCCGGAAAACTTGCCTCTCTTAATAGAAATGGTGTCAGCTTTGCAGCAGGGTCCAAACATAAAGCAATTCAAATGCAAAAGAAATTTAAATATTTTAAAACATGGGGCAAAAGAAAGAAAAGACTTCTACAAACTATCCTTTCCTGATTACTTTTTCTGGTGACTTGCGAAGCAACAGAAATTAATGAGATGTGTTGATCTGTGGCAGGTACAAGAAGACTGACTGTGCATATTTTTTTGTTCGTGTCATTTGATTTTCAGTGCTCAGCCAATCATTATTTGATATTTTTTTACACCATCTTCTTCACATTATCTTCATGGAAGAAGACATCCTCAATAGCCTAAGGGTTAAAAAGACATAACATTATGCAATGGTAAAGCTTTTGTCTTAGTTTTATGCTTCTTTTTTACCTTTTAATTTACTAAGCAAATTCAGACACGCAAAAGACATACCTTCAAAGTGACAGTCACCAACCTGGACCAACACAGAAAATCCTTGGTCTCGAAGTTTTTTCACCATTGAAAAAGGTAAGCAAACAGCATTATGGTCTTTCCACCTCCCATAGAGAATGATATTTAACAACTGTTTACGCCCTTACCAAGGTTAGGCTGTATATCAGCATGTACATCCTCACCCTGCGACAGAAAGCATGGGTGGTGTGAAGAGTCCTCTCTTCTAAACGTGTGTGTGCTCATCTTTGCCAGAATAAGATCAGTATCACAGTGCATAGCTGCTCCGTTGCACTCTAAGTACTGTGAATATTGATGAAAATCTCTTTGTCAGATGGCTGACTGCTTAAATTCATCTGATGTTCTTAGCGTGTAGTCATTTGGGCATTTAATGTTCATCTTGCAACCACTCAAAGAAAGGGTCAAACCTAGGACAGAGGGAGCTGTAAATTACCAGAGATCTGCCTGACCGGGACACCGAGCTGCTCCCTGGGAAAAAGAGCGGCTGTGAGACAGGGTGTGCACATCGCTCTGCCCTCACCGCCATGATCTACGGGCTCATGCTGCCTCTTGCAGATCTTGTGCCTCTTATCCTTGTGCCCCTGGACAGGGGAATAAAGGTTGGTTGTTTCTCAGTGAGGAACCACTGCACATCCCAGTCATGGATTACCTGTGAGCCCTGGCAGGTAAAAGCAGACTACTCAGTTTGGGGCCGGGGGGAGGAGAAAAAGAAAAAGAGACACCTTATGGTATGTGTTGTTTCTGCTTGATGACAAACCAGAAAGGTTTCCATAGCCTGGAAATACATGGAGCGCACTGAAGCGTGAGAGACAGAAAGAAGCTGAGACTACCTTTGCAGCTGTTTGTGCAGCTAACGCTCACTTCTGCTAAACCGTTACTGGGTCAAGTGCATAAGTCAGAGGGTGACCTTTTGATCCCTCTACTTTTTCCTTCCTTGCCTAATACTGGATCTTGGTCAGGTGTGAGGAAGGAGGAGATATACCAAAAATGTACCGTGTACCCCATGACACTCTGGTTTCCTGTAGTCTTCACTAGTGAGGAGGGTAACATCTACTGAGATTGCCGTTAGAATGATTTCCCCCTCCTGTAATAATATAAGGGAAAATAACAGTTAAAATCAATTCTTATTGACTTAAAAGCAGAAATAGGTATGCTGGATATAGTACTGGGCACTGTAGAAATGTGAATAGAGTTGTGGCAACTTCCAGCTGTGCAGTCCCTTTGGATCAGACATCAGTACACATCTGGGAGCAGGAATTTCATTCGTGTGCTCTTTATTCCTCGAAAATAGTGCCTAAAAACACACCTTCTGAAATTTCTCCCCTCGTTCCTTTCACAGTCATCCAGACTGAACTGCTGATTTTGCAGTAGTGTGTGCTCTACCTGTGGATTTGACAGACATATCAATCACCTTTGACTCATAGAAGATAATTTTATGTACAGAACTACAACACATCCCCCTTGAAATTTCCTTAACAACGTGCTTTCATTGGAATTCACTCAAACAAGATGTAGAGCTCAATAGCAGCCTGCAGAGGACTTTTTCTGGGAGCATTCTCCAACGTCAGACAGATTAAACAGTACAGGGAGAGCACTCGCTGCGACAGATTCACTTCTGTCTGTTCCCAGGTGCTTCCAGCCAGCAGGAAAACAATGATGGAGTCTGTTGTAGCCACTGAAAAACAACGAACATTTTAGTCTCTATTAGTGTGCTATTCAGCATAAGTTAACACTGATGTTCACAAAATCTTTGGACCTTGAAAGTTTGAGGCAACTTTCCTTCAGAAATGGAAATATCTTTTAAATCTGGCAAACTGGTGGTGGATTAGGAAATGCAATACATAAGGAAAATGCACAACAGCATATATATCCATTTTCTATTCTGACAAGTGAAGTTTAAATTATTGATAACAGACTTGTAAACATACTCTTGTGTCTTGCAAACCTGACTTTTACTTTTTGAGGTTTTCTGATGGCTCTGTTATTGAGTCTTTTCTTCTCAGAAGCTGAAAGAAGGCAATGTATATTTTTGCAATATCAAAGCGCAGTATCGGTTAGGTTTATCTGTGATGAACTATCCATAAAGAAAGAAAAAGTTTTATAAAACTGGAATTCTTCTGTTCCTGACACACAGTACACAGTCTTTTCTGCTTCACAGCCAACAACTCCTGTCCGTACTCTAAAACAATAATTAGATCAATAACAGAAACACACTTGTCATTGAACTTCATTTTAAAAAGCAAAACCAACAGCAAACTTAAAGTATTAATCAAAAGCAAACCACAGTGCAAACAATGAATTAAAAATATGTTACCTTGTACTTTTTAGAAAGCCATCTACCATACATATCCATCCCAGAATAGAAACACTATTCAAACAGAGAGAGAGAGAGCGTGTGAGCATTTTTTTCCTGCACGACAAGCTATGGCAGGACACCTCCTTAGTCCCTAACACAAGGTTATTACATCACATCTCTGACAAGGAATAACCAACACTAAAGCTTAATGTTCATTTGTGGAGAATGGTTTAGTTTTGGTTCTATTTTATGAATAGAGATGGTATGATTTGTGTGGTCAATATTAAACAAAAATTCAAGTGGTTTGCCGATTTGGCATATCAGGCACGCTGTACGTGTTGTGATAATTGTGTCGCTTTAGCAACCTTGAATGCAGCCCAGTCAATTACTGTGACACTGTAAAAATGTGCTGTGGAAGAACAGAAAACTTTTTCTTCCCGTGCCCCTAGCCTGTACTTAACCCCTGAGAAAACACGGAGGATAATAGCGATCTGAACAAAGAGTACATTCATTGAAACCACACACATGCTACATGCTACGATGCGGCCATGACTCAGCTTTGGGCTCTGAGTTCAGAGCAGGCTGAAAGGAATGTGTCATTAAGAGACCTCGTCGCAGTTTACACCGTTACTGGTTTCCAGTACACTCTAATTTTCAGGCAAGTAATACAGACAATATGGCACTGGCCAGTGCAAGCAAGATTTTGACACAAACAGTTCCTTGGTCGGCCACTGTCTATACTTGTTTCACCTCTAATTTATATTTTCTGAGAGGTGGAGTCTTGGTTCGTTCTTAGAATTGTCATTCCAGAATATGAATCTGAAAGAGTTGTTTATAAAGGTCTTTTCCAACCTAAATGATTCTGCGATCCTGTGATATGCTGAATGACATTTTCTTCATTCCAAGGTCTCTGCAATACTATACTCGTCTTAACGTTAAGTATTCTTTTCAGACTCCAAGTTCAATTTTATGCCCTTCAGATATCTCCTCCCACATTCTTAATTTTTGAATTCATTATAACATTATTTTAAACATTTATGATAGCTGTGCTGTTCCTCAGATAAATGTAGACCAAGAAGAAGGTCTGTCCTTCAGCTGCTAAAAATGAAGCCGTGAAGAAAAGAAAGTAACCCTGATGACTCAATCTTTTCTTATATTCTAGAGCACATACAACTTTATTGCAATGAATGGTACGAGCCTTGAAATTTCAGCAACAAACTAGAAGTCCCCAGTCTGCTCTCCTGTCTTTTGAAAAGTTCAGTAAGAATAAAACCTATTTGAGTGGCATCAGATCAGTTCAAACTACAGCTTCTGAAGTTTCTGGAGATGTGTGTCATTATTATAACATTTTTGTTGTTTTCTCTTTGCTGTTTTCTGGGATTCGTATATTTGGAAACCAAATAACAACAGCCGTGTTTAATGGACAGTATTGGAAGGCACAGGAACTGGTATGTTTCTAGGAAGTTTCTCTACTGTCTTTTGGTACCAGACACTTGCATGGAATGGAGTTACCATGCCTATGGAAACATACCAGGGGATTTTACTCTTTTAAGACAGGGTACGTCGTGCTGTCTTACCATTTGATCGTGAACCAGATTTTCAGTCTTCCTGACAGGTACAGAAAAATATCTTTGTGTGTGCAGCTGGCAGCTAAGTAATTTTCAAAGTGGAGATTCCGTATTTCCCTACTATTTTTTACAGGTATCTATGTCACACACTCAAATTCACAAAGGTCAGGTTAACACCTCATTATTCCACATTATTGCAGTAACCACTAATGCAGTGAAGAAATCAACTGGTGCCTTGGTATAACTGCACTGACACTTCCTTTTTCTTTTTTTTTTTTTTTTAACTCTCACTACTAGATAGAAACCA
This sequence comes from Phoenicopterus ruber ruber, assembly GCA_009819775.1. Classification (NCBI taxonomy): domain Eukaryota; kingdom Metazoa; phylum Chordata; class Aves; order Phoenicopteriformes; family Phoenicopteridae; genus Phoenicopterus; species Phoenicopterus ruber. Next base: position 14,570,984 of record CM020227.1, read on the forward strand.
AGAGCTCATTTTCTTATAGAAGTGATTCATAATAGCAGCAAGATGAAGAGAACTGTGCTGATGACTGATCATCTTAATATATTAAGTGTTTGCAAGGATACTGAGCTGTCTAATGTACTTAGTTATAATCAGATGATAACTACTGTGTTTAAGTACTTTAATTTACCTTGGACTACATTTCATGTGTCATTCTAGCTCTGCGATACCATTGCTTTTACGAAAAGAAATTTCAATAATAAATCACCATGAGCACATCTATAAATTCAAGAGAACAGAGAGATTAGAGAACCTTGGTATCAGTTCAATTTCCAGTCATATTCAACTAAATGTTTTCTACCAGGAATTGTGGAAGGGATATAGACAATGGCTTCATTAACAATCTGTGTTTGTGTATTTAAACAGTACAGTTTTTCTGAAGCTGCGGTCCAACAGTGGAATCTAGCTAGTAATCATTTGTTAAACCTATTCAAGGGTTTGAGAGCAGCAATCCTTTATCTGAGTGAAGATTGCAAAATGCATTTTTGTACTTCTTCAGGCTCCTAATGGTGTGGAAACTGAAATTTTCATTTTTGCTCCAGAAAACATATATAATATCATTCATGATCACCTTCATTGCCTTGTTACATCTGCTTCTACCAGTGCTCAACTAATACCTCCTGGCCAAGAACCAGCGATTCCAGTTCAAAGTAGTTTTACTAAGATGTTTTCACTATCAGACTCACATGGAAGGCATATTTCAGCTCCATTTATGAAATATTCAGAAATGAAACTACAATATCTGCATCTGCTGAAGTCTTAGCAAGATAGTGCATAGAAATATTTGCATGATAACACCAAGAAAAGGTTCATGACTGAGAGGATGCTTACAGGGATAGATGCTGCCAGATGTAAACAAACTATATATTAAAGGAATGTGATTCCCCAGCTAATAAAACCAGTTATGTTAAAAGTCTTAGAGCATAGCAGAAATCACCAAACCTGAAATCCGTTAAAGAAATATGCTTGGAAAACAAAAATCAAAAAGATTTTAAAACTACTAAGGGCTGTTCTTCAGGATAAATTTTTATGTTCTTAAAGTCTAAACCACATACATCCTCTTTTTATATATACACAGATAAAACTTTTATCTATATTTATCTGGTAGTTGTGGAAGTAACTTCTCACAAACTAGGCAGCCAAGCAATCATGCTACTAGGTAACTTATGCATTTTGAAAAACCAACTAAATACATGTTTTTAGTGATTTGAATTAAAAACAACTTTGTATGACATTTCCATAAGAAGGGGGAGATCAAGTTGTGGTGTCTCGATGCAAACAGCTATTGCTCTATGCTAGCACTGTTAGCAATGTAGATATGTGGCACCCTGGGCCAAAAATGGAAAGCTCTGCTTCCATGGTTAGATTTTTCATATGCAACTAACACATTTCTGCAGGAGCTAAACTTCAGCTTTATCATACGTCATAAACCCTGTTCTCATAATTCCTACATCTGTGATGTCTATTTTTGTAAAGACTTAACTGAGTGCATTTAAAGGTCAAGGAATTTTCACCTCTAAGTGAGATATGGAATCTTGCGTGGTAAATGAGAAAAACAGCCTAATGAGAAAAAAACCTGGCTAAGTGAGCTAAAATAAAAACCTCATTCTCTTCGGAATTAGATTAATTGATGAGATTATATTTGCAAAGGTAAGTACTGAGGCTAGGACCTGTTCTTTAATCTTCTAGAAGAATGTGATGAGTGGGTGTTAATTACCATTCTACATGCTCTCTTCTGCTTGTAAGAGCTTGATATGTAGAATGTTAACATTTGTTTCCCACTTACGTTTTATTGTCTGCCCAGTTTCTGTATTATTCATTCTGCTGTGTTATTTTTTGAACGGCCGTATTTTTAGAAAAGAGAAATACGAGTGCGTTTTTCTTGTTGCTGAACAGCAGCTTAGATCAAGGTCAATATTTATTTCAACATCATTTTATCTTATGTAATGAAATGTAACCGTACTGGTAAATCTCTTTTTAATGTAAATATTTCAACTTTTGGAATTAAAATGCCTCCTTTAGTTCATATATAGTGTCAATTTTTGTCACAAATAAAATCAGACTGAATAATATAGAGTATATATAGTTTTACACCTAAACAAGGGACAAACCTCAGCTTCATAGTTTGGACCTGTCGCTAATCATCAGTGAAGAAACAGGCAGACGACTGTGTCCCCAGGACAGCGGTACTTTACCAACATCAGAATGAGGGGCGCGGATGCAAGCGCACGCGCGCGCGTGCACACGCACACATGAAGAATTAGCTACTGTTTTTAAAATTTTTCAAATGTGGATAAAATATTTAATTACAAAGTTCACTACCTGTTCCAACAGATTTTTTACCAACTTTTAACTAACTAACTCCATTTCTAAACATTTATATTTGGTGAAATGCAGGGACAAAATAATAAAATACAATCAAATGCAAAATAGATGCAATGTCCAGCTGTTTTACTGATGTACAAAATTACTTTACCTTATAAACCCTTTGATTTTTATATTGCCTGGAAAGAACAAAGAAAGCCAGGATTCATAGTGAGAATTAGTTTTATTCAAGAAGCGAGTGATTTCAACAGACAAAGTTGGAAGTGGAAAGTATTATGCACAATATAGATTAAGGATTTCAATAGTAGACTTTTAAAGGTAAATAGACACCTAATTATATGTATTTGAAGTTTTTGAATTGTCCACTCTCACTGACTTAAATAAAAATGAAGCATTTAAATGAGCAGCAGATGGACCAGGGTTTGATTCACAAAACAATTTGTGCATCACCAAAGCAGAACAGGGTCGTCATGCATTAAGTGTAACTAACAGTAAGGAATGACTCCCTGACAGGGATATTCTGCTCCTCCCTGCACTAATCTCCATCCTGCAATCGAGAGTCCTCTCATACATCCACCCTAGGGTGAGTTGTTGATATAAAGGAAAAGTAACTCACTCCCCACAAAGCCACAAATAAAGAAAATGTTGGGGTTTTGTAGCTGTATGGATTGCTAGATAGAGTGCACAGGAGAAGGGGAGGGACTTAGAGCTGAGATTCAATGAAACAGGGAAGGAAGGGAATAAACCTTCTCCTTTCAGCCTGAAATTGTATCCTACTTTCCACTTCAGGGCACCCACAAGTGCAAGTGTGGCCCTCTCAACCCCTTCCCCCCGGTGCTCAGCCCGGGCCGTGCTCAGCGGTGCAGGCAGGATGGCCGTGCACACAGTGGTGCAGCGCAGAGCCAGCTGAGCTGCCTCGCGTTGTTCTGGGACTGCAGCTGCTGGATCATAGGGGCTGCTGGATCATAGGGCCAAACATCTGCAAAGTCACCCCACAGTGAGCAGCTCGAGCAGAGGGTTAGCTCTAATGCAGCTGCCATCTCATATTGCCTCTAGGGTATGAACTACCCCATTCTCACACCTTCCAGGGCTTCTATGGTACCGTGTTTTGGGCAGTGGAGATATGAACGGAATTTTTGACCGTACCATTCCTACAGTGCTTCTGCTCAATGGTGGTGCCTTGCAGTGGCTCCCATTTTTAGGAAGATCTTGGAAAGGCTTTTCCGAAAAGAGCCGGAGTGGAGTCAAAATGAATAATAACTTGCGTAGCCTCAGAGCACTGCTGGAGCCACTAAGTATTAACAAACAGAATTAACATTTACAGGTTAAAGATCTGTTTGGTTGGTGGTTATTTTTCAGCATTAAATATAATTTACAGCTGGCTGATTTATGGGCTTGGAGTCATTTAAGATATTAAACAGTACCTAGTAGCTACTTCATAGCTGCTGAGCAGCTTCAAGTCTTCTGCTCAGCTCCCTGTGTCATCCCTCTTAAACAAAGGGACCATTAATAAACTGCTCGGCGCGGAACAAGAAAGGACTGAGTACTGCAGCCTCATTTCAGAGGTAATAGACTTAATAATGAACAAATGACACTGGAATAGTTTTAGGCTATTATTTTTAGTAATGTATGTGTCTTGCTATAGCTCTGTATGTAGTAAGCCCAGCTCAAGAAAAACATTCCATGGTTATTCACATCACAGTCTATTTTGTGATACTTTTCTGTAAAGACATCCAGACAAAAGCTTCCAAAGGACTATGCGCCAAGGTCAGAGCCAGTTATTACTTAAGAAAATATTGTTGAAATCGATGAGAACTGGTGTAGGAGTGGGAGGAGGAACTGGGGCAGTAGTCTCTCAGGGTTTCACTCCACATCTGTTTTTAAAAGAAGGATACAACTCACGCTCACTCTTAGCTCTTTGTGTATTGCTTCAGTGGAACGATTGGGGGGGAGGGGTCGGGGGGGGAGAGAGAGAGATGCTTATATCAGGTTTTCTTATAAACCTAAAATTTTGGCAGACAGTGTAGAAAACTTTGAAATTACCAAATATTTCAAGGGAACTTGGAGTAAGTACTGAGTGAACTTTAAAGTACCTCCTGGGATCTGCATAAGGATTTGTGGTAGCTATTTGAAACCAAACTAAATATAGAGATTTTGCATAGTTCCAACCCCAAATCAGACTATGCTGGCAGTTCAAGCTGGGTTCTCCTTTGAGCTTTCAATTTTGTTTGAATCTGAAACTCTAAGCAAAACTCAGGAGATGCAAACATATGCAGACAGTTTCCCCCTGAAGTGCTAACTGACTTGTGAACCAAAACCCAATTGAACTCCAGTCTATTTAAAATCCGGCAGGCAAACACTTACCTCAGAATAATTCTTTATTCAGTTACATACATAAAAGGAAGATAAAATAGTAGTACATCATCCAACTACACAAAAGTATATTTGGAGAACAATAAGAAAGTCTCTGTGCTCCATACAATACGCTTTGAAAGAGGGTATCGCATAATCTCCTTGAACATCTCTACAAGCTGTGATCTCATCTGTGGGCTGCCTCTGAAAAACAGAACATGCCCAAAATCACTGCACTGTCCACCTCCATTCCTTGTACTTCTCTAAGATGACTCAGTTTTAAAGAAATCGTGGGTAAGGGGCATAATGATGATCTTCCTCCTGCTCTTGGCTGCCAGACCCGTGACTTCCATGGTGATACTTCAGCTACAAGCACAGCCCAAAATGCTGTAACACTGCCAAAGCCCTCCTTAGAAAACAAAAATAATGTTTATAATGGAAGTCTTTCACAGGAAACTGGAAAGAGGTGACTTGAAACTAGGATGGTTTCATTGTGTCTTGCCAGTTATACATAGCCTGATAAGCGAAGGATGCACTAGCCGCATACATGCAGAAGTTAACAAGAGTTAACACATAGGTGGCACAGTACTAAAACTATACAAGACAGTACTCTTGTTGGAAGAGGGGGAGGATCATCAGTCAAGAGCCCATGTCTCACACTAAAGAGGACATCTGGCCAGTGACTGTTCAATTCAAGCAAATTAACAGGTGGGTGCGCAAATTACTAGTGTGATAAACCACTTACAGACTGTGTTTTGCTGTATCTGTATAGAATATTCACTTATTAGCAATGACTCCTGGTGTCCTTTGCTCTGTCCCCCATGGTCCTCCTGATCCCATGAAGCTGCAACTCTTGTAACAAAGGTGGCATGTCACCCAAAAGTACTCAGAGACATTGAACAGCTAAAAAAAATTAATTTTGTGATGTGAACAGCTGCAGCTATAGAGATAGGCAATCCTCACAAACACCCGGAAAGCAAGGAAAGGCCAGAGGAAAGAGTGAAGATAACAACACTCTTTGCAAGAGAAATCCCAAAGCCTGAGCTGGGATGAACTTTCTGAAGAAAAAGGAATACTGGGTCTCCAGAGGGAAGCAGCAGTGCAGTGACCAAGTCAAGAGACAGGACGGAGATGCCCAGTGCGCGACTTCTGAAAAATAAGCTCAGCCTTAAGGTTACTATACTCCTGTTACTACTTAGCAAGCAGTGTAACTGAGAGGATCACACTGCAGAAACCACTACCCGTTCTCAGATGGAGTCTGTCTTCAGGGCTACAGTTTGAGCTACACTTCTGATGAAGGGTCTGCAACCTTAAGAACTGTTACAAAGCAAAATTCATTACCATCATAATTACCATTCCTATGTTAACAGATGGGCAGCTGAGATTACGAGAGTGTTATTTGTTCAAGGTCACACAGGAAATCTATGGCAGAACCATGGTTTCAACACAAGTCTCCAGAGCCCAAACCAAATGCTTTAACCGCAAAGCTATTCTTTTTTCCCTCAAATAGCCCAGCTGGCACTTTGCTTGCTGCGTGCAGCAGGTAGGGCTGACATTCCAAGTCCTTTCAATTGATATTATTAGCATATAGCAACAAAGACATGTGCAGTGGAGTATTGGCAGCCAAAGGGATAAGTGATGATTGTAAGATAAAGTGTTTGTGTTTCTAGCCATCTGTTTGCAAATAATCCAAATTATTATTTTTAGGAGTGCTGATTCTGTCATAGCTATATTTCTGGTGTAGGGTAGCTCTCTTCTAGTAGTGGATGGCTGAGAAAAAGCATTTGTTTCTGGTAGAAAACAGAAACACAAAACTTTATATACTTCTAATGCATCCTGCTGATAAAACACAAGAGCTTTACATTCCTAAGTTTCTTATTAAACATAATGACAAAATCTGTATAACAAAAAAGAACATAGTGCATTAAGAGAGCAAAGGTGCAGATGACATACAGGGTCTCAGTATGCAGAAGCTTTTGCTTTCTAAGTTTTAAATATCTCCTTCTGGAATTACTGCAAAAGAAAAATGGCTTTCATAAACACAATCCATTTCCCTCCACATACCTTGCACTGCCTTGCTTTCTCTAACACTCACACAAACAACAATTTAATTCCTACCAAAACACAATTCTTGAGTGTCCAAGCAGCGTAACAGACACTGGCCATGTGTCCCCATGTGCTAAGGGAAAATAACAATAGCTGCAAGAGAACACCAGACCAGAGCAAGGAGGGAATGGCTGCTCAGAAGAAAGGACAGGGCACAGTGATGAAGTCTCTATTTTCAGGCACACAAAACGTGTTTCTCACTTGCAGGAAAAAAAAGGCAAAGCAGAAGGCAGTTGCTCTCCACCGAAAGGAGCAGGTCAATGAATGAGGACAGCCTGTGGCTGAGGACCAAAGAAGGAAGAGGGGATGTCCCTAGCCACTGAGTTTTGTTAGGAACCTTTTGTAAAATAAAACTCAAAAACTAACTTTTTTTGAATATCATAGGTGTCCTCCGTGGAAGTTAGCTTAGCATTCCCTCGTAGTTACATGAACTCTGTGTGACTATTTCATTCTACTAGACTAAGATACCCTCTACATGTTATAAATCTATAAAGTTAGTGGCAAAACAAGTTATACGTTCTGATTTATTGTCTACTTTGGCTCAAACCAACAGGACTATACATTAAGGGGGAAAAAACCCATGCTGTCTCTGTATTTATAACCTTGTCATTTAAACATTTGGCAGCCTTTCAGCTGCTCCATATGTTCACAGTATTAAGCTTTACCATAAAAGGAACTAAGAAGCAAAGTCGAAAGAAAGCTGATATTGTATGGTTTAAAAGTCTGGCAGTAAAAATAATAATCAAGGAAAATTTTCAATAACAGCCATTCATGGTACCTCTGCTACTTCAAAGGCCTTGTAATGAAACACCGTCACCCTTAAACATTGCTGGCAGGCTGTCTTCATACAAGATGACTTAAAATACACACATCAAAGCTACTGTTAACCTAGTGCTTAAACATGAATAGAAAAACATTTTCTGGAAGGTGACATCGGAAGGAGACAAAATTAGTATTTAGAAACTGGGAAAATTCTACACCATTTGAGGGGTGGTATAAAACAGCAAAGAAATAAACACTTTTGGAAGAAAGTTTGGAAATGGATAGCAATGGGTCTTCCACAATCCTAATGGGATGATTCACACGTACTGGAGTATTAGATGTCTAGAGACAAACTAAATTTAACAAATTCACACCATAAATACACTGTTAAGTATACTTCCATACACAGTTGTCTAATTGATGTATCAGCACCTGTCTGCAGATGGGATACCTCTTCTCCCAAAACTGCTTTCTTTAGGCAGAATTCATAGCAAATGCCCTGCTAAGACATGCCCTGCTAAGACAAATAACAAGAAAAAAACTATGCAAGCTGAAGTTTAATCTCCTGTCCTTCAGATTTGTGTATCAGCTTTGCAGGTTTAGAAGTTTGTGGTTGTTAGTTAGGAGTTGAATCTTTGTGTTTGTGCTTTGAGATGCAAAATATTTTTTTAACATCAGCTAATTCTACTTTTTTAGTATCACAAGGATTCCTTTTAAAATATACCCCAACTACGGACAAGAGGCAGCTGAAACAACTCCCACTTCTACGCCAGCATCTCCCCAAGGCCCCATGGCACTTCCTGAGAACTGGGGGCCTTCATCTGCGGAGAACAAATGAGAATTGTTTCCTCTATGAACCTTTCTATTATAAGATTGAAATCAAAAGTGGCTCGTAACATAGTTGCCATTAAACATCATCTGTGACCACATGCAATATAAATAATCATTAGTAGGCAAGGTTGCTAATCTTGCGCCATAATCCTTTGCTTCCTTTGGAGAAACTGAGCCTGGAGCACGATCCTAACACTGCACAGATGGAAAAAAAGATAGTTTTGTACGGTAACTTCGACTGGGAGGTGGATGGAGAGGAGGTATAATTAATAAAAGGAAAATCCAGAATTCTTCTGAAGTCAGTATTTTTTCCTCATTGTGAACTCCCCAAAACTTTTCCCATTATTTTCTATTATTACCCGCAGTGTAAGAGAAGAGTTGAAATATTGAGTTGACCTACCATCCTGGACAAGAGCTATCCAAATTCTTATATTTAATATCTAATAATTTCCCATTTCATTGCCCGCGTGCTTGTGCCACTTGACGTGGCTTTCCTCTGCACAGACCATCCCACGTTGCCAACGCATATAAGGTAACCGAGTAAGTTTCCCAAATATGACTTGCTATGGTTGTATTTAGACAACACCAACATCAACGACCACTCACTGACAGAAGAAAATTTCCTTTTTACATTAATAATAATAAATTCCTGAAGTTTAATACCTATAACAGGGGATGGCGAATCAATAAAACTTCTGGCATGTTGCAAAATTCTGCAGCCTAAGACATCCAGAAATGGCTATCCAGCTCTATTACGTGACTCAAACAAATTCCAGTTGCCTTGCCATCTACTGCCTTATTCTATGCTTTTCAATATTAATTTTCTTGTGTGAAATGTCTAATCATTCTTCAGTATAATCTGTGCTATTCTTTTGGCTCATTCAGCAGCTTGTTAAGTGGAGTGATCTTTCGTGAGAAACTTCTGAATTATTGTCTTAAGTGACTTATAGGCAAAAAAGAAAAAAAAGCTTCATTTTCAACTCTTCCCAGTGGAATTGATCTGGTTTCTATTAATCAAAGAATTCATAATTTTGTTGACATTTACACATATTTTTTCAGTGTGATTATGGGATAGTATTTAATGAACAAACTGCATTTGATTAGAAAATCATCACCATCATCTCCTGATCATGAAAGACATCAGGCAGAGCTATGGCACGGGAAACCAGTGCTGATTTAGGACCTACGTTAAAACTGCATAGCACATTTGCAGCCTTTTCTGTTAATGGATCTGAAAAAGAAAATCTACCATTCTCTATTGAGGCATCCTTAGGTAAATATCCATGCAAGACTTTACTATATGATGTGTTATAGAATCATAGAATAGCTTGGGTTGGAAGGGACCTCCAAAGGTCATCTAGTCCTACCCCCCTGCAATGAGCAGGGACATCTTCAACCAGAGCAGCATCACAGCATCTGAATAGGTATTGGTACATGTGGATGTGATTCATTACTTCAAAGGAAATACTTAAAAATTAGAACAAATCCAATCTATCCCAACTTAAATCACTGGAGCAGCAGATAAAGCAGAACTGACAGATCAGAAACATTATTAATAGTTATTCACGATTCATTTTTCTTCGGCATGCCAAAACACTTTGGAGTAAATTGTTGTTTTAAATACTTGTATATTCTGAAATTCAAAGTAACTCGTCAATGAAACATGAAATTTGTCAGTACTGTCATTACCTCTATGCTCAAAAAATTCATAAATAAATAAATACACCTTCTTGATGTTAAATGTTTATCAGTCTTGCTTTTTTTGGAGAGAGAATGATTTGATAGTACATTAGTAATGAAAGGTGGAAAAATAATCAGAATCTAAGTAAAAATGCTTAATTCATGAGACAAATACACAAAACAATTTTACTAATTAATAGAAATTCAATGTCTTATCATATTATTGCTGTGAGTCACTGTCTTTCTCAGCTGGATCCAGGAAATATTTAAAAGAGATAACACACAAAATAATTCATGAGTTTGTACTTTTTATGAAGGCATAGTAATGTGGCTGTACTTTCAAACTGTCTGCCATTTGTTTTGTGTAATTAATATGACTACTTTCCAAAAGCTGCTAGTTTTCAAACCAATGTCTTATTGTTCATTTTAAAAAATAATACTCAGCCGCATCGGGGACACTTTGTATATACATCCCTTTGTTTAGCTTGTATGTGGACACATTTGTATTTTATTCATAAACCAAGCAAACCCCCAACATGTATCCAGCTGCTGCCTAAATTTTATTAGAGGACTTTGTGTGTGTGGACAGTTACGGGTTGATGTATTTGACAAAACTAAATAGGAATTCAACTGTTACTGTGAAAGAATAAACTACATAGCACTGAGAAGCTTTCATAGTGCTCTTTGCACTAAACTGACTGCTATAAAATCAATTCCCAGGGCGCAATTTTGATCATGGAGGAACTCTAAATGAGACATAAAATTTATTATTGAAGTAAGATGCAAAGCGTGATTTCCTTTCCTAAATACTATCTTAAAATATCAGAGAAGTGGCATCTACATACAAGTGTTCATATCTCCAAAACATCAGAAGTAATCTTTAAAATAACATAACAAATTGTACCAGCCAGGCTAAGTTCTACACTCAGAAAACCACAAAATCTTACTACTTCTGCTCATGTGAATTATTTTTTTTTGAGGTGGGAGAACTCAAGCTAATTCAATAAGCTAATTATGACCACAAAGATGGCATTACTGGCATAAAAGCTCCCTTTTAATATGCTTAATAGTGAAAAACAGTGCTACCATATAATAACATGCATATACGAGAAGTGGCATAAGCATATGAATGTGACATGTCTGGGAGTTTCAGGTTACCCGTGTGTGACCATAGATGACCTGCACACATACCGTGTTCACATACTGCTCTTTGCATTCAGGCAACCCCATATTTCATCCTCATGCAGGTCTGTTTATTTTGCTAACAACTTCCAAACAGTGATGCCTAATACCTCACTATTGTAGGTGTGAAATAACATGAGGTTATAAAACAGAAAGACTGAGGGTGTTTGCTTTCAAAAATTGTAATGATACAGACTATGTTTGATTCTTAATGGAAATAAACATTGAAAAATGCATACCTTCATTAAAAGACAATTAGAAGCTTAACATGCTGTATACAACTATTTAGAAACAGTAGATCTCTCTCTATATTGACAGAAGAGCAGAAGATTTTAGATGACTCCCTGCAAATAAAAGTGTTAAAAGTGCATTAGACTTTCCTCCTATGTAATCTGGACAAAAATAGCTATTCCCTTGAGTTATATACTTACTAGCATGGAATTCCAAATAGAGATTGTTAGAATGGGGAGGCAGTATTTCACCACTGTTTTAACAGCATAGTTTTGCCTTCTGTAACTGAAGATCCAGGGTCTCCCTACTCAATTACGCTATACAATATTTGCTAAACATCTGCAAACCTTATACAAAGAAACCCCTAAATATGAAACTAATACAGTTAAATGAGTAACACAAAATCTGATGAGTGCAGATCATTATTGTACATCAACTCCAAAATGATAAATTTCTGCTATCGTAAATAAAACAAACAAGTGATAATTTGCCTAAAAGACTTTGAAAAAGCATTTGATAGGGTGGTGTGGGTATTCTGTTTTTTTCCTACAGTACTTGAAGCAAGAATATTTATTCATTCAGATGTCACAAGCTGAGGACCACACTTTGACTTGAATTTGGGTGGTAAAATGGAAAAATGCTGGATAGTCACACTGCTGTAATTGATACCACAGGCAGAGTAAAGCAGATGGTAGACAACTGTTGTCTTCATGATACCTCCACCAGTGCTTACAACTAGTTTCTGTAAAATGGATAAACCTCTTCTAACTATCTCCCCTTCCTCAAGCTGGATTCACAGCAATGGCACCTATTAGTATCTACTTTCAAATGAGCCTTATTTCTTGTACGGTTGCTTGAAGATAATTTAAATTGTCTCTTACCCACAGGCTCTTAAATGTAATCAATATCTACTAACACCATGGACTATTAATCAAGGAAAGGTGACGTATTCTTATTTGACCTTTATGAGCAAACCCTCTTAGTGATGACACTTTACTGCTTAACATCACCATTTTGTTCCAACATTATTCGTCTTTGGAGAAACTACAAGCCCACGGAAATCAATGGCATAAAGGACAGAATTTCATCCTTGAAGTATGGATTCAAGATTATGCAATACAAGGTGGCAACACCTGCAGGTTTATAATCGGTGAAACTACATTTATGTTTTAACCCAACAAATACATTAACATCTGAGCAGCTATTTCTGATCATCCATTTTTGACTGACCCTTATGCCTACGACTTCAGTGTATTTCCTAGAGGCTCTCATGACATTTATACACTTGCCACGCTATTTTCACCAATTGAAAGTAAAAACGTATAGACATCCAAGAGCAGAATTTGACCATGTTTTACACAGTCTTTACAAATGAAAAAATTGTCTGTGCTTTTTATAAATACAAGAGCAAAATTGCAGTGTGTCTAATTCTACAATTGAAGTAGAAGAATTCCTTTAAGGAAACAACATTTGTCTAACTTAAAGATGATACAATTTCAACATATAAGTATCTTGCAGATTTAGGGCCCAATTATTTCTGAAATAGTGTGCATTTGAGCAGTTGGGGTACATTGCTCTGCAAAGATATGGAATAAAGAAGAAATGTTGTCTTCCCCATGTATAAAAGCCATAATAGCTATCTTTTACTTTACTTGATGATTTAAGTAGAACTTATACAAGCTGTTAAGCCAATGTACACTGGTTGACAGAGCTCTTTTGTTGTATTTGTTATGATATAACAAGTCTAAACCACCTCTTACAGCTAAAGTTATATTACCTTAAATTATAGTTAACAGCTTAGTATAATGCAATACATTATATCTTACCCTGTGTTATGGACAAAGTTTATATTCCATTAAAGTCTGTTCTTTAATTTTCATAGTATTACAAGGTATTAGCTTCTGAATTGCAATACTTCTGCTCTTTGCTGCTCTTGAAGCAGACAGGAATATGCCCATGCAGGGTAAACATTTTTTTTTTACCCAAAGTGCATGAATGAAATCTGAGCATCAGATTATCACTTGCCCATACTCTGCTGGAGGCTTGTGAACTAAAAAAGAGTAAAATAAGCAAATTCACGAAAGAATCACATATACCGTTTACCATGATTATTGCCTAAATCATGCAAATCCACAAACACATTATACCCAATATTACAATGATTCATATGCTATGCAAGCTTGCTAGGGTACAAATTTAATATATTTTTACTTGCAGAGTATAACTGGCATCACTCTTTCCACACATCAGTTTGACTCAAACATATTTCATAACTTCTCAGTTCTTTAAGAAATTTTTACCTCATTGGGAGCTTTTCTGCTTAAAAACAGTTAATTCCATCCACTTCATGTCTTCATTGGAAGAGTAAAAAAGTCAATAGTGCTGCATTTGTACCACAACAGAGCAATTAATATTCATATAATAATGACATACCCGGTTGTTTACGCAAAGCCTTTTGCAAAGCATGCAACACCTGATGGATTTTAGCAGTAAACACTATGACTAGGAATACTCTGCATTGTAACAGATGGGAGAGAAAAGGTTAAGCTGAGGAAATTCAGATCTCCATTGATTCCTTGCAGACATCTGCAAGAGTGCTGCGGCAAGGAGGGAAGAGTGCTCTGCTGAATCTGCACCCGGCCCAGTTCACTCTGCTTAGAGATACATTTGCAGCAGTTATTCATTTGTTACTATCCTGTGGACTGAGCGACAGACCGCATCAAACACGTTGGTGCACAGCTCAAATGCTCGTCATTTGGCCAAGATACAATTTATTAAAACATATCAATTAAATTACCCGATGGCCAATATGATGTGAATTTTACGGCAGTATCTCATATTATGCTACGAGTTCTCTTTATTTCCACATTGAAAATCTCAAGGTAATCACAGGAAGAAAAATAACCAACCATATAAACAAATATTATCTTTTATAACCGCAAATAGATTGCATCCCTAAAGCTGAATTACTGTGCATCTTATTCTGGATTATTTTGTGCAATTACTTCTTTGATTACCAGTGTGATAATGTTGAGATGAGTTTTCAACCTTTCAAAATTAGACCTTTATACACAAATATGTTTTGGAGAATAGTAAATGATTTAATAGTCCATACATAATAGTTGCAGTAAAAATTGTAGCAGGCCTATAATTGAGCTAATGGAGAATCTGATGGAAAGACAAGATAACAAAGGAGAAATGATGCAGGAAAAATTGCTTCACTTTGAGTCCAAATGGTAAAAGTAGCTTGAGAAGCCTAGGATTTCATGTGCAGTTAGTTTCAAAAATGAAAGATTCGAATATAATAAAAAGACATTAGGTAACACATGGCTAAAAAGAAATGAAAAAAGACAGGAATATTCCACCTATACTGTCATTCCTTAAAATTACTGCTATCAGGAGGCTTTCACAATTTTGGAAAACTTGCTTGAGAAGTTGTTCTTCTCTCCATAAGAAAAGTGTCTTAAAGGGCATGACATTCTTCATCTAGTGAGAGTAATTTGAAAGGTTATTGAGCATGCAAAAAATATAAAATAAAGATGCCTGATTAGAGATGACAAATTGGATGCTGGATAGCAGTAATGAAAGTTACTGTAGACAATATTCAGCAGAACAAAATGTCTCCTGTACGATTTTCATATTAAAATGTAAAAACTCCTCCTTTCATAACTTCTCTTAAAATTTCCAATTTTCTCTATCACTTTATCTTTTTTATACGGTAGATCAAAGTTTTATGGCACCAAGGGTCAAATCTTTCTCTTTTATAAATAATGCCATTAGTTTGAAGAGACATTAAAAAGCAAATATACCACAGCTTAGCCAATACATAGGCTGGTTTTGGATTTTGCGTCGTTGTACTTCTACTGAACAGTCTGAAGTCAGTTTTTGCTATGGCCAAATCTTTCAGAGGTTTGACTTCACTTTGTAAACCGTATAATTGTTGTGGAAAAAACAATCGTCTGTGTGCTTGCTTGGAGGGCCAGAGGACAATGGAGGGAACGAGAGGCATTTGCCAGAAGTGGTGTCAATATTAATGGTTTGTAGTCAAACCATTCGTCTACATCCTCAATAACATCAGCTTCCCCTAAATAAAAGGAATGACATTTTGTGCACATATGAAATGACGCTTGTCTTTGAGCTACAGTTTTCTGTACCGCTTCCTGAGCATACAGATTAGATGCAGTTCTGATCCCACTGCTGTAAGAGGACTGCAGCAATACTCTCTCCACAGGTAACCACGGACTACTTAGCTATGCATTTGCTGCCATAGTAACTCTGGCTGGGACCTCTGTAATTAAATCTGTTGTTCCTCAAACTCTTTCAAGATGCACATGCCCTGTTCACTGGACGCCTTTACACAGAGCTGCTCTGCTCTTGCTGGTTTAGGCAGGTAGCATAGGCTTCAATTCCCCTAGTATGTTCCCCCAGTTCCAGGAACAATGTGCAGTTATTTTTATGTGTAATGACAGCAAAAAGCGCTTTCAGGTTAATTCTCTTCTAACCTTACATAACAGGAATTAACGTGTGGTGCAAGTTGTTCCATGGACTTCAGGTCTCATATGGCATAAAAATGTCAGAAACCGCTTCCTCTGCAGCAAAAGTTATGCAATAATCTTACTCTGTCACCTGCTTCAGCTTGGAAAATATGCTGTGTTTTTTCAGAACTGCTCTCTGTACTCACCTACAGGTAGCAGAGACATCACCCTTTGAGCAATTTCACATGTGGTTAGAAATGCAGTGTGGAGTTCCTTTCATTACAGCATGGCTGTCATATTCCAGTGGGTGACTTGTCACCGAGTGCCACAAAATAACGGAGTGTGAACACAATACCATCTGATGTGACTTCAGCTTCAAAGAAATGGATCATTTTGGTAACAGCAGGTAGAAGCAAGAAATTACCCATAAAACACTGCTATTTGCTGCTACCTGAAGGTTGAAGTACTGTGTGCAACGGGTATTAGTTTGCTAGAAGCAGCCCTAGTTAAACACCACAGAAATTATTGGACTCCTTTTGAAACCACACTGAGGATCTAAACAAGTGAAAACATTCCAAAAAATCTTCCACCCACATATATCAATTCAAATGTTTGAATTCTCTTCAGATATTTATTTAAACAGGCATGAAAAGGAAAAATACACAACTCCACTCTAATACCACTCAAAATAAATGCATTGTCTGAATTTTAAAAGTAAAGAACGCATTGTGCCTTTAAGTTAATCCTATCGAATAGCTATGCTCTTTAGCTAAGACACCAGGATGCATCGCGTTGAAGAGTTATGTTATGGACATTCCTTATCACTGAGGTGAATTTTCACCAGCCAAAGACTATAATGTTGACTGTTTTTTGTGAATGAATTGAGGCGAAGACCTGCACACATAAACTTCACATGCTGTTGCATGTTATAACTGTGCTAGCTCACATACAAGATAGTTGTATTCTGCTATTCATGGACCAAAAATATTACTGAAGTGCTGGGTGGAGTGGCACTGCTCATTATCTCACCCATTTTTAGTAGAATGGGAGCAAAATAATGAAAAGTAAGTATATAAATATTGTGCAACATGTAAAGAAAAAAACCCCAGATATTTTACTCTCTTTTCCTTTACTGTAACCCTCCTCTAATAAAATCGCTGATGTATAGTACACTGTGCACAACAAGCAGCACTTCAGCCCATCCCGACCACAGCTGCGGAGATCTGGCACATAGGTGTTTGTTTCTGCTGGATAAGCAGTCACATATCTTTTGTAGAGATTATCCTCAGCTGCTTCATAGTGAAGTGTTTTCATGCCCACTGGCACAAATGACCAAAATAAATCCTCTTCCAAAGAGGATCATTGACAGCAGCAGAGGCAACGCTGGCACGTCCATCCCCCAAATGAAGTAATAAGAAAGTTTGCATTCCCTATAGGAATCAGAGGCAGCTTGTTTGGACTGGAGCTGCACGAGCAATAGAAACACAGTATCTGCTAATACAGCAAGTGAGTGATTCCCAGAGCTCTTGGTGCACAGGAGAGGCTTAGGAGAGAAAGGCTTTTTAACGTTCTTGGACACAATTGCTCTTTTCAGCAAATCATGTCAAACTGTACTAAAATATTGCCTTCATTCAGGTATATTATATGATAAGATGTCCATTAGACATGTGGTACTTACTAAGACAATTCAGAAAATTTCAGTATAAAGCTGCCTGGAGCTGCAGTGATCACAGTAGCCATTTCTGCTTGCGTTGTTCAAGCCCTTGTAGAGATACGGGGCATCCTTTAAAGCAGTTAAGAATCTAGGGATGTCCTTTACTGATTTACAGGTAATGCTTAAGCATCTGACTAGCACCCTGATCCCCCACAAGTGTTTCAAAGTCCTGCTACCAACAAAGGACAGGGAAACAACACTAATCCTGCTAATGGGATTCCATTACATCTGCAGGTTGTTTGCTAACCATACCAAGCAAATAAACCTGGGTAAAAGTCTCTTTAGTCTATAATAAGACTGTATGGTTTTCATATAAATTTTTCATAATAGGATTCTTTGCTTTAATTACATTATTTCAAAATGCATCAACAAAATGGATGGCTTTTGCATGTTAACACCATATAGGTATGTAGTATAAAATACCTTTTTGTCTTTTTTGTTTACTTATGCAGAATTCAAAAGAACATGAATGCCCCACAGTCTTACTTTGATTTAATACCTTGAAACAAGGGAACTGGCCAACAGCATTCAATAAGTTAAATGGCCGTGAGTCACCAAGGGACATCAGTTGGAGATTTTCTGGCCTAGCACACATAATTCAATGAAAAAACTCCCAATAAATCAGCTAAATCAGGTGGTTTTTTTTTCTTTCTCCAGCTAAATTAAATACCTCTGCAATTTGGATTTTGCTCAGTTTAGTTTGTGGATTTTTTTTCTTTTTTTCCTATGTACTCAGATAACAAATAGAATGTCCAGGAATAATATTTTGAGTTTATAACTTTTCATGAAAAAGATCGCTAATCACTACGAGCAGCATTCAGTAGTCAAAGAAGTCTTACACCTAAATCCATGAGAGTTTTTCATGATTAATATTTCGATGTACAGACCATTTATGCTGGTTGCCTAAATATGGATCTGACCACAAAAGTTAGTGACACGTCTGAAGTTTTGAAAAGATACTTATGTTTTCTCTGAACTGGAAACCCACACTGAAAATACTGGTATCATCCTTTGAAGCCATTTATAAACATGATTTCAACAGCTGCAAAATACTGAGCTTAATTTTGCTAATATTGTAACCAGTAGAAAATATGCAAAGGGCATCCTGAACACTACAACCAATTAAAGCAGCTAGTTTTGCATAATATCATGATGGTTTTTAAAATACTAAGAAGGATGAGCTCATAAATGTGTTCATTATTCTAACTTTAAATAAAAAGATTTCCTTTAAAAAAAATTAAATTTAATTATTAATAAATGCTCATAATTAATCTGCACAAAGATAAGCTAATAATTTTGAGCAAAATAATAAGTAGTTAAACAAAGAGAGCATTTATTCTATGTATTACTGCCATAGAGGATAAACTTATAAACTTTGCTTCAGCTTCAATGCTGGTTGTATTTCACATCCAGTTAGTTCAGGTAAACAACATTGTCTACTTTGGTTTATGTTTTTGACATCTCTGTCTTCTCCTTCAGATCTAAATACTACATAATCACAAAAATTAAGTTTGTTTTTACTGTTAGTGCTTGCCCCTGTGGGATACTGTAGTATAAGACTCTGTTTATCGTTTCATGTTCACCTGAATTACTGTGACTTACTGTTTTTCAATAAAAATCGTTTGAACTTCCATGGTACCATGATGATGCATCCACAGTTTCTCATGAAGATGTCAGAAGGACAAGTTTCCACTAGAAATGAAAGACCCTGCAGGGAAATAAAAGGGAATAGAACTGAATTTTACACTAAGCCATTCTTGCTTTATATGGTTTTCCCCTTCATATTCAGAGGTGACCACACAACCTTGCCATTAGATTGATCTCTGTCATGTGTCGTATGTTTAAAATCTTTAGAATTCTGATACAGAATTACTGCACAGATGCTGGGCTGTGATGGAGGTTAATAAAAAAAGAAAACACTGCCTGAAAACAGATGTTTGGATTTTGAAGCACAAATATAGCTGACGCTCGGCAGATAAGCCCAGATTTCACCAAGTCTAAGGGATAAGAGACAAACATTCCTCCTTTAATCTGATTTGGTTTACTCACTAGTATTCAGATAAGATAAAAGCATAAAAGATCAAGGTCCTATCTTTTGAACAATTAATCAGTGACTTTTTATTTTCTTCTACAATACTTGGAGCATCTGTGTACCCAATAGAAGGCAAATCTCATCTATAATAGGGATTCTAGGATTTACTGCCAATTGCTTGTTTAAAAAATAAGGTGGTTGGCAACAGTTATGTATAGAGTTGAGTTTTAATGACTTTTCATGAAAATCATACCAACTAATTAAAACCCACTAGTATATATATTCATCTCCAAAGTTTTGAAGATGGCATGGCTAATAGACAAGAACGGGCTACAACTATCAAGATGAAGTCTTGTTTCAAGTAGCCACTACATTTCCAGGATACAAGAGAAAAGTAACCTGAAAAAGTGAGTAATTACCAATTAAAATTATAATTAATAAACATTGTGCCAATGTTCTTATCAGTCCCCTTCACATAGAACATTTTTGCCACTAGCTGAAGCAAAAAAGCAATTAACAGCAATTATGGGATATGCAAGTGAACATCTTATGATGTCAATACTAACAAGTTTCAAGATCATCAACACTGACCTTAAAACTAAGTAAAGAGACATTATGACACCATCCACAATTCACACAACTCTGTCCAAATGAAATGAGATTTGGGCAACGTACTGGAAAACCGACTCACTGAAGAGGCATAAGCAATGGTTTGCTCACGGTGTGCAGGATGACTGAAACAAAAGTGAATTTCTAAAATACCATAATGTGAGTACATTAAATTAGGTTTCAGCTAATGAGGGAGGAGGAGCTGATTTCTCTCTTGCGCACTTTCAAGTAGCACCTTCACAGACTTATTTTTAATTTTCAACAATTGTCATATAATTTGCAAAATTATTATACAGAAAACTACATGACATGAAATTCATAATTTGTGACATTGATAAATATAAAGACTATTAGTTAGCTGTCTATGTGCTAAGTGAATGCTTAGGAATTGTATTTTTACGCTTTCAGTAAAGTGCAAAAATTAGAGGACACTGAAGTAAGCAGAAGTGGGATCAAGTGCTATGTTACCAGTGTTATTGTGCAGTTTGCCGTTACTACAAAACCCAAGGAAATAAGGATAATGAATCATTCAAGGTAGTATATGAATGTAACACCAATACCACCATTGCATGCATAGATATATATTACTGAATAACTACTGTAAGAGTGAACATTCTTCAAACTCCACAGTTTGTAAGATCGATAAAAAAGAATACTGCAGTATTTTCAGTATTCTCTATACCATAGATATATATGATGTTTTATGGAAAGCAAACAGTAGGACCTTATGGATGGTCAATTTATCTATTTCTTATTGATACATTCCATAAGTTACAAGAAAAATAAGGAAGCTCAGAAGTTCAGTCAAGAGTGAATTTGGTCTGTTTATTCCAACAATTACAGTTCTCCAGCCTTTGTGCCCTCTGTGCATACTTGTCATGGTTTAACCCCAGCTGGCAATTAAGTACCACGCAGCCACTCGCTCCCTCCTCCCCCTCCCCAGTGGGATGGGGAGGAGAATTGGAAAGAAAGGAAAACTCGTGGGTTGAGATAAAGACAGTTTACTAGGACAGCAGAGGAGAAAAAAATAATAATGAAATTATGTGTTAATAATGAAATAATAAAAATATGCAATGATAATAGAATATACAAGCGAATGATGCACAATTTCTCACCTCCTGTCAACCCGATGACTGATGCAGCCCATCCCAAGCAGCGATCACAGAGTAAAACTGAGAGTGATCTTGGAACTATCCCGAGCAGCAATCTTGGAACAGCGATTTCCCAAGTAGCCATCTCAGAACCCCAAGTTCCCGAGAGAGAGGGGGGAGGGAGGGAGGGAGCTTGGTTCACCGCCTGACCCTCACTTATATACTGGGCATGCCGTCTGTGGTACGGAATACTTCCTTTGGCCAGTTTGGGGCAACTGTACTGGCTATACCCCTCCCAGCTTTTTGCACCTGCACATTAGCAAAACCTGGGAAGCTGAAAAACGTCTTTGATCTCTTAGCAACAACTAATAACATCAGTGTATTATCAACATTCTTCACATACCAAATCCCATACTAAATCCAAATCACAGTAGCTACAGGGAAGAAAATGAGCTCCATCCCAGCTGAAACCAGGACAATACTATACAGGAAAACTAATAAAGTGCCCACTGGATTAGAGGCTGTAATGTTTTTTAGCTGGTGGGGATCCCCTCGCAGTGAGGGCTGCTGGGCAGATGCAGCGTTTGCTTTTCCTTGGGTTGTGGTGCTGACTTCTTTCTTGTGAGAGTCTACAGAAAGACACATGGCAAAATCATAATTTATTTTGCTAAATAAATGAGAAGCAAATCCACTGGCATTGGTATGGAGCAGATAACAGTCAACCACAACTCTACAGTGAGTAACTTTAGTGTTTTTGAATGGAGCAGAGTCCTGATTTTCTCAAGTATCAGTTCACAAGCTTTTCTTCCCTATATCTGTTTCTAAGGAGGTGACAAGTATGAAATCAGTGTTTAATCTAAAATTGTAATAATCCTTCCCTGCTCGAGGTCTGACCCCAAACCAGCTGTAACATCTAGTTGGTGTTGAGTGAACTGCTAAGTCTGAGTCAGTAGCTGCCTCTCAGCAGGTTTTGCAGCACAAAGGGGGTGTAAAAGCTGGAGTATCCACTCTCATCTATGCTCTACTCTGCCTGAGATCACCAAACTAAAAGCCTGAAGTTAGGCTTCTAAATGAGTATTTTGCCACTTCACTGATGTCTTGATCTGTTTTGTATCCACTTTATTTATTTAGGTGCCTCTTGCCAGTATTTCTTGTGTCTATCAAGAGCAGATTACTGACAGACAAGGTCAGTCTCTTATATCACACTCCAAATACCAAAATAAGTCATCTAGAAACCTCAGGGTCTCAGGAGTCCACAAAGGCTTTTTATCCACTTAACTTCCTATAGAAAATGGAAAGGGAAATATATAGTGTTCAGTCCATAATAATAATAAAAAAAAGGAAGTAGGGACAAAACCAGCAAGATAGCTGATCTAACAAAAGCAGGAGGATGCCAACAGCTCCCCTAATACTGCTCTACTTCCATCAGAGCTGCTGCCAGCGTAGCCCTCAGGCAACCCCAACAATATATGTAGTTGTTTAGCTTGGCCATGTCTCTGGCTAACCTGCTTGTAATTAGGCACTTTTTGTGGATGTCACATTTGCATGCCACTGACCTTTTTTCTCCCTTCAGTTTTTCTCTTATATGTTCCATATGATTTAATGAGGCAGCACCTTTTTCTTTTAAAAACAAATTAGGTGTTAGAAATTAATCATCCACAGCAGGCCTCACAGTTGTCAATGCTTTGACAAGAAATCCTCAGTTCTTATAAACAGTGATATGAAATCCAGCAAGAATTTTCAGGATGTGCAGTTCTCTCTTATATGCTAATCTGAATTTTGTTCTCATTTGCATTCACCTAAATAAGTCTCATGACATAGTTATTGAGAATAAGCAGGAGTGTGTGGTTGAGCAACCTCATGCACACTCTCTGGTGACCCCTCAAGACGGGGACCCTGCAGGGATGCTCGAGCCAGACCCGGATGAGTGGGACAGCCCAGCAGCATGGGGAGAGGCTGCACAGCACTGGCACTCTCGGTGCCTGGATGGCTGCCTGCTCCCAGCATGGCAGGGAGGGTCGACCCAAGCAACAGCATCGACAGAACACCAGCTATAAGGCGCACAGCCACCAACCCAGCAAACATAAGCCCAAACAGAGAATGAATAGCGCAAGTCAAAAATAGGGACTTTCCTAGGAACTAGTCATCTCTACGGACAACGCAGGAGATGCAGGTATAGGTGCACTGCTGTAAAGCTGTGTTTGCCTGCGGGAACTGTCACAGCTTGGAGCTGAAGAACAGCTATGATGTCCATACAGCCTGTATTTCAGATTCATTCCAAATGGCCAATGTTTCTGATCAGAGATCATAACCCTCATCGTAGCCTTCTTCCTAAGGAAAATTTAGAGTTGTATCTTAAAGCAGGTTTTATTTCTAGAGGTATCTCCATCCCATTTGCTGTCTAGCGAGAAAAGGATCTCATAAAGACATGTCCCTGGCTAACACTAGGGGAGAAGTAACATGTTTCGTTATGTCACACTCATTCAATGTGTTTTGAGGCTAGATCAATAAAAGAGAGATCTGCAATCTCTCTTATATATGGTTATATTTGATCTACTACTCATGGACTATTAAACAGTGAGAATAGAGTACATAATCCTTCTAATCATAACAGTACTTTCAGAATAAAAATATATGTAGCAAAACTAACTGCTTCAAATTAGTAAACCTAAATATTTACTTTACATAACCTGTTATTTAATATACTGTACACAAGGAAAATATTCTGTTTAGACTTATGCTCATGTATCATCAGAAGGAATAGCTAATACATATCATTCACATATTAACAATGCATCTAGGAACATGAAGAGGGCTTTAAACTAAAGTTGCTGGGGGAGAGGAACCTCAGTCCATCCTACTCCTACCAACTTGATGACAGTGCCAGCAATAGATGCCCACAGCCTGGAGAAGGATCACAGCTCAGCAGGAGATCCCCTGGACTAGTGAAAGGTGTCCATGCCCACAGCAGGGAAGGGTGGAACTAGATAATCGTTAAGGCCCCTTCTAACCCAAACCATTCTATGAGTCTGTGATTCTATCTAAACTTGTAATTTGTAAACCTAGGAAAACTCAATATACATTTCACCAGTCCTAAGTATGTATATACATGATCCACAGAGATTTTTTAAGCTGAATTAATTACACACTTTAATGGAAATTACAAATGGAATGAAATACAAGCCATATATTCATATGCAAGAAATTACATTAAAGTTCTAATTCAAAGAATGGCTTAAAAAAATCTAAATTAAATCTGACATGTCATTCTGTCCTTATATGCATTTTCAGCATTAATTTTGAATTTTCATGTCTCTTTTTTTAGAAGATGCTTAATGAGGAATATTACCTAAATGTAGCTTTTGATGTTGCATTTGCTTCAAAATGTGATTCATCAGAGTGCACAAATAGATTTATTTTTCCTATAGTATTTTAAGAACAAGCTCTTGACTCAATATTTCTCACTAAAATAGTGAGAATAAAATAGAAATATTATTTATTTTAGAAATAAAATAGAAAGAAAAATTTTCCTTAGATTAGGTTTTAATATTGGTGTTTTGCATTTGGTGAGCAGCATAAAGAACATTTTAGAGAAAATGGGTTAAAATCACAAACGTAACACTCTAGACAGCCAAAGCCAAAACTGTCTTGGCAAATGTTTAGATTAACTCAAGCTACGACAGACAGTCAGGTTAGCCAGATTCAGCATAAAATATTATATAAACACATGTACACTTGAAATTAAATGCAAACATAAAATCAAGAGCTTTCTGGTTTTGCTTTTCTTTGTGGTTTCATGTCCGGGTGCAAACTTTCATTGTGTATTAATACACTGAGTAATAACATTCCTTATTTTGATTTCCACCTTGAACCTTATGTGAGACAAACCATACTGGAAACTGAAGTCGGCCTCAAGTTCACTAAAAAATTTATAAGCCTTCACTTAACTGTCAAAGTTAGTCCTAGTTTAAAGTTTCCTATTGTAATCCCTGCCTGACAACAATCTAGGTATTTTAATTGCTTGCTCTGTGAGTAGCAGCTTTCAGGCTCAGAGCAGTGGACTATGCACTCCACCATGCAATGCTGCTATTTCCTACATTAGAAAGCAATCCTCTGATCTACGTGAAATTAAATTTATTTTTAATGAAATTTAAACCAAAATCTTTCATCAGGGATCTCATATATTGAACACTTTAACTTCCTTTTCTCTAGCTTTTCCAGGATACTCGCATTTATCTTTGTCTCATAGAAAAAACATGGTTGCTAAATTGCACATTATCTGACTGTGTCACCCCAGATGTTGGATATCTCCTTTCTACCTTATCAAAGTCAAAATTACAGTTCTTTCCTCAGCAATCTTCATAAATTTGCACCTTGCTACTTATGTTTTCTGCCTCTTCTAATTTCAAAATCAGATCTGCTCCCGGCTTCAGCTCCTCTGATTTACTTTTTCCTTTGTGTAACTTCTTGGTACACTGAGTCAGCTACAAAAAATTGGTTAATTTCTGTTCCTTTAAGTTTCTCTCCAATACAGCCAATATAAAAACACTGAAATATAGGTGACATTTTATTCTGCTCCTCTCCTTTTATTTCTAGTCTGCAAACATCAGGATTTATTGGATGTTGCCAAACACATTTTAGGTGCTACTGTAAAACAAAATGATTCATTGATTCAGCAAACATTTACAGCAAAATGACTTTTTGTAGCATCTTCAAATGGCTGTCTCTCCATCAGTGTGGACGCATACCAGGAAAAGCATTGAAAAACCATACAAAATATTGTATGTTGTATGTGCACATGCATACACACAGACTTTTCACACTTAGAAAAGCACAGGCAATTGGACGCCCTCATATGACTGGTTGCTGACGAATGCTGCTGTATGACACTATGGGGTAACAGTCTCTGATTCCCATTTCTCTAAGATAGGAATCAGCAGGCCATTTAGAGCATTTTCAGGGAGATGCATTCCTAGCTCAACAGGATTGCTGATGATGAAGCAACATCATGATATAGATAGAATTGATTTACCTATTAATAACTGAGCTAGCTGACACTTCTTTGCAGTGATCAGCTTTAATGTATGAAAATACATGGACTGTGAAAGCAAAATATGAAGCAGAGACCTTAATGACATGTGTTTTAAAATCTAGCCTCTTGTTTCTTCAGCCGTGTTTGATATACAGTTTGTGTTCATGTTAACTTCACTTAGATTAGCTAATAAATGACTTTGATTACTGCCATCGCCAACCAATGCTACGAGGAGTAAAACAGGACATGTGGCAAGGGGAGATGACAGAGACAGTGAAGAAGATGGGGATGCAAGCCAAAGGCCATACTTCCAGAACACAGGAAAAGCTTTTGTGTGCTCAAGTGCAGTGATGTATAATCATTTGACCATAAAGCTAAACAGTTTCTAATATTTGCTAAACTATTACGCTTTTCTCACACAGTATCCCATCCCCTAGATGAGGTTACCAATCCTGCAATAGAGCTTGCAAAACAGAATTTGTCAGACCACTTACCTTGCTGAATTTGTCAATCCACTTTCCCTGCAATAGCCAGCAGCTGAATTTCTATTTTTGCTAAAGCAAGGTTCAGCCTTCTTCGCAGCGAGGGAGCGGAGCCATGTGAGCCAGCCTGCAGCCAGCCCTGGAGCAGTGCAGGATGCGCACTGGAGCAGCCGAGCAGGGACATGGAAGCCACTGCTGCTCCGTGCCTGCCAACGAGCAAAGCAGGTTAGACTTGGTCCTATTTCCTGAAATTCATTCACTTTCAGTGAAAGAGACTCCAACACCATGGAAACATTTAAAGCACACAAGAGAGTCTTATTTTGTGCTGCAAAGACTGTAATAAATGATAAACTATTTTCAAGACTTTCAGAGGAGACTGAGTGAACTTAGAGTGAAAACACCTTGACTCACAAAACTGGTTTATATGTGCAGGAATATAAATTGCATTAAAATGTTTAACTCAAAGCTTATTCTTTCATAATTCAACTGCACAGTCATAGAGCTGCTAATAAGTAGTTTATTGGTCATTAAAAAATGGCTATTAACATTGCAGTAATAGATGTTATTAAACTAATAAATATTCCACTTACAATGCTTATGCCTCACCAGAGTTTAAGACTGTTTCAAAGATCAGATGTCTCATTCTTCAGTTGGCTGTTACAGTGTAAAAGGATTTTGGTGGAAGGTTCTGTTTCTTTGAGCAGAAACTTTGTTGTTGTTGGAGTTTGATACAGTGATGAAGGAAAACAGATCACGGATGCTGACTGCAAAACTGTAACTGAAAGTAAAGAGCTTTCACTTCTCTTTGGGAAGTTGTTCTTCTGTTGTCCAATTCTGGGACTCTCTGAAAGTAAAATTAAAAAAGAAGAGCACACAAGTATCAGCTATACATTGAGTGAAATTTTGCCTTCCCACATCTATCATGGACTTTAGAAACACAGGGCAAGCATGAGCATAACAATATTTTTCCAGTTATGAACACAAGCCGCTGCTATGCTTTCGTATGGATGTATACGTATATAGTAACAGAGCATTAGAGTACCTAGGATGTGAGAGACTTGGATTCAGCTCCTTCTAAAGGGGTCTGAAACTCATGTGTGTTGCAACACGCACATACAAACACATACAAAAAAGCCTTCAGAAGGAACCTAAATGCACAATTAGAAGGTAAGTACTAATCCCCTGCCAATGGTGCAAAAGGGATGACAACGTAAAGGTGCAAGAGGAGAAGGAGCCATAGCCCCCCTCGTGCCTTTAAAGAAGGTGACAGTTGTCACTGCCTTCAGTGAAAAGCTCTGTTTTGTAGGACTATGGCATGTGATTGGCAAAAATTCCTATTTGAATCCATCCCTTGGAACGGTTGGAAGTTAGTTGGTTGGAAGTTAAGTTGGAGTGACTAGGTTCTCTTAATTCAATTTTGGTTACAGTATTAGATAGTCATAACCTGTCCAGGCGTCTCAAGTCTGTAATGCTCTTGCTATGCAAAAGCACAACTGCACCTATCCAGGAAATTTTACAAAAAATAAAAAAATCAAGTATTGCCAGCGTGTCAAGACTGAACCAATTTTAAAAGTATTCAGGACTGAGATGGCTAAATTCCTTTTCAG
Source organism: Phoenicopterus ruber ruber (assembly GCA_009819775.1). Classification (NCBI taxonomy): domain Eukaryota; kingdom Metazoa; phylum Chordata; class Aves; order Phoenicopteriformes; family Phoenicopteridae; genus Phoenicopterus; species Phoenicopterus ruber. The sequence continues at coordinate 14,599,531 of CM020227.1, forward strand.
TCTTTTCTGGATCTGATTTTAATATCTACACAATAGCAGAAATGGTATAATTTATAGAACACACCATTAAAGATGGGGAAAATGATGTGTGACAAACACCCAAAGCCTGATCATTTAATCTGATGCAATGTATTTCGGTAATCAAATGCAAGTCACTCAGCCTTTGTGTGTATTTCAGCCACATTAAAAGACTGTGGAGTTCATTGTTTCTAATTCTTAAAGTAGATTACAGTTGCCACATCGTTAAGACCTTACAATTATATCTGAACAATAAATTGTATTATTAATAGGATGGTTATGGCCTGTGAGTATTAGATATTGTTGTTTGTGATTTGCACTTAAAGAGGGATTTTAATCAAGTTTACCATTCTCAAAAAGTCTGTTTTGCATTTAAATAAGCATCCTTAAAAATTGATCTGTTTTGCTCAATTATACAATGCCTGATCTGAAGCCTAGCAGTAATTTATTATACAGACTCTGTGAGCAAGGAAGATGTATTGCATTGTACTTAATCTTATCAAATTTCTGCTGATTTTTGATGACAATGTCTGTTTATCATAATTACTATGAATTGTCTGGGTTAATAAAACTTGAGAAACTATGTGGGAATTAAGCCTGTATGGAGTGTTAAACTTACCAGTTACGTAAAGCTATGTGATACCAGCTGTCCTTCATGGGTCTATGAAGCCATTTATTTCAGTGTTGTCTCTTGTACCACCGTTGTTAAGTAGTTCAAATGTATAAAACTCCAATTTTTAGGAATGTATAATTTGTGTTATGAACTCTCACAGATGAAAATATTTTAAAATATATTATAATATTGCAAATTAGGTATAATTTTTCTATCATATTTAATAGAAAAAATTGTTTTCATTAAAAATGATCTGGTCTTCATTTGCATTATGCTGTAACTTTAACAAAATAGCTGCTTTGCCTTAGTGCTCACCTGTAGATAACTGGTTTATAGTGCAAAGGAATTGCTTTTTTCATTTAGAGTCATAATTAACTTCTACGTTGTAAGAAGTACTTATGACCATTTTCTGTACCGGTTCCATACTACACCATCATTTTTAAGAGGTGCTTCCTACTGAAAGTGCATTCAGTAGGAAATTATTTCTAAAACTAACAAGTAAAAAAAAAACTTTAAAAAAGTAAGTCTTGATTTAATATACCTTTCAGAAGATGCAAAATACAAAGGTCTGTTTTTATTTGGAAAGAATTTAAAGGACTCACTTTTTAAGATTACACCAATGGTCTTTTGCAATCTGAAACAAAAGCCTGGTTTTGCCACATTTTTTGACACAGAACCATATTGATTTGCCTTAGAATTAAATCTGTAGGCGGTGAGCAAGCTTTCAATCCAAAGCCAGGTCACCGACACTCCAAAGTAACAAGAATGCCCACAAAACTATTGCACAGTAATGAAATGTGGACAAAATACACTTCCTATATTCCAGCTGAAACAATAAAGGCACGTGAAATTCCCAATTAAAAATGGGAACAAAAAGGCTCAAAGAAGGTTGAAAAAACTATTTGATCAGCAGTGTATGTCTTCTCTTTGAATACCAATAGTATTCCTGACCAGGCTGAAGTCCTCCTTCTGCCATTAGTGAGGCTAAAAAGTTTGGGATCCCCTCTTTTTGACTCTGGCTCTGATTATTTTGTGACCATTCTCACATCACTCTTCAGTTCTACATTTATCAAGAACAGCACCGGTCATCTTCAGAGATATGGTATGAGCATTAATTTCCAGGATAAGGCACATGAGCTTTCTGATAATAGGCACGATGGAAACGCAACACAGTATTTCTGCTGGAGTTAAAGAAGTGAAGAGACAAAAAGTGATAAGTTCATACTAAAGTCAATAAACTATATAATGACAAGAGTTAGTGTTGTTCTATTTCACAGTTCAATATAATATAAGCTTTTGTTGCTTAAAGGAGGACTTTATTGATGTTTACAGATAGACTTTATGGCTTATTTGTCACCATGAGAGCCTAGATGTGTCTGTCTCAGTTTCTGCTCAGGAATGCCTGGACCGTACACAGTCTATTTTCATACCAAGGAGAAGAAAAAAAAAATAGTCTAAAATTCTTGTATCAAAGCAACTTTAACTTGTTAAGATAATTGTCTTGCAATGATTGATCTAGTCATGTCAAGATAATAAGGTTTTTATGGTCCTGAGGAGGATTTAATCTAATTTTTGGAGGGATTCTGATCTCACTGTTGCTGCTTTATCACTTTTAATCTCAACACTTTTATTTGAATTTGCTCTGCAAAATTCAATATCTTTTTAGTTGACAGCTGAAGACATAGAATAGTCTTTTTACACTAAGTTTTCCTGTGTTGCAACTGTGTTTTAAATCTTGTTATCATTACTCTGAACAAATCCAATTATGGACTTTTTTTGATACTTTAGACAGAGAATACTCAGTATAATTTTTCCAACACAATAAAAGTACCTCTTAAAGAAAAAGTAGTAACCTGATTTTGAACAGAAGGCGGCTGCTAATGGTGTCTTTAATTATTTGGTAGAGGATCATTTGTGATTTAAAGAAAAGATATCTAAGACTTTGTGTTATTCTTCAATAGAATCTACTTATAGTTTTATTGGTTCAGTTTTCTAACTATATGAGGGTAAAATAAAGTCTGTATTAAAAAAAAAAAAAATTGTTTAGCATTGTCTTCCTCAAGTCTGTTTTAATAATAAGACACTTTTTTTTTTTTTAATTCCCTAAGGCAAAATGGACAATTACCACAAATCTGGTTAGTAGATAACTCATAAACTTTTATTTGTTTACACTGATCGCAGTGCTTTGGGCACCAAAATATGGTGTGGAGGAAAAAAAATGCACCACACAGCTGAGCTGAAATGAGAATAAAAACACTATGTCTATTGAAAACAACTTGGGGCAGGGACTGCCAGGGCTGTTACATGTGCCCTGCACGGTGGGTCCCAGTTCATCAACTGGTATTGTTGCCAGAAATATGTTAAATAATTAAGTGCAATGAATCTGCAATTTGTCCGTTTCCCTTCCCTCCCGAACACAGCCCCGCGGACTGATGCGCTGCTCCCCAGAGCGTGATGCCCCTGCCCGCGGGAGCGCGTGTTCCCGCAGACGGCAACCTCTGCCCAGCTCTGTGGGTCCGTAGGTGCGCAGCGCCCTGTGCCCGCGCCGGGCTGGCCAGTCCCCCGTGCTCTGCCCGACAGCAAGCTGTATCTGCTCCCCCATCAACAGGGAAAGGTACTTAGCCTACTCTTCTTCTGGGATTGTGTTTGTTGTATTTTCTTTTTGGCTCTATCCTTTTTGATTATTTTTAGTTCTTAATCTTATTACTTCACACTTCTGTACAACTGAGCTGAATAAGCTACTTATCCAGCCTCTAAGCTGAATCTATCCAGATCATTTTGAATTTATTTGCTCTGTTCCTCTGTATTTACTTTATCCTCCTTTCCCAATTCTATGTCATTGGCAAATTTAGGTCAGTAAATTATAAAGTAAACAAAAATGGCCCTAATGCTGTGCTTTCTGACATTCTTTTTAACTCCTTCCTGAACTTTTTTTTTAATTTATAATGTTTGCTCTTTCAACCAAAAGTAATTCCTTGGGAATTCATATGCCCTTCTGTAAGAGAATGCTTGCCTTATTTGCAGATCAAACACTTCTCCTAAAATCTACTTTAAAATAAGCACCACATTTCTCTCTTTCTCATCACCTGAATATGTATTGTCATATTCTTCAGAACAAAGACAAAAGCCAGTAGTCACAGAGTGTAACAACCTAAGCTGAACTCCGGCATGGATCTCTTTTTGGTCTGGGCAAATCACTTAACCTTCCTTGACACTCTCCCAGGAGAGGAATTCACCATTTTGAGGATTATTTTTCACTAAGCACTTGCAAGGTTCTGCAGACGTGCTTAACATGTCATGCAGAAGCACAATCTCTGTAGTCTTCAGCCTTCAAATGCATTTGTTAACATTGTTTTGGCTCCTAATTGCTCAATACATTCTCATTTTTATTTTTTGGTCATCAATATCCCCCAGCTTGCTCCTTAAATAAAACATTCTCCTCTAGATGATATGTAGTGAGCCAGTAGAAAAATGCTGTCGTTTGACTCACTGTGACATGTTTCAGAACATTCTATATGAAACTCTCTGGTATTTTCAAATATCCAAACTATGTTATGCAAATATATTTCCAGTGCAGCTCTCAAAATACATCAAAATACTTGTTCTAAACTAACATTAATTTTGTTTTCAGTTTGGAATGGTCTCTTATCTGTACCAATGTTCTTAATTCTGCTTTCTAACGTGGGAGTTAACACTAAATGCAGTGAGTTTTTCTGTGGGAGCAAATACCCATAAAAGGATCAAGTGCGCAGTTTCCAAAAAGAATTTTTAAGCCTTACTTCTTCCATTCGGTGTACTCTGCTGAGAATACGGAGAGTCGCAATCACCAATTAGCATCATTTTTTTTTCTTTTGGTCAGACTCCTTGTAAGAGATCCTTGTACTGTTCATAATCGGAAACATCCAGACTGCACAGACTGTTTTTAAGAATGAATCATGTATCAGGCCACACAGCTTTTTGGCACAGAAGCTTCCAATCAGTCAATACTTACTGGCTTATTTATGAGCTTTCCTGTGCACCTGCATGTCAGATAAGCAAGACAGAAGGAGTGCTCTGATGAGGATTATTCTCACTATCAAACTTTGTTCTTAAGGGGAGACTAGTGGCCCCTAATTTGTTATTCCTGGAGAGTAACAGTGTGACACTTGGTTGACACACAGACAGACCTGGCTGCATCCCTGACTCTGCACTGGCAACACTGCAGAAGGATGTTGTCCACACCAGGAAGCGTGGCCAGCACTTTCTTTCCAGCGCCACAGGGAAGCATGAAATGGCTGGTTGTTACCCTGCTCGGTGCATGGCAAGACATCACTACTGCATGGAGTGACAGCTAGAATGACCCCAAATTCCTGTGCAGGAGCAAGGGAGTGGCTAGTCCCTTTGACTCCTACCACGCAGGTCCTCAGTAGATCCATTACTTTCATCTTGCAAAAAACTCCAGATATCCGACTTTCTCTATTACAATTAAATAAAGGATATCTTAAAAGCTATTACATATAAGCCCATGCTCTGTGCCCTTATACGGGGTACAGGATTAAAAGAAAAAAAAATCAGGGCTGCAAACATGAGCAGTTCTGACTGTTCAGTGAGAAAGTACATGCAACTACAGTTAGATAATTCACTGTAGCAACCTGGCAGCGCTCCCCATTTACTGTATTTACATGTGTCTAATCCCTGGGTTATCAGTAAAATGCGATGCAGCAGCAGCACAGGCTACACACTCATGTAAGTGTTAGCAAGAGCCTGCCTCCTTGTTCCATTTTTTTTTAATTATAGCAATATCCCTTTTCTGCCTTTTATTGGGTGGAGGTCATCTAGGTATTTATTTTGGAGGACTCATACTTTTAGATGGTGAGAGCTTTCAGAGTTGTGAGTGGCACATGTGAAAATACAATAATCGCAGCATATCTGAATGCTCTAGTTTAAAATGCTCTCAGTAGAGAGCCTGCTTAATAATAAAAAAAATCTTGAGGATTACTTGCCTATGTGCAGGATTTTTTTTTTTTGTTGAATGTGTTGGAAGATATGGTGGAAAACAGAAGCACTGATGAAGATTAAATGGAATAGAGCTGACTTTGTGCAGCAACTCTGGAGATGCTAAATCTTCTTGTTGCTGGTTTACACAACCAGGGCAGCGATTCCTCTCTGCTGCAAGACGCCAAATTGCTTTGTGCAGAGCAGCTGAGGGGGTCACAGTCTTTTCTTGCCACACTGCAAACCCACATTCCTTTCCTTTCCCTAATGAATCATCTCTCATTACTTCTTGTTCAAGGGCCTGGTTTCTCTCCTGAAGCAGCTATATACATTTTAAGAGGCAGAACAGATCTTAGACATGGGGGGCTTTTCACACAAATGCCGGGGGGCTGGTTGGATACAGTTTATTTTTAAGAAAGTGAAGGTATTACGGTACACAAGGAAGTAAGAGATGGACTTCTGATACATAAAAGGTACAAAGGCATTTGTCACAACAAACCCGGAGAAATGCTTTTAGTGAAAGCGTACTCCCTACCTTGGTTTCCCCTCCAGCCTGAGCCCTCGCAGTAGCTGTCATTTACTGGATGAGCTCAGGGTTCATCCTTGCAGACCGTCGGTGCCCGCAGCCACCTCTCAGCCGCCTCATGCTGCCGGTGGGACATTCCCAGCAGCAACTGAAAGATGCTTCAAGTCTTCTGCGCCTGCTCTCTCCAGGCACTGATCACGTTGGCAGCAGATGAATGTGTCAGCCTTGGTAACTTTGCCTCTGGGCACAGCACTGGGCACAGGATATCCATCTGAAACTAATACATTGGACAGAGGAAAAGGGGAAAAAAATACATTATTGGGGAGTTGTAGGTATGCTGTGGTGTTTCTAGCTGTTCCATGTTTGTAAAAGTGGGTTTGCCTTGATAGGGTCTCTACAACTTAATTACTATCCTGCTAAAGTTATTGTGATTTTTCTTCATTAAAAAAAAGTTATGATGTTTGAAGCTCAAAGAAAGCCAGAGAAAATGAACTTTCTCCTTGAGAAATACCGTGGAAATGTCTCTTTTTTTTAAAAAAAAGGTATTTTTAACATTAAAATATATTTTTTCATGATTTTTTTCTGAAATATTTTTACAGATTTTTTCCAAAATAATTTTTAAAACTTTCCTTTACCAATACCCTTAACAATTGCAGTCAAAAGGAAAACTAAGTATATTTTGAGTTTAAAATGAAAACAGTTTCTGAATTACGAAATGCTAGCAGAACTGTTTCCACAAGGAAGTCAGTAGCTCTGTAGGATAATGGAGTCATCAAAAGGGACCTACAAGGATCAGGAAACCTCCTCTCACGGAGAAACAAATTACTTCCAGCTATTCCTCTTGGTTTCAGTTTTTCTTTATGCAGATTTTTCTTTTTCTAAAACCTTCTGAGGCTAACACAATTACAGCTGAGAATCTGACATTTCTTAATAGCTAAAAGGAGGTTTAATGCAAAGGAAACACAAAGGAGTATACAAACGAAATGCAGAGGTAGAAAATACCAGAAAACAGAGTCTTATTTTTTGAAAGCTCAGTAGGTACTCTCCTCAATTCTTTAATATGATGAAACCAGAAGTTCTTCCATTTGAGAGTTCAGCTTTCCCTATCTGAGCAGTTGCACCATGTGATGTCCGGAATAAAATGGAGTGCATCCAGAGGCAAAGCATCCGGAGCTCTGCCCCAGGGCGATGCTCAGGAAGAGCGCACGTCCAGAAGAGACAGTCACTGCTGCAATTAGCTGAACCACAGGCCCTAAGTTTAGCAGCCCCATGCTCAGAACAGAGGACATGAAGGAGAGAAACCGCTAGCTATAGCCCCGATGAATTCACTGCTCGCTATAGACCACACTAAGCCAAAGTTCTCCAAACTTTCAGACTTCACAGACTGAAACCAAATGGGATCAGCGTGGCTGTAACATGTTTTTGCTCTTGAGCACGTCTGGCCAAGTCTCTGTGTGATCTAGCACAACCAGGCAACTCACCCTTTTTCACAGAGAGCCCTGCCTATGGCCAAAGCAATGTGTCTTGTGACAGTCCAGAAGTAATTTATTATTAATTTCAATTGTTTATATTTAATATACTATAAATCTCTGTAAAGAACTAATATGTTGGTCAAACCCAAAATGGACTTCCCAAAAGGAAGAGCTAGAACTGTCATTAATTGGATGATGAACAGCTTCCAATATTAGAGGACAAGTATCAGCTACGAACTTGCTACACCACTGAAACAGCACCAGAGATGAGAGGCAGGCATTCTGCCCTTCTGAAAGCAGGAATATTTTGTCACACTGTCATCAGATACAATTTCTGATGTATAGTTAAATAACATTTACTTTCATCCCTCCAGTGTAAAAGATGAAAATCTTTTAAAAGCGAGAGTCCCAAAGAAATGTAAATACAGTGTATTCACTACTGACATTTCAAAAGATTTTGCCCCACCAGTGGAGACAGCTATTCTCTATTATCAGGTTTCCTGTCAGTCATGTTGATTAAAGTTGATAAATACTGCAAGCCACTTGGGGTAGGCTAAAGGACACAAAAGAAAAATGTAACTTATTTGAAAAGGACCATATTTCTTGTGAAATGAAAAGCAGACCATATTTGCTTGCATTTCTCAACTTCAAGAAAAGCAAATTCCCCTATTTAAAATTTTTTTATTTCATTTTCCTAGAAGTAGCATGTACTTGTATACTGTAATTAATGTAACGGTGCTTTGTATGGACAAAGCAGTGTGAAATTGAAAAGTTAGGATAGTTTCTCTGCATTCACACACTATTATGTTTATCAAACTCGGGCAATAAATGACAATTCAGTCGACCAGTTGTTGAAATTTAGGGTCCAGTAATAGCGACATCCTAAGGGAACATGAGCCCAAGTGCATCAGGAACATTGGGATGTGTTTTGCAAGATTGAGGTGTCAGTCCAGAAAACAAACTGCTTTTGAAAGCATGCCATATATTATCTATAAATATTTAACATGCAAAAAACAGAAGATCAGTTTGATAGAATTCATTGAGTCAAATCAGTTATAAAGATTCTTCTGATTGCTATTGCATATGCCTTATTTTTAATCTTCTAAAAGCCTTCAGGAGAAGTGGCTATTAATTTCAGAATTAATATTAGAAAAGCATTGATTTCTATTTGCCATCAAGGCAAGGAAAAGGAGTAACACTCCCACAAAATGAACTATGGATAGGAAAAGCTAACTTTTTTCTTTTTTTTTTTTTTTTAGTACAAACAAGCAAAAAAAAATCGTGGTAAAATAGTGAAAAAAGCTGGAAGAAAATTAAAGCCTGAATCCAGGAATACTTCATCAATTATGACCTTCCATTTGACGTCAGTGGAGATAGTTACACCAATGTAGTGGAACGTGAATGTCCAGGAGCAAGAACTTTAAATCACAAAATATTTTCCATGAAAACTGCTCTCCTTATCCTGTCAAATTTTCCAGAAGAATACTTTTATAACTTGACTTAATATTGTAATTAGATTAGTAGAAAGAACAAGATGGCAAATGGATTTCTTTTTTAAAAAAAAAAAAACAACAGCATTCGAGAGGAAGCTGAAAGTTACTGTATGAAAGGAGGAATAAAACTCCTGGTAACCGAATTAAATTTTTTAGTTAAGAAAAAAATCTTATGTTTATAATAAATCATTAATTAAATTCACTATGTGGCTATAAAAGTATTTGATGACCCATACATTTTTGGCTAATAACATGAACTCTACTGCCAGTAGAATATATTGATTTGAACTCATAGGTGTTTTTAAAAAGGCCTGCAGAGCCTTAAAAAACAAAAATGATGTGGGTTTGGAAATTCTGAACTAAGCCCAGTTTGCATTAGTGTTTTAAGAACATCATGCATGCATTTACCTTTCTGAGCTTATTGTTTAGCTATATATTTCCTACAGCAGCTGGAGTAGTTGAAAATTTAATGCAATAAAACTACATTAAATTTCTGACAAACTGTAAAAGAGAGAAATCCAGTCCCATTCCTGTATTTCTTTGGCACAAAGCTGAGGGTTTTTTATAATGAGATTCTTTTTAAAGTGCACAGGGTGCCACAATGAGTGTGCCTATTTAAGAATCTCTCAGTCTACCACCGCAGAAATCCAGCTAACTGAGAAAACTAGTATACCTTTTACAGCAATTTTAATATAGCTACCTTGGGTCTACTTATTTGTTCGGATGCTTATCATAAAATCACACTGCACAGAATCAGATTACAAACCCTAGTGAGAATTCTACATATGTGGCTAACTATGCCATTATAATAAACTTAGTCAGAAAACCATTATGTGTTAACAGAGGAAAAGGCTCTCTTATAAATCCTGGCATTTTCCTTAGGCTTTGAAGAGTTCTCAATAAAGAAATACACTATTATGCAGCGATATAAAAATGGTCAAGATCCAATTTTGCACCGACTTTGCTTTATTCTCTTTTTAAAATAATTAAAATTAACACAGTAGTCTATAGTTTTTAGGGTTTTTCATATCATAATTTAGTTCATGAAGTTGCAATGAGAAACACCTGATGACTATCACGAACCGAAAATGGTGATAGCCCTCTTGCAGGTTTTAGATGAGGCAAAGTGGACGACCCCGTTACTCCTTAAATCAATCTAAGCCATGGCAAGAAGAGAAATAACTGCAAGCTATTTGACCCCAGATTATCACATATTTTCAATATAAACTAGTGGGAGCTATAGTAGCAATGGTAACAAGATTGCCTTTGCTCAGGATTTCCTATATGCAAGTTCGTTTCTAGCAGAAACTGGTAGCTTACATAGCTCTTGACCCTTCATTGTTTATTTGGCAAATTCACTTTTATATAAAAGGTAGAGGATTTTTTCTAAATTAGAATACAGAAAAAAGAATACAGAAAATTTCAGTGCTGCAAGCTAGTAGTCTACCAAAATAGCTTAAACCGTTCGTATCATAGAAGCAATATGAAGAGCACCTTGAGTGTTCAGAAGCAATTATGACAGTGATAACTGCAGATGAAATGAAGCAAAATGTGAAAAATTTATCTTCATGTACACTTTTCTACATAACAGAATGGCCTCCATTTATCTTACTTCTTTTTCTGTTAGACTGATTAGTTAACTGGCTTCAGAAGCAAAATATGAATGAGCTGACAAATTGTTCCCTTTGACTTTTGCACAGTCGAAGAGTAAATACCAGATTTAACATTTAATCATTTAAAACAGCAGATCTGGCTACAAGTTAAGATGTGAATATGTTAACCCAAATGTGCTATCAGCACATTGAAAGCAGTTTTACCTTTTACATATACTTTAAATGCATTACAAGGATAAACAGGTATCAGTACCTTAATTTTATCCTACATATGACCCTACTGAATTCAAACACAGGAAAAAAACAGGAATCCATTTGTTGTTTAACATTAGAAAACACAGAGACTTTTAAGGAAAAAAGAGAAAACCTCTCAGTGCAGGGCATAGTAGATGTAAAAATACAAGCCCAAGCCTGTACCCTACTCACCTTTACCTCACTCATCGGGATTTTAAAATACTTGGCCTATCATCATCTGCCTTTATTTTTAAGAACAATCTCTTTAAGGACTCCATGTATACATCTGTTAGTCATATCTTTGGAGACAGGAGTTCAAATAAATTCTGATTGCGTCAACAGAAAAATAAACATCATTGCCTCATGTCGATACCTGGCAAGTAGTGGCTGCATCACTTAACATAAGAATCATTAAAAAGAGATCTTCAGAGTTTGCCCAAGATGGGGTTTAGGGATGCATATAATTCATGACTGCTTTAATGGCAGTCTAATTTCTGTGTGTTTAATTTTGAGACATCTCAAAAGGCCTCATCTGGTGGACTTTTTAGCTCTTAGAAATTCAGATTTTTCACAGATAGTCTCAAGTACAGACACAAAGATGTTCAAAATTCTTTCTGTCTTATGAAGAGCTTTACCTTCTGACTTAAGTTATGATACACAGTTTTATAGGCTGTTACATTGCTTTTATTTTTTTCACATGTGTTTCAGACAGAATTTTGTGTAATATTATACATCTAAACATTTTTAGTCAGCTTTTGAGCACAATTTTCAACCTTCTCATTGGTCAGTTGAGTATCAAAGATGAACACTTCCTTCCACCTGCAGTCTTCAGCAGGTATGAACCCTTAGGTTTGGCATTGTCTTGTAATTTCGGTAGTCTTTCTAATACACCCAAACTACATTTGGCTGAACTTCATGGTAGATTTTATTAGAATATACTCTGGATGTCCAGATGCTTGGTGATATCATTCTTTATTTATCATCTCTACCATCTGAACTACCGAAGAGTTAAACCTTCTAAGACTCTTTTCCTGGCTTGCTAAGAATCTTTTTAAAAAGGTTTTGGTTGCAACCCTATTCCTTCAATCCCTCATGCATTGTCAAAAGAGCTATTAAAAATCTGTTACCGTTATAGAAATCTACAGGCTATCCTGGAATGCTCTGGAGCTATGCCTTGAATTTAACTTACAAAAGATGCGTTCCGGTCTGATTGCTCCAGCCTGTGGTTTTCTGTATCATAAACTGAAAATTCTGTTTCTGTTTTAGACATTTTAATCTCAACTCCCCCATGAGCACTGGAAACTGGGCTGACCGTACAGATATTTTCCAGGCCTGTGTTCATTTCCTTCCACTATATCTTGCTTGTCCAACTGCTTCTCTTTTTGATCTCTTGCTATTTTCATTCACTTCCCCTGAAATTCTTTTCCCTGACATTTTTAGTTTCTATAATCTGATATCAAAAAAACCCAGTCAAACTTGTCTCATGCCCCCTTGTACAGTCTGACTTTTAATATATGTGTACAGATCTCTCACTTCCAAAGCTGTTCAGAGGGAAACTCTTCAAGAGGCAGCGCAGTCCAGAGGCCATCCAGCCAGCGTGGGGAGAAGGAGGCTGGAGCTCCGTTCCAGCTGACCTACCCTGCAAATGACCTCTAGAAAATGATTTTGTACCCTTCTGACTTCACGCGCCTGTCTTGAGGATCTTTTCTGTAAATCTTTAGGGACCCGCATTGTTTATTTTTTTTTCCCCACTAAGAGTTTGTATATTGTTTAGCACAGAGAACCCACAATCTCAGTTAAGGCCCGTAAGTGTTCCTGGGCTGAAGCACTGAGGGAACTATGCTATAAAAAGAGAGGACACTTTTGTTCTGAAAACAAGCAGACTCTGCACCACCTTCACAGAATGCATCTAATTCAGGACATATTTTTTCACAAATGATATCTAGTTGAAAAAATTTGTACAACATTACCTCTGGAATGAGCTCAGAAGAAAGCTATTTCAACAAATATGCATGTACACATGTGTTCAAGGGGTTTTTTTCCCTCTTCTGCACTCTTTCTCTTTTAGTGAGGGCTTCCTTTTATGCAGATCAGCTTTTTCTTCTGGAGCCTACAACACAACATAAGAAAGTTGATTTGTGGGACAGGCAGCAAATAGATTCCGGTGGAGCCCTGAGTTCAGCCTCCTGCACCGCCGGGCACCACCACCGCCCCCGCGCTCGAGGGGGAGACAACTTCTGTGCGTGCGCAAGGGGCTGCTGTACTGGAGACTCACTGTGGCCACCACAGGAGGCGACAAAAATACACAGACAGACAGTGCGGGTAAAAAGCAACCGCATTCCGTTCTCCTTTTCCCTTCCTATTTCCCAGAACCTGTGAAGAAGTTCTGGGTTATGCCAGCAGCAATATTGATTAAGCGTGACATACTAAACTGTACTTAACATATATAAGATTCCTAGAGTCTATATTTTCACCATAAAAAGTAAGCATTTCTATGTATATACTGCTATCTCAAACTTCCCTAAAAACTGAAGCAGCTCAGTGCTTTTAAAAACAAGATCACTCTGACAGCTGAGAGGCTGGTTTCCTAAATGAAAATGTAAGTTTAAGCACAATATATTTCCTCATATTTGTACTTTATATGTTTACTTCCAGATTTATATCTGGAAAGATATTTATACTGCTGACACTATTTGAATAACTTATACTCATTAATGAATGGGTTTATACTTTCAACTGATTCAGTAAACAGGGACGATGATTACAGCATAAGGGTTGTGTTTATCAGACTTTTCCAATGACAGACTCTAATTCAGTCAAGAACTGGATTAAGGTCACATTCAAAAGCCTTAATCACTAAATTATCCTACCCATAAAGTGAAGATGCTGACTGAAATTAAAAGGACTACTAAAATAATAACATACTATTGAGAGACTACTGAAGAAAAAGGCTGGTTAAAGTAAAAATTTTGCATTTTGAGGGAAGTTTTGATGTTGGGGGGGGGGGGATTCACTCACCCTGACATATACACCAATCTTCTGTAAATACAATCAGTAAGGAAAATCCATTCATACTAAATTTTATATCAAAATGCCGATACCACCATAGTCACAACAGATTAGGGTTTTTTTAATTGTTTTACAAAAATCACTGCAGTTTTTACTGCCTAAATCTAGTTTTCTATATCAAAATTACTTTTTCTTTGTGTTGGTATGAAACAATTTTATACTTATGTTGTGAATATAAAAGAATTACAAACTAAAGCAAAATCTATATTTAGGAAAGAATCTTTTTTGAAATGAGACATTTGAAAACCACATTTTTCAGTAATTTTTCTTTTTTTTCAGCATTTTATAAAATGCTTTCTTACTTAAATTGTTACTGTAATTACTTAGAGATTCTTAAGGAAATTCTTATTAAAGTATTATTTTGACAACCATGGACAGAAAAAAGGCATTCTGATCAGCTTCTCTTAAGACAGCTTTCAAAGGGTTTTTCACTAGAATACGGAAAATTTCACAGGGAAAAGGCTTCACAGGAAGAAATATATCTTTTTGAAAGTAGAGTTAGATTGCAAAATAGTATCCCAGGGGCAAAGGCAGAAGTTGCAATACTTATGAGGAACATTCCACAGTTGGACTGGAAAAAAAATTATCCTGAAATACCAGACTGATGGATACCACGTTGCTCTTCCACCTTCTTGTTTTGCATTGCTCTTTTGCATTGCTCACCATCCAATCTTTTTTCCTGCTTGATTTTTTTCCTTGTATATATATTTTCTTTTCTCTCAACTAAATCTGATTGTAATGCTTCATTGTGGTACAGGAATTACATATGCAGTGAAATCATGCAAGGAACCAAAAGGAAAAGTGACCAAGTACTTTAATTTCGCCTGCACCTAAACAAAAAGTAAGTGCATATTTAAATTATGATGTAAATAACTCTTAACATTTGGAGTGTGGTAATGTACAGTTTTAGTGTATCTTAAATGCAAACACAAGTCTTTTAGGAGGTTAAATCTGTAATGCTCTCCAGCTTCGGGTAGTGGAATATTTAATGTAAAAGACATAGTATCGCTTGAATTTCATTTGACATGTAATTTGGTATATTTGCTGCAAGAACCACCACATAGGCTTGGTGTTCTAATATGCCACCTAAGAAAAAAAGCAATAAACTACGGCCCTTCAAATATTTTCATGTGTTGGTCCTGCACTTGGTCATACTTCTTTACAAATATCAGAACTAGTATGAAAATGTTTTCCAGTCCACAGCTATTTGTTTGATATTTTCCACAATGAATATGTTATATTTTATATCAGTACAGCTGCTATGTACCTTGGTAATGATATCATCTGAGAGCTCTTCTTCACTCATCCAGGTTCACATTTAATAGACATCAGAGATCATAGAAATTTTATGATATAATGCAATAGATTATCAAACCAACTAAAATTACCGATGTTAGAAATTAACTACACCTTTATAGCAGACTCTTGAGGTAAAAAAATGAAGCAGAATGCAATGTAATGGAGAAACATAAATTTCATACACACTAAGAATGCATATGAGTAATGTCTTTAATATGCTCTTATATGCATCTATAATGAGAGCAAACACAGTAATACATTTTCTAGAGAGGCTTAACATAATAATTTCCTTGAGAATGCTAAATTTATCTTTAACCTGTTTTCTCCAATTATACTCATTGATGTGAATTGGAAAAAAATGAGCAATCCTCAGATTAGCTTTTACAGCATTTTTGTGGTCCCAAGCCAAGAAAAGCAAGGCAGGATGCTTTCCTGCTTTATTCCCAAATAAAAAAGTATATAATGTATATTAATGTATGATGTATATAATGAACACTCTAAATATGAATATATTTCTCAAGATCTGGAAAGTCAATGTGGAAATGAAGCCACTTTCTGTGATGAATGTTGGTATGAGGAATGTGTGGGAATTAGCAAAGCAGAAGAAAGCTTTAACATGCTGATTGCCTTGCTCCTTTCCTGAGTCAGTGAACCTCATCAACTTTATAGCTTAAAGCCACCCTAAACCCCTCATCTGTTTACTGTAAAAGCACATGTAGATGCCTTGTGGCAACCCAGCTTCGCTGATCTTTCAAGCATAAGGGAAACCTTTTCCTGACAAATCTCCCCTGCATCTTACTGGGACTAGTTCCAGCCACAGCTCTTTCACCAGCAGCGCTCCAGTTCCTCTCCAGCGCCAGTTTCCAAATTAAACCTTTTCCTTATTCCTGTGAACAATAGAAAAATAGAAAAAAGACACAAACATCGATAAACTTTATTTCTAGGAGAAGAGTGGTCCAAAGGAAGTAGCAAAGTATGGATAGCTTTAGCACCACTTCTTCCTACTGCTAAAAAATGAAACAGAATGCAATGCTGTGGAATATATGACAACCTGTAAAGAACTTTGTCTGAAGTGTTGTATAGTCAACCAAATTTACTTGGTATGTCACAGAGGGGAGATGGAGATTTTGTGTAGGTCAGGCTTGTTAAAGACAACACTAACATCACGGCAGACATTTCTCTAGATCCTGGGCTATGCTGGACTTCAAGTATATTAAAGGTGATCAGTAACAGGAATACATCTGAGATCTAAGGAATAGTATCAAAAACATTAAGACTGCAAATAAAGCTCAACTCCAACTTCAAGAATATTAAAATATAATATAAAGATGTTATTCTATATATTGCAAAGCAAATTCCAGCTTAAATAGGAAACAGCATTAAAGGAGACTGACCTTACTATATTATATTTCCTTTAGAGCGTAAGAGAAAAACAAATGCTGATTTGCATGTAATTAGATAAACTAATGAGCTAAACCTATGAAGAAATATAAAGTCATTTTATAAATTCTTTCTTTTTTGTTGAAGAACAATTTTGTCAATATTGTGGCAACAGTAAGTTCTGTGTCCAGAAGGCACTCCCGAGCAGCGGTGTACGTAGACAGTATGTCTGCTCACAGTGCAGAACGGATGGAAATGCTGTTCTGGAGGCATAGCCAACAGCCTGGCCTTCAAACCACAGAACAAGCGCTGGACAGCATGTGCTTTACTGTAGTTTATAGGACATTCAAGGTCACATAGCCACTTTCAAGAAGCACAAAGAATAAGCCATGTCAAGACATATACTCCGGCTGGAGATCACTTTAGTTATAGCACTGTCTGCAAAACAGGCACAAAAGGAGTTCTCGGAAGGCAGCACAATTAAATAATATTTGAAGGAATACTGACTTCACTCTGCTGAGGTGCTTACATCGCGAGTACCAACCTGACGCCTGAACAGCATAGCCTGGATCAGTCAGCAGGCTGTCAGATATGCAGAGTCTCTGACAGTAGGCGGATTGAAGTCCTTTCCAAACATTCGGTTCTTCTCAGTAGCAGGTGAACATCCTGTTGACATACCGTCAAGGTTAATAATTATTGCTTTTTATAAGTACTTTCACTGCTAACCTTCTACCTCTATTTTTTTCCTCATTCTGGCAGTAAAATAGAACACAGATGGAACAAAGAGTGATGCAAACTAATTTTAGTTTTAAGTGGGCATTTTCCAACACGCTTCAGAATACCTAGGATTTAATAGTCAAGCAAATATAGAATAAATTTTTAAAATTAATTAAAGCCTGTCCTTCTAATGAATCAGTTTGAAAACACTTGGAAAGATTGAATTATGCCTTGCTTTCTTATATGAAAAGATGGACAATGTTAAAGTAATGTCTCACTAAAAAAGTTATTTTAATTTCTTCCAGCTCAGGTCGTTGAAAAGTAACTCAAAGTCTACAAGATGTCTCTTGGCCTTAAAGAAATGTAAAAGTTCAACAAGGAAATATGGTAGTCTACTTGAGAGGAGCTTTTAAGACAACAAGCTGATTATTTTAGAAATTTTCTCATCTACATAGTCTCCTGCAAGAACTCAGTTTTCAAAATGAAAATGAATGCAAGATGATCAACTATTTTTACATGCAAAAAATCACAGTGAACTTCTGCTAATATGATTTCATCATGCACTACAATGACTTATTGTGTCCCATGTTGAATGTATGTTCTAAAATAGGGACCATATTTGCAAAAAAGAAAATTTGGACTCCATATATAGGAATTATTTTGTAGCTGTGTGCGATTTTTGCCTATATAAAAAAGTCACACTAAATAACCAAATTTGGGGGTCAAGTAATTTAATGCATTCTTTTAAAGCAATATAAATTTTAACAACTTTTTTTTCAAAACATATGCAGTCCAGTGACTAAAAAGAAAACTATCCTCTAGGAATGACATCTTAACACTGGGGGAAACAACAGGCTATAGAAAAAGATCCAACCCTGATCAAGTATTTCACAGCAGAATGCCTGTTAATGATTCTAAAGAGTAAGCACATCTGTCGCAAATTAAAAGAAAATTGTTCATCTACAATCCTTGTAATTCAAACAAACAAATAGCAGTTTTGATCATCGCTCTAGTTTGCTTAATGCATCGTATTAATAAGCATAGGCTACGCTGCTAACCTGGCGCAAAACCAGGGCTCTGAGCTGTTAAGGCCATACAAATAACCAATACACCATAATACTCCAACAATATTCTCCAAGTCCAACAGAGTTATTTTAAGGTATCAAGACTTAGAACATTTAGTTTTACTGCTCTTATCAACTGGAATTAAAAAGCCAATCCCAAGTTAGTTAATTTTGGTGATGATAACGAAATTTCAAAACAAGTTTATTTCAACCAGTCAAAAAAGAAAGTCACCATTTAACTTTTCTGTGTGCCAGAGTTAAATTGCATTTCTCAGTTTCTAATAAAATGTGCATTTGGTCATAAACATCTACTCTTTATTTATTACTGCCTGGCAGCCTTAGGGCCATTAATTTATTGCTAGCGTGCAGTTTCATTGGTCTATGTGATACACAATACCATTGTATTTTAAATATGATACAGTCTGAATCTAAAGTCGTATTCCTTCAAGAGTATGTAATTATGGAGTATGATTAAATTAGTTTGCAATTTATTAGAGGACTTATAAAGCCAGCAAGCATTGAAAAGATATTACACCAACATTCTTTCTTAGTGAGCTGTGCATTTTATACTTTCTCCCAGTGCAAATCTTTATGTACATACCAAACACTTTTTTCTAGGTTAAAAAGTATTTTTATTAAGCGATGAATATTTTATTAATCCTAAAATGCCATTACAGATTATTTATTTGCATGAAATATAATCAGCACTGAATCAAAACTCCCAGGACTCTTATTCCACTGCTATACTTTTTTAAAACACTATGTCAACAGATTCAGATGAACAGAACTTTCTTATCACTGTTGGCAGACTTTCATTCACAGCATGAGATAAGAAAAAAGGAGCTATATTATAAGTGTTTCAAACTGTGGTTTATACTAACTCATTCCCCTAATTCTATTTATTCTATTGTCAAGTTAAAAAAAGAGTAGACTGTAAATAAATCTGAATTGTGCTATTCTGATCTGTCAACTCAGTTTCTTAAAAAGATGATACAATAACAAATGAAGTATTAATTTGTATTCCTTTACAATGTCTGTTTTACTCCGATTCATCTACATAAAAATAAAGTAGAATTTAGATCTAAAGTCTACTTGCCTCTACATCTCTGTGCTGTATAACAGATCTGATTAATGCAAGCACCCTCTGTCAGCCAAGAATTGCACCTTCCCTGAAAACAAGAGTACTTGATGCAGCACAAGTTTTCCTATTCTCACAAGCAAGAATATCTGTTTTTTTCTGTAACAATTTTAAGAGGAGGTAAAAGCAATAAGAGAGAAAAAAGGAAATGTAAAGTGTATAAATGAGAACTAGACAGCTCTCATTTCCTCAGGGTAGAACTTTCAAAAGCCTAAATTTCCTTCCTTAAATAAGTAAAGTGTTAGTCCTGTCTGGTGCTAAATGCATAAGGATTTAAATTGATGCAGAAGATAGAGTCTTATCTTCTATCAAAAGTGTAAAGGTTTATCTGTACAAGTATTGACTTCAGGAAGCCTCCAACCAGATGAATAACTTAAGCATATATTATTGATCCATGTTTGTACTTAAGCAGGAACTTAAATACTTGCCTAGTTATTTTGAATTATGTCTATAAAAAGGTAAACAAGATACAAAGACAGACTGATGGTGCAAGCCTGTATTTTCTATATCTGGACAACTCAAATACCACCATCTGTTTCTTTCCCTAAAACAATCCAAAGGTAATAAAGATACCCTGACTATTCTAAGTATGAGTGATTCATATTTTGAGGAAATAACAGAGAAATGTGGGCAACAGCAATGTGTCAGTTACAATGAGCCTTCCCTATAACAACTTCTTTCAAAGTGAAAATGAAACTCATTCACAAGTTTTTTAAACTCGGGGATACACATGTGCAGAGATGTTGTGGTTTAACCCCAGTTGGCAACTAAGCACCACAGAGCCACTTGCTCACTCCCCCTCAGTGGGATGGAGGAGAGAATCGGAAGGGTAGAGTTTAATAGGGAAAGCAAAAGCCGCGCCCGCAAGCAAAGCAAAACAAGGAATTCATTCACTACTTCCCATGGGCAGGCAGGTGTTCGGCCATCCCCAGAAAAGCAGGGCTCCATCACACGTAACAGTTACTTCGGAAGACAAACGCCATCACTCCCAAGGTCTCCCCCCTCCTCCTTCTTCCCCCCAGCTTTATACACTGAGCGTGACATCATATGGTGTGGAATATCCCTTTGGTCAGTTGGGGTCAGCTGTCCCGGCTGTGTCCCCTCCCAGCTCCTTGTGCACCCCCAGCCTCCTCGCTGGTGGGGTGGGGTGAGAAGCAGAAAAGGCCTTGACTCTGTGTCAGCCCTGCTCAGCAGTAACAAAAACATCCCTGTGTTATCAACACTGTTTTCAGCACAAACCCAAAACACAGCCCCATAGTGGCTACTGTGCAGAAAATTAACTCTATCCCAGCCAGAACCAGCACAAAAGACCAAGAGGTTAATTATACTTACAGTCTTGTCCTTCAAACAAAACTACTTCAAATTGGTCCAAATAACGTGTTTTAACTAAAAGTGTTTCTTTTAATGTACTTTTACAGTTTAGCTCTCACTTTCCAAAATATATAAATATTTGGAATTTTTAAATCATTTTTTTAAGCCAAGACATTTGTACGTGCAATCATTTTGATACAATGGGTTTCTGGTTTATTCTCTTACCTTGTTTTGACACCATAGCTAGAGCTTTAAAGAACAGCTTTATCATGGATACCAACCGCAGATATATTATTTGAAGGAGGGGAAGCTGTCTTGAACTCAGACCAAGACCATAAGTGTGAAGCACATAGAGTGTTTCAAATGTCCCAGAAGACTGTTTTCTCGTTCCATTTTTTCCAGCATTACTTGTTTATATTAAACAAATATGCCAGGGTTCTGTCTTTTGTTTCTGTGTGACTTCTTTCACCAGATAAGAAACATCCTAGAAGTCCAGAAGATAAAAAGTAGTTGTTAGGACAGTGAATGATTTCAGAGCAGTTGTCCCTCTGAACTGGAGCTGGACAGGACTGCAGATGTCTCACTGCTTCCTGCTTCTTCATAAACTCATGATTTTATAAATTTACCAGGCCTAATTGGTTTTAATGCTCTGTCTTCCTTTTTGACTGCTGCTGAACAGGAAGCAATCCACCATTACTTCACATCTTTTTCTTATTTCAAGGTAGAAAATGTAGCGCCCATCACTTTGAATTTACTAATTCATCTACTGCAGATGGCTTTTGCTTTTTCCATTGTCGTTTCTCTGCTTTCTCCTCCTTTTTCATCTCTCCTGCTTCTTCTCTGTTTTTCAAAGAAGACATATACACATGCTCAAATCTCATGAAGTAATGTCTAGATCCACTGTAAATCACATAAGCGCTTCTCCTATCACATATAATGAAATTTTAATTCAATAAGCTAAGAGGTTGCCTACAATGTACAGAAGATACTTTTAACCAGCTAAATATTTGAAGATTACGATGATATAATGTTGTCTCTATAAACTACTCCTTGTCAGAAGAAAAAGTATAAATGAAAGCTATACTCACTTCAGTTAAACTACTTAATTTGGACATACAAAAAGTATAAATGATTAAATATTAGTATGTGCACTTTGAGGGGCCTCTTAGGGATGTTACAGTTCCCAAGCTTCCTTCTTGTTCTGTCTAAAATAGGATTTAGAGGTTTTTAATAGAATTTAGATGGGTTTAAAATCTCCATATATGAGTTGTACTTTTACTGATTTATTGCATGAATTTCCTGTTGAATTTTTATGTGACACTTGATCTCCCCTGAGGGACTTGTTCAGTTCTGATTGGATAATGTAAATTTCCAATGGAGATTAAACACAAATGAGTATGAAATTGATTTATTATAATAAGTGAAATTGAGGTCTGAGGTCCTGCTTCTCTTTTCTTTTCTCCCCCAACCAACCCAAGACTGTCAGATGAAGGGTCTTTTGTAATATTTTGCCAGCAAAGAACAAAGAAAATTAACAGCACATTTCTCAATTACACATTGGAAATTAGATGAAATATTGTTCCAAACTTGTTTGATTTCATGTGCACAAGAGAGTTGTTGGAATAGTTTAACACAGCTGTAATTACATCGTTGTGGAGCCAACATATTGTCTTACATGATTTCTTCGGAATTCAAACTCATCAATTTAATGGAGGGAATGGGAAACAACGTTTGTCAAAATCTTGTGTTCGCATCTCCACATTGGAATATTAATTCAAAACATGTTATGCAGTGCACCGTTGTAAATGTAGATGGATTGACTGCAGTAAAGAATTTTTTAGTATCACTTTCAGATGCAGCCTCATTGGCACACAGAGGTAGGTTCATCCACAAAATATGTCTTAGCTTCACATTCTGAAGCAATTCAAAAGAATCTGTGGTCTCCAGTGACAGTGCTCCTTGATGCACACATAAAAGCTGGCTCTGCAGACAGTGAGCTTCTGTGCAGACAAAACCACGTCTCCTGCCTGGATTTATGTATCACAAAAAATTAGAGAACTGTGATTTGCCCGAGGAGCAATTATGAATAGAGAATCATTGTCAGCCATAGCATGCAATCCCAGCTGATGAAAGACCACTTCTAGAATGGCAGGGACATTCAGTGCCTGCATCACAGTTTCTTGATCTCACAACAAAGGCTGAAAAAAATCTTCTTTTCTGAGTATATGTATTCCATCACTAATGTAGATGCACATATGCATGAAGTTAAGCACACTGAAACAACTGCTAGTATTTATGCCTCTAACAATCACAATACATTTTCTAAAATACTTGGAAATACTATACTTCTGTCAGAGAGGTTTAAGCAGAAATTCCGTCAATTCCACAACATTCAGCGTGCACTTTACTGTTAGCTGAAGTGAACGAACAATATGTAACATTCAGTGTCATGAGAATGGCTGGTCTTCTAACCTGTTGTGTTGGAAGATGTTATTCAGCCCAGAAACCTCTAATTTCAGTGGACAGACACAGCTGATGACCCACAAGTCTAAGCTATTAATATATAAACTGAGCTTACTCTGAGTCACTCCTCTAATTTTAGGAAAAAGCTTCCATGCTATATTGAAGAAAATTGAAAGAAAAAAAAGATATAACTTGCATGGAGAGCCAGCCTGTGAAATCTGCATTTGATTCAGCCAATTTATTTTTTCCCTTGGTTTAATTCCATTAACTTGATCATTAATCGGCCACTGGCAGGTACAATGGTAAAGGTTATCCTGTTGCCATCCCTCCGAATGCTATCTATGCAAATTGGGAAAGGCTGCCTAAGTACCATACAGTAAAATGGCTTTTGCTGAAAAACAATCTGGCAAATTCACTTCCGCAGTTAACTCCCTTGCCTACTGTTTGAACAAAAAAATTGCTGTTTGGAAACGTTAAGTTTTAAACAGCAGCTACAGCAGTGGGCATAATATTTATGCTTCTTATAACAATGTCCTGGGATCAATACTGTCATTTCTAAATGCAAAACACTCGTATCGAAAGAGAGATGAGAATGTAAGTACAAAACCCCCAGAATACAGCCCTTAATCTCCTTGGTGGGTTTTAAAAGGGTTTCAGATTCTCTCTCGAAACATTCACCAAAGTTAGGCCAGAAGAAGTCAAAGTAATTTAGATCCAATCTCTTTTCAAAAATGAAATGAACAGAAGTTTTATTAAAAGGAAATGAAGAGGAAATTGAACTTTCATATTTCATGGTGCAATTGTGATGACAGAAAACAATATTCGTCGATAGAAAGTTTAGAAGGTAGTTATTTATATGTCTATGCTGCTGTACTGTGGGAGTTGTGTCACAACAGAGGGCAGGTAATTTTTAAAAAGATAATGGAGCTATAGTAGAATTACTTGTTGGCTATTCCACACAAGTCCAGAATATGAAACTTTTTACTTTCTTATGATCAGGAATTAGAAACATTAATTGAAATGTGTATTTTATGAGGAATTTTGACTGGAGCTGCTTACGGGTAATGCAAATTTCACCTGCATAAAAGCTGCATAGTGCTGTATCTCTATGACATGGAAAGCTAAATCACTTAAACTGAAATCATGGGGCTGAGGAAGATTGGTAATATAATGGAAACGTCATAATTCTGCCGTGCAGAACAGCCAGAATGAAAAGGAGAAAACATGCAGCCAGACACAGGTGTGAATCACAGCATGTCACCACAGAAGAAGAGGAGAGATATTTGCATTCAGTCCTAAAATTTAATGGTTCCATAGTTAATCTAATGATAGGGAAAGCAATGGCTGGAGAAGATGACTTTTGTTCAGGGGCTGCCCCTTACGATTGTGAACTACATGCCCTCCTCTGACTGAGCACACAGTTAAGTCACCTGCCATTCATACACTCTCTACAAGAAACTACTGGGAATGATCCTTCTTAGACACTGTACTGGATGTTTAGGCACAAATTTTCAGAAATGTCCAATAATTTTGATCTCTACCACTTCAGGCTACTTCCTGAAGTATTTTCAAATGCAGTACATCAAGGTAGGTGATTATGAAAAAGTAGTCTGGATGACTCAATCTGGGCCTCTTCGAAGCAAACATCTGGAAAGATTGTCATCCTACAGATAAATGTAAGCCACTGCAAGGTAGCACAGCCAAAAAATGTTCATCTATGACAGGTGAAAGGAATGAAATTTCATTCTTACACTTTTCTGCAATGCGTATGCAGGTAAAGCACTCAGCTTAAAAAATAAAAAATTCATTTTTAAGTTTCCTAGTGTGAAAAAAAGAGTTCAAAGCTAAACCTTTTCCATAGCCTTAATACTACAATATTGCCTAAGAAAATTAGTCAAAATATTCTTTAACGAGAAAAGAGAGAAATCTATAGTGACTCACACAATTCAACATAAAATAATGTACTTTCCCTAATACTCATGTAAAACATCATTACAACTGACAGAGAAAAAGAAGAATCTATATGCAATCAAGATTTACCATTGCAACTTGATGTTCTTAATGCTTCAATTTTAAGTGTGTACCTTGAAAGCATTCTTTATATTTATCAGAAGTTTTTCCAAATACATGAAATATTTCTAATATGTTTGCGGTGAAAAGAAATAACTGTCTACTTCAAAGCTGTTCCAACTCATACAATAGTCTGTGGTGCCTGAGAGTCAATGGTGAATGATGGCAAGAAAGAATTGCATCTTGAGGCAGTTTTTGGTTATGAAAATACAGACAAAAATGCTACATGACGTTATTAGCGTTCCTTGAGACAACTGTGGGTTAATTACCATCTATGACCACTATGAAAATGCTGGAAACCAGTGCACCACCTGCCACACTGATTTGTCCATTTAGCAGTTGATTTTTGATAAGTAGAGGACGTTAAGAATCACATAAAAAATGAACATTTAAGTAAAGACTTGCAGAGTAGGCCATGTAGGTAGATGAGAGCATGATGGCAGCTGAAAATCATCAGATTGACACTAATGAATAAAAATATAACAAAAATTAAGTGACAGAGAACTGAACCTGCAGAAGCAGAAGTGCTTCTAAAGCAAATTATTTTAACTAACGAGAAGAATGAGAATAGATTTTCCAGTTCTTTCAAATACGAAAGAACCTTGTATGTAGCATGTTCAGACATTTTAAAAACATCAGGTAGTATCGGTCAATTGCAGTTTTCTAAGGCATTTGAAAATATTCCAGAATGGAATGGATTTTGACATAATACTCTGTATTATCACTGTTAACACAGCCAGCTTATTATAAGAATATTTTTCAAAAGTAATTTCATCCACATGTGAGCACCCTATGTGCTTACCCTGAGTTTATTTAGCAATGATGCACGTTTTCTTCCCATTGAATCTTTAAGAAATATTATCTTTCTTGGACAGAGGTATAAGATGCAATTTAAGGAGATGTAGGAATTGTGACCAGAATGAGGATAACAGAGTGATAAACATTTGTCCTGTGGTGACTGGCCAGAGAACAAATTCATAATGATCACATAGCCTCTGTGAAATGGCAGGACTCCTTACTAAGTCTCTTTTGGATGCAAAGCTTCCAGAATAGTCAGATACACACACTCAGAAGTGGAAATTAAAAATAAAAACATACAATAGATTTAACAAGGATTTATTCATTTCCTATCTCATTGAGAAGGAGGCCACATTCTAAACTCCCTTAATATGAAATTAATTCCAAGCATGAGGAATGTCTTTAACATCTCAGTTATGGTTTTTCTATTTGTAAATTATGAGGTGTTCACCACTCTCTAGGGATTGAGCTTTTAATCACACAGATGTCCATTATAAATCCTCTGTTTGCTTAGTAGTATAATAGGTGAACTCACAGCATCTTTGCACTATAATAAATCTGCAGGCTCAGACAGAATGCTCATGATTACCTTCTAAATTCTTTCAAGGTCATTCTACATGATTTCATGCTACATAACATCCTTTCTCAGTCCATTTCACACTGAGAAAATATCA
Organism: Phoenicopterus ruber ruber; assembly: GCA_009819775.1. NCBI lineage: Eukaryota > Metazoa > Chordata > Aves > Phoenicopteriformes > Phoenicopteridae > Phoenicopterus > Phoenicopterus ruber. Next base: position 14,626,457 of record CM020227.1, read on the forward strand.
TGATAAACATTGATTTTTCCCTGCTGGTATACCTGAATTCTACCACATCAGCCCACCACACATACACACGCACACTCTGATTCACCATCTTTTAGTCATTTGCGTCTAAGCTACTGTGTAGAACCTGAAAATTCAAAAACCAAGTATGATAAGAGAAAAAGAAACTGTATTTGGTGCAATTATTTGGAGACTAGACTGAAAAAAAGAGAAGAAATAGGTGTTTCTTCCAGTGGGAAAAGCATTACTGGAAGTAGATAAAGAAACCCTCCACAAAATTACCTAACAACAACTTGGGAAGAGAACTAGTAAAATATGTGGGGTAAAAAGTCCTCTGAACAAAGGATTACTTAAAAATAAAATATGTTCCAAGTCCACAGTTTACAAATGCACACAGAAACATGTTTCAAATTGTTGAAGATTTTAAATGTGAAAACAAATACCCAAATTTAGACTGAATGTTTGTTTGACATGTTTTGATTAGCAAATACTCTTCATGAATTACTCACCATCAAAAAAAAAAGACATGAATACCTGCAAGAGCACAGAGTTCCAACCCTAGATGTAGTTCCTCAAGCATTCTGGCATGAAAGGAGTGCAGAAGGTGCTAATAATACTTCTCTCAAGAGAAAGAGAGAGGATTCCTGAAAGAAATATTCACAGGCACAGACAAAAATTAGCTGCTTGATTTCTACTGAATCTTATTGCCTCAGGTGACTCATTATCTCAATGACTTCCTGTTTATGCAGAGATTTAAGATTAATGGATTAAATTCCCTAAATTCTTGGTGAATTTATTAGCTAATATGATACTGCTGTTTGCCATTTGATTAAAAATTGTTGAGAGTTCACTTTATCCTTTTATAAAGATCAGAATTATCTTCTTTTAGTCCAAAAAACCATTTCTCACTGCCTCAGGAATAACAGGGACAATGTCAGCTCCCCAGCAGACAGCCTCTCGTGGTCCCTAGCAGTGCTTCTGATTTATCCAGTTACTTTCTCTAAGGGCTACCAGAAGTCTGAGTTTTCTTCCACTTTTCTACCTAGAAATCCTGTTTGGGTGGAATTTAAAGCCTCCAAAGCAGTCAAGATGCAGAGAAAGGTTTTCAGCAGCAGCAGGTAACATTCTTATCACACTTTTCCCAGCTATGCTGTTTACTGCGCAATGCCGCCCCTCTCTAGCTGAACAACGATTAATACAATTGCTGTTAATCAAGAAAGATATTGATTTAGTTTGCAAAAATGTGCCACAGTGAGTAAGATTTATCTCTTGATCTCTACCTCATGATATGGCTGTACTGAAATAACAGTCGCATCATGCAGGAAACAACTCCTCTCACAATATGTTCTCCTAATGTGCTATTGCCACTACTCATAAAGAAGCGAACATTTGTAAAACTGCTTTGGTAGAAATGAAATGGTTTCACTTTCCATGGGACTACCTTAGGAATGGGGCTTTACTACTAGTGTCTTACTACTATCACACACTGAGTTTTACTCAGTTCTTGCCACACCCAGATAAAACCCACTATATAAGACCTGTTTATAAAATGTCTGTCTGTGTAAGGGAAGACACTTTCCTTCTTACCACCCCAAGAAACCAATCCTTCCACAGCATATTCCTCAGCTCCGATGACCAGTTTAGGAACTCTCGGAGCTGGTGCTTGCTTGTAGATCATTGTTTTTAGTAGCAACCAACAGATTTAGATAAAACCTTTTTGGAACCCATTTACACTTTCAATCTCCACAGTCTCTTATGGCAATAAATTTTGCAACTTAACAACATATTATGGAAAAAGTAGTTTCTTTTATCTGCTTTAAACCTGGAGCTATATTTTGGATAGTCTATAGCTTTTCATCTGATATTTAAAGACAGATTATCAATAGCTTTAGAATACGTCAGAAAAACAATATTTTACCTAAATGAATGACAGAATTCAATTATTCAGTGACTAGCAAATAACGATTCCAGTACCCCAGATCAAACATTTAACTACCAAACTTACATTTGTCTCCCCTTCAGCACAAGGGTGTGTTCTGAATAAAAAGTGATGCATTTTCTATTGATTTCCACAGTCAAAAAATTCTCTTTTAAGAGTTCTAAGTTGAAGACAACACACCAGAGCAGACAGATCTGGCCCTTCAAGATCACAGGTCTATACAATGACAGTACAAAATCATAACTCTGCCTGCCACATGCTAAAATTCAACGTAGCATATTACGGGCTTCAGAGCGCTGTGGTCTGAGAGGGCTCCAGGGGCTGATGACCACAGCACCCTGTGGGCTGACGTATACAAAGGGTACCGGCATTTTCCAGTGCAACACCACGAATTTGGCTTCAGCAACTGCAGCTGATCCATGTCTTCCCCTGGCTGGATCACCCAGAAACCTCTACGTTAGTCACACTGGTTTCAATATTAAAAAAGAAAAGCTTACAAAGAAGAAGGTATTTAGCTCTGAACTATCTTCTCAAGAAAGTTGTTTTTCATATTTTAAAGTAGATCAAAGAAACAACAGAGGAGGTACAACAGAGGGAAAGTTTGCGTTTGCAGGATGACAGGTGATCTAACAAGCATTGCCCAATTTATTATCTTGAGGCATCATGCACCCAATTTTAAAAACATGAATGCTTGAGTTAAAACTATGGCTGAAAAAAGCAGGACCATGCAAATGGGCCAAGGTAACAGAATCCCTATCTATTTGAAAATCAAAAGTGATCTCAATCTAGTAGCTAATGTGATCGATTATGTTCTTTACTGGGAATATTTCTTAGAGTCCTGCTAAGGTTAACGCGTAACTTACAAGAGCATCTGCAGGACAAGCATATTCACTGAGTGATTAGAGATCACAACTGAATGACAAATGCTATCCTTAAAACTTTTGTACAGTAGAAAAGATGTACTTTATAGTTATTCCTTTGGCAATTTTTTGTTGTTCTTGGGTTTGGTCTTGGAAGGAAGGAATGCTTTGCAGCCCTCAGAAGGTTAGCTTTTCTGAGTTCTGTCAGCTTCCTTGAGCTGGTAACACAGGAGAGATTTCTGTTACTGTAGAAATAAAAATGAAGAGATGCATAATGTACATACAGAGAAATCTATACTAAGTTATTAATCTACATTCCAAGTCAATATTAGAAATAATCTTCTAATGTAGCAGAGAGACATTATATATCTTACACTAAAATTCAGTGTCAGAATAGGTACTTTTGGAGATAAAGTTCTGAATACAAAAGCAAACAGACACACACTATTCTGTTTAGAGCTTGAGCTTTCATTCTTCACTCTATCAAATCTCCCACTGAAGTCAATTGTCTTAATCTGATTTACACCTTGGCACTACTACTAATGCACGCAGAGCCCACCAAATAGCCCAGATTCTTCCCTGCATAAAGACAGCTTTGTGCAATATATCTCTAGAGCTACTCTAACTAGCCATAAGGAATGTCCTGTGAGCACCGTCCGTTTATGCTGTAGGTCCTGTGCTGCCACACAGGCATCTCTGCAGCAATTGAGAAGAGGAGACATTGTGACAGGGCAAGGAGGATTAAACCCAATTCCTCCCTGACAATAAAGACTCTACAGTTTTATGAAGCAGAAAAGCTGGAAGCTGTGGATGAGAGACCCCACTTGGCAGCAGGAAAAAATAATTTCCTCCCTAACCAAGAATGCATCCACAAGCGGAAAAGGGTCCTGCTCAAGCTGCAAGACAAAGAGTGAGGTAATTACTGCTGAGAAGTGGAATACAACCATCGCTGAGGGGTACAGTTAAAGCCGCAGGTCCTGGGATCCTTTGAAAGGAGTCTGGGAAGAGATAATGCAACATGTAAGGAGGGAGAGGTGTTAACTGACACATCTGAATATTCCGACACATCAATTCACATACTGATGTTATGTGATTTTTCCCCCAGATTTGAAAAAGTGGGCTCTTGGCAGGTAGACCTTTCAGACTCGCAAATTTTATGCACTGAAGGGCAAACACAGGTGGCCTCATGAGGCAGTAAAGATAGCGTCTGCAAAATTAAGCCCTCTCCTAACAACTTTACTTCAGTTAAACCTTTCATAATAATATGAAGCTCTGAAAGTTTTAAGGGCTAAAAAAAATTAAATGGTTCCCAGGAGGATCAATTCAACGAATAGCAAGTAATAAGATCACCAGCCCCAGGGAAATTCAGCAAGTTTCTTGTGTTCAGAGACTTAACAGGCCCCTGTACAGACCGCATAAAGAATAGGATGTAATTTTCTAAACCTACAGTGAAATTCAAAATGAAAACTCAACATTAAAAACCATGAAGCAGTTCGTGGTAAGATTTCTGACTTTATACCTTACAAAGAAGCAGGTATGACTCTAAGTGGCTTTGAGAAAGCAAGTAAAAATGTACTTCTGAAGGGCATTCTTAGCCATGAACAGATGCAACACTCCCACATCACTTGGTGATTTCTGCCAAACGTCTGCAAGACATGCGATTCGAACAGTTTTCCTATAACTCTGATGACGTCTGAGTACATTCAGAAAATACACCAACATCTTTAGCAATTATTTCCCATTCTTCTCGGTGTAATCTCTGTTCCAGTCTAATCTCTGTTCCAGTCTCCTTCTAAGACTAGTCTCCCAAGTGTATATCAGAACACGCTCTACCATTTGGAACACATATTCCTCTCAGTTATCTCTTGTTTTAAAGTTAAATATCTGTGGCTTTCTCTCTACAGAGCTCAGTTCAAAGAGCAGATCACACTGATGCTATGACAACAGCAAAATGATTACTATGAGTAATACATCTTTGCTTATACGTTAGAGCATGTTCTCTAGCATCACCATGAACATGGATAGAAAGCAGCATGGGTGCAACAGCATGTCTGATACAACAACGGATGCTCACTGCAGCAGCTGTGGTCAGTTATCAGTATAATCATTTCTGAAACAAACAATTTTGCAGTGATACAGTGAATAGTTTTCTGCAACAGTCAAAGTTTTTCTAATCTCTAAAGGAAGGAAGGTGCAATAAAAGAAATTTTATCTATATTCATACTTCAAACAGTATAAAGTTTGAGGATATTGAAGACAGGCAACAAGATACAGTGCAGAAATGTCTAGCTGTAAAATTCAGCTCCAGATGACCATCTAGGTTTACAGCCATGTCCAGTTTTGTGGGGTAGCAGTATAGATGTAGATCCCGTTTGGATCCTTGCTTATTTTATTTCTCAGAGTTAAGAAGAATTGTAACATTATATAAATGACACCTCTTTGGCTCTTAAATCACTTTGCTGTCTATAATGGATGTAATAAATGTTTCCTATTCCAGTACTACAAAAAATGGTCTAGGCGGTTTTATCCATTTGGCAGTGGAACTCACTTGACCGTGATGTATGGCACACTTGTTATTTATTTGCCGAGGCTAGAAGGCAAATGCGCTATACAAGAATAGTTCTTTAATGTAAAGCATTAAATTAAAAGCTCACCCTCAGGACTTTGACTGCCAATAGTAGCAAATGGATGCCCAAGATAACACAGGAGCTGTTACTATTTAAAAATATGCCATTTGATATTAAACTTTTTTATTTAACAGCAGATTTCCACCCTGTCCCCCTTCCTTCAGCATTACAGATTATATCTTTCCCATGCAGGTTCACACGGGTGTTAGGAATAACACTTGTCTCATTGTACAAATATACATCAGATCATATTCTTTAATATTTTTGCATTTTTGTAATTTCACTGCTTTTAGCTCAGATGTTTCAATGGCTCGTGTTAATACAATATTTATAATTCTTACAATTTAAAATTATCTCACCTATGAGGGTAGTACTGCTATCCCCACGTATGGAGTGCAGCTGAAGCACAGAAAGGCTAAGGTTCCAATTTTTAAAAACTGCCTTGCTCATCCTATAGTTCAAGGGCTACACCAACTTCGGAATATTTTTCCCAGGAATGACTCAGGACTTGACAGATTGCGGTAGATTGTTCGGGAGTGTCGCCTGAACTGCAAGTCTGCCCATCCCAGCTGACAGCTAACAATAACCTGCTCCACCCAAATTATCTCACAGCCAAGATGGGACCCAAGAGCACTCAACTCATGAATCACAGCAAAAGTATCACATCCATTCCCATCTTATAAAGAGTCCAAATCATTTTTTATCAATATATTTTTGTACCATTTAAGTTTGTCAAGGAATTCCAGCAAGTAGCAAATCAGAACCTAGGATTGTAGAAAGAACTGCTATATTTAAACAAACAACCCCCAAACAACCAAAACCCTGCAAAAGACCACAATGGCCAACCTTTACGGATCATTCCGAAAAAGCATAAATCAGGGCTTTTCTCTACTGCTCTGCTGGTTAGGATGAAATTGTTGAAATAAACAGTTATAATGTTGTTAAGACTATGAGATAGAGCAAATATATTCCCATGATCACAAAACCTGCCTCACTTTGTGTTGTTTCTAAACTATTTTTGAAGCTATAGAATTTAAAACTAAAAACAACCAAAAAAACCCACCCCAAAATATGCAAGGAATCAAAATGTTTTTAAAATTTTTTTATCTTACTAATTTGTTAAAAAACCCCAGTAGATACATTGTACAGCAGCATATTTATAAACTCAGTTATCTGCTCTTGTTATCATCTAACATTTGCCACCAGGCAGTGTTCAAGTGCTCCAGATGTGATTCTGAAACAAGTCTAACCAGCAATTATCACTCTGCTACTAAAATAAATGTATATTAACAGGAAACCTGAAACATTAACACAATGCCATTATCTTCCAAAGCCTGTCAGCTGAACAAGCTAAATATGATTTTTTTTTTCCTTGTAAAAAGCTGCAGCAAAAATATAAAGGTTTTCAAGTTTCTGTTCAGAAAGAAATGACTGCAGAAATTTCGGCTCTTTCAATTTGTTCTATATTTGAAGTAAATCTACTGAATGCTGGAACGACTATTTTTGAGACATGTCTGTGTTGATGCAGATGTTATAGAAGTTTTCTACTGTCAGCTGGATATCTGACTACACTTGGAAATATAGCCAAAATCTGACATTAGCTAAGGAAATTTTCCACAGAGAAGAAAAAAACCCCAACTATTACAGACCTCTCCCCCTAAAAGGCTCATTTTTATGACCACTTCTAATAATGCAGTGAGCAATAGCAACCTGAGGAAGATTTGAAGGAAGGAGATAATTTTTTGCAAGGCCAAGTTTCAAAATTCCCTGGAAGAGGAGCAGCTGACACCATGGATTCCAATCCTTGGGAGATTATTTCTTGTCCTAATAGAAGAGCAGACAACAGAGATAAATGAAGGCAAACACAATATTTCTTGCACTTGGGGACTGAAGTGAAGACTCAATATTTAAATTTCACAGCATTGTCTTGCTCCTAGTCCCCTTATCCCAGGGCTAGTGACATACCAAGGGATGATCCGCAGGGACACAGAGTTCTGGCGCGCCCCGGTGCAGGGCAGCTGTGGACCACGGGCAGAGATTTGGGGAGGAGGAGGTGGAGAGACTCAGGTATAATCCCAGAACCACAAGCAGATTGGGAAACTGAAGAAATATTAGGTTTCCTGGACATGACACAAATCTCACCAAAGACATAACAACGCAAGCCCATGCTGAGAATAACAGAGAGAGGATGGCAGCTGCAGGCATGGTAGGAGCAATTGAGGTAATAAACCAGGCAAACCCCAAAACACTAAGAACAGAAGAGAAAGCAACCAGTGATCATAGTGATCAGTGGTCTGGAAACTCTTCTCTAGTGCCTGTCAGTGAAAGATCTAAAGTGCATCAGAGTTTGCCTTGCTGGGGGTTCGCTGCTTTTACAGATTAACTCACTCTGAGCTTGTGGGTGAATTTCTCAATTGAACCCTAAATAAAATGTTGTTTGGCAACTCTTGGAGGGCACAGTTAAATGGAACAAATCACCAGCATAGCAACCAAAAGCGAACTCAAGCATTCGCCATAGAAAAACCATTAAAACCATCAGCTCAGTCAATCACCTCAGAATAGCAGCAGTTCGGAAGGCAGCAGGATGCTGCACTACCTCACAGGATGGACAGAAGGAATACAAAGCTGATATATATTCCCCACAGGAAGTCCTCAGTTACATGTCATTCAGAATATTAACTAAAACCTGACCGCTATACCAAGAATAGTTCCCGAACTTCGATCAATAGCCTTTTTTATACTTCTTCAAAATGTGTAGAAAGTTTTGATTCCTTTTTTTCCAATTATAAAAATTTTAATTCTCTTGTTTTAGTTTGTCAGGACCCATAACATAGGAAACATACCATTACTTAAAGTATTTTACCTCACCATTTATTTTCAGAAGGGATGGAAAGGTGTTGATAATATTCAGGATATCTTACGGTAGGATTAGATTTAAATCTGAATCACGGTTTACTTTCTGTGGTGCAATAATTCCTCAAGCAGTTCCCACACAGATACTTCAAAATTACCCCTCATTGGTAATCACATTACTTAAATCCATATCTAATAACATTTCTGCTGCAAATAATGGAATAATGAAGTTAGAAAGCAGTTGATCTTGTAATACATCATCCAAATTGAATGTCAGAAATCTTGTGGGAAGTTGGGTATTCTCACAAATTTCTGCCAATTTCTGCAAACTTCTCTTTTTGCAAACGGACCGTAAAACAGTCTCAGATTTAGGGTCCCACTCAGACCCAGCCAGACTTAAATTTAAGGATGAAAATCTAATACATGCAGTTTATACGTCTTTTATTTATTTGTGTGTTACTCCTTTAAATTTCTATGATCTCAATGTAGCTGAAGAGACTACGTACACAGTGGAGATTTTCCTGCTATGCTTTCTGTCATAAACGGCTCAGGTTCTTTCTTTAACCTCAATTAAAAGGTGGTGCAGAATGAAAATGTTTTTCCTCTCCAGGTAAAGGTAACAGGATAGAGACAATGAGGGAAGGAAGGGAACGAGTGCCCTCAATGCAGGTTCAATTCTGTCTATATTTTAGCAGAAAACCTTAATCTAATTTTCAGCTGTCAGCTTAGACGGATCTGCTGATTCATCCAAACGTGGCAAGTGGACAGCACCTTTGCTCCTGTTTTTAGTACAGGAGGTGCCAAGAATTATACTCCTGTCATCTCTTGTTGCTGTAGGAGTGGGAGTGGGGGAGAAAACTGATCACTTCAAGTGCATTAGGTACATTAGAAGGTTAAATTCAAATTTAATTTAAAAAATGTTAGCAATGACATGGCATTCTGAATGAAGAACCTGAAAACCACTTCAAAATCAGAAAGGGAAAGGGAGGTATGTAAGGGAAACTTCTCTTCTTTCCTAGCAATTCCATTATATTATACTTCAGTGCATTGCTAAACACCGCATTCACCTTCTACTTTAACAATAGCAAACTCAGGGGTCTTGCATGAAATAGGCTATTTCATCCAAGATGGTTTAAGCAGGCCTAAGGAGCGACAAGAGAATACAGCAAGCAGTCAGCGCTAATGACAGCATACCATTTTTATAGACTAAAGGTTGAGCAATGAATTTCAATTATAGAGTGTCAGGATGCCCAAATGCAGGTACCTGATAACAAGCCTGAAGCTCCAAGCTTTTGCAGATTGCTTCTTTAGAATTTCAATAAAGCCTTTTAGCCTTTAGCACTGATTTTTTTTTTTTTTTTATTTGAAACCAGAAGCCACTAGATGCAATCTTTTATGAGAAACTCCATCTTTGTTTCCCTTCAAGAGAAATCATTTTCAAGGTAAATGAAGCATAATTATGAAATGTGGATAGTTATGCAATTTAAAAAAAAGCAAAATCCCAAAACTTCTTGCTTTATTTGTGCCGGATTCCAGTAAGTATCTCTGTTTCATTTGCTTTTACTGGAGCATCTTTTAAAATAAGTTTTTAGTTAAAAGTAGCAACTCTTATAACAGATTTTAATTTAGAGCAAACACCATACTTCTCATTATCTATATTTAACAATCACAAATAAATAAAATTATATAAGAAGTAAAAAATTTCAGTCTTGACCTTGTAAAACTTTTGCATACTCTTCTGAAAGTTTTCAGTTGTATCAGTCCTTCCGTTTATAATATCACTCATTTTCCCCAACTTAAAAAGAATTAATTCTATATCTAAGTCTATTTAAACTTTTTTTTTTTTAAATACATAATTTAGGCTTTGTTCCTTCTTTGCTTTTACCGTGATCTTATGTCAAATAATTATTTATTGGGATTTGGTTACTATTTTTAATTATTTATCTTTCTCAATTTCTTTTTCTGCTAAGTCCTCCAAATTTATATTTGGACATAATTTCTCACATGTAATTCAATGTTTTCAATAGACCAAGCTGACGAAACTTTGAAGTTATCATATTTCTTTAAGCAAATCTTGTTCCATTAAGACATTAACATTGACTGAAACTAGAGAAGTTTATCAGAATTTCATTTCAAGGTCCTCCCCACAAAATGAATGTTTTCTATTTCAGACTATATTTAATTTTCACTATGTTTTGATGACAATCAAAAAAAATGAAATAAAAATAAAATATCCTTTAATCACCTGAGGCAATTTCTTCAAGGTTTTCCTTTGTAGACCCTTATTCCTCCCTAATCCAGTTGCAGAAGAATCTTTCTAAACAGTTTCTGAAGAAGAGTAGTCATATCATCTAATCCTGGGCATGTAATATAGGTGCATAAAATAGGAACATAAATTTCTGTTGGAGAAAGGTACTCATAATTTGCTGTCTAGGGGACATTACCTCTTCTCACTGACTATTCTGGGAGCCCATACTTTCAAAAATAGGCATTTTAGTAAAGGCAGGCAGCATGAATAATGCACACTATGTAAAATCTCAAGCATGTAGAATCACCTCTTCACCACATGGGTATGAGCAAGTAGTTTCCGAAGAGCATTATGTAAATTGTACAATATATTTATTAGAGTCTTCCCTTAAAAATAATTATTTTAAATGAGCTTAAAAGGTGAAATACCTGCCAAAGACTTCTGCTGATCCAAGTTAATTTAGAGAGGTGGGAAAAGATTTTGTGTGTCATTGTACATACTGTTCTAGTCTTCTGGAAAACTAGGCTAAATTTCTACATTTCCAGCTAATAAGGAAAATACACTTAATGAAGCACTGATGGTAAATGCAACCATAACTTCAGGTTAAGCCCGCCCGTTTCATGTACACAATAATTTTTGGCATGTAAACGAAAAGCCTCTCCATTTTGCTTTTTCCAGCAGTGGGAAACCAAGTGAATATTTCTCACCATGAGTGAACTGATGTGAAGTGTACTTAAAACTAATTTTTAAATTGCATTTGATGGAGACCCCAGCTTTGAGTTTTGTAACAGCCTTTCTGCAGGAAATCTCTCCACTAACAGGAAAATGCACTGTAATGATGTACCTGCTTTAATTCTAATTTGACAATATTAACATGTCCCAAACAGTAAAAAATTAAAATTGAGTATCAAAGGTGAAAATAACACAAGTCTCACCCACCATGATGGGATCTGAGTCACCAGAGCCCTGAAAAAGGTATTCTAGACCCATCTTGACCCAGTCCTCCCCAAAGAAACTAGAAAGCTTTTACACCTAAATGCTCAGTTTAATAAAAATGAGAAAACCAGAATATTTTAAAATGAGCTCAAACCCGAGAATTAAGAGAAAGCAAAAAGTAACCTTTCTCACCTGCTGTGTCCTTGGAGGCATGTCATCAACTCCAGCGTTGCTTGCAATTAGGACCTATGTGAACTGCAGCAAGTTTAATCCTCTCTGTTCCATAGGAGGCGCTTTCCATCCCCTTTAAGGTCCAACCAGCAGTTTACTTCATCCCCTCTACAGAAGCTGCTCCTTGTCATCATCCTTTTTCCACAGATCACAGTCCTTCCATCCCTCCAGCGATGTCTGTTGCACCCTATCATCGAAAGGCAAGAAATTGTGAAGAAAAGCTGAAAATAAAATAAAATAAAATAAATTGCACATGCTTTTTGACAATTTTATAAAACTCAGCAAAGCATTGACAGAACTGAGATAAAATGGCTTACACACTTGATAAAGAAATTAATTCAAATTAAGTCTAAGCTGTCCTATAGACTGCATATCAGGAATTGTAATTTGGAACAAGTTGGAATCACTTTATTAGAGTGATATGCTATGATGAGAAATTCCAGATAAAAGATAGATTTAATAATAGAAAATGTAGTTACCCTGAAATGATGTAATTAGTGAAGGAACGTGGCGAGTTTGTACATTATATGAGGCATCTGACTTCCTTCCCATTTGCGCTTAAGGTCAACGATCTCAATTAATTAAATTGGTAGAAAAATTGATATCCTAACCAACATCTTATTTTGATCACTTGGAGTCTAAATTTACCCACTAAAATACATATGATATCCATATAAATGAAGAATAGTGTAATGTTGTCTTTGTGCTTACTTTTTTGAATGAACGATCAGTACAATAGTTAATTCCCCTTGCATTTAATGAGATGCACTTAAACACTAAAATAATACCTCAGATTCTTCATGTATCTGAGAGTGGGTAATATGGGTTACCTGTCTTTGGCTCATCCTGTGGTATGGCTCTGCAGGTGAGATTCAGATCACGTTCTGTCTTTTAGTATAGAATTGAAATGAGAAATTAAAAGGTCCCGCTTGTTACCTCCCACATCTGTCGCTGCCTGACCATGTGGGTGACAGGTTGGAAGGCAAAGTGTTTGATCCTTTCCAATATTATACCTATTATTTAATAGGTAAAAAATCATTACTCCTTACCTTGAGATCTAGGGGAAAAAAAGTTCATATTCCAGGGTTCAGATCCACATCCAGACTCTTCCTCTAGTCCCGCAAGTGTAACTCATAAATAACTCTACTCATTGCTTCCTTGGCAAATTCTGCATGAGCTGTTTCCGAATAATCCCACAGTCATCCGCAAACATTCTCAAGTCATGTTGCTGGAACTTTACTGATGACAGGGGTCTGCACAAGCATAAGGGAGGGCACAAAATAGTTCTGTAAGTGGAACTTCATTAGCCATTACATTCATAAGATGAGTCAGAAGAGAACTCTTGGTCCGTCTACCAGAGCTGTCTGGCTTCTGCAGGATTAATAGCAGCAAAATACAATTGTTTAGCTTCATGACAAATGAAGGCAAATAGAACTGAATTCACCCGGGGAACTGATCTGCTACAGAATCATTCCTTACAGTAGGACTGTGCTTTAAGTTGTCACATCAAGCCATCAATACAACTCCTCTTTATCACAAAGAGCCTCCCATATTGACAATACTTATCTTCTGCTTGCAAGCATTGATCTTGCTTAATCAATATTTATCTTGCATAGTCCAGGAGGAAGTCTTTGTGCTTATTCACACAATGCATTTTATTTTATTTATTTCATTAGAAAAAGTAGTATTCTTATGTGAAAAATGTTCTACATGGTTATTAATTAAAATCCAATACTTCTTGAGTAACTTAAACTTCAAATATTTCCTTCACTGTATTACAAAGGCAGCAGGTTCTAATTGTTCATAAAAACATGTATATAGCTATAAATTCAGATTATTAGATGAATACATACATGGCAAGAGACCCTGCCAAATCTCTGATTTAAAAGCAAGAAATAAATGTCCATTTCAATGATTTATTTACAGTGATAAACTTTTAAACTAGAAACCTGAATATCTACAATTATGATAAGAACCCTAGTGGAATAATTAACTCTTTGCATAGGATATTGCACATTTTAAATATAAGCCAATTTGACCAATAAAATTATGAAAAACAATATGTCAGTTTAACAAAGCAGGCTCATAGGACTGTAATCTCAAAATATTAGTGAATTAAACAGCCAGTTACTGTGATTTCTCTGCCCATGTGAGCAGCAAAACTGAACATCTGACTGCTCCAGAATAGAAAGTAAAATCAAACATGAAGTCTACCATGGTCTGACCGGTACCTCATTAGAAACAATGAATAGCTATAATCTGCATTTTTTATTGTCAAGTGTCATATACATCTAAAACCAGTAGAAACTCCATGACCCTCTCCATCAGTTTTCATTTTGCTACAGGTACAGCAGTCGGTAAGAGTCTACACTGCTTTATCGTAGGGTATGGATCTCTTTATTGTTCTGTCTGTGCAGATATTCAGCTGTGGATTTTCCTCCCTCCTCTCTTTCCCAAGCCCTCAAGCAGATTAATTGTTCTAACTATATTTTCCACAATACCTTGCTTTTTGGGCACCCCCATTATTGTTAACTCTGACTAAATCCATGTTCTCAGTAACAAAATATGCAGGAAAACAATACTAACATCATAATCCACCACGCCAAACACCAGGGACACTAGTTGCCCTGTGAACAGAGGATGCTAGAGGATATTGCAGTCCAGTATCAATGTAGAGCAGCACTGAAGAATTCTCAGTGCTGGCTGATGTAATATTCATAAAATCTTTGTCTTTTCACTTAGTTCAGGCCTCCTGAGAACAAGTATCCCCATTGACCTCAATAATCATACAAGTAAACTGATTCAACAAATGTCCCTTGAATGAGAAATGAGTTTGTAGTTACCCATTTCTCCACTGAAAATACCTGCTGTATAAAGAAAGGTAGCACAAAGAGCTGTTGCCATTTGGCTCTTCGGGATATTTCCATAAAGTAACCAAAGACTGTTCTTTCAACATTTTAATTCAGATATGCTGAAAAAGTTTGCCAAATCATTATGTTGTCACTAAAGTGAAACCTTCATTTTCAAGTGCTGTAAATACTAATAAGAGAAGGATGCAAAATGTGCTTAAATTCAGTATGACACTTCCTGTCTGAGAAACTGCACCCCATAGCTTTCCACACACCATAGTGAAAAACTAAGGAAGGAGCTGGTTCTTCAATCCATGAAGAATGGTATAAAACTGCTTCCGTACTGTTAGAAGACAAATACATATTAATAAAACCTGATTTAATTCTGCCTGAAACTAGGTGTGATATAGTTACCTTGCAGATGTTTGCAAAAATTAAATAATGTCATAGGAAAACATTCCCACTTTGTCACAGGAAGACTTGTTCAAAATTCTCAGCTGGATTTTGTTTAGGGTTTTGAATGACAGAATATGTTATTTTCTCATTACATCATGAACAAGTAGACGCTTTCTTGCCCAAAGAAGGAACTGTCCCATTACCTCAGCTGCAGTGGTATTTCAGTCTCTTCCTTGCTTCATTCTGCGTGAACCTTTCTCATGTCTCGTGAGAACTTATTTGTGAAATACAAAAATGACATTTATGAAAAAAACTTGACTAAGCAGTAAATAGATTTGAAGATCATAATATTTAAAAGAGCACACTCAGGTTATTTGTTAATTGTACACTTGCCCCTACGCAGTCCAAGAGATTATGAAATTTATTTCAACAGGAATCCAGAATAGCTTGATTTCTTTTTTTTAAACAGATTTCTGTAATAATAATAATAACAATAAAATAATAAGAATAATTCCATCAATTATGGAAAACTTAAGCTGACCTTGTGTTCAAGTCAGACAGGCTACTTGCAAAATGTGTCCTGTAACATTGGGGGATATAACTTTTAAATAAATAAAATAAATAAAATAAATAAAGCTAGGTTCCCATTTCATCCCTCCTTTCTCTAAAAGTCATTTTGAATTCTGCGGTCAAGAGAGACATGTAGTGCTGGGAACAAAATCAGAATTCATAGAATTAAGAAAAAAAATAAAAGAGGCTGGATAGGACCTCAAGACGCATACTGATCCTGTTCTATGCCCCCAAATAAACCACAATTATGTCATTCCCAGTAGGTACTTGTCAACTCCGCTCTAAACTGTTCCTAAATTTGGAGACTCTATAACCTCCCCAGGCATTCTATTCCACCGATAGCCTACCCAGCCGTTACGGTATTTTTTCTCATTATGTCTAACCTAAACTATGCTTGTTAATACCATTATTCTTATCCTCTCCATGGTGGACATGGTGGAGTAACATATACCTACTCTTTTAAAATAACAGATTTTGAATAATAAAACATAAACTGGTCTGATTTTAGTGTTCTTTCCTTTAGGCTAAACAACCTTAATTCATTTATTTTTTTATTCAAAAGATATGCTCTGACATCTTTTGAAGCTGTCTTACCGGCTTTCTTCAAATGGGCCACAAGTATGTGTCCTTCTTGAAGTGCTATGCCCCAGACAGGACACAGTACTTCAGTTTGGTCTCACTAATGCTGACCAAATTTGAAATGTTACTTCCCATCTTACTCTGAGTCCACATAACTACGTGAATTTATAGCTCAGTGAAGCTGAGACAGGAAATAAACAGTTGAAATGACTGTTCTGCAGTTACAGACTTACCTGCTATTTTGCTGAGATGTATCTCTTTGATTCCAAAGATCAAAATGTATTTTCTTTTTCTCAGATCTAGAACTGTTTAGAATTTGTTGGAAAATGGCTTTTTCTCACCTTGACAGAAAATGTGAATGACACTTTTTTCTTTTTCTTAATTCTTCTCAAAAAGGATATGAAAACGCTTGGATGAATAAATTTCGTTTATAACCTCTTAGATCCTTATGAAATGCCCTTTTAACAAAAACATAATTATACATTTATATAAAACACTGACTTTGCCCTCAAATATAAAATTAGTACTTTTTTATTCCTAATAATTTATAAAGATAATCACTGGAATTGTTACAAATATATTAAAAGTAATTTTGCACAGCCTGCTGTCCACAGAAGGAATACAAAATATGTTGCATTTTAAACCTATGCTATGAATTTCAAAAGCTATTAAAATAGCTTGAATAGATGTTCAAATAACAAAAGTACATTAATAAAAATAATTCTTTTCATCCATTTCCTAGGTAATTTATGCCCATAGTCTTTTAGGGCTTGAGTATTATTCAAAAGTGTATAGAAACAAAGAACGTGTTCCAGGAATCATTACAGTGACTTGAATATACTTTATGCCATGTTAATTGACTTCACACATCATCTGGATATAAACTCAGAGTAGACTAGACAGGAAATATAAATATAGTTGAAGTAACATTAATTATTCTAGAGTTACGTACTTGATATTTTCCTGTAAAATATCTATTTCATTACAGAAGTCAAAGTTCTTCTCTAAAAGAACACCACTATGAGGTCTAGAGCTGATCCAAAATGCTTATCCCTGCTGCAGATAAATACAACCAATAATCCTCATTTTTTAACCTCTCTTTCTGCTCAAAAAAAAAAGAAATTTAAAAAAAAAGGTATGACATACTTGTGAAAAATCAGAATATGAATCTTATCTGGAGTGTTGTAAGAGCAGTTCAGATGCCTTTTTCCAGGCTAATGGTATACATTGCTTATGATGCTCTCAGATGTTCCCACTGGTGAGCAGGGATAGTGACATAGTGAAAATATGCTTTCTACCAGCTCAGAGCACAGGAGAGGACAGGCATCTCCCGTGAGTCACAAGCTATGGCCGAGCCAACAGAGAGCATCGTTTCTGCAGTGAGTTACTTGTAGAGCAGTACAGAATGATAATACAGTAACAGTAATAAGTATGTAGTAACGGTACATATAGTACAGTATGCATTACTGCACAATATGTTAACACATAATAATTTAACTTCTTTCACAATGCCACTAATGTTACAGACTTCTACTAGTAAGTGGTGTGTTACTGGTAAGTAGGAAGCACACCACAGCTTCAAGTCCTCATTTTGCATGTTACAATCAAGAATGAAAATTTTGGTTAGAAACCACATTGAGGTTTCCCGCTACTCTTTTTTTTCAGCTCACAGTATATGCAACTCTTCTCATGTGACATCTGACAGAAAAATAAACACTAATGTATGTACGGTGCAGGTATTTTCATTTCTAACTTTTCTGAGAACTAGGCTATACCAACATTGAAAGACTTTGGATACACTTTGAAGCCCAGAAACATTAAACGAGAGTCATGCCATATGTCTCAAAATGTCTCATTTTGGACCAAAACTCAGCTCTGTGCAAAACACATTTAACAGTTTTTGGGGACAGACCTGTGAGTTGCCTAATTTTTCTCTAAGTTGTCTTCAGCGAACAGAGCATGACAGCAGTGACTATTCCACAGCACGCAGCCGTGTCGAGGCCCATCCATTCCCAACCACAGACCCTTTACCAAGCCCCTCATTCAATTTGTGTCTACCCTTCCTCAGGTTAGAGGAGGGGCTGCGGAGCTAGTACGTTTTGTTAACAAATGCGTTTAGTCCACCATGTGGAGAGACGTGTTTTCTCCCTTTTCACGTGTATGTGTGGGAAAAATTGCACACAATGACATTTGTGTATTTTCATATCTTTATCTAGAATAGATACTGCCATATTTTTTAGACATGACATCCTGGGGTAAATCAGAAGTAACTTAATCCTGCCCATTCCCTCTGCTCTCATAAACTGACCCATGTGAACGCAAACTCCCCCAACATGAAACGATAAAACAGCTGAGTCCGTCACAATATATTGGAGATGCTGACAATTGAGAATACTGTCACTAGAAATGTTGCCTCAAATGTACACTGAAAGTCGTCATAGGTAATGGATTTCTCCAAATTTTGCAGCAGATATTACATTACCCTTGAGGGGTTGACCTGTGGCACTAGAAGATGATAGACATTCGATTTTAGTGTTGCTGCTTTTAATCAAAGGTTGTCACTCACACCATATTATTTCAACCAAAATTAAACAGAGGCTTGCCCTTGTCAGCAAATGCTCTCTGGTAATGGACAAGTGTTTCATATGTTGCTTTATTTGCATTTAAGTCCAAGGTTTCATAAAAATACTCTGGGGTTTTAGGATTTTTACTAACATTCAGTTATCACTTCCGAAGTGCACCATATCCTAATGGAAGAATTTATGAAGTTAATACACTGCTGAAATTAAACAAAAAGGTTTTCTTTGTTTCTATAAGCTTAGAGTGAGAAAGAAATATTAAAAAAAAAGTCAGATAAAAATGAGCTTTATGAAAGTTCATAGAAGGTGAAAACAATTCAAAACAATCCTTTTTTGGGGGTTGTTTTTTTTTTAAAGGAAAAAAATCATTTAAAGTTAAATTAATTTGGGATGCAATATTCTACTTGAGGTTCATGCACATATATACACGAAATGCACTATTTCACTCGATGGGCTCAAAAAGCCTTTACTCTAGACACTGACCCCTAGTCACAAATAGTGAGTTCCCAGACAACTGCTTTGCAAGTCAAGAGCACGCCAAGGCTGCGTGCTCCTGAGCGAAGTCCGCATGGGCCAGCCACTTGAGGATTCCTGACAAAGTCCTGTTTACTTTCTACTTTCTTGAGAGGGTCTTACTGAAACACTAATTCAGTTTAGGTGTATGCCTATGACAATTAATAAACATACACCTCAAAAAATACAAGGGTACAACAGACTTTTTAATGAGAAGGGCGAGGTAAACACCACTATATCCAAGTAAAAAATAACATCTTAAACCAAAGCTTATTTCACTTGTTTCTTCTATTCAGTGTTAGACAGTTTATGTGCAAACTAAATAATACAAGCCTTCCAATGGTCTCATTAATTTTTGATTAGTTATACCATGATAAAGTGATCTGTATTTTAAATAATGCACAACAAAGTCTACCCTTTGTTCTAAAACTGCTTCAGCTCTTCAGGTATCTGAAATTTTCCAGCTCAAATGTATTAATTAAAATGTTTTTCCTATTATATTAACATCTGTTTCCAATTAAGTGATCACCATTTTAAAAGTCAACAACAAAAATCATGTTTTTGCTATGGCAAGAATAAAATAGCCCACTGTACGACTATTAAAAAAAAGAAGTGCTCACACTGCAATAATCTGAAAGGCTGAATTAGGCTGTAGACTGTAGTTATTAAAGGAAGTCATGCAGAAACATGCCCTTTAGCATGATACTTATTCTAAATTATATTACTCTTTTAAGTGCTTATTTTACCATGTGAATCTTTAAATTAAAAATGAGGCAGTTTCAGGTATATCCTGGCATGGCTTGTTTTCATCTTGTTAACCTGTAACCTTTTATCAAAAAAGATCAGCCAAGTTCACTACCTACCTATGCAAAACAGTTGTTCTGTTTGAAATCCGCCACCTCTGCTCTTACTTATTTTTCCTTCTTTCCTCTAAGCCTCAGGTTGTTTCCTGCACATTTAGAAATCTATGCAGTGTAGCCCCAAGAGATCAAGATGGATGGGAGAACAATGTGAGCTGGTCTGGGCTATGGTGTGCTGTAGCTAAGCCTGACCAAGGGCTATATGTAGTTATTCTGCTTCAGCTGCTTCACGGCTGTAGCAATGCAGGACTTTTTTGGTTTAGTTTTAAAGGTTCGGTTTTTGCCGAACAAGTAGAAGCTGCATCAAGGTCAGAGTGATTATTATTATTATATTAAGCATCAATTTGGAAATTAATATAGTTAGGAATATAGAAAAAACGCAACAAGATTGTGGAGCAAACATACTCAGGGACATATCTGTGCAAATTTCACTTAATATATTTGAATATTGGTCCAGATTTACCCCATGAAATGGGAGACTGAAACACTTCTACCACCTCCAGGTAAATGACTTCCTGGGAGTATCTAACTTTTCTGAACACTGAGTAAGCAGAAAGCAAGCAAACTGTTTAAGTGTAGTAGTAACCTAAAAGACTGCACCAATTTGGGTGCTTAAATACAGGCATGCAGGTGTGAGTTGGCCTATGTACACATTTACTTCTGCTCTGAAGAGCAAAGTAGGTGGGAAAAGTGTAGAATGACTAGAGGCTTAGTTCAACTGACCGTTTCAGTCAGAACAAGAGTCTTCAAGTATGTGGGCTGGAAATAATTTACCACTATGAAGAAATGCAAGAAGAAAATGCAGGGACAAATTGTGCTGGATATATTCTGTGGGTACTTGCAGCGTGGAGAATGCCTTTCTGCTTTGAACGATACCCAAGTGTGAATCCAGTCCTACCTTACCATCCTTGGCACAACATTGTTATGGATCAATACTACTCCTTCCTATGTCCCTGGCCCCTCAGGCATGCTGTTTGGAGCAGGAACCATGCCATCTCACGGTTTTTATTTGCAAAGCATTTATCACAGTAGGGCTCTGTCTCCGATTTGAGCCCCTGGTACTACTGCAATCCAAACATGAAATAAGAACAACATAACCACAGGAAGAAGCAGGGGAGTTAAATGAAGTGAAGACTTAATACATGCCACATTTTAGCAATCCCCCTTAACTACACAGTTCAGGAGAGGTCATTTCATCTATAGTGGTTTGATTATTGGGTTGTAACAGACAAAGCTTTAGTTTACCCTCCGGGATAAAAAAGTAGGTCAGCTTTTCATTAACAAAAAAAAAAGTAGTTATTTAAAAATTGTTATGATATGTTAGACCATTAATAGCAAGATCATAAGCACAGTTAAGTAGGTAAGAAATAAGTTACTATGAGGAAGTAGGCCAGTAAAATATCATGAATTGATTTAACTTATCTCTAATTAATGGAAATTCTGGATCTGTTTTATTCACGTTATACAATTTATGATTTCCTCTTGACTATTTGTTTTTCCTCAGTCCCTAAACTTTGAAGTTGCACATCTTTTGCAGCCTGGTACATTACCAACTAAGATAACTGCCATTTGTTATAAACTCAAGTAATAAGTTCATTCTTACCCTTTTGATGGCCTTATGTTGAAATCTATTATGTCCTTCCTACATCAGGATTTTATTATAAATCCAAACATAGCTTCCTCTTTATCTTTTTTTTTTTTTTTTTCAACTTAGACTATTGGCCAGAAGCAAAGCTGCTGCTTCTCTTATTGCTACACATCAGTAAATCTTCTCCTGCTGCCTAAAGAACTAAAATACAACCAGAAACTGTCTTGCTACTTTAGTATACGAAATTCTTAGTGGCTGCTTTGCACTTACATTCTGTTGCAACCAACCATCCTTTACTTGGAAGTAGAAGAAATTTGGTTTTTCGCTTATGAAGAAATTTATAACAATTTAACTGTAATTTCCTGCAAACCCAAATCACCTGTTGTACCATCATTAGGACTAAATCTTTCTGCTTTATATACAGCATTTTACTATGCATGTCAGATAGAGAAAATACGATAATATGTAATTAATGCTGTCCTGCAACCTTCTCTTTTACAAAAAATCTCTTGGAACTCCTGTGAAGCAGTTAAAATTAGTTACTGACAAATAAGCATAACTACAGACTGAAGAAGTCCAGCTCATACAGTCACAGTGAGAAAAGACTAAAAAAATACTGCTGTAATTCTTGCAAGAGGAATCTCCAACCCAGCTACTTCAGTTTTCGCATTACTTGTATTTTTATATATGAGCCAAAGGGGGTGTTAATTATAAATGAGGAAAATAAAGTGCCACAACCAGATCTGCATTATCATGCAAAAAGTGTAAAAAACTGAAATACTCAAGCCTAGAAGTTATATGCCTATGATGCATCATGTCTACAAGTTAACCGAAAGGAGGAAGGAAACCCTTTTAGAGCTGTGCATGGTTGGCTTGGTTTTTTCTCTGAAAGTAGAAGTAAAAGTTGAATTTAAATATTTACTCTTGATTTTTTATGTTATTGAAAATTATTTGCGATATATTTTTCTCTCTCATATGCCTTGGTGACTTGCTGGATTGAGATAGAGACAGGGAAAATAAATTTCATTAAAACGTTTGCAAGTCTAGTCCCAGTTTCTTTTCAATTAATGGGAGGAATGTATTTTCCTAAATTCCATAGATGGAATATATATGCCCTACTAACATAATGTTGCACACAATAGCTTGATAAATCTGTAGAGGTCTAAGAATACGGAATAAGAATGAAATATCACTAAAAATATTATTGAAACACTGAAATAGCATAGACAAGCAGACTTTTTAATGAAATATTTGAAAGTGTACAATCCTATTGCTTTCTCAGACCAGGCAAAAGAATTAGAGCAATTAGAGCTATACTAAGTTTGGTAGACAAAAAAAACCCCAAACTTGGTATTTGCTTCTTTCAGCACAAGGCGGCCAGACAGATATCTTAACTTTTCAATCAAATTAAAAAAATGTCACCAGCAAATTTCAAACATTGAGAAAATATAGTTTGAATTAAGCTTCAGTACAAAAGCTTGAGCATGATAGAAATACAATTGTGCAAATGATACTTCTGTAATAATATGGGAGGCATTTGTCATTTCAATGCAACCCATAAATAATGAAAACAGTAATGGATAATAGGAATTAATTGGTGGTCAGAAGGTTTAAGGACAAATATCATAATATATCTGAAAAAAAGAATTATTAATCACTCAGTGATTGTTCCTTCTTTCCCTTAAAAACATTTAAAGTACATACCTATTGCATGATGTAGAATTCAGAAGGACTATCTAGAAGTATCATTTACATGATAGGCTTCATAGATCTAACAATAATCATAGGATTTCAATATAGCATGTGCAAGAGTCTCTTGTTGCAGTCATTACAGGAATTTCACCCTGGTAGTGTTTCAGTAAATTGCACTAATCTCAGTAATTTTAATCAGTGCAGGCTATCAAAGAGGACAGGGTTGGGGTAGGGATCATGAGTTTCCAATTGCCTCATTAGACTTAGTCAAGGCTTATTTAAGGCAAGTATCTGAAAGAAATCATGTGTGCAGATTTATAAAAGGAACAGATCCTTGTTTAAACAACAACGAAAACAGGTTAACTCTTTTAAGTGGACTGTTATTCTCTCCATCTGTCCTGAACATGCAATGTGCCTCCTCTATCAGTATCAGCCCTTAGGCCCACAAGCTACCATTTGAAATATTTCCGTTCACACTGGATTATTAGCAGCGTTGCCTCTTGGACCTCTACGATACATTAGCTCTATCTGTAGTAATTCTACGTCTCATTGGCAGATACAGACCCTCATTAAATAAATAAGGGAATACATATAAAAGAAATTTTTACTACTCTTCTCCCTCTTCTATCTATACAAATGATACACCGAAGTGCTAACTTATCAAGTGGTGTGATTAACAAAAGGTGTCATCATGAAAAAGTAGCAACATTAGCAAATATAAAGCCTTTTTCCTTTTCTTCAGTCTGTACATTTCTGTCACACTTCATCCAAAGCAAAGTCACTTACCTGTTGTTTCAGAAATTGCTGGACTTTGCAAAGGAAAATTTCCATCCTTTCTCACTTCCTTATTTTCTGTTTTTTTTCACAACAGCTTTTATGTTACCGTCGCTACAGTGTTGGCCGAGTCAGTTTAGGAAAGACAACTCCACATCTGAAAGAAGAAAATAAGAGCCATCACATCCACCCAATGGAAGGGATCTCTGCTGCAGTCTTTATAGGAACCTCTGGATAACGTCATTTTCACACTCTGACTCATTCTACGCTCTTCATTTTCGTCTGATGTCTGCTGCCCCAGAGGAGTCATGGGGCAATGAGGTTTCCAAGTGGGCTCTACTTCCTTTCCATATAGGACTGCCCACTGCAATTTCTCCACTTTGGTGAAAATGAAGACCCTTCTCTTCCAAACCAATAGAGCATAGACATTTCCCTCTAACTGCTCAACACAGCAAAGCTTTTAAACAAATACTTAACTTGAAACTCAGGAGCAAGTCCAGCAAGACACGTAACCATGTGGCTAGTTTCCCCTATTTTCAGTTACAGCTCATACACCAGTAAAGCAAATGCTTAACATACATATATGTATGAAATACTTTATGGATAGCAACAAATACAAATAACACATTTAAAACTGAATATATAAGGTAAAGCTTCTTTAAGTCAAAGAACTTAAGTAATCTCAGTAACTAAAACTCATATTCAAAAACTTTGGACCCTGCTGCTGATGTCCGCAATCTTTAGGAACCTGAAAATTTGCTAAATGAGCAATGCAACACCAAAAACCAAAGTCAATCCATCAAGAAACATGAGTAAAGCTATTGTCTTGCATGACCTCATTGCCCCAGAAACTGAGAGTCAGAGAAAAAAAATCTTCATTTAAACAAGCTTTAAGATCAACTAACATTGGGTAACTCCCCTGGAAGAATATGATGAGTCACTTCAGTTCTTTAGACAGACCCCAGTAGATGGCATCAGCTGGCCAGTAAAGTCATACATGCATCTTTTCGTGTAGTACAAAACTACAGCATGAAGAGGCACTTACTAACAAATAAGATAATTTTTACTCCCATAAGAAAAAAGCTAGCTACTGGAGGACAACTGCAGGCATCCATTAGTTTGGTTCTTTTGAGAAAAAGAGATAGATCATTGCTGCAGAAAAGCCATGTCCTACACACAAGATCTTGTTTTTACCTATGAAGATTTTAAAGTATGAGAACACTCACTTTATTGCAAGTGAGGATATTTCTCCCAGATATGGGATGCATCCCAGATATTATATCCCGTATCTGGCACAAATGGGATCCTGATTCATGAATCTAGGTGTTACTATAATACAAATAATGTTACTTATTAGTAGTACCTTTGATGGAGTACCTGAAGATGGAGTTCAAAGAAACTATATAGAGAACAAGTCCAGATCATTAAAAGTTACTATATTTACCTCTCATAGTTGGAATATAAAAGTGCTTATGATTACTATTTGATTTTAGATGAAAAAATGATACAAAATAAAATGAACCAGGAGCTGATCCTCCATAGCTAATAAGAGGTCTGGCTTTTACACCTATGCAACAAGTGAAAGCGACAAAAGTAGATGCTCTATTGTATGTTGTTTAATGAATAGAGTTTTCTCTCTCATACTAGTTCTCAAAACTTGTTGTGGAGTTTTTCTCTTGAACTTTGCATGAGTTAAAATACTTCTAGCACCGAATAATTTATCATGCTACTCGAATTTGCTAATCATTCTTGTAATTAACTCCCCAGATCCTACTTGTAAACCCATTGTTACCATCTATAGAATGATAAACCTAGAAACCTGCTTTTCTGTGATTTAACAATCTCTTGATTAAATTCTATTTACAACTGCAGCAAATAATGAAAAGGTACCTAAAGGTAGCTTTCAATTTTCTCACTTCTTTATTCATTTCCTCAAAAAAACAGAGGCTTTACAATGAAAAGTCAAAGTCAGCTATAGTGAATGAGTAACCAAATGCTGTTGTTCACAGTATATATCTATGCAACTTTTATTAATGACTTATGCTTTTCACTTTAAAGAGTGTGATTTAGTCATTCACTTAAGAATGAGCTTAGTATTAGCCACATGAGTGATGCTGCTAATGTGTTTATAATTAGACAGATTTCATATACTTTATTGGACCTGAAACAGCATTCGTGCCACTGATCCAGAAGCAGGCACAACTGAACCTCTAAGGCTATGTCACAAATTTGGTGATGTGCTTGATAGGAGGATTTTAAGCCTCTGACAGGGAGTGAAGTCAGGCTGGGCCTTACTCTCCTGCACTAACAAGAGCATCTTCCACTGTTACTGAGCTGTTTCCTTCAATTCCCTTTTCCTCCCAGAATGAAGGAGCATTCCCCCACCCCAAACATTGTGCACACCAGAGCCTGGGCAATAATGCTGCTTGGCAGAAGAATTAAACCAGCACTCGTCCCTCAGTTGCCCTGTTAGGGACGAGGAGAGGAAGTCCAACGTGGCAGCTCTGCACACTTACCACCTCTGCAGCCATGGGACACTCTTTCTCAAAGTGGTGCTCGGCTGGACACCCTTCTTGCCACAGCAGCTGCTACAGGGACCAGATATTAACCCTCCTCCAAATTAAATGAAAATTTGAGGATTCCAGAAACACCCTCCGCTCTACACACCTGCCGATGTACCAGGCAATGGCCCGGTACTCCTCCCCATTCCCTCATGTAATAGTAACTTTGGGGGCCCAAAGCAGATGGTGGTAAAGCAAAAGAAGAAAGCTGGATGAAACAAGCTGCCTGGTGTTTAATCCCATTTTCTGAAGATATTTTTTAACTCACCAGTGCATTCAGTATTCCCTCCCAGGTGTCTGTTGAGTGGGTCTAAGTTTCAAAGTTTTTATTTCACAATATAAGCGATGAATAAAAATGTGCCAGATACAATGAATGCTGAGATGCATCTGCTTTTGGTCCATGTATCTGGCTCCAATTGACTTCTTATTTTAGTACATCATCATGCTATGCAAACTTTCCTTTATAGCTGAACTCAATGATATCATAACATTGAAGGAAATGAGATATTCTGAATCAACAGTATTAACTTCTATTTTTAGAACTAGCTGAACATGTGGTTCGCTTATCACTATTTGAAAACATTTTTTCTTTTGTTGATTTATTTCATGTATGGTAAAGCAAAACTATCAGATTTAGTATTCCCACTTATTGAGTATTGTGCACTTTTTAAGCTGCTTACATTCAAAGATTTCATAGCACCTTACAGATAAACATGAATATTTTCTTTTCCCTCTTGCAAAATGATCTACACTGCTCGCTGCTGCTCCAATTGTGATATAATAAATGAATATTTTTAGAACTATTTTTATGTTATTTGCTGTTATAATAAACTCCATCTCTTAATTTTAATCAAATCATTTTGAACGCAGTCTAGTAGATGACTGGCTATTTTGGTTTACTTTGCTCGAGACAAGCTGAGATACTTTAGTAATAGGAAGGGAGGGGTTTTATTTCACTATCTGTTAAGGAAAGGATTAAGCAAATTAGCTCATGAAATAGGAAAAGCACTGGAAGAACTAGATGCGGACGTCTTCCATTCATGCCATGCTTTCACTTAAAAAAATAAGTCAGCCCACAGGCTGTTAGAAGTATAAAGGGATATGGCTGACAGCTAGTCCAGATGTTGGTGGTCAAAAGCTTTGCATCAAACACATCTTTCAAATAGGTTTTTATGACAGCGTCTCGTACACTTTCAGGGATGCGTTTGTGAAGTGTTTTCTGTGTGGTGTATGGTACATAGGTACAAAGGGATTTCAATGTATTCTGACACTCAGTTTTTGCATGTCTACTGCCGTGGGCATAATGTAATCGTCTTAAAGGTAACCTTTGTGCGGGCAGCTGTTACAGGACATTTTGATAGATATTTCCCTTCCTTGGGTATTTATTTGAAACAGATTGTTTTCTAGCATATGGTCTCAGTCTCATGGGTGGAGAGAAGGAGCAGAAGATTGTGAAAGAGGGAGTGTATCTACCTTTACTCACAAGTGGCAACTGAAATATTATGTCTTTTCTCCAGGTGTTTCTTAATGAGGTGGGCATGTCTACCCTCACTTCACTAGCTTTCTCAGACAATGGAAAACCATTTATAAGTTCTAAATAGTATCATTCACATTTTGTATCTTGTCTGATTTCCTCAGACCACCAATTACAAGAATACTGTAGCGCAAAATAGTAGCCATATACAAGTCCTTTTCTTTCATAGCTAAAAAAAATATTAAAAAGGACACTATTCCATTTGAACCTACCTCTGAACTGTCAAATTATGTTCTGTTGTGTACAAGCACTACTCATGGTGAAGCTGTTTTGCAGATATAAGTAATTGCTTCTTGTAAATTACTGTCATTCAGTTCCAGAGAACTCATTTTAGTTTCTCTGATCACTCTCCATTTTTCTATTTCTCCTCATTGGCTTGTTCAGATAATACATTATAACAGTCATTAAAGGATAAGAACAAGAGATTACAGTAAAAAAAAAAATAAGTCATCGTCTTCCGATTTGATTGCCAAAATTGGTAAATATCTGGTTAAAGATAAGAGAAATGCTGATCCACAAGTGTTTTAGTGTCAGGCACTCAACTTGAACTTTAAGAATGATAGATTCTTCATTTTCCCTCCACTTTCAGATACACTTTAAATACACACGAACACAGAAGCAGAAACAGGTTTTCTGTTATGGAGTACTTCACTGAATTGTTTTGAAGTACAGAGGAGAGGTTGCCCATAGCCAGCTAAAAATTGAACTTACATCATGTGCTTCTACTCTTACAAAACAGCAAAAAATTACAGGTAGTCTTCTCATTCCAAAAGGTTGAAATAGGAAGAGTTGCTTCTGATCAAGCCTAATCATCATGTAGGAACATTTAATTTAAAAAGTAATTATGGTACAGGAAAAGAAATTACCGTGATCATTACTGTGGTGTTCTTCAATAAAGAAATTAGGCATATATTTTTATTGACTGGTTTATATTAAGCATTATTGTGCAAGAGCTTTTATTACTATTGGAAAAAATAACTCACCTCCTGTTACTTCATATTCATTTGTGCTTTAGATGTACACAGAATTTCTCACCTCTTCACAACCTCAGCATGCTCTGTGAATCTACAGTACGTCTCAGGTATATCTGACTGTGTGAGGGCTCTGTTCCAGTGCAAAGTCAGAATGTTAATTTAAACCACAAATGGACCAAAATGCTACAAAACTTATCCAAGCTGTGATTTACCTTGTGCAACTTGTTCAGAAGGATGAGTTTCTCAGACAGGCAAGTTTGAGCCTGAGCAATGCAGACGGAGTGACATAGGAGAGTATTCAGGCTCCGCAGTGGTTTACAGGGACTGTGCTAGGCTGGTTTCCAGGCAGAAGAAATCCATCCTTTCTCAATCTGCACATATGTCTGTTTCTATGCTTAATCCTATGTAAAAATTGGGGTTGAACTCTGGACCGTTATCTAATGCTAGACAGTATTGAGGCTGAAAATGGAAGTACATTTACTGCCAAATTCAGGCAGCTGCTATCCTTGTATCAAAAGTCTAATATTTATAATCAAAACCTTGGATTTTAATTTTTTCACAACTATTCAACTTTGAACATTTAGGATGAAACGTCTTACACTGTCCTCAGTGTTTGACTTGAGTGTTTTATGTAATTATATACCAAGCAGCACATGATTTGTCAGCTGTATCATTCCTTTAAATAGTTACCTAGAATCAATTTATATTTAAATCTCTTTCTTTCCATATCCATAAGAATTTCTGCTAAATTTCTTTCAGAAGTTGACAAAACATTCTATGTAATTGAAGTTAAAGTCTCCATTTATTTCTAATTTTAGACGGAGGTTTTAGTGATCCATATTTGAAACATTTATATGTAATGAATATGTCAGATTTTTAGTAGGCTGTACTATATTATTTGCTTTCAGGCAAACACAAAAGTCTAAAGCATTTCTGCCTTGTAAGCCTTCATTTACATTTAAAGACTAATTTTAAGATAATAGGATTTTGAGGACAGAATTTAGCCATGGACTAGCTGTTTGCCAAGAACTGTTCCGTCTCCTAAACAGGCAAGGCTGCTGCTTCTTGGTAAGAATTTTATTTAATTCTGTATAGATGACTACAACAGAGTCACAATGTGAACATTAAAGGTCACACTGAAATTTAGTAAAGATGAGAAATGCAATAGTAAATAGAAACATGCACTGCCTATGAAATTAAGGTGATAGGACTGAGTTAATAAACTACTTGATTCAATGTTGAAAGACTGTCTTTCTATGGAAAGAATCTCTTTTATTGGCAGTTTAGCAGTTTCTCAGCATCTTTTGCATTTCTATGCTTCACTTACAACTAAAATGATTTCCTAAAATGAACATACAGTTGAACATATTTTTTAGATAGTAACCAAATATGCTTTTAATCCTCTAATATTTTCTGTTTGTATGCATTGAGAGTATTGATAGTTTCATCCACCTTGAATCTCAACCCAAAATATTTTGCATATTAGCAAGCTAGACTTGCTTGGACTGCTTGGTATGGTACTGTACAAGTCATTCATGCATAGACCAGCACTGTGGTAGAAGTGGATCACGATTTGCTGAAATTCAATCTAGTACTTACCTGCTAGTTACCATCTCTCAAATGATACTGTTACTTGACTATGTAGTCATTTGTAGTCTGTCTCCAGATAAGATGCAGCCTGTGAGCTGAAACTTGTTCAAGGTGGTTAAGTGAAACTCTGCGGCTATGTCTTGAAATAGCTAGAATACTCAACCTTGCATCTTGACAGGGACATGGGAGAGCTGAGAAAAGCTTTTAAAATCTCCTCTTGTATACAAGTATCTTTGTCAGCACTTCTAATCAAGTTAAAGTTGGAAGGTTAGCTTAGTCCACTTTTTGCAATGGGTCAAAAATTGCCTGCTTGGTTCTGCACAGAAATGGAAGAGGAGCTCTCATCGTCACTACTGCCTCTCATTTGAGGGCTCTGGTTCTTAAAAGCTGCTTTGCTGCTACCCCCCCACCGCCAAATGTCATAATTCATTTCATGGGAAAACATCAAACCAATTAATTTAAACTACTATTGAAAGTACTTTAACCTAGCAAATGTTAGGGAAGTTGTGTCTTAATTTCCATTAGTTCTCAGTTTTTATTCAGTCTAGAGAGAAGTAACTTAAACAATACAGATGTGCCTCGAGCATAACAATGAGATACTGTCAGGAAGAGTTAGAGAGAGTGCTGAGAGTGAGATTAATGAGAGTGAGTCATTGAAGCAAATAGACCCTTAGATGTACAAGTAGGCTTAGATTTGCACACTTGTTTTTGTTTTTATACTTGTAGCTTAATAGAGTTGCTTTGGAAATCTGCAGTGGTTTGGTAGAATTTTGTCATATCCTGTATATTTTGAAAGAAATAGGCTCAACAAATTGGTATTTCTTTCATGAAACTTTGCTTTAGCAAACAATTTCCAATTCATTCTGTGTAGGTATTCCTACTCTATCCCAAGCTTCATCCTAACCACATTAAAATGAAGAATTGACTTTTCCGCTGTCTATCAGTAATAGATCCGTGGATATAAAATAAAGGTGAAATTGTGACTGAGATCCAGGATTTGAATTCCTTTGCAACTGCTAAATCAATATTTGTTTATCCAGCCAAAAACTCATAAGGGTTCAATATAAAAAAAAATAAAATTACTATATTTACACTCAATCAGACCTACAACAACTTTACAGAGTAATGTCCCTGTGCTTCTTTATGTATTTTTTCATCCTAAATTTTATTTAACTCCAGTTTAGATAGAGTGGCAACTAATCAAAAGATATGCCTGGTTCTGGAATGAGTAAATTCTATCTTACTGAAATCCTTAGGGTAGTTCCATTCCTTACAGTGAAAACAGGATCATATCCAATAATTTTAAGAACAGTTTTGTGAACTTTACGTTCAGTTGTAACCACCTAGAGCAGTTTTAATGGATTTCCCATGGTAAATGTTAAGCTGAATTTTACTAACAGGAACTGATTGCCTTGGTCATCATTTCATCAGGCAATTACAACATTAGCACTTATACACTGCAAGGAGAAAATAAGAGCAGCAACAGTCTAGTTATCTAAATAACTTGCTGTCTGTGCTTCCATCTTGATCCTGTACAGAACTATCACAACTGGGTTAACAGAAACCTTTTTTTATGTTCTCACCCATACTTGTTGATTAATAGTTTTTTATACTATTCAGGGCATTTATCTTTCATATAGTAAAAAATATTAATGTGCTGCTAATACTTAGAATATCAGCCTGCTAATTCAGGAGAATATACTGAAAAGCTATAGGGTAGAAATATAATTATGTGAAATGTATTAAAATACTTCCATTTCAGTGCAGATTTGACACATAACAACATTCAATGCATACTTTTGCATAGGTGTCAAAAGGATTCTTCTTTTGGTTCTTTTTTTACGTACTTGTTTTAATCCATCTTGGTAAAGTGAATATTCTAGCAAACTGAAGAGATTAGACCCGTATATGAAGAAGCAGCTAAACTAATATCTTGTGTATGTCTGGAGTAAAGAGCAAGCAAAGGTGAAGTTTAGCTTGGGAAACAAAAAAAGAAAATCAAATCAGCCTTCTGAGGAGATAACAGTAATTCAAAACAGATACTTTCTTTTAATGGAAGCTCAATACCTTTAGACCAACTGATCCTAAGAAAAAACTTTTTCATTAAGGATTATCTATCTCTTTTGCAGAGACATTACTGAAGATTAATGAATTTAATGAAAAGCCCCATGTAAACATCAAACTAAGAATTCTGTTGCTAAGACAGGGCAGCTGACTTCCTTCAGTTAAATCACACTGTTACCATGTGCATCTAATCCTGAGCAGGTGAGCATATTGTTTAATGGATAACTGTTCTATCTGAATAGCGAACTCATTAAAAAATTTGGCCCACGTTTCCAGGCAAGAAAGAAAGTGAAAGTAAAGACAATTAGTGAATTCCTGTCAATTTTTACAGAAGCTCTTGCTACAAAAATGTTCAAAACAAATCATGAAGAAACTCTTACTTATCAACCATTTACATATTTCTGAGACACTGTGCTGTTTTTCTTAGGAAAAAAAAAGCACTGTTTTTTTCCTATTATAGTGGATATTTTTCTTTCGATTCAGTTCCAAAAACATATGGTGGAACAGCTTTCCCTTTTCTTCCCAACTTATTTACTTTGGAAGTACACTGAGTGCGAGTGTGAGGTGACGGCTGACATCTGAGGGGCTGAAATCTTCCAGCTTTATCCATTACAGGATCACACCACCCCTGCAGTCCTTTGTGTGCTTCCATAGGTAATCTGCACTCCTGCCTGACAGGCTGTGTTGCCTTTGGAAAGGGCTACATGCACTCAGGTTTACTTGAAAGAGAGGAGTGGATGGAAGTGGTTTATCAGCAATGACAATTGAAATTAAAGCCTTAAACAGGAGCCTCTACACCTGTAGCTGACTGAGCCCGTGGATTGTCCCACCACCAGAAGGGCATACTACAAATAGGTGTAGCACACTAATGAACCAAGCTTTCAGAGTCTCTGTGCATCTGGATTAAAACCCAAATTCCCAAAAGTACTGAAAATGATGATCATTATGTTTCTTGAACAAAAATGATTGCTGTCTGAGACAGAACTCTTCAAAATCTAGGTCTGGCTCTGTATTGTTCCCTCAGAATCTCAGCTTTCGGTTGCATACCTCAACGTGAGATACACAAATGTTTTTTCAGCTCAGATGAATAAATAATATGAGTCTGGATAAGGTTCCAAATACTTTTTCTCAGTATTGAGATTACTGGAAGAGGTGCAACTGTTGTGATGTTTACTTGGGAAATTAGGTAGATAGAAATGAAGAATGACTATGCAGGGGCAGAAGAACAGATGTCAGACAGCAATGATTTACTGCCATGGCCTAGCTGTGGTCAATACAAACCAGAAACAATAAAGAAAAACCTATTGGTAAACATAAATTCATTCTGATAACTTTGAATAATGCATTGTTTGTGTTTTAGAAAGAAAAAGAAAAGCTTGACTTCATACCATATCATAAGAATTTCTCAAAATTCATAAAACTAGATTGACTCAAAAAACTATATGTAGCTTGGAAATATAATATACATTTAGCTAAAGACAATAATACTGGAACTATTGTTTCTGCCTATTTCAGTTTTTAAATAATGAAAGATTTCACCTGCCAAAAGTCAGGAGAAAGAAGGGAATTAAAGAGAGACAGTTCACCCTCAGCTGAACTCTCTCATTTTTCTGACATCAAGTCATCCTTTTAATTGCCTGTGAATTTCCTTAGGGGCTTAATATTATTTATTTTTAGTCCATAAAATTCTTAAAAATCCAGATGTTTGAGGTAATGCTCTATTGACCCCAATCTTTAGTATCAACAGATATGCTGTATTGATTTCAGTAAATCCAGATGATCTCTTTTCCCCCCTTACTCCCTTTCATAGAAATAGAGAATCAGTTATGGCTAGCTTCTGTTAGTCAAATTTCAATGTGATTTTCTTTTTTTTTTTTTTTTTTTGATTTAGCAACTGTAAAAACATGTAATATATAGCAGTATTTAAAACTATACCATACCATTAACAGAGCCTAAATGAACCCAATTACTCTATTCTAGAAGCCAAAATAAACAATGACCTTAAGCTTATTTCTTACCACAATCCTGTATCTTCTGCAGATACCTTTTACCAGACTTAACAAATGTGCCAGCACAGAGCATAAAAATATCATGTGTAACCAATCCTAAATAATTTAGATAGGCTTTACTTTTAAATATCTGTTATTGTCGATTATATAAAAAGGTATTGAATATCTACTAGTCAATCCTATCTTCTCAACAGAGTATAAGAGAATAGTGAAATGGTCTTTTTACTACTGATCTCTGGATATGAATTTTAAGTAATCTGCATAGCTTCATTTAGTGAGACTGTCACTTTCAGCGATGAGACAGATGACATTTTGATAAAAGTGTGTCTGCAACTTTTGGACTGTGTTTTACTCATGTATGATGAAAAACTGTATGCAATAAAGCAGAGGTAGTACATGCAGTTGAAAACTCTGCAATGTGGTTAGGTTGGGAAGCAACACAAGCAAGTTTCTCAGAGGAATTTTTGATGCCTGAATTCTTAAATGCTTAATTCAGATGTTTACTGGGCAGGAATTGGGCACTTTTAAGTTTCTGCCTAAAAGTTGAGGTTCTGAGAATTTTGAAATACTCTAAAAAATCTTAAATCAAGGTTACTGTTCGGCCTAGGCTGAAGTTGTACCTTCCAAATAGGTAAACTTTCAAAAGCTTTAATGTGATACAAATACAAGTGTTCACATCTTATTAACTCTGTAGTGAAAATAAAGTTGTTTCATCCAAATACCTTTTTATTTGTTTGATTTTCTTCTCAGCATTTCATAGATAAACATGTATTCTTATAGAAACCATTAAGTCTCTTTCTGAGGATTCAAACTAATGCCAGTTACTGTGGTTTAAAATGTATGTTAGAACTAGACCCCACAAAAATGCCAGTGGCATGTAAAGATAGATATAAAAGTAATGCATTCTATTTTTTGTTTGCTTGTTTTCTTCCATGATTAGTGGTTTCATCCTTTCCTGATATCAAGGATTCTGCTGGAAAAATTCCCTTGACTTCTTCTAGTATAAATTAAAAACTATCTAAAATAACTAATTGTGGAAATACCTGATTCTGTTTCCATCTGCTCAATGGTAAGCTGGAAAAAAAAGAATCAACATATTGGACATTTAGCTGAACTAAGTGTTTAGGGCATCTGAATTTTTTAGGTTTTTTTAAATTTAGTTTTCAATCTGTTTTAAACTTGAAGCTAATAAAAAAGGGAATTTTTTTGCTATCTTGTATTTAGATTTTTTCAGAGCTTTTTGCTGAGACATTTACTATGACTCAAAGACACAGAAAATTTCTGATACATTACAGCTACAGTTTTCAAGAAAGTTGCTATCAATTGTCTTTCCTAGCTCTACCTGTAACCTTTAGCAAAAGGCCTTCTGAATCAGAAAATATTACAATAAGCTTGGTTTTTTGCTTCGAACCCCTAGCTTTTAGTGAAATTATCACATTATCATGAGTATTCTACAATGCTGGGTTGCAATAGTAGTGGGGTTTCTTTTGTACTGGTAAAGATTGACCACTGACTAAGACAAGGGCATAGAGCCCTTCTTCTACAGTGATGTTAAGGATTTTCCTCTGCATTAAATGTTAATTCTGCCAATTATTATGCTTGATAAGCATATTGACTACATATACACATGAATGTATATCTCTATATGCAAACATACCATATATATGGTGTGTTTAGAATTTTCTCATTGCCAATATAAATATTTCTCTATTACTCCTTCAAGCAGAAACAAGTAAAATGATACATATCGTATAGTCTCCTATATAGCATATCACATGTAAAAATGGGTTGGTAATTTCCAGTATCAGTTGTTAAAATAATAATAATAATAATAATAAATAATATGTTTTACTTTTTGAAACCATTGTGACATGAGGACCAAATTCACAATGTTTTTCCTAAGCAGCCTCTAGTGACTGGCATTGATGTTCCAAAAAGGTCTTTCCCATGCTTCAGTATTAACCTCATGTATGATAGGAGCAACCAGTAGTAAATTACAGGATGCTGGTCAGCTGGCTGTAGTCCAGAAAAAGCCAGCAGTCAAAGGGTTAATGTAAGAGCAAAGGGTTAATGTTGCTCCTCTCTCTTGGGCTGCATGCAGTGTTTTTGGAATGTTATTCAAAGGCTAACCCTGTCCCCAACTCATTTTTTTAAACAAAGCCTGCAGTACTTGAACCTGTCTACTTCAAGCCTTGATTAATGTTGTTAACTGCTATTCTCGCTCTCTCCTCATAGCTACCAGATGGAATGCTGAAGATTATTCTGCATCACTTAATTGGAGTTTATAATTAAAAAATGGTGAGTGTTATGGACTACGTTTTTCCCCTTTGATCCCTACATAGACAAACAAGCTTCTCTAATCAGTAATTCCCCCATGTCCTTTTTCAGAGACTGTCTGAGATCATATGCCTCTGATGGCTACAATATACATTATTTTTACATCATTTCTAAAAATTGTGGAGACAAATTCTAGTCATACGTGTTTTTCCCCTTCAAAAAAGCAATCCTACATATGGAAATATAGCTCTTCATATGGCCTCCTGTGCATACCTCCTACAAACATGCAGCAATATACTCTCTATACAGAAAAATAACAATACATGCAAAACTATACATACGACTCCTGTAAAGTCAGCTCCAGGACATCTTTATATAGTTCAGTTAAGGACAAGTTTGAGAAGTGACTTTCTGCATCATTTTGGAGGACAGCCAAACTGAGCAAAGGCAATTATACCTCTGCTTCTGTTTGTAGCAGCAGTCAGAATGTATGTGTGCATACAGAGAAATGTATATATGTGGACAGAAGTACGCACAGTGATTTTAAAGCAACTGTTCTTACATTTTTCTATGTAAGCAGTACCATTGGAGGCAGAGTTAACACAGGAATAACGTAATATACATCTGTTGTAAGAAAGTGGATGGTCTAGACCTCTGTTTTTCTTCTGAACATGCAAGCCACAAAATACTTCTAAGAGTCTTCCAATACACATAAGATCTTCAGTAAAAAAACAAGCCACAACAACTGAAACATCCTCATTCAGAAAGAGACAGAAATACGAAAGATATTGTCATTGGCCTTCAATCCTATGATAGCAAAAAGGCTGCTAGACTGTAATGCTGAGGTGAGGCAGGAAATCAACTGTGACTCACACTACTGATGAAAGCAAAAGACAAAACCAGAACCAAACCCCAAACCTGCCACTGAAGGGAAAACTCTTTCCTGAGATGAAATTGTTCAAGGTGCCAGAACGAGTCCAACTTAGTGCTAATGCTTCTGAGCCTGCTTGAAGTTGAAGCATGTGCATAGTATGGCAGCAGGCAAGAGTCCTGCGATCTAAGTAAGGAAGAAAATTATGTCATTGTGTTCCACTGTGGCCAGAGAAGAAAGGAAATTCTATTAACTAACAAAATGGGTCACAGAAATGTTTAGGTGTCTAAGCAAACAGGCATTCTGATTGTAAAGAGTTAACATGTTATACTAACAACTACTCCAAAATGTTATGCATACTAGACAAAAATGGAGTCTAACTCATTTGCATATATGATTTTAGCTCTGATATTTGCGTGGAAATACTACATTGGATTACATTGATTTGCTCATATTTGACTGTAGCAACTCCATCAGCATTAAAATAACTACTGCTGGTAAAGGAAATATGTTTCTTTACAGTGGCCAGGGTGCTGCAAATTCCTACAGAGGTTCCAGACCCAGAATTTCCTAGGAGGCACAGGAAAAATGCTTGGAAAAGTTACAGAACCAGCAACACCCAGAAAACACCAGAAGATACCTAGAAAGGTACCAGTCAGAGAAATCAGAAGAAAATAAAAGATCAGATATCTGAGAAAGAGCTGAGAAGCTCTTAGAAAGCTAAGGGGAAATCCTAGAACGGATCCAGATGCAGGAGGTCCTAGAAAACTGTGTGAAAGATTCCTAGAAAACAGGGAATTCCCAAAAAGCTGCTGGGGATATTCGTAGAAAGCTGTGGGGAGCAAGGGGGGGTGGTAGTTGTGTTCTAGAATGGTTCTAGGAATTCTTAGAAAGCCACAGGGAATTTCTAGAAAGGTTCTAGGTCTAGGATATCCTGCAAAGCTGTGGGAAATTTCTACAAAGTGGAAGGAATTCCCAGAAAGCTTGGGGAAAATTCCTATAAAGCTGTGGGCAAGCTCCTGGAAAGCAAAAGGAGTTCCTTAGAAAAGTGCCAGATCTGTGAATCATCAGAAATACAAAGCAAACCTGAAAAAAAATTTAGATCAAGAAATGGCTTGAAGGTGCTGGATTAATTCTAAATTGGTTTTCAATCCATGAATTCCTAGAATGCTATATGGAATTTCTGGAAATATTATAGATCCAGGTGTTGCAAGAATAACAAATCTAGCATCTGTAAGATTTTTCTGCATCACGCTACTACTCTGGGAGTCTATGTTAACAGAGTCTAGCATGTCCAGTTATTACTCATAAAAAAATGGCGTGTAACCAGTTAATAAGAAATAATAGAAAAATAATATGTTGGATTTAAAAGTGGTACATATTTCCTTTTTAAAATCCTCTTATGCTGTTGTATATCTACACACATATTTCTAATTGCATCATCTTTACCAGAATAGAACTTCTTATCTGTATGAAAGAGAGAGCATGTTAAGAATGTCATGATTGTACGTATGATACCATGATCAAGCCCCAGATTGGTTTTTGACTAAAGAAAGAACACTGTCAAATCTGATTTATTCTCATGAGGACCGTAGTCTTGACTCAGGGAAACATTTGAATACGTGCCTTGTAAGTACTTAAATTAAGCATGTGTTTATCTGTTGCATTAAACAGGTTGCTTTCTTAAAATAAAGCTAGTTATGTAATAAATCTGTATTAGTTTATACAGCTTGTTAACTTTCATGCTTACATGTAACTAAAGGAGAATTACACATCAGTGCAAAAATGAAAAATGATAGTATAATAGCTCATGGAGAATGTAGAAGACAGTAATAAAGTTGAAGCAGTTATCTAGTCCTGCATTCAAGGTCAGATCACAGTTGTTCATGTTCAGTTTGTGGACCTAGAGAAGAATCCGAGGTTTGGATTTATTTTCTTTAGCAAATGTTATTAAATGCAGTGTCCCACTTTGATTTGTTTAGCACATGGCTGTTCTAATCTATAGTGACTCATCAAACAGCAAATCCTGAGAAAGCAACAAAGGAAAAAGGACAGTACTACTGTAACATTGTTTAGTGTACATTGGGCAGATTATCTTTAAGCTAAACATTTTATTCTCTGGATGGAAAGAATAGAACATTGCTTTTGTAAGAAAAGAAAAAACCCAGAAATTAAATTTGGATAAATTTTGCAATGGCAAATGATGAGCTATTTAATTACCTTATGAAGAGAAACCTTTTCCCTTAAGGTTCTGTTGTGAAATCACTTTGTAAAGACTAGATTTTGAAATGATTCACTTAAAGCTTTAGAAATATGGCACTATGGGACACTTTCTTTTGTTAAGCGAGCCTATGATTTATACACTGGATTTTTAACCATGTCATATTTCTTATGGAAGCATCTCCCCTGCCCCCCTCCCTCCCCCCTAATTTGCCTCATACTAATTCTTCTCTTCTATGGCTAATTTTATCATTCACGAAAGAGAATTGCTTCAGAAGAAGCAAGAGCTGAACTGCTTTATGTCATATGGAGCTGGAGGAGCTATGGAAAGGCTGAATAAGGATCCACAATCCCAGAAGAAAGACTAGGTAATCGCTTGCATGCCAAGAGCAAGCCTGGACTCTTTTCAGGTTTTGAGAGCTGAGAGAACAACTGTGTATCTACCAGCTCACGCACCTTTCATGATGTCAGCAGACAACAATGGAAATTGTAATACATAGATTTTCCTGAAAAAAGTTTGGTCCTGGAAATGGTTTCCTGTGTTGTACAAACTGTAAAGAAGCAACCTACCTACCTAGGCTGGAGGTAGCAAACCTCAGCAACACTGTCCCTACAGGCTTCTACAAACCACCGTGAAGTATTGCCCCCAAATGGATTTACCTATACACATTTAGGGCCATAACTGATTATATTGTTCTCACAGTACAGGAAAAAAAAAATCCAAAAATGCTGTAATGATCATACTTATAGCTTAATAATATAGTTTCCAAGGAAAGGTATTCAGCTTTTAACTATAATACTTAGTGTTGTTCAAGTATAATGATTAGATACTTGAGATTCAAGTCTTTATCTGTAATTAGCTTAATCCATAAATTATAATCCATGAAGGTAATAAAAACAGTCATTTTGAAAATCAACCAACAGAGCCCATAATTTTCTGCAGTTACTGTGCTCAGTAACAGCAGCACACAAAAGTCAAAATGCTGGTTGTTAAGGAGTGCTGCTCATCTCTACCCATATTAAAACAAATTATTTGACAAAACAAGGTCACTTTCATGTTACACTTGTGGTTTCTTTGCCAAGTTCTCCTGGTAACTGGTAAAGAAGGAGAAACCAGAAATGGAGAATGACTACTGATTCCTTCCTTGGACAGAGTTTATGTACATAGTCAAGATCCTGGCTAGAAACAGATTTCTTCTTCTGAAATCACTATTATTTCAGCATTTTATATTTTTCTATGAACAGCTATGATTGGTAATAAGACTCAGTACTAACCTATACTTAGCAAAAAGAGTATTTCTTTGTAATTAGGGTGTTTCATTCCAATTTAGTCCAGAGCTATGATTGAGGTACTTACTTTTTTGTTTACTTCAGTGTTTTTCCTTCTCATCATCTGTCCTCATACGTTTTTTCTTTCATAACTTTTAAGGTCTGTATAATATGGTTTTATAAGAAAGAGAATATGGAGCAGGAGGGCTGGAAGTGTGTCTTTATTTCGTGTGTCCATCACCCATAGCTTAAATGAGAATGCTGCACTTTTTTTT
Organism: Phoenicopterus ruber ruber; assembly: GCA_009819775.1. Classification (NCBI taxonomy): domain Eukaryota; kingdom Metazoa; phylum Chordata; class Aves; order Phoenicopteriformes; family Phoenicopteridae; genus Phoenicopterus; species Phoenicopterus ruber. Next base: position 14,668,192 of record CM020227.1, read on the forward strand.
TTTTTTTTGGCATATTTTTGTGAGAAGCAAAAACACACTATAGTGCTGGGGTTGTTCTTTGTGAATGACAAAATTCAAACAACTTAATGAATAGTTTAATCAAAAACAGTTTCCTAGGCCATAATCATGGCATATAAAGAAATCAAGTGTGCCTCCTTGTTCCTCTAGACATATCTGTAAAATCAATGGATTTTTGGCACAGCACTACTGTCTGGAAGTCATTATGGCAAATTGTGTCAGTGCTTATTAAATTGCAATCTATAATGAAATGTTTGATTATAATACCTTATAAGAACTCCTTAACATGTCATATACTATATTTCTATTTTTAGAATATACAGGTTAACATTTTTAAATGTGTTGCTTGCTAACTCATTAAAGTTGTCCATAATACTAGACAACTATGTATATTGAAATTCACTCCATTTAATAGCTATGGTTAACCCCCCAGTCTCACTAAAAATCAATGATTTTTCTCTCCCAGCTCATGGAGACAAGATTTCACACAACTAATGCATTTCACAAAAAGACATGCAGAAACATTTAAATAAGTACTTTGCTGACTTAGGATTAAAGCACATACATGATACTTCCTACGCTTAAGTTTCAAAGGAGCGGGGCTTAGTGGGAATGCTGTGTGAACTGTGAGATGTTTAAAGCTGACATTCTCTCCACCTCCAATGCCTTGGATCATCGGTTTCTAAATTGCTTCCAGTTACAATCATATTTTTATTGTGATCCCCAAAATTAAAATAAGCAGTACATTTTTGTCAGATTTAAGACCCCGTTCATAACAGCTGTGGTCCATAACATTGTAACCATTCCCTTAGCTAGAAGTCCAACTAAGAGGCATGGCTTTTTTAAGTTCTACAAAAGGCAAAAGAAAACACTCCTATGGGATATAGATGAGGTTCTGACTTTTCCAGAAGAGGTGAGGTTCAAGGGGGTTTTTTGTGTCTTTTTGCTCTTTTCTTCAAAATATTTTTTGAACTGCTAACAAACATGTCTCACCTGTCTGAACAGAACATCTGGCACATTACCTTGGGGTGCAAGTGATGGAGAATCAGACTGCAACAGATGCGGCCACTTATCTGCCACAGCATTCCTGTTGTAGTCAGGGCTCCTTAGGCAGTACTACAAAGACAACACAGCCTTTCTGAGAGACTCTGGACACATACATGGAGCTAGCAGAGTTTTAAAAATTCTAGTACCAACATATCTGAGGGAAAAAAAGAAGTCATTAATAGGTCACTGTGCAGTTGCTATTGATCAAATTGCCCTGTCCTCCGTACAGTAATATTTCATATAACTGCAAAAAATGTATTTACTTGGCTCATTATAATATGACGTGCACAAATCTTTTATTTAAAATCCCTCAGTAAAGCTTCTGCATAATTAAAGTTCCTAATGCTTAAATACTCTTTCTACATAATCATACAAAGCAAGCCTAGAATTGTGTGGTCTACTTTGCTTTGAGAATTAGAAGAAAACACTACAAGGCAAAACATGATTTTTTAACAGACAGTGGTATAATGACTCTCTGTGAGAAAGACTTCCATTGGCTAAAGTATTTTAAACAACACTGCTTTTTATAGAATAACAACAGAACTTCTAGTTTTCTTACATTAGTCACTGGTAGCTTTTAAAGAATCGTAATGTATAACATGCACTTTTTACTATTTGTATCTGTGTTATTAAACTGTGTTATGTTGTTACAGAGAAACCAAGAGGACCAACACATTAGCCTAACTGTTCTTTATATAATTCTGTAAAAAGTTCAGTTTTTGTAAACCCTCCCAAAGATGAAATACAAGAAATAAGTAAAATTGTATTTTGCTACTTAGAGATGTGCTTCTTAACACTGGTATGCCTAAAATATACATCTTCTATAAGCTGCCAAGAAAATAACTTTGTTATAACGCAAGGTCCTGAATACATGTGAAAATAAAAACAGAAAACACGTGCTTTTTGCCACTTGTGATCAGTAGTCCTTCTTACTTTTGATAAATAACAATTTTCGTCTATGGTGGAAAGTGCCATACACTAGCTAGGAAGAAAGAGAATGGACATACTCCTTGCTATCGATAAAAACTGCCATTTCCTTTCAGCTAGAAAAACTTCAGAAAGACAATTCTGGCCATTCTATTATCAAAGTGACAATAATTGGTTGCAATTCTCACAAAACAGTTATAAGGAAATTTCAGAAAATAAATACTCTCACTTAAGTAATTTTGATCACACAGAGTTTTGGGCTAATTTCCTTGCATTGCAACAAGAGCTGAGTATTCCAAAAGGGATTAATAATTGAAACATTGTGCTAATATGTGCTATGAAGCAAGTAATAGCCTGTGATATAAATGTTGACCTCTCAACATCGACTTCAATACAGTATTTGTTTTGCAAGGCAAAAGGAAAAAATCTGGTCCATGGTTTTCAGTTGCAACAGTTTCTTTCCATCTTGGCAATTTGTTTGTCCTCATTGCCTTCTATTGTTAAAGAGTATTTGAAAGAAAATACGGTTCTGGGTGGAGGGTGGTCAGATACCTCAAAGGAATCTAAGACAAAGGACAGGAAAAATGCATAAATACACTTGGAGTTTAACACTATTAGAAGTTGGATGATTCTTTCTGGTTGGATTGTCATTTGCAGTAAAGCATCAGCCCACTGCTGTAAAATAACAGGAAAGCAAGACCTGTTGTTGAGACCAGCCAATTAGAGTCATGTCTGCCTCTGTAGGGTGCTTGCATAAAAGGCTGAGCCATTTTCACAGATAATCCATTTATAAATCACTGTAATAAAATGGCCATCTTGACAGCAGCTCAGCAGCATTCTTTCGTGTGTTCCAGTTGTATCCAGGCAACAGAAACATGCTGGTCTGATGAAAGCAGAGGTGGGGATGTAAGGGTGGAGGTTCTGGCACATTTTCAGTGACTAGGGTGGAAAGGGCAAAGGGCTAAAGATAGAGTATTGATTAATATTTGAATCCATTAGCATATTAAAATAGTTTAGTTGCTTGTTTGAGATACTGAACATGATCCACTCTGAAAAAGTATTTTAGGTGAATAGTTAACTGTAAAATTACATCTTCTTGCTATATATATTCTTTAATTTTTTCCTTCCCTCTTCTACTCATCCTCTCTGCTACTTCATATTTCTATTGAATATTGACTTTATAGTAAGTTCAGCCCACTGTATTAGCCAAGACTGTAGGACCAGATGGCAGAAATTTAGGTACACTCTACCCAGCTGTTAGCAAAGGTATTTTGGTTTCCTACACATTATGGAATACTAATTATAAACAGCTTAGATAGAACAAGCACAATAGCAATTTTTGAAGCACAATTACAGTGAAAAATGATGACAAGTATATCCTTCCATGAAAGAAAAGCTTTTGTAACTTCTCTATTTTATCACAGCGACAATTCAAAATCAATGGAAACTTGGTTTGCTACTCATAGATCCTTTTGAAAATTACAGTATCAGGCCTGACTATCAAAAAACATAGCACAGAAATCCCAGTCCCAGTTATAAAAGCAAACACACTGGCAGTGTTACGTGTCAGCGAATAAAATATCTCCATTTAAAATATTTAGTCCATGTAATTTAGATCCCAATCTTATTTAGTTCACTATGTTGTCAGAACAGTTCTCCAGAATGGAAACAACTTTTCTAATTTTGAGAAAGAACTTGTATGCAAAAAAATCCAGAGCAAAGTACTTTTAATACGAAGCAGGCTAAAAATAGTGTAATATTGTTTTAGATAGTTATTAAATAGCCTTCTTTCATATAAAATATCCTTTCTGTATATAAATAATAACCTGAAGTCAAGAGAAAGCACCCATATGATGGAACTTACCCGCATTCTTTTGAAAACAAAATAAGAAAAGTAATCCCCATTGCAGTACTATAGCACACTCAGAAGTGATAGGGAATATTGCCTACCATGACGTACACAGCCTAACGCCTGTGAAATGAGAGGAGCCTTCAAAAAGCACCACACCTCGGCAGAATCTCCGCTCAGCAGGGAGCAAACTCTAGAGCTCTCATGGAGGTCTCTCTTCAGCTTTGAGTCACTCACTCTCCAGACATGTATCACAGCATATTGCTGCTAAATTGTTGAAAATGCATTTAGTTCTTATTTCATCCAGCATATTAAAACATTAGGTGGATTACAGAGCAATTTCTGTAATCTGACTGTGGCATCAGATTCTAATGGTGTTCTGGCTGTCTGACTTTGGAGTGAAAGACAGAAAAAAACATTTCAGGTTGGATCATGCCTGTGGCTACAGAAAACAATCTGGAGGGTTAAGATTTAGTTGGCAAAAATTAAGCCAGCTAATCAAAAAGTGCTGAAGCAGCATAACTACAAAAAAGGCTGTTCATACTGTACAAAGTGTGCAGCTTCATTGCTTATGTCTACAAAACTCTTAGCTATGCATCCCTTGAACTTTTCTCATGCAAGTACAACCTAATTAACTACTTACGCTCTCATGTAGTCTTTGTACTTAGAGCAGAGCATAGGTGACTCAAGCCTACAGTTCAAGTGCAAAAGAAGTGTTTTATAAATGGAAGGCTGCACACAAAATACAAGAAAGAGGGTAAATTGTGCTTGGACAAAAAACACTGAAGAAAAATGGTGGCATGAATTACTCTTAATATAAACACGCTGAAATTATATGCAGAAAAGAAAGAATTGACAATAAGAATGGGACTTGCTCCCGGTTTATTTTCTCAATCGTTTAACTACTCGAGCAAACCAGGAATTGTGCTATCTGGGTTAAGAAACCATGCAAGGCAGCAAGTTGCTGTACATTATGAAGCATGCCTTTGCACTCCCATTTTCCTTTCAGAAAAATTTCAAGGCTGGATTTAATTCTTTAAATATAGGTGCCTATTGCCATCTCAGATGCCCCGAGGTATCCTGCCTAGCCTCATGCTGGTGAACCAAAATGGCATGGGTCTCCTGTAAGTCCCGCACCATACCTGCCAGATATCCTTGCCGATGTTTTGGATGTCATAAAACACCCAACATGGCACTAGACACCTATGATCAGGCTACTGCATTAATCCCTTAATGTCTCATGGGTTTCTGTCATGGAAATTCTCACATTTATTAAAGTTAATATATGCAGCATAAAAGTTCAAACAGCACAGAACAACTTGGACAACAAATTATAGAAATACCAAACAGATGGAGAATCAAAGGAACTTCTTCTAGAATGAGTCTTTCAGAAATCTGAAGGTATTGTTACATATCTTTAAAATATCCACTGAAGAAATAAAAGACTAAAAAATGGAATTATATGTGGGTAATTTCTGAATAGAAGCACAGTTAATTCCAGAAATATAGTCCATGAAAATAGTGCAAAAGTCTCAGCTGAAGTATCAGATAGATATTAGCTGTCTGAACACTTTATATATTTGCAGTCTGTTTTTCATGAACAGTGACATAAAGTATGAATTAGTTTCATTCCTTTCTTGTCTTGTCAAACTATTTGCTTAGTTTTTAAAGTAAGCAAATAACCATTGTCAATCATATGAATTGAGTATATAATTATGTACAAGCAGTTTTAAACAGCAAAATATGACCATGTCAAAAAAGGTTGCTTAACTATCAGTTTTGTGAAAGTCATGATTTGAATATCCTCTGACTGGTATCCCAGCAATACATGTTTTCTTACAGTTTGGATGACATAATTTCCCTCGTGAGTCTCACAAATGGAGAAAAACAGCTAGGAAAGTTTCTTTAAAATTTTCCATTAAAAAAATCAACATTTAAAATTTATTTGCCCACATTCCTACTTTCAGTTCAGTATCAAAATCTGTTCCAAGTATTTCCTATTTACAAGCTTTTTCGAGGTTAATACGAAAAATGCAAGAGTTCGACTGTGGATTTTTTTTAGTTGTTTTGGGGGGGGTTGGTTTGTTTGTTTGTTTGGGTTTTTTAATTATTATTTATTTATTTTAACAGCAGACCTTCATTCACTGAATCTTATTCTCCCAGACAGAGCTCTGAAATGAATTGGTTCCTGAGCTCCAATTTGTTCAGTCATCTATTGTGCAATAGCACCATGGACAAGTTCCTCCCCAAAAATATTAACATCCTTTTTCTTCTTCAGTAAGACTTTGTATTGCATGTAATCGATAATATTTCTAATGTTTTCTTGTTGCCACAGGAGTTAAGGAGAAGGCCCTAAAAAGCTTGAGCCAGTGCCAGTTGTTTCATTTACCTGGGTAAGATGACCAGCAATGGAAATGCAAATGCCATCTCCTTGCTCCTTGCTCAGGAAGGGAAGGGAAGATATCAGAGGAACACAGCATGCCAGGGATGATGTGATATTTCATCATGGTCTGTAAGTGAGTGACAGGCAGAGAAAGTCATTGCCTTCTGCGTTTACCTCTGATATGAAAGGATCCCCACACAGGGCTGTAAACACATGCAAGGTCTGTCAAGGAGTAATAAAGCTCAGAAAGAAGGGGTGTGAGAGAGGTGTTGCTGTGGTACCTCTCACAGGCAATGCTTAGTTTGTTAGCAGAATTTGGCTAAGCATTACTTGGTCTTTATTTTTATTTACCAGTCTCTTATTTTTCCAGAACTGTTACTCACTTTTTCAGTACTTTGGGTAAAACTCTCTTCTTTAACACAAACTCAAGTAAACCTAGAAGAATTGAGGAATTATTGGGAAAATCAGAGCACACCCCCCCCCCCCCCCAAACTTAAGGAATTTAAAATATTTTGAAACTTCGTTGGATCAAGAATTGGCATACAGTCTTGCCATACATGCTCATATGGAAGGAATATGAAGCGTAATCTCCAGGGCTCCTAACCTAGACTAGCTTTTCACTATTAAACAAAATACCACATTTTGGCTGTGCTGGTCTCACATACACTCGGGGCCAGCGGGGGAAGAGAGGAGTGGAGAGAGAGAGAGAGAGAGACAAACACCCTGACTATTTAAAAACATTACATGTGAAATGAGTTTTGCGTCTGACTTTTGCACTGCTTTTTGTTTATAATCCCAGCCAGCAATAGCACTGTCCTGGGCCAGTGAGTCACTAAGACACTCAGCGTTCCCCACCATTTAGTCCCGTTGGAGCGAGAGACACTGACATTTACCTCTTTTTCAGGAGCACATGCCTGTACATCTGGCTCAGATCCAGAACAGGATTCCATTTCAGCACAAATCCTTTTAATCTCTTGGGAGCAGAAGCTGCAGCGCTAGACAGCTGACATATTTCAGACCATTGATATCATTATTTGGAGGTATTTATTGGTGCCTGCCTAAGATAATATTTGAAACATGGTGCATCTAGCGAAGAAGTTTCCTTTCCACAATGCCTCAAATACTTCACATAAAGTAACTAGATAAAACAGACAGATTGTAAGAACTGGTCAGCTTTGAGCTTACATGTTTAGATACGAAAAGTCATAGCCCAATGATTAGATGTCTAATTAGATATTACTAATTTGATGTCTAATTAGACGATACTGACTCATGTCATTTTGGAAATCTGACATCAAATACACACCATAAACTACTGAGTATTAAAGAAATGGAATCACCTCTCACATTTTGGAAGCACTAACTACTGGTAATAGGAGGGGTTATCTAGTGCTAGAAGATGCGTGTGCAAGAAAAGGCTGAAGTGGCAGTAATCAGTCTATTAAATATTTCATATACAGTGTATTTCCCTTAGTTTAAACACATGAAATCACTTTCGATCCAAGCTGGGGGGAAAAAAAAAAAGTAAAATGTCAAGTTATTATGTTAACATTTTCCAATTTCAGGTCTTTATCAACTTTCTGAGACAATGACCAAATCGAGCTTTCATGTCTGAACATGGCTAGTCGGATACAGTTGGTACAGCACTACTGTCAGACTTTTGGATCATTCTTTACCAAGCATAGAGGAAAATGTCAGCTGAGATGTTCACACAGAACTTGACATTTGGGTAAGTGAATATAAACTTCAGATCTGGCTTTCCTTTTACATGCAGCAGAAAAATAAAAAAGTAAAGGAGACAGGCAAAGCAGAGTTTGAAATAATCGTAGCACAACATCTTCTTATTAGTCCAGATCGTGCCTACAGGGTCCAGTCTAAGTATTTGTACCAGGAGCTGTATGTCACCTTAGAGAAAGAATTACAAAAAATTAAAATAGAGAGCAACATGGTGTACTTTTCAACTCCAGCCTATTGAGGTTGTGATCTCTAAATAGGTTCTACCAGTAAGTGGTGTGCCTACATCTATTAACCACAAATGTAGGACATGTAGAACATGGAGGACTCACTCTCTGCCTATCTATATGATAAAGGAACTTCAGCACTCTCCAAAGAGGAGATGCCTCTCCATTAATAGTGCACAATCATGTGCCTGTGAGTCTGTAAGTAAAGTCTGTAAGTTGGTAAGCTTGACATCACCATCTATAAAGTAGCCTCAAAATTATATTACTAAGTTCATAATGGAAGAGATAAATAGTATTGAAGGGCGGTAAACATCCACCATTGCAATTCGCCAAGTCTGAAGCATCAACCTGCATTTCCCTCTAAGCTTAGCTATCTCAAACAATTCAGTAGATGTAAAAAGTGAGGAGAAAAAAAAAGGAAAAAAAAAAAACCCGCAGGGAGTGCTATTATCAGCACTGACTCTGGCTAGTGCTTTGCATGAGCACTATTAAAAAAAACACAACACAGAGGCAGATGCTTCATACTTGGTTTGTTTCTGTAATTTAGATGATTGCAACTCCATTTTTTAAAAACTTTGGTGATTTGTGTTATATCTTTAATGGTTTTTAGAGTTAAAAGTTACAAAACCAAATAAAACCTGGGAGCTAAATTTCAGCTAATGTCTATTTTGTCCAAAACCCTTTTGATAACAATTTATTTGAAGATTTCTCATTGATACAATTATTATATTCTAGGATATGCACTTTAATTACTCAATTTTTTGTTTTTTTCAGAATTTTCCAGATGTATTTTTCCCTGATACAATTTTGAAAAAAATCTTTACTAATGTTTTATGATAGCAGAGATAAGACTATGAACATAAATCAATATTACTACATCTTATTCCCCCAAACAAGATCTAAGAGATGCTATCAAAATCAAATAAGGGGAAAATACTGGTCAAGGCTTATTCTTCTAAAATACATACTTTCAGCCACCTGAGAATTGTGGCTAAAGGTGAGAACACAGCATCTTACTGCAGGGCTCCACAGCCTGCAAGATTGAACTTACAAGGAGTCTTAATTTTCAAGGTGCTTGACAGCAATAAAGTGTGGGCAATCTTGATCACTTTTGAAAAGTCTGTGCACTAAATGAGAATTAAGCTTTTGAAATTCTTATCTTAAATCTTCAATAGATAAAAGCCAGTTCTGAATTATATGATTTTCCATATCTTTTCTCCATAACAGCAGTGTAATTTCTGTAAGACTTACTCTTTGGAAAATACGGTCTTGCTTTTACTATAATTCTCAAATTTTTTAAAAAATAGACTTTGCTGATGATAGTAAATTCTACTATATAACCTCAAAGACCATGACATAAATCACTTTACCATGCAATCAAAATATCTCCCCCTGCAAAATAATCCCTAACCAAAATATTAAATCAAGCAACCATCTCATGCATGACTGAGCAAATAAGATGGCCTCAGTTCAGCAATGACATAAATGTACAGAATCTAACAGTAACTAAATAAAAATTTCTGTCCTACCAGGCACTGAAATCACCAGGAATCAATATCTCTCTGGAGTTTTCAACATCAAGGCACAGGAAGGATCTGAAAAACTCATCAAGGACAATTCTCCTATTCAGGAAACTAGGAAAAATTGAATCTGTCAAATCAAACATGAAAGGAACAACAAATCATGGATTTCTGTTATAAGCCATGTTGTATATATGTTAAAGGGACTCAGATTCTCAGTGATTTTAACTCTGACTCATTTAGAATATTTTTCAAACTGTATCTCCTCTGAATAAAAACTTGGTTAATAATGAATAAGCCTACTCATAAGACATGTAACAACGTTAAAAGCCCTGCACATTAGGTGCTGTAGCTACCTTCAATACGTATATTTGCATGACTTATAAAAGGGGTCACTGTGAGGTTATATCAGAAAAGGGTATATTTGCATCCTAATCTTCTATCAGAAAGCCCAATGTCTTTAATTACATAACCAAGTTATCATAATTTTTGGCCACATTTTTTAGTCTGTAACATCTCCTTGAAATCAAATGGAAATTACTCACCGATAGTCCTCACTGTTTTTTTCATATGTTGTTCTGGCACTGTTTCCTTCTGACTTGTCATATTTCTGTCTCCTTGAATTATTCAGTGGAATAATTTCCTTGAAACAGAAAGAAAAATCTAAAACTTTTCAGTTCAGTAATATCTAAATGAAACACACAGATTTTTTGTTGTTGTTGTTTTATAGTAATGCATTCAGCTGCTTTTCCTACTTTCTGAATCAGGAAGAGAAATGAAAAGTCAAACCTTATTTTCATTAGCTTGTTTTCTATTTAGCTCATGAACTTTGACTATTAGACCTTGTGTTCCTGGCTCTAAAGAACTAAAACTAGGTACACAGATGACTCAATGTAATCTTCCAAATTTTACTGAATTATCCTGAGAATGACAAATGTAAAGGTTACTCCTTTCATTTGGGTTATGTTTTACTTCAGTTTTTCTTAGTGGAGAAGAGCTTTAAATAGAATTTGCATTTCTTTTCCCCTCTTTCCAACTTTTTATTGTCCCACACTCCTTAAGTAACATTGCTTTAAGTGAAGTTGCATATTTAACAAAAAAAGAGGTTTTTGGTGCATATCAGTAAAAAGAAATACACAGGTACCTATTAAATAAGTGCAGCTGTTGCATTAAGTGCAAGGGAGAATACTGGGAATATTAGCAGGTTATTTAGGTGAATGACCGTATACACTATGTACATGTATAGTGGGAATCAAATTAAGTTTACATCTGACATCCAGTGCTAAGCACCAAAGGTGTCAATGATTATACTACAACTAAACATTAGGTGCTCTGAGTGTCCACTGTGCTCACGGTGGCATCATTCAAAATCAATGTATTTCCAGCAGCGTGATTTTAACTCTTATAGAAAGATGACGTAAAAGGACAATATTTTGTGTTTTTATGAACATTATCTCAGGATTAATAAAAAAGTTATGTGAGAAGTTTTCAGTAAAAGCTACCTGAGGACTAAGATCACAGGAGACAACAGTCTGTAAAATTAAATCCTTATAAAGAGTTTGAGATGAGGTGTGAAGTCATTTGGAGTATTCTCATTTTCTATTCTATGTGCCAGAGAACGCACAGCAAAGAAGTTCGGATGCACTTCAAATAAGGTTTAATTACTTTCAGACTAGAATAAAGGTATTAAAATATGTTCAAGGATTATTAAGAAAAGAACATTTAAGCAGATACCAGTTTTAGTTACAAATCATGAATTTCAGCTGTAAAAGGCAGAAAAGAAAAAATTCTCTCCCATAAATAATATAATGCCATTCTAAACTTTTATAAAATTTACAGCAAATTTAAGCTTGTTCTGGAAGACCTACTTAGTTCTCTAGTCACTAGAGGTCACTGTTACAGTTTTGAATCTTTCTAGTCTGCTGCCTCTTATTTTCCTCAGTATACTATAAATTTGAAAACTTCCCTCTATGAAATGTATTCATGTTTGAATAATGCTACTTGAAATATGTACGTAAGTGTCTTCTTCAGAAAAATAGGTCCAGAAGTACTAGTCAAAAGTTCTGTTTAGGAGATCATTTTAAAATACTTAATTTATTGTGGTTCTACCAGTGCCAGCTTTATTCTAATAACTCCAGCAATAAGCATATTGAGATGAGCTGCCCTCAAGAACAGCAAAGAGTACCTTGACATTACAGCACACTCATTCAAACCATAACCCACCGGGGGGGGGGGGCAGTCAGGCAGAGTTGTTGGTTCTTGAGATACTCAGGTACTGACTCATCAAGAGTCCTTAACACAAACAGAATGAGACATGATGATAGATATGTGGGAAAAAAAAACAAACCAAGCCAAAAAAAAAACCCCTGGTGAAAAATAAAGGTTTTTTAGATGTTGTCTGGACCTCGTCTACTATCTATTGTCACTTTGACCTACATTAAAGTAATTTGTGTGGGGATTTGCTGCAGAGCGGTTACTGTTGCTGTCTCCCCCCCCTTTCTGGCACAGAAGTCACCTCTTTGTTGTTTCCATTTCCATCAGAATGTTGGTAAGGGTGAAGACTAAGCACAAACAGAAAAACCTTTTAAAATTACTTTTCTTTTATAAATACACACACAAGAAGACATGAAGTTAATGGGTCTGATCAAAATCTCAGGTACATCCAGTGTCTCTCAGGGACTCTGGGCTGATCAATAGGTGATCTGGCAGTTCACGGATCATCAACCCACCATCACGGTGGTCATAACCGCTGGGTAGGGGTGACTCAGAGCAGACATGGCAACCACATTTGGGCACCAAAGGTCAAGAAAGAACCACACAAGTGCCAGCACACCAGAAAACCACACACAAACCAAGGAAACTGGGCTCCACAATTTAAGAAGGATGTGAAGGTCCTTGAATGCATCCAGAGGAGGGCAACAAAGCTGGTGAAAGGGCTGGAGGGAATGTCCTATGAGGAGCGGCTAAGGACTCTGGGTTTGTCTAGCGGAGAAAAGGGGGCACAGGGCCGACCTCATTGCTCTCTACAGCTTCCTGAGGAGGGCACGTGGAGAGGGAGGTGCTGATAGGATGCATGGGAATGGTTCAAAGCTGCACCAGGGGAGGTTTAGACTGGACATTAGGAAGCATTTCTTTACTGAGAGGGTGATCAAACACTGTACAGGCTTCCTAGAGAAGTGGTGGATGCCCAAAGCCCGTCAGTGCTTAAGAGGTATTTGGACAATGCCCTTAATAACATGCTTTAACTTGGCCAGCCCTGAATTGGTCAGGCAGTTGGACTAGATGATTGTTGTAGGTCCCTTCCAACTGAAACAGTCTATTCTGTTCTATTCTATTCCATTGAAAGTCAAAGGTGGAGATGTCAGGATAAAAGAACATCTATACAATATTTAAGTGACATGAGCCAAGACTGGAGTCAAAATAAAAGTCAAATTTTCTGTGTATAAAGAACATTGAGACTCCATACGGGCTTGGGGCTGGAGTTAGGATTCAGAGTTCACAAAACGGAAACAAAATTTTGGAAGTGATTATGACCATTGAGCAAATTTCCTGCCTGGGAAGGGCAGACCATCAGTAGTTAAAGTATAAACCTGGTCTGAGCTGCAAGTCCCATAATTACTGCCAGCTGCATCGTTTGAAGCCAAAGATGTCATGTGAGCAGATTTTGAGTGCTGCAGAGAAAGCTGCAGGTGCTCTCTAAAAATGTATAATTCCCTGAGACAATTCAGAGAAGAAAAAGCTCTCTCTCACCTTCAAGGCCTTTCTGGCTGGGCTGCTTCCTGGAATAATTTTACCTTGTTTATGTAGGATTAAGGACCTCTAGGAACCAGAATATATGAATATAGTTTTTTGCTTTCTTATATTTTCTGCTCTTCTAATGACCAATTGTTTCTCTATTGACAATATTTGTCAGATTTCTGACCTCCCCTTTCAGCATGAACTTCACCTTAATTTTCCTATGAGGAAAAGCAAACAATCTCCCAAACAAACAAAAGCAACAAAAATCCCACAACTAACATCGCAGGCACTCTTTGTGCATCTTCCATGCCTTTCATGAGACAGTGTCAGGGAACTATCCACTTAACTACGAACCACTGCCATGACAGGAGTTCCCAAACTGATATATTTTTTCAGTAGGTGACTTAATACTATGACACAAGATGAACTCGGACACCTTAGCATCCTGTCTCCATTTCCATACTGTTAGTCCCTTCCTCCCAGAACACTGCATTTCTTGTCTTTTTTTCCCCATTTAATCTTAGAATAAGAATATAAGACTATTAAAATTACAACAGTTTGTGTTGCTGGAAAGTTAAATCCTACCCAGTTCTTTGTTATGTCTCTAAACAATACAGGGTGAACCTTATGAACAAGCAGGCCTTTTAAGGGAGACCAAAGAAAAAGATTCAGCCAGATGTGCTCAGTTTGCACAACAACTGTTTTATGTGCTTATGCTCTCAAACAACAAATGCTTAAAAATCATAAATCTAAGAATTAATTCCACTTTCACAATAGCGAAAAATGAATCTCTCCTTACAAAGAATGAGAAGAGACACAGCCTGAATACATGCTGTTAAAAGATATGAATGGATGTCTCACCCATTCATAAGTTCTTTGTGCAGTAAACCCACTAAAGAAGGAAATTTAGAGAAGGAACATATTCACAGATGAAGAGCAGGGAGACAACACATGCAGAAAAACTAAAAATACTCTGTCACAAAAATCTCCTGATTGCAGAAAATGTAATCCCATAATTAGAGATTTGCAATCCTCATGGCTGGCATAAAAACATTATATTTCTATTGAAGACCAGAGTCTGTAGCAAAGCATTCTTTGTATACAAAATTTTCAACAAATATAATTGTATATGTATTCAACAAATGTTAATGCAATTCTAAGAAGAATTAAAGCCAGACAGTGTGGTGAACATAAAGGTCAATCAGACTTACATTAAAAACATTCTGTTCCATCTTTTATCCATTCAGCATCCAGGGGAGATCATTATGCTTTGGAATGAAAAGAAAAGAGAATGTATGGGGGGCAATCATTTCTTCTTACCATGGAAAGAGCTGGTAGCAAGAAAAAGCCTGTTTAATGGTTTTATTTGCAGAAAAATGAAAGTGAGAGAACAGCTGTGCTAAAATACTCTTTGTCCTTGTTATTAAACAAAGCATAATCACTATACATGATGGATGTAGAGAGAAAATAACTGAAGTTAGCTCTTGCTCAAGCCTTTGCTCATTTCCAAATCATTTTCCTGTTTCAGGTCTGTTCATTTTAGGCTCCTGCTCCTAAGAGAACTGTAATTCCTCTCACAATACACAGATTTTTTTACTTCAACAGATTCAAGGGCTGACACTTCTTTAACACTGATTTTACCCTGTAGTAACGTCTCTGGCTCCTAGTTAACCCTTGTTCCATAAGACAGAAGAATAAGCTCATCCATCATGTTTTATCTATTTTTTACTGTTCTTGAGTCTGAATAAGGTTACCTTGCTTCAATATTTTTTTAATTATAGGGTTGAAATTATGGTGACAGTAGTTGCACAAATAGACACATGAAGATCAATAGTCAATTTGATCTGGAGGAGCTTTCTTCTTTTGTACCATGTCAGATAAAAGAGAATATCCATGGTTACTGCTATTAATATTTATACCACTCTCCAACAGGAAAGAAAAATGCTAGACAACAGACCTGAACATTGATTCCAGTTGTACAGGTTATTGTGCAGCATTTAAAAACATGGGACCTTAAGATGAAACTGAGAATAGTTTTCTATGTTACCTAAAGCCCAGAAAGTTGAGAAGGGATGACTGAGTAAAGCTTGTTTGCCCCGACGCAGAACATCTAATACCTAGTGTTAAAAAGGCTTCTTTCAGTCTTCTGCTTCTGAATCCCTGGAAAATCCTGAACGAGGTGCTGCAACGGTATGAGGATCTGGGGACATTACATGGCAAATGCCCAACCCATTCAAACCACAGGTTTTCCATGCTCTAAAGCTTGCTTCAAGTTAGTAAGTAAATCTGCTTTCTCCTGTTAATTTGGGCTAAAGTAAAAGTCGAGACCCACACTCACAGATATACAGCATAGATGAGCCTGAATGACTATACAAGACAGGGGAAGAATGAATGCAAGACTGAAGAATGTGTTCAGCTTCACGTGCTTGGCTTCTGGTTCTGGGCAGGCTCTTCCACTGAGGATCGAAGGGTCCATCCTCCCAAAACTTTGCTAAGGGTCACCTCAGTGAAGTCCTGCCCCAAGTTACTCTCATCTCGCACCATGCAGAGATGGTAATATCAGGCACATACCAGCACAAAGACTGGCCCCACAGATCACAAGGAGTGTATTGCGCCTGCTGGCTGAGATCCCCAGCAAGGTTAGAGCTGCCACCAGTTAGGCCTTCTAGAAGGAGGATTTTACACACGTTTGCTTTTCTCAGATCACACAAGAAATCTGCAAAGGCTCTTTTATCATAGTAACAATACCTCTAGCAGAATGGTATAACTGAAGACTGACACAAGTTCATATAAATATCCTGAAGTCAAAGTTGTTGCTGTGCCTTGGACATTGGTCAGTGCTGTATAGCAGGTGAGGGTTGAAAAAGGGACTGAAAACTGAACTTTTCCAGGAAAAGCAAAATGTTAATTCAGCTCTAGGAGTGGGGTTTTTTTGCATGAAACCCGTCTTTTAGGGAATGCTTTGCCCCAGTGGGTTGCTAGAGAACTGCACTGGATGGATGGCACCAGACAGCTGAAAGGTGTATACCTGCCCTACTGCCTTCCTACCAAAATTTACCTCTGCCAAGAAAAGGCCACTCAGCCTTTGAAAATTGTCCTTTTAGTGGGTGGATCTTAGCAATAGCAATGAACACGTAGGATAGATAAGTATGTATGTCAAGAAAAAAACAGTGAGCACAAGAGCACTTGTGCTAGGAATTCTTATGGTGGTTATTTATGCATCCTTTAACATAACCTCCTATAATTGCCAAGCGTGTTTTACGGTGGTAGTTACAATAGCATCATTGATGCTACCCCTTTCCTTGGAAGGACTGCAGAACAGGCAGTTCTGGTTTAAGCAACACACAGATCAGCAATTAACAGCATTACCCTGGAAACTTCTGCTTTTGTAGGAGCTGCATCGTCAGTCAGATTCCATGCATTTGACTCAGCTGCTGTGACCATCGAGCAGAAATGACACGTTTTAGATGCACACATGCTGTACATGTATCACAAGCTCAGACGGCAAATGCAGACAGCTAAGGCAAAAATGGCTTGCTTTATTTACAAATATATCTGAAGCCTAGAATATAAATAAATCATTCACAGCAAGTACCTGACTCACTCCTTCCACCCCAAAATTTCATCCTGCATCAATAAAAACCTCGTTCTCAGTAAGAATTGATTCTTCCTCCAAGAACTGATTCTAATAAGAGAGGTTAAGGTGGAGAAAAATTCTCTGCGTAGTCACCACTGCTTCTCTCCAGTGACTACCGAGTTAGCAGACTAACAATACATTTCAACCTTTCTGGGAAAAATAAAATCTCACCTGAACATGGAGAAATACTTGTAGAACTCTGAGTAACAGGGCCATCTCACATCTCCTGACATAACAGTATTAAGTTAAGGCGGAAAAGAAATGAGTGAGAAATGATAAAGGAAGCAGCAGGAAAGGAGACAAGAACAGCAAAAAAGAACCACCATTAGGAGACAAACTAGAAGTTGATGACAGACAGGAGATTTGTTTCTGTTGCTGTAGTGAGGAGTAACAGGATGGTGGGAGGCGAAGGGGAGATACAGTCTGCAAGAAAACCGAACTACTGACACTGACTGCTCTCCAGGAACGTAGCCATAGGGAGTGTCACCAGTCCCCACAACCCTAATGCTGAAAAAGGCTAAGACAATAAATAAAATCGGGCTTCAGGGAGACTATTTTATATTGTTATACTAAAAAAGATGAGGAATCACAAAAAATAATTGGCATCATGGCATCTAATAAATTTGACAACATATAGCAATGCTGTGTGCAGATTACGAAAAGATGAGCACTTCCATTTAAGAATGTTTTTTAGTTGTAGATTGGATACTGCTCTAGTACAAGCAATGGGGACAAGCAAACATTTGTTTTCTCTCTCATCTTTGTAATCGATATCTCAAACTTTAAGCTGCCAGTTTATTAATTAGTCTAGTTTGCACCTTTAACTAGTCTATTTATACCATCATTTCTCATTCATGTTTTCTACTGTATGCCGCATGGAAAGTTACAGCAAATTTGGGGCTGCTAGCTCTTTAAAATTAAAATTTGGGCAACTTTCAAATTTAGAGGCAAGAGGTCAGGAAGCTTTTTATCAGTGCTTCAGAGAAGATCATGGATTTTTTTCTCACCATTTGAAAGAGTACATGGATATGTATTTAATCAGTCCCTCTGACCACTGAATAATGTTTTTTGGCCTTTCAGAAGGTGTTTATTCGTACTTTAAAGGACAAGGAAAGAAGGGACCTCCAAATTTTAAAGTTTAAAAAGATTAATGCATGCATTCAAGTCTCCAACTCCTTCCTAATTACTATTTTTATTTATTATTAAAAATTATCTAAAGCTTTTTTATTCCAAAGATATTACATTAGGAAAACAATATATGAACTATATAGATCTCCATTAATCAAGAATCAAAACCTTCAAGCCTTATTTCAATATTCCTACTTATTTCAATTGAACTTCATTAAGTTTTGAACTCAGCAATTCATTTGTTTACATGGAATTCTTAAATAATCATCCAATTTATTATAAATAGCTTAGGTATATTTGAGAATACCAGCATTCATTTTTAAAACCTGTCTTATTTTTGGATAGGATTTGGCTTGTATGGCTCTCAAAAGCTATCTGTAAATTTCTCAGATCAAGGTTTTTCACGGTGATAAATGCTCTTACTACATGCATCATCCATTTTGAAAAGTGCTCGGCTCTTTCCGAGAAGAAAGATATGTTTTGACTTGGACTTGCAAAAATAGTGAACTGAAAGTCACTTGTCACATTGGCAAAGCTTGGCTAATATTTGTTTAAATTAAATTAACTGTAATGTATCATACTTAAGTTGGCACTGTACAGGTACATGTAAATAATTTTCTTTTTGTTTTCATGAGAGCTAGAGAAAATTAATCCTAATTATTTTAAATGGGACTGTGCTGACTGTTCAATGTTCTGGTACTTCAGCAAAACACCTACTCAACATATTGCACATTAAAAAAGTTGTCACTCTTTTTTGGGGCCAGTGCTGTAGCATTTGGAGAGACAGACAGATAACCGTGCAGGGCTGCAAACCATCAAACTTCTCTACATTTAGAAGGTGTAGAGAAGGGATCAAGGCAGTAGGTGTACCTCATGTGTAGTATTAACTTTATTAGTTTGGGCAATTTTCTACAGTGTATGGAATATGTCAGTAGTCATCAATTTATGACGTATGAAGAATTGCAGAAAAACTTGTTTGACACCAAATCTATACTACAGATAATGCATTCACAATAATGAGTTTGTTTAGAAAATATTTGTATTACTTTACAATATGCTGCACACTCCTCTCTTCAAAAGCACCTCTCCAAGTTGTCTGCAAAAAACCTTAACTTATCTCCTAATAATAATATATTTTTTACACAACCTTTCAAGGTCCTCAAATAACAATAGTTCTAAGGTGACTAGAAATGAATGACTTAAACTGTGACATTCTACCATTGCCCTCTAGATGCAACATGATTGATAGTCACATGGAAACAGCAAATGCATTCTGAGTGGGAAATATAAAATCGTAAGTATGTCCATGTAAGGGGTGGCCTGTACAGTGCTATCATGACCCATTCTAGGGTAGCTCTGATTTTAATAGGAAACACTACCTACACATACAGAGATAGCAAAACCACATTTTTCATATGTTATCAGATCCTCATGTGCATTTCTAAGTCATATTAATGATGGTACATACTACCTTGAAAGTGCTCATAAATTTGTCCTACGGCTTACCTGATGTTGCTTCCCAGTGCACTCTTGAGAATTACAAATCTCATGTCCATAATCTGTTTTCATCATTTAAAAAAGCTGATTTGCTTTGCATTTTGCAAGTGCCAATGATGAGACAGACAGACTGACTCTTAATTGACTATGCTGTTTCTCTTTCTCCCTCAGGTGATTCTAATTAGTTTTTTCCTGCTTAGATGATGCAAATAAAGGAAACGTATGAATTTATGCATATGAAGATCTTGTATTGTATGACTTGCCTTAAAGACATTCTTATTAATGTTATTACATGTACTGTGGCATTCACATTGCTTTTCTTCAACTCCAATATACAATTAATTGCCTTTTTATCAATCTGCAATTTGGTCTTAATAAAACCAGTAACCATTGCATCTTTCCACTGACATTTTCATATACTTTGCAGATTGACTGGGCTGGCAATCATGCGCAAAGTAATAATCCCGTATGGGAAGTGAAACACAGCCAGGTGGATTGCTTTCAGACTCAACCGTGTTTTCTTGCTGATAGGTTCTATTGTGCCTGACAACAGCCACTTTAAAACAACCGTTCTTGCTTTTAATTGCAATTGAACTGTCCTGAATACAGTTGCTAAATGCAGAAAGAAAGCAAATTCACAGAAGTTTGTTTATATTAATGCTTATAAAGCAGTATAAAAATAGAAAAGCAGGTGGTATTTTTTCTTTGACTTAGAAAAGATCCTGAACGTGAAAATATGAAACAGAATATAGCTTCCTTAAAATTAATAAAAAAAGAATATATTTCTCCATCTACTATAGCAAAGAATATTCAGCTGAAAGTAGAGAAATGGACCTTCTCTGACAAGAACAACCGAGTAATTTTCTCCTATGACTCATGAAACCCCTGGAACTGGATTCCTCACCTGTCAGAATATTTTGACAGTTTTAAAGGCAAAGCTGAGGCATTACAAGATATACCAAGAAGAATAAAATCTGTTCTATTCTCACAGATGGTGGTGTTGGGATAACTCAAATAAGTTATTTAAAAGCATTTTGGAACTTAGGAAAACAGGGACACTGCAGAAATACTCTGTATTTCCACATGAATATGACACATGTCAGGAAGCCTTCTTATCTTATAATTTGCCTACTGCTTTGCTATCTTTTCATTTATACATTACTGTATTTAATGTATATTGATTATTATCATGTTAAAGAGTTTTAACTGAGAACTCCATGTATGTCTTTGTACACACAGAGAAAAAGAGAAAGAAATCAAAAGATGTCCAGCAATAAAAGCACACTGCTATGAAATGTAGTAAAACACATAGATACTAATTAAATACTTTAAGATTGTTAGATTAAAAACAACAAATTAAACCATAAATTTTATAGCTGACACTTTATCTCCATGGATAGCTAGCTGAAATCAAGGCATGTTTTAGTGACTATTTCTTTAAACTTGAGGAATTCCCAACTGGAAACCTCCATCTTGAAACTGACATTAAAAAAATATCAGTTCTTCCCTAAACGACTAAATGTGCACCAGCAAGCCCTTTTTGGACCACTTTCAAGTTAAAAATTCTGCTTTTTTTGTTAGAAAATGTAATTAGCTCTGACCTCCTTCTGGTAACGCCTGTAAAAAAAAAAAGCTGAAGCTATGTCATCTGAAATCTCTCGACTGTGCAATGGCCTGTAGGAGATAAAAGAATTAAAACCTCTTCACTTTCACAGAAAATATGTTTTGATGAAACAAATATTGCAAAAGCAAAAACATAATAGATAGCCTGACGGAGATGAAGATTTAGAATTGAACACTGACCGCTACATAGAATTAAAGATGAACATTATAATTACAACTATAGGCAGGAAGAGGAGCAAGACAGAGAGATTATAGCAACATAAAAAGTCCTAAAACAAATAACGTTATCTGGAAAGTTTCTCCGCTGATTACAGTTTACAATTGTCTATTTAAATATCACTCAAGTTGTCAAAATTTATGAAAATATTTCATATGAAAAGTAGCAATGCCCTGGTAGTTCTGAAACAGTTTCATATACAGTAGTTCATAAAGTCATCCACAGTAATACCAAACAACTTGTGCTTTATTTAAACATTGAGGAAGTCTTCATTTCTCACTATTGTTGCACAATATTACTAAATGCAAAGCCTTACCATATGGACCTGTAGTATACCTCTAATCCTCTTTACCTTATATGAGCATCTGTCCTTGAGAAACAGGATCTCCCATCACGTAACATGAATTTTCTTAGGTGCACCTGAATCACTACTCCCATTAGGCAAGGACTACAGGGATAAGCAATTTAATGTTGTACACTTTAAAAGCAATGTAAATAAATAGATTGAAACAAGACAGTACAGTCTGAAGATTACTGAAATTTTCCTTGTGATCAAAAAATATAAAAATGAAGCACTTCTGATTTTTCTTCCAGAATTTGTCTTCAGAACAGTTTGATTTTGTTACATTTTATCCAAATGTCGTGGTTTAACCCCAAATTGTAACCCAATACCACGCAGCCGCTCGCTCACTCCCCCCTCCCCGCTGGGTTAGGGAGGAGAATTGGAGAGAAAGGAAAACTCATGGGTTGAGATAAAAACAGCTCACCAGGACAGCAAAGTAAAAAATATGAAAATATATTAATAATGATAATAATGATAATATATACAAGGATAATAGAATATATGAAACAAATGATACACAATTTCTCACCACCCGACGACCGATACAGCCCGTCCCGAGCAGCAGGCAGGGAGCAGGGGTATCCCCCCCCCAGCTATCCCAGAACAGCAAGTTCCAGGGAAAGCAAGCGAGGGAACAAACAGCTAAACGAGTGAAAAACAAAAAGGTAAAAATAGGGAAACAAAAAGCAACCTGAAGGGAAGCTTAAGGATTAGGGCAAGTTAAAGGTCTCAAAAGCCTCAAAAGCCCAAAAGACCAAAAAAGATCTAGAAAAAACTAGTGGCCCACCGACCGACCCTCGCTTATATCAAGCGTGACGTCTATGGTATGGAATACTCTCTTTGGCCAGTTTGGATCAACTATCCTGTCTCTACCCCTCCCAAGTTTTTGCATCTGCACGTTAGCAGAACCTGGAAAACAGCAAAATGTCCTTGGTGGTTCAGCAGCAACCAGCAACATCAGTGTGCTATCACTGTTCTTCTCACACTAAAGCCAAAACACAGGAGCTGCTGAAAACAAAACTAGCTCCATCCTGGCCTAAACCAGGACACCAAATCATTGAAAAATTCATATTATATACATATTCTGAATTTTACTTTGTTGTATTTATTGAAAGTTTTTCCACTTTTCAAAACCATTATAATTCCTAAGTACAATACATCTTAATCAGTTGCAAATGGCACTACAATGAATGGGTTTCCTAGCGTTTGAAAACTGATCTTAAAAACTTCTATTCAAAGTACTTATTTCCTGTACATTTATGTGTTAAATTCAACAACTCTATGTAAGAACCCTGAATGCTTAGGTACAAGGAGCTGCTTTTTACTCCTTTGCAACAAATTACTACCGAGCAACTCTGAGATAGAAAAAAACCAAAACAAAACACAACAGAAACCCCACCAGCATCTTTCCCAAGCACAGGAGCAACACACAGCAGTGATGTAGCAAACGTGATCATGGACACAACTGCTTTGACAACAGATCATTATGGACCTAAAACCAACAGCATGTGAACGCCTTTGAAAAAAGTGAGGACAACCCTCTGCCCATGTAATCCTTTGATGTTTTTCCAACATCTTGAGTGCTAGGACAATGTTTTGTATGACACAAAACAGGACCAAGACCACCAACTGCTTTAATATCAGCCATCGAAAAATAACTGTTAGACTGACATATTAAAACCAGCTGACCAGCTAGAATTCAGGGTTGGATTATCAACCTTGCTATAGAAAATAGACTTTTCAAACACATGACTCCATCACTTACCATTTCATATGATTCTTCATATTATTTTATGCTGGCATCTGTCATGCAAATCACAGTCTCAGGAAAAGATGTCAGAAACTGGTATCTTGTTTCCACCGCGTTCTCAAACTTTGGATTTTCATTTTATGTAGTCTGAAAAATATGAATCTTGAATCTTATATATGTGAAAATTATAAAAGTCACAGGAGTTGTAAAGTAATTTTTTGTAAGAGTTCACCATTCCCTTACCCAGTATATGAATACCACATGTAGAATACATTAAATAAAAGAGTAAGGAGAGAGACTAATCCATTTATAACATTTGAAATGTTATTGTTATTTTTAAGC
Organism: Phoenicopterus ruber ruber; assembly: GCA_009819775.1. Taxonomy (NCBI): domain Eukaryota; kingdom Metazoa; phylum Chordata; class Aves; order Phoenicopteriformes; family Phoenicopteridae; genus Phoenicopterus; species Phoenicopterus ruber. The sequence continues at coordinate 14,692,172 of CM020227.1, forward strand.
ACAGAACAGCAAATCACAGCACCAATATAAATGGAAGACTCAAGATAGCAAGAGATATTAACATTATGCTCTAAAATATGCTCTTAAGCATTCTCAGATCTTTAATAAAATCATTCATCTCATTTCCAAAATGTTAACATATTCCACACAAAGTTCATTGGTGAAACTAATTTGCTAACTACTCTTCTTCTCTTTCTCACTCTATCATTTGTCACTTCAGTTTTACCAAGAAAAAAGGCAGTACTGTCCAATATCTTTAGCATAATTAGAATTATTGAAAAATCAAGTCTCATGCTGCTCATGTTTTCTTTATGCCTTTTTATAACCATCTGCTATTTGTACTGTTTTGTGCTATATTTTCCTCTGTTAATTAGAAACAGTGACAGTTAGGTTGTTGTTAATTAGAAACAGTGACACTAAGGTGGTATCTTTCTTGTATCCCTGGAATGTCTTCCAGACTTTTGTGATACATTTCTCCTTTCCAGACTGTCCAGGAGGTATTACATACTATTATTCTTTTTCACTTGACTGTCATTGTAGACCTAAGAGGAATCATATGGTATTGAAATCAGATAGTAAAAAAGGATGGCTATTTTCTCCAACATTTTGGTAAGTAAATGGATCTTAGAGATCTTTAACAACAGGTAGCACGAGCTTGCTGTAGCATATAAAGCTGCTGAGTTTTCATGACCTGTCCTGATCTGCTAGACCCAACGGACAGGGTAAGGTTTGTTTTCTTTTGTTTTAAAACCCATTTTGTTTGTATTCTATCCTACCTATTTATGCTGAATTTTCTCTATACAGTCAATTAAATTCATATTCTCATTAAGCCGTCTTCTCTCTTTTATTTTTCTTCCTTTTTTTTTTTTTTTTTTTTTTTTTTTCCCTTTTCTTTCTTTTTTTCTTTTAAAAGTTTGTCTGGTCTTTTTGAGAGCTCACTGCGGCAAAAGATCAAATTATAAACACCCCAAAGCTCTGCTTGACTCAGGGTCCCATCTCAAACAACTAGGTCCAAATACTGTTAAGTTACACAGTGTAATTGTAGTTTAATCAATAGGTTGCTATGGATTTCATCAGTGTAATCATGAGTAATATTTTCACTCCGATTCCACCATCCTGACACTTGAAAGTTTATTTAGGTCAGAGTCTGAAAGTATTTACAAATTCCAGACATTTAAAGACATGAGACCTACTTATATTAGAATTGCTGAATGTGGCCACAATAAATTATAGTTTCAGAAATAAAAACAATTCCTGTCTTGCAGGGTTTAATCTGTTGAATCAGCAAATTATAGGAGAGTTGCAGTAGGACAGAAGGGGGTCTAGGGCTGAAGGGAGCACACGGGACATGTCCTCAAGATGGTGGGAAACAACCTGAAAGTTCACTTGGCATTGCATAGAGCCATGTGGTTTTCCTTGCTTGCTTAGGTCTAGAATGAAGTATAGCTATCTCTGAGTTAATACACATCACCTCTTGTTATGCTTCTCAGCAGAACACAGTATTTTACAACTGTAATACTTTGCTTGCACGTGTGAATTGGTCGCTGCACAGATAACTCCGGAGCATATGCAGTGCAGTCCCCCAGTCTCCCATGCTTCCAGACACAATTTCTGCTTATTATTGCCTTCCCTATTTTTTTCCATATAAAGTTTGTTTTGTCTTGAACCTCTATAATATCCTCCACAGAGCTCAAAAGTAAATGGCAAAAAAGTTTAAAATAATTCCACTTAAAAGTTGACAAGTTCACCGCTTCCCCTGCAATTTGTGCCACTGATTTTTTTCAATTTGCAAGTCAGTGATGAAGCACAGAGTGATTTGAGCTATTGAAGCTCTAGACTAGTGCTGTAACAGCTGGCTCATTCTTCTTCTGTAAGGCAGTACCATAATTGGTAATTATACAGTTAAGAACTAGATTTTCACATTGATTTTGTTTTCTTAGGATGGATCAGACCCTATATGTATTTTAAATTCCATCACAATTCCATATAGTTCTGCCTTATAACGGAATAGATGTTCAGTCCAAAATTACATTCATTTAATTTCCATTGATTTCAACCCTTATTTGTCTATTGGACAGCTCAGAAAGGCTTTGTTCATTTTACTAGGGACTATTTAGAGGGACAAATGGCAATTCAGCTGATATTTTTGCGTGACTGCCAGTTGCCAACTGCAGGTTCTACAGATTTTTTTTCCCTGCAGTATGTAGTAGGAAGTGCACATAAACAATCGACTTTGAGTAGGAGGAGAAATTTTGCCATCTGGCAAATAACTCACCCACGACCATTCTCAGTTGGATTTCACTACATAAAGATACAGAATTCCAAAACCAATAACTCATCCCTTAGAATTAACTATCCCTGGGAAAACTGCTTTAAATTATTTCTCCCATAAGTAAATTACAAACATTTTGCACAGAAATCAATATCTGATTATGTGTGTACACACACATTCATCTTAGGATGTCTCTGAAAATAAATAGAAATGTTATTTGGGCAAGGGGAAGATGTCACCAGGTTTCCTACAACTAAATGACGACATTAAGAAAGCCCCAGTGATTCATGTGACATCTGGCATAGTGTTACTGAGCTGCCTGCCAGAACACAGGGTGACTTGATGGGTTGAATGAAATTGGGGCAAAAAGGAGTGAACTACCTCAGGTTTATGTTTACTGAGCATGGCAATATAACAGCTACTGATTGCAGGGGAACAGCACGGACCTGGTTTATAAGAGCTCTGAACTGCTGGGACAAATCAGAAAAAGAGAACTATGCAAAGCAATATGAGGCAATATATTTTTACACTTCTGCATATATTATGTTAAATATACAACAATAGTTGTAACATTAAGACATACATTTGCTTTTGTTTAGTTGAAAAAGATACAGCCGATAATACAATGAAAACCAAGCAGACAAAAGTGTCAGTGACACTGCTATTTCTAATGTAGACTGATTTGTTTTGATAGAAAACTGTTTACTCTGGCTTGATAATATTCTTTATAGCCACGTTCAAACTAAAGCCACTAATTTAAAGTGACATAACATTAAGGTCTAATTCAAAATGGTGCCATTAAAGAGCAGAGCTGGACAGTCTAAAAAAAGATTGTTTGACAGAGGTTTACTGATGAGTGACCCTACCTCAGCTCATTTAGGAAAGAAAATTGATCTAGTTTAAAAACTAAATTGGCTTTCATGGCTCTGTATGATACAAACAAAAGAAATTGTGTGGTTAATGCACAATCTACTGTGTATACCAGTTTAACTATCCAACCAGGCAAATTTGGAAATATTTTTTTTTTTAAATTAATCTTGTTGAATTTGTGCCATCTGAACCTTTTGTAGTCTATATCCCTCCCCTTTGGCTGATTGTGATTGTTGCATTTTCTGCCAAGGAAAGAAAACGTCCAAAGAATCCATATGTCATTTTTCTTCATAATTTACAATTTATTACCTCTTCCTTTAAACTGTTTTAAGCTAATTAAGCATTTAAATTAGTAATTATTATCCATCTAGTTGACTTGTATATGATTTTAAAATATATGAAAATTAATGAATTATTTTTAACAGAGATTTCCAACTAAGCATAAAGAATGTTCTAAAATAATTAACGAAGGCTACTGTAACCTAGAAGTGAAGTTTGAACAGTAAAGCATGGCTGACAATGTCCTAAAACTATAGAAAATTCCAGACCTAAATTCTATATTCATCAATGAATCCACCAGTTCCTGGAACTGATGGCTCTTCTAGGTTAACCCAAATATCCTATGTTCAAACTATGAGGTTTTGAAAAATTAGAGCCAAGTGAAGCAGCTTGAATTCTTCTTTGCTGATGCTACCGTTTCAGATTTGGGAACAGTGTTTGAGTCAGTGTAGACAACTGACTCTATGAACAATAATAAATGACACTTTAGCCATTCTTCCCCTAGTCACACACTTTTCATCTGTCCATAATCATGCTAGATCTCCTGACTGTAGACTGTCAAAGATATTTGTGTTTTAGCTAGTATAAAATCTACCTTTTCTGTATTTTTCCCCATTTGATGTAATTACAGAAAAATTATTGAAATATAACACACACACACAAAAATCAGATACCACAAGAAACATACGAAATTGTAGATTAGGTCTGATAAAACAGCAGCATGACATATGGTTTACAAAAGACTTAGTCACACAGTAATATGAAAGTGTCTGATCTAAAATTTGATAAATCATCAAACTGTCAGGTCTTTGTGAATGAAAGTTTTGTGAGCTGGGACTCCCTTATTGTGCTTCCTATCTGTGTCTTGACCTATTGTGAAAGGAATGAACAATCCCTTCTCGCAGCCCTGAGTGATATCACACACAAGACAGAAAGCACCATAATCTGGAGATAAAGATCTATATCCAGACATATTCCTGCCAGAATAATAGCAGCTGTATATTCAGCTAGAATATTTAACTACTCTCCATTGCATCCAGTAGTTCTATCTTTTCCTATCAAGGTTTTCAAAAACTTTGAGGAGTGTCTTACAGACACCATGCAAGTATCCTGTAACATCCTGAAGAAATGTTACAGTTCTTTGAAGAATAGTATATTGGAAATGACAAATAAGATGAAGAGTATAAATGAATAAATATAGGTTTGTAGTAGAAAGATTATCCAATAACTATCAGAATGGCTGTTTTAGTCTTGACATTTTACAGACTAGATGCACTTACCTTTGAGGTTTTTTTGTCAGATTCATTCTTTGATGAATAATGAACCAGGTACAATTACAATCTTTCTTGTAGAGTTCAAAAAGTTGCTGGTATCTACCTTTTAACTCTCCTTCACAGTCACATAGAATAAGACTTTAGCTGTCGATATCAATCATCTTTTTTTTTTCTTCTTCACCTGCATCTGTCCAAATTTTATGAGACCCATGTTTCCTATGCCAAACTACCGCCGTTTGATGAACTGCAAACTCATTCCGAAATATGATGGAAATGTGAACGCGGTACTCGAGTATTTTACATGTTCAGAATATATTGCATCATATGCATATTAAAATATTTCAAATACTTATTTGTTTAAGCAACTTGCCATTAAAAAGATGAAATAAAAATCTACAAAGTAGTTATCCATGTATTTCTATATGTATCGTCTCCTGTGCATCACTTAAGTTACGCAAATTGCTAAGTAGTTCAGTTTGGGGTTTAATCTTCTTCAGACTCAGTATTTTTCTCCAAAATGTCAGTATTCAAGATAATTACAGTCCTCTCTAAATTGTCCTCCACACAGCTTTTAGTTATATTAGAAAGAATCATTCATAAGTTCTCAGATTAGTTATTTTCTCCAAAACATGTCTCAGTCTTTCCAATAAAAGAACATTTCTATTCCATTTTGAGAATGCTTAACATAAACAACAGGTTCCTCCTCTTCCTTTTATATACAATATCCAAATTTCTTCAGAAGAAATTTATAAGTTTAGCAGGAAAGAAAAAAACAAAAGTAGTTTAAAACACCGACCTAATAGATGGCTGAAAAGAGACAAATTGGATTGACATAAAATGTTGATTGGCTTCAAGTTCATACAAGCCATAGTAGCCATTAAGAACAGCAATAGCAAAAATCAGAATGAAAAAGAGTAGGCATAAAAGTAATGATGATAATTGACAGTGAGGCAGGAGTGAAATATATCCTATATTCACTGATCTTAGTCATTGCCATCTAAAATGTCATGGATAATACAACCAAATAACACTATCATTTCAGATTTTAAGAGCTATGAATTCATGGCAGAAAATGCACTATCAATGGTGATCATGCTGTCATAATTTTTAAGAGATCTTCTTGCTACTAAGAATAACAGCTATAAGATAAATATACCAAAGCATTCACCTGTGGAAAGAAATTATGAAGTTTACCAGAGATGACCAGAGCATAGAAGGCTCATACAGCCCATATAATAACAGGAGAATTCAGCACAAGATAAGGACCGAACGTCCAAACTATTAATTCATGCTTCTCATAAAGCACTTGTTATGCATTCAATAGTTTAATTTTTCACATTCCTGTGTTCCTGGGAAGCAAATGCTACATAGCAACCACAACTCTGAACTTCCTCCACATATTTCTTAGATCAACACAACAAAATCTATTAAAGAGAGCTGCCAGAATATTATCTATGGGTCTTTGAACATGCCTGAGAGGTGGTTGCAATGCCATTACTGTTGGCTACTGAAAAGGTGTTTCTAGGGGGCGAGTTGCTTCCTCCTCCAAGTCAAACAGCAGTGTGATGATTATACGTCAGGTGAATGGCCATCAAGTATTTTCCTGACAGCAAGTGTAGCTGTACCACAGTATAGTCTGAACAGGCTACAGAGCCATGTTCCTTCCAAAATATGCCACTCCGCCAGTGTAGAACTGAATTGGACTTCTGACACTTCTGAAATACTCACATTCAGGGATGTCTTCAGGGGGTTCTCTCTTCTTTGTCTGAAAGCTACTTATCAACAAATGAACAAACAAAACCAGTAGGCTAATGAGGCCAATTGCATTATGAATTGATGATAAGACACATCTGAAGTCTATAATAGCCTATTATTTTAAATGTACATTTCTTTCACCAAAGAAGTGGAATGAAATATATTATTATAGAAATCACTGTACAATATGAAGGCTCTGCCTCAGTAAAAGTATAAAACCAAAAGTTTCTTTTTCTTTTTTAAAGTAAAAGCATTTCTTAGAGAAGCACAATAAGCAAATGGCCTACAAAGCTACCTGACACTTGTGAGCAAGGGGAATTTCATCTTTCAGTCTTGTGACCTATTTAACATCAAAATTAGTGTTTATCCATATGTGGCATAATGCTGAAGTCATTTGGGAAAAAACAAATGGTGTGATTAAAGCATTTAATAGAACATCTGACATACGGAAATGCTATTTGAAAGCATCCTTCAAGCATCATCTTTATGGCTTTCTGAAGTTCCCAGAAATGGAAGCTCAAGAACTTACTGAACACAGCTTTTTATCTTTAAGGGGACTCCTTGGTGATGCCTTCTATGAAGAACTCATCTAAAGAATTAAATCTAAAATTACTGTATTTTAAACAAAGATCTTTTAAAATATCTCTATTGAGCCATTTCTGGCTGTATCCAGAAAAAGCTACTAAAATGTACAGATCCATTCAAAGTGTCAAATGATTTGGGGATTTGGGAAATAATTTAAATCCTAACCAACTTTCTTAATAAAATAAGCATCAGTGTGCTTCCCAAACAGACTGCTGAGTAGTAGCAAAGTAACTAAAGAATCTTAGCCCCAAAATTCACCAGAAAATAATATCTGATTTTAATGGTGTGATAGCATTCTTATACGTCTGCCGTTTGTCCAGAATTTCCTTTTTAAACAGGATGAGTCTGTCGATGCTAAACGCCAATCACAGTTCATCATATGTAGGTCCCTCTGGTTTTATTTTTTCCCCAGTTGGTCTAGTGGTGACAAAATACTATGATCAACACTTCATGAATCCCAAAGGACTGGGAACAGATGAGGTTGCAGCAAGTATAAATTGATAATTAACATTCTCCAAATTCCCCAATTCACGCAGACCAGTGAACCCTTACGGTGTTAAATATCTTAACTTTCTAGACTCAATTTGTCCTTTGACAATCTTGGAGGAATTTATTGCAAACAACGGATGCGATTAACTAATGCTGCAAAGCATATTATCAGCAACAGCGATTCAGAGGAAACCAGTTAAATCAGTATTTAGTTTACCATTTGATTTCCTAATCATTTATTCTAATAGCAAAGACTGGACAATGTTATAGCGTATGCAGCTAATTCTCAGTGGCATGCTTTTCTTTTGCACCATTGCCTGCTTATTTAGCTGTTAGCAAGCAGCAGAGAAACAAACAGCATGCGGAAAAAATATTATATCCCCAACAAAACAGAGAATCCTAAGGTATGCTTTGCCTTGAGCCAGAGGCTGAGCACCCTTAATCTGTTTAGATACGGGGGCGGGGGGGGGGGGAGTTTTATATCCATGCAAGTACTTCATTAAAGTTCATATTCACTTTTGGATTGTTCACACTACAAATACCTTAACCTTAATTCTGAATACACTGGATATTAAGTAAGTCTTCTGACTATGAAATAATGTTAAAAGATAACATGTTGGAAACTTGCACAGAAGAAAACTACAAAATATGCTAGTTACTGATGTGTTGCATACTTATGCTATGACAACATATTCATCTATTAAGACAAGTGAGTTGACTTTCAGAAAATTGTAATGAACATCACTGCCAGTTAAACATGACCTTTGAAAGAAGGTATTTGGCCTTTAATCTTCAAGACTATATGCTGAAAGGTAATTAAAGAAAAAAAATAAGGAAAGAGTGACACTAACATGACAGCTATTGAGGAAGACGTAAATAAACATTTGCATCTGACAGTAGAAATATAAAGTTTAACATTTGAAGACTTATTAACGATGAGAAGTAAAAGGTCTATCTCTGTATTCTCTAGACTGCATCACTGTAATATCAGAAAAGCTTTGAAAGTCAGCTTAATAATTTGGAAAATATGCATTTACCCATAAGAAGGCACAACAGTAGCATTCCTAATTCACTGGCTTTGGGATGTGAAATCACATGACTGTTTCCAAGAAGGTCATTAATTAATTGTGAAGAAATAAATAGAGAATGGGTAGGCTGAAACTCAGGTAATGGAGATAATGGTTGTCTTAGAGACTAAAGCCCTCTGGGGAGGAGCAATATCTGCTATTAAAGGAGTTTGTCAATATCTTTTTTAGATTAGCATTCCAGAACTTTCACTATCTCCTTACTGACTACACAACTTTAATCACAACAACTGACTGGTTGTGCTTAAATTGGCAATTTTCTTCAAGCAAGTACTGCTAGTCTGTCTATTGAAAAGAAAGCAATGGAACTTCTGTGTTCACAAAAGTCGAGGGAAGTTTGCCATGGACAACATCACCATCAAGCCCTTTATCAAGTCTGTCTTTGTAAGAGATTCAAGAGAATTTAATAAAAATGAATTGTATTTTGTTTCTTCCCTACTGTAGAATAGCCTGGACTCGGACTTACTGTCCTCTAATCACAGTGTAAATCCTAGCCTTTGGTATTAGTTTTCATGCTAAGCTATGGTTTTGACTTAAATAATTTGCTTCAGGGTTTTACATTAACGTAACCTTAGTATTTGTTTATCAATAGTTGAACTTTATGGAGGTATTTTCCCATTCATGTTACCTATCTAAATAGTATTCCCAGATACTAGCGCTCGTCAGAAGCATTGATCAATAATTTCATATCTCTACAAGCAAATGCTAAGAGTTGGCAGAAAAAAGCTGAGTAAAATATGATTCATTACATGCAGATATTCAGAAAGAAATGCCAACATAAAACAAAAAGAGGAAATAGAGAAAGTGTAGTTACTGGACTAGATCCTGATGTGTTATATCAAAGAAGAGATTGGAATCTGCCCACCTGCATTCACTGTCACTCCCAGCACTGAGAGGCAGGCAAAATGCCACTGTGAAATATGCAAAACAAATACAGGTGCAGACTTTAATAAATAAGGGCAAATATAACTTAGATATGAATGAAATGATTCTCTGATCATTCATGAAGTGCTTATGTCTATCATTTTGTTCTATTTAATGTAGATATACATATTATGCTTATTTACCAGGGCAGTTCATTTTAAAAAGTTATATAAGGCTTTACTTATGTTCCAAAATGTAATCATTGAATACCACATTGCCAATTATGTTACTTAAAGAAGAAAAGACTATGACACAGACAGAGACATCCAGCCAACCTGGATATTCTTGAAAGCCTGGCGGTGACCCCACCAGGGAAACAGAATAGTGCTACAAATGCATTTCTGGCATTCCAAAGTGAAATGGTTGCAAATTCTAAGAAATACCAAGAAATACCAAGTGGCCACTTGTTTTTGGATGTAGTATTCCCTTACCAGCATTCAAAATAATATGTGTGCTGAAAAGATGAAAAGGAAGGAAGGAAAAGAAAAAAAGACCACCTACAGGGAGAGCAGTGAGAAGAAAAAAAAAAGCAATAGTTCCTGTGTGCTGTGGTTCCCTCTGCTCTAACATCATAGAATCATAGAATGGTTTGGGTTAGAAGGGATCTTAAAGATCATTTATTTCCAACCCCCCTGCCATGGGCAGGGACATCTTCCACTAGACCAGGATGCTCAAAGTCCCAGCCAACCTGGCCTTGAACACTTCCAGCAATGGGGCATTCACGACTTCTCTGGGCAACCTGTGCCAGTGCCTCACCACCCTCATGGTGAAGGAGGAGCTTGGAGGTCCTGAGGTCCAAGAGGTCCTCCAAGCTCAGGACCTCCAAGCAGGACTGAGGTTCCTCTCCCCCAGCAAATTTAGTTTAAAGCCCTCTTCACCAGCTTGGCAAGCCTACGACCGAAGATGCTCTTCCCTTCTCTGACAGATGGACCCCATCAGCCCCCAGTAGACCAGGTTTCTCAAAGCGAGTCCCATGGTCTAAGTAGCCAATTCCCTGGCGTGGCACCAGTCCTGTAATCATTTGATGATTCACCAGATTTGAATGGCGCTTTCAAACTCCTTCCCTTTGACCGGGAGGACTGATGAAAAAACTACCTGTGCTCCAGAGTCCCTTACTGCCGCTCCCAGGGCTCTGTAATCCTTCTTGATACTCCCCAGTCTGCTCTTGGCTTTATCACTGGTGCCCACATGAAACAACAGCAGCGGATATTAGTCAGTAGGCTGTACGAACCTTGGTAGTCTCTCGGTGACATCCCTGATACGAGCCCCCAACAACTAGAGAGCCCCCCAAATCTCTAGAGAGTGCATCAGGTCGGCAAATGGGTGCCACTGTGCGGCTGAGAGTCGCCTACTACTATCACCTGTTGCCTTTTCTTAGTTGTGCTGGTTGTTATACAGGGAGCAGATTGGGCTGCCTTACTCAGCTCCAGCGTCTCTCCTGATGTGACAGGTCTTTCCTCTTCACTCTGCAGAGCGGTGAAGTGGTGCTGCAAGGGCACGTCACGCTTTGGGGGAAGTCTCTTCCTCCTGATGGTCCTTGCTGTTGCAAGCTTCCACTCTTCTGCATTATTGCCCCCCCTCCCTTCTGTGTGTGCCGGTGAGGCAGTTTTTGGCTGTTTGGCTGTGGGTCCACTGCAGACTGTGCTTGGAATCAGCTAACTCTCTCCTCAGCCTCCCTGATGTTAAGGAGCCTTCTCACCGCCTCCTGCAGCTCAACCACCTGCTGCAGGAGGTCCTTCACCTGGGCACACCTTTTGCAGGCAGGTCTGCCGCCTCTCCCTGCCCCAGTAGAAAGGTCTGGGCCCTTCCTGCAGTCTGAAGTCTGCACTGCAGCCTCTCCCTTCAGCAGCTCCATCTGCAAGGAGACATCGGCCACCGCTGGGGTAGATGGTGCAGATCCCACAAGTGCCCCCCATTCTGCCTTGAGGGTCGAGTAGGATACAGCAACTCCATGTGCCAAGCTCAAGTCAATCAACTCTCAAGTTCCATCTTCAGCAGCTGAGCATACAGCAGCACAATTTAACAAAATTATCTAGAGGTGTTTCACTAAAAAAGATACTTATCCATGTCCATAAATCTCACCTTCTTGTAGGTTGCGTATTGATTTTCAATAACTATCTGCAAACTATCCCTCTCTGAAACTGACAGCTTATACTTCTGAAAATCATTTGGCTACCAAACAAAAGTTGGCATCATTGACAGATGTTATTTAATTCTAAGCTCTGCACAGATCTTAAGGAAACTATTTCTGTGGAAGTAAGTTTTTGGGGAAAGGAGGGGAGAAAAGAGGAGGAACCGTTTATTTAAAAATATCAGGCAAGAAAATGCATAGAATGTGATTAAACAACATAAACATTAGCTCAATTTACTAAACCAGTTCCTAGAGAACATTCAACTCAAAATAAAATAACCCACATGTATTCTTTGGAAAAAAATAAAATTCAAAATATTTGATCTGATTCTTCCATTTATTCAGATCATACATTATGATTTTTATTCCATACTCCAGTTGAGAACAAGAAACATTTATAAAAGAGGATAATCTCTGTCAGTTTTAGGAAGTCTCACTCCCTCTCCCAGATATCTTTGGAAGGGAAACATCTGTCTGATTATTTTCCAATATCCAATTTACATTAGACAACCTTGTAAAGCTTATAAAAAGAGCAGGCATGGTTTCTCCTCTCCAGAAGTTACACACAGACTGTTCTAATCAGCTGAAGATATTCCCTGGATTCACTTCCCCAGTGAATCCTACTAGCAACCAACTCAAAATAGTTTGGGGAGAAACTTTTATCTATTCACTCAGCCCTGAACCGCTACAGATGACTTGCCTAGATTTCAGGCAGAAGCCTGGAATAGAGCAATATGAGACTCAGACTCGTCTTAAAGTCCCCTTTAAGATGACTGCCTCATTTCACTAAAAAGGTATCAGAACAGAACCGAGTTTTAGGTTGACATTACTTGGTCAGCTTCACATAGCTTGTGTGAGAGATACTGAGCCTGAACTGGTGCCAGACTAGTTGTCATCATTATACCCTGTACTGTAGTTTTGTAGTTCTAATCAGTATTCAACAACAACAGGCGATTTCCTGCATTTTCTCACTGGATGGTCTGGTTGGGACTATAAAAAGTAAGCAATTCTGTATTGTTGTAAGCAACAAGAATACACATTTTTACACATGAAGAGTTTTGTTAACAAATCAAAGGAGCTTTACAGAACGGATTCATCCATTTTCAGCAACATATCTGCAGCTGCACTGAAACAATCAATGAAACCATGTTCCTGCAAAAAAAACTTTAAGGACACCAGCGCAGCACATGTTTAGATCTTGTGACCCCTATTTGGCCAAAATCTGAGAATGAACAAGTGGCACTGGACAGAATGCAGCTCAGCTTAGAGACTGACAGCTGTTTCACCGTGTGAGAGAAGTAGTTTGGCAGAGGAGAAGAACCAACCCCACAGAGAAGTGCTCCGTAGATGGCATTTTGAGAAGCGCTATCTATTTCCAGCAGCTCCAAGAAATCTCTTGGAAAATAACAAAAAGCTACATTTGCTTATTTTCTTACACATCTTCCCACAAACTGTACACGTAAGAATACTAAGGTAGAAAGTGCTTTTATATTGATTGTTTTTTCCTCTTTATATTTGACAGCTGGAGTGTTAAAACAGAATTCTGAGTAAATTAAAGCAATAACAAAATTACACAGGGCAGCTGTTTCAGCTATTTCCACAGAGCAATGCTCTTTAGAAGAGCTAATGAATCTAATGGAATCTAACAGACACTGCCAAAGAAGCAATAAGTGATTTAAAATGTAGGGGAAAGTCTCATATAAACAGCCTCACCAAGCACTAAATGAAGTAACACAAAACTCTTGGGGCTTCTCACTTTTAACAAAAAATCAAATAGATCTCTGTTCATTTATTACAATGGTGCCCACAAGCTCTCTACAGTACAGGACCTGTCAGAATTTCTATTATACTTCTCATTATTGAAGTGTTTGTAACTTACCTAATTACAAATTTCCTCGAGGCTGTAGCTTGCTTTCACTTACTGCCTAGTTAATCCCCATTTCCCATATCATTCAAATTTTGAAATGATTTTTTGTTTATTCTTTGTAAAAGAATAAAGATGAGAGATTTGTTCAACTACTGAAGTTCTACTGGGCTCTTCTGTTTTGCTATAAGTGCTGCTTATAAAAGCTGACACGTGGGAAGTACTGCTCTGTAAATCACTCAAATGTGACAAATTGGTTTTCTTTGCTGGGGGAGGAGGTAATGATCCTCATCCAGCCAGCTCTGAGTTTGCAATTTGGGAAATAAGCCTGTGGTATGCTTTAGTTTCCTTAAGGGGGCTGAATGTTTGTTTTATAGCACACTTGGGTTATTTTCATTTCTTACAGGGTCCATGGGGTGCAGGGAACCCACTGCCTGCGTGGATTTGAGGGGAACCGTACTCCTCAAAGTCTGAGAAAAGTCACTGGCAGTCCCAGCACAGATCATAACCTGAACAGCACTAATTTTACAACGAATTAAGCTCTGTTAGGCTCCTGATGAGACTCTCAAGATCCTAAATGCACTTTAAAGTTCTTCCCAAAGACCTTCTACATACTGCCTTCACTGGATGTAGATCTCTGGCTCCTTAGTGTCTTCAAAGGGCTGCCAAAGCACTTTGAATCAGTCTCCTGTGTGGAATTCGTGCAGAGAAATGAATTGTCCCCTTATCTTCCTCAAAGGAGGCCAAAGCTTAGCCTTCTGGTGTGATGCCATTCATGCCACTCAGGACTAGGAATAGAAAAACTAAAAAATATAAACTAAAAAGTCAGATTTAAAGTGCCTGTGTGAACTGCTCCTCATGGATGCCTGCAGATCTTCCTTAGGAATAACTGGAAGTCCTACTATCCATTATTGATGACTGCACACAGTAGGTTCCTTACCTTTAAACTTCAGTGGGAACTAAGGGTTCTGTGCCCTTCACAAGTCATACTTTGCCATTGGTAATATACCCAGTTTACTGGACTGGATGTCTCAGGAGTGCAGGCTGTCTGACAAAAGGGAGAGATCTGATATTTTCACTTGTCCTCACATCAGATAAATAACTCATTTTCCTTTAGATCAAGATTTTTCCTTGTGATTTGTATCCAACGTAAGAAATGGCATTCTTCTGTTACTGACACATTTTTGTAAGAGTCTTTGAAGCAACGTGTTTCATATCATATGTAGGAAAGCCCAATGATTTCAAATATAAAAGATTAAATTTAAAGGTAGCTTTTCTTTTTTAGCTTGAATTTTTATGCAGCTAGATTTAACTCATAGTATTTACATTTCTTGGACAAAATTTATAGTATTTAATTTAGACTGTTCAAGCACAAAATAACTGGATCTGAGTATAAAATACGCTTGCATGCATTGCAATTTTATTGCCTTTTTCATCAGAGAGACTCATCATTGTATTTTTTTACAAATTAGTTTTATTCGTAAAGCTGCTAACAAATTAGTTTCATTCATTTTTCAAAATAAAGCTGCTATTGTGCTCAGATTTAGACACAAAACAGTAGTTCTATGAGCTAACACACAAAGAGCTAAAAAACTCTCCTTAATGGTTAAAATCACACAATGTGTATCAAATAGGCAGATGTGTTGCCCCGTGGACTTTGGAATCATATTGGCAATGTTGACTATAATTAATAAATAATAATTTCAGCATATGCTACAAGTTGTAGCCCTGAGCAAACACATGTAAAAGATAAGCTTAGCTACCATGTAAATAAAGGAAAATTATGTACATGTCTTTAAGTAATTTTGTAAGCAAGGTTTAGAACTTTGATTAATATCTAAACAGCTATACCCTGCAACATGCTAATCAGATGTCAATTAGTTGCTAAAATAGTAACATTTATAATGTTAATTGAAACTAAACTTGCTGTAATGATTTATTAATCCTAGTTTTCAAACTCTTTAATTATCTTACCCATGGAAAGACCACACTCATGATTCAAGTGGTTCCATTAAATTAACATCTTGAATAGGGCTGCTGAGAGAATATATTCAAGAACTGTGCAGTTCATAAAAAACATATACTTTTATCATAAAGCTAATCTGATACAGTGTCTCAATTTCATTTCTCTTGAGAGGTAGGAAGTGAGTAAACACACTGCATATAGCATATTAATCTAGAATGTATTCACATAGAATGCTGTTCAAAGTTCAGTATTACAGAAAAGCAATGTCTGGCTGTTTCTGACATGATGAAATCACCTGCTCTTTTTAATCACTGAATCATTATCTGGTCTTGATAAAATTTTAAATTCTGACTTTTTAAAAAAAACAGTCATAGGAGGTCTGCTGAATAAAAGATTTTTTAGTATGTGCCAAGTAATCTCCAGATTTAATGATTAAAATAGATTATTTTGACTTCTCTATTCTGATAAATTAGTATTAATACATAACTGCCATACACAACAGTTACTCATGATATAGAGAAATGAATATAATACGAAACAAAAGACTCAAGTATTAATACATTGCTTTGAATGGACCTTTTATCCTGAAATAAATATTTCAAATCTCTTTTTCTTAAATTCAGGTCAAAGAGAATTTTAGGAGCATTCCACATTTGAAATGACTGTCTTTGAGTGACACTCTGTCTAGGTTTTAGTTTATTTTATGCTAAGCCTGTAACTTACTCTTACTGAAGTTTTGCAGTCATACAATCTGAAGCTTGCTCTCTCCCAGCACAGACCGGCGCATGCTGACAGCACATGCTTTTACTCGTGCTGAAAGCTGGACCCAAATGGAAATACATAGGACCCACAAATCAATGAATAGGTGAGTCAGTCCAGTCTCCCTGAGCTTCTTTGCTCTCCCCAGGCATTGTCTTTAGTGCCAGCAACAAATATATGAGACAATATATAATGAGGCCACCTCATTAGTGATGCCACACAAACTCACCCCAGCAAAACCCAGGACAAACACGCTATACAAACATGTTCTCTTTCACAGCAGAAAGCTCAAAATATCCCATTGCGTCTCATAGCAATGTTCCTGCACTTAAAATTCAGGGACTAAGTTCAGCACGTATGCAATGCCAACAACCTCCAGAGTAACACCACAAGTTGCTTGGCTCATTGGATCTATGCATCCTCCTCCCTCCTCCAATAAATTTGCCTCTATAGAAAGCCAAGTCTTTCTCGCTTTAAGGTCTGATGAAAAACTAATGAACTCCCTGTTAACTTCAACGCGCTTTAGATGTGGCTCTTAATGAGAAGGCCTCTGTAAAATGTGCACAACGGACATCTTCCTGCTTATCAAGTGTATTTTCTTAGTAACTAATCAGTGAAGTATGAAATGTTAAAAATTGTATAAGCCCTTGTAAGAAGCGACACTTACAATGCAAGCTGATTAATAAACTGGCAATGCTTTTCCACTGTGCAGTTAGCCACTCCCCTGGTTGTGACCAATTAGGGAATTGTCCACTGGGACCTGAAACTGCCATCAGTAATGATATTACATTGTTCTGAAGATGGACGTACAATGACACTTCAACACCACCTTTGTTCCAAAGATCTGGAAGAGTGTTCCAGATTTTACAAACATTGTAAGAAGATGTCAGAAGTGGCCAATCTTACCCTACCCCCTCCAAAATAACGACAAACACACTCCCACGAATGTTGGTGGAAATAACTGGGCACTGAGGATACCTGAGAACCACTAAACTTCTCCTGCTAGGATAAGCAAAATACAAGCCATCAACCACGGAGCTCACTTAAAAATCTAACTCTAATTAGTTAAGGTTGGACATTCTACTGCATGTCAGCTATAGCAAAATCATATTCTCTAGTTTAGCAATAAACAAATGGAACAAAGGATCAGCAGCTTCTTCAAGTTCACTGATTAATACTGGGATATTTAATGAATACGCTGGATACCCTCCTGTCCAGTAGACCATACTTACTGATGACACGACTTTCTGAAAGAATGGCAAAGCAGCAAGAAATAGCGTTCTGCTTTGTTTTCTTTACTTTCTTTTTTTCTCACTAAGCTACAAGGGATGTGGCAAGCTTCACAAATCAGTTTCGCCTAGACCTCAGTGACCAGAAAGGCAAAGAATTTAAATTAGTTGTGATAGCCTTAAGCCATTATCCACAGATAATTCTTTTGAAGGAGGCATATTACTCTCTTAGAGATGTTATTTTTTTAAAAATCATAGAATGGTTTGGGTTTGAAGGAACCTTTAATGATCACCCTGTCCAACCCTCCCTGCCATGGACAGGGACATCTTTCATTAGATCAGGCTGCTCAAAGCCCCATCCAGCCTGACTTTGAACGCTTCCAGTGATGGGGCATCCACAACTTCTCTGGGCAACCTGTTCCAGTGCCTTATCACCCTCACTGTAGAAAATGTCTTCCCTATAGCCAATCTAGATCTATCTTCTTTCCGTTTAAAAGCCAGTATCCAGGAAGGACAGTGAAAAGAGTTTTGTTTTCCCAGTGACCCACAGCAAAGAGCTTTTTATTCTGAAGAGCAGATTCAGTTTTAAAAATTGAACCAATCTTAAATCAATAATCATCTTAATCTGTTTTATGACTTCAATATTTCTCCATATGTAAATCTAAATTCCTGTAAAAAATCATGGCTTATATCATCCTCCCTGTAAATGTTGATATTTTCACCTGAAGTGGTGTAGTCACAAGGAAAAATCTAATCCACTCAGAAACATTATGTCTACAAATACATAAATGATGTAATGACGCACTGCATTAAATGTTCCAAAGAATCTCAGTGTAACTGTGGATACAAATAGATTCAAAAGTACTAAAATTCTAAGACTCTGCTGAGAAACCACAAGGTTTACATTAATTTGCAATGTGCTGTCTCCTTACTAACATGCTTTCCTCCTTCCGCTATTTAAGTTTACAGAAAAAATTTCTTGCTTTTAAAGTTGTCTGTTTCCTTTCTAAAGAATATGAAAAATTGCTATTAAAACTCAGTCAATAGTAGAACGATGTTCAACACATTGTCTTAATAAAAAAATAGAATTTCTCCTGACACAGCCTAGCATAGGTGTACTGAAATCAGCTGTAGATCTGCATTTTAGGTTTTATATTCATGGAAAGACTAAAGGTTATCCAACTATGCTCATAAGGGAGATTTCTCATCCTGACTCTGTAACTGTACATTTAATATAATCTCCTAGAAGTAAGATCTATTCAACACATATGAGCAGAATCTGCCTTGTGATGAAATAGATGATGGATTCAGGGATAGGGTTACCAAAGGGTAGGACAGATAGACCTCTGTCGGATTCACTGAAGCTCTTCAGTGAATTAGGTGCCTAAACACCACTATGAGATAATGGAGGTTAGATATCTAACTCACACAAGGGCTCTAATGAATCCCCACAGGCATCCTTAACTGCTCAATGTTATTGCAAATCAAACTTCAAAAAACATGCATGTGGAGGAAATAAAAAACCGAAATGTGACTGCAAAACTCTTCGTTATTTTAAGCCAAGATTAAGAGAGGGAGAGACAGAAAGAGTGAAAAAATTGTGAAAAGCAGTATGGAGAGCTGAACATTAAGTGGGGAATGCAAAGAGAAAAAAACCCCAAGCTGAGGAACTATGGAGTTGACCATACAAACAACAGCTAAAGATGAAGGAGATGAAGGAGAGATTTAATTTTTGCAGACTCCAAACCTTATGTTGAAGGTGCATCTACAATGTCTTGGAAAAAGATGTTCAGACAAACTCCTATTGTTCTGTTGTTCTTAGTAGCTATAAAGTTTAAAATATTATTTAGCTAAAAGTATTTATTTAATTAGGATGGCAGAAATCCAAGTGAGAACAGGCAATTTTCAAATTTAAGACTGCACGTTTCAAGACAAATTTGCCCCAAAGATTTGTAAAAAGAACAAACCATATCTATACTTTATAAATATGAACATTTTCTATGATGACTGCACTTCTATTAATTGTATACTAGATCCAGTATTCTCCAGTGTTTAGCTTATTTATTGCAATTCTTTTGCATTTGCCCTCATTTATTATACTAAATATCAAGTGTATGCAGTGGGATTTTTAAATTGGTTCTGCCCAAGAGCAATCATTATATAAAGATGTCCTTAGGGTACTGAAATATCTACAGCACCTCCTTGCATCTACAGAAGATGCAAACAGATACTGTCTCTTGTAAAACTGAATTTTGTTTCTGTCCAAGAAGGAAACAAATGTTGCCCCTGGGTATCAATATTAATCAAGGGCCACTGGCAGACAGTTAAAATAGGACAGGGCAATGTGGAGAAGCAGAGAGGAAAAAAACCTAAATCGTGATTATCTAAGCTTCTCTATCAGAGTGTGAATGACACCAAAAGGGAAATTGGGACAACAAAAAGCATTTCTTACTGGCCCCAAATCGGATGGCCAAAAGTAGATTCGAAGGGCAACAGTCTTAATGGTGAATACAGGAGGTTTGTGCGGGCAATGGCCTTCCCTTTTGCCCCAGCTCCTCCAGGGTCTCCTCACGTTTATAATCTGTCCCAGGGCACATTTCATCTGTTGGGATTCATGCAAGTCAGTGGGCCAGCACAGTCAGCCTACGAGGTCATAACACAAGCAAAACTGCATACTCCAGGAAGCTACACTTTAGCAATATAAGCTCAAGTGAGTCACCTGATGATATAGTGGATTTTTTCTAGTCCAACCACCATTTTTTCACAGAGGCAAAATTCTGCAAGATTAATGGCTGCATCTAGCCTTTGCTGTTCTTGTCTGTCCCCACAAACCTGGTGCAAAGTTAGAAGTATTTAACTGAAACGAAAGATGGGATCATTACAGAAGAGTATTTGTTATGAAATGGAGGTTATATAATAAACTAAAACATTTACAAGGACTTCCTTTTATATTACTCTTTTCAATCATTTTTGGGGGAGGTATTTAAAAGACGTGTAGATGTAGCGCTTAGGGACATGGTTTAGTGGTGGACTTGGCAGTGTTAGGTTAACGGTTGGACTTAGCGATCTTAAAGGTCTTTTCCAACCTAAACTATTCTATGATTCTATGTAACATGCAAATGCTCTGAAGAATGCTCCCCAGCTAACTCTTTGTCCTTTGCAAGTTACAGGTCTCAGTAATGTGTAAATGAGATATAAAGAATAAAAACTGTTTGTGAAACAGAGAAAAGAATGTGCACAACAACTGTATGGATGGCTAATATTTTATTTCCTCAGCATTTCGAGAGATACCACTTAAGCATCTGATTTAAAGAGCTCTCAAGGTAGTTTTGAGAAGTTTTTAAAATCAGTAACATCACTAAGAATATATATACACATATATAATCTTGTATTCATAATAGAATGAATGTATAGGAAAGGTGTACAAAAAAGTGAAACACAAAGTAAGCAAAAATTTGGCAGGCTATCATCTCCACTGGTATTAAAATTTAACATGATAAGAAGATTCTGCTGAAGAAGGTTTGTCTTCATGTGCAATGGAATGTGCAAACTGAGAAAAATCTGAAGAAAAAAATCTGAAAATCTGCCTGTTAAAAAATATGTACAGGAACAGTTTTGCTGAGTGTTATCAGAAGAGCTGAACAAACTCTGAATTATATTCGTGTACACACAGACGCACACGCACACACACGCACACACACACACACACACACAGACTCACACAAGTCCAATTCTCTGTTGGGCAACAGTCTCTGAAAAACTTGGGAGAGGAGGTGAGGATCAGAGTCTGGAGTTGGGTCTGAAGAAAACAGCCTTGATCCTTATGTCTTTATATGTGGAAGAGGGAGAGATCAAACCAAAATAAAATAGACAATGAAAACACCTGTGTAATACACAGATTTTTGACGTTCTGTTTAGCTTTCTGCTTACTCCCAAGATAAACAAAGGCTAGAAGACGTGGAAAGACAAAAACTTTCTAGCAAGGGATAGAAGGACTTTCATACTCCAAGGAGACTAGATGCAAGATCAAGAAACAGAACCACATTCCGGCCATTTTGGGAAAAGTGTGGAATCCTTAAAGGATGCTGAACAATGTTAGGCAGAGGTGAGAAATCTGAAGTCTAGTTTTCATATTGTGTACTGAAGCAATAAGGAGCATAAGAATGGGAGTGATAAGTAGCTAAACAATGACAGGGTATCTGTATTCTGTCAAAGGGCTAACAGAACACCCATATGCAACAGGCAGTCCAGATAGGGCAATGTAAAAACCTAACACTTAAATATATTTAACTCAATCTCAATGCCTGGTAGAATTAACGACTGCCATTTTCATGCGTATTTATCTTATAAATAGTGAGACAAGTAAAAAAGTGCACAACGGAAGATGAAAACCAACGGGAAAGTGCAAGGTGTCAGATACAAAGAACTAATTGAATGCATATGAAGGATAGATGTAGCTTTTCATTTCAGTTTGGGTGTATGGATCTAACATATACTGTTGGGTTGTCAGTATCATGCTACCTGTGCTATGTATCATAGTACCCTAAATTAGAGCAACCCTCCCCAATCCTTCACATTACAGCTATGTGACTACAAAGGCAGAGGGAAACTGGTCTCTGAAGGAAATGAGATTAAGAATAGATCTTGGAGTCCTAATAGGGACCAGTGAAAGAGGTACACACTGGATTGAGCTGTTCACACTTAATTTATAGATTAAATCCCTTTATAAGTACATATAGTAGCAGGTACAGGAATACATTACTTCTGTTTTCAGATTTGCTAAAATCAGCTGGTATTTTGGGAAAGAATATTCATAATGTGACTGTCTGTATTACATTTGTTGTTTTATATTTACTTTTATATAGGACAGTTAGGATTATGGATGGTGATAGAGAAAAATAATATAAATTGCAAATGTTTTAATGTTGAAAATTATGTGATAATTTTTCTAATTACTTTTGTTGTCTATATTTCATGGATTACCCTTCAAACACTAATATAAGCAAAGATTCAAAGCCCAGAGCTCATCTATCATTAATAATTTTATGGAACTGGCAATTACTAATATGTGCACAGTACTATTTTACTTTATCAAAATGTCCTTTGAAAATTAGTCTGTCTGCAGTTCCTGATGTGCAAATTAAGCATCTAATTTATCTTGCCTGGACTTCTTGGATGACTCGATCAGTCCTATATTGCTAGGCAGCCAGAGAGTGAATGTTAAATGTAAAAAACCAATCTCTCTTAAAATCTATGAAAGGAAGCAACAACAACCAAGCAGAAGATCAGAGGTCACCAGCCTCAGCGCATGGTGAGAAGAATGAGAATGTTCCCAGTCTGAAACCATCTCAATTTATGCAATTGCCAGGAAGTCCTCGTATCTCCTGAGATCAGGGATTTTCCTGTAAGATATTTTATACAATATCCTGTTCCACCACAAGTTTGCAAAAGACTACTGGAACGAGTGACGTGCTAAAGGAAGCTAACCACCAGAACTTTCCAAATTCCCTTTGCACTCAGATGGGGGTACCAGATCCTAAAAGGGAAATTAAAAGCGAGTTAAGCTTCCCTACCTGACAGCTTCATTATCAAGCTGTAGCTCCTAACTAGACAGAAAGATTAGACTTAGGCACACAACAAGAGGGGAAAGAAGCAAACAGCACCATCATAGAGGACTGCCAAAATTATCGTTTTCCTCCTTAATTCTGTGGCTAGCTTGTTTCTCCAAACCTCTTTAAGGAGGGCAAAAGAACATGTGTTTCTCTGAATGCAGATAAATTTTTCTCTGCGGCTACACTCTGCAGTAGAATGGAACCTATATAAACTCCTTGCTAGAGTAACTGTTTTCACAGGGAAAAGTCTGTTTGGAGTTAAACTAAACAAGTATTACTGCAAGTTAAAAAGACTTTGCTGTCCTTGGAGCTTTAGTATCAAATCTAAATAAAAAGTAAACAACAGAATTGTGTATTACTCCCCACAATACCACATCACTTCTCACAAACCATTTATGAACGCAATTCTAACACATGCGATTGCAGAAGATAATGACTTGCTTAGCTATTCAAACCCGATAAAATAACTAGCTGTAATAATTCCTCAAGAGTATTTAATATGTTGGGCATTTCATTACTGCTTTCAAAATTCTTAATATTTTATAGCCATATATAGATTGAAATGCTCTGCACTCAGCTCCTCACTCAATAGAGTTGAAGGTAGATTAGAGATAAAACTTTAACAAACAATTCCTGGGGAGTATTTTTGATTAATGTTAGCACTGACCTGGCACTTGGATAGAATTAAGAGATAAAAATCTGCAAATTTACAACGCTTAAAGACGGGACTATCCGTCAGATATTTCTTCTAGAATATTTTCTGCTTCCTGTTTTCTTTTTCTTTATGTCAATCTCCACTGTAGTTTTGTCTTCCTTTTTCTTAAAGTAAGATTTTTAAAAATGTACATTGCCATTTATGTACCTATCCAAAATATATGAAAGCTGTCTGGAACCAGTAGTTCTATCTGAGAAGAATTAAGAAAAGCTGGCACTGATAAAAGTTGGCACTGTGCCCTCTTCAAAATCTGGTCATTTATTCAGAAGTCTAAACAAAAATTGTTGGGTCCTCAGCTCTTTTGTGAAGTTTGGCTCTTTCCCAACACTTGCCATGAAACCTTCACATAAATCATTTGGAGCTGTTCATTTAGCTACATTAGAAAACGTTTGGCAGTAATGACTCCTGTAAACAATGGATCAGACAGCAAAGAGAAAGATTCTGCAGAGTCTAAAGATTAGGATGGGAGAATAACTGCCACTGTCTTCCAAAACACTCGCTATCTCAGTACATTGGATTTTTAGGCTTCCCACATCAAGGCCTCTTTAAAGAGAACTATGTTTCCAGAGACTTGAAACCATGACCTTTCAGAATTCTCAAACTTATAGCAACTATATCACAGTCTGAATTGAATGAATTCACTTATGTCACCATCTCCCTTACCTTCATTCCAGATATGAGTCTAATTAAGTGATGTTTAGTTTGGTTTAATTAGGCTATATTACTGTCTGAGGGGGATTCCTAATTTATTCCTCAGTCTTCAGAACTGACTACTTTATCTAGCGAGATACTTTTTTAAGAAACAAAAGCATAGATTAAAGCTGCAGCATTTTCTATGCAAGAGGTACAAAAAGAATACACATGCACACAAACTGTCCAAGTCAAAAAGCAGTATGAACGATTATGTCACTCTTCTACTAGAGAGCAGACAACATCACAATGTGTGGTGGATACTAATCCAGCCATACATAATGTCAGCCACAGGGAAAAGCTGACACACTATACAGTAGGTCAAGAAGAGTTCATAAAGAATTCAGACGGAACTCTCCTAGCTAGTAGTAACAAGGATCTTTCAGTATGAATGATCACAACATAATGGTAAATAAAGTATCTTAAAAATTTTGCACATTTTCAGGTATATATGAATGTGTAGGTGAGCCAAATATAAAGTTGGATAAAAAGCAATGTATAGTATAATGCACCTTAGAGCTGAAAAAGCTGCAAACATACAACTATCCTATTTGAAATGACTGTATATCATGTACATCATAGATGAGGACAAAAGATCAAGACAATTGGCTAAGTTATAGGCAATACACTCAGAAGTTATTACAGTTAGACTTACTTTAAACCCAGTATTTGTGTGCAGAAAAAAAAAATCAATTTCTTCTGTTTACTTGTTTTATGTTATTTTCTAAATGTTTTAGTGAAAGGCTTCAAGCTGAGAACTCCAGAGAACTGCAGCCTCAATAACTTCTAAGACTAGGGGCAACACTACTTTTTAACTATGTGTCATGGTTTAACCCCAGCCAGTAACCAAATACCACGCAGCCCTTGCTCACTCCCCCCTTCCCCAGTGGGGTGGGGAAGAGAATCGGAAAGAAAAGAAAACTCACGGGTTGAGATAAAGACAGTTCACCAAGACAGCAAAGAAAAAGATAATAATAATTATATTATATATTAATAATGATAATAATAATAAAATATAATGATAATAGAATATACAAAATGAACAATGCACAATTTCTTGCCACCCGACAATCCTACAACTGATGCAGCCCGTCCCGAGAAGCAATCGCGCAGCGAAACCGGGAGTGATCTTGAGCAGCGATCTCAGAACAGCAATTTCCCCAGCAGCAATCTCGGAACCCCAAGTTCCAGACAGAGAGAGTGAACAAACAGCCGAACAAATGAATGAAAGCACAAATGAACAAAAGGCCCCCGGCCCATCCCTACTTATATACTGGGCATGACATCTATGGTATGGAATACTCTCTTTGGCGAGTTTGGGTCAACTGTACTGGCTATACCCCTCCCAGCTTTTTGCACCTGCACGTTAGCAAAACCTGGGAAGCTGGAAAATGTCCTTGATCTCTTAGCAACAACTAATAACCTCAGTGTATTATCAACATTCTTCACATACCAAATCCCATACTAAACCCAAAACACAGTAGCTACTGGAAGAAAATTAGCTCCATCCTGGCCAAAACCAGGGCACTATGCATTTCAACATACCCAAGACTCGTCCAATCTGCAAGCTTCTTCCCAGCTTTATGTAGCAATAGATTGATCCTGTCTTGTGAAAGTGCAATGATCCTTGATCCCCTTTCAGCTCTGTTTTCTATGATGACAATCTGGAACACGAAGAAAGGAAAACAGTAAGATTCTATTTGAAACCATTTTCATACTGATTTCATCGCTTTTATGTCTGACTGTGCTCTCTGCATTAAATAGCATGCCAAAACTGTTTATTCTCTCATTCTCTGATTAGGAGGAGGACCTTATATAGTGCTATGCTTTCATTCTGTGTGAAGGATCTTTATTTTGTTTTATAAGAAAATAGAAAAAAGAAAATAGAAAAAAGTAAGAATTGCAAAAGTCCATACAACCTGCTGTAATTCACTGTCTTGGTCAACATATAAAAAAGGTCTAGCTTTCAGATAAATATGCCTAAGAGCTGTTTTGAGTGCCCCATTATGTCAAAAGAACACAGGTGGATTACAAACTTGACAGCAGTTAATTCCTAAAACTTCAGACAAGCCTGAATAGCACATACCTGTGGCATTAGTGAGAAGTCACAAAGATTTTTTTTTTTTAATTATCATTATTCCTTTATTTTCTAAGCACTGACAGCTTCAGTATATCTAAACACATACCAGTGTACCTCAGAGGCAGAGGTAGCATAAGGCCTACAAAGACATGTATGCTAGAAAGCGTTAAACCACAGATACTTCTGGATCCAGGAATCAATGATGAATACGGAAATATTCCTGAGCTATGGACTGAGCTAATCAAGCGTGGATAGATGCTTGCAACCAAAGGAAAGTTTGTGCTAGTTAGTTCTAGACTTTTTCATACACTTTTCTGTCCACCTGCATTTTACAGATTAATTAATTTACATATTACTCAGACTGCACTTCAGCCAAGCTCTCCTTTAGAAACAATTGGGCATTGTTCATACTAATGGCAGAGACATGACCAAGTGTAAGCAGAGCTACATATCTGCTGTATATTCATAACATGAGGTCATGTTATCTGACCTCTTTCCCACCATATTTTGAAAAAAACTGAGAAAAAAAAAAACCCTGAAACACATCAACAAGTGAGAAACCTGTGGTAAGTGCAGTTTCTCAGCACTCGTTTTTGGCTTACTCTGTGTAATTTCTTTTTCCATTCTGGGTACTAGTTTTAAGGGGCTTGTCTAAGAGTTTTGAAATTAGACTAAGGGGTTCCGCCCCTTGTTCTGACCTTGCACTCCAAGTAGTTGGCGATGAAGGCAGATGGAATCTGATCTCTGAGTTCCATCTCCCGGGTTTCTTATTCTCTGTGCTCTTTCAGAAATTCATCTCACAGAGTTTTTAAATGTCCTGCATCATTATTAGCAAATGTCTACCACACTGCAACTGTTCTCACTTTCTGAAAGTGCCTTAGGTCCTCTAGCCCCTGACAACTCACTATGTGGAGTTATTTTCTCTCTCTCGCCTAGTTAAGAAATTATTGATTGCCACTTGCACTTTGTAGTGGATGGCTTTCCGTTGCCCACATATGCATTCCTTTTGTATTTTAGCCTCTACTTCTTCTTTTCTGACTGATAATGTTGTTATTTGCAATGTGTGTACTGGTGTGAAGGTCAACATACTTTGCTGGACAATGCTTCAGTGATTTATTTTCACACCTCCTTAACTAAATCCTTGTAGTCCAGAGGTTTTTCAACCAATTGCCAGAAAACCACCATAAACAATTCCTGCGAGCTTTTTGGTTATGTTATTGCTATTTGGTCAGTACTTCCTCCCAAAATTTACCCATTTGTTTCATCGCTGGTTTTCAGAATGAAATGCTTGTTAACAATCATTGCCTCTTGGAGATATTCTTCCAACTTTGGCATGAACTTAAAGTAATTAAAAATTTCCTCTTGCCTTAGAGTTTACCAGAATTCCCCTTCTGGCATTTCCAGTCTGCATGACTAGGGCTGTTGAGTAAAACCACTCATATTTACCAGCTCACAAACAAATGAGCTGACACCTCTTTAGGTCATTAACTTTGCTAATATATATCATGATGTGAGCTGTACAATGTGACTAATAAACTCAAAGCAACAACAAAAAAGAAAAACAAATATGCAATAAGGAAACTGCAGATTTTTCTGCAAGTTTTTTCAAGATCAGTGACCAGCTGAGACGGTCCTCCAGGTTGCCTACGGCAAGGTTGAGGTTTACAGCACATGCAAACTTAAAAAGGCAGGTTGCATAGTCCAGACCTGCTACAGAATACCTGTACAGACACTTTGCTGCCCAAGAGATGAACAGGAAGGTAGAACAGGAAACCCTAGAGATGGAGACCTTGGGCTGTCCATGAATATAAGTTTTGAAATTTTCTTCTGTTCCAGCGTGAATTTATCTACCTTTAAGATTATCTTGACCCTTTGTTAAAAACTGTCCAAAATAGCCTTGTTCCATTTAATGCAAGGTGATGAGCTGATTTCAAATTTAAAGGTCTATTAATCTATAAGTTAAAGTGCAACCAAGGATATCAGTGCCATTTTTTTTTAAAGCTTAACAATATAGGGACTGTATCTTACAGTTTAGCTGTCTGCAGTTACGTGGGAAGCAGTTAGTGCATTAACTTCCTTAAAACAGAATTTCAATGATGTTTTATTACTTTCAGCAGACACACTGAATTGATTAAATTCACAAGCTAAAGAAATGGTTTCTGACAGCTAGTAGCTATACACTGCAAGGACAAAAGCTTGTTAGGAATGAACTCTGAAGAAATACAAACTGATAGCAAAAGGCCTTTTGCTAATCTAGAGAAGACTGACTTGAGATTTTTCTCCTTTATAAAGCAAGAATAAGCTGCTTGAACTTTTCATATTAAAGGAGCTGCCTGCCTTTCAGGCTTTGGTAGTTTGACCAGTGTGTAACAGATTTGAATATATGTTACTTAAAGATTCCACAAGAACACACAAACAATCATTTTGTTCATTAATAAGTTGCAGGAGAAATCAAAGCATGCTTCATTTTCATTTCTGTGTGATTACTGAGACACTGTGGAAAGACAACTCTAAATAAAGTATAGGTTACACTCCATTACTAAACTACTGGCAACAGGTAACCATCAACTGAAAAAGAGCCACTTCATAACATATAAACAAATCAATATGCTCAGTATCACTAGAATACTTTGATCCCAGGAGAAAAGAGCAAGCTAATTGTATATATAAAATTGGCATTATTGTGTCAGTCCAAGAGGGACTGAATGACAAGGCATAATGGTATGCCAAAGCTACATATGCATCATCAATCAATTATGCTTCAGAATGCTCACACACAGCCTGGTGTGCAAAGCAGCACATTTAAGTCAACTAGAATTTATGTCAAGTGAAAAAAAGACTACATTTTTAAATCAGTCTAAAGCAATGTTTCAAATTATTTTTCTCCCATATGTGATCTCCTACAATCAAACACCATCTTGTCATTTTATTTAAACAGATAAGTGGCTTTGCAGTCTTTGATATAACGGAAGTCAAGCAACTTTTTAAATGCAGTGATTCTGATAATTTTTTTCAGTTCTGTGTGGCTTTGTTTTCATGGAAAGAGCTTTGATGAGCAAAAGGTAAATAACATAAACCACACGATTAACATTATCATGAAATACTTTATATATCATTTTTACAGCAAGTACTTAGAAATGCTGGGTTCAGCATTTACCATAATTGCCATTACCGCTTTCATGTAGCTTTTCCCCAAAACACACAGACAATTGTTTCACCTTGCAAAAATTAGGTGGCGAAAGACAGAAATTCCATGAAAATTCACTAGGCAAGCAAACAGTATAGTGCAAAGCAGAAACAATATTTAAAGCAAAGCAAATTGTAGTGACAAAATATAGGTAGTCAGCAAACATGCTTTTCCTTCTTATTAGTAATTTCAAAAATAACATTACATTCAGGTTAAGTGGCTTAGAACTTTTGAACTTTCATGATTCCACTTGAAAAGTAAAAAAAAACCCAAACATGTACATACATTGCTAATTTTTTTTCCTCTCCTCACATCGTACGCTTTGGAAGAAAAATACCATTATACTGTTCTAAATTCAAAAAAAGATGCATGAAAAGTGAATCTTGACAGTTCTCTGCCTGCATATTGAAGAGCAGTCGACATCATCTCCAATTCCTAGGACTCTCATCTTTCAGAAAAGTGCAAATTCAGTATCAAATCCAGACTCAAAACTCAAACTCATATCCAATCTGAAAATTCTTACTAGGTACATTTTTCTCTATTTAAACAGTGATTGAAACTCATAACAAATCAAAACTACATTTATGAAGGGAAAAAATGGTTTGCCTTTCAACAGGAAAAAATATTGAGTATATGGTGTAACAGAATTAGAGATTTGGCTTCTGAAAGTTGAAGACATGAGATTACAATGGATAAGGACATTGTGTTCAATATTTTCCTCAACCTGTATCTAGACATGTAATCTTCTACATATAGTCCTAAGAGAAAGCTGACCTCAGAATTCCCGGAGGCATGCCCGCAGGACAGATCGTAGCTGGATCACTAAGTAGGAATGTTATTCTCTCGGGATTTGTGTTGATGGTTGAAGAGTTGGTTTTAATCCCAAGGGCTGTGTGCAGCAACGTTTATTACAGTATTATTTTAATAGTATGACCCAGAAGATTCAAAAAACATACTAAGTAGGGATAAAATAATGAGGTGATACATACTTGATTGACAATGAGTGAAAGAGAAACTCTGTATCATTCAAGCATTGCAAAATGCTCAAAATACACATAAAATATTTTTAAAGGAACAAAAATAAGATGAAGGAGATTCTAACATCACCAGTGGGATTTTTCTGTAGTTCATTTAGCATAATGGGGCAGATCTGAATACTCAGAATAGATAAAAATATCAAATGAACTTTAGCTATGATTCAGCAGAATTTCAGCCAAGCAGCTTTACTTTGCATGTCAAAGCTATACGGATAAGTTAAATGTAACAACAAAATGTTGTACGTGCATTGTAACCAATAGCTAGATGAGATTCCTTTTTTTTTTTTTTTTAAAAAAAAAAAAAATTAAGCATTACAGACTTCTGGGTGTGTATTACCAAACTATCCCACTTTGCAACCTATAAATGACGACTCAGGGTTTAAAGATCTAACCGCACTTTTTCTGCAAATGCAGAAAAAGAGGGCATGGGTAGAAAAAACACAAAAATTGTCTTCAAAAAAGCAAACTGCTCTACTATGTAGACAAAATGCTTCCTTGTCAGAATGTGTGTGTTACAATTTTTAAACAATATCACTGTCTTGAAATAGTGTTGTTAGAATTAACCATTATGGAGCTAAGACCCAAATAATTTAGTATGACCTTTAAACAAACATGGTTATTTCCATAGCAGTATGATGTATACTGAAGCCTCAGTTAATTAACAGCCGTCTTACAAAACCCCAGCACTTAAGAGTAGGGTAAAAAATTTGCAGCTTGCAGGAATGGCCATGCATTTTTTTGCTTTATGTTTTATCTGTGCAATATTCCTCACTCCCTCATCCAGCAGAAAAGTACAAGCAAACTCGTCACACTTTTCCACCATTTTATCAGTTCAGCTCATATTATTGTTAAGTGGAAACATCATCTCTGGTTTTATTATGAACGAAGTGCCTAAACCAGGTGCACTTCATGCCTAACTATGCCTGGAAAAGCCCTCAGAAATGCCACCACTACTGCTGAGCTAGAGAAGTACTTTAACAAATCCAAGCCCTTACTCTCACGGACATTCACATCAACAGGTTGTCCCATAAGACCTGTAAGACTTCTGGTTTTGAGTCCAAGCCATAGGCACACTAAGAAAAGACTAGTGTCATACCCTGCATATCATTACTGGCTGGATAGCACCCAGTTAGAATCTGCATTCTTCCAAAAAATGAATGGATCTCGAAAGCATAGTCTTTCAAAAAGGAAAACAGTGCCTGAATGACTTTGAGGAAATTGATCTATGGGGAAAAAAAAAACTTTCCGCTCTAGTCATCACTTTTCCCAATCCATTTTTAAAGCTTTATTTCACAAAGAAACATCACATTTTCAAAGATTAAAATGGAGAATTGTTCTTCCCAGACTAGTAAGACTTGCTAGATATACATGACTGCAAAGGCTGGATATTTGTGTTTGGTTGAAATGAGACAAATTAAAAGGCAATAGTAACAATGCCATTTTGCCCAGACCTTGCTTTTCTCTTCAGATTGAAGTGAAAGGTCAGTGATGAAAGATGTCTGAAAAATTCATGAACTAACTGGAAAGTGTCCTTGTAGTGAAACCCTTGAGAAGACAAGAAGCAGAGAAAGTGAATTAACTCAGGAGTCCTTTCTTTGGGCTGGCTCTTACTTGATTTCTTGAGGTTTCAAATTAGACCAAGGTCATATAGATCAAGAATTTCACTGCTGATACAAAAATCTACTCTCAGTATGTAAAAATATAAACTTCTCCAATCAAATAAGAGGTATTTCCCAGGGAAGTTTAAAGAAACAAACAAAAATAACCAAGGTGCTTTACTTGAATCTTACAATATCATAAGGGTGTGCCTCTACAGTAACTATCTAGACCAGGATATCTTTCCTGTGCTGTTTCACACAAAATAATAAGAGTAGTTAAAATGTTACCTAAACTGTAAAATACTGGTAGCCTCCTGAATTCTGTCACCACATCCCAGCTGAGGTTAGAACACTACAAAATGTCCCAGGTAGTGGTTAATAATGAGATGTTAGGCATTCATGCTTGAAATTGTGGGTCATTTTTGATTAAACATCTTGCAGAGGAAATAAGGCATGGCATTTTCATAGTGAGTTTGTAGTGTAATATGAAAGCGCATAAAAACTAAACTTGTTAAAGATGATACATATAACAGGAAGTGACAGGGGAAAACCAGTTCAGCTAAACTGAGACTTAACTGAATGCTGTTCAAAATTCATAAAGGATACTCCAGCCAGAGAAGTGAGCTAAGCCTCTTGTAGAATGTTAGTTTAGTTTAAGTTTCCATGTTCAGATTAGGTCTAGAAACAGATTTTTTGTTTATTTGTTTCTGGAGCTACTAGAAGGTGCACATTTAAAAATACAGGAATTTTAAAAGATGTTATATGCACAGAAGTCCTGAGAATTTTTGTGGGTAGAGTTGATTCTTCAGCTTTCTGGACTTTTTTTCCCAGAAATATTTTGAGAGGAAGAAAGGTTTTATGGTTAAGGCACCAAATACCAGATGCTTTCCAGTCTCATTTCCTGACATTATTCATAATTCCTGAATGACCCAAACAAATCAATACTTTTCTTGGGGTAAAATATTTATTTTCTTCTACCTTCTCTCTACCCTGTTCAGCAAATATTTTTTGTTTCTGATCATCTCTTTTTGCACACGAAATGTCAATCACAGTTAGAACCTGTGGGCACTACAATAGTACAGACCAATAGCAGATGTATTCTCTGAGATAACACAATATTCATATTATGAAGGAGAATATTGGTTTTTGGTCTGAAAACAAACACAGAAACTTCAGCATTTAAGATCGATGAAGAGCGACCAAAAGGCTGGCAATTTTCTGTGGTAATGCAGCTCACAGATCATGGAAGATCAACAAACTATATTAAAGAAAATAAATTGCTTCCAATTTTTGACTAAGAACATTATTCCTTCCACCTCCAGTTCAATGCAGATAAACAAAGTAATGAAAGGTATGTTTCAGTATTGCACAGCCAAAGCATTTACAATTCAAGCAACAAAACACACAAAAAAATAATGAAATTCGTTCAAAAATAATAAACTGTACTCTCGTTTTAGAGTCTTGAGGTCTCTAATGCTTTTTTTTTCTGCAGGCATAAGAACGGGAGTTTACTCTCTTTGAAAAAGTTTAAAAAGGGGGGGAAAGGCAAAAAACCACTTCAACCCAACGTTCTTACCTTTCACAATACTACAACGTGAAGGACTATGAAGGAGAAAACACCGATACTATCAACATTAGCAATACCATACACTCTAATAGGGCAGAGTGAAAACCTTCTTTATTGCAGTAGGGCACTAGTATACATAGAGAGAAGGAACATCGCTTAAATGCAAACGTAGCTGACACATTTAATAGAAGTTATCTGATATATACCCCAAGACCGTATTTCTTAGCGAGAGTGCAAAGTCTTTCAAATGTTATGTTCCCTTCCTGTTCTGAGGGATCCAAATACATGAACGCGTGGGGTCTTTCTACATTGCCTGTAGGTGTACTATGGGGAAAGCATACTTTTCAGCATCCACCCTTGCCTCTGCCATGTTTTGGCCGTACCTAATCTGCATGCATGGATGAAAGCCATGTATGCACCATGCCCTTCAAGGGTGGGAAACTGGAATGCATTCCTACAGAGCCCTTTGGGGCTATGTAGAAGATCAGGACCATTGAACATGCTACAAACCATACGCAGGAACCAGGACTGAAAACTGAACCAGGAATGGATAATCAGGGATTGGGAGTGGAATACAGATGTAACAATTCAAAATGATTTTAAATGTTTGTTTTAAGAACCCTTGGCAAGACACATCCATTGCGCTATTGACTCAGAATCAGTCCTTTTAAACCTGCATATGTTTAACTATGGCTAAGAAAGAAACTGCCAAGACCAAGATTTATACAAATCTGCAAGTACAAGCTATGACAGACCATATATCATGGTTTAACCCCACTGGGCAACCAAGCACCACACAGCTGCTCGCTCACTCCCCCCTCCCAGTGGGATGGAGGAGAGAATCGAAAAAAATCCTCGTGGGTTGAGGTAAAGGCAGTTTAATAGGATAGTAAAGAAAGAGAAAATAATAATAATAATAGTGATAAAGGAATATACAAAGCAAGTGATGTACAATTCAACTTCTCACCACCCGCTGACTGATGCCCAACGTGTTGCCAAGCAGCGATCTCTCCCCGGCCAACTCCCCCCAGATTACATACTGAGCATGATGCCACACGGTATGGAATATCCCTGTGGCCAGCCTGGGCCAGCTGTCCTGGCTGTGCCCCCTCCCAGCTCCTTGTGCCCCTCCTTGCTGGCAGAGCACGGGAAGCTGAAAAGTCCTTGACTTAGTATAAGCACTGCTTAGCAACAACTAAAACATCAGTGTGTTATCAACATTATTCTCATACTAAATCCAAACCACAGCACTATACCAGCTACTAGGAAGAAAATTAACTCCATCCCAGTCAAAACCAGGACACCATAAAAGATAATTACTAGTATTTAGCAGATTAATTTTAGCTGTCTTCAGTCTGTGCCTAAGGTATATTTCATAGAATTAATCTTTCCTATAATTTCATATCTGTACAGTATTACCAGCATGTGTCATTGCAGTTAAACTTTCTCAATGAACAGCACAAGTCCTGCTAGGGTTGGGAGGTAATACAATCAAGTCCATCATGTCTGTTCCAGAGGCCAAATATAGACAACAACAAGATGACCTTTTGCAGATAATAGTTCAAATATTTTTGGATTCTATTCTTTACCTTATATCTTTTTGCTTGTACTAGAAGAAACTTCTAAATGAGGATGCTGCAGAACTGTGAAGCTCTGAATTCTCACCCCCTCAGCAAGTTGCACAGGCACACTGTGATGGATATGGGGACTTCAGAAAGGAAAACCATCATCATCTTTACACTGCTATGTTTAGGAATCTGATAAAGCCAAAAGACTGTTTTTTAACATTCACATCTACCAAATGTAATGTTTTGCATCCTATGAACAAGTAATTTAAAACACATCTGGAAAACGCATTTGAATTTAAATTCAATGCTTACTATTTTCTTAAAGCACAACAGCACAAGCAAATGGAGATTTGCAAGTGCACTGCCTGATATCATTAGTACACCTTTGTTCACAAAATGTCACAAATGGGATTTTTAAAAAGATTTATTACTTTACAAAAAACAAATGGCTTGCAATATCTCAAAGATTACATATGACTGATTTTATGCTTTACGATTTCTAATTGCTTCAGCTATCCCTAGTCCATCTTAGCTGAATAATATCATTTAAATATTTTAGGTAGTTTTCTTTAACAGGCTCTTAGACTTAATGTTTTTGCCTTGCTTCAGGACAACATCTTTTAATTGCTTTAAATTATCAGTGATGTCTCCAGCATTTTCACTGAACATGGATTGATTTCAATTAACTTTCTCACGCTTTAGCATAAAAGCAGTCTTATTCAATTTGCCCTAATTAGATCACACAACCTCTTGAAGCTAAAGCAATGTCAGTCATTAAAAGGTTGTACACGGGGGGGGGAGGGATCAAGATTGTTTACTGCATCGTTAGTCCTTTTGTAATTTTGAAGCTGCAAGATGAGTCTGTCCCTGTGACTGTATGAAGAATTTAAAATCAAATCCAGAATTTATGACTTGTGGAATTTTACAGGACCAAATTTTGCATCAAAAACAAGATGGTTATTTTGTTGCCGCTGTATTGACAAAGGTCAAGCTTTGCACTGCTGCCAATAATGCACCTGCAGCATTGTTAGCTGCACAAGTCACTGTTTTCCCATATTTCAATGCATTGAGAAGGATATTAGTAACTAAAGTGTTTATATATAAAGAAGACAGAAGTAAGGAAACTATAATGATATGTGGTTGTAATCTTCCTTCAGTTTATATGGCCTTGGAAATTTTCTTTTTCCTTTACTGCAAACTGCACACAAAACAGGACTGACAAAAGAGAGATTATCTCTACAGAGAAACTTTAGCTGGTTATTGAAGTTAACAGGCACGAGGCAGAAAATGGTATGCTGGCTGTAGGCCAGCTGCTCTGGAAAGGGACATAACAGATTTTAGAAATGTTCTTGCAATGAAAAAAACCAAACAAGTTTGGCAGCCTTGGACAGGGGAAAAAAGGAGGAGAGGAAATAACGGTCTCTAGGCCTAAGGGATCATGAAACTGCACAGGGTCATTAAGCCTGGTACTCAGCTATCAACAGAATTATGTAAAAACTGCTAGTCTACAAATGTCCTCAAGAACACTCACTGCATTTCTCTCACATTTCAAAATCTACAAACACCTCAGAACCTCAAAACAAATCTACTACTTCTAATACAAAAAGCCAAAAGATGCAGAAAAAGAAAAGGGGAGAGCAAGACAGAGAGGAAGAAAGAGCGCACTCTCAGTGTCCTCTCAGTGTTTAGTAATCCTAGAAAAATACTTATACATGCAGAAGATAACAAGTTTGTTTATTTTCTGGGGACACTAAAAGAGCTGTAGCAACTCTCCCCAACTTCAGCGCTGACCAGGTACATGGTGTTCCACGCTGCCGTTCCTTATGCAAATATATATAAAAGAGTCTGTCTTGGAGCACTATGTAGGCTGGATTCAAAGTTAGGTTCAGAGCCAGGAAACTATAGCTAGCTACAGCACTTGAAAAGAACTCTCCTTCATGCTACCATGTAACTACAAAAAAAATGACAGAAATTTAATCCCTTTAGTCTGGTCAAGCATCTTCTAAGGCTCAAGTAGTATAATATGCATTGTGGGCAAAGCTGTGATTCTTTTATGCACTCCTCGTACATGAAAATGCATCCATTGAGCCAGTAGCTCTCTGGAATTAGTTTGTGTTCATCTTTTACAGACAATGCATGTAATTCCACAACAGTTCTGCTTAATTAAATATTGCAATGTTGCAAAGTTATTGAGGTATAAATCTTAGTTCCATTGAAATAATATGAAAAATTATTACATTCATCCCTAGATAGAGTTCATAAAGGACCATATCTTACACTCTCAAAGTCACAGGCATACAAAGGTAGCTAAAATATCACTTATCAATTTTCCAGCAAGAATGAATTAAACAAGCCCAGACTACATATTAATACATTTGAGTAAGTAGGAGCAAATATTTACCCATTATTTAGCCATAATAGCCCGTTTCCAAATTCCATTTTTCCAGTGAAGGTCTTTCCTAGAGCGAATTCTCCAGTGCTGGCACTTTGTGAACCTGCCAGAACAACAAAGTTATGGACCACTAATTAGCAAAGCAGCTCTGCCAGGTTGTGATATTTCAAGTGAAATCAAAGAGTTGCTTGTGACTTTTTCTAGATCACACAGCTTCCATCACCATAGCTGGTGATCACATCTGTTGTGTGGGTCGCAAGCTGGTTAACACTCCACGTTACAGTTCAGTGCTAGAAAAACACAGTACTGTCTCTTGACTCCCACCCAGGGACTAGCATTTCTGTAATCAGAAACAGTGAATGTCAGATCCAATATGAAAGCTTTTATCTTTTGTTTAATGGGATTGGTCAGTGGAGCAATAACAAGGAGTACCTTGAATTTGGCAGGAGCATTTCAGATACGTATTTTAATCCATTTTCAAAAAGTTGCACTGTTATGATTCTGTGTGCTGAAAGACAAATATTATTTGGGAATAAACCAGACACGAAAAATCTTATTCTGGATTAAAAATTTTCAGGGAGCACATTATACCTGTAACAGCATTCCTCTCACGTGGAACAGAAACATCACTAACATTAGGTCCTAGTACTTCTGTAGACGTGATGGGGTCCAAATGCATGTAGCTCATTGGAAAGTAGAGTTTCTAGTTTCTCTAGAACATTTTAGTAAGTTACTTGGCCATTGGCCAAGGTAAATTTATTATCAAAGAGTCAAAATTCTATTACTTTTATTGAGGTGGTGGGTGACGGACTATCTTAATTGTCTTCAGGAGGTAATAGGAAGTCACTGGAAGTAGATAGGAAAACATTTCCTAAAATTTGCATTGACCATGAAGACTAGCATAAGAAAGTTAGATGGACAGCATTCTACATGTAAACCCAAAAGTTTTTAAAGTATTTCAAATATATGTTAAAATCACACAGGATTTTCTCTCTCTCTGCTTAATGAGGTACAGAAAGAATACACATAGCAGGTGACATCAGTAGCACAAACAGTGGTCCAGTAGGAAAAAAGGAATGCAGTTCCTTCATTAAATCTTAAGTATCAAGAGTTAAGTTAAAGTATGTCATATTTCTCAAGTTACTCTTGTAAACATAATAAGCGTTGTGATCCCCCACATATTTGCAAGCATACAAAGATAGCTAGGATGATACACTATCAATATTACAACATGAATAAATTCAATAAACTCAATTCACCAGGGAAATTCAGGCGCCTGGTGATTGTTCGTTGCCTCCCAACCTTCAGATATCTTTAGATAGCTCTTTTTGAAAGATTTACTATTTATCCCTAAAAGTTTTAGTGTTTAACAATGTAGAATGAATGATCATTTCAGGCTGAGGCGGAATTAGTAATTTCTTATGTCAGTAATATTCCTGTTTCCCTCTTTACTTGATGTTCCACGATTATTTAATCTCTTGCTCTTTAACTGTCTCAGAGACACAGTGTCCTCCATCATATAAAAGAAAAAAAAAAAAAAGTATTCACCTATG
Organism: Phoenicopterus ruber ruber; assembly: GCA_009819775.1. NCBI lineage: Eukaryota > Metazoa > Chordata > Aves > Phoenicopteriformes > Phoenicopteridae > Phoenicopterus > Phoenicopterus ruber. Next base: position 14,731,653 of record CM020227.1, read on the forward strand.
GTTTCCCAGTCCATTTAGGAAAATTCCCTGCAGTATATGGTTATTAATGATTTATGTAGTTGTATTTTATATAGTAATTCCATTGTTTCCTTCAGATCACCAAATTAAGCCTGGCATGTGACAATAATCTGGGCATATTTGTGTTTCTATTTCAGTGGTCTGTAAAAGAGTTTCAATGGACAGTATATGCTCAAAGAACTGCCCGTTCCCAAAAGATTTTATAGCCTGAGTTACAGTAAAATACTGCAGAGCGGATTAAACAATGACCTAATCAGGCAATTGGGAAGAATGCCACTATAGTAAAATGAGTTTATATGGATGCACAGAGAGCTTTAGCTATGTCTTTTCAACTGCCTAACTGTTGTGAGCGGGAAGTGTCTGTTAGATGTATTTATTTGCTGTACACTATGTGGTTCTGCAATACTTCCTAAGGAGGAAAAGTCCTCACCTACTTCAAGGAACCCTCAAGCCCACCTGCAGGATAGAAAAGACAGAGAATTATTCAGCTGTTTACTTTATTTTGTCTTGTCCTTTGCACTTCATTAACACTCTCCAGAGTTGGCATTTTGACACATACAGTCAATTCATTAGCTTCAAAATATTTCAGCTACATTATGACACTTAATAAGAAATATGGAAGCTCATAGCTGCAGGGAACTGGAAACTTACTAGTTTTCTACACCACACACCCAATTCCATTGCATTAAGGAGCCCAAAAGAATCTGTGGGGTTTACAATACATTTTGAGGTAAGGACAGGACTCTGGAAGATGTTAATGCAAAAATATAAAGATATCATTCAGTGTGTTCTTATGCTTCTTACTTGGCTGGATTGGGTACTTGTGTTTGAGGCACTGTAATTATCTTTTAATTACCTTCAGAGTGGTAATCAAAACAAACTGACTTATCTAGTGATCATATAACAGGGGTAGCACAGGACAACTAATTTCATTTCAAAGCAAAACAAGTTACTAGTGTATCAAGCAACTGCACATAACAGAACAATGTGCCTAGCTTTTATTATGATCTTAATTATAGCATAAAGTTATGCTTTTTTTCCCCCCTGAGCTTGAATTTAAGACCTGATTCAGTCCCTCTGCAGGTTCTATAAAAATTCTTACACCCACTGAATCCAGTATCATAATTCATACCAATTTCTATGTAAACAAGGTTTTGACTTTTCTGTTAATGAAGCATGCCCAAGTGAGACGGCTAAACTCTTCTTTCTTTCATGGAGCAGATGTGGCATAGGCAGATGCAGTTTAACTGAAACTGCCAACAAGTCTATTTCATTTAGGGCAGACTCCCAGCAAATAGAGGTTATTTTTCCTCTGTCCATTAATTCCTTGATCTTTGCAATTGGAGTTTGTGGAAGGTCTAGCTCTTGAATCCATTGAAGTCAAAGATCAATTCTTCTTGACCAATGCACAGAAAAAAACCCTAACAATTTGTCACTGAGGAACATGAATAAGCTATGTCCTCATAGTTTGGAAACATTTCCAGGTAGCACCAGTGATGGTTCAAGATGTACAAATGCTAAGGTAGGAATCAGGCTTTTCTCAAGCAACAACTCAATGAATGAGGGGGGTTTTGTTTCCTCCTCCACCCCTAACGAATAGTGTGAGGAAAAATCACCACAGCTTCTACAAGGATCACTTGCAAAAAGAAAAAGCAGAAGGATCACTGTCGTGGTTTAACCCCAAATTGTAACCCAATACCACGCAGCCGCTCGCTCACTCCCCCCTCCCCGCTGGGGTGGGGAGGAGAATTGGAGAGAAAGGAAAACTCGCGGGTTGAGATAAAAACAGCTCACCAGGACAGCAAAGGAAAAATATGAAAATATATTAATAATGATAATAATGATAATATATACAAGGATAATAGAATATATAAAACAAACGATACACAATTTCTCACCACCCGACGACCGATACAGCCCGTCCCGAGCAGCAGGCAGGGAGCAGGGGTATCCCCCCCCCAGCTATCCCAGAACAGCAAGTTCCAGGGAAAGCAAGCGAGGGAACAAACAGCCAAACAAGTGAAAAACAAAAAGGTAAAAATAGGGAAACAAAAAGCAACCCGAAGGGAAGCTTAAGGATTAAGGCAAGTTAAGGGTCTAAAAAGCCTCAAAAGCCCAAAAGACCAAAAAAGATCTAGAGGCCCCCCCGACCGACCCTCGCTTATATCGGGCATGACGTCTATGGTATGGAATACTCTCTTTGGCCAGTTTGGATCAACTATCCTGTCTCTACCCCTCCCAAGTTTTGCATCTGCACGTTAGCAGAACCTGGAAAACAGCAAAATGTCCTTGGTCATTCAGCAGCAACCAGCAACATCAGTGTGCTATCACTGTTCTTCTCACACTAAAGCCAAAACACAGGAGCTGCTGAAAACAAAACTAGCTCCATCCCAGCCTAAACCAGGACAATCACCCATTACAAATTATTCGCCTATCTTAAGGAGAAACACTATTGACTGTAATAGCATGCAAAAAAGATGTTTGTTCTTGATTACAGCAACTTTATTTTGGGGAAGAATAGGACAAGGTCCTTTGTTTATGGTGACAGCACCAAAGGTCCCGGTTGTTGATCTATCTGCTTCTCTTAATTTCAAACAACCTACCTAGATCAGAAGTCCCTTGTCAAAGCAGTCTTCATTCATTATCAAGGACAAGTAGAGAAAATTAAATAACTTAATGACTTTACACTGCTTTGCTGATTATAAGTATTATACATATGTTCAATGTTAATAAATATTTTTAATTCAAAAGATTTTACCATTAAAATGTGCTTTCAGTGATCTGGCTCACTAAAGATTCTCTGTCTTGTCTTAGGTATTGTAGCGGAAAAAAGCAGAGACAGGTAACATGGGCACAAACCAAATCCCTGGACCTGGTGAATCCAGAGACAAACCTCATAGCTAGTCCGTATTACTGTAAAGGAGTGAGCCAAACTCTGTGTAAAGATCTTTCCCAACACCTGTACATTTATTGAAGTATGAATGCAGATATAAGCAATCTAGTTGTTATGTCCTACGGAAGAGTAAATAAAATATACTACATATAATCTCTGCTGAGTGACATGGCAAATCCCATGCAGAGTAACAGAGTGTATCCATTCTTTTCACATTTTCCACCCACAATTTATACCAACCAACTTGGCTCCTAAAATGTAATGGAAAACGCACAGGAGAAGCCAGAGGATTGGTCTGTGATAGTGTGATTTAAGAAGCAGAAAATAAGAAAGGAAAGGTGAAAAGAAAACCACCAAAGTGAATGGCTATTCATATAGCTGTATATGCTGCTTCCAGGCATCCCACTGTGATAGTTAGTGATATTTAAAATTTGTGTTCATGGATAAATAGGTGAGAGAAGTTTTGGATAGTTCTCTCTCCCTTAGAGATATAAACATATCTCTCTCAATAGAATAGTATTCCTGTTCTGAGCTATAAATTTTAGTGGAATCTAAATAGAGTAGTACCCTGAAATGTTTCAGAGGCAGGAAATGAACTTGAATGAACCTGCTCAATCTATGGAAAAGTTGTATTCAGTGCCAGCTAGTGAAATTTCATTAATAAGAAATAACAGGAGCAAACAAAACCGATGACACTCAAAACCTTCCTTTAATCTCTACATCTAAATGAAAGCTGCCCTTAAATTACTTTCTCTTAGAATCATAGAATAGTTTGGGTTGGAAAGGACCTTTAAAGGTCGTCTAGTCCAACCCCCCTGCAATAAGCAATGTCTTATAGTCTACAGTAGTAAATCTGATACTGGACTACTTTGTTTAAAACAAACAAACAAAACTCCCACCTATCTTGAAAACTGTATTAATACAATATACTTATTCACAATCATAAATGGGGAATCTTAGCCTTTTTACCAGCTCTTCCTGGTATTATTCTATTTGAGCCATTAAAAATGATTTAACACCGTAAGTTATGTAAAATTTCAATTAAAAAAACTTAATTTTTTCATAATAAAAATGATACGAGATTCATCTGTTGCCACATACTAACGTCTTTTTCCCCAGAAATGTTATTTTTGACATGCTTTATGTGAGGCCTGTAAAAAACCAAATGGATTATCTCTTTACCGCAAAATATTATTAATTATTATCCTCCCCCGTAGACTTTCTTCTTCTTTATTTTAAACAATTCACACTAGTGCCTACATAAAAAGGTGGAAGCATTCTGCCAACCTGGATTACACCAATGTTTTGTGCAAAAGAAGCAGTAAATGATGCATTTCAACAACAAATGCGTCATTATGATATTATATGCTATAACCTATTATATCATGTGAGTCTATTAAGATGCTTCTATAAGGTAAAGTGCCTAGTGTTCCTTGCATTACAGTCTAAGCACTGATGCTGGACTCTCAGTTTCTGTGAACTCCTTGAATTAAGATGTTGAAATGCAGTAGCATTGAGCATCACCAGCAAATCAGCCTATGTATTTATATTTGTTTGCTAACAATTTCCAAGAAACTTGTATACAGAAATTTCAAGTGATTTGCTTGAACCTGCGGAACTTGAGGGTCAAAAATCTTTCTCTCTCTCTCCCCGTACATATATTCTACTGAAATTTCTGTTCTCTTTCTCTCTTATCACACATGCAGTCTTACCAAGTGGAGTGCACCTTTGTGTTATAAGCATTTCCCTTTGGAAAAAAAAAAAATCCTATCCTGGCTATTTTATAAGTATGATTTGCTACTATATTTTGCCCTGGATTATTGAAACCAATAAAAAGAAACTTGAACAACTGCACTTTGCTGATTAATTTTCCAAATACTTTTCAACATGTTACTAGAAGGATGGGATTTTCAAAATGGTGAGAAAAAAGGGAGAATGCTTAAAGTACTTTCTGTATGAAGCTGACTCCTTTGTGGCTATCCTATTTTCAATCTATCTATCTATCCTCATGTATTTTAATGTCATAATTATGTCTACTGCATTATAATACAGATAGATGCGCTTACAAAAAAGCTGGAGCAGTTAAAGATGCAAAGCTAGTCTCTTGGTTCTGACATGGTAAGCTGCATGTATGAGCAACTCTAATCCATTACAGAGCAAAACAAAGCAGTTGAACTTTAAAACACAGTCAGATGAAAGGTGTAACCCCTTTAACCACTACAAATTGTTCCACAAATAAGAATCTGATTGCATCTTAGTTGATTCAGCAATTATTTTTTCTTACATCTGATTCTAATCACTCATTGCAAATGATAAGGCAAACAAAATTACTTCCCGATTGCATCACCTCTATCATTCCTGTCATGTTCAAATTGTTTCTTCTTAGGAGTGTCATTTTGCTGAATGGGTGAATTAAAAAATTGTAAAAGTTTATTTCAAAAGATCTCATACCAGATACCTTATCAGCTGGAAGAACTTAGATACTTATAAAGCAAAATATGAATTTTCCTATTACACATATTCAGTTGTAAACCCAGGTTTGATTTTTAAACTATTAGTATATATTGGTTTTATGTATTATTTTTACTGTATGTGTTTCTTATGAAAGGCACTTCTGAACTATTTTTACAGTGCCTTACAGTCTCCTTCAACATCATCTTGTTCCTTTAGGCACTTCAAACATATTTTATTTATCCTAACCTCCAACACTTTTCTTTTTATTCTCCACCTTTATATTTCTTATCAGGTGTTTTTACACTTACCTGACTTTAATCTTTCTACTTCTCCTTTGGTTGGGATATTTTATACCTTATAGATGTCTCTTTCTGACCCTTTATTTTTCATCTACATTGGATCATTTTTTTTTGTCATAGTATATTCACTGCTAGATGAAATACCTTCATTTATCTTTCAACACTTTCCATTTCCTTTCTACGTCTTCCTTCCTTACATTGATTTTTCTCACCTTCTACTAAAATAAGATCAGATGAAATTCAACCACCCTTTTATTCCATTTTGTCTCATTTCAGTCCAAACGGCAAACTTAACATGATTATGGTAGTACTTTGAACTTACTTAATACATTATCATCAATGATGTCCTCTTCACTGCTGACAGCATATGGACAGCACCATTTCGGATTGATTTATTTCTAAATCAAAGAGACAATAGAGTACAATAAATCTTCATTCTTGTGTAGCAAATTACTTGTGTTAATGATCAATACAAAAATGCTGATAGAACTAAACACAGAATAAGCCATATTTCTGTGCTTGATTTGCAAAGCCCTGACAGTCACTAACAGGTACATAAATGACTAAATACAAAATCTGGAAGACAATTTTGTACAAAAGTTTTTGGAAGTTTGTACAAGATTGTCGGAAGGTTAGTTTGAAGTTTCTTTAAAATAAATCCCTCTGGATTAACCACTTATATTAACCATGGGGAAAACACATTTTAAAAGTTCTGTTTTAACAGACCAGAGTAATCCTAGTTTAACTTCTTAAGTAATTTTGCTATCTGTGTTGAAAACATTTATCTCCATACGTACACTCTACACAGTAGGACGAATTTCATTTCATGGTTCAAAAAAGGAGGACCTAGTACATTCCTTCTGCTACTCCTTTTGTACTCTTTTCCACCATTGTTTGGGAGGCATGGCAGGAAGCAGAAGGTCTATGCTTTCTCCTTTAATGGTATGAGGGTAATGTCCTTCTCCACTGATACTTGGAAACGAATAGAGAAACTGAAGCAGCTGGAGCTGTTTCAGTGCAGGCAGCTGGAACAAGAATTAAATAAAAGAAACAATCAGCTGAAATAGATGTTCAAGAGCAAGCTAGGGCCAGGAAGAAGGCTGAAAATGAACTATTAAAAGATCATGTGTAAGGGTGGGTGTAAACCTTTGCCATTGTTCAGGATTTTTTAAGGAGGCTACTGCAGCTGTGCTACAACCCGTCAGTTATATGTCTGTTCTATTCTCCTACTGAGACTAAATAGAAAAAATATCTTGTGGTCAGCGCTTTATGACAAAACAGACAAACAAAACCCCATTGACATTGGACACATCAAACAAACAAAATGGGGAGAGGATACTTTTTTCATCAGGATGATATAGAAGAACATATTTGGAAGACAACATTTCTCAAAGAAATCATTCTGCATTCCAGTGGATGTTGAAGGTGATGACGTGGTTAACAGACTGTAGGTTACAAATCTTCATTCATTTTTGCTAGTGTTCCTCTTGCCTGAGTTCATTGCTTTTGTTTTCCAGAATAGTGACGATATGGCAGCAGAGTATAAAGCCTTTCTGAGGATAATGCTGATGACATGGAAGTAAGTGACATGGAACTGCATAGCAAAATCATATCAGTTGGAGCTGGAAAAAAACCCAAGAAGCTTCCTAGAGGATGCTCGGCATGCCTTAAGATGTTTTTATTTATAATATTTCCAGTTTTTGTTAATTTTGAGCCATCATTGATGATTTATCAATTTCAGTGGGAATAGAAGCATGATCTACAGCGAAATTTAGATACACCTGCAATTAGATCTCAGCAGTATTGTTCAATTCTGAACTCACTGATGTATTAAAAAGTTAAGCCATGTTGGAAGAGATTATTTACCTTCTACATTAAAGTATTAAGGTTATACATTTCATTTTATCAACATATTATCACCATCATGTTATCACCATGTTATTCAGTCACCCAGTTTGACTTGATCCTTCAGGAAATCTTGCTGTTCTGTGAGGTTTTCTTTAATCTAAATAATTTTCTGTTATCAGCAACGTTCACCAACGCATCCACCAAATCAATAATAAATATACTGAAGAATGTCAGGCCTGATGTAATTACCTAGGGCAGCCACTACTAACTGCTTTCCACTCTCAGAAAATTATCTGCAGTTTCCAGGAAAGTGTGTCTTTTAAAGCAGGTTGCCTGCCTGGTATGTCATATTGAGATAACTCAATGCAAGTCACATAATTACATCATGTAACTTTATATCATTTGACATGGCTGAGGCAACCTAACATAAAATATCACAGTATAAAGCATCAGGTGGAAAATTTAAACATTGCTTTTTTTTTTTTTTCCCCAAAAGCAATGGGAGGGAAAAAAAGCCCCCACAATCTTTATTTTTTCAACTTTAGTCTTTGAAGAAAGAAAAAAAAGAAAAATATAGCTTGTCTACAGTATTGATTTTTATATATGTAACTAACACATGGAATTGACAGTGTCTTCACTAGAACCTGAATCTAAAAGCTTCTTGGGAAATGGTCTGTTGTCGTGATCAGGGTCCTGTACAGAGCTCAACAAACTGTCAGAACTACATTTAAAAAAGAGTAGATGTATACTACTACATTAGATTAAACCTGTGTATATACCTATGTACAAGGCTGCTGCCTTGTATTCTAATATATCTGCAATTCCCCATGTAATTCCTTTCTTAAGAAATGTGTTAAAATTACAGTGCTAAAGAAACAGATATTTTGATAGATATATTTACTTGTATCACTGTAAAATTAGTAACGATATTCTGATGCAATTAATGCCATGTTTCTTTTCTCTTTACTGTAGTTTCCTGTCTACTAATGAGGATAAGAACTACAAGATAGATTTTATATATTATGGCCCATCTACAGTTTTCCTCTCTGCGGTCTCTTCTGGATTGCAAAAATGCAAGGTTATCCTTGTACTAAGTTTTCAGAAGATCCCAAAAAAGGACCTAGTTTATTTTCAGTTATTTACAAAACAATGAATTCAACATTCAGAGGAGAAATTAATTTAATGGAGGCAAGGAATACTATCACTATGTGCAGAAAGGTGATATAGAAGTGAAGCTGAGATTGATATGAGATGAAACAATGAAGTTAGACTACAAAGAATAATTTATAATAATAACCACACCCAGCTGAAGGTGAACCGTGAGTTGACATGGACATTCCCAGATGGGCAGATGGCAAATTTGATTGACTGCTACAGTTAGTTGTCAAGGCAGATTAATGTGGGTTAGCACAACTGACAAAGGAGAGCTGAACACCGCCAGCAAGATGAGAAGCAAGACAAAGTACATTTATAACACATACAGAAGTATTATATAAAGTTAAGGATTCTAGGGAAATAGTGAATAAGAAAAGATGCAGAAGCTGAAAGCTGTGTCTAGAACTGGAGGATTTGCTCTGGCATGCTTAATGCAGCATGGGTGAAGGGAACAGACTGGCTTGTTTGGTTTTTGACCTCATATTGGCTATAGCAATAAAAGCAGCTGTCTAGTTAGTTTGCAAATAATGCCATTGCTTCTTTTATATCTTAGTCTTTTGTTTCATAAATAATATGTTAAAATATGATTAGACATCTTCAATATTATTTTTCTTGAAAATAGATATACCCAAATGAAAGGTAACCAAAGGCCTCAGGAAAGGCCTCTGCAGCTTAAAGAGATCATGGCTCCTTTAATAGATCTTCTCTACTCCCTCCTCCCTTTCAGCCCACAAATTATTAGGAAGACCATCACTGGAGTAGGCTGCCAGGCTAGGGGGGACCACAAAAGCCTTTAGAATCCATGTAGAACATATACGAGCTCTGTACCCATAGCCCAATCCCCTTTGTATAACTAAAAGGACACCGTAGTGTACTCACATTTATACTACATATCTCATTCAGGCAGTTTTTACCTTCTTTGGAATTGGTTTCTGGAGTATAAAGTTAACTGAATGAATGAGCAGCCTTAATGCCACACGTTGGCGGATAGATGATCAGAGCCCCACAAGCATCCTTTCTGCAGGGAGACAATTTAGAGATTTCAGGCTGGAACTTATGGAAAAGACACTTCATCATCAACACACATTCTGCATGTATTTTGTCCAGTGAGTGGCAAGTGGGGATGGGTAGAGGAGGCAACATGACAGGATCAGAAGATCAAGCTGCAGCCACAGGAAAGCGATCTAGTGGCATTGTGAAGATAGGATGGTGCGTAATAACAATGAACAAAGTTCCAGCAAAACAGGACGAGGACGATCAGCGACTGCCATTCAGATGCATGCTGGACTCCATTGAACAAAGCAGGAACCTGTTAATTTTGATTTTTACCCAGTTTCCAGGAGCAAAAAGCAAGTTCTAAAAACGGAGCTTGGACACAAGGACACAATACTGCATTTGTCCCTGGGGAATTAGTCAATTCCCCTTGAGATGCACGAGTAAGTAGGCAGAGCTTCTGAACTGGCACAGAAAGCCTGTCAGGCACAGCCAATACCCTTTTTGTACTCTGACAGCCCAGAAATGTGCATCTGAACAATGTTTGTATTCCAATGAAAAATGATTTTTGGATCCAGCAGCTTCTGGATGTACTGGGAGACAAGACACTATGTTTCTACAAGTGGAAATGGAGTCACTTTGAAACAGCTTGGAGATAACAGTCGATTAATTGTTCCAGCATCTACCTGATGCTTATGGCAGTAGCCATAATTGCTACCTAATTGCTGCTGTTCCAGATACCAAGCATCTAAAATGTCAAAGCAGCAAGTTATTCCACTTTTGTTTTATCAGGCAACCAGATAGCTATGGAAGCAGCTATAGCATTTTTTTCCCAGCGATATAACCAGAAACCAGGACATATGGTCCCAGAAAAAGGCTAGGTACCAGCTGCAAAGGTAGAGTGTGATAAGATGTATCCTCTACAAGGTGGAACTAATTAAAGAAAAAGTCATTATTGGGTCCACAGCTGGGAGAGATTCTTGTCAAATTCAGCAGGGACTGAAGCAGGTTCAAAAATCACTCAAGCTTGGTGCATTCAATTAGACTATAAGTTTGAGGTCAAGAATGGCTTAGCAGTGTGGAAAGTAACTTGCTGCAGAAATATAACTCTGTTCATCAGTGCATTCACAAAAAGCATTTTGGGAGAAACTTGCATGTTTATCTGCATGACTAGACATTATGACTGTCACATACATGATTCTATACTAGGTCGTAGGGTTTTTTTCCCAAATGCTAAAAATGTTTTGGAAAGGAGAGTGAGAGATCTTGCTAGTAAATATTTCAACAGAGTAGACACACAGTGGCAGGGTTGAAAGAGTAAAATTATTCAGCTTGTTTTCTCACAGTTTCATTTTAAAAAGTTAACAAAATGCAGAGGTTTACGTCCTTGAATCATTCTGCAAATCTAAATTCAAAATTACTTCTTTATTATGAAACAAATATATAGCAAAGAATTTTCCAAGGGAAAAGAATGAAAAGTCTCATAATAAATATTGAAACAGAAGGTCTTTGACGGGATTTATTTTCAGAAGACAGAATAGTTTTCATTAATTCACAAAACACTTTACATTGCATTCTCACTTAATAAATGTTAAATTAAATAGTTTGTGTTCATAGCTATAATCTATATTCTAATTATTTTCCACACAAGCTGTTATGCTTTACAGAAAGAAAGCAAACTCGCAATATCTTTAACAACCACAGGCCTAAATTTGTGTTTCCTTATTAATATAGGGAAGCATGGGAGCTGTAGTTAGAAAGAACCATTTAATACAATGTTTTCTAGCTTTAAGAACTTATCCAGCCTTCCTTTTCTACACTTTAATTTTTTTTTTTTTGTTAAAAGTCAAAATGTGTTGTACAGTCAATGTTCACTCCCTTGACAGGAGGCAACAAGCAAAGTAAGTTTCATAGCTGATACTTACCTCTTTCTCAGAGCATATATTTTTCATTTGCTTTTTGGAATAATCCCTTTCATGTAAAAGGATATTAATCTCATGGAGGAACAACCATTAATGTCAAGTACATGCAAGTTTATTGTGACAAGGTTTTCAAAACTATGTGATAGGTAGCAACCCTTCAAGGGGCTACAGTGATGTCTTGTCTGTGCAATTTTTCTTTAGTTGTGACAGAAGGAGCGTACAAATGTGTACTGCACTGTCTCATTTTTCAGAAAGTTCTTTTTCTATTTTCTGAATACAGAAACCCTGTTTGTCATTAAAAATGTAAAGACCCTTATGTTTTTGTCAGTTGAGAAAGAAAATGAAAGGAAATGCTTTTGTGGCAACCTGGTGTAGTAAGAGTCTTCCAGTTAAGGAACTGCCAAAATATGAGAGATTAAAGCAGATGCAGCTTGACACAACTTGTCATTAAAAATATATGTGGACAATATGAGTACACGTCAAAACATTAAAATGTTTGATACATGCGACTTATTTAAAAAGTCCCAGAACACTTGCCAAATATTCATTTTATCTTTCTCTTAATTCAAATTGAGAGAGTTTCCTTTGTCTTGAAAAAAAGAAAAGAAAAAGGGGAGAGTAAAGCTCATGTTTTACAAGATTTCACAGAAACTTAAGAAGATTGGGCTAATTGTGGTGCAATAAGGAAACAAGAGGAAAGAAAAGGAGCTATGCAAATAGCCAATAAGGTCTCTCATATTGGAGGGTTGGAGATGTATCCTATTTCTAAATTATGCTGAGCTGAATCAGGCAAAGATTGAACCTGAAGCTTTCTCTTGCTTAGAAAATGCAGAATAACGAAAAGTAAATTTTACCTTGATGAACAGTGGAAGGATATGAAAATCATCAAAATTTCAAGAAGCAACAAGACAATTACCTGGGATCCAGATGTGCTCTGGGACATGCTGCAAGCCTTTTAGGCACAGACAGGATCAGGGGGACCCATTTACTGAGATCAACAGAACTGAAAATGCTCAGAGTTTGCTAAAGCTCAGTTACCGGATCTTCTGCTAAGAAGCCAGGATGATGGCTGAAAAAAAAGAGTACCCATGAATATTACGCTGAGATATTTCATGCTCTGCAACTTACTACTTTTAAGTATAAATTTTGGTTTAAATAGCATTATCTTTATTGTGTTACTCCATATTTGTACCAATAAGAGGGTTCATAAACTAGTGTGGTTTCTGGATTTGTCAATTTTGCATTTTGTCTAAGCCCTAAAATCAGTAAGACTCATTTGTCTTAGTAGACTTGTGAAGTCTGGTTGACCAGAACACCTCATGGAAAGTTATTGTTGAGGCTGTGACATATCATACTATTCTGAACAGTGACTATGTTAAAAGTGAATTATTTATTTTAAATAAAGCCGCTCTCTGAGTGCATTCAAAATCAAATACAATGACCTTAGTGACTACATTATTTTTTACTGCCTTTTACTCCAAGGAATGGAGCAGAATTCATGAAGCAGTCAGTGAGAGAACTCAAGTCCCTGTTTCATTTACGTGTCATCAGCAGGAATGTTCCAGGTCTAGTACGTTAGAAAATTAGTTACATCTATGCAGAACCAAGAAAAGGACTGAGCTGCCTGTAAGTCAACACCTGCATAACAGAAACTATATGTTTGAATCTTCATGACTGCAAACAGAACTTAGTTTATGAAACATTCACTGCTAACAATGATGCATACATAGTAAAGATTTCAGTGGAGGGTTTGTATATGTGACACTGTGCTCCCCTTGCCCCTAACAATGATGCATACATAGTAAAGATTTCAGTGGAGGGTTTGTATATGTGACACTGTGCTCCCCTTGCCCCGCCCCCTACTTAAACCATAACCACCAGTGGGGGTTGTGATGGCTGCATCTGGCTCAACGGGGATTCCGGCGAGACAGATAACAGCACAATAGTAAGAAACTCACAGCCGTTGTTGGTATGCAAATATGACTATAGGTCAATCATCTTCCTCTATAAATAGTGGACAGCCCAGGGCCCATTGACCTCTCCTGCACGGCAGCAGGCTGCATGCCAGGATCTCCCCTTGAGTAGGGACGCCTCTCAAGGTTACTCCTCGAGGCTGAGAGATTCCTTGCCGCAACAGATCCTCGGTAAGTGACTAATAGCATGCTAAACTTTGAAATCTTAGCTAACTGAGGTAAAAGATTGATTGTGCATATATAATCCTTTAGACGTAAACCATTGACCGAGTCTGGGCCTAAGATTGGATTCAGCCACACCTAGACTCCTCTCTGAGAAGCAGTTTAGAAAGCAAGGGGGTCCTTTCTGAACCTCATGAGTCAATGAGAGGGTCTCCCTGGTAGTTTTGTCTGACCCTGTCCTCTATGCAGTAAATAATCCAGTGTACCTTGCTAACAAATCTTGTTAAATACTGTCGCATTTACCACTTAACTTTGTTAACTCACTGTTTTATATCAATAAAGTATATTGTTGCTTCTATCTTACGAGTGAAGTGCATCACTCCATCCGTGACAGTATATAGAACAGAGCTCTCAAACTTGGCCCTTGTGCTATATACAACTACTTGAAATAATTAAAATAGAAGGTACCAAGATGACAAATCCCATAGCTTTTTTACAATGACAAAGATCCTTTTCTAGTGGGAGAACTCCTATTCAGTACAGGAAACAGAAGAAAGGATTTTAATAGGCATACTCTGGATTTTCCTAATGGTATTCTATATTTGCTAATATAAAATAAACACGATTATCATTAGTGTAACTTTTGTTATCAAGCATTATCAAATTAGTGACTCATTTGTAATGTAAATAAGTATTATTAGTTTTAAATATGAAAGATTTACATAGTTAATGGAAGGACTCTGAAAACATTGTCTTAGGGCAGTTAAAAGCTATGTTACATTTAGCAAAACTGTGAACATGAATATTTATTCTTGAGCAACAGAAAGAATAACCAACTTCTTATGAATATAAAATGATAAAGCAAATAGTGAAGAACATTTATAACCAATAATCATTCTGGGATTAATTTGTGTAAAACTGCCCTTTTCACCTTCTGTTTCCAGTACATTTGGAACTTAATGGATTAAGTTCAGTTCATTAATCAACATCACAGCATTTGGCAAAAGGGACAGTTCACAAAAATGTATGGCAAACAATCTAAGATTTTTCGAAAGAAAGCAGGTTATGTGAAGGAGCAGAAGATGAAAAATAATGAATAGAAAAAAGTCCTGATCATAAGCTTAAAGCTCCTTTCTAACAGCAGAGAAAATCTTCAAGGATAGAAGACATTCTTTACTTCATCAAGGTGCAGAAGAGATGGTGAAGAAAAATATTTCCCCAATATTTTTAGGATGAGATAGCTAAACAACAATATTCATCTTTTTACTCCCCCCCCCCCATCTGTTTCCCACTTTTTGGATTAAAGATGTCTACATTCTTCAGAGCTATATATGGAGTCCTGAACATATAACATTAATCTGGTTGAGCAGAGCAACAAAAAAAAGTAGCTCTTACAGTCTGACAAGTCAATGTGTAAGTTGCACTCACACTTGATGAGTGTGCTCACACCTACAGATACTAAAGGTGTATTGTGTTCTGAATGTTAATAGGGCCAATTGACCTTCACAAAAAATATATTGACCAACTTTGGCAAAAGTTTTCTGGAAGATAATTTCTCAATTAATTATCAAAATATAATACTCTGAGTAATTAAGACTTAATGCAAGCGTAGGTTTTTATGGTATGTTTATGTAAATAGCAACAATTTTTATATCCTATCAAAGTATGATTTGATAAGGATGTACAAACTCTTCCTACTTTCCTATTTATTTTTATACATTAACTTCTTTGCAATGCAACATGCTAGATACTGTTCATAAAAATGTCTCATACTCCAGTACCTTGGCTTATTAATTGCAAACTTGCACTAACTGGAATGCAGCATTCTTATCTCTGAATTACACTTTTTCCACTATTTCTAAACTGAAATATTTTTCTATGTTCGAAGCTATTTTACATTATTCCTATTTTTTACAAATAGTAAGTACCAGCTTCATGGTTGTTGAGCTAATATGGAATGGATTCTTACAAAGAAAGCCCAAGAAAACCTCACAAATCTACTAGGAACCCTTTATATGCAATGATCAAGTCAGTGATACTCAGCTGCCAAACTTTAATTAATTACACGAAAGTTAGGCACTCAGCAGTTTTAAGAATCTGAACTACTGTGCTGCTTTTTCCCTTATCTTTTGAAATTCAAGATAAACACCATCCATTCTTTCTCCAAGGCAGACTGCAAGGCACAGTTTGTTCACATCTCCAAAGTATCTTGAACTCATTAGATGCAAAGAGCTACAGAACTGCAATTTTAATGCATAGAACACTGTAACATGGAAAAGAGCAGTGCCAGCTTTGTCAAATGTGCCCAAATCCTTCACACTATGAGAGTGGAGACAGAGCTCATCTTGATTCCTTTGCCAGTTTAGTTCCCCATCTCCCTAAATAAATAACCAGAAATAGTGCCAGGTGCCTCCAGCCATACATTTTGTGATATAAACGCTGACTTAGGAGGAATAGGGCTGAAACCATTGCCTTACTGTGTGATAATCCATCAACCATGATCAGATGGCAGTAAGAGCTTTTGGACCAGTAAGAAGTTTTTTTTGAGCTGCATCTTAAGCACTGTCAGAAAGAAATTGTCTTTTTTTTTCCTTGCCAATCACATGAATCATCAAGTGCTCTAGCATTTCAGAATTAGCAAGTGCAGTGCAAAGTTATGACAACACATTATTCCCCCAGTCTCATTTTGCATGGGCTAATTAGAATTATTTGACCCCAAAACTACATGGGTTTTGATCAGACAATGGGCTTCAATTAATAGAAAATCATTAGAAGTACTGCACAAAGTGAATTCATTAGCAAAATAATTTTCTGCAATCATTTCTCTAGGTATTTTGAAGCCACAGAAATCAGTTGGATCATAGCTCTCCAATGCCAATGCAAGTTCATTTTAGACAGAGGTTGTGGGTCTGTAACTACTCCTGCTATCATCCAGAAGAGTTTTGCCCTCCAGTTCAACAAGAGCAGCATTAGAATTCTTCAGAGATTACTATGCTGCTATGTTGTAAACAGATTGACCAGTTTTGGCAGAGTGAGAAACAATTTGACATCAGGTTAAACCTTTTCAAGACACTAAGATTCATGTATGAGACAATTTCATGTCTAATTGCACAACTTCTGCTGAAAGGCAGTGCAAGTTGGTTAGATATCTAAAATCTCTTCCTCCAGTGGTTAAAACTAGTGGCAACTTTAACGTCTTTAAGCAGAGATCTCCTCTTCCACTGAAGGCTAATGCACAAGTGTAACATGCTTCACTTTCCAGTTTATACCTCCTCATGTGGTGTGCAATGATGCCAAGGTTGGGGCTAGCACGTACACTGCAAGGCTTATAACTTACAAGTAAGTTAAAAATTCCTGTTGGGGACTGACCCTGCTAGCCCCAATGTAAGACCTGCCCCTTGTTAGGACAACAGCTAACAAACAGCTTTTCACTGTCGGCTCAGAAACACTGTATATAGTTAACTAAGAGTTCTTCTGAAAACTCTGATTTACCAGAGTCTTATCACCTTACTAACAACTATGAGCATGAACTTCATATATTTCTGTGGATAAATAATCCTGAATTTTAATACTATTTACCATTTGTCCCATTACCATTTCAGGACTATATGTCAAGCATAATCTAGAGGACTGGACACTCATTTCTACAATGCTTGGAACACTAATATCTCTACTGATAATTCCAATGGTGGCATTGTCTGTCTGCAAATTCTAAAGGGGCGGGGGGGGAATAAGAAGGGGTGGGGTGGGGAAGAAAGAGCACTCCACAGTGTTTCAATGGTTCAGAATCATTCTGGTGTAATGACTTCTGTCACGTATTCATAAGGTTACACAATGAATTGAGGGTAATGATAACATACTGGAAAAATTGAGTGTTCCTCCTGAATGAGCCAGAGACTGAAAATATTTATGCACAATCAGCATGTATCCTTCACATAAATATCAGAATTACTACAAGACCTTCCCTAAACTACAAACATAGCAAACAACTCCCATTATAAGCCTCAAAAATCTAAGCAATAGAACTGAAACCTTTAACAGAAGAGAACCGGAAAGATAAATGGAAATATAAAGAGTATAGATCTGTGCTGCACCTGTTTGACCTTAAGGCATCACTCTTGAGCCTTCAGGGAAGACTCCAGCAGCACAAAAAATAAAAAGTAAAAGCTGGCTGACTTTAAGCTCACCTTAAGACGACTGTCTCTATCTATGACAAAGATCCTTTTTTGCATATTATATTATGTGAGACAATTCCAGTTGGATTTGTCTGTGTATTTTTAACTCAGACATAAAATTTTGTTTCAGGCTGAAACTTGGTATACTAGATCTCAGCCCATCAGCAACTTTTAAAAAACAAAATCCAGAAGGTGAAGGAAGGCTGAAGTCTTAACCTTCAAGACTGCAGAGAAGCAGTATATTTAAAGTAATACAGAATAGGTACAAATCCTAGTTTTTCCCCCATGAGAGCTACAGCACACCTCTTAAAGTATGAAACGAAGCACGGCACCACATATGTGAAGATGATATACATTATTTCCTACAGCCTGGATACAGTTTTCATGGTTATTACCAATATCTATTGTCACAGAGGGAACATTAAAAGGTGAAATGAAAGAAATGCTACAAGATTCTACGTTAGATAAAGAACTGTTAGCCGTATTCAGGATGGATTAAAAATAGTTTGTGTTATATAGATTTATGGGAAGCTAAGGCTAAAAAAGAAAATAATCAGACATTCCAGTCATAGACATTTTTGGTTGATGGAACTTTGCACTGTCTAAAATGGTTGAATACTTAGTTCAGTAGGGGTCCAAATGCTTGGAAAATGAGTAGAATGCAGTAGTAGACTGAAAGAGTTGTTTAAAAAGATGAAAAGTCTGCTGAAGATCTGTGCCATGAGTATTGTTTTCTATTTCCTAGTTTCATTCTGAGAACATTATGAACTACTGTATTAAAATTTTAGACTCTCACTGAGATGGATTTATTAGGGTTGATCAATCAACCTTACTGGACCATGCCTTTTGGAAAATGTGAGATATTCTAGCAAGCGATCTTTATGGGTGTATGCACATAAAAGAATGCCAGCATAAACTGACAAACACTGTTATTTACTGAACAATCACTCTGCTGTAATGTTGACTAAAAATACCTAGAAAAAACTTGGGAAAACAAGAGGTTCTTTGTAGGAGGGGGAAAAAAAATGAAAAAAGCTTAGGCATGATTTGTTCAATATAAAATTTGTTCTGATTTCCACATATAAAATGTAAGGAGAGCTTAGGCATACACAGCCCAGAGTAAAGTAGTCCATCTTTGAAGGGGAATAAATAGTCTATTTCATCTAGCTATAAGCTGGGTATATTGAACCACTCCTGCTGTGAATATTGTCTCCCACAGGCAGGCAACTGAATCAGTTAAAGTTCACAGGTGTGTAGCTTCCAGTGCTTGCAGCTACATTGCAGCAAAATTGGTTGGTATAGGGATAGTCAAGTAATTTGAATACTCATCCGTGAGATATAAAACAAACTTGGAATTGCTGAGGATAGTCTAACCCAATGGCTTTGGCCCAGTTACATACTCATACCCCAACATCTGAGAGAGTATAGACAGGAAACCTGTCATACACCACTGTCATCTTTCCACAGAAACACCTCCGGAATCGCTCCCCATCTTAGCTCTCCAGGGTATGTCATGTATGTAGTCACTCATCATACATGAAGCTGAAGTAAACTTGTAAATTAATACACACGTACATTTTACATGTATACAAATAAAATATGTACAGATGGATATAAATAAAATACAGGTATATACACACATGTTCAATGCAGGAGATTAATACTTCATGTAATAGTTACATATATACTGTGGAATGTTAATCCTAAAGTGAGTACTTATTAGAGTGGTAGGTATATTTGATTAACTCAGTATAGATAAACATTACAATTGTAACTCAGTTGTAAGGTTTATAATGCTTTTTCTGGAAGAAGTCCAGAGTACTTTTTATAATTTAAACAAATGGCTGGAAAGCATATGCATACTACATGTTTTATAATATGTTTTGGGTAAAGGAAAAGCAAAATGAAAATGTAATGCTGCATTATAGAAGAAACTGGAAATTAATTATATAGCTCTATCAATACATTTCTGAACTGCACTTTAAATATTCTGGGTTTTAATAAAGATAGAGAAGGAAAATGCTTTTTCAGGAAAAAGGAGAAAAGATAAATAAAATTGATGGTGAAAACCAAAGAAATATTTGAGAAATCCAGACAGTATTTTCATGGTAGAGATTCTCCACTAATTTGCCTTCATGGTATATCATAGTCAGAAACTTGATTAGATAAACCTAATCAATCTAAAGTTCATCTGTCATTCGCAAACTGAGAAATATTCACATCATTATTTTGTACTTAAACTGGTTGTAGCTTCTCAAGTTCTGTATCTCTTAGGCAGAAATTTCTTAACTTGGTCCTAGGTCCATTAAAGGACTAAGACCCCTATAGCACGATTCCAATGGTTTGTGAGTCTAACAGTGTGATTTGCAGGCCATTCCTTATCACAGGAACATCTGCAAGACCATGAGCATGCAAGATTTCTCTAGTAAGGGTTCAGGGTGCCCCGTTGTACCGTATCTGCCCACACTCAAGCTTATTGCCAATTTAGCGGGGCCTGAGGGTCTTCGTGTTCCTGAGCTGACTCGGGAAGTTGATCCCTTTCAAAACTAATCCAGCAAAACAAGCGATTAGTTTTACACTAATGCCTTGAACCAGCATGATAGCGTAAGCATTCAGGCTGGTTCAGGGGAGACAACAGAAACACAAGGCCATCCAGAGGATGGGACCACGGCAATCCTGACTTAGATTTCCTAAATTTCCATGGAACCCATCTCACATGCCAAATTCAATAAGCACATTCAACTTTATGCCTCATGAACACAGACACTATTGAATTCTGCTAAGACACAACGACAAGTGCTTACTAAAAAATGATAGGCAGAGAAGGAAGAGGAGGAAATTAAAGATGCACATTCACAAGGGGCAGGAGATAGATTAACACATGTACATTTCTTGGCTTTTTAATCAGGTAAACAAATTTTCTCGCAAAGTCCGTATGAGATAGTCTCAATACTCATGCAAATGTTTTTATTAACAATATCTTAGTGTATTCTTGCACTATTATGTTATTACAAACTCACCTTAATCTTAATTAAAATTTAAGAAATATTTTTTCATAATTAGGCTGCTTGGAGAATATAACAGAATTTTTAATTATTATTTATTTTATTAAATTGGATATTCAAGCTAATAATTTCCACTTTAGTTTTGCTCAATATCATGTTGGCATGAGTCAGCTTTTAAAAGAACACGCATATTTTGTTATAAAACTGTCCACCATATTTCATATTTTAGACTTTCTTTTGTTCTAATTTTCTCTCTGCAAGATTTGTCTATTGTATTTCCAACAAATATAACAATGTTTAGTGAAACTTGTGTTTTCTATAATATACTTAATCGCGTATCTTAAATGGGCTGAAAACAGTAGATTAAAATTGTCTGTAGCATTAAATGGAAGAATAATATAATCTAATTTTTCAAGTTTATTGTAGTCTGCCAGAAGAAAACAGGTGATGCATTTTTTAAAAAAAGAAAAAAGGGTAAAAGCTTAGCAATGTATTTATAACCTTTTAGAAAGCTCTGACCTATGAAAAAAGCTACTTTATAAACAAAAAATTGACTGTCCTATATCATAAAGATAAGCTGTAAAGTGAAGATTTCTTTTACTGCAATGCCCTGTAAGAACAAGCATTATAATTAAATTTACTCAAAATATGCTATAATTTTCCTAACGACAGACATAGAATCAGAGAATCAAGAATATCTCAAGTTGGAAGAGACCCATAAGGATCATCAAGTCCAACTCCCTGCTCCTTGCAGGACTACATAAAACTAAACCATATGATTGTCATCCAGATGCTCCTTGAACTCTGACAGGCTTCTTGCCCTGACTGCTTCTCTCAAGAGCCTGTTCCAGTGACCAACCACTCTCTTGGTGAAGAACCTTGTCCTACAGTCCAATCTGAACTTCCCGTGACACAGCTTCGTACTAACTCCTCATGCCCTGTTGACAGTCGCTAGAGAGAGGAGATCAGCACCTCCTCTTCCGCTGCCCTCCTTGAGGGGGTTGTAGACTGCAATGAGGGCACCCCTCAGCTGAACAAACCAAGTCACCTCAGCCACTCCTCATAAGTCTTGCCCTTGAGGATTTTCACTATCTTGGTTGCCCTCCTCTGGACATACTCTAATAGTTTGATGTCCTTCTTATATCGAGGCACCCAAAACTGCACACAGCACTCAAGGTGGGGCTGCACCAGTGCAGGGTAGAGGGGGACAATCACCTCCCTCAGCTGGCTAGCTATGCTGTGCTTGATGCGCTCCAGGACACAGTTGGCCCTTTTGGTTGCCAGGGCACACTGTTGACTCATATTCAACTTGCCACACATCAACCCACACCCCCAGATCGCTTTCCTCAAGGCTGCTCTCCAGCCTCTCGTCCCCCAACTTGTATGTATAACCAGGATTACCCTGTCCCAGGTGGAGAATCCAGCACTTGCTCTCATTAAATTTAATATGGTTGGTGATTGCCCAGCTCTCTAGTCTATCCAGATCTCTCTGTAAGGCCTCTCTACCCTTGAGGGAGTCTGCACCTCCTCCTAGTTTAGTATCGTCAGCAAACTTACTCAATGTACATTTGATTCCTGCATCCAGATCATTTATAAAAACATTAAAGGGCACTGGCCCTAAAATTGAGCCTTGGGGAACCCCACTGTTGACTGGCCACTAGCCTGATATAACCCCATTTACTATAATCCTTTGAGCCCGACCCATCAGCCAATTGCTCACCCAACATACTATGGACTTGTCTACCTATGTGCTGGACAGTTTATCCAGAAGGATACTGTGAGAGACAGTATCAAAATCTTTGCTAAAATCCAAACCCCCCACATCTACTGGCTTCCCTTGGTCAACTAGATGGGCAACCTTGTCATAAAAGGAAACGAAGTTCGTTAAGCAGGACTTTCCCCTCGTGAGCCCATGTTGGTTATGACCAATGACTGCATTGTCTCTCAAGTGTTTTTCAATAACTCCCAGAATAACCTTCTCCATAATTTTATCAGGCACTGAACTAAGACTGACAGGTCTGTAATTACCAGGGTCTTCTTTCTTACCCTTCTTGAAAATTGGGAGAAGATTTGCCAGTTTCCAGTCAACTGGGACCTTTCCAGACTCCCAAGACCATTGAAAAATAATGGAGAGAGGTCCCGCAATGACATCAGCCAGCTCTTTCAGTACCCTGGGAAGAATCTCATCAGGCCCCAGAGATTTAGATGCATTCAGCTGGAGCAGCAAGTCTCAAACAAGTTCAGGGTCGGTAATTTCATTAAATACACACTCAAAAAACTAAGATACTTTAAACTAAAAGATTTATGAACAAAACTTGCTCTGAATTTATATGACCTAAAGAGAAATGCACACAAAGCTGCTTCCATTCTCAGTATTACAATAATTAACAAAAGTTTCTCAAAAGTATGTGCAGATACACTGGAAATACTGTTTGCATGGAAAAAGGCAAGTTGTACAAATGCTGCTAGCAGCTGACGGACTAGTTAGAGGTACTGACCTAACACAATTTTCAATACACCGACAAAAACGAGCAAGTGATCTTCATTACTCTCTCTCCTAAGAACCCTAGGCGCCCAAAAGGTGTTGGTCAGGCCTTGCATCCAGGCAGGCAAAAGAAAAATAAATAAAAAAAGACAGTATGCAGTTGTACAGTCCATGTATTTTCTGAATATCAAGTATTTCACTAACAATTCATAAGCTTTTTTTTTAAAAATCAGAATCATGTATTTTACAGCCTTCTCAATTGAAAATGTATTCTTACCCAAGATAATTCCTGTAACACATCTTAAAATTTTCATTCTACATTTTCTTCCTATGCTGCCTAATTTTCCTCAAGAGCTGATAAGAATGCAGGTATCTGAAAAGGAGAACAACCCAAGATACGTTGCTGTTTCCCACCAAATGACTGAGCAAATTTGCAGAGATGAAACTTTTAACCTTGGGAAACAAGTATTTTAGAAACTACAACTGAAATTATCAATGCTAAATTCCACTAAAATACTTTACAAAATAGTGAGATAAAATAAACTCAAAAAAAATTTATATGCTACAAAGAGTCCCTTCAGTTGTACAATACAACTTCAACATTTGGGAAGTTACTTTTACATGCATTGATATATGTGGTTTAGGCATAGATCCATATGTACATTCCCACAGGTAAAAAACTGTGGTAATTAAAACAAAACCAGCAAATCTCTTTGGTTCACTGCAATCACACAGAATTAATTTGGGAATGTTCTGTTAAGGGACAAGTTTGCTCTGTGCTCTGCATTATGAAGCATCCACAGTAGAACAAAAAGTAATAGAATTTCATAAGTCTTGAACGCAAAAGTGTATTTTGTTTTGCCTAAAGCATCTTAAATTTACCACCTTCGAGGAAAAGACATGATCAATAATTACCCGTAAGAACTCCGAAAGGGGTTCTGTGTAGTGCAGGAGGAAGCTGAGGGGAAGATCAATGGGCAAACATCAATGTACCTGGAAGCAGAACTGATTTAAAGGGTCAAGAGATGGACTAGCACCAGCCAGAGGGCTCTCTCCAGCTCCACCCGTAACTCAACATGTCACAAACTTGCAAACATGTTCCTTGTACGTGAGAGGAGTGGTAAATACAGGAGGTGAGCCACCCTGCTTTCACCAAGGGGATAAACTATCATAAATTACTCAACACTGACTGCAGGGAAAAAACAGGTAGTTACTGCCAAGCAGCTGATGTGGAATGAGATCTCTCCCTAGCTCACCCACTGTAATTCATCTGTGTCCTTTCTGTAAGAAGCCACATAACAGACTCAGCACCTTGCACAGTTATATGCAAGATGAATTAATTTTCCTTAATTGTATTACAGCTGATGAGAAAATAAGACTTTTTAACATGACTACAAGGTAAAAATGAAGGATTGATTTCCTCTGAAGACAAAACGTTGCCTTTTTCCTTGCTTCTCAGCCACAGACTTTTTTAAAAGGAAAATGAGCATGTTCCTTTTCATAATACATTACATAATAAACTAATACATAATACGTTACATAAGAAAACTACATAACATAATAAACCATCACACAAAACTGGAACACATACTATCCATCATAACTCGATCTGAACTTCTTGCCATTGCTTCTTATAAATTAGGAGCAATTCCATTGATCTTAACAGAAAGACATTAAGGTTAGTCAAAACAAACAGATAGATTTAGCAAAACCATGTGTGGTTTGCCTCCTAGTACATAAACACTTCCCAGTCACAACAAATATGTTGAGAGATGCAACATATTATTAGATCCTCTGGAACAGTTAGAACTTAATGCACAGCAAGTCTTCTTCTGAAATGGTAACGGAGTATTTCATAGCTAAGCAGAAATTGAGAACAATTACTGTTGTTTTTCTAGCTGTATCAGCTGAATATTAGCTCTGCTTGTAAATCTCATCCTGCCTATACATTTAAGCCATCCCAGCAAATTATCACTGTGTTAGTTTCATCTTTAATGTCTTCCTAGTAGCAAAAGGACTCAGCCCCTACCAGAAAGAACAAAATATTTCTCTTTATGCACACACACACAGAGCAAAGGAATAAGAATAGCAACCACGCATAGAGCAAAGGAGTAATAATAGCAAAAATGACAGGATGACATGAAATGTAAA
Source organism: Phoenicopterus ruber ruber (assembly GCA_009819775.1). Taxonomy (NCBI): domain Eukaryota; kingdom Metazoa; phylum Chordata; class Aves; order Phoenicopteriformes; family Phoenicopteridae; genus Phoenicopterus; species Phoenicopterus ruber. Next base: position 14,757,186 of record CM020227.1, read on the forward strand.
AGCAATGAACTAAAAGTCACTAAAAGTGAGAATGAATGCTATTTAGCTTTAATGGAGATTGTATCCATTTACCCTGTTAGCTGAACATAAACCTCTTAGCACAGAAACTGGTAAAAAATTGCACTAGTGAACTTCAAATTAGGGCACATGCTGTTATTTTGTCATCTCTATCTGGATGCTACCAGTTCTTGATTTCCCACCAGTCAACAGGTACAATATATAAATTTATATTATAATTTCTTCCATGTCAGTAATAATTAAGGAACATGTTACTAGTACAACAGGTTTATATGGACTAAATGGCTCAAAATCTGTCCCTGAAAAAGTAACTTATATAACTGTATGTTACTTCTGTCAACTGCTACATGTTCTTAAAAATTTCCAGATGATGACATTAATGACAATTAGTGTTTGAAAATGACTGAAATCATAAATAAAAAGCAGCAAAACTAGCTGGAATCCTCCCATACTCCACTCTTTGCATCAAAACAACACTCAGCAAATTGGTACCTGGCAATTTCTGTGTTGCTTATATGCCAATTAATAACCAACCTCAAAAGATTTAAAATGATTGGTATTTATTAGCAAAGGTAAAGTAACTACAAGTATCAACACACTTTGCATTAAAATTTTGGTTCCTTTTCTCTCCAAAAAATATGGTTCTTTTTCTGATCTAAAGCTTTTGTGTAAACATATACAAATTAAAGAATCATAAACATCAGAAGTGGAAGTGGCCACCTACCCCGAACAAAACCTGATTTAATTTTATTTATTTATTTTGAGTGAAATCTATTCTTACCCTGCACAGACATACCTCTCTGACTAGCACATCTCCTCTCATGCAAGCAAACACATGCTAAATGAAAGAGGAAATGACAAGGGAAGGCTAACAGAGGTAATATGTAACAGAGGTAAATGTACAAAATTAGGACTTTTTCAATGCTTCCTGTATGCAAAAATTTACATTCATCTATGCTGAATTTTATTGCGTAGTTGGTTGGTCTCATCAAGGTCTTCTGTAATTTTTCAGAGCTGACCTTGATTTTCAATATCTTGAACATCTTGGCTATCTTATGAGGCAGAAACTTTCTTTACAGATCTACGCTGGTTCTTCCAAGGTATATCATACTTAGCCATGTGTCCACTACTTCTGTCCTTTACTAGGGCTTGTATTAATTTGCCTGGTATAAATATCAGATTTAGAAGTTCAAAGTTCTCCAGATCTCACCTTTTAAAAAATTAGCAGCACATATGCCACCTTTCATTTCTCAGGTAATTAAGCAGATTTTAAGCAAGGAGTTACATGACAATATTAGCCACTCTCATATTCTCTCAGCTAAACATGCATGTGCACGAACTCCCATTTTATCACAATCCCCCTGTGCTGCCTCTTCTGTTGAAAACTGAAACATGCATATACTTACTCCCATAGTGCTGGCTGAGCTATAGACATTGTTGAGCACAAAAAACGAAGCTCAGACTTCCGCAGATCATGAGGCTCAAAGGCACAATCCAGTGTGCTAAGGGCTGGAGCATCACGTGTGAGAACATATAAGCATACATGGAGTTGTTTTATTCAAGTCTAAAAAATTAAGCTATAAAGTCCTTACAATGTATCTACATATTTCTGGTTTGCTTCTAATTACACCAGAAGTACTGCAAATTGAGGGGAAAAAAACGCTAAACTATTGCTTGCTGCAATGCCAACTGTTTGAGGTCAAAAAAAAAAAGAAATCAAAACGGCTTTCAAAAAATCAGTATAAAACAACTTTCAGTGGACCCTGGTTTTTGTGACAGTCTGAGAAGACCTTTAAGTGAATAAAAGAACCTCCACCAATCAACCAGGGTCTACAGGGCCAGATGAAAGAATTCTGAACCCAGTAACCAGTGATTTCTTGTTTAATATGACAATTAAAGGTCACGAATTTTACTAGCTATCCCCTCTGCTCCCCAAACCCCAAAATACAATCTCCTCTTGGTTTCATCTTACTCATTTAGAACTATAATCTGACTATATCCATGATATTTCAGATGATCAATTGTGAAGAGTATTTCTAGTCATCATTACTGTTTGTCAGTACTTTCTCTTGTACATAAAAAGAAATTTAAAACTGCCCCTTGGGAAAATAAAAAAGGTTTTCTTTCCAATTTCCTTCATTTTTAACAATATTAACACACATATCTTCAATAATTACTTACAACATAACAAGTACTTTTCAACATAAAAGCACATCTTGTAGTTCAAGGTTTTCAGGTTTTACAAGAATGAATACAATCCAGAAATTTTATAATCATGAAAATCAGCCTTCAGAGAAGAATTTTGATTACAATATCAAAGTTCCACATAAATCTCAGTAGCTGCTTAGATTCAAAGCACTCCAACTAAAAAGAAAAATTAATTGTTTTAGAGGGGCATTACAAAGAAGATAAATGAATGGCTGTTTCCATGTTTTTCCCAGTCTTTAAAGACTTATCTTGGGATAAGTAATTTAGTAGACATTAAAGAAGAAAAAAAATCTTCCATCTCATTTTGCATAAATGAATTGAGAGGCAGAGGAAACATTACTATCATATGTAAAGTATGTGCCTATAGGAGCTAATTCTACTCAAATTATTGGTACATGCTTAAAAGCAAATGCAACAGCTCATTTCAGCAGGAAGCAGAAATATCTAGTACTGGAAGTATGTACACTTTACTCAAGAGAACAATCTTCTTATGAAAGGAATTATTTAAATTAAGGAAAAATATATGTAAGACAGTCCTTCTAAAAGCTACATTTATCATAGATTCTGCACTGGAATCCCAGAGAAAAATATCCCACAAGGAAGAGGGACCAAAAGCAGACGACTTACAGCTAATGGAGCTCTAGCCAAGTCATATCTACAAGATTTCCTGAATAATTGAAGAGACAAAATGGAACAAAATGTATTTTGAACAGACTTTTTAATGTCTGATAAATTCTCTCTCTTTTAACTGAATTTATATTGTTTCATAAGTCTGTTACTTTTGGAAGCAACAGGTTTTTTCTACTGTAATGCCAGCAGTTACACAGGGTGAAATTACAAATATATCTGTATGTGGCATGAAATGTTTTCAAGTGAGAAGCGACTGAGAGGACATTATGGAGGAGATTAATAAAATGGGCAGAAAGCTTCATCACACCATGGTGGTACAGTGAAGGTGAATCAGATGCTTTTATGTAACATTACAGCCAAAGATAAGGTCTAAGTGGAAATTTCCAAGATTACCCTCAGGGTCTTCTAAAACAAAAGGTGCTATGTACACACTACTGGATCAACATAGAGTATAATCTAGGCACTGTTCCACTGTCTGAGGAAAGTCAAGGAAAGGGAAGAAAACCCAAAGTGATGTTTACTGCAGGAGTGCCATCAAGTAGTTTTAATTAAGAAGGCTGGAAAAAGAGAACCACCTCTATTTTTAGTAAAATACTTCAGACTGAGTCTTCAGAAAAGGGTCTCAGAGACTGATTATATTAACAATGAATTTCTGGATCAATGTATAGGCAGAAGATGCTCCGTATTCCTGCACTAGATGAAAAAAGGGAAGATAGAAAACATATTCATAGTTCACTTAATATTACAAACAATGGAAAGAACGCTGAGAGCATCTCTCAGATTTACATGAATCTGACTACATTCATTCATAAGGAAAAGTTTGCCTCTTGATATCATCTAATGTACTCTTTATAAACCTCTGAGGATAATGGTTTATGAGCAACAGAAAAATAAACAGGATTTGAAATATCTGACATTAAAAAGAAAAAAAAATAGAAAAATGACAAGATTAATGGGCTATACTGGATGATAAATTTGAAAGAATAATCCTCTACTGCCAGGATAAAGTCAAAATAACCTAATAAATCCTTTTCCAGCTATGGCAATATTTGTACAAAAGTATTTCTTTAAAAAAAATGTTGTTCACAGTGTTTTCAATGTGACAGAAGAAAAGTCATCCTCTAGGAGCTCAACAAAGAGCTTAATATAACTAGCTGGAGAAACAGTAGGACCACTGATTAATTCTTCTGATCTGGCAGATTTTACAAAGCTAAAGATGGTTATCTACCTTATAGAGTGCAAAAACGTGGCTGGATCCTATGTGTATTGCCAAAAAAAAAAAAAAAAAAAAAAGACACTTATAAAGTCTATGCTCTAGAAAACTTTAAGGTAAACAATTCAAAACTTTAAGGTAAACAATTCAAAACTGCATTTCACACATATCTTTTCTTATAACACACGTGCTTACATGTGGAGGATTAGCACAAAATGCTTTAATAGCACTGTACTCATTAAAGACTGACAGGTTTTAGAATGACTGCTTTAAATATTTTGAAATTAACTCAGCACTTTTTTTTTAATTAAAAAACTCTGAAGTCAGAAGGAGAGAAAGCAAAGAAAGTCAGTAACTACATAACAGCTGCACATTTGATGAAGAAAAGAAAAATGATGCACAAAATATTTACAGAAAAACACTAATTTCATATGAAATATTATCCACATCTTGTCTTCCAGCTGGAAAGTTGACAAAATTATATGAGAGAACATTATGTCAGTGCAAATTTCTTTATCAAAAAAAAGTATTTGTAATCATTCTTTGCAATATTTTTTAAAATGTGCATCCATGCATGTCCAAAGAATGGCCATGAAGCTGGTGAGGGGTCTAGAGCATAAGTACTATGAGGAGTGGCTGAGGGAACTGGGGTTGTTTAGCCTGGAGATAAGGAAGCTTGAGGGAAACCTTATTGCTCTCTACAACTACCTGAAAGGAGGTTGGAGCGAGGTGGGGGTCGGTCTCTTCTCCCAAGTAACAGATGATAGGACAAGAGGAAATGGTCTCAAGTTGCACCAGGGGAGGTTTAGATTGGATATTTGGAAAAATTTCTTCACTGAAAGGGTTATCAGGCCCTGGAACAGGCTGCCCAGGCACCATCCCTGGAGGTATTTAAAAGACGTGTAGCTGTGGCGCTAAGGGACATGGTTTAGTGGTGGACTTGGCAGTGTTAGGTTAACAATTGGACTAGACAGTCTTAAAGGTCTCTTCCAGCCTAAACGATTCTGTGATTCTAAAGGCTTACAGCCCCACCCCAGCACAATCTCTGAGAAAATATATATAATACAGCTAATATTACAATGTCTTAAAAATATTAGCTTGCTGGACAAATATGTACTTTTGGATAAACAGCACCTGACCTTACAACAGCCATTCTTCTAAATGTTACAGCACGACTAATAGTTTCAATTAAATAAAAATTAAAGCTGAGAAAATATCACAAAAGGGTAATGTAATATTTGATCATTAATGTGCTTATGTAAAGTGATATTTACAACAGCATTTTGAGAACTGGGCAATTTCTCTGAAAAAAAAAAGTTAAAATGCAGCTTTAATAACTTTTAGTACACTGCACTTTTGTGTTCTGCACATTATCCTCAGAAGCAGTGGTAAGCTTCATCTAAGATCAATTCCTCAGGGATGAAGATGAAGCTTGCTCACAGAACAACCCCTCACCTTGAGATCAAACTGAAGGTTTCCATTGCTGGCGTCTCAGACTGGACAGAATCGAACATATGAGATGATCCTAATGTATGAGATGATCTTGGCATTATTGAAACAAGTGATTTCAGGATTTTTAAGGGGCCTATTATTTGTTTCTGCTTGTAAAAAAGGATTGTCCAGCATTGTTACCATTTCCCAAATACTCAGATGAGCAATATTCACAACCACTGAAAACCTTCAGAGCTAGAAATTACACTCATACCTATGCTTGTTGCAACTAAGTATAACTTCCACAAATTAAATGGTTGTCTTCCAACTACATCCATTCAAGACAGCTATATTAAAAAGGGGAAAAACTAGATAGAAAAGTTGATAAAGCTGATTACCATATACTCAGAGCTGGTATTTCTTTGTCCATCTCTCCACTCCTGCGTGGACCAAGGAGAGCGGACTATGGGAACAGACGTGTGCTCCGAGACACAGCTATCTTGAGGACTGGCAAGCAAAGTACAAGAAGAGATACTTAAACAACTACAGTAATTTCTAAAGAATCGCAGCACTTATATGAACTGTAGAACCCCTTTTCTCAAATGTATCCCAACTTGTTAGAAGATGGCTTGCAGTTACATCTGCCCCATAAGGAAAAAGTCCTCTCAAACTTAACTATATTCCAGTAAAGAATTATTTTTGTTGTGTATTCTTAAGAATTTTCTTTTGATTGCAGATATAGGCCAATTTCTCAGATGAAAATATTTTTAAAGTTTCCTAGGAAATTTAGTATTATTATAATTTTTAAAAAATGTTGAAATAAGCCATCGTTCCACTGAGGTCTACAGAAATTTCAGAGAGGGCAACCTTGATCTCTTTGCATTTTGAAGATAATGGTATACCAACATCTATTTAATGCTTGTATCTCATAGAGTTTCTGTTCTTCAACTCAGCAGAGTTTCTCCCTAGAAAGGCCTGCCTTCCTATATTATATTAATTGGTGGGCAGCCAGATGTTCTGTTCTACTAGAACATAGCACATGCTGGCAACATGGACATTTGCTTCAGAAATCAACATTCAAATTGGAAGGAAAGAATCTAATTAGACAGCAAGATATTAATTACTAACATCCAGCTGAGAAAGCAGAGGTTTCCTTACTGCCAATATATTGATGTTACAACAGAGAATTGTACAGTTTCTTTGTGGAGCTTTCATTGACTGAATAATGTTATAATTTAATATTGCCTTTTTGTAAGTAGTGATAGAACTTAGATAAAATCAGAATGGCTAAGTACAGTAATATTTGTCTGTTTTTCATGCAGCATCGTCATTTATATGAAGTAAGAGCACATACTGCGTTAATAAAGATTTCCTCCAAGAAATTCTCTGAACTTTGTGAAATTAATTTTTATACCACACGATGGAGCAAATTTTCAGAGTTGGCCAGTTGCCTTTTAAGCTTTAAATAACAAGTTCAGGATTTCTCCCAAGTCTTCAAAATCTGTTACAGTGGGATATAAGAAGGCATTTCTGAAAACACTGTCCAAATTTCAGACAGAATTCTGAAACTGAAATTTTCTTAAAATCCAACCCTTCTCCATTTTCCGTCAAGGGAAGATGTATTCATGGGGCCTGGGCTTAAAAATTTGTAGTTTGTATTTCAACAGAAATGTTGAGTGTGTCATCTCCTTTAACAGAAAGGAGAAAACAAAATAATTTTTAGTTCCTGCACTGGTAGGTATTGTGACTCAAGGTATCATTTTCCCTTATGTAGAAATGATGACTGGCAGCTTATCATTTCTAGAGTGTGGTAGACTTTGTCTCCTCTTACGTGCCAAAGAAATCACACTAGATTGAGAAAAAGGAACTCGGGAAGCTAATGAGATATTACAATGAGGTACTGTCTTCCAGTCAGCACAGTGCAGCAGAAAGTAATCTCAACTAAAGCTTTAGTATCGTCAGTGCATTATCTTGGTTTACCCAAGAACTCTTTTTTGTATTCTTAATGCAGTGTTGTTCTGATACGGTGTAACACATGCAGCTTTTCTTTACTTTTTTTTTTTCCCCCCTCCCTTTAAAAAACACCCACCACACTACATTTGCTCAAACTCACCCCTTTTCCTGCACAGACAAAGTGAATGCATGGAGAAACTAAAAGGAGTGTTTCACAGACAGAATCATAGAATCATAGAATTGTTTTGGTCGGAAGATACCTCCGAGATCATCAAGTCCAACCGTTAACCTAACACTGCCAAGTCCACCACTAAACCGTGTCCCTAAGCTCCACAGCTACACGTCTTTTAAATACCTCCAGGGATGGTGCCTCAAACACTTCCCTGGGCAGCCTGTTCCAGGGCCTGATAACCCTTTCAGTGAAGAAATTTTTCCAAATATCCAATCTAAACCTCCCCTGGTGCAACTTGAGACCATTTCCTCTTGTCCTGTCATCTGTTACTTGGGAGAAGAGACCAACCCCCACCTCGCTCCAACCTCCTTTCAGGTAGTTGTAGAGAGCGATAAGGTCTCCCCGGAGCCTCCTTTTCTCCAGGCTAAATAACCCCAGTTGCCTCAGCCGCTCCTCCAGAAAGAGCACTCTCTATTGATCACTCTTGTATCATGGCAGGTACAACACTCAGATAAACAAAAAGGAGAATGGTTGGCCAAGAATAAATGGCAAATGCTCTCTCTTGTGACCATGGAATTGCATCTGTTAAGGATCCTTTTGCTTTATGTAGTTTATCAAATCTTCAGCTGTTAGTTTGTGAAACTTCATAGAGCTTCATTCCTCTCAATTAAATGTCGAGTCCTGCATATGGTCTGTCTTGATCATTTAAGTGTGTGTATTTTTTCTGATATAGTTAATTGTTTCCTATGTTTTACACTGTCAGACAATCTTTCTTCCTTCCGAACTGGTAGCAAATTCTCTCTTTAGCATTTTCAAAGGCAAGAATGAAATTTGCATTCCAGCTTCAGATGAAGAATGAAGCAGCTTGTGGGAGTGCCAAGTCAGTTAAAGTCAATTATAACTTGATTGATTTACCTTGGTATTAGAATGACTAGGCACGTGCTAGACGGAAGTTTTGCATCTATACACATTTGTAATTTATAGGAAGCTGTTTCATGGGTTGCAAAGTTTATTCCTTCTAGTAATTGAGATAAGAGTGTCCACTTTAGGTTAGAAACTGTTTTCTAACTGTCGGATAGTGTCAGAAAGACCAATCCTCACAAGAGCAGCTGTTCTGCTTCTTCATGACTGTCTTCCCTTTTTTTCTCTTTTTGATAGTCTCCCCAACTACTTTATAATCCTGAGCTGTATTTTAGACTGAAAAATGAAGTTCCATTAGAAAGCTTTTCCCAGTATCCCACACCTAAACCTATCTGTAGGAAAACTTCGAATACAAATCTATTCCTTACATACAGAAAACCCATCTGTTCCTTGGCACAATCACACTCCTGGGGCACCATAAAATATTAACAACTGTGACAGCTTTAAATGTGCCTGTCATTGCCACCTGAGCTTCATAGACCACTCCTGGAAAACCACTGCAGTGAAATATCCTTAATGGCCATTTCTTATATTATTACTTGAATATATAAAAAACTGAAACGTACACAGAATCACTAAGACACTAACATGCCTAAACTTACCAGTCATTCATTCATACCACTTAATCCTGAACCTACTTGGATCCCATTCATTTCCTGTATTCTTCACTCATCAAATTCCATGTCCTTGTCCATAAAACTGATCCTAGCATTTAGAGTGTAGCTTTGTTTTAACTATTAAGCTGTGGAATTCCCAATGTAGCTTTGTCTTGTAGAATAAATCTTCTAACCTCACATCACTCATGCAAGTAATTCTCACTGTTGATAACAAATCAATTCTCTTGAGAAAAGTAGGCAGTATTTGATCCTCTGACAGTCAATATTACAATACTAACATGGGTCAGAAAGAACTTAAGTTGCTTTTAACAGGCAATAGATGTTAAATATGGTTGCAATAGTAAAACTTGATTGTAAATATATTAAGGCTAACTTTGAGAACTTGTTAGTTCTTTCTGATTTTTCCTCTTGCCCTTTCTTATTACCTGCATCTCTCCATTTCCCCAACTTTCTATTCAAATTGCCTAATATTTCCATCACTCTCTCCTCTTCTGGATTATTGCTTTCAAATTCTGTCTTCTTTTACACTTCTTAATTTCTCTTTCTTTTCCCTGATGGTTTTATTTGATTAGCTTCATTTGAGAAATTAGGACCACACTACAATTCTGTTGCTTTACATAATATACCTATCGTTTAAGATGCATTTCCTATAACAAAACTTTCTGAGAAGATCCTAATGCTTCTTTCTGTGTAGTAGTTTAATATGAAATAATTTTCTGAGATTAATTTTATGCATCATTTAGATGAGCTAAATCCCAAGTAAGACAGCCTTTAGCTTAATTATTCTAAATCATTCCATAACTTTTATGTAACATAATAAATGTGGACTTTATTTGCTTCTGGGGAAATAGTTAATTTTTGCATGCATTCATAACTAACCAAAGTACAAAGTAATTAAAGCTTTTCAGTGCTTTCTGATAAGCATTACCATGACATAGCAATTAAGCCCTCAAAAAATCACAAAGATGATGCATGAAATTATAGTCTTTTAAAACCAGTATTAAAATATAGAAATCTGTTTAACTTTTTGTAGTATATACATATATGTAACCCAGGTGATGCTTGGAAATAAATGTATCAAAGTTCTAACAAAAGGAACTGCTAGAGTTTGGCTCTAGAGAATGACTTTCAAAAGTTCAAATACAATTTTCACCATTGGGAATGGGAGAGATTACAGAATCTCTCATCTTGATGGAGTCCCAGAACTACTGCCCATTCTTTACAATTTATTGTCTTTACACATACAAAGGCTGCAGGTACTACCCTGAGTATGCATAGTGTCTGAAACAGCCTGGAAGCTCAGGCTATATGGATGGGTGGCAGAAAGATCATGAGGCATTTCACATTGCAGTTACTTTGATGGCAGCTTCAGGAATGACACAGACATAACACTGAGAGTAAGGCTGCATCTCACTACAACTGAAGCAAGAACAGGTTGTAAGAAGCAAGCATATTATCCAGAATGTTTTAATTTTTCCTAGCTATACTATATAGCTGGCAAACATTTTTTCCATTATCTGGGTTTAGTCTTAAAAAAAAAAAAAAAATCCTTTGAATTGTTATGAATCATGTAGAAACCCTTTAAAAATCACATCTAAAATGCTAAACTTTTAGTTGGCAAACACTATGACAAAAGAACTCTTGATAAAAACCAGACTTGACAGCATGCTTGTTTACCAGTACCCTTTCTTCTAGTAACTGAAGACAGTAGTCATATATGTCACTAATTTCAACAAACCTGGGACTATTCTTAGACATTAGGAAAAAAGGTAATTCATTGCCGTGTCAGCCTTAGCTTATCTTTCCTGCTTTTATCAGTAGCCATCTTGCTGCTGCACCAAATGCACCTCACAAATAGTGTGGCATGACCCTTATGGCAACAATGCAGTAATATAATTTAAAATTCCTGATTCTATGTTGTTATTCATGTATAAAATGTCAATAAGAAAGAATCCAAAGAGTAAGACAAATTCTTAATGTCTCTACTTCTCATGACTGTTACTTGAAACTAACGCCTCTGAATTAAATGACACTTTTATGCTTTTGCACCGGTATACTAGCATTAGAAGCCAGACATAAATTAGAAATAAACTGAGGCTTTTTGGGGGCAGTGAAACACATCAATAATGATATCATAAATATATCATTTCTCTACACTAGTTATATTACATTTGTAATAGAGACTATGCCATCATGTAAGGTTACCAAAAGCGGTGCTTCAGGGAAGAGTGCTTAGTTTGCCATCACTCACGTAGACTTAGGCTGAAACATTCCCTGCTCCCTTTCAAGACTATGCAGACATTTTAAGTCCTCCCCCCACCCCTTTTCTGAAAGTGTCTTTTTCCTCCATACCCATCTCACTCCTTCTTTTAACACTGAAAAGTTAAAAGAAAAAACCAAACAAACACAAATCCCAGTAGTCTGGACTGAGGTTTCACATACCAAGTAGCAGTTAGTGTACACTAGCACAGCACAGCACTAGAAACAAAAAGCAGATGAAATGCAATTCTTTCACAGATGTAAGGCTAACAGACCTTTAGCATTTACAGAATGCTTCCAAGTCACAAATGCTAAAGGATTACTGGAACAGAAAATATCACCCTTCTACTCTCAGGACTGGAATAAGAGACATGTATTGAAGATGGGTTTCCATTTTCATTTCAACATTAAAAAAAAAAAAGACATTACAAGTACTACTAAATAAAAGTGTTATCCAGGCAGCAATATACACATGAATACAAAAGAGGTTTGGTGTCTAAAAACTTCCAACTTAAGTGTCAGAAATGTCTATAAATACCTATGATTTCAGGATGTTGAACTTTCTGAAAATTACGTATTACAGATCTTCATTTCATCATCAATGGGAACATTTTTGAAACAAAATGCCATTGTATGTATGCCTCAGATATTACTTCAGTTTTATATAACTGCAAAAATTATATGTATTATATGGCTTAATAAAAGGGTGTAATATAACTATGTTGTTAAGTATACAGTACTATGCAAGTTTGATGTATCTTTTGGTCAATCAAAATGCAAAACGCTGGAAAGGTCATCCATTTCAACTCTTCCTCACACAATGAGGAAAAGAGAAGAGCAGTAAACAAGGAAGAAAAGTAAAATTTTCAGCAATCCGTTTACAGAATATTGAAAAGGTCACAGCAATATAGTATATTCTCCTAATTCTTTGAATATATGAGGCTTTAAAATTCCAATATCTCACTGAAGGTTGTAATGAGAACATAACAGAAATGTGAACCTATTATTTTGACAGTAATTGTAATGAGAATGTGAAACGTTATAAACTTAATGTACTCCATGGGAATCTGTCACCTTATATTTATATACTGCGCTATATAGATATATAAAATAATATACATACATGTAGACAAATAGATACTATAGATTTTATATACAAAAAGTAGTTAGAGAAATGCGTTGCTTTCAATTCTAACTTGTAAGATAAAATGTAATACAATAAGTAGTCTTAAAAAGACACTGAATTGCTTCTTTCCTTCTCTGCTACCAACAGTAACAATTCAGACACTGTGAGTTTGGACAAAGTGAGTTTTCCTGTGCTTTCATATTAATAAATTATTGAGCTGATGCTCAATTCTGCAGCAAATTTGAAAATTAGACAAATTTCATAAAGAAGTTCATAGAATATTAATTAATACAGAACTGACAGGTACACAGACAAGCAATAAACTGATTGCTTAGCCTCACCTGGGGCTAGGAGAAGACTGTTTTTTTAATTTTAATGCAAACAGTTAACATTGCAATAAATATCAGTAGCAGAATGAAATGAAAAAAAGACATTGTCATTTAGATTCAATAGCTAGCTTCTAATTTTATACTAAGGCAGATATTGTGGACATGTTTTTGTTGTGGTTAGGTAAATAAGATACTTATTCAAAAATTCTTAAAACTTTTGTCTTTATTATTTTTTATTATTATTTATTATTATTCATTATTAATTGGAAAAATGATATAGCTAAGAGGAGAGAGTTTAGATACTTTAAGTAACATGATCTTCTCTTTTATACTTTTCATGATCACATTGCTTTTATTTTCTGACAGGGTAACCCCCAAGCTACAATCCTGTGAAACTTCGCTTCAAGTCCAAATTGAAAGCGTAATTGAATAGCCTTACACAGATCAACTTCCTATTCTTGACTGGAGCCAACTCAAACCAATTATTCTATCAGTTATGTTGTTTCCTAGAAGTATGATTGATAAAAAAAAATAAAATCTTTAATTACCTTAAGTGAATGCAAACAAGCCTACATACATTTTTCCTTACTGTTCCCTGCTGTCTTATCATAAGTATGCACAAGTGAATTAGTTTTATAGAAAGTTTAGGTGACAAATTTCACCACACTTGCAGAATACACATGATTAGATCACAGTATTCTCTATTTTTTCTCTTAATCTGCCTTCCTTCTGCAGAAAATTTGGGGTCCTTAAGCCAGTGTTATTTAAAGAGTCCTTTTTATTATTTCATATCTGAAGTCAAAAATGTGAGCTAATTTAATTAAGCATTTGTTCATATTATATTTTTATCTCTATATCAATTAGAATCTTGTTTCTGCTGAGGATATCTAATTTTCCTCTCTGCTCGCTACAACTTAAAATTTGTATGCCACTTACATTCTCAGTTTTTACCTAAAATTGCTGTTCCAGCAAACATTCTTGGCTTGTGTCCTCACTTGCTCAAAAGTCTACATAAGTCCAACACAAATGAATTTTTAAAACAGCCAAAGAAATTCCTTGGAGAAGTCTGAATAGACATGACAAAAAATTTAAAAATTGTGCAGTATTCATTCTGCAATATTTGTAATCATTCTAAGATTATTCATGTGTTAAACATGTTGATCCACCATATAAAAATTGCCAGAGATTATTATTTATTGAGATAGGGAGCCATGGTCTTTGAAACAAGACTAAGATGATGGTGTAGGTTTTTTTCTCTACAGCAATGTTTCTGTGACAAATTTCTTCTGCAGTCATAAAGTAGTGCATTAACGGACATATGCAAGGAAGCTTTTCCGATTTCTCTCTGCATTATATATGTCTTCAGTGTCATTAGTTCTTCATTTAGATGAATATTAAAATTTAAAACAAAAGACTTCCTCCTTGTTTTAACCTTGAAGTTATACATTAGCATTGTGCTGATGGATAAGCCTTTGAGAAACCAGTTGAGATGAACTCTTGGGTTAAATGTGTAAGAGACATCTGCTAAAGAAAAGGTGCTGCAATACTATTCTATCCTTGATTTATTCTGTAGACTAAGGAATACTTCCTCTAGGTATAAGTGAATCCAAAGAAAATAGGAGAGTATGAGAACAATAACTCCCTCCTTTCATAACATATAGTATGACTAGGCAAAGATCTTTATACATCCAAACTACTTCAAGTTTCTCCTTATATCTAAGTCTAGACATTAAGAATCTACACTGAAAGAATTAAGAGGGGTGTAAACAGCACAGTAAATGAGCCCAAATAAAATTTAGTAAATATTACTACTTTTTTTCTTTTTTTAAATAGGGAATTCTTAACTCCAAAGACACTATAAGAGATTTCAGATATAAATACTCCTTGACATATTAAATAGTGGGGTAAGCAATTCATTTCAAGTTAGCCACATAATTAACTTAGTACGAAAGGTACAATAAAAAAGCTTCTATTTTTGGCTGCTTTCTAGCAGAGGAATACACAGCCCACATTTACTTTAAAAAGCTAACATTATGTAAATCAACTGTATTAATCCTAATTTCCATGCAGTCTTGTCACTCTTAAAGGGTTTTTTTTCTTCTCCATTTATTACTATCAGGGAAGAAACAAAAGAAAGCGATGGTGCATTCTGCCAAAAAATAATAGCTACATTCCGTGTTGTTCTGATTTCCAAGTGTTTCAACATATCTACTTCCACAACATGTCTTAAATGATTTCTGTTGCACAGGTAGAAACCTAGCTAAAATTTGAACACAAATAAAATAGTTGTTCGTAAGTTAAAGTGTTTCAAGACGACTATTTGGCTAATAGCAACTGCATTCTGTAAGATAGCTGAACTCTAAGGAGTTATACAATCTCTTTTTACACAGTCCTCCACCTTCATGCAAAAGCCTCGTATTAAATCATAGCCTCACAAAAATGCTTCCTTTTACATTGATTTATAACTACTGTCCATCTCAGATGAAAAACTTACAGGAAAGAAGTAGCAAACACTTTAGTATACGTAATGGTGTGGTTTTTAAAAGGGCTTTCGTTGTGAACTTTGTAAAGCTTACTCTAAAGAATCTGGTACTTGCTATAGATGATGTAAGCAGGCAATGACTGCCCACACAAGTAACATCATTCAAGACAGTGGAGTCACGATCTCTTCTACTATCATCATTTCTATGAATTCAAACAACTTTATAAATTCATCTCCACCCTTATCATTACACTGGAATTAAACTTGAAATGTACAAAGGAAATATTGGGGTTTCCTTTTGTTTAAAAAAGTAAAAATAAACATTTAAAGCATTTACAAAATTTCCTCTTTTTTCTCCTTTTCTCCCCACCGCCCCCCGTGCAAGTTGAGATTCACATGCACTTTGTGGATTCCAGCAACTGGAACATTATGCAGAGAAGGAAGAAAAATAAACAAAACAAAACAAAAACCCAAAACACCAAAGACAGTTTTTTTCATCACTGTTAGCTTTCTTCCCAGTCATGAAGGAAAACTACCACTTAAGAGCATGGGAAAAGATGAGATCACCTATCCTCTTGCTACCCCAAGATTTGTTTCAATCATTTTGGTCAAGACCTTCAGGGTGCTATTGGCACTAAAACAAGAAACTGCTTAGTTATCCTTTTGAGGACTCTTGCCAAACACTTTTCTCTTTTCCCAGAGGAAATAAAAAGCCAAAAGATATATTTAGAAATGCTTGATTTAGCTTTACTTAGTAAATATTTATTTTGATTGAGATCACAATAATGTAAGTTAAGTTTGATTCTAGTCGCAAGTCTTGGACTTAGATATGGTTTGGCTTTTTTTTTTAATTTAATGCAGTATGCAAAGGAGCTTTTCGTGCAACTGTATTATTCTATTTTCTTGAAAAATATATGCCTAAAACATGCATGAGTATCAGACACAGCAAGAGAAAGATCATCTTCACATTTTGAATATAGAAAACAAATACAATTTCTTGTACAATATCAACAGAAATGGTTGCTCTTCTGAACAGTAATGTAAGTGCTGCACAATGACTGAAAAAAGTAAGAATTTACCAGATCTCTTCTAATGTTAGATCAGTAGTGTTATTGGGCCATTGTCTCTGGAACTAATTTATAGATAGAAGACCTCTCCTTTTTTCTCACCATGAGTTATATAAGTGAAGTTTACCTGCTAGTTTATTCAAAATGAACTAAAAAGAATGACTGGCATTTGGAAGTGAGCTGGAATAATTTGCAGAGATAGTAGCATATTAATGAGAAATGTAAGCTGTGACAAAAAAAGGAATGTTACTCTTTTATTGTGGACTACTTCATTTCAATATCCATTGGTCATTGCACCTACTTAATGTAGTTATAAGAACACTAGTCCATTGGTGTCACATTTTTAACTTGTCAATGCAAAAAAAAAAAAACAAAACACAAAACCAACCACAACCAAAAACCAAAATAGGAGCAGCTGATCACAAAAGAAACTTTACTATGGTTGCCTAGAGTTCTATCATAGCATGTGCAAAACATGCTAGTATTGGCATCATTCAAAAAAATTCAAATAATTGCTATTTGCTTCACAAACCTCCCTTAAAAGTCCAGCTAAACAACTTCTTTGGCATGAGCACAGAGAGGACTACAACAATTTACAACTAAAACCTAAAACAGAGAGGACTATAACTATAGCAATCTTTTTTATTTTTACAGATGACTGGCTGTACTCCATTTTGTGAATAAATTTAAAGAGATGCATGAAATAATGCTACAAATTATTGTGCGCACACATA
Organism: Phoenicopterus ruber ruber; assembly: GCA_009819775.1. Classification (NCBI taxonomy): domain Eukaryota; kingdom Metazoa; phylum Chordata; class Aves; order Phoenicopteriformes; family Phoenicopteridae; genus Phoenicopterus; species Phoenicopterus ruber. The sequence continues at coordinate 14,774,346 of CM020227.1, forward strand.
GAATAATAAGAATGATGGAAACATAACAGTATTAGGAAGCAAAGAGCAACCAAATATATAAAACAAAAAATTTCAACTGGATTAGTTCTTTATGTATGGGCCCTGCTTTACTGAGGGAAATGGAAAGAGGACGGGGAACATCAGATATCAGTGTTACAGAGATAATGTTTTCAAGTACATTCATATCTGTAGAGTATGGATGCGGATTAAAATCCTGTCATGAACTTTCATCTCTACTTATTGCAATATAAAACAGAAAATTTACAGAAAGCTGGCAGAAATGAAAATCTTGACCTCATTTAGAAAGCTTGAATTTGTTGATCTTGCAAGTGAACCTCGAAGGAAACCGAACAGTACATAAGCAGTATTACAAGCTGAATTACAAGAAGAAAATCCGTCTATGGAGAAGGAAAATAAAGAATTTAAAGGGAAGACTGACATTCCCCGTACCTCCAAAGTAGATAAATAAAATAGTGCTGACAATTCTGAAAAAAATGGGGAAAAGGTTAGGGATGCCTAGAGCTGTCAAAACAACAACAACATGAAAAGACAGAGTTCATTAGCCTGAATCAGCTGATGCACTGAAAAATAAATGCAATGCTTACATCACTTTCAGCACCTGTTGTGTTTTATAACCTACGCCATGGTGGAAATAAATGTGAGATTTCTAGAGGGCATTTGAAAAAAAAAAACCCTCTCATTTGCCATACTCTCTTAAAACTACCCAGTAAAATTACACTAATTAGATTTAGCAGCATGTAGCATGTTGAGGTATATGCAACTCATAATTTAAATGAGATTTACCATAAACTTAGTTGCCTATCTGCTGAGAGAGAGAGAGAGAGAAGGATCAAACCAACCTTTAGCAGTCTCTGAACGTTAAGACCACTTTTGAAACTGAAGCCCAGTGAGTCAGTAACACTTCTCACTTAGAACCATGGGGAAATTTATGCTGGAAGAAAACTCTAGAAATCATCCAGTCCAATCTCCCACTCAAAGCAGAGGCAGCTTCAAAGCAAGATCATGTTGTCCAGGGCCTTGTCCAGATAAGTTTTAAAAACCTCCACAATGGAGATTACACAAGTTCTCTGGGCCCTGCTCCAGGGCTAAGCAGCTCTCATGGTGACAAGTTTTTTTCTGTATCCAATTGGAATTTGCTTTGCTGAAACTTTAAAATGATTGCCAACCTTATTTTTGGTGTGCACTTCTAAGAAAAGTTTGGCTCCGTCTTCTCTACGACCCACCCTGCTAGGCAGCAAAAGCTTATAAAGCCCTCATTAGCTTCCTATTCTCCACACTAGAAGAAACACAACTTCTTTTAGCCTCTCCTCATACACATGCTCATCATGTCTTCTCTTCATCCTGTCATGCATTCCTCACTTCTGCTCCTCTCAACACATCACATGTGCTAGCCCCTCATCCATCTCAGTGGCTTTCTGCTGGACTCCTAACAGTTTGTCAGTCTCTCCCTAGTGCTGAGGGTCCCAGCACTGGATGCAAAATTTCAGATGCAGCCTCACAGATGCCAAGTGGAAGGGAATAATCACTTCTTTTCATTGATGTAATGCAACCCTGTGTGCAATTAGCCTACCATAAAGGCATACTGCTGACTCATGTTCACCAAGATAATCAGTGTCATTGATTGACCTAACGAACCCATCACCAGCCAGCAATGTTTTAGGAGGTTACTCTATCCCACATGCAAGACTTGGCATTTGTCTTTGGTACACTTCATCAGGCCTTGAATGAGGGGATTGGGGTGAAGAGGGGAAGCAAGATCTGTTCCAACAGTCCTGTCCTGCAGTATGTCAACCATTGCCCCTGATTTGGTAAACTTGGTTAAAAAGATTTACTTTCCTCCTGCCACAAATAATTTACCAATCACTAAAGGAGATGTATTTAAAAACTCGGAAAAAGTTTGTGCAAAATCCTCTAAATCTTTAGCTGTGGCAGTGAGAGATACTAGACTTCTATTCTGCACAGCTGAGCGATAAGCAGTTTAAACTACTTCTCGGATATTCCATTACCAGATTTGTTTGGGTCTTGGTTTGTTTTTTTAAATAAATTTCCGCTGATTTATCATCTTTTCAAAGCCTAAATTACATTTGCTCCCTTGGTAATTAATAGTCCTTCTAACTTCTGTTTATCCAAACTGCCAGGCATTGCTTTTACCAGTACATAGTAACTTCTGTCTCATTCTTTCTCTATTTGCTGAAAAGCTGACTCTTATTCCACTGAGGTTTAGCCAACTACATCTACACTAGTAGAGTATTCAACTTCATCAACAATGTTTGATTCTAAAGGAAGAGAAGCTACAACTTTTCCTTTCAGGGTTTGTTTTTATTCCTCTGCAAAATGGTGCGGTTTGGTGTGTGCATTGGTTCTATGTGTACACTTCCACCCCTTTCTGCAAATTCCCATTCATAAGAACTGCGATTCTTATAAATTTCTGTTCATAGTGTGACCTTCTATGGCCAAACATACACTTGGGTAGTCAAGACTTCATATTTATTTGGAAAGATTTATTAGATATAACCTAATATTGAAAAGTAAGAGAAGGTGTTGCCATCTATAAATCACTATTTATGTATTTTGCCAGAAATAATGTTATCAGTGATGAAATTCAGTTGAACAACGCTATTCTTTTCAAGAACTGTAAGAACACAGAAGGAATTCTATGCTATAAATATTCTGTGGATTTCTAAAGAAAGTGGAAGTAAACACAGACCTCCTACATGACACCAGGCATACCATGGATTTTCTAAGTGCTGAGATCTCCTTTAGAGCCACATTTCCCGGTGAGCTCAGAATGTGACACTAAATGTTTGAACATAAATGACTAGCAAAAGTTTTGGTCATATACATAAGTGGCCCTTAATTGTTTTTTTTTTAACTAGATAGCAGATAAGCTCTCCCTGTCCTGATTGCCATTTAATCGTCATCCATTATGCTTATTGCAAAATGGTAAGTACACAGACTGCTGATGTTTTCTTCTTATTTTCATCAGAACTACTTATACCATCAACATGCTCAGTTTCTTTGGTGTACAAGTTTCCTTGAATTTGCTACTCCAGTTTTGCCTCTTAAAAAGAGTTTTATGTGCTTATATGGTACTATAACAATTTTGTCTGACAAAGACAGCAGGGTCATTATAAAAATCAATGGCCTTACAAGGATTTTATATAAAACAACTAAATTTCTTCAGTAAAAGATTAGAAAGATTTATACTTTTTTTCCAGGATAGTCATGTATTGTTGGGAACAACCTGAAAAGAGCTAGTTCGAGTCCGGGGACTCAGAGGTTTCAGTGAGCAGTAAGTAGGAGCTAAATCAAGGAAGAGAAGTGTTTCTGTTCACAGACCTAAGCTTTTAGGTCTTACATAAGGTTATAATGAGCCTATTCTGCTTTATTTGGTACTTAATGCAATAGCATGGATATGAACATGCTTTCCCATCCTGTTATCACAGTAGATCTTACCATAAACTCCAGGTTTACTGATTACCCAAAACCTTAATGTCTGCTTTGCTCAAGCTTTATTAGGTTACATGGTACAATAAAAGGAAGACGGACTTTGAGTTGCCCATGGATTGTCTCCCAGGGAAGCCACTTCCTAGGACAGCTTCTCCTTGTGGAGCTATAGAACAATTCCAGAATGCAACCAAAGAGATGGCCAAAGTGTAGTTCATTCCCTCATGTGGGAAGCCTTAATCTCAGTTCATCGCCTAGTCTTGGGACAGCACATTAAGAAGTTTCTTTTATTTTGCACCTCCAGGAAATACAACAGCAATGATGAACACACAGAGGCCAGAGGTCCCCTTGGATAATTCTCTAAACCTGAAGGCTATTGCTCCCTGCCATCATACAAAGATTATGTGTATGATCTATGGCAGATAAGACACATGCAAAACAATTCATGTGTATGACTGCTTAAACAAACTTGAATCTATAGTCACCATTAATAATGACAGTCACCACATGGAGGTGCCTAAGGCATTCTTTACAAAGGTCAGTCATAAAGCACATTCCAATTCATTGCTTTTTACTTTTGCCATTGCCTTCTAGCACAAATCCAATTACTTCTGTTTTGTATGTCAGTATCTTCATCAGCAACACACAGCAGAAAGCAAAACATACTTAGGTGACACTTTCTTAGCTGTAGGCAGATCTGATTAATGAGGCAGGGCTGAAATTAACTTTTTTTTTCATGTCAAGAAGATTTCCCGAGTAGTGCAAAATTCCCTTTCTAATGCTGTTTATTAACATTTTAACCACCACCAAGCATGCTGAAAGCTAACACACTTCTTAGGCTGTACTAGCCATCCATCCATGTCTTATTATCCCTGTAAATATGATGAGATATGATTTGATATTAACAGCCACAGGTTTATCTATTTAGACTGGAAATGCAACTCTCACTACAGTACCAGCTAGCTGGAAACATGCCCATTGACTTCAATGAGGTTGCACTGATGCAAATAAGAGGAACATGGATATTTTAAAGGTAATTTCATAACTTAAAAACATGACATTCGAAAACACTTAGCATTTTGATTAATACTGAAAACATTGCTTCTTCCTGCTAGCAATATTCCTCACACATACAGCCATAAAGAATTAAACTACCTATCAGTATAAATAAGTGGTTAAAAAAAGGTCCACTTAAAATTAACAGGCAAGGAAACTCTTTCTGAGCACATTTAAATTACTGTCAATGTTTAAAAATTCTAAGGCCAATAAGTGACATCCTGCAGTTTTCCCTACTCCATGTACAGTCCTGCCTATGTAGCATCAGATTGCCAGACTAATAGAGCAGTTCCAGGTTTTGGTGGTTTTGGTTTTTTTGGTTTGTTTTTTTGGTTGGTTGGTTGGTGGTGGTGGTTGTTGTTGTTGGTTTTTTTAAAAAAAAAAAAAAAAAAAGAGACAGTCATATTATAGTTACACATACATATAAAATCCAAACCATAGGAAAAAATCTGGCCAAATAGTATCAATAGGTATAGCTCTATTGGAGCCCTCAATGGAGCTCGCAGTTCACCCCACCTGAAGATTCCCTATAGCTCTCTCTGTGCACGAGTAGACTATTAAACTAATCAGTCACCACACAGGAAAAAGTTATGTTACAGGTTACCCAACCAAACCTAGTATTAAAAAAATTATTTTCTGCCTTTGTGGACAAGGAGTTAATGTTTCAAAGATCTGTTTAAAGAGAGGGGAAGGGGCGGGGGGGGGGGGGGGGGGGGGGGGGGGGGGGGAGAAAAAATTTCACTGTTCCTACCAGCTACAAAGAATTTTTAGTGCCTAATCCTATACCCACAAGTACTGCATTCTTTTGCATTATTTTCTTCATTTCTTTGGGTTACTCATTTACATAAATTTATGCATAATCAGAATTGTGAATGCCAATGCCCACATCCTGTCATAACATAATTACCTTTTTTTTTGTGAATGGGGTCTGAAATATTAGTTGTCTTCCCAACAAGTTTGTCTTCTTCAAACCGTTCAAGGAAAACAAACGTTTCTTGGTTCATTCTCTTTCATTTATCTTTAAACTTTTCCTCTTGACTTAACCTTCAAGAACCAGGTATAGTCAACTAATATACTTGCATGTTGTTTCTGATTTTCTCTCAAAAATATGAACTTGCAATTGCAAACAGTACTCTTAGTTAAGATCTTAGATTGTCAGCATTACTCAAGCCAAGCCAAATTAAAAACCACAAATCTGTAAACACAGTAATAACTACTCCCAAAGAAACATTATGTTGAAACTTAGTAAACCCGAACACAATTACTCCTGAAGGAATGTGTTACCAAACTATATCTCCCAAACAACATTAAGGTTTGTATATTTAAAAAATATATACATTCTTAAGCAAGAATTGGTTTAAGATTAAAAGGTCAAAACATTCAGGAGAAAATTAGAGCACCACTTAGTACTTGGATGTAATTACTTGCTGAGATGGCACCACTTTAGAATTTTCGTGCTATTATACCTCTAAACTCAAGGTCATATCATCCTTGTCAAAGCTTCACAGCATGGATAGATCATGATTATTGCACTATTCATGAATTATATATTATCACATTCCCTTGGATAAATTACAAGAGGAAATTATCTGGAAGTGAGCAGATGGACTGTAATGTTTCAAAATAGAAGTGGTGCAGCTTATAAGAGTATGGGATCCCCACAAGAACTTACATCTGCTGATATTCAGATATCTAGGGTGGGAGTTTTGAAAGTACTTTTGAATTTCAATAGTAACAGAACTAGGAAGACAGCTAAGTTTACCTGAGCAGTAGATTAAAATCTTCAGAATTATCAATTATTGTGGAACTTTGGGAAATTACAAGAAAGTCCTTTATGTTTCTCTGGCTGGAGGTTCTTATTTCCTATATGCATATTTTCAATAAGCTGTTACGAAAGGAACAAAATATTTTCTAAAATTTCAATGAAATTTTTCTGACTGTTATACTCTGAAATACATCATTATCATCATGGATTTTTTGAGCCATATGGGAAAGTGAGTTTGAAGACCTACTGTAAGAATAATATTTTATTCACTAAGGTGATACTTTGCATTTTTTCATCTAATTATTTAAAAGGCTCCTTACAAAACTTCCTCCAACGTACTCAGAAGTATTTTTAAAAGTTTAATATAGACTTTATGTTAAAGTTTGCATTAACATAGCCAACAAATAATGTATTTTCCCTTGGAAAATGTTATTGTAATAAGTGTGCTTTATCAATAATGTACCACAAGAACTCCACTGTGTCTTGTTTTAAATTCTAAAACTCTTTTATTATTGACCAGATATGGGAGAAAAAAAAAAAAGAAATATTTTATTTGAAGCTGCATACGGCTACATTTAAAATAATTTTTAGATGTCTACATATTCAAATGAAATTGTTTATAACAATGCATTGTCCTACTCCGAAGAGCAGGTCAGAATTCCTGACTTTAAGAACTGAATGTCTCAAATATCAGGGAGTATATATCAAAGAAAAGCATAACCTGAACAGTCTCTTATTTTTGTACTGCTATGAACAACCTGCAATTATAAACTGATAAATTATTTATATGTTAGAATTCTCATTTAATTTTCATTTATTCTTTCTCGTAACAAGAAGTGTGAAAATTCAGATTTTTTCTATAACACAAAACACATACAAAGTACTTGCTGATTTTGCAAGTACATTGCCTTATGTAGTTATGGTTTTTTGCAGAATTTAACTCTTTCAGTTCTTCAGAACTTTATTCACCTGTCAGGAAGAACATGGATATTACATTTGAGTCAATTATTTACAGTATATCAAGTCTGACCTGCCATTCTTCTCACTAGAACAGGTCTTATCAGTATGCTTGGGAATATTTTCTTTCAGTATGCTGAAGTTACTTAACTCAAGGTTAAATTTATAAAGTCAGTGAGCTGCCAGTTAGAAGTTCACTTTGTGCTATTTTGCCTCTTTAAGTGCTTTATCTCTCATTATTTGTGTAGTTTTACTGTTTTCAGAAAACAGCTACACTTATCCTATTTTGCTGCTGATACTCAGTAAACATTACCTCTAGCCAAAATATTTTTTTTCCTAAGTCATCTTTTTTAAAGACAGAAAAGGATTTTCATTCAGACAGTGCAAAAGCAGAAACAGCAAGGATTAGATTCTGTTCCACACATAAAAGCACCTGTGCTGTGTCTCAGCACTTTAAACAGACTAAATATTCAGTGATTTTACATCATTATCCATGTATGTCAGACCCATATCATTTACTTCATGACACTGCAGTAAATGTATTGGTTTTGACTATTTAAAGAGTCAACACATTGAATCAAGTCCATCTTGTATTTGTTCTGGTATTATATCCCAGAGGAAATGAAAACAGATGTTTCAAAGAAAAGTGCTGCATATCCTGTATAAACTGATATGGCATAATTTGTTCTCTATGAATAGTCTGCAATAGCAACTAACTAATATTTGACTTTAGAGGTGAAGATCAATGTTTATTATGTTTATTATAGAAAATATTTTGGAAGAGGTTTTAAACTTTACAGTTCTGGATAAATTTTAATATCTCTCGCACTCAGTTTTCCTCCTGAGAAGCATCTACATTGTGTTTATTACTACTTCATGAATACAAATATCAGAACCGGACCTGAGGATAAAGTAAATTCATTTATCCCAAGCTAAAATGCAGTACAGTGATTAATAGCAATTAACTTACAATCAATAGAAAGAACAACTAAAGCATGCACAGAAAAAGTTAAAATAAATCCTCATAAAATTTCTTTCTGTTGCTGCTAACAGTGTTTTCTCCAAGTTCCGTAATTTTACAGCAAAAGAAAGTGCTAGATAATGTGTAATTATATTTTGTGCATCTGTAACTGATGCACAAAACTGTGATACTTTGTTATATTGCATCTTTAGGAGGTATATAATACAATTCACTGAAGCAATTGAAATTAAAAATGTATATGCAAGGTTTAAGTACTCAAAGGAGAGCCCTAACTAAAACAAATCATGGTGTTGAAAATTTAAAGAGTTGCAATTACAGTGCCTTTGTGCTACTCAGATAAGCCGAGGTTGTGAAACAGAGCCACTGCAATCATTTTTAGACAGGGCTCAAACACCTTAACGAGTGTTTTGAGGATGTAAATTCATGAGCAGCCATTAGCCCTTTCATTATTTAATCCTATTATACATAGAGAAGTCCCGACATCAGTTCTTCTACTGAAGCACCTATGCCTATTATATCTGGAGATACCTGTTCAGGTGTCCTGTTCTTTAACTTGGCTCATATCTTGCCCTCCCATTCCTGTAAAGCCTCTTCAGTGAACTGATATTCTGCAGCTAGGATCAATACAGCCACTCACAAACTAGTTTCCTGTTCTGAAATTCCTTTTTCCCAACATCTGCTCTTCCTGTGCTCCTACTGCACCCTAGATGGAGTCAGGCTGCCAGAGAGACAGGGTAACTAGCTCTGGACTGGAGGAACAATATACTTTACTTGCCAAGAGATTTTAATCTGCACACAGGCAACTTTTACAAGCAGGTAAAATAGAAAAGTTAAGTTCTATAAACTATCAAAACACTACAGCTGGGATTTAACTGTTAAGATATACACATCTATGGCTCAGCTAGTCTCCTCGGTTGCTTTAAAGTCAAAGAAGAGAAATAGGCACCTTCTACAGCACGATTCACGTCATCCTGAAGTGAATATCTTAAGGTAAGACAAATCATGCTACAAAAGTTCCTACTTCTCAACTATAAAGGTAGCCTAAAGGACTAGTTCAAACGACACCTATTTCTCAAGTGGCATCTACTTTATGAACATCTCCGGTTACATGAGATTACTCCAGTTCCAAAAAATCAAAACCTTCTTCTGATCCAGATCAACACATTTTCACCTTTCAGAGAAATGCATTGGACTGGTAACAATTTGAAGACTGAAGCATTTTATAGCTGTACAAAAGAGTGGATCTGTAGCTATGCATGTTCCTTAATATGTCTTTTGATTACAGGTATAAATACATTACAGTATTTGAGCTTTTTTTTTCTGCCAGCATGATGCACTAATTAATACTGTAAATGTATAAAATAACAATAATAAAACCAGAAAATAATGTTTCTTTACTAGAAAAAACAAACAAAACCAAACAGCATTCTCCAGATGTTGCTACTGTTTGAACATCCAGGAACATAGCATATCATCATTAATATTTTCAATGTCTGTTACTTTTTTGTACACAAAACATGACTACAAACAGTTAAGATACAGTAGCTGAAAGACTCCTTTGTTAAGGAGTATTCTAGGCTACTTAAATCTGATATAATATCATTATTCTTTTGAAGCTGTACCGTAAGCGGCTCAGTAAGGCATATGTGAAAGAAGTTATTGCAACGGAAAGTTTTGCTTTTTACAGCATTGTCATCAAAATTTACTGGTATATTAAAAGTTCTAATTTGACAATAAGTTTTCTGTGGTTTTATGGTATGTGATATATTATACAGATTACATTCATGGAGGAATCTGGAAACACAATAATTAACAACTTAAAGATCTTCTAAATGCCAAAGCTATTTCATGGGCTGACCAAGAACATTAAAAAGTCATGAATGATGTTGCAGAACATATTCCCCAAGATTAAATTATTCCTGAAGGAAAGATTAAAGCAGTTTACAAGCCTATATCTAGTACAAAAAAATAGTCATGGAAAAAAGCCAACAAAAAAGCCAACACAAGTAACCAGGATAAAAATAAGAATGTACTGTGACATAGTCAGAAAATAATTTCTGATATATTCTTCCTGTATTAGCTGATATGTAAATTTTATAATAAGTGACAGGACTAGGTTCGGATTTTCTTCGCTGTCTCCTCAAACCATATATGTTAGACTCTTATGCCTTGAGCGAGAGGGGGAGGCGGTGGTGGAGAAAGAAAGAAAGGGGAAAAAAAAGAATAGAAGCTGCATGTTTCCCATTTTCCCTTAGAGCCATACAGAGCCCTCTTGGAACAAACATCAGGTTCTTTGGCCAAATACAGCAGTAGCCTAATGCAACTAGTTAGTTCCAAGATCATTGGCAACTAACTGGTCTGTCGATTAGAGGCGCAATAACTCATCCAGAAAATACACAAAGTGTTCAATAAAAGAAAGAGGCACAGATGCACGACTATATGAGGGACCAAAACTATCTCATATTTGTTTTCTACACAAATCTCATTATTGTCTTCTTCCAGGTGTTCCTTTTGCTGACTTGACTTTAACAAATCAGTCTGTTAGTAGATGCTCACATGAATAAAAATCTCTGCTTTTACTCTAGCAGAATCTTACTTGAGCAATGACAAATATTTACTGATACAGAATTGCATGCAGTACTTACAAGTGAGCGTTGATCTACTTCGAAGTTGATTGCAATTTTCTCTTTTCTCCTTGTTAGTTGAGAAACCAAGAAAACCATGTCGAAAACAAAATGTTTTCCTTGTTAGGCTGGCTGATCTTTGTTGCATAAATAAAATAGTAAATTAGGAGTCAATAGTAATATGTATAACGACAGTCTCTTAAAAAAAAAAAAAAAAAAAAAAACCACCACCAAAACACCCAAACAAAACCCCACATTTTACTAGGGCTTACGAGGAATAAGTGGCAACTGTTGTTCCTGGCTTGTCTACACTCAGTTGCGGGGGGGATGGGGGGGCGATTTACCGATAATACAAAATTTTGCTATTTTCTACGTAATTACTGCAGCTTTGTTAAATACTAGCTGATAATGTTCCATTGAACAGAAGAAGCATTTGCTAACTGCACTGCACCTTCATATAGCTGATACACAATGGTTGCCAGCGCAGTGATTCAGCACAAAGAGAGAGCAATTCACACGTCTTTTCCTCGGTTGCAGAAGTGAATTTATCTTGCTCTGCATCCTCTTTGTGTAGGATACTAAAGGCACCCCTGGGAAATACCCTGTGAATCTCGCTTGTAGGCAATAAAGAAAGTCCCCAGAAAGCATACCTGTGAAACAGGCACCTTTACAAACATTCTCGTCACGGCCCTAAGTGGAATAGTGACTCCTACCAGTTTATCCTGAAGGAACCTCCCTTCCTGTTTCTGAACCACGGTTCCAAGAACACCTGTGAGTATGAGTTCTTTTTAATTATTCCTTACCTGGGAGCAAATACAGCCTCTGTTTCCTCAAATAACAAATACTGAAACTATGAAAATAGATAGCTGCTTGTTTCTCCTAAGGAATCTTGCACATACAGTATGTTTCCCCACCTTTCACCTTCTTTGGAATAAACTTTTAAACAAGTTTTCCCCATCTTCACTCTCCTCTAGTTTAAACCCCCAAATTAAAAGGAAAAGGTAATTGTAAGACTCCTTTCCACTCGCTTAATGTAAAAGCGTAAAATCTATGCTAGTTCAAGAGCTGGTTCATGAAATAATCTCACATCCATCTGAGGAGGGAAACTGATCATTCATCAGGAAAGCAAGGGAGACAGCTGGGCTGGGAACAACGGCAGCCATCCAATTCTAGCCTATTTGGCATCCAATTTTAATCTAAGTCTGCATGTTTTTCTAATACCTTAGATGAACACATCATGGCCACCAGTGAGTTTGGAATGATTACTTACCAATTCCTTCCCTTAAAATTAAAAAGGTGGAGGGGGGAACCACTAAGGATGAACTTTTTGCATCTCAGTATTTCTGCTGCGTGTTATAAATATTCCAAGTGCTAGCTATGTTAGAAAGAATTCTTCATTTTTCAAAAATAAATTTACATGCAGCTATCCACCGCACAGTGGAGTTTCTGTGCCCATTTGCAGAGGACCTTGCAAGACATTCGACAATCTTTTGATTGTCATACAGCAGTAGTAGGTGGTCTACATTCTTCTTGGCTCCAGGAAGTGCAGAAGCTGAAATCCTGTTTAAATGCTGCAAAGGAAGTAAGAGAAGCAGCATTATTCTGCTGCTGCCTCTTTTGTAGAGCTGGATTTAATTTTGCCATTTTTCTACAGCTTCTATAACAGGCAGATACTGTGTAATCCTAGCTGTGACTTTTCTCATTTGAGTCACTGCTCCTCTCTGAGGATGGTTAAAACTTTGTTCTTCTATCAGTCAATCTTTATTTCCTCTCTGCCACCTTTCCTGTCTACTGATATAATATACATCACAAAACGTTAGCTTCAAATACACTGAAGAGAAGGAAAATCAGAAGCCATGGTGTTTATCTATGCTGAGGTCCATTTCCACTCTACGTCTTCCAAGCCCTGCAGACACTGTGCTATCAGAATGATATTGTTATTGTTTCTTCTCTCTGACTAGATGTTGTAGCCATGATCATTGCAATAGGCAAGAAAGCTGTAGATTAGCACTGTCTTAGTACTGGTGACAACTGAAAGAATAATTGTCTTAATCTATCCATTGTCAGAAATATACACACTTTAAAATAACTGCATGCATATATTCTGAAAAACATCTCCAATTCCCAAGACAAAACTTTTGTTATGCTCTACAAATTCATTTCTTCAGCTGCTTCTGAGGCATGCGTGTATATGTTCTACTTCTGACTTTCTTTATCCTTAGCTCAAAGCTACAGCTACTTAGATAGATGCCTACCAATTATCAAAATTCAGTAACATCTTCTGAATCAACAAATGTTATAAACTAAGCATATATTGAAGATCACAGTATTTTATCTGGGAAACAGCCAACTAGTAATGTACAGAGTCCTGAAATCCTGAAGTGAGCTATGAGGAGGAGATCAGCATTAAACAACAGAAGGTGCAGTGTTGTATCCATACAAACTGACAATTTAGACAGTGAAACTCATAGCCTGGAGTGAGTCATTTTGGATCATTCACGAAAGATGTAAGAAAGAATTTAAAACACCATACTAGCAGGTAAATCCGCTAACAAGGTGTACTGAAGAGAAGTGAGTGTCTGCCAGAGAGGAAAGCAGAACTACTCGGTCTTGCTACCTTAGCTATTAACAGTGCCTGCTTTGAACGGGAGTTGATTGTGGATTATTTTCCGTGATCCCTGAATGTATGCATTCCCTCCAAAGAGGTAAAATGTGCGAATGTTCCATAGTTGTTATTTGTGTTCAGCTCATTTGTGTAAGTCAAGCTCTGTGCGAGCCAGGCATTGTGGCACTGGACCACTTTAGGAAAAATAATAAGGATCTGTGACTGGTTCAGCTATGCAGGCACCAAGCATTTCAGCTACGAGAGGCAGCCACAGGCACTCTCACCAGAGGAAGTGTGGGTGCCTGAGAATCTCGTAGGCTTAAACATCGGAAACAAGATCAACTTCAACATTTACCAAGCTACATGGCAGAGGTGCAACTGCACAGACATTGTAATATTGGAAAATGTAGAGGTATCCTCATTCAGCCACCCTGCTCCGAAAGTTACCACTATATTGTATATTCTGTATCATACAATTTTCAAAAACAAGTGCAAGAAAGCTGCTTTGAATAAACAGCCAAAATGAGATTTTCCTTTTTGCTTATATTTCACTGACAGACTCTTTTTGTTCATAGTACATGGCATGTGTTTTCCCTATTGTCTCTGCAAGTATTTGTCTTTAAGTAGAGCAGTTCACTCATTTTGATTATACTCAGATCTCCACTTATCACCACACCTATCTAATCTGATTAATATAAAGTGATGAATGCTAATGAGTAAAATCCTAACAGTTGAATAGCCTTACTTGACAAGGATATTTAAGAAAAAAAAAAATCTCCATTCTTTTTTTCTACCATAAACCATTTAAGAGTTCATGTTCAAAGAGTCAATGTACAAAACAGCAAGGAATAAACTATCAGTGTGATATTGCACTAAAATAGTCTTAAAATCAGACATAAACAAGATAGTGTACAGAGTCTGTGAAAATTCTTTCAAAAAGAGAGTCTGTATCTAGAGAAAAGAATTACTCATCTGCATATTCACAGGTAAGTCACACGTCAGGATAGGTGGCCACAACACATTCTGCAAGGTGCTGGATATTGATCCTTACTATCTCCTATTCATCAAAGGCCTACATAGGCCAGTAAGGGTTGTTCATTTCATCGCTCTTTATGAGGCACAGATATTGAAAAGTCTAATCCTCCTCCAGCATTTCCTTCCTGTTCTCCAAAAGACGGGAAGACTTCATAACATGAATGGAAATTAATAACTTCATTAAAAAAAAACAAAACCAAAAACAAACAACAAACCACAAAATAGTAAAATCCACCATTTGAATTTGTAGACTCAAGAAGGAATTAAGAATTACAGCCTCGTCATTAATTAGAAAAAGTATTTATTTACAGTAAGATACACTTACGATTAGCTGTTCTTCCGTGAGATATTTGGTCACTTACGATCGACTGATCTGGATTTACCTCAGCTGCTGGATCTATTGATGCTAGATTATCCAGAGGCTGAATTAGAATTTAATCATTTTTATGAAAGCATTTATTTAAATCCCATTAAATAGCCTCAGATCCCTCAAGAGTTGCACTGGGTTGTAGTGACAAAACCAAAGGTCAGCAAAGCATCTGTCACGTAGAGAGGTGAGATTAGGAAAAATATTTTTTATGCAGTGAATTTAAAGAAGACATCTTTGATGTACCAAATCTACTCCAAGGATAAAACTGTTCTGAAATACTCTGTCAAGGAGCTCAATATTTCTTATGTTAAAAGGATGTATGGTCTTGGAATAACAACTGTCATTAATCAAAAAACCCAAACAACTTTTAGTGTTTCAGAAATACAAAAAATTCTGTATTTCTAGGCTACCTGGAACAGTAGGCAATTTATGTGTGTGTCAGTGAACATCAATAGTAGTCCCTCTGGTTAAAAATTCAAATTAAGTTTCTGGTGGGTTGACCTTGGCCAGCTGCCAAACACCCGCCCAGCCACTCTCTCACTCTCCCTCCTCATCAAGATGGAGGGAGAAAATAAGATGAAAATGTTTGTGGATCACAATAAAGACACGGACATCATCAGTTACCATCACAGGAAAAACAGACTCAGGGAAAATTAACTTAATTTATTGCCAATTAAACTAGACTTGGGTGGTAAGAAACAAAGACAAAATCTAAAATACCTTCCCTGCCCCTTTTCCCAGACTTAAATTCACTCCTTCACTCTTAACTCCTCTCCCCCCACCCCCTGAGCAGCACAAGGGGGATGAGGACTCGGAGGCTGGGGCGGGGGGGGGGGCGGGGGGGTGTGTCAGTTCATAATGTTCCTCTCTCCCACTCCTTCCTTCTACACATTTTTGTTCTGCTCCCTCATGAGCTCTCCACAGGCCACAGTTCCTTCAGGAAATATCCACCTGCTCTGGCGTGGGGCCTGCCATGGGCTGCAGTGTGGATATCTGCTCTGGCGTGATCTCTCCAGAGGAATGTCTGCTGCAGCGCCTGGAGCACCTCCTCTCCCTTCTCTGGCCTGGGCTTTCACAGGGTTGTTTCTCATACCTTTTTTCTCCTCACTCCTCACTGCCTGTGTAGTATTTTGCCTTTTCTTAAATGTTGTCACAGAGAAGCTACAAGCTTGGCTGACAAGGAGCTACGAGCTTGGCTGACAGGCTCAGCTGTGTCCTGTGGTGGCTCCATTGTGGAACTGGCTGGAACCGGCCGTGTCCGGCACAGGGCAGCGCCTGGTCTCTCCTCACAGAGCCCACCCTGCAGCTCCCCCCGCCGCCAACACCTTGCCAGGTAAAACCCATACAATCCTCCCAAATCCTACACTCTCATCAAGAGAAAGTAATGGCTTTTGGCTTTTTTACCAATATAATAATTCAATTGTGGGACAGGAGTTTAGTTGTAAAGGTGCTCCCAGAGGACTCTAGCAGCCCTGCTCAGTTCTAGTGAAGATGTTCTATCTGTACAAATCCCCTACAGACAAAATTACCAAGTTATTTTACACGCCTAAAGATGAAGATAGGCAATGCGATTTTCGAGAGTTTTTAAACAGCCAAAATCACACCAGTTTAAAACTTACTGTTTTCAGAAGTGGTTTATGAGTAAATACACATGAAAGTTGTTGATCTTTTAGACACATAACATAACCTTTAAAAATGAATATATAGTTATTGTAAATGCAGGAATTTGGCAAGACAAACAAGAAGGTATGAGGAAAAAAGCACATCTGATCTAATTTACCCAAATGAACAAAGAATGCAGTCTTCAGTTTAGTAAGAATAGATCTATTTAAAGTTATTTTAAGTATGAACACTTTATGCAGCAAAAAAAAAGTTATATTGTAGATTCAGAGAATTCACGTTTGTAGACAACAAGAATTTGAGCGACTTTAAGACATTACAACCCTGATTTAACAAAGCAGTTAAGCACAGAAAACCAGCACTGCTTTCAATGGGCTAAAATACATGCCTAAATGTTTTCTGGGTAGAAGCAGGATTGCTCATACCTGCTTCGCTGAATCAGGAATTTTAGACACAGCAGCTTGGACGCAGTCTCCTCGAAATGATGAAAGTTAGTAAAAGGAAGTTTCACTGATAGGAGGCTTCCCCCGTAAAGGACACACACTTAAAACGGTGTTTCCCTTTAAGGTTGATAAAAAAAGAACCCACACCCTGTAAATCAAGTATTTACTATGTGTGATGAAAAAACAATGTGAAGTGAAATTCTGAAAAGCAAACCCGATTAAAGGATATCAGAGAGTAAAAGTGGATATAAGGCCAAATAACCATCTAGATTAGGTAAGAATTCATAAAGAATTCTCTCAAAAAGCAATAGCAAGCCCACCACTGAAGAAGAAAATATCAATTTAAAAAAACTACAATTTTAAAAATATTATCATCCTATGCTATTAAAGTTGCAGTTCTTAAATATCATGTGCTCAAACTTAGTTCCATTTATGAAGTTTTAAAAACTCTGGTGATCAACCACATAGAGGTTAGAGACTGTAGATTCTGCTGAAAATTCATGGAGAGCTAGAGATGAAGTTTTAAGTGTAAACTGATTGTTCCCGTAGGTCAGAGGATACTGGAAGACAGCCTAACACTAGATATATTTTTTTTCCTCAAACTTTCTGGAGCAGTGACCTGGAATCCCTTGAAACTGCCTGAGCCATTGGAATTTTGCAGCACTGAAAATGAGCCTGTGTTTACTTTGATGGATCTTTCAAAAAGACATTTCTCCTTAACAATTAGATAGCAAAACTTGTAACCATGATGAAATTATCAAAGCTATGGGAAGCTGGAAGCAAAGGACAGAAGGTTTTTTCATCTTCATTCCCATTACATTGATTCCTGCTATTGCAATTAGATGTATTAGTCCAAACTGGTATCAGATAAACAAAGCTGTATGGTGTACCTACATACTGGTGCAATTCTCTTCTGATTCAAGAAGGAAATAAAATCCCACTTATCTATTATAGAATTGTAGAATAGTTTGGGTTGGAAAAGACCTTTAAAGGTCTGGACATTGAGCCATTGACCACTACCCTCTGGGTGCGACCATCCAACCAATTCCTCATCCACCAAACAGTCTACCCATCAAATCCGTATCTCTCCAATTTAGAGAAGGATGTTGGGGGGGACTATGTCAAAGGCCTTACAGAAGTCCAGATAGACGACATCCGTAGCTCTTCCCTTGTCCACTGATGTAGTCACTCCATTGTAGAAGGCCACTAGGTTGGTCAGGCAGGACCTGCCCTTGGTGAAGCCATGCTGGCTGTCTCGAATCACCTCCCTGTCCTCCATGTGCCTCAGCATAGCTGCTAGGAGGATCTGTTCCATGATCTTCCCAGGCACAGAGGTGAGGCTGACAGGTCGGTAGCTCCCAGGGTCCTCCTTTCTCCCTTTTTAAAAATGGGTGCAATGTTTCCCTTTTTCCAGACCCCAGGGACTTAACCTGACTGCCATGGCTTTTCAAATGTCATGGAGAGTGGCCTAGCACCCACATCAGCAAATTCCCTCAGGACTCTGGGATGCATCTTCTCAGGTCCCATAGACTTATGTACATTCAGGTTCCTCAGGTGGTCACGAACCTGATCTTCTCTTACAGCGGGAGGGAATTTACTCCCCCAGTCCATGTCTTGTGGTCCATTTACTCGAGAGGTGTGGGAAGAGAGATTGCCAGTGAAGACTGAGGCAAAAAAGTTGTTGAGTACCTCAGCCTTCCCCTCATCTGTTGTTACCAGTTTGCCAGTCCTGCTCATCAGGGGTGGTACACTTTCTTTGACCTTCCTTTTCTGGCTGACATACCTGTAGAAGCCCTTCTTATTATTCTTTGCATCCCTTGCCAACTTCAGCTCCATCCGCGCCTTGGCCCTCCTGACCCCATCCCTACACAACTGGGCAGCGTCCCTGTACTCTTCCCAGGATACCTGTCCCTGCTTCCACTGCCTGTGCATTTCCTTCTTGCCCTTTAGTTTGACCAGCAGGTCTCGACTCATCCATGCAGGTCTCTTACCTTCCTTGTCTGATTTCATATACCTGGGGACCGAAAGCTCTTGTGCTCTAGGGAAAGTATCCTTAAAGATCTGCCAGCTCTGCTCTGCTCCCTTGTCCCTGAGGGCAGTTTCCCAGGAGTTCCTATTGACTAACTCCTTGAAGAGCTGCAAATTTGCTTTCCTAAAATTCAGGGCCCTGACTTTACTCTTTGCCTGACCCATATCCTTTAGGACTGTGAACTCCACCAGTGCGTGATCACTGCAGCCCAGGCTGCCTCCGATCTTGATGTCACTGATTACCTCACTTGCGTTGGTGACCATCAGGTCCAGTATCGCATCCCCTCTGGTAGGGATGTCTATTACCTGGCTTAAGAAGTTATCCTCCATGCACTCCAGGAGTCTCCTTGGTTGCCTACCGCTCGCCGTGCCACTTTTGCAGCAGATGTCGGGGTGGTTGAAGTCCCCCAGCAGGACAAGGACCTGCAAGTGTGATGCCTCCTGTAGCTGGAGTCAGAAGGCTTCATCAATAGGCTCCCCTTGATCAGGCGGCCTGTAGTAGATCCCAGCCACAAGGTTCCCTTTGTTGCCTCCGTCTCTGATTCTTACCCATAAGCTTTCAACCTGCTTGTGGCTATTCTTCAGAGACAGCTCCTCGCACTCTATCCATTTCTTGATGTAGAGGGCAACACCTCCGCCCCTCCTTCCTCACCTGTCCCTTCTCAACAGCCTGTAGCCATCAATAGCCACACTCCAGTCATGGGATTCGTCCCACCAAGTTTCAGTAATGGCAACTAGGTTGTAGCTTTCTAGCAGCGAGGTGGCTTCCAACTCCTCCTGTTTGTTGCCCATGCTGCATGCATTGGTGTAGAGGCCCTTCAGCTAGGCTGTCGGCTGTGTCACCTTCTTAGAGGAACACCCATTAATTCCTTTGAGGTATTTCACTGGTGTTTCTCTGTTGGCTTCTATTACCTCAGGAGCCCCTGGCTCATATCTGTAAGACCTCAAGTGTGCTGCAGTGTAGCCAGCACGTCTCGGAGCAACAGGCTGAGGGCCCTCGCTAGCACCCCATCCCTCTAACCTTGGTGTGTCATCCCACAGCTTGTCATGGGCAAGCCTGGTATTATCCCCCTGCCCCTTCAAGTCTAGTTTAAAGCTCTGTCAATATCCGCACTGGAATCAGCCTGTCTGAGAACAATGTACAAACCAGACACATGTAGAGAATATTTCTGGATGTGGTTTCAAAAGACCATTAAAATTATGAATCATATTATAAAAGTATCTGCATAGCACTGAAAATGTTTACTACTGAAGATGATGGAATGTTAAGCAGTGCTGTAAAACTGGACAACATCTGTTCTCTCTGTGAGTGAAATACATACTAAAGATTTCAAACTATACCTATTTATCAAACATATCACTTTTATCTTAACAATATAATGTATTTATAAGAATATAGATGAAACCAAGCTTTATAGTATTAACATTAGCTGTATAAAATTAGTTCATTGGAATATATGATTACTGTATCCTTTCATACACTTCAGCTGAGAAGCATAAATGACCAGTTTTTTATCTGAAGTCTTCCTATGTTTGCTAAATGAGGGGCACAGATTAAAAAAAAACAAAAAAACAAAACAAAACACAAACACCAAAACAACCAAAACCCAACAACAACCCTCCCCAAGTCTATACAGCATATAATAAGACTTAAGATCCAGCATCATATGCCAGACTCAAATTTTGTTATATGCACGTTTTAACTGACCCAGAACAAGAATCAAAATTCTGTTCTGCACAGCTGGTGCAATGTAATATTCTTTTACTGCCAAGAAATATGTGTGAACACAAAAAGAACTAGATGACTTATTAATATTGTTCCTTTAACATTTAGACTTTTATGAGGACATCCAGAAATTTCAATAAAGTATAATAAAAAGTTTTATATTTGGCATATTACAGAAGAGTAAGTGTAACAGGCTAACCTTAAGCAAAGATGAAGGATGCAGATATTCTAACAGCTCAGACTTCCTACTGCTGTTACTTACAAGTATTTACTCCAGGTGACAATGCAGCCTAAAAAAATTCTAATTCCTCTACAGCGAGTTTTTATTTTAATTATTTTTTTCTAAATCCAAAGCTAAGAAAAAATTAAAAGCATCGTCCCGTCCAATCCCCCACAAAATACAGAAAGAGAGCTAAGGGGAATGTAGGACATGACATAAGAAGGTTTGAGCTTTCCTAATTCTAACCACGTTAGCTCCAGTCTAGGAAAGGAAAATTAAATACGGCATTTACAGAACCCTGTGCATCATATTCAGGAAGTATTAGAGTGCTTTGCAAGGTTGAGTCCAAGTTTTAAGAAACCTCTAAATAAGAGATGTTTAGCTTCTAAGTAAGAGAGGTTTAGCTAAACATATTTAGCTTCTAACTCTTTGGAGTTTTGAAAGTCTGTCTTCTATGCTTCCTTCCTTGTCAACTGGAAATATCCAAGAGGTATTTTTTCAAATTTTGACTTTAACTTTACTATCTGGGTGATTTTTGCATGGTTAAGTGACACATCCATTAGATGAATTCAATACTCATCAAGAAAAAGAAAAAAAAAAGGACCATCTTTATGATCACCTCAGTAACTAAGACTGCCCATCTACCAATCTACCATTGCTGGCCATGATGTATACTATTAGAGGACTTAATTCTGTTCTTTGTAATGGCATGAGGAGGGGATGAGCAGAATTGAGTGCCAGAATGTTAACCTGGCTGACAGCCAAAAAAAAAAAAAAAAAAAAATCTAAATCTCTAAATCCAGATAGGTTTTCTTCTTGTCTTTTCTTGCTAGAATGTGCATCCAGAAAGATGCCAAAAACTCTTCTGATTTGTTGAGTGTCTCAGCTCTTTTTAAAATCTGTAACGCATCTTACAAATTGGGTCTGGGGCCAAGTCCTACTTAAGTTAATGAGTTCTTTTTAAATTATCTACTGCAATAGCTACATTGATCATACCCACTACTAATTATTGCCCTTCATTTTATGTTTAGCATAAAAATATTAAAAAAATAAAATGCCAGAAAAAAGCCCTCTGAATTATATCTGAGAGGGAACATAAGGTTATGGTAAAAAAACCCAGACAGCTTTTGGATTATGTTGCGACTTTAAATTAAGAAAACTAATAAATAAAATGAAAAAAACCCCATGTCTAACTGTTGAAGTAGGTAAACAACTACATATTGTAAATATAAATAGATAACCACTCCTATTTTCACAGTTTTCTTTGTTAGAGAAATTTATTTATTTTTTGTACAATATGTTTAGAACAACTGATTTATGAGTCTGGCTCCCAGTCTGGACAGATCCTACTGAGTCACAAAATAAACTAGTCTAAAATGTAAAAATAATACTCATAATTCAGTTGATCTAAACACATCACACACAAAAATGCAATTCCTCCCTGCAATGTCGTAAGTAAGTAAGTAAAAGCGTGTAGGAAAGCTCCACCTTTCAACCTTTTTTTCTTTCAGTTTTCAGTCTCAGATTTGGCCGTCACTTACCATAGCAGGTGGATCCCAAAGAACAGTTACTGATTTCAGCAGGTCTGGACTCATGCTCAAGCACTTATCAATATGGATCCGATTCCTCAGTCTTGGCCAGAGCTGCACCTAGTGCAAATATTTCACTTTACTATCCATTTCAGCAATTGAAAATGCAAGAAGAAAAACTTATGTATTTGTGTCAGTGAGTAGCATCTACAGTGAGCAACAAGAGTTTCTCCAGTGTGTTGGCATGCACTCCTCATTATAATTGTCTATGTTCTCTTGCATGTCTTTGCAAAGTCTGCATATGCGCTTGAACTCAAATTTTATGCACGAAAAATCAAAGTATATTTGCAAAACAAAAAGCGATAATAAAAATATTTACATAAAGCATTAGTTAATGATTTAAATAAATAATGAGCCTATAATAAAAATGTTAAATCTTTCTAAGAGGTACTTAGCTTCAGAGCTGTAAATGCCTGTGCAGCTTTTTGTAAAAAGGCAGGGAACACAAGAATGGAACATAAAAATTGAGAAGGCTGTCGGACACTAGTTAGTTCACTTATGCTGTACACTGTAAATTATGCCATACAACAGAATATTTAAACTTGATTTTCCTCTAACTTAACTGATATTCCTTTCACAATCCCACTGAAGAACACCTGAGACATATGCATGCATGCTAAAATGAAGGTGTTTTAAGCTAACCTTTCTCACATTGTGAAGTAGGTGAACAAATATTATTCATACCTCTCTGTGAAACATCTGTAACATGTCACTGAAAATAACACAGAAAAAAAAAACCATGGGGTTTTAAACCAGAATAGTCAAAAAAAAAAAAAAAAAAAGAGAGAGAAAAAAAAAGAAAAAGAATCACAATCCCTTATGCTGACTGGAGCTACCTAGACACAGCAAACAGTGCAGAATGCTGATGAGGTCATTGTATTTACATCCCAGCAGTAGTAGTTTGTTCCATGATCATTTTTGCCTGCAAAATTCCAGCTCATAAACTGGTATTTTACTAAAGAATACATTTGTTAAGCATTAGATTCCAGTATTTGCCACTAAATAATATTGACCCCATTGACCTCCTATGAGTGTCAATGGAAAAATTCCCAATGATTCCACTGAGAAATTCCTCAGTACTATCCAAGCATAAAGGAAGGCACATCTAAATAAAGAAGATATTAACCTTGAGAGTTGCTAGGCATTTTCATTGTGCACTTAATATACAATGTAATCTTTATACATTTACTCTAATATTGCTTCATAACCTTTTACATACACTTCTGCCACACTGTTTTTTTGTTTTTTGTTTTTTTAATTTGGAGTATCCAATATAGTCAAAAATTCACATATCTGTTAGTGCTCCCACTAATTGGCCTATGACTCCAGTGGGGATTGGTGATGAAAGGAAAGAAAGAATTAACAGCAGGGGGTTGTGGTACAGGGCACAGTTCCAGATCTTACAAGACTGAGACTGTAAAAATTACTAATTTTCTGTTATATCACTGTCATGTTATTCTTATAATCACAACAAGGGTCAGGTTTTAACTTCAACAAGCATATTCTCTCTTAATCAGTTTGAGTCTATGACAATGCAATATTATACTTAATTTAACTGTACATGATGCCTTTGAACGAGCCATGGAAACAAAATAATCATAAATAAGGTTATTTTATATACAGCATTTAGAGAGACTGAATAATCATTCCATATTTTTTTCCTCCTCTTCTTTTTTTTCTTCCTCTCCCCCAAGGACAGTCTCTGTCATCCAACTCAATGAGCTGCAAAGATCCACTGGAAAATGTTAGTTAACATCTATTCCTTTGAGGATTATTTTCTAGTGGCTGATGTCAGAGAAACCTTATATATACTAAGCCACATTTTCAGATACCAGCTTGTGTTTTGGGACCTGTGAACCGATGGATGTAGCTATTTGTCTGGATAATATAGGCTTACCAAACAGACAAAATCGAGGAATAATTTAGTAGCCTAAAATCCATTCAGACTACTGTGTGGTTAAATAACTGTTGTGCTCAACAGAGATTTTAATAAATATAATCATACTAAGAACATATGATAAGCAAAATAAGAACAAAAAGCATTGAAACAAATAGCTTTTTTGTTTGTTTGTTTTTCTGATTTTCATTAGTTAATAAGGATGAGAAAGAAATTATCATGTACAAGACAAAACTCATTTCATGATCCTGGAAACAGACAGTAATGTGAATGCTGTTAATAACAGGTGAAAACTGATGATACGCGTAGTATGAAGTGTGTTATGAAAATTAAACCTTTCCAGTCTAATAAGGTAACATCTAAAGTGCTTAAAATTGGTGACCATGGAGTGGAAAGTAACCATAATTAACACAATGTGAGGCAAGTCCTCTCCACTATGACTTATGAGTCAGTGATCAGATCTAATGATCGGACATAAACAATCTAAGAACCAACAACTGATCAAGCTGTGTTCAGTGCCTTCAGTGTTGCTTTCATTCTTTTCTTCAGTCATCAGTGTCGCAGAAGTCTGGTTCGATAACCCTCAGTGATACTCTTGTGTCAGTTGTGTGACTAATTTTATTTAATTCCTGTCTTTATGTTATTGTTGGGAAACAGAGAAAAATGCTTTATACTACATATTTTGATATTCTAAAATTTTCAAACAGAGACGGTGCTCATAAGTCTGTTTGATCTTGATGAAATTCATCTGACAGATGAATGAATGCTGTTAGATTTACTGTTACAAATACTTCTGACCCTGGATAGAAATAGAACTGCAGCACAGGTTCCCAGTGCCCTGAATACCAGAGGACCTGTTCATCTATGTAATGAAATTTAGATGAATTATGAAAATATACATTGCTTGGATTTATTTGTAGGTACATAGATAGACATATTAAAATACGGGACATAAACTTTGTTATTCTCATACCATTACTGTTGTTGAAAACACACATAGACATAATTTTAATACACTAGTCATAGTTAAATCATTCTTCTGAGGATTTTGTGATTTCTGGACAAAACAATAGCTATCAAATGCTATTACCATGAACGCTTTTGGATGAAGCACTGCTTTCGGTATTGATTTTACCCCTATGGACTGCTGCAATTATTTACAGCCTTTCCCTTTTCTTAATTACTTTTTCTTTCATTGCATTACAAAGCACCCCCCACACACATTTCAACAGTTCTATTTCATTCCATCCTGCATTCCTTCCCACCAGAATCCCTCTCAAGTTTTAATTGATTTAAGAAACTAAACATTTTCAAGATTTTTTCTTTATACACTGCTATAGATTTTGCTTGCTCCTTATTACCACTGTTTGTAGTTATGGACGCAGGTTAAAATGACCGACAGTCTTTGTTTAGAGTGGGGCCATTGTGTCTACCTGCTGCAGGTGAGTGGTGGGCAGTAAGAGATTATTTGTTGGCAAGGATTGTGACAGAGTCTGTCACAAACTGGCATAGTGAGAAGCTTATTTCCACCCAAACGAGCTCATTACCTTCCACCCACCTCCCAGCTTTAGGACAATGATTCATCTATCGGTTAGAGTACTCTGTGGCTGATTCTGATCATCCTTGGGAGGAGTTTTAAATTTACAGCCATTGCCCTGTATAACCAAAAAGATGAGTGTAATCGGTAATATCTCAGATCCAGGTAGGGTGTCTGCCAGTTACTTAACTTTTTTGTACTATCTGACATACAGCAGTGAATCAGTCTTTTTTCACCCAGCATAATGATAAGATGTCATCAATAACTAAATGTAGTATTTTATCAGCTTTTACTATCCAGTGACAGTAAATTGATTTTGAACTGCAGGATATCAAGGCTTAAAAGACAATAAAGCTTAAAGCTTTCACAGGTTTGCAAGTGGGTTGATAGGTGATCTCAGGGCAACAGCAGGGTACAAAAAGTAGACAAGGGCAAAGTGTGTCTCCAAAAAAACTTCATGACTTAAGAATATACCTGTCAGATTATGAACACCATTAACTGGAACAAGGAAGGATTTAGGACCAGAGTTCAAAGTAAGTGGAAAGACCTCTGAACTGAACAACATTTCTCAGTATTGGCAAGATATTAATGCCTTATTATTCAGTGATTATTACTGTTGCATATTAATACAATATGTTATAAGCCACAGGTCTTTCCAATAAAACTGCAGTCTCTCTCTTCTCCCCCAACCAGAGTCACCTGCTTTATTCAAGAAATGTCAATTTGGCAAATAATACAAATACATTCAATTATAAAACAGAGAAACAGTCTCACTTTCTTTGATATGGATAGCAAACTAATTAGCTGCTGTAGCAGGATTTTGCGTGTTTATTTCCTGTTTAATAAAAAGATGACACAGCGGTCATTAGCATCTGAGAATGTACTCAGCTTAATATGCAAAGCATACAAAAATTAACATAATAATTATGTTAGAACAAACAGGATACAAAATGTTTAGATGAATTTAACTCATTAAACAGTTCCATCTTTACACTACCACACTAACACAGGCAGTTGCAGTATTTTCCATCATGTACTACACTCAAGTAAATTAAATGTACCTTGGATACCTGCTATTTGTCCTCACATAATCTTCCATTAAGAGTAGAACCATGGCTGTGATGATCAATTCTAGGAAGAAACGAGTTCTCAAAAAAGAGAAATCCCTTTTACGCTTTACAGTATCTACATACACACACACACAAAGTGTTGGACTACCAAAAGAGAAGGGTTCACCCGCTTTTCTGAGGAGAAACACACAGACCCTCCACTCTGCGCTTACAGTTCTTACATAGTTAATTTGGTTTAAATCTAAAGGAACATTAGCTCATTCCCATCTGTTTGTTTATGGTTTTTTAAGCATCTTATTTTGTTCCAAAAATAAATTAAAACACATCAAAGTTATATTAAGGTTGCCCAGGTGAAATCACAAAGTTTAAGGTCTAACCATAGCTTTTCATCTGCACAGATCTCTCTCTTTTCTAAACAGTCAGAAAAACACAGAGGAAAAAAAATGCATACATACTCACTGCCAATTCACTGTTGGAATCCTAGTGCTAATTTAGCATTGTTTTGTCATTTCGTTTGGGGATTTTGAATAAGAAGTAAGGACTGGGCAAGTGGAAGTACCTGTGGAAATTCATGAATGTCTGTCTTTGCTGCAGCTCTGTCTAAGGTTTTTATGTAAGAGCTTTTCTGGGTTAGGTATTTCTGTCCTGCACCAAGAACAGCTTTCACAATAGGCACTCCTGTTCTCCCCAGACTGCATGTGAAAAGAATATGCAATAATTTTTAAAATGAAAGTCAGCACTCTTGCATTCTGCTGGAGAATTTTTGACTGACACATACTTACAAAACTTTTCCCCCAAACATTGACTTCTTTAATTTCAATCCCTTCCATCCTAGAAGTATGAAAACAATGAGAGACCACATTGAGAAGTGGCTCCTTGGAAGAAAAAGTGCGACTACACACATGAACATTGGAACAGTTTTCATTTTCTTAAGCTTCACATATAGGCTATGCTTAATAATCTGATCTGTTTCATTTTTTTGGATGAAAACTTGTTTTCGGGGACAGTCTTTCAGACGGTTCCTTCTAACTTTCCAGATACCACTTTTGCAGAAAAAACTTCCTTTGTGCCCACTGCACTGCATGACTTTGTATACACTGGTGACTGTGACAAGACCCCTAGTTAGCCAGAGTTCTGTGGTGAAGCTATCTTGATCTTCAAGCATTAGTACACTAAAGGAGATTCCAATTTCTGAGTCTTCAACTTAAGAAATAAACCCCTTAGGTTTTTATTATAATAAAAACATGAGAACAAATAGAGGTGCCAAAAGGAATAATAGGGCTTCATACACCAATCTCCCCTACCCATTGTGAGCTTGCACGCTTTTCATTTCCAGGCTTCATTTTGTTCCACTCGCAGACTAAGAACAAAAGCAAACCCTGTGCATTCTCCTCTGGTCCCCAGGAAAGTCTTTTCACCTCCTCTGTAGCTCCCTGTTTTCTGATGGCAGTGTCTCACCTCCATAGTGTGATCTGTACAGCCTTTGCTACAGCAAGCACGCTCAAGAGCTTCTAGAGAGAAGGAGCAACCTCCTCCCCCTCACACCTTGTTTTTCCTAAAGAAAAGTAACACAATTCCAGAAAAAAAACAAACCAAACCTAACCAAAATACCACCCCCGCCCCAAATCCCAAACAAACCCTAACCACAAATCCCCCAACAGCAATGTTCATCACAGTGATACTTCTAGAACAGCTTCTTGTAACTTTGAAATAATAGCAAGCCATGACATTTTCAAATATTCTGGGTTTTATGAAGTAACTCATAGAGAATTCTATTTGATATATTCCAATATGGATATGTTATAATAAAAGTTTAATGCAGTTTTAAATCTGGTCTGCTGATCCTGGATCAAAAGATCTCTCTTTATTAGCCTTGATGTCAAGATGTTCCTAATAGGTGTATATTTCATGACTTTAAAACAGAACCGTGTTCCTTCAGATACCACCCTGCATGGCTGGCATCAATGTCTTCAGTTTGTGTGCAAGAGACATTCTTTAGAGGGAAGTGACTCAGTAGCAATAACAGTGTATGCACATCCAGAACCAACTTTCCACCTGAACCATGCAAGGTGGTGTGTCGTGCTCACCTGACAAGCCAACATGAGTAGATATGCATATACACCGCGGAGGAACTTAACCATATTTGTAACCTAGCTGTTAACACAAATGTGTTTGTTAATTAAAGCCCATTAAAAAAAAAAAAAAAAAAAAATCTATCTACTGTTCTGCAGATTTTTTTTTTCGTGGTAAGAAAAAAATTTAATCCTGGGACTTTATTATTTCTTCCACACTAGATAACCTTCATTTCATACTCTTTTGAGGGTTTTCATTGGCCCAAATAGGCCATAATGTCTGCCAGTTGTATCTTACCTGAGAAAATTCTGTTCAACAATTAAATCATCTTTGACTTTTCCAGAGAGTTTAAGGAAGACAGACATAGGCAATCTAATGTGAATTTCTGATTATCAGATATCTATACTGAGCATCATGTTTGATTAAACTAGAATTTATGTTTTCTAAAATCTGCCTTCTAGAATAAAATTCAGGTTGCCTATACTAGTCATCACACAAAACTTCTTACCTGTTTTCCTTCTGTTACCTGAACTTTTAGCTTTGTTACAAATGTCAGTTGAGGAATATGAGAAATTGAGCTCTGGCATTTTTGCCACATTGATTTAAGATGACCTGGTTTAGCTTCCCCTTCTGCACCTACATCAAAGCTGGCAAAATCCTCAGAAAAACTACATCATTAGAACTTCAGATATGCAGGCAGTTCTTAGACTCATAGAAGTGTTTATTGTTTAATTTAATAATAACTCAAAATATAATGGCAGACAAGTGGAGAAAAGCTTGAAGGGAAAGACAGATTTTGCATTTAGCCAATGCATTTGCACTGTTTCTTTAGCAAAGAGATGATGTCAGATGACACGCAAATCAGACCCGTCATCCCAAGAAACATTTAATTACCTTTATAGGGTTACTTATCCTCTTTCACAGTTTCTAAGCTCTGCAGAAGGATATTTTCTAATGGTCCTAAGAGATTTTAGCACCTGAAGGACACATGAATGAAACAAGTCTGAAGAATTATACTAAGTATCTCATAACCAAATAGCTCAATATCCCATCCATGACGCTAGCCAAAAGAAGAAAAAATAAAACAACAAACAAAACAACACACTGTTTCTGCTCAAAATAAATATCTTACTTCCCCTTTTAATTTATTTAGCTGGAATGTGGGACTCTAAACCCAGCCCTCTTTATGACTCATGTTAATCTTAAAACACCTCATCTGTCTTGGTGGCAACTAATTATTGATTTTATGTAAGAACTATTTAATTAACCAGATACTGAGAATAATAAGCTGATATAGAGGGGAACCTCTATTAATGCCTATTAAATTTCCCTCCATATGGATGCTTCTTCAATCTTTAGTTGCTTTTGCATCTTCAGTAAGACACTCTCCTTGTCACTTGGTAGTGTTTCTGATGTGCAGCATGTTGCATGCTTATTTTAGATTGCTGACATTTCTGAGAACAGTTGGTTTGATATACATGTACTAACAAAACAGAGTTGGTGAAAGATTAATATTTTGTTGGCAAAGGTCAGTTGTGTGATAATGGCTTTTACTTACTCAACAAAACTTTTTAAGGAAGGTTACAGTAAATTAACCTAACTCCTGCCTGTCAATCAGTATACAACCACATGACATGTTTGCTCTTTGATAAACTGTTATAGTTCAGCATGTATTGTACTAAGCTATAAAAGAGCTAGAAGGAAAAAGCTTCTCACATGGACAAATTTAGATTCTTTGGTAATTTATCCAAGGAATGATAAGCTTTATTCAGAAGAAGAGTCACAAATGTGCAGGTCAAGGTGGGTGTTTGTAGTTTATGACTACATCAGTGTAGAACATGAGGATAAAAGAGTTGATATTAATACACTCAAGCCAGAGCTTGGTGAAAAACTTTTTTTTTTAAGTACTCTGGGTTCCTCATGCTTGCGTAATGCTCACACACTTTTACTTCTCTTTTTCTCAGAGAGGGCCCCGATTCAACAAAACACTTAACCATCTTCTTCACAAAAAGGCTTTAGTGACCCTAAAAATAAACATACTGGGTTATCCCAGCAGTCCTTCCATCCTAATATCCTTTTTCAAATGGTGGCTGGTGAGAGGCACTTAGGAAAAAGCTGTAAGAACACTAAATATATACAAAGATGCATCCTGGCATGCACTCTATTCACTTCTGTCCACCTACAGATTACGGAAAGTTTTGATTGACTAACAGCTATTATGTCCACCTTGTCCCCCATGCTTTTCAGGAAGGGACAAAAAAGTAGAAAAAAGCTTCATGCTTATATCACTCCAGGCAGTCCTCGAGGAAGACTTCAGTACATGGGAAAGCAGGGAAGGTGACCCTTTCCTCACATTAAGAGGAACTGATGCATCATGAAGCATGCTGAGACTGTCAAAAACAGAGTCTGATCCAGCCCAGTGGCATTCCTCTGACTGTTACTCATCCAGGAAATTGGGCAGACCACCAAGATGGGTCACAATAGAAAGGCATTTGCTATTATTGAGACCTTTGAGAATCACCATCCACAAGCTAAGCAAAATCAAAGAAGGATGCAATACCAGCACCCCTCATTTCACACACACAGTTAGGAACTAATATGACATTAGTGTTCAAAATTACATTAACATTCAAAAATCATTTGTTCAGAGATGCATACTTTCTTTGTCCTTTTCTCCTAGATTGTTCCTTGTCTTTTTCCTAAAATCCAGGAGGCCTTGATATCATTCTATGGATTTCAAGATGTCAAAAGCAAAAATCTAGCAAACAAAACAGACCTAAGTGAATGTTAGAAAAAGAAACCACATTTCTTGCATAGAATCATAGAACAGTTTGGCTTGGAAGGGACCTTTAAAGGTCATCTAGTCCAACCCCCCTGCCATGCGCAGGGACATCTTCAACCAGATCAGGTTGCTCAGAGCCCCGTTCAACCCGACCTTGAATGTTTCCAGGGATGGGGCATCTACCACCTCTCTGGGCAACCTGTGCCAGTGTTTCACCACGCTCATTGTGAAAAACTTATTCCTTGTATCTACTCTAAATCTCCCCTCTTTTAGTTTAAAACCATTACCTCTTGTCCTGTGACAACAGGCCCTGCTAAAAAGTTTGTCCCCATCTTTCTTATAAGCCCCCTTTAGGTACTGAAAGGCTGCAATAAGATCTCCCTGGAGCCTTCTCTTCTCCAGGCTGAACAAGCCCACCTCTCTCAGCCTGTCTTCACAGGAGACGTGCTCCATCCCTTGGATCATTTTTGTGGCCTCCTCTGGACTCCCTCCAACAGGTCCATGTCTTTCTTGCGTTGGGGGCTCCAGAGCTGGATGCAGTACTCCAGGTGGGGTCTCACCAGAGCGGAGTAGAGGGGCAGAATCCCCTCCCTCGACCTGCTGGCCACGCTGCTTTTGATGCAGCCCAGGATACAGTTGGCCTTCTGGGCTGTGAGCGCACATTGTCGGCTCATGTGCAGCTTTTCATCCACCCGTGCCCCCAAGTCCTTCTTGGCAGGGCTGCTCTTCATCCTCCAGCCTGTATTGATACTGGGGGTTGCCCCAACCCAGGTGCAGACCTTGCACTTGGCCCTCTTGAACCTCACGAGGTTCACACGAGCCCACTTCTTGAGGTTGTCCAGGTCCCTCTGGATGGCATCCCGTCCCTCAGGCGTGTCAACTGCACCACTCAGCTTGGTGTCATCTGCAAACTTGCTGAGGGTGCACTCGATCCCACCGTTGATGAAGACATTAAAGAGTACTGGTCCCAATACGCACCCCTGAGGGACAGCATTTGTCACCGATCTCCATCTGGGCATTGAGCCATTGACCACTACCCTCTGGATGCGACCATTCAACCAATTCCTCATCCACCGAATAGTCTACCCATCAAATCCATATCTCTCCAATTTAGAGAGAAGGATGTTGTGGGGGACCGTGTCAAAGGCCTTACAGAAGTCCAGATAGATGACACACATAGCTCAATGTCTGAAAATTTTCATAGTCTGTGAGATGGGAACCCAAGAAATGAATTAGTAAAAACTCAGTATTTCAATTTTTCTAAGCATGCTCATATGTCAAAATTTACTTTTGCTCGGAAATAAAAATGCCTATCTTTAGGAAGCTTCTGATATGAAAAATCAAAAAAAGAAATGATAATATGTATTTTCAATTTGGATAAAATTTCAGTTTGAAAACTCACAGGTAACAGTACTTTCATTTATATGTATTTATCATTTATATTTGTACTACTTTACCTTGTTGTAGAGGTCAACACAAAAGATGCAACACAACTGCTAGAAAAGCATGATACACAGATCATTACTCTAGTCTCAGAGCAAAGGCTACTACTTGCTGACACAACTCTAACTGGTGCCTAATCAATCCAGTTGGAAAATCAAAGGGTACTGAAAACAGCTGGTCTTCTAATTAGTACACTGAGTGCTAATCCTTTCTTGAGTGTTAAAACTGCTTTACTGATAGAAACTCTCCTCTAGGAAGAAAGAGAGAATTAAAATCTTTACAAGGAAACTTGTGATTAATGAGTTAAAAATATAAAAAAAAATCCATATTGATATTGTTTCTAATCACATGTGATGTGCACTATATTAAAATATCAGGAAATAACTACATATTTATATATGTATAAATATCACCAGGGCACTTTCTAAAGGAAAAGAAAATCTGTTGCTATCTACTATAGTAATTTTATTGCATTTTATGCTGAATTTCCATGAGAAAATATTTTCTCTCTTCTTTCTTGTACTTCGATTTATTTTTAAATTGAATACTAGGTTTTCTGCAATCTTCTCTCATCTTCTATTAAGATCACTGCAATTTAGATTATAAGATAATACTATAAATTGAAAAACTAATCAATTTGAAGTTTGCGTGTAATCAGATTCAGTTAGTTTGAGGTATAAAAGCTTCTGAGTATTCATGAAAAACGCTCACTCTCAAAGAGCCAAAAGCCACTTCTTCCCTGGCCATAGGTCTGGTGATCTCCCGAAAAAAGTCACAGTCTGCTACGGTCCTTTCTTGTAATGAAAACTGAGACCTCAGGATTAAATTAACTCTGAGTTCAAAGTGACCATAAGCAATATTTTCTATGTATGTACATCTTTGTATTTCTGTCCTTTGCCTGTTCATATTTTTACTAGATAATGAGAGCAATCACGTAAAGAGAATGGAATCCTGCTCCTCTGTAATCATGCAAGTCTTTTCATTTCAATTTCTTCACCCTTCTAACTTACAGCTACTACTGAGAGGAAGTACTGAGCTACCAAAAATGACATATATTTTCTTATCATATTTTTAATGCTTCTAGGATCTTATCTACCCAACAAAGATCTTGCCTGTCCACCACAAAACTCTGACTCCACTAGTTATTAAAGAACAAACATCTTTTGTCAACACAGTATTGTACAACTTGGAGGCAGACTATGAACCACAGGAAAGAAGAGAACAATAGTGAAAGATGATACTGGAGATTTCTTTAGTTCCTAATCATGACTAACAAACCCTGGAAAGAAGAGAGATGGGCCTTTTGTAAAGTTAAAAGCTTTGTTATATTTTGATGTTTGCTTCTATTAGAAACATCATACTATGAATGATTCATGATGAAGGATCTAATTCAGTGGAAAAATAGTAATAAACCTCCCACACACATCTTTACACAGCAAAACCCTGCAGGTGTAAACCCAAAGGGTGTTTTACCAATCTGGACTGTTTTTTTTTAATGAAGTAGACATTCCTTGGTCTCTTATGAGTTATGCAGTTATCCCGTGTTCATAATGCTTGGATTACTTCCCACCAGTTTATTATTCTACACTTTTGTTACACCAGGGAGAGAAGCACTTGTAACAGGTGAGACATTTCTATCTCAACTATTCCAGCTGAGATCTAGTACATGAGAGAAGTAGCATATGAACGTCATTTCCTCTTGGGAGAGAATTTCTGGGTCAATGCCTTTGCTAGCAAAGAAATCTGAAAGGCATGACTGGAGCATATTGGGTTAGGCTGAGAACTGAGGACTGCACATCATGTTAAAGACATTTGCCTAGCAATTGGGTGAGGATAAAAGCAGCAAAGTAGGGCAACAGTGTGTATATATATATTTTTTATATAGATATATTTCTCCTCACACATGCAAGAGATGTGTTTCTTGATTTTCTGTATCTGTTCAATGACTCAGAACTGCATCAGCTCTGTCAGTAAGAAACTTCAAGGTTTATGGGCTGTAGGCTTAAGGATGAAAAACCTTCAGAGAGCTTCAGTTCAGCAGCTACCAAGCTTCTATAAAAACAATACCATATTCAGTACAAGTACTGGGAATAAAGTAAAAGCATCTTACAGAAAAAGAGAAGGAAAATTTCTAGTGATTATAAATCCTCTGATATTCCTACAAAAATGATTGGCTTTATGTTCCTGGAAGTGTCCAAATTGATGTTTCAAAACGTCTTGTTCTGTCTCCAGCTTATAGGAATTTAGCAATGAGGGGCATCTTAAAAAGCAATGCTATTTGTAAGTAAGTATGTCTATTTCGTTGAAATATGACCAACAGAAGTAGCAGAAGGTAATTAGCAAAAAATCTAATCAGTAGCATTGCTTTAGTGTGTATCATTAAAACGTTTAACTGTCATGCTATTTTTCTTTGCTGCCTTTATTAAGACTTCTTAGTAGCACAATTTAAATGCCACTGCAATAGTGACAGAGTTTAAAGTAGGATTAATTACTGACCTCAGTTGCACCACATAAACATTACCTGCTGCATTATACAACCCCTCTACATCCAAATATGCAAGGCAACAAGACAAGCACGGAAATGTAATGGTAGTGGCTGTTCTAATATTACTTTTAATTTGCTAGTTCTATTTGAAGTTAAAAACAAATAAGGTTGTGAATAAGCATGAATTATTAAAAACTGTCATTAAGGACAACACATCAGAAAGTTATTTTTGTAATTACTCAAATGGTCTCACACTTCTACTGCAAACTGCACCAAACAAGCTGCTCTCTTACATACAGCATTGCTGAAATGCGGTGATTGTTGGTAAGGGGAGGCAGGAACTAATTGGATAGCACACTCCAGTATGCTGAGGAGAACAGAATCAAGTCACAGGAATAAATCCCAAATCCTACAGAAAGATTATGTTATTTCCAGTAATTAAACAGAGCAGACAGGATTTGATTCTTGAAAGTTTCAGCTAAGCCCTCCCTGCAACACACTCTGTGAACTTCGCAGAATGCAATTTATTAATCTCAGAAGGATAACTTTCTGCTATGGTTGTGGTGGGATTGAACACACATCTTCAGGGAGCCCAAATATTTCAATCTGGGTATTTCAGATAATAAGAGATGAGAAGTAATCAAAAGAAATTTGAGCTACTCTAAATCTGACTGCATGGTAGAAACCTCTGATGAGAGAAAGTAAAGGAAAATTGCAGGCAAAATTGACAACAGAGAGAAATATAAACAGAAAAAAAGGTGAATTATGATTGGCAACTGATGGAAGTTTGGATGACAAAAAAATCAATGCTTCCCTTATCAAAAGGTGTAACTTTGGTCATGGTTCCAATGAATTGAAGCCAAAAACAAGAAAGGAAAGCAATTAAAATAATAAAAATAATATCAAGTATATTCTTTTAAATATAAATAATAATTGGATAAATATTGATAGAAGTCAATAAACCTAGAGAATGATCAAATCCAAAATAAAAACATGAAACCAGATTATAGCAAAAATACTGTATAAAGAATGAAGGACTCCAAAAACAAATAACATACTACTTTTCTTTGGTAAACCTGAAAATACTTACTCTCCAAATCAAGACCAGGAAAGAAAGATGTTTATGATGGCAACCTACATGTGTCTCTAAAAGGCTATTATAAAAAAGAAGCATTTCTTTCATTTATTTCTTGACTTACTATATATGTTTGCGGGAAAAAAGTGTAGTTAGAAAGCAAGGAGAAAGGCGCTCACTCTCTCGTGACTTGAGGTGTGAGGATGAATCTTCAAAAGAAGAGTGAAGAGTTTGTGTATCTCAAGGAACAGACCTAAACCCAACCTTTAAAAAGGATGGAAAGGAAGAATCATTCCTCAAGACACTGAGAAAACCATTTGGAGTTTGCATAATTCAGCAACCCCTTCTCCCAACCCAAGCTGCAAGACTGCTCAGCAGGACTGGAACAAATGTCATTCTGCCAGGATCCTTTGGACAAGGCAGAGATTTATTTTTTAACCTTTTAGTTCTTCTGTTTTACACAGAATTTCCTAAGGTATTTTAACCTAATGTACTATCTTGGAATGCTAACTAAGACCATTTTTAAATACTGGGCTTTTGGCAAGTTCACTTTAAAGAAGAGGAGAAAAGCAGCAATTCCTGTCAGGGCTCTACCTGATGAAGAGTTCTGCCTCAAACGGCTGAGAGTCTTAAAAAGAATATTTTAGGCATCAGAATTTCTTAGCATGAAATGTTCAATGGAGGAATGATAAGCCACTTTCCTTTGTAATAAACAACTGCACTAATCTCCAGAATATTAAGCAACGTTTACCAGGGCTAAATAAGTTATATTAAAAATCTCAGCCCTAAAGGTAAAACCTTTGTCAATTATATTTTTATCAGCAGCAATGTGAACATGTAACAAATAACGCAATATGAAAGTGTAAAACAATAGTATTAAGCTACTAGACTTCATTATCATAGTATCTCACCAGGTCATAGATATCAGACAACCTATTTGCTACGATTGGAATATTTGTGGAACAGGTAAAATTAAAAATATTAAACCCACATATAGTCAAAAAAATCACATATAAACTACCTCTCCACTCACTAGAGGTGGCCTGAATACATTCCATGCCTTGAGAGAGATGACTTAAATACTCTTAACTGTTATCAAAACACACTACAAATTCTTTAGTTTTACTTTTTAGTGAGTCATTGTTTCTTGGGTATCTTCTGACAGCTGTAGCACATTTCAGTTTTATGGGATTACTGACGGATATGCCTGCAATTTTCCTCTGTGGAAGAATTTATGCACAACTTCAGTGGCATGACAATTGATAAAATACTATAATTCTTACAGATAATATTTTGATGCCACCATCACATGCTCCTGAGAATGCCAGGTACATTATTCAGCAGGTGAAGCATTTACCCAGGGACTAATAATAGCGCAGCTTACAATCAAAAGATTATAATTAATTGGCCATTGAAACAACTCTGAAAAACAGGCCTGTTACCATCTGTACTGTACAGATGACGAACAAAAGGAAAGACAACAGTCATTCACACAGTAAGTCCATACTAGGGTCAGAAAAGAAATGCAGAAATTCCCATTTACAACATATACATTTCCAATGTCATCTCTTTAAAAACAAATCAAATTGATTAAGTGTTAATTATTCATTGGGATGAGGGTTTGTAAACTACCGTAAAGAGCCCCACTGGGCTTGGAAGCAGTAGGAATGACAAAGGCTAGAAAGATTTAAGAGGATAGAGCACACTATAATATAGCAATATTAATTAATAATTCAAATATAGTTTATGTTTAATAGGTTATAAAGCCATTTGGGGTTAATAAACTGACTGACCTTCAACCTTGCAGTGCAGTAGGCACAAAATATATTGCTTCTTAAAGAATGAATGCCCCAACATTGCCTTTGAAAATGAACATGTTATTTGATAAGAATGATTCAGTTTATTACACATTATCCCTCACCTGGAAAAGTGGATAATTAATTAGCTATTAAATGCTGTGTATGTAATCCACTATAAAATAAGTCAATATTTATCTTTTCTTGATTCAGGAGAAGACCACCCAGGAGAAATCGTATTTTTCATAAGCATGTCTCCCAGTAGCATTTCAGTCTTAAAATCTACTATTGGAACTGTTGGGTGAACTGTGGCACTCACACAATACCAAGAGTGTATGGAGACCCATCTGCATGCAAAACTAATTTAAACTCAGAAACTCTGAGCCCTCAAGAGGAAAAAGTCGCAAATCATAAATTTGCACAAGCAAATATCCACAGTTATGGGAGTTTTGGCAGTGATGTTGCAAAGCATGTGCTAAAGTCCTTTGAATTTGCAGTTCCTTTGCATGCAAAACGGCTGGTATGCAAATCTCAAATCTGGGTTCTACAGACTCCTTTTTCTGTTATTATCATGTGTAATAGATTTAAAACTAGTAGCACCAACCATGAAGTTGGAGGTTTGTTAGACAGCTTGCCGTTCTGGTTGATACTTATTCACCAAGTAAATCACTAAGATTTTTCCACAATAAAGCATGTCTATATAAAGTTCAGGAGCCTGTAAAGCTAGAGTATCAGAAATACTGAGAACACCATCAGAGTGAAGAGGTCATGGTTGCCGCAGGAACACGGATACTTATGGCACACCTAGAGTAAAGGGTTAGTCACTTGTGAACAGATCTCTGCATACAGCAGTGACTCAGATCTTACGAAAACCTGTCTGGGGCCATCAGTGGGCAGTTAATGGAAACATAATCATAACAAACATTATTGTTTAACCCTGCTGTTTAAGTAAGGTTGTGTGATTGAAAACACAGAATTATTAAATGGTTGGACCTGATGATCTTAGAGGTCTCTTCCAACCAGAACAATTCTATGATTCTATGATTCTATGATTTACCCTTGTAACTGTGCATCCTATATATGGTCTACCTTTGGTGATAAATTACCATTACATTTTTGCTAAACCAATTTATGTTTTCATTTAAAATGTTAATTTGTGAGTGTCCCTTTGGATTGCATAAACTGAATCTCAGAAAAACATTTTACCCTGTCGTACAGATCAGTATTCTTAGCTTAACATACAGACATACTGAATTGTAAAATACTAAACATACTACATAAACACTGCAGACATCATATTCCTTTATGCTATATATGGTATACTGTCTCAGTAGGCCTTGCAACATACTGATGCATAATAATCTATTTAAGAACACATTGACTTATTTCTTTTATGCTATAAACACACATTCTTGAATCTATTACTCTAAATTATATACTAGTTTAATATGAAATGTGTAGATTTCTTATATTTCTATAGCTAAATTTATTTTAATAAAGACTGTGAAGCTCAATGAGACATAAACCATTAATCCACATTAAATAAACATGCGAGAAATTAGAGATTTATTACTAACCAACTAGACTTTCTTACAGTTAAGGAATCACCACATTCTTGTTATCCATAGACTGTGCTTCCTTGAAATACTAAATTAAATGGTTAATTAAAAAAGCAAACAAATAACATTAATGTTCCACCTTAATTTCTAACATGCTGTTCAGAACAAAATAAATCTATAGAAATATACTATTGACTTCTACTGTTTTAACAAAGATTTTGCATATTTGCAAAATATAAGGATAAGATTATGATGAAACACTTCTGGTTTCATGTTCTAAGAACTAGAAATAAAATTGAGACCTTGCTCAAAGAAGTAGCGCTACTGATTTTAAAGAGAAAAAATGAATCTATTTGCCTTCTCTGCATATTAATTGAAACCAGTCTTATGAGGTACAAAAGAATTTGTCATCCCAGAAGCAAGTCAGGTGTATTTATGTAGAGATACAAGTGGATAAAGCATATGTTCTTGTAACCAAAAACATGAAGCTCCAGCAATCAATGGAAATAGTCATATATCAAACAAATACAATTTATGCAGCGTGAAGTGAATGGGATTACTTGTTGTAAGGGTTTGTAGAATCAGTCCCATCTGCAGTTAGCCTTCTTAGAGTGCATTGCCAGAACGTGCATGATTACTATCTTGCAATAAAAATTCTTTTTCTTTTTTTTTGCTTTTTCTTTTTTTCTTTTTCTTAAAAAGAAAAGGAGGCTAACAGGAGCTGTTTCATGGTTTAAAGGCACAGGTTTTGTTTCAGCAAAAATGTTAATGGTAATTTATTATCAAAGCTAGAATATGTAGGAGATGCACTGTTTCATGGCTAGATAATTTTCAGCTGTTAATTATGTAGTCTTATTTACACAGGAATGTTTTTTATATATACATATATGGATATACAATAGATACGATATTAAGATGTAAAGCAGGAACAACACATTATGATACACATCTATATTCATAATGAAGCACAGACTGTGTCCACTGAATGTGCAGTTCCTATGATGCACAAATAAGGGATACCAAAATCCTTTGATTTATTGAGGAACTGTATGAGGGACTTAACATTAAGAGGTCAGATCAGAAGTCACCCATTCCATGTCACAAGGCCAAGGTCCATCATCCTGCACTTCTACATCTCCTTCTGGAGGATGGATCTCAGTGGAGAGGGCTCAGGGCATTAGTTAAGGTCAAGGACAAATATGGCATTGTCAGCCAGAGTTGCATGAAAGAGTGGGGAGAAGGGTAGTAATACTGAAAGACGAAGAGGGAAGTCTTACGTAGGGCTTCAGAATGCATTCTGCAGAGGCGCTCTACATCCCTCTGTTCACCCGTAGCCATCCGGGGAGTTTCTCTTATAGCACAGTTTCACTGAAGTTATGAAGGTAGGTAAAACTGACTTAGCCATTTTTTTCACCACGGGGAACAAGTTTTTTGACCTCTGCTACAACCAGTGACAGGTAGAGAAAAAAAGAATATTTTTTTTTAAGTTCTAAAAATGAAATATTTGCTTGGCCCACATGAAGGCCAGTGGGTTTGTTGCTGCTTCCACATTTTCCTAGAAATCATAGGAACTATCACAAAGTGATTCCTGGGTTATGGTTCCTTTTGTTCAGCCCCTCAACTTAACTCACTCTTGCTTCATGCAAGAAAAGGCTACGAGAGCAATGCATGTTTTAAAGACGTTAACTTACATAACTGTTAACAGAAATGAGGCAAGCAGGAGCAGTAACTGGACTGTCTCCATTACATATCCATATTTACATCAAGATATCAGAGATACATATCAAAAGAACGACCCCCTCAGAGTTTCATATTTCTGTGTTTCAGAACTGCCACCTCCAGAGACTTGCTGTTATTGGAGATTATGCAGCCCAGTCCTTTCAGTGACTGGGTAGATTATGGGCATATGTTCAGTAAGTAGCCAGCGTAATTTTAAGCTATTTGCCTACCTTATTTACTTGATGAATTAGCTATTGCTGATGGCTCTGTTCTTAAGTTTCCTAACTCTTGACACAATCTCAAGGATTTCTAATTGTATTTCTGCTCTTTAAGTGCATTTTTGGGAGAAAGGCTGATTTCACAGGCCAATTCTTTTTCCACTGGGACAGCCTTTCTCAGCTTCAGTTCTAGTTTAAAAAATTTACACTAGCTGTCCAGTAAGACCATTTTTCAAGCTTATGTATCAGTATTTGTGAGGCAATATGCGTTTCTCAGATTGAAAATAACTGAAAAGCAGAAATACAAAGTATTTTGTTATTTAATAAGAAAATTCATTTTCATTTTCTTATATGCATGAGAATATACAAAGAAAAACTGAGCAGTGCCGAAATCTACCATGAAAAACATAATCCATATCTCAAAAGGTATGTCCTAATAGCATTTATAAATGCACTCCACATTTGTTTTCTTCCCTGCAGAGTTAATACTTA
Source organism: Phoenicopterus ruber ruber (assembly GCA_009819775.1). NCBI lineage: Eukaryota > Metazoa > Chordata > Aves > Phoenicopteriformes > Phoenicopteridae > Phoenicopterus > Phoenicopterus ruber. Next base: position 14,816,980 of record CM020227.1, read on the forward strand.
CACAGTTTGCTTGTTTATTATTGCACAAATTCAGCTACATGCTGTCTGAGGATTTCAGGTGAATGCATGCAGCCTGAGCGCAGACCAGTCTAGATCTTTATTTGTGTTTTTATCCAGCAGATTTATCGATACAATTACTTTCCTTACATATGAAAATCGCTGTGAGGACAGGGGGAGCAATGCAGTTATCTAGATTATTGATGTTAAAGGAGAGACTATTACTGGCCTACACATACGTGTGCAAGAAGAGAAAGAGCACAGACACCTTCTGTTTCCCATATCCTCTCCTCTCTCTGCATAAATGCACATTCTTGACCAGATGGTGAAATTCACTCCTTAGAAAGTGAAAGGCGGCAGGAGATCAAATGACAGCTTAGATATCCCTTATGGATCAGTCTACAAATAGAGAAAGAGAGTATGCCAAGTTTCAACCTAAGGTTGCAAAGACCATGTTCCTGTTAATGTCTAAGCAAAGCCTACAAAGCAGAGTCTCGCCCAGAAATTCCCTTGAGAGGAACACAGTGCAGAGCAGAGCCTTAAAAGTGCAGTCTCGCTCTTAAGGTTACATATGAGCTTCCTAAATGCTCAGTCAGCAGCAGGAACATTAACCATCGCTTCAGTCAATCACAATTTTCAAAGGTTACGAAAGCACTGCCTGAGACATGGTTAAGATATAATGATTTATAATATATCAATCCCTAGTAGAGTCTCAATACCTTCCTTTCACAGTTCCTCCTAGAAAGGTTTCTTCTAAGCTACTACATTAAGGCTGTGAATCAATTTTACACCTAAAAAATCTCTAAAAGATGCTATCAATAAAATATATTGGTCTCATAAAAGTCAATTTGACCTTTGCAGGTTTGTATAGTTTTCTGAGAGCTTGACTTTAATTACAGTCTTATTCAACTGTTTTCTCCTGAAAATAATATTATTTTAAATGTGCCTAGCAAGCACTGGTTGACTCCCATTTTCTTAATCCTAATGGGACTTACACTAGGTTTGTATGTTACCATATCAGTTTTAAACTCGTTAGGTAAAGAGACTATATTTGCTCCAAGTTACTTCAGGTTCCTGTCCTCCAACACCTACCAGCTTCTGAGCAAGATTTTGGAGTAAGATTGTCGACAAACACAAATGTTTCAGAGATCAAAATCTATGTCTAAGTAACAGAAAAACCATATGTAAAAGCAACCCAACAAACAAGAAACAAAAATCCAGTCTTGTGGTCCTGGTGCTGTTAAAAGTGACGTAACTTTATACTATAATTTACTACACCTGACTGTAAGAATCTACTCCCCATTCATTTGAATGTTTAAGAGAATTGCTCTGATATGATTTATGGGATGGTGATTGGTAAAAACCAATATTATCTAAAATTTTTGAGTCTTCATTTGTCAAAATATCCTACTGCTATTAAAGATATGTAATTTATAATAATTAATTTTACAAAAATACACTTTCCCCCTGAATTCCACAAAAACATAACAAAATCCAGAAAGATTGTGCTTCTGTCAGTTTTGAACATAATCTTGCAAGCTTTGCATACAAAATTTTGCTCACATGAGTATTCAGATGCAATTGCCAGAACTCTGTACCTGAATATGTTTATGTACATGTATACGTTTACAGAAAAGTACCGGACTTACTTGGTGATACTTTAGCCTTGATTTCTTGCTATCACATTAAAAATAAAAGATTCCCATAGTTTCCAGAAGTCTCCAGCATTTAATCTGGCTTCCAAAGGCTAACAAAAGTAATATTGTGACATTTTTGTTAATTAAGACACTTAGTTCAATTTTGAAGTCCACTGATGTCAATGAAAGGACTCTCATTCAACAGGTACTGGAGTAGGGCCATAGTTAGCATTGAGTCCTATTCATTGAATTTTCTTTTTCTTCCATTCCCTCCAAAACATTATTTTAAGAAATGTTCAGTTGTTTGGAAAAAAACATACAGATTTCGAAGCTTTTTAATGGGTTCCTGGTAGTTGCTGCTATTTTAATGAATCAAGTGAATGACACTAAATGACGCATTAACATAGTAATGGCCAGAGGGATTATTGCTCACATGATGTATTAACAATGTACTGGCCAGCAGGAATAACACTCTAGTAATATATTAAGAAACAACATCTGGCAAGTACCCATGCTAAACCTTCAAGTACTGCAGTGTTAATCGTAGTGTTGCTCCCAAATTATTAGTACTTTGCGTTTGCATTTATGGCTTTAAATCAGGAGGTACTTCATATTTATCAGGATTGTACTAGTGGACTTTTTGAAAGATCATGTGTACTGGACACCGAAGGGCAGATATTACACCCTTTGGGATAAAAAAAAAAAAAGAGAGAGAGACTTAGAAAACTGTATTTTGAAGCATAAGCAAGAAATCTTTTATATTATGGTAAAAGGACACCTCTTGGAACACATTTCCAGTGCGGATAAATGCCTGATCTCTTTCAATCTCCAGATATAAACACCACCACAAAAAGTATGACAAAAAATAATTGGAATATATGTTTAAGGAAATTCTATTAATAACAGCTCTCAAATCCTTATGCCTTCTCCTTTGGCTTCTTCTCATGTATCTCTGTTGGTTTTTTGTTTGAGTGGAAGATGTTGTTTTTCTCAGCTCTGCTTTTAACCATTGCCCTTCATTCTCCCTATGTAGTATTCTACATTCAGTCAGTGTTCTAGAAAGTAACTATCTAGAACAAGTAAAATAGAAGGAAAAAAATCTGAATGTTCTTTTGCAGGAAACTTTTCCCAGGAATGCATCAGTTTGACCACGTTTCTTTAAAAACAATTGCATTAAGTGTCTTGATAAGGCTTACTGGAATGCAACAGCTTGATTATAATACAAAAAGTTGAAGTCAGAATGAAACATATTGAATGGCCCAAAATAAATATTGTGTTTCATGCAGGGTGGAAATTCTGAGACTTTTACCAATGCCAGTGATTGATGGAGAAGTTTCTGATGCTCTCGCTGAATTAGCATAACCGTATGCCTCAATATAACTGCTGAAATATCACAGTTCTTAGTCAAACATAATATACCATGTCTCAAATCTATAGCTTAACACCAATCCTGATGAGTATTCAGGATCATTTTACAGCACTTTAAACGTTGCTTCTTACCTGCTGAAATACTGGACTGATTTTTGTCATCTGGCATTATATACGTCTGTGTCTTTGTTTTATTCTTTCTGTCTGTCTTATAAGGTTCCTGAAATTTTGAACCAAACACAGAAGTGGAGCTCCAAGTAAACTCTTTCTTCAGTTCATCTTGTAGATCTAATGAGTACTTGTGACTTTTGTCGTGATTTTCTAGAATGTGGGAAATGTGTTTGCTGGCATGCAGAGTTCTGCAAAGTAGAGTAATGAGACATCATCAGACTTTCTAAACTTCTTCATATTTTCCAATAAAGCATACAGCACCATAAATGGATCACGATAAATCACACATTTCACAATCTTAATGAAAATTTACATTTCAAAATGTATAAAAATGGGATCAAAAGGGTATATCAATAAAACATTTCCCACATCTTAAGTAAGGAAGTAAGTAAAATTTAACACTTCAAATGCAAAGGAATTTTTAAAAATTACTCTGCTTCTTAGCAAATAGCTGTAAAAATGATTTCCAGTAATGAAAAATGACTTAGTGTGAAATATTAATGAAGAATTTAATACTGTGACCCATAAAAGTGCATGGCAAAATTCCCACTAACTTCATCTGAGGTTGGAATTTTGTCCTGTGTTAACACAGCTCTAGGAGAAGGTTGCTACATCAAATAGAAACTATTGATTTTATCATGTCAATTTTATCATATTATATTTCTCAAATTAAGACAAAATTCTAACTCTGGGTAAGGAAAATGGAAAGCAGATGGGGTTAACTGTTGTAAGTAGAGTGAAATTTAACTCACACACTGCCTGTACAGTATCATAGATCTAGATTATATTTTAAACATAGAATGAATCTTTAATTTTCACAAAAGGTTTACATACCTAAGTCTGTATAGGCTGAATGGTCAGACCTTCATTACACTGCTTCACAATAAGAGTCTCCTAACACAATCCTGAAATGACTCTTCTGACATTTGTAATTTGTAAATTAACAAATACCAATTTGAGTTTTGCAGATGCAGAATCTTGCACTGGAAAAATGATTGATTTAAAAGATGTACCGCTGTTTCTTTTGTTCTGTAGAGTTTGTTCTCAAATAATTACTGTGAGACTTTAAATCTTGAGCTGTTTTAATCTCTACTGTGCTGCTTTCCTATGTGTACTACCACAGACTCAGCCACTCCAGACTTATACCAGTATAAGTATCTCTGAATTTTAAAAGCAAATATATTTTCTTTCTTTCTAGTAACATCACTAAGGCTTACGCTGTAAGAAATGATACCATTAAAAGAAAGCCCAGGCTGCTAAGCCATGCATAACTAGGTTAAATCAAGAAGTGTACTGCTGTCACCACCTATTGGTTATCTGTTTAGGTGTAAACCCCGAATCATTTAGAGAACAGAACTGAAGCTAATTAGAAAAACTAGCAAACACAACAGAAGAATTAATAAAAAACATTAAGTTAAAAATCTCAAATTCAAGTCATTAATTGAGAGCAATTTAAAAGTCCATTTAAGCATATGCACAGGAATAAGAAACAAACGTGTCCAGGTCTTTGTGCTTATCAGTAGGAAGATTACTTCACGGTAGCTGAAACATCTGACAGAGAAATGGATCCTTAATCTGGTAACATAAGTAAACTAATTTCTGACAATCCATTTCAAGGACTTAATCTAAATTGCCAAGGTAATTAGCCTTGTTTACTGAGGCTGGCCCTATTAACTTTATCCGCCATTCTAAGAAGGCAAAAGATTTCCAGTATCAGGAAATACATAAACATGGTAAATACATTTACTACCCTACTATGCGCCACTGTATGATGCTGAAGCTATAATGAAGAAAAGAATTAGATGCGTGTCAAGATGAAAACATTGGTAGGGAAGACCAAGAAGTCTGTGGTCCAGTTCAAGTAAATAGGACTTGGTACAGATCAACTGCATCTGCCATGGTCAGGACACTGGGACAACCTGGACAGGATTTGCCTCTGCAAGATGGATGGATCAGGGACGCTGTTTACACGGTCCGCACCCTGCAGACTGGCAAATACTAATAAGCCAGTTCTGAAGGAGTGCAGGCTGCTCTTTATATAATGTGATAGCAAATACTGCGTTTGGCAAGAAATTCAGTAGGGTGCTTTCCAAGCTTAAAAGGGTTTTCTGGGACTGTTTCTGACCCCATTCAATTCAATTCTTTGTAGCATGGCTTCCTTCCAGGAGTCTCAACATGCCATTCATTCAGGGAAATGCACTTTAAGTCAATGGTAGGTTTGCCTGCATAAGAAGTATGAGTTCTGCCTCTGTTACCAATTAATCTTTGGAAGTCAGCTTGCATGCAATTTATTTTAAAACTAAAGTTACTTTCTAATAGTCCACTTGCATAGTACACACATAGGAGTAGTGATATTTTGTGAGAACTCTAAGACTGGGCTCCAAATGAGGGGTTTGTTGGGGTTTTTTTTAAATATAAAATCCAGAATGATAATGATAGGAAATTCTACTATTTTCATCCTACCATTATTTATGAATTTACTACAAAAATATGCATAAATACTTTTAAATTGTATTTTTAAATTTGATCAGATACAGACAAGAAATAAAAGTCTTGACCTGTCAAGACTTTATACTTGTCAAGACATTATACTTGACATGTATAAAAGAATCTGATATTTCTGGTTATTGCAGTGTGCTTTGATTTAGCATATATAAAGTGCATTCTGTCTCTAAAGGACATTATACCAGAGACACCTGAGCGAACAGTAAAGCAGCATGGGTGAGGAAGTAAGATTTCAACAAAACACAATGCATGTGCCTATCATCTTTCGCAACTCAGTTTATGGGGCTTCTTTCAATTCATCCTGAAATCGCTTGCTGAATCAGGGTCTGCCTGCACACAAAACGTAATGGATAACAAAGGGCAGGAAACTCTGTCACAGTGACTTGTTCATGAACACGCGAGGAATGGAAATCATTCTAAATAAAGAGCCAGACCAGGATGAGCTTACTGAACTGAAATAACTGGGATCATTTGTGGTAGAATTGGATTCTTTGTGTGAGGAGGTTGTCAGACTCTGGCCCAAATAGTTCAGACACTCTGTCTTAACAAAGGGTGAGACTGAGCACCTCCTATTCACACTGAGCTCTTGGAAGCACCACCGCCCCAGGAACAGGGCTCCAGTAAGAGGAGGGGGTTTGCAATCTCACCCAAACAAATGAATAAAAGTCTGCCTGCTTGCAGATAATTCCTGAGCAGAAAACAGGGCGAGATTTGTCATGTAGGAGTATTCACTCTGAATCATTCACTCCGCTCTCCACTTGAAACAAACCTTCTCTTTGTGTAATTGTAATGCTCCCTAATTACTTATGACTGACCAATTATTTAAGTGTTAAGTTAATACTATATATAGTCAATCTGCTTGCTTTTTGTGTCACACAAGGATTCTCATTTTATGTACTGTACTTCTCCATTTCCCTTAAATGATGCCAAGTAAATTAACATCACGGTTTCTGCCTGCTAGTTTGCTCAAACAGACACATCTTCTTAGATATCTTTTAAACCAGTTCTGACATTTTAATGGGATATAATTATTATAATGAGAAATCCATTATAGAGATGAGATTGAGGTCATATTAGGAAAACATTTCCCCACTTTGTTATTGTATGCAATGAACACCATTGATCTTTTAAAACAGACTGAGATTTCTAAAAACTAAAATAAAAGGTTTATGCAAGTAAAACAAAGTAAATCTAGTGTGGATGCATTTCTGTTTGTATAGATCTAAGGCAAAACATTTTATATGTATATTCGCAGTGACTTTGAGAAACTCCTGATGCTATTCTGCAGGTACACGGTCCTTAGAGAAAAAATGGAGGAGCTCTGAATTCCCCCTTTAATCTATCCTGTGTTCTATTTTGTACGTCTGTCAAACCACATAACATTTCTTATGTAATACAGGCCTATAGAAAGCATTTTTTATTTCCAGCTGGCATACTTCTACATTCAAATGCTTAGACATAATTTAGTTATTTTTTCCCTATATGTGGATTGCTTATTTACTTTACAAACTTCCACAGAAAATGTAACTGTACACTAAACCATTAGTATTCTGTTGGGAAGATTTGTGTTTTGTGTTGAAGGCAGTTCACATTAAACTCAAGGTCTTAATACTCCTTTGAGGCTTCTGAAGCCCCATGGCAACTCTTGAAAAGACTTTTATTTCTTCAGCATATGTAAATTGGATAGGGTGAAGTCAATGTGATTTAAAGCTAACATCTCTTCAAGAACTCAGATGAGACAAAGGTTTTATTAAATGAAATAGTAGAGGAAATTGAAGTTCCACATTTCAATGTAATGTGATCATGAAGATGGAAAATAATATTTAGTGAAATTAAAAGTGCAGGCTTGAAATTTACATCACTCTTAATCTACATCTGTTCCTTTCATTTAATTTATCTGACATGCCCCACTTCTTCCAGGGGAATTACAGAACAAGATCTATTGGATATAGGGACATTAGCAAGACTGCATTGGGGTCATGCATTGATTTATGCAACAACCTTTTTACTATATTAATTAGGCAGAGATAATAGCAAATTAAAATGAAGAGTTAAAGTTTGTATCACACACAGATCTTTGCCTATGCGTAAATACAATATTTATATTCACATGCCCTATACTGTTATTTTAGATTGCTCAGAAGGGAAAAAATATATTTCTCATAAAGTTTTAGTCTGAAAAATAGACTTGGCTTCAAATTATTTCTGTTTAAAAAGTGAGTACATTTAACATTTACTGAGATTTCTAATTTAAATGGTGCTACATTAGGGCTTAACAAGGTATTACTGTTTGTCAAGAGTTGATCTATGACCTGTACCAGGTTATTTGTGTCATAAAATTCTTTCATCCTGTACATTTTCTCAGACATTCATAATTAATTGTTCAGAGTTCAAAATAGTGCATTACCTGATAAAGTATTTTAAGTACTTTTCTAGAATTTGAAAAAGCAAGAGAAGAGGGAATAAAATCATGCAAAACTTGTTTATAGCTATTTAGGCTTTAAATTAATTAATAATTGTCATGGCAGAAGGGAACATGGACAGTACAACCACTACAAATGTCAGAAAACAAACTTTCATTCTTGTGGGCTTTTACACCCTAAGAGGTACCAACAGGCACAAAGCACTAGATTGAGGAGGGTCAAGAACTCCAGCTTGTGCCTTTATAACCTTCTCAGGGCATTTTTACATCTACATTCTAACAGTAGACATGGAATATTTTCAATGAATAGGAGAAAATTGTGTATAAAAGCTCCTTCCTTCTCCTTACACAGATACTCACACATCCAAGAAGATATCAAACTATGTATGTCAGCACAAAAACTAGCGATACAAAACTGCAATTCTGGATTAACCGGTTTTAAGGCATCCTTTAAAAAAATATGGCCTTCAATATTTAATTTATAAGACTGCATTGAATTTACTTCTAGTTGAATTTGCATTTAAGTAATAGGTAGTGGAACTAGGTGCAGAACATTGACATGAAAGAACAGGACCAACTGAAAACCTTACCTGCCAAGTGGGACTCTACTTCATGCATAAAGTGCCTTTTTTGATGCACGTGAACTACCGTTGTCATGGTATGATCATAGAAATTGCAGAACACGGGACTTGGAGTAGCTTGAAACTATCCTGCCTTTTTGGGAATCAAATCTGGCCACTTGAATTACTTGGATCATCCCAATACCTTCTGGGAAGAATGTAAATGGCAGGGCTTGCTTTTTACTGAGAATGTTTCAGTGTGTGATATTAATTTCTGATTTCTGTTTATCCCATTATCTTTTTCATTCAGCTAATATTGGACACAACATGTACCATTTGTACAGATTTATCTCTTTCACAACAGTTACTGAGAAATCTCAGCAGCTATTTACTGTATAAGTTAAATTTATCTTTCCAAAACAGCAATAACTTTTCCCCTCTGTTGGGACTAAAGAAAATTCACTTTTGTGATTCCCCCCACCCCGTTCTATTGTTCCTTTTTATTCCCTACGTAGATTTGAATTAGCCGGAACAAAACAAGACAGCTGCATACACCTTTACTGAAAACAATGTTGGACAACATATCAATGAAGTACTCTTCAATTCAAGAATGACCTTTCCATGTTGCCTGTGTATTTTGTATTTGGAAACTTGAAGCTATATTTTCAGATGTGGAAAGGCAAATACATTTGTTTTGCTGTAAAAAGCGAGTATGTAAGGCCTAACCACACACCTGGTCATCTGTTATTCATATAAACGGCTACATTTGATCAAATTTGTCCCACCTAATTTAAGATTACTGAAGTTTCGAAACAGTCACCTTGATAGCCTCTCTTGGCAGCAAATGGAGTAACACAGCTACCTGGAAAAACTCTTTCAGCCCACATAAACTGTGAATGTTCTCTGGAGGTGCTAATACTTCTTCGTTGTCTACAAAAATGTCACAAGTTGAATAAGCTTTTAACTTGGGATTCTCCATGAAGACGCTTCAGTACATGGAACGAACCTGAGCATGTTTGTCTTGATTACTTGGGGCAGCTTTGACTTACACCAGATGAGTGGAGTAAAAGCAAGTATTTTATGCAAGAATTCACACAAATATGAAGTTAATTATGTCTCTTAACATTCTTGCTTCCTGTGGACAAATGAACAATTCCAAATTACTTGCACCAGTTCACATTTCAAATTAACGTTTGTCCCTCATACTTGAATGACACAGGAGGACATAATGCTTGAAACAGCAGGAGAAACCAAATCAATTAGCCAGTGATCTAACATAAGAAGTGCTAGATTTGGCTCAACTGTTCACAATAGGTTCTGAAAATGAATGTAATCAAGCCCAACAACACTGCTGCTTATGAGGTACTATGAAAACGTCTAGAATAGTTTTGTAAAACAGTCATGGTCTAAATGATGATCCTGAGTCTTTACACAGATAAGGAGAAATGGAAAAAGTCTAGCACTCTGACAACACCAGTCCTTAAAAGCATAACAAATTCCTCTACAAAGCTATACTGTTATACGAATAGTGCAAGTTCTTTTTTTTAGGTTATGATTTGTTTAATCTTTTTTACAGCTTGCATATCAGTCCCTATTTAAAATGGAAGCAGATATATTTTAATTAAGCACTCCTTAAATTATGGGGCATGAAGACTGTCCTATAGTATATAAATTGGCCTTTTTTTCTTTCTGGTTTTGAATATTAAACAATGATAGGTTCACTTAGCTATTGTACGCAGCTGTCAAATTTTGCAATTTTTACAATAAAACATTTTTCAAAGTTGCAACTTTCTATTCACATTGAAATCCTCTCATTCCATCTGTCCAGTTGATTTTGTGGTTTTAGTAAGTCATTTCAACGTATGCTGGCTGCAAGCACTTTGCCTGATATCTAGACTACTATTCCCCCTTAAAATTTAATGCATGATTGCTGTAGACAAGTATCTGTATAGTATGAAGAGTACAAACAGCACAGAGAAATAACAACACATATATTTCAAGACAGTTAAAGAGATTATTTCCTTATCATGACAGTAAAATGGCTTCATGTGTTGTATATACATTATAATTCAGGAAGTTCAGAATGTCATTTTTGCCCTCTCCAAAGCATACATATTTTACATTGATTTCTGGTTCCCATGTCACAGCATACCTAATTTCAACACAGTGAAAAAAATCAATGCTATGCTTGTGAGATGTTATGATTTTCTGTGAACTGCCATATGATGAGTACTACACGTGTATGACTGAAGTCTTATCAGTCACCTACAGAGATAAGGGGTGCTTTGTATAAATCAAACATTATTCTTCAAAGTTCACCGTCCATAGATAATGATTTTTTTACCATTGTTTATATTGATCAGTTGGCCATTTCATTGTCTGACTACTACTTGTTTCCCAGATCCACAGCTCTTAAATGTTTGATATAACAAAGTTGTCCTGTTAAGTTGGTTCAGCCATGTAGTAACAGAATTTTGTTCTACTATGGAGATCAAAGGGAACACAAGGGCAGATACTTCAGGAATACTTCAGAAAGCCATGTCATGAAGTCTCAGATAACCAAGACTGTCTTTTCAGTTCCACTTCTGCAATTGCACTTCCTTCCAATCACCCATGTCTGTGAACAGCAAGTTGATATTACATTTAGACAGGAATGAGGAGGACATGAAAGATTACCTTGAAACTCTCACCATAAAGTCAATAGTGTAAGCCTTGAGCAAGGCCAGAGTTGAAGTGTTGGTGGTAGATTTATGCCTTCGTACAGCTGAAATAATAGTTTTCTGAGGTTGAGAGAAATTATGGAACTTCATTAAAGCTGCCATCATGGACAAATTTTGCAACGAAGACTGCACAACGAAGATGAATGATGCTGTGTGCCCAAGTGCACTGTCTGATTTAGAGTTCAAACCTTTTGTGGTACATTCCATGAAGATAAAATATTTAGTGCCACTATATTTTGGGCTCTATATTTTTGACAATATGTTTCATGCCTCATTTGCCACCAAAGTAATGAGATTTTAGTCAATGTTCAAAGACTGACTTCACATTTTTCATGGCAAAAACCCAAATGGGTTATTTTTCTACACTATTGTACTGCTAGTTCAATGAAGCCCTGAAGTATAAGTAGACCTTGAGGCAGCCAAAGTGTAAAACATTGACTTCACAACATAGAGAAGACAAGAAGCAAAACCACTGATTAATGATTGTAGCTGCCCATTGGTTCCTAGAATATAGTCTCCCATTTACATTTTTTTCCAAATAGTAAGGTACACTGATACAATAGTCATCTTTTCAGAAAGTAAACAACTTCTCACATACAGATATAGAAATATAGAACATAGACCTCACTTGTTCAGTGTTAAATAAGATTTCTGCCCCAACTCTAGCTTTGCTTTCCCTAAGACACCTGAGAGTACAATGGGTTTTTGAAAATATGTATTATGAAACAACCAACAAAGCATTACATGAAACATTGATGATAATTTCCCTCTGTTTTTTCATAGAATAAATTATAGCTCAAACCATTGTTTTACTGAGTATTGAAATCAATACCCATATGTTCTGTCAAAAGACAGAACAGCCTTTATTTTCAAAAACGGAAGATAGAGGGAATTTTCTGACACTTTTACAACACTTACCATGTAAACACTAGCATGGTCTTTTAGCATGTAGACAAATAGTCTTACCATGAAACTCTGAATATAAAGATAATAAGGAAGCAAACACAGAGGGGAAAAAAACTCCCGTACTTAAAAGCTCTGGAATGGCCTTTAATTTATCCGTCTTGGCTCGCAGTGGTTAAAAAGGAGTTTGCCCACACTCTAATCAACTGTTTAAATTGCTAGTTTTAAATCAGGTATTGAGTGAAATACTAACTGGAGTACAAACATTGAAGACCAGGGTAAAAAGCCCAGCCTGAACACCATTGTGCTGTAGTCAGGCTTGCCATTACTAAACAATCTAACTTAAAGCTATGCTTTAGCCACTTTGTGCTGTACACAGCCAGAAAAGAACTACAGATACAAAAGATTTATGACATGTTTTTAAAATATAGAAAAATATGTTAAAATAATAAAAATTGATTGCATGAGTTGTCTTTTGTATATTATGGACCACAAAATGATATTAGAAAAAAGTAAATGCCTGGTTTCAAAAGGAAGGTGTGACCACTGTGGAAGGCTGTCTCTGACACTTTAAGAAATGGCTACCAATCACCAATCAGTGTTAAGAAAGGCTAAATACTGCAAGTTCAAATAGATTAGCAGTCACCAACTGTAAAGAAGAGTGTATTTAAATTTAAGCAAAGTTTTAATGGGAGTTCCAATCTTTCTGCTTCCCCAAACCACATTTCAATGGCTAAACCTCAGGCATAGACATTCAATGATATTACACGACATTACTATAATAGACCTTTTTGAAGTATGCAACACACAATATCTCAGCACGATTTTTAGTTGGAGAAACACAAAACCATATGAAAAAATCTAAGAAACTTTTGATGCTGTCTGTGTCAGAGTGGGCAAGCAACTGAATTGTTCTCCTCATCTGCAAGGGCTTTTGAGAGGGGATACCTTCCTGAGTCTGCCATTTGCAATACAATTTCACCCCATTCCAGAACCGGGTATGATAAACCCTCTGTATTAGAGGGCGCAGAGAGTAAAATCCTAACTTAATTTGAGGACACATCAGGATAACATTGATTTTGGAGGCTAAGATCTTATTCCAGAGCACCTACCTTTTGCATAGCTGTGCAGGAAAAAAAAGGCATCGCTTTCTCATGACTATTCAGAACTTAAGGGTGCTTATGTGAACTCCAGGACAAAACAAGAGGGAAAACTAGAATTAGCAACCAAATTAGAACCTGAGCTATAGCTGAATGTTGCAGAATTATATTTGTAGCGTGACCTGTTCCGAGGTCTCTCTCCTTCCAATCATCCACCCTTCCCACATTCCCCCAACAGCAGCAGTGCACCGTGAGATGTATATAGGAATGGGATCTTAGAGTGGCTGATGATAACACAGAATAAGACTATGGAGCTGTCTAGCCTCTCCCAGCCATTTTTGGCATAATTCATGCCCATCTGTTCCCTTTCATGCTGCAGTCCAGAGGGAAGCAGATGGGACCTACTCTGCAGTCTTCTTCTGAAACTCATATTCATTATAACCTAATTTTTAAAATGACAGTCTTGCTGTCAGCAATGCTGCTCAACCAATTTTTTTCCCCTCTACAGAAGCAAAAATAACCTTTACAATAATAGGCTTTGCCCATAAAGTTCATAATGTTAAAGAGATACTAACAAGTGAACCATCTCCTCATCCCTGGAAGCAATCTTGTTTCCATTCCAAGCCTTGGACTGGATCTGGGCATGACTCCCTAACATGTGGTGTGGCTGATGCTCCTCTGATATTTGTCAGCAAAGGCAGAGGAGTGAATGTTTTTTCTACTGTGTCAGAAACTGCTGCTGCTTGTTTCACTCGTTGCCAGACTGCTAGCTCTTTTTCTTCCCGATGTTCTGCTCTGAGAGCAACACTGTCTCAAACACTTTGCTATTTCATGATGACTTATTTTTAATAAGTCTTTAATAAGTTTTGCTTTTCCAACGTCATTAAAAGACTATACAGAAAAATCACTGGATGGAGAAACAGTTATGGTTTCTGCTGCCATTCTCTTGTGTTTCTGAGTATAGGCCTATTCTTTAAATGAATTCCATTCTATTTAATGGTAGCTTTCTGCATGGACTCAGTGCCTAATTCTCCCCCTCCTCTTTGTACCTGACTTGAGCATACAGTGATGCTCTCCTGGCATTTTAATTAGCATTTAATTTATTTTTCAGATGGTTTCTTCTTTTTTTGAGGATAGAGAGAAGGTAATGTCATCAGCCATTTGTTTCCTCCTGTGGTTTTACTCAAGGAAATAATTAATTTATTATTAAAACTTTTGCAAACAGAATAACAAAATACACAAATCTGATGACTGCCACTATTTATTGGAACATACCTGAACATAAGTATCTATGAAATTTTTTACTTCTAGTATTTTCTTCTTATAAGCTGTGGGAATGTGCTGATTCAGGCATAAGCAATTGCCCATTAGAATGGACTTGATGTTTCTGTGCCAGATCAGTTCAGGTTCTATCCTTCTCCAATGGCACATACATCTCAAGGAGCAAACACCACTTCTCATTGATCATTCCTATCCAGGTCAACATTAAATAAGTGAAAGTAAATCACGGTCAAAGAGACACAAGACAGGCAAGGGTTCGCCCTTCTCCTGTTACCTTGAGGGTGGAGCAGGCAATGTGTGGTGGTGAATGAATAGAATTTTACCTCTATGTTCATCCCTCTGTCTGACAGGGGAACTGTAGAATATGAGAAATCTGCACAAATAGATAACAATGATAAACATTAAGAAATCCAGGAAGACAAACAACTGCTGCTCATTAGCAAAGCTTCTATGACTTCCCTATGCAATGCCTCAATCTGACCTACAGAGATGAGGTATTTTTCACAAGTTGCATCTTAAGCAACAGTCCTGCTGATTAATTCCTTTGTGTTGTCCTGACATATTTTTCCTAGCTAGATATTTTTTAAGAGGGCAGAAAAAGAAAAATATTTAACCAGTCCAGACTGACACAATCACAGAATCCTGCCCTTCTTCTCTTCGCAATGGAATACATGAGAAGTTTACAAATAATAGGTCTTTCTCTCTGCATTTTTTTCCTAGGAATTTGACCTCAGGTTCAGAACATGTCTTTATGCCTTCTGGTAACCTTGAAGAGTATCTAGGAGTATGCAGAATCTTAAACATTTCTCATTCCCTCAAGTAAACTGGAAAACGTTACAGTCTGTTCCATATACATGAGTTACTGCCGTCTAGTGCTGATGAATCAGGCATACCACATACCCGCTCTTGCCAAAAGGCAGGAGTGGTTATCACTTCCTTTTCGCACTGCTTAAGTAAATTATTTATTACAAGTTCAATTGAATTTTAAAATACAAAAATATATTGGTTGCCTTAACTTTAGATTGTAATTTAATTGGGTTTTTTTCCCTAAATGTTTAAGGTATTTAAAATGTAAGAAATCGAAAAGAACACTGAAGCAGTATTTAAAAATAAAACAGTGATACAGCATGCGATTTGTTGCTGGAGTGGAAAGATCCTAATTTACCACATATGATCATGCACCACATGCAATTAGAGCATAGCTTATACATATACATATTTTGTTTTATATGGTATATTTAGCTTTTCAAACAAACGAGAAAAGAGTGTTCAGAGCTCATGTAGAATTCTCCTGCCCAACTGCGCTATCAATTCTCTCATCCTCTCCCTTTCACTTCAGGGTTATAAATCTTTGTTTCTCTTTGAAGAAGCTGCATTAATATTTAATTGGAAAACTTCATAAAACGTTAGAAAAACATTACACCAAACACAAAGTAATGCCCAAGAGAGTAAACAGCAGGATTTGTGTTATGTAGTTTAGTTGTGCATTTGCATTTCATTCTAATATCACTGACCTACTAAAAAAAACTGTTCTCATTCTTGCTGTGTACGGGAAATGTGTCTTTGTCTAAGGAAATTAAACCCATGAAAAAGCCCCATCTAACTTGCCATTTACCTTGACCGTTTTGGGATGTATGCTTAAAAGGTATGGACTTGTTTTCAAGGCATTAGAGAAATGCATAATTAAGTAAGTAGCTCTTAGCAATTTAAGGTACATTTCTTTGTGCACAACTTTTCCTTTTCATTTAATATCACTTATTGTATGATGCCAGATGCACCATAACTCTGATATTAAAAGGCATTCAAGTACTGAAGGTCAAACCCTAGAAGAATCTGAAATTATAAAAAATTGATAGATTTTGACACAGAAGTATCACTGAAAAGAACAAATAATTCAAAAGATTCATCTGGAGATGAGCAAATTTAAGGGCTATTCTTATGTAGCATCTAATGTATTTAATTCATTATTCTGAAATATTTATGTTACATAGGTTAAGAGTGAGAGGGAATATGTTGCACTTAAGATACTCTGGCTATGAGAACGATGACTCTCCATTTCTGGATCCTCACTGTGGAGAAATATATAATGAGATGCCCCTACCATCTACCCCTCAACTGCACACCCACAGTGAAGCTGAAAAATGCATTTCATATCAGTATCTTTTCAGCTCTAGTACTTCTTATTAACCTTATTTATCTGTTAGCTGTCTGTAAGGATTCAGGTTCTGAAACAGCATGTGTATGATGAACTAATTAAAGCCTATGGAATGTAGTATTCTAAGGTCCTATATTCTAGTATTGGGTGTCTTTTCACAGACAAATGACATCATTTTAATATAAACTATTAATGCATTAAGTCATTGATAAACCCTGTATTCAGACTTTTGTTTTAATTTAATGTATTTTTAATGTTGAGCAATACATTTTAAAATAATTATGCTAAAAACCTGCTTACATATCCAACTGCTTGATTTTAATACCCACATTAATGATTTCATAAAATACTGCATTAAAAATCAAAACACAAACATTTGTACACAGAATGCACTTCTCAATGAAAATTTAGAACCGCATGTCAAAATGGTGACAGTCTGTGTAACAACAAACTTGAGTCAATCTTTAAACCCAAGCAAGCCCTTTCTCAGCCGAGACCGTTTTCTCTTGATTTTACAATCACTCAGATGTGACTCCAGAATGCATATCTGCATCTGTGTAGTTCGAGCTTTTTCAAACACAGAACTTCCACTGGTGTCTCAAGTGAGACACTGCTCCATATCCTTCAAAGTCCCAAATGAGTACTTGTTCCAGTTTTGAAAGTCCAAGCTGTATCTTTCCTTCTAAAAGAACTCTGTATTTGGGACAAGTACAGAATATATAATGGATATGCTGTACAGATCCATTTTGGATTAGAAGGAAGATTTTATCTTTTATCTTAACGTTTCTAATTCTCTGTAGAATAACAGAATGCGACATTTCACTTTGGCATGTACAAGTTACTCTCTCAGACCACAGCAGAGTTAGAGAACAAATTCAGCCCCTGCAATTCCCTTTCTCCAGGTTTTCTGCAATACTGTCCAATATAAATTGCCTTGTAAAATCTTTTTTGGTCATCTTTTGTTTTAGAGTGCATTCCGTTCTTGTACTGAGGAAAGCCTTTAGATTTACTGAACAGCAGCCAGTATTTTGAAACTCAGTAACAAGAGATGTACTTTACTATGAACTGAAATCAAGTATCTAAAATCCTCCTGAAAATCAGGCATTCCTTCAAGTTAGAACACCATGATACAGGCATTAAAAAATATAATCACTACATTTTAAAGACTATGGCTGCATTCTTTCTTGGATTTTTAATTTCTCCAACTGTAATACAGAGGTTAGCAAAATGTCTTTGAATTAAAGGTACATTGAAAGAAAAAAAGCTCCATAAATTCAAAGGGTAGGCAAAACATTATTATTTTATAAGACTATAATTTCTTGCTGAGTCTTTATTTTTTTTCCCCTTTCTGCTTTATTGTGGTTTCTCTTTCCAATAGCTGGTTTTCCTATTCTTTTATTCATTTTTCTATTTTCCTCCCTTTGCGGCCACCAAAGATGATGTGAAACAGTGTGACATTGCAAACTAAATGTAACTTGTATGATGGAGGAAAAAGGTTTTCTGTGTTTAAAAAGCAGCGACTGATAGAAGATTGTCAGAAAGCAGAAAAATTCTGCTTTGTCCAGTTAGTTTTTGAACTGCTCTAAATTTTGCTCCTTTGTTATGTAAGTTACATTAATGTACAAGTCACTTCTGAATTTGGCCTGTCATTTTTGTCCATGAGCTTCATTTAAAGGTTCAAATAAATCAGATGGTGAACCTGTCATCCTCCTACCATTTCAAAGCTTTTTATGCTGTAATTCATGCTGCCTCACTGGCATGCTCCAGAATTTTATGCCTGCTGTTACTACGATTCTATGCTGTAACTCATTATTAGCAGACTTCCCCGATAGAGAATTTTTTTCAAATATTAGCATCTAGTACAGTATGCTCATCAGACCAAAGATCTCTGACCACAATATTCATGTGCCCAGAGAATTCCATTGCTTCATGGTGAAAGAGCAGGAAGGATTCAGGTCTGCTGCAAATACGTCTCTACACAGTAACATTACTTACAAAGAGGACAGCTCTTCAGTCAGATCTTCCTAAGGTTCAGTGCATGTCCTAATTTGTAATATTTCTAGAGTACCACCATACATATTTTTCTCCTCTGTCACTTCTTATCATACTTGGAAGTCAGAGAGGCTCGGTGTCTAAAATTTCTTTCCTTTTAAAAAAATTTTTCTTATCATGTTTCACACTTTTTTGCAGCAGCAATCTGCAATGAAGGTGTCTGCCTGCTCATCTATTTCCACGCCGCAGACAATTACATTTTTGCACTATAAAGGGTATGACCTATTTTAAAAATCTGCTCCCACTGTCTTCAATTTGCTTGCATATCTCAATTATGATCCTTGAATATTTATACCAGTGTGCAAATATTAATGAATTGATACAGTAACCATATATAAAACCTCATTACTGACTGAACAGATAAAAGACAGGTTTTACATTTTCCTTTAAAATAATTCTACTGTCATTCTTTTGGTCCACCCTGTCTACTGAGGTTCTTGCCATACGCTCAGTCAGATTCTTAGGGAAACAGACTTCTTCATAAATGAAACGAGTAGAAATACAGGTATGTGTACAACAAACACCAACCTGCCATCTCACTCACCTTTGTCATTTACTACACACCATGAGTAATGCCAACAGCTATTAATCAACAAATTGAGTCAAAGTTCACTGAAATCAACAGAAATCTTGGATCTGACCCTGAATGCGGGGGACTTTATGTAAGGAAAAGTTCTATCCATACACACATGGGTACAAGTATGTAAAGTAAAGTAAAGATGGTATGATTATACTGAGAGGCAAAAAATACCTATGGTCAGACTTAAATTTACTTGCTTGTGAGCATGCTCTTCCAAAGCCTTAATGTTTTGAGCAGATTATTTGTCTGTAAAATTTTAAAAATAACAGGAAAAAGAAATTCCACCACATGGACAGCAACAAACTGCTTTGTCCCACCCAAAATACACACATGCAAAAGACAGGTACGCTTCAGGCATAATTCTTATCTAGACATAATCCAGTAACCAAGTTTAAATTTCTTTCCCAGATAATTTTTCTTTAATTAGTCAAAAAGTTGTATAGAGTTTTAATAGAAAACAAGCACCTTATTCTGTGATGGCTGCATCATATTTGTGAATAATGGAGTGAAGCTAAGCAGTTAAATTGTTATGTTTCTTTTTCAATTGAGATTTCTCATAGCTCAATTGTGCCAAAAATGTTTCAGTAGTGATCTAGTTAACTTGCATGGTGTTCTAGGTGTTTTTCATGACTGATAACAGATGCCAAAAAGGACAGAGCTAGGGGTTCTATGAGAAATTAGAACTCTCTTGACTTTGTGCCTTTAAAATGGGGTTTAACAATGTTTTCAGGATTTAGTTTGTGCAAGTTCATTTTATGTTTTCATCCAAGTTTCATTTTATTTAATCGTTCATTTATTTCCCTTGTCATTTTTACTGTATTTTTCAAGCCAACTGTCTCATTAAGATAGCTTTTGGCCACCAACTTGCTGAAACCCCTGCTGAGAATGCAATGTTTCTCAAATAGTATATCATTTTATACACTGTAACTGAAAGATTAGCATAATCTTATCTTTCTCGTATTCATAGAATCATAGAATAGTTTGGGTTGGAAGGGACCTTTAAAGGTTGTCTAGTCTTCAACCAGATCAGGTTGCTCAGAGTCCCGTCCAACCTGACCTTGAATGTTTCCAGGGATGGGGCATCTACCACCTCTCTGGGCAACCTGTGCCAGTGTTTCACCACGCTCATTGTGAAAAACTTAATCCTTGTATCTACTCTAAATCTCCCCTCCTTTAGTTTAAAACCATTACCTCTTGTCCTGTGACAACAGGCCCTGCTAAAAAGTTTGTTCCCATCTTTCTTATAAGCCCCCTTTAGGTACTGAAAGGCTGCAATAAGATCTCCCTGGAGCCTTCTCTTCTCCAGGCTGAACAACCCCAACTCTCTCAGCCTGTCTTCACAGGAGATGTGCTCCAGCCCTCTGATCATTTTTGTGGCCTCCTCTGGACTCCCTCCAACAGGTCCATGTCTTTCCTGTGCTGGGGGCCCCAGAGCTGGATGCAGTACTCCAGGTGGGTCTCACCAGAGCAGAGTAGAGGGGCAGAATCCCCTCCCTCAACCTGCTGGCCACGCTGCTTTTGATGCAGCCCAGGATACAGTTGGCCTTCTAGGCTGTGAGCACACATTGCTGGTTCATGTGCAGCTTTTCATCCACCTGTGCCCCCAAGTCCTTCTCGGCAGGGCTGCTGTCAATCCTTTCATCCTCCAGCCTGTATTGATACTGGGGGTTGCCCCGACCCATGTGCAGGACCTTGCACCTGTCCTTGTTGAACCTCATGAGATTCACATGAGCCCACTTCTCGAGCTTGACTGGGTCTCTGAAGGTATTTCATTATGACCCTTGCTATCACTGACTTCATTGGAGCTATGCCATCACAGTATGTGCAAGATGTTATTTATGAATTAGATCTCCCTTCTTATACACTAATATTTTAAGGCCTTCTCCCTTCCATGATCTGCTGATGCTGTGGGGCAGCAGAGTCTTTTTCTTACACCTGAGAGAATATGAAGTTGAGGACATGATGCTTTCCTTTGTGATCATTACAGCATCCAATCTAGAACCCAGGCAGCATGCTGGTCTCCAAAGCTCATGTGTTATAGCCAGAACCCTGAGATGCACAGGGGAACACTGCAATCGTTGTTGACACCAACACAACGTGATACCTAGAACACCTTGACCAGAAGAAAAGAATTCCAAAATAACAGTTGAGGATGTTTTGCCTCATCCTTGTTTACTCTGAGGGGATTAGGGAGATTATTATATCTTTTTAAAAGGACATAGCGTACAAGATTGTAGTTTTAGACATGAAAAGATTGATGACAAAATCTTCCAAGAAAAGGCATTTTTGCTCAGCGATGCTTTTTTTGCTGGCATGAAGGTATAAATAGAAATCACTCCTAAATAAGATGGTGTTCTCTAAAGTGCCAAAATGAAATTGTACATTATTTTGTTTTGGAAACAATGAAAAATAATAGTATTTTTATTGAGAATATGCTCCTGGGAATATCTGGTGGCTGTTAGCTGAAATTAAAAAAAATCTCACTAGTTTCATCACTTTTCACAAACCCACTAGCATTATTGAACCAACCAGACAGTTGACTGAGATCTTCCTGACAAGCATAATTCTAGTACTTTGCCATTCTACTTGTCAGAAATCAACATGCATGCTCAAAGAATCAGCATTTTGAGATGAAAAAACTGTTCTCCTGGAAAATCTCCAACCGGTACTACTTATAACTGTTTTAAGAGCAGAACATGATTTCCCTGTACAGCTGTCAGAAGAACAGTTTTTACTATAATGGTTCAATAAGCAATTGTCTTTTTCCAAGAGCCCAGCTGACAAAAAAAGTGGATTTGAATTCATGTTTTGTGTGAGAAACCATACTGCACACACTTGATAGAAATTTTTTAAATGCTGATCAAATGTTACCCTAAACTAGTATATTATATTGAAATTTCAGATTCATAAAAAAGAGCTTAGGTTACTGAGTTCCTCTCTGAAAATCACAGTTCTGCCTGAAAGTGAGAATGTTTGGTTTGGTTAGGTCAGTTGGATATTCCAGATCATATCCATAATAAGAATAAACTGACTAAGATGCACAGTGTACTAAGATATTTTATTTTAAAAAGACCTTTCTTATCTTAGAATTCCCGCTGAATACACTAAACTTCAGAGAAATTTGGGAAAGCTCTGGAGAAAAAGAATCTCTGTGCACTTACCTGAAATTACAAGTACCGTTGCAGCATTACTATGAATAAATTCTCACAGTTAGAAGCAATTTTAGTTTTACAAGCATGAAACAATTCTATGCAAATACCTCACCCAAGATAGCAAATTATAGCCAAGACACTACTTAACATCATATCAAGTAACTATCTGTCTGAATTGCAACTAATGGGAATTACAATTCAGTATATATTTATGTCTTTTACTATCAAAGTCTTTATTAACTTATTCAAAAGATTAAAAAGCCTATTCTCTTCACCATTTCCATGATACATATTTACTGTTCAGTAACTCTTAATATAATTTCCCAAACATTTACAACATGAAGATACAAACAAATTCAGAACAAAACAATTTACATTTGGGAAATGAAGTATTACTGCAACACCACATAGCTTTTATCATTTCTAGACTTATTAAAACTATTACTGTAACACACATCAGGGATTTGGTTTTGCATCTTTTTGGAGAAATGGGATGTCCATCATTTTAGCTGCTTAAGTGACGCTTACGAGACTCTGAAACTTCAGAAAATGGGAAAACCTGACTATTATAGATTGGAAGCACAGTGCAGAAAAACCTGGTTCCAGCATCAGTCCACATCACAGAGCTGAGCTGGTGCTAATAAGTGCAAGTGGTTGTCAGCTGGGCCTAACAGGGCTATGAAAGCATCGCTATACCATGCTCTAAAGCACTTTGGATCCCGTGAGCGTGTATTAATTCAGCTAGATCACTTGTTCAGACCAAGCTAGCTGCATGAAACCTGTAGCCATCATGCCCCTCCCTTAGAACCCAGACTGCTGGTAAGCACATTGTGAAGAAATTCAAAGGGTTTCTGCACTGTTAGTATAGAAATGGCTAGGCATTTTGGCTCCAGTTCAGCACCAGCATTTGAAGTGCATCTGAAAAGGAAAGAAGTTAAGGACTGTATGACAGAGCAGTACCATAGAGTGAAGGGTAAGTAAAAGAGGAGAGAGAACGAAGGGGAAAATAGAAATGAAATGGTTAGTGCTACTAGCCTAAAGATGATATGGGGGCTGTTGTAAGATCACAGGTCTCCATCCTGTCAGTATGAATCATTTACTCAGATCCATATGTTATACCAAATAAAAATTGAGTTGAATTACAGAATACTCATTCCATTTTGAGAGTCTGAATAGTTTTCAAGACACTCAAGCCTTGCTTTTCTGGTTTATGAGATCACCAAATCCCTTTACTGGCATTATAGACTCATAGCTCACAGCTGTCTGCTATTTATTCTGTGTATAATCTCCCTATTTTCAGGAAGTTATAAAGTGTGTATGAAAGGTTCCCTAAGGGACAAAACTCAGTATAAAAAAAACCTCAAGCCTTGAGTGATTTATTTCACAAAATGATTTTATAAAATAAGAAAACCACTGCTGCTAGTCTTGGTCTTGTTTAAACTGTAACAGAGCCAAAGCATGAATAGTTAATAGCACTTCTCTAAACATTTGGGTTCCTGGAAATTGAACAAAAATAAATACCCACACACATATATGGCCACCCCAAAAGGATCCAAAAGTCCTTTAAGAAATTAATGGTCCCAATTTCTCAGTGAGAAATATATACTTAATGCAAACACATGCTTACAACCTTTTAGGAATCATGACATAAATAAAATCATTATTTCTAATGGGAATCTGTTTAGTCTGTATTAATAAATAACTAATTACTTTTCTTTTTAAAAACGTTCTTTACAACTCACATAATGCAAAGCAAACGATAACTTGTTTGCCCTTTATTTTCCTTGCTTTAGCAATTTCTTCGCAGAAGGTAATGGAATAAATAAATTGAGAATTATTACTCCACACACATCAGTATGAACCAGGGCCATCTTAACCACATGTAACCAGCATGCACGTGAAGAGCACTTTCTTCACTTGCACAGATCAATCTCAGACATACAATGTGCCGGACATTAGACGTACCGCACACGGACAATTTCCCCTCTGAGCAGGCCTGTACCTCAGGAGTGCACTGAATCACAGGGGTTCATGGGAAGAGTAACTGCAACTTTCTTATGAACGTAACCAAACAACAGGGCTTCTAGAAATAACAGCAGGTAAGAACCATCCCAATTCATCTGTAAATCAACTTTCCTCCTTTGTGCTTGAATCCAAACCAACAAACTAGCCTAACTGCTAAGTATATTGAGAAGAAAATGAAAAGAGCAAGACATTTAGTCTTTAAAGGCAAGAGCTAAAAGTCTGTAAATTATAGACCTAGAGGGACAGATAGAATCTGATTCTGCATGAATAGACCTAGTTTATTTCAGCAGCCTTGCCTTCTTTAATGGGAATCCTCTTTGTGTAAATAAGATTGCTTGCATTAGGCTGACTTTTCAAAGGAGCCTAAATAACGCAGGGACACAAAACCTACTGGGTAAGATTCACATATAAATTAATGTTTCTTTCTCCTGCAAGGACAGTCTGTAGTCTTTTAGTGTAAATAAGAATAAAATCCTCAAGCTTTCAGTGGGAGAAAGAGTAACTCAGTTAGGTTCCTTTGAAAATCCAAACCAGAATTCTCAAGAGGGGAACAGAGCATAAACAATAACATGTTTCTTTATCAGAGCTCTTTCATCCATCAAACACTTGGAATCCTATACCATGCAAAAGTACCAAATAAGGGTGTTTGCACTTTAGGACTAGAATAATGCAGGCACATTTTGTATAGACAACCAGAAATCCCATTAATGTCAACTTTTTAACAGTAATGTATGTATCTATGTTTCATGCTTAGGTAAATGTGCTCAGTTCACATGGTTATTACGGATCTCCACTATGCATCTAAATAATTACACATGGCGAGTTGCAACTTGAGGCTTATACTTGCAGTATACTCAGCAAAGATACATTTATTCTACATTTCTTTTTTAATTCATTTTAAAGTATAGATTGATAGAGTAGCTGACCTAGTAAGAAACATTTTAGATAGTGAAACATAAAGGTTTTTTAAAGTATTCTTAATTTCTTTTTTTTTAAAACAAAGTAGCTCTGAAAATCCATTAACTTCCTTTTTTTTTTTTTTCCATGCAGTATAATAATTATAGCTATGACTCATACAAATCAACCTTTCAGATATCTTGTCATAAAATAAAGGTCAAGTCACAGAAAATCTTAAAAGAATTTCTTAAAGAATATAAATGGATAACATTGTAACTTTTATTAGTTTTAGCTTTTAAAACACTTAAAACTTATTATTAAACTTGATTTCTGATGACTGCTTTTGAAACTACAACCTTAAACTAGCTATACCATGTGGCTAATGCTATACACGAAAAATCTTTATGACACACTAAAATGTTTATGGCACTGCTGTAATTTCATCAGTGGTTATCAATCAACAGTGTAAGAAAAGGTCTGCAGTTTTATATACCATCCTTTTATAACCAACTTCCTATTTAGAATTACTCCAATCTTATTTAAAATGAAAGAGAATACAGAAAGAAGTGTCATACAATCCAACTTTAATAATCTGTTCATCATCAATTAGCATTGAGAATAAATTACTCTCGTAACCAAGAAATTATAGACAACCATAGAAAACTGCACAGACTGTGGCACTAGAAATTTTTATTATATAATTATGTAGAAATATTGTATTTAATTAGCCTCAATTTAGATGATTGTTGCCACAGTTCAAATGAAAAAAGGCAAAGGGATGTTGCTAAGTCCATCTGCTACCACAGCTTTTTACGTCTGCCAGGTTTTGCTTCATATTTATGTTCAAAAGGTAAAAGCAACACAGAACTAAAACAACTCTTCGATTGTCAGTTTAACTGAACAGAAGAGAAAATGAGTGGCATAGCATAAGTGGAGCTCTTGGGTTAACTAGTAAATAAAACCAAATAATTTTTCTAAAAATTAATCAATGCATGAGGTTTGACACAAAGGTCCTTTTACAGGCAATAAATGTGTCACCGCCACCTCTATATTCCCATCAGGTTACTGTGACAATAGAATTTTATTACCTTTCTTTTAGGGAGTATAATTTAAATGAGAGTGCCTGCAACCAAATTAACCCTTACTTATCTTCTGTAATTTCCTCATAGATTTTTAACACACACATAAACATACATCAAAGTGCCAAGCAAAATTTTGAGTCGGGTACTTGAAAACATAATTCAAGTAAACTGATTGTATCTTTGCAAGTGTCTCTTCATAAAAGACATTTAGCAAAAGAAAGGCATGGAGATAGCAAACTCAGAGGCGGATGAATGGCGCAATTTCCCCTCCTTCATTGCCAAAGGACTCACTTTTTCAGTTTAGATGAAGATGATTTCAACTTCAATGCCTTATGAAGGCTGGACTCGATATCTTAAGGGTCTTTTCCAACCTAAATGATTCTATGATTCTAAGGCTTCAGCCCTGAAACTGCACAGTTAAATTTGGAGGGTTGAAAGGGATGTGGGAGTGGATACCGATATCTGGTTCAAGAATCATATACACATTTTTAGGTGTTCTTGATGAGACAGTTTTTTGCAGCTCACAGATATCGTCATCCACAAAGTCCTGGGAGAGGGTAAGGAGCTCAGAATCACAGAGTCTTTTTCAAGAGGAAGAGATAAAACCAATGTCCCAGGAGAACCCTGACTGGAGGATTACATTTGTGCTCCTTACACAGAGACTGACTACATAATGAAGTTTCATGTTTGGTACCCATTGGATACACAGTGCAGTTCGAATTTGCTCAGTTATGCAATATATCTGGCTTTATTATAACAACTCCTAAAATTGTTGATGCCAGCCAGTGATGTGTTAAAATAAGCATGTAAAAATAGTGCATGCAACACATTCAGAGCGTGTGAGAATTCACTGAAAACAGACCCTATACACCCTACAGCAGAAGAGCGTAAGGACAACCAGTTACCTCCCTGAAGCATGCGGCACAGCCTGCATTCTTGTTGCACTCTTCTTCATGAGCGTAGCTGATGTTCTACTACTGAAGTAAAATTTGTCATCTCAATTATGTTTCATTGCTTTTCACAGATGCTCTGCTACTTATGCTACTGAATAAGGTACTGTTGTACCTTTTAAAAGGCCATCACGTATGTTGAGCACTGAAGCCCAGGTTATATGCAATAATTTACCACTTGGTATTTCATGCAAAATCCACGTTCCTAATAGGTGCAAAGACCACATTTATTCAAAGTGGATTTCCTCAAAGATCTACCCTGTTTTACAAATCAATTGTAAGTGTCATCTCTACCTTTTTTATTTCATTTTACAAGTTAGTTCAGAGAATGACAGTTTAAAGACTATGTAAATTAAGCCTATACATATTTTCTAACTCAGAATAATTTCTAATGAATTATATAACCAGTGCTGTTGTAGCAATATAAAAAGTGAAAGAAATTAAAACATTATTAATGCGATGATTACTATTGCACAAGTATGCTTTAGTAAGACTAATACTGGAGGGCATGTTAATTCTTTGTCTGGTGAAAAGTAATGCAAGCAACATTTATGAGAAGGGATCTAAGTTTCAGTAATTTGCAGCACTGCAACTCTCCCATTTTTTCATAAATCTGCTCAGTGTAACTCAAGAGGGTTCACAGTGTCCTTTCAGAAACATCATTTCTTCTGGTTTAAATCATTCAGAGGCTAGCAGTCAGAAGAAATACATGGCAACAGAGAAGATTTCTTGTCTCATGGGAGTCAGAGTCTGAAGCTGGAATCTTCAGCACACATTTCTCTCTGAAATGTCTTGTTAAGCAATTACATAAGCAGTGCCATTGTTGTTGCCTCATTAACAATTTATTGTTGAATTCCCAGAATTAAAAAGATTCATTTGTCAAAATACTACACAGTCAGAAGGATTAAAGGTTCCTCAGTCAGCAGGAAGTTTAAAAAAAGACTGTTTTACTCAGGGATACGAGCCATATATTTATTTTCAGCACCTTAGTCTTTCAAAAGTAGGTCTCATTCTTTAGGGTTGCTTAAGCATCGAGTTGAAACTTGCTTTCAAACCAGAAGCAGTATATAACCTCTTTTCTGAGGCAACACTAGGTATTTGGGGTTGGATTCATTAGTGCAGTTGCTAAAAAGATAGCAATGGCATCAGTGGGATCTTCTTCTGCCTGATCCGATTTAATGCATACTTTCATAGAATCATAGAATTATTTAGGTCCAAAAAGACTCTTAAG
This sequence comes from Phoenicopterus ruber ruber, assembly GCA_009819775.1. Classification (NCBI taxonomy): domain Eukaryota; kingdom Metazoa; phylum Chordata; class Aves; order Phoenicopteriformes; family Phoenicopteridae; genus Phoenicopterus; species Phoenicopterus ruber. Next base: position 14,845,768 of record CM020227.1, read on the forward strand.
ATCATCGAGTCCAACCATAAACCTAACACTGCCAACTCCACCATGAAACCATGTCCCTGTGCACCACATCTGCACGCCTTTTAAATGCCTCCAGGGATGGTGACTCCACCGCTTCCCTGGGCAGCCTGTTCCAATGCTTGATAACCCTTGCGGTGAAGAAATTTTTCCTAATAATTCAATCAAAACCTCCCCTGGCACAAATCTGTGAATTGAAGGAGCTTGTGATGTCTTCAAACATTTAGCTCAGTCTTTTAAAATTCAACGCAAACAAATACAATGATATCTTTGATAATACCAGACATCTTCAATAAAAACTTCCTCCAATGATCTTTGAATTAATTTAAAATGGGGGCCAGTCACCTCTGACTGCAAGGTGCATTTCAGTTCATTCTATTGCATCCCACTCTGATGCCCTGTCATCAGAAATTACAATATTGTCAGCTTTTCAGCCAAAAGTATGAATTGATTATGCAATTTTTCCTATTTTCCTACACTGTTTTTCAGTACTGTAGTATTTAACAAACTTTGTTCATTAATATGAATATTCCTTCCTTAATATGAATAGCCCTTCCATACCAACATTTGAGGACATATATATGCGGAAAAGCTTCAAGGAATTAAGAAAACAATAACATATGGGTAATAAACCCCCAGAAGAAAGAGTCTCTTTGTCAGTTGTTCTCCAGGAAGACAAAATCAGCCAAAGTGATAGACTAAGACAGCTCACAGAGTAAATAAGGTTGACTTTCTGGTTTTGTGAACTTCTGACCAATGAAAATATAGGAATTGTTACAAGTAAGCCATAGGAAATATATTTGTAACTATGTTGAAAAATAATTATTACAGATAGTCGCTGGTAAAAGAAAAGGGGAAAAATATTTCCTTTAAACTAGAAATAGATATATAGCTATAGGTCAATACTCAGGTATTGGGACAAATCAGTGTGCCAATAGTTGACTTTATAAGCAATTCTGAAAATTTATTTTCTAAATTAAGCCATTTATTGGTTAAATTTGTGATTTTTTTTTTTACACACTTTATTGGTATTTTGAAGATATATACAGATTACAAAATTTATTTGAAATGCAAGTGTATTGAATCTTGATTTACAAAGTAATAAAACTTTGTAAAATAATAATACTTCCATCTAAGAAGATTTTTGAAATATATTTCAGTTTCAGTAAACTCAGAAGAGACAGAAGATCTCTATAATAAGATAAAATATTGATTAGATTGATTTCCTTTTTGGTAATAGAGTGCTTTTAAGTCACAGTGGGATATCAAGACCTGTGTGGCAAAATGTGACATGAACAATCTTAAAGCCGTATGAAAAATTTCAAAACTCTGAAAACTCATAACTAAAATCATATAACTAAATATACATATGCATGAGTAGTGTAGAACAAATAGCCAATGTAAAAAAACCCCAACAGTCGATACCAAATTTTTTCTCATCTTTTCACATTTTCTCCCAGTATTTTAATTTTCTTTCTTTAAAAGGCAACCAGGTTACATTACATGCCAGCTGAAAGAGATGGGATTACTCAGCCTGGAGAAGAGAAGGCTCAGGTGTAAAAAAATCTTACCAACATGTAAAAATATCCAATAGGCGGGTGGGATGGAGCCAGACTATTCTCGGTGATACCCAGTGACAGGAAAACAGGCAGTAGACACAAACTAAAATGTACGAAATTCCACCTAAACATGAGGAAAAACTTTTTTACTACGAGGATGGTCAAACCCTGGAATAGGTTTCCCAGAGTGGTTTTGGAGTCTCTGTCTTTAAAGATATTAAAAATGCAACTGCACACAGCCTTGAACAACATGCTGACCCTGCTTTGAGCACAGGGAGGTTGGACTAGACAACCTCCAAAGCTCCCTTCCAACCTGAACTATTCTGTGATTTTTACTTCAACCGCATTTTCACCTTCCATGAAACAGAAGTATTCTTTGCTTACCATAGAATACACATGAGAAGAAACAGACTCACCCATATCTCTCCAATGCATTCAACTAGTCCAGGGAAACACGTAACCCAATAGCAGCTCCAGGAAACTACTGCAGACAAAAACCAGTACGAGGCTGTTTACATCTAAATAGAGATGAGAATGAATGCTCTACTGAAATGGTTTTCTGAGAACAAAGTTCCTTAAAAAACCCCCTAGCAACCAAACAAAAAAACAACCAATATTTTATCAGTATAATCTGAGTATTCTATGTTCTTACATTCACAAGCAGTTTAATCAAAATCATAAAGAACAACATAAAGAATTTATAATCATGTTATCACTGATTCTAGACTGCTGTCATCTGTGGATTCTCCAGAAATATCTTTCTCACAATGCAGTACAGATATAGATCATCTTTTGCAAGCTCTGATATCAAATGAGAGCAATCAGATGGTTCTACAATTATATGGAAAATGAGTTCCATTCTCTGTGAGATGCTTCCATTCTCTCCAATGATATTCTTTTGCTAGAAAATTTGTGAATTTGTTTTTGTCCCATTTTGTAATCTAATTATAAAGAACTGACATTTCCTATTCTATTTCTTTAGTTATATTTATAAATGGAAATAAACTCACAAATAGAAAGTTAAACAATTATGTTTAAGGATTTGGAATCTTTTTTCTTCTACAGTGAAGAGTGGCCTTTAATGGGGAAGGTCCATTGTGCCTCTGCAACATTCTGCTTTTTTCCACAAGCGGTACGATTCATCAAAAGAAAAGCAGCAGCTGAACTTTCTAATGTCAAGCAGATAGAGCTGTAGCGGCATGCAAAAATGTGGGCACACATTTGGAGTGTAGATTGATTATATAAAGAGAATGTTCTTTAAATGTTTGGCATTTCTTTTCTTGTTCTGTCCTTTCACTTGTGTGAAATATTGGTGGGATTTTATGTTCCATGAAAATATAAATACATAGCAAGTGTTCTCAGAGAAACAGGACTTAAAATACATGCAAATGTAATTATGTCCCCTTCCAACTACCATGTGCAATGTGAAGAGCTTTTAGTGAAGGTAGGAATCAGTTCTACTAGCTTGCCTGTCTTGGGTAACTTAAATAACTACGTGGATTCTTTATATAAAAAACTGAAACCTATGCTGTGCTGCAGCCTCAGGCTTTCCATTACATGGTCTGTTATTAAAATTGTATGTAATACAGATCTAAAATTACCACTTTTATTTCATTAAATCCTCCATTTTCAGCTTGTCTAGCTATTGGCAAAGGCTTTTTGGTTGCTTTCTTTTTTTCATTTCCAGATAAGATTATACCTGAAAATAGAATCTGGAAGCCATTAAACAAGTTTTCATTCTCTGGTGCCTAGAGACATTTTTTTTTTCTTTCTGCTACTGTGGGCTCTGTCCTCTGATTTGTTAAAGACCTATGTACTTGAAAGAAATGGTCAAAGAAATAGATAGGATAAAAAAATCCCTGCTATTGCATTTATGTCTGTTTAGCTACGATGTCTTCACTGTTTCTTTTAATGTTGGTAACAGTAATACTAAAACAAACTAGCAAATGAAATATTAATATAACAGCTGAGATGTTTCAGGGACTGCATTGTACACCCTAATTATTTTAAATATTAGTAGAACTTAACAAAATGGTACATAAAATACATACAGAGGGTTAGACTGCAAAAGAGGAATACCAAGCACTGAGGCACACATCTGCTGAAGCAGACAAAATCCAGCAGAAATCAAGGATTACAGGAGACATGACAGTGCAATCACAACCATATCTTCTCACACTAGAAGAGCAAAAGGCAGCAATCCAGATGTGTTTGCCACAAAGTAGTAAATGTTCTGGTGCATGGTGTCCATCTCATAAACAACAGAAACTCCAAATCCACCAGAATCAATCAACAACCTGTTCTGTTTGGATATAAAACTGAATATGCAAACATCAAGGAATCTTTCTTAAAAAGAATCAGAATAGTGACAGTGACACACATCTCTTACACAATACATTTAATCAGCAGTTCTCAAAACACTTCAAAGAACACAAATATCAGAATCACAATTTTATTACTGGTAAAGCTCAGTCAGAGGGAAGCAGTGATTTTCATAAGACTTGTTGAGCAATCTGGGGCACAAATGGGAACAAAACTCAGATCTTACTCGTCCTGGCACTTTGCTTCCCTTCTCATAGGTGAAGCTATTCTTTAAAACCAGCATGCTACAAAGAACACAAAGTGTGTATTTATTGAAATAAAACAACAGTCTGTCTTTACTCATGTATGATGTATCCCAATGTAATGTTTCAGTCAAAATACTATCAAGGAGCTTAAATACTAAGAAAGTACAAATAAGCTAAGAAAAAATACAATGGTATTTTAAATGTAAATACTTAGGCAGTTCCATCAAGGTCAGGAGAACTATTAGGTCTGTGACCTGAACAATTTCCTAAACTTACTCTATAACTTTCTTTAAAGGCTTCTTTAGATTATTTGCATAAGGATAAATTAAATTGCAAATGTGTGTCAAATATTAAATACATTAATATGAAGGTTTTGCCTTGAATTACATGTATCTATCACCTCTAGATTCATACTGTTTCAAGTACACCAATGAATAATGCAAAACAATAGCCAGCATAATACACAGGGGTGTCCTCATGCAAGGTTTGCTAAATGCTGACTGACCTCAGGCACTCAGAAACTTTCAGTGTCTTTAGATGCTGATATTTCTGTCAGACAATATGTGTAAATCCCTTGCCGCGTTCTGAGGTGAAACTGCTTAGCACTAGGGATTTGTAAAGGAAGCCTCAAACCACTTGAAACGCACCTGATTTCAGATCTCATTTTATAACCCAAATCAGAAGCGAAGTTCTTAAACACCAGCTTCGTGTGAAACTTTTTTCCCTACCATAAAGTAGAGGGAAAGTTTCATTTGAAATTAATTCTGCAGTATCATTAAATCTAGAATGTAAAACTATGCATTGTACAAACCTAGAAGTATTGTTAAATCCCTAGTCCTACAGGAAGCTCTCCACGATAGAATTGAAAAACACAAGATAATTTAATCTGAAGGAAATCACTTGCAAAATTTACATGTTGCTGTGTTCTAAAGTAATTATAAACCTTTGGAGAAAGTAACCTGAACATTTTTGTTAAAACACTATTCCTTGAGAAAATAAATATTGAAAGCATTTAAACACCAATATTCAAATCTCATTTAGGCTTTATTATTTCCTATTCAAAAAAGATGCATCAAAATCATTAAAGTTACCAGAGCAATGCATATTATATCACGCACATGTATATGCCTGAAATTATATGCCTACATATGTGAATGCACATGCACACAGAGATCATAAATTGTTAGGACTTTTACATCAGATGTGTCAGGAAAGGTTCAATTCTTTAGTTTATATAAAACAGAGTCAGATGGCAGTTGTAAACATATATATAACACAAGTTATACAAGGTGTACCTGGTGTGTTTTTTCTAATCTTATTTTTCTTATTTTCTCTTTTAGTCTTGTATCTGTATTATTTTTCTAATCACATGTAATACCAATATTCTCAGTTATACAGGTATTATATTCTTTAAACCACTGTAGTTTCACAGAAATGAATTATAGATTCTGTTCAAAATAGATTAATTTTACATTTTTATAAAGTATTTTTAAGTTTAAGAGAGTTCAGGTTCTGTAGCATATTGGAGTAGTATTATTTTACCAGAGAATATAAACAAGATTAGAAAAATACTCACAGAGTCATACTGATGGACTCATACCTCAGTCTCAGGCTGCCTATACAGGGTTTTAATGGAAGAGTCCCTATAGACAGATTATTTACTATGGATTAACAAATCATTTGGGGCTGCACACTGTGGTGTCACTTTTTTATTTATCAAATTCAAAGTGACAATGTTTATGTTGACTGAAGTAGAGCTTTATCAAATAAGAGCTACCCCAAAATCTACCCCAAACTGCAAAATCCCTAAAATTAGCTAGATTGGCAAACAATGTTTGCATTATAGTTAGATGAATTGAGCTTAAGATGTTTCAGCAAAACTCTGTAAGGCTCCACAGAATCAAATAAGGAAGAGAAAAACTCAGACTTTTTCTAATCTAACAGAGTTCACAATCAAAACTGAGGTTGCAAGTAAGACAAATCTCATCTGAGATGGTCATCGTGACTGAAAACACCTTATTTCTACCTCCTCCTCTTCAAGTAATGCAATATTGATGAACTTGGTACCAAGAGACGTGGATGGTGTAAGTGATAACATTAAAAGAACCCAGTTAGTAATACGTGACGCTGGAGTCAGAGCTACTAACCGAATCAATCAACGAATCAATGCAGCCAGCGAGCACTGCAGCAAGCTGAGTTGGTTCTCTAATTCCCTGATCTTCCTTTTAGCTAGCAGTGGCTTCTCCCTCTTGCTTTCACTGTTTTAATTTTATTTTTTTATTTACAAATTAACACCTCTCATCTAAGTGTGAAGCAATACACATGATGCTATAAAAAAAATCACAAATGCCAGTAGCTCACAGATGGGATTAGAGCTGTTGTTACGTGTTGTCTGGAGAAGAAAGCAACATAAGTGAGAGGGTTAGGTGGCACAGCGGTAGGGCTGCCACTGGCTTTGCAGCTAATTAAGAGCTGTGAAATGAGGTGATTCTGCAAACACAGACCGAATATAGGGAAGGATGTGAGTGATTGTTCTGGAAAAAGAAAAAAAAAAAGGTACTTGAAAGCAACTCAGGTAGTTTGTGAAAGCTCAGTTCAAGCTGAGAGGCCAGAGGAAAAGCAAGTATATATTAACTACTTATTACAGTCTGAGGGAGATTTCAGAGTGAATTAGGCTGGAGACATCTGTCCTCTTCTGGCTACAAATACGCTGCTGAAGAGAATACTGTCCCCAGCTGCTTGTTACAGTCTCCCTGCTGGAATTTACTGCATCCACATTACGGGTAGCTGAACTCCTTGCTTAATCACTCCTTCACACATTGTTTTAATCAACTCACTCCAATAAGACTGATATGAATTAGTGAGTGACCGCAAAAGCAGCTCAGACAGCCTATTTAGAACACCACTGTCCTCGGGTAGGAGTGCAATGATGAGCGGAGTGAGGCGCGAATCTATCTAGCGGGCTCAGCTCCAGCCAAAAGAGGACACACCAAGCTACCGAAACCTGTAATTAAGCTGGGCAAATGAGTTGTGTGAATCACAGAAATTTAAAAGGAAAGAAGGTACTCTGAGTTCTCAGTGTGAGATAGTTCAAACTGTGGATGAAGCAATATCAGGAGTAGTTTAAGTAGGACATTAAATTAAAGATTCGGAGGGGGGCTAAGATACCACTGAAACAGGACGCCTACATTTACAATGGTTGCTCTAACCACTGCTGGTACACAGGTAAATATTGCTGCAAATACATAGTATTCTGATACTATTAGATATTAGTTTATCTACTAAATCTCTAACAGAGAAAAATTTATTTTTTTTCAATGTATACTCATGATATTTAAGAGGTTATTACTAATTTCAGAACAATCATATCCCATTTATCCTTATTTTAAAAACCATAACAAAAAAATCCTTAAATACTGGGAGATAACTGAAAGTTATTGTATTTTTTTCCTGAAGATGGTGAAATGAAAAAAAAAAATAGTTTTGCTACCAGTAGGGTAATTTTTAATTAAATCTTGTATAGTACTGAGTGGTTGACCCTGTATTCCCCTTAGTTTATTCTAGCCTTTCGAGACTTGAAGATCTTTATAAATGACAGCCAGTGGGATCAAGTGCACCCTCAGCAAGTTTGCAGGTGACACCAAGCTGAGTGGTGCAGAGGACATGCCTGAGGGACGGGATGCCATCCAGAGGGACCTGGACAACCTCAAGAAGTGGGCCTGTGTGAACCTCATGAGGTTCAACAAGGACAAGTGCAAGGTCCTGCACCTGGGTCAGAGCAACCCCCGGTATCAATACAGGCTGGGGGATGAAAGGATTGAGAGCAGCCCTGCCGAGAAGGACATGGGGGCACGGGTGGATGAAAAGCTGCACATGAGCCAGCAATGTGCACTCACAGCCCAGAAAGCCAACTGTATCCTGGGCTGCATCAAAAGCAGCGTGGCCAGCAGGTCGAGGGAGGGGATTCTACCCCTCTATTCTGCTCTGGTGAGACCCCACCTGGAGTTCTGCATCCAGCTCTGGGGCCCCCAACAAAAGACAGACATGGACCTGTTGGAGGGAGTCCAGAGGAGGGCCACAAAAATGATCAGAGGGATGGGGCACATCTCCTGTGAAGACAGGCTGAGAGAGGTGGGCTTGTTCAGCCTGGAGAAGAGAAGGCTCCAGGGAGATCTTATTGCGGCTTTTCAGTACCTAAAGGGAGCCTATAAAAAAGATGGGGACAGACTTTTTAGCAGGGCCTGTTGCGATAGGACAAGGGGTAATGGTTTTGAACTAAAGGAGGGGAGATTTAGAGTAGATACAAGGAATAAGTTTTTCACAATGAGCGTGGTGAAGCACTGGCACAGGTTGCCCAGAGAGGTGGTAGATGCCCCATCCCTGGAAACGTTCAAGGTCAGGTTGGACGGGGCTCTGGGCAACCTGATCTGGTTGAGGATGTCCCTGCTTATTGCAGGGGGGTTGGACTAGATGATCTTTAAAGGTCCCTTCCAAGCCAAACTATTCTGTGATTCTATGATTGTAACTTAAAAATAGGGGGTTTTTTTGGAATTTCAGTACCTTTTAATTTCTTGTGCTCTGTATTTGTTTTCATATTGAGTTACATAGCTACATGTCAGGCCTGGAAAACATTACATAACATACTGATATGTATAGGAAGAATTTACTGGTTTTCTTTTTAAATTCCTAGATGTGTCTAGGAAACTCATTGACGTAAGCTCTAATATTCCTTTCTTCTGCCTACACCTTGACTTGGACATCACAACTGTTGCATTCTTTTCACAGTTTAGGATACATGAATACACCGTAGGTCTGGTATAATTACCTTCACCTTTTCTTCACATTTCTGTAGCACTGTTACTTGGTTTCCCATTCTTACACCGTGCTAGTCATTCTTTTGTACTGTGTCTACTCTTTATAAGATGAGGAGGACTTTGAAAAAATCTAAGTAAATCATCCCTCTATATGTAATCAGTAACCTATAACTTTCACTGAATGGAAGACTTTTTTATTGACTGCTTTGCAACCAACTTAATCAAAATCCTTCCTTCTATATCTTTTCTGGCTGCAGAAGTTGCTCCATTTTATTTAGAATTACCATCTCAAATACCCTTTCCACAGAATTCTAATGTTTTAGTTTTATGAAGATTTTAGTCCTAATATGTAGAATTATCAAATCACATCAAGTTGATATCTTAGGATAAGAGAGAGTATTGCCAGAAAATCTTCATGGAAGTTGAGAAATGACCTGGCAAGGAATAGTGAGAGGACAGTGTTTTCGGATGATAGAAACAGATTCAACAATATAAAAACAAATTGCAAAGAACAATAAAGAAAGAATGTGCAACATAGAATGACACGACACATGCAATGGAAGACAAAATCAAACTCAGAGAGGAATAACCTAAATTCCTAATAAATATGCAGGAAGGACATTTTGGAAACACTACAGACAATCTCTGAAAATGCCAGCTCAATATAGTTAGTTCCTATCAAGAAGGCTTATGAAATATAGTGGGGCTGGGAAGGTGGCAACAGACACGATGACACAAACCCAGAAAATAATAATGCCAAAATACTCAATTGTTGTAATATTGATTCCAGAAAAGTCACATCACCCACACCAGTTGTGTATATACAGAAGGCAGAAAGGAAGCTTTTAAGTATAAATATTCTGATTTCAAAAATAAGGACCTAATTCCAGCCCCCTTCAGATCTATGGAACGTTACATTACAAAATGGTAACCCCAGCATTTGAAAACTACTTGAAGTTATACTTATGCCATCTCAAAAAGCCTATGATAGAACTAGAAATGACATAAAGAAGGACAACAAGAATCATAAGAGCTATAGTATGGCTTTCATACAAGATGAGATGAGTTGCATTAAGTCTGTTCAGTTTGGAAGATAAATGACTGAAAGAGGGTAAGACAGTGGTCTATAAAGAATGAATGATACATAAAAATCTTAAAGAGTATTTAAAATTTCTTATACTATATGAACTAGAAATCAACCAATAAAATGAACCACTGTAATTTTTAAAGAATTTAAAGTTTTCTTTTTTTCCCCAAACACACGTAAAGTCTGTGTCTGTCATGTCACAAGAAGCCATAGAGACCAATATAAATGGATGGAAGATGGTGTTATATGAAATATATATACATTGATGTTTCCCATGTAGCTTCTAGCTGTGTCCCTTAATTGCCAATTTTTAGAATCTAGACTGTTGTAGAACAGAAATGTACAAATACTTGTTCCATGTCTTTCACTCTTCCATTCATAAATTGTTGTTGATTTCCTCCGTTGGCATGGCCCTTCTTCAGTTCTCAGGAGATTCAAGTTGCCCCTTCTTTGAGTTGTTTTTATATACCTAATGGCCAACAAAGACCTCTTGTCTGAATATTAAAAACACCCTTTCTCATGCTTCTATATACAGCAACTACCAAAATGTCAAAGATTTGAATTCTAATTTTGCAAGCAAAAATACTTTTTTTTCTTTTAAATGAACATGTAGCAGCAGGAGCATACATAAGTTTACTACGTCTGTCAAGAAAAGACTTACGGCTCCATGAATGGCAATAGCCAGAGCACTCAGTACAGTCGTACTGCGGCAACACGTCTCATGAGGAGTCAGACAAGTAAACATTTTCATCAGAGCAAGAAATCTAGAGAATTTGTAATTTGCTTCAATCTAAGACCTAGAATTTAAAAAAAATATAAAAATTGTTTGACTTTTCTGCAATGATAAAGCCAGAAAAAGCAGAGACATGCAAGCAGTTCCAATAATGATGGCAAACTCAACCTTGATACCTGTTTATCTAACAGTCTGGAAGTAACACTGATGCTAATGTAAGCATATAAGCATCCCTCATTATAGCAAATACATGTGTCTGACCTCCTGTGTCTGTCAGTGTTAGTTCACTACTTTACAAGGTTTCATATCAGTAAGGTCACTGAAGCAGATGAACAGATGAAGTGAGCAAGAAAACGCAGGGATATTTTTCTTTGTAATGGAAAGCCTAAGTACAAGACTACGTCTGGAGAAAAATATGTACTGCAATTTCCTACCAGCTGGAGGTGGAAAAAAATGCTCAGCTTGTCACAGCTAACTAGAGCTGTTAATTTTATTATTATCATTATTACTTTTTTTATTGCAATAGCACCTAGATGATCAATCTGGGAGTTGAGGGCCCCACTGTGGTATGAATTGAACACACAGAACACAAAATACAGCCTCTGCCCCAGAACACTCACCTGCAGAGGTCTACAGAGAATTTAAATGCAGCTTGTTTTTAAAGTACAGTAGATTTTAGTGTAGAATTTAGCACGAGTAGTTACAAAATGTGTTACGTTATGCTAAAATAAAGACCTACACACAATATGCATTTATATCCAACTTTCTTGCACTACATAGAACAGTACTTGTCTATTCTCGTCAGCTACAATGACTAAATAAGACCCAGCTCGCCAGACCAATAGGAGAACAAACAGCTTTGTTAACATGCAATGCATTATTAGACACTATGTGAGGAAAACTATGTGCATTTGATAGGTGTCACTACTATTCAATAAAATAAGTGGCATTAACAATCTGCTCTCTCTTCAAGTAACCTCTTAATAGATTCCAGCAGCAAGGCTTTTTCTCTGGAATTTTGTTCCCCTTGCTGGCATTCACCCTCATTATGAAGAATCTTGGCTTTTTGAAGAAAGATTCCAAATATCCAGCTGCCATTTTTAGACACTCCAGTGAACACTAGTCTTAGCACTTGTTAACAGGATCTGCCCCTACAAGGCCATATTCCCTTAATGAATTAATGTAACAGTTTCTTCAATTCAAGAAAAACTCTTAGTAAAATTATAGTTTTGACTATAGAATCTACTGGATGTCAGTATCTCAGCTCTACAGTACAAACCAGGGGAAAAGCTGATCCAGAATCATCGACATTCTCACCTAGTGCTGGGTAGGTAGAGTTAACACGGTCTCTTACCTGAATAGAGAACAACTTCAGAGATTCCTTAACCGATTCCTAGTTGTAAATGGCCGTTATGACACCTGCAAATCTGCTGAAACACCATGTCCCTGGTCTAAGTCCCTTACTGTAGGCTGCGTAAATAATGCAGTGTTTGCAATGGAGCACAGTGTGCGTTATGTTAAGAAACTCAATGGTAAATTATTAATTACATTCAGGATATTATAAAGCAGACTCAGGTATTACTAAAATCCTGCCTCAAACAATGATGAGTACCACATGCTTCAGAGAACAAATCATGAAACGCTAAGATTTATAAAAATCTGCTTCTCAGCTCCAAAAATTCTTTTCAACAGTGACTTTCATATGTTAATTACATCCTGTTTAAAATTGTGTAGTGCAGCTTACATGTGCTGCTGCAAGGTTTGCTGTGACTGCCACTATAATTTTTGACTTATTTTTCACTGCAGAGTCCTGCAGCACGCTCAACTTATGATAACATCTCCTGCTTTAGGTGTTTACCCAGACGTTGCCATTCATTGGTATTTCTGACAGTGACACTACTAAGAGAGTTACTTTTTATTGAAGTGCAGGAGTTGAACTGTGGAACAACTGACAAAGTCATATTTTGTACAAGCAAAATTAACTATTTTAAGGTTTTAATTTTCAGCTCTCACTGAGATATTAAACTGGTATATGAAGACAATCTGGATCACTGTGATTTAGGTTATTATAGTAACATGCACTGTAAGTGTAAAACTCCAAAGCTCTCAGAGTGTTGTCATGATAAAGACTGAAAATATGGTATAAGTGAAAGGAACTAGGAAAACTTAAAGAAGAGTTGCAAAAATGCTAGCTGTAAAATACCAACATCTCTCAGCTGATTTGACAATTACTATTGACGTTTTTAACTTTGTAACTTGCAGAATTTAAATTAGTGAATGATACAGATATTTGAAAGATGCCTCCTAGGACAGTAATGTTAAAAGGTAAATAAACACTGTTAGCATTCAACCTTCATCTGTTGTAAAGTATCTGGCTTTTCTGTAAGACATTGGGAAGCCAACACCTCTTGTAAAAAGCTAACTAAATTACATTCTATTGGCTCCTATCCTTTGGTCATGTAAAAGGCTGAGCTGCTTTTACAGATAATGCATTTATAAATCAATGTAACAAAATGGCTATGCTGACAGCATTGCAGGAGACTATTTGAATAGCACCAGCTGTATCCAGGCAACACTAATGTCTAAGTCAGAAAGACCACGTGAGAAATTTGTTTACCTTCAAGAGGAAGACACAGCCAAGTGTCCAAAGTTGTCATAAGAACGGGGTAAAATAGAATAACTTTAGATTATCTTAAGTAAATAAAGTTAAAATCTACTAATATTTGTTTAGTGAAAAAAATGATCTATGATTATTTAAAAACAGTGTTATAAGCTATGACATATGCTACAATAAAGAATTTTTAGTTGATTGTATTGTATAATTTACAAACAAGAACAGCTGGATTTTCAAATACCAGTTTACTGTTTTTCTTCCCTACGTTGACATATCTGCGAGCACTACATCATAAAAAATGGGAAGTTTTAATACAAATTGATCCTTAAGATAAACCATCTCTAGCACATTGATAGTACTGAAATAATACAAAGCCACTGCATGCGGAAAAAACCAACACCCTGATATCTGTGCATTTATTATTTATACTCCGTTGCTCTAACTTGATATTGGCCTTCATTGTCTTTTTGAGTTTGACAAAGTGAGAACTGAGAAACCCCCCCCCCCCCCCCCCCCCCCCCCCCCAAGAAAAACATACTCTCAGAAGAACTAGCTCTCTGGATCTACAAAGCTTTTACTAGGGTATAAAAAAGGTTTATGACAGAAGTTTGGCATCTGGACTCTCATCTGAGGAGTTGAAGAGATAGAATTTGCTCTATATTATGAAACCACAAGTCCAGAGTAACTGCTAAAATTCATATTCAAGAGCTTGTATGTCCACATACATGTTTCAACTTAAGTATTATTTCTCTAGCAGATTGTAAATAAAGCTTCATAAAGTACTTTATAAAGGTGTCTTCCCCTGCATCAGTACTCATTTGAGACTGTAGCAGGGAAATTTCGATATTAAAATAAAATAGCTAGCAATAAACTCATTCCAATTCATTTATTTATTGCAAACTTATTTGTACTTTTATAGAATTTTCAGATATACCAACAATAATCTTTATACCCACAGTGGCTGTCCTATATAACATCCCTTTCATATATATGTTTTTAAAATGAGATGTTTAGATTAACTACAGAAAGTCCAGATGCTTCTGTTTCAGGGTTTTTGGTGGTGGTGGTGGTGTTTTTTTCCTTATCCAATGATAAATATCAAGTGTTAAAGAAGTAACAGCTTTAGTCATAAAATGCCCAACTACACACTCAGACTAGAATGTAACTTTTATGGTTGCTGTTCCACTTTAAATTTACTATACTGTGTCTTAAAGGTATATTTTGGAGAACGTATGCATAGACATTAGCTATGGTTATTTGTGATGCACATCAAATATTTAATAGATGCTTAAACTGCAAGTTGTAGATGAAGTACCAGTAATACATTTGAGAGCAAGAAATCATTTGGTCAGCAATCAAACAGCAAATATGGGCATCTCGTCAAAGATCAAGGATCTTCTGTTGAAGATGTGAGTATTTATAACCAAACAAAATTTCTAAGATTTCTGTCTATCTTATTTTTAAATATTTACTTCTGTAAGTAATATGCAGTTATATCATGTTTAGAAGCAGTGTCTATGGGGAGGTACATTCTCAAGGTCTGCCACTATATATTACAGAAGACTTTACGTTATGCTTAGACTAGGCACAGCTTTATCTTTCTTTTAGAAAACACTTCAATATTTTCTTCAAAATTTCATTTTAGATTTTATAAATACTGAATTTCCATTTTTACTAGGTCATCAAAAAAGAAGATATTTGTATAATCAGGAAGCAGATCTACTCCATATTCCTGTCTCTTCATTGTCAGACGTGACTCTTCCAGTTCTTACTTAATTTTGCTAAGGCCAAATACTGCAGTTCTGTTTCAGCCAAAGCTCCTGAAGGAAAATACTGTGTTTTGCTCCTGCAGAAAACTGTATTCTCTCCTTTAGAAACTTCGGGTGTCACAGGAAAAGACAGTAAGCAGAGGAGTTCTCTGTTTAGCACCTTACAGGAAGAGCTGGAACGCTGACAGGATCCTTGCTTACTGTTTGTTAATGTATCACCCCCATAAGTTATGCCACTCTTACTTGGTTTAACTCAAAGGGCAGCTTTATCACTTGGATCCGCGTAAAAGGAATTAGTACCTGAGATGTACTGTCTCAGCTTTTAATATAAGGCAGCAAGAGACCTCTGCTTTTGCTGGTGCCATGTGAGAGGAGCTCACAGCTCATGAAAAGGTAGCAGTTTTTAGCTTAAATTTCATGCCCTTTTCATAGCTTCCCTTTCTCATTTCTATTTTCTCAGTGGGTCTTCATGCATAGAGAGAAGTCAGAAACCATAGATTAAAAACACAAAAAAATCACTGACAGACTGTTCTAATGGAGCAACTGGTTTTGACTCTGCCACAAACAGGCTGCAGTCTTCGCTAGTAGCCATACTCAAAGCTCCTCTTTGTGACTCAGCTTTCCAGTGTGTAACATTTCTCTACCATGCAGAGCACTGTGAGGCTGTGCAAATCATTTGGGGATCACTGATTAAGAGGCACTAAAAGAGTGTTTTTCTCATCCTCTTCACATTCACCTTTTTTCTCCCTCACCGAGCTTGCTTTTACCACTTTAACTCTCACTCAGTAAAATACAGTTTGCCCTTCTCTGCTCTCAGATTAAGAACTTCTTTTAGAAGGATCTGAGAGATACAGAGAATCAGTCACCAGACAGAACTAGCCTATGGCATTTGGCTGAAGGGATGAGAAATTAGTGATAAAATACTGCACATAGTGCTCTGTCAGTATTAAAACCCCCACAACTCTACTTCGCTTTTGTTCAGCTGAAGGAGGGGAGCTGGCTTTCTTCTGTGATATTAAATTGCCTTAAGCATCATTGAACACAAAAATCTGCTAAGAACAACCCACCTGTACCCACTCTGTAAGTATGTATCACTTCATTATTTACATGTTTTTTCATCTCTTCTGCTAGAAATGGTTCAGTCAAGGACTTGCTAATGAAAAAAATTAATTGGGAGGAAACAAGAAAAAGGATGCAAGTAATGAAACACCTAAAAAAGTCTAAATGAGTGGAAGTTTCATTCTGAAGTGTCTTCCCCCCAAAAGACTATGGTAATCCTGTGATGTCAAATTTCAAGAGAAGAATGAAAGAGGTGACTCTGTTACGGGTCATTCCTTATAGATGAACAATTAGAAATTAATATAGAACTACTAAAAATTAAGTTTAGGATAGTGCAATTGAAAGCCGTTCATGGAAGACCAAGCTAATTCGGAACAAACGCTATTTGTATAGTGTTACACTCTGGTGCTAGCAGAATCCTAGAGAGTGAGTTTTAGCACTAGCCAAGTGCAAACCTTCCTGTGATAACAAAAGGTGGGCATCAGAATTACAATCTAGGAATCCTAAAAGGCTGAAGGGCAGAGCAAAGAATGGGTGCAGGCAGAACATGGAGAAGAAACAACAGGGAACTAGATTTTTGGATGTTTTGAGTAGTATTTTCACCAGCAGTATCTCTGAACAGTCCTTCAAATAAGATGTTTAAGAAATATGGAATCCCCTTAAATTTTTACAACAAATGGTACATAAAAGACAAAGCTGAAAGGACCTGAGAACAATTCATCAGATATCCCCCTAATTAATATTATTGTGGCTCAATAAATAAACAAAATCAAAATCCTTGGCTTTTTAAACTAAGCCATGCAGGAACGGTAAATAGACAGCTTTGTGTAACACTGTGTCAAAGTCACTGTTACAACAACATAGCAATTTCTAATGCTCACATTTTAAAAATATTTACAATATTTAAAAAGACCATGTGCGAAAGACAGTAAAAATGTATATATTCAAGACAGAAAATTTCTTAATAGTGATGGACTTACACAGGTCATCATGTTGAACTTATACTGAGAAGATCAAAGGTGATTTGATTGCACTGATTCAATTATTTCCCTTCACAGAGAAAAGTTATATGCTACTAAAGACTTTCCTAGTCAGAAGTAAAATGCACAATATCTACTGCTGGTTATTGTTTGTGTAAGAAACAAGGAAAGCTATTAATTATTAGCCTAAGTCACCAAGCTGGATCATCTGCCTCCTGCTGTCTTGATTTCCATATGGTGAATCTTGCTTAGTACGTATGTACCAGTTCAGACTACACACCATTAAATTTCAGCTCTTGAGGACACTGCAAAGTGTAGGCTTGGCTTACACTGCTTTCTGCGGGAACTGAGAATACTTAGTACCCTTAAGAAAAGATTAGTGCTTTGCAAGACTGGGACCTTTATTAAAGAGTTATCTATATTTCTTTTCCCTATACTGTCTTCCCATCTGATATTGTGGAATGAGAAACCACCCTTGGCCCTCTACCTCGTGAAAATGCTAAGAGCAAAAGTTCTTTTTCAGGACTTTGAGAGATAAACAGCCAATTTTTCTTTTTTGAAAACACTGCAAGAAAGTGCTGTCATACAGCATTTCAGAAATGGTCTATAACTCAAGGGCAGGCAGGGGGAAGCCATTAGGGATCGGAAAGAGGTGAGTCAGAACAGATGAGAGAGAAATATGTGTTTCAGCAGCAGATTTAGAAATGGAAGAAGGCCGAAAACTTCTAAAGCTATTATCCAAAAAAAAAAAGTTAAAATCGTTCAAAAAGGTTCCTCAATATAGTGAGGCTTGAATTAAGCATCAGATTCAGCAAGTCTAACATTTTTGTACATGAGTAAGACTTCATAGCGATGCTTAAGGTTTCATATGCTTTTTACTGCACCTATTTTAAGCTATTAACCAATGTTTAGAACCAAGATGTGCAGTAACATACATTCTATAAGAAAAATTGACATATTAGAGCATAATGTCTCAATTAAGTGGTTTTTAATCAAAAATAAACATGGAGAATTTCAGTGGGAAGAAGAGTGAAAAATAAAGACGACTTTCTCATACCCTACCTCAAACAGTCCAAAGAAGCTGCAGACACCCTGCAATGTGAAACAATTTCTCTGGTCATAGTTGGGAGAGTGAAAAATTTTCTCCATGTGTTTACAGATAATGAAGGATAAAGTGTCTGAAGAGCCCTGAGTAAACACAGAGATGCAGTGGAGAGAGAAATGAGGATGAAGTTAATTGACAGGAGGAGTCACTTAGGAAGGTAGGGAAAATTGTTCAGTGATCTTGTATTGGAATGTGTGCTAGATTGACAGCAACACAGTTTACAGTGCAACAACCTGTTTGCAACACTTGTTTGCAACTGAAAGTAATGATAGCACAGTGGAACACGATACACTCGCAGATGGAGTCCAGATTTTGGAAGTGTTTGCGATCATGTCAAGTTCCTAGGTATCAGTCTCTACCCTGCTAGCACTTCTTTTATCCTTCTGTACGCACTCGATTCCCAGGCAGCCAGAGCATACACAGACCGTAAGGGCAACTATGTACAGAAATACCACTTTTGTTGACAACACTGGCAGCAGCAAAAATACTAATGAACTCTTACCTCTTCTAAGCACCATTGAGCATATGGTTTGCCTTCATTATCAGTCCAATGTCTTGCAGCAATACCCATCAAATTATTCTGCCTTCATTCCAATGGAAGGAGATTTTTATGATGAGGTGCATGTTTCTCTATAATACATTGGAATGAAAAAAACCAGTTGCTTCTCGGTATCTCAGAGGAAAAGAACTGATGTAAACACTGGTGATGATAATCAAGCCAATAGCCTTACCTATAAAAATCTCGTAACACACATCCTGTCTGAGTAAGAGCTGACCCAGATTAATGAAAATCAGGTTTCAAATATATTTTTAACTGGAATACATTGTTGTCCTTCTCCATTTAACTAAATGGATTTTAAAACAACTGATTTCTGAGCAATTTAGAAATTCCTAAGCATTTGTAAAGTTTGTATAAACACTAACTCTCAATATGGCAGGCATACCGCAAGTATAATTTATGAACTGATGGACGAAGCAGAAATAAGAGGACACATGGTACTAATCCTTTTATGCTCCCTCAGTTACTGAAGTTAATCAAACATATAAACTATATTGCTCCAAGCAAGCCTATTCTCAAATAGAATGCGCATGAAGCAGCTCTACCAGGCTGTGTGTTATTTGAAAGAAATGAAAAAGGTATTTTTCTTCTTTCCATATTTGCTTTCAATCATGGGACTAAAACATTATTAAGATAGCGGCACTGATTCCATGCCTCTGCAAAATTTTTTGGCTCTAGCAGACGTTACTCCCATCTCCCTCCATCTATTTTAGCTTTTCTTCTATGATCTAGCTTTAGCCTGGTAGCCTATATGTTGGGTTTAATAACACAAAAGTCAAGTTACTTATTTCTACATTTTTGTGTTTCAGAAGAATACAAAGAAACATGTTTTTTTTCTCTGACTCAACTTTTTTCTTTTTTCTTTTTTTTTTTTTTTAATGGGACTACGCTATTACTTTAAGGAGGTTTTTAAATGACATTTGAATGTCTCCCACAGTTCAGTGCTGGAAACAAAAACATCATTCCCACATGTGGGCATTCAGGAGCTTTTAAAATTTCTAAGCTTCAGCTTTAAAAACTGTACATACCACTATGTTTACATTTTTGCAAAACAGGTATTCCCCAATGGTATTTGGAATTCAGAAGTCCATTAGTCCTGAGTCTACAGATGAAAGCAACTGTGAAGGTTAGATTTTGGGTGTGAGAGCATCTCCTCAGAGAATTGCCTATCTTTCCAACTTGCTTCTTTGGGTGGAGAACACAAATGGGACCTAGGTAGAAAATGCTTAGTGTACACTTTGCAACCTCCCCAAGGTGCTACCGTATGCCATTAGGTTAAGTGAAGTGGTTTCCCTGGGGCTATGAAGCACCATTTTTAGATTCTAAAATTGACTAGTGGTGTAGCTTAAAACATTGTAAGTTGAAATATTCAATGATAAATGTTCACTAAATTGCTATCATTATGTAAAAGATATTACTCTTAATAGTCTGATGGTATACAATAAAGAGTTCAGAAATATCCTGCAATTAGGAGCTTAATTTCAGACTCTCATTACACTATATGGTTTTAGTTCAAACTTAGTTTTGAATGGAATAGTTTCTTCAGAAATTGCCATTCCAAAAAAAAAAAAACAACCCAACTTCTTTAATGTTCAGAATCTGAAGATCTGAAGATCATATTTCCAAGTACTTAAACAGTTTTATTTTCCATTCAGTTAAGCAGAAGGTAACACGATGGAGTACCACCATTATTTTGAGATGCAATTAGGGTACCTTTTATAGTTGTGACAGGCCAATGTAAATGTAATCACATACCAATTAGCAAGTAATTATTCTGTTACTACCTAGATTCATGCCTTGAGTTAGTAAGTACCCTGAACCTACTTTCTTAAACATAAGTCCAATTATTTAATTTTATTAGATGTCTATACACCAAAGAAAATAATAGAATTTTTTTATACACAAAGATATACATAGCCACTATATTGCCACACTATGATGGTTACATATCTTAAATGGACAGAAAAAATATTAATAGTAATGATTAATATTAAATATGAACATTAACAGCCCTTACTCTTCTTACAGAAGCAAGATGGTATGAATCTGACCCATTAACAATTTAAAATGTTAAACTATCTGTTGAAAGATTCTCTGGGCTTCATTCCTTCCTCACTAGCAGTAACTCAGGAATAGCTTTATTAAAATGCAGAGAAGAATCAAGCGGAGAAAAAGCAGGTCCCTCATCAGCATTGTGACCTGTATTTATTATGTCAGCTTTAATCTTCTTGTTTCATGTAGTTCAGGAGATACCTTCACCACAGTGGACATTTTCTTTTGAGTGTACTAACAGCCATTTTTATCTCACTCAGTCTAATAAAAGCAGTAACCAAAGCCATTTTCCAGATTATAGGTGTAAACTGAAAGTTAAAATATTAAAGCTTACAATAAAATGCAAAGGGAAAAATGTCTGGCTTAAGGGAAACCAAACTCAACTTATTGTCTGCTATTAAAGATGAGTGATGGTCCAATCTTCCGCCTCTTTTCCAAGAGCTTTGGGTCATTTTGAAAATGGTCTTCACTGCTCTAAGTATGGCCACAAGTTTAAAAACTTAATCAAGATCAATATAAAAGCATTCCAGGTCACCTTCCTTGCTTTTAGGAGATATTTTTCTTTGTTTTCAGTGTTACTGCTGTGGGAAGTGCTTCTTCTCACATATCTATTTATTTCAATTTATCCCACCCTCCAACAAAAAATTGTCTGGATCGGGGCAACTTTGGGATTTTTGTTAACATAATTACCTATTAAATGTAAATCATAGCTTCATCCATTTTCTATGTCATAGCATGTATTTTACTACTTTTTTTTTTTTTACTTCTCTGTCAAGTTCAGATCGTATGTTATAGCTAATTACACAGTGCAAATCAGCATCAATCTAGAGGTTGGATTCTTAATTTTTGGTATTTGTACAAATGACGAAAAATGCACTTGGCATCAAAAGTGAACATCAAAACTGAACAAAACTTAACATCAAAAGTGTTCCAAAAAATTAAATCCAGTCTTGAAATGAGTCTGTAAGAAAGTTATCCGCAATATCGGGAAGAAATGCAACAAACACTGGAATGCCTATCTCCAGAGACTGATGGTTTCACCCTGGAATCAGTAAGAGTTGTGGGTGAGGAGGGGGACACTTTGGTAGAAAAAGTCAACACTTAAGGCCTATGCAGGAGCTTTGATACATATTTCAGGAGGCAATGCCTTCTGTCACACCCCTTCCTAGTATACCCTGCCTAATGAAGTCCTGCTTTACAGTAATTTCGGAAGTACTCAATTTTGCAATGAAACTTCAGGATTTTCTAAAACCAAAGCCCGTGCAAAAGCTATTATTCTGGACACAAAATGCCAGCCCATGCAAATGTAAAAATAACAAATAGACAACAGATTAAAGCATCTATGTCTAGACCAGTAGAAGAAAATCTATAGTCTGAAACAGTGAATTACATGCTTTTTTCACTTTTTATTCCAAGTAGCTCAAGTCTTGTGGACAAACTGCCTATTAGTGACTAGAGCACCTTGGATGTGCCACTGGAGCATATCTTTCAGTTCCCTTTCATCTGAAGGAAGCCCAGATCATGCTCTGCAATGTGAATCAAAGTGTAGTAAACGGGCACAGTCATGACATTTAACTCAAAAGTAAACTCCTGATACAACTACTGTAGGTGGTCCCAATAGACCCTACTGTGTTCTCTTAAAATGAAATGTTGTATGAAAATAGTAATGAAGTCTTTCCACAGATTTCATAAGTTAGGGTATCTGTGAATCTTTATTATAACTCCACATTGAACTTTTTATTTAATAGATATTTTAGATTTGACTTAAAACATTCAAAGAACATCCCACACTTCCAAGCTAGTTCAAGAAAGTATTTATCCTTTACAAGTTTGAATACTCTTCAAATACATGTGTCACTTATAGAAATAAAAATTCAGGTGATGTCTTCAATTTCTGACAATGCTTTCATATTTCAAATTTGTAAAACTCTATTCTTTCTACTTTTCCTCCCTCAATAAGTCACAACATGCTGAAATACAATATTTTGCTTTTACAATAATTACTAAATTGGTATTTACTACATTTATCCTCTTCGTTTACTATGTTTATCTGGCCCTGTCCCTTCTCATATATTTGCTGTTTGATATCAAGTTTTAAAAGCTGTTTTATTTAAATGGTGAAATGAATTCTGTTTGTGCCTGCCATAACAAAGAGTAGTAACATTTCCCCTCTGTAGACATCTTTCAATACAAATGGCCTCAAGTTTAAAATCAAAAGAAAAGGGTTAGTCAACCCTGCTAATTAATTTTAAAGACTTCTTAGATTTCTACGGGCACAGAAGTGTGTTAGTTTGAAACTAGGTCATCGAGCATCTGATCAATTAGAGGTGAATTGGATTTTTCTGCAGTTTAAATGCAGTTTTCATTTTTTTTTTCCTAAAAATTTTGATTTATTTTCCCATTGAAGGTAAATAAGCCAGTTTCACTTTTTCATTTGCCATAACATTCAGATGTAACAGCCTAAAGAATGGCCTGTAAAAGTCCTGCATGATTATTTCTTTCTAAAATCTAATTTAACTTATTTTAATGGAAGTTTTACAGAAAATACATCTTATTGCTCCAACATAAGTAAATCTTTCTATGAAATGCAAAATGTGCTATCATTTCATTCTTCATTATTCTCATTTGTATTTGCTTCCAGTGCATCACTGAAGAATTCACCATCCATTTTTTATTATTAATCAGCCAATAACATACAGTGACATATTAGTTAATTCAAAGAAAGTCACAAAAAGTTGAAATGAGTTTAGATTCATGAATTCAAGCCCAAATGCATCATCTAGACCTGGCTAAAGTAATTTCTCCAGCCACCAACCATTTCTCAAACTTGGATACTTGGATAAATAGAAGAGAGAGCTGGAGAGACTTTACAAAACCCAAGTCACACGCAGGCAGTTTCTGCATCCTGAATAAATACATCAGGAAAGAAAAAGATCAAGAGAACAGTATCCATTTATTAAATGACTGTGTAAGAAAGAGATGCTGTGCATGTGATACAGCTTGTATACAAACCAATCCCACATAAGTATAAAAAGAAGGGGAAGAAATAAGGAGACATTCTAATTCAGACTCTCACAGCTTCAAATAGCTTGGCCTGTTCCACTATGTGCAATGTGTTACACTGTCCTATTGTACTACTGCTACTTAGAATATATCCCAAGTTATATTGCACAGTTATTCTGCAAGAGCAATCCTTAAGGAACTGGACTAGACAGGTTGCTCAGTAATGAGTCCCAGCCCATCTGATCGGCTCATTAATCAAAGCTACTGTTCATCATATGACAATTAGGAGACAGTTATATTAAACAACACCAACAGTCTTATTGTCAAACAGTCCTAAGCATAAGAAATGCACTTGCAAATTAATTACAAATATATGTGTTTAAATAAAAAACACTAACACACATTGAACTACATATATCCTTTCTTGTTTAGGGCCTAAGCGATTTTGGCTGCCACACTACCCATTTCTCCTTGCCCCATTTCATAATTTTTCAATCAGAATTAATGTTAGAAGCTTTACGTCCTTCCCTATAATTGTCTTTCCTAAACAAAGTAGTAACAACTTCAAAGAATCTCACTCTCGCTCACTTTTATTGGTAGTAGAATTAGACCACTAATCCAATAGCCCCTTCTTGGATGTCAAAGCAAGAAACTCCACAGTGCCAGATGTCCCTGCTCACATAAAGGTTGCAGTCCTAATCTTGGTGATTAAAGATTCTGAATGTTACAATTTTATTTCACATCACTTATTTTTGCACAAGCTTTCATGATTTTGCGTGGGGTATTTTTGTCATTCCTCTAATTATTTAGCTCCTTTTGTAACCATGGCCTGACCATAGTATCTATGATTTTGTGCCACAAAGATACATCGGTGTTGCTTTGGCCTTTGTTTTCCCTGGAGGACTTCATCTACTACATCACAAATCATAAGTAGCAAGAAGACTTCTGCACAGAACAATAGGGAACATAAATAGAATAGTTCTCAAGGTAACTTCTAAACTACTTATCTACTAGTATTTCTTAGATAATTTTGGGCTCTTATTAAAGATATATAATTCTTTCCAGATTTTGGTTGAAAGCAGATCTTTTCTGAACAAGCAAATACAAACCCCTTCTTTGGTAATTTGCCTTACACAAACAACTAAAAAAGTTAAGCAATATGAAAGGAAAGTTAACTAAAAAAAAAAGTAAAATGAAGGATAAAAGTGAGAACTTTATTACTGTATGAACCTCATGAGTATTCTTCTAATTCCATTCTTTGAAACTGCAGCAACTATTTATGATAGAATTTACTAGCAACAAAACAAGCAATATTTAATTGTATAGCAGAGCTTGTTTCATCATGTTACTTCTCAATTTTAATAGTTCTGTAAGATAAGGTTATCTCTGTAAACTGCAGTAGGAGTGAAACATTTTCCACACACTATCAATGACAAAGACTGGACATGTCACTACAAAAATGAACTACTCCTATTGCAAATATTTTTATATATGTTTAAATAGCACTAATACAATAAACTCAAGCTTGACTGATGCTGCTCCAAACCGATTAGGCTAAAACTGTTTGGAGTAGTTAATATTCAGTCTACTTTTTCCACTCACTAAATAGATGCTATCTAAAAAAGCTGAAAAAAAAAAAAAAATAAAAAAAAATCAATATTTCAGTTGTTCTAAAGGAGTCTTTTACTTTAGACAAGAGCAAAGCTTAATCTATTTCCATATGAGTTTTATGAAAGATCATGAATCCTCCATGATTTTAGAAAATGACAGGAGAATTAATCTCCTAAATCTTTACTTGTTCCTCCTTAAAGAAGGTAGTATAGAAGTATTACATTTGAATACTCCCTTTTTTTTTTTTTTTATATTATCTATGCAAGAATTCAGCCTCATGCAGAACTACTTTCAAGGTCAAAAAGCTCAATTATTTTCAAAGTTTCCCTTACATGCAGACTATTCCTCCCCACTCTTTCAATAAAATTTCATGAGCTTTATACTTTGCGTAGTTGAAAATTTGTCCTTTCTAGTTTGCCTTTCTTTGTTACACTGTTATAGTCATAATAAGCATATTGCCAATTAGCACTATGACATGTGCCTGACCAATAAAGAATACTTGCAAATATTTAGAAACTCAAGAATGTAAAAAGAAGAAAGCTTAAAGCCAAGGATTTGCAATTTATGAACTTAAAATGTTGCAAAGTCCTTCAGAGTTTCTAATTTTTCTTTCTCCAAATTAAACTTGCATTTATTCTCTGAAAAGCTTCAGTGAAACAACAGTTAACAAAACTTGCATACATCCTGTACGTCATTAAACTTCCTGCTCTCTGTGTAGCCTAGGATTAGAGATTAGAAAAGAACATTTACTAAAAACTCGGAAAGATTACTTTAAAAATACCACCTTATTTGGAAAAAGACCAGTCTAAATCATACTTCATGTTAGTGGAAACACTTGAGTGCTGAAATGGAAGAAAATTCTCAAAAGGACCTGTGTCACTGTAATTTAAACAAGTGTTTACAACCTACTTCAGGACTGGACAGAGTTAGACTTCCATGAAAGCAGAACATAAAATGTGTAATGCAATCTGAGACACCTTCTGAAATACTCTGAATAATGTGCATCAGCCTAGCATGGGAATTCAGAAACTTAAACCACAGATTTCTTCAGGGGAGACAAAGAAAATGGGAAAATACATCAAGCTTAATGATTAGAGATAAACTGACAGATCATAGACACGCACAAATTGAGTGTACTGGAATGAAATCTTTCCAATGATGACTCATGTTGACTTTATGTTCACAGATTGTGGGATGCTATTTCATTTTCTGCATCTGTAGAAAAAACTTATGCAGTAGAGTCATAATTCGCTGGATCCTTATTACATCTTCTTTTAATCTCACTTATCTAAATATGT
The DNA here is from genome assembly GCA_009819775.1 of Phoenicopterus ruber ruber. Lineage (NCBI taxonomy): Eukaryota > Metazoa > Chordata > Aves > Phoenicopteriformes > Phoenicopteridae > Phoenicopterus > Phoenicopterus ruber. Next base: position 14,872,593 of record CM020227.1, read on the forward strand.
CTACTTTTTTCTTTGAAACTTTACAACTTAGAAGTTTAAAAATATTTTTACAAAGCAAGAGTTTATGTTTACCTAAAAGTCACAGAGAAAAACATAAAAGATACCAAAATGTAAATGACTCTGTGAATTGTGAGTTTCCACATTTTTTTATCTAGCTAAAAGCAATCAAAACCTTCTTCAACATGGCTATCATTGCTCTCAAGTTAATGACACCTTGACAAGTCAGGAGGAAAATGAAAAACATTGATTTCTGAAGGACTTTTTTGAATCTGCAGCCAAACAGCACTAGAATAAATTATCTTCTAATATTTTAATAAAGTGAAATAGTTTGTGATTTTTCCTCAATAGCTTATGACTCATCCCTTATAAGAGTACAATAGCGCAGCAGATTAACGAACAGTTACTTCTCAATATGTTGCTTTAATCTGTTTTTATTCACTAAAAAAATGCTTAGATGATGCAGTTTACTAAGCACAGAACAGCCCTTTCATGAAACACAAGGCATGCTTAAAGCAGAAGTTCCCCATTTAGAAGACCTTTAACATGCTTAAAATGTAATTCTTTAACTGAAAATTCAGCATTCTAAAATGAAACTAGTGTCACTGTAGATCACTGAATATCTTTTGTTTGGTCTCACCATCAATCATTAATATTTTCAAGTTACAACCGCAAAAGATAAGGAGACAGAGGTTTCAGTTGTAACTGCTACAGACCAAACTAAGTCACAACAGGAATAAATTTTACATTAAAAAAAATATTTAGAGCTAAGACATTCTAAATTTTAAAAAAGCAAAATGCAATAGCTACATAAAAATTCTACTTTATTTTACAAGCCTTTAGAAGCAGTAAATGCCTTTTGAAATGAAATATTACTCTGAAAGAAAAACCACAAAAAAACCATGTAGATAGATTCTGGGTTTCTTACAGGTGATTTTTCAGATTTTTTAGCTTTGTTAAAATTACGTTTTCAATAACTTTTGTCAGTTTAAAGCATTGTGCAGTAATTGTATAAAATGCCATATGCACGTAAGTATTAGAGAATGAAAAACACTTAGAAAATGTCTTTACATCTTAAGATCCTTGACTGATTTTTAATAAGCTATAATTATTTCCTGTATGAAAAAAAGGAAACAATAAACCCTTCTTCTTGCGTCAAGAGAAACCTTAGAAACATACCAAAATGTCTATTTCTCTCTCTCAGATATAATGATGACGACAAAAAGGAGACTTAAAGATAATTTATCCTTTGCACAGCCAGCAAAACATTACGAAGAAGCTCTCTGATAAGGACTTATTTAGGAAATCACCTGTTCAAAATGGAGACAGCACTGCAGAAGTCATATGCAAATACACCCCCCCTGTGCTCACAAGAGTTCATTCTTTATTAGGAACTAGGGCTGGGGTTTTTTATATAATAGGAATAAGCAGCTAACCAGGAGATTAAGATCTTAATCTCTATGGCAAAACAGGCACCTTCAAGACATTAAACAAAACAGTTTACCATTAGCCACCATGGAAAAACCTTCCCTTCTTCCAAAATCAGACAAATACTATCTCATAAATTCGCCATTTTCAGTCTTGATCTCATGCTACTGTTTTGGGTTCATGGAGACATGGTTTTGCTGAATTCATTTTCTATTAGGCTTCCCAGTACAATGTTTTGACCATCTATGATTATATAGCGCTCTGAGAGTACAGAAAATTACCAGTAATTTAGGAAGAAATTCTACAACGAAGGCTGCAAGAACGTGCTCTTTAATTTAAAAAAGGTATTCACAGAACCTGCTTGTTTGTGCTAGTCGTTAGCACTGTTTAAACCCACCATAGCCCAATGTATCATTCAAATAAATATCATTTTATATCTTTGTCGCTCTCTCCCTCTCCAGTGAATTTAAATCAGCTTGTAGAAATCTTTCTGTTGCCACTGAATACATAACCCCACCATTCATTTAATTATACATACAGCAGCAGGAAAGAAAACCAAAGAATATGTTAGTACTGTGATGAAACACTGTGTGTGAAACAGAAAAAAATATAAATAAATTTATTAAACTGAGACACTGTTTTGGTCTTGATTCACTGATTTTCTCCAAAACAGGGAAAAAAGTGATCCTTCTTGGGTGTATTTAAAGATTCTGTTAATTTTTTTATAGAATCAGATCATCCACAGGGAAAACAGAACTAAATCAATGATCAATGACCAGTGATAATCAGCTGTATATACTGGAATTGCAGCCAGACCTTATATGCTAGCTTCTGCTTTAATTGCTATTTCATTTTCTACTCCTTCAGTATTGGTTATATCTAACATTTATTTCAGCTAGTCTACTATAACTTTCTCTGTTACTGTATAGACCAAATTCTCACTACTTTGGAACAAAATCCACTTTTTGCTACTCCTTTTTTTAACCAGAGTATAGCTACTATTTATGGAATAGACAAAGCCCAATGCCACAATTTTTCTACAGTCTATTGTTTGTCAGCCCAGTTGATTATGATACACAGAGGATGTAGGGGTCAGGTCACAGCTGAATTAAGACATCAAGGGGCTTATTTCATCCACCTGCACTTCCCTGCTCCTTCTAAACATTTTTGAAGGGTCACTAGCAGACTAAAGATATAACTACTATACCCAGATATAGTCTGACCTTCCACTGTCTGTTCATCATCCTTCAAAAAGCACGAGAGTAATGAAAACACAAAACCCACAACCTTAACTGCAGGACACAACAGAAAGTGTGGGTTACAATGTGAAGCTAATAGTTGGATGAATCTGAGCAGTCAAAGTAAGAGGTTGCAGAAAGAACCACGCATCTGGTAGCATAATATGATTTACCTCTGGCCATGCAAAGATACTGTAGAAAAAAAGTAAACAGGTATAGTTTTGACACGACATAAATTATCGTTTCCAACTAATTCCATCTTTCAAACTTACCAGTCTTTGTGGGCTCATAGGCTGCAGGGCAGGTGCATATCATGGCACGTCTCCAGAGATCTCATTAGAAAGTAAGAAGGATCCCTCCAAACCATGCACCCAGGTTTTCTTCCTGTAGAAACCACAGCACATGGGTAGATGGAAAGCACTCATGTCTCGCCTACCTATGGCCACGATATTCATCCCTTAAGTTTTAGAAATAACCTCCACAGTTCAGGACAGTATTAGGTCGCAGCAAGTTTGCATATTACCTTACACCTTAGTTAAGCAAATAAAAGTACCTCATCTCTTCTGGAACATACAGTATAGCTTTATTACACTATATACTTTCAGTTCATATATCATTCTTTTTTCAACATTTATGTTATTTCTACTACCAATCTGAATGTGAACAGGAACAAGCCCTTCCGTGATTTCAGATCTTTGTTCCCAGCATAATACACAATGATATACAAGATAAGATTATTGTTCTGCATTTTAGTAATCTTTAAAGTCAAAATAAAGGGCAAGATTATGTTAGATCAATGAAAATCTGAAAATGAACAAGAGCCTTCATTTGCAGTCCACATGTGGTTCCAAGAACAGGAATCATATCGGAATAGTCTTACCTCCACTCCATAGGAAAGGGAGAATCAGTGCGTTTACAGATGACCATGAGAGAGAGGGAGCAGCGCGTGAAATCCATGTGTTGAAGGTAATTAATGGGCCAATTAAAGAGGAAAAAAGGCCACAGAAACACCAGACGTACTTTACAGAAAGAGTAGCCTTCGAGTTTTGGGGGTTTTCTTTTTTGTTTTCCAAGATCTAGATTAAAAACTTTTTATGGTACAGGATATTATATTAACATTAAAATATACCATGGATAACATTACTCAAATACTATAAAGAAAAACTTAAAACAATATTTACCCTCTGAGTGAGCAGTACTTTGACAGGAGACTCTCAGCTTGCTCTATTCACTCTGGATGTAGTCCACTCAAATGTTCTTTTATGCTAGAAGACACATGGGAGATAAACAAACAGGGCTGCCTCCAAATGACTGTTTTCTGCCTTAGCCTCATTTTTTTTTCTCCATATATACTCTTTGTATATTTTTGGATGTATTCAAGTATGCTTTGACATTACTAGGTGGTTTCAACATTTAATCCTTTTTCTGTAGCATAACTACATGAGCATTAGGAAATATTGGAAAACTTATCATTCTGGTGACCTGGGTTTCATTTTCTACCCTGATGTTTTGAGGTTAAAGATGCCAATTACAACAGCTTCTAAATGTCTTCACAGGGAGACAGCATTTGGTTGCCTAGTAGCAATGGCAGTAAGTGTTTGATGCAGCTTTTAGGTTGTCAGTATACTTATGTTCTGTCACACTAAAACTGTAATAATGGATCTGTACTGATTTCTGTGATCTACACAGCTAACGACTTCTGGTTGATATTAGGAATCTCGTTTATTAAGTCAGACAGGAAAATTGTGTTCTCTACTTGTTTCTGTTGATTTTTTTTAACCAATGTTTCAGATGACTTCCAAAAGAGGGACAGAAGTTGTGATGATAAACTTCCACAACTCTCTACTCATGCAGTAGGCTTCTCAAAGACAGTCGTTACAGGGAAATCCTTTTTTTCTCCCCAACTCTGAAGCCTCAGAAATGAATTTAAAGAGCTACACACCACCTGGTGCAGCACACCAACTATCCTTAAGTGTATTCTATGAGTCATTTGCAAGCACAGATTTACCACATCTGTTCCCGTTATTTCCTACCACCACACTGTTTCCTCGCTGGCAACATCAGTGTGAAGAGCACAGAGCTGTTGTTCAGCTCCTGGCCCTTCCACACAAGATTCAGAAAAACAGAATGAGCCAGGGTATGGGGATGTAAGCCCTAGGAGATGTGGACTGTTTAACCAAAAGCGCGGTGCTCCAGTAATGAACATATCTGAAACTCTAGGCAGTCTTCCAATGTGGTCTGTATCTACTTTGGTGCAAGGAAAGGCTGCTGCTGAGAAGGAAAACCCTGCTTATCCTTTTTGTTCTCCATCCCTCCTTGATTCTGTGTCTTCCCTTCAGTTTCATTTAGATTTCACAGTCACGATCAGATTTGCTGACATGACAGCAAGTCATTCCCATTTTTTTGGTAGATTAGTTTTCAGTTGTACCAGCCAATAGATGTAACTTAACCTTTTGCTGCACAATCACTTAACCCAATGTGAAGCAGTGGTGGAAGTAAGCGAGGTGGAGAGAGCTGCAACCCACAGTTACAAAGAACCAAGTATTATGTGAAAGGCAGTCTTTAGGATGCACTCACCAACCACACAAACACTAGCACCTGCTCCACGTTGTCATGAGCAAGAGGGAGCAAAACAATTCCCTGTAGCAGTAGCTTGGATTTAGACTAAATTATGCCACTCCTGAGCTATCACAATTGCCAACAAATGTCAGAGAGGCCATGCAGTTGTGTTTCCATGAAGTGATAGCCCAGAAAGCCAGAACCCAAGATAGCTTCATGATGAAGATAATGAGGCTGGATGCTCCAGATCAAGCATTCTAGGGAGCAGATGGGTCTGGTAGGTTGGTGTTAAAACTACACTAAAACAGTGAGCACCCAGCCTGCTTGATATTGGTAAGATCGTAATAACACAGCTAATGATATGAAGCTAGAAACTAAAAACTGTTAATTATATTTCTTTGATTTCCATTTTGACAGAAAAGCTGTGCAGTACAGTTAGATTGCCCAGAAGAAAATCCTTGGAAGTTCCAATTATTCTGAATTCCCACAACAATTATTTTTTCTAAAATTTGCCTGCCCCACCTCACAGGGTTTGGTATTTTGTATATGTTAAATCCATTTCAAAGATGCTGAGTAACCCAAGCAGCAAAATTGAGCAAGCCTTAATGCGTAACCACTGTTGATTGATTTGGTTTCTCCCCTGCCTGTTTTTATAAAGCCATACAAATTAGGAACGCTGTAACATTCAGAATACATAAACGGGCACCTGGGTATTTCCCAATACACTTGTCCCCACTCGTATTGTGCAAATGTGCACAAAACTCTAGGGCTCATAAAGGGCCATGTCCAACATTCCCCATCCAGGCAAAGTTCCCATTTAACAATCCCAGTAGGAGGTTTTTGCTTGAGTAAAGACTGAGGAATCGAATCCAAACAAATAGCTTTAAGTGCAGATAGGTTTTAATCATCATCTTGTTTAAAGAAAAACAAAACCCTCTCAAAGATATTACTTTCCTTGCTATAGGTACTATAAGGAAAAGAGAACTGGCACCACAACTAGACAACATTTAATTACATGGAGAGGCAGCTGCAGTATTAATCAGCACATTTGGGACACTTCCTAAGTTGTGGCCATGTACACTAAAATAAGACTGCGAATATTTACAGATTAGCATCATAATACAAAGAGTGGGCCCTCCAAAGCTGCTGTAAGAAGTACTTCTCTCAGGTCTCTCATACAATTTCAGTCAATGCTGCTTGATGGTCATTTAGAAGAAAATAAAATTGAACTCCCACATTATGAGGAATAGGGAATATTTATTTAATTTTATACATGTAGAATTACTTAACCATAGTTGAGGATGGTAAGGTATAAGTATCTGTGGCTCACTGAACATTCCTGTCACGTCACAATGCTCTGACACAAACATTATCTCCTTGTGAAATTTAATCATATAATTGTGCTGTATAACTGAATACATCATATCATCAGTCCCACATTATTCATAGGACTAAGTCTGGTAGCTGCCAAATGCCCAACTGTCAGCTTTCAATATGCAATATGCTCTATAGCTAGACCCACTGAAACAAGTGCAAATTCAACCTGTTTGGTTATGTGGAATCACAGAGTCCTGTGAACATTAGTGCCAATGCCTGTTATCTCTGGATGTCAAAGGCAGGAAAAGAAAACCATCTTTCTTATTATTTTGTATTTTGTCTTCTTCCAAGCCATCCAGGCACTATCAAGCAATTTCTTCTACTATTGAATTGTCTGATCCTTATCTTTTGGCAAGTAATAGGTGAGATGGGCCAAGAGTTTCCTTTTAAGAAGATACCATAACTGGATTTAAAACAATCACTGCTCTAGTTTTCATAATTTTCAAAGCTTAGCATTAAACAGCATATTACTACTTTTTAAATCAGAAAGTAATAATTTAGAAAAGACATGAAGAATTTAAGTTCTGAGCATTTACATTACATTGCTAATAGATTTTCAAAACCAAAAATAAGCCTGCAGTACTTTTTATACTATAAAAAGCATGTTATTGTCCATTTTGAAACAAAGAAACAATCCTGAAAGGAATTTATTTCTTAAGTGTTTATCTGAAACTACAGTTTGAAACTACATGTTATGAAACTACAGTTACCAATCAAATTTGATTATAACCAGATCTTATCAGGTGGTTTTATCCCATTTTTAACAAGACAACGTCTGTGGTTTCCTGTATTCCCCCTGTAAGTTGTTCATCACGCTAGCACATTTTCATGCAGCGAAGAGCCCTTTAAGATTTTTCTGTAGTACACAAATGTTAGTTTTCCTATAAAGGGGTATCTTTCAAGAAGACTTAAAAAAACCACCCACCCAGCATTTTCAACAACTCTGAAAACAGGAGTGAAAACACAGCACTGATTTAAGCACAAACTCAGGACATGGGGGAGAAGCTGGAGAAGCCGGCAGCCTGTGCCTCTGAGGGCTGGGGTCTGGGGCGGCCCGGCCGCCTCACCGCCCCCAGGGGAGGCCACCCACACCTCCTCCCACCGTGAGCCCCCGCACAAAGATGCTTTCCAACTCTGGAAAGCCCAGATGAACAGCAGCATAAACTAGAATATTTAAAAAAGAAACTCAGGGCAACCAGGGAAGCCCAGTTAGAAGGGGGTTTATACACAACTCCACTCACCATGCCCCTGCAGCTTGATTCCCAGGTCTGGGGCTCCTCACTGGCAACCCAGTTGTTTCCCCAATTAGCAGAAAACGTTTTCAGGTGCCAGGGAGCTCTTTCACACACTTGCATATGCACACACTTACTTACACACACACGCTCCACGCCCCGCGCCTGGCTGCAGGCAGAGCCCCAGCCTGCTCCGCCCCTCACGGCTGCTCAGGGGTTCCCTCAGGAAAGAGGCGCCTTCCTCCTCCTCAGTCGCTGACTAAGGGAGCGTAACACAGAGCTGCGCGAATCCAACAGTTCTCATCTTCACCTTCTTTCCACTTGTCTGCTCGGCTTCTGTGGCCCTTTAGTCAGGGGCCATGCCTCAGGCACGTTCCTGTCGCTGCCCAACCTACCTTGAGGTTATGAATCGGGGAAAGGGATGCGCAGAAAGGCGAGGCATGGGAGCGCAACAGGCCGCACAGGTTTCAGGGCCAAGCGGCAGTCTGGTACCAGGCTCGTTCATTTCCAAACAAACAGCAGAGCAGCAAACTTCTATAAGTTGTTATGTATACACACATGATTTTAGATATTGAGTAATCTTGCGGATTTTGAAGAGGGTAAAATTCAGTGTATAACTGTGGGAGGAACACCCACTGAAGGAGGGGTTTAGCTGGTTCCCGCCAGGTGGCATGTGTACTCCTTGCCTCAGGAAAGAAAATGCCTAAGCGTGGTTGAGTTACTAGGATTAAGAAGGGGTTAAAGAAATCTCAAACCCCGCGGTCATCTTTTTGCCACCCCTGCTACAGCAGCATTCCCAGGTGGCAGTTTCACTCGGATTACCCCGCGCCGCTGGGCTGCGGCTGCCCGTGGAGGCGAACTGGCTGCATGGATGTTGAACTGTTTCATGCCTTGCTATCTAGCAAGAAAACTCCCTTACTTTCTGTCTCAATTCGTATTTCTTCCCTGTCAGCACAGCTATTCACCTTTCCTGTACCTCAACAGCATTCTCCAAGTTACAACTCTTCCTAAAAACTTGAAGTGTGTTACACGTTTTAATCCAAAACCAATTATCACACCACTCAAATATCTGCAGCACAATACACCTCAGTACTGTGAATTTCAGTAGAACTGAAAACTTATTTCAATGTCAAGAGAACACATACAAACCGCCTATGGTTTATCCTCAGGTTACTAAGGATAGCATGAAATATTCTCAGGCATGACCATGCAAACTGTCCTTTAAAAACCTCTTATTTTAATAAAAAGTAAGGAAATAACTCTGCATAGACATCTATAGGTCCCTGACTACCCTCTAAAATTTAGTCCAGTCAACAGAAGAGAAGCAGATGACTATAAAACTGTCTTGGTTGCAATATACCTACAATTCTCCTGATCAATATTTGCCCTGTAGTCTGGACAGACTCTAAAAATCCGACAACTGGATGGACCTTAAGGTGATGTGAAACCATTTGCAAGAAAACAAGCAGTCAATGTTAAAATTTCATTTAAAAAGTCTGTGCCCTAACCATTTTATAAGGGATCCAGCAGAGCATACAATTTCTTGACTAATTTAAAAACCTCCTAATGACATCTGTGGATAAAGCAGTCTCTCTGACTGAGCAGTGGGGCCAGCAATGATTCATTAAGTTCTGAGGGCACTGCTGAGATAAAGCAGTCTCTCTCACCCAGCTTGGCTTCATTTGTAACCTCAGATGGAGAGCCTGTGGTAATACGTAGCTTTCACTGTGCTGCTCCTTTGCTTCGGAGTGCTCCAACCACTGCCTCCCAAGGGCATGGATCCCACTCGGCACGGCAACCATTTCCTCTTCTGGGTGTGTTGTTACAGCGGCAGAGGATAAAAGTAACGGGAAACTATGGAAGATATCGTGCATAATGGGATAATGCCACAGTGAAGCAAATAAAACTCCAACTGCAGATTCTCCTTATGTAGATGCTGGTTCTCCTGAAAACATTTGCTTTGTGTTCTATTGTTTCCACCTTTCTTCTCTAGATGAAAGTTAACTGTAATTCTTATTTGCAATGCTTGCAGTGAGCTGGGCTCTTTCTAATTATTTGCTGTTATGTGATATGGTCTATTCACCACAAGCAACATGCATACTAAGGTGAATATAAATAGGATTCTTAAAATTTTCCAGCACTACCTTCTTCCTCCTCCTATTCCATTTCTCAGGAGGTGGGGTAGCTTTAAAATGTACTTGGGAAAACACATAACCAATTGATTTTATGTTGAACAAAACAGGATTAAATGATTTGCTACAAGCCACATTTGCTTGCCAAATTTTTCAAGGTTGTTTTGCTTTATTAAATGTATTATATTTTTTATTTTTGACAGAATACAAAACAAATTGTAAAATAACAGCTGGGTGGACAGGAAAACAAACACTTTGTTAAAGGAAGGCAGAGTATTATAGGGAGAACAGTTCAACTTAAAACTACATTCTTTGCATTTTTTTGCGAGGCCTCTTCCAGTCAAACGAATAAACTCATATATTTATGTCAATCTTCCTGAGATCTCATATACATATTTGCAAGGTATATTTCAATCAATTTTCTATACAATCAAGAGATTATATCGTCTATGTTACGCAGCTTTGTTACCAAAATTGCATGTTATTTGGCTGTTTTAACTGCAGAACTGTTTTGATTTTCATAAATTGGATCTAGTATTATGCTTAACACAGCAATATAGGACAACGTATAACTGAAAACTATCTTTATAATAAATCAGAATACAACACGAGAGTTTATAAACTATTCCTTCTTTACAGCCTTTTTCTGTCCTGGCACAAATTCAATTTTCAGAAACATATTCCAAAATCCTGGAACATGAGCAAGTATTTGGGAGACTGGTGGTCCTGATGACAAATGATTTCTTTACTTGATTTTTAAAAAATGATAAATATTTATTTGCAATCCTGTTTGAGCCCCTGGGGCTCTATAGCACCTTGGGTTTAATTGCCTAAATTGAAAGGATTTAAGGTTTTAAAAAGGTAAACTGTAATCAGGACTGAGCAGATTCTGAACTCAGCTTGGAATGAGGAGCCAGCTCTAGTGGCCATTACTTCTCTCATTGTATGTTAAACTGCTCACCACATCATGGTTTCATTCTCCCCATCCTCTTCCCTCTCCACACACCCCAGCCCCTCCACCCTGAAGAAAACGTATTGCTTTCTTTTGCAAAACCTGAGGGCTGACTGATTTTGCCCAGGCTGAGTGGGCCCTCGGGCGGCTGGCAGCCCTGAGCCATGCTGTAATTAGTGGGTCGGGCTGAGGTCTGTTCCCTGCAGCTGGGACACTCGCTGCGTGCACAGAACTGACTCAGTCAGATGTCAAGTGGGCTTTCAGCTGCAGAAAGAACGACAGCTGGAAGTAGAAAACACTAGAGGTAAGATGGTATTCCTCCTCCAGTGAGCGATTTAAAGAGCCTCTCCATTTCCAAACCTGGTTTCTTTTGGAAAGATTTTGCTAAAAGACTCTGCCTTTGGGTACAATAACTACCACCAGCAATCACTGCACAGACACCACGACAAAGTTTCCCTGTGAATTACTACCTAGGCAATCATGGCACTGTAAAAGATCACAAATGTAAGGTTGAGTGGAGCATTTCAGAAATGTTTGGTACATGAGTGGGATTTCTGCAACTCCAACACAACCTTTGAAGCTTATTCAATTACAAGGACAACTCTCCTCAACTGCCTAAGTCGTCTGTCATTCAACATTAAAAAAATGCGTATTATTATCATTGACTTAGAGAGTTTTAACTCATCATGAATCAGTAGGAATGCAAGATGATTATCAGTTGTCTGTATCCTCCAGTGCTAAGTAGTTTTGGACTGAACACCACTGAGCTGGCATAATGGGATTTGTATTTGCAATGATGGTCGCATTTGTCTCTTCAAATAAATGAAGCCTCGATAGAAGATTATGGGAATACAGAAAAAAATAATTGAAACAAGGCCTCAGGGAACTTTAAACAGCTAGAGATTATTGTCAAACATTTTTAAAGAAACTAATGAAAGCTTGGAAACAAGTAATTTCCTTCTTATGCCCTTTTATGTGTGGAAGAGATACATTCTGTTTCTTTATTCCTGTCCAGCTGTTGTTTTTAGACCCACGGACTATGCTTCCGCAATGCATTGTTATAGTAACACACCTCAAGTAGCTTAAAAGATGGGAAATATATTTCCATGTAGATTCCTGAAAGTAAAGCACTGCCAATGTAAGTTATTTCCTACACAGTACTCATTTCTACCAAGCTGTCACCTGTTCCACTATGTATCTCCCAACTATGAATCTTTCCTATACATACAAACAGCTAATCACCTGCAAAATTGGTATCCTTGTTCATCCTGTATTCTGCATTAAAATGGCACGACCTGCATATATCATTGAACTGAGGAAGTAAATCTCCAGCTTTCTCTAGCACAATTATATTCATGCCTCTCAAATCACCTTTCATGTTGGCCAATCCTTAATTGCTCTAAAAATAAACCATTGAGAATTTAACATTATAGAATTACTAAGAATTAAAAAACACACACAGAAATAAAAATCAGTATATCCATTCATCAGTAGATATCCATTGGCCAGTCAGATATATTACACTGTAGACCTAAATATAAAATTTGCAAAGTTAATGTTTTCTAAAATCATAAAAATACTGAAATTCACAGTTAAAGATGACATAATCTGCTCCATATACATTACTTCTATTCTTACAATATATTTACATGCATTTAGAAGAGATTGATAGATTTTAAAACAAAGAAGTGTCCTCATTTTCATTGCAAATCAAGTATTTCTGTTGACGGCTATGACGCTTGGCTGCTTTTTAAGTATCACTTTTTGTAGTAAAAAAGGAAGTTACGCACATCCATCTCCCTTTTTGGTGAAATACCGTTTAGGATTGTCTCAATACTGTGTCCTACATCTTTGGAAACATAGCTGTAAAAGTAGTATTTTTTAATGATTTGCTGACATGATATGAAAATGTTCAGCTTTCTAATTAGAGGTTGTCTAATTCCAGCGCCGACACAACTGCATGCTCAAGGCAGGACAGCTGAATGTGATACTCAGCCATATAGAATGTATATTCTGTGGGAAAAACTAGTGAAAGTTAAAAAAGTTTGAAGCAGTGAGGAAAGAAGAATTGTTAGGAGGGTTCTTACAAAAATTCATAGCTGTATTTACACATGCAGGAACATATTCTAGTTTGTCATAACTAAACCATCAGCTTAGGTTTTGGGGGATTTTATGGAGAATATATAATAGCATTGGAACATTTCCCAGAAAGTTTTTAGGACCTGACACTAGAAACATTAAAAAAGAATCTAAGGACTTTGTTGATTAATCATAAAATACTTTGGGAATTATGTTTCTGCAAGACGATAAACCAGTGGTATATTTAAGGGCTGACTGAAGCCCAAGACACTGTGTTCAGGCTGAAAAAGAAATGCTGAAAACTTTTGAGTACTTTCATGAATACAGAAAAGCCAAAATTGGTCAGTAAAAGAAACGGACTACAAATCATTGGAAGCTACGTTATGGAATCCACTGTGCAAAACACTAGCTACACATCAACGGAGGACTGCAAATTGCAGGAGCATTTGTCAAATATGAAATACTTCCCCAGTGAGCAACTTCACGTAGTGGACACATTTTCAAGAGCACCTATAAACACTGGAATGAAGGATATGTAGAGTGTTCGAAACAAGAATTGAGAAAAAAACCACACTACTTACTCCTAAAACATGATAAGATGGTATAGGATCACAAACATTTCAGTGGGCAAGATGATCTTGATAAATTGAAGAAACCAACATAAACTAATAACCTACAATATTATATGGAAAAGTACGAAGTATTGAATTTAGGTAGGAGTAATCTGCTACACAGATCGCCAGGAACAACCGGTTAAGCAGCACTGAGTAAAATCTGGGTTTACGGCAATCCACAAACTAAATAAGAAACAGCATTATCTTTTTTTTTTTTTTTTTTTTTTAAATAGGGTACTATCTTACTAGATCAGTAAGATTTTATGCAAGTTACTTGAAGCAATCCTTTTACTTTATCCAGTACGCTTAACATCCTGTGAAAAAAAACAAGTTAATCAACTGGATAGAATCTAGAGGAGACAATAAGAATGATCAGAGGTCTAGAAAATAGTTTGTTAATCTTAGGGAAGTACTGAAATAGTAGCTCCGGTAATGCAGAGAAGTAAATACTGAAATCGGACATTAAGAAAACCTTTATATGCGTAGAAGGCAGCTGCAAAAAACAACAACAAAAACCTGTTTTTTTTTCTAATCCACACAGGTTTAAGAGAAATGGCAATGTTCATAAATTACAATAAGGAAGAACAAGAGTCTGTATTAGGGGAAAGTCATCATAAGAATCAGGATAGCAATGAGAATCAGCACGGCAATGCTGTTCATATGTGAAGGTGTGGAATCCCCACCATTGGTGTTTTTTTAAGAGAAAAATACAGAAGTGGCTAAAAATATATAATTTTGTGAAACAAACATCTGCTAGAGATATAAATATTAGTCTCAAGCAAAGGAATGGACCTAATCACCTTTCCCATGTATTGCCAATATTTTTTTTTAACTATCCTGTGGTTCTAAAAGAGAAAAAAACCCCTGAACAGTTGAAATCAACAGTAGTTTGGATGATGGTGAAGTGACCAATAGAGATGTCCTGGTGCACCCAAAAAACCCCCAAACTTAGGAGGATGACAGAGAAGCTGAAACGTAAATTTTATGATAATTCCACTTTGTCTAATGCATTTAATACTAAATTAACTGGTGCACAACCTTTCTAAACGAGGAAAAAATCAGACTTTTCTTCTTCATGTTTATGAGGAAGATTTTTAAGCTTATGCACTATAAAAGTTTCGTTATGTAATAAAGCTAACATGTTCTGTAACACTGACACAGGAGGATTACATGGGCGTTTTATGATTTATGATCATGACATCTAAATATAGTGCAGTAGAGGATTTTTATTTCAAAATCTTAAAAATTGGCTGAAATCCTAGATCACAGAAAAAAGAAGAGGGACTAACTGTGCAGAGATTGCCATGAAAAACATCAGTATCATCTGGGCACTTTGTAACACACAGAGGCAACAGTCACTCAACAGTAACAGCTTAAAATATCTGTTTTTTAAAAAAACACGGATAAATGCTTCCTTGGTAAATGTGTATAGAATAAAGAGAAGAAAAATCTAATTTTTTATGTGTCTTTAAAACATATGCAGATCATACTATCTTAAGCTCTTCATACAAAATGCTGTTCATTTTCCAAATGTGTCTCCCAATATAATGTTTTCAGAACCAAAAAGAAGGTATGTTATTCTTTTGGCCCCAATTTCACCTCAAGAAAGACTATGTAAGAATTAAAACATGTAATTTAATGTTGGCTGACGTCAGTAGAGTCTGATAAAGGTATGCCTTATTTAATGTCTTTCAGTTCAGGAAACTGCAAGCAATTTTTTCCAGATTCAAGTTTGGAAATTGCATTCTCTATGATGCTATGCGCTCCATTTAGAAAATACGCAGCATACTTGCTTTCTGCTTGCAAATCCTAAAGTAACTACATGTTCCAGACAAATTGTGGCAATTTACGAATAACTAACACAACTAGGCATGCACGCCCAAATAAGCAGAAGTGTGGTGAGCTCAAATTAGACCAATATTACCTAGAATTGTACTGCTTTGTCATGCTGTTTGTAGTGTCATCTTCAAAGCAAAGCAAAGCAAACAAATCTTTGTTTGGCAAACCAAACCCGTGAACTGTAAGGTACGGGTAACTTGCATGGTAACTTGTTTGCATCTAAAGTCAAGTACGCTCTCGTCAGCGACGTGAAGGTTTTTTTCAAAATCATTTCAGCATTTTTTCTTCTACCTGAATGAGATGACACTTACAAAGTTTGCTATTTTATTCCACTCTGATTTGATTCAGCTTCAGCACACATTGTCTCAAGATGCGAAATCATAAGCTTGGGATGCATTTCACTTAACATCTTTAAGTCCTCCTCCTTGGCTCAGAAACCTGGCTTTCAGGGCTATAAAGAGTAACTGGATGTTTGCCAGAGAATGAAAAAAGGGATATCTGTGCTGCTAGCGCTGTCCCAGAACGTACCGTTTCCCTGCTGTCTGATTTCTAATCTCTGACATAATGCATGTACTGCCTAATTCAAAACAAAGCTTAAGGACACAAAAAGACAGTAGCTGAATTTGACTGGGTTTAGCTGTCATCTCAAGTTGGTACACTCAGCCTTTTCCCCTTGATAATCGCAGACAGAGATTAAAATACAAAATAAAAATAGACTAGCCAATGTCAATGTCCCTGAAGCCAGATATAAGCAGGTGATCTTGCACAAGTCATCTGGTTTCTGTGCTTTCCCCCTTGTAAGGTGACCAAAGATATTAACCTTCAGAATGCTGTTGGAGCTTTGCAGTGAAAGCTGTTTGGAGAGCTTAGCTGTTTTATACTCTGTGGGGCTGCTGAACAGCATTAAAAAGCTTAATGTTTTAATGGTTAATAAACCTGATTGTTTATCTCTGTTGAACTTAAAAAGCCTTGAAAGTGAAACAGAGTATATGAATCAAGTCAACAAATACACTCATCCTCTCTATGCTTTATGGATTTTCCCCCTCTCTGTAGCAAGCCAAATTCATGACTAAACACAGATTTTAAACTCTTTACATTTCACTGTAAATGAGATTTGAACTGTAGGTTCTTGTTGGGATGAGAAAGTCAGCATAAATAGTCCATCTCGCCATGCTGTTTTTTCTTTTTATTCTTTCTATTACATTATATTAGCATAAGGCTGAAAAGTCATACCTGCAGAATTATTGCTTTATAACAATGCTGCAATGAAAACAGAATATTCTATTTCTTTTACATATTTACCTGTTGGAAACTTTATTAGTTGTAAGCTAATTTCCCTTCCTCTTATATAATAAAATAGATTAAAAAAATGTCATTTTTAACCATCTGAGCATTTTCACTCCAACACAGTTGTTGTTTGGGGGTGGGTTTACACTAATGTATTTCACTTTGATCTGACAAGAAAAAGGAACATGTAAATGATGTGAAGATTGAAACGAAGAGTTGTTGCAATTTAATTTCTTAAACTACTCCAGCTAGATCACCAAGGGCACAGCTGTCTAAACTCAGCATTTTAATCTGCATGTACAAAAGGGAACAAATGTTAGTTCCACAGGTGGTTGATTTGGTGTCTCTATTTATGCATTTCCTATAAATTCATCAAATTCCTCTTCTAAATCAAAAGAAACTTTTCATGTTGCTGGAAATATGTGATTAAAAAATAGATGATCTGGGGAAAAGATGTTTGGATTGTGAATGTGACAAGCGTTACAGGCTAAATGTACAAATCTCACAAATAAACAACTTCAGCTATTTGTTCAAATGATTTTCAATAATCCAAACAGAGTTTTAAGACTACAGTATTTTGCATAAGTTATTCAAATTTCAAATGTGCTCAGTAAGAACAAACAGAACAGTTCCAATCTTAAGTGAATGAACAATTAGTCTTGTGACAGGTATTGCATTTGATAACCGCTGGGTTGAATCTCTGATGGAGCTAGACTCTGAACGGAATATGAACTAAACAATGTTGAAATAACATCAACTCAATTTAATAATTTTTCTTTGCCTCTTGTTTTTATATGTGTTAAGTGCTACTTTGTTTAGCACAGGTGGGAAAACTTGAAAAAATGCAGGAAGCATCTGTGTTAAAGACATTTGAGGTAGGAATTCACAACTCAGGGACATGTTTTGGGTTATTAGCCTTCATATAAAACCCGACATAGACAGAGAAATGGAGAAGGGGGCTATATCATAAATAATCACACTGCCCTGTCAAGGAGAATGACAAGGTAACCTAAGGTGTCTTTTCCATTGATAAGTTTCTCATTTCTGTGCCTGAGCTAGAGTAAACTCCCCTCCTCCCCCCAATTATCTGGACTAATTCCTAAGAAAATAGAATTTTCTGTAAAATGTTGAGTGTCAGTATTGCACTTTTCTTGAGGGTGATGACATAGTAGCCCTGGTAACTGGTGTTCATGGGGACTTACATTTCGTTACGTCTTTCTCCATGTCTGTTCCCTTTGGCACTTAAGGCTTCTGAATGTTTTTTCAGTTGTATTGTGAGTTTGTTAACCAACAATTGCCAGCTTCATGTTGTCAACTGCTTTCCACAAGTCAGTTCATGCTATTAGCAAAGTCTTTTTTTTTTTTTTTTTTTAAATTTTATTTTTAATTTTAGGAAAAAGATGCCCAAGGATGACAACTTGCTTATACTGTTATGTTCTTCACCTCCCTGGCTGGACAAATTGTAGTTGCTGCACCATTTAAATCTACAGTCAGCAACATATGACAGTAACCTGTCTTATCCAAAACAGCAGCGCAGAAGTTGCTACAAGATGTCGGTGTTTTCTATGTTAATGTCTTCCATGCAGTACAGTATAAGTCTGCGGTAATGAACTGTCCCCCATAAAAGGTATATAGGGTAGAGCAGTACTGTTAAAATCTCAATGCCTAGCTCTTTAGGTCCTGCTAGTTAGGTCCATTTCATTTGGAATGATGTCCAGCACCTTTTTTATGAGATACGCCTTAACAGATATCAACAGCAATTGCTAGTTAAGTGGCTATCTCAGATGACTGAAGAAGGAAGGGCAAAACAACTTGTCAGAGTATAGGAGCTGTAAGTGAGCCAAAAAACCTCTGGCTTTTCTGGTTGGATTTTTTTCCTTTTGTTTTGTTGTGTTTTGTTTTGTTGTTGTTGTGGTTGGTTGGTTGCGTTTTGGCGGTGGGGGGTTCTGATTGTTTTGGGGGTTTTGTTTGTTTTGGGGTTTTTCCCCCTCTAAGGCCAAAAAGAGCTCCAAACAGAAACGTAAAGTTTTAAAAATACACAGGTAAACAAAATAGTGAAAATGAGAGCTTGATCTGGTATCAACATGCTTTCTTCTCCTTGTTACTGAGGTTTATATTCTATAATCTCATTGATACAAACCCACAGTCTCTGGTGTTCCATCAATTATGCGTAGGAGTTTCTCCACTGAGGCTTTACCAGACTGCAACAAATCATTAAAGGGGGCAGAAAAAGCCTGAAGGCAGGGAAAACGTTAGACAAATAAAGTGATTCTACCTTAAACTGAAACTCCTGGTGACATTCTGATGCTGTTATAGTTTTGTGAATATTACTGTGAAAGAGGTTACTAGAAACTGCCAGCAACCTACCTGTAGAGATCATGGACCTTCCCAGAGTTGATGGGGCTGCTGTCTATTCCTCACCACCACTGAAGGGCTAATTCCCCTTCTACAGGGAGCAGAAAAGGTGAAACAGTAGTCCCAATCCACCGAGAGCTCATAATTTAAACAAGAACCAACTCAAGATGAACAAGACTGTTTTCCCTGGATATATGATCAATGGAAAGCCTGAGGCACTGACTAGAGTGTAGTTTTACAGTTTTGTCAGAAGGAAAAAAGGAATACAGCTACCCAAAAATGCAAAAGATAGGCACAGCTAGCCCTGTTAGCCACTGTCAAGTGTAGTCAGTGTTTTGATTACATGGAATCATGCATTTCCAAACTATGCTAAAGTTTACAAGCATATGGTCTTTTGGTGTGTATTCATCGATTACACGGCGTTGTGGATAGCAACGTCACAGGATGTTGTTTGCTGCTGCAGAGCTAATCCCTATCATGTCCTAGTCCTCCCTTACTGGGTTGACATCACAGGTGCTAAGGAGTGGTAGGATCGATTGCATTCCTAAAACTTATTTATCAATAGAAATTACCAATACATAGTTTGTTGATATTTAAGGGATGTTTTGACTCCAAATTAATATACTGGAGGGTTTCAATTTAAAAAAAAGTATTAAGAAATTGCATTGTAGAAACATTAATATTAGTAACCTGATCTGCAAGGAGAAGTAATGCTATAAAAGTATCAATTAGAAGGTGACAAACATCTGCAAAGGAGATATTTTTCAAGGGAAAGATCAATTGTCATAGCTCTGTAATGACAGGATTGAATGGAAGCACAAATTTTAAGTGTTACTTAAAAACCTAATTAATTTTTACCAATTTTGTTGTTATTACTAGTGGATGTATCAGAAGAATTAACTAATCCACCTTGAAGGATATTTAGGTGCTATGAAAGTCTCAGAAATACCATCATCTGTCTTGGTGGCTGGCCAAACTATTAAGACTGTCATTCTACATTGAATGCAAGAATTAACAGTCAGCATCTATTCCAACAATGAGTAATTTAGAAATTATCAAAAATCTAATGCACCTCTTTACTGTCTGGCTGAAATAGCCACTTCTAATACTTGAACAGAAGAGAAGGATTATAAGCATATGCTCAGACATGTGAAGGTACCCAAAAACGTAAGGATTAGCATGCGCTAATCTTTATAAGTCTGAAGCAGCAAAACATTCTGTTCTAATTCTGCAGGAGGAGGAACCAGAGCACAGAAAGCGACAAAACTGGGCCAAAATCACACAAGCCGCTGGACTCTCCTGGGGTCCGTTCCAGTAATTAGGGTAACCTTTTTTTCCTCTAAATTCTGTTTCTAGTAGCTTTGCTACCTAATTTAGTAGTCCATCCTCAACTCTCAATAATTATGAACGGACCTTCACTGAAGGTATTGTCTTTAGCAAGTTGTTTCACTTATCGTTTACGTGCAAGAACCTGCATGTACGTAATATGCATTAATAAACTGCTGTGAAGCAGAGCCACACAACTGAAACTGTAAGCTTAAACCACATAAGGAAAATACTACTTTTTTATGATTAAACTGACAGAAGGGGAGCCCAGCTACCCCTATCCTTACTGCCATTTTCCCCCCGTTTGAAAAACTGCAGCAGTACTTCCACGAGCTTTAGTTCCAGTATTTGCTTCACCTGCTTTTGTCTATGGGTAAAGTTTCTTACATGAAATGCATCTCAATGTACTCATAAAAAAAAAAAAAAGGAGACTTCCATGCCCCCTAGGACAATGGTCATCAGACACCTGTGCAGCAAAAAATGGAAAGGATATACAACATTATAGGGGTAGTCTTCTTGGCAGGCGGGTCCGTACATAAAGAGTGAGGTGACCACAAACCCCCTTAGCTTCTCTTTAGAAAATATTTTCAGCTCTGAATGCATTTGTTTCAAAAAATCAAATACCTCTACTACAATGAAAACAGTGTTTTAATAATTGTAAAAAAAAAAAAAAAAAAAAAGCTCAGTCTCTAATATGTCTGTTTGTAATACCAAGGAATGTTTACTTTGATTTTTATTGTAGAACAACCTTGGAGTTTTAATTTTGTTGAAAAATGTTTCAAACAAATGATAAAAATAATCTCAAAATTTATTTTAAATTACAAATATTATTTTCACTTGAAAGTTTTCGGTTAGGTGCAAAGAGTATTCTTTCTTTAAAATTTCCTGTCTTGCATGGTAGACAGCTTTGCTCAGGATGAGAATAAGGAAAATGATTCAGACAAGCTCCACTTGTTAATGAGACAGCTTCAGGTTTGCAGAGGCTTTTTTATAGTCAGACAATTACTATCTAGGACATAGACCTGTCATTAACAACCAGCTAATCTCGATTGTGATTTTAGGTGTGAGCTTTGGAAATGATGCTGCAAATATATTATAAGAAAACTACAATTTCACAATCATGCAGTGAAAATATTCGTTATGTGACCTTGGCTATATTATATATTCATTTCACTCCAAAATTTTTAAACTTAAATTTTTAAACTGTTTTAGCACATGTTTGTGTTGATTTAAGCTTTGTAATTCTTTAAAAACATCCAAGATTCATTTAATTCAAGTTAATTAGAACTTTAAGAAAATAAAAGCAAGTTGTAATTAAACATGTTAGAATATCTTTTGGAGTGAACTTCTAATGTTCACTTCTACAAATTAATAACCACCTTAATTACAATGAAGTTCTAATTTATTTCGGTTTTAGTTTAGGATTTAAAGTACATTGATTTGTCTGAATTAATTGTCTATACTGATTTAAGCTTCTTGCCAAGATCCCATTTCAACCCAAATTAACCATTTTTCATGGTCATGATTTGTTTCTTCAATACATGAATACAGCATAACATATTAAATATATCAATTTGTACAATGCTGTATTTAAAATATCAGATCAACCTGTGGTCTGTGATTATTGTGGCCATTTCTTCTGAAACCCTTTTTTGGCTATGTGAAAATATTCAATTCCTTTTTGTTCAGAAGAAAAGGAAACAAAGGCTTATTAGGTAATGTTTTAGAGGACTCAAAGCAAATAAAGTCATAAAGAGACCATCTTTCTGTATTTAAAAATACATAAAAATGAAGTAGAATAACAACCTTTTAACTTACATATCTAGTGTTACTACTGATTTATGATTTATGACTGACTTTTATGCTGACCTTGCATTGTGCAAACATTTAGCTTGAAGCCACATTAGCCAACCAAATGTCCTCAAAAGAGTCTTTTAATATGCTGTATGGAAAATGAGGGCAAGGGTTGTCTCACTGGTTTTGAATCTCAAAAAATAATTAATTATTTGTAACACTGAAAAATCACCAATACCTGAACTAAAAGTTTGATATTAATATTAAAATATTAATCATTAAATCAAAAGAAACTGTTGACTTACACTAAGCTTGACAATTAATACACTGCAATGAAGACTCACTCTTCTCAGAAAGTTCGTTACAGTCACTGTTTACTCAGAGGTGTGCGCCAATTATGCTGCTATGATGAAAGCAACTGGGCATAACATTCCACCGTGACGAAGAATTTTAAGAAGGTCTTTTCCATTCTCATAACTCTTAGTGTAGATCATGATCATGCAGTTCTTTTTCAAGAAAGCTTCTCTTATTTGGACAAACTTCAGATAGACAGGAATGAGAATAATTTGCCCCTTTTTTATTACTGATTACCAAACGGCCATTGAGTAGTGCACAGAACAAGATACAAGGTCAATTCCATCTGTCAGCTCCCTGCAAGACAGACTAGATTTACATTTAATATAAGCAGAAAAAAGCCAAATTGATTAGTCCATGTTGGTGGTAAGTGTGACTGACTTTTTTCCCCTCAAAAACATGAAAGGAATACAGAACTGATTAGTAATGATTATCACTGGACTACACATTTTTTGTCAGAAATAAAAATTGAGGGTCGTCTCCCCCCCCCCGCCCCATATGATGTTGATTTAACTTTTATAGCTCCAAGAAACTGTGATTTCAGAAAGAGATCCAGTTGCTCTTCCCCCCGCCCCCCCCCCCAGCTTTTCCCAGAGAAGGATAGTAGGATATTCCTCTCACTCCGACAGCTAAACATAATGGGATCTCCTTTCATCAGCCGCTCCAGCAGAGTCAGAGCTCCTGAGTACGGAGCTATTATACCTCCCAAGATTACTGTCAGAAGGAAGTGCTAGAGCATGTGTAGGACTTGGGAAGGAGTTCCTCTTTACGTATGCCTTGGGAACAGAAGGGGATTAATTTGGAAGGCACTCGTCATCTGGAAACATCAAGTGGCAGAAATTGCAGCGAGACATGCTACTGAAAGAAAAAACAACACGTTGGCACTTCCAGATGGTGCATCTCCCACAGATCTGCACTTCCCGGGTACAACAAGAGAAAAGAAATCTGAAGCTGAGAGCAGGAGGGAAAAACAACACGGTTACAAACAGAAAGTTCAACGCCAGTGGGGAAAAGAAAGGCAAAGTGAGTGCCACAAGAGACAAAGGACCTATTCTAATATGGAAGATAAGAAATAATCAACTTTAGGAGAGGTGATTTGGGTGAACAGATTTAGGCCCTATTTTAGGCAAGGATTCATCAATGAAGGATTTATTCAATCCTTCCACTATGAGTGAAATTTACTTCTCTTGGTACGAAAGCCTAAGGGAGTATATAGGAGAGAGACATCCTTCCATGCTCCATAATCCATATGGTATCTTAGCAACTGTTATCTATCTATGGGCTGAAAGAGCAGCTACTGTTCCTCTTAACCCCTGGATTTAACTATATACATACAGCATGCTTTCAACAGATGCTGGGTTTAGATAGAAAAGGATCTTGCATGGACTTCTAAGCAGAGCAGATGGTTTAATTTCATAATATCCAGAAAGACTGAGTTTCTTAACTCTTTAGTGGGCATCTGACATGAATTTCCATCTTAAAATCACTTGCCATCACTGAGATGTGTGTAAGGAAAATTTATCTTTTTATTCAAATGCGTGTTTCTGCACTTAATTTGCAGAAGCGATATTAATATCAATTCCAAGTGTATTACTATATTATAGTGGGAAAAGTCAACGTCCAACACCAAAGTAGAAAAGCAAAAGTACTCTGCCACGTGTGGCTTACATAATGTTTATCTCAATATTTATTATTATTTTCTTTTATCTATGAGTAGCTCATTGCCACTTATCTCTGGTACTCTTTTAAAGAACCGTAAATGAAAATACCAACCGGGTACTACGAAGAGAATATCCCTAAGAGCCAGCGTGCTTTGGTTTCATCCTGCCAGTAATTTGGATTGTTGCTTAAGAACAATCCATTTACACTTTGACCATTGCATATTATGTGTTATGAACCATTTCAGAGAATCAAGAGATTTAAAAAAAATTAGCTTACTTGCCAATAAAAGCTGGACACATCAAAAGTTTGTTCTGCAGGGGGAAAACCTGAGGCATCTTTACAGCAGCTGAGTAACAGGAGCGATTTCATAAGTGGTCCTAGTGAAATGCCGTTATCTGATTGCTCTGGCATCAGCATGCAGATTATGACTAGGCTTAATGGTTTCAGATAACAACTAAAGCTGTGTATGACATTCACTCTGCAGTGAATTTTGCAACTAAAATGCATTATTATTGATGCCTTCCAGCTCTCACTTTATGAACTTTTTCTAGTATGTGGGTGTATTTTATAGACAAGGGAAACTGATTAGGAAGGAGCACATTTGTTACAGTCCGAAGATTTCCCTATTTCTGTTAAGGCTTGTTTTCATTAAGGCCAAGTTGCTATTCATGTTGAACAACCTGCCATTTATCACCATGTGAACAGAAGAAGAATTCCTACTTAAATATGAATCTAGGCAAAAAAAAATAACTGTAAGAAAGGAAAAAGAAAATAATTAGCTTATCTAAAAAATACTGTATCCCTCCACCCCCCTGAGGACAAAAGAACTCTCACACCTCCACTTTTTTTTCCTTCTCCTTTTATGCGCTATCAAAATCTACTTGTTTGAAGACAAGTTTCAGCACATCTAACATCTAGATCTCACAATCCAAATACTACTTCCGCTATGCTTCTAGCCAAGAATCGCTTGGATTAGGTGCACATCCACTACTGTTCAATAAACAAACCATTGCTGCATGATTGTAGGGTGGGTTATGTTGTCTAAGAATCCATTACAGTGAAGTACAGTGACATCATCCTGAGGATGCTGCTTCCAGAATTAAAAAGCTACATCCTCCTTGGGGGTTAGCAAAATAATCAGTCATCCAGACAATAATCAGCCAACAACAGGTGAGGATGTGGGCCAAAGCACTACTTCCAAATGCAATTTCTGGAAATTAAAAAAATGCCATGATAATATTCAGTATTTCAGACAAGCACACTAGTGTTAGCATTGGGATCTAGAAGACAATTCTCAACCTTTATATGTTGAGAAATCTTTTATTCACCAAAACAAGTTAACGTGGCTTATACAAAGGAACCTGATCAGTAAGCATGGAGAGTAAGTATGCATTATTACATGAAAAGACTGTCTCTAAGTTTCTTTACTGGTAAATTAGAATAACTTTGACATTTACTGCAAGCTTAGAGCCTTGTTTTCTGAATTTGCTCACAATGACTTACCCTGTAGGTAATACCATTTCCTCTGTACAGCAGAATACTAAATAAACAGCAACTTTAATATTATTCTAGCCCTTGGAAGTTGCTGGTTTAAATAATTCTAACTGAAGTAAACTGTACTTGGATACATTATATTTTTAATTATCAACCAATATAGTTTAAATAACAATTGATGAGAAAAGACCACGGTTCATGCATTGGAAAGCCAAGATATGATGTGCTGAAGATTTCTGTGTAGAAGAGGTCGTAGGAGTGTGCAATAAGGATTGTAAAAGAGGACTACAGAAGTCAGTGCAAAGGCCTGCCAGGAAGCGTCATTTCTTTCTCCTGTACCTGTCTGTCAACTGAATCAAGTCCCCACAACTTCTCTCTCTCCTCCACTTCTTTGTTAAGAATACTAAGATGAAGAAGTTCATCTGATTAAAAATACTTTGGAGAACTGCACTTTCAACTGAGAGAATTAAGTCATTAACTACCATAGCTCTCTACGTACCACCCTTGGAAACACAGCATCTGTTGCAGTCACTTTCCATAAGCTGCAGTCACTGACCCAGTTAGTCAGCTTCGTAGCTCTGCTCCCCAAGCGTCAAAGATGTGAATCTGTCTCAGTTTAGTGGCACCTCTAGAGAACTACATCATATATATTTCACTAGAATCAAAGTAATTTTAGCACACTTGCCTGTTACTGATTTTTCCCTTTTCTATTTCATGAAATGTATAATCCTAATTTAACATTAAGGGATATTATTTTTCATTCTTTGGGAGCATATTTTGTCTTTGTGTGTCTTTAGATATTAAGGCTTGAATATGCATTCTGTTAAAGAAAGCATCTTATTTTTATTAACATATTACCTCTCAGATCTTCATGACTCATCAGTCCAATGGAAGCATGCAAATGCAGCTACAGACAGAATTTAGCTCAAGTTCAGAAATGCGTTCTCATAGAAAATAAGACTGAAAAGCATCACATGTACTGAAAAAGTATCACTAGGATTCTTAAAATCCTAGTGGGATCCTAAATTCACTGAAGTAAAGAGGAAAATCTCCTTTGATTTGAGCAGGCTCAGAATCAGAGTAAATCAACTACGGCTCTCACCATTTTCTCCATGTACCATGAATTCCCCTAGCAACAAGGTCAGTCCTTTGACTACAAAACACAGACTATGTGGAAACTGGAGCAGCTGAAGAATGTTGTAATGTATTTTGTTACGTCGAGGTTATTCATGTCCCCAGATTAGCAGTATGCTAGATGCTGAAATAACTGCACTCCAATTAAAACAGAAATATCTTTTCATTTAACAATGTTTACCACATAATATATATTTTTAGAATCATTAGTTGATTTAGCAAATTTATATTTGCTGATTAATTTATATTTGCTTGATTAATTTAATGGCTTTTCTCTCTCTTCTATTAAACATCTGTCAAGAAATATTAAAAGTAGAAGCTAAATAAAATCTATCCTCTTTCCTTTAGTCCATTCTGATTTTCATTTTGTTCTCAAGTTAGCCTATCAGTTACCAGGACACACTCACATCGCTCCTTTTTCATCATTTTAAGCAGGAAAAATATAGTGCACGTACTGTCCTGCCAAACAAAGCTATCCTCTCTTTTTAGTTAAGCAGAGGCTAAAGCTATATATGATAGCATCCATAAGATGATACACATAAATAAATAAAGCTTTAACAAGTATTTGACATTGTCCAATTTCAGTGCAGATAAACAAACCGGTGCCACACATTCTGCCTGACACTGTAAATGCGAAATCCTACCCATTCCTTTGGACATCAAGGGACCATTAACTACCATTTCTCTCAAGAGGGGCTTTTAACGCCTAAATAAAGGAATAATTATAACAGCTGCCAAACTCCCCAAAGGCTTCAATTCTGTTGGTACTGACAACTTAAGCTCCACCCAAGACTCTGCAGAACCTGGGCAAAGTGCAGATCAGTTGGTACGTCAATTGGGTTGTTTGTTTTTGCTCTCCCTGGAACACTTTCAGACACAGCCCATTAGAGCGAGCCTGTGGTAGCATCTTATGCTGAATAAATTTGGAAGTATCCTATACTGTGGCATGAACCAGTTTTAAGCTCCACACTGCAATGTATTTTTCAAACATTTTGTTTCTTCTGCTGCTTACCTTGCACAGATCTCCCACTCTCAGCCTGAGTGAGAAATTAATTCAACACACTGGGATTTTCTTTCTTCGAAAACAGACAACCCCCACATCCAAGTGAAAAGCTCATGCCTTTTTAAAAATCATTTTTAGTCGCTGCCTTAATGAATGCAGTGTCCTCAGTAAGGTTGCTGCTATACTTAGTTTGCCATCTACCATACAAAACATGTAAGCCTCCTTTCATTCTTTGGGTCTTAAGTTTTTATTTTGTACTATATTTAGAGTAAGGAACACAGCATGGTTCGCTGTCCGTGTCTAGGGTGCTTCAAAGATCAAACTGATGACAACCTCACCGGTGCTGGAACACCAGCTGGTAACTGAGGTGAAACTTAAGCGAAAGCAGAGCGAAAGAGCTAAGGAGAATTCACAGCAAACTAGATTCTTTAGGCCAGATTATGTCAAGGAATTACTGGTCAGTTTTCGAGATACAGTGCGTTAATTTCGTGATAAAGGGGAAGCAGACTGAATATGCTGACTTCCAGGAAATCGCTTGCTTACATAACCTGGAAGTGACCAGCTAATTCAGATCATGCCCCATTCCCTTTTTCCTCTCTGGAATTATGCCCTTTGCTGTCTCCTTTCTTCTCATGTGGTATTAGGAAAGGCAGGATGTTTAATAGGGAGGACTGATTTTTGTAATGATGGGTGTGGTCACAAGATTGCCTCGTGCACCAGATTAAATAAAACTGGGAAGAGTTCTTACAAATAAAGACTTCAATAATTTGAAGCTAGGTGAACATAAATATTGTATGAGGAAGAAAGCAAGCTACCTGACCTCTAAAATTACAGTAGTGTAGAAAATCAGCAATACTACCTTACAAAAGTTAAGTTCTAAAACTACTCAAAACAAGATAAAAAAGGCTATATACTAGATATCTTAAGCCAAGAGAAGTAGTAGCAGCAAAAAGAAGCAACTAAGAGTAAAAGCAGCAGAGATTTACAAGAGATAAAAAGCAGACTCAAGTAATAAAATAAAAATATATGGCAAGAAAATAAGTAACATCCAAAAAATATCTGCTGCTGGAGCAACGTGAGGGTGTTCTAATAGACCACTGAAGGATTCATTAGACAAATAAAATCCAAACCACAAAAAACCCCTTATCACGCTCTTCATACCTTTCTTGGTCAAGCAATTGCTCATGTAAAGTACTTAAGTGAAAATCAAGTAGTATCCTGGTCCAATTATCTGGAGAAATATTAATTACGAAGTTGAAATCAGATTCTTCCAGAACAAGGATAGTCTTGATTTGAATATCTTTATATGTATCCTTTCAGTAAGAAGAAATGAGATATCTGCCCTCAAGATTCTCCTCTTAGGAGTCCCTAAATTGGGCAAAGGAGCTGCAAGAGAAAAAAAATACATTCCATAATGTCGGCACTCCTTAGCTCCCATGCCTTCCACCTCAGGGTTTTGTTTCCCTCAGACTGTGAGGGGACTGGAACACACGAAGAGGATCATTAAAAGAATTCGTAATGTTGTGAACCCAGTATCAACCATTCTTTCATTACGGGCCATGAAATGATCTTGGAACCAGAGCAGGAAGTGGGGAAAAAACCAAAACAAATCAAAGCAAAAAAAACCCAACCACAAACCAAAACTGTGACACTCATAGCTGTACTTTCTAATTCATGGAAGTAGAAAGATATCCAAGTGCAGTTTAAGAACACGAACCTTCTTTGCGCATTATATATGATTAAAAAATGTAAAAAATACATGAGACAAAGAAACAAGTACGGACTGGCACTGATTTGGAAAATGGAATAGCTTAGTTAAGAGGATTAGTAAGTGCTAGTTAGCTAGCAGAAATGGAAGAGAATGAACTGACCTGGAAGGCAAGCTGGCTGACCTTACCTTTCATATGAAAAGTAAAACAAAACAAAAATACAACTCTACTCATTAACAGTTGAGCTGGGGTCGGTCATAAACCAAAGATGATACTGGCTTTGTAAAGAAAATTCTCAGATCTAAGGGCAGCTGTCAGCTGCAATCTTGTACACATTGGAGACTGTCGCTGAAGCTGAATATGCCCACACCTATGTTATTTCAGTTGCCCAATGGCAAAAATTAAGTTTCTTAAATATGGTTGTTTTCCAGGGTGAGGCTAATTACAGGATCATATAGAAATAAAGTTATCTGTTTTTTGAGTTATCTGTTTGAAGACTGAAAAGTTTTAGATTCATGAAAGCATATAAAAAGTTGACGACATTCAAAATTTCCTTCCCCAAATTTGCCACCCATAATAAAGATAAATTCTGACCCCCTCAAAAAAGAGATATTTCAGATATAGCCTTTTATGCACAATAGCAGTGTGTTTAAAGATTATTTCACTGGTTTAATGTGGCATGAAACATGGAGAATGCTTTGAGGATTTTCATTTAATTTAGAAAAAGCATTTGACCAAGTAGAGTTAGGCTATCTCAAGGATGTTAGTAACAGGAAAAGAAGTTCATACATTTATATGTGTACGTTTATATTTTGAATATGAGGGAAGAGTTCAAATATAGAGCTAGTAAAGGGATATTTATTTGTCCAATGGTCACCAAGGAGACCTTTATTTCTGTGCTTTTTGAGCTGTTCATTCATTTCAGGAGATGATCAAGCAGAAGCAAAGTGAGAGCACCTTTTCTTAAGACAATGATATAGAAATGCAGATACGCAAGTCTGAAGTGAGAAGTCTAACAAGTCTAATCAAACTGTGTTACTACTTCTATTAGGTTACAACTGCTTTATAAAATGGATATGAAATAAGCCAGAGGAAATACGTATGTTTAAAAAAGTTTTAGTACAAGTGGAGCAATTTAAAGGAAGAAATAAGCACATAAAGGTCAATGTTCAAAACCACGATTTTTACATGCTATATAGAGCCCTATCCACCACTTCAACTCTCCATAAGGTCCATAAAACAGCTGCACTCTCTTCTTGGTAGAATATGTATCTCCACAGTAAGCCATTACTGGTTGTCCTAAAGCAAACTGTGGGTGAACAATGACATATTTACATGTACCAATGAGCTCAAGAGCTCATAGTAGTAGTCCATGAGCTGGCTGAAATTCATACCTTTTCCAGAGGCACAGATGGACTGTTCCTCCTACCTCACACTTCTAAAATGAGACAACTTGTCAAGTACATCATCAGTGTGCTTAGAAAGGTCTGTTTTCTATTCTGTCTAATAAAATGTAAACCATGATATTTCTGCAGCATGCTAGTTTTTTTCTATTCATAACTGCTATTAAAGCTCTAGTGGGAAAAAGAGGTACTCATCTGAATATTTTGGAAAGGAAAAAGACAAAATTCTATTGCATAAAAAAGAGATACAATTTAGCGCATGGTAAATTTATAAAGTGTCACTTTAATTTTCAGCTACATCCTTGCATTTGAGTATGAAAGAGTAGGAGGACAGGTGCATCGCACGGAGAACATTGGTGTTAAACATGACTATTTGCAAAGCAGATCTTAGAGTCTTCCACTGATGCCAGAATCAGGATCCTGCCAGAAGACAGGATCCATCTTGGGATTTTGGCCTTGTGTATATTGCCCAGGAAGCTATAGGAAAATATGGGATTTCAAAGCAACAGAGAAGGGAAAGAATGATACATAATCAACAAACCATTGAAGATCACTTGAGGTATACTTGGATACATTGGAGGTGTCAAGGGTACAAGTACCTATGTAGTGCATAGTTCAATTACTTAAAGTGCAGTGATCTGCCAGTTGTGTCCTATGTCACGCACGCACGCTTGCTTACACTCAAGTATCAAAATGTGACAATATTTAGAGGTAAATGTGTACTGCAAGTACATATTTTCTAGATCGGGTGCTTACAGTGGAGTTTATGAAAAGCTGTAACAACCTAAGGGTATCACCAGATACTGCAAGCTTTGACTTCTAAAGTAAGGGACATAGAATTGTTAATCCAGGAATTATTTTAACAAAGAGGTCATTTATACACACTGGACCTGGTGATACCTTTTTATTTTATGAGTTCTTCCATTGAAAACACAATGGCCCTGAGAGATATAGATAGATATATATGTATATGGAGGATACCTAACAAAATGCAGGAAATCAATACTTAGAAAAACAATTGAACAAAAAAGAAATAGTTGCATTTGAAGATTAACTTTTTGTTTATCTCTCCTTATAAAACTAGTTTTAGCTGAAGCATATACCTTAGGGAAATAAAGGAGTACATTTTTCATTGTCTTCAAATCTATTTTATGCTCTGCTAGAGTTAGCACTAAATTTGAAACAGAAGAACATGGATAGTAGCCATTGAGCACAAAGTTTGGCAGAAACATCTGATGGAAAAGTCGGTGGCTTTTATATGAAACTGCTGATATATACAAATGGAATCCCCTGCCTAAATCCTCAGCCAGCTGTACAAAGTGCACATAGCAGCCGAAATATAGATGTCAGATTAAAAGCTCTCATCATAGCAGAAGCCACAAGGCTTTAGGTTCGACTCTGATTTTATTCCAAATACAAAAAAAAGGTAGAAAAAACCCAAGCTATAAATTTCTCTATTCCCTATCTCTAGCAAGTAACCCTTTAAGAATGATGAATTATTTAACAATATTATTTGTATCAATAATTCCTGCTTCATGTCTTTGAGGAAGTAGAACATCATCAGTATCAAGAAAATACACTTCTACATAATTGTGTCTATGTTAGTTTATTCTAAGGAAGAAATCATTATATGGCCCCCACCCAGAACACTTTAGAACTACATGTAGAACTACAGTCATCCAAGGGACTTCGCCTTTTTCGCGTAGATTAGACATCGTATGTCAACTTTAGCTTTCAGTTTTACCGGCTTTTTCTGTTTTCATATTAAAACTTATTTTCCATGCTTAACCAATTCTGTTTTGGATGGGTAAGCTGTTAATAATATTGTGCTTGCTTAAGTGAATGTCTAAAGGGTTTATTCTAAAGTATCTCTCTCTCTCTGCAAGGAATTAAGTGAACCATGTCACCAGCTCAGGACTAAACTAACTGTTGTATTTGCGCATATTTACATCACAAAACAATCCAGTGCTCAATCTTAAGACAATAACTCTTGTAAATAACATGCAGAAAGTAAAAAAAAAAATATCCAGAGATAAATAAGGTTTCAGTTAAGCAGTCTCTCCATGGGATGCAGAACTGAATAAGATCAAAATTATTGTAAGTTAACTGTCTATATTAAAATTCAGAGGTCGACTACATTACTTAATTCATTTAACCAAACCGGCTCCTTATCTAGTCCTGAATTTTCCTATCTTACTTTTATTTCATATACAATTTTTTCCTAAAACCTAGATTAAGGAATCATATCAGATATAGATGGCAGGTAATTTCCTGCAAGGAAAAATAAATAATTTAATTGCACTGTCAACATCTGTTTGCAGCAGGACACTAAAATGTTTATAGAGCTCAAACCAGGTTGGAAAAAGCCCTATTTATGGACAAATTCTAACCAGATGCTTCCAAAATATTTTGATTTCCGCAAGGTAAATTCACAGCAATAGTTTCATTGCTTGCAAAGAAGGTAAAAACATTAAGGCGTTAGTATTTTCTCCTCTACCCCTAAGACTGCACAGAGTCACGCTGTTTCTTTATACTGTATTTCACATTCCTGTAAGTTCCCAAGGAGTGACTTTTCACATAAGTCATTAAATTTAGTCATTTCTGCATCCATTTTAACTAGTACTCCATAGGAGGGGAAAGCATTGGCCTTTAGAATTCAGACTTTAATGGAATGCAAAATGAGTTAATGAAACTTGGCTACAAGCCAATAACGCACAGGAAACCGACAGCAGAAGAATACTAAAGATTCAGTCATGCAGATGACAACTGTCGTCTTCTTCAGTAACGCATATAGACAAATTTATATGCAATACAGTATGTATATAAAAAGCTAAAGTAAAAGAATGGATTTCATTTTGTTGTTTGGTGCAGAATTGCATCATAGACAAAAAGAAATACATACTAAAATGTTGAAAGCCAGTTTATGAAAACATTAGCAAACTACATATATATACATTCTTAAAGTGATTTTCTGAACTGAAACAGAATTGCCAGCTTCTTGTATGTTGAATTATGGATTCCCACAGGGAACTTGCACATTGGTTAGAACTAATATTGCTTCTGATCTATTCCTCTGTCTAGGTTTCTAGTAGGTACTTCAGGGAAATTTCTAGAAACTCTCTAATAAAATAAGCCACTTTTAAAATAAATTTCATCATTATTGTGCTTAATGTGTTGCTGCCTTATGTTTCATGCACTGAAATTTCTACAACTCTCTGACTCTACCTATTGCAAAGGCCAACATTATATAGTACGTCCAAAATAGAAACCATCCAATATTCTACAGCTTGTGGCAGTGAGTTCCCCAGACTATTTTTATGTTTTGCTGACAAAGTACATACTTAGTTATAAAAGGAATAAAAATGAATTTTTTGTATTCATTATTTTCATGCTTTTCGTGTCCCATTTCACTTCTCTCTGCTCTACAAAGAGGGTTCTAATTGTTCCAAATCTATCCTCTTACAAAGTCATCCCAGGTCCATAATTATATTGTCACCCTTCCCTGGACCTTTTCTATTTCTGCTAAATGTTTTTCAAGTACCTCCTCTGACATTTTAATTTACGTTTTTTGAAAAGAGGTACAAATCACTTAGCTTTTCAGCATAAACCTTATTCACCTTATGTGCTCCCTTCACTCTTCGGTAGGCCCAATGACCCAGCAGCGCTCTCGCAGACTGCATGTGTCTGAAATATTTAATTTCTTATTAGCTGCTTCTCTGAAAGAATTCCATCAGAGCCCTCCTAATTCCCAGCTTTTAAACTACGGTGGGTAAAACTTGTATCTTCTTAATGTACTCGACTAGATCTGCATTTCCATGTGCAGAAGATTTTTCTTAAACCCTCCTATCATATACTTGCTCAGTTGCAATGTCAGGGGGGTCCTGCACGTTCCTTTTTCATTTTAGGGCCCTTCAGTTGGGTTTTTTTTCTGGTTTTGTGGCTTTGGTAGGGTTTTTGTTTGTTTGCTTTTCCTTTTTCTTTCCTGTGTGTGTGGTTTTTTTGGTTTTTTGTGGGTTTGGTGTTTTTTTGTGGTTTTGTTTTGGTTCGTTTGTTTTTTAATAGATTCTTATTAAAACAATCACACAATGTAGTTTATTTAGATACCTCTTAGTGGCACAATTCTTCTGTTGCCCGACACTGATTGCTCTTCAGGATCACGTATGTTTAACTTCATGCTTCAAGCTAAAGATACTTGACTTCTGCTTTGAAGAGATACTAACTTTTCATACTAAATGTCCTCCTAAATAAGGACTCTGTCTGAACACTCTGGAATGCTGAAATGAGCTGCCAATCCCTTATGTCCCATTCTCACAGAAATGTCTTGTCTGTTGGACAGGTCAGAGTTTTTCAAATCAAAAAAAGACAGATTAGCAGAAGCACTAAAACTTCAAGGTAAGAAAAAATATTCTTGGGGGAAAAAAAACCCCACACAACTATTTGAAAAACAGCTCACAAACAGATAGCTTATACAACAGTTACAGTCTCCTTATCCTTGAAAATCTTCACATTGACCTATGACTCAGCATTGTTAAGCAGAATAGTAAGAAAGTAAATATATGCTCTCTTTCAAATATTTAATAAAGGAAAATATGCACTGCATTTAAAAGAGAGCTTTTTATGACTGATTTTGATGGCAATAGAAGGGCAATATTCTAATTTGTCTATAAAATCAGAACTGATGTGTTTACAAATATCTTTTCTTCTCATATAGCATATTATAAGTGTATATTAAGATAAGGTTTACCTTCAGATACTGCTTATATTACCAGTAAAGTTTTTTCCTGAACTGTTTACATTGCGTATACTCTAGATTCAAATGGACCATCTTGAGCCTCAGAGGCATAAAAAAAAGGAGGTATTTTATAATTCTGCAACATATCTTACACAGGGTGGAAATATAGCAGTAATAGGAAACAATAAATTGAGATAGCGTTAACTTTGCTTACAGCCAGCTTCAGGGACAATCGAGCAGCTTGATAATGCTACTGCCAACACTGTAGACTGAATAAAAACATTTTAGTTAAATGGCACTGAAACAGTCAAGAGTATTTCTTGAATGCTCTTGGTAATAAAGAAATGTTAGGAAGACACAAATGTTCAAAAAGACTTCCCAAAGATAAAGGTAAATGAAGAACAGGACCTAAAATAGTGCACAAAAACCACTGCATGGAAGCACCCGGTTTTCTCCACTGACACCAGTTAACAGACTAACAATGCGTGATATTATTTTATAAATAAATATTTGTTGAATGGGCAGGTAATATTAACACGTTCTCAGAAGCTTTTCTTCCATGCAAAGTCTTCATTATTTAGACTTAGGAGCAACCTGCATTTCCCCTTCCAAATGTCTTCTGAGATTTTCAGGTCAGCCAGGGCTCAAAACACTTCAGTACCATTAATACCTTCCCTGGATAATGCCTGTTGCTCAGATTACAATGACTCAATAAAGGCTGGAAAATGACAGGTCTCTGATGCTCAGTAGCTCGGCAGCTTCCTGCAGTACTCTGAGTATGACATAGGCTCAGTGATAAAATAACTTTTGTAATTGCATAACTGAAGATGAAAGTCAAAATTAGCAAGTGTTCTGCTGCTAGAGAACCAAAAGGATAGTCTTGTCAAGGAAAAGAATAATCAGGGAGCATCAGCTATCAGAGATGCACTGCTTTGCCTGCATTTGGAGAAAAAAAAATAATTCATAACTGGAAATATGAAAAGTCTTTGAAAAAGCTTTTAGTGCAGTGGTATTGAGTGTAGTGCTGTACATAGGAAAATTACTGTCTTCCATACACGTATGTGAACCTCTGTGTATTGTGGCTTTCATTTTTTTATATTCCTACAAGTGATAATCTGTATTTAAAAAAAATATGAACTTAGATGTAGGATGGTTGCCAATGGATAATTGTGTTCCCTGACATGCATTTGGAACACAGCTTTGCAATTTTATCGTTCAGTGCTTTTGTTTACTCTTTCCATTTATTGATTGCTGGCAGTGTTTACCTA
Source organism: Phoenicopterus ruber ruber (assembly GCA_009819775.1). Lineage (NCBI taxonomy): Eukaryota > Metazoa > Chordata > Aves > Phoenicopteriformes > Phoenicopteridae > Phoenicopterus > Phoenicopterus ruber. Next base: position 14,909,561 of record CM020227.1, read on the forward strand.
TTAAGAGCTATCTTCTGAAGTACAGAATCACGAAGTTAGGAGAACCATAGATAAAATAACCATCTTAGGGTACATTTGTAAATACCTGAATTCTGGTCGTCCCTTGAATATGGCACACTAGCACAAAAATATAATTATCCCAGAAGCTTTTGAAATGCAGTAGCCTCATTCAGTTCTCAGGCAAGGTGTTACAGAACCCGTGAATACACTGTTAGCTCTTCCAGTGCTTCTCGTGGAGTTTCATATCCCTTTCTTCCAAGCGCCATACCTCATCAGCCAATCCGCAAGGCTGAAAGGCTCATTTGGGGACTGGATTGAAGGAAACTAATTAGCTTTCTGTGCCCTAACTTCCTTAACCTTCTCTACACTTAGCGCTTACTCCTAAATAATCTTCCTTTAATATTGCATCTGAGTGCATTTTGGGGACAGCCATCTCAATTTGCTTTGTTCTGAATATAAGTCTAAATCCAAATTATACCTCAAGCACAAGGAATTGAGGCACTTGTTAGTTTTTTTCTGCAGTTGAGTCATCTTCCTCAGCCTTGACAATGTGGATGATGTTTAAGATATTGCAACTGAGAATTTAAAAAAAAAAAATCATTTATATATCCCATAGAGAAATACCATGTCAGAAAAATTTTAACATAGACCCTTTGTTCACATTTATGATGATATTGTGGTGCTTTCTGGCACTCCTATTAAATATAATAAGTAATTTTCTGCATGCACTTTTTTATATTCCATTATATCTCAATAAAATTTTTAGTACAATTTTTAGCTCTTTGTTATATCATTCCCTGAAAAAAATGGAAAAGGTTCAGAAACAGTCATAGCTATAATATCTCAGTCAGGAGTATTTCATGGCTTTTTTGTGGACTAGATGCAAATTTCTATCATTTTATTATCCAGAAAATTATAAATGAAAGTGATATACGCACAGAGGTCAGATAAATTATTTTAACCTGGCTAAAAATCACCTGTACATCAAATAAACAGCATCTCTCTACCTCCCTCTTGATCTGACACTGTTTCCTACACCTATGTCTTGGGTTAGCCAACAGCCTGCCTCACATTATAACCTGGAAAACAGGGAATCTGCTTCACATGGGTCTCAGGTTTTTGTCCCTAATCTCTAATAAAAAAAATCCAAGGAAAAAAAAAAAAAAAATCTTGTTTTTTCTCGCAACTTCTATTACACTTTCATTTTATAGAGAATTAATTTATTAAATTAGAGGGGTTTTTTAAAACACTTCTGATGCATTGCCATATGGTGGTAACATCCTTGGACAGAAGTAGTGTGGCCGGGGCCATTTCTGCAAGGGGGTCGATTGGTTTCTCTGTTGGGGGGGGGGGCATGTATCCCAATTTAACTGGGATACGCACAACAGAAGAAGATACTATGTTAATTCTCCAGGTAGCCTAAAATGACATACACTACTTCATTTCATTGGCTACAAGATGGTTAATATGATCTGTTATTTTTGTTCCTCAGTACTCCCCAAGAACTGTGATACAACTGCTATTGCTAATGTAGGTGTGTGTTAGCCGAATAGTTTGTAAAAGTTTTTGTCCAGAAATTTTTCAGAAATGCTTTAAGAAATGCTTTACTGTACTACCACAATATTTTACTGTGCACCCTAAAACTTCTGCAAAAGAAAGCAGTAATATAGTAACACAGTCAGATATTGTGTAAATTCATTTGAAGCCAATGTCTTCATTACAATTTATCTGAAGTATACAAATAACTTTTTTAAGGAGATCTTAAAACATAATATGCAACTTTTGGACTTGGTTTTTGTATACAAATTATGTATCATCCCTTCAAATATTCATGAACATTTCATGAATATTCACTCTTACAGAAAGAAAGTCTCGAGTACAAAGCAATAAAAGATGACATATTTATTTGGCCCACTATTTCCATCTCCCACCACTCCTGGTCAGGAATATCCTTGGTAAGTATTGGTTTGTTGGGGTTTTTTTAGGATTTATGTCAGGTGCACTCTGGCAACATTTGTAAAGCTCGCTGCTGAAATAAGGCTGGGGCAAGAAGCAGGTATCAGCCTGTCCCTGGTCACAGGAGATGAAGGATTTTGAAAAGACACCAGGACAGCAGCAGCAGCCAGCTATTTATTTGCTGTTGTTTGTGGATGTAGTCTTAAAGATTTACCGTTTGATGTAGATTGAAAAAGAACACTGAAGTTGGGGGGGTGGGTGTCTGTTTGTTTCTTTGTTTTAAATCTCAGTACTCTTCACTTAGTAAAGTCCTCTCTAGAAGTATTTATTACCTAGATTTTATATAAGGAAGAAAAAAACTCTGTGCTTAAGCACACTTGCTATCATTTTAAATAAAAAGAAAAATCATTCCAAAATCAATTGAGTCACACAATTCCCCCTTCTCTACCAGATGCATATCAACCACTAGTCAATAAAACATAACAGAAATCAAATTAATATCTTCCTCTCTCTTATATGACCCACCAGGCGCAGTCCAACAGGCCCAATCTCTCACATACTACATGAGTACACACACACGCACACCTCTGAGCTCAGCACACTTGCCAAAACGCTCGTGCATTTGAGCTATATAAAACTCAGATGGGGAGCAAACTGCAATGGCAAAGGTTCCTTACAAAGTGTTTTCAAAACCCACTTGGACGCAGTTGTACATCTGAAACCAGCACAAAGTTCAAGAAAGACTAGCGAACCAAAAGCAGCTAATACGCTTTGTAGTGCCAAGAGCTGCACCAGAAATTAAATACTGACCAACATGAGGAATGAAGGAAATATAACAACCGTTTAAATGAGACTGCACTAAATAACATCTCTTGCTTCAGTGATTGTAGGCCACCTATATTCCGTAATGATCTGCGAGGACTGCGTAAGCGGAAAAAGAGCTTTGCATCTCTCTTAATGGCAAACGACAAAAGATGGAGTTACTGTCGGGACAATCTGCTGGGACTGTAACAGCTTTTAAGAACAGATGACAAAAATAGGCCCTTTCCCCGAACAGAAGCGGTCTATGCAGATACAGAAGCAGCATGATAGCAGCAGTTAAAGAAGAAGCGGCTAGGATACACGAATTTGTAAAGTGCAAAGCAAGTATTGCAAAGATGACATTAATCAACACAAAAGACCAGATTGCAGCTAAGAAATACAGTTTATATGCCATATCTTTATATAATATATTTTTCTCCTATTTATCTTCCACCACAGAGAGCTCTTGCAGTAAGTTCCACCACCTCTTCAGAATGTGATAGAACTATCTTGGCTTCCCTTTCTTCCACTTAAAATTCTCAACAACAACTCACTGTCTTCCAATGTGTCAAAAAGATCTTTTAGATTAAATATATAACCAAAAGTCAGGTGTAAGAGCTGGCCAATCTTTCATCTGAAGGTTCTGATTTATGTACTGTGTCACACTGTCTGCGTGCCCTAACAGCGTGGAAGTCTGCACAAGTGTCTATCTGTTCCTTTGACATAGCCAGTTATCAGGTCGGACTGTCAGGTTCCCACCAATGTGCTGGATTATAAATGTACTCCTAAGTCACCAAAATATTTATAGTGATTAAAAGTGATCTCACATTCTCATTTAACATCACTGGACAAATACAGGACTATGCATTTGAAAACAGACTATCTTTTATTTATCAAAATCTTACTACTAGTGAATTCTAGGGAAGGTCTTAAACTGAAGTCTCTTAAGAAATAATTAGCCACCAGACAAATCTTAAATCCCTCATTGGACAAAAGTTGATGGCCAGAGTTCACCCCCAAAAATGATCACTAGCATAGTTCCTCACTCCAAATCCAGGAAAACACCAATGCATTAATGCACTACCGTGTGTCTAGTCAAAGACATCTACACGTTCTCCTTTACGTGCTAGAAAACCGCAGCATTGTTAGGGTTGTGCTACTTTGGCTAGACCAAATCCTCCGATCCCGTCTGTGGTGACAAAAGAACCCGAGGGGTAGTTTTATTGCTGATTAGTTAGAAAAAAGCATGTGAAAATATTTATAGGAAATAGTTTCAGGGACAAGTTAATTGCTGTTATTTTTAGTGTATCATGTAAAGCATCAACACAGAAGCAGCCATTTGGCAAAAGTATTAGCATCTGAATAATTTTCTTAGACAAGAGTACTAACACTCTTCCAAATTTTCTACTGCTTTAATATCACATCATTGATGAAAAACTTACAGTTGAAATAGTAGGAAAGCAAATTGCTTTGTAAAACAAAACCATGCCAAAAACCCCTTGCAAAACAGATTCACTATTCATTTCAACAGATCATTTAAAAAAATGGTTCTTTTATTTGCTTGGTTCTCCATCAGTCGGGAAAAATAAAGTATTTTAATACCTTTCATTTGTTGTACTGACAGTTAAAAATTGTATAACAATTATAATGTTGGACCTAATCTAGCTTTCTACATGTCTAATTTTCAGAAGTGCAAAGTGAACAGGTACTACCTATTGGAAACTCTATTGGCGATTGATTTAGGACATATCTTTCTTTGTTGCTCACTCTTTTTTCCTCCCTCCCCCTCAGCCTAACAGTGTAAGTGAAATTGTCTAGCAAGAAATCAGTGGGTCGGTTTTCACTGGGCCAAAATATAACCAATAGGTTTAGGTACTGACATTTTCCAGAATTTATGGAAAGCTTGCCACTTTGGCAGGAATAAAATATTAGGGTACTAGATAGGATTTCAACATGCATATAATCAGAAGTTTGTAAAAGTGCATGACTTCGCTTACTTCGTTTGTGTTTCTGTTAGTACACACCTAGTAACACTCAGAACCTCAAAATGCTCAGCAATTTACACTGAAGTAAATCACATCATTTCAATGATTTATATCAATGCTGAGGATCTGGAAAGTTTGCATTCATGTTTAATGGAAGGGGTTCGTGCCACTGCTTCTCCTGAGATAAGAAACACATGCTTTTCTAAAGAATTCATTCCTTTCTTCTGATTACAGTACAGAGAAGTAACTGCTTGTCTTATCCAACCAACACCAAAGAACTTCTATTGACTCAAAATCCTGAATCGTCTCTCAAATAAGAATAGGGTAGGTCATATCTTTTATGATACTGCCTCAAAAGCCAAATGGTTCTGTGTCTACACCTTATTTCACAGCTTTCACCATGAAGTTACATCTTACACCATGAAGTTACCATTTAAACCTTTCTTAATTAATAATGAGTAACAAAGCACATAAAACTAATTCAGGATATAAATTTTATATATATCCTGAAAAGGAGTTATTTTATTTTCAATAAGTAATTCAGAAAAGTAAGAACAATGAGGATCTAACTTTAACTTCCTAGAACATTACCAAGGATTTCAGCATATTTTTAAAGCAGTTTTACACTGCATGATAAATCAATCAAATGTTGTAGCAGATGTCTAATGTATTCTTTTCCCATAAGCCAAATAGAAGTGGGTAGCATCTGTGTCAGATGCAAGCACAACTGCTTGCCAGCTAGGTTGGCCACAAGATGATGGATGTTGATTGACAGTAGCTATCAAAGGTTGAACCAAAGGTTCAAGAGAAATTCAAAGGGAGTTATTTTAGGGATAAAACTATGTTCCTCCAAAGAATGAATTCCTTTTTCTTCTGATTACTATAAAAGCTACTGTTTTCCTGGATAATTGTTTCAACTTTGTAACATAAAACATTTTCTATAAAAGATGTGTCTACTCCAGCTCATAAAACATCACATGGTAACCCTATTGATTTTTAACAAAAACTGCTAGATTAGACCTGTACTATTGATTTATGAGACTTGCATTTTGTTAATCAGAGATCAATCTTATTAAAGTTTATAGTGGTTTCAAGGGAAAGAATACCCATATTGCTTTGATAAGAAAAATAAACATCAATACATTAACAGCAGAAAGATGTAAAATTACAGTTATACTGTATAGATATACTGTCTACTGCTCTTGCACAGCTTTCCATCAACATGAGAAGTGAATTCCAGAACAAACTGAGGCTCCTCTCCCCTCTGATACTTTACCACTATCATTGCTTTTCATTATCACTGAAGTTCGATACCTGAGACTATACCGTCTGATCCATCCCTGTCTCTCCCCATACAACTGGGTTTTGGCTCAGCTTTGATGTTTTCTCCCAACAAAATTTCCCAGGTAAAATTCTCAAAAATCGCTTTGTTTGCTTCTTTGATTTACATTTCCTTCTCTGTTGGATTCATTAATAATCATGTGAAAAAGTGAAAGAATATGATCTCCACATTCATGTTCGATTCCTGCCCTCACGGCTTTCATCAATCTTGCTCTATCAGTAATTCTCCTGACCTCCCCTTTTCCACTTCATCAGCAGGAATTAGTTCTTCCAAGGCAAACACAGCAGTCGCCTGCTCACTGATCTGCCTTCTCTTTCACACCGCTGCTGCATAGCCTTTGTCCTACCAGTAAACCTGGCAGGGACAAATCATTTATCAGCTTTTTCACACGTCTCTGCACTTTCTTCCAAATCACCCTTTCTGACCAGGGACTTCCTCCAGCTATCATGAAATGCAATAGGAAGATTCTGCAAAGCATTGCATCTCCAATACACAAAGTCTTTTCTTAATATTCACCGGTATTATGACGCTTAAGATAGCAAACTTGTGCTGAGAAGAATGAAGATGCAAGCGGGAATCTGAGAACTGGTAGCAGTTCATATTAAAGCCACATCGTGCTTCACATTATAGAAGATTTTTTAATTTAATTTTAACCATTAGGGTTTTTAAAACTGAGTGTTTCCAACGAAGCTTTGGACTTCGGCTTGAAAGTAATTTTGGGGTCACTGAACAAATACATTTTGCTGGTCCCATGAAATGCCTTTTAGGTTTGGCAGTTATAAACTACAGAAAGTCATCATTTCCCATCTGTGATTTCAATTATAAAACTTGATTTTGGCAACATGTCAAAACCCCAGAGGTTTCCAAAGCCCTGCTCACATACCATACACAGGCCACTTCAGTATCCTGCCCAGAGCTCATTCCCAAAGAGGCCATTGTGAGTGAGGAGCTCCTGGAGCAGAGTCTCAGGCTAAAACCAGGCCACAGGACATGGAAGATCATGAATTAGAAAGTTTGACCATCAACCCTTTGTTTATTCAATTATTCTGATTGCTTCCATTAGAACTTCACTTGCCCAGTTGCTGCCAGCTAGGGCTCTCCTCCCAGATTCTCCTAGAATCTACCTCTCCAGAAATTACAATTGCATTTCTATTTTACAAGCCCAGATTTTTTTTTCCCCCCAGCATTCTGACTTGGAAGAATGCATTAGTCTCATAACACATTTTATAGCTGAGCATTTCCTTGTCATCTGAGAGTAATTTAGCTCTCATCTAACTGCATTCTGCTGTCTGTAATATGATTTGGTTTGGTACAGTATGCAGAAAATGTCTTCATTTCATAGAATCAATTGCAGTGAAAGAAAAAGAACACAGAAGACAGGCTATAGAAAACAATTTAAGACTATTCTAGCCAATATTATACTGCCCTTAATCTTTTAATAAACTAAATTTGCACCATTAAATTGCGTTAGTAATGTTAATGCTCAAGAACCAATACCATACTGACACACAATTTTTGTTTCCCAGTCAGTTCATCGCAATCCAGCTCACTACAGAGCTATAAAACAATCTTGAAAAAATGTTAGAAGATATCATCAGAATTTTCTGTTCACCAGATATATTACAGTATCCTGCAACACGTTTGAAGCCAAATCCTTTTTCCACCTGTGCAAAGTTACCAGTAAACATACCACGATTTAAGCAGGTGACTAGTGAGGATCAGCGCTCAGCTTTCTATATTCTAACTGAAGGTGTTTTGAAAGGGCTTGATTTCAGAAAGTAAGGACAAATATTCCTTTAAGTAAGAACAAAATTTCTTAAAAATCAGCCTTCTTCAAGAGATCTCAAACTGGAATATCATTTAGTCATTAATAACACCTGAAAATTTAGACTACACTTTAAGGTGAATCAAAAAGCAAATTTTCCCTCGCAACATTATCCACACCTATGCATGCATTGAGGTGGTACTAGCTGAAGAGTGTTTTGTTTAATCTCTTGGTTTTAGTAGTTGCTTGCTTTTATTTTGGAAATGTCAGGCTTAATTATGCTCCTGGATTAAGGAATTAATTAACTTGAGTGAGCAGTTTATCAGATATTAAGCTACAGTGTTTTCACCTAAATGCATGGCCTACAGTTATAGCTTTGTGGTTGTACATCTGTTACACATACATAAATCTAATAGACTACTATTGTTATTGTGAAGACCAAACCTAAGTCTACTATAGTCATAAATAAGCATTTCTACAAGTTTTCTATTCCTTTTCCTACCGGCAGAAGGATTACACCCAAAAAGGTGTGGATTTAGCTTTGCAGCACAAATCTGAATTCCACATCAATAGCTTTTCTTTCCTACCTACTGCCTCTGAGCCATTTATACTAAAAAAGAGATATGTGGTGAAACTGCTGCTCCTTCCCTAGTATTTTGAGTCTTTCAAATAATAAGTAAACAAATCCTTTTATTTTTCTTTCTCTGCATTAAGCAAAATATCACTTGCAAGAAAAAGAAGAAAGAAAATTGTAACCAATGCAAAGTAAAAGGAACACATGCTTATCTATCTTATTCTGAATTTAAAAACAAACCCACAAAGAAACCACAGAGCAGTGACTTCAAGGATTCATTTGCGGAGAGACTTTTCTCTGGGTCATACAACAAGGACAAAAGCACTAAGCGAGAGAAAGTCATAGACACGTTTCACTTGATCTTTGAGTAATCTGATACAACGTTGGTGTAAGGGGAATGATTATAATATTGGCGCTGCCGAGCTGCTTGAGCGGATAATGGACTGGCTCGGTTATTAAAGACAAGTGCTTATAAAAGAATTCACTTCAGAGCAGAGGGAAAATACTAACAGCGCGCTATAAAGATCAATACCAGACCACTTTTGTTTGATTTATTTAATCAGTGACCCCAGAGAAACAACATGCAAGGAGAAAGAAAATCTGCTGATTGTAGAAAAGAGGGGTCGGGCGGAGAGGCGCAGGGAGGGCGGGCTGCCGGCTCTGCGGACGGCGAACAGAGCAGTCAGCTCGGAGGAGCCCAGAGAGCTCAGCACAGACTGCTGCGATGAAACAGTTAAGGGTAGAGAAGTTAACAAGTGCAAATCCTGGGGAGCCCAAACAAGAAATGGACTATTTATAAAACACCGATTTCAATCATGTGGTAGAGAGATTGAAGTAATCCTTCCATTTTGCAGCTTCGTGACTATTGTAGCTTCGCACTGTAGTTTGACCGTATCAAACAAAAAGCGACCAAAGATATGGAGGAGACTGACAACAGCGTTCACAAACAGAAAATATTTCTGCAGATGGGAAAAGGGTGCACACTCCTTCATCGCTTATGGGAGAAAAAAAGTGCAAAAAACAAGTTGCAGCAAGAAAGTTTTTTGGTTTTTTGGTGGGTTTTTTTTTTTTAATATCAGTAAAATTTCTAATAATGAAGTAATAGATAATGTTTCTAATATTCTAGTATTTAATGCCATACTAGACCAGACACCTTGAGGAGATTATATGCATCTTTTGGTACAGACTACGCACAAACACCTGTCCGGAATGGTGTGAGTATAGCTGATCCTGCACTAAGGAATAGAAGATCTGCTAAATCCTGTAATGAAGTTCCTTTGAGTCCTACTTCTTATGATTGTGTTTTGCTGGTAGAGAAACAACCAAAGACTCTTGACGTAGAGCTTAACTGAAGTAAAAGCATTATAGCGTACAAAAGCATGGCTGTCTAAAATATTTACAGTAAATAAGAAAGCAAATATAAATCAAAGAAAATTATATTACTACTCAGATTTTAGTGTTCTATTAAGAACATTTTGAAGATTATTACAAAAAGTACATCAAATATTTAGAAAGAGTGAAGCAAGTTCATGCAGAATTCAAAAGCTCTAATTAAATGAGACTTCTGTTTAGAAAACAGTAGATAAAAAGTGTATGAAATTCTTCAGTGAAAAGAAAATTTATGTCACAAAGAATTTCATGCTAATATCTAATACAGAAAAACGGAGACACTGGCTTGCACTAAACTAACTCATAAAAAGCTGGACAACAAGGACCTAAGCAAAAGTTCTTTCATCACAGAAAGGACATTCGGGACATGCTTTAATTGATACGGAAAAAAAGCCCCATAGAATTGGCCAGTATATATCTTTTCCCCTTAAAAGACTAAGGAGAAGATGTTGTCAAAAACCTGTGCATGTTAATGATGACATAATTTATGCACTTTCTTCCACCCATGTACATTTAATATTTATTTAAGTAAGTAAATACATTACTTAGGATTAGCCTTTGCTGCTGTAGCAGATTCTTTTCCCAGTTATGCCTAGACTCATTTTTTGTGTTTTGTTTTTTTTTTCCTGAGAAGAATTGATTTCCCTGAAAACATACAAAGAATTTTGAAAAGAACACATGTCGAGATATAGCTGCATACACAGGCCCATTGAGGTACATCATTCTATCAGCTGCTTACAACGTGTGCATGCTTACATTTGCGTTCCCTTTTGTAGAGTTCCTCCATTGGAAACAGGTCTACCAAGGAACTTATGGCTCACTGTCAATGGGAAATGAGATCTTGGTCTCTATGTACGCTTCTAATTCCTATAATCCATTATATTCTACTAGAGCACCACATTTGTCATTGTTTTCAGTAGAAGGAAAAAAAAATATTTTAGCTATGCCACAAAAATCCTCTATGTAAGATAGCGGCTGAAATTTCAGATCTTAATGTAACACAGCTAGTAGTATACAGTCTTTGATACACCCAGAACAAGAGCTGGCAAATAATTTTTCTCATGAAGAATCACCAAGACTCTTGTTTCTAATATATCAGGATAACACCTTTTAGAAATCTGTTGTTTTTATTGGGCATTATAGTTCCAAATAAGCTGAAGAAATATTTACCTCAGAGTAACCATAGTTAGAAGTATGCCAGCTGTATTTTCAATTTGATGTTTTCTGGTACATCAACAATTTAAGTGTCCTCAGGTTTCCATATAAAGCTAAGAATAACCCATCGATTGTTCCTTTACTTCTTCAGTAAGATCCAGGTACTACAAAACAAGGCAGACTTGGGAAAGAACACAGCATAGGCAATAGCCTCAACCAACCATAGTCACTATAATATAAAACCTACCGCAAAAGCTTGTTCCTATATCCTGTACTGTATATACTGTACAGGAATAGCATGAGATGAGCAAAAACCCTGTTGAGTAGGACAGTTCCAGGATCCAGCATTAGATCCCGACATCCTATTTTCTGACTGATGGTGGTTGTCTCGCTAGCTTTGAACCTTAAATATCTTTCTTGCTCTGCTGTAGGAATTAGTACATTTCTCAGAGGTGTTACTGAAGGTAACAGAACTACTGTAGTTACCACTAAAGATGTATGCTTACTCTGTTGGGCCACTGGAAAAGGAAAGAGAAATATTGGTGTAAGAGGAGTAGTTTTTGGATCACACTAAATTCACTGTGCTTTTTTTCTTGACAAAATGAAAAATCTTTAAAACTTATTTTGCTTGCCATGCAGACCTGATAAAGACTTTCTTTTCAAGCAGAAATTCATAATAGCTGCTCTTTACACCAATTATACACCATTTTGCCCATTGTTTTAAATTGCATTCACCAGAGATGCAGGTTCCGACCAAAAAATACTGAAGTACTTGCTCCTACCCACAGAATTAATCAGGCAAACACTTGTTTTCAAAGCTCATCGTAAATATTTAGCAACCCATTAAACCCTTTTTTTTTTTCCTTAGCAGAATTTTAGCTCATCATCTCACTGTGCTCCACTGAGTAGCTATAAATAAAAATGCAACCTCTTTTAATGTAGAAATGTCTCAAAGTAAAGTCAAGGGCCCAATTCATTACAAATGTTTTGCCAATGTCTGAAGACAGTTTACACTTTTTAATTTGCGGAGCCACCAAAGTGTTGATTGTATTCTTAATTCATATTGGATAATTTACATGCAGGTCACACGCTTTGTTGTGTGTGCTGGGTTTAATGCCATTATGAAAGTGTCTTCCGAGAAAGACAAGAGCTGAGAATATATTCTATTTTGGTAGGCGTAAACAAAGTCTGATATGCCCAGTAATCAATTTTTATCTTTAGTTTGAAAGAACACATTAGAAACAAACAGGAAGCTACTGGGAAAGGAAAAAAAATATGTAATTTTGGCACTGATGAATGCACAAAAGGGCAAGGCCAAACGCATGGACCTTAATCGCTATATTATTATCACATCACAAAAGGTGTTATAAAAGCAAAACTATGGTGGTTTTCACTGTTCTCTGGAGCATATAGACAGGCTCGATTCCGAGAGCAAAGCTAACAATTTCACAAAGGCAGAGCCTGGCATCAAAGCACATCACTCAGCTAAACCGAAAGCACGTGGTACATCTCAATGCGAGAAGGAAATGACAAGAGGATGTGGCAGGGTTTGAAATTTGAAAGTTCAAAGTTTTGCTTATTTTAGGTAAAATGCAGTGTAATATGAAAACTAATGCCTCAGAAATATCAAGAAAAGTAGGTGTTACAGATAGTTTTCAAGGGAATCCTACTAATGACAGTAATAAAAGTATCTAATCTAATAACAGTATTTTCTCAAATACAGTCACTCAGAAGATATATAGCAAACCTTTCAATAGGATACAACAAATGTATTATTCTGTCAATTACAGTCACACTAGATAGTAGTTTTATGGAAATTTTGGTAAGTTTTGTAATATATTCTCTTCTCATTATCATTTCTGTAAGAATTAATTTGTATTGTATTGTTTCCTGTGGTAAAGTTCATAGCCAGTGCAGAGCACAACAAATCAGATAAGGAAATATATGCTTCATATATTCTGAGAAAGTTCACAGCAAACTGTCTTATACTGACATTTTTAGTGTTTTGTAATTTCATTTGTCATTTCCATTTTCATTGTTTATATGCTCCGTATCTTCTAACAGTATGGATAGTCATTAAAAAACAAGGAATATTTAAATTAATAACTTAGTGTTAGAGTCATTTCATGCACTACAGTGGAAGTGTAAATTCAGTGTCCTTTTCAAACAGCAAAAGAAGTGAAAAAGAGATGCATCTTATTATGAATCCTGCATATCTTCAGTTTCCTGTCCCCCACATTACTTCTACTTAAAGTGAGCAACATATTTGTTGTATTTTCAAATCATAAAACATGCGTTTCCATCTCTTTGCTCAAAACCAAACACAGTCAAGTCAAAATTCACTGGTAATTTTGAAAAGTCTAGGTTATAATTTTTGAAGTTAGCAATAATTTGCTTCACCGCAGGGCAGAAGTCTAAAAAAACTTTTGTACTGAGCTTCATAAAGTAGACTTTATTATATTGTCTGCTTTCAAGGAATTCCTGAATGCATGTCAAAAAAGTAAAATAAATTTGAAATTCTGTTAAGTATTAAAAATACCATTCATTTAAAACCAATTTTTCAACACAGGCTCCATATTTATAAATACTGGCAGGATTCACATGTCCCAAGAAGGAGGAAATGATAATAAACAGAAGTTAAAACTTTTGTTATACAGTGATTCCACTTGATCATAATGATGCTAAACACTTATATCCTTTTGAAACAGAAAATATTGTTCTATCCGACACTCCATCCCTAGACAATGTAGATTTTATGTTCACAGAATATTTATGTGCATAGTCCTGAGGCAAAGTGCACAACATGAGCAATAACCTCACCGTTCCAATGAAAGATGGAGGCAAGGTCTTCCCATTTGCTAAATTTAAGTTATGCCAACTCAAGTCTAGTCAGAACACTGTATTATCACAAATTCATTAACCTTTTTACAGATTTGAAGACAAAGGAACCATTTTCATCATGTAGTTTGATTTCTGTGGTTTGTTCTGTGGTACTTGCTTATTGACTGGACTATAGCACATGTTTAGACATCCATCTAGTCTTGATACTTGAGAAAACTTCCTACAGCTAATGAATCATTAAAAAACTTGTATGACAAGAAATGGAAAAAAAGACTGTAGCCACCCTAGTCACAATCCAAGTAACTCATGGAAAATTTACCAGCATTTCAAATGAAAAATATAGGATGACTTTGTATTAAAAAATATGTTTCTGCTGCGTTCAAAAAGTAAGCACTAAGACATGTAGGCCGTGCAATCTATGTGGTACTACAAACAGTCATGAACTGTAGATTTTCCAATTCGTTGAATCTATTCTTATGCAAACAAGGGATTCTTATATCTAACATATCAAATTAATATTTTAAAAATTCCTTTCTAAACCTTCTAAAAATCTGTTCTAAAACCTTCCCTGACAAAGCACCTGTGGGCCTCCTCTTACTTCTCCAAGATCTTTTGCTGTCTTTCAAAGACAGGATTGCCTTCTGTAGGACTCCTTCTTCAGTAGAACCTGGCCACTTGCACTCTGGCCCCAAAGATCACTGCTATCGTCGAGCCTGGTGACGCTTGCCAACTCATGTGTATCTTGTCACAGATGTGGATGAGATATTATGTAATTATACTTCCTATTACATTAGTCCAAGTGCATAATAAAATGAAGTCTGGTTAATTTTTGTTTCCAGATTTGCTTTATATCCAGCTCAGGGAAGATATTACGTGTGATTCATAAACAAAATTGCAATTTAGGCATGTGCTAGCATATTTATAGAATTATACTGCGTACCAAATTAGGTACTAAATTCACGTTTGGACGTGGCAATTTCCCTTGCGATGACAGTATGTGGTGGTAAATATTAATTCTTAATCAGACTATACAAATATACTGTGATCATTAAAAATGTTAGATACTTTCTGTCATAGAAAGAAAGAAAACTTTCTTAAACTTAGAGCATGGTAGAGTATCAGAAGAGGGACCATCTAAGAAACATTTCCACCAGAAAAATGTTTGCTCTTTTAAACTCAGAAGGGAATGCATTGTTTTATTTAAAAAACCAAAACAAAACAAAACAACAAAACACACCTCATCCTTAAAGCCTCTGCTAATCCCCCAGCTAAAACATTCAATTTTCTTTCTTATTTATCTGGCCATAACAAATCAGCTCCTCTTCATCTCTTTTCCAAATAAGAAGCCTCTTTTCCTATTAGGTTTTTGGGAATCAAGTCTTGAATTTTAAACGTAAATACTAGTTTATGTCATATTTTATTGTAAATACATTTTAATGGATTAATTTTACATGTATTTAATGGATTTAATTCCATTAACAGTATTCCATTTGATTCTATTTCTATTAATGGATAGATAATATGGAAGCTGATAAAACGGAAGCTGAATAGTATGACATGGATCGCAAACACGATCAGTATTGGAGAGCCACAAATTCATACAAATCAGTTATTTTTTTTTAATCAATTCTGGAGAATACAGTTCTTCATATAAATACCTGTGTTTTCTTCAGAGGAAAAATGTTTCTACCGGGATAAGAACAGGCATTATTTGCTTATGGCTTACTATGTTTGATTTCTTGTTCCTCCTCTATTAAAAGCTGAAATCATTATCAAAGAGAAAACTGAAATAATTTTCTTTTGGTTACAAATCACGCAATAGCAATAGTGAACAACAAATAATTCAGAAAATGATTCATGTATCCCTATATGTGGTGAGTAATCTATTTGCTGAAATACATAAACTACTTGGCAAATACTTGATAAAACTGAACCAAACTGGGACCAATCTGTGAGTAATACACATAAGGGAGAAGACCAGGAACATTATCCAAAGCTGACTAGTCAAAGAGAGACTCTTTTTTTTTTTATGTCAACCTCAATGGGCTTTCGATTAAGCCCTAAAAACTGTATGATAAACCTAGCATGCTGTGCTCAAAGGTGAACCTTAAAATGAAATGTATGCTGTGCCAAGAACAACCTGGGAGCTTCAACTGGAAGTTTAATACATTACAGATGAAAGAAATATAGATTTAAAAGGGTGTTCTGCAGAAGTAATTACTAAAATACAATCAATCTTTTAAAATGCAAGCGCATTCCGATGATCAACAATAACTACAATCAAGAGGATATACACAACTCAAAATGTCTAATTAACATCTATGCAAATACTAAGCATTGTCAGTAAAAGCACCAACTGTAGTCAAATTCTGTGATAATCTGTAAAGACTTTCTGAAGTCATGGGGACAGAAGATAGACAAACACAAGTGATCTGGATGAAAAACTGAGCTCAGAAGTTACACGTTTGATGTGACGGTACATGAAGTATCTACTCTTTCTATCCTCATTTGTTCTGTTCAATGAATATAGATTAGCAATTAACCACTGCTACACTTGAAGTTAAGATGTATTACAGGAATAAATTCAATGTGGATTATATGATGTGAACTTCTTATTGATCAACTTGCAGAAAGTGACCTCAAAACTACTGCCAGCCTTATATGATTGGAATTACTTGTTTTATTGTTGTTGTATCCAATTGTGTTAGATCTATCATTATAGATGTGCTAGGGCTGCTAGGAAGCAATTAGGATTAAAATGGTTCCAGTAATTCCACACACCCCCTCCCCAACAGGCATTCAATTTTCTTCTATTCTTCTGCACGGAGTACCTGATAGAGGAAAATGGCTGCGTCTTATACAACTCACTTCTTTTGGCACTAAACTCATCATGCAATTGCAAATAAAATAAAGTGTAGCTACAGGTGCATATATTGGAGTTTACATAGCTTCGAAATGAGAAACCAATGCTTCAGTTAGATGTGAATATTCTATAGAAAAATAACAAAGCCAAAAACTTGTCTTTGTTGTGGAAGAATCATGAGACTCTACGCACTTTTCCTAACATCGTGTTGCAAACCTCTGATTCCATAGCTCTGAATGGTGCTGAGCCATGCTGTACCATAAAATCCTGTCAAATAAATTTAAACACAACCAATCATAAGAAAGGAATTACAAAAAAATTATACCTGACTTTGAACTCTAGCAGGCTGAACAACTGAAAGAGGTTTAACTAGCTCACTACACTGTATTTGTCATGAGTAAATACCAGGGAAAGAAAGGTAAAATTGTCAAAATAGTTCCTCATCACTGACAATAGCAGATGCTAAGGCCCTTACTTTAAACAAACTTGAGCAGAGCAGGATAATTATGAAACCATATTATAAACACCCAAGTGGCATAAACATAAAAAAAATTTCAGTCACAATCTAAAAAAGGTAGGGAAATACTTACAACAAAAAATAATCAATTAGTTCCTCTTTTGGATACTGGGCATTCTTAAGGGACTAACTCATAACCAAGATCTGTGACAAAACACAAGACAACTACAAGCCTCAGAACAAATCCTTGACAAAGCAATGAGAAATTTATAAATAAATGAAGTTACTCATTTCAGAATGAAGCTTAAGCGTCAACAATCCTTTGATCCTATCGAAGCTACACTACAGCAAATATTACCAGTCTGACATTTAGAAAAGCTGTTCTGTTGCAGTTTCAGCCTCATTTTCAAGAGCACCAGTAGAGCAAGCACAGCAACGATGGCGACAGTAGTAGCACTGACGCAAAAGAAATATTCATATGGACAACAAAGAACGCTCTAAAAATAATATACAATGGAGAAAAGGTGAAGTCAGTGTACAGACAATTCACACGACTCCCAGTTAACAAGGAAAGGGCACAGAGATTTCTAGCTGTAGTCACAGGTGTGAAGAGTGGCCTGACTTCACGTAAGAGGAAGCAACAGCTATCTGAAAGCGAGCACACCGTACTTGCCAGAGTAAGCCTAGCAAGCATACAGCCAAAGCGAAGGCCTGGTAGTCCAAATAATTAAAGGCATGATTAAATTATACTGCACTACCAACAAGTTGCCACCTTTTGACACTGTTTGTGGCAAGATTGTGAAAACAAAACCACCGTGATACTATAAATTTATGTCAAAAGTCTCTACAACATCACAGATATAGTGGGAGAAGAACAAAAGACAACATAATTTGGGCTCCACGAACTATCATCAATTCACGTATCTAAAAACAAGAGATAGCAGAGGAATCTAAAGAGAAAGCCCCACAGTTAGGTGAAGTGGTGACTCCAGAAGGAGAAATTCTGCTCTGTGTTTTTTACTATTGCTCCTAATCTCAGCAGGTTTAGGACTTGTAATACCCCATTTAATAACACAATAAAGTAACGTTTGGCTGTACTTTGTAGAATTTTAACAGCAGCATTTATTTCAATGGGTTTTCATTTTTATTTGACGTGCAGAATTTTGGAATGCCTCCTCAGCAGCATGTCAGCTTATCTACTAACCAATTGACATTCCTTCAGGGTGATCCCTGAAGTGGCTTTTTCATCAGGTCACTGCACTGTCTTTAAATACTTGGCTGCACAAACATAAACACTGTTATTTATGTTTATAGAGTAGTATTGAATCTGTGAATATATGACTCTAAGTAAACATCAGTCACTGATCAATACCAGTCCATCAGCTATAACAGTACCTTGAAGAAATACTGTTTAAAAATGTCATTATAAATAAGACAGGAACTGTTGCGATGATGAACCAGTCAGCCAAGAAACTCTTGACCACAACTGCCTACAGTACAAGAATTGAATTCAGACAATTTTCTACCAAAAAGGCTCAAATTCTAAGGCACTGTATCAAAAAAACACCTAGAACTCTAGAACTGCTTGAAGTTTCTTCTAAATTATTCAAGTATCATAAATTAAACAGCTGGACACTGTTTCAACCTGCTCGGAGCTGATTATATAAAATGGCACCATATGGCTACTTGAGCATTCCCAGGCATGTCACAAAGGTCAGATGCCCACAGAGTCAGGTAATGCCAATTTGCAAGAATGAAATAGTCTTGACTGCTTACAGGTCTGTCTTTTGTCAAAGGAAGGTCATGGCAGTTGTCTCTAAATTAAAACTGAACCCATCCTTCATTCTTTCACAAATAATGACATTTTGAAAAATAATAGAGAAAGTAAAAAGCGTAAAGACATGCAATAACCAAAGTTACTACAACATCAGACAAGATTTATTTTTAATGAAGTATGTTTATCAGTTCAACAAATCTAAGATCTTCCAAATGACATTTAACTCTTTTCACTCATAAAAATACTAACTGCAAAATTTGTTAAAATTTAGGATAAAAGTAAAATGCTGAACTACTGTAATATTTGTGGGGACAGAATATGAATTTTTCACTTGGTTCTAACAGCAGGGTTCATACAAAACAAGTACGTGCATTGGAGGGCAAAATCATCCCAATTCAGGAAACTGGAGAGAATACGGAAGGCACCAAAACTCTATTGCTTACTGAAGCCACTGCGCCTCAAATTCCTTTGAGCATTTTTCTATATCAGGGCATTAGTCAACCATCAGTTGACTTTTTAAAACTAAAAGCAATCTACATGATATCACCTCTGAGGTAAGTCATTATTACAAAAAAGAAAAGAAGATGAAAAAGCACAAGTATTTCTGGTTATCAGTTTCTTCTCAGATGGAGCTGTTTTTAAAGGATCAATAAGAATAATTATTGAAAAGTAATTTCTGTATGTCTGGGAGGTTAATTAGTTTGTTTTATTTCAGTTATTAGGTCTTCCTTTGCTCCATCTCCTGTGTTTTCTTCTATTCTTTTGACACTGTTTCATGGAAAATACCAAGGGTGTCAAATCACGTTGTTTTCTTTCATTGTAATGAACAGTAGTACATAAGTAGTCACATGCTATCACATCAACACATTAAAAATAAGGCAGAATTTGAATATTATAAGTTATCGCCCTTCTGTGCCCTCATGAAAATATAATTCAAATAGTGACATTACTACTATTTTTTTTTTTTTTGCTTAATCACACTGAATAATATCATTTAATCTGAAGAAGCAACAGACTAAAGCACAGAATAGACAAAGAACTCGAAGTTGAATTCAGGGGCAGAGCCAATGGATGGTAACCAACGCAAACTTATATTGATATATGGAAAGCCAAATGGTCAAGTTAAACACTATTTTACTCTCAGTTCTTATACATAAGCAAACAGAATAAAAGCTAGTCTCACTGCCACTAAAATGGAAAAATCTTTGCTTCTGAAGTAGTTTTGCAATGAAATCTCCGTGAACTAACAAAGTCTACGAGAAAGAATGAAAAGAAAAAAATTCTAAAAGCCAAGCTCCTATACTCCTGAGTTTCAGAAATTGGCTATAGATGCTTCCTTCCTGCTAGCTAACCACTATTTTTCTCATCATGTCTAAACACACTTAACATTCCCCATTTCACAGCTTAAAATCTGTTTTGTGCTATCAACAGTTTTTACCAAAAAAGCAGTGCCCACACTGCTTTTAACTTCATTAATGTAGCTGTTAGTAGATAAAATGTAAAGTGTATATGTCTTTAAGAGAAATTATTTAAGTGTTACCTTAACAGAAGAAAATCTTCCAACAAATGAAAGTCATATGACTTTAAAACTATTTTTCAAATTTCAAGAGTATTTTTTTAGAAGGGAAAAGATTCTGCAACTATTAGCTACAGTAATCTTCAAATTTGCGATGTGTGAACAAATCCCTTCTGAGAGGCTGAATTTTAATGCAAGTTATGCTGCCCAATGGTCAACAGGAGCAGTTGCACAAATGACAGAAATTCAACTGCCTAATTGCATTTAATTTTGTTTTTACTTTCACGTTTTTATTTTTTAAAGTGTTGTTTTAGCAGGAATAAGTCATTCTACAAAGAGAAATTTACAGTCTTTTGGTTGGATGACCCTACTTTTCTTTTATTCATACAAAATTTTTCTTAAGGGAAGCTCAAAATTCCTACCGACTTTTAAGGTACTTGAACTTGGCCCAAGGGTTCGTATGTCATTGGTTAGGATGAGAAGAGGGTAGAAAGAGAAAGATCTTGTAGATACAGACAGAATGATCACATAATTCCCCATTCCCTAGTAATAAAATAAAAATACAAAATCGATATTCTAGAATAGGTGAATAATTATCTCAGCTGCATGTTCAGTCCCACAGTTGCTCTATCATCCTAGTGGAATTCTTTGTGAAGATATTTTATCCAGGATTTTCCTCAGTCTTTGGCATTTCTCTTCATTCCTGTTCCAAAATTTCAACCCTGGAAACTATCAGGCACCTGTTGGAAGTACTGTCGTAAGAAAAAAACCTCCAACCTTGGTTTTTGTGGTGTTCCATGTAATCTGTCATTTTTTGCCCCTAAACATACATTTGCATACATTAAAAAATAAAAATATCAACTTCATTATTTTGCTTCAGAATAAAGAATCCTAGAATAGCGGCTTTATTTTGAGCGTACCTACCAGACAATTTTTGATAAAAAAATAAATAGATGATCCAAAACATATTTACTTTACACATAACACTAAAAAAATTACAGCAAGCCACGATACATAAGCATTACAAATTAGTAATTTCCTGGTCACCTTATAAGTGTTCTGAAATGTTATATTATTTTAACACTATGTAATTACTGTATGTTCAAACATGATAATACCAAAGACTAATTGACATTCTTACAATTATACCTAATAATCTCTGAAATATCAGCATGGAAGTCAACAAGCAGCTGTAACCATAGCATCAAAGCTCTAAACACAACGATATCTGGATTTAAACTAAAACAAAAATTTTTAAAAAAATGCATAAATAAAGCAAATGAGTCAGTGTTTACTAAGCAGGGGAACAGGTTGCCCAGAGAAGCTGTGGAATCTCCATCCTTGGAGCTATTCAAAAGCCATCTGGATATGGTCCTGAGCAACCTGATCTAGGTGGCCTGCTTGTGCAGGGGAGTTGGACAAGATAACCTCCAGAGGCCTCTTCCAACCTCAGCCATTCTGCAAATGTTAGCCTTGTCCCCTGAGAGAAGGCTCATGGGGGAGGGACGATAGTGATTATTTCATGTAGCTTATGGGTTTTGAGATGACTCCAATCTCAGGCTACCAATTACCAGGGAGCAGCAGTGGCCAGCAGCTCTCTATGGGATTTGGAGTCATAACCCACCTGGCAGGGCAGGGAGCCTCACTACCCAGGGCTCATCCCATCACGAGCAGGCTGGCCAGAGAAGGGGTAGGCCGAGTCTACGCAGAGCCCAGGTCATCAGGCACCTTCAGGGTGACAAGGCAGGTCTGGAGGTCCAGTCAAAAAGTCAAACCAGAGGTCAGGAACAACAAGGCTCTAGAATGAGCCGTAGACTACTTCTCCTCCATCACAGCTCAGGGGGCAACTGATGGCCCAGGGCTGAGCTTAAGTGGGCAGGGTGTGGCTGGGGCCCCAGGTGAGGCTGGGCAGGGTCATTAAGGCCTCCTGGCGCAGTCAGGGCTCTGTCATGGTCATTTTGTGCCTAGAAACACTAAGTACCTCGATCCTTTCTACGGTATTGCTCGGGTGCAGTATGAATAAATGTAATTTGTTCTTCCTTACCTATTTCAAGAACTGCTAATGAAGGTTATCTAAGCTCAATACAAATAGAAATTAAATGATAAATAAAGTTAAATTTAACACCCATATCTATTTATATAAATTTTCTCTGAACTTCATTTTCAGGTAGTCTGTACACTCTTAAATAATAGTAAACTGTAGTCAGAACAAAAAACTTGAAATAGATTATTATATTTCTTGGAACAGAGTTTGTACCTAGAATTTCCCAGAGTTTACTGCTAGTTTACTGAGTTAGTCCACTGAACGTACTGAGTTAGAGTTCAGTCTACAGTTTACTGCTAGAGTACAGTAACGTACCTGTAGACAATCTATTTTTCACACTATCCATGTTCAAGATTTTGAACTTTTCTTACTTTTTATGTAGCATAAATACACTTTTAAACTTTACTATGTATTTCCTTCATTTTTTTAGGTCTAATGTTCAAAGGACAAAGAATACACAGTATTGAGGTTCTGCACCAGAAGTGAGAATATGATTATTGATAAAGTAGGTACAAATTTGAGGTAGACATTTTCACCATTTTTGATTTCTTGATATTAAGGGTGAGTCCAGTAAGACACAGATATTTTATGTCATTTCAGGAAAAGCTAACAGAGTTCCTACATTTTCTTCTCATAAGTGGAATATCATCCTGATTCTCACCTCTTGCAAACCACACCATCTTTGTGGTAAGGATGAATTTGCTGAGAAATAAAGACTCAGGTACCATGACTTGGGTTTATAATTTTTTTTAGCAGTAGAGTTGTGCACTATCTTAGCTTCTTTTGTCAAAGCTGACTTTCATGATTTTGTGATTTCAAAAGTGGATCAACATTTTTCAGGGCAACTGTTCTGGACCAGAAATAATGCAGCCGAGAGCAGGAGGGCTCTTGTGCTTCTTTCAGAAAGACTACGTTTTTGACACATTTTGTGTAGTCAGATCAACATCCACCGTCCTCGTTCCCCCCCAGTTATATTTCATGTTCAATGAATAGTGTATTTCTGTAGTGCTCCTTTGGTAGGTTGATTAGCGTTATCACTGCAGGACTACACTAATAGTTGGTATTTCATATTCCAAACTATAACACATTAAAGAGCTTGCATTTTCAAGCAAACGGCCGTGCCACTTAACTAGTATAAATAACAGGCCCTGCTGTGATCTGAACAGTGTGTATTCAGCAAAGGTTCCCCTTTTGGCAGACTTTCCCTAGCAATTCCACTAATGCTGGGGGATTTGGGTTTGGTATTTTCAGCCGCGTGCTTTTAAAGAGGAAGTTTCCAGTAAATTTTTCTCTGTATTGTAAAGTTGTTACATTAGATGTTTAAGTATAACAATTTATGATCTGCTGTATTTATTCATATTTAATCCTTATATAATTTCTTTACCCCAACAGAACTGAAAGGATTACTCATCTGTGTGGTTTGGGTCTTTATGTTATGTTATATTCAAAACTTTAGCAATTAAAAAAGCTCAGCAACACAATTAGGTGCTTGTTCCCACTTTGCATCAACCTTCAACTTTAAGAAACCTCCCACAAACTTCAGGATCGTATCCTGATTCATATATTATACATGGGGGAGTTTACCACACATTATCACCTTAAGAACTCTGAGAAATTCTGCATTCTAGAGAATGATGCAGCTGAACAGATGTCTCCCTTATGGGAATGTACTCTTTTTAAGATTGAAATACAAGCCCTTGTAAAAATTTGAACTTATTTGATTCTAAAAGTTTCCAAAATCTAATGAAGACATTCATGACTGATCACTCCTATCAAAGGGTATTTTCCTTGTGGGTCAAGAAATAGGAAGTTAAGCCAAAATTTTATAACTTTTGCAACTAATCTATTACAATTCTAGACCAAATGTTTCTATTTTCATTGAAGAGGAGTTAAAGCTAACTTAGACGACAAAAGCAGAAGATGCCACAGAAATTTCTAGATGTCCAGGCCCCATGAATTGGTCTTTATTTAACTTCATGAACTAACTACACAATGCCACTCTGCAAGTTGTAGTTACACAGAACAGAAAGCCCAAAATTGTGATTATATGACCCAATCTCGCCATTTACACTAAGGTATAAGGCAATAAAGATCAATGTGTCTGTGACGTATGAGGGCTTTGGAATAAGAGACTATAAAATAGAGCACATTGGCATTCCTTTACGACTGTGATTAGACCTAGCCAAAATAACTTTTTACTGACCATTTTTGCAAAGTGTCAGTGGGTTGTGGGTTTCTCGAAGGAAGGTAAAAGCCCCTTGCAGGAAAACAGTGTCTGCTAAGAGGATGCAGGAGAGGCTATTTCTTCTCTGCTCTTATTATGAGTCTGAGCACATGGGAAGACTGGTCCTTGAAAGAAATAGTTGAGTCCTATTACAGTAAAAACAATAGTTAAGAATAATATTTCAGTAAGCCCTTCTGGATTGTTCCCTCAGTTATTCCTCAGCATTTTTAGCAGTAGGATAATAAGGATGCCCAAATGCTTGATCTGGCATTCATGAAAAAAAACAACCAAAGAAACAAAAAAGCCACAGCTCTTTCCTTTTTGGAGCCATAACTCAAACTGTACTTACCCTCCAGGGAGCACCAAAATATTCTAAGCACAATAATAAAACTTTCTTCAAAAATTATAATAAATTATGAGAATATAAATTATGAGCTTTCTGAAACTCCAGCAGGCTGATTATATCTCTCCTTTCTCCTGTTTCTTTCTAAATCAGCCTTTTTTTCAAGAGTAAGTCCTTGTTTAAACAAAATCCAGTAAAATAGTCCCAATAATTTCTGCAAATATGGCAAGACAGAAACAAACTGTGGCTTAAAACCAAGGTAAAAATGAAGAAGAGGAAAAATTCAAATTTTCGCATCCCATTCATACATCGCGTCACTCACAGTACAGTTTGCCATGACACTTCTCATTCTCTTCTAGTCACAAAAAGACTATGAAATTACTGAATTTTAAGTGGCACCTGAACAAAGGATTACATGGTAAGCAGTTTTGAAAATGAGGGAGACATTTGAATGAGCTATGATTTTCCTGCAGCAAAGCCATGAACTGCAAATTTATTATATCACCTAGAATAGAGAAATAAAATTCTAATTTAAAATAAAACTTCAGGAACTACTATTGATTCTATGTTTGTAGAAAAGGTGGTTACAATGAAGTCTCAACCAGGTTGAAGTGCACTAAGTACAAACATCATGTAAATAATAGCTCTGTACAAGACAGTAATAAAAAGAAATAATTTCATTTTAGAACCTGTTCAACATTCAGCACTGTATATATGCAATAAAGGTAAAGAAAATTACAATTAGAACAAGAGTCATGCATTGCACCATTAAATTGTACGATTTTCTTGTTACTTGGCCATCCTCTATCTTATTAACTGAATCCTTTCTTGGGCCAAACCCAACCCAGAAAAAAAACCAAGCCAACAGCTTTTTTGTAAGTAGTCTTTAAAACACTCAACTCTATCACGACTGAAGGAGTTCAGCACCTCTAAGAAGATACCCAGCATCACCGAGAATGAAGCCTTTAAACAGATAATGTTTCGTCTTAAAGTCACAGCATGTGATCTTGTTGGATTTTAAGCTTCAGTAAGCCAAAACTTTATCAAAATACACTTTTTTTTTTTTTTTTGCTGTACCAGAAGATATCTTCCAATTGACATTCAAACAGCATTTCGTCTTTAATAGGTCTTTGTATCTTAAACTCAAAATCCTAATTTCTGTACTCACTATATGACTGAAAAGAAATATTATTTTAATTGTCCTCAGGCTCTGAAAGTAGCACTGAAAGGCTCAGGGCAGCTGCCTCCATTCTCTTATAAGAAGATCTATAAAAGCCTCCTAAACGGACAAGAAAAGTTTCATGAAAACCAACATAAGATTGAAATTGCACATTAAAATGTTTGTATGGTGTTTTATGATACATTAACAACAGGGATATTTTTAAAACCTCTAAATCATGCTGATACAGCTTTTCAGGTGCTACTGCCCTTTTACAAAACATATTCAAGCTGTTCCTAAAACCATAAAACCAGCCCAATCTGGGAAGAGAAGATGATCCAAAGCTTGCTTTACTCCAGGATATTGTGTAACATCTGGACAAAAATTCCTCCGGTTATCAGCAAGCACCTATGCTGCAGTAAGGGGATTAACAGAAAAGGTTCTTTGCTTTTGTTCATGAGTTGAAATGAATTTAGAAGTTAACCTTTTATTGAATTTTCTTTAATGAGATTTCTGCTAAATGCTGCAGATTGTGTTTCCTTTGCACAGGGTGAATAAAGTTTGCACTTCTTCCATGCTCATTTACATGTTTTTGGAAAAGATGAGCTGCAGCTCCTCACAAAAGGAAAAAACTGTATCTAATTCAAACCTGTCCCTGGTGTACACAGGTGCACTTTCCTTCACACCAGTGCTCTCTTCCGAGGCAGGCGCCAGAATGGTTTCCAGGTGCCCGCAAACAGATGCGTTGATGCATTGCTTTGAAACAGAGCTATGAAGGACAGCAAGGAGAGGATCCAAGGGGAAGGTGGATCACCCAAAGGTTCCGATACCTACCTTCCCCGCGTTAGTTATGGGGTTTTTTGCTTTGTTTTTTTAAACTAATGTTTAAGCGATATCAACATTCACAAACTTGACTTTTTCAGTGTAAGAAACAGAGGAAAGTTTAGCAAGAGCATCAGTTAATGGAGATATGGCTTCTTGTTCCTAGCTACATCTGCTGCGTGGAAAAGCACCTCAGCTGGCCACTACCCTCTATACAGCTGCAGAACAGAACAGGAAGAAAGGAATTAAATCTATATGAGTGCTAGTGCAGATGACGTGCTTGTACCTGGATTTATTTCTTACAGCTATTTCAGTTTAAGTATGCTGAACAGATAGTAAGAAATTATATTAATAGCTACTGCAATAGTTATATTAGTAGAATTTTAATATATTAATAGTAATTTTTGTTCTGGTTGTAGCAAGGCCTTATGAGGAATATTTGTATGCATAAGGATACAAGAAACTTAGCACGGGAAGAAGTTAAAGTAATGGCTGTAAAATGTGAATACTTGATAGAATTGAGTAAAAGTGAGATGGGAAATACAGTATCCCCAGTGGCTGAAGTAAAACAAAGGCTGCTACCTAAGGAGGCATACCAATAACATCTGGTTACATATTTAATTGAACACATTCTCTTTAAAAAGAATTTATCACTAAAACCTGTTTTCAAATTGCCGGAGTGGGGATTCTATAAATAAGATCATTAAACAGAAATGTTAAGAACTCAAGGCAGGAGGGCACTAAAAGAGCAAGTACCAACAAAATAGAGGAAACGTGAGATGGCAGGAATTATGATTTGGTTTGGTTTGGGGTTTTTTTTCTTTTCTTGTTATGAAATGTTTTAGCATTATATAGTAACTATAATTGCACTTTTTATTTAAGAACATTAGCAGTAGTGCACAAAGGCTGGATGTTTCTTATATCTCAGTGAAAGTCATGAGTTTGTTTTAAAGTTGGTGCTTTTATCTAGAAGTCTCAAAGAAATAAATCCTATGCAATTCAGTGGAATACTTAAAATAGAGAAAGGCAAGTGAAAACCAGCATAACACATCACAATAAACTCTCTGTCTCTCCCAGAAGACACCAGCACTGAGTCCCCACTCTGCACAGGATAATCTATACTGTTCAGGGTTACTTTAGTGAATTATAATCACACAAAATCTGTTCAGGGTGGATGTAACTCAAGTCTCTCTTTGAATATGTCTCTTACATGTAAAGATTCTTATGTAGAGAAGAACTAAGCCTAATATGCTCTCTAGCAACTTCGACTAACCTGACATATTCTATAGTTTGATATGTGTAATTCACATTTGAGAATTACACAGTAGCAAACCTAGTAATATGTAGCTTTTTTCTTTCCCATCCTTAAAGAAACTGAGGTGTAAATATAATTAACATTAAAAATGGCTTGGTTTTCAGCCTTCTTATTTCCTAGGTTTGGCTGAGATAAAACAAAATGTCTCCGTCTCTCTTTAGTTTCTACACCACCTGTATTAAAAATTACATCTCACACAAAAGAATATCACCATAACCAGAAAAAAAAAATCAGCATTCTGATTCTGAATTTGTTCCCTACCAACATATGACACTATATGAATTGGAAGGAAAAATATTTTGGAAGTGATATTACCCGGAAATAATATCCATACAGAAATTCACGTGGGTAATTTACTATAGTGACCTAACTGATTATCTGGAACATATCCTGGGATCAATTCTGCTTTTTCAAATTTCAAGGAAAGCAAAAGTAACCCAAATCTGTAAAATACAGACAAGTTACTTTAAAAGATGCATACAGTGAGAAAGATCAAATGGGTGAATAAATTTGCCACATAATTAGAATGAAAGAACAAATGCTACATAAAATATGCAGACCTTATAAAAATACAGGAAAAATATATCACAGAACACTGGAAAATATATCTGCCAAAATGCTGAACTGCTACAGAACTTCTACAGCTTCCTACTCGTTTTGCTCTTTGTTATTTGAATGGCAATAGATAAGCAGCAGAGTGAAATGACTGTTTATGACA
Organism: Phoenicopterus ruber ruber; assembly: GCA_009819775.1. Classification (NCBI taxonomy): domain Eukaryota; kingdom Metazoa; phylum Chordata; class Aves; order Phoenicopteriformes; family Phoenicopteridae; genus Phoenicopterus; species Phoenicopterus ruber. Next base: position 14,938,607 of record CM020227.1, read on the forward strand.
CAGCTCACCATTGTTGGCATGAGGTTAACATAAGGGTTCACATATGTCTCACTGTGAAAGTTATTGCAAAATACGATCATACTGGCACAGTAAACAGGGAGTGTTTTAGCCCGCAGTGTTGCAAAAGAACATTTCAGTTATTGCATTCTCTGAAAAATTTACCTTTATACCACTTGTTCAACAACAACCAGAAAAATGCAGCACCAATTCTTCCTTAGGTTCACAGACTAAATTGCAATGAAAGCAACAACCAAACAACCTATATTTTCATGAACCTGAAACACTGAAAATTTTTAGTAATATATGATGGATAGAAAGGAGTGTTTACTGAAGTGGCTGATCATGACTGTTTACCTTTAACACGCTGTACAGCTTTGTCCAGTGAAATTTTAAGACCACTTCCAAAGTTCTCTCATGACCGCTGCTTCCTTGGGTGACTTATAAATACATTCCAGTATATGGTCCTTACTTATATCACAGCCTGCCACTGTGATGTTCAGTTAGTTCAAAGTGCGGTTTAAATTCAGGAAGGAAGAGGCTACAGAAGAACACAGTATTACTGTTCTCAGATGTCAATTTTGATACAGCAGAGTTAATGTCCACTGAATGGTAAAAAGCAAGAAAAGAATCTGAAAGGAGAAGCAAAAGAGTACGAAAACCAAAGGACAGATGTTAACTAATGCTGTTAAAATTTTGTCAGTATGTAAATTAAAGGAAAACAAAATAATCCCAAACCTCAAGTAGCGTAATTCACAAAGCTATGAATGAATTATTATAAGCTGATTTTATGCATCTTTTATTTGTTTTGTATTACAAAGGCTTGTAAAAAGTTCATATATTTCAGCAGCCAATATAGATAATATGTTTGTTATAAATGTGAAATCCCTAGCTGTTCATTTTCCAGGGACTGACTACACACATTATCAGGACATATATTGTAAAACAAACAAACAGTGTCAGAATGTAAAAAAAGAAATCACATAAACATAATCGAAGTCATTCTAGCCAACAAGTCAGCTGCCCAACTAACTCACTGGTAATTCTGTGCTGAAAAATAACCAAGTAGGAATCAGTTTTTAGTGAAGGAATAAGCTCCTAGATGGACTTAATAATTGTGATCTATTTCCTTTTTTCACCATCTTGAAAAGATACTCGGGGACCAAAACCACTGTTCCTTCTGTATACTGAAGCCCAGTACTCATTGTTTTCTCCAGAGACTTTGTAATGGCGAGTAAAGGAGAAGGGTTGCTTTACAGGGCTATCTTCTACACCCACACAGACCACTGAGCTTCAGTGAATGGTGGTTGTGACCGAAAAAGGGAACACTGCTTTCATCACAGAATTTTGCTTCGTGTTTCTCCTACTAGCTTCACGAATCTGAAGGCTGCAAGAAACTACAGCAGAAATTCCCCAAAAGTCATCATTAAGTCATCCTGATATCAAACCAGGATAAAAGTATCTAATTGGGCTTCTGTCTTCTCTCAGGTTAGAACAGAAAACAGGACATGACTAATGATGTCAAACTGAATTGATCAATGAGATATATCTTCTGCTATCTCAAAGTAGCTCAGTCATATAGTGTGCTGAGCTTTCCCTAAGGCATCAGGCTTCTCAGGTGCTAAGATTCCTTGCATTGTCAAAGGAAACAGACTTTCTCCCTCATTACATTCTGGGATTAATTTATTTATTGCATTCTAAATTGGTAAATTCTCCTGAATTTATTATTGATAGAACAAACAGAAAGCTCATTTCTTCCCAATTCTTAACTTGTGCAAACTCTCTAAACTTGAATCCAAATGCCAAACACATGGGAGTTCAGCGTTACTAGCTGCCAGTAAAAAGGGGTCAGCTCCTGTTCCCCACTCACCAGAACATACCACAACTGGTCCAAGGAACATTGCAATTAATCAGAAGAAAAGGCAAGCAGTATCAAGATAGTATTCCTGTTTGAGGGGAAAAACACAAATAACCAAAAGTGACCTAGAGGATGTTCCTTTGCCACTGCTGAAGGCGACATTTAAAGACCAAACTTGGTCTGAGCTAATTAGCACAAGCAAGCAAATGCCTCGGATCATTGGCTCCTGTAAATCACTTTCTTGATAGAAGCTACATACTATATATTGTGTTACAAATAGAAGTGCTCTTTCATTTCAGTTGTTAGGGAATGTTTTATTACATATTGTAAATCACAGCTAGAATTCTACCCTTGCATAGCTCTTGGCACTGACAAAGCAATCCTAAAAAATTATCAGTGAAATTTCAGCAAATGCTAATGGCGCAATGTTCCTAAATTTATAGAATCTTTGGCTTAGATGAATGTTGCTTGGAGCAACAATTAACTGGGAAGGAAAGGTTGGTAATCATCACATGTAACATGTGATGCAGATGCTGAATGATAAGAAAATTAGAAAATAAATCCACTCAATCCATGCAATGTGATTTACTAGCTGACAAAAGGATACGCAAACCTCAGAGTCCAAGGCCAGAAGGGGAAAAAACCCTACTTGGGCAACCTCCTCTCTCTTGAGGTAGTAATTCAAAACAGCCTCTTGTGCCAAGGCAGAGATTCCAGGTAGCCAACCCATGCCATCCTTCCAGCCAAACCGCCTGCTGCTTGGCTGCATCTGTCCTTTCAGTGCAAATGAACTGCAGCTCCCATTCCCAATCTCTATAAAGAAGCAAACTTCCCATAGTTTTTATGTTGCTGGTTTATTAGTGCTGGAGAAGGGACTTAAACCACTGTTCCCACTGAAAATGTTCCTCTTAGAGTAGCAAGAACAAATTTATTTTTTGCCTACAGCAGGTGTTATTCAGAAAAACACAAAAGTGTTTAAAATGCTATAAAAGTAATGATTTGGAAGTTTTATATAGTTTTCTGCATAAATGATATTAAAATATTTTGCTCCTGCACCTGCCTACTCTTTACATTAGCATAATTATTCATATCTTAACAAATACATTGGTGGCATTTGGTTATATGAAAAGAAAAACAGGAGCTTTGTCCATCTGTAAAGCATCTGCCATGACAGGAAAACTCCCGTCTTTTAATTATGGGGGGAAAAAAAAAAGTAAGTGAAGGTTGGTTGTTTTTTATTAAATCAGAACTTTCAAGAAATAGTAGTTCTTCTTGCTTATTTTCTTAAACTTCCTCTAGGAACCACGTGGTCTTATTAGGCTGAGATGCATGTTCTGATGAGTATTTATCTAAACAATGAGGTTACAACCATACCTATAGTAATCGTCACAGCCAACCATAGTGTCTACTGGCTACCATCATTATGACCATTATATGATCTTGACTTGAAAAAGAGTTCCCTATTGAATGTATATTTATCTCAGACGTGAATACAATGGGAAGAGGGGACATAATTTCTCAGAGACCTTTGGACATGTGTAGCCTCTGTATAAAGGTGACACAATGTCCACTGGATACAGAAATGAATCAGTTGGTTGCACAGGAGTTTTACGCTAGGCAATTAAAAGCTTTCCATATGGATATAAATTCAAATGTATGTTAAAATGTTCTTCACATTGGCTAGAGCTGGCTTCTGGATGTTGTGGACATGATATCATTTACAAAGACATTTTACTACCATGTGGAAAACTCTTCAGGAGACTTAGTTGCAGCAATGGCAGATAAACCTGTCTCTTCTTCCATCATCTCAGTGCTGGATCATTAGGAATATTTCTGTTTGAATGGTATTTCAACTTCATCACTTTCACAGGAGATTTTTTCAAAATCCGTCTGAAAGTTCAGTCTGGGAAGGGAAGCGAATGCTTAAAGTCGTGTTCCATAAAGAACAATGCCTCTGAGGCTGTGACATGAGGATATTAATTGACTTGAACGACAGCTTTGTAGTACTTTGACATATTTTTGGATGGTAAAAAAAAATTACAATATGGAGCAAGAAATACCAAGTTATTTTGTGACAACAAAATTTGTAAGTGTGTTTATATAATTTCAAGAGCATTTTAAAGAAAAATTTAGGACAGGAGACATTTTAATCCCACTGCATTCAAGATTAAAAATTGGAATTTAGCAAAAACGTATGCCTCTGGCTTCTCTTTATTGTTCTTTTTTACTGGTATTACAACCTAGTGTTTGGATTGTCAAAGATGTGTAAGTAGTTTTAAGAAATGTGTCAAGCTGACACAAAATATTTTATAAGGGTTTACTTTTTCTAGTTGTTGTGTATCTTATTTGGCGAGCTTTCTTATGCTCCATAATGAATTTTTACTTGTTAAGTATTTCATTATTCAGTCTTGTCACATAAAAATTATGCCAAGAACAAAATCTACATAGAAGTTGAGCAACAAATTCTGTGATCATTTCAGCTTTCAGGATGGATCAAACACCTCGGTAATCAGTAGTTCTAGCCAATAATAATGCAAAGACCATTCTTTCAGTTAATTTACCAATCACTTCTTCTTGATTTACATTATGTATGTATAACATTAAATATTATACAAACAGAATAACAGAAACCTGGCCCAGTCAAGTGTTGTGTTCCACCAATTTGCACTAGTTTGTATCTGAAAATGAGGGTATTCAATATTTCTCAGAACTGACTTCTAAATCTCCAGAGGCACCTAAAGTAGAAAAATAATTTAAGATCTGACACTTTTTTTTATAACTTTGCATACAAGAGCAGGGAGATCTGTAACAGAAATAAAACTACTGTACTATAAGAAAGAATAGCTGCATTTCTGGATGGGCATGTATCTACAGATTATTATCTCATACCCCAGCCTCTGAACACAAAGTTCAATGTCACTAGCCACTTCTTGTAACCATTATCTACTCCAGAGCTGCAACTCTTTATCACAAATAATCTTGAAGTAAATAGAACATAATCCAATGAAAAAAGAAGCCTATGTCTCTTTCTTTCACTGCCAATTAAAAATGGCTTTTTAGCCTAAAAAGAGGAATTCTTTTCCATTTTTTATTTAACCAGAAGTATTCATTTCTGCTTACCTATGAGACTATGCAGACAAAAGGACTAATACCCCAAGATAGTGTGGTACGTTACTTGGGGAGCTCTCATCAGAAAATTGAAATCTGAATTGTTAAAACTCCATTAGACACCACACAAAACAAATGTTCATTAGACATCAAAGTAATTTAACTAAAATAATTAAACAATTAGTAATTTGCTTTGTTTTCTGCTGTCTTGTGTAATCTAAGCTAGAGCAAACTGTATAACAAGTCATCCCTTCTGCTGGTCACCTCAGTATTACTCCTTTATTTGTTCTTGTTGATTTCTTGTTCCCTGAAAGCTACATCATTGAAATAAGCATTTGTCCCAAGGAGGTTTTTAATCATATGATGTCATGTTAGATGACATTTTATCATCAAGACCTGAGAAGGCAGCCAACACATTTCGCTAGCAATTTTTATTTTGATCAGCTGCAGATCAAGATTGTCTGCAAAAATCAAACACTCAGAGTATGCAGGGAAAGGTAGGACTTAATTCCTTACACTACTAAGATAAAGCTTTAATAACAAAACGTTTAATTAGATCTCCTCTAAAAACCCTGAAAGTCAGCAAGCGTTGGTTTACAAGAGATTGGTAACCCAAAGAAATGGTCACAGTGAATTAACATTCCTGAAGTTAGTAAGGCTTTTATTGATATGATCTTAAAATTCCAAGTGCAAGATCACAACTTAGCATATAAGGACTGTATGCATATTTGCAATATATAATATATTCAGCTGACCATTTCCAAAGATATGTTGAGTTTATAAAGGCAGAGCCATTTGCATAAGTTAAGCTTCCTTTCTGTGTATTCAACTTCTCAACTGTCTGTTTATATCAAAACTAGTCTTCTTCACAGAATTTAAAATTAAATATAAAAGTTTGCCATCACTAATTTTGCCAATGCACTAAGACAGATACACAGTGGAGAGCACAAAATTAATTTTTAAAGAAAAGGTAACTTCCCCTCCCACACAATTTGATAAATATTTTCCTATTCTTTACCTGCTTTAGTACTTACTTTCAGTAAGTTCTGTACATTGTTCAGCTGGTCTTGCTTAGCTGAAGATTTTTTCTTTCTGTAGCCTGTATGTTTTCATATAAAATCAGCCCATAAAGATAATTGTAGATCCAAAACAATTATGTTTTAAAACAAATGAGTCTTGCCTGGCAACAGCAGGTATACTTTCAAAAGAGTAACATTAAATGAATTCCAAGTGCACTCTTTACAAAATATTTTCCTGACCTCTTGAAAATCTGGCAGTATTTATAAAATTGTTCCTACACGTTTATCTTATTTTTATATATATTATTTTTTGTGTGTGCGCATACGCAAACTGTCATCTTCCTCTAAATTCATGGCTTTCACTGTAGTTGAAACATAACTTAAAGTTACTGTATGATATGAATCAGTGCCAGATAAAAATGGCCAATAGACGGGACAGAGCACATCCAAGACTTCTCAGACCTAGAAACCATTTTCAATTTGTGGCATTGACTAGGGAAGCAGGAAAGCGTGGCAGGGATCTAGTGGAAGACAGAGGGAGAGTAGTCTTGCACAACAATATTGGGTTCCCGATAGGTATGAGGAGCTCAGAGGGGCTGTGAGAGGCCATGAGGTCATAGCACGTCTATGGGCAGGACTGGGGATTTCTCTTCCTCTCTCTCTCTCAGCTTTCCAGTACAGCTTCTATCCTTGAGCCCCTCTTGTCCCACTCCACAGTCCACCAACCCTCTCGGAAGGCTTCCTTTAGGATGCTGAAAGAAGCAGTTTTCTTTCTTCCAGCTCATCATGCTGTAGCCTCTTACTAGTTGGGGAAAATGGCTGGAGAGGACACCAGAGGATGCCCCCGCAGATTTTTTGGGAGGTTTTGCTTGTTTTTTCTCAGGAGTAGAGACAGGATGGTGATTGCTGTTCCCACTCCGCAGCCATAGACAAAGAGTTAATCTGTTACTTTCTGCATTCTGCTACTCTAAGCAGCAGCTGCTCTCTCATTACCATTAAATTGGCTGTGCTGTAAAAGGTGACAATGCTGGGCCAATCCAGCTCTCCTTGTCTGAGGAATGACGCAGGGAATCATTAAAGAAAAATTATTCTTGTTATGTGAAAGATATAACAATAGGGGAAAATGTCAGCTGTAAAATGCACACATTCACTTAGAGAGATTACTCTAAAGAGATAACCGTCTTTTAAATAAAAGTGAAGAACTGTAAAATTATTTTAATTATCCAATCACATTTGCTTACTTAGTATAATACTATATATAATACTTTGATTTTAAATTGAAAAAAGAAGAAAATTACTTAAGTACCTGTTCTTATCATGTCCTAACCTTCCTGTGGTAGATTTGATTTTTTTTAATATAATTTCTTGTTTCTTTTGAACAACATTCTTTTGAATACCATTCAATTCAACAGGTACCAATATTATAAGCATCAATATAATTTTTGTGCTTCTAGTAATCTATATATGACATATATGAATCAGTTTTAATGATTAAAAACCTTACATTAATTCAGACTTGGGAGAAAATCTCCCTGGCTGCCTATATGAAGTAGAATGAGAATCCTAAATGGTTTAGTAACAGTCATGAAGCTAAGACACAAAACTTTAAAAGCTTACAGGCTTCAAACAGATTTGTTTCTTTTTCTCTGATGATTTTGCCTACTTTTGGCCTTGTTGTATAACTACTGAACCAAAGGAAAGAGACAGAAATAATTTGCATTCAAATAAAAACAAAAACCTTTAAATACGTATTTGACGGATGGTTAGATTTATTGCTTAAAAGCCGTATTTTCAACAGCCACACGTTAATAGAAATTTTCAAGCTCTATCTGCTCACATGGGGAAAAGGCTTTTGTTTAGAAGTCAACACACCAGAGGAAAACTGGAGAACAGCAGCATCATGATGGAGGTCCATAGGGAAAAATTCTGACAGTGCAGTCATGTTTTCAATCACATGTACCTAAAATTGTATTCCTAAATAAAAGTGATCTTATTAATCGCTCCTGATTATCATCCAAAACCTGACACACTAATTTTGCTACAAAAGAAATCTGAAGTATCATCTGTATTTTTCCTTTGTTATGCTAATCAACATCAAAGACTAGGTTACTTATTTCTAATCAGTACCGCTTGCTAACTGATAATCAATCTGTCCATTTACTTTTCACCTGGACAAACACAAGAAGACTTTGAATTTTCTAGCCATTATTTATTAAATCAAAGAGACCTATCTCGTCCTGAGATGAAAGACAATTCCCTTCTTTGTTCACAGTGGAAAATTTCCCTTTTTGAAATACATAACCTGAATTACAGTTCAGAAATAGCATAAGATTTGTCATTTAGGATTCCTGCTTCCTAAACTTTTCTTGAGTTTGTAAAGCTTTTTAAATTACAAATTCCTTCATGATTCTTAAATAAAAGTTAAATTCACATTTATGATGGTTTTTCCTCAGCAGAATTCTTTGAACATCTATTTCATTAATATCATGACAGCATGAAAGTGATACACTTGGTATATAACTTTGGATTAAATTCAAAGTTATTTCTTTAACAGCTATTTGGTTTTGTGAAAACTGATATATTTTAAGACAGTGGTTTTAAGGCAGGCAAAATTCTTTTGGCTTAATTAGTTGGTTACATTAGACAGGTTAAAAGTGACACACTATAGCATAATTTCATCTGGTTTAAACGCAAAAGGTTATCCAGAAAAAAGTTAAAAGATTTCCTAATGAGATGTTATTGTTCATAGCCATAAGCATATAATCCTATGGAGTTAATTTCCTTGGACTGACTTCAATGGATGTTTGCTCAAGGAAAGCAAGGAGGATTTAGCCACAGTATACATATGGGTAAATTGCCCAACATTCCTACTAACAGTTTGGGTCGTTTATCGTACTACGTAATTTGAATTGAAATATTCCATTTTCTTATTGGAAAAATGTCTACCAAAACTAGTTCACCTGTTTCTGAAAATAAGAGTAAAGAAAATAACTTCCCCTTCTTAAAAAACTTATGGTGACCTTTTCTTCCGTCATTTGTGTCATTTATAATTTTGAAATTTGGCAGAGGTTACTGTGCATGTCAAGGGTGGACCTACTGTCACCCACTTGAAAGTCAGCTAAGTTTGACAGTTATAGCCTTTGAAAATTGCAGCTTGCCTGTGCTCAACAGATAATTACTAGTTCCCCAAACCTAAATTTCTTTAAGAATTCAAACTTTACAACTTTGGGTAACTGTAAGTCAAGTTGGGTATTTTAACTAAGGAGAAGCAACATGTTTTTCAGCTTCTCCCAGCAAGAAAAAAACCAAAATATGGAGGGGATAAGATCAAAGTATCATAAGTATCAAAGGTATGGAGCCAAGCATGGAAGGTACGGAACAGTAAAAAATGGCACAAAGTTCCTTGAAATGGGCAGTCTCAGGGTGTTGGAGAGAGGCAAGGACTTGGACCAAAGACAAATGGAGACCGAAATATTTCTGCAAAGAGATCTGTACAGCATACTGGGGCTGATGAATGAAAAGACGGTTACAAGAGAGGTACATATCAAAAAGTAGCAATATATAAAGACTGGAAATGGAAACCAATCAATAGGAATTAAATCCTGTAAGTTGAGGAAAAGGACTGTGCTGGAGAAATAGAGCAGATCAAAGCTAGATAGAAATGAGAGAGGAACTCGGGGCAGGAAAATCTGTACTTATAAAGAGGATAAGGCTCTCTGGGTAAGGTTAACAGGAGGGGAGGGAGAAGCAAGAGCGGAGAAAATACAATGGTAGCAGGTTAGAGGGCATGAAGCATAAGATAGGAAGCTAAAACAACAGCAACAAAAACCCCACCTGAATTTGTTAATAAAAACTTTCCATACTAGAGCCTAGAAAATAATCCATTAACTACTTTCACTTTGCTGTCTGTGCAACTATTGTCAGAGAGAGACATACCACATCAGTGATATGTAGGGTGACATCTTATTGGGCTGTTTGCTCAGGATTTGCTGATTGCTTACATGACCAGCATGGATGTAGTGAATCAAATACATTATCTTACTGATAATACCTCCGGGAGTCAATGTGTTGCCACATTCCAGCTCATTTTTCCTAAATATAAGAATATAAACACTGAAAATCTGTACTCCGATACAATTAACAAACTTCACATAGAAATGTCATCATTAAAATCCATGCAACTGACAGCTAGGAAGTGATCTACATTTAGGATTGTAGCACACTACATTGCATATTTTTCCCACTATTTTTCCCCACAGGACTCATGACATATTTTGTTGACTTGCTTAATTAAAGTGCACTGAAGGATGTTGTTCATAGGACTTCTGCTTCACTTGCTGTAGGAGTTGAAAAATGAATAATGAATAAGGCAGGAGATTCAAGAATCAGAAAGGTTGTTTTACAGTCTATATTAGGGTTGCACAAACTGAATGTCTTCTGACAGAGCTAAGTCGCCTGTGCCACAGAAGTCCCATCCACGGCTCGGCCAGAGGATCGCTAGTTGGTTCTCATAGCCTAGAAGCCAAACCAGAGGCCTTAGAACTGCAACCAAAAGCAGTGAAAGTCACTGAAAAAAACTGACATGAAAAAATGTTCCAGGCTAAATCTGAAGATCTGACTACAGTGGCATTTCAGATTAGACTTCCAAAATGGACCAGGCTGACTTCACACTCTGAGTGCCTCATGCCTTCGTCTATTAATGATGAATGACAGTATCATCTGGTCTTAGAAGCTGTTCTGAAAATTCTGTCAGGCTCTCAGAGGTTGTACAGACGAGCATTACAGAAACACAGAATCATAGAATAATTCAGGTTGGAAGGGACAACAGGAGGCCACCTAGACTATTCCTCCAGCCTATCTAAGATCCTCTGAAGGGCAGCTCTATCTTGGGGGACTGTTTCCCCCAATTTGGTGTCATCACAAACTTGATTATCAGCAAATATCGATAGAAGACCCATATTGTCTAAGTCAGCTATAGATGACATGGCACAAAACCCCCTTGTATTAATACATATGGAATTGGATTGTATTGGCAGTGGATAATAATGATTTTATCTAAGTAAAATTTAGAAAACATTCCTTTCCCACTTTTTTTATCCTCCAAGACATACTGTCATTACGCTGTCTATGGCCTGAATGGGAGTGTTCTGTGGCAGATGCCTAAATTCCATGAAACTCAGAATATGTATTAACACACAGCCAATGCAACTGTTAGTTGTATTGGATAAAAACATTAGTTACTGTATTACTTTAAAAGTACCTGAACTGGAGAATATTGGGCTATCTAAATTTAAAATTATTATTGGTTTTCATGAGAACATTAATGTTAAATGACTCTTTTAAAAAACATTTAAACTTATAACATGCTTCAATTAAGAATCCAAAAGTAAAGTATCTGATTTTATATCAAGCATTTGAAAAACACCCTCTGTCACCATTAATTCAATCAGTTAATTAACCAGTAAAGCCTTTATTTATTAGAAGTGACAGCAGAATGGGATGGAAGGAACTTGGGAAACCTCAAGGAGGTAATTAAATAGTATCCCCAGCATTTGAACATACCAATGAGCTCTGGCAGGGATGGCTGAACTGGACTGCTTACTCACAGAAAGCACTCACACTACACATTCTCAAAATTTATGTGTATGAATTTTATCTCAGATGAGATACTTGCTGAACCCTAAAATGTACTAGATTTGAAATACTGTCTTAGATACATGATTTCAAGTAAAAAAACTCACAGTGAGCTCTCAGAATAACAGTTGTGATAGGACTCACAGTGAGCCCACAAATAAACATCAGCCACAGGTAAAATATAAAATGAAGAACAGAAGGAAAAGAGGAGCATCTAAAAAGAATAAAGGCTAATTAGGAAAGAAAAAGAAAAATAGGATGTCTGAGTGAAAACATTTAAATAATTGTGTAAGTTTCTCATCTAAAAGAAATCCTAGAGGTTAGGCCTAATCAACTAGAAACGGTGACATAATGATTTCATGAGTAAAGCTCTGTGAAGACAAGAGGATTGAACAGCAGAATACATGGAATTGGGAAATGCCATTTTAAAAATATTTTACGCTAATTTTGTAAATATTTTTTATCAGCTCTACTGGACTATAATATAAGGCTCTTTCTGTGTCCTGCTCAGAAACCAGCCATTTTCAGGTGTGGTAATACCAACACCATTTCTGTCTCAGTGATTTATGCATTGAATTTATATTGTTTCCTCATTACACATTCAGGTAGTTACTGATTCTTACTATAGAATTTAAATTTTGTCTTTAACTTACAGTCTCCTACTATTTCTTCTTTCTTCGTTTTGATAAGAGTTTCTGATCTGTATCAAATAACATGTCCTTTTCATTCTGTACAGTGATTAAACATTTGTTCGTTGATTAATAATTAATTCATTGATGAAATAATGTCTATATTGTCTGTTAGACATACAGGATTTGCACCTATCGCAACTGACTTCATTGCATTTGACCCTTTGAAGCACTATATAAGCACTATTAATGTAATCTTCTCTCTAGCTGTCTATTACTCCTTTGTCTTGTTCATTCAAATTCATCACCTTTCAAGCAATTCTACCACGCATGTTATCTCAGCTCCTTAGGGGAAGCTCTTACGGTAGCAAATACCTTGCCACTTAATTACATTCTAGTAAATTATTAGATTGTACCCTCCAGTTTATCTTGTAAGGGAAAAAGGGAACTGTGTATATTTTGTTTATGAATTTCATATGCACAGCTGTTCACCTATTTGATACTGGTTTACTTTACAGTAAGGAGTTAAATTAAAAGAGATCAAGAGCGATAAAGCAGTCTGAAGAACCCAAAGAACTCTCAAAGCTTACATGTTCTCAAACACATGAAAGATACATGGATTTATTCTCCCCTTTATGAGACCAGGATAAAAGGGAACATGAAATTTCAAAGGGGGTAGTCTAGGGAAGAAGACAAGTTGAATGGGTTCTCAGAAGCTCCTCAGAGTGAGGATACCAGTAGAAACAAAATAATAAAAACACACAGACACTTCAGTGAACAAGCTGTTTTCCCACTTTTGGTAAAAGGCATTCATAGGAAATATGTATATTAACATTTTCTTTATACCTCTTTATCTTGCACTATGTATTTCTGGGTCTACAGGTATTTATCAGTCTGAGCCACTGCCACAGTGACCCAGAGGAAAAGCCAAAGTCACTGGCAAAACTCATTGAGGCCTGTCAGATTAACATAGTTTTTACAATTTGAGGTTATAACCTAAGAAACAGGTTCATGTAATCTCTTACAAAGAGAGCTGACAGTAGCAAAATCAATTCCCCAAGGTGTACATTAAAGAAGACCTAACGTATAGCTTGCCATTTACACATGATAAACTGTAAGATTGTATAGACACAATTCAGAGTTGTCTAGCTGGGTCCAAAATGTAGCTGGCTTAAGTCTTAAAATGCATTATGAATTTGTTCTGCGCTTACATAGCCCTGAGTACTTTAAAAATGAAGCATCCTATTCTGTCCCCCTCATATCTAATCTTCATATTAATAAAAAACAGCCTCTTATTCAACGGAGCATATCCAACTCCTCCTTTCTTATAGATGAGGGAGGGGAAAGCACACAGCCATTTTTGTATTGGTTGCAAGTTTGTTGAGTACAGAATTCACATTTGCAATCCATTGCTTAATCTACAGTATTCATGATGTTCACAGGAATCGAACAAAAGCTTCCAACTGTTGCATACTCTAATCCAGAAGATTAGATTATCTGTCTATAGCCTAAAAATCAGATTTATGCATTTTTTTTCTCTGTCATTTTCATAAGGATTGTCACCTGGATTTTAAAAAATGCTTCTCTGGTTTCTGTTGATGAAAGCATACTTATATATTCCTCTAAATTGTGTTACTGAATATCCAACATATGTTTTACCTCAAACTATGGCTCCCATTGGTGTAGCAGGAACACTAATTTTTGCTTGTTTGCTATTTTTGTACCGTCGCTTCTATGGTATGTGGGCTCAGTACATAAACTGCATATAATGATCTATTAGTTTAAGGTGCTTATAACAGGAAGGCATAAGCACCAGGTACGATCACCTGCTGCTTCTCTGGCACGCTGATTAACCACTGCAGCTACCCAGAAATAGTCCACACGCATGCAAATATCCTGAAGAAAAAAAGCAAGCAAAGCAAACAAAACCTTAGGCTGTAGCAAATTCCCAAGAAGAGACACTGAAATGAAACAATTTACACCATCACAGAAGAGGGCCACAGCAGACATGTAAGCAGATAGCTGCACTAAATGGACATCCCTCCCCTCATCCCCATTTCCAGAATATTTGCACACTTAAACGTTGAACCACAGAAAAGCCATTGCAATTCCTAATGTACCTTGCAGTCCGTGAGGTACCTGATGTACAGAATCACACCTGCTCACCTCTAAGCAGACAGATTATCACCTTCTGTGACAGGTGAAACCTCAGAGTAGCATCTTAAGACTCGTGAGAGAACACTACAGCAATCCAGAAGGAAGACTAACTAGCTCAATATTGGTCTCTACAAGACAGAACAAAAGATTGCTATTAGCTGATTAGGGAAATTATTGAAAGATAGTGCAGTTATCACTAATCCCCGCAATAGAAGGGATTTATTAGTTTTTCAGTAGTAAAGGGCATAAGTGAGACATTCTCGCCTATTTTGAGTAACCAAAATTGCTTTTTTTTCCAGGAGGGTTAAGGCAAGATGTGACATGAAATTCATTTCAGCCATTTCTGCTTTTGCTGCTTCCAAATTTTATTATTAGAAGGCAATCTGATAGGGACCATAAGCATTTCTAAATGACTGTACATTATAATTTCTAGGTGATAAGAATCATAGAAAGACTGTTTGGCAGATTTCAGCCTAGCAAGAAGAGGTGCAGTTTCCAGGGATGTTTAGTGTGGGGACCATCTTACACCTAATTTCCCATAATTCATGCTGTGTCTTAGTTTGGTCTGTATTTTGTTCAGAGTGCAAATATGACCTTTCAGTATTTACTATTGCTTTATACAGGTAGAGGAGCTGTTTGAAACAGCAAATAATGCTGTATCATGGAAACATTATGGGCATTCTGAACCTCTTATGACACCCTCATATGCAGCTTCAAACATACCTGTATTCTCAAACTTCTGTGTAACATACATATAACTAATGTTTCCATGGGGATCAATTATAAATAATAACATAAGATGGGTCATGCGTGTCGCTGTGGTACTGATGGATTTGGGAATGATTAGTTGCCATAGTGATGATTTGGCTGGGGCATGCTGGAGAGGGTAGTCAAAGAAGAGGGGAGGTTGTGTTTTGCATGTACAGTCAAATTAATTAATCTTGACATGGTGTAGAATAGAGCAAGAGTCCCTTGAAAGAACTTTTTCTGTGAGGCATTTCTTATGTCCTTGAGCACTGGAGTCAGAAGATAGTTATGCTAAAATGTTTTCTCTTTTTTAACGCATTTTTACTTAATAAGAGGTAATTTTTTTTCATTTCGAATCCTACATTTAAACTTAAAAATCATTGAAGCAAATGGCTTTTGTATTGTAGAATTCTCACTTTAACAATATGTACTGGTTGAATAAGATCAGCTTGTACTTTTCCGTATGCTTTACCTAGCGATTTAAGAAACACTTGGAAAACTCGGTGAGTACTATTTCAATTGTACAGCTAGGATAACAGGCACACAGACAGGGCAAGTGATTTGCTTTGTTACCTAAATATATAGGTATAGAAAAATAGAACATCCAGAATATACAGAATATAGAACAACAGAATATATAGGTATAAAAAAATAAAAGACAAACGGAGAATGCAAGTGAAGAATCCTTATTTCATGCCTCTATGACATCCATTAGTCTATTATTTTAATTTCATTCACAAAGATCCCGCTACAAATAAAATATTATGAATTATTCTTCGGTTTTTTTTTTCTCATGCATTCATGCAGTTCAGTATTCACAGTCCAGTATCTTTGTTAAAAAGATAAAGGTAGCATCTGATAGAATTCAAAATTTATGAAATCTATATGTTCAAATACTCTTGAGGATGAGGTATATTCATGATATAGACCAGACGTAGAAAACAGGACATTTTGCCATTGAAAAACTGGGCCAAACATGCTGACATTTCTTAAAGCAAGATTGCTTATGATTTTTAAGAGTTCATGAATATATATAAGCACCAAAACTACAATCATATCAGTAACATATTATACTGATTTCTATTAATAAATGTTGAATGACCCACCTGACATTCAAGCTTTACATCTCCTAAAAGAAAAATTTGTGCATATACTACACAGAATGCAAACTGAAGAATGATACAAAATGCTTGCAATGCTCTCCACTCCTAACCAAATGGAATTAAAAGGTCTGTATCCCCTTTCAAGGGCAAAATAGTAACATGCTTACAACTTCAATATCTCAAGAATTAGTATTTGTTTCACTAGTTCATTTGCAACTATAACTGAGTGTAAAGAGGTACTCTTGCCTCTTCAATAGAATATTATTTTACTCTTCAGAAAATAATAAAAATACTCTCTGTACGTATCTGTATGACATATAAGGTTGCATGTTGTTTAAAGACTGTCCTTCAGCTCTCTACTAATTAACTCAAGAAAATCATAGCATTTCTTTCTTTCAACATATACTCAACAATTTTCTGAGAGAGCTCAGAATGAAAACTGTGCATATGAAAACAAGCTAGGATTTTGTGGAAAATCCAACACCAACTATATGATTTGGTTTCTTTCCCCTTAGCTTTTGCAATGAGAAAAAATAGCAAAAGCACTGTAAACCTTGCTTGTACAATGAAGAAACAGCAACCACTAAAGTAACCTCTCTGAGCCGCAATTCCTCCATCCTCCCTTCGGAGTCCGGTGCAGATAACAGCCCTGATCAATGAGTGCAAACCCTGATACTGCCTCATGTCTGCCATGCACAGGCCCAGGCCTGCCCACAGATTAGCTCTGCTGCCACCTACAAGCCTATGTAAAAACTTTTTGTCCTCTTTTCTGTACATGCGGTCTCAGAACATTACTCCCAATTACTGCTTGTCATTACTTGTCAGAACAGTCCCTTCTTCCTTTAGTAAGACAAACAATTCTAACCTAATGTTTTATCTAAACTAATCTATTTCTTCACCACCACTTTCTTTTCTTAGGAATTATTAGAAAACATTCAAAAAGATATTTATAAACATTTATTCTAGTTACTGCTTAAGCAGCATCTGTTTCATAATATGCCTCACTTCTGTAAACTGTCTTTATGGCATCTGGACTTTATTCACTTAAAAATTTAAGACTTTTCTCCCTTTTAACTACAATTGTTTAGAAATTTTACCATGTTAGCATGATTTTTCCCCTGGATTAAGTATAGTTTTACATTTATGAGTTATTACATGTCATACTAGTTTACTGCAATTAATAGTATGCTCCATGGAAAAAGATTGGTTTACCAATATAGTAATGCTTTCTGGAAACCATACCTCAGGTTTTCTGCATCCTGAATCACAGAAATAAAATATGTGAACCGTGAAGCATTCATGAAGGGCGCTTCCTGCTTTTCATATATATCTAGTTCTCATATCTGGAACGCTTAAATTGGATATATGGGGTTCATTGTATTTTACTTTTTAATATCCACTAACATATTGTCCTCAATTTTCCTTCTATAGAAACAAAGGAAATGAGTTAAAATTACTAATAAAACTCTAAATACATATAAAAATATCCCCAGCTGTGACCCTTAGCTAGACATTGGTTTGGGTGGCTTCCTCCATCAAAATTTACAACATGTCATTTTTATACATGAAACGAGTGAGAAAGGAAATAAGATAAAGATAAGAAAGTCAAATAAAGGACTGCTTGAGAAACTTAATTTAACTTGGAGATAATTGTATCATCCCTGCATCTTAGAAACAGTAATTTGGCATGCCGAGGGACAGGAAATGCAGACCCAATAATAAAATGAGATGTAAAGATAGAAGATGAGATTCTGAAAGCTTGTAACTTTAATGCAAAGACATTTTTTGTAGAAGAGCTGAACCATGTTCTGTTACATCTGCTCTACCTAATCCTCAGACAACTCTGTTCCACCAGTACCAGTATTCCTCCCAATACTGTCCTCTTTGTAAGGACGACTTTGTTTAAAAGGGCACAAAGCACCTAGAACAATCTGATTGACTGTTCTAACATTGCACTAGCAGCCAAATGGGACCTACATCTCACTTCCTCCGAAGCCTTTTACTCTAATGCTTATTAAACTACCAGTTTAAAAGATTCATAAGCTTTAATTCAGAGTTTTCATTACAAGCCACTTACAAAGCGCTCTCTAATTGCTGAAATTATGTCTTTTCAAAAAAACAAACTGACAAAAAAACAGCTCTGGACCTGAAATGTCTTTCATAAACATAATGAAAAATGTCCTACGATGACTGGAAACCCTCAAGTGACTTCAGGAGTGAGGGTTATTCCAACCACCTGATTTTTGTTACAACTTTTAAAGAAGAACCTTGACATCTAATCTAGAAGGGTCCAAGGCTTTAGATATCTGTGGAAGCAAATGTGGTTTTGGTGAAAATGTCTGGGCAGGAGATGGGACCAAGGATCTGAAAGTGAGTTGCTTCTTAAGTAACTTGGGTGTATTGACAGTTCCAGGCTGCACCCTGAGCATGCAGTAGGTCAGCACTGGGCAGGTTGAGCAAGCAATTGGTCCTGGCTACTCACTCTGGTGTAGAGATCCTTGTCTGGAATTCAAGGTTTTTAAAGAATTTAACACCTGGAAGCACAAAAAATAGATAAAGGAGATAAATGAATACTCAGATATATCCTATGATATATTCTAGATATAGGAAGGGAAACACATTTTATACCCCTGTATCCTTATGGAATATGAACTGCTACTGCATTACTTTCTGTTATGTAGCTACAGTAACGCAGCACACATGTAGATTTTACAAGATTTCAGTCAAACTTATGGTTGTATATGTGTAGTAATCCTGAATACAAATGCTACTGTCTTTTATCAAACTATGGATGTTTACCTGATTTTTTTCCCATTTATTCTTCCCAGTTGATTTCAGATGCTCTACCTTTGGAAACAGCATAGTCATGAAGTTTAACTGTAATGCATCAACTCCCTTCAGAGTGAAGGGCACTGAGGCTACTTGCACCTCAAAGAACGTGATTGCCTTCATGAAGGATTAGATCCATTATACGAGGGGGAGAAATGATGTACAAATATACATTTTATTTGGACAATAATTAATTTAAGGAACTTTTTACTTTTTGATGACACCTCCCCTATTAGGTGACTTATCCATTCAAAACAAATATCCAGGAATCAAATATTTGGAGACTTGAAGTAAGTGTTGCTGCCAGAGTGCACTAATGAGATGGGCTAAAGACGACTGACCTTAGCTCTAATTGGACTCAGAATGAAGCTTTTTACATATTTTCTTTGAAAGGTCCCTATGACTAATTCTAATTCAAAGCTGTCTAAGCAATGCATACTCTCAATTACCAGCAGCAAAGGTTACACTAAATGGGTAACTGCTGGTTTAACCATGCGTTATTAGAGTCTGCTAAAATTACATTTTGGGACGTGTCAGTTACTGATATAGCTTGACACAGGAAATAACTTGGACTCATTTAAAGCCCGTAGGAAAGTAAACTTTATTTTGCTTCATTCCTGTTTCTTATTCATAGAAACTGTTTTAGACTCCATGCCTGGGAAGCACTAGGTATATCTTCAGAAATAATCATCTAAGAATTATTTATTTCTTCAGGATTACCTGAGACTAAGCCACTGGTGTAGCTTTTATGCAGTGATGGAGCTGGCCACGTTCCTTGTACTGGTGCAGGAAGTAAGGTGGTAGCAGGGAGTGTCTAATCCTCAACTTAAATTTTTGGGTATTGAAAGTTAAGGATTAAGCATAGGTATTAAGAGCTTCAATTTGTCCTTGGTAGCCAAAGCTGTGCAAACATTTGCTTTGTTTTACAGCTGTTTCCTGGCTTTTGCTTGTGTTCCTTTTCCTAGGATATGGTTAGATAATACAGTCGAAATGATGGAATGGTTTGTTATCATCAAAAAGGATGATCCCAAGCCAGTGCTCTGCTTCTGCTCCTTTTTCTCTCTGCCTCAGGTCCTTGACATGCACTCCCATCTCTCTTCGGTCCCTTTAGTGGTGTGGTGTCTTGACCCCAGTCAGGAGCTAAGCACCACAGAACCACTTACGCCCTCCCCTCCTCAGCAAACAGGAAGAAGAAAAGTGAGAAAACTCACGCATCTGACTAGTGATTTGAATCATCTCACTGTGGAGTTAGATGAGCACTGGTGAGAGTAATGGCTGAAAAACATGGAAGGAAAAGGGTTTGCTTAAGGCCTTAGCTCAGTGGTGTCATGCACTTCCATCCTTAGTTCAGTTTTAAGTTACTTGGGTTTCTTGTCTCCACAGTACCTGTTAATATTGGTATTCCTGTTAGCTTTGGTAAAACTTAATCACTGAGGTTTGGGGTTTGACTAAAGGATGACAACTACTGATGCTATGTCCTAGCATGTCCTTTGTAATGATATCACAGCCTAGTCCAACAGAATTCACATAAAGAATTAATCATTAAATCCTGTGCTTCATTAGAATTAAATACATTTAACTGTCAGGAATTTATCGTGTAAACAATTCTGTCACTTAAAATCATGCCAATTAAAAAGCAGATACATTTAAAACATAAGAAACCTTAAATTTGTCTCATATGATTTCAAGTGATTCAAAATTTCAAGTCAAGTCATCAAAGACTCTGCAAATCATTAATCAGTGACTTTTACACTTATTTAAAGTTATATGTGACCAGTAAAGGGTCTCGAAACAATTTCTTTTTTTTCATGTTATGTTTGCAGTTACTGGACTAAACAAGGTGCATAAACACTTCCAAAATAAGTTTTCTCATTGAGAACAATGATTAACTTAACATGGGCAGAGTTAAGCTCATCCTTGCTCAGCTAACCATTAAATTCAATCTCCCAGTCCCCTGGGGGATGAAGCGCAGACAGGGAGAATGCTAGCCTGTAAGGCAGAATACTTCAAAAAGGAAGGATACGCATTGAAGTGTCAGGTCATCTGTTGTGATTTCATGTAATAAGTTCACTAGAGCATACATTGATTATCTATCAGAATTCATCACATTATATTCTTTATGCTGTTCAGCGTACGGGTCCCATTAAAATAAAAAAAGACTTGAATTAAATTCACTCTGTTTCTGTAAGGTGCATTAATACAGTTCCAGAGATCCAATGTTGGTCTTATTTTCCTATTGCAATGGCATTCTCCTTA
This sequence comes from Phoenicopterus ruber ruber, assembly GCA_009819775.1. Taxonomy (NCBI): domain Eukaryota; kingdom Metazoa; phylum Chordata; class Aves; order Phoenicopteriformes; family Phoenicopteridae; genus Phoenicopterus; species Phoenicopterus ruber. Next base: position 14,959,944 of record CM020227.1, read on the forward strand.
ACACCAGTAAAACTTACATCAGGCCACACTTGATTGGTTACTAAACTCAGACTATTAAGGCTGTGCATGTATGGCCTCGTGTTCTGAGGAATTCATGCTTACTCCCTGAGGAGTGAAATATCCCAGAAAATGGTCACAGCTGAGGCAAGACCTAGTAAAGCAATTTAAAGTACACACATATGTGATGCTGAAAGCTCCAGTTCAGCATATACCTAAGTGTGTAGATTCCTAAGCTCCGTTCACGCCTCATAGTTTGAATTTAAAGTACCTTGGGTAGCCAGACTTCCACTGCTGTTTGCACCTGGAGTTTCTCTCAGATTCCAGCATTGTGCATCGTGCCAGAGCTCATGCCTGAGCTCAGAGTGGGATCTAGAAACAAGGTGAAGCTTCTCAAGGGATTTAAGCTGGAAATAAATTCTGAAATTGACATACAAATGCCAGCATCCTTCTAATTGAATAGAGTATTTGCCAGAACTGTTTTCATTTATAAATACAGCAAGAAATGGACATTATATTCTTTTTTTTATGATTATCTTAGTCATTAAAAATCATACCTTATATTCCAGAACCTTGCCTTAAATACTTAGGCTATATACTACCTGATCTCCACACAAGTTTGCCCATACTTTTTATATGAGCTATTGAATAAAAAACTAAATATATATGAATTTCATGGATGAACGCAATCCTTCAGGGTACCTGTTTTAGCCTTGTTTAGTGTTGTTATTACTCCCAAACAGTCTATCTGACTTAAGATTCACTTCGAGTTTAAGAACTTTAGCAAACCTCCGCCTTCAGAATCACAGTGTCGAATGTATCATGTTCTTCAGAATTTCATCTATGAATAAATTTACATACCTTGCAATACATATTCCTACTAAAATTTTCTTTTCAAGCTTTACTTAACCTTGGGTTCTTCTATAAACATATGAACCGACTGGGTACCACCATATAACCTCTGTTCACTTATCATTTCTCAACAATACCATAATAAAATGACTTTCAGATTCAAGCAGCATTCTATTTTAAACTGTAAGCAATGTGGACTGTGGTACCACTTCTCAGACTGGTTTGCACAAAAAATAAGTACAGTAGCAAGGAGTTATGAAAGCTTGGCAATACAAAAACCCGAAGACAGAAAGATCACAGAATCGCAGAATGGATAGGGCTGGCAGGGACCTATAACAGTTGTTTAATCCTACCCTCCACCCAACGTAGCATTAGTTAGCAGCAGGCTGCTCTGGACCATGTCCAGTCGGGTTTTGAGTATCTCCAGAGATGAAGCCTCTGCAACCTCTCTAGGCAACCTGCTCCACTGTTTGGCCACCATCACAGTAAAATATCTTTTTCTTATGTTTAAATGGAATATTCTATATTTCAATGTGTGTCCGTTGTCTCTTGTCCTGTCAGTGGTTACAACTGAGAAGACTCTATTTTCTTTACTTCACTCATCAACTATTTATATACATTGATACAATCCCCTGACCCTTCTCCTCTCCAGGCTGAACAGTCCCAGCTCTCTCAGCCTCTTCTCATTTATCAGATGCTCCAATCCTTTAATCATCTTTGTGGTCTTTCACTGGACTCGCTCCAGTATGTCTACGTCTGTACTGGGGAACCCACAACTGGAAACAGAATTGCAAATGTGTCTTACCAGCGCTGAGCAGGATCACCTCCCTCAACCTGGGCGATGCTCTCTGCCTGCTGGCCTCCTTTGTCACAAGGACATATTGCTTTCTCATGTGCAACTTGTTGTGCACCAGGATGCCCAGGTCCTTCTTTGCAAAGCTGCTTTCCAGCTGGTTGGCCCCCATACAACTGTGCTGATGTGTGGGATTTTTCCTTCCCAAATGCAAGACTTGGCATTTCCCTTTGTTAAACTTCATGAGGTTCCTGTTAGCTTGATTGTCTGACCTGAATCATTCAAGTCCCTCCGAATGGTAGCACACCCACCTGGTGTATCAGCCAGTTCTCCCAATTTTAAGTCATCTGCAAATTGCTATGGGTGCACTCAGTCCCGTCATGGAGGTCAAAAAGAAAGATGTTAAACACTACTGGTCACAATATTGACCCCTGGGGTACATAATTCATGATTAGCTGCCAGCTGGACTCTGTGTCACAGCCTGTTTGAGCCCAGCAGTTCAGCCAGTTTTCAATCCACCTCACTGTCTCTTTCTCTAGTTTGTATTTCAACAGTTTGTCTATTACGTTATGGGAGACAGTGTCAAAGACTTTGCCAAAGTCATGACAAGCAGCATCCACAGTTCTCCCTTCATCCACTGAGCCAGTCATTTCATTGTCAAAGGCCATCACACTGGTCAAATATGACTTCCCCACTATAAATTCGTGTTGACTACTCCCAATTACCTTCTTGTCCTTAATAAGATGTCTTAAAACTGTCAGCAAGTATGTCCTGGTTATAACTTTGCCGTCTGGTTTTATGGCCAGTTTCATGACATCAACTGGGAAAAAGCCAAAGATGAGGAATTCTAACTTTACCCACAGAAGGTGCTGATACATGTGCAAATTATCTTCTCTGTCAGCAAAATATGAGCTAGGAATGAGGCATTTTTCAGCACTTATTGTATGCTTGTGGGTACAATAAGAACTTTCCACAGAAATGAAATAAGAACTGCAGCAGCCACAACTCATTCAGTTTGAAGTTTTATCGCCAAACCAAACCTTAAACCAGAGTCAATAGAGGCCAAGTCTCTTCAAAGGAGGCTGTACTATGCATGATGTTTCACTGAAATAATGAGAAATATGGTATACCAGTTTGATTTTTACATTTACTGAAACCTAAATTCAAGGCAAATGTTAGAGATTCCTAAGATTTCAAAGCAGCAATGGTCAATTTTTACAGTTATAAGCTATTCTGCAGGAGAGGAGTTGCTCTCCCTCCCTCCTGTTTTACGAGCTGTTCTGCATCACTTAACAGAACGAAAGGTGCCGATCTGAATGGGGAAAAAAGTGAGCAAAGTTGTGTAGCCTGGGATTTAAGGAAGTCTCCCAAGGATCATGTAATGGGGATTGCATTCACAGGTGCAAAAACAAACCCTTGATTCCTATTCCTAACTGAGCGCTCTCATTTCCAAAAGACTGGATAATGCTGGGAAGGAAAGAAGGAGGGACAAGACGACAGGAATTGCCTCTACCTGTCTCCTGAAAGTGGCAGTTAATCCTCTGCTATTTTTTTAAGGGAATTAGAAGTCTACCTTCATGACAGACCGTGAGTTGTGAACTACAACTGAAGAAAGATACCTACTCGTGTCTAGTGGATACAAAGGCCAGATCCATCTTAATGAACCCTACGTACCCATCTGAGGCTTCTAAGAGAGCAGGGTGGTTGATATGAGCTCCCTGCTCTGTCAGCACTGAAGGATCCCTTCCATTTGAGGTTTATTTGCCTTCTCAATGTACCTATCTTTCTGCACGATTTATACAGGGGAGATGAAAAAGACTCTGTCCTCCGATGAACCTGGGTGTCTCAGTTAGGTGAAAAAGCGGAAGAAGGCAGAAGAAACAGAACATCCCTCCTGTTTTTGAAATTTCCTAGTGGTTTGCCTGTCTCTCTGTTCTTCATGCTGATCTGCATATATCTCATCCTGAAGTGCAAGATTCTGCCTGTAGATCATATAAGTAGTTTCAGCTCAGTATTCAGTGAAAAGGGTTTTGCTACAGTGGTTAGATGCCTAAAGTTAGGTGTTGCAAAGCTCTGTGTCACGACACATAAGTGCCTTTGAGTCTCTGGGCTAAGTTGCTAAGGCTAAATCAGAGCCTCAAGCAGTCATTTTTCTTGTTAGTGCTTAAGGCTGGCTCCAGGAAAAGCCTTGATAAAATATGAAAGCCTTTACTCAAGAATGGAATAAAATGTCTCAGGCCAGGGGATTATAATCAATATACCTACAGGGAGCATAAAAATACCCATAATCTAAGCATAATTATCCATCTCCTTTGCTCTCTAAAAACAAATTGCACATCTGAAGTGATACATTCCTAACACTGTGCTGAGCTGGCGCAGAACGTAACGCACGGGCTCCAACGCAATGCACCGCAGTCAGCCATTAACACTCAGGCTTCCCAGGCTTTTTAAGGCACGGACAGCCGCACCGTTGTGCTACCTGCAAAGCCGGCAGCTAGTGCACTGCGTGTTTGTTCATTTGGATAGGTTAGTCCTCCGACAGTGCAAAGTGTCAATTTGATATGCATTATGTTCCAGTTCTTCAGAGCTGTTACAATTTGCATCATAAAGACGACAATATTTGTAGTAGTATACAATACTTATCGTATGTTTTCAGACTATAGCATCAATTCATAAGCTGGCATTTCTTCCATTAGTATCACTAAACTTTTTTTCAATTGGACTATACTCAGAAGACTTGCATAAACATTTCTGCATTACATACACCTCTGACTGAGCCTATAACGAGACTAACTTGACCTCATTGGTATCTGGAAAAACTATGTAGAACAAAATTTTAAAATGAGGAAAGAATAACTTATGCAAATAAGTAGTGAAATGTATTATTTCCTGAAATGTTGTAAAAAGAAGTATATATAGCAAATTAAAAATCCCCTCAAGGATCTAGGCTTCTGATGTAACTGAATACTTTATTATCAATTACTAAATGGATTTTAAAATCTTCTGATGATTTATAAACATGATGCAACACACAATCATCATATTTTATAGATTTCTCTATTTTCCCAAGGGAAATAATTAAGAACAAAATAAAAGAACTGCTTGCTAATATTTCTCATCAGTTTATCAAAATAAATTTTTAGCCATTTATCTTTTAAGTAAGAGGCTTCATAATGAATACACTAAACCGTGTGGAGAAAGAAAATAAGGATCATTCAGTAAATTGATTCTATTAAAAAAAAAAAAAAAACTGGATATCTATTAAGCCATTGCATAAAAAGGACAACTTTCAGGTTAAACACCTCTTTCTGGTTGAGCCCCACTTTATAAAACACACTAATTCAGTGTGCCAGTTAACCATGAGATACTCAGTAAATCCAGTCATGAAGGCAACCTCTATTTTAACCAACCAATGACCAAATATGATTTTCAATACTTAAGAATGACACTTAGCCATGTTAGACACAAAAGCACCACACATCAAGAAAGGTAAGCTTTAAAACCTGAATGGAATTTCAGCGATTCTAGAAACCTCACTAAACATATGTGTGTATCCAGATACCTAAATATCTTGAAATACTGACCAAGACTGTCTGGTTTAAATTTTACTTCTTCTTTTTTTTTTTTTTTTTTTTAATAATAATATAAAGAAAGTGTAAGCATGCATATTCCAAGATATTTTAAAGCCTGGAATTTCTTTTAACACAAAAGAAAATACAAAAAATTTGTTGTTTTCCTCCCCCAAACATGAAGATGGACATTTGTACGACCACTCAAACAACATCTTTAATTGAGAAATAAGCAGAAAGAAGCTTTAAGGCAAGAGATTATATTTCGGGCAGATCTCTCAGCCAAAACTATTGGGCAAATTTGAGAGCAAATCACATGGCTGAATTTAAGAGTATGTTAAATGTGTCATTTCAGTTGTTACTACAGCCTCACTATCCTTTGTTTTAGTAACTGTTCATAGTGTTGAGTCATAGAGCCTACTGAGACGTGCAAGACATGTAATTGAGTTTGCGATAGAAAATGACTAAACATAGCAGCAGAAATGCAACGTGTGCTATCTGACCTTTGCCAGCAATGTCAGAGGCTTTTTTCATATGCTACTGCTAGTTGTCATTATTAACAGTGACCATGAATTTCTTTCTGTCAAAGTAATCAAACCACAGCAGAGAAGTTTCTAAGGAACTCCGCGCAGAGAAGGTCACTGGCGCTTGATCTCATCAAGCTGCTTTCTTGGTTATTAGAAAAGGCAGGTGAGAAAATGAGTAAATGACACCCTTAAGATTTTTCAGAACGTTGGAAAGTAGTTATTAGACTTTGAGACCAGCAAATAGTATATCCTATTGATCAAGAAGACATGGGATATTGAGGAAAAAAATGTTTTGTTCTCCTTCCCCTTCACTTAGACAAATTAAATTCTACCATGTCACACCAAATTGTTTTGAGTATTGATTTTTTTCAATCTTTGCTTGACATTTGAGGTGACTGAAAAGGTTCAATGTGAGATCCAGAAGAAAAAAAAGAGAAGTAGAGCAATGATGTTATATGCGGTCTGCAACCTGCAATACATCCATCATATACAAAAGATGACAAGCCATATGGATATTAAGCCATTTTCCTTTTGCATTATTATGTAGTTTGCCTCAAATATGCTGCTGAACAGTCAGAGAGCATATCACAAGGGGCAGCTTCTTCATAACAACTGCAAAATGGCTTGTCCACCTACGGTTATAAAACATCTCTTTCAAAAAATGCAGTAGGAGCTCCCTCTATTGATATTTTTCAGCTTTCCAAGCTTTCTGGCTTTGGCAAGTGTAATACACCCAAATACATTTGGATTACATACAGATCCAGTGTTTAGGTTTTTTATTACATGAAAGAATAAAAGTCATCATTTAGTGTACAACACATCTAATATAGGCATTATTGATTTACATAAATATATTATTGCATTCATATTACATACTTGTGATTCACCAATAGAACTAAGAAAAAAATATCTCTGCTTTGATAAACCAATCTAGAAGTTTTTCATATTGTGAGACATCAGTGTCAGTGGAGACTCATCAGAGAGGTCAGTGGAAGCTGTGTAGCTCTTTTAAGCCGGATTTGGCCTCTTAGCAAAAGTTACAAGTACTAAGAAGCTTTGTCAGCAGATTGTTAAACGACCACCCTCCTCAGTCTCTTAACATTTGGGCATTTTCTTTTTAGCAGTTTCACTTGCTGTATCTTAAAAAGAACAAAAAGCTAGTTTGGGTAGGTTACGGTGTTTTTAAGATAGTTTTGGAAAATGTTTAATTAAGGAGTATCAGCCCAACTTCGTTCACTGTTACCCAGCTGGTCGTGCATCCAGTCTTTTTTAGTTCAGCTTCATCCAGCAAAAACCAGGTTTATTCATCATGACGATTATGATGATTTGGGGTAGGAGGTGACGTACCTCCAGATTTATTTTTGTTTTCATTCCTCAATAGAAATTTAAGATAAGATTACACTGTGAATAAGTGTTTCACACTGAAATGCCCATACAGCTTTCCTACGGAGTTATTTATGTTCCTGAAAACTTTTCAGGAAGCATGTGGGTGCCTGATTTATCCATTATAAATTATTGCTTATTTAAAGAGGAATTGAATATGTGCAAAAGAAGGTGCTTTTCAAGGAGCTAAGGTCCACAAATGCTCATAATATCACTGCCAGAATTTCAGATGATGAGCCCACTCTTGTTTTTTCTTGTTTTGAGTTTTTTAATTATTGATACACAGCGATGTTACTCAAATGGAGGACCAGTCCAGATACAGACAATATGTCTATTTTGTATAGAGTTTATTAAGTTCTCAGATGTACGATGTCTTCCACATTCCTCCAGACTAATATTTCTTGCCCTTTTCCCATCCTCAAAACAAGCAGTCGTAACAGACCATTGCAATTCTTAGCCAGGAAAATTATATGCAGTGCCTGAGTAGCCCAACAGTGCTTCCTAATAAAGGGACTTCGATAAAAATTAGCTAGATAGCTCCAGTCTAGGATAGCCATCAATATCCTCGATTCATAATCTGAGATTCTGTTCTAGTTCCTGCCATTTCAGTATGAATCCAGAAATTTCTTTTTCTCTGGTGTGGCAGCTATTTTAATTGGCCATCCCATCAAGTGATGGATTTTTGTTGGTTTTACATAATCTGGAAAGTTTAAATGCCCTCTAGGGCATTTGAACCATCTTTGAAACCACAAAAAATACCAAATAGGACCCCCAAATATGGTAAAGATTAAGAGGATATTGAAAATTATCAGGTATGTTGGATTAGATTTTGGTATTTTCGTTACCAGAAACTAGCCATCCCAGGACTGTATTAACATAATTGTCTTAAGACAGCAAAACTGTACCTAATAATTAAATTAAAAATATAATGTCTCAACTGTTGTAGGATGTTATTCGCAGACCACATTAAGGTAAAACTATCGACATCCTCTGTACACATACCAAAAGAAACATAAAGCTGTTATCATGACTGTAAACACTTTGAAGTGCAAACAGCATATATAAAGCCAAAGACGTTAATAATAGTACTAACCATCACTATTCACTATTCAGGTATTAACATTAAATATGATAGAATAGGGCTTTGAAAGGCAGCTATTAATTGCATGCTAGTATTGGTCACAACAGCTGTTTACTACTCAAAGAAGGATTTACAGACCAATTGGACCAGAGTTTGCTCTTCATAACTGATCTAAGGGTCAGTTATGAAGGCGGAATTTTTCACTCACTTCACCAGATTCAGGCCTCATTACATTTAAAAAAGCAATCTTGGTACAGAGGGAAGTAGAGATAAGTACAGGAAGATGGGCAAACAAAGTATATTCACTCTAGAGATCCATTGCATTTCAACAACTAACAACTCGGTTTTGTTGTTACTCATTTTTTGTGTTCATAGCAATATGTTTACACTAAAATGTCTTCAAATTCCCTATGAACTCTATAAGGTATCATTAAAAATTCCCAATTAAAGACAGTCCTTGGTTGAATGAAGAAAGGCAACATAGTTCAAGGAATACTATGTGAGAAGGAAAACAAAAAAATCTGTGTTGAGATGCAACTCTGGGGCATTTGCCACAAGACATTCAATTTTCACGAGTCAAAATGTGATATGAGTGATTAAATTTGAGGTCCCTTCACGTCAACTGAGAATGCTGCCTTTGGTTTTATGGGAATTAGGCTCTTCATATCAGTGTTAAGATTTTATAAATCAATGTGGAGGTTTATGACTACTGTCTTTGACAATTATCATGTAAAATAAAATATTATTATTTAGAAAACTGCTATTTCCTGCTTCTTAGGCCTCTCCATTTTTCCAGTGTTATTTTCAATGACATCCAGAAAGCTGAATGTGATCAGGACAGCGTTTGTCCTTCTGTTTCCATACAATTCTTTTAAAGTTGAAGTCAGATAAGTCACATATATATTTCAATGCTTTACACCTCAGGGTGAAACTTCAGGCTGTCATCTAGGGCTTAGTGATAAAAGAAGGACTGATTAAAGAGACTGGCACTACAGAGCTGATAGAGTTGAAGGACTCTAGGGGCTTCCATGCTATTAAAAATCAGTCATGATTTTCTTTCAAGAAGAGTGTTTCAAACAATGAGATTTAAATATTAATTCAAACCAACATTTGTTGCCCCTCTGCTCTGTGTATTTCTGGATGCCTCATTACAAAAATAATTTGATTGTCATCTGTATCTGTCACATAAAAATCTAACAAAATACTGTCTGTATTGTTGAAGTTTAAGAGGTATCAGTGTATCAAGAAGTGACTTTGTATTAAATTCTACCCAGGCAGATTCCAGCTGAAAATGGACTGATTACTATGGTAGCTTTTCCATGAGGAAACATGATTTAAAGTCTAATTTGGATGCAACAATTTAATATTTACACTCATGCCAACTATACCGTTTAACAGCGGGTTTCCTGCTTAAAATTCAGGAATTACTGTATTCAGTAAAATATTAATACACTGCACTTACACAGTGCCTCAATTACAGGATCTTAAAATGCTTTTAAGCATTAATTCAGATTCACATCATCCCTGAGAGGAAGGGACTTGTAAGGAGCATTATACTTGCTCTTTAAAGTAGCTGAGGTAAGAAACAGGGGAGCTACACTTTTGGCCAAATGGCATAAGCAAGTCAGTAGCAGAACCAGGAGCAGAATTTAGGAGTTCTGGTTCCTACTGCTCTTCTCTCACCATTAATCTACATTTTTTTTCCAATTTCCCCTATAATACCAGTTATGACCTTAGGTAAGCACACACATCCTTCATTATCTTTGACAAGAGTTTGTGTGAATATTTGTCCGTTGTATTCAATATTGAATGAATTGAAAATTTGCATGAATACCATACTCTATTGGCAATTGTATGAAATCTGACACAAAAAGCCTTCAATATAATGCTAAATCATTTACCATTTACATATATCTTCTAAGTATTATTTAGTTTGATAACGTAAAATAATGTTACTCTTAAAATTACTGGAACATACAGCTAAATTGCTACTTCACACTCAGGGATTAATGTCTGAATCATACAACCTTACTTCATCAGTGAATAATCACACCAACAGCGCCAACTTGGCCAACCTGAAAGAGAATTGAAACTTTTCACCCGGTAAATAAAGCTAAAATATCAAATCTCTAAATTAGCAGATCACTTTAACAGCTTAAAAGCAATGTTGAGTCAACTAAATTCTTGAAATCCTGTCATCCCTATCCCAAATATGAGCAGTCCTGTAATTTTTCCAATTGCTGCCAATATGCAGTGCTAAGTTACAATTTTGCCAGAGCAGAATACCAAAGAAAAATAATAATAAGAAAATTAGAAAGGAGCCATAGCACCTATGTAAGGAAAGATTTTAACACCACACAAAATGAACTCATAATAAGTTCTCTTTGCAGTGAAAAGAATGGGAGCATGCAATTTTCCAAGATGTTATCTGCACCATAACTGTGCCATGAACTTTTCCTTTGGATAGGATTCTACTGAAAAAACATTAGGTTTTTGCTAGAGGCAAATTTTTTAGCATTAGTTATTCTTTGCTGGGAGCATCTTTCATTTTTTCAAGGATAATTTACCAATAGAGAACAATGACAAAATGTTGTTCCCTTTGCCAAAAGACTGAACGATCTTATTTACTGTGACACAGGGTCTTCTAAAAATGCTGCTTCTGTTGGAGGTTTCTGACTTTCAGCGCATTTTCTTTTGTCATTTCATAAAATGTGTAATGTCACTTTATATCTCTACTTTCTCCATATCTCTTCCCCTGTCTGTCTCTTTCTGTAAAACACTTCCATGCATTGTTTAGCTGATGTCAAGAGCTGTGGATAGCGGGTAAGTGGTTCTCCCATTGACTGCTTAGGCAATTCAAAGAACTTTATAATAACAGAACAAAACAGAAAGGGAACAGTGAAAATCTGATGATAGCTAAGAGGTGTAAAAGGTGAGCCTTCTACTTTTCTGCAGCTTGAAACATGTAATTATTTTTTAGCACTGGTACAGTTGCATTAATACTACCAACACAGTAAACTGCAGTATTATCTGAACGTGCATGTTTCTAACGACCTTATCACCAAAGCTTGCTATGATTCAGTCACTGAAAAATATATAATTTTCTTTTTTAACATGGAGGCATTTTGAAGAAACTAATTTCATTGAAATATTCCATGAATGCAAAAAGAGCACAATCTCACAGATATGAAGTATTGTGTCTCCTGCTGATAAAGCTGATGCAGAAACGGGAAAGAAGATATACAGATGGAAGGAGTCTGGCCCCCAAATTGTACTGGCTTCCTTAATCTGCCAGACAGTTTTCAAAGGATTCTTCCTCTCTTTTTCTGGGTAATAGGAGGAACTACTGACAAGTAATCCTTTCTAGTAGGACTGCTACCTGGAGAACAAAAAAAAAAAAAAAAGAAGCAGCTGACCTTCTTTACCTTTTTATGAAAAGATAAATTAAAAAAAAAAAAAAGATCTTCTCAAATGCATTCCTCAAGAAAAGCCATATTCCCTTTCTGCTGTTGCAAGAAGGACTTGTCTATAAGGGAACAGGTGGAGAGCTATTCTGAGTCCTGCTTTTTAGTGTGGAGCATAACTGGATATTCCTGGCACCATCAGGACTTTAATGTGGACCGGGTGCTGAAGAGCTGCAAATACAATAGGCTGAAGAGTTCTGCAATAGCTTTTCTGTTACAGTTCTGAATATTATGCCAATTGCTGATTTCATCTTTTTCTAGAACTGATTTTCGATTTTACAGTATATGCTGAAAGCAAGAAATTACCTAGGTCTTAGTAATACACAGCACATCTATGGCATATCTATGCCATCTTTGAATACTAAGCCACAACTGAAGTCTTAAAAAAAAAAAAAAAATTAAAAATGCCACCTGGTCTTCATTCTCTTAACATGAGGTGTGAAACTCAGAGTTTGCAAGCTCTGAAGTAGAGGGGAAGATGGTCTCCTCAGTCACTCATCCGTAATTGTATTGTTAGGTGTTCACATGCTACTCATTTTGCCCATGGTTTTATGGGTCCAAAAAGAGGTTTAGCAAAGCCCGTGCTAAGAACTTGGCTGTAAGATATTAAGTCTGTGCATCATATGACAGAGAATTTAACTTCCATAATCTGATTCACAACCATCAATGAGTACTATACAGTGATTCTTGGCTATTTGTAAAAGCCTGAGAAGTCTGTCAGGATCAACTGAGAATGTACGTTAAAAAAAAGACTTTAAGAGATGCTTAATCCAGTGGCAAGTTTAACCAGTGCTCTTTGTCTTTGCAGCCACTGCATTCTCCGTTTAAATCCTGCAAAATAAATGCTGAAGATGCAACAGTCTCCATGGTTTTTAAACAATTCTCCCCAGATCGGGCTTCTATAGGTGCAACAAAAGAATGTTTCTATAAATATATCGGTAGCATAAAAAATAATGAATGAATAGTTAATCAAGATCAATGTCAAAAATATGTATGCTGAACAATTTTTATTTTAAAAATATTCTTAGTGGAACTAAATGTATAATGTTTTCTATATCTTTACTATTTTTTCTTATCTTGATTTATTCTTCCAAAGAGCATCATAAAGGACAGGTAATTGCTAGGGGAGGTGAACTGGAGATAGGATAAGGTTGACAAGGACAAACTGTCCATCATGCAGTACAAAACACCATAATATGGTAAGAACAATAAACTACTTTTCAGAAGCAACCATCACAAAAGATATTGAAAAGAAAACTAATTAGGAGTGGTTAAGTCTACAAGAAAATCCAAGTTTTTAGTAGCTGAGACTTGATTAGCTTTTTCCTCCTTGCATAAAATAGTTAATTTTTCAGAATCTCTTGGAAAAAGCTTAATTAGTTCTCTTTCAGAGTTGCCCTAAAGAAACAATAAATGGTACAAAAGAAAACAACACTAGAAAGAAGAGTATTTTCATATAAGAGGAGGACGTTTTCAGGTACTAACCTCAAAGAAGAGAAGACAAATTGTTAGGATAGACCGATTATTACTAAGCATTCCAAAAAGAAGAATTAACCAGAGCAAAATAATCTATGGAAAGATTTTGTATTAGAAGCAAGGAATTAACCTATTCATTTAAGTTAGCAAAGAATTTCTAGTGTTTTAGAGGATTAAAATATCTGAGTAGTAGTAATTTGATATAGCATCAAAACTAACATGCGCAATAAGAAATACTGGCCTCTAAATTATATATTAACCTAGAAATTAACCCACAAACATTTTGCACAAGTGCATCTGAAAACTGTCCAGGTTTGAAAACTTAGTCGGCTATTTGAATAATCAATCGAATGTGGAGAATTGCTAAGAAAGTGTGACTCGAGTGAAGTGCTCATGCTGGTGAAATAAATGGCTGCAAAACAACTAGCCTGGTGAGTGTGATAAAGTATTGATGTCTACTTACTTCAGAACACCCGCTGTCTTCAGTGGTTTTACATTTGAGACATAATTTTTTCTTCAGAGATTGTGTAAGCATATTCACTTTATACTTTACCAGCTTTGCGTGTACTCTATCCTGTTCAGATTTGACCAAAGCAAATACAGTTCTGCAGTTTGGATGCAGGTCTGCTGATATAAACAAATAAGTAAAATAAGTATGTAGACACAGAAGCAAAAACCCCTAAGACGTTGTTTGAGAGCCACTGAAGATCCACTGACTGACAGTATCAGAATCATTATTTTATAGTTGCCATCACAAATTCTTAGAAACTTGGTAAAAATTTATATTTTGAGTTATGAATTAGATGTTGAATGAATCTTTGCAGTCACTCATTTGTGAATCAATAGAAATTGAATTTAGCATAAACTGGACATATTAAGTTCTATTCTCAATTTTGGCGCTCAAAATCTCTCTTTGATGAAGGTAAACTGATATTAAGATATTATTGAAGGGAGAATTAGTAGTTTTTTCACATTTTTAAATGTAATATTTACTTTTATGTTTCGAAAATCTCTAAAGCTCAAGAATAAAAATAGAAATCTCCAACTATATTACATTATTGGTTATGCTGGACACAACTATAGGAGATAGCTGGCTATCTCTATCTATGGATCTTATATTGCTCTCTAGATTGCAATAGGTCAGTTGCATGAAAATGTATGTACAATTACATTCATGCTTTTAAACTCTCAGAGTTTTCCACAAACAGAGAAAAAGAACCACCTTTTTTGTTATTCAGCAAATTACAAGATATAAAACCAGACAGAGTAGGCATAAAATAGTTCCTGTAAAAAGACTACGTAGACGTTATTTTTCAATTTATGTTTATCTTATGGCCCCTCTATATTAAAAATCTCCCCAAATTAAATTAAATGAGTCAACATTAAGACTTTCACGGAACCTTTATTTCTTCATACATGCTCCAGTATTTATCTCAGCTTTTTCCTGTTCTTTCTTTTTTTTTTTTTTTTTTTTTTTTTTAAAATAACTTGAGGTGCCAGGCTCACTGGGGCAGGGGTATACAGAGTTAATTTTTGGAGGTTTTATTTTGATATGTAGATACCCGAGAAGAGTGCATCTACAAACATTCAGTGGTGAATTCCACCTATGCAGCTAGACCTGTTCTGGTTCAGAAAGCCTATTCTCACACATTTTCTGAACTATACAAAGATTGGCATAGCAGCATTCAGTCTGCATGGTTAGTAACATGCAACTAATAGCATGTTTGAGGTTCCTGCTTTTGACATGTTAAATTGCATCACTAAATGGTAGTGAGAAAGAACAGCAACAACCTCAGTGTTGTCAGATACATATGTAAGTTCAGTTACTCCCGAAGGTCATTCTGTAACTCAGCTCAACTCCTATCACATTAACTGCTTATAAATAAGCTGTTTCTCCTTCCCTTGTGAATGGAAACGCTCAAGGAGTTTATGCTCAGCAGACAACTAGCCCTTCTGGGTGACCTTGTGAGAAGAGGTCACGTGGCGTTGTGGGTGATTTGATGGCAGACTGAGCATATGTTCCAGCTGAGAAATGGAAACCCACATCTGGCAGTTAGCGAGCATTTTAAAACCACATCAAGTTCATTCTGGTAAGACTCGAAAAGGTTAGCTTCAGGCTAATTTTAACAAGCTGATTCTACTTCCTTTCAGCTGTAAGTTGATGCCACCCAGTAAAGAAGTGGCTCTTGCTTGTTCAGCCTTGGGAGGTGAGCTGGCTATCTGATAGAAGGCTTGCTAAGTCAGGCCTGCGCCTGGCCATGCACTAGAGACGTGTACTCAGGAAGTACTGAATCATCATTTTTAGTTATTTCCCTCCTCTGTCATTTTGTACTTTACAAGAACTTTCTGATTAAGCACATTTTTATAACTCTTTCTTTCTTCACCATGGGAAAAGGGGAGAGGATGCAGAGAAACCGAATTAGCTGAGAAATTATGTTTCAGAACATAATACAAGAGCCATTATGTGCTTACCCCACTGCCTCCTCAAAGTATATGTATGATCCTAATTCCAAACTAAGCTGTGAGTCAAGAAGTTTGCAACATTTGCTAACTCACCAGGAAACATGTAACTTATTCTGCAGTCAATAGTTAACAGTTGGCAGGAGCAATACCCTTGGTTTGGAATTGATTTTGCATTTGTTCAAGGGATGACATGCACGCGACAAGTGAGACCAGATAATTCAGATTTATCAGTTCTGACTTGCTGAATAACCATGTCAGATAGATGATGGCTGGCTCCCAAACTGGCAATAAGACACAAGTTGATGAAGGTGATAAACAAAAAAATTAGCCTTCTCTGTGCTGAATAGCCTAATATTCCAAAATGCCAATGGCACTATCCAATATCTTCTCAAACATGTTAACATTCAAAAATTGGTAACGCATCTATTGAACACATGTAACTGTTAGACAAGAACACTGAGGTCCACGGCTATGAAAGACCGGGACTTAAATAAGCTTGGAGTAGTCATGTAGTCTGCTATTGGTGGCCAGGAAAGAAGACTTCACACGAATAACTCCCACCGCTCCCCCAGCCATTTCCAGCAGTGATATAAAGCAAAGCTTATTTCTAACTTTGCATGACAGCCACTGATTTTTGCCTGAAATGCAGTGTATCGTCAATGACGTTTATGGCTGATACTGGAACAGATACTCAGCTGCAGTTGGGGGGCAGAGGGCATTTTGGGAGAAAGGACATGAATGCATAATCTTTGACTGGCTGTACGCCATTTTTGAGAAGAACCTGACTCTGAATAGAAGCCCTGTGCTTCCAGGAGTTGCTAGAGCATGAGAAAGTCCCGGCTTAAAATCATTTCCCCAGACTTTTTTCTGGCAGACAGGATGTTGCAGAACCAATTATGTTACACTAAGGGGTACTTCACTAGTTGGAATTGAGTTCAGGAAGACTGTCTGAGCATGTCAGCGCCCTGAGGAACATGGTCCAAAATTGTGGAAATCATAGAAATGCATCAAGTTATGCATATATTTATTAATTTCCTCAGCATCATTGCCCATGCAGTGGTTGTAATTACAGACACTCTGTTTAATATTTACAGAAAACAACTTAAAGAGAAGCTTATGAAAAGTAATAACAAATAAAGAGCATTCAGCTGTCATCTCTCTGGTGGTTTATGTAGTAATCACTACAAATACTAAACATTAAAGTTTAAGAGGTACCCAACTATTAATTCTGTTTTATTCATACTGAGACAGCAATGTACATATTGCTTTCTCAAAAGGATGTACTTAGATCTTGAACTATCAACTATTTCAAAAATTCAGTTGAAGTTTTTATGAAGGGTTATTTTTTTGGTAAATTACTGGTTTCGTTCTTTTTTATAGGACAGAATATCCTTCTACAATTTGACTCTTGGCACACCATCTTAGAAGCAGAAAATGCAGAAACATATAAAAATCTCAGGTTTACTACTGCGTAAGAGACTGAATTAGCTGATTCTTCGATTATGTTTCCTATGCCTGCTTTAAAACTTTAAAATACCTACCTCTAGAGTCTATTAATACAGTGTTGCAATCACTGTACGTGTTCATGACCTCTGAGATGTGGCATTTAATGCTTAATTACTAGCTCAGGAATAGATGTTCTAGACTAGCAAGAGAAGATAAGAGTCAAGAACGATTTTATATTTTACATTACAACTACAATACAGAATGATTATTAAATATTGTAGACCCATTTCTTTCTTATTCAGATATATAACAATTGCTTATGAAGCATCATACAGAGCAATTTTGTATAAAAGAGATTTCTCCATAAAATAAGTAAAGAGCTATCTAAACCAATCATCATTTGGATAATCTGCTCTTAAAATTCTTACTATTTGTTGGTTAAAAAAAAGGGAGTAACTCCATATTAAAAAGCAGACCTTCTACATTCAGGTAGATTCTGACCACGTGGAGAGACATACACATACGCAAATATAGAAATAATTCATTGATCATTTAAAGATGTTTGGGGAAGGTAGCCACTTCTCCAAATACGTATTTTCACTTGTAACTGTCACTGACCACAACCCATATGTAACTTACAGCCATCCATACATTTCTTACATACATAAAGTAAATCTTAAAAACATAATTTAGACAATAACATTTTCAGTGTATCGTTAGGGCCAATCACACCAGGCAGGCAAAGCAACATCTAGGGTGCCTTTTAATTATACTGTTGATAACTAGATACTAAGATTTTCATGTAATAACAAGCAACATCCATAATTCTTGAGTTTAGTACAAACAACACACTGCTAAAGATGGAAACATTCCAATATAGGATAATACAGCAGTTGATCTCTGTCCTTCTTAAGTTTCATCTAATAAATTGTCCTTACAATGCAATACGTCTATGACAAAGGTAACCTTATTTAAGATATGCACTGATGGATCCTAAATTTGTAATTTCGCCAATAATCCTATGTACCCAAACTTAGTCACAAAACTATTTCAACTACGTTTGGCTGCCAGGGACCCTTGAAGGCTAAATACTAAACCAGTAAAAACTCTAAGACATATCACAAAGTTGTTCCTTAAATATCATATCAAAAAGAGCTGTCTGTTCTCAGGTATATTACAGTAAAGTGTCCAAGATAGATTCGAGGACTTTTCTGACATAACTAATACAGGAAGAGAAAATAACATGAAAGAACAGCATTCACCTGCAGCGGGAACAGATTCACTGCAGCATTCCAAGTTTTGATATGAATCCTTGGGGTTTCCTGTAGTCTCCTAATGTCTACTGCAGATCTGTGAGAAGCAAAGACCACTTTCTTCTTTGTAACTTATAAAGGTATTAAAATAATGTTTGCTCTTTCTTTTTTTTTCATTTATCTATTCTTTGTTAAAATACACACTCATTTCACAAGCCTCAAAGCTGATCTGTCAATGGTATCTATGGACATTTTTTTTTTTTAAAGATACAGCTGGAAGCACACAATGAAGAAGTTCCAAAGATAAATTCCTACTGCAAACTGAACAGTAGGAGATTCCAGTTCATAGGAGGTTCCATGTAGTCTATTGACTCAGTAAAGCTATGCCGATTTACAGTAGCCAAGAATTCTGCTCATATACATGCAATCTAACTAGGCTTTATATTCTTCACAGTAGACACTATAGTATCTGAGTCGAGCAGATCAAAGTAGAAAGCCTGTTTTAAATCCCTTGTGACAACAGCTTTAAACTGAGAAAAGATTTAAAGGACATTAGTGTAGCTTTAACTGTAATAGAATATTCACTTCATACTTGAAGTGATCTCCTTGAACAAATTAAAATCCCAGAAGCAGCTGTCATTTTTAAAATGTATTTAAGAGTACTGCAAACTTCTGCATGCAGTTAATAGGTGAGGTTTAGCTTCTTCCTTCTCAAGTGAGTACTTGGATGCTGTCTACCCCCACTTGAGGACTTACGTGTCTGTCTCAAAGACTAGACTGAAGTATATCCCATATATTCCTTTAATGTACTGAATCACCATAATATTCTTACAATTCATACCATAATGCTTCTCCAGAGACTAAACAAAAGAATTCTAATGTTTATTGATTCCGAAAGAGTATACTTTGGGATCTACTAGTAGCACTATTAGTGAGGTAGACTGCCTCCGACATCCATTAACATCAACTGTTTGGACTGGTAAAAGGAAGAACAACATAAAAAGATGGGGCCTGAAGCATTGCCAACTACAGGAAACTACCTGTTAGTCTCCAGAGCAGCTGGGAACAGGGAATCCATAGTACATAGCATTCCCACTTTCTGCAAGACTTCTTGAAGCCCACTCCACAGAACCTGGGACAGAGGTGAGGACAATGATAAGGACTTGAAAGAGCAGGCTTGTATGTGGAGGCAGAGGAAAGGAAGAGTGACTGCCTCAGAGACATTTTTAATTTCTTTTATATAGGTTTGACATTGTGTTTCCTTAAAAAGAGGCCTGAAAAGAAGCTATGGCTTTTACACAGTTCCATTGGAGCCTCACGGTCCTATACATACAGAATCTCCATGTGGATGATCACAGTCAAATGATCTCCCTTGAGCACATCTGTGCTTCAGTGATAATAACTCGTATTGCCACTTGGTACAGAAATGGGACATTTTCAGATTTCCTTGCTGTTAAATTTGCTCCATGCAGTTGTTCACCAGAACCTGACTTTGCTGACATTTAAAATGCAGTGTGAGACATCACTTCTTGGTCAAACATTTGCTTGATGCTATGGTTGCACTTATTATTTATGTGGTTGTTTCAGATGATGCAAGGTCTGGGAATACTTATCCTGCCTATTGTCAGTTTGATGTTTGCTGTTTTAGGTTTTTCCCCGGAGCACTCTGATGACATTATGAAGGGAACATAAAACAAACCAGTAAACAAGCTACTGCAAACTGTGATAAATATGCTGCATTTGCACATACACACAAAAAAAGCCTCAGGTTTGTTTGTTTGTTTTTTAAATTCTTCTAAGTGGAAATTATTTTTCTTCACATATGAAAGTCAACATCTTTACCAGCACAGAGCAATTAAGGTGAGAAACTGTTCAATTGTGAACTTGTACCCACAGTTCTGTCTATTGAGTCACCACGTACCCACATTGCTGCATCAAGAAGTTACTTGGAAGGT
Source organism: Phoenicopterus ruber ruber (assembly GCA_009819775.1). Classification (NCBI taxonomy): domain Eukaryota; kingdom Metazoa; phylum Chordata; class Aves; order Phoenicopteriformes; family Phoenicopteridae; genus Phoenicopterus; species Phoenicopterus ruber. Next base: position 14,980,203 of record CM020227.1, read on the forward strand.
TTCTCATTAAAAAGATGATTCACATGGACCTGCATTAGTTTGAGATCTAACGAGAGGGTAACAGAGCTGGTCTGGCTGTGGTTAAAGCAGTGCTCTGAAAGCAGCCTATCACTTCAATTAATGAAAATGTACTTAATACAATACAATACAGGAAAGTAAAATGCAGGAAAAGAAAAGAAAGCATTAACGTATAACAACAGGACTCACTAAACATTCATCAAGTAGAGCCTGAGATGGAAAGTATTTGATATCAGCACTAAAATATGCTGACACTAAATTGTCTCCTGCTCCTTACAGTCACTTTTGAGAACTCTATACACAATGTCTCATTGGATTTGTCTTTCATGTGCTCTTAACACTAACATAGAATGACGGCATTGTCTTTGACACTGCCTAATCTGTACAATGGCAATTTGAATGCATTATTTCCTACCTATTGTTTTAGGTGACAGGTGTCAACCCCCACTCCCAGTCTACAGTGTCATTCCAAAGGTACATAATATTAAAATTCCATATTCATTCAGCTTAACAAAAAGGAGAAATTTTGGAGAGTGATAATTCTGCTAGCTTCTATTGTTTTTGTCAAAGGTCTCCGTATTTCTGTACTAGATCAATGATCTTGATTTAGCACACTGCCATGTTATTCAGTTCAGAACTGGAGAGGACATTAAAGAATTCAATCTTTAGACATCGTAGTTCTGCAAGAGGAAAGACAACAAGGACAGAGATTGCATACAAATGGGGAGTCCACTTTACCAATTTTTATTTATATATCTTTGAGGTAAGTTGTCACAAAAAGGGACTTTTAAATAACTAGAAATTGCCAAAAAAAGACTTGACTTTACATGGCTTGGCCAATTCAGGATATCAAATAAAAAATCAAAATACATGTAACCTCTATTTACTGTATCTATCCCTTATCAGAACGAAGTAAGTTATTCTGCAGCGATTCTTAGTATAAAAATTGCTTGGAGAAATGGATGCCACAAACCAATGAAAAAAGAGAAAAATTCCAGATACTATTGGAACAGATAATTATGACACGTTTGTTTATTTATATATAATTAAAAATTAAAAAAAGGAAAAGCAATACAGAAGCATTTCTATTCGCTAAAAAGCAGTTGCTCCTGCTAATGAAGAAGCAGTGAAGTAAAACATTGAGGTTGAAGACACCACTGTAGTACAAAGTTGAAAAGTTTGCTCCTTCTGGAAATTAAGTTAGCTTCTTTTCATTTTAGGTGAGTGGAATTTTCAATGAATTTGCCAGTATCATCCCTAGCTTTCTTAAGGGATCTAATAATATGTGTGCTGCAAATTATGTGTGGTACTGTGTTGGCTTTGCATGGCAAGGTTTTAGTAGTGGGAGGGCTACAGGGGTGGCTTCTGTGAGAAGCTGCTAGAAGCTTCCCCCATGTCCGATAGAGCCAACGCAGCCGGCTCCAAGATGGACCCGCCGTTGGCCAAGGCCGAGCCCATCAGCGACGGTGGTAGCGCCTCTGGGTTAATGTAGTCAAGAAGGGTAAAAAGTTACTGTGCAACAGCAGTTGTAGCTGGAGAGAGGAGTGAGATGTGAGAGCAACAACCCTGCAGACACCAAGGTCAGTGAAGAAGGAAGGGGAGGAGGTGCTCCAGGCACTGGAGCAGAGATTCCCCTGCAGCCTGTGGTGAAGACCATGGTGAGGCAGGCTGTCCCCCTGCAGCCCATGGAGGTCCACGGTGGAGCAGATATCCACCTGCAGCCTGTGGAGGACCCCACGCTGGAGCAAGTGGATGCCCGAAGGAGGGTGTGACCCCATGGGAAGCCCACGCTGGAGAGCAGGCTCCTGGCAGGACCTGTGGACCCATGGAGAGAGAGGAGCCCACGCTGGAGCAGGTTTGCTGGCAGGACTTGTGACCCCACGGGGGACCCACGCTGGAGCAGTCTGTTCCTGAAGGACTGCAGCCCATGGAAGGGACCCACGCTGGAGCAGTTTGTGAAGGACTGGAGCCCGTGGGAAGACCCACGTTTGGAAAGTCCATGGAGGACTGTCTCCTGTGGGAGGGACTCCACATTGGAGCAGGGGAAGAGTGTGAGGAGTCCTCCCCCTGAGGAAGAAGGAGCAGCAGAGACAACGTGTGATGAACTGACCGCAACCCTCATTCCCCATCCCCCTGTGCTGCTGCGGGGGAGAAGGGAGAGAAAATCGGGAGTGAACTTGAGCCCGTGAAGAACGGAGGGGTGGGGGGAAGGTGTTTTTAAGATTTGGTTTTATTTTCTCATTATCTTACTCTGATTTTGATTGGAAATAATTTTTCCCCAGTCGAGTCTGTTTTGCCTGTGGCGGTAATTGCTGAGTGATCTCCCTGTCCTCATCTCAAGCCACGAGCCTTTCGTTATATTTCTCTCCCCTGCCCAGCTGAGGAGAGGAATGATAGAGCGGCTTTGGTGGGCGCCTGGCGTCCAGCCAGGGTCAACCCACCCACAGGTACTAAGCTTTCAAATGTGTTGGATTTATCTCTTTAAAATTAGAGATAGAACTATAGGATCTGATTTTGTACTTAAATTACAGAAAAATTATGCATAGGAAAACAACTTTTAGAATAAAAAATGAGTGCTTTTTCATTTTCAGTCAATGGATGACTACACTGAAGACAAAGTATGGTAACTCGTGGCACAGAGCCACAATCTAATTGAAATGCAAATGGTGCTGCCGAGTGCCAGGGAATATTTGGCTTACTGTAAGAAAACTAACCTTGAGAATTCAATTTCCTTTGTCCAAGAAATACCATCACTAATCTAATAGTGTAGTTTCATTTGTAATTAGTGATCAATCAGGCAAATTTCCATATTCGTTAACAAAAATTAGTGAGTGTTAAAGGGACCATTAAAAAATCTACAGATCCATGCTTCTAATTTAGTCTTAGTACAGTGGGACCCTTTCATCTGTGTTCTTACGGAAAACTAACAAATCTGTGTATGTAACTAATTTTCTCTTATTTCCACATCATGTTGCTGCTTAGATATAACAGAAACCTTTCACATTTTGAATTCTGAAATATTCTGGACCTTTTAGTTTTCCAGAAGTTTTTAAAACATTAACAAAACTTGGAGGAACATCACTTCCTATGAGGAGCGGCTAAGGACTCTGGGTTTGTCTAGCTGGAGAAAAGGGGGCACAGGGGCGACCTCATTGCTCTCTACAGCTTCCCGAGGAGGGGATGTGGAGAGGGAGGTGCTGATCTCTCCTCCCTGGTATCCAGTGACAGGACACGTGGGAATGGCTTAAACCTGCATCAGGGGAGGTTCAGACTTGATATTAGGAAACATTTCTTTACCGAGAGGGTAGTCAAGCACTGGAACAGGCTTCCTAGAGAGGTGGTCGATGCCCCAAGCCTGTCAGTGCTTAAGAGGTATTTGGAAAATGCCCTTAATAACATGCTTTAACATTTAGTCAGCCCTGAAGTGGTCAGGCAGTTGGACTAGACGATTGTTGTAAGTCCCTTCCAACTGAACTATTCTATTCTATTCTATTCTATTCTATTCTATTCTACTGCCTCCTCAACTCTGGAAACATTCTATTGTCTTATACATCACGGCAAGCAAGCTTACACAAAATTTTGTGAGTATTTCCTCTTACTCACATTGATTTCTTCATATGGCTTCACTAGAGGCTGGAAAAACTTTTCTCAAGTCACATCTTTTTAAAATTCCAGTGCTCCTTATCTTTGCATTATAACAGGCCAGTAGTAGAAGTGTAATAAATTTAGACCTGCTGGTGGCAAGAAAAAGTCTTGAAAGGAATAAGGAACATTTGAGTCAAATACTGAGAGAGGAGGAAATAAACATTTCAAGCAGTAGTGGCAGTGCCACAGGGGAATGGACTGGGAGATTATGAAGCCCACTTTAGGAGAGACCTGTACGAACGGATTAGGCAAGCACCTGTTAGAAATATTGCTAATCCTCTCTTACGGAAAAGGAGTGTCTGCCTAAAAGCCTTTCTGCCTGTGATTAGATAGCATAAGGCTGTGATACGCATATTCTCTTATCCCATCCCAGCATTCTTGGCTGATGTATTCATAAGCACTTTGAGACCCATATTACAGCAATTTTCAAAACGAAAATAACGTATCCCTGCACCTGTGACTTCAGATATAGGCCAGCTGCCGTATCCAAAAGAGTAGTTGATACACTCTTCTGAGGCCCAAATTCTCTTATGTCCTCTTTGCAGTGTGATGACCTTGGGAGGCTACATTAATTCCATACTATTCCTATGCAGTGCCCAATACCTTTAATCTTGAAAAATAAGGCCAATGAGAAAGAGGTACCCATTCTCAAAGAATTTCTCTCTACTTGCTAGACGACCTATCAGCTACAAGGGAACAGCAGCTCATCAATCTAGTCACTGACATTTTTGCAGTCTCTAAAGCTCCACAGATACTTCACACCAGCAGCTTCAGTTCTCTCAATTTTTTTATCTTTTTGAATATAGGATTAAAAACATTACACCTTAATGACTAGTTTCTTTCCTTGCAATATCTTCTGGCCTGTGCTTCTCTGAAGCCAAAGCAGTAGGGTAAAATCTCACAACCCCCTGTTCTTTTCTTCATATGATATGAAGAAGCATTTTCTTATCTCACTCTGCCACTTTATGAGAGATGCACTACTAGGTCAGGCCAATAGCCTAGCTTGGCATTCTACCTCTAGAAGCAGCAGCAGTAAAAGATGCTGTTTATGGAAATCATATAAGCTTAGCTACTTTCTGCGATCCATTGGGTTTTGTCCCCCAACAGTCGTTGGAGTAGAGGTGGTAGAAGGTACACCTCTGCCTTTCTTCTTTAGTATCTGTGAATATATTGTCCATAAATTTGTCTATCCCTGTCTTGAACCTGTTGACACTCTCTGCCTCTACCACCTCCTGTGGCAAGAAAATCCAGAAGTTCACTGCCTGCAGTGTAAAGAAGTGCTACCTCAATTTAGTGACTGTCTTCTATGGGCCCCTTCTTGGTGCCATAAATGAGCGCTGTGTAATACAGGCATACATGTTCAGTAAATGACATGTTAAGGATCTATTACACTGGCTGTCCAGACAGACATAACGTATGTAAAAAACCCCAGTTAGTTCAATACTTTGTTAGAGAATTGACATTCTTAGGCATGCACTGTGGAGTTGATCTGTACAGGTTCAGTACACATTTTTAAACATTCAGCAGACTAAAATACCAGATAACTGTATAAAAATTTCAAATACTGCTAGGACAAATTTTCCAGGTAAAAATAAAAAAAAAAAGGAGATGCCTAGGCCTCTAAGGAGCACTTTAAGTCCGCACAGATCTCTTAACTCTTTACTGGCTAATGGTAAGGAGAAACCATCCCTAATACACTAGCTAGTACAAATTATTTATTTTACTGGAAAGCGGAATATAGAGAAGATAGATAGATCTAATTCAAAAGGCTCTTTGCATTCAAAGATGCAAAGCAGTAACGTTTTATTCCCAACCAATGTCTCACACAGTGTTCAACGGATTTCTAGAGTAAGATTGTATATTTGATTATGTGTTGCAGAAATGAGTCATGATTATGTTTACAGGTAACTATAATGCCTATGATGAAACAAGTAATACTTACTCTTCTATCAGAATTCTACTGAAATTTTATTATGATTATTTTTGATGTGTTGTACTAATTTTCTGACTTTCCTGAATGATCAAAATTCCTAACAATTATAACATAATTATACCTGACTTAATAGTCACCAAATTAATTCTTCATGACCTTAATGTACCTGCTTTAAAATTATGATATTCAACTCATAGTAATAACAATAAAAAAGAACATCCTCAAACAAAGGTAAGAACTGCTTGAAGGGGACAAATGCTTGCATTTTCAGCTATTGAAATAAGAGACTAAATGCAGAAATAGTCAGTTATTAGCTATTGAAATTGTGTTTCAGCTTTAAAGGAAAAAACAGCTTTGGTTTAAAAGCAGACATACATATATATGCTTGGGATATAACGTGTGCTTGAGAAATAACAACTCTAGCAAATCTATTTTTCAATAGAAAAAAACCCCTCTTATAAATACAGAGTGCAGCTTAAATTATTTTGACAAAATCAAATTCTACACTCAGTGAAAACAGTTATGAAGTAACAAAAAATGTTGAATTTTTTGTTCATTGCTCTTTTGTCCAGGAGTTTCATGTAACTATTCGTATAAGAATGCAGAAGAACAAGAAAGAGTCTGACAAAATAAACAGAAATATATATATATATTTATAAAGCATACCTCAGAAGTTGTTTTAGAATAAAACTAATCAAATAGTGGTTTTTTAGTATCTAAATACCTATCCTATAATATACCAAAATACTGAATTGATTATGAACACCGTGTCTTTAATAATAGACTGGATTCTGTAAGCACTACTGTACTCATTTAATTGCACAGAAGTAACACTATTACAAGCATAAAATTGTATATAAAGTCAAAGACTTTGCAGTATTGAAGGCAATATATTTTGACAAGTTGTTTCAAAGTATGGCCTTGCTGTAATGTTCTAAAAAAACTATGATGTCAGGACTTGATAATACTTGGCAATAAATGCCTATCCCAGCTGTTCAAAACTTCGTATCCTTGGGCTCCTAAGAGACTACACTCACCCATAAACCAGAAGGTTTGAGCCCACCTGCTTTCTGAATTTTGAGCTACAAAGGTCTAGAGGTTCTCAATCTTTTCTTGAGAAAAAATATTCTCAAATGTTTTCTTTGGTTATTTCTTCAGGAACTAGGCTTTGGGAGGAGGAAACTTAGTATTTTAGTACTGCAGAATATCTAGGACCAACCACTGAGCAAGACCTTCACTGCACTGAACAAAACATAAATAAGTGGGAGAAGCACAATCCCATTCCAAGGCTTTCTAAATCAATATATCCGGAAGGATACAACAGACGATCACAGCAGGAGCAGTCTGAGAGGAAGGGAGAACAAATACCATAACTAGAGCTTAGCAGAAATAATTTCCTAAGTGAGTAGCATATGTCAGTATTTTTTTCTGCTCTACCAATCATTCTGTAAATGTTGGAATGTTTTCTGAGAGTGGATTTTGACACGCATTTCTGTAGGTGTAAAAATGCACAAGTTTCTACTCTTCCAAATCACATCCAATGATAATCAAAATTACCAGGTGGGTACCCTAAGTATTAAAACCAACCAACCAGTCAAACAAAACAAATTTACTAGAATGTAATCGGTAAGAAAATTTCTGGAGTTTTCTCTCTTGCTTCAGTTAAGCACTGATCATTTGATAACATAGTTGTGTTTTTAACAGTTGTTGGGATGCCCATTAAACAGTCTTCCCTTGACACGTTGATGTACAAAATGTACGTACTGTTTGTAACGAATGACACAATATAAATTGACATATATAACCCACAGTACTTCAAAGAACTGCAGCACAAAGCACGTTGACATGTCTAATAATCATAAGTGACAGATGGTTGCAGGGTTTTTTTATGCTTAACAACTGAGTGGAGAGACAGCATTTATCTTGTATTAAACTGTTGCGTTTTAGAATTGCCTTTAATTACAGGGGAAGGTAGGATATTAAAAAGGAATATATTTCACTGGATCATTTCCCCTTCACAGTCCTTATCTGTTAGATGTGCTTTAAGAAAGCCTATCACACTGGTCCCTTGAGGTGAGAAGGGTCAAAGAAGCAAAACCTTAGCTAAGACTTAAATGAGAGGCAAGTACATAATATATATTGAGGATTTTTTTGAAGAGTCAAAATTTCAGGCCTCAGCATTGGACACTACAGTCAAAGGCAGACACTTTCTGGTACATAGGTGTTACTTGTGAGGGAAATTTCAGGATTGCAGAGTTCTACTGATTCAATTGCAGTAAAGAAAAGAGTAGTCAACAATTCTCAGTGTTTTAGTATGCAAATGGTAGCTCTTGGTACAGTGACACAGGGAAAGAAAAATTCTATAGATCAATTACATCATAAAAGGCTTTTATCATAACTATCTTATATATAGTGGCATGCCTAGCTTCTTAGTCCAGGCAGACTCTGGTCTAGTTAACTGTGTTGTAATATGCTAACGTCTAAACAGGTTCCATAGGTAACGGGTTCATGTTGATCTTTAACATGCCATTGCTCTCTAATAAAAGTTGCTGCTGAGAGGAGCATAAAGATGTATTTTTCTAATAGGTAGGGGATTACTTTTTTTAAATGCCAGTTGAATAGTGGCATTGTGATGTAAACTTTGACTTTAGACTCAAAAATACAGAATAATTAAGTAAAAGAACTCTACACTAATACATTATAAAATCTTTCACATTTCGGAAGAGGTAATTACCTCTTCGGGTAGCAACTGAAGGATAACAACAGGATAGCAACAAATCTTTTCAGTAGTGAATGGAATACATGGAACCAGAAGTTGTAGACTGACATCAGGGGAATTCAATGTCCGTGTATTATTTGTTCCAATGCAGTATCCTTCATGACAGTGATGCCAAAAAGACCCAACAAAAACCAACCTGAGCTGGTTCTGGCTGCAAAAACATGCGTGATGATTATTTTGTTTTCTTTGCAAAACTCCTTTTTTCATCTCTTGGTTTTTTTGACATGAAATTAGGACAAATTTTTGCAGAAAAGGAAATTTCAGTATGTTTGGAGAGAACAGGGGCAAAACAGGAGGATGAAGGAGAAGGACGGTACCTGGAGCAGTTTATTTCTGCTTTTGTATCACATGGGGCTTTTTGCATTCCTACCCCTTCTTACCTATTTCCAAAAGTTAGCATTACTCCTGCTAATATTAAACTGAATTTTGAGGTCCTGCTCTCCCTTCTGCTGTTAACACATAAACCAGAAATAGGGTTATGCCAGGTAATGGCACATGGGAATAAGTTGTCTCTGAAGTCTCTGATGAGACAAACAAATGGACAACGCAACACATTGTTTCAAGAAAACACTGTTAAGACCCTATGGAGCCTATACTGAATAGCATCTTTATGGCCTATATGGGGGTTAGTAAGGACAACTTTACATATGATTAAAAAAATGCATATGGAAGGAAAGCTTATGCAGCATAAGCATATGAAAGATTCACCTCTTTTGGGTTTGAGGAAGGAATTTTTGTCATCTCACTGTGCCATGAGGGCACAACTGCAATAGGTACAGAATTTCAAAAGCTTTAATACCAAGAAAATAAAATTATTCCTTTGCTGCAATTTGCGTTTAAGTGAGGCAAACCAATTGATTTCCAGAAATAAATTTTGCTGAAGGACTTGATGGATATAGATGCCAGAAACCAGCAATCTTTACAGGATGAAAGCTCCCCAGTTTCACTCTGTAATTTCCACTCCAGTTTTCAAGAAAAGAGTATGTCAGGAGTAAGCCATGAAAGGTCTACCCCAATTGGACTGGCTATATGATATGACACATTTAATATATTCTATGCCTCTTGTGAAACAGTAGGTAGAGTCATATATATATACCACTATTTTTCAGTGGTATTGAGAGAGTGGCCTACCACTTAAATCCTTTCATTAAATCTGTCATTTATTCGCCTTGGTGTCCTGCACAGTTAATGAGTGCCATGATGTGGTGCTGCTTAGAGACAAAACATGAAGAAATGGTAGCAGGTATCATTTTTAGACTACAGGGGACTTGGGAGATACTAAAAAAATACTTTAAAAGGCAAAATATTTATGGCTTTTTCCTTAGCATAAAATACAGCACTATAGCTGTATGTTTACAGTCTGGCATTTATTGTGCTTATTATTTATAACACTTTCTGACAATTTCAGACTGTATATACTAATGTTTCTTCTTCGCTTTAAAATTGCAACATTTTCATTCTTTTTTTGGGGTGGCAGTGAAGGAGAAAAACCCTGTAACTAACAGTCACCTCACTCTGCTTCCCAGAATATCCTCTAGAATCAAGAAAAGCCCATCTTATTCAGTTTTCTTTACAGTTTGCTGGTTTTTTGACCATTGCTTTCTCTTCCTGACATAAATTAGTCAGTTCCAATAGCAAAGATAATAAATTTCTCTTAAAAAAAGCAAAGATATTTGACATTTATGAAGTAAGAATTTTGGAGAAAATAGGACTTTATGAGTTGAAATACAAATCAGCTAATGCAGTTTCAGGGTTCAGTTTCAGGGACTTTAGAATTTCAGTAAGTGATAAAGATTTGTTAACACCACCACTTTGTTTAGCTTTTTAATATTTTATTTCCTTTTTCACTCTATTTTATGGTTAACTGTATTGTATTTTAATTGCTTGCTTGACATGCCGGCATCTCAGTAGGAGTTCATGGGGGAGTTTTATAACATTTTAAATAATTAATAGTAATTAATAGACTGCATTAAATCAAGCTCTCATAATATTGTCTATACCTTCTGTGTATAGCAATGCTTCCACAAGCTGAGAGCTTAGCTCATCTTTTACAGTGTTTTAAGCTATTTATTTTTCCGCATGAAATGTGAACTACTTTAGGAGTTTTTGTTTTGTAATATGCTGTCCTTTATACTCCAGAAAGGCATCAAATACTTTGGAGACATTTTTATACTACATTCAACTTTTAATGAAAATGCCATACTGGAAAAATACGCTGTGTTGTAATTTGGGAAAGCCAAATTTTGTCATCCTTAGTCAAATAAAACCTACTGATACTGATTAAATCTGTGGGGCTGTACTTCAGATCATTCTTATTACAATACCTAAACTTGGTCACAGAAGTCTAACTTTTACTGCTGTTCGTGATACACAACCTGATCTAAATCCACTGAAGTCAACAAGTCTTGTTACTGATAGAATGGCCTTCTGATCAGGCAACTAGAGTAGGGCAATAATGTACTTGGAGCTAAATATGTTTCATGTCTCAAAGACACTAAACGTTAGTTATTTATGATGTGCCAGAGCCTTAACCCATGGTATGTAGGTGTTTGAATGAACTGCATCCACATATTCAGCCTTGTTACTTACATTGCTAAGGTGCTTTCATACATTCAGATGAAGCATTTGTTAGAACCACAGTTATAGTGGCAATATATTTAACTTATGAGTGAAGAAAAACACTCAAGTTTTGTTAAACAACCAGAAAGAATGAATATTTATTTTTAAATATCATCTTCCCTACAGATACAGAAGGTAGCTGACTAAAAAGGATTCTCAATTACTATACATCCTCTCCCTGTTCAGTAAGACCTTGAGATCTTTTAAAGCACACGCCTGAACTATTGTATAAATGCAGCTAGTAACTACTATTTCTTGCCAACTAATACAGGTAAAGTGACAGTAAACTCTCTCTTGCTATTTTCTGATTGATGTTTACTGTTTTACTAGGGAATACTTTAATTTTTCTTCCTTTCAGATGTGTTTATAATAATGTACAACACATGTATGGAATATTTCAGCTGTCAGATTCATTTTTGCCATTGATAAAATTATTGGCTGCTAAAACTTCCCATATTTTCTTAAACCTACATATTTTTGATTGCTTATAAAACCCACTATGCTAGTATTCCCCACACTTTTGAAACTCAGAGATTAATGTAGTAGAGGCTCAAAGACCAAATACATGGTTATTCTCCTCATCAAGGTCTCTTCTGTCTTCTTTTTCTTCAGCTTTCAGTAGGGACACAGTGCCTTTTGTGAGTTGCTTGTATTTCTTTTTTTCTCGTATTTCAAAATACACAGTTGTTTCCTAGACCCACCTTCATTTTTCTGTACCAAACTATGTCTATGTTAACATATCTTTGTTTACTAATTAACGTTTTCCGTTAGGAGAACGTGAAGGAAGAAATCATAACATTTGAAAAATCTGCATGGCTACATTCAGCTCAGAAAAAATATCACTGAATCACAGAAAAATTTAGGTTGGAAGAGACCTCAGGATGTCTCTAGTCCAACCCCCTGCTAACTTCAAAGTCAGGTCAGGTTGCTCAGGGCTTCGTTCCATCAAGCTCTGAAAATCTCCATGGATGGGGACTCAGCAGCTTCCCTGGGTAATCTGTTCTGCTACTTAACCGCTCTCATAACAGAGTATTTCTTCCTTATAGCCAATTGCAATGTCCTTTACTGCAACTTGCGGTTGTTGCCTCCTGTCCTTTTATCATGTGCATTCTCTTCTGCAGGCTAGAAAAACCCAGCGCCCTCTGCCTCTCCTCATACACTGCCTGCCCCAGTCTCCAAACCATCCTCCTGCCTCTCTGCTGGACACACAGAGCTTCTGCCATAAATGTAATCTGAATCATGAAGAAGCATGCAGGTGTTTTAAATTCAGATTTAAATGGATTATTTTTATCTACTTTTTGTATCCTATTTACTTATTTCTACTCAAACAGAGTATAATGGGCTTTTTCCTACTTACATGAATCTCCTCCTTCCTCCCCAATTAAAGTTGTCAAAATCACATTCTGTACCTCAAGTGAAATGTATTTTTAAATAGTAAACACAGGTCTATTTATATACTTCAGCATGCTATCACAGATACAGTAAAATGTAACATTTTTCAAATGAATGTCATCTTTATATACAAACTGAGTAGAAACAGACTACCAATTAGGCTTACATGTCACCATTTACCAAGCGTGAGCTGCAGCATACAAGCAGACAAACACTTTAAAAGACCTGTGCACAAAAAGAAGTGAGATCATTCTAAGACCTTCAGGAACTGTTATCTAAAATTATGAGAGTTCACTTTTTTTTTTTCTTTTTCATTTGTACATACAAAGAGTCACAAAGTGAAATGCTTCTCTCTTAATGGACGCTACGATGCACCTCACCTATTCTCTTTGAGGACCTGTCATTTCTGTTGCTGTTAAGAGTTACTTGTCTTTTATGGTTTTTTGTTTGTTTGTTTTATGAGATTACATGCATCTTCAGCATCTGCGTTCTAGTTATGGTTTTTGTTCCAAGTTACTTAGCAGTGGCATTTCCATTCCTGATAGCCTCTCTAGTGCCACTCAACATTTTTTAACTTGACATGTGCTGTACATAACCAAGTAGCAGTATGTATAGGGTGTGAATATAGTCAGCATTTTTGCTAGATAAGTATACTAAATGTGTATCTATTCCATAGATACAACTGAAAGCTCTACCACGAATCGTTTATCATCCACAGGCATGAAATCAAACCAAGGACTGAAAGGATGTGATCTACCTTTCCCAGCAGGATCCCCACCAGAGTGCAAGCACAGGAGAGAAGTCCTTCGGCTTTTTTGTCCTGTGTGCTCCTTTAAAAGAAGGAAGCCACAGATGAGGAACAAGAACTCTAGGAAACGCTTTTAAGATACTTTACTCAGAAATGAAGCACTGAAAAAGAATTCTTAAGGAGCATTTAGTGCAAGCAAAAACTATAAAGTAAGTGGTATGAGGCCGTTTCATGTGAATTTAATGACAGAGGTACATTTCCTGCAGGAAAAAGGAGTGAGGTCAGTTACGTGTACACTAGATACGAAAAAACAGTTAGGTTGTTAAAAGAAATGGGAACCCAGAAATGACATAAGAAGTGAAACACAAAGTTAAAGCTTCAACTCCTATGACTAAGACAACAACAGAGGAGCATTTAATAAGAGCTTTTCAGATTTTCATGAATATGTGATGTGCGTGCTAGGGATCTACTCATAGGCATGTCATGGTTTTCCTTAATATAACTTCCTTTTAGATCTTATGTCAAGATAAAGGGATCTTTTCCTTGAATATTTCTCTTCTTGCAACACTCAAGTGCCTGTCTTTATCAGAATTTTCTTTTCAAAAACACAAGTGACGAAATTCTGACTTCGCTCAACTGTGTCACTGACTTCCAAATGGACAAATATTTCATTCACTATTTCTGTTTTCAAACAATGCTGCTGATACAGGCTGAATCATTTGAGAGACTGGATGATGAGCAGAGCACTTGTTTTAAGTAATCATTTTCCAAATGGTATCATTAGAAATAGAATAATCCATGAAAGGTATCATATGTAAATTCATCTTTTTTTACAACATTCAGAAAATTCATGAAGGCCTTTGTTCAGAAAATAAGTATATATATAATACTCTGCTTATGACTATAAAGCAAAAAACACTGAGCAAATGCTGTGTTTCAGGATAGTTTCTGCATTTCTCTATGATTTTATGCAACTGCCAAAATAGTGCAAAAATAGGAACTGCATGTTCCTTAACTCATGGAAAAAGGTGTATTAACTTTCACCTTGATATAAGAAAGAAATTTTTTACAGTGAGAACAATCAATCGCTGGAACAACCTCCCCAGGAACGTGGTAGAGTCCCCATCACTGGAGGTTTTTCAAGATGTGATTGGACAGCGTGATAGATAGTCTCGGCTAGGCTCCCTTTCCCATGAAAGGTTGGACCAGATGATCTTTCAAGGTCCCTTCCAACCTGGGCTGTTCTAGGACTCTAGGAATTATCACAGCCAATTTCACTGCCAACCTTACCTGCTCTACTCTTTCACCACAGCCACCTTCAGAGTAACAGGCATATGGGTACTTAAGGAGGTAAGTCTTAATCACGGCCTTCAAAAGACTAAGAAACATATGACATGCAGAAAGACAGGAGAATGACCTTACCTTTTGTCTGCATTTTGCCACTTTTTGTGGCTTCCTTAAAGAGCCTGATATAAAGATAAACAAATGAATGGGAATCTTTTTCCTTTAAGGTGCATGTGATATGGATAAGTCCTCCATGCAACCCTTTTGTAATTAAAAACCACATCAAATTCGTCATTTTAAAATGCAGGTATGCTCAGGATTTAAGATGACTATGTCTCAGGCTTCTGGTCTTGCACTGGTTATAAATAATGACACTGATGGAATAACTGAGTACAGTAGACTTGGAATTGCTAAAAATTGCCAGATATCTCACTGAAAGAGCAATATCTGTAATGGTATAGAAGAAAAAAAGGGAACCAAAATCAGGATAAAATGAGGAAGTTTGAAAAAGTAGGTGTGTTAGTATGTATTGAAAGGGTGAAAGTGAGAGGTACAAAGCACAGAAATGAGGATTCTTGTACATTTATACCTGATTTTCTCCTTCCTTTCTGTCAGTGATGCTCAGACTTACAGTATTTTTGCTTTGAATTTTACACAGAATTTTGCAGAAAGAAAACTTAAAACCAGGTTGAAATAATAATCTAGGCCCTATCATCAGTTGTGCCATATGTGCCACTCATATCTGTCAAATGAATGGAAGTACAGATCTGTATGTGTATATATCTCTATGTGTGTGTGTATGTATGTATGTCATTCTGGATAAGCTATAGGCAAAGAATGATTCAGATAATATTCATCATGCATTTTCTGCTCAAAAATTGAAAAAAGCCACTGGACAATCCAGTAACAAAACAGGCTATGTTAATTGATTAGACACTCAGGTTGGGATCTAAATTGTCCCTTTAAGGACATGTAGACGGTGCTTCATCTTCCTAAGCACTTGTTCAGAGAGACACTTCAAAGTCATAAGCTCTCTTCACGATTTGCCTATATCCCGTAACTGCAATATGTTAGAGTATCCCACATGAGAGGAGCTGTACAGGCTAAGCAGTAGGGAAAACATTCAAATCTCTAACCCCATATTTAGGACCTGCCAATGAAGGGAGTAAAATAATGCAACAGAATCTCTCTTGAGACACAGGAGGGCTCCTCCTCCCCTGCTTGAAAGCACAGCTCAATTCACAGCCTAGCTACATAAATTACAGGCTCATTTCTAGTAAAGTCAACAAGAGGAAAAGGCAGTAACCATATATCCGTGAAATGTAATATATTAATGGAAAGTACATAAGGCTTTTTTACATAGACTACACACCATTAACCTACTCTCATTCATATTAGTTTATCATTCTAAACTTAGCTTCTGCTTTCACTCAAATGTTTTTATTTGGTGTTGCTCACTTGCAAAAGGGGTGAAATAGCAGGTTATCTAATCACCATGAAAAACCCCAACTTTTAAGGAAGTCAAAGTTCTAAAGCCTGCCCTCATAATTCATATAATACAAAAGGCATTATAATTCCAATACCTCATTCCTTTGACAAAGATTATAGCAAGGACAGAAAATGCCCACAGATTAATTCATCATTCTGACACAGTTTTTAATGAGTGGGATATGCCAAAAATACGATCCATTATCTTTGCAATTCAAAACCTGTAATATCATGGACCAGTTTGAACTACTTGCTAAAATGTCTTAGATCTAGCATTCATGCCCAGAAGCTTGCCACTCATTAAACTTTTTAAAACATATTACACATCATTCTGAATGGATTAGAAATTATATATGCATGATTTTTATTTTATTTTAGAGCAAGAACAAGAGGATTTTCCATCTTCATTGTTTTTGAAATGCCTTTCTTTTGAACAAAAATATAATGTCCCAGTGTCCCCTAGTGGGCAAATGAATTCATAGGTAAAGTGTTCATTGCATACATGTCTATACCTGTCATCATCAACACGTTCAGAAAGATTGTTCTGAAATATTGCACTAGTTTGCACCTTTTTTCCCCCTAAAAAATACACCATGAAGACCAGGTCTGATAAACTATTATGAAGAAATAGTTAACTTCAGGGAAAACAAAACCAGATGCATTTACATAGGGTATCTTACTGGACAGGAAGAGAAAATAATTTGAAAGACTACTTCTGTTTTCTCCTCTATACTGTATAGGGTGATCTTGGGAAGGTTATTTCACATACCTGTGCTTCAGTTTTGCTTGAAGATAATGATATTGACAGCTTTTTAATAGATCATCTACTTTTGCAAGCACTGCACCGTAGCTCTACTTTGCTGTTGTTTTAGTATGAGGTGGTGGGTAAGGAGTAGTTGCTATATTTGTAGTGTCAATCATTTTCCTCCTCACTTAAATTACCAGTAAAAGTCTGAAGTGATTACAGTAAAGCAGCCTAATGCAATGTTTAAATGAAAAACAACTGAAATAGAGACCTATCTCAAAACATTTTTGTTTGTTTTAAATGAATGCAGTCCTTCTGAATTTGAAGAATTCAAAAGTCATTCCTGAATCAGAGGAAGTACATTTCCTGGGCTTCCAAGTGCATTGGCATTCTCAGGTTCTTTTAAGAAAAAGTTTTCAGTTATATGCTGGCTTCACTAGCACAAAACTGGCAAATGGAGGTTAGAATCACAGTGGCTTAAAAGTAAAAGCATATTCAGGCACTATAGCACTCTGCTTTTGGCATCCAGGCAGAAGTAACAAACCTGTAGTTTTCCTACCACAGTGCTGAAGTGCTATAGCAACAGTGTAAGTGATGTTTTTTGAGATTCAGGATGTAGCTTTTGAGGAAATTCAGCATTATTTTTGCTCAACATCAGCCACGCAGTTTTGGGGCTAGGAGAATACAGCCCTTTATAGGGGTTGTCTTGACAATAAAGAACAAAATAGCATAAATTTCTTATGCTCTAGTTAGTAAAACTGTTCTCATAAAATAACTGAGCAACTCAGGTTTGCAAAATTAGAAAAAATAAGCACATATAATTAATGTAACAGTTTTAATGATATATTTAGGTTTCAAAAGCAAATATTAGCCAGTAGAATGGCTTTTCAATAATATTATACTCTCAAAACCAAATAAAGTTCTCATGGACAAGAAACTGGTCTCGGGAGATGCAGATTCAGATTTTCTCCCCAGAAAACCTTAGGGTAAATCATGGTTAAATCACTTCATCTCTGTACCTCAGTTGCATCTCTGAAATCGCATAATACTTCCTTTGCATGCTTTCTAAAACTTGTCAATTTTGTCTGCTTTTTGAACTCTCAAATCCCTGGGCTAGGTACTGATTCTATGTATGTGTGTATATGGAATCTATCACAACCGGGTCTCTAGCTATGGCTATGCAGCAAATAATATAGATCTTTCTTCTGAGCTTATTTCTTCTTCCATTGCTTTGATTCCAGAATTCATTTATTTTACAAGAATGGCTTCATCTGCCTTACAGGATAATTTTCAGCCTTACAAAAGCTAGAACCTCTAATCTGTAAAGTAACTAATGAATAGCTATGGCATTACATGCACATTCTGCAGTCATACAAATCAATACAAGATAATTTCAACATTTTATTAAAGAAATGGAATTCTGTTAAAAATAAAACATATGTAACAAAATAGGCTTTATTACAAACCTGAGCTGCAGAAGGCCAACGCTATTGTTTTTCTTCTGAATTTATACAGGTACTAAATCACCTTTTTACACAGAGGGCATATTTTTGATACAAAATGCAGTTTTATAAAGAGATGTAGGACAGAAGAGCAAACACAGAACAGCAGAAGTGCTGGCACACTGCCCTCTCTTGCAACTGTAACCTCTCTAGAGAGATTGACCAAGCCAGGAAAAAACCTGCTAGGTCACAGCTATGATTCACTCAGACTGGACTTACTCCAGATGCATAAAACCCTCCAACCAGGGGATCCCTGCCAACCATTCTGTGCTGCAGGAAACCTCATGATCAGTGTGACTGAAGACACCCACCTGAACATAACCCCAAATCTTTTAAATATACATAGCTTAGCAAGGATCAAAATACAGATATGAAGAAGCTTCTCAGCTCAGGATGACACATCATGTTCTGTAACCCCAGCACAAAGCAGAAGTCCAGTAGCAGTGTAGGGCAACTGCCTAATTCTCTTTTCTAAGGGCTGCACATGTTGCAGCAGATGCCAGTGCTGCATCAGGCACATCCCCTCTGTGACCATTATACTGCCCTACTAATTGCAGCTATGTAGTTAGCTGCACTCTGCATCTTTGAAACAATTCTCGTATTTGCGTATCTGACAAACTGCTTCCTGCAAGGAGGCACACGTAGGGTATATAAATGTATCAGAGTGGAGAGGGGCAGAATAAGGTACTGAGGGAAGCAATGTGGCTTCACAGAGAAACTATCCCAACGCAAAAACAGCAGTAAGAGTATCCTGGCTTGCTTTAGTTATTATTAGAAGTGTCTAGTCTGCACGTCTAAAATGTATGAGCAACAGCTGCTTCATTAGAGAACGAGTTTGGTCTTGATTCTAGACTGCTCACCAAATCCACACTTTCACAACACTATCGAACACATTAATACCTCCTTCCTCCCAGTATGACATGCTCTCCGGTGTTTTTAAACAGGAAAATACATTTTTAAAGAGCTGACATTACTAAATTTGTTAAGAGCTCAAGTTATAAATTAACAATAATATAGCATAATATTTTCCATAAGAAGTCCCGTATTTAGTGACAAAACCTTTCAGTGCAGCTGTAATATAGTTAAACTCCTAGATACAACCCTTTATAGCTTGAAAAGACCACTCCCCTTTCTAACCTGGTCTGCCTATCAAAGCAGATTTGATCAATAAACCTATCACAAACCGCGTAGTAAACAGAAACAGGTTTTCAGTTGTGTTCTGAGAGCAAATTGTCTTTGCTTCAGATTAATGGATTGAAAGTTGAGACAAAAGCTCTCTCTGGCACCATAATCAGAAAATGAAGCAAGGGAAAGTAGAGAAGAAAAAAAAAAGTTTTTATTTTTTTGAATGTCATCACTTAACAGTATGTGCAAGATGTTGACCATCTCTACAGCTGATTTTAAAGGGGTGTTATTTGGTTACTACTGAGCCCAAATGTAATCACAAAAATAAGACGAGAGGATCTGGGGAGGAAAGTGCGGGGATGTGTGAGGGGTCAGTTTCCACCCCTGGCAAGTGCATCCTTGCTCTGTTTTCTGGATTACACTGGAATCCAAACAAGGAAGGGTTTTTTTGTATGGAGGGGCAGAAAAAGGACAAGCAGGATTAACACATCCATTCAGAAAGAGTATTTTTTTCTAAAAGCCTGCTCCACTACATAGGGAAAAATGTAGTAGACTCTTAGTGCTATTGACCCTTTCCTTCCCACATGAGTTGAGCCTGTTAATGAAATCTCTCCTCGTTTTGATTCTGGATGTATCCTAAGAGTCTTACAACAACATATACAGAATTTTAAATCTAAGTTACCACAAAACTCCCATTGGCTTCAGCACTCTCACCCGTCAACTGTTAACTTTTACTTGACTTCTGTTTACCTCTCATCTTTGCTGATCTATTTCTATGCATGCCAAATAAATGTTATGACAAGCTATATCTAGCCGTGATACCACACATGAAGATGATGTGCCACAAAACACCAAACGTCGGTTCATGTCTCTTTCTCAAATATCTGTCTAATACAAAACATCACAATTTCCAATGAAAATTTATATTTTGATGGTGAAATAATTTCTTGGATTGTTACGTGTGAGTGAGTCAGGGTCTGCTCATGATTAAGAAACACTAAATCCAACAGATTACTTGCAATGAATTATTTCTTCAGCTCCTCAGAGACTATAACCTACAACAGATTTCTTTCACAGAAAGTGCTAAGTTTCATAGCCTCTCAACTGCTAGAGACAAATGCACTTAGTTTACCTGTTACCTATGAAACAGATTTGGTTGAATCTTGGCCTGGAAGACAAAATTGTACAATGTTGCTGAAGTGCTGTAGTCAGAAAAGAATCTTTTTTTTTTTTTTTCTACATATCACACCATCTTTCTGCCTATATAATTATTTTAAAAAGAAAAGAAGAAAAGAAAAAAACAGAAGATTCTAAAAAACTTTTTCTCAGCTTTTTCTCTGCAGTCGCTGGGGTATCTACTCTTCTCAGGCTGAATCAGTGTGCACTAGGAACGTGCCCAATTTCAAGTACATAAATACCAGCATCAAAATGGGAGACTATCCACATGGGCATAAAGTGAGGCTTGTCCAAAACTGTTTGCCATGGAAAGTAATCACCCTCTGAACACTGGCCCAGAGGTTTTAATGAATTTCAGCCTCAGACTAGTTTACATTTTCTGGCACTTGTTGCCCCAGTGGCATCTGGTGGGATCTTTTTTTTTTTTTTAAATTTACTCTGCATCATGAGCCTCAGTAAATTTGCAAGGTTTTTGCAAGTCAGCTTGAAGGGCTTGTTCATCAGACCTTGAATTATCAGTAAGTACCCAAAATTAGTTGTCAACTTTGAGAAGACCAGAAAATCCAACAGCATTCAGTATAAATCTGTCATGCTTAGTGCTTTTGGGGGCACTCTGCAAGCCTTGTGGGCAGTATCATTAGTGTTTCCATTTGAATTCTGAGATGGAGCAGTGTTATGGCTAAGCTTTTTCTTCACTGGAGCAATCGCAGCACAATTGCAAATACACCTTCACGAATGTGCACCTCAGCAAGTGTAAAGATTTGTCATCACACAGAGCAGCTGTTACATTAACGGTGGCACAGGCAGTTTGACCTTCATTTATCAAAGGAAAGCGATCACCTTCAGTGTTTTAAATCTCCTGCAGTATTCACTTTTAGAATTCACTCATTACTTCTTACTATTTTCACCAACACATCATCACTACTTCTAATTATATTACAGTCGTATACAGTACAGTAGTATATTCAGTATGAGACAGAGACTGAATAATGCAATTTCATTAATATCCACTACAGGAACATTAGTGGTAAACACAGAAAGGCAGCAATTACAGACACGTGCGAGCTTGCAACCACAATTATATTACAACACTATTAATTTTATGAAGTCAAGAACCAGAAGCCAGGAAATGCTAGAATTGTTAGCTGTATACCCTTAATTTCTTCTATTTGAGAATATATATTATGATACTTTCTAGAATCATGTTAGAATGTAATACCCTTATGTCTAATGTCTCATGTCTAATTCCATAAGGCCAACTCCTCCCAAATTTTGAGTTCAAGTTATTGGAGGAATTAGACTACGTTGATTCTATGTTAACCGCATAGATTATCAAAATATTTAAAGACGTACAACATTTTTTCCAAGCCTCAGAAACAGCTGTGCTGTTTTGGCTAAAACTTTGCAAATACCTGTGGAGAGAAACTCATGAAAAATTCCAACTAAAAATGTGCCGTGCTATACATGAATAGAAAGAGGTGTGGGCTAATCCATTTAGAAGGCTGACTCCACAATGCATTGTAAAAAATGGGCAGTACTGTACATATTCAAAACATTTTAGCAAGGAGCCCCTAAAATAGCCCCATAAAGTAGGTAGATAGATGTGAAAACTGATATTGACATCAATTAAATAACTTAATCACGTAATCAGTCAGTAACAAAAGAGAGTTGTATTCCACATTTCTCATTCTCTAGCATACCAACTATGAAACGAATGCCAAACCAAAACCAAATAATGGTTGCAACCTGTTTAAAGTACACAAACCAAACCTTTGTTCCTACCAAAGGATATCTGTACAAATAGAATAGACAATTAGGTCTGAAACTACCCATTTTACATTTGCAAATACATACTGATAGAAGTAAATTGAGATATTTCAGACAAACAACATTTCAATGCATCTGCAAGTGGAAAGTTCATGCCGGCAGGTGATAATTTGGTCTCCACTGTACATTTTTAGAGCTATTGAATTGCATGCCGCAGCGCTGCAATCTACCATTTCACTGCATCCTGTGTTTTGCCTAAGTGTTTGGTAAGGCAAGGAAAACTAGAGCCAGCAGTGAAGCACACAAACAGAATAACAAATAGGATCACTTTTCATTTCAGACTTTTATATTATAGAATTATATTTTCAATCCTAACACAGGTCACAATAGTCACAATGGCAGTTTTTAACTTGCTTTCTAGGCACGTAGTACAGTTAGGAAAGATCTTCACATAATCAAAGTTGGATATTTCTGGAGAGATCAAAAGAGTCTGTGAAGTGGAGAGCAGGTGCTACAGACATCTTAGAGGATCTGAGAATGCAATTAACCAGCAAATGAGCCTTGGAAAACCTAGTCTTCCTGAACAGATGAGCACAATAAAAGCCACTGAGAAATGAGATGGCCAAAGCACGCTAATAACAGCAGCAAGCATATAGACATCTGCCCTGTATCTTAACCTTTAGGAAAAGAGAGAGGATCAGACACAGAAAGGAAAGTAGGTACAATTATGTAAATGTGTGGGCCTCCTGGAGGAGATGAAGGTTTATTGATTGCTTTTACAGAGGCTCAGTTAAGCAGAACACTACTGGCCTCTCTCTTTTCACTCCAAGTGAATTGGTACTTGGGATGGCTAGTGCTGGATGAAAATGGTAAAGTGGCTTCTAGAAGATTAGAAAAAACAAGTGATTTTACCCCTCAGCACTTATGTAGCAACTTTTTTCATCATTTATATTCTGACTGCCAGCATCAAAGTTTAACACTGGGAGGTGTTTAATAAGCTTTGTGGGAATCTGTAGCCACTGGCAGCATTTAACATTTGGACAAATGTAATATGGCTTTGGACAAATGAAAATAATCCATCTGAACAATTTCTGCTGATGCCAAATTTCATACAGGGCTTATTTAAACAATGGAAAAGTGAGCTCTCAAACTTTAAAAATGGGTCAGACTTTCTATAACTCTGTCCATATTTTCTTCTGAGTTCTAGAAAACACACTGCAGTAGCTTATGTCTTTACAGGGTATTAATCACAAAAACTATCACATGTCAAGCCTAGTACGGATATTATAGGCATTCAGGTTAAAAGGGGGATTTTCTGCTCTGACACAGAGGATCATTGCATGACAGGGCCATAAAATTTCCTCTTTTATGAAGAGAGAAAGAATTCAATGTGGGAGCACAGGAACGAAGTGTGATGTCATTCACCTTGAAAGAAGCCACGAGATGCAGGCAGCGCAGCTTGCATGGCTTTAATACTACAACTGTTATAAAATGGTTCACGATGTATAATTACAGAATATTTTCTTTATTTCAGCCTCCAACATTTCTGAAGTCTTAAAGAGCTTTGTCTTCCCCATCACTTAAGTTTGCTATGACTTGTTGAAACTTGAAAATTCCATGGCTGGAATGACCTTTAGCCCATCCAGCTAGCACTGGCAACAGCATAATCAGGCTGTGCAGCACTGCTGTGAAGATGAAGTGGCAATTATTTTTAAATCATTTTGACTTGTTTCCTTGATCATTTTTTGCTACGTTGTTAAGTTTGAGGACCTAGGCCTTAGGTTGACACTGGATAATTTTTCTTTTCTTTTTTTAAACTAATGATTTTTAGCACCTCACAGTCTATAAATTAGCCAGAGCATTGTGTTACAGTAGTTGCTCAAATTACTCTTAAATTGTACTTAAGATACTTCTGCGCTCAGTTCTTCCATACCTAGATGTAGCTACTTCCCACTACTAGAATTTAAGAACTTGCTCCAGTCTGAGTTAACAATGTAGAGATTCAAATACCCCTCCTTATGCTGAAAATGAGCCTCACCCTAACCCTTAAGAGAGTTCATTGGCTTTAATGGAGCTGAACCTTAAATGACCATATTCCTTGTGAATAGGAGTGTCAAATCAGATGCTGCCCCAATCTTTGAAATGTTGCAGGTTTATTTCTTTGCTCTCCTGTCATTTTCATATTGCTTCTTCCCCTTCTCCCCCCATTTTGTGATATGCAGTTGCACAAGACAAGTATCAGCTATTTCCAGCCCTTACACTTCTTTTGTGTTAGCTTGATAATTTATTAAAACAAAGACACTAGTTTAGCACCAGTGACTTCAGAGATCTTTAATGGCTTGGCTTTTGCAATAGGACACTTAGGCATAATGGCATGCCCCTGTCATTTATTAAGGATTTAAGAAAATTAAAATCTTCCAGTCACGGAATTGATATTTAGAGGTCATCAGTCTGCACAGTTTGAAAGACATTCAGAAATATTTTCTGAATCACGCTAGGAGAAAAATATTACACTTACTATTAATTACCACAGCATGACAAGCGAAGTTCTCTTCAGGTTTTGTTCTTTCAGTTGTGGATAAAAGCCTTAAACTTTCATTTGCTCATTTTCATTCACAGGCAGCAGGCTGACTGCTGTTTGCCTGAAATAGCCCATTCTCCCAACATTGCTGGGTAATACCACCTGATGTAACAGAGTTAAGAACAGCTCCAGGGAGAAGATGACAGAAGGACGAAGTGCTTGGACTGGCACCCTCAAAGCACCCAAGGCTAGGGGGAAACACCATGCCAAACCTCCTGTTTGTTCTTCCAGGATGCATTGCAACACTTCTCTCCCCTTACAGAGCTAAAGCTTTTGAAGGATATACTGGAAGTCCAAGTCTGCTGACTCTAAGGATCTGGCCTGGGTTCTTTTCTACCTCTTTCTTCTTTTTTCATTCTTTGTTTTGGCAAGGGTGGAGGCAAGGAGGAATCTAATGTCCGTGAAAGATCTAGGGTGCATTAGCAACTACAATTACATTTATCATTACATTGTAATTTTTCACTCTTACCACCACCTCTCCTTAAAAATCTGTGTATCGGGCTGGTTCCTGATTTTTTTTTAATGTATTTGCTAATATTAATGTTTTTAAAATCTGCATTATAAAAAGCAACAATTTTTATCCGAGTTAAACACAATCATGTTGCTCTGGCAGTTCTGCCAATATTGATTACTTGGGAATTAACTGTCGTGTTTACTCCTCCAATTGTGCTTTTTCTATTTTTCAGAAATCTCTAATATGAACAGACACAGCCTCTACTTTCAAATAAGAACCAGCATTAGATCAGATACAGAATTCACTACTTTGTTCACCTTTCTCTTAGAATGTGAATGAACATTTAGACACAAACCACAATGAGTTACATTATATTGGACAAAGGCCAACCCTTATTTTCTCGCTCTCCTATTGCATGTATTATTCTTGTGAACACTTTGTAGAAAAAAGTGTAAGAACAATCTTGCTCAAAGACAAAAGAGTGATATGGGCTTCTGTGAGAGGAGGAGTTAATCTAAACCCACTGCTGGATGGCTGCCATGCATTGGTTTCAGTTCCGCAACAGCTCTCCTGAGAGTATCCTCAGGACGAGCAAACTGACTTAAATACTGGTGTTCGGCATCAACCCAACTAAAATAGCCATCCTCTTCCAGCTTGGAATAAACAAATAAAATAGCTGTCTGTCCATTTGCTGATGATGTTACAGCATGGGGACGCCTAGATCCTCTCTGTCCACATCCCAGGCTCCTGCTGGATTTCTGAAAAAGATCGCTCTCTATCTATGTCCTTTCCCCAGCCCTTTGTCACCTCTCATCTTCTTTCCTCAGTTTTTACAAGTATTTTCCTCCCCCTTCCAACTTCCACTATGCAGCAATAGAGGTGCTGGCCCTTTATGCAGCTAACAACCAATATACCGAAAATTAGTTCTTTTCCTACCAGACTTGGTAGCTGTACCATTTCTCCAGGGAAGTTACAAATCTCAGAATGTATTGCTTCAAAAGCAACAGAGTTTGGCTGTCCCCAAATCTATTGAAATTGCAGCTCACATTGTGCCAAAAGAAGATAATGGGAGCAAAACATTGCCAGTTCTTAGGACATGAGGGGAAGGGGAATGATGTGAGCATAGTCAGTAGAATGGAGGACAATCACCATACATGTGCAATTCTAACTACTTCTTGATGATTTAAAAAATTCTGTATTTTGATACATTGCAGATTTTGATCAGTGTTTTCTTCCACACAATTTCTTGACATTTTGAGATTTAAACTGATTAATTCTGAAAACTTTAGGGAGACAGCATTAACACTACCAGGAAAAAAAAAAAAAAAAAAAAAAAAACCAAACACGGAATAATATAAGATTTTTAAAGGTGTTATGAAAGCAACTGTCACTTGTATATTACTCTTGCATATAATGCTGACAGATTATGTTAAAGAATTTCAGAGTTTCATTTAGACTACATAGCGAGGTCTCCATGGTGTTACAAGTGGGATGTAGCTAAACACTCAGAAACAGTCATTGCAACTAGTAGACAATTTCAAATAGACTTTAGGACTGATCCATAGTTTGTGAGCAGAGAACAGTGATCAAATGAAGTTTCTGTCCCACTTCAGATGTGACATGTCATTGTCATCACAGAAATAGAAATCACTTGCCCTGTTTTTCTGCTCTGTCTTTAAACTGATTCCTTTTATTTTACTTTTCTACTTCTGCATGTGGTAACACAACAAAGTTGAATCTTTCTTTCCCAGTCCCCTGCAACAGACTCCCCAAATTCAAACTGGTGCTGGCATTGTAGCTACCTTCTCTTTCTCTCTCTCCTTTCTTCTAGAAGCAGTCTGAACCACTAGGTATCCAGGCCCTTATTAATTGTATTTTCTAATGATTTATTAATTGGAACAGGGGAACAGTACATCTGGCAAGATTTACATTTGCAATTAGGGAATCTGATTCTCCATAACAGAAGTATAATTTTATTATTTGGCTTAGAAATAGTCAGATGGCTTAGATATGAAGAAATTTGTATTGCTGAGGGATACAGAAATCTGGAGAGAAAGAATCCATCCTTTCTACAGAGGGTGGAAGCAGGGACAGGTAGCCTGGGAGGAATGCAGAGAAATTGTCTGAGCAGCCAGGGAGCAGGTTAGGAAAGCGAAAGCCCTGATAGAATTAAATCTGGCCAGGGACATCAAGGGCAACAAGAAAAACTTCTGTAGGTACGGTGGTGATAAAAGGAAGAGTAGGGAAAATGTGGGCCCTCTCCAGAAGGAAACGGGAGACCTGGCTACCCAGGATATGGAGAAGGCTGAGGTACTCAATGACTCAATGAGCCCCATCCCTGGAAGTGTTCAAGGTTTAGGTTGGACAGGGCTTTGAGCAACCTGGCCTAGTGGAAGATGGCTCTGCCCATGGCAGAGGGGTTGGAACTAGATGATCTTTAAGGTCCCTTCCAACTCAAACCATTCTATGATTCTATGATCCTTTTGTAGAATATGTTGAGCCAAATTTGTTAAATTTATGCAGCTTCATGACATCACATTTGGTCTTTCAAATGATTCTATACATAACTGCAAATCAATTTAAAGTACTAGGAATACTGCTAGCTTTGTTCTTTTTCAAACTTTGTGTAGGTGATCTGAGACAAGTGGCTTGACCTGCCTTTTGTTTAGGCAGATAATTATACAGGGCAATATGATCTCCAAAAGTAATACAAGTATCTTGTCCTGGTTTCGGCTGGGATGGAGTTAATTTTCTTCCTAGTAGCTGGTATAGTGCTGTGGTTTGGATTTAGTATGAGAATAATGTTGATAACACACTGATGTTTTAGTTGTTGCTAAGCAGTGCTTATACTAAGTCAAGGACTGTTCAGCTTCCCGTGCTCTGCCAGCGAGGAGGGGCACAAGGAGCTGGGAGGGGGCACAGCCAGGACAGCTGGCCCAGGCTGGCCACAGGGATATTCTGTACCCTATGGCGTCGTGCTCAGTACAGAAACTGGGGGGAGTTGGCCAGGGAGGGATCACTGCTCAGGGACGGGCTGGGCATCGGTCAGCAGGTGGTGAGCAATTGCATTGTGCATCACTTGTTTTGTATATTCCTTTATCATGATTATTATTGTCTCTTCCTTTGCTGTCCTTTTAAACTGTCTTTATTTTAATCCACATTTTTTTTTTTTATTCTCTCCCCCACCCCACTGCGGGGGTAGGGGGAGTGAGTGAGTGGCTGTGTGGTGCTTGGTTGCTGACTGGGGCTAAACCATGACAATCTCCTGACTACCGTTTTAGACATAAACAACTTTATATATGTGCATGGCTTTATTTAAACATTGTATTTTGGCAAACAGCATTTCATATGCTCAGGAATATATATGGCGGAGAATAAAAGCAGGAATTTGAGTATTTGAATAAATACTGAGGCAAATTAAAAATACAATAGAGATGTTTCCTTGGCAAAGGTCCGAACTTAATCAATTCTGAAATATATTTAGATGTACTTGCTGTTTCTATATAATGTATTTTAATGTACAATAATTATTTTTATGTTTTTAAACATAACTTTTGGCATTTCTCATCTGCACTTCTGCACCTAAACCATATACAATAATATGTAATATTCTAAAACACTGTAAAGTTTTTCAGGTAGTTTGAACACCTGTAAGACAGTTGTACTGTCTGCAGCACGTCTCTACTAGATGCTAAAACCTAAACATGGTAAGAGGGAGCTGTACCCTTATAGGGCTTATTCTTTTGATGCTAAATTCTAGCAGGAGCTTTCTTGATAGTGAGAATGACGAACAAAGGGCTATTATAATACTAACAGTGTGCATGCACACAGCAAATAGGAAGGTTGATTTCCCTCCTTAATATGGTCTAAAACATGGATAAGTCTGTAAAACTTCCCTTATAAGTCATTTCAGCTGCAAATTGCCAGGATATCTAAGAACTCATATGGATGAAATAAGAGCAAGCTTAGGACAGAAATCCATCCCTAAAGCATACGCCAGGTTATAGGAGTCATCCCTGTTATGAAGGATACGGGAGATGAATGAAACTGAAGCACTTTCTCCTGCCCTGTCTTTACATAGATGCAATGTTCAAGCACCCACACAGAGCTCTCAACAGGATTTCCATTCCAATTTTATTTTCCCAGTCCTTTGTCACATATATTGGACACCTCTATCAAGGTATATGCAATATTCACATCATAATAGATATTGATGCTTTCATAGCAGATCCACAAATAGATGTTTCATTGTTGACTGAAGCATGTTATGAAAGTACATAGAACAGTCCAAAACACCTCTATCATGCCCATTTTTTATGCCATCACATTTTCAGAAGGTTTCTTACCTTCTATGCAGAGATTTTTTTGGTCTTTAATATTTCTATTTGCCACAAAGTCTTTACAAAAAAGTCTGAAAAACCACTGTAATCATTTTTGATCTGTAATTTAATTATGAGATTTGATTTAAATTGATGGCATGTAGGTTGGTCAGAGTGGAGCTTTTGGAATTATCCCCTGCCATGTATAGGGAATATAATTCAAAGCCTTAAAGAGATTAGTTTTGAATTTTGAAGGAGTCACAGACTTGTTTTATTCAGCCTAATCTCTACAAAAGTATGTTTGGCAAGGTTATAAATGGAATAGTGCCATTTGCTTTTTAGATCCAAATTTCTTTTCTCTGGATGATCTTTAGAGGCACCAAAGAGTGGGGAAAATAGCTTTATTACACTGATTAAAATAATGTTTTGTAATAAAGTAAGGTGATAGTGATGAAATTGATAAAAACAAAGCACCCAAACATCTGACTAAATGTATTAAAGAGGACCTACAGTATCTGTTCTAATCCTTCCCACACATAACACCTGGAACCTTGCTAGAAAAGGGTTTGACTAATATGTAATATAGGACTTCAGTAATATCTTTCACATTTACAGGCTTTCAGGAGTTTGTTTAAAAGCAGACAGGCACAAAGATGTTCTACTTACCGATGAAATATCCTACCAAAAAATTTTATAGAGCGATTTCTATCAGGCAGAAGTGAAAACCAAAATATTCATTTGTAAAAGCAACAGACTCGGTGAGTTTTTTCCTTCAGTTTAAAAAAAAAGCATCAATACAAACAATAATATATGACTTTGCCAGAAATCAAACAAATCCAAAGCTTATAGTACCTTTCATTAATTTGTCAAAGTAATTTTCCGACGATTTCTTAGACATTTTTTCTTCCATTTGACAGTGATCAGGCCTAATGTACTCAACACAGGTATTAATATTTTCAGGATACCACTGCTCCATCATTTTGAATTATTTTCTTATTAGAGATGGATAATTCCTAATACTTTCCAGTCAGTTCCATTATTCATTTTTTAAGCTGGCTAAAAGTCACAGTCCACAAGTAGCTGAGTAGTCAATTTGTCTGTAGTTCCTTCTCTCAAGTGACTGTCCTACATCTGTTCTTTATTAAAACAGAACCCTGCAATTCAGCCCAATTTTTACTTTGTCACCAGGTTATAACACCTAATTTACCAAACAAATTGTTTCCAGTAGAAGTGATTTAATTTGTCCCCACTACAGATTCACCTCTGGGAAGTGCAAAAATGAATTAAAAACAATCAAAAGCACACCGAATTTTCTTCTAAACCTTTCCTTGCCACTTAACTGAGGCTTGCGGGACACAAGATGAGGCAGCAGTCTTTCTTACTGTCCAGTCACTCAGCACATGTGGACAGACTAGTGTTGTCCATTAGCATATCTGTTTCAAACTTCCTCTTCCTAAAATTTTTATTCAGCTATCTTTAAAGGTTTCAAGCTGAGCTTGGGTAGGAATAGAGTAGAACACAGTCATAGGTAAAGATACTTTAGGGAAAAAAAAAAAGAAAAAAGTTTGCGACTACTTTGTCTTAGTATTTTTGATGAGTGTGTTTTTGCTGGGCTGGGGAAGTTGTGGCTGCCTCTGTATTCAATTTAAGACCACAGCAGGATTATAACAGCAAAGGCATTTCAGAAAGTCTTGGTACATTTCATTTTATGCTATTCATCTATCATAACTAAGAGCTAAAGTGTTACCTAAGAGGTTTTCTCAGGTTATTTTTTTCCCCTTTTTTATCTTATCAATAAGATGCCTTAACAAAACAGCAATTACTATTTTATGACTAATGGGTAGGAAGTTTGGGAAAATCCATTAAAATTGAGATAGTGGTACCTGATCTTTTAATATTTACAAATGTTTTCTTTCTAATATCCTCCATATGGATTGCCATTTTCTCCTTCTGTCTCTGTTCTTCTTCATCCAGTGGGAATGACTTTGATTGCTGAATACTAATGAATGTATGATTAGTCCAACTTATGATTGTTTGTTTTGAGTTATTAATTCAGTTTGAAAAACATCTGACCTGTGTTCCCAACTGTGAGAGAAGTGAGCTTAGAGTATGAAACAACTGAGATCATATCATGCAGGCCTAGTGAGAGAGAACAATGGAAATACGCATCTGTATGCGGTAGGCATTTACGAATGCATCATGCTCTTGTCATGATTTCTTCATGTTTTCCTCTTTGAAGCATCTTCTCAGCAAGAACACTTATCTGTGTTCCTGTTAGTTCTGCAAGCTCTTCCATATCTCCAGTACTTTTATTGAAATGCAGCAGAGAAACTAAACATCTGGCAACTCACCAAACTAGAGTGACTGGGAAAAGCTGAAAAATCCCTCAGAGAGTGAGTAACATCTGTTTGATAGGCAGTGAAAAATAAACCAGCAATAAACTCATTTTAACAGCAAATAAAAGGTACATGGGGCTAGGGGAAGGTTTTCTAGAAATGCTGATTACTCACATTATGCAATTAAATTGGCATTACTATGTTTGACAGTCATAGAAAAGCAATTGTGAAAAGCTTATGTGCTTGAAGAAACTGATCTAAGGACTTCATTTTCTACTTGCATAGCAAGAAAATCTGCCTTTTGAAGTCTCCTGGGTATTTTCTGGGCAAGAACTTATGAACCCTGTCTATTTCAATCCCAAGAAAGTTGTAAGGAAATACCATACTGGCTTGGGTCTGAAAAAAAACCACAAACAAAAACACAAAAAAACCCAACAAAAGTGATGCTTTATGTTCTGCAGAAATGTTATTAAAAAAAAAAAAAAAAGCTTTTCACCCTGTTTAATTAATAGATAGATCATAATCAGATAATTCATTACTTGAAATGAAGTACAACTAAACCTTTATCATTTACTGCAAATTCCATCATGATTCTAGATAAATTCATTGAAACTGATTTGTGTATAAAGCTGTCACCAATGAGGTGATCCAACGGAATATGAATGCAAGTACCTGTAAGTAAACAAGACAATATTTGTCTAAGTCACGAACCTAAGAAATATGCTGAGCAATAACACAAAAATTCAGACTTCCTAACAAAGTACAAAATGCTGGTTTTGTTATGCACAGACTCAAATCTGTTTATGCTGTAAGTCTAGTTTGCTTGGGAACAAGTGACAGAATCTTTTCCCTACTAATATGCTATGAAATAATGCTGAAAACTGTAAGAAACAGTAGAAATACCCCACTGATACACCACAGGATTAAATTTATCAGCTTTGCACCCTTTTGGTTACACACGAAGTATGCACAGAAGAAATGGGATCTTGACCCATAAACCTACAGAGCGACGAAGGTGAGAAAGAAGTACAAGATACGTCAAGAGACAGAGGTATGCGAGAACCAACTGACAAATATGAAGCTTCCTTTGTACTGTCCTCTTGAATCAATGTATGACCACGAACACAGTTAGTGTCCGTGTCTGTAAGATGGCCTACACTAATAAATTCCACTAAGAGCAAAGCTGTGGAAAATGCCAAGTGTCAGTACCTGAGGAAGTGATCACAGATGAACACTGACAGTGACAAGAGTACGGCAACAGTTCAGCCTTAAAGAAAAGCACACATGGTTCTGCCTTCACCTAAAAGGCATTAGACCATGCAAGCTGCACCCAGCAGATACACAGTAATTTACTGCTGCACATCACAAGGCTCTGAGACAGATGAGCTACAGAATGCACATTTATCCTTCCCTTTGCCCTGTGACATCAGTGATGCATCTCAGAGAGAATAAAGTGCCAAAAGATGCTTGACAGTCATGAAGATGCCTAAAAGGAGAGTCATATGGGAAAATCTTATCCTGACTACTAGAGGTTTGTCATCGTAACCTCAGGAGTTCATGAAGAGGCCAAACATTTTTCATAGCCACTTTAAAATGTTTAAAATAAGACAGGTTTGTTTGGGTTTTTTTGTTTTAACATGTGAGATACACTGAGGGAAGGTCTCCTACTTCTTCTCCTGTCTTTAGATGTCATTTGTTATACCATAACTAATGATACATAGAAAGCCCTACAGCTGGACAGGGATTTTTTTACAGAAAGGTGTATTTGTTATGATTTATGTTAAACATTTTTCTTTCCAGAGTGAAAACATTTGCTCGGTAGAGTTTGTTGAGCAGCTTAGGGCAGCTGGATCTCGCTTTCTGTTATAAATCCCGCTTCAAGATACCAGTGCTTTAAATAGTTGTAGCAATTGTGCAGTTCACATAGTGGTGAATACTGATCATTTAAGGGAAGAAACTATTCACACTTTAATAGCAGTAATAATGTTCCTCTAAAGAGAGGACTATCAGACTGTGTGTAACTTTGCTAATAGTTTAGGTACTTTAAC
This sequence comes from Phoenicopterus ruber ruber, assembly GCA_009819775.1. Classification (NCBI taxonomy): domain Eukaryota; kingdom Metazoa; phylum Chordata; class Aves; order Phoenicopteriformes; family Phoenicopteridae; genus Phoenicopterus; species Phoenicopterus ruber. The sequence continues at coordinate 15,014,162 of CM020227.1, forward strand.
CAAAATATGTGAAGCTGTTCCAAAATCTGAGGTACTGTAATCTCTCATCTAAAGATATACAGTAGCAGTTTGGAAGTGCTCTGCATAAAAAACTGTTCTCCTGTTGTTGCAGTGTAGCAGAAGAATCAATCTGTTACATTTATAAATCATAGGTCAAATTCTGGTTGTTACAAATTGCACATTTTCATGTTCTTGCACTTTTTGTGTCCATTTGTGATATCAGCTTTCATCACGGTCAAGTGGGTAGGAGAGGTTCTTACTATAGTATAGATTCGACTTCAGTGGATTTAGTTTTTGCAAGGTTCTTCCTGCAAAAAAGCAAAACTTAAAAGCTGACCTTAGATTTTGTGAGTTCAATCAAAGACTGTGTAACAGCACATGCCATTCCTGTTAACCTGTGTACTGCAGTTATTTGACAAATTGTATGCTATGATAATCTTGAATGTGTTTAATGGTTTGGGGTTTTTTGCTTAAACAGGTAGAAATGTCTTTAAGCAAAACTTCAGCTTAATCAAACATAAGCTTACATTGTAACCAGTGCGAAGTAAAACCATCCACAGATGAAGTATTCATATCAAGGGTTCCAGTACCACACAGTTCTTGCTTTCCCATATAGTGAATGGTAAAGAAACACACTTGTGATTATACCTAACTTCAGGCACGTCCACAGGTTCTTTGCATCAATTACATAATTATTTCTTTAAAAGGTCCAGTCACAAGGATAGAGCTAAATTACCAAGTTTTTAGATCATTAAGCATTACTTAATTATCAAGAAACCAGTGTTTTGTGTTAATTCAAAATGAACCATAAGAATCGAGGCTAAATGTCTGTCTCTTGAGTCCTTAAAGGCAGTCCTATTTCAAGAAATACTGTTTCATTTCTAAAAATGCAAGGTTTTATAAAATCTGGAAGGACCTATTAATGGTTACGCGAGTTAGTTAGAATATCTTATCTTACTTGAACCTGCATTCTTCAGTGAAAGGATCTAAACCAAAAATTTTCTCCCACCCCATATCAATGACTCATTAAGACTAGTTACATCACTTGCTTAAAGTTACACGTGATCTCATGATCTTATGTAGCTTGCTTGTACTTAGAAGCCAAAAAAACCAAAAAAAGTTTTAAAAAGTCAATTAATGGTTCTCATTAACTTTAATGGGCTGAGCCAGAGCAAGAAGCCCTGAAAGGTCCAAATTAAAAGATGTAAAATAAGCTAAAAAAACTGGGAAGAGATTTGTTTCTATTACAGGCATTGCTAGCTGCCTGCTGGATGAAGACACTGGACAAGCAGCACAACTCTCTTTTGCCTAGAGAAGGCAGAGAGACTCAGATTCACAATGGCTGCTGTTATTATGCAAGGATACATGTAGAGTATGAAGAATTAATCACATTCAACACCATTCAAGTAGAGTAAGGCACAGTGTATAAATCCAGTGTCCCCATTGATTTCTATGTTACTTAAACATTCTGACCAGAATAGGTCAAAACAACAGGTTGTTTCAGGACTTTATTCCCATGAAGCCTTTCTTCCTTAATAAAAACAATACCGCAATGTTCTGAAACAAAATAATAATAAAAAAATGTTTTTGACTGTCAATAGATTCCACACAGGACTAACTGGCTTCCAGCTTACAGAAAGCTCTGAAATATACATTTGACTTTTCAACATAAAATTGATTAAATTCTTCGTAGAGAGTGCCTGGCAGAGGCTAAAGACAGGTTTCTTTACCTTGCTGATATGTTTTAATTCTCTTGTCACTTCACTTACCACATCTAAGATTGTTGTTACTGGTACATGTCACTGTTCTGATTTAACAACTCCAGAGAATTCAGCCACGGAGACAGAGATTTTAGGTATTCCCTTGAGTAAAAAAAAGCCATTTAACTTTACTGGATGAAAATGCCACCAAAGACAGAGACACTAAACACATGTGACATTGCCCTTGAAACGACAAGTAATTACCACCACAAGTGCCACTCACACACTAATATGTAAGAGACACTTAACTGATAATGTAATAATAGACCATCAAGAGAATATATAGACAATCTCCATTAGACTGGAAGAAATTTAATAAACAATTACCAGCTAAAAAACCTACATGATTTTACATATTTCTCTGACATTCAGTATGCTTGAATTTGAACTCTTTCGCAGAAGCTTCACCTTTGCTTGCAGATCTGAGCACTGATAACACCAAGCCTGTTGGCAACACCCTTTGACTCCAACAAGCTTTGAATAGAGTTTTACGATGATAAGGATGTGTTTTTTCCTCTCATGAAAGTCAAAGAGAAATTAATTATAACCCACAGCAGGGAGAGCTTACTTGTACCCTGTTTCTCTAAAATGCAAGTGCTGTGGCACAGTCACGCTTGCAAAGCCTTTTTCTGCAAGTGCCAGTACAGGCCAAGCTACGGGAGGCACTAATGGCTCTACACACGTAGCACTAACTCGCTTTATCAATGAATGCACATTTGTATGCACAGATACGGCACTTCAACATACAACTTAGATACAGGGTATAACTACATATGTCACATTTGCAGGCATTAAGAACGGAACAGCAGTAGAACTACCCTAGCCCATTCAAGCTGATGGTTTGGTCAGTGTCAGTTATTTGTGTACCAGTTCTTCACACAATTCTCAAGAAAAAGTGGAAAACATGGAAGAGTGATATCACACCATGCCCTGAAACACATTTATGCAAGTCTAAATAATTCAGTACCCAGAAACACAGCTTCCTCATCCAGCTAAGATTATAATGGTGTGATCACATGGCAGATTTCGGCATTTCAGTAAATGTAACTTGCTTTGGCTCCTTTCAGTGAAAGAGAGCATAGAAGGGCATAATATAATGTCATCCTTTTCCCAGCCCGCATTTAACAGTAACTAGCGTTCTCCCCAGAGGTAACTGATGAGATTTACCAGTAACATCTCAAGTACCCACCCAGAAGACCAGTGGAAGTTATGCAAGAATGAGCGAGGCTTCTTCACTTCCAAGCAGTAAGTTAAATGGACTTAAACAGGATGTAATTGGGTGGAACAGGGAAAGATAATAAGACATCTACTTAAAGCAGTTTGAACAATTAGCAGTAGGCAGAACTACTCTCTTTCCACATGCCCCTCCACTTATAGCTGTGGATGCACTGTACACTAGCAGTAAGCTAATATTCCAGCCCTTCCCCAGTTACAACTCATTTATAATTCACCATAAAAGCACAGAGAAGTCCCCATGAGGGGCAGGTCATCGCCTCAGCTCTCCTGAGGTCTCCCAAGCCAAGGCCAGCCTGAATGGCTGCAACTTCAGGGCTGCCCTGGGAGGCCCCACACATCGTGGATTGCCACAACCAAGCAACACACCAGTCACCACCACTACCCCTCCTCTCTACTACACCTCCTTATCTCTGCTGCTCTTTGCCACCATATCTTTATGTATTGTCAAATTACCCTTCACAGCTGATGCTTTTCAGGAAGAAATCAATTGAGTCATTATGACAAAAAAGAAAAACCTACTGTATGAGTCTTTCCTTTCTTCTGCTTTCACCTACAACTTCCACATTTTTCTACAACTGGAAGTTGCAATTTTGGCTTTGGTCATTGTTCAGTCTGAAGTCTCTCATTCAGAGATGTACAGACAGGAATAAATATAATCTTACTATAATATTGCATTTCTAAACAAATACTTCCCCTCTGTCTCATATCTGACATGTAAATGAGGCCTAGCTTCTCTTACTCTCCACAGGTTAACAACAAAACATTCCCTCTTACTCCACCTTTTCTCAGGAAAAAGGAACAGATCTGCATTTTTTTCTTGTTTATCCACAGGAGTTAACAGTGGGCTCATTACTCTTTGAAGTCCTCTTGCATATTGCTATTACTTACTCATTTAAATAGAGAGGCATTTATGATAATGGCTTTCTCTAAAAGCTTTTTAACAAAACATTCTTGCATTAGAATTTTTTTCAGAACTATGCCAGTTTTACTTCAGTCACATATATATATTCCCTTTTATGCAATTTCAGAATTTCCTGGAGCACAAGAATTATGGTTTCTGTATAATACCAAAATACCACCAATAGGTGCCATATTCTGAAACAGAACATCTTTTGGAAAGAGAAGCTTTAAGATTTACCTGCTTCACATACAACACGAGAGCTTGAGACTTCCATATGATCAATCAGATACCCTTTATGAGCAGCGCTGTTATTCATACACAGATTTACAAGGTTATCTTTTAACTGAATGTTAGTTAAAACCTACTCTGTTTTTCACTCTGATAGTCCCCTTCCAGGAGTTCATGTGAAATGCTTAATGTTTCTTAAAAAGAGCAATTTGCAGTTAATTTTGTTTTCTATTTTTAATTTATTCCTAGCTTCCTAAAAAATGCCCTGTTAGACCTTCAGTGGTTAAAGATTTGCTCTAATCGTGTTTCGGGATCAAAACTATAATAGGTGTAATTATGATTTTGTGAAGTAAATAACAATATTTAGTTACACTCCAGCTGTCTCATGAGAATAATATATAATTACCAAAATCTGATATTTTAATTTAATATCTTCACTGTAACAACACATTGAGTTTCTAGCATTACAAATATTAATGAGCTTTGGTTTGAAAATTAACATGAACTGTAAATAATTAAGCATCTCCATATCTACATGTCCACAGGAATTTGTCACACAAATAGTAGGAAAACAGACTCTATACTTCATCCCTTCAGCTTGTCAGTGCAATTCACAGATCGTGAATATATCTTGCATAGATATTTAGCGTATATAATAGGGGTGTTGCTATGCTACGTGGAGCATGGACTTTATTTTTGACCTTAAATCATTCATTTGATAAAAAAAAAGACTGATTTTAATTTTGTCTCCTCTTTCACAAATCTTAATTATCTTCTAAAATGGCTTAGCCCGCTAAATTAATGATCTCAGGCACTACTAAAAGCTGTATCATTTTCAAATTCAGTGCCAAACATGACATAGAGAAACAAGTACCCACTAGACCAGCTGTTGTTATCGTAACAGTTGTTATCATGTAAGGTCATAGTATTTCTGGTGCCCAATAAATATAGAACTTTCCAAGAAAATTGTCTTCATTGAAAAGATACAGGTCTTGTATTCTTCTGCTCAACAAAAAAAAAATCACCTTCCATTACATATTTTTATTAGGGAAATGAGCAACATTGTCTGAATATGGGGTTTTGCCAAAAGGGAACAAATAAACTGTTCTGCCATAGTATCTCCTATCTCCTGGCTTCCATATGACCACGGTTAGTGCTTTTTAGTCATGCTTCCTCTCCACAGTACACCACAGTCACCATACTGTTCCCATACACACACCATCCTGAGAGGTTCCAACCAGTAAATGTGGGCTAAGGGACACTGTGATACCAAGCACTTGAATGACAGTTCCCATGGGGAACAGCAGAGAACTTTTTCTAAAATCAGCACTTCCCATTTTTGGAAAAAGTAGTCTGAAACCCATTTTCCTGACCAGACTTGGTGCCTGATAGAGTCTGCCTAAACAGTGTCAATTATAAGGCAACTGCTGTATAATATAGTAGTTACATCTCTACTACAGGGGAAGAAGATAAAAAGAATTACAGATTCAGTTAGCATTAGGGTTATTTGGAAGCTCAAGAACTGTGTTTTAGAATTCATTACAATGGTGAAGCAGCAACACTAGATCATGAACTCGTTTCTATAAAGCCTTATGAAGAACCTTTATACAAGGATTCCCCCAAATCCTTCAAGAACAGGATAGATGCAAAAAAATTTGCTGGGATAATAAATATGGGGGTTTTGACTACATTGTGAGGCCCTTTATCACAGTTTCAGTTACAGTAACAGCTCATTCTCACTTTCCAGATCACTACATATGAAAATGTCTTGAAGTACCGAGCGTGCCCTGAAGGCACAGGACAAAGTCTTCAGGTAGTGTAAATCACTGGATACCACCACTGAAACTAATAATTTAAAAGCCAAGGATCTGTCTCACCAAGCTCTCTAAGTATCTTACAAAAACCCACATTGCTTGTAGCACTTTACATTTATATATTCAGCCTTAAGGACTCTGGATTTTTAATGCTGAAAATAATTATGTTTTTAAAAGATACTTGGCAGCAGAGGGTCATTGCACGGAAAGCAAAATGAAAAGAAACAGAAACATGGGTTTGGGCGTATTTCAGAAAATTATTTTGAGAAAGATGAAAACAAAGTAGGGTTTAGGATTATTTTTTCATTATTGATTTAAACTTAATTTCCTTTTTTATATAAAATTGCTTTAAGGTAAAGCTAAGAAAAGCAAACAAGGTATTGGACATTGCTGTTATACAGATTTTTTTAAAAAATTAAAATATGTATATATTCTATTAAAAAAAAGAATTAATATTATCTAAACAGAATTATCATCATAATTAGGATCCAGATAGATGTTTCAAAATACTTTGGTATGAATGGCATTATAACTATCATTTTTGATAATTTAAACAGCTGTTATTTATTCAGGACAACAGTTATAATTATCCAGCTTTACAAAGGTAATTGTTAAAACAAAAGAAATCTTCACAGAAAATAGTCATACATCACCAGCCAGAATAAAGGCATATGCAAAGCATGTGAAGGGATAGGGGCTTCATTAGTTATTAATTTGTGAAGTGATGCATGTCTGTGAGAGAAGTGGAAAGACAAGAAGCATCTGTGTGAGACAGGAATGAAAAAGAAATGCTAGAGAAAAAGGGCAGAAAACCCAGGACACAACTTGAATAAGCAATGGAGCTCTGACCTTGAGAAAAGCTTAGTCAGATTCTTAAGCCAAAACTTCGCTTAGGTTAAATACAGTAGGTTTTGCATTTTACTTATCAATAAACAGGAAACCATTAAAATATATACGTCCTTCTTTTCTCAATCAAATATCCTAAACAACCAACAGATTACTAAGCTTTGGCTAACCAGGGATGAAGGGAGAAAAGAAGGAACAGCATACCCTCTAAAATAATAATATTTAGTGGATGTGGAACTGTTTTATCTAGTGGTGAAAACACATTTCACCAATACTATGTTTCTTGTTCTGTAACTTAAATTATTTTGCTTTTTCATTTGAGTCTAGTATAATAACCAAAAAGCTCACAAACTGTAGATAGTATGACACTGCCTATTTATTGTATTGACGATGTAGAGATTTTCTGTTACTTTTCTTATACTGTTTCTGCTGGTTCTAGTTTGTTAGAATACATTTTTCAGGATGAGGGTGGTGAAGCACTGGCACAGGTTGCCCAGAGAGGTGGTAGAAGCCCCATCCCTGGAAACATTCAAGGTCAGGCTGGATGGGGCTCTGAGCAACCTGATCTAGTTGAGGATGTCCCTGCTCATGGCAGGGGGGTTGGACTAGATGACCTTTAAAGGTCGCTTCCAACCCAAACTATTCTATGATTCTACGATTTTCTTCTGAGAAAGCAGAAACAACCATGCTATCAGGTCTCTATATTATGTTTCACACGATGTCTATTTTTTTGACTTTTATTAGGAATTCTTTTTTCCTAGGATATGTTTTATTCCATAAATCTCACAATAAATTTAATAAAGGAAAGAGTAATGTAAATTAATTTTGTAAGTTATTTTTGTTCCACTTAAGAATGCTGTTTTGATAAACTAATGCTTTAAGCTATTTCACAAGGATGTAGAGTGAAATATTTGAAGCACTAAATATTCAGATGTACATTTCATCAAGCATAATATGTTTGAATTCAATTATTTCAAATCCTTGTATTGGTTCTATTCCTTAATGGAATACAAATGCTTTTTCAGATATATTCACTTTGCTTTCTTTCAAACACAAAGGCAAACACAAAAGAAAATGTCCTTTAGCGCAGGTGAATTTTCTGCCAATAATTTCAAATTCAGTGGAGTATGTAGCATACATTTAGCCAAGTTTTCACTCATATGGCATCACCCCAGAAAGTAAACCCAGGAACACACCATGTACCCCTGAGCAGCTGGATCAAACATTCTGGCTCAAAACTCTTTCAAATGAGCCCATGTTTTCCATGTTGCCCTGATAAACTCCACTGAAAGCTTTTACTACAGCTTTCAGAGAAATTGTTTTTAACACTCCTGTATTTTGTTTGGTCTCCATTTTACAAATTATCGCAAATTCAGATGTGGAAGGCTTGGCTGCATTTCAGTATTAGTACTTTACATTAAGGGTAAAAAAAAAGTTGGAGGACTTAGGAGAGAAAAATCACAAATTCAGGCTGACAAGTGATGCTGATTCTTCACTGTATTGTCAGGAGTATGAGATGCATAGAAAGCTACCAGCTATTTACAGAGCAATTTAGCTAAGCACAACATGCTGCTTGACTGTGATCTGGTCTGAATATAATTGGCTCATTAACCAAAACCATTTCAACTCGTTCACATTATCGAAGTCAAGAACAAGCACAAATATGAGCTTTGAAGAATACATATATATTTATTTTTTACAAGGAGGGTTGATTCAACCAACCATTCTTATTGTTAACATTCAGTTATTTTAAAGCAACCTTTCTACGCCTCAAAAAAACCCAGATGCTTTATCAAAATGACTGGCATTTCCTGCCCCTCTTTACCGAGTCTTATAGCAAGTCAGAGGGACTGTATTCCACCTCGCTAACTCAATCTGTGCTTTTGTTTGTCATCTTGCTTTCAAAAGACTGTCTGCTGACACACTGGTCTCACCCACTGTGTTTTCTGTGAAAATCAATTTATTACTTGGTATGTTTGTCTGACAATCAGGTAATAAAGTAATATTTGGAGCAAAGTCCGTGGTGGGGTAAGAATATCTCTCTTCTAGCTGAGAGCTGCATAATTGATTACGAGGAATAAATGAAACACAGAGATCCCCTTCTATTCAGCTCTGGCATTTGAGTTACAATTTGTCACCTGGGCATCAGCAGGGGAAATTGATTCCATATTCAGTAATCTATACTTTTATTTGCTAGGAATGGATGCAGCAATCTGTCTTCCCTTCCTCCACCCTCCCCTGCCAAATCAGGCACACGTACCTACAGGTGTTAAATACAATGACTGCAGTTGGTGTACTTCCAAAATATGACAGATTATGTATATGTGATGCCCAAAGCAACTGCAAGAGACAGAAAATTAGGTTAGGATGCCAACTCCCCAAATGGGATTTTAGGCACATAGAATTGACCAAAGTCATAGTCTCTGATCCAGTTATCCATGTTTATAGCACCACTGAACCTTGGTAGGGGCCTAAATTCACTAGTCGTTCCATAACGAGCTTTAAATTTACCCAAGCTTCTCAACCATCTAACTGCAGATGCACCTATTCCCCTTTAAAGTCCAGAGTAATCAATGTTTCCCTAGAAAGACACCTAAACATTGCTTAAAATCTGCCTGAATGGCCCAAAACACAGTGCTCTTACACTTGTAAGAGTGGTGAGTAACAAGTTGAGGAAGAAAGACTAAAAATATTAGAGTGGCAGAGGGGTGAATGGGTAGCAGGTAAGAACTTAACTGTGATGCACAGAGCCCATAGCAAGTGGATGACGCAATGCTTGCATGCAGATAGAAGAGCTGGTGGAGTGTGTGGGTGTAAGAAAACAATGACAGAGTAGAAACAAGGAAAGAAATTGGCCTATAGCAGGGATACATGTACCACACCTGAACCAGATATAAACAGGTCAAGTTGAAAAAGCTGTAGTCAGAGCCTCAGTGTTAACTACTCCTTAGCAAAATTTCACTGCATCTCTAACTGTGGAGGTACGCATGAAAACTGTTCATAACTAATAGCACAGACAATAGTTGTATGTTGTTTGTGTATATAAATCTGCAACAAAAGCACTACTTGTGTTGGCACCACACTTCAGAATAGGGGAGGCAGAACTGATCACCGTCATATTCAACACATATGCAAGCATTATGTTATCACTGAAGGGAAATACACTTCTATTGCTTGTGTTTTGTCTTCTACTTTGTTGCTAATTCTAAGGCTTGTGTTTGGGTTAACAGTTTATTGCTTCTGTTTGACCCAGTACATACTGGCCTTGAGGCTTGTTTATAATTTGGTAGCTAAACAGTGTCTGTTCTGCAAGAAGCGCTGCTCTGCTGGATGCACAAGACCGTCTAGATGACTGATTCCCTCGCTCAGCAGTGCAGTCCCTCTGTGACGTTTCAATAGTGATCCTCACCGATTTATTCTGCTTCCCAATGAGGTCCATGCTGACTCAGAAGTCATGGATCAAACACAGAACACAGACCCAAAGCAAATTGTTTGAAGGGATACCTACAGCCATTAGCACAGCAGACAGCCTGGCTCCAAGTACATGCTATGTCATCTATAGAAAATATGCTTGGGATACACTGGCAAGACAAGAATGATCTCTGAACTAAATTGGCAGATAAATGAAGAAACAGTCTTTTAAGGTAGGTAGGTCAATGACTTCAGTTAGGTTTTCCAGAGATGAGTTTATGTCTCTACTTTATCATAAAAAAGCACAATAAAATGCTCTTTCCTATACCAGTATTTGGGAAGACTGAACTCACCTCTGCAACTGAGTGGTACGTTTTCTATGCCTGGAAGACGATCTAAGTATTTCTCTCCCTCACCATCTGACTGGCTGGCCCTCTGACTGGCTAGCTACCTGGAAACTGCTTCTGGGAACCTCTCACTTTCATGTCAGAATGTCTCTGGGATCATTTTCACCACATCAGAAGGTCATTTAAATCACTTTCACAGTTAACATAAAAATACAGTTACAGGTAAAATACCGATAATAACCCTTTGTTCTGTCCTGGGGGCCCAACATTTCAGTAAAGCCCTGCTTAAACTAGGCTGCATGCCAGACTGAAACCCAGAATTGTAGGGCAGATGTATATATTTTTCTACAGAATTGAAAAAAGAAAAAAAAAAAAGGTTTTGAGTCCTTTGATACAAATCTACAATACTTGTACATAGACCTTAAGGTCAACACTTCAAAAAAAAGCCTCTGCAGTCTAGAGGTAAATCCCAAACTCAGTTAACTGGCTTTCAGAGATAACTAGTCCCCACTGAATCCAGTCAGGATGTTGATGGGAAAACTCACCCAATTAAGAGCTTGAATACAAAGCTAGAATTCCAGCTTTAGGCACCTATTAATACTTTTTTTAAACCTTAGCCTAAAATATGGTGCATGTAGTTCTGCTCTTGTGGGGTCGCGTATTCATGACATTTTCTCCAGTCTTCTGAAGCTGTTTTTCACTGCCTCTTTTCCCATACAAAACAGATGTTTGGATAAGCAAATGTGGGATTAATACATTTGTATTTTTAATTCTAGTAATCAGTTAAAACTTTTCCCAAGTGAATTGTTTTCAATAAGTTGTAGTAAGGCACTGCTTATCCACTGACTTACCTACTTCCAGTATTTTGTAACAGTGGCTTCAGCTTCTTACAGTACAAGCTGCCGTGGGATATTCATTCAATGCATTTGAATGCAGAACTCTCACTCCTTTCCTGTCTGGAATGGGGATTGGTGCCCTTCCCTACCAGAGGTATCTGAAGGGAAAGTCTTCTCTCAGAGTTGTTTAAATATAGACAAGGTCCGCTAGTGCTCTCCGCTTCCCCCACAGATAAAAAAATAAAAAACCAAACAACAAAACCCCTGAAAAGTTTCAGAAAACTATTATGCAAGACTACAGAGAGAGCCTGGGCCATGTGTTCACCAAACTTTGTGCAGCTCTGATTTGCTCTTTCTACCACAAAGGAAAGGAAAACCTGACTTATTCTGAGAAGCCAGAAGGACATTAGAGTAGTTCAGTGTTGCTATAGAAAACTAAGAAATCATGTTTCAGACAAACAAATATTATCAAACATTTGGGACAAAATTCTGCACTGACTTCTGTGGAAAACCTTTGCACTGGCAATGTTTGAAAATCAATTAATTTTGATTTCTCTTACAGATAAGCTGTTCTGGGAATATGTACCAACTCTCAAAATAAACAGAGTAGTCCGGTATGTTTTAAATCCCACTCCCAGTCACTGTGTACATCCTGTGTATCTATTCTAACTGCTGTCCAGAAAGTACCCGCCCAAATCCTCCCATTGAAACTATGCAGCAATATCAAAATGCAAAATTTGTCTCCCCACAGGCAAACAGGAGGCAGCAGAGATCATCTCCTAATATGGCAATCAGCGTACATATGCAGCACCCTTCACTGGTTTTCTTGATGTCATTGAATTGAAGCTTTATTTATAAAGCAACACTTTCATTCATTTGTTGTGAAATAATGACTTACAGGAAAGAAATGCTCAAGTTTCCCTCGATCTTTTTACACAAACCCTCTCAATAAGAGACTTTTAAAGTTTTCCTTTCTTTCTAAACCTTCTATGAAGTATTAGAATGTGCTACTCAACCTGTTCTGAGCAGGGTGTCAGATCAAATGACCTTCAGAGATCCTTTTCAACCTAAACTATAATTATACTACCAGGTGATTTATTTCCACCCGGTAGGGCAGCACAATGGAATGAGGCTCCTTCTGCCCTGTTTATACAAAGCTTTCATCAACTACAGTAGTATACATGGACCCTGTGCTATTTAAAATTGACTATTGATATTGATCCTGTAGCTAGGACAGAAGGAAATAGGAAAAATAACACAGAATTGGATATTGGATATAGGACGTCAATTACCCACGAATGTCAAACTGCCTCACACAGAACCAATAAGCTTAATTTAATGCTTGTATCTCTGTACAAGAGTAATTTCTCCTCCCTTGATATGAGGGCATAGAACATAGACTATGAGAATGCTTTTTGTTCATTCATCTATTTATACTCTTCACTTTGGCCTTTTTTTTTTTTAAACACACACACAGTGCGGGGCATAGGAGATAGGGTGCAAATGGATGCGCTTGAGACTCTGGGAAAAAAGTGAGCATTTTTATATATGACTACTCTACCATTAAAGTAACAGCACTGTTCAGGAACAGATACATAACCCAAGTTGTTTGGTTAAATCATTATTTCCAGATTTTTCTTGTATTTACCGCTAGTGAAAAACAGCAGGGATTATATTCAATGTGTTAGATTAGAAAACTATTCCAGTTACAGCTTCAGTAATTACAGGAACTCCACCCCACCTCCATATTACAGAATAGGTGAAAAAATTAATTCTCAAAGGAATTAAGTTTAAAGCCACATATTATTGAATTCACCTATTTTATTCCTTTCAAGTCAGTATGAAAGCTTAGTGAGCTTATCTGATTTTAATATCTAATCATTAGATAGAGAAAAGGTGAACCAGGCTTTCAGATGTTAGCAGTAGGGAAGAGAGGAAAAAAAGGAATACCTGTCTAACCTATGCATACATATGCTATTAATATCAAGGGCACTAAGAGTTAAAAGGTAGTTCATAACCATAAATACAGGACAAAAATAGCCATTTTGAAAATTCAGATATATTTGGATGGTCATTTAGAATGTTATTCAACATCCAGGAGAAATATGCACCAGTTAAAGAACTTGTACAGGTCAGTCTTCTGATTTTAAGGGTTAGGAACACTCATCGGAAATGCCAGCAACCAATACAGGTCTACGAGATTAAATCATATGCAGAGCTTCCTGCATTTCCAGGTTACTACTGTCTGGTTTTACCTCCCCTGTACATTTTTCATCATCCTTATTCATGGCTATTAGTCTATCTGAATGTGGGTGGTGGTGATACTGTGGGAATCAAATTACATCTCTGCTGAAAAAAGAAAATGGCGTGAGGGCACCAAAAGAGCAGAAATCTCCACTGACTGATTACAACTGGGCATATACCTATATTAGTACTCATCACTGTATCAGGTAAAACAACTCTCCTGGCAAGAAATACCCACAGATTGTATCATAACCCAAATCTTCAAAAATATTTAGATGATGGAACCTAAGATACTTTCAAAATCTAGGGCCTGTAGACAAGGACGAAAACAATGGCCTTTGACAGCAATGCAGCTGCATTCTCTGATTTAGAAATCCTTATTCTCACCTGGATTGGTATTCTGATATTAAAAAATAGGAACTTTATAAGAAAGGCCATAATAAAAGCTTCTATGTGTCAATTGCTACAGAACGTAGTATTTGAGCAACTACCCATGCAAACTTTCTTTTATGATAAACAGTCCGACCTGTCTGCACAACTTCACAGACATTGTCAGTCTTTGCACTGACTGTTTAGGATTAAAAGAAGTTGTCAGTCTTCCACATTTCGTGCACAAAACAAAATTTCTTCCATTTCTTTCTTGGCCTCCTAGCATTAATTCATTCAGATACTTCTACTCATGAGCAGGAAGAATCTGAATAGGGATCATTTATCTTGATATGTAAGTATCTGCTAAAATCTACATGGAGACAATCAGTCAGTTTAAGATAAAATTTAAACTGTCTGTACACATCGCCATTCCATGACTCTATCCTTCAAAATATTTTCCTAGACCAACCTGTAAAGAAATCCTGAATGCTGAAAATTTGCAATAGCAATTGTATGCAAGTATTCTATATGATAAACTTTATGTATTTAACAACAGTAATGAATGTTGACAAACTTTAACTACAAGCTTCTACTGTTTTTAAATTCAATGGAAGTTTTCTAGATAAAGACAACATTCAGACCAAGAAACTCTCATTGACTCCAATGAGGTGAGTTCAAATTTTAAGCTTTTTCAGGGGTGTTTGCTTACATTTCAGAGTAAGTCCCAAACCAATGTCTTATAAATTCAGATTGATTACTACCCAGCTGTTAAAGCTGTTCTAAAAGTGAAGGTTTTATGACACTGCAGAACTTATGACATCTTCTGTTTTTTATTGTCTCTGCTGACTATTTAGTTCTTCTTTCTACATTTTATGGAAACTATTTCCCTATGTCAGTGTAGGTGAAAAGTAAAATAGACGTGGAAACAGGTTCAAATGTTTCCCCACACTACTTGAGAACAGTGACTTTAAAAAATAATGTCTTTTTTAGGGTATAAGAATAAAACACATAAGCATACATAATCTGTAACATATATTAGAAATACATATTGCATATCTATATCTATATCCTATATTCACGCATCTTCTAAGAAAAGAAAAAATTAATTTAAAAACAGTTCAGCTGAAAACATTTCATGGAATTGCTTTGAAACATGCAAAATCAAGGTGGCAGTGGGTAAGAACAATCCCTCACTATTTTCCCTTTTCACACTCCAAAGATACCAGAGATTTCATTTCCTTCTCTCTCTTCAGGATCTTCTAACTGACAAGCAAAAGCACTGGCCACCTCTGCAGAAGACAATCAGTCTTTTTAACATAATGGTGTTTAATTGGAGCAAGAGACCTGTGATTGTGTTTGCATGTACGTCACATACTCTAACATTCAGTAAGTCCCGAAAAGCATTTTCTGAAGTGAGTGGTGGTAGTGAGTTCCTTAAATTGTGAACATCAACTGTGACAAACAATGCACCCAGTTTCAGAAGTATTCATAATCTCCAACCGTACCAAAAGGCCCAAAGGTAGCAGAGTGAATAGAAGTGACACACTTTAAATGAGTTTTTTGGGCTATCTTATATTTATGCTTAATTACTTTGTAAAGGAAGTTCTTGGGGAACCTCATATTTCACTCAGGCAAATTGAGATCAAAACATAACATACTTTTAAAGAGATGGGTACACGGAAATACAATGTTCCTTTCTGTTTGACAGTAACATATGAAGTAGAGGCGCTTTTAAGTTCTAAGCCAAATGAAAAGTTACCAGCATCACAGGCTCTTTAAACCTGTTGTTTGTGTTAGTATTAGGCCATAGTGAAACTTTCCATTAACCTGTGCTCCTTAGATTCTAATCCTGCTGCTGAATCAGTTGTAGATCTAATGTTACAAGAAACAATGATTTCATGCTAGGTCTTTACAGGAACAAACAAGCAGTACATGCTCAAGGCCAAATTAAATATTTATTAATGAATTATAACAAAGTAATTAGTGTCAAATTAGAATATACTGGAGATTTGATTAATAGTTAATTGTCTTTACTCACCTGGGAGTCTGCTGTTTCTATATTCTCTGTCAAGATAAAAATAAAAGAGGAAAAAAATTGTACATTGCATTGGAATGATACATAATTTTTGAAGGTTTCCATCAATTAAAGAAGACAGCAGGACTAAGAATGTATACTTACATATAAATAAAAAATATATGCATTCTACTAGCGATCCTGAAAGTTGCATCCTAATTTAAAGACTCAGTCCTTCTAAATCATAATGTACATGATTGGTTCTTTAGTAAATATGACAGCAGGATCACACCCAGGATTTGTCTCACCTAGCTTGTAGATTGCTAAAGCTAAATATCTACGCTAGTTTAATGGGAATAGGAGCTTAAATAACTAGTTTAGACTAGGTTTCTGAACTGACATGAGGTTAAATAAAAACCTAAAACCCCAAAGCCATTCATGTTGACAGCTTAAGGGGAAAGATACTATGAATTTAGAAGGTAGGGGTAAGATAACATGAATTTAGAAAATGACAAATCATCACACAAACTCAATAAACATGAGCCATGAATTGTACAACTCAGCAAGGATAGCAATGAAAATATGAGTCTGGCTTTAACAAATATCTGTAATCAAAAGGTGTCATCCTCTCAGAATGCCCTAGACTTGAATTGAACTCTTAATTATAGAAAACTAGGATTTCATACGTAGTCTGATAAAATCAGATTTTAACTCCTGCTCGCTCCCCTTTGAATTCATCTAGTGAAAATCAAGAGAAAGAAAAGAGTTAACTAGTGCTAATGAGCTATAGATAACTAGTAAGAAGAAAACGAGCAAAGCAGGCTAATCACTGTCACTCATTCTATTTTTTTTCAGGCAAAATGATGGATCATTTCTGCCCTCATGTGGTACCAAAAGGCATTATAGATTCAAAACATCTGCATGGAAGTCAATGGACGTGCTTGTCCTGCTCTCGAATCAGAATAATAAAAAAATACAACATACAAGTAATGCCTATGTTCCCACATCATTTTCTATTATGAAAAACCAGTCCAACAGAAGAGTGGACTGAACAGGGAGTGGCAAGATACCGTATACGATTTGGAAATTACTACTTTCAGAAAATTCACAAAAGACTAAAGATTTAAATGCAGGATGCTATGGGTAACCCATTTTTAGTTCTTTCCTTTGGCCTCTCTCAGTCTCAGGGGAAGGTCCATGAAAATATATACAAAAACACAGATGAAGATGCGCGATATGTTTTTGTAGTACACATCTTGAGATCAGTTTTCTCATGTCTTACTGTTTGGAGACTTTTTAATAAGCTTTTGGCAATTCTCATTAAAGATAAGACCTTTGTCTCTTGAGATTTCTATGTCTTCTTTTGTACTAGAGTACCTTTTAATATTGCTGGATTTACCAAAAATATATGCAAAAGGTAAGTTGTCAAAACTGACATTGTAGGTCAATAAATATTTTCATTGCAGGTTTGTGGATAGACAAAGGAATTTTAGTATTCATTGCTGGAAAATCATTTGGGCGGTCACCTTTTAGACCATTACTGAACAGTGTAGGAACAAGAGCAAAACAATGAACATTTTTTTTTAGTCAGCTGATATAAGTGTAACTCTTCATTCACATCTGTAACTATTCACATCATATGCTTGCTTCCTCAAAAAAAGGTGTAAGACAAAATGACACTTTGTGTTTACAAATTCTCTGAAATAACGGTTCAGATAAAATACTAATTTTGTCTGTAACTTCTGTTTCCGCATAAATAAGGTACCTGCTTTGTTCTCTATGCAAATTCACAATAAATTCACTACCAACACGATCCTAAAGAAAACAAAAATATTGAGCTCTATATTTCACCTTCCTAGTATGCAGAAAAGTAGACTTTATGAAATATCAGCAATCGGTTTAAAAAGTATGAGATATATACTTCATCTGCATTTATTATGCCAACATATTGTGTAAAAGATTAAGGTTTTGTTGGACATTTACAAATAAGTGTAACACATGCACGCATTCTGCATGTCAGAAAAAGAAGCAAAAATATCATCTCCAGAACCAAACTCTATTGCATGAAAGCACTCAGACACAAGATTTCAGTCTTGTGTAATGAAATCTTTTCACCTAGTGGAGACTTCCTTTGCTGAAGACACCTACCCAATTTACCTAGTCGTTGTAGGCTCCCTATCCAGGCAGTGGAGGAAGGCGACTTCAAGGGATGATTCAATTCATTAACACCATAAGGTATTAATATTGACTATGGTAGCTGTTGTTTTCACACGTTTTCATTTTACCAACTTCATATTTGAACATATTGAAGTAGGTTTTTTCTATCGATCTAATTTTGTTAAAAGGAGACAGTCCAGAGATTACTGAGGGTTAAGATGCTGAAATCCAGTGTGTGGTCTACAGAAAGCACAGATCTCAATCCAAATTGGATTAGCTCCAAATTAGGCACAATGGACACCTAAACCTCAGGAACATGAATCTACCAGCCCTATCCATGCCAAGAAAGGAAGGACTACGATCTATTCATTCACTTAGTTACTAAATTTGACAAAGAATTTTAATTAGAGAGCATTTATAAAAAAAAAAATGCTAAAGGAATGTTCAGTTCCCTCTCTTCTTTTTTTTGAGTTGTTTTGTTTTGTTTTGCTTTTGAGGCAATTGAAATGCCTCAGAATGTAGGAGCATACACGTATGAGGAATGAGCTCTCAGAAACATATTTTTACAGGTGAGAGGTATTAAATGCTTCTTCAGATTCAGAACATATCTTTGGAGAAACTCCTATTTGATCTCATTCAAGTGTACAGGTACTGAAAACTAGGACATTTATTCAAGTGCTTAATTCCAAATAAACATTCTTAGAGACCTTTGACAAATACAAATGCTCAAAATATTTGAGTTTGGTCCCTTCATGGACAATAGAACTGGGATGGAGGGAGACAAGATAAATGTCATTCACAGCATATTGTGTAGCAGAAATTCTGCTGTACCAGTGACTAGCTTAAAAAAAAAAAAAAAAGTTTTAAATGAGGTCAGTGAGGTTTGAATGCAAATTTATGCTTTATATTTTATAATCGTATTATATTTCCGGGAACAAGAAGACGACAAAGCAACCAACTTCTGTCTCAGCTTCTCTCTGATCCAAATTAAATTTCCAAATAAGTATCAGAAGCAAAGAGGACAGTTTTATAAATGCGTGAACTTTTACGAAATTATCCCACTATTGCCATCTTGTGGATGACCCGCAGCATGATACTGTTTATTTCGCATGTCTCTTTCCTCCTGCCTTGTGGAGAAATGTTTTCTGATACTCCAGATTGCCATGGCAATCCATTACCTGAAAGTTATAACAGAAAGTTCCTTTAAGTCAAAAGAATTGACTTTATTAATTTAAATAAACCAATTAAAGAAAAATAAACTTGTTTCAATAAATGATGAGATACTTTTTCCAAGATATTGAACACTACTAGGATGCGAACTGAATTGTAAAAAATAGCAACTGTGCCATAAAAGTGGCTTTAATTACATTTGTATAGTTCCCTTTTTATTAGAGGATTGAATTTTTCTGAAGAACAATGATCTATTGTTTAAGGCATAAGGCTTATGTAAATCACATAACTATTCAATGTCACAAAGCCTTGAAGATAATAGTTTTAAATATAAATGTATAACAGATTGTATAAAACTCAGATACCATAGTATCTGATGGTAGGAGCCACATAATATGGAAAAAAGCTTTCCAGCAATATCGTGTACTTATTATTTTCGTTCTCACATATAATCTTATAAAAACGAAATAGAGCTAGACGTTCCTCCCCCTCCCCCCCCCCCCGCCTCGAAAATAAAAGTCTCAAAGGCAAGGGAATACGTGTCATAAGTATGGAATTCCCAAGTTTAAAAAGATTTGTATGCCTACGATGTCAAAGACTTTGCTTTCAGGTTTCATTTCACAAGTCTAGAACTAGAAAAAAAGAATTTAACTAATGGCAAATCCGTCTTCAGAACCCAGCATTTCACTCTCCCACTGTGACAAGAACTGCAATAGAAGTACCACAGATACCGTTGCACAGTCTTTTACAAGCAGATACCAATGCATTCTGCCTGCTTTATTCCAACTGCTTTGCAAGTTGCTTCCAACCCACAGTGGAAGCTGTGATTACTTTGGCACTGTGTTCCGTCAGTTAAGTATGCTTAAACATGCTGTTATGCTGTTGCAGCTACACTTTTTTCAGCTAAGAATGACTCTACCTCTACCAGTGAAAAGCTCACATCAACATCCCGATGACCCACCTCACACATATGGCATCTACGTAGAGTGTATTAAAAATATTTTTTTTCTTTATGGAAAGAATTATGCTACTAACATCATCTAAAATCTGCAAGCTTTGATCCCCGATGATGAATCAAGCCTTCTTGGCCAATTTCTGTTAGGTTTGACACATACTTAGAATATTACCTCACAGATTTTATAACTGGAAAAATATCATATTCCATTGAAAAAATATTCCTTCAGTCAGTTTTCCCTAGGTTTTGGATTTCTTATAAACAGTGTAATTGCACAAAATGATAGCTATGATAACAAGCCTTTGGCTTTCACACCACAGCAGAAATTTGACTTCAGAGGAAAACACATCGTTTGTCAAGGTGGACCCATCTGGTACAAAATAAAAGATGACATTACCACAGAGCCGCTTTTATAAATGCTTAAGCCACAACCTGGCAGAAATAAGCCAACGAAAAGATTCAATGGACAAAAAAACTGACTTCAGAAAAACCTGAAGGAAAAAAAATCAAAAAGACAATCCCTTTTAAGGAGTCAGATTATACATTTTGTTAGCCATTTTCTGATTATATCAAAAAGACTCCATCATTAAAAATAAATGACAAATGTAGTTTTGTCCATATGGTTTTCCCTACACAGTCATTTCTAAATTTTGAACTGTGAGTACATGATTAGTCTGTGCCTATCTACACAAACTCTGAGCTTGCAAAACACTATTCACAGAAAGGAGGGCTGATATAAAATCCTTTTAAGTCAACAAAAAGCGTCTGTTTACTTGGAAAGTGTACCACAACATTGCTGACAGAATTAGAGTATTTAAAATTTTGCTACGTGCTAGGAGCCTCTCAAATGTGCTTCTGCATTTGGACAGAGGGAGATACAAAGAAAGTGGGCAAGTCGTGTGGTAACTGACTGGATCACTTCCATAACAATTGTTACATAAAGGTCTCCAGTAATTATTCATGCTATACAGAATAATTCATATTTCTGTCCTAGTCTAGTTTTACACGTTGCACTCATGAATTTGAAAGATTCCTGATAGTGAAGGTACCTGAAAACATATAACAGATAATGAATCTGGATATTAAGTTTTAAAAAAAAAAGGGGGATAAAAATTTACAAAGAAAATGCAAATTGACCTGCCCTCTATTAGTAAAGAAACCATGGTCACAAACTTCTGATCTTCTAAACCTCACATAATAAAGTCCCTGGAGCTCGAGGTTTAGGAATGCACTTGTAAACCACACTGTAAACTGCCAGATTCAATGGTCAATTAATGTGGCCATCTACAGGGTCATCACATTTTGTCACCCGACACTATATAACATTATCCTTTGGGGTTTGGAGCTCTCGCCAGCCCACTGACATTGTAATTAATATTCACAAAGCTTCACTTGCCCTTCAGACCTGCTGCTACGTTTCACTGACTCAGGGTGCAAGCAACAGGCCTAGACACAAGATAGTAAATGTAAACTAGTTCTGTGATAGAAGATTTTTTTTTTTAACTGATACTGTTGGTTAAAATAAGTATTTAAATTTTGTCTAAAAATACTAATTTAATTCGCCTTTGCACAAAGATATATAGAGACTTCTGAGATAATATAGGCAAGCTGTCTGATGCTTAAAACTGATACGAAAGTTCAAGTTCATAATATTTTGCATGATGTATTTTATTTCATGTCAAAAATTATTTTATCTTCTGAAAAGAAATTATTAAAGGGGGAGCTGGTAGCAACTTTTAAAGTTGTTTTACACTTCCCTCTATAAAAAGTTACCACAATTCATTAGGATTATAGCTTACTAGGTGAAAGTAACAAAGATCTCTCTTCAAAGTGGATCTTTGAAATATGGCAAGCAACAGCATTTTGTTTTAGAAAGGTGCTTTTCTGTTGTCGTTTGTAATTACACTCTGGTTAAACTGAGTTCTATGCTATTTGTCTCTTTCTTTCTTTCTTTGGGGTAATGACTTTTCTGTTTGGTGTCACATAATACAGTTAAACCTGTGTAGCAAAAAGGGCAGAGGTGATTGACAGAGGACAAACCTGCTCTACTTACTAGAACTTGCTAATTCCAATGGGAGTCAACAGAAAAAAATCTTAGGAAAACATATGTACAATTCATATTGCCAAGTCAAACACTCCATAATTAAGAAGTAACAAATATAAATGCATTTTTGTTATCTTTAATGTATTTCCTTGCCTGCATGCTTTATCGCATTAATCACTTGATTGAATCCTATTCTCCATCCCCTACACCCACTCCCCAGTATCTCTACCACACTATTTTTATGTTTCTTTAGGGGTTCAGTTCCCATCAAATAATAGCAACACGCATTTAAGATGAACACTGATGATTTCAGCTGCAGGACTCTTTTGGCACAAATGAACTACAGAACTGACTTTCAGAACTCCGAACAAGATGCCTGAAGTAATTTTAAATAACTCCCGCTTACATCATTTAAAAGATCTGAGGAGCTGTTTATTTTCTGAGGGGATTTTTAAGTTCTGATGTTTCAAGAATTCAGAATACAAATAGTTTTCATGGAAATACCAAATTTCATTAGAGATTATTAGAACAACTGAAAGGTCTTACTATACAGAAGTAATTGATCTGTTCTATTCAAATGAAGAACACTTGTGTACACTTTAATAAAAAGCATCTCTCATAAAGATTATGTCCTACATATTGTGGGAATTATGTCACCATAGACAACCTAGATTAATTGTAATAAACAGAAATTGTCACTAAAGCTCTCAGCTTATGCCATCTAATATTGTGTGAATAAATTTCATTTTCTAATATTATGAAACAGCCAAGAGTATAATAAATCATCTACCTAAGTCCTTTGAGAATTTTTGCATAATTTACCAAAACAAATTGATTTTAGCAGAAAAGCTACTAATTTACATGGGGAGGAATGGTTTTCCTAGTGTGATGAATTTAATTTCAATTTCCCTGTTTGCATGAATTCACTCCAGCAATTCATCACTGCTAGAATTAAACTACAACCATGTTTTAGTTGAGCAGGCACATAACTTACACCTGAATGACAATAAACTGCCTTTAAAAGGTAAGATGTGAAATTTGCAGAGGATATCTAGTGCAAATCATTGGAAAGGCCACACTACCTATCAAAAATATAAACAGTAAGATGCTGCAGAATGATATTAAACATTTAGAGAATTTTATTCATAGATTGGTTGTCAACTTTACATTTCTGAAGTCTAACCTTTCTAATAATTAATAAGTTTTTGTTTTATAATAGGATACTTTCTCATGAAAGAACAGGGGTGTAAAAGAGAATTCGTAAAATGTGTAGGTTTAAATTGGAACAGAATGAACTCCCTCTTCAGATTTTTAAAATGAGTCATACATCCAAATGCTTAGAACATACATGATATGGGAATAAATTATCTTTTGCAGTCAGTTCAAGCAAGTTCAACTTGGACTGAAACGTAAAATAATATTACTGGCAACCCAAACATAAAAGGAATGGATTTGTAGGTGTATGTCCATAGTCCAAAATAAAATTATCCAGTGGCTACTGGGAATCCAAACTGAGTGAATTTAAAGATCTGGAAATCAGTGCAAGAATGTATTTTCTCTAACTGTTCTCTTTAGTGACTACCGCTATCAAGGAGGTAGCTCATCCCCTGAGGTTACTTTAGAGTTAGGCTTCAGTCAGCATTGTTCAAAGATGCTATCCTTCCAACAGGACAGAATATAAGAAAAACTATTCAGAATTGGGTTTTGGTTGGTTCATTCCATTTTTCAGTCATGTATTAGATCTGTGTTCTCCACCTCAAACCACAGCTGACACATTATAATAATTTTTAAATGTGATTTTCTAAGATATTGAGGTTTACATGATGTGTGAATATGCCTTTCTCCAAACACAGCAGTTTTTGAAGCTTTTACTCAATTTTGGAAAAATCTGACAAGAGAAACAGATGACTCAAAGACTTTTGGTGCTAAAACTTTTGTGAAAATAGGAAAGAAGAAGGAGTACTATCAGTGCTCTTACTGACAAAAAAAGTCAAAACAAGTATATGACAGAAAATATGGTTAGGTGCCAAAATGTTCGGTCAAGAAAGCCTTAAAAGACTCACGTGCCTTCTCAGATATCAAAATCAAATGAAAACTTTCCAAATATGTAGGAATCCCATTCTTTCCTACCTCTTGGTCAGCTGATAGTATCAGATCCATTGCTCTCTTACACACACATCTGTAGGAAACTAAACAGTAAAGGAAGTTGCCTTGTTTGCCTGCTAAGCTGAAGACGGTTGGTTACATTTTAAGCCATATTAGTTCATGGGACTTCTGCCCATGGGTATTCCAGGAAAGGAATTCTGCAAAAGAGGACGATAGATCCAGAAATTTACAGGAACGGAAGCAACATTACTCAAGGGTCAACCATACAGACTGGCTACTTTGCAGGTTTTCTCCTCCCTTCATCCTAAGTTGTCCATTAGGATAAGAAGTAGAATACTTCATTGTCATGATCAAGAACTGATTTATCAGAAGGCCACTCACCCCGCTATTTATAAATTTATACCCATGTTAAATTACAATAATGAAAAAATTGTTAGTTAGATAATGACAAGATTTATAATGCAAGTACTTCTCCACCATATACAATATATTTGAAAGGAGAGTCGTCATTCACTCTGTTTAGCACACACAATATGGAAATGAATTTCACAGAAAGTAACTTGCTTCTCAGAGGGAAAAGGACACTGAAGATATTTATAGATTATTTCATTAATTCCTTTCAGTAGCATTGAATTAGGATGATGCTGTAGCAGTCTGTATTTACTTAATACTGGACCTGTAAAGAATCCATCATTTGCATATTTTTCTCAAAAGCACCAGATGCACATTCTTAAATAAAGTTATAAATGGCACTGAGAAGACTTCATTCTTTTAATGAAAAAAGAAACCTATTATATGGTACAGACCATGCCTGTACTTCACTTTCCAGGCTTTTATATGCTTGATATGCTCTAAATTCTATAAATGTTCTCCATTAGAACAAGAAGAAGGGAAGTTGAAACCTCACTTGAAAACGCACTTGTTTGCTTGTAGAGTCTATGTACATTCAACAACATTTGATTTACATGTTATGTATAATCGTTCTAAATAAAAGTATTCTAAGTAAAAGTAAATACTAAGGACAGCAGAGTCATTTTTACCTCCAACCACAGGTTCATATCTGTGCACTGCATGGATTGTTTGAAATCTACTACTTTGTAGGAAATTTTCCTTTTTATAGGTTGTAATAGTGCCAACAGCAAACTTGAGTGGTTCCCTTGATTTTTTTGAACTAGTTCAGAGGAAGTTTTCTGGACATGTAACTAGATGGCAAGCTTTTCTGGGGTCAGATTTTTGTTCTTTGCTTATGGCAAGTAGTATAATAGAGTCCTGGAAAACCTAGATGCTTCTATAATACAACAAAAATAATTCTTAATTAGAGACAGGTTGTTAAGTCTCCTAGGAATATGTGCCATACTTCCCAAATAAATCATTCTGACTCCTTTCCTTCTTTCTATTTTATTTCTCTTGGTATTCCTAATAACCTGTTATGGATCTTTTACTATCTTATTGCATCACTATCAGCTTTTTTGCCTTTTTGTTTTAATTCTGACTCTTAAGATCACATCTTGCTTCCTATACAGAAGCTTCCAAAGTACATGATGTTTCTGTTGCACTTTCATGCCTACTTGGAATATCATAAGCCCTAGTATACTAGAAGGCATGAATGTCCTGAACAAAGTGTAATGCTTTCACTGTACTTTAGACTATTTCCTGCATTTTCTTCCAAAACTAAATACTTCAAAAATGAGAGGCAGAGGGAAGAGAAAGGAGAAAAGATGGAGAAATAATTTTGTTAAGGAAGCTCAACACAACCTCAAGAGCCTTCTAGAATGCAATCCTTTTAAAAACAGCCTTTTATGTCATTGATTATGCAGGCTGCATTTTCCTTTTACTACTTTCCTCCCACAGAGTGATTAGGAACTATATGGTCTGTGGCATGGAACCATCCGGGAAGCATGACAACCAAAAGCAGAACTTCTTTATCAAGAAATCGAGCTTTCCTTTAATTAGAAAAACAATTCTCTAAGCATTAGAATCTAATACCTCAAGTCTTAGCAAGCAGAGGCAAAACTCAGTACAACAAAGCCAAATGGCAACAAAACTATACACTTTCTGTACATTGTCTCACTTTGACAACTCCATAAACTTGTAACAAAGTTAGAGCAATACAACAATGGAGGTTTTGGTGGTTTGGGTTTGGGTTTTTTTTTCATTTTTAGTTCACTGCAGAAAAAGGTGGCACCTGTGAGAATATTTCATTTCCTCCTCTCTGCGTAGTAGTTTACACCCCTTCACGATATATTAAGCACACATCACCAATAAAGACTGCTTGCAGTCTCAACAGCAACACACACATAATGCTACTTGAAATCTGTTTGTTTTAAGGGAAAATGCTTAAGGCTGAAGTACAATTTTCTAAATCATGAACTGTTAACTTTAACAGCCATGTTCTTTGCTACATCTTGAATGCATGCTAAATGGATGCATTATTGCTACAGCTTTCATCACCAGCTCCTGCTGTAATCCTTCTGTTTAATGATCCTGATTTAAAAATCGTTACAGTTAACAACTACTGATATTTTACTTTCAGCATTTTGGCATTCAGAACTGCTTAAATGAAACAGTTCAATCTTCTAAGTGACAATAATAGTTCTCATTATACCAACCTGCAGGACTTCCATTCTGCTACATTTTGATATATTATAGCCTACTCTGCTATAATCATTAGCATAGTATTAAAAATACACTTAATCTTTGTCAGAAAGCTCATCAAATATTGAATTTTTTGTTTGCAAATGTAACTGTTTCTTCCTAGGATTCACTTTTCCTCTTCCCATCTTGGACATGGGCCACAGTCTAGCTTACAGTCTAAAGGTCTGACTTGATCATTCTGTTATTGCAAGTATATACAGCAGCGTATTAAAACTGCCAATTGCTAGACTAATTCATGAATACTACAGTCCCCACTGTCTTTTTGGAAGGTCTGGGCAGCTTTTCAAACCAGTTCTTTAAAGAATGCTGATAGCACTGTAACATTTAAAAGTCTCAACCTAAGTGATTTCTAACTTTCTAAGAAGTGATTAATTTTACTTCTGTTTACTGCATATTGGTACAAAAGGTGATGTCCCTAACATTACTTATAGATTAATACCTCTCAAGGGGCTGGAGGGGGGAGTAGGTATTTCTGCTTAGATTTTCATTACAGTAACAGAGACTACTTTCTTGAAGAGAACTGTCAAAATAGTAATAATACGGGGAAATATTCATATGTTCATTCCTATGTACTTATATAAGACAGTTTAATATTGCTAAAGAGGCAGAATATTTCCATGAGACACCTCTTTTGCATATCTGCACTAGGTGAGAAAAATCAGAATCATGCACATTAAAATAGCAATCATCCTAAGAGTTGTGAGAAGAAGTCACTTCTTTTCCCCCTTACAGGTAAATATTGTATATATTTGTATATAACAAAAGTCTGGAAGCTGCTCTTCAATTGCTCTCTTATGCCTTAAGACCTTAAGATCATAACTCTTGCTTTCCACAATCTGCTTTACCTTTTGCAAGGATGTGAATACCAGTGATTCTATGCTCATTTCTAGCCGCTGAAGCTTTAGAGTGCTTTCTGACTGATGGTTCAAATGATCTAGAAGTCAGCTCGCATCCTCCTGTGGTCATGAACCTTGTTGTCATATGCAATCATTGGGCTTTTGCACTGTTTCAATCCTAATATCAATGATTAGAACGGGGTTTTAAAGGTCTGTAGCACTGCTCAAGAGCCCCTTATGAGAAAATCCTAAAAGCAATTTTTGACACAAGCAGGCTGGTATCAGATACACGTGTAAAAGCTACACCACTGACTGTGCCATGGTCTTTCTCCACTGGTGGCATCTACAGTGGCTGATGACCTTACAAGACCCATCGTAAGAGAATGAAAAGTTTGATTAGCATCTGATGTAGCAAAATACCGGAAATCACAAGCTTCATCTCAGCTGTCAGCAACTGTTTACAGAAGCTAGCATTACACATATGAGAAACCATAGAGTGGTTCAGCACACTTCACGAAGCATAGATGGCTTGTAAATATCGGTCAGTTTGTGCAAACCCGGTCATTCCTCTCTGGAGTAATTCATACCGTGGTGAAGCACTGAAGGATCAGCCAAATACAGGACATGTGACTGAGCAAAGAAAGGTAAGAGACATCTTTTCTTTTCACCACGTCTGTGAGGCATAGTGCCAACTTGACCAAAAGTTAACACAGAGCTGAGCATAATAGAAAACAGATTTTCACTGAGGGATCTCATAAGCGTAGCAACAAGTTTAGTATTTGTACTTTAGTATAGAGCAGGAAGCATAAAAGAAGCTGCTAAAGCTTTGCAATTTCAAACTTCTGTCTTGAGAATCAGATAGGATCCAGAGAGCAAAAGCAGGAAACAGGATTTGGGCTGTCTTGGCTTAAAAGATCAACAAGGTAATGGGAGGAAAATCAAGGTTAAACCTTTAACTGAAAAATAAAATCTTGTAAACATAATCCTTTAACAAAGTCAGGAGAGTTGTGAAAGGGAACTGGCTATGTTGCAGCAATTGCAAGAACACAGATTCCCAGCTATTGAATTTTGGACTGTGTGTTTGTTTCTATTTATTTGTGAATTTCTGAAGCTTAGTTCACTGAGCACTTCAATAGCCCATTTCTGGGGCTAAATTAAAAACGTAACATTCAAAAGAGCAATGCCACAGAAAGGGGTGATATCAAACAGCCTTCAGTAATACAAGGGAAATACGCAACACAATGCTGTCTGTTAAATAAACCTATCACAGAACTGAGATAACTATCTTGACAAAGAAGCTCACAGTTTTAAAAGCTCATCAAACTCAAAAGCCAAATGAAACTTCTATTAATATTATTAGAGAAAAAAAAAATTAAAATAGCAAGGAGTTGGGGAAAGTGGTGTTCTTGAAACCTGCCACAGGATCTACACTTTTCTGCTTTTATGATTCTATAGTGAAAAGAGGTGGAGAGAAAAAAAAGCCAATACAATTTGCTACACAGCCACTAGGAAAGGAGGAGATCACATTCTGTTTTCTATGTAACTGCATCATCTCTTTGTCCACCCAGTAGTTCAGTTGAATTTGTGAAACGGGCAACTGTCTCACAGAAAATAAATTACCAGGAATGTTATGAAAACTGGGAGCTACACAGCTCCAAACAGATACAGCTCCATTTATTCTGTTCTGCCTCTTGCTGGATAATAGCTACGGAACACAAATGAACTGAGAGTACTAAGAAACAGGGGTTGTGTGTGATATAGAGGAAGATTATCATGCAGAGGATGAAAAGTAAAAGGGGGATGGAAGATGCAGGAAGAAAGAATTAGCATCTTTGACTTTTTCTTTTAATTGGAAACTATTCAAATCAAATCTCGGTAAGGCAATTTTCCAAGCACATGAACAGGACAAGCAATACCAGAACAGAGGTTCAGAATGTCTTTAATGCAAAAAGTTTCTTTTTATAGTGAAGTCTGCAGTGACCATGCAAAACTCTTCTGAGTATTTTCAGACTCTGGAAATTCCGTGTTCGTCTGAGGTTAGGCCACTCTACTTTCAAACCTGCTGGATAGACACCATGCTAGGAAGGTAAGGAGGCAACAGTGGGCCTCCAACAAAATTTAGATGCCTAACTCTATTGTCAGTTTAAAGCATGGGCCTTATTTAGAAGGTGGCTTCAATATCCAGATTTCATACACAGAAGGTCTCATGCATGAAGCCTATTTGATGTAGATGTAGAAAGGACTCTCTGGGCATGCATTACAGATTTTCTGCACATGCAATCTACAGTCCTCTGCACTGTGGTAAACATGATGTCCCAGCCTCTTATGGTCTCTCCTAATTCTCATGTATCTCATTTATATGCTTAAAAGGATCTTGGCAAAGGACCATCAACTGTTGTGTTGCCAGTTATGCTCCATTGGCCACGAAGAGAACATACTGAAGCCCTTACAGCATAATCTTTCTAGAGAGCTCTGTACCCACTTCTTGGAACTCTATCTAGATAATACTATGTTTGGAAGCTCTGTATGAAATCCTACTACACATTAGTATTTTATGTGATATAATATAGGAATTAGAGACAAGTAACTTTTGCTGACACCTTACTCTCGGAGATAGTCCAAGGAATAAAGCTCACTCATTGTAAGGCTATCAGAAAGTGCCAACTGTTTCATAACCATCAGCTATAAGCAATTTCACTCTCATCCAAAAGATGCAACTTACACTGATAAAAAAATAATAACAGTTGTCAATTCTAATTATTCATCTCAAAGCAAATTGTAGCTTCATATTAATTTTCTTTTCATCAATGAATCAGTCCAACTAAATCCTCCTAATTATCATTTACTTCCAAAAATAGAATGTTATTTAGGCAACAGATCTTTCCATGCTAAAGTAACAGTTTCTATATACATTCATTTAAATTTTAGTATATGATCCTGTATGTATATATCTATCTCACTAGAATTTTGTTTTAGGGTGTACTATACATTTTTATGTTAAGGAAAATGATTTGCATTTTAATAAAGAAATTAACTCATTACAGAGACTGTATCATTGGAGGTTGACTGCAAGGTTAAAACTCCTGCTGAAAGCCTGAAGGAAGACCAAATGGCTTTCAAAGGATTCTCCCTTAGATTACTTATACTACATGTCATGTGCCTATAATCTGCCAAATAACACTGTAAAAATCTCAGCTAATTTGGTGGCTGAAATCCAGCTTCTTATGGATAAATCATCAAACCAAATTATAAGTGTGTCCCTCATTTATAGTCAGACGAAAGCCAATATTTGAATGTCACAGGATTTTAAACTGACCTCGTAAACTGAAGCGGTACTGAAGAACACTTTCACATGAGTAAGGAAAACGTGTCCTGGTTTAGGCTGGGACGGAGCTAGTTTTGTCTTCAGCAGCTACTGTGTTTTGGATTTAGTGTGAAGAATGACAGTGTGAAGTGACAGCACACTGATGTTGTTGGTTGCTGCTAAATGATCAAGGACATTTTGCAGTTTCCCAGGTTTTGCTAATGTGCAGGTGCACAAACTTGGGAGGGGTAGAGCCAGAATAGTTGATCCAAACGGGCCAAAGAGAGTATTCCATACCATAGACGTCATGCCCAGTATAAGTGAGGGTCGGCTGGTGGGCCACTTCCCTTAAGCTTCCCTTCTGGTTGCTTTTTGTTCCCTGTTTTTTTCCCTTTTTTCATTTGTTCAGGCCTTTTTGTTCATTTGTTCGGTTGTTCATTCCCTCGCCTGCTCTCTCTGGAGAGAGTTCTGGGATAGCTGGGGGGGGGAATACCCCTGCTCCCTGACTGCTGCTGCAGGCTATATCAGTCATCGGGTTGTGCATCGTTTGTTTTATATATTCTATTATCCTTATATCTATTATTATTATTATTATTATATTTTTATATTTTTCCTTTGCTGTCCTGGTGAACTGCTTTTATCTCAACCGACAAGTTTTCCTTTCTCTCCGATTCTCCTCCCCACCCCACCGGGGAAGGGGGGAGTGAGTGAGCGTCTGTGTGGTATTTGGTTACCATCTGGGGTTAAACCACGACAACATGGTACTTCCAGAATACCACATAGAAGGTAGCCACAATGAATTGGCTAAAAACAACACTAAAATAGACAGGCAGAATGAGAATTAAAGACTGAGACATTGCTTTGAGCTGGTTTTGT
Source organism: Phoenicopterus ruber ruber (assembly GCA_009819775.1). Lineage (NCBI taxonomy): Eukaryota > Metazoa > Chordata > Aves > Phoenicopteriformes > Phoenicopteridae > Phoenicopterus > Phoenicopterus ruber. The sequence continues at coordinate 15,046,271 of CM020227.1, forward strand.
TCAATCTGCCACACAAAGATGTGTCACAACACAAGAAGGATCAACCACGGAGAATAGACCCAGATTAAATTTTTATCTCATCTTCCTACTTAGATAATGTAAATAATTGGGTTTATGTGATCCTTGATCTCCAGACCCGCAATGGGTGACCTTCTCTGGCCTGGAAAAAGTTCTGACACAGTACTGGTCAGAAATGATCTGAGGAAACTCAGAAAATGAGTTCAGAGATTAGTGAGATTCTTTCATGTTAATTTCTTAAATCACTTTTTAAAATTTCTTTTGCAAGCCAAACTAGACCAACTGCACTGTGTACTAAAATGACTAACCTTGTCTGTTTCTCCTAAATAAAGAATATTATTTTGATTCACTATATAGAGAATCAAAACCACTTCCCACTTCTGAAGGCTTGATTGCTTGGAAAAGGCTTCATTCTCTATAGCTTTGAAGGTGATTTTTTCTTCTCTCCTGTAGCTAAAAAGGACTCTTCCTAGAGTGATAGCAGCTTTGCTGTTTCACTTTTCTATATCCACAAAATGCTTACTTGGCCAGCAGATACACCTTTAGCAGCAGAGGATGGAAAGCTTATCAGTAGGCTCGTGTAGTCAGCAGATCAATAACTAAGTGTATCTTTAGGGAGAGAGAGTGGAAGAGGCTGAAACAGCTACAGAGCATTGATGAAGAAATCCCACCTAGCCAAAGATTTCCTCAGATTTCAGTACTTGTTGCACTTCTTGATTCATAACTCAGCTGTTAAGGTTGTACCCTAGGGACAGGATTTGCCCTACAGAGGTTTATTAAGCAAAGGATTTTCAAAATAAAAACTGCTGAGTATTAAGTTTGAATGGATTAAGAAGAAAACCCCCACAACTCCCAAGCTTTGCATTATTTACAACATTGGCATTATCAGAGAATGAATTGCCCAAGGCAAAATAAGAGATCCTGTATAGAGGTTTTTCAGTAGGAGAAAAATGCAACATTATAGATAACAGTATGATGGGAAATATACATGTGTATTTCACTTAGAAAGATTGATAGGAATGTCTTGAGAAAACTAGTCTTATGAAGAAATTACAGGAAGAAACATTGCTTCAGTAGAACTAAAAGCAGCAACTCAAGATAAAATTCTCTACCTTTGTTTGGCAGAAGATCTTGAAATCAGGTTAACTTCTTAGAGTTTTCTGAATGTTTTTTGAGAGCCTACCTGAGAAGGTATGTCCTGACTACATTTCTTACCAGGTTTTGAAGCTAATCTTACCTCTACTACTTCTCATCCTCCATTGTGCTTTGCAGGTCTAGAAGTAGGAGGAATACTGCTTCTTCCATAAAATATCATAATGCCTTATGTTTGTGCAGGCATTATTTCATTCATTGCTAAGAGAAGAGGTTAAGAGGTGGGCTAGCTTTATAATTTTTACTACCGTCTGGAAACGTATGTATAAACCACCACTGACAGAAACAGTAGGCTACACAAAGAGCAGCAGAGTGGTAAATAACTATGACAGTATTTTTTACAGGTTAATCCCAATGTCTGACAAAATGGGCCAATTAATACAAGAAGTATTTTAATACAGCTAAGTATCCATGGGCAGTAAATACAAGCCATACAAACAGAACAGGAAGCTATCCAGGAAAAGACAGACTCTGAATAGGATGCTAATGTCACACCGATTAGGCAATTTACAGTGAAAACCCAAAGGAAATGAATGGCAGTAAATAATTTTACTCTTATACCTAGGAATACTTCATGCAGATTGGGTGTTCATATGTTAAAAACCATGCTTAAAGAGTGGAGTAGGCTCAGAGAAAGACATAATATTAGACGGAGGATGCAGAAAAATACTTGTGAAAGATTTAAAGAGTTCAGTCTATTTAGCTTATCAAAAAGAAGACTGAAAGCAATTAAAAAATATTACTGTATAAGCACGTTCATAAGGAGAAAATATGAGTTACAAAAGGGCTGTATAACTAAGCAAAGAACAGCATAATATGAAAGTGAAGGCAGGCAAATAAAACTTGTTAAAAACAATTGTTTTTAACAGTGTCTGTGATAGAATAGCTGGAGCAAACCGTGGAAGGATAATTTTCCATCTCTTCGAAAATAAAGATTGCATGCCATATAGAAATTCAGCCACACAGAAATTCGTATGATCAAGACAGAGTCATAAGGATAAGCACATGATAAATTAAAAAAGCTAATTTCAGGCAAGAAAGGTCTGCTAATCCATAAAATATACATCTGAACAGTCTGCCCATGTCTGAATGTAGTTGCTTTAATGAATCAATGGACACAAAATATAAATCCAATAGTTACCAGATAATTAAGACTTGTGAGTAGCCGAAGGGTAGAAATGATTTTGATGTCCAGAACCAAAATAGGATCTCTCCATTAAAATAACTGAAAAATTTCCACTAATTTAACATGAACACGCTATTATTCTCTCTTTTGGGAAATTGTTCTTTTTTGTGTGTTTTGTTGTGGGGTTTTTTTAACAATAAACGCCAACTTTTAAAAACCTGGTTATTAAGATCACATTTACAGTTATATACATCGGCTGTTCAAAAGGCAGACTAGCATGTGCTGGTTTGGGATTTCAGTGAAAAAGAAAAAAATTCATTTAATATTTCCTATTCATATGCTTGTTTGGTTGTTGTTCTGGGAGACTTTCAGGACCGAAAAGAAATGAATGAGGAGAAAATCTCCATTACAGTGAACCAAGGGTGCATACTTGACATAAATCAGGAATTATTAGGACATCCTAAGTACGGATTTTGGCATATTATATGATGGCACATGTCATTTTTAAATACAGAATTCTATTAGGTTACACGCAGATTGTCTATCCATGCTATGTTAGACTTGCTAAAGACATAAAGCATGCAAATGCACAGGTTAATTGCATAAGCAAGCATTGCAAGGCTTTACACGCAATCCCAAAGAGTACTGAATGCCTCAGTAAATAAAAAAGCATTTATTTTCCTTTTCTATCAATACGATCTTTCTGGACTAGTACTCATGTTTCACATTCGTTCACTGAATCAGTAAATGCACTGGTATTTGGCAAATCAGATCACACGAGTACTGTTAGTCTCCCTTTCTGACCTCTCAGGACTATACTACAACTTGGACACAAAGGCTTCACAGCTCAGACTCGTTCCAGAAAGATAAAGGAAATTTCTCAGGGTACCTTGTCCTGCATAGTCATAAAAAGTTAGCCTCTAGTGCCTTTATGCGCTAAAATTTTGCTGTGCCTTTAGCCAACAGAAGAAAGCTCATGGTGTATATACTTCTTCTAAAAAGAGGGTTAGAAAAAAATTAAAATTTGGAAACAGTTACATATGCATATATGTCCTTCATTCACAGAGCAAATAACAGACTGCTTAGCTTTAAACATATGCCCATAAGTTCTACTGACTTCAGGGGAATGTAAGCCTTAAATCTGATTCATATTGATGAAAGAATCTGAATACAGAGAATACAAGATGAACATTATGCATTGCATTCACACTTGCTGGAGTGTCTCTTATGCATTTGTTGACCAAAGAAGATTAATTATTTCACTCGTAGGAATTTTACTAGTGCTTGAATTTCAGAAAGGCAAATGTTTAAGAAAGAAAAAAAAATCACTGGCAATAAAAACTGGATACTTATAGAAGCCATTGATAACAGCTGCATCAATATTCAGAAAAAATATTATAGTACTTTCTTAAAAAGCAAACAAACCCTTCATATATCACTCACATTTTGACAAGGAAAATCAGTTCTTACTTCAGAAATTGTCTTAATCTTACATGGAAATGTTTCAAAAAATAAAGAAAATTAGAAAATGGAACAAGAAATCCCTACTGATTGGGCACGTCAGAAAAATGCTGATAGGCAATATATCATGTTTGACCGCTATAACCTCTGATCAAAATTTAAATTGTCCTCTGTAGAAATCATTATATTGTAATTATTTTCTCAAAAGGTTCATGATTATTAAAATGGCATAGGATTCATCACTAAGTGATATTCCCAGAATGAAAATGATTGCATCAGAATAATAATAATCTTACTAGAAACATGGTTACAATAGAGAGTATGTACCAAATCTAAAAAATTTAAAAATGTCTACATCTGCTGCTGAAAAATTTTACCTGCACGGCATGGAAGAATGCTGAGCTACATAAATTGCTATATCTAAGAATTTTAATGAGGAGAAGTCTTTCTGATTAGTACTCTTCACTTTAATATTATCAAGAACATCTTGATGACTTTGTTTTTTGGACTCAGCTTCTTTTAGCTACAACCTAAAGAGCAGAAATTTGGCAACTCTTGTCATTTGGCTTATTAGAGAATAGGTGAATAAGCCTTTTGCAACATGCATCAGCAAAAAACCCCCTATAATCAAAGAGCTATTAACAGTCTCAACAAATAACTGCACATTATCAAAACAGACTCAATGAAAGACAAACATGCATTTCAGATTCTGAACAAATGTGTCTTACATTTTTTGATACACTTGAAAACTTAACAGGAAATTCTTCAGAAAACTTGTTGATATTAGCTGGGTAGTTTGATTTTATGTCCTTGGTCTGTTTTACTATTTTTGTGACTACATTTCACTCACTAAGAAGACAATTTTTTACTATCACAAAGATTTCATATGCAGAAATGAAAATAAAACTAGTTAAGAAAAATACAGAACAACAGTAACAAAAAAGCTAAGCAGTTTTAATCAGTCCTTGTACAAACTGAAGCATGTATTTCATGCCTTCAATCACATAAGAAGCTTATAGAAATAGTGTAAATTTCAATGACCACTCAAGAAATTACAAGCCTACAATCTGAAAGTTCTGTCTTACTGTATCACATCCTGGAGCTGAAGCTATACTTTCTTCTTGCTGTCTGCTTTTAGCCCAGTTCTTTTTGATCTAGTATTCCATTGCTTAACCTGCTTTTATATCTCTTTATTTCTTCTTTTCTCCCTTCAACCGTCTTATCTCCTGTAAGCAGAGCATGAATTCAACAATATCCTGGTCAGAAGTCAAATATTTTTAGTTCATACCTTTTGAATGGGTAGAAGGAAGGGCAAATATATTTTTCTGTTCTTGCATTCATTGCTGGTGCTTTTGATGGTCATAAAAAAAGTAACTGAAGATGAAATTATTTTATTTTTAGTTAAGCATTGAGCATGGCACCCAGTACCTAAGAAAAATACCACATCACAAAGATTGACTGGGAGGAGATGTCATCCATATAAGAAAAAGTTGTGTTGCTACAAAGTCGTGCAAGACTAAGAGTGCAACATATTTTACAAGATTTTACAGGATGGTTTAACCACTCCAGACAATAGCTGCATGCTATGTTTTGGAGTTTGAACACCTGTTTCAGCCTCAAAAACATTTTACACAGAAGGAAGTTTTGCTTTTTAGAATATCATTGCTTTATCCTGCACACATATAGTTATAATTCTCTAGGTTTGGAAACACATACTAATTATGAATTTTTATTAGTGTGCATGTTTTTGCTATTTGGAAGTCTGTGCAATGAAACTGCTCAGAATAGGGACATGAATCGCAGAATATAAGCATGAATCATAGTGAGTGTTGATTTGTTCTTAGACTTACGAGCAAGTTGGATTCTCCAGTAAATTCATCCACTCCCTCACCTCTTCAAGGTCCCCCTAAACAGCTGTCATCATTGCAACATCTGGAATGGCAGATAAGCAGCTCTATTTGGAACAGTGCAGTCAGCAACTTTCTCCAGGAAACGGAATCTGTCACTTCTGCCAAACATCCATCTTCTTGCCCATTCTTGACTTAATATCCCCAGGCAATGCTCAAAACAGGGCTGCCTATATATTGGAACCTGTTGGTGTGCCGCACGTTAGCTAAGCTAAAAATTGAATATCTCAAGGAAAAGACCAGAAATGATCCTCATGACCTCAAGCTAATGCAGCAGGATATACACACACAAACTTGTATTTAATATTTGTTCACTGTGCGATATTATAGAAAATATTATTTTGAAATGTGCCAAATCATATATGATGCAACTAGTGGAAGATGCATGTATCAGCCTTTGCTGTGAAAAGGAAATGTTCCCTGAGGACAAGGCATGCTGCTGAGGACTTTTCACACCATTTTAAAAGCGCCTGATACTGGCTGTCATCAAAACCTGGTCTAGACAGACCACAAATCTAGTTCAAATTTGCCACATCTGTGAGTGGTGCTTACTGAATGATCCCTGCCAGTCCTAAAATACCAGAAATTTTCTTCAATTAAAGGCTTGTTAGAAAAAAGGCTTCCTAAGAAAACTCTTTATATTTCCTCTGCCTTTGAAGACATGGAGAAACGTACTGAGAGCTTGATCCAGAAAGACTTTGTTTCCTTGTTGAGGCTAGTGTCTAATCAGTATTTTAAAAGTTTCTTTCCACATAATGCAAGATGAAGGGGTTTAACCTTTTGGGGGGAAATTATTATAATTTCAGGGCAATTTTAGAATCACACTTGAAGAATATAGAATGAAAATTTTCAACATGTAAAATTACAGATCCATGGCAACTTGCGTGAGTATCATAGTCCTTTGCAAACTTACATTTTTGATCTTTCCAAGGCTGTTCAAAAAAGGACCTCTTGGATAACCCACAGTTACAGAAATGGCAAGGGCATTTGGAAATCTGCACGTGGCATTCAAAAGAATAATGAACTAGGTTCAATTTGGCCAAGTACTGGCTGGTCCTGTTATTAGAACAAAAAAGCCCTGAAACTAGGACAGCTCTGGATGTGGTTTTCCATACCTAATGAACAAAGTCAACTGGAAGCTTCCAGAACATTTATACGAGATCTCCATGGACATTTCTAGAAATAGAAATAACCAATGTTTATTCACTAAGCTACGGATTTTCCAAGGAGTAAACTAGTACCTCAGTTTCATTAAAAGGGCCATGAAAAGTTGCTTGTCAAGCTGTTGTCAAGAGAGAATTTCTGAACTAGATATGGGATGGACTGCTATTTGCAGTCATTAAAGCACGCACAGCATTTTTCATGTAAAGGTATTGACCCTGGTACACTGGTAAAATCCCACCACACAAAGTCTATGTTAACTTGACACTTCTTCCCTTGGATGTCTCAAACCTAAAAGATTCTTTATAAAGGCATTTTTCTCACTGTTCAAAATATGAATACTGAAGCATGTTCAGTAAGTGTCTTGCCTTCTGTGATCTCTTGGCTCTCAGCCCAACTGAGATATCTACTATTAAGTGCCATTTCACACCTACAATTTTTTAATGATACTCTTAACATTCCTATCACCAATCATTTTGTCGCTTTGCTGATCTCTGTTCTAATGACTGCCTTTCACCTTAGAAGTGGCTGGATTTCTGTAATGCTGGAAACAGTCTTCCCTTGGTGCACTCACAAAATATAAAAACCCCCTCAAAATCTTAAAAGGAAAACAGACATAAAATTGGAAGGCAGTTTTTCATCTCTGTAAAATACATACTTAAATTATTTTCATTCTTGTCATTCTATGAAGGACAAAACCAGCATAACTACAACTGTTTAATGTACAGCAGACCTGGAATAAACTCTGCTTCAGGAATTTCTTGTGATTCACCTAATTGGGATTTGGAGTGCTTGATCCCATTACTACAACTATGGTACTTCTACCAGCTGTTTTCTCTATTTTAGTTGCTTCAAAGGAATGCAAAGCATTCTTAGTAGCCACTATATAAAAACTCTTGCTGCTCTACTGTCTCAGAACAAAAAGCATCTCTTAGCTCTCAACAAAACTCTGTTGTGTACAAGAAAAGCATTTAACTCCAAATGATCAAACCCACAGGAAGACAGCAGGTATTCTCTTTAGTGTATTTGCCTTCCTCTGTTCCAGTCTTTCCGTGTGGTGTAATTTTTGATAATATTCTTAGGTTCAGGCCACAGGAACGTACATACTTTGGCTCATTTCTTAACACAGGCAACAAAAATTGCATGCTAGTGGGCGTGAATTTAAGGGACTACTATAGGGAGCCTTACCCATTCTGATGTGAATGACCATTTGACCCCTGAGTTATGCTGTGAGTAGTATGAACATTAATGCCCTTTTCAGATAATACATTAGCCTTATTCTCATATTATGCTTTCATAAATCTTTGGAATAGCTTTTCTAAAGATGAATGACTATGCAGCTTCAGTTGAGAAATTAATAGGAGGTTTGCAAACCATAGCCAATGGAAACATCGTCAACCCACATATCAGCTCAGCAATGTTTTTACTAAAATTGTCTGCAGCTGGGTGATTTGAGTGCAATTTATTTTCAAATGCCATCATTTCAGGCAGTTTCAGATGGCTTTTTACGGACATTAGTGGCACTGCCCTGCATTAATCATAGGTATTACATTTACTTCCTTTATTTCTGTGCTGCTATTCATGGGTAGGAATGTACCTACTGGAAGTGTCAACACAGAATCACAGACTGGATAAGGCTGGAAGGGACCTCTGGAGATAGTCTAATCCATGCCCCCTGCCCAAATCAGGGTCAGCTATAGCAGGTTGCTCACAGCTGCATTCAAGTCAGGTTTTCAGTATCTCCAAGTATGAAGAACCCACAATCTCTTTGGACAACCTGTTCCAGGGTTTGTCTGTCCTCATAGTGAAAAGGTTTTTTCTCATGTTTAAATGGAATTTCCTGCATTTCAATTCGTTGTAATTACCTCTTCTCTTGTGACTGCATACCACTGAGAAGGGTTTGGCTCCATCTTCTTTACTACCCTCCATCAGGTATTTACATACTCCTGTAATGTTAACAGTTACCATCAGCAATGCATAAACTGGAGGGGAAAAAAGCAACTGGCATTTCATTTGCCTTAGCCTCTTACGGCTCCATGGATTTTTTCTACATCTTATTCAACAATTTTACATAGTAATACTGTCTGCAGACCTGAAACGGACTAGAGGCTCATCTGGGCTTCTGGGCTAGAGGAGAATAACAATTCCTCCTCTTCTTTTGGGTGGAATAAACTGAATTGTAGCACAGATTAAATGAACCACTGAAAAGAGAGGCAGAGTTCCTCCCTTTATGCCTATGTGCTCATAAATGGGAATCATGAGTTCCTATGCTACTTCTCACCGATATACACAAATAGAAGGAGGCAGAGGGCTCAATTTCGCCTCTACACAAGGAAGCTTTTAACAACAAAATAATGCCTTGGTCCATAATTTTTAAAATTTTCAGTGAGGATAATCTATTTAATTTAGATTGCAAAGAGTTAAAATATCAAAAAGGCTAAGGTAGATTTGGTGCCAGTAAAGAAGGAATGGAGAGGGAACTTCAGTCAGCAAGATATTTTAGACACTTGCTCATTGCCCTCCACCCCCACAGTGGGATGCAGGAGAAAATAGGAAGAACAAGAGTGAGAAAACTCATGGGTCAAAATAAAGACAGGCGCATCACTTTACCAAGTACTGTTGCAAGCAAACTCAACTTGGGGAATTTAACTTATCTTATTGCCAATTAGAATAAATAATTACTGATTGTGGTATTTGAAAACAAACAAAAAAAAATTTAAAACACCTATTCTCCCCTTTTCCCAGGCTCAACTCCACTCCACACACCTCTCCTCCCCCTTTGTTATTGCCCGGGTTACCCTCAGTCCCTTCAGTGAGGAAACGTACGGCACAGTGGGTTGGGGTCAGCTAGCTGTTTCTCTTTGCTGCTCCTTTCTTCTCCATAGTTATAAAGAATATAAAATACTAGTTTCTAAAGTCGCAGAGCTGGTGTGAATTACTACAGAACACATCATGGCTGACCGCACTTAAAGCATCTGACTCATCTCTTGCAAAGCACTTAAGGCGATTCAAGTGTATAAAACCAAATTCTAGCCAGCATGCTTCTCTAGCAGTAGAAATAATATGACAGCTGAGAGAGATATTGGGGTTTTAGGTGTTGGAACAGGTCATGGTACCACTAGGTTTAAAATATTTATCCTTTGAGATTTTAAAATCAAGGAAGTGTATTAATTTTCTCCTTGTCTTTGCAGGAGGCTGACTAACATTGCTAGTACCTTTATTTTTCGGAGAAGCAAGAGAGTTTTCCAACTCTGTCTTAATGCTTTTTTCCAAAGTTCATACCAAACAGAGAATCACTTATGGGTTTTAGCTTCATTTTCCATTTCCAACCTCCCTTCATAAACTCCTTCATCCTCTTATGCAAGAACAGGTAGGATCTTGGTGGATAACGAAAGGAATATACACTTCATATTACAAAAGCAGCCTGGAAAAGTTGTGTGATTGACAGAATCCTGAGCTACTTAATAAAATTGTTTTCCTTAAATCTTCTGATAAGTCTCTACTTATCATAAGTCTGCTTTGCAGAAGTGCAACAGCATAGGGTTATTAGAAGAAGCAGGGCAAGAGCAATAATTACCACACAGCTATACTATACAGTCTGCAAAGAAAGTAGAATGTTTGTATCATCTGAAACCTTGAAAATTTCATATAATGAATTAAAGTTCAAATGCAAGTATGCATTTTAAAAGACTGAAAAAAATCACTACTCTGGCACACGACACTAAAACTTTGAATTTCAGCATTTCTTCCAAGGAGTTCACACATATTACAGGAAATAATTCTGTGCATATTTAGGGAGCATTTATAGCAAGCATCATCATTTCTGTTCTCTGTATCACCATAATATTCATCACAATGAATTTTAGTCTAGATAGTTTCTTCTCATGATTAAAAATGTATATTCATAAAATAATTTAGTTTCACATTTGGGAACTTTGTATATTTCATTTGCATTAAATGACAGTTTTAGTGACTTTAAAAAGTAAACAACTCTACCTATTTTCTGTTTACACATCTCTTATAAAAGGATTTGAATCTTTAGGTAGCTATCATTTATATCTGCTGCCACATTGGATTTCAGTGTAATTTATCAGACTTTACAAAAGCATCTCTGCAATATCTTAATTAAACAAACATTAAATTGCTAGATTAATCAGATCTTTCATAATATTTCCACATAATATTTGTTTGAATTAAGGCTGGTTTTAATGAAGGTACCCTCATGTTCAAGTACTGCAATAGACATATAACTAAAATGACCATAACACTTGACCACTTTTTGTCTGTGTTTAGACATTATTGCGACTCCTGCTGACTACATTAGAAGCAGTGTTAAGGAAGATGTAGATTAATGCAAAGACAAGTAAAGTCATGGGAAAATATATTAATATAAAAATCATGCGGTTATCACACAATCTGTTCTTCTACTTATCCATTAACACAGATTTATTGTGTCTTTACAGAAATGAGTGCAAGTGAGATTGACGCTAAAGGCTTGGACCAAAGACTCTTGACATCAACAGAAACTCAAGTGACTTCAAAGTGCTTTGCACCAGACTTTATATCATCTGTAAGACAAACCTACCATAAAAAAGATATTCAGCATCAGATCTGCTAATTTAAACTCCAACTATTATCCTTCAAACCAGCATTTATGATGAAAGCAGATCTGATAATTAAACTGAATTCTACAATTGACTCTTTACAGGAGTACTAATGTACTCTGCCTATTCAGAACGTTAAGCCAAGGCTAAAGTCTGGGAGTCTCAGAGACAGCTGTGAAACACGGAAGGCAGTTAGGGAGGCCATGAATCAAGTTACTGCCTGTTCCCGTAGGGAAGAAACACACCTTGTTGAATGAGTAAACATTCTCCAGAATTAGAGTACTTTTGATAATTTTAAATTTACAGTGGCAAAGAAAAATTCCGGTTTTGTATCAGTCCACACCTTAATTCTTTGCACTAGTTTCCATCTAAGAAGGCTTAATACCCATATTAAGCCTTTTTATTAGACCAAAGACAGTCCTTTTGTAAATCCTATGGTAAAGGGACATGTTTATAGCCCTGTTTAAACCAGAATACCACTTAGAGTTGTAATTTGTCCTCTCTTGTCTTACTGATCGAGGGCAATATGAAATGTTGCTGGCAAATAAATTATGACAGCTGTTGCTGTACAGCTATTCTGACTGTCATCCACATATTTCCCACAAGCTCTGAAGCACAGTCAGGACTGGGCTCTCACTTCCACTGACCTAAAGCAAAGGACAGGCTTTTCTTACTCTTTCTAGTATTTATATAGGTTCAGATCACAGTACAGCCCTAGAAGTGTACAGCTCTGCTGTATTCATATGCATGTTTGGGAATGTTTTTTTAGAGAAAATTGCCCTGCCCTCCTCTCCATTTAATTGCACTGCTGCAGTGTGACTGAAGAACTGGATTTGGACTGTGAATAGAATACAGTCATCTTTAATATTTTACCAGTAAAAAATCTGTATTAAAATAAACCTTCAGTTTCATCCATTACCTCTCCTCTCCACAGAAGAGGGGAAATGCAATCAAAACAGAAAAGCAAAAATTAGTATTGGCTGCAAGGCATCTTTGTTTTATTTTAACTATGACATAATCTAAAATCAGTAGACTGTCATCAACATCCTAAGACAAATTATGGTGTTACTTACCTTCAGTGGGAAGAAACACCATATATTTGGGTCTGAATCTTTCTTCGTATTTTTACTCTGAAAAGCTTATTTTCAGCCATTGCAATTCACCTTTGAGTGTCTTAGGTAAAGTGTTCTGAATGTGAAAACATTTACCATTGGCAAGATGGAAATATTCACCCATCTCCGTCGATTTTCTGTAATCTTAAAGACCACTGTGGTTTTTCTTTGCTTTTCTTATTTGTTGTTTAATATACAAAATTACCTTGCAAAGGACTTACCAGTCTTCCTGTGCTCACTATATACACAATAGTATTTTCTGAACCTTAATCACTGAACTCTTCTACTTTATTGGTACACTTATTATGAAGGTAAAAGATTTCACACATTGCTATAGGTCAGTTATAGTTTGGGTTCTGGCTGTTAAACTGCTTGCATGGCATCATCACTATAGTATTGAAATGACAGATGATAACTCCACAGTTCTCAATACATACAGTTCTGGGAGAAGACTGAACACTACCTTATGAAAGGAAGCGATTTATTTTAGCCTTCTTTGTGTAACAATGCACCGGTTTCCCATATTCCCAAATGATTATCTTTTCCTTAACACTACAGTCCACTGCTAATGAAGGCTGTCTTTTGTTCAGTTTTTCCTCTAACTCTCATGCTTAGCATAAACATCAGAGAAAGTTAAAAAAGAATATATGCCAAACAAAGTAATGACTGATCTAAAACTGCAGCTAAAATCTGCAAGGCTGGTTTCTACACCTACTTTATCTTGCCAGTCAATAAAGACCATCTTAGATGATCTTTCTTGCTCAATTTTTCCTGTCTTTGAACCTTTCAATGATTCCCTGTTTTCCAGAGTACTCAGCTCAAGCTGCCTGCTCATCTCTAAAGCTTATTCTGTGTTTCTGGTCTTGCTTCATTCTATCCATTCTCTGTTCACATTCTTTAATCTGACATTGGCTTTGTCTACAGTGAGAAAAGTAAATGTTGGCTCCTGTCCGTACAGGAAAAGGGTTTACATGTACTTATCAAGCCATAAAAAAAACCCCACACAAATGCCCAACTATACTTGAGAATTTTTTTTCAGGAGGAATAGCTAATATTTTGTGCAAGGTATGTAATGTAAAAAGTGGCTTTAGCTAAGGAAGAAAGCTACTTTTGTAATGGAAATGCATGTCCACAGCAAGGAGTTACATATATCACATCTGGGTAAGCCACTGGGTGTCACGCCTGGGTGTCACACACAGAAATACCATGCGGTAAGTACTTTCTGAGACAAAAGGCAATGAACTCTTGCTGATACATGCACTGTTTCCCAGAGAAAGACCTCTATGCATTCCTCCAAGCATGGCTTTGCATAGAATTCACTCCCAGCATTGCCTTCTCCATACAAACTCTCCTATCCACTTCCCTTTGGCTTTCTTAGTTAACTTTAAGCACGACTGTTGTTTTGCCTGTGTTTTTGTAATTCATAATGAATGAAGAATACAGTGGCCTTTCCCAAAAATAAATAGTGCTGGAAATTACTGTGTACTTTATTTTTTTCAGTATACTCTTTGTAAATCTACAAGTCATTGATCATTTTCCTACATAGCTGGAAATTGTGATATATTTTTCTATTACCTTCAGTCACTTTTAGTTTAAGATAAATTTCTAAAGAGCTTGAAATTGCTGGTCCTAAAAAACAGATGGGGAACTTTCTGCTAATGGCAGGAAATTTTGCTTTCACAAAAGCATGAGATGTCCATATTTTGGCAGAAGACATCATCTACCCACTAGCTGTGGTCAGTATTGGCTAATCCTTTAATGGCTGCTCTACTGCCACTTACTCCGTCTGACAGCTGCCGCTGCCTTTTCCTCTATTCCAGCAGCACAGCAAATGGCACAACCTATACATATTGCTGCCCAAACAAATACAGGGGAGCCTAGAGCCCAAACTTCATCATACATGTCTTCCTTTATACAGAAAGTAGCACAAGATACACTTATTAGGACATATCAGAAACATGAGAATTATAGCATATTCAAGCTCTTCATGCGCATTCATATCAAAAGCTGGTATTCTGGACATGATTGGCACAGGTTAGCAAGATTCATTCTGAGTTTGAATCAAATTTTGAATTAGAGTGAGTGAATATGGGTGAAAACCTCTGGAAGTCCAGCCTAGATCATATGAAGCTACATACTCCTTGTTTTCACTGTCTATCTGCAGCATTTAGGCCAAAGACCTTAGTAGTAGCTGACAGCTTCCTTGCCATTTGTCATATATAACTTGTATGATCATTTAGGCAGAGGCCTACACTCAGAACTGAATTGACTGCAAAGAATGTGTCCACAACAGCCTGGTGAGGTCTAGCGTATTTGCATCAAATTCCTATTGAAGGAGAAGTAGTGCTAGCAAGGAAGAGCAGACTAGCAGGCTGCCAAACCCCAACAAACGTGAAAGGCTTGCATAGACAACAAGCTTCTCCTCTTCCTCACTGAAGCTCAAATATAAAGCTTGGTAAGCAAATAGAAGCAGAATCTGCCCTCAGCAAGCCTCAGCACAGAGGGCTGGCACCTTAAAACTTTTAAGAAGCGCTTCCAATCTGCCTGTATGGAGTCACTTCAGAACATGGGCATTCTCAGGTGCATAGGAAAAACGAATCAGGATTTCAGGAGACAACCTGCTTTGCAGTGGACAGTTTGAAGGACTGGTAAATATTTTTACAAAGGCGTTTCTATATTGATGATACAGTTTCTCTCTGACATAGTAATTCACATACCAGTAACTTGAGAAATGAGACCTATAGACATACAATTCTAGCCTGGATCATCTTGCCTTGGCTTCCACATGGATAAGAAGTGCTGTGATAGTTCTGTATAGTGGCTTAATTTCAAAATCACTGAACCCTGAAAGCCTCAAATGAGTTTTCCCTTTCTGAAACAGAAAATAAAACGTCAAGATCCAACTATTGAAAAGCTTCCCTAAATCTCCTGCAAATCACAGTGCAGTTTTATACAGCTCTAACACCCATCATATCCATAATTCTTCATTAAAATACAGCCGTAGCCATATAAGATAGAATATGTTTTATGTGCAACCTTGCTTACCTTTACTGTAATCTTCAAAAAAATTATATTTAAAAAATTACCATGTTCCATTCTAATATGCACAGGTAAAGTACTAATTGTCCTAAAGCATAAAACACGTCATTGAGTCTAAATGTTGAATTTGAGGGGTGGAGGACAAAAGTTTGAAGTAACCCTACCCACTGACCATGTCAAGGACATATTGTGAGTAGAAGGTGGAAGGTACCATGTGTTATCCAACAGCAAAAACAGTGACTGGCAAGGTCAGACTATTTCTAGAAGCAGCATTTAAACACTGGTTTTAGTGAAACTTGAAAAAATTGCAAAGTCAAGTAACAACATGGTATTAAGAAAGAAACAGAAAAACTTAACTAGAAAAAGAATTTCCTCACAGGGAGCACGAAAACAAAAAGAGAAATCCACTTAGGTAAGTAACGAAGTATAACCAATAAAATCCAATATAAGAAAGAAAAATACTGAAACTAAAAACAGGAGGAAAAAGTCCTAGATGTGCAGTTACTGGAAAAAAAACCCAGAGCCGCCTTAGTGCACTGTAAGGGAGCCAAATTCCTACAATATATAGCAGAGCCAACCACTATGATGTACTGTGTGTCAAACGGATCTGCTGCAGACATGCACAGGTGCCAAGGAGAGCAGAGCAAGGCTAAGGAGACATTGAGATCCAGCAACCGAAGTTCACAAAACTAAAGTACAGGAAGCAGACATCAATCAACAGCATGGCTTGAAGCATGGGAGCCTGTACTGACAACCATCATGGAAAGCACATGGCTATGATATTTAACTATGGATTGCATTATTTTGGAATGACTTTTCATTTTATTCTAGGGGAAAAAAGTACAATATTTGAATATAATTATTCTAATATTAATTACTTCATGGTGATTCTTTTCTCTTAATTCTGCAGTGTTGATTCTGCAATTGACCTGAAATATTTGCATCAACAGAATTAAATCTAGTGTGTTCTCAGGAAAATTATGTAGGATAGTTTTCCAATCCTATGTGCAGGAACAAGCCTACTAATATTTTGTCCAATTATTCTTCTAATAACACATAAATCACCATATTATCCAAGCGCTTTCCAAAAATCTGGTTATGAAAAACACTCCCACATAAATAAGAACACCTGTGCTGGCTCAGGTAAAAGGCCTATTTACTTTAATTGTTCAGCTATCATAGCTCCAAATTGTGGTGTGGGAAAGAGTATAAAAAAAGACAAGTACTTGCAAAATTCTCTCTCAGTAATTTACATTGAGGGGTTTCCTCAGCGAGATGTGGTCTTTTACTTTGTAGTTCTTAAGGGATTTCTTCTCCACAATTTTGAGTCACATCAAAATCCAAATAAATGATTAGCTTCTGTACATTCTGCAGCAAGGAGTTTCAGTGCTTAACAAGGTAAATGTTAAAAACAGTATGATATTTTAAATTAAAACATGAGTACTGACTACAAATTTTAAGTGCTGTCCCCTCAGTCTGTCTGCATTTAGTCTGTACTTAAAAAAGAAAATTAATCCACTTTTCTGAATATTAAGGCTATACAACTGTGCATGTATTTTAAAAGCTACTATTGTTGTACAAGCATTTGTATGTTCGGTAGTAGGCAGAATACAAAATTTTTAACTATGACAGTATGACGACTGAACAAGGTGACATGAATGATATTCAGGCTCATTTACAATCTGGCCTTTTGTTTAAAAACAAATTCAGCTGTTGTACTCTGACTTGCCTCAAGATGGTAGTGGTATCACACAAACCTTTCTGCCAGTTAAATTACGCAACTGTGCATTCTGAAGTCAGTCAAACACCTCATTTTGTCATCCTCAAATCAGAACTGAAACCATTTCAGGCAGCTGTTCTGAAATATTTTAATCCTGTTTCTTCTCTAATTTACAGTAATGTAAATATAGAATAATAAGTTGTTCATGGTGCATTATTGTGGAAATAACATTAAATGAACTTATTTTTCTACAGCTCTAACTTAGCTTTCCAGAGTGAACATTACTACAGGTGGGAAAATAATGGATGTTTCAGTTCTGCACACAAACCCTCAAAAATAGAGAGTGGTTTGGTTGACTTTTAACAGAACTTGAGGATGGAAGACAGACAGAGAAAACAGGGGTAAGGAAAAAAACCCACCACCTTGGGGCAGCCTGAAATGCATCACTTACCCCAAAATTAAGTATTTAATGCAAAAACACTGCACAGAAACACTGAAAAATGCTGTTCTGAAGAAGCAGTGAAGAAATACTTAAATGTAAGGGTTTATTTTTCATATAGTATTTCACTTTGAAATCGATAAAAACAAAACACTAACCACTTCCTTATTTCTGGAGAGATTTACTGATTTTGATAAAAAGGCACTAAACATTTCAGTTGTCTTTACAGTGGGGTCAGACAGAAGGAAGAACTGGGAGGAGTGAGAATTATCACTACAGTCATATATATATATAAAAAATATATATGTGTAAGACATAGGTGTTATATAAGTTATATAAAAAGGTTATATATGAAAGATATCATTTACAGTCAGCTGATGTCACTGAGCTAAATGGCTTTGAATTTACATTTTTCTGCTATTTGATCTATTTTATTTGACGTTTTCTTTCTTTATATAATTGATTGATGTGCCAACAGAATACAAGCTTGTTTTATGGCAGAAGAAATCCACCAAAAAATTCTTGAATGTCCTAATCTTCCAATAATAAAATGTAAAAGATTTGAATATAAGCTAAAAAAAAAAATATATCCCATTAGAGCTCTTCATCAAAAAAGCTTTGTACATACCAGGCAGCATCCTGGAGTCTAATGGGAAATCTCTTTTTAATACTGCTGGAGATAAATGATACAATGCCTTGAATGGCAGACCTGTGTTCACCCTGTGTTGAAAACTGGTAGTATGAGGGAATGTTCTAATGTCTACTCAAATAAGTGGACAGACTTATTTGGATCAAGACCCTTGTGTGCTGTCCATAAGTAAAAAGACTTATTTTTTTGTATCAAAGATGATCTAATTCCTAAACACATGATGCTGCATCAAAAAAAAAAACCCAACAACTTTTGGCCATGCCAAGCCATTCAGAAGAAAAGTGCTGTAAGAGGTGTAGAGTTGGCAAGAATCACCTTGCTATTCTCACGATTTCTTCCACGGCACAGAATTCTCACTGGTAGTTATTTTGTTTAACACAATCCTATGCACGTTGCAGAACAGCGTACTTTAGGGTTCACAAAATACAACTAGCTAGTATGACAGTTCTACCTATCACAGCGATACAGACCTAACGTTTTTGCCAATGTAAGTATGCCATTGACAACAACAGTTTTGCACACATAAAGAATGAACGTACTCCTTCAGGCTTAAGTCTGCAATTCCTTTATTGGTTGAAAGCAATATATTTGTGGTGTGCAAAAACAACGTATCAGGGGATGGGGCAGAGCATGTATAATTTCTCCAAATTTTATAAATTTCTACTATGCTGGCAATGAAAATTCACCTTGGAAAGAGCAACTGTATCACAGCAGAGAACAGAATCAAGTAATCTAGTAAAAAACACCTGGGAAATTAAAAAAAAAAAAAAAAAACCAACCAAAAAACAAACTAAACCCGATTCTATGCCTGGAAAAATAAACAGCATGGCTATCAGTGATTTCACTGGACGCTGAATAATGCACTTACATAAAACTGCCAAATTTTTCTAATGAAAAGGCAAAAATACACCATAAGTTTTCATAAAGATTCATAGACTTATGTATAATAAAGAATTAGGAACCTGTTCATTGCAAAGAAGCCTTGAGAGAGCAGCTGTGGAGTCTAAATGTAGATCTTCTAAATTAGGAGACAAGTCAGAAAAACACATTACGTTTAAGCATTTAAATATTAGGGTTATTTTTTGAGTCACATCACACACAGATATATATAATACCCAGTTCTTCTCAGACAGCCCACAGACTAGACACAGTACCTGTAAAATTAATTGAGCTTCCCAGGAAACTTGGAGGAAGAGTTAAAATTCATTTTTATCTCACAGGTCTGTAGTGAGGCACACCATCAGAAAAACCAGCCAGAAGATAGACCTTGGTCTTTCACCTAAAACAGCTCTCCACATCAATTTCCAATTCAACTCTGTTTTCATAACTATCAAAAAAAAGAATCGGATGGTAACTGCATCTGCCTGCCAAACTTGTAGCCAGCACAAGTGTGGCTTATTCTCTGAGATTACCCCTTAGCTATTGTATAAAACTTATAATTAATGTCCTTCGTGAACATAAAGGAACTTCCTTGTATCGCACCAAATCTCTGCAAGATTTCATGCTTCTATGGTGACGCATTTCTGTATTTTTCTCCATATTCAATGTTCTCCATAGATCATAGATGCTAGAGTTTTCAGGGAGTTGTTCCTCAGTGTTGCTGAAGGAAGAAAGTCTTTTCCATTTGAAGGAAGGAGAGAGAACGTCAAAATGGCAACCTCATGGTTTCACTTGCAATTACATTTGTAGAAGTTTTGAGTGCCCAAGTAGGATCCTGAATGCTAAGGATTTTTTGAACAATGTTGTCTTGGATCAATTATTTGTTGCTCTGATTTACACACTTTTTAATGACTTGTTATGTGTTATTAGAAGAATCACTTTACCACCAGAATCCTCCATCTTTCCTTCACTGTATGTTGCCTGACATCTGTTGTTTAGTAGAGAACACGTTATCTCTATTACTTGCCTATTTTCTACTTATTTGTGAACTTGTGTCTTTTGGTGAAGTTTTTGTTTGCTTGCATCTCCTTTTGAATTTGAATTCTTAGTCACCGAGACTGTTACGCAAGTAGCTTCAGCTCAGCTGCACTTTATTTTTTTCTGAAGGACAGATAACAGAATATAATGGTCCAGTGAGAACCACAGAGGTTATTTTCTGTTCTTTGTAACATGTGCCCAAAAAGTCTTCTTAAAATACTCCTTTGTTTAAAAGATGATTTGAGGGTTTTTGTTATTACTGCATGCATTTCCCATAATAGAGATTTCATCTTTTCAGAACATGTATGCTTTAAATGGATTCGTTCAGAAAGCATTTTTCTGACTTACAGATATCTCTAAATTAATGCTATAATAAGTAGAAATAACTCTGACCCCCCATGTTTTTGTTATTTGTCTGGAAGGCTGTCCACAGAGGACGGCATGAAGAGAAGAGCTATACTCTTCCTCTTGTTACATTGCAAGGACACATGTTCTTTCCATTCCTTTTCATAATGCAAAAATGGCTGGAGAGAAGCAAAGCACTTCTTTTATTTGGAATCCTTTTGGTGCAGGGTCCATTGGGAGCTAGTCCCTCCGTAGCTGTTACACACGACCATACCACCTCCCTGTCCTCTGTAGGATTTCTGTGCCAGAAAGAAATCGTGACTTTGTAGGGGAAGAAGATGATGCAAGACATAGGGGGATGGATAAAGCAGGACAGTTGTCATACACTTAATTATATTACTGAATCAGAGCACTTATGGAGGCTGAGAGCCTGAACAATGAGATTGTTGTTCTAAGGCCTGCTATCAATGAACTACTAGAGAAGAAAAAAAGATTGCAATTATTCTTCCTTACTGATCATATTTAAGGTGTCTGATTCTCTGATTAGATAAGCTTGGACTATTACCTTCTCCATGTTTCTTCCCTGAAAGAAGGGGATAAATACATTCTTCAGTAAAGCAGTTGAGACTACAGATTCCGAGCAAGATCCTACAGCCTTTTATTAAGCCTCTCACAACAAAGAATGCAAATTTTCCTAGCTTTCTAATTTCTCTAATGGTTACATCTATCAGCTTTATCTTGACTGATTTGCATCCTATTCCATAACATTAATTTCTAATCACTGCAATTGCTTAGATGCTTATACAATACTTCCTAGTTTCTAGTTCCATTCTGAGCACCATGGGATTAAAAATTTTGTGCGTAGCACATGTATTTTTTGCTGTACTGTAAGACTAGCACAATTTGCACCTGCTTATGCAGCCGACTGAGCGAAGAAATCTACTCTCTGTTCTCTTACCTGGAAATCAAAGCCAACCATTCAGATGTGCAAAATAAAGTGTCCTCTGCAAGACGAATATAAAAAATTTTATTGGAGCTCTGCTTGCATATCTCCCTAGAAATCCATCCTAGAAATTATTTCGCCCACTGGAAGCCTTAGTGTAAACTTCTTATGGCTGTAATTCCTGATTTCAGCCAAGTTAACAACAGCATTTCTCAGTAATTTTTATTTTAAACAACGTGTGTAATTTCTAATGGTCAGGTATTTAGCAGATAGGTTTGTATTTCAGTATTCTTACTGATATATTTAAATTACCCAAGATCACAGAATTTCTATGTATGTTTTCTTAAGGCAAGGTAGTTAGCTTCTGTTTAGGTACACACTTTAAATAATGCTGCCGCATCTGTGAATGCATTCTAAAAATTTTTGTGCAATTACAAAAAATTGTTTAAATGAAAGTTATAGCCTAAATTTCTTTTACTTTATTAGTGAAAATGGCGGTATTATTTGCACTTACAGCAGTGCAGCATTTTTGTAACTTTAATTTTTAAACTAATCCAGCTCTCACTCTTTACCTTTGTATGTGTTGCATATTAATCATATTATTCTTGGCTCCGTTTATAGCTTCATGAAAACTATACAACCTACTTTAGTATTCTTTAGTCTTTAACAAGTGAGACAGGGAATTGAGGAGTAATCAGTAATGGTTATCTGCCTTTCCTATTTAAAAACAATAATGATGTTCACTCATCCTGAACAAGGCCTTTAATTAATCATTGTAGTAATGCAGACTGAAGTCCCAGTGTTACTATCACTGACGCATAACAGTAATATAAACTCCTGCTTAAATGCTTTTGTTCTGTGAAATAAATCTTTACATCTATTCCCAATAATTTAGTAAAATTAAAATACAGCCTCATTATTTTATTCATTACAAAATTTTCAAGCAGCTGTACTTATTTTTATCATGTGGGAGCTGACAACTATACTTTATTTAGAGGATATTTTTTCAGGCAGTGCATATATAAATATATTTTTATATATATTCAATATATATATTTTTTCTTTTATATATATATATATTTAATTCTTATCTTTACAGGCCAGTTCCTCCCTCTATAAAGTTTTTCATTCAATTTCACACAACATATGGCTATATTCCACAAAGCATAGCTTAACCTCAGGCTTTGTTTTTTGTGTGGGGGTTTTTTTTAAGATTAGTCTGTTTTAATGGGTATGAGGAGCACTATGAAACCATGTGCATTACCTCTAAGACTAGTACCCCTATTGACTGAAATATAATGTTCACTTTCTACTTGGAGATGTTCATCTTCTACTACTAGCTAATAGCCTAATTAGATTAAAAGCTACCCAGTGCACTGTCTTTTTCCAAGTGAATAATTCAAGTGAAATGACTAATTAAATTCTTAAGGGAACCACATAACTATTTATGATGATAACTTGGAGTTCCCATCAAAGTGGCCATGCACACATCTCTTTCTACTGTCAGATTTAAGTATATCCCCCTAGGTTGGAAACACTGTAGAAGTAAGGACTATGCAGATGAATTCTCCAGAGAGCAAGAATCAACGGTGCAGGGACCTAACAATCTACAGTTTCCAATGGAGAAAGAAAACAAAACCAAAATAAAATATATTTCTCCAGCAGCCTAAAATGTAAAGTGCTACATTTCATCTTTATATGCTATGCTATATACAGTGTCATACTCTGAAGGCAATGAATTATACATAGCCATTGGGGTTTTTTTGACACCTACTTAACTAGACTCCACGTAGATTTTTCCAGGATTTGGTACTTCTTTCCTCAAGCCTTACCATGGCTTTATCTGCCACATCTACTCAAAAAAAAAGTTTGGCTAGTATCAGCTTTGCTTTCCATCCTAAATTTTCTACAATTCTTACATAACATTCTGGTCCTGCTAATAGAAGAGTGAGTCAGCAAGGCACAGAGACTATAATGTTCAAATGAAAATTAAAAAAAAAAAAAAAAAAAAAAAGCTGAAGGGAAGAATATTGGGTTTACGTTCAATGGGTGACATGGAATTCCAGAGACAGGGACTGTGCCTTGCATTCCAGGCAATTGTGGACAAATCTCTTGACCTCTGAGCTTTCATTACCAATTTAACAATTGAGGATGCTGACTTTTCCCTACCAAGATCATCAGGTCACAAACACACGTATCAAACAGTGGTTGTTAGGCACCTTGGTAATACAGAAATCAAAGTAATAAGTATTTGTCTAGATAGGTAGAAACCTGGTATCAAGCTCTCTGCATGAAAATTGAGTCTGACTTTTAATGAGGAGATTTGGATAGGTGGTCTGGTTTTGAACTTAAAAACATTGAGAAACACTTTCCAAGTATATTTTTGTCCTGTTAATTAGAGCCTTTTTTCATTTTTCCAATCCCTTTCAACAGTCCTCTAATATTTTTACAGTCTTGCCTTTTGAGGGGCAGGCACAAAGTGAGGCAGATACACTGAAAAAAGGGATATCAAAGAATGAATTTCCCCTGTCGCTTTAACCACATGAAAGCTCTCCAAATGTATTCCCTTGCTCCTCTTAGTGGTTTGTATAATGAGATCAGTAGAAGTGAACACTAACATCTCCCTGTTCCATTTGCAGCTGCTAGTAGCTGAAGGATAACTGTGCTATGATAATGATTCTATTGGAAAAGGGAAGATTTGCTACCGCTTTCTTTCTTCTTACATCTTTTTTTAATGTTCTAACAGTGTTCTCAGTTTTGGGGAGGAAAGGGAAGAGAAGAGCACTAGAGAAAGGGATGATCCCTGCCTCAAGAGTTTAAAATCTAAAGAGAGAAAAAGAGGACAGAACTAACTGTTGGTCTCAGGGGACAGAGAGAATTTTATGATGGGGGTAAGGAGGAAGGAAAGCCTGTTGGTTGCTTCTCAGTCTAGCTTTATCTCAAGCTGCAATGTCCAAGATAACTTATGTCAGTCTTCAGAAATAGAAATAGTAAAGCTCTGCAAGAACGTAGGTTTACAGAATCCACGGTGTTTTGGTTGGGGTACACTATAAAATTACACATCCCTTTATTGGATCCTCAGTTACTGCCTGTGGTAGTGCCCTGTGCTGAGTGCAGCTGTATGAATTTTCTAAGGCTTTTTCAACTGTGAAAAGTTGCTCAGTGATGTATTAGATAAAGGTCTGCAGGAGAAAATTAAAATGGAAAGACTGCATGTTTGCACACTGAGAAAGGAAATGTTCATCGGTGAGGGAAACTGAAATCCAAAAGTGAGCATGTCTATGCAGCAATCAAAGGTGGAACCACAGCATCAGGTAAGCATACTTTGCTGCCTTTTTTTTAAACAAAAATCTATATAGCCTGAAGACCATGGCTTTTGGTACTTACCACATTTACTCAATACAGATAAACTACAAACCCCAGTACGTAAAAGAGGAAGTGGGTGTACTGGCCTATTTTTAGGAAGATTGATCCTTAAATTAGGACTCTACATTCATGCTAGTGTGTGATACCTCTCCTCTCTCTCAAATTAATGTGCCAATCCCATGCTCCCCTACTACTCCATCCTCCCCCTATACAAGAACAGCCCTTCACATAACAGTCTTCCATACATATAAAATGATTTAACTGTTTCAGACATGTTTCAGACATAAAGCTATCACAACATCTCAATAAAACAGTGTAGAAGGCGGCTCCCAAAACCTGACATAAAATTGGATTTATTTGCTATATTCTGCACACATACAACTATGATGCCACTCGAGGCTATAATAGCTTCTGCTTATTGACAGGTATGGAATGCTCATGCAAGAATTGACCAGCCCTTCTAGACAAGATGGAACCAGTTTTCCTCAGAGGAGGTGTTTTATAATATGTGGATTTCTATGGAAAAGACTAAATACACAGGCTTTCACTTTGCCAAGTTCTGGTAGATAAGCAATACACATACTTTTATTTTTATACAGATTTTCTTCTTCTCCAGACAAATTAGCCAGGGGGATGGGTCCCTTTAACATATTATTTTCGCTAATAACATATACTATATACCTAATTTTTGCTTATGTGCTGACAGGCTTATTACCATTCCAAGTCAGTGCAGTTATTAGTACCTCTTCAGGGAACAGTATGGCTTAATCTTTGTTCTGAAGGAGAGTATTATTGGAGCTGTTTGAGTAATTTATTTTTTGATTCAGCTACTGAACCAAACAATAAAAACTAAGAAAAATTATGCAGATCAAATTAAAACTAAAACTTGCCACTTTTTCCTCATCAATTCTAGAACTGAATAAACTAAACTGGGGAATAAACAAGAGGAGTTAGAGACGTGCGCACACCTGCAGGGCTATGATCTTACTGGCATCATGGAGAAGTAGTGGGGTGGCTCCTATGACTGGAGCGTTGGAGTGGAAGGATACAGGCTCTTTAGGATGGACAGGCAGAGGAGACGAGGAGGGGGTGTCACCCTCTACCCCAATGACCAGCTGGAGTGCATGGAGCTCTGCCTGGGGATGGATGAGGAGCTGACCGAGAGCTTATGGGTCAGGAATAAAGAGAGGGCAGGGACAGGTGACATTATAGTGGGGGTCTGCTACAGGCCACCCAACCAGGAAGACTGAGCAGATGAGGCCCTCTATAGACAGATAGGAGCAGCCTCACGTTCACAAGCCCCGGTCCTCATGGGGGACTTCAGCCACCCCGATATCTGTTGGAGGCACAACACAGCAGGCCATAAGCAACCCAGGAGGTTCCTGGAATACATTGATGACAACTTCCTTCTCCAGGTGAGAGAGGAGCCAACGAGGAGAGGTGCTATGCTGGACCTTGTTCTCACCAACAAGGAGGGGCTGGTGGGGAATGTGAAGTGCCAGGGCAGCCTTGGCTGCAGTGACCACGAAATGGTGGCATTCACGATCCTTAGGGCAGCGAGGAGGGCGCACAGCAAGCTCACTACCCTGGACTCCAGGAGAGCAGACTTGGGCCTCTTCAGGGATCTGCTTGGGAGAGTACCATGGGATAAAGCCCTGCAGGGAAGAGGGGCCCAAGAAAGCCGGTTAATATTCAAGGATCACCTCCTCCAAGCTCAGGAGTGATGCATCCCAACAAAGAGGAAGTCAGGCAAAAAAGCCAGGAGGCCTGCAGGGATGAACAAGGAGCTCCCGGACAAACTCCAACACAAAAAGGAAGCCTACAGAGGGTGGAAGCAAGGACAAGTAGCCTGGGAGGAATACAGAAAAAATTGTCCGAGCAGCCAGGGAGCAGGTTAGGAAAGCGAAAGCCCTCGTAGAATTACATCTGGCCAGGGACATCAAGGGCAACAAGAAAAGCTTCTATAGGTATGTCAGTGATAAAAGGAAGACTAGGGAAAATGTGGGCCCTCTCTGGAAGGAAACAGGAGACCTGGCTACCTGTGATATGGAGACGGCTGAGGTACTCAACAACTTTTTTGCCTCAGCCTTCACCAGCAAGTGCTCTAGCCACACCGCCCAACTCACAGAAGGCCAGGGTAGGGACTGGGAGAATGAAGAACTGCCCACTGTAGGAGAAGATCAGGTTCGAGACCATCTGAGGAACCCAAAGGGGCAAAAGTCCATGGGATCTGGTGAGATGCATCCGTGGGTCCAATCCCCAGCACAAATACAGGGTGGGTGCAGAATAGATTGAGAGCAGCCCTGAGGAGAAGGACTTGGGGGTGCTGGTTGATGAGAAGCTCAACGTGACCTGGCAATGTGCACTTGCAGCCCAGAAAGCCAACCATATCCTGGACTCCATCAACAGAAGCATGGCCAGCAGGTCAAGGGAGGTGATTCTGCCCCTCTACTCCACTCTCGTGAGACCCCACCTGGAGTACCGCGTCCAGCTCTGGGACTCCCAACACAAGGAGGACATGGACCTGTTGGAGCAAGTCCAGAAGAGGGCCACGAAGATGATCAGAGGGCTGGAGCACCTCTCCTATGAAGACAGGCTGGGAGAGGTGGGCTTGCTCAGCCTGGAGAAAAGAAGGCTCCGGGGAGACCTTCTAGCAGCCTTCCAGTACCTAAAGGGGGCCTACAAGAAAGCTGGAGAGGGACTTTTGACAAGGGCATGTAGTGATAGGGCAAGGGGCAATGGCTTTAAACTGAAAGAGGGTAGATTTAGATTAGCTGTAAGGAAGAAATTTTTTATGATAAGGGTAGTGAGGCACTGGAACAGGTTGCCCAGAAAAGTTGTGGATGCCCCATCATTGGAAGTGTTCAAGGCCAGGTCGGATGGGGCTTTGAGCAACCTGATGTAGTGGAACATGTCCCTGTCCATGGCAGCGGGGGTGGAACTGGATGATCTTTAAGGTCCCTTCCAACCCAAACTATGATTCTATGAACTTAAAAAGTTTCATTTATTTTGATTTGCAACCTGAAATGAGACTTTTTTTTCCAAGGACCTCTTTGAAAAGTAAAGAAAAAAAGAGGTTAAATTCTCAAACTACCAGTGGAAGAAGTACTGGTTGCATTTTATTGTTGGCTCAAAAGTTAGTCTCAGGCAGAGTAAGAGAAAAGATTGAATCCAAATCACCTTCTTTAGGGAACTGTCAGTCTTGTTGATTTTGTCTCTGCTTTACCAATTAATTAATTATTTTAACTCCGAAACTGATTTTGCTGAAGTCTGTGTGTTGCTGGGACTGACCGAACTCAGAAAAAATCTAAGGAAAGCCTTGTAGGAAGACTGTAAAGAAGATTTACACTCACTTCAGACAAATGCATGAACATGTAACGGTTACTAACAATGGAGTTTTGCCATCCAAATACGTATAAATGTCAAACACTCAAGAGATCTGTCTAGTTTGTTTGCCTCAGTGAGTTAACTTTTGAGAACCTGACTAGCATCAGAGCATAACCTGCTGTGAGTCATGTTGAAACATCACCTTGCAACATTCAATGACCTTCCTTTCCCCAGGAATCTCTCTTAGTAGTATTTTAGTCTTTTAAAATCAGAGAAACAAGACACTTAGGAACTTCACTAATTGTTCCCCTCTAACTACAGCATGAGCTAAGTGACATAAAAGTGCTGTGATATATGAGAACAGCACAATGCCGAAGAGCTTGAAACGGGGTCTTAGAAGAAATATGTTGCTTTGTGGGCTGCTTGTGTTAATAAAACCAAGATCTAGCAACAGAGTTAGAAAACACATACACCTCTCACCTTTAGTCAGAGAAAAATACCAGATCCTGGCAAGAGGGAGTATGCTAGTTCTTTTTAATGTTGTTTGCTGATTAGCTGTTGTTAAATGTGCCAGCAGTTGTTAGTTCATTTGAACATAGAATAGAAAAAAACTTTTCCCCTGTTATTTTTTGTAAATGTTTGATGCAGTATGTCATTTTACACAGTCACAATAAAAAATGGATCAAACACTGAAATAGTTGCTTTGTTTGCCAGTCAGAGAACAATGCCAACTGTCAGCATTTGAATTATTATAGAGCCATTTGACATGTGTACAAAAGAGACTAGGTATTCTTGACTTGCCTTGTATTGCATCAGCAAATAGAATTACTTAATAGGATTACTATTGAGCTATATTGTACACTTCTATTTCAGTTACAGCCTTTGTACAATGCCTCTCTTTGTACTTTACACATGTAACTTATTAAAAAGAAAAATAAAACATTGAAGAGCAGGCTGCTTCGTTAAAGAATTTTATATGGTATATTTCAAAAATATTGTTAAACTTAACCAATGATGGTAAAACAAAACTCCACTGACTCACATGCTAGAAGTTATTTTTAATGATTTGATGGTTAACATTATGTAAACACTAAATCTGGCTCCTGTTATTTATACTATCTAGTTAAAAAGGATGGATGAATCAAATTAATGGGAAAGATCATTATTTTGGTTGGTCTGACTCCTGGCAGGAGTGAGAATTAAAATTGCTCAACAGTAAATGGGTATAATGTGGGGGAGGCTACTCTTAGGACATCTGATCACAGTTGTGTTTTTAAGCTGATGCACATCCCGCTCCCAGATAAATCATTCTGAACATGAAAGAACTGAAAGACAGTTCTGACAATTGCTAGAAACAAGTGTTATGTGAGCACCCTGCCATTCTTAAGGAAGCCCTTCTGGACAAGCTCTCCCAAACTAGAGTGAGCACACTTGTGTGCTATTATGCTTATTTTAAAGAAAACCATTCTTTTTTTTAAACACAAATTGTGCATCTTTATCAATATCACAGTTCCTTCACACTGCATTTTCTTAAGATGAACACTACTCTGCTCTGAAGATATATTGCATCTGTTTTTCCCAATTAGCTCTGTAATTTTCTCCTTGGGCCTCTGCTGTTTTTTTAAGCCACAGTCTGATTTTTTTCAAGGTATTCTTGGGATAGGCACCCCATTATTATCCTTTGCTAGGGATACCCTTTGGGTGTAGAGGTGAAGAAAGAAAGGAAATGGATTAATTCAATAGGACTTGACACTGTCATTTCTAAAGAAGCCTCTTAAGCAGTAAACTACTTAACAACAGATGAATGATACTGACTTCTACTGCTCAATGCTGCACACTAACCCATTTGTTCTGTTGCATTATTCTGAGTTAATCTTCATAGCATCCCTTTCTCTCACACAACACTTCCACTCTAATCCCTACCCAGACATAGCCTTTCTATGGTAAGCTCTAAGTTGAGCAGAAACTTGAGGTGAAAGAGGCCTCTATTTTTCTTATTTTTCCTGTTCTAGAAAGGTGTAATATAAATAAACCAATAATATAATATTTTTTGCTTCTTCCAATTAGAAGAAGTGGATTGTGTTATCATCTCTTTCAATCTCCATGACACGAAATATTTATTGTATGGCAGCTATATATGTATCTGTATTTTCTCGAGATCAATCACTTCAGGTCAAGTGGAGCAAATTCCAGTCTCAGTTAAACTGATCTGTCCTGCTATGTGCTCAGCAACCTGGGGCTCCCTGGGTTTACAGGCTCACAGAATTTATTATGTGAGTATTAACCGAGGACATTCCAGAGAAACTAATTTTTCCAGAAGACAGTAAGAAATGAAAATATTTTAGAGCATTTCTGAAATAGAAAATGGGAAGATTTGAAGTTTTAAAGGATAATACAACACATTTTTAGGATGCACTGAAAAGTGCATAATATTTATGACACAAAATAAATTTCAGAAAAGCTTGACTGAGTCCATGATGAATCTGACCATATTTACTTTTGCTACAACATGCTAAAACTCTAAGTAATGGAAAATTAAAGAATATTTGGACTTGTTCTGTTTCAAAGTGAAACTATGAAAAACATCTCCGCATTTGACCCCAGTAGGTGCATGTGTATGTATGCCAAATCACTAAGTGTTTTCATATATCCAAGTATTTTTAACATTTAATTCTCAATCACATAAACAGGTCATCTGTTTTAGATGACAGAAAAGTGCAATACAGCCTATTTCCTTAAACGAAAGTCAGTTCTGGAGCCTGCTCATTGATAGTTTTCTGAGAAGTGGTAATATACCAAGGAGTTACAACACAAAATGTATAAACTGAATTAGGTGTCACACGTGATGTGAAGTTAAATCCTCATCAAATTCATGCACAAACATTACAGTGCTTCACAGTTCTTTTAAAAAAACCCATATTTATTCAAACAAGTATGAAATAATATTGTATTAACTGACACATGAATGATCTCCTTTCATACCATGAATATCTTATTATATACACAATCTAACAATATTGGAGCAAAACTTAAAGATTTTTGAAACCCTGAACAAGGGAAGCCATCGATGTCAAATCTGTCTATTACTTACCTGGCTCAGGTGTGCTCACCAATTTTTTCCTTGACGCTTTATAAAGCTCAAGTGTACAAAAATGGTTGAAAACGAAAGGGAGAGGGGCGGGGAGAGCTAGCAGCTACCTCAATGAAGAAGCTAAATTACTCTTTTGTAGATAAAAGCTAATTTGAACAATACCTTATCATTCTATGCTTCAGGTTACTTACCACTTAGGCATAACTTCCCAAAAGCACAAAAGACTAAGGGAAGAGACCTCTTTCCTTAAAATTCTATGTTTTTCTCTTACTTAGTTCCAGATTCCTATCCCAAATACTTTATTTCCATTGGTTTCAGCAGAACTCATCTGTAAAGAAATACATTGGATGATTACTGGAATGTATTTTAGCCATCAGACTGTCAATATCAAGACAGGAATCAGGAATGTAAGGATGCAGAAGCTAATGAGAGAGAGCGAGCACATGTTTGTGTGTGTGCGTGTATGTTTGTTTGTACCTGAGAGTAGCAAGGGAGTTCAATGAAAACTTTGGAGTTCGAATGGCAAAACCATTTCTTTCCATAACGAGAGACATTACTTTACCAATCTCTGTTAGTAAAAGGCATGCCACTTAATGACATAAATGCCCATTCTAAAAACAAAACTAGGATTTCTTCACAAACTCAATATCTTAATAAAGCAAAAATGTAACAGTGGCTCTCTGACAAGTACCTCAAGACACAGAAAAGCAGGAATCTTGTCTGAGGCTTTGCAGTAGTAGAATTGTGCAAACCCCTTACGTTTACATCTCTTTAGCACCTGACAGAAGTCAAAGAAAATTCTAAGCACAAGACTTTGCTTGTCTCTAGGCTATAAAATACAGATTGTAGGCTTACATGTCTAGGATTCTGGAACTGTGATTGTTTTGACATCACTGTCTTCAGACAATTCTTATTGTAGATGAAATTGTCCTTATTCTTCCTACTCAGATAAATAATTCTTGTGATGATTGAAGTTATTTCCCTTGGACAGGAAGTTTGTATCTACCATTTCATTGAATATAATTTGGAAAAGAAATGCAGTAAATTTAGGAAAAAAATATTACCCATGAATAAATAACACCTTGACAACAAATAACATCTACGTACCTGTAGGAATATTACTTTTCAGTTTCATATCAGTTTCCAACCACTTTCGAGAAGAAAACACCAACATTCCAATTACACAAAATCTAATGTTATAAAGACTTCCTTATGAAAACTTTAACAGTCATTTCAAAGAACATGAAAGGAGACCTTATTGTGGCTTTTCAGTATATAAAGGGGACTTATAAGAAATATGGAGAGACACTTTTTCCAAGGCCTGTAGTGACAGGACAAGGGGTATCAGTTTTAAACTGAAAGAGAGTAGATTTACACTGGGCATAAGGAAGAAATTTTTTATGATGAGGGTGGTGAGACACTGGAACAGGTTGCCCAGAGAAGTTGTGGATGTCCCATACCTGGAAGTGTTCAAGGCCAGGTTGGATGGGGCTTTGAGCAACCTGATCTAGTGAAAGATGTCCCACCATGGCATGAGAGTTGGACTAGATGATCTCTAAAGGGCCTTTCCAAGCTGAAACCATTCTATGATTCTATGAATAAGGATGTGTGAGAGATGATTAAGGACCTAGAGCACCTCTCCTATGGGGAAAGGCTGAGGGAGCTGGGGCTGTTCAGCCTGAGGAAGAGAAGACTGAGAGGGGACCTCATCAACACTTATAAATATCTCAAGGGCAGGGGTCAAGAGGATGGGGCCAGACTCTTTTCAGTGGTGCCCAGCAACAGGACAAGGGGCAACGGGCACAAACTGGAACACGGGAAGTTCTGCCTGAACATGAGGAAAAACTTCTTCACAGTGAGGGTGACAGAGCCCTGGCACAAGCTGCCCGGGGAGGTTGTGGAGTCTCCTTCTCTGGAGATATTCAAAACTCGCCTGGACGCAGTCCTGTGCAGCCTGCTCTAGGTGACCCTGCTCTGGCAGGGGGGTTGGACTAGATGATCTCCAGAGGTCCCTTCCAACCCCTACCATCCTGTGATTCTGTGTGAACTGATCCCATTAAGTATGTCTGTGGCTTTTTTTCATGTAACTTCTGATTAATTACTTGGGAGGAAATATCAGGATCAAATTGATGTAGGAGTATTCAGATATTTTCTTCATCTGTAATGATCTCTTTTCTGTGTTTAAATAAGTAACTTTTTAACTCTATGGATGACAGTTTGCTGTTAAAACTTTTGTCTGTTTCTCTTATAGAAGGCAACAAAACTCTGAATTTCCTTTGGGTTGCTGTTACTTCAACTTAGGAAGGTATACCCCACTGCTGAATGTGGAACTATTAGCAACTTGATTGTAAGACCTCCTAGACTAATGTTTTGTTAATGGTTTGTTACAAGCACATCATTCAGTTCTTTCTATAATGCTAACCAGTAGCACGAAGCTGATTACTAGGCACAAAGGTATGTATCTCTTGATTTCTTAAAAGCATCTCTTCCTCGTCTCTGCTGTACTTCAGGAAAACAAAGGATTTCACAATTGCATTGTTTGATGGATGTTTACAATAACTAGGATTTGTGGAACTAGCAGCGTAGCACAGAATACCACACAGTACCCTTAACCAGATACTATTTACTTGCTGTTTGTTAGATTATGCAAAGAAGTCCCAGGACTCTTTGATACTGTTCTCAACTTGTGTAATCTTGTCGTATGTAACCTGAACATCTTTCCTCACTTGAAGTTGGGGGACATGTGTTCTTTGAATCTTCAGGGTAGCCCTAAACAGTTTTCTCAAAATTATATTTGGCCCAACAAGCGGTGGGTTGGAGAGGTTCACAACTTGTAAATAATTCAAAGGTTAAGGTTGCACAAAGTTCAAGCCTTTGTTTTCCATACTGCTAAATGGGATATTTTTCTGTCAAAATGTCACTAAGTGTCAGAAAGTTTTAAACTAATGCCTGCTGGAATGGGAGGGGGGAAGGTGACACCACCAGTAGCAGTGTACTTTTGCACTTAATTTGCACTTAAGTATACTTTCCACTTGCGTGAATCAGTAACAAGCATAAAATTTGGGAGGGCAAAATGAAACAAATAATTAATACTGAGAACTTGTAGAAAGCAAAGTGAAAATGTAATTTTTTTTTTTTTTCATCAATGAGATTATGATCGCTTTTCATCTGTTTTCTCCTTGGAAATGGAATATCTATGTATTTCACTAAAGAGTTCGTTTCTAAACAGCTTTGGAAAACTACAACAACAAACATGTTTAGGCATGAAGAAGCAGTCTTTGCAGGGGCCATTTTGGACAATGTTCCTGAATGCTGGGGAGAGTACATAAGAAGAGTCAGAGTGAAAACAATGGCGAGAATCTCAATTCTTAATTCCACTGTTGCAACCAGCACCTTTACAACACACACAATTTCTGCCAGTTTTTGCTAGTTACAAAACCGAAGATGGGCTTGTATGTCTTTGTTTTGTACTGCCTAGCAGTGCTAAGGTGAATGGAACCTGACATAGGTCATGCAAATCCATGACTGAAATCCATTGTGACACATTCTGTAGACTGAATTAAATCCACCAGTTGGTTTTGAATGAATATTCAGAAAAGCAATCTCACCACTAATTTATTTTCGCTTACTTTAGTGCAGTGTTTCTCAAACTAAAGAAGATAGTAAGATCCTTAAAAAAAGAAGGCTTGCCGATTCTACTGTAAAGACCATATGCATTGTACTTGGTGCATATGTTCATCCAAAATTTGATTAGAATTATTACTTAGAGTCTGGACAGTCTTACTTTGTCTCTATTTTCACTTTCATACATGTTGTCATATTAAAGATAAAAAAAGCCTCCTACTCCCTTACCTCCATCTAAACCAATCTGGTTCTTTCTAATCTTCAGTCTTTAGACTTTTTCTCCTAATTGAGTAACTGCATTTAATATATGAGACACATAAACCGTATAAAAAATTAATTCATAACTTCAGGAATATGAAGTGTAAATGGTGTTATTTAGGTCAGGTAAGGACTTACTGACCATCAACAGATATCACTGTTCTTTGTTTACCATTCAGAAACAACCCATGCTCCACAAAACAAAAGAGAAAAAAATCTAGATGATCCAGATTAACATCTAATGGTATAAATAAACTACCAGCAATCACATGAAAGTGTATCTTTTCAATAACATCTTCTTTTGTAGCTTTTGTGGGGAGAAGAATATTTCCAGAAGGCGTCCTTTCAAAGTAAAAATGCATATGCTAAAAACATGGTTTGCCATTTCCCTATCTAGGACAAATTCTGTTTGTTCAAATCCACCAGACTGAATAAGTGTACTGTTGGGAGTGTTCTCTAAGGAGTGTAGTAATACTTAACCTCACCTTTTCCTGATGCAAAGGAGAAGGTAAAATACAAGCTTAAGCTTGCCACACAGACACTAATATAACTATTTTACCTTACTTTTTTGTTGGAGCTTTTATTTAAAGTGTGGATTTTAGGATCCAAATTTAGTTGGATTGCTTTCGGACTCAGTTATTTCACTTGAGCCCAACTTTTTACTGCTAAGCCCTTCATTCCAGGACATTATCCAGAAAGCTGGTAATAATAACTACTATTTAAATGTTTGGCAAATAATTTGTTGCAGCTGTAGCTGTTCACATGCATCATTAACTGCCTGGGCACATTCAGAAAAAATTCCTGTCTTTTTCAGGGTTTTTCATAGCTTTTCTGCTATAAGACTTATTAAGCTAAGCTATGAAAAATCTCCCAATTCCAGAGTATTTCTAACCCTCCAAGAAAACAAGAGTCCAAATGCACCTATTAGAATTCTTCACAGTGGTTAGAAGCAACCATCACTTCTGTTTACAGTATAGGATTATAAATTATATTGAAATATCATTCAGTTATAGTCGTTCTCCAACACTGCAAAGAGATGGATGGTCTCCAGGGTAAGGTTGTCATAAAAAGGAAAATCAAACCAGCTGAATAATACAATAAGTCTGTGTATCAAGCCAGCTCAACCAAGCAGTGATAAGAACTGTGGCAGCCTTTGAGGAGCTGGCTGACAGATTTCATTTGTCTGAGTTCAGATCTTGCCCCAGTGTCATATGTCATATCTTCCCACCATCCCTTTGGTGTTCTACCGGCACCCCTCCAGGTGCTGTCAGAGGATTAGAAGGAGTCTGCCAGTCAAAATGCTTGAATGGATAAGTCAAGAGTACAAGCAAAGACCCCATTTCATTTCTTTTTTTTTTTTAAGCCACAAAATTGACACATCTTTTGCATTTGGTTCTGTAATTAGACATATATTAATCTTTAGAATGTAAATCTGTAGTACTATGTTGAAATAGGATATTTCACATATATAGAAATAGTAATGAGAATGAAAAATGAAGATGATTAAGCCCTTTGACGACATCAGGAGTTTTCTTTTAATCCTATGACTACTGACGTAACATCTGGAACCACATCATCTGCTATTACTAATGTCTCTACAATTTAAAACATAAAGCCTTGCCCATATGAAAATGAGGCACACCAACATAAAAGTTATCATGTATTAGCTACAATGTTTCCCTAGGAAACACTTTTAAAATTAAAAAAATCCCTCTCTAACTTCATTTCCTCATAGACTTTCCTAATACATGGATTACCGTTACTCTACATCGATTTTAAGTAATTTTTGCATTTCACTCCACTGAGGCAACTAGTAAAGAGTTATATTTTACAGACCTGTCTAATGCAGATTCCTGAGTTAGTTCTGAATGAGCTTTGGGGAATAATTCAGATGACTAAGGTAGTCATCTAGTGACACCTTAGATGTATAAGTAACCTATCTGTTCTCCAGTTGTTGCTCTAGAATAATATGATTCACCCACATCGTATCTGCCATGGCTACTATGGATGTGATGGCTACACTAGTGTGCCCGAAACAGCAATAGTTATCTATGCTTAGGCATCTGAATCACAAAGTATGCATATACAGCACTGGTCAAAAGCAGTTGTGCTCAGTTTCACGAAGCAGCTCTGGCATGTTAAAGCAACACTTCAAACAGCCTAATATATGTAGAACAACATTGTACCTGTATTGCCTACTGTTCCAGCTCAGCAGGAGCAAGGGCTGTATCACCATGAATAACAGATGTCTACACATGCACACAGGTACACTCCTGAAATTGACTATTTACCTAGCTACGCCTACCTTCTCCAGGAGGAGAAGAACACGAAGAACAAATCCTCCTTCCAGGAATCTCAGGGCTCTGAGCTTCAAGCTCTGGCAGACAGCAAACTTCCATCTCATTTTACACAAATCTCTCCCTCACATTTGCCTGTACGCAAGATGTGTAAAACAATAAAAAAATTCAACATAGCGCTTTTTATGCATAAAATTCAACATCACGCTTTTGATGTGTAATGCTGCTATAATTTGAAAATCTAATATAAAGCACACAAAATAAACAGCAACTTTTTCAGAAAGTGTTCTCTGTGAACACTTGATGAAAAGTAAAGGTAAAAGTTTTAGTCAGTTTCGAATTCTTTGTTTACAGGAGGAATCCTTGGACGTTATCAACACACTGAATAGAACTGCGAAAGGATAAAGTACAGTTTAAAATTCAATTGACATATCTATTTCAGATCAAAATTGAAGGTTTTGCATAGCATTTGTGGTTAAGCACAACAGGTTTCCAAAACCAATGGAATAAGACTCAAGTCCCACATAATCTATAAAAAATAATTTTTTTTTAACTCAGCAAATGTCACTTTATATCTACTGAAATGATGAGAATAATTATTCCCATGTCAATTCTAGGCTTTTTGATCATATACACATCTCCTGAAGGAGATGGTCAAAGACACAGCATAAATATCTAAAAATTCCTGTAACAAGTGCAAAGTATACCTGAGCTGCAGATCACAAAAGAGAGTCAACAGCCTAACCGTAGAAGAAAAAAATGTAAAATTCCATTTCACATCTAGTCAAGATGTAGGCTGCTAGGTTTTCATTTTTATGAATTTAAAAATATTTACCTTTCTATTTGTGAGCAAAAATAAAAGCGCACGTGAATGAAACCATCTCGAGGGAAAAAAAATAACACTAACTCAAGCTCCATTTAATCAGTAGCATTCAAGAATAAAATAGCTGTCAAAAAGCTGTTTCACTGTATTGTAGTTATCGGTCCAGCCTGATGCCAGAATGCCTCTAGCAATGTTGTTTTGACACACTAGTAATGTCTGCAACTTGTTAGCAAGAGTTGTATTAAATCATCTTGTCACCAATTCTAGCTTTTATCAAGTTAAGTTAAACAAATTCACCACTTAAAATAGAAAATATTGGTTTTGGTAAAATAAGTCTGGATACAACGTCTTTGAAATCCCATTTCTTTGTCTATATGAGTGACTTGAGTGTGCAAGACAGAACAAAGGGTAAGCCTACTGTTCTTTACTAAACAGTAAAAAAATATGGTAAAATGAAATTATTTTTCACTACCAAATTTTAAAAGCACTGCCTTTTAAATAATGTTCATTTTAGCCAAAAGGAGAAAGAAAAGCAGGTGGTGGTGCTAGATTTATTTAACATGAAAAAAGAGCTCACTACAAGAAACAACATTTTTGAAGAGTTTAAGCTTGGTACTGTCAGCCCTATTTTAAAATTTGGCATCTTTAATACTGTAGGGCCCCAAAATCAAATCAAATCAAAAAATTAAATGTAATAGTGGAGTCAAAGGATGTATATTAAGGATGGCACAAAAAGATCATGCGGTAGCAGTAGGTGGATTGATGGCATGACACATAATGCTGTCAATATGACTCAAACATTAGAAAAACTTAAATTGTCAGAGAAGAGGTGTCCTGACTTCCCATGAGAGCACAAACTAGGCAGTACAGACTCTTGAACGAACACATATGCACATGTCCTGACGTTTGTGAGGTACATTTACTTCCACTTCCACTGTGGAAATCTGTGGAACAGCAAATTCAACAAATGGAAGAAACAGGCTCCAAGCATTAAACATTTTTAGACAGGTCACAATCAGAACAGCTGATTTCCCTATGTCAGTCCTTTGTGTCACAAGAAGGGCCAAGGATAAAAATACAAATAAAGCACCTCTGCATCCTCACCCTCTGTCTGTAGTAGTAGTCAGGAAATGGTTACTACAAGTGAGTACACCATACACACCACGACCCTTTTCTGACTTTAAATTAGAGTTGCAACTCTAACCATACCTTGGAGAGTGGAATACTAGTTTTGCTCTGCTTTTAAATGGACTTTATCTTAGTTTCTTAGAAATCAGTGGTAAAAATCCTACCAACAACTCGATCTCACTTCCAATGCTTGCTTGGCTTTCTGAAGGCAAACAAAAAAGAGGAGATGGGAATAGAAGGTAATAAAGCAGGCAGCAAATCTAGACTCTCACTTAGAAGTTTAAATCTGTTCTAAATGAGAAAACAGCTGCTACTTTTCCCCAGTGAACTTCATGGCAAATCAGTTTTAAACACAGTGAATACTGGGAAAAGAGCAGACTACCATATTTGATTCTAAGACCTTATATTACACAAAGGTGTAATAAAAATGCCTAGAAATACTTCAGCAGTTTCTAATTAAAATACCTGAAAAATATCCAGACACATGCCTGTGCATTCTCGTCACTAAAATAAACATTGTTTCAGTAATCATAGTAGATTAAATCCTGTGTCTAAGATTTTTTTGATTTTTCAGCCTACACTTAGACTCCTATAGGTTACTAACAAATATCCTGATAAGAAATTAAAATTAACTGCTTATTTTTCAACCATTATTTACTTTCTCAAACTAAATTAGTCTATTTTTGACAAAGTTGGCAGAAATTGATTGTGGTACATCTTACAGGGATATCAGTCTCTCAGACAGAAAAATCCCAAACTGGGAAGGGACGAGTGGGATGCCTAGCCGTTTTCTAGCAAACTTTATGGATAGAGAGAAATGCTGTGTCTCCTAGCTCTGAACTCAAGGTATCTGGGTCAAGCACAAGCTTCCTAAACTTTCAGAAAACCAGGAAAGTTAACGTAACTCTCAGAGGAATGGGCCTTTGTATGTTCTTCTGGGTGAATAAACAGTACAATTGTTTTGAATGAGCTGTTCTGAGTCACTTGAATTAGCAAGAGCTCCCAAAGGAAACTTTCCTACTCATGGCAAATTCAATTGGGATTGTCATGTAAGCACAGTTTTAAAAGACAAGACTGTAACTAGAGGATTTAGGCTAAGAATGATTAACCCCAGTGTTCTACCCTTGTGAGTAGGAAAGATGGCAGCAAATGTTCCTATAGCGAAGCGTTTGAAAAAAACTGCAAAATGACTCTCTAGTAATGATGCTCTCCATCCATGAAGAATATTGGCTAAAACTTTGCCTTTCAAGATGGGGTTTTACACTGTCCCAACTAACCTGCTTTGCCAGCTACACCCCTCCAATCAAAACCTTGATTCTGAAGAAAAGTACCTTCACTGGTCACAGGTAATGACAAGCTAAATACCCAACTAAACAAGTGTGAATTCTTCCTCTTCTCTTTCCATAAAAAAGAAGTATCTTCATAGATGCATAGAAGGGCACTGCAATATACTCTGAATCCTCAACTGAGCTGAGTAATTTATTTCCTTTTAAGAGCTAAATAAAATATCATCAGGGATTTTCTTTTCTTCAAAATCCATCAACTGCCACAGTACAGTATAGGTGGGCAAACTTTATGCCTCAGCTGGTAACTTTCATGATAGTTCTGCAAGATTGACTTACAGGCTATCTTGATTACTGCAGAGTCAGTAAAACTCTTAAAAGTTTCATATCTCAGTAAAGTTACTAAAAATCCAGAAGCTTTAGTAAATACACAATCACACACTTCTGACCTCCTCTCTCTGTGATTTACAGCAAATGCCATGTTCCTCACCTTAAAAATTCCCTTGTTGCAAAGAGAAGTCAAAGCATGTGTCAGGAGGTGATGTCAGCCTTGTCTGTCACTCAGGCATTTAGCAAGATTGCTGGGCTCTTTGCTGTGTTATCTCTGTATGGCTTGCCTGTAATACGGTTCTACCAAGGTGCTTGCTCGGAGACCACGCAGGCTACCTGATTCCCAAGTGGATATGCACTAATGGGTCAGATTTAGTGTGCTGAATGACAAAAACCTTTTCCCACTAGATCTTCTCATTACACTAATTCTGGAGAAAGGGCAAGGAATCAGTTTGCTGCTTCCTCTCTTCCAAAAACCATTAGGTAAATTATCGGTCGGTGGGTTTCTTCAACATTCAGCATTAATACAGTGGTATTCCTCACACTTCAGTGAGCTCTATCTTCAGTTAATTCCTTAGAGCACTATTGCTCATATACTGTCAGATAACAGCACAGAATAGCTTTATCTGAGTGAGGTAGGAAAAATAAAGGGAAAACTGGCTTCACAATAACAAGCTGAAAGGTGTCGGTTAAATAAGGAACTTATTGAGAATTCCACATATGCAATCTACTCTGTGTCTATCTGTACTTTCTCTAAATTACCTTTATTTAGGGATAAAAATGGGATTCTTAAGGAGCCTCAGCACTACATCACATAAATTGTGGGAAAAGTCTAGCTGTTAACTCATATATAATACAAATTTAGAACCTGAAACAAATCGGTATCATATACGTGAAATTATTTTTATTTACATAACTATAAACAACAGACAAGGAGAAAAACTTCAATTGACGTCAAAAGATGTTTTCCATAGGCTAAAGCAACATCTATTAAAAAGCCTATAATTAAAATCAAGCCCAGATTTTGCCCAAACCCAATGAAATATTTAATTGGATAGACAAAATAAGCTCATGGGCAGCATACACTCTGTGTGTCTCCTTTGACTATGCAGAAAATCCTTATTTTTCCAGTTTTATAAAAGAAATGGACATTGCACATATCATTGACATGTTTTGGAATAAGG
This sequence comes from Phoenicopterus ruber ruber, assembly GCA_009819775.1. Classification (NCBI taxonomy): domain Eukaryota; kingdom Metazoa; phylum Chordata; class Aves; order Phoenicopteriformes; family Phoenicopteridae; genus Phoenicopterus; species Phoenicopterus ruber. The sequence goes on from CM020227.1 coordinate 15,088,575, forward strand.
TTTTACAAAAGCTAAGATTAGTATTTACGTGACAGTAAAAAGTCACCAATCTGCCCTTGATAGCAGATGTCTAGAATATGATCCTCTTTTTTTTTTTTCTGAAACAAAATCTGTGCAAGAAAAAAGACAAAAAGATGAAATGTTTGAGTTGTGAAATTTGAAGGAATGGCAAGTCTTTTAATACCAGCCGATGAAATATCAGATTGCATCTAGAAAGGTTTAAACAGTTTATTAATCTACAGCAAAGAATAGAGAAAAAACTCAGAACCACTCAGTATATCTTGGAATAACAACTAAATACTTATGAGTCTGTACTCCTCAAAAAAGGAAATGGGATTTTTCCCATGGACTTCACTTGGCATTGGATCAATCCTCAGAATGACCGCTTTTTTGATAAGAAAAAAGTTGAAGAACATTAAGAGAGGTATATCATAATTTCTTATACCACTTTCAAGTTTTTTACTTGTTAAGCAGTATTTATTCTGTCTGGCTAATTTTAAGATGTTTGGAACTAGAAACGTCTCTTCTCCTGTCCCTTTCCTCTCTGGAAATATGCTGAATAATTTTGAAAAGCAGTACAGAGAGCTTTCATTCACAAAGAGATTTCTAAGGTATGTCAGAAAATTCTCCAAGGAGAGTTTAGTAAATGCTTCTCCATATTTAATAATAAATATGGATTATTTAACAGCCAGGCTTCTAGATGCTGAAATGGCAAAAATACTGTTGGCATCAAATCAAGAGTTGGAAAACTCTACACTGAATATAAAAAAAAAAAAAAGTGAAATGCAGTAATCTTGGGAATCATTTTACTTCTCTGAGTACAATGCCTCAGCCCACGCTTTTTTTCCTTTTATTATTTCCCAGTCACCAAATTCTCATTGTGTTTATGTTGTGCTTCAGTTAGTGGTTGTTTCCAAACAAACCTTAAATTAAAAAAAATTATTAACTTTAACAAAGAGAGGAGACACGTGTGCATATATACATGTTTGCATATGTATTTTTTTATATATATATATATCTCTCACAACTGGCTAGGAAATAATTTGGATGATTGCATACCCAGGCAGTTTAACAGCCATTCCATTTTAGTTTCTCTCTTGTGCATTAAGAAAAGCAGCAAGTGTTTCCCATTAATACTCAAAAATCTGCAATGAATATTGGTTTTTACTCCTTTGTTGTTTTACAATGAGAATGAGTTTAAAGAAATACTTCAAAGTACTGCATTCTGAAAACTACTCTATTGTTTGCAGTATGCGAGGAGAGCTGATTATTTAATTTGATACAATCACAGAATCATTTTGGTTAGAAGAGATCTCTGGTGGTCACCCAGTCCAACCTCCTGCTCAAACCAAGGCCACCTTCCAAGTCAGGTAAGACCGATTTCATTGTTAAAAGCCTTGCATACTGCGTGATAATGTGAAAAGAAAATCTCAAAGCCAAAATACAAGAAATTTCTTTCAAAAGGGCTACATCTAGATCTTGTTCTTTTTACCCATACAACAATTGTAAATCTACCATAATACAACTGGAAAACTCTGCTTGCTAAAACTGTAGATGCTTTGATGTGTTTTACTATTTCACTATTTGAGTGGTAACACTGTTTTTAGCATACGTATCAGTTATATATATGCAAAGGGCTTTATCCTAACAAACTTGTAACCTAATACAAATGGTGGAATAAAACAACTGTAAAATGAAATGGCGCAATAACAATTTTGTGAGTAATAAGAAATTGTTATTGAAATGTTTCTCATAGGTATTTGTTTTAAAAAGCAAGGGGTACAAGGAAAAATTGTTATATCAGGTTGGTTCTTGTTTTGTATTTTGGTTCTTGTTTTGTATTTATTGAGGGAAAAATCCATTTAAACTTAACTTGTTCAGTGCCTCATTACGCACAAGGAACGTGACCTAACTAGTGCTGAACAACTTCTGAGAAGGAGCCTGATTGATTTCAAATCCCAGTCATTTAACTACAAACCAAAAAGAGCATTGGTCTGCAGTAAAGAAATGAATATACTTACAATTACAACTGTTGATATGGATCTAGCTAACTGGGGGAAAGCTACCTAAGGGCACACAAAGAATAAAGAATATGAACGTACAGAGATGTGAGCAGATAGTTGTTCACTGTGTTCATACGGTAATTGAAACAAAGGATATTTCAATAGAAGTCAAAATGTCTTAAAAATAAAATAATGTTATGGAAACTGAATTCAAAGATGCTGCGTGCATCATCACCTGTTCTATGAGTTTTAGAGGCTCCACAGAGTGTTTGTAGTCTGTCCAAAGGCTGAGAAAGTTCTTGAACCTGACATTTCAAACTCAGGCAAACCTTCTGCAGAATAGGTTCAATCAACCTTTCACACATATAACCAGAGTACCTTTCAAATGAAAATCATACCTCTAGTCTCTTCTTAACATTCATTCAGAACTGGAACTATCTGTAACTCCGCAAATAACATTATCCAATGGTCAGGCAAGTTGAAGCAATTATCCATTCAGTCTTAGGCACACACTGATGTATATTCAGTTTCTGATGAGGTGGGAATGGTCTTTCACCTGAAAAGAAGACAGATCATTGAGAAAATCTGTAGACTCAGTTTATTTAATCCTTGAGAAACTCATAATGTGCAAAACAAGTACTGTAATATTCTTTTACCATAGGTATGGCATAGACTAGAAATATCTGTGAAGAATACATTAGCATATAAAAATACTTGGCCTAGTATCCCTGAAGAGAGACAATAATTAATCATTCACAAACAAATGTTAAAACTTATTAAGCATCAGACTGAGGCTATCATATTTTAGACAGAAACACAGGGTGAGAAATCCCACAAAGCACAGCATGAATCATTGTAACAATAGGCTAGGGATACTCAGAATAGACATCTCTGTACATAACATACATAAGTATTACACATAATAATGCCAATTAATAATGCTAATAACAATGCACTCAGCTGGCAAATAAGAGTTTCCTCTGTGACCTGCAAATCTTATTTCTGAAAACAATCCTGCTAAAGTCAAGCTGAGTACTTTCATAAAAAAGAATTTCTAAGCTTCTGTGATAAGGATCTGCGTCTTACCCAGTAAAATAGATTAATACAATGTTTTTTGATTTTGAGAAAGACTTTGAGTGCATCTGCTTTCTTTTGATCTTTTTTTAGAGTCTAACACTAATGATGAGAATTTTATTTCCTGTGTTTATAATAAAGCTGGTATTAGCTATGTGTTCTTAATTAAAGCTTTAAGATGTATTAGACAAGGGCACAAAGAGATTTAAATGTACTAAATATTCTTTGAAAAAGTTTCAGCATTTTGCACTTTGCTTCTCGTATATGAACACGGAGATTTCACAGATAACAGAACCAGTGCTGAAGACTTTTCAAATAGAAGCAGCATTCCAAAAGCCCACAGAAAAACAGGAAGTATGGATCATTTTGCAATAACTGAGGTGCAGCAGAGAATGAAGTTCAGTTTCCAAAATCCCCTGCTGCAGGAATCTTCTCAACTTTCTCCAGTCTGCATGGGTTTTCACTCCCTCATCTGATCTTTGCGTTGAGTAGCAAGCGTGAATACTAAATACTAGGGTGGTGGGAACTCCTCCTGTTCTTGGACCATTTCCTTAGAACTGACTCTATGCTGTGGACTTTAGGAAGAAAGACAGCCTCCCATAAAAACTGTGAAAATGCTGTTGGTGAAACCAATATAAGGTAAATATTAACATTAGATTTGAGCATATTTTTGTCAAAATGAGTTAAAAAATTGAACTTCAAATAAGACTGACAATTTCTACTTCATTTTAAATTAACACATATATCCTTAATTTTGTTCTTAGGAAAACTAGGTTTGTGTGACTCCACTCTTTCTGTACGCCGCTTTAATTTTTGTTGGTCAACTTGAACCAAATTTGACAAAGGAGGAGAAGTCACAAAGAGAATTCAGTCCCCACAGTTAAAAACTGCATGGGTGGACTGGTGAAGCAAAGACGCCTTGTAACTCTTCTCATTGATGAAAAGGCTTCTGTCACAAAGCAAGGCTCAAACACGTAAGAAAAGTTTCTGTTAACATTAACGCTTTCTTAAACATAAAGCTGACCAGAAAGATGAAAATCCATAGGAAAGTAGGCATCAGAACCGGGGGTTCACAGACTTAGTTGATTTCTGTCTATAAATTAATCTTTTTTTTAAGTGAAATGCCCTATTTTAGAGACAATTAAACAAGAAACTAAGTCAAGCCGAAGTTTATGTTTCTGGTTGATTATATGCAATCTTCCTGGACATTTTTGTTTCATTTATACTTAGCTACTGAACTAAAAGCATCATTATTTCCTCTTTCCACCTCAAGTCAACTGGTTCATGAAAAGTACAGAATCGTCTGGCTTTGGTTGATACTGGACACTGGTAGTTGTTCATTTGTCTGTTATCCTTGACTAAAGCTGTGAAAACACTGTGTAAGTACGAAGGATTTAAAACAAGAAAAAAACCCTAAATGTCCACTCCTTCGCTGTTATGAGTTTATTTCCTTTTTGAAATTATTCTCATTTATCATGTACTTGCCTTCATCAGTGGTGTTCCAACTTTGGTTAAGCTGCCAATAAAAATTGACATGGAGTGGAGATAAGGAAAGAAATCAGTACTCCTCTAGATAAATTAACAAGTTGTTGTATCACTTCTTGTATTTTGAATAACTTTTTAATCACCTCTCCAAAGCTAACAGAAAATACTTTATCAGCTCATTAGCTCAGTGTTCTATGGAGTAAACTACTTTCTTTGCCATAAAATTTGACAGTATCTTCTGTGACAGAAGACAGTAAGAAAGAGGTAATAAACATATTGGCATAAACGAAAGTTTAATCTATATCTGAGAAGACCAGTTATTATCATTAGAGTTATGATCATCAAGAGAAATTCAGGAAATCCAAATCCCTTTGTCTGGTTGTATGCACTTCTATTTGTCTTTTGAATTACTTGTCCGATTTCCACATTCATTATCTGCCTTCATTACTGTGAACAGTTTAACCTGCTTTCCAAGGAAAGGTAATGAATAACATAACCCATACCTCTCTTAAATAAATGTTAGTGTAAGTAACACATTGGTTAAACTATTAGGAACCAAAACATAATTACTAAGTTTTTTGTAACCTCTGAGAAGAGCCCCCTTGGTTGCTATTACACACAATTAGGTATTCATGAGTAATTAGGGATTTATGGGTATTAGTGCATAGAATCTGCACCCACCATATGCTTCTTTCGTATCTCTAAACTACTGCAGGTTGCCATGGCATTTTTTTTCTTCACATCATCACATTTTTCAGAAAAAATAAACATGGCTAATGCCACCAAATTTCAGATTTCTCACAGTGAAGTAAGGCAGCCTCTGTAAGGCAGCTGGTTATCCCTCTCTTCAGTTTTGCTGGGCAAAGGTTACGGATTTGCTTCACTTCCTGAGTTCTGCTCAGCAACAAAACACAATGGGCTACCGAAGAGCTAAATATTAAATATTACTCTTGAAGTAATGACTACGCTTGCTACCTTTCTTTGGTGTTTTTAATCATGCCAGTTGCTGTAATTACTTTACCTCTTCATGGAGTAAATTAGGGAGCAGAAGTGATTTTTGTGGAAGTGATGAGGTCACCAAAAGGGTAAGTTGAAAAAAATGTAACACCCTATGCTTGGGTGGAGTGACCTTTATGAGAATATATTCACAGAATATATTTTTAATATATTTTTAAACAGCCCATAAACATGACAGATAAATGGGGTTTTGCTTTTCAAATTTTCATGCAAGAGGTTTTAAATGAATTTAATTTTGTTAAAAGAGGTGTCCAAAGAGTAGGTCGCAATTCAGTTGAAATATCTGTTACCGACTGGAATCCACCTGAACTTCCAGATACGTGGAAATGCACAGTCTTATGATATTACTAACTCTGACTTTTAAAGATAGGAAAGCCTGGTTTGTTCTTCTTAGTAACTCTGTATCTGCACAGTTCCACTGGCTTTGACGGAGACATTCCAGCTTTCCATCAGCATAAATAAGAGAAGAAGGCAGCTCACGGACTTCTGACATATCTTTAAGGTCTGATACAGTCAATTGCATACTGGCTCCACCCACTAACCAGACAGTCAGTAGGGAAATGGGTCACTTTAAACTCATTTAGACATGTAAGCACTCAGTCAGACTTGCTGGTTTAGGCAAAGCCCTGGCTTCATGAGACTACCCACATCTGACTGCTCAGATATGCTCTTTCTCTTTGATGAGACAGATATGAGGAACAGTTATTTTATGCATACCTAAAGGCAAGGCATATACTAAAACAAGACAGTGCTTTCCAGGAAATATATTTATTGATTCAATATTTGACACCTGTCTTCTCTTTAATCTGTGTCCAAACCTAGCACTAATCACAAAATTTGACTTAACTTGTAATAAAAAGTAACACCCATATCCAACTACAAAGAAACGGGAGTTTCCTCATAGTAAGTCCTTGGAAATACCGCTCCCCCCACCCCCGCTTTTTTTTTTTAACTGCTTTATACAAGGACAATGAGAAATTAAGCCAGCATGATCTCTGAAGAATTCTGATTTCATATATTTGGATTCACTGTAATGAATCTTTTTTTTTCAAGCCCTTGGCACTGTTTTGTTTTGTTTATTTTTGGTCTCTTAGACACTGGAAAACTGACACTTCAGAGTAAATTGTCTATTAGTCTTGTAAATACAACAGATAAGTGAGATCTGAATTGCAAAACCTGTTGTGCATAACTTCTAAACAATGCTGGACTACAGAGTGCAGAGTATAATGTTACTAAAAAATTAACTTTTTTTGGTTTTATGGCAATCCAGAATTGTCATATCAGGCATTAGTTAAGGGTAAAATCAATTTGCATTAGAAATACCTATTTGTAACTGAGTATTCTCCGTGTAGAAGTTCTGAATTAAAACTGAGAAAGTCCTGTTTTCATCTTTCTACATGTTTGGTGACCTTCACTGACACAGCAGCTGGGACTGAATGTGGAGAACAGTATCATGGAAGAAGGTGAACACCTCTATCACGGTGGTGATTTGATTTAAGTAAAATCGCACTTTTCCCATTGGACTTCTATCTGGGGGGATTTGACAGATCAGAGAAGCCATGCGACACAAAATGAATTCTATAGCTACTCGAAACCTGTGAAATTTATACTCTGAAGCTGGACAAGAAAAATAGAAAAAGTTGCCTTTTTTCTTTCTTTCTTTTTTTTTTTTTTTTTTTTTTTTTTTAAATCAAGGACCATTGGCAATGTAAGTTACTGTGATATATCAAGGCGTAATCCCTCTCAGTCCTAATTCTATACTCCACTGAATTCAACAGCAATAAGTTCATATACACTATATGCCCCTGCTCAGTTTGGCTGGGACGTGCTACACCAAAAAAACACCTTTTTGTGTGAAGTTTAGATCTCAGTGCTCACATTAGCCAATAAAATCCATGCTTGCTGAAGTGCCAAAGAATTTTAAATAATGCAAATACCCTAAATATTTGAGAATAGTGAAAGTTCAGTGTGGCTTGGGTTTGCAAGCTACTGGATATAATGAAAAATCTTGAACAGTCCTGCTTGGTAAGCCCTGCACAAAAAGCTCCTTTTTGTAGTTATGTATAATTAGGAACTTTGAATTGTAAGTAGGAATATGCTAATACCTGACACACAGCATAACAACAAAAAAGTAAGAGCAAATAATGCAACGTTGTTTCCTTGAAAGAACATCCTTTTTCCATGTTAACATACTTTAATACTTTTATTTCTACTTTTTTTTTTTTGCAGTAATACCGATCAAAATACTGGCTATTAGAGCAGTCAGGGAGAAACAAGGCACAGAGGTATGGGGAGAAGGAAGCTAGTAAGTCCAGTATGCCCCTTCCCTATGAAACTTATCCATTTCACCTTCACAGTAATAGGAAAAAAATGTGATTTCTAAATACATCAATAACCTAAGTCCCATTTTTTGGTCCTTTGTTGCCCCTGAATCCCTTATCTTTATGGCAGGCTGTGATATTATCTGTCTCACTGCAAGACAGAAAATAAGAGGGCTGTCAGCATGACATGCATCTAAAAGCAATATCTTACTATTAAATGAAAGACCTTCCTACAACAATTGAAAATATTTTCTCTTTTTGTTGTATTGTGTTTCATATTGTTTTACTTACTGATACATACCAATGGAGGGTGAAAAGGGGGAAAAACATTTCTAACTGTGTATCAAATCCAAGCAGTTGCACTGTCTGTGCTCAGGTTGCACTATGAAGCAGCAGTGAATCTCTCACGCAGTGATTCTGATTCTGATTCTTCAGCGTACAGAAATAGCATCAGTGATTCCACCTAGACAGGCTGCCTGACGTAGTAGGTTTACATTACCTGCTTTCCGAAATGCAGAAATTTTACAAGAACAGCAGTAAGTCCTTTAGTTAAAACCTCTTGCCACATTAGAAGAATTAAGGCAAGTAGCTCACTTGTGCCTTCTCTGGTCCTGAATGCTAGTATATATTGAGTATATTGGTAGGTACGCTATGATACTCCTCAGCATTGTTACACCAAAGCTTCATTGTTCCTCATGCTCTGTGTTGATCAGCTTACCACATACATGGCAGACCAAAGGTATGAGAGGCATGTTTGCAGAAAAGATAGGGAGAGACCACACGGGGTTCTCACAAGCCAAACTGAGCAAGAGAGAATGATGAATTCTCCAGGAAAAGGCAGGAAAATTAGGGAGTACAGCAGCGGTTTGGGAGAAGCAGAACTTACCATGTGGGACTATACAAATTTTTTTCATCATCTTCAGTATCTCATAAACAAAATCTGACGTCCCTCCTAAGGAGATCTCTAGTAATATCCTTTGAATGAATGGGAACTCATTTCACTTAATCCAGTGTATAACAGCATCAGTTTCTCTTCAGAACCGGAAGCAACTGAGCCATTACAGAAGACTTGCTGAACAGATCTGAAAATTATACCATGTTTCCTACATTTGGGTTTGGAAAGTATGTACAAAGAAGCTGCAATACTGTATTCAGAGCCCCCCTAAAATGTTTGTAGCCGCTACTGTAATCAGTTCAGTCCCCTTTTCTATTATTTCCAGATGCTGATGATATAGCAGCCATATATATTTTTGCTGTCATATATGCAGATGCAAAACTAAAGATGTATTCCTTTAGTAAAATAAAACTCAGGTATATACACTGTACTGTTTTCTTCCATGGCATACCACCTCTGAAACATTGAAACCCAGGGAAGTAATTATTAAAGCAATCAAGTAAGGCTTGTGAAAACAATTAAGGTAAATGTTTTACTTGTTCTTCAAGATTTTTATTTATTAAAAAAAAAAAAGATCCCTAGCAACCCAGTCACCTGGTTACCTTTGGGGGGTAATGGAGGAAAAATATATTTAACAAATGTTTAAAGACAGCCTACAAAAAAAGACTTAAAAAAATCTTAGCAGTTCAAAATTGTGAAAATACAATTGGAGGTTTTAAGATTATCAGACTGAATCTTTCATAATTCAGTCATACTTCTAACAATTCAATCTCTTTACTGCCCCAGAAGTACAGTTTAAAAGAATTAAATATACCTTCCCTATTTGTGAACAATGAAACTACATTATAATATTTTCCGTTTGTTGACTGACCTTTACAGGAATTTCTTCCTGGCAGTTTTTATTCTTAGCTTGAATTTGCTACAGACTTTCAAAAGATGAATAGTCATCTGCCTTGTAAAGGGTTCTGCAGAGATAAATTGGGATGAGGTTATCTCTAGGCAGCTTCCTCTCAGATTAGGACACCCACTTTCTTCTGTCTCAAAAGATTTCTTCAATCTTGCTAGAGTTGGAAAAAAGTCATCTTTTTTTGTGATAAGTATTTATTGCACTCAGGTGCTATAGCAATTAAACATTAGGCTTCCATGAAGGACAGGAGTTCATGGATCAAAACTATTTCCTTTAAGAAAATGCTTGTGACAGTGAAATTAATTCAACAAATCTTGCAGAAGACAGGAGTGGCTAGAAGTCTCTACTTTCAGATAACAGCAATAATGATTATTTATTACTACTACCCTATCACTTTCTATGTGCTCAGCATGTAAAAAGTATGACGGAGCAGTTTCTGCAGACATTTTTGGTCAGTTTGTGGTCATTTTGATGGTGAAAACCTTTCAGAAGTGCAGGGAGATGACACTGCTCCTGTGGCCTAGGAAGCCTGAAAACACGTCTTCATGTGACCTTGCCTAATTATTAACAATGGCAATGCCATGTTCTTGTTCTGTTCTTAACTATGGTTCTTGGACAATATTGAATTAAAAAGTGATTCTAATAGAGTGGGTTTCATGCAGGATCTCAAAACTGAATAATGTGTAGAAGAAGAAATGTATTTCCAATCAGTGAAAAAACAGGCAAAATTTTCTGTTCTGTCACAAATGCTCTCTTGTTCCCACTGAACTGAGCCATAAAATTTCTTTTATATGGAAAGGATGGTCCTGCAATAAGTTACCGGCATAATAAAGAAAAGAGTATCTGAATAAAAATTAGACACAGAAGAACATCCATGCTGCATTTAGCATTTGAATGTAATTTAGTCATTCTTCCAAGCAAATCTCTGAACAGGACAAAGTCTGCTCTCCTAAAGTCTAGGGCCACGACCTTGCTTTTTGCCTTGCTCCCTCCTCTCAAGCATTCTGAACTCTACAATCTCATGGTCACTGCAGCCAACGCTGTCCCAAACTTTCACATCCCCAACCCATCCTTCCTTGTTCGTAAACATGAGGTCCAGCAGAGCGTGTCCTTTCATTGGATCTTCAATCACCTTTCATAGGAAGTTGACGTTGCTGTACTCCAGAAACCTCCTAGATTGTCTGTGCTGTTTGTGTTGTCCCTCCAGCAGATATTGGGGTGGTTCAAGTCCCCCATAAGGACTATAGCCTGTGAAAGGGAGGCTTCTTCCACTTGTCTGAAGAAGGCCTCATCTACTTATTCCTGATCAAGCATCCATACCAGATACCGATCACAACATCGTCCTCATTGGTCTGTATGCTAGTCCTCGTCCATAACCTCTCAGCTGGCCCATCATCGATCCCAAGGCAGAGCTCTATATATTCCTGCTGCTCTCTCACATAAAGGCCATGCTGCTGTCCCAGCCTGGCCTTCCTACTGAGCCTGCATCCCACCACTGCCACACTCCAGTTGTGTGAACACCACATCTCGGTGATGCCTATGAGATTGCAGCCCTGCAACTGTACACAGTCCTCTGTTCATTCTGTTTGTTTCCCATGCTGCATACAGGTACTTCGGAAAGGCATGCAATTGTGCCAATTCCCTGGAAAAGGTATGGATGAGAGGTTTCCTCATAATGCTGTCCTGTAGACACCTTCTTATTCTGTCCATACTCTTCAAGTGGGTTAGCTAACACGTTGGTGTGCAAAAAAAAAAGAAAAAAAATCACATCATTACTTGCTAAAAGAAAGATGGATTTTTCAACAAACAACCTTGATAAGTGGATGCTGTCCTACTATTTTCTACACAAAACTATGATGAAAGCAAAGAGAGGAAAAAAAAATCTATTTTATAAATAGAAAGAACCTAACTTTGCAATTAAAGGCACGTAATGAGCTGAGTGCATGTAGATATATATCTGTATAACATATTTTGTTTGGAGGACTGGACAAGGTGTCATATCAGAAAGGAATCTCTAAATATTTAAACCCCATGGAACTGGTAACAACATAGTAAGCACCAGTTAAATTCCAGATATATTTTGCACTATATATAGCTCAGCATAATAGAATCAAGCTGCACAATAACCACAAACTGTACTTCCATAGCACAAAATATTTACAGTAGTAAGTGGAATACTGATACATCCCTTAGTAATCCCTTAAGTTTCAGCACATGTTAAAGATTAAGTACTGAGCAACATATTTATCTGATTATTAAATATTTATCTTCTCCCCTCCTTTAAAGGAAAAATAATCCATTTTCCCTGAAGCAAAAACACTTTGCTTTGAAAGTACTTGTTTTCATTAATGTGATTTTAATACTTAATTAAAAATGAGGGGTTTTTTTGAATGAATTACATGTCAGAACTGTAGAAATAAAAATTAGTGTCACCAAACAAATCAGAATTTTAGTTGCAATATTAACTGGATCCAAATTATGCGATATTTCAGTAACACTACTGAGTTAATTCAGAATGAATCCAATGGCAGAATTTTGCTGAAGATGTCTACCATACAAAAGTAATTAAATAGAGTTTGAGATTTTGAAAAACATTCAGTCTTGGTCTAACTCTTAATCCTGAAGAAGTCAATGATAAACCAGCCATAAGCTTTAGTGGAATCAGAATTAAGCTGCCGACTCACTTAGACTTACCACATACAGAATACAATTACTTGTTCTCCGTCCCTCTGCCCCCCCCAAACCCGTTATCATCAGACACATACATTTGGGGAACTGTATTTGTAATAGTAGAACACTAAAATTCAGTTCCAGGTATATGTATCAATGTGAACAGAGAGACAGGTCAAAGTGTTAGGCCATGTTAATGTAGGCCCAGACAACCGGAGAAAATAATGCAGTACATGATGTATTTACCAAGAATCTGTCATAGTGTAAACTGTGAAAAACTCATATGAAACACTCTTTCTTCCAAACACTACCAAAAATTTGGCCCTTTTCTTAAAATGCTTTACATACAATGAGTTTTCATGGCACTATTTAATTTCTGCCACACATACATTCCACTGATGTATATTTGAATGATGTAAGACGGCACGTAAATTGCAGGTGGAATTTTGGTAACTATAGGAAAACATAATAGATAATCATAGGAAACAAAAGGAATTTATATAATGGAGACCACAACAGAGCAAGCAGCAGCTATCATTCTAGGTTTTTTTTTTCTTTCACTTCAGGTTTTGGGGTTTTTATTTCAATTCCTGTGACAGCAGAGCAGTAACATTACATACCTGCAGTAACTAATTATATTATGTTTCCTGATACTGAGCAAATTACTTGCTCTTCCGAACACCTGTAACATACAGGTCTGGTTTTCTGATAACAAGAATGGTCTACAATATTACGTTGTTAATCATCTCACTCATTTAAGTAAAAACAGTAATACTGTCAAAATCCCCTATCTCTGCAAGATGAACTTGGTAATCACCACAGAGTGTGCTAAACCTTTTCAGAGTGGTTTGATAGTAAATTATGGAGACATCTGTATTTTTAATTTTCTTTAGAAAGTAAATTTACATTTGCTATAAATGTAAATAATTTTCAGATATGACTAGTTTTCCTCCAGTATGGCATAGCTTTACTTGACTTTTGTCACTCGGAGGTGGTTAGCAGGCCATTACCTGGTGCAGTCATAGCCATGTGAAAAAAAAAAAAAGAGGAAATAACAAAGTCTAGAACACCAAATACTTAGCATACTACCCTTCACTGAGGAAGTTACCATTCAAATAGAGACATTCCCCCAAAACAGGATCCACATTTGTGTAATATCTGAATACACTGCGTAGATGTGGATGCAGTCAATATGTATGGGCAAACTGGCAGTCTGCAAAATACGTACTGTGCAATCTGGTCTTGCAGATGTGTAGGAGGTATGTGAACACTTGGGAATGTAAATCCCACTCTTTTTGCCAAGTGATGTTCAGTATTGAAAACCTGTTAGGTATTACAAAACTAGACTATGAAAGTCCCTGTTGACATAAGATAGCACAGGAAGATGAACAGAGCAGTGGAATGTAGGGAATGGCCCAGGACTGAGACCATGAACTCACCAGTGCTTGATCAGCTCACCTGGGAGTACCTTGCCTTGAGAGATCCAGTATCACATATAGGTGATATAGTGTCTGCATAGTATTGCAAGGTGCTGCAAGCACAGCAGTACCAGTAAGACAGGAAAGACACTATTTTCACCTCCCTTCATGCTGGCTCGTGGAGAACTCAACAATATAAATTTTGTTTAAAGTATCTTTTTTCATTTACCAGGATTTTCATCTTAAAGACCACATGTCTTGATATCCCAGAGATATGCAATATTGCTTGATGTAATTCATTCTAGATATTTACTCAGATGAAGAAATGCCACATGGGTTAAAGCTATCAACTCAGTTTATGGCTTCCAGAAGGCTGCTGTTTTATTGTCTGTTTATGTCTTCTGTGAAAATACATAACTAGTACAGTTAAAAAAGTTAATCTCAATATAGTCTTCTCAAAATATATTCATTTGGTACTTGTGATTTACTCTGTAATCTGCTTTTTCTTCAGAGCCCTGCTATTTCTTTTATTTAGTTTTGTTGTGTACTATTCCAATACTTTACAGAACATAAAAATATCACCAAGAAAAAAATAGGCCAGTGTAAATAATCTTTGAAATGTGTCTTATTATTTATAATATGGCACCTTGTGAATTTTCACCTGGGCTACATATCTATCTCACTTCAGCAGATGTTGTTGATCCTCCTAGGGGTATTCTAACTTTCATCACTTTATTTTCTCACTGAGTAACCAGATGCCAAACCACAGAAATATCAAATTCTGGTGAAATGTATGTCTACTTCAGTCATCAGAATACAAATTAGTTAACTAAGCTACACCAGCAGGGCATAATTAAAGATTGAAGACTGCAGGCAAAACCCTAACTGATGCTTACTTTGCAGCTCTTCCAAACATACAATCCATTTAAGAAGAATGGTTTTGAGATCTACACTCTGCTTGGCTCTGTCACCGAATTGCCGAGTGACTTTCCCTTTATTTTCATCAGCTATCAAGTGGGTTTAATAGAGAGCTAGAATAAGTATGGACAAATGCAACTAGTATGATCAGAAGCGTGGAAGAGGTTCAGTATGAGGGGAAATTAAATAGGCTACAAATCTTCCCCTTCATAAAGACAAGACTGGGAAGGGAATAAGATGGAGATCTGAAAGTTGCTAGGGATGCAAATAGCAAATGGATGTGTATTCTTCCTCAAAACACAGGAACCTGGGTTCAATCAGTGAAACCATCATGACATGTGGAAAGCAGACTCCACAACTTGTAAAGTTGTAAAGCAGGTATGTTTATTCAGCGCTGAGCGGCACGGGGGGTCGCCCCACCACAATCGTGCCCGCTCACCGTGGCAGTTCGCCTGGTATTTATGCAGCAACGTGTTACATATTCATCATATGCCTATACATATTCATAACCTTTCCCTGAAAAGGCGGTCTTTATTACAATGAGTTTGCAGCCTTTAACTCCTCCCACTAGCGCACGCGCAGTGCCTCCTGGTGGTCGTGGGCCGGGGTCTCAGGGATGAAGGCCCTATGTTTTCCTCGCTATGCACTTTCACACTTTCACCCTTGCCGCGACTTTAGCAAGGTTGGTGGTGGTCAGTCACGACTGTCCTGCTTTCTCAGCAGGTTCCTTCTTTGAACACAGATTGTTCCCTTATCTCCCAGCAAGGTCGGCGTGACCGTTCTGTCGCTTCAACATGTTCTTTCTTGTTTAAACATCTTACATCTTACACAATGAGCTTAGACTAAGCAATGTCTCTACTATTAACCCTTGAGTGTTAGTTCCCTCTATCAATCAGGCAGCAGGTTTAAACCAGAGTACTCTCTCATGCAACCAATGCATTTGCCACATAAAGGTAGGAAGATAAAAGGTTATGTGGGTTGAAAGAAGGGTTAGAAAAATTCAAGAGAGAGAGCTAATACTAAACCTATCAAACACAAATATCTGTGTGCCAGTTCTTGTTCAAGATATCCACATTTTCTGGAAGTTGGGAAAACATGACCCTAGGTATGATCTATGCTTTCCCTAAAAATCTAGTAGTTCCTTCTGTTGGGAAGAGATGCTAAAATAAGCTAACCTTAGATCTGGTCTTGTGTGGCAGTTACGTATTCAGCAAAACATTTATCACATCATCTTGTGAAATTTTACATTTTCATGAAGGAGGGGAACTTCTGGTGGTAGTTTAGAAAACATTACAGAAATGTAAGGGGAAGTAACCACTGGGATATAAAATTTTCTTTAATTTCTGGACTGTTTTAATTGTTTTTGTTTGTGCAAAATTAGCAAGTATAATGCCTGATCAAATTCACTTTTTGATCTGGATAAGCACTGTCGATCATAATTTGATACAGGAAAAGATCCTAAAATTTTTTTTGGAGTATATACATGTAATCTGAATAATAGGAGCATGCAGGACCTAACTAGTGCACTGTACTTTGTACCTAGGGATGTCAACAGAAAGCAAAATACATGCTTAAATAATGCAGAGATTTTGCCACAAAGACTGCAGTCGCAGATTTCCACTCTGGGAATGACTGAACACTGTCTGAAATCCCTACATGACAAAGAATTTCTGCAATCAAGAGAGAAACAACATGCTTGACTTAAGTTTCAAACTTAAGTCATACACAATTAGAAATGAAAAAAGAAAATTACATAAAACAGAGCAATTACTCATTTGTGTAAACACACTTGACCAAAATAGGGCAAGGATAAAATCTTATGAAACATCAATGAACTTGAATTATTTTTTTCATTTAATTTTTTTCCCCAGTTGTTTTAACATTTGCTAATTTGTTTGAGATTTTACAAGTGTGTTAAAAAGGAAACCAGTGACTGGAAGAATCTAGTCCATTATGAGTAACTGCAAATACAGACTCCTGGCAGACTTTCTGATAACTATGGGGTTTGTACCTTTTTTGTAATATGATCTTTAAAATATGCCTCATTTATTTTAAATTAAATGACCTGCTCAAACTTCTGTATTACAGTTTCATTGTTAGATTTCTTTCAGCTACTTCTGAAAAGTTTAACGTTTGTAATACTTTGCAATCAGTTTAGGCAAAGAAAGCTACCTTTTAGCTCTTGGTGATACCAATACCCACAAAGTCCAGATAGATACAAAGGGAAGTTTTACTTGAACTTGCTCAGGTTGGCACCCACACATGTAAAGCTCTTCAGCACTGGCAGAGCTTCTAAATGTTCCATTCTTCCACTGGGGGCATTTTTTTAACTACTGAGTAACACAAGGTACTAGGAATCACTCAGGGTCTGCTTGCCAAACAGAATTCTGAATCACTTGGTAAAAAAATCCAACTCCTCAGCAGTTAGAGCTTCTGCTGCAGCAGCTGCTGAGGGTAAAGTGCTACAGAAAGTAGTCGTGGTCACTATTAGCACTGGATGCCCCAAGTAGCATGTTGCTAACCCCTACTACTGACCAAGCAAATAAATGAGATTTTTATTTGAAAGAACTTAAGAATAGCAATTTCTAAGGCATCACTGAAAACATATGTTAAAAAGGAACTCATCTCAAAGAAATCTAAAAGAGGGGCCAGAGCTATTTTATACCATCTCCAAAGTCATACCAGAAAAGTGTGTACACATACTCCTTGTGAGCATACAAATAAAAGTAGAGGCCAAAAAATTGACTAAGTACATACACACAAAAAACCTAGATCATATATTTATACAATATCAACACACAGCATAAAGAATAAACCCCCCTCACGTACTTAGTCCTAGATCATTATTTTCACTTCCCACAGATCTAGTTTGAAAGCATTGTATTAGAAATAACAAGTTATTGTGAATATCAGACATTTTTCTTAAAAAGAAATTGGATCTGATAGCTACACAGTGAAATCTGAATACTGAGAAATATTTTGGGAGGCTAGAATTTAAGCAGTTTGTTTTGATATAAAATTATACAATCGAAATGAAAATATAAAAGATAGATAATGTTTTCCATCAAATTGTGTGTTAGGGAATAAGTTATAAAAACAAAACACCAGCAAAGACAAAGATCATACAGAGCCTCTGATCTATATTTAGCACTCTTAAATTATGAAATACTACAAATGGGTTACCCTGGCTCATATTTCATTAAATGGAAACAACAATTCCCATGTTATTAGCAACTTAAAAGCAAAATTGCAGGGAATAATGGGGCACACAAGGAGACAGAAAAAGCCAACCAAACCCAAAATCCTTCATAACTTGTCCAGAAAGTTAGTACAACTTGAGTGATAGTATTCTTAGGTATATGCTGAATATATTTGTATCTTTAATAAGACACAATGGTCACAAACAGTAACATTGCAGTTTGTAGTCTGGCAGTGAAAGGAGATTGTAACAGGTATTATGGAGAAAATTCTAGTATGGAAAAGAGATTATCAGTTAAACTTCACCCAACAAATTAAGCAGATCTCTGTGAGACTCTTTGCCTTTGGACAAAATAATCTTCCATTCATTTAGTGAAGATAAAGGCAATAAAACACGTCTTCAAACCCACCAAAATACGTTCATTAGCAAGATACTACTAAGGCTTATACTATCCGTAGCAAGTCCGTGTTGTCTCTAGTACATTATACATTTAAAATAATTTGAATTTTAATTCCAGTAGAACTCTAGAAAAATTTGAACTAAAACGCCTTTTATGTGCAAATACTCAGCTCAGGTTTTAGTCACTATATTTAACCTCAAAACACTTGAAAAACTATTATGTGATTAACTTCTAGCACTACAACCCAAAGCACACAAATGTGCACTCAGTATAGTGATGGGGGAAAGAAGAACTCATCAGCTTAAAAGAAACGTTTCAAGCATTCTCTTTAGTAGTCTGAAGGGAAAGTTGGAGCTTTCTATAGAAAGATTAAAGAGCAGAAAAGACATTGTAGGAAGATCATTCCTCCACTTAGACATGACAGATGATATACCACGTGCCGCTATAATAAATAATTTCTACTATGGGGAATACACTTAACAGCTGAGCAACAGAGATGTAACTTACACTGTCAGATCATGGAAGTAAGACAATGAATTAAAAGTACCTAAATAGTAACAGAGAACAGACAGAAGTAGTTAATGATTCTATCATGTGACACCAGTGCTAGACCTTTTGAAGCCAAATGTGGTATCTCAGATGAAAGTATTATTGTTACGAATTTAATTGCCTAATAAAGGCTACAGAGATGGCAATTTATAAATTATTTGGCTGTCTCGCATTTTTAACAGCTTCAGTTTTCTTATGGTATCTTCATCTTCTTAATCAATGATTTACAATATGTATTGCTCCCCAACAAAACCTAATAGCATCTTTATAGGACAAGCTCTATTACACCAGTGAAGAAACTGCAAGCTGTTTCATTGACTTCAGTTCGAGAAATACCGTGCCTCACATGGTTTTAGACTTGCATTTTAATCGAAACTCAGTATCTGACTGACCTTAACAAGGTCAGACAGGTGCCTTAACAGACACCTTTTGATCAGGCCTTTTGGTATTTTGTTGGTATAAATCAGCCTCTGACACTCACTCCAATGAACTTAGATGACTAATGTTAGTTTGGATGTGCTGGTCCTTAACGAATGAAAATTCTCATTATCAAATATTTCAGATGACACTGGAAATTTTAGGTAGTCTAATTTTTCAATCAGAAAATGTGCAAGGAAACTTTTATTAATTAGAGTTCAAGTTGTCAGAGAATTTTTTTTTTTTTTTTTTTTTTTTTTTTTACTTTCCTTCAACTTCCCCTCTACCCTCAAGGCCACTTTTTCCGAGTGTGAGCATGTCACATTTCTCCTCTGAACAAAAAATATCATTTCTACTCCTTCTCCTATTCCTCACCATCACAAATACAATTTTTTTTCGGTAAAATAGCTTCTTAGCCTTGACATCTGGTATATCCTCAAAATGATTATAATGTTAATTTAGAAGCTTCCTGGCTTTTGAAACTAGATATTAAAAATAAATTATATTTATTGGCTTTCTTATTAACATAATCTCTTTCCCTAGTTGTAGATATTGTATAGGTAACATTTTCTCAAGAAAACAATAAAAAAATGCACAAAAGCACTTTTATTTGTACCTTGTCAAGTTGTACATAGGAATATAAATGGCTACTACCACAGAAAAGTGGTCTGGGGTACAGATTTTGACATCTAGTGAATACAAGTTTAAGAGCATGCAGGAACTAGTCCCACATGCTTGTCCCAAAGAGAGATGGGAAATCGATCACCATCAATTAAATCTATAAATGAGGTTTAGATAAGAGAAAAATTAATTGTACACATACCTTCGTGGTTATTCTATTCCTGACCTAGCTCAGGTCTTTTCAGCCATGCAGGTCAATTCTGCTATACTAAGGATCAGGAAAAAGCAATTTACTCTGTCCTGATTGCTGGTGACACCAATTTTTCAGTTTTAATTGTTAGACTATTCCTTTTTCTTTCTCCAAATGCTTTCAGCGCTCATTGCTGAGAAGAATATGGAGCTGGAAGAAGGCAGACTTAAACCAGGCGCGCAGGTACAGGAACATGGCCAAATCGGGCAACACGGCCTAACCTGCTCTATAGTTACATTAGTCTCACTGGTCCATTTACAACTAAAACGTTCCCCAGATTTTGCTTTTGTGCAGTCATATGTGTTTTAGGACAACAATAATGACAATCAACTGTAAAAATACCACAAAACTGTGATTAACACAAACAGTAATGTTTTATTTTGTTATAGTTGTAGAACCAAACTGAGGTGTACAAGCTTAGTTATCACTCAAGTGATGCTTGAGTGAAAGGGATCTGGTTAATACCTCATGCTTTACGACATGATCCTAATTCATAATTACGAAAATCGATTGCAATTTGAAATGTAAGCAGACTACTAATATCAGAAATTTTTCCTTCCTTAACTATGAGCACTCACACACTTGGATATGTTTCCCAATGAAATGAAAAAGGAATACATTTGAAGCAAAGAATCCACGTACACCAAATGGCTTTGACCCTAACAGCAATACCAAATGGATTTACGTTCCCAAATATTCACCTATTGAGGATTTAGTTTTCTTTCAAGCATCTTCACTTACGGATCTCATAGAAGTGACAAAAGTCCCACTATATTCTTGGCCAGAAAATGATCTGTTAGATAGCTTGATAGCACTATAAAGCGTATTTGAAAACCTTCTGGCATCAGCAATCCCCTGTTGCCAGTCAAGGTGAAATACTTTATGTCAATAACAGTGTCACTTAGCAATCGTTCATATGAGACTTCTATTATAACCTCTTTTGGAAAGACTAGATATTCTATTAACAACCACAGGAAGAGCTGATGAAAAGCCTTCTTGGGTTACTAGAATTACCTGTGCCTGATTTATTCTGCTGCTTCAAGGACGCATCCACATAGAAAAAGCAATCCAAAATTTGCACAGCAAGGAAAAGGTTAACTAATCATTTTCCCCCATCCTGTACAGTTGCTCTAATGCAGCCAGACAGGCAGGAAACCTGAACCTCGGGTTGCTGTGGCACAAATAGTCTCTGTATGTGCACTACTTAGTAAGGTATTTCTTAAATCTACTTCTGAATTATCTTAATAAACTTGCATCTCAGCCTTTTAATGGAGACCAGGTGTGGTTAATTACGCAATCCACATATAACTTGCTTAAGAGAAGCTGTTTTCAATATGAGTATGTCCTGTATGCACATGTACCTTTTTGTGAGAAAGAACTACTTGCTTTTTGTGAATGGCAACCACTATTTCAATGGGAATTTTGGTTAAATATGTGATTCTGTGCGTCTAAGGTGAACATGAAAATATCAAATTGAAGAAAGACATTTAGAACGAAATTCATATTACCACAAAAGCATTGAATGGTATGAAGCTGAAAAGAGAATGAACTTGTGTCTCAAGAGATCCCACAGCAATACATATCAGTATTTCCTTTAGAGATTATATAGATATGAGAGTACACGTTTAGAATTTCACGCCTCCATCTTATATAGCTTTGTCATAATGTAACAGTAGTTACAATACCAAAAGTGGTATTTGGGTTAATCTGTAAAATATTTTTTTTTTTTTAACTGAGTTAAAACACATGGAGATAGAGAAGTTTTTATGAGGACAGATAAAACACCTTGTTTCCAAAAACATCTAGGGAGTTCATCAAATGAAGGTACAAAAAGGACAACACTATTACAGGGGATAGATACATGTGTAATTATTATATTGGTTCAACTCTAGATAACATCAATCATTTTGTTCTCTCAGTTTGGGAAACTGTTCTGTAAGAATCAATTTTCCTAAGTTGGTCTAATGCATACAGCAGTCCCTTCATAACAGAAATTTTTATCTCAAGTAGAGGCATTTATGGCAGATGTTTAATGTAAAATTACTGCAAAATTACTGCAAAACTTCATTGTCAACTGTTAGGAAACAGACAACAAATTTGGCATGCCCTTTAAAAATAACATAGTTCAGGAAATCACTAGTACCTTTCTTCTTTTCAGGAAAATTATTATATTGCCCTATAGATTCCTTCTCTCAAAATATTTTTTTCTTTACTGCTTCCTTCTCACAGCTCCCTAAGCAAACAATTATGGCTTTTTTCAAAGCAATTTATTTCTTTTGTTTTCCAAAGCCTCTGCAATTTGAAAATGCATACAGAAAAGTGCTGGGAATACACAGTCCACTATGTATTACTTACTGTTGCTTTTAGCAACTACATCACCAGTACATATCCTGTCATTGATCTGCATGTGTTGAAGTTCCTACTGAAATCAATGGAGGCTCCTACAAGAAAAAAAAATAAATAATCAAAGGCAGGAAACTGTCTTCTAATGAACAGACCTAAAGTCTATCACTACTCCCATTAGCAAAATAGACTACACTTCCAGAGAGTTACTGATGTTAAGCTTAGTGCCATTCAGTATAAGCTTGTGAATATGTTCATTTAAATAGTTGCCACAAACCCAGATTCTGCTTTTCTCCACAGCTCTCCTTCCAGAACATGAAATGTAGCTTCGTTATTTTTGCCCTCCTTTCCCAAACATAACATTAGCCTCCCTAGGCACTAGATGACTTCCTCAGTCTTGTTCATCCTTAGCATTTCTGACTGATTTGAGGAAGAAAACATGCTTGGAATAACAATCAGGTATGGAAGAGCATTATCGCTAACAAGAAGGACCATCTAGGCAACCTGTTCATGAACAAAACGTAACGGGAAAGAAACTCTAAACCGTACTTTCATATTTAAGTACCCACTACTTCTGACCCATCACAATGCTTCGAGGAAGCTTAGACTGTAACAGAAAGTTTATTCAAGGTTTTAGAAAATTCAGTTCAATTTCTGCAACTACATTACATGAATCAAAGGCATAGGTAGCCAAAATGAAGTTTCCAAATTCCCAGGGACGGAGAATAAACCCATTAATTTTGTTACTACTTCATCTTACTCTGCACACTGCCTTGCACATAATTAATTTAAAAATAATTTAAACTATATCTAGTGATCCAAACTATATCTAGTCGTCTAAAGGATCACAAAACAGAGTTTCACTGGTTACCTAGCTCTACATTACTAATATGAAATCTGCCAGTGCTGTAAGATAAAACTAGACACAGAAAATAAGTCTAAACAATTCTAAAATAATCCTTTTTTTATCTTAATATATTCAAAAATACTTTAAAAAAAGGCATTCCAAATACCTTCAGAATCTTTAAAATGCTACTTTTCAATTTTTAACAGATGCTTTATTTTAAATTCTTCAAATTAAAAACATAATGCTTTTTCTAAGCATAAAACTGTACTCTAGAATATGCCATGTTAGGCCAAAAATACCGTTTGTGAAATACATGAAGGCATTGTGAGATTTGAGGATAGCAGTGATTCCTAGTGGAATACAGTAAAATTCTATTTGAACAAAGATAACCCGGATTTATACCAGAATAATAAAATCAGAACAGATATTTGTAGATACATACAAAGGAGGAACATTTATAATACAATGAACCAAGAAAAGCAAGGCCCACTTCCTAATTCCACAAGATGCAAAGCGTTAAGAGTATGTGAGAAATACTATTTATGCATTTTCACAATGTTTTCATTAGTACACAGCCCTTGAATGAAATCTTGGCAAAACTGAAGGCAACTGGAATTTACTATTGACTTGAAAAAAACAGGAATCCATTCTATATATGAAAACAAGAACATAAAACTAATTATTTGTGTTTCTACTTGTATGTTTATTTTTTATTATGTTTATTGAACTTTTCTGAAAAAGAAATGCTACAATAGTCTCTTCAATAATTATGAACTTTGTAAAGGCCACTAGAGAATTCAGAGAGTGTCTCAACAGACACTGGCCTGCCATCTGCTACCAAAAGGGCACATATGCTTTGGATTTACTAACCCATTTATCATGCCAGAGGTTACATTGGCATGAATAGCCTCTTCTGTAAATAATAGATAATGTTGGGGAATTCAGTGTGATAATAATTCTTCTGAAGTATATTGTTCAAAAGAATTAAATATTCAGAATAATTAGACACTCTAAATTTTAACTGTGATTCTTAGCAGTTTCTTATACTAATTTGGTAATTCTTTGGGTTTGACATGTGCAAGGTTAAATTAAAAAAATATTTTTAAAAAGCACATATAAAATACAAAGGTTTTCTAGAAATAAAGTGTCATGCAGATGACAGTTTCAGTTTTGCTCTATATTTTCATATTCTGTGTAACTGTAGAAATGGATAGTTGGTATCAAACGATGGAAAAAGTCTTAAGGAAATCTGTATATCCTTTATGCAATGAAGCATGAAGTAATTGCATTGAAAATACAGTCTCTGATCTTGCAGACATTCCATTTCCCCAGCATAACTTCCAAATAATTGGCTTTCATGTAAGTGAAAACCAGAGGAGCTTGGAAATGAAAGTTCACCCAGCCAGTTAGGGAATTGGATTTCATGAGAACTATTCACCACAAATTATCCAGTTTCATTTCTGTTCTTTAGGTTAAAGTAGAAAAATTGGCATTAATCAAATACCATAACTTTATAATCTGTATAAAAATGTTTCAGGTATAAATCGAGTCTAGAAGTATCTGTGATCACGGGATATCAAAATCCTTTGATCCAAAAAGATATCTTATCTGGTAAGTGTAAAGAAACTTTGTCTCCATCAACCCGACTCCTAGTATCTGCCATTTTAACTGGTCCATCAGACCCTTTCATTAGTATTTTAGTTTTAATTAGAGATCTTGGCTACGTAACTGCTCCAGGAATTTCCAACGGATACGCCATGTAACACTACATCCCCTAAACTACAACCAGTTGCTAAAGATAATTATTCCTTCATCACTTCTATATCACTAATTCCATAAAAAAGGCAAAACAATCTGAAGGAGCGGGTGGGTGAGGTGTCAGGAAAAAAGAAAAGGTTCTTTCCTGCTCCTCAGTGATGCAGGCAGTTGGATGTCACATAGTCTTCAGAATTCCGAAGAAAATCTCAGTTATTAGCAAAGAGCAAGAAGGAAAAACCCACATAGAGATGATTAATGGTCTACCTATCCCTTCACATGGGAAAGAAGTCAAACCCTGCTCGTTTATTACATGATACTAATACTGCCTGGAACAGCAGGCACAGCTATTCTAATTCATTGAATAACAATTAAATACACCTTTTTCTGATCATGCCAAAGGCAACAGCAAGAGCTGAATTAAGAAGCCCAAAATGCTAATAATATTGTTTCTAAAGAGCATACACATGATCATCCTCTAGCTGTGCCATTTCTTGCTTACCTTCTAAGCTTTGCTTTCTGTCAGGTGACGTGAGTACAACTACACAGCAGTAATAGCAATCCAGCAGTCACTTAGCAACCTAGCTGTACCCACTTGGGAGAGGAGTGTTTCAAGTGAAAAGTTGCTTATTGATCCAAGAGAACTTATTGTGACTCTGCTGTGCACGCAGATAAGGGAGAACTTTGGCAATGTGATTTATATATGTGATTGATATATAAGCCTGGAATGGATGTGAATGTGACATTTAACCCCCAAAACCAGAGTAATCCAAAATGAAAACCAAAACATTTTTGACACTTCTCCAGTTCATAAGAGTATAAGTTCATGAGAGCTAAAGTACTCAAAGGACAAGAACTTTTGAAGGATGGCACATGCATTATCGTTAGCATCTTCTCATTTAATGCACATGCTTTTATACTGAAGTAAAATACAGGTGTGATTATCACACTATATTATTTACTGAGTAAAACAAACATTCTGAAAGATTCTTTCCTAATGTGGTAGACAATACAGACAGTACATCTTTCAAGGCAATGTTCAATCCTCATTTCTGCAAGGCCTTGGAATATTCAAGGTACTGTATTAGAATACATATTGTACATTAAGTATTCCTAAAACAATTTTTCCATTCCACTTAACCCTTCACTAAGTCTTACTTCTGATCATTTTACTTATGTATCCTCAAACACTGTCTTTAAGTGCTCTGCAACGGGCTATATGAAAGATGCCATACAACAACTAAAAATATATACTACTTAATAAATTTTATTTGTAAGGTATAGTTCCAGAAAGTATCTCTGATAGAGTGCAGTTTCTGTACAGTACAGGATGATACAGGGCAAAAAGTTGTCCCATCCTTTTAACTATCACTCATATACTCTAAAGAAGCTATTAAAAGTATCTTCTTTTTTTACCAGTACCAATTGCAGTTATTACTCTTAAAGGCCACTGAAGGTTGTATGTTTTATTTTGAACTCAACCAGGTGAATTTTATCTTAGAATTAATATCTTGCCTTTTAAAAAAATTTTTAAACTTTTAAAAAAATCATCCTAGTGCTTGAAACAACTGAAAACTCCTTGGAGAATATAGCACCTGAATGCTTGAAGAGACAGAAATGACTAAAAACCATCTGTGAAATACAGACAGACTTTATTGCATTGGCTTGTACCTTCTATATTCTGGGTGTGGTGCTTAATAATAAGAAAGGTAAAAGAATAATACAGAAGGTCCCAGGCACATGCTAAAGGTGCAGTCACCACAGCCTCGTGAGCACAGTGACTACAGTACTTGTGTAAGATGGTTAAGGAAGGTGATGAGGGAGGACTCCTGCTTCCCCTCTCCTTTCTCTTCACCTTAAGACCAGACTCAAAATACAGTCTTCACAGTGGGACTAAGAGCTTGAAATCACTGAACTACACTTTCTTTTCACGTTGTTTTCAGTAGATTCTGAACCAGTTGTGTTCAGAGTAAGACAGCTGTTTTTTCACAGGCAAAAACCACTCTTCACAATTTTTGGAACTGAAAATTTTTCACATAATTTTGTCTCAATAAATACACCATAGAGCTCTTCTAGCGCAGAGAACAGGATCACAAATTACTTCACAACAGTTACCCTCTCACATATAAGAAACCTGCCTAGCACTATTTTACACAACACAGAGTGGATATCCGCATTCTACAAGAGAATGATTGCATGAACGATGTTCTAACTTTCCTGTTGATTTGAGGTCTGTGGGCATGCAAAACCCTGATTCTTCATGTCAGGCTGCACGTGCTAGTTATGCATGCACTGCTAATAACTAATCACACTTTTTTTTGTAATCACTTCTGCGTATTTTCTGGCAAATCAATATAAGGTTCATTGCAATTTTCTATCACATTGGTCATGATGGTATGTTACACTAACAAGAATCTGATCGCTCTTTCAGAGTGGTTACAGGTGGGTTTTTTTCTGTGCACGCACTGAAAACTCCTTTCTTGCCAAATGGAGATTTTCAGTATGACTTATTGTTGGTTTCCATATGTAATGTAATGTAAGCCTTGGTAAAGTTACAGAGCACTTTTATTCCTCTACAACTTGTACCCTTGCTATCCAAAACACTGATTGTGATTTCAAAAACCTTTGTAATAATTAGTTAAAGTTTATGGGCATTGACTTTTTTTTCTTTCCTTTCCAGGAATTGAAGTTCCACACAGTTATACTGCGTCATACGTGCGTCCTTCTCCATTTGATCACAATGATTCTTTTACTGTAAGTCCAATTACACTAATTCAAAACAATTCATTGCTTAGCTGGATGGATTTCAGCTGCAATTGACGACCAGTAACTTCCAGCTAACTCTCTTTTAAAATTCATTATAAATTTGATAAGTTTTAAGGTATATGGTCTGAGAGAACTAAGAGTGCTGGGGTGTCTGTGCACTGTCACTTTATTTAGATGAAAGCAGTTTTCTTCTTCCTAAGTCATATACAAAATTAGACTGCATCTGAAGTGAAAAATATTATGCATAAAGATCCCTGCACTGGCCTTTTAGAAATAAACAAACAAAAAATATTTTGACTATTTTCTTTGAATGAAATTTATAAAGGTTTTCTAAAGGATTGTTTCTTAAGTAAAAAAAAAAAAAAAAAAAAAAAAAGAAAAAAAAAGAAACTATAGAGTTATGGGGATCTAAAGCAGAGATTTTGAGATACTTGGGAACTTCAAAGTGCATCTAATCACTCATCCAGTTAAAAAAGTAATCAAAGCAGATGAGTATTTTCATTTTCAGATTCCCAAGTGCTTTCAGAAATGGGTCCTGATCTTTTATGTTTAAAACTTAAGTAAAAAAGATGCATCTTTCTATAGAAAAGTCTGCATCTCCCTAGGTAGATATACTTCCTAAAATCCTACCCCAACCTGTCTTATTAGCTGTAATGGATGGTAGAAACAGTACACAAGTACAGTACAGATGTTGCATATTCTGTAAAAAAGGTTGTTACAGGGTATGAGAAGGAAAGGCTGCTGTATGTCACCTGACTGCTGTACTGTGGATCACGTGGAACAAGCCTGGTATCTAACTCTAAATAAAGTACACTGATCTAACCATAATTTCAGATCGATTTTTTTTTGGGGGGGGGGGGGGGGGGGGGGGGGGGGGGGAGCACATCCCAAATGAAGAACTACAATCCTGAATACTGCCTTTCAAATGGTATCTACTGTCTGAGGTGTTGGAAGGGTTTTTTTGTTTGGGTTTTGTTTGTTTGTTTGTTTGTTTTAAACAGAGATGCTATTTGGGGTTGGGTTGGTTTTTTTTAATAGGAGGGAGTAAAGACTAGATCTTTGATTTTCCAACCACAAGTAAATAACAAGCACATAGTGGAGAACATAGCATATGGCTATTTGGGCTAGTGACTATACCTGCGCAAAACAGAACATAAAACTGGAAAGAGCTTAGTGTCATACGGCTGTGAGAGGCAACCATGTCGTATCATCTCTTTCAGAAACAGCGAGTTCTGATACAGAGCTGAGGGACCACTATCACAGAACGTTTTGCACCTCTTAATTTCAGGCATGCTCTTTGGAGATAAATATTTTCTGAAATAGGAGGGAAAACAAACCAAACCACAGACAGACTTGATTTTTAATTTCTTACATTCTGGGTGAGTTGAGCACTACAGAACTAAGATACTTAGTTCCTGATATTAGCTTTTGATCTCCAGAAGAAACAGAGTTGGTATGAACCCTTAACTGCTTGATCCAGTATAGTATCAGGAAACCTTATCCATGCTATGTCTTTTACTACCACTAAGGGGAATGTACCCATATCCTGCTCCCCATTCATACTACTTTTCTTTCACAAACGTTTTATTTAACTGATTATGAAGGTGATTAACCTTCCCAAATGTTGTGCATGTACTATAACTCAAAATGTTACAACAAAATGTTAATGCAGCCTTTGTCTTTGTGATAAAATCCCAGAAATTATCAAATATTTCCCCCATTTTGCAAAGTACAGTAGAACATGTTGGACAATCAGTTTTGGACGCCATTATTTTTTTTCCTCTCTCAAATATTCTGTTTTCTTTCCATGATCTCCATCCTCTTACACTTTTTTAGAATTTACTAGTGTATTTAAAAACCTGTCATATTAATCTGATTATCCAAAAATGTAAGTTATTACCATAATCCCTATTAGTGACTGGTACTAACATAAATGTATACATCTTAAAGATAGAAAAATATTCAAAATCACTGACAGAAATTCAGCCAATTCTAATTCAGCCACTACTTGATTAAAAAGAGCCAGGTTACAGCAATTTTTTTTCAAGCTACCCTAGAAATGAAGGCTACTCAAACAAATGACTAGAAATTGAATGGCGCTTGGTTCAGATTTTCAGTCCCAATGAAGCAAGAGACAGAAAAGCAGAAAAACGCCTCCCTCTCGCTGTCCCCTTCCCCAAACAGCATTTCAAAGTTGCCCTGCTCATCTGGAAGTTGGTCTGTTTCTCTACCTGGACAGATACAAAGGATAGCAGGACCATTAAAAATATTTAAAAGCACTGCAACATTTATCACTGATGGTATACATCTAATTAATGAAATGATGACGTTAAAGAAAAAAAAAAAAAAGGGTCAGTGATTTTATTTATTAGCAGTCTGGGTAGCAGAGGGGAAGTAATCTCTGAAATAGTACCAACCAAATAAATTATAAAAGAGATTTAGAACTTTCCTTTTATTTGAGTACAAATAACGCTAAATCTAATTAAATTACATGTTAAGATCTAATTAAATTACATGTTAAGAGCATCCTTATATCCCTTAATGCCGTACAAATTCACACATTGCCATCTGTCTCTCACATACACTAATTAGTCATACAAGAATGAAAATCTGTTTGTAATCATATACTCTGAATTCCAGCTTCTTGAAAGATAAGCTTGCTTTATGTGCACAGGGCTTAAAAGTTGGCTAGGTTTGTTGAGAGGGAGAGTGTCTGTGGGAATCAGCTTTGTATACATATATATTCCACTTCATTTTGGTCCTGACTTCACATACCCCATAAAGTATCTGTAAGGGACTAAAAGCTGTCTTCACAAAGTACGAGGCTGTCTGAAAAATAAATAAATAGCTAAACAATGAAGAAATTTGCTTTGAATAAAAATAAAATACTTAACACATTGTCTTAGCTGATTCATTTAAATTCTTCCCACCACTGTTGAAAAGATTCTCTAAAAAAACAAACACAAGTGGGCAATGAGCACATGTTGTATGTACATCTGCCTTTGAACCTCTGAACATTATTTTCTACTTAAAATTACTTCTTTGTGATTACCTCTGTTAAGAAAGATGCAAAACTTCATTATTCCAACACAACAAGCTAATATGCCTTGCACATTTATGCTACTTCATGTATGACAAATATGGAATCAGACCTCTAAAATTTAAAATCTCAGGTCACTTAAGTTTATTTGCAATATATCACATCAAGTTCAAGAGTGTATGATTGGTTTCTTTAATAAAGCAGAGCTATTTTCTACTGAAATCCAATAAGCAGAGCTTAGCACCTGAAATCCTGGAATCTTTGTGGTTTCTTTAGGGTCAGCATGACTGCATTTAAAATACAGAAATCATGTTATCAACTTCAGAAAATCCAGTTAGCGATTTTGGAGTCAAAAGTCATTTGATTGGTAATTGTTAATGATGGCAATACCTGTTCATTAATCAGACTGCAGTATAAAGTCAATTTATCTTTTAGGAGTCTATTGTCCCACTAGTTAAAAAAAAAAAATGGCTTAAAGTCTCATATTGAGATTCTCACTGTTCATGTATATTAGCGGGGGTGGGGGGGTGTCCTCCTCACACCTTACATACATAATGTTACTCAAAGAAGTTGAGGATCAAGACTAAATACATTTTGAAATATACAAGATTAATTCAACATTTTTTAAAATCAAATCAGCTAAATTAAGACACATCTTCAGATATGTGGCTTATCTACCTACAGTGCATAGGGGAATGCAGACAGAAATCCCCAAAATAGAGCTGAGAAAAAATATTTTGGAAATCCTTTCTGACAATTGAGCTGCTCCTAGGGAAACTGAACAAAACAAATCTGATACGCTGCCTACCTTTCTTATATAAAGCTTTGGTAGAATTTCAGTCACAGTAATTCAACAACAAAATTTATAATATCTTCAGCTTTCCTATCTTTGAATATGCTTTAGATATATCTGATCTCAAGGAAAGAAGTCATGCAAGAAAAAACAAAAATAAATATCTATGTTCATGCTGTGTTTATTTAGCTTCCCCCTTTTAGCTATAGGGTGTGTAAACACACCTTTGCTTGTCCACATGTACATTTATATATATACACCTCTATGAGGGTATATTATTATATAAAATAAATATATAAAAACCAAGCCACCATGGCTGAAATATCTGATACACACAGCAGTGACTGTTTTAACAGCACTATGCTTTTGTACCCTGTAGTATTTCTATTTGCATATTAATGAAGTTGAAGGTCAGATGCCACTAATTACAGCCTATCCACTCTGTCCAACATACCACTACCAAATACTCATGAGTAGACCTCTTAATTCCATTATGCAAATGATACTTAAGTACAGAAATAAATTCAAAATAGTGGCATCTAAAGCAGCATATTAGCAGGAGGTAAATTAATAAATATGTTCAATAAATTGAAATTAAAACACTAGATTAATCATTGCTGAATAATATGTAAAAAACCTCTTTTTTTTTTTTTTTTTTTTTCCTGGTGCTAAAATTTCCAATATCTTGTTAAAACATATTAACCAATATTTCTGGAAGGATTTCAGCATGGGTCTGATTGAGAGTATACTGAAGTAAATATTAAGTAATGATCCTGATCAGTAGAAAAGTAAAGAACTGATTCTCAAATAATACGAAAATATATTGAATAGATGTAAAAAAAGCACAAACCACCCACCCAAGAAAACCCTGAAAACCAAAAACCCCACATCATCTCATAGCATAACAGTTTGGTACTAGAGAAGATACATAATATGCTTTCTACAATTCACGACTTATGTAAATAATTAGGAAATAGTCACTTACCACTGTAAATTGTTAAAGTGTGTTGCACATCTGATTCCATGACATAAAAAATTGTGATTATTAGTTCTTCAGTGTAGAGTGCTAAAAGAAATTGACCATTTATTCTAACATTCTTTTTCTATATAAAGTGAGCATAAACAACTACATAACTTGAAAGGGAAGACCCCATATGAAAAGTGTGCCTGGAAACAAGCACTGAATTCAGACAATTCAGCATTTACAGACACTTGCTGAAAAGGAGAAAGTCGAGAATAAAATTATTTTGTCTATTGTGGGAGAGCAATGACTAATACAAGACTTCCAAGACAAAGCGATCATGTGAAAGAAGATCTGGAGTTCTGAAAGAGGTTTACACCACGAAGAATGCGATAAAGGTGCAAGGAAGACAACAGGTCAGCATTTCCAAGATGACATAATAGATTTAGTCCCTAGCAAAAACCCCAAAAAGGAATTATGGTGTTATGCAGGATAGAAGAATAATAGGAAAGGATGGAGGGTGTCTATGCTATAGGTTTTAATCACACAGGAAGAGGAAAATTAGTTATACCTGAGAACTGGCAAAGAAGAGAGAAGCATAACAGAGGCTAAGGAGATCACGGAGAGAGAAAACACTGATATTGCGAAGTGGTAATTGGGTAAAACACTCAGGGACAAGTTTGAAGGTAACTGAGTGAAAAAAATAGATTGCCAGAAGAAAAACAAGTGTGATATTATATAGCAATGTAAGGAGCCAGGCCGTGAAATAAAAGCACGAGCACTAGTTCTGCAATGGATAAATCTTGCCTTAGTCCTTTATGCGTAATGTAAAATATAAAGGATAGCAAAGCAAAAAAAAAAAAAAAAAGCCAAAAAAAGAGTCTCAGTCAAGCCAGCAAAAGCTTCCAGTTTGTTTACATAAATTAGAGCTCAAATTAGGTAATTGTGCAAGAACTTCACCACTTTATGATGCTTTAAAAAATTAATCTCCTGTTCCAATGCCTTTTATATGAAATTTTTATTCATTCTCTTGCACCAAGACTTACTTCTTTGGATGCTTGCAAATAAAGGTTCAGCTTTAAAATTATAAAACTTCTCTGCAGAACAGAAGTCAAGTGGCATGACAGCAGGAGACCTACAGACCAAATGGGAATGGGGTGGGAAATATCACCACAGTTTGAATTCACAGTATATCCAACAATTTTCAACATTAGTGTTAAAACAAGAGTAAAGGCAAGCCCTACGGGAAAAGTTCGAGACAATACAAGAATGCTATCAGTGTGTTGATATATGTCAAGAAAGATAATCAGTATTTCTTGGGGATAAATTTCTCCCAGAGTAGAAATCTGTCAGACTACTATCCAAAATTTGGAAGGACACACAGTGCTATGTAAATCTTTGTTTCTGAAAGTAGGAAACAAAGCAGATCCCTTTAAAGTGTCGTTCAGAGGATGGTGAAATAATGAATCACAGTTTCTGGACACTGAATTCTGTAATATGTACCTAAGCAGTCTTTCATCTCTTTCTCAAAAATAGTTTATCAATTAAAAAAAAAAAAAAAAATCTCTTTAAGATTTCATCTTGAAACTCAATTTCTCTATACATTAGTTTATACACTCAACAATTTAGCCAATACTGTCTTTGTCCATTTCCAGTCTGATATATTAATCCTATACCTATTCTATCTTTTAATCAGTCCCTTTGGATGAAGGAGTCAGCAGGAGTACTTAGGAACTAACTACAATTTATATACTCCTTCCCTACTATTTTTCCCATTCTACAGCATGTAAACCCTTCTTAGTTCACTAACATAATTCATTGTTCTTGCTTTGCTTTTGTCTTTCATCTTCATTGAATGTAAGACAATTGGATAGGTGCACTTAATGTAGTTCTGTCTATAATATTTAATTAAAAAGTGAAAAAATGTCACTGGTATTTTCTCAGTTTTTGTTTTCATAAGGTTATGGTACTAAAAAAATCTTCAATAGCTGTTATTTTGTTATCAGACTAAGAATAAAGTAGAAAAAGGGTTTAATTAACAAATACATATCAACATTTTAGGACTGATAATTTGGAGGATTTAAAATAATGAGCAAAAATAAGAGCACAAAGTCATAAAAGATGAGAATGAGCAGTATGTTTTTAATAAAGACAACTATAATAATCTTCTGGTTTTTATCTAATTCCATCTGGTTTCAATGTTAGAGGGTTTTCACTGTAGTAATACATTAGATTGTATATCATGGTTATAAAAATCTGTCAAAAAAAAGATTTCCCCTCATGGCGTAAGATAACTGAATAATAAAACACTTGTACTATTACATCTGTAAATATTAAAATCATTCATAATTAATAATTTTAACATGTGTTCCTCTACTGTAAATTGCCATCTGTCATTTAATAAGCCTAAAAGGCAAACCTTTTCAGGAGCTGAGTGAAAGACTTGAATTTGAGACTTGAATTCTCAAAATCATTTAGTAGTGAATTATACCTTCATGCACTCCTTTTAGGTGTTTGGTTTACCAGAGACCATAACGCTAGCCAAGATACTTTGAAATCTTCTCTGCAGCATACACACATTTACTTGTGCTACAGTGAACAACTCTAAAATGTTAACACGGTTTATCTTTTCTGGAAGAACAGATTAACATAAGCAAAAGTCACCTTTGCTACACAAGGCCAGAGCCTTTTAAACCTTTCACGTGGACTGCATAATGATGTATCGAATTCCTCCAGCTGTTTTCCCCATATTTTTATACAATCTTTCCACCTCTTAGTCCTACAACCACAGCACAGTCATAAGGCTCCTCTTACTCTGAAAGCCTTCAGGAAGGAAACTCCTGCCAATATTTGGAGCTATTCCTGTGGCATATGGTGGATGGTCACATTCAATTACTCAAAGATTTTCTTTTTTTATAACCTCTAGAGTTCTATTCTAGAACCACCAGTGTGCCTGAATATATTCAAAACATTTTTTGATTCTTATGATGGAACAGAGAAATCCTCTGATGACGTACTGTGTCTTGAAGTACCTCTTAGTGTTTACAGTTCTGCATGAAACTGTCTTAATGTCGTACTCGTTTAGTTTTAAAAGATTAATTCAAGCTTCTTTTAAAGTGCTCATAAAATATTCTGATCTTCCAAATTTACATTATTTAACCGAAACATTTTTCTCACTAGTAGCTTTATTATGTTTTAATTTGCTCATTGTTTGGAGAGTATTGACACGTTTTTAGGAAGCACTGATGCTATGTAGAAAAAATCAAAATAGAGAAGAAATTATTTTAGTGTGAATTCCTTTAATATAGCTTTATACAGTTTTAATTTGTTTTACTTTTTTATGTGGGGCTTTTTGTTGTTTTTTGGTTTTGTTTTGGTTTGGTTTTTAACTCCATCTTTGTATTCCATGTAAAGGTCAAGTTTGCACATATAGTATTAACGGCTTTAGGAGAGTTCCAATATGCCATTCAGTGACATTTTAAATGGTATTCTAAGTACTTTTCAAATAGTAAGCCACCCTCACCTGAGTTAATATTTTTGTCTTTATCAAAGCAAATTATTGCCATCACACAAGATATTCTAGTCTCTAGAACATTTTAAAAATGGATTTGACCTAAACTGCTAGAAGTTTTGGTCTTTATCTAGGTTACAATTAGAAACAGTTTGACATCTGAGAAGTGATATAAACCATCCAGATATATTAGCCAATAACACTTCTGTTAGGACATCAAAATATTCAGTTTGCCCCTTCCAAGTATTCCATCACTTACACAAAGGAAAGCACACCAGGTCCCTCCTGACTGCAGAAGCAAGGAAAACCTAAGTATATTTGTATAATTGGAACAACAAACATACCGTCCTAATCCAAACTCTGACGAGCACAGAGCTACTTAACAGGTACACACCCAAACACGTGACCTGCTTCATCCTTTTTTGCCAGCCAAGTACCTCCGCTTTACCACCTTCATCCCTTTCGAAAAAAAAATTAAGAAAAATCATACTGTCTTGTTAGTGCCACAAGCCAGTGTAACCTACCCACACGCATACGTCAGAAGTTCCTCAACAACTTCACTCGTAAGCAAGTGGGGTTTAGTACAGCTTTTTTTGTTTGTTTTATAATTCATTTCCACTGTATACAAAATAGAAAAATTAAAAGATCTAGTAGGAAATAGGAAGTAGAAAGTAGCTGAAACCTTGAAGTGTAAGCATGCTTACATGTGTTAGAAAGCAAAGTTGCTGTATTGATCCATAATGAATACTCAAGGCAATAAATAGCTTAATACGGAACAAGAAAGTATGAGAATATTCACTTTATAGAACTAATCCACTGACATGAGATTCATTAATTAGCTCCATTTGATCTTTTCATACACTATAATTGACTGCAGATGGAAGGTCATTAAAAGGCACACAGAAAAGTAAGAAGTTATATTTGAGACCTGGTTATGCTATCTTAACTGTTTGCTACCACTAACAATATTATTCTTAAGGGCATACAGGTACAAACACAATCTGTTTATCTCAGGAATTTTGACAACTCACATTATTATTGCAAAGCATAGTTGAACTAATTCAAAATAAATTTCTACACATCTGCTGGAGGCAGTCTGAATGGAGTGATTTCTGAAAGCTTAGTAAGTACTTTTATTTTGTAGTAATATGCAGAAGCATAGGGCTTGGGGGCTTAGTACTAAAAAAAGGAAGAAAAAAATTCCTCACAGGTAACAGGAACGTTTTAAGTGATCATAGTGGTGGCCTAAAGTGAATAACACTGCAAAGATCTCATTATATAACAATATCAAAGATATTGATTACATGAGCTGCAAAAGCACTGAAGGACCAAGTTCCCTTGAGGAAAATACAAAGGATACTATAATTACCTGTCACGGAATCAGCTTTGTTACAATTTTCCTTTTCACTTGAAACTGAAATTATTTACATAACATTTAAGATTGTTACTGTTTATAACAGGGCTAAAAAGCAGCACTCACAGCCCTAAACATCTTTCAACATTATGCAACAACGTCAATTGCAAATTGACACTAAAAGCTAAACACACAATTAAAAAGTAACCTTTTTATTTAACGTGTAAAGTTAAAAGTTTATTTAACTTTACACTTTCTTATCAAAGACTATCTATTCTATAAGCCAGATACTATACGAAGTACAAAATGATTGAAAAAAGGTGAAGCTATATACTAAATATAAGCAGATACACTGGAATAAGGGAGGCAAGACTAGTGGAAATTTCAATAAATAGCTTCTGTTAAGTAACTTGCATTAGGGTTTTTCTTTTTTATGGTATGGTTATATGTTTTTTAGTATTAATATACAAGTTGCTTAGTCCAGTTCTTAAAGAGAAAAAAAACCAGCTGTTACAGTAGCTCAGAGTAGGTTGCGTATCACACTATATACATGCTTCCTTGTATTAAATTGCCATATTTAGGTGTGAGGTACCATCTTACCTCATTATCAAAAACAGGACTTTCTTTTACAGGATAATGAGCTATGGTAATTAGATAACATTCTTCATTAGTTCTATTTCATAGTTTGCGATATTGCTGAAATAATAAGTGGTACTCACAGTTGTTACAACCTATAATTCTATCTTTCATCCACAATGCCAAAGACCACACTAAAAATTTTGCAGTTTAAGACCATAAACATTTTTGACATCCCAATTCATGACCAGGATTGTACTCTTCCTTTTTAGTTACCTATTAATAGAAAAATCTCTTTTTCCTCACTCAGATAAGCAACTTACAGCAAGTGAACAGATAGCAATGTTTCTTAACGTAGTTTGGCTTAATTATAATGAGGTATATGAGATGTTGCTCAAATATTCTGTTACATACTATGAACTTTTATCTCACCTATCAGATCAAGAAGTTGCTTGCAATATAGGTTCTTAATTAGATTTTTATTGCAAAATTTAAATCAGCGCCCTTTGCCTTTAAAATTAAGCAGATGAATAAAGGGATTTCCACAGCAATTTTCTTTTAACTAATCGCAGAGGTTGGTCCTGTTTCTTTAAAATTAATTAACCATACTGACTGAAGACTGAAGTTCATAGAGGCTCCACGATTTCAACAGGCACTGAGGACAATGTGAGCACAGAGATCTCAAAATCTTGAAAAGCCACAGCTGAAACATGTTCTTGTTACTCAACTTGAAAGTTACCAATGCAAGAAGAGAGTAATGTTCCTTGTTGTTTTCTCAGCAAGCTGACAATACTCAATGCTAATATACTGCAAGTCATAACATAGTGAACACAGATTTTGTCTTTTGGGTTTTTTTATGTTAAGAAATTAGATGGTCCCATCACCTCAGTAAAAGATAAATAAAATATTATTTATGTGGGGGTGATTCACTACTAAAAGTTCTGTTTAAGCCCAGAAGGTAGGTACTCTTTTTGTGCTCTAAAGGTGAAATGCTTCTGTGTTATGTAATAAGCCTCCATAGCACCAAAAAGAAAATGCATTTGAAACAAAAAAATTACTTTATATCACATGTTACTGTATAGGGGAGTAAGGGGAAATCCAATCTCAAGACAATTTTCTGAAACCAGAAGGAAAACAATGCAATTGCTAAGAAAGCAATCAGACACTTTTTTTTATGCTACCTGTCTTGATTTTTAATAGAGATAGCTCTATCTCTCAAGACACAATTTGATACCAAATATAATTTATTTTTTTCTGAGTACAAAGAACTTCAAATTGTTTCTTTTAGAATGTACCAAAAAAAAAGAAAAAATGTCATTTACATTTAAGATATGCAACGAAGAAAAAACCCACACGTATTGAAATTGTAAAATCTATTTTCTTGCTTCTCTGCATACAAAATGGATGGTACTAATACATCTAAGGAATCTGTATTCTTAATTATTTCTCACATTTTAGTAATCCTTTTTTCTACTGGGAAGTATCAAAAAACTATCCTTTTTTTTTCATCCTCCTTTGAAGGTAACTATTAAATATAAAGATATTTTATATTTTTTTCCTACTCCATTAACATGAAAGCTAAAATTACTTGGAATCATGGGTCATGTCGAAAAGCATCAGGAAGTCACGCAAATGTGACTCTGCTATTGTTTCACTCTAATGCCTATGTTACTTTATTGTACAAACTACCAGTGACTGGCATTTCTGGATATCCAATTTACAGAAGCCTGAATTCTATTTGTTTCTATGACCTTGAGAAAAGAATGACCTGTAATCATTGTAGTTTCTAAAGAATCATTAAAAAGACTGTTGAATTTTCCTTTCATTTCCATAAAATACAATTTGTCTTTCGAGTCTTAATTGCTTTTGTAATACTACACATTATTATCTGAAATAATAAACAATCTGGAAATGCTGTTAGGTGTTTATTGCTGAGAGGCATTTTCATCAGTACACTGAATGTAATACTTCTTTTCACTTCAGAAAGCTGACACACCTTAATGCTTTATCATATGACACTCACAAAAATGTAATAAGTAAAAACTAAAATTTATAAAAATCATGGTTAAAAGGAATAAAACTTTACTTACTGACACTCTAAATCTGGTTCGTCCAAATAGATTAACTGCTAAATACATGTTTTTCTACTCAAACACATAATTTTAAGTGATGCATATTTTTCAAAATATTTTAATTACAAAATTACAATTTTAAATGCTTCAATATCATGATCTTGCATGATGTCTCTGCATGAGGCCATCAGATTCTCAGTTTTTGATCCCAGCTCACGTGTGATATTCAACAAGATATTTATTCACTGAAAACTAAAGATTCATATCCATTCCTCTCTTTTGCATGTACCATTCAGTCCCTCCCAGTCCATTGTTCATGGACATGAAAGTATATCAGAAAAACAGAAATGCAGATGTTGTAGCTCTGCTGCAAGAAACGATACAATCATATAGGCATCTATATGCAGGGAAAGAAGAATTTAACTCTATTACAGAAATAAAGTAAAGCATGTATTGACTCTTCTGTGAAGATCCATTCTTCTTCAAGGGGGGAAAAAAATAATTTAAAAAATCCACTAAAAAAGAAAGAAAAAAAGAGGAGTTATGTACTGAAAAGATAAGTATGAATGGAAACAGCCTTTAACAGAATGAGACACTGGCTACCTTTGTTACTCAACCCTG
The DNA here is from genome assembly GCA_009819775.1 of Phoenicopterus ruber ruber. Classification (NCBI taxonomy): domain Eukaryota; kingdom Metazoa; phylum Chordata; class Aves; order Phoenicopteriformes; family Phoenicopteridae; genus Phoenicopterus; species Phoenicopterus ruber. The sequence goes on from CM020227.1 coordinate 15,129,358, forward strand.
GTAACTGATCCAAGACTAAGTAACTCTGCCTTAAGTACACACACAGAAATGTTTTCTACTAGATCTCCTCAGCCTAAGTTTGAAAACTACTAGACTTCATTATAATTCTTCAAATCTACTGTTTTTCAAATGTAACATACCATTACTGTGCCCCTCGATGGAAGGCCACAAAAAGTACTTTTTAGTTATTCCCTTAGCTAAAGTAAAAAGTAAATGCTTTTTCCTTTCTTCTTGGGGATCTTACTCAATGATTCAAGAAGGAAACTCAGTCCACTAGTTGAATATGGCTAATACCACTCTAAAATTTGGTGAAACAATGTACTAAGTCCAGCATTATTTTGCTGGATGGCCAAAAATATCTTTAGAAGTAGAATTTTTTTGTTCTGTTTGTTTGTTTTTCCCTCTCTCTCAAAGTGAATTCTATTTACATGCATCTTGAAAACTGGAATATAACACTGTTACAGCTTAAATAATTTTCTGTGTTTTTTCCTATGTCTCCTGCTCCTATGCCACAAAAAAAAAAAAAAAAAAAAAAAAAAAAAAAAAAATCAGTGAAATATGTTAAAAACTATTTGCTCTAAATATATATCAGTATGTAACTTGCAAGTACTTTGAAAGGCAGGTAAAACAGTCACATATTTTGTTGGGTCTCACAGGCATTTTATCTCTTTATCTTGACTTATTTTCTTGCATAGTCCATTAGCCGTATACATTGTCAACTCACAAAAATACATTAGGGGATAAGTAAATAATGCATGGAAAATGCTACTAGTGGATCAATATATTCTGTGAGATTTTAGTCAAATCTCTCAGTGAATTGAAACTGAGCGAAGAATTCTGGCACACAGATTTATAATTCATTGTATGAACTGTATGTATTACTAATTTAGTACTGATGATAGAAGCCATAGTTCTATGTATATGACTTAGAATTACCCCTTAGTAGTTGAAAACCTTTATAAAGAAAGGTTACTTTTTTGTGATAACGGTTGAGTGATGGTTGAGGTCCTGCACTCCTCACAATATGTTTTTACAGAATGAAAAATACTCATTCTTCCCTCCGAATGTTATTCTCTAAAAGGATAATGATCTTCTAGACACTAATTATACAGAAATTAATGTTAGTATTTTGTCATTGAGTAGATAGGAGATGGTGCAGCATCAGATATTTTCAAACTTCATTTATAAGGAAAATAAAAGTACCGTAAATGTCAAAAAGGAAAATGACCTATCTCATGGATCAGTGTGTAGACCATACTCTACTTCCACCATATTGTTCAAACACTCATTTGAACACAGAATAATTATTTTCTTCATAGTCTGTAAACTTCTGAGCTTGTCACAGAACAAGACTGTAGCAAGAATACCTTCATAAATCCATTTGAACACAGGGAATGTTTTAACATATTTTCAATATTTCATGGCAGATGACAGGTCACAATGCTCAGGGTTCTTAAGGAACTATTTTATTCTTTTCAGATATATTAATGATAAAGAGGCACAAGTATACATCTAAAGTAGGTAACAATCCTGAAAATCTAAATAACTTGTCAAAATCTGATGTATAATTTGTGTTTCACATTTTTATAGCCTACACCTCTTCTTCATTCAAACTGCACCAGTGTCACCATTTCATTCTGCCTTTCTGTGGCAATTTTTGGGGGGCTTGATTTGGGTATTTTAGTGGATTACTGCACAATATAGACTGCAGGCTATCATTTGTTTTCACAGACAAGAGCAGCGGCCCAGTTGTTCTCCCAAAAATCCTATTCAGGAGGAAAAGGACTAAGCCCCTGACTTAGTAAAGTTCTAACAAAAGACTAATATGAAAACATAGGCAGTCACAATTATTAAATTAGCATGTGTGAGGAGTATAATAGCCCTACTAAGTAATGGATCCACTATATTTAATGACTATCAATTAAACAAATTGAGCCAATAGCATAAACAGGTATTTGCACTTTCAGTGATGGACCACATAGTGTGCAGTACTGATCAGACTCATTTCTTTTATACTAGACTGGCAATTTTAAACAGGGGTACATGGGTTAGCAAAGATGCAGTGAAAGTAGCAAATGACTTCCAAACCAAACACAAGATGCACTTAAATTTAATTACCTTGAGATCAGAAGTTATTAGAAATGTGGACTTGAAGCCTTCTCAAGCCTACTGTAACCCAGTAAAGACCTTCCAATTAATGCAAGTCTGGCATCCTCATGTCTTCAGATGTCTGGGTCAATGCTACTTTCAGCATTTGTTCTTGCTGCATATTATTTTTATAAATAATACATGCAAGTCTAATTCTGCTCAGACTATGTCAGACAACGCTATTTGACATTGCTTGCTTTCTAGAAGAGTGACTACTACTTTTGTCAATAAAATAAAGCTCTGTGGGAAATCTATTTTTCCTGGTCAAGAAAAGGCTGTAGTGGATACCAAGTGAAGGAGAGCACACTAAGTACAAAAGTGGAAATTATGCAGACAGTATGACTGGAGAAGGATGAGGAAGAAATGCAGTGACCTTATAACACATGTGCGAAAAAGAGCTGACACACATCTCACTGGTGACGTAAAAAACTAGTCACCAGCCTCTACTATCACATGCTAAGGTTCACAAAGCTGGAATCCTCTCATTTCAATGCTTATTGTCATGCTCACTGTCCATTCGGCTAGGGAGTTCTCAGATCTAGAAGTGAAGGTCAAGTCTTGCAGTTTTAACAAATCGTATAGGCAGGTATTTGATTTACTCTCCAAAAGAAGACTTGGCTTGTAAGATTTTTTTCCTCCCTATACACTCCCTCTTCTGAAACACTGTAATCTTCCAAGAACTCAAATGACTTTCCCATTTCATTTCTTTCTACTACACAAAATACATTGCACATTATAATTCACATTCTATGTACCAGATTGGAAAATATTGTTAGTTACAGCTTAAGTTGTTTAGATCGTAGTTCAACAGGTGGAAGTATATTAACTACTCCCTACCATTAAAGCAAGCATAGTGAAAAAGACTGGTGGCACAATGCTGTCTGGCAGAAGAAGGTCAGAGGTATTGCTCATAAGAACTAAAATGAAACAATTTTCAATATATTAATTATCCCAGGTGCAATAATTACACCATATAAGAATAATAAATAAACTTTTAGGAATACTAAACATTGAAAATATGGTAGCATGTATCTATTCAAATGACAGCTACGTTTGAACATTACAGTATTTTTCAAAGTTTCTAGAATTAATTTAAATCTGGATTTGAAGCAGCTCTTTGATATGGGCTTTGAAATATTTTTTTTCTTTTTTATTGCTAAGTTATATACCCATTTTTAGTGCATTGACAGTACAGGTAAACTGTCTTTATTAGGTTTTATCATGAAACAAACTCATAGTCTACGCTCTTAAAGAAAAAGCAAGCCTGGTTAAGAGGGAAGAGTTTAGGCATTCTTACCCATACTCTATTAGCCAGACTGCTCTGAAGGACGCATTCAACATCACACTCATACTGTCAGTTTCAGCGTGAGCTACCTTACTGGTAACTGTGTGGTCACTCTGGAGATACAGCTTTAACCCTACACGTTTAAAACATGAAAACCTAAATTATATTCTTCATGTTTTAGCACTATTATTTAGTAATCACAGAATCACTGAAAAATATAGACTGGAGAAGATCTCTGGAGATCATCTAATCCAACATCCTTCTGAAAGCAGTGTTAAATTTAAAGTCAGATCAGGTTGCTCAGAGCCTTGTACAATCAAGTTTTGAAAATCTGCAAGAATGGAGATTCCACAATATGTCTGGGCAACCACTTCCAGTATTTAATCACTCTTTTATTTAAAATTTGGGAAAGTAGCTTCAGACAAAATATACCTGTACAACTCTAATTAAATACAAACCCCTGTTAATTCTAAGAATTCATAACTGTATTTTAAAATAGTCTTGAAATTACTTTGGGGGATGGCAACAGTCTTGATAATTTGGAACTTTCTAAACTTAAACTATGGCTGAATGAAAATACTCCTTTTGATAGGCTAGCCCTTCACAAATTGTATTTGCTGTTGCAGAACACTTGCTTTTCATCGAAGAACAGAAATTGAAAATGATAGCAAAAAATCTCACTCAGGAAGTTCTTAGTTTTGTTACTCTCATTTTTTTAAACCATATTTTCTTGAGAACTACTATTTTCTGACGCGTTCTAACTTAACTTAAAAAAAAACAAGTTTTATCTGTAAAAGAGGTACAAAGATACCTTTCCATAAGGACTTCCTCAAGAGACCAATATATATGCCAGACTCAAAATTCAGTACTTGAGAAAAAACAATTTTTATGAAGATAAATAATACAGTAATATGAGTGGTTGCATGATACTCAAACTACACATGTTCAGAGGTTCCAGCATCTGGCTCTATGAATATCATTAAGTGATTAGTCTTTGAAGTAAACAGTGGAGAAAGTAACTTAAGTTATTAGAATAGAAACATAAGTACGTGAGCAGCAGAAACAGTATTTTAATAAATGTTTTCTTATTCCATAAGCAGTCCCAGTAATTTGCAACTCGATTGCTTTTATTCAGCATGAGAGGCCTTTGTGACTATGCAAGTTGCTAAAATAAAGTACATAATATCTTAACATGGCACTGAGTTGTACATTACATAAGCATCTTGTTGCAGTGGTAGTTGGTACATTTTGAAACGTCAATTATATGGTTCCACACATTTCCCAAATGGCACATCGACTCTTAACTCTTGCGTCCTTCATTCTGAATTCTATTACTGGCAACAGGACTTGTAAAGAGGTAATAATTATCTAATCATACATTTGTTGATTAATCGGGTTTAGTTAATTAAATGGTAATTAAGTTCATTTCTTGTAGATTTAAGTACCCTCTAACAATTAGAATACGTATTTAACATACTCTGTTAAACATAAATGAAATTGCTTGCATTAACGAAAAAAGGCTTTTTGCTGTACACACATTCAATATATGCATAAAAATGCAGAAATACAATGCCAAATATATGAAAGGATGTAAACATATGGAAGGCATATACCAGTGTCAAATATTTCCAACAAAGTTTTAGAACGGTCTGGTTAATCTTTTTTGAAAGCAGTTTCTACAGATGTTGGGACACCAACACTTTCTATGTGATTAAATTCAATCAAGTAAATGACCAGGCTTTTCTTTTTTTAATGTTTCTGCATTTTTTTTCCATAAATCCCATCTGCTCATTGTCCATTGACTGTACAATTGCTAATTTTATCTGTTTTAGAAAAATTTGCAAATTAAACAATCCATTAAGATACAATGACAAAGGGTACAGGTGTTCAGAGCAACTCTCAGGCAGCAAATCAATTATGTTACACTGAGTACGGACAACAGGTAAGGTTCATTTCTTTCACTTATCACCATAATTTGTAACAGCAAATTATGACAGGAGACTGTGTTCTTAAAGTAGCAGAATCTAGGCAATGCTTCCCCTTTTCTGGGCATGTGTTTGTGAGAAAAAACAGGTAGGAATTACTGATTACAGGCAGTATGAACCACAACAGGAAGCAAATTTGGACATCCTGGTACTTCCCATCTTCCCCTCCTTCTCTCAAATGCAAAATTTTAACCTGACTTTCCCTGCTCTAAGCTAACAGGCCATTTACTCCAGTTTCTCTGCTTCCTCCATTTCTTTTTGCCTAACAATCTTTCCTCTGATTATGCTCTAAAAATGCTTTCCTTTAACATCCCTTATGCTTTCACATATCTCTCCATTTAGCAGTAAAGTTCATCCAGTGAAAGTAAAATAACATACATCTCAGAGGTATCATGTTCCTAACAGCACGGATCTCACCTACTGGTACCAAGGGCCTACAGTGCCTGGCACCAGGGGCTCTATAGCAAAGATACTGAGGAATTTCCTTACAAAAATTCACTAAAACACTGATTCACTGAAAATTGTATTTTCTAGTGGAAAAATGTATCTGTTTCCAATGTTTAATTGAAATATAAATGCCAGAAAAGTTAACTCTAGTGCAGAGCTAAGGATTTCTCTTTTTAATTCTCATCTGGACTGACAGTGATTGCAATTGCTCACAACCAAGTGTGTCATTATCATTTTGATCTGCTTTGAACCACTGATAAGAATAGATACCTCAAAATTGACAAATAATTATCAACAGAGCTGAAAAATCCTTTTAATTTGTTCACTATTAATGGGCATTTTATGATATTTTTAATTTACCAATTAAACACCTGAAATTCGCCTAATAAAGAAAATCATAGAATTATAGAACAATTTGGGTTAGAAGGGACCTTCAAAGGTCATCTAGTCCACCCGCCCTGCAATGAGCAGGGACATCCTCAACTAGATCAGGTTGCTCAGAGCCCCATCCAACCTGACCTTGAATGTTTCCAGGGATGGGGCTTCTACCACTTCTCTGGGAAACCTGTGCCAGTGTTTTGCCACCCTCATTGTGAAAAACTTCTTCCTTATGTCTAGCCTATATCTCCCCTCCTTTAGTTTAAACTATTACCCCTTGTCCTATTACAACAGGTCCTGCTAAAAAGTTTTTCCCCGTCTTTCTTATAAGCCCCCTTTAAGTACTGAAAGGCTGCTCGAAGGTCTCCCTGGAGCCTTCTCTTCTCCAGGCTGAACAAGCCCAACTCTCTCAGCCTGTCTTCACAGGAGGGGTGCACTCCAGCCCTCTGATCATTTTTGTGGCCTCCTCTGGACCCGCTCCAACAGGTCCATGTCTGTCTTGTGTTGGGGGCTCGAGAGTACTCCAGGTGGGGTCTCACCAGAGCAAGTAGAGGGGCAGAATCACCTCTGTTGACCTGCTGGCCACACTTCATTTGATGCAGCCCAGGATACAGTTGGCCTTCTGGGCTGTGAGCGCACATTGCTGGCTCATGTCCAGCTTTTCATCCACCAGTACCCCCAAGTCCTTCTTGGCAGGGCTGCTCTCAATCCCTACATCCCCCAGCCTGTATTGATACCAGGGGTTGCCTTGACCCAGGTGCAGGACGTTGCACTTGTCCTTGTTGAACCTCATGAGGTTCACCCGGGCCCACCTCTCGAGCTTGTCCAGGTCCCTCTGGATGGCATCCCGTCCCTCAGGCACGGCCACCGCACCACTCAGCTTGGTGTCGTAAAATAGTTGACTAAATGTTAACCCTATTACTGCTAATGAAAAAAGCTGAAGTACCAAGTCATTTTGAGCAAGTAGGCAGTAATAGACTTTAAAAAAAGCAATAGTATCTGCATTTCAGGTACATCTCTGCCTGTAGGACAATATGTTGTTAACTGTTTTCCTTCACCTTTTTATACAATACACAAGACACAAATACTTCCAGTATTTTAAAACCTACTAAGTCTCTACTCAAGATTAAACCAAGTTATACTGACTCAACAGCTGAAACTTTTCAAAACAACTGCTACAAAGTTTTTATCCAGGCTAACAAGCATGATCCAGTGAGGCTCTTAGACCCGCCTAAAAATTGAGTTATACAGAATTTAGGCTCCCAAGTGTTAATTGAACAGCTCAGTTTACTGTCACGATTAGTGACATGAAAAAAGACATTAGTGTCATGAAAGAAGTGCTTCAAGCTGCTATGTACTTTAATATTCAAGTTGCTGAACTTGGAGCTCTGCCTGTGCTAATATCTAGCTAGAGCTGTGCTTCAAACTCAGAACTTCATACTGTGAAACTCAAGATTTAAAAGAGGGGATGTAATAAATCCTGGTCTCCCTCCCCCTTTCTGAGTATTCTAACTGCTAAGACAACACAATAAACATCAGGATCTCTGGATCTCAATTGAGATTTGTACTCTACACATGTGTAAAGGAACCCAGAAGTATGGACGTTGCAGAGTTTTGCATTTTACCCTGCAACCAGGTACCATAAAATTTGGACATTGCCATGATTCAACTTCCAGGCACCTAAAACTGCATTAAGCCCCAGATATCAAGACTAAGGGGCATTCTGGATTCCCTAGAATAATTCAGTCTAACATGAATTTAAGTAACACTTTTTTTTTTTTTCTAAATAACATATGAAATTCTTATGCAATGTTTTTAAGTGAAAATGTATTTTCATTCTCAGAAAGCCTTCTGTGATTTTCAAATGGAGATTTAATATTCTACCTGCTTGCATAGCAGCATAAAAGGATTCTCTGATGTCCCTAGACTGCATTGGAATTTTTTTTTTCTCCAAGCAGAATGGTCCAGAACATTTTAAACACTAATAAAATAGCTGTTAGCAATATGATTGAGTTACTATTAATTCTCCTATAAACTTTTAATAATAAAATAATCATACCATGATGATGCAACTACTACTGCCTGGTGTAACTGCCAAAAGTAGGTTTTCCATTCTAGAAGTATATTAACATGGTATTTTATAAACAGTGTGGAAGTTGCATTCATGTGAATATTTAAGAACATACACTGGCATGCAAGAATGACACTTTATGGGTGTATTTTAAAAATAAGTTATGTTAGATCACTTAAGGATTATCTTCTCTGTTAGTAGGAAAAAGCAAACAGAAACCAACAAAAGTATCTATCTAGTCTACAAGATGAATATTCAGGTTTCTTGACATCGTTTCCTAGAAATTGCATCACCTGAAGTTATAGTTAGTTGCTCAATTGGGAACTATATCTTACAGCTCATGAATGTGAAGTAGCTACCATGTTTCATTTCTAGCTGAATGTCTTAACAGTGATTAACACTGAAAAGTCAGTATTTTTCAGTTATAGGACACTCAAACATTTAATTCTGTCCCTAAACTACAAAAATATTCAAAAAGTACAAAAATAGCAACACTGTATTGCAAATATGTAACAGAAACACCTGTCTGTAAATTACAATTGCTACATAAAAACATCAAAATACTTATTTCCTATTTCTCCTACGACTTTACGGCTGCCTTGGATAAGTGGAAGGTCTGCTGCCTCCTGTTTGATCCAAGCTCAATTCTTTTAAGCAGTAATTACACATATGATAGCAATGCCCAATTTGGTCACACTGAACTCAGTTCACTTCACCAGCCGGGTGAGTAAAAAAAAATAAATGACTTACTTTGACCAGGTTTACTTTGGCTTCTTTACTAGTATCATTTCATACCCTCAGTTCAAGGACTCAATTTCACTGAGCTACAGCATGTTAAAGGATAAATAAAACAAAGAAGTTATTTGATTGCTGATATATTTTTTTAAGATAGTATCCAGCAACAGCTTCTTTTTCTACTCTAATACAAAAACTTCTCAGACTGAAATTTTTGACCTCTCTGACATTAAAACTGACAAAGTATGCTTATGACAACTTGGAATTATATTATGATGAAAAAGTGTGTTCACTGCACAATAGAATGGGGGCATTATTACTATAGTATTGCCATTGTTACTACCGGAAAGCTCTCTATTAGATTAAACCAATAACTGATCACATATATATACTAGCGGATGTGCTGTACTACAACAAAGGGGAGGGGGCAAGATAATTGTAACATGCAGAAATGGGATAATAACGCTGCAAACGAGGGTATAAAATTGAAACTATTATTCAGTTGCCAGTGGGCAACAAGTACCTGATCCTTAAATTATTGCATATAGAATTCACTAACTCAGTACAAGCTACACCGATCATTATTATACCATATTTGCCAATCAGCACCATATAACAGTATCTTAGTAGAGGACATAAACGTGGCATCTGTAGGTTTCTCAGTGATGACTATTTACATATGCCCGAGGGTACCAGGGTCTGGCATCCAACCCTTTCATAATTTATAATCTATCAGAGCCACTGCCATAAATCTGTCCTATTGATGATTGCCTCGATATTGTTCGTGGTACAGTTTGACTTAATCTTCCTATTTATTAGAAAAGAAAAAAAAGTTAAGAACTCTGGGAGGGTATAAGCTATTTTATTTCCAATGTGGTTTTATAGCTCCAGTTTGTATTCTTCACACACTGACATTTTGCATGTCATATGGTGCATTTCCTCAGGGAAAGTAAATCAGTTTCTCTCCTGGAGTGCAAGCTTCCCAATACACAAAAAAAGTGCTTTGTTTGAGAGCAAAAGTACTGTACAGTTGTTATGGTAACTGGATTTTAAAAGGAAGTGCATAGTTTTAAGGGGCATCTGCTTAATTCCCAAACAAATTCTTCACCCCAGCTGCCCTCAAAGGAATGATTTTAAATCAGTCTCTTGCAAGATGCAAAGAGCAATTTCCAGCTGAGAAGCTTAGCACAGCTCCCACTGGCTCAATGAAAAGGACGATCCCTTTATTTCAGCTGGAAGAGTTGCTGTTCATGAGCCACAAGAGTCCTCGCTTATGTCTCAGTTCTGTTAACGTAAAGGGTGAATACATTGCAAGTCCAGCTGGGGCAGTACTCAGTGATTATATGGTGCTAGAGAATTTAATTGTATTTGGCAGAAACAGAGTACCCTCTTTTCTTCCCGGACATACATATAAGCATAAGTTCCAATGCAGCTGTAAGGTCCTGTACAAGTAAGGAAAAAGCATAAATGGAAATCCATCTGGCATGTGTGCATGTGGCATGGGATGGGAATGGCAATGCTGATCATGGTTGCCACTGTACTGTCAGAATCTGTCAAAGAAGTTTTAATATAAAGCTGTGAACTAGGAATTTAAGTTCTTTCGTATTTTTAAGAAGGCTGGTAAAACTTGAATCACCCATAATTGACAACATTGACTTACAGTGGTCTTTACTGTGTGTAAATTTATGTATTTTCAAGAGCAACATTACACAGATGCGGGTTTGTGGTTGGTTTGGTGGTTTTTTTTTTTTTTTTTTGAAACTTGCAGCACTTGCATATGCAACATATACATGCATACAGACAAAATTACAAATGAAGAATATTCATATTAGTGAAAAATTATACCAGGATTAATGCTTTGTATGGAAAAAATATGGTCAGTTAAGCAACAAAAAAGGTCATCCAATGACTCAGAACTATACCTAAAGAGTCAGGTAAGATTCCTAATGTTACAAGTGATACACAGACCTACTAAGTAGTTCTTTCAAAGGAACGTTTACCATCAAGCACAGGCTGGAGTAAAGTAAAACAAACAAAGTAACTGAACATGCCAAGAGTCATGCATTATATTAACTTCAACAATAATTAACTATCTTCTCAAAGCTAAGTAAGTCTTTTACTGAATGAGATCCAAAAATACAAAGCCAAATAGAAAGTACCTTGTAGAAATATGAATGGCTTGAGAAAGGTTAAAATATTATATAACAACAATAAATTCCAGCAATCAGAAGTAGAAAAACTAAATCTGGATTCAACTAAAGCAAGGAGTTCAAAATATGAGACTTTTGATGATACATTGCATTGTAGCTGCTAAAAATACATATGCTTCTCACCTGATATTGTAAGTGCAACATTTTTGTTTTGCATTCAGAAATCTTAAAGTCTTAACACATGTAGAAGTACCTAATTTGGCAGCTCCATCCCTGATGAAACCAGGACAGCAAAGCATCAGTATTATTTTGTACTGATAAAAATAATAGAGAATCAACATGTATGAATAAGCCCAGTAGAAGGCATTACTTATGTGGCTGCTCCACGCCCTTTTCCTTTTTACTTCTTTTTAATAGCATCTTTCTTTTTTCAAGGCTGCTTTGAAAGATGGCCATCAGATGGCTGTTTATACACGTAAACAATGTGCATCTTTAAAAAACTCTAAATTATACCTAGTTTATAAATACTGCCAACTTTCCGCACCTGCACTGAATCAAACCAGACTTTATATAAGGAGGAATGGTATGTTTACAGATGCATCTTAACATTAAAGTCCATTTCATTTACATGACCCTGGAGCCTTGTCCAAACAAGCTCACTTGAGCTTTACCCAGATGGTGGCCATTTGCTTGGGCTTCATTTATTACTATTCCCTTAAGTTAAGGCAGGCAGCCAGCTGGCAGAGAATCACAGACTTTTGCTGTAGAGATAACGTCTTCATCACTGCATGGTAAATAAAGGAATGACAGTTATAAACGTGCTAACGTTTGAATCATTTTCTTGCTTAACCTACTGTGTACAAGCTTGTTTTGTGCCTGAAAATAATATATACATACATTAATAAATACAGTCAAGAAAGATTTGCAGCAAGAGCAGAAAGGAGCTGCCCTGAACTAACAGGACGCTAGTGTTGCAGTCTAAGCCCAAAATAAAGCTCCAAACCCCAAAAGAAACTAGTGCAGGAAAAAAATCAAAATATCCAAGACAAGGATGTTGTGAAGAAATAAACAAGTTTTTCAGCAAATTCTTGTTCTAACTACTCAAGCAGATTAATATGAAGCTTTTTCATTTTAAAATATTTCACTATGGTAGTATTAGTAAACAGACGCATGAAATATACAAGCAAGGTTTTTATTTAAAATTTCACAAGGCTTTATATTCTGTATCTTAGCATATATGAAAGAAAAACAGGTAGTGCTGCCTGCATGAAACTGATACCTGTTAAGCTGGAAATTTTTACCAGTGTGTAATTGTGACTGTTTATTCCACCTTCTGCAAAAATAAAATACTACCTATATCTCCAAAAGATTTATATATATCACATTCATTAAATGTTAGTAGTATAATATGCTAAGTTCACTATCATCACACAATTTTATCATTATCATGATATTTTCCTTAAGATAGCACTTGTTATCATATGCAACCCACTGAGCTATGCCCATGTTTAAAATAAAAAGAATAATAAAAAATAAAAATACCTCCTTCAAAACCCATCTAAAGACAGTGTGAATATTATACAAGGTATACACTAGCAGACATAACATATGCCTGGTAGCTTGTAATACCTTTATGTGAGGAGTGTCAAGGTAACCACCACTGCTCTACTATGGAAATAAATTTGTATTACACAGGCAGCTGCCAATACATATTCAAGTATCCAGCATTAAAATACACATAACCTCCTATATTCCATCAATATTAATGATATTAGTACCTCAGACGTTTATCATATTTCCAAATTATTAATTTTCAACCAAGCCATTAAATTACACTAGCATTTTTCATAGATCTAGTAGAGAACAACTTACTTATTTTAAGATGACTTCTGAGCTTTTAAAAGCATATCATTTCACACTCCATGAGAACAAGTCCACAACAGGTTTAGAATTTCACATGAATGTCCAACTTTTCTAGTTAAAAATTTAGGGTTGGAAATCTTGCTTTCCTTTTTCCTGAAAGCCATCTCTGTCTATGATAAGTCTACATCCAGAGTTGTATCAAACACAAAAGAAATGACTGAATGAGGTTTCCAATCACCTTCATGTACAAACTACATTGCAAATCAGACCCCAAACTTTAAACTTCAACAAGCAGTAGGAAAAGAAGTCCCTACCTCGTACAAACCAGCAACACAACACACATATGTGAAAGGTACACCACATCCCTACCAAATGGCACCACGGACTTACTCGGGACACCTGGCAATAGCTTTTTCCTCAGCAGGGCTGCAACCTGGAGCAGTTTCTCCCAGGAACTCCCTCCAGCAAAGTACCACCAGCACCGCGCTCCCTCAACTCCAGCCAAGCACCACAGGTGACGTTAAAGCCACAGCACATACAGCTGCTCTGTGTTAGCGTCCACCTGATTCGTGTGAAGGTGTGAGGTAAAACTAGTTCCTTTCTTGGTTACTATTCAAAACGGCTTAGGAAAGGGTGAGGAAAAGCACCTGATCACCTTATCCCGTAGCGCGGTGCGCCCCGCCGCACAGTTACCTCAGCGAGGGAAACTTCGAGAAGGCGCGGACCGGCGCGGGGCCGCGCGGCGCCTCACCTCGGCCCCGCGCGGGGGGTGGCGTTCGCGAGGCTGTGGAGACGGGGGGGACGGCTGCGGTCCAGGAAGCGGCGGGAAAGGGCAGTCGGAAGGAAAGTGCCGCCTTGCCTTGCTTCTTCATTGCTAACGGTATGGTGACTAGGTTTGGTTTTTCTATGGTTGTTTGTGGGGGTTTTGTTTGTTTGTTTGGGGTTGTTTTGGTTTTTTTTGGAGGGGGGCGGTTTTGGTTAATTTCACTGGGAAGGCTTGACTGTGGCAGCGCCCGCCCTGCTCACACCGTGTTCTCAGGCCGTTCGGGGGAGTATTTCTGTGGAGCCCTGTGGGCTTTCCTGACTGACCGCCCGCAGAGCGCGGCTGGAGGGCTCTGGGGGTTGCAGAGGTTGTGCTTAGAAGTGGGCTTACGCTGGTATTTAGATGCATGTAAGGATACATTTATCAGAGATAATTTCTGCGGTATTTTTGTAGTTGTTTGTAGGTTTTAAAGCTGACTTTATTAGCTGTGTGTCCGCGTGCTTTGGGCAACTGTTACAATTCAGCCTTGTCTGCGCTGAAGTTGGCGTTTGTTGCAGATAAAGGTACTGGTCCGTTCCTGTCAGGGCATTTTTTAGCTTTTGTTATCTACTGAAGTCTTGTTGGTTTCTGTCAAGTTTAAGGACTGTTACAGTCAAGCATATGTTTAAATTCTTCACTGAACCCAAGTGCTTGTTAATGACTTTACTGAATTGGTGATATGATTTTCAGCAGCTTTTCACTTAGTCCAGATCTCATTGGTGTAAACACTTAATACCTCTCCCTCATCAAAAATAGAGGCTGCAGTAAAATAATTGTCATGGAGAGTTATTGAAAATACACAAATCATGTGCTTTTTGTTGTCCTCTATCTGTAATTGTGCATTAAGGATATATGAAATTGGTCAGCTGCAGCCCTCCTCTTCCTGCGTTGATGCTGAGAAATGTTTTTTTCCCTGTGTTGTTGTTTTTACTACACCTGTTTATAAACTTGGGATTCTTCTTTCCTTTTAGCTATCATGATATTTACTCAATATGTGGATTCTTGTACCTAATGAGTTTCAGAGCAATGAACATGTTCAGTATCTCAAACAGTCCCTGTTTTCACAAACTACAAATTGATTTTCCTTCTCTCACTTTTTTTTTCCCCCTGAGTCATCTTGACCCCACCTGTACCACAAGTGAAGCTTGTTGATAAGAGCAAGGACTTGATAGGCTTCTAATCTAATCTTTGCTGCTAATTTCTTTAGTACTAGTGGATTTTGTTTGGGTTGTGGTTTTTGTTTTGTTTTTTCTTTTCTTTCCTTTCCTGAGTTTCTGTTGCAGGGAAAAATCTAACTGTCTTGATGGATTTATTTCTGGGCTTTCTGCAGTCCCTACCCCACTCACCCCCAGCTTGGTACATGTGGGGAGGTTGATTTCTAAATATAGCGTCATACCTGGATTTCCCCTTTTGAAGAATGACCTGGTCTTCAGCCTCTGGATAGTTACAAAGCCTGTTAATAGTTTCATGTTTGTTTGGAGCTTCTGCTTAAAACAAAGTCAATGTTTTCCTTCACAGTACTGCTCAGATGTGTGTATGACAGTTTCACAGCCTTGTTTACATGCACAAAATACAAATGTGCAAAGGTGTAGCTTTTTTCCTTCTTTTCACGAGCATTCATTACTTGCACATCTAGACTGAAATTTTGCTTAAACTTATTTCGGGTGTCTTCCATACTTCCAGTGACTTTTCTCTTGAAAGATGTTTAGTTCCAGGTTACTACAGCTGTTTTTCTTTATTTTTCTCTTACTACTATTAGAACCTAGTGTGTGACAAGTGTTGTCTCTTCAAGATGCTTGAAGCTGTTGCAACGCAATGACGACATAGCAGTCATTTCTCTGTAGCTCAATGTGGGCTTCCATAGGTGTCTCTCAGATGTCTTGTCTCCAAGGCCAGACTATTTAATGTTACAGTTTGCAAGACGGAGTCTTACAGCCCAATGTCCTTGCATAACACTGAAAAAAGAAACTTAGCTTTAGAGTTCCAAGTAAATTATAAGCGAAAGAAAAACTGAATTGACAAGAACAATATAGTTCAAAAGTAGGCACCTTCTAACTAAAGTAAAACTATAATAGAAAAATGTGAGTAGTGTCTGAGGTATTAATGCATCACCACATAGGGTGCTGATTACGACTTCTTAATAGGTTGTTTCTGAATAAAAATAACTGGTCAACACACAAACATTCCAGCATATGTAGAAAATCACGTTTTTTGGTTATATGAATGATTGTCTGAATCTAGATACTTGCAACAAATTCTAAAATCAGTACATGGCTAATAATATTTTACAGTCACAGGAACTAAGTCACATAATTTCAAAGTTAATATATACAAGTTTAATTTTTAAATAGCAGAGTGGCTATCTGGAAATGATCTACAGGACAGGAGAAGTCAAAAGGAAATTCTGTTAATGGGCATTTCTTTCTCATAGTGCACAATTTCTTCAGTTACTGGGTATGCATGCTATAACCTTCCTGTTGCTCTTAATTACTAGAGTGTTGCCCTTATTGCTCTAGCTCAGCACTGGCTTGTGTTTAGGAAAGCTCACAGCAGGCAATAAACTTTTCCTGGCAGCCTTCTAGGTTATAGAACATGGACCTTCAGTGCTAGGTCTGTGATCCTGGCAGTCTTGTACGATCTACAAAAGCAGTCCTTGGAGAATCTGTTGAAGGGGACTTTCATAAAAGAAAAATTGAGCCCATGAAGTGGGTGCAAAGAGAAAATTGTGAAGTTGTTTTTTTAAAAAAAAATACAAACAAAAAAGCCCCTCATTCATAATTTCTAATAGTAATTATAATTCTCAGTTGTTGTTAGTTATATATAGCTGGTAAAAGCTAATTGGATTTGTTGTTTTACTTTAACAAATTACACATGGATCGATAATTAGTTTATGACCTCAGATAATAATTCATTACATTAGCAATTTTCCCATGAATGCTATTTTTTGGAGGATTAGGACTACAGAATGTGTATTTTTTTAACAATCACTCGCCAAACAGTTCAAGTAAATCATGACAAATCCATGGAAGGAAAATTACTTATTTTGACTCCTAACCAGTTGTTACTTTTCCTGAGAAGTTATGAAGTATTAATTAAAACATTTCTTGCTACACAAGTAACTTAAAGACAAAGTTTATTATAAGTACAATTCATAAAGAGCCAGTAACTTCATTATTGTTTTAAGGATGAGGAGCAGGTTTAGGCACTCTTTTTTCCTCTGTGCCTGCTGACATCTTATCTGGGAGGAGGTGGGTGTTTGTTTGTTGGTTTTTGGTAGTATTTCTATGTATGAGCATGTTTCAGTGAAGCTGAAACAAACATACAAGACTCCTGAAAATTTCTTTTTTCCTTGCACACTCTAACCTTTTTTGTTTAGCTTGATAATTTAGTTTTTATTGCCAAATTTCTGGAGTTTTACTTATGATACTGATGTAAGTGCTTTTATAACATCAATGAAAGTGTCTTGTATATATTTTCACTGATGTGGTAACAGCCCCAGAGGAGCTGTTACTATCGCGTTCCAGGCACTGGAGCTGTTACAGTGTTGATGAAGTGTCTCTCATACTTACTTCAATGTGGTAACAGCCCCAGAGGAGTCATTACAATGTCAGTGCAAGTGCCTCAGTGGTTATGATGTCAGTGAAAGTGTCGTTTTAATGCTAGTGTAGAATGGTTGTGCAAAATTCCATAACCGTGATGAAATAAGGAATTACTTTAAATACGTTATTTTGGCTACTCAGTGTAAAGTTTGAATATAAGCCTCAAAAAGAGAGAGATCCTCTGCAGCCTCTTAGATATGTGCTTTGGCATGCTGAGAAAGACAAAAATTACTTAGGAATTTGCAACTTCTACTACACTACATATTACCAACATACCACAGTCCAGTTGGTGCAATAGAGCAGTAACTGTTATCCTTACTGAACTAGACAAATGGTGAAAGCATCAGTCGTGACACAAAGCGATGTTGGAAACACAAGAAAATTGTGGTTTATTCTTCGTCCTGCCTGGGGTAGATATAGTAAATTCTGTTCAGTTCATGTTCTCGTGATCTCACAGATGAGATCTTTGCGCTGCATTTAAAGAACTCGTAGGACTAAATGTTTTACTCAATATTGTTAGCTAGTCAGCTGAACAAGGTGAATTAAACATTTGTTGCTTTGCCAGATTTGTCCCTCTAACTAGACATTTTGAAGTAATTGCACTGTAACCATGGATTTGCATCAGAAACCAGATGATAGGAGTAACATTTTTAAAACTGAAAAATTGAAATACTTGTTTTCATCAAAGCAGAAGTCAGAAGAAACATAAGAGTAGCTCTGGGCTGTTTCTGTGTATAACTTCTAGTAATGTTAACCATTTTGATTTGTTGTGCTAAAATGGGTCATGATGAAGGTTGCCTCAGTTAAAGGAATTCCAAAGAGCCATTCATCTGTATGTCACCCAGACTTTTTTATGATCTGTTTTCTTTACAGGGATGTTCTGAATTATTTGGTTAGGACAGCTATCACAATATATGCACATCTTTCTCCCATCTTCCTTTGTTGTAACTTTGTTACTTTAACTTAACCTAGTAGTTGGTTATTGACTAAAAACCAATCCCAGCAAATGTTCACAAATAAGGGTATAGGACAATAAAATATCTATTGTTAAATTAATTTTTTTTTAACACTCACTGAGGATTGAGGTTCATTATAAATGATTAAGGGAAATATAGACTGCACAATTAAAGTCAAGTTAAACATTTAATGCTTTATTAGTTCATATAAACATATTTACAATAAAATGTTTATAGGCTGGTTGGTTCTCATATAATGAAAGGCAGATGGATAATTGATATAAGTTGTGTTTTGGTTTGGTTTTTTTTATTACAAGGACAATATAATTGCCTTTAGCTAGATCTTTAAATGCACCCTTTTATTCCCTGCAGTAATCTACATGGACACTTGTAAGCTATACCTATTGACTATATTTTTTTCTTTTTATCGCACCTTTCCTAAATTTTAATATCATCTTAGTCATTGTTTAAAATTAGCCTTACGGGTGCTATTGAAAAACATAGCCTGACTTCACTGATGTTGAAAACACCTTTATTACTTAGTTTAGATGTTTCAAATGCAGTAGTTTGTTAATACACTACAAGATCAATTGCTTGTTATGTTCCATAACACTACCTTGACTCCATTCTAATTCAGTCACATAGCTTTAGTCAGCCTACAATGTGGGTAGTGGTGGTAGCTCTGTTCTTAGCTGGTGGTGGTCTCCTCTGTGCTCTGCAGGTACATCTTGCTTCCTGCCCTGGTTTACATCTCACGTTTCCAGTGTGTGCTGACACTGGGCACGGCGCTTTGCATGGGAGAGAGAGAATCTCAGATTTTAGAAAAGGTGCGAAGTTCTCGTGGAGATGGCCCTTCAGTAACTCAAGGTAAGAGCTGCCTTTGGTTAACATAATAAGCTTACATATTGTTGACCATAGGACATTATAAGTTAGTGTTTGATCAGAATATAACATATTTTGTATGTACTAAGAGGTCAAATATTTTAGTATCTACAAAAATGTCGTTTAATAATGACTTTACCCGTGTTCCGCTTTCTTTCGGGGTCCGTGGCTTATAAACCACAAGTGGCTTGAGGATTTGTAGGGAAGTAATTCTACTTTTAGGCTTTTAATGGATCTCTGTCAGAAAAAGTATTACAAAATTGTCTGGTTTTAATTTGGATTGGTGTTTTAACTAGGAAAAAAAAAATCCTTTGCCTGGCTGCTAATATATTATTATCTAAATACTAAACACTAATGCAATACAATATGTGCTTTTGATAACATTTGCTGTGCCATTCTTTCCAATATTCTTAACTTGGTGGAGGGACTCAACTGAATGTGTGTTTCTGTGCATGTGTAGTACCTTAGTGTCATTTACTTACAGTCAGAGTTCTTCCTTTATTTTTGGGACTGAGTAGTAAGAAGGAACAGAGGTATAAGCAGAGGCTTCCTTTCTTTCAGACATCTTCTATCATGGTTGCAGAAGCTCTCTAAGCTGGAAATAAGCAATATAAAAGTTTAAATAATAGTTAATACACATAATGGAAGATGTTCTCTTCACATCCTATGCATCCCCCTTGGTGTTTTCTAGCTTTTGATGTTGATATTTCCCCTTTGAATCCTTAAGCTGCTAACTCTCCCTATCTTAAGAATCTTACCTTTGCATACTATTTTTATTTTGCATGGCATATGTACCTTCTCATAGTAATCTCAACTGTGCAGTTTTCTCAGAAACTTGGGCCCACGTTAAATGAAAAATAGGTCTTAAATAGCAAAGAGCTTAACCCCCTAAGAGGAGAAGGGGTAGGAGTCATATAATAAAAGAAAAAATAAGTTAAGCTCATCTCGCCATCTTCTAAATCAAGTGTTCAGAAGCCTTTTGGTTATCCTTTCCTGAGGATTAAGTCCTCTATCACAGTGGATATCAACCCACACACTGTTAGTCACTGGGATCTCATACTTAACTAGGCATGACAGCAGATTATGGTCTTCTGCGACTCTCAAAAGTGAAAAAGGGAATCTTTTCCCAAAAGTGTCATAAGGAAAGAAAGAGATCGGAAGTGAGCATAAACTGAGCACTGTGTGTGCCTAAAAATTAACGGAACCATTCTTGTAAGGGATAGTATCAGGGAAAACAGTGTCAAAGTAATAGCAAGGCAAATGCTTTCATGTTGACTTCTATAATGACCTTGCTGTGCTACCAGTGAGAGAGCAAACACAACCTCTGACTTCACTATTTTTCAGTTTTGTTAGATGGTAGTAACGTCTGTCACAATTTGTTTCTCAGACGTGCACAGTAGCATTGTGACTGCAGACTTCCTCATTCTCTCATTGAGCATAAGAACATGTGTGGGAGTTGAAACACTGGTTTCTGTGCTGTTTCTTTTCCATGCTGTTCTGACGTGCATAAGCCAATTAGTGAGATTCTGCATCCAGAGTATTACATGCTTCTCTCTTCATCTTGATGACTTCCTATGGTTTGAACAAAATAGCTTAAAGTTCTTTTGTGGAACTTTATCTATGCTTTATCTTTTTTTCTATATCTGAGAAGTATTTTGAAATTTCTGCTGGTTTAGTTGTGACGTTTCACTGGTACTATTTACTGAAAGCCCCTGGGGCAGCAGGCACACGTACTGTAAAACATTTGCTTAGTGCTGATTGAAACTGTAGCAATTGGCTGCATTTGTTGTTTGTCTGGGTTGCGTTTTGCTCTGGAACACTTTTATATGCAGAAATGGGACTTAAATGAGCTGCAGTTCTTTTAAAAAGAAATAGACCTTAACTTGTATATTTTTGAATTCTATGAGGACATTCAGACCACTCATATTAGCCAGCCAGCATAAATCTTTGAAAGAATAGGTCTCGCTAGATAGACAAGCGACCAGTAAGTATCTTATTCACAACAAGTCTTTGAAGACCTTGAGTGAAAATGTCACAGGAATGTATCCCAAGTGACAATAATAAAGCAAAATGAAAGTAAGTAATCGTCTTCCCCGCCCACCTAGCTGAGTTTGCGTCTACTTCTAAGAACATGTAGGAGACAGCTTTGTGGAATATTAGTGCTTTCCTTGAATACTTGGGGGTGGGGAACCTGCAATCGGTCTTAAGACATGAAACAATTGTCTAAAATGTACTCATCCGAAGTGTGCTGTCCTGGTAAAGTTCCACTGCTCATTCCTCACTGGAGCTGTTTCAGTTATTTGTTACTTTAACTGTCCTTTCCTAATTGTCTGGTCATTGTGACTCTACTTCCATCTCCCTCCTCCCTTTTCAAAAATAAATTGTTGCAGTAGTAAGCCTTTATGTACGTTAGCCTTGGATCACTGATAGGCCTTGAACTCCCACAGTTTCTCATTCACGTATACCCATTGTCTAACTGTCAATTTGTAAACCCTTGTTCTTAGGATTAGGTATTACTCATTTCAGGGAGGTACAATTTTGAGTGATCTTTGCCTTAAGTGCTGTAAAACCAAAGAATAAAATAAAGTTAAAAGTGATATTTTTAGAGAGCAACAGAAGTGTTGTGTGTTTGTAGATGTAAGGATTGCTGCGTTTTGTGATTTCATGTTTAGTGGCTCTATTATGCAACCTCAGAAGTCTGGACACACTGGACAGATAATTGCGTTTGTGCTTAAAGGCAATAATAAACATAGATGTGAAAAACAAAATACTGCTGAATGACCTTGGAGAGGAATGCCTGAGGCATTGTGCTGTGGCAGCTGACATCATTAACTGTGACTGTTATGCTCGGATCCTGGAATAATCAGGCTTCAGAGAAATGTTTCGCAGGGGGCACCTTATGGATGTCAGTCTTTCATGCACTCATTATCATGCTGTATATGTTTGATTGTATGAGAGCAAGGAAGATCTACCTTGAGGCGTATCAGGCAGTCTAGCTGGAGGTATTAGAAATCTTGACAGAGTAAAGCAGTGTATTAAGAGCTTTCACACTGATGATCCTCTTAAAAATGAGACTTCAGAACATCTATTGCATAGCGTGATTCATCTAAGACATCAAATATATGTTCTTAGCCTTTGACTGCAGTCTTATGCTTCAGCTGAAAAGTAAAATTAGTAATAAGTTTTAAAATACCTAACTAATTTCTCCACAATATTTTTGTGTATGTATCTTGCAAAGAGGTTGATTCCTGTAATCAATCATTAAATTGATGCCTGGGTGAAGTCAGTTTCAGGATAAAATATTAAAAAAAAAAAAATGTGTAAACTTATGTTTTCCACACTGAAGAGTAATTGAACATAAGAATCCTTCTTTAGATCTGAGATCTGTTATACTGTATGTCCTGTCCCGTTACAGAAGAAACACTTTCTTTTCCTTAGCACCATCTTGTGAATCCCTGGCAGAGTAAGTCTTTCTCATGACAGCATGTGCTTGTGAATATTTTCTCTTGAGATAAGGCAAACTTCCCAGATTCTCAATCTTCATTCTCCCTTGTCCTTGAGTATGGCTTTCCCATCATTTCACTGCATTTGAGACCCAGTAGGATAGCTGTCGTGTTTGTGATTTTTAAGGAAAGGTTAGCATATGATTGATGTTTCCAAAAGGTATCCAGCTCCTTCATCTCTTTTTCCACAATGCCATCTTCCCAAATCTTCTCACAAACCGGTAAGTGGCCGCTTTCAGTTTGCATTTGCCAATACGTTGATAATATTCTGTGATTTTTTTCAAGTTTGTGCAGCAGGAATGTCTTCAGTTTGATGTTTATAGACCATTCCTGTCCATCAAACTGAGTCTGGGTAAGTTACCAGGTGTTTTGTGAAAGTATGTAGCATTTCTTCCTTGTTTAGAACTTAAACAGAGGTAATAGGAAACAAGGCACTAAAAATTACTTGATTCAATGGTGCTTTACAGTACACTTGTCCTTCAGATAATACCTGTTGTAATATATATACTTTTGCAATTCAAGAAACTGATTCTCTCTGTTTAATTAGTGGTGATCTCATAATTTCTGAATTTTAGGCAGTAATGAAGGATGAAAAGCTAAAGACTAATTGTTTCATAAAGTAACGGTGAGGAAAATACTGGAGGAGTTGATCAGAAAGTAAAAAAAAAAGGCAAATACCTGATTCACCTGTACTGTTTTATTTTTAACTTAGTTATTAATGTAATATCTTATTTCTCTGCTCAAAACAATGGAGATGTCAGCTTTTATCTCCTTCCTTTTATTGGAAGCACCTCATTCACTGGTGGTGTGAGAGAGTTCGCTAATACTGCTAATAAACAGTGCAATACTAACTTTCAAGTAACAACAGTAGAATCTGTAGCAGTTTCAAAACAGTGTTTCTTCAGCAAGCTTCTCTACAGTGTGGTTCACTCTTAGACATATTTTTCTTAAAGCTAAAAGATGACTTATTTGAAAGACATTTATGAATAGAAGTATTTTAGGAATCATCCATTGTTATCAGTAAAACAGTTTGTGATTGATATCTTATGTAAGTTAATTATCACATTAAGCTTACCTATTGTAATCTAGTAACATTATGAAGATAAATCAAAATAATAGACCTAGATAAAATAACCATTTAAATTCAGTGTTTATGATCTTTAGAGTTAACTGCCTGAGATTCGTTGCCCTTGGGTTGCTCCTGCTGAAGCAGCACAAGTTGGTATGTTTTCTGTTATGAACTAGTGGCACTACAAAGGAAGAGGGGCCTGTCAGGACTGGAAAAAAAGTTGTTCTTGGAGAAACCATTACTACTCCTTTAGCCAAATATCTAGATATCATTAAAGAGATGGAGTAGATTTTTAGATTCTTAGAAAAAATGTATTTTGTATCAAAAGGTAAATTGGGGAGACTGAAAGCTTTTGAAGGGCACCTCATTATGGAGGATTGTTTTGCATATAATGTGGGTTTAGATGTATTTACGTTCAAATCGGGATTTTGTTGGTACACTTTGAGTGACCAAATTTAAATGCAGGTCAACATTAGTTACAAATATTATCTGTTGTTCACATCTGTTGTCTCACGTTTTTCAGACCCCTTTTTTTAGTCTTGTGAAGTCTAGATATTTGACAGATTTGCTCTCAAAATACTTCATATATTTTATGCTTCCTGGAGAAATACCTTTAAAAAGATACCGACGCTGTGCATTCTGTGCCTGCATTAATGATGAGCTGACTACTTAGCTTTGAAGAGTTCTTTGGTTTGTTTTCACAAGCAATTCACTCTCTATGGGAAAAACACAGTTTTAATATTATGTTCTGAATCGACTATGGGATTGAATGAGGCTGTTGAAGGATAATCTGGTATTCTGTATCAGCTGCTAAATATCTGAAAGGGGACACCCCCCCCACTCCCGAACATTGTAAAGAAATGTGTTAGGTTTAAAGCATCTGGTTAAGAATTTAGCAGCCCTTTTTAGCAGGGCCTGTTGTGATAAGACAAGGGGTAATGGTTTTAAACTAAAGGAGGGGAGATATAGGCTTGACATAAGGAACAAGTTTTTTACAATGAGGGCGCAGATTGCCTAGAGAGGTGGTAGATGCCCCATCCTTGGAAACATTCAAGGTCAGGCTGGACGGGGCTCTGGGCAACCTGATCTGGTTGAGGATGTCCCTGCTCATTGCAGGGGGGTTGGACTAGATGACCTTTAAAAGGTCCCTTCCAACCTAAACTATTCTATGATTCTAAGAAGCAACCATGAGTGCTAAATGAGTATTTGTCTTGCCAATTATATGGGTTTGGACCCTGAAAGGCAACTAATGTGAAGATTGTATGATAATGGTTGGTAAATATTTTGAATGTGTAGAATTGCACAGCTGCATCAGACTGTGGTTTGGAAGCATTTCATAACTACAGTAAAAGAAGCCCTTCTTTAAAATAAACTTTGACATGCAGATGTCTGTAGTAGTTGTATTGTCTGACTTGAGCCAACAATATCCTGTAGATTGTAATGTCATTGTTTCTGGCCCTGATCCTTAGCTTTACACCCGTAACAGTAGTAGAGGAATGTTTGAGCGTAAATGTGTGTAAGGTTGGTGGTAATCATGTGATAACCAAAGACAAGGGAAGCAAAACGGGTTCTATTGGCTCAGGAGTTAATTATTATTTAACCTAAAGCAGAATTTCCACTAGCTGTTTAATGGTGTATAGCTTATACCTGTGCAATTGGCCATTTCTTATCTTTAATCAATAGAGGTAATGACATACTAGCCAGTTAGCATGTATTTGATATCTCAGAATTTACAGTCACATGCCAACATAGTACTTTGTACTTAACCTATTTTAATTTACTGAAATTTATTTATGGCAGTACTCCTTCTAAGACTTGCCTCTTCATTAGAAATATTAAGTAGTTACAATGTATTTGGTATATTCCATTGCTGTTCATGTGTTCTTGGGGTTTTTTAATGTGACAGAGCTTATAGGGGAAACAGAATTTAGTTCAACACTCCCATGTGTCTGTAGTTATTACTTGAGGTCACAGTACTTGAATTCAGATGGCAATTGAGTTTATTCAGATTTTATTTCTGACTTCAATATGCTTGATACAATGAGATATCTTAAGGACTGTGGAGTGTTATTTTTTTTTTCCACTTAATAGATGTGCTTCTAGCTATAATAAGTAAAAATAGGACAGCCTTACTACTACCACCCACACATGTGTGCAAATGTGCACACGTGCACGCAGGTTTTTTTTTCCATGGGCTAGTGCCCTTTGAGCAAGCCTTTGAATTTATAGCCAAGCCTAGCTCTGTTAGAGTTGAGACATTAACAAAAATTGTAAAGAGAAATAACCTTTTGCAATATTAATAAATATTCTGTATTTTTAGTATATTTCTTTGACCTATAATGCCAGAAATATAGATTACACCGTTAAATCATGCATTTCTGCATTCTTACAGTATTTGCTTCATTTTCCCTTACAATGACTATGCCCAGATTTCTACAACATCTGGCATATTTATAGCAATTAGTTCTGGACAGGCTGTACTGCTGTCATTCTAAATTGCAAAGTCCAAACACATTCACAAATTATGATTAGAAATGATTTAGTCCATGAGTAAGTAGTTTATCTTACTCACTTGAACCATAAAGCTATCAAACCTGACAGGTCTGACTGTTTTGATGGTGTTTTCTTTGTTTAAAATGAAGCTTTTCATAAGTTTTAAATCTTTTAAGTGATGTGAAACAGTTGGTGTAAATATCGTTCAATAAGACTGTTTTGCTTTGGATAGAATATCTTTATACTGATGAATGAATCTTTGATAAGGGAATTCTGAATAAAATATACATTTACTTGTAAAATAGGTGTCCTCATGAAATAAATAGATCTATTATAATAATTATGGCTACTCTTGTGAAAAAAGGGTGATTTGTTTTGCCAAAGCGTCTTATGGATATAAAGGTCACGGTCAACATCATTCTGTTGTTAATAGTCACTGGTCAGCTTTTACTTTCAACTTTAATAATACTGAAGTGTATTTACAGAACTTACCTTTGTGCATTTCCTATGCCATAAATAAGGTCATTAAGTACTTAGCATATTAATTAAATTGCTTATTATTGGCATAACTTTTTGATACCTAAGATGATGATCTGTGCAAAAACACTATATTATGTCTATACTGTAATCAATAACTGCTCTAATACAGACTTTTGGCGTTGTACAAAGAAAGTTCAGTAACAGAGAAGTAATTTTCCATGATGGAAACTTCAATGTAAGCTGCTGCAATTTTCTAGTACAGGAAAACTGTAATTTGTAGTTTAAGGTGTGGTATATTGATGGTAATACTACATGTTACACACAAAAATAATCTCTAATATCCCATTGATGCTATGTACGGTGTAGGAATCTATAAAATATTACTTGGCTTTCTGTTGACAACACAACTTATGAAGGGAATCCTAAATGATAACTGTATCATGGCCCTGTACGTACATAGGCGCACACACACACGCACATCTCTTCAGTAGTGGAGAATGCAGCCCTGCCGAATGGAGAGCAGCCCTGCCGAGAAGGACTTGGGGGTGCTGGTGGATGAAAGGCTGGATGTGAACCAACAATGTGCACTGGCAGCCCAGAAGGCCAACCGTATCCTGGGCTGCATCAAAAGAAGTGTGGCCAGCAGGTCGAGAGAGGTGATTCTGCCCCTCTACTCTGCCCTGGTGAGGCCCCACCTGGAGTACTGCGTCCAGCTCTGGGCCCCTCAACATAAGAAGGATGTGGACCTGCTGGAGCGGGTCCAGAGGAGGGCCACAAGGATGATCAAGGGAATGGAGCAGCTCTCCTACGAAGACAGGCTGAGGGAGTTGGGCCTGTTCAGCCTGGAGAAGAGAAGGCTCTGGGGACACCTTATTGCAGCCTTTCAGTACCTGAAGGGGGCCTATAGGAAAGATGGGCAGAACCTTTTTAGCAGGGCCTGTTGTGACAGGACAAGGGGTAATGGTTTTAAACTAAAGGAGGGGAGATATAGGTTGGAAATCAGAAAGAAGTTTTTCACAATGCGGGTTGTGAAGCACTGGAACAGGTTGCCCAGAGAGGTAGTAGAAGCCCCATCCCTGGAAGCATTCAAGGTCAGGCTGGATGGGGCTCTGAGCAACCTGATCTAGTGAGGTTGTCCCTGCTCATGGCAGGGGGGTTGGACTAGATGGCCTTTAAAGGTCCCTTCCAACCCAAACTATTCTATGATTCTATGAATGCAAGCCTACGAATCCATGAGAAGCTTTGAGAGTGGGTAGTCCTTTTCCTCTAGCTGATGAAGAAAATTTGCTTGTTCAAGTACAGAATAAAGGACAAGAAAAAGGTGTGCACTAGGAAAAAAGTTGGTGGTAAGTTTTTCTGCTTGAAATACAGGCTGTTTAAAAAAGTTGTCTTTGTGAAATGTCCTCTCACTGTTGTTGTGATTAATTTCTGCATCTCTCGTCAGCTGAATGCATATCTTGAACATTAGAAAAAAATCAAAAAACTTAAGAAGGATGTTTAATTGGGTGTCTCCACTAATCTGTGGTTTACATTTGGTTAGCAAAGAATTAATGAGCTCAGAGCACATTATTCGTTATCTTGAACAGTGAGATTACGTTGTTTGTATCTTGCTGCATGCATTAAATGTGAGATTGGCTGCTGAGTTGTGGACATGAGGGTTACAGAGCATACATGTTCAAATCCAAATTATGAAACGCAGAAGAAATCAGCAGGTATAAGCTAGTCACGAATGCTTCATCAAGGTAACAGCTTTTTTGTAAA
This sequence comes from Phoenicopterus ruber ruber, assembly GCA_009819775.1. Classification (NCBI taxonomy): domain Eukaryota; kingdom Metazoa; phylum Chordata; class Aves; order Phoenicopteriformes; family Phoenicopteridae; genus Phoenicopterus; species Phoenicopterus ruber. The sequence goes on from CM020227.1 coordinate 15,157,965, forward strand.
CAGGTGTTTCCAGTTTGTCAAGAATTGAAACAAATTGTAAAGCAAAGTGTACTTGAAAGCTGTTCTGTAGCAATCCCTAGACAAAGGTAGTGTTTACTGTGTGACCCCTTCTTGTCTGGTTTTCATAGTAAACCCACAGAGAGGCACAGAAATTTGATTGTAGTGTACTAGCTGGAATGCCTAGAAGTGCTTCCCTCTGAATGGTATAGTTCAGGTGATTTATCGTTTGAAATGTCACTTTCCACATGGGACCAAAGCAAACTGAACAGAAAAGGAATCAGTTATGATGTGTAATAACAATGTATCTTAACACTTGTGTTCTCATCATTTCTATGCCCTTCTTAATAGGACAATTTAAGAATTGTACCTTTCTTCTCTGGTTCAAATCAAAGTAGCTGCACTGGATTCAGTGGAGCTGTTTTCAGCTACCGAGTATCTGTCCCAGAGTAGAAATAAGCAATATTTTTAGGTAGAACTTGAGCATAAAATATTTCTCTGTGGTCCTGAGCAACAAAGATGTTCAAGGAAAGACTATCTGTCTTTGATACCATAACAATTCTGGAATATGTAATAGCCAATTAACAGCAGAAGAAATGAGTAAAGATATGGCCCATGTGTATTTCTGCTGTTATTCCACACCAGTCTTTTCATTAATTGAGGTCATGGGAATAACTCTTTACCAACGTGGTTCTATACCAAAATACCTACTTGGCCTATGGACTGAAAAATGGATCACTTTACATTATGCAGTGTAAAACCATCACATAAAAAAAAAAGTTTACATATAATCTGTGAATAGTTTGGTTTGAGAGACTACACTTTCAAAGTTTCCGTCTCGGATTGCTCTTTGTGGCCAAACTTCAATATTAGTCTATAACTATTTGATTCTGCTTGCTTTCAGCTGAATGACACTTGCAGCTAACAGAAATTGACTTTGTTTTGAAGTCAACAGAGCTAATCCAGGTTAGATGTGAATGTTGGCCTGCATAACTTTTAGTTCCTGTATTGAAGTCTTTAGAATTTTCTACCCTGAAAGGAATAAGCTTATACAGTGAGTTAGTCAAAAGATGCAAGAGCTTTAAAATAGCAATATATAAAAGACACTAAATGTGTACATTTTGACTGAATTTTTCTGTTTATAGGTAACGGGCTTTAAACTACCACAACTTTTTTTACAAATGCTTTTAAATGTAAATTAGTGTAAGCGATTGGGAGAATAAGTGCAGAGAACACTTTGGGGGGGAACCATACACTGTATTGGATCTCCTGTGAGAAACAGCTGCTAGGAGGAGGATAATCCTTCCAAGTAAATCCCTAATGAGTAGTATTTTGTCCGGCTAGATGTTACCTCTCTCTATGTACATACATGAAATAATTTTCACTACAGTTCCTAGGATATATAATGCAAGAACCTGATGTGTGTAAAATCCTTCTTTAATGCTCTAAGGTAGTCACTTATAGTTCTATTTGATGTTTAGGTAAGATGCTTGCTCTATCAAATATGGTGATTAGTCACTCTTGAACATGAGAGAGGGATTTCTGGCAGCAGAAATCTATTTGACTGTAAAACCTAGGAGGCTGGAAAGAAATCCTTCATACAAAAAATGTCTCTATATAGTTGCTCATACACCAGATTCTAAAAAGAACCTCTAAGCTGTCAAGAACTACAATGTGATAAAAGCAGGAATGATGAAAAGAAAATGGCACCTTGCAGCTGACCGCATAAAAGCATAAATTCCTCCTGGGACTTCTGCATATAAAAGATAGGTTTCACTACTTTTCCAAGAACACTGGATCACATTAACTTATTCAAATAGGAGGTCAGATCACAGTGTTTAGGTTTAAAGCTGTCCCACACAGTCCTTGATAAGAAAAAATTGACAAATCACACTTTTGAATAAACTCATTTTAATCCTTTTCTTCCTTTTGAAGTAATAAAAATATCCCTGTCATGCAGTTGCCATTGCATTTAATGGCTGTCACTTAGTGAAATGGAAAAATGATATCTGAACATAATGCCTTCAAATATGGCTAATAGCATTCTACATGAGGAAAAATACTTTTATTTTACATGAATATGGCTGTTACTCTATGATTATTATTGAAAATTTAGCTACTTTGCCCATTGCAGCAGAGTGATAAGAACAGATACGACTCTTTCCTGTCATCCATGTAAAAGAATAGTCATCTGTATTCTTAGTTTTATATAATTCTTCAGAGCTCAACAAATTCTTTGCCAATTATCACTTTATCGTTGTTATTTTGTATAGTAAAATATCACAAATTGTTATATTTTAAAATGATGCAGCAATTATGTTTTTGGATCTGTTGTTATAAATATGCTTTTATCCCAGAATACATCACTGTTGAGATTTATGGCAATGCCATTGCATAAATGGGCATTAATTAATGCTAAATTACAATGGGGTGTATATGGAATTACAGGTGACATCCCCATCAGTACCAAATGAGTTCCTAGTAATTAAACTTACTAACATTTCTAATTAACCTTGAGTGCACTGGATATAAACGGCACAAATCCTCTGAATTGCATACATGATTTGCAGCTCCACTGAAAACAAGATATACTGTTCAAGAACTGGTGGTACAAAGTAGTTAAAAGACCACCTGTATGCTGAGTTGACATTTGAAAGAGCCCAAGAGAATCAGACTGAATACAGATCCACTCATAAGGAAAATCAAACAAATTGCAGAGCTAATAAAAAGATGCCTTTGGAAGGCTAAGCATACTTGGGTCTCAACTCTAGTGCTTACTCCGGGCAATACCTTTGCTAGAGTTTTTGTAGAAATCTCACTGACGGGACAGCCGAAATATAGCACCTTCTTTGTGCCAGACTCGTTTATATCCTGAAGGAGAAAATCAAACTTTGAATTGTAGTGAAGATGCAGCAGATTGACTCTTTATTATTGGCAGATTCTGCTCCCCCCCCCGCCCCCCAAGAAACAATGAAAGACTTACTTATTGTGACTAGTTTTGGGAGTACACTGAGAATACGAAGTTATGGCAGGTTTTAGCTGGGATTTGAAAATGGGGATAATCCAATCCATAGTTGATTGTTCTTTTGAGTATGTGATTGAAATCTCCGGATTTATTTTATAAGTGGTGGTTAAAAATATAAAGACTAGAAAGAAGAAAATGCCACTTATTGAAACTAGGAATGGCTTATAGCATAAAGTAAATAGTAATAATATTTCTAAGTAATGCACATGAGTGTTTGCTTCGAATGGTAGATTTTAGTCCCCGTTTATATATATTGTTCTCTGGACCACTTGAGGTGCACTGTTTATTCCATCTAACCTCAATAAGATTGTTGTTATCTGATGCTTGATGTGTCCAAATTGTGGCTTGTGTGTGTGACAGTGTGCCACAATCATAAATATGGATGGTTGCATTGAGATGAAATTAGCTGCTGTTCTCATGAATCAGCAGAGATGTTGATTTCTAGAATATTTCTGATGCAATTTCAGTTCATAGCAAAAAGGACTCAGCTCCTTCATGTTGTTATTGTGGGTTTGTAAGCTCTTACTTGGAGAAAAATGAGATTAATGAAACATGCCCAATATGGAAGAAAGTTGACGAAGGATAATGAACAATAAGATCTTCAGTCAGTGAGTGTTATTGTTTAGTGTCTTTCCAAATATGAGCCTGTTCACATCATTAAATAGCTCCCTTTGATGCTTGTGTACAATACCATTTTGATGTCCTAGATCACTGAAACAAAGTTGGACAGATGACCACATGTAAATTACTTGACTTCCCCTTGTTGTAGAATTCTAGGTGCTATGTAACTGCCTACCTTTATGTGTGCACTTTCTATTTTAAGTTTATTTGTCAGTATGAAAATGCTAATGTAGAGATGGAATTTTTGGCAACTCAGAAAAATTTGTTGTTTAAAATTTGGAAATTGAAAAGTTGTGCAGTATGAATTGGCAAAGTAGTCTGCAGATTTTAATAAAATGTGAGTAGATTCACTTCTGACTAGTAGCTAATTAATCATACCCTAATACTTGGTTGGGATATAGAGTACTTTTTTATTACATGAATTAAAATTGTCTTCTGCATTTATCATTCATCCAATGCCTCCAGCATTACTTTTCGCTTTTAGTTGGTACGATCAGATGCCAAAGAATTTCAGATGGACAGGTAGCCTTCACTTTAAACATTCTGCTTAAAATCTGAATTAATAGTTTGTATATTGAAATACTAGTGACATCACATTTCGTTAATAGATAGGAAAGTTTAAGGATGAGGTGTGCATGTGTAAACTTTCCTATGTATTAATTAAATTTTTTTCACTATGTCACAAATGTCAAATATGAAACCTTAAGCTACAGTGCTGCTTTCTAATGCAATATGTTCCTCTTGTGACTGCAACTATAGGATAAAAGGATTTGCTTTTTATCATAGGCCAAATTAAATTTTAATTGCCTGTGAAAACACAAATGTCAAAAGCAAATCTTCAAGCCAAGATTGTGATCCTCTGTCACAGGGTGTTATGTCCCCATTTAAAAGTAAAATACGTGTGTTCTTCACTTCAAGTGTGTTTTCCACAGAATATTCTGAAGTTTTATTTCAAAACACTGTGTTGTGATACATATGTACTGAACGGTGTAGTTGGTAGTAGAAGACAATCTCAATTTACATATCATATCAGAAACTGTGTTATGCTTGGTATGTCAGTTTTGTGATGTCTCATCTTGCAAGTACATCAAATTGAGCATAATGTGTAGTTTGTTAAATTGTATATTGTGGCACATACAGTTTACATATAGAACTCATAATCAATTAAGTGGCAAAAGGGAACTTAATGGATATAAATCAACGAGTCTTCACTGTCCTTAATGCTGCCTGCTCTGGAACTGGCCCTAAGCTGCTTTTTGCTTAATTATTATTCTTATGTATTTCCTGTTATTCTAAGCTGTCTTTAATGTAAATCCTAGTTCAAAATCACTATTGGGCATATTGATCTGCTAAATATAACTCGGTAGCTGCTTCATATTAGAAGGTGCTGGTTCACTATGATCCCCCAGTAAGAGAGGCACTTAAACTGGAGCATATTATTTTAAATGTCATTTATTGAAGCTAAAACTATAAAGAAAGAGGATAGTATAGATTATTTTACATCCTTTCAGGTACTAGGAACCCTGATTTGTGCAGCATTGAACGAGTTTTGGTCAGAGCACAGCGTTCTGAGCAGATTCTGTCCATTAAGGGGACCTGCTTTTTGGTCTTCAGAGTTTTTATATGATTTTGTTGAAAGAAAAGAACTCTATCCATTATTTGTTCTTTCAAATAAAACATGATGGTCATACGAGAACTTGTTGCTGCACTTTTAGATAAAGGCAAAAAACACAAGTCGTGTTATCGCTGGTTCCAAGTGGGAGCTGCGTGTAGAGGCTCCTGTGTTACAGTTAGCCCACCAAGTTTCTGCTGCAGCCAGGGGATGTGCGCAGGCCTTGGGACCATGCTATACATGCAGCATGGGCCTGCTCTTACTCAGATACGTGGACTACCAATTCCTTGATGTACGATGCTCTTCGGGTTGGGATCATTATAACAGCTATGACTTTTATGAATGGAAGAAAATAGGGACTATTATTTTAAAGTTTGTAGGAAAGCAGACATGAACATAATGATTTCGTTTCAATCAATTATCATTCAAATATGGCATGTAATTGTGAAACTTATGGAACTATGAAAGTGGAAATTTATAATGATGCAGTCTTAATTTTATTAATTTAATCTATAAAGCAGATATTACACCAAGACAGACATCAAATTAAAACTCTCAGACTCTAATTAGCTTTAGAAGTCTCTTATGTCTAATTTATATGGCTGTCATAATTAATTTAAATACTGATTTCAACTTGGTCATGATGCAGAAAACTCCATTCAGTAGCAACCATTAAAGAAATATTATGTGGGATCTCATTTTGTAACCATGCTTTAATTTACAGTAAGATGTCCGATTGACTTACGTGATTTGGACAATGTTAAGGTACTTTGTAGGAAAGAGAAAAAACTTGAAAAGTTAACCATACCGCGTACTATTAGGATTGCTTGGCCTGTCAGGCAGAAGCAATGTGTTGAAGTAGAGGTTTCTGTGTGTTTTTGTAGTAGATAATACTATTTTCCAAGTATCCTTAGGATGACACCATAAAGTCATGTTGGGTTTGTTTGGTTTTGGTTTTTTAAGTTTTGAATCTGAAAAGGTACCTACCTGCTTTTTTGCCTCTCTTAATGCCAAGACCTAGGTGCCAAAAAGCTGTAAGCCACCAAAAGTGAGGCAGGAACAGAATTCCAGTATCTGTGGACCTTATTCACTAAAGGATCACAGAAATTTGTTAGAAATATATCCGTATCAGCCGCTGTCTAGCAATTAAAGCTCTTGTATTTAAAGCTCTCTTGATATGTAGAGTTCTCTTTCTGTGCGTGCCCTAAACACACCAGGCTTTGAGCAGTTCAGTATCCATCTTGCAAAATTTAGTCCAAGTTCTAGGATCCATTAGTTATTCCATCTAACCTCTTGGTACAGCCCAATTCGGTAGATATTCTCTGACAAAGCCCTGTTAATTAGGCTTCTTAAAATATAGTTATGGGTTCTTTCTATTAATGGCTTATGGAGGAATGACTAGTAGCATCCACTTGTTAACAACAAGTTCTCCAGTTAGATAAGTCTATAGCTCAATAGGTAAAATGATCATCAAGGAAGTTGGAAATGTATGTTTTGTTATATTACTTAGGTACAGGATGTTGAAATCAACATCAGCAGTCTTTTCAGGAGGTTGTCCAAACCCTCTAGGCAAAAGCCCTCCTCCTGAGACTATGAACTGTGATTGTACAGATTTATTGGTCTGTACAGGTGAGAAAATAAAACTGCAGCTGCCTTGTTGGGACTTTTACTAGAGCATGCAAGTGCACTGAAGTCATTGCAGTGTTTGAAAGAATGCTTATATATTTTTTGTTTTGATTCTGTAACATTAAAAAAGTAGCTCTTGAAATAGGACCTAGCAGCCAGAATTTCTTTTCTGTTAGTGAGTATGAGAATAGAATTGAGTTTGGGGGGGGGGGAAGGGAAGTAGAGGGGGGAGGGAGAGAGAAAGAGAGGGAGGTTTGGCTAGTAACAGCAGATTTAGTATAACTTATGATGTCATTAGACAGCTTTTAAAAGTGAAGTAACATTAAGGTGCCATATACAAGCCTAGCTGTATGATAGTTAAAGGCAGTTCCATATAAAGCCATTAATATAACTTGCACTTACCGCTGTGAAAGAAACAATGTAAAAATGACAAGATTTTTAAAAATAAGTAATACAAAGAATTAAAAATTGGTTTGTGTTTGCATACCTCTATAGGCAGAGCTCAAAGTTGAATTATTTGTTTCTTGCAAGCAGCATCGTATCACCATATCTTAAGCAAATGGTGAATAAGTCTGGAAGGGTGGTTGGTATCAGCACTCATCTATTGTATGGTAGACTGCAGTGTAAGCTCTATTCTAGCGATTCGCCTCAATGTTCAATAGGCTCATTGCTATGGCACCTTATTAAGAAGTGGGACCTAGACTGAACTTCCTGTTCCAAGTGAGGATGAGAAGGAAACTACCTAACTGTCACAGGTTAGTGCTGCATTCAGAGGACCACGGGGTGGAGGCATCTTATCTGAAGAATCAGATAAGCTCTGAAGCTCTAGGAGAAGTAAAGGGCACCTAGTTTGTAAATCTATACTGGTGAGCTCTGAGCATAGGAGCTCAGATGTATGCCCATGAGGCCTGGCTTAGTGCACACCAGCTTGGGTGTGTGTTGGCTGCTGCTTCTCTCTTGCCTCTGCGTAGGTTCCTCAGTGTATGTGCCATCAACAGCAATCGTTTTTTTATGAAATTTCATTGAGATAAATGTATATATCTGGGAGCCTTTTCTTTAAATGTTGTAGACACGCACAATTCAGTTGTACTTAAATCTAGTAAGAAATTTAAGGCTTTGAATTTTGCACATGTGCACTGGTTAATCTAGCCCTTAGTATGTTCTGTTGGGCTGCTTTGTATGACATCCTCAGCTGATGTAAAACTGTATCTTACTCACTTGTGTAACTGCATCAAGTATCGCCAGCTATTTCTGAATGGAAAGTTAGAAAAGAATAATTGGTGAGGTTTTGCTTTGGTTGTTAGATACTCCATAAATAGCTGTGTCCAATTTTCTGGCAGTTCTGGAACATTTTTCCTTTGCTTATGTAATCTTTAAAATATTATTAAGCTTAAGTCAAGGTGTTTGGAAGTTTATGTTTGTACTTTAGATTAAGGATGCTTATCTGCATCCAGGATTCTCATTTCTGGTCCCTGAGAAAGTAAGAACTAAATCTGTCTAGTCTGACCTTATTGCAGTCTTTCTGAAATGTATGAATCTTTAAAAACTGGAAAAATCCTTTTACCCCTGTGCTTAAATGAAAAAAGTTTCATTTTTAAAGAGGCCATACAGCAGTGGATTACGTAATTGTGTGGAAAAGTTTAGAAAAGCCATGAAAACATAAAGACAGTCATATAAGACTAATTATCACTTTTTTTGGCGTACAATAGCTGTCATTTTCCCGCTGAAAATATGAACACTAAACATCAGAATAAAAGGGAAGGAAAAACAACAACTGTAGAAGCATGTAAAAGCTATTTTCTTTCTTGCTAGATATAATAAAGAGCTTGCATATGAGTAGTCATTCATCATATAAATGATTGGAGTCATTTGTTAAACTTATTTCACAGATGTGAAAAGAAGTTTAACAGTCTTCATTAAAGTTTATATAGGATTTTTCAACTTCATGTCTTCCCTGAAATTGCTTCCTTTCAGGCTGAGGGGGGCAAAAAACCAAAAACATTTTATTTATTTTTATATCTATTGCAGCTGACTTAGTTGTTGGAGGAATCACAGAATGACAGGGGTTGGAAGGGACCTCTGGAGATCATCTAGTCCAACCCCCCTGCCAGAGCAGGGTCACCCAGAGCAGGCTGCACAGGACTGCATCCAGGCGGGTTTTGAATATCTCCAGAGAAGGAGACTCCACACCCTCCCTGGGCAGCCTGTGCCAGTGCTCTGTCACCCTCACAGTAAAGAATTTTTTCCTCATGTTCAGGCAGAACTTCCCGTGTTCCAGTTTGTGCCCGTTGCCCCTTGTCCTGTCGCTGGGCACCACTGGAAAGAGTCTGGCCCCATCCTCTTGACACCCACCCTTGAGATATTGATAAGCATTGATGAGGTCCCCTCTCAGTCTTCTCTTCCTCAGGCTGAACAGCCCCAGGTCCCTCAGCCTTTCCCCATAGGAGAGATGCTCCAGTGCCTTCATCATCTTTGTGGCCCTCCGCTGGGCTCTCTCCAGTAGTTCCTTGTCTCTCTTGAACTGGGGAGCCCAGAACTGGACGCAGTACTCCAGATGGGGCCTCACTAGTGCAGAGTAGAGGGGGAGGATAACCTCCCTCGACCTGCTGGCCACGCTCTTCTTAATGCACCCCAGGATCCAGGATGCTGTTGGCCATTTTATCCCATTTGCTGTCTTCATTTTTTAATTCTTTCTTCTCTTTCCTTAGTGCTGTCACTTTTTAAATTTTCTTCCTACATCTGTTGTAGTTTGCTGTCTTTATTTTGTATTTTTTTCCTTTATTTCCCTTATTCCTATCTCTTTAAAATGTTCTTTCTGTGCCTTACATTTTTCCCTTCACTGTCTTTACTTTTTGATTATTTCTTCTCTTATCCTTAGTGTCCTCACTTGTAAAATTTTCTGTCTCCATTTTAGTTCGCTGTCCCTATTTTTCATTTTTGCCCTTTATTTCTCTAATCCCTCTTGCTTTTTAAAAGTTCGTTCTATGCCTACTTTTATCCCCTTCACTGTCTTTTAATTATTTCTTTTCTTGCTTCTGTGCCATCCCTTTTTAGATTTTCTATGTCTCTGTTTTAGTCTGCCATCATTATTTTTTTCATTCTTTCCTTAATCACCATTGCTTTTATTTCAATCACTGTCTTTATTTCACTGTCTTTTCTTTTAATAATTTCTTATCTTTCCTCAGCACCATCGATTTAAAAATTTTTTTCTACATCTGTTTTAGTTCACTGTCCCTATTTCATATTTTTTCCTTTATTTCCCTAATATCCATTGCTTTTCAATGTACTTTCTATGGCTACTTTAATTCCCTTCGCTGACTTTATTTTTAATTATTTCTTGTTTTTCCTTAGCACCCTTGCTTTTGAAATTTTCTTTCTACATCTCCTTTTTTGTTTGCAGTTGCTATTTTTTTACTTTTTTCTTTATTTCCTTGATCTCTATTGCTTTTTAAGTTTCCTGTCTACTTTTATCACAGAATGGTAGGGGTTGGAAGGGACCTCTGGAAAATTATCTAGTCCAACCCCCCTGCCAGAGCAGGGTCACCCAGCGCAGGCTGCACAGGGCCGCGTCCAGGCGGGTTTTGAATCTCTCCAGAGAAGGAGACTCCACACCCTCCCTGGGCAGCCTGTGCCAGGGCTCGGGCACCTCACAGTAAAGAATTTTTTCCTCATGTTCAGGCAGAACTTCCCGTGTTCCAGCTTGTGCCCGTTGCCCCTTGTCCTGTTGCTGGGCACCACTGAGAAGAGTCTGGCCCCATCCTCTTGACACCCACCCTTGAGATATTGATAAAGGTTGATGAGGTCCCCTCTCAGTCTTCTCTTCCTCAGGCTGAACAACCCCAGCTCCCTCAGTCTTTCAATAGTTGATTTGCACCAGTTTATAGTGACTCAGCATCTGACTTCAGATGAGATAGGTGTTTTTAATGCCATCTGGGAATTCGGGTCATGTGCCAGAAAACATTGCCTCTAACAGTTAGTGTGAATAGAAGTTGATGCCTTAAAAAATTCTAAGCAGTTGAATAGTATTGATGGTTAGTTAAAGTGCAGTGTTTTTTAAAATATTTGCAAATACTGACAAATTTCTTGTCAGTATACAATCTAATCTAAAATATGCTTATGGATGTCACTTCAGGATTTTTTCATTATGGTTTTTGGGAGACCTCATCTGTGTCGCTTCTAATGCTGATGCCATGAGAGCCATCCAAAACTAAAAATATACTCTGTTGTGAGAAACATGAAAAAAATAAGATTTTTATCTGAGTTTAACAGACCTTCCGATATATGGAGGCCTTCTTTTGGCCAAGCCTGTATGACACGTTTCCCTCTTATCTACAGCTGTCTTTCAGAATGGGCATAGAAAAGCTTGAAACACCTTGTCTTCTAGGAAAGAGCCATGCTGTTTCTCTTACCTCTCTGATTTAACATGCATACTTCATGGCTGCCTTAAATGCTTTTTGAGTCTGATTTGAATCATGTTTTGCCTGCACTTTTTAATCTATTATTGTCAGTCAGTCAGCTTATCACTCTGCCAAGCTCAGCTCACTCTCCAAGTCCCACAACTCATTCTGAATGTCAAGAACCTTTCCCCATAACAAGTCTGTTGTGCTTAAAACAAAAACATTGCCAGCCTTTAATTTTTGGCAAGAGTTCCACTGAGAAATTCAAGATGTTTACTATGGAAATGACCTGTTTGAGACTATTAGGCTGACCTGAATAACACAGACCGTAGAATGATGCGAGTCTAGTATTTCCATTTTGGTTATCCACGTGAAGTCTGAGGTGTTCCCATCAGGAGGAAAAGCCCAGCATCAGAAAAAAATTCTACACAAATTCAGGATTCAATTTCCTTAGAGAACATTAGTGACATAAATTCGAACTTGTTGAGAAATAGTTCTTTGCCAAATATTGTAGATTCAGGTAAGGAGCTAGTTCAAGCTGGTGGAGTACTGATGTAGTATAATATAACTGCACCAGCATATGCACAATAAGGCTCAAGTTCCTAGAACATGGCAAGCAGTTAAATTCAGTAAATGCACAAGGAATGTATTTTTCCCATAGATAATAGCAGAAGTGCATATGTTTCCTTGTAATTGATAGAAATGTGAGGGAGGATCTGAGTAACTTAACAGTGGGAGGGATATAGGAAACAAATTATGACTGTTGCAGTTAGAAAAAGAGTGGAATACAAAGTGCTGATGGTAAATAAATGAATAAATAGAGAATAATGGTCTTTGCTAATTTATTTGTGCAGAATGATTTCATACTTTTTGTGTGTTAGTCCTAAAGCATACAGAAAACTAGCTTATTCTTTTCACTGACATGACCTCTCAAGACTATCAGTATTTCAGAGTTGGGTAACACTTCAATCACATAGTAAAATCCTGGAGGTAGCACATATAAAATTCCTTTGGTGTACTCCTGCGACTTCTTGACTGCAGTGGAACTGGCAGTCTGCATTGTTACACTTGTCATGATATACGTGAGAAGTGTTCTGTGCAGGATCATTGGGGGTCATGGCGTTTGTCATCAAAAAAGGAGAAGGAAGAAAAGAATGAAACCCCACATGTAAAAACTGTTAGAGGAAAGAAGCTTTGTGAGTCTCCGTATAAAGCATTAGAAGAAAAGTTTAAAATTAGCATTAAATATAATATTGTAAATGCAAGTCTACAGTGCTTATTTGGAGAATTAAAAATGAATGTATTAATGTTTTACAGCCACAGCCAAATGGCTACCATGCATACTCCAGGCTACTTTTGGATTTAGATTTTTAAAAAAAAAAAAAAATTGCTTAAATAAACAGATGTAAATACTTAAATGTTCAGCCTGTCTTTTTCATAACAATTAGGGATAGGTTAATATAAGGGCACAGAAGCTACTTACAGAGGAAACCAGGGAGGGGGAAAGGATGGACTTCAGGGGGTGGGGCTAAGCCTGCCTGACAATAGCAGTTTTTAAACACAGATCAGATGAAAAACTGAGAGAATATTCTTTCTGAGTCAGTACTTTAGTGACATGTTACAAGGGGGGTGATTTTTTCCAGGACTTTGTATAAGAAACTAGTGTTAATCGCAAGCAATCAGTCTGGATTATCCAGAGTGTGTTTGGGCTTCGTGTGGGGGGTGTTTTGGTGGTGTCGTTGTTTGGTTTTGTGGTGGTTTTTTGGTGTTTTGTTTTTTAAACATTGTGTAGCCAGAGTGTATAAGAGATTTTCTCATGGAATGATTTTCTGTTGGGAAATACTGATCAGTTAAAAGTAGTCTGTGGAAATGGTCACTTTCAGCAGAACATTCACTGAAGCTCTAGCTGTGGTTCCGATACTAGCTGTAGCCTCTGAGGAAGTCTGTGATCTAATCGCATGGTTGTGACAGAATTGGGGGGCTTCAGATGTTTCAAGTCAGCAACAATATGTATCAACCTAAGAGTATAGACACCTCTGTGTCCAGGGGCCTCAGAGCTTACTGACTCATACCAGCTGCCTAATTGGCATATGTCAGAAAAACAACTGCCAGTGTCAGGCAATCCAGGGAGCCTGGCCATGAGACTGCATGGCTGAACCTGAAAAGCAAAGGGGTAGATGGTAGAAAGTGGCATATTTCCACATTTCAGTGATCAACACAAAAAACCAGTGATGAAATTCAGGAAAACTGTATGAGTTATGCTCAATGGCAGTTGAGATTCCCAGAAAGCACAACTTCTACAATGCAATTAAATCTTATTTTCTAGATTTGTGATCTCTGAAACATTTGGAGGTGAATTTGCCTACATCAGTACAAGGAGATACTTCAAAACTGCTGTAGAAAATGCATGGTTTTCTTCAGCCAAATCTGTCTACTTGTAGCACTCCAGAAAAGCATTACCAATGTTGAGAATCCATTAAAGTAGTGCTCAGGAATAGGAAACAATTTTGTGTTGCCTCAGGTTGAAACATCTGGTTAAAGTGCAAATTGCATTCGTATTGTGTTACAGCTTCCAGCAGCAGTACATGGGGGAGGGGCAACAGGTACACTTTTCCTAAAATTCACTTAGATTCCAAGTTTTCAGAGTTCTGAGTTCATGGCTTCCCTCTACAGCCTAATGCACTGCCTGGAAGCTTTTGTTTTGAAAGCTTTGTTTGCAGTTGCCTTTAGCTGTGTGCATGACCTGTAATGCTGCTCTCCTTGTCTGTTTTGTCAAGATCTGGATATGTCTGTCTTGCTGTAGAGTTGTCTTCTGTCTTTCACTGATCTCGTGTCTTGTCAGTTAATTTCATTGGTACTTTGATAATTTCATCGGAAGCCTTTATGAATGTTGCTGTAGATCTATGAAGTTCCTTCTTTAAAAAAACCCAAAACCCAGTATTTTTGAGAATACTGTAAATCTTGAGACTGATGACTCAAGTGGGCTGCATTTTTTCATGGGTCACTGCTGAATGTCTATCTCCTACATAGTAGGAGTAGATAATTTTTGCTGCGTACCATTTGAAAGTGTTCTAGCTGGAACAAAGTCATAGCAAACAATTAATTACATGTACTGTTTCCTTTTTCTTCATAAATTATTCATAAATAGACTACAACTATTTGACTCTTTAAAAAAAAAAACAACTCCTACTGTTAATGAACAACTTTGTAGGTTTGGCTTTAGGCCACTGTTGGGCAGCTGTTTTCAAGAGGGAATTTAAAAAAACCAAAACAAAACAAAAACAAAAATCCAAAATTGTGCTTAGAGGCATGTTTTGCAGCATTTCCAGCTTCCAGCTGAATACTTAATACTTCCAACTTTAGAATCTAGTTTTCTGGTTAGTGTATGGATTCAAAATTTAGTATTTGCTTTATATCTGTGGGTTTGGTGGGGGTTTTTTTAGGTTTTCATGGTAACTTGGTATTCCTCAACTGTGTGTTTGTTTGTTAAACATAAAACACAAACAAGTTTTTGCATGATTGGGATCAAAATATGAATGCACAAAGGATTCAAACACTGCTAATAAAGACCTGAATCTTTAGTTGTGTAAATAAAACCTCATGAATTTGGCAAATGGACAAACCAGGATCAACAAGCATTTTCTCTTACAAAAGTTGAAGTGTCCTATTGCTGCTTTCTTCCTGTAAAGTGTTCCCCAAGCCATGGCCTATTACTATTAAATTTCTCTTATTAGCATTGCTTACTATAGGTTTTTAATTCTATCAAATGTCACTTTTCACCCAACCTATAGCATATGTGTTTGCTACATATATATGCTGTTGCTATTTTTCCTGGTGTTACAGCTGCTGGTAGAGTATGAATACCATCAGGGCATCTGTTGATATAGACTGTTCCATTAGGGATAAGTATCATCTGTTTTTGTTCACCTACATGAAACGTGCACAAAAAAAATAGCTGGTAAAAGGCAATACCACAAATTCACGAGATAGGTTTATTCTGTATGTATATACCATATTTAAAATGCCAACAGCAAGACATAGGGAACTCCAGATGTGTTTTGTATTTTGACTTGATGCTTTCAGGCTAAAATGATGTCATCTTTCAATATTACTGTCAAATGATATTTTTTTGTGTGAATTATCTCCTTATGCTTACCAGACTTAGAGTATCAAAAGAGAGATAACTTAGAGTCCAAGAACATAGTGCTTAATTCCCTTTTAAATGCTTAAGAAACTAAAGAAATTAAGAATCAATGTAAGAATAAAGTAGAGACAGATGGGGTAAACACAGGAAATGGAATGGTTAAGAATACAAAAGTAGTTAGAAAAGATTTCAAATACACTTATAAGATATATATGTCTTGCATGAGCTTTTTCAGCGTGTGTCTTCTTGGGGGTGTTTTGTTGGGTTTTTTTTCCTTTTTGGGTGGGTTAAAGTTTGTGTTTGGGGGGTGTTTCCCTTTTTTTAATCTTACCTACTGTATTGCCTTTACAGATCTCTGTCTGGACTCTAAGAGTATTCAGGCTGATGCTTTAATAAATGCTGCTTCTACATTGGTTCTCACTATTTTGAATTCTTTGACCCTCGGGTTTGTTTTTAATGAATAGCTGGTGGGATGTGTGAATACCACGTACTCCCAAACAAAAACATTGTTGCCATCTGGGAGGTTTTTGCTCAGATTGTGAAAACAGGTTCAATATTACTATAAACTTGTTTTCTGCTAGTGCTATTCTTGTTGGCTTCAAGTGGGAAAACAGCATTGTAGTTTAAGTAAAAATCAAGAGTTAAATCAGTAGATGGTGCTGTAATCTTAGTTTTAGCTTGTTGGTGCAACAAGTCTTGAAGACAGACATACTGCATGATTTTTTTGTACCTTTGAAAAGGAAACATATATAAATATGTAATCAACATGATGCTATAATTATTCTATATGTTTGACATTTAAAATATTTTAATATGGTATTTACTCTGAAGACTATGCTATATTTAGATATAGTTCTTGATGAGAATCTGCTGGACAAGCAACAAGTATGTGATGTGATTCTGAAGAAAACAAAGATTTGATTGTGCCCACTGTGGCTTTTTTCACAGCTGTGCATTGGGTTTGCTTTGCTTCAAAATAGCACATCTCCCAAAGGTTCCCTGTTGTGCTGAGAGAAAGAAATCTGTTGTTTCTTTTGAGACTGCACATCTCATTGGAACCTAAGAGATCTCTGCATGCTCAATTCCTCTTTTTCTCCTTACCAGCTTTTTTCCTCTGTAGGAGAGAGGAAAGGGAGAGAGGGTACTTCCTGGAAGTTTGACCTAAGTAGTTTTACTCTTCAGAGAAGAGGAGCTGCAAATGTAACCTGTTGTTAAGATGACCATCTGGGGAGGGGAGGGTATTTGTACCCTATTGGTGTATGATGTGTGTGACCTGACTTTATTGGCTAAAAAATACATTCAAATTTACGAAGCTGGAAGCAGTGGCAGTGATAAGGATTCAGTCATCACTTGAAGATGGATTCAAAATTTAGGAAAGCAAGTAAAATCCAGTACTCGCAGTTGCTGCATCTGGTAGAGAGCTACACTTTTCTAGAAGACTTATCCTGAATAATCTACAGTTTGTGCAGCATGAGAGCTATAAAAGGTAGCATAGGTATCATCAAGGAATGGTGAATGTAAACTGAAAAACAAATGTTCCTGGCATCTTTCTAATTATAAAAATTAAAGTATCTCTCCCCCCCCCCGCCCCCCTTTGGAGACTAAATGGGAGATATGAGCCTGAGAACATGCTGTAGGTGTGAAGTCATTGTACAGTATTGTTAATGAACAGTATGAACTGGTCACTTTGTACTGAGGTCAGGAAAATTTCGGGTAAGAAGAGTTTGTCCTTTACAGTGTAAGCTCTGCACAACTTGTGTACATTTCTCACTTTCCTTCTGTATCACTTTTGCATGAATTCTGCACTGCCATAACCCCTGTGCACAGTAATACATGTAAAGTGGAGAACACAATACATTTTCTGCAGGTGGTAGAGTTATGGGAGTGTACAAAACTTGTGCAAGAGTGGATTACTCTTGTATTGATAGCAGATGGCATTAGAGATGAAAAGAGTTTACTCCCACCTTGTCTTGCATTTCTTTTCTAAACGTCTGTCTCTTGCACTTAGACTAGGTCATTTCAGGGAGGTGTGGCAATGATAATTTGTAGAAGAAGTAAGACTAGGTGTATTAAAACTTTCATATTCATAGCGTTATGCATTCAGTTAAGTTTCACATTTCCTGGACAATGAGACATGAAGATATAAGTAGTTTATAGTGGCATAGTGAAGGGACTTGAAAAGCAATTGTTACGGTAGAGTTACTATTATTTTGAATATATTTCTGGCTTAGAATGACCAAAACCTCATGTTTCTATGTCAACAAAACCAGTCAATGCTGCTGGTTCTGGAATGCATGTTTCCTACTGGAAGCTTTTGGTAAAGCAGCAGATAAACCAGTTTTTGCTGGAGTACATGAAAAGTATTTTCACTTCTGTTTAAAGAATATGTAGGAATGTTGAACTATTTAAATGGAAGGATCATATTTTGCAGTCTAATACCTTCGCACGGTAGCTGTATGCTTGAACAAGGAATGTAGTTTAGAGGCCCTTATTTGTGACAGTACTACTTGTGACAATAGTCACAGAACATTGTAACAGTTCCTAGCACATTAGATTATTAGAATATTCAAATTTTGATGCTAAGATGTGAATAGCTGCACTAGTTAGATACAGAACCATTTTAACTGTGGGGGAGCCTTAACACAGCTCTAAATGGCCAATGAAGATCTTATGAAGCTTATGTGAAGTCTCATCTGTACCACTTAATTGGTGAAAAGACTTCTGAGGTCCCAAAAGCAAGTATGCATTATAAAGTACAAGATTTTTTTTTTTTCCTCAAGATAGATCTTTGCTTGTGGGAAGATTCTGAAGTAGGATGTTTTATGAACGAGCATGTGACTTAGACTAATTTTTGCTAAGGAAACAGGCTATATATGCAATAAATATAACACAAATCATAATCTGTAAAGGTTAACAGTATAAAACTTTATACTTTGTTTTATTTTATGTTGCTGATAGTTGTTTCTTTTATGAGAGTTCCAAATTGCTCCCAAGCAAAGATACATAGCAATAACACACAAGTACATTGTATTGTTAGGAAGTGGCTCATTATAACCTCATTTTACCATATAAACCACCAGCTCAGGGATGCATTAATGCACTTAGAATGTGCCTTATGGGCCTGCACAAGAAACAGATTAATGCTCGTGAAATCATATTTTAATTTTTAAATATTCTTTCAAGATGAAAGGAATCCTCTTAGTGCCATGGGTAAGCAATATTTTAAATCTGTGTGATTGTAATGTGGTTATTAATTTAATGTATTATTCTCGTACAAAAACACATATTACCATGGGTCAGGTTTAAAGTGACAGTACTGCAGAAGCGAAGCATTTCTTTTTATGAGCAAATATACTAACACAGTCAATCAAAACCAAGCAATTAGTTTGTTTCACTTTTATGTAGCAGTATATGTTCCTGATGCACTGGAAAACACTTAATTGTTAATAAAGTTGTATTTATTTTATTTGACATGATCAAATATTAAAAACTGTATACATTGGCGAAAAAAAATAAATGAGAGATAAGCACAAAACCTTTGAGATCATATGGTGTAACTATACAATATCCTTCTCCACTCTGTGAAAACAAAAGGAGACTACTGAAATACATTATCCTAGTTAGAAATGGAATTAGAAAAATTAGATATGCAGTAGACACTTCTAAATTCTTCTTTTTACCTTCAGAATTACCATTTTTAAATTAGAATACAGTGTACCTGTATTCTGTTAAATTCAGAATTCTGAAATTTAGTGTTTCTTCAGAGTGTTTTAAGGTGCTGCAGATAGACAGCTAATGCCTCCATTCATTCCAAAGAAGAATAAAGGAGGGAAAAAACACAAACAACTTTGCAAGAATTTGGAAATGGTTTGCAAATCGTTCAGAGGAAAAACCAGCTGAACTACTAAAATTTGTAAGAGTTGCAGCTGTCTTCAGATAAGCAGCCTTTTGTAAGTTATTCATGGAAGGATATGGCCTTATTCGGTTGTCTAAACCTATAGGTAAGAATATAATGATAGAAAAGATAACGTTAAAACCAGAATTAATCCTGCCAGTTAACCCAGTGGATGTAAGAAACTGAGTTCCTTGATTGTGTTTTGTTGGTCCTGATCAGGATCCTATTGATCCTGATTTGTCTTCTGTAGAACTTCAGCAAGGAATTGTATTCAAACTGCATGATCGGTCACAGATTCAAACGAATGTTGTAAAGATGCCTTTGAAATTGAAATAGATATAAGTGATACTTAATAAAAATCCTCTATTACTTCTTCATGTTGTCAGATGACACTCATGGGGAAAAATGTTTACTGTACAAACTAACTTGTTTACCAGTATTTTATAGTTGAACCACTTCTGCCAGGAAAGGGCAAAAACAAATACTTCTACTCTGAGGAAGCTCTTTAGCCACTATTTTCTGTGTATAGTAGTAGTGTCCTTCCAAACACTGAAAAAGCTCCCAGTTATGCTGAATAAGAGGGAGATTTTCTTTGGGTTTTTTTTCTGAAAGACTTACAGGAATCTAATTTTGGATTTAGGCTTTATATCTTAATCTTCAAAGAATGATTTAGACTAGTAAATTTCTCGGTCCCATTTTCTGACTTGTGTGTTAGCAAGCAGAACTCTTCTCTGGTGGCGTTGTTTCTGGCAAGAGGCTTGTAAGCAGCACATACTGCTGTAAAACTTAGTGTCACTGGTGTACAGTGCTTAGGGAATCAATTTTCTGTGTAAGTTGGATGTGGGCAACATGCTACTTCTGACAAGAAAATGGAAATTGCTGTATTTGTACATAGGCTGTTAGATGTAATTAATGAGTTTGGCAGGTCTTCTGGTCTCAGCATTATTGTTTTGGAAGTTCTGGATTTTTCCCAATTAGAGTTTAAGAGCAGTTGATCCCAACAAGCAGCATGTTGGACAAAAATGCTGGGAGGCCTGCGTGGATGAACAAGGAGCCCCTGTCAAAACTCAAACATAAAGAGGGAATATACAGAAGGTGGAAGCAGAGTCGGTTATTAAAAAGCCAGTTTCTCCCTACCTGTAATACTGTTTTCACTGCAAAAGCTTGTAGGTTGATGCTTCAATTCTGAAAGGTCTGTGTCTGATTGGTTGTTAATTCATATTTGAGTGTTAATTGTTATTGAAAATTATTTAAATTGACTGACACTTTCACCTTTAAACTGTATTCCTATTAGCAGGTCAATGACTGTATTAGAAGTGTGCCCAATGATTATTAAGGCCTTCCAAACACACACTATAATGGTAAGCTAGTGTACAGTCAGGAATAAAAAAGTCAAGCAGGGGAAATCAGCAACTGACTTGGTCTATGAATTAAAAAAAAAAAATTGGACCATTTTGCCTGATTGTCTTTAGCTCCCTCTAATTCTCTTGTTAACAATTTTATGCAAGGTGACAGATTTCTTTCAGAAGCTGAAGAAAGAAATGATTGGCATGCCACACCTTTAAAAAATATGGAAATATTAATGGCTTAGTGTAAAGAGTGAGAAATTCAGGTCATTAGGATAAACGGAGCCTGAATTCCATCTTTTCTCATTCTCAGAATACAGCATTAAAGTACAGCACTGTAACACTCCTGAGAAAATTATTTTCTGCATTTGCTTATCTGTTTCAGACAATTGTGTTATAGGAGAAGCTCAACATTAGCTATGAAAATATGAACATTATGTGAAAAGAACAAGAGAGTGGATTTCCTGTTGTTTTTATTTTGAAAAAAATGAAAGCTTTTTATTTTAATGATTACTGAATCCCTTTAGAAGTATGACAAACTTCAGCAACTTACATCTGTTTTCCTAAATTACTGTGACATTTAAAACTGTTCACATTCTTATTTCTTACACACACAAAGATCTCTTTTTATAGATACACTGTCTGTCATGGGATAAAGACATAAGCACAGTAATTACACATTTTAGGATTGTAAGAGTGTCCATATATAACATACAACACCATCAGTTGTTAGTACCTGTGCGTGTCAAAATTGAATATGAATTCTGTTCTGAAATAGTTCAGGGTTGTTTAGATATTTGGTTTACATTATGTTTCAATTAGAAATAAGTTTTCATTTTCAAGTCATATAACGAAAACCCAAAAGATGCCTCACAAATTCTTTTTTTCATTTCACTATTATCTCAGTACTTGTCTACTCTCTCTTTTTAGTCAGTTTGAAGCATTAGAAAATGTAAAATCTTACTTTACAACTGTCACTTGCAGTGACTTGAGAAGAATTTTTTTTTCATCTAAACTAAAAGTAAATAAATAATGCCTGGCTATTACATAGTGTATTTTTCAGCAGCTCCCAGTGTACATTGAATGGAAGTTGATTGTCATTACCCCGTTTTACAAAAAATCTTAATAAAAGAAAAGAGACTTAGCAAAACTATTTAGAAGGTCAGGGCCAAGAGCAGAAATTGGTCTCCTGAGTTCCACTGTACTGCCCATGTTGCAGTGTATATGAACCAGATTGTATAAATGTTAGAGAAGGTGTGTGCTAGTCTAACTGCTCTGCTCTTTCTTTTGTACCATTCTTCCTCGCTCACTTTTGCGTTTTCCGTGTTGGCACACCAAAACCTTTGATGTTTTCTTTTGAGGTCATTTTGTGTTTCCATATTCTTTAGGGGGTGTGTGAATTATGTCTTTGATATGTGCTATCTCTGGTCATATTTTTGAGTGCTATGTATTGTAAAGCAGTGAAGGTAGAACCTAAGAAGGAAGGGAGAAATTAAGTGTCCTTAATAAAAAAAGAAAAGATACAGTAATGATGTAAAAATGGCAGGTATGTGATGATGTTATGGTTTAACCCCAGCTGACAACTAAGCACCACACAGCTGCTTGCTCAGTCCACGCCAGCAGGATGTGGGGGAAGAGAATTGGAAGGGTAAAAGTGAGAAAACTCATATGTTGAGGTAAGAACAGTTTTTAATAATTCAAATAAAATAATAATAATTGTAATGAAAATGAAAATAAGAGAAATAAAACCTAAGAAAGACAAGCGATGCAAATGAAAACAATTGCTCACCATCAACTGACCAATGCCCAGCCAGTCCCCAAAGAGTGGCACCCCGGCCAACCTTCCCACTAGTTTTATATGCTGAGCATGCCATCATATGGTATGGAATGTCCCTTTGGTCAGTTGGGGTCAGCTGTCCCGGCTGTGCCCCCTCCCAACTTCTTGTGCACCCCCAGCCTCCTCGCTGGTGGGGTGGGGTGAGGAGCAGAAAAGGCCTTGACTCTGTGTCAGCCCTGCTCAGCAGTAACAAAAACATCCCTGTGTTATCAACACTGTTTCCAGCACAAACCCAAAACACAGCCTCATACTGGCTACTGTGCAGAAAATGAACTCTATCCCAGCCAGAACCAGCACGCTGTAATTAAACATTTAAATAATTAGTAAAGTAAAACTGTATATATGAATAATAACTAAAATGTGCTATAGTAGAAATACTGAGTTGTTCTGATTTAAGAGAAAACAGCAGGAAACAGAACAGGTTTTGGCTTTGTTCTGTGTCTTTCTCCCTGAGTTTTGCTGTATTTGGGGTAGACTGTCCTGTGCGTGTCAAACTCTTGCACTGAAGGGAAGTTCAATCAAATTTTTAAAAATTATCACACTGTTCCAAAAAATCCACTTTTTCATTTCTTTGATAACATGTTACATTGAGGTTTGAACTGAAAAAAAGTAACTTTGGAAACCTGATTATTGTTTCTAGCTGCCTCATTGAAAAATTGTTTTGTTACATATCTGCAAAGTTGTAGAATTTTCCAGAGTATCTTCTGAATTATCAACTTTTGTATAGATTAACTGATTCAAACAAAAGAACAGCTCTCATCTGAAATTTGGACTATATATTAAGCCACTTTTAATTGGAACAATTGGTTCTCTCAAGAATAAGCGATCTTCATAATTAAAGTTCATCTCTGTACTTTTAAGGACACAGAAATTTAGAAATACCCAAATCCCTCCAGACTGTATTGTTCAAATGGTCTTTTTCTGAAGTAGAGAATAGAACTATGGGAAGGCTTGCTCTGTTAAGATTTCCATCCTACTTTTTCAGAACAAAGAGGGGGAGATGGGATTTTTCTATGCCTGCAATTATCTGATTTAAATCTTCAAATTGTTAACATCAGCAATTGCCTAGGAGTGCTGAACTGTAGCAGTTGACAAAGTACTTATGAAGACTGAAGTTCTGAAACATGGCCTCAGTTACATGCCCAATTTTAGGCACCTACATGTAGTCTGAATTTTGGAGCTGGCAAGCACTTGTATCTCTATCTATGGTGTGTCTGTCTGTTAAGTAGCCAAGTAACCTTGAAATGGACAGCAAAGTTTGTTCAAACATCAGATGGCACATCTTAATATTTTGTTCCCATAGCCTGGTTTCTCAAGGTGCTGAGCACCTTGAGTCTTTGCTGCTGATTGCTTTAAGAATTGAGGCCATTCAGCGAAGCTGTCAGTACCTTCTTGATTAGGCTTCCCCGTTGGTGAAAAACAGCGTTTTGATTGTTAGGAAGTTTAAAAATCTTTTGTCACAAGCATGAGAATGGAATTCTAATAAATGTGCTAAATTGTGGAGAAATACATATAAATTGCTGGTATTATGCAAACGCTTAATCAGTTCTTACAATGTCATGAGATTGTGAGGAAATTGGATGTGAAAGTCTTTAAAATGTTTTTGATAGTAGTGTGGCAGTACCCAAATCCTGTTAAGAACTGTTCAGTGCAGAACAGGCTAGCATGTAAAATTGTCTATGGACTCCCAGCATTACTGGCCTCAGTTTATCGGGGAGGGTAGATCATGAAGAATAAACCAAAGCTGGATATCCCCAAAACAATAGTATTTTTGAGAGGCAGATTCCATGTTTTGAGTGCTGGGTTGTCAGAGGCAATGTGGTTGTACTGAGGTGAAGAACACTGCGTGTGATATCAATGACAACTTACAAAGCCTGAAGCTCTCTCTTCAAGTTGATGTGCAAAGTGAGGGAAGTTATACATTTACTGTATTTGTAATTTTTCTACATTTCTTTCTTGATTAAAAACCTTATTCTACCAGTATTTAATCAATCACACATTTTTAACATTCTGTGACTATGCTTCTGAGAATTCCTAAATGTTCTGAAAGTCCTAATTTAGACAGTGGATGTACTAAGACACATTAATCTGTGCTGAGGAATGGGGGCAATCATTGTAGGAGTACTAGGAAGTGCACTGAGGACATCAGCAGTCTTTGTTCATTTATGTAACTCTTCAAAAGACACTAGAAGACCGTGTACGAATCTCCTTCAGCTTTGGTATCCATCCTTGCATCAAAACTCAGTTCAATAATTATTTCTGCAAGTTGATTTTTAATTCCTCTACCAACATGCTATCATTTCTGAAAGAAACCTAATTGACTTCCACTGCAAAATTTAAGACTAGTAGAAACAGGTGAATACTTGTCCATTCCATGTGAAACACGTTTGATGAAGCCAGTTTATAACAGGGAAGAACAGAATTCTTCTGGTTTAGTGTATGAATTAAAGGAAATAATTCACTTACTTGCCACTAAAATATCAACAGTATAAACAAAGTTAAAAGTAGAAAGAAAAAGCTTGGTAGCATGTCAGAGAGCAGCTAAGCAGCTATGCTCTTGAATTATTCATATGGCTTATGTAAAAATGGAACCTGCAAAATGGAAAAGGAAAGGCTATTATTTATTTATTCTACTGAAGAATAGCACATGTAAGTGGAAAAAGAAGTAGAGTCTGAATTGTAGTGCTATCATCTTTTATTTGTGTTTTAAAATAAAATTAAACTAAGAAATCAGTTCTATTGAATATATTTAAAATTCTGGTAAGAAATATCCTTGGTTAAAAATTTTGATGCAGATTACACAGTTTCTGTAAAAACCTCAATTACACTGAGAGGGCTTGAGCCATTGTCTCTTCTGTTTTCTTGCTAGACTAGTATAAGAACAGGAACTGCAGCCGACATCCTCCCTGAATATTTTCTATACAGATATATATTTTCATATTATATATCATTATATATAGTATTTCTCCACATCACGAATACTGACATTGTCATGTATGAGTGCTTTTTGTGGTTAGAGAATCCTGATGCGAATTTCTAATGCACTTAGAAAACATTGGACAGGACCAAAAAAAAAATAAAGAAATAATTTGAAGCACTTTGCTCCTGGGACTCATTTCATAATGTCCAGGTATAGCCTAGAATAAGATCACAGTGATTTTAAGCAAAATTCTGAGGCTTTGTCTCCTAACAATCAATAATCTAGTAGGAGTGTCGTGGTTTAACCCCAGCTGTTAACTCAATAAGACACAGCCACTTGTTTACCCCCCCACCCTGGTGGGGTGGGGAGAAGAATCTGAAAGAAATGAAAACTTCATGGGTTGAGATAAAAACAATTCACCCAGGACAGCAAAGAAAAAGATAATAATTATATGTTAATAATGATGATAAAAATAGAATATGTAAAATGAACAATGAACAATTTCTCACCACCCAATGACTGAGACATCCCATCCCGAGCAGCAGTCAGGGAACAGGATTATTCCCCAGCAGCTATCTCAGAACAGCAAGTTCCAGAGAAAGCGAGCAAGGGAACAAACAGCCAAACGAACGAAAAGAGGGGGAAAAGAGAGAACTGGCCCACCAGCTGACCCCCACTTATACTGGGCATGCCGTCTACTGTATGGAATACTCTTTGGCCAGTTTGGATCAACTGTACTGCCTATAACCCTCCCAAGTTTTTGCACCTGTACATTAGCAAAACCTGGGAAGCTGGAAGATGTCCTTGATAGCTTAGCAGCAACTAATAACATCAGTGTATTATCAACGTTCTTCACATACTAAATCCAAAACACAGTAGCTGCTGGAAAGAAAATTAGCTCTATCCCAGCCGAAACTAGAACAACTGGTTAGTAGAGATGCTGCTACTGTGGCTTTTTCTTGTTTCTTCATACTCCTCTGCAATATATGCTTCCTAATAGGGCTAAGAAAGCTGGCTCCTGTGCCAGCTCAGAGCTGCCTGAGGTTTCTCTGATAGGTGGGCATCCAGCTGGCCAGTTACACCGAGTTTGTGTCATCTTCATCTCAGAGCTGAGCAGTGAATCTAGTGCATCTCAGCTTCAACTTTCTCTTGCTTCACCTGCTTTAACAGGCACACTCACAAAGAATACACTGCGTACTGACATATGCAAGTAATGCATTCTGCAACTTGGACCGATATATTTACAACTTGCCTCTTGAAGTAAAACTAATTGATTGAACACAAGATACCCTTCATGTCAGATGCTGTTGAGGATGCACTGTGAAAACATGAGGCAAAAAGTTGTTTGGATGGACCTACTGATTTGTGAGTATTTTTTCTCTCCTCCTTTTCTATATATCCTCAGTGATCTTTATCTCTTACAATTCTTGCTGCTTTGAATATTCACTTTAACTTGTCAGGCAGCTAAATAAAAGTTTACACACATACACACATGCATATCTGTATGTACATATAAATTTACCATGTGAACATATATTAAAGGAGAAATTTAAACATGAAGCAAGTAGAAATAATATCATGGCTAAGGTTACAGCTAAAGTTTTTTTCTGTGTATTTCTTCTGTGTGTGTGTGTGTGTGTATATATATAATTTTTTTTTTTTCCACCTTAGATAGTGAAGGTGGAAGAGGAAGAACTTTAGGAGATAGGTTATACTGTGAACCAAGATTCAAGTTTTCAGTCTGATCATTCTTCTGTATAAACCCTCATATACTCATTGTGGTTTGCTCTCTTCTAGAGGTGGCTGGATTGCTTGTGTGTGGCTGGGCCTGCTAAGGCGTTGGTGAAAAGAGCTTTTCACCAACTTTTCCTCAGGCTGTAATACTTCATGCTTTTTAGTGCAAAGATCTCGTATTTGACCCTTGTTTCTGCTCGCCTGCTTGGGGGTCTCATTATCTTCAAGAGTTTGTAAGGATGGGGGTTTCATTCATTGAGTGGTAGGACGGAGTCAGGCATACAAGTAATTTAAATCAGGATAACCGTGTCTAGTGAAGAGCATAGCTGAGAAATGAGGATATTTGTTTCAGGATGTTTTTTTACCACACAAATATACCCCAAAAAATGTACGTTTATTAACTGTATTTTAAAGAGAACTCTTCAGCTGCAGTTCTAGGCTGTGGGCAATAAAATCAACCAGCGACTGATGACACATAACAAACAGAATACTGTGGTGTCAGCTTCTCTTGAGCATCCCACTTCTGTTTCTCACAATAAAGGTTGGATTTATGAATTTTAGTTTTCCTTACTTATTTTCATCTTTTTTGCTACTTTTTTTTTTTTAATTAGGAAAGTTAATTTTAGCTGATTTCTTCATCAGAAGGATTTCTTTGATACTTTCTTCTCCCTCCAACCTATCCCTCACTTCCAGCTTTTCCTGTGCAGACACTATTAGCTTTCATGATTTCTTTTCTGTTCACAGTATTTACTTCAAAATGATATATTAAATGTATAATTCACAGGTGTATATTTTGTATTTTCCCTGCCCCTTTTTTGTCTTGTTACTAAAGGTTTTTGTCAGCAAAAATACAATTGATAGAGAAGATGGATTCATGTACTGTTACTAATGGTCCAAATGTTACACTGTTTTGTCAACAGAGCGCTATTGTTGAAAGCAATTTCTCTCACTGTGTCAATATATATGCCATGCTGTGTTGATATTAATGGATCTGCCAGGAAAGGCATTTAATTAATCAGTTCCCAGAATAAACTCTGTCAACTTTAATTTCCTAGCTAACAGTAATGCTTGGGCCAGCATGGTGGGTCAGTCAACAAATGTTGTAATAAGTTAGATTCATGTTGAAAACGCCTTGGTTCAGGACCTAGAAATGGTGCTTAGGTCAGCAATTTGTTTCTTTCTATCTGTGGGCATGTTTCAGCTGTCTGACAGCTCTGACATTTGTACAAGGAAAGAAAAGAGTAGTCTGCAGTGTTCCAACAGGTCATAGCATCAAAAGCATTTGCCAAGTTCTGGAGGAAAACTAGGAATGCATTCAGTCACCTGTTGATGAGCAAGTATATTTATTACAGTTTTACCGTAGCTAATTATATTCACAGAATCACAGAATGGCAGGGGTTGGAAGGGACCTCTGGAGATCATCTAGTCCAACCCCCCTGCCAGAGCAGGGTCACCCAGCGCAGGCTGCACAGGACTGCGTCCAGGCAGGTTTTGAATGTCTCCAGAGAAGGAGACTCCACACCTTCCCTGGGCAGCCTGTGCCAGGGCTCTGTCACCCTCACTGTGAAGAAGTTTTTCCGCATGTTCAGGCGGAACTTCCCGTGTTCCAGTTTGTGCCCGTTGCCCCTTGTCCTGTCGCTGGGCACCACTGGAAAGAGTCTGGCCCCATCCTCTTGACACCCACCCTTGAGATATTGATAAGCATTGATGAGGTCCCCTCTCAGTCTCCTCTTCCTCAGGCTGAACAGCCCCAGGTCCCTCAGCCTTTCCCCATAGGAGAGATGCTCCAGTGCCTTCATCATCTTTGTGGCCCTCCGCTGGACCCTCTCCAGTAGTTCCTCGTCTCTCTTGAACCGGGGAGCCCAGAACTGGACGCAGTAGTCCAGATGGGGCCTCACTAGGGCAGAGTAGAGTATTCTGTAGCTATAGAATTCTGCATTAATGCAGCAAAAATTCACATAAGTCAGAAATGATCACAAACTTTTTGAGGACACTTGCATGTAATATCCAAGATTTTGTAGCACATGTGGCTGGTTTTCAACGTATTTTTGCTTGAACATATCTTATAATATGCATAATGAAATAACTTGCCTATTACATTACAAAGAAGAGAGTCTCATCCAGTGCCTGTTGTTATCAGTAGGAGAATATATCAGTGGAAGTTGTCAGACACCTCAGTGTAAGAACGATTGCCGTGCCTAGTGGTAAAAATAATTTTTTCACAATAATTTACAGAAGATAAAGATGAGGCTGAGAGGCAGAAGTTAAAATGAGAGGTTAAAATTGTTAAAGTCTCTGTCAAATTTCTCTTATTACATATCTGTTAAACCAATGTCTTTGTGGTCTCTGTGCTCTGTATCATTTAAAGTAACTTTCAAAGTACACCATGAACTGTATGAGCTTCAAAGCTGTCTTCCTCAATCTAAAAATTTGCAGTACAGCTTCCAAAATTGCAAACCTTAAGCTTGCATAAGATCTCTTAACAAAATTCCATAGCTATCAGAGAAATCTCAGAGCATTGGTGTCCATATTTACAAAATAAAAAAATAATTGAAATGCATAATTGAAATCCAAGTTTTTGCATTAGATGAGAAAATTTCTTACTTTTTTTGCAGGGAAACACGTTTAAAGAATTGTATTCAGTGTTAATCTGCCTGCTCTTAACCCCCAAGGTTGCAATAATCCATGGGGGTTTTGTAATTTCTTTCAGAGGTATTACTAGCTGAAAAAGATGGTGGTGAAATTAAATAGTCGTGTTTCTGCTTTTGAAAACACTTGCCACTGTAGTTGGTTTTGGATGGAGTGACTGGCATGAAGCTGAACATTTGGGGAATTTCTGTATTCAAGGAATTCAAGGCCATTTTGCTCATAGCATATTTATTCCAGCTAAACAGTTAAGACAACTACATTTTTCTTATTACACATGGGTAACATAAAATAACTTCAGAATCTTCAGCTTTGACCAAGTTATAGTTAATTTTCACTTCTGCAGCCAGAAAAATTGCTATGTCTAGTACCTCCAGCAAGGATCATACTTTAAAGTCCACAAGAAAATAAGATTTTACCTCTATTTATGAATTGGCTTGGGTGCTTTGTAGACTGTTACTATCCTTCTGCATGCCTAGTATTTACACAGTATACAGGGATTATTAATTGCAAATAGAAGTACACATCACATATACACAATATCTATGCATGCATGTTATCTGCATGCCTGTAAAGTATTTAAAATGTTTTTGCTTTCTTATCAAATTTCTGAATTTAGCAAATTTTGATCTCAAACTACTATATATTGGGACAACTAGGTTAGTGGAATGGCACAAAACTAATATTCATGTACATAGCCTTACTCATGTGAAGCACCTTGTTCATGTTGTCAGATGAGTGGAAATCACTTCATTATTCAAGCATGTTTTGTTTTGAATGTCAAATCTCCAGAAAATTAATATTTCTTAAGAGATAAGAATAGTATCTTAAATACTCGTCCTCTGCATGTCACTGCCCCCACTCACAAAGATATACTTTTTAGTGTAACTTATACAGACACTGACTAGTCACTTTAAATCCTCAAAATATTAATATCCTGTTATTGTTTGGGCATGCTGTGTTTTACTCTTGGATATTGATAAACCTTTTTGCATTTTGTCCTGGTCAAGAATGGGTAACAGGACATTTCTATTCGATTAGGAGTCAGTTAGGCATGGTAACACCTGAATTCTAGCTGAATTCCTACAGTGGCTTGGACTTGGGAAAGAGGGGTTGGGATCCAACATGTTAGTTTTGTAATTTAAGCTTCTTACTCCTTTTGAAGATTGTTTAGACCTAAAGTGAAGTATACATGCTTTAGGCTTGCCTTTATGACCTCTATTCTTTCAGTAATAAAACAATCAGAATACCTCTCCTGTTAGAATTTAGTTGAAACCAAATACAACAAAACCAAACCAAAACAAACTAAACAAACACCCCCCCACCACCACCACCAAATTTTCTTTTTCAGTCTTATTTGGCTATTTGTAATATCTCAGGCCTTTTTTTCAGAGAGTGGAAGTGGCAGATTCTCTTACAAGTGCAGCAGTGGACATACTCATGGAACCTCGGGTCATGCTTGTTGTTCTACTAAAATCTGATATAAAGTACATTTTGCCCACAAAATGAAGTAATAAATGAAATTCTGTCTCTTGGCTTTTATTCCCTCCAACAAGTACATTATTTATTGACAGAAAGACTGAATTAAAAGCATTTTATCAGCAGAATTACAGATGGGCATTGTTAAATTGCAGGGTTTTTTGGCAAATTAAATTAAAGGACTTGCCGTAGTTTGTATCGATGCAATGTAATAAGAACTTTAATAAAACTGTGTTGTTAACAGACTGAAGTAAGAGATTTCCTGAAAAATGTGTTTTATTGACAAAAGAGAAATACGATCTTGGAGGAAAGTGCAGGTCAACAGAGTATTGCACAAACCTTGAAAATTCTTTATGGTGAAAAATTGCACCCTTAATTCTACGTCCACTTGTTAAAGTACTGTGCTAGATGTGATGATTTCATTTAACAAAAGGAGTGCCCTAGACTCAATTGACATTAATGGTTGTAGTTCCCTTGAAGCCAGTGGAGCCGAGCCAGCTTATAGTAGATAAAGATTTGCCTAATTGAGTTTACTAAGATCCAAAGTTTTGTATTCCTACAATAGCATATTCTTTTTTTGAAAGGTGAAGAGCAATTTAGCAGAGAGAGAAGAAAATACTATGCAATGTGCACATGCATGCCTCTGTGTGCTGTTAATATTTTGTTATGTAGCTTAGATTTATCAGCCTTTAATATTCTGAATTAGACTAGTCTAATTATAAGGACCTGAAAACTATTACGCTAAAAATAGGACACTAAAAATATATTGAATGACCATTTTCTCATATAATCCATTGTGGGGTTTAATATTGAATTCACATTTGCCCACTGTGTCTCAGCAAAGAGAGCACACTTCAGAATGGAATGAAAATTTCTAGCAGAAGTGGCTGTGCCACTATAACACATTTCTTCAAATACTCAGTGAGGAATATGTGTATCTAACATGTATGTTCTCACAATTATAAAAGGTGGCTACCCCAATGTGTTAGATAGTGATCCAATTCATGTATTAAAATAACAGGACTACTGTAGACTTGAACTTAGGTGGGTTGTTGTGGGACCCCCCCTCCCCCCACTCAATTACTTTTCTTAATCTTTACAGTGCAGATCTTCTCTTGCATCCTGTATGGCCCTTCAGGGACTTCATTGTTCTACTTTCAGAAACCAGAACAAATGTGTTGTAAGAGATCTTCAGCTAGAAATACTTCAACAGAAGCTGTTAACATAGTATGAAACTCTGCTGAAGGTAAGGTGATAACAGCCCTAATCTTACCTTCTATAGCTGTCCTGGTATTGAAGTTGTTACTGGTTGTGCAGAACATTTGATAGGCACAATGTATACTGAGTGTTCTGTAGGATGAACAACATATTTATTCCAACATTGAATATTTGCTAGCTGTTGGATGTAAGATTTCCAGAAATTACAACAAGCATGCCATAGGAAGACTATATATTTGGAGCATATAAACATCAGGTATTAAATCACCATATTTAGCTACTTATCCACAAATAATATTATTGAAAAGAGATAACACCCACATAGTATCAGGTTCATGACTACCTGAGGAACCTGGATGTACATAAGTCTATGGGACCTGATGAGATGCATCCCAGAGTCCTGAAGGAATTGGCTGATGTAGTTGCCAAGCCACTCTCCATGATATTTGAAAGGTCATGGCAGTCAGACGAAGTCCCTGGGGACTGGAAAAAAGGAAATGTAGTGCCCATCTTTAAAAAGGGTAAGAAGGAGGACCCTGGGAACTACCGACCTGTCAGCCTCACCTCTGTGCCTGGGAAGATCATGGAACAGATCCTCCTAGAAACGATGCTGAGGCACATGGATGACAGGGAGGTGATTGGAGACAGCCAGCACGGCTTCACCAAGGGCAAGTCCTGCCTGACCAACTTAGTGGCCTTCTACGATGGGGTGACTGCATCAGTGGACAAGGGCAAAGCCGATGTCATCTATCTGGACTTCTGTAAGGCCTTTGACACGATCCCCCACAACATCCTTCTCTCAAAACTGGAGAGATATGGATTTGATGGGTGGACTACTCGGTGGATGAGGAATTGGTTGAATGGTCGCATCCAGCGGGTAGTGGTCAATGGCTCAATGTCCAGATGGAGACCGGTGACAAGTGGTGTCCCTCAGGGTCTGTATTGGGACCGGTCCTTTTTAACATCTTCATCGATGACATAGACAGCAGGATCGAGTGCACCCTCAGCAAGTTCGCGGACGACACCAAGCTGAGTGGTGCAGTGGATACGCTTGAGGGTCGGGATGCCATCCAGAGGGACCTGGACAGGCTTGAGAGGTGGGCCCGGGCGAACCTTATGAGGTTCAACAAGGACAAATGCAGAGTCCTGCACCTGGGTTGGAGCAACCCCCGGTATCAGTACAGGCTGGGGGATGCAGGGATGGAGAGCAGTCCTGCCGAGAAGGACTTGGGGGTGCTGGTGGATGAAAGGCTGGACATGAGCCGACAATGTGCACTGGCAGCCCAGAAGGCCAACCGTATCCTGGGCTGCATCAAAAGAAGTGTGGCCAGCAGGTCGAGAGAGGTGATTCTGCCCCTCTACTCTGCCCTGGTGAGGCCCTACCTGGAGTACTGCGTCCAGCTCTGGGCCCCTCAACATAAGAAGGACGTGGACCTGCTGGAGCGGGTCCAGAGGAGGGCCACAAGGATGATCAAGGGAATGGAGCAGCTCTCCTACGAAGACAGGCTGAGGGAGTTGGGCCTGTTCAGCCTGGAGAAGAGAAGGCTCCGGGGAGACCTTATTGCAGCCTTTCAGTACCTGAAGGGGGCCTATAGGAAAGATGGGGAGAACCTTTTTAGCAGGGCCTGTTGTGACAGGACAAGGGGTGATGGTTTTAAACTAAAGGAGGGGAGATATAGGTTGGAAATCAGAAAGAAGTTTTTCACAATGCGGGTTGTGAAGCACTGGAACAGGTTGCCCAGAGAGGTAGTAGAAGCCCCATCCCTGGAAGCATTCAAGGTCAGGCTGGATGGGGCTCTGAGCAACCTGATCTAGTGAGGTTGTCCCTGCTCATGGCAGGGGGGTTGGACTAGATGGCCTTTAAAGGTCCCTTCCAACCCAAACTATTCTATGATTCTATCACGACTCCTAATATGGAAGTCAAGAGATAAAATTTTAAACATCCTTCTCAATTTCATCTAATTACTGATGCTTCCAGTTTTAAACAAAGAGATCTAGGGACTTCAGTGTCTTTGAGATCAGATCCTGCAATCCAACAAGTCCTTTTTTCAATAATATGGTAGCTTCTTTTATGGTAGGTGGAGGGTTCTGAGCAGTCTTGAAACTCTGGTTGAAGAGAAATACTTCTCTGTTACTGGCAGAATGTAAAATACGCTTAACATTCTCTTCTATCATTTATTTTTTGTTAAAAGACTTCTTGGAAACCTATAGTTAAGTGGATAAAAAGGTATTAACATCCCCAAAGTGGTTCTTATCTTTTGTAAATTAAGACCAGATTTGTTTAAGGTTCCAGTAGACTTTACAATAGATAGAATATAATGCTATGTAGATAAAATGGTCTAAATAATGCTGCTTTAGTATTGTACCTTCTATTAGCATCCATAGATACAACAGTTCTGTTGAGACCTACTTTAATAATATGAAAATTAAGTTTTTCATCTCTGCTCTTTTCTCCTTTTGTATTTGTGTAGCTTTAAACGGAAAAAAAAAATATTTTAAAGAAGCGTGACAAAGAATATAATTTAACTTCTCTGTTGTGGTGATGTGGGATCTGATTTTTGTAGCAGTTGTTACTGATAGTTACTACTTTGTGTGATATGGGGAAAAGTCTCAGAAAAGGGAGAGTGGGGAAAACAATTTTGCAGTTTGGTTGCCCTTTTTACTGAAGGATTCAAATAAAATAATAATTAACAAAAGTAAAATACATTTCTTCAAACAGCTGCATGGTAATACGCATCCTGTATCATTCTAGATATAGGTGGTCTGCTACCTAAAGGCTGAGTATGCAGTCTAATTGGCATATCTTCATCAGGGAAGGTTTTAAAAAAAACACCAACACACCTGCACACAAAAAACCCCTCAAACACTAAAAACCCCCCCTAATCATACAGTACCTTTTTCTTTCAGCTGTATTTACTAGAGATTTCCTGGAATTGAAGCAGTAACATGTAAACAATTATCTTTAAAATACGTGTGGTGCTATGATAATTTGTATTTGTGCATAAATCCCTATCTTTGAACTAGGTATTTGTATATAACTGGATGTTTATAATACTTAGAGGTAATCTGATTAACTAAATGCCAAACACGGAGAATTCATACTTTGTGAAAATTTAAAAAAGATTTTGTGTTCAAGAGGTAGAAATGTTATGTTAGTTACTTGATCTACACATGCTTTCCTCATATGATCAAGAGTGGTATCTTTGCATGTACTGTTGGGATTGAGCTCTCATGAACAAAATTTTTTTTTTTGCATTTATGTTTCTCATGAAGCTCAAATTTTCATTTTACAAGCTTCCATGAAACTATAGCAGTTAGGTTTGAAGCAGTAGAAGAATCATCGTTTTGGGGCACTGGTAGAAGCATGATACATCTTCCCAGAAACTCTGTAATCTAGTCTCACTTGGGCAACCGATTGGCTTGCTAAGCATTGTTTAGTAGCCCCCTCATGCTTTGGGAGAACAGAGGAGACTTCATGTGCAATGGAAGTTGTTGCAGGAAAAAGGTACTTAAGGGTATTATCTGTATTAATGCATGTGAGAATTTAAGACAATTAGATGACATTTATGTGTTTAAGGTCTATGGATCCACTACTGTCCTTGGACAGTCTTTCAGTCAGAAAGAAAACTTTTCTTTGTTTGTATGTGGCAAGAAGATTGCCTTCTTAACTTTCAGATACCCCTAAAGATTAGACTACTGCAGCATGTTCTGTACTACTAACATTTTTATAACACGTTTAAGACTTGTTGTAAGGAAATTAAATCTCAGGAATGTGGAAAAAACAAATGCAACAGAAAACTGGAGTCAGAATTAAAATTACATCAGAGATCTCCTAAGTCTATTGCATGCTGTGGCATGGTGAATGCCAACCACATCAGTAACCTTTTTGAATCTTAGCTTTGATATTGAGGTTGTAGTGTGTAGGAACGTTCCTAGAGAATTACAATTTTGTGTTTATTTTTCTCTCGTGAAGTACTAGAATACTGCAGAGTAAGCTATATCATTATTGTATTATATTGGTTTTGTGAAAAGATTTAATAAGACTGTAGAAACATGTCAGAGTTGCATTTGGACAACCATATTATGAGCCAATTAAATTGGGTGATTAGAAAGCTAGAATAAATTATTTTGTGAATGTATACCTGCTGAGAGAATACTTTGGCCATTGCATGTTGTAGTGGACATCCAAATAACTACTCAAAACCCACAAATTTTAATATATAACAGCTCTCCAAACTATTTGTGTAGTGCTATGTCAAGACTACAGTTTTAATGATGCCTCATGCTGCTACTAAGCAGTGGTTAAAACCAGTATTTAAATGAACGTATTAAGTGCTATTGAAAATCACCATCACATGAATACTAGTTCTAAAAGCTGTCAGTTCACTAAAGCTTTCAGCAGTGCTCACCCTCTGCAGGACCAGCTTTTACCTTTTGCTCAGAATGGTAAATTAGAATGATTATAAACCTTTAATCTTCTTTCATTACTAAGAAATAAAAATATTAAGCCAGAACAATTAAAAGTAAAAGTGGCTGAAAGCCATGATTATACAAATCCCATTATATATAATGTTAAAATGTACCTAAATACTGCTAGAGATAGGAAGAGAAAAGATTCTAGGAGGAACCCAGAAAGTATTTTCTTAGCCACTAGCAGATGGCAATGTTACTGGGTTGAGATAGGAACCTCAGGGGAGAGCAGCTGTGCTGCAGGGGCTGCAGCTGGAACGTGAAGGAGTGCAGAGGCCAAGGAAGAGGGGGTAGGTCTCAAGGGAGGATGTTGACCAAAGTTTTATAATAAGAAGGAACTCAACACTGTAAAGAGGGAGGCAAGACAGTATTTAGCCTTTTTAGCAGGGCCTGTTGTGATAGGACAAGGGGTAATGGTTTTAAACTAAAGGAGGGGAGATATAGGCTAGACATAAGGAAGAAGTTTTTCAGGATGAGGGTGGTGAAGCACTGGCACAGGTTTCCCAGAGAAGTGGTAGAAGCCCCATCCCTGGAAACGTTCAAGGTGAGGCTGGACGGGGCTCTGGGCGACCTGATCTGGTTGAGGATGTCCCTGCTCATTGCAGGGGGGTTGGACTAGATGACCTTTGAAGGTCCCTTCCAACCCAAACTATTCTATGATTCTATGATAAAGAGGAAACCATAAAAATAATAAATATTTAATTGGAATTAGTAGTGAATTGAGTTTAAAGTGATTAAAGTTAGGACTATAAATCACACTGAAGATGTATTTTTTTTTAATATGCTAAGGTGATCCAAAACTCAATTCTTACTCCATGGAGTACCATGTATTAATATTCCATTTATTATAAGTACAGTATCTATATCTCTTTATATAAACTTTTACAGTCTCTCCATTCATTGAATCATCTTCATCACTGAATATTTCTTCTGGAAGACAGATACTGAACTATGTAGGATAGAAACTAAAAATGCATTTCTCTTGCTGACTGTTTATGCTTTTTACCATTGCATCAGTGGTGTATATGGAGAAGAACAGGCACAATAATAACGTGGAAATCTGCATCTTGTACTCTAACATAATGAGGAACCTGAATTCTGAAATACATACTTTGAACCATAGTCCAAGAGCCTTCCGCAGGCAAGTAGTCAAATTATTGGAAGGAAAGATGTTCCTATCAAAGAATGAGTTCAGAAATGAGGAGCTAGTAAGAAGCAATTGAGACAATAGCAAAAATTTTAAAAATACTCTTTATTCATACTGTGAGACATGGTAGTGTTTCTAAAAACTAAAGTATGGGTGTGTTTTCTTTCTACACTGTGACTCCTTTAGAAGAAATCCTGAGTGCACAAACCAGAAGAAAGCCACCAAGCTCCTGACCTGCTAAGTAAGATGGCAGTTTAGACAGGCCTATTTTGCTAGAGGAGGAGTTACTGGAGGCCACAATTGTGCAGGATAAATTTGTTGATATGACAACTTATGTTGCTTGTCCTTTCATTTCTTATGAAAAATAATCCTTCTGTATCTGCCTCACTCATAGTACCAGCATTTCAAATTACACTCTTTTTGAATCTGGATAGTAGGTCCAGCATGCCACAGTAGTTTATGCTAGTCTGTCGCTTCCTCAGGTGTAGGTATCACTTTGTCATATTTTTAGATACTGTGTAAGATTAGCTTTCACAACTGTTCTCTAAATCTTCTGATATTGGTAGGAATGCTATCAGAATGACTGCTTGAATATTCTTGTATCAGAGTTAATAGTTAGATATTCTTGTATAAATCTCTCTTCCATGGTGATAAAAAGAATGTATTTTGAAGCACATTAAATCTGCAAATTTGAGTACTTTGATGCCAGTGTTCCTTTTATTGCAAGGTATCCCATTTTCATCTTCATAAAATTAAATGCTTGCATGTACCATATAATTAAATTTAGGCACAGCAGAGAATTTGATCTGTGCATTTATTAACTTTTGACTGCATCTCTGTTTAATTGCTTTGGAAGTTTTATCAGACTAAAATGTGTCCAGGACGCATTTACCAATGAAAGAAATGTGAAAATGTTGACACGTAGAAAATCATAAAATTTAAAAACCAGACAATCTATATGCATCACAGTAACCTACATACTGGGTGGGAGTGGGAACCCAACCCTGACTCCTTCTCTAATGCTGTTCATACACTATTTTTCATTATGTTTGAATGGAGAGATATGAACTTTGTGTGTGCAGTTGCGCATATTGGGAGTGAAAAATACAATGTATTGTACACACACATGGTTGAACTGAAGTGCTTCTGGATTTTTTTAATATAAAATCTTTAGATCACAGTGTGACTTCAGAAATGTTTGTACATAATGGACATGTAGAGGTAGCTTTGTCAAACACATTTCCTAAGCACACAGAGCTTTCCTGATACTTGCTGATTAAGTTTTGAGAGAGTAAAATTTATTCAAAATGTGTCCTCCTAAATGTTTAATGAAGATCAAGTTGGGAAAACCTTGTAAACTGGTATACTTTCAATATTCTTGGTTTAGAATCAAAAGTCATAGAATGGTTTGAGTTGAAAAAGACCTTAAAGATCATCTAGTTCTAAACCCTCTGCCATGGGCAGGGACACCTTCCACTAGACCAGGTTGCTCAAAGGCCCAGCCAACTTGGCCTTGAACACTTCCAATGATGGGACATCCACAACTTCTCTGGGCAACCTGTGCCAGTGCCTCACCACCCTCAGAGTGAAGAATTTCCTCCTTACAGCTAATCTAAATCTGCCCTCTTTCAGTTTAAAGCCATTGCCCCTTGTCCTATCACTACACGCCCTTGTCAGAAGTCCCTCTCCAGCTTTCTTGTAGGCCCCCTTTAGGTACTGGAAGGCTGCTAGAAGGTCTCCCCGGAGCCTTCTCTTCTCCAGGCTGAGCAAGCCCACCTCTTCCAGCCTGTCTTCATAGGAGAGGTGCTCCAGCCCTCTGATCATCTTCGTGGCCCTCCTCTGGACCTGCTTCAGCAGGTCCATG
The DNA here is from genome assembly GCA_009819775.1 of Phoenicopterus ruber ruber. Classification (NCBI taxonomy): domain Eukaryota; kingdom Metazoa; phylum Chordata; class Aves; order Phoenicopteriformes; family Phoenicopteridae; genus Phoenicopterus; species Phoenicopterus ruber. The sequence goes on from CM020227.1 coordinate 15,197,943, forward strand.
TCCTTGTGCTGAGGGCTCCAGAGCTGGATGCAGTACTCCAGGTGGGGTCTCATGGGAGCAGAGTAGAGGGGCAGAATCACCTCCCTCGACCTGCTGGCCATGCTTCTTTTGACACAGCCCAGGGCTTTCTGGGCTGCAAGTGCACATTGCTGGGTCATGTTGAGCTTCTCATCAACCAACACCCCCAAGTCCTTCTCTGCAGGGCTGCTCTCAATCCATTCTGTGCCCAGCCTGTATTTGTCCTTGGGATTGCCCCGACCCGTGTGCAGGACCTTGCACTTGGCCTCGTTGAACCCCATGAGGTTCTCACGGGCCCACCTCGCAAGCCTGTCAAGGTCCTTCTGGATGGCCTCCCTTCCCTCCAGTGTGTTGACCGCACCACACAGCTTGGTGTTGTCAGCAAACTTGCTGAGGGTGCACTCCATCCTGCTGTCCATGTCACCAACAAAGATATTAACAGCAACAGTCCCAATACTGATCTCTGAGAAACGCTACTCATCACTGTTCTCCACTTGGACATTAAGCCGTTGACTGCAACTGTTTGAGTGCGACCGTCCAGCCAATTCCTTATCCACCGAGTGGTCCATTGGTCAAATCCATGTCTCTCCAATTTGGAGACAAGGATGTTGTGCAGGACAGTGTCAAATGCTTTGCACAAGTCCAGGTAGATGACGTCAGTTGCTCTTCCTTTATCCACCAATACTGTAACCCCGTCGTAGAAGGCCACCGCGTTTGTCAGGCATGATTTGCCCTTCATGAAGCCCTGTTGGCTGTCACCAATCACTTCCTTATTTCCATGTGCCTTAGCATAGTTTCCAGGAGGATCTGCTCCATGATCTTGCTGGGCGCAGAGTTGAGTCTGACTGGCCTGTAGTTCCTTGGGTCTGTCTTTGTCGCCTTTTAAAAATGGGGGTTATATTTCCCCTTGTCCAGTCAGTGGGAATTTCACTGGACTACCACAACTTCTCAAATATGATGGATAGTGCCTTAGCAACTTCATCCGCCAGTTCCCTCAGGACCTGTGGATGCATCTCATCAGGTCCCTTGGACTTTTGCACCTTCAGGTTCCTTAGATGGTCTCGAACCTGATCTTCTCCTACAGTGGGCAGTTCTTCATTCTCCCAGTCCCTACCCTGGCCTTCTGTGAGTTGGGCGGTGTGGCTAGAGCACTTGCTGGTGAAGGCTGAGGCAAAAAAGTTGTTGAGTACCTCAGCCGTCTCCATATCACAGGTAGCCAGGTCTCCTGTTTCCTTCCAGACAGGGCCCACATTTTCCCTAGTCTTCCTTTTATCACTGACATACCTATAGAAGCTTTTCTTGTTGCCCTTGATGTCCCTGGCCAGATGTAATTCTACGAGGGCTTTCGCTTTCCTAACCTGTTCCCTGGCTGCTCGGACAATTTTTTCTGTATTCCTCCCAGGCTACTTGTCCTTGCTTCCACCCTCTGTAGGCTTCCTTTTTGTGTTGGAGTTTGTCCGGGAGCTCCTTGTTCATCCCTGCAGGCCTCCTGGCTTTTTTGCCTGACTTCCTCTTTGTTGGGATGCATCACTCCTGAGCTTGGAGGAGGTGATCCTTGAATATTAACCGGCTTTCTTGGGCCCCTCTTCCCTGCAGGGCTTTATCCCATGGTACTCTCCCAAGCAGATCCCTGAAGAGGCCCAAGTCTGCTCTCCTGGAGTCCAGGGTAGTGAGCTTGCTGTGCGCCCTCCTCGCTGCCCTAAGGATCGTGAATGCCACCATTTCGTGGTCACTGCAGCCAAGGCTGCCCTGGCACTTCACATTCCCCACCAGCCCCTCCTTGTTGGTGAGAACAAGGTCCAGCATAGCACCTCTCCTCGTTGGCTCCTCTCTCACCTGGAGAAGGAAGTTGTCATCAATGTATTCCAGGAACCTCCTGGGTTGCTTATGGCCTGCTGTGTTGTGCCTCCAACAGATATCGGGGTGGCTGAAGTCCCCCATGAGGACCGGGGCTTGTGAACGTGAGGCTGCTCCTATCTGTCTATAGAGGGCCTCATCTGCTCAGTCTTCCTGGTTGGGTGGCCTGTAGCAGACCCCCACTATAATGTCACCTGTCCCTGCCCTCTCTTTATTCCTGACCCATAAGCTCTCGGTCAGCTCCTCATCCATCCCCAGGCAGAGCTCCATGCACTGCTCCATTGAGGTAGAGGGCGACACCTCTGCCTGTCCTTCCTAAAGAGCCTGTATCCTTCCACTCCAACGCTCCAGTCATAGGAGCCACCCCACTACATCTCCGTGATGCCAGTAAGATCATAGCCCTGCAGGTGTGCGCACGTCTCTAACTCTTGTTTATTCCCATGGTAGCAGCTAACTCATAAACTTGGTGTGAATATTAAACTGAACAGGCTTATGTTAATGTTTGGTAAACAGAGTAGGAGGAAGGAGAAAGAATGAAAAAAGCATATAGCAGCAACAAATAACTCCTAAGTGATTTTTTTATTTCAAACTCGGGGCCAGAATTTCCAGGGAAGTAGAACCACAAATGAGGCTGAAGTCAGACATGTGTTCAGTAGTTTGAATATCAGTAATTTGATGACCACTGTGTGCCTCATCACTGCCCTTGAGCATATTTTCAAGTCCATGCAGAACACATGACTGTCACCATCTGGACTTTGACCAGCTGTGGTTCACACATACCCCCTTTTTCAAACTGTTTGTGTCCTCCTGTGACTGTTTAAAGTCTGAAATTGTATGAATACACAGATTCACGCGGGTCAGTATTATGATATATACTGGCTGTTGGACAACCCAAGTGTAGGACAAATTGAACATGGATTTTTTTTTAATCATGTAGGTCTTAATATTGTTATATGCATGCCATATGCAATTATGGTATAATTCAAACACCAAATCCTCTGTTTGCAAACACCAATTCCTCTGTGCACAGTATATCCTTAAGGGATAGATAAATTACAGTGAGGTAATACTTCTGACTACAAGGAAGACTAGAGTGTATGTTTCTTTCAGAGTTAAGTGTAATAGACAGTAGTATATCAAAAGATTAGGTAGCCATGGTTTCACAGATCTTTTTCTGATTTAAGTAAATAGAAGAGAGTTATAGCCCAGTAGTAAGTTCTAATTCTTTCTCCTTCTGTTCATGTGTTTGTATACATGTGCGCACACACACAGTATAGTAAAGAATATCTGTAAATATCAGACAACTAGAGCTCATGTGGGAAGTATTTGAGGAGCTGGCAGATCCGAAGTACTCTTCTCTTTCAAAACTGTCTATTCCATACTTGGATATAAATGGTGAAGCTTTGTAATCATGCTGGTTCTGATATACAGAGCAGTGAAACTTTAGATCTTAAACTATGCTAAGTTTCAACAAACGCTCAACAAACACTCTTATTTCATCTTCTCTTAATGATGTCTGTTGACAGTATGTGTGGCTGTGGTTGCAACAGTACATGCTTTCATACCTTCAGGTAATACAATGTGAAACACTTAGGGTTAGATATAGAGGATGTCAGTGTTTATGGATGTGGAAATAAGTAGAGTAGAAATGTTAAAAAGGAAAAGATAGTTTAACTATCAGATAATGAGAAAGCATTCTTGATGCTGTGACATGCTGGAGAGGGTCCAGCGGAGGGCCACAAAGATGATGAAGGCACTGGAGCATCTCTCCTATGGGGAAAGGCTGAGGGAGCTGGAGCTGTTCAGCCTGAGGAAGAGAAGACTGAGAGGGGACCTCATCAACGCTTATCAATATCTCAAGGGTGGGTGTCAAGAGGATGTGGCCAGACTCTTCTCAGTGGTGCCCAGCAACAGGACAAGGGGCAACGGGCACAAACTGGAACACGGGAAGTTCTGCCTGAACATGCGGAAAAACTTCTTCACAGTGAGGGTGACAGAGCCCTGGCACAGGCTGCCCAGGGAGGGTGTGGAGTCTCCTTCTCTGGAGAGATTCAAAACCTGCCTGGATGCAGTCCTGTGCAGCCTGCGCTGGGTGACCCTGCTCTGGCAGGGGGGTTGGACTAGATGATCTCCAGAGGTCCCTTCCAACCCCTGCTATTCTGTGATTCTGTGACATCAGATGAGAGGTATTACCTGTTTCCTAAAGATATTATTCAGAAGATAAAGGTCTGCCTGGTAATCAACTTCATAATCAATTTTGCTTGTAAGTTTCTGTTTACCTCAATTTATGCTGAGGAAGCATTCTAATGGATTAAAAAAATGATTCAAAAATAAAAGTTTAGCATTTTTCCTTATTTTATAGTAGTAGGAACCTGGTAAATGCAGCAAATTAATGTATATATGTTCCAAGCTCCAGATAGGCAGAACCCTCTTTTTTTAGGTTCTGAAGTATCTGAAAATGTAGCCACTGGGGTTTGTTTGTTTTCTTTTTTTATATGCCAGTCATTGATTATTGATTCAAGACATATTTGGAAAAATCATAGTTCTAGCTTTTAGTTTTCTTCTTTTGATCTTCCCTTAAACATCACCATCATTACTTGGAGGAGGAAGCATTCTTTTTATTAAAACTTTTACTTTCAGTTGTTCATAGTGCTAAGCATTGCTTTTAATCTTCTATTGAATGTTAGAGATGGGTTCCTGTACACTATTCAGTTGCATCTGTGACATAGCTGCCATCAAATCTTAGTCAATATTTCCTGAAGTGTTGGAAGTAGAACCACCATCATTTTATTTTGCTGCCTAAGATTTTGACAAGTTAATGCTGAGGGAAGTCTGATACAAAATTTTTATATAAAACTGGAAACATGATAATGATATTGTTGACAAGAATAAATTTAATTCAGTGTAAATATTAAGAAACAAAAGCCTAAAATTATGCAATATTATTAAACAAGTTTTGTAAATTTGTTACATTCTGTGTATCACACAGTGCCCTGGAAGTCTGTCTTCATCTTCCTTTTACTTTCTTTGATGGTGTTTTCTGAACTGGTATGAATAAACTTGTACTTCTTTTTGAAGTTGTTCTTTCACTGTTTTATTTTGCTTTCAGTGAAGTCTGTCATACTCTGCTTAGCATTTTCCTACACAGTTCTAGAATTAGTTTTCAAATATACAGTCAGGATGGCTTTCACCTTGACAATAGTGGTTTTTTCCGATCAAAATTTTAAAAGCTTCACTATAGTCTTATATCATTCTGTTCTAATAATAGTGTCTCCAAGGATGGCAGCTTTGCAACCATTCTGAGTATGCAGTGGAGCAAAAATCAGTAAAGATAACCACATGTAACAAGTTTTCATAGGTAAATAAATAAATATATTTTTGCTAATGCTCAAACACATTTCAGAGTGTGTACACATTTGTGCACATGCTCAGTAGCCTTCACAAGGGATTTTGCTGGCTGTCCCCAAGCTTACAGAGGTAGGCATGAGTCAAGTGAGGCTTAGTGCAAAAGGGATGCGTAGGAGAAAATTACAAAGTCCTTTGCAAGTTAATGGTCATTCTTCCTGTCTTCCAACATAGAAACAATCGTATATTCTCATTCTGTAGTGTTACCTTGATTGTGAACGCCCTGTATTATCATTGTTTTTACGATATTGTTCCCTTTGTGTTATAAGTCCGTGTGTGTGCACACACATGGATGCAGACATACACGTGACTACTACAAATTTTCTGTTGAGACTGCCACTGCTAAAAAGTGTTTGAGGCACCACTACATATGATACAGTATAATACAATGTTTTCCATATAAAAATATTTTGTTCTCATAAGAACAGTAAGATTGACTACTTAATACATTTATATCTTTGTTTCTTGCTGTTCTTTTTCAATTTAAGTGCATTTTCATACTTTTTTTTTTAATCCTTCTAATGTTGTAACACTTTTAGCTCTTTGTGATCCTGAGAGTAATACTTGCTAAGTGCTTTGGGATGCCTTAGTAGATGCAAAGTCTTTAGAATAAATGAAAGTTGTTATTATTGTTGTCATGTTACTGATGTACTGCTTATTTGCCCCCATTATAATGCCCTACACACAACTCTAGTGTTAAGATTATGTCAGACTTTCTATTGTAAACCCTATTTTTAGACTTAAAGCTTGCCTATGAATGTATCTTTGAGTGCTAAAACACATCATATCTCACCTTGAGAACAGACTATAGAAACTGGAAGAAAAAAAACAGTTGTTGAGAGACAGAAGCTTAATTGGGGAAAAATATATCTGTAATTGTAACAACTGTCTATTGTATGATATAAACAATACATAATCATGATAAGTATTCACACCTGCTAATAAAACATTTATTCTACTCTTTCATATTCTGCATATACTACAAGCAATAGAGTAGAAAATAACTATTTGATTTTGTCCTACAGCAAGACGTTACCTACAATATTTTAGAATTCAATGTATGTATTTGTATAACTCTTAAGTAGTTATCTCTTGGATTTCTACTGAAGAGTTACAAGGATAGGAAGGGGCTGTATGTATTACTATAAACTTAGACCATAGGTAATTTTTTTTTTGTAAGACCATAAACAGAAAGTTTTAGAATATAATTCACTTCTAACATAATTCAAAATAGTGGCATTTTGGAATACAGTTAGAATTTTTTCACGGACCACCTTTTTTGAAAGCAGTTGTTTTTCGTGTATCACCTCCACCAATTTGAAAATATGTATGTATTGTTATTTCACAGAGCCATCTTAGCTAATCTCAATATAGAACAATTTATGTATGGTCTGGGAAAGCTGTCTTAGAAAATACATATGACTTAATTTGCAAGGTAATTTTATTTTAATTAATAAATTAAATTGATACAGTTCAAGTCTGAAAACATTTCAAAACCATAACTAGCATATACTCCCCTACCTTTCAGGTTCCTGAATTTGAAATTTAGGCAATAAAAATATTCTACATTTGAGGTGATTCTGAGCTTAAAATTATTCAATTTATGTGGTATAACTTCTGAATGACATAATTTTAAAGCAGTGCACATAAGCTCAGAAGGAAAAGGTCAGCTTATTCAGTATCTGTAGCTTTAAATCTCCTGAAGTATTTTTTTCAAACTTCATCTCTCTTGAAAGTATCAGTAAGATCATATCCTAAACCAGCATGCAGTGTTCTGTATATTACTGCAGAGTGGTTAAGAAATGCCATTTTGTGTTAAGGTGTACCTAGCTGGTATATTCAAAACCCTGTACTACTTGGCTTGTGAATACCTATTTATTTGGCAGTTTATGATGATTGTAATGTCACTTTTTAATTCTAATAATATGATGATAATACAAATATGCGTATGAAGGACAGGTAAGATAATAAGCACTTGCCTAAGTGAGCTAAGGTTAACTTTACACGCTTTTCACATCACATCTCTTTAGAAGTCTGAGGCTGTAATATTTTTAGTTCAGAATTAAATGTGGTGCCATTGCCTTATGTATGATGTATTTCAGATCATGAAACTGTTGAATTTTAAATAACTTATGTCAATAAATATTAATCTTTTTATTAAATACATTTTTACTTTATATTTCACTACAAACTCCACTTGTAAAAAGACTATACTATAGCACTGTGAAAGAGAGGCATATTAGGATATTTCATTCCTTGGAGAAATAGATTTATGTTCTATTATAAGGTTATCTGATTTTGACTGTATAATAGTTCTGTCTTTATAGCATTGCATTTTAGCCAATACACTGTGAAATATTTTGTACTTGTTCTTCGCTCTTAACAGCCACACAGCTGATAAAAACCTTAAAAGTTTCTTTGGTATATCTTTTGCCCAATGGCAAGCTCAGCTGTACTTGCTGTCATACCTGAACAGATGTTTGAACTTCACTCCATTAAAAGATCTCTCTTTATAGGGACTAGAAAACCTCCCAAGGACTGTATACCATCAATTCCAGTGTTTCCTATCTTGATAGTTTAAAAAAACCCAGTAAGTTTTCTTAAGTAAAATCTCTCATTTCAATTTTCTTTCTCCTTGCAGGAATCTTTTTTGTGTTTAAAGATTAGTAATGCTTTTGCTTAGAATAAACCCCACTTGTTCAAGCTATCCTTTCCATTCTACATCTATAAACATTCTTGTTGTTTGTAGTCTTTCCAGCTTGTCCACAGCTTAAAATACACAGATCTAAGAAAAATGAGGTGGGAAACAACCCAAGAAGTCATAGAATCCTCCAATAAGAGGGAATGATTTTCAGTCTGAGCAGTTTGTTTGCTATACTTTTGGTGCGGCACATGCTTTACATCTCAAGCAGAGAACATGGGCGTGTCAAACTGATAATAATTTGAGAATTAAGTGTTCTGTGGTTGCCTACCTCCCAATCTCATGTAACAACGTTAGTGACAGAGAAGTGGAGGAGGAAGAAAAATACTGTCAAAGGATGCTATTAATGATCTAGAACATCTTCTGTATTGAAGGCTCTTGCAGCTGAGAAGGAAGGGCATGCAGATATTTGGAAAAGAGAAAGTTTGAGGGCACTCAATGCCCTATGCAACCTATGCCCCGAATCTTTTCCTAAATCAGGATCTAATTTATAAACTGCCTTCCTGGCATGTTTTTGTTTTGGGTAATACAGATCAACTCAGTTTATACGTAATTCCGGGGTCAGGTTTTTTCTGTGTGTGAAGTAATCTAATTGGCCTGTCCCAGAAGAATACTTACAGACTTGACATTAAGCAAACAAGTAAACTCAGTGGTCTTAAATAATTACGAAAATTGTAATGTTACTTAATTTTCAAAGTTTCTGTGAAGCTTTGGTTTAATTCTTACAGCATGTTTCACAGTTATCATATGAAAAGTATGATTGCATAATTAAGTGTGGGTATTTTAATACAGTTCTGTTATGCTGTAGGATACAGGCTGCCCCTTTGCTTAGGTTCTGGTGATTCTTTTTCCAGATGAATCATAGATAATTTTATCCAATAGGTGAATAAATTATTATATCTTATAAGTATTGGCTAATGACACTCTCAGTCCCTGCACTAGCATAATATATTAAAGGATATATAAATATATAACCATTAAATAAGTATTCAGACTATTTTTTTACTTGAAGTAATGAGTTGTAGATTGCATTATATACTCAGATCTGTTTGGCATTTTCTCTGGAGCTGTACATTTATACGGTAGAGATCTTCAGCATCTATTATTGCAATATTGCTGTTACGTTAATTTGTGGCTTGGGTAATTTACAGAAATATTTGTAATTTCCTCATGTAAAAAGTAGGAAAAAATTTCAAGTGGTTATATTCCTTAATAGTACACTTACATAGCTCATGGTTTCATTAGATAGATGGTATGGAGACAGAATGTACTTTTATATAACAATTGCCAAGGTTTACCATGGAGAGTTTTGCAGTATAGAACAGCAGCGTATCTATAATACTTCAGTCCCCTTTTCTAGACATCACAAAGTTCTGTGTTTTCAAAATAGGCTGACAACATTTTCCTCACGTTTTGAATTTTTGAATGCTTTCAGTTCCATTCTGTGATTATTTGTGGGGAAAGGAAGTTGTGTATTTTCCAAAAACAGTTTTAGATTAAAAACTGAGAGATTCTAACGGTTCAGGTGTGACCGGTTTGACCAGTTTGGACAAAAACCTGTCCAGTCAACTAATCAATTCCTATTTTTCTGTGTAGTCAAACCAGGCTTTTGGTTATATGAGGTGATGGGTATAAGGAAAGAATTGCTGACCATATTGCCAGTACTGATTTTAATTAGTCTGGAATTATTTAAACTGTTTCAAGTCTTGTTGCAATACTTTTTGATTTGAGATGTATGATATTTAAAGTGTGCTAGCACAGCAAGCTATTAAATCAATAGGTATATAAATGTTGAATACCATTGTCACTTCACAATGAGCAATGTCACAAACTTCATCAGATCAAACCCCTGTAGACAGTGGTCCGTATTGTCAGATCAGTGAAGTTGACTCCTCAGTTCTGCTAGTAAGTCTTCATTTTGGATTTCACCCAGTGATGATAGTTCAATGGATTACTCTGGTAACATGCAGTATTGGTTTCTATTGATAGTAGTATAACTAATCTGTTTAGGTGAAAGAGAGAATACTCAAGGATTTTAGCAAATAAGAGCAGTTAATTTGTAAAGAAAGTGATAAACCTACTTAGAGAAAAGTGAATATGATGGTTCTTTGAAAGGTGCAGAATCCTCACCTTCTGATGAGTAATTGGAACAGAGTAGGGTTGAGGTTTAGGGTAATGAAAAGGAAAAGTAGAACAACCCAATAATGGTGGCGATTTGTTGTCTGGAAAGGGAGTGATGTAGAATATGCTGCATTGTTGGGTTTAGGTTGTAATTCATATTGGTTGATTCCTCATCACTCCTTACTCCAGGGTTTATAAGAAACTTTACAGGTAGACCTAGAAAAAGGAAGTACCAAAGTTGGGGAGTACCAAATTGATGCATGTACCATGAGAGACCAAGGATGAGGGCTGTGTTCCTTTCTGGAGAAGCAGTAGCTCTTCATAGACACTAAATGTAGGTTGGCCACCCTTAGTCATTACAGGAGTTAAAATAATGGGGGGTAGGAGGGCAAGAGTTCTTATTGTTCATGGTTATTTACTGCCTGAGACAAAAAAGAGATGTAAGCTGGGTTCATGTGATGCTTAGATGTAGTTGTCCAGAGTAGCTCCAGATTTCCAGTCAACAGAGAAGTAAGAGAAGTTTTAAACACGAGAGGATGGGGAATGGAACAAGGTCTTCTGTTTCAATTTATTCTTGGAATGCAATGCCATTCAAGCACTTACCATGAAACTTTTTTTATGACTTGTGATTTTTGAAAATGTCTTAAATATAGGACTTAATTTTTTGTGTTAGCTGCAAAAAATCGGCCATTTTAAGATGTCCAGAGGTGAACAACCCCACCACTCCGCAAGTTATGTGTAGTCCGAAAGACGCTGTTTTAGTTGAATATAGTATGTTCAGTTCTAGCTGTGCGATATCTCATTTCAAATTATTTGTTTTAGTACCATTTAGGTCTTCACATTTTCAAAGCTAGTTATATAGCAACAGTGTATTAGCCATGCAATTTATCAATATTTATTCATTATCCAAATGGCAGACTACTTGTCATAATTAATTATTGAAGTAATAAATAGTCTTATTAATAAAAACTAATGACAAGAGCAGAATGATTTCCTTGATAAAGACTGATGACAGATTTTAGTATCTGACACGACACTCAGAACAGTGTGCAGATTGAATCTAAGGCCTCCTGCATGGATAATAAATTGTTATTTCAGAGAATAAAATGATTGATACATTTGCTTTGTGTGGAAAAAGCACCTGGGAAAAGATTCTACTCCCTAAGTTATTTAAACAGACTATGGTGAAATTTTCTTTCCTTGTGACAAATTTAACTTTCCAAGGAAGTGACAGCTCTTTGGCAGAGAGAGAGGAATTGATGCCTACTTGGGGTCCTTGACTTACAGATTCTCCTAAAAGTCATATTCATTTGAAAATCTCTTGGCATTCTCACTCACTTTGCATACTTCTTTGGCAGCACACAAAGGAGTGGCTGCAACACAGCAAAAGGATGATGGGAAAGCATGACCATGCGACGTGGCAGAGTCTATTCTGAGACAAATGAAGCCTGTCAGATACTTTGGAAAGACTGCTGCTGTTTTTATTGCTACGTGGCTGAGTTGGCCTCTGGTTCAAACTCATTGTATTTTTTTTCATTGGTTTGATCTTACCTTCTGTGACAAAGCAACCCCAGAGACTAAGCATGTTTTGACAACTTGGAAATGGCTGGGTTGGAAAAAAAAAAAAGAGGCTTTCACACGGAATAATGATTATTCCCTGCCCCCCCTCCCCCCAACTATTGTATATTTCAGGAAATGTTTTATTCATAACCAGTATTATTGCAAATAAAAATCTAAATATTCTATTTGAAAAGTCATCTGAAGGATGTTGGGTCCATAAGATGTCTGGCATTCAGTTTCCTTAGCACAGGGAAAATAGTACATTTTGTTTCCTTTGGTGCATCTTTTTCCCCATTTTTCCATATTTTAATTGAACTTAAAGGAGTTTCATACATGTAAAATAGTTCTGACATTTGCAACAACCTTAAACATTGAATTCCTGTATAATTTTCTGTTAATTACTTAATAGCTTTAAATATAAATAGCTTTAAAGTGGTCTATAAAATCACTCTTCGCACAAACAAAGTTGTGATATGGAGATTTATAATAGTTCTTACAAATTCTTGTCTTTCAGTTACCAAGCTCTATGTCAACAATATTATAAAGTAAGAAACAGCAACAGAATATACTATTCTACTGAATGTCCATCTAATTTATTTAGAATTTTTTGTGCTATACTCTGTACTTTGCACTATTCCTGAATCATACTTCTATAATAGTACATAAAATATTGTTGTACTTTTATTGAAATTTTGGGTTTAGGCCAAACAGGTGAGTAAAAGACCAAGAAAAGACTCTGTGTACTAAGACATAAAAAAGATATGATTATTGTCAGGTTTGACACACTCCTTTATGGAACAAATTTTGCATCTGACCCATTGATTTACCGGATACTTGCATATAATTATTCTGATAATGGCAGTATTTTTCTTCTGACTTATTAATGAGTAGTCATACCTTGAGCCAAATCCTATCACAATAAAATGCAGCCAGTCTTAAGTTACAAGTCATCTTTCTGAAAGATGTTAGATGATGGTAGGATATGATACAAGAATAAACATGGTAAAACTTTGCTTCTGTTTCATATTTGCTTAATTTTTAGTAACAAGTAGAAGGGAGTTGTGGATGACTGACTACCTTTAAAACTGCTTACAAATGTGGATTTTCAATACTCTAATTACATGGCAAATTCTAATAATAGGTAATTCTGATATTTGCAATTTGCAATTGGATGCTACTTGCATCATGACAACAGTTCTGTAGGAACGTGATAACCTTCAAAGTGATCAAAGTTCAAACTCAAATTCAAGTGATCAAATTCAAAGGAATTCTGTAAAAATTGCCTGGTTTTGCGGAGCTGTAAGATAAAAGGCAGCTTAAGAAAAAAAGAATATTTTGTTATATATATAATTGGGAGTGGGAAGATGTAGTATTGTTTAATTTTGAACTACACACCTGTAACCACGGAGTTCAGAGTTGGGCACTGTTTCGTTTGATTGGTATTAGAACGAAAGATCTTCGGGAACGGTTAACCTCTTCCTTACTTGTGCTATGTATCTCTGCTTACCATGTAGCTATATGCCTTCGTAATATTCCTGAAGCACTATCATCTGACTGTGCCGAGTAGATTCAATTTTTTAATAGATTTGTTGACTGGTTGTAGATTGAATTATTATACTTCTATAAGAAAGTGAGATGAAAGAGATATCTATCAAATATTAATACTTCTTTGAAGATTAAACATTTCAAAAAAGAGAAAGATTAACAATTAAAAATGGAGTTTATATAATTAAGCTTTCATTGTTTGAATGCTGACATTCCATAATGTTGAGAGTACAGTTGCCTCTTCCACCACAAGTTTTTAACAGAAAGTGAATTGCCGTATAGTACTTCCATTGTTCTTGCAATATTAACATTAGCAAGCTAGTTGTATTGATCATAGATATATGCGCTCTTTAGAGCAATGTTGAAAACAAAGTGTGTATTACTTATACTAGGAATATATTCTGTTTCTTTTCTGAATGTAAGTGAATGCATCTGTAATGTCAGTATTCTCCTTTCAGGGTCCTCCTCCTTAGCTGTTTGCACAGTGTGCATGCTATCTCATTCAGTCTCCAATCTGCAGTCAGTCATGCAGTTCCCTCGTAAATGGGATGTGCAAAATTCAGAATAGTTTACTCCGGTTTTCAAATCTTACAGGGAGTGTGGATAAAACCTAGTTCCTGGGACATGGCCCAGGATTAAAGATAGTATAGGCATAGCAGTGGGTGGGTCTAGTTTGTACAGAGATTTACTGAACAGGATGAAGAATGTCCTCGCATATTCATCTGAGATGGATCTCTACTTCTACTCTACAGAGCTCACAGATATGTGTAAATGTTTTGGTAGAGTTATTCCAATTTCTTGTACAATATTTACATAGCTTATATAAATCTTGGCAATTTCAGTGGGTTTAGTGTACTTCGGATTGAAATGTATGCCTCCTGTTAACACTCAGTGAGATTCCAGCTTCTAAAAGCTAAATTGATAAATGCTTTTAGGCATGGAACATTTGAGACTTCTGGACAAATATTAGACCTTCTATTATATCCTTTTTATTTATGGGAGCCATTCACATTCTTTAGACATATTGTTACCAGTGGTAAAATCCTTTATGTCCTTAATTTTTTGCTCCTGTTCATTGTACAGCCATCCTGGTCTCTATGTTACTAACCAACTCCACACATAGTGGCAAATAGGATTCTCAAACTAGTGCCTTTCTATCTTGCCAACTGGACAGATCTGATAGTTACTCAGATTCAACCTACTGGACTGGACTTTGCAAACACAAGTGGAGATGATTAAAGCAGAGCCCTTCAAGTGCACAGTTCCCTTGCACACCCTCTTCCATCACCTAGTTTTGGGGCAGGGATTCATACTAGATTTACTATCAATGTTTCTTTTAAAAGTGAAGTTACAAGTGCAGTATTCATTTCATAAGACATATCTAGTGAGCCACATTGCAAGAAAACAGGGAAGTCTGTTATACTAGGTCTGGCTGAGATGGAGTTAACTTTCTTCGTAGCAGCCTTTGTGGTGATGTGTGTTGGATTTGTGGCTAAAACCAGCATTGGTAACAAACTAACGTTATTGCTGTTGCTGAACAGTGCTTGCACAGTATCAAGGCTTTCCCTTTTTCCCCCTCTGGTTTCTCACAGTGAGAAGGCTGGGGATAGGCAAGAAGTTGGGAGGCGACACAGGACAGCTGACCCAAACTGGCCAAAGGGATATTCCATAACACCTAACATCATGCTCAGCAATAAAACTGGGGTAGAGGAAAAGGTAGGTGGAGTTTTTTGGCTTCCAAGGTAGTTGTTGCTCGAAGACTGGCTAGGCATTAGTCTGCTTGTGAGAGGTGATAAGTGATTGCTTTTGTATAGCTTGGTTCCTTTTCTGCTTTCCTTCAGCTAGTACACTGTCCTTATCTCAACACAGGACTCTTGCTTTTGTTCCTCCTGTTCTCTCCCCTGTCCTGGTTGGGGAGGTGGTGAAGGGGGTGAGGGAGTGAGGAACTGTGTGGCTACTTGGCTGCTGTCTGGGGTTAATTTACTGTATCTGTATAACATGGTAGTTGCAGCAGTCTCATGCCAAATGGATTTGAGGATGTGAATCTATTTGAGGTAACCCTTGCAATTGCTGTAACCATGGGGGGATGGGGGCTTGGGGGTGTATTTAAAACCATATGATACAGTACAGATACTAAATCAGTATTATTGCTGCTGCTTCCTTGATCTTTGACAGCTGTGTCAGAAAAGAAAAAATGCAGTCTTGCTGCATCCCTTAAATAAAAATGTACATACATGTCAAACTCAGGATTTTTAGCTGTGCGTTTGTAGTTGTTTCCTATCTCACTGCACTTTTAAATGAAAGCCTCAGAAGTAAAAGATTTAGACACATCATTTGCTGCATTTTTTCTGGTTTCTCTCCAGTCAAATCTGTTCAGCCTATTGGCAGATATGTCCCATTCTAGAGCTCTTGGCCTTGCTTAGAGATTGACTACAAGTCTAGGTATGAAACAGAAGGTGTTGATGGTACTTTGGGTGCCAGGTACTTGAAGCTGGTATTTAAAATCAGTTCAGCATTGTAATAGTCAACTTACAGGTAGATACCCAAGCTCCTCCTTTAATGTAGGTCTGACAGTATGAAGAAGAGCAAAGGTGAAAAAATATTTTAACATTTGAACTGTGTAAGACTTTCAGAAGCACTTAACTATCATGCTGCCCGTTCAAAGGCAATATTCTATTATGATATGAGAAAAGAACCAAAGCAAACTACTACTACTTTGAGAAAGTAATAAACCTTAGAAGGTCCTCATATGAGTTATGAGGTTCAATATCACATTCTTAAGTAAAAGGAATGTAAATCACTAATAAGCTCTTGTTTGTGAACAAATTCTAGTATTTTGGCCCTGCACTGATCCAGAATTTTTCCAGTTTCAGAGTTGATACCTGTCTGAACACTAAGCCTTAACCTAGTTGCTTCTTTTACGGTGCCTAATCTGACAGACGTATATATTAAGAGGAATGGATTCCACAGGAATTCTAGCATTGTGTTCTGAAGCTGAGCACTGTGAAGAATGGTAATCAAGATCCAGTGTAAACCTACACGATATTAATGGGCCAGTAACTTCTTGCTTTGCCTACATTAGTTGGACATGGGTCATCTATAAGCTTGAATCTGTATAACCACAATAAAATCAAAACAGAGCATGAGCTAGTAACTGTTTTGATGGTGAACTTGAAAGAATTCAAGCCACAAGCCTTTCAGGCTTCCTGTTTGGTTTTGTTTGTTTGTTTGTTTGTTTTCTGATGCGGGTATTCATGTGTTCATTCCCAAATACTTTCAACAGATGGGTTGGTGAGCATTCCTTTCCCCTTCAGAAAATTGCCCAACTGTGCATGTGTAGAGTAGAATGTAGAATTTATGTATCTTACAGGGTTGGTTTAGTTTTATTTGGGTTTGGTTTGGTTTTAAAATACCAGCAATTCAAAGTGAAATCTAGGTATCTCTTTATTTTAGTATTTCTAAAACTTCTGTCAACAAGATCTCTCTTATATTTAGTAATTAAAGCTATCTAGAATTCTGTTGGGTTTAGCTCCAGTAAAATTCTATAGCATTTTCCCAAAGAGACAATAAAATACTTCTAAAATTTTCAAATAAAGAATGAAAGGAAGAGAAGCAGCATAGGTAATACTGAAGTAGAAGCACGCTGCAGAAAACAAGCTGAAGAAGCTGATGAGAAGCTATTAACATCTGCTCCCTGTGCTAAAATCAGCTCTAAAGTCTGAACATCTAAAAGAATTCTGTTTAATAGGAAACCTTATGCAACCTGATTATTACTTAGCAGGTGAGAGGAAAACCAGGAAATTGCCAGAACTCATTTTTATGTATAGAATTAATAATAGCATAAGTTTAAAAAGCAGCTTAGATGGCAATAAGAGTCTGCGAATGAAGTGATGATTAGGCAGATAACAGGTGGCCCTTATGCAAGGTTGTCCAGGTTAGCTTAAATGATGTAAGATAAGTTTGTTGTGAGTCAGCTAACTGCATCATGAATATAGAAGAGCTAAATGCCCTGGTTCTGGGCCCTTTTAGATAGCTCTTGATGTAAATTTTGTTTATGTAGTTTCAACATGCACTCAGATGAAACATCCTATTTTCATGTTTTTAAAGTAAATTACCCTGAATAGAGAGGAGATGATTTGCAATATAATTAGGCTAAAGTGAAATCCAACTTTCATACAAAGGTCAAGTTATCCTCTATTTTATCATTCACAAAGTTTTTACCTTTTCTATCAGTCTGTACCCTTTGAAGTGCTCTTTCATTTTAAAACTGATATAATTATATACAGCTTCAATTGTTAATAGTGCCAGTGGAACTAGTGATTCATTTTTGCTGGATTATAAGACAATGATGTACTAAACCATAGATACAGAATTTTTTAAAAGGTCCAGTTCTGTATATGTTGACAAATGTATACATCTCAGAGGTAGACATATATCACACAGTGGCATGTTTGGAAAAACACTTTGGACAGAAACTGCATTTTTCATTTCTTCAGAGAGTGGCCAAGAAGGTGGAAGCTTCTCCTTTACTGATTAAAAGGAGAGTTAGACTGTTTTCAGCTATGTTTAAAGTAAAACATACTCGTGGTTTTTTTCGTCACATCCACAAAAAGTTTCCATTTTCAATTACTCGGATTTTTGAGAAATGGCTACCAAACAGTACAGAAAAAAGATCAACATGAGTCACGCTGATAGTTTGTATCTTAGTGTAATTATAGCTTAACAAGAAAAAGACCCTTTGCACTAGTTCTGCTTTCATTCTGTGAATACAGACATTGTAATGCAAGTGAAAGTCTGTGCACAAATGCCTATACTCCATTCACAGCACCAAGTACTTCCTATTTATGAGTCAAGAAATGAAAGAGTTATTGGATATGCTTCAACCAGGATGCAGTAGTGGCCCTGAGTATCAGATACTCCACGGAGTATCTGAATCTTACTCTCTCAGTACGTAGTTGCACAACAGCTTAATGTGATCTAAATGAGGGTTGCCAAAGTCCTGCCTCTTGCTTTTAGCCTCATGTTTTCAAACTCTTCATTCCCGTCTTTCCACCATTTTCATCTGTACTCCAAGATGCTTCTGTGGCCTCTTCCCTTGCTCACAACATAAAAGTGGATGAAATGTTATGTGTATATATTGAATGATACATGAAGAAAACTAACTTCAGTTTTTAAAACAAATGTATTACTTACAGAAGGATGCAATTTAGTACTTATATACTGAAGAATCAGTTTGGGTTGTTAGAGAATTTATAGGGCCAACTTTGTGGTTAGCTTGTGCTTTGTGGAAAGCTATTGAGTGATTTGCCTTGGTAGATAGTCAGTCTTGCATAATTCTTGCTCCACGAAGTCAATATCTAGAAGGAGCAGAACTCCTCGCATTATTTTGAGCATCAAATGATACTGTATTCATGGAGTACAGTCTGAGCTTAGGAGCAGGGCTTACATACACTTGACACGTATTTCCAATTAAGCTTCTTCATGGTATTTTGGTGGGGCAAGTAAAAATATAACTAAGCCTGTGTTATATGGGTATAATAAAAAGTACGTGAGAACTCTCCTCTGCAAAGCATATTCATAATTATACCTTACTGTTCTTGGATCATAATAGACAAAGCAGGGAGGTTATCCACGGCTAATAGTGAATTCATCTGTGGTTGAAATCCTCCAAAATAGAAATGTTATCAGCACTTGCATACATCTTTCATAGTTTTAAAAAAAAAAAAAAAAAATTAGTTGAGTGCCAAATTCTTTCCTGTTGAAGTATAGCTGGATAGGTACAATCTGATTTCCTCAATTATTCTACAAATTTAGAGTAATATATTAACAGTGTTGTATTTTTTTTGTCCTCAGCAAGATTCAGTTCTTTTAAAGCTATTTAAACAGGAGAGCCTCATTGCTTTGTCAGAGTGTATTTATGTCCAGAATGATGAGCACAAAGAATTTCACTCTTGCTCTTGTAAACTAATGTAGTTGTTCTACTACAGATGGACCAACATCAGTTTTTACAGAAATATTGTGCCATAGTTTACAGTTGGAAATGACCCTTTGGAACTACGGTGTAGTTCTAGGTAAATAAGATAGCCTTATCCAAAGTGGATTCTAACGATGGCTCTAGGATTAATACCTACATTCTTGTAAAACCTTTCATTGTCTTGCACTGAAAGGCCATGATGTTACTATTGAAGTCTCACACAGAATTCTTACGTGCAGCAGTCTATTATCCAGTCACTGATTAATTGGTGACCAAAAGGAAGGATTAATTGTTAAATATTTAGCACTTCTTGGGGGGTGTTCTTAGGGGTACTCTGGTTTCACCTAGCAGATCCAATGAAACCCTGAAGTTACATGGACGGTCTTTCTTTACATGATGCCCTTGTTTATTGCTCTTAGACCTGGAAGGAAATTCATACACTGCTTGACATAGAGATCCTGGATTTCCAAGGTTTGATGCACCTACACTCCTCTAATCTCAAAAGTTAAGTGTTCTTACCATACTACAGTGAATTCTAAAGTATTCTAAGCCATTCAGATGGTAAACTTGAAGCAACTGCTTCTCAGCCTGGGGTCTATGAGACAGCTGTGGGCTGTGAAATGTCAGGACATAATTTGCTGGAAAATGGAGAGCAATGCCTTGGAGCACATGTCCTGATTCCCTTAGTAGGGGACAACACTGAAGTTCCTTAGCAGCTAGTAACAGTGTTTCTGGACCAGACAGTTAAGTAGTTCTTTCTGACATTGCATTGAAAATAAAAGGCTTTGGCAGAAAAAAAAGCCCATTGGGTAATAAGGACTATCCTGTAAGTCTGTAGTCTGCCTTAGAAGGTCCATGGTGTCTTCCCTAGTCCTAGCTCATAGCAACCTAGGGTTCCCCTGTGACACAGACAGCAAAAATCCTTGTATTTCCTTACTGCCCTTCTCACAGAGGACAATATCTTCTTGGCTTTTCTTGTTTATTTGTTGATCACATGCACATACAGGTACATAGACACCTTACAAAGAAAATAAGAGTAATTTAAAGAGTATAATTTTTATCCTTGTACCTCAGTCCCCTGTGCATAATGGAGTCACACTTTCACCACTATCCGGTGTGGATTTTTTTAATTTAATTTAGGCTTTTTCTTAATGATCATTAATTTCTGGAGATGATGCAGCTAATTTAATGAGAAAATAGGATTTTATTCCACTTCATGCATCAGCAATAAAATTGTTACCTAAGTGCAATTACAAAATAGTTTAGCCTAGCTTTCTCGGGCATCAAATACCTGCAGCTCTTATTCACTATATGGGGAATTAAATAAGTACTTTGGAAAATGAGGGTATTCATTGATATTGGGTGTGTTAATCAAACTGATAGAAAAAACACCGCTTGACTTTTGAATTCTAGGTCAAACCTCCTGCACCTCTTCTCTTACTCATATGTTATTGAACATATCTGACAGAGTGACAGTGAGAAAGAAGGAGTTATTGATAAGTGATTATTAGTGTCAGTTTTAGAGGAAAAGGTAAACCAACATGGGGAATAAAAACAGGAGGGCCTAGTGAGCTTTCAGTTTTACTTCCAGATGCTTGTTGTATACAGACACAGAAGGTAATAGTGGAGCTTACCAAGTTAAAACCAGTTACCAAAAAAATAGTGCCAAGGATTAATTCTTGTAGCTCTGCATACATTCATATATTATAACCAGTAAGCAAGAGCTGAAATTGTTGTAGGAGTCCTGATGATACTGTGTGAGAAAGATCTAAACCTGTCAGATAACTATATGTTATGACTATTCAAATTAAGCATTTGTAATCGTAACTGATATGTTTAAAATTATTATTTTACATATCTTATTTACCACTTATCAGCTGCCAGTTGAAAGAACAGTGGGGACAGATTGATTAAATATTTAACCGTGTGGACTCAAGTGATTTCCATGAAATCTGCTTCTGTTTTGGAGCTGAATTGTGTACAAAACAGGACAGTTTGCAGTAGATCTGATCAGCTTTGCACAGGAGCATAAATGTATGAATTCCTGTATAACCAATTAAGCTATTTTCCAAATGACCCATTTATTCAAAGTCTTGTATAAAATGAGGTGCTAGTCTTGTCCTTTTATAAGTGTGTAATATACAGGGCACCAAACCCTCTATAATGACTATTTATAATTGAAAATGGAAGTTATATTATTAAATCTTAATCTCTTGCTTTGATATAATGTCCTCCAAATGCTGGCTTGTTTGTTTTCATTTTGTTTTTAATGCATTGTTACTAATGCAGTGAAGGGATGGGAAAGTTGGAGAACAGTGCTTAATAGAAAAGGTTAACTGCTTTTCTGAAATAATATGTTACAGCTGAAAGAAATCATTAAAATTCTTAAATCCGCATATATATTTAGTTTTTTATCTGTGCATTTAACAAGAATGCTCTGCACATCTGTTTCAGCCATCACTAACTGAAGTGACTTATTTGAGGGTTATGTTAGACTTTAGAGCTAACATGGATTTGCTTATCTGCATGGTCAGTGGGATTTGGAATGCCAATTTATTATAATGCATTATACTTTATTTATAATTCACAAATGGCTTAGAGATTTAGATTTTTGTTATCTTATTCCTAAATCCTCTCTTCCTAGTTAGGGCTAGTATCCATTTGACATGATTGCTAAGGACAAACTGGTTTCCTATGTAAATGAAAAACTATCAGAGTTTCATGGAACCAGTTGTGGTGATTCATCCAAAGAAGCTCTGAACTAATTAGCAGGTAAAAGTATAAGCAAAAATCTTCCCTTTAAAAGAGCTGGAAAAAAATATGCAGTAACATGACAGATATCCTGGGAAACTGAGTCATAAAATACACCATGACTACTTTAAATATTTTTAAGTTACCATTTATTTATGTTTACCCAACTTGAGAGCAATGAGCATCTCCATATTCCTAAAATAACCTTGTTTATGCTACTACTGTCTTGCAAAGTAGCATGCCGTTATACCAGTTATTACAAGAGTAAAAAGAAGTCTGCATAGTGAGGCTGTCAGATGATAAAGACAGTACTGTAGCCATAATTATTCAGGGAAGCCTGCTATAACTGGATAAACACTATAATGCAGGGACAAAGTATATGGTATTTTTTAAATCAGGTATTTTCAATGAGCTTGACTTTGATACTTGCAGTAATTATGTAGCTTATAACATCTGAAGAGGTGACATAAGATAGGGGAGGAGACTATTACATTACACAAAGAATACCTGAAAAAAGTTAAGTTATTCTAAAAATGGTAGCGGATAAATAGAACAGTGATGCAACAATTCTCTTGCACGAACCCTTGCCGAGTGCTACTCTCCCCCTCCAGTGGAACCCATCTTACTGTCTTCCAGAAGAAACTGTGAGGATAATTTTTTCCTTCTTTTCAAATTAGGTGAGAAAAGACAACATTATACGGCCCTGATGTTACTGTAGGAAAAGCCTGTTCATGTTGGCTGTACCTGAAGTAATAGAAGAAGAGAATTTGAACAAAATAATCAGAATTAGGAAATGCGGTTTGGATTTTTAGCCTCATTAAGGTTTAAGACCAAGTACAGTTTGCAGAGATTTCCGTGAGTGATTTTTGCCTTTGATTGTATTTGTGTTCGTACAATTTCTTGGTCAAGAACACTTCTACTATGTCATGATAATTTTTGAAAATTTTGGAAAGTCTAGGAGTTTTAAGCATTTGAGTACAAACGATTGTTCAGTTTAAGGGTGTTTTTGGAGTGTTTGCTATTTGGTATTGAACAGTTAGTATGCTGCTGCTCAGAAGGTCCTGCTGAGCAGCAAGTGATGCAACCCTTCTTAGAGTAGGAATGTTCGTAGTTGAAAGGTCACAAAGAAGTGCATGCTCTTGTTTCTGCAGACCCCACGTTCTTTTCAGATGCTCTAATGTATTCCAATAGCCACAAGACCAGAAACGGGCAAAGTGTGAGGAAATTCCAGCCTTGTTTTACTGTAAGTGAAGAAGGAAAAGGATAGTTTAGGAGTTCTAATATTGGTGAAGTGCAAATATTTCAAATTATTAATTTCACCAACTAGATATTACAGCACAGAGAACAGAAACAGCAACAGTTTATTAAGTGTTCTGTAGAAAAAAATCCTCCAAAGAAGCAGAAATGTGACTGTAACACTTAATATAAACACTAGTCTTTCTCATTATGTTAAAGTGAAAGTATTATAACAAAACTTTAAATTTAAAAACAGCCATGAGGGAATCAACAGACTTTAGAAAAGTAAAGAGTTCAGGCAAGTAAAGAATTTCAGACAACCAGCTCATTTTGCAGTAGGTGGTATAATGGAATATACAAGAAGCAAAAAGAGAGATAACACAACAGGCTTTCTTTAAAAGAGCCCATTAGGTGACATTTAAAGTCTAATGGATAAAATTCCCAGTTCAGCAGAAACCGTGGAGCAGGGACTGTTATATGTGAATTTCAGATTGTCGGCAGATGTTTCCCTGGGTTATGCTCCCCAAGTTGTTATGTCATTGGAAATAATGCCTCTCACCTGTGTTTAAACATGGTAAACGCATTAACAGAACCACATTATCTGAGGATAACATTCCCCTATTTAGATCTGTCCCTATTTCACTTTGAGACATTACCCATTGGCAATGCAATATAACTGGCAGAAAATTCCCTCTGAAGTTGCCTACAGTATCCTCAAAACGTAGCTCTAGTCCAGCTACATTATCTTTGAAAACTTGTGCTGTAAGTACATAACTTGCCAATAGCAGTGGAACAGAGCTGATCCGTTCTAAAGTTCTAAAGCATTTCAGAAAGTAGTCCATGTCAAGCCAGAGGGCACTTTCTAGTCTGAAACTGCAAAGGTAATTTTTATTTTTTTCCGTAAGACATTTGGATTTAGCCAAGTCTGTGGCTCATGGTGTGAGATTAGTTCTTCTGCTGAGAAGAATCTCGGTGTTGCTAAATAAGACAACAGTTGGGGTCAAATTCTCAGATCCCTGGGTGTTCTCCCTTCTCTCACCCCAATACTTTTCTATTAGGTTCTTGTATTTTGCTGTAAGGTATAAGATGCTTTGTACTTCTTCTCTAATTAAATCTGCTTCAGAGTAAGTCTTCTCAAATGCATCACTTCAGTTGGATCTACTAGAAATTATTGAAGTACTATTGGCTTCCATCAGTGATACAGAAGTTCTTGTGAGAAAAGTGCTTGTGAGAAAAAACATTCTCATTTCTTATGAGAAAAGGAATAACTTTGTCATAGAATCATGGCAGAGTTACCTGGATTGGAGCCTCACAGGTCATCAAGGCCAACTTTCCACTTGAAGAAGAATGATTATCAGCCTACTGCTAGATAAGGTCAATAGCTTTGTCTAGCAAAGGTTTAGAAAACCTCTGCGAATGGAGATTCCACTACCTGAAAAGGGTAACCTAGCCTGAGGCTATACTATCCTCCTAGTGAATTTGTGGTTTGGGTTGTTTTGGGGGGGTTGGTTTGTTTGTTTTGTTTTTTCTTTTTTTTGGGGGGTGGGGGCAGGTTGTTGGTGGTTGTTGTTCTTTTTCCTAAATACTTAACCTGAACCTCCCAAGTCTGGGTTTCTGGTTTTCTGAGTTTCTGACGTGACCAAGAAGAGTTTGGGTCCATCTTCCATCAGTCCGTTGCAGTATTATATAACTAAAACTGTATTTACAGGTCTTAATCATTGTGGTTTTCTGGTACCTGAATTTCCCTTCCTCAAACATAGATTTTATTGTCTGTAAACATTTGGTTATGAGTTCATTCTTATGCTTACAGCTTTTCTGGCTCTTCTCCACCTTGCTGTGCATCTACTTTAGATGTTTTCCCGCTCCATGGATTGTTTTCAAAGTCAAGAAGTTAAGTAGTTTACTTGAAAAGGCAAATTTGGGAAGAGGCTGAAAGAGAGGATAAAGACACATGAAGAAAGACTGAAAGACATGATTAAAGGATATACTACCAAAATACAGCTATGCTCCAGGGGCAGTACTTACTTTAAAATACAAATTTTTTTAAAAAAGGGGCATGATTTTAAGACAATTCTTAGTAGAATCCATTTCTGAAATAAAACAGAAACTGGGATATGTAACTTCATATGAAGTTCTTGATCCTCACTACAAGCACAGTGATCTCACAGTTGCAATGCTAGAGAGGATGGCAGTGTTTTGTGGGTTACCCCCAGTAGGCAGCTAAGCACCACACAACTGCTTGCTCCCTTCCCCTCCTCCCAGTGGGATGGTGGAAGAGGAAAGGAAGAGTAAAAGCAAGCCAAAAATCATTTAATAAGTGAAGGAGGAGTGCAAGAAGAGAGACAGAAAACAAAACAAGTGATGCAAAGGCAGTCACTCACCGTCTTCCATGGGTAGATGTATGCTCAGCTGGTTCCTCAACAAAAAAATGACTAACCTCCCCCGACTCTCTCCTCTCCGTTTTTATTGCCGAGCATGACATTATATGGCATGGAATATCTTTGGTTAGTTTGGGCCATCTGCTTGGTCGTGTCCTCTCCCAACCCCTTGCACGCTCCCAATCTGTTCATTGGGGGGTGGGGGGAGAAACAGAGGCAGCCTTGGCACTGTGCAAACACTCTTCAGCAATAGCTAAAACATCAGAGTGTTACCAGCCCTGCTTTGGTCACAGATCTAAAACACAGTGTCATAGAAGCTGCTATGAAGAAAATTGACTCCATCCCAGCCAGACCCAGTACACAATGTCAGAACTATTTTCCTATTTTTTATAATGAAGTTGTAAATTTGAGTACGTTTCCTTATTTCCTGGTAATATTAACTGTTTGATGCTTGTGGTGTTTTAGTTTCATGGAACAGTGGCTATATAGGAGTGTACTATATAACTCGAAAATGAAAATTGGAATGAGTAGCAGGACTTGTGCTAGTTATTTCCACAGAACCTTTTTTTCTTTGCCCACTGTGACTAAAGTGGCTGCTGCAGCCCCAGTGGATGATACTGTTTAAAACAATTTATTACCTAATAGTTGCAGTGCATCAGTGTATTCTACTGCAGACAGGTACACTTCTGTTCCTCTTGTTTATCCCCATGTTCAGCTACACAAGAAGTATAAGAACTCTTGTACATTTTCTAAAGAATATCTCCTCTTGTACCTTACAATCCCACCTAATTACATTGCGGCTGGATTTCAATATCCAAGCTAGTGTATACCAGGTTTGCTTCAAATAGGGGGCAAATTCTTTTTTAATTTATACTGATGTCAAAAGAACAAAGTAAAACGTTTCCACTTTAAAACAGCAGCTCATTACAAAATTGCACTCCATTGACATAAAGTAAGGTGGTGATACTTGAATCATGTGCTGGGAAATGGAAACTATGGATTTCATTTGAGAAACCTGGATGGCTTCCCAATTTATGTATCACTTTTGTAACCAGTCCACAAAAAGAGGCTGAACCAGAAGCCAGTTACCTTTTTTTAGGATGAGTTTGCTGAAGATTTTACAGTTTTATGCAACAAAATAAAGCAACATTTCCTTCCTTTCCCTCTTGTGTTTCTGAACTCTCTTTCCTTAGTAGCATTAGCAGTGCATGATGATGAAACACTGATATTCATGGTGGTGCCAAGTGGTCATTTAATTTAGGTTCCAGGTATTGGACCTGATTGCTTTGCAGTAATTAGTAGTTGCTTTTACTTCTCTAGCTAATGGCAATTTTAGTACTCGTTACATGAAAGATTTTTAAACAAGATAATTAGCTATTTACCAGTAATTGTTGCAGTAGAGTAAGAAAAACTTCCACTGTGCTACCTGCTGTATTTTCTCTCTAATGTCTGGTATAGATTCTCAACTGTGTTAATTGGCCTAGTTTGGTGGAAGCCAAATTAAGTGGTGGGTTATATACCTGAGGATCTGGCCTATCCTTTTTTCTCCTTTTACCAATCAACATTATTACCTTGTTTCATGCTTTCTTTTGATCTGCGGGGTTTTTTTTCTGCTGTCAGCTTTGGTGAACTTTAACCACAAAGAGTAAGTATTTTAAACATTATTTTAAAAGATGTATATATGTGCACACATCTGAAATAGCTTTTGTTAGGGAATATCAGCTTTGAAAAACCAAGTCTTTAAAAGTTCAGAGATGTGGTAATTAAACTTCCATGCATAAATTCTTTATTTTGTCTCCCCACTTGAGATATCTAGAGCCTGTTCTCTTTTAGAGCACTTGACATTTTAATAGCCTTTGCATTTTAAGCCAGTTTCACTTTATCTCATTCAATACCTAGTTCAGTCTAACATCATTTTGATATTAGAGAAACAGAGACTGAGTGCAGCTTGGAAAAGTTTGATTTCCATGACTTGGAGAGCGTCATATAGGAAATCTCTTTCAAAGGCAAGAAGACGATCCAATTCCTGGAGCAAAACTTAGATGTTTTATACATAACATAATCCCTTTTTTGTTACCTCTTTTACTACATACCTTCCAGATACTGAAATAAAAGAAAAAAAAAACATCTGTTAACATCCTCGTTAACTCTGTAACTCTAATGCATGTGTGGAGCATCAGCTCTCAGAATCAGTAAAAGAACCCCTTCTGCTTTTGCTCCTTCTGCAGAGTTTTATACTCCTGTCCTGTGGATTATTTGAGTCTTAATCCTCAATTTCTAAAACTTTTGCTCTCTGCACTCCTAATCTCACTATCAGTGAAACTGTCTTCTGAGTGCAACAGTATGTGTTATCTTTCAAACAGCAGCACAATAGGAAATGTAAAAATTCACATTCAAGTTCCACAGAGCAAGCCCTGGTGCTGTACAACCAGTCTGTGACCCCAAATCTCAAGTTCCATTATGGCTTCTTGAACCCCCGTCCTCTCCAGCTGACCCAGTGCACCTACTGGAACCCTGCAGAGTAACCTGAATTCTAGGTGACTCCAGGATGTTGTATCTAAGGTATGATGACAGTCAAGGGCTGGGTGCCATACTAAATACTCCATGCAGTTTGTGTAGGCTAAATACGCACAGATACAAGAATTTATTCATAGGCTGATTTAAGAATTAGCAGTCTATTAGTTATTATTAGACAAGTTGCAATGATATTAACATTTGTAGTCCAAAGAATCCAGATTGCTAATTCTCAATAACACTACAGTTAACACTGATGTATTGCAAACTTTCTAGCATCTACCCTTTCTTGGGTGTTCTACTAACCCTTTCAGTATTCCTCTGAGTACT
The DNA here is from genome assembly GCA_009819775.1 of Phoenicopterus ruber ruber. Classification (NCBI taxonomy): domain Eukaryota; kingdom Metazoa; phylum Chordata; class Aves; order Phoenicopteriformes; family Phoenicopteridae; genus Phoenicopterus; species Phoenicopterus ruber. The sequence continues at coordinate 15,226,333 of CM020227.1, forward strand.
AAGATGGATGGTACTAGTTTTCCTTAAGAAGGTGGGAGGGGGGTTATGGAGAGTCATCAGCAGCTTTTCTGATTCTTCTCCAAGAGAAGTACAATGTTGATAATAGGAGGTTTCATCCTTTTCTGAGAGGTAGCTGAGTATTGATAATGCAAAAATGATTACATTCTCATACTGGGTTATTAGTTGTTTAGTACACTATACATACTTATCGGTCTATTCTTAGAGAAGTACTGTAATTACCTAGCATTTGGGATGTAAATTTTACTGATTGAGTTTCCTAAATGAGAGTTTATTAAAACGGCAATGATTTTCTTCTGAGGATTATTTTCTTATTAATTATTGGCCTGATCCAAACTAGGCTTAAATGTTCTAAAAAGAGGGGAGAAAAATTAAGGCTGTATACAGCAGAAGAAAAAAAATAAATCAGGTGATTCTGTGAGTAGTATACATATATGTGTCCCCACTGTGTGGGGAGTGAGCAAGCAACTGGGTGGTATTCAGTTACCATCTGGGGTTAAACCATGACAATATCACATCAAATCCATGGGAATTTGCTTTTGATTCCATACTTTTTTTTCCCCACCATCATTAGCATATTCTTTATGCAATAAAAAGATACAGTTAATACACCTCCCTAATTTCTTCTCTGCAAAGAAATTCTACCCCGTGAACTTCATCAATACGTACAGTATTTGTTTGTGACAGTGTCATTTAGTCTGCTGAGAGGGGCATGCTAGTAAGAGCAAGTGAGATTATATTAGTGTTATTACTAATTGAGTTCTAATGTTGGTGTTCGTTAACACAGAAAGAAACACAGCACTACAGCCAAGACTTTCCTATTAAAAATTACAACATTAAGTGACATGCATGGTACTACAAGAAGGTACTATATAGTTTTTGTGTTACATTTACCTCCTTTATTAAAAATACATTAGTTATAAGTTCTGTCAATTTACAAAAGAACAACTCAATATTACAAAAAGATCAGTTAAATACTATCATTTTAATAGCCTTTTAAAGTGATAATCTTAAATAACCATTTACCATAATCATGGACTGTAGTATTTGCATATTTTAATTGATTTGCATGTTGTTTGCTTGTTCTAGCTAGAAAATACCTATTTGACAGGGTTCGTGGCTTAAAATCAATGGATTCAGTTGCTCTTCTCTTGTACTGTTCTTGACTGAATCAACAATGTTGTGCTGGTAACCAAATACAATGAGTGCCTATGATTTAGAAAATCTGAGGTAATAAACAGGAATAGCAAATAATTACATACAGAAATGTGTCAATTTTGTCAAGGTACATGTGTCTGACTGGTAACAGTTTATGGGAGATTCTATCCTTTGCAAGTCTTTCCATGAGAAATATGAAACTAGAAGAGATGATGCTTTTGATCTTGTAAGTTCATCCCAGCCTGCTCAATCTTCAAAACTTTTGCTTTTGGCTGTTTTCATGGATAAAGCGCATTCACCATGGTAATTCTTATAAATGAGACACCCTGGGACTATTCTTATTGATTAGGCATATTATCCTGCTATGAGTAGCCAAACACATCTTGCAAATTGTAGAGAAATGTAAAATTCTTATAAAAGAATAGTGTGTGATGCAACATTTGTTTGGATTCTATTTAATGACATAATTGACCAGGTGATCAAAGGAATTAGTAGACTCGACCTGAATGAGAGTGAAGTTGTCCGATACATGATTTTTTGGAAAAGAAAAAGAATAATAGTGAATAAATAAAGCAGAACTGAAATTTCAGTAAGCTCAGAAAATCACTAGGTAAAATGTGATGTCTAAGGGGAAAAGGGATTCTGGAGGGGTTGACAGTTACTTAAGGAAGAAATAGTAAGACTAAAAGTAAAAGCTAACTTAAAACAAAAGAAGGCATAGGAAGATTAGTGAGCCAAGTTGGCTAAATAATGAGTTCCTCAATGACTTGATCATGAAAAAGAAGTCTATAGAAAAAAAGGAGTCAAAGAATTAAAAGTGTAAATATCAAAAAATAGCACAGAAATATAAGTGAAACATCAAAAGACCTGATACAGCTAGCAAGGCACATCAAGAATAAAAGGAAGGATTCTGTAAGTACATTAGTAGTAAGAGCAAAATGAAGGAAAGCGCTGGTCTGCTTCTCAGATCAGAAGGAAGATAAATGATAGCTGATGTTTTTAGAAGGTCAGTGTGTTAATATCTTTTCTGCATCAGTCTTAACTAAAAAGCTCTGCTGTCATAATTTTAAAGCAACTAACATTAGTGGCAAAGGAAAAAGAACTTGTGATAGTACAGGGAAAGATCAGAACAGAGACTTCTTTCTAAATGAGATGCTTACACATCAGCTGATCTGGAAGAAATTCACCCAAATTACTTGAGATAATTGATTGAAGCTGTTTGAGTCATCAGTGGTTATCTTTGAAACAGGAGATAGATAAAGGTCCAAACAAGTGCAAAATGGCAAGCATATTGCCTATTTCAAGAAAGAGAAGAAAATGAGAGGCTGGGCTTATGAATTAGATTGGAACAAATAATGAAACAATTAAACCATTTATAAACACATAAAAGTAGTGAGAAGATTGATAGTACAGAATCATGAAAAAAATCATGTCAAAACAATGCAATTTCCTTTTGTTATAAGGTATTGTATTGATATATGTAAGGTATTAGATATTGTATCTATTTTCATTTTTTTTATAAAGCGTGTAATACCATCTAATAGCAGGATATTCTCATTAGCTAAAAATACAGCCTAGAAGAAACTATTATAAGTATCTTAGAGAAACATATCCAGGAAGTATTTTTCAGTGGCCCATTATCTGACTGGAAAGGTTCATTGAGAGTGGTGATGGAGGAAGTTAAGTAGGACATTAGAAAAAAATGACTCAAGGTGAGTTTCGCTGGAGAAATTGTCTTGGACTGTTACGGAATTTCATCACTTCTTGGAATAAATTAACCGTACTTACCTCAGAAATAGTTTCAATAAAGTGGATCTTTCCATGAGGAAGAGAATAGGCTAGATTTTCTTCCAGAGCTTTTTTTTTTTTAATATTTGTACCCTCAAAGTAAAATAGTCATAATTTTCCAAAAGAAAAAAATAACTATTTTCCCCATATGAATTACTAAGATTGCTTAAATTCTTTATGCTTTAGTTTCGGTCTGAACTTTTAGAAATTTCTGTCACTTAAACACACTTCTTAGTCCAAATTCCACTTTTGAAATAGAATTTCCTGTAATTGATTATTCAGAAGGTTTGAGAAACAAATAGTATATATACCCTGATCCATTTACAGGCTTTCACAGCTAAAAGAGTCATTGCTTTGTCCTTGAAACCTATTGCTTTGAACCTACAGTAATAATTAAAGAACAGCTTTTAAAAATGTATGACTTTATACATACCTTCCTAACAGTATTATACTTAATATTCTGGTATCCACTGCATTTGTATTTCAGGTCTCCTTGGACTGTTCTTTTTGAAGTAGGGTAGAAGGCCATTGTCAGTTCTCCATTGCCCTTTAAACACAGACCAGTCTCTTGATTATTATAAACAAACAGGGCTGATCATGAGACTTCAGATCTAGATGTGATTATCTCAACTCATTTATGTAGAGTATGTGTATAGAATTTAATTGTAGGAAGGACTTTTGTAATCTTCACTAGCAACAAAATGCCGCTGGAAAATCATGCCTCTCTAGGATTTACTTCAGTAGTGTTATGTCTTAGATGTATATATTTCAAAGTATTGATCATTCATAAAATGGATGATGAGCCAAACGTAAAGCAGATGTGAGTTGTTTGTTTAATATCACTTTCCCATTCTCTTCTCCTTGCCCTCAAGGTAACAGGCATGCTGAAATGCATCGAGATGCGTCAGTGAATCTCCAACTAAAGTGAAACACTGTGAAATAATTTATATTTACCATCTTGGTTTATTTACAAATTGAGATGTTATAACACAAATAATAATTTCCATGTCCCTTCCAGGTATACAGTTTAAACAGAAACTCACACCTCAGTATTACTCATCAGGTATGCTCATGCTGCTGACACAGAAATGGTGGATGAGGTTTAAAAAGCAGTATCTGTCCAAAATGCATGGTATTTTTTGTTTGTTTGTTTGTTTGTTTTATTGGAGGTTTTTTTTGTTCTATTGGTTTTTGTTTTCAAAAGTCGAAATTCTGTGGAGATCACATATCATATAATGATCAGTTATCTTTCCTGTGGAGGTCTGTTGTAGTATGAAAAATGATGGCAGAAATGCAAGCAATAAGTGGGTCGATTAAGCCTGAGTACTGTTATCAGTGCTTCCTTATTCAGAAACACTATTATTGTTGGCATTAGCAACATGTCTGAATAGAGACTCTGGAAATGGTCACTGAAGTAATGTTGTATACTTCTGGATGTGAGAAATGCTAAGACTCCCCATTGTATAAGACGATTCAGTTACTGCTGTTAGATATGTCCAGAAATCTCCCTAACTGCCAATTAACAAAGACAGAAAAATTTCTTGTGTAATAAAGACCCTGTAACACCTTTAGTCCATGGGAGAACTATCAGCAGAGTAAGTTTATACAAGTTCAGAAAATCATCTTTATATTGGAAAGAAAATATTCAGTATTTAGTAGTATATGATTATTTTGCTTCTTGATTGTTGTGTAATATAATGAAAATAAGGTAAATAGACTTTCAGTAAAAGCTGATTCTGACACATAACCATCTCTTCTCCCCCCCCCCCCCCCCCAAAAAAAAAGGCAAACTGCAGAATCTGATATAGGACTGTTTCTAAAAAAAAAAAAAAAAGGCTGCAAAAATTTGCTGTCTACCTTAAGAATGAGATAACAGCATACGTCCTATTACAGTGTTTTACATTTTCTAGATTTAGCCCCCAAATGAAAACACGCTCTCCTTTTGCACATACTAATAACCTCCTATTACAGGATTAAAAATGTAGTTGAAATATACAGTTCAAATTTGTAGCAGCATAGAGCAACCTTGATTGGAGCACCAGTTTGAATATTTGTACAATGTGATGATTAGCCATGGTATATCCACCCTGAGCTGCTAAGTACATGAGCATCTCCTTGCAGTTGACTGTCCCTCTACACAGTATCTCAGTATCCATTTTTTAAATTAGCTTGGTCATAATATTTTTATCTGAAGTTTTCTTTTAATGACCTTCAACTTTTAGTAATGTTGATTTTCATAATCTTCAGCTATTAGTAAGGTCGAAGATGCAATTGCTTCTAACAAAGAGATGTGGGGGGGATTAAATTTATGCTAATTGTAAAAACAATAAACGCTGTTGAAATGGAATAGTTATGCATGCCTTAATATCAGTTTTTAACCTTGAAGGAAATGTATTTCTAGGGAAATTGGGACCGGCTGTTTATCTCAGCAGTGGTCTAACCATGCTTATGTAGTCATCGGTAAGTGAGGATGTCTTAGGTAAAAGGCATAGTATGGATAAATATCTAGAATGTAGTCAGCTAAAAAGAGTTATCCAGCTGATTTAATTAGTCTGCACCACACTTTCTGGGGAAGGAAGTGATACCAACACAAAAGAAAACTTGGTGCGACAATCTCATGTAGCTTTTCTCATTTGACCTAGCAGGCTGACACATGCATATGTCATCAAATGAAGCTGTCGTAGGGGCACTTCTCTTGCGCTCTTCCTGTTTCACTCAGTTATTTTTTTAAAACATGTAGATTCACCAGGTCCAGATTTCATCTCCTTTTCACTGACACTTATATTGTTTCCTTTTCCACTCTGACTAGTACTAACCAATTCAACAGGAATCACGATAGATTTTGTTTTTACCCAAACAAGTAGACATACTGAATCTCCAGAAATCTCACTGACCTATGCTGATGCTAAAATATTTCTTCACATCATAATTATAGTGCCAAAAAAATCATGGCTGCATATTCCTCATATGCATTTGAGACCATGATGGTCATGGTATAAGAAATGTGTCAGTCTGCTTTTCTGTAGGAAAAATAGTGTGAGGTCCCCTCTTCCCCATTGGAGGTTGTCCTTTCATTCAAGAGTTGATTGATTCGAGAACTTCTATTAAACGTATTCATAATTCTCTTGTCAGAAGTGCTCTGATATGCTTTCTTGTGTCACAGGTCTGTCACAGTACAGGTGAAGGGCAACGTGATCATAGTGATCTGTTCCCTGCAGCCTGGGTGAAGTAGCTGCAGTTCATAATATTCTTTACATATCTGTTAAAAGTCTGGGGCCATTTCTGTTCTCCTGAACCTGGTGAGCCCACCCTGAACATCTTCAATCTCATAGTGTGCGTGCTATAGATTAGTAGGTTTTTTTTTGTTCTGAAACAAGCTTGTACATCTCCAGTGAAATACGTCCTTATTTGCAGTAGGACACATAGAGTAATTCAGAAGGATTATTCCTCAGAAGTCAGCGAGTTGGAAATATGGAGCAAAGAGGCATTTTCAGTGAGGCTTTTCTGACAGCGTACACACTGTAGTAGTAATCAGGCAACAGTAGGAAGGCAACAAATAAAAGCAGCAGAAAGGAAAAAATAAAAATCTGTCCATGAAAGAAGGAGGCAACAGAAGATTTTTTTTTAATAAGTGGAGGAGCTAGTTTTCTCTTAAGCAATGAATGTTCTCTATAACTTTTTTGGGCTGACCTTTTTTTGTTGTTTATCTTCTCTTGGCCCAAAACTGGAATATATGTTTCTTAAATGATACTGTAGAATGATCTTTAAAAGCCAGGACTGGTTAACTAGTATCAAACAACCTTTGCTAAAACTGTCAGTTATCTTTCCTCTATATTTAGAGTAGATAATAGCTGTGATACATGATTCATCATGCACAGTCTCCTTCATTATGCAAACACGAATAAACTCAGATATGGTAAAAACTGAGATTAGTCTTTATGCCCTTTATTCTGAATACAAATATCTTTACATCACTGACATTGAGGAATCCCAAAGAAGTGATACAAATAAAGACAAACAGATATAAGTAGCACATTATGAATCATGCATAATTAAAAGGTTCCATTTGCCTTCAAGAACAGTGACATGAATGACCTCTCACACTTTGAAACGGTGTAAAAAGCTTCCACCAAAAAAAAAAAAGCCTGTTAGTTATTGTGCCTTATTTAAATTGACATGATCCTTAAAGATAGAGCTGGTATTGGTGCTTGTTGTTACAGTGGCCAGCTTTTGCGTGAAAGGTTCTGTTTTCAGTTGCTTATAACTTTACAGAGCTGCAAAGGAATGACCAATGTTTTTGTATTAAAATTCTGCTAGAGGACAATTCCCTGCAGTCCCAAATTCCCTTCATATTAGACAATTGACAACATGGTGAAGTAATTTCCAAAGAGAAAATTGTTATGGAATGTTTTGTTTTATCGTGGCAAAGAGACAATTTTTTCTTTAACAAGTGCCAACAGTTGATGTTTTAAAACTGGAACATGATCTTTGACAGATGAAGTACTTTTTGGGGTGAAAGTGCTTACTGCTGGCAAAGTTGCCTGGCTTTGAAAAATTGCGTATTATTCAAGTTGCAATTGGGTCAGGCAGGAGCATTTACAGGGCCCAGAGAGATCAATGCAAAAAGACCTGTTCTCGCTCTAATCTTATTTAGAAACTGAGATGGAAACCAAGACTTTTGAGTCTATTAATTTCACTGTCTCTGAAACCCACTGGCTAGTCATTATAGAAAATAGTCCACTGTTGCTATCAGTTAATTGCAGTTGCATGCAGGAGAGTTGTAAGTAGTGAAGGTTTGATTTTTAGCATGTTGTTTGTCACTGGTGAGACTTACATGTAAGCTTGGACCTTCATTTTTTCAAAACATTAATGAAATAGAGATCATACAGAAAAGAGCTACAGAAATTATTTGAGGAGAAGGGAAGATTTTAGTAAGAGACGTAAAGCTCCATCTGTTTGGGTAAGCAAAGCAAGTATTAACTTGTCATGGTGAAGGTCTCAAAAACTGACCTGCAGTCAAGTGAATTATGAACAACTACTTGGGAAGTGGACTTTTCCAAGACACATAGACTACATAGCTGATTACAGTAGCAAAAGTTTATCCCTCTGAAAAACCGAAACCATATTAATCTTCCTGAATTCAGATGATGCTATTAGGACATTTGCTCTGTTTTGATTTTGCTTTTCTGGTGAAGAAAATAGAGCTGTACATATTCAGAACTTGCTTTCCTTTACAGAGATTTTATGCCTTAGTATATGGGTTTTCTCACCCTATGAATGACATATTCAATGATTCTGTTTTGTTTTTGTAACTGAGAACTTTGACAAAACTATTGTAAGCAATGCAAAGAATGTGTATTCACTTTCTAGCTTGATTCACAATTACATTTATAATGATCAATATGTAGAAAAATGTTCTTGAACCTCAATGTACATGCAGAGATCATCAAATGTATTTTCTGGAATTGACTCTAAGATGATCTTGTAATACTTTTCAACACACAGAACACTTAATTCCTTGCAATTTGAACTCAGAATTTCAGCAACACTACCTGCTTTCAGTTTGAATTTTGCCTGCGCACTGATAGTATGAGATTTTTGGCTTGTCAGCTGCACACACCTGTCTGTTATAAAGTACGGCAAATTACTTTGCTCGTGACAGAATGCACAAAAAGTGTCAGACAGTCAATTAAAAGTACAAATAAAAATACTCATAAGCCTAGTTCTTGTAGGCTCAAATTCTCTGTGATGATAAGATAATTGGCATTGGCAGCTTCAAATAAGTTATCCTAAATGTAGCTAAGTAGACCTTAATGTAGTAATTTTTTTTTTTTTTCTTCGGTAAATTGCTTAAATTTATTCAGAAACCATTCAGGTACCATAGGCTCAAAAAAAGGGCATGAGAATGATGCTTGCTGCAGTACTGCAAACTGGGTGAATTTGCATGCATTTTTAATTAATGTTTTCTTGCACAGTTGGTTGTCTTTTCTTTTCCCTATTAAAAGTGTTGATGTGACCGCAACCCATTTTCTTCTAAAATACAGGAATTGAAATGTTTTCATCAAAATTTCGCAAATACATATTTGCAAAAGCTCTAAGTTAAAGACATGGAACAAATAATAGTGAGGATTGCTTTCCTGAGAAAAAATAATTAAAAGGCTGTACTGATAGGCTGCATTTAAATGTTAATATCTGGAGATTTTCAGTTGTGCCTTGCAAATGTTGTCCTAAAATTAAGCATGTGCTCACGTTCACTGGATAGCAGAATTTGGCCAACAAATTTGAAACAAAACTTAATTTGTTTTTTTAAATTATCTTATTGTCCTGGTTTCGTCTGGGATGGAGCTAATTTTCCTCTCAGTAGCTACTGTGGTTTGGGTTTAGTATGGGATTTGGTATGTGAAGAATGTTGATAATACACTGATGTTATTAGTTGTTGCTACCAGATCAAGGACTTTTTTCAGGTTCCCTGGTTTTGCTAACATGCAGGTGCAAAAAGCTGGGCAGGGTATAGCCAGTACAGTTGACCCAAACTGGCCAAAGAAAGTATTCCATACCATAGACGGCATGCCCAGTATGTAAGTGGGATTCGGCCAGTGGGCTGGGCTCCCTCCCTCTCAGGAACTTGGGGTTCTGAGATCGCTGCTTGGGATCGTTCCGAGACCACTCTAGGTTTCGCTCCATGATCGCTGCTTGGAACAGGCTGTATCGGTAGTCAGGCAGTGAGAAATTGTATATTGTTCATTTTATATATTCCATTGTCATTATATTTTGTTATTATTATCATTATTAATATATAATATTATCTTTTCCTTTGCTGTCCTAGTAAACTGTCTTTATCTCAACCCATGAGTTCTCCTTTCTTTCCAATCCTCCTCCCCATCCCACTGGGGAGGAGGGAGGGAGGGAGGGAGTGGCTGCGTGGTACTTAGGTGCCGGCTGGGGTTAAACCACAACACCTACATTTGGATATATATTGCTCTTTCTTCTGTCTAATCCTGCTTCTCCTTTAAAATCAATAGGCTTTTTATCTTTGCCTTTTATGTACCAATTCGTAAAATGTTTATGCATGTTTAATTTTCTGCACTGACACTGTTCTGAGGACAGATAAATACATGCAAAAGATTTTTCAAGAGGGAAGAAGAATCAAGTTTTTAGTGTGCAGTGGAATTTTATCTTGGCTTATAAAATGGGACAGACATATAAAAATGTCTGAACTTCTCTATTTATCAGTACTTTTCAAAGCATTCAACCGTTGCAATCTGAGACAGTTACAGCCTCTGGTTGCTAGGTCTACACAGGTATCATATTTGTAACCATTAATATGCAGACAGGAGATGATTAAATGCACTTGTGATAAAATGTGACACCATATTATAAATGAGAATGGAAAATGAATTTATAACCATAAATCATGTATTAAAATATATGTGACAAGCTCAGACTGATGAAGACAATGCAGAAATAACAAATACTGTATATGTCAGTTTCATCATAAAAAAGAGATGTTTTCTTCTTGTAATGTTCTGGTTTATGCCTAGTTTTTGTTTAAATTCACGTGCCTCAGCAGAAAATAACAACAGAGGTGTGGCTATGGTACATCTGTTAACATTTAGTGGATGTCAGTCAACATTCCTTTGTAACATTAAATAAGACCACAAAATACATGAAATTCTTCTCCAAAAAATTTAATAAAAATTGAACTGAAATTATCTCTTTTACCATAATAAACATTTGCAAAGTTGTTCTATAGAACTTAAAAATTCCATCCAATTAACATGAAAACATTTACCTGACATGTTGTAAGAGATTCCATTGTTCATATAGCTTTATCATGGGTTCATAGAGTCACTGCCAAGGAGCCTGAAGGGAACTTTTGAGATCATCGAGGTATGTAGACCATCTTCTCAGTCTTGAACATAAAAGAGGACTTCTATGTCCAAAACTTGGTCATTTTTCCTAGTCAATTTAATATATATTTGTTAAAAAAATTATTAGTATTCTCATTGAACTCAGGCGTCTGTTTACAAGATCACAGGCTGGGCATTCCCACATCAGTGTGTAAACTATTCTGCTTGTAAGCTTAGTTAGGGACTTCAGTTTTTCCTCATTCAGAGATTCTATCTATATCATCCCAAGCATTGAATCCTGAAGTCGTTTTCTCATTTCTTGCTTTAAGCCCTCCATATCATCTGGTTATTAATACTGCACATGCGCAGTTAGTCCAGTGAGTTAAGAGTCTGTCAGATTTATCACATACACAAAAATCATTGGGATACATGCTTAACTGATCTTCCATCGACAGGAGGCCCTTTGGACTCTCCAGGAGTCTATTTTAAGCTGTTGTGGAAATCTCAGACAAATGTGTGTTGTTTTCAAATTTTGTGTAAAAAGGGGAAGTACTTTGACAAAAATGAAGCTTTATGTGAATGTAGCACTGACACAATTTACACCTTTTCCTTAGAAAAAAACTTGATCCTTAATTATATTTAAAATAACAGCATGAAAACTTTCATTACATAAAGATATGTACTTATCTTTACAATAGAATAATTCTCTACAGGGCACTGAAGTGAACTAAATTACTTTAATGTCTTAATCTTATTTAACTATTTTTTACTATTTACTTGTATTTCCCTAACCCTTAAAGGCACCAGTCAAGATTGGGCAGGAGTGTATTAGGTAGTTCTATGAACATGGAGGAAAACACAATGTTTTGGCTGAAAAATTTCAAAGCTAGCTAGGCAGGACAGAAAAAACCAGTGTGGCAACAGGCGCAAGCAGATAAAGCAATTTGTCTAAGGTCACACAGAAGGTCAGTGGTAGAGCCTGGGGTAGAACTGACGATTTCTGACTTCCAATATTAGAGTCCTAATAAATAATTCATTTAATTTCCCTGGTTTTATCTGCTTGCAAAATTGTCCTGAGTGTGCTCTGACAATCTCCGAGTCATTCTGTATTCATTCAAGAATCCTTTTTTGTAAAAAGCTGAAATACTGTTTGATTATGGCTATCTGATATTCTAGATCCTAATTCATGTTTCACTGATCAGTTGTATGGGAACATAAGGCCTTTCTCCCACAACATGTACACCTCATTTACAGTATTAGACCCTCCGAATTCAGTGGGGTTGAGGTGGGGCTGTGCAGAGGAGGAAAGGGTCAGGGTTACTCAGAAAAAAAATTTAATTATGGTTATGCTTCAGTGCATGCAAGATGAAAGACATTGGTTTTTTCTTCCGAATAGCCAGCATAGCACTGGTTTTAAATTCATTTACTGGAATTTAGATAATAATAATTTTGAATGACCAAATATATGTTGTGAAAATTTGTTTTCTTGAATAGCAAGTTTACAGTCTCACTTTTTGCAACTATTTCTTCTAGAAATGTTCAGCCACTTAGTAATGGAAAAAAGTTATGATTGAAGTAAAATTTCTATTAAAATTCAAATGACTATTCGTGGAAAATACTTTATTCATTCTACTCTGATATCTATGTGTTAAGCAGAAATACATATGTGCCCAGACAGTCTGGATTAAATTTCATAAGTGCATGACTGTAAATCTGTGGAAAAAATGTGGGAAAATTTGGAGATGACTTTCTCAATCTATAGCTCTGACCTGGTTTGCATTATGGCCTCCACTATTCTTATTTTTCCTTTTAGAAGAGAATATATTCTAGCACTTGCATAATTAAGCTTAGGAAAAGATTTCCAATTATTTCAGAAAATGTACAAAAACCTAATTAACTGGATAACATTAAACCTGATAAGGTTGCTGAAATAAGAATGAAAGGTAGGTGCTCAGGGATGTAAATTTTCTTTACTGACTTGAGTGAAGCCAATTTACACAACTTGAGGATTTGGCCTTTGACGTGCAAGAGATGGCCACTAGTTTCTGCAACTGGCATCTTTCACTTGTTAGGCAAAGAGCATTCTCCATCAGGGAAAGAAAGTCCTAACGCCAAAATAATAATTACTTTCTATGTATCAAATTCTACTGTAGGGCACAATGAATGGAGATCCTATTAGAAATGAAATGATGAAAATGTTGAAAATCGCCATTTTTGTTTTGCTGGGAGTTTCATTTAACATCTCAGGAAATAATTTCCTGTGCCATTCCCCTGTGAAGTTAGAGAAAATGATGACCTCTCAGTTTCATAGGGCAACTAAGTTGTCTAATGATCAGTCATCGTGGTTGCTTGTGAATACTGCGGAAAAAACACCTGTTTTGTCGTACACTGTAGGATCACATTCTAGAACTCTACAGGATTCTTATAGGTGGTGTCAATGTAGTCTCAGGAGATGAAGAACTCCAGGCAGAAGCTAAATGGCATGTCTTTCCAGGGGCTTTAACTCTGAACAGAACAAGCCGAAATGCAAATAGTAACAAAGTGGAGAAGGTGGCAAAGAAGAGTTACAGGAAAAACCTTCAATCACACACATTTTTCATGTTAAATTAGATTTCCAAACAGAAATAATCCTATATGAACCATAATGGTGGCTACTATTTTGTTTAAAATTTTCTATTTTCTGAGAAAGTCATAGTAATAATACCAGAATACTATATATAGACAATATGTGCTGCTATTACCTATAGTTCTTCATATATCACATGAATGCAGCAGCATTTTCTGTTGATGTTGATGTGATTTAATAGCTGATGAATGCATTTTATATTACAGAATAATATTTCTTTTAAAGATAGTCTTGGTAGCCACAGCAAAAATGTCACAACAGGTAACTGTAATGCTTAATTGTTCCAATTGCACTGTGACCATTATTTAACAAAAATAAGATTATGGATTTTATGTATAATTGTTAAAGAAACTGAAATAGAAATTGTATACAATTAAAGAACAGGAATTCTATTAAGTGAACTATGTGTCGTTATTACGTAGAGTATCACTGTTTTGTGGTCAAAAATATACATTAGCTCTTATGACAGTATGATGTTTTGAGGAAGAGACTGCTGTGCTGTTAACTGTTAGCTGTTAATAAGATAAATTGTTTCAGAATAGCCACTAAGACACCTTGACGTGTGTCACATTTTAGAATATGCATAGCTTATTTTCCACAGTAAATGAACCAGCTGTCATTTTATTCACATCTAAATATATTTTATCACCTTTTCCACTGTTGTGATTGGATAAACATCAGTAGCAGTTCAAACAAAGAACTTAAATACAAACACGAAGTACAAAAGGCTGAATACATCTTCATACAAATAGAAAAGAATTTGCAGCAGCAGCAGTTGTTCAAGTTACTAATCTTTAGAACAGAATCTTGGCTGTCATGTTAATATTTATTATCTCCTGCAACCTTCCTTCCTATGGTGTATTTTGTAGATCTGTGTGTTAATACACCCAGTGTGTTTGGACACATGAAAAAGCTTTTAAATAAAGTGAGGAAGAATTATTCTAACTATTGTTTTTCCACAGTCTTACTCTTTAATGCACGATGATAGAACCCTCCTTGCAGCCAGTCCTTATTCCCTTTGAAGTGAAAGAAGCACTTAGGAAACTGTTGTTTAAACTCAAAGAAACCTCTTAAAGGGTTCTAATCACTCTTCTGTTTCTCATGTCTGTTATTCCAAATCATAATAAAGCCCAATTATTATGATGTACAAAGTATGGAAAGAACTTGGAAAGGTTTGAAATGACTTCCTGAGAAGTCTTCCATGTCTCTTTCTGAATGTTGTAGGTCTTCATCCTACGGCACACGGGAATGCTTTATTTTCCTGCTCTGAGTGAAGTGACTGTGTGTTAATGTGTGTGGCGTTGGAGGCTGAAATGAAATGGCTATCATCACATTTTAAATGAATATTTGTTAGAAGTGCCTTTGAAAAATCTTAAAGTGTATTAAAAGTCTTGAGGTTTTTTTATTCAAAGTATTTTTTAAAACTTAGTTTCAAAGGAAACACATTTTCAGTGAAAATTATTTTTCTCAATCAATTTCAAGCAATTCTACATAGTAGGTAAACTTTTCAGGATATAGTTGGCCTGATCCAAGCATTTCAAACATTTTAGTCTGTATTTCATCTATGTAAATAACGCTATGAAGATCAAGAGTAAAATAATTGCTATGCTGCAATTTACTCATATCCTAAATGTACACTTGTAATGTATGTGATAAGTACTGATGTTTAGAAAAATAATCTCATTATTTTCTCAAAATTGTCATAATCTAAACTGCTCATTTGCTGAAACTTAAACCTTGTTTTATATCTCTTCCTACCCTACCTGTAAAATATTTCGAAGGATGTGAATTATAAATCCAAGAATTGTTGTTATTAATTTTAGAAGTCTATGTTTTACTCTTAACAATTAGACTCTAAATAATTAGCCATATTTTAGGAATTACTAAACAACAGTTTATATTGTATTACATAGTATTCTTAGCAATAAGGCCACTGTTTTGGAGTCTGAAATGGAGAAGCAAAGAGGATTTTTTTTAGATAACTAATGGGTAGTGCTGGTTACTATTGTGGTTCATCAATGGAGATGTTAAATAGCATTAGGTTTGTCAGGAATGAAAAAATAAGAGCTTAGGAATGGTGAATTTGCTTTTAGAAAATAAAGCTAATGGTAAAGCAGTGCAACACTTTTTAAATCTACAAAGTTAATCATGGTTTACTTTAACAATTTTCCCCTGAAATACTATTTTGAACTTCTTAGACTTTTTCAATGATAAAAAGTAAATTATTAAATGAGGTCATATATCTCATTTTAAAGTCTAATACAGTTCCGTAAATCTGACTGGTATGTGCAATATGGAAAATTGGATTTCACCATAGGTGAGGTGCATATACAATATTTTAAATTAATTACAAAGACTAATTTTTTTTCAGTGTGTGATGAAAGCTTAGAAGTATTATGTCATACCGTGGTCTGTCATTAAATAATGAGTAACCAGAATCATCTAAATCAGTAGAATAAGATTTTTCTTCTTTATATGCTAATTTTTTTTCCTAGAGATTAAGATTCCCAGTCCCTAATTCTTCATGTAATTTTTCAGTCATTGGACAAATGGGAATAGACCCATTCAGCATAAACCAGAACAACTCCGTGCTGCTATCTTACCTCACCTTCTTCACTAACATTAATCTGTTTGGTATTCTAGAGGACCTCTCAGTAAATTCCTAGAAAGGAGGAATAAATACTTGACACAGGTCATCGTTACAGTCAAAGATTGTTTGCTTAGAGTATCTGTAGAGTAGTTTCTATAAGCAACAGGCACATGCAGAAATGCAAAAAATCAGGTCCAAGAAGCTAAAAAAATAAGTATGATAATAACTGTTTTATTTCATTATTTCATTTGCATATATAAACAGCATTCTAAGCTCACTGTCCATGTGAACCAAGTATATATTGCTCACTGAAATAAATGCACGTCCTATATACATGTCCTAATGAAACATGAGCTAAAGATAGTGAGGTAGTTTCTGTTGACTCAGGTAAAGGTTCCATTTGACCTCTGAGGCATTATAGTATGGTTCAAAAAATGATAGTTTATAGAGGCAACCAGGCAAAATGATTGAAAGTTTCTTGATAGAGTGATTTGAACAGACTGCTGGATTGGATTCCGTTTTTTTCAGGAAAAGTGAGTATTTGCTTCAAAAGTGTTTTGTTTAAAAAAAATCAGATTTGTATCTAAACAAGAAACTAAAAAACTGAACTGCTAGTTAAATATGAAAAGTGTTGTGCTTACCTTTTTAGTTGGCATATTTTCTAATCAAAATGTATCTACTGTGATATACCATGAAATGCTTCTTTGTATGTGTCACATAAATATGAATGTGTAAAACTGAACTTTAATTGGAAAACTGTTTTGATCGGTGTATTTACAAGCAAAGAAAACTCCCCCCCCCGGTGTATTTAATGTTTTTCAAGCTTAATCTAGCTTCTTTCAAACATTTGAATATATGAGACTTCCAGCGCAAATATGTAATTTGGTTGCCAGTATGGTATTCAAGGGATGAATGTAACGGATAAAATATAGGGTGAAAATATTCTTTCTGTGAAGTTTCCAGACATTACAGTATTGTTGTCTCATACATCTATGATATATAGATTATTAAAAAAAAAAAATCTCTTTATGTAATACCACAAGGATAGGCTCTCCAAATTTGATACAGAACGAGATACACTGTTTGATTTTTACTTTGGTTTTTTTTCTAAATAAATACATTTTAAACTTGGGTTAAATCAATACAGCTAAGGATAATTCAATGAAGAGACACAAATTGTATTTTCTTTTTTCTTCAAAATAAATTAATTCACAAGGTACTTTATCCTGTTTAAAACTCAGCCCAAGAGATACCAAATAACATCTTTTTAATGTGGAAAAATAAACTCAATGCAGTGGAGAGGAGTTTAACAACATTGATAAATAAAATCTAAACATCAATACTTGTTAGCATTCCTTTAACTGCACTCTTCTCCTATTTAATGAAAACCTTACACTATTTCTTAACACTGTAGCACTATTGATTATAAAATATTATAATTTGCTGCTTGAAAGCTCAATTTACACAAATATGTAAACGCACAATCTGCCATGAAACCTATGAAAAAGATGATAATTGTAAACGAGATAAGTAAATTCCAGCCAAGATAGTAATTTCACAGTACTTAATCAAAACCAGTAACCTGTAATGAAGCTTGAAAAATTCTTGAAAAAAGTTGACTAACAACTATGTTTGTTCTGTTAAAATGTCTTGATACGGAAGGTGTACTTTGACAAATTTAGTTGTTGATCTGTCTTCCCCTAAACGTCTATCTTTACGAAAATTGTTAGATGTTTAATGCATAGTTCATTGTAATTAGAATGCTGCTGACTTCTAAAAGAATTCATAGAAATACAAAAGCCTCTTCGTATAGCGTGGCTGAGGAAAAATCTGTTCACTCTTGTATAATTCAGGACTCTAACAGCAGGATATTCCAGTTAATTCATGCTTGAGGTATATAAAAAAAGTGATCCGAAAGTCTCATGCGAGGAATGCTTAGGGTTCTGCAAGAAGATACTTGGACTTCTGTTCATAACTAAAAGCTGGAGAAGCGTCATAGCCAAGTGCCAACTTCTGTAAGACAGAGAATATTCTACAAGTACCATGCTTACTTGTCCTCTTCTGGAATGGATGCTGTGAGGCTGCAGGACATTTATGAATCCAAATTTTCATTTAGGCAAGTGACTACTGGTGTACTGCCTTCACCTAATGCCCCAAATGAGAGAATTATTTTAAATATCATCTTTTGGACTTCCTTGGTGCTCAGATCCTGTGTTTGATCATGTCCTGTTTGATCCATGACATTAAACATTTTTTTCTGTTGATGCGTGGGGGTTTTCATCATCTGAAGGGAAACCAGTTTTGAAAACATTATTCAAAAATTTAAAACTTTCTGGGTAAGGTGAAGGCTAAATGGATTATGATACGCATATGCAGAAAGATTAACCAAAAGGGTTACTAGCTGTCTAATTTTCATATGACCGGGTACATGGTGAGGCTATTGAACTTTAGCTGTATCCAAGCAAACCTGCGCCCTGGCAGAACTACAAAGAAAATCTGAAGATGTGATGTTATAAAATGGCAAGCATCTTTGCTATTGCTATGCAGAAATAAAGTGTCAGACTATGGCAAAAAATTCAGACTGGGAAAAAAATAGTCACGCATTTGTATTGTACTAGGAAAAAAAATCCTGCAGTGATACCAAAAAGAATGTGGGAATAACATATAGTAGTTGGGGAAGGGATAGGTGGGAAGAGAAGGGATTTGACTGAGAAGGTCACCGGAGGAGGACATTGAGTTGCTGGTGATGCTATCAGAGCCCCTCTCCATGGTTGACTGTAATACAAAATCTGTGGAAAAACTGAAAATGATGTCAGTGTCAGCATCAGAGCATTGCCTGTACACAATCAAGGGCCATTTCTTTCTCACAGACAGAGTAGAAGGCTTGCAAAGGGAAACAGGGTTAGGCTTGGAATCATTTCCCACCTCTTTCTCCTGATTCTGTTAGCTCTATCAAGAAATATTCTGGAATATCTCAGATTTTAGGATAAAATTCAAATGTGTGTCTTGTTACTGTTTTAAAAACATTATATAAAACATACAAGTTTATTCCAGACTTTGAGCTGCTTAACAGTGGCTTTTGTAAAAAGGGAGAGACCGCTTTGGAAAGAGCAGTGCATTTTTTTCTCCGACTAATGTTATACTTGAAGAATTCTACTAAATTCTGTGGGCCTACCCAAACTTTCCAAGTTACTTATACGCAGCTGATTTTGCACGCTGGCGTGGCTCAGCCCCAGCCACGCGGTCGCTCGCTCCGGCGGGACGGGCAGCGAATCGGGACAAAGAAAGGCAAAACTCGTGGGTTAACAACAACAACAGTTTAACCGGACAACAAAGGGAAAGAAAACAAAACAAACGAGAAACCCCAACAATAACAACAACGGAGCGTGCTTAGCGGTGCTTCCCTACAGGTCGCTCCCGCCCGGAGCCCGACGCCCAGCCCACTCCCCAGCAGCGATCCCCGCCTCCGGTCGTCCCCCTCTATATAGTGAGCGTGATGGGCACATGGTATAGAATAGACCCCGGCCAGCTTCTGGCGAAAATTAACCCTATCCCAGCCGCAACGAGGACACATGCCTTGTGTCACAAGGAACTATGGAAATATAGGTTGTATCCTGTATTCCTTCTGAAGACTGGAATAGAGAATCATGATGAAACATATAAAATATTGACTTAATTCCCAGGAAAATTGTCCTTTCCATCATTTCTGCAGGTCTTAGAAGAAGAACAACATTGCTGGAATAGAGCATTTGCATTTTCTGCTAGGCTTGCTTTATATCACTTTGGAAAATATCACAATGAATCCTATGTAAACATTATTAGAAAACAGTGCTTTATTAAGACTCCATGGTCTGTCTGGTTAACAGCATTTATATCTTCTAGTAATGAGTATCAATACCATTTTTTATATATTTTACATTGCATTTTGACATTACAAAAGTAACTTCACAAATTAAGCCATTCTTTTTAAATTTGCATGGAAGTGTTTGTTTTCTAGTGACTTTCATAAAAGTTTAATGAAACTGAAGCTATTAGGTTCAGCTCTTTTTCTTATGTAAAGCACTCTGACTTCTGGAACACACAGTATGTTTACATTTTAAGTTGCCACAGCGTATCAATTAGTAAACATGCTTATGAAATTGTCCATTTAAAACAACATTTTTATGCTACATACAGTCTTGTAAATCATAGGATGCTGACAACATGAAATGCCAGCTGTGAAATGAGAAACTGATGAAAATGCAGTAATTCTGAATTTTAATATAATATAAACCATGTCAGCAATATTTGTGAATAGCAGCTGTCAAGATTTCATTTGAACTGCATGTATTACGGTATTTTTATATTCTGTTCTTTTCCGATAATTTAGACCTTCCTCTGCCCCCTCCCAACCTTTCTGTATGATAAGCTTTGCAAGGATTGGAAATTTCTATAAAAATTTTGACTGAACAGCATGAAATAGATTGTCACAACATTAAAACAGAAAGACTAGTTACGATGCTCATTAGAATTGTGTTAAAAAATACCACACGCTATCATACTGGTATTATTTATTTTAAAAACTGAGTGTTTCATTAAACTTTCGAGAGATGTGTTTTATTTAAAAATGTGATGGGTATACAAGGAGTGATGGAGATTTCTACCGAAGATGACTGTGATCTACACAGTCTTATCCCACAAAGAAATTCAGTAGATTTAAGTGTTTCTTTACTGAAGCGGTTTAGATATGAAAGTAGTTGCAGAATCTTATCAACAATATGTGGAATCTAGTATCTGTGCAGTGTCTTGCGGTACTGTATGCTTACTAAGAAAATTAAAAGGACTTTAAAAAGACAATATGCATACAGAGTTGTAGGCTGGAATGTCTAAAAGGAACAAATATTTTCTGAGTTTTTTGTAACTGTGTATCCATCTAAGTCAAAGGAATTTGTCCGTAACTGTAAAACCTCTATGTTGTCTTGTATATTTTCTGAACTCTGTTTGCTTTTTGTTTCCATCATCTCCTAAGGGGTCAAAAATCAGGAAATTCTGCTGTATTTGAATGTGATCTGAAATGCTGGTGTTTAGTGAGTGATACAATCATAACTAAATGAGTTGCCTTAGTATAAAGAATGTATATTTAGATGTCTGTCAGTGGAAGTGACCCAATTTGTATTGAGTTTTAGGAAGACAGAAGTAATTGCTGGCATAATTTAATATGATTTACTTCAGAAATCAATGTCTAAAATCATTTAACCCTATTCTTTGAATAGCAGCAAGCAAACAGTATTAAACAGTTGCACCACAAAGTTGTGATGTGCAGATTTTACCACACACAACTCATACTTTGCAGCTGAGGCTGAGTGTGAAACGCAGCTAACTCTCCTAAAACTGAAAAAATGCAATAATGAGAAAGCTGTGTGCCTTTAGAGAAGGGAGCAGGTAACATTTCAGCTATTGCTTTGATTTCCCAATCAGTGTCACTTGGCCTTTCCAAGGCTTAGGTTGGGTAATTAATTTTCATCCAAGGCTTGATTTGTTGTAAACATTGTGTAGGCACAGGTGCTGCTCAGTGGTACGGGGATATCACCTGCCAATCAGAATGTAGCTCACTGACTGGCATTCTGTTCCTCATCATCTACCTAACATATAAATAAATATGTAAAAGAAATGTAATCAAGAATTCTTTTATGAGGAAGCCACCATGTTTTACTCAGCAGCATGATTTCATGCTCAGCTGCCAGTGATTGTAGTGAAATCCAGAGGGCAATCAAAAGAGCTAGAGAACTGTAATTTGAAGAAAAATCTTTAACATTTCCTTGTATACAGTCTAGATACAGCAAAAGGGAAGGGAACTTTAGCAAAAACAAATGTCAATTGAAGATAATGAGGCATAAATAGACTTTATAGGGGAAAAAACTCAATATAGAAATTAATAAATAGCTTTGCAAAACACAAATACTCTATGAAAACTGCTTCTGGAGTAAAGGAGGCCAATGTTTGCAAAACACAAAGGATGTTGGCCCAAAAGAAACCAGCGGCAAAATCCCACTGACTTCCCCTGCAGCATTCATGCTATTCATTAATTGCACTTCAGAGAATTCTAGAGCAAGGATTGGTATCCAGAATGCAACAAATGGCTTGGTTATATACTTGCAAACACATATTCTGTAATTTCAGTAACTCACTGTCACGTACACTTTGGCATTGAGGAGACTAATGAATTTCTATTCAATAACAAATTGGTAACCATCCTGAGAAAGTTTTGATAACTGTGTTTTTCTGTTTTGCAATTCCTTTTGTGGAACACATAACTGATTACAGTTAATTCCTCTGGTCCAACACTATCAAATCACTGAAAAATGCAAAGAAAAATAACTATTTTTATCCACTTATGATTCGATTTTATTTTTCCCCAGCATAATGGTGGCTGCTTAATACTCTACCAGCAATCTGGAATTTTGGAGTCCTTTATCTGGATGAAAGTACAGAGCGTATCTTTCCACTTACATACCAGCAAATTAATAGTTTGTAAAGAACTTTTAAGATTGAGAAAACAGGCAGGGGCCGGCAAATCTTGTATCCTAGTTAGAGGAAGAGAGAAAACATTTCCTTACTAAGACAAGAAGAAATCGGAGTGGGATTTTTAACGTTTTAGTGTTTGTTTGTTACTGCTATAAGACAATCACAAAACTGTTAATCCAAATGAGTTAGTTGTATATGTGAATGAATTTCAGAGGTGGTATTAATATTTGTTGGCTTTGAGGAGTATAAAAATAAGACCGTGTCAAACCAAAGGCCCGTTTCATTTAGTATCCTGTTTGCAGTTCTGGCCAGTAGCACATCTACAGCATAGGGCAGATGAAATATGATCTTTCCTTTTATATAGGCCTGTAATTTCTAAATGATGTATGTTTAAATACCTCTGGAATTGGTAGTATCTTCAGAACGATTGTGCCTCATAACAGACGATGAACCTATGGTAAATTAGAGTTACCTCTTTTTAAACTGTTTTACTTTTGCTCTCCATTGTACCTTTGTCAATGACTTCCATAATTCTGACTGCATGAAAAAATACTCTTTTTTAAAAAAAATTGTTATGCTATATATTTTTGCTCCTTAGGAATTTAGTGAGTACTCCTTCAATCATTTGTGTTACAATAGATTTTTCAAAATATCCATGTTGTGCTAAATCTTTATCACAGACCCTTTGGGGGATTTCTTTTCCCATATGAAGAGGTTTAGTCTCACTTCTCTATTTAATTTCTTGTATAGATGCTGTCTCATAGCTCTTATCAGTAATGTCAGCCTCTCTATACCTTTTTTGGTTCTACTTTACATTTCAAGCAGAAGTGACAAAAATTGTTGGATTGTGACTAATTTGTGTAGTGACATAGTAATATGTTTTTCTTTTTAGTAATTTTTAATGCTCTGCTTACCTTTTTGAACAATTATGTTCTAATTTGAACATACTCAAAGAACAGTCCAAAGTGAAATGAAGTTCTGTCTCCTGAGTGAAAATAGCTAGCGCATATATATAAATCCTGATGCTTATTCTTTTTCATTGGCATTTCTTTGCATTAATCGTTATTTAATTTCATTTGTTATTTTATTACCCTTAGTATTGTGAAGTTCTTCAACTGCTTTTCGTATAAAAGTTATATTTCATTATCCTGAACAATCCTGTATAATCTGCAAACTTTTTTTACCTCATCATTCTGTTCTTCTGGGTCACATATGTTGAATAGCATACATTTTAGCATAAATCCTTCTGTAATCCCACTGGTACCTTTCCTATTATGATAACAAGTCTTTCTTCTTATCCATTATATCCCATCTTTTGAACTATCAATAGTCCTTAAGAGAAACTTCTCCTTTATCCTTTGACATATCTGTTCTCTGCTGAGCCTTCGGAAGGGGATCTTGTTAAAGAAACCTTAAAAAAAAGTCCTCTGGATCACTCTTCTGTACCTGCCCCTGCAGTCCCTTACGGGAATCAAATAGATCAATAAAGGTGGCTTCACTCTATGCCAATATATTGTATTTATCCATTTGCTTACAAATTTTTTCTTTATTCAGATTCCTACAAATTTACTTAGTATAGAGGTCAGACTTGCTCATCTGTGCTCATGAAAGCATCCCTGGGTCCCATCTAAAAATGGATGTTGCACTTACCGCCTTCTGTTCAGTGGTTGAAGGTGATTTAGCTGATAGATAACACATCATCCTAGGAGTTCAGCAATTTCATATTTAATTCCCTTAGAACTTTCAGGTGAATACTTTATTGTACTGTCAATTTTTGATGACTTTATAATATTTTTTTTTAAACCCTCTTTTATTGACACTTGAAATTGAGGCAAATCCAGAACTCATAATTTTTAAACAATGGCCCTGATGTCAAAAATCTCCCTAACCTCCTTCATAGTGAGCACTGATGGAAGGAGTTTGTTTAGCTTTTCTGTTGTGGTCTTAACCTTCCTTGAGTTCTCTTTTCACTCTTTGATCATCTGTCAGCCCTACCAACTCTGGTGGGCTTTCTGCTTGTGATGTGTTTGAAAAAGCTTTTATTATTAGCTTTTATGCCTTAAGCAAGTTGCTCTTCAAACCTTTTTTGGCCTTCCTTATTATGATTTTATATGCAACTTACCAGAGTTCAAATGGAAGAACATGTAAAATGATGAGAAAGGTAAAAGAAAAAGTTTAATTTTCATACTCATTCTACAGTCGTTCTCACGTCCCTCCATTTCCTCTGGAGTTGCTACACATCAATGAACAAGAAGTGAAAACATAGGCATTGTTATACAAGATCTGTTGACTTCCTTTGGTAGTCAACATCAGGGCATAAAAAGTAAAATTCGGTGGTGTCTGAGAGATGGAGTAACCTAGCCACGGGAGAGGTTTTTTTAAACCCGTATCATCTTTTTACCCTTTTTACTCCCTTTCCACTCTCCAAAGAGATAGCTTAGTGATTGGTCATAGGAGCTTTTCCAGCTTATGACTGCTGAGACATGGTCACTGCTTTTTATACTGCTTGCAGATGTTCTATAGGGACTTGAAAGCATTCACAAGATAAGTAAATTGAGATTGTAGGAATATGAATAAACAAGTTTGTAAATACCAATTATAATGCATTTATTGAGTCTGAGTTGAACAAATGTTTGTAAGTGCTGTATTTGAGAAAGGAAGTTCAGTTACAAACTAAGTCTTAACAACCTCTGCCTTGGGACTTCATAAGTAAAAGAGAAAGAGACCATTCATACATTGCATCCTCACAATCTCTTTTTCGCATAGCTTTTTATATCTGAAAAATCATATTTGGAGTGCCACTATTGCATAGATACGTCTCTTTTTGACTGGAATAAGCTTTCTTGCATCAGAGCAGTAGCAAGACTAAAATTTGATTTTTCCAGATAAATTTTTATAATATGTCAAGCACTACTGAAGACTTTGGGGATGCTTCATTTGACAAGGTGAACTGTAACATCAAAATATTCTGAGCTTTCAACTTGAACTTCACAGTTCTTTGTACACTCTTAATTTTCAGAGCTACACATCTGTGCACATTGTCACTCAGAGCAACACAACCTGAATTTGTTAGAACATGGGGAAATTGAAGTACTCAGGCTGCCAAACTCATCCTTCCTCCACAGGGATGGTTCTCCCATCACTCATTCATCACTTTGCCTATCCCAGTCTTTCATGTGGCTCCAAATCGATTTGTATTCATCCAAGAGAAGGAATCAGCAAATGCAGATTTGTGTGCTCTCCAGCTTGGTTGTTTTAATCTCCTGGTTTGTTTCATTGCAGTTCTCCATAGTGAAACAAGCAACTATTGCCAAATCTGCAGTACTTCTTTTACTGGAGATCTTTCTAGTTAGCACCACTCTGTGTTTCTGTATCTTCTGCAGATAGATTTTTCCAGTCAGTTCTTTGGTCTGACAGGTATGGGAATTTCTTGGAGAAATGCTGTGAAAGAAAACTTTCAAACACAAAGTACTTTCAACATGTATTTTCTGCATTTAGAACAGACATCAAGTTGATTTCTGACTAAAAAATCGATGGAAGGTGAGTTTCTGACATCTAGAAATAATTGAGGAAATTAAAAAAAAAAACAACATTCTTGTTTGGGCAGTTCCGATGTGTAGTATTTTATTTTTGAACTCTTGTTATCTCATATGTATAAATGCCAGTTCCTCAAATGAAGTCTGCAGCATTCACAAGCCCTTTTCCTTACAGGCATTCCCATACTAGTATTCTGTCTTCTGAGTATTTAAGTAGTCACTGTTCTTTACTCTCTTGTACTAGAAGCTGAGTTGGAAGAGAATAATTAGCACTCTCTATATAGTTTAGAGACAGTATTCTCTACCCTTCTCCCTGGTGAAGCTGAACTGTTGATCCAGCAGCCGTGTGAACCTAGTGTTCATACGGCTGTCTTTCACCAGACCTTTTTACTTATAAAAAATAAACTTAAATAACCTTTTTTAAAAAAAAAAAAAAAATCTTTACAGACAGTTTTCAATGCAGTTTTCTACTTATCTGCTGAAAAGAGGAGTGCAAAAAGTACACATTTCAGACTGTCGCTTCATGTTTCATTTGCTCTGTTTAGGGCTCTATCTGCTAGGTCACTAAGTTTAAGAAGAACTGGGAAATTATCTTTTTGG
This sequence comes from Phoenicopterus ruber ruber, assembly GCA_009819775.1. Classification (NCBI taxonomy): domain Eukaryota; kingdom Metazoa; phylum Chordata; class Aves; order Phoenicopteriformes; family Phoenicopteridae; genus Phoenicopterus; species Phoenicopterus ruber. The sequence goes on from CM020227.1 coordinate 15,253,003, forward strand.
ATGATTCAGAAGCATGTTGGGTTGATCCCCTTTATCTTCCATTTTCTCCAAAATTATGCAGACATAGATGGTCAACCAATACTGGCACCTGGTACAGAGACTTGGAGTTACAGGGTGTGGTATAAGAACTGCAGAATATAAGGTGCAAGTATAGAACAGTCTGATTTTGCATTTCACCTCTTGACTGGGACTATTTCAGGGAGCAGGAAGGGCTCCCTACAGGATGGGAAGCTATAACAGCCAGCAGGAAAGGGGCCTTGCCACCCAGGGCCCTGTCCTGCCACCTCCAAAAGCAATGTGAGCAGGGCTGACCTGGGAATGACCACTTGAATTTTCCCAGATTCCAGGTCATCAGGCAAGTTTGTTCTGCCAAGGCAGGCCTGAGGGCAAGGTGAGAAGTCAGTCTGCAGCTGATGATCAGGTCCAGTGATGGTAATCAGGGCAACACAGCCTGGTGATCACCGGACAGATCCATAGTGATCAGATGGGTCCCACATCAAGCCAGGAAGTCAGTCTGCAGGTCAGGGTCTGGATCAACAGGATCCATAGCCAGATAAAGTCATTGCCAGGGCTGAGCTAGAGCCTAGCACTCCACAGAATAGCTCAGGCAGGAATTGATAGCCCAGGGCTGAGCTTAAGTGGAGCCCCTGGGCCCCTGGGCAGTTTGGTTATTCAGGGCCATTAAGGCCTATTAGTGCTCTTATGGCCCTGACAGCAAGGAGCTTCAAGAGATCACCGGTTCTTTCCATTATACATAGAAATAGGATCAAATACACCTCAGCTGTCCATTCAGTAATGTGAATTACATCTCCAAGCAAAACTAAATGCCATGTATTCTTCAGAATTAGCTCAATGCACTTAAATTATAAGGCTGTTTCTGTTACAACTTCACTTTTACAGGGAAGAGTAAGAGCTCCTGTGTCTCATGCCATCTATAATTATTGCATTTTATTAGTTTGGCATTATACATGGATACTTACTGTACTGTTAATATTTTTGTAGTTTATTATCACATGTGAACTACATAACTCAGTAGGGTCACTTTCTTAAAGAAACAATGCAATTTCTTGTATCTTTAAGTTACTTAGTAATATAGTTCTTGTACTTGGGAGTTATAATTGTCTTACATTTTCTACAGGATTAATAATCACCTTCAAAAAGGTGATTATTAATGAAAAGAATGCTGAGTTTCAGTGGAAATCAAGACAATCCACATTGTTTCTTTTACTTTAATCTTGTTATGTACAGACCTCTGTGTCCTAGGTAGTTGCCCATACTACCCCACACAGCCTGCCACTCATAACTATCCAGCCTCGGGTCAGATCTCTGGGTGGTATTCTTAAGTAGTTGTTTAACCCTAAACAAGACCTGAAACACATTCAGGAGACACAGCAATAAGAACATGCCAGCTTGAACATCCCAAGGATATTCAAAATTCTTGAGAGCTATTGTAACTAGTCTGGAGGAGAAGGGGAGGGTGAAGGAGAAGGGGAAGGTGAAGGAGTAGGGGAAAGTGTCGTCCCTTGTCTCCCCCATAGACTGGGGGAGAAGAGGTAAAGAGTGTAATTATTAATAGTTTCCAAGAGATGGCTCCCAAAGTATGAAAATGATGACAATGCTGGGTACAAATACCAGATTAGTCTCGTGACTAGTGATTTTGTCATAACATAAGCCAGTGTTACGTAGTACAGCAAAATGATAACCTTAATCCAGACCCCAGAGGTGATAAACAGCACAACAGGGAACAGATACAGCAAGCAAGGTGTTACATAACACAACCCTGAGAGCAAATAAATCAACATTGTGACCAGCAACTATTGAACTAATATAATGAATGGTTATAACATTCTCTGGTCAGATCTGTCATTATCTCAACCCTTTGTGCCCCATGTTGGATGCCAAAAAGGAGTGTTGTGGTGTAACCCCAGCTGGCAACTAAGCACCACACAGCTGCTTGCTCACTCCCCCCCTCCCAGTGGGTTGGGGAGGAGAATGGAAAAAAAGTAAAACTTGTGGGTTGACATAAAGACAGTTTAATAGGACAGTAAAGGAAGAGAGAATAATAATAACAGGAATAATAATAATAAAAGAATATACAAAACTGGTGATGTACAATGCAGTTGCTCACTACCCACTGACGGATGCCCAGCGCATCGCCAAACAGTGATCTCCGCCCCGGCCAATTCCGCCCAGTTTCTATACTGAGCATGACGCCATAGGGTATGGAATATCCCTGTGGCCAGCCTGGGCCAGCTGTCCTGGCCGTGCCCCCTCCCAGCTCCTTGTGCCCCTCCTCGCTGGCAGAGCACGGGAAGCTGAAAAGTCCTTGACCTAGTATAAGCACTGCTTAGCACCAACTAAAAACATCAGTGTGTTATCAACATTATTCTCATACTAAATCCAAACCACAGCACTATACCAGCTACTAGGAAGAAATTAACTCAGAAATTTAAAGAAAATTAATCCCAGCTGAAACCAGGCACTCAGATAGCATTTATCATAAGAAAAATCTGTCTTTTCTCCAATTATGAATGCTTTATATGCTACCATTTTTATGATACTTTTTGTGTAGAAAGTGATAGGAAGACTATTTCAAGCATCCAGAAATTAGAACATAGGTCTCTGATAATTGGGAAAAAGCCCCCAGCAACTTATCAATATAGCAAAAGTTTAATTTCTAAGACAGTATATATAAAAACCCAAATTGTTTAAATTTTACTCACTTTTCTTACCCTCCTTCTTCCTCCTAACACCTACCCTTTCGACAGAGGTTGGCCACGTATGCTTAGATTACAATATAAGCCCTTTGGAAATTCAGACTTACTGCAGGCTGTCATTCCAGTGTGTCTAGCATCTTCAAGTCCTTTCTAGAAATAAGGTAACATTAACCTGCCAGTCCTTCTTCACAAGTTTCTGACTTTTTTGAAGGCCTGAGGCAAACACATGTGACCAGTCACTAAAGGATTTGGTAACATTCCTACAGTGCAGTAAGTCTCTACCCCAGCAGCTGTTGTTTAGTGATAGATCAGTGAAGCAAAAAATTATGCTGGTATAAAAAATAGATCTTGAACCACAGCTCTCATTCTTATGCCTTTGTTCTGCATTAGTGGCAAGCCTCTGGGATTCATTCAGCTGTAATCATTTGTTACTGAGGGGCAGGGCGTCTTTGAGATAGTGGTGATGGAGTCACCTTTGAAACAAGTGCAAACGAGTAGAAATCATTTACCAATCTACCCTCCCAGGATTACATTTTATAACTGGCACACGGTCCAAGACCCTGTTCAGAATATATAACACAAACACCAAAAAAAGCATTTTACCTTTTTATTCATATTCTTTCTGAGACAGTTTAATTAGTTTACTGTCTGGATTTTTAATCCTTTATTGAAGACTGACAGACATACAAAGCAAGCACCAGGAGGCAAATTCTGTTTCTGTTTATACTGAGGCAGAAAAAGACCTATTAGGTGTCTGATTCAAAACTTAGTGGAGTCAATAATAGCGGTCAATGGCTTTGGATTAACTGTAGAATTATTGCTAGAGGATACTCATAGTTGGTTGGGGTGGATTTTTTTAGTTAAATCTTTTTTTCATTCATTTTCCAAAATCAAGTTGCAAAATGTAAGCTTTTACTCACTCAATGCAAAATTTAGTTTGTAGATGAAGATGAGAAAGCTTGTAAGATAGCTATGAAAGAACTTGAGGTACTACGTATCGCAAATATCTGATCATAGAGGCAGATTTAATGCTTTAGGTTTTGCTGTTTTCACACTCAATATAAACATACTCAGCAGAACGTTTGCAGTTATATATATGAAAAATTACACCCATCCCATGAATTTTTTTTTTCCATAAAACTATTTTACCAGTCTAAATAATTCACATATTATCTATGGTTTGGGAATGGAAACTACTATAAGGATCCTTGCAATTACCAATCTCCCAATATCATAACAGAGTTTTTCAAAAAAACACAGATAAATTCCAGAGATTCAAGAACAACTTCAGTATCTAAGTCAAAAATTTCAATTTTTAATCCTTCCATACCCCAATTTTTTCCCTTCTGATCAGGTTGCCCAGAGAGGTGGTAGATGCCCCATCCCTGGAAACATTCAAGGTCAGGCTGGATGGGGCTCTGAGCAACCTGATCTGGTTGAGGATGTCCCTGCTTATTGCAAGGGGGTTGGACTAGACGACCTTTAAAGGTCCCTTCCAACCCAAACTATTCTATGATTCTATGAAAAAGTTGTTATTCTGCACATACCTACAAACGTCTCTAGAAAAGAAGAGTTCATGTCTGCAATTAAGCTAAGGTCTGAGCTGAATCACAGCTTTTCTCCTCTGATTTTATCCGAAGGGCTTGATCCTACTTCACTTTGTGAGCAGTTTTCTACACAATTTTTGTGAGTGACCACTGTTTTCTTTTAAAAGATAGTCAGAAGAAAAGGTAAGAATACTTTTATCAAGCAATTGAATGATTAAAACAGTCAAACCCGGGAAACTGGCAGTGTTTACTTTTTTTCCACCTAAAGTAAATCATCACCAGTTCCACTTTCGCAAAGCAGATTCTAATGGCCATTCTGAGGCAGCGATACTCAATTCCCCCACCTTGGCTGGAAAGGAGGAGTCTAACTGCTTCAATCATGTAGGAATTTCTGGTTCCATTTTTACTGCTTGGATTATTTTGGCCAATAATAATTTCAGCTGAAATACTGAGTCAGGAGTAAGTGGGAAAGTGTCTCCTGTATTCTCACTTAGCTTAACAGTGCTAAACTGAGCTTAACAAGTATAACTCCCTCACTCTCTCTCCTACATATATGTGTGTAATTGTTATATATACATAGTATCTTCCTCAAGCTTAAATATATCACCGCTTTACATAATTATCATAATAAACGACTTACATTTAGTCTATCACTTAAACAAAATACCTAGCAAAATTTGTGAAGACTAAGTTATATTTATTGGCAGTAATTCCCATGGAAGTACTACAGTTGAAAAAACAGGGTTACATAATTATGTCTATATACGTAAGTCCAAGCCAACTTTCTTTATGTTTTTAAGGGTCAGCGAAAGGCATGTGCTGGTCCTATACATTGAAAGTACATACCCAGTGATATTCCAAGCAATGATGTAAATACTCTCTTTTGTACAAGTCATGACGTTTTAACTGGTTCTCCTCTTTCTACAAGTCTCTCAAGTTCATGAAACCCCAGAACATTGAGCACAGTTGTGGACTTTCTTCTGTTATAGCAACAGGAGCTGTATCATGGGACATACCAGTCAGGTCACATAAGCGGTCAAACCTTTATGATGAGCCATGCGTTCAGCAGGTATATCTATTCACATGACATGGCTGGACCTGCAGCGTATGTAGCTGTTGAAGAGCCCCTACTGTTGCCGCAGCTTTTGACTGTGTTTTCCACACTAATATGCTGTAAATGTCTAGATACCAAAAACTCCATTAGCTGATTTGTAGGCTTGTTCAACAGTCACAGTTCCAGTCTATATTCCAGTTAGAACTAACTGAAACCTTGATAATAAATATTAGTCATAAATATGTGGGAACATACCTTAGTGCCAAGTTATTTGGTCATATGAAGAATCTCTTATTTCAAGTATGATATCACTGTCTTATTTCTAATTTTATATAACATTCAAACTTTCTTTTATTCCCTGAGAATTTGTCGATCTCTCCAAAAATGATTATTTTCTTACAGGCTGTGTTTAAACCCACCACCTGTACTGAAAGACAAAGATGCAGAAAATGAAATTTAAACCCAAACCAGAGTTCAAAAAAATTAAATGAAATATGAACCAAAACCCACACTGAAACTTAACAGTTTTGTCATAGATTAATAATGCCTGCCAGGCTCCAAACAAAAGGCTTGCCATTAACCTAGCTCTTAAATATCACAAGAGATAAACACGTTGGATAAAGCTGCAACTGGAACAAGGAGCTGCAAAGGAGTACTTGCCTTTGCAGCACGTGGTAGCCATTCCCCAGTCATCCAACATTAGTAATAGTGAGCTAGTTAACCAAACTATTTGAAACTTCATGTCCATGGATTGGATGGGCAGGCACTGGATCTAAACACAGTATGAAATAGTACATTCTTCCCATAAATAGTAGCAGTAATGGTCCAGCCACTTTCCAGCTGTTGCCAGCTTCTTTTTGCATACTCCATCAGAGACATATCTGATTATGTTAAGTATGCAGATTGGCAAACTGCAGTTTTGTTTTGACAAGCATAAACCTTGAGCAAATTCAGACTTCAGTACAGTGATTCCGTCTTTACAGTGGAATAAGTAAGAGATGGACCCTGTATTAGAGTAATAATGGGACAGTAGCTAAAAATTAGAGGAATTACTGTATAAAAGAATACCTATGAGAGAATACGTCGCATTTAATGAAGAGAGTTAGCTGGTTTACAAGACTCCCTGTTAGGCTGAATAACAACAGAATTAGGAAGCTGTGAAGTGTTATATGCAGTTTATTATGATTATATAACACTTGAAAAAAACAACTTTCAGAATCAGTATTCAGTTCATCAACAGTAACTTCTGAAAGTGTGTTAGTTCAGAAAGTCACACATTTGGGCAAGGTAAACATTATAATACACTGCCTAGTTAGGTCTGTGTGTGTGTTTGTGATAAGGTCTCCATCTAGGGGTTAGCCTACAGATAGCATGAAACAAAAGCTTTACACTGAGATTCTACAGAAAAGTAAAACTGAGAGCTAGATTTTTAGTTTAACTCCACTGAAGTCAGAGATATTGTGCTGATAAAAGATTCTTAAAGTAAAAAACACCTAATCAAAGTTAAAAAAAAAAGAAAACAACCCACCCCCAAAAAAACAGAATCACTGTTCCTATCTTCAAATTAGAGAAGTTAAACAGAAAATTACTCCAGTGTTTCCTAACTTCTTAATGCATCAGGAAAAAAGAGAAAATAAATGTAATTTTTTCCATTTTAGGTAGTTGTACACCTTGAAGTCTCTTCCATACAGGGTATATTCAAATTTAAGCTTTTGTTTCTTAGACAGAAAAATTCAGTGTTGCATATATTGTCTGAGTTTGTCACTATCCTAGGAATTAATGCAGCTAAGCTACTTGTATCGCTGAACTAATTTTACTAAGGTAAAATTTGTTTAGAAAATCCTTCCTGGACTCCCTGACATGCTCACTATTTTGGTTGAAAAAGATTGTGTGTAGAAACAATGCTACAGAAATTGGAATAAGAAAAAAGTGATAAGGCACCATCCGTCAATATAGTGCTGTATGGCACCAGTGTTCTCTGGCAAAGCCAGAAGTCCTTTAGAAGTCAAGTGCCCTGGCATGAGTGGTGATTTTAATAATTAATCAGCCAACAGCGAGGGTTTTAACACAGTATGGCCATTATGACTAAAAATAATATACTCAAATATTCTGTACACCGGGAAAAAGGAATGGCCCCCGCCATTCTCCATACAGTAGGACTGGTGAGAGGGATGTTGGTACTGTCCCTTTCATTCACATCCACCAGCGCAGAATCTGTATATCAGCAGCCCTTTGGTGAAGCAGCTACTGAATGCAGGATGAGTGAGCGAAGGCATCTGGTTAGACAGAGACCTTGGTGTCTCCATCTTTTTCTACCTCCAGCTGCCCCCATTATGCTTTGAAATGCTGAGTGTACAGAGTGGAGGAGCCAGCCTGTGCTCAGTACAGAGCATTCTGGATCCCTTATTTCAGTCCCAGGCAGTTTATATCAATTGGTTATTGTGAAAACTGCAAACTTACCAAGGTGACAGTGTGGAACTTTTTTTTTTTCCTTTTAGATGTAGTGTAATATATTGTTAATGAATTGCTAGTGGTTTTAACTTGAGGGTCTAGTACCAAGGATATTGATACTGTCTCATCTCACGTTTATGAAGCTGTTTCCTTTTAAAACATACCTGATAATGAAATAGACAAGCTAGGAAACAGCAAATAACTTGAACATGCAATGGAATCAAGATTTTCTTTTTGACTGTATGATTCTTCCCAGAAAGAAATATGCTTTTCATCTCTTAAAAATATAATTATAAAAATAGAAGTTTAATTCTACCAATAACTTGAATAAAGGACTGAGAATAACATCAATGCTTTATATAAACCTTACTATTATTCATCACGTAGTACTGAAAAGATTGCTAGTAATCAGACAAATAGACCAGCAGCAGTGACTGTTATGTATTGTATGGATACAGCTAATCCTTCCGTCTTCTGTCTCTTGTCTTTCTACTTAGTCCTTGGGCTAAACCAAAACGCCACTAACACTGACTAACACAAGTTTAACTTCTCTTCTTTCTGTGGTGTAGCAGCATTATCTTTCAGCTGACTCTCAATGTACCAGAGTCAACTGAGAAGCATTGTTTTACTAGGAAGTGCTGAGCCTTGAAAAAAGAAGTGTGAACCTGGGCCCTTACTCCAACTTCTCTCTTCTATCATGTGGTACAGCATTGTCTTAAAAATTCTCTTTCTAAACTTAGAAAAGTAGGGAAAAATCTCAAACATATTCTAGGTACTTCCTCTTCTCCAGGCCTTCCCTGAAGTCCCATCTTTTGCTTAAGAACCTAATAGATTAGCTCTTTTCACAGTGAGTGGAGGGCACTTCTTATGTACAAATGCTTTACCTAACAGTTATTGCTGTGACACATACAGCTACCAGAGTATAGATTGCAAAATGTTTTGACTTCAGGCTGCATTAGATACATATACAAGCTGTTTTGTGGTCTCCTTTGTAGGCCTAATTCACTGGCTAATTCTGTCATTGTCATGAGGATGGTGGTGGGCGAGCCAGCACTCCTACACTGAATATGAAGCTTTTATTTCTGGAAGGTATCTCACAATAATTAGGAGGGAGGACTGAGTGGCAGGAGCAGGAGATAGAAATGGAAAATATGAAGAAGCTAGGGGTCACGGTCAGCTTACATAAGGAAAAAAATACATTGGAACCATATAAATTTGCAATTTATTTTATGCTTGTTATCTAATGTAGACCTTTATTGCAGGATGGGCACAAGTATTTTTTAATCCATAAAAATGTTCTAGTTGAAAGAACTGACAGTTCATTGTCTCTGCTGAGAATATGTGCCCCTTGATCAAGGGTGTAGACGATGAGATGCAAGTAAGAATCTCAGCCCTTGCAGACAACCTGATCCGCACCAAAGGTAGTTGTCCTGAACAGCATGAGAGGGAGAGAATACGGGGCATTTGTGTACTTCAATGTTTTACTCTGTCAGTCTGAAACATCAAGCATAATACACTATTCTGTGTACTGAGCATATTTTTGCTGTGCTTAGGCACTCTCTTAGCAACTGCCTCAGCTGCCTGTTGGTCAGTGCATGTCCCATTTACGCTTTGAAGCTTACTACTTTAGAAGGAATTGAATACACATGCCTTGCTGTTTGTAGGAGCAGGGTTGTGGTAAGGAGGCTTGACTTATGAAATATTTGTTATTTTGGGGTCCACTGTAATTGTTAGCCAGGTCTGCTTCCTTTTGAATAGTCAAAAATCTTAAGGACTGTTGTCAAGAGAGGTTGAATGATTCTGCAGAAGTACCTGGATAAGCTAAAAATAATGTTATAGATTATGTGAATGGAATGGATCTTCAGTCCGTAGCTCTGCATGGAAACAACAAATCTAGAGTGCTGATATTGAGTAGTTCAATGGTCAAGAAATAGTCAAGCAATGTGGAGAGTTGTTCCATACCAATCATGGAGTGTACGGATCAGTGATTTCCAGTAACTCTATTAGATGTATGAAACAACATCAGTAGAGTAAAAGCAGCTTTCATGCCAGACATGCAGATAAGCAAAACCCTTCAAACATGTGAAACTATCTTTAAACATTATAACATTAAAACACCACATTTTAATGAAAATTTATAATGGTCAACATACTTTCTCTCAGGTATACTGTTCAAAATACCTAGCAACACTTTCAAGTGTGCACAATTTATAGAAACGAGATTTTCTAAGAGTATCAACTGCTATATATTTCCTTGTTGGAACTATAAAGACAATTTGTGAATACAATTCCTTGTCTTGCATGGTTATTTCTTATATTAGTCCAAGTGAGATAATGCATCCATGGTCTGTTAATCTTATTTGATTTTTTTTACTCTTTGCATTAATGCTCAATTATAATAACATTTTGTGTTGCATCTGACTCTTTGCTATCTAGTACAGAATCCAAAAAGCACTATTAATAGTGGGTTCAATCAATTTCTAAGTGCATACATTTCCTCTAGGTACTGATCTAATTGCAATCATAGAAGACATTAAAGAAACATGCTCTGAAAATGGGAAAATTGTATAAGTTTGAGTGCCAGATACAATGAATAAACATGTATCTGATTCTTCTAAGTGCTTTTGGAATGAAAGTTTATTAATCCACATAAATTCACATAAATATCTCTAATCAAATGCATATTTCAAGCTGCCTCCCAAAATGTGATTTGCACACTTGTCTTCAAAGACAGCAAACTTCTTGCAGCAACCATACCTATGTTACAGAAAATATGTTTCAATTTTATCACAGCTCTGCCTCTGTAAAAGTGGATTTAATGTATCACGACCCTGAGTGCATAAATAGTGGCCCTGACCAGCCTCACCTGAGGCTCCTACTCAGACCCTGCCCATGGGTCTGGGGCTCCATTTAAGATCAGTCCTTAACCTTTAGTCCTCATTTGAGCTACATCACAGATGTCCTTGTTTTCAGTCCTGTCTCTGATGCTGCCCGCTTGGTGGACCTCATACATGCATTGGAAGTTAGCTCAGCTCCTGGGCTGACTCCTCAGATGTGACTTGCAGCTTGTATCTGGAACTGTCTTTGGCCACGTCTCCCAGATAGACTTTGGACCTGTGTCACAACCCTGCTGTTAGTTGTCTTGGACCTCAACTCCTTTTGCTTCTGACTGGACTTCCCGTTTGGACCTCAGACCTGGTTCACCACTTGTCTTATTTGGGATAGTCAATGGACCTTGTTGCCAGCACCAGACTCTGCCCACTGTGTTCAGACCCTGCAGAGTTGTGTCCGGTTGTTGAGGGCACTGTCTGTGCTGCAGTCATCCTCAGCTCCTGGCTCCCTCCCCATCCCTTAGGGAGCAGCTGCTGCTTCCTGACATAGTGAAAATGCTGTGTCTATCATGTACAGTGTAGTTTTCATACTAGGAAAACTATTACATCTCTTGAAAAGTAATCTCAGCTGGGCGACAATGGGAAAAAAAGGCAAGTATGAAGCACCCAAATTACAGTTCATATGAGGTACAATGGCAGGTGAATACTGTCTACTGTTGAGCTAAAACAAAAAGGCTTAACCACTTCTGAGCTGGAAACTCTCGCATATTTCCATATCACAGAAGATGTCTGCATTTCAGTTTCAATTCTAGTGCAGGAGGAAAGTAAACGTTGCAATGTATCATTTTCTACTGAAAAGAAATGTAATGTGAAATTGTTTGGGGTTTGTTCCTATCAGCCTTGATCTCTGAATTATTAACTATATTCTAACCAAACAACTTGGTACCGAAAAGGTCTAATTTCTTGCAAGTTTAAATCAATATTTAATCTGTATGCCCAGTGCTAATAAAAATTGGTAACATGATACTATTTCCTCATCACCTGTCTGCTCTCCAAGTGATACAGAACTGTGAGAAATATTCCGGTAAAATTCAGAACAGCAACCTCTGCTGGAGAGTAAGCAATATGTAGATGAATAAGTATTCAGATCTGGCACCATTTTCTAGATCACAGTACTTAAGTATACAGTCTTTAGGCAATTACATTATATAGGGTTGCTTCAAGTGCTGAAAAAAATATTCCATGTAAAATAAAAAAATATAGGGAGAAAAAAATGGTTTTATACTCCCAGATTTTAGTGAAACTAGAATTCTTGGAGATCTCTAGTGAAAAAGATGAAAAAAATCAGATCATAGTAACACAAACTGTTGTATACCTTTTTTGTAAAAACTAAAAGAAATGCAGTTTGTGGAAATCTACTTTATATTATTAAGCATCAATTTAAATAAATACAAAATATTCATATTTTATTCCAGTGTTCTGTAAAGTTGCAGTTTTCTAATTTCTTTCCTGCCCATTCCAGACAAAACATGGAGGACATCCAGGTTAATGGAAGGATGAAATGGGCCACATTTATGAGACATCTTCAAGAAATTAAAAAACATTGTTGAGATGACAAAACAGATGTCAGGTAGCAGGGTAGTACATTTCTGGACTCAGGGGAATCATTGTTACTCTCTGATGTAGTCCCTAGAAAATCAGGAGAAGACTTGCTTTTCTCTGAATCAACACGTGTTATCGGTCACCATGACTATGTTGACTTAGCTGGTGGGCTGGTGGATGGATTATTTTGTTTATTGAAGGAATGATTCATTTCTTCAAGACTTTCCCTGAAAAGTCTTTTTATCAAAGTATGAGACCAAGCAAATTTTGAGAGGTTACAGCATTTTTTAATTAAAATTTTGCAAATAATTTCACAGAATTCACATTGTAGAATGAGGAGCATCTTAACTAAAGAGTAGAACATATTGTCTTGAAATTGTTTTATGTGCTCAGAGCACAGGCATGCAATTCTTGTCCTTGCTACTCTTTCTTGCCCCTACATCCCTGTCACAGGGTCAGTTTGACAGGTAGCTGTGCTGGTTCTGGCTGGGATAGAGTTAATTTTCTGCACAGTAGCCAGTATGGGACTGTGTTTTGGATTTGTGCTGGAAACAGTGTTGATAACACAGGGATGTTTTTGTTACTGCTGAGCAGGGCTGACACAGAGTCAAGGCCTTTTCTGCTTCTCACCCCACCCCACCAGCGAGGAGGCTGGGGGGGCACAAGGAGTTGGGAGGGGGCACAGCCGGGACAGCTGACCCCAACTGACCCAAGGGATATTCCATCCCATATGACGTCATGCTCAGCATATAAAGCTGGGGGAAGAAGTGGGGGGGGTGGGCACATTTGGAGTGATGTCATTTGTCTTCCCAACTAAGCGTTAGGCGTGATGGAGCCCTGCTTTCCTGGAAATGGCTGAACATCTGCCTGCCCATGGGAAGCAGTGAATGAATTCCTTGGTTTGCTTTGCTTGCACGTGCAGCTTTTTCTTTACCTGTTAAACTGCCTTTATCTCAACCCTTGAGTTTTCTCACTTTTACCCTTCTGAGTCTCTCTCCCATCCCATCAGGGGGGAGTGGGCGAGCAGCTCTGTGGTGCTTAGTTGCTGGCAGGGGTTAAACCACGACGGCAGCAAAAGAATCTAACTGCATTTCTAGGTTAAAAAAAAGAAAATTATCATAATGCTTGCTTTTAAACTGGTAGAAATAGCTTTGGTGTTGGATGGGGTCTGATGAATGCAGCTGAAGTGGAAATAGCAAATTTTCATGTACGATTTTTCTTCCTATGAGCTGTTTTCTGTGGTTTTAACCTGCAATCAAAGTATTCTGATGTTCACTTTCAAGGGCTATGTAGTAGCTGTTGAATGTATTGTACTCCCAAGTGATACCTGGTTTTCCTGCTGAAGTTATCGAATGTATTATTAGACATTTAGGGTTGTACCTTTAGTTTTGCTCTTTTAAGCTTGCTCAGGGCAAAATATTTTTCTCTCCAGGACAGGAGTGAATTGCAGCTTCCAATTTGTCACAAGATCCATGTGTAGGCACATAGAGATGTACAAATGTTATTCTATAAAACAGGATTCAAAGCTTCAATGCTAGCTAAAGTCTCAGTCCACCTGAGTTCAGAAAGGTGGTGAAACAGTTCAGAAGGAAAAAAGTTCCATACTGCAATACTCGTTTCCTTGGGCAAGCTTCCATCCCTCTATTTCAGCTACATAAATGTGCTGCCACTGATTGTGTTCTTTGTAGCTATGAGTTGTGATTTTATTGCTTTCAGATGTGCTGCTCAGGAAAAGTGACAGCAAAGAGTTGGATAATTCAGTCCTCACATGTAACACAGTTTAATCCCGTATGCAGTCACATTAAAGCTAAGGGCTCTAGTTCCTAGTTGTGCGAATTTATCAGAGCACGGAGACCTTGGGCAAGGTTTGGCAAAGCAACTCTTTTCAAAATGTGATATGGCTGATTTTGAAATTCTTGTCAGTCTTTATCCACATAGAATAACTGCTCATAGTGGGAACAATATGTATGACACAGGCCTGGAAATAGTGGATTTGTTTTAGAATACTATTCCTCAATTGACTCACCCTCATTTTTTTCACAAGAAAGTTCTGCAATGCTCTGTTTACTTTGGACATTTAGCCACTGTCGGTTATATCGAAATTATGAGGTTTAGACAGACCAGTTCATCATAGTTATCAGTACTTTATACTAACTCTGAGCAGGATTAGTCAGCAACGTGATAAACCAAGCCTCTGGTGTTACAGCTATACTAGTGATCATTGTGTTGCTACTGTTGACGAAAACAACGTTGGAAATTATTTAGCAGAGCAATAGTAACCATTTGATATCTTCAAAATGATACTTCAAAACTAAACTAACCTGGTTTTAAAGGCCATTATGTATAATAATATATTATTTCCTGTGTATAAATAGAAGTTACGAGTAAAAAGTAGTTCTGCATTTGCCTTTTATTATAAAAAGACAGTAGTACTAGCAGAAATAACAGATTTGCTTATTTTGCATTTGAATGCATATCTAACTCAACACTAGCAAGGAACAATTTTACAGAAACCCACACAAAATATTCTGAAATGACCTTTCTGAATAATTGAAGATGCCTTTGCGTTCTTACCAGCATCTCCATAAACTCAGTATGGCGTCAATGACAGTTTACCACAATATCAGCCATAAAGTATCATTTACAAATATATTTAGAGAGGTTTACTGTAAGTAATGAAATTATTAGAGAGCAACCAGGACAAATATATCTGAATGCTAAAATGCTTGATGATCTCAATAATTCTCACAGTAAATGTAATTGTTTTATAAAGACCAGATGGCTAATAGCTGGACTTTGTGCAATTTTGAAGTGAGGGGGTAATGAACTTGCTGTTTTGCCATCTTCCTCCCCCATATGATTGTGTTCTGTACCTCACATACAGCAAAACTGATACTAGATTTCTGGGGCATATTTTAGTTGTGGCTATTTACTTTTTTAAAATAGAACCATAGGCACCTTGTCTTGTCCAAGCACAGTGTAGTGTCCTCCTGGTTGAAGAAATCTAGCTTTATTTATGCCTTGTAAAGTGTGAGGGAAGAGAAAGTGATTAAGTATGTTGTAGTTCTTATGGAAAGTAGCCACATATATTCCAGGTGTAAATTGGCACTTTGATGTTGGAATTTCACCCTATATTCCTTCTACTCTAGACTGTAAGTGATATCATCTAATTAAAGAGAAAATAAAACCTCGTCTGATAAATTTCCTTATTTTAAATCAAAACTTTAAAAAAACCCCCCATATTTCAAGCTGCAACTACGCAGGTGTCACTTGTATTAGAAAACATTTTCTATTAATAAAACACATCAATTAGATGGGTTTTTAAAGAAAAAATAGTGTGTATCTAGTACTACAAATAGCTGCCATGAGTTTGAATTCATTGACAATTACAAGTGATGCATAGGGAGGTACATGCCCAAGTCTATGCTCCATGTCAGGATAAGAAGTCACACTTGCCACTTCCTCATTCCCATCTCTAACTGTCAGAGCTCCATTAGATAAGGCTAGTCTTAGTAACATTATTTTGTAAGCAAGCGTGTCAGACTAGTTCTGGAATACAAACCAGGGCTGTTTGTGTTCAGACTCCTATTTACAGCAAATGAAAACCAAAGACAAAGTGCAACTCCGTGCATGCATATGAACAACCCACGTATGTGAACCAGGGCAGACAGAGGGGCTAGAAAATCTGCCACTGGAGAATAACAGTAAGAAGCTCTTGACTACATTCATAAATCTGCAAATCCATGGGTCATTATAACTATATCCCAAGGCAGTCCATATTCAGTTTTGGATTAAACTTTGGATTTGGGCTTTCCTTGAGAATACAGGTGCCCTGCTGTATTGTGTCCCATTAAGATGAACTGTCTGTTGCCCAGACCAATGGTCATGAAAATTGGCTGGGTTAGGCTAATACAGAATTTCCTAATAATTTTTCATAATCTGTATCACAGCTCTTTTCCATCATGCATATAGTAATGTTCAGATGTAGACATTGTCTACTGAATCATCCATATGTGTTTAGCAATCCCTTACTTAAAAAGTTTCAGACCTTCCCTTACTCTGTTTCCTTTTCGAAGTTGATTCAGTATGTTAGAAGTGTGTAAAAAGGTATGCTCACTGAGCCTTCAAAGCCATCAGAAACACATAAGTGTGTTATTTCTATAAGGATAAGTCTGCACTGTCAGATAGGAGCCTAAATGTGCAACCTCTGCTTGTGGTTATCTAGCAAGTCGTTATCTCCATGAAAAGGACTGTGGTGTTCGGAATTATAAACCAGCAACAGTAAGTAGCTAGCTACGTGTTTTCCTTTGTAGAAAACAGTACTTAAAGGTATTTTTCACTAAATCCCATGTATATTTATTAAAGATTGTGATTTTTTTTTTTATGTGACAGTAGTGTCTTTAATCCCTAATATTAAACCCAGACATAAAATTGTGGTATATAGCTACATACCAGTTTTTCACCTCCAAGAGTTACATTTTCCTCCACTTAAAAGAAAGAACTCAATGTAGAAAATAAGTCATTTATCACACATAGGTGGAAATAGCATTGCCAGGCTGCTGTCCGTATCAATATTGAAAAGTATTTCCATTGTCTGAACCTGATCTAGTGGAGGAGGAGCAGACTGTCAGAACTGGAAATATATGACTCAATAGAGAACATCCATTTTTATAAGCAGAGTTATCTGGGGGCTGAGACAGCTATAAGGCAAAGAAAACTATTACAAGATTTTCTTTTGTGAGTCAACCCTTCTGAAATTTCATTTAATTTCTTTGTCATTCTCACACTGATCCTCAAAAAACAAACACAACATTTCTAAATTTAGTTTTGCTGTTAAAAATAAAATACATAGTTCGTTACAATAGCGGAGAAAAATCTACAAAATCTGCCCCCCCATCTCCCTCCTCAGCTGGAAGTGATGTAGTCACTTTTCCTCTTGGAAGAGAACCTAAGTTCCATGTGTGAAAAAGCATTTGCAATGTTGAAAATTGTTAGTTTACCACAGCCCTTTTTGGGAACAGCATGGAGTAAACATAATGAAGATAGTGTCAATAGGAGTCAAGCTAAAAAAAGGAATGTCAAAATCAATACCAACAACCAAACAGTTACTGGACTAGGGCAATTAGCAGCTAAGTTAGTTGTCTTCCAAGTACTCCTAAGTGCTTAGTTTCTTCATTAGTACCACCACACTCCTTGTGGTTTAGAGTTTATCTTCACATATAATCTCCATTTTTTCAGCATTTGAATGCCCAAGCTCCTGAACTTTGATACTCATCAACATATTACGATCTGCTTGGAAAATCTTCTTCTGTAGTGTTTGAATGTACTGACAAGAGGTCTTTCTACGGTATAGTGCCTAAAGAGCTTCAAATTGGTCTTATAAATTAAGAGTACTATTGCAGTTACATTTAAATGAACTCTCAATTTCTGAAAGTCCAGCACTCATCTGATCTGTAAGTGATAATTACTTTGCATTTCCTCAGCCATATTCAGAGCTCTATTGTATATTCGGGATATTTACATTGACACTGACTATGATATTTGGCATTTATCTATATAATAATTCTGTGATGCAGGAGAGTGTTCTAATACTTATGGGGAAGAAAACAAGTGTCAGCAAGTGGCACCTGTTTAGCTCTCGTACGTGAAGAAATTACTACTGGCTTAGACGATCAACACCACCGTATGGTTAAGATCAAAAGCTCAGATGGTGTACTCTCTCTCTTAAGTTTCCTTGGGTGCAGATCGGCTTAGTTAAGTAATTGTGGTACTTTTCTTGCTGCCAGTGCAGTAGCACAGGACTACAGAATGGGAAATAGTTACACTGAAGATTCATTTTCAAGTACATGATTACCCTGCCTCTACAAACAGGTAATTTGTTTAAAGCCAGCAAATATGTTTTCCTCTCTTACTATTTCATTCTTCTTCTGTATCACTGAAGAGACATCCTCTCAATTAACACACGGCTGAAGATGCTTGGAGTCCACAGATAAGTCTTTCCCAAGAATTGTTTTGGTTTTGTATTAGGAGTAGGTTGTGTAAAGGAGAATTAGGAGTAGGTTATATAAAACACTGACTGTCCTTGATTTCTTCGATGGTCAGAATTTAAACAGTGTAAGTGGAATTTGAGTGCTCACTAAATTATATTCAAAATCTCAAATTACTTAAATGTTTAGGCAGTTGCTTTATATTTTGTGATCTATACATTTTTTCCCAAAATATAATCCCAGTTTTTATGCCACAGAGAATGTAGTCACTGACTTTGAAAACCAAGACCTGCATTTTAGTGCTGGCAGTGGTGGCTTGAACTAAAGGTGTCAGTAAACTAGGAACCTCTGAAACTGTTACTTATTTGTGGTTTTCCCAGTTCAAGTTCTGGTTGTCATATCACAGCAAAGCTGGACCAGCACGGAACAAGTGCAGATGTGGGAAGCTGTGTTTGACTCAGGGAGAGTAAACTGTTTACAAAATAGAGTGAAATGAGTTCCTACAAGTTTCACTTTGCTTTGTTTCCATTGAGAATTTGCATCAATTCAAAGTACCAGAAGGTACCAATGATTTCTGAATTCTTACTGCAATAATTTCATTTTTACTTTTTTTTTGATTTCTGTAGAAGTAAAAAATCACCATTTATAATTGGATATCAGATAAAATATTTCTAGTCTGCAAACTTTTCTACCTTAAATTTATTTTGAAATTTGTGAGAGAAAAGTCTTTTTTTACCTATTGTTATACTGCAAAGCAGGCAATACCTTTCTGTTTATGCATTTTGAAATGTGCACATGGAGATGAATCCCTGTGGTTTGTCTCAGTGTAACATATTCTTTATCCCAATATTTCATGGCTTCCAATAATCATTCCTCTGGTACACAGAAAACCTTTTGTTCCCCTTTGAAATGTGCTTATCTTTCTTTCTTAGAAAACTGTGAAACAGAAGTGATCAAGAGAGACCATTGATTCCAGAGAGAGTGATCTTGAAAGCAAAGAGGAACACCACAAAGGGACAGGCATATTTTTGTGCTTGTTTCCATGGGCCCTGGAAATAGATTGTGGCGTTTGTATTACATTCCCAAATGACGGATGAAGAGAACGTTGTTCTAGGAATGGAAGTAGTGAGATTCAACGGAGTGAAATTTCCTTTGAAGGAATGATGTTTTTATGGGGTACGGAGTCTGCTTCAACCATCAATAGAATAGGTGCCTATTGCATGTCAGCATATTTACGTGAAGTCAGCTTATAAAATAGATGGTCGTGATTGCCTTCTGGTTTATTGTGTCCTATTGTCAAAGGAGGTACCAGTGCAGAACGGCCTTCCGTTAGTCAAGGACTTGGCAATAGATCTGTAGGAAAAGGGTCTCTAATTTTCCTTGCTGGTGTATAGCCATGTCTCTTAAGTACATGATCTTTAGGCAAAAGCTGTCTGCCATATATAAAGGCTCAGAAACACAAGAGCTTTTTTTGCGTCCTGTTTTTCAAGGCCTGGGAATAGGTGTTATACTGCAATTGGGAAGTGTTCTAAAATAGTTTGAGCCTTTTTTTTATCATATGACCTAGTTGCAGTCTGTAATCTTAAGCCTTTCGACACAGAAGAAGAAAGTAGTCTAAGGCAATTCCTATCCTTCTAAAACTATACAAACACTCCCAAATACTTTTGAAATAATTGTTTTTATAGATCTCCTGCACTGTTTCATACACTTTTAAGGCACTACATTATTCTGCATGCTGTGATGACATATTTTCTTGTGCAATCAGTAGTCAGAATGTGTGAAGTCTCGCAGAATTTCCCTGGTGGGATCTTCCATCTGCTATGGATCAAAGGTCAGCAAATCTCTATATAGTATATATGAAACACAGGAATTTCATAGAAAGAAGCTTCAAATTGAATTAGTTTGAAGATTTAATTTAAATATATTAATGAAATAGGCAAAAATATGTCTTTCACAACAGTTCAGCATGCCAACTCTACTGTCTACTAAAGAGTTCCTTATTACCAAGCTTCAAAGAAAATGTTATCTTTTAGTTATTCCATTCTTAAAAAGTTAAAGTTCACACAGCTAGAATACTCAGGTCAGATTTGTATCATCTTCCTGCCACATTCATGCATTCAGCAGTAATTTGATAAACAGCTTAATTTTTTTGCTTATAAACTGAGATTCCAGTTAGATTTAATTAAATATCTTATTTTGGGCACCTTTTTTTAATACCGTGGTGTGGTGGCAGCACACTAATGTGATGGTTTATGATGGAACATGTGCAAAATAAAATGATTCTAATCTTCCATTTAAGAGTAGGATACCAATGACAAGAAATGAGAAAAAAATACATAAACCTTTTGCATATTATTTCAGTGACAAATTGTGGTCCATTATGAAAATATAGAAAGATAAGGAAGCCTACTAGTCTATGCACGTATACACTTTTTACCTTTCTAAACAGAAAACTAAAATTATCAAAAATAGAATTTCTCTGGTTTGAAATGCATTTTTTTTAAAGGAAAGCAGACTGTCAGTGGATGTAGCAGTATATTTTCTGAGGATTTTGGTTGGGTAGCCAAAATAAGAGCATCAAAGGCCTAACTTACGATTACCATAAAGAAAAGGATCTTATGTGGAAAAGACCAGGAGTGTCTGTCAGTTCTGTGCCTCCTATTCTGAAATCTTCACGTCACTAAGCTCAGATTTGCAATTGAAGAAACATGGCGAAAGCATGCTCCTCATTAACAAGTGTTTACTTGAGACGACACTCTCTAGCATTCTAGTACCACCTATGAAAATTAGAGCAGACTAGACACTTACTTGGTACCAAGCTGCTCCCTTGATCAGCTGGAAGATGGAAAGGTGGCTGGAAAGTATTTGTTGGTATGATTGAAAAATAGCTGCAGTTTAATTGGATACATGCAGATGTCTGATAATTTAGTCTTACATAACTGGTTTTCTGCGTGTGGGAGAATATGTAGGTAAGATAATTTTGATTCCTTGTGAAGTTTCTCTGGGTGATACGTTTACAAGTGACCACAACAAAACGTGCATAACTGCAGGTTAAGTACATCTATGCCTAGGATGTGTCAGATCCAGGTGTTGAATTTAACAAATATGCTAGTAATTAAATGAGTTACTATTTTTAATATCTATTACATATGTGTGTTTTACCATTTTTTAATCTTTGTCTTCTGTGTGAAAGGATCTTTTTTTCCTCCTTTTCTGTCAAAATATTGTTGTAAGAATTATATGATCATTGACTATTCTGAGCATGAGAACTTTCTTCTGTATTTTTCCTGCTTCAGAAATCAGTAATATAACATTACTATGACAATTGTCAGACAAAGACAGCTTTCCTTTCAAAATTATGATGAGTCCTATTGTAATCATCAAGGCTTCCTTATACTCATTGGCCTCTGAACATCCCTTCTAACTTTTTTACTTTTTACTCTGATGATAAGATGACATGGAAATGAGTCAATGAATGTAAAAGATCATCAGAGTAGGTGGAGTAATATTGTATTTACTTGTATATTTCTCACCGTCCCATGAACCTTTTCATGGTTTTTCTGCAGAAAAAGGAAAAACCCATACAGTCAGGATCTGATTTTCAGTGGCACATCCCATTAATTCGATTTTGTGTTCTACTTTAGCTTTAAAAAGTGATTTTTAAAAGACAGTTTGCATTTGAACTGAAAGAATAATGTTCACATTCAGTGACTGACTTAGAAAATACTAATGAGCTATGCACAACTGTGGTTTTATATGTGTACACGCACACATAAAGATGAAATTATGACTGGTTTATTTAGAGTTCTTGAAAAAAATTTTTCTGTGGAGCTTGGTTCCTTGTTAGTGGAGTTCAAAGACCAAAATGAGCAAGAAACACATTTGTTTAATAATAAATATGCTTTAAAGACTTTGCATTCTCAGAGATATTTAGGACTGTAACTTGTCTTGAATATTTATAACGTGCATTTGATTCATATTCCTTATCAATGTGACATACATATCCTATCAAACAACGTGACTAAAGATCATCTCCTTGATATCTAGCAGTTACACGTAGCTGGGGAAAGAAGATTGACTCTTCCTTAAGCCATGAGCAGCAACAAAAAATAGGTTTTAAAAGAATGGATTTAACCACAATCATAGCTTGCTTTTTCTAGTCTTCAATTGATACTATTTAACAGATAATTTTGCCCCTTTTAATTTACTGTTTCTGTTCAGTATTCATTAATCTTCATATTTTAAAAGTAAGGTTAGATGAACTTAACGCAGGCAGTATTTTTCTGGTGACAGATACTGTTTTTCTTCCAAAATTATTTTTAGTATTTACTGTGTACAATTTGAGCTAAAGTTACCTTCTCCAAGGCCTCTAGGCTAATTTAGAACGGCCTCAAGATTACTCTAGTTTCTGCCCATTTTTAGTGTTCTCTCTTGCTGTCTCTGCTCCTAATAAGTAAAAGGAAAAGCTGCAATATAAGGCTAGTCATGCTGCGCCTGAAATATTCAGATTCTCCCTCTACTGAGAGGCATAATGGAGGCATTTCCAGATTATGGGGTTTTTTCCCCTCCAAACAATGTTTACTGGAGAGATTAATAAGAACTCCATTAATTTTACCTTCAGCGTTCTTTCTCTGCTCTACACCCTCCAGGCAAGTACTATGATTTCTTGTCATAGTCAAGCTATTACTTGAGTTTATCTAAGAAAGTTATGAACATCCGTGGTTCTTATTGGACAAATTCAGGTCATTGGTTACTGTGGTGCAGAAAGTATATTAATCAGAGGATGCTGCGGAATGTTGATTTCTATAAAAAATAGTACCAAAGATGCTGTATTTCTTTTCACATTAAAGTAGGATTATCCTTAATTCAGGTGGCTATGTTTGTCCTCTCATATTTGATGTCTGTAATAGTTACATTGGTTTCTCTGTGTTTTTTCTTATTTGAGGTGTTTCTTTTACAAGAAGATTACCTTTGTCAGAAAGATTTCCTCAGCACCACTTAAAAACCTTTCCGTCTTCTGCCCTGACCTCTTATTTTTTTATGTACTGTAGTTTAAAAAAATCCTGTTTAATCTTATCCTGTAGTGCAATCTACATTTCATTGCTACCCATGCTGTAATCATTTTTCAAACTTGCAGATTTATTGTGTTCATTCTTCTTCTAAGTGATGTGCTATATCTGACATATTCATCTTTTTCACTTTTCCTTACTTTTTTTAGTTAATTCTTTTCCATATAGCTCCATATATCTGGAGGCAGCATGAAGCCTCCAGATATCAAATTGTTGTTTTCCATTTCCTCTGTCCTTCTACCTTAAAGAAAATGTATCACTCAACTTTATTAGTGGTGGGATATTTTTAATTTAGCAGAGTAAGTCTGTGCTAATTTGTACATGATTATTCATTGTTGATATATCTGACAGGGAGTTGGTTATGGAAACTTGAAATCTCTCTTTGAGGTAATGGTGATGCTGGCAAAATAATTTTTATTTGAAAGCAGAAAGAAAAGTTTTCAAAGAGAATGCTTTCAAAATTTTAGCTCACTGGGTTTTCAGAAAATTCAATTTAGGGATTTTCCCTTCCATCCTTTCAAAATTTAATAGTTTCATCTCTCCTACTTTGTATAGTCCACTTTTGACTGTAAGCAGCTAAAGGCAGAGGATATTCTTGCAATTTCTAACACATTGGGCCTGATGCTGAAACTTAAAATAAGTTTTAAATTATAAAATAGTATTTAACAATTACCCCATTATTTTCTCAGAAAAGAAAATGTATTCAAAATAAGAAATTACTCTGCTTTAATATGCATGATCAAATAATCACAAAAAAACCTAGTTACTCAATTGCCTATTTCAATAACACAGTGGTATTTGCAGTTCAGCTTTTCATGGATCCTTCTGAGCTTCTGCATGTATTTTAAAGTGTTTGTTCCAATGTATCATTGGATATTCACTGTAATAATATATAGAAATTATATCATTTATGTAATCAAAAGTTTTCAAAGTGAAGAGTTCACAGAATAACACAGAGCTTGTAAAACTATTTCTCTAGACTGTTTCAGAAATACACCATTTTAGTGCTCTAAATAGATATCATTTTAGATCAGACTCTATGTTCTGGTATCTGAAGGAGAAAGGAGGAAAAGGAGGTATAAGAGCTACATTTAAAGTGAATGGTGGGATCTTTTCACTTGTTACGCATTAGAGATGTATCACTGCTGGCTTCTATGATTTTTCTTAAGTTATTTTATATATATTTTTAAACAGATATTGCTTTCTCTGATCCTGCAAATCTTTGCTTATCACTCAAATCAGTTCAGCAACAGGTATAGACTAACATTGCACCAACAATGCAATGTTTTGTGTCCTGAATTCTTCAGAGAAATTTTTAGTGCTACATTTGTAGACTTTCCATTTTCGCACTAAAATGTTTGTGTTCAGTGCTTCTGATACCCTTTTTTTCCTGAAATTGTCATCTATTATTCTCAACTAACTGAAAAGAGTACTTTAAAACATGTACTTTTATGGGGAAGATCTGGGAAAAATAAGTGAAGCAGATCAGCTTGACATGATAGTAGAAATAATATAGCAATCTAGACAGACTGATTAACTCTTCCTTTAAGCGATAGCAAAAGCACTGAGAAGATTATGAACAACTTGTAGAAGGGATGAGTTTGGATTCAGAGAGGAGAAGTACATGTATGATAAAACTCCCTCTCTCGTGCAGCTGGCCTTGGAGTTGCATCAGTAGAGACTGCATGAAATTTCCTGTGGCTGGTGGGCTGAAACTTCATTGCTGACTGGCTTCTGCATTCAGACCTAACAGAAAGCAGCAGCCACCTTCAGTCTACTGCAACACTTCTAGTTTTCATTTTATCCAGACTCCAGAGGTGGGTGCAAAAAAGAAATTATATCCAACTTTATGAGCAAAATGATGAGCAGCTGGAAGCAGCAGAACCACTAATAAGCAAGCAGTATATCAGATGCCACGAACCTGAATTGGTTTTGATTCAATTGTGTTAAGATTTTGTCTAATGTGTGCAAATATATATATATATAGAGGTCATTTTCAGCAAAAAAGTTGAATTCAAGATTTGGGCAAAGTCCTTACTTTCTTCCCAGTGTTACCTAGAAGAACTTTTAGCCTTCAGAAACGCATGCAATATCACAGAAATTATGGGAAACTTAAAGATTCAGTAGTCAGCATGGTGAAAGATGATGATTTTGGTAAGTGATAACTGAAGAAATGCAAAATGAACCTAGAACTTGGAAACAGGAATCCAAACTAATGAAAGGTTGAAAAGATAGGAGGAAAAAATTGGAAATTACTGGAAAAGGAAAGAACGAATAGCTGTTTTTATATCAACTCTTTCTGGCTTCATTCCATTCTTTTGATACCATTAATTTATCTCAGTTTAATGTATGTGTATTTTTATGGAACTAAAAGTCTAGGTCAATGATCAAGTCTGAATGGAGACATGTCTACGATTGCTAATGTGGATTTTAAGTCTTCACTAAGCTTGAGAAAGTGTTGTGAAGTTTTTCAAAATTTCTACCTAGGATACGGTAATTCAGTTTCTCTAGCAGTGGTTTCTGAGTGTGGCATAATCCAGATTACAAGGAAGCTGAGTTGAATGCACTGGCAAAATAAAGAAACAGATTTTTTTTAGAAAATGATTCATAACTTCTGCAACCCTTCAGGCATCTCTCTTCCTTTTTCCCCCACCTACATTTTTAGGCTTTGTGTTGGAGCAGGGTTAAACCACTGAAATTCCAGGCTCCAACCCTAGACATTACTGAACACTTCATATTTCTTTTCTCATAAAAGGCTATGTAGTATCATGAGAAAAATTACTGTCTTATAGACAATTACACAGGTTAGATCAACTCTTGGCACCACAGGCTTGAAACTGAGGATATAAAGAAACACTGGGGAGCTGTGGTTACCAAAGTAGGACAGTACGTTATATATACAACAGCACTGCAGGCTTAGATTGCTTCTTAAAGCAAAACTTGAGACATATGTTCTTTTTGGGTTTTGAATGACTTGCAATGACTTTAAAGATGCACTGAATAAGAAGACTGCAGGTGAGGAATGATTCATGCAAGAGACCAAGCTGAGTGCAAAGGACAAAGCAGAGGGGAAGAGAAGACAGATCAAAGCTTAACAAGTGAAGGACTTCTTAATAAAAAAAAAACAATCGGGCATGTCAGCTGTTTGTAAAACTGCCAAGAAGAGAATAGCTATTATTGCCACAAAATGGATTATATTAGTTCAACACTTTTGTTTATCTTTGGAATATTACACAGGTGCATTGTAAGTTATGGAAATGAAGATTGTTTAGTGCTGCTGACATCTGTTCGAAACCAACAATGAATCTTCCTATGATAGAGATGAATGAAAGAAATAGAGTGGGAATATGAGACAGGCATAAGTGATCAGGATCAGATTACTTGCATTGATTTTTACCTACATTTTACTTGTGCTAAGGAGAGAGATTTGGAAATTTCTTCCACATGAAGGATGATTTGATTCATATTCATATTAGGGCCGGAAGGAGGATCCGAGGAACTACAGGCCTGTCAATCTGACCTCGGTGCTGGGGAAGGTTATGGAGCAGATCATCTTGAGTGCCATCACACAGCACGTACAGGACAACCAGGTGATCAGGCCCAGTCACCATGGGTTTATGACAGGCAGGTCCTGCTTGACTAACCTGATCTCCTTCTATGACAAGGTGACCCGCTTAGTGGATGAGGGAAAGGCTGTGGATGTTGTCTACCCGGACTTTAGTAAAGCCTTTCACACCTTTTCCCAGAGCATGCTCCTGGAGAAACGAGCTGCTCATGGCTTGGATGGGCACGCTCTTCACTGGGTAAAAAACTGGCTGGATGGCCGGGCCCAAAGAGTTGTGGTGAATGGAGTTAAATCCAGTTGGTGGCTGGTCATGAGTAGCGTTCCCCAGGGGTCAGTATTGGGGCTAGTTCTGTTTAACATCTTTATCAATGATCTGGACGAGGGGATCAAGTGCACCCTCAGTGAGTTTGCAGACGACACCAAGTTGGGCAGGAGTGTTGATCTACTTGAGGGTAGGAAGGCTCTACAGAGGGATCTTGGACAGGCTGGATCGATGGGCCGAGGCCAATTGTATGAGGTTCAACAAGGCCAAGTGCCAGGTCCTGCACTTGGGTCACAACAACCCCAGGCAACACTACAGGCTTGGGGAGCAGTGGCTGGAAAGCTGCCTGGTGGAAAAGGACCTGGGGGCGTCGGTCAACAGCAGGCTGAATATGAACCAGCAGTGTGCCCAGGTGGCCAAGAAGGCCAACGGCATCCTGGCCTGTATCAGAAATAGCGTGGCCAGCAGGACTAGGGAAGTGATCGTCTCCCTGTACTCGGCACTGGTGAGGCCACACCTCGAGTACTGTGTTCAGTTTTGGGCCCCTCACTCCAAGAAAGACATTGAGGTGCTGGAGTGTGTCCAGAGAAGGGCCACGAAGCTGGTGAAGGGTCTAGAGAACAAGTCCTATGAGGAGCAGCTGAGGGAACTGGGGGTGTTTAGCCTGGAGATAAGGAGGCTCCAGGGAGACCTTATCACTCCCTACAACTACCTGAAGGGAGGTTGTAGCGAGGTGGGGGTCGGTCTCTTCTCCCAAGTAACAAGCAATAGGACAAGAGGAACTGGCCTCAAGTTGCACCAGGGAAGATTTAGATTGGATATTTGGAAAAATTTCTTCACTGAAAGGGTCATCAATCATTGGAACAGGCTGCCCAGGGAAGCGGGTGAGTCACCATCCCTGGAG
Organism: Phoenicopterus ruber ruber; assembly: GCA_009819775.1. Taxonomy (NCBI): domain Eukaryota; kingdom Metazoa; phylum Chordata; class Aves; order Phoenicopteriformes; family Phoenicopteridae; genus Phoenicopterus; species Phoenicopterus ruber. Next base: position 15,280,992 of record CM020227.1, read on the forward strand.
GTATTTAAGATGTGTAGCTGTGGCGCTTAGGGACATGGTTTGGTGGTGGACTTGGCAGTGCTAGGTTAATGGTTGGACTTGATGATCTCAAAGGTATTTTCCAATCTAAACGATTCTATGATTCTGTAAGTCAGTAAAACAATCCATTGATTTCCATATGACAAAAATTAAAATAATCTCTGCCAGTGTATTCAACTTGAACATTTTCTAACAAATAATGCCCAAAGTACTTTGATTTAGCAGATACAAGACCTGCTTCCTAGAAGCAAAGGTATTATGCTGATATTTGTCTTAGTTTTCATTATGATAATCATTAACATTCTTAAAAAACACTTACATTCAAATAATAGCAGTGCTTAGTATTTACAATTTACACAATGCTCTTCCTATCTTTTTTTACAAGCATTAACTAGTGGATATTTTAAATCAGAAGCAAGTGCTGTAAAGTTTCAGATACGGCTGCAGGGATTCCCTTAAATTGGAGATTCCAGAATACTAGCTGCAATATGGCAATTTTATGTTGTTGGCTGATAATCACTCAGACTGGAACGTTAGTGAGTTAATCAGATTTCTCCCTCACTTCTGCACATTTGCTTTAATTAAATTGTCAGCTGAACCCTGTTTTAGATAATGTACAGATTATATAAATGTATACTAACAATGAGGCGTTACAAATAAGAGTCATTTGGGGTAGGAAATAACAGAGAGTAAATCCTGCAGTTTGCAAGCATCGATTTGTGAGGAAGTGAATCTCTGATTTTATTCAGGCACTTTGAAGATTCCCCTGCTTCTCCTAGTTTCATGCTTGTAGATTTTAAAATACACAGCAAACTGAAAAAAATGCTCAACATGATGAACAGTGGTAAGACTTTTCAGACCAGCAAAATCTTCGGAGCATTTTCCCTTTCCCTGCTGGCATCCTGCCTGGTCCTATTTGGAAGAGATTGCCTTCCCGTACTGCATTTTGGCAGAGTAGACTACATCAGCTGTAAGCCGCCCCTGAGAGAAGAACATCAAATCTTGCCTTGAAAATGTTTCAACAATTACACATATCCCTATATATTTATTTCTGTAAGAACATCCTCTATCCCAGAAGTACTATAAGTACTATGGTTTGCAGACATAGCCATGTTAAATACATAGTTTTCATAGAACAAATGAATAAGCAGCCTCTTCTAGCAAGGGATTGTTGTTTTTGTTGCCAGACTTCTGCCCTAGGACTTTTATTTACATATATAGTAATATATATAAAAATACATTTTAATAAATATATCAAGCATAAAATATGTATAAATATGTATGTTCTTACATGCATGCATGTATTTTTTATACATATATTATCTACTGGTGTAAACTAGTTGTAGAAAATGCAAAACATCTACTGTTTTTTTAACTGTGTTTGGAATTGCAGGTTCCATCTCTAAAATTCTGAGTTCCCTATTTATGAACATAAAGGAAATAGTGGATCCCATGAATTACACAAGGTCCTGTTTTAAGTTAAAAGTCTACCTCATAGCGTCCCTGGGGAGGGCTTATTTGGAAATAATGGAGGAATTATACACAAGTGTTTTATGAACTTCATGAAGCGCAGCACCTTAAGTCTTTGCTTTGCATTTCTTGGCTGTCAGTTATAACAAGACATAAAATGGAAAAAACTGTAAACAGTTTGGCTTGGGGAACAGCTTAAGTATTTATTCCTTTGCAACACAGCCTCTAGGTGGATTGACATGCTTAATGAGTTGTAGAAACACTTTCTTCTTTGCCCACTCTCAACTCGGAGATCCAAATATTTTCTATTTTAGAACTTTCCCCTCCAAAACTGTTGTATTAAAACCATGCAAAATAACAGTTTCATCTTACAAGTGTTTATGCAGATGTGTTCCTGAAATTACAGTCAAGAAACCTGAAGGAGCAAGTTTTAGTGTGGACTCAAAGTAAGCCTGGGTAGCAAATCATCTAGGGTTGGGGTTTTTTTTCAAATTAGTTCAACATTGACAATCATATCTAAGTGAAGAGGTCTCATGTAATCAGTTGGAAGTTCTGTTTCATGTTCCGTTGTGTACTAAATCTTCACTTGCTCATCTGGCATCTTTGAATGAATTACTTTGCTGTTGCCCTTTCAGGAACTGTGAAGTGAGGAAATACTTCTTATCAGTTGAGACATCCCCGTAAAGACGGGAGAATAGTTTGAAACACTTTAAAGTTCATTAGAATATTTTAGATATGGTAAAGGCATCGATAAGAACCAGAACTACTTTTAGAAATTACTTTGATATTGCTATGATTTTCATCCTTAGACCAACAAGGGGTGCAGATATTGATGGCTTTTCAAGCTGAGATTTTCAGAAAAATTACACAAGTTTGCTAGGTTGTGTTTAAATTTGGGGGAAGACTGAATGTTTGTACAATGTGATAATAACTACAGCTGAGGGTGGTAATCATTGTACAGCTAGATTGGATAAACTGGTCTGTGCTTAAGTGAGAGCTATTTACACAAGAACATAGAGTGAGAACTCTAAACTACTCATGGCACGTACACGGTGGGTAGTTTATGACTATTCAGTCTCTGCATTCATACCCACAACAAAATTTAATAGAACAAGAGTTACAGTAACAGGATAAGGAGCTAGTGAAGATGTTCAAAATACAGAATGGTCTATATCCAAATGCCCTAAAAGACACTTCACTCTGAGCGTCAGCCTCTTACTCTTAAGGGTATATGAGCAAATGGATTGCAGCTAGCCTGGCTGTGCCTTGGATGTTTCTGCCAGTCATAAACATACCCCCTACTGTTATCCTACAAAAGTGCAATGCTTTTTTCTGCTGCTTCTGGCATTGGAGTAGCACTTGAATGTGATTTTCAGGCATGATCACAGTGTTCAGTCAAGCTAGAGTTTGCAAAATGTCAGTACTTGCAATAACTCTTGTTTTGCTAATTAATCTTACCCTGTTGAAGAAAGTAAGGTAAAGATTAAAGTTAGTTATGTGATACTTTTATTTGTGGTCCAGTTATCCCACTTTACTATTTTGCTGAAGTTTAATGCAACATGCAGCCTATTTTTGTCCGAAAAGCTCAGAATCAAGTTTCACCAAGCTGACATGCAGGAATCCTATTCATAAAGAAGAAAGAAATACTCAGCAGCTAGATATCTGCCTGTTCCTAAAAATTTCCCTATGCACAAGCACCAAATATTTTACAAACCTCTGGGCTTTTGATATATTTATGACCATGAATGAAATTTTTGTGCTTTAATATTTTTTCCTATTACTTTGTTACCTGAATTCTGCTTAGATACAAGATATTATGTTACTAGTTTTTTTATAATGTGTGATTGAACGGGTCAGCCTATTTTTCCACCAAATCAAATTAGAAGAGGGTTTTGGCTTTGATAGAGCTGAAGAAGTATAGTTCTCTCATGCTGTTTAAAGCTTTATTTTTGAGGGAAGGTGAAAACAAAAGCAACTGTTACTTGAATTCTGTTTTGGCTGATGTCACTTCTGATCCCATCTGATCTTAATTTCAGGAAGGCTTCATACAGAAAAAAATGACCTATGGCTATTTATACTGTTACTTTGTATTCAAGGCTGCATAGTGATGAGTGTAACTCTGAATACATGTTTGTCAACTTGTGATTATTCACGTTCAGGTATAGCAGCTATTAGGTGATACAGTATACTGTTCAGTAGAATTCATAATGTTTAAGAAGAAACAGGAATGACTTTTTTTTTGTTAGAACTACCATCATCATTTTTCATGTTACTGTCTCAGAATTAGAACAAGAAGTTTTAAACAGCAGTAGCAGCTCTTAAGTAGCTTAAGATAAACAAGAATGTTTATCATACTTTCTCCTTAGGAGGGAATATTTAATAATAAGGAAAAGTAGAAACAATTTTCACTTATGTCCTAATCTGTTCTAAACTTACTCAGCACTTTACACTGCAAGAACACGTTCATTGAAAAAGAACTAAGTACAAAGGAGACCCAGGAAAACAAAGAAAGCGAAGTGGTGGTTGGAGCATACCATGCCACAGAAGAAACACAAAACAGCCAGAGGTTTAGTCTCCAATAATGCTAGTATACATTTGAGAAACAGTGTTTGGAATTTGTTCCTCACAGTGTATGTTGAGCAAATAATTACCTTCACTACTATCAGCTGGGCACTACTCTTGGGTCTCAGGGAGGCTCTTCTTTTGTTCTGAGAGGTGGTAAAATTACCTGCTCCAATAGCAGATATTCTTCTCCATTTCTTCTCTGGGAAATCTCTCTGCTTTAGAACACTCTCTGAAGTAGTAAGACACAGATTATTTCAACATAAGAAGTAAAAAGATTGCTAGTTTCCTTGTAATCAGGAGCTCCTGGCAGGTTGCTAAGTACCTGGTATAAACCAAGATGTTCATTGATAACTTTATAAAAATTCTAAGAGCTATATCAGAGCTACCCCTGGCATTAATAGACTAGTTGGAGAATGGTGATTTATCTGTTAAATCTTTTCTAGTGGAAAAACTGAACAGTTTTTTCACTTGCAAGCAAACCTGTTGAAGACTGGGGGGCAAACCATTTAATCCCCAATAAATAGAATTTTAGGGCATCTGAGACTACTCAATTTTTTTGTAAAAGTGTCACACCAAGGGGCCTGGTAGTTTTCAATTTATGTACCAACTTACAAATGGATGCCAGAAATTCCACTTATGTCTTTTGAGCTTACCTTTTTTTCTGTGCACAATGTCCTCACCATCTGCTAATTATGCTATAACATACCTTTGGGTAGATCATTCCTAGTCTGTTCTGCAGATTTCCCTTGCCGAAGTGAGAGAATGGCTTCATCACCTGGTAGTTAGGACATCTTCCTTAGAAATGGGAACGAGGTGAAAGGTTTTTGCTTCCAATCTACCATTTCCCTGATTGAAAACAGAACTTTCAGGTGAGTGGTGTATCACATGTCCTGTGTTAGAGTAAATATTCTATACAGGTGATGGGGGAAAAAAAAGTCCTACAGCATCCTTTTTATCTAAAAGGATTTCTTGTATGAAAACAAAGCAGACCCTTTTGAGTCCAGTACCATGTTCATTAGACCTGAAACAAATTTACTGATGGAAAAAGCAAGGTTTATTTCAGCTTGGCCCAACTTGTCTATATTTTGTTCCTTTTGTTCAGCTATCAAACTGAAGTGTAGCGTTCACTCAGCTCTGAAAATTATTGTATTTTGACAGGGTCCAAAAGTTTTCTTTAATTTTTTTCTTCAGATTGACTACAGTTTCTTTTTTTGCAACAGCTGGAAGTAATTACATTTTATCATTTTGCTGGCTAAATGGTTATTATTCAAGAAGTCTCTAACGGAAGTAAAATTTTAATGGAACAAACTCAAAAAAACCCAACAACATATGAATATATATAGGGCTTAACTTGTTCCCAGTGTTTGCATAGTCACGCAAGGAAGTAGGAAAAAATGAGCATATCTCATTTCCATGATACAATACAGTTTGACGCTCCCATTCCTTTGGGCTTTGAGAAGGCTTTTCCACACTATTACTCAAAGTGCAAATGTATGCTGTATATTAGCCTACCAGGGCAGCATGTATTCCAGGTCGGTTTACTATATCGTCCAAATACTTGATTTTGTATTGGGAGCGTAGGTCTTCTGCAGGAAGTCTTAAGCACCTAAGTTAGAACTACATACAGTATACTTTTTGGTAACTGCTCAGCCGGGCCATTCGCCTATTGAAAGAGTGATCTCAATTGTTGACATGGTTAATTGTCCAAAGGTAAAATGGAGTGGGCACTGTTACTATACAATGCATTTCTCTAGGGGAGTATTCTTTTTCATTAGGGAATTGCTTAAACAAGGTGATCACTTAATTTCCAAGGAAATAATCCTGCTTCTATTAAAGCCACTGTCCAAGGATTTCACCAACTCCAGTAGAAGGCCACTCTATAAAGTAGCATATAAAAGTGAGTAATCTACCTTTTTTTCCTAATGAGATGAATCATGAGGAAAAAGGCAGGTTAATGTTCCAAGGAGCTTAATTAGAATCAGGTGAGAGCTTGAAAAGGCAGCTAAGGTGATTTCAGGCAGTGCTTATATGAAAAGCCTTAATTAAGAAGACTGATGGCCTTTTACTTAAGTCTCTTCAAGAGTATAGAGAGTCCTATTTAACTCCGGCAGCAAACCATATTTGAAATTCCAACATGTTTCTTAGTAAATAAAACAAAACAGCATCTTTGCGGCTACAGTGGACTGTACGGCAGCCTACTTTCTCAAGGTTGCTAACAGAAATGCAGTGTCACAGAGGAGCATAGAACAAAATACAATTAAAGAGAAATTCAATAAAAAGTTTACTGATAATTGAAGCATTCATAAAATTACAAATATTTCAGTACAACTGCAGTGCAAACAGTTGAATGGTAGTTTACAAAAGTATTTTATAGCTAAGATTGCTGTGATTTTTTTTTTTAAATTTGCTTGCAATACACACTCTAACATGGAATTCATTTAGGCATCTTAAAAATCCATATAAGCTTTAAATTTATCACTTTAGTCAAGGGTTTTTTTCTTCCTTTTTTTTTTCCCCCTGTAAGAACAATAAGGTATATGAGGTATTTTAGCTGCAGGGTGCATATTTGGAGAAAGTGCTTCCTGCAGAGCTCTTCTGCCTTTCTTGTAAATTAACTGCAAAAAACCTGGTCATGTTACAGTATGACATTTAGTTTTCTAATCTGTTTAATGCCATGGTTTGCACATGATGTGTTCTGATGTGCTTTTATGTTTTTGATACTAAAAAACCACATTAGAGTTGCAGTAGGGATTCTTTTCACAGACAATATAACTTGTAACAAATTGCATATTTCAGAAGAAATATAACAAAAGACCTAACCTTTTATCATGTTCATTATTCTAAAAATACAGCCCACATCTTATCTTTCTGTTTGTTGACATAATGTTTGAGCACCATTTTGGACACATATACATGCTGCATCCCTAGCAATTGCATTCATGCATATTTTAATGACTTAAGACTAAAAAAACAAAGTTAGCATTTGAATGGTCTCTACTAGTCACTTGCGAATTTTTGTAATCAATAATTACGTATGTGTATGTGTGTACCTGTGAGTATATACACACTCATACACTTCAGGTCTCTGTTTTTCCAGGGTGAAAGTATTGTCTTGTAGTTCAGCTGTATAGAAGTACAATTAAATCATCATATTTTTCAGTTTTGCAGTCATTCATACAAAAGACTTCATAAAAAGAAGGTAAATGGTTTATTATGCTCCATCTTCTTCAGCTCTTACCATTTCAGACTACTCTACCACCAGTTTTCTTGAAGCAGGACCAGCAGATTTGATCCAGCTTTACGTAATTTGGAACTGGTGCTAAAGATTTTTTTCTTAAACGAAATAGGCATTTTTGCCTGTGTAAAGATTCTAATCTTCTTTCCTCTTACTTAACAGAATTTAAAAATATAAATATATGTAATGGGAAAGAGTCTTGGGTTAAAAGTATTCAAAACAAAAGCTGAAGACAATTTTATTTTTAATATGAGTTTCACCTTCCTCCCTCCCCCCACTTTTGGTTTTGATCTATTTCTTTAATGACAGTCTTGGAAATTCTCATCTCTACAACTGAAAAGCCTACTTTAGAGGGTCTTGCCGTAAGAAGAAAAAAAAATAAGAAGAACATGCAGAAGGATGAAATCCCAGCAACATGTACTGAAAATGAGTTACGACGGTACGGTCATCATTAAATGAGTTCTTCACTGAAGAGTACTCAGCCTACTAGCTGGCAGTCCTGCTTTTGTATTCCTGTCCAGAACAAAAGAGTTCAGATTTTTATCACAGTTACTTCAGGCTCAAAATTTCCATGCACAACAAACCATCATCATCTTGACACGTATTAATTAATCTGCACAACTGTTGCATCTAATTGCATGTTCACCATTAGATAATGGAATGATGAAGAGCTAGAACCTAAATTCCAAGGCTAGTTTGTCTACGTGAGGCTCTGTAAATTAATGTGTTCTGCATGAGGTGGATAGAATTTGTCAAAAAGTTGCATTAAGCTACAGCTGTGGACTGTTCACTTTAATATCATGTGTTGAGCAAAATAGACAGTGGAAGGTAATTTGTCATGCATTAAGACCAGCATTAGTATTAGCAAAACTCTGTGTCTTTCTAAGGGAAGAATTTTTTTTTCCCTTAGCTTACAAGAGTCTATCATTTTTGAAAGGTTTTGACATTTCGGGAACATGCCAAATGACTGGAAAATTGCAAATGTTATGCCAGACAAGGATGAGGTTGTGGGGAAATACAGGCTTGGCAGTCTCATAGAAGTCTCTGGAAAGATAATCTAGAGAGGAATGCAAAGCCTTGCTGCTGGGACAGACAAGCCCATGGAACCCTACAGCTGGTGCCTGACAAGGTGGGTAGCCGTCCACATTGAAGAACGGGAGGGCCAGATGAACAACAAGATGAACATGAGTCAGCAGTAGTTTTTTGCAGCAGTAAAGGCTGCCCACTTACTGGGCTGCATTGGCAAGTTCACAGACAGGAGTTCTAGAGAAAAGATTATTCCCCTCTTCTCAGCAGTTTGGGGGAACCATCTTGAATTCTGTATCTAGTTTTGAGCCCATATGAGTAAGAGCGAGTCCAGTGGACAGCCACGAAGATGTTTAGGGGGCTGAAGCATGTGATATATTGGGGGGGGGGGAGCGGGGGGGGTAGATGGAGCTGTGGTTTCTTAGCTTAGAGAAGAGGATGCTCAGAGGAAGGGTGTCTCATTGCAGTATTTCAGGTAAACGTACACAGAGTACACGTTTCTTCAATGAGCATTTTTATTATTGTTAAATGAAGTGGTTTGGGAGTTGTCTGTTGCATAAATACTGAGGTTTGCTGTTCTCTTTACAGTATAAGCTTAGTATCAAAACCAGAAAAACCTTTAGATTTTTAATATTTCATCTACTGCACATTCTTTCCATCCCTGTCTATTGCTTTTCACGTGCCTGGAGTATTCATCAACATGAATACTGTTGGTTTTGCAATCTACCCTCTCAAGATATGAATAGTATCTCCTTAATATGGAACTTCCACAATTGTAGTTTGAGTCAGCATGGGACAATTCTCACATACCAGTTTAAATTAGAACCAGTGAAGTAAATTTAGAAGCGTTACACTGCATAAATTCTAGTTTAAAGAAAAGTAAAGCCATGGGTATGTACCTGAGGTGTGGAGATGTTCAAAGACACACACTCAGGCATTACTGAGTTGCAGAGTTCTTTTCCATGGCCTCTGGCAGCGCAACCAGGTATCAAGAGCACCTTCACGGTATTTCATGTAGAAGTCTTGCTACATTAATTTGTCCTCTGGTATTTCAAAGAAATGCAAAAAGGTAGCACTTAGAGACCATTGTTTTGGGGAAAGAAAAGATTTTCTTTTTCATTCTGATGATTTTCCTCTGTCATGATAACAAATTGTGAAAGCAAAATAGACAATATAAATGGGTTAAACAAAATCTGAACGGTTAGGCTAAAGCACTGGAAGTACAAGCTCTCCTAAAACTCCTGAGAGGAAAACGATTTAAATATGACAACTCGTAGTGGTAAGCACAGACCCCTTCTAGTGAGGAGAACTGCAACATTTAAGAGCCCTGACATTAAAAGCAAAAAACATATTGAGGCAGGTGATGTTTAACTTAATTATTATTTATTAAGGTAATTAACTACTGGTTATATGAGATACTGTGGATTAAAGCAAATAATATGTAAAATGGTCATCATTTTGCATGTTCTTTCTTTTTCTATTGTTAAAGAATTTTCTGTAACTTTTCAGTTCCTAAATCACTACTCAGCAAAACTATTTCTCCTACAATTCTCCCAAACCAAGATATATATTAGTCAGCTCTCACCTAACTTAAATAGCCTATTCTGTTTGTGGCTTCTTTCAAGTTTGTCATGGCTGTGTCTTACCTTGGCACTGCCCTTTTTGAAGGGGTTAGCCAAAGTACTGTTTGTGCCAGAGGCACAGCCTTATCTAGACTAATTTTGGACAACTGAAAGGTCATAGCCACAAAGAAACAGCAGGTACAATTACTGCCACAGTAGAAGGGTGCAACAAATACATATGAATACCCAACAGAGTTCAGTATTGTCTTTTGAAGTGGTGTACATAAAGTCCTGATCTTAGGAACAGAATGGAAAGCAATAATTAGGGCCTTTAATTTATCACTGAAATGTTAAAAGAAGTCTGACAGAGTAAACATCAGTTCTGACAAAAAGAGCAGGAGTCATGTGTTTATAGGAAAGATGAAGCCTTGCAGGGAGTTATTCTTCCGCTGCTGGGCAGAAGTCCCATTGACAACTCCAGGAGATATTATTATTTCCTCACTTTTTTTCTCAGACTTGTGGGAGAAATAAACACACATATTTTAGGTGAGTGATTCTGGTAATTAACAGAGGACCTGAGCCTGCTAATAAAGCATTTGCAGAATACAATATTTTTTCCAGCAATTTCATTATTTATTCTCTAAGAAGAGACATAATTGGCTGTACTAATTTAATTCAGGTAGCTTTTCTTTTCCCTTCTTGACCTGCCATGTCACATAGGGTTGTAAAAAAGTGCCCAAAGAAAATGTAATGGCAGGATGCAGAACAAGGTTTTTCTTCAAACATAAAGCTTCAAAACCTCAGAAATGAACAAATTTCTATTAGCACCATTAACATGTTTTCTCTTCCAAAATATCTCATCATGGTCTTGTTTGAGTTAAAATAACCTCCTCTCCTTTATCAGCAGAGAAGTTCAGAGAATATTTCAATTTAGCAGCAGCTTTTGAAATTTTGACATTGTTTCTTTTTCCATGGAATACAAAGCCTTTTGATTGTTTCTGCAAAACCAAAATTGCCAAAGTGTCAGTTTTCCGATTAAAGCCTGATTTTTTATTTGAAAAGATTTTTCATGTTTGATATCAGTGACAATGGGACACAGTATCTCCTTTCTAAAACTTGTGTTGGTTGTAAGTGACTGCCCAGCTGTGCAAAACTGAGGAATTGAATCCGGGTTTTTCCATGCCACTCCAGTGGGACATAGTTGCATAGAACTTCCTCTGAGACGTTCATTCTGTATTCTGTTGACTTGATTTATCTCACTAAAAGTTGTATCAGATTCCTTAATTTCTTTACACATTAAGCACAATAACATTGAGATAGTCAATTTTATCTGTTCAGTTTTTCCTTAACAAGGATTTGCTCGTCTCCTTGATCAGGACAGGCTGCAGTTTTGTCCTGTCCCTGTGGTTTTTTTCATTAATTTTGGCTAGCCATCATCACAGTTTGGCACCGATCAGCACAATAGGCAGTCAATGCTCAAGAGAGGTCCAGGGCATGGTCTGTGGAGCGGTTAGGATATGACTTTGCCATATCAATACTGTTATAGTCAGAGCCTGAATCATAATACAGTCTTCCTTAAAAGACACAACATTCCTATGAGTGCTGTAAGGAACTAAACCAAAACCCAAGGAAAAGTGAACTTCTAAAACAATAGACTTACTGCTTTTACCAGTTGCTCTTTCCCAGTGTGCAGGGGATTTTTAATATATAAAAATATGAGGAAAAGTAATTTAAAATTTTTAGGAGTGTTGATCTTCTTTTTTCCCAGCAGTATGACTGAAAAATTCCTATAACAATTTATCATTTTCTCTTTTCCTGTGTTTTACTGTAAGGGGGAAGAAGGAGCTGAAAGAAACCTTTAAAGCTTAAGTTTTTGTTGATTAACATTTTAAGAGCAAACAAAAAATGCTCAGAACTGCTCCTTGACAAATCCTTGTAAATAAAATGGTAGTTTGGATTTTCTTAATGTTGTTTCTTGTTTTCATTGGCTTACAAATAAAAAGCCTTTTCTATAATGAACTTCAGAGTAAGAATTTTTTTTACCTCTATTTGTCTATAGCCTCTTAGTTGAAATGACAGAATAACTAGAATTAATTAGTTAAGATTGATGTATCAAACAATATAGAATCAATAATTGTGAGAGAAAACTGGCTACTTGTGACACTTAACGTATCCCAGGCACCTAAACTGGAGCTTTGCCAGTACTTTTTAAAGTTGTTGTGTATTCACTATGCTGGATATGTCAGCAAAATTTTATAGCTTCATTGTGGTGTTTAGACAAGAAAAAGTCCCAGTAGTTAATGTACTTGCAGACTAGTTAAGCTTAATATGCAACTGTTGATCCTAATGTGACCTAAGAGAAGATACCTATTGAGACCTGCCAAAACTGCAGCGTTGGACAAATGAAAATGTTGCCATTTACAGATTTTGCAGACCTACACTTTCCAAACTTGGTACAGAGGCTTTCTTAGGTGAAAAAGAAAAACCCATCTACAAATCAAAGCATTTTTAAAAAATTAGGTCACTAAAAATGACGTGTAAAACAGCTGGGAGATTTGTGCTTTTTCTGAACTCATGCCCTGTAGGATGAATTTGACTGCCAACAGTATATTTGTTAATTGCTGCTGTTGTGATCCAAAGAGCTTCTCAGAGCTTGACACTTATATCGAACATCTAAATTAAATTCCCTCTTGATGATGCATATGCAAAGGTATCTCAGAACAGCTTCTTACATTACCTCATGAACATTTTCCACTCCAAAGGTCTGTGGCAAGTTTTCTCCTTCTCCCGTTAATCTTTCTGTAGAGAAATGTACTGTCTGTACAGTTAGTGATAACATTTTACTAACTAACAAACTGTTTTCCAAATTCATTTTTGTCATTATTGGAATGTGGTGCCAGTTTATAAATTTGTCTGTTAGTGTAGAGGTAAGTCAATTTTTATTCACTGAAAAATAGCAAGTAGAATGTTAGGATGTATTTTGGATAGTAATAACTTACATAAAGGTTTCTATTTCAGCTGAATGAGATAATATTTTCCTTTAATATTTAATTGTGTTAGCTATGTGAAAACTCACTAGATCTCTCTGAACATTGTTTAATAAATTACAGAAGTCCAAGAGTGATGAACTACAAACATGACCTAGCAGAGGTTGCTAGAATCACAATGCCTCTTTCTTGCCCATTGTGTTAATGTGTGTTTATTACTGTGTTTAAGGCCGCAAGGTGAAGGTAAAAAATAGCTAGAGAAGGGTCCAAATTTAATTCCTGCCAGATACATAAGCTTTACAGCAGGTAGAAATCTGCATTTTGTATTCAACATACATCTGCATGGCATTTTAGCAGGGTCAGCTTCAGCTAACAGCAGTCTGTGTCACTGTGTTGCTCTGTGCCTGCATTGAAAATGCCTGGAGTTAGTGTTATCTATAGTTTGTAAGAACATCCTAAACTTGAGTTACAATGTTGTATGCCCCGAGTACAAGTGAGATATGTTGGTAACCTTTATAAGAAATGTGTCTCAGACGTTTTTGGGAACTGTCTGGCCACAGGTATCAAACATATGATATGGGCATGTGATAATGGCTCACGTTCCCTCTTGGTATGTATTTGATCTCAAACCAAAAGGTAGCACAAATCCAAGCTTTCATCCTGGCATTCCTGCATTTGCCTCAAACCACTCATCAGCATGGTTTTATATCCAACATTGACAAGTTTGGATTAAGGGATAAACTCAGGTTTATAGTTAAATGCAATTCTTAATACAGTCATTCACATTTCTATTCCTATGTATTAAAATATGTATTTCCAAGAACAGAAAAATTTGTTAAGGTTGACAATACAGTTTGCAGGAGCTATGACACATCCATTAAAAAGAGACGGGGACATATACAGTCGTTCTGTAAGAGTAACACAGACATTAGAAATGATGAAAATATAAAGTACCAAAATGACCTTAACTTTTTTCCCCTTAGCGAGGAGGCCTCCTTTGTTCCTATTTTGTAAAAGACTATTTTCAGATCAAAGACTTTATTATCCTACAGCATGTGGCCTACACACTGTATGGCTACTAGGTGTTTAAACTGTAAGAAGATTATTGAAGAGGGGAGCCATTAGAGTTGATTCATTTGTGTTTGGAATCTGCAGATAAATTGCAATGTATATTGTGTAAATAAGATCACTATTGGCATTCAGAGCATAAGATTCTGGTTTGGGGGAGGGATTGTTTGGTTTCCCGAAGAAATCTGGCAATTTCAGTACCATATAGCAATGTCATAGAAGGTCATATAAACCATAGACCTTCATATGACCATATAGAAGGTCATAAAGACTGTTCCAAACATAACAGAATCATTAACTGAAATTAGCCATGTGAGGAAAGTCTGCAGTTTCACTTCAACTTGGTAATACCTTTATGCACAGCTAGTCTTTTTCTCTTCTGGTGATTTTTTTTTGCAATTTATCATTTCTCTTCTGCAATTCAGTAAGAGGTGGCTCATAGTAGAGGCTTTACTGCTTGCACTCTAGATAGTGAGGTCCTCCTAATTCTCACCCTTCTTCCACACATCCCCTCTCAATATAGACATGCACACACAAACACATACACATACTGTCAGAGTTGATGTACTAATTGGCTGTGTTGTTTCTTTGTTGCCCAAATGTTGTTCTTGAAGAACAAGGTCGTCAAAGAGCTCCTGTGCTCTCCAGAACAGCTGAGTATTTGCTGGCTGTGCTCAGCAATTTCAGTATTTATACAACATCCAGAGGTTTTGTCCAAGACAATTTTCCCCATAAGCTGCAATTAGGGTAAGAACTTGCTTTGCAGTTTCCTGCTACTCATTCCAAAATAAATTGACCTCCCAGCTGTAAATGTAACATTTGCATGGCACCAAGACCTTAAAAAACCCAGGAACAACAAACACCCCTCTGCCCCCCCAAACAACAGTGAATAGAGACTGATTTTCTCCAGCTCTTACTGTTTTGGAAACTACAAACCAGTGTAATGTGTACTACTACTATCTGTGAAGTAGTGACCCATTTCGGGCAGAATGTAGGTCTACCAAAATAGCTTCTCACCCAGATATCCCTTCAGTGTCAGGGAGGCAGCAGTAGGGTGGGCTACTCTGCAAGGGAAGGCGAGCCGGGAGCTGAGGGTTGCAGCAGAAGCAGGCAGGGTAGTGATCACCACGAAGAGGCTCAGTGCCCACAAAAGACCAGCATGGCAAGGTCAGCCGACAGTGCAGTGACTGCCAGATGTGGCTGCCGTGATGAGGCAGGTTTGAAGTCAAGTCAGCGTCAGAACCAGCAGCGTGCATGGCCAAGCACAGACATACTGCCATTGTAGCTCAGACAAGGGACCACGGCAGAGGCCTGAGATTAATTGTGGGCTCCCAGAAAGACTTCTTACAGCTTTTTCTTGCATGGTTTCACTTTTTCACAGAGGTCTGATCAAAGATTACACAGCAGCACTATATCAGAGCCAGCCTTGAAGACAGGCAGCTAAAATCCACTTGAGGAACAAGGCGTTGCAGAATCTCTACCCTTTGTTCAGGGCCCTGATAGCATTGACTGCAGACACTAATGAGGATTCAGTTGTACTTAATATAATCTGATCAGAACATTTATACGTAATTGACACTATTGGCTTCAGGTTTAGTCATTTTCAAGCTTTCATAAAAAATGCTAGCACCTTGTAGGGCAGAGGTAATTTTAGTTTATTTTTCTTCAGAGGTAAGAAAATCCTTTCCTTCAAAGTAGTTATTTTAACCTCCAATTTAAAATTGATGCTTTTGGAGTAATGATTGCTAGGAATGTTGTGAAGACTCAAAACTAGTGCTATTGCTCAGTAATAAATGCAATTGGTTTTCCTAAGACTTTTGGATTGCTATGGAAATTTCTACAATCAAGTTATTATAGTAATGTGAATTCAGATTGTTCTAGAGAAATGAAATCTGCTAAAAATTTACTCATACCAAAGTCTATCACAAAAAAAAAAAAAAAAGAATTTCTAGTGGACTGCTATACCTATCAATCTGGGGGAGGTTCTCCAACAGGACTTAAAGTGGGGACAGTGCATTTTGTATCCCATTCTCTCCTTATATATATATGTCTTTTTTTCCTCTTCTCTTTATAGCAACCTTTGAATTCCACTGACATCAGACTAATAGAAAAGTATTTAACCACATTTTACTGGTTATGTTATTATTTTCTACTTTTACCATACTAAGTAAATTTATTTGCTGTGTAAATGTATTTAAATTTGCAACGGGACTTTGTCATCATGAATCAGTTCTCTCATGTGGGAACTGAGATTCTTTGGTTATTCTGATTTGAGGGTCATGATCTTTAAAATTTGCTTCCATCTCTGATATAGTTCCATTTCTGAACCTTCATGCATTTTAGCCATACTGTTCCCATTCTATTCCTGCTGTAAACTGGTAGACCCTATCTGTGTATCAGACTAGATATAGACTGTAATATCTCTCCCATCCTCACTGCATAACTTCCATACTTCTTGTACTGTTTTATTTTTTTTTTCCTTGCTTAACTTTGAGCGACACATAATCACAGAATCACAGAATGGTGGGGGTTGGAAGGGACCTCTGGAGATCATCTAGTCCAACCCCCTGCCAGAGCAGGGTCACCCAGCGCAGGCTGCACAGGGCCGCGTCCAGGTGGGTTTTGAATCTCTCCAGAGAAGGAGACTCCACACCCTCCCTGGGCAGCCTGTGCCAGGGCTCTGGCACCCTCACAATCCCATATCTCTTGGGCCCCAAGACAATCTTTTTCATGGAATAATCCTTCCTTTTCTGCCCTTTATATTATCCCAAATTCACAGCACCTAAAAAACATAAGAGGAAATTCAGTCAATTCAAAGAGACTTGCAAGCTCACCCACAGGTATCGCTAGGTGCATAGGTTTCCCAGAACTTGCACCTTCAACCAGAATATTTCAAGAATTCTCTCTGTCCAAATCCTAGTGGTCTTTAGTAACAGACTTATTCTCTTTGTTTCTCAGTATTTTGCTTTTGTAATACACATCCTTACTTAGAAAGCTACTTCTGTATACTTTTCTGCACAACTGATATCTTGTGTGATAATTTTACCTGGTTTTTTTTTCTGAACTATTCTGCATGGCTCTCGCCACTGCCTAAACCCAAATATATATGTGTAATCTTCAAAGTTCTTTCAGTGAGCACTCACTGAAGAAATTTGATAGCTGTTATATGTAAAAATACATGATAATATAAAACGGAGCATTTGTTCCGAAGTTTATGTTGGGAAATAAAGACTCCTATATTAGCATTAGGCTGATCCATATAAAAATTATCCCTTTGTCGGTAGCAGGCTCCCAGCACTACCTCAATAGATTCACTTTTACCTTCCTTCCCCAAAGTGATGTTAATTCACAGAAGATTTGTTTTTCACCATGTTATCTCTTTTTATTTTCTGTTATTCATCATTAACTAACACTACTAATATTTATCACCTTTGTAAGTCTCAAACTCTTGACTGTGTTGTGTTGCATTCTTGATCATGTTCAGTTTCTTTTGTAAGCTCAGATGTTACAACCCTCAGTCTTGAAAACGTTTTGTGCCCTCCTTCTTTGTGTTGATTCTTCCTCTACTTTTAACCTTTTTTTTGCCTTTTAATTGGTACATTTATAGCCTTAAGTCATCCTTGTGAAATATATTTTGATCATTCTTAAAGAGAAGAATTTGGAAATGACGCCAAAGGATCAATGATAATAAATCAGAAATTCTGCTTTTATGCCTGTCCCTATTACTCTCAGATACGATGGTCAAAATCACCCGATACATTGGTAAACCTGGAGATTACTTGGATTGGAATCCTAATTGTCCTGTATTTGAAGATTCATTTAAAAGAACACTGAAACAAGGCTTATGAATGTCTTTAGGTGAGTAAGAGCACTACAAGGCAAAGTAATTATGTTATCCATCAAAACTATGCTGGGAAAAGTTTTGTTGCTTTTCATTATTTTCACTGTCATTCCAAGTGCCAAATTTTCTGTGAAATTTGGAGATTACATTCTTGAACAAACCACAGAGAACTCTAAAGTCACAAATCAAATAAGTAGGAAAATCAATTCATTTAACTGAGGAAAATGGTATGAACAAGTAATCTTAATAGCATTTTTTCTTGCAACCTACCATCAACATATTGTATACTGACATAAAAATAGATTACAGTATCTCTAAAATTAAAAATGGATCTGTATATATATATTTCCCATGACATTCTCATATTGTACAGCATTTGATCAATTCTCAACCTCTTTTATAACTATTGATGGAACAACAAATTATTCTGAAATAACTGATCAATATTAGAATCAGTTCCTGGACTTCTTATATTATCCATGGGTATGTTATTACTTTCTAATTTGTGATTGTATTTTCTTATTTATTGTTTCAAGACTTAGACATATTTATATATCAAACCCATCAGGAAATTCTTTAAACGCTATTATTCTCTAAAATTCCCCATAACCTTGCATAAATATATGCACTGTAGCAACACTGATACTGCATCCTCCCTGTTCTCATCCATTTATTCTAGACAAATTGTAGAGCAATTTCTCACTTTGTGTTTTTAGTCACATACTTTAAAAATAAAATGAAATATTCCAAATCATCTACATGAGAAGATGGGAAGTAAACAATTAGTCTGCCAGAAAATGTCTTTTCATTCTCTTAATCAGCTGGTGTGAAGATAAGTATTTATTTCTGTTCCATGTAAGGTACCAGTATAAGGCTGAAGGGATAAATATGAGGGTTGTTTAAAAGCGTGATACCAGTGTTACCTTTCACTGGGAAAGTGTGCTGTGGTATTTACGTAGTGCATACTGTAGTTCATCTGTACACTATTTTTTAAAATAGGGCAAGTGTGTTTATGGGATATAAAATCACCAGCTGTTTACTGTGAAACCCTGCAACAAGTGCATTAAACAGACTTTTGGAAATGTACATCTACAACCGAAGCTCTTTCATTATAATGTCTATTTTTAAGTAGACCATGGCTTAGCGTAGCACTTTCCATATTAAAGTTTTTAGAACAGGAGCATGCCATTATACATATTAATCCATTTGTGCTCAAAGTAGGATTTTCCTGGAACATAATTAATTATTGGCACAAGAGATCTGGGAATTAATATTTTTGTAGTCCATTTCCAGTTTTAGACTTAACACTTTGTGATCTAAAAAAATCCGTATTTGATGAAAAGGAGGTATAAAGGCTAGACCAGCTTAACTTTTCTGCAGCTTTGCCTTCCAAAGGCTAACTTCCCAGGTAAGTATTTTTTTATTTCTCACCCATCACCCCAAGATACATCATGTCCCAAAGCTTGTACCGTTCACAGCTGTTCCGATCCTCCTAAATTAACAAATAAATGATCCTTCCCTTTCTGTGTAACACTGTGGTACTTTAAAGTCTGGCCTGTGCAAATTAGAAGCAGTGTTCTGAGTTGTGCAGGTGTCAAACCAAGAAACAAGAAAGATGGAGTCTTTTTAGAAGTACTAGTTTTCATGTAGAAAACACAGCCCTGTCCACTACATTAGAAGAAAGTTAAGGTTACAAAGACAGTCAGAGAGTTCAAAAGTGCTGGAATTAAACTTATCTGAAAAGCTCTTTTAATGTCATTCCATTAATGAGAAGCTGCATGTTAGGGTTAAAGTTTTCTCTACTTTCAAAGCACAAATTCTCTCACATGCAACCTTGCCAACCACTATATGATTCAGCACAGACTTTTGCTTCTCAAGCAGTGGGAGTAATAATGAGGAGCCTGCGAACAATGGCAGGTTGTAATCAAATGCAGGCCAACCACTTGACAGTGTTGAAGTACGCTGCACGAACGGGTTTTTCAGCTATTTACTGACTGCAGAAGCATATGGAGCCCTCAGTGGTATTTGAAGTTATGAGGAATCATTAGATGTACATGTTTAGTAGTCACAGAGCATATAAAATTGACTTCTAAATCTCAGTTTCTGAAAATCTACCGTTGGAGTTGAAAATCTGCTTACCCATATAGATCAGCTGGTAGGAGACAGACTTGAAGAGTTAAGGAACAAACAGGTCTTTGTAGAAGTGAGGAAGGTACCCAAAACGTGTATTTTCCTCAATTCAAATAATTAGACATTGGATCTAAGCTCCATGGTTGGAAAATGTCACTTGTCCTGTAGCTTAGGTGAGTGTGAGGAATCTCTCAATACTAAAATATATTCTGTGCAACATGTTCAAATCTTGACTTACAGTGAGACAAATTCCTACTCAACTTCAGAGGAAATCTTGTCTGTTTAAGGACAAGAAACACTTGGAGAGAGGGGCAACAGCTGTACTTATAATATGTATATCTAACATGAGATCCTCGGAGCTGGTTGGAGAATTGTGATCCAGGGTTGTGATACACTATATATACACACTTGTATGTATGTCTATATAAAATACACAAATAAAAATCTATAGTATAGAGAGTTTTCTCTGCAGCGGGCTGCACATTTCTGGTATATTTTTCAAACAGTCACCCTGCCCAGAATATCCTGTTTAGCTTCTGTCTCCTGGCAGTACCTTAAGACACTGAATTAAAACTACCTTACCTGGTAAAACACCTCTACAGAAGTGCTAGTAGTTTTTCATTGCTGGCTCACTGATTTTTGTGGTTAAAACAGTAATAGTTATTTGTCTTCTGAATCCAGTTTTCCAAGAAAAAGGTTAAAACTGTCTGTTTAGCATAATCTTTATTTTTTTTTAATTGAAAAAAATAATTGTTCAGCTATAAATGTTCCAGAAAAACAACCTCTCAGTTCTGTCTTGCCCAGTAAAAGTAGATGTGATATCAGGTACCCAAACATGACATGCATTTAGTCCATGCCTTAAAGCAAATAACAGAGCAGATTTTCACAGAACAGCTTAATACTAAGATTATGTTCCAGTTTACAGCAATGTTTAAAGTATTACATGGAGAGGCAGCTGAACAGGAAACAAATCTATTTGAGTTCATCTTGTCCAGGACAGCATATCAAGAGGTCTTAACCATGCTAAAGAGAGCAGTATGACAGATTAACTCTGATGTTAACAAATGCATCATTACAAACTTAGTGAAAGTTCCTTGTCAACATGCAGCTATAGAAATTAGAGTATTTAACAAATGAAGAGGGTGGAAATACTGAAGCTACTGATAAAACTCCGACACAAGAGCTACATCAGTAAATCTCAGATTTGATGTCACAGTAGCAATAAAATCTAATTTTTGTATATGCTTAAGGTTGAGAAGAATCTTTTCTTACTGGAGTCAAGTCAAATACTAGAAACAAAATTTTTTTTAAAATAATCTTACATACACTTGAGCTACTCTGAGAAAAAAAAACTGTTTCATATATATTCTTATTAGGGTTCTCAAACGACAGCTGTTCTCACAACAGCCAAATAAAGTGCACATTATGTTGTCATGTCATGTGTTGTTAACGTGAATAGTAGCAATCATCTTCAAGGATGTGCTAGTATAATTATATTTCTATTTATAATCCATTTTTAATATATGATCCAATTTACATTTGTCTATAGATATGTAAATTTACATTCTATACACAAATATCACTAGGGCTAACTACAGTGATGTAGGAATTGTACTGTATAAATGCTAATGAATTATAACTCTATCTAAGAACCTAAATGTTACAGTTGAAATATTCCTTATACAATATGGAATCCAAACAAATGGAAGAAAACCTTCTTCTGTTTTCATGAAATATTTAAAAGCTAAGAGTCTCTAAAATTCCTATGTGGAATTCTTACAGATTCTGCATCTGCATGTGCTGTGATAAGAACCCTTAGCAAAATGCAAACACATTTTTCCTTATATTCTCAAGAAGGGAGGTAGTGATACAGCCTACATAGTTTCTATGCAATTCTCGGACAAAACTGCAGTTTGAACATGAAAGCACTGTTCAATATCAAAAACAGTTAACGAGTAATACAAAAAGTGAATAAATTTAACAAATGTTGGCAGTGAGTTGGAATCTCAGAATGATACACCCTTAGTTGTTTTTTCTTCAACTGTGGACCGATTGCAGTTTATGAAATTAGATCATCATTTTAAACAGGTCTGATTGCTGCTACCTTTCAAATTGCTAATCTCTGATGTAAAAAAGTAATCTCAGATTTGTGACAGTTCTTAATGTAGCCATTGATGATAACTATCTTGTTGCTAATTTTACCATTTAGTAGGAAAGTAATGATGAAAGCTTCTTCTAGACACTCATAGTAACTTCAATATATTTGAAAACCAAATATATTTTCCCTCATCTGTTTTTCCCCAGTTAACAAAGTAGAGACATTCTACTCTGAGATATTATAGAAGGTAAATCGTACCCAGATTTGTTGCCATTATAAAAATATATGTGTGTGTGTGTGTGTTCCAAGGTACTTTACAGCGGCAGTGATGAATATTCTGGCATACAGAGCCTTCATTCTTGCCCACTGTAGACTCAGGCCTTAAGTAACTTACCACATACAAAGTCATACGTTGTGGATGTTAACTGATCTAGGATTTTCTCACAAGGTGCCACTGAGAGAAACAAAACGAGTTTGTTTCTCTCCTTAATGCCTCTAGGAGCCATTTCAGCTTTGATTAACCTCATGCTCAAGATTTTCAGCAATACCTGAAAGTTCTCCCTCACAGACTTCTCAAGATAACGCTACCATTCCATAGCCAAAGCCTTGGAGGATCAGGAGAAAGACACCCAAAGAATATTATTTTCTGTGGGGGTCTGACTGCTGTTGTCTTTCAGTGCAGTTACATTGTAGTGACCAGGGACAGAACATGGCTTAGGGTATGCTTAGTCAGAACAATAGTTTCATCAGGGTCAGGAACAATTAAGTCTTTTACTGAAACCTCTTCAGAGCACTGACAGAAGATAGTATTTTTTGTTTGTTGTTTTACAGGTCACTATCTGGGTACTTCATATTCTATGAAATACGCAATAGTCGGGTCATGGAGAAAGAAGCTGCATGGCTACTGTGTCCTTGCTGCTGTATCTGAGGTCACGTGGATCTCACTGGAGGGAAGGTAAGGCTGTTATTTCCTGATAAGAACAGCATGCTCAGTGGAAGAAACTTCTGGAGTGAAGGCAGAGGAACATGAGAAGGTGGGCAGTGGTGGTGGCTGAAAAGAGCGGGAGTTTGATACAGAGCCCAGGCCTCAGACACAGAGCAAGACTTCTCCTAAGAGTTAGTAAGGAAACGTATGGAGTTTGTTGCAACCTAGGAAGCCACTGAATCGCTTAACTGCATTCTTTTGCTATAGCTAATGCTCAGAAAAGCTTTATGGTGGAAGGACAATGCTTATGATTATTAACACTTGCATGCTGGCAATGTAGCAAATGTGATTAATTCATAGAAAATGCATTTAGAAGCGAGATAATGTCAGAACAGCACTGAGCATAGATTCAGCTCTGGTTTAAGAACTGTGGAAGAAGAAACTCCTTGTGTACCACTCAACCAAAGACAGACTTGACTGGAAACAGCCCTCCTTCTCCAGATGTTATTAAAGGTAACTTCATGGGTTATTTTACTTAAATGTAAGTGAAGGTTTTGGTATAGGATTTCACAGAATCACAGAATGGTAGGGGTTGGAAGGGACCTCTGGAGATCATCTAGTCCAAGCCCCAAGCTGCTGTTGGAAAAGTTTCTGTGTCCTCTGTAAGACTATGCCCTGGTGGAGGCTTGTGCTTATCAAAATGTTAGTTTTTCTCTTTTTAAGTAAATAAAAATTCTGTTTCTCAGTAGACCAAAGATATTTTTTGCAGGCTAAGCAAACTTTACCAGAAAATCTTAGATAAACGGCAATGGCTAGGTGAACCTAAAGCAGGTAGATAAAACTTCTGTTAGCTGGTATGGAGAGGAAAATAGACATGATCTTCACCATTATTCTGTGCACTGAAATGGGTTCAGAGTTTTGGATGGTTTTTCTGACAAAGCTAATAGACTAACATGAGTTTTTGCAGTATAGAAAATATTTTGCAACTTTGAATTTTGCAGGCTGTGCTACATCAATGCTTCCTGTAAATTCCTAATTACTATACCCAAACTGAAATAGTTGCCAGACTGATGCATCAACATGTATTAATTAAGCCTACTTAAACTTCTGGTTTGATATTCATCTTTTTTTAATTTTTGACAAACATAGTTCTGCAACAGTTTAAATCCAAAATATTTATGAAAGCAATGTTGACCAACTGAACAAAAAAGGTATGTCTATCTTAGGAAAAGTTAATCTTAGACCAACATTTACAGTATATACTGTCACTTTATCAGGTTGGACCAGGTGGCAAGGCCATTAGGAAATCGGTCCAAAAGAAGTAAAATAGAAGAATAAAAGCAGTAAGTGATGAATAGAACTGCAAACCACAGCAGACAAATAAGCAAAAGCATGAAACAAAGTCTTCATGCTTTGTGATAAGACAATATCACTACAAGTGATTATTCAGAGAGTGGGGTAGAATTTGCTTAGATATTCAGGGCCTCCTGCATTGAAAATGTGAATCACAGTAACTGTAAATCTGTGCTTTACAGGAAGTTTCATGAACAGCTGACAAGGGGATCTCTAAATAGTACAGCATAAAGGGAAGGAGCAGATGAAAAACTGTAATACAGATGGCTCTTTTTAGGGAGGGCAGAAGAATCACAGTAATCCATATTAGAGAGCATAATACGGATGCTACAGAGGATTGGAAAACACCGGGGAAATTTAATTCAGCTACTTTTTGCTTCAGTAGAGAAATAATAGTGATTCATTATATTAATTCCTTTGACATATTAGGATGTTTAAGGTTTAGGAAGGGAGTTTCAATATCTCTAGATACTACTGTGAGTATTGTTTGGGCAGCCTATTCGGGTCTACCACTGTGTTTAATGGCTGGATCCCAGAGATCACAGAGATGGTAACAGGCATTGATCAGACCTCGTATGCTTACAGTATAGTATCCCTGGTATAGGAGCATTCCATCTCAGCTAGAGTCTTTAGGGGCTCTTAGAATACAGATAACAAAAAATCTTTAACTACAGAAACATGGCGAAATACAACTTTGTATTGGAATTGCAAGTTTTATAGACAGACATATTAAAATCATTAAGTGATAAAGAAGCAAAGCATGTTAAATTACCGAGACTTACCAAAAAATACTTAGAGGCAAATACATTCATTCATACAGATTTTAAACTGGACAAGATTGTCAGACAGCTTTAAATTACACAACCTTTTCAGAAATAGAATAGTGACACATTTACACAAACACTTTGGTAGACAACACTCAGCTTTTTTAATTACCTTCACAGACATTTTCTATTATGGTTATTAAAATTTTAATCTATACCTTTCCTAATTCAGCATATTGTCTTGATTAATTGATTTAATTAATTAAGATTATATGATATATACTTACAGTCCACAAACAGTGTTACAATTATACCTATGATTACTTTTTCTTTATGTTAGTTTAAAAGAGGACATGAGAGATGACTTATTTAAAACTTTGGGATCCTTCTACCAGACTGTCATGCTCAGCCTCATCAAAATGTTTTCTAGCACAAAAATGCAAAAGTGTCATTCGTGATCTCTAGTCACCATTGTGATTCACATTTGAGTAACTGGCTTGTCTTGGGTAGAAGCCATCTCTTTGTTCATTAAAATTAATGCTCACCAGTGGTTTATGATCCTCTGGTTTTAGTTCTGTGCCAGACAGAAGAGTTTTCCTGTCATTGGGAGGAACGATAAATCTTTCCAAGATTTTTCAGTGGGATGTACGCCAACAGAGATTCTATTACTTGAACTGTACTCAGATAGTTTTCCTAAATCATCAGTAGAGCTCTGTCTGAATTTGCCTAACCTGTCTCAGGATTTTCTGAACTGTAGCATCGAATGGAACATTGTGAATATTGAAAGATATTATTCATAAACATTTAGCCATTTCCAAGTGGAGTTTCACTTCAAATCAGATTGCTAATTTCTTTATTCACGTTTTGTTTGGATTCATACTAAAAAAAAAAAGTTAATTTGAACGTTGACCAAAACAGGCTTTCGCTGTAACTAAAACACAGTTAGTCATGGAAAAAAATTGCTTTGGGCATCACAAAAATGAATATGGGGTTAAATTTCTGAAATTATTAAGTCCCAAGACAAAAGAATGCAGTGAATTCTGAATATTCTCAGCAAAGAGATTTGAGTCAACTGGGTTAGAAGTTATGTCTACAGAAGATTGATCACACGATCAACAAAATACTTCAGTAAAGGCCTGGAATGCGTCTACATGCATAATACTAAAAGGCTACCTTTGCTGAATACATATTTTCCATTAATATTTAGTCCAAATCTGCCTGTGAGCAGCTTGAGCGGAGATATTCCAATGAAGCTGTTAGCCTATAGGGGCTAGAAGTGGTTATTTTTGACCAGCCAAATTTGGATATTCTGCATTGAAATCAATTTGACCTATACTTGTAGATACCTCATATTTTGTATTATTTTCTGTTGTCTTAGTTACATACTGAGAGAGAAGAGCAAAAGGATAGATAAACATGCCAATAAAAGGAGACAAGTAAGCTATTATCCACCCCTTTGACTGTTTACACTGAATAAAATTGGAATTAGTATTCCAGGCTTGTGACTCTACCTCTTGGCTCTTAGACTTTTAAATGCAGTTGCTAATAATCTCCATGCATTCATGCATGCTGACAGATATGCCACAACACTTTAATCAGCATTGGCTACAAGGCTAATAAAGGTTAGTAATAAAATAAAATTCTGTAGGGGCTCCCTCTTTACAGGCAATATCAAGCCCTATGAACTTTTAATACCTACTCTGTCTATTTAGATAGTTATGGCTCAAAGCCTGTATTAAAAATAGCAAGGAATGCTTATTCTGAAGTGTTTGAAAATATTGCAAATTACACTGTAGTATTGGCTTACTCCAAACTAATCTTATCCCTTACTGACCTTTGCAGAAACACTTCTCTTTCATTTGGCAGCTTCATTTTCGTTCTTTCCTTCTGTCTTATTCCCCTGTCCTTTTACCTGTAGTTTATTTAGTCATCAGAAATTGGTGTGATGGGGCTGCTGCTTTTTAACTATGTAGCTGACAGGTTTGTTGTGTTCACCCAGAAGCAAATACCTATTTCTCATTCCATTTCCATTGCAGCTTCATTTTCATCTCAATATTGTATTCCTCAGGAGCTGCACAATACATTTCTTTTGAGGAAAGCAATGAATGTATTTACTCTTTGCTTTACCTCTGTACAGGGTGGATTTTCCTTTATTTCCCTGTTCATTTTATAAAAAAGCTAAATTCATCAGAATGCTAAAAATAAATGCAAAAATGAGTCAAGAAATAAACGTGTACAAATGTATTTGCAATAAAGGTCTTTCGTTAGCATTATTTATTAAAAATAGATAGAATACAGTGCAAGAGCAGTGCAAAAATTAGTAAGACCAGTGCAAAGCTAAAATCTTCTTACAATGAAAGATGGATATATCTTGTATTCTTTAAGATTACCAAGCTTCTATCAGGTCTAATTCTACCCTGGTAGTCGATATAAGTTTCCAGACTTCATAGTCGAAATTGGATCTTTTTACAGTCATGAAGAAAAAAGTGAACCTGAAGTAGTCTTGACAGAATGAGTGTATTTAACTATGGAACTGCTATTTCATTTCAAACCACATAAAATAAAATATCCAGACATTGATCTGTACCATCCTGTTGTTTCATCTCAGAGTCTCCACTCTCAGGACCAGGAGATATTGGATTCTTGTTTCCAGGCTCCCATCCTAATCTAGCAGTCAATGTGCTTGCCAGACTCCCATAAATCTGTGGCAAAAGCAGTCTGGCATTGACATGCCCATTGCAGCTATTGTTATTTAGGTATTTTTGTGAGTTTATAGATCATCTGCTTCATTCATCTGTAATGACGTTATAATTGTATTCTGAATACAATTCATTCCAGTTGTGCCAGAGCAATTGACAGGACACAGAGTTTCACCCAGTGTTCCTCAAAAGGAGCCTTATAATCCTGTAGGATATCATTCTATTATGCTCTAGGCATCTCCAATTTCCATATGTGAGCTATCCATATTGTCAGAGTATTGGCTATATTGACAACCAGTGTGTTTTGGAAGGTCCTCCTTTGCCAGTAGCCTGGACTGTGCTCAATGATGTGGTTTAAGGAGCAGAGGCTCATAGATGTTCAATCAACATCCACAGCTTGACTGGATCAACCTCCATCTTCAATGATAACATTTAAGGAACCTCCATCTTCAATGATAACATTTAAGGTGCCTAGGAAATGGGGTGCTCCTGGAGGACAAATGGGTCTGTAGAACAGGTATCCTCACTTTCAAGTATCAAAGTTTGGATGATCTAGAAATAGATGAATTGATGTTTTGTTCCTGCTCATCACGTGATGATGAGGGGCCCAGAATTATCCCAGAAGCAAAGAACCAATGAAGGACATTTCTTCTTCCTTTTCAAGACCTCTGTTTGATAGGTCTCAGGTAAGGTTTTATAGCTTACTGTAAGATGCCACTCAAACTTGGGTGTAGAGAGGACTCTATACCTACTTGAAAAGTCTGCCAAATCCTCTCATGTCTTCTCTTTCTGATGAGATCCATCTTCCCTTATGGTGACACAAAATATATTGCGCTGGAGGGTTGCTTCATTGAAGCCTTCTTCAGACTTTTCTACCAGATCCCGAGTTTTTACCTTTGGCATTTCAGCTGAAGTATTCTCAGGATGTACCAGAGATGCTATGGGTAGTCAGAGAGCCCCAGAGCATCCTTGTGCTGACCATACTGCAGGGTTGCTTGCCCTTCACAGCAAGAGATACTTGCGTATCTGCCACACTAACAAATATCAAACGATTCTAGAAATGTCAGCACTCTAAGCTGAAAGACTAAGCATTAAAGAAAAAAATTTAAAAAACCTAAACCAAAATAGCAATAAACTATACAAAACAAGAGGTCTTAAATTTTTTTCAGTTTGGGATCTACTGCTTCATATTACTGCTTAATTTTCACTGTCTCAGTCACTGTACTCTTCTATAGGCCAGAAATAATGGATAATCACATCTAAGCAATAAATCTCAAAATTCTAAAACCAAAACAAGACTAGCAAGCCACAAACCAAATGCTTATGTTGAAATATGTCATCAAGATGCTTTAAAGAGTAAATCTATGATCTATTCAAGGACTTCTAAGAGAAAAGCAAGACCAAATTTGTTGATTACAGTATTTGTTCAGACTTTCTTTGTTCAACTTAAGTACTAATTCTCTTCCTTTCTTAAGATTATGAAAAAAAAAAATTGGATTAAATTAATATCTGTGTGGAGGACCAGCAAAGTGACTATTCTACTTACGTCCTATTTTCAGGGCTAAAGAAGGATTTAAATGATGCCTAAGTTTTTGTGAAAGTCGTTAGCAAAGGTATGAGTCTTTTCCAGCAGAATAGCACAAGAAAAAAATAGGATTTTTTCATATCCATGTATTATAAATGTTTAAAGATGTTTCTAGAAGGACTACTTACAGACACAAGGTTATATCCTTTTTTCCTTTCTAACTGTTTTCAAAATGCTTGGTTTTTTTCTAATAGCTTTTACACTTTGTTCATAAAAGAAAATCACATACCTTCAGTTATCCTTACAGAGAAAGCCTTGTGTTTTGTAATAATATGCCCAATTTACTGTACTATTTTTGCAATTCTGCCAGTGTTTAAGACTTCACTATTCATCTCAAAGTCAAATCCATTTTTTCACTGCTTGATTTCTCCACTAGTACTACAATTAACATGTCCTTAGTCCTGTTCTTACATGTCTTCCTTTTTATCAACATCTGGCAAGCCTGTAGCTTTTGTGGTACTGTAGCTCTGCAAACATTTATAGTGAAGTATTTTAAGCGAATCTAGGTGCCAAGTCTGGCTATAGAAATAGTCATTCTTTACTGCAGCGCTTTCCTTTTGTTCTTATTTGACTTCAACACAGTTCTTTCCACTGAGGAATCTGTACCACTTCTTTGGCATCAGCGTCTCCAGTTGGAACTCCCGCTTTACCATCTGCTAGTGCAAAACTGATGTGCTGTGCAAGAGTTATACTTGGTACTCTTTTGAAGTGGTCTGTGAGGTGTACAATGTAAATACAAAACTGGATTATATCAATCCTGTAATGTAATATTTGTTGAATAACAAAGCTAGTATTTTTCCATGGTTGTCTTATAAAAAGTTAACATTTTCACCATCTGGTTACCAATGATTTTGTATTCAGGATTCAATGGTATAATTCTCAACAAACTTTAACATTAAAATTTGGTCACAGTTAAACCACAACTGCACCGTATCTCTGAGAAGGATAATGCACTGGTTGAGATATGGACTGGCATATGTATTCTTTTTTTTACATTTAGGACATGTCTATGTCACATCAGTCCCAGAGCCCCAGTGTGAATTCAGATTTGTGGTTTGCAATGAGTTGACCTGGAACTCTCTGCAATTGTTCACTATTTCCAACTGGCTGTGCACACTCAGGCATGTCAATAAATTTCTTTGTGCCTCAAGTACCCTGTGGAATGGGGATTATGTGGTGTTGCTTAAATAGTCTTGTCTCTTCTCTATTTACATTTCAAGGCCTGCATTTGTTTATGATCTCCAGGTACTACCAAAATACAACTAAACAACAACAACAAAATAGCTACAGTTCTAAGTCTGCAATATAACTTTGCCAACTTGTTAGCTGCCAGGAAACTTATTTGTAGTGTATGTGTAGCAAATGTGTGGTTGCTCAGACACTTAACAATGAATGCTTTGCATATTTATAAAAGTTAATATAGTTTAAACATCATAGATGATCTCACTCATGTAAGATATTATCCATCAACGTCAACAGAAGTGTTAAAGTCCTTGGCTGTTACATAAAAAAATCTTTAGTAATATATTTCTTGGTTTTTTCCCCTCAGTGCTCATTGTTTGAAAATTACTTTGATGTAATATAATTGTAGATCTTTTATTACAACCATTTTTACTTTTTCTATCCTTTTACTCCTGCTTTCAGTTTTTCTTTCCCTTTTTAATGCACAGCAGTAGCCACACATTATCTATAGCTACATCAGCAAGCAGTGTGACGCAACACAACCACGTCTTTGAAGCCAAATAGTTGGTGCTGAGAACTTGATCCACATTATGGGAATTTCAAGCAGGCTTATTTCAGACTAGATTTCATTTGGTCCCATGGACTAAATATTCATTAGTGGTTGCATCTAATGCAGTCCAGGAGTACAACTGAAAGGAATCAAGTTTGTCCTCTCCATGACTGCTCCCACGGTCCGTGGTAAATGAAGACTCCTGGGAGATGGGCTTCAAAAGTGCTCTCATGATTAAAACTAAAGCACTAGTGCAGTTGCACAAAGTAATGAACGTATGGGCTTGTACTTGGTCGTTGCTAGGCAGATTTGTAATGCATTTTTGTGTGCATCTACGAAGTTACTGCATAAACTTTGCATTCTAAAGCGCAAAGATCTAAAGGCATTTCTCCAGAGGTGTTGAAGAGCCACTGGCTCTGGAGTAGTAAAAGACTACATGTGCACGTTAGAAGAGAAGGAGCAGGTCCCTAGACTGTTTTTCTTTCCACTGTTACACTTCCTACAGACCCTGCCACAGAGATCTCTAAAGAACTGTCTGACAAGTCCATCCGCTCATTGCTCATTTCAGCCTGGCAGGGAGGGTAATCAGTCACTAACAGGATGGATTTTGTCAGGCTGATGTTTGCAGGGCAGGGTCTCAGAGCCAGTATATCTTGCAGATAAGCTTAAAAAAGGCAGAAGAAAACACAGCAGTAATCATGTCAGCCTGTCAGATACCCAGCTCTCACACAAAACAACAAGATCCAAGATGGTCAAAGCTGAGTGACCCAAAAAACTCTTCCTGAAATCGTTGTACGTAGCCTGACACTTATGGACAAGCCCTGCTTTAATGGAATAAAGCCACTGCAGAGGGGAGAGTAATGTGAAAAGAAAATTACCATGTGAAGAATTTATATTTGAATTTGACACTTTCTTTTTCCATGTAATTATTAACACGTATTTAAAAGTGCATTAAAATTTCATTCAGATTAAGATGAAATATAAGAACAGGAATAAGAGTAATGCGTTGAAAGATCCTGTGTTGACAATCAGTTTTAGGCAGTAACCTTAATCAAGGTTAATGTCATTTCAGTGCTTCATCTCAGATCCTCACTTTGTGTCTTAGGCAAGCCTGGCATTTTTGCTTTTTTTCCAAGTAATCTTTTTTATTTGTGATATGTGCTGCAGACTAATTATTCAGGCTTATCACATGTTTGAATAGCATCTGTGGTGGAACTTCATACAATATTTATTAATAAATGTAAAGTACCCAAGATCTAAAAATATTTTTGCATGATTTTATTTAAAAGCAACAATATTTTATGTGGACCTTCATACCAAGTTTTCAGTAATTTAAGTACCTGAGTTTTTTACTCTCGCTGTAGAAAAATCTATGGGAAGTAATTCTATTGCTAGGAATCACAACACAGAGTTCATATTTTTGTGATCTCTGACGATCACATTACGCTGTGCATGCATACATTGCATTGTATTAATTCTGCCTCATTAGATGTGTTTTATTACAGCATGGTTTCCAATATAAGTCTCCTGATTCTGCTGCATAATACATCCTACTTAGTTTATCTATTTGACTGCACCATTGATGTGCCCTGCTGACATTATGTGGTCTTATATCCTTAATATTTTTAGCTGGCCACTGATACTCCCCTAAATGTAGACACAACCCAAATATGCATGGTTTGATCCTTTGCATAAGGAGAGGGTGCATATGAAAGTTCACAAGTATTTCAGTCGTTGAAGATCAGGGTCTAAATTTGCAGTCTCCTTTTCTGGCAAAAATTCAAATCTTCCATTCAAAATGCTGATCTGCCAAACTTTGTTAGATGAGTCATCCTAATTATGCAAGTGACCTTACTGACTGTGTCACATGGCTATGTGATTTAAGAAAAGATTAAAAGATTTGGTCATACATTGGGAGACGGTAAAAAAATTGCTGCATTTAACTGAAAATGCAGGAAACACTGGAACGATAGAATGTTGTAGCTTTTGTGTCTAAAGCAGACTATAAGAAAATTGGTTCGTTATTCACCATATTTTATAGGAGTAAAATAAGTTACGGATTTCATTTATTCATTTTCTCTTTCACTGTGTAGTATGTATTTTGGAAACAACACCATCAAGTGGATGGAAAGACAGAGTTATGTCACTTTTAGCTCCATTTTCAGAGCAAGACAAAATAAAATTGACAGTTGTGTTTTCTTTATTATCGGCAAAAATTTGGTTCACGGCCAGAACGGATAACTAATGAGTTTTGCGTACAATTAATGTTATACTTACATCTCACTCTCTTTGAATTGTACAGGTAGTTACCATGTTCTGGGTTAGATATGAACATCTGAGTATTGACCAAGTACTATCACATGTGTTTGACCAGGCCAGACCAGTGAGTTACAGATATGCTATCAGATAATTCACGTTTAAGAAAGTTTCACCTCATGCAAAAGGGGATTTTGCAAGGTGAGGTACTGTAGAAAAAAGGCACTTTCCATCTCCTTCTAGTAATTCCTTTTTTGACTAGCTATTAATATTGATTAACCTTTTTTGGAGCTGCATGTTGTGTTGAATGGAAGTTACCCCACAAGGCTGAAATGGGATATATTCCTAGGCAAATATGTTGGAGGTGGGATTTTGGGGCACCTTAAGCAAGGGTAGGAGTGACGTGTGAGGCAAAAATATACAGATGGTCATAATCTCCTATATCCACTGATTTATTCTTTTTTAATCGCTGTACGTTCTGATTATAGCTTTGACTTTGCTCTGTCTTTGCTGCTGTTTTCTACAGCATATCAAAAACTTTTGTCTATTCAAAAAAATATTAAGCAATGGTCTAAGCTGCTCATCTGCTAAAAGCTACCCATATTTATCCACCTCTGTTGTTTACTGTCATTAATAGCAATTGCATTTCACAATCTGACCTTGAAATGACAGTTTACGTGCATAAATTCTCCCTCCCTCTAACACACATATAAACACATAGTATTTGTGAACACAAACATTAAATCAAAAATCTCTAATAATGGAAAAATACAAGTGTGAAGAAAGAGTACTTAAACATATTGGAAATGTTCATGTAAAATATAATTTTTCATTTTAAATTTTGCAAAATAATATCTGCCTCCTTTCACTTTTTTTTCCCCCGGTAGCACAAAAAATAGTAAGTGCAACTGCACAGTTAGAACAGAGGCATTGTGTGATTGTAGTGCTGTTCCATAGCAAGAATAATGGAATAAACAGTAGGAATTCTGTTTTCTAATAAAAACAAATATGCGGTTAGCTCACTATAAAGAATTACTTGATGTACCTATAGGAAGTATCTGGAGACCATTTGATGCAAAACTGTTGTGCCTCCCACTTGGTAGTTAATTTTAGGAATATATTCTATGTAAAGTTCTGTGTTCAACTGAGAACCTGTTTTCCGTTTCCCTCCTCCGCCGTGAGCATGAAGAGAGTTATAGTACTGAAGATGAAGGAGAAAGGATGCTTTGTCCATCCCACAGGCAGCTGTGTTTTTGGGGATGAGCAAATGTTGCCCAGAGACATCATTCATTAAAACACCTAGGAATCCTTCAAGATAAAAGGAACTATAGATTAATTTATGTTAGAATTGCATTTTCTGAGGACTATTGATAATGTTTCTCATTACAGTAAGCACATTACATCTTCTAGCCTTATATTCAGGCACTGATGTAAAAGAAACATAGCTTATAAGTACTTAGATCCTCTTTTACCAGCTTTCTCTAGGGGGACATGCATTTTCCTTACCATAATGAGGCCCATAAAGAAGAAAATGATGTGGCCTAGTATAGATAGGGAGTCACATTACAGTAACTTTTCATCAGAATTAGAGTAGTTAGAGACTACTATATAATAGCAGTGGTGGGTAACTCTGCTACTGCTAAGAACCAGCGGTCAACATTTCTGGTATAAACCCCATTTTTCAGGGGTTTATAACTCCTCTGGAAATTCCACTCGAGGTGAAGCTTAGTTTAGAAAGACTAAGTAAGCGAGTGGTCTTTTGAAAATGAAATAGAGAGGCAAATAAAAGAAACCTGAAAACCATGCATTTTCTGGCGAACTGCTATTTTCTCATTTTGTTTCCTTTACCTTAGTATGGTTGCTTTAGTTTTAGTACAAAGGACTTGCAAATAGAGTTCAAAAACATCTCAGTGCTGATACCAAAGTGATTACTGTATGGTGAGAATCCATCCTCAGCTCCAATGAGCAGCATTACCAAGCACTTTTAAATGGTTACAGAAACATCTGACTCCCCTGGGACAGTCTGTTAACAAAAGAAAAAAGAAAAAAAAGGGAAAAAAACCTCCAACCAGTACAGGACTAAAATGAAATGATGGAGATGATTCCTTTGGTCTTTCTGACACAGTCACCTTCTCCTGGCCCATCTCTGCTCCAACCTGTTTCTTCATGTAGAGCTCCACTACACACTGAGTTTCTGTGGGGTGTAGAATGTAGCACAGAGCATTTTTGAGACACTCGGTCCATCATTGCCAAAATGACAGTGAAATCTGTGCAGGGAATAGTCATTAAATAGACTGTAGAAAAATGTAATGGTAATTCAGCAAGTGCCATTTTTAACTCTGAAGAGAGTGTCTTACCCTGGCATTAGAGGGCAATGAAGGTGCTGCCTTTCCAACAGGACATTGAACTAATAGCCACTTGTAGGCACTGGAGTTTTCATTGAACCCTTCTTCTAAGAGCCCAACTGTTAGCCTTGGTGTCACAGCCAAATTTCATGTCAAGTGATTATTAGCAGTAACAATCAGTGAGTGAACAGTGCAAACATGAAGCTGTGAGTTTTCATTTAAATTTCAAAGCAAATTTATGACTGTTTTGCATGACCTTTTTGAATAAATCTCTAGAAGCATCCTTGCACTCAAACTTTATTAGAATGCCCATTAAATGTCAAACTTTAATGTTTTGTAAGAGTTAATTTCTATTTGCAGTGTATCTTCTGGTGTAATTTGTAGCTTTGCTAAAAAAAATGATCAATTATTGCAAACCAGTGAAAAATATTAGGCTTGAAAATAGGTTACATTTGCCTACGTGATTATTTCTTACAAAGTATCCACTAGCTCTAGTAGTTGCCTGCTTACCCAGAATTTCTCTAGCATTTATTTTACGTGATGTTTTCTGTCATGCAAACAGTTGTTATGTTCCACTCTGGAGGAGGGAGCATGGTGGTGGTGAATGAAGGTCCTCAGTTGCTCAAGGGCATTGTAACCCACTTTTACTAATCATCAGTATGATTATATAAGAAATACATAAATAAGGACATGTAGAAAAAAAATATCTACATATTTTATTCACATGCGAAAAGAAAAGGATGGGAAAGGTATCTCCAAGATGTTCAGCTTTCTTGTGCTGTCAAACATTCCTGATCCCTTTCCTTTGCATTTTGGATTTCTATCTTTCAAATATTAACACTTCTTTATTACCAGCAGTGTAGGTGAACACTGCGACTATGTGAGATTCACTGAAGCAAGCTGCTGCTGCCTTTTCAGAATAGGCTGAAATTACTAATTGAATTTTGTGTCTATACATCTGACTACTGCAAATCAGATCTTCCAGTGAAGGATGATGTAATGCCTGCTACAGAGAGTAGTAAGGTGTCATAGAAGATTGGCACTTGATGTTTTCTTTGATAATCTTCCATCTTTTGGAAACATGATGAGGTTTCCCACCAATCTCTGATGACAGCATCTTTCACCTGAGGGGTTTGATTCTGCGTCCATCCATTTCTCTCAGTGTGCAAAAACCATACAAACCATACATACAATACGGTTTTTTTGCAGACTGCAGTTTCTTTGCCATTTCTGCAACTGAACTTGGATCTTTCCACTGTATTAAGCAGATATTTTTCCTGCATTTTATATTTATTTAAATCATAGTTAAAATTAACGTAAGGTAAAAAAGAACATGCAGCAACACGATGAACAATAATTTTAGTCATGTTGTTTTGTGAATATTTTCTGTCGTTGCTTGCCACCTGTTGATTGTGCACTGAGTCAAGAAACAGATGAATTATCATCTCAAATTTTTCCTCTCCTTATTTTTTATGATTCTCTGTTCTTTCCAGGACAGTAAGTGGGAATAATTAATTGCCCAATTTCTTTGCTGGATATTCAAATAATTACTCACAGTATACCTGGCAGAAAAAGTATCTCATCATTACTACATTTTTTTAATTTTATTTTCTGTGTGTGGTCATTGTAGGTAGAGAGACAGAGACTTTTTTTTTTCCTTTTATTTTTTACACCCATCTTGACTTTGACACAAAGAATTAAGAATGTGAAACGCAAGTGCAGATCATTTGCTCTGAGAGTTAGGGAGCTAAGGATATTTTATGATTATCAAAATCACATTTTGTTGCTTCCTTGCTGTTATGACAACACAAGATAATTGTTGCTTTTTATTCAAGGGCCAGAATGTATTTGCAGTCTTTTCCCTAGATTTTCTCCATAAACTAAAACTCTTCTTATTTTCTGAAACAGCTATTTAGGAATCTAGATTATTGCTGAATAGCTTGCCAATTGAGCCAGAATAAAAATTGAAATTGCCATTAACACAGTAATTTCAGCCTCCATTTTGATAAACATTTTGTATTGCTCAAGTTCTGAAAAATAAAACCAACACTGTACAGATGGGAAAAAGCTTTTGATAAAACTCTTCTCACAAAGGGAGACGTTTTTGAACACACTTTTAATCAAATCAGAATCAACAGTAAATTTTTTTGTGACTTTGTGGTTTGAGTGATATATCAAACCATGTAAAGCAATAGTAATCTCTGACATGAGTAATAACAATTGCTTTAGGGAGGAGAATTTACATTCTTCTGGGAAATGTGTATAAACCCAAGTGGTAAAATCTACAGAAAAATTAACCAAACAGGTTGTTCTAGCATGTCAGATAATCTGTATGAATGAAATGCCTGCTTTCAAAGATAATTGCATCTATAAAGAAAAAAAAAATAACCTTTTCTTTGATTTATAATAGAAATATACTCCTGTATTTATGTCTATGAGGATATGTTTAAATACTTACTCAGTCTCCAATTCTAGGTTGAAATCTTCTGTTTTTATGTTGGGAGACTGAGAAACTGCCAGAACAAAAGGATTGAAATAAGTTTTATTTTCCTATTTCCGCAACTCCTGAATGGGGTAATGTTATCAGCAGAGATAATAACACCTTTAAATGACTTGGAATTTATTTGGTTCACAAAATCATATGGGAAGATTGACAGCATCTTAAACAGCAGCAGTCAGTGAGGATGTGGCTCGAGTATTGACAGAAGTGATTTTTCAAGTAATGAAGAAGGTTACGTGATTAAGTTTCCTGAAGCATACATTGCCTGCCGTGTGCACTTACAGTATATTGTCACCCTTCTGAGTCACAGAAGAGCTTCACTTTTTTTCAGAAGCAGGATCAATAGGATTAGGGGATTTGCGCTCAAAGCTTGCCTGTGGCTTCTTGTTAAGCATGTCGTGTGCTTCATAGCTGCCTTTGACTGGCTTTTTGCACCATTCCGTGGTATTAATCACCTAAATAATATTGTACATTCTGATGTTTTGGCCAGATTTTTCTATTTGTACTCTAAAAAATAAGGTAGTTAAAAAGGAGTCAGAAGTCAGACTCTGAAATTCTCATGTAGAATTTTAAATAAGAGCCTGCTCCTCAGAAATTCCGAGTGCTCTTCAACTTTCATAGCAACTGGTGATGCTCACAATTTTATTTTTTCATATTAGAAAAGTTGTTTGCCTGTAGCTGTTCTGCGGAAGACCTATTGCCTTTGTGTGTCAAACAGTACACACAGAGAAGTCTGCGCAGCCAGATGGATAATGTAGTTTGGCAGACACGCCAAGTCAGACATGCAGAGGACAGCTTAGCTGGCTCCTTGCAGGTCAGCTAACAGTCCATCAGAACTCATTGGGTAAGCTGATGATTGTGCAAGCCAGGTGTATTTTGTAGGACATGATTTGCATGAAATGGTGAAATCTGCTAGTGTGCTACAGTTTAATGGGCTTCCATTGAAGTGTGGAGTTTAGACATTTTATCTCTAGTCTTTATTGTCGCTGGTCTAATGGATTGGCATAAAGTCACAACAAAAAGAAGCGATTACTGAAGAAGCTGAGGTATCAAGTCCTTTGCAGATCTATACACAAAGCGCATAAAATGCCAGCTTTGAATGATCACACATAGCATTTCATTGCCCCAGTTCAACAGCAAGCGAAGAATACTACTCTTTATCTTACCTACTTTAATCCAATTTATAACTTCTACTCTATGTCTGCCCCTTTTTTTGTAGACAGAGGCTGTTGAGACATACAGCTATATACTTGAGAACAGTTACTACACATACAGGCGTTTGTGTTAGAGGAGAGAGGGTCAACTAAACCTGGAGCAATGCACATTGGTAGCCGCCCATCCCTATAGATAGTAAAAGAGAAAAAAAAAGAGGAATTTTGTTACTTGTATGGTATATTTTTGAAAGGTTTCCTATTGAGGAGTTTAGAAAAAAGATGCAGCATACCTGTAGCTTTGCAATTGAGTAGTTCATTAGAGAGCTAATTAGATGAAGTGCTTGATCAGTGATGGGTAAAATATGTCAGAACTTATCTGAGCACTGGTTTAAGAATAGGCTTATCCTTTTTCTAGGATGGAACAGAAATAGACTCCAAAGCAGAAAGAGCTGTTTCTCGGGAGAATTTGGCTTAAGAAATTCAATATTAAAGAAAGTCATTTAAATCAAGTTTATTGTTTTGGAGCTGAATTAGTGGACATGAATTAAGCATTGTCAAACTATCCAGGGAAAGGAGAAAGCACATAATTGTATGTAAAGGAGTCCAGGAGAACGAGGACTGCATAGAACAGTTTTGTTGAAACTCAGTATGTGTGGATTTGAATATTTGGTACTTGAAAACAGACAAGTAATAGTGGCTGAAATTACAATAGAAATGGACATTGGTGCTAGCTCAGTGAAAATAAATGTACTGGAAAAACCGTGCATGAGAAAAATCATGGTTATATATACATTCTCAGATGTTTTATAAAGGACAAAAGGACATAGAAATCATTGAGAAGGGTGAGGTATCTGTCTACTAAAGGATTAAACTTTCTCTGATGTTCATAGTCTAGCAACTGGAATGACTTTTGCAATGATACTATTCAACTGCAAAAATGGTCAGCTAAAGAGAGTAAGAAACATTTTTCCTAAAATCATCATACAGACTTTTAATGAGAATCTTTGAGGTGCTGTGCAGTTACTTCTTTAAGGACACAATCAACGATTTTGGAAATACGAGACCATTTTGGAAAAAAAAAATTATATTCACAATTGAGTACAGATATTCATACAGGGAATTACACAGAAAAGACAGCCGATAGTAATTACTTTTCTGATTTATCCTGTGTCAGTTACCTGCTGCCCAAACTGAATGGATGACTTCAGTTGTGCTAGTGATACAACAGCAGCAGTGATGGTCAAATTAAGGTTTAGCACCATGAGAGAAGTAGTACTGATTAGAAAGTGTAAACAGGCAGTGGTAGTGATAATAATCAGATTTTTTTAAAAGTGATTGTCATCTTTGATTGGGAAGAAAAATTTTTTTAAAACTTAAATTTAGTAGAAATATTGAAGAAAAAGCAGAACTGATGGAGTACATGTATGGCTTATGCTAAGTGAAATCAGACATTGCCTGTTCTGTAACAGTGGTCAGTGGTTTAGTGTGTTGATTCTTTTAGTTCCAGTTTCCATCTTTCCT
This sequence comes from Phoenicopterus ruber ruber, assembly GCA_009819775.1. Lineage (NCBI taxonomy): Eukaryota > Metazoa > Chordata > Aves > Phoenicopteriformes > Phoenicopteridae > Phoenicopterus > Phoenicopterus ruber. The sequence goes on from CM020227.1 coordinate 15,321,826, forward strand.
TTTTTTTTTCCAGATGGCATGTTCTTCAGGAAGAAATGTTGCAAGTTTGATTTAAAACTTACTGTTATGAGTGACCTTTGTATAATTATCAGGTGTTACTGCCATTATGATTGCACTCTCTGAATTAATCTTTCAGATTTTTTTCTGGACAGTTTTAGATTTCTTTCTGGACAGTTATAACGTGACTTTAGCTTAACAAATATTGGGCAAATTGTGACATGTGTACACATGTATTCCCTCTCATTCCAGCTGACGCTCCATGCCCTCACTGTTTGCAGGATAGGATCCGTCAATTAAGTAACCAGAAGGTTATTAAATATATGCAATAAAAATGAGATTAATATTCAGTACTTCCAGCTGTGTGATATGTATTGCAGACTAACACCTGCATCTGTGCATACACTCATTGATGATACTGCTATGTATATGAGCAAAAGAGCTTGCCTTTCTACTTCACAGTGCAGAAGGGTTCTTGTAAATAGCTGTCTCCCAAGAAAAAAAAAAAAAAAAAAGATTTTTTTAGATTACAAAATTAGTAAGAAAACAGTTTGAACAGAAAGATTGTTTGAAATTCAAACTGTCTCAGAACATGTTCATTTTTGCCTGTATTAAACTTTGCCTGTATTTTTGTTTGGTTTTTTGTTTGTTTATTTGTTGGGGTTTTTTTTAATTTTAAACAGGCTGGGAAAAAAGAATGAAGAGCCAAAGTTCTTGTTTCCAGGGTGAAAATTAGAGTTGTTGGTGTAGAACATTTGAGCTATGATAAAAATGGTTTTAAAGGTCCTGAAGGGAAGCATCTGTTATTTTAAAATATAAGGAACTGTGAGAAAATAAGAATTCTTTAGGTAATTCTATGTGCTTTTCTCTCTCTTCACTTGGGATGAGTTAATATTACTAGTATTAGTATATTTTAATAATAAAGGAGGAAGGAATGATGCAGTCAGCAGTGTTCTGCTTGTCTGTAAGCTTTCTTTGATTTTCTAGTGACAGTTTTTTCCACCATCTTCAAAGTGAAGGTATGACTTTCTAGTATAATTATAGAATAATTTAGTTTGGAAGGAACCTCTGTAAGTTACCTGGTCCAGCTCTGCGGTCAAGGCAAGTGAACCTAGGTGAGTAATAAGACAGACCCAATACATAGTTGGATACCTGTTAAAATACTTTTTAGCTGCCTTTTCCTTTATCTTAATTTTTGTTGAATTTTTATCTTTACATTTTTCACATTTACATGATGTGCAGAGCACATTTATACTATCTATAGAGGCAATAAAAACAGGCCCAGTCTGGTCACAGTCATTGTTACACAAGATTATCAGCTTTACAATCCATTTTTTGATGGGCCATTGAGTCAAGATTTCTTTGACTATTGAGTTGGCAGATTAATATGACCGCTGTGTTACCTGTCATAAATTGTTCATCATAAATACAGGACTGTTATTGATAGTTGATGGCACAAAGTCCATAGTGCCCTCAGAAAAATGGCCATTAGAACGCTATTCTATTCTTGTAGTTCAGTAGGTGTCAGGAGATCTTCGTGTATGAGGCCACGTATTTTGGATGAAGATGACGAACAAGCAGCAAAGAGCTAAAAACGCAGTCATATGAAAGATGCTTCACATTACTAGGCCACCCTCAAGAAGACTGGGGAAGGCTGACAGTAACAAGGCTTCAAGTGACTAAGAACAACCATAACAAAAGGCCACGTTACTTTCATAGGTGTTAGTATGAACGGGAAGTAGATGTCATTTCTAATAGTAGTGTCTCAGAACTAGGTGCAGGCTTTCCATTACCTAAAGAAAATGCGTATCCTATTATAAGAAAAATAAGGTGTCAGAATTACCTTCTCTTTTTAATCTAGATCTCCTAGCCCAATCACTTTGCCCTTTCAAGAATCAATGGAAGTTTGTATTGCTATAGAAATACATGATGCAAAATTGGTTCCTAGGTCCAGATACAAGTAAGAGGAGCTATGAAATTTCACTTTAGAAATTGTGAGGAAAAATAAGGAGAACGTTCCTTTTTTATATATAAAAGGACCAGATAAGAAAGTTTGAGTTTGGATACAATAAAGAGTAAAGGTTTATCAGATATTATGGTAAGAAAACCTATGGAGGGTTATTATTTGATTATGGACCATCCAGATATATTTATCCAAGAGAAATCACTGCAACACATTTTATAAATTCTTCTTTTGAAAAGCATTGAGTGGGAAATCCCTAGCTGCAATTTACTGGGGCATTTAAGAAATCATTTTACATATACGGTGAAAATATTCAAAAGACTAATCTATCTAAATCAATCTAAAAATACAAAAGACTAATCAGCAAGATCAGTAAGTTACAAATTATGAGCGGCTCAAATAGATGCAGAACTTGATTGGATCTCAGTGACAGAGGGCAAATATGAATGACAAGACTTTGGGTATTAGAGATACAAATGCAAGTGCACAAAAGATAGGTTCCTAACCTGTTTCACATGTATTGGCTGGTTTACGTTATAAATAATTTGGAAGAAGAAATGCATACTAAGGCTAAGAAATATGCTGAGGAAACAAATCTAAGGCAGAATGGTCAATACAAAGGGCAGGACAGTAATAGCAACAATCCTGGAAAGGAGGTTATGTCACAGGCATGCTAGTGATTAATGAATTAATGTTGAAAGAGATTTGATGTTTTAGTTGAGAGAAGCCTGGAAAAGTGCAGGTAACAGTGCAAAAAGTAACCTAAATATGCAAGCCTGCAAAATTTCCCTGGAAATGGAAGAAGACAAACCTTCTTGTGAATTTAATGGGCATTTTTTATTCTCTGCCATAATGGCTAATTTAGCTCATAACCAGAAAATAACTTTTAGTTTTGAACTATTATATCCATCTAACATGGGGAAAGATTTGAAAGGTGTGATTCAAAACCAATGCTCCTATATGCTTTACACTTGAAAACCCATTCTCTGAGTTATATTTGTTGCACTACAGTGTAAGTAACAAAACAATTTCAGAAAAGAAAAATAGATCTCATCTGAGTATAGATTTTTTCATATTGTTAATCTTTAATTAGTTTATTAACATTTTTTTTTCAGAAATAAACATCATTACACTTCCGTGTGTCATGGTTTAAGCCCAGATGGTAACCCAATACCACGCAGCTGCTCGCTCACTCCCCCCCTCTCCCCAGTGGGGTGGGGAGGAGAATCAGAGAGAAAGGAAAACTCATGGGTTGAGATAAAAACAGCTCACCAGGACAGCAAAGAAAAAATACTATTTATTATATTATATATTATTATTAATAATAATATAAAAGGATAATAGAATATATAAAACGAACCATGCACAATTTCTCACCACACGATGACTGATACAGCCTGTCCTGAGCAGCGATCACGGAACAGGAATATTCCCGAGCAGCGATCTCAGAACAGCAAGTTCCAGAGAGAGAGAGTGAGGGAACAAGTAGCCAAATAAACGAACAAAAAGGCCTGAAAGAGGGGAAAAGGGAACTAAAAAGAGAGTTGGCCCACCGGTTGACCCCCACTTATACTGTGCATGATGTATGGAATACTCTCTTTGGCCAGTTTGGGTCAACTGTACCGGCTATACCCTCCCAGGTTTTTGCACCTGCACATTAGCAAAACCTGGGAAACTGGAAGATGTTGTTGATCGCTTAGCAGCAACTCGTAACATCAGTGTATTATCAACGTTCTTCACATACTAAATCCAAAACACAGTAGCTGCTGGAAAGAAAATCAGCTCCATCCTGGCTGAAACCAGGACACTGTGAGAAGTACCATTTATGCTATTGTGGAAAGGGACCTAAAAGTAATAAATAGATAAAAAATAGACCGAAGTAAAAAATGAAAAATTCCTCTCAAAATGAAGGCAAAATATAGTAGCACCAACCTTCTTTATTCTTAAATACTTTTCATGATTTTGAGTCATTAATCATTACACACACATAACAAAAGGTAGAAATATGGTTCAAGCACCTATTTAAATACAATCATTTATGGAAGTATTCAGTGCCATGTTCTTAGTAAATCCAAACATAAAGAGTACATTGGAAGCTTACTATTGATTTGTCATTCATTGTTCTCAGATCAACTTGTTTTGTCTTTACTTGGATAGTCCACTCTCTGATGCAGTTCACTTTTCCTTTTGTACCTTATTGGAAGTTTTTATTCCCATAATGTACTGACAGACACATAGGGATCAAAAAACAAATCTAATTTGTGACAGTTCTGTCCCCTGTGTTGTGGAACAGCAATACAGCACTGAATAGCTAGGTTTTTTCCACGATTGGACCATTTATCGGAAAATGTTCATAGATAGGCAGAGCAATAACAATAGAAAAAACCCACTATGGTTGATCTTCTTAGAGTAATAATCTTCTGAGTTTCCAGATCTTTACTGTTTAACATTTGAGCAGGAACACCCCCAAAATGCTTCTTTGGCACTTTCTCTCTCTAAAACATATACAATGTGATATTTATTTTCTGTACCTGTCACTTTTTTTTCCCCACTAATTGTACTACAGTCTTTTTTATGTTTATGTCCACGTAAACTACTGCAAAATGTTAGATAAAAGGTGGTTTTCCCCCTAACAAAATAAGATTATGTTTTTTCTTAAGAGACTATTGTCTCTCTGTCCATTTCATTTGCTTATCCTAATGACTTCAGGATGTTTTAAAGTCTAAGGCACCATTATACATCCTAAAAGTCAATTCGTATTCCTAAGAGGCCACCCTGAAAGAACAGGAGGAATGGAAAACGACCTGTTTAAACATTAATTCCATTTCTTGAAAACCCAGTATTGAAATTCTACATATTTTTCTTCATACCTTCATTAGCAAACAGGTAAACATATCAGTTGAGTAGGCAACTTTTGCCTATAGCCATTTTACTGCTTTAAATGTTTGTGTTACTAAAAACTCCATAAATAAATAAATAACATGTTCAAGCTAGATGTCAGTACACAAGTAAATTAAGAGCTGTTTCATCCGCTTCCACGCAACCTGTTTTAAAATCTAGGACTTGTCAGAATTGTCCCCATTCACTTTACTGAAGCTCCTTATCTAAATCTTTTTACTAAATATTTCTGCAGTGCCATTTTCTGTCACCCTAACTACATTTTCTCTCCATAGTCATCACTTTTTTCACCATTCCTGGGACACATCTTAAACACGGAGGATGTAGTAGCGTGAAGGTTTTGTTCACATTTTCACTGGAAGTTGTGCTCAGCATCAAACAGAAAAAAAAATCTTTAATTACGAAGATATAGTTGTAGGTACTTTTCTTACAAATCGTAATTCTGTACTTTTAAGGACTCATGGTTCTAGGTGAGGATGTGTGTCTTAGAACTTTTAAAATCATAATTATATTAGCAGTCCTGAAAGTAACATCTGTTTGATAAGACACTTTTATATTGGATTTAAAATGCTTTTTGTGAAGATGAGTACTACTTAACATATGCAAACAAACAAGCAGTATCTCCTACCCTTTCCTTTTATGTTGTAATTATTTTGGAGCAACAATAAATAACAGGAATTTTTCCTCACACAAAAAATCATTGCATTAATCATGATGTAGAAATTCCTACAAGGTAGTGTGACATCTGCTAGTAAGATGGGAAGTGCAGCATGCAGCTGTGCAGAAACCCATCAAGCCTTTAGAAATGAAGTCCTTTGTTATAATTCCGACAATTGCAGAATGTACGTATACATAAGTACACACTCACACGAATTATTTTCAGAAAGAAGCATTTCTATCATCAAATACTTGCAATACACCTGAGTTTCAGAGTAGCAGTAAAAGAGTAGGAATAAATCACCACACCAACCTTTTGCTGAGATGATTAGCAGGATTGGCACGACTCATTAAACAAGGTGAGATAAGTATTTTCTATTAGAGGCAGGAGCCTCTACTAGAGGCTTCATACAAAGCAAGAATATCATTGCAGCTGAATGGATGGACTCACAGTGTACCTATGACTAGTACAGAAGTTCTGGTGTATGCAATGATTTTTAAATATTATTTTTTAAAAGTATGTATATAAGGAAAAGCGTACACACATCTACTGATAGCCTTTTGTCTTCCAGCCTTCTTCTTTCACTACAGATTGAGAAAAATGTCATTTTCTGTTTGATCAAATTAGAGATAGCAGTTTTCTGCCATTATTTGTTTCTTGCAGGATGTTACAAACACAAAATTCACAGACTTCCTCTAGTATTGGCCTTTCAACATTCCAGCATCACTAGAGAAGAAAGATCTGGTCAAATTCATCTTTCCACTGTGCCAAGGATGGCTTTGAACTATTACTGTCAGAGTTTTGACCCCATATGCCTCTTTATCTTGTTCATATTGGTTGTGAATATACAAATACCTAATATCCTTCTCAGGAGCACAGAGGGAAAAAACCATTCATAATATTTCTTCATTTTACATATATATACACAGATATTAACAGATACATGTGGAGTGAAAGTCACAGGGATCACGGCTTCACTGACCCAGAGGCAGAAACCCCATCAGCTTTGAGGAACTACAGGATTTCACCCAGAAATGTAAGTGTCCCAACCTGTTTTTTATTTTTTACTTGCATGCTTTGCCTCATTAATTTATAGCATAACACACTGTAACATCAGAGATGAAACACCAGAAACCACCTTTTGCTCTGACACCAGAGACCCAGAAATTTTGTTCAAGTGTGTAACAAACAGCAGCACAAATTCAATCTCCTTCCAGGTCTCGGAGACAGTGCTGGAAGAAGCATACAAAACACCTTTGAGCCTATCCACACTTTTCAAGCTGAGCTGGCCGTGGTAAAATACACAGCATGAAGAATTTTAGTTTGAAAGAGATTCCATTAATGTTACCTACTTGTTTGAAATATATGCTGTTAGTGTTATTCTCAAGTGCTGTACGCAGCTATTTTTGTATTTTTTACCAGAGAAAATATGATTATCATAGTAATTATGACAGTAAACCTTTAAAATGAATGTACTATTTCAACTTGTGTAATCGTCTAAAAAGATGTTTTCTTTGAGTCACAGCAGAATCAAAACTTACTGCGTAAACAGTCTGGGATAGACCTTTATATTCCAGGGCTTTTTTCTATAGTTACTTTAATATTAAAAAAAACCCTCTCTTTGGGATACGCCCACCTCGCTTCCACCCACACATCCAGCAGAAGCTCAAAACAGCAAACAAATTAGATTTGCATTTTTAAAAAGTACTTTAAAAGCCCTACTGGAATCCAACACAGCTATAGAATAATTTATGGAGAAGGGAGAAGATACCATGCTCTCCAAATGCATTTTGAGTAGCTAATTATTAGTTATCTGTAAAACTGGAAAACACTTTTTATTTGAAATTATTTAACTTCATGAAGTTATGTATTTATAACATCCAAAGTAGCACTTATCATGTCCATTTTTTTCTTGTCAGTGTTTAATATCTGAATGTTTGTGTACTGATCAAAGCTACAGATACCACTCTTCTGTAGGGAATTAGTGAAGTTTCACTAACAGCATCAGACATTTATCTATACCATATGTTAGACAAATAGAAAAATGCTGCTGTATTTCTATTTCTTCCCCAAGGGTAGCCATTTTAAAGATTTATTCTCCACCACCCACTCATTTTCTTGTATTCATACTAAAAACACTTCTTTCTTCTTCTTCCTACTGTGTTCAACCTAATCAGTATCAATATGCTCATACCATAAGCTTTCAAAGAGTAGTACAAGACAGAATATATGTTATGTCTTAGTAAAGAGAATAGCAAACCTTAAGTATCCAAACATTAATATCAAGCCTTAATTATTTAGAGGGAGAAGTTAAAAAAAGTACCTTTTTACATTCATCTAAATACTCTCCCTTGAATTAAAAAAAGGATTCTGAAAGCTTTATAAATAATAAGAAACAGCTTTTCAAGGAAATGGAATACATAGTTTTTTTGTGCATAATTTCCACATAGTAATTGCTACTGCAAATGCTAGTTAGTCATATTATTCAAACAATTGCCTGTTTTTTTTTCTTAAAGTTATGGTGAGCATACCCATTGGCTACATACATAAGCCACAATGCATCTAGCCTAGCACATACACTTCAGGGAAGAATATCGCACTTGTGTCTTAGTACTTAATTCATTATATATTGTGGTGGGTTGACCTTGGCAGGCTGCCAGGCGCCCACCCAACTGCTCCTAACTCCCCCACCTCAACAAGACAAGAGGAAAATATAGGGCAAAAAAAGCTTGCAGGTCAAGCTAAAGACAGATCACTTTCAATTACCTTCACAGGCAAAATAGACTCAGGGATAATTCATTTTATTTATTACTAATTAAACTAGATTTGGAGGGTGAGAAACAGAGGCAAAGCCAAAACCACCTCCCCCCCCTCCTTTTCCCAGGCTCAGTTTCAGTCCTTCACTCTCAACTCCTCAAGGCCACACTGAGCACCACAGGGGGATGGGAAACAGGCTGCAGTCACTCATAACAGCCGCTCTCAGCCGCTCCTTCCTCCTGCGCCAGCACAGGCCCTTCCACACACTGCCAGCCTTCAGGATACACCTGCTCCAGCACGGGCTCTCCAGGGGCTGCAGCTCCTTCAGGAAACATCCACTTGCTCTGGCACAGGACCCTGCATGGGCTGCAGCGTGGATATCTGCTCCAGCAAGTCTTGCCACAGGCTGCAGGGAAACATTGCACCATGAGAGTCCTCTGTACAGGCTAGAGAGGAACCCCTGCTCTGGCACTACAAGCATTTCCTCCTTCCCTGACTTTGGCACCCACAAAACTGCCTCCTCACTACCTGGGTGCTACTTCACCCTTTCTTAAATACGTTCTCCCAGAGGCACGACTGGCTTTGCTAATTGGCTCAGCTGTGACAGGCCCATTACAGAACCAGCTGGAACCGGCTGCCTCCGGCTCAGGGCAGCCCCGACCTCTCCTCACAGAGGCCACCCTGCAGCTCCCCGCTACCAAACCTTGCCAGGTAGACCCAATGCCTATATGTGCTAATGGGTTATATGTTTCAGCTGAAGCCAGACTCACAGCTGGAGTAGATTAATGTAGCTGCACTCAAATCTATAAAGCTGTGCTAGGAGGGATTTAGAGAGGTTTTGCTGTTGTGATGGGTGAAAGCAGCAGCCGGGTGGTGGTCTTCAGCTCCAGGCGGGCGTGGGAGTGGGTTGGATGGCCTTGCTGCTGCCTTCGGAGCACAGGTATGTTCAAAATAATCTTTGTTTGTTTTTAAACCAATGATATGCTTGAGGTATTTTCTGTAGAGAGAAGTAGGGCAGTGTTATTTCTTCTAGAAACATTAGGGGTTTTTAAAGATTTTTGGGAAGCTGGAAGTTCCTCTGGTACCTCAAATCCAATCATCTAGAGCTTAGAGGTTTTGGAGGTTATAATTTGTGGGTTAAAGAGGAAAAAAAAATGTCTTTCAGCCTTGTGTAATTGTAATAACTTCAATCTGTGTTAGTGCTGGTCTTTCCTGGTGTATATTTGATTAATTGGGAGAAGTAGGGTTTGTTTTATAAGTGGTACTTCATAATTTTATAAATTCACGTATTTTCAAATTAAGTGCTTGAAGGTAACATTGTACTGTGGTGTTTTGTTAAATGATATTCCCTTAGTAATATTTTTCTATGAATGCCGATTTCGCTTTGACGTCCAAAGGAAAGACTAGTAGCTAGGTTTCAGTAGTAAGTAGATTAAGGTGTGGGAAAACTTTGCTGTGCTATTTCTCACCCAAGGAGTGGTGTGGACTGCCACGTAATGTTATGGTTGAAGTGTATGCTTGTCTGCTTTCAGAAGAGAATGTACTTTGTTGAGAACTTCTTTGGACTAAAACTATCTTTATTTGACTTTTTCAATTAGCTGTTTTTAATTTTATGTAATAATGCTGTTTTCCATAAAACACTTGCCTTGCTCTCCTCCCTCCCTGTCCCCGCTTACAAAATTTTTCATCAGTGTCCTTAATTGCCTTATGACATCACTGTGTTACTGTTGTGGACTTTCGACAGCATGGCTTATAAAGCTTAATGAGTGTAAGTTCATTAAATTAATCCTAGTAATTAACAAACTTGCTGCTTACTTCTCAGTTGTCTAATTTGTGACAGTCTTGGCAATTGGCTTCCACTGCAAGCAAGACTTGCATCCAAAAAGCCCATAAAAGTGAAAAGTAGATTAATCTTCATTAGAATTAGATTATTGAAATTAAAATCTGTTGCTGATACCTATTGACTTAGAAATGGTTTTTCACTTAGAAAAAGTAACCAATAAGAGGAGAGTTCACTAAAGTAGCTTTTCTTTTGCTACACCTATGTATAAAATATGTTTTGGATACAGTAAATTTCCTTAAGGTGAGTCCTGATTGATCAGAATATACCTTTGGGCTCTACAGGAAGACTAAGTGGACAAGGTGGCTAAATAGCTATGCTCTAAAAATCCCAAACCAAATGCTAAATGCCTTCTGATAGTGTCTTGATCTTAATTTAATATTTGTTTTCAGTATTAAATAAGAACGTCAGTAAGAATAAGATGAATCTTTTTTAGGAAGTCATGTAAAGAAGAGATGATGGATCTGTTACACCAGCATGCTAATCTTAATAACAGAGACTGATTGGGAAGAGTTTGAATGTGCTTCTATTTTTATTTTTATCCAATTGACTTTAGCAAAGTTACTTGATTTGTTTATATTCCTCTATCTGAAACTAGAGTTGGGACTGTTGAGGTTTTATTGTTGTATTATTATTACTGTTAAAAGGTTTTATCCCTGAGAAAAATTTTATTCTTTGTTAGAATTTACTATGTGCTGATATGGGGAAAAAACTTAAGAGCCTCTTTTCTTTCTGTTACTAAAATTAAAAAAAATATTGTGCTATTTCAAATATTGAATTTAGATTTCTGAAACAGGTAAGGTTTTGCAATGAACAACTGTTTTCATAGTTTTTATTTGAAGCAGTAAATAAAAGGCAAATGCGTGCCAAGGGGAAAGTATGCTGTATCTGCTCTGTGCATGTCAAGAGAACCAAAAACTTCGTACAACTTTAAGCTGGTTTTAGTACTTAACTGTGGAGGCTGTAGTTCAGAAAAGTGTTTGCCATTAAGACACCAATCCCATGTAGACATCTGAGCTCAGCTTGGGGGAAAGGGGAATTCCAATAGTTTTATGACAGTTGCTGCCTGAAGTGGAAGTAACGGTGTCGAGTTAGGAGTCTGGCTTCCTTTACCATGTGAAGGGGGAGCTGGTTGCTTTTAGAGGGCAATCCGTAAACTGCACTCTATTAGCAACTCAATAGCTAGCTAAAGATAGTAGTAAATCTCAACTCTGTTGCTTCTGGAGCCTAGACTAGACTGTACCAGATCTGTAGCTTTCTCCTAAAAGTAGATACTGAAAAATATATGAAAGAACTGAGCATCACCATTTTCTTTCTTAAATTACAGTTATCTTATCTTTTATGTAATGTCATACTCTGTGTAATATCATATGGGTTAGGCTGCTTGCTGCTAAAGTAACATTCTTACTGCTAAATTTTAATTCCTTACACTTGAAGATATCCAAATGTATGTTTTGTAAACTAGAGACCCCATATGCAATCAGCTGGGGTACCCCGAACAGCTGTTTCTGAACATGTGTGGCTATGTAGCAATTATAAGTTCATGGAAGAAGAAAGCAGTAGGGAGTATGAGTGTGTTTAGCCGTGACTGCACTGTTGAAGGAGTTAATGATGCAGAGGTATAGGATGCCTTTGCGGGGCATAAGGCAGGGTGGGCGGTTGTGATGATTTCAGTTTGTATGGACGCGTGGTACTTAAGAAAAGTTTTTTAACTTTACATTGTTAAATAGAATTCAGCTTAAAATAACTTTTCCAGAGTTTAGGTTTCTAAATGTAAGCTGTTTGACCAATAGCCTGGATTTCAAAATGAGAAAATTGCTTTAATTGCAGAATAAGCAAGGATAAGATTTGTCTGTTTATAGAATAGCAGAGAAGTTACGATGATATCTACTATTGCATATGTGAATTTATTTTTAATTTTGGTGACAGGTGACTGATTAACTATTTTGACTATCCTAGCATTCTTATAATTAGTTATTTTTATAGACATTTCTCTGTGGAAGAGATTCATGGTGCTTTTAGGCAGGTGACCTAGGCAAAAATCTGCAGAAGTGGTTGTATCTGCCTGAATTTTCAACAGCTTTATGGGTTCACAAATCAGCAGTATGCATGTGAAGGGAAATAGTGGTTTTCTTTTTTATCCTGATTTAATTCAGCTTTCCCAAGGTGGTTCAGCTAATGATGATCTAACTCAAACTAGGATGCTTGGTTCTAAGGCGGGCTGTTTTTCTGTTTAAAGACCAACAGGAGGGAATGCTCTAAGGCAGAGAAAGACTGAAAGCATCATATATCAAGCTAAAAAAAAGTTCTAGGAGGAAACATTTTTTCCTGAGATGACTGAAAACATATATAAAATTCAACAAAAATATCTGAAACGTTTAACCAAAGTGCCTCCTTTTTCTCAAACAAAAGTTGGTTCATAAAAAGGTTCCAGTTTGTAAAACCCCACAGCCTGACTTGCTCTTGCTGTCTGAAACTGTTAGTCTGTAAGAACTCAGAATATGGTGATGATGTGGTTTAACTCCAGCCAGCAGCTAAGCACCACACAGCCACTTGCTCGCTCCCCCCTGGTGGGATGGGGGAAAGAATTGGAAGAATAAAAGTGAGAAAACTTGTGGGTTGAGATAAAGAGAGTTTAACAGGTAAAGCAAAAGCCGTGCACGCAAGCAAATCAAAACAAGGAATTCATTCACTGCTTCCCATGGGCAGGCAGGTGTTCGGCCATCTCCAGGAAAGCAGGGCTCCATCACATGTAATGGTTACTTGGGAAGACAAACACCATCACTCTAAACATGTCTCCCCCTTTCTCTTTCTTCCCTCAGCTTTATATGCTGAGCATGATGTCATATGGGATGGAATATCCCTTGGGTCAGTTGGGGTCAGCTGTCCTGGCTGTGTCCCCTCCCAACTCCTTGTGCCCCCCCAGCCTCCTCGCTGGTGGGGTGGGGTGAGAAGCAGAAAAGGCCTTGACTCTGTGTCAGCCCTGCTCAGCAGTAACAAAAACATCCCTGTGTTATCAACACTGTTTTCAGCACAAATCCAAAACACAGCCCCATAGTGGCTACTGTGCAGAAAATTAACTCTATCCCAGCCAAAAGCAGCACAGATGAAAACTGTTGTATCATGAGATCTTATGCTTCCATCTGGTTTTTATGGTTTTTGATTTCACTAGTTGAGAAGCATCATACATTTCCAATTTCCTTGATTAGCTGCAGTTAGAAGGTTCTGAATGTGTGTCTATTTGTAATCTTACATAATTGACTTCAGGCAAAATGTTTATTTTTACTGTTTGAGTAACTGAGACCAAAATTATTCCTCTATTGTTAGCACTCATCCAGGTGATTTCTTTCATTTAAAATAATGAAGTGGTTAAAAAAAAAACCCAAAAACTTTTGCATGTGAACATGTACTGCATTTCTGATTTCTTGCTTTTAAACAAACAGGAGTAACACTGAAATTTAGAAGATTTGAAATCTGTGTTCAAATTTTGTAGTTAAGATTCACCTAGGTAGTTTTGAGTCTGTTCCTAGGCGTAATCTGGAGATTAGAAAAAACTTGCAAATTTGCAATTTCTAAGATTCACAAAGTTTTAAATTATTTTTTTAATTCATAAGTGCTGAATGAAAACGGGGAGTAGTAACCATAAGGGTAAATGAGAAAGCCATAGTAGTGAAAGCATTTCAGACCCAACTTTTAGATTTCTACTACTGAAATAATTAAAAAGTTGTGTAAGATTTCCAGGTAACTTTTCAAAGTGAACAGATGTAATTTAAATGATGTGAATCTGCCTTGGTATAAATTATGTTGATGTATCAAAAGCTAGATCATAAAAATATTTTTTAATGCAAAGTGAGGAAATTGCTGAAGGGACAATAGAAAGCATAGTACTTAATGTTGCTTGGTGAAATATGTTATTGTGTTTGGGGAGCAAAGGAAAGAAAAAAGGAATTGCAGTATCCTTAGAAAAACTGTGAAGTACCTACTCTGAGTAGTTAAATTCCTTCTTGAATGGGTGGCTGTGGATTAAGATACTAAGTGTTGTAAGTGAAGCCTCTGTAATCTTGTCCTTAGTGCTCTATGTGAACAACCTGGATTACAGTCAAGGGAATGAAGAAAAATTAGCTATGCACAATGGGAATACAAGTTGGTGCTGACAACTGTGAAGCCAGATAAAAGTATAAACTTGAGATATTTTTAATTAGAATGCAAGAATTTATTTGCCAATATAGGGGCATATGGAATTTTGTTGTGATCACTGCAGAAATAAAAGAACTACTGCAAGAGGCTAGTATTTAGGAAAGCAGAGCAATGTTGTATCTACTCTAAAAAAATGAACCCTCTGTATTTCCCTTTACCCTATTTTTTGGTAAATATTATGTTTTGATAGAACTGATATATTAATAACTGATGAATAAACAATGATAATTTTCTGTTAAATAGACGAGTGAAATGAACATCAGCCTCTTAATCTGGATGATCGGTTCAGACTAAATAATTAAAAATCATAGAAAAAGTAATTTATTCTATAATGAATTCTGCAACCAATAACAATGAGATTGTTTTGTGAAGTCATTCTTTTCTTGAGTGAAATGTGGGAGACTGTTTAAAATCCACTTCTTTCCACTTACAGACCTGTTCACTGCTACGGTTGTTTATCTTTGCACAAAGTTCATATTGTTGCAAATCCGCAAACAACATTCCAGCTCTCAGTTAAGTGGCAGATCTTGTAGTCTGGGGAATAAAAATTGAGGCTTCAGAATTACTTCTCCTGTAATCATTTAGTCATAATTCTGAACAAGTTATTAAAAAAAAACCCCACACAACAAAACAAACAAACACCCCACCTCTTCTAATGTAATTCATTTACCTGCTATGAAGGAAAAATATATGAATTGTATTTTCAAGATAAAAGGATTATTTACTGAAATAATTGAGCATATTACTCTTCATCTAAAATAAGTATATGTTTGATAAGCCTGAAATGCAACAGGTTGTTATCATGTGTTAGAATACGGAACAGAGCCAGGCGTTTTCTGAAGGTTGTGCTGAAGTATGGATTGGGTAGTAACTATCAGTATCGATGTAAAAGCCTAGAACATCTTTATATAATTTTTTCAGTCATGTTAAAATTGTGTTGATACTGAGGCAAAGAAAGAATGAAACTGTACAAGTGATAGTGTTTTCTTAGTAAATTGGCAGATAGGTTTTAGTTTTCCATTAGCAGAGTTATACATGTCCTTGAAAGCTACTTAAGATGTGAAGAAAAGTCTTCAGGAAAGTCTGTTTTCTCTTACTTTTTTCCAAAACACCTTTGGCTTCTAGATTCTGACATCTTTCTGTGAAATGAGAGTTACAGCTAATGCACACAGCTACCATGTTGACCTAAGATAATTGTCCCTGCCATGCTTGATACTTGCCTGCCAGTGTCAAATGCAAGAAAACCTTGATGTAGATGAAGTTGTTCGCTTCAGGCTAAGCTGAGCTGATTTACTGTATACTTGATATAGACTAAGAGCATATACACAGACAGCTGTCATAGCTGAGGCGATGTCAAGTAGCTCATTCACGTTCCTGAAGCACTTTTCAGTGCAGTGTGATCTGGCACTTCTTTAATTGCATGATCCACTGATTTTTGCACTTTTAAGTAATTTCTTTCATGGCCAAAGAAAAAGAAATAGTGAAGGATGGGTGTTGGTGGGACTTTGTGTTTCTTGTGGTAAACTTCTGAGTAAAAGCTTGTGTGCTGTAGTGGTCAAAAAGGTGATAAGAAACGGAGAACAAAGTAGAAAGCATTGCTGACCCTTTCATTTTGTGTAGAGTTGTACATTTGGAGTAAGGCGTGAAGCTCTCATACACTTTCTTAGGAAATAAATTCCTGCTTCTCGACCGCTGTCTCTTATATATATAACCACTTTCCAAAATACACCTTTATACTACGTGTGCTTTTCACAGTGCCATGAATCCTAAATCCTGATGTTTTCTTGTACAGTGACAGTCAGATATCTGCTGGGAGTTCTACTTCTCTCAAGTTAGTACTACAAAACAAAATCTGTCTTGTGCTTCTGAAAGTAACAGCAGCTGAAAATCTATTCCTTGCATTGTTGCAAATTATCTTGCTCCTTTAAAAAATGGAAATGTTAATAACAATATTGAAATGTCTTTCTAGCCATCATATGTTCTGTTGTCTCTTGAAACCTCAGATGCTCAGCTATTCCTAGAAAATGTGATAATGTTGCAATGTTTCCCAGCTGATCTGTCAAAAAAAATATTTATTCGTGATTCAGATTGTATGCCTGTGTGGACATTGAAACTAAGATTTATCAATCAACACGATTTTGTTTACCTAGTCTTCCCTTGAAACGTATGTTAAGTCTACTTGGTTTAATCCTGTATTCCCTTGTTTCCCAACAGATTCAGATAAAACATGAAAGGCCAAATGGTGATGAAGAGAAAGTGACAAAAAGTTTAATTTCTGCTGATTTTTATATTTTTTTTTCTGTGCAGAATTCCAGGTTAAGGCATGTTGTACAAGCCTTTTATCCCTTTTGAGTGTTAGAGTAAGAGCACTATTTTATGCTATCATAAAGCCTTTTGTAAAGGCAAATCTTTCAACTTATTTGAGAAAGAGGAAGAGAACAAAACAATACAAACTATTGTTAAAGTTGTAAATGGATCTACCTGCCAAAACAAACCTGATGACAAAATTGAAGTAGTCAAGAAGACAGCAAGGAATACAAGAAACAGTGCAAAGCTGTCTCAGAAGTAGGTGGAGTTATTTTTAGTTTGGGGTGATGGAGTAGAGAGAGCCTTTGGTTTCTGATATGATTGTTCTGAAAAGTTTCCGTTCAGTGGAAAACGTTCCTCTAAGTTTTGTGCATATTAAATGGCTGCTTATAGAAAGTGGACAAAATGGGCATGTACTTTTTTCTTTTGCGAATATTTTAAAGCTTTATGTTGGGATTTTTTTTTATTATTATTTACTTAGGAGTGATTGAGTTCATAGTTTTGATTTCCACCCTCTTTCAGCAGACTAGTTTGTACAGGTTTTGAATCTCTAAACAACTTTCTGTGGATGCTGTATGGGACTCAGAGTAATTTACCCCATGACTCAGTTTTGACCTAAGAATGCTCATGTGATTTACTGACCTTTATCTCGCACCTCAATACGTTACCCTTTTTTCCCTTATCTTGCTTCATGTCTCTATGGAGTGTATATATTTTGGCAAGGTGAACAAGGTTCTGTAGTGCTAAAATACACTTAGATTGCAGTATGTTCTCTTTTTCCAATAATGCTTTGTATATATTTGTATTTTTATATGAAAAAAGGCATATAGAGACAGTATCATTATTTTCTTGCATTAAAGCATAGACAAAGTAAACAAGTGGAAAAGAAACTGAGATATATCCAAGTATTATGTTACTCCTTTCCCTTGTTGACTGAATTGGTATTTGCTTTGAGAGAAGATGTTTCCCTGCAGAGTCCAATGCCTTTCTCCAAGTTTGAACTGTTTGAGGAAAATGAGTGGGTTTTTTACCTTTGCCTTGTTACACAAACACACAGGTAATAATTCAATTAGTGTATGCTATGCTTTGTAAAGAGCTTTGAGATTATATTTTTAGGTACATTTGAGATGTTAAAACTTGCATAATATCGAAGATGAATTTCTTTTTAAAAAAAAAAAAAAAAACTGTAGATGAGGTTAAGTAGTCATAATTAGTGCATGGTGACCCCTGGAAGTGTTTCATGTAGATCTTGGCTTTTGGAGATATTCTTTTCAAAATCAATGTTCACATACTTGAAAGCTTTGATCTTGAGTTTTTAGTAGTGATGCTACTATTTCAGAATAAACTTCATAAGGTCCTTGTATATAAATTTCAATTAAAAAGATTAAATGGCAATGTGATATGTGCATAGAATATATCAATTCTATGCTTTGAAACACAGAAGACTACGGTTATTTTAACTGATTATTAATTAATGATTACCTGTTGACTTACAGGAATAATAAAATTGGTCATCTGTGGAATTCAATACAAATTCATGCATCATGTAATGCTGTGGTATGTACACCAAAGAGTTATTGCTTCTGTAGTTTTTAGCCTGCTCATTTGTTTGAATGACCTCTAGTTGGTATATAACCAATTTTTTAATCTCTTAATGCAGAAAGAAAGCACTAACAGTATTGCTCATGTGATACTTGGGGATAAATTGAAAGATTAGTGCCAGCAACAGCTACTCTAATCCATAGGCACTGTTTCAGACCCTAAATATGACAATTTCTTTGTTCTAGATTGCATTTCTAGCAGGAGAGAGCACTCCAACTCTGCTACGTAGTTTCCATTCTCTGAAGAATGCACGTTCTAGCCTGTTAGTGTCTGAGAGTGGACGTGATTTGTGCAACTAGCAGCTGGTTTCAGCTCCAGACAACAACTCTTTTAGAGCAAGTCAGATAATTTACGTGTTGTTGTGGTAGCATTGCTTATATCTCTGCCTGGTGACTTCTGCTTCAATTTATGTCACTGCAGAAAGCATCTGGTTGTTCGTTCAGTTCCCTGACAGTTCAGGTTTTTGTTTCACACTCCGCTTGCACTGTTTTCACATTTCTGCCTTCTTTGGCTGACTGTTGTTATAAATCAATGTTTGGTCAATTTGTCTTCCATTCTATCTCAAGGCTCCCCTAGATGCATGTTGACAGTCTGAAATAGTTTCTTCATACTAACCAAAATGGCTACTGCTTGCATGCAAAACGAATTAACTTCTTTGTCTCCAGTATGAAAGAAGAATGAATGTAGAAAAAATTAAGCCTAAACTGTGTTCATCAGATTAGTACAGAAATTTTCTGCATTCTTTACAGTATTTTAGTACCACCCTGTACTGTGTAGAAACTCAAAGTCTATGGTAGTTCTCACAGTGGAAACTGTCACCACCATGATTCTGCCAAAAGAACGGTTGCTTTGTATAAAGGTTTTGTATCAGGAAACAGTCAGCTCAGTGCAGAAGAATGAATAATATGCTGTTCAGAATGACCATTTCTTGGAGAATACCTAGATGTACAACTCTAATACTACATGTGAAGTTGATGACCTGGATGTAGTGCAGATTTTTAGTAATGGTAAAGTGGCTTGTGGGTGATTTTGTTCTTACTTCAAGGCATAAAGTTGCAGGAATGTGAGCCCTACAGCCTCTTATGAAATAAATGAAACAAGTGAATGAAATTTGCAAACAAGTGATTTTCCTGACTTGCCAAAATATGAGCTGTAAGCAAAGCATGCTTATTTACTGACAGGTAAAATAGATGCTTTCATCTGGAGTTTTGAGCCTCCTTTATTCAGTACAGCTGTACAAATTCAGCAAGCTGTTTTTAAGTCTGCATAGGAAAGAAGTAGGAAGAATTTGCCACAGTTTTGATAAAGTCAAATTAAAAATTCATGGAAGTAAAACACTGTTCTGCCTGATCCAGCAGGAGACAAGCTTGGGAAATAAAAAAGCATTAGTAGGTGCAGAAGCCTCTGGTGCATTATTTTATTTAATTTTAAATGTAACTTGTCTGTTTTGTGATGATTTTATCACTTGCCTCTTGAATGCAGTAATTCTCAGAGGAATAATCTTACCTCCTACGCTGCTGATGTAGGAATGTGCTGTATTTGATGATCAACAATAGTATACCCCAGAAAGGGCTTTAAGCCAGTAGTGCTTGGAGGAAACAGATCCTGTAACAGTAGCAAATCAATATTTTCCTTTTATATTTGAGGAACATACATATCTGTGCTAGATAAATACAGCGCTACCTAGCTTTGTTTAGTTTGCTTACTTGCACAACTTCCAGAGATCATATCTGTATTTTTGTAGTGGTCATTATGATCTCAAAAGCCTATTCAGAACAGATAGCTGCAATATCAGGGGGTTGTTTTAACATTCACTTTTGTATGTTGGAAGTAGGCATGGTCTGGAAAAGAATTGAGAACTTATTCTAAACCTTTCTTAAATTAGCTAATGCAGTTGTGATTAGCAAGAAAAGTTAAATATCCCTTACAGCAAGAATTTAGCTATTTCAGTGGGATACCTCGAAGATGATTGCTTTAAGCAAGAACAACAAAGCAGGAATGCTATGTAACTCTAATTTGCAGCATAGTAACTCAATTAAAATGGAAAAAAAATACAACAGTATGGAAACAAAATGATGTGATGAACAAGTGCAAATTATATCTCCAGTTTCATGCATTTTGATAATTACAATTTCTTGACTAAGTCTGTATACTTACAGCAATGTGTCAGGCAATTTACAGGAGTGAGAGAGAGAAGGTCAAGTTCAGTAGAAGTCCAAGAGTGGTCTCACATCAGTCCAACAACAATAAATCGAGTTCCCTAGAAGTTTGGGGCCACTGTTACGCACACTAAAGTCTGCAATCGAGAACTGCTCATTAGATGAGCAATACTTTGAGAACTAGGCACCTTGGTATGAGATATGCAACAAGCAGATACCCTGAACAGGGAGCTGGAGGGGCAGGGATGTGACAAGGAAGGAATGCTGAGCATGGAGGTGTGCAGACCGCTTCTCAGATTCATTTTTAAGGCACCGTGGGCTGCAGGGAGGAGAGGAGGCATTTTGGTCATACAACATAGTGGTTAAGGGTCTTCTACTCTGTTCCATTCTCCATTTCCAAGTGTCAATATTTTCACAAAACAATTCTATGATCCAGGACTCTTATCTCCAGGTATTGCTTGTGCTGTCTAGGCAACAGCAGACTTTCAAACTTAAAATAAAAAACAACTACCACACCCCCCAAAACCAACAGCGGGGAGAGGGGATGCATAGCTACTTCCACTGCAAAATGGCATGTGAGAAGGGGCGGGGGGGGGGGAGTGTTTGCAGACTTTTCAACTGCTTAAGTTCTGTGTCCCACTTTAAATATTAATGATCTCCATGCAAATGCTCAATATGGCACTGTAATTCCTAGGATGTAAATGGTAGCCTAAAGGAATAGATTTCATAAAGTACTGGGAAATGGCTCTGCATTATGTTCAGAGGAGTACTATGTAATGGAAGCAGTACTTTAGGAACCATGTGCTTTCATTGCAAGATGGAGAAATGTTAGGAAATCTTTATTGTCTAAAATATTGAATGTTTGAGAATTCCATATGTACTGTTCTGGATGTTGTCATAAATATTGTCTCTAATCTGCCATAGAAATGTTGCAACTTGAACTATAGTAAATGAATAGTGTTGTCTGAATTCTGTAAGTGGATTGGATTAAAAATGGTTAGATTCTGGCTTTGTCTGTAGTTGAGAAAAAGGACAACTTCTTATTGAGATAGCTGTCTGACTGTATAGTCCCTTTGAGATAAGGCATCAATAACTTTTTCCTAATCTTAGTTGAGCTTAATCAAACACCTCACTTATCAGACTTAGCTGCTCTCAGGTAAAAGCCTCCTTATCTTGTGTTCACAGGATTTTATAGGAAGCTAGTTAACATCAAAAAGCGCAGATTCTGAGCATGACAAAGTCACCTCTACTCTGCAGAATATAAGCAATCACAATGTTCACATCCATGAAAAGTAGTTAAATCTGAAATCTTGAGAGGTTCCAGTGACAATTGCTAAAATTTTCTTTATTAATAACAATAATGGCTGAGAGTTTTGTTCTTTGGAGCTTAACATTAATGTTTCTGAACAGAACAGCTCCAGGTTACATGTGCATACCAGATTGAATTCTTTTTGCTTAGAAAAAAGCTGCATCTAAAGGACAGTGAAAAAGACATAAATTTACATTGTTGAAGGATTATTTTCATAATAATTCAGTATGCCAATGGGTGATACTAAAGGGCCTACATTGCCAAGTCAAGCTATATATAGCAAGCCAACTATAAATTTTGCTTGTCTTATGCATTTTTATCTCTGAATTTTTACTTGCTGTACGTGCCAGCCAATGAAGCAGAGGAGGGCTACCTTAGTATCCGATTCTGCTAATTTTGTTTAGAACAGTGTTGTTATTTTGTGAGTAAATATCCAGAGAAGATCCAGAGGAAGGATTTTGTTTGCTAAATGGTAAAGGAGATGTGAGAGGACAGATGTAATCCAGAAAGGGAATTGACTTGGCACTGATGTAAAGTAATAAGGATGATATGAAAGTCTAAGGAAAATGTTTCATTTCAAAAGATAAAAAGCATTATGAAGATTTCGGAGACCTTGAGTGCTACTGAACTATATCTGGTGAATAAGAAGTTTGAAATATTAAGCATTTGAAATGTTTTGTTCATATGGGAATTCATTTGAAATTGTTGTTGATTTTATTATGCAGTTCATGTTAATAGATATTTGACTGTAAGGTTGATTATTAATGAAGGACAAATGAAATCTATGCTTAATGTTATGCCATAGCATATCACCTTGAAACTTTTTAATTGTAACGATTCAGTAGGGCCAGACTTGATCAGTATTTCAATTGAAAGCCATGGGATGCATGAAGTAGTGCTGGTGGCAGGCCCCAGGACAGCTTAATGACAATTCATGCTACCTTTAGGGAGAGAGACTGAACTGCTGTAGCCTTTCATGATCTTATATTATTTTAAGATGGAAAAAGCCAGAAACAAAACCAACTTTGGAAGGTTTGGTAACATACCAGTCAATAAAACCTGTGTAACACTTTCTATAACTAGACAGTTTCTTGCAGTCTTACTGGCTGAAATACTTTTTTTTGAACTACTTTGTGAATGTTAAGTGATTGTTTTGTTTCATTCCGTGACCTTCAAGTACAAATTTGCTTCAGAATTAAAGGCCCCCTTGTGAAATGTTTTGCAGTGGTACAGAAATATTCATTGGAGCAGGCCAGGACTTTTTCATGTCACATGTGGATGTTGAGGGTGGAGCTTTTTGGTATTTTACTTGTTTTTTTCCAACAGAAAATGTTGTTTTGTGAGAAGTCTTTCACTGAATATAAAATGTTAGTGGTAGGATAGATTTTTTCAGAACTAAAGAGAAGCAGCCTTCTTTATCCCCTTTCCACAATCCCAAAACACAGACCTCAGTAGCTCTTGCCAGTAACCCAGCACTTGGTATTGCACCCTTGCATTCACAAGCATTCATGCAAAATGGGACCCCAGGAGACTCTAGAATGGGAACCTGGCCATGTCTATGATTGCAAGTGATGTAGACTGATGGAAGCAGAACGGTAGAACAAAGTAGTTGTTTTAGAGGACCTGTCATCCACCATACATGCTTTTCTGGTTTTTTATTAGCTGTCGTTCTAGCTCTAGGAAAACAAACACACATTTGCAGTTGGAATGCCACACTGCCACACTGTGGTTATTTGGAAGATAGATCGTAAACAAGAAACATCTGTGGATCCCTAAAAAACATAGTGCAGAGCTTTGGTCCTTGTTAATCTCTTACTCAGATGAGACAGGTTTGCGTAAAGCTGATACCTATGAAAAGTATCAGCACGATTGTGTCTCCTCTGTTTTTCCTTTATGTTTCATTGAATCCAGCTCTTGTCTTTGGGAGATTTTCATATTCTTGTAACTTGCTCTGAAGTAAGCAGAGGGGAATATCATGAGAACCAACACAAATTCAGTAGTCCTCAGTTTGTTCTTGTTTTGAATTTTTTCCAAAGCAAAATAAATTTCAATATCCAGTTATTTAGTCAGGCCTCAGATGTAACCTGTATATTTAATATAATCTAATATTCATTAAACAATTCTTAAAGTTCATTGTTCAAAAATGTATCTGCCATTCAGGCCTCTAATGGATTCCCTTAGGGGATCCCTTTGGAACTGTTCCTCTTCAGAAGTCTCTCCACTAATGTGCTTGTGAAATTAAAAACCTGCACATAATCAAAGAAATAAGCTGGGGGGGAAGACAAACCACTGTTTCAAAGTTGCTTCTTTAAGTATCTGTGGCCCAAGCTGGAGCGTAGTCAGCCTGTGCCGGTTAAACAGCGTGTGGTTTGTGGACAATGCCAGTGCTGTCTCAAGGCAGTGCTCCAGCATGGGTATTCACCAATCTGTCTTGGCATGGTGGGATCAGCCGTGGGGACTGTGACCTGTGTCGCTTAAGTGTGCATGTCCTTTGATCCAGGGCTGTGTCTTTGCCATATGAGGACATTTTTTGGTACATGGCTAGTAGAAGTGGAAGCCTGATCGCATCTGACCATCAAATAAAACAAAAGGACCAAACTTTTGAAACATACAGTGAGGGCACTGTAGCTAGTTTTCAGTCTTTCTGAATCTGGGAGCAGTTCTCTCGCATGTCCTAACTGCTGATTTATCTCATCAGCAAGAAAAGTAATACTCAAGCAATTACCAATCTATTTAAACTTCTGTATCTCAAACCTGCTTTCTTCAGCTGTGACTAGGAAGCAGTGGAAAGCAAGTGCACATCATTACGTTGTTATATTATTTAGTTCTGTCTTACAGGGCCTAGGAATGCTAATCGCACAAATTTAAAATCTTTTGAATGCTGGCAATTTGCAGATGCCTAAAGGCAAAGAGAATAAAAGAAACGTAGTCAGGGTTATACAGTGGCTATATAGGAGCTAGGAAGAGAATTGGGAGTTCTTATTCACTCGTCTACTTTTAAGCATTAGAAGAGATTCTTTAATGGTGTCAAGTCTCAATATTTGTTATAGGAATTGGAGATCAATTTAAATGCTAAAATTCATTGGAAATTTAAATAGGACTTTTAATGAACAAATGAATGTTCCTTTGTGACATGGGATACTACTGGAACCTTTAGGATTGAGACATATGGCCCTAACACAGGTTAAGCAACTTGAGTGTAATTAAGATTATAGAAGTCTTCTCAAGTTATAATTACAGTTCAGTGTTTTAGACAGTGTCGTCTTTTTTCCATTCCTTGCTACCAGCAGCACATATGTGACTTGGCACTTTAACCATATGCATTGTTCACATTATATCACATTAATAAGGTCAGTGCACCTGAGATAGAATGAGCTATTGAACAGCTTTTTCCCCTCTCTGCTCCAGTATGTGTCATAACAAAGGCTCCGCAGGTCATTGTGTTGGTATCTCTGGGCTTTCTTCTGCCAGATGGTTGGGTTGCAAGTGTGAGGTCTCAATCTCATTCCTTTTTTATTTTTTTCCTTCCTTTGGTATATCTTTAATTCTGGACAGTTTGTTAAATCTGAGTGCAGCATGTATAATTTTCTCATTAAATCAATGGACAAGGTCATTATATGTTAAAAGGAGGAAATAACTAGTTCACACATGTTATCTTCACAAAAATATGAGCTGAGCAATTCTGTACTGACCTTTCAATATCATTCAAAATTAAATTCCATATGCACTCTGCTACTATATTATGTTCTGATGCTACTATGATGTTAGAATGGCTTTTAGATGAAAAATACAAACTATTTCTTTGTAACTGTTCCATTGCATTTGCTTGTCACTAGTTTTTTGTTTGTTTGCCTATATTTCACTTTTTAATTAAATGCACATAATGTTTTCACTGTATTGATCATGGAACATCAGGTAATTTCTAATTGCAATAAAAACTGCTGTGAACTTTGCATGTCTGCTGTCTCCAGAAATACAGGCCTTGACATGCTTAAGAGTAACAAGTGGAAGGACTTGCATTGTTAAATACTATAGAAAAGACATTAATGTAGATTTGTAGTCTTGGAATGAATTGGTCTGTCTCAGTGGCAGGAAGCAATTTCTGCAGGGTGTAATTCAGAACACAAAAGAACATTGCTACAAAGGTGCTGTAAAGATATAGAAGAGTAACAGATAAGCCCCTAGAGTATACTTGTTTGCTAGAGGAATATTAGAGTGATTTGAGAATGAAAAAATGGAATAATAACACTCAGGGCTGCAGTGTTCACATCTGTGAATATTCTTAATTGTTTTATTGCAATGCTTTAAATGTGATGCATGACAAATAGAAGTCTATAAGATGCTTCCTTATTAGGGTTTCACCTGAAGCCTTAAGATGGAGGCATTTATCTTTGCTAGTAGTAATGTTCTGTATGAGCTAATACTTTGTGAAAATGCATGGATACTATGCAAAGGAAGTCAGGTACTTTGAGGAAAGCTTTGTCTTTCTCTGTTTTCAGAACATAGCACAGCTGGCTTTTGATATTTACTGTGGTCTTGGAAAACAGCAGAGCATAGATAAATATCTGGGGGATGGGGGTGCAGAGATGATGACTACTAGAAACTTTCTGTGCCTAACAATGAAGCATTGAGGCCAGAGACTGTGCTGAATAAGTGGGTATTATTTTATTGAAGTCTGTTTTGTCTTGACTGACACCTGATCTGATGATGATGAAATTAGAGCTGGGTAAGAAGGTCTTGTGTCTTAAAGCAGATTGTCTTTGAAAGTTTCAAACAAAAGATTTGTACAGAAGGAGAGCAAAACTTTGCCAAGGTTGAGGACATAATATTAGACAGCAATAGCAGGACACTCAGGAGCCAAGGGTGCCTTGGCTGAGATGTAGGAGTGCCACGTTCAGTCGGTTCTGCTCTATACAAGATTAATGTCCTGATCTTCCTATTTTATTAGTCTAGGATATCTCCATGTCTTTCTGGTTTTGACCGGAGACTTTTTCCAGTGTACTGCTGAAGTTGGTCTATTCTCAGCTTTTTGTCTATTGTGACTAAAAATAATTTAGTTGAGCTAGTCAAGAATTTGGCTGTTTCAAATATAGACAGATAGGGCGAACTTGCCAAACTAGAAAGAGCCCTATGGAATGGTTTCAGTTTGAAGTTGAGTTCATCCCTTTGCTTTTAAGATAAGAAATTCCTGAACTGAGAAGGCAGATACAACTTCCACTTTAAGAAAGGACACTAAGAAAGGTCAAAACAATTTAGAAGAGATTTGTCTCTTCAAACAAGGCAAGTAGTTATGTTGTTTTAAAAAAGGAAATGAAATCTTCATTGTGGAGGACTTTATTCATGTAAAACAGATTAAAATATGCATTCATAATATGTAAATATAGAGTCAATTAACACGAAGCTTTTTTACAGTATAAGTGATTGTAACCTGCCAGTGTCCTCTGGGACGACTTTGAAACTGAAATGCTTCTTCTCTACAGTCCCAGTTAACAAAAATCAATAAACAGTAAACATAGAGCAGTCTGTTGCCAAGTGAGCAATGTCTGAATAGGACAGTTTAATTTTCAGCAGATGAGCAGAATTCACCAGGAACAGATAGGCTCAGGAGCCCACAAAGCCCTGCATGCATTCCAGGACTAATTCTAGCAGGCAACAGAAAGACTAAAATTCAGAAAGAGGATTAAAATCTGTGTTGGGACTGACCCCTGTCTGTTTTGCCTCAGATTTAGTCAGTTACACTCATAGGAAGTCAATATGAACAGGGTGTAAAAACGCTGAGGTGTTTCTTTCCACTTTCAGTTTGATCTTTTGTCTGATCCTTGAAAGGTTCTGTTAAAGCAGGACAGTTTGAATCTGTCAGGAGGCCTGTTGGTAAAGAAGGTTGTGGTGTGTCAATTTAGCAAAAATGACATCGTTCCCCTGCAAGTGATTCTGCTAGGAGTCTGAGAAAGGGGTAGGGAGGCAAGAGGGCAGGTTCTTACTGGCTCTTACCATTGCCCCAACTCTCTAAAACTGATGCTGTCATAATAAAGAGAACTTTATTTATACATAAAATTATACAAGTGGATGTCTGAGTGTTTTTCCTCCTTGAACAGTTGGAGTAATTATTTGATAACTAAGTTATACCATGTAACATAGTCATTTACTTGACCAGGGTTTGCTCCCATTTCTAGAATTTAGCCTTTTTGAAGTCTCCTTACATGAAAACATATAACAAGGTATTTGACCATTTTCACATGAGGTCTGCTTATATACAATGTTCTGTTCATAATCCCTAATTTTCATTTTGCATATGATCCTTGAAGCATTCATCACTGCATCTTTAGTTGCATTAATCCAAGTTGCAAATCGCTTGCATGTTTCTGGCAGTACAGAGGTTGGCTCAACTAAGTACAAAACTCTTAAAATTAGATTGCTGAGGGTTTTGTGCATTTGCTATGTTCAGCATTGGAAAGCAGTTTCTGCTGAAAGTCTGTCTACTTAAAATTCAAGCACTCTGCAACTAAGGAACTCCAAAAAGAGGTAATGAACCATAAATTATTGCCGTTAGATATTTAATACTCAATCAGTATGTGCTCTCTCATGCGTATCCCACTGGCATTGCATTTATTCTGACAGTGTGGTACTGGTTCAATTACTTTGCTCATTTACAATAAAAGATTAATGAAAAGAGGTATATTTTAGTTCACAGAGATTAATTGCATCCCTTACTTTCCCTACTCTAGAAATATTCAACCCATAATCCTGATAGCTTTTTCGTCAACAAGTACATGGAAAATTAATAGACTTTCTTCTGCTGGAATCCTCAGTAGGCTTGCAGATACAAACATCCAGGGAAAAGCTGACTGAAAGTTGGCTTTCTGGTATGAAGGAATTAATTTACCTTCTCTCCCTCGCTCTTTCTCTTTCCTTCTCTCTTTAATCCACTCTGATGACACTTTGAATTAGCCAGAATAAAAACACTTGTGCAGTAAGAGTTCGAAACCAGCACGCTCTTTTGTCTTATGTAGTCCAACTGATACATGTTGTGTATTTCCCTACTGAGGTGCAGCCAAAGGCAGCTAGTCATTGTGAGGGTGGATAGACATTTCAAGCGCTTTCTAGGGTGTTACTGCCTTATAAAATTTAACAGCCTTTATATTTGCAGAGTACTGAGGTTACTAATAAAACTTATTTTTAATCTTGCTATGAGTGTAGTTGATACTCATTTAAAATTGCAAAGGTTCTCACATAGTTTAAGACTCAATAGCCTCTCGGGCATTTTAGTTTGGCCTTTTTACTCCACTGTGTAAAGATGATGGGGGGGTGGGGGGAATCAACAAAAAAGGCATTCATATGTGTGCTGTTGACATGCAGGAAAAAAAAATGTTCTGCTTTATTTTATAGTTCTATTTACATTAACATTAACACAAATCTAAGAGAAAGACAATAATTACAATATCATGACGAAACTCCCCAGTGGCAGTTGTTTATAAAAATACAAAGTTAAGAGCCTTACATGCAAGCTGCAGAACCTTAAGGCAGATCTTCAGTGCTTCACATTTGTAGCCGGACTTTGGCTTAGCCTCTGAAGCAGTAGCCAATTTGTGATCTTACTGGAACGCAAGTATAGCAGGGCTGATTTCAAAAGGGGTTGCTTTGAGTTCAGCTTCAATAAGCATCCAGAAGTTCAGAACTTATCACAAATTTCTAAACCTGTTGAGCTTACAAAACCAGAAAGGAAATCTGGTTGAAATAACCTTTCTTGCAATGTTTTGGCAGTTCTGGTTCTGTTCACTACTGGAAACTATTAGTGGAAAAAATTTCAATATTTTGGACCTTAAGCATTTTTTAGGCAGAAAAACAGATGTACGCTTTAGATGTC
This sequence comes from Phoenicopterus ruber ruber, assembly GCA_009819775.1. NCBI lineage: Eukaryota > Metazoa > Chordata > Aves > Phoenicopteriformes > Phoenicopteridae > Phoenicopterus > Phoenicopterus ruber. Next base: position 15,351,377 of record CM020227.1, read on the forward strand.
TAGTACATGCATTATTTTACTGCACTTGTTTGCCTCTCCGTGGTCATATAGTAAAGGCTTTCAGAACTAGCTTTGAAAATGCTTCCTGCATATCTTCCTCTAAATCTACTGTAAAATATGTAACAGCTAGCTTAGAGTCTATATCCAGCTCAACCTCAAAATGCAGTTTTATGTATTATGATCCTTTTTAATCTGTACTATTTTCCATCTTATTAAGGCTCATCATTAATTCAGGGTGAGCCTTGCTGACTTCGAGTAGAATGAAAGCTGAACTGGTTTATGATTGGATAGTACAATTTATGAGGCAGTTTAGACTAAGGTAAATGAAGAAGCATGACTTCAGGGAGTCATAAGTCCTCTGTGGTCATTACACAGCCAGATTTGTCTCCTGAGGGCTGAACAAAGATGTGGATAAAATGTTCAGACTCGGATTGATGGTATCTTAATAATGAGGACTTCACAGGCCTGTTTAATCCATCCGGAGTAGGGGCCTGTGCCTCTTTCTTCAAGACTTTCTCTCGCTACCATTGGACAGTGTAAGGGATTGAGTTCTTAGTTTGAAAAAGAGGGCATAAGTCAAATACATCTGTACAAGTTCTGAAGAACTGAGGTTAGACAATATTGCTTAATGCGCTATGCTCTGATTGTATGATGCTGCTGCTTATTTTCCTCATATTACTAGGCATGGGGGATCTTTCTGGAAATTATTTCACTGGGGAAAAGTGTTCTTTGGATGCTCTTCAGGATAAACTGGGTTTACTTCTTTGCTTATTTCAATGAGAGCTGAATAGTTTGCTGGTAGCTACATCTGACTAAGAAAACTGCAGCAAAACACTACTGCTGCATATAATTCTTTTCTGTGTGAAAACTGTATTTTAAATCTGAATAATTTAGCTTATTTTGCTTCTGTCTATGCCTACTATTTCTTTGAATGCTGGATGATTCTATATTTAATTTCTGATCTTTCTACTAGCGGATTTTTTAATTTAATAATAATATACTTTAGAGCTGCCTGTAATTACTTGGAAGATATGACTTCTTTTTGTGTAAGTTATATGCCTATAATTAAAAGAAGATCTGGCATATACATCTCCAGTTAATAATACTCATGATAATAGAAAACTTGTGTAGATTTTAATAGGAAACAACTTTTTAATTTGCTTTTATTGAATCCTGTGTAAATTGACAGAAAACTATTTCCCTTCTATTGCACAGTATGTCTTAAGGAGAAAATTTGAGAAAAAGTTTTAAATTCTGCATAGTAGACTTTGATTTGAGCACCTTTGCAGAATGCCACGCAGAGCGGCACCCTGCCATTGGGGTTCTCTACAGAAACATGATGCAGCATCCTAAACCAGAAGCTGTGGTTTTGCCCAAGTCAAAACTTGTAATGCTGAAGAATCACTTGTTGCTTAACCCTTATAGGCACTGAAGCTGCATAGGTAGCTCAAATTCTGACCTTAAACCTTTTGCACAGAGGTGGAATTTTAGGTGTTTGTTCTCAGTGTTTCACTCGCCACAGCCTGAGAGATCAGCTGGTAGCCTGAGAGTAAGACCAAAGGACGTGGGTTTAAATCCCCTGTGGCAGAGGGAGACCTGAGGTAAGGTCTGTCCAGCATGACAGCGGGCACTGCAAGAAGGAAAAGAGATTATAGTCGCTGCTTTTTCTCATGGCACTGCTCATTTTCTTGACACATGGTTTGAAAATTTTTTTTCTGCCTTTGAGCCTGTAGGACAGTCTGAGGAGAATATGCTGATGGAAGTCCTTTTGTGGGCTTCTACAGTAACAACTGGTGATGAAATTACCTACACCAATATTTTTCAGTGAAACTACAGTTCATTCTGCTGTCATTGCTCTTTCCATACTTCTTTCAGGAAGTGCTTACAGCACATTAATCTTGACGATAACTGTAACGCTTGCACTTCTTGTTCTTCTGCTGGGTCTTCCTCAGTCTGATTGCCCAGCTTGTTGTTAATATACTACATGAATATTTGTAACTCTGTGCCTGTGTTTCATTCCATAGAAGGATGTGGTGGTCTACAATTCTAAAATGCAATTATTCTTTAAGCAATGCTGTTTTGGGGACACCCCTTAAAATAAAGTACATCAATGCTCTTGCATACTCATACAGAATTCCATCTTATTGCACCCCAAATTCTGAATGAATTCGTTCAGTGTGGTATGAAAAGATGAGAGCAAAGGAAACTTGAGAGGGGAAATGTGTAATTTTTTAACTGGATTCGGCAGTCTTGTTTCACTTCCTCTGCACTTTGTCTTCTGCCTTCTATCAGAGACCGCATCTTAAATTCTAATGTTTTAAATCTCTTTGAGACTCTTCAGCAAAATCTACTGTAAAACTATATTCTTTCTTCATCTTTAGTCTTAACTAACTCTTAAACTAAAATTTTGGACAGATAATTTTCCACAGCACTCATTGAATAAATCAGAGCATCTGTTTTTTTAGCATTTGATTTTCTTTCTGTTGCAGTCAGGGCAGGACCAACCAAGGGAGAAAAGAACATTGATCTCTTTTCTTTCACTTGGCTGAATAAGATCTCTGGCGATGTTTGCTTCTAGGACCTATATTTGAAAGTTCAAGGAAATAAAAGTCTTTCCATTTACTTCAGAAAGCTTTGAATATGGCTTATAGTGGATAATTACACTTTTTTTTGTATATAAATATTAAAAACAGGAAAATGCCTGTATGGAATCAGCTTGTTAATTAAAAATTGGCTTATAGAGATATTGATTCTTTAGCTTGGTGAAAGCACAAGCAAAAACAAGGCAAAAAGCCAAATGATGATGTATCTTGGGGGGTGGGGGGGGAGCACAGAATCTAGCAGAACACTTTACATCAAGCAAGTAAAAAGTAATACGGGATGAGAAACATGGTCTGATGTGTTGAATTCTTTTAGTGATCTAGAATGCTGACTCAGATTGTACTGGCTGCTTAATTTTTTTTGAGGGGAGGAATATTGCCCTACTACTAAAAAATGTAATCAAATATTCAATGCAATTCTGCTCATCCTTTAAGATGAGATAAATTTTAGTCATTTTACTTTATAACTAAACTTTATTGAAACTTAGTGTTTTAAATAACCTTATTCATTAATGCAGTATTTTAAATCAGAGTAACTCTATGAATGACTTCTTGTTAGGCATAAAAAGCAGAAAACCATCCATGAATTAAGTTGTATGCAAGGGTGTTTCTTAGTGTATTCTCAGAACTGCTGTCCTTTAACAATGTCTTTTTTGCCCTGGAGCCAAATGGGGAAGGTAGGGAAGGAGGAGTTGCTTGAATGTATCTACATCAAATACACTTTGATACTGTCCTAAGTCAATCAGTGCCTCATTCTTCTTCCTCCCTACCCTGCTACTGCTTAATTCCATTACAATAAAAGAACGATATAAGTTTAGAGAAGCGTTTATATGATGGAGGGAATTGGATCCTCAGGAAATTCTGTCTGCCTCTACATATGGTGGCTCAAGGGAAGAGCAGTCACAGTTTGAGGTTTTTAAGCTTAAAATTACTTATGCATTATAAATCATATAGGGGCAGGGAAAAGGTCTAGAAGTTTAAAAGATGATGTAGGTGAAGCTTAGGTATCTTGCTGCAAAATCATACTGCAGTGCTTTCATGATCAGCTTCTCCATGGTTGAGATCCTAGAGTCTTTGAAATTGCTCTTAATTGGATTTTATCCATTTTTAAAATTTTTTTACTGTTAGATTTTATCCTCCAAAAGTAATAGTTAAGGATGGTGAAATTGATTAGTATTGGGAAAATTCATAGAAGCTTCATTAAATTGATTGTTTTGCACATTTGCAAACCATACATCTGAACCTCCATATCTTCAGAGATTTTCTTGTGTTCAATTTAATCTCTTTCTAAAGAAAAGATGGAGTTTCATTACTTGAATCTTCTCTATCAAAAATGCTACTGGCAAAACAATATATACTGATACCAGGATATTCCACTGTATTTTGTGCATTGTATTTTAATAGTAAAACTGTGGGAAAACATCATTTTAAAAAGCTTACATGAGACAAAAAAAGAAACAAATCCAAAACCTTTTGTTAAACAATGTTTGTATTGGTAGAGAGAATAGACTATATTATTAAAATAAACACCACCAAACAAATTTTTATTGCTAACTGTCTTTAAAAGAAAGATAATCGGATGAGAAAGATGATTAGAGATCAATCGTTTTTGCCTTTTATCACAAATGATTTTGTATTTAAGTCTATTTGATTATCTGAACATAGATAAACACCTTTTATTAGCTGAACTTTCTGAAATAAAAAACCACACAATTGAATTCATACTGTTGGGATAACTTGTTCTCTATAGTAGCAATTCCTTGTGGCATATATTTAATGTCATCTAAAGAGCTGTCATTAACTAGAGGGGAAAAGTAGTTAATTAGGCCTACAAGTACAGAAACAGCATTCTTAAAGAACTTATTTAGAAACTCACCTGTTGCTGAAGGAGAGAGAGGTAGGTGGTTTCTTCCTTCTTGATGAAGATAATGGACAGTATATTTTAGGGGATAACAATATTGATGGTGACATATGGCTCTCAAGCAAACAAAAGGTCAGAAGCCTTCAGAGTACTATTGAGACTCTAGTGGCTCCAAGATTTATGACTGGTTTTCTAAATAACTGGTATATATTTGCTAAACTTCTTAAGCTTTACTTTTCTTCTTGCTGTTAGAAAAGTATGTGAGAAACAAGTTGAAAGAAAACACTGCACAAATGCTATGTGAATAGTATTTTTACCTTCCCATATAATGTGAATCATACTAAGGAAATGCATCTGTGTTGGAGTCTTGAGTTCTTGTTATACAATGCAGCTGGTGCAGTTATTTAGTATGCCATGCATCTGCTTCAAAACCACAATAATTCAGGTGGAGGATAAAAAGTAAAGTACTACATTAAAAATGGAAAACAGGGTGCAGCTGAGCCATCTGAGGCAAGAGTGGCAAGGCAAAATTAGTCGCAGTCAGCTAATGTAGATCATCACTTTCATGAGCCAGCTAGATTTAGAGCACAAACCTTCTAGATATTATTTAAATCAAACACCCTCAAAGATTAAGAGCCAAATTCTGGTATTAATTAATGCAACTCTTGTTGACCTTTGAAACATAACTTGCCTGTTAAAGGTGTGATGGACAATACTTGGATCCTTTGGGTTCTAGAAGCTAAATATTAGACTTTAAAGTGAGAGAGAGAGAGGTGTACATGAATATATCTGTAGCTGGGAAGGAAAAGGAGATTGATGGTAGTCAGCCTCCACAGATGGAGCATGGGATAGATCTGTCCCAAGCAGAAAAGAGAAGGTGAGGTGATGATTTCAAGGATAAGTAAGTAGGCGTCCTCACCCTGTGGGGAGAGATTATGTCAATTTGTTTCTTGCACGATTAGAAAATGCCAAAATACCTTAAGATCCTAAAAGCAATTACTTATAGCATGCTTTACCCTGCTATTGCTCTTAAGCTATGCCATGTCTGAGAGTCCAAACGCTCAGGCTCAAATGCTTGTTTGGGAGCATTTTTCTCATGAATGTAACTGTCAACATGATCAGTAGTTTGGCTGGAGTCAATAGTTTATTGTTGAGATAAAGAAAAGGAAAAAGCAGTTGGGGGAACCCTTTTATAAAAATGTCCTACGTGTATCTCCTTGCAGTTAAGGCCAATGCTGCTGCTGGAAAGCTGACTTGAATAGAACTTGGTTTGAAAGAAATAAGGACTAAATGAAACAGTTTACTGTAAATCCATAGGTCCTGTGGCATTTGTTAAAATATTGTTGTAACTGGTTCTGGTGAGCGAATAGGACAACAAAGCAAAATTCTTGGGGCTTCTTTTTCTGTTCAGTCTTTGTCAGAACGTCATTTCATTTAATATCAGGCTTTTAAATAGACATCAGGTCTTTGCACTTACTCAGCTGCACAGGAGTTCTACCCAGTTAGTCTCTCTCCCCACCGGCTATCTTGTTGATCTTGTCATCACCTAAGTGTGGAAGAGAAGGCTTTAGAAGACTTCTGATTTCTTCCTCCAAAGGAGTTCTGCACCATACCTTGTATTCCTTGAGATGACTCTTGCAGGTTAAAAAACAAAACAAAACAATTTGCTGAAGTAAAACCCATGTTCGTTTGCTTTGTGACTTTGAGGAGGAGTTAACTGCCAAAGATTCAAGAAAATGGTCCTACTTTGAAGGAAGAGAATAAAAGCACCCAGGAGGTGTAGTGCTTTCCTCCTAAGGAAAAAAAAGGGCGGGGGGGGTAAATAAGAGAGTCTTGATAGAGGAGAGTTGGGTTGTTATTGTAGAATGGGTGACGTGCTTCTGTCAAAAGGCATCAATAGGACATAGCTGTCAGATTAGGACCTGGAGAGAAGCAAAAAAAAGTACATGAAAGCTAATGACGTGATTGACAAACTTATTAAATGTATTTCAGAACAAGAGTTGGTGTGAATACAACTGAAATGACCAGTTGGTGCATTTGTAATCCCTGAACCTGTTGGTTTTATCCTCTTCCAAACTCTCTAGTGATTTGTGTTCTCTGAATTGTTTTTCTTTGCAATCTCTATCTCACTATAGGGTTCTCTATTCAAAGCAGAAAATGAAGGAGTGGAAAAAGGAAACTGAACCATTTCACAAGAAATTTATTGCAGATAGCAATTTAGGAGACTCATTATCCCAGCGTGAGGAAAATATAGTAGAATCCTAAGAAAGCCAACACAATACAAATGCAGTGAATATACTTAGTGATTGAATAGAGAATATCATAATTTTTCAGTTCAGGTTAATAAAGAATGCATTAAGTAAATATTAAGTGCTAATTAGTATCCTTCTATTGAAAAAGCAGGAAATATAGCACATGAGATTTAGTTCAAACTGGTAGAAATTCTTAAGTTACTGGGTAATTGGGAATGGTATAACTAGGGTATGGGCAGAAGTCGCGGTAGCAAAAATGTTAAAAATGCTTGTAAGAATTTTCCAAGCAGGTCTAGTTACAAAAAGAAAATATATACAGCGGTGAGTTGGTGGAGAGGGGCGGTTTTAAGTTTTCAACATATTTTTTTTAAGACTGGAGCAAACAAACTAGAAAGGCAGTTTCACCATTGTTAGTGCTATTAACACTGTTTTCTTGATTGCAGCAGTTTTAATGTATGCTGTTTTCTGATGGATTCCTCTTTGTATCCCCACTAAATGCTTTTTTGAAATGCAAAGACACTCTGTAAATGGAGTCAACAGAGCTGGTCAAAACCAGTAAAGAGACGGCAATTTTGTTGAACATATTCTGACTGGCTATAAGAATCAATAACACTTCAGACACTGCATTTAGATGTATGCTTCTCTCTGTGGTATATCTCAGCTTTTGACTCAATAGGAAGTGTTTGTGCTGTGGAGATGCAAGTCATGCAGTAAACTGTCTTGAATTGTATTTGTCAACCAGCTTTGACAGTCTAACCTTTGCTCTGCCCATCATTGCAGGAACAGTAATTCTAATTTAGAAAGGTAAAGTGATAAGTAGTTGTCCTGGTTTTGGCTGGGATGGAGCTAATTTTCCTCCCAGGAGATACTGTGTTTTGGATTTAGTATGGATTTGGTGTGTGAAGAATGTTGATAATACACTGATGTTGTATCAAGGACTTTTTCCAGCTTCCCAGGTTTTGCTAATGCACAGGTGCAAAAACCTGGGAGGGGTATAGCCAGTACAGTTGACCTAAACTGCCCAAAGGAAGTATTCCATACCATAGATTGCTCTTGGTTTCGCTGCGTGATCCCTACTTGGGATGGACTGTATTGGTTGTTGGGTGGTGAGAAATTGTGCCTCATTTGTATATTCTATTATCATTATATTTTTATTATTATTATCATTATTAATATATAATATTATTATTCTCTTTTCCTTTGCTGTCCTGGTAAACTGTCTCTATCTCAACCCACAAGTTTTCCTTTCTTTCCCATTCTCCTCCCCATCCCACTGGGAGCGGGGGGGTGAGCGAGCAGCTGCATGGTACTTTGTTGCCAGCTGGGGTTAAACCATGACAGCAGTACATCAATTTATTCTTAAAACACACATTTCAAACTGCTATCCATGTTATAGCAATTATGGGCTGATATGGAAAACGCCATTTGCCTGACCAGTAGCGCGCACATCAGAATTCTTTTCCTGCTGAGTTAACAGAATTAAACTTTTGTCTGCTTGACTCATGGTGAATTAACAGAGCAAGTAATAAAAATACTCCTTGCTGTTACTGGAGTTCAAAAGATGTCTGCCACATACAAACTGCATAACAGTTGTTCGAATGAATTCAGCCTGGTAAGGGATACCTTCTTAATGAAATTATAAAGGGAAGACACCTGGGAACTGTGTAGCACCCACATGTCATGAAAGCTGTTATAGATGACCTTTCCAACAGATCAAGGATCACACTGGTTTGGGCTCTCTTTTGTGTAATTCAGTGCAGTATATCTAGTGTAAGTGTAATGGTGACTGTGTTAGTAAAAGGGAAATATTGACAAAAGTAGTCTCTCGCTTGTCCAATCTGGGTAGAATCCATGTGCTCATAACAGATTCACTAGTAACAGACCAGATAGGATAAACGTGCAGTATGTGGTCTCTAGTCAGCAAAGAAAAAGACATTCATCTCTAGGTTCCACAGCTCCTCTACCACAACTGTGCATGCATGTGATTACTGCTCTAAACCCTTTCTTGTCACTTATCCTGACTAATAGCACAAAAACATGGGCATTTACTGCTTCCTGAGGAGTACCACCTACAAATCTAATTTCAGGCTTCTGGTGAACAATGGGCATAAAAACTGTTACTCTTCATTCAGGGATTTCACCATAGTGCTCTAAAGGCTATATCTATGTAACTATTTTCTTAAACTTTGTTTTTGACTGACCTTTTTTAGTCTGTGAATGGCCTGGGGAGTATAGAATAGATATGTTAGCAACACAGAAAGCAAACTGTAGAAAGGTAGTCTGATGTCACATATTACTGCACTGAATAATTAAAAACTGACAAGGTAGACAAAAAGCGTATGCTCTTATTCGATTCAATATAAAAAAAGAATAGATGAGCTTAATCCTTTCTCTGTCTAGACGAAAAATGTGTTCTTATAATTAGTTATGTTAACTACTTGCCAGAGTCACTTTGTACCATCCCTTATAAACCTTTACTAAACTGAGCTATGGAAATACACTTCTAGATAGACTTTCTGTAATGGATTTGTATTTGTATGGCCAATGCATTCAAGAAAAGTTGAGTCCTTCTGTGCCTCTTTACCCATTCATTAAAATGGTGTTTATAGAAAGTGTTTTCCAGTGCTAATACTGTATTTTATGTCAATATATTTTTATAAACTCATTAAAATGACTTTTTATGTGAATGTACTCTTCTTGGATGAGATTTTAAAAAAATCTTCTACTTGAGAACAGCAGGGAGAAAAATCAAGTCCATATTATGGTGCACCAGACTTGGTTCTTTTCCTTACAGTACAGTATGTGTTAAGCAAATGAGGAAAACTTGTACCAAATCAGGTGTTTCAGCATGTGAGGTGAGGTACTGTATGTGACATAAATGTTGGAGAACTTATTGTTGTTGCTGTACTGCTGCAAAATTAAGCATCTAATTTTCATTGAGTTTCCATGTAATGGTGACTTCAACAGTAATTTACTAACTTTAATTAAAATACTTTCCAGCTAATCTTTGGACATTATCCTTTTAATTATAAAAGGCATCTGTTATATTAATAGCCTTGGAGAGTGCCTTATTTGCCTTAAAATGTAGGTGCATGTACAATTAAACTTTTGCCATGTTTTACTGTGTTCTGGGTAGGATCAGTGACCATTATGCATTACAAGGCTTACAGAGCTGTGATAATGAAGCAAATTTGTGCTGAAAACCTGTGCTTCAAGGGAGTATTAAAGCTCATTAATTTCATTAGCTGAACGTATCTTTTTCAACGTAATTTTAAAGAACTCTTGCAACACCATGTAAGAGTACTGTGGCACTGCAGAATGGACCAATTTGTTTAATAACTGTGACTTCATAGCAAATAAACATTTTCACATGATTAGACTAATAGTATGCTAAGACAGGATTTTCTTTCAAAGTTTACCGTTTTCTTTTGCATATTTCTTAACTGCATTCAGTGGTGACACATTATATTCCACATCATTAGGAACTAGTAGAGTCTCAAGAAATGACATTGCTTGGTACAGAACAAGCGAAGCTAGGAGTTATGCAGAACAGGCTCAAGGCATAGGAATAGTAAGTTGTAATCTAGGATGGGAGGACAAATCAATTTGATGTCTGAGGAGGCTGGAGTTGACTGCTTCTAGCTCAGCTCTTTTCCTACTCTTGTGACTCCTTCAAACTTCAGCTGTTGCCTTTACCACTGTTATGAATTGGAAAAATCCAGTCTTTTGGGACTGCTGCTCTGGTTGTACATCTTTCTTCTGAGCTCTTTTATTTCCTGAAGTAAGAGAAGGCTATAGCTCTTTACCCATCTCTTTTTTTCAGTAGCTGGAAAGGATACACAATGTGGAGGAGAAAAGGAAAGAAAAGGTGTTTCTTTTGTAGAGGGAGTTGAGGGTTGGGGGAGGCTTGAAGGTGCACAGTTGTAGGACAGAAGGCAGATTAAAGGGATCAGGAGTTTATGATCAGGGACGGAGGGGCAGTTGAGAGGGAAATGTCAAGAGTGAAGTAGACTGAGCAAAGATGGCCTTGAGGTGGCTCTGTCTCAGTTCTGTGTGAGGTGGTACAAAGAGGACCCAGAGTTCTTGGAGGCAGAAGGATCCTTCCTTCTGCCTGTTTGGGGGGGGCAGAGGACATGTCACTCACTCCTGTTTGTATCAGCTTTAAGTACCTTCCTGATGATTATGTTGGGAGACCTTCTACTAGGCACCCAAACAGAAAACAAACTTCCCTTCTTTTAATGGACCCATTTCCATACTGATACGATAGAAATGTTGGTTTGCATTTGTAAGGCCCATGTATTCTGTTCTGTATGACTGGCTCTGTCCAACTACCAGATTGTAATATATCAGAGTTACAGTAGTTGACGCCTCTTAAAAGCTGTCTCCATACTTAGGTGGGTGTCTGTTAGGCTTTAGTTATCTTTTCAAGTGTTTCATGGCATCAATGAAAGATAGTTCTCTATAAAGATGAGGTGGTGGTATCTGCTCTGAACGGAGTAGCAGCCCAGGGTCCAGACCTGTAATGTGTATGCTCCGACACTTACTAGTTTTGGTGGGCTGCTGAAGTATTATTGTTAAGAAGCTAGTAAAGGATATCAGAATTTAACTTGAGTCAGTCTTCTAGAGATTATACAGCTTCAGACAGTTAAGTATTTTTATTACCTTGCCATCATTTCAAGAAATAATTGTTTTTTCTAAAATAGCATGCTATTGGTAATATTAAGCGCTGTTATTATGGACTGAAAATGGTCAAATAACCCTTCTTTGACAATGCACTATTATGTAAATATATTTCCCTAACTGTCGTCTTTAATGCAAGTGAGATTTAAGTGTTGTGTGCCTTAAATTTAAAGAATCTCCATAACCCAGCTATGTAACTATAAGTACTCATTAGAAATTGCTGTCTTTGTATCTTCTATATCTTTTTAACTACATTAAGAGCTAAAAACAGAGAAATGCCACCTGCTAGTCACAGCAGATTAGTCTGAAAGCAATGTATCTTACAGTGACAGCATAGTCCAAAGAATCAGTGCTTTTGCTGTTAGTTGAACTCTACTGTATCCACTCAGTCGCTTACTAAAAATGTACACCTTACAAATAAACATAACTCTTCACTTTTAGAGAAGTCCCACATTTGTTTCTGTATTTAAGGAAGTAATCTAAATAAATATTTGATCATTTTAATGATATAATTCATCATAAAATTGGTTTAGTTAATATTAATTCTAAGCCTCATTCCATAGTGCTGCTTCATCTGGAGTGAGAATCTCCTTTACAGTCTGAATTCTGGGTTGGTTTCTAATTGATCATTCTCCCTGCTACGTCTGCTGTTTGGTACTGTGTATTTCTAGAGCTGTCCCTTTGCTTTTTGCATAATCATTATTCTTTCTTAATGGGCAGAAGATAAAATCAGGAATTCAGGGGAGCCTGGATGTTGTAACTGTTTCTAAAGCAGAATAAAAGTTTAGTTTGCAATTAGGAAAAATAAGTTTAAAGCATGATTCCAAACTTAATCAAAACTTCCCTTTCAAATAATGGCAATACATTTTCTCATATAAAAATGTAAAACTGGTATTTCTTCTGTCCCAAGAGAACAACTGAAAAAGTTAAGATAGTGCAACTGCAGCATATGTTATTTTCCTTGGAGTGCTGATTGTTCCTAAGCTCTCTGCATTCATTCTACATGCAGCTCAGCATCAGTTACAGAAAGGGCAGAGATCTTGATGCACATGTAAGAAGCAGCCAAAGTTGTGATCAGTGAGGAAAGACTTCATACAAACCTAGAATGATAACTGCCAATGTTTACTCAGAAAACTATTCTGAGATTTTCTTTCCTTCCCTAATTGCTATCATGTGACATGAAGTGTTTTGTCTAAATCTTGTCTCCTGGATGAGAAGGGTGTGCATTTCACTACCTTGTCATTGAACTGAATTGTTTACTGTTTTTTGTGGGAGTGTTGGGTTTGTTTTTTTCCCCTTCTCCCAAAAGCCATAGCTGGCTGATTTGTCTGCTGTAAGTCAAAACACAGCATCTTTCCTGATTTACACAACCAAGATAAATCCTCATCCAGAAAGCAATCGTTGTTAATCAATATCACAGTGCCTTAAAGAAGAGTTGTTGAGTCATTTAATTTTGCGAAGTTAATTTTATTTTAATGTCCCTGCAGACTGCTTTCTCCATGAAGCTTAGTAATGTTAATGATAGTAAAGTCATTTGCAATTACTGTGGTACAACTTTGGTTAAGACAAGATAAAAGGAGAGTTGAGATAGAAACTAGTGATCCTCTCCTTGTTTAGTCGTTGCTTTTATTAATGTAATTTAGTTGAAGGGTATCTATGTGATGCCTTGGGGTAGTAAGTTCAAATGTTTACCTAAAATTAAATCAATCACCTGAATTTCCTGACACAGATAATGTTTCAGTGTGGTGAAATTGTGGGCCAGGTTCTCTGCTTCAGTTAACTTGATTTGACCTCACTGGAGTTGGAAAATTTATTAGTTATGCTGCTTTCCAAGTGACTTTCAGGTCCTATTATTTTCCAAGGAAATACTTATCAAAGTCCTGATCTGTTTTGAATAGGAAGCCACTCGGCAGAAGAGAGATCATGTTACCACCTACTCCCTCATGGTTTTTTAACTTTGTTTTTGCAAGAGTGTAATACTGCTTCCATGACAATGTTTCCAGTTCCAGAATTTTTGTTATGAATAGGCTATACTTTGAGGAAAAAAAGTTGAAAATACAAGGGAGCGTATACTATATTTGGTTTTTTTAACGTGCAAACCTTTTTCTAGCTGCAAAATGAAAAAGACAGGTTTTCATAACACTTGTAGATATATGTAGAAGTAATGTTGCCTATACTTACTGTGATAGGAGACCAAATACAAGCCTCGGAAGAAAGAGAATAGAGGTTTTGACAATCTTAATGCAAGGTGTTTCTAACATCCCTACCCATGACTATACTGTTTCTCCTACAATGCTGATACTAAAATTGCAGTTGCATAGTATCTTGCTAACTTGCTCATTGCTTTATCTTCCATGGAGTGTTACTTATTAGGTCTTGGTCTTCATCTTTTCGATATTATCTATTCAAACAATCTCAAATGCAATTCTTTTCAAGACTGAAATAGAAGCAGACAGTTTTATTCTATTAGTGCTTAACTGTTGCAGACTACTTCCAGTTTGCAACATGTATGTTTATTAAACAACATGCATTACATAGTGATAATAACTTAGCATTGGTTTCTGAATGTCTCACTTGCTCTCTCTGCCACGAAGTCCAACTTGCTGATACTCATCCTAGCATCGTGAGGCTACTTTTCTTTTAGCCATGATCTAACCTGAGATAACATATTAAACAGTAATATTTGTGTAAAAAGTGAAAGGGCTCATACCATTTTAATCAATCTTAAGTTTTTTGGCTTTCTGATATATGGCTCTGTTCTGTGATAGTCATCTTGCTTTTCAGTGTGAGGAAAAAAAGATTGTAATTATTAGTATTTCCAGAGGTTTTGGCTTTATAAATATCAGTCATGTAGTAGAAGTTATTACATCAGACTGACTTAGCTGAAGAGTCACACGGAATCACAGAATGGTAGGGATTGGAAGGGACCTCTGGAGATCATCTAGTCCAACCCCCCTGCCAGACCAGGGTCACCCAGCGCAGGCTGCACAGGACCACATCCAGGTGGGTTTTGAATATCTCCAGAGAAGGAGACTCCACACCCTCCCTGGGCAGCCTGTGCCAGGGCTCAGTCACTCTCACAGTGAAGAAGTTTTTCCTCGTGTTCAGGCGGAACTTCCCGTGTTCCAGTTTGTGCCCGTTGCCCCTTGTCCTGTCACTGGGCACCACTGGAAAGAGTCTGGCCCCATCCTCTTGACACCCACCCTTGAGATATTGATAAAGGTTGATGAGGTCCCCTCTCAGTCTCCTCTTCCTCAGGCTGAACAGCCCCAGCTCCCTCAGCCTTTCCCCATAGGAGAGATGCTCCAGTGCCTTCATCATCTTTGTGGCCCTCCGCTGGACTCTCTCCAGTAGTTCCTCGTCTTTCTTAAACTGGGGAGCCCAGAACTGGACGCAGTACTCCAGATGGGGCCTCACTAGTGCAGAGTAGAGGGGGAGGAGAACCTCCCTCGACCTGCTGGCCACACTGTTCTTAATGTACCTCAGGATACCATTAGCCTTCTTGGCAACAAGGGCATGTTGCTGGCTCATGGTGAATTTGTCCACCAGGACTCCCAGGTCCTTCTCCGCAGAGCTGCTTTCCAGCAGGTCAACCCTTAACCCGTACTGGTGCATGGGGTTATTCCTCCCTAGGTGCAGGACCCTGCACTTGCCTTTGAACCTCATTCATGTCCAGTCATTAGTTGCTTCAAAAATGTAAGGAGCAATTTTCCTTTCATGAGCCAAGTTAAGCCATGAAGGAGTGCAACAGTGTGGTGTCAGCTTTGCCTCTGCTCTGCTGTTATTGCTGATGGAGCAGCTGACCTGCCTGAGCTGGGGAGGAGATGGAGAAGCCTCCAAAGAAAGGCAGGAATGTAGCAAAGGAAAGATCAATGACTCTTTATCATTCATGAAGCTCTTCCAGGGTAGAACAGTTATACTTGCATATATAAGGACTTGAAAAGTGTTACATATTTGCAGTTCAACGGTAACTCAATTTTTAGAAATACTTATTTAAAAAAGTAGTAATACCAGCTACTCGGAGGCAGCATTATAGTCGTCCTTCTTTTCACTTACAATCTGAGAAGTCAAATAAAATAAAGGGGCTGTTTTTCGAGGGCATTATTAGATGAATACCATGTAATTTAGTGTTCTCCATTAAACGTCGTTAGATGTCAAGGCAGCTTATATTGATGATAATTTAGCTAATTAACCAAGACTTTCATTTTGTAGTAGTTTGACACCCAATAAGCAGTAGTAAACATACTGTAATTTGAACCCTGATGCTTTCTGTTAAGGTTCTGTACAGTTGTTTCTTCAAAACTAACAAATATAAAGAAAAGCAAAAAGGTGAATCAAGGCCAATACTCGGAGTACTAATAGGTATATATTAAATAGCTTGTATGACCCTTCCTTTGTACATAAATTTATTACTGAATTGGACATTGATCCTGTTGCTAATGGGACATTTGCCTTTGACTTCCAATTACGTAGGGTTTTGAACAAAGTGTGTTGGTGCCTTCCTAACTTAGAAATATTTTACAGTGTATATTTTAGAATGAATCAGTGTGTTTTTGTAAGCGATCTTGCTGTTGCCATTAAAAAAAGAGCAAACCTGCAAGATTGTCACTGAAGGCCACATTGATACCAGATAAATCAGTTGGATAACTCGGCATTATGTGCCATGTTCTGCAGCAGGTATTTGTGGGATGGAGACCTAAAGCAGAAAAAGCAAACACTGGATACTGGATGGACAGGTCATGCTAAGTGACAAGGGGACACTGAATTAGATAGGTTCTTAGGAGAAAAAAACAAAACAACAACAAAACCAAAACAAAAAACAAACAAACAAAACCAACAAAAACCAAACCAAAACAAAAACCCAAAGAAAACAGAAGCTGAGGGCCCTTGATTAAGATAAACTTGAAATCTCTTCACACTACTTATCCCAAGACCAAGTATCTCTCAAGCATCCTGTGACAATATTGTATATGCTTTTCCTTTGAATTAGCTACCTGATCTGATCACTTTTCTCTTTCAAAGGTCCAGCAAGGCATCTAAAATCATTTGCACTCAACTATTGAGAGTTGTATAAATATTTGATGACATGGAGTCCTGTGGGCACTGCAATAATTATACAAATTGTAATGCTAATCCTTGGTATCAATAATGCCTTTGGAGAAAATAGCATTATATACTTCACTCCCAGAGAATAATAACAATATTAACGCAGCACTGACACTTGGCAGAAATGCTTCCCCAGCCTCTGTTCACTTGGCGATAGGAATTGCAAAGCAGCATAGAAAACACACGTTTCTGGCTGCAGTTCTGCTTCCAGAGTGGCAGAAAGAATTTGGCATTTAATGATATGCAAAGTGTTGTTCCTGTTTGATTGTAGTATACTATACATGCCTTGGAGCATGACTTAAAGTAATTTAACAACTGGAATAACAGGCATTTGGGAAGAAACTAATTTCAAATGAAGGCAGATCACAGACACTAGGCTTGTTCATAAAAATGTTGCCTTGTCATGCTATATGAAGTTGGATATCGAGCTAGCAAGATGATGTGGGGGGCAACATCACTTAGTTCAGACTGGATGAGATCCGCTTGACAAAAATGACATAATTAGTGAAATGTAAACATCGTCGCTAACCTGCTTTACAGACCCATATTAAAGATCAAATGATCCCCCCCCCCCCTTAACATTTCTCTGAGTATCAGTTTGGACTCTTGCATACTGGTTCTGCACTACTCCATGGCTACCCATCACTGCCTGTTTCCTCTATTTTATTAACCTGGAGAAGGAAACTTACCAGTTGAAGTGAAAAGTGATTTTGGTTTTGGAGTCCACTTGTTTCTTGGCTATTTTGCTGGCAGACTTGTCAAACTGAATAATCGTCAATAACTGTTGTCCATATGTACTGGAAACAGCTGAACCTGCTAGTGTGTTCAAGTAGCTCACAGTGAATCTGGAGAGTCAGGAGGAAAAAAAAAAAGTAGTAGCAGCCTCTATTACTGTCTCTCTGTTTCTGTCATTCCCCATGCCAGAGCTGGATCTGAAGAGCTAAAGGCTTACAATTCAGTTTCCATCTCTTCATACCTGAATGGAGGATAGAGGCTGGAGGAGAGCTGGATTTTAGAACTGACAGATTTTTTGCTTTCCAGTCTTCCTCAAACTAGTCTGACTTATTTTTATACCAGTAAAAGAATGAGGAGAAAATTGGAAGTGGTATGGTGTGTTGCCGGAGAGCTTGGATAGAGGTCACTGGGGTGAGAGTCTTAAAGTGCTATCCTTGACGTTGTCATCAGTGTGGTTAAGGATTCTGTATTTAGGCGATTACCTAACTGAATAAAATCTGTGGTTGTTTTTTACACCCTCAGCACTAATTAAGGCAGAAGCCCAAATTTCCCTTTAGATAGCATATTTAAATCCCAGTCCTTAATCTTTCATATTCCACAAGATTGTTATAAGAGCTTTGAGATTTTGAAGTATAACTCTGAGGTTGAAATTATTTTAAAAATAGAAATTATTTGCACTTCTTTAGCAGCTTTCATCCAAGAAATTAAAGTGCTTTACCAACCATAATAAAGTAAGCCACATAACATAGTTGTGAAGTAAGAAAGGGATATAACTAATTCCTTTCTTGCTGTGAGAAAAATGACGTAGCAAAAATTGCAAAGTCAAACCTTCTGTGGAAAGACAAACTATTTTTTTCCATTATGTATATTTTCAATTCTTTCTCCATGTTCGTGTATTTTATGATGTAGCTCTAAATGATTATATAAAATACCTTTCTGTGAGACGCATATGTGTCCTTACTGAATGTATAGGATAAACATACAAAAGAGGGTATAAGTAATTTGGAAAAATCAATATAACCCAGGCTTCAATCAGTGGACTTTACAATTCCTTGATATGTTACATGTTAAAACATGAGCTATACAGTCTAAATGTTGTAAAATGACTTCTGTATGTGGAGGTAATTTTACTCTTACGCAGGAAAAAAACTTAACAAGTGTCAATTCAATATTCCCTTTTGTGGTGGGTTGACCCTGGCTGGATGCCAGGTGCCCACCAAAGCTGCTCTATCACTCCCTTCCTCAGCTGGGCAGGGGAGAGAAAATATAACGAAAGGCTCGTGGCTTGAGATGAGGACAGGGAGATCACTCAGCAATTACCGTCATGGGCAAACCAGACTCGAGTTGGGGAAAAAATAATTTAATTTATTGCCAATCAAATTAGAATAGGATAATGAGAAAATAAAACCAAATCTTAAACACCTTCCTCCCACCCCTCCTTTCTTCCCAGGCTCAACTTCACTCCTGATTTTCTCTCCCTTCTCCCCTGCAGCAGCACAGGGAGATGGAGAATGAGGGTTGAAGTCACTTCATCCCACATTGTCTCTGCTGCTCCTTCCTCCTCAGGGGGAGGACTCCTCACACTCTTCCCCTGCTCCAGCATGGGGTCCCTCCATGGGAGACAGTCCTTCACGGATTTCTCCAAACGTGGGTCATGGACAGTTCTTCACAAACTGCTCCAGTGTGGATCCCTCCCACAGGGTGCTGTCCTTCAGGAATAGACTGCTCCAGCGTGGGTCCCCCGTGGGGTCACAAGTCCTGCCAGCAAACCTGCTCCAGCCTGGGCTCCTCTCTCTCCATGGGTGCACAGGTCCTGCCAGGAGCCTGCTCTCCAGAATGAGCTTCCCACAAGGTGACAGCCTCCTTTGGGCATCCACCTGCTCTGGTGTGGCGTGCTCCATGGGCTGCAGGTGGATATCTGCTCCACTGTGGACCTCCATGGGCTGCAGGGGGACAGCCTGCCTCACCATGGTCTTCACCACAGGCTGCAGGGGAATCTCTGCTCCAGTGCCTGGAGCACCTTGTCCCCTTCCTTCTTCACTGACCTTGGTGTCTGCAGAGTTGTTGCTCTCTCATCTCACTCTTCTCTCCGCTGCTGTTTTCCTGAAGCAGGTGGTTTTTTTTTTTTTCCCCCTTCTTGACTACATTATCCCAGAGGCGCTACCACCATCACTGATGGGCTCGGCCTTGGCCAGCAGCAGGGACCGTCTTGGAGCCGGCTGCATTGGCTCTATCGGACATGGGGGAAGCTTCTAGCAGCTTCTCACAGAAGCAACTCCTCTAGCCCCCACGCTATCAAAACCTTGCCATGCAAACCCAGTACATCTTTAAACTGAATCTTAGGAAGTTGTGTCCCGTAGTGGCTACCGTTTATCTCTCACTACGATGATTTTATGTTAGGATGTCTTGCTTAAAAAAACCTAAATGTGTTTTAAATCAAGTAAGAAATGAAGAATTAAGACTGAAAGTGATATCTTCTTGCCATTTATGTGTTACTTTTCAGACTCCAATGTGTCTGACGATGCAATCTGACAAATGCAGTAGGAGATGGGTGTTATATCCTGTTCTGAATTTTGTTCCAGTTGCCATTTTTGGTGAATATTAATTAACTTCTATGTGACACCTCTCCTGAAATATTAGAATTCAATGATATAATGAAATTCATAGTAGAACATGCCAATGCTCATTTGAGACCTGTTTATCATATTTCCTTCAGTTAAATAAAAAAGATAATTTAGGAAATGTTTTAGGTGGAATTATAGATTAGTGTTCTACTTAGTCATGCTTAAAATTGAGTTCTATTTCAGCTGTGGTGGCCAATAAATCTGATATTTTAGGGGCTTTTTTCCATGTTAGTTCTTGAAGTTCATTGTGTATCAGTAAGTGATCCTTCTTCTGCATTTTAGCAACTAATCTCTGATCAAAGGAATATAAAAACCTAAACATCAAAGGTGCTTCTTAAGGGTTTACAAATCTCTGCTTTCTTCTATATCACAGAATACGGGTGCTAGTTTTGAGGATAGTGCGTTTTATCTCTGGGGTGGAAAAAAGTCTTCAGTCACTTAATATCAGATCTACTGGTAATTTTCGTCTTTGTATATTATATTAGCTTTTCCATTTCTTCAGCAGAGCCATCTGGACGATAGGCTGCAATAAAGAGTGCGTTGAATATAATTATAGTAATTCAGACAAAAAAGTGTTATTTCACCAAAAATTAACATTGTTAAAAATTCTAGTATGACTTTCAATTACTGAAAAAAGCAGTAGAATTGACTAGACTAAAAGCATATCAAAACAAGTGCAGCAGAGAAATCCATAAAAAGAAGGAAATGAACGAAGAAGTTGCATAAACATTGGTGGTTGAATGCTGCTCGTCTCCCCTGTTACTGGCATTAACTGAACATGTTAGTGTCCGTGTTATTGTAGCAAAATTTTGCAGGATATTTCATACTTTTTTTGACTTACTGTGCAGTTCTTTTATATTCATTACTGCTCCTCTGTTTGGGAACTTTTCTATTATGGGAAAATCTGAACATACACAAACATTGGTACATTTATCAAAGTTGTAGGCCTGAAGGAGCACGGCAACGGTGTGCGACTGTGCGTGCGTGCCGTTTGATTGGGGGGGAGAGGAAAAGCAGTGGGATCCTCAAGACTGATGTTGTCCTATTAATGAAGACGCTAAGTGTTTGTCAGGAGAAAGCAGCCTGTCTAAATCTAAGGGTTAGTTGTGTGGTATGTATGTGCTGTCTTCATTATTAGAATCTCCAACAGATCTCAATAGTGTTTTCAGTCAGCTGTGCTTTTTTGAAGATATTCAGTGAAAATCCTGTACTTTCTGCCAAACTTACGGTGTTGTGATGTTTGCTAGTGGGCTTTGCCACAGCACTGCATCTCTGAAAGCATATATGATCAAAAATCTACCATCCATGTAACAAAAATACATATAAAACCATTGAGGAAGAACACATTTCACAGGTCAAGTGAGATCTCAAAGTCTGTAAGACTCTGATCTCATCTCCCTTCCTTTTTACAAAGCTCAAGTGTGGTCTCTGGACTAGTTTCTTTGACTTTTCTGCTCTTTTTGAACACTTTCCTTGCTCAGTTTCCACTGGACACAATCCAGCATGTCCTCTTCTGTTCCTCTCCTCTGCTCCAACTATTGCTAGTCCTTTTTATGATTATTCTTCCTCTCACCCAATCCATGGGATTTCCATTTCTTCTCCTTCCTTCTTTCCTGCAAGAGATTCTTTCTAGTGTTGTGGTTATTGGCTTTTTAATTTATTCTGAATTTGCCAATGCCATCTCTTGGGTTCAAATCCCCCCGCCCCCCACTCTCCTGCCGTAGTACTATGCGACAGATCCCTTTACTTAGGCATAGGAAAGAGTGAAATTTACTCCTGGCCATTTGAAGCAGTTTGGTATCTGTGTGTTTCCAGCTTGTAGGTGGTGGTACGTTTGTATTGCCTCCACGTGCAGGAGTAAAGTCCATTCAGGAGAACACTGTCTTCAACCAAAATTGTGACGGGTTATGGCTTCATACTCGTGGAATAATAAATAATAAAGGAGGTAGTAACGATCAATGGCTGGAAAGAGGATCTGCAGCCAAAGCATACCAAGCAGGGACCTACGACAGACTGTGATCTGCTTGTATGAAGCAGAGACACTGACAAGGAGATTATTTACTGTGTTTCTGAGTGAAACCATAGGTTGACCCAACTGTGCCAGGTACAGATTTTTTAGGAGGTCTGTGGAGTCCCCGTAATTATCCAATGTAATGGCACAGAATGCTTCACGAAGCAGCTACGTGGTGCTTCCCTTCTGATTGCTATTGTCCTTGAAAGTGGTGTTAAAACCCCCATCGATCTGTAGGGGAACTCAGCTGGACTAGCTCCAAATGCTTTTGAAAGTCCTACTGGTTTTCCCTACACTTTGTGGATTTATCCAGTCTATTCTAAAGGGCAATTTCAATCTCTAATGGATGCCATCAGTATTTTCAAATGAGGCACCTTTTAAAATGTGGAAATAGCTTTGAGAATAATTCCTGTTAAAGTAAGCGTTGAGTGTTTAGCTTTTTGTTGTTGCTGTGCAGAAAAATACAGTTTTGCTTGGGGTCGATAAGGGATTGAAAAGTGTGGTTAATAATAAAAGCTTGAAGTGGGAGTTACTTTAATAATGGGATGTCATGTGTAAGCCTATGACATAAATAGTAATTATCACATTTGAGAAACTGCTCTGTTAGAATTCATATTGCTCTTGACAGCTTCATCTGTACATCAAGCCTTTCTGGATTATGCACTTTCTTGTTCTTAATGAGCAAACAAATGAAACAGAAATTCTTACCCTGATAGAAGGTGTTGATTTCAACAAAACCTAAACAAAAATAGATAAGAGAGCCAGTATAGCAGACTGCAGGATTATTTCTTGCTAATGCATTTTGCTGTTACAAAACAAGATGAAAAACATAGCTATAGTTTTATTATTTATGTTTTTCCTCCACCTTCTATATGGTACATGTTGAAGGAGGTGGATTTTGCATATCACATAGCCCAAATCAGAGAATTTTTATGAGCAGGAGTGAATTCGAAATAAAACTCCATAGTTTTTGCAAAGAAATGGTAATGTCTCATGTTTGTGAATTCATAAACTTTGGTATATCAAATTTGGAAGACATGGTGAGCATTTGTGGTGTTTGTATTCTTTTTGTCTCTATCCCCACATACCCACCATTTAAGGAAAATTCCAGCAATATTGGTCCTTTGAAGGAGCTTGAGGGGTTTTTTTATATTATTTAGTATATTATTAAAACTATGAATTTTTGTGAATACTTACAGCAAATATATCCAAGAAAATAATCTACTGCTGTTTGCCATATCTTTTTTATAATTTCTATTTAAATATTTGTAATTTTTGTTCAGCAGTTATAATGGGATTTACATGTTCTTTGTATGCATTAGGAAGATTGGAAGTGTAACACTAACAACGTAAAACATTATCTATCTTATCAGAAAGAACTTAATCAGTACCTAACTCCTAAGAACACACTCCAAAGTGTATTTACTTTGGTACTAAATAACATATAATTGGTTAAAAAGATAAAACTAACTTCAATAGCTGTTTAAAGATATGTAACTTGTCTTTGACACATCAGTTCTGAATTTAGTCTTCCGAGCCTTAGAGAGTCAGTCGGAGCTGGTGTCTGTCAAGGAATAGGAAAATAAAAGTTAAATCAAGGGAAGTAAGGAGCAGAAAATAAGCTGCTAGAATCTCATTACACTGTCCCTTGAAAGAGTTTGTCAGGTTTTCTCTTTTGTTCTCTTATATGGGGCAATAAGTTCCTGTAATCAGAACTAGTGTGTGAAATTGAGGTGTTATGTGTAAAGCGGATGTAGGGCGCACACTATATGCATGGATTAGCAAATCTGAATCACTACGTTGGGTGTGATGGAGGAAATATATTTTCAGTAAAAGTTATTTCAGTGTGCTGACTTCATTCACAGTGATGTTAATGGCAAAGCTATTGATTTTGACATTAGCAGGATTACAGACTTCTTTACAGTTTTATCTGAATTTAGCCTTGCGTTCATAGGCAAGCTCTGATGCCAAGGAAAAAAGGGAGCCATACGTGTCCAACACAGCAAAGAAGGTGCACATTGTTAAAAAAGCACTTGAGGGAGTAGCCCCAAACAGCAGAAGCACTACTGATTGGGCAGTTCTAACTTGGCACAATGCTTCAGTCAGAGGGAACCCCCTTTGCTCAGCAATAAACCAGGGACTCCTGGGTGGCAAACAGGGGTTCAGTGAGGTGCGTCCCTGGCTTGCAGGCAACTCCCACCCACGGGGGGCAGGACGATCTCAATTTCCTGCGTGGTCAGAATAACACGTAAAGTGGAAGCAGCACAGTTTCATTCCAAAATCTGTTTGTTATCCTGCTTCAGCACAAATTTAAGTTAAATTAATCACAGCAACACCCTAGCAATCGCGAGGTTGGTACTGCCTGCAACTGTTACTAAAATGCCGCATGTCACCTTCTAGTTGCAAGTGTATTTGTGAGCCTCTGACAAGGCCTGGAGCTGCTTTGGCAGCACTTAGGTAATAGCAGTATTGCAAAAGACTGTTTGCAATTCCCTGGCAATCTCATGACAGCCTGAGGCTTTGCTGCAGCAGAGATCCTTTTTGGATGAGGATAATGTTTGAGCTAAACTTCTAATGCAAATCTGGAAAGGAAAGTGAGAGGCATTTTATTTAAGCAGCCAGGGCACAAGTGCCAGTAGGCTGGGCTGCAGCACCGTTCAGATGTAATCCAAGTGCAGCACCTCGGCTATTCATACTGGCTGTTGGCCCCCAGTTCGAGGGAGTGAGGTATAGTCAGATGTTCATACGCCTGGGAATATGGCACTTACGTGTTGATCATGCTGAGGCGGGAGGGGATCAGGGCCAAGCAGTGCAGATGGCATGAGGGTCTGTAAAACCCGTTACGTATTGCGGGTGCAGTATTTGAGCAATAGGTCTCTATAGAGAAGAGCCGTATCTGAAATCTACAATCGACTAGATAGAAGCTAGGGAATTTATGTTCAGTTGCACCCTGCTATTCGGCAAGCAATCAGGTAATTGTCTGTCTTTGGTGCCAGAGCGTGAAGGCAGGTGACTTGTTTGGTTTTCCTGTTAGCCCTACTATAGCTGTCCTGGACCGGAATGTGGTCTGCAACTTCCCAGGTATTTCACACAGTGAAGAGTTTTAACCTATTTGATGGTGCCTTTATAAAGCATTCTTTTTGTTGTTATGGAGGTCACCTTTGTGATGATGATGCAAAAGAAAAGCACCGTAACACTAGTGCAGGTTACACACAAGGAATAAATAGCTGTAGGACATTGAGGCACTGTGGAAGCCTGGAAGGAGCAATAATGCAGGACCAAAAAACCTTCCTAAATGTACTGAGTTAATGCATTTTTTTTGTTTTGTCATCCTCTTGCTCCTATTGCAGGCTTTTTAATGTTACAGAGTGCTAAATACAAAGGCAGAAATGGGAAGAAAATAAAGGGGATAACTTGGCTGTGTTTTTGAAAGGATAAAATGAGACAACAGAATGAATGCTAGGCTACTATTCCTAGTATGATATATGCTGTGCTGTCTTGTGTCCAAGTTCAACTCTAGTAGCTTTAGAAAAATCTTTATAAATGCAGAATTCTCACCTAATTGTGGAGTGGGAGGAGCCTATAATTTGTGTCCATTTTGTGCTCTTCATTGTTGCTCATAAGTCATTGCATTTTAGTCATGGAATAAAATCTCTGCAAAAGGTTCTACAAAAATAGGTATGATAAATCAGTGGTGGCAGAAGACAGCATAGCATTAAACCCTTATAATTAGGAATATCTTGCCTAGTCTACATCATCACGTTATGCAGTCAAGCCTGTGCTCAGATGATGCATTCTTTTTATGTTGGCTTTTGTTCTGGCTTCAGTCTAGAGCCGACTGGATCACAAAATGGCAAAACTCTGGTACGTGCAATAGCAAATATTGCACTAAAAGTTAGGATAGGCTTACATTTGAGCTATGCAACTACAGGTAACATGGATGCATCAGAATTTGAATGTAAAAGATAGACATGTGCTATAAAAAGCAAACATGCCCTTCCCCCCACCTCAAAGTATGAATTTGTTCTAACAGAGATAAACTGTTGTCCTTAATGTCCTGAATGCTCAATGGGTGATCTTCCTACAAAACTCAAATCAACAACAAAGGTCAGTTTTCGGTTCTCCCATGTTACAGTGCTGTTCAGTGTCTCAGAACAGCTGCTTTCTCTGCAGAGATCCACTTTCTGATAGAGAGACAGTGATAGCCCTAACTACAGTGAGAGGTGCTTGCTTTCCAAATGTCTTTTTTTAGCTGTTCCCAAATAATGAAACCAACTTTCTATAGTGTTTGCATTTGTTTTCAGTTAATGTGGTGAGGACTCTTTGTTTCACTCTTTCTAAAAGCAAGGATCATCCCTTACGTGGTGGTGCTATAGTTCTGCAGTAAATTTTACCGGAACTCAGAAACACTTAGGAGTTAGTCTGCATTTGAAATAGAGGTGCTAGTTTTTGCTTTTAAAAATTAACATTCATAGATGTAAGTCTTATTTACCAATATCCTGCTGTGATGAGAATAATATTAATACACTACATAGCTTCAACTAAGCTAGATTTCCATTTTCTAATTATGTTTTTTTCCACCTGAGTTTTTCTGTCCCTCACGGAGAAAATGCTTTGTATTATACAATGGAGTTTAAAAAGCCACACACTGATCTGGATTTGTGGTGCATAATTTCTAGTCATTTTTATGTATATTAATGTTAAATCATGTTCTTGATTTCCATAAATGACCCACATAACATGCCAAACTTCTTCCCCCTTTTAAACAGCCCTAGGTTTTGATCAACAAAATTGATAGGTATGAGATGAACAAAAGAATACTGATGACACATAATATAAGCCTTGATCAAAAGTTGTGAACTTGTCAGATAGTCTGCCAAAAATGGATTATTTTCTAAAAGTTTGAAATATGGCTGAGATGCATGCTGGCCATTATTCAAAGCCTTTAATTTATTACATTGATGCTGTTAGGCAACTGATAATCATAGGTTTTAATTTCCTACAGAATTGGGCATTAAGTGTAAAATGCTTTATACAATTTAGTATGCAAAAAACCCCTCAGATCAGAGAATAGAATTTATATCCCTGTCAGCATAGGTTGTCTAATCTGACATAGATTGATATTAACACATTACATAAAATTGGAATTTTCCTAGACCCGTGGTATTTTGTTGAATCCTTGATGGTCACACTTTCACAAATGTCTAGATGCAATTTTATGTCCATCTTTAGCAATATACAAACTGTAGTATTTTGTTTAGTTAACCATTATCCCATAATTTTCTTCTGACTTTATAATACTCTTGCTTTTTATTCACTCTGGATTGTTGAGATCTCTCTGGTGGGCTGTACATAAATCATACTTGTTGATTCTATTGTCTTTTTCTGCCAGTTAATAGTAAAACATAGTATATATTGCGAATGGGACAGTCATCTAATACAGATAATTGTTCAGCTAAGCAAATTTTTGGTATAGCTTTTTAGGTTCTGTTTGTGTACTTTTGTTTTCTTTTGCAAGGGATAATAATACAGTACAAGTTGGTAAAAACTCTCCTGCAAAAGACTTTTAGGTGTCTTCCATCATATTCTCGTACCAACAAACCTGATTTCATCAGGAAAAAGCTTTCCAGCAACCAATCTCGCAAAACCATACAGTGTTTGACGGGACTCACTGAACCACAGCTGTCGGCTGAGTAACCTCCCCTTGATCTGCTGTGTTCTGCAGCCGGGTAGCCACGAGGCGGCTTGGATCTGAGGTCAAGAATCTTGGTCAGTGTTAAATTATTGTGGAGATGAAATCCCTAATGAAATCACAATGTCACTGGCACAGGACCAATTAGAAAGCATGAAAAGCCAGCTGGTGAAAGGTCCTTCCTGGCCAAAGGAAGACCTGAGGTCCCCAGGGCATGCCTCCACAGGCCCTTAGGAGTGCCTGAGCAGCTGCATGAAACCGATACTCTTCGGGACTTAACTTGTTAATTTTACTCAGCTACATATAGGGTTCCAGAAACAATGAGTTTCCAAAGATATTTCTCTTTATTTTAGGCTTTTGTGAAAAATATTTTCTGCAAAATATTTTGATGCTGCCTTACCTCAAAGCAGCTTGTTCTCTCTACAGGCTTACAGAAAACTTTGTTTCCTTCCTGAGTGTTTTCTTTATTGAACACTCTTTTAACAATATGGAAAATATGCTAAGGATACTTAAGAAAAAGTGTCAATTATAATAGTTCCATGGCCTTTAATTTATATTACTTGAGAATCTTACCCAGTATTCTAGCAAGTAAAACTTTTCTATTTAATATTTTTTTGTTGGACTAACAGTATACAAGGATCTGACTAACTTCATGGTGTAGAAAAGAACAGGTTATGTCTATTTGTAAGTAAAAGCTAATGTTTTGCATTTTAACAGGGAAGGAAATGAACAGTGGCAGTAAAAACACATCTGCTAGAGCAGAGCCTAGTGGCAAAAGTTACCTCTTGTTAGTGTGATGACAGTATCCAGATGTCACACAGTTAGGGGCATTTGCTAAAATCTTTTTGAAGTAGGAACACCTGTGACTGTCAAAAGTGATAAATATTAGATAATAAAACGCATTCCTGGTAGGTGTACTATATAACCAACATAGTCACTGATAGAGCAATCAAATTCCTTGCACTTTCCTTCAAAATACTTGCTTGTCTTTGTTTATTCCTATTTATATAGTACTTCCCCCTTTGCTGAGTCTGAGGGCCTCTTAATTTTTTTTGCAGCTGTTCTTATATATAATGTACACTATTGCATAGTTGCCCATTTACTTTCCTGTTTTTCTTAGTTTTAGACTGATATTCTGCAGGTCTGAAGTTTAAACGTCTGGAATTTTAGATTTGGTTAACCACTGGGAATTGAGGGTGAATCTTTCTGTACAGTTGTGCACTTGCTTGGTGTCTACTGGGTGTTGCCACATTAAAAGTAAGGATGAATGAACACAATGCCATGAGCTATGTTTAAGCATAAACATTTGAAATATCGTTCTGTGGTCTTTGCTTTCCTCAGTTGCAGTGAATCTGAAGTAGAGTTTTAGGTTTTTGAGGAAACAGAACCTGCAACATGCTTGAGTTTTTTATTCATTTGAACTCGGAATATTGCCTCACTTAGAGCAAAAAACCACCCCAGAATCGAAACTCATTTGTTTTGCAATGGATCATAAAAGCTTGACCACTTGTTATCCCTCCTTCTGGAGGGCTGACTGGTGCCTTTCCTAGCTTGAAAATGGCTTGCTTCCTCTGTACAGCTGTGAAGCTGCTGGCAACTCCTTCTGTTCCCAAAAGCAACAAAGAGGGTAGCAAAACACCATCCTATTGCCATGGAGTAAGAATCCTGTCTTCTATAACTGCACTGCTGTCAAACATGTCTTTGCGTTTTCAGTTCCAAAACAATATTAAGATACCCTCTGAGTATCTGTGTTTAAATGGAGATGGATGCAATTCTGCATTTCAGGGGAAAAAAAAAATGATTGCACTTTTAGTTTTTAATAAAAATGAAATTACATAAATCCTCACTGTATCAAAATGCATTGTTTCTATTTGATGCATCAATAGTGACCTCTGGGGTTGCTGTTCTGCTTCTCAAGGGGATTTTCTCTGTGCTATTTTGGCTGGACTCCAGGTTTGGATGACAATTTCAAGGTTACAGTTTGTTTATTTTTTTAATCCAGAGACAGGGGAGATCAATCCTAATCTATAGAGAGACTGAATCTCAAATGCCAGAGTGCCAAAGGCTTGACCCTCAGAAGTGCTGAGCACTCTATGCTTGTAGGCTACCACGTGGCATTCGGCACCTTGCAGGGTCAGACTTACCATTACTATCCCCTACTTTGCCCTGAGAACTGAATTAGTCTCTTACTTTGCTTTCATACCAGAGGATTTTCTTCTAATTTATATTGATGCCATTGAACTCTGTCTTTCCAAGTAAAGTGGATAGTGGCATTCGCTAATTTCTCTTCATTCTTGCAGGTAATATTTGAGAATTAATGGTTGTTTTTCTTTTTTCCTTAGATTTTTTCCACAAGTCTTTTCTGCTCTTGCAATCTGTGATCCTTTGTTTTCCATGTTTGCTCAGAAAGATTAAGACACCAGGCCACCTGAATGACTGCTTCAGTCATTCCTGTTTTAGGAACCAACCTTTTGGTCTTTGATAGACTTGAGACAATACTGAATAACGGAAGGCACCACTGTTTTAGTGTTGTCAGTAACAGTAGAGAGAAACAAAAATATTATTTCAATTCTTTCTACTTCACGTTAATCCGGAAGATGTTTTCTTATGGTCATTTAAGTGGAGGTATCCCTCCACCTTCCCAATGCTCTGTGACCTTTAATAGTACCAAAAGGAAGCTCAGTACTAGTGACAGTAGGGAGATACCAGCAGACTGCAGAGCCTGAGTGAAAACATCCAAGCACAGCATTCCTCTGGGATGACTGCAATCCTATTTTTGGAGAAGATAACATCATAACCTTTTAATTTTCCTTTTTTTTTTCCTTGGTGACAGATTGACAAGCCTAGAGAATGAAGTTGTCTATTCATAGAACAGGTTCAGTGTGGTCAGCAGCACTGTTTCCCATGTTGCCCTGCTGGTGTTTCTCAAACCTGACCTCAAGAGGCTGCTCCTGAGACCAAGGAGTTCAGCCACCAGTCTAGAGTCGTCATCCTCTCTGAGACTGCAGAGATGACTGATACTCAATGCTAGTGCAAAAGTGGTTCTGCAGAGTAAACAGCTCTCTACTAGAAACTGCATTGGTCACTAACCAGCCAAGGTGGTGGTGTGGTTTGACCCTGGCTGGATGCCAGATGCCCACCAAAGCCGCTCTATCACTCCCCTCCTCAGCTGGACAGGGGAGAGAAAATAGAACGCAAGGCTCGTGGGTCGAGATAAGGACAGGGAGATCACTCCATGATTACTGTCACGGGCAAACCAGACTCGAGTTGGGGAAAAATTAATTTAGTTTATTGCCAATTAAATCAGAGTAGGACAATGAGAAATAGAACCAAAACTTAAAACACTTTCCCCCCACCCCTCCCTTCTTCCTGGGCTCAACTTTACTCCCAATTTCTCTGCCTCCCCCTGAGCAGTGCAGAGGGATGGGGAATTGAGGGCTGCAGTCAATTCATCACATATTGTCTTTGCTGCTCCTTCCTCCTCACGGAGAGGACTCCTCACACTCTTCCCCTGCTCCAGTGTGGGTCCCTCCCATGGGAGACAGTCCTTCAGGAACAGACTGTTCCAGCATGGGTCCCCTGTGGGGTCACAAGTCCTGCCAGCAAACCTGCTCCAGCGTGGGCTCCTCTCTCTCCATGGGTCTACAGGTCCTGCCAGGAGCCTGTTCCAGCGTGGGCTTCCCATGGGGTCACAGCCTCCTTTGGGCATCCACCTGCTCTGGTGTGGGCTCCTCCATGGGCTGCAGGTG
The DNA here is from genome assembly GCA_009819775.1 of Phoenicopterus ruber ruber. Lineage (NCBI taxonomy): Eukaryota > Metazoa > Chordata > Aves > Phoenicopteriformes > Phoenicopteridae > Phoenicopterus > Phoenicopterus ruber. The sequence goes on from CM020227.1 coordinate 15,382,687, forward strand.
GATATCTGCTCTACCGTGGACCTCCATGGGCTGCAGGGGGACAGCCTGCCTCACCATGGTCTTCACCACAGGCTGCAGGGGAATCTCTGCTCCAGTGCCTGGAGCACCTCCTCCCCCTCCTTCTTCCCTGACCTTCGTGTCTGCAGGACTGTTGCTCTCATCTCGCTCTTCTCTCCGCTGCTGTTTTCCAGCAGCAGGTTTTTTCCCCCTTCTTGACTACATTATCCCTGAGGCTCTACCACCGTCGCTGATGGGCTCGGCCTTGGCCAGCGGCAGGTCCATCTTGGAGCCAGCTGCATTGGCTCTATCGGACATGGGGGAAGCTTCCAGCAGCTTCTCACAGAAGCCACCACTGTAGTTCCCCTGCTACCAAAACCTTGCCACGCAAACCCAGTACAGTTGTTCCTAACAACAATCTGATTTCCTAGCCCAGCCAAATTTTTTCTTCTGTCTCCAACCTTTTGTGCTCTTAACCACTGCTTATGCTTCAGGTGGTGTAATTAAAATCTTATAGCAGAACATGAGTCATCTCTTCCACAAAATTATTTTAAGTATTACTAATATGGTAAAAGAAATAAACAAGGAAAATGTGGAATCAGTTTGCAATTTGTTTTTTATTTAATGTATGTTTACTGTAGACAGCAGGTTACTACACAGGTTAAGAAAGAGACGTGCCACAAATTAATCTTTTAAGTTGATCTTTTTCCCTTCGATAAATAATTCCCCTTCCCTAAATCCCTTTTACAGTGTGGATGTTAGTATCATCTCCATTTGTTGTATGTGAAAGATAATGCTTTCTGATAACAAAGATATTAGTCATACAATTACCAGAATTGCTACTTCTGAGCATTTATAAAAGAATTGGGGGGCCCTTGCAGCAAGCATGCAAGAGTGTGCACAGAGAGGATGATTCTGCTGTCCCTGCTCTTGTGTGGATTCTCATCCACTGACTCTGAGAATGAATAGCAATAAAGAATATCCAGAATCAAGATAGGATAATATCTAATAATTTCCTGCACGGACAAAGAAAGTTTAAGGTGACTTTAGAGGGTATTACTATCTCAACTTTAATGATATGATACTTTATATTAATTTATAATCCTCAACTTCAAAATATTCTTGTGGCCTCTGCTCAGCCCACACAAACCTGCTAAGACAAAGTACCTTTCTAGGCTAGAAAGAGCCATCAGTCAGCAGCACACAATACATATCAAAGACATCACAGTTCCAAAGGTGTCATTAATACCAATACAGAATAAAGTGCACTGCAGCTTTTAATACCTCATCTGAAAGAAAACCACACAGTAAATCGCACTTTGCCTAGTTGAGGAGGAGGAAGGGAAGCATGCACTCTAAAGATTTCTCAAGGATGAGCACAATTTATATCTGTTCAGACGGTATTACTTGAGTTTATATTTGCCTATGGATCACTCCAGTTATTCCTTTAGGAAATAAAGCATTATACTGTCAGTCTTCAAAAATATGTATTGTTAACATTAGCTTTACTTTGCATTAAACATTTAAATTATATATGAGACAACTCAGGGTAAGGGTGTGCAGTGAACTGTGGTGTGGAGACTAAAAGTCTGTCTGAAGGCACTTTAACAGAGAGCTTTGTGTGAAAACCATACGCCCGTCCAAACGTGTCTGGGCTAAACTATAAAGCCAACGATAAATCCTGTCTTACTGATAGCAGTCACTCACTTTTCTGAAGAGATCTTGCGACGTCCTGAGCATTTGTAAACCCCTGGTATAAGCACATGTGCATGTTTACCCCGACATGTACACACGTGTATATCAGTAACGAGGTTAGCACTTGGGAGGACAGAGCACTTAGGGCATGCTGCTGAGAATTGTCCACTTATGCTGAAGTGAAAAAGAAAGGCAAAACTACCACGGGGAAAGCATTTTGTGGCTTGGTGGTTCCAGCGTTCCTGTCTCTGCTGGCAGTATCTTCACATTTTCTTTGTCAACCTAACCAACATGGAAGGAAGGCGTGACAGTGGACCCGTTTAGATCATACATGCTACTGTGTATCACTGAAACATGCACCCAGGTGAAGTTTTAGTGGTGACACGGCTGATAAGCGGTTGCCAGGGAATTTTCAACATTCCCGTAACTGTGCTGGTTTGTACGTGTGCCTAGGAAGACTGCTTTACCTTGTGTTTCAATGGTGATCTATTTGACCTGTTGTATATATTTTATTCCTTATTTGCTCTACAGATTAAGCTTTTTATTTGTAAGCATAGTGTCACTTTTCACTGTTCTGAACCTTGTCAGTTAGAGACAGATGCCTTATTTGTGGAAACTTTAAGGCATAGTAAACCATAACACTAGTGGAAGCTCACTTGTTATTTCTGCTGCCTCTTGAGCCTTAGTTAAATGAAGTAGTAGGATATGACACTGCTGGGAAACCTGCCTTTTTTTTTTTTGGTAACTATTCCAAATAATGTCATACCTTATTTCCAGGAGATTGTTAGGCAGGTATTGAAGTGAAAGCTCAGTGCTTGTTTGCTTTGTAGCATTGTTTTACTTGTGCACTGAAAAGAAAAGAATACTGTAACAATGTGACTGGCAGCTATACATAATGGAATATGTGTTTATCTGTGTTTATATTTGCAGCATTGTGCTTGTTAATTAGACTATATCTCCAGTGCACTCTTAACTGCCAGATGTAAATAAATGTTACCTAGTTTTAGATGAGTTATCCAATCTGTAAACAAGCAAACCAGACTTAGTTCAATCTTTTTGATAACTCTCAAGAATACTCTTTGACTAAGATTTGATTCATATGATTCTTTAATATTCTGCACAGTATTTGCACTGCATAATGGTAGTACTGCTGCCAGCAACCCTATGCATCTGTCTACCATCAAATAACACTTCTGTAATTACAGTATGGGTGATAATGGATAGATGAGTGGAAAATGGTGAGGGATAGCGGGAGGACAATCAGCAACATAAGACACAATCTACAGAAGACAAGTGAAAAAATATTACAAAAATAAACAAGAATTTGCAGGGATTAAATCAGAAAAAGTATTACTGTGGTAAACAAAGAATGGCTTAACTGGAAAAAGCACAATAGCTAAACAGACAGGGCCTCATATTTGTGTGCTTGTAAATGAAGAGAATTTCCACTAAATCATCGTTAAATTGTAGCCTCTGATAAATCTGAAATGCTGATGAGTTACATTTGATTTGTTAGTGTTTGCCATTTGATTTTAATCAGTGTTTCTGCAAGTGCATGTAATGCATAGTTTTTCAGTGGAAAGCTGAGGCATGCAGGCTACCTGGATGCGTAATTTATATGTACAGCCAAGGCAGAAGGAAAAGCTGGAATATGCTGAAGAGACACAAGTGTTACTTTGAAGTGCCATAATTATAGGGAGACATTAAAAGTTTGAGGTGTGTTGGAGAAAGAAATTTCTTTCTGGTAGGACTGTAACCTTGTTGTGGGTTGAACTGTTGCCTGGCATTTGGTTTGATTCAGAAGCTTTTTGCTGTAACTCTTCCTTGGATTGCTCTTTGTAGAATAATAGTAAAAGTCTAGAGAGAATAACCTGAGATAAATGAATGTAAGGAAAAGAATTTGTGGCACTGACATAGGGATGATGGGGTGAGTCGTATTCCTTGTAAAGCTTGTACCCTCCAATCCTTTGCAAGCAAACTGACCCTTTCTCTTGTTTGCTGGTGCTGACTTAAAATCATAGAATAGTTTGGGTTGGAAGGGACCTTTAAAGGTCATCTAGTCCAACCCCCCTGCAATGAGCAGGGACATCCTCAACCAGATCAGGTTGCCCAGAGCCCCGTCCAGCCTGACCTTGAATGTTTCCAGGGATGGGGCTTCTACCACCTCTCTGGGCAACCTGTGCCAGTGTTTCACCACGCTCATTGTGAAAAATTTCTTCCTTGTCTAGCCTACATCTCCCCTCCTTTAGTTTAAAACCATTACCCCTTGTCCTATCACAACAGACCGTGCTAAAAAGTTTTTCCCCATCTTTCTTGTAGGCCCCCTTTAAGTACTGAAAGGCTGCAATAAGGTGTCCCCGGAGCCTTCTCTTCTCTAGGCTGAACGAAGCCCAACTCTCTCAGCCTGTCTTCACAGGAGAGGTGCCCCATCCCTCTGATCATTTTTGTGGCCTCCTCTGGACCCGCTCCAACAGGTCCATGTCTGTCTTGTTCTGAGGGCCCCAGAGCTGGATGCAGTACTGCAGGTGGGGTCTCACCAGAGTGGAGGTAGAGGGGCAGAGTCACCTCCCTCGACCTGCTGGCCACACTTCGTTTGATGCAGCTCAGGATATGGTTGGCCTTCTGGGCTGCGAGCGCACATTGCTGGCTCATGTGCAGCTTTTTCATCTACCAGTACCCCCATGTCCTTCTCGGCAGGGCTGCTCTCAATCCCTTCATCCCCCAGCCTGTACTGATACCGGGGGTTGCTCTGACCCAGGTGCAGGACCTTGCACTTGGCCTTGTTGAGCCTCTTGAGCTTGTCCAGGTCCCTCTGGATGGCATCCCGTCCCTCAGGCATGTCCACTGCACCACTCAGCTTGGTGTCATCTGTAAACTTGCTGAGGGTGCACTTGATCCCACTGGCTGTCATTGATGAAGATATTAAACAGTACTGGTCCCAAAGTACTTCCCTGAAGATTTCCTGATAGTTTCCAACTGTTGCTTTTACTCCTGTGTTCTGTCGGTGATAGTGAGGGAGGACTCATCAGTGCAGGCTAGAAGCTGATCTTTGAACACACTGTCCTCTATACCCTTTTTAATAGTGTTAGATGTTAAATGGAATGCTAGAAACGTGGATGGCGATAAGCTTTATTTGTGCTAGCTTAACTTAGTTCATTAGCACAGATAGAGCCAAGCGAGTCCTAGGAAAAAAAAAAAAAAAAAGAATAATTGAAGAAAAACACTTAGCAAAGATGCAGCCCCTCACCAGCCCATCCAGACAGGGAGTTGGGGCTTGTGGAAGCACAGGTTGTTCTGTCCTGAAAGCTGACCTTGAGTTGAAGAGCTCCCTTCTCGCTTTTTCTGTAATTGCATGGCTATCAAAAAAAAAAAATATCTACTGGGTTTTTGTTCATATCTTAAAGGCATTTAGTAAAGTAATAGATAAAAAAGAAATATGTTAAATAAAAACATTTATTAGAGGACATAATTTTAAATATTTAATGATATAATTAAGTCTTATTAATGTAACGGTCTTTATTATTCAGCTTAAAAATTCACAAGGTTAATTTCCCTTTCATCTTTACTATGCAATGTTTGCCACAACTATTTGTTATATATTCTTATAAATATTTTATGAATATTAGAGATTTTAATTTAAATAAAAATATGGGTCATCTTTTACCACAGTGTTACTCCAGTGTTAAGCTGGAACTAGTGAAATTAGCACAGTAGTGAATCAGGCTCTACTGTTCCTTCAGTTATGCCACATTTGGCTTATTTGAGTCAAGTAATTCACAGAGAACACTGCCTTTTGCTACTGTCTCTTTACTCCAAAGGGCTTGCAAAGAATCTGAGGATCAACAAATAACAGAACTATTAGCCACATTGTTTTCATGTTGTTTCCTGTGGGGGACGTTATTTCCAGCACCTCAGTCCGAGATACTTATTCACTTGATTTTACTACTATTTAACAATAAACACCACCTATAAAAGTTCTTAAATGAATGTAGAATACATATTTCAGGAGGTGTTTACTTGATTTCGCTAAATTACTGGCATTAAAACTAGTTCTCTTCAGTAAAATCATTCTTCCTCTACGTACTCTGCTTTTTTAGCTACTTACTGAAAAAGAAAAGTAATTCAGCATTAAGTCCTGGGGATTTAAATGATTTATGTTCTCCTTCATTAGTGATATTTGTTACATACGCACCAGAAAATATTTTTTAGGGGAAATGCTGTGTTAAAATAAAACATTCATTACCTCTTGTTTGTTTGTTTATTTTTTAAGATCTGTCTGCCAAACTACAATGTCAGCAGTTGCTGAAAAAAATCACTTTATGGGCAATATGTTGACTTACCTTCTTAACTAAATAAAGAAACAAAACAGAAGTCTCTGGAGAAAAGTACTTTGAAATAAGCATATACTCCTAATCTGTCACTGAGTTCAGAATGGAAAAACAAATACGATTTGGACTAGCAGCTGAATTTCAGCTTGTGTTGCTATTAGATCTGCATTATGGGGTATGCAAAACTACCTTTCTGGGGGTTTCTTCAGGTGGTATATGCTGAAACCTGAGGCTTGTGCTACTTTTTCCTTTTGCTTCTATTAGTAATCGCAGCTACCTTTTAGTTTGTTTACCTGCTATCGTTGTCACCTCCACATGGACCTAAGATATGCTATTTCTATCCTAGTGAAGGAGGGCACGTTCATAAAGAGCTGGTCTAAACTTAAGAGCTTTCTTGTTCGGAACAGAGGTAACAGAATGCTGTCAATTTAAGTTACCCATTTTACGGCAAGGAGATATTCTTGCCACTGAATGGCTTTTTCCTCTCATTATGTTACACTAGCAGGTATATTTTGCTACTGCTGTAATAGCAGTTCACCCATATCACTGCACTGTAATGATGAGGGCTGAACACAGTCAGGATAAGTTTACTCAAATATGATGGTAACGAATGCAGTTTATTTTCCCAAATCACCACCAAGACCTGTCTAGCCCCTACTAACATGTACATTAGGTCTGTACTTGCTCTGAAGTATGCGAGTGTCTCCTCTGGTATTGTTTCTGGAATAAATCTAGTTGTTGCATTACTGCCATCACGTTGCCTGGGTGCAGTGTGGCTATTAAGATAGATTAAAATAGGCTGTTAAGTGTTAGAAAACCGTGTACTGGTGTACTGTGATGTTTAGCTTTCTATTCTATGAGCCTCATGTATGCCAAAACTGTGTTAGAAAACTGTGTTCTCTGTGGAATGCATGAGGAATACTTAAGTTACAAAAAATAACATTTAAAAGAGCCAACATGCGAAGCAGGGAAGAGTCTAAGCTAGCAAACAGGATGCAATCCTGTTGGCTTCTCTCAGCACCTCACTTGGAAACCCCAACCCTACAACCACGGTCCTAGCTCAGATACAGGGATGATGACTCTTTCTGCTTATAGGAAGTCCTACTGATTTTTACAACTTTTGAAAGATGTAATTCTCTCATCTTGTAGCATATCCCTAGTATATGCAAGCATTTCATCTCTCCTGGGATCTACCCATTCTTCTTACATCAGCTCTCAGTTAGAAGTCCATTAAAAATCTGTTTTATTTAGAGTATGCTTAAGCTTGCTATTATCATGGAATTTTATGGTAAATCCTGCTTGGAAGTGAGTACTTGGCTCTGAAGTCAGACCACAATGAAATAAGGAATGGGAAAAAATCTTCAATGGTTCCCTCCAAAACTAATTCATTTGTGCAGTGGAGAAAGTCATGTGGGTAGCTCAAGTGTTAAGTCTGCTTTTTAAATACAGAGGAGCCTCTTAGAAATATGATTAAGTAAGTTAAACAACTACCTCTTGCAGGTACATTTACTGATATTTTTCATTCTTTGGAGCTGCACCTGGTCATTTTACCTCTCCAGACTATGACCTCCCAACATCCTCTCTCTTCCTGTCCTCCCTTTCTTCTTTATCTGTTGTCAGGCAGCTGCCTTCTGTCCCGCTGATGTGGCAATTAAACAGCTAAAACTGCTTGGCTGCATGCATTGCCTCCTGCAGCCAAAAAGCAGCCTCGCACACAACTTCCTACCACTGGCAGACATGACACAACTTGCCAGCTGAGTAATGTCAGAATTTTCACCAAGCACATCAGTGTAACGGAAGGACAGATGAGAACACACAGAATTTGTTACATGTGTGCCTCAGTAATTTTTTTATTTATATTCATGTGGAATTACTTATTTTCTAAACTAGTGACAAAAAGAACTTTCATTATGGCCTTATTCAATCACTTCTTGATAAAGAATGGGATATACGTGTCTATATAAGAGTACTTCCATTTATCACAAATCAGTGTGTATTTTTAAGAGGGTATTTGTGTTTGCCTAGAATAGCTAAAAAAACCTTTCAAAGCTAGGATTATCAGCGGTGTCCAGCACTTTAAAAAAATATATTTAAAAACCCCAACAATAACAACAAAAAAAACCCCCAAACAAACCACAAAACACCACATAACCAAACAACAAAACTCTAGAAGCATAATTAGGGGGTTTTGTTGTTAAATCTTGTTCTGGGGTCATGTTTTGCTGATGAATATGTTAATCTCCTTTTGCAGATAGAGAGGACTGTTTTGATTCTACTAACACTGAAAACTGTTTGTATCTCAACAACATTTGCACAATGTCCAGAAGAATTATTGGGCTTTATTTAACTAACACCTCTGAGAATAAAAACTTGACAGCAAAGAGGGTGATTTGATTTTACATAGAGGAGATAATTCATTTATATCCACAAAATTAATGCAGTGAACGTTGAATTTCTCTTTCCTCTGAGAAGAAAAGCAGTGTTACACATTACTGCGGGATTTAGAAGAGCGGCTGTTAGGAAAAAGAAAAAAAAAATTAACTTGCTTAGTTACTGCACACTAGAGGGCACTTGAGGTAGAGCAAAAAATATTTGCACAGCTACTGAAACCAATCCAGTTACCTATATTCACAAGGCATATTGAAAACTAAAAGCAAAAGATTAACTTTACAAATTGTATCCAGAACATTAATGTACAAAAAATGGTTGATTGCCTTGCTTGATATAATTTTCTCTTGTCTTCATCTTGGTGTTTGATGTACAAAAAAAAAAATTTGTTTTTCTAATAGTCAACCTGACAGCAACTAATCAAAATTGCAAACAGTACCCAAGGAATAATAAAACTTGATAATGTGGTGTTATTTTTATGCATTCCATAATATCATTGGCGCATATGGTACACAAATTAGTAGTTGGGGGTTTTATATTTTAAAATCTCTAGACAGTGAAGGGGGCTCAGAACTAGTTATGTTTTATTTTACAAAAAGGAGTAATTTGGGGATGGGAAAAGGATTTTCTAAGGGTCCAAAAGCCCCAGTGCTGCTGTTGGGTTAAACCTTTGTTTCTGTTTGACAGTCCATGGGCTGGAAATGGAATTTGCTTGGTTATAAGAATGTGTTTGTCCAATCAAGGCAAAAGTAACTTAGTCAAAATCAATGCATTTATTTCTTCCCATGTATTGAGTAACAAGGGAATGGACTTTGATAGATGTCTTTGACAGGAGGCCTGACTGGAAAGCAAGGTTTTTTTACATGATTGAAAATCATTTTTGTCACTTATGGCTGCTGCTGCTTTATGGTCTCTTCTTTCTTCAGTAGGGTTTTTCAAGCTTTCTTATTTGTGTTGGATGTTGAATTTTAATCGTTTTTGATCTCTATAAAGACCTGGCATTCCTTTGCAAATTCCTCACATAAGTTTCTCAGTGTTTCTAGCTTTCCCTGGTAAAATGAAACCATGAATTTCTATCAGTACAAAAAAAAAAAAGAAACCTACTCCGAACCACATACCTTTATCTCATGGGCCATTTGTATCATTTCCTTTTTTTTTTAATCTATAGTATCAGTTGTAAGCATTATATAATGGAACTTTTTCAAGTTACAGATGTCTTCATTGACTTCCTAAACACAGGGGATCATTATTTTTCATGATAACCAACTTGTGATAACTGTATACAAGCAGGTTTTAAAGGTTTCAAGAAGGTGATAAGAACCTATGTTCTAAAGGTAATGATGTCTTTGTACTGGCCCAGTGAACTGATACAAGTGCATATTTTATTCAGAAATGTTCTGGACTTGTTTATTCTTAGTTTATGGAATGTGAATTCTAGCCTTTCAAAGCAAATTAAATTTAGGAATAATCCCTCATATAGTTTCTACCTTTTGCTCAAGAGCGTTTGGATATTCCCTGAGAAAACAGTATTGGATTCCTTTAAAGCTTTAATAGAATAATGGTAGGATACACCACTATTGTGTAAGCCTGCTTTAGTAACTTTCAGATCAGTTATTAATTTTATATTAACAGTATTACTTTGAAGTGGCGTGCTAGTGGTAATCCCTGTAAGCAAAAGTTGCTTGCAGTGAAGTCATTTATCTTAATCAAGTAATTCACACTGGACTCATTAACCTCAGGTAATTTTGGATCAGGCCCTATATTGTGTATTAAAAACTGAAATCAGCTACTGATACTTGGAAGGAAATATCTCATTACTGGGTGATCTAATGGAATAAAATCTGAGTATGAGGAATTAACATAGTGGTTTCTTTTCCAGGCATGCTTCTCTTCCCTCTCCTCCCCACCCCTTTCAAGTTCCTGACTTTTGCGTTGTTATTTAAATGAGATGACGCTGAACATTTACATCAGCAGCAGCCCTTGTCAGGCTCTGTGGTGATTGAGTTGCCCCTTAAGAGCTCATTTCAAGTCACTTCTATTGAATATTTTCAAGCAGTAAGGTCTAGATTCTCTGTCTTCAGAAAACAGTTTATTGCACTGCTTTGCAATGCTGAGGAACAAAGAATTATATGATAATCAACAACTATTTTTATAAAAATATACAAGAGTGAAAAGATGCTTGTGTTCCATTATACCACACATTTTTAGATGATAGACAGATATTTCCTGTCTGTATATGAATGAGAAGTCACATTGGGATTTTAATCCTTCTTACTCATAAAAGCAAAGCAATATGGAAGAAAATCTCCATGTTCTCTTCCAAGCAGAGGTTAATTTCCCCCCTCCCCTTATCAATCACAATCAGTAAAAAAAAAAAAAACCCAACAAAAACCCAAACAAACAAAAAACCACAACAAAATGACACAAAAAAGGAAAAAAAAAAAAAAAACACAAACCAAAAAACCCCAAACAAACAAAACAATGCCCCACACCATAAACCAATGCATTTTGTGAAGCTTCTGTATAATTTTTTTCCGATACAAAGATTTAATATTAAAAATCGAATTCCAGTTTGATCCAGGATGCATTTGGTCTCATACATTTTGCAGGCTTTTTTTTTTTCTTCAGTTACTAAACTAAAAATCTTGATCCCATTTCAATTGGTGTCAGAGCTTTTTTTTGCTTAAAAAATGAAATGACCATTTAGGAGATAAATATCTTAAATACATATTACAAGGAAGATAAAGGAAGAGGAAACAATTTTTAGCCAGCATACTCATCAGTGCTATGCGATATTGTGTGTGTGTGTGTATATATCACTATGATAAATACCATTAAATCATTTAATTTGGATAGGATGCAGAAAGTTGTAAATGTTCCCTTGCTATTCCAAGATTATTTTAAAATTAAATATGAATCCATACACTTGTTCCTGTCAAGACTTACTCCATCATCTGAAAGGCTCTCCAGCAGGGGAATCCATGGATGACATAATCCATTTTAACAAGACATTTACCACCCTCTCCTACAACAACTTGAGGATGAAAGAGCGTAGCGTTTGCCCCAGTAATTTCCAACTGCAAGAAAGGTCACATAGAACAAATGGCAAAAGTCAAAGGTTGAAATCAAAACAAAAACTAAACTTTTAAGCTGTACTTGGAGGTACAACCTCTACCACTAGCTTTCTTCCCCCACACAACTGTAGTGCCTGTTTAAAGCACAGACATGAGGGATCTAACCCATTCTTATCAGTGAGAGTTTTTATTCTTGGTTGCTTCCATCAGGTATTATTAATAGAAATGAAAACAAGGTGTGCAACTACTTGTACTGAAACCTTCAAAAAAGAAGTTTGAAAACTGTCATTAATTACCAGGAGTAAAGAGAGGCTAAACATCCTCATGTTTCCTTGTGACAGCATCTATATTCTTGCTGCTGTTCAGTTGGTGGAAGGATGGGTGAGAAAAATACCCTTTGCCTCAGTGGAACCCCAGGTAAAGGGAAGCCACGTTTCTGATGCTATCTATTGCACTGCAAAGTGTTTTGTATTTCCCTCAAGGCTCTCTGCCTGCTTCAAGTAAGTATTGTGTATTTTATATCCATCCTTCTCCAAGGAATCATCCCAGGCTCACAGCTTGGAAAGTAAACGTTTGGGCTGAGGGAAGCAAAGAAATAGTTAGATGTTTCTTCATTGCCCCTGAAAAATGTCAAATTCTAGGTACATTTTACTATGTTCTGATGAGTTTGAGACTTTTCAGAATGAATATTTGTGCAAGAAGAAATGCACCTGTTATCTGCAATAACTTGCATTTAGTTAAAATAAAGTGAAGCACAGAAGAACTCCAAATGCAGGTGTCTCCCTTTCTCTCGTTCACTATCTTACATGCATGCATGCACCCATAGTATCAGCATGAAAAATAAGATTAACAATCATGAAACTAAATTATATGGTGGTATTACTATATAGAAGAATATTAGGGTCCGCTTTCTGTAATCTTAGATCTTCGACAATGTAGTCATCTTACTGTTTGCTTACGGTTAAAAGGTTTTCAGATTATTTTTAAATGGCTGGTCATCTTTAAACTCATTCATATAAAGTTGAGCTATGAATCAGCTTCAACAATACAGAACCACACTGAATGCTCATCTTAAATGCAACATAATACTGGTCAAGGAAAGTTGGAGAAAGGATGGAACTGAGTGCACTTAAGCTTCTACAACAGTACTAGTTAAGTGTTGAATCATCCCTCCATGTTAAAAGTCGCCGTCATCTGTACCTGACCATGTCTCTACCTTGTGCTCCTCACAATACTGACCCCTTCTTTATTGGTAAACGTTAAACTTGGGAAAAAATATAGGTGGTGGTAATATTTAGAGCTATGATGTATGTAATTATTAAATACAATACATTTAATCTGCTAATAGATAATACATGCAGCATAAACAGGAAGAAAACTCATAAACTCAATTGATAAAGAAGGTGGGCAGAGGGGTCGCGTTGACTCTCGTGTGGCGCTGGCCGTGGTGTCCCTCAGCCCTCCGCAGGGACGCTCTGCTGTCAGCGCTGCCTGGACCCAAGCTGAGCCCTCGGAAGGGATGAGCAGCCTTCAGCTCTTTAAAGTCAAAGACACTCAATGCTTTAGGGTCCTTAGCCTCTTTCCAGCACTTCACGAGCTGGGGCTGTGTAGGATACCAGCACTGTCGGTCACAAAGAAGATTTGGAAACTGGGTGATGGTCAACAACTTACTGTACCGCGGTTGCCCTTCAGCCATCTCTTGCTGTGTTGAGGTCTTGTCTCTGTTCTGCGTTTAGGCTGGTTCAGGCTCCTGCTTATAATCTGATTGCCACCTTGGCTTTAAAACAGTACAGGAGAAAATTTAAATGCCTGCGGTTCTTTGGGGTTTGTTTGGAAAGGGGTTTTTAAAGGATGCCCTCCTAGTCCCCGGAGTGTCCACCTGTCTCTCCCGCAGCGTCTGTCACGGAGATGAACAACTGCCTCCTGCCCCTCCCGCCCGCTCCTTGCCCCTCCGCAGCCCTCTCCGGGGTCCTGCCTCCTCCCGCCGCCCTCCCCGCGCCGCATCCCCCGATCCCGACCCGCTGTGCCCGCCGCCCGGCTGCTGCCCCTCTCCCGGTGGCCCCTGCCTTCCCTTCGTGGCGGGCGTCGCCTCAGAGGACGGGGGCCTCCCTCGCGCCCGCCGCCTCCCGCGCTCTCTGCCCCCGCGGCGCTTCGCCGCCGCTCTCCCGCCCGCCCACCCACCCGTCTCCCGGCGCTCCGGGCACGTCCCGGCCCCGCCGCGCTGCTCCGCCGCCCAGGCCCCGGCGGGTGCCTCCCCGGTGGCCCCGCGTCTCAGAGCCCAGCCTTTCCCCTCCCTCGGCGGGTGCCGCCTCGGCGCCCGCCCCCGCGCCCTTCCCGCCCGGCCTGAGGGAAATGCCCCGGCTCGGAGTTGGCGGTGCGGGCGCCTGCCGCGGCTCCGGGGAACGAGTGGCTCCACGGTTTGTGGAAAAGTTGTGTGCTTACCGGGTTAAAGGCGGGGTGGAGGGGTGCGAAGGAGAGGGAGGGGGAAAAACCACCACCCAAAACTGCTTACATGAATTTCCAAGCGCTAGACCTGCCTCCGAGATCAGCCCAATAAGAGCTGTCAGGGGAGGCTCCCAGCTCACTTTTCCACATCACTTCACAGTTACATTTGGCAGGCAGGCACGTTGGAGCGCTCAGACCCGGAATTAGTGGATTTATTTGGAATATCCCTGCTTTCCTGGAGACGTGCTGCTGCCGCTGGCTTGTGCAAAGGGAGAAATTAATAACTGCACTTTAGCATGCAGGCACAGAAATCTGAGAAGCTAAGTAACCAGCATCTCCTCCAGCATCAGCAGCCTCAAAAAGCATGAAAATAAAATCTGGAGAATCTTGCCTGTTCGCAGGGACTGGCTAATGTTTTTTACCTAACCCTTTCAATCCGTGCGTGAAGTGGCTGTCAGCAAGCGGTTTCCTTGGTCCTTGAAAGAGTGAGTATTCATTTTATTAACATTATTTACGTCTCCCTGGCAGAGGGCTGTCTCTCTGTAGATTTCTTTTTGACTTAGTGTCTGTGTTCTTGCAAGGTGCGCTGTGCGAGTGCCTTCCTCCTTAATAGGTATGGTATTAGGCTGAACTGTAGTGGCTCATTAAGTCAGATGTGAAATTCCTGATAATGAAAATGTCATAGGATGCTAGTTAGGATGTTTTTTTTTTTAAATTCCCTTGGGAAGGAGGAGTGGTGGTGGTGGTGTGGCTATTTCTCCTCCTGTTTTGTTTTTTTGGGGTGGTTGGGTTTTTTTTTTTCTTCCCTTCTCCCCCCCCCCCCCCCCCCTTTAAAGGATCGGGAGGACTTTAGATCACAGAGGGTTGTTTCCAAGGCTGGAGAACCTGTTTCTTCTCCTTGTTTTCTTATTTAGTACAATAAATCTCTGGGCTATTTCACTGTGTTGAATAGATGCAGGGCTGCATTCATGCATTGAAATAGATTGCAGTTTTCGTGCTGAGAATAAAAATCACCCGCTAGCCAGATATGTAAATGAGGGAGGAGGAGGCTGGAAGAACCATGAGGGGGGGAAATCCCCCTGATTTATCACCACCTTCCCTCCCCCCAAAGCTTTGCACCCCTAGATAAATAACTAGGAATGTTATGATACCTTCCTTTCCTACTTTCAGAGAGGAAAGCATCCCAGAAATACTGGTCTTCCTCTTAAAAGCTGAGATGGGAATAAATCTTTAGCCATAACTAGCCAGGAGTCATCCTTGTCCCACAAGTTGTTTTCCTTCCCTTTCTTTGGTTGACTAAACAGATAATGTACCCAGCTGAAACTTTGGAGAGGGAGAAAGCCCCTTAGCTGCAGTCGCTCGTTAGTTGCAGCGCTGCCAAGGCTCCCAGAGAAGAAATGCAGGAGTCTGTCGACCCCTGAAGCTGGCTGTTCCACTAAACGCTTCATCTTCTCTTTGAGGAAGGCAGAGGAGTAACATGTCCTTACGTTCTGCTTGGCTACAGTATTGGCTGGGTAGCAGCATCCCAATTGGGAGCCCCGAGCTGTCAGACAGCATCCCTGCTAGACAGTATCAGACCTGTGTACAGTGCTTGGCTGGGGAGCCTGGGAGGCACTGCAAAGCTTCAGCACAGAAAGCCTATGGCAGTTTCTATGTGGATATTACAGAAGAGATTAATTCAAATCCTTATTTAGACACTGCCTACCGCCATGAAGGTGACACCACTTAACATAGGCAGGAATTCCTGTGTGGTTCGTTGCTGTTCAGTCGTGTCTTGAATCTGTCTCAATTCAAACAGTTTGCATTTAGTACCAGACTAAATACAGTGGAATGAATCCAACCTGGCACATAACAGCGTTACACAAACCTGCTCGTATTGCCAACAGGTATCAAACTCTATACCCTCGCTTCTCCCTCCCTCTTCTTCTCTTTCAGACAGGCACAAACACACATGCTCCGTTTCATGCAAACGATTCTTTCTTTCCTCTGAAAGTAGCAATAAATACTCGTACAACTTTCATGAATACTGATACTTCTAAACAGCCTATTTGATCACATAAACAGCTCGCCATTTGTGTCTCTGGGTATCACAGCCAGATGTTTTTTGGCGGGTTCTGATTTTAACATATCAAATAGCATTAACTGTTTATTATTTCAAATCTACCATGTTAGTGCTTAATAGGAGGGAATCTAACAGCTGCTCACTTCAGTTTCAATTAAAGAGTAGAGCTGATAACTACCGAAGCTATAGATAAAGAATCCTCTTAACTTCACTCATCCTCTTTTGGAAATTCTTCAAGAGTTTCTCTGCAATAAGGATAAAGAGAAATACGCAGTACTCTTGTATGAATGATATTCCTCCTCTACGTTCGATATCAGACTGTTATGAATAAGAAGAGACTTCACAATAGGCTTCTCAGTAAATATAAATAAATAATATATACATTCAGAAGACTGAAAAATTACCCTGGTGTATGTTTTACCTGTCTTAAATAAAACAATAAAGCAGCTAGAAGTTAGTATTTTGCATACCTGTGAAATTATCAAATTTCACACCCATAAAATGTGATAACATCAAAAACCAAAAGCTCTCTATAGTGTCACCTCCCAGTCTAATTGTATGAATGTTTGCAACAGAAAACCCCTAGGAAGGGAAGTGATTATTATGTGATATTCTAGTCTAAGGTTTTCAGCTATTCAGCCTCATTGTTCTACCTTACTGCATACAGAATGAGCACAGCTTTCTGCTACCTTCTTCCTAGGCCTCCTATTTACTAACTCTCCCTTCTTTTTTCGAAACTTGCATCCTGGCTGTAAAGAACTTTGATTTCCGTGCCTAGTTGTAAGCTGAGGGTCTTCAGTGTTCTCAGAGTTTGAAGTATTTAATGAAAGTTGGTTCCTAAGTTATACAGGTGAGCTATTTGTTAACTGAGCAGGCTGCTAGCCAAGAAACTAACTTCGGACATTTTCTTCGATATTAAAAAATCAATAAGAAGTAAGTGTGCCTGCTTAACAAATGCAGCTGGTTTTAATAAGAAGTATCGCTGTATATAGGATATCTATTCCTTTTACACCTTTCATTTAAAAGAAAAAAAAAAAAGTTTTTATCTGTGAGGTGAGGTAGAATCCTCATTAGACAAAGTTGCTCAGTGCTTTTTCAATATACTTTAGTCATTCCCATCACCTCCTGCTACTGAAGTCCAAAACAGAGTTGTAAAAGGGGCAAGTAGTCCCACAATCAGATTCAAATTCACTTTCTTTGTCATTTGTAATCTTCAGAATTTTTCCAATAAAATTGCACCTTTACCAAAATAAACTAGTTGATCCCTGGACACTTTATTTGTATCACTGTTAATATATGCTGCATCGTCTTCTCTAGAAAAAAAAATACTTGTACTCCCTTCTGCAGGGTATAGAACTGTTACAAGTAAGAACACATAGTCAGCCATGGATATAGATATAGGTCTATTACCCCTTGAAGTACTTCCTGAATTTTCTTTCTTCTCACACAGTTGCAGATTTCATCTTTTAAAATCTTCATTTCAGAAGACCTAAGTGCCCTACAGACTTTAGCTGGGACTTTCTCAGCCACTTATTGAAATCAGGGGCCTGGAAACCACCCACTTGACCCTTGATACATACAGATAATTTCTTTTTCCAAACTTGAGAGACTTTCAAGGGGAAAAAATACTGACCTCTAATTTATGAACAAGAAGGAAACGTGAACGCGTACTTTAAGCTCTTGCTGCTGCCTATCTCTTAAGGAATGATTATGCATACTCTCTAACAGAAAGCAACGGCTCATGCTACATAGTATAAACAGGTATTTTTATAGCATATCCAATAACCATAAGATACTGTTGTATCTTAACAGTATTCCTTTTCTATTCTGTTTTTCATTTTGATATTATTGGAGCCTGACCTTTTGGATATACTATTAATACTCACAATTGTATGCTTACAGTATACACTATAGTTGTATCATAAGAATCTTTCAACTATGAGTTTAAAATAATACAAATTAAATTCTTTCAGTGGGAGGGAAATGCTAAGGCATTTTGAGCTCGGAACATTTTAAGCATCATCGCTACCATAAGATCACATCAATAGAATTAAATTAGATGATGGAAACTCAACTTTTTTCCTAGTGTTGTTGCCATAGAAAAGGTGGCTCATTTCATAGCTTTCTGAACATAACTATTTGAGCAGTAGATAGAAACAGAACAAAATAAAGTCCAATTTGAGATTTCAAATGTGTGTGTGTATATATATATATATATTTTCCCCACCCACAGATAGACTCCGTTGTTCTGGACTCTGTTCAGCATGTTTCTCATTTTGTCAGCCAAGTAAATAACATCAAGACAGTGACATTTCAACTATAGTAATAAAATTTTCTTCCCAAAAAACATTGCGTACTGATGGTATCTGAAGTGGTAAGCGCAAGCTGAAAAGGAAAGATGATTTCTGAACCAGTTCAGTTACAAACAGATAGTTTAAAGCATCTGACTCCAGGCAAGAGACTGATTTCTACCTGCCTTAGTCATGAGAGTAGCCTTTATCCATTAGTTGCAATGATAATACTCATAGAATTGATTTTCCAAGGTGTTGAGCATGATGTGTCTTGTGAAAATCATTTGAATTGAGAATGATCAGCACCTTGTCTTGGATTTGAAATTAGTAATCTGAACCAGTCCTGGGTGTGAATAAGTGAAACCTTCCATGAGAAGTGTCTACTGTACCCTGCAGTGCCTCAGTCACAGACAAGCTTAGAAAGGTGTTTCTCAGTGTGTCTTACTTAGGTCTTTGCAAGTGAATGTGGGACTTCAAAACATTATGAAAGCAGTCAGTCTCGGCAGTCAGTAGTTCACAGTTTAAACTTTCTAATTTGGTGTGCGTTCAAAGTAGCTTACTCCTGGGAAGCAATACTCAGCCTAATTTGGGGAACTCAGATAACCATTGAAATCCATTTCCTTTGCAGTCACTGATTATCATAATCATATACATGTGTATATTTTATATTTTTATGGGGTTTTAATAGATATATAAAATCATTATATTGAAGCCCCTAAATACTAACGCAAATGGACTGTATGCACTCAGAGGTAGTGCAATTCATTAGTTGAGTTTTGCAATTGAGCAACACTTCAGATGTGAACCTCTCTCATGGATTAAATGTAACAGCTACGATTGCCTTCTAAGTAACAGATCATCAGAACTTAACGTTGCTGAAGTTTGGATTGAGTTCTGTATTCTAGTCTGTGGGCTTTATTTTTTTGTGCACTTCCAAAAGTTAGATTAAAACAAACAAATAAATGAAAAAAAACCCACCAAAACAAAAACCTCAACCTGGCAACTGCAAAAGAAATAAGTTTCATGCTGGAGGATCCTAATTCTTTCCAAACAACTCATTTAAGTTGATCGTAAAACTGCCATCAAATTCAATGATGCAAAATTAAAGACCTTCACTTCTAATTTCATATGTTTCAGCAAAAAAGATTTGAGTAGGTTTACTGCAGCAGTACTCTGTGTAGTTAAAGTCCAGTTATGTTCACATTTTTCCTTTTTAAAGTTTTTTTTATGTACACACACATTTATGCGTATGGCTGGAATGTTTATATAGCTTTCACTAAATCATGATGACCAGTCATAATTTTATATTGTTAGTTTAATCAGAATACATGTCAGGAAAATTTTTTTCCTTAATTATTATGTTTTGTTTAATTATGTAGAGAATACCTATATTCTTTAAAGAAAACCAATGAAAATGAAAGCTCTGTTGTATATCAAAAAAAGACTGAAAAAGAAGCCCAGAAAGCAAGGTATTTATGTCCTCCATTAATATTTAAACATTTTTCAGCGAGTACAGGATAAGCACATCCCAGCTGCTGAAACTCTCATGATAAACGATGCCCTAGGCAGAGCATGGTTAACACCTAATTCTCAGTCGCAGGCCAATCTGTTTGCCTTTTTATGAGCTCCCTTCATGTTGTGCACAACTTGCCTTTTTTCCCTCTCTCCTTTAAAAGTGATATAGGTCTTCAAATTATGTAATACACCCTCGTAAAAATGAGCATCGGTTTGAGAGATGAGGTTGGCATGAGCTGAAGCTATTAAATCTATATGTAATGCAGTTCTATTTTAGTCAAAGGAAAATCGCCTTAATCAGTGGACTGTAGAGAATAAAAATGACTTCAGTTCATTTCTTCCTCTTACTAGAAAATGAAAACAATGCAGATACAACTATTTTTGTCATGTTTAAGTTTCTGGACCACCTTGGTTGTTCAAACAGATTTTGACTTTCTTCCCTCTCCATTTTGAGCCCACATCATGAGCTTCTCAGCACAACGGTGTGAGGTGAACTGATGTTTTGACACACATCGGTGGAGTATCTGACTCCTGTAAACCTGAAAACAAATCTTTTTTTTTTTTCTTTTCTAAATAGAAGAGGCTGAAAAGGAAGTTTGCAAATACCTTTTATTCTACAGTAGATCTAAAATAGCTATATTGTCATTTTAATACCTATTCTTTCGGTATCAGCTGTCATGAAAAATTAAAAAAAATCCACAACAATAAAACCCCAATACTAAAATGTTGTAGATACTAATTTTATTGGAGAGGAAATGCAGTAAAACAAGTCATATTACTTCAGTTGCAAACTGTGGAGCACGTACTGCACAGATACAGGATAAAGAGGCAATGTCTAGCACAGTTGGATTCATGAATGGAATTCCTGAGCTCTACACAATGCAAGCAATAATAAAATAAAGTAGAAAAAAAATAGTTTGGAAGTGCTTACAACACATGTGGTGTTTTTTTTACATTGCACTCTGGTTTTGTAAAGTAGTGAACACTTCTGGAAAGACTGGCAGCTTTACATACAAAGTATCAGAGCCTTGGCAGCTTTAAAATTGTCCCATGTTGATTTTACTATTGAAGAATGAGAAATTCTATTGATTCCGATAGAAGTTAAACAATAAGTATGATGTCACAGGGCCAGGATACTCGTTTGTTTTTACAAAAAGGACAAAAAAAAAGGATTTCCTGAAAGTACGTATTTGCAAAAAGGTCTAAAAAAGATTTAGGTAGTCACTGACATAAAACAGACTTTGTAGATATGATAAGGTATGTTGTTAAGCAATCAAGAATATATTGTTACAATATATTACTTTGATTAAAGAAGATATATTTCAATGTGATATACATATAATTTTCTCTTTATCTCAAAGCAAGTTGTGTAATGACCTATATCCTGTAGCAGCCTCATCTCTACGTCAGAACACCAGTCATGGTGTTTCCTAGTTAAAGCAAAGGAGTGAAGAAACTAAGGAGGAGGAATTTATCTTAGAAAAGCTTTTCTAACCCTTTCTTCCCTCTGCCTCTGAAACAGACCCCTAAAATTGAAGTAACCTGCTTTTGCTAATAATAATCTTATAGATAGGTGAATAAATCCCCCAATAAATATTAAAGGTCTAAATACTTAGTGTTGCGTTTTGTACTGGCATGTATATTTCTGTATGTCTATATTACCTCAGTGCAAGTGTATGGATTCCATCAGCTATATGCCCAATGCAAAGACTAACAAACACTGGGCTTAAAACAGTCCCTTAGCATTTGACACAAGCTTAATAACTCACTTAATAATCTAAAGAACTGTTCAGATGTCTTTAACTATAAAGAGCAGCAATGCATGACTAAGCGTAAAAAATAAGGTGACGTATCTTTGCACACTGAATTACTCTGTGTGCGTGTGTGTGTAGAACAGAACATCTAACGCTAAAAGAGAGAGGGAAGTAGTGTCTGTTATGATAGTTGCTGAAATAAGTAATTCTTTAGATAACTGCCTTTGATTCTCCAAGCAGCCATAAGCAAATTGCCACATGTAACATATCAAAATAAACTTGGACAATTGGTTTGCACTTGTGTTGGCAGGATCCTCTCCTACACATCTCTGACAGCACAAAGTTATACTTCAAGCGTATGTCACCCTGCTGCTATAGCAGAGTTAGCATAACATTTCCCATCTCATTTTCCTTCCTTTGAAATTTCAGGTGCTTGGCCAAAGGGAAGGACGTGTGGATAATGCTTTTCTATGTTACTGTTAACTCCAGGTGACATAACAGTCCCTTAAAACCACTGTTGGTGAAATTTAGAGCAGCTACAAAGTATAATTATGATTTGGGGCCATGCCTAGAACGTGGCATGGCCCAGGATCCGGCTGCTGGCTCACTGCTGTTTTCAGCCCCTCTCCGCTGTGCGGTGGTGTGTGCTGCTCGCGGTCAGGATCACTGGGAGTTCTCCTCCTGACAGAGACTGTTCTCAGAACAGCACATCTGGCTGCAGCTGAGACGGTGGGAGAAGTTTCCATCCCTAAAATGTGCCAGCATCAATGAAGGGAGCTGCATCAGATTGCCATGGTTATATACTAGGAGTCCACTAGAGTTTTATTTAAGTAGTTTCACTGTCCCTAATTGCTTATTCTCTTCTCTTTTCCAGAAGATATCCTCCACTCAGTTTTGTTGATTCAGCTATTTGTCTGACTGCTCTCTAAGCATATAGTCAAACTTCCTATGTTCTTCGGCAGCACAGCTGTTTGCAAAACTTTCTGTTCTTGTCCTGTAGTTTATGGGCTCTTTAGTTGTGCGGATGCAACTGCTTGTGCAACCATGCTGTAAACTAGATCAGTGCAATGATCTGGATTATAAACTGGAAGGAAAAGACTTCTTGAAATGGATTTGTTGCAATTTTTTTTAAACCCACATTTCACTGATCTGGCTTAGTGTGGCCTTGCAAATAGCAAAACTTGCAGGGATAGTAAACTGCAGTGAAGAAAGGAATGGGAATGGAGAAGAATTATTGGAAATGTACCTGGCATGTTGCGGGGGTGGGGGGGACGACCTCTGAAATTAAAATTGGTCTTAGTGGAAGAATAGCATGAGCAATGGCCTAACCCAGCTCTGTCAAAATGATTTGGTTTAAAAAACACCTTACTATTAAAAGCGTTTAAGTTAACAAGATCATTTTGACAGAACTGGGTTAGGGAGTGACTACACATACAGTTATGCTGGCAGATAAGAGAGGCAGTAAAGTCTAGCCAGGCCTTGCAAGTGGCACTTTGCAGTGGACACTATAAGCATGATCTTAGCTACTGCCATAGTAGCATGTCTGATTACAGCCTCAGTCACTCTTCATCTCACAGTAAGGTGGAGGATTGCTTTTTAATTTTAATTTTTTTGGGGGTATGTGAGTAATTTTTACACAAATGAGTAGTTCACTCAAGAATAATGGTTATGATTTATGGCAAGAAGTACTCATTCCTTTGCAGTGGAAACATGAGAATGGTGCCTTATCCAAGGTAATTTAAAATCAAGTTCAGGTACAATATAATGGATATGTACTGGAAACAGGATGGGTATGTAGCAAAGTTATGCGGGTAAGGATGACATGATTATTTGTTGTTTATGTTGTCTTGATGGTTCTATTCTGATGGACTTTGGTTTTGTTCTGCTTTAATAGCAAATTAAAATCCTTACCACAGTTCTCTTATGACTAAGAATTCTTTCTACAAGTGAGACTGGAGCGCTAAGGCCTTTTTACTGTTGAAAACTTTAGGCTTTATTGTGCCGCCAAAAGAGGATCAATGAAGGAAAGATAATTGTGCTTCCCGTGGTGGGAAGGCTTTGCATCATGTTGCTGCTATTGATGGAAAAGGACCCTGTCTAAATCCTTGAGAAACAGGACTAGGAAACATAAGTGGTAGTATAGCCAATACCTGCTGTAGTAAAAGTAAACCTAAAGAGCTTAAGGAACAGGAAGAACAGTGTGAAGCTAAAAAACCCCCCAAAAGATACTCTAGCTACTGTGCAGACAGAAAAACAGGAAGGAGATAAATGGCCGGGGGGGGGAGGTAATTTGAACAATAACAAGGAATTTGCTTGGATGTTAACAAAGGAAGCACTAAAAGGTACAAAATGCTTAAACCTGTGTACAGACTGTCAAAATGGATCCCACATTTGCAGACCTATTGACAGGGGAAATACAATACCTGATCATGAGCTGTGGGAAACCTGTGATAGTGTAAAGAGAAAACTCATTGTTGCTTAATGAATTTCAGATAAAGAAAGTCACAAGATGTAAATTTTTGTCAAGGACACCTGATTAACCTTCTTATTTTATTTTTCTAACTTGTATTAAAACTATTACCCACAGCTCTGTTTTGCAGGAATAGGGATCCTTATTTCTGGCAGAAATTAAATTAAATTCATTCTTCTGGACACGAAAGCCCACGTGGGTCGAATGGAGTTCCAAGGCTCCAAAGGAAGCATGCAAAATGCGCAGGCAGTCTGCTTGCTGTCACACAGTGCTAGTTGGAACTCTCTAGGTGACCAGTAAATGAACACCTCTCATCAATTATTTGAGGCTGCTTGTATTGTAATGCAGATTTGCTTATATTGAATTAGTATCAAAGGTAGAGATTATGCATAAAGATATCTAAAACATTTTTACTGGAACTCCATTGCCTCTATGTATCGTTTACCTCCTCGTATTGTGGCAGTTTGGTGTCAGTCTTCTGAATGCATGCTGAAGGGGTCATTTAATGTATAAAATGTAAAAGATCTTGAAAAGTCTGCCAAAAAAACCCGCTTTAGGCAAAAATCGCCAACTTTTGTCTAGCATATCTAGTGTAGCTTATTTAAATAAACGGGTACTTCAAGGTTGTTTTACCTTAATAACAGCTGTTTAGGAATTGATAAAATCCACCCTAATGAGATAGTGAGGTCAAAGGGCTTAGCTGTTGCGTATCATCACTACAAATGATAAAGTAAATGCAGAATGAAATAAAGAAAAAAAACTTTGTTGCAGTTCTTAAGATGACCCTCTGCATCTCTTACGTGAAGAAACACTAGAGTGACTCTAAAATCTTTTAAAGTACGATCATGGTGTAAATCAATGCGCTAGCATTGTAATAAAGTGGTTTACTTGACCAGATAGATATTCTGTGGTTTGAAACCTAAAAATAAATTGATTTTTTAAAGCTTTTTATGATTTTACTTTTGCTTCTTTTTCAATAAGAACTTTATATATTGAACTAGTTTTATTAACTTTATTCATCTTTTTAACAAATCTACTGCATTCCACTGTTCACCTTTTAAGGCTACAAGATGATTCTAAAATACTTGTAACAAAATTAATTACATCCGATGCGCTAGCCATCACAAAACTTTCCACCACTCATATCCAAAATGAGAACTGTCATCAGTTAGTACATCTGCTGTCATACCTGACTCTATGCAGGCAGTTAACTTGTGCAAGTAACCTACATAGATTTTTAGTTCCAAAAGAGGTTGCAATTTATACTACATTAATTTCTGAAGTTGCTATGCTAGTTATGTTCTAGTATTAGGTTATAAACTTCTACTTCATTGTAATCACTTTTTGTGTTGTACTTGAATAAAAGTTACGTACTGTGTGGCCTAGAGTTGTACGAGTAGTGCTCCAAGATGCATGTTCCTGTTAATAGAATAATATTTTTGTAAAAGTATATTAGTACATACATAAGTGGAAAACAATCTCTCAGCTTTATCTGTATTTTTCTATAGGCTGTGCATGGAGAACCAGATTTATGAATACACTCTTACGTTTTTGAAACATAAGACAGTTACCTGAATCTCTGCTACCTGACACAGTGTCACATTTTCTTTCATCTATTTGCTACATTAAAGAAATTCTTTATATTTTAAATATCATTTTCCCCTCTCAGGGATGCATGAAGAACTGAGGCTGTTTTGTAAACAACTTCGCTGGATTAGAATTGTATCTCTAGTTGTATATATCATACACTATACAGGGAAACCACTTAGAAGAACAGAGAAGTTTTGTTAAAGAAAACAGCCCAGGGCCATTTGAATACCTGGAAATTCAAAGCAAAAATTATGCTTTTATCAACACCAACAAAACCTTTGAGCGTGGAAATACACTCTTTAAGGGCTGTGTGCCTGTCCTCTTTTGGTTGCTTAGCAGAAGGTAGTTCTGGCTTCACTAGAATAATTTTGCTGTCATTCCATACTCACCACTTCTTTAGACCCTGGCATTGTATAAGAAGGGGAAATTCTACTGCGCCTCACTTGCTCATCTTCCCTGATTGCCAGATCTCCCTTTACACGTGGCTTTTTAATATCGTTATAGTAGCCTGATTCAGTTGTCATATCAGTTTCTCCTACCCATCTAATCCAGAGGATTATAATTTAACTACTAGGCATTTCTTGATTTTCGTGTTAGCCAATACAGAAATTGCAGGGCCAGGTATTTAATAATGCCTTCCATCAGTACCCAACCACATACATGGTGTTCTGCTCCCAGGAATGAAGAAGAAAATTCATTTCCAAATTTGATAAAGAAATTTGGGGACAGTACAATCTCCATACATTGCACAAAGTAAATGCCACGATTCACTGATAGAGCAGTGAATCCCAAATGAGAGTCTCTCTCTCAAATAAATCTCAAAAGGCTCCAGCAGTCTAGGTTGAACTGCAGAGAAATTTATCTAGCTCTGCTGTTACACACTGATCATATTCTGCTGCAGTACACCGATACATGCAAAAGCCCCATTAGATTTTTTTTACTTTAGTCTGCACTGCCTAATGCTTGCCTAACTTTCCTGTCAGTACCTGAGAATCTCCCTGTTTTGTGTTCATTGAGCTTGCGTAACTGTACTCTTCACCGGGTTATTTCATTGAATTAGGTTTAATGACATGGTATGCATGTTACTAATATTTTTGGTGTGCTTTTGACTCTTGTTTACCTTAAGGTATTGCTGAATAGGGAGATACTGTGAGGACAGTCCAGTCACAGTGAATCTTATGCATTAGTGCTAGTGGATAGGACCTACGTTTGATTGGAGTAAGTGAAGAGTAACAGGCAGGAAGTCTGGGGGAGGAACTGAGGAGAGATGCACTGAAATGAACTTAATGCTTGCCAACGATTCAGCGTGGCAGTCTGAAAAACAAATATCCTGTTCTTTCTTCAAATAAAAATGTTTCTGTGAGCATCATATTGTTTTATCTCATTTATTTCATCTCTTTTAGAAGGCACCCTGTGTAGATTAATTAGGAATTGTTTTCAAAAAGCCTCTTGAATGTGAAAAGAAATGTTTTATTATTATTTGGTCCTATGAGTAAAAAGAGCTACATCAGTTTGTATTGGTAGACTAAGAAAGTCAGTCATGGCCCACTTGGGTTCTTTTTAAGGCTTTCTCAGACAAAGGTGTAATGTACTATTCTGTTTCTGGTGAGCCTCTGTTTCTGGGTCAAAAATCACTTTGTATATAAACACAGAAAACTCTCAGCTGCAGAAAAAAACACTCAAGTTGGGTTTTCAATTTATGCCTCAAGTTTTGAATTTAATCCTGAATACTGTTTGAAGATATGTCTATTACTCTGTTTTACAGTGGTTTCGTTTCTCCTGTGTTTCAATTCTTGCTCCATAGAAGGAATTGGAAAAATCCGTCCCTTTGCAGACAGGCCCCCCCCCCCCCCCCCCCCCCCCCAGTCTATTCACATATGCACAAGGATCCCATACAAACAAACTTTACTGCATTCATTGAAAGTTTGGCTGTTTCTCTCTTTTGATACCTTCTACCACCAAACATGCCTTAGGAAATCTAGCTTTTTAACACGTGCCACAAAGCAGCAGCAGCAGTAACCTCCATTTAATTCCCTAGATTGAAGAAGGTTTTCAGAGGGTGACATGATAGACCTTTCCCATCAAGCAATTAGATTGTTTGCTCCTCATCTTTTTCCCTTTTCTGGGACTGAGAGAATGGCAAGAGATTGAAGGCCTTTCCTGCTTCCCTCACATTTTTCCCAAAATTTCATTGCAAGAACACGCTGTATTCTCTGATTTCTTTCCTTCCATCTCAGTCGGCAATGAGGCCTAAATGATGTTTCTCAGCCACACAGTTACTTCTGTAATGGGTATTCACCTCATTCTTGATGCATTGTCAAAGCACTGCGCTATTAGCTTACCATTCTTCCATGCTACTTGAGATATTGAGTTTTACTTTGATAACAGCTCTTCTCCCCTTTTAACAAGTTTCTCACAGTTTCAGATTTTCATGCAACAGATTTCACAGTTGCTTTGGCAATTACTGAAGTTTAAAAAAAAAAAGACTTTTTACATTGTTTGCTTTTAAAATAACAGCTGACTTTCACTGGTGGTGTTCATGTTTTCAGATATTTTCTTCCATGAGTGTGTATGAACCTAAAAAAAAAAACCAAATGCACCCACCCTCAAAAAAACCCGCCAAACCCCCAAGATTTTCATAGACATGTCACACTAGGTACTCATTTTAAAGTGGGGAAAAAAACAGCCCAACACACTGTGTAAGCTTAAGAGCAGACATTTCTGCCTATCTTGCATATAGTGGTTTCTCATGAGATTGGATATGAATCAGTCAATGAAAATGTATCAGGAATCTTTTTACAAAACTCCAGCCTCATTAGAGCAGATGTAATGCAGCCCTTCTCCCTGAGCCATGTCCCATCTATCTTTCTAAGTGATCCATGGCTGCATTTCAGGTTTTGCCAATCACCGCGGCATTAGCAAGCCCGACTATGTTAACTTGCTTGTCCATTTCAAGGAATATTTACCCTGAGATGAAACCTGATGTGGTCTTCTAATACAGGAAAGGGTGGGTGGGGAAAGAAAGACAAAATGCTCTCAAGTGTCCATCAAGGAAAATGTCTTTGAAATAAAACCTGTGTGTTTTCTCTGAAAGTGAGAGAGAGATGCTGAGAGTCCTGTAGTGCCGATGCGCATAAATGAGCAGCTTACTTAGGTTTTGGTAGTGGTCTGGTTTGAGGATCACGGATTTCACAGTGGACTGACCAGTCCTGTTCCTCTGCTGGGCTGTGAAGGTTTTGCTGAGCTATCTGCTGCTGCAGCTAGATGATTACTAAAACGCAAATGTACTGCTGGAGCCTTGTACACTTACTTGAAGTAATTTTTTTTTTCTTGTGGAGGAAAGGAGAGTAAGTCTCTATGCAAGAACATTATTTTGTTTGACTTTTGTTATTTGACATGCGAAGTGTTTATAGTTGACTACATAAAAAGTACAGGCTAGCAAGAAGGCCAGAAGCTTCTTCAGACCCTAAGATGAACTGCAAGTAAAATGTTTTCCTGAGTGTGTGTAATCATTTATCTGGGTCTTCTCTCACTATTTCAGGCAATGAAGGAATTCACAGAATCACTTAATTTTTTTTTTAATCTATTCAATATGCACTTGAATTATGTACTACAGATTTAAAACTGAATACAGCTTGTTTATGATGTAAAAGTAAAGATCTTTTAGAATGCTTTCCTAAGCTCTTTAGTCACTGATCTGCCCTTTTTTTTTTTTCCCCCACCAGGAGTCTTTAATGACTGGAAAACTCAATGGATCGTGTTTTTATAATCTAAGCTATTTTTACATTGACTGTGCTGTAAACACATGGAGGAGCTGTAAGTAAATGTTCTGTACTGCATGATGAATTGGATTGCTACAGTCTGGAGGAAAGAAAAATAATAATTTCATTTCTGTGGTGATTTGCGTAGCTTGTGGTACAATGCCAGAAAGACTAACGGAAATGCTTATGGATACATGGACTCCATTAATAATATTATGGATTACTGTCCTTCCTTCCATTTATATGGCTCCAATGAATCAATCTCAAGTACTACCAAGTGGATCTAGTACAGGACTAAAAAGGCTAACTGAAGAACAAAGAGTTTTGAACCGTTCCAAGAGAGGCTGGGTTTGGAATCAAATGTTTGTGTTAGAAGAATTTTCTGGACCTGAACCAATACTAGTTGGCCGGGTAAGGCAAGATTTGTTTTTTTATCTGAGTATGTAAATGTACAGTATGTGAAGGTCTTCAGTCATTTGGACTCTTCTAGGAAATTCAAATTTGAGGTGCTCTGTTATTCTTCTCTAGTATCCACACATTTGTGCTTTAAATGTACCTCATTTTAAGGATATGGTTTCCTGGTTAGCTAACCTGCTATTTACAACAAAATTATATATATTCCATTTGGCAAAACTACATGAGCGTGTACATATCCTTTCTTTACTATCATTAGTCACTACTCTTCACCTCTGTCAGATGAAGATTTTCACCAAAACAGCTTTTTGTAGTATGTTTCTCTTCATTCAAAATGTGTTCCTATTTGTTCATTCAAAAAGGTTGTTACACCTGTGGGTCATTTTCTCTCTCCAGCCTGATTACACAAAGTTATTTATGCTCTGAGAATTTTTAAAAACAAAACCAGAAGTGTGGTATATACAGCAAATTGCAAGGTACTAGTTTATAGGGAGGTTCTGGTGTGCATACAACTGAAATAATATTATTGCCACACATTTTTTAATTTACTTTCAAAATTAGGAAGATAACACAAGGAAAATTGTCATGTTTTCCTATGTTTCCTAGCTTGCCTGTTGCCTTAAACCTTTGATTGTTGCCATGCATTAGCTTATTCTGTAGCTCAGTGTATTACCCCTAGTCAGTGAATCAGCCTTGCACTTTCTCTAAGAAGAGATCATGGGCCATCTGTAGTCATCAGGAATGAATTATCTTTAGAATTATTCTTAGACAAAAATTATCTGTTCCTACATGCATGTTTGGTCTATAGTGAGCAGTTATAAATACCTTGATTGTTTACCACTAAAGTTCAGTTCCCTTTGAATATCCAGGTACATTATTGTTATACTATCTAGCTACTGAAATTGAGTTAAAAAAAAAAAAAATCTAGAGAACAGAAATTATAGATATCAGTTAATTTCATGATGATTTTGGAAATTCTTTGGGTAAATGAATAATGTATAGTATAATATAGGGACTGTCAATAGCTATATCTATTATTGAAGAGAACACAGATCAAGTGTATTCCTAAATTTTCCCTAGTGTAGCCACTTTCCGGTTGAAACTTAGGGTCATAAGGTGTAATGAGCTTTATATCCAGTGACTTTTGAGCGCTGTGTTAACTTACATTTATATCAGGTATTATATATCTGTTCTCATTTGTTTATCTTTGATTAGTAACATATCTCAAATTCAGAGAGAGAGTGATATGCTTATATCAGATCTTAAAATGTTTTATCCAACCCATTCTTTTTAGACTATTTTGGTCAAGCTTTTAAAATGATTTTGAGTAGCTGGGGAGAATCCTGAGTTTGTAGTTTGTAGTACTTTGATTTTCAGGGTGTATCTAAGTCTCAATATTTCTACAATATTAGATTTTTTTGATGTATATAATATTCTGAATTGTTCAAGTCATTAGTGAATAGAAGTGGGTGGGTTAAACTAAGCCAAACCAATAAAGACGTTATCCCATCTTCTGCTGGCATCTTGAATAGAATTAGCTACTCTAAAATGCTGTGACAATCTATTTGTTGAGACTGCTGCATAATTAAAACACTGCATGACATAGATGGAAATGAGCAAAAAGTGAAATTTGCTCCCATAGAGAGAAATCCTTGGTTTATTCATGAAAATGGCTTAAAATATTCTTGTAATTCTTGTCTGTGTTTTTTCACTCTCTCCAGAAAAATCGTCTGTATTTCTGACTTAATTTTCTTTCCTAAGGTTTACGAGTACTATGGAAACTTTCAAACTCTGCTGTAGTCAGTGGGAACAGAGGTACTCCACATCTTTCAGAGCTGCTCTTAATCCTTCCCTGACTATAAAACAACAACTCCCTCAATTATAATTCTTGGCAGATTCCTTCTTCCCAAAACTTAAAGGTGTACAGAATGTCACAAGCCAAACGCTCCTCTTTTCCATGAAGTTGGGCTATGGTTTGTCCTCTGTCATGCTCATTTTTCTTATCCATTGCAATTTAAAAATAACCTCCTTTTCAGAGCTCGCAGTAGATTTGCACTTACCTAGTTCCTCCTCATCTCTTTTCTACTTACATTCTTTCTTCAACCTTTCAATTTTGCCCCCTGCTAAAGGATTTGCACACTTGGGGTATCTCCTTCATTCTGTGACTTTCTTTATCAACTATTTTTCTGCCATATAACTTACACTGATTTTCTTTCCTTTTTTTTTTTTCTTTCTTTTTGGCCAGATTTTGAATGACAGGCACTCTGTAAAATATGATATAGTGAATTAATGTAGAGAGGCTTAATATTGTGGAGAGAATGACACCAAACATGTACGCCACCTATTTGCTGTATTTTCTTGGCATAGGTGTGCTTTTGTGCCATTATAGAGGCGGTGTTGCTTGTACGTGCTTTTTAAATGTTCAAAGTACTAGTATAATCTCCAAACAAATTTATTATTTAATAGTTAATTGCTTCAAAGGGAACATTCTTGAAGCAAATCCAATTACGTAGGTTTTGGTTGCAGTTTTTGTCTCTTTCTATACTATTGTAGAGTGTACGTGGTACTTTTCATAGTCATATATGATTTGTACAAACGTAATTAGGTGCTTTAGATAGTAAATACAAAAATAAGTTTTTCCACAAACAGAAATAATATACACGTAGGCAGAATTCGATGTATGTTCTCAAATATACCTTCAAAGCCCACTGAAAATTCAGCTTTTAAGAACTGCTCAGAATAATATTGATACTTGAATAATGTTTTTCATGTCAGTGGGTGGAAAGGCACTGAGTAGAAGCATTTGATTCTAATGGAATTGAAACTTATATCAGCAAAATAAAACTGAAAATTGAAATTAATTATAATAAATCAAAGACAATACAAATTACTTTCTAAATAAAAGCCTGAACATAGAGTCTATGCATTCATTTTGTTAGTTAAAGATCTCATACCAAAGTTTCTGAAGTACAGAGGAAGTTTAGCAAGACCAAATTTACAGAGATAGCAGCCTAATAAAAGATATTACCTCAGTTTTTCCAGGAGAAATGGTTTCTAGGCGTAAAGACCCTTCTTCAGAATTTTAAGTGTTGCAATACAACTGCACTCTTCAAAGGTACTTATTCATTGCTCTTCTGCATGAATATATATTAATAAATGCATTCCCAATGTATTTGCTTTGATAAATGAAAGAATCTGGGGTGAGACTAATAGGAGGATTTAGTGTGACTTCTTTCTTAAAGCATGGTGGTTTTCTCAATGACTTGAGTAAAGGACAGGAGAAAATCTTTCGCTTTCATTCTTGAACTTCTTACAATGAGTTTGAACAATATGCACTTTTAATGTCAATTTTCATCATTATATTCAGGAGAATCAAGCTCAAACTTAAGCACTACTTGAGTGCACACATCTGTAAAAAAGTGTATGAATTACTTATCTGTCAGGGTGATTTCTGAATTCATGAGATTTCTCTATAAAATGCTACAAACATTTTAGTTTTTCTTTTTTTGTCTGTATTAATATTGCATTTATTTTGACACATGATACTGTAATAAATTCCATATCGTTTTGATCTGTACATGTAGAAATGTATATATGCATTTTGAGAAACCTACCAAGTAACCTTTTTCACGTTCATGTGACATACTTCAAATGAGTAGTTTGATTTTGTTCACAGCAATACAAAACAGAAAGATAGATTTACAAATACCCTTTCATACTACTTTTTTTTTTTTTTGCTTCATCCATAGAAACAGGTACGTACTTTACAAAGCTACTGCGTCTACTTTAGAAGACCCCATACACTGCATATTGCTGTCAGCAGTTTGCAGGCCTCCCAGTGGCTGACAACCTCATTCAAGTGTAGAGTGATATGTCTTGTGACACTGCATGCTGTCCCTGTGGACTTGATTAGTTAGATAGAACTTTTACTTGATATACACTGCTGCATTTTCTCAGTCTCCCCTGCATGCATTTACAGCACCATGGCAGATGTGCTGTGAAATCTGTGGTGTAGCAAATGCCACTGTTCTTTCACAGGAGACAGCTGCCGAATTCTCAATGAAATAGATAATAGCACTAAAAAGCATTAGGAAACTAGGTTTTGGCTATATAATTGTAGCTCCTGTTTCATGGAACATGTGTTTTGTGATGTTTTAAATGGGATAGGACCTGGTTTAGTAGATGTTTTTAAGCAAAAACCTGGGATAGTTAATGTGTTAACAGTTGTCATTTGTAAGTACAGTGCATGGAGAGAACAAAAGAGAGAATGAAGGTGACAAAAGTATTTTTTATTTTTTTTTTTTTTTTTCTTATATTCCCTGACTTACCACTAAAGGAATCAGCAGTTAGGTCCAGACACAGAAAACCACTAACAGTCAGGCAGATGGGTGCTGTTTCTGCGGTATCACTTCTCTGGCAGTACTCCCTGGTTTCTCCCAGAACCTTTCCCAGACTTTTTTGAATTTACTTATTTCCAGTCCCAAAGTAATACGTTGCATATTTCGCACACAGTCTCTGTGATGAGAGATTTGTAAAATGAGCTGGCCAGGGAAGACCAGCACCTGTGTCACGTGCGCAGCTGCCGTGTCACATCTGTGGCACGTGGTGGAGAGCGGTGCTGTGCTAGCTCTTGAGAAGTTGCTCTGAAAAGCCTGGACAGGGAAGGAAGCAAACCAGGCTGGTTCCTGAGGCTCAGAAAGAACATGGCCAGGTCAACTCTTCAGTGCAGTGGAGTCTCTGGTAGACATTTTTAATCTGTGACTCTGGAGTTTTTCCTCCTTGCTTCTGACTTACACGGTATGTGTCTTTTCAGTCTGTTAAATGCAGATTTTTTTGTATGGCTTGTAAGATGAGGGAGCTAGGCAACTTTTGCTTTTTAGAGCAATGGAGATTTTTTTTGCTTGATGTATGGGGCTTAGGTTCAGGCCTTTAGAGGAGAAATAATTTTCCTGTAGGAGGAGCAGTAGAGAGGCATCATGTTTTCACAGTTAAGTGCTTCAGGCTGCGCTACTGTAAAAACTAAACCTGGAAATGCAGAGAGCACTTATAAATAGCTT
This sequence comes from Phoenicopterus ruber ruber, assembly GCA_009819775.1. Lineage (NCBI taxonomy): Eukaryota > Metazoa > Chordata > Aves > Phoenicopteriformes > Phoenicopteridae > Phoenicopterus > Phoenicopterus ruber. Next base: position 15,417,528 of record CM020227.1, read on the forward strand.
CAAGCTGTATGTTCTACATTATACATGCTTTATGCAATCTTTGATTTCATTGCCAACATACATTTTATCTCTTAACAAGGAAATGGTAAAATCTTACTTGTTTAAAATTATAAATAGTTCTGTTGAAGTACAAGTGATACATATATGCAAAGTAAACAAGGTTTTAATTAAACAAGTTCTTTCCATATGTTTTCCTTCTTATTCCTGCATTGAGCTTGTGATTATTATAGCTGCCTGAAAATACTGTTGTACTCAAGTGATACAAACCAGAAATGTGTATAACTAAGGCTCTCGTAATGAGAGAGGGATGAATTACATGTTATTTCCCTGAATGGAAGAAATCATTGTGAAATATAGGTGTAGTGTAGCCCTAGCACAGTTTTCATAGGGTATAACATGGTCCTACGTTAATGCATTGTTAAAGTTTTCACAGTTAGAACAGCAGAAATCAGAACACCATATTATATAGATTCTCCTCTTTTCCTTCTAATATACACTTGTATGTTTTGCTATCTATGATTTAAATGCATGCCATAAAATATTCAATATCTGAAATGTTGAAAAGTCGACATTGTTTTCTGAGCCCTAGATTTTTGTTGTTGTTTTGCAACCATAATTATACACTAATTTTCCTACTTACACTTAATAAACTCCCAGAAGCTGAAATGTATCATTTATTTTGCTACTCTATTCTTTATGGAAAATACTAATTCCCCCTGCCTTTTGTGTGCTTCTGAAGGAGAAGAGATGACTGTATACTTCATGGAATGCTCCAGTTTACATGGTCTAAATCAGCATAGTAAGCAGGAGTATAAGTAGCTCTGAGAAAAACTCAATTATCTATTGCTGCAAAGACAATAAACACGGTATACAACATTTTATAGAAGCCTCATAAAAGCAGTGGTTTTTAAACAAATATACCTGAGTCTGCACAAATTTCATTTGTTTCTTTTTAACTAAGTACAAATTCCAAGAAATTTCTTCTTGGAACATAGATTTAAACAAGGACAGTTTGACTGAAGTGAGCCAACAGTGTCTACATTTTCTAATACAGTGTAAAAATAATTTTACTGATTTTTCTTAGAGTTAACAAACGAGACTTTATCTTCAGAATCTAAAATCTCATTTCTGTATATTTATGGGAGTACCACTGAGTAAGGTTGAACACTTTCATGCTCCCTTATCTCCAGTCTGAGGGCATGATATGAACACAGTTTAAGTATAGTCAAAACTTAAAACACTTCTCTGTCAGCTAGTACAACTGGACTGGTAGTAACTTCACCGAGGCATTTCATCAGATGCCTCCTCTATTTCTGCCTCACACTATTAAAGCAATAGAGTAAAAAAGTGGCACATACCAGTATGGGTCACTAATGTGGAAAGCGCTTAAAGGAATGCGTTATAATGTCAAGTTGCTTATGAATCCTGCATAGTAAAGGGTCAACCTGCAAAACACCAAGCACCTTCTGAGCCGTCTGTATTTTCTTTACTAAAGTGGGAACACCTCCGTGATGTGATTTGCGTCTTAAATTTTAGACTTCATAGACACTAAGTGTAGAATAACTTCAAAGAGTTGGATTGGGTTTTTTTGTTTGGGGTTTTTTGTTAGTTTGTTTGGGTTTGTTTTAAAAAGAATGGTATATGTGGTGGACAGGATTACATCGTGTGTGCTTAGGCATTTGGATCCCCTCGTGTTACTTTAACATTACTCGCTTAAATTTCCTTGTCATATTTTTCTAAAGCCACAAAGATTTCTAATCTTCTGAAAAAAAGTAGCTAACATTGAGAACTTCTTTTGTTTGTGAAAAATTAGAAGCTTCTGTAGTTTTGTTCAATATATTGATCTAAATACTTTACCTTTCTCTCAATGAATTGAAATGTTTTCCAAGCATGCATGCAAAACGCTGAAGTGACAGTATGAAAAATTAAGTAGAGCTTTCCACATGATATTCTGCAGATGCCCTATGATCGTTTAGTCTTTCCAACATTGCTTTAGTAAACGGTTTTCAATTTCTACCTGTAGGGCCCACCTCTGGTGCTGTCAGGATGCTTCAGTTCCAGTTGTCAATTTAACTACCAATTAGTGCCAATTGTGATGGTGGTTTTTTGCTAAAAGTTTGTCCTTTCTGAACTTGACAAACATATTTCCCATAGGCCACCGAAAAGCTATCAGATAGTAGTGACTTCCCAGAAGTGACAGAACATGTTGCCTTTCAACCAGTAAAGTGAAAGGGGTGTATTTATTGTTTTCAGGTCCTCAATTTGCTGAGGATGCATGTAATGAAAACCTTAAAAATAATTTTGCATTTAAATGAGAAAGGCTTTGGGACTAATTCCTTTAGTGTCTGCAGGCTTCCTGTAAGAGCTCTGGAGCTGAAGTGGGTGATACCTCATGAACTGAATTACGTCTGATAAAGGTTGGCTTTTTAGCTGGTGGACAGCTCTGTATTTTTAGGATGTAATAAATACACATTCACAGTAATCACAAGAAAAATTAGTTTGCATGTGAAAATAATGGGAAAGCGTTTGCATAAATTTTGTTTCTTGAAAGTTCTGTTTTAAAAGTTACTTGTTTTCCTATTCTAGTAAAGCAAAAAAAGAAAAAGGAAGGCAAGACGTGTTGTGCAACAGACCAAGGACTTCACAGTTGAGGGTCTTTTGTTTGGTTTTTGATGGGTTTTTTTGGACAAAGCTAGGGATGTTGATGCTGTGCAATTTAATCTGGATGTGAAGCAGTCAGCTTTATTACAGAAATAATTTGCTGCAATAAGTATTTTAGGCAGTGTTTAAAGGTAATTATTATTTGAAAGCAATGTGTGGGGTATGTGGCATTGAAAATAAATGTAGATAATTTTTCGTAAAGATATTTAAGCAAATATTTATGTATCTGAGTAGCCTCTTGGTGATCCCCAAGTGATATAGAGTAATATATAACTTTCCTTTTTCCTGAGGACTCTCTATTAGTGTAAAGATTCCCCTTCATAATTTCTTTCAAAGCCTTTATTTTACAGCAGTCATGCCAGTAGCTAAGGAAAAGTAAGAGTAGCTCTCCCTGGAGACTATCAATGCCATTCCTGAATTAACCGGAGGCATCATTAGGAGAAACATAAGAAATTCCTTTTCTTGTTTCAGGGTCTGAGCTCAATAACTGTTACGCACCCAGCCCCTGGTGAATAGAAGCAAAGCCGAGGGTGTGTGTTTCAACTTGATGTGCTGCACGTTGCTGTTAGATTGCCTCAATGAGAGGGAGTGTAGTGAAATAAAACACTGACTCAGAGAGGATCACTGGAGGCAAGGAGCCCAGTTGCAGGTAGAACCAGCAAAAGATATTTCTCAGCAGTTCAGAGTGCCCTAGTCTTCTGCTGGTTTAAATCCAGAAACCATATTATCTAATTTTCTTTTCCCTTGCTGAGAGAGCTGCTTACATACAATAGGGACATTGTTACCAAGTGAGAAAAGGTGAATTTTAGTATATGCAGAACTGGTGGTGGGCATCCAGACGTGAAGTACACAGAGGATAGAGGAATTGAACCAAACCATAGCTCTTCCATCACATTATTTTCTAAGGTCATCAAGCTACAAGCATCATTAAGAGCTATGACATGTTATACACTCAACCTAAGAAATCAGGATATTAAAGTGAATGGAAAAAAACACCTTTTTTTTTAGTTAGTTTGGGATAATCTGCAACATAATTGATGCAACATGATCCCATATGTTAAAGCATGATGCAAAAGGCTCAGAATCTGATATTACTCAACTCAAACAGCTTAATGAAAATCTACCATATTTTTACAGAAATAAGTTTTCTAAATACAATTACTGACATACTTGCTATTCCTTTTTTACTCCTCCTTTTTTTTGAAATTGCCTGTTTTGCAGGCAACCTGTTCTCTAATTATTATGTAGTCTAAATCACTTAATGTAAACCACTGGCATGCTTTGCAATTCCTATTGTCTTGTCATACAGGCGAGAAAATACAATGTCCAAAGGCAAAATGTTTGTGTTTCTTCCTTCATGGAAAATCATCTGAAACAAAACTTAATGCCAACACAATATTTCAAAATTTTTAGTTTATTTCTGCTAATTAATGGGTCTTGATTATTTTGTTGGATATCCCATGTACATGTTAGAATATTTCATTAACTGAGAGCAGGTGCTGATCTAAATATACAAGGACTTTTACTTTTTTATTGAGTTTTCATATGAAGAAACAGAAGTTACTTAAATCATTTACAGCATATACCAGGATTTTACTTGGAACAAAAAGATTTACAGACCAAATTGACATTTAAGCCATGGGGTTTTTTAAGGGAATCTCAGCGTGGACTTGTTTCTTGTGCAAATTTTTAAAACATTGTACATACACTCAAAGCATACATGGAGGGCATTTTTATAAACTGAACTACAGCAAGTGAGGAACGGTACACCAGGTAACAGTAAATGTGAAAGCCGTTAGTGCTGCCATTTCTATTAAGAAGCCTTAGCTAAAATTTTGATCTATTTTGTTGAGTAAGAGACAGTTCCTGCCTCAAAGATGTTACTGTCTAAATAGGTTATGCAGGCTGTAACTGAGGAAGAAAATGTAAATGCAGAAAGATGGTGTGGGCAGAGAGGTAATTTTCAATGTCCACAATTATGTCTCAAGTCCATGGCATTGCCAGGGGACAAGCTTTCTTATTCTCTTTTCATTTCCATATGCAGTGCTGTCTCCCACTAGCCAGTAGTGGTATCGCAAGGTGTAAAGACCAAATACTATTGAGAAGTCTAAGAAACCGCGTGATTACTTTTCAAGTACGTGGGACATTCTGTAAGAGATGTGTCCTATGTAATTTATTAATAACTTAAATGTGATACAATAACAAATATATGTCCACCTGAATATACTCAACATAAGGCTTACTGACATGGTGGAGTTATTGCACCTCAAAAATAAAGAAATAAAATGACAAACACTCTAAATTGTTAGGCTGAATTAGGCTTCTCGTTCTATGTAGAAGGTAACTGCACTGATCATTCCATTAAGTAATCATTTTGTAATTGATTTAAATTCTGTCACTCTAGAAGACCACCTGCTAGTTACTGCAAATTACTGATAAGCACAAAGGAATGCTAGGAATTGAGCAGTATATTTGCGTAAATAAATATTTGGATTTTTAAGGGAACTTTTTGTGAGTAAATGTTTCTATCTAAATCAAATGCATTCTGCACAAATACTGTAATAGCCAATTCTCTATGGGACAAACTCTGATGGATAGTAAAGCAGAATTTTGCTCTACTAGTCGGGCTGGAGGCCTGCTCTGAGACACAATAGGTTCACTGCAGTGCTCTGAGTGTGTTATGAAATTTAAGTGTTTCATACTTGTAAAGTGAAAAAAACGTAGTATGACTGAGTCAGTATTTATTCCGACTGATATCTCCTATGCAGAATCAGGAATGCATTTGTAAATTCTGCAGAAAGACTAGAAAACGTAAGAGAGACTTTCCCCACTCTAAAACAGGCAAATATGGCTCCGTTTTGTCTTAAGGCTCAGTTTCCAAGGGCAGCTGCTTTGTGAGAGGAACACTCGGATGTCGCTTTAGGAAGGCAGGTTGTCAGCCTGGAAGAATACAAATACTGACTCATCTAATAGTCCGCTTTGCATTTAGCTCTGAGAACCTCCGTAGCACAGGAGGATCTAGGCTGGTGTAGGACAAAGTAACCGACCTCAGGAGTCTCTTTTCTTGGTGACCTTCCTGCTGGAGTAACCATGATACAGTCTTCAGGCACTCATGTGTTTCATTGTCCCCATGAGACACTATCGAAAGAAATCTCTCAGGATCATTTGTTTGAGAATTCTCAGGGAGACCAATAATCCAGTAATAGTTAATCCTTAATTTATTCTTTTCTCAGCCACTTAATTTATAAGTCGCTTGTCCTTATTATGCGCTGTGATATGTTCTGTTACAGAGTCTGATTTCTGCTTTGTGAAGCTGTATGCTTTGCAGTACTGCTTTTAGTTGATAAAAATAATTTTGAGGGGTCCAGCCTTCTAGATACTTTGAATTGCTTGAGATTCAATAGGTCAAATTCATTCCAAATTTGGTTAGTAAAGTCACTAGGCATTAAGTCTGTCTTAATGTACTTAATGCATAGCCTTATATACAGTTTATGCAGTGTCTGGTGGAAGCAGGGAGATGAAAGAAAAAGCAATGACTACACTGAGATGAAAACTGGTGTGCGTGTGTTGTGCGTATGCACAGATTGGACGTGTATCTAAGATCATTAAAAGGATTCCTGTTAGAAGAGGGGACCACAAAAATCAGTAAGCCATGTGTTTCATTAGTGAAAGTGTTGCTCTTTCTGGAATTAAGTATAGGAGCGTAAGAAAGCCACAGCACTCACACACCTTCCTCTCTATGTAGATTGACCCTTGTAATGTTCATGTCATTTGTAATTCTTTTAGAAATACTGTTAACCTTTTCTGTAGCGACTGTACCTGCACACTTGATGCAGCAGTATGGTAGCCGAAATTAAAAAAAAAAAAAAAAAAAATGCACCAAAGCTAATTTTGCATGGCGTACCAAGTTCTGCTCTGCAGCAGGAAAAGAGCTGCAGCTACTTAAAATCCCTTTTTTATCATCTTCCCTATTGATCACACCTGGATTGAAGTACTGTATGTGGAAGCTCAAATATTCTTTGCTAGGGCTTCTCAGAAATAATTGAGTTATCATTTATTTCATTGGAGAATCAAAAAGTGATAATGAGACATACTTTAATTCTAAAAGTCAGAGTCTTTTGTGATTCTGTACCTTACCAACCTAACATTAGTCTGGGTTCTTTTGGAAGTGCAGCTTTCTCATTAAGAATATGTGAAATGAAATAATGTAAAAGAGGAAGCATTTTATCCCATGTATTTTTAAATCTCTATTATTTTCAATTGACTCTTAATATGAAAAATTTCTTATTAAGCTTGTTTTGAGATGCATAAAGTGTTTTGGGTGTTAAATAAAAGCTGATATGGTTTCATTTATAGGAATTAACGATGGGCCATGTAAGTAGGAAAGGTATTCTTGTATATAATGTATCACAGCAAAACTGTGGAAAGGTTTGTCCTTGGTACTGTTCTGGCCTTTTATTACAAAGAGCAGGAAGAACAGTCAATAACCACTTATTAATGTTTTTTCTCTCTCCTTTATTGTAGCTTTAGGTACATTAGGCTCTCAGTAATTATCTCATTCATAATCCTCTATCACAAGTAATATTTTCTGCATCTTGTGAAACATAATTGGAAAATATTTTCTTTGGATGTACACTATTTCTATTCCCTCTTTAATATAACTTTACCCAAGAGTATCTTGCCTAGGAAAAATGAGCAAGCATAATTTTATACAGGTAATCAAATCTCTCAAATGTTGGCACATTTTCCTTTATCTCCATGGGACCAAAAGCTAACCTTCAAATAGACCCAGGCATTAAAAGAGAGAATTTCAGCACACAATTAGAACTCAAATAAGCTTGTGCAAGGCAACTTGAACAGAAGTGCTATTTTGAGTTATTAGTACTGTATTTCTACTACAGGGTATTCTATTTGATTAATACAGAACTGCAGGGGAACATATATATTAGTCTGTGTATGTGTCTTGGTGTGTGTGTACATAGATATGTCTAACATATTATTTAAACACTGGCTTATAGCAGGAGTTTACTGCCTTTCTAAATAATTCTATTTTTTACCCCACTTAGGACTCAAAACCACATCTCGATACAGGTTTTATCTTATCAGGTTGAGCAAAATAAATGTATAGGGGAAAAAAAAGAAAGAAATCAACATGTCTTTAGAATCATCTTAGTTGCAATACACTGTAGAACAGTTAATTTATTCCAAACCTTCTGACATAAATCATACTGAAGTGGGAGACAACGAAAGCCGTACAGAATCACAGATACAAAGCTAAGGACTGGTTTCAGGCAGAGCAGGCACTCTCAAGGCTAGTATATGGTAGACCTACAATGAAACCTTTCAGTCTCTATTTCTGTTGTGGAATTGAACATTCTCATTTCTGTTTTCACTCGTTTTGGTATCAAGGGCTCTCATGAATACAGAACCCAGAGAAAGATGATACTGAAAGATGATATGACTCTCCAGCTGTAAACAATTTACCAGGATTCTGGTAGTGTGTAACACAGCAAGATAGCTGCCATTTTCACAATGCTTATTTTAAAGGAGATGCTAGATTGCTCAGTGAAAATATTTTTTTTTTTTTTCCCTCTTCTACTTTAAAAGTTTGGCTTGAGTTAGTTGCATATTTAAATGCAATAGTAGGCTTATGTTGGTAATTAAGAATTTTGTGGTGTGAATATGCTTATTCTCCAAGACCAAATTTTAGATTATTTTAAATTCCATTTTCAGTTGGCCAGATTATTCCGTGGCTATCATATGTAAAGCCTGTAATCGAGGTCTGAATTTGGTTTTTTATGTTCTTGGGCCAAGATTTTTCTATTTTGTGTTACCATGAAAATATCCACGGAGTTCTTCCAAATATAACGCTTGAGGTCTAAGATAATTTGCTTAGTGAGTTGTTTGATAATCATTGTCTTAATTTACTGTGAAAACATTGTTAAAAATGAGTTATTCAGTAATTGGCTTTTTAAATCTGGTGTGAGTATGATTTAAAAAAAAAAAAAGAAAGAAAGAACAAAAGCCCTCAATACAGAAGTAACAGTTTTAACCTGAGTTAAAACAGCAATGGAGATGAGGTAACTTGGCTAATAGTTTTGTTAATCTGTTGAGTTTATTTGCTGATAGAACAAACTCAGATCACCTGTCTCTACTTGGAATTTCAACCCAGGCAGAAAGTACCTCTAATGTGGAGTTAGTATGGGTCCTTTCCTGCATTAGGCTCATAGCTCGTATTCCTCCTCCAGAAGAGCGAGGGCCTTCATTCAAGGGGTCCTGATAGTTTGAGGTGGGTCTGTTCTTAAAGTTCTTCCCTTTGCACAGAAAAATTAAACATCAATGGGCAAAATAAAGAACAGGGATAAAGAGAAATGGTATAACCTAGGGGAAGGGAATTAAGAGGGGTGAAAGCCGCTGTTCAGTGTTCTGGTCTTGGGCGAGAGGATTTTCAAATATCTGCCTAATTATATGAGTAAAATGTGGGATGAGGAAATTGTCAGTGTGTTTCCTGTGTTCTCTGAAAGTTAGCTGTGTGATTCTATAAATCAGGCCCTCTGTGAGAAGGTGTGTCCGTTTTTACATCCAAGTGACGTGGAAGGCTGAAATACGTGCAAACTGATGGCTGTCAGCTTTCACGCAAAGCTGGAAAAGGGCGTTTAGTTGTTCCAGGGCTGGAAAGAGAGTTTAAATACAGTTGCCTAAAGCTGCTGGTGGATTTCTCTTTGTGAATCTAAGAAGCCATCTGCTAGTGTCCATATTAATGCTAGATAATTAACCTGAAATGGACCTGGTAGCTAATCGACCTGAGAGTTGCTTAGGAAATAAAATTTTGTAATCATCTGATGGCACTTCTTTGTAGGTGAGATGACCTCTAACATTCCTTACTTTCCTCTCAATGTTCTTTGAACTATACTTCAGTCTATTTTGTATATAGCTGCTTTTAATGTTATTCGGTGTTTCAGTTGCTCTTGTGAAGCTTACATATATTTTGAGCATGTTTGTAAATCAGGCCTTGCAGGTAAAGGAATACTTATTTGTACATGTTGTCAAGTCTTAGGGCTGGATAATGTGTTCGTTTTTAAAAATAGAATTTAAAAATAATGAAAAACCAGCCTTAGAGTACAGACATTCTAAAGGCCACAGCAGCGAAGTCAGAGGTGTGGCATGCTCACTTACATGTGTCAGAACGTATGCCATGCCATCTCTCTAAAGAGCTTCTCCATGAACTTGTACAAGCATATTGTATTATTTACTGGTATAGAAATGGTACTATACATATTTTCCAGTTGTATTGTGCTTCGTTCCTACTGAAATGAACTTCCACAAACTTCACTTCAATATATTTGACATTTTTATTGTGTTTGGATCTTTTTGTCCTGTAAAACAGTGTCCTTTGCACATTTTGTTCATTATTCATGGGGTCATCTTCAAAAGGTTCAAGAACTTACTGGCAGTACTTCTACTATAAGAATATGCAACCTTTTTTCCTTGTTTTTTTTCTCCCTCTCTACATTCCTTTATGTTGAAGAAGGAAACTGAAGTTTGAGAGATGTAAAAAAAAAAAAAAAAAAAAAAAAAAAAAAAAAGTCCTTTACTATTTACTTTCAGTTTGTCCAAGTATAGCATATCTATGCTGACCCCGTGTTCAACATTAGATTAGGACCAATTAGAAAGTGGGAAGAAAGGATTGTGCAAATAGCAAAAAGGAAGATTTCAAAGGACATAGTTTTTATTCTTACTGAAATATATTTTCACAAAATTGTCTAGCTGTTCATTGTTGTTTAAGATATTAGTCAACCTCACAGATTGATGAGACTTCTACTGTTCGAAATAGGAATTTCTGAAAATTAGTTTCTTTCTAAACTTAAGAGAATGATATTTGAGATGAATAGAGGCTATGTGCTGTTTTATTTATTTTGCTTGAAAAAGTCCATTGTTTTTGAAATGCTGTTTGAGTTCAGTGAAGCATTTGCATTACAACACACATTTTATTACAAAGTACTTTTACATAGCCATGCAGGTCTGTAGCAGGGAACTTGCTGCTTCTGTTTCTCTTAGTATTCATCTTAATTCATTACATTGAGCTCATGTGGCATAAAAATGTGATGCACTTCACTGAAAAACTGTGAATATATACACTGTTGTATGTACCCTGAGATGAGAGAGTCACTCTTAGTATCTATATTGGCTTTTCAAGCAGCAATAAAGGAAACTCTGTAATAATAACTGAACACTTGTGACTGGCAAACACTCTCCTGCAGTTCAGAACTGGAATATGAATGGACACCGTGGGAGGCTGGCCCATTTCTGATGAAAACAGTTTTTAACAGCGTGAATTTATGAATCTACTCAGTGCAAATGAGAGTTTATTATGCTGAGAGTCTAAAAATGATGCTTCATTTATTAAATTAATACAAAAATTGTATTCAGATACTGCTGGAGAGTTTTGTTAGACCTTCCTGAATGTCAGAGCTGAGGCTGAAACCATTGACTTTAGGTTATGGGAGGTAATAGTGAAAACAGGACAAGCTGCCAAAAACTTCCCATTCTTTGCTTGATTGAAATGAATGTGTATTTGGAACAGCACCTGTCACCGTTTCCCAATCTGTGCACTAGAGAAAACGATACTTGCCCATTTTGAAAATACTGGGATTGTTTAATAAAAGCTTTTCATATTATTTTGCCCTAGAAAAAAGCTCTTGCTCTTTTAAGAACATTTCTCCACAGCATGGGTCAGCTACATCTAATTGCTGCGAGATTGGAAGCAGTGGCATCTACTGTAGTAGAATCTGAAGTAACTTCAAATTTACGCTGGTACAGTAGAAATCATAACATAAAATTCAGGCAAGTTTTATACGTAGTTACATGTAACACTAAGGCTTATTGCCAGATTTTGATATCTAGTCTGCCAGCTGTACTGTGCACTGCCCAGCTCATTCAAACCATATGCCTTGAGCAAACAATCAGCAAAGTGTGTTAAAAGCTCTGAAAAGTACCACATTAGCCGTAAGTCAACCAGCTGTATGCACTGCCCTATTAATTTGGATAAAGGCTTACCCCTTCAAAACTGATTTTTTTACTTCTTTGTTCTAAAAAGATGGCTTAAATATAATCTGTGCATCTGCAGTTAGGTTTATAGGAACAATTTCATACTATCTGCAAAATACTACTGAAATTCTGTTTAGGCTTTAAAAGTTCCCCTAGAGACAGAAGAGCCCATTACAATCTTTTCTGTAGCTCGAAAGGAAACAGTCATTCATGGAGCACCCTAAAGCCTTTGTAGCCCATATTCTTCATACTCTTGAAAGACTCTTGGTCAGAGTAGAGTGTTCATTCTTGTGCCATAAACAAAATGAAAAATGCATGCATTGTTTTTCATCCTTTGACTGGATTTGGCTGATGCTCACCCTGGTTGAGTCACTGTCCTATGGCTATTTGCAAGAGCAAGTCAAGAATTCCCTGGCAATAATAAACATGTAAACTGTATATGTGTATGACTTCTCTATGAAGTACTGCTTTGTCTCTTTTTTTTTCATGTATCCTGATTAAAATGGGTTCTCTGGTATTTACATTTATGTAGCTATGGATTGTTATTATCTGCATATTAAAATAAAGGGTGAATACGAAAATAAGGAGATAGCATTACCATTGCAAGTGGTAGAAAATCATGCTTTCTCAGCTATAGTCATATTTCAGATTCCAGAATAGTACTATTTTAGATTCAATTTTGTAAGATTTAAAAAGAACAATGCATATTAATAAAAATTTTAGCAGTATCTCTGAGCTAACATGAAATATTTTGCTCCAAGCAGTCTTAGCTAAATAAAAAAGGGTAGCAAGTATATTGTGAATGAAACATTTTCATTGCTGCTTCTTACCTATGTAGTCTTCTGCTTTCATCCTCTGAAATATATTATGAAGAAAAACCAATGTTGCAACTGATAACCCAGAAGAGCAGAGCGGTTACTTGCAAGCGGTTACTTGCCTGTTCTTCATAGTGCTTGTGGTTAGGGCAAAGTGAGGCATAATTAGGCAACTAAATTCAATCTACTTTCTCTCAGTCAAACTAATATTGTACCATTATTAATATCACTCTGCAATGTTAGAAAAAAATCTTTAAATATTGGGGTAGTAGAAAACCCGATAGACTTGTATTGTTTTATTTGTCTGTTGACTTGTGCAAGTTCTCAAAGCAAATACAAACAACTTACAAGAACACAGTTCCACTCAGCAGTGCTTAGAGCATATGCAACAGATGTAACATACAATTGTTTATCCTTTGTTGCTGTTCATCTCACCACATCACAGATCTGTAATGAGTTTATTGTATGGTTTATTGACTCAGCTTCCAGTTTCCTCTTACCTTCTATTCCAGGTCATTGCAGATAGAATATATCTTGAATTAGTGCAAGATATCTTACTGTTCTACATAGCTAAAAAGTACTAAAGTTCCTTCTCATTCATGCAGCAGTCTTGGGTAGTTGCTGTCCTCCAGATACTGGTCCCCAGTACTAACAATGTCAAACGTACTTTAAAACAATGGAATAGTTTTAGAGCTTTACGCTTTCCACTTGTGGTAGAAGTGGCTGAAAGTTGAAAGGTGTTTTGCCAGGTCTTGACTGTGGCTATGAAGTCTTAGGACTTTAGGTCTGCGGAGACATAATAACTGATATAAATATGTGTTATAAAGTTCACTTCAAAGATGGGGATGTGGCTCCCTGCAGAAGTATTCCTCCAGTTTTAAACTGATGCTGCGCTGGATGAGAGCCAGCAGGCTCTTAACTTGCTTTTAAAAACCTGAATCTGGAAAGCGTTTCAGAGAATACATCTGTATTTCTAATTTGCACCTTGAAGGATGAAATTGACTGGAGAGTTGGTGAGAATGAATAAATTGATTCACAGTGGGTTGACAACTCCCTGTGTCTCACTTTCTGTGAAACATCTGTGGGTGATGCCACCACAAAATTTGACTGCTGGCTTGCAAGCTGGTCTACTAGCAATGCATGATTAAAACCCTGTTACTCAGATATATGCAACTGAATTTGTGGCACTGCTTTCCAGATTACTTTGTGTAACTTTGAATGGGTGATAAGGGGACTGGAGCAGAGCAAGGAAATACCCGTTTCTTCAAGAAATGTCATCTCTGCTCTACTGACTCTCATAGATATGCAAGTGGAATAATGCAGCAGAAAATCAAGCCCAGAACTGAAAGTAACAATTTATTAAGAAAATATTTTTCTTTTTAAAATGTAATTTACTTGTGAATATTTTTTTTTTTTACAGCTTTAGAGAGAAAAATAATGAAGATGGCTAAGTTTTAGCAAATATTACAGGGTGAAATTTCTAGCAGCCAAATCATTAGATGCATTCATTTGTAAATATCAGTGATGGAGATGACAAGTTATATAGATCACAATTCTTCTTTTCTTGTCATGAGGAGTAGTAATTTATTATTTGAGTAATCACACAGCACAGCACAGAATTTAGATTCCCCCCAAAAAAGATTCACAATGTTTATGAATGTGCTAGCATTTTATCATTATAAAATCATGAACTCAGAAGAAATCATCAATTTCTAAAATACAGTGCATGTACACTTTATACAGCTGTTGTATAAAATAGACAGGCAGACCTGTGAATCAAATGCTCTTGCACATCATACGTTAACTAAAGATTTTCCTAATTTGTTTCTATTATAGACGAAGTATACTCACCTTCATGCCACTTTAGTCTACGATGAAGGTGCAGAATGTACTCAGAAAGCATCCCTATGTTGAGCACACTTAATAAGTGGAACTGTACTATTTGGCTTTCTTTCATCCTGAGAATTGTCCAGTTTCATACAAAGATGAAATGAGACAAGAGGCTCAGATGTCCTGGCAGTCTATACTTGTCGCTGAAGAATGAATGAATTAAATATATTAAATTCTTAGCCACTATCTTTTTACAAAGGAAAACATAAAATTATGTAATTGTACAACATTGGCATTTAAATTTATTCAGCCCTTGTAGAATCTGCCCATGGCTCTTTTCCACCCAAACGGACATTATTGTAGCTTTATTATAAGGAGCAATTTGCTATATCACAGCTGGCCATCAGTGAGGCATTGTAGACTTAATTCCATAGATGGCCTTCAGTGAGGCATCATCTAATTCATTCTTAGCTGAACAGTGCCAGGACACATACTTGCTTACTAAAACAATGAGAAGCGTTTTATGTGTATTTGTGTGTGAGCGTACACTGTAAGTTTATTTTTTCAGGCTTAAAGGGAAGGACTATTAACCACAAACTCTAGAGCCCTTGATTTTATAATTAGAAATCAATTGGGTAAAGCATATATGACCTCTTCCCACGACTGTATCCCAGAATGGTTTTCTCCTGAAATGATTTGCTTAACAATTTTACATTAGCAGCTAATCTATTTGCAAAATCAGTTTGAAATACTAAATTACCTGTGTGCTTTTGGTGGCCACATAGAAAAAAGTTTAACCAACATGGAATTACCTGAATAGTTTTTTTTGTAATTTACATTTTAATCTCATTGTGTATTTGTTTTAATTAAAAGCTGTCACAAAACTTGTTGGCACTGCAGAGTTGCATTGACTTTGGTAAGGGCACGGCAGGGCCAATTACATCTGGAGTTTATATTGTTCATTTATCTCCACAAGGAGGGTAAAATGCAGCTGGACTACGTTATGCCAGACAGATTGCTAAAAGACATTTACTCAACTGATTTGGCCACCGTGGGCCAGTATGGTGGTGTGGATTCATGTCTGTCCTGATTGCCCTGGTATTTGGAAATCCTCAGGTGGCACAGATGTAGCATTTCCTATTCCACTTATTTTCTGGTATTGTGCACACAGAGCTTTTTAGCGCTCTAAAAAGAAGGTATCTGACCAGTGTATTTAATTCCAATGACCTTCAAATGCAGAGGTGCGGGAACGAGACCCAACAATCTATTTTTTTCCTGGAAAGTAGACTATAATTTATAGTAGCCCACATTCCATATTTCATCTGAGTTCCTAATATAGGGAGGACTGAATGCAGAGTAATGCCATTGTTGTGCTGTACATACAGGAAAAAGAGCAAGTCAGCCAAACTTCTTGATCTTAGCCAAATGTAAATGTAACAACAGGGTAATGTATAAAATGTGTTGCTCTTCTGTTCCAGTTAATTTTTAGTTTGGGAATGCAAAGCTTTTTCCATGTTAAATGGGAAATTTCTAATGAATAACTCGGTAAAATTGTTTGGGATTTTTAATTCACAATAATGAATTTATTGTGGTGGTAACAACTTATATTCTGGGGGAGTAGGGACCAAGAAATCATCTTTTAGTTTTTTCTCTTTCTGTCTGAGATCTCATTATCTGTGCAAGCTTATAATTTACTACCCCACAGTAATACTGTTTTAAAATGTGCAAGAATGAGATTTGTGGTGTGATAGGACTGAATTGAATTGGATCTAAGTAACTGCAGATGTGGCTGGTTTCATCTTTATCAGCTTATCTAAGCTTTTGCACTTAAAGGCTTCTGTCAGTTCAAAGCACAGACACTGCTTGGTTGAGCAGAGCTAAATTATGGTTGCACTTCTTAGCCTCTCAAAAATAATGCTAACTTAATCCAAACTCATGTACTACAGAACTTGAAGGAGTTTAGATATGCATGAAGTAAAAATTCCTTTCCATTTTTATAATACAAGGAGACACCAAAAAACAAAGAAACATATCAAAGCTCTTGAAGTTTAATTTTAGTTTTCTCAAATGCTTTTACTTTCCATGTGAACAAATGTAATTTGAGTTCTTCCCCCATCTTCTTGCTTAAAATAAAGAAATCACTAAAATATAAATCAAAATTAACATCAAAGAGCAACTTTGTCAATACAGGCATTTGGGGAGATTCTTAGAATGGTGGAATAATTATAACTGGATTTCTGTTCAGCATAGGGATAGACAAAGATTTGCTACTACATAGCATCATGAGATATCTAAGTACATTTTCTGCATTTGAAATGATAGGAGAGCCTACTAGTGCAGCACAGATAAAACTGGCTTTTTTTACCTTGGGTTTTGGTTTGGTTTTATCTCCATTTTTGATTGTACCTCAGCTAGACATCATGGCACATTCAGAGGAGAGTTGGTATCCTTTCTTTTGATTGTGCTTTTTGAAAGGGCAAAAATACAGACCACATCACAAGCATGTCATTCCAAAAAGAGCCCCAAAAATCAGGACTGGAGATTTCCAAAAGCCAGAGCAAACTCAGCCTAATTCATTTGCTAGTAAAATGTATTCAAAGCAATAACAGAAAGGGCTGTGCACGGGAACAATTGGGTTTGCACATCAAAACTTGTATTCCAAAATCCTTTGGCCAAGTTAGGATCTGTGAAAGATAAGCAGGAAGAAATTATTAGGAAGAGGCTGTTGAAGAACTAAGATATCAGGTCTAATCATGTCTTTTCCTTTCCCAAAACTCTGTCCCTCAGCTTTCAGGCATGCTTATGCATTGACCTTTCACCTTAGCTTAAGTTTATCAGGCTGCTGTATGATATTTGCTGTTCATGAAAACTTGACTTTCCTCATAATGATATCCTATATAAGATGAGAGTATGTTTTGAAAATACAATTTTCTGATCCCTGGAAAAAATAAGCAATGGGATCCCCGGTAGTATTTGTGGACTCAGCCTGAGCTGATGAGAGCAGAGGAAAGAGACTAAGTCCAGGGGGCTGCCTGTAGTGGCTTATAGATCAATCAGATGGCACCAGCCGTGACCCTGTCTAAGGGATCATTCAGCTCGAATGGCCCCTGTCACCTTTTCCTTTGGTGCAGACGGTTTGCACATCCTAGTCCGCAGAGTACTTGACAAAAATTTTAGATGGGTATTAGATAAAGCAGCAGGATATTCCTGTATGCACAGTACCCCAAATAACGTAAAGAAAAGGCGCACTAGGAAAAAGAAAGGGAGAAAGCAAAAATGGAGAGTGGTTTGCCGGAACATCTGAGGCTTTGACACTGTGGGATGACTCTGTTGCTTCTCTGTCTCTGAATACTGTTGGTTGTGCTTGTGGTGGGAGTCGGTTGTGCCCGTCCATTTCAGAGGTAGACTTCTGCAGTGCCTTGTGCCTCCATGTTCTTTTGGGCCATGACAACGTGTATGTTATTAATAGAGATTGTTTACTGGGGGAAAAGGACTTTCTTCATGGGTGAGATTTCTCTGTGTTGATTGTGGATTTCTGAGTAACTGGATGGGAATTCTGTCACTGGGAATGAGAGGAACTAATTTAGGAGAACATAGTATGTGGATGTTTATCATCCTGTGATATAGTTCAATGACTTTCATTAAAAACTACAAAAAAAGTTTAAATAATTTAAAGATCTTTCTAAATCCTACACAAGTTAAGAAGTGTTCTCAGCAGGTACTACAAATGTGGATTTTACTCCAATCTTAACTCATCTTGCTGTGATTACTTATTCAAATTGTGCAGGCAGCTGCTAAGTCGTAGATGTGATGTCCTTTATCACAGAAGCACAATACTTAATTTCGGTCATTAAGATATACTGATCAGAGATATCTTGATCTGTATAATTCTAGAGCACAAGCTAACATCTGATTTTAGAGATATTAATATGTACTAGATGAATGATTACAATGGTTGCTTAGCTTCTGCTAATTTGAAGACTTTAAAGCATTCAATAAAATGAGTGTTTGCTGTCCACCCCTGAGTGGAATGCCAATTCTTGTTTATAACATTATAAAGTTAAAAAGTAAGTCCAATAATTGTCTCCAGCAGGCTCATTTGCATTATTTCTTCATAGTAATTACAGGAACAATAGGGATTCTATACCTAAGAGCAAAATATATGTTGATCTGTATATGCTGAAATATAATCACAGCAAATACATTTTAATTATGTTTGTGATGCTGCAGAAGTAAAGGCACAGCAGAAAGCTATTCTGATATCTACAGAATGAGTCATAGCATAAAAACCACTAAAATATTAAAATAAAGCTGGTTCTAATAAGGAAAATAATTAAATTATGATAAACAAAGGGAATGAAATTGCTTTATTTTTGTTGGAAGTAAGGGTTTAATTGGAGGATCTGTGTAGGCAGCAGGAATGGTTTTGCTTTTAAAGCAAAATAAGAATTTAATTCTCCTAGAACTCAAGTGCTTCTTCTGAGATGAGTAACAGATTTTCACTTCATGCGCGGTTTCAAAAAGTTGAGGAGAAAAGATACTTTTGTGTCACTTCAAATACAAATTTTTGGAATACCAAAAAATGTTTTGGGCTAGGCATAGTATTTTTGTTATATGAAAAAGAAACCCCTAATACGATAACAAATGAAATTAATTTAAAAGGAAACCTCTTTTTTACATTTTGAACGTATTAAAAAGTTAAATACTTTAATGAAATTAATGCATATACAGGCATAAAAAGTTTTTAAATGTAAAATAACATTGAAGCATTCTGGTCAGAAAATGTCAGGAAAAAATACTGCATTGGTCTTTTCCCAAACCTGTATTTGTTTTGTGAATCAACTTTTCAGTAATATGCAGGTGAATGGTTGAAGTGAGTGTCACTGAATCATTGTTCTTGTCCAAAAAAATACAGGTGAAAAAATAGATGCAGCCACAAGGGTAAGGCTGGTATTTTGGCTGTGGCTTCTTAGTGGTCTCGAGCAGCTGTCCTTAGGACCTTCAGCTGCTCAGTTTGTTCTGAATATTGGGTCTCTGTATTTCTGTGAATCTGTTTTCCCATCAGCAGAGTGGGAAGAAAAATTAATTTTTGCTTTGCAATGCTGTGGTGATGCTCCTTCAGTTACTGTGGTGATACATTCAGATGGTGGAGTAATGTACATGATGTCCATGTATTAATATTTGGATGATGATAACGTTACCTTGATTGCAGAAAGACAAGTAAAAGGTTATCTCAGGTTTGTGCAAGGCTCTGAGTGAATTGCTGGTATTCAGGACGTGTGATCACTCTCAGCATTGTACCCCAGGGCTGAATGACACAGTCAGTTTGATGATGACTCTCTTTGCTTGGGCTATCAATATAAAGTGTCACTTCTAGAAGAGAATCAGGCCAGAAGAGAGCTTTAGCCACAGGGAGTGAGAAGAAATGAGCTTGGCAGTAAGATTCCAGGCAGAACAAATAAAGTTTGGGAGTATTCATAGCAAAGAAATACACTCACTATTGAATATAATGAGATCCAAATCAGGTATTACTTCGGGGGGGGGGGGACGGGACACCAACAAAAAAAAAACCCACAAAACCAAACCACTCAGAGGCTTTCTACAGATCTTATTCTGTATCCATTCATTTAGCTATCATCTGCAGTCAAAGAAGCTATTGAAATCTATGTTATCTTTACAAACAACTTGTGGCC
This sequence comes from Phoenicopterus ruber ruber, assembly GCA_009819775.1. Lineage (NCBI taxonomy): Eukaryota > Metazoa > Chordata > Aves > Phoenicopteriformes > Phoenicopteridae > Phoenicopterus > Phoenicopterus ruber. Next base: position 15,437,575 of record CM020227.1, read on the forward strand.
CACCTTTCAGGAATGTAATTCCTTGTATTCTCCTTGATTTTAACTAGCTGCTATTCTAGTTTTTTCTCATGCAGATTTCTTGGAAGAGCTTCTTCCCATCAAGCAACTCCCCCATCCCTTTGGTGGTGAGGGACCACTTCTCCAGTGTTTCTCCATACAGGCTTAAAAATTCAGTTATTATCAAATCTCTTGTAGACAAGAGCAGGAAAAGGAAAGAAAAAGTATTTATCAAATGTAAAACTCTCCAGATAACCCTTAAAATGAATATTATCACAAGCGTACATAGATTGTTGGGGGAGGAGGGGGTTCCTCTTTGCTTTAGACATATGTAAGGCTGTGGTTTGTTTGTCTTTTATAACAAAAACAACAACAACAAAACCAAACAACAACAAAAAAACCCCACCCACCAACCATTGTGTAATCAATAAACTGGCATCTGGAACTTAAATATTCTCAGCTTCATTTTCTGTGGCAACATTTAAATTGCCTAACATTCATGTAACTTTTTTCTACGTGGTTTTTAGGAGCCATATGATTGGTATTTACTTCCTTTTGCTTCTTCCTTCTTTCCTGTTTGTTTACTCTAGATATTTCTATTCCTTGGTTGTTTACATCCTCCAAACTGGCTGGTGTTTGGGGTTTGACTTTCACTACCACCATCCCTTTGGAACTATATCTCAGCAGATAGAACAAAGCTGAAATGTGAGGGTGTGTTGTTTTTTTTCTTGTGACCGTATAGCATACCTTACATGGAGTTCTTTTAGTGTCTTTCACGTTTTCTGTATTATCTATCACCTAATCTGCATAACCTCATTCCTTTTTATTGGTAAAGGACAGATGCCAGACTTTTACCTATTTAACTTCAATATATTGAAGTTCTTTTTTAAGGTATAAAGAATAAGTACACTGTATATAATACAATTTCTCTACTGTCTTCCATTCTGTCTTACAAATATACATTCTGTTCAGGTCTAGAGAATGGTTGGAATTAATGTAGCATTCATCTAAACTGTTAGAATTGGACTGAGTAGAGACTGACCATACTGGCAAACAGCATACAAAGGTTTAAAGCTACAGGTCAACTGTAAAAAATCCATGGTATTCACAGATCAAGAAGTGGAACTGAATCTTTAAATGGTGATTTCTAGCAATAATTATGCATACCACAATCTCCGTGAATGTGACTCATCTGTAAGAGTCTGTTCATGACCTTTTCATAACGATTGACAAACATAAGAATTTTTCAGTCTTTCTGGATTCTTTCACAGACTTCGAACTGTTTGTTAAACCTGCATATCAATAATATATGAAACAAAAGCAGAATATATAGCTTGCTTGGGGACTCTGCTTTTCTTATGAATTTCTATCCTGTTACAGGAAAATGTAAGTGTTGCAGTCCCCCAGAATGGCTGTGGGTTTTCTCTTTGTCAGGTTGAGATTGCTTGGGTTTTGTGCCGGTTAGAAGGGCAGGGTTATATTCGGGCTAATTATTTTTTCTTGAAAGTAATGTTTGAGCCTGTTCTACCACTATGCCATACTTTCTCATAGCACGTACAGAAAAAGAAGAGGAGACTGGAGCACCCATGGGGTTTCCCTGTTTAGCCATCTTGCTAACATCAATACTGTATAATCAGAAGCAGTTATGCACCAGACTGGAGAAAATTATGGCTCGCAGCATTCTCATCCTGTGGGCTTCTTTTTCTGAGAAAAGCTACCTATTAGTGAATTTTCAGTATGGATGGAAGAAAAAAGTTTGGTTTAATCATGCTATGATTGTGATTTTTGACTGGCCACGATCCCAATTTTTGTCAAAAAAAGAGTTAACATTTGATAAGCCAAGATACATTTGTTAACTGTATCAGCTTTTGTGTCAGAATATCCATAACAGAACCGAGCAACAGTGCATGTATACTGCTAATATTTTGTTGAAGAACATCATACAGCAGATTATCATTTCAGTTAACTTTGCCATCAATGTCCATTTACATACCCAATGATCCCATCACCATAGGCAAACAAATTATTCCATCTCCTATATCCTGAGTAAATGTGAAAAGGCAGCTTTACTGACTTGATAAATAATCTCAAATATTTTACTTTACTTCAGGGTCTTGCTATTTTCAACACTTTATTATCTCACAGTCAGATAATTGTTAATCTCATTATTTATCTAGTTTGTATGAAAGTCAGTTACACCTGATCTATTAGTTATCAGAAAAGTATAAAACATAAACTTGTAGGCTAGTGGTAAATTCTGAATTTAATTGGACTATAAATTATGGAGTCATAATATGAATTAATAACTAGATGTCAGTTGTGTGGTTTTTGTTGGTGTGTTTTGTTTTGGTTTTTTTTCCTTTTTGGGGAGATGTCTTTGGTCCTGTATCTTTCTTTACAACTCTGTATATGTTTCAAATAGGGTTTTGTCCGGTGTCCCTTGAAATTTGAAACAGAGACTCCTATTGAGTTCCTGGGTCTTATATCAGATCCTAAAACCATTCACATTAAAAATTTTAAAAAAACAAAAAAAAAAAAAAACCAAAAAAAAAAAAAAACCAAAAAAACCAAAAAACAACTTAGGGCTAGAAATTTATGCAAGAATTCAGCCCCATTTTTTTCTGTGAGTTTGAGCCATACTGAATCCATAGGTGGTAATTGTAGAAATTAGCCAATGTCTTAGAAACTCATTTCTAAAATTGTCTTCTGGGTTCATTCTTCCTTGTCTCTTTTTCAGAAAAAGGGAAGGGGAAAAAAAGCCATTTGATATTTCACCATAAGCAAAGGACAGTGAAGTAAGCTCAGTGAAGGTTGCAGCACGCAGTATAACACGGCCTTTGTGCCAACAAGGATCTCTGTGTTATTGTAATACAAGTAATTAATAATCATTATTTATAGATGAGTACTGACTCTGCAGTTGTCAGCTGCCCAGCTAACCAGCTGTCATTTGGTTCTCTCAGTAGAGTTCTTTCAGATAAATAGCAGGAATGTACATAAGATATTTGGATTTTGTGTCATTCTTGTATCTAGGGTATCATTTGGATCTTTTAAAAACTTCAGTTCTCAATATTGTACCTCTTTCTCATCTTTTTCAAGTTGGTTTTTTCCTTCTTTTTTTTTTTTTTCTAAGCCCTTCCAATAGGTACCTGAACTTATTTTATTAGAGAAACCTCAGCAGAGTCCTTGGAGATCTTCGAGGATCTCCCTTATGCAGCTGTTTCTCTCCTTTGCTCTTCCTTTTATGCCCATTATGTTCTCTAGTGGGCAACCTAATAATCAGTTCTTTGAAGGAGGAGGAATACACATATTATTTGAAAAGAGGCCCTGAGAAATCATGGTATGTTTCTTTGGCTCTTAACTTCAGCCTAGTGTGTATGGTGCATCTTCTCTGCTACTCACAGCCCCAAAAGATATTAGTGCAGGATAGCTGGTCACCTGTCCTTTCTAGGAAGAATGTCCCGGTAGAGAAATGCACAGAACAGCTGAATGGGGAGAGGACCATATGGGGTTTTGGCTGTTCTGTGCTCACAGAGTGATATGAGCACTACCAAGCTTGTGTGGGTAGAGAAAACTGACAGTGATTCAGCCATCATTAAATTAGTACAGATGTCTCCCGCAGCCTCCCTCAGTAGTCTTCACCATGAGCTCAGACGATTTGGATAAAGGTCTAGACTAAATCGTTGCTAAGTCTGTATGGATTCTGGCTGTTTTGAGACTGACATATGTTACACACTTTCAGCTTTTGTGATGCTGATTTGTATGCGATTTGTCTGTATTTATGCCGAGCCACAGTTTCTTCTTTGATGGGACATTGACCCCAAATTTTGGATGTTTTGAATCACAGGTAGGTTAAGTGTTTACTGCGAATGACATAAATACTCCAAACAGTGCCCACACTTATAATCATAGCACTGCTATTTTTTCCTTCTTGGAAACAGGTCAGGTTATCTGATGTGCCAAAAAAAGTGATAATTGTCACTGAGACTTTAGTCTCCATATGTACTGAGAATGGGACCGCAAGACTCAGTACAAGTTGCTAGAGAATCAGAGGTAATACGTTACTAAATATCAAACCCTGCTGGAGTGGGCATAGTTGTTTATTTCTGTGTATTTCATGTTGTCTGTATGTAATGGTTTGTGTTCTCTCCTCTGTCAATTCTTCCAGAAAAGCATTAACAAAGGCAGAAGCTATGATCTATCTCTAGTGGTTTAAAAAATATTTCAAATTTAATGGTATTGCAAATTGATTGCATTATGAGAGACATAACCTTTGCAAGTCAGTTTGCAAGAAATTCACAGGAACACATGACTTAGTGGAAATGCATGGGAAATTACATTAGGAAGCTTTGAAAACCACACAAGTGATGTGGCAAATAATTTCTTGTGAAACTGCATGAAATCATAATAACTAGTTTCAACCAAGTTCTTCTGAATAACTTACAATTCTGCATGAGTTATCCCTAATAAACATCTAACTGCAAGAAAATGGGGAAAAATAATCGAATTATCCTCATGTTATATCTACTTATTCTGATGTATGACACTCTGATGTTACTATGTAACTGCAAACAGAGTAACTGAAGAACGAATGTTTTATTTGACTTATTCTTCATAAGGAATTTGCTTTGTAGCATTTCCTAGCTATGTTTATTTTCACATTCCAAGTAACTTGAAAAATATTTTTAGTAAGAAAAAATTTATACTGTACCCATGTGCACAGTTCACAGGTTAGTGTAAGTACACTAAAAATAAGTTATATTATCACATGTAAGCAGATAGTTTATAAGATAATCAATATGTAAGTACTCTCAATTTAATTTTTCAGTTCTCTTTATTTCACTCGGTTACCTTCTCAACAGTTTTCAATTTTAGCTCAAAGCTGGCTGCTTAGCTGATGTTTATATTTCTGCACTGTAGATGTGTTTGACAGCCAATTGCTAGAAAAGAGCTTTCTATTTGCACTGCCAGCTTTACACATTATGTGGTTTTAGACAGTACTCACTTCCTTATGTTCAGACACTGAAGTATGCTAAGCAGTCATCTTAAGTCTGAAAAATTACCTTCAGAAAAAAGGTATTTTAATGCTTTCAGGTTTGTTTTATTAAATATTATTAAATAACAGAAAGCATTAAATAGCAATGCATTCTGCATGGATTTGATTTTTTTTTTTTTTATTAAGAAGGAAGACAGGTTAAATATATTATTACTGACATCCTCCTAATCCTTGTGAGCAAAGCATGATCAGAAGCCAGGGTGGTGAAAGCAGCTGAAAGCAGAGCCTTGAAGGATTGTAAAATCTTGACAACTTAAATATGCTTAAGTAAATAGAAGTATCTCGTCACCTTTGACCACACTGGCCTATTGTACTTCTTTCTGCCTTCACTGATCTAGCCTATAGCTTGTCTAGTTTGACAGATTTTGTAAGCAGCCTTCAAATTACTGCTGTGGGTATGTAGTGATTAACTTTTTTATTCCTCTTCTGCAATTCTAAGAGTATGCATTATAAGATATTGCTCTGACATTCACTTGAGAAAATCATTTGAAAAACACAAAGAGGTCTTACCACTCAAGTGTAATGTACTCTGTGCCTGAGAATGAAACCTAGCAAGTTATAATAAGCTTTTAAAGGGGAAAGAAAAAATGCAGCTCAAACAACATGGAAGAAAGGCTCAGAACAGTGTGAATAAGATGATGATGATGATTAAAGGAAAAAAAGAGAAGGATTTGGTATATAGGAACTGCCAAACTACTGGCTAGCATGTTGAAGGGGAAATTCCCATGGCTTATGGTTTTTTTACAGTCTTCCCTGTCTTTTGTCTGTATTGAGGAAAGAGCGGCAAGACGGGCTTGGCTGGCCGTAGAAATTGGCAGCCAAAAGGGAACAGCCTTCTCAAGTCATGTCTGGAGACTACACCTAACCTTACAGGTAGTAGAAACTACAGCGTAGTTTGTGTCCAAGACTGACAAGATGGAGGAGGGAGTAAATGGCTTTACTGCTATTTCACTGAGTTGGGAAGAGAGTGACAAATGCAGGAGGCACTGTTAATTGTAATGCCTGAAGCACTGGAATTGTTAATCTAAGTGCTTGACCCCAAACAGTAGGAGGTGACAGACAGATACTTTTTTCCTCCATAAAGACACAGAAGAGGGAATATGTTTTACAAGACTAAAACTACATGCAATTTTTGAGGCACTCTCTACCCAGCTTTCAGATCTCCTGTGGTGAATCACAGTACACTATAGATGAAATAATAGAGAAGTAAATGAGATAGGAAAGGATTCCTCTTTGGTGATATGACACAATTTCATTGCATGTTTCCAAGTATCAGAAACAGTTGGGTTAAAAAAATCAAGACCTTTTTACAGGAACGATGTCTGCTGGAACACGAGAAAGGAACAGCAGTGTGGGTTCAGAAATCGTTACATGAACTCCAAGCTAGGCAGAAAGCCAACTACAAAAAGGTGCCAGCCATCTGAGGCCACTTGACACAGGACACTTGGGCGTTAAATAGCTGCAGAAAGCAGTGACTAAAGGCGGCAGTCCAAGCTGCGGTGGGACACAGGTCATATGTGGTGGCGGTGTTCTCAGGACAGAAGGGAAGACAGATGGTATTCCCAAATGAAAAGGGCCAAGGCCAGGACTAGGAAAACAGAAAGCTTTAGCTATCATCTGGCTTAACATAAGGATTCAGAAGGAGCAAGGTATTTAAGAAATGTGTAGAGAAAAATCAACCTGAGACCATGCTTTGGAATGAAGATAGCAAAGAGTAGAAACAAATTACCTTGTCTTTGCTGCCAGTACAACCACTGAAGACGAATATGTGATTGTGGATTTGGGGAAGACTTTGCATCTAGGGGCATGGGTTTCCTCCCTCTTAGGGAGTTCCCCTGGCAGGGGGAACAACTTCTGTGAAACAACACCGGTAATACATAACAATTCTAATTAAAAATTAATACTGTGATTAACTGGAGATAAATGTGTAGAGCTGTTTAGGAATGGCTTGGGTAGTCCTACAGTCCAGATGTTTTTTCCTAACACGGATCTTTGTGAGACCGAAAGTGGGTTTGTCTATTCCTCCCATCTGTAAAAACAATTATAACTAACTTTCTTTCTCCCAAGACATTGAGTGAAAATATATATTAAAAATTATTAATTCAGCCTGGTGAGGAAGGCGATACATGACATGTACAGAAAGGACCAATGGTGCTCTAACCAGGAAGGTCTTAGATCAAGATTCAGTAACATTCCTGAGCCCCTTTCCTTGCATCAGTTGGTCATGATCAGTGAATTAGAACAAACAGATTCTTAGATCCCAATCTCGTCTCTAGTTTTTAAAGAACGGTTCACTCTAGTGTATCATAAGATCATATCAAAAGGTAAGCAATGAAAAGCAGTTTGTGCACAGTTGCAGTATGAATATAAACAGAGACAAAATTAGCAAATCAAATAGAATAAAAAAGCAGTAGCAAAGAATAAACAGAAACATAAAAGAAGCCATCTGGAATCAAAGATACTCAAATGACATGGTAGGAAACTGAGGCAGACAAAAGCAGAGATTACACTCTTAAATGAAAGTGTTAGGGATATTATTGCTTTAATTCTCTTTGAATATGGTTATGAAACTACAGCTGAGTAGTGTGAGCAGTAATGTCTTTTGACAGTTACTCCAGAGGCTTCAAGTTACATGATTCTCATATCTTAAATGAAACCTTTGTCATCCATGGACGTGTCTGTTTCCTTTCTGAAAGTGTTCCAAGTACTGACATTATGTCAGGTATGCCAAGTCTGTGCCCCAATTTGTCATTACCCTGAATAATAATGCAGAATATTTGGTTTTCCTCTTCCCTGTGGTGCAGCTATAATTCCCATTACTAAAGATGGGATCAGCCTATCCATGGAGAAAATTAAAGATTCTATTAAATTGAAATTACATTCACTTTATTAATTCTGCGTTGTTTACAAATGAATTGAATCTATCTATAATAGTTTAATTATGAATGATCTTTTTAAACTGTGGGTCATCAAGAAACGTGCTCATTGTCCATTATGCATCAGAGCACGTCAACAATACACACAAAAACCTTCTGTAACACCTAATGATGTTCATATTTTTAGGAAAAAAAACCCTGCAAAGTCACATACAGAAAGAAACACATTATGAAAAACGTGCATTACAGTTTTTGAAAGCGTTGATATATATAAATGATTGTAAAAGTCACTAAAATCCTTCCATATTTTCACAGAATGAGCTAGAGCTTCTTAGAACCCAGCAGTTTTGGGAAAGAGACATAAAAACTGAAAATTCTGTCTCTAAGTTCATTAAATGGGGTCTGCCTCATAAATGAGGAATTTTATTGCAAGGCATAGGTAAAAGTTAGAACCTGAAATATTAGGATAGTGTTGATGTGTTGTGTGTGTATCTGTGTAACATCAGGTGAAAATCGGCGATGCACTAGTTAATCCCTTAAAAGAGATTCTAGAGTTAGGAAGGAGAATGATGATGCAAATTTTAAAATTAAGTTTTAAGGGCAGATCATGCCTTTTCCCTTGAAACAAGTGAGGAGTAATTCCCTTGTAATTACATGAGGATGAGTTAATTTCTAACAAACTCAAATAAAAACTTGACTACATAATGCTTTCTTCTTGTTTCTTAATTAAAAATATCCAGGAGCATTTTCACAATATGTAGATTTCCCCTCTCTGGTGCACTATTGATATATTTATGCTTTTTTACTAATATGAGGAAATTGGGGTTACAAATCCCCTTTGATGTGTCTCATTATGGGCTAGTCTGTATCAAGTTGTGCAGCAACCACACACCTTGAGAGGACTTGAAGTGCCCAATCCTACTGCAAAGGCCAGTCAACAACTTCCTGCTAATTCTGGGTATGGACCAGACCCAAGTGCATTATGTGCTTTCCTGATGGTGAACACATGGCTTGAACATGAAATTCATTGTGCTGAGCAAGCTGTTGCTTTGACTGCCCTTGATTTGCCAGATAGCTGACTGAGAGCAGGTGAGATGGTTTCCATCTGTGGAAGAGACTCATAAATCTCTGTGTACTCAGAATTGCAAAGAACTTCACAAAACTAGCTTGGAGCTTCTGCAGCCTTCATCCATACGTTGTCCTTGGCTGCATACATAGTTTTGAACCAAGTATTTATTAAGAAAACGTGGTTAAAAATATGATGAACAAGTATCTATGGAATAGGAGAATTTAATATCAGTAACATGCTCAGGTATTTGTTTTTTACTGCAGAGTACTACTTTTACATCTACAGAATATAGAGGCTCTTTGAATAAGTTTCATCTTTGCAGTTTCTCTTGCATTGATTGTAATTATGCATGTTTGTAATGCATGTACGTGGGAGACTATGAATATATGTTACATATTTGAATAGTGTGTTGGCAATACTTTTAGATATGCATTCATTATTAGTGAAAAGAATGTTAGTTTTGTGGAAGTACGCTGTGTGTGCTGTTACCGTTAATACTGGCTTCATTGGTTATCATCTGTATTATAACACAGAACAGCAAAGGAATTAATAATGGTTAGAAACTGTTCAGAGGGTTCACTTCAAATGAAGTTCATTTTTTAGGATCAGACCTGTGCTTGAGGCTGCATGGGAGCCATTAGTAGGGTACTAATACAGGGCATCTGCATCACCATTAATCCAGGCACGAATTAGGTGATCGGGTTGCATCTGCTACTTTAAGGGAGAGAGATGTTTGAACTTATAGTCCCACAGGCAGGGCAGTGATGGAGGAAGATGATTTCACTTCTTTTGAAGTCTAATTAACTGAATCTCACAGAAAGGAAGTGAGTTTGACTAAGTTTTCCAGTAAAAATGCTTTTCTGTTTGTTTTGGGATGCTGTCTAGTAGTGGGACATAGGGGCTAGCTATAGATGTCTCCTTTTCTAAATAGAAATTCTTGTTACATTTCTCAGTATTGCTCTGAAAAATAAGAGGTCAGCTTTCAAGCACAGGCGCAACAAATAAAGCTACAGGTGTGGAAAGCAGTTTCACATTTACATTTGTGAGGCTTTTTCAGCAGAAACCGATATTCATTTATCATATTCATTATGCTTCTCTATCATTCACCTAGACCCTATATAATTATGTGTCTAATGATCTTTAACCTCCACATGAACACAGCTTGCTGAAGCTTGACAATTGCTGTAAATTATCATACACATCTGGTAGAAGAGAGGAAATATTATTTGGAAAAAATACTATGCTTTCTGGCTTAGAATCTCACTTCAGTTTTGTGATTTCACTTTGTAAGTAGATGATGATGTTTTAATCCTAAATCCAAACAATGAAATGGTTTTGGAAACATGGCTCTTCCGTAGGTCCTTTATTATAATATCTTGATATTAGAGTGTAAGAACTTAAAAACCTAAAAAAGATATTTTAATCTGTCAGCCTGGATGGTCACCATAAAAAGTACATATGATTTCAGTAAATGCTGTATTTATGGCTTGTTTTTTATTAAGAACTAAAAAAAAAACCCTTATTTTTGCTGCTATTAATCTTTGGGTAGAAAACTGATCTTCCTCTAATCAGACTCAGTTTCAACTTTAAGATTATAAAATGCTTCTAGTTCTTCCACTTTTTGTTTAACGCTTAGCCCTTCATTTTATAGTGTTTCAAATAGCAATATCTATTTCTTTCTTTCGATACAAAGGAATTAAACTTATTAGAAGAAACAATTAATAGTAATCATAGACTTTTTCATTTTAACTGTTGGTGTCTTACTAGCACTGCAGAGGTTTTATAGCTCTACATTAATTTATACCAGAACTGATTTATGAACCGTAACTTCTGTTGGATAATATGGGTAAAACTTACACCAGAGATTATACTAACAGCCTCTCCTACTTATTAACAAATTGGAGAATCTTTGAGAATTCTCAAATATCTGGGTGAGATATCTAGTTTAACCAGCCAGTGCCTTTGTAGAAATTCAGATTATAGTTTTTCACTGTAAGACTCTTTGTAGTTGGGTGAACTGAGATGTTCTGGATTGCTTTGCTGAGTTGTGTGTGTCCAGGCAATGTTTTGATACGACATCACTGTAATTCAGCTATGAATATTCTGCCAAAACCTTCATATGCAATGTGAATAACATATAGATTTTATTCAGGGATCAAACAGATGCTTAAAGTATAAACAATCTGTTTAAAACACAAACAGATTTTGGATTGATCTTGACAGGCTCTGGGACCCTGAAAATAATTTTTTATGTTGCTGACACCTAGATTGATTATAACCTGCTTATAAGGCCAATAATCTTTAAGACAAAAAAAAAAGTTGTATTGACATGTCTCACAGAGCAAGCAGACAAAACTGCAGTACCAACCAACAGGAGAGTGCTGTTAACTTAAATTAACGTAACTTAAATTATTCTGATTGTTCTCAAGTAAAAGCTGATGGCAACTACAAAAAAGAAAGCAGATTGAGTTTTTGGAAGAAGGACTGAGCTGTCACTTGATGTCTATGTGTATGTTCATGTGGGTTGGGTAGGAAGAGTGAACTGGATTGAGTCATTCATATTCACAGTTAGTTAAAGTGCTTTCAAAAAGTTGTTAAAACAATGGTGTAGTAATAGCTGGTGTGGTAATAATGTGTTGCCCAGCAAAACAGAGAGGATGAAGTTCCACCTCTTGTAGTCAGTGGGAGTTCTGCTATTATTGCAGAGCAGAGAATACACTGGTGGCCCAGGATTTTGGATATATAATAAACCAGATCAACTGGAAAATCAGACCTGACTGCCGTTATCCGCTGTGCTCATTGCAACAATGCGAGATTCCTTTTTGTAAGGTGCTGTTAACGAGTTTCCTAAGCTCTTATTCCTGAACAGCTAATTTGCAGATATAACTGTATGTGACCAATTATCTACTGAAGAACCTGCAGAGCCTACTTGTGGTATGACATAGAAATCTACTTGTGGCTTGGCTGTAGCCAGTGTTACAAGGGGTTTTTTCCACACCTATTTTAATATCCTAATGCAGGTTCTTATACCAAATGACGATGCTGCCCGGCCCTGGCAACCACTGCTATCAATTGAAGACTAAAATGCATAACCAGCAACAACTTCTGTTGAGCTGTCTGCACAAAAATGAGCAAACAGGAACAAGTCTAGTAGTAGTTGTTGTAAGTCATATTGCAGCTATCCTAAACAGGTTGTACGTATTCCTTTCAGACTATCTTTTGTGAGGCAGAGATAATAATAAATGCAAGTTACATTTTTAATTATGTATTATTCACTACTACTTATTGTTCATATTGGGTGTGTTAGATTTAATAGTAAATAGAATTTAAAGCGCTATTACTGTATGTTTAAGTTATTATCCTGTATTTTTGAATGTGTTGACACTAATACATATGGTCTACCAATTGGTGCGCTCGCCCTCGCAAATTAAAAATTATTGGAGATATCTGATATTTAGTACTTGGCTCTGAGTCTACAAAAAAAATCAATGGAAGTCCTTTGTCTCCAGTGTTCTTTGGTTCAGGCTTTTAATTAACAAAAAAATTCAAAGTAAAGAAGAAAACCTATTTTCCCATAGTGTTACAGGTTATTATAATCCTATGTTGTTTTTTGAAAAGCCAAGTACAATCTAAATATTTTTTTTCTAGTGGAGCATTGAGGAGAATGGGAAGATTTATGTAAGGATTTGTCTTATATTTCTGGAAACTTGCTTTAACAAAGCTTTTTTTCAGGGGAAATACTTTTAGAATAAAGATCTTGGAACCTTTTAAGTTCTGCTAACAGCTGAGTTATGCTACGGTTCTAAATTTCTGTGAATGCTATCCATTACAACATTTACACAGATGCCAGTGTTCAGCCATTTTCAGTCACCTGAAAATAAGCTGAAAGTAATAACTAAAAACAAGAAACTAGATTAAAATATATATTATTGTTAATCCTTCATTTGCCCTTTGATCTAATAGGTTAAGGACATTTTGTGCTTGTTCATTTTGGCTGATAATAGTTCTGAAGACATTTACATTTTAGAACAGGGGTTTAAAATATATATAACGGCTGCTTTTTAAATAGAAAGTCTAATTATGCCTATGATTACATTCACTTTTGATTAGTATGCATACAAATCCCTACTCTCCTTGTGTATTCAAGCTGAGATATGGATCACTGGTGCTAAGATTAAAGTACAAAACAATAGCTTGATAAAATGTATGGTTAGACCAATGCAAAAAACATTCTGGATGTAATTTTTGTCTCTAAAATGCCTTTTTTTTTTTTCTTTTAGTTGCACACAGACCTAGATCCTGGCAGCAGCAAAATCAAGTATATTCTGTCAGGAGATGGAGCTGGAACAATCTTTGTGATCAATGACAAGACTGGAGACATTCATGCAATGAAAAGGCTTGACCGTGAGGAAAAAGCTGAATACACTCTAACAGCTCAAGCAGTCGACAGGGACACAAACAAACCTCTGGAGCCTCCTTCAGAATTCATTATTAAGGTTCAAGACATCAATGACAATGCCCCAGAGTTTGTTGATGGCCCATACCATGCCACGGTTCCAGAAATGTCTGTTGTAGGTATGTATGTCTAAACATCGACGAACTTTGATTACTCACAGTTTAAACTATGCCAGTATGCTATTGAGTTGTTGATGAATAATAAGATATTTATTATGTTGTTAGCATTAATTTGCATATTTTCAAATCTCTTCTTGGCCAAAGCTTTCATCTGCAGCACAATAGTAGAGTCCCTTAGTAGTAAGAAAATGACTAACAGATGTATTAATGTGTCTTTCTTTGTCCAACAACACTTTAATGGGCTAAATTTATATTCCCCTTATGATGCTGTAGTTATAGTATTGTTATTGAGAAGGATTTATCAAGATTTGTTCCAACATGACACTCTAATCCTATTGATATTTTGTTGATGTTTAATTATCTGTTTGTGTATTTTCATACACAGATGTAGCACTTGCAGTATGTTGATACATACTTATTTGTTTTCCTGTAAGTGCAACTGTAATCAGCCAAAAACATTGAAATGAAAGATGCTGTGTCTGGGAATTGATGGTTAGACTCTAGAGTGGACTTAACCAATTAGCCATAGGATTTGCGTGGAAGGTGGAAGGGGAAAACAGAGAAAGCAGTGGAAAAAGATGGTGAAAAGGGAAATTAATTGTGTGAAAGGGGAGAAAAAGAAAGGAGGAGGAAATAATCTTCTTAATACGTTTTACTTATATTTATTCATTTTGTCAGAGTAGTGTGAATTTATTTCCTTATGAATTAATATATTAGATTTTCTTTTTTGCATAGTTTGTCCTTTGTTCTGAATTTGCAAATGTATAACTGTGTACTTACAGAGGTACATATTTACATACTCAGGTCCTCAGTCCCTACTGATACGTACATATCCAGTGCAGGTGATCTTTAGCTGTCACTGAAGTAAAAGGGAAGTAAACCTATCAAACCAAAAGAGTCAGTTTCAGGGTAATATAAGAATTCAGTATAGGCAAAGACATCAAAATCTGGCCATGAAATGCAGAGTAAATGGTAATGTTTTCTAGTAGTAGGTTGAGGATAATGTGCTTTTCAGCAATTTGTCTACATCTGTCAAAGCAAGATAATTGAAGGAATGCCAAAGCACTTTGTAAAGTAATGCAGCACCCTATCAAAAGTTTCAAAAACACCATTCTGTCTTACTTAGTTAAAAAGAGGAGGAATATGAGGAGCCAGAACCATCCTCTCACTCACATTCAGTACAATGGGTTGTACCAGGTCATTTTCAAATGTAAGCGTGGTGTGCTGACTAGACGGTGATACGTGAGGCTTCATTTTTTTATCAACACTTCTTCAACAGATTTTCATATCTTGGTTGCATTGAATTGCTTGTGCTGAAACCGGTATGTGAATTTTCAAGCCTGCATGGCAGTTCTTTTACCAAAACATAGGTTTAATTTGTTAAGTTACTTCTAATTATACAGCAGCACAAACATAATATAGACCTGATTTCAGAAGATATTTTTGCCAAGGTCTAGGCAAGAAAATGGCTTAATTAAATAAAATAAGTTTTTAAAAAAAAGGGAAGAAGAAAAAAAGGAGGGAGTAGGAGAATGAGGAAGGGAAACTGAAGGCAATTAATCCTTATATGAATGGGACTTGTTCAGTATTCTCAGAAAAAAAGAAAATTAAGATATATGCAGACAAGAAAAGGTGGTTTCTGATCACAAAGGCTACTGTAAAAATAATTTATATCTGTGCATAGAAGCAATATTTATAAACCTTAGTAACGACATGGCCCGTATCCAAGGAGTATTCACTGTAAAGAAGATGAGGGGAAAAAAAAAATACCAAAACCAAAAACTTTGACAGGAAACTAGTCAGAAGATCAGATGAATAAAAATCTAGTGAATTGTTTAACATGAGGTTTAAAAGATGAGAGCGAGAGAATAAAAGGTAAAACATTAACAAAACAGAGGGAAAGTGAAACAATTGAGAAAAGTTTTAGGGTGAAAGAGGAGGGGAAAATGTAAAGGAAGGTCATGAGAGATGAATTAAAAGATAAAACTTTATCTGGGACAACTTTATAGTAGAACATTGTAGAAGAAATGACCAATGCGGGGACACAGATGCCAGTTTAGGGAACAGTGAAAGGGGCTGGCTTTTGGGGGATATCATTTCACCTGTTCCCCCTAGCACAGTGGGGGAAACAGAACCACTTCTTCACTGAACTGCCTCTGAAATCATGTAGTTCCACATTTTCATGTATTCTTAGGCTGCATGGAAGAGTTTGGTCAAAAACAGGTTTATTCTAACAACACAAACAGAGGTAGAAATTTTTTATAGGTTATCTCAGAGGTCTACTATTTATTACCTTTATTATCAAAACTGTGCAAGTTTTGCACATTTATCCCTTATGATTCCTGATCCTTGCATGTCTATTATGTGACATTCCTAGGAGTGCATGTTTACAAGCTGTTTCTCTAAAGCAGCACAAACATACATTCCTGCTCTTTTGTTGGAAAACAAAACCTAATTCTCAGCTGCCGCTTCAAAAATCAGAGTGTTTGCCATTGCATTACATGGGTCATGAATGACTGTAAAATCTGTGCATCTTACGCAGTCAAGTCTGAATCTTTAATCTCTGATGAAACCAAATTTCAAGGCTAGAAAGTTGAAGATGAGAATTTTACCCCTTCACCAATGTTTTTGTTACTATGTTCTTCTGCCTTCCTTCTTCAACCCACAGGTAACAACACCAAGAGCTGTGCTAAATGATGCTCCATAAATGGTTTTAACTTCCTTTAAGTTTTGTTAGTCCTCTTAAAATTACTTTAACTCCTTTATAATGTTTATAAGAAAACTCTGTCTCCTTTCAGAGTTGAAGGAATTTTTTTTTTTTTTTTTTTTTTTTGCCACACTAAGAGTATTTCACTTCCATTATCCACTTACTTAATTCCCCTTAAAGGGATCTCCACCCACTGCTAATTTCAGCCTTGACATTTCTACAACACAGTCATTACTAGGCAGTGTTCTTATTCAGGATAAAACAAAGTTCTACTAAACCTCTTCTTTCCTCAAAATGCTTATACGGATTCTGACTGCTCTGAAACAGAAGAGGAACTCATCTGCTATATATATAGTACTTACGTAATGAGGACGCAGTACAAGGGATTTTATTTTTGGAACTCCGTGGAGAGCAATGCATAAGATACAGATGAACACATTAACCTTTCATTATTCCGTAACATAATGTTGAGGTTCTAACACAATGCAGTTTTTGTAGTAGGTACATTAGATGCTGCTCTTACGTTCCTTGCTAGAAGAGATGTATTATATAAATGTCAGTGGTATTTTTGCATGACTATCTAGAACATGAACGATACGCTATGGGGATGTGAAAACTGCAATGTATGTGCACACTCTCTGTATGTGGTATGTATGAATGTGTGTGTATGCCAATATATGAGATTGTCACACGTATATGGCCACAATTCAGCCTGTTTGATTTTTGTGTTATGTATCAGTGATATCTGGAAAACCCTGCTTCCCTACTAAAACAAAAGAAAAGGATTTGCGTGGCTTTCCTCCCACTACTTGGTGCAAAGACGATTAGTGTTACGCTCTGTTATCTCCGGTAGGAATGATGTTCACTTTTCAGCTGTCTTCACAGAACATACACCCACACGCGTACTGCACGGTGTGTGTCGTCACTGTGTTCAGAGTTATTTTGAAGTAATTTATTTCTCTCCTTGAGGAAAGAGAGGAGCACATTCCAGAAAAAGTTTTGAGAACTAAATTGAATTTGAATTTTCCCTTATTTCATCCTTGTGTTCCTTTCTTTTTTTATTTAATTCCTATATAATCTACCATAGTAAGCCCTGTTCCCCAACTCCAAAATGATGAATTTGCTTGTAAAAGTTAATAGTGCATATGGAGAATATGTTCTTTGCTGAAGCTGAGCACTTTAATCTTTTAATTCTGACATTAATTTTCTTAAGGAATTAAAGATCAAAAAGTGAAATCTGTGGAATCACTTCATTGTAACAGTACTGCATTTCACAAATAGGAAATAATTTAATTTGTCTGTAAATCTTGTTTAATCACTTATAGATGTAAAGGGACACACTGGGAATGAAACCCCGTTAAAACCTTTTAAAAAGAGATTCAGCTAAGCTTCTGGGAGGAAGAACCCCATGACTCACTCTTTTTTTCCCATTTGTCTCTGTATATATGCCTGCAATGAAGATTGCTCATTCATTTACATAATATGCTATCTTAGAAGATCCACAAGGGTAATTGGAACTGGTCCTGTGGCTTATTTAAAGGGAATAAAAGAAAAAAAAAGAACCTCCCAGCCCCGAGAATGTTCTGTTTCTGTGTTGCCTTCTGAGCTGCACGCAGATTCGTGAATTCCCTGAAAGCATGCTGCAGAGGTGATAATGGGAGCAAAAGCGGATATTGTCTCCCAACAGTATAGTTTCAGGATCTTTTTTTTCAGGAGAGGAACGAGGAGTGAAATTTCTTGATTTTGTTCTTGGTGAAGCCAAGAGTGTTTAGACAGCTAGTGTCATGTTGAAAGACAGAAGACGACAGAAGTAGAGTGACAAATGTGTTGGTGAAATAAAAAAGGACACAGATGGAAAAAGAACAAAAGCCATAAGGGAAGAGAATTCTCTCGTAGTTTGCCTGAATTAAGGTAAACAGTCCAACTTTAATAATCTCCAAATACTAAGAATTTCCCTGACAGCCATAAAAAAACCCATTGTAAAAAACCATACAGTGGAATTGTCTGCCAGTGCTCTAGAAATGCTTTTCCTTTAAGACTTAAAAATATTAACAATGTGAAAAAGCTTAGAATAATATTTTTGTCCTTAAAGGCTTCCATGAAAGCTATTTATTGGGGGAAAATGTCTTTATTGTAAAGGGTTTAGGCTTTCAGTTGAGTCAGAATATCAATTTCCAACTTTGGCACAAGCATATCTACTTAGCAACGTTTTCCTTTGGGTCAAAGTTTGCCCTTGATTATACCACTGTAAATAAGAAATCATTCAATCATTTTATTTTTTTTCAGCAGCAGAACAGAGTTATTTAGTACAGCCATGTATAGTAGAAGCGCACTGTACACAGTGTAGCTTTTCTTTCCAGTTCTCCCAAAGATATTAGTTCTCTTCCAGTTACAGATTGTTTGCAAAAGAACAAAATCTGCTGAATATGAAATCAACATGCAGTGTCTGATACGAATAGTGATAAAATAACTTGATAAATTAGAAAGTTACGATAAAAACCTGACCTGAAATGTTATCAAGATCAACCACGCTGTCTTAGTGGGTTTTTTTTTTATATGTATTCATTGATTTTTTAAGGCACTGAGCGTGACTGTTAAATCAATGACAGTTTGTCACAAAATTGTAGAGTAAAAGGACTATATTACTGGGGTCAACTACAAATTAGCCCAAAGGGTAAATGCAAAGGGAGTGCAAAAACTAAGGAAAAAACCAGCAGATGTTATAAAATATGGCAACAATGTAACAGCTGTTAGAAAATGTATATCTTCATGTTGTCTTGTTCCCCTACTTGTTCATCTTGTGCATAATCAAATTCACTAGCTGTGGTACTGAAGAGCATTTTACGTGAGAGATTTATTTAGTGAGTGTGCATGTGTTTAAAATCTTCTGTACATTCTGCATGACTGAGGCATGGTTCCAAAAGCAAAGTCATAAGTAACCTCAAGTAATTGGTTAGGATATATTCAAAAACAAGACAGTCTTGTCCTTAATCTGACTTGTTATTGGGCCTTGAAAAAACACATTTCTCAGTATGTGCTATTATTTTTGTACTTTCCATTTCTCATGAAGTCTGATTGAAAATGTCATTATCTTTTTGTATTGTTCTTAAGTGACCATTATGAGCTCAAGGACCATGGATGAAGTTATGATATTGCTCTTTAGGGGTTTATAATGTGACCCTTTAGTTGCACTGACCTGTATTGTCCTGAGTGTACTAAGCTAGTTCATTGACTTTATGCAAAACTGCTAAAATCAGTGGGATTGCTCAAAGTACTTCATGCCAATGGCGACAAGTACCTGAATGTTCAGGTTCTGAAGACACTGTCTGGTTCTTAGAAATAAGCCCTAAATTACTTGTGCAAAGTATGGAGCTATTAATGTGTAGTGGTTTCTTAGAGAAAAGCTGCCTTTTTTCCTCTCCGTTGACTGTCAGCAATTTGTCACAAATTTTCCATTTTTGCACACATGCATTCCCTTTGCACGAAGGAACGTTGTGCAAATGACACAGAGTGACGATAAACTCCTCAGGAAAAATCTGTTTGGATCAGAATTGAAGTTGGAGTTCCTTATGGAATTCCATGTAGAGTAATACGTCTTCCTGTAACATTCCTGTTTCATAGGATAAGGACAGACAAACAGACGTAGGTGTTGATCATATGAGGGCAGAGCAGAGAAAATTTTGGCAGTCTTAGGTGCATGCTTCTGTAGTCCTATGTAATCTACAAAAATCTGTCCTACTGTCATTTTTCCAGACGATTCTTGTCTCATAGTCACAAACATCTTGTTCTTGTTGCAGATATTCTGCTTCTGAAATTCTTTGTGGTTGCTTTCATTTGTACATATCGAACACATTGTCGTATTTCTGTTCTGTGACTATATGAAAATAAGTCTTTGACTCGGGTTTCTGATACGTTCTCTTTTAGTTACATGTTTAAAACTGCTCTTAGCAAGGATTTTTCACAATTTTCCCAAATTTCAAATTTTGAAGAAAAAAATGTTTAATAAAACAGTGGTAGGGTTTTTGTTTTATTGGCTTTGAAAACACGCCATTTCATTTTTCCAACAGCTACACTTGTGACGTGAGCCCATTTGCTGACCAGTGGATGATGCCTAAGTGGCAGGCAGACAGATGAGAGGAAGTAGACCAGTACAGATTTCTGCCAGACTGAGGCTCTATGAAATGCCACAGAACTGGACTGGACTGTATTCTCTGTTTTTTCAATTGTGGGAAATGTAGACAAGCTCTGACCACAAGGTAGAAAGTTCTAGGTCAGAAAATTAAATTCAGCGTGGTAATATTTTCACAGAAACTTGCATTAGTATAACTTACATCACTCTGCTAACACAAAAGATTTAGCTTTAGAACGCTGGGGACCAATGCTCCTCAAACTCTGTTAATTCAGATGGCCTGTGTTAGACGTCTCTTTGATGGACACACTTGACATTTGGGAAAATGAGATTCAAATCCAATTCAGAATCCATTTTTTTTCTGGCACTGGTCATTCCCCACCCTGCCCCGAACTGGTACTTCTGTCTTTGTTTAGTTGCTGAATCTGCAGCACTTAATGTTTCTTCATGAATACGCATCAGCAATTGCCTGTGGAGCTGATGTCAATACGGCTTTCTCATGAATCAGCCGGTAGAGGACTGCTGGGCAGCTGACTCAACTGTACCCTTTCCCTGGGGCCCGAATGGTCTCTGCTGCCATATGCTTGCTCCGCAGTGGCCTGAGGGGGCAATATTTCAGAGTCTGCTTTTGCAACCTGGATTACAGTTGCTGGCATTATAGGCTTCACTCTACCGAACAAAGCAAGCAGAGCATCAAAGCTGCAAGATTATACCAGCTGTTTTCTGTTTTCACAACAGAAAGTTACAAATGAAAGAATTTCTGCAGTAAACAGCCAGGGCTACTTTATTATTTATTTATATTTTTATACAATACACCTGAGCACAACCTGAAACTTCCATCGAAATCAACAAGACTTATAGTACCTTTTTTCCTGCTTGGAAATAGTGTACGGTGATCATCCAATTTTACTGTCTTTGCCTGGGGACCTCGCAGAATGAATGCTGATGAAATAGTCAATTGATTAGAGACAAGCAGTCTTTCAAAAAGTCCTGAGCAAAAGAATAGCTATTTCCCACATCTCTCACAAATATCAATTAATATTCCATAGTGAGGTTGATATCTAAAGGGAGAACAAAAAAAAAAAAACAAACCATGAAAAGAAAACATAATTCTTTAAACCAAACATAAAATATATTTTACCCTTCTACTGTTGCCTGTGATGTTACAGACTGTATTCTAATGCTAACAAACAGCCACCCAGGGGAATTTATAAAGGAATACCTGCAGGCTCTCTAATGGCACCATCTTACAAGTTGTAGCAAGAAAGAACTGCCAACCTTAAAACTGAAAAGGCAGTGTCCTTTCTTATTAGATTCACACAAGCTAAATCCAAGCAGTAGGTAACATCAGCAAGGATAATTGCCAAAGAGTTATCTATATCACTAGATCTGAATATATATTTCTGATGTAAAACACTCTTGTTTCCAAAAGATTATGTTAAAAATGCAGCATCAGGGTTCTAAAACAATTAGTTTATGTACAAAAACCTGTAAAATATGCAGCTTATTAGATTTCACAGCCATGCTTCCTACAGTCCTCATTATACAGCTGTAAAATGCTGAAGGCTGCCAGCTTGCTCCATTGTCTGTGGGCTGTACAGAAGGCATTTTTCTCCTATGCATAGCAAGCACCTTTCATACTTCTGCAGTTACACATTTACATACTATATATTTTTCCCATTTCCCTCACATGATAAAAAGTCCTTAAAATGACACATGAGCAATCTTAAAAACATTGTTGTGTTACATATTAGGATATTCAGTTGTTCAGAGATTTTGGCTCATACACATACTGCATGATATTAACATTTTTTAAAGATTCCATTAACTTTCTAAACTATCTACTCTAAAAATTGCATTAAGAAATATGTAACATTTGGAAGAAACAACTCGGATGCCTTTTCTGCTTATGGAGCTAAACCTGACTTTAGTATATTAGAGTTACATGAAAAGATTATTTTCCTGATGGAAACAGGAAACAGTTTCTTGCATTTTCCTGCATGGTACTTCATAATTTATTGTAGTGGTTATTTCCTACTGTTGACCAAGCTGCTCCTGTTTGATTCTTTCAGATCATAGAATCATAGAATAACTTGGGTTGGAAGGGACATTGAAAGGTCATCTAGTCCAACCCCCCTGCAGTAAGCAGGGACATCCTCAACTAGATCAGGTTGCTCAGAGCCCCGTCCAGCCTGACCTTGAATGTTTCCAGGGATGGGGCTTCTACCACCTCTCTGGGCAACCTGTGCCAGTGCTTCACCACCCTTGTTGTAAAGAACTTCTTCCTTCTATCTCATCTAAATCTTCCCTCCTTCCATTTAAAACCATTACCCCTTGTCCTATCACAACAGGCCCTGCTAAAAAGTTTGTCCCCATCTTTCTTATAGGCCCCCTTTAGGTACTGAAAGGCCGCAATAAGGTCTCCCCAGAGCCTTCTCTTCTCGAGGCTGAACAACCCCAACTCTCTCAGCCTGTCTTCATAGGAGAGGTGCTCCAGTCCTCGGATCATTAAGATCCCTTTATTAAGCCAGATTTTTCAGGTGTTAAAACTTCTGGTTTAGGCTATCAATTCTTTGGGGCAGCATCTGCCATTTCCTGTAGGTCTGTAGAGTACCGAGTTTTCAAATCTCTTCTTCTATGTGTTTCAGTGATATTACATACGACTACTTATATAAAACAAACTAGCAAAACAAATAAGTAATGCTTTGTTACTCAAATCCTTTAGATTAGTTTTGAAAAACTGAATACGAAATATATCAGTTGCAGTTTATTTCCGAAAGTGTTTACAATTGTTTATATGAGTATATAAGTGTACCTAGGGGTGTGTGTATATATATAAAAAATAATGTAAATGGAAACAAAAGACTTGCAAGATTCGTACTTGTCCTATATGTTTGTGTGCCAGTTTACGTGCTTGAAGATCCTGGAGGGTTAGTGTTATAGACTGGTATGGCCTCTTTTGAGTATGTACGTATAAGAGAGTATTCATATGACTGAAATTTAGGCATTCACATTAGCTGGCTAATTTAATTTGGATTCCTCTCTGGTGATCCAAGAAAGAAGGATCCCATGAGAGGACAATTCCGTCTTCCTCCCTTGGACAGAGCAGAAAGCTAGTGCAACTAGGTATCTAATTTAGCCAGTTGAGCCTAAAACTGAGTTGTATGAATAACCCTCTTTTCCTTCTTCCTTACCTTAATCATCATAAACAAGATCATGACAGCATCACAGTATTTCACTACTTAGAGTCAAATAAATTACAGCTGGGAAAGACAAATTACCCTATTAGTTAATCTTCCTTGTCTTTCTAGGGTTTTCCCTTAGAATACATTATCTAGCATCCTGTGCAATAGAGTGAACTCTTCAGTGAGGAGGATTCTGTTATTTCCCTTGGGGAGCTATTCCTCCTTGTACAATTTCTTATTGTAAGGAAGCTTTTGTTGTTGTTTTTCTCTTTGCAGAAGATTAAGTGATGTCTTGTATCTATCTATGTATTTGTATGGTTCTCATCACCCATGTATCAGTATTACATCTGTAAAGTACACAAATTTTCTTTCTCATTTCTCCCTCCAGGAGTGGCTGTATACAGGATTCTACTATAGATATAGTAGAATACATTTTGGCCTTCCTGTCTCTCTAGCATGTCAAGTATCAGTTGCCCAGTTTTCCTTTAGTGGGCCATGTCTTTACCCCTTACCACTGCTTAGGATGTCATCTTCCAACTCCTTTTTTTTTTTTTTTTGTCACTGAAAGAGGTCGACTGCACACTTAAAAAGCAAACACTTTTCTATTCTTCACCTGCTTTCCTTTTAAGTGTGGGAAGATCTCCTGAAAAACCCACTGAAGACCTCTGTCATCTGTTCCCAAAGCAGTCCTTAAAACTCTTCCATGGTGCCCACGCACTGTAGGCACGGTGGGGTAGTTGTGCTAACCTGACAGCAGGTGGGTCAGGCAGCATTGCTTCTCTTGTCATCTCCTTGTCTCTCCTCAGTTGTCTGTCTGCATTTGTCTTTCCTGGTACTCGGCTCTTGGAGTCTTTTGGGGAGAGGACTTTCTTGTGTTGTGAGACCTGATCCACGTATGGGGCTTTTAGAGCTTTGGCAATAAACTAACTATTACTACTAATAAAAATACATTCAAGTACTGATGTAGAAGGTAGGAGTGAAATAACGCACGATCTGCGAAAGAACCCTAAAACACTCGTACAACATACCCACATATATATGTGTGTATATCTGCATAGACACCAAGCTATGTAATTTAAAATACCAATGATAATATTTTACATGTGTATTTTGCATATGTTAACAGGTTCTGAAGTGCGTTACACAGATTTCTATTCCGTATACATTTTCTTTATTTGGTTAGTGAAATCCCTAATTCATAGATTTTATGTTTAGAAATGGTCTCGTGTAGAATAATACAGGATGATGAGGCTTTAAACTATGTTTTTGTATTTTAAAAAATTGGTAACAATGAAAAACAAATAAGAATAAGTTTCTTCAGCTTTGAGGCAGTAATAATTTACATGTCAAGAAGTTATACAGGTTTTTATGAGATTATTGCAGTTTTATTCAATAAAAAATAGTTACCATGACAACAACTGTCATGCTACCTGTGAGATTATAGAAAAGAAGGACAGTGAAGAAAAGGCTTCATTTTGGAAAGAATGCTTATCTGACCTGCTGAATACAAACAATGCTTTGCTTTGACCACTACTGCCTGCACAGCTACTATCAGCCAAACTCAAAATCTAGCTAGAGATTTTGAAGCACAGTGATCCTCTTAGAAAAACAAAACAGTTGGTAAATAATGGTAGGTCTTTTTCATGCAAATATACTGTTAATGCTCTGTCAGATTGGTAATCAGATCTTCTGAATGAAATGGAGATTTCAGCCTGTCAAGATTTGGGAAGAGTGGGAGAGAAAGAGTGAGGGAGACCAAAAAGGACATCTGAAAACCAAAAAAACCCAAAGTCCCTGGGAAAATGAGAAAACATGGTCCCACTAGGTTGCATTATGGTCCCATTTTTTATTTTTACCAGCCATTACAATCTTTCAGCAAAATAGTTGCTTCATTGAATATGGATTCATGTAAATTTCTGGCACCGACTATGCGTTACCTCCTCTAGAACATACAAGTTTGATCCCCGCCCCCCCCCAGTACACACATTTCACTGCCACACCAAAAAAAATTTCTTTCCTACTCCCTGTGGCAGCATATGCATTTTCCTTTCTGACTAATGTGCAGAATCTGTAACCTAACTTGCACGTAAAAACACAGCCAAAACAACAGAAGAGCACTAGCTGAGCACATACATCTTATTTTTATGATGGCTTTTAATCTTAGTTTGCCAGCAAATGCGGGCTTTCTTACCTAGCCATATAAAAAGACTTTTATTGTTAATTGCGTCTCTGATTGCTAGCCTATTGCAAAGAGAAACTATGAAACCTGACACTAACAGAGTAAAACAATCAGCAATAGTTAATGGCTAAATCACATTAGAAGTGTTCATTAATTAAAATCTGTTGAATCTCTTTGCAGTCTGTATTTAATCGCAGAGTCATTAGCATTGCAAAAATGTACCTCAGAAAAAAAATGAAGGAAGTTTTTTAACCAAACATCTTAAAATTTGCCTCATCTATCGAAAAAATGGTTTTGTTTTACATAAGGTAATATTAGGTACATAAAGAAAAGAAGAAACAGTGATTATGTTGTTGGGCCAGATTATATAAAACTGCTATATTATTGTAATTAGGACAACAGTGACTTGGACTATAATAGTGGCTTTCTTGTAAAAATGGCACCATTTCAAATTTATAGTCTCTAGCTAAATGAGTTTGTTGTAGCATTGACAAAGAAACAAACACAAGCCAAATGCAGTCAAAATTAAACACAGACAGACACCTTAGCTGTTTATTCGCTGGGTAGAACCCAAATGTTGTTTTTCAAAGCATTCTTCCCTGCATTCTTACTGCTTTTTCAAGGCAAAATTTTTATCTTTAAGACTTTAAGCACATTATGCATGTACAAAATATTTACGTACATGTAGTTTATAACTGCACTGTCTGTAGTGGAGTAAAATCCTACTTAAATATTGATAATCCAAAGTTCTAGCCCAAAGCACGGAGAGTTCTGCTGTGTTCGGGAGAATTGCCTAAATAACAGCCATGGTGGCAGGGAGTTCCTTTTTTCTGCATTTGCTTTTCACCCTCAGGAATCTCTCAGTTCTCCAGATCTTTTGTCCATGCTTAGTTGAAAAGGGTTCTGTCACTTGTGGGAGTGGGATAGGTTACTACTTCTTCAGGCCCCTTAGCATCTTGCAGTGGAACCAGAGCAGCACTGATGCAGCGACGTCCTCTGCAGCTGCAGACGGGACAGAGTTTGCTCCTTTATATGCTTCTTATTGCTAGTGTGAACATATTAACGTGGCATGTTTCACACCTGCAGAAGATTTGATTCAAGGCATAAAGCAAAAAAAAAATCACATTAAAGATGATAAAATTTAAGCTATGTAAAAGCTTAACTAATTTCAATAGTGGAAGTAATTTCTTTAATTTCTGTTTCCTGATTGCTTACATGTTTTGTAAACAATTTTCGTCAATAAGATTGTTGGGAGCAAATTGCTGAATTTGACAGACCTTCTCAGAACTGTGTATGATGGTCGGAAATGAAGTGCTGAGTGGCAGAGATTGGCAGCGTAAGAAATTGATTTCTAGGAGCTGGGAGACTATTTTATTTTTCTGTTCCCTTCGTTAGTTTTATTAGGTGAGATTATACTCACATGTCAAGTGACCTGTAAGGGAAAGAAAAAGAAGGGTATGCCATTTTCCTCCTCCTTTTGTGTATATATAAACAGTGAATGGGAACACTGACTATTATGTGTGTATTTTTAATGTATGTATAAATTTCAGATAAACTTGGGGCCTCTAAGTGATTAAATTATTTTATATCACAAGAAAAAATCTTGAGAGCTGAGCATCAGGATTGGAAGCAATGTTAGACACTGATTGCCTCATTTTATTAAGGTGTATTCAGCTTTAATGTCTAATGAACACTTGGGATAAAGGATGCGTTTATCAAAGAATCAGCATACCCATTTAAGTTTTGAAATCTTGAAATAAATATCTATCAAAGTCTTCAGGAATTCTCAAGTGAAATAAGAAAAGAGTAGACATTATATATCAAATCTTTCTAAACAAGCAATGTAATTATTTCTGAAGTCCTTTGAAATGAGAGCCAGCCTAGGCAAATCAAACACAATCTCAAAGAAATCAACAGTCTCACTTCTTTATTTTCCTTTGTGTATAAAGTGTATCATGGAAACAAAATGGAACAGCCTAGATAAAAATATTCTTTCAAAAATTTTCACCGTTATACGATAAGCCTTATCTTATTCCAGCCCTGTCCCATTGTATGACGTTCTGCACAAACCTCTTCTGTCTTAGAAGGTTACAAAACAAAAGTTTTATGGTAGCAGCCACTCCCACAGAAACCTAGCACGTCACCTGCTATTTCAGTTTGAATCCAGTTGAAGAAAGCACTGACCTCTACGTTCAGATTTGGCATCGCACATGGGACAGCAGCTGTGAATGGCAGGGAATGTCCTGCTGGGATGGTGGGGCTATAGCCTGAATTCTGCAAGAGGGCCAGTACAGCTTGGCTGAGAGATTGCTTTCTGTAGGGACAACAAAATAGAGAACTTGTAACTGGTGTATGAGTTACAGAAGGTGAGCCAACAAAACTTAAATATGTGAGACAATTCTAATAGCTACATCTTTTCATGCTTTGTAACTACTGTGGGCAAGCCACAAAGGGTCCTTTTGTTCCTCTGTTCCTGCAACATCCAACCTCAAGCTTCCTGCATCCTTCCTTGTCATTGTTCCCCATTTCATTTATTTTTTGTAGCATATGCCATGGCCTCTGAGTGTGCCCCATGGTTGCTTCCCTGTTACTGTTTTTTATTCTCCTGTATGTGAAGGAGGTCATTCAGGATATCATCTATAGACTGAGGCTGCTGTACTTGCTACAAGGCTGGGGACCGTGTTTGTGTCATCTATCCCCTTTATCGTTTTCGCTCAAAGCTACCAGGCATTGTCTGTTAGCGTCTGGGTACGCAGCAAAATCTGTAATTGGTCAGACAACAAATTTCTGATGTTAATTCCTTACAAACCAACCATCAAGTTGAGGATAAAGTCCATTTCTCAGGACCAGTGGCAGGTTACAGATTATTGTATTAAAGGTTAGGTATAAGATTACCTTTCAATATCAAAAAATGGTTAAGCTTCAAAACATAAAGAGTTTACATGTTTTACAAGAACAGGTTCAGCAAGCATCTGTCAAAGATGCAACATAATATTCATCAGCATTGCATTCCTCTTCCGCGTGGTACGCATCAGCTGCATGCCACGTGGGTTCTCTGGACCCTGCTGAGCAGCAGGAGAGGCTGGTGGGGTACTTCGCTGCCAGATGGGGCCGTGGTAGAGCTTGCATGACAGCCAGCTGATCTGCTTCCTTTCCTTGATGTTCTCCCCCTGTAAGAATAGATAAGTAGCCAAAATAAATGACCAGTACAAGCCATAGGTGTTTGTTTCTCTAGTGAGATGTATTTCTGCAACCCGCATTCCCTTCCCTGGGAATTACCCCGTTACTCCCATGCAGCAAACCCTCCCACGACTCAAGCACCACAGAACCTCCACTCCACGAACGAGGTGTTATCTGCCCCTCTAGACACTCCCAAATCCTGCCAGCCCCATATCTTGCCCTGATGCTCAAAGTGGCCAGGTGGGAAAGCCTGAAATGGAAGCTGTTGGGTGATACGCAAATTCTCTCTAAATATGCAAATATTCCTCTTAATAGTTTGCATGTATTGTAATGCACAAAACTGCTCAAAGCCGCGGCAGCGATGTGCCGTACAGAGAAAGGAGAAAAGAGAGCACAATGCAAGGACATGCCAAAGGGATCTCCTCCCCCTTTGGTTTACTGTTCCTGTCCTGAAGTATTGTGTAATTTGGATTCAGCAGCACACAAAGTGTGAGAGGGGAGAGGGAGGCTATTTTTATTGGCATATCCAGAAAGGGGGTATTTTGGTGGGTGCTATAATTCTTTTCCTTTTTGAATGTAAGAAACATAATTCAGCCCTTAACCTCTTTCCTACTCTTGCTTTCTCTCCCTCTGTAGATACTGTCTTTATTGTTAGCCTAATTAACGTCACAATTATATTTTTAAGTCATCCAAAAAAACCCTCTCTGTAGCAAGCTTAATGTAACCTACTGAATTTCATTCGATTTTGCTTGTTACAGAAATGAAAAGCGCTGTGTTGCTGAAGAAATAAAAAGGGCAATTTCCTTAATTTTTTCTTCTCTTTCTTTTGGACAGACTATAGAATTTATAACTCTGACTAGACGATGGCCCCCTCAGTGGCAGAGACTCATTTCAGAGACAATAGATGTTGTCCTGACTCTGTCACTGTGGCCACATCAAACCGTTATTATGGCTGCAAGCCAAGAGAAGAAAAAAGAACCCTTTTTATTATTGCTTTTCTATGCAGTTTCTGTAACTTGGCAAGGTTCTTTCAAATATGATTTTGCAAATCTTAAATGCAACATATTATATTGTATTATTAACCTTGTATTTCGTATCCCTTTGATATGATTCCTTTGCAAATGCTTGAAGTCTACACAGATCTATCAGGTAGCTTTAAATGCATTCTACAAAGAAACCTTAAATAATGCAGCCACTAAAAAGGTTTTTCCTTTATCCAGATATTCAGTCTGCTGGCATATATCATCTTGAAGGAAAATGTTTGTTTGTGTTCCACAAGTAATATTTTAAGTTGTTACCGATGTTTTTTCTTCTTTTATTATTGTCATACACCTCACAAATTTCTTTAGAGTTTCAAGGAAATTATTTTTTGTTTCAAATTATTTTTTGAATAAGTTATGCAAATTTCTAGTAAGAGTGTAAACGTTAATTGTATATATTCTTTTTATTTAGGCACCTTTGTTACTAAAGTCACAGCTACAGATGCAGATGATCCAGTTTACGGAAATAGCGCCAAGCTGGTTTATAGCATTCTGGAAGGACAGCCTTACTTTTCTATTGAGCCACATACAGGTAGGTGACTCTGAATATGAATCCCTGGGTTATATTTACACAAATGACTGTGCTTCTTACGTATTTCATACCATATACTTAAACAAGGAGCGTAAGTAGATGTCTGTCAGCATTACTGAGCTGTAACACGTCTCACTTGTATTCCATCAGAGTCTGATTGTGTGAAAAGACAAAGAAAAATCTGTATTAACGATAATGCAAGTAATGGTGATGCTAATATTACAGAAGTTACTGAAGCAAAACTGAAGGTAGTGGAGATGCTGTGTGACTTATAACTGATTAGGGATTGAAAGACATGGCCTGAGAAATTTAATGAGCGTAATGTAATTTTCAATATGAGACTATAATATTTCCAGTTAAAGGAAGTACAGTTTAGCTTGGGAATTCTAGTGAATATATTGTATATTTTCATTAAAAATTATTTTTCTTTCTGGATTGGATGGATCGGGGGAAAGAAAGAACATGATACTAAGTGTTGGTATGAAGTTTTATTAGCATGCATTTAGGATGACTTTATTTCTCTATGGTTTTAAAGTCTTGAAAGTCATCTGAAAGAAGCGCCAATAAATCCATTCCCTCTTGTTTCCTGTACATGTGTCGTACTTACAGCAAATTCATTTAGTTATGTCTGAGAAGTGTTTTTTGAAGTGATTTGATATTATTTCTTGTATTCTTTCACCGGTTACTAGAAGCTGTTTTTAATCACTGTGAGTCAAGCAGCTGTGATCTCCTAAGGAGAACAAAACTGTAACTCATTTTAAAACATATAAATTCAGGTGGTTTTTTGTGTGATCATAAAGAAGTAAAGCAGGAGTAAAAATTCTTGTCCTCATGCAGATTAACAAAATTATGAAATAAATGCTAGGAGAAATTATTAAAGGATACTTTTGATAGATCAAGTGTGCTAAGTTTTCTCACCAGCATTAGACAGAGTACTCTTAGACTCTTTAAAGTTTGGAAGTTCTTTAATTCTTTCTGGTGAGATTGCACGGGAAAAATTATTTCCCTTTCCTAGAAATACCTTAACTTGCAGGGACTTTAGGTAAATAGTGTAGGCCGATAAATATTAATAGATTAATGGATTAATTCATTAAAGTATTTTCTTCTGGTGGAAGGATGGCTATCGTAAGTGTGAAAACAATCTCTGGAATGTGATTCAATATGTTATTTTATGCTACATCTAAGATAGAGTTTTGCAAAGAATAACTCTAGCGCAGCACAATGGAAAAACAGTGGCTTGTTTCGAAAATAAGTATGTCAAGAGGGTGTTATTAGTCAAGCCCCTTAGTTAATGCTGGCTGATTTGTCACAAGTCGTGTGGAAATATAACTCTGAACAGACGCCTGACCATCAAGTATCAAGATGTATGATTTGGTTTTCTTTAATATTACAAATTGTTGCATGCAGTAATGACTTGAGTTAGCTGTCTTAATTAGAGGGGGATTAGCTGTAGGCTCTTACTCAGTTTCTACTAGGGAAAGTTAGTGCTTTAGCAGGGGAGCCGAGAAGTGTATTCTCCACCTACACAGAAGATTTTTCACTTCTTTCACACAAAAATAGCCTGAAAGAAATATTCCAAATGTAAAAAAAATGTTTAATTTTACTCAAGTTTATTATTTGTATTGCATTAAAACCTTATGCTTAATCCAATGAAATAACTATTCATCACCTAGGAAAGTGATTTCCATTATCATGAAAGCCAGAGAAAACTCCAAAGCTTTTTGGTGATCCTGAAAATCATGATTTTTCTCCTGTTTCGCTAGCATTAAATTCCCCCTCCTACCTTCGTTTCCAGTTACAAATATTCCTTTGAGTAGCAGTTCAGCTACCATGAAAATGACATGTTAGTTTCTAAAGGGAATTTAATCATAAAGAATTCAACTGTGGCTTTGCCACAGTCCCTGAGTAAGTGGCTTCGTATTATGGAGCTGCTTCTGAATGAATAAGTGGTTTCAGATTCCTCATTTTTCTAGGTCTATGGAGGACATCAATTATGTTCTTCTCTAAACCATTACAACTAAATGAGTTTATGTACTGAGGCTATCCTCTGTTTCTTTGCCATTTCTATGTAATGGCCTTCATCTGTAGTGTAACTACTGTACTACTCTTAGCTACCCACCAAATAGTTTGTTAAATCTGGAGAGTATGCACTTGTTTCTGTGATGTTAGATGGATCTATCCATTGCTTGTAGTGTTTTAAAATTTGCAGAATTTGTTCTTGTGTTGTCTGAGATGTGTCTTTGTTCACCTAGAGAAATCTTAGCCGTACTAAATGTCAAATTGTGTAGATCCCTCCAGTATACATTTGCTTAGAATATGTAAACAATACATATACATAAAAGTCTAGTCATTAAGCAAACTAGATGCAGGTAGTCATGTAGAAACTGCAGCTGTATATTATACAGGGTGAAAAAGATTGCTCTAAAACCCAGCAGCCTTATAGTTGTGGTTCTTCTGAAGAGACGTGTTGATTTTGGAAAAAGGAACTATGCAGCAGGTTTTCGTGGTAATACTAGAATTTTGGAGCAAAGGTATGATGAAGTTTATTACATACCAGAGAGTTTTATCGGTTGTTACATACAGTCTCAAAATGCCAATAGTATTACGCTAAGATAGCTACAATTTTGCAGTAGCTTGTGGCACTGTATTTCACCTTTTAGAGGCAGTGGTGCATAAAACATGCATGCTAGTTTAGCATCTATATGATTTGGACAGTAGTGCTGTTGCCATGGACAGATAGAGTGGAAGGTGCGTTTTAACAAAAAGAAAAAATCCAAAGCAAATAGTAAGTATGTAGATGTTTCATTGTTTCTTTATATTTATCCAACCTTAGCAATGTGAACCATCACAACTAATATTTGTTTCCCTTTAGTAACTAGACTAGGAAAACACATTATCTTACACATTTGTATGTAGTACTCGGGAACCTTAGTGAAAGTTTTCATGTGGGAAGATGTTTGAATACTGTTGTGACAGTGTACAAATTAAAGCAGAACACCCAGGTGTAGTAGTGTCTTATCCAGAACAAATCAAACCTGAAGGTGATCCTCCAAGCATAGTAGATATTTTAGGGGTTGGGGGGTAGGGGGAATGTATAGCTACATTTTCTCTGTGGTTACATTTCGTTAGCACCCCTGCTAAGTTGAAAACCTTTCCCATTCATTTGAAACAGAATTGTTTCAGAACAAAGATATTGTGTCTAGAATTGTGTCTTTCCCAAAATGGAATCACTGTTTTAAGAAATGGGCTATGTTAAAGTGATCCACTTAAGGATATAAATATTTTCTGTTGTTCATGGGCGTGTATCAAATGTTATCAAAAGTGTAGCTATTTGTTATCAAAAGTGTAGCTATTTAGAGATGATCTACTTACTATTTTTCTAGATGACCGGCCTTTTATTAGCTTTGTTTATTAGAAATTAAGACTAGATATAGATCTGTGCAGCTACCAGCGCCAAAGCAGCCACAGATAAGCGGTACTGCCTATAGTTTTTTTCATTTCCTGGCTCAGACTAAACATTGTCTGACCTTGCTGCTTTGCTTTAATGGCACGCTGAGAGCCGACCATCAGGAATAATCCCAATCATGCCTCCTGATTCCTCTCCCTTCTGTAGTACTCTGAACAAAAAGAGGGAGCAAAGGTGTAGGATATGGCTTCATGCCTACGGTAGAAAGTGTTACTACTCCTGAGGGTAAACTTGAGGAAAGCAGTTGCTTACTCTTCTGCTTTTTTTTTCCTACTAACTTGACATTAACTAGGTGTAGTCCTTATCTGAATCACACTCTTAGTTGAAACTCTGACATTACTCTCAACTTCCGTGCTGAAAGAATTCTGTAATGCTGGGTGCACAGAAATAAGTGCTGGTAAGTGACCCATAAAACAATAATTTTCCATTACCTTAGATGAAAAATGCATATACTTCTGCAGTTCTAGTTTGCACGTTCTTCTGTATGAGTTATAGACACATGAAAGAAGGTAATTCAGAAGTTATTTTTCATTCAGTGCTTTGAATATGGCTTAGGGTAAATGTTTTTTTGATGGCTTGTTCTGAATATTTTTCGCTTTTCATAGGTGAATTTTAATATGACCACTGGTTTATGGGATAAAGAGTAAACATAAATAATACATTACAAAGATACAGATTCAGATTTTCTATGAGAGGCTGAACTTGTGTCCTGGTTTTGGCCAGGGTGGAGCTAATTTTCTTCCAAGTAGCTACTGTGTTTTGGGTTTAGTATGGGATTTGGGATGTGAAGAATGTTGATAATACACTGAGGTTATTAGTTGTTGCTAAGAGATCAAGGACATTTTCCAGCTTCCTGGGTTTTGCCAATGCGCAGGTGCAAAAAGTTGGGAGAGGTATAGCTGGTACGGTTGACCCAAACCAGCCAAAGAGAGTATTCCATACCATAGACAGCATGCCCAGTATAAGTGGGGGTTGGCCGGTGGGCCAGGCGCCTTTCGTTCATTTGGCTGTTTGTTCCCTTGGTCTCTTTCTCTTGAGCTTGCAGTTCCGAGATCGCTGCTGGGAAAATTGCTGTTCCGCGATTACTCTCGGTTTTGCTCCGTGATCACTGCACGGGACAGGCTGTGTCGGTCATCGGGTGGTGTGAAGTTGTGCATTGTTCGTTTTGTATATTCTGTTGTCGTTATATTTTGTTGTTGTTATTGTTATTATTATTATTATTGTCATTATCAATATATAATATAATTATTCTTATCTTTTCCTTTGCTGTCCTAGTGAACTGTTTTTATCTCAACCCATGAGTTTTCCTTTCTCTCCGATTCTTCTCCCCACCCCACTGGGGAAGCGGGGAGTGAGCGAGCGGCTGCGTGGTATTGGGTTATGGGCTGGGGTTAAACCACAACAACCTATAATGTGAGGACATCAGATTAGTAACAAAACTCACAGTGGACTAAAATATATTCCATAAATCATTACTGTTACGTCTGACTGACATCAGGTTTCCTGACTAGTGTGTATTATTTATAAAGGTATACAAGTTGTATGTATTCTCTCATAATCCAAATAATGACAATCAAAATGCTGGGGAAGGGGATTCCTTAAGACCGCTAAAAGTAGCTAAAGTACACTTCTCACTTTTAAGCTTTTTCAAGGATATTAAATCATGACTGTCAGCTTTAAAATAAGATTATCATAATGGAACGTAATATGAAGTGACACTGTGTTCTACAATATAGGAATGGCAGAGAAAATATGTTTTCAGCTGTCTGACTTATTTACATTTCACGTGAACTTAAATAATGTCACTCCTACACATACCTGAAATACAGTTACATGAACAAGGTAAATTATGCCAAACGCCCTACTGCACTGGAAAACATATTGTATTATTCTAGCATAAACCCTTACTATATATGAAGAAGAATAGATTTTAATTTTAAACACTGCCATCTTGGATATAGTCATTTGGTATAAAGCCAAAGTTCAAGTTAGTAAAGGTGAGATGAATAGAAGAGTCAGGGGACCTAGAAAACTAAAGGCTCTCATAATAGAATGTGGATATTTCTTTGGAGAGTGAATAATTGATTTTTTTTTTTTTTCCCCCTAGCTTTAACTTCCAGGTGATAGTGCACATGCTTTAATCAACAGAGCTTTTAATGATTTAGTATATGGCCCTCTCTGGACCACAGTGTTGAACCCTGTGGTTCTGAAATCAGAACATAAATGAGTAAGCCTAGGCGGAATGAAAACGGCATTCAGCAGAAGTCATGTTTGAATCTTTTATTTTAATTTGCAGTCTTTATTATCTTCCTCCATCTAGACCTTGAAATACAGTCCAGCAGAATATAAACAAGTGAGGTAGCAAGAGGATAAATGACAGCAACTTTTGAGTTACAGACATTTTTGTGATGTTACAGTCTATTTCTTCTGTCTGGTTGTTAATGTCCAGTTTATTAGTAACGGTACGTATCGATGACAGCACAAGCTGCCCTCAGAATATTGCATGTAGTACTGATGAGACCCATCATCATAAATAAGACTACCAAAATACTGAAGAAAGTTCAAAGCAGGGTAGCTAAGGTGAGAAGAATATTACTTATAATAAAAGATTGATTGAACTTAATTTGTATAAACTGGATAAGAGGTGATTAAAGGAGGATATGAAATCACTGCACAAATATTTGAGAGGTGTTAATAAAAGAGAGGCACAGGGACTGTTGCTGTAGTTACTCATGATAAAATGACAAGGTAGCATTTTCAAACTAGAGAGAGATGGGAAAATGGTTTTGATACAGGAAGTAATCTGCAACTGTAAGGGAAAAGTAATGAGCTGCTAGGAACAGAACTAACTCGTGTTCAACAGAGCCTTTCTAAATAGTTCAGTTTCTAAACAGTTTAGATTTAAACCCTCATGGGATTATTGTAGAGAAAGAACTTGTTCGACATTAGTCAGAGCCTGGATTGAACTGCTGCTTTCTAGCTCATTTTGTTAACTAGTGCTGCTGTGATATCCTTGCCAATTACTGCAGATTTAAAGTTAACTCATCTTTTAACTGAAATCATTTTACGAGGCATGAACTGGGATGGGTAGATGTTGTTCTGTCTTAGCAAGTGAGGTGTAGGAACTCCCTTCGTAGAGGAGAAGGCAGGTGTGTGCAGCAGCATACAGAAGGTAGGTCCATGCAGCCCGGATAGCAACATTCCCAAGGTAGCAGAATCAGCTCCAGCACATGCAAGGATTTCCGGAGTTTATACTTGGTCGCTTCTGTTACAGCACTTTCAGCTCTGTCTTGACAGCATTTGATGCACTTAGGCACAATGCTGAAAATAGAGTATATTTTCAAACTAGTATAAGCCTTTTCTTGTCATTGTATACTGTGCAACCTTAGGAGTTGCTTAAGGTGTTTGTACAGAGATTTTTGGGTGATTCTGAGAGTTGTCTTGGTGACAGCCCATTAGGAGAGCGAGTTGTACTGACAAACCGCTAGTGCAGCAGACCTGAGGGTCAGTCCTACAGTTCCTGCTTTTTACTTAGAAGTATAAAGTGCAACTGTTATGGGTAAGGTATGTAGGATTGGGTCCTTCAGTAGCAGCAAGAGCTGTCTTTTCTGATTAACAAAGGAAGTATAAAATCATTGCAGACACGTTTGAAAACAGTTATGATGGTCTGTAGTTGGTAAAGATGAGTGGCTTAATATCAAGACAGATTGGCATTTGAAAAAAAGTGATTTCTGCTTCTAGAGTGTATCTAATAATAGTAGTAGCAAAAAAGCTGATACCACACATTTCTTGCATTTCAGAGCAATACCTCTATCATTTAGAAAGCTAGTGAGATACTTGGGACTTAACCATTTTCCTCATGCTGAGTAGGAAAACAGGGGCTACATATCTAAATAATGTTGTGCTTCAAGAGACTGAATTAGAGAGAGGAATTTGAACTGCACAGCTAGAAAGCATCTGAAAAAGAATCCAAGTCTGTAAAGTGTCTAGTATAATTACAGATATTAGACGAGCATTACAAATAAAATCCTAAGGAAGCAAGGTCATAAATGCAGCGCAGAATGTTTATGTACTGCCTTCATTCTCAGTTGGTGAGAGTGTGATCCTTTCACTATGCCAGTGAAACTTGGTCCCAGGGAACAGGGAATGGCTGGTAAGTAGAGATGAAAGCTTTTTACCCATACTATAGAACCCAGATACCAGTTCATCTGAATTAAAAAGGCAGTATTATAATAGGTGTTATCCGATCGTATCCTACATGATATTCTTCAAGCAAAGTACAAATAGTGAAAGGTAGGTAGTGTTAATTTACGCACAATGGCAAATTTGCAAATCTACTTCAGAATAAAAGCAAGTTCAGAAAACACAAAAATGGAATTAGTATGGGCTGAAAAAATAAAATACAATCGATTGTATGTTACACAAGAAACAGGAGAATTAATAAAATTATATTTAGCCTTCATTTCCAGGTTAAGAGGCAGGCAGGCAGTGCCATCTTCCCCATACAATTTTAAAAAATAAACATGATAATAAAATATGCACGCTGTTACCGTCCTCTCTTAAAAATACAAAAACGGCACAGAATCACTCCACATAAAATGGTATAACGTAATATTCAGCTCTTCACTTAGTGATTGTTTTTACTGTGGCTTATGTCTTTGATGTGAAATACATCTACGTCTGAATGTAGTTCAGACAAGTCCTGTAATTGATAATTTTTCTAGAAAGTTAGCCAACTTTACTGGAGACTTGCAGATACTTTTCTTGTCCTGCTAAAATAAAAATCCTAAGGCATTAGAATTAAATAAGAAATATTTGATGATAATTTTTATTAAAAAGGTTATGATTTTTATGAAGGGTAAATGGAATTAAAAATAGTGGATTGGTATGTCTGTATCACATCATCAAGGTACTAATATTTTTTTAATTTTCAAGTTAGTTAGTTAGTTGTGATCTATTCATTTTTTAGGTATTATGTTACAGGTGTTCCACGGGTCTCCGAGTGAACCTTTTTTATGGGCTGCTAACACACCACTGAAGTCAGTGTGCTTCATAGGAATACAAAGAATGCATCTCGCGGCTCTCTGACGAAATTACAAGATTGATTTTTCGGGAGTTTGGGTCCTAAATGACTGTTACATTTAATAAGAATCTCCACCAAGATTTTAGCACGGAAGGAAGATCAAAGCAATTACTTAGCTCTTCCAAAATGAAGAAGGGAAAGTTCCAAAATATGCAAGTTGAAATAGCAGGAAGTCTTCATCAAAATGTGTGAGATGAATGAGATGCTTAAGAAAGGCTTTTCAGGGCCAGATTCCAATTTTGCGTAGTGCTTGCTTGGTTTTGTTCCATGTTCTCAGTTATTATTATGTGTAGTTTTATAGCATTACCATAAAGAGATCCTTAAAAAAATGGAGAGGAAAGTGAAAAGTGAAAATCAGATCCTTATTTCTATTGTTCCTTTTGCTTCTGTTCTTTCTCTTCATCAGCTAGAGCCTCTGACACATTGCTGCTTTTCCCCTGATCTTTTTCAGTGTGAGACAGTGTATATTGTTCCAAATAGGTTTTTGAAAGTAGTCCGCAGGGGTGCATTTTAACCGATTCAAGTTGTGAGGCAGATTGTGCAAATTGCTCAGTGTGTGCATTTAGGACCACTGTAAAAGTAAATCCCATTCTGCAGCTGTTTTATTTGCTATTGAGCAGTGTGACACCAATAGCTGTTTAGGAAAAGCAACTCAGCCAAAAAATAAAAGGTACTTCCAATATTGAGGGTGTTTTCATTCTTTGATGAAATAGACTACTTCTTGATTGATAGATTACTACCTTCCAACTCGCTTCCTGATGTTTCCAGATGTAGTTAGAGGATCCATAGCCAAATTAAGATGCAAGTATCTGTTCAGTGGTTGTACTACACATCCATTGAATGTTTTCACAGAACTAAGGTTTGTGAAATATTTTAGAGTACAGAGAGATAAAGCCTTATCTTAGACAATATGGAGGGAAGGGACCTCAAGCAAGAATGCAGAGCGCGCCCTTGCTCCAAAAAAGGATCAGGTTTATCCCTTCTCATTCTCAATAGATGTTTGTCTGATAGGTTCTTAAAAACTTTCAGTAATGGAAATATTACAAATTCTACAGGTAGCCTTCTGTCTGCACTTACCTTCTCCTTAAGAAAGTGTTCCCCTAATGTTTAACTGAAATCTCTCTTGCTGCAATTTAAACCCATTTGTGGTTTATATTTTAGGTCCATCATTTCTTCTCTTATCCCCCGTGGAAAAAAGAGAGTAGCTCCTAGTAATTTTTACATACTTGGTGGTAAAATCTTTCCTCATACTTCCCTAACTATATAAGCCAATTTTTTTTGGAACTGGACACACCGTTCCAGCTGCCGCCTTACCGGTATGAGTGAACTGGAAGGATTATTCCACAGTTCTTCCATATAACATACTACCTAATATACCAGGAAACGTGTGAGCGTTTTTATCAGCAAAACGCTGTTGACTCCTATTCAGCTCATTTTGACTCCACGTTCTTTTCTGTCTTGTGAGTCATCTGCTCTATTGTAATTGTGAAGTTAATTGTTTCACCCACATGAAATACTTTTTACTTGCCAAATTGAGTTGCATCCTGCTTTTTCAGACTATCCAATTTGTCAAAATTGTTTTGAACTCTAATCCTCTTCTTCCAGTACTTGCAATGGCTCCCAACTTTGTGTCATCTGAAAGGCTTGATAAGTTCTTCCTGTCTTCCATCATTCAGGAAATACTGAATGATGCTAGAAGCAGAACAAACCCTATGAACCACTTCATCCATCTATCCACTTTGACAGTAAGCCATTGATAACTGCTCTGAATACAATCTTCCAACAAGCGTCTGCCTGCCTTACATTAGTTTACGGTAATTCTCATCCCTCGCTTTTAAACTACTCTCCTGTTTGGCACATACCATTTTCATCCATCATAGCATGCTGAAAGTGATTATGTTTTTATTCTCGATTTGTTTCTGGGTTGAATTGCAGTAGAGCAGGTTGAATGCTCAATGAGTTAATGTTCTGTGTGCTGTATGTGTATTAGTACTTGGTGAGCCTGAATTGTTTTCTAAATATAGATTGAAAGTTTCAGTATTTCCTGTGAGCCCAGCCTCAGAACTGGTGAATAAAGCAAAAGAACAAATAAATATCCTTGAAATTCTCTATGCATAAGTCTCTGTCTTGATCTTGATGACATTACTTAGGTGAGGATGGAGCCTTTTTGTATTTATTAATTTGTCTCATAAGAGATACCAACACTTCTCTCTTGCTGATCTCCATTCTATAGATTCTGAATGTAGAAATACTGGTGGTAACAATCAGCCTGTGTAATTTGGATATATTGGATGTTTAAAAACCCTCAGTTCCTCTTATAGTCACTCAAACAGTAAACTTTTTAGCTTTTTATTGTGTTTTAAATGGAAACTTGACTTTGTCTTTGACTCTTAGCTTCTGGCAAATGGTTTATGGGCTGAGACAGCCAATAGAAGTATGTACATAACTATTGAAATAACAGGTTGTGTTGGTTTCTTTATACAGAAAAAAAGCCCAATTATTATATCTTAAAAGTCAGAAATGGTAATTCTGATTTAGGCACTTTTTAAGGCATTTAATCTTCCTGGTAGCTTTCAAACCATAGACAAAGGCTAGACTGTTCCATACATTAAGAGACAAATACACGTCTAGGAAAAATCATCACTTTACTGAAATAATTAACTTGTCTCAGAGGAAACTGCAGAATACGAAATGTGGCATCTTACAC
Source organism: Phoenicopterus ruber ruber (assembly GCA_009819775.1). Taxonomy (NCBI): domain Eukaryota; kingdom Metazoa; phylum Chordata; class Aves; order Phoenicopteriformes; family Phoenicopteridae; genus Phoenicopterus; species Phoenicopterus ruber. Next base: position 15,479,353 of record CM020227.1, read on the forward strand.
AAGTCATCTGTAGGCTAGATTTAACTATGTAAATTAGATTTTTTTAAGAAACCAACCAAACAAGGGAAACTGCCTAAAAAATAATAGAGAAAAACTTATAGTAGGCTTAATACAAAACCCACTGAAATAAGGTTTCACTGATCTTTGGATCCGCTCTAATAGTGAAACAAAATTAATGTGGACCTAATTCTGATACCCTAAGTTTGCATTAGCATCCTTTTTATGAGTCATCTCATTTATAACAATAGAATTATTCACAGAATGCATCATTATTATTCCTAAATAGTAAACCAATCAGTCCAAACCAGTCACAACTGTCAAATGCTTTTAAAAATAAATATCATTTACTCTCCTTACCCAGGCTGCTATGGAGGAAATAGCCCTACTCTTTTACTGAATGTATTTTGCACCTATCACATCTGATAAATGCTTATTATTATCTTCTGGGTTTTACTTTTCCCCTGTTTTCATTCAAAAAAATTAACAGAAGCATATTCTTCAATGTTTTGCAGAATAACTTATGTCCCCTCCTATAGATGGTATAGAACAGTTAAAGTACATGAATGCTGTACTTCCAGGCTGCTTCATTGGTTTTACAAGCCCTGGATTACATTGTATTTGTCAGGGTCCTGAGCACAACCTCCTTCAAGGAGTTTAGTTGTTTAAGTTTAGAAGTGTAGCTGGCTGCGTCCAAGGTCAGCTCCTGTGCCGATACGTGCTGCTGTGAAGAAAGCTTCGTGCAGGGGCTGCCCCTCCTTTTCCTTGGGAGCTGCTTTTAGGCTGAGGGTCTACTGCTGGCCGCCAGCTGTGCTACATCTGCGCCCGGTCTCGTATTTTCTCGGTTCTGACCCAGATCCAGACCCTCCGGCTGGGTTTCCTGGCCTGGCCTCAGACCTGCCTTGTTGCTGTGCACTCGCTGGGTGGTCATCAGGCTGTGGCTCAGCCTGGCCACTGTCTGGATCTGAGCGGGACCCTGACGTGCCACTCTGCGGTCCGGCTCCTGGCTGGTGAGGTCGCTGCTCCTGCCTGCCTTGTTTCCACGCTGCTCCCAACTCACCCTTAACCGTCGTGCAGTTGGCCTTGCTGCTCCTACCCCACTTACCCCATGTTGGAATGAAAAATCGCCGATTACGTGTCGAGTTCCTTGAGAACAAGAGATTACTCTGGCTTGGCAGTTGCAGCCATAAGATAGAAGTTTCATTTTCATCCAGAATTATATTTATAAAATAAGTAAAACAACAACCCAAAATATTTTATGGAAATCATTTACAAAAGTGTAGGTTACAAGACTGCTATTATGTTGTGTTTGGTGGTTTATGTAGCAAGTATATTGCTTTATTCTAAATGCCTTACACCCCCTTGCTCTTACCTTGGTCCTGTACTCAGCCAAGAAAAGGAGGTCTGGTCAGATTCTTAGTATTACAATATCACAGATAAATGGATTCTAAAATTTACTAAATTGCATCTCTCTTAATGATAAAGACCGGGAACATTTCTTTATTCACCATAAATACATGAGTAGATAATCTCTGCATTTCAGCCAGAGTGCCATTTCTAAGAAGCTTATTTAATAGAAACTATCCCATGTGAAAGAAAAAAAGCTACTTGAAGTCTCTACAGCTATGCTAGTCCCAACAGAGAAATCAAAACTAACAGATTTGCAATAAGTATTGATTGACATCTAAAAACTCCTGACAAAACTTAACAAAGACCAGGTAAAAAAAAAAATACAGCATGAGAGCTAATGAAATGTATGATCAGGCCCAGTACCAGGTAAGTGTGATTCAGGGTGTGAACTTGGCTGCTCTATTCAACAAGCAAATCTTAACAAGTATACAGTACAATATGGAATTCTTACCTTCTTTTTTTAATTAATTCCAAAGACTTGGTGAGTTACTGTCAATGTCTGCCCATAAACTGTGTCCTTCAGCTCTGCAAGTACAGGCCCACGGAAAGAGACACTCTTCTTTATGCCTCATAAGAGCCCTCGAGCACCATGGTTTAAAGGAACCACTGCAATGGTGGATTCAGTTCCCCTCGGCACCCTTACGCTTCACTTAACCCCTAAGATAATTCAGCAACTTGAACTTTGTGCTCTCTTTGCACAGACAAATGATTTTTTTTTTTTTTTAAAGAATTAAAAACCAGTATTAAAAGGCAAAAAAAAATGCCATATTTCAATTTAACATTGAGTTGTTTTCCCTAGGTTTAGTGGAACTTCTTTAGTTGATTATCTTTTTATTATGGTGGACATTACTAGACTGTGGTGAACACCATTTAAATTTACCATTAAACATTTAGTACTGCACTTTCATACTGCATGTTGTGAATATCACAGCACATTACAGGTGGAGATGTTTTGGATTTTTTTATTTCTTCTGTTAGGTGTCCATGAAATCTGTAGGAGTTTGCAGTGGATCTGGCCCCGTATTTAATTGAACTGTCCCTCGCAGATATGTTCCTGCTAGCCCACTGACATTTTATATTTTGATATACTACAGATCTTTTTACTTCTCTATTTTTAAAAGCTTCTAACCTAATAAAGTAGGTGATAGCAGCTTACTGAGATCATTGTCCCACAAGTGGCCCTCCTAGAGCAGGGACAATGGAGTGACTTTAGGAGACTGCAGCACTGGTGACTATGCTGAAAGACATGCTGTCATTCTCCAGAAGAAGTTTAGGCACTCAATTTATGACTTAAGGGAACAACTGTAGCCTGCATTATATACAAGAGCAGATTAAATAATGGGTTTGGTTTTAAAATATTTGAAACAATCTGACAGATACGGTTAACGGTGTTTACAGATTAAGTTTACTATGTGGTTGTCTTCTGTTTGTGAATTCTGTGGGGAAACGATGAACTTCTGTGGAAGGTAGGACAGAAACCAAAAAGTTTATCAGGAAAAAAATGTAAAAATTAATATGTATCAAAGATATGATTAATTCTTGAGTTTTGAATGACAATTTCATTGCACTTTTAATTAAATCAAGGTAGGTGACCTCTAATACCCTTTTTTGAAAACCTCAAATTCTTCTTTATCCTTGGTACTAAGAGGCAACTTAACTGGACCTTTAATAGTTCAATTTTTATACCAATATTTACATATATCCATAAAGATAGCTGTGAAACAAAATTTGGGTCTGTACCTGACTTTTTTCCCCTCCCATTCTTGTAGCTATAATTAAAACAGCTCTTCCCAACATGGACAGAGAAGCCAAAGAAGAATACTTTGTGGTCATCCAAGCAAAGGACATGGGAGGACATATGGGTGGACTCTCTGGAACCACAACAGTGACAATTACACTCACTGATGTTAATGACAATCCTCCGAAGTTTGCACAGAGTAAGTGCCATTATGTGTATCTGTTCTCCTATGTAAGAAGGTAATATAGTGCACTTTTTTTATCATCATATTGCCTGGGTTTGTAATGTAATTTAAAAATATGTAGCTGCTACTAGAGAAAGATTAATAGTCCTCTGCCTGATTAAGAGCTTAGGAAAGAGGGAATTATGTCCACAACAGGGTACACAGCTCTCTGTCTTCCTTGTTACTCTTCTTACATCCACACCAAAAGGCTTGGGGCCTTTTTTTCATATATTTATTTGCTTTTGGTGCAGTTGTTTCCAAGTGCTAGTTTTACTTGCTGTTATATGTGCTTCCATCTCATGCAGACAAGTGACACCACCAGTAAAAGACATATATAACTGACAAAAGAAATAAAGGTTTGACTAATTAGGTAATAGTGAAGAAAACAAAAAAAAAATAATTCTGAGTATAGATAATTGCTGATCTTTAATGCAAAATCCATATTTACTACTGTGGTTCCAATGGATATCTTGCTGGGCTAGGTTAAAATGATTTGGCATCCCGCTGAGATTCTCTACAAGCTTTGTAGTCTATTTCAAAGATGAAGACAAAAAGTAAAAAGAAGAGGGAAGAGCATAATGACTTGATGGATTTTATTTGGAACAGGTGCAATCTAATGCACTATTAGAAACTTACCTTTTTATCCAGCTTGTTCTGAAAAACTAAAGTTGTAAGGTATTAAGAGTCTTTTTGGGGGTTGGAGAATGTTCACATCTAGACTTTGTATCATTTTTGCTTTATTAGAAGCATGTTTTTCTAACAAGGCACCCAGTGTAAAATTAATTCTTTTCCACATTTATATGACTTGAAGTCCACTTTTGCCCTCTTCTGAATACACAGAGTGAAATAGGTTTGTCCTAGTAGTCAGCATGTGATAAAATACTCTCTTATAGTCTAGAAAACATACATACAGATAGGGAGAGAGAATAAATATAAAATAAATAAGCAGCAGTAAAAGCTTATTTGCAAAATATATGTTTTATTACCTCATCTTAGTGGTTTTTAACAGATAAGCACTCTGTGCACAATAAAAGATTTTCTCTCATTATAGAATAAGAAATGCCTAAATTTTTTACTTCATATCACACTGCATTGCTTGCACTTGTGTAGTAGTGTTTTCCACCATATGATGACGATTTACCTAATAATGTAAACGTCTATAGATGAGACTCCTGGCTGAACTGTATCACCAGAATGCAGAGGGACATTTCTTTTATACCTGCAATGTGCTGTAGCTCTAACTCTGTGACTACAGATCTGCTTTTGCTAGCTTACCTGGCTTTTATATTTGTATCAGCACTTTCTGTCTCAAAAAGCCTCTGCCTGCCAGCGTGAAAAAAGCTGATCAGAAAATCAGCAACACAACTGGTACTAATTGGTACATTTGCTGGAGGTCTCAGCAGGAGGCACAGGAGTGAATGCATACGGAGATGAAACTGTACTTCCCTGTGCAGTTTACTCATATCTGTTCTCCTGTAGTTTGGATACAGTGGCACACTGACTGGGTAGCATGAGGAACACTGCATAACAGATCCCTGAAATATATTTTCTCTATGGAAAATGCAGATCAGTTTCCTTCAAGAAAGAGGGTGTTGCTGTCTTTGAAGCTGTTATAGCTAGCTAGTGCATTCCAGCGCAGAATTCAAGGTACCATCTAGGAATAACCACTCTAACACTGACCATTATGCAACTTCATTTGAAAAAAACTGCATGTACTATAACTTTGCATTACGTATATATTGCATTTAATGAGGATGAGCCATAGTAAATATTGTAACTGGATGTTATTACAAATTCTGCCTTTTAAAACGAAGTATTCATAGCATGCTGCGTAGCATTACAGATTAGTCATGACTCTGGCCTTATACAAGAGCTGATTAAGTCTTTAACATTTTTTTTAAACGGTTGAAGCACAGTTTGTATTTGCCTGGAAAGGAAAATAAGAAAGGATCAAACTTACAACAGAGCCTAACCAGAATGAAATAGAAATTCATAAGATGTAATACATGCTGCTTTCACAATAAATTGTAATGAACTCGGAAAGCAGTGTGTTTTATCAGTTTATTGTTTCCAGGCAGGACAGAAATGTATATTTATGGTTTGATTTCAAAGAGTGTTAGCCTCCTGGGTTTTAGAAATGAAAAAGATGAACTTTCACCACTACTGTGATCTCTTTGAAATAATTTTAGAGGCATTTTATAAGTCACAGAAGCTTTTAACCTGGCAGTTTACCATAGGATTATACTGAGAACAACTGTGCACTGCTGTGAAAACCAAGGGTTTTCAAAGATGCGTAATGTGGATTTTTGGTCAGCTCTGCACTATGACATCTTGACAGGACAATTCATAATTCTTGAGAGCAATTTGTGTAGAAGAGTCAGCTGCATCATAATATTTTTTTTTTACACTATGTTGTAAACTATCTTAATAAATCTGAGAGAAAAATACCAACTTAAAAATGCAATCAACTGCGTCTGGAGATTCAAACCACAACATGTGGACAGCAGTATAAATTATGAACACATAATTTAGTCTCCTGAGGCACTTGATTGCTTTGGCTGCTCATTGTTTGTGAGACATTATGAATATTCTTGAAGAATCTTGATGATCTCCAAATTATCCCTAATAATTTAGCCTCGAAACATTGAAGAAAAAAATATTTCACTTTGGGACAGACTATATGTACAGCTAATATGTATTTGTGAGTTCCTCACAGTTTCCTTCCTGCTTTCAACTGTTGCTACTGCAGTCAGCCTACCAACAGTTAAAGCAACAACTCCAGAACATTTTGTTTTTAGAAAACTACTAGCTGCACGTAACAGTAAAAATTGCACGTTGTCTTAGAACAACTGTGAGAACAGAAAAGAACAAGTCCAGAACCCTTTGTCAAAAACTATTTTAATGGTCTCATCTGCTAACCTTGAATTCCTTTTGACTATTTTAATTACTATGTAGTGCTGCAGTTGATTAGATCACCTATTAACCGTCGCTTTAATAAGTGTAAATTACCAAGAGGCAAAAAAATAGGCACTCCATGAAGAATTTTTCGCATAAAGCATGCGTCTTCTGTTTTTCAGAGTACTGTTAAGAACTGGGAGATATAATAGTAAAATGGTATTTTGATTTTACTCTTAATAAAATGCTTACCTAAAACAATATATTACAAATTCTGAATTGATTTTTGACACTTCTTAACCCAGAGGGTTGAAGGAAGTATTACAAAAAATAAAAATGCTAACAATTTGAATAGCACTTCCTAGTGGATTTTAGTCTAGCCGTACAACCAAATAGTAAATGCACTAACAATCGCTATGAAAAGTTATTGTTTCCTTCAAAACATAAAGTTTGGAAGTTTCCTTGAATGTTTCTTAATTAGTTTCTTACCACAAAAGGGTGGTGGAAGGAGTTTTAAAAAAAATCAAATTAAAAGGGCCAAAAATGTAGTAAAGATCTGAAATTGTACAAGGCATCTTTAAAGTATTAGACCAGTTTTCTACAGAGTAAAAGCCAAAGTTTCATAGTTGAATTCTATAAAAAATATAACTACGTGTCCATAAATAAAATGGTAAGTTCAACAGTGTCTGCAGTAGAGAATGTTGCATACTTTCAGTGTTGAAAGTAGCTTAATATTTATGTTTGCCAACACTAAGCATCCCTGCAAGGAAGAAGCAGGATACTACTGTAATGAAAGGAACATTCATATACAGTAAACGGAATATTCCTATATAAGGGACACGTTTTGCTGCTTTCAGTAAATAACTTGTGTAAATGTAGTTTGTATCAGTTGCACATCTCAAGAGTTTGCATTGGGGAAGTATAAACAAATTAAGAGCACACAAGAGATACTGGAATCGGGTGTAATGTTTAGTCTTTTCCTCTTATTTGTAAGGTCTGTATCACTTCTCAGTAATGGAAGATGTTGCTCTTGGTGAACCAATAGGAAGGGTGAAAGCAAATGACCTGGATATTGGAGAAAATGCTAAATCATCCTATGATATTATTGAAGGAGATGGAATGGATATATTTGAAATTACTACAGATGCCCAAACTCAGGACGGCATTATTAGAGTGAGAAAGGTAAATGATATCTCTGTTAAAAAAAAAAAAAAAAAAAAAAAAATGTTTCTTGTACATATAACTGCCCAGCTAGACTGTACTCTGTGAGAAGATGCTGGATTTCCAAGGATTCTTTTATCTATGGATGAGGTCTCAAGCCAGTGAAGTGATAAAAAAGGGATGTATTAGCCATGTCTCTCAAAATTGCCATTTAGGTGACAACTGGGGAGACGTCCATGGAAGTACTTTCTCTGCTGGGAATGTGTTAATCTTATCTGGGCTTCCACGTGGTCAAATCATATTATTTAAATTACCTGATGTGTGAGAGGCTTAATCTTCCACCTTTTCTCACATTGAACTCTCTTTGCTCAATGAATAGTGATTTCAGTGAACCTTATCAAGGACATCAGTATGGTTTCATGAGAAGTGCCAAATCTGGGCCCTAAAGAAGGCTACAACTCTGTTACCTTTTCTATGCTTGTACAGTGTTGATGTATGCAGGATGACGTATTTGCATGTACATAACAGAAGGACCGCCCAATTATATACAGAAATGTGGGGAGAGACAGCATATCTAGAACAAACCTTGGCTATTAAAGTCAATGAAACATTAATTGCAGACTTAATTTTCATTATTTTCTGGGGAAGGAGAAGAGAGATGATTCTCATGCTGTGTTCTGAAAAAGGATATGAATATAACACTGGCATAGAGGGTTTTAAATATGTAGCACAGAGCACTCTAAATGAATCTTTGGGTTTTTAAAAACAAAACAAAAGAAAAACCCCAAACCATGACATTCCAGTGAAAAAAGAAGAATCCAGTGAGTACAGGTAATTAATATTCAACTTGTACCTGTAATTAAAGAGGCTAGGCAGAGTACCTGTCAAACGTTTATATTTTCTGTTTCTCAGTGAGTAGGTCAGCACTGTAGATGTATAATAAAATGATGTATATTTATCTAAATTTAGATCTGTTTTCCTAAAGAGAAAATTATGGTATATATCCTGGATCTTCCTTACTGTTATTTATTGTATGCTGTGGCCTCTTTTGTAAACTAAGGCAATTAGCCTTTTGCCCCAGTTCCCTTGGCTTTATTTCATAACTGAGTCTCTAACATAATGTTGTTTCATATATTCATTTTGACAGCAATAATCATTTTGGTTCTACTACAGTAGATGATGTATAGAGGGTACTTTTCACCAATAGATTTTCTCCAGCATAAATTCATGGGGTTTAGACAATGCAGAGTAAATTTTCAATACGATATTCTGATTAAGCATGGCTACATGTATTGGGGTGGTGGCATTTCTGTAAAGCATATGAAAAGCAATTGAAAAAATTATATAGGAGCTATGATTGGCAAATTGTGAATATGCTGATTTATAAATCACCATTCATAATTACAAAAGCTTACTAATTTAAGAGCTGCTAAAGAAGCAAGGTTTTCTCATGTTTACTAGAATTTGTGAGAAAGAGCAAATCCCATTAGAGCTCGATTCATACCTGAAAAAAATCAACAAAATTTGGAAGTAGACATATTGAAGGCTTTGACAGACTTCCTGAAGGTCCCTGTTTGTGCTCTTGCTGGTATTTGCATTGCAGATTCAGAGTTTCTATGTCCTTTTCTTTTTATCCCTGGGACATTGTAATGCAAATCTTAATATCTTTCCAATGCTTGGCAATTTGCATCTTTGAAATTTGAATCATTGTGAGACACAAGAGAATTATATAGTGAATATACTGATGTGCTTCAAGACACAAACTTGAATCTCCTATAATGAAAAATTCTAATATTCAAGTGTGTCGCAGATTTGGTTTTTATTTGGTATTTCATTCCTCTAAATCCCTTGTGTTTTCATCTTTTATGTTTTAATATGAAACTGTAAAATAGTAAAAACAATGGTGACATGGCAGGTATATTGATAAAATAAAGTAATCGGTTTCGTGTTTCTTTCTCTGAAAAAAACATAAGATAAAGAAATAGGAATTGCTACAGTTTTAAGAAATTCCTGAGAGATGTCTACCTCATTTACCCCTATAAACAGAAATGCAGAGTTACCTGAAGTGCAATAATGTTGAAGTACTTTCTTACATGATTAGCTCTACATTTTTCCACATAATGCCTCTCATGTCCAACAAATAATTGCTAGTTCTTTGCATTTCTCACATTGTTCTGGAAGTAATAAAATATTTATTCTTTGTGGAGCTAGTAATAATTTTTTTCTTATCCCCAGCTAACAAAGCACTGATTAAGTGCACGATTAGTATGCAAGTCATGTCATCACCAACAAATTCTTAGTATTTATCTGATATGTAACTGTAATGGTATAATTCATAAGAGAGAATATTTTGGTAAATTTCTTGTGAAAAGCAAGAAAACAAAGAGTCTTCTTTTCTCTGAGGCTGGTTAATAAACAGATATCAACATATGCCTAGAAAATTGGCAGGTTGGATTTCTGGGAGTGGGAAGTGGTTGCATTAAAACTCACTGAATGTGCTTAAATGCACATAACTTTCATCCATCAGCATTATATTCATTTGTTCTTTCTCTGTGGCCATTAGTAAAAGACATTTATCTTTGTCATTCTTAACAGCCACTGGACTTTGAGACCAAAAAATCCTATACTATGAAGGTAGAAGCAGCCAACATTCATATTGATCCTCGCTTCATCAGTGGAGGACCATTCAAGGATACAGCAACAGTAAAAATTGTAGTAGAGGACGCTGATGAGCCTCCAGTCTTTTCATCACCTACTTACCTACTGGAAGTGCATGAAAATGCTGCTATTAACTCTGTGATTGGGCAGGTGACGGCCCATGACCCTGACGTGTCTTCCAGTCCTATAAGGTAGTGCTGCTTTAAAGTTCTCTTTGAAAAAACTACTGGCAGAATACTAAGTATATTTTCCCAGACATTGTATGACACTGTTCTCATGCTGTTTTATTTCTATGAAATTACTTTTATAGTAATCTATGATTTATGTATACTAATTATATAGTAATCTATGATTTACATATTGTATAGTTTCTATGATATTACTTGTATATTTGTTTTATCATGTTAGATTTATCAGTTCAGATCATTTTTAAAATTACAAAAATGCTCCTTGTCACATGGGTAGTCTTAGGAAACAGTAGGAATGCAATGAAAATAAGAAATAGAGTGTAGGAGGTCGGATGGGGTTGATCCATCACTGTGTATCTCTGCAGTTATTTTAAATAATCCGCTAGTGTCTACGCTAACAATACTGCGTTTGTTCCGTGTAGTTGTAAGGTTGTCAAAACATATTTCACTTTCCTTTGGCTAAACCCATTCCTGGTTTAAAGATAGAAAGTCAGAGATGATTATGCCCATATGACTTTTGCATCTTTGATTTATAGTATTCTCCCTTTTTGATCTAACTTGAACAAAATCTGTTATTCTAGTTTTATCAGATCAGTGTTTTCTTCTCATTTTGATGAGGGCACATCTTTCCCTTCCCCTTTGTAATGGTTAGTACGGTATGATGCGAGTGTTCTCAAAACACATTTTGCTATGTATACTACTGCCTGCTAAAAGCATTATGAAAACAAACACGAAAACGTCAAATTCATAGTAAAGGTATATTTGGAGAGAGTCTAATAATAATCATCACTGTACATTACTGCCTTAGGGAATTTAAGCTACGCAAGCAGTCTTCAGCATTGTGAGGATGATGCTAATTGTTGCAATCCATCACTTAAGACTATTTTCTAATCATCGCCATTTACATCGGGTTTGTCACAGAGCCAAACTTTAAACCTTTATTTACGGGGCTTACATGTTGCATATCGTATTTTAGTATTTTCAGAATTAGAAATGCAGAATTTCCAACATGTTTGGATGCATTAGAACTTGTGTATGAAGATGTTGGAGCATAGGTTGGAGTCTCTCATTTCAAAATCATCCTTTCAAAAGTAGCTAAATGTAGCATTAACTATCACGAATTCCTATACAAATTATTTGATTAACATATTTTCTACTGCAGCACACAACCCAGACAGTGTTAATAGGCACCGAATTTATTTTCTTACCAGAGAAGCTCTCGGGATGATCAAAGGTGGTAATCTGATCATAGAGATAGGAAATAAACGAGGGTCGTTACCCAGGTTAGAAAATGTTACGTAAACAGAAAAAAAGTAATATGGGAGGCACAGAGTTTGCTCTATCACAATGTAAGCAGTGGCTCCACCCCTAATTTTCTTACTGCTGCCCACCGGCATCTGTGAAAAAGGGCTTGCACTGACGCTACAAAGACAGGGTCTTCTGAAAGGTGTGTGAAACCAGCCGTGGTGGCAGCAAGTTGACTTTCTTCCCTTTATTCCAGCTCGATAGTAATTTCTCTTTCAATTTAACCTTAGTTCCTTCCCTCTACCCTGTTCTGCTTTGCTCTTGGCTTGATCCTGTGCTCCTCTGCCTCTTGATCGTGTCCCCTTTGTTCCTCATCTCAGCCTGGCTTCAACTCTGCTTCAGTTTTACCTTGGCTATTTTTCCAGTCTTGTTCGGTTTCCCTGGAATTCTTTTCTAGTCCTGCCCCAAGCTCCTAATAACTTAGACCAGCTACAAGCCTGTCTATGTCTTAAAACTGAACCTCTTTATTCTGTCCAAGCCCAAAAAATATTTATTTCTTTTCCATTTTTTCATCATTTTATAGATCAAGATATTTTCAAACTTTTAAAAGCAAAAATATTTTATATGTGCAAACTGAATTAGAGTGTTATTATTTATCAAGTCATATAGAAACAATAGATATACATGAAACAGAATTGATCAAAATTCATTACATTTAAACAAAAAGGTAATTCATTAGTGTGATTTGTATCTTCTTTAAAAATATTATATGCAGTACTTTATAAGATTTCATTTTTCTACGGTATTTGCTTCATAGCTAATTAAGGAATATACAGAGCTCGATTTTCTATGCAACTTTCTTTTTCTTGTTTGCTCACCTGATTAATTTGGCTTTATCTGGGATAGCTCTGGAAAGTCCAAATTCCCTTTTTGCATTATTTGCATGAAAAATATTTAAGGCAAAAAAAAAAAAAAAAGATGTCAAGTTAGTAATTCTACTATTACAGGAGCAAAAATACTCATCAGAAACAAGTAGGGAGCAGAAATGCAGTTACTTTCCAATTCAGAACAAAATTGGAACATGGCAAGTTCTAACAAAAATATGTGGAAACATTGTTTTGTTGGACTAGAATGTTTCATTTTGATTGTGCATTTCAAGTGTTTATGCTGTTATTATATCATGTATATGATGTACATTTTATGTGTACGTTCTATGATACACTTTCTAAAAATATTAAACATAAGTTAAAAAATCGAAAAACAGAATTAAAACATTCTGTTCTAAAAATAATGGATTGTTTTAATATTGCTTGGCCATTTTTTAATGTAAGTTTTTTTCTTTAATACAGAATTTTGGGAGACAACAACCAATTGCATTTCAAGGAAATTATATTTTTTAATAGATATCTGTTCTATCAATATTTTGGTTAGACAGAGCTTTTGTGTACATTTGTTATAAAAACTGTAGCCACACAAATGAAAATACAAATCACCTTATGTGCTACCAATGCCACATCTGCTGCACATTAGTGTTATACGCAAAGACTCAGTAAGCTCAGAGTATTGCAGTACCATGAATGAAATACAACGTGGATATCTCTGAACATGGAAAATAGTCTGATAATTGGGTCATGAGACAAAACATTAAAGAATTTAGAAAAATTATTATAGAAAACAGTCTGGAAAGAAACTTCTCCCATGTTTTCTCTTTTTTTTTTTTTTTTTTTTAAAAAAAAAAAGTTTAACTTCATTTCTATCCTACACAACAGTACTTTGGGTTTTGTGCTTGCTTAGAAGAGATGAAACATATTCTCTGATCTTTCCATTACTTGATCTAAACGGCACGAAGCCTATCCTAGATTTCCAAGCAGGTGTATCGATGGGCTACCAGTCGGGTTCTGAATGTGCCCACCTTATGGAAGTACCTGAAGAGGGTTATTTGGCAATGTCTTGTGTCAAATGCAGACTTTTGGCAGTGATGATTACTCTGGCGTCTCTGTATCGGCCAAAGAAATGTAGACACCTTTGGATGGATGGGACTAAAGGATGCATATGTTGAACGGGACTTTTCTCTTTGCTGATGTTGAGCCCTAATTGTGGATAAGCAAAGATGTCTTTGAATGGCTAAGTGATAATGTGATATTCAGCTGAATTATGCTTTCATTATCCATTTCTCCAAAGAATACAAACTACCTCTTCATATCGGTTGTTAGGTTAGTCTAACTATATTGTATCTTTCATAACCCAGTATTTTTAAAATAAGCAGCAAAATTTTTCTTTTATCTTTCTTTGCTATTCTGCTGTGCATGCTGCTTCAGGGCCTGGCTCACTTCTAAGCCTGATGGTGAAAAGGATTTACAAATTTGGCTAATAATTGTAAACACAGTAGTTTGTCTTATTCTAGCGCAGTCATTTTAGAAGTGTGTGTCAGTGGCTCACATCGTCCCACATCTAGACCGCCTGCGTCTCTCTTGGGAGAGAGACCCAGTGAATTCAGCTAAGCTAGTTGTAAGGCTTTGCTGTAGTTTATCTAGTAAGGGTGGTACCTTCTGGCTTATACTATAGTTAGGCTTGAAAGGTCATTATCTGTTAGCATACAAACCTATTAATTCCAGTAGTACTTATTTCGTGGTTTTGTTGTTATTTTATAACCATGGTCTATTTATCTGCAGTAAATTATCTTGGATAAAGCGTGATCCAAGTGCATAGAAAAAAGCATGAGTAATAATCTTTCTTCCTGTACTGTCTCTGACCTCCTATAAATCACTACCCTTCAGTGTCTTTCTCTGTGGAGAGATAAGCTTCACTATGGCAGGTTTTCCCCATTCATATCGACAGAGATTTCATCTTTGGCAGCAGTTGATCGTTTTCTTAATTCACAGCAGGCCTTAAAAACCTCGATACGATATTTTCTGCCTCCCTAATGGTACAGATGTTTATCTGTCACTAAGTAGCATGTCCGATCTGCCTGGCATTAATAAACAATGGTAATTTACCACTGGTGAGGTATCGGTGCTGTGATTCAAATCTCAGCAGGTGCAGCAAAAAAGGATTTCTACTCATATTTACATTGGTGCAAATAAAGAACAGATCAAATTAAGTCATAACAGCAATATCAATAGTGCAGGAGTAGGACTGAGAATCATTTTAAGTCTTCTGTTAAACCACTGTGGGGTTGTTCCTATAATTGCCATAGCAGACCCATAAACTAACCAAAACTTCCCAATAACCTGTGCTGGGTTTATGGCAATTTCAAAAGATATTATTTCCCAAGATATTCTTTTCTCATTTTTAGAGAAATGTATGTTTTATGTATAGCTTATGGATCTGACAATGCATTCCCATTAAAAAGAGTTGCAATACCATTATCATGAAAAGGAAACTGCAAAGGTACTATTAGTTTTCCCAGTTTTATGACACTGCAGATTTTATTTTTTATTTTGTACCAAATATTTATCAAATTAAAATCAGGAGAGGGTTTTATCTCTTTGTAGTCTTGTAAAGCCATGTAACTTATGTTAAAAATGTTTCATTTTGAATGCTGGTTTTGCATTGTGAATAAATACTGTTGGGATGAGATGAAATGCAATATAATAAACTCACAGATGTTACGCTCCCAGTTTTATAACTTCAAAAAATGTACTGCAGGAAGACTGTGAATGGAGCTTTAAAAAAAGGATTGATCCTTAGAGAAATACTGTATCTTATCTCAATGGAATTTTTGTCAAGCCCAGGTCAACTAAACATTAAATAGCATATAAGCATTTCATATTTTATTTCATTTGTGGACTGTAAAAATTTCATAAATGTTTGATATCAGAAGAGTTCTTTCTGCATCATTACATAAACATCACGAATTAAAATACAGTTTTAAGTGATGACATCGTGGAAAAAAGTTGTCTTGATTGCTTATCTTTCTCACATTTTCTTGCGTGAAATCTTAAACCTGTGGAAGTCTGTAAGATATTTTTTACTAACTTCACTAGTACCAGAATTTTACTTCTAATACTTTAATTGGAACTAGGGAGACATCAAAATAAGGCTAAGATACATTTTCAAAAATGATTGCCTGAAGTTAGGCGCCTACAGCTTCATTCTTCCACACAAGTGACCTTATTTTCAGAAATGCTGAGGATAGTACAATTCCCATTAAACCATTGAGAACTGAGTATGTGGAGCTCACTAGAAAATCAGTTTACTTAAATGTCCAAATATAGATGCATGTGCCTAGCTTTAGGCACATGTATTTGGAATTTTACTTCATTTTTTTTATGGTACTCTTCTTAACCAAACTACTTGGTTTTAAGTGAGTACAACTAGTTCTTCTCAGAGTTTAAAAACAGAAAACTTAAATGCCTAACGAATCCCATTTCCTAGTTAAACAGGAGTTTTCACTCTTAAATCCATTAGATGTTAAGTACCTTACTAGCGTGATCGTGCTAGCCTTGATCTTTAGTAGTACAGTCTTTAAACATTTAAAGTTTTGATTTTGATAAATTTTCATGATTTAGAACTCATTTTCGGAAAGTGAATTGTTTCTTACAGAATGCATTGCACAAGCAACCTAATTGCAATGTATCTTTCATTCTAAATATGAAAATATCTGACACGGAAATAAAAAAAGATGAACGCCATAATCCTAAGCTTTGAAATCAGATCCTAATGCTATGTCTATCAAAATCAATTGTGTTATGCTGGAATGAGTTTGAGTTCATCAGAACATGTTTATTGTAGCATATAAAGGAACTTCCAAATCAGAACTTTTTTTGGAAATTGCTTATGATAAAGCATAAACCAGAATGCAATAACTGATTTTCAGATAACTGCACTATTGTCACTGTAGCAAAATATGCTCTTGTTCTTTTATCAGTGAATTGAACAGTGTATTTGTAAAAAGCAGAAATGTAATGAGAAACCGGCAGCCTGAGTCACTTTTCTGACCACTATAGAATGTAATGCAGTCTGATACTGTATCCTAACTCACCCTATTATGCCTAGATATAATGCCGAACAGATGTAAAAATTGTCAGTGCATGCTGTTAGGTTCTGTAATACATAGACACAAAGGCTTAAAAGGCTTTTATATAAATCCACAATTAAGATTCAGTAAAACCTCTTGAAGTCAATTTTTGTTGAACCGTATCAATAGTTTATCACTAAACTCTCTCATTTCGTACCTTTCCTGTCAAAAAATTGGAAGGCTTAATTTCGTGATTTAGTTTCTTTTTGCAAATAATACATTAATAAAATAACTCTGTGAAAATGGACAAACATAAAAGCTTTCCTGGAGATCCTGTTCTGAGCTTTAAATCATCATCCTGCTTAATGCACCGTTGGAGCAATCTACTGCGGCTCGCTCTTGTTGTCAAGCTGGCTCTGTTTAGGCTGCATAATGTACCTGGACATTCACATTTGCAAACTCTGACTACCTGTCAGATGAAACTTGTTTTGTTAAAAATCAGTGATGTCAATCCATGAAACAATCAGTCCTTCAGTGTTTGAAGGGTTTTACAGGAAAATGGCGATTCACTAACTGTGTTCTGCCCGTGGAGCTGCTTGAACCATAACCAAATAATATGCTTGGTGAATAGTTCATGCTTCATTAATCCGGAATTTATTGGTAGAATAATATTATTCAGCCCTTTTTAAAATAACCATGAAGCCCACCATTTTTGTGTGCTTAATACATTACTGTTGAAATTATCAGCAGTTACTGTGAAATACCATAGAAACAGTCTAATAAATGTGATGGATTGTGTAATTAACTCTTGATCAGCACCGTTTTTCAAAGATGTTACCCAGTGAACCTGAGGGCATTTTATGACCTTCACACTGGGTATACAGCTAATTACTCCTTGGGCAATAATTATTAAGTTTTTTTAGTCTCAGTTTGTCATTTTGTCTTATAAATTATTATGCTATTGAGCTTCTCAATCCATTTGGCTATAAAACTGCAGCTCTCAGAGGGCTCCCTAAATTGTCTTGTGATTGTATGGATTACACCAACTTCATTAAGTAGATTACAGGGATGTCTGTTTTGTAGGTTTTCCATTGATCGGCATACTGACCTTGAGAGACAGTTCAACATTAACGCAGAAGATGGGAAAATAACTTTGGCAACGCCGCTGGACAGAGAAACAAATATGTGGCACAACATAACTATTGTAGCTACTGAAACTAGTAAGTATTTGTGTATACTGACTTATACTTCTGTTGGGTTTATAATTCGTTTTAACAGCATGTGCAGTGGAAACTGTATGTAATTCGGTAAAAAGTAAAACACATTGGATTTTTAAATTACAGAATTTTTTAAAAACCTAATTTCTGCTAAAGTTCCTTTTCTTTTAGTTTTCAAAACTGCATTTTTTTCAGTGAATCAGTAGTAGAGGTTTTGAAGAGATGAGTACATTTGTACAGGGTATGTAGGGTAAATGATAAAAAATGTTTTAAAAAAACCCAAAACAAAGCCTTATATTTAGTTAGTTATATTAAGACAGAAAAAAGAAAGCTTTGCTATTGTAGAAGTAAATTGTAGACTCAACCCAGAAGTTCTTAACGCTGAGTGATATTATGTTTCAGTACCATAAATGAATAAGCACATGGGTAATGTTGCATGAAAGTAGTCCTATTTGATACATATGAATAAATTTACTCATATACAGCAATGGACGAAAACATGGACGTTCAGATCCGCAAAACTATTGTGGCTGATCTCTACAGCTAAGTCACTGGGAGCCAGGAGTGTGTCGCCCTGTCTGGGAATATGGGTCCTAGATTTTAATTGAGAAGAATTATTGATTAATTTGGAATTGTAAGCACTGCTGACAGGATCACATATGACAATAGAATTTATTATTAATATCAGCACTGTATGTTAGACTATACATTTGACAAACATTGCAGCAAAAGAAGAGATTCAGAACATAGGTCTGTCATCCCACGTCGTCTTAACTGAAGCACAAACTATGAAAACGTTACTGCTGATGTGTCTATTCTGCAATCAATATATACACATAATTCCCATACATGCATATGCACTTGATGCATTGTTGTAAGAATATTTGTCTTCAGAGCCTGATGATCAGTGCTGCTAATTCTTGCATGTAGAAAATAGGGTGACGTTAATGCTTGCTTTTCCCCCAGAGTATCTTTTTTAAAGGATATAGTATTATGGTACAGAACCTTTAATGCCTAGTTTCATAATGCTGTAGCTATGAACATAATGAATGGGAGGATAAACTATGCTTGTTTGGCCCATATTTGTTGTCCAATATTTTTCTGTGGTGCTTGTTTTCAAAACCAAACCTGTTAGGAATCTGCGACAGGTAACTGAAATGGCATACATAAATGAGAAAGATAGGTCTGAGTATAAACTAAGCTCTCAACTTACAACCCCTGTAAACTGTATTCCTATGACCTACCTTAATAATTTGTGTATTTCATTGCCAATAGTGGCAACAGCACCCTGTTAATTACTGTTAAATCTTGCAGGCAAACACTACTTTGATAAATTAGCAAGAATACTTTCTGCTTGCAGGAAAGCCAAGCCAACGCAGGGAATCAAACTACATAAGGAAAGAAAGCAAGCTCTGGTTTCATAGGACATATTTTGCCGAGGTTAATATCAAACCAGTTAATAATGTTGATGTTTTTAAAGGAGAAAGATATAAAATTTCCGTACCATTTTTCTCAAGACATGAGGAATGTCAGATCATGAGATTTACCAATGCCACGGAAAGCAGAATTATTAGTTTGTGATCCGATGTTTTCAGACATTGGATTAGTAAGAGGTAAAGTGAAGTATTTTCACATTTTGTTTCCTCCAGAAAGTCAAAAAAGAACAAAATAAAAAGAATAATTTTTCAAGAAACTCTTCCAATTTGTTTTTGATCTCCCTTATATGTGTGTGTCAAAGCAAAGTTAACAGAAGTGCACTTTACTAAGCCACATCAGAATCAAGTCTGCCTGTTGCATCCTCAGATTTTTAAAACATAATTATACTCAAGAATTTTGTAAGAAATCAGCCTTGTCATTAAACTTCATGGGAGCCTCAGCATCTATCACTATTGTAAAATTGCCTCTTATCAGACTGGCTATGAAAATAATAATGCCAATCTTGTTCTAAGCATTTGCGTTCCTGCTGATGGCTTATTTTCGCATTCCTAATATAATTATTTGACATTTACATAAAACAAGAGCTTAATTTCATAGACTACTATCTTTGCTTATTTAAGAGAAATTATTTTTAAACTCCTTATGCAGAAACTAAATTTGTTCGTAGAACTGTCAAGCAGGGTAAAATGGGCATTTTTAGATTTTTTTCCAACACAGTAATAAGCAAAATCTCTGTTAAAACAGAAATCTGTTGGAGGGAGATACAAGCAGCAAATAAAAATACAAAGAGTGTCATTACGATGCTTTCACTGACGGTAACATTTGGACTGCTGATCTCTCCCATAAAAATAAATATGTCAGCATCATTTGTGCAGGAGCATTTTCTCTTCCTAGGCTCGCTGCTTTCCAGGTTCAGTTCAAGGCTCACCTCTATTCCTGTGGGGCAATGATCAGACCGTCGCATTGCCATCACGCTTGCTTACTAATCATAAGCCATGACATCGTTTTTTTCTTCTTGATTCCCAGCATGGTAGATCCTAAATATACCCTGATTTATCAACACTTTCATAGATAAACACCAAGTTTTGCCAAAACATAAATCACTATTTCAGAACTTCATGTTCGTACGTTACCTGCAGCTAAATGTGTGCTTTAAGCACAGGCAATTTTTGGCAGTTTTCTGCTGTCACCATGACAAAGTTAGTCTTTTGTGTCATCCCTCAGCCACTGTCTCAGGCAGGAATCTTCCAAGACAAGATTGATCTGGCTGAATTGAGCGTAACTACTTCTGCGTTTTCACCTGGCTTGAGAATGAAGGTTTTTAGATGCAGACTGGCTGATCTCTTTGAAAGCGATCAGATTTAGAATCTGTGGGGATAATTTTAAACATGCTACTTCTTTTTAATCCGAGTGCCCCAAAATGTGAACTTAACCATTTCATGTCTAGCAAAACTAGGAGTAGAAACACAAAAGCGTGAGCCGGGGGGGACTGTGACTCTTTTCTGTAAGTACTTAATAGGCAAAAGACCAGTTTGGGCTGGTTTCTTTTTTTAGAAGAAGGACATTTTCTGTTCATAGGCAAGTGTCTGGCTAGTTCTAATTCAGAACAAATTCATGCTATTGTTGACAAATAGTATCACCATCATATTCTGAGACCTGTGCAAACTGAGACATTTGGAGGGTGGCATTTCCCTCCTTTCTCTTTCCCATCACTAGCAGACTCCTTCCAGCCTCTGTGAAGGAGTTTCTAGTTGTCCACAGCCTTTCTTCTCAGGTGGTTAACTAGCCAGACAGACTAAAGAAAAGCTGCCTTGAGTGGCTCTCCCTCAGACAATTGCCCAAACTTTTGTATTGCCTTTATGTTCTGGTTCTCAAAATATGTAGACAAGTTGCATACAGTCTTATGTCTCCTGTTTAAATCACAGTAACTACGTTGCATACTGGTTGCGTGCCCCCTAGAGATAATTCTTCAAATATCTCATCCATCTGAATCTTTTTTTGGCTACTGAAGATGAAATGATGCAAAGAGCAATCAGTGAACAAGGCTGGACTGAAACTGATTAACGTGGTACAGGTGATATTTAGGTGATGGTTTCAGTATTTCAGATTTAGTTATACATTTTCCATGAATTTAGTGAAAAATCAGTAGATAAATTCCTTCTGCAGCTTTGATCCCCTCAACTACTACCCTTCAATCTGTCTTCTCTTAAATGTTCCATTCCTTTTGCAATTTTTTTTTCTGTTTTATGATTTCTTATACTTCTTTCTTACACTGTCAAGTTAATTTTTGCTTCTTTGTTGTTCAACTTTTTTCCTCTCCGGTCATGTGGTGACGCCTCTATATTGATGAATTCTGTCACATGGATTTTTAAGAGAAGAGAGTATTCAAAGAACTTTGACTTCTTTGAAAGATCACTCTGAAATACAGGCTTAGGAGTCACAGAAGAACTATATGTATTAACACTCATGGCAAGAGGGATACTGAAAGTTATTGTGCTTATGAATTGATTCTTAAATTTTCTTTCTACATGGCCATACATCCAAGTTTGCTCTGCTGAATGAGTCAGGAGCAGGAACATCTAGGTGATTACAGGCTAGAGGAAGCAGGCTCACTGGCAAAATGACCTTGCCCTGAGAAACGTACCTTTTGGTCTGTGGATATAAAAGGTGAACTTTGTTTTCTGTCACTGACTCTGGACTTTAAATACTGGACTGATGAGATTTCTCATTGTTTTGTTGTGTAGTTGACACTTATGTGAGCTTAAAATTGTATGCCAAGGTTGGGAGGTTTATTTTAGCCAGATGCTTGAGAAGAACGGGAATGGATACAGGCTTGCTTTGTAAGTTGGGGCTGATTATGCTGCTTGTATGTTTGGGCTCTCTGGAGCTATGGCCTGAACAGGAAAGGAATCTGGGGGCATATGCCAGTATTCTTTGAAAGCCTGAATTGCAGTGCAGTAAGAATGAATGATTAACTTACAGACGTTTCTTTTGGTGCATCTTTTTTGTATGTACAAAGGCTCATCACATCTTTGGTTCTTTGGTACTTTTTTGAAATGGAATTTTCTGCCATTCAGTAAAATCTAGTAAAGTCAGGATCCTTACAGTCATGCGTGATCCCATTCATCTGAACACACAAATACATTTTTTAGTTTGTATAAGTTACAATTATAGCTGTAACTACTGTTCGCATTGACGTGCTCTTGTTGCTTGCATTGACTGGTTAGCAATTTTGCTGGGCAGTGAAGCAGAGCAGAGTTCAGGCTGGGCTAACCTCCTCCCTGTTCTCTGTTTCTCGTACAGGTTTTGCAGTACTTACCGATGTGTTGTCAATGCTACTCAGCTACTAAAAGAAAATCAAATAGCCATGATTTATTTATTAGAACACTTTTGCTACAGTTTGCACAGATTCTGAATGGAGATCAGAATCACTGATGATTCAAGCTATCAGGTTGTCATACATGTATAAGGCATATAATAATTAA
This sequence comes from Phoenicopterus ruber ruber, assembly GCA_009819775.1. Classification (NCBI taxonomy): domain Eukaryota; kingdom Metazoa; phylum Chordata; class Aves; order Phoenicopteriformes; family Phoenicopteridae; genus Phoenicopterus; species Phoenicopterus ruber. The sequence continues at coordinate 15,501,967 of CM020227.1, forward strand.
ACTCTCTCTTCTTTCTGCCTTCAGCTCCATGGATTTCCATTTCCATCTTCTAATGGCTGCAACAGCCACAGTGCAGATATTTCCCCAGCATCCTCACTGTGTGCCTCGTTAATACTAAGGAAATGCCCTATACTTCAGTCATTGCTGGATAATTCATATAACAAAAGTAGTAACAAATGGAAAACTAACGTAGTTTGAAACGAAAGCAAAGACTTATCTCAGAGAAGCTGTTTTAACTTGGGCAAGAAGGAAGTATATTAGTAACATAATTTAACTGCATAACGTTCCTCCAATTGAAATACGAATATCCTGATGTTTGCGTATTCATCCCTCCTAAACTGTAGCTGAGATCTACTTGAGCTACAGAATTCTAGTGAATTCTCTGAAAACAAAAAGTATACTATAATGCATTCACTATTAGCCATGCTTATCTGGAATTCTCTTTTTAAAAAGTGAGGTAATCCTTTTCTCAAGAATATGTGTATTACATAGTAGAAATTCATTGAATGATACCATAGATTTCAACAAGAAAAAACTTCTAAACATATTTCAGTTGGCAGCCTCTGAGATTTGTGAAAAATTCACCAACAAATAACAAAACCCATGGCTCATAAACTTTAAAGTCAACTCAATGATGATCCCTTTAAAGTCCCCAAGCTTTCTTTCACCTGACATAACACCGAGTGGGCTACGCAAGATGTATCTTCTGTCGTGGTTTAACCCCTGCCAGCAACTAAGCCCCACGCAGCCGCTCGCTCGCTCCCTGCTGGTGGGATGGGAGAGAGACTCAGAAGGGTAAAAGTGAGAAAACTCATGGGTTGAGATAAAGACAGTTTAACAGGTAAAGCAAAAGCTGCACAAGCAAGTAAAGCAAAACAAGGAATTCATTCACTACTTCCCATGGGCAGGCAGGTGTTCAGCCATCCCCAGGAAAGCAGGGCTCCATCATGCATAACAGTTACTTGGGAAGACAAACGCCATCACCCCAAACGTCCCCCCCCTTCCTCCTTCCTCCCCCAGCTTTATATGCTGAGCATGACGTTGTATGGTGTGGAATATCCCTTGGGTCAGTTGGGGTCAGCTGTCCTGGCTGTGTCCCCTCCCAACTCCTTGTGCCCCCCCAGCCTCCTCGCTGGTGGGGTGGGGTGAGAAGCAGAAAAGGCCTTGACTCTGTGTCAGCCCTGCTCAGCAGTAACAAAACCATCCCTGTGTTATCAACACAGTTTCCAGCAGTTTGTGCTGGGTTTGCCAAAACACAGCCCCATACTGGCTACTGTGCAGAAGATTAACTCTACCCCAGCTAAACCAGCGTATCTTCCCAGCCGCCTTATGACCATGTGCAGCACTGGATTCCTCAGACTGCATTCAGGTCAAATATCAGTTACCCTTTGTGAGGTACTACCATGAGCAGCATATTCAAGCATAGACAGGTTCTTTTATAATTAGTACAGACTCAAGCCTTTTCACACTTACTGGGAAATACAGAGATGAAGCGTGCATCCATTTGCTTTGTTGCATCAGGTTACAAGAATGCTCCTCTAAAACTTCTCCCTCTTCTCATGCTCTGCGCATCACATGCACAGACATGCAACAAATCAGTCCGTTGGGGAATTCCAACGCCAGGGCAGGACTGCCTGGGAGAGGATATTTCTCTTAGCCTAGAGCGATGCTTTTAGCCAAGTTCTAAATCTCTGAATGAAGGGTTTTAATGGAATTTCTGTTTTGCTTATTCTCCAGGCGCTGAAGTCTTGGAGCTATTATTTTCATTTTGATTGACTGCTTTATCAAATGATTCTTGGTATTCAGCTGCACTTGCCGAACGAAAAGCATACCGGTGGCTAGCCTAAGCCCTCTGCCCAAGTACTTGGCAAAGTACCAGAACTGCCACAACTAGTAGAAATTCTCGTGAATTATTAGTCAAAGCAATAATAGGTGAAAATATAGACAAGATCTTGAAATGTAAATGGTGATTTGACCACAATAAATGTTTTCCAGGCATAGAGCTTAGGAATCTCAAGGACAAAGCTGTGGGCTCTATCTGACAAAGGTAATTACCCATACCAACGGCATTCTTTAGAAATGAAGAAGTATGAGGCAATTTTATCACCTAATGGGAAAGGGCATAAAGCCAGAAAGACTCTTTATGGTTTACCAAGAATATAAATACAATAATTGAATCATCACCTGGCACATGCTCTACTAAAGTTATCTATATTGTATATTCCTTTAAAAAATACAAGGACGCTAATTAAAAAGGAAGAGAGACATAATTACTCTTCAGAATAAGCCTTCAGCTACAATGTGCTTTCTAATGTCACGAATACCTTTGCTCATGCTTTCATTTATTTAATTTTTATTTAGCATTTTATTGTAAAAATGACTATAGGCATTATTAGCAATAATTCTAACATTTTACGAAGTTACTTTGGTGCATCATATAATTACCTCTAATTTAGGGTTCAGTAAATTTCAGTAAGTTTTAGAAAGAGAAGGAAATAAGCCTTTATGGAGGTTTAAACAGGAGAAGCTCAGGAATATTAACCTTTTTTGCTTGACCCTTTTTTCTCTGGCTTAGTGGAACTCAAACTAGATAATCCATCATTTTTGCACAGAAACACAGAATTTAGTAAGGTAGTTTTTATTCATTTGCACATAAATACAGGGTTACACAGAACTCCATAGATTCTAATGGGTCGCAGAGCATTTGCCATTGGTCAGTGGAGGGCTGGTATATCACCTAAAGCTAGTCTGCAGTTCTCAGCTATGAAAGTGCATTCAGACATATCACAAACTTTCCCATTAGTGTTTTTTACAGCTCAAGAATAGCAGGAGAGGTAATCCACATGGATAATAGCATGGGAGTGGCCATATTATGAGGAAATATGAATGGGAATGGAGTGTACTTATGAAACAATCTCTATATAAAATGGTCTCAGTGGTTCAGGAGCACGCATTAAATTCAGGTATGGGATGCTGAATAGAAGTTAGCAGCCTCTGATTTCAGAGGAAAGCATGCAAGGCAGCTGTGAATAAAGCACCTGAGTAATTCGGGGGGGGGGGGGGGGGGCGCGGATCAGAGGAGGTAATAAACATAATTATGGCAAGGAAAAGGAGAGAGATTTGCATGAACAGTCTAACTTCTTTAATTTCTGGTTTCAGAGCATTATAAAGCCAGGCTAGGCATCTTAGCTCTAGATTTGCAAATGTTGATTTCGCAAAAAGATACTGGAACCGAGAACACTGTTCAAAGCATAAAACACAAAAGGTTAGGATACTAGGTGGTGTTTTAGAAGGGAAAAAGGCTTTCTGGGGCACAGAACAGATAAGGATTCAAGGAAGGAATACAAGAGTCATTAGTGAAAACGTACTTGACTAATTTATGTGAAGTGTGTTTGTTAATTACTTTGAGAAAGCTGGAGGCATGGTTAAACTGACAATATACATATTATATTAGAAAAATGAGTGCATTGTTAAACTGAACAACTAACAATTGGCCATCTGCACTTTGAACATTTGAATTAGAATTTCTGAAGAAAATATGATTAATCTTAAAAATACTGTGTAGTATTCATCTAGTTTGGTAAATGGAATTCATCTACTTCTAAGTGCTATGTGACTATCTAAAATCTCCACTTTTTTCTGTAAGGCTGAAGCATGAGAATAGGTCAGAGTAGAGGTTCGTAACTGAATATCGTTTTAGTCTAACTTCTTTAAGCACATTTCTTTCTAGAATAAAGCCTCTGCTCAGAGTAGCATATTTTGAGCTTCTAGTAAAGTTGCTGGATAGCAAAGAATGACAGTATTTTCTGGCTGAAAAGCAAAGGAAAGGATTTTTTTAAAGGTACATACTGATATGCTAGGGAGATCTTTTTACTTGTTGCTGAAGGTATGCAAGTAAGAATGGTTTGATGCTAAACTCCTAGAACCTGATTAAAATCTAGCATATCCAGCAGTATTTTATCTGTGAAGGAAACATAAGAGTAATTAAATTGCACTGTTAAGAAAATCAGTCCCAGAAAGGAATATGAGCTCTAAAAATAATGACATTTAAATAGTTCTTTAATAAATTCTTGTTTAATAAAATTTTTTATTAAAGCATTTTGATGTTTTGCCTATCAGTAAGGAAGAGAGGGATTTAATTTGAGCTATTAATTATTTTACTTCAATCATGAAATCATTTAAAACAAAAAAATCAAAATATTCCAGATATCTTGTCCTCAATCAGTCTGCTTATTGTTATTATTATTGCTGCTAGTCATTATAAAATTTCATAGCTAATTATAATTGACAATAAGACATTGCATATCTAAGTCAATATTTTATAACATTTTAATATGCATGCTGTATTAGCATATTAACAATATAATTGCTCTAAAGTGTGGGCCAGATTCCCGACTGTTCTATGCTAGCGTGACTCCCTTGATTAAGCTGGAATTGAGCAACACAGCAGCAAATCATGCCCTGGTACATTTGTTGTGTCTTAAAACTTTTCTTCAATCAATTTTCTTCTTGCCTGTTCACTGGTTTATTTTTAAGGCAGATCCTTTTCTGTCACTTAATGGCACTATATTATTTTCTGGAAATTTTTTCTCATTGTTATATTTAGAAATGAAAACCTGTTACTTCCTCACAACAATTAAGGCATTACACTGCCTCAGAAAATCTGGAGTCCTAATTAGGTTTGTGGTGCTGTGATCCACAAGAAGTAAAGATCTCATAGCATTTCATCACACTGTTATTATTGCTAGTGCGTATAATAAAGGTAACAGAAAGATGTGGTTCCCTGTGGTTTTCCGTAGTTCCCTGTTTTCCTAACTCTTTCCCTTCTTATTGGTAGCTGCCACAAGGAAGTACAAAAAACTTTTTTCAAAAGCTTTTAGTAGACTCTGACTTTTGCTAAAGTGATGGGTCTGTAGAATAGTGCTTCCTAGTTGCGGATGCTTCTAGAGATTACAAATGCTGTTTTGCTGTTGCTTATTCATGAAGTGAGGTACAATTTTTTTTCCTTTTTTTTTTTTTTAATTTGCATTGATTTTTTTTCAAAAAAAACCCCAAACTGTAACTGTATAACTTCAAACATTTGTAGGTTGCCTTTCTTTATAGTTTATAAGTCCACTGTTAATAGCTGCTAAAACTTAAACCATATTTTAAATTTTTGCACTCATAACATTTCACCACTGAAATACGTAACACAATTTACTGAAAGTGACATAACTGCAAACTACAGCCTCCTTGTTAGAGACAAATAAGGCTCAGTAACACAGTACTGTATCAGAAATATAGGTTGTTTTCCACCAGCATTTGTTTCAGTTTGGTCTCTGGATAGATGTGTGGGTGGAAGGATGTTGGCAGTGCACTTTTTAATATTTTTTTCCCTTGAGTATTTACTTAGGATCTGTGAATAAAACAGAATTGCTTTCATAGTCATAAACCTGACATGACTATAGCAGCTTCCAATACAACCCGCTCAAGCAGCTATACTAATAATTTACTTTGAATTATGTATTTGTTTACTCATATTGATATGTCACATATATTTTGATTATGTGTCACTATGAATATAAAGCTCACCGTGGTCAAAATTAGATATGCAGAAGAACAGTCTCTAAGGACATGCTGTTTGCATCCAGAGCTTCTGACAAGAGACAAGTACCTGTAATTGCTACTCAAATATTGAAAAGGTGCTACAGTTTCTGATTAGGATGCCCCTTCCAACTCTTTTCAAGCCTCATCCCATCCCTTTGTTCCCCCTACTTTAATGTCACCCCTTCTCTCTCCTAGTGCATATCCCATGTGGTCTGAGCACTCTCTTATGCAATATGTAGGTTAGATGTAATGAGCACCCATGTGTTACCTAGTACATCTAGTATCTACTAACTCTTCTAGCGTTTTCTTTTTGGAGTCCATGAAAATGAATAGGAAATGGTGACACTAAGGTGGATTTTTCAAAACATAAACATTGTGATTAAAGGGAGACTGCCATTCAAAGTGATTTATAATAACCAGAAACCCTTGAATTTCTGGGGTTTGGGGTTTTGGGGGAGGGTGGCATGAAGGGTGGGGGTTGCCTGTGCTTCCCATTCCCCTCCAGCTCTAAGGTGGATATGAATTAGTTCCAGTATCCTCTGCTCCATCAAGGACAAAATTACAGCTCGCTTACCGTGGCCCCTGGTTCTCAATCACATTGCAGCAGTAGATAGCTTTTTCCTCTCTTATCGTGCAATGCTAAATTTAAACAGAACAGTGTCTTTTGGTTTTCCCTTATAACCAGCGTTATGGTAGAAGAGACCCTCTTCACAGCTGTAAACTACATTTGAGGGGATGTTTTGCTTTTCCAATCGAGTTTTGCCTTTCCAAGCCCTTTTGATCTATCTGTGCATTCAGACAAGACAATATCACGCATATACACCAAACAAAATATGATACTTCTGCAAAAAATTACAAACATTTCCCAGTTTTGCAAATGGATCTTTCAATTCACAGAGGATCAGAGGTAATTACAGAGTAACTATTTATTAGGCTGCTGAATAACTGTACAGCTTAATGGCATGAAAAATAACAAAGAGGTTGCATTTGAATGTCAAATTATAGCCTGCCCTCAGATAAGCAAAATGAGGGCTAACTGATTCCATCAATATGTATTGTGTCTGTATGAAAAGAATATACTAACTTTTTTAGAATATAGTTTATCGAGTTTTATAAATCAGTGTTGATACTTTGAAGTTGACAAAGTACCAAGTTTGTCTCTGTTTAAATTATATTTACATCTTAAATCTTAATTTAAATAATGTCATACTAAGGGTAAGGACTAGATTAAATTTCCAGAATAGAAGACATCTGACTAACTTCAGCAGAAGCTGAATCAGGCCTTGACGGGATAGGGAAAAGTGCATACCAACATAGTCTGTTTACATTACTTTGCTACTAAAATGCTAAGCAAAGAACCTAATGCAAGGTTAGGTGGAATGTCACTGATTGTCACTGATTTGGTTGGACTCGATGATCTTAAGGATCTTTTCCAAGCTAAATTATTCTGTCATTAAAAAAAATGATCCATTTGGTGTTTTTGCAGGCATGTTTTGTTTCATTTTTCTGCAAATTTAGGCAATTGATTCAAAATTCGTGTCAGTTCTGGGCTATATTCAACAATTTTTATGTCTTACATGCACTAATACGAAAAAAAAAGAAAACCCTACAGAAAATGAAAGTGAGTGTAAACTTTGTCTGGATAGGGTCTGAAGAATATGGTTTATTTAATTAACATTTTCTGGCATGACTTGTGCATCTGTCACAGAAATTTTGCTCTCTCTTTTTTCTTTTGGTATTATCATCAACCTGAAAGTATAATCTGCCCTTTAGTCCCAAGCTATATATCTTATATATTGATTAAAGGTAGGTATGCGGCCTATCTTAGTCACCTCTTTACAGATGGAGTTGCTGATCTTTGGAATCCTTTTAACTACAAATTCAGCTTTGAAATCACGGACTTGAAAATGTAGTCTGTCCTCAGTTTCCCCTCCTCCTTTCCAGGATATGCAGTCGAAATACACTCCTCACACTCCACCTGGTTAGTGGGTACGTATGGTCCTTCTGCATTTGTCCATGCCTGTGGAAGCATGCATTTTGCAATAATCTGACCTCTTTTTCATGTCAATGAGGGGTAGAAAAATGGACAAAAATGAAGGAGGTGGAAGATGTTGAGCAAGTCCTTGGTTAAACTTGTGACAGGAAATAAAAACAGAACGTAACATAGCTTTGCTCTTGACTTGTTCATCTTTCTTCTGGAGACCATAATAAAGTAAATCGAGTGATCTACCGAAAGGAGACAAAACTTTTCAAGTCCATTATTATTTTTCTCCCAAAGAATGACTTAAGGAACAAACCCGAGAAATATGTTTCACATCTTTTTCTTTCTGCCTCCCTCCCACACACATGAACATGCAGAGACTCGCTGCAATCTGTACTCCTCTAATATGTTCCAGTATGCTGAAATAAGTATAAATGGAAAATTAATTTTGAAGCAGTGTTTGTTTCTTGTCTTAGCAACTTGTACAGAAGCCTTTCTGCTATGCACTGATACGTTTATATTATTTTATACATATTCCACAACTCTTACTATTTTCTTATCCTTTAAAAATACAAGAATTTGGGGGGGTAAGTGTCTAAATCTTCAGGATGACCAATGCTGTTTGGTTTTTTGTTCGGTTGCTTAAATTTTATCCTAATTCAGAAATAGCTTATGTTCTGTTATTTTTAACAGAAGTATCGCCAATTACTGATGTCTTTTCCTGATAATTTCAGAGTGAGTTTCAGGCACTCAGTCTCTCTTGAATCAGATCATTACACAACAATTTAGACAAATGAACATAGTATTTGCTGCAGTATGTGATTTCTATAGTTAAACTTCAACATAAATAAAATTTCAGTTTCACAATAGCATCTCTGTTTCTCAGGATTCTTGAAGTCAGATATGTCAGTTTTATATGGCAAAAAAAAATGTTATAAGCTGTGGTGTTATATAGGTAAAGGATTGCACAAAGAAAACAACAACATAAACCCTAAGGGGAGAAATAAACTTGTCCTGCATGTAGATTATCTTAGTAAAGTCATCAGATAAAACCTTGATAAAGTCATGGGGAATGGATCTGTTAAAATACAACTTAATAAGTTTGAAATATAAGGGATGTAAAACAAGTGCTGTTGTTTTTATTAAGTCAGTGATTCAGATTTTGTTTTGATTTCTCTGCTAGAACTAGGACTTCCTCTACTTCTAATTTAAAATATTATTATAGTAGAAATTTCACTGAATCAGAGAAGCATGAAATAGCCATTTCCAAGCCATGTGGTGATGATAATAATAACAAAAGTTGTGTTATTTTCTAGGAGTCTACTTTCTATTCAGGTACTTAATTTTAGTTAAAATGCAAGACAGCTTACGACTTTTTAAAGAGAACCTTGAAGTCATTTTGGATGATTTAATTAAATAAAGGAAAGCTGGATTAAACTGGTTTTCTTTGGGTTAAACATGTGATGAACTTCATTTTGTGCAGCCAATAATTCTCTTAAAGACCACTGCTCTTTAAGACCGCTTGTATGCGTATCTGTCAAGGAGAGACAGTGGAGAAGTGTTTTAAGCATGTTTATGAAGTGTTTAAGTGTTTATGGGAGTTGAATAGCTGCATTATGTTCTGTTAATTATGGCACAAGACCAAAAGTTAAATTTATAAGCTCTAGTTACCCCTAGTATTACTTGCTGCATGCAGTAACAATGTTAACAATGCTTAGTGCTTTGCATTACAAATTTCCAATGATACACGCACGTCTCAGATTTTCCAGGAAGGAAGAAATGTGTTGATCACAGTAAGAACTAGGGTGGGTCTGTAGCCTCCAAAAGTTCAGGTTTGGAGACGCTAAATGGCTTGATAATGGGATTTTTAAAATTTGACTTTGATTATCTCATCTACCTCATCATTTTTTTATCAAACTCTGCAGCCTTTTTTAATACTGAGTAAGTTTCAATGGGTATGTTACTCAAAGATGAGTACCAGCAAGTTGCGCGTTTCAAGCGTTTCATGTTCCAATAGAATCTTGAGAACTGTGGAGAAAAGCAGAAGAGCTTTTTAGGTGTTTATAATTCTTGTAAACCTTTCAATATGCATTTTTAAACTCAGCTGGACTTTCCGTTAGTTGTGGAAATTTATTTATTATCACTAGGAACTTCCACTAGTTATTTTTACATTGAGTCATCCTTTCCTTACATCTGTCTAGATGTTCCTTTCTTTGTGTGTGTGCTGTGCTCATCTACAGCACACTACTGGATCTTAGAACTGTGGGCAGTAATTGAGACTTCAGCAGAGACATAAAAGAGCTGTACTTCTAGGAAATTATGTACAAATACGCATATGTGTTTCTTATAGCTACATGCTGTGCTGTGGCAGTGGTGTCCCCAGATGACCAATTGAATGTATTTGAAATTACAAACTAAGTCCTTCTGTGCAGCCTTACTCTGAAAACAGTTTTGGTAAACTAGACTAGTGGAAATTTTCTCAATATTTTTTAATCTTGCACCTCAGTGTGCTAAATTTTCAAACCAAGCTATTGCTTCTCAAGTGACGGTCCTAATGATATACTTGTATTGCAAGATTCAAGGTAGGTCTTTTTAAACCGTGTATCACAATAAACATAGGTGATGAAGCTTTTACAAATTTGGTTAGTTCCTTAGAGAGTCTCTAACTTTACACTCTTATGATTTTGCATAAAATGATTGATTGGAACTTAAGCAGTCAGTCTTACTATCTACCTGGTACATGCAAGAAGACTCAGTCTCCCTTAATTCTATTGACTGGCTGGTTCACTGGGAAAAAAAAACCCCAAACCAAACAAAGAAACCCCCAGTAATTAAAACTTGGTTTTGTCACTAATTTAGAAAGAACTGATTCTCCATTCATACAAATGAATGTAAGTTCTGAACATTGAATAGTAATGGGTATGAAGGCCAACGGTATGAAGGACAGTTGCCCATGCCAACGTAACAGTTTGTGCACTCTGTGGATCAGAGTGGGTCCACTTCAATCACTTTCTACTTTTAGTTCAAGGATATTGGGCATTGCTAACAGAGACGGATTTAAGCTTGTGAGGGACATCCTCTGCGTACGTGTTTTACCACTGAGAAGTCTGCAGACATTAAAAGTATGAAAATGGACAGAGGAAACTCTTTTATCCTGATAGTGTTTTCATCCATGAGTGAAATCTGGATTTGCTTAGAGAAAATTCATTAATTTGTTTGAATAGATATGCTTAGAGTGATTATTATTTACAGGGAAAACGCTTAGCATAAAGTGAAATTTCATTGAAAAGTTTGCAATGACAAAATAATGCAATGTATTCAGTGTGGTGGGCAGTACAAGCACTAGATAAAATTCCCTCTCCATCTCTCTCTCTCTCCCTTTTTCAACAATAAATTTCATCATAGTCACAAGAACCCTAACAGGAGGTGGATATCCCCTTGTTTGGAGATTTCCAAACCAGTTGTGTCTCTCTTGTGTTTAGTAAATTAATTTTTTAAATGAATTCTCATCAAGTTTCTAATTATAATATCTTTAAATTTAATGTTTGTATTTCTGATGAAAGACAAACATTTTGTGGGCAGTCACAAGGGACATGAATAATTTCTTTAGAAGCTTATCTAATTAATTACATTTCTCTGTAACGTCTTTAAAATTTGAACTGCCATCATTTCATTAATTTAGATAAAAGTAAATTTTTAGTGTTTAAATATGACACTAGTGCTGAGAATTCTGATAAGCTCAAGATTCATTGTCTGTATTTTTATCAAGTTAAGATAAAAAAATGTGTTTAAAATGTCTGGGATTCATGATTTGCATATTAGCTTTTATTTCATTTCAAATAAATCATTATTTCATAGCATAAGTGTTCACCTCACCTGTTAATAAGTAAGATCATATGATGCAAAATGGACATAAATATTTCGATGGGGATTTTTTTTTCTTCCATAACATGTTTCTTTCTGAACTAAATCTTTTGACTCCTTCAAATGGGAAGCATTTGAAGTCTGATGTCTTGTAATCTTCCATATCCTACACAGGTGGAATTTTAATATTTCAGGCTATCTAGCAAACATAAAGCCTTTGTTTATAGCACTAGTACATTTGGTGATAGCCTGGGTTTATGTCTTTTGAAATAGTTGTTTTTATGCTATTTCAAAGTAATGTTAGTAGAGCAACTGAAATTTACACATGTAGATTTATAGGTGGAGCCTCAAAAATGACAGCTGTCTTTCACATACAAGGAAAAAAAAAAGGATGCAAGAGGTAGAGTTTGATTGGGTCACAACACAATTAACTTTGATGGAAACCACAAAAAAATACAGTGTATATAGTGATTCTTCCTTTAATCATCTCTACCACTTGTAGGGCTGCCACCAGTTGCTACCTGCCCACTGGTGGAGTCTGACCTACTTTGTAGACATTTGTTATGAGAGGTACATTGAATACCAGGCACTAGGAACCGCCCTGCCTTCCCCCAAGCCAGTTCTGTGTTGCCAGAGAACAGAACCCACACGGACGGATGTCAGCTTTGGGCAGTTGCTAAGCTGTCACAATGACTCTGAGTCAGTTGATACCCTGACTTATGGTAGCAGCTTTCTTGCCTGCAGTAATAATTTCGGCAAAAGCACGTAGTTCAATTACAAGTCAGACCCAGAGTTTAATTCACACAGTGTGCAGTTCTTCAAATTGTTGATGATTTAAACAAGATAAAATACTATGGTTGTACAACAATACTCACTAAGAGATGGATTTTGAAGCCAGTATTGAGTTACTTGTAGAGGTATGCATGTGCTATAGAACAGTTTTTTAAACTCTTCAGATCAGCTGATCACCTCAGTTTAAACTGAATTTATGTTTTTGCTCTTTGGGGAAAAATAATGTAAAATATTTATAAATAGTCTCTTAAAATAAATTAGCTATACTGAATGGAAGGAAAGACACTAGAAACTAACTGTGAAATCTATTCAAAGTAGAATGCAAACTGTTAGTTTAGCTTGTTTTTCTTACCGCTTATTCTACTCTTTACAGTGATAAACATTTTAATGCAAAATACCTCTATTTTCTAAATAATGTGGCTTTATTTTGGTGAAGAAAGAAGTTCATAAGTCATATTTTTGGTCAGTGGCAGATGAATAAAAGTGCTTTAATAGTCCAAGTACTATCTAGTTTTGCCTATGTCAATCTACCATCTATCTTTCTCACAATGTGGGTCTCCACATTAATCGTATTTGTAATGAAGAAATAATGGATGTGCAGTCAGAACAACTAATAGAGTAAAATGCTCTCTGCTCTGCCAAAGATAAACAAAGAAATAAATCTATGTTGTTTACAGCCTTCCCTTTTCCATGTATAATGGACTTTATCAATAAAACAATACAAACTTCATCAAAGAAAAATCTTACCAATTTGGTCCAAGAAAGGTCTTCATTGAGCTAATCTCCAACAAATGCTGTTTGCAGTAGGGATCTATTTATTCTTTTCAACCATAAAATACTGGCCATCCTTCTTTATCTCATGCTCCAACTCTACGATCTAGTCCAGATAAGACAACCCAATTAAGCAAGGACAGAAGACAGGAAGAGTATGGTTACTATGTAAGCATTTATGGATCAGTCCCAAAGCTTACCTTTTATGCTTTGTTTTCTTTTCTTAGGGAACCACAGTCAAGTGTCCCGGGTGCCTGTTGCTATCAAAGTTCTCGATGTAAATGACAACGCTCCTGAGTTTGCATCAGAGCATGAAGCCTTTTTATGTGAGAATGGGAAGCCTGGACAAGTAAGTACCTCCATGTTTTTATGTTGTGTACTTTGGTGTGTGAGAATGGGGTGCAGTTTCTCCTTGTCATCTTTATTCCCAAAATATGTGCCTATGTGTTCATGCTAACAACTCTTAACATTTATTTAAGATAAACCTATGATCGTTTTCTGTGGTACCTCTTTCTATATATGGACACACATATTTTTTGAAGTGTAGGTTTTAAATTAAAGGTAGGTATCTTGGGACAATATCCAGAAAAAATGCTGAGTGTCTTTAAGCTCCCCCTATTTCTACTCTGTTTGATGCAGCTCATTGCTTCATAGGTTCATGTGTGTTAATAGGTAAAAGTATAATCCAACCTGAATTCCAATTCAGTTATTGCACTATATTGCAGCTGGTCCCAGGTATAATTTAGAAGAAACACTTAATAAAACCATTTCCGCCTACCCATATCTCAGTTATAATCTCTATCTATTGCGTTCTTACTCACTTTTCTATGACAATTGGGAAAAAACAAGAAAGCAAACCAAAACTTGATGGAAAGTCAAGTAAATTGTAACTGCATGTAAAATATCTAAAGAGGGATGGAGTGTTGGAGAAGTGGAGTTCAAGTTTTCATTATACTTCACACACACACAAAAAAAGACTTAACACGTTATTTACTTCTTGATTTAATGAAATAAAAGGGTTGGCAAAGGAATTTACACAATACTCTACAAGGTGAAATAAACATAGCAAGATATCAGAAGTAAGATTTAACCTATATGGCCTTTTTCAAAACAAATGAAACAGATTTCTTAAAAGAGATCCATTTTGAAGGACAAATGTACAGCAATAAGGAAGAATATCTCATATGCAACATGAACACCAAGATAGATTGAAAAAATGTACAGACTTTTAGAAAGTAATACAGTGTAAATGAGATTTAACTTTCGTCTAGCTTGAGAAACACTGTATGTTACAACAATTCACTGTTTTTAAACTTTCTAATTTATTTCTAGATTGTGACATTTTATTTAAATAAACAGCAGCTGACAGCATGACACTAGTCTTGTTAATCCAACTATTCCTGTGTCTCATGTGGGTGTTAGACATTAAATTCACTATTCTCCAAAGAAGGTTACCTGACAACAGAGTTAGAAATTACTTTCTTTTAGTGGCATTAAATGACAACCTATATAGTAGTATATGACAACCTACTTCTGCCAAGATTGGATTGTTACAGATTTGACTTCTAGCACCCCTTTTTGTTTATTAAAAAGGTGTCAAAAATGTGTCATTTAAGAAATAAGAATTCTCTCTAACCACTAAAAAGCGGATTATTGAAATGTGCCCTTATGGGCAGACGGTTATGTTACTGTTGGTATTTAAGTTGTTCTAGCTCAGAGTGGATTTCTGTTTAGCTCAGGGTGGATTTCAGATGCTGAGTAGTTACATTTTCGAGGATATATTAAATTCTAATGAGTATACCTTTATCCAGGACTCAGTAAGCTTCCCTGAAATCAGAAAGCTGTGTTGCGTGGTGTTTTCTGAATATACTTATCTAGGTATGCCTATCAAATTTCAGGTAGTCTAAGACATAGTGAAAAATGTTCACATTTCATTTTGGAATAAAACAATAAATGAGATGATTAAGAGTCAGCTAGTAAAAGAGGCTTTTATTTAAGCGCTTACAGAAAACTTTCATTAAACCATGATATTCTTCATCTTACCATCACCTTTTACACTCTTGATCTGATGGCAGATGTCACTCTTGCGCAGGAATCCTTGTGTGAACTTTACAGATGGTTATTAAATATTTGGCTGCCAGCATGGATGAGGTGGCACTGATCCTGCAATTTATTCTGTGCTTTAAACAAATAACATTATTGGAACAGTAACCAGTCCAGAATAATCACCAAGGTTTGGTTCTAAATTTAAGTCATCATTCAAAAATTATCTGTTCCTGTAAAGATTTTAGTATCTACACTACCTGATTGGTTTTTCTTATGCTTATTATTCTATATTCAAATTTTGGAAGAAATCATATTAGTCAAGATGTAGAATTCAAAAAATTAAATATGTCTCAGCTATGAAATAGCTAATATGAGAAAGACACTACTCTCTTACATAGTAGCAAAAGCCTCATTTGGACAGTTCTCCAAAGTTTAAACTTTAATGTTACATGTGCAGGAAAGGCGCAATTGTGTTATGATATTCCAATCTATTTACATTTGCAGTTCAACTTAAATCTAAGTTTAAATCAAATCTGAATTACCATAAGGGAGGTTACATTTGAACCTTTTATGAAACCTTATTTGCAGCCTCTAAATATATTGAACCATCTATTCCAGTTCAGTTTCTAAGTGTTCTATTTTGGGTTCTGATATAATTGCAAGTGGCAAGTGCAGCTGCTGGTGATGTGACAGAATGTATTAAAAACTGTTGATGTATAACATTGCCAGATGCATTTTCTTTGCTTTAACCTACCTCTAACAGTAGAGGTACTACAGCTAGTAGGAAAGGAAAGGGGAGAGGAGGAGGAAACGTATTTGTCCATGCACATATTTATGTGCTCCTTGCATGTTTTTACACACAACAGAAAGTTGCCAGAAATGTTTTTTGTCAGTTTTTGGGGGGGGGGGGGGGGGGGGAAATTTGAACGTACTGTTACAGTACCTCTAAGCTAACCATAAACCAGCTCATGCCTTTCCCTATTATTCCTTTTTTTGCATAATTCCACTTACTAATGCCAGAACATTTATGGTTTTGCTGGCTATAGCTGTACAGTTGATTGTTCTCCAGCCCAGCTAAACTATTTTCCTATACTCCTAGAACAGAACGTCTGTATTGTTGAGTAAGAAAAGTGCCTCACTCACTGTTCCCCAGACTTTTCCAGTGAAGTGCTGTTTGCTCAAAACAAAGCTACAAAATTTTCACACACTGAAGTAGTGCAGACAGTAATGTATCAGTGCTCAAGCCAGCGTTCAAACTAGAGCAATATAAAATGGAGTACAATGTTCCTCCAGTCTCTCATAATTTGTCTTTATTTTATTTAGTTGTCCTAATAGAATTGGCTTTTTCTAATGGAAGAAATGTTTGGATAGAACTTTGTCTCTCTGAAGAGTCAAAGCTCATTCAAATGGCAAAATGCAGGTTCTAGCAGTAAAGGGCTGGCTCTAGCTGAAAAGGCCAAGTTAAAATCGTACTGTGATGAGCCCACTGCTTTTAATATTATGAGTCTGCAAAGTAATTCAGAAATAACCATGAACACCAATGTAACTGCAGAAGATTTTTCAGAGTTGGAAGAACAGTTTTATTAAAAGTAGGGAACAGTTTACTAATGATAAGGAACCATGCTAAGTTAGGTTGACAAGTTGCATTGCAGGGAAAGACTTTTAAACAGCGTCACGTATTAAAATCGCACGTAGATAGTTATGATACATTGATAAGAACTTTGTTTTGCTATTTATCCTTCTACATCATCCATTATGATTATACTGGTAATCTTTTATAAATATTATTTCAGGCATATGTGGCTTTGTAGAAATGCAATACAAACCTGCAGACCATAACATCGAGTTGTCCTAGGGGATCATTTAACTATTAATTTCAATCCAGAGCTGCCTGTTAAGCAAAATACGCTGATTTACTATGTTTCTACTACATGTATGTACAGAATCAAATATATGCATGAATTTTTAATACAACATCAAAGTCAAAATTTTACATGGAAGAATTTCAGAAATTTCAAGATTGGACAGCCAAAGGATTATTAACTTTCACTGCAGTGCTTATGGATATGTAGAGAAAAAATCAGTTCTCATTTTATTTATTATTAGTACTGACCGATTTTGTTATATGGAACACACTTGTTATGCATGTTATTACTAGGAAAGAAAAAACATCTGTAGTGATAGGTAAGGCGGGTCAGCCCTGGAAGATTCTCTACCATGTTATGAACCACAAATTAAGAGTTGGAGAATTACTTCAATAGTGTTCCATTACATGATCACACAACACTGAGCAATAAAGTATGCTCATCAGCATACTAATAAAAATGTGATAATGAGAATTACTGGACTTTTCTCACCCCTATGGAGTAAAAGATACAGCAGCTTTATATCACTGTATATATGTTACGCTTTTTTATTTTATGAGCTTATTTTAATGCAAACGCACAAAGAAATAAGGTTGCTATGGGAACACTAACTCTTAATTCCTTGATGTGTGCATGTAACACAACAAATGTAGTATTCCACTAAGCCTGTCTTTTGCATATAATTTTTGGTGCATTTTCAGGGAAAGAATGATTTGGTAAACAATGAAGGGCATGGATGGAAAGAATGGAAATTTTAGAAAGAATTCTATAGGACATTAAGAGGTATCTGTAGTTCCTGGGGGGGGGGGGAAGAGGACAAAGAATATGCCCAGCTTCTATTTCTTGAAAATTTCCAATCTAGATGATATTCTAAGCTTATTTTATAAAATTTCTGTGAGCTGAAAACCCATATTACTAATGGTCTTGGCTACTGGCTTCCAGGTGTTTTAACTGAAAACCTGGTGACAGTGAAGTGAATTTTTACAGTCAACTCTCTTACATAATGCTGGGAAGAACTAACAGTTATGTAGCCAGTAGAGCTAAAATTGTATAACCATCTCATAGACTGCACCTATCATGTGCAGTTGACCTTCCAGACTTCACTGTGCTATTATCCTTTTTCCCTATTACTTTCCCATTCCAGCAGTGTTTGAAAAATGGAACAATCATAAAATAAACCTGTCTAAAGATACTTGTTTGGGATTCCAGTCTAAATTGCACTTACCTGTGATGCAGAATTACTAGTACCTGCTCCAGCCCTGGGCCTGACGCACGCGGACAGTTTAGTACCTTACACCTCTGCAAAGAGTAAGCTGAAAATGTTCCACATGTGTAAATGGGTCCGTCTCTGCAGTGGGACAGACAACATCTGCTTGTATATTTTTCAGCTGTTTATGTTTTTTCACACTGGTAGCTCTCTAGGATCCATTACGTAGCTATTAAATTGGAGACCTACTTCTTTAAGCAAAAGCTGTGTTAGGCCTTTTTTTATGCATCCCTTCCAATACATGTGTTTGAAATCTTATCAGTCAAGGTTTCCACCTTGGCAGATGCAGTTATCAAAAAAAAAAAAAAAAAAAAATCTATTTATGTGCTATTTAAACAATCTAAAACTTTTTCCAGTAGATTTTTGATAATAAATCTGACCTATCCAGCTTATGATTAGGCAAGGAATAATTGTCTCAAATTCCGTCCTAGGTTGTCTTACAAGTTTTGTATGCCTATATCAATACCTGCTCAAAAATCTTTTTACATACATCATTTCAAATATTTATGTTTTGGTGTTGCTCCTTGTGGTTATCTAGTACAATTTTATTCTTTCTTTGACTCTTGAAGAACACAGAAGAAAGAATGGGATATTGACTATTGCTGTATATGTAACATATATAGATTGATTGTCCTTTCTCTTGCGGTAAAACTGGTATAAAATATTAGTTACTAGCATTTTGTTAGCGAAGCTTTGAAAATTTAAAGTATAAGTCTATGAATTTGGACAGCATCAGACCCTGTT
The DNA here is from genome assembly GCA_009819775.1 of Phoenicopterus ruber ruber. Classification (NCBI taxonomy): domain Eukaryota; kingdom Metazoa; phylum Chordata; class Aves; order Phoenicopteriformes; family Phoenicopteridae; genus Phoenicopterus; species Phoenicopterus ruber. Next base: position 15,520,883 of record CM020227.1, read on the forward strand.
TCCATTTTTTACTCTACTCTTTAAAAATGAAATTTGTAGTGATTCCTAATTTGAATTTAATTGTCCACGAAATTATTGGTCAGTTGCTTTAGGCATTACAAAAATAACTACACAAGACAAAAATGTTACTGAATTCAATGGACATGGGAAAGGTCGATAGTTCTCATTAAATTTCTTATAAACCTCATCTAGCATGAGCTAACTACCACTGAAATTCAACTCTGAGTGCAGGATCTGGATCCATAGTTGTCTTTATTTCTACTTCTCTGGAAAATACTTGGAATCAAAAGTAATTGCACCAAATATTAAAAAAAAAATTCAATCCTCCTGATTATTTTAAAATAATGTTTCCTCCTTTCAAATTCCTATGCAGCTCTGTATGATTTGAAGATGATCAACTGCAGTATCTTTCTGAGTAATGTTGGAGGTAAAAGAGGTAAATGGAGGTAAATACACTGCAGATACTGTAGTTGGTCATATAAATCATATGAGGTGCTTCATACAAAGTTATTTGGACTATTCAAACACTCTCTCCTCTTCTAACCTTAGTATCCTCTGTTATTCTGGGGATCATTTGTTAATAATGATATTTTAAAACAGACCTATGTTCCTAGTACAGGAATAACAGGTTTTATTAAAATTAAGGAAAAAATCCAAATACAGACTTAGATATTTTTTTTTTTTTTCCAGATTAGATTATCTCCTAAAATTTCACACCAAAAGTTTAATTTAAAAAAAAAAAAACAACAAAACATTTATTCAATGAAGTAGAAAATGGGGGGGGGGGGGGGGGGGGGAAGAGAAGAATTAAAGATAGATTATACACTTTGGTCCACTGAGAAGCATGGCTATATGAATGAAAGACTACCATAGGCATCATGAGCGTTCCTGACACAGTTTTCCTTCTTTTTCATTGCTGAATAATAAGTTATTACTTGCCTGGATCAGCAGCAGTTTTTACTGGCTTCTCTTATCTCTCTGTCTCTCCTTATTCTGTGCCTCCTTGTTCTGGAAACAGTTTAAATGGGCCAGATACAGCCCCTGTTCCCCAGACTTTCAGTCTAAGGTCTGTAAAAGCCTTGCAAGATTATAAATTAGCATTTTTAATCTGGCATGTAGACAAATGAGAATGTGTCTGACAGAATGGAATGGTTTTTTCAATACTGTATGTTTCTCAGGAGTGTGAATACTTAATGAGAACATTTTCTGTTGTAGGTAATTCAGATTGTCAGTGCTGTTGACAAAGATGATCCTAAAAATGGGCATTATTTCCTGTACAGTCTTCTTCCTGAAATGGTCAACAATCCAAATTTCACCATCAAGAAAAATGAAGGTAAATATAAACATATATAATGTGTATCTGAACAACTTCATTTTGAATTGCTTTGTTGACTTCCAGTTACTTTACCAGTTTGTCCCTTGGGCAATTACAATGTAGATAATCTGTTTAATGGTACCTTCATTATATCTCTTAAGCTTTTTCCAATATTTTTACAGTAGATAAGAAGAAAGTAACATGAATACTGAATTTAGACCCAGAAGACAGCTCACTGGCTTAAATAAAATAAAAGGATGAATTTACTGCCTGTTTTATTTCTATTAATTTGAAATTCCAGAGATATGCTGTAAAATGAAAATCTGAAACAATGTTGATAAATGAGCTTTGATCCTTTATTGACTGGATATCGATGGGAGCAAAGAATTAAGTATCTACTAAATCCTTGAAAGGAAACACCTTTTAAGCCTGTTTGTTGTGTGTATAAAGGTTCCAAAGTATTATAGTTAGGCATTTTTACTAGAAAGAGAAATCTGCTAGGTCAGCAAAGCCCAGAAGGGCACTTTGTGTATCACTAAGCTTTAGAGCACTTCTGGAAGGGCATAATGTTATTTTGTAGTATTATAGAAGTGGAATTTCATGCGTGATGGAAAAAAGACCCATTTAATATTGTCAAGCAATAAATTTACACTGATCCTTTCCTTTGACATGCAGATATATATGAAGGTCATGTGAGAAAGAACTAGGAATGATCACAAGAATGCTATAAATAGTGCTTTATGTATTTGTACTTGAATACTCAGCAAAGTTTTTCCATTTTGGCGCTTTTTTTTTTTTTTTAATAAAACAGTACTCTGTCAGGAATTTTAGTCAAATTCAGTCTCTTCTTTCTCTTATTTGAAATGATAATGAAGGAAATCTCTATTTAGTCCATTACTAACAGGAAGATGTATGCGCGAGGCGTATGTGCACAAGTGTAAAAGTAATACATGAAATGTCAAATAAAGAGAAAACGCTGTTTTCATTTTTTTATTCTAGCTGTTTGAAACAAGAAGAATGATGGCACCATTTTGTTAAATGATACTATAAACCCCATAATTCTTAAATCTGCTTCAATATATTCTGATTTTTTCTTTTCATTAGATATGTTTTTCTCTTATAGCATTCACAAAGTGTGTCTCTACTTGTATTTGTACTTTCATGTAGGAAATAAGTCTCTGTATCTTTTCTGCACTTACAGGAGAAGATAAAACAAACCTCTTCAAAATGCATTTCATAATCATAAGTAGTGTAACATAAATTGAATTAAGCATCCCAAATGTGAGGTGGTTTGCTTTGCACAGCATGATAAAGTTAAAAAGGTCTTAGCGTTTCTCTTCATGTTTAAATACTTAGCTCACATCACTAATTAGCCTTGTCCTTCCAATCTGTTACCCATTTAAGACCCACTCTTACTCCTAGTCACAGCCAATGGCAAAATGACTCCTGATCTGAGTGGGAGTGAGGAACCTTTCTACGTAACATGGTTTCGAAAAACAAGTCCAATTTTGTTACAACATTGCCATTCAGTTTGACACAGTTTTTTAATGCATTTGAATCAGTTAAATGTGTAAATCCTCTTAAAACAACCAACTGAAATCTCTTGAAATTAAAAATCCCCTTGAAGAGACTTTACTGATTTAATCTTTCAGTATCCAAGAATAAAATTCCAACTATGCATACCATCCTTTTCTATCAACATTGCTCAGACAGGAATGCAGAACATGATCTCTCACATGAAGCAAAAATTCCTGTCAAAGCCAAAATCAGGGTATAATTTGGTTGAGGTGAGGTTTCGTGTCATTTAAACATCATAAATCTTTAGTAAGTCTTTATTTAGTTATGCCACTTAAACAATGAACTTGACCATGACTTTGTCTTGCACACATCTGCTAGATAAGCATAAGTGATCATTCTTGTTGAAAAAACTCCAGTATTCCTAAAAAAACCTGAACTCACAAGTCAAATTTCTCCTTAGTTGTACTAATGAGTGTCTGGGCTGTCCAAAAGCCAGTTTGGTATGGTTTATTAGCAGCAATGTAATAAAATGCCTATAACAAACCCTACTCTCTTACCTGGAGAATTGTGTTTCTGAGGATCAGATCCGTGCACAACCCACTTACGCCTGGAATGAAGAAACATTTCCTCATACTGGTGGGCAAAATCCTTGACATCTTCCTGACTCTGACCTCAGCCTCAGCTTCCTCCCATACTCTTGGCCCTGCCAAATTCTTTACGGCAGCAGAGACTGCCTTGATGGCTGCTGAAGAAATGCTACTCTCTTATGGATATTATAAATGGATTGCATTTTCTCAGGAAATCTAATATAGAAACCCAATCTTTTATTTGCTAGAATTAGTAATTTTTTTCTTTATTTAAATGGTTTTTCATAGCTTGCCTTTCTCCGTAATTCTCTCAAGTGCAGAGATAAACAACAAGAGCGTTTGTGAAATTATATTACCCTTTGGGATTCTTCTTTTGTGCTTTAGGTAACATTGTGGCATTTGGCAATTACTGCTCTACTTCACGAAGTAATGACGTTATCTGATCTGCTGGCACTAGTATGCAAACAGTGCGGTTTGGCATCTGCCATGGGAAGAAAGATGTGATGTTCTATTCCTGTCCCTCATACTAAAGTATATAAAACATGCATGTATTTTGGAATTTTCTCTTGCTATACGGAACATAAGCATAACGATTAATTAATTTAGTTTGGCGCCTACAGGCTAATTCTATTGTTTAAACTTTCCAGATTGCTCTAAGGCAAGTTCACATGATACTTCAGTAATTAACTGTGCTGCCCTAATATACTACAAATATTATGAGCAGCTACATTGTTATTGCCAAATATGTTTAACTGAGCGACACAATGGTGTATCTTCATCAGAAACCACAAAAACACCACTTCTCCTAAAATTGTATTATGTATTATAGAAATTATCCTGTGATCATAGCAGAATCTGTTTCTTGAAATGATACACCGATATCCTTTATTTGTTTGATCTGTTAAATTTGCATGTTTCTGTAGACAAGATGCCCAAAGCTGTAGAGGCTGTAGTGCCTTTCTGATGTAAGTAATGTAAAAATGTAAATTTAAATGTCATCATATATTTCACTGAATGTCTTTAGATCATCTCTTAGAAATCTTTATTTTTCGTATCTCCTGATCTGTTCTTTTCTGAGCTCACGTCTGTTACCAAGTAGTTTTTCTTAGGCTTTGTGCCTTGCGTAAATGAGCAGCTACTGATAATCTGAAGTAAAGCAATCCTACTCTCAAATTGTAACGCAAGGAACACTGTTCATTTAGATTGCCAGATGCATAAACCTTTATCCCTTCACAAGAGAAATAATAAAATTATGTAACAAAAATATAAGAAGTTAATGCAATGTGAAAATCATGTAATGTTTTCTATGTTAGTCCTAGTGACTAAACCTGTGACTGCATGATACAGACTGACTGTCTGGTCACTTAGTTTTCACGTGTCTTTGCGCTGGGTTTCTGCATAGGAGCAGAAATGCGAAAAATGAAAATAAGTGCTTTGTGTAGTGTTTCTGACAAACTTCAAACCAGAAAAAACCTAAAACTTCAGATGAAAATATCTGATGTTTAGGCAGCTGTTGATACACTCTAGCAATGTGTTGTAGATTCCTTAGCTGAACGGAATTAACCCTTCCAAAAAGCTGTAGGATCATGATAAATGACAAAAAACAGGCAGGAATTTAGACAACTGATAAGGATTTTGTACTGTCACAGCATCAGTAAATTGAAATGAGACCTCTCGAAGTGGAATTAGCATTTGTTGACAGTCTTTTTTCAGGTGAGTGAAAAAAGCGTTGCCTAAAATCTAATGCCAGTACATGGATCGTCTCCTGCACCCCAAACAATACACTCACAGCAATACCTGTTTTCAGCATTGAATTCCCGATGTTCTTATGGTTTCCTTAGGTTGTTCAAGTGAGAACAGAATTTTGTGATAAAAGCATTTTCACAGATGTAAACACTTTGATATGCTGCCAATGCAATTTTTACTTTCAAAAACTAGCAAATACAACTTTGCCGTAAAGAGACTTAAAGTTTTTCCCAAAAGATGTTTCCATTGCTATTCCATTTTTCTTATGCCAAGTTCTGTTTCCTAATGGAATAAACCCCGAATTAAATGTTCTACAGTGCCTTTGGATGCAGTAACTCTTCTGACAGAAGAAATGGTGCATCTCTACTGTATAAATATGATATTACATACCTCTTACTAGGGCTGATGTAGTAGAAGCAATCACAGGGCTGCTTGGAACATGGGCAGGCCTTACCTTTGGGTTAAGAGAACCATCTTAATGGCATGCGTTCGTATTCCTGCAGAAGTCCAATAGCCTTACAAGTAATCGGCCTCCCCTCTGCCCAAAATCTTCAATGTCCATCTGGTGATTTGAGCTCTGAATTTGGGCCAAGCTGATTTTAGTGGGTGCATAGTAAAGATGTTTTTTTCTTTTTAAATTGAAGCATTATATGTACTTCAGTGATGAACTGTTCTGTTGGTTCTCTATAATGAACTTAATATTTATTCTCAACCATGCTTTGTCTATTATACCTATGATATCTATAATAGCTCCAAGAATGTTCGTGTTTAAATGTCCATTTCTTTTGTGCTTTCCATCTAGCAAGTTTAATCTGTCACTTATGTCCTCATTGTGCTGCCTTGAAAGTATAGGCAATGTGTCATGTATTGAAAAGGAAATAGCCTGGTATAATCACTTCAATCACTAATGGGCTTGTATGCCTTTGTATACTATTGCACATCTTATTTTAAAATATTTGCTATTTCTCATCACCTCTTTACCATTAATAAACAAATATTTCTAAACTATTTAGAAGTAGCCAGAGAAGACAATTACATGCAACGTCTCTTTTAGATATCCCAAATAATAAAAAGAAATGATCAGCCCTACTTCATTTTTGAAAGTACTTCTGTGTCATTGTGTTTTTAATGTAATAAAACCTAGATTTTTTCCACATCTTTTCCCTGAAAATATTTTTAGCAGCATCTGTCAAATGCATACCTGGAGGGTGAGTCTTTTGTTCCCACAAGAGTAACTCTCGTGTTAAAATGAGTTTCTTTCCCTGAATCAGTTTCTCTTGGCATTTCTCGATAAGTCTCTCTGCCATTGTCTCAGCTGCCAGCTAAAGCTCCTTCTGTGGCTTTGATTGACTTTTCTTTCCAAATATATACCTCAGAGAGCTAAGAGGTGGCACTGCTATTTCATTGCCCTCCTTCCAGTTTGCCCAATTTCAAAGTTAACCCACTGACCTCAGGTACAAATTGCCTTAGCAAGGACATCGTTAAACCCATCATTTCTTGATGGATGTACAATGAACATCTAGAATAACAGCACCCATATGGTCCCTTGGATATGAGCAGTAAATCCTCATACATTTTTGCAGTTTCATGCAATTTTTCAAGAGCCTTGGGAAACGTTGTGGCCCAGCTGCCATCTACGCCAGAGGGTGTTTCACAATGGCAATTCTCGAGGGAAAGTACATGCTTATATACTTCTAATGTGTTGATTACCATCGTCATTTCTTTTATATGTAGATATATATATCTATATATATAATAATTAGACTTTCAAAGTACAATTCTAAAACATACCAAATTACATCCTTGTTAGTGGTTTTCTTGAAAAGTAAAATTAAGTGATGTGATCAGAGATGTGTCTTGCATACTCCAAGTAAGTATTTTTCCACCATATCTGTCAATATTAGTGGCATGGAATAACATCTAGAAGACTGTATCTAAAATTGTAAAAGAATATATTGCATAATCTAGGAAGCAGCATTGATCAGCATCTCTCTTAACAGGCGTAGTTTTATCACCAGAAATCACAGGGAACGCTTGCATAGCAAGGTGCATTCAGTGTGAAAGTAGCAGAGTTAAAAATATATTATTCCAATGTATTAAAAAACAACAAACGGTAACTTATAATCTGGCACTTCTGTGCCAGAATCTGCCATCCACAGGCACACGTCATGTTTCTCCAGGAGTGTTCACAGTGTGAAAAAACGTATTATAAATATCATACTATCAATCTTTTTCTCAGCATGGCATTAAAACTGGAGCTGTTTAAATAGCAAAGTTCAACATTTTTATAAACTGAGGATACCGGAACAACCTCAGATAATTGATTTTTTTTTTTTTTTTTTTTAATGAATGATATACTTAATAATGAAATTGTTAATATAAAATTACTGAAATATATACTTTTTAGTGTGGTTGAAAGATTTTGTTCAATAAGTTCTTTTTTGCTTATGTTATAAATTGTAAATTATAGAAGTTAAAACAAGAAAGCATAAAGATGATGTTGATACTTTGCTGAGTAGAAAGGCCTAAGTTTTATCAAAACAAATCATGTGATGGTTAAGGTAGCTAAGCTCCATGAAACGTTTTAGTTCTGTGGATTTAGACTATTCTGACATGAAATCATATTTCAGAAAACTCTTAATTATATTTTGGATGCATACTTAGCTTTCTCGGTTAAAAACAAAATGTGATTTATAGGCCTGAACTACCACATTCTACTTATGATCTACAAGTTATATTACACTGCTGGATCCGAGTCCCTTTCTAAGAATGACGTCTCAAGCGTGTCTTGGTCTGTGTGCTGGAAAGCATGTACGAATTAGGATCCGGCTGTGCGGTGATAAGAGAACACTATGCTACCTTACCTCCCTCACTATTGGAGCAGGCAGGGATACCATGGCCTGAAAAAGGAAAGGACAGATTCTAGCTTCCACTCAATTAATATGCAGAAAAATGGTATTCAGCCAGTGCAAATACTTTTCCTGGAGCAAGTGGTTGTGCATTAGGTGGTAAGTGTTGAGTGCCTGAAATAATTTGTTTTTATAACAGAGGAAATGCAGTTCCTTATTTATTATACTCGGATTCTTTCATCCTTATTCCTTAGACAATTGACCTGATTGAAACTGCTTTGGATCAGAAACTATGTTAGATCATTCTTTGTAGGAAAAGTAATCAATTTTCTTATTTACATATCCGACAGAATTCTAAGATGTAATGTCATCCTGTGAAGTAACAGACTGTGTCTAAAGGCTCATAAAGATGAGCCCTTTCTGCTAGTGATAAAGTGATAGGCAATGTGAGGTGGAAATTGGTACTATAGATCTTTAGACTGTTCTCAAATTCTAGAAGACTGGTAGAATTTCAAATTAATGATAATATTACCAAGGGACCCCAGTACATTCCAGTAATGCTCAGAAGTTCTGTCTTGCCAGGCACTGAATGCATTTCCATTTCCATTGTATGATTTCACATTGCAGTTGAAGTAATATATGCAACTCCTTTCTACTATACCATTAGTGTTAGTCCCATCTAGTCTGAGAATGTTGGTGAAAATATTCTCAGTATAGATCTTTCATATCTGATAGCTTTCTGCTTCCTTTCCCCCTTCTTTCTTTACTATCATCACTATTGGCTATGTTCTGTTATTGCCTGATGTTCTGTTCTTCCTTGATGTTGAGTATCAATTGAGTGCGATTTGAAACAACTTCCCTGGCATAGAAGGATGTGATGTTATTTTCTGAAGTGAAGATTACATTAATGTAGATGGGAAACCAGCACTTTTCCACTCCAGTCCTTTGTGTGCCACTTCCTTCACTGACACTTGCTTCTGCTGTCTTTCCCATCTTTCTTCTTGCATGCAGATCACTGCTCTTTCTGGACTCCCTTCTAATTAGAACCACAGAACAGGTGAAGACTAAGTGCAGTTCCTTTGCAAACATACTTTTTAGCCCTGTCTGGATGATTTACACCTTCTTTCAATGGTTATGTTGCTTTTCACCACTTCAATAGGCTAGAGATGAATCCTTCTTGGTGCACATAGCTGCTCTAGCTGAAACTGAATGTCAGAAAAATAGAATCAACTCCTCAAAGGCTAACTCAGCTACCGAGCTGCTCCACACTTTGACCATTCTGTCTATTCTGTCCATCTGAAACCTTATTCACTCCTCTCCTGTATTCAGGATGCAGGGCTCCAGACAGATTCCCTCTCTCCTCCGCCCTAAGCCAGATGTGATCCATCAAGTCTTCATTCGACTGGACAGGCCAACCTGATGAATGAACCAGCAAGGAGGGGGCCATCTGGTAAGCCGATTGTCCTCTTTTAGGCATCTTTAGGGTCTTCTTCAGCTCTGCTGTGTTCCCCAGCACATCTGTACTTTTTATAGTTTTGTAGCTGGCAAAGTGTTTCTCTGGGAGCACTTCTGTTCTAAATGCTGTTTAACCTTTCAGTCCTGTTTTAGTTTATCTCTGTGATGACAACTTCCTTCCAAGCCTCACAAATACAAATACAAACTTTCAGACAACTACAGAATAGTTGTATATGCACACTGGAAAATAAGACTAATTACCACAGCATCACATCCTTGCAGAGAGTGCCTTTTTTTTTTTATCATATGAATCAATCACAATTACATAGCTATTTCAGGACAGTTATGTAAATGTGACCCAGCCCAAAACAACATAAAATGTGAGTGATGAAATACAAGATAATACTGTATATATGTAGCATGCCATTATGCATACATGACCAAAGAGACTTTTACTTCACTCATTCTTAATTTATTATTTGTGCTGCTAGCAACATAATGTTGCCAAGGCGTCAATTATGTTTCATTTTATAAATCAAACTAATTAAGAACCAGATGCAATCTGAGTGAAAAAGATCTGAGGTCAGTGTTGTGCACCATATGTATGACAGTGCTTACTCATGATGAGGAGATGGATTGGACAGCTGTGAATTTTCCTGCTGTAGGAGTTTCATCATGCTCAGATAGTGTAACATACTTATCTCTCTTTTTACACTTTATTTCTTTAATTTCATAATAAAACTAAAGAGAAGTGAGCAACGCTGTCATGACTTTAAAAGACTAAGTAAGGGATAAAAGATTATGAAAACAAAATAGAAGAGGAAAAGAATTTGGTCAGCAAATTAGCATGAAAATACATCTATTTTAGTAACAATATGGAACATGGATGAAAGAAATAACAGAGAGAAGAACAAATTGAATCTTCAGTGTGACTTAATTTCAGACACACAATGGGGAAAATAAATATTAAATCAGGGTCTCAAACTGAACTGCTTAGCAGACAGAAAGACATTGTTCTTAATGAGTACAAAACTTCTCAACTAAGTGCTATCAGGACAACAGTAAGATCCGCAGTACCATCTCTCTGGAATTCGTCTTCCAATGAAACATTGCTCCAATAGCCCTTTAATTTTCAAAGGCTAAGTGCTTCCTTGAAAGCTAACAGCACCCACGATAATGATATTCTAGGACTTTAAAAGTATTTCATAGCAGTATTTATAACTAGGTAAATGTAGAGTATTTGGAGATAAGTTTCCAGATTTTTAATCAACTATCTTCTGAAAATACGTTAAGAGATTTCTGCCAAAGTACCAGTTCTGGTTTCATGGGTGGATCCAATTTCTCCAGTTTTCTGCAAGAAACAATTCCTGTAGTGGAAGTGTTCATGGACAATGCACCGACTATGTTTGATTTCCTGTAAATGGGTTTAATTCACTGAGCAGGAGGAATGATGTCCTAGCGCTGAAGGTTCTGGTAGGGCCTCTACCCCTTCACCACCTCAGTATATTACCTGACAGAGACATATCACATCTTAACAAGCCCCCCTCTGTTTTCACCTCATTGTTAGGTTTTGTTTAGTTTTGAATATTTGGATTTTCTCTCTAAGTACCTAATTGGTAATTATGGCATGAGACCGTTTTTCTTCCCTTTTTTGCACCTTGTAAATTTATTGGTTGCTCTCATTATTTCTTTGTTTTATCATGATCTAAATATAGGCAGTTGAGGGGGAATAACAATTAATTTATTGGTTGCTCTAATTGTACTTTTCTTTTGTCAATTCATGAGAAACTAAATAGGAGTCCCTATCTAGTAAAGGGTAAAGATTGAAAGAACCCCAACACTCTTCTATTCTAGGAAGAATCTAAACAGGCTAAAAATGAAAACAATATAAGCAGGAATCATCACATATTAGCTGTTAAATTTTCCTTTGATTAGTAAAAATCTCCTTTTGTCATTATAATACATATAAAGTGTACAGACTGTTTGCACATGGTTCCTCCATTAAAATAGAAGGTACTAATTTTTCACACTTAGCCTTAAGGCTTGTCTGATAAACCATTGCACAACTAACGTTATAATGTGAATTAATAAGACAAAGACCATGTTCCAATTTGCATCTTGTTTTGAATCAATTACACAAAAGGTGTACAGAAAGGAAGTAATTATTATTGGAATCACAGTCATTCTTCCTATAAGGTGACCATTATGTTGCTTATTACGTGAGCTCTATGTCTATACATTCTCTTGAACCTGTCTGGTGTGGTCACATTTATTCCATACCCTTTCATTTCCTCCTTACTCCTTTTACGGAGATGACTGTTCAAGAATGGGCTGTATTTCTCTGGCAAGAGCAAATATAGCAGTGATAAACTGAAGGAAATCTGAAAATTTTAATTATTTTGACCAGAGTTTCTCACGTCAAGCTTTAAAGAATAAGGGAGACAAAGCTTTTCTTCTGTTGGCTGGGGTTTCTTTGTACCACTTACAATATTTTCCCATCAACTTCTGATTTTGTAATTTGTATGGGTGGCCTTGTTGTAAAATGAGTCACTTTGTTGGTCTTCATTTAATTCTATCTAATTAGGATGTATTCTATTTGGCAAGCATCCAGTAATTAGTGATATATTTATGTAATTATTAGTATTTAATATTTATATAATAAATATGCCTAGGAGGCAATCCATTCAGAGGCCAGAAAAGAGGTACATGATTTTAGTGAATGCAAAGATCTTACATACTGAGCCAAATGCAGAAAATAAATGAAACGCGTAAGTTGACCTGTCTAGTCTGGTGAGAGAGTTTTCATATCCTAAAATGATAGGATGTGCATACTCGGTAATCAGTGCTGATTATAGAGGGAGTGAAGATGGGCCCCTGTCTGAAGTGAGATAATAAGCCAGCTTGTTAGGGAGAGATAAATAGAAGAACTTCAAGAAAAGGACCAGATGTCTGCTTGATGGTGTTGAAGAGGGAGAGCTAGTGGGGTCCTTCGAAGGTAACATGGACGGATGCGTAGTCAGATTACAGTGGTTCAGCAAAGCAGTGGTAGCTGTCTGCCCATATTAAGGTAGCAAAGTCAGATCACCCCAGCTTGGCCTAAACTAGTTGTGGGTTCAAGTAAGTAAACTTCACTTTTGCTATAGGCTAAGGGCTATGTACGTTCTTGAGCAGTAACTGTAACACTATAGTAAATTTTTTTGTACATCTCATTCTATAACAAGAGACAAGTCAGGAATAAAGTCTTATCTGTGGAGTTTTGAATGGAGTTACGTATTGCAGTCATATACCTTAAAAGGAGCATCAATAATAATCACTGAATGTTGATGAAAGTACTCTGCTCTATTCTGCAGAATGTTGGACTGTCTTGAACACGAACATTGACTTTTTTCTTCTCTTGAATTTTTAGAATGTAATAAATGACATAACAGTTTCACATTGCTTTCATAAAAATACATAGAATTTTTTGGTTTTGTTTGTGTTTTGTTAGGAAACTTTCATTCAGTCTAACCTAAAATTAAAGCTAAAATCTACATTATAGGAAATAATAAGAAATAAGATGAAAATGTTTCATGTAGCCTTTTTGAACTTGTCACTCCCTAACCTTGTTTAACTCTGTCATGTCACTTTCTATAACATTTTCATCCATTATATATGACCCTTCTGTAAATTATACAGTGTTCAGCCCAATAAAGATTAAGACCTTGTGATCTACAGGAGTGATAGTTTTTTGGTTAAGGAAATGTTCTGGAGTTCAGGATAGTTTTGTATAGCTTGGTTACAGGTTTCCTGTATGATCTTGGTCAAGTCATTTAATCACTGTGCCTGTCATTGTGCCATGCGTACACTGCAGACGTTCTTTTAAAACATTCATCTGATACTCACATATGACATTAATGGCACCTATTAGCAGCTCCCTATGGATTGGTAAAAACTGAGATTTTCAACAGTGCGTTATGGTGTCTCTTTGGATTCTTCTGAAACTCCCAGTTAGAAAACATGTAGAAGTTATTCTGCAGCTCAGGGAAAGAAATAGTGGCGCCCAGTCTAATGACAGCTGTAGCTAAAGCATTGTTGTATCTTTGATAAAAGCTGGAACACTAAATATAGAGGAAGGTAGTTTAGACTCGATTCTACACTGTACATCTCCTTCTATATCATCTTTATCTAGCCCACAGCATTGCAATTTCTGTCTTTGTACTATTTTCTGTTTTTAAATGAGAAAAAATATTTTTTTATAACAAACCAACTTTCTCTTATTTTGTGCTTGTCTTCTGCTAACATGCAAGACCAAAAGATGTATTTGCTAAATCTTTATAGAGTTCTAATGCAGTCTGTCTAGCGGAACCACTTGCTTCAAAACTTTGTATAAAGAACTTAGCTTTTTCTACGCTAAAATTGTTTTTCTTAATCTTTTTTCTTTTCTTTTTCCCAGTAAGGAAACGTATCTTTCTCAAAGTATCTGTTGTTTTTTTCTGTCTCCTTTTTGACTATTTAAGTTTTCTTTCATGATCATGGAGGGTTTTTTGGCACATTAAGATGTATTCTCCTTTGCCAGTAGAATTGCCTAGTCTCTTGTAATACTTTTACTTGATCCTGCTTCATATTTTTATTGCAGCTTCTGCCTGTACACTTCATTTGTACTTTGTCAGACTCTTCATCATGAATTAGAAGACAACGGGGAACAATTTCACTGTGATATGCAAGTTGTTCTTTTAGCACAGAGATGCACTACATATTTGTACCTCGTAACTTCTCCGCTTGATAGGAAGAGAATGAATGAATAAGACATCTTCTGTTTTGTCGCACACATATTTCAATTGTGACTAACAAATGTTTTACTATTTGCACAATCTCCATCCTTGGAGATATTCAAAAGCTGCCTGGGCATGGTACGGGGCTATAGGTAGCTGTGCTTGAGCAGGGGGGTAGACCAGATGGCCTCCAGAGGTCCCTTCCAACCTCAGCCATTCTCTGATTCTATGAAAACTCTAGAACATCTTAGGAACTGATGCTATAGTTTGCATGTAATTACCAATGTAAGCATTGATTTTGTAATATCTCTACAGTGGTGAGGCAGAATTCAAATGCTGACAACTTTCCCTGGCTCCTTCTTCCTTCCAAGTTATGTGTTGTGTCACGCAATGTATATAGCAGAGTTAGGGTCTTGCAGTATGTCCCAGTCTTGAAATTTAAGTATGCGTGTTCCTGTAGACCTGCATTGATTCTCAGTAACCTGGCTGTGTATGCTAGTTTGGAACTTCTGGCTATGCCAGGTTTTCTCTATGTAATGTTTACATGGTGTGCAGAAATGTTCCCAAGAGTATCTGGAATGTTTCATTTGAAAACTTTATACAATCTATTCCACTCTATAGACAGGTAATTGTTTTTTTCACGTACTGTTCTCTGGATGTATTTTGCTGTTCCCTGCATTTCAAATGACCATTAGTCTTCACCATAGGAGACATGTCCTCATTGAGAGGTGTGCATATAATAAGGCATTATGTGTATACTTAGGGTGTAAGACAGAGGTATAAATTACTGCCATTAATGGCCTGACGATAACAAATTGTTATTGTTATATGTAATCTGCATGTGAGAATGTCTTCAAGAAGTCATTATCATGCTGCTTGTGTGCCCAGGGGCAATCTTATACCACAGTATTTCAGTCTTTCAAATTACAAAAAGCTAATATAACTCCTGATGACATTTACAAAAATGTATAATGGCACTCCTCTCAGTTCTCTCACAGAAATTATTCTCAGTGAAGTTAAAGGGAGTTCTACGTATATAAGAACTGCAGTATCTGGCACTTTTTAAAATCAAAGCCATGTTTTTTTCTTAAGTGGCACCAGCTCAAGAAAATGTTAAGTCAAAATTTTTTAAAATTTATTTTCTGACTTAAAATGCCTCAGCTAATGTAAGTCATATTTAACTTTCAATGCTCTTTGGCAGAGAGCACACATTCTAAATTTCTTCTCATAGCAAGTTGTTATGTCAAAGTTACAAACCCCTGAAAATTGGCATTTTGTAATGGAAGTGCTGACAAGACCTTTATTACACCAGTACAAATAGGCAGCATTTCAATAAATGCTGGTTGTTTTTTTTATAGTCTGGTGGTTGCTTTCTGCCACTGTATTTCAAAGTGAATGTTATAAAAAAAGTAATAGCATAATAGAATACACTGGTATGACTTGAATTTGGCTCTCTTAACTGTTGTAACAAAATTTCGATATGGTTGATATCTCCAATTCCCGATTCAGTTTTAAAGGACTGTTACATGATCTACTGGTAAGTTGTTTTAAATTCTTACCATGTGCATGTATATGTTCTGTAGTATTGGGACAGAAAAGACAATCATCATGGCATGAAGAAGCAGATGTTAAGTTGCTTAGTGTGAAACTCACTGAAATGCCAAGAACACATCACATTTAAAACCCAAAATGTTCCTGCTTAAGTTTTATTTTTCTTACTATGGTATTCATAGTTTCCGTTCTAGAAAGACTCACCTCAAATATCTGTAATTGTTTTCATAGTCGTGAAGGCTCTGAACTTTTCCAGACCCTAGAAGTAAGTCACTGAAGTAAGAATTGAAGGATGTGTGTGAAGTAAGGAAGGTGAAGAACATAGGATGGAATTCTTGGAATTCTTCCATCACCTACCAAAAGTACTATAAATTTCATTGAATCTGCTTGAGATTTAGCTTCACACATAAGAGAACCCCAAATCAATGTAAAGTGTAAAACTGTAAATCTCACAGTGACCTAAGGGGCTTAGATATCTATCTTTCATTAGTTTCATCTCCTGGACTGCACTTGTAAGTACCCATTCACAGAAAGAATAAGAATCCATTATCCTTAAAGAGAAATACAGATGGCAAAGCCTTGGGATATTTTGGCTTTTTTATTTATCTTTGCAGCATTTTGTTGGAAT
The DNA here is from genome assembly GCA_009819775.1 of Phoenicopterus ruber ruber. NCBI lineage: Eukaryota > Metazoa > Chordata > Aves > Phoenicopteriformes > Phoenicopteridae > Phoenicopterus > Phoenicopterus ruber. Next base: position 15,537,283 of record CM020227.1, read on the forward strand.
CTGGTAACACAGTAATGGAAAGTTCTTGGTTCAAATGGAAAATATAGCCATTATTTTATCACAGCATTATAAAACACAGTATTACTTTCTGAAACTTTTTGGTTAAAATAACAAGATAATAGAATTAACTAGAATATGTAGATTTCAAAAATGATCCATCAGTCTATGCAAATTGCTGTGTTAATAATGTGTTTTTAATGCAAAGCACATTTGACAGCCATTTCATCTCTCTTTCTACACTAGAGCTTGGCAACCTGCATTAATTCTTACACTTTACAGATGTAACATTCAATGCACATGCCATGTAGTGATGTGATCCGAATAAAGTAAAGCATGTCAAAGCAATGTGATTATTAGTAAACAAGTTTGTGGCTGGCTTGTTGAATACAGAAGAGAAAAATGAGAGGTAAAAGCCAGTACTGTTTTAGCATATCTTACATCTTCACTGACCTGAATTTGCTTCATATTATGGGAGTGTCAATCATAACTGGCACCAAGGGATTCAGAAGAGATAAATGGGCATAACATCAGAGCAGGTGAGAGTAAAATCAGGTATGTTAGGTACAGTTCAGACAACTGTGGTAACAGACCAAGAGCCCAAAGTTTCCTGGTTTGACTTGCCATAAATATCTGTAAATTAAAAAGAGAGAGGTACTATGTCCTAATTTATTTCTCTATCCTGTTAACAATAAAACTGGTATTGTTTCAGACTCAATGCGTGCTTCTACATCATTATTTCATCAGCAGGGATTTTCTATCATTCCTTCAATGGGTTAAAAAACCAAGGTACAAAATATAAGAGTTGCTGCTAGACTACAAGTGACCATATAGATATGTTTGATTATAGCTCTGCTGGACTAAAGGTCAAAGGAAAGTTTTAGAATACTTAAGAGACAATTATCTAAAGTTCAGACTTTTCCAAAGGAATAGAACTGGAAATTATACAGACTATTATCTAAAGTTCACATTTTTCAAAGGAAAAAGGTAGGAGGAAATGCTTATTCCATCACTTTGCTGTTAATTTGTCTGGGGTTTTTTACTCTATCAAGGATTTATTTACTACAAGTTCTGCATCACAGTAGTATTAACACGATTATTCCTCTTTCCAAAAAATTTTAACGTATGAGAGTGATGTATTCTTATACATGATTAAGTATTACTTTGCTCATGATTCAAAATTCCCAGCAGCACTTTTTATCTCTGCAAAGGAATACATGACCTGGAAATGTGTTTAGTTTTTTTTTATTCATTAGTTTATTCAGCAGTTCAATTCTGGCATAAGCTATTATTATTTAGGCCAGTTGGTAAAGAAAAAATAATAGAAGATACAAAATATGTGACATTTTCCAATTTTCCTCATCAGTACATTTTCTCCCATGAAATACTTTTTTTCCTGTGTTCCTATTGGTGTTTTAAGGGATTCCAGAAAGTCCAGGTCTCTAGAAAAACAAAAATTCATTCAGATGTTTGCTGATGTGTGATAGGAATGTTTTGTGAATTGCCATTATATATGTCAGTATGGCATCTGACTTACTACGGTGCAGGAGAGACAGTTTGATCAGTCAGCTGAATTTTTATAGCACAAAAACTTTTTTCTTTTGAACCTGATGTCTGCTATCAAATTTGATAGCAGTCATCAATCTGCTTTTTTGAAGACATCACAGATTTTTGACATTCATGAAAAGCAGGTCAGTTTGAAATACCTGTGAATGCTTCAGTGCCCATATGGTTTGGCTATCATAAATCAGACAAAATATACTATAAAAATGGTCTCTCTTTATTTTCAGATTATTTTATAAGCCTTCAACTTGAATGGAACATTTATGCCTTTACCATACAGATTAGGCAAAGGGTCATCTTTCTTGTAAACTGCTGTTCAACAGGATTTTGTGTAAGACAGTCATTAAGGAAGATCTAGTACATGTGTAAAATATTACATATGAAACAGTTGTGCATATATATTAACACATACATATATGTATGTGGTGTGCATAAATACATCCATGTTGCAAATACTAAGCTTAATCATGAAACAGAATTGTTATACTAATGAACAAATAGATTGTTTTTCATCTACTAATGATTGGCAAATTTATACCATGCAACTCAAAATTGTTCCCTTTTAATCAGGTATTGCTTTAAAAAGTGTTACAGCCTAAGGCAGAAACAAAAAAACCTGTCTTACATAAACATGGGTGTTATCTCTCAAAACATTTTAATGGCATTCTTTTGGAAGCAAGAAACTGATGCTTCTAACCTGTACTTAAGCATAGTCTGAAACACACAAATCAGCTTTTCAGCTCAGGGCCCGTCTTACGAATCGTGTTCTTTTACAAGGTGAACATTGATGAGGGTGGGCTTCGAGTTGCCGCTTCTGGTTTTTGTGCTAGATCAGAAAGCAGGTCATGAATATTCTTTCCCACTGCTTTTGTAATAATGAGAATAAAAGAAGATTTCAAAACAGTTGAGTTGACAGAGATCACATGTGGGACTATGAACAGTGAATTGTTAGGGCTGCATTCATTGGTCTTGTTTCTGCAGTGTGATACTACCAATCTAAATATGCGTTGTTTCTAAGTCCTTTCATAGAAAGGTATGTACTATTGATAAAATATGCAAAAGAATAATGATTAAGGTATGGCTTATAGCTCATGGAGCGTATATAGAGACTTTCTGAGAGACCTCTGTATCTTTGGACAACTTTGTTAGTTCCCAGTCTCTAAAATGGGGATTGGAATCTTCCCTATATTCCACTATTTCTCTGTCATTAGGTTTGAATTTTGAAGAAAACCAAAAAATGCCGGTATTACTACAGATCTTTTGAAAAACTGTGTTTAACATTGTAAGGTGTCCAGCACTGAGTAGTAAGTACTACAGGCAGCACGTACGTGAATTAATAGTTATGCAAAGAGCTGAAAGAATATCTTACCATTCTCTTGAATGTTCTCTTCTAGTGCATTTGCAGATGACTGCTAAATATTCTATAGCTAGCATTTCTTAGAATGTGGTACGTTTTGTTTTTTCTGCCTGTACTTTGGTAGTTTCCACTGAAACCTTTATCATAATAACTTAATTACTCAGTTATTTCAAGTTTTTATGTGAGATAGATGCCATTTATGAACTGAGAAAGGAAATGAATGAGCTGTCCTTATCATTTCATTATCAAAAAAAGTAGGGAGTATCACCGTAAGGATATTCTTGCTGCTCTTTTGCTTGTGCCAAAGGACAGAGAATCTGGTTTAGACTAAAAAATGTACACAAAAAGATAGCTCTAATAAACATGAAGAAACATACATTTCTGTTTTTCTAGTGTTTCCAGCTGTAAAGTTTCCAATTAAAATTCTTTCTTCACGTAAGTAATATATCCAGCATAGATAACAATTTCTACCACAAAATCCTTAATACCATTAATGATTTGATCTTTCTGAGAACATTATAAAAGGGACAGAAAAAGAAAGACAGAAAAAGCTGTGTAGGTGTAAGGTTACGCAGCAGGGAAGTCCACTGATCTCAAAATATTAAAGAGACCGTGAGGGAATTAAAGAATTGCAATAATGTGTGCAGGGAAAATGAGACACTTGGATGTAAACTGACTGCTTCTGGTTTTTTACTTTTGTTCCGTCGTTTTATTGACTGACTTAAAATTGCAACATGCATTCTGGTACAAAGTGGAAGATGAAGAAGTTGACTCCTGCCTGCTCATTTCATATCCAGATTGATGTCAATGCCATTAAAGTCATTCACGTCCAGCAAACCCAAAAGCAGCTTTGTATTAAATTTATTACATTTACTTTTTTCTCAAAAATCTTTCATCCAAGAACCTCAAAAGAGATCAGGGGGTCTTGAGAACAGTTGGGAATCTGCAGGAAGCGCTTGGCCCTGCTGTAAGCATGTCCTTGGTTGTGGTTATTCAAACTACTTTTGTCTAGAAATCACACTGGACATCTTGTAAAGACCTTCTGCATTGCCATTCTTTGTCCCAGCTGTGAGGAAGATGTTCCCATAACAGTCTCTTTCATGGTTGTTTCGCAAATCTGCTTGTAAAATTCAGAAACTGAGAGTCATCTGGTGATCTAAATGACTGATTTGGTTTTACATTTAAAAAAAAGGTAAAAATGAGCTCCAGATCTAAATTGTAGTTATGTATTCCTGGAGCTCTGTTACTCTGACCTTACACTGGTGCAAAAATTTTTGATGAGTTAAGACAATTATTAAGATCACTTACCTTGCACTATTCCTTAAGCCTTCAGGACAGACTATAGCTCCTAGTCCAGCCCGTGTAGTTAGTACATCATCAGTGAAATGTCTTTTAATAGGACTCTGGCATTTCAATGAACTTCTTTAATCCCTTCCCCACATAGAAGGGTACAGAATTCAGGGAGGTTCATTTTGGTTAAGAATGTCAAAGGACCTCCTGAATATACCTCACTGACTGGAGGTAAAGACTTAGTGTCTGTCTTTGCCTGAGGCAGGTTACCTCAGAGCTTTATTAACAGAGAGGAGTTCTTGTGTTCTGCATGTAATTTTCCTTGTTTTGCTAAAAGTAACACGAATAAATAACTAACCTGAACAGTGCTATCATGAAGGATCAGCGGGTTAATTGGAAGGATGAGTGGAAAGTGATTGTCCCCTCTCCCGCTGAGCACCTGCTGCCAAGTTAATTCATGCAGCAGTGCTGGAGGTTGTTCCTGGAAGAGATTCCCACTGTTTTGTCAGCTATGGGTAAAGGGAATGTCCACAGAGAGGAGAAAGCAAATCAGATAAATTGAGTTTATTGCTAATTAGCTGATAGGATTTATTTTCAGTTCTAGGAACTAACTAAAATGTCAATTAGAGAGTCATTGTTCTTCACTCGAGAGTCACATCTCCTGCCAACACCAAGCTATATTTATTTTACGACACAGCAAAGAAGGGGAAGGAATTTGTTGCTAAACAAAATTCCCAAGGCAAAATTGAGTACTTGCCATCCACTGGCAAAACAATTCGGTCATTTCATTTTGCTTTTCCTATTGAATACTTCTGATTGCCAGTTTCTTCCCAGGCACAACAAATTCACAGCAGTTTTTAACAAAAAACCCCCTCTGTTAAAAAAGGAAGGTTTATTCTGTTCTCTCCTTGTCTTGCATCTCTTCTTACATAGTACTAACTATTCAACCATTACAACTTCTTTTACACTTAGATAGTTCAGCTGATGTCCCAAATATCTTGCTTATCTTTTACTTCATCTCATGTCTTTTGAACTTGAATTGATAAACATTAGTGGTACCAGTAATTACTTATACTCAGCATAGCTTCACTGAACGGCAGAAATGAGCACTTCATTTTCTCCATCCCTCCTCCTTCCTCTCGTTTTTTCTGCCCTCTTCTATTTGTCCCTTTATAGTACTCTTCCTTTTTCACTTTGTTTTACTCTCTGATTCTGGCTTATTAGAATTTTCTGAATCAGGCAGAGTAGCAGTGTGTCAGAAAGACGGAAGAGATCTGAAGCTGTCACCAACAAGAGCAGCTTCTTTTTTTCATTTCTTCCTAAAGCAGGTGCCTTACCTCTTTTACATATCTGTAAAGGGCAGGGATGCGAGGGCTCAGCATATCAATCCTTCCCTCCAGCTTGGACAGAGGAGGACTGTACCGGGCTTATAGGAAGGAACAGGCTGTATCAGTACAGATTTCTAGAGCACAAGAAGTCACTGTGTAATATAACTGTAAAAGTCTCTGGAGTTCTGACTAAATGACTACAGATGTGACACTTCTGAGTGGGATTTGTCTCAAAGACAGAGCTGGAAATCAAGCCCCACATAGTTTTTTCTCCTTTGAAAGATTAAAGCAAAAGGATTAAGGATGCAACTTATGCTGAGATATTTTTAATTTTGCAGGAGAAAGCCAAATGGACAGATAAATTTATTTTTCAGTGTTTGAAAATGGGGGGGTGTGGAGGAGGAAAAGCATGCTATCAGGTAAAAAAATGTACCTGTTACACATTACAATAGGTGTGGTAGTCACTCTTACTTTGGTAAAGCTATACACACTGATATTCAGGAAAACTTAGCTACAATATTGTTTTACTAACCTAACATTTCCCTTTGTTCCTTGCAGTTCAGCTAGAGAGCAAGTATGACACTGGAAGTGGTTTAAAACTTGCACATGTGTGTGTTTAAATCTCTGACACATTCAACCAAGAAGGAAGAGTGCAGTTTTTGCTTAATTCTAAATGTGCACTAATTGTTGACTTAAAACACACTTGACTTTCCCTCTGCATCATAGTGGCACATATAACACTGGGTATCATCAAGGAGTTTGGTCCCATTTGAGTTGTCAGAATTCCTAAGAGCTTATACCTGAAATTTATCTTCAGTAAACATGTATGTTTCCTTTAATTTTAAAAAGGGCACAAGGAAGGACTAGACTATTTATTTAGCTCCAGGGTACCATCAGTTTTGATGTGACTGTTTCTAACTTGAATAGATAAAAACTTAGGATTCCTGGGAAGAAAAATCATTAGGAATCCTTCTTGTTCTGCAAAGGTATTATGAAGTAGCCATATTTATACTGCTTTATAAAGCAGTTGATTTTTAGGTTGATCTTCATGTGTTATGTACTCCAAATGCTATGAAAAATGCTGAAATGATTACATAACCTGCAATATAAATTATCATAAGAACCTCTCTAGGCTGCGTAAGTGTGATTGGTAGGTGATTCCACCATGGAAGGGAGACAGTAGGACTGCAAAATCAAAGACCCTGAACTTCAGAAGTAGACTACTTGAAGTTCAATTTCGTAGTCACTGAATGGGAAAACAAGCCTTCTTTGTTCTGTTGTATGAGACAATTACCCCATGTGCTTATATCAAATAATGTTTCTTCATCTTTTGTTTTATGGCAGTAATGAATTAACTATAGGAGTTACCCACTGATCAATATCTTGATATAGGTTCAGGACATGATAAAGTTTAGTAATGTTTCATTCTGTAATCATTATATTCTGTAACTATCTTTGTTCCTTATTAATATGCCTCCTTACTAAGAGGGACTTCAAGAATGAAATACTGCATTTTAAATTTATTATTTTGGATGTGAAAAATGTCTTTACAGTATTGGCTTCATGAATGTTTTGCCCTTCTTCCTTCTCTGCATCTTCCTCTGTCTTTTGTACTTCATAGACTGCCAGCTATTTTGAGTATACATCTGTCTTTTATGTTGGGGCAGTGATATATGCTGCACAAATACCATGGGCTGTCAGAAACGTTCCTGGTGATCACAGTTAGTACAAATTAAACATTTCTAAACTATTGCATGTTTTCAAGTGAATACCTGACCAGTACTAAGATCAAAGGAGATACAAAGCTTTCTTACAGTCACTATATGTATATGCATACTCATGTTGTCATGCACTTCAGGTACCTTTTTTGGTTTAAACTCAAGTATCGTGTCTTTGTTGTATCTGTCATATGAACACTGCCTGTCTTTCAAGTCTTCTCTTCCTTATGCCTGCCACATAACTCTCAGTAATTTCTTTCCTTCCATGGAATGGCATTTAGTGATTGCATGTGCCCATTTTATAGCATGAAATATCAGGAGGCTTACTTTTGTTCATGATACTTCAGGAAAATTAACTTCGGTAGCACAGGGGAAGAGAGGTTAATGAAAGGAGCTACAATCTCCTTCTCCCAAATATGATGTGCAGCTTTATTTTGAAATTGTCATTGGATTCCTCAGTAACACACACATGCATTCCTATTCTATGTGCCTGTCAGAATCTTTTTATTAATTTGTGGTGTCATTTTTGATGAAAGAACACGAAAAACAAACTAGTACAAGTCAGCATGCACTCTGTTAGTATATAACTCATAATACTGAATTAATTTTTTTTGCTCCACAGAATAAAGCAGTTAAAAGCTAAAGTGAATATTTCAGTATGTAAATAAATGAAAGTGTTTTGCATATTTGACATGCTCACTAATCATGGTTTATACCTGAGCTTTCTGGCACGTAGAAGATCATTGATATTTGATAGCATGTTGTTAAATGGCTAGAATCTATAATTCTTAGAACTATACACAATAGAATCTATATGATTACCCTCAGTAGAATCAACTCATTTCTTAATTGATTGCAATGATCAATTACAATTAATAGTATTTAAAGCATCACATGTACCACATTATACGTAAGTATTCAAAGAGTTACAATGTAATCATTTTGATGGTGAACTGAGAACTGAGTGACTATGAGAGGTTTAACTGTATGCGAAAAAGAAAGGACAAAAAAAGCATGTATAATTCATGAGTTAAATGTTCGTAATGTTAACATAAATGTTTATATACACAGAAAAGGCAAATGTCTGTATTTGCAAGGAAATGGACTGAGTCCTAATACTGGCACAGCTATATACGTTGTTGTGTTTAAGGCTAAACCTAGGTGGCTAAATGGGCCTCTACTGGCATCCTGTAAGAAGTGCAACTTAGCACCTTACTGAAACGGTGTTAAACCATTATGAAGAGGAAAGAAGTTGCAACTGTATTTGTGTAAATCCCTCATCTCCCCATCTTCGCTTTTGTACTTCCTGTATTCTTCTGACCGCTGTTACCAGTTAGTGGATAGTAGTACATGTGTTATAAGAGATGATATGAAGTAACTTTACGTCTGGGTAGGATGCCGTATAGTCAGCATGCCTCTATATGTTTCTAAAATTAAGTATCTGCATATGTGTGCAGAGGTAAGAATGTCCTAGACTCATTTCCTCTGGCTGGCTTCATAGGAGACACATTCTGTTTTGGTTTGTTCTGTTTTCATAATTGAGGCCCAATAAATGTTTAGATTGCCAAAAATTAGGCTTACAACTTTTAATACATTCAGCTTTTCCTTTGTTTGTCTTTATATTGCTCATTAATAAAAAAGAAGAATCTTCTATAGCAGGGCAGAATATTTTGCAATTTGTGGTTATAATGCATGGAACATTTGTTTTAATTGATGAATGTGCTTTATTGAGTTTGGGTTACATTAACATTTCATTTCTCTCTTTGTTGTACCGGTTTAATTTTTATGACTGTGTGACTTGAAAAACAGTGATGAGTCATGATGGAAAGACATCTATAGGGATGTATGCAGAGAAGAAAGTGAGGGGTTGCCATTATGATCATACCACGTGACACAGGAAAATGCGTATGTTGCACTCATTAATCTGGGGCATGGGCAGCCAGACAGAAAGGGGAAGGATTTCTGTGTCACATGCTGCTGGTATAATGAGTATAATAAAGTGCATATGTGTCTGTACAGAGGTTTTCTGAACACATTAATAGAAAGCTGTGGTTTTAGCAGTTATTCTGTGTGCTGAAACAATGCAAATTTTCTCTTTTCCAGATAATACTCTCAGCATATTGGCAAAGCATAGTGGATTCAGCCGGCAGAAGCAAGAAGTGTATCTACTGCCAATCATAATAAGCGATAGTGGGAATCCTCCCATGAGCAGCACCAGCACTCTCACTATTCGAGTCTGTGGTTGCAGCAGTGATGGTATTGTCCAGTCCTGTAACGTTGAAGCATACGTACTTCCCATTGGACTCAGTATGGGAGCCCTAATTGCAATATTAGCATGCATCATTTTGCTGCTAGGTATGTATTCATTTCGCAGCATGGTGTTCAAAATTTTTCTGATTCCCGGGTGGCTGTAAGTAAGCAAAGAAGTCACACAGAAGGACATACAATCTAATACAATGTAATGTGCAGCAGTACTGAGAAACCTGTCAGGACTGCATCCCTACTGTACTAAGAACTGAACAAGAGCATATAAAGCAAAGTCCCAATCTGAAGTAGCCTTACACACAAGTTACATGATAAATAGGTACAGAATATGAAACAAAAAATCGAATCAGATATGTTAAGTAGCAAGGTGAACACAGTATATACTGCATGTGATGGAAAATGGATTTGTTGTATGAAGACAGGCTGAGAGAGTTGGGGTTGTTCAGCCTGGAGAAGAGAAGGCTCCGGGGAGACCTTATTGCAGCCTTCCAATACCTAAACAGGGCCTACAAGAAAGCTGGACAAGAACTTATGACAAGGGCATGTAGTGATAGGACAAGAGGTAATGGCTTTACACTGAAAGGGGGTAGATTTAGATTAGCTATAAGGAAGAAATTCTTCACTAGGAGGGTGCTGAGGCACTGGAACAAGTTGCCCAGAGAAGTTGTGGATGCCCCATCCCTGGAAGTGTTCAATGCCAGGTTGGATGGGGCTTTGAGCAACCTGGTCTAGTGGAAGGTGTCCCTGCCCATGGCAGGGGGGTTGGAACTAGATGATCTTTAAGGTCCCTTCCAACCCAAACCATCCTATGATTCCAAGACTTGTATGAATTTATTCTGGATTATAATGGCATAAGAGACATTGCAGTTTTACAAGATAAGAAGCACTGTGTATTTTAATAAAACATACAAAATTTGTATACGACATCAAGTGAGAGAGAGAACAGTGAAGGAGGAGGCCTATTTCTGCGCTTTGCAGTTTCACTTTGTAACTGAGATTTCAGCATTAAGCTGCAAAACCAACAGTGTAACCAATTTAGAGCTTTTTATGCATCTGTCCGTGATTCTGAAAACTGATGTATCTAAGCTCGCGCTTTCTCCCTTACTGTCTCATTCTCTTTTCAGTTATATAGTGTGAGTCTGTTGCAACACGTGAAAAAAAGACACCAATTTCCTTCTATCATCAGGGCTATGTTTTCAGAAAAACACCCTCTAATTTTGGAAAACTCCATCCATAATGTAGATCATTATAGACTATGTTCATTGAATGATGATAGCTTGACTTCACCTAGGTTTGTAACTTTTCCAAAGGGAAAAGTTGTTGTCTAAATTCAAGGCTCAAAAATGGAAGTATGAGAAGTCTTATTGCTTATATAAAACGGACCTTCAGATGTAAGTATGAGCTGACAATAGAAAACTAGAGGACTAACCAGAGCTTCTAATCAAATTTTCATCACTTGAAGGGGGTTGAAGTTACCGGTCTTTCAGCTTTTCACTGCCCTTATTACTCTTATTTTCACAAAAAGCAACCTATCACCTTCCACAACTGTTTAACATGTAGTGCTTTCATTGGAAATTTTTTAGCTAATCAGCCTGTGATACTTTCTTTGCAGTCATTGTGGTGCTGTTTGTAACACTACGAAGACATAAGAATGAGCCTCTAATCATCAAAGATGATGAAGACGTGAGGGAAAATATTATTCGCTATGATGATGAAGGAGGTGGAGAAGAAGATACAGAAGCTTTTGACATTGCAACTTTGCAAAATCCGGATGGAATTAATGGATTTTTGCCTCGTAAGGATATTAAGCCTGATCTTCAATTTATGCCCAGGCAGGGTCTTGCACCTGTTCCTAATGGTGTTGATGTTGATGAATTTATTAATGTAAGGCTTCATGAAGCCGATAATGATCCCACGGCTCCACCATATGACTCTATCCAGATTTATGGCTATGAAGGAAGAGGGTCAGCGGCTGGTTCCCTTAGCTCATTGGAGTCCTCTACATCAGACTCAGATCAGAATTTTGACTACCTCAGTGAATGGGGTCCTCGCTTTAAAAGACTTGGAGAACTTTACTCAGTTGGAGAAAGTGACAAAGAAACTTGACAGTGGATTACAAACTTCTTCACTGTTGACTTAATGATCATGTAATATTCTAGGGCCACTGCTGTTAGTTAAAACTAATGTGGCTTTTTGTTTTAGAGGCAAGTTTAGCGCCAGTCATCTATAAAATCAACTACATTGTAATGTTGAACCAAAAAAAAAAGTATATGTTAGGAGGTTAAGTCTTGTGGAGTGTGAAGTAAAGTATGTGGAGTGTCTAGAAGTCTTTGGATATTTGATATTCACTTGACCACTCTGAAGATGGAGATTTGGATCTTTGATTATCTTCAGTGAATTGAAAAGAACAAAAAGAAATTGGTGCTTTCTTAGAAAATGGACTTGCAGGGATTTTACTGTTGAACAGTAGCTCCTGCCAGTACGTGTAAAGCTAATGGTTTGTTTCTGCATTGCCAACAAAGATCCCGCCACAGAAATGTTAAAAGCAATATCTTGGTCTTCTTAGCAATGCTGAATAGAAATAGCATTGTAAATTCCTACTGGCTTCTACTGTGCAGTGACCATACATTGTACATACAGTAATTGTTGGCCACGTAACTACAGACTGAATATCATCTTTAAATATTGTGTCAAGCCTTAAAATATTCACATGTTCTTAATCCATTCCAGTGATGGGTAATAAATCCTACTAATGTGCAGAGATTCAGAGGCAGGGCTACAAAACCTTGCTTTACAAAAGGATCTTTTTCTAGAAGAAGGATCAACCCTGTGCTTCGTCTTCTGAAAGGAAAAAACCAACTGTGAAAGGGGATGGACTTACATATATGAAAGAATTGCTGATTTTATTGCTAAAGATCGAATCTATTTGTTTAATCTTTGAAATAAATATTTTATTGATGTCCATTACTGCTTTTATTTATTAAGACTGATAATCTATAGAGTAAGATTATGAAGAAAACTAAATTATATCAGTTAGATTTTTTTTCTATATATAATGAATGTTTAATACATGTACATTTTAAAAAGAAAAATGACAAATTGTTGCAGGTTAAAGCAGTAACCTATCCATTTGCAGTAGCTGAATTTTAAGAGAATGCTGGCAGGAATAAAACTTTCCCAGAGAAAACTTTTGACAGTTTTATATCTTCTTCATAAATCTAGAACCTGGTGTTTTTAATACAAGCACAAACAGCTGGAAGTAAACTGGTTCATGTGAATATTTAAACTATAGACTTTTAGAAATCCACACATAACACAGTACAGTAAAAAACATGCTTATAGTTCTCCACTGTATTAGAGCAGGAACCAGTGTGTACATAATTTTACTGCTTATGTTATTAGCGTTTCTTTTCTATAATATTCATAGTGATGCACCAGGGCTCTTGCACACAGAGAAAGAACAACACTAGAAGCTGCAAGCATACTCAATTTGTAATGCAAACTTGCCATTTAGAAGTAGCAATTGTATAATAAAACTACGTATTACATGCAAATCATTTTAATTTTCTACTTTGTTTTGAAGCTATATTATTGTTTGTTTATTTACTCCATGTATTGTATTCAGAGAAACTCCTGTATTGTTTCCTACTTTGTGAAATATATTTTTATAAATACTTTCCTTGTTATTGCTTTTCTTTCAGTTTTACCTGTACACTGCAGAAAGAAATCTGCCTGAATAATTTCATAGTTTCTTGAGGAATGTAATTCCTTCAAAATCATTTATTTATTAGTTGAATACAGTCAAAATAAAAAAGGATAATGTTTGAAGCTATTTTTGACAGTGTTTGCAGAATTAGATATGCAGCAGCCTGTGACCACAGGAGTTATGTGTGTCTAATTCACTGAGCCATGCTGGAAAACAACCTCACACTTTTTTGTTAAAGAATTGCTAGTAAAAACAATCCCCTCTCTTTAAGCTCCTCAGTAATGTTTGTTCTGTGAACCAAAATGTCTTAATGCATCACCCCCAATTTTGCCTGTATTTCAGAGTGGAAACATTTACTTTGCTTTAGCTGTGGCATGGCTGGTTTTAATGACTGTAGTTTGCGGACAACTAATACACTAACACCACTTCTATATGTATTATAAAGATTTTCTTGAAATTAATGGGAGTATCCAATTCATTTAAGTTACTCTGCCTTAAAAAAAAAAGTCTCTGAATAGCAATTTTGGTAATACTATAAACTAAACAGTGAAGTCATCTAAAGATAGAAAAGAAGCAGTCATGAAGATTTCAATGAAATCAAACATATTTATGTAACAGACTGTAATAACAGCCAAACACATTCTTACTAATCACTTGCAACAAGTGCCAGGGTGTTCTGAATTGTTGTGCCAAATCTAATAGTAGTGTAAATGGAAAAGTCTGATTCGAAACTTAGACTGAGCCGATTTCTAGTCTACATTGCAATCCTGGGAGCAAAGGAAGGTGCTGTGAGATATGGATCACATTATTGTCTATAGTCACATAAGCATTTAGGGCAAGTAGCTGTGACTATGAGTTATAGTACATACTGTAGAGTTCTGCAAAGCTCTTTTGTAGGAAAACTCACAAATGGATAACCTTCTGATTGCCTTTTTGATTGAAAGTTCCATCTGAGACCACGACAGCGCATTCAGTAATAAGATTTCCAAGAAAAAAATCCCATCACTGGCACTGTAGGAGAGGCAAAGCATGAGAGAAATCTCATCGTTGTCAGTCAAAACGAGATGGTAGCTATACTGGTGGGCATAGCTGTAAATCGTGCATTTATATAGGTTTTAAACACGAATATCTGCAATGCAAAGGGGAGAAAAAAATTAATGAATTTGTGATCTGTCAATAGCGACATGCTATTTCTTGAAGTCACTGCTGCCCCACCAAAGGGAAATGATTCATTCTGCAAACTAATTCCATGTAATTTGTATATAAGATTTATAACATTACATATTAGAGGGTTAAATGTTGATCATTCAGTTTTCTAGTACTTGCTCCTTTTTTTGACAATGAAATTAATTCAGTATAAAATTGTTTTGGATAACAACGGTATTTAGGGGGATTAGAATCATATCGTTCTATATTTCACATCTAGATTTAGACATATTAGCGACGTTCTTTTTATGCATGTAAGAGGGTAATTCATCTTTTTAAACAACATTTAATTAGCAATTGACTCATTGTAAGTGACAAGGAAAATGCATTAAATTAGAATTATTAATACTGATAAATTTGAGAATTAAATTCTCAAAATCTTTTACAAGTGCCAAGCGCCTTAAGAGTCCCATTGATTCTAGCTTGTCTTGACCTAGCTATGTCTCATACTCATTTGTCAGAACTGCTGAAGTAAATCATCCCACACATAAAAGCTGGAATTCTATATTTTTGGCCTGGACATTGTCCAGACACAAAATTCAGCTCAGTTATTTCAATATGCAAGTACTGTGAAGTGAATGTGCATACATGCTTACTAATTATAACTCGGATGACTAAAGGTCTTCAATGTGTTCTGTCCTTTACAGCAACTGAAAGCATATGCTATTTGTGTGCTATGACCTTGAAATCAAATCACGGAAAGCTCATTTAGACACAATACATTTTTCACCTGGTATCATTTATACCTTTTTGTCTATGATGAATTTGAAATGACTGTGAAATATATAGGAGAGAAAATGGCTGAAGATTTTCATTTAAATCAGCAGTTGCTGATCACAGGAGAAACATTTAACACTATGGCAACTCCAAATACCATCAACTATGTCGCAGCGCAGCAGTAACAATTCTCAATCTGGAGAACAGACAGAATGTCTGCAAAATAGTATGTTCAAAATAACTTTATTTGTACAGCTCTGCTAGAGATGGATCTGCTGATTTTAATATACAGAGAAAACTAAATCAACTATACTATATCCATGCAGTTGCATGTACCTACATATGTGTGTGGCAATTTTTTTTAACAGCCTGCATGGTCATTGAATTCTAGAAATGGATAAATGGGCTTAGGAAGCTTTTCCAAGGTCTGTCCAGCTGTAGGAAGCCTTGGCAGGTAGTCTATTTCTTTATCTGATTTTCTGAGGATATAGTTTCAGTCTTAATTGGGCTATTTGACTGTTTCTCTCCTTTTCCCTGCCCCTCTCTCCACCAGTTCACCTATCCTGAGCTATAATACTGTGAACATAACGTTAGGAAGCAAGATCATTAAGAACACGTAACTCTTTTTCAGCTGGTTCCAGCTTGTGTGTTCAGTGACTGGAAACAAGCAGGGATACCAGGATAGTTAAGTTCACTAAGCGCTCTTCCTTCTCTCTTACTACCCTATTTGTGTTTAAAAACAAAACAAACCACAAAAAAAGCAACAAACTACTGTATGCAAGTGGCTTACTTTTCCGATGTAGTCAGAGGACTGTATTGTACTTGAATGAGTTCAAGTGCTGCATAAAAAAAAAAAAAGCATGACTAGAAGCAATACAAAAACCTGTCATAGGAAGACTTATAGTGAACAGTCTGGGTTACTTACACCAAAGGACTGTTTCTGTATTTTAAATTACGCTGAAAAATCTAAAGCCAATGACAGCTTTTTAGTTAATAGAAAGGATGTTCAGTAGCAACACACATTCACAAGTATTTCTGATCAAGAGAAGTAAAAAGAGGTTACTCAAAAAATTAATCTTCCGATTTGGAAAGTTTTTAGCAGTGGCAGGATGTCCTAGTAAATTAAAGCTTAGTAAAAGGAAAAAAAAAAAAGTGGGAGTATTCACCATTATTAGAGTTTGCTTTCAGAATGTAGCAGGTGTCATTAGCAGCAGATAGAGAGTACTGATGGAGTGAGCATTGGAAGCTTTCTGTACTCTATCATTCAGGTAAGTTGGGCTTGTATTATTTCTACATTTGTACACTATTTGTGCAAGATAATATTCTGGCTTTGCAGAAGGTGGAAACCAATTTAACTTGCTGTATAATTCACTGTGATGGGTTTTGTAATCACACTACAAAATGAGTCTAGCTGCTGTATTATACAATACTGATACTGGCTTATGTGCTGCAGAACTAGTCCCTCTTCAAATAATGTCATAGTATTCTAAATGAGAAAATATAAAAGCCCTGACAATCCTTTTTGTGCAACTGCAACTAAGATATCTTCCAAAATGGCTAATAAAAGCAAGCTGAAGCACAGAGTTTCTGGCAGAGCCTTGTAAATGTGTTCATTAGCATTGCAACACAACTATTCCTTCTTTTTTCTCCTCCCACCCCCCCACATCACTGCAAAAATTAAACCAGTGAAATGAACAAAATGAAAATTCAAGCCTTCTCTTCAGAAGGGATATGTAATAATTTACAAAATTCCCTTTCTTCTCCTTCCACTATTTCAGTCACTTGCTTGAATGAAGTCTGTGTGATGATAGCAGGCAGATAGAAGGGATGAGTAGAGGTTACCTGTTTCATTACATTAATGGAGAAAGCATTTATGGTACGAGGGCAGTAGTACCCCCTCCTCAAAGTCTTGTCAAAATAAAAATCTTGCAGATGTTCCTCTAGGGAGTTCTCATCATGCCATATACATCCAGGGAAAGATCCTCCTCAATGTATACAAAATAGAACTGTTCTTATTCTGTGTGCTTGCAACGAACTACTTAAAATCCGATACTGGCATCTCAAATTTCTATTCATCAAATTAACATAGGCCAGCTATTCTGTGGTAGATGATACCTATATACAGACACTCCATGGTGCTTATGAACACATAGATTTGTTTCTTTACTGATGCGGAGAGGTTCTGATTTGTGAAGTTTGGAATAAACATCCAGTAAGACAGAAGGCAGGTAGCATAGATAACTGATGGTAAAAGGATGGATGATTCTGGAATGGGTCCTCATTTTGTATCTTACTTGGGTCTTTGCGTTGTCTAAGTCTAGCCTTGATTTTTTACTTTCAAAGTAGTTTTTTAACAGCAAAAAAGTAAATTCCCTGCTCCTTATAACAGCTTGGTTTTTGAATTATAAAACAGGTCTTATGTTTGGGGGGGAGGGGAGGTGGAGGGTCTTTTTGTTATTTCTTTCTTTGTTAATGGAACTTTCACTGATGGCAACACTGACACAGTTCATTCTGCCAAATTTCACAAGCTGGCAGTTTTAACAATTAATATGAAAATAGAAGACCTGCATTTTTTTAAACTGAAATATGATTTATATAATCGGAAGCAATGCAAAACCAGTTGAATCACTTTTAAAATAAACTCCAACAGTCCCACATTTCCAGCCACAGACGTGATCACTTTTGGACTCATTTTTAAATACACTGGTACACCTGTATTCACATGCAGTTGGTATGAGTTTTACATGCAAGGGAATACCTCAGTCTCTTTAGACATTGTTGAGGAATAAGTTTCCTATATTTTAATCAAAAAAGTATGTATGTCATGACTTAAACCTATGGACAAGGAAAGAATAGGCTTTTATATTCAAAAACACATGCACAAGTAGAATCCAGAGCTGAATTCAAAGTCCTGGTCCAGTGTCTCAGCTGTGAGATACAGGCAAGTGGACAGTTGATTAGAGGTAAGTAACAGATTATTTCGGCAATACATATGACCTCCCTCCTTCACACAACCAAGGGATCGTGTTGTAACTATCAAGCATATGGTCATTTTGTAGGTTACCTGAGGCAGGGGGTTATCCCAGCCTGCCGCCAGGTAAGTGCCATGGCAAAGTGGTGAAGGTGGCCAAGAGCCTGCCATCTACAGAGGGGTAGCTGCAGCTTTATAGTCTTTGTATTAAGACAGCTTTTACAGTCTTCCAGTCAGCACTGGCTTCCTTTCAATTTCTGCAGTTTCAGGTCTTAACTGTTGCAAGCTGTAGCAACCCAGTATAACCTGTTATACCAAATAAAGGCAGGGTATTGTTAGGTAAAATGTCATTGCAACACAGAGCAGGAGATACAATTAATCCTTGCAGAAAAAGGTCAAGTATGAATCACGAAATGCTGTAAGTTTTTAATGGATATTTTCCAACCCTCTTATTTCACGTGAAACAGCAGCCATTTATTTTCTTGTATATAGTATTTCTTCCTTAAATAAAAGTAACAGTTGATGATAAAGGGGCTTTATTTAGACTGTCATAATGTCAGCTCGTTCTTTTTTATAATTTACAAAACAAACAGGGAATTTTCAACCTTGATGGTACAGGCACAGCCTAATATCTGACCAGAGGAGAAGACTACATTACTCTCTTCTTTCTGTCCCATCCTCATGAATGCTTTTGGCTTGTTTAATTAATTAATTAATTAAATTTAGCATTGTGTCTGGTCTTGTCCATGTGGCAGTTTGTTTGAGAGCTTTTTGACTCAGACTCTAGTAAGAACCCTTTCCTTTCAGGCAGTGTGCTAACATCACATAGGGAAGAAAAGTATTATCTTAAGAACCTGTGATTGCCTTAATAACTGCTTTTCAAGTTTTTACACAGTTTCTGTTTCTGAATATATTTTATCACTTAAAAGATGCATGAAAGAATTAGGTGACTGGGGGTTTTTGCAACCCTATTGTGACACAAACAGAATCTATTAGTTTTGAGAATTTACTTCCCCTTATGTTATCATGATGGTGAAATGAGCACATAGTGATGTGAAGAGTTTTGTTATCACAAATCAACTTCTAGTTGAAAATAGAAAGAAAAAAGACAGACATTTAAAATAAAAAAAAAAAATCCAGTTATCTTTTCCTAAATTTTCAGAATGATTCAGTCTAGTTTTAATTTTCATTTCATTTCCCACATATGGATTCTAATAATCCCAAAAGGTACTTGCACTGAAATCAATGTCTGCTAGCTAGCTTTGCATGACAAAGGGGGCTGGATGTAGCCCCAAGAAACGCTACACCAAATGCTTATATTGTGGAACAGGGTACATGGATAAAATCCTTATTCTCCACTCAGGGGATGATGTAATGAGAGTTCAGGTAAGGTTTTTTTGATAGAAAGTCACATTTTACATTGAAAACCCTGTCTCCACTGCTGAACATTCCTGGGTTCCTCCTACATCATTCAAGCCTGATAATAAGTACCAATATACATACAACTCTTTTGCAAACAGAAATCTATTGTTTCTCCTTATGAAAAACTGAACAGTGGCTACAGCATTTTATTTCAGTAATATTTTCAGTGTGCTTTGTAGAATATTTTGTGGAAACATACATATGCTGACAGTCATAGGAAAATTGTTTCTATTAATACAATACACATTATTGCTGCAAGTGGTCCTTTCATGTGGATCATGAAACTTGATGGCCTGATATCGATTTAGTTTTCAAAAAGGAACTATGGGAGCTGTAGTCCTCATGGAGAGCTTGAGTACGTTCAACTGTTGGAAGTCATGACACGTAAAAAATGTCAGAACTTCAGAGTGAACAGGAAGTTTACAGGGTGTAAGAAAAGTTGTTGGGAAGACACAGATTATGCTCTAGGTTTTAGTGTTATGCTGTTAAATGCTTCCTCATCCTATTTTTTTGTTTTCATAGGAGTCTAGAAAACAGTAGGCTGAATAAGCATGTCAGAGAGTTGACCTGGCCACACAAACTGTGGGTGGGAGGTAAGCAACCCTTTGGTTATATAGTAGCCTAAGGTAGAGGAGGAAGTGTGTAGGGCTCCATACAGTGTGAATATGTTTGTTATTGTAGCGATTTCTATGAGTAAGGAATGCACTACTGAGTAAAGGGGTAATGAACTGCTTAGTCCTAGCAAGTGCCCACTGCACCAGGTGTGAGTGCTGTAGGCTGAGAAGGCCTAATTTGCCTATTTCTGTTTTGGCATTTGTTTCTGATGGCTTTCAGGTGGAAGGCGAAGCACAAAAAAATCAGTGAGAAACAAACCGAGGCACTAAGTCAGATGTAATAGAACACATCCTGATCTAACCTAATACCGGATCAGGTAAGTGTGTAGCAATCATTTTTATATTTGTCCTAGGAACCTAAACATTTTTCTTTGAAAGCTGAAATTCAAACTATGAATACTTGGAAGTGCTTATAGAATGTCATTTGTATTCATAGGACTTGATGCTTTACGTAAAACCTTCAAACAAGTTTCTAGAAGTTGTGAAAGGCTAATGATGAAAAAGGGGTACAGCTGAAAAAAAGAAAAAAAAATTACTGCTGTGAATAGTTCACCTAGCTCAAAGGGTAAAAGCTTCCCCTGTGCAGGGAACCAGAGTGAGACCTATACACCACTTAATTAACACTTAAACCCACAAAATATGGCCCTCAGCACTGCAGTGATTTTCTCTGAGGACACAAACATAGAGAATAAGCTTCAAACTTGCAGGCTATTGCCATTATGTTGGCAGTCTCATACATCATTGTAACTTTCATGCCTGTACCCAATGGCTTTACAATTCTGTAGTGCAGTGTAAGCTGAAAATGTTCAAAATTGTACCAGTCAGCTGGTGAGAATTCAAATAATGTACAAGAGTTGAAAGTGAATGAGCAGCTAAAACATAAGGTGTCACTTATAATCAAATCACTGTGCTGCAATCTGAGTCTGAGTATAATTGTTTTTAGTGTGTATGCACTAAACCCCAAATCAGATTGGGAATGTAGTGATTTCTGGGATGAGCAGCAGAGCAGAAAGCAGTATAAAGGCGAATAAAAAAACAGAATTTCTTTCTCCCAAATACATTATAAATATGAGACAGGGTATGTGTGTGGAGTATGTGTGTGGAGTATGGGAGAGAATGACAAAGAAATTATCAAAATTTTGAAAAACTTTCTGCAAACATGGACATTTAACACCCTGACATTCAGTCTTTATAAACAGGATTAATGGTCTGGCTTATACAGTCCTCAACCATTTCTACTACAGTGAGATAACTATTAGAAAACTTACACACCTACTCAGGTTATTTTCTTCACTGCTCTTATCTGCAACACAAGCAACTTTATTTTTTCTTGTTATAAAAGGAATCATCATCAGAGTCACATGATCTGAGCAATAATATATGTCTGATCATCTCACTATGCCTTAAATAGAATTTCGTATTTCAGATTGCCTTTCACCCAAAGGTGAAAGACAATCAAACATCTTACAGTATTTCTTTCTGATGTTGCAGTTATTTCATCTCTTTGATTTGATGATATTTATACAGGTCCTTCACCTATTGCAAACTGAAGGAAAGATATGTGAGGTCGTCATCTTTTTAAAGAAAGGAATCACCCTTACTGGTCAATTTCAGAGAAACAGCATTAGGTAAAGAAATTCTTTTCTTCCAATTTGGTAGAATTTCACAGCAACAAAGGAACGTAGTAGTATTTTTTTTCTTTAGAGATCATTTTGCAGAACAGATGGATTTCCCCATCACCACTAATTTGTACATGTATTAGGGAGAGAACTACAATGATCCTGATGATGTTAGTATCGATGCTAAAAAAGAGCTAGATAACTCAAAGTTTTCCTTGAAATCACAGGTTTAAGCCTGAATTTGATTGCCAAAGAATCCTTCAGTGTGATACATACACTGTGGACAATACTGACCGAGCCAAGAATGAACATCCAGACTGCACAGCTGTCTAGCAGGCAGTGAATATCACAGAAGCTTGATGCCAGAAAGCATTCTCATATTTTCCATAGAATCAGAGAAAAAAATTAGTTTGGAGGAGACCTCCTGAGACCTGCTCCCCTGCTGGCAGAAGTTCTAAATAAGTCCAACATTTGTAGTGGCTTCTTTCCCCCTGTGAGTCTGGACGTCTCTCCATGAAAACCAGTGTATGAGGAAGGACTGTATATGGAGGTAGGATACGGAGCCTTGTATGCATTCCTGGGACACTCTGTTTAGATGTAGTCTAAATGAGTTCAGGTTTGTCAGAAACTGTTATTCTGTCTCAGCAGGGGACCAGACTATGACTTTTTTTCTCTCTCACAGTAATACTGAACATATTACTAAGTGTGAGTAAAGAAAGGCATTAAGAATCAAAACCACAAAAGGCGAAGATTAGAAATAAAATATCTAGTCTACTGCAAGATTAATTCCTCTTGAAAGTTAAGAAAAAAGGACTTTCAAATCTTGTTTTGTAAAAATATGCAGTAAGCTTAAAGAAGTTATACGATACTGTAAATAACTTGAATTTTTGAGTAGGAATTGTCATTGTAATACATGGATCAATAAAGAGGATTTATATAGTTCCCAAGCAGATACTTCAGAACAATGGTCAATTTCTCATTACCCTTTACTCTGTGCCTGTCTTCTTTTATGTGCAATTCTCTCAAAAAATATTCCTGACATGTCTATGTGCTTTGCTGATGATGTTCCAGTGGAATGTGTTGCATGCCAAACTTTTTATTTAATGTGGGGTGGCCAGAAACAAAAAATCAACCCTCCTGCCAATTCTCCTCTCCTCTCCCACCTCTACTCTGTTTTCTGACAAGAAGGTAGATGAATTTTACTACGGTGAATACCATTTAGTCAGTTATTTTTTTAATTATAACCCCCTTTGGTATGGTATAGATGAATTGTATGTTCATCACGTTTTGAGGTATGTTTGAGTTCTGGGTAATAAGTGATTTTTAATCATAACTTCATTCATTTAAATGGGCATGTTATGTGCCAAAATAGTGTCCTTTTCAGGAAATGGTACGGTGTTTATGGATATCTGTGTGAAAAGAATGGAAGACGAACGTATTTTAAATGACAGAGTCTCTGAAAAAAAATTAAAATGTGACATTCAAGCTAGATAATTTCTGAAGTCTATCTCATCAATAAAGAAAGAATATGAACAATTTGCCCTTATACTGCCTGGGGTTAGTGGAAAGGTAGAAAAGAAGGAAAAAAGGAGCGAATCATACTGGATTGGTGAGAGACAAAATAATAATGGAGGTTAAAAAAAATTGCTGTTATTCACGGGAGGTTCCTAAAGCGTTAGCCTGGTTATTTGCCTCCATAGTGTAGCAGAGAAAGAACGCATTTATAGTTTAATTAATAGCCAGACTTTAGAGACTCTACAATTTCACGACACTGTAAGAATTTTTTCTTGAGAGATTGATTCCATCAAGAGTCTAAGAGAATTGAAGGGGAGGTATATACTTCTGTCTCTTTAATGTGCATTAGTTTCTGTTACTGTAGTAGCTGAATGCCTTGCTTTTTTATCAGTTACCTGCACAACACCTCTATGTTTTAACAATGTGCTATTAACCACCTTGCACAAATTAAGGAACTGAAACTGAGATGCTAAAGGACTTGTGTAAGGCCACACAGAAAAAGTAATAAAACAGGAACCTTAACCTAAAACCTATGCATGTCCTGGAAGACCAAGATAGCCTTCTTTCCTATCTGTATTAAAGCAGACTATACAGTAGCTTGAACAAGTTAACATAATACACTATAACTGAAGAAAGTGTAACAGAAAATACCAGATTTCGTGTTTCTCTTGTTTGATTACAATCTCTTCTTTTAACACAGTTGTGATGTTGTTCAGCTTCTACTGAAGTGAACAAGCACTTTCCACTGAGTCTAATGTCAGTGTGATCAACTGATTAATGAATGACTTCTCAACATTCAGATGAGTGAGCTGCCTCATTCCTTAGTAATATTTTTAAATGAACCAATCTAGAATTTCATACTCGGTTCAAAATCCTGATCTTTTTTGGTCTGTAAATTAATAATTTGCATGTCCCTACACTCCTGTGAGGTACCTATGAGTGGAATGGAAGTACTATCTGGGAAAGGTGTTTCTGAGTAGTCCAAATGGGGATGATAATCTCGAGAGATGAAAAAATTACTCTGGTCTGCTTTTTATACCAATGGGATGCTTTGGATAATCATTTAAAAAGCTTTTGAAATGAACCTTCAAAAATTTTAGAATCATCCCTCCCTCATAAAAGGCCTTTTACTGCATCACATCAGTGAGATGAAATGAAGATGAAGGTTGCTCTGTTTAAAATTATCTCCTTCTGACATTAGTTTGAATTTGGCTTTTATTCACTCTACAGCAATCTCAGTGGAGATCATGTGGCACGGGCTGCTGTTCCCACACTCAGGAATTTTACATTTCAATGATATGTTTGTATTTCTAGATCTAAGCAGATAGATAGAGATAAGTAGTGATGTGAGCATCCCCTGAATCCCGAATGTGCTGTCCACAAGCTAGGGAATAAAGGTACTTATTATGGGTTAGCTGTTCATGTTTCTGAGGGAGTTGGGACTAGAGGAGAGGATTCTAAAAGTCAGTGATGTTTAGCTTAGCCCTGCACTGCAGGCACTGTGAGTGTGGTGTATCATTGGGTAGTTTGGCCCTGCTGAGCGTATGCTCTGAAGCTGAGTGGCATACACAGCAAGGTGCTACTCTTCTGAATGAGTGGCTTTGATGTGTGGAGATCTTGGACAAATGGCCATTATTGTCTGTTCTCAGCTAGGCTGCAAGGAGGAAATACAGGGGGCCGTAACCTGGAAAAAAATGGAGGGGGTGTGTCTTGTGAAAGAAAATAACACATTATGTGTAAAACTGGAAGAAAGTTTGCAGATTTCTCATTCAAATCCTTGAAATGCAATATGCTTGACAACCCTGTTACTCTTCCTTTTTATTACAACATAGGCTTTAGGTAATGACATTCCATAAACTATCCATCCAGGTTCCTAACCATTTAGAATCACAGAATGGTTTGAGTTGGAAGGGACCTTAAGGATCACCTAGTTCCAACCCCCCTGCCATAGGCAGGGACACCTTCCACTAGGCCAGGTTGCTCAAAGCCCCAGCCAACCTGGCATTGAACACTCCCAGAGATGGGGCAGCCACAACTTCTCCAGGCAACTTGTTCCAGTGCCTCACCACCCCCATAGTGAAGAATTTCTTCCTTATATCTAACATCAATTTTGTACACCAATGTGAATTTCTTACACCAATGTGAATCTGCAGTAATTTCAGTGAATGAAGTTGTAATCCAGAGCCAGCTGAAGCCAGTGAAAAGAACTTACATCACTGGGTTTGCCTAATAGCCTGCTTCTCAATTTCTACTAAAGTAACCATGCCCACAGACAGACACTGATCCCTGGTACCATCTGTGTAACAATCCCTGTTAGCAATTTTGCTTTCATCTTGTTTGCTACTTTATTTGTCCCATATGATAAGAGGTCCTAAGCATTTTTTCCTTCAGTGTTTTAAGGAAAATCAGTAGGCCCGAAGAGAATGTCTGCAAATGATTTGTTTTGCTTTTTATGATTATTATGGATAAAAGGATGAGATAACAGTAGTTCCATAAAAGAACAACGTACTTTAAAGGTATGACATTTCCCCTCACATTCATGCATTATTTGTTATCTAAATATTTCTTTCTCCCTGTTCGCTGTGTTTTGGAAATAACAAAAGTTATCAATCACCTGGAACTGCGCTGATGTTTCCATGGCAGTTTAGTAATTAGGTCTGTTCACCAGGGGCTCCGATTAGTCTAATAAAATCCTTTGTGCAATTCTTTCAGACAGAGTATTACCCTGCATTGCCAGCCTATGAATAAAGTAAAATTATTCTAGCCACAGACACTTATTTTCTCATTGATACACCACACTTGATCCTTAAATGCCTTTGTTGTGTTCTTTTAGGTTTCTCAGTGTTCAATTCTGATCTAGAAATCCAAGCTCTGACCTGAGAATGATCATGCACTCCCCAGCAGGGAACGAGCAGTTAACAGTTTGTACTCTAAAAAGTGCTAACAGCTGGACAGCTTTTGCTCCCAAATGACTATGGCCAGTATGATTTAACTGGTAGACACTTTTCATTCAGAAGAAAGCAAAGAACAGCTCTGTGAAGAGTTTGCAGTATTTGCACAGCTACATTGCACATCAGCATCTAAAATTGCCCCTTCTACTGAGTTCTTATAAGGCAAAGCAGTGCCTCCAACTGGTAGGAATGGATTGACTAAAATAAACTCAACCTATTAGATGGGTTCTTCTACCTACTGTCAATGTGCCTATAAAGATGGCATATGACCCCCATCTTGATCTGACTTGCACTTACACAAGGAAATCATATTCCTACAGTTGTGATACAAGTGAAATTTCTATTGTACTTCTCTTTATATACTCCTATCCACAAGTACTACCATATGAAACTGCTGAGTTGCAACGTTTGCTAGGAAGGGGCTGGTATGATTAAGACATGGGAGCATCTTCAGATATACATTGGACAGAGATCTTAAAGGTGAGTTAGTTTCCATTTTGGAGGATAAAGGGAAACTGGTGACTTGGAATTTCATGTAAATTTTTGGTACTGCAAGGAATCATAAGGCCAATATGTCATACTAATCCAGTATTCAATTCTTTCTTGTTGCACCTTGCCATCTCTCATATCTATATGAGAACAATTAGTTCTACACAGTAAGTTGCTAATTCCTCTGGGTTCTCCAGTAACATTACACAATTAATTCTTGTCATGTAAAGATTTCAATTGCTCTTTATTGAAGATATTTAAGTACTGTTTGCAGGCACTTTGTTGAATCATATGTCTCTGCCATAAATATAATGCATAGAAGTTTGTGGTTTCCTAGATAGTGTAAACAAACATACTATATATTGTTTCCTATACCAGTATAAATGCAATCATCCATGTTCATCACTCCAAACACATACGCAGATACTTAATTAAGTGGCTAGCAAATGAAAAATGGCATATATACGGTATATGAACAATAGGAGAGGAATGGAAACTACTATCAGTGTTTCATTAAAATTCACAAGTGATGTTTCAGAAACTTGTTCAAAAAGTTGAAGCTTTTTAGCCTTTTGATAGAAAACACAAAACCTTTTGGAAGTCAAATGGCAGCAAGGAAGAAGTGACAGATTTCACCCTTTTGTGAAAACCTGTATGTTTGCCTGCGATACTTTCACCTGCTGTTCTTTACTTCTTCTGCCCAAAACAGAAGTCCACAAATCCTTGCTTCTGTGTTTCTGCAGCAGTGAAAGTGTCAACTGTGACAAATTCTAAGGAAATAAAAAATATTTAATTCCTTTTTCAGCAGTTTTATGCTGTGAAATACAAGTTTCATGCCACTTAACCTCCTCAACTGCTTGTCATCTTTTTTTTTTTCAAAAGGATTAAATAAGAAAGTTTTTAATTTATTAAGGAGAAAGAAAAAGAGGATAGAGGAACACTATTTTACCTCTTGTATCAGCAAAGTAATTGTATATAAACGCTGGATGTATCAAGCGGTAATGTGAAATGTTGCTTGGATGACAGGGCATGGCATTTAGCTTCAGCTTTGTTGTGTGAACAGCATTGACATCTTTCTTGTACCAATGATGTTGGCTGTTGAAAACATTGCAGTGAGGCCCTTGTTCATGCAAAGACCAAGATGTAGTTATTGGATTGTGGCTTTTTTTGGTGATTGAGAAGGGGAGTAAAACTTTAGCCTTTTTAGTAGAAAACACCAATGGATGCTCCAGTGCTAGCTGGCTAATCATATGCAGCAGTCTTCAGAGAGGGAACTGCAATGCCCTAAACAGAAGGACAAAATGAGTGATCTTGGCTGAGCATGACACCAGGAAGCTAAGAAGCAAATTGATAACAGGGTCTGGGAATTACATTTAATGTAATAGCCTTATGACTATTCAAGGCATCTCCACAGACCTTCCAGACAAAATGCCAAAGTGGAGAACATACCAGTGGAAATCAGCAGCCCTGCTACTGATCAACAGAGAAAAAAAAATTGAGTGATTCTAGATGGGTAAACTCTAAACACTGTATTTGTAAACACGAATCTGGCAAATCCTGAAGCATCTTTAATTGAAATTACCTTTGCAATGCTTTATCACTTTTTGTGGGGCTGGGTGTTTGATGCTTAACATTTAACAACTTCTTTTTGGGATTTTTTTAAATCAGAAAACTTACCTTTTCTTTGATTTCTTTGAAAAAGTCCCCATTTCATTAAACTGGCAAATAGTAGGGTCTATAGTGGATAAATGATGTTTATCTCAGTATTCCTTGACAGCATCCCTGCACTAGAAAACTGTGTTGTTTGAGTCTGTGTTAACTAAGATGGTACAAGTCTCTGCTGTAGGCTAAAAACAACATGGATCTTATGGGAGAGTACAACCAGGTGATGCTATAGTAAATGCCCTTATATATACTGATGTCATGCTTTAACCCCTGCCAGCAACTAAGCCCCACGCAGCCGCTCGCTCACTCCCTGCCAGTGGGATGGGGGAGAGAATCGGAAGGGTAAAAGTGAGAAAACTCATGGGTTGAGATAAAGACAGTTTAACAGGTAAAGCAAAAGCTGTGCACATAAGCAAAGCAAAAAAAAAGAATTAATTTACTACTTCCCATCAGCAGGCAGATGTTCAGCCATCTCCAGGAAAGCAGGGCTCCATCATACGTAATGGTTACTTGGGAAGACAAATGCCATCACTCTGAATGCCGCCCCCCGCCTTCCTCTTTCTTCCCTGAGCTTTATATGCTGAGCATGACGTCATATGGGATGGAATATCCCTTGGGTCAGTTGGGGTCAGCTGTCCCAGCTGTGTCCCCTCCCAACTCCTTGTGCCCCCCCAGCCTCCTTGCTGGTTGGGTGGGGTGAGAAGCAGAAAAGGCCTTGACTCTGTGTCAGCCCTGCTCAGCAGTAACAAAACCATCCCTGTGTTATCAACACTGTTTTCAGCACAAATCCAAAACATAGCCCCATGCTGGCTACTGTGCAGAAAATTAACTCTATCCCAGCACAACTGAAAACTAAATTCTTAAATATTAGGTTGACGTCTGCAGAGTAGCAAAAAAAAAAAAAAAAAAAAAAAAAAGAGCTAAAATGGCTTACAAATGGGACATTAAGCAGATGATGACTCATTCTTGCTGATACGGCTTGTCTGTCAGTGCAAGATTCCAAAGTAAAAAGAAACTTAAAGATATTTGAATATTTCATTACTTTTAATTAGAAACTCAAGGGTATAATCAGATCTTTTCTAAAAACCGTTGTAATCCTCACTCTTCCTTTTGTCCAGCAAGCAACCTTTGGTTTTTCTTCCTACCAATTAATATGACCTCTTAACTTCTCTCAGAATAGGGGAAAATACGATGGAATGTGAAGATCTCATGAAGAGCTGAGCTGTGACTATACTCAAAGATAACCAATGCCAAGTAGAATAAAAATATGGTCATCACTTTTTATTCAGAGGGAACAGATGCTCAACCCACATCATTGCCATGGAGACCCTGGAATTCCTGAATACCCTGTTGTTGAACCTTTAGATATGTAAATGGGACATGCAGAGCACATCATAGCTCTTATTAAGTTTTGAATATGCATAAATATAAAAATGAGGTATCATCTACCTACATACAGCCTATAATTTTCTTCAGATTGATTTGTGAGTATTAGTGCTAATTTTAGTCTTTTTGTTAGTATACGTTACGTTTGGTATGAACTAAATGGCAGAGATTGCCCTTTTAAAGTACCTTGAATTTTCAAATGTGTACCCAGAAGCTGGAGTAATGCACAAAGTTATTTTGTGTAAAATCAGTATACTTTTGCCAAGTGGTCTATTGTTTTGAGCTTTTTATATAACTAATGTTTTGATAAGAACAACATATGAATACTAATAGTATCTCTTGTGGAGATGCTTTCCTTAGTAGGTATCAGAGGTTTACAAAGGTACTGAGATATCTGTCAATGTATTTGATGTATCATCTGAGGCATTATTACAGATTTGTTCATGTGTGTCTTGATCAGATAGCTGGTTATGTAATCACCATGATTATCCCAAATTAATGTGTTGAAAATTATAATGTATTGCACACTTCATTTACATTATTTAGTTTTACTGGATTAACTCAGATGAGTAATGCATATTCTCTCCTGTATTTGTTAAATATTTCACTTTTGGGTATACTGTTAGACATTAACCAAGTAATTCATGATTCAAGATGCACACTGACATAAAAGCCCAAAATATTCCCTATATGTAAATGGTAATTAATCTGTATGAGAACTAACGATGGGTCTGAGCAAGTAAGTTAAATTCCAGACTTCTCGAAGTAGTTATTTTGTAATGACACAGTACTGTATGTCTAGAATTTTTGACGACTACTATTGCTAATCTAAGTCGAAGAAGGATCTTGATCTCGGCCCAAGAGCTAACTTTGTTAGTATTCTTATGATGTGATTCTTCACAATTCCAGTTGTTGAGTTGTGTGTAGTTCAAATCACACAAGCAATGCTGGAGATGATGTACAGCTGGTAGAAGCTAAACAATGTTAGACTAAGTTGGAGTTCTTTTGCATGAGTTTCACTCGGAGTGCAGAAGAAAGAATGAAATACATCTACTATTGTAGATACTGAGAAAGTATAAGGTAACTTCGCAGCACATTCTGTGCTTTTTCAGACTACTGGGTACATAGAATGGGTTAAGCAAGTCTGAAGATTTTTAGTGTATTAACGGTTTTTAAGTTAGGACTGTTGTCCATATTATTTGTCTTCTAGTGCATTAAGTTTAAATCTTGCCTAAGATTCTTCTATCCATTCAATATTAAAAATGCAGGCAGCAACAAAAATTTCTAACATAAAACAAGCAAAACCTTAATAAAACCACCTCCTTACCCCACTCACCTCACTTTGAGATGAGTTTTGGATTTGAACTTGGTTTTAATGAAAAACAAAATTGAATGTTCAAGTTCAGAAAATGCTCACTTTTGATACTGTACTTGTTCACTAGATATTTTTCATTGTATTCATTTCTTCCTACAGTCCATTTGAGAGCGACATAGTCATCAGCTGACTGCCTTAGTAGCATTTCAGTCCAAGCTAACAATTTTTTTTCTCCAAGATAAAACAATAGCATATTTCTTCCCGTGATGCAATATTTTTGTTTAATTTCTCATCACATTATGCTTGAATGTCAGTTTTCAGTTAGATGAAATGAAAATTATATCCTTAAGCAAACAATGGGGGATTCTGCCAGTATGACCTTTAGGGTCAATCATCTCATTAGCAGTCAGCTTTTACAACTGCATGTTATTTATAGGAGAGGGATTTACAAGCTGTTAAACTAAACAACAAATTAAATTGTCCATGAGCCATCGTCATCCGATATAGAAATTCCCCTTGGGTAACAAGCTGCTGCTTTTTCAATGGGAAGTTTTGGAAAAATTTAATACACTTTATTTTTTGCCAGCATAACCTTTATAGGGAACAGTCCCTTTTTTATTATGACGGAAAACCGTGCCATCAGTGTAAACAGCTCCAGATGCACAGTGAAATTCAGCAGTCACAATCCACAAGCCTCATTTTAATGAATGCTCACAGGCATCTCTCTTGTCTGCTAATTGTTTTCAATCAAATTTAAAATACCGCAAATAGAGAGTAGCTCGGTAGTGCATTTACAGTCTCCATTAACTAACAGTTTTTATTAAATATATTTAAAAAGCAATAATCTGAGAAGATAGCTTTAGGAAAGGTTTCCACGTCTGCATTTTGAAAATAGTAGTATTGTTTCAAACAATATGTCAGCCTGAGCATGATGTGATGTAATAAAGAAATACATTGTGACATCATATGTCCAATGTTCTTAAAGACTAGGTAGACCATATTTCTAGCATGCCTAATGAGGCTGTTTTGCGCTAACTTAAGTGTACAAGCACTTTAGTTACTATCACAGGGACTGTTCATTTTACATGTTTTGGTGTTTCTGCCTTAATCTTTTCAAGTATTTCAGTCTTAAGTATTAGTCTTCTCATACAAAGTCTATTACTTGATCTGGTTTGTATCAAATTGCTTATGGCTTTCAGAAGTCTAAGCCATTGCTCCACTGTGTGTTTCAGCTTACCTCACTTTTGTGCATTCTTTTTTAATATTGTCCTTACGAAAGAAACATAGTCCAGTCCTAATTTGTCATTTTCCCTTGTTCCAGTAATTCATTTTTGCCTGAGAAACATTTGTATCAAAACAACTCCAAAGAAAAGCTGCTTCTGTTACTCACTGTGCTTTCTGCTTTTTCTGGCCTCTCTTTACACTGCATATGGATAGGCAGAGAAATAGGACTTCTGAACTCCTTATAGTCACTTTCTGGAAAAGAAACAGAAAGAACCAGAATCCAGAGTCAGGTGCTTACTTAAAAACAAAACAAAAACCCCACAAAACCCTACAAACTTTTCCCCACTTTAATATATAGTCTATATTGCTAGACATTGGCAGGTAGGGGAGAGCCAACCCCGATACTGTAAGTTCAAGTGAAACAGTGCTCACTTTTCGTAAGAACTAAATGTAATTTGTGAAATCTGCATTAAACTATCTGTGCCATAGTCCAATCAAGTCAGCAAACCTTAGATAACTTACTTCCTCTATGACCTTAATCAATGCCAGACTAACTTCACAAATCTAATCAAAGCCAATGATCTTTGAGAAGTCTGGTGACTGTAACTAATAACACTACCAACATCAGGCCTACATGCTGACCTTATGCTTAAATTCATGGTAAATGTACAAAAAATGCCCTGCAGGACATACAATGTTACATAAAACTATTCTAATTCATCACACAACATGAATGTAAGCCCATTTATTTGCAGAGAGAGGGTACTCTTTGTGAGGGTAGTGGCTCTACAAAGGTTATGACTTTTTTTCTGGGCTTCCATGAAAAGGTGAATCTAAGTTCAGACTGGCAAGAAGTCAAGGAGAACATGGATTTTTCACTGCGAGAAGGGTATGGTCTGTACCTACATTCTGGCATATTTAGCATGGACTAGACAATTGCAAAAATTACCATGTTCCCAACCTTGTGTTCAGGACAATTTCTCACGGAGTGGATAGGAGGTCTAGTTCTTTTTGGGAGATAATATGGGGTCTCTAAGACCCACAGAAGAGAAATACTATTTTGCCATGGGTTGAACACTAGCTGTGGATGGCTGCTGGTGACTTTCACCCTGGCATAAAGATTATGCCAGGACCTGTGTCCTATACTGTGGAATTTAATTCTGGATAGCTCTCAAATGGATTAAATTAAACAAGCTGTTACTCAGTTAAAACTCATGATTAGCTTTTCAGTTTCTTTTTTCCCCCTCACATGTCAGAGTCCCACAGTGTAGAGTTCACGTTAAAGAAGGAACTACATTTAATGATAGTTTAGGACTTTTGGAAAACAACCCAATAGAAAATAGCAAAATATGAATCACTACTGTAAACCTGTGAAAATGTTTTAAGATTATGTATTCCACATTCTGGAACGATAGTATTTTGTACACAATGCTAAGCTCCAGAAATTACATCTAAATGAACGACTTTGCTAGATATTGGGCATAAGCTACTGACATCACTCTGTTCCAGGTGATTAATTCAAGTCACTCACAATCACTTGAGTGGCATCTGGTTTTTACTTCTGTTATGACTGCCGAGCCAATGGTACTATGAGCTCGTATATATTTTGTTGCATGCGTCATCAGCAGAATTGCAGCTGGGTCTCACTGTATAACTTTTATTAGAAAGATGATGTATGAAGCAGAAGGAACACAGCTTGACTTTCAGATCCCAGACTGAGTTTGCTGCTCTAGCAGTTGGAGAAGTGGGAGAACGGCTTTTGACATGCAAATTTTGTATCATTTTGGTACAAAGGCAAATGATGGATGATAAATACCATATCCCATT
Source organism: Phoenicopterus ruber ruber (assembly GCA_009819775.1). Lineage (NCBI taxonomy): Eukaryota > Metazoa > Chordata > Aves > Phoenicopteriformes > Phoenicopteridae > Phoenicopterus > Phoenicopterus ruber. The sequence goes on from CM020227.1 coordinate 15,571,428, forward strand.
ATATACACTTTACACTTTGCAGACAGAACCACGCTTTGATATGCACAACCAGGAGAAAAGGAGTCAAAGGGGGACTATGATAGGGACATAAATGTCTACAAATAATTGAGCAGCGAGAATCCCTGTTGTGTTATTGACAGTGGCTGAAAATAGCATAATAAGGAGCAATAGTGTGAAATTACTGCATAAAAGAAAACATTTAAATCAGACATTAGGGAAAAAAAATCCTGAACAATGAGAAAAAATAGGCAATGAATTACGTATTTGTAGAGATATTTAAAACATTACTATGAGGTGTTCAGAAGTGTGATTTCACTTGACAGAGAGTTATAAAAATTGCAGTTTCTTTACCCATTTTATCTGTTTGTTTAGTCACATTTACTGATTTTTAGTGACAACAACTTGTTTTTATAGCATGCTATTCTTGTCATGGGCACTGACAAGCAACAAAGTGAGAGAACAAGGTGAAGCTCACTGGGCTTCAGTTATAATCAAGAAAATTGGTGTTCTTTAGAGTAAGTTGACAGTGTCTTTTTGATTCCTGAAAGATCTTGATTTTAGGACTGATTTTGAAGTAATAGAAGTAAGCATGTAACTTCACTTAAGATGCCAAATTCAGCCATATGGCTATTCTAAGCAGACGCACAATTTTTAAAAAGTGTGCAGTAGTCATACTGAGAATTGGTGTAAGAATGTAAGAGAAACAAGGTCTGCTGGGAGAAATAGTATCTTTAATTAAACTGCTGATATTGCTATTGAGCCTCTTTTTATAATCCAGCACAGTAGTAGCCTTTAGGTCTCAGTCTCATTTTGCAGGTCACAATGAAAAATGGAATGAATTCCAAAGTTTGGAGTAGTATGAACATGCTGAAATGTACGAAAAATGGTGAAAGTTAACACCAGTTCACTTCTGCAAGAAACAATGAAGTTTGTATTCAGAGTTTCTTCTGTGTGATGAACTGTGATTGTACTTCTTTTTACAAACACATCCTGCAGCATGGGGAACAACTCAGTTGTATTGCTAAGTTTTCATATGGGTAAGTAGGGGATGTTTGGTTTTGGTTTTGAGTGATTTTTTTGGTTTTGTGTTTTAGTTTTTGGTTGCTGTGGAAACAGTTTGTTTCACATTTGGGGAGTGTAAGGGCAAATCAAGGATAGATGCCAAGCTCTCTTAATGTTGGCCATAGGACAAAAGCCAACCGCAAGGCCTTCTCCTGGTAAATGTGCATCTGAAAATGCAAACATTAAGCAAATGCTTATACCAGGCATACTTTGCAAAGGATTAAATGTGACTTTCTGCAGTAGTAAGTGTGGCAGCATGAGGGAAAAAAAAATTTAGGCTGCATTCCCGTTTCCTGGTTGTTTGCTAGAAACAGTATTCTTACACGAAGTGGGAAGACGTCTTCCAGAATTGGACGGGTCAGTCTTCTGCTTATTAACAAGGATGTATTAGTCATTATATCAAAATCTGCCAGAAAGCAGTCTAATTTCTTCTCTTTATTTCTCTCTTTTTTTTTTTTTTTTAATTTCATTCTTTGTAAGGACATTTTCTGTTTACTTTTTGGAAATTCACAGTATTTTAGCATTTGGAGTCTGCTGAGACTCCTGTCCATCCCTTATTTGTGCTAGATTCTATTATGAGCAGTCAATACTTGACGCTTAATCATGAACCACAAGAAATCCATTATATGTGGTATGCTACAGCCTTTAATGTTGTAGTATATTGCGTGTGTTTAGCTTAGACTATTTTATTATTTAGCTCAGTTTATTTTAAGATAGATCAATACCACCTGCTGAATTTGGTACTGTTTCCAAGACATCCACTAGCATTGTGGCTAAGAAACGAGTGCCCAATCACAATGTATATTCTTTTTTACCACTTAAGATAATTCCAGTTAAAGCAGCTTACGTACACTTCAAGAAATTCCATGTTAAAAGCATTTTAAGAGGATTCAAGGGTAGAATTACTGAAATTCTGAAACGATGCTTAAAGGCCAATTTTATGTACTATATATTAAACTTGTCAAGGTTTTTTAACTTTCCTTTCAGGTCATCGTTTTGCATTTGTTCATTAGCACAGGGGAGGAACTCCCATAGCTTGTCACTTTTAAATCACAAACAAGCTCTCTATTTCAGTTCACTGTGAAAAATTTCTTGGTAAATGTAGTATTACGGGGATCCATGGTTGTTCCACCTTGATGAGTCTTTACTGAATGTACTTATCCCTCAAGAAGAGGGATGTGGCTGCCAGTCTGGAAAACTCCAGCTGTGTTCAGAGACTCAGATAGGTGGTGTTTGGTTCTTTTTCCCCCATTTCAAGCATTACTACTGGTAATAAAGAGTCCATTTGCTGAATTAAGCCCCCAGTGGCACCTCCGTAACCCCTATTGTACAGCTATAACTGACTGGAACTTACCAAACTATTTCAATAATGTACCGGCAGCAATACTCTTCAGTTAAGTCTAAACTATTTTGGCTCTGCAGGACTAATAGGAATAAACTTTTGTCACTAATTAGATATGACTGGATACATATATAGATCAGATTTGTTGAGAAAGAAGGTGCCATTTTATCTTGTCACTTTCCAGAGCAGAGCAATGCTTTAAATAAGACCTGACAGAACACTGCTCTTTCTGGTGTCTGAGCGGACAACTTGATACATTACTGTGTAACATCACCATTTGTTTGCAGTTCTTCAGCCAGCTTCCAGTCCAGCTGGCTTTTTTCCAAGTAATTTCGAATTGCTTTTGCAAGATTGTGTAAGACATTCTGTCCAACGGTTTATTACTATAGAGATCTTGAGCCAGATCATCCTTTTAGAAGCTTTTTTCCTCTGTATTTTTCTGTATTTCTGTAAGGGGGAGCAGCCCTGAAGCCAATTTACAGAATCTTCAGAGGAGTTCTTCCAACAGAGGGAATGCTCTTGTGGCAGGCAGGGGCTGTAAAGTCCCCATCCCCTTGTCATATTTGTTGTCTTCTCTCTCTCTTACACCTTCTAGAAATACCAGTTTACTTATCTGTTACAGTCTTATAATACTATCAAAAAGAATTAAAAATAATAAGGACAGTGAAATGCATTGTGGAGAACTTGTTCTCTTTTTAAACCTGCCCAGTTTCTAGATGGTAGTGAGAGCTAGTGTGCAGGCTTTTGGGGTTGAGACCTCAATTCTCTTTCTTTGCCTGGAACTCTTTGCCAAGACTTTTCTCCTTGTGCCTCAGTCTTCTCTTCCCTAAAATAAGGATACGAAATTGACCTTTGTAAATTACTTGCAGATCTCTGATAAAAAGTATAAGTTCAAATGATGATTCTTTTCTTGTTAACTTTTTTTTTAAAAAATAAAGAAAGTAGTACTGAAGAATTTGGGGAGGGCGGGAAGGGTGTGACATTTAAAAGCATTCTTCCTGTGCAAGATGCACTAAAAGGTGCCTGTCAAGATTGTCCTTTTGGGGCTACTCTTATTGTAGAGGTTCATTAATATTAATATTCAAATTAAAAAAAAAAAAAAAAAAAGAAGTCTTGTTTCTGTCCTAGCAAAGTTTCGTCTATTTGTGTCCTTTTTCCTATAAGAGTAGCAGAAAAGAACCTATGGATCTTTCCAGCATTGAGCAAGTTCTGGTGTTTTGGGGAATTTTTTGTGCTTCAGTGGGTTATTGTTCAGTAAGATGACAACGTTTCTTGCATTGCTGAGAAAAGAAATAATAGGCTGGATAATTTTTAGCTTTCTGTTTTTCTAAAAATGTAATGTCATAACTCTTCCATTTCCATGTTTTCAACTTCCTGTTATTTCTAAAAGAATGAGTCAGAGAAATGGAAACATAGCTGCTGTGAATAATTTAAAAGTGGTCTGAGAATAGCTAACCATTACTTCTGGTGATGCTGCTTGTGATGGTTACACAATGATAAGATTATCAAAAGAATTGTGGGAGACAGAAAAATGGAAAGGATGCATTAAGTCATGTAGTCATTTTTGCTATTGTAGGATTATGCCTTACATTACATTAGTTTTACTAATGGCTTGTCTGGCTACCTTTAAAAAGTTTGAGAAAATGGATTTCCAGTATTTCTTCAACATTATCCCTATACCTTCTTCTTCCACTAAAAGATATTTTTATTATTATTTCATCCTATTATTTCTAGAGACTTCTCTTGCTGCTAAAGACTCTACAGGTTAAAACAGACAGTGACCACTCCCTTTCTCCTTCACACAAGTGATGAAAAAATCATACTTCATATTTGTTGCATAACAAAAATGTATGACAACATGTTTTCATAAAAATGACAGCATTCCATAAAACTGCGTGAATTTACTGAATAAATTTCTTTACTTTTTTGCTTTCTCATCTATTCTGTCTTTGCTCCATCTTTCACACCAGTGGGGGTGAGTAGGATGCACAGCCCAGAGACTGGAGCTGTGGTCCAGCCAAACCATTTCTGGTTTTCTATGAGTAGGGTGGCAGTATGCCTGTCCCAAATATTCTCTAAGTAGCAAAAGGATAGGGTAAATTTACTTTTTTTGCCATCTTCAGTAATCCTCAACAAATTGTGTAGTACTGATTCAGTAAATGTTTGATACTGAGCCTGAAGATGGGACAGAATCCCATTTACTCCTTCATACTTCTTTTAGAAGGCTAACATCATAAAAAGCAATTAAAAAAATATTCTAATTTGGTCTCCGATTTCACTGTTTGGTGAAAAGAAACTTTTGCTTTGCCATAAACAAGCATGTGCTGAACTGTAAAGATCAAATTTGATCAGGATGGGAGGCCACTCTCCAGATCGAAATTTCAGAATGTAACTACCATCTCAAAACTAAGCTTTCCTGTTTGCTTTTCTCCTGTTAACACTGTTTTCATAAGAGATTTTAATCCTTAACTCAGACAGAGAAAAGGTCTGGAATTAGAGATATAAATGGCTTAGGGATACATACAAGCAGCGGATAATTTTTTCTGTGTTGCCTGCCAAAACAGAACAGTGGATATTTCCCATTTGGCATTACTCTGATTAGCTGATTTCATTGTAACTACACAATTACCCATCTATTAGTACTGCTTAAGCCCTGCTAGTTTTCAGGAAAAGTCTACCTGTGAAACTGAGCCCCTTCTTATGGCTCTACACTGAGCCCTTTTCTATGGCTCTAAACTATTCAACTACAGGGATATAAACATGAAAGGACAGGCCAGAGTGAACTCCCAGAGCTGTATGCTTGCAGAATGATGAAATCGGATTTCATGTTTGTCTGCATACTGACTTACCTCGGAGCAGCTGTCTACCTTCTGGTCCTCTGAGTACTGAGCAGCAGCCAACAAGTGGCCTGGCCCTTTCCTCATTCTTGAGCTGCACATTGCCTGATCCAAGCCCTACCTTATAATATCTTCTGCACTGGCATATTTGACAAAAATCATTCACTTCACTTAAGGTTTGAAATTCCTCTAGTTTCGTAAATTCCGTGTTTCCACCCAAAGCTGTACTGATCTTTTATCACCACTGTTGCTGTTCCAATAGAAAAAGCAGTTGGGCAGCCTCTCTGCTTCCGTTCTTCACCGTCGATTGAGCTTACATCTAATAGGCAAATACAAAACTGGGACCAATGCCTTGGAAATCCCTTTAAGTTTCACTTAGAGGCCAAATAGTTACAATCCCCTCAAGTGATCTGTACTTTAACCCTAACAACTGCTGATTTTCCCCTAACTTGTCTATTTATCCTTCTCTCAACTTTTTTTCCTCACATATTCAAGTAACAGTTTTAAGTCTTTTAGAGAGTTGGTTACTTGTCGTTGCTGCTAGATCTTTCAGCAGGATGAAATCTACTTCAGGGAAGGACATAGTCACCTATCATTAAAGTGTTCTGACATTGTTCTGTACAAGAAACTAGTTCTATTTGGTTTTGACTTCAGCAAGTTTCAATTACGTAAGTGAAAAGGTTTCCAGCCTGGATGTTTCTCTCTGATTTGGGGGATGGGAGAAGAGTGGGAGACAAGACAGGACAAAAGGTTTATCAAGCAGCTCTTAAAGCGGGCTCTTGCTTTTGCCTGCGTTGAGACAAAAGGCAATCTTTTCCTTCCGAAGTTCTCTCTTTCTTATACGAGGACTGGGTATTTTCTCCTTTCTTGTTTAGGAGATACCACTGGAATCTTAACATTTGTATGAATTCTCCTAAGTTAAAAATTCTTTGCCCCAAATACACCATAAAGAAAAGCCAGAGAATAAGCAAAAGCGATCCATGGCAGCTGGGCATGTGCACATTCCTCTAGCACTGTGTTCCCATGCAATGGGATGACTGGCTGCCACGAAAGGAAAAGGGCTGAGCAACAAAGGCTGTCCCTGCTCCACACTCCGCTTTTCCTGCACAACAGCATTCTCAGGGGGGTTGCATCCCTCCATCCCCCAAAGCCCTACAGCCCCTCCCTCCCTCCCTCCCTTCCTTCCTTCCTTCCTTCCTCTGTCTCACCTTCGGGGAGGCGCAGGAGCGGAGAGGGAGCAGCCGGGGCACATTCATTTCGCGGCACTCCCCGCTGCCTCTCCCCTCACAAGCGGTACCGGCAGCGCCCGTCGCCGGGAAGGCGGGAACACCCCCCGCTGCCCCAAGCGACAGACCACGAGCGCGAGAGGCCCGGGCCGGGCGGGCGGGCGGCAGCGGCCGTCAGGCATGAGAAAGGGGGGGTCTGAATCCACCAATCGAAAAAAACCGCGCCCCCCCAGCCCGAGCGGGATTGGCTGAACACTGCGGGCACTGTGCGCGGCGGCGTCTCTGAGGAGAAGTCTGCCTAGCAACCCAGAATGTTCTGGAAACTTTAAGGGATGGAGAGGAAGCAGTCTGTGGTGGTTCTTGCTGCGTGGGGAGTGGCTGCTCTGCTTTCTCAAGGGCCTTTGGCAGGCTGGCCATCTAGCGCTGGTGTAATCATGCTCGTGTGTTTTGTTTGCCTTTGTTTTCTCTGCCTTGTAAATCCTGCGCAGTTTCTCTCCCACAGTAACTGTGGGACTGACTGTGGCTTACCCCTTTGGGTAACTAGTGCTGTGGGAGATGGCTGCTATGAGGCTTACCTGAAAAAAAGGTGAGAATTGCTATTCCCACAGTTTTTGTTTCCTTGGTGTGACTACCCAGCTGTTGTGAGTGTCTGTTACCTCTTTTTTTAAAATCAGTTGCACACTAGTGGCAACCTCCAGCTTGTGTTGGTTAGTGCAAAGGTAGGTGCCTGTGCTGCAGCTTTAGGCGCGCCAGCTTGGTTGCTAATCCCTGTGGATGTCACCTAATGGTGAAACTGTCAAGAAACTGATGGGGTTTGGTCTCTTCCTAAGGGGAAAAAACCGCAAAGTTTATTAATTCCTTTTAAAGATTACAAAATAAAGTGCTTAACAATGGAGAGTGTTAGTGTTTGATTCCCAAGTGCCTAATTGCATGGTCACCAACCACTTGTAGGTTGGTTTTCTGAAGAAATGAGGTTTAGCTGTTTGTCCTCCTTGGTTCTAACAATGTAATTGAGTGCATGAGAAAGATGTTTTCTCAAAGGGATTTTTATATTTTACTAGACTAAAGGAAATTCACACATAAATGCAGGCGCTATTTGTTTCCATGCATGCACGTTCACTAAATTAAAGTGCATGGGGCCATCTAAATTTCTTCTTTTTTTTTTTTTTTCGTAACTAGTGTTTGACCTTTCAGTTTTAAGAATATTTAAACAGACTTTTTGTGTAAGTTCCAAGATACGTAGAGCATATGGATTTGTACAAAACTATAAGCCATGTTCAGGGGGTTCAGTGGGTGCAGTCCCTATTGCACAGCATATTAGATAGCATAGGGCTCTTTGGTGGCTCTGTACCGGACTTCAAGTCTGCCTCTACTGAATTCATGTTTATGAATGGATTTAATGTAGGATGAAGTAGAGCTCACTGAACAACTTAGGCATCTGTGCTCTTTGTTGTGGGCTGGGCTGGGCTCTGTATCTTCAGCTACCACATGTGGGTTGGCCACAATTCTGATAAATTCCTTAAAGTTTAAATAAGCTTTTACACATTGAGATGCTCTGTCCAGACAGTAACTTAGTAATTAAAGTTATGCCCATACCAAAATTTTCATAGTTGATTCTACCAAGCATGTAGCCTGTTGTCCGCATTTGAGATTTATGAGGTCAAAGTTTTACCACTTTCAATGGCTCATTTTCAGTGCTGTGCTGTCAGTTTAATTTAAAGCAGGGTAAACTGATAAAACCATAGACTGAGGAGTCACGGCAAAAAAATAAATCAATAGCTTCAATATTCAAAGAAGTTTTCATAACTCCCTACAGCCTCTGTTTTCTACTCCTTTCTGCTTCCTCCTTTCCTCTAGAGGATAACAGATTGTTTCTTATTTTAGTTAGTGTTACAGATGGCAATTTAAGGAATGTAGGGTTCGGCCAAAACTGACCACTTTGAAGTTTAGATCATTCACTAATGGAGAAAAAGGGTTTGTGGATGTTCATAAAAGTAGCCTATATCTGCTTCATTGGGGATGTTAAGTAACCACTGAGTGGTGGGAGCAAGACATTTGTACTTTTGCCTCTTGTTAGTTTACATTTACAGAGTAATGACATTGTTAATACATATCGTGTCTGTTTTTTATTTTAAAACACTTTCAAATGTAATCTAAAATACTTGTGTTTTAGCTGGAGGGGGTAGGAAGGAATATATGGTTTTTTCATATCCATGACAACTCCTTTTGTTTAATTACTCCTTAAAAAGAGAATATGCTACTCTTTAACCTCTTTTTTAAAAAGTTATTGAAACATAGACTCTTTGTTTTCTATTAAAAATATTTTCTGCTTATTAAAACATTGAAGTAGCTCTTTCTTTTTAAGACAGAGTAAAAAGAAAAATTATTATAGAAGATGAAATACTTTTTAAAGCAGTATCTTTCTCATTTCAATTCAACAGCATTAAATATTTCAACGCTGTGTAACTCCCAGTATATTTATTTTTTATGCTAGGGAAGTGAGGCCTATACCTTTTTAGAGAATCAGTTGTGAATTTTGGTTCATTTCTAACTTCTGATAAAAATCCTGCCCCCCCCCCCCCCCCCCCCCCCAAGATACATGTCCCAGATATTAACTGCCTGTATGTGCCTCCTTCCTGTTTAACAGGTGAAACTTATATAGTGGCTCAGCCTTAGCATTTATTTTATGGAAGGAAAGGAATGCTTTGTTACATCTTTTTTTTTGGGGGGGGGGGGGACACGACATTATTATGTATTAGAAAATAAATAGATCAAAAGCTATGTTATATACAAGTGGCAAAACAAGGTTCTTTTTCATGTAGGCTCAAGAATACTAAATACTGAATTAATCATAGTACTGTTTTTCAAGTAAGTTTAGATTTTCATGTAATTTAGAAAGAACAGTAGATGGAATGGACAATGTTAGCTGTAGTTTATATTATTACTAGGAATCACTTGCAGTGGTATGTATGTGAATTGGAAATAACGTGGGGCTACATCAAGGTGTGCACTTCAGCAGTGTCCTCAGGCTAACAAAGCTGCTCTAAGCTTGCAGGTTTTACTGGTAAGCAGTCTTCAGGTTGGCCTCAGAGGTTTAATTTTCATCAGCCTTGCCACATTTCCCATGAAGAGTGACTCTAAAGACGTTGTTCACTCTTGCACTGCTCCATTTGTGGAAAAATGCAAATGATGTCCGCTTAGGACCTGCTGAAGTGAATGACTGTATTCTACAGAGTGACCTTTTATGTGCTACACTGTATTTTTTTCTGAAGGGAAGGAATAGATGTGGGGTCAAACAGGTGATGCAGAACATGTGCATTGAGAAAAGAAAAAACAAAATACTTTTGTTTAATAGCTTCCCTCATTCTATCAGACAGGGAATGGCTGGGGTGAGCTCATACATGTTAGAGGTTTCACTCTTACATGGGATTCTTTCATACATTCAGTAATGTTCCCAGCTTCTATGAATCTGAGAAGGAATCCAAGTGATACACTACGAAGCCTTACCACTTGAGTAATCTTAAATGTTTGAGCTAGATGAAAATTTTTTTGTATGTTCTGAAGAAATATTATTGGGACAGGTTTTTTTTTTGTTTTTTTTTGTTTTTTTTTACTTTTATTGGGGAGAAGCTTATTCCTTGCTTTTCCTTTGTGTTTTCCTATTTCTTTTGTGTTCTACCCAACAAAATTGTTGTAAGATGATGCAAGCAATGGAACAATTTTGCTTTTTCAAAGCTACAAGAAAAAGTACTTAAAAAAGTGAAAGATTGTGACAGAAATATTTGGATTTTGTTTAATTTTTCTTTTGCTCTGTGTTAGATTATATTCTTTTGAAGTGGCTGCTGACAGAAACCTCCTGGAGGAAAGGAGAGATTGTCTGCTGAGGGAGCTGCTAAGCAGGCCCTCTCAAGAAATGGAAGCTTCAAGAGGCTGCAGGGCATGGTAGGAACAGTGCCATTGGAGCTTGCCATGCAGGGAGGGAGACCCAGCCAGCCAGGCCAAAGATGGTTCATGAGGAACTGCCTGTGGACCCAGAGGGTAATGGGCAAAGCTTGCTGCAGTTGAGGACGTCGTTGAATCAGCATCACCAACCCAGGAAGCGGGGACCTGCCTGGAGGGATGCAGTAGGTAAGGAAATACTAATAATATTCATTTACCAGCTAGAATAGGGTACAGTCACAGTTGCTTTACAATTTTGTGAAACTGATCTTGAAGCTTCACTGTCCTTTCTATTGAGTCAGTGGTTTTGGTATCCAAATTACTATTTTTAGTTTCTAGGCTCATCTCTGAAACGTATTGTGAGAGAGAGACTCCCGAGTCAAGAGTGACTTTTTCTGGTAGGTCCCCTGTCAAGTGCAATTCCCTGCCCCCCCTCCTCCCCCTTAATGAACGGTGTAGTGTAGTAGCTGTTTGTTTTCACCTGAGGGCATTTGGTAGTCCAAATGAAGTACATTCAGCTCTAGAACGAAGGATCTGAAAATGTTTATTTTTCTTATGCCAATTATTTTGGTGGTAGATGTGTCAGTATGTTTTGCGTTTCTACAGCGTGGGCTTTCTGATATGTTCTGACAAAAAGCTTGCTTTTGATTATGAGTATAATAAAATGGGGAGGAGGTGGCATTTGAATTTTAGAGAGTGGTGATGGAAGAAATACTGTACTGAAAAAAAATTCCTGTGCTGATTGGCTTTTTAAAAAAATGTGTTCTGATTGTAGAGAGGAATGTCCTTGTGGGTAGAAGTAATCCTTTTTAGGTTATTGAGGTAGGAGTGATGAACTTTCCTCTGAGTAAATGCAGTGGAATTTGAGGACTTGACTGTTACCATGGGCATTTTTGAAAAGTGTTTTCATTGTTTCTGAATTAGTAAGGCAGATGTGCTGATATGTATAATTTATAAGGGAGTCTAGTATTGGCTGGGAGATACTGCCTATTTTGGCCTAATCTCAGTTTCAGAATGGATTTTAGTACATAAAACTGTAAATTCCGTGTTGCATGAACACATTGTAAAGTTCACGTTCCTAGCAATGAAAAAACATACAATATGCAAGCTGATATGCAAGCTTGGTTTGTTGAAAGTCATGTATGTGTTTGTATATTTTGTGCCTATCTTTGCCATTGAGAAAATCAATGGAAGAAGAGAGTTGATGGCTATCTGTGTATTGAAACTGATTTACAAGAAAATGTTGGTTACCATTCTGTTGTTTTGGAAGTGTCCTAATCTGAGAAACAAAGGTTTGGTTTGCTGTCTGCAGTACGGCTACTTTTCAGAATTCTTCGGTCAAGCAACCTGATCTTAGTATATCAGTGGTGAATGAAGTTTACTTCCATTTTCTTAGTAACTTTGTGACTGACATAGTTTGGGAAAATGGAATGACACTGATGAGGTGATATGTTATGGCAAGAGAATCTGATTTAGTAACTACACAATTTACATATCATTTCAATTGTGATTTTTTTTTTTTTTTTTTTTTTTTTTAGTGCTCTCTTGAGACTGCGTTTCACTGCAGTAGTATCCTATTTAAAGTGCAGGGAAGGTGTGCTGTGTTTTGTAATGTTTATTGGGTTTTTTGGTCCCTTCTTGTCTAGTTTATGGACCTGTCGTGACTCATTCTGGCCCGTGTGTGCCATCTTCTACCTGAGGGGAACCAGGTTATAAAGCAAATACTCTGGCACATTAAGTCAGCCAGCTGTGCACATTCACTGAAGAACTGGGAAGTGCTGTCAGACTTGTGGGTTAGAGGTAGCTGAAAGTAGGGTAGGATCTACTGGGTACATAATTATTTCTTAGACTGAGAAATAATGAGTTACAGAACATGTCAAGTTGTTCAGAAGCAGCAGGGAATTTCTAAACATTTTCATGGATTACTTTGGGTTTGGTTTGATAATGCATAGCAGCAGTTATTTGCCACAATCAACTTTCAGCATTATTAACAGTCTAAAATAGCGTAAGTAGGCAAAAGACATCTTAGTGAAAAAGCAGATAATGGCTTCTATAATCGCTAGTGATAGGCACTAAAATGTATTTCTCAGTTTACCTTTCTATTCAACGAAAATGTCTTCTGTTTATTGAGATACAAAGATTTTCTGAATTGGCTAAGAAAATCGAAACTTCTACCCAAATTGAGCAAGGTGGTGCAATTAAAAAAAGGAGCAGAGCCATATGCCCAATTGATGCAGATTTCAGCATCAGATCTAGAATTTGCAGTATGAACTACATTCTCTTTCCAAATTCATCTTGCTATTGTGATGCTTTTAGATTGACGTCTGGATTTCTGTTTTGTGAATTACACCCCTTCTTGCAAGAATATCAGTTTGGTTACAGATGGTGTTTCTCAGGAAAAAAAGGTCTAGAATGCAGAGACTTCAAACATGGAGGCAGATGTGTCTCAATGATGTGTTTTGTTATCGGTAGGGAGGGTGCTGACTTTTATTGTTCTGTAAATTAAAAAAAAAAAATACTAATTCTCTGGCATCTTAAAATTAAAATGGAACTTTTCTGTAATAATGACTGTCGCCACAATAGCATTTGAAGATGTTTCTTTCACAATGTGAAATCTGAACTGGCTAAAAATATCTACTAGTGACTCTTGATAGTGTGATATCTGATGTGTGCCATCAATGAACAGTAGCTGTGTTGAAACCGATGTATTGGGAGAAAAGGTACTATTAAGAATTAAGAAGGAAAAAAACCCACCCAAAACTTCAGGTCATTGCTTTCCTGCTCGTTATGGAAGGCCTCTTCTGCACACTATGTGTAGGTTCCCCTCTTTTTGGGTATTTACTATAAAATCCATTGTTGTAGTGCAAGTGCAGAAATTTAGGAGTGGTATAATGCATCACAAACATTCTTTTTATTTGTTTTTAAATTTTCATTTCATGAGAGAAAGAAATTTTTTAGGTGGATATACATATTCTCATTTATAAAAAGGGGAGGGAAATTGTACTTTTAAGAACGCATTGCTTTCAAAGAATTCCTGTAAAATCAATATACAGTATGTTTCTTAGAGTAGTGAACAACTTGCTTAAAGAAATAGAGAAACCATTTAAAGGAAACAACTTTGAGCAACAGTTACTTCCAGCTCGGGCTTTTTGCTATAGATTTTGTGGACCAGATTCATTAGAAAAGAATTTGGTTCATTTTGGGAACAGTAATTATGACTGTTTAGATTTGAGTAATTTAAAGATTAAAAAAACGCCCACACCATGTAGTATTTTAAAAATTCTTGTCCCCATTGCTACTGTGAATGAAATTCCACAAACAGCTGATCTTTTCCTTCCAGATCTGTTGCTCACAGAGTATCTAGAGTTTTCAGTATTTGTATAGTGAGCAGTATTTCTGTCTAAACTGATAGACATTCAGGAATCCAGTTCACATCTTTAGACTGAGCACAAGAAATCTATGCTTTCTGAATTTGCGAGATCTATTGCGCACATGTTGCAAAATGAAATGCACAGGACATGTTAGACTTAATGCTTATGTACAGATAATTTGTGTAGCAAACCATTTGCATCAAGCAAAGTGCATATGCACGTGTTTTTGTCCAGCAGATGTTCTGCTGCAGAAGTATGGGAGTCTGCGCCAAGAGAGAAATCTTGCGTTTAATTAAAATGTTTTCTTGGTTTTTACTGGCATTCCAACTAAACCTGGTCAGACTGTGAGGTATCAAGGGCGGTAGCATAAATGTTTATACACTTGTTCAATTTTTGACACCTGAGAACTGTAGACTAGAATTTACACACAGTTTAAATTAAATTTTACAGCAGATCTAGCCATATTAAATGCTCTTTACATACTACATAAGGAGAGGCTATGTGATATATACTTTATATCTGTAATTGGTTGTGTGATGCCTTTGAATCATTAGGATTCAAAAAGCCAATCTTAAATATTCTTCACAAATATCTGTATTTGGTGTAGGAGGAGGGGAGAAGAGCCCTTTGTTTTCAAAACCTCTGAAGTTCTTGAAGTGCAAAATGTTTTCTTTAGGTCAATTGATTATTGACATCAGATATTCCCATTTCTCAGATGGTGAACTGAAACAAGGCCTTGCTTGGTGAGAACAAAGGCTGTTCTTTTACAGTGGATGATTAGACTTGCAAACCTAATTATCCCCTTTGGGACTCAGCATAGACCTAATGCAGCTTGGATTATGGAGGCAGGTTCTTACTTTCAACTTTGTTCAATAGATTTCTGACAAGTCTGGTCTTACAGATCATTAAATTTCAGTACGACGATTAGAGAGCTTTCTGCAAAGGAATCACTGGATTTTTGGGGGATTGGAATGGAACAACTCTTCTGTTTCACTTTGAGATTTGTTTTTTTTTACCCTATTATTTTTATTAAGGGGGGAAAAATAGGGTTTTTTTTTTCAAGTAGAGCTATCCTTCAGGTCTGATTTATGAGAAATGATTGATGCAGTGGGTATCTACCATCTCTATAAGATTTATGTTTGTGAAATGAAATTGTTGTAAATATGTGTAACCATGGTCACTGGGCAATTTTATTGCTACCTCTAGTTTTAGCTTGGTGAGCTGATGAATGGCACAGGAGGTAAGGTAATTTGGGTAGTCACTTACGGTCCCCGTGGCGCGTAGACAGACTGCCTGACTGTCAAACAAATTCATGCCTGCTTAGTGTCCCTCCAAGGCTGTTGGTGAAGATGTAACAGGTTATAGGTGGGCTCTGGAGCTTCAGTGATCAAGTCAGTTGGTCCAGCTTTAGGTGTTTGCATTAGCTGATTGTTGCTGAAGCTTCTAAAGCATGAAAGCATATTTAATTTCCCAGAGGAGGACAATAAAAAGAGAGTTTTATTGAAATCTAAATCCTAAGCCTCAAAAACTTACTCCTGGAGTATTACCAGTGTAAACATCAGTCCTTTTTCAGGGCTGTACTTACCACTGAATTTATATTTTTGTAACCCTAAGTCAAGCTACATATCAAAACACATCTATCCATCTCTTTTAATATACTCAGCACTTAGGTTACTGCATTCTTGTAATGAAGGTAAGAATACTTGCAAATAATCCTGCAAACACTAATACTAGAAGAGTTGTAAGGATTTGTCTTGCAGACTTGCCAGATACTTAATTATGAGCACCCTTGTACAAAGCTTTTCTTGTGGGCTGTCTTAGGTAGATTTTTTGTGTCCTTTTGTCCATTAAGAATGGTTTTAATAATCTGTCAGCCTATCCGATTTTCTGCAAAACTTAAAGGACTGTCATTTATTTGAGACTGTCATCTCAAAAAAAAAAAAAAAAAAAAAAAAAGGAAGAAATTGGCCTGTAGATTAAGAAGTGATTGGGAGGAAGAGGGAAGTGAGGTGGGGTTTTTTTGTGTGGTTTTGATTTTTTTAAGCCTTCTTTCTGTATGAGACTAGGCTAAAATACCTTCCCCTAAATATGTGATGTTCTCACTCTAATTAGCTACGTATTTTCTACACTGAAAGATAAAGAAAGCCCTATAGCCTTACAAACAGCTCTTAGACAGACAGGCAGACACAAATCTTTGCCTGTAAATAAATTATTCAGGTAATAATTTACTGAACAGTAAGAATGCACTGTACATCAAACTGATTAAAAAAAAGTTAAACAAGTTGAAATGTCATACATTAATAATGCTGCTGCTTAGTTAAGCGCTTTTACTGTAGTTTGGCACAGTCAAGCATCCAATGAATAGTACAGTAATTCTGAAAGTTATAAATACATAGTCTGGACAAAAATACTGGCCATCAAGTATATTGTACTCTATATTGTATTGTATATTGAAAAATATGTGCTGGTAGGGAAAGAAATGCCCTGCCAAAACAACCTATAGTTCTTATTACACTGTTCTTGATATCTTATTAAGTAGGTAAAGATTATTGACATGATGGGGAAAAAGAAAACCCTGCTGAAACAGAAAATGAACAAAAATCCACCTGAATTTATAAAATGTGTACTTTTTTCTTGGAGTCTTTACAGCTTTGTTAACGTTAGTCCCTTAGAAGAAGATCTTAGTAGTGTAGAAAGCTGTGGTACCTTTGCCACAGTTCAAATGTTGTAATGTAAAGAAGTCTATTTTATGGGTTCTTCTGTGATATGTGTCTTTCGATGTGTCTGGATGAATTTCATGTTACTGTGTCCATTTGTGTAGCAATGCATAGCAATATTTAAAGTGAACTGTAGCAAATATCATGTAAGTGTTTCTGAAGTTTGGATGCCTTTGTAAAATACGGATAAATTGCTGGGAATAGGATTCTTAAATTAAGACTGGTAGTTGAGGTTACAAATGAGGACGGAAATCTTAAATTCATGGCGTATTCAGATCCACACTTGTAAAGAAGAGAAACTTTTTAGCAGTACTATCTTAGTTTCATGAAACTTGGCTTAAGATTAGGGTTCACAGTTCAGGAGTTTCTGCCTAGGAAAGATTCTTTCTGTCATATGCATAACCACTCAGCATGCATTTAGTGGTTTTATATTCTGTAGTAACATAAGTACAGATTAAAAAAACCTTTTGTTTTAAAATAAATACTTCATTAAAACATATTTGTTGTTTAGTTTGTAATTTGCTTTCTGTGAATAAGGCAACCATCTTTTCCCTGAAGGGCAAAAAATTGATTGTCAATGCTATCTAAGATTTAAAAAAAAAAAAAAAAAAGAGAGAGAGAAATAATTCTTGACTATCTTGCTTTGCAGATTGCCTCGATCTAGTTTCTTGGGAATTTTTAAGCACTAGAAAAAAAGAAAACCTGCTAGTTTTTGGAAACAGTGCATGAAACAACCTCAGCTATAGGAAGCATCTTGGGAGAGTATAAGATGTAAATTGAGTAGTTGATAGTAGGAAATCAAAGCAGAAAGTAGTAGTTTGATAATATTATGGTGATTATCACCTTTGATATAGGGTTCAATTTTTATTTTAAAATGTTTTAAATATGAGAGTCATCATATCCTTGTGTGCCATATTGCACTGTAGTACACTGACAGACAATATAGTTGTATAACTTGCCTTTTTTTATATATTTGAAACTTCAAATTATAACATCAGTTTCTTTGTGTTTAACCGAACAATCCACGTCACCAGTGCTGGGAGAGTTTGGCTGAGTATCTCATTGCAACAATCCTTTAAGAATCTCAATTCAGTCATCTTCTGTGATTGGATCAGGCTTGTTACTGAAAGCAGAAAATAAAGTTAAATAAAACAAGAACAACTTAAAGATTCCACAGTATGTATTTATATGTTTGAATTCTGAATACATTTGTAGCATTTTTTCAATACCAGTTCAACTGTTTCCTAGCATACTTCCCAGGCTCCAAGAACACTTTTTTAAAAAAAAAAAAGGGGGGGGGGGGGGGGGATGGGACCTTGACACCTAAAACATTTGCAGCCCTGTTGTGGATACGGGTACACCTACTCTTACATTTTTGAAAGCAGCATGCAGAATTTTTCTTCTAAGCTTCCGCTCTTAGTTGGAAGTTAATGGGAGTCCAACAGCTAAATTACCGTGCCAGTCTTTTGAAGCATGTTTGGTTTCCTGTGTTCATTTGGAGAGTGGCTTTCTGTAGCCTCTCTGTGACTTTCTTATCATAGAACTTTGTTTTATGAAAAAGAAAAGACGAGAACGGATTAAAACTTGCCAAAGTTTTGACAGATTTTGAGTTCTGTTTCAGGCCTATCACTTGTTGGGTTATAAGCATTTGCTATGTTTTAGCAGTCTAAAAACTGTTACAGTGATTAGTTCGTCTGAGAATTTGAGCCTTGGTTGCTTAGTATTTAGGTACATCCTCCTATATGAAAAAAATGAAATTGAATAGGGACTTCTCCAAGTGAGCATTGTGAGAAACATTTGTTTTATGTATTTTCATATATGAACAGAATACTATAAAGTGCTGCCCAAATATATTCAATCCAGGGACATTTCTGTGCAGGTGTTTTAGTAGTCTCTGTAAGAAAATGTATTAATTGCAATAATGTCTAGTCTGTCAAAGCCTGGAGATAAAAGTTTGGAACTCTGAACTTCCGTTCATTGAAAGAAATGCTGAAGACTGCCAGTTTCTGAAGATGCCTTTTGGGGAATAAAATGAAACAAGGTATATCTGCTTACATACATAGTACAGATGCTGGATATGATAAATAAGGTAGGCATCTTATTTGTGGCTCGCTCACACTTTTTAAAAGAACATATACTGTAAATATACATATGTATTCAATGATCAATAAATAAAAGTTCCACCTGTCTCATTGTTACTCAGTTTTTCAAATCTGAGAACATCAAATACAGAGGTAAATTACCTCAGTCTTTAGCAATTACCAATATTAGATGTTATCACTGGTCTGAGATGAGACTAGAGCTGATGATCGCAGTATGAATCCCTTTCAATAGAGTTGAGAGAAACAAAGCAGTTAAAAAAACCCAGGGTAAAATACAAAGCAAACTATTATTTCTCTGCTATGACCATGGAAAGACCATGCAGCATGTGCACCTCAGATATCTTATTTCAGGTGAGTACTTCACTTGGGAGTGGGGGAAAGGTAGCCAAATTATTACAGTTTTCAACAATATTAGTGAGAAAATTTCCCTGTCTGTACCAGATAAAGATGAGTACAAAGTAGTTTGCCTTCCACTTGCTGGTAATGATCTGATGAGTGAAATTCAAAGTCGATTCTTTGAGAATGAACATTTTCAGATAATTTTTGAAGGCCTGTATAGGATGGAACTTTGCTATTGGTGTGATGGTCTAAGGAAGTAGCAGAGACCAAGGCTTGTAATAACTTTTATTGGACCAGGTGTTAGAGTTGGAAAAGCTAGATGAGTTTTAAAGCACATAAGCCCTTCTCACAGTCTGAAATAGAAATAGCGGGTTTGAAAGCTAAATACAAGTGGAGAGCTATTGCTGAGTTTGCCTTAGCTTTACAGAAAATTTTTCATATTTAGGATGAAGTTAAGTAAGATCCCTGTTGTATGGTAGCCTTGATACTCAAACACACAGCAAGAGACTTGACTCCAGAGCTTATATGGCCTGCATTTGTTTCATCAGAAGAAACAAAAAAGGCTTAAGTTTTGTTTTGACGTGGAGCAAGAAAAATGTGTGCAGGGATGTTTTTCAGACTCTTCCAGTTAATAGTCATGTTATACAAATTCTCAGGAGGAAAAATAGCATAATTGAAACTAAAATAACATGCATTGAATCTGCTTCTGTAAAATTGTTTAATGTTTGGAATCCATCTTGTATTTTTGTTACTGGTGAAGTATCGGACTAGTTTTCTTGTTTGAGGTCAGAATTAATATGTTTATACTGTGGAAATATTTTTTTTTTTTTTTTTTTTTTTTTTTTTTAAATATACATGTATTTGGTGAAGTACCTTTCGAACCAGTTCCTAATTATAATTTCAGGTTTCTTAATCTGTCAATTCAGTGCTCCTTAAGAAATGACAGAACTTAAAAATAAATTCTTTACTTATAAAATGAAGCACTCAATTGTTTAGTCGTAGGATACTTCCTCTGAAATGCAAAGGTAGTGGAAATCTGTCATAAAAATAAGGATCCAAGGGAAAATACAAAACCTATAGTGATTTGCTTTCTAGGTACATAATAAACAGTATGGTGTTGCCCTTCTGTGTGTCAGATTCTCATTGTGTTGAACATGCAGTACTGTGAGGTCAAACTCATGCTTGGCAAGTGTTTAAATTGTGGTTTAAGATAACATTGAGAAGACTTCCTTGAATATTTCATTCTAGCAAGGAGAGAATTGCATATTCATCTTTTCTGTCCTGTGGCTCACTTAAAAATTTTGCACTTTGTCCCTGCATAGAATGTCGATGTCAGTGGACTTTCTGTGGTAAGCCATGCAGATTTGAGACAGATACCTGGCTCCCATTCAAACAGCCTGACTTTGAATTAAGTCCTGTGTCACCTGCTACTGCTGTCTGATGTTTGGCTTCGGAAACATCCAGTCAGTTGTAATAGTAGCCTAACTTCCAGCGTATCTGATAAGAATCAGCTTTTCTGACAATCAGGTAAAGATGTCGAGACTTTGGGCAAAATGTTCAGCAGTATGCCTTTTGATGGATCTGCTTTTCTATGCCAGCTAAGGTTTTCTATATTCTCTTCAGGGAAGAGAATTTGATGGAATTCTCAAAAATCATTAGTGTGGCTGCTGAAGCCTTGATTCTGGGGTTTTACTAATTTAGGTTGATAGCCGTTCCAATATAGGAAACAGTCGTACTGTTCAATTTAGTAAATTTCCATGTAAGGAGTCTTGCCAGTTTTTAACCTTTGTAGTTATTTGGTCAGTTTGCCAGAGGTGTTCAGAAACTCAGAATGTTCAGCTTCTGTTGGAGATACTTTACCCCCCATTGCAGGCTCTTTGTGTCTTTGAAAACTGCTTAGTTGCTTCCTTCCTTAGTTGCATGTAAAACGTTCCACAGATGATGTACTGCCTAATTCCAGGTTTTGTGAGTCATATTGGAACCCACCTATTTAAAAGGTGGCCCCCTCCTAGGATGTTAGCAATATTTTCTAAATAATTGTAGTAGTTAAACTGCAAGTACAATGTAATTAAGTAGAAATGTCATTTCATAGCATAGAATCTAACACACTAGCAAAGCTCGCTTTCTGAGAGGACCAGAGAGCATGAAATGCAGAGTTATTTAATTCAGTAGGAAAGGTTTACAGCCCTCCCATTATGAAATACGGAACAGAACTGTATTGTTGGAACAGAAATACACAATACTTCTTAAATCCAGAGGTGTCTAACCTTCTTTAAATGTTCTTCGGAAGCAATCAGATGGCAAATACCCATTTTCACAAAAGCAGTTTCTTCCGCAAAGCAAGCAAGCTTTATAAAGCTGCTAAGCCTTATAAAATCTGTTATTACTTGGGTCCTTTGTACTCTAGGTGTTTTAGCTTTTAAAGTGATATTATCAGTTTAATTAAAAACTTATCAAAGTCTGCCTCTCACACAGAAGTAATTCGGAAATTCAAAACACAAACATCTTACCGTGTAAATTAGATGCTAGAAATCATATCAAACTTCAGGTATGTTAATTACTGAAAAAAAATTAAAAAATTATACCTTATGCATTTAATGAACTAGATAATCAGAGTACCTTGTTGTTAAAGCTGAAAATGTCTTTGACCTCTGAGGGAGTGGAAGCAAGTAATCCCTTTGGTGCAGGTGAGCTTTGATTTTTATACTTAAGCCTGTCTAGTAATCTAAGTCTTATTCATAGGAGGTGATATTAGTTATGGGCTAACATGATGGAAAAATCATTGAAGCCTACAGAAGCATTCATCAACAGTCAGAAGACTTTGGATCAGGTTCTCTATAAGGCCTGAGCTCCTGTAACTCCTGATCTTGTGAAAGGACATGCTTTTTCTCTGAGGATTTTCCTTCTGTTTAGAGTAAGTACCAGAAAGAAGAGCTTCTTGTATCTATACTACTTCTGTTACTTTAATAAGGAACTCAGTTCTGACTGAATTTTAAAAATGACAGTTTTCACTGTGTTTTTTAATCTCTTTGAAGAACTTAAATCACTTGAATGCATGCTGCAGTATGGGCTGATGCATGAGACTGGAAGATCTTTCCCAGGGGTCACATGCTGTACCTTCAGCAGAGCAGAGTAAGGCAGGCATTTTATTAATAGGTGATCAGTAACTCTGTTGTTTTCTAGAACTGTCTATTTAGAATAAGATTGTCAGTGTTACATGGTGCTGCCAAGTCTCAGTGGATGTTAGGGTGAAAAGTGCACCCGTGCTGTGAATTCTGGCATTCCAAACAAGATAGCAATCCTTCAGCAAGTATCTGAAAATGTTTTCTAGGGCCATTATGGCACTAGGTAGAATCTTACAGCATGCTGAAATCTAATGGGAAAAATAGTTCTGTATGTAACTTGTTATACATGTAAAATCAGTTTTTAAACTGCGCCTTTTAAAGAGGTTATTCATAATGGGTTGATGTGCATACATGTTTAGTTTTGTAAGTGCATTTTTAACGGACTAAAGTTTTCTAAAGTCTTGCTTCAGCTTACTGTATACAAGAATCCTGGTCATTATTACTGTTATTTATCATGACAAAGTACCTAGGCAGTGTCAACAAGTACATACGAAAATCTTTTTCCCTCTTTCTTATGGGGCTTCAAAGTTTAGAATAAATAGGGTTAATGTGTGATTTTTAATAACTGAAGTTTACTCCTCAAGCTGTGGTTTTTTACATTCAATTGGAATGTTTGTTAAAAACACAGTATAAATAATGTGTATGTTTTAGTGCTTAAAAATCAAACAATTACCTGCATATAGATATTATTGGCATGCAGTTGTTTAGAGACAAATCTTATATTGGTGTACGTTTCCATAGGTTCAGTGACTTAAATGGGATAACAGTTTGCCCCAGCTGAAGTTGTCTCTGGTTTTTTTCATTTGTATGTTTTTGGTTTTTAAAGTTTTTTTTTCTCTTGGGAAGTTTGTAGGTGAAACTGTATGCTTGCCTGGTCTAATTTAAGAAAGGAATGCCTAGAAATCTATACACAGAATGCATGGAATCACTGATCTATTTTAAAATTTGAATTATTGTGAAAGATTATGGATATTGTTTTTTCTCTTGACATTTAAAAAGTATTGATTTCTCAACACCCTCTTATCAACAATTATATTAGTAGACGGAAACAATATAGTGGGTTCATCTAGTATTAATGCACTAATGGATACTGCATGCTATATACCTGTTTGCTTTCAAGATATTTCAGTTTTTAGTGGATTAGAGTATATCCTATCCCAGAGTAGCTTAAAAGTTTACTGCTGCAATTTTGAGTTTTGTTATTGGTTTTACTATAGTGAGGGAAATTTGTAGCCTATTTAAAATTGGGTTTTGCCTTTGAAGAATAACAAATTACTAATTCACTTTCAAAATCATCTTCTGTATTTGGGCAAATCCTATGTAACTTTTTGATTAAATATTTCTGTTAATACCGACTTTCGATAAGGGGCTTGAACTGAACATGTCCAAAATACTCTGGGGTCCATAGTTACTGCTAGAGATGTTTTGTGAACCTAGAAATGTGTTGTTTCACAGTTGAATTGTTTGGGTTTCAGCTGTATACCCAGACAAAGTGATAGTGGAGCTGAATTTCTTGGGGGTTTTTGAAATCTTTAGGTAACTGCGCGCACAGCTCAGACTTCAGTAGCAAGCTGGTAGGGTGGAACAAGACTGTTCCTAAGGAATGGGTAGGCAGGGCACAAAATTCTATGGTGTAAGAAAGCAATGCCGACCATTCCCAAATTATTTCTGGCCTAACCATCTTCTAATTTTGTCTGGGAACTAAGGTAGATCTGCTTTTCTTCTGGCATTTCTAGGAAATCCTAAGAATTCAGAGGAAAAACGCTGATACCAGAGGTGCAGCAATGCCTCTGAAATTATTATTTTACATGTGCATTCTCAATACTTTTACACCCACCTAGTCCCCTGGTTAACCTAATTATAACCTTTCACAAGATAAATTATTCTAAACAATTTTGATATTGCTGATGAAAATCCTAGCGCTTTCAGATTTGTAACACAGGATTGTCCCTGGCTGGTATCCTCATATTGACTTCCATTATTGTTTGTTGTTCTGAAAATGTGCTTTATTTTGCTATATGTTGTTTTAAAATAGGTATGTAGTGTTCTCTTGAGTTGAATGGATGGTGAAGGAAGAAGAAAGGATTTCCCTAATGGTTCAACAAGAGCACTTAGTAAATAATTTATCATCATCAAGTGCCAGCTTTATCTGAAACTTGACAGGTCTTTCTTTTATGATTCAGTAGTGTCTGTGATGACCTGCTGTACACACTGGCCGTCAATGTTGTAAATCCATTCTGGTGTCATCCAGCCACTGTTATTTTATAAAGTATAAAAAGTAGTGGATTAATGTATCTACTGATATTCATGAAAAATATGTTAATAAATGTATGAGTAAGTATTTTAAGGCTCATTAATATTTTGAATACAGAAATACAACTTTTCTGTTTGAATTTGTAACAGACATCTTGCTTTATGATAACTGTGTAAGAAAGTGATTTTGCGTATTGATTGACATTATCAAGCAGTCAGGCAGACACTCTAGCAGGCAGAATTACCTTTTTGTGTTGATGTCTGCCAGAAGTTAACAGTGAAAGTGATGTCCTTTCTGCTAGTGAGAGCTAATATGCAGGAAGGTAATGGGTTTTAAAAATGCTGCAAATCTTAATGGGGTGAGATCAATATTACTAGTACTACAGGTAAAATGCTCCTACATATATTATTAAGACCTTCTTCAAAATTAAATTACGTGAAGCACTTTTGGACTGGTAGGGGATTCAGTGTTTATCTTCACAATAAAATACTAATGGACCTGAATTTGGGGGAATAATATTCATATTTTTCTTCTAGTTTAGGAATATGAAAACTTATTTTAGGAACGTTGAGATGAACACAACAATGCCAGACAAATCTACTGGTTTCCTTGCTATTTGAGATTTAGGGAAAGTTAAATTAGCTGATACAGGAGCTAGACAATTTTGCAAGGATTACATGTATGCCTGTGTGTATATTTGTCTGATGGGAAGAGAATGAGCAAGATAATCCTGTTTTGTTCTATTAGTAGTATGTTCATAACCTTAGTACCAAGGGTATATGTCCCTAGTGAAGCCTCAGAAACGCTGCAGGATGTTTAAGGCCTCAGATATTTTGCAAGCCCCATTGTTTGAATATTAATATGCATGTGATTCTCAGGTTACATGTGTTAAGCGCAAAGTATACAACAGTTACTCTACTTGCAGTGAATCTTTTTTTATTTCTTATCTCAAGAATGTTCTCATGTGCTCTGCAAATTATCCTGTCAACTTTTAACCTAGCTCATAGTATCTCATATAATTTAATCATTTGTTTGGAATTGGGGTTCAGACCGGTTGTGGGAGAACAGTTTTGCCTTCCTGATGGTTTCCCAAGGCAGCTAGAGGAAGATCTGTAATGTGTCAGTTAAAGTAAAAATTGAATTTTTTGACTTGTTAGATGCTCATTGGTTAAACAGGCTGGATAAAAAAAAAAATGAGGTTACCCCAATTGTTCTAACTGGAAATAAACAGAACAGTCATGAACAGAACTGTCTTCAACTCAGATTGAGCTGAGTTCCAACTGAAATATATTACAAATCTGTAAATATTAATTGCAATTAAAAAGCTAGTTGTGTTTTTTGTTTTCAGAACAGTAAAACAATTACATTTACATTGAAATTCACTATTCAATATCCTTGTTGAGTCTTTTCACTCACAGTATGCAGTATGCTGAACAACCTTGGCAATAAATTATAACGAGTTGCATGTCATGATTGCAGCTATATTGCATGTTTTCCTTATCTGTAACTTTGAAATTCTCTGAACAGCACGCAGTTTTTTTTTTTTTTCTCTGTGGCATGTGATAGATATTCAGCTTTAGCATGCTCAGACTAACACATGGAAAATGAAATATTGTTGCATAAGCGTACAGTCTAGTTTCTAGTCCTGGACAGATGGGCAAAATCATCATTCCCTAGAGATTTAGCTTTGTGACTAGATCACTTGTCACAGTAAATATATTCAGTGTTCCATAACATTGGCACAATCTAACGTGAACAAGTATCAATGCAGAATAGTAATCCTACTCAGAATTTTTCACACACTTTCTTTATTGCAGTGCTATATTCAAACACATGAACAAATGTGAATTTTACATGGAATGGCAGGGGCAAAAAAAAGGCTTATGAAAAAAATATGTATAAATATTGTCATAAGGTGAGAAGCACATGGAGTTCATCCTGCTCAAACCCATGTTTGGCATAGATCTACCAGATCATCTGCCAGTGATTTTTTTTTTTTTTTTTTTCTTTTTCTATGCTTGTCTGTTCAGTGCCAGTTGGCAAACATAAAAACTACTCATTTTCTCAAGAGAAAAGGAAATAATTTTTCCCTCGTTCATGTATATGCATGCACCCACATACGTGTGTGTGAAATAGTGTGGCCAGCAGGACTAGGGAAGTGATCGTCCCCCTGTACTCGGCACTGGTGAGGCCGCACCTTGAACACTGTGTTCAGTTTTGGGCCCTTCACTACAAGACAGACATTGAGGTGCTGGAGTGGGCCCAGAGAAGGGCACCGAAGCTGGGGAAGGGTCTGGAACACAAGTCCTATGAGGAGCAGCTGAGGGAACTGGGGATGTTTAGCCTGGAGAAAAGGAGGCTGAGGGGAGACCTTATTGCTCTCTACGACTACCTGAAAGGAGGCTGTAGTGAGGTGGGTTTCAATCTCTTCTCCCAAGTAACAAGGGATAGGACAAGAGGAACCGGCCTCAAGTTGTGCCAGGGGAGGTTTAGATTGGATATTAGGAAACATTTTTCACTGAAAGGATCATCAAGCGTTGGAACAGGCTGCCCAGGGAGGTGGTTGAGTCCCCATCCCTGGAGGTATTCAAAAGACGTATGTGGCGCTAAGGGATATGATTTAGTGGTAGACTTGGTAGTGATAGGTTAATGGTTTGGACTTGATGATCTTGGAGGTCTCTTCCAACCAGAATGATTCTATGATTCTATGTGTAAAAACCTGTGTGCATATTTCTGTATTAAAAATACTTTTTCGATGTATCACATGACAACAATCTGAAAAAGTTATAGTAAAAATAAGAGACAAAAACCACAATAGAAAAAGAAAATACAGACGTGGGCAACTGAGGCACAGTGTGCAAAACATGACTTTTTTATTATTTTTTTACTTTCATGGTAATGTCTATGTGCATAAAGTCTCTTGTAAATAATTTACTAGTTTAAAGCATGATGTTTATAAGATAATTCATAGATAAGTTAATTCCTGGAGTATTAAGGCAGGAGAAGAGATGAGTCAAGTTGGAAAATCTTGTTGAATTTAATCCAGTATCCCTGTTTGTCTTTTCTCTAAATATATGTGCTTTTAAATGCATAAAAATGCAAATAATATTGAACTATAATGTGTACCTATGTTTTCCTGCTAATAAGTTCAAATCGTTGTACTGCAATAGGAACTCATTCTCCCTCATTCCCTGTTGTTTGGTTTTTTGGTTTGGTTTGGTTTTGGGGTTTTTGTTGTTGTTGTTGTTTTCTTTTTGCTGATGTTGCATTAAATCTGTGTTGGCTTTCAGTGACTGCCTAATAGCACATGAAGGAAGACCAGCAGCTGAAGCTGACTTGTCCTCAATTTTATGGTAGTTGTGTTGGATATTTAAGTGGAATTTGCTTTGTGATCTTTATTTACTTTGGGATTCTTTTTACCATGGAGCAGTAAGAATGTTAGAAAACTAAAACATTGTAAGCAGTTCTTCAGATGCAGGAGCCTTTGGTCTCTAAAGAAGAATCAGAAGCTGTAAAGAACATTACTAGCTTGCATGCAGTCACCCACTTTTGGTCACCTTCTTGCAGAGTCACTGTCTTTTTTTAAGAGAAGGTGAGGAACTGCAAATAAAGACGAGCTTTCAGAAAGTACCAGTTATCTGATGGACATGTGAATACACTTGCAATTATAATGTATCTAAATCTATGGCTTAAGTCTGAGGCATATGATAGAGTTTCTGATACAGAGGACTTAATGGTGAATGCAGGATACATGATGCTGTGATGTAAATGGAAGAGTGTGCTACAGAATAGTGCATTTTCTGAATGAAAAAATATTTCAGGGCATCATTAAAAAGTATATCCAACTAGGTTCCACTGGAGTTGCATCCAAGCATGTTTAACAGCTGCGAGCATCTGTGTTGATAGTAGCAATGTCAAAATTGTATCTTCAATTGACACTTTGTAGGATGGCTTCTTCTCATATTTTGGGTGTAAAAAGCAGGGGGGTTACTTCAACGTGATAATTCACTGCGCTCTGTGTAGCTTTACATTGGGTCCTTATAACTAAGATGAGTAAGAGCAATGAATCTATCCACCTAAGGAGCAGTTTGACTCTCCTTCAAGCTGCATTTGTCTCAAGCTCTTGGAAAATTTCGAAGGTTCTACAGGGAGGTTAGGCTAAAAGTCCTGAACCATGCAATGTATTCATCAGTCTGGCTCTGTTTACAGCAACTGTGCATACACACAAACACATAATAGCACTGTATTTTTTTTTATGTTCAGTTAATTGAAATCTTACCCAAAATATTTTTGCGCTCTCTGCTATTGGAGTGAATGCCATACATACAGACATGCTATTGTTCCTATTTTACAAATGACAGAATTGGGAACAGACATAATAAACATTAGAATCTTAATGACAATTAGGTATCTAACAAGTTTAGGAAGGTATGATATGTGATTTGCTGGTTAGAGATCCCATCAAATCCTATGAATTTCAGTGGAAGCCATGTGCCTCAGGTGCAGCTTTGCAATACAGCTGTCTTGATTAGTGCCCTATTTGCTGTCTGAAAGATGCTGGCTGCATATCTCCAGTGTTTCCTTTGTGCCACCCTCTGTGCTCATGCGACCTTGTGGTGAGCCACATGAAAGAGTCAAGATGATAGGGACTAAACTCGGTAGAAATATAATTGGGTATTTTGCTAACTTATCTTGTGAACTGCTACACCACGAAGTCAGAGGAGTATTGGTCCTGAGGCACAGGATGTGATGGTAGAATGCAGGTAGTGATGGAGAATAGGTTTGCATCATTTGGAATTGAGTAATCATTGGCTTGGCTGTTGCCTGAAGCTACATCCTGAGGTATGTTATCTGTATGTTAAAGCATAAAAAGCCTTAAAGCAACGACAACCTAAAAACATGGTGCCAGGTTATTTCTGGAAAATTATGGAGAAATCTTGTGCCATGCCAGGAGAACTGAATGTGACATACTGAACCTCAGACTGATCAAATGTATTTTTCAATATAGCAGTTTCATCATAGTGCTTAATAATGCTGTTCTTTATATGTTTTCACTACATTTTTTTTATAAACTATCACCTGCCTGGTTTTCAGTGGGTACTCTGCTTCTTATGGCTATAAAGCTATTTGTGAATGAAAAAATTTCATTCTGATAAGTTTTTCAGTGAAATGTGTGTTTTGCAGGTTACTTTTCTTTGACTTTTTTGCAAAGTTAGCACTTTATTTAACAAATATTTGACTACTTGTCTGTTTATTTTGTTGGAAGCTAGATGCCTTTTTTCTTTTTTTTAACATCTACACATCTTGATATGAACGTGTGAATAGTATAAACCAGTATTTCACTTACCTGGTCGCACTTTATCTTTTATTTGCAGAAAGGTGTTTAGTTTTCTTTGAATTTCTAACCCTGCAACAAAGGCAAATAGTGTTTGCCTTTGTTACAAGTCTGTTTAAGTTGCAAATGCCTGAACTCTGAAAATTGCTACCATTGCCTTGTTTTTGTATAGCTACAGCTTTCCTTCTGGAAGTGCTATACTGCGAGTGAGCTGTAAAGGCATATTCATGAAGTGGTAAGTATACGGGGAGAACGTCTACCCTTTGGTAGATGTTGTATTCCAGTCTTTTAGCGTCGCTGGCTGATGACAGCCTTACACTTATTTTTTCCATACACTTAAAGCTATTTTGCGTACACTTAAAACTTTCAGAGCCTGGGGTTTAATTCTGGCAAATAGTTGTGACCAAAATTTTCTTTTACTACAAAGGGTAAGATTGCTTATAGTTCACCTCTCTCTGCTGATCCTAATGCAGCTGTGCATAACAGGGTCCTGTCTCCTTGTGTTGCTTTGGAAGAGAATTTACATTATGTGAGTCAATCGTACATAAAGGACACTTTAAAAAAAAAAAAGTGGTTACAAAGTCACAACTACTTTTTACTGGTGTTTCAGCAGCAAAATGTTTGCAAGAGAGAAAGAAGCATTTGTGTCAGCCGTCTGAGGGTTTTATTTTTCTTCCTGAGTGCTGTCTTTGATTACCATAGACACTGGGGTGCAGGGAAGGATCTTGTCTATAATTTCAAGATGATAGTTGCAAATCATGTGCCATTCCTTAGAAGTAGATTCAGTGTCATACATCTTAATTGCCTTACAGGACAGAGGGCAACCATTGATTCTTAAGGTAAGTTCTCATTGAGCCTATGGCTCTGATGTTCTTAAGTCTGTGAATAGTATTGCTTATTTACAATCAGGATCAAGGCTATAGACAAACTCTGTCTTATTGCTTTGCAGTGGCATTTGGGAAATCTCCAGTACTAAAGTCGGACTTTGCCTGAAGTTAACGTAACTTTGGTGGCTTGCACAGTCTGAAACTGTATGCAGTGTCAAAAGTTGCATTCAAGTTTAGTTTAAAACCTGTTTGTTAGAATTGCTTATTGGCTTGTCATAAGTGTTTCACTGCTCTAAAACAGAGAGATGAATGTGCTAACTTAAAGAAAAAAAATGGGTGCATCTCTATGTAAACAGGAAGTAGAAAACAAGTGATTTCACCTTCACAGAATGAGTTACAAATTTTGTAGTACTTGACACAGAGCAATTCTGCTGTAACTTACTACTCTTCAGGCATCTCAGAAAGGTGCTCAGGATCTGATTATTCAAAAAATTGCTTGTTGCCAGCATAACATGTAGGGTTTAGTCTTCGAATTTTATGTGCAATGCCCAAGAAAATACAACACTGATATTGAAAATACAGTTGATTGATAGTCTCCTCAGAAGTTGTATTAGAATGATCTTGATTTCAATCATATGTACCAGACATGTATTTTATGGGTATAATAGCCGATATTTGGACTTGTCTAGGGATATTATGATTTGTTCATTGTGGGATCCATTTGAAAAATATAATGTTCAAGAAATCGTAGGGTCAGTGAAACCCGTTGGGGTAATACCAAGCATCTAATTAGTGTGTATTGCTAAATTCATGTAGTGAATTGATTTAGTGAAATTTCTTGTGATATGTGCAAAAATAAGATTCTCCTCCGCAATAGGAGTTTTGAAACTTATATTCAAAAATTAGTGATTGAATATTTGGTATTAAAACACTTTTATGCAGATAACTTTAATGTGTAGAATTCATAATGATAAGATTCTATTCAAGTTTTAATGAACTTAAGAACCTGATCTTTAGAGGCTTTCATATACAGATTTCCCTTAAATTTCTTTGCAAGTGTGAAGTCTTTAAATAGATTGGTGGAACACAGTATATAAAATGGTAATTAAACATATAGTGATCAAGAGTGTCCAGAGCGAAGACAACATTTTGTGTGCCAGAGAAGCTAGGACCAAACTAAGCATTATCATTACATTCCTGAGACAGAGTAAGCCAGCGTTTGGTCTGTGAGGAATCTTTCTATATAGGTGCTTTCTGTTGTTGTTTGTTTGTTTATTTGTTGTTTGTTTGTTGTTTAAAACTAGTTACATACATACTGGATACATAATTATAGAGGATTATGTATGTTGGGGACACTGTTTATGACGTGCTTCCAAACAAGGGCAGGCTCTTCCCTGTGGTTAGAGAATGAGCATACATAACCCCTGCAATTCTCACAGCCAGCTGCTGAGCTCCTCAGAGAAGGAAAGACTGGTGGAAGTAATATCTTTGGTAGGTCTAGTTAGCTGTATGATGAGATTGAGTATTTACTTAAATATTTTATTATGCATTGCAAAGAGGTATCTTACAAAGGCTTTCTTTTTTTAATTAAAAGACTTTCTGATGGGTTACCAGGATTAGGATGGAATGATGCAGTATAGTTAGAGGCCAACCTGTAATTACGTAACAATATACAGAACCCCAGTTCTAGCTGCAGTGTGTATCGTAGCTCAAAGGGTATATGTAACAGTTTTTGTTTGTAGCATGCACTGATGATCTAGGCTCTAGTTCTGAAATCAAGTCCCTGTGAATAGATTCTAGTGCTGGTGTGAAACTTTATTAAAACCAGTGGGGCTGACGCAGGGATCCTTACACATAAATCTGATTGCAGGCTACGTCTGAAACAGTGGTTGTGTCCAGGCTTGTCCTTTTCTCACATCTCTTATTCATTAATCCTTAAACTTTGCTCTTTTTCAAAATATGTAAGCAAGATAAAAATACTCAGCAATTTAAAAAACATTTTTAATTTTTTTACAGAAATAGTATTATTAGGAAAAACATGTGAGAATATATTAAGTCATACATACATAAAGTGTGTTAATATAATTGAATAACACTTACAACTTACTCTGGATTCAATGTGCAAATCCTTTGTTCAAAGAAAAAAAAACATTATTGGAAACCCCAGAGAATGCATTTGTTTTGCTGATTGAAAAGGTGGCATTGTGATTTAGGAATTTCAAGCCTTCTGATACCAATGTAAATTTTTTTTTTTAAAAATGTTCAATACAAGCATTGTAGTCCCATGCTCTGTAAATTTTCTAGGACTCATTGGTGACCATTTGCTGATACACTTGCATAGGAATTTTACTTCAGTTAAGACTAGATAGTGATAATATGCTGCAGCTGCTTCTAGCTACATGTTGCTTTCACTACAGCTGGGAACAACTGAATTTCTCAGCAAGCAATGATTACCATTTTGATCTTGACAAGCACTTTACTGTCTGAATACCAATGTCTGAATGATTGTTTTCGCCAAGCCAGGCATAAACAGCTATTGCGTATATAGCTTGTCGTTAGCTTCTGCTTACTAGAAACATTTGATCAAATACTTGCACACTTGATTTTTTTTAAACTGTATTAGAAGTAATCTCCTCTGATTTATAGTTGCAAAAAAGTGTAGTTTTATGTGTCTAAGTATGCTACAACAACTAATTCCAGTATGAAATGCTAGATGTCTGAAAGAGCATTTAGTGTCAGGTGTCATGATCTAGTATGTTAGTGGTTCATGCGAGTGCTCCAGCTACATGCAAATTAGCAGTATTCAAGTGTAACCAGACAGCATTTATAGTCTACAGATTAGCATAGCCTGAGAAAAATCCAATTATCCTTTCCTTGGTTGTTTGCCTTCATTATATTTTTGTTTCAGGGTTCCTTTTTTGTTAAAATTTTACAATTATTTATAGAACTAAAATCAGATTTATAAATAGCAAATGATAATATGAATCCCAAGCAGAAGTGTGAGAGGGTGTACTTTATCCATCTTTTCAGTAAAGGAAAGATCTCAGAAATGAAGCCCAAGTACCAGGGACTAGGGGAATAGAAGTTAAGCTTTGCAATGTGTTTATGCTTTGCTGCAAAATAAGCTTAAATCAAGACCAACCTATGCTCCTGGCCCCATTTTAGCTGTTAGAGAAACACCTCCTGTCCTCCAGTCAGGGGCAGAACAACTGTAGAAAACTATCTTGTAGAGAGCTGAACAGAACAGAGGGATGATAGCCACAGGTGCTTCTTCTCATGCCCTAATATTCCCTCTGTATGTTCAGGAATGCTGCTGAAATGAATATGCTGCAGTACATGACTACAATGCATTATGAAAGCATGCAGTATACTCAATTATACGGTTGTGAGAATTGTTCACAAGAAATATTGTGCAAGTGATCATACCTGTATATGGAATATGGGGTATACCTATATTTGTTTAGATAATACTAGAACTGTGTTCAATAGGTTGACTAAACTTAAAGACATGGGGAGATATAACTATATCATGGCTAGTTAGGGTGTCCAATGCATACAGGTGGCTAACGGCTGCATCTCAGAAACAGGTTGGTAGAAGGCTGGAGGGATTTTGAATTGTAGCTCAGATCCAGTTTATTGCAAAAAGTAACAGTTTGGGCTGGTAGGCCTTCAGCTTTTGGGCAGGGGTTGCAGGTTGCCAGATGAGCCAACCTGCCTCGCAAACCAATTTCTGACTGGCCTGAAGGATTTGGAGTTGTCCAAATACAGTAGGAACAGTGTGTTTAAGCACAGGAAATCATATAGATTCATAAATGTCTCTATATAGCTGTAAACAAAATGTAGCCTTCTGTTCAGGCACTCCATGTTTATGTGATTTCATCTGTAACTGAGTCAATAGGAAAGAAAAATGTTTGGAAGTCACTTAACAGGGAATGATATTAATAGCAGTCATATGAAATGCATTAGTTTGCATGTTGTTCAAGATACGCCCCTGAACAGTGCCATCCAGCTTTACTGGATAATCAAGGAGAGCTGATTATGACTGAGCCTCCCATCCTGTGAGACTGGGGGTGAGAAGGAGCCATGTCACAATAAAGAATCAGCTGAAAAAACTCAGTTACAGGTATCTGTGAGGGATTTAAGATACAGATGGGAATATCCGTTAACAAAGAAGAGGTCTTAGGCTTTAGAACTGTGTAAACGTTACAGTGTGTTGATACCTGGTGGGAGAACATTCAGAGATATGGTAGTGGGACTTACAGAGGGACTGTGAGAGTATCTTGAAGTATAAAGAACAAAAGATGGTTTGAAGATTGCATAAAGAAATTGAAGACTGATGTGGAGTGCAGATAATGCACATTCACAGTTATCCATAGGTTGATTAATACTGTGAGGATAAAATACAATACAAAAAATTGTATTTGTGTCATTTAATAGAGAAGATGAAGAAGTACAACTGAAGGGTTTTTGGGGAACCATCAAGAGCAGGCATATTCCTCTTTACATTTGCACATGCTTGAGTTTTTTCCTGAAGCGGGAAGACATTTACAAGGTCTCAGACAGCATTAATGTTACCCTGTGGATAATTTGTAGAAATGTACTGGAGCATAAATGTTTTTGGAGTCCTTGTGAAAAGGTGCATTTTCATGAGAGTAGAATCAGGTATCGTGAAGAAATCTTTCAATGAAGTCAGACTAAGGTGAATGGGGGAGAAGTACTTAGCAAGAAAAAATTCAAAGTTAACAGGGTGTTAAATTGCTGTCAAAAGCCCTTGTGACATAAGTGGACAGGGAATGCATAACTTCCTTACAAAAAATGAGGTTCAGATGTTTTCACTCTTTTGCAACTAGAGTTCTAAAGGTATAAAATGCACGTAGCCAGGAAGTCTTTGCACATCTTAGGTGCTTGAACTGTACAACAGCATTGTAGTTTGTGGGCAAGCTACATTCTCCACTTTCACATTCTTC
The DNA here is from genome assembly GCA_009819775.1 of Phoenicopterus ruber ruber. Taxonomy (NCBI): domain Eukaryota; kingdom Metazoa; phylum Chordata; class Aves; order Phoenicopteriformes; family Phoenicopteridae; genus Phoenicopterus; species Phoenicopterus ruber. The sequence goes on from CM020227.1 coordinate 15,606,871, forward strand.
CTTTTTGAAAAGATTATGTATGTATCCATAATTTGTATTTAGAATGAAATTTTACATGCTACCCTACAGATTATTGGACCCACTTTTAAAAAAAAAACAAACCCAAACCCAGTTCTTCCCCACCCCCAAATTCAAAACGAACCAAAAAAACCCCACCCCAACCTCTCTTTTATTTCCCCCCTTAAAGTGGTAAGGGTTTCCTTGGGTGACAATTCTGTTGTTTTACTAGACTGCTAGTAAATTGCCGCCATATGGTGGATGAGGGTCAGATGCATAAAAAGAGAGTTTTTCTCAGTTGGTAATTTCATGCACAAATTTAAGTCCTTTTACTACATTGAACCTTCTGTTGAGTTTATATGCATTACTTAATAACTATACATAATACAAATGTAAATGCTGTTAATACATCCAGCATCTCTTTGAGAGGAATATAAAACACTGGGATGATAATTGATGGTAGGATTGAATCCTTGAGGAACAGGTGAGGCAGAGGTATGAATGTGTGAAAGAGTAAATGAGCTGAGAATCCAAAATAGTTACCAGGAATGTAATTATAGAAGGTTTGAGGTAGTAGTGTAGTGAGAGTCTTAATGATGAAATGAGTAGAGATAGACAGCTATTTTCTAGACAACTGAATTGTGTGTGAAGAACTAGAACGTCATGAAATTCAGAGGCAATCAGAACTCTCAGGAATAACAAAGCACCGGGTGTTGATAATGTTCCAGTTGGGACTCAAAGAATTATTGGTCTGATTTTGTTAGTTTGGGGCAAAAAAGTCAAGGAATAGTAAGTAATGGTCATAATGAATAGAAGATAAGATTTTGATTGTATAGAGAAGAGCTATTTATTTGTTAATACAGCGAGCAAGTGGCTGGAACTAATGTAGGCTAAGTATTATGTTCACCATCGTTGATGGAGTCGCTCATGAGTCACTGCTAGCCAGGAAGTCATTGGTCAAATGGAAAGGTGTCAGCCTGTGTTGCTTGTTGGAATGCGATGATTCTTGATCTTTCTGAACTACTACCTTCCAACTCATTTTGTTTTCCCTCTCAAGGTTTTATGCCTCTTCATGTCTGTGTTTTTCTCTTAATTGAGAAACTACTACCAACTCTATAGTTTTGTTGTTTGCTTCTACTTACTAAAAAAAACGCCACTTTTAAGTCTTTAGCTTATATGCTTTCTTCGTGTCAATTCAGTAGTAGTCTTTTGCTTTGAAGCTGAGCCAGGGTCATACAGGTGTGCTTTGCAGAATTTGGCCTTATATTAGAGAGAGTTGATACTCGTTAGACTGGATCATGGATTACAGTCCATCTACCTGCCAAAACAACACAATGATACATTTATTATTTTGCTCCCCTCCTCCTCCCCAAGGATTTTGACAATAATAGAGGAGCTTTGAGACGTTTGATGAAACATGATGGTTGAATTAAAAAAAGATGAAAGTAGGCTAAATACAAGTAGTATTAATTGCTCAAATCTATGAGAAATTCTGTACAAGTGCATCTAAGTAGCACAGAGGTAATTTAATAATTTATAGGAATCATAAAGGTTCAGTAAATCATGCATCAAGTTAGATCCTACTTGCTATTACATATTCAGATACTATGAGTCAGCAGCTTTGTAACTGTAACCATCTGAATTTCAAATGTTAAATGTATTTTTAACGCTACTCTAGAATACATAAGAAATTATAGAAGGTCACCCTTTTGAAAATTTACCTGTGCATGTGTAATTTGATATATGTAACATAATCTATTATGCATATCAGGTTTGTATTGTGCAATTTTATTATGCAAAACATAGCACAAGCTTCATTTTTTTTCATGTTTCTGCCAGCAAAGTCACTGACTGATAGTTGCATTTCAAAGGCAAAAATCTGGCTTTTTGATAACTTCAAACATAAAAATACAATTTTTCTAGATGTGTACAAGGCTAGGCCTCACTTCAGGCACGGCTTTACTTGGAACTGTGCATCGTCTTTAACTGATAGGCTTATTTGGTATCAGTTAAGGAGTATGATCAAGAGTCTGGCCTGTCAGCCAGAGAGGCCAATTATTAGAAGGAAGCAGTCTGTCTGTAAAATCTGGTGTTTTTTTTTTTTTTTCCCTTGTCCAATGACCTGTCAATACTGATAGTCGGAGTATATTTGTACACATTAACATTAAGGTGTTTGCATTTACATATGTAGTATATGTCTGTAAATACTTTTGAATCCTGTTTAAGGAATAGGAAATTTAAACCAATAATCCTTTGTTAATAGAGAGGTCCAGTGTTTACTGAAGAGGTTAAACCTAAAGGCAGATAGTATAATATTGTCTTTATATATGATTGTTTCAGTTTGAAGTAAGAATAATCTTAAATTCCTTTCACATAATTTCTTTAAGCAACCATCTAAATTTTGAACTTTGTAATATTTGTGTATGATAGGTTTGGAGTTAAAATCATTTTGAAACACCACTTCATGAAATAACATGGCCAAAGAAGATGACCCAGAAGATTAACTTGATGACAGGAGGAAACTTGATTTAAGGTGCTGGAACAATAAAGTGCTTGGTATTAAAAAAATAATTTAAAAAAAAAAAAAATTAGAAGCTGCTCTGACAGTGGCTTTGTTATGAAGTCTTCCTCTGATAGATCTGTAAAACAGAAGAGGGACCAAGTGCTGTGCATATAACTTTTATTTACAATGTATAAAAGTTTCATAAGTGCTTCAAAACTGGATACTGATTGGAACTGAGAAAGTTAACAAAATTAATAGTGTATTGAAAAGGATGCTAGGAGGCCCATTTCTTCAGAGAGAAATTATTTGGGAATATTTATAGAGCAGGTGAAAGGCAGAGTCATTAAAATGTATTTAGATATTGCACTTTTGAACGTGTGGTTTGACATAGGCAACACAATCAATTTCTCAGAAACAGTGCAGAGGGAAGATGTCACATTTACTGTTGAAAAGCATCACTGTGCACTAAAAAACCTATACGGCATTAAAAGCACTACTTGTATCGAGCCAGGTAAATGCTTCTGCTGGTGATGAAGAACAGTCAGTTATGCTGCCTATCATAAAAAACAAGTTAGCAAGTTAGTCTCCATAGGCAGAAATTGGCTTTATAAATCCATACAAAGTAGCATAGTGTTTCTCATGTTGTCAAACAGTATTGTCATAAGACTGGGCAGGGAAAGGCAACAGCAAGACTCTCCAAATGACGAAAGTGTTGTGACCAACAGTAGATGGTAACACTGGGATACAGCCAGCTGTTAAAAAGACATGCTCTCAAACACTAAACTGCATTATTTATGTTGACACTAACTACCAATGACAGCTTCAGAATTGAAGATACTAAGGCAAAACTACAGAGCTGATTTTCTGTTCAGAGGATTTCAAGCAACAGTGAAGGAGAGTGATGCAGCGTAGAAGATAATTAGGAGACCTAAATAGTCTCGCTACAGGAAAGAGACAACTCATTTTTTTTTCAAGTGCTGAGATGATTTGGGGAGTACTGTGAGTGAAAAGTTCAGGCAAAAATTCTAATTAAAAAACCTGGGAAATCTGATAAAGAAACATGTAGTAAAAGCTGTGAATTCAAAGATCTCATCATACAGAGCATATACTTAGGTTGATAGACCAGCTAAGTGTCTCTTGGGAGGCTGCTCGACGACTTTGTTGATCTCAAAACGATGAAGGGATAAGAAGGACCAAGACTTGAAGACTTTTACTGGGAATTGCTAGCATCAGGGAAAAAATGCCCTTATCAGGAAGGAATTGGGGAAATTTGGAGTGGTAGGGTGTGAGGAGTTTATAAGGATATTAATAGTATTAGACACAGCACAGAACCATGAAGTATGACTTAAGTAGGTTAATAAATACCTATGTACTTCCTTGTCACTAGCATGTTCTGTTGTATGAATTAGAAAACTGGGAGAATCCACATAAATTTTAATTACAATCACAGTCTGAGCAGTTAATAGTGAATGATCGTGGGGGGGAGGAATCCCTCTTCCCCACTATGGTGGCGTGCCTGACTTCTTCTGAAAAGAATCTCAACAACTTTTCAGTAATTCAAGTATACCCTAGGTGCCTGTGAGTACCTCCCTGTAACTATATATTCACTGAGGATAGTGACCTATGGTATTTGCCTATCATTTTTCAGTCTGGTGGATGCTTAGGGGTTGATTTACTGTTTCATTTGTAATCAACGCAAATCTTAGATACAAAATCAAATAATGGAAGCTTTTCTTTACCCTTGTGTGTGCACTGTGGTGATTCTCTTCACAAGGTGTATGTATAAACCTTTATTTTGTTGGTACAGTATGGCATGTACAAACTGACTTGTGATCAGTGTTTAGAACTGGGGATGGGCCACTTAGGAACAGAGCTAAGGCCTCTTTACAAGCAGGTGAAAGTGATGTGGAGTTTACCTAACTTGAGAGCATTCAAAGCTTTGATCATTTTAGTTTTCTAGTATTACTGTTGCTGGTTTTAGATGTGGGATTTTTTTGTCTGTTTGTTTAGTTGATGTAGTTACATAAATCACTGAGCTCAAGGAATGATGATTACTGCTTTTAATAAGTACAAATAGCAATATTTAGGTAGCAGGTTTGTGTTATAAGTAATTGCTGATTCTATCACTATTATTGCTGACTCACTATGGAAAATAAATTACTGTATCAGAAAGGGTAAGGAACATTATTCTCCTCCTAGTTGTACTTTTTTCTTGTCTAAGATGAAAAAAGTGTTCAAACTGGAACCCCCCCTACCATCTCTAACGGAAAATTGACCCTAGCCACTAATTATGAAAACTAAAACTAGCTTATGCCTCTTGAAATATTTTGCACGCAGAGATTCCAATTGGTTCCACTTATACTGGCAGATTGTGCATTGATCTATTTTCATATTTACGTACTTAGTGCTTAAAACCATATACCGTGGTTATTTGGATTGTTTATCAAAGCAGACACATCTGGAGCAGAATAGTTACATAAGATGAACTAACTGCTTTGGTCTTCCAAATTTTACTTTAACTATTCTATTTGATGAGTGGGAAATGTGAAAAAATGGGAAGGGCCCACTTTAGACCAGAGATGTCACTCCACTTTTAAAAATAAGTGATCATTATTCTGTTGAAGAGGTTGCCCACTTAAAAAGTGCTAGTACTTCTCAGCAGTGAGTCCTAGCCTCTTGAGGTTTTTTAATGGGAATTCTCTCAAATATGTCCCAGAAAATCTTTGTGAAATTGTTCCTGTAAAATGCTGCAATAGTTTTCTCCAAGAAAACGTCATTCAGCTCAGTTGATTCTAACGAAGAGACCAGGTAATGGTTTCCAGAGAACATTTGTTCACACTCACGTGAAGCAACTCACTTGTGATGATGAGTGGTTTGAACATGCATAATTGTTTCGTTTATACAGATGGAAACTCATCTTCTCATAAAAATTTACAGATCCTACAAAAACAACAAATGCACATACTTTCCAGTAGCCAATGGTGAAAAAAACATGATAAAGATGTTATGATAAATAGTAAATATGTGTAATATAGTAAGATGGTAATAAAGCTCACTGTTCAGAGAGTACAAAGTGGAAGGTTAGAACAGGAAAGGAAATACTCATGTAAATACTCACTCTGTGCCCGAGTGCTTACTGTCATTGCAAAGTGCTGAAGTTCTCGTCCTCCTATTGATATCAAATAATTATACAATGAAATTTAAAAAAAAAAGAGAGCGAGAGATACTTTCTTGGGGGGGAGGGAGTGAAAGAAAGAAGGCCTTCCATTGGGCTTGTGAAAGGTATTTTCTTGACAAAGCAGGGGCTATCATCTGTTGTCGTCATCTTGATAGTGTTTGAGTGAAATTTCTGCTCAGGTTTGGTGTTAGAATGACCAACTTATATTATCTTACTTGGTCTGAATGGATAGCTCTACTTGTTCACCATCTGCTGTCTGGCATCAGCATCCATGATGAAGCTAGAGGCAAGCTTTACCTGGATCACAACGCTGAGAGTGCCTGATGCTAAAGATGTTTTTTATAACTTCATAGAATAGATTGAGAGATGGCATATGAGGAAATGTCTTCAGTTTAAGTATGGCCACAGCTGACAGATGTAGTTCAAAACTATGTCATATTTGCAGAGCTCCTTAAGCGTATAAAAGGTTCTGTAAGTGCTACCTATTAACTGCTCATTTCTCTTGCTCTATTTTTAGATTGCAGAATAGCCTTCCAAAGGAAATAGTACAAGATTGTCACTTGAGATGGTTAAAACCAGACTCTTATAATACTAGAAAACATAGCTTTGAGTTTTTATAAAGTCTTGGAAAGCCTTTCTGAAGGATGAAATCCAAAACTGACAGCCAGGAGGCTGCTTCTGTCTGTTACTTCTATAGTGGCAGGCTGAGAAAGATGCCCAGAGAGCTGTAGATTTTTTCATGTTTTGTTCTCTTACAATTATTCTTTCACCTGTTTGCTTTAAAATATTATAGCTATAGATTGACTTAGCAAATTCAGGGAGTTCAAAGTTGAATGCATGGTGTTAATTTTAGCACTGATTTGTTTGTTCAGCATTTACTTGTATATAAAATAGGCTGGACATGGCATATTTAAGTAATTATTTTAGATATTATAGAAGCTTCTATACTTTTTACTCACTTTACAGGAAAATAATGTGTTGATAGTCTGTCCTGCTTTTTTTGTTAAGAGTTCGAGAGAGACTCTAGAGGCACAAGGAGATTTAAGGCACTTCTCGATCTGTTTGTTGTGACCCTTCAGATCACACTACTCCATGAAAATATCTTACTGATATCAAGTACATTTTAACTGTCTTTGTGATGTAGAACCCATACTTACTTTTTTAACGTGCAAGTATGATGCAGAGAAGCAGAGGTTATTTAGTAACACACACACATATACATACGTGTGTGTCCCCAAACAGCAGCTAGACATGAACTTACAGAAGTATATTTTAAAATTGACAATTGGTTGCAAGAGACAGTCTTACATACACAGATAACGTGTTAGTGAAAGCACATGTAAGTAGACTACGTCTTCACTGACCAATCAAACACAATGCATTGATGTCCAGCTTGTTAAATCTTGTTGTGTGCCTGTTAAAACATACACATTACTTACAAGTTGAACAGACTATGCAGAATGCTATTGTTGCTAAAACAATGATGGATTAATCACATGGGAGCTCAATTATCTCCTATATTCATAGATTTTCTGCCTTGTATCATCAATTCATGAATATTTGATATGCTGAGCATGCTTCATTGAAATAACTAATTACAAATGCCATGATTTATTGAACGTACTTTACTGGAGATTAATAGAAATATCTATTCCAAAGTAATTCAAACACAGAGTGTGTGTTTGCTTTTAAAAATTCCATCCAGTATAATAAATTTTCTACTTTAATTGCATGTTAACCTTTGAGAAATTGTACCTCGGGAAAGCCTTCCACTGGAATATACAGTTTCTGAATTTGGTGATGGTACAGTTGCAGGTAACTGTTATGGGGGAAAAAAAAAAGCATAATCTGTATTTATGGTCATACTAGATCCAGAGACTTTTTGGTCCGTAGGTATTTGCATAAGGCCTTAACTCCTAATAAAGGTCCTTCTAGACTAAGTTATGTGGCAACATGTATCATCCATTTATGAGCAGGGGGGACAAGGCCTTAACCTATGCCTGGGGCCTAAAGAAGCCTGTCAATTTTCTTTGCTAGGAAGCTCTCTTTTCTTCAGACTTCTTGGCTAAGATTTTTATATACAGCCTCTGTTTGGGGGGGGGGGGGGGGGTTGGAGATTACATTCTAAATTGAAAGCATATTAACATTCCTGTGCCTTTCATATAATCTAACAGGTAAAACTCTAAAATCTTGTGACCAACACGTAGGACTGTGCTGCTGTCTGGTAGCTGATATTCCTAATAGGTACAAGGTATGAACCAGCAGCAGGAAATCGAAGAGGGTGTATGTTTAGAGACCAATGGGTCTAGCTCTGACTTTGAACTGCAGAGAGAGCTCATTTTTTTTGGCCTATATAAAAAGTAGTGTCAGTTTAAATTTGATGCTGCTTTAGTCTGTACTTGCCCTTGAAGGTCTAAAAGGTCTCTGACTTCTGTAATCCTGTTCAATTGGGGATTTAAGTTGCTGAAAGATCATTCCTTTAAGTCTGGAATTTGAGGGAAGTCCTCTTTTTTCCAGCTGTACACAGACATGCTCAAATACTGCTTTTTATTAAATTTAATGGTGAAATGGCTGTTAATTGCAATAACATTCAGATTATGCTTATTATGAAGCATACCATCACTGTGAACAGACTTAAGTATTTTAATTCTTTGTCCGCCATGTATTGAACTGTGATACTGCTAGCATGTACCTGCACAGCACTTTGATTCTGGAGGGCAAATAGTGACTCTCCCAGAGGCAGACTTTCTCGGTTACAGTAAAAAGAGAGAGAAAGCGTGTTCAAGGGTTTATTTTGCAAATTATTACTGTAATTCTTAATAATGTAAAATAATTTTTGAGAGAGTCCTCCAGATAAGCTGACATACTTGTTATGGTTGCAGGTGGTAATGTGTGCACAGGTTAATTTGTATGTTTTAAAATACTTGTTTAACCTGCCACTGAAAGTTTCCATGTTTTTCCTCTGCTATACTCATCTTCCATTTTTTTGACTGTCGTGACAAAACTGACAATGAATTTACTGATGAATTTACCGGCCAAAGGGATGTGGGGAAGTGACGTTGACATTAATGTATTTTGTCCCTTCAGTCTTCCTTTCTGATTAGTGAAAGGCACTTGCTAGGGCCCGCAGGTAAGACATGCGAGATCCGACTAGAAACATTCATATTAAAAGGGCATGTAGGTGTGAATACTCAATTCTTTACACTTTCTGGAAGTAAATTAAAAAAAAAAAAAACAAAACCAAAAAACAAAAAACGCATTATTCAAAGCCATATCAAAAATTATTTAAAAATATTATAAGAAAGGGGACAAAAATTCAAAATGTCAACAATCTATATTTATTGATACTGGTTATCCTGTGAGGACACGAAGTGAGAGATCAGCCCTGTATAATTACTAGGGAAGGTACATAGACATATTTAGACATAGCAACTATGGACATGTGTCAAGAGTTACAGATCCTGAAGTTCTGGGATGAGATCAGACTATTCAATTTTACTAAGTAAAGTCTAAGTAGCGTTCTAAATCTTGTGTCTGCAAAGAGAAGTTTAAACATGTGTGGCACATTAGTGATGTTTGTCCCCATTTTGGTAACAGGTGAATGTGAGATGAGCTGTTGCCATTTGTCTTCCCCATGGAATGAGTTGCAATTTAAGAAGGCAGATAGGTGGATGGTGCTCAGCTGAAAGGGGGTTGCTAAAAGAAGGTGGAACAGTGAAAGATCTAGTCTGAGTTAGTGGATTTTCTGAAGTATATGCTTAAGCATCAGTATTTTTTGTATAGGGAAGTTAAATCTTTTGAGTAATTTTTTAGTGCTAATCTGAATTCCTTCTCAATGTAAAAATTGGATTAAAATGTCAGAAACAAAAGTAATACACTGACTAAAGAATCTGCAAGCATGTAGTTCTACTGTTACTAAATATATTTAACCAAGAGTAATTATAAAGAAATCCCATTTGATTGTTGGTGGAAAGTGCACCTATTGAGGTAGAGTATATTAAGATAAATCTACTTGCCATGTAATTAATTCAAATCAGCAGAGCCAGTAGGTATGTGACCATATTTCTATTGTTATATTAGACTTCTGAGGAAAGTTTCATAATTTAATTAGCATTTAACCACGTAACTAAAAAAATATGAGATATTAAACATGCTATCTAATTAATTTGCTACAAATTATTTGTTAAATAAGGATTGCATACCTGAACAATAGTATCACTTTTAAAGTTCAAGTGTTGTGCAAGTTCGGTATTACATAATGCCATATACTTCTAAACAATTTAAATGCAATGAAAGAATACCATTTGCTATTAAAATTTAGATGATCAGAATTCTGAAAATTTGTTTTATGTGCCTTCAAAGTTTTCTGAAAATTGAGGGGCTACTTGTTGAGTAAAACCTGTCTGAAATAGCATTTTGTTCAGCAGTTCTTACCAGTGCACATCTGGAAGTCTACTGCTACAAACTCTGTAACCTCCTATCAGTGGAACCACAAGATCTTGTTGTTAATTTAATATTATATACCTTGAATTTTCAGATTTTTCAAAGATACTCCCTAAGAATTTTGCACGAGGAGAATGTCTTTGAGATGTGCTATCTTCTTAAATGTTTCAAAACTTCACTTTTCACATCTTCAGGCAAATTCATCTCTACAGTCTTCACTTCATCACCTGTAAAAGTCCAAGTGTTTCTCCTGTGGGACAAGTCATATTAGATATCTGATATGGTTTGCAGTGCGAATTAGAAAATAAAAATGTCTTAGGCTAAGAGTTGGTGAGTTGTTTAACATGCCTTTCAGAGCTGGAAATAATTTCCTTGCATTTTTTAATGCAGCTATTACTTTGTTACCTAACCATGAAATGCATTGCTTTCAGAAGCCTTTTAAATGGTACTGTAATGACTTAACACAGTCTTGAACTGTCCTTTGTTCCACCAAGTCCTTGTACTTCTGGTTCTTTAGAACATGTTTTTGGTAGCGGTGTTTGGCTTATAAAGAATTCCCCTTGAGAAAAATTAGTATCAAGGATTTTAGAGGTAGATCTATTTGAGGAGGCCTTTAAATTACAATTCCTGACTGTTAATAAAGGAGCAACTTCAAGGAATGTTTGCCATATTTCAGACAATCATTATGTTCTGAGACTTTCAGTGGCCACTGCAAGATATGAATTTACTACTGAATACTATATACTTAAATTATTTTTTATTTAAATGATCAGTCTGTACTTTGAACAGCTTAATGTTGAGGTAGTTGTGACAAATGTCTGCTAAATATTTATTATCTGTGTATAATAATTTTTAAAGATAACCAAATGGTCTTGAAAAAATATTGAATGCGTTTAAAGTACAGGTTTAAATAGGTTAAATGATGTAAGCCCTGAGCAGAGTAACTTATAAGACTTGGTTGTATGAACAGTTACCATTAGATAATGATTAAGTGTCTATCTGCTGACCTGTAGTAACTGCTCAGGTATTTATTGTTCTCTCCATAGCAAATACAAGATAACTTATCTATATAGCAGATTCTCAATATTTAATTATAATGAGGTGACTTAAATTTGAGAAATAGGAATGTGAAAGGTAGGAGAAGACACAAACCTGAGTTCAAGTTAGGTATTAGAGATATGAGTATAAAGTAATATACAGACTTGGGATTGGAACCAGGATTCTTCATCTTTCATATTGGACCAAGAATTAGAATCATACTTTATTTTGCTCAGGAGCTATTAGTACATTTTTGTGACAATGTAATGATGAATGTTGTAATCGTCGTGGCATGTTCCAAGGGGGATATTAAACTGGTAAGTATATTCTCGGTGTGTGGTCCATTTAAAGTTCTCACACCAGTTGGGGGTTACTGTATAACAAACCTTGGAGAGGCCCAATTGGCCTTCCCCTACCCTTTTCTTTGAACTAACGAATTTTTAAATGATCCATTAAAAAAATGGAAAAGCTTGTATAATGAGAGGTGGTGTACTTTCTTCTTGTTGTAGTCTAGAGTAACCTATATCTTGGCAGCTAAAACATGCTCTTAGGAACTAAGAAACACGAGATTTTTTTTTTTTTTTTTCTCCTTTTGAAGGAGACTTTTATGAATGTCACACATCCAAAGCTATTAAAGACATAAGGGAGTTACTGGTTTTGCCACCGTGATTGAATTAGATCTGTAAGAGCAGAGCATTCCAAATCTGAAGGTGCTTCTGGGTTGGAGAGTTTGGATTGGTAAAATGAATCAGTTGATCATGCCCATTGGGGAACGGTCATTGACTGCAGGAAACCTCTGATGATGCCAGTTTACTATCTGTAAAATGAAACCTGTTTATGTACTGAATGGGGAGTTCATCAAGAAAGTTTTTTCAATAGTCAAGTAATTCCAGTGTTTTGTAGAGCATGTAACACAAAACTGAAACTGATGTGGGCTAGAAGGGAAGGGAAGAGGGGGCAGGAGAAAGTTGAACCGTTGTTTTTAGAATAAAAAAGAAAGGGTCTCTTGCCAAATCATTTTACGTTGCTAGGAGAGACATAAAGTAAGTTGTTCACAAATATTTGCAGATCAAAATATGAGATTGGATTATTTCTATCACAAGTAGAGTAGCTGGGGTGCCCTGCCCCTGGGAAAAAGGTAATTTCCATTGCCTGAAATGCTTTGTATCTTCACCAGAAAGTTTGGTTAGAAAAGATGACTGTTGTAGCCTGGTGGAGGTTTATTAAATAACCTTGTCACTCAGATGCTGGAACTACATGTTCTGTTCTGTGTTGGTCCTCTGGGGGAGGATGAAAGAAAGCTTTCACATGTCTAATCACCAATGTTTCGGCTCACCTGGAAAGTGAAGTGAATGGATCTTAGACTTTGTTTTCATGACTATTCCATCAGTTTTCTTCAAAGTGGAATTGTTTGAGCAAAAGAGATCAATACTTGCCAGAATGTAATGCAGCCTAACTGGCACGCTTGCCCAAGACTTGGAAACCTAAGTTGAAGATTTAGCTCTGAATTAGGCAGAGAGAAGGCTTAAACTTGAAATGTTTTGGTTCCAAGCTGAACTAAAACCACTCATCCTTCCTCATAACTTGTTGCAAGCATTATTTCCCACAACATTCATTATATCTTATCCAGCAAGATATTAAATTTATAGATCCTATATTGACTTCTGCAGAAGTCAAGAAGTTCAATTATTTAGCTAATTGAAACATCTCTGTTTTGCCATTCTGTGATAGTGTCAGAACTATAAAGTTCATTAAAGCGACAAAGAAAGCCTTTTGAAAAGGGAACATAAGAATAAATGAAAAAGATCTGGCAGACTGTGCATGATTGGGTTTAAAGGCCAGATTCTTTTGATAATAAGGGTTTTTTAAATGTTGTGTGTTTTCCCTCTTTGCCCTTTCCCGCTTTTTTTTGATAGCTGGCAGTAGCACCTTCCTTACATGCTTTTGCAGTTTCATGGGTATTAACTTCCTAGTCTTGAGATCTACCAATTATTTTGTTTGCAGTTATCTCAAAAATGGAGTGCATGATTCCAGTTTGAGTTGCCTCTGTGAAGGTTTTTAGCTTACTGTCAGCTGCTTGAGTAAATGCTAGACAAATTTAAAGTGAAAACAGTAATTTTATTTTTACCGAGGCAAAATTAATTTTTAATTAGAAAATTGCATAAAACAACCAGCTGAGCAACAGAGTACAGATGTAGAGTATCTGTCATTACTCCTGTGTTAGAGTTGTTGCTTACAGGTTTTTTTGAGATACTTCTGTTCTACAGGTCATTAGAGATCCTGTTCAGGAGAAGTCCATCACTGCCTTCCAGATCAGGATTCTGTTCCAGAGCTATTTGCTTCTTTTAATTCCTGGAGACTGTTTAGTTGCAATTCAATGTTAGCAGAGATTCAAGGCATAACATCACAAGAAATTCCTTGGTTTTCTAATATGTGGGACAGCTTTGTGTTTTGGCTTTGACTTTTGCAGACTTTTTTTATATGAGACTGGTAATGAAACACTCCTAAAATTTGAGAAGAAATTTCTTTGACTAGAGAAGGATGTTGGGGTGTAAAATGCCTTTAATCAGTTGTATTTTTATTTACTGACTCAGGCAGTAAGCAGAATTGCCATTACATGTTTATTTCTCTAATGGTTGCATGCCACTTACTGGAAAAGATCCCTTAATAGAGAGAAGTGGGAATGAGGGAGTTGGCATCCTAGAGCAGTTTTTTTTTCTTTTTGCTGGTATTTAAAGAAACTTCTGGTTGCACAGTAGTATGTGCTAGGCCCCTGTGTCACAATAAAATTTCCACTGTAATGTTATATATTTGTTCTGTGCTTTGTTTTTTACCCTGTAGATATGGTTGTTGGTTATCCTTGGTGTACCTGATGAGTGGACTTCACTTTCCTCCTTAAGATACTATTGTTGCAGTGAGAAGCACACAGACAGTTGTGTGTTGCCAGTGGCTTGTTGCACTATGTGTAATTTTACTTCTGGTGGTGGAAAAATCAGTGCATCGACACCTTAGTATTAGAGCTTTTCTTATGTGTGTACAATAACATTTGTTTTGTTTTCCTTGTTTTAGAGAAGCATGTCCTGAAATGAAAATCTCTTAACTTTAATGAAAAGACTGAGAGTGTGTTATAATTAAATACCAGTGCTTCATCCCTTTATTTGCGGATCCTGGGTTGTTGCAACAATTATTGTTCTCATTTTTGGGGGGCGGAGTGTGTTTTAAAATGGCAGTACTGTGTACTCACTATACAAGACATGCTTTGGGACAAGTGGGCTGTAGAAATTAGATCATATCACCTGAAATAGTTTAATTTTTAGTTGTTTTCTTGGGATTGATTTTTTTTCCTCTTTTTTAATTTTTTTTTTCCCCCTTTCTATTCCTCAACCAAAAAAAGGCTGACAGGCCAGAAAATGAACTTTGACAAATAATTAAAGGATGTCTTTTGCTAATACAATACCATATATGCTTCATTTAAAAAAAAAAAAAAAAAGTGGAAAAAAATTGGAATTAACCCAAAAGCATCATTGAAATTCTCTGACAATTGTTTTAAAATAACACATGTAGTAATATTTGTTTTCCCTTCCATTTCTATTGTCTTTTTGGAGTTGTTAGATGCAGTAGTAGTAGAAAGGAAGAAATACAGTCATATTTATAATAAACTGAAGTATGTGTAACTACTTAGAGTGCATGGACAGAGGAACTTCTTTATAAGTAGGAGGAGTACACTGAGGATTTTTACGTGGAAACTAAATTCTCTCAGTAGCAAAAATCACTACTGTGTTCTATAGACTTCAGTAGAGAGCTAATTTATGTTCTCACCCATGCATATTTTAAACCACTGAGAATACAGATTTTCTGAAATACTCTTCTTTTACCTCACTTTTTTTCCTTTTTCAAGGGTTGCTATTTTTTTACCCTTCCTCCTCCTATTTTCTCATGTTGTGCCTTTCCTAGTTTTCTTTGCCCTATTTTCAGCCTAGCTTTCCATCTCTCATGTCTTCTGTTAGCTGTATTCCTCTTTGTCTACCTCCCAAACTACTGTAATGCTTCTGTATTCTTCATACCGTGTGAAGTCTTAATACACTGTTCCATAGTGGTGTGAAGCAATATAGAAGTCATGATGGAATAAAAAGACATTAGTAGTATTTAGTGTTTCCCAGATAAGGGCTCATGAAATTGCAACAATGAAGTTGCAAAAATGGAGAATAGTTCCTGTTTGAATTGATGTGATGTCACTTATTGTTGATGGTAAAATAAGTGCTGGTGTCAAGGCTTACTTTCAGTCAGAGAAGACTTTTAACTAGTTGTATGGCTATGTTGTACCGGTTTTCCTGGCTTTTCCTGGCTCCAGTAGGTTGTATTGTAAGCAGTTCTTGTGAAATTTGTAGAGCAGAGGAGGTGGTATTCATTGTAATAATAGGCAAAAACTTGATGCTGTATGTGGTAAAAAATCAGAGTATACTTTTATATACGTATTGTCAATTCTTACATATAAGGCTGTAATGTGATCTTGCACTCCAAAATAGTAAGCTTTTGTCTATATGTAAAAGTACTGTACTTCATAATTAGTTCTGCATATTGGGCTGTGATTGTGTAGGAATATTAACCAGCCCCAAAGGAATTTGGCAATCTTCTGGGGATTTTGCCTCTGAAGCACATAGGAGTCAGGATCATCGGGTAAGTCTAATGCCATGCACATAATATATGCATTCCCACCTGGATATGTGATCCTAAGATCAACTCAGAGTTTTCCTGAGCATGGCTGATTCTTTTTTCTTATTTCAGTTTCTATATATCATATTGACAATTCATTTCTTCTTAGTTTGTTTTACTGAGCCTTAAAAATGTAGAGGTTAACATTGTCTAAAAATCTCTTTCTAGATGGAACCGATAAGGATTCTGACTAAAAATCAGTTCTTTTTTGTTCTTAATTCAGTGGCATGTAAATTGAATGTAACCAGGGAAACCAAGAGCTTGCTGTCCTTATATATTTTGCAGAGTGCTTTCTGGAAATAGAGTATTCTCCAATCTGTCGTGATCAGTACTCTTTGAGAATACAATATATGAAAATAATCTTAAGACATGTAAGAAGCAGAAAGACAGGATCGTCTTAATGTGAAAGTAATCTTACAGTCCTCAACTTACCATTTTGTTACGAATTTACTGGGAGCACTAGGAAATTACTAGATTGCAAAAAAAAAGCTAAATGCATGGTAAACTATTGTGTGTCACAAATTCGGCCTTTTTGAGCAGTATCACAGGTGCCTGCAGATGGAGACGCAATTAAGAATGGTTTTCATTAGGAATCAGTTGTATCTCTAGATTTAGATGCACTAAGGAACATGCACGGTGTGTTTCCTCACTCATGTGTAGTTGTAGGCTTCATGCATGTGCTCCAGGATGTGCAGATACTTTACTTTTTTCCTGGTACATGGAACTCTAGAGCAGAATCTCCTTCCATTCTCTCCTGAATTTAGCCAGGCAGAAACTACGGGCAAGTATGACCATTTGGGATCTTGATACAGAAGGCATGATAGATATGCAAAATAGTCACCCTTCTAGATTCCTGTAAAAAGTGGTGTTGCTGACTTTACATTCCTGGGATGTTTTGTGGTTACAGTGGGCATCAGGTCCTCCTGGAGGAAGTACAAGTGTGTTCTCAATGGAGCCAGGTGTTGATAAAGGGTTAATTGTAATAAAATTTAGCAGTTCTTCAATATAGTAAGTTTAAATATTTACTATATGGGAATCATAGACATAAAGGCAGTGTGCTCATGCTTAGATATTGGTCTGTGATATTTTAGCTCTGAATTTAGATTCTGACAAATCAGTAATGCCAAACTGGTGGTAACTTTGATTTTGTTTTGATTTTGGGTTTGTTGGTTTTTTTTTTTTTTTGAGGGGGGATGGTGGTGGTGGTATGTGGTTTACAAGTAGAAGACTAAATCTTTAACTACTTTTAGAAATAAGCTGTTCCTTTTACGTATTATTCCTGAAGGGCCAGAGGGTTTTCTTCATGGTGGACTTCAGGAATGTCCTTCATTGCCACTGTACTGAAAGCAATACTACCTATACAAGCTAACTTTTAAGATTTGACATTTAGAATAACTTTTCCATCACTGTGCTACTAACAGATATGTGCTGTACAGTCTCTAAAATTAATTATTAATCCTATGAAGATATTTGGAAAATGGTTCAAAACAAATTTTAAAATAATGACAAACAAAGTTAGATTTCTTTTGTGGCTTGTATTCTTTCACCTACAGATAACTGAAAGCCATCAAAGAAAGCAAGCATTAGATTCTAATCTGGAGTGACTTACTGAAGGAAAATAATCACTAATCCTCTAATGATATTTTGTGACAACTCCCTAATTCTTACCCCAAGTTGTTGGTAAGCTGCACTTGAGCTTGCTGAGAGCCCTGGCTCTCACCTGAGTAAATCAAAGAAATGCGTGGCCTGTGATCATTTAGAAGAAATTATAACTTTAAGAGCACATCTAGAGATGTGTGGGCTGTTGTTTTGTTTGTTTTTTTTTTTTTTTCTTGCAGCATGTGGTAGAATCACAGCTGCTGGTTCTGCCATTCATATTCTGTTGCATCCGTTGCCCAACAGCCATAAAGAATAAGCAGGCCAAAAAGTAATGAGTCTTACAGATACTGTATTTGCAAAAACCAGACTCAATACAACCCAGTGATTCAGTTCATTGTTTATCTGTATGTGATAATCAATGTTATAAATATACCAAACATGAGATTTTTAATCTTTCACTTTAAAATGCCTTTGTTTGATTTTAAAAATAAAAAATAAGAGGTTGAAAGGGTCTATGAAGTTAATTTCCCATGTGGAATTGCCATAAATTATGACAGTAGTAGTAGGAAACACGTTTTTCATTTATCTAGTATTATTGAAACACTACCTTCTCTCACCTTCCAGAGTCTGCTAGCTTTGTTCATATTTAATAGATATGTTGGCTATTTGAAGTCTTCCTTTGCATCTGAAGATGCAAAGGAGGAACATGCCTTCAATAGTATGTAATGATCATTTTTTTGACCAACAAGCCAGGGACCAAAGAAGCAATTTTGAGGACTAAAATCACAACTATCTGGTTGGAAAGAGACAAGTTGCTTAACTAACTACTCAAAGGATTCCTGTTCTCTGTGGTTCATGCAGAGATCCAGTCAGAACCAGCCAGTTTCACTGAGCTAAATTGGGTAGGACAATATAGCCCACAACATATTGCACAACCATGCTGGACTTAAAAGTGAACTTAAGACTGTATCAGAGTGGAAAGTGTGTGGGATGTGGCTGCACATTTGAATCTATTTGATTACCTACAAGTGAGGTACGGTGTTATGTATAGAATAGGCAAAGCAACAGTTCTATTATTTTATTACTAGGTAGTGAAAGGGTAGATTAGTCACTTAATAGCACTGTTTCCATAGAAGCATCTATTACTTTTTCCCTGCGTGTATCTGAAGCAATGAGAAAGCCAGGTCTGAGATCTATGTTGATACTTCTAAAGCACAGGAAATGAGAAAAGATGGCTTTCTTGAAATCCTTTCCCATCCAGTTTTTGTGATTCTGTTGTTGTAGCTGATATCCACCCAGTATTCTTGTTGCAGTTAGGATAACTATGTTTATTCGGTGCTACAGCATTATCTAAAGTTCAATTAATGTCCCATAGCGTATGTAGGGTAGTTTAGATGTCAGTAGGTTTTCTTGATGTTCTTTTAACAATTTGCTTATGCTCTGTTTCTGCACATGTTCTAAATGACCTGCTTGGTAAGAAGTGGATACATTTATGTATTGTGGTTTTAGACTTGTCACGTGAAGCTTTCAACATGAGGCATAGAAATGTGACAGAATATGTCCCATTGGATCTGAAGTTAGAGCAATAGATTACTATTCATTTTGGGAAGGCAGTCCTCATTTATTTCAAAACTCCAGGTAGGAATTCTGTTTTATCTTTGTGGAGTAACTTGTCCCACCATAAGTGGTGTCTTCATTCTTAAGATGTTGACAGAAGATAAAACGTTGACCTTTTCAACCAGTCTACTTAGTCAGCTTAGTAAATTTATTTTCACAGCTTAGTATATCAGAAATAAGTGTTGGCAATATTCTTTGAAATAACAAAGGAAACTAGATCTATGGAACTCTTTCCCATATTTTTGCAAGATATATTGGCTTGATACAAATCGGCCCCCACAGTACTTGTCACATAGGAAAATGCCACATCATTACTGCATATTTACTCACTGGGATGTACTTCCCTTTTTATTATGTGTACTATTCCAGTATTTCAATCTGAATTAAAAAAAAAAAAAAGTATAAATGCATATGTCTAAGTAATGAGTATTTCTTCTGTAACTTTCTGTTAGTGTGAATTGTTAGGTAGGTTTGGGACTTCCTGCACCTGTTTGCCAGTGGATTTTGTCGATTGAGTGCTAATTTTGAGACTAACACATGCTATATTATTCAGAAACATTATCTAAATTATAACATACTTCAACAGAAAAGTACTGCTAAACACAGCCTATTGGTGATTAATAAATCACATTGTAGCAATATTACTTGAAATCGTCATTCATGTAGAGAACTCATCAGGTATGTACATTTTAGATGGTATGTTAAAAGGCCTCTACATCTTAGCCAAATGCTACATTTTTTGCAAAGACTTGGATCACTGGAGAAAAAAGCGGTGTTTTACCAGGAACGCAGTAAAAACTTCTAAAATTTATATGCACATACTTTCAGCAAGTAACACTGCGTTTCTCAATGGTCGCACTACATTCATGGAAGCCAGTTGTGGATTGACTGGCTATTCAGAACAAGAAAATAAAGTCCAGGGGTCATTAAGTGTATAAGGCAAAAATTACAGTGTTTACTCTGTGTGTGTTACTACAGGGCAGTCATAAGTAAACTTGTCCCTAGGTGGGCTTGATAGGAACCAAATGGAGATAGGAAAACTGTCTAACCTTTACTTAGTTTAGTGATTTTTAGTCCAAGTTGTGTATCTCAGCACTGCTGAATCTGTCTTGTGCTCGGTTGAATTAGCTGAATTCTTTTGCATGTGATCCACATACCTTTGTCTTTCCTTCTTCAGATGCTGGTGATTGACTTACTTTAAAAGATAATACAAGGAAAAAGAACATTTAGAATTATTATCAGCAATAAATATTAGTGATTTTGTGTAGAATGTGAATTTTAGGCGGTAAACTTTGATTTTATAGATACGTTATCCATTCATAACAGCTGTAAAATCAGCAACATCCCTATACCAGCGTCTGGAGTGTTACCAGTGAGGATGCCCTGAGATAATTAGCAATGGTCAATGTCATATGAAGAATAATGAAAATTTACTCCATCACTTAGATGGATTGAGATGTGGAAGTTAAGAACAGCGTGTGTTACAGCTTGCCTATATGCACTGTCTTCACCTCATACTGTTTTATTTTGCAATATATTAATTATGGATGATCAGTATTTTTAATGAGCATGAATTTTTACTGAAGAGTATATATGCCTCAAAGAAAGTGTTATTTTACCATCATAGGAATCTTGTAAGCAATAACTTTTACACTACCATTTATTAAAGGAACTGTGACTCTGATGCAGACTGAAATTTTATACTTTTTCTCAAATACTATATTATTTGTATAGGTAGTTTGTATATCCAGAAGATACTAGCGCTTAAAAAAAGTGGATCAACCAGAAACCTGAAGGAAAGAATAGCAAGTATTGGTTGTAAGCTGGCTTGGTTTTTTTCATTTACTGTTGGTGGGTTCATTGTATCATCAAAAGCATAGCTCGTCCTGGAAAGTTCAGTTTCTTGCACAGGTTAGGTATCAACAAGTCTAGTTTCGTTTGAAAGATTGATATGGGCTTTGCTGATTTGTAAATAAGATATGATTTTCTTTTCACACATCTTGAATGGTTAGTTATTTCAGTGAGTGTCTACAGAACTAACAGAATTCACTGAATGAATTACTGTATGCAAGGAGCACTGAACACATCTTTGATACATAATCACTTCCAGTACTCACTATAAGAATGCCTCTCCATGGAGTAGTCTTTTGTTTTTGTTGAACATTTTTCATTAGTGATTCTTAACGTTTATTGCTATTTTGCAGGAGAGAAAATAGGTGATGAAGTTGTTTGCCAAAGATGTTTCAGCATCCAAGGCAGGTTATAGATCTTCTCTGTCTCAGTACAGTAATCTGTCATCTAGATTGTTCTACTATAAATTCACAAAATGTGGAATGTTTTAAATCTGTTTGTGTGCTCAGTGTTTGGTTTTTTTGTGGTTTATTTTTGTTTTTTTTTTTAATTAGAGTAAGTTTTGAAAAAGTCTGTGTATTTTCCGAGCTGTGTGGGGTACAGAAATCTGCCCTACTGCCATTGTCCATTGTTGTTTGCCTTTTCAAAATATGTCCAATCTGCCTTCTGAGACAGTATTAATATGGTGTCAGCTAGCTGTTTTTGTAGAAAAGCATCAGTGGAATAATTTGAGCAACGTTAAGAGGCATTTCTAACTAAAGAAAAATCTGAAACTTTCAGCCAGGACTGGACATCTAAAATGTAAGTAAGTTACATGTACATAGACATTAATGTAAAGGTATTGTGATTTACATATAGGAATTCTACGTGTTATATGAAAACACCTACCCCCTGTTCCAGAATCTTCTTAAAATACATTGCAAATGTAGGTTATCAATAATTCATTTATAACAAACAAATAAAAGGCACGTTAGATCCCACCACTCCAGATTCATATTCCTGGGGCAAGCTGAAGTAGAAAGAACACTATTTTATAGGCTTGATGGAGAGAAAGTGATGCAGTGCCATAAAGAAGAGTTTCCTGACAGCTGGTCTAGCTTTTCCTTTATTGAAAGAATTTTTACCCTTACGCCTGTGTTATCCTGAGCTTTGGTGGCATATGGTGTGATTAGAAATGGTGTTCCAAATAAACAGCTGTTTCAAAGAAACAAGTTTGTACTTTCAATGTAACAGTTGGCAACACTAACACTTTCTAGCTGGTAGAGCTCTCAGCAAAGGTTTTGTAGGAGCATTGTGGTGTGTTCACGTGCATGCATATGAAGCAGTGGAGATTGAAGAAAAATACTGTACAAAACAATAACAGCATAGATTATTAAAATAATGCTGTAAGATGAAATTATTTAGTTACATGTCAGAAAAACACGGAACATGGACAACTACCTTGTGAAGGACCTTGTAGCTATTTTCTGTGTAACCTCGTTTGGGTTCAACCTGAGTTGCCAGATGGCCTGTCTCTGCAAGCATGGCAAACAGTCAGTAAAATCCGTTCTTGTGCATGACAGATCTGATTCTTTCACTGGATTTATTTTTTAACATAAAATTTTATGTTGCTCACTTCATCATAAAAAGGAGAGTTGAAGCACACAGGTACACAATAAATTCTTGTGCTCCCTTGTGAATGGAATCAACATCCCGGATATCCTAATGTTCGTACTTATGCTCTGCTTTTTGTGTCCAGTCTGAATTTTTGCATCCTTACCTCCATGAGTTGCCAGTAGCCAAGGAAAATCCCAATGACTACTGCACAGCTGCAACGTACTTTCTATTCTAACATTTTCCTGCCGGGCTTGGTGCTTGCATGTGTACTGACTATGCTTAGGACAGGAAGGTAAAAGGCTGAGCAAGATTTTTACCACGTACTAAAAAGTTCAAGTGCAGAGAGATTCACCCATCCCAAAGATAAGAGATGCCTCATACGAGTCAAAAAAATGTTCTAAAGCATGTAAAGGAAAAAGAAAACAACTTTAAGTTGAAAACTGTTTTCAGTGATTAGAAAAGTGTGTTGTGGTTGCTATGTATTGAGAATTAAAAGGCAGTGTAGAGGGAGTTAGAGATGAGGTGCTGCATTGTACACTGGGACTGACATATAAAGATACACTGGAAGCCATCATGAGGTACTGGAGCTCCGGTAACGGGATAAACTGCAAAGCAGAATATTAACTTCCAGGGATTTGGATAGAATTAGACTGAGTGAATAATGAGACATTTAAGTAACAAGTGAATGGTTTGTGTTCAAGCCAAGCCCTGTGAGTTTATAGTCAATAAAACGTCTAGTTAAATTTGATCTCCCCTATTTAAAAAAGGGGGAGTAGGGGGATAAGGAAAAAACAAAGAACACCAAACATCAGACAAGCAAAACAGCACAAGTTCTTTCTGTATGTGTGAGGGAAAATAACCATTTTCATAGGATTCTGTATCTGTAATATCCCACTTAGGAGAGGAAACATAATATTGCAGCTGGATCTCATTTTTTTTATGCAGCAGCTAAACATACTCATATTCGTTTGAAGATTTTTAAAAAAAAAAAAAGAAAAAGAAAAAGCTTTGTTTAGCTGTTAGCTGTGCGTTCCATAAAGTTATCCTTAGGTTAACTCTTTTTAGATGGTTAATTTGCACTGGGTTAAATTCTCCTGTGGATTTTCTTGGGCTGTGGTTTGTCACAGTAGACCACAGGGCTTCCTTTGGAGCCACTTCAACATCTTAATTAAATCTGTGGTTAGGCTTATTTAGCTATTATTCGCTTCATAGAATAAAACATTTGAGGGTTTGGTGTCTGCTCTTCAGGGTACTAAAAGTAACTGCTTTAATTAAACAAAAAATCAATTCTGTATTTTGAAGTGCTAACATTATTACCAACTTCACCAGTAACTATTTTTTTAAATAGAGAGGTATAACCGCTACAGTAAATGCTTAGCTCTAAATTGTAAACTTTATAAAGGAGACTTATTCATTGGGCATTCTTTATGTTTTAGGGTAAAGGTTACTAAGGATTTTTTTTTTTAATTGAACTTGATTTTTGCTTTTACAGAAGATCGGTCTCATCTGTTTTCTTACATCTTTTTCATTTTTTTCTTTTTTTCACCCCTTGGAGTTTCATTTCTGCAAAATAAGTTTTTTACTTTACTAACACTGTATGCTGTTTTCATCTCTATCTAAAATTTTCTGAAGAAATTATTTCAAAAAACCTTCTTGTCTTAAAACTGTTATAAACTGATTATTTGAGAGACATTTCACAGATACGTCTAGAGGCTCGACTGTA
Organism: Phoenicopterus ruber ruber; assembly: GCA_009819775.1. Lineage (NCBI taxonomy): Eukaryota > Metazoa > Chordata > Aves > Phoenicopteriformes > Phoenicopteridae > Phoenicopterus > Phoenicopterus ruber. The sequence continues at coordinate 15,631,129 of CM020227.1, forward strand.
TGCACACTAGGTGATGGTCTGCATTGTGAAGAGCTTGCAGTTGGAATCATGCTTTTTTATGAAAACAACAAAGAAGTCCATATTCTTAAACAGGAGAAAAACATACTAATGTTCATTTGGTTTAAAGGATAGAAAGAAACATACTACGCAGCTTCTGAAAATAGCTGCTTATTCATAAAGTTATGATCTTAGAAGATCACTGAAAGATTATAGTCTTTCATCACTGTGTGATTTATCTATTTCATGTACTTCTCTTAATTTTTAAGTGATAATATTCTTTTGTGCTTGTGTAGAGAACTGGAATTTGAATTTATGGTGAACACAGTCCTTAACCAGAATTGTAGACTGAAGTAAAGCTGTGAAAACCTGAAAGAATGACTCTGATGATGATAAATGCCATAAAGGAAGCTGGATGAAATGATGGACAAAATGTTAGATGGCAAACTAAGAGCAAGATGCTTACAATGTATCAAAGTCTAATAAGGTCTACAATAGCCACTTCAAGAGATAGAGTAGAACATGCAAATTAAGAAATGTTTCCACTCAGCATTTGAAGATGGACATCACACACTGAACATAAGCTGCTGTGTTGCTACCTGTGTGTATGCTTGTTTAGCTTAAAAACATGATAGACTACGATTAACTAGTGTGTCCAAGAGTAGAGTAATGTACTGTATTCCTGGAAGATGAGGGATTACCACTGTGTTCTTGGACGTGCCTGCCATGGGTCAAGGTCCTTGCAAGTATGCTAATAAGGGCCGGTAGCTAATAGGGGAGGCAGGCCTTGAAAAGGGGTGCTACTGGCTTTCCCTTCTCAAAGAATTTAGCAAAATATGAGAGGTTACAGTCCTTGCTCCAGTCCCCCCCTCAGTGCTAAACTATTGGCCTGTATGTTGTTTTGCAGTCCTTCTTATTGTCTGGCTTTTATCAGAAATTTTACATTCAATAGAGATATTTTAGCAATTGAAATAAATCATGGTAACTGTTCTAATTTTCATAAATCGACATTTTCTGAAGAATAATTCTATTGCCAAAATTCTGCTGGTGCCCTAAGCATGTGCATAGATTGAAGATCTCTACATCACTTGAATCTCCTTGAAGATTTCCTTGAAGAGGGACTTTTTCCCCTTCTCATGAAAACAGCACCTTGGGAAGACTTAAGGGGATGCTTGGTCCTCAAAAAGGGCTTTCTACAAAGGACTCCCTGTCACTTTACAGTGCATTGAGACTTGATTTGCATAACCAATAAGAGTAAATAAGTTCTAGAAATTGAATAAGCACTGCAGGTAAATATTTTTAGCCAGTAAGAGTAAAATACAGAAATAAACCAAATATTTCTTTGTACACTTGGTACTGTTTATAAATCCAGAGTTTTCCATGAGTTGCCAGCTGTTTAATTTATCATGTTAGCTCTTGACTTTTTTCTGATAAGTATGAAAGATAAATCTATCACATTTTTGCTTTCTAACTGCAATTGCATTTTCAGCATAGGATGCACTGAAATAATAGATTGCTTAGCAAAGTAAATATATGAAAATGGTGTTTAGGATTTCAGTGCAAGCAGTAATTAGAGTACCGCTTGTCAGTTTTAGAGCATTGTGAAATATTATGGCATATTGTGACTTTATTTTTACAGAATCTGTTACATACCTGTCACGTTAATTCAACTAGAAAGCATTCTTTACGACAATTCATATAATATCATAAAGGCAACCAGTCATGTTTGTTACTGAATCATTGCATGTCTCAATGTTGAAATTAAATTGGAAAAGAAAAAGACAGTGCAGGAAGATTAAGCTCAGTATAAAATGCATTTTAAAGGAAGCAGGTCTTATTTTGCCATTCCTCTTGCAATCATAAAATTCTTAAGATGTGAACTTGCTTAAATTAGATATATCTGCAGAAATTAATATTCTGTCTAGTATTGACAGAAGTGATCACTGCAACAAAACCCCAAGGCTGATGAAGAAAATGTAAAACTTTTATCAATTATTCAGTCTTACAGGGCAAGATGGATTTTTACTTTTATTCAATGACTCTGACATTCTAATAATTTTTTCTTTATTGGTCCGCATTTACTATTGACCAAAGTGGACTCTTAGGTGTTCTCTTATAACTAATCCTAAGCTTTTGATGTAACTAACTTTAACCTTTGCCCTAAGCAAATGGATGGACCTCTGCAACTTCTGTGTTATTGAAAATGATCTAATATGGTTTTAAACGTTAACTTTGCTTGCTGTCCTTGTAAACTGCAGGACACATGCATGAGAAGGCATGATCCTTTATTTCTTGGTTTGGTCAACCTTGGCATCTTGAAAGTGTGGATTTTGGTGGTTAGTTGGTGGGAAGTTTTCGGGTTTTTTGATGATAGCTTTCTTAGGCACTGCTTGGAAGGAATCCAATTTGTGCGTGATTGGTGTCTCCAGTCTATCTCTTGATACTAAACATGTTTGGGTCTTTTCTGTGCATCTTACTTGTTTTCTGTTTTCATAATTTACTCTACAGATGATGTTAGCAAACTTGTACATATCTCAAATAGCACCAGATGTCAGCTCAAGCATTTTTACTTGGGCATATCTATGTAGTCTTATCTCGTAGGGCAGGTACAATAAAAGGTTTTACAACATTTCTGTAAACTGAATGTTTTTAAAAGTGGGTTTGTAATCTCTCATGCTGCTTTAAATAAGTTTGAACTATGTTTGACTTTGTTGCTTCGTAACAACATACTGGAGTTGAATTACCTGGGGTTACATACAGCTGGTGCTGCTGGGCAAGCTTATCACAGTTACTAGATGGTTATTTCACTGTAAATATATAGCAGATATACTTAATACTGTTCAGTGAAGTATCCCTCTACTGATTTGTTTTTATTAACATGGCATAGAACAGTGATAGTCAATATCATAAAATATTTTTTCCTTCTTGGACAAAAGTAACAGAGTAGTTATTAATTGAACAAATAAAAAGGTTTTATGAAACATTGATACAGGTATCTGTGTACTTGTCTAACTTTATTCGTCTCTGAAATGGTGAAGATTTTTCCAATAATGTTTACCACTAGCTGAAGTGTTTCATATGCCAGTTCAAAACAGAAGTTGTTAATAACTGTGATACGATCTACTAAAAGGAGCTATAGCTCACCTAAAAGTAGTTTAGTATTCAGGATCGCTTTCTTCTTTGATTTCCATTTCAGAAAGTGTTGAGCGTGTTGGTGATTCTCTGTTTTACTTCAAACTTTTGTACTTCAGTATTGAAAAGTCAGGCCAATGTTGTCAAATATAGCTGAACTTAGACTTCTAGTCCTTATTCTGTGCCCATTGTCAAGGGACATGAGCTTATTTAAATGATGTATTAAGTAGCAAGAGAAGCATTTGGGAAATGTGGTGTGGGTGGGGTTTTTTTTTCATTTATTCCTTTCTAAATTAAAAAAGTGTGTGTACTTTTATTTATATTTTATTTGAATGTGCTTGTTACTGTGATCTGTGATGGTAAGCATATGCACTGGGCTTCAGTTGGACAGAATACAAGGTTAATTAAAAGAACTTTTAGAAAAGGACTGAAAAACTAGTAGCTGTATCTTAGGGTTCCAGTATTTGTTTTATTCTGACTTTTCTCTGATTTATATATTTAAGAGGCGTGTTCTGTTGGCCAGTGTGAAATTTCATGAGATAGTGACTACTGACTTTGAATATCTCAATTCTGTAACAACTGATTTTGATGGCTTCTCAGTACTAATCACTACTTAAGCATTTGCTCGCATTTATGAATGATGAAATAAGAAGAAAAGATGATTAAAAGTAGTGGGGCACTAAATGCAAGTACTGTTTTTCAGTTTTAGCTGAATATACTCTCACATTTGGGTTAGTGGTATGGAGATTTTTATGTGTTTTTTTGTTCTGGTACTGAGGCATTGAACATTAAATACCACTAGTCATACAAAATACGATGCTATCGCTACCATTTATGGGCAGAAATGATTAACCTTTTGATATCTTAATCATTCAGCTATGCATTCACCAGTAGAATCGGCATGTTAACTGTATAAGTGACCGTCTTCTCAGAAATGCAGATAACTTTTTTCCCCTTTTGCCATGTAGTCTTTGCCACTAAACCAAACCTATATATATATATATATATATATATATATATATGTGATAATTTTGAGAGGACCAGTGCATTTGGTGAGTTTTGGTTAATCTCAACAAATACAAAATTTTAAAGTGCACTCCTAGGGCTGAAAGATCAGTTATTCTGATTTAGGATGTTTTTTAAAATTTAAAAGAATGTTGGAAATTCTTTCTCTTTCCATATAAATGCAGAAAAACAAAACACACACACAAACACACCCCCACTCAACTGAAAAGATTGATGTCAAATGCTTAGGCAAAAATATGAACCTTTATAACTTAATCCTTTCGATTACTGGAAGAGCATTGATATTTTCCATGAAGTCCCTCTGATTTAATGTAAAATGAGAAGCTGAAGCCAATCAGCTTTGCTCTGACAAAATGAAAAAAAGTCACTGTCTTAACGTGTACCAGATCTCTTTCAAAGTTTGGGCTGAAGTGCACTGTGATATGGTGTGAATAAAATGAAAATTTCATTTATTAGGACATTTTTGCAGGGAGCCTGAAAGCACTTTTGTTCTGAGGATTCAATTCCTTGGCTTTTCATACACCTAATTCTGAATTCAGGAAATGTAGATTCATACCCGAATGTGTACAAACAAACATGCATGTAATCATTCAGCCACTTATGAGCAGTTTATCATTTAATGGATTCCCATTTTATAGACTATTTGAATAGTTTCCACTTGCAATAAAACCAGATAAATTTTAAATAATGTATAATAGCATGTTACTAGAAGAGCTTATACTTTCGAGGTTGCATGACTAAAAAATGTCAGTGGAATGCCTGTAACATTAGTGACTTGTTTATTCCTCTAAGAACTGGATTGGATGGCTGCTCCAGATCAGATATACAAATACTGGAGAGGCCAAACATAAGCAAAATTGTAGAGAATAGCAATGATACTATTGCATGGAACTAGGAAGTAGTATTTTAGTATACTAATATTAATCTTGAATCTTCTGATGCATACTTGTTTTGCAACAAGTAAGAATTCATGGTTTTGTAAGATGGGGGGGTGGGCATTGTTTTAGATTTGTATTTACAGAGAAATGTTATAGTAGCATTTTGCAGCATTTCATAAAGTAAATAGAACTACTAACAAATCACAGTAGGAAGGGAAAATGCCTTAATTTGAAACAAAGGGCATATAGTTTATTGTGGGTGGGAGGAAAAGCATGTAAAAAATCTTTCCTTTAAACCTTTTTCCTCATTGCTGGGTGGATTATCACAATTATTTCTCTGTCACTGAAGGTTTTAAAGGCTAAAGTGTGTGTGAGGACATTTGTCTTGCCTTAACCCACCAGGACAGGCAAGATGACTTTTCAGACTTTCACACTTATTTTTTAGCATCTTTAATGAAATGGGTATTAATAATAGCTATATGTCAAATAATTTCCTCAACAAATGAGAAAAATGTTGGAACTCTGTGTGGTTCATGAAATTAATTTCTTGGTCAGGGGTGTGACCTGAGGTTTACTTCCTGCCAAGTTCTGCCAAAATAATCAGCTTGAAAGATAATTTAAGACACTTGAAAAACTAGGTCACCTTGCAGAAATCTTGTGACATCATTGTCCAATGGTATTTGTCATGCCATAGACTAGGGGAAGATTGGAGACTGCAAATGTCTGGTTGAATTATTACAGTCCACACCAGGAATTCTTTTCAAAATTTCCATTTTCTCTTTTGATAGTTGTTGAAGAAAAGACCATTTTAATAAAGTAAAACATTGATCTTCTGGCAACATAGAAATTATCGCTGAAGTTTTCTGTCTTTTCAGTCGTATCTTTTGAGAAGGATGCTTTGGGCTGATCATATATATCTCTTGGCACTCCTTTTCAGTCTTTGATAGGTGAGAAGAGACACTGGGAGTGAGCTGTTTGGTGGTCTATTGATGAGGAATGGGAAGAAACTGGATGGCCACAGATTTTGCTTGGTCTTTATTCATATGATACTGTTTATCTGAATTTAACTTTCATGGTTGTGTTAAAATGTTATAATACTTTTTGTAATAATGAGCCAAGAGAGCTACACCAAGTATACAAGGTCTTCTAAGCAGAGTGGGCTAAAAAGGATTAGCATGCATTTTTAATGGTTTGGGGTCCTTTCTACCACTAAACTCCCTCTCTAAAATGACAGTGCAGACTAAGCTTTCTTAGAGGAGAACTGACCCCACTGTGGTGGTGTAGAAATAAATGTGGGTTTTGGTATGCTTGCTGCCCCCCCCTTTTTTTGGTATTAGAGTTTCTAGAGGTTGTTTACTACAACTGCTAATTGGTGGAGAGGAACATAGCTAGTGATGTGACTTGGCATACTATGTGACTAGAAATAATGGCATTGTAAGTCATTCTTTGGAAGGAAAAAAAATAACTCTGCATTATAGGTGATACTTCTTCCCCAGTTCTGAAATACAGGATTTAAGCTTGATGGAAAACAATTACATTGCAATACTCACTTTTTTCAGTACTTGTCAGTTCTCATTGTTACTAGGGGTCCCATTTCATGTATTTTATAAATATTTCAAATCAAGGTTCTTTAGATGAAGATATTAAGATGCCATCATTTCACACTGAATGTCATTGGTGACAGGTAATTTTCCAATATTCCAAGCAGGTTTTCTTTTTTTTTTGGTAGCTTTTCTTATTTTTCAGTATTCCTAAATCCTCTCTGATTCCTTTCACACTTCTGTCTTCCAGTCAGGTTTCATAAAGAATGTGGCAATGGAAAAGTGTATTAAAAAGCTCCTGAAGTTTGAGTATAAAATGAAATAAAGTGCTTGAATATTTTACTGTGATTTTTTGCGTGTAATCTACTACTTTTCTGTCGTTTATTATGGTTTTTTTCAGGTGAGGATAAATTCTTAGTATATTAGGTGAAGAGAGAAAATAAATTCCCTGGTCATGAGAATGTTAAGGCGAAGTATCTTAATTTAAGGTAAGGTCTCACTGGGTGGAAATCTTGTAGTGAAAAGTAATCAGGTTCAAAGAAAGATGCTTTAATTTATCTTTTAATTTTCTAGGAGATTTGAATTGGGATGAATGGAATAGTCTCATTTTTCATAAGTTAATTATGTAATTAGAACAATTTCACGCATCTTTATTTTTGGTTTTCAAGACGCTCTGTTTTTATTGTATAACTAAGGGCAGAATGTAGGATTATGGTGGATTAATTTGCAACAGCTGTTATAACAACTTCCTAATAGTTTCTGAAGTATAAAGGTAGGTCCTGTTTATCTCTTTTAATTGTGTAAAGTGCGTATCAGATGCTAATAATCTATGATGTCTAGCTATGCATACAAGATCATTTAGATACACATTACCTTTTATAATTGACTAGCTGTGGGCTACTGATAATTTTGACCCACCTTCTACAGGAAATATAATGGTTTTATGTTTGATACTTTGTTGTTCTTTCACATTAGAATACAAATTTTGGTAAAAGTTTGACATTGTGATTTTTCCAGTGTACTTCCTGAATATGTATTTTTAGTTAAGAGAATGAAGAACAACGTGTGAAGTTCTGTGTTGATGTATGTAAGCAGGACAGTTATTGGAGTTGAGAGGTGGGATTATCGGACTTCAGGAAATCATCTGAAAAGATCATGCGTCTAGTCCCATGAATCATCTACAAATAAAATATTCCTGTCTTAAATTTACAAAGATGCATTTTAAAAAGTTAGATTATTTTGTCCCTACTATTTCTCATCTGAAACTCTGTTCCAAAAGGTGTTCCGACTTTGATAGCTCTAGTGGCAGAAAGCTCTGCTAATTTCCATTTAAATCTGTAAAGTGGCTGTGAACCCTAATTTGCATTGGTCTTTAAGGTAAACAGTTCTTTTAAATCTTTCATTTGCCTCCTTCCCTTTCTTTCTCTCTCCCCTGCAACATGTCAGGGTTATGCTTGTATCAGTTCCATACCAGAGCTTTAACAGCATCCTCTGCAGATGCACCCACGGAGCCTTTGGGACCAGGTGTGTTTACCTGCTATCTAGTCAGGGAGGTTCTCCTTGAGCTAGTTTGTCAGGGCTGGCCTGAGGCAAGAGACAAGAACAGGAGATGTGAGGGCTCTAACAGGCATAGCTCAAGTAGGCTGGGCTCTGGCTGCTAGTCAGTTTTATTAGCTGTCCTGGCAACAACAGTAACCACAACAGGGGCTACCAAAGACATAATATTTACAGAACATCATCTCCTTTGAATGGCATAACCCTGAAACAATGTGTATATACGTATCAGTCATCCATGTCCCTTTAACAATCCGTGTTGCTGCATGAACAAATCAAGGTTATATTCTATTTGAAATGGTGTTTGCCAGTACACTTTTACATAGGTTTAATACTAATATCTCTAGTGAATATACATTGCTTTTTGCATTATGACATTGTGTTTGACTTCTGCAGATACAGTCTGTAGCTATAAGGGTGTACTGCAGTGGTGGCTTCTAATGCATCTATATCCCTATTCTCTGCAGTCATTTCTGATTGATGAGATCTTTGGTGTAGCATTGGGTTTTTCTTCTTCGTTACTAGCTGAATCATCATGACTTTTACGCTTACGGCTTTCATTCCCTTTCTGTAACTCCAGTCATTGAGATAATCCAGTTCATTTGGTATGATGTCTCCTTTCTATTCCTTATTGACAGTGGTCCTAACTTTGTTTTAGCAATGCTTGTCTGTTTCTTGTGCCAGGGTAATAATAAAGAAAATACTAACAAGATTGGTTCCAAGAATAATCTTTGTCATTGCTAACCTCCTTCTAGCTGACGTTTGCCTTTCAGAGGAGGGTTAAGACTTAATTTGACATTTTTCATCCCAAATAACGTTAAAAACTCTGATTTTTCTCATGATGTCTGAGTATTTTTAGCTAAGTGTAAAATAATGCAATCCGTAAGGCATGCGACTTTCAAGTCATAAGTCAGAAAGAATAACAGAGACATTATTTTCCTGTGTTATGACCATATACTGTGTTGAATGTAGATGTTTGCATTTAGAAAAGTTTCTCCTCCTTCCTTTCTGGTTGAAAAATGTTAATGCTCCAATTCGAGCAAGAATGCAGAAAAACCCAATCAGCTATTTAAACAACACAATACCCTGAAAGCACTGAAAGTGAAGTTCAAAGAACGTTGCAACCAGTTCATTCACACTAGTTTTGTGCATCCTGAATATGCATTTTCTTATTTAATTGTCACCATGGTGAATATACTATTCACTATAATATTAATAGTGTCAGAATTACATATTCAGACAGGGGTAATGACAAAGAGAAGACCAAGGGAAATTGAAAGTAATGAAAAAGATTACTGGCTACAGGGCTGTCTTTCATGACAGCTTTATCTGTCTTCTCAGCCTTTCCTCTGTTGGAAAGGGTATAATATAGACTTTTGTTTCTGCTGGTAGTCAGTGCAATTGTTGTCAGCATGTATGAAACCCTCCATGGTGGTAACTATATGATCTCATTTCCTGCATGAGGCAAAGAGTATTGTGTTACTCATGTGGGTTTGGATCTTCTAGGAAATATTACTACGTAGTGTGGTGGTGGGTGTGTATGTTTGGGGGGGGTGTGTTTGTTTGTTTTAAAGCTCTGTGTCAGGTTTTGTCATTATCTCATCTCCTCAAACAAATTCATTGTGTCTTTCCAAAAATGCAACTTTGGCATTTACACAACTTAATTCTTTTAACATAACATGTATTGTAATGTTGAGATCTGTAATTGTGGAAGACTGTCAGAATGGCTATTTAAATGCACAACTTTGGCAAACTTCCCATTGCTGGAAACAATTGTCTAGTACCTAGCAAAGCTGTGTTTGTCTGCCTGTTCTCTGTAATTGATTGAAGTGTAGGTTATAGAGTAAATGTTAGCAAGTGACCCAATTGATACGGTGTGATTGCAAATTTGGTAGCAATGGCAAGTAGCTTTTCCTCATCTTGAGTAGGCTGTTTGGTAACCTCAACTCGTAGCTTTTGATTTGACTTCTGGGAGAACACTCTTAAAACACTCTTGATGCAGCAAAAAAGGCAAGAGGTTCTGCAAGCAGTTTTCCTTCAGTCGTGTTTTGTGACGGTTAGGTTTCTAAATCAACTAACTATAGAATTGACAACTGATCAATCAATTTGTCCATTCACTTCTAAAAACATTTTTTTTTTGATTGCTTGATAACTCTAGTGGTTTATGATGTAAGTATAATTAGCTTTTTACTAAATGAACAAAGCTAGCATTGACCTTTAACACAGCATTGTAATTTCAGATTATATTTTCAAGTTCATGGCAACCTCTATTCATCACCATTGCAACCTACAGCTAAACGATTTCCCCTCTAGTCATATTATTAATGTGGTTTTCTACTTAATGTCCCACAGTAACCTTCTACTAATTAATAGATGCACATAAAATTTTATCCTGCATTTTCAGTACTTGGACCTCTTTCTGTCTCTCAGATATCTTTATGAAAAACCCTTAAAGCTAGTAGAGGACATGTGTGTGTGGTGGGTGTGTTTGGGGGTTGTTTTCTTTTGTTTTAATTTTATCCTGACAGTACCTAACCTTCAATATAGAGTTCTAGCTTTGCCATGCAGATCATTATATAAGTATGTAGCTATTTAAATGTATGTGCTCAATGCTGATCCTCTCCCTGAAATTTTAAGTTATTTCAGAATTAAAGATTGTAGATTTGCTGACTGTAATCCAGTTAATTTTGTCAATACTGAAGTGGCTAATGTAATTATTTATTTTCTGTGTGCACTCTGACAAGATGTAAAAAGAGATCTATGCTTAAGCACTACAATAAATAAGATGTAACAATGAAGAATTACCTTATTTAAAGCTTCAAGAAGTGATGTGGCGTCTACGTCATGGGGATTATAAGAGTATGATGAATGGGCTATACTGTGACTGAATTGCTTCCTCATGTCATCAAGTACAGAACCCACACCAAGCAGTCCTAATGTGAGATGGAAAATCTATAGCCTGACATCATCTTAGTAATTCTGTTCTGTAATGAATAACAAACTTGCTTCAAAAGGTGAGTTGGATCTTGATAAACAAAATGAAAAATGTTTAAATGGAATTTAAATCGGACAAAATCCAGCCAGTTTTCCCTTCTCCATACCGGTGTTTTTTTCAGGTATCTTTCTTGAGAGACTCTTTATATCATTTTATAGGAGTTCTGATGATGAATGTAGATAATATATTGATTGTTATGCCTGTCTGCTCATGAGGAACATTGTCACTGGCTTTGGAGAAATTTAGAGAATTAATGGGGAAAAGAAGCAAAATTGTTCAAACCAGTGACTAAATTAAGACCCACCTCTTAAAAAATGTCTGTGATTTTTGGTCTTGAGGACTGGATCCCTAGGCTTTAGTTCACTCACAATTTCTAAGAGTTTCTGAGGACCTGTGATGTTCGTTGACTTCATATGGTGATGTGGATTTTAAAATGTCTGAATTTCGGAGATTTATGCATGTAATAAGGTCATAAAGGTGTGGTAGGATTTCTTTTCCAGGAGATCTGATTGTGTAGTTATGCAACCAGAGCTAACTTAAATTTAAAAAAAAAAAAAAAAAAAAAAAGACACATTCACAGAATAAAAACTCACTCCTGGATATAAATCTTTTCAAAGGTTTTAAAATCAGGGAAGTTACTCAGATGCATTCTGCATTGCTAGTTAGGGGGAGAGTCTGCTGGCTCAGTGTTTCACATTTCACTGTGGAAATGTACTGTTTCTTGATTTGAGGAAATGATGCGTAATCACATCAGTTGTTGTAAAAGTACTATGTTCACGCAGTTTATAAAACATTTAACAGACTTTTTTTTTTTTTCCAAAGCAGAGATTTGAAATTTCTGCCTCTGATAGAGGAGAAAGAGTTGCTTTGTTTAGATAGACTTCTACATCAGTCTAGAGAAAGAGCACCAAACACAACTGTATCTACCGTATGTGGTGTTCCTCACACCTACCCCCCTGCCCCATCACGTATAGCATTTCATCAACAAACACAGGCTGATAAATAGGAAGTTCTGGAAGTGCTGATGTCTAGCAAGTCTTCACAGATGATTCAAAATATGAAGAAGCAGTAATGAAGAAGCCAAATCACCCAGTAATCCTGGGATGAGTGCTACAAAATTAATATAGATTTCTGAGGGAATCTTATTAACTTTGCAAGAATGCTGCTTTTGCTAGATTTCAATCTTATAGAAGTTTGTCATTCTAAAAGCCCAAGATTTTGTGTCTGATTGTCCTCAAGACATTATTTTTCAGGTAGAACCACCTTTTCCTTGGAAGCCTCCAAAGTACCTGACTGTTTATCCAAGGTCATTTTATATGACTAGGCTGGGAGGGATTGTACTCACTTGCAAAGAGTTTCTTTGGAAACTCTGAGCATCTGGAAGCTTCTGATAGTTTATCTGCTGGGAAAATAGGATTGTGCCCTCATTAGCTATATATGTATACCAACCAAAACATTTAATTCTTTTGAATCTTTAAAAGTTTTTATCAGCACATGTTTGGTGGACGTCAGAATGGAGAAGAATGCTGTGGAAGAGTGGGAAGAACAAAAAAAAGCAGGGGAGGGAGAAATAAACAGTTAAGAAAATTATAATAAATTATAGGAATTTCTAGGGCCATGCAGTTTCTTTCAACAAGAACAACTTTAGGGTCTTTTTTTTTTTTTTTTTTTTGCATTTATGCTTCAATTAATATAATAAGGCTTTACAGTTTAATTTACAACAGCTAGCTGAACTCCCTGGGAGGTACTCTAGTGGTAATTAGTCACCTGAGAAAATGCAACAAAGTCCAAGTAACTGGCAGATCATAAACACATCACATATACAATGTTGTTAAATTTTTAGGTTTTTTCTTAGAGAAATATGTACCTTATGCAGTAGGAAATGAGGCACGTGAACGCATACCTGAGAACGGAAGTAGAATATTTTAGCTCGCATGTTTTCTCTTAATACTCTTCTTTATTAAGGAATGATATTTTACCTATGAGTAAAAGTGCTGGGTGTTATTGCTCATTTGTAAAACATTATCTGAAACTTTAGCCAGAAAAACTGAGTCTCGCTTCTTCCCCTGTTTTTAAAAGACAGCGAACCTGCAGCTCTGTGGCTGAGCTGACATCTAGCCAGGCAGAGCTCAGTTCCTGCTTTGCAGTGCTACATGTAAATAGGGGAATCTATCCTGCATTTGGATTGCCAAACCAGGAATGGGCCTTGCTGTGAGCTGTGAGGAAGAAGTGATGTTTAATTAAAAAGTGCCAGGGTTAAGGGGGAGTGGGAAAATTTTAATCTGTGTTCCAAAATTTAATAAATTATTACAGGTTTATATTTGAGAAGTATAGCCTTTAGGCCTTTAGTCTTTGAATGTCAGCCTTTTCACCACATAAACATTGTATATTTAAGCCTGGTTTTGCTGCCTTACAATATAGTTCATTGCAATATACTATAACTGCATATTATTATACAAAGTTGTATTAAACTCAATGGTGCATGTATCTTTCACTTCAATGTGACTTTGTGTAGTAAAATTGTATATAGTGAGAGGAATTCGTAATGAAGTAGCTGCCAAGACTTCTCAAAGAACAATTAAGGGACTGAGAAAATGAAAAATGATGTTATCACATAATTTACCATATAGTCACAGCTATATAATTTTTTTATGAAGCATTCACAATTATGCAACACACCTCTTATCCTTTTTTTTTTTTTTTTTTTAATAAAGTCTCATTATTTTAATAAGGAGTTTAGGCCTAGGCTTGATGTTAGTGGCAAACTCTACAAAGTAGAGAATTGAGACAGGAACAGATGGGGTTTTTTGTAGTATGAAGCTAAGAAAGAAAAGAACAGGGCTTGTAGGTAAATGAGTCCAAAAAGAAAGCAAGAAAACACAGTTCAATGGTAATACTTAATAAAGATTATCTTTAAAAAGAAAACCAGATAAACTTGAATTAAATTCAGTACTCTAAATCATCTCAGTAAGCTTACATTGGCTGCATATGAATTCTCAGGTGAAGTTTTAAGATGTTGTTTTTCACATTTCAAAGCTCTAAACATAAAAGAGGATAAAGAAAGAGGATCTTTTTCACTCTTCTTTTTTTGATGAAGAGCTGAGACCATGAGGTGTCTTACTGATGTATGCAGTGGTAGGTGCTGCTATCTCTGTCTCTATAGAATGTTTCCAAGCTTCATTCACCTTGGTTTGAAAAGGTCTAAATCTGATTATTTGCTTCAGGCCACATTACATTGCTCTACATAGTAAGTTTGAAGGAAGAAACTGGCTGTTTAAAATGTCTGTAGTTGGGATGTGTTTTTAAGATTAATATAACTCTGGAATTTTCTATGAATTCAAAATAGGTGGACTAATCCCATGAAATTAATGTGTTATTTTCAATGACTGGCCTTCAGATTCATATTCTGCACAAACCACAAAGCTTATAGTTCGTATCTCTCACTTGAACTTGAAACTTGAGACCTGAAGCTATAAATACTGTTTTACAGAAGCCAGATCCTCAGTTACATCTGTTCCCTCAGTCCCCTTTTCTGTGGAATCTCTTTTCTGTCCAAGGAGCCTGCATAGTGAATAAAATTCAATGGACTCATTTTCAAACTTAAACTAATATGAGACTTCTATGGAGAAAAATATAAGGAACTTCTTGTGCCTGATCTGCAGCAGGAGATCTATGAAGTTAAGAAAAGGGATGTGATTCTAGCCTAATGGAAAAAACAGTTTGATTTTTGGATCATACCATAGAATATATAAACAGCTTTACAATCATGGGTCATGGCTTTTGTTAGGAGATTTTTTTGACACCGAGATATAAGTTACTAGATGTTTAGCACACTTAGGTTAAAGATTCGTATCATTTAATAGACAAAGACAACTAATCATAGTTGGTTGGTTGAGGCACAATTCTGACATTTCAATGTTTATTCATTACAGGAAGGTTACAATGAATGAGGTATTGATTCTGTTCAAGACCAAAAGAAACATTCGGAAGATACTTCTTGCAATTTTTTGAGGAAAAAATTGCAACTACAAACTGTTCCTCCCTTTTAGACTGCTGTGTTTTAAAATAAAATGTTTTATTTTAAAACATTAAATGAAATGTTTTAAAAACATGAAATGAATTGCCATTAATTTTGTAGTATGCAAGTTTATGATGCCTTATTAAAAAGAAAGGACAAAGGACTTGCTTAAGCATTTAAAAAGGATGAGTAACTCCCTTAAGTTCACTGTCTCAATGGAAAAAGTCATATCACAAGTCCTTGATGTAACACATATTAAAGCTTTCTGGGTAGAGAGAATGTACAGATACGCAAGTAAGTCTAGAGACTGGAAACTTTCGAACCAAAATAATCGCCATTCAGTATCAAATAGTAAGTAGATACCTACACATTTATTTGGCTCTGGTTTTAGATACGAGAAAGAAGAGTACAAAGGTGACAAAAGTTTATAAAACTAAGCCTTTTAAAGGTGAAGTAGAAATACCATGTTTCACTTCTCTGGTGAAATTTCTGATATTTTAAATACCTTAAATTTTACATATGAATCTGTTCGGGTTTTTAGAAAATGACATGGATCAGAAAGTGGAGAAAACAAGAGGACAAGCAGTATAAAGACTTCTTTGTGTAGTGTTTATTAAATCCTTATGTATCTGCATGGTGGGCTGAGTGCTCTATCTTTGTAGGCAGGCTCTTTTGATTAGAGTTGTTTCTAGGCCAACAGTTTAATGGCTTTCCAAGACCTATGAATTACTCTCTTTTTCAAAGATGTCCATGTGCTCATTCTAACTTTTATGTTTTCAGTTGCATCGTGTAAGCCTGGAAGATACTGGGAAGGCAAATACTTATTCCTTTGAAAAATCAGGAATTAGCATGTGCTGGACTGAGACTTACAGGAATGTGAAGAAGGTGCAAGATTATGTTGAGGTTTTAAGGATGTGGGAAGAACTACAAGGGAAAATCAGTCCAGTACTTTCTTCACTTGATTCCAGTGTTTAAAGTTTTAATGGCTTCGGGAGTGAAAACAGCATTGGAAAAGAGTGGTCTCACCTGACTGGTGTAAAAGTGAATAGCCCACTACACACAGCCTAGACAAACTGGTCCATCAGTTTGTGTCCACCAGCATTTTGGTTTGTGTCGGGGTTTTTTTGTTGGTTGGTTGGTTTTTGTTGGTGGTTTTTGTTTTGTTTTGTTTTTAAATCAGTGACACCCAAGTAATATGGAAGTCTCGCGTGGTATGCCATCCATTGCAAAAAGGCATAACATCACCTTTTCTGATTGTGGCTACTGCATGAGAGAAGGTGTGCTTGATGGCTGCCTTTTTTGTAAGGCCAAGTGACTGCATGTCTGACCCTTTAGTTTCCTCTCTCCTACACAGTGTGGTAAATGTAGGATATGCTAAAATGTGCTATATTATTCATAGTAATGTTAAATTCTGTAAACCCATATAAAGCCAATTAGAGAGATTTTCAGGATTGAGGCTTCTAGAAATTTACGGGATAGTGAAGTGACCATGCAAATGGTGTTACTAAGTAAACAAAAAAATTCAGTAAGAAATTAACCTGTACCATGATTGAGTCTATCCTCTCATTTTCCACCATTATTTTCCAATATCTAATTTGGCTCGGTTTTTCCATTGTAAACTTGAAATAACATAATTATTGTAATGGTGGTATTCACATATAACTAGGGGAGAATTCGGATTAGGATTTTGAAGAGCAAATCTTAATGGTACCCATATAATATATTAACTGCTAATAAAAGTAGGTCTTGCTAAAGGCCTTTGTAAGGAAAATTTCATCCCAGCACTTTTTCAATTTTAATAAGTAATGAAATTACTTCTATCATTTCAGTGTGCTAAATGAAATTGATTACCATACTACTCATGTTAGCACACACAGCATAATATGGATCAGATTTTGAAAGCCAAGTGAATGCAACATTAAAAATGAGAATTTTTCTTTCCACTGAAATCAGAACATTTAAGGCTCAGAATAAAACCTTAATTTGGGGCATTCTAGTTCAAAGTATTTAATAGAATAGAACTGCACTTTGTAAAATGAGTAGTCCAAAACTGTTTCACACTTAATTGTATTGTTCTATCGCTGGCAAATCTTATGTGTGAAGTTTCCTCAGGTATTCTTTGTTCTGAATGCAGTTTGGTGAGATTGATGGAAATAAACCTGTGATCTAATGCCACCATTCAGTTGTCCTCTTCCCATGCAATTTCATAGCATGCAAACCTTTTCAAAATTACATCAGCAGCACTGACATTCAGTTCTAGCATGTAACCAGTTGCAATTTGTGCCCGATTACTCACAGTGTTGTTTAGATAACTATTATGAAGGTGAGAGAACCTTTGAAATGTAATAAAAGAAAAATCACTCTTGTCCTAACTACAGGAAGAATAATTTTAGTCAACCCTTTCTGCCTGTGCTTGACCAGCCATACTTTAGGGAGCCTTACCAGTTTGCAAGGAAGAGTTTTCAAGAACTCCTGGGATTGAGAGAAGCTTGCTTATAGGAAGCTGCATCCTGTTGTTCTGCTTTCAGGTCAAGTATAACTGTCAGTGTTCTTCAGAGCTTGCACATTCTCTGGATGGTTTCATCTCCCCTCCCAAATCCTGTCCTAGTTTGCTTTGTTGCCATTTTTATTACTTTTATATATATATGTATATGTATGTATGTATGCACATAGTTATTCTAATACACTAGTACAGTTCAATACCTTTCATCTCTTTGAAAAGTGTTTTCCCAGTTCTCTTCTCATATATGTTACTTGCCCAGACCTTTGTTTCTAATTTCAGATCTCATTGTCTTGCTGACTGAATGCGCTCTGTTCAGATGCTACCAGTACTGTAGCTACTTAACTTGATGAAACTGTGTTTCAGTGCTCCCGATACCACCAATACATATGTTACCCTCTATCTTTTCTGCATCTCTAATTTGTTGTATTTTTCTTTCCTTCTGCTTATTGAACTCTTGCAGTCCATACTACCAGTTTCAATCTGCTTGGCTTCCTGGGCTCTTTCAGAACTATTTTAACACCTACTGTTTTGGGGAACCGTATGGATATTAAACTTTCAGTTCTGTTTGGAAGACTTGATTATGTTCACAGTATGCCGAGCTGATAGTTTTCCCCTCCTCTTCACCTTCATTGCTAGTCTCCTGCAAGATGATAAACAGAGCAGGAATATTCCTTAGTTTTTAAATGCTGGTATAATTATATGTAAAACAAAATTGAAGCAGAAACTAATGATCATAATTTTATAAAACAAACTATACTACACATGAATTAAACATGACATTACCATGCTACTGTTTGACTTTAGTGAGTTGAACTTACCCTTTTTGTATAAGAATTGGTGCTCTGTGTTCTGACATAGGAAGTTAATTGGAAAATCTACAGTACAATCTTGGTAGGAAATTCTAGATAACTTACTGAATTCAAACTACAGGAGAGATTGAGGCAGGTAAGATGTGATCATCTACATTCAAATTTTGCCAGGGCACTTGTTCTAACATTGGAGAGACACAAAACTTAGGTATGAACTTAGAATCATAGAATTGTAGAATCATTTAGGTTGGAAAAGGACCTTTAAGATCATCGAGTCTAACCATTAACCTAACACTGCAAAGTCCACCACTAAACCATGTCCCTAAGTGCCACATCTAAACGTCTTTTAAATACCTCCAGGGATGGTACCTCAACCATTTCCCTGGGCAGCCTGTTCCAATGATTGACAACCCTTTTGGTGAAGAAATTTTTCCTGATGTCCAATCTAAACCTCCCCTGGTGCAACTTGAGGCTGGTTCCTCTTGTCCTACGGCTTGTTACTTGGGAGAAGAAACCAACCCCCACCTCTCTACAACCTCCTTTCAGGTAGTTCTAGAGTGATAAGGTCTCCCCGGAGCCTCCTTATCTCCAGGTTAAACATCCCCAGTTCCCTCAGCCGCTCCTCATAGGACTTGTGCTCTAGACCCTTCACCAGCTTCATTGCTCTTGTATGAGTATATATTCATACAATGCAATTATACTAATTATACTAATAAGCATATATAACTTGCTCAGTATTTCAACAGTTTTGGATTTTCTTTGGAAGTCATGCCCTCAAAATTGAGCGAGCCTTATGGGACAGACACATTGTGGGAACCCAGCATGAAGAGTGTCTGTAGTAGAAAGTTCCTATAGGAAACACTGCATATGCTGATGTTTAAAGGATATTGATAGAGAACATTATTAGACAGAAGCTGGTAAAGGTAGTCGGAACACAGTCAGAAAGAATTTGGTAGGAGGTTTGGGTTTGCTGGGTGTGTGACAGGGGAACTTAACACAGTGATCTGTCAAGTCTTTACATTCAGTATTTTTTGTGTGTGTGTCACTGGTGTCTGGTTTGACCCTTGACGTCCCTGTGAATTATTAAATACCTTCATATTCTGAATCTGTGTACAATCACATACATACTTTGGTAATCTATATTTATATAGAACTGTCATTTCCTGAATGATAAACTGTTACTTATGTATCTACTGTTCTATAAATTTTAAGTATTTACATAAGCTATATTAAGAAAATTGCTATCTGAAATATCTGTATGGAGCACCTGGCATGAGTGCGTAAATTACTTAATGTGACTTAACATCTGATTTAAATAGTCTCCTCTAGCAATCTGCACATCACAAACTTAATCCACATAGAAAGTGCAAAACTGACAAGATAATGCACTTGCCATAAGTTTAGCAAAACCATGCTAGGGAATCTGTGTAAAACACTCTGAAACGTTGATAGGCCTATTTCTTGGAAGGACAGTAGGTGACCAAATCTCACTGATCTCAAGCAATAGCATTCACTGTAGTATCTTCTTATTTGTATGATGACCAGTGTACTGTGAGATTTTTGGCCATCAATGCGTTTTCCAGATACTACTACTGCAGTATTACTAATACCAGTAGTAACTAATGTATTGACTACTTGGTTAAGTAGCACTGTCTTAGAGAAAATTCAATCTTTACAAATTATTCATGTAAATAATTGATGATATTTAGAATATCATCTATATTCAGTATAATTTTAAAGATTTAACTTTAAAAGATTATTTATTATAATGTAGGAAAATTACGGCAATATTTTCTATATAGAAATACATTTATATTTTATGAATATTTATTTTAGTAGTTTGGAATATGAGAATGAGATCTAGAACAAAAATTGAACCAAATGCTCTAAGTTTTAAAAAAATAAATCACCTGCAAATAAGGGACACTTGTAGTTTATTATTCTGTTTTAATTGCATACTCAGCCAATATACATGTTCAGCTTTTGACTTAAGAATCATTCTTTTTAGTAAGAACAGCAGCGGTAGCACACCAACACTCCCAATCCCAAGCCAGTGCTGTCATTTCTAGAGATATAAGAAGTCATCTTGTTTTCAGAATGGGAAGATATTACATGAATTAGTATAATTGCACACAATATATGCAAATCATATTTTAAATAAAATGACACCTTATATACATATACTCATGATACATTAATTTATATGTGATATATATGAAGTATTCAGTCTGTGTTGTTTAGATGATGTCTGATTCCCAGTATAGCTAGGCAATTAAAGTTATCCAGTGATTCCTTGGAAACAAAATTTATGCACAGTTTATTATCTTCTGCATCTTGAAATTCATTATAGGGATAAATAATTTAGGCTGGTTCTCCCATATAGTGCATCCATGTTATATCAGAAACAGAAGATTTGTTCTCTTACTTTGCTATGCTCACTGCCCAGGAAGGCCCTTCTACTTGGTTGCTAAGTCAACACAAATCAAACATAATCATACAAGTTTGTCCTTTATGTTTCATTGCACATGCTTCACCCTATTACCCAGTGTCCTTTTGTTGGTGCTGGGAGCTCTTTATCTTGGCAACTAAGGTATTTTTTGGTTCTGTACTTGATATTAAAGTCCAAACTAATCACAATGATGCACAGATTTAAGGTCATTCTAGCTTTTAAATGCTAATTGTTCTGCCAGCAGTTCTCATTTACAAAGATTTTTAAAGGCCACATGCACATTCTATAGGATTCCATAGTTGGACATTTTCTGAAACCAATTAAGAAATATAACTGGTCTTAAAAAAGAAGCCATATGCATATTGTCCTAGGCTGCTTCTTTCACTGTAAGCAGATTTATTTAAAAGCCATTTTAATGAAGTTGTGAAGACTTGCAATCTATTTAAGCTTATACTTTTTTTGCCTAAATGAATAGTTTTATTTAGCAGAAGAAACCACTTCCCCTCCCCACCTTTTCCTCTTACGAAAGGAGGTACAAAATAATGAAATCTATCTTAAGAATTTATTTCTTCTTTTTTGTTTTTACTTAATCTGTTTATTAGACATCTAAAAGTGGAGTTTATAAAGTATATATATATTTTTTTTTTAAAGGTAGATTTCAGAGTACCTTCAAGCTTTCAGAAACAGAGTATGTCCCTGAAGGTTTTTCTGCCTGTGAACATGCAGGATATGATTATATGTCCTTGGAGATAAAATGTGGTACCTGTTTGGCTGATGTTAAGTCAAGACTCTGTGAAGTTTTGTGGAAATCCACAAATGGCTGTCAAGACCACAATTTTCAGCTGAGATTTCCTATATGTGTTTTTTTTGTTGTTGTTCTGAAGGGCATAAACAGATAGCATATTGGGGATATACTCATAAAAATACTAACATAAAGTGGGAGTAGAAAAGGACCACCTTAGTGAGTGCATTCCTGCAGCAAAAAGCAATTGGGTTACCACTAAATTATTTATAAATATATTTTTGTTTATTGAATGTCAACAGCATGCTCCCTTTATTAATGCTAAGCAGAACTGTAAGTACGGTGATGGTATTTTCATAGGAAAACTATTAATGCAAAGAACAAATCTAGAGTCAGAAATGAAAGGACAGAGGACAGCCTTCTCAACTTGTGAAAGCAGATCTTATACTTACATTTCCATACATTTGCAAGAAGTGGATAAACAGTTGACTAGCTGGACACTGTGACCAAGACTGTGTGGTGATGATTTAGTTGAATTCATCTGAACTGGATGCCAAGATTATGCTTGTTCTTGAACTGCTAATAATTACATCCAGGGTACTTTGCTTCCCTTTCTACTTAAGTCACAAACCTTGAGGTCAGATCCAGTGTCAAAAATGGATGCATCTTGCAGGTGTAGGGAAGAGAGAGAAAGAGAAACTACCTGTGTCTGGGTCCTGTAGCAATGGAGGGTATTACAAAACAGAAAACGAAGATCCTGATCCTGTGAGTAAATTGTCCTCTGAGATTTCATGGTTATAGGGAAGCTTATTTCAGTTCCCAGCATGGAGGGAGGGAGTGGGAGCAAACAGCAGTGGTTAGAGGAAGCTATGAATGTTCTTTTTTCCTACTGCATGTTGTTACTCATTTATCTTTTGCTGTGTATATATATGGATGTTGGGCCCAGCTGCTGTACTTCCTAAGGGCATCTGTGAAATGGGTTAATATTTGTTTAGCAACACAGTCTGAATTATGAACCTTTTTCCTTAAGGTGTATTTAGTAGTGAAATTTCCGTCATGCTGCTGTGCATTGTGTTAAAGCTCCTTGCTCTGCACCAGTGTGCACCCAGCTCAGAAGAGAAATACAGCAAGCTGAATAGCAAATGTAGTGTGTGAGAAAGATGAGTACATCGCAGGCAGAAGTCCAAGAACAGTTTGGAGAAAAGTGCAAAAATGATCTGGGCAACAACATGTTGCTTGCCAGGTGGAATGCAACCAAAGAGACTTGTGAAAGAGGGGAGAAATACGTTGAAACGAACAAGGTGGATTGAATAACCTGTGAAGTAATACGAGGAACAATTTCTTTTTGCTGTTAAACATGTTAGCTTTTAGTTTGTTTTTCAAAATTTCATAAATTAAATGTAAATGACAATTGTCTAGACTGTCATTTTACTAAAATATGTTTAACAAATACACAGAATTATTCTTCAGAGTTTTAGGAAGTTTATTGCAAATCTAGTTCTTCCTTTTCATTCTTCTCCTCTTACAAAACTGCACACAGTTCCCTTAGGTGCTTGCAAGACAAACATGAGTACATTCTGATATTCGGTAGTGATATTTTTTCTGTTATGTTGTCATGCTGAATATGATTCTCTACTGCACTACGCTATTGCTATATAGATACTACTCTTCTGTGATCAGCAAGTTACGATAGTCCTTTTTGGTGTAATATAGTTAGAAGCTCGAACTATATAAGTATTAAGTAGAACTGGTGAGGAAATGAAGTTCTTCACTATAACAAAATGTTAAGGTTGAGGTATGTGATAAAGCAGTGATCTTTTCCATGCTGTGGTTTAAAACCAAATGACAGTGTGACTGAATGGATTTGGGTACTAAAAGACTTTAATCACAGATATATGCAATTTTACTAATGAGGTGACTTCACTTTCCCATAGGAGAGGTAGCATAGTCCGCCTAGACATTGGGCAGGTTAGCATAATGGTTCCTTATCCGATTTCCCTGTTCTGTGGAAATGATACAGTCCAGGAGAGAAGTTGGGTGAGTTAGTGTGGTGGATCCAGCTGTGCTATGTGTAGTCCTGGCTCAGTCATGGGCTGCTTTGGGTAGTTTTCTACTTCCCAAGTACCCAAAAGGTTGAAGAGGTGGTCCCAGATCCTGGTGCAGGATCATGGGGTTCCCCCACCAGAGTTCTTCAGGTACCTGGGGTATTGAAGAGATGGTCCCAGCTCCTAGTAGTGGTTCCATCCATGTGATGCATAGTCATGGGTCATGGGTTGTGGACACCTTTTCCCTCCTCCCCCTGCTCCACACCCCCCCCCCCCCCCCCCCCCCCCCCCCCCCCGCATCATTTTACTATTCTTGCTGCCTTAAGTGTCCCTAGTTTATAGAATTGTGTAGGGGATACCTCATTGGTCATTAATGTGTTCAAACTCTGGTGTCATTTTCTGAATTGCTGAGCTGTTGCTGTTGCTCTCATTGTTCTTGTTGTGGACACCTCTGGTCGCGTGTGCACTTCTTTACAATCTACAGGTAGCTTGTATAGTTTTATCTATTTTCTTGAGCACATTAAAACTATTCTGTAGTTTGGGGCAGGTGATGGATCATATTTTGTCCACTTCTGCAAAAACTCATATAAAGTTCACAGGCTTATCCTAACATTTATACTGCAACCTCAGAATTGGTGTAGTTCCAGATTTGAACGTGTTCCTGGGTCTCATGAGCACACACCGCTGACCGTTGTCTGCATAGGGTCTTTGCTTTGCTTCCCCATGTTACCTGCATTATGCACCCACCGATCCATGAGAGTTAGTCACAACTGAATATATGCTGGAACTGGCATGGAACTTTTACAAATCCTGTCACAATTTCTTTCCATTTTCTGTCTGCACGTACTTCTGATGTGACCTAATGCACCCCTGGCCATCCTAAAATCTCTTTATAAAAGCTGGCTAAAGTGTTTGCACTGACTTTGTTTCATCCTGTTCCAAACCTGTTTAGAATGTATTAATGGAGACTGCAGCTTAGATTGATGTTAGTGCTATACAGTATGGAAGCTGTACTGGTTCTGGTGTGTCATAGCTGAAATCCATGGTACAGATCTAACAGGTGATAGGGCCTTATTCTTCATGGTTTTGCTGTGCGTTATCTTTTTGTACCTGTGCAAATGAGTATAGTGCTGACAAGGCAAGAGTAACAGTGTTCCTCTTCCCAGGTGCAAATGACTCCAAAAGGCTGGAAGTCACTGGAGAGTAAGACCCTCTATGAATAGCAAAGGAGTTGTATTTTATGCTAACTTTGACTCATGTCTTAGAAGTTAATGAAACCATTCAAGTTGAGTACTTTAATCTCACAAATTGGTTATCACAGCCTTGTGGCCGCTTCTTGTTTTATAATAAAGCATAACACAAAATATCTGTGAAGACTTACAAAATTAAACTGAGGGAAATATGTGCAATTTTGAGCTCATTAGGAGCAATTCATATTTTCATCTGTCTCATTAGAGATGTTTTCATGAACTAGGAAGGTACTTTTGAATCTGTGATTTTTAATTTCCCTGCCAACTGGCATGAGCTTTTTAGGATTGTTATTTTCTTTTCATTTATTTCAAAATGTTAAAAGGAGAAAAAAAAAAACACCACAGGAGAAATGAGAAGAAAAGTAAGGCACGAAGAAACAAGTGAACTGCATGAACGTGATAAGAAATACTATTTTATAGTAGGATTGTTCAATATATATATCCTTTTTTGGTACTTTGATGACAGTGTATGGAAATAGAGCATACTGGTAATGGACTCAGAATATGCAGTTCAGAATTGAAGATGCACAGGTGAAGCACATCATCTTGAAGAATGACACTTGACTTGATGCTGTTATGTATATTTTTTGGACAAAGTGACAGATTTCCTTAAGCCAGATATAACATCAATCTAAGTGTACTTTTACTGTACAAAATAGAACCATTTAACCTTTGGTAGTGTTGACAGTAAACCATTTACAAGCTTTTTGTTTGAAGAATGTAGGGGAAACGTAAGTACTCATTTCATAGGACTGTAATGACTAACCACAACATACTTCAGATACTGCTATACACATAGTCCTAAAGATCAGCTACTCTTCAGGTGTTAAGGTTTCAAGGGTTGTTTTTTTTTTTAAATGTATGTTCAGAAATCTATAGTTATATTTATTACTTTTGAAGTCTAATGTAATGTTTGAGAGAACCCTGGAGAAGAAAGCTGTGGTCTTTCATTTCTTTGCATGACACTGGTGTCCATGCGGTAAAATGAGTTTCTCTGTTGTGTCATTAATCCTAGCTTTAACCTTTATGTTGAGGTGATTTCCCTGCCAAATCAGTCCTTCATTTTGCTTTTGACTTTGATCATATGATTCCTGATTGCAGACAGTGATGGTGATTTTTGCGATGAGATGGTCTGCAGTTTAAAGAACTACCGCACTATGCATTGTAATACAGTTTTGCCTAAACAAATCTTGGCAATTTCCTGAGTCTTAATCTGTGTGATTTTGAAATTTTTGAGTTTAGCAGTTTTTGTCCAATATTGCCTGTTAATTTTCCTCATTTTTGGCATGTGTTACTGAAAAAGCACTTCCCTTCTTAATTAAAAGTCAGTTTTAAAAATCTGAATTAGCCCCATTCACCGTTCAAAATGATTGAACGTAAAAATGACCTTTATACAGCCTTCTCACTTGGCAACCAGATTCTCAGGAGATTTTTTGCATTGAACATGCCACATACCTGCAGTATAATACCACCTTACGGTTCATGCCTGCAGGAGCTGAACAGGATTTTGCTTGGAAATAACCATCCTGGTGGATGCTGATGATGTACATGTACCTGTTTCAAACACGGAGTGGTTCCTACATATTTCCTACATGATGAAAGTCACAGTCTGTGAAATAAATGAACCACAGAACCTTTTGGTGGAATTAAAAAAAAAAAAAAAAAAAAAAAAAAAAAAAAAAAAAAAAAAAAAAAAAGGAAAGAAGCAGTTTATGTGATTTAAAACTGATGTCAGAATGAAGCCACAAGGACAAGCTTAGGTCTGGAATTTTCTAACTCAAATATTTGACTGAATGCAATCTGATTGCTTTTTTTAATCATGGAATGATTTGGGTTGGAAGGGACCTTTAAAGATTATCTAGTCCACTCCCCCTGCCATGGACAGGGACATCTTTTGCTAGATAGGTTACTCAAAGCCTCATCCAACCTGACCTTGAACACTTCCAGTGATGCAAACGTATCACTCTTGGTGGTGCCAATGGAAGCTACAAAACAGTGGCGCTTCCTCAAACTCTGATCAGTAGAAAATCTCCTTGAGAGAATACTTCAAATAGCTTTTTCTATTCAGCCTTCAGATTTTCTGCGTAGATTGCCAGCAAGGTTGTCTGTTAGTGCTAGTCATGATGATGGTTTCTGTGGTGCAGATATCTTCCTGTTTATGAGCTGAACAGAGGCTGCCAATTTATGTCACGGAGATCACCAAACAACCATTATGTATATCATTGATTTTTACATGTGCAGCTGCATGCCCATACTACATATTACATAGCAATACACTACATTTTTTTTCTTTTTAATTTCTTTCTTTATGATTTCCATCTCTGTGTGGTAACCATAGGCTGGAAAACACTGAAATATCATGTGGGTTATTCCTTTGTAAATGTCAGCTTTTTCATAGTAACAAGCTATCAATTTCTGTTGTCACAAGTGTCTTCACAGTAAATCTGTCTCTAAATGTTTTGCTGTAATTTGCCTATGAGCTACGGTTAGGCCTCACATAGGAGGTATTTGCTTTTCAGAAGAAAATGCACTGGACTGTGCATTGTATCTTAAAACATGTTGCTGGAAATACGCGTATGGTGGTTAGACAAGGCTTAAAAGAAGTTGAGCCCTCCTCTCCATTGTAACACGTTGAGTTTCTTAAACTATTTTTGAGGTCTTGCCATACAGCATGGATTAAAATGCCTGCTATTTCCTGTTTTTTCAAAACATACAGACATAAATCTGTCATATACTCCAACTCAGTTTGGTATTATATACTGAGAAAATGAACTCAATAACAATATAATCTTACTTTGCAGTATAACTGAACTGCAGAAAACATTTCTGGAAGTACATAGATTTAGGAATCAAATAAAGTTTAAGTGTCCTGATATGTGGGAGTTTATGAAGGCACAACTTCTTTGTTGAGAGGCATTTTTCCTTTTATTAATTCATGTAAAACTCATCTTTCATTTTAACTGTAGTTTATTTCATCTTTCACTCTCCACAGAATAGGAGTTTGACTTTTAGGTTTTTTTCCTCATATCCTTTGTTGGGATTATTGTTTAATTGAAAATGTCACTACAATTAATTTGACAGACATTTAATTTACTTTCTATAAATCTCATTGTGATTTCTTTTACTAGTGGAAATATCCATATTCTGTCTCAAATGTGACAATCTGGTTTGGTATTAAAACTTGCGATATTTTAAAAACTCAAATTACAGTAGTATTTTTCTTGCATTTATTCAGGTAAGCCTAAGAGTTCTGAAGTTCTTGTCCCAGATCAAAGATTACAGAGTACTATAGAAGCTGCAATATTCTTTTTACGATAAAAATGTTAAACAGAAATCTTATTTACAAAAATGTTCCTGTGCCAGGCCTTAGTCACAGGATTTGTGCTAACCGGAAGTGTCATTACTTACTTTGTGTGTGATGAATGTGCACTACATACAGTGATTAGGGCACTGTTCCGGGTCTGGAAGGGGCTATGAGTATGATCATCTAGTTAAACTTCATAAAACGGTATCAGTCTAATTGCGTGCCTTTCTGCTAATGTGTCATCTTTTATCTGAAATATTGAGTTACAGTGTAATGACAACTTATTGTTTATGTTGATCCCTCTGTGAATACTTTAGAAAAGACAATATTTTAATTCCTTCATGGGACGCAGCTTCAAGGAATAGAGAATACTGAAAACTGCTTTTTGTAATAGTGCCTTCTTTTCCCGTGAACGTGTACTTGGTTTTAAGTGCTTTCATGGTAGTTCAAACTAAATCACCTTAGTTCACAGCATATACTGATGGTCTGCACACAGTGCTATATGTTTTATATGACCTTAGTTGGTGAGCAATAACTCATTAATTTTGGTAATTTCAGCACTTATGATACTCTAAATATAATTTTAGATTAGTCTGAGATTTTACAGTTAAAAAAAGCTCCACCTGTGGCTATTTAAATGTTAGGAAGCAATCAGTGTGTATCATGTGCTTTTAATGAGGAACATACTGAAGAGGTAAATTAAGTTTTTGAACTGTCTTCAGCATTCCAGTAGATATCAAGGGATAATGCCAAACTGAGTGCTTTGTAGACAACTGAAGGCATTAATAGGGAACACAAAATAAAATGAGTTGCATTCATCTTAGTGTGATTAGATATAAAACCAGTTCAGGTTATAAGTGCTCTTTGAATTGCTGAGAGCAACTGAAACCGAAATGCTTGGTAATAAAAGATCTGAAATAATCTTTGCTATCTTTTCTCTTTTCTCATTGTAACTTAGCATCATTGTCACCTTAGTTTTTCTTGACTAAATATAAACATTGGCATGTGAAATCTATATATTTTTGTTAATAGAACAGATAATGGCCAACGCATCCCTAATCAGCTTCTCTGTTCTGCTTAGGATTTTCTGTCTATCATACTGTTCTATCATCTGTTTTTCAGGCTGAAGAGAACTAGGCAGTTGAATCATTTCTTATACAAAACCACTTTGTCTGCTGTTGATTGTTCTTCATAGTGACTTTTCAATTCCCATGTTATGTTTTTGAGGGTGGGACCAGAACTACACCTAGAACAGGAGTGCACCATGGGTTTATACTGACACAGTGTTTTTATGTCTATTCTGTTCTATTCCTTTTTTCCAGTAATTTCAAATATTTGATGTGTTGTTGTGACTGATGCTGAACATTAACTGGCATTTCCATAGGCTTACCTACCCCATATCTTGCTCCTGTAAATCAACTCATGAGTCCGTTAGTACAAAGAGGTAAAATTTGTCAATGGGATTGTTTTATCCCAGTGTGCGTTGCCTTCTCTCTTCTTTTCGTGTGGTGGGGTTTTTTTGTTTGCTTTTTTATTTTACACTGCATTGAATAGGTAAGCCAAAATCATTTGAGGCATTCATTAGGCTCATCAAAACTTCCATTGCAACAACTTTATTTTCTGGTAGTACGCATCAGCATTAGCAGTTGGCATCTTTAAGGAATATTTGGAAAATATTTTATTCATACCTCCAGTTGTCCACTCCTTGAAGTCTTGTTTGCAGCCATTGTATAAGGTGTAATCTTGAATTTTGTATTATGGAAATACTTAGGAACTGTGACTCTGTGGCAGGTACGTGTGCTTTGCAGAAATGAAACAACAAAAGATACAGGAATTATTTTATGAAAATAATAGACCTCACAGCAGAAACAATATGTGTAGAAACTTTAAAGTTGCTTTCATTGTAGTATAGAGGGGTCTCTGACTTTAGTGCACACATTGCTTACTTTCCTGTGTTTTAATGTGTTGTGATTTTGCTTTCTCCTTTTTCTTCCCTTTTATTCACATAGTTTAATACAGTGAAGAACGGTATAGTTGTACTGAAGAACAGTGAGGGACGAACCAGGTACGATCTCCTAAAAAATAAAAGAAAATAGTGAATAAAGTAGTTATTGGTAACTTTATCTTGTATACGCTACAGGAAGTCATCCTAAAGATGCGTTTATGTGAGAAGCACTTGGTACTGGGCTGGGGATACCCCCCAGATAATCTATGAAGTTTATTACCCCATATATCACAAGGCAGAGTCTTCAAAATTCTTAAGAATCTTGTGAAAGGGTTTTGTCCATCCCAGCCAAAACCAGGACAGGTTTATAGCATAGCATCCCCTTTTGAATTTTAAGAATACCAAATCATTGTCTGTCAAGGGAAGGATTTATTCCTCCAAAGTGGTACTTCATTGAATTTAGGCTATAAAAGTTGGAATCCTAAACTGTTGTAAAGACACTGCCTAATCCTGGAGGCATTGCAATGGTAGTACTGTGTATGTCTTTTTACACGAAAGCTCTTTAGGCATATTATATTTTGGAACATCTCAACATTGACAGGCCCGAGCAGATCGGGATTTATCCTCCATATCCCTTGGGATCCAAAAACTAGGCATTACTTTCCGTAATGCCTAGGGAAGTACCTTTTTGTCCCTTAAGAAATATGAGGCTTTGCTAGTAGTTGACTTTAAAGCAGAAACCCATGCTCAGTTATATGTGTAGAAGAGCTGGTACTTTGTTATAATTTAGGGGAGCTGGCTCCAAAATACAACCTGAGAGTGGTACAAACAATTAGTTCGTACATAAAAGGTAACGTTTTGGCTCTTAATTTATTCAGCGTATTTCTAGCTTCTGAGACTGCATTGAAATGCCTCCTGATTTTCTTATTAGGGCTGAAAGTTGCCAATATTAGCCTTTTTAAATACTACCTCCTGGCTGCATGAAAATTTCTGTGAAATCCTCTGTTTAAGTTTTAAGTAGAAAGGGGGGGAATTACACTAAAAAATACTGGTCTGAAGCAAAACTTGATGTTTCTTTACACACGCGCACACACGCAGAGTATATTTGTATGACAGTAGGCAATGGTGTAAGTACAATGATATGTAATTGATGTCTTTTCATCCTTGTTCTTGATCCTTAATCAGGGGTTTTAGCTGTTACTGTAGTGAGAATAAATTAAGTAATAAGAATAAATTGCTTAAAAATACAATTAAAAAAATCGCAGCTTTGGCATTTGTGCCCTGGTCAGCATAGGCCATTAGAGATACCAAGTATTTTAAAATACCTAATGGTCTTTAGTGTTCTTATCATCAGAGTAGCATTTGTTAGAGTAATATGAAATCTATGCAAAGGATTTCTATGTTTTCACAGACACTACTTTCCTGAACCTAAGCAGTCAATTTATTTCCATGACACTATAGTCCTAGTTCCCAAACTTTGTTACTGTTACTATTGTTTATATACAGTACACACTTGTGTTTTTGTTTTATTGCTGGAAATTATGTGAAGCTTCTTTGATTTTTAGATATAATTATGGGCAAGATGTTTTTGAGCCACTGAAGGATATTTCTTAGTGCAAATAAATGGAAGTCATTACACGGGTATCTGAACCTCAGATGCAATATCTAACCACACTCAAATTACATGTTCAAATCCCTGTTGGTCTGGCCTACTCTGTGAACAATGGTTATGCTCCTTTAAGTACTTAGTGTTATCTCATAAGCATTGTTCGACTGAGATTCTAACAAGGTTAGCCTCTGCTCTTAATGGACACTGCACCAGAGTTTAGTATGGTTTTGCATCCTTAATTAAATTGCAGGCACAGATCTTCCCGTATATGCGTCTATTTAGGCACTATGGAATTTGCTACTATTTTCATAAAATAAATGATGGAAGTTTAAAAAAGATTTTAGCTGAGATTAGGAATCAGTAAAACAGCAGGGATTCTGGTTTGTTATAATTTTCTTTTATTGCTATGAATTATCCAGTAATTGATTTTAGTCTAAATGGGACAACATGACTTTTTTTAAAAGCACTCAGGGACCTAGAAGTTCAGAACTATGACTGAAGTTCAGTGTCTAGTAACATGAAGAGCTGATCACAAGTGGGACCTGCAGTTATTGTTATAATGCACATGATTTATAAAATGTGAAACATGGATAGAACAAAAATTAAAAAAAAGATGAAGGTCTTGCAGAGAAAAAGCAGCGGACTTCTGTGGTCTTTGGATCCTTTTATGAAATCTCAAACTCCCTAATACAGCGAAAGACCTTTTGAATATCGTTATTTGACTTCATTTGTGTAAGAGCTAAACTGGTATTTTGTTCAATTCTCCTATCTGTGTAGGCAGGCTGTGTACACACACGCACAGAGATATAAAGTAGAGGTTTTCTTTAGTTTATCTTTTGGAGAGAAAGTATGTTGAAAATGACTGTTGGACCATATGAGTATGTTCAAACAAAGTAAGTATTATTTGGCACCCTATTTCTATTGTGCTTTTATTAGCCTTTAGCTAGATTAGCTTCTGGTTTTAATTGGGGAAGAATATGTTAAGCGCTCTAACAATTTAAAGGAAGGAATAGGCATGCTGTGAGAGCAGTGAAAGACAATGCACTGGTAGGCTACAGATCCAACTCTGAAGAGATAAAAGAAAAAAAAATAAATACCTTAGCTGCTGATTGTAGTTCACCAGTGCCTCCACGGATACGACTTATTGGGACAGTAGAACCCTATATGAATGCCACCTGCTCCTTTGAAGCAAACAGGGATTTTCAGCATAAAGCAAAATTCCAGATCTCTTGTTCCGCCTCAGAGGACAAAGATGGTTTCCAGTAAGAGTGAAACTTACAAACAATTGTCTTTATGTTATTTTTGACCTGACTCGCTCTAAAACCTTCAGAGCATCGTCTGCTTTAGAGTCAGATGTCTTTGTTAGAATAATATGTCACACTTTGACATATTTGCATTATGGTTGCTCATGTCCTTTGTCTGTTTTCTTCCCCCAGGTCAGCTTAGGATAGTAGAACAGGGGAGGAGAAAAAGAGAGAAGTCCATAAATACTCCTTACTCATACCCTTTGTAGTTTTCTTCCACCTCGCCCTCCTGCCCTCGCTCATCTTCGTTGCGCACGTCTACTGAGGGGAGACAGAAGAGGGGAAGAAGAGAGAGGGAATAGAAATTTTTCTTTAATTGCATGTTGAAATTCCTTCAGAACTCGGTGTATGCCACTCTCTTCTGTTACACTGATGAATTTCCAGCTGAATTGATTGTAAGAGAATCTTGAAAAATGGGTGATAAAATCTTGGAAAACTAGAGTCCAAGCAAAGTTCTCCTAGGGAGCATTGGGAGTCAGAGGATTTCTTAAGGGATGTTGGGAATGGCAGCTGGGGGGGCTGTCATGTGGACAGAGCATTCTGATAGTGTCAGTAAAGGCTTTGCTTTTAGAACCAAGTTTATAAATGATACCTTCCACCAGAGAGGCAAGGTAAGAGTAGTTGTGCATGAAGAGTACGAGACAATATGTGCAGTGTTCACCATTAACAAGGCTGGTTTTATTTATATAGTATTGATAATTTATCCCTACCAAGAGAGAGAAGAGCAGGGAAAGAGGAAAAATAAGTAAGACTGGGAAAAATGCAAAATTAAATTTACACAAATTAAACAAAGGTTAATAATGCTGAACTGAGCATAAAAATTGATGGATCGATAGAGACACAGATAAATCCATCTCTGGCTCCACTGGAATTCTAATGGAATTACACGTAAGAATAATTTTCCCCAGGAAAAGAACTAAGGCAGAAGCTCTCTTAAAGGAAAGGAAAAATATCAAAAGAAAAGTAGTGTCTGACACTGAGAAGAGAAATTAAGTCTTGTAAGACATGGGTGTTTACATGCACGACAGCCAAATCTGTAAGCATGATTGTAAATATGACAGTCATGACAGTGTTGAATTGCATGGTTAATATTAGTAATTATTTGTATTTAAACTGTCTTCCACCTACAGATCTCTCACTATTTGCAGTCATAAATTATTGGGCCTCACTTGCAGCACAGTTGCTTAAACTTGAATTCACCAGCCATTCCTAATTTACTTATACTCGAACTTCAACATTAATGATTCTTCTTTCTTTTAAGAAAATTTTCTGACTTGTTTCAATATAAATCTTTGATGTAAACCACTAAAACTTAAGCAAACAGCAAAGTAAAAAGATCTGATCTAACTAGCATCTCTGGTGGAAAAAAAACATCCCAATGTAATTATTTAAATAATATAATTACCATTGCAGGATTGAGCAACTAAGTAGTTACGTTGTACATGTCAGTTACTTGTGATTGATTACCTTTCATAACTCTTTCATGGTTACTACTTGTCAGTAATAAGGCCATTAGTAATATATAGAAGTATATCCCTCAAGCAATCCATTAGATACATTTCTATGTGTATTCAATGAGGATACAAACTGGTTTGCTACAACCATGTGGCTTTAGCATCTTGCATCTGAATTGTTCAGATTTTCTAAGCCTTTTAAAATGGTGAGGGCTCCTCCAGGCTGGATTTCTATTTTATCATTTGGCATCAGTGAAAGCCAATAAGACAAGGTTTACTTATATGCGAAATAGACTTTTAACTTCAAGAGAAGCAGTAGGGAGAATGACTCAGCCGGTGACTCATAGTATTTATACTCCGTGTTTATATGGAGTACTGCATACTGTTTAGAAGATGCTGTGGACCTATTGATAAATCTTTTGACTCTTACTTTTTAATAATTACTTACTAAAAGTAGATAATAAAGGAAAAAAGTATGCCTGTAACTTGCTTTCCTGAAACTTTAAGGGCCAGTGGACTTAGCCCAGTAAATTGTCAGAAACAGGGAAATATGTCCTCATAAATCTTTTAGGATTAAGTGAATGCAAGGATCTTTTCCAAGAAGACAGCCACTGTATCCCACACCCAGGGGTACCTGGGGAAGGCCTGTTGCAAATGTTGTAAAAAATGGATCATTGCAGGGAAGACAAAGTCTGACCATGTCATCTTGGAACCTGAAGCTACCAGCCCTTTTTCAGGACTGCTCATCATGTAACAGTAGAAATTCTGTTAACAAATAGCTGGAGTGAAGGGATCCAGGAGACCAGGGAGGAGAACAGATGTCTTTACCAGTGAGATTGGCTTATGGTGGTTTAAACGGGTCTGAAACTTCAACCATTGTGTTAGGGATGTAACATAAGTGTCAGTAGTAGATCACTAAATGATTTATTTAATTGGTCTTACTTTCAACTTAGCAATAAAGAACCTACCCTTAGCTACTTTCCTAGATAAAGGTAGTTTTCTCTAAGTTCATGTTACAGACACGAAATACTGGGGGTGGGGGGGGGCGGGGGGCGGGCGGGACGGGGAGTAGATGTTTATTGTTTTCTTACACTACAGAGCATGAAGATTAATAATAGAATTTAAAGGTGCTCACAGAGGTACAAGAATCTTAGGAGTGAGGATAAGAAGCCATTACTGGAAATCTGAGACTGTTTCTCTGCTTTGTGGCAAATTAACTCTGCATTCCTGATCTTGTGAGTTTAAATAAATTCAACCAGCAGCTGTATACAGCTTTCTAGGACAGAATTTTTCTGTAGTTACTGATACACAATTTCCCAGGAATTTAAATTAGTTATACTATTTATACTCAAATGGATGCAATCTTTAAGCCACCAAGGCAAAATTATAACAGGATTTGGTGTTGATGTTTGATTCAATATTTAAGAAGAAAAATGCATAAGAAATTATTGATGGACTGTTAAAAAGTAATCAAATTTGCATCATTGTCAGCTATGCTTAAGTCTTAATTGATCTACATGATAAACCTCAAATTCTGTCAGGGAGAGTTCATTTATAATGTATTAGATAGTACACTTGTTTTATGAGAAAAGCCTGAGAACAAGAAGCAGAAAACCATCTCTGTCAGTAATATTTACAACTCCAAACACATTTGAAATTTAAAAACAAATTAAGAATGCCTCTTGATTTGAAAGCTCTCTGAAAATAAAGCAGATTTTCAGTCTGTTGAGGGTAGTTTCTTAAACTCTGTCTAGAAATAGTCCAGAGCATTTTATTTTAAATGACAGATAATTAATTTTTCTTTGTTTTTTTTCCCCCACAAAATATTTGCACTTTTTCTTCTCATTTTAAGTGGATAATGAGTCAATGTAAGATGTTACTGTCAGTCACAGAGACTCAATCCTACTTTCTTTCTCATTATAGTTAAAGAGAATTTTAAGTGCTCAGGAACGGCAGGCCTAAGGTATTATTTTCAAAAGCACATAAATGACTAATGTTCCTTGGCTCTATTTTTAGAAATAATTCAGGAATTTAGGTGCATTCTCGGGCGTTACAAAAAATGTTTTTGTTCTTTTTGATGAAATGGACCGGCAGTGTGGACAGTGCCATTGGAGAATTAGACAATATTACCAGGATTATAATGTCAGTTTCCTAATTATCAATTAATTTTATTATAGTTTGCCTAAAGCAAAAAATACTGTGTAGAACATCAGAGCAGAGTTTTTCCCAGTATTCCTGTGGTATGTTGATAAGTAAAAATTTAATTTTCCAGTGCAAATAAGTGTGAAATTAACTACATATGAAACACTTTTTTACAACAGAAGTATCTTTATTGGCTACTTTAAAGTTTACTCAGCAATCTGTTTCAAAAGTCACTTTGGTTAGGTGCTTACAGAAAATACAGTGCAGTGGATTAATCCAGTTTGTAGGCTGTTTTCCAAAGAAATGCTTAATAAAAAGAATTTCATGCAATATACTATTAGAGCTTCATTTACATTAATAAGACTCTGTTCTCAAACTATTAAGCTACCTTTAAGATTAAAAAAAAAAAAGAGACTTGCTGTATTCTGCATGTACAACCACAGCGATTAGTTTCTGCTGCTCTTGTACCCTTCTGAGCTCAGTGTATGTGAGAGAGAAAACATTGTTTTCCTCACAGCTGAAAAGATATCCTGTCATCTTCCTGCCGTGAAGTTCCCCTCAGACAAAATAGTAAAATCCGAAAGAGGAGCCAGTAATTTGGTTTGCTGTAGTTGCATTGCAGTGGCACTAGGTGCTCTGGAAATGTGCCCAAGGTTTCAGAGAACTGAACCGAATTAACTCCTTGTTGCAAAGTGACCACAGTAATTCTGAGTGTGTGTACTAATGCTACACATTATTCATGTAGCAATCTGAAAGTACCAGGGTTGGGACTGGTGCTTGCCATATGAAAAGAAGCAGATGTAACTTAAAGGATTGAGTCATAAATGAATTCAGCAATTTAGAATCTAGTTATCAGGTATCTGCCATTAGGAATATAGAATGTACCATGTAAGATTAGAACACTGTTCATATCTGTGCTACCTGTCACCTCTGTATCTTCAAAATGGTGAAGGAAAAGCACAAGAAGGTAAGACTCCAATTTTCTATTGCTAGGACAGCAAGTGGATGGATCCATTACAACCCTGTGAACTTCAGAGAAGCTGGCTTGACATAAATCTGTTTTTCAATGAAGACTAGTACATTGCATTTTGTAAGGAATAGTTTGGGACAGAGGAGCAAATAAAGGCTTTTTATAACTATATCATGGTACCAGATCTTTGTAATTGAGGGATCCTTTTGGGAGAGAATCCTTTAGATCAAGACTGATACAGGAAAAAGTTGGCTTAATCTCATTATAAACTGTTAATCTAGATGTGTGATCAGCTCATTATAATTTCCTTTGACTGTGGTGGTTTTTTTGATTGTGCAGCGTGTTGTGATGTATGTTGTCTTCCTCAGACGTGCGGGAAAAAAACCAAAGAAACAAATCAAATGACAATATCCACTTTAGTAGATGGTCTGAGACATTTACCTAGCTATCACAGTAAAGTAGGAAGAAACTTGTCTATAGATCTCATCCAGAAAAACAAAATGTTCAACTAGAAGTGGGTGAACTGTAACGAGCATTATTTATTACTGCATGGATTACTGTTTTGTGTTCAGCTAACAGCCACAAAATTATTTTGAAAATTATTATATTTAATCAATTTTGAATATTCATTTTTATGATTTAGAGGGGGGAAGAAAGTGCTTATAGTAGATTAATCTAGCAGAAAGTCATATAAAGTCCAATGGATATTGTACGTGTTCCTGATATTTACTTACTGAGAGAAGTGATAGCTTCCTTCTTAATTTTGAATCTTTACTGCAAGAAATTAGCTAGGAATGCATTGGTGTGATGCAGAAATGCTGAGTGAGATTATTTTACTTTTGTTCTGCTGGAGGTCAGACTAGCTGATAATTGTCTCTTACTAGTTCCTAAATCTGTTACTTTTTGAATATGTATCGGCTTATCATTTTTCTACTGATAAAATAGCTGTAGCTTTTCAGCAGTGCTTCGCGACATGAAAGAAAAAGGTCTTTACATATGTTTATATGCAAATGGTTAATAGATAAAGTGCCAGTAGCAGATGCCAAGAGATGTGCTGACCTTTTTGTGAGTTTTGCAAGATCAATAAACTTCTTGTTAATGTGCACTGGAAATAGCATCTTGTCTGGAGCTTGTAACACTTACTTTTGGCTTGAGGGAGTTAAAATTCACAATTCATTGTCTATGTTAGATGGCCAGTTAGCTATATCATCTGCGTTGGTTTCTCCTTTTTTGTTTACTAACTGCCATCTTGCACTGTACTTTGAAGACAGTCTTCAAGATCTGTAAACAAAAATACTCCTAGCAAGTATAGGCATAGTTTTAAATTTTCATTTTTCTAAAAAAAAAATCCTCATCTGTATTACTGGACAACTTTGTAATGACTGGCTGTACTACTTTTCTAGTTATCTGTACAACAGTTAGGCTTGATTTAGTTGGCATCATGTTGTCAGTTGTTGGGAGTCTGTGACCCATAGGTCAGACTGCAAAAAAAAATTTGATCTTATTCTCAAAATGTAAGCAAAAGAGATTTTGTGATTCTAGAATTATAAGGAAAAAAACCCAACTTCTAAAAGAGAGCTAAGTTAGTTTTTACTCATGGGATAAGGTAAATGAATGTGTAGCTGTGTTAATTATTGCAGCATTCAATTTATGGCCTTGTTGTAACTGGTAGAGCTAGCTATTTGATTAGTATCTTATTGTGTGAATTGCTGTATTTGACAAACACCGAGATGGAATTGCTATTAACATGATATTGCTCTATTACACAATTGAGTTAGTGAAAATGGTTATAATTCTTAATGAAACCCCAACATTACAGGTTTACCAGCAGCTATGGTACATCTTCACTCTGTGCAACTGCTAGCTTTACGTTTCAGTAGGTGACACGTTTTCCTTCTTTATGTACACACTTATGATAGTTCTTCCATGCATATTGTGGTGTTATGGATTTGTTAACATGCATCTGGAGAGTTGCAAGCAAGGAAAAAATAATTTTCTCTTAAATTTTGATAGATCCAGCACTTAGTGTGTAACAATGTGTACATTGTGCCTACTAACAGAAACTGATATAAACCTGGTTTCCTGTTCTCTAAGAAAATTTTGTGAGGCTGAAAAAACAGCTTTCAGTTGGAAACTGAATATTTTTCCCAGTTGGTGCAAAAAAATGAAAATCCTAAACGAAATAAGTAAAACTATTGAAACAGGCCTTGTGGGTCACTTGAAGTACTTCATTTAGCTATTCTTCCAGTGTCTGTTCTGGAAGTTGAGTTTCTTCCTTCTATTGAAGTTTTAAGCATACGTTTATTCCCATTTTGAACTCAAAAGTAATTATGATTCAACGTAAAAACTTCATTTGAACACTGTCAGAATGGGTTCAACTTTCTCCTTTCGTAATTGTTTAATTTAGGAGACTTATTAAAACAGACTTTGTCCTGGAAAAAGTTGATTTCACAGATTGTAAATGTCCAGTGAAAATACTTATTTGTTCATTTGAAAATTTTATGCTGTTAGTCTGTTAACATTAACTGAGACCTGCATCAATTTAAAAAGGACTTAATTCCTGTTTGCATTTTTATCATGTAGAAGGGATGAATAAGAGAATATTGATAATACTGTGTTCTAGATGTTGCAGTGAGAGGATTTGAAGGTATGCACTTTTATTGAATTGTGGCGATTCTTAGTTTGCTATTAAGGCAAACCTTTCAGCTTACAGGTTGCAAATTTTTGGAAACGGAGGTTTAAGGGAGATTTTGTTTGTGCTGCATTTGTTTACATTTGTTTCAGTCCATCCTTCAAAAACAGCCAACCAACCAACCAACCCTCTTACAAGAATTAGCCAAACTGTTCTGCAATGACTTTGGGATGCTTAGCAATTCCTACAGGAGACTCTTCCAAAGGAGTGTTGGTCTCTTTTAGTAAGTAATGATTTGGTTAGGCCTTTGAAGGTTGTGTTTGGTTTGGGTTTTTTCCTTGGTGTTGACGTAGCCTCTGATTTCAGTAACATATGATGACAAACCCATATAGCTGTTAAATCAGCTTGATAGACGTTCTCTCTAAATATGGCTAGCCTTAGGATTACACAGTACTAGAGTAGATTAATCCTAGTTATTTGATTACCATTTTCTTAGGAAGTATAACTGTATTTCATTTTATTACCTCTGTATTTTGGACACTATTGTACAGTCGAAGACAATGTTTCCAAAGCATTTTATTCTATTTTAGGAACATGTTGGGTTTCAGCTTCACTAGCATTTATTTAAAAATTTCTTTGCGCTAAGGGATGGCTCAAGGCTGAAGTTGTGACAGTCCAGAGGAATGGGGAGTTGATGGTAAAAATACAGATAGTCAGCATTCAGCAACCAAGAAGTTTCAGCTTAATCACTTGCCTACCTACTTTAGCTTGAGATAGAGATGATCTTGAAGGAGGGTAATATAGGCATTTGAATTGAGCCTGCATTAATAGCCATTTGGAAGTCTTCCAACTCTATTTAAAAGTAGTCTGTTCTCATCAGATACTGTAGGTTAACTATCTTTCATTGTGCGTGGTATGTCTCTTCAGATCTTCACTGTATCTGACATACGCTTGTAAAAGTTGGGTGAGTGGTTGTGCATCTGCTTAACAAACCAGTCTTCTGACTTAAGTTTTCTCAAATGTATTTTTTATTTTCCTTTTTGCAACTAATCTCTGAAATACCCATATGGCATTTACTTCAAGTGTTATTTATTTATTATATAATGTAAGCTGTTTGGCTGGCTGTGTTTGTCATGTGAACTTTACAATATTTTTTCTTGTTCTTTTACTGCAATCAAGAAGGAGCTTAAAGAAGTCACTGCACCTGTGAATCTCCCTTTGAGGCACAGGCATTTAGAAAATTTTAGCTGGTTAGCTACTTGGTGATGCTGGAAGTGTAAATAGTAGATTTCTTTCTTTGAGCTGAGCAAACTGTCACCTCGGGCACCCTGCCTAGAAATCTGTAGAATTTAAATTTTCTTTCTTCAAAGGTTGTGTCCATCTCTGGTTGTGAAGGCATTAATCAGTTGCCTTTGTAGATCTTGCAGCCTCCTCAACTTCACAGGAGAGCTTGTGAACAATAGTCTTTCCCATTGTGTGCATAAGTGGCCCAACCTGCTTAAAATCAAGTGTACCGTTAATTTATTGTAGTCTTCTCTCATTATCACACTCGCCTTTTGGTTTTTTTGTGGGGTTTTTTTGTTTGGTTGGTTTTTTTGGTACAGCTGAGTTTCCTGGGTATTGCTGTATTTAGTCATGTACTGTATGTTTTGTCTAACATGGAATAAATATCTAAATGTTAAAAATATAGCGAAAAAAATACAGCTTTTGGAATTTACTGGTTTTATTTCACTCTGCACCTGGGAGGTGAATACTTTAGAACTCCTGGAACAATTTACAGTTTGGGCCTGTGTGACAGAAAACACTGCAGCAATTCTGAAATGTCTCAATCTTGTAAAAATTTTCAGCGCTTGAATTACAATACTTATGTTCATAGACTGCATTAATTCTGTATCATTTGCCTTTGTCTTAAGTTGTTTGCTATTTTAGTCTGCAAATCCAAATGTTAAAAGTAATTATTATGCATTGGACAGTGTCTTCTAGACCTGTGCACTGACGGGATTTGCCATGGGTGACCATTTGCCATGCATGACCCATGAGCTAGAATGAGGTCTAGTTTGAAACGGATTTCAATTTACTTCACTTACTGCTTGTGGATAAGGCTAGGACTGTATTTAAGGTTAGTTTTAATGTTCTACAAAACAAAAAATTAAAGCTGTTTTATCGTGTAGAAATGTTTTTTTTTTTTTTCCAGGCTCTGGTCATCTAAGATGCAATAAAACAATGAGCTGTTTGTACTCTTTTAAGCATTGAACTCCAGCTTGAAACCTGTTACTAGCCCCAGCCTTATCCAGAGACTCCCACCTAACTCAGAATCAAGCACAAGACGTTTACTCTGATGGCAGGAATCTTCCTAGTAGCTCTGTGCAGATCATGCTGAATATCTCTGTGGAAATATAGGGTGCTCCAAACTTCAACTCTGCATTTGGACATTAACATACCTGAAGGCTCTCTGCAAAATTTAATATTAACTGTAGGGCATTTGTGTGTTTTGGTCCCAGTCCTCATCTGTAATCAAAATCATAGTAATGATAAACAAATAGGTGTCTTCCACCTTTAACTTATATTATTAAATTTTCTTTGTTGTGGTGAGTACCCCTGAACACCATAGAGAATAAACCCGAGATTACAATATACTTAAATTAAAAATACTAGATTTTAGCTTTTTTTAATGTAAAAGAGATGAAAAGTGCACAAAAATGCTGCTAACTAAATTATATAGGCATTTTTATACTTATTTTGTTTGAAGGATTACTATAACTTGTAGACAGGAATTGTTTTTCTTGAGCTGTTAATGATCTGCCATTTTATTCCCTAGATTAGTTCTCAAAGGTCAAAATGCAATCAATTATCCAGTAATTTGGATCCCTTAATTGGCTTGGATGTGCTTGAAAAGCAAAGCTGCTGTTTTATTTCTATAGTCTGCAAAAAAGTAGGGGGGAAAGAAGAAGATTCAGATGATATTTAGAAGGACATTATGGGTTGATACGCAAACCGAACATATCTACAGATACATTCTTGGAGTCTTTTAAGAGATATTTTCAAATTCTTTCCATTAGACATTGAGAGTTCAGGGATACCAAAATGTAGTGTCTTTCCTAAGTCACTTTCTGAAGGAAGAAAAGAATTTAAGTAGATTCCCTGCAATTTTGGGGACTGTGAAGGAAAGGACTAGGTTAAAAGCAGAGGAAGAACAGGAATAAATGTAGAGGTTTGTTTGATTCATACAGTGATGTAGCCTAATGTCTAGACAAGATTTCCATTGATTTGAACAGGAATTGGATCAGACCACAATGGCTGTTTATAGCACTCCCGTCCCTGAAATGTGGTGGGTGATTTCTGCAAGTAAGTAGAAAAAGAAAACAAGAGTTAGTATTTATCTTTAAATTCCTTACTCTTGTCACAGATTTACTTAAAATTTGGATTAAATATACAGATATGTTAATTATTTTCTGGTTAAAAATGGCAATAATACAGTTTGCTGAAGTCACAGAAATATTGGAAGGCTTATTTAATTATATATATTTATATATAAATTTTCAGTGAAATTTTCATTAGTAATCTAATAATTTCAAATTATATTGTTTGTATTTCCTTATATATTAAGGAGATGCGTCATTTCATTCACAGTTTAAGTTCACGTAGCTAATTAAGTTCTTATTCTTTATCTTAAAGATAAAGAATGTAGAAGAGTTTTAATATCAAAATTATTTTTTATTCATAATTAGTCCTCGTAATAATTCTATTAAAAATTTAAAGGTTTGCATTTCAAGTTAAAAAAACCCAACATTCACTCTTACAGGGTTGAGAAACTTTAAAACCATCATGGAATCTATTATGTTTAGAGATGGTCACAATATTGTTCATATTTTCTAGTAGATAGTATTCAGATTTCTTTCTTGGGCATTTTTATGGAAAACAAGCCTTTGTAAATGACTTGGAGAGGAGCAATTTCCTCCTTAAAAGAACTACTTTTCTTGCTGAGTCTACTGACTGATTTTATTAGTGGGATCTCAGTGCTGCTGTTAATGTGGTGCTGGTGAAAGTCAAGTCTTCTAACATGTCTGTGCCAAAATATGCTTGTATTTCTATTTCCCCATATCAATGTCTTTAGGACGCAGATGTTCCTTAAATGTTGGTGTCTGGAAAATATGGTTTCTTCGTTGCTTACAAGTTTTATGTTTCTGCAGTATGTAACGAAGAACTTCTGTTATGTCTGATCACTGAGTAGGCTGATGCAGTGGTAGCAGTGTAAAGGTTATATTACTGTTCTCTTCACTTACTCACCTGTTCCATTGGGAGATTATTCAGATGCACTAAAAATAGAAAACTCATGTTAGTTTTCAGATGTTTTTTTTCCAGGAAGAACTTCAACATATTTCCATCATAAAATTGTACTGATTCGGGAAATTATTACAGAGAGTTTGGAGTTGCACTTTAAACAGTAGGTAGAGTAGACCGATTCTTTAAGTGTCTTAGATTTGATGGCAAAGATGTTTTTTAAAAGAAT
Organism: Phoenicopterus ruber ruber; assembly: GCA_009819775.1. NCBI lineage: Eukaryota > Metazoa > Chordata > Aves > Phoenicopteriformes > Phoenicopteridae > Phoenicopterus > Phoenicopterus ruber. The sequence goes on from CM020227.1 coordinate 15,675,938, forward strand.
AGTTATAAACATATAAGTTTAAGGTATTAAAAATTAACACTGGTATAACTTTTTTTCCCAAATGTATTTCACGTTCTTTACATGTTTCCAAAAGAATTATCAGTGATTCTTATATTCCTGTTAAAGAACAGCTACAGGGATTACTTTCAGCACTTAAAAAAAATAATTGCTCTCTAATCTGAGATTTAAATTTTTCTTGCTTTTGATTTAATCTTTTACAGTTAGAAGACAAAATATTTTGTTTAATTAAAGGGACGTACTTGTTTGATGCATTTTTCCCTTGAGACTGGTTTAAAATTACTGAAGTACTGAAAAACTCCTTGACCTCCGTTAACATTATATAAGTACCTTTTGATTGCTTGTTGACAAAGATGGTGCTCAACAGGCTGTATTCCTATATGTATTATTTATGTTAAGATATGTTTGTGTGAATGTACCTATTTTTAAGATGAAAATTATTGTTGAAAAATGAGAATTAATGTGTCATAGCTATAGTCTGCAGTGTATTTAATTTGCACATTGGCACATTTACCAAATGTTTTCAAAAGCAGGACAGCTTATTAAAATTTCTAAGAATCATGAAGAAGATCCATTTACTGCTAACTCAAAATCATAAAAAAAAAATCATACATCGTTGAATAGAAAAGGCCTACAGCAATCTTGTATTTTCTTTACATTTAATTGCTTTTTGTATTCATGGATTTTGCTCAATTATAAATTATTAAGTACAGTATATTAAATAGAAACTTTTGAAGTATATTTGTGTTTATTTGCAAGCCTAGAATTTGCCCTGGGGAAGAGGAGTTTGACCATTGTTGTGTGCTGAAATTTGATATCCTTTGGTTTAGATCCAAGAAACCCTCTTGTACTGCCGCTGACCACCATATCTCAGCAGATTCAGGAATATCAGACGGATTGAAAATACTCTACATTGTATAATACAAGTTTTACTCCCCCTTGTTTTGTGTTGCTAATCTGCCGTGTTATTTTACCCTAGGACGTCCTTAACCTCAGAGGAAATACACATCATTTTTCTGAACTGCAGATCCATTTAAGATTAGATGAATTACAACTTATGCTAAGTTACATCTATGTTTTACTCACACTGCAAATATGTTTATATGTGTATTGGAGAGGATTTTAATATTAATCCTTTTATTAGTCTTAATATTAGTCTTTTTTTAATACACTATTGATAAAAGTAGTTCTTTGTGGGTAGTTTCTGGGTAGTTTCATGGATATGAACACAATAATGACTTTCGTATAAGATTCCAGGCACACACCAAAGTCAGTCTTTTTTTTCACATGTATTTCCTCTCCAATATACTTACACACAGATACATTTGCCTGACAAAAATATTCTCTCAGACTTCACAGCAGGGGGAGGTGAGCCAAATGTTTAGAATGCAGTATGTATGGTAGTGACCTTAATACTACGTACCCAGTGATAGCCCTTGGAGGCAGGTAAATATAACTGAAAAACTGTGTGTTCATGTTGGGCTGCCGATACTGTAAATGAAGTGCAAGCCTGATTTTTCTCACTGATGGAGCTTCTGGGGATTGGATATAGGGCTTCAAATGCAAATTAATCTTCTTTATATATGGATAGCAACTTTTATCCTTTGTGGCCATTTCCTGAGAGGAAAGAACATCTGTCAGTTCTGATAGAATCATGTCTTATCTACTAAGGCCACAATCAAGGGCTCTCTGACAACATTCTTCATGGCCTGAATAATCTACCTTTGTGGAAAGTCTTGCAGGCTTAGGAACAAGAGCAAGGTTAATCTCAGTTATTGGAGAGGTTTCTAAGATGTTGGCGTTTGTCTGGGGGGGGAATAAATGGAACCTTTAAACTTGAGGTGTGTAGCCAAAACTCCAGTTGAATACAAAAATACATTGGAATTTGTGTCTTAATTATGTCATGAATATTGTAGCCATTTAAAAAAAAAAAAAAAAAAATTTAATTGGTATGCTGAAAAAAATGAATAAGGTTTTATGTTTAGGCTTAGAATTTCAATTTTACCTAATTGTTGTTTTTAAATGTTTCCTTTGTAACACTTCTCCTCATACATTCTGGGCATTATGTACAAAACTGAGGATACATTATCTAAATTGTATACACAATATATGTCCATATACATCCATATATAATGGATGACTTAGTATTAACAGGATTTATCATAGGTCATGGAAAAAGAAGAAAAGCCCTGTAGAATATGAAATGACAGCTTGTTTGAAATTTTTAAAGCCTTAAACACTTGAAAATATGATAGTATCATTATGACAGTGTAATTACTAACAGACATAACTATATTATTGTTAAAATGTGAACATATGAAACTAAATAGCTGAAAGATTTAAGATACGAAGTTTTGAAGTGTACAATGGGTATAACGGAAGATAACATCCAGTAGAAGCCCTTAGCTAAATGGAAGAAAAATACCTAAAAATTACCTTAGTAACTTTTCTTTTCCTTCCGATGCCAAATGAATTCCTTATTTTCCTTATTTAAACAAAGACAGATGAACTCTTTTACTTTGAGAATAACTCATATATTCTGTCTTTTGTATGTGTTGTAGCATAACTGTTCAATATTAAGGTAAGCACAGCATTTAGGATTGACTTGAAAGTGTTCAGGAAGGATGAAAGCCTAGTGAACTAATTCAAGAAAAATCATATTTATCTGAGCCAATTTTTGTAGCTTGACATTTTATGATTTACTTCTAAGCTGCTAAAAGAGCTTAAGAAACCCCTTCCTTCTGGTTTCTCTGATTTTATTTATTTATTTATTATGTGCTGCTTAATCCTGCCTGAAATTTGTGCAATTAATATTGAAACAAACATTACGGGTATTGACTATGACAAACCTAAAGATGTGCAAGATTAGAAATGATTATGTACTTCACGAACTGTTGAATACATGATAACATTAGTACATCACCCAAAGAACTGAAAGATACTGTATAGTTTTCTGCAAAATAGAGCTGATAATGTGCAGTAGTGTTGAAGTGACTTTGAGGATTTCTAGTATTTTGTTAGCTTTAAAAATGTTCCAAGCCAGTTAAAACATGCAAAAATAAAAATTTCAGTGTGTTTGCTATTCAGAGTCAGTTGGTATTGGCATTGAAGGTACTTAAGTTGTGCAAAAGCTTGAGCTGTGGCCGAATCCTTTATGAAATCTCTAGGGAGAAAACCATTTAGGTGTAAGAAAAACATCTGAAGCAGTAAATAAACAACTAGAAGTGGGCAGTCTGCTGTGCATATAGGCTGATACCTGGAAAACTTTAGCAAGACTTTGTGCTTAAGTCTCATGTATTGAAATGTAAATGTGCTCTTCCATGCACACATGCACAGTCACAGTTGTGTATTGGTGACCCCAGACCACAAGGGTGCAGATGTTTACTAACTTTAATTAAATGTACTCTTACACAACAGAGCTTTACATAGGATGAGATAGTGGTCTGTGGTAAGTGGGCAAAATGCATATGCACATCAGTTCTTTTGGTACAGTTATCTTTCCAAAAACATCTTCTGTCAGTGGGTGATTTGAGAAGTAAACCTATGTTAGGAGCTGAAATAAGGTTGACTATGTTTTTCCTTTGACCTCCTATTTTAAGTTAGTAACACAAACTTAGTAAAAGCAGAAAATTAAGTGGTAATAAATAGAACTTCAGAGAGCTGAGAAGAGGAGGTTCTGCCTTAATGCTCTTGTATATTCCTTGAAACCGCTTAATAACTCAGTAGTAGTCAAAGTGTAAAATAATTTACACTTGATTTTGATGCCTTATCTTGGAGATTATTCTTAAAATGGCTTTTTTGACATCCAGGGACAAGCTGTCCGTATCTGATGAGTCTTCCAAATTATTGATTAAAAAACTTAAAAATGTGTTTACTGAAGTCCACGTTTGTTAAAATTTGGGAATGGAATTGGTCAAGAGAGTATGTTACCAGTGTGTAGTTGTAAAAGAAAAACAAAAATACCTGTTTTATCAGAATGTATTAACAGACACTACCATTGAAGTAGGCACCATTTACAATTTTAATTGGGAGGGAGATGACTAAATGCCAGCTACTTTCAACTGACTTGCAGCTATCTTCTTTCCAATTTAAACTGCTGTAACAACTTGACAAAGGTGTATAAAACATGTCTGTTAATTATTGGTTTTGTGAGGCTACTTCTAAATATTTCCTTGAGATGTCAATTGACTATATAATCAATGAATCCAATATCTGTAATATATAGGAGAGAAAGCTTTTTTTTTTTTTTAAATAGCTTTTCAGATTACCAGTTGTGCATAGCGTCGTGTTTGGTATACCTGTTGAGAAGTGCCCAAGATGAGCCACTTGCAACTTTTTGGTAAAGATCTGTGTCATCGCAGTCACTAGCCTACTCTAGTATTTCTGCAGTACCTTCTGCAGGCTATGTTAGCTGTCTACATGTGTATTAATTGCTGTCCATATGTTACGAATTTTTACAAATGGACACATCTGTGAGGAAAACCAGGGGTTTTTTCCTAATTAGAAGGTTTTAAACCATGGCTTTAAATGGAATTCTGACCAAATAAGAATTTGTTTGATTCAATATGCAGATTTGATTTGTAACAGATGTGAGATGCCTTGTGCTATGAGTAAAAACAATACTAATCAAAGATGGAGAGCTTTTGTCAAGGAGTATCCCCTTCCAGACCTCAGTTTTTAAAAACTAATTGTGAAATGAACATTGCCATTGCTCCTTTCCAAAAGTATTGTCAAGACAAAGCCATAGTTCTTGTTACATCTTGTGAACTAGGTGGGTCTTTTGTTCAAGAAATAGACAATTACGATTTTTCAGTGCTTTTTGTTTCTAAAGAGATTGAATATTTATGTCATTTTGTTATTGGGACAGGCAAATTATCTGTTCGTTGCTAGTGATATCAGGTGTGGTCGGACATTATTTTGGGGGATATCTCCATAGCTGTTGTGGTTTGTATGTGAAGGTTGACTGTTTACTGCATACTGAAGAACACTGGTTCAGAAATTTTAAGGTCTTAACTAGAAAGATGAAGAGACTCATGATGTATACATTTGCAGTCTTCCCTGCCAGTCCTTTTTTTATGATCTTGTCTTTGAAATTACTCTCATGTTTCATGCTATAAATGCTTCCACATCGTTCAAAATGTCCACCTATGGAAGCATTGCAGTGGTGCCCAGTGGACTATTTAATACTTAATATTAACTTCCACAGAGTAACTTTTGTGATCGTGAAATACTGCTACTCTGTACCAGTGTGCTACTTTATATAGAACCTGGACTTTTTTATTTATTAAGTTACAGATTGTGATGTTCAAGTGTCACCTTTCCAAAGTAGTATGTGGTGTTTGTAGATGACAAAGTTCTCCAGAAGCCTTGCGGTGTGTTGTCTGCTCTTTTCCAGAGCTACTTCCAATACTTAGGCTAGTAATACAAGACATGCAAAGATAATACTTGCAGCTTATGCTATCGAACATTGTTCAAGAATTTGCTGAATTTTTGTCCCCATAAAAATAAATAAATAAAATGCCAGTTTTCTGGAATCGTATCACAGACTTTTTTGTAATTATCAGCACTTGAGATTTTAGCTAAAGCTGTACAAAGATTACATTAGCATAAAATGTTGTGTTCTTTTGATTGAATATATTATTTGAGAGAAAATATTCAGCAGTACTAAAGGTAGGAATAAGAAATTATTACCTGCCAGGTGATAAATAGTACTCTGTTGATGAGAAATATTTTTTAAAAATGCTAATTGCTCCGTTGAAGTTGACACTTAATCCAGTTAAAAATATGCCACAAATCCAGCTTTGAAAATTCAGTATATAAGTAATGGGGCTGTTTGAATTGTAGCAATTACTGATTCCAAATTAGTGGGTTCTCCTTTAAAATTTACTTGTCACATCATATAGTTCCACTTCATTACACATTGGCATGTAATCCTGATTGGTAAACTGCAGTGAGATGATCAGAGTCCCACTTTGACTTCGGTGCTTGTGATTGAAAAGAAACCCAAACACTGCAGTGCAAATAAAACATTTTACTGATTACACAGCTACATTTTGTAGCTTTTATTCCAGGACCTCTCTGCACTGAATTTCTTTCACCTTCTTAACCCCTCACATGCTCCTCATAAATTATTCTACTTTGTTTTAAAAGTCTACTGTAGTTACTGCATATTTAAAGTACAGTGGTGCCTGTTTGGATGTGACTCTGTCTTGCTACTGGTTGGATTAAATACAAATGGGTTTATCAGGTTTCCCCAAAGATGAAAGTACCAAACATCTAACAATACTGCAACTCACAGTGATGTCGTCTAGTGCTTAGCTACTGCTGAAATTAGTGATGCAGTGACTGTAGGATTGGACCTTTGAGAAATTTTCTGGTTATCTGTAAACCTGAGAAATATCTTCCTACACAAAGTAAACAGAAGTCCTTTTATTTAATGCAACTTCCTTTGCTGATCTAGAGTAGAGAAAGTTTTACTGTATGCAAAACAGAGAACAGTGCTTTAAGGAGTTCAGCTGTAGAATAGTACATCTTTTTGTTCCTAGAAAGAGCCCAGAAGGGATACCTTTATTTCCTCCTCTTTTTCAGACCAATCAAAACTCCTGTCCTTAGATATGGAAGTGAGGCAAGCACAGAAAGCTGCAAGGGATATCTTGGTGTATGGCTAATTGGTTAGAAGTGTTTTCATTTTTCCCTGCTTCATATTTTCTCAGTGAATCTGCTTTATGGAGATTGTTTGGAGAAGAGTCACTATACAGGAGTTTAATGATAGGCAAAATGAACGACTGTTGTTGTTGCTTCTCTGTTGTAGTTTTTAGGGCTGGAATGCTAAAATATAACCCTTTCCTTAAGAGATGATTTTTGACACTGTCTCCATTTGGATGCAGAGAATTTATAGAAAGAAAAAGGGGTCTTGTGGCTCATTAAAAATTATTTTTGGTGTTGATTTTCCTACTGGTTTGTCTCTCTTGAATTTCTTCACAAATTTTCTTCCTCTTGTAAAGTTAATTAATTACTGAGCTTTAAACTTTCAGGTGGTAAGACCTTCCACATTTCATTGAGATAAGGAAATTGTGCTCAGTCTCTGAATTATCTGACATGGAGAGAATATCCCACATTTCAGTATTACCCCTCAGAGGGCATATATGCAGAAACTGATATGAATGCTTTTGGCCCCTCTCTCTCACTTGTTTGTTTGGTGGAGATTCCAATCAGCATTTGCCTGGCTGCTTTGCTTTCCTTGATGCAGGAAGAGACCTTCTGACATTAGGGAATGTTAACATAGCTAGGCTGGCCTGATGGAGCATTTGATGGCGAGAGCTGGCTAACTTATAAATCCTGGTTTATTTCAGGATCTTGGTTTCTTTAAAGCTCCACATGAACTAAGAAGTTATGCCACATGCTGTCTCTTTATTGAGTCCTTTTGTGCCACTGTAAATATCCATGGAAGAAACACTGCTAATACTTCAATTCTGTTGTGCAAGATCGAAGAACTAACACTTTTCAGTGGAGGCCCTGTGACTCTGGCATTTACTGGCAAATGAGTATCTTTCCCATGTGACTTGCATTGGGATTCTCCTTTATAAATAACTGCATACCTAAGAGTTCACCAGTCTGTTTTGGATTTTCTTGTTTGTTTAGTAACAGTCATGTTCTGAAAAAGGGACCCCCCTTCCTTTTGCAGAATGGCTTTTATACATAAATGAATGTCTGTAATTGGTTTCTGAGCACAAACCTTTCAGTAGCTGAAAACTGTTTTCAAAACTGTTTTGCGTGTTCTTTTTTCATACCTAGAACAGCAGCTGGCAACTGTTTTTTGGTTTGTCATTTTTGGTTTAGTTTGGTTTTTTTAAGTCTCTCCCCTATTATTTTAGTAATTTTTTAGAGCTGCATGGGAATATTTGAGAATCTGATGATTTTTGATGTAGCAATTAACAGGCAGTATAATGTAAAATTTATTTCCATCAGTAGTAAAGCTACTTTCAAGGCACAATGGGTATTTCTAATCTGCAAAAGAATGTGTGGAACAGATACACTAGTTTCAACTTTGTGTAGTCATATTACTAGTTTAGGGATGGTAACACAAAGCTCTAAAGCAAGTTAAATGAGTAGGTCCATAAACTTAGATGACTCTCTAGACTGCCGGTACCTGAGATAGTTGCTAGAACTCTTTCAAGTACTTACGGATCTGCTGTGGTTTTCAATGCAGAGATATCCTGAGAAAGCACAGGAGAAACCCCAGTGCTTACAGGTGTGTTCTTTGGGTTGTATTACTGCTGACCCTCAAGCTGCTCTGGGACTTTTTGTGGGCGTTTCATATTATGTATGCTTAATTTGGAGTACCAGTAAGGAAGAGCTTGGCACAAAATACTGCGCTTTTCTTCTCTGAACTTGTGGGGTTGGTTTTTTTGTTGTTGTTGTTGTAGTGGTGGGGTTTTTTTTTGTTTTTTTTTTTTTAACTGCAAAACCCTATCTGATTACATTATTGAGATAATTTAGCTTCTTTCATCAATGTTTATGGAGCATGTGATACAATGATTATAGAGAAATAAGAAATTATAATAGATTATGTTCCATAAACATGGCTAGTGATTTATGCTGTATACAATAGCAGTAGTATTGAATGTGCACTGTCTCTTTATCCTCCCTTTCTCTCTCCCTGCTTTTTGGTGTGTGGTTTTTTTTTCCTTTTCTTTTTTTTTTTTAAAGAAATGTGTGTCTGAACTGAGTGAAGCCTCCTTATGCTGTAATTTAGGTACAGGCATTTTTGGTGATGAAGTTTTAAATGAGAACATTTACTCTGGCAAAAAAAAGAAATGAAAAGGAAACAAAGACAAAGACATTGCCCCATGTGTACTGTATAATGAGTTGCTGTCCTCATTTTTCACTTGAAACCAATCGTTACGGTACTGAAGTGAACAGTGCCTCATCTATACATATATATCATTTTTCCAAAGGATGCTCTAGAGAGGATGAAGATCAATATGAATTCATTTTTTCTGGTAATGGAAAATATTTGAACTGTTCAGTTATCAGGCGCAAAGATGACTTTTGGGGGTATCATGCTTGTGTTTCTACCCACTGCCCTGACAATTCCAAGCATGTGTAAACCTACAGCTTTTTGTATGCCTTGACAAGTATTCTGAAGAGACCAGAGTTACTTACACTGTTGAGAAGGTAGAATGATACATGATTAGCAGAAAAACAACTTTCCTTTAATAGACCCTATCCTCAACATATCTGCTAAAATTCAGCTGTGTTTTGTTTAGTATTTATTTTAGAGCTAACAATATTTTGAAAAATGAAAGCGGTTTAAAACCCCATATATGAAGTTCAAAATACTTTCACACACACTGTAAAACAGATAAATACTATGATGGTCACAGAATAAAATTATATTTCAATAGATGACAAGGATACAGACATCCTAAGATATTCAGTTTAGAAGTAACATGCTGCATAAGCCCTAAAAGAATTGTTTTTAATTACAAGATATGTTCTCTGCTAGTTGCCTACGATATTATCTTGTTAATCATAAACATTCAGAAAGAGACATTTTTACGCAAAGATATTTGTGTTGGAAAGACACTTTCAGGCTACTCAAAAACCTCAAAGTAGGGCATGAAAGAATAATACAACGTTTAAGTGGAAATGCTGACAAAATCTGAACTACATTGCAGTGGGGATCGAACAAGTAATTGCTGTGTTATTGTTATGAGGTTTGGACAATGAGGAAAAGGGAGACAAAGAATAGAGACTAGAGTTTGAAGTCCTCTATTAAGCTCAGTGCCTTGTAGATGAAGAAAACACTGTATGGCTGTTACAGATGGTGTAAGTGTAAAACTGCATTTTAGCTTTTAAAGCCAGTCAACTAATTTCTAATAAAGTTCTTTGTAAAGTAATAGACTTTTTTTAAAATAAAAAAAAAAATCTTTCCATGATCAGCTGTTGAAAAACAGTGGCCTAAAGACGATAATGCTTGGCTCTCAATAGAGATCAACCATAATGGCTGTTTTATATGTCCGTACATAAGGGATGGATTCTTTGTACTTTTTTTAGATCCTTCGCATGTGTGATTTCTGTGCCAAATAGCTTGTGAGAGATGCTAACTTTATAAAAAATGTTCCATTTTGAAGTCGCATCTCACTTAAACCTGAACTCTATTTCAAGCCTGTATCTGGTAGAGAAGATGGGAATTTATTTATTTATTTATTTATTATCTGGCATGTGTTGACAACTTCAGGTGGGCTTTTAAGGGAGTTTTAGACCTTAAATTGTAGTGAGTTTAACCCATTATCACTTTTTCCTTATTTTTTGTATTTTGTAACTATACTTCAGCATTCAAGAAGTTTCTTCTACAGATTAGTGATTATTATGTGGGAATTCCCAAAGTCTAGTTTATATATACCTTCTCTACTTGTCAGTGGAAGTTTAAAACGCAAAAATATGTTTGTGAAATTACAACTTTATCAGCTATAGGTTACTGAAGATGAACATTTACTTGTTCCTACTTCAGAAGATCATACAGCAGAGGGGGGTAACTGGCAAAATGTTAAAGTTTCACTTCAGGTTTCAGAAATCTGGATTTTTTTTTTTTTTAATAAACTTCTAGCTAGGTAATAAGAGTTCCATAAACTAAACTGCAAATAAGTGCCTGGGAAAAGTCCTATTTCAATCTATAGTGGAGAAACAACCTGAATATTATACCAAAATATTCTAAAAGTTTGAGGAATGTTTTCTGTCCTTTTTTTTTTTGTTGGTTTGGGTTTTTTTTTTTTCTTCTTTTTTTTTTTTTTTCCCTGTTTAGTTTAACCGAGGAAAAACTGTAGAGCAAAGAAAGTAAAGTACTCTATTGATTAAATTTCTTTTTTTTCCTTTTTTCTTTTTTCTGGTTCACAATGCTTTGAGTCAGGTTATCATTCTATATTAAATCCCTGAGAGGTTGAAAGAAACCAAACCTAAATCTCATGTTGAACAAAGGAAGCCTTAAAAATTGTTTAAAGAAACAAAACCCAGCCAAGCTTTGTTTCACTTGCTTCCGTTCAACTAGATGGAGTTTGGCCTTAGGGCACTCAGGTCCTGATACAAACCACTGTGGAAAGAATCCCTCATGGTCTAATTATCAGCAACTCTACGCATTGAGCGTGCTTCTTGAATGCTCTTTAATGAAGGGAAATCATGAGGATTATTACAGGAATGGCCTTAAAACATACACATTTTCTTTGAAAATGAAGACCTTTTTCTAGAAATTAAGTGTATTTATTTTTCTATTATTGCTCTATAATAGGAATGCAACTTTTTTCAGCATTTGATACAGTTCTATAGAAAGTATGAAAGACTTTTTCAGACATTTAAAAGAAATACTTAGATTGGGAGGGGGGCTTGGCACAGACAGAGGAAAATTGGTACTCAAAGTGTATTTCCTTAAAGAAAAATACATTTTTTGATAGAATCATAGAATAGTTTGGGTTGGAAGGGACCTTTAAAGGTCATCTAGTCCAACCCCCGTGCAATGAGCAGGGACATCCTCAACCAGATCAGGTTGCCCAGAGCCCCGTCCAGCCTGACCTTGAATGTTTCCAGAGATGGGGCATCTACCACCTCTCTGGGCAACCTATGCTAGTGTTTCACCACCCTCATTGTAAAAAACTTCTTCCTTATGTCTAGCCTATATCTCCCCTCCTTTAGTTTAAAACCATTACCCCTTGACTTACTCTGTTTTCTCGAGATGGATGTATGTATGTATTTTCCTCAGTGACTCAAATGGGATAAATGACCTTCATGAGGACTTCCTGCAGCATTTACTAAGAAATAGTATCTTTTCTGACACAGTAAGATTCAGTAGTAAGATTCACTGCCTGGTGAAACTGGGGAACGTAAGATACGGGAGATTGGGAATATTGATGTTCTCACTTAAATTGCAACCTGGCTGATCTAGTAGGAAGGAAATGCCTCCACTGTGGAATATGCTTCACCTTTGTGAAGTGGGTGCCTAGCTAAATAGCAAACTGTTGTCTAATGGGTGTACCATGATGGTCTTAGCTTGAGCAGCTAAGGATTTAAGCAGGTTCTGGAGTTAAGAGAAAGCAGACTGTAATTGGTCAACTTGCATCTTTAAAAAGCTTTAGCCTCAATAGTTAGGTATAGAGAAAGAATGGAAGGATCAGAAGCAACCATTCACAACACTCACCTAGCTGTGAAAACTATTTTTGAAGGGACTGAGTTGATGATCATCATTAAGCGTTTTTTAATTATGTCTTGTGCTTCCTGGATAAAGTTCTAGCTAATGATGGAATAAAGATTCGAACTGAGCTTGGGAAAGCATAATGACCTGTTCCAAATTAAAAGTGATCATAACGTCGTTCACTGTGACTCAGTTTTATCAGAACAGCAGTGCTTCCCTGGAAACGTGTGCTTGACCCCTATGCCTTTCGTTCAGACCCATAGCAGCCTGTATACACGTCTGCTCTGAATTCTGCAACCTGTTAGTTTGGAGTAAAAATTTACCAGGCTCTGATAGCTATTGACAGGTGATGGCCACCAGAGTGGAGGCTGCGTAGCATGCTCTTTCATCACAGAACCAGAGACAGTGAGGTCTAATGTTTACTTAGTCCCCAAATAGTTGTATATTCGCTCTTTTCTGAAACCCCTGGTCCTGTTTGTTTCTCAACATGGATCTCTAAATACAGTCTGTTGAGGTGCCTTTGAGGAGGCTTTCATATTGGAAGAGGATATCCTTGAAAAGACAGTACATCACAGTGCCTCTCTAAAAACCATTGATGCCTACATGTCTATACATAGATGGAAAAGCTCCGAGTTTTCACTATTTTATTAGAACATTCACAATTAAATTCCACAGGCAATTGGAAAACTGTCAGGTTTATATAAACCTTCTATTTCAATAATTTCTACCAAAACATATATACTTCCCATGACTTTTTCTATGAGTTTAAATATATGATGTTTCAAGTGAAAAAACTGTCAGACATTGTATCTGTAGCATTGGTTTTAAAGCTATCAAATGAGTTCAGAGGAAACAAATTTATGGAAATGAATTAGAGGTAAAAGGATTTAATTGAAGGTTTCTTGAAAGTAGTTGGAATTAACAAAGGGTATTGATAGAGATCAGAAGTAATTAAATTAATGGGAAGAAATTGGGTTTAATTGAGATTTAGTTGAGAATTACTAAAAATGAATGAAATTCAGTAAGAAAATTGATAAGCTGTCTACTAATTTTTAAGATTGATATTAATGATTTTCTATAATGAAAAGCTGTTATATAGGAAAATAGATAACAAAAGTGTGTGTATGTGACCGTTCATTTCTTTATTTTCTTAATGGGAGTATTGATATTGTAATGGTGTCACAAATACTATACAAATATTCAAACTATCTGAATACAAAATACAATCTTGATTAATATACATTCATGAACTGTATGCAGAGAATAAAGAAATGCTCCATGCTTTTTCAATTTCTATTATAATTGGTACTGAAAGAAATTCAAGTATTGCTACATATAGAACTACTGGACTAGTAATAATTCTCAGCATCATCTTTTAAACAAAATAGTCTATCATGATTATGATATGACATTTTCCAGTGGTATTGCTTGCAAGGGCTATAAATTCTTCTTTCAAAGTGACCCTAGTTTTATATGGCCAATAGGAATACAAATAAGTAGTTTTGGTTATTTTAGAATACAAATATATAGATTCTGGAAAATATGGGGTCTTTTTACTTGATAACTGGGGTTCTGAAAGGGGAAGAGAGCTTATTACTGCCTTCTTTGTAGGAACCCATACCAAAAAGAGAGGGGATTTGTGAAAGCAAGAGTAGAGATGTGAGCATAACGTTAATTGGTATCACTAATATTTATCTGGAAACTGGCTGGAAAAGTCGTAGGAACTGATCTGCAGTAACTTTTGAAGGTCTCATATAACTCTGACCCCAGTGATTTTGGGTGACGATGCCATAAACTGCATAGGGAAGAATGGGATTTCCTCCCTAATACTACTCTTCTTTCCATCATTGTGATCTACCAGTGCATGACTTTAAGCTTCTTTTGGCCAGTAAGCTGTCCCAGTTATCCTCATGTGTTGCTGGAATGTTTGTGTGGAGTGGATAGGTTTACTATTGTGTACTATTGTGTAGGAATTTTCAGATGTCTACTGTATGAGATTTATCCACACTGTTTATGTATGTGTAGTGTGGGAGCCAAACGGGAGAGGTGGTGATGTGAAAAGTGTTGCGCTGACACTGGAGGGCTGATGACAGCTCGTATCAGTTACACCACTTACTCAAATAAATTCTTCCTGTTTTCTGATTCAACATGTTTGTTTTCTCTAGTACCTGTGTAAGAGGTGGGAGTCGTTGGAATGATTTAATATATTAAAAAATTTAATATCTGAAACTGGAAGCTCAACCTCAGGCATGTATTATACAGGAAAAGTATACAGGTATTTAGAGTTAGATTGTCTATTTCTGGTTTTGTAGGAACCCATATTTGGAAAAGCAGTAACTACAGCGATGGAGTACTTATTCATTCAAAAGTTGCCCTGATGCTGATCTTGAAGAAGGGATTTAGACTATCTCTTCATTTTGTGTAAATAAATTTCATTTCATTTAAAATAATGTTTTTACCTTCTATGGGTTTGATAATATTACCCCTGTCAAATGTTTTCAGAAAACAGTAATTGGTGATGCTTCTAGCAAAAGAGACAGACATCAAAAAAACCTTCAGGGGAGGCAATTCCATAAAAGGATTCTAAATCTGCTTATATAAATTGGATTTTCCTAAGTTAATTCTCAAAATTAAGGTAACCGTGCATTCTTCAGAATGAAATACGGTTCCAATTTTGAAAAATACACTTCTATTCCCCTTTTAGATATTTTAATGTATATACGTATAATACATATACATATGCATGTAAAATATATACAATATAAATAAAAGCTAGAGCTTGTTAAAGATTGCATTTTTTAAGTAAGATTTTAATTTCAACTCATACCTTGGAGAGTACACATAAAAGAAGAGCATGTGGGGAAAGGGAAGTGTTACCATGTATGTAATTCACATGCTTTAACATAACAAGGAAAAAGCATAGAAAATACTGGGTTTTTTCCTGTTGTTATATATAAATCTATAAAAAAAAATGTAGTAAGTTCTTTTGTAGATGGGTTTTTCCAGTCTAGCTGGTGTGTTGATTCACTGGCTAGTTTTATTTACCTAGAGGTGAGACATTGTGAAAGGAGCATTAATCTTACCTAGAAAGGTCTATTGGATGTCAGTCAATTAATCAGAAACGTTCTGTAGAAGCTATTGGCTCACAGTTTCAGTCAGTGGTAGGTGATAAGATACCTTTTTTAGTAGGAGATTTTAATATGAATAGTTAAGGTAATTATTAATGTGTCTGATCATAAAAGATGCTATGGTTCTAGATTTTTTTGGTCTAGTTAGGTGCCAAATGCTTTGTCACATTTCGTACTGGAGTAGAATGCCAAATTCAGGGTTCTGCATTTTATTTCTCCTGTGAGGCATAGGGTTTTCTCATTTTGTTGCACTACTGCTTGTTTCTAGGACATATATGAAGTTGTAGTTCCCTGAATGCAGCAATTCTTGCCCATAGTTCAAATTCCATTTTGATTAACTAACTTAAAAGGTCTCTGTAGACTGCTCCTTCTCAGTGGTTGTTCAGACCATATTAGCTGCTTCCTTGCTGTTTCCTTTATCAGCTTCTCTCTGTGCTACCTTTAACACAGATGTGAACCTTCAGAAAACAATGTGCAGCTAATTTTCTCTAGCCTAAAAATGAACTTTTTGAAAAAGAAATTAATCTGAATCCTACCATGACTCTTACTAATACCCTCTGAAGTGAATCTGTCATGTATAAAGATGTTTTTATATATTGTTTGTACAAAGATGACTCGGCAACTTAGAGTTAATTGTTTGATACTTATGTCCATTAAAAAATTGTGTTGCATGTTCAAGAACACTAGGCCAATAAGAAACGACATATTAGATGCATACATTTATCTTCTGATGATCAGATTTTTCATGTTGTCTTAATGTCCAGAATGTTTTTTTTAATTACAATAACTACATTTTTATAGGAGAATTAAATTTCTACTCAAAAAATAAGGAAAGGTCTGTCCAGTGTAAGCCAAAAGAAAGTATCTCTTAGCTAACAATGAAGCAATATTTGTGTCATGGTATGACAGAGCTCATATCAAGCTCTGGACTCTTAAAAAATGGCAGTAGTTACAATAAATAGTTCACTCTGGCTTTTTTTTTTGTGTGTGTGTAGTCACCACATGATGGCAAGTTTCCTCTCAACCTATGGTCAGAAGAGTGTCTATCTGTTGGCGTTGTTCCCTTTTGCTATCTTTGAACTCTAATTTAAAGCCTAAAATATTTTAGGAAGGAACACATGAACAGTATAGCTCTTAATTCAGCTTTGTTGAACAGTAAATGTTGTCCTTCTGGTTTCATTTTTGTTGTTTCCAGGATTTAAACTGAGAAGAAATTGTTTTGCAATTCCAACGGATAATTTTTTCCCCTAAGAGATTATCTTGTCATTTTTAGAATGTTCCAGGAAAGGCTGAACTGCTTCACTGTTGTTAGAGGATGTGCTGGTGTAACACTAAAAATTAAACCTTGAATGATCAATCCGCTAACAGCAGCGTGTCTTATTATTATAACTATTCATTATTTCACCGACTAGCAGGTCCATTCATATAGAACATGCATTTTTCTAAAAAATACATTCATTTATATTTACCTTACTAAGGATATCTTTGCCATTTCACAAGTACATAACCATTTCCTTTGAACTTTGCCATATGTAATCGCTTCATATTTTCTGAACAATTACAGTTCAGCTATGACTTCATTTTTCATTCACAGACAGAAAGTGATATAGGTCTTAATTTCCCAGCAAAGCTGTACCTTAGTGGCTGCTGATTGTAACATTTCTGTTCTCATTTTAGCTGTAAAAGCTTCAAAAATAAGTTACCATTTTTAATAAAAAATAAGCAGATTTGTGCAAATCAAAATGTGGATGAGTTAGATGGAAACTGCAAAACCTATATTCACTGTACTTTACATCTTACCATGTGTATCTTTTTTTTAAAGGCAAGCAAAGCATTTCAATGTGAATTCAAGGGCAGGCTGTGCTCTTTTCCTGTTGCTTTGATCAGCCATTTCTAGATGTGCTGCTGCCTCTGTAATGTTCATATATTACATTTGGAAACATGTTTGATTCTGAAGCTCATAAATGAGTAAATGTTTATATTTTTAGATTAACTGAGTAGTGAGAATTTTAAGGAAGATAACAGTGGATTCAGAAATACACTTTAGAGCCAACCACCAACTAAAAAAAAGTTTTGGAGTAGGTGGCTATAGTATATTTCTCTTACATTTTGTGCTATTTAAATATAATTTTCAGTGAGTTACACCAAGGTGTGGGTTATCCTAAGCAAACAACTGATTGAGATTAATTGTCATATCTAAGCTCTATACTTTCTGTAATTTAACTTCCTTTTGTGTATATAAAGTAAACCAAGAATCACAACCCTTTTTATTAGTACAGCCTACAGTTTCCTGTATCCATCTCACTTAGTTATGTGTACATTTTAGATTATGATCAAAAGAAAGTTGTAATTCTTTTAGCAATGCAATTTATCTTTTTCTCTCTTTAAATACTTTGCTCTGTGTATGTGTTTTTGCACGTCTTTGCTAGGAATTTCACCCATGTGAGGTAGTGAATCCTCTCATATTCCAAAATGCAGAATGTTATCTGAAGCAGCTAACTGTTAGTAACTTTCAGCTCTGGTGTGGGAAGGTATGCTTTCCCTTCATCTTTTAGTTCATCAAAAGAATCGATGGTCTTCTCCAGATGTGTTATTCGTTATCAGTAATAAACACATTGCTGCTTGGTTTTTTTAACCTCTAAACACTGGCATGCTGAACCAACAAGTTAACTCCCCTTCTTGCAGCAGACTCTGTACTAGCAGAACTTACTGCTTGCACAGATCCAGTGAAGATTTGTTATTCTTACATGCTTTAATGCTCCATCATTATTTACTGTCAGGAGGGTTTGTTAACATTTTTCAGCGTCTCTCTTTCTCTACTGTCTGGCCCCCTCTCAGCATAAATATGTTTGATATTTTAAGAATTCCATGAAGACCGGTGCGTGCTTTTTGGTACAGGTGTTGTTATGGAGAAGGGGAGTATCTAACTGTCTGCATTAGGTAAAATTGGGAATACCTTTTAACTTTTACATTTAGTAAAATATGAAGAAACTTTTCTGTAGTAAGTGTGGATGTTTTAGCAATACCCTCTTAAAAAACCAGTGTTGTCAGAAAAATAGTAGAAGATGGCATGTTCATAGGTTGATAATGAGTACTCTTTCAACTATGTGACATCAGCTGAAATCCAGCAGTGTGATAGGCAGTGATAAAATCATATCCAGATGGCTGTTTGATGGTCTTAAGGACATATAATGTTCTTACTCTGTTTCTTATAGATAAATAATTAGTGTACAAAAATCCTTTCCATCACACTTCACACTAATGCACACCTTTATGCGACAGCTGGAAAACAGAGGTAAGTATGAAAGCAGAACCATCTTTCTACCTCTTAAGCTGCTTTTGTGTGCCTTGCATCACATAGCTAAAAGGATGCTTGAGCTACTACTCAGTAGCAGAAGACCTACAGAGTTTTTTGGAGAATGTCATTGGCAGTTGCAAACACCAGATTGATTTGGAATAATTCAGACCAACAAAACCTGCCATTCTGATTTTATTAAGTCTGTAGTAAAATGATTGTGATGTATTTACTCTTGTTTCATAATTCTGTTACATCTACGTGATTAAACATTTAAGTAAATGAAAAAGGATAAATAATTATTGAGCCTAACAAATGTACACAGGAAAAATTGGCTGACCTTCAGTTCTAACACTTTAGTTTCTCTTGACATTTCCTTTATTTTGAGCTATTACATCTGCCCTAGCAAACACATTTATAAGTAGTTTCACAAGCAAAGTCAACATTTAGTCAGACAAAATAAAGCTAACAATGGAATGATTGCTTGTAAAACTAAAATTATTTGGGTTAGAAGAGACCAAACACACGGTATGAACTGTAAGTATTGCATAGCTTAACTTACCACTTGCCCAGTGTATCTTGTCTTTTGTGAAAACTTATGAATAGATATTTTATTTAGTGTAGAGTTCTGTACTGAAAGGTATAGAATACCCAGGAAATAAATGATTTTATAAGGGGATGGTGGGGGGAAAGATTATATGGTGTCTTCTGGAATATGTGTTGTAGTTCAGCAGAATGTATACAGAAGGAACCTTTAAAAATTATGTATCATACAGAGGTATGTTTCACGCTTCTGTAATTAACTTGATTAACTCCAAGGCAACAGGTAATTACCTACTCCTTAAGTCAGATCAGTCTATGTCCAGATAACTAATAAAGTATTCTTAGGCGTTTTTCAGAAATATGTTGCACAGTCCATATTTTGTCCCACAAAACAGGACAGAAGGGGTCTTTTGTTAAAGAAATAACGCTGCTGCTTTGAAGAAGAAGGGATTCAGTTAAAATTTGTTGTCCTGCGCTTGATTCTCTAGATTTCATTTTTTGGTAGAGGATAGTGAAATAGCCTGTGAGCTTTTTGTCTTGTTTTAAAACCAAGATAAGTAACAACAGGATTGATGGTGCGGAACACTTTTGGAAAGGATTTTATGGCAAGTGATGTGAAGAATTCCACCTTACCTTTAAGTGTTTTATCTTACTGAAGTTTACTCTCTTCCCTGTTACACTTAGCTTCTAGTTGAGCAACTGATAGTAGAAATACTGTATTTTTGTTAGTCTAAAGGTAGAATGCCTAGAGTAAGGTGACAGAATTTGGACTTCAGGAATTCAAGATTTTTAAGTTTGCCTAGCCACATACCAAAAACTACACTACTGAAGACCAGATGCATCAAACAATTAGCAAGTTAATTTAATATCTAGAATCACAATATATACCACTACATGCTAGCATTAAGAATTATGTAGATTAGAGAACTTAGTAAATTTATCACAGAGGACGGTCTTCATATATACAGACTTTGGTTTCATTAATAACCTTGCATTAGCTAAAAAAAAAAGATACAAAACAAACCATGAACTAAAAATATAAAACAAGACATGAACTTACGCTATTACTGTTTCCTTGGTTATATCAAAAGTTATCACAGGTCACCAAAACACAGACTAGAACAAAATTCTCCGTGATGTTTTAGTAATACACACTTGAAAGTCCTAATGCCATTGACTTCAATGTCAGAAAAGTTTGGAATATGGTGCTTGTTATCTTCCACAGGATAGCAGGTGTTCAATCAAAGTTGTTAATGTATTTTCTGTGGATCTCACATACTTTAAAAGCAGGTAATTAGAATTATCCACAGATACTTTGTAACTATGAATAATTCATTTCCTGTGCATCAATAAAATAATTATTGCATATTATCATTCTTAGCTTTCTACTTCAATAAAATTGCTCACATCATGTCACTGTCATAGTAATGTGCCTTTTTATTTTTCATATTAATGAAAATTACCAGTAGAATGAGGAAAATTGTAATAAGATTTAATGTCGCCTATAAGCCTTTTCTGTTGTATTGCACTGAAATGATACAATATCTGGATTCTGGTTGATCATAGATGAGTATTCTTGCTCACCTTGGCCACTTTTGAATGCTTTTTTCTAAAATAATTCTTAAGTGGTTTAGAGCTCTTGCTTTAGATTAAGTAACTCAATTCCCAACTTATTTTGTAAAATTCAGACAGTTTCTTTACATTGCTAAAGCTCTTTTTTCTAATCTTGTTACTTTTGTTTAAGAATTTACTACAATCTTGATCCAGAATAATTTCACATGAGTAATGTAGTATCCTCATTAAAAATGTATCTGTATTTTATATTAAGCAAGTGTTTATATCCTTGCTGGATTAAGATCAACTTCTATTTGAATTTATTTTTAATGTCTTATCTTTCAGCAAACATTTTATGTTCATTAGAAGTTTTTATTTCAGCTGAAATTGTATTATTTTTCCAACAGTGCTAGAAAACCTGAAACAACAAAGCAAACATTGGGGGGGGGGGGGGGGGGGGAACAAACAAAACCAACAAACCCAAATCAATTTCTTTGTTGGAATACTTAAAATGACATTGGCTGTAAAGTACTTAGATTTTTAAAAAACTATGCACTGTTTTGTTCAGATTTTTTGTTACTTTCACTAGCAAAATGCCTACATCATTGTGACTTTTTTTCAAGTCTGTGTAGTACTAGTCATGGAAGCAGCAATGGATTCTGTAATGCGACCGTCAGAGGCTTCGCAGAGACTGGAACTTGGAATTTGTAGCAGCAAACCAAGTGCTGTAGGTGGTGTTATTTTGGTTAAAAAAAAAAAAAAAATCTAGCAAGACTTTCTTATCTATGTTCTGTTTGAAAAAGAACTGTTGTGCTTAAGGTGTGTAATTCTAGATAAAATGATTATGGAGGGAAACCTCTGAGTTTCTGTGTATGAGTTGGAAGTGTCAGTGAAGAGTGAGCTCTGAGTAGTCAGATATTTGGCTAGCCTGAGTCATCTTATCTTGATCATGGAATTTCAGCGGCTGTTACATTCTGTGAAGTTAGGTGAGGAGTTTGCTACAACATGTATGGAAAAATTAGGTGCGTTGAAAGTTGGCAAGATCAGCGTGGGGGCCTTAGCAAGCAAGGGATATTGAAAGACTCTGCCTGTTTTCCGTACTGAGTGGTGAGCAAACTTACAGAAACAGTCCTACAGTACTTCAGTGTTTCCTGGCATTAATGAATCTCCTTGTTTGTCTGTTGCAATGTGCTGAAGAAAGGACTTCCACCGCGGGTTCTGTATGATGTTGAGAAAATGTGTGTGATCTGAGACTTTGCAGTCGGCAGCACTGTGCATGTGGAGCAGGTTCTGGCTGAATGATTTGGAGCTGTATGTGTTGTGTCTGGTGGGAATAAACAGAGCAAAAGCATTTCTTGTGAAAGGCAGAACAAGTCCAACCCAACCTAAGGTCATCATCCCAGGGACTCAGACCCTCTGAAGAAAGGAGTTTAGGATATTGATTTTTATTTTTTACTTATTCTGTTATTCATCTTGATTGCTAATTGTTCTTTGATATTCTCCAAGCTTTTGAATGAGGGGTCTGATCCTTATTCTTGCTTATTGAAACCTTAGGGCTTTTCCCATTCGTATTAAATTACTTGCATAGAATCATTACTTGCAGGATCAGGTATGAAGGAATACTTTGCAATTTTGGGGCAGGACAGCGTCTTAAGCCTATGCTGCAGATTCATTTGCTACTTTCTTAGTCATTTTCAAAATAATCGATGAGATTACGAAGCCTCAAAGCTAGTTTCATGTTTAGCTTGATCTTGAGCTTTGAGTGAATGATCTGAAGTGAAAAAGAAATTGATCTTTGTTGAAAATTATTAAGGTTTAACGAAGTATGGATGAAAATAAATCAGAATATACTATATTTTCTAAGAAAAAATATCCAGAACTTTCTCATAGCCCTGCTTCTGTTAAGTCTGTCCTGGTTTTGTTTTCCAGACTGCACAGGTAGATTATATATTTATCAAGCATCTGTTGAGCAATTTTTTTTTTTTTTTTTTTTTTTTTTTTTTTTTAAATGGGAGTGCCATGGTCACCGAGATCTGCATTAGTATCTTCAGGGTAGGATGGGAGAGAGGGGAAAATAATGTCCATTTGAATAAAACTGTGACTTGAGGCTGATGTTCTTCTATTTTCCGGATTAGAATATTTCTTCTTTGTTGCCTTCAACATTGCCTTAATGTTTGTTGTACACCAAGCAAAAAATGTATTCTGCTTAGAGAAGAGAAAATATGTTCCAAGTTTTGTAAAATGCTTTAGAAATATTTTTTATTTGTACAATTCACAAGCTCAAGTTTTCACAAAACTTCTACCTTCGATCTGAACTTTAACCTTTTTTTTTACCAACCTTTGCTTAATTTAAAGGGTAAGTACTATGAAATTATTTTTTTATCTCACTACATGCCACTTGTACCACAGTCCAAGTACTTTGTTCCATGTAAATAATTTCCTTAGAATGTGGAGCAGAACTTAAATTAGTTAATACAACAAGAAAAATGCAGGCTGTAAGCAAAAATGTGAAAACTTCTCAGTATTATGCAGACATCCTTAAGAAGTGAAAAACAAATGAAAAAGCCTGTTCTGTGGCAAGATCGGGGATTTAGACTTAGCAAAATAATAAGTAAAATCTTCTTTTATTTTTTCCATTACTGTAAGGTGAATGAACTTTTTATTTGCAATCTAAAATTTAAAAATATTTTTTATATGAGAAAATGTTAATATTCAACTTAAAGTAATTATTTGGTGCACACAGAATGCTTTGTGCCTTATCTATGATAGCATGGCTTGGCACGCGTGCTAGCTGCTGTTATTTACTATTGTCTTAATTTCAAATTTATTGTCAGAAAAATATCTTCCTTTTCCATCCTTCAGTTTGCTGTAACCTGAAACTCAGTTCTTAGTTAGTGCTTATTTGAAGCAGACATCCTATTTAATGTGAAAATAATCTTAATAAAATATTATGGAAAATGTTTGGGGTGAGATAGCCAAGGCTGCATACTTTCTTTTCTATTTGTTTTCCCAGTTCTGTGCTATGGATCCATGTATTTTGCACTTGAACATGTGTCAAAATTGATTAATTCTGCATTCTACTGCTACTTAAACATCTGTTCAGGCATGTCCACATCAGCGTAATCAGTGACAGTGATGTCCATGTAAGTGAATCCTTTTAAAATATATTTTCATTTAGCCTTGATACAGTCATACTGTCAGATTATTAAATAGTCCATGAAATGGTGTGTGTATTGATCTCCTCAAATTGTGCATTCCAGTGTAGTAAGACTTGCCAAGTCATTTAACTTCAGCATAAGATTCACTCCTTTGGGCTCCTCTTGTTTGCCAATAGTACCTGCTATGCCTCTGAAACTCAACACAGCTCAGCCCTTTCCTGCTCCAAGAATCCCTACACCCTGTTTTGCTGATTAGATTCCTTTGGAGCATGACAGTTTGATCAGCCCAGGAAATGGCACATAGCATGGAGTAGGTCAGTGTTCTAGTTTTTCTAGATGCTTGTATAGCTTATCCTGACTTGTATGATTGGCATTAGGAAAGGAATGTTTTCCTAAGTTAGACTGGGGTGAATTTGGGGAGATTTTTAGCCTTTTGCTCCTGGAAGCCTTTAATGTATTTGCTTCGCTGCTCTTGCAGAGGCTTCAGATGTTAGCAGCCTCTTAGTCTTCTGTCTTGTCTGGTTTAATTTCAGAAATACGGTGGGGTTTTTTTTTTGCTTAAATAATTTTTGTGGATTTGGTAATAGAAGTGTCCAGATGAAGTAGAATGGCTGGTGATCAGGCACTCTGAGTTTACTGTGATGTTAAAGTCTATGAAACAATGAAACGAAGTGAAGAAATTGTGTATGCTGTAATGTTCATTCAAACAGAAAGGAATTGAAAAACAACTGCACCTGGGGAAAAAGATTTGGAAAGACACCTGGAGATGTTCCAAATGTGTGCTTTCTTAATAATTAGCACATCATACACCTAGTTAGCATCTCATAAATAACCATAAAGTAGTCATTTAATGAATCATTTTACTTTGTGCTGTCAGAGGTTACAGAAAAAGCAAAATACTTCGTTTATTTTAAGAACAAGGCGCGGCTTTTCTTTCAGCATCGTTTAAAAAATTGCAGTAGGAAAACTGATGTCATATTATTGATCAGGTGGGTTTTTTTTAATACTACATAGCATGAGTTAAGCTCAGTGGCATCAAGCACGCTGCTGTTTTGTACACATGGTACCTTTTATGGCTCATTACAGAGGATAGCATTGGTTAAGCCATGGGGCATTTTCTGAGTGCAGGCTTCACTAGGTTTGTATGCCTGAGATCCTGTGTGGGAATCTGTTTAGCTGCAGAAACTTTTTAGGCTTCTCATCTCTGTTCTACTCAGGTAGACTCAGTTAGCTTGTTTAGTGCTACAAAAGCATTAGCACACTGTAACATTCTGGGCTTTGTAGACATCTATCTAGTCTTGAGAGCTGCAAGGATGGGTTATAGTTCTGCTGTCCTCGGTGGGGGCTAATAGAACTAAGTCTAGCTATGGAAGAAGACTCCTCCTGTTGTTCAGGTGCCAGACTGGGCTTGGGGTAGGGGAGCAGAGAGGCAGGATGCAGTCCCATCCACTTAGGGAGACGTGTCTTAGCGCTCTGCCTGGGTTTCATCAATGATTTCAACATACCTTGTTGAGAGTCACTTTCATTTATTGTCTGAACTTAAGGATTTCTTACATGGTGAGGGCAAACATCAGTCTATTCTGATAATCCTGTCGTTAACAGTAGGCAATATAAGGTGCTTAGGGAAGCATATAGGTAGTAGGGGTTCTGTATAATCATAGCATCACAGAATCATTTAGCTTGGAAAAAACCCTTAAGATCATCCAATCCAACCATTAATCTAACACTACCAAGTTAACTACTATTCCTTCATTCTGCTATGTTCCTTCACCTTGCATGGCCACCTAGATTGCATTAGTCACCAATATTTTGTATTCCTGAGACAGAAATTGCACTTAAATCATTGTGTGTAGTAGCAGCTAATGGACTACCTGCATGTAGATTCCAGATTAGTTCTTTCATGTCTTAAATTTTTACAAATAAAGGTAGACATGAAGTCTGCCTCTTCAGAAATGACTTAAAGGACAACCATTGATGTAGTTGGTATGCTAATTTTAACCCTTAGTCCGAAGACAGTTATTGGTTTCATTCTTACCTCCAAGAAAAGCAAGGCTCAATTACTTGTGTAGGTATCAAGAGACCTCCGTGGAACAGGGGTGCAACATTGGTCTTGTCAAAGTTTATGGTAAACCTGGCTTCAATGAGGAAGTAATTATATTTTAGGTGATTTAAATCTTATTTTGAAGCATTATTGATGTAACATTAGTTGCTACACTTGTAGTCCTTGGATGATAAGCATGGCGCAAGGGAGGAAGGGATACGGTGGGAAATCCCACACTTACGGAATCACCTCCTTGCTGAAGATAAGAAACCCCCAAGCCCTCTTTGGGAGACCATACTTTGGCCTCCTCAGGAATCTGCTCCCAGGGAACACGAATAGGGCCATAGCGGAAAGGGATAGAGCCTTAGTGGCCAGAGGGTTGCAGGAAAGCTGGTTGATATTCAAGATCACATCCTCCAAGCTAAAAAGCAGACTACTGTAATGAGAAGGAAGTCTAGCCAGGAGGCCTGCATGGATGAACAAGTTGCTCCTGGCAAAACTCAAACATGAAAAGGGAATATACAGAAGGTAGAAGCAAAGACAGGTATTCCTGGGAGGAATATAGAGAAGCTATCTGAGCATGCAGAGATAGGGTTAGGAAAGCCAAAGCCCACCTGAAGTCAAATCTGGTGAGGGTTGTCAAAGGCAAAAAGAAGGGCTTCTATAAATACATAAGCAGCAAAAGGAAGACTGGGAAAATGTGAGCCTGCTGCTGAATTGAGGCGGAGGCCTTGGTGGCACAGGATGTAGAAAAGGCTGTGAGGTACTGAACGCCTTCTTCATCTCAGTCTTTACTAGCAAGACCGGCCTTCAGGAATCCAAGGCTCCGGAGACCAAGGGGAAAGTCTGGAGCAAGGAAGTCTTTCCTGTGGTGGAAGGGGATCAGGTTAGGGAACACTTAAGCAACTGGACATACAAAAGTCCACGGGACCTGATGGGGTGCATGCACAAGTGCTGAGGGAGGCTGCTGACTGTTGTCTTTGTGAGGCCGCTCTTGATAACCTTGGAACGATCATGGAGATTGGTAGAGGTGCCTGAGGACTGGTGCAAAGCAAGTGTCATTTCTCTGTTCAAAAAGGGCAGGGAGGTGGACCCAGGGAACTACAGGCCAGTCAACCTGTTTATTGTAACCATCTGCAGTGGAGTACCTGAAGTGCCCTTCATTAAGAGCTCTCATGTTTATTCTTCTTACTGTATTTTTGATATGTCAAATGATACAATTCTGGAGGAATTTTCTCTACAGAAAAAAACTGTTCAAAGTCTGGCTTCTACATATGTTTTTTTGAGAACCAAAAATAGCCTGAATTTTAAGTGCTTGGCCCTGTCATTGTTTACTGAAGGTACTGTGAACAAATGGAAACTCAACTTTCAAAGAAATCGTGCATTTCTTTACAAATCCAGGAAAAAGTAAGGCTTAAAACTTTTAGCCAGTAACTGTTTTGTTCTATTGCTATACTGTATTTGTACAGACTAGAAATACTAACTTATGTATAACTTAAAGCAAAGTTCTCATTGGAATTAATGAGGACGTTCCAAGAGAAATAACAAACGTTGGTAGTCAGCTTTGCAAATTTTTTCCTTTCCTTCGTAAGGAGGGGAAACTGACCAGTGATGCTGCAGACTAGAAGGAAAAAAATGAAGTAGAAATCTAGACAAAATATTATATTCTCTTTTTCTTCTATTAAGAATTAATTACAATGTTTGTGATTCCTCTGTTAGACAAAATCAGAATACTTAAATGCAACAAAGTCCTCTGTATTTAAAATGAAGAAAAAATAGATACATAGAGCACATCAGTAAGGAACTTTTCTTGTTTGCTTAAAGTTAGGTATATATGCTCAATGTTGTAGGTCCAAGGCATAAACACTGGTAAGAGAAGCAAAAAAGATAAGATTTGGAAGCTGAGCTCTGTATCCCTACTTTGGGCTGGCTGCAAGTCTGCAGTGTGGCTGTCAGAGGTGTGAGTGGTGACTATGTAAATCAGATTTTGAATCTAATGTGTGTAAATTCAGTTCTCTTAAATAAGGCTGACTCCATTTTTCTCTTCCTTTTTTGGCCTCCTCAGTATCTCTGTAGGGGTTTTTTCTGTAGCACAAACAAGTGAAGATACTTTTTCATGTACCAACAGTTTTATCATAATCCAAGACTTGAGTTTAAATGCTGTACATAGTAATTCTGTTTCTTATTTAGAGACAGATATAAATTAATGAAATTCTGAAGTAATTTGGCTGGCATCTTGAAGCTTGCTGATTGTGTTTGTTGGAGCTATAGAGTTGGGGGAAAAAACAACCACCAACACCTAAAAATCTTTTGAAGAAACCTTTGAATAAATGATCTGAAAAGCATCCTTAGAGAGCCTTTGGCATCCATTAGCCTTCTTGAAGTGGTAAGTACCAATAAAATGTCTGTGGAGAGAAAAACTTAGAATTATCTAATGCGGTGAGCACAGAGAAGGTATTTTTGGATTTCTTAATGTAGCTTTCCATCCTGCAATGTATCATTAGGTGTTATCAACAGCAAGGAAAACTGCCAATCATCTTAACAACTAACTACTTTTAAAAAGCCATCTAGTGACTTTAATTATGATTAAGTATTTATGAAATTAAGTAACACCAAGTACACAAATTCCTTCTGGTAATGATCAAGGTGTTTATTTTCTCCATATTGTTAGGCTTTGGTCTTGCAGAGTGCTTTGAGCATATGCATACTTTTGAAGTTAGTAGGAATTTCTTACATAACCAATGTATTTTAATTACCTTGAAAAATAAACCCCAGAAGACCTCCAAGCCCCCTTTGTTTCTCCAGCAAGCAGCTGTACTCTTTACCCTCTATTTTCATTCAGCGTTCTTTCTGTAATTTTCCTTCTCTTGAACTTCCCTCCTGTGCTCTTCAGCTTGTTTTGGTCTTTGTTGAATTGAAACCATTCGTTTTAAGGTGTTTTCTGATATTCTATCTGATCTTTATTCCCTAGTCTTCAAAAGCAGTGAAGAGCTTGCCAGTGTAGTAGATCTGTGTGGCCCCAGGCCACAATTTTGAGGTACATGCTCTTTCCAAAGCATCTAGGGACAGACTGAAGTCCTGCCTCCTATCACGGTCTGGAGACAGGAAAGTAGATATGGTGTCTATGGTACTTTCAGCTCCTAATGTCTTGAGGGCTGAGTGAAATTGGTGGCCAACTTTGGAGGAATGCAAAAGATTGGAAGACGCAGTGCTTGAGTCAAAGGATACATCTCCAAACTCTCACAACTTAAGGTCTCCTAAGTCCTTCATACTTAAATTTCTATTGGTGCTGGTGCCAACTCATCAGGCATACTTGAAATCAAATACCTTTACGTACAGTATTGATTTTACTCTTATTTTGTGTGCTTCAGACAGGTATTCTTTCCATTTGACCATTGTAGAGTACCTCACCCCTATAGGATGTCTCTTCTAGGTTTTTTGCTTAGCAACTAGTCTATTATTTTACAGTCTGAAATAACTGAAATAGGAAAACTTTGAGTGAGAGCAGCCCTACAATGTTCCATAGCCTGGGAATTAGGGCTTCGGATAATATATTCAACATCCTGCTCTAAATAAGTTGGAGCAGGAACTTGCTTTCCCATCCTGCCTCAATTCATGTAAGTGCTTTACCCCAATTGTTTGAACTAATTATTCCTCTCATTTTCTTCTCTTAATTAACAGAATGTCCTGGTTTCGGCTGGGACGGAGCTAATTTTCTTTCCAGTAGCTACTGTGTTTTGGATTTACTATGTGAAGAATGTTGATAATACACTGATGTTATTAGTTGCTGGTAAGCGATCAAGGACACCTGCCAGCTTCCCACGTTTTGCTAATGTGCAGGTGCAAAAACTTGGGAGGGGTAGAGCCAGTACAGTTGATCCAAACTGGCCAAAGAAAGTATTCCATACCATAGATGTCATGCCCAGTATAGGTGAGGGTCAGCCAGTGGGCCAGTCCCTTTTCTTTTTACCTTTTTTCGTTCATTCGGGCCTCTTCGTTTGGCTGTTCATTCCCCCTCTCTCTCTCTCTGGAACTTGCTGTTCTGGGATAGCTGCTGGGGAATATTCCTGCTCCCTGACTGCTGCTCGGGACAGGCTGTATTGGTCATCGGGTGGTGAGAAATTGTGCGTTGTTCGTTTTAGTTATTCTATTATCATTATATTTTATTATTATTATTATTATTAATTTATATAATAATTATTATTATCTTTTCCTTTGCTGTCCTGGTGAACTGTTTTTATCTCAACCCATGAGTTTTCCTTTTCTTTCCGATTCTCTTCCCCACCCCACTGGGGAGACGGGGGGGAGCAAACAAGCGGCTGCATGGTATTCAGTTACCATCTGGGGTTAAACCACGACACAGAAAATAAAAACAAATAATAAACTCAAATATAGAGAGGCAGATGAACCTGGAAGGACTGCAAGAATTTTTCCACCAGTGCTATCTGAGGTTTTTAACATTTTACAAACTGTTAAGATACCTTCTGAGTAGGCTTCCCTAAACCTAAATATTGCAACATTTAGGAAGATTTGAGGGTCTGGTCAGGACTAGATGAATATAGCCAAAACCTGTAGATACTAGATGCGATTAGGTGGAAAATAGCTGAAAAATGTGTGCGACGGAAAATACCTTATTAGGTCCTTGAGGAATTTAGAGACTTAACTACTGTATAGCTCTTTAATCAATGAGAGTAATCAACTGTTAACATGTCTTGCAGCTAAGTGCTCAGTAACATTTGTTAGGTACTGAAGTATCTTTGAAAATCTGGCTCTACATCCTTCTGGCATATGGAATCCTCCTCCTCCTCCTTGATTGTGCTGTTGCTTTTGGCAGCACTGGTAGTACTGCCCTTTTTACTATTATTCCTCTTCCCCTTGCAGAAAGGCCTGTTTTATGCACTGTAACCTTCTGCTCTTCGACCACCTAGAATCCAGAACAATGTGGGGTTGGAGTGCATCTATCTTTTGTCTGGACCCATTGCTTCTCACTGTATTTCTATCTCGCTCCTCTTCTGCCACACTCCCATTTTCCAGTGTGTCAGTCACGCATCACTTTTACATTTAGAAGCACTTGAAAACTCTTAATTTTTTTTACTGTCCTTGTTTGGCTCTGAAGATATTTTACAGTAGTCGTGAATTTGCCTATGTAACTCTGGGAGAATGGGAGCAATGAACTAACTCAATGGTCCTTCCTATCCTTACCCATATTTTTTTTTTTTGTTTCACTGCACACTCCCCACCCCACCCCCAAATTAGAAAACTGAAAAAAGAAACTTAGTCTTTTAATTTAATATTCTAAATTACGTAGAAGATTCCACTATTAGGCAAGCATGCATTGGTGCAGTTATATGTGTTTTCATTTGCAGAAGATCCTTCAATACGTATTTATAAGGAACTAAGATTTATGTTAATATACTTTCTTTTTTGTGCTTGTGTACTTTCACGTGCTTTTTCTCACACTCTCACTCTTTTTTCTTTTTTTAAGTTAACCCTGCTTTACGCTAAAGATTACCCTGGTGTTTAACCCTTTAAATAAAAGGAAAACTCTCCCAAAAGGGAGTGTATGCCAAATTATGTTTCAGATAATTAAAAACATACATTTCCATCATTCGGTAATCAGACAATACTAGCATGCTTATTTCCTTGCACTTGCTAGGCAAGTGAATTTATATTACCTTGTTATAACATCCAACTTCAGTGGTAGTAACAAACTTAACCCAAAATAAAACTATGTGCTGCTTCTTTGCAATGAATAATAGTTAAGGAACTCAGTAATGTACTTATTTTCTTCAACTAAATAACCTAAGATGCAGAGCATAATAGAATGATTTTACAACAAGTCTTGGCTCTAAAACAAATGGACAAGAGAAATAGAAGGTAGATTTTAAATGTTATTTGTCTCTGTGTAAATTATGTATTTGTATTTTAAATTACTTCGCTCTTTAAAGAATTATATAAACAGTAGGTTAAAGCTACTCATGTGTCATAAGACTGTACAGTGTTAAATGAGATTAAACAAGTCTTTCATTTTTGGTTAATGGTTGAATTATTAATTGTGCTTGCATGCATCTATAGGGATTATTTGGAGAACAGAATTTAGACTATGTTATCCTAAGGAATACAGAGCGTCTGTTTTTAATTCACTGCTGAATTAACTGTACTCAAAGTCTGAGGAAAAGGCTGCTGGCCATCAGCCAACAGCAATTGCCACAAGTCAAAAGAGCTGCAAGAAGCAGGTCAAATTTAAGAAGTACAGAATGCTAAAGCTCAATTATTTAAATCAAAAAACCTAGTGCAGATGATCAAATAAGCAGTTGAGAGTATTTGATTGGGAGCACATGGAAACCATCTGTTCCTCTATAAGCTAAACCATAGTAATAAATACAGGCAATCATGTGTAGTTAACTGGCTACATCTTAGTACACTATAATGCCATTCTCTGACTGAATTTATAAAAAATAGTTCAGATTATTTCTGTGGAAAAACATGTATATATGCATATGAGAAATGCCCCGCAAATGTGTGAAGTGTTTCACTTGGTTACTCTTCAGTACAAATGAATACTGTGTAAGTATAAATAATTTCTGCCCCCCCCCCCCCCGCCCCCGCCCTTTTTTTAAACAAATCATCTCAG
Organism: Phoenicopterus ruber ruber; assembly: GCA_009819775.1. NCBI lineage: Eukaryota > Metazoa > Chordata > Aves > Phoenicopteriformes > Phoenicopteridae > Phoenicopterus > Phoenicopterus ruber. The sequence continues at coordinate 15,708,493 of CM020227.1, forward strand.
GCTACAAAAATTGTACGAAGAGGCTTCTTGATAATCTGTCCATTTCAAACGACATTTCCAATGGAGAGTTCTGAACAATGTTGTTTTACATGTACTGTGTTTGAACGGTAGAGAAATGGCTTAAGGTTTTTTTATGTTTTTTTTAAACAGTGTTTGGTCTTTGGAGCTGGAAATGATTGAAAACGAAGTGGAAATTTTTCTCTGTTTTGATAGCAAAGCTTTTTAACTGTAGTCATAATTAATCAGTATGAATCATTTTACATTCGTGCACCAAGTCTGCATTTTCCATCATTGTTTGTTATAGGAGAGGTTTCTGATAGTTGAATTCTTTATCCCTAATTGGTATAATTAAATAAAAGCAAGTGCACTTAGGGCTTGTCCTGCAGTCATTTTTCCAAGATGTAGTGTGTATTTACTGCATGTCAACCTCTCTCCAGAAATGAGAGTATATATGGTGCACATATGCAGTGCCATTCTGAAATTTTATGGAAAGTTTCTTCCAAATAGATTGGACTTGCCTTCTGTTTGTGTAATGATTGCGGTGAATGAATGCAGTGAACAAGTGTATGAAACTACACAGGAGAAGTGTTCTAGATTGGCCAATTTTTTTAAGTGTAGATTTCTAGTATTACCTGAAGCCATATCAAAACTTGGCAGTATTAGTACTGTACAAAATAAAGGAATGTGTTCCTTGCCTCCAAAATTCTTCAGTCTGCACAATTACTTTAAAAATACTAATTTGCACTGATAAAAGATGTTAGTAGAAGTTCTACTAATATCCAGGTTTAATTGCCACAGGGGAACACACAGATGACTACTACTCAATCCATTTCAAGTATGAATTTACTTGTTAAATTCTTTTTTTCTTTGTATCCTTCTTTACATGCAGTATTTGGTCTTTTGTTCAGTAATTCTATATGCCAGACAGCTGTTTTGGAGCTCTGCTCAGCTTCCTGATGTCCAGGAACCTGGGATAAATGGCTGTTGCATATGCAGTCTACACATATACAGTAAGTCTTGAAACCTTTAGAAATTGTCTGTTTCTTTTGAAGATTACTCATGCTTGTGAAAGCAAGGTACAAGAGACCAGGAATCCTTAGTGAAGAAGTTCACCTAAACAGTCTCATGAAGTGTGGTCCAAAGTAATGCTTACAGGGAGAGTTTTAGCATCAGGAGCTGATGGAGGAGAGGGTTGGAGAGAGGAACAATGATGCCGTGTCTCATAATTTGTTTCCTGCTCTATGAGGGGAATCTAGTTTTAAAAGTTAAAGTAAGTGTGTCCAAGAAGTAACAGACTCCTTCAAATTGTCCTTACAACAGGAACAACTGGCAGTCTTCAAACTGGCTAAGTGACTGAATCATAATTTGATACCCATGCAAGTGAGAAATGGAAAGAACCGGGCAAAGAAGATACTAAATAAGATGCTCTGAATTTGTGTGCTATAAACTAGTTACCTTACTTGTAAATGAGGACATCTAAATTTGTAAAATAAACCAATTGAAGTATTAAATAACTTGCATGAATGTGGAACTTAATCTTTATACATTAAAAATCATGGGAAGAAGTTCCCTATCCCTTCTCTTTTTCTCATAGGTTTCCTTGATATACACTGCTTTGCTGCATTTGAAGAGTTTGGACTGATGAAAATTGCTAATATAATATAATGTCCCTTATGTCTTCTAGTTTTGACTGGTAAAGGTTAAAGTTTTGAGCAATCCTGCTATACGTAAAGCAATAAACTGCTTTGTGATCATGCGTAAATTTCTGAAGCTGCAAAAAAGGTGTATATTTCTTGCTTTTTTTGTGAGTGTATGCATGTATCCTCTGTACATATTTTGAGTTTCATGGGCAGAAGAAAGGCTAGACTGAAGTTTAAGTCAAGTAGTAGATACAAAATGTAAGTCAAAAGTCAAAAAGTATATTCACAGCCTTTTTTTGAGAGTTCTGTGTGAAAACACGTTTTGTTTTTCTTCTCTTTGGTAGTCACTCATTTTTCTCCACCTTTGCAGCTGTGAAGTTGCACCAAGGGGGAGACCTCTTGTAAACCTCAGTTCTTTGAAGTAAAAAATGTTCACTAAATGAGAGTGGCTCTAAAATAGCTTAAGGCAAGCAACATCATGTACTTGATGGGAACTAAAATTACTTCTGAAGAATTTTTTAGGTAGTCTTTCAGAGTATTTTTTCACAAGTCAAAGTAACTGAAAATCTGAAATTTCAAATGATGGTACTGTTGTAGATTTTGAATAATGATCTTTCAATAACACAGTGTTTTACTTCAATACATTTCAGATATCTTTGTTCAGTTACATGAAGTTATGAATCAATTAATTACAAGTACAGATGGGCAAACTGAAGCACTTAATTTTAATGGCTCTAGAAATAACGTACAACATAAGCACTTCTTTGGAATTTATGTAGAGGTGGCAGTACACTGCACAATTTTTTTTGTAACAACACTTAGCTAACTAATTACAGTGTACCGTATTTGTGCTGTCACTAAATGGTTTCACAGTGTGTAGCCACATCAGTTCTGTTCTTGAATTTGGCAACTTCAATTATTGCTGATAAAAGCTGGCTTGTTCAGAAACTCTAACCTATGGGAAGTATACTATTAAATTCTCCAGGGATCCTGTTTTAATTCAAAACTGACTTCTTTGGTATCCAAAACTTGAGTTTTCAACGAACAACTGAGTTGAAAATGTCAATTATTAAGCAGAGTTCAAATCTTAGAATGTAGAGTGCCCTTCTGGCTTATGTAGGAACTGTTTTATTTCACAATAAAATTGCTGTAATATTCCATGAAGGCAGTTAAACAATCTAAGATAAACTTTCTTCTTTAGATGTATGAGTGAAAGTATACATTTTGCTTTTTGTGAGGTGCATGAGTGTAATGCATTCTTACAAACAATGTCCATTAGAATAAGGTAGATAAGACGGTATAGTTGTGTGTTACTGACGAGCTTTTAAAAATAAACTCTACATTTGTGGTAGATGAGGAAAAATAGTTATGTCTAGTAGAGTGAATCACAAGGAAGGATCTAATTCTGGAGATGTGGGTTGGACTGAAATCCCATGGAACTCATTGTTGCCTGCAAGTTAGGTATTGTGTTAATGCCAAGGAAACAGCTATTAGTGGATACCCATTACAAAAGACATGGTACAGAGATAAACAGGTAATCCTTTTATCAAAGAGTTTGCAGTGAAAATTGGTAATACAGTGAAAGAAATAATGTATCTAGGAGCAAATAATATGATGGTAAGATACTGTATTTTTCTAGAACTACTTTGTTTTTCAGGAAAGAGGAGTAGAAATTGCTGTGTGAAGGATAATGGTTTAACTTGTGAGAAATAAGAGAGTAGAATGAAGTGGATAAGAGAGGGCAAGAGTGGAAGAGTAGAATAAAGGCCAAGGGATTGTGAAGGCAACAGAAGGAAAATATAGGGCTAATGGCCAATCATCTGATTGTGCCAGTTAGAATCCAGACAAAGTGTATGTCACTGCTTGGGCTGCTTCAACTGCTCCTTTGGCCTTTCTCACTATTTCTTTCTGGTACGCTTTGCATGGTTGCAAGTCTAGGGACAAATGTGTTAAGGAAGAGTGATGAAATAAATGAATAAACCTTGCTTTTTCTCTTTTGCCATTTATATTGCCATTTGTGACAAACGGTAGCAATTAGAAGGTAGTTTATTGGAGATTACAGGGAAGAGCCATTTTGATTTGATTGGTAAATGCTTTGTGCATTCCATTCTGTAGAGGAGGACAGCTTGGTTTTGGTGGCATTGCACCACGACGTGCCCTTCCATGGATATTCTCATCTTTTCCTTCATGAGTTTCTATTGATAAAATTCTGTTAATTCAGTTTTAGAGAAGTGAAGACCACAGAAGAATCTTAAGATTGCTAAAATGCCTTTGGATAGGAGGATAGACCAGATGACATCCAGAGGGTCACATTCAGTGTTGGTTATTCTGTGATTCTAAACATCTACTCTAGGTCTGAACAGATTCTTTGTATTACAGTAATTAGTGGTGTACTGAAGTGCCAGCAGGTACATTATGAGTGGTCTGTCATGGGTTGGTCGATCTTTTATACCGACTATTGAAAGAGAAATGTGTATAGTGAAATGACTTGTTTTGTTCAGCACGAGATATTTTGTTCTTGCTTTTATTGTGTGGGTGGTTTTTTTTCCTTTGTCTCTTACTGAAGTTAGAGTGTTTTGGTCTGGCAAATATTTATTCTTTGCACTTGGAGCAAAGCATAGTGAGATTTGGGATTGTGCCTATTTCCTGGGAGAGTTACCTCGAAAGTTTTGTCCCACAGGTAGTTGAACTTGTTACAGAGATCTTAGCTGTGCCAGAAGTTGTTAACCATGGTCTTTATCCTGGACATCAGGGAGTCTTTTAGATGCCCTTGGACTAGATGACAGAGCACTTTAACACAGAAGACAAAAAAATTTGAATATGATAATTAGGAAGCCTCTGGGTTTTGTGGTTTGTTTTTGTGTGGTTTGTTGTTGTTGTGGTGGTTTTTTTACATGGACATCTGAACACATCTGGTATGCTTACATAACACTTACGCTACTCTGTTAAGTGTTAGCTACGTTCCCTGACCAAGAAAGATTTCCTTCATCATGGTCCAGTATATCATGTTACGTAGTTCAGCCAGGAAGTGATGGAATCATGAGCAAATCCCAGCCAAGATGGAATTGCTCATAGCTGTGGTGTGTGTGGATTTAGCATCAGCCAAGAAGCTAACAGTGCTCCTGAATTGACTTGGCCATCTGACCTTCAAAAAGTAGGAAAATAATGCAAATAATCTCGATGGTAAAAAAAGAAACTTTAGCATAATAAAAGGATTGTATTGCTTGGTCGGTTGACAAAACAGTTATCTCTGTTACTTTGCTTGTAGGTTAAGGAGAATAATATAACTGCTAATACACAAGAATTTCAGGATACCATATGAAAATGTATTTTAGTATCATTTGATGAAAAAGAAGCTGAGTTGTTGGATGAGATTTCTTATTGGCCAATTCACTGATCTCTTGAAGTAGCAGGTCTACAATGTTAGAACAGTAGCTTTTAATATTAAACTATAAAAACCACAGAATTGTGTATGTATTGCTTTTACTTTATACATTCATTTATGCATATTGTGATTCTCAGTCTTCAAAAAAGACTCCACATTATTTTGCCTAATTTATGCAGACTTAATTAGAGATTCTTCTTTCAAAAACTTTAGATTTCAATTATACTTACTTAAGTAAGCATGAAAGTGATGGGTTAAGTGTGAAAAAGACAGAAACAAAAGTTGAAAATGCAATGCAAAAACTTTAAATTGAAATTAGCTATGGAGAATGAAGATTTTTTTTTTTTTTAAAAAGGTAATTTTTAATCTATATGTTTAGAAAAGCAGTACCTTAAACACATGTATCAACTACTTGAAATGACCTGGTGTAATCAATACTAGCTTTTCTTAGGTTACCAAGGAAGAGAAACTAAATTGGTTGATGGAAGTTAAATAAAGTAGGAATGACAGTTTTAGAATTTTTAAGTAAACAGAGGTATTTTTCTGTATTCTTATGTGGTTAACATGATGCCTGAAAGTCCAGTGTTAATGTGAAATCCCAAATTCTACATTCAGTGTAGAAAAATAGAGGAAAGAAGGAAATTTGTTGTCCTACCACCGTGCTTTTTGGAGCTTCCAGCAATAGGCTGTTAGAGAAGGAGCTGCAAACTCTTCTCATGGGCTCACGCTGTCTTGCAAGCTCTCGTGCTCTTGCTCTCTTCAGTCTGATGTTGTACAGTTAGCCTGTACCTTCCAATATTTTGTGGAATTCTTGCAGAAAAGAAACTAATAGTCCCGACTAGGATCATTCATCACTGAGGAGAGGGAAATCTATAGCTAGCGTTATAGTAGTGGAGTTCCTAGGAGGAAGACAGAATTACACAGGGGAGGGAGATAGAGAGCTGGCTGATACACTTTGAGAGGTAGCTTCCGTATTAAGCAGGAGCACAGATTCAGGATAGGTTAAGGAATCTGTAGGAAATGGAAACAACAAAAGAAAATTTCCCCTTTCTCCTTGCACGTACTTGGTTGGTGTTGATGCATCTTGCTAAGCGTCTTACAAAATGTAGGAACGTATTGTGTTTCAGGCCATTTCACCAGCTTAATCTCCTGATAAGCTTTCTAACATCTGTTCTGAACTTGACATATTTTCTTTTCTATGCTATCCTTGAGGAAAAATTCTCTTCTCTTCTCTGGTCCTCATTGCAGCTCTCTTGGCTACACTGCAGATCTTTTTTATGAATTTATACTCATTTTGCTGACTGAATGTCCATTGACGTGAAGTTTTGCATACCAGCCAAGCACAGAATGAACATATTTAACAATTCTTCACTTCCTCTCTTGAAATCTTAGAGAAGAGAGAATGAAGGAGCTTCTTACTGATATTTTTAATTTTTTTGTGGATTTTTTCCTTCACAACTTTTCAACTACTTGCACATTTGTATTTGGAGAAACAAATGACTAAATATTGACACGTAACATACATACATTACAAGTATCATTTGTGAGTGGCTGCACCTTATCAAATCCAGAAGGCAGAAAGCAAAATGCTGTACGTAATTTTGAATTTAAATTTTTCTGTTGCTTGTGGGGAGTTGGCTTGTTACATTTCTTTGTGAAGTGTACCACTCTTAGGCAGAGGACTGCAGATTTTTTTGTTGTCAATCAATGTAAAAGTTCATTCACAAATTCTGTGGTGACTGAACTATACCACACTTTTTTTTTTTTTTTTTGTCAGTACATTTTAGTTTCCTAGGTATTTACAGGATATGCATGTTTTTCACTGTGTTCTTCATTACTATCCTGAAAAATTTAAAGGTTTTTTTTTCTAAAGACAGAGTAGAGCAAGATCTTCCCCCCCCCCCCCCCCAAGCACTCCAAAGGAGCATCTGATTTCCTACTTGAAACCTAAAGAACTTGATGTTCTTGCATGTTTTAGAGAAGTTTGTTGTAGGTCTGATCTCGGACCTAATTAATTCAGTTGTGTCCAACCCCCAAAATCTCTCATTGAGATTTTTAATAAGATAATGATCTATGATTTTAAGACCACATTAAGACCTTAAAACTCGTTATATTTACTGAAGGCTTCTCCAATAACTTAAATATTTTTAATCCAGTACATGAACTTTTGATATGTACTAAGTCCATTGCACTATCATTTGCATTGTAAGGGTGGGTGGAAACACCTATGGTCGTTCTCTGCACAACAGAGTGTATCAGCCCAACAAACCTGGTTTCTGTTATGATGTGACACATACTCATTCTGGAGCAGTGTTAGATTGCTACAGACCAGAACTTCACATGGAAATGACAGTTATGACCATGTTAGCGAAGAGTTGCTGTTGTTGCAGATTGAATTAGTTTGTGATTATCTGCTTTCTTTAAAGCAACATTTCAGTTACAGAGGTATTTGCAACTTACAAAGTATCTGAAAGTGTTTTCAGGGAGCTTGCGATCCTAGGATCAAAAGGACTACATCAGTGCTTCAGTTCTTTAGGCATTCAGGACTCCTTTTTTGGGCACTCTTGTAATTTAAATATAGCACAAATGATTATATATTATTTCAAATGTTGTAAACAAGAAATAATTCATGGCAGAGATCTTCTGTGTTTGGATTTCCACAGCAAAATGCCTTTTGAACATTGAACTCTTACTAGAATCTTAATTGATTCCAATCCTTCAGTTTTTATAAAAGTGTAACTCATAGGATTGTAACATTGGTAATTGCAGATCTCTGCATTCACTTTCAAAGTCAATATAGTAGCAGGATAGTATTCCTCTATGTATTATTCCACAGTGTGGTCATTGCTCATAAAATGACTGTATACATGGTAAATTAGCATAGGATTTTGTGAATATTTGGAGAATACTTTGTAAAACCACGATGTTTCTAGGTAGTTCAGCTCTATCTCCTTTTAGCTTGAATACAGCATGAAGAGAGCATGTAATTTTTACATGGATGTTTTGTTTGTTTTTTTTGTTTGGTTGGTTTTTTAGGAATTATACAGGCTTTCTTTACGATAGCTATACCATGATGTTAAATGGAAGTGAAGCTCTGTCTTTTTGTTCTAGTTCCTGTAGTTCTTCAGAAAAAAGAAAAGACTTAATATATCAATTCCTGTTAACTGTAACAGAATGGTCCTCACCAAGCTTACCAGTGGGTCAGTGAAGAGGAAAAAAAATCTCAACTTGCTATAATTTGGTACTTTGGGGGTTTTTAATGGTTTCATATCTCTTGGCTGTCATTTATTGCAGTATTAAAAAGTTAGAAATGTATGGCATGAACTTTTATTGTCCAGGATACGAAATAGGTAGCTCATTGTGTAAGGAGGATTTTGAGAAGTTTAGTTTGTCAGCAAGCTTAGTGAATTTGAGACTTCAGTGCTGTTTTGAGAGATGACTTCAGAAAAATGTCTGCATCTTATCTATTAGCCTTATTTGTCTGCCCGTGTTAGAAACTGATATTGTTATACATAATGCTAAAAACACAGCAATCATTGAAAGGGGTAGATTCTGTTAATCTTTTAGTCTTCAGCACTTCTGCTTTTAAGCTTGAATTGATTAGTTGAATTAATTCACCTATGTAAAGAAAACCTCCTGAATATAGTGCACTATAATTGTGATTTCCTTCAGAATTCTTAAGGAGATCATACAAATTTGAGAGTTGTCATACACAATGTCTTGCTTCTAACACCCGAGCTGCAGATCTTTCACTACATGTTTGTGGAAAAAAGTATTAGAAATGGTGGAGCTGCAGAGTGATCTTTCCCCTGTTTATTCTTTGAGCTTCTGGCAGACAATGACAGGGATTTATTGAGTTGGAAATTGCATCGAAAAGCATTCATTGCATTTGATTGTGACTAGTGGGGAATCTTCTAGGAATTACAGCTCGTACTTTTTTGAAATATTCTTATGTTCCACCATGTCTTGTGGCAATGAATTTCACAATTTAATTATGTATTGTGTTAAAAATTACTTTAAGCATTGCTATCTTTTATGACTTTTAATATGCTACCTAATAATTGCATTGAAGGTTTCTCGGTTCCTATGCTGTGAGAAACAGTGAGCATTCATTCCACATTTATTTTCCTCACTATTGTTCATGATTTTATATGTCTTAGTAGTATTCTGATGCCTGCCTCTCTCACTGAAGAGTTCTAGTCAGTCCTTTTATGGTGTTCTCTTCCCTAATCTCCTTATTCCCCTTCCCTATTTTTTTTCTAATTCTCTCATTTGGTTCTTTTAGACGAGGGACCAGACTGGCTGCAGAATGAGATGCCAGTCTTCCATGGATTTAAATCCAGGAGAATCCCTGGCTATAGTATAATAATAATTACACGGGTTATATTTTTTTCAGAGAGCTGGCCACAGTGACTTGAAGATCTCTTTTCTGAACAATGTTAGTTTGGTTCAGTGGTCATCTCTGAATGTATGGTTTAACTCTTTCTTTAGTGTGAATTTCTTTGGACTTAACTGACACGGGACTTTATCCCCCAGCTGGTTAGTATCAAAAGCTCTTTCTGCAAGCCTTAGTCTAGTTAATATGAAAAAAAATATATGTTGACTGTGTAGTAAGAGAAGAATCTCTGTGGCAGCAGTTATTGTTGCTGGATGCTTTTACTCTCTCAAACTCATCCATATGAAGTAAGCATAGTGTTGGAAACTCAAGTAAAAGAAAAGAGAACTTTTAACATGCCTGCCAGTGCTGTGAATGATCCACCTGTCAGTGTGTAGTCTGTTCATGAAGATGAACATGTGCTCTCCTGGAATGATTTACATGGTTTGATATGTTTGGAACATTATTTGTCTCAGTGAAGATGTCATTTTCCCTGCTTTTCCTAGATTTGTGTAGACAGATGACTTCATGGCTACAATTCTTTGTGGTGAATGGTTGCAATAGCATACTGTCTCTGCAGCTTATTATGGAGTCCCTGCTGTGCCAATGCTTATCATCAACAATACTGTCCATATTGCGATTCACATGCAAAACTATTGCAAAAAGCTGTTGTTTGAGGGATTTACAGGGAGACCCTTTTACTGTTGTGTTTATTTAAAATGGGCAACATCTGAACAAAACCAGTACAGGCCTTTGTTCTGAAGAGCGCATAAGTGTATACTTACTCCAAGCATGTACCTGAAACTATCCTTGAGATACTAGACTACCAAAATTTAAGCATTTTGTTAACGGTTAATCTAACAGAGTTTCATTTTGTGCTGCTTGTTTCTCACGATCTTTACTCAACATTTTTTGGAATTTCTTACTTCAATAGATGTCTTCTGAAGCAGCATAAAATATCTGGAGTTGTTTATTTAACATTTGCTTTTTCCTGAAGAGAAGATGTAGTTGTGTAGCAAACCAAGTGTGTTGGTACTTGTAGTTGAATGCAATAGTAAATACTAAACTTGAGCTAAAGGGCTTTTTGCTTTAAAATCCAACTATACCTTTATTTCTTGGATACTAGTTTATGAACTGTGTTCCTGACTGGTAAAATGGAAGTTGTCTCAGAAATCTGCACTGAGTGCCCCCCACCCCGTCTTGTGAGCTATGGCAACTTCTTGGAAAAGAAAAGAGGTGTGCTATGATCTAAAATACAGTTTGTGATCATTTTGATTGGACTTGTCAGTAATTCTTTTTTTTTTTTTTTTTTTTTTTGCTAGAATGATATTACTGTCACAAGCTAGCACGATAAAATAAACAAGCAGATTTTAAGTAACAGTGATGTGATTATTGGGGTTTCCAAAATACAAATTTGTACTTCAAAACAGTCTTCCTTACAGTGAGTTGCAGAACCGTGCTTTGCTTAGACGTATCTATATCCAAAAAAGTTTCTAAACAAGTGAATAATGCCATTGTGGTCAGCTAAAACATGCACTTTGTCCATTTTTATATCTTTTTGAAGTCACCAGGGTTGTACAGGTTCTTAAAATTGAACTCATGCTTACATGCCATGTTTGACTGAGACTATAGTAAACACTCAGAATACTCATGAGCTATTGTTCTGGTCATTTTGCAAAGACAGGTGATTATTTGCCATGATGAAGTATTCCAATTTTTAAACAAAATGGGTAATATTTATTTGTTATTATAAAGGTTATGTATCATGTCTGCTTTCTTGTTACCAACATTAACATTTATTTTTCTTTTATTTCTCATCTCTCTTGTCTACTTGATGCTTACAGATGTAAATAATTTCAAAAAACCCCCCTGTAATTAAATTCCTTGGGCAGCATATGCATCAAAAGAATGAAGACATTTTGAGCTTACTAATGTTCTGCAGTGGATACTGTTTGTGTCCCAGAGGGAAATGTGCATAAAAGATGAAATAATTGGCAGTTGTCGGTTGTATATCTTCCTTCCAAAGTCAGGGCCACCTGAGAAGTAGTGTTTGTTATTTGCTGTCTTCCTTGTGAGAGTTAATGGTATGTATTATTGTGAACACAGCGACAGTGGGTCACATGGCTCACCAAGCCACAGCTCTGCACTCAGGTGTAAGCAAAACATACAGTAAAGAGAAACTCTAAAAAATTTAGATAGGCTCCTCATGGACTGACACAGATTTCCTATGGGTAAACTATTTGTAAATATTCACCAAACAACTTAGATCATTTTTTTTTCAGGTCATGGATAAACTTCTACCTCTCCTCAGTCTTTCAGGGAGTTTAGCCACCACCACAGAGCCTGGAGAAAGTGAGGTAAGGCATTCTTACAATTACTAATTTATAAGCATTCTTTTTCATTACTTGTGTTGAGGGATTAGTCAATCCTCTGTTACCATTCCTGATCTTTGAGTCTGATCCAATTTACAATGAAGACATTGGAATAATCTAGATGCATTTTACAGGCCTTCAGCTGGTGCTTAGACTTTTGCATGAGAACCGTACTGAAAAATAGGAGACTAGTATTTCACAAACTATTCGTGACAGAGGTGTTTTCTATACAGTGAGTATTAGGCCTGTAATCTGTTGCCAGTGGTAGGTTGTTATAAATGCAATAGCAAGCATTGCACAAGATATTTAACACAGGAAAGAAAATAGTTTTTAATACAGTGCGTTTTCATTCAAATTTTTGTACCAAGAAATCTGTTTTTATTAACAGATGTATTACATTTGTTTATACACTCTCTCTCTCTCTCTCTCTCAAATGGATTATATCTGTGTTTTGTATTTATCATAGTATACATACAGCATTAGGAAGAAAGATTAAAGCAATACTCATTCATGCACATGCATTCTTATTTTTGTTTTCAAAATTGGCCTTGGTATTCTAGATAACCCTGTATTTTGCCAAAACATCTTCCGTTTAATTGTAAAAACATAGAATGATTTAGTTTGGAAGGCCCCTCTGGAGGTCATCTGATCTAGCCCCACCCTGCTGAAGTGGTGAAGACTTCAAGCAGATTGCTCAGGATCTGTCCATTGGGCAGTTGCTCCGGCTCCTATAGTGTTTCAGAGATGATAGAGAATGGCCTCTCAATGCCACTGGCAAGCTCCCTTGGCACTCTCAAGTCGTATGGACTTGTATGTGTCCATTTGCTGAAGCAGTCTCTAACCTTCCTCTGTTGAAATGCTTCACTCTCCCAGACCCTGCTTCTAGGTGAGCCAGCTCTCCCAGACTGCTTTGCACTTTAGGGCAGTCTGCCATTTTGATCTGCTAAGCAGATCCCTGAACAAGCTGAAATCTGCTTTCCTGAAGTCTGGGGTTACAGTTCTACTGTTTGTTTTGCTCACTTCCCTCAGGATCTTAAACTCCATCATGTGGTCTTTGCAGCCAAGGCTGTCACTGACCTCCACATTCTCAAACAGTTTTTCTTGCTTATGAGGTAGTAGATCCAACAGTGGACCTCTCCGGCTTAACTTGCTGATCACCTGTGTCAAAAAATTCTCATTAGCTCTCTCCAGAAATCTGGATTTGTTCTGTCCTGCCACGTTGCCCTTCTAGCAAATGTTCGATTATTAATGTTCCCAGTGAGAAGCGGGGCTGTGATGATGAGGCAGCCTCCAGTTCTTTGAGGGTTAATCCTTCTTAATCAGGTGATCTATACCAGACACCCACCATGATGTCATCCATAGAATCATAGAATCATAGAATTGTTCTGGTTGGAAGAGACCTCCAAGATCATCGGGTCCAACCATTAACCTATCACTACCAAGTCCCCCACTAAATCATATCCCTTAGGGCCTCATCTAAACGTCTTTTGAATACCTCCAGAGATGGGGACTTCACCACGTCCCTGGGAGCCTGTTCCAATGCCCAACAACCCTTTCGGTGAAGAAATTGTTACGAATATCCAATCTAAACCTCCCCTGGTGCAACTTGAGGCCATTTCCTCTTGTTCTGTCGTCTGTTACTAGAGAGAAGAGTCTGACCCCCATCTCTCTACAACCTCCTTTCAGGTAGTTGTAGAGAGCAATAAGGTCTCCCCTCAGCCTCCTTTTCTCCAGACTAAACATCCCCAGTTCCCTCAGCCACTCCTCATAGGACTTGTGTTCCAGACCCTTCACCTGTTCTCTGATCCTTACCCATAAGCTCTAAACTAGCTTGTCACCAGTTCTGCAGCAAAGCTGCATGTGTCTAAGCTGCTCTTTGGCCCTCTTCCTTACCTTCCCCTCCTGTCCTTCCTCAAGAGCCCATATTCCTTGTAACACTCCGGTCTGAGCTGTGCCAATGAGATCATGCTTGTGCAACTGCTTGTGGAGCCATATATTAGAGTCCGTTTACATATCAATAGATGTAACACATCACAAAGCATCCTTAGTCATTGTTACTACACACCTTTATCATTGATAGGTGTCAAATTTGTTGTAGGTAATCTTTAACCGTCGTCCTCTGCGTTCTTCTGAAGTAGTTCATGTGGTGATTATCATTGTTTGACTAGACATCATCTTGAGACATTTTTGCTTTGAGTCTTCCATTAGAAGATTTTGTATCACTTTTAAACTTCAAAGTATATAAAGACCAATGGGGGAGGGGGAAGGGAAAAAAAATTGTGGGTTTTTTCAGACCATTTGTTAATGCTTGTGGTCTTGGATTCTTTTTGATGTTTTCCACATTTCTTTCTGTTTTGTCACTTGGCTGTAAATAACATACTTTCCTTGCCACTTAGAAAGGTAATGTTCTCCTCGCTTGTCTTGTACAATAGACTTATCATTGAGCAGAGCATTCCTGGCAGCCTATTGAAGAGCTTTAAATTGAAACATCCTTTTAGTGTAGAGTGGTAATCAAAATGCTTGTGTGTTATATGGGAAAGGAGAAGTAAGCATTTTTCAAGTTTATGGCACAGAGCTTTTCCCATTGTTGTAAGACTTCCATCATTAAAGAAGCCACCTTAAATTGCCACATAGATCCCAAAGCAGTTCTAAAAAATGTTTGCTTTTGGAGAGCAGTCTTTGGATCAGTTGTAATTGTAATTGTATTCTAGTGTCATTAGTTCTCTGTGTGGCTTTGCTCTGTGTGTTCTTCATCATCCAGAAAGTACATTCTATTTGAAGCATTTACTCTTAAGTCCCAGAGTGAAATATATTATATGATTTTCTCTATCATCCCCAATGACTGTGCATTGTTAGAGGTTCCGATTGGCTTCTCAATAGATATCCACTTTTTGTATGATTTTAAAAAACTGTAACGTTGATGCTACATACAATTACAGTAACGTACTGTATGTGCCTTGTGTAGCATGGCAGCATACTATAAACTGTAGTAAGTACTGCCTTTACAATACAGAGTGTTTTCCCATAGGAGAGAACTGATGTTTATATTCTTTTGATAGAGTTTTCAGGAATTTATGAGGAGATGACCTAGTGAAGGAGGAGAACAACATGAAAATGAGACTTCTTCTTGCGTTTATTTACCAGATGGTTGTACTAGCCATAGGTCTTGTATTTTGGGACTTTTTCAGTTGTTGAATTTGCCAAATTGTCTGATTGGAAGTATTTCACATAAGTGGTTTCATTTTTTTATGAGCTCATAATGAAACTTCATTTTCTCTTAACTTGCTCAGCTGGCTCTAGATGAATGCAGATAGGTTGCCAAGCCCCCAAGGCTTCTTGGGTCATGTATTTGGGATCACTTGCCATGTGCTTTCATAAGCCATGGCTTCTAGACTAGATCTCTAGGCTGGCCAAGTTGCTTGGCATCTGGTCTCCAGATTTCCTGACTGTGGGAGATCCCTAATGAGCTGTGATAGAAGTTGTGGCAGGTGCAGACTGAAATTAAGATCCATAGTCAGGATAAAAATCTATTGTGCTAGTCAGAGGTGAATAGCCATGGAACTGACAGATACTTTATCTATATCCATCTAGAGCTGCCAAAGCTGCTTGGATGTCCTGCTCTAGTGTGATCACTGATCAGTTTAGCAAATAGATTGGTACCTTGGAGTGGATATTTCATTCTAGAAATGTCATCGTTTGGCAATAAGTATGCACTTTCAAGTTTTGATTTATTGTCCTGATGTAGTCTTATTTTTCCTGAAAAAAAAAAAAAAAAAAAAAAAATCCCAGAAACTGAAATTTCATTTCTGCACCTGCTCTCAGCATTTATATGTTCTACCAAACATATACAAAACAAAAGTGAAACAAAATTATACATAACTTTAGAAGTTAAGAAATACTAGGTTGTTGGCATTTAGCCCCTTCTTGCACATACATTATGATTATATGCTGTTCCCCAGCAAGAATGTACTGACTATAAAACCTAAGCTTCCTTAATCAGCTCCTCGTTGGTTCTGTCCTCCCAAGCATCAGCTCTTTATCCTTCATAAATACTAACTAATCCTGCTTTCTTCCTGACCATCAGCTTCCTCTTCTTTTGACAAGTCAGCTTTTTGGCACTTTCTCTGCAGTTTCAGACTGCTCCTTTTCTTTCTTTAGCTTCTGATTCAGTGGTGCTAGAATGCCAGCAGAATGCCAGGAGACAAAAGATCTCTGCTTTTAATACAAATACCTTATTGCATCTTGTAGCAGCAATTATCATTAAAACCCTTCTCCACCCTTACTACCAAAGAACAGGATGTGCTTACTCAGTCTATGGTATTGGAACATGCACTGTGCAGTTACAAAGAGAATTTAATACCCATTTTCCTACAGAGATACAATGCTTGTGAAGTTTGGTCAGCAAAATCCCAACAGTTTGAGCTGTGAGAGGCTCCAGTTCAGTCACTGAGAACAGATTCTTTTGCTCGTTAATCTTTGAGTGCCTGCTTACATGTGTGGGAAGTGTGGAAATGCTAGCAGGCTTCAAAACAAAAAAGTCTGGGAACTATTTTACATGTGCAGAATTCTTCTCTCCCACTGCCAGTGTCAGAAATGGCTGAGCTGATCAGGATGAAAGTATCAAAAATGAAAAAGAAAAGCTCAACCAGAGAGAGAGAGAGAGAGAGGGAGTGCCCCAGTGTAGGAAATATCAACACAATTGACTAAAGTTTGAGCCGTAAAAAGCAGGATGTTGAAGAAAGAACAGTAATGCAGTGTTAGTATTCAGTGCTACCTGGAGTTCCCTGAATATTGGCACCAAATAATCCTTGCTTTTATTTTGTATATTTAAGTAGTAGTGAGAATAAAGCTTTCTGCTATAAGTTCACATCCCTTAATTTGCTCCAGCTTTCAGAACACAGCAATAGGATAAGTGAAGTGGAGTTGCTCAACTCTTCCTTCATCATGAGCTGTTTTGTATTGCCAGGGTTCAGAGAAAGTTTAAGAGTTACATCATCTGAAAAGCAACTTATTTTATGAGTTGATTTATTTATTTTGCTTTTATACTTTACCTTTCAGGAGGCGATTATGTCTACTGCATAATTTCATATTTTTAAGCCAGAATGCAAATTAACTATAGTGATATGTAGATCCATTTTGGTATGGATCCAAACTTACTCATTTGTCAGATATGATTATAATGTATCTTAACAAGTTTAATAAAGTGTGCTGAGGTGGTGTCACTATAAAAGTATTCCCAGAGATGTCTGCATTGATGTGAAACAGCTCCTTGACTATTCTGATTTGATCAGAGCTATGCAGCTAGCTTCACATCAGGCTTTTCCAGGCATGATCACTCAGATTTCCATTAATTTTTCAAGCCTTTCTCTAAAATCTGCTTTATTATTTATTTAGCTGTTTCTTTGCTACAAAGAAATCCAGTGGAAAATGAATGTATTAGCTGCTTAACTATTTGGCTAGGTCAGGTTATTTACTATGTCTCACTGTCTTCTGTATAAGTGAAGGCTGAACTGCTGCTTTGTTTTTTGGCTGTACGCCATATGACAATCCACACAGGTGAATCCATGGTTAACCCGTGGATGAAACTGGGCCTGTGAATGACAACTACTTCCATGATCATTCATATGGACAAGTCTGAGGTTGCCTACTCTTTTCTCAGGCCTCAAAAGTTGACAGGAAAACCCAACTAGCCAGAATGGTTCATTAATAGCTGCTGCTTGGAGGTGCATATGTACAAGCGTGCATATGTTATTAGCTGTCAGGCTTTCAAATTACCTCTTAAGAAAAGGAAAATATGTTAGTTATTTCTTTTTATGACACAGAAGTGTTCATCAAAGTCAAGTTTCTACATCGGAAAGCTTATCATATCGCAGCATAGTACATTGCTTGGATCATAGAGAGAGATCAGTTTTGGCAGTTACTGGCCACCTACCTCGTTGGCGGCAGAAAGTCCTCGTGACAGTGATTGGCATGGTTGAGCTCCACAGACCACAGCGTGGAAAAGTTTTCAGCCTTGAGTGTTGAAATCTACATCCAAGTCTTACCTTCTTGCTCTCCTCATTCCCCTGCTATTCTTCCACTGATGTGAAAAGAGAGGAGAAGAGAGAGCCTAGAGCGGAAGAGACAATAAACCCTTTGGCTAGAGGAGTACATTATGGACCTCCATTTATGTAGGTGGTCCTAGGACTAGCTGGACAGGTTTGCATGTAAATGAGATGGATCCAGAAGGCTCCATTAGGCACAAGAAGTGCAAGGCTACAAATAGCAAGAGAATGAGAGTGTTGGTGCACTGGGTCAGTAAAACTTTGACAGTGGTTTTGTTTTAGTTCTCCTATTACATGGTAAATTCACCTTAGGAAGAAAGAAACAGTCTCTCCTGAATGCAGTGTCTGCAGAAATCTCTGATAATTGCAAATGTAGTGAACTATTTCTTCTTCAACAGACTTCTCCTGACCCGAGATCTGTGTTTTTCCTGTATATTTGTGTTCTACAGTTGTGAATCACTGTATTTCAGTTTCATTTAAATTCAATAGTGGGATTAGAAACTAACTCTCCAAAAGACAGTCTCTGTGTTGTGGTATTACATTTTATTTATATCCCTCAGTGCAAAAATTATCATAGCCGTAACTTGTTTTCCTATATTTGAACTCCTGTTATGGAGTATGTATACACTGCATCTTGAGGCATGCAATGATTCTAGTGTACTTCATTTAGTGTTACAGATTTTAGGAAATTTATGTCATCCTGATGGTCTTTGAAGGAATTATAATTTCAGATTTACTCATCTACTTGCAGTTAGGAACCACAGACTGTGGCAACCAATGCCAGGTGGGATATGTATTCATGAATCTTACAACTTTGATGCTTTCTATTGTAGCATTTGAATGTTTTAATCAAAAGAGAAAAGTGATGAGGAGGATGTATGGATATTATTTGGAATACTTTTTATACACAGAGTGTAAAGTGGAGAACCTGATTGAGAAGACCTAGCAATATCCCAAAGCAGATTTTGAAATAATAGGATGATTTCATTGTGAATAAGTAGTCTTTTGAAATCCACCTAAATTCCCTTCCTCACTTAAATAAAGAGCTAGTTAAAGGTTAGTAGGGAAAAGTTACAAGTTGAGGATATACTCTTTTGTACCAGTCTAGCAATAGTTTGTCTTCAGTGTAAGCTACAGCAATGTGAGGATTTAGCATTCCTGCATGTAATATTTTAAGGTGTTAGTGCTTATGTAAGGAGAAATGTATTTGTTCAAACATTTTTTTAAAAGTACTGTTAACTGCACCTGTGTGGATACAGACACGACTTCTGGCTGTGATCTGAGCTCGTAGAATGTGAGCTAGGTCTCATCCTCAGCTGTTGCAACTAACCTCGTAAGGCTTTTTTCCCATTAGTCTCAGTACAAGCCTGTTAACGTAGCCAGGTGAAACATGGTGAAATTATTTCCCCACTCTTTGTATTTGCTTGTGTAGACGTATAGGCAGATACTGTGGTATATCCTTTGCCCTGTTTCTGTGGTTGTGGTGGCTTAACCTTGGCTGATGGCCAAACACCCAGCTGCTCGCTCACTCCCCCTCAGCAGGGCAGGGGGAGGAAATGGGATAAGAAAGCTTTGGGGTTGAGATAGAGATGGAAATTCCTTACCAATTACTGTCGCAGGCAAGAGAGACTCAACTTGGGGAAAAAATAATTTTTATTCTCAATTAGAACAGATTCAGGTAGTAAGAAACAAAAAGACAAAAATTAAAACACACTTCCTCCCCCCATTCCCATGCTTAACCTCCCTCCCTCCAGACTCCTCTCCCCTTCCCGAGTGGCTCTGGGGGTGGCAGGTATGGCCAGTGTACAGCGGTTTCTCTCAGCCACTCCTTCCATCCCTCACGCTTGCCCTGGCCCCTGTGGTCTCTCACCTGGGCTGCAGGGGAATCTCTGCTCTGGTGCCTGGAGCGCCTCCTCACCCTCCTCCTTCTCTCACCCTGATTTTCACACTGCTGGTTTTCAGGGTTTTTTTTTCTCCTCCCTTCTCTGCCCTTTCTTAAATACACTCTCACAGAGGCTCCACCAGCATCTCTGATGGGCTCAGCTGTGCCCTGTGGGGTGGCTGTTGCAGAGCCGGCTGGAACCGGCTGTGTGCAGCACGGGGCAGCCCCAGTCTCTCCTCACAGAGGCCACCCTGCAGCTCCCCGTGCAGCCAACGCCTCACCAGGTAAATCCAACACAGGGGTAGAAGGAAAGTCAGCATAGATAGGAGTGATTAAGGGAGTGGGGAAAAAAAAGAAAAGGTGATATTGTGTATTTTAAATTGATAAGCATGTTGGATGAGCTCCTAGTCTGAGACTGGCTTGGGAACTTCACGATGAAATTATATTGACAAACTGTATGATAAAATGATCCTGTAAGAAAACACCTACAGTCCAAAGAGACTGCATCAGACAGCCTGGAGAAGGCTACAAAACTGAATTTACAGGAGAGGGCAAGATGTGAAAGAGGAATTTATTTTGCCTTCCTGTATCTTGCATTTCTGCCAGGTGCCTGATGCAAGCTTATCTTCTGCTTACTCTGTACGGAGAGTTTTATGTGCAGTTAATTCTGTGGACTAGCAGCTAGGATATTTTTGCAGTGTGCATGTATTTCCCAGAAGTGCTGGTGTATGAAGATCTGGGAATAAGCCATTAAGATTTGCGAGAGCCTTGTTCTTTCCTACAGGGTGTTGTAAATAACTTACAATAATTTGGACTTAAGCAAAAAGGAATTAAGTAGTTGACTGCTGCTAATGAATACTAATGATTGCTGGAAACATGATCAATGTGAGGCACATATTATTAGTGAAGGTGCCCTTCTTAAACTTCATTAATCACCAAGATACCTAGGAAGCAACAAATAATACCTTGTTCTTTGGCAACAGCTAAAGGAAGAGCCAGTTTGTAATAGGTGTTAAATTCTGCATTCCTATCTCATGCTGATGCGAAGCAAGATTTCTGTAAGAGTTCATGCTGGCGTAAGTAAAAGATGTTTAGTGCCCCATTGGCGCTTCAGCATGTAAGTGTATCTGAATAAATGACTAATCCTGTTCAAGTCAACCAGGTAACATGTGAGTTCATAGTTAATCGTGTGTTTTAATACAAGTCTGTAAGGGCTTCTATATGGGCAGAGCAAGGACATGACAGTGAGATTGAGATTGTACTGTCTTCTGAAATCCCATATCATACAAAGATACATCCTTCTACTTTCCCTAGCTAAACACAATCACCATAAAAAAAAAAAAAGTCTCTGAAGTTAAATGCCTGTTAAACATGTCTTCTAGTTTTAGCTGGTTTAATGACCACAGTGGTGCTGGTTGTTTTCATATGCCTATTTCACTGTCTTCATATAACCTACAAACAGCTTTCATGTAATAGCTTTGTTACTTCCTTTTTTTTTTCCCCCAAAAAATCTCTCAATAAATCCATTAGGAATGAGATCATTTATCATTCAACTTTTGGTCATGTAGCATTGTCCTTAAGTTTTTCCTTCTCAATAGCAAAATCTTTTAAATGGAGTCTTTTAAATTAAAATTCTTTGTGGAATGACTTCCCCCAAAATACATATTTTATAGAG
This sequence comes from Phoenicopterus ruber ruber, assembly GCA_009819775.1. Taxonomy (NCBI): domain Eukaryota; kingdom Metazoa; phylum Chordata; class Aves; order Phoenicopteriformes; family Phoenicopteridae; genus Phoenicopterus; species Phoenicopterus ruber. Next base: position 15,729,866 of record CM020227.1, read on the forward strand.
AAGGTTTTAAAGCTGTTACAAATGACAGGTGGAGGAAAGTTCTATTTCAGACCTAAAGAATGACTTTTTGCAGCTGATGATAACTTGTCCACTTTTTCTGTCTTTTTGTCAAATAAAATATGCAACCTCTCCCTACAAGCCTTCAAACACATTAATCACTGTTTTCTTTGCAGTGTCAGTGAAAGTGATCTTGTTAATAATGGAAATAGCAAGAAACTTTTTGCACTTCATCATCAGGCCCTATGTGTACCTTCTCTCTGAGCATGTAGTGCGTTTGTGAGAATGAGATTGGGGTTAATAGATTAGAAAAAAACCCGAAAACCAACCAAAAAACTTAAACACCCCACCCCTCATAGACTTCCAAAATAAATGCAAAAAAACCAGTTTACTGATAATTTGGGCCTATCATACAGGTGGGTATATATAATGAACAGTAAAAAGACTATAGGTATAGGACTTTGTGATCGATTTTGTGCCACCAAGGACAGTAATGATTGTGTAGAGACCTTATTTTCTTTTTTTCTGTTTCCTGACATTTCCCTGCAGATACCACAATATAGCATTAAAGCTCTCAGGAAAAAAGTTAAAATTTCTGCTTGGGAAGTACACACTTTTAATAAAATGCTACACATGGTTAGCCTACCAAATGGGGGCCTGATTTTTGTCTTCGTGTATCTGTTATTTTTCAGATTGCAAAGTTTTTAAAGTTTCCTTACTCTGCATCAGGTATTTCTTCATTAGCTCAACTGATTTTTTTAAATGGCTAAGAAGAGATTGTGCCAGGAAAGTTTTAGTTACTTTTGATATTGAAGTTATTTCAAATGTGTATTTGCAACCTGTTACTGGATTTATTTGTTTTGTCAGTCTTACTAATGGTATTAATGATAAGGTATGAATTTGTAGTGGAGGGGTTATCTGTATTAAGCTTATTGCTGTCTAGCAATGTGTAAACTTAGCTAAGCTAGGCATGTTTTATTTCTTTCTAAGAATCTCCTCAGAAAAGCTTTCTGTACTTTAATCATTCCAGTTCAGAATTTCATTCGCATGAAATTTTTCGATAGCCATGTGTGGAGGATAGCACAGTCGAATCAATTGATCCCTTTGAGAGTGTCTATGATTTGCAGTTAGGGCAGGCTTGATTTTCATTTCCCGATTTACATTGTTCTCTTCCATTTCATTTCAAGAAAATACTTTTTCACCTCTTTGTCCTCCTTATTGGCTTGAAGTTTCCTATCTAGTTCGTTCATTTAAGTAACAAGCAGGCCAACTGTATCGAGAACTTCAGACCTCTTCAGCACTATGTGCTGTATTTTTACTGTTCAGTAATTAGTTCCTTCAGCAATTCGCTTAGCAACTGATCTTCCTAGGAAGTTGCATTAGATCCCGTTGATAATAACCTGCTGTGGAGAATTCTTTGAAGAAGTTTACCTTTCCCAAGTGTGATTTTTCTTTCTCCTGGGCTTTCTTGTGCTCATTTACACTCCTCACAGTAAAATATCTTACAGGAATGCAAAAATTCTCAATTTGGAAACTTAAATGCTCTAAGAGAATTAGCTTTTTGCCGTTCTGTAGGGATGAAATCAGAGGTATTTTTATTGTTTTCCACAATTTCCCAAGTAAATTAGATTTGATACTGAAAAAAGGAAGGGGAGAATAGGCAGAACAAAGGTTTGTATGGGTCTTTTACATCTAATGGCAAGCTTCACAGCAGAAATTCACTGGGAATATCTACCTTTGCCACTAGGTTTCAGTGTACACAGAGAATAAACCAGACTAGTGACATCTTTTCTCTTCTGTGCCACCACCGGTGCAATCTGTCCTTGCAGAAAAAACCCAATCGTCTTCAGACACAGAATAAGCTGCTAAATGTATAGCTGCGGCAGTAAATGCTTTTAGCTTTATCCCTTGGATCATGTTTTAGATCTATGGTAAATTTAGCATCTTTTTTTCTGGAGCTTTTTTATTTTCCTACTATAAGTAGCGTGAGGATACTGCTAATGGTTAACGTTTGGATGTTGTATTCTAAGGATCATCACTTTCCTTTAAGTGATCATACAGTGAAAGTTTCAAGGGAAGCTGTTTTTATCAGCTTTTTAACATACTTGCTTTCTCACTGTCTGCTTTTGTCTCCATTTCCAAAAGTAGCAGCTTCTGGGAGAAAACTTCCCTGTGAAAACTTTCATGTTCATTCCCATCATGTGGTGCAGTGTGTTCCAACACTGCTGATCTTCGAGCCCAGATTTTTAGGTCAAAAGAAGTATTCTGCATATGGAAATGTTTGTACCTGAGGCTGGTATCTGTGGCTAAGGGAGAGAGAATTAGTCTGTCAGTGCAGCTACGAGTATTTCTGTGGCGCTGTTTTTCACTGTAAATTTAGAGTATAAAAAGTGGGTTAGGCTGAACCCAAGGGTTCTTAGGTGAGGTATTACCTGACCATGGAGGAGTTCTTGTCTCACTCCCATAAATGCCTTAGAAATTTTCAGGCCTCTAGTTTTCCTCTATCTTTGCAAATCTACGTGAGGAAAAGAAAACATCTGTAAATGGTAGTATTCTTAATGAACAGTTATAAAAAGTAACTCAGTTACTCCTATTGAGTGAATAATATCATTTTGTATTAATAATTGTGTATTTACTGTCATGGGATAATATATCTGAGTAAAAACCCATGGTTGCTCTTACAAAAAGGTGATAAAGCCTGACATATTAATGTGAGTGTAAAAGATAAGGAAATAGATTGGCTGTGGTTCACAGCAGTTTGCTATGGACAAGATTCTTCTCAGCACATTATGGTCACAAATTGTCACTCATGTTTCAATGATAAATATTTAATTATCCTATAATAATTCTGTAATTCATTTTTACCCTTTATAGTGCATGGTGATTATTTTATAATTAAATATTATTTTAATAACATGATTATGTTTGTGTTGTAGCACAGAATTAACACTGAGTTAATTATGAAATATTTCAGATGAAGCAGTTTGAAGTAGTAACCTCTCCCTTTTCCCAAAAGAAATGTAACAAGAATTGTATTCAGAATGTACTCTGGAGTAGTAAAACAGGATAATCCCATTCATGAATTATGACAAACTTGTGGGGACTAAGGTAGTTTATTGGCATTTATAAACATATGAAGGAATAATTCTGGCTTTAGCACACTTAATACTTTAGCAGGGACAGGTGATTCTTATACTAGTGGTGACTCTCACTAGAAATTAGTATTCGGACACTACTGTGTGTTTAAGATGCTGATCTTCATATGCAACTGCACAGGAAACATTTTGTGATGGACATAAGGGGCTAAAAGCTGTGCACCCCAAGGCTTGCAGTGAATGTTTATAGCATACTAAATAGGTCTGGTGTTTTGGTTACTAAATGAGTCTTGTCAGTGTCTAATGAATTCTGGAAGAGGAAGACGTTGGTGATGAGGTAAATATTAAAAAAGATCCTATTTATTTAATTTTGAGGTACTAATTTTTGGGGCAATATTATGAATACTAAAGTGCTGTGGAAGGGCTTAAACTAGCTAATAGTACTGTTTACCTGTGTTTATAGCATGCTTTTTACATTATTTTTACACCCAACAGAGAGAAAATAGTTGCCTTTAACAAATAAAACCCCTCCCTGTACTAGACTTGATGTGGAATTACGAATTATGTGGGGTTTTTCCAAGCAGTGGAAATAAATTCATTCTGAAGATGGATTTACAATGGAAAAGATTGCTTCATAGCAATATGGAATAGTGTGTTTTGAGAGAGTACAACTCTTCTTAAAACATTATTCCACCCTATCTTCTTTTTTTTATTGTATTTCTCCTTGCCAAATCGCCTTGTTTCTGGTTAGGCTGAGAGTTGTATTACTTAAGATACTGCCTAAAGTCACATAATGCAGAGTCACAGGTTATTTAGGAAATTATTAAAAGAAACAGGTTATTTCAAAACAAATGGAACTTGCTCTTACAGAAATAAGAGTAATTTTTCCTCCTTGTTTATCCTGGTGCATTTCTGATATCATTTTCAGTAGTTTATCACATGACTGAATTCAACCACATAACCTTGGTATTCACAATGTATTAACAGGAATGTTTTACGTCGTAGTATCTGAAATAGTGGATAGCGTTTCATAATCTGTTTTCCTCCCTTAACATTGCCATTGTTCCTTATCAATCTGTTGCAGTTGCAGAGGGTAAGTCACAGTATTGGAAGCTATTTATAGTGAGCTTTGTGAAAGGTCAAATACCTTAGGCTGTTTAGATGTTTTAATTAACAATATTATTTCCTATTTTCATACTGTTTGAGAATATGCCAAACCAATATTTTTTTAGAGAATAATATTTAGATTTTTAAAAAAAGAGAACTATTTTTTATCTTAGCTTGATAAATTCTTTCCTCACAGAAAAACAGAGGTAGCAAAACTAATTACTGTTCTTTTTTATATCTTTAATCTGATTTTGTATTGAAGAATCTATACAGTATATATATATAGTCAGCATTATTCATAAATGCTGAATTGATTAGTTGGGTTTGGAACTAGAATATCCACAGGGTACTCAGATAAAGAAGAAACCTGGAAAGCTGGTGTCAAAAGCTTAAGGAATGAATAGAAAAGAACTTAGTATTGCACATTTGATATAATCATTAACAGAAATATCAAAGTACTCCTTTTCAGATTATGTCATAGCTCTCTGAAGTGCTTATTGCTTGCCTTTGGGGCAGAAAGCACCTGTCTTCATACTGAGATTCACATCCCAGAAACCCACAGAATCACAGAATGGTAGGGGTTGGAAGGGACCTCTGGAGATCATCTAGTCCAACCCCCCTGCCAGAGCAGGGTCACCCAGCGCAGGCTGCACAGGACTGCGTCCAGGCGGGTTTTGAATATCTCCAGAGAAGGAGACTCGACAACCTCCCTGGGCAGCCTGTGCCAGGGCTCTGTCACCCTCGCTGTGAAGAAGTTTTTCCTCATGTTCAGGCGGAACTTCCCGTGTTCCAGTTTGTGCCTGTTGCCCCTTGTCCTGTCGCTGGGCACCACTGAAAAGAGTCTGGCCACATCCTCTTGACACCCGCCCTTGAGATATTTGTAAGCGTGGATGAGGTCCCCTCTCAGTCTCCTCTTCCTCAGGCTGAACAGCCCCAGCTCCCTCAGCCTTTCCCCATAGGAGAGATGCTCCAGTGCCTTCATCATCTTCGTGGCCCTCCGCTGGACTCTCTCCAGTAGTTCCTCATCTTTCTTCAACTGGGGAGCCCAGAACTGGACGCAGGACTCCAGATGGGGCCTCACTAGGGCAGAGTAGAGGGGGAGGATAACCTCCCTTGACCTGCTGGCCACGCTCTTCTTAATGCACCCCAGGATGCCATTGGTCTTCCTGGCTGCAAGGGCACATTGCTGGCTCATGGTGAACTTGTTAGCTACCAGGACTCCCAGGTCCTTCTCTGCAGAGCTTCTTTCCAGGAGGTCAACCCCCAACCTGTACCGGTGCATGGGGTCCTGTTCGTAATAGGTCCCAGACACTTTCTGCAAAAACAGCTGTGCTCTCTCTTTTCTGTAACACTGCATCTTCCAAAAGAAAAGATAGTGGTGTAACCCCCACTTTCATAGAGTGCCAGTCTGGAGTCTGGTGCTTTGCTGACCATTTATTGAGCTGATTCAACTAGCTGATCCAGAAAAAAACAAGTCCAATCCCCATCTCCTTCTCCAGAAAAATGGTTATTCTGGGTTAGCACGTTGAATTACTTCATCAAGGGATTAGACAAGCTGGAGCCTGTCCACCTGAAGACTGTTGCCAGGAGCAAGGTTGAATGGGAAAAAAGATTTGGTAGATAGAAGGGGGAGCAGATGATGAGCTCCACAGCAGCAAGTGAACTGTTAATGTATTTAGGTCCCATATAATTGGACCTGAGGAAGAATATGAGACAAATTGACTGGGCCAGAAGGAGAGAGAGAACCTCCTTTCTCTAGTTTAGTGGTGAAGACAAATGCTGCTGAGGTGGAGACCAAACAGAAGGGCATGCTTATTCTAGCTTAGGTCTGGTCTCACCAGTTCATGGATAAATGTGGAACACTCCCTCTTTCCACTCCAAGCTGTGTTTTTGAATGAAAGTAGCATCTGGTGCTGTGTTTTATGTTGTCATACCTTCCCAAATGTTCCCTTTGGGGAACATAGCAGGAGAGCATCTACACTAAAGATTCTGCAGGGAGTCTGTGTGAGATGATACCAACCTGCTCAGTTCTGATAAGACTGTGACCCTTCTGGGCATGTGCAGAAAAGCATGTCTGTAACACCTGAAATATTACTGGTGAGAATGTATGTGTTTGTAGGGAGTAGATGAGAATTTTGAGCATTGCTCTTGTGGATTAAAGCACGTAAATTCCACTTAAATCTTACTTCTGGTGCACATATCTAATTTTGAATCTGCATGGTCTGTTGTCTACTGGGATGAGATTTAGAAAGGCACATTTGGTGTTTCCAGTTAAGGTTTTGCACATTTGAAAATTCAGATTGTGTTCCCAGTAGGATTTAAAGAAGCGGTGGTATGGATCTTAGGAAGATGAGGCACTAAATTGTACATGATGATGGACAAGCCACGTAGAACTGGTTGAAATAGCAGGAAATACTGACTGCAGATGCATGTCCTCTCTGGACTCCTCTAAGTCACCTGACTCAAACATGAACATGAAGCTCTCAATTTTCTGTGAAATTGTCTCCCCAAGGATTCTTGTTCTTCAGTACATTTTGGTAGTTTTATGTGTTCTCTTATAAATACATTTGGAAGAATAGACTCTCCTATTATCTTTTGAGTAATTTTCCAAAGGCCTTAGTGAAGTACCAATTTTCACCCTGGGGAAGTATGCACACCAGCTTCATCTGTAGCTGATGGAGAGGTCCTCCTCCTCAAAAGCACACAGAATTGTGTGCTGTTCAGGCAAGTTGATCATATGGTTTTGATCCGTTGCCCATCTCTTTGTTTAACATCTGAAAAACAGATCCCACTTCAACTAACTCATTGAATGAAATATCATCAAAAGAGAACAGAAAATTTACACACAAAAATGAACCAACTAATCCGATTTTTTTCTGGGCTTCCTGTAGGTTTTACACAGTTCTTCCAGTTATGAGAGTGGTAGTCCTGAATCTTGAAGCAGTGGATTGGATTTGGCTTAAAAATGTTCTGATGGAAACATTTTTCAAAAGGAGGAGATGGCAAAAGAAGTTGCTGTGGTTTAATATGGAGTTGAGTACTTGTATACATATTCTTCTGAGTCTGTGAATATGCTCAATGTGAACGTGAATAGATTGAGTCATACAGATGTGCACTTCATAAAAGACTCTGAGGGTTCTTCTGGCCAGCCTAACTCCTGAGGTCTTATTTAATACTGCAGCCATCTTCTGCTACTTTACGTGGGTTAAGCTCTGATCATCATGCCTGTTTAGGAACTGTTTATTTTTCACTCACCTTTTCCTTTGCATTTGTTTAATTAAAAGATCTCTCTAGAAAGCACATTGCTACAGTGCCGCATTCCACTGCTTTTGTCAAGATTACATATAAGTGCTTCTTGAATAATTGTCCTGGGATTTAGGAGAATTCTGCAAACAGGTCACCTCCCTGCCTTCGAATCTGTTTCCCATATTAAACAGATTGCCATTCAGCCTGTAATATGTTAAAAGTCTGGTTTATAATACTGTAAACAGTAACATAACTGAAGTAAATCTCACTAACAGTGCAATTCACATCAATTGGTAGTGTTAATTTATGATCAGACTTTATTAAATCCATTTAGTTTTATAAAAGGACTCTAAATTAATTCTGTGATTTGGGAACACGCTGAAGTTATTACTGCACAGTACCTTATTAAAACATTTGAACACTTCTTGCCTGTACAAATACACTGTGATGCTCTGATAGTCTCAATGGTTTTTAACTATACTACTGCAACAGTATAATGATTTTCTTTAGTATAAGAGAAAATTCAGGTGATGATGACACATTTTCTCTTTAATTATATCCTATATTTGATGGCATAGATATACTGAGCCCTTTTTAGTTTATTATTCATAGTGCTTAAGGGGGTCCTTTCTTGACAGTCTCAAGGTATTTATGTATTATGTCTATTACTGTTTGCCATTGCTATTCAAATAAACAGCAGTGTCTATAGACACTTTGTTAGACAATCCATATTTTATCATATCAAATTGCAGGGGGCAACAAGAAAAAACAAATTTGGCTTCGCTTTGCTTCTAAAATTTTTTCTTTCTTTGAATCCATTCTGGGAGAAAAAAAATAGTCTGTGAAATCATTAAATATAAATTTGAAAAAATCCCTTAGTATTATATTCAAAAAGGCATCAGTTTTATTCCATTGTATGTTGAAATGTCGTCACTGGTGTAAAACACAGGATGTTAATGAAATGGGAGCAGATATCTTGCACAGTAGAGATGTGAAAAGGTAAATTTAACACCTAACAGGTGTTAAGAGCCATAAATAACGAATGGCTCAGCAGTAATTTAATCCTTTGTCAATCAAAGTATTCACTATTGAGAAAACATCTCACTGAGAATGCTATGTTTAATGGAAATGCTTGTTAGTTTGAGAGGCAAAGTGTAATTTTACTAGCGTAACACTGAGCATAGTGCATTTCAAACAGTCTGTGAACCCTCAAATATCAAAAAAGATGAGTTTTATTGCTGGTAGTCATATTTTCTTGTTATTCAAGAATTCTGTACAAATAACAGAATGGCAAATAGAAAAAGCACTTTCACATTCAGTATCTGCATAATATTTATTGGTGTTCTATGTTGGCCTTACTGTATGATAGATAAATAATTCAAAGGTTTCTCAGAAAAGTACTTTAAAATTGTATGGAACGTAAAATCATTAAAATATAGGTGAAAAGATCAGTAAAATATTTAACAGTTCTTTGACTTGGGTTTACTGCAGTCTGTTTTCCACATGGACAGACTCGGTGAAAAATAAATTGCGGTTTAGGTTGGTGTGGGAGAGGAAAGGACATGTGTCACACTCCTGTGTAGCTGTGTTAGGTACATTGAGGGATTGTGGTAATTGCAGTCTTCAGTCAGCTGTGCATGTGCTTAACTAGGAGCTCATAAACAGTCACAGGCTAGCGACAGATGTCCTCTTCTGCATCTAGTTTTGCCTATGGAAGCAATTATCATCTGTAAGTGATGCCCTCCTCCCTGCTGTTCTCCCCTGTAGGGTCTTCTCCCCTACCAGCACAATTGCTCTTTTGAAAGCTCCCTGACCCATTTCAGTCAGAAAGCTGGATTCAGAGAGACTTGCTCTAGAAATTGGCTAAAGCCGTCCTGCGCATTGTGACTGAAAGCAAGTGAGAATGGCATTCACGAAAGTAGCTTTGGGAGGAGAAAGTAGGAACAGTTGCAAGAAACTTGGCAACAGCTTTTTGTCTGGCACATCTGGGTCTGGAAGAAAGCTTGTGCCCTCATCTGTTTGACAGAACAGTCTCTGTTGTGGCTGACAGCCTGGGGAGCTCTGTCTTTACCTGTCTCCTGCAGAAGTAGTCACTTAGTTGTGTGGTTGTACTAACCTGTCTAGCATTTGCTCAGGCCACACCAGAGTTCTCACACAGGACTGCTGTTTGCATGAGATGTGAATCTGATCTTGAGGACAGTCTCTGAACTGTCCTTTTCTTCCAATGGATATAATTAAGTATGGTTCAGTATGTTAATTTTCATGCTTAAGCACATTTATGTTGAATGTTAGGGTAAAATACACGCAGACACATAGTTTTGCTGTAATTGACTGCGGTGAGGTGAGGTATATTGATGACTGCAGTAATATTATCTAAGTCTGATGTCACTCAGTAGATACCCTGCTGGCTTCATTTATGGTAAGCAATTCTGCAAAAGCATAGACAACTTTTTTCCTTTCCATCTGCTGTTCAGTTAAATTCCTGTTACATTTGGTCGGTATTTATATAAATTGCTGGTCAGTTTTTTATCATTGCTTCAGATGGTAACTGTTCAGTTTTCAAGATGCCTTTCCCCAAATTAACAGTGAGGGCTCACACTGTTTTCAATTATTACAATTCATTCTATTTGCTTTGTAAAGAATGCCTTTCTGCGTTTGAGTGAGGTACCAAAAATAAGTTTTCCTTAAAATCAGTGGAATCCCACTGGAAGGGTATTTGTCTGATACTGTCTGTACTGTGGGTACCTTTGGGCTTACTCCTCTTTTCTTTGAAAGCCAGCCCCTACTGAGTTCAAAGTGAGTAGGGTCAGAGCCTCTGTGAAACAGAGAATAGCCTTCCCAGAGCAGCCTGTACTGGTATGCCAAGTTCTGCCTCTGAGTTATTACTGCAATCTCAGCACAGGCTAAACAAGTTGATTTGAGTACATCTGGCATCATACAGCGAAAGATACGCAAAAGAGTGACTAGTGAGAGTTCTGGTGGCTCATTTTGTTGATTGTAGGATTTGATTGCCTGAGCTGCTCACTTTGCATGTATTGACTAGGGGAATAGGTATTCTGTAGTGACACACTGTGAACATGGTAGAATCTAAGAGGAAGGTGGTTTGAGAACTTGCTTATGGTATTTAATATGCTAATGTGTGCAACAGATTTTGAGTCCCAGGGATAGGAGTGTGTAAAATTTTTTTCTGTTTATTTTGTTTGTATTTTTTTTGACTGTAGAGGCTGGTTTGGCCCACTTCTGTTGCTTGCAGGAAATTGAAATAGTGTTCGAAGTGGTGGGCAACAGTACAACACCCTCAGTCAGAAAATAGAAATGGGTCTATAGCTGTAATCACTATTTATGTCTGCGTGGGAAGTGTGTGCAATCCTAGTACAGACTGCATTGTGGTCAGTAACTTGCACTTATTGTAGTTCGAATTATACACATGCAGGCTGTCAAGGGTGACACATTTATCTAACGCCTTCTGACAGACTCAGCGCAGTTCTTAGCTGGCAGACGTGCTGCTTGGACCAAATGTTCCAACACCAACGTGTTAGGCAAAGAGCCAGTAACTGTTTGTCATGCAAATATAAATAACTGATACCACAGCAGTGGTGTCTTGCTGCAGAAAAGTCTGCTTTCTCGTAGAAACACAGTTCACTGGTTGTATTTGAAGCATAGAGAATGAAGTAATATGTATATTTTTAAATTACATGTTCAAGTGTCAGAGAACAATTAGTAATATTGTTATAAATTCTGTAATATTTAAAAACTCATGCTATGTATTCTTGGAATCTTTGAAGCTGCCTTTCTTTGTGTGTTCGAACAGCATGTGGCAGAGTTTGGACCTTCTCGGTGCAAGTGTGTAGGTTCTGCTGCAGTTTTAATCTTTCTGCCTGCCCAGACAGAGGGTGCCTGTGATCACATAGGCAGGGAGAAGGCTAACCCTTGGAAGTGAACCCTAGAGTCATGGTTGAGGTCCTCTCCCACTTTATTTCACCTTGACCATAGGTACCTGTCCACTTCTGGCCAGACACCAGGACAGGAGAGCAAAGCTGCTCATCTCTGTGGTCTCCTCATTGTATATGTGTGGATACAGGGCAGTCAAGCCATTCTGACTGAGACTACCTCGCCTGTCCTGCATTAAAATGCAGGTATTTTATTCCCAAGATACTGTGCATCTGTCCAACTGCTAAGATACAGGATTACATTTTTCTAGGGAACCTAAATTGCCAAGGTACCTTCTTCATACCAGCCTGGATGTTCAGAGCCAGCCTACTGGGAAGGAAGAAGATGTAAATTTTGTATTTAGATTGGATTTGTATATTTGTCACAGTTTTCAGCTAACACAGGTAGATTACTTCCAGTGTAATACAGAAGATTAAGGAGATAATGAGCAATACTGATTTATTAAAATAATTAAAAAAGGTATTTTAAATCCTCTCTGATTAAGTTATACAGCTCTTCTGTACTTGCCTTCCTCCTTTTTCAGTGAAAGACCTAACTGTCAGAATGCCTAGGCTGTATAATGTTTATTTGGCTTGGAACACTGTTGGCAACATATTGAACCAAGTAAAAACATTTTGGTGTAATATCACCGCTTGTTATAAAAGTTAATAAAGTTACAGCCTCCCACTTTAAATCAACTCTTCTCTTCTTAATTCATTTGTGCTCATGTCGTAATCAATAGAGGCACTTCTGCAGTGAAATTCAACAGCTGTTAGAAAGCAAACCTGCTACAATAAAGGCTGAGGACAGAACTGGAAATGCAAAATGAGGTCTTTCTGGGAAGACAAATTGTCATGACTGCCTGAAATTGAATTTGGATTGGTGAATTGTAATGGGACCTTTACTTATCATAAAGAGTCAGTTTCTTGACTTTCACAGAGGCATCAAGAAGCAGATTATCTTTTCCTCAGGATCTATTCGGAATACAAAGGTTGCAGCACTGATTCAAATACTGCTGCTTAAACAACTTGTGTCCCCTCCATATGTGTGTGGCATAACTAGTGTTACTGTTACATTTTAGCTCTTTAGGATCTGAGTAATTGTGTATCTACTGTCTTAGTTTCTTAAAATATCTTACCCAATCTTTTTTTCTTTTTGTTTACTTGTTTTGTTTGTTTCTAAAATACACATGCTTCAGTTTCTGGGAAAGCTGTGTTTGATAATGAAAGCTCTGCCTCTGCTATCACAAAACAGTTCCTTATCCTTCTCTTTTGCTGTAAACAAGGATAAATGGTTATGCTCCCTTAAAGCTTAAGTCTTATGTCAGTCACACCATATAAACATCTTCTCTTTTTCTCTTGCATTAGTGACAGGGGGAAAAAAAAATGACAGCGCTAGTGATTTCCTTCATCCTTTTACTTGTTTCAAATCTTGGAGTCATGATACGTAAACATAACCAGGACTTTGTTATCCAGCCGCAAAGCTGATGTGCAAAATGTAATTAACTTGGACGGTGACATCTCTCTGTAACCTATCTAGTCAATACTTCAGCTCTTTGTTCTCTGTAAGTGTTAAAGCTGTTGTCTTATTTCACTTTATCTCTTTGGTATTGCTCTACATCTTTCAATCCACCTCCAATGTTTGTTTCTGCAATGTATTGCACATAAAATGGAAAAGCTGCCCCATCAGAGGTAAAAGTGCTAGAAGCATGTAGGAAGTGTATAAACAAATTGCTATTTGGCATCCTTCTTCGAAGTTGTAATCTCCCTGTCTTGGCTGTTCATTAAGACAGATGCATAAAACATCTGTACTAGTCATCATTCACTGCCAGAATCCTGGCTACTCCAAACATAGCTGAAAAACCCATTTTACTAATTGAGGAGGGAGTTACCAGCAATCATTTTGACAGTAGCAGTTTCATGGACTTCAGTCACTGGGGGGGGCGGGGAGCTATGTATGTGGTATGTATGTATTCTACATAATATCACCCAGGATTTCACATCATCCAAGCTAGCAGACATTTAGAAACATTAGTCCTTTTTTTAAAGCTAATTATTGCATGGGAATCTAGATCAATATTCAGTACCATTACTGATGTAAAGGCTAAAAGTTTACTTTCAGGACAGCTCTGAAAAATGAAATCCTGCTAGGTACCTCTCCAGGTTCATATTTTATTACTGTATGCAGTAAATTTGTTGTGCTTACAAAATATGTAGATATTTATCCAAAAGATCTCATAATGCATTGTGCAGCAGAGGATGTAGACATACAAGCAATATTTAACCCAATCAGTAAAAAACATTTTTTGTTCCTGATCTGTCACACTCATCTTTTCAAAAGCATGTGTTTTGAATACTCCCACTAAATGTACTAAATGAGTAGAAGTTTAATGAAAATTTCCGCTAAGATGCTAAAGTTACTGGAGTGTTGGTAAAGTATATTAAGTTTTACTGTTCAGTTCATTTTGTATCTGTGATAGGGAGTTTGGAGTGATACATTTGTTCAGAAAGGAAAACGTTTAGCTGTACTGAAAGCTGTATTCACAATTAAGACTGTTCTAAATAAGGCAACATATAATTATTGATCTTACTAATGCATGGATTCTGAACTGCAGGATGTAACAAAAAATGTAGCAAAGAAATGCAACGGTGTTCGTATTTTTGAGAAAAAGTACTGAACAGTTTCCATCAACTCAGGTATCTGTTTTATAATGAAGATACTTCAGTGAATCTACTTAAAATTTTGGTTGCTATTCATGAAAGCAAAAGCTGAACTGGTCTATTCCTGAATGAATTTTATGTGAAGGGGAGGTGTGGGGGGAGTGTTGGCAGTGTTCTTTAGAAATACAACTGTGTTTCCACAGAAACACTTAATTTTCATTAAACTTTGAAATGATTTTTTTTTTTTTTAAGGTCTCATACTGAAGAAAGACTTTGGGTTTTGCAAATCCACGAGAATGTCTGTCTAAATCTTAGAGAAAGTAATAGTTTGGTCTTGAAGAATGTCCCTAAAAATTCAGTGGAAGTCTCTCATTAAAAACTCCATGTAGTGAAGAAAAATCGTATCTTCTCTGACAAGTTTCAGTGTTCTCTATTTGATTATCCTAAAATGAATATGTGTATTATGCATTACTTAACGTGTTAAAAACAGTGTATAAAACTGTTAGCATCCTACCTATACAATATTTTTTCTTCCATCGTTATTTGTTGTAATATCTGTGTATTTAAAATCATAGAATCATTTAGGTTGGAAGAGACCTTTAAGATCAAGTCCAACTGTTAACCTAACACTGCCAAGTCCACCGCTAAACCATGTCCCTAAGCTCCACAGCTACACATCTTTTCATTACCTCCAGGGATGGTGACTCAACCACTTCCCTGGGCAGCCTGTTCCAGTGCCTGATGACTCTTTCAGTGCAGAATGTTTCCTGATATCCAATCTAAACCTTCCCTGGCGTAACTTGAGGCCATTTCCTCTTGTCCTATCGCCTGTTACTTGGGAGAAGAGACCGACCCCCACCTCGCTACAACCTCACTTCAGGTAGTTGTAGAGAGCAATAAGGTCTCCCCTCAGCCTCCTTTTCTCCAGACTAAACATCCCCAGTTCCCTCAGCCGATCCTCATAGGACTTGTGCTCTAGACCCTTCACCAGCTTCGTTGCCCTTCTCTGGACATGCTCCAGCACCTCAATGTCTTTCTGGTAGTGAGGGGCCCAAAACTGAACACAGTGTTCGAGGTGCGGCCTCACCAGTGCCGAGTACAGGGGGACAATCACTTCCCTAGTCCTGCTGGCCACGCTATTTCTGATAGAGGCCAGGATGCCGTTGGCCTTCTTGGCCACCTGGGCACACTGCTGGCTCATATTCAGCCGGCTGTCGACCAGCACTCCCAGGTCCTTTTCTGCCAGGCAGCTTTCCAGCCACTGCTCCCCAAGCCTGTAGTGTTGCCTGGGGTTGTTGAGACCCAAGTGCAGGAGCTGGCACTTGGCCTTGTTGAACCTCATGCAATTGGCCTCAGCCCATCGATCCAGCCTGTCCAGATCCCGCTGTAGTGCCTGCCTGCCCTCCAGCAGATCAACACTCCCTCCCAACTTGGTGTCATCTGCAAACTTACTGAGGGTGCACTTGATCCCCTCGTCCAGATCATTGATAAAGATATTAAAGAGAACTGGTCCCAATACTGAGCCCTGGGAAACACCACTCATGACCGGCTGCCAACCGGATTTAACTCCATTCACCACAACTCTTTGGGCCCGGCCATCCAGCCAGTATTTTACCCAGCAAAGAGTTTACCTGTCCAAGCCATGAGTAGCCAGTTTCTCCAGGAGGATGCTGTGGGAAATGGTGTCAAAGGCTTTACTAAAGTCCATGTAGACAACATCTACAGCCTTTCCCTCATCCACTAAGCGGGTCACCTTGTCATAGAATTATATTTGCTAAACTATATATTCCAAATGGCACAGTAAAACTGGTGCTTAAGAAAAATGCTGCATCTTCAGCTCTGTTGTCTAGCATCTTCTATTTAGACAAGATTCGTTCTGTTACAGATACCAGTAATGTAGCACTTACTTCAAATTGCCTCAGCAGCGTTAAGCTCCTGTTTTGTTTTGAAAGGACTGTGATCAGGTCACTGTCAGTTTTCAGATTCTTAATGTAGCATCTCTCTGTCTTTTACTTTACAGGTATGTTAAGCAACACAATTAATAACTGCCATGGAGTTTGTTCTTTAGGGGAGAAGTCTGTTAAGGCAAATTACTTCATTTTGAGTTGTTTCATATTGGATGTGTTTGTGCAAAAACAAATATGCACACACTTACTGGTAAAATAATAATCAACGTAACTCCATAGACACAGTTCTGCTTTGCAAGAGGGTTTGCAAGAAGCACATATGTTTCCACAGTCCCATACTTGCTGCTTGTGGCAGTATCAACAGATGTTTCTTGAACAACTAAGTGAAATGTGCAAAGATTTATGATGGTCCTTAGTTAGTTGGAAGATTTATTCTGCAGTCTTGAGCTGTCCCAGGAAATTTCCATCTATTGGGTAAAATATTTTCAATGTTCCAACATTGATTTCTAGTATGCTTACTGATTAGAGCAGAAACATTTACAGTAAATAAGTTATTTGTGAATTCAAGTAGGGTTTTTGTCTTTAAACGGCTTGCGCTTTTAACACATTTCTTCTCAAGCCATAATTATCCAGTAAGTCATTTTATGATTCTTATTCTCAAGACAAACAGTACACTATAAAATTTCAGGTTCAAGGAGTCAGGAGCATACTTGTGATTCATATTTGGGCTTGGATTGTTGTCTGGTCACAAGGAAGTAACTCTACACTTGGGTGATTAACATGACTGTGATAGGCAGCTGAAACTCTAAGAATACTTTGTCCTTTTGAAACAAAGTGGAAACTAGAGAATCGATGCTTTATGGGCTACTCCTCATCTCCATTTATTAGTTTGAGAAGAGATCAGAGAACGGTGAAATTATGTCACAATTATAACTGTAGTACTTTGTGCCTTTGGGGAAAGTGAACTCCTTTTATATTCAATATTCCTTGTACACCGAACCAGGCTAGAAAATTGGAAGTGCCTTCCAAGGGGAGCCATTCTTATTCTTGCTGTTCTACACTAAGGAAAAATTTGCATGGGGAATAGAACCTAAACATATTGCAAAGCTAGATGCAGTGCCATAACATATGCCTTTCAGGTGTAATATGCATCATTTGGGATAAAAAAAAAAAAAAAAAAAAAAAGAGAGAAAATCAGGAAATGGTTACCTAAAGAAAATAATTTCCCCAGTGTAAACAACACATAAAAAATAGATAGTGGTATTGTTTCAGCAAGCACAAACTTTTTTTATCTTAATAATAAATACAGCAAAATATTAAACAGTGCACAATCTAGGAGTATTAAGCTTGGTTTTCATGTAAATATGCTATATATATACACACACATATATGTGGGTGTGTGCACGTGTGTGTAATACGTAGCAACAATTATGAATGTGTTGGTTGGTCTAATTAGGTGATAGTGATAGGTGTCTTTAGAAGGTGGAGGTTCCATGAAGAAAATGTTATTACTTATTAGGCTTTCCTCTCTTCTCCCCTAAATGGCTGTACTTTTCGTAACTCTTTCTTATCTTAATTTATCTTGCTCTTCATAACAGCTAGAACTTGGTGCCATAGAACTTCAAAGATAGAACATCAGATGTTTGAAGCGACCTACCTTCTTCTACCTGCTTCCGCGTTTATTAATTTTTTATTCAGTGCATGTGCTCAGAACTAAGTTTGTTACAAGATTCTGCCTGGGCAAATATTTTATCTTTAAAGAATGAATGGCACAGGTGTTTCCCATGCCTTTACATTTGCTGTTGCCTACAGATCAATTCCACTTAAAAATGCCAAACCAGCTGTTAAGAGAATTGCACTTTTAATACGTGGAATCAACTATGTCTAATATTATTTGTACATCAATACAAAGTTTAAAAGTAAACTATAAAAAGTATATGGCCCTGTTCTTTAAGACAAGCAATAAACATGAACCTGATTATGAAACAACTGTCAGTAGAAGTGTAATCTTGCACTTTCATGTAAAGTAGTTTCTGTGCAGAGGATCCCATTCTCATTCATTTTATTCAGGAAGAATTTCTCTAAGAATTAAAGGCATCATGGCCATATGCAACAAAACTCACATCAGTGGAAGACAGAAGGGACACATGCACTTTTAAAAAAACCATCTGTATTGGAATTCATTATTATTAATTGTAAGAAGAGAACAATATTATGTGGAAGCCCAGAAGGAAATAAAAATGCTTTATTTTATCACAAGATTCCTTTTGCAATTTTTTTTTATCTCCTAGCATAAGCTTTTTCGGATTGACTCCCTGACTGAGCTCAGATTCTGTTTGATGCATTTTCATCTTTGTCATTAGTACAAATACATGTGATAGTTCTGAAATATTTGCTATAGCTGATATTCTGTACACTTATGTAGTAATTCAGAAAAGTGACTATACTGCTTTCTGGCTCAATCTAACTGAAGTCCAGTCTGTCCAAAATAACATATTATTGGCATGGCAATAACTGTAGGTAGGCATATTCGCTTCTAATAATTGAAAGAGGTTTTTCTGGACGCTTCTTGCAGAGAACCTAAGTTAAATTAGAGTTTTTCAATGTATTGTGCTAGATTTAGAGTCCTCTGATCTCAGTGGAGAAATTCTTCTTCTGTTTAGTGGATTATAGGTGTAGCCTCTTAAAAGAAAGTCTCTTGTAAATTTTCCTCCTCTAAACTATTGTGTTTGGGCATGTACTAGTTTGGGAAAATGCATGAAAAAATGTCTCTTACTTTTGTCATACAGGTGTAAGGCAAACTTTGTTAACCTCTTGGACTACTTAGCAAATCATTTACCTGCCATTTTTCAGAGTGGAAAAAAAATTTTTTAGTATTTACGGCAATTAATGTTGTTCAGCTCAGATACATTAAATATATCTAGTGGGGCTGGTTTAGAGTTAAATCCAAAATATCTCTATCTCAATTTCAAGTGATAATAAAATCCTATTTTATATTAGTTTGCTATATATGTGTACAAATTGCAATTCTACTTTCAGTAATATAATAAAGTTATTTACTTGGTAGGATTAAAGCATAAAGGTAAATATAGAAGGCAGTGACATTTTATCATTTTCCAGTTGGTTTTTTTTTCGCATTCCCTCTCTGCCTGACAAATATATCAACCTTCTCATATTTTGTCATAATCATGCCTGTAGATAAATGGTTTGGGGGCTGTGATGTTGCAGAGACTTGAGGAATGTGCCCAGTTGATAACTGTGGTGCTTGTACATAAAGAGACAATAAAACAGGTGATAAAACACAATCTGTTTGCTCAGTGTTGCTGATACCTTGATTGGGATGTGAAGGGTAACATTTCATATTGGTTTAGTTTCCTGTTCAATGGAGTTTAGAACAAATCTTTCCTGAAAAAGAAAAGGTTTATCTTTCTCAGTCAATCATGCTTGATGTGTGTTCTAAGGCAATTAAACAAGGAAGATCCACATAGCCTGAAAGTATATAAAACTACAAATGTTCGCATTTGAACTGTTGAGAAAGTGATGCATGTTTGATATTCAGAGCACTTGAACACTAATGTGCAACAAAGAGGTTTTATTTTGCTTAAAATTCTGCTCAGTTTTTCAGAATCTGGTAGGAATTTTGTTTTGGTAATAGGTCAGTTGTAGCTTTTTAAGAAACAAAAATTGAAAATAGGCTCAGTGTTCTTTAAAGACTTGTATTTTGTCATAGTTGATGGCTGTTTATGTTGGACTTAGTATAATTCAATTATCTTTGTAAATTGTATGCTACATACTGGAGACTGCATTCTACTTGATGACATTCAGTACGAGGCAGCCAGTGTGGATTGCTTTATCATAAATCTTTAAACAGTACATGGGATTTAAGGTGATTTGTTGGCTCTGGTTGCATCCTACGTGCATATGTTGAAACAGGGCGACTGAATTTTGTGTATTTTCTGTCCGAGCAGAGTACTTCTTTATCTCAGTTCTTATTGCAACTGAATCTAATTGCTAAGTCATGTGTAAATGCTAATCCTCATCAAGAAGTGGCATTGAATATTACTGGTTGGAATGTGCACAATGTGCTGTAAACTAATGCAGCGTAAGAAGTTCAAAGCTGAGCTGTGGTTTAAGAGGAAGAAGTATATTGAAGTTCCTTCCTCCAGAGAGGTACAGAGGTCAGCCTAGCGTGATAGCAGTAGTAGCAGTAATGCCATCTTCATCATTATTAGACAAAATTGCAAGTGTGAAACTGCTGTAATTGTACTGATGCCAGATCAGAGCAACAGCAACAGAACGGCAAGAAAGAGGGAGGGAGGGAGGACTGACGTTCCCTGTTGGTGCTCTTCCTCTTTCCTCTGGCAAACAGTGAAGGATTTTTTCTGGCTTTATGCAGAGAAAGGGAGGGAAGCAGTTTGGAAAGATTGTGAGAAGCACGTTTCCCAGCTTCCCAGAAAATTAAAAGGCTTTACAGTACTCAAACTGTGTTAATGAATGTAGGTTTTGGGGCCATCCAGAAAAAGGGAAGCTTCTAGTACTGTGGCTGCTATAGGTCTCAACAGATCCTTGATATGCAGGAGAAAAGGGATAATAAACATGGAAATCTCAAGTCTGTTGCTGCAATTTCCACTGTTGGAAGGCACACTCTGCCTGAGGAAGCTCATACTGTGGTAACAGCTTCTGTAACTTCTAGGTAGGCAATTGTTCTTATGGATCATAAGCAATTTTAATATATCTCTTCCTGAATGAGACTTTGTGACAACCAGGTATCCTCCCTTTCCTCTAGAAAGCTTGCTTCTTGCTACTTTTGCAGATTATATCCATGCATGTTCTTTCATTAGCATACCTCTCAGACTTGGTAGGGATGGAAAAAATCACATTCCGTACTGGCTTGTTTAGCCCAGATATTGTCTAATAATAGTGTGTTGTCCCTGAGCCACCGTGCTGCACTGGCACAAAGATTGCAGACAGTCTAAATTCATGGCTTATGAATTTAGTTGGGCATAATGGGCTGCCAAAATCATCTTATTGCCTTGGGATTGTATATCCGTTCCAAACCTGGTTCTTCCTTTTCACTTTTTGGGAACACTTTGCAATTACTGTTGGCTATCCTAGTGTTTTGGCAGTAACTAATTATTTCAATTGCTTCCAGTCTTAAAGAAGCTTATTATATATAGCAGACAAAATGGTAGTTTACATGCCCATGAGCTTCCCTAGAATTTTGGCTTCTCATAGACCAGGCTCAGCATTAATGCTTTACATTGTAGTAACATACCAGTTTAATCTTATTTTGTACCAAAAGTCTGAGGCATATTGGACGTTAACACTTTGTTCATATAAACCTTCATTGTATGTATCTGAATTAATTTTGAATCTCCTAATATTACATGTTATATATATTGTGAATCTTATCCTGCAAAAAGGGTCCTCAACCCAGCTTTCTCTAAATAATTAATATTGCAGAGATTCCATTTGCAGAAATCATTGCAAACTAGAAATTATAGGCAAGGTCTTAAGAAATGCATCTTGTTCAGTTAGATGGATTCAGCTATTCCCTGTCTTGTAGGTTATGAGTGTTATTTAGTCTCTTTTTAATGTATGTGTGTTTACAGGATGAATTTATGTCTGCAGGAGCACCAGAAACTCTTCTGTGAACCTAAACAACATAGACTTTGTGTCCAAGACAGATCAAAGATTAAAAGGTTGTGTCACATTTTGCTTAAGATAACCAGTTAAGAACACAGGATTTAGTCTGACCCTGGTTACATTTGGTCATAGTTTTTGCTTCAGCGATAACAGCATGAAGTAAGTCAACAAAGACATTTTAACCACAAAGTCATTCAGTACATCTACTAGATGTATGTATTGTGTTTGTGCACACAGTCATGTACATGGACTAATATTAAAATTTCTTCTTCTTTGTGTTGGGGGAAAAAAAGCACTACCCTCTTCAATAATCTGTCTTCATCAGAGGGAAGTAGTTCTTGTGGGAATATTCCTGTTAAAAAGTACCTTGTTTGTGTGCAGAGCATGCACACACAAAAAAAAATCAGGTTATATGCTTTTCCATTAGAATATGACCACTGTAACTTAGTGCTTGAGAGCCTGTGTCATAAGGCTGTAATTTAGAGTGACAAGTATATAAAGGTCCATTCTGCTTTCTTCTTCCCCTACCAGTCTGTCCTACTAAATGTTCCTCATTTGTAATGGTTTTTAAAAATAAGTGAGAAATACTTCTATAAACATTTTCTTTCTCAGAGACACAGGTTTTTTAGATCAGAAAACTGTTCTTTGTGGTGTAGACAGTAAAAAAACCTTGCTTTTTAGGGAGGGATGGAGAAGAGAGGTTTGGGTTTTGTTTCTTTTTTTTTTTTTTTCTTTTAACTAGTAACTCCTGGGGAGTTGATTAGATAATTCTTCCAGATTGATAAGATACCGACCTCTATGAAGGTGCTATCATCAGAGCAGCCACTAGGACTATAGTGTGTTAAAAATTCTGTATCAAAAGAGGGTCCTTTCCCAAAAGACACAAAAATGTGTTGTGTGGGCTTAGCTTTGAAACCATACTTTTTACAGTATTTTTAATAGAAGATCAGTTTTGCTCATGAGTGAAGACAGTAATTCAAACAGACTTTGTTCTAGACTGTGTCTTTGCTCTAGGCTAATATGAGATGTTAAGCATGGGAACAGTTTTCTTGCATCTTTTTTCAAATTTTTATATGAATGATTTTAGAATATAATCTCCTGACAAGAGATGCAAATTATAGCAACCTGAACAGAATTTATTGATGATGTCAGCACTGTGAATCAGATACACAATTGTTGTAAACTTGGACCACGTGATCTGAGCATCTGATACGCTGTGTAGAAATAAGAAAATAATGAAATAGTAAAAAAAAAAAAAAGGACAAAAAAACCCTGTTTTATAGATGTGTGAGACAGAAGAGAGATCAGCAGAGACTATACTTTTTCATATTCTCTGCTGATCTTGTTCACAAACAAAATTCTAGAGGACCTGGGGGAATTTGTTTGTTTTAGCTGGACCCCTGCATTGGTCTGCTTCATCTGTTTGAGTCATCCTGTTCTTCTCCAGAATGCTCAATATTTTCTAGTTTTATTTAGGTATGAGGTGATAGTGAAACGCTGATGCATGGAAGAGTATTTTACGTTCAGTTAACTAAATGTGCTTTTGGTCTAGCATTTGTTAAATCAATATAGTTAGTGCAGAAAAATCAAGCACAGGAGAAAGTGGAAAGCTCTAAA
Source organism: Phoenicopterus ruber ruber (assembly GCA_009819775.1). Lineage (NCBI taxonomy): Eukaryota > Metazoa > Chordata > Aves > Phoenicopteriformes > Phoenicopteridae > Phoenicopterus > Phoenicopterus ruber. The sequence goes on from CM020227.1 coordinate 15,753,071, forward strand.
GAACAAAAAAAATCAAACCACTGATAACATAATTCTGTTATTCTATTCAAGAACCTCACCACAAAATTAATGGCATTTGTATGTGCATATCTCGTATTTGTATGTGCAATACCAGACTCTGTATCTCAGTTTTATTTTTCCTCTCTAAAACTATCTTTATCTCTTTTTTGTTAGTTCCCTCTTATGCCATGGAGCTGATATTCCTCAGTGTTAATGAGAACAAAACCCAGCGAAAATTCAAGTTATTTGAAAGTCTTTATACCCCAATGTTGTAGTTTAACCCCAGGCAGCAGCTAAGTACCATGCAGCCACTTGCTCACTCCCCTTCTCTCTCCCCAGTGGGATGGGGAGGAGAACTGGAAAGAAAGGGAAACTCGTGGGTTGAGATAGAGACAGTTTACTAGGACAGCAAAGGAAAAGATAGTAATATTGTGTATTAATAATGATAATAATAATAAAATAGAATATACAAAATGAACAATGCACAATTTCTCATGACCCAACGACTGATACAGCCCATTTCAAGCAGTGATCACGGAGCGAAACCAAGACCAATCTTGGAATGATCCTGAGCAGTGATCTCGGAACTGCAAGTTCCCAAGGGAGGGAGGGAAGGAGCCTGGCCCACCTGCTGACCCCCCACTTATATACTGGGCATGCCATCTATGGTATGGAATACATCCTTTGGCCAGTTTGGGTCAACTGTACTGCCTATACCGCTCCCAGCTTTTTGCACCCACACATTAGCAAAACCTGGGAAGCTGAAAAACGTCTTTGATCTCTTACCAGCAACTAATAATATCAGTGTATTATCAACATTCTTCACATACCAAATCCCGTACTAAACCCAAAACACAGTAGCTACTGGGCGGAAAATTAGCTCCATCCCAGCTGAAACCAGGACACCCAAACAAGTGATATTTAGCTCAAGAGCTGTGTGTGCTCAGCCTTAAAAACCAGGGCATCTTTTTAGATACTTATTATTGTTTTAGGTTTCATACATGTTTGAAAAGCCCTTGTGACTAAGTGTATCATTAAAGGAATAAACACAATCTTCAGTTGTAGAAAAGATTTTTCCCAAGTTTTATAGATACTCCAGCACTCTAGACTTCTATCATGTCTTTGTTTTCTTGGAGATGAAAGACTGAGAAGAACCCTGTGAATGAAAAGAAACAAGTTTCTGGCCCCCGCCCCAGGTGATCCTTTCTCATATTTTTGTGAATCTGCAAACTGTGGTGGGAGAAAAAGGCAAACGTAAGAAAGAAAAGTGAATAATCTTGTCTGAAAGTAATTTCTCATTTCCTCCTCTTACAGTCTGTCAGGGTGATTAGGGGCTTGTGATGAAATACAGTAGCCCTTGAAGTATCTGTTTTAAGACCAGTTGCTGTTGGACTTCATGTGCAGCCTACCTCACAGCAAGAGACACAGTCCCCATCTATAAGCATCAAAAGAAAGACAGCCAGGAAGTGAGCCTGGCTCTGTTTGATTGTTAGGTCTTTTTTGGACTGCTATGTCTGTCTTTTCAGTTAAAATACTGAACTTAGGAATAGTTTACTCCTGGGATGCTCCAGAAAGGCAGTGTAAACAGTGTTCTCTCAGGTTTGGCCTCTTCCTCTGTGAACAGTCCTCTAACACTGTCCCATCAGGCTCTGCACTCCCAGATACCCATAGATGGATGCATGCAACACTTCACGCAGCTTGCTTGGTAACAATACCCTTCTTGTGGGCTGTAATATATCTGTCACGTTATTTCAGATTCGGTGCAAAGAGGGAATGTCTGTCTATTCAGTTAAAATGACTGACATGCTGAGAATGAAAGCTCTGCTATAGGGAGGGGCAGCAAGAGGGAGAAACCAAACCCTAGAAAGAGAAGAGCTAATCTTCTTTTTGATCTTGGTTTTCAGCCATAACTCTAGATAGCCTTTCTATAAGCAGGAGCAGGGTAATCCACCAATTCGCCTTCACTGCTTCTAGCTTTTTAATTTTGTCACAGTAGCTGTTAGTAATAGTGTTAGCAGCAATCTTTCCGTCTCATTCATATGCAGCTATCGTGTTCATATATGATAGTTTATATACGTATCAAAAATGTGTATCTATATATGTATTTATTTTAGAGATATATATGTATGTGTATAAAAATGCAAAGGGGCAAGTGAGAGCCAGAGAGAAGCCTAAATGGTAAACTGAAGGTTAAGATCATATTATTCATGTCTGTTTCTAGGTGTTTGCTCCCCATAGTGTATGGAAGGTTTAAACTTGATTTCTCCCTATACATGGTAAATCCTTCAGCATATAGTGAGTGAAATAAAATTAACACTTGAGCCTGACTTTCCACAAACCTCTCTTATAAACAAACTGTGATTTGGGCAAAATGAAAGTAGAGATAGTTTTCTTCAATTTCTTTCCTCCTCCATATTCATGTGACCTTGGGAGCATAAATGCATTTTGTTGCTAACACCCATCAGAGAAAGCAGAAGATTGTTTAGTATTGAGGCCCAGAATATGAGGAAACCTTCCTGAAAGCTGTAATGATGATTTGAGAGGCAGGGAGCTGTTCCTTCATAAATCTGAGGCAAAGGCTAATATTTGTAAGTGGGAGTTGCAACACTATCTGGTATTCCTTTGTGGTGTGTCCTGTTGTTAGTTCTTTTAAGGTGAAATAAAATTACACAAATATTTAGGGTACTCTTGTCTTACTTGTTTGGTGACCACTACAATAACAACACTGCTTTTTCTTTTAATCTTGCAGCTCTATCAAAGTTCAGATTATAACGTATTACTAATTTTCTATGTCTTGCTTTTAAAAAGCTATGCATACCTACTTATGAATATCTATATGTAGCTTACTTATGCACTAAGCTGTTATAGTGGCATTCAGGATGTTGGAGATTCTGTAAAGCCACTAGTCTCCATACTGAATGTATCTAAAATATCTCTTGAATGCTTATAGGACCTGCAACTCGGTATTGTCACTTCAGTTTCAGAGGGAGAGGAGTTAGTTTGTAGGTGGCAGTAATGGATTGCTAGGTGGTACCTCCTTCGTCCTTAAACTTGAAGTACAATATAGATTTGTATTTTCAAAATATGTATTATCTACCCCTTTTTTTAGAAAAGAGCTGTCAGTGAGAACACTATTGCCTAGCAATGAGATCCTAATTTTCTTTTCTCTCATCAGTCTACTATCTTTTCAGCTTTCTAGGCTTTCTAGCAATTGATTTTTCTACAGGAACAAACTTCACACTACTCAGCTTGTCAACTTTAAGGTCTTTTTTTCTTTTATTACTGTTTTTACCTAGGCTCCTCCACAATGTTTTCTTAAGACAGAAAGTTAACAATGGCTGGCTTTTTGTTATTTCTTTTTCTGAAGTGTATATTCTTCGGTAGTGTTTAAGAGCATGTTGTTCTTCCTGACAATGATTCAGCAAAGACAGTGGAAAAGGAAGTTTTCACATGTGATCTCATACCACTCTTGTGTTTGTATACCTTGACTGAAGGTAAAATATCTTCTGAAGTAGTGATTACCATAGCACTCAGCCTCCTTCAAGGAAGGAAAGTGCGATTTATTACTATTTCCTCAATACAGGACCATTCCTTGAGACTGAAGTGTATCAGCTTATCCTCTGAACTAGGAAAAAAAAAGGTATGCAGATGTTGCCTGTATTCATGCAAGAGAGAAAAGGGGGGTCTGGGAAGAGAAATCAAGTGCCCAAGTCACTGGAGAAAAGCGTGGCCTCAGAATCAGATGGGCAACTGACATTGTTGATATGTTGTAATATACTTTTTATTATATTTTTCTTAAAACTGCACTGAGCAATAATTAATCATCTATGGGAGGCAATGCTTGGAATTAAAAATAAACTTATCAAACTAATTAAATATGAAAGGGTATATTTAAAATCAACTTCTGATTGAAGTTGCAGCAGAACTTTTTTCATGAAAAGGGGAAGGCGTGTCTTTCATGTGCATTACAGGCTAGAGCTGTATATAAATCTGCTATCCGTGGCAATTGATGTCTACCGATTAGGTATTAATAATAATTTATTAAATTACTTAGTGTATTCATTTTATAGAAAAGATAGTATAACTGGTAGAAGGGCACATAGTTATTTAATTGCAATTCTCTTGTGTTTGAACAAGCTACTGACCAAATTTTCAAATGCCAGTAACTGAATGGGAACAATAGTGGATACCAAACACTGTGATTGCTCCTGAAATCTACAGTCCAGCTGTAAAAATTAAAATGCAGTAGTAACATAGAAGTCACGCTGTTAAATGACATGGAAATGTCTCAAGAGAGGCAGACAGTGAAACAATGAGAAATTTGATTAGCAATCCTGCTTTGGCTCTTAATTTTCAATTGTGCCTCTTTTTTACATTTAACATTTTCTCATCTTTTCCAAAGGAGATCCAAATGTGTATGAGTTATAAATTTGCATATAATGTATACTTTTGTAGGATTTTTGAACTTAATTGTAAATGACGACTTTTGTGCTTTTCATTGCAAGTCTGAGATCTTTAAAGAAATCAGTGATAAAATATAGTATGTTACAGTATGTTGTGGTGGGTTGACCCTGGCTGGACGCCAGGCGCCCACCAAAGCCGCTCTATCACTCCCCTCCTCAGCTGGCGGGGGAGAGAAAATATAATGAAAGAAATAAAACCAAATCTTAAAAACACCTTCCCCCCACCCCTCCCTTCTTCCTGGGCTCAACTTCACTCCTGATTTTTTCTCTCTTCTCCCCCTGAGTGGCACAGGGGGACAAGGAATGGGGGTTGTGGTCAGTTCATCACACGTTGTCTCTGCTGCTCCTTCCTCCTCAGGAGGAGGACTCCTCGCACTCTTCCCCTGCTCCAGTGTGGGGTCCTTCCCACGGGAGACAGTCCTCCGTGAACTTCTCCAAACGTGGGTCTTCCCACGGGCTGCAGTTCTTCACAAACTGCTCCAGCGTGGGTCCCTTCCATGGGGTGCAGTCCTTCAGGAAAAGACAGCTCCAGTGTGGGTTCCCCACGGGGTCACAAGTCCTGCCAGCAAACCTGCTCCAGTGTGGGCTCCTCTCTCCACAGGTCCTGCCAGGAGCCTGTTCCAGCGTGGGCTTCCCATGGGGTCCACAGCCTCCTTCGGGCATCCACCTGTTCCAGTGTGGGGTCCTCCACGGGCTGCAGGTGGATATCTGCTCCAGTGTGGGGTCCTCCACGGGCTGCAGGTGGATATCTGCTCCAGTGTGGGGTCCTCCATGGGCTGCAGGTGGATATCTGTTCCACCATGGACCTCCATGGGCTGCAGGGGGACAGCCTTCCTCACCATGGTCTTCGCCGCAGGCTGCAGGGGAATCTCTGCTCCGGCGTCTGGAGCACCTCCTCCCCCTCCTTCTTCCCTGACCTTGGTGTCTGCAGAGTTGTTGCTCTCACATCTCACTCCTCTCTCTGCTGCTGTTTTCCACAGCAGATTTTTTTTCCCCCTTCTTAACTACGTTATCCCAGAGGTGTTATCCCACCATCACTGATGGGCTCGGCCTTGGCCAGCAGCGGGGTCCGTCTTGGAGCTGGCTGCGTTGGCTCTATTGGACATGGGGGAAGCTTCTAGCAGCTTCTCACAGAAGCCACCCCTGTAGGCCCCCCCCGCTACCAAAACCTTGCCACGCAAACCCACTACATATGTTCTAGAAGCAGGGCTGTCTACAGTCTCACTTTTGTTTTAGTAGAAGAGAATTTTAGGAATAGCTCTCTTGCTGGCTAACAGGGTGTAGCTATCTTCAGTGCTTATAATGTATACTTTACTTGAAAGCTTCATTATAGGGTAGTGGATAAAACCCAAACTAATTATTTCTGTTAATGAAATACAGAATGGTCAGATTCTCTGATTAGTTAATATTAGTACAATGAGTTTTTCCAATAATTACTACATAAATTAATGCTAGTTCTTGGGAGTTTTTTTGGTTTGGTTTGTGGTTTTGGGGTTGGGGGGGATGGTCTTTTTTTTTTTTTTTTTTAAAAAAAAAATCTGGTTCAGGTTTCATCACTCTTAAAAGAAACAAAACCAAAAAAACCCCACTGGTTTTCGTATTTTGGAAGAGGACGGGAAGAAGAGGGGATTTGTGTATACCAGAGGGGGCGGGGAAAAAAAAGAAAAAAAAGCAAAGCAATAAGACACCTTTCCTTTGCTACTTTGAGTGGGATTACAGGTTCAGAGAGTACAGCTTGCAAACACAGGAGAATACATGAGCTTCTTGCTTAATTTAAGAAGTGAAATCTCATGAGAAATTTTCTTCTTTGATTAAAACATGCCTTTTTTTCAGTGACTTGGCATCCAATTACTATCTACAAAAAGCCATCTTTGACCTAGCTGAAAGCTGTGCTACCACTTGGTCTGTTTTATTCCAGTGAATATCCACAGGCTTGAGACAAAAAGCACTAAATCAATTTTTGTAGGTAGTTATTCTTTGCCAGATCGGCAATCTTCTTCCCAGTATATCTTGTTTGTGTATTTGATGTATGCTTTATTCATTTTGGGACACAAGATAATGATCAGTCTCTTGCATCCTGTTCTGTGAAAGTTTGGAACTTCTTCCTGTACTTACTTAATTCTACTACAAAACAGAATTTCATACCACAAAGGTGACAACAGTAAAATGATGGAAATTGCACTTCGGCGTACTCAGGAGCTAGTATCTGAATAAGACTTATTACAGAGAAGCAGCAGTTCGTTGATGAGCAGTGTGAAGTTTTTAAAAGCCTTCAAATCTTCTTCAGAAATAGCTCCTAGATACTTGAGACTGTCTTCTGTAGCAGTACATGGATATGTCAGTGTGTCTCTTCAGTCTTACTAATTCTGGAGACGTTCCCTTTAGACTTTCCATTTATTACATAAAATGCATTTGGGTGTTTTTTTAGTTGCTACATCTTCTTTTACTTAATTTTCTGCTGTCTCTTCAGCATGGGGCAAACTGAACTTTATAAATGTTTACAGTCTTTCTTTTGCAAATGCTGCACTGTTACTCTTACATTATACCTTTTTCAGAAAACACCACCTGTGTTGAATTTGTATGCTGACTTTGTGATGCGAACAAATCTGGTAAGACTTATTCAAGACTCTGTCAGACTCATTTGGCTTTTATAAGCCTAAATAACAGAAAGAAAAAACCCTAAATATTATTTAACTCAATAATCCACCTCTCTGGAAGAGTGATGCTATTATTGTATATCTCAGTGAACAAGGCCTTGAGCAGCTTCTTCATATTTCACATCGGTTTGTCTGCCTTCTTGTAGCCTCACATCGCCTTATGTGAAATCCATTTGTGTTCTGTGAGCTTCATTGCATATTCAATGAAACTGTCTTGTCTTCTCATCTGAACTCAGATCCCACTAATGTAAATTATTATTCTTCCGTTTTACAAATAGACCATATGCATATGACTTAATATATGCTTTTCTCTTAGGGTATACATTCAAACTTAGATGTATGAGTGAATTCTAGTAAGACAGGAAATACCTTGCTTTTTTCTTCTTAATTAAGAAAAAACAGTTTGAATAAAGAGAAACTAACATGATCCTCTGAGGGGAAGTCCACAGAAGAAGGTAAGAGGTCATTGTGCACCTAGGAAATTAGGTCAGAACAAAACCACATTTTTTCCTTTTTTAATCCAGATTTGAGTGGCATTAAATGATAAAGGACAGATGCAGGAATCCCATGCAGGAGGTCACCTAGTAATTTTTTTTTTTTTTTTTTTGGCCAGGCTGACTGTAAATCCATCAAAATCTATGGTTGTTAGAACTGTTAATGGGTTCCTAATTAGAAATTAGCCAGCCATATTAATAATATATAATGTTTCCCAAGTCTGTCAGCCAAGAGGATGAAACTGTTAACAGCCTGACTGCTAGGTTGATTCATGCTTATTTAAGTATATGATTTTACATATTATTTAGACTTTTCTCTCATTATGACCAAGCAGTTTTGAGGTGAGTTATAGCATTTTTTCAATTAATTCTATATCAACCTTTTTTAATGACCCAGTTTGACTATTTTGAAACCTCAAAGTAATAGTGGTGGTACTGTTTGTTGTATAGCAGTGCTGTATAGATCTAATTATTACTGTACAAAAAGCTGCTTGCTTATTTAGGATTAATGTAGTAGAAAAAATAAGTTGCATTCATCAGGAGATGTGAAATCAGTAGACTGACATGTTTAGGTTGGTTGCTTGTGTTTGGTCAATACAACATAATGTTTTGTTGGGAAAAGTCTGAATTAATTCAAGCTCATTACGATTAAATAAAATATTACCAGGATTACAAAATAGAGATATTTCTTGCTTTACTTTTCTTCTTGAAAACTCTGAAGATTAATTGTATTCTATATCCTATTTGAGACAGCAGAAATGGACATGGTCAAAATTAAGAAATTGTCTTAGACTGGAAAGTTACTTAATGATTTACTTACGTTTCCTTCTTTGGAGTAGTGTATTTTTATCACGGATATAAGTGAAAGTAGAGTTAATATGAGCATTGGGATGTTAATATAACCCAAAGAAAAAAAGGTGTTAGTATCAGCCAGGCTGGCTTCAACTTTGGAGGTAGGAGAGCCAGGGAAATTTCAATGCCTTGTTTTGTTCTGCAAATGTTAAACTGCAAAAGATCTGAACTTGTGAACTTGCTATTTATGCCCTAGATGATCTTGGAATCTTACTGTGTCTCTGAAAAGCAAGAATGGACTATCTAGAGAGGTTCCATGACAGACATGAATCCAAAACCAGGCTACTAAATACTTCTGAGTTTTCTGTTTAGTTCTAGCAGATGTACTTTGTACAGTTCAAGTAGCTACCACTGCTCCTGTTGAAAATGGGGGATGGCCAGTTTTGGGAAGCTATCATCAATGTTTCAAGACCTTTTAGCCAGGACATGTCAAAACACAGAGTTAGAGCCAATTTGTGGGTTTGCTAATGAACAGCATGTATAAATGTGATGAAGTTGCATTTTAATGTGTTCCATGTATGTCGTGAGAATACTTATGCAAGTACTTGAGAAATGTTGCTGAATTTCACAGCATTGGACCCTCATATAAAAAATAACTTTTACAAAGCAGTGAGGTGTTAAAACCTATGTGTGCTGCATAGAACTTTAACTGGTAAGGATGTTTGGGGGATTTTTTCTGCTCTTTTCCTCTTTAAAAAAAATGTTACAAATCAAGAAAGGGCAAAAGAGGCAAATACTTTTATTCAAGGGATTGATGCTCATAGTTTCTTTGTATCCTGATATTTTTAAAAAGCCACTTGCTTCAAAGTATCAGACAATTGTGGAATTGATTTAGGCTTGTAGGTGAGCTCAGAAGAAGAAATGTGTGTGTAGTGGTCAATATTTTATCTTTAATGGGAAATTGAGTATTCCAAAGCTCACTCAGACCTTTAATGAGCATTTTAGACTTCACTAAGGCCAAAAGTTATGTTCTCTAATTCTTGCAAATAAATATTTTACTGTTTTTGTTTTCTAATGTGAGTGCTCAGATAATTGAGGCAAAGTGTTGGTGTTTAATCATTGCAATTAATTGTAATGTACATTTGCAGAGGAAAGATTGTCCAGAGCACCTTTGTGTTTTTTTCAAATGTGAACAGTAAATCCTGATAGTACCTAAAGCATTAAAAGCAAACAACAACAGAGATTCCATAATTGTTGATTTAGGCAACATTGAAGTTGAATAAACTGTTAATGAGTAAAAAATAAACTGAGTACCTCATTAGTATTATTTTAAGTAACTAAAAGTAACCCTAACAGTGTGTTGAGTTTTGGCAGAGGTGATGGTAAGTTTTTTGTTGGCTAGGGCGTTGTGAGAAATGTGCATAATGTGATGGAATAGTGCCTGAAAATGGAAGGATTTTTTCATGCAGTGGTGCTGCTTCATACAGTACAGAAAGACTGCTTATTGAGAGTGGTTGGAGTGTCCTAATTAGTGTTCTGTGTTTTGCGCTTGTTCTGTGATGGCACTTGAAGGTCAAAAAAAAAAAAAAAAAGGAAAACAAATGAAATGAACTGAAACAAGCCAAGACATTTCTGCGTATTTCATTTCTGCAAGTAGATCCTTTTGTGAAGCTACTTGTATGACCCAAGATGGGGACATAGTAGTTTTGCTCTTTTTAATATGAGTTTGTACAACTTCACCATTTAGGAATTGGCAAGATGCTAATGATTTAAGCTTTTTTCTGTAATATTCACTGGGAAAAAAAATGCTACCCTTTAGGTTGTGAGAATATGAACCGAAGATCTGCAGCCTTGCTGAAAATAACTGGACTTAGTCAGAAGAGGCTAAGCAGGAAATACTTGTTGCTATGCCTTATAGGTAGTCTCAAATTAAAACTGGGGGGGAGGAGGAAGGAATAATTTCTGTACTTGAAAATATAGAACTGTGTGTGTGGATAGCTGTGCTAAAGTGTTTCTCAGCAAACTTGAAGAAAAATACATCATTAATTTTTCAATTTGCTTTTGAGGATGCTAATGACCTTATAGTAAAACTTAATGAAAAACCCAGTGTAAAATCACTTTTGTTCTAGCATATATGTACTTAAGATTATAGTGGTCATTCTTAGAAGCTCTAAGTGTGGTTTTTGTTGGGGAATGCTGAAATGTCCAACAGAAAGATTGTCCCTGAATTTGAAATGGTTTTGAATAAAATTTAGACTGTTTCAGGATAAGCCTGATCTTGTTTACTAAGAAAACCAGTAGAATTTCTGTAACTTTTTTCACTGCCCGGCTATAGGTAGAACTTTTGTTGGACCACTTCTGCTTGGCTTATGCCACAGTTAATTCAATGGAATTTCCAGAAACTTTTCTGATGATCATTGGTTTAGTATCAGAAGCAGCACTAGGCAAAAAAAAAAACAAAACCACACTAGGGAAAAAAGAAGCTGAAAAATAAGCTAGAATATACAATGCTACATTATATTCTTGAATTGCTCAAGAAACTCTCTTTTTCAGTTTCCAGGATACAGCTGTCACTATGTAAACATAAACTCTGGTGCATTGTTAACCCAACCTTGCAGAAAGCTCTCTGCAGCCAAAAGATGCTATCAGCAAAGGTGTGAACGTGTCAGTTAAAATGAGATGAGTTGGTACTTCCCATGATCTGTTTGTTTTCAAAATTTTACAGTGTTAAAGAAAACTGTGTTAATTCTTAGTTTGCAAATTGAGTAGGCCTTAATCTGCAGTAGATCCATGTTGAAAGTTGCATATTATTTCATGAGAAGTGGAGCTAAATCTTACAAGTACAACTCAGTTAAATATGCGTGCAACTAAAAGCAGAAACAAATTTGAGATACTACTAACGGAAATGACTTATCCCTTTTAAATCTTTGTGTAATCTAACATAATTCTGAAAACTGCTAAAGAATCTGGAAGGAATAGATGAACAGGTTTGTGTATGGCACTTTTGGCTGGTAGCATTGAATATAACTTAAGCCCAGCAAATAAATTGTAATGAAAAAAAAATTAATTTTTACTGGAATTTGCCTGAATTTTCCAGAGCCAAATTTGATCACTACCATTGACTTTGGAGAGGTTTGAACCCAAGCTTTGAATTGCAGTTGCAATAATAGCTACTGCTGATTCTATGTTGAACCACACTGTGCAGTGAAATACATGCCTACAGGCTTATCTGCCTTTCTTAGGCGGCAGAGCAACGGCAGTTCTTCATGGCCAACATAATGCCAAAAAAACTATGGGCACTGGGATAGGTATACACTGTCCAGACTTCTGTGTTTCTCAGCTTCTCCAGGAAAGGGCAGAAGCTAAGATGAAAGGATGCTGGAAGGCCAGATCCAACCCCTGGACCGTAACCTTTTACATCAAGAATCACCCAGTCAGTTGATTTCAATTTTGAATAGAGTAAGAAGCTGCATTTTAGTTTGATTCCTCTAATCTTCTTTGTTAGCAGAATTCTACATGCCCTGATCCATTCTTAAACTTCTCCAACGTTCACAAAAAATTCTTCTGCATCTTCTATTTTGTTCTTGCACAGCAGCGCTGTGGGTTTCTGAGATGTTCTTTCAGGATTTGACTGCCTTTTTTCCTTCCTCCTACAACAGAAATTCTCCCTGTCTCACCCTTTACATCACCTTGCAGTGCTCTTTCCCCCCCCCCCCCCCCCCCCCCCCCCCCCCCCCCCACCCCCCCCCAGTGTACTAGAAGAAATGCCATTAGAAGCATGCAAAGACTTTTTTTTTTTAATGAGTCTTTCAAATCTTTCATGTTGACCTAATAGCTTGTCAGCTGCACCTCACCTTCTTTTTCTTTTATAGAATCTATAGTATCATTCATTTTGAAAGAATAAGTAAGTTCATGGGGATACAAACCTGTTTGGACTGCAAGAAATCTGCCTCTGCCTATATAAAGCTATGTTAGTATACCAGTGTGAAAACACATTCAACTTGGTTGCTCAGTAAATGTCTTCAAAGGGGATGAAACGATGGGCAAGAAGGGAAAAAAAATACTTTTGCACAGAGATATGTTACAATAGAAGGGAGAATTCTGTATATTTGTTTGTATATTATTCTATGTGCAGTGGACCGAGGAAAGGGTTCTTCCACATTCAGGCTTAGTGTAAATAGACTCAAAAAATGTGAGGGAATGTTTCACAAGTGCTACCAGATGCTTGTGAAGCAGAGAGAGATAGGAGTAAAACACCTTCAGGAATATATTACTTATTTCTTGTCATTGCAGAACTATTAAGATACATGTTATTCCCAGAAAATGTCTGTCTTCATTCAAAACTCTTCATAAAGTCTGTATATAAGACATACCCTAGCCATTGCTCTTCAGGAAGGCTGTCAGCTGCTTCTAAGGCAGGTTCAGGTACATGCTGAAATTTCTGCCTTGCTTCCAACCAGCTCAGAGTACGGGCAGCGTGACTGTGTGTGGGAAGGTTGTGTAGACCCTGTGAAACTGTAGTTCCATGTAGGTAGGAAACCTCAAAAAGCTGAAAACAGTGATGGAGTAAAGGATGTTTGTAATGTGTGATCATGAGCAAGAGAGCTCAAAGGCATGTCTAAACTGCAGACAAAATGATATTTCAATGATGTATAAATTAGGAAATATGTTTGAAACATGTATGGTATGGTATTTAAACTAGGTAAGAGGAATATGAATTTGAACTGCAGTAAAGGTCTAAAGTCCCAAGTGCTGCATTTACAGTGAATAAAAACTGAAAGTAAAATCTCTTGGGAGCGAGACAATTCATCTCTCTGTCAAAGGTGAGTCAATGTCATCCCAGCTTGATATGTGTTGTGAGGACCTTGAGGTGTTCCATGCTGGAAAAGCTCATACAGTATCTTGTCTTCAAGTAAACTGCAGTCAAGCTTGAATGAAAGATAATTATCTGTCATCTTAAACAGATTCTCTTCAGTACAAATCAGCTGTGCAGTGGCTAATCCTCACCAGAAATTCTGTTATGCACATCATCATTTGTTCTGGCAAATGCATGAAATCTCTGGTCAGAATGAGCTCCAAAGGTAATTGCCTCATTGCATGCAAGTGTACATACTAAAAGGTTCCAGCGGGTGCCCTTCCTAATCTTCTGTTCTTGCAGTGAAGCCTCAAATACTTTCTCAAATCTAGTAGTGTTTTCAGAATTGTTGCCCTTCCCTGAATCTTCGTGCATGCCGCTGTACCTCTGGTACAGCTGTGAGCAGCATGAGTCCTTTGAGGAATGTCTGCACAGAATAAAATTTGCAGCATCTTGGCAGATTGCATGTTTTCAGTTTTAGGTTATTTCAGATCTCTGGAAAGACTAACAGAGCAGTTAAAAACATTATTGGCTTGATTCTAATTACATAGACAGTTTACCTGGTGGTTAGGCACTATATGAAGGTTTTATTGCACGAGTTTACAGTGGTTCCTAGTCAGAAGTGAGGAAGCAAGAGTGAGTAGTGCAGCTTTTCACAGTTAAGGGTTAAAACCCCATGTGCTAGCCTGTCCTAGTGGTTATGTAGTATATTGCAAATACGTTACCCTTAAGGCCTCTTTAAAAAGCTACAGCCCCTTAGAAAGATCTAGTATATTTTAGGAAACCTAGAAAATAACCTAAAAGAGGTAGAATTAAAGAATAAAGAATTAAAGACCTAGATCCTGTGTGGCTGTAAAAGCATCACACTTAGCTTGTTACAGGTATAATATTTATTGCATATATAGCTCTTTAAAATAATGATGTCTTGCTTAGGAACCAGACTTGGGTTTTTTTAGCACAAACTACTGATATTTTTTATTGTTCTAGTTGTTTGTTAATAGTAGTACTAATATTAAATATTACAAGTATTACATGTTTAACTTGCAGATCCTGAAAGCTTTTACCCCGTACTGTTGATTTTTATCATTCATCAGTCGGTATTGGTGTTGTACAGTCAGGCACTCATATGCATGACCACCTCATAAGCAATCAAATGAAACTGTCACCTTTTTTCTAAGTTAACTTACCAAAAAAAAAAAACCCCACCAAACCAAAAAAGAAAAAAGTAATCACAGGAAGCGACACTATTTTTTCCTAATTTTATTTGAAAAGTTACAAATATGGAATACTGGGCGCAAAGTTAAGCTACATGTCACTTACAGAGATACGAGGAATTTAGATTTGAATTTTTTGCTATTGTTGCTGTTTTTAAAAATAATAATAATTGAATTATTCTAATGAGCTTGTAAGCTTGTAATGAGAGTAAGCCTTGAGCTTATGATGATAACGTTAGAACAGAATAGAATAGATGTAACTAGAAGTTAAATAGAGGTAACTAGAAGGAAGTTAAAACCAAAAGGTACTGTTACCTGAAGTACTGAAGTATGTTTTATGGTAGATTGGTTGTCACAACGTATATTTGTATGGTTAATCAATACCGGGAGAGTTATATTATGTTAATGGGATGTATATGCTTAATGCATACTAAATAAGGCCATGTTGTAGCTGTAAGGCAGGTTGTTTGTGTTGTGTGCGACACTGTAGACATAAGCAAATGCATAAGAATTTCAACCAAATGACAATCGGAATATTTTTCATAAATTCCTCTGCTACATATCTAGTGGTAGAGCTCTGTTTTGTTCGTCTGTGAGCTCCCAACAAAGTTGACAGGCTCTTCTTTTTCAATCTGCAGGCAAAGTGAAATCCTGTTTAGAAGGTTAGTTGTTAGCTGTCCATTGGTGTGCTCATTGACTGCGTTATAATAATGCATCAAAACCCACGAAGGGAAGCATGTGCTGCTCTCTCCACCTTTGGCCAAAGCCACATTATACATTAAAGCTGCTTAAGTGGAAAACTGATCCATTCAGTGGGCTTTATGTTTTGGAAAGCCGGGATGTTGATATCCCAAGTTCAGCATTATGACTTAATTGCAGAGTCAGGAAGGAAGAAAGAAGAGGGAGTGATGAGGAAAAGGATTGATTTAAAAGGCCTACTGAATAAATTATTGGAAATTGATGTGGGTTCTCATTAGGATGCACTGTGAATAAGGAGTTTGCTTTATCTTTACTGGGACTCACATGTTTGCTATTTAAGTATGAGGCACGTGACTAAAATAGTAACTGTTGTCATTTCTCCCTCTGTACTAAAACTGGAATAGGTGAACTGGAGCAGAAGCCATTCACTAGTTTCTGTTTGTGAATAGCATCCCAGATCTTCCATTACCTAATGTGGTTGGTTGACCCTGGCTGGATGCCAGGTGCCCACCAGAGCCGCTCTATCACTCCACTCCTCCACTGGACAGGGGAGAGAAAATACAACAAAAGGCTCGTGGGTCGAGATAAGGACAGGGAGATCACTCAGCAATTACTGCCACGGGCAAAACAGACTCGACTTGGGGAAAAAATAATTTAATTTATTGCCAATCAAATCAGAGTAGGGTAATGAGAAATAAACCAAATCTTAAAACCACCTTTCCCTCACCCCGACATGGCACAGGGGGACGGGGAATGAGGGTTGCGGTCAGTTCGTCCCACGTTGTCTCTGCTGCTCCTTCCTCCTCAGGGGGAGGACTCCTCACACTCTTCCCCTGCTCCAGCATGGGGTCCCTCCATGGGAGACAGTCCTTCACGGATTTCTCCAAACGTGGGTCATGGACAGTTCTTCACAAACTGCTCCAGCGTGGATCCCTCCCACAGGGTGCAGTCCTTCAGGAATAGACTGCTCCAGCATGGGTCCCCCGTGGGGTCACAAGTCCTGCCAGCAAACCTGCTCCAGCCTGGGCTCCTCTCTCTCCATGGGTGCACAGGTCCTGCCAGGAGCCTGCTCTCCAGAGTGAGCTTCCCACAAGGTGACAGCCTCCTTTGGGCATCCACCTGCTCTGGTGTGGGGTGCTCCATGGGCTGCAGGTGGATATCTGCTCCACTGTGGACCTCCATGGGCTGCAGGGGGACAGCCTGCCTCACCATGGTCTTCACCACAGGCTGCAGGGGAATCTCTGTTCCAGCACCTGGAGCACCTCCTCCCCCTCCTTCTTCCCTGACCTTGGTGTCTGCAGAGTTGTTGCTCTCACATCTCACTCTTCTCTCTGCTGCAGTTTTTCCTGCAGCAGGTATTTTTTTCCCCTTCTTAACTACGTTATCCCTGAGGCTCTACCACTGTCGCTGATGGGCTCGGCCTTGGCCAGCAGTGGGGTCCGTCTTGGAGCCGGCTGCATTGGCTCTATTGGACATTGGGGAAGCTTCTAGCAGCTTCTCACAGAAGCCAACCCTGTAGCTCCCCTGCTACTAAAACCTTGCCACGCAAACCCAATACACCTAAGCAGAAATATTTCTTAGTCATGATAGATCATCTGTCCTCTTCCCTCTAACTGGGCCAGAACTGGAAGTAAAAGCTAGTCAGGTGAATATGAAGTCTCAGAGATGGTTCCCTATCTTGTTCTAATAAGCTCCTATGCTGCTGGAATAGAATACAACAGAATTTTTTTTTGCAGCAAACTGCCCTAGAAACGTCCCTCCCCAAAAGGCTCTGGGAACTTCTACAGTAAGATGTGAACAATCATTCATCTTCTTCAAAGAAGTCCAGCTGGACCCGTGTCAGTATGCAAACTCCTTTTGCCTCCTTGGTCCAGCAGTCTTGAGGTAGAAGCACAGTGTAGATCTGGGTTCCATGGAGCATCTTGTGATGCAAGCAAGGCCTGGAAGTGCAGAGCTGTGGATGTGTATGAGGGAGTTTTTTTCCAGCTAAATGTGGATCTGCAGATCCAACACAGTAAATAGTTGACTTTGAGAAAGTGAAGTAACAAGTAGTGTTGGAAAACAGTAAAACAGCTATAGAGACAACCGAGAGGTAGAATAAAAAGAAAAAAAAAAATCAATTCTTAATTTTCTTCATGATTCTTTCTTCATTATGTGTACTGCTAGAATAATAACATAGTCAATTAGGTATGAGAAACAGCATAAATACTACATCTTTCCAGCTTTACAAACTCCAATTTTAAATGCTGTATCTTATATTTTGTTCTTTTAATAACATTAAATAAAATGGGTCTATTGTCCAGAAGAAACTAGGATTATTCAGATTTTTTTTTAGTTAGAAGTTTCACATACTTGGTTTAAGGAAAACATCTGAATGTTAGCAGTCTAGTTAAAGTGAAATTTCTTGTTTAAAAATGTGACAGGAGTACTACCTGATGTTTGTTTAGCTTGTTTCAAGAAAATAGGATGGGAAAAGTAAAAGGTAAGAGGGAGAGAAGTATTATTGCTAACAGTGAATTACTTTTTATGTATAGCATTATCTGTAGTCTCCCCTAATACAGAGAAAGAAAAAAACGCTGAAATTCTGATCTTAGCTGTTGTTACTTTCTCTGCAGAAGTTAAACTTAGTGTCACTGTGGTCTCTCCTCTTCCTGCCAGCCCAGAAGCTCCTATCTCATATTTTCCAGTGCTTATTTCTACCACTCCTGTACAGTCTTGGAACAGGTCACCCGCTCCACTTGAAGTCAGTGGAACAGTGCTTGCTGTTTTTAATGGAATCTGAATCAGGAACTTTATATGTTCTATACTTAGATTCTATGTTTTTACGTTGTTCATACCAACAAAATATCCCTTGTGGAAAATTCCCCACAGCTTTATGGTTTTTAAGAATCATGAAGTTAGTTTTGCAGAACCAAATTATGATTTAAGATTTATAAAACCTTGAATTCCATTGAACACAGTGATGAAATGCTGTGAAATCAGTCATTGCAACTATTTGCAGAACTTCAGATAATACAGTAGACTGAAGTGATTAGGTTAGGGGTTAATTTGTGTTAAATACACTGTGGGATAATGTTTCATGACAAAGAAAAATGCAAACACAAAATTCCAGAGCTCATGGTGTCCCTAGCAGTTGTTCCTACTACTTGGTGCTGTTTGAGACAGATTCTAGATTATAGTGTGACGTGGAGACACCTAGGGTCTCCGTGGGAGAGAAGCATGGGAGAAGCAGCCTTGGGTGGGAGAGGCAGCCTTGTTAAGCCAAATATGTCTTACTTTATTAATCTCCACAACAGAAAATGTGGTGTTGTAGCTGGAGTTGGAAAAAATCCAGTACCTGAAATTCCATTGTATGTAAACCAACTTGGATATATCTCTGTCATACTTTAGTCTGCAGACTTGCCTTAAGCCGCTGAAATTCTACAGAAACCCTCCAAGGTATAACTTTGCACAAAAATACATAAATTGTGATGTTGTTATTTATGTTGATTTTTCTAAAGTAAGTATTGGTGAGTGGCTGTTTTAGGTAGATGCCCTGTATTTGGCTGTACTAGACTCTGTGAATGCAGATTTTGTGCCTGTCAAGCTGTGCCATAGGATGAGAGTTTTCTTTGGATTCTGTCTCTTTGTCAAGAGTGGTCTCTTGAGACATAATTGCTGATGTTGGGCTGTGATTTCTGTGTTAGACTGTAACAACAACCGGCATGTTATTCAACAACTTACATTCCGGTGCTAGTTAGAGATCTGTAAATAAAACAAGTCTTACTGATCGTCTCTTGGTCATTCAGATTGGGGCTCTGGCTGGAATGCACTTGAGATCTCCCCCAGCTAAATGCTTGACTTTCTTCCTTGGAGGTGGAGAGAAATTGCCTCTGGTCCTGACAAGAAATGCCATCTTTCTCCCACAGCCTACAAATTAAACATAAACCTAGTCTTCTCGGGCTTCCTGTAGTAGTTACTAGCAAGAGATGAGTTTCTCCAGAAAGTGATTGAGAGCATGCTTATTTTCCGAAATTGTTTGCCTCCGTTTGTTTTGTTGCAGGTGTACAGAGGTGACTGAAACTGTGTAACACAGATACATTCAGCTCTACAGTGGAATGCTAGATGCTGATGTTACTGAAATCTTGTAGGTGTGGAGAAAAAAGAGCAGAATGGGTTATCAGGTGTTTAATTTCTTGTTCCGATGTTTTCAGTATTTCTGTAAAAACTTAACATCTTGGAAAAATTTATGAAGTATTTCAGTTGACAACATTTGGTATTTCAGTAGGACAAACTTCATTTCTACAAAATAAAATCTATCATGGATCTTTCTTTAAACAGTGCTAGTAGGAAAACACCTGTTTTATTGTACACATGGTGTGTAGTCAAAAAGTAAATATTTCTTTAGGTGACCTAGTAATTATCTACAAAACATCTGCTAAATTTCATCCAGTTTGAAATCTTTCATGCAACTATGTTTTAATAAAGCTTTGCCTTTTTGTGCTGTTTTTAACATAATCCGATATGATGTCTTGAAATTCAGTACACCTACTGGAAAGAAAAACTGTTTCAAACAAAATGGGTTATAAAAATGTTTTTAAAGGATTTAACTTGCAGTTGTTACAAAGACTTAGCTGAAATGTTTCATGCTGTGATTGATCATTTAAATATTGTGATATCAAAGGCAGTTGAGTGATGTACTGAGCACACAAATTTATTAGCTATTGCCTAGTATTATGTTATAATCTAGTCTGTTTGAGTGTGGGTGAACCTGTATGCTGAACGAAAGCAAAGGGAAGACAAAACAAAGTCTGAAGTCTTGGCTTTTTGCTGGTCTATGTTCTAATAATATAGACATACTGCAATAAAGTTGCTTAAGCTTTTATTGTTTTTTAAAAAATGTAGCTTCACTGAGACGATCAAATGCACATGTGTTTAAGAATATACTTCACTTGTTTGTTAGATGGGGCATGATCTTTGGAAGCAATGAATTTTGTTCTTGCCTTGAAACTGGTGAATACTAAATGTCAGAAATCTTTCGTCCTAATTTGTTTTCTGGAATATTTTGGTTGCTCCTAATAAGCTTCAGTACTAGCATTAAAGGAAATGAAGTATAACTCTAGATCATTGTAATGTGATTCAACAATTTTTACAATAAGGGAAGAATTCAGATTTTTATTTTCTTTTTAAGATAAAGTACTTGTGTCTGAAGTTAGATGAATTAATTTTTGACATAAATACATGTCACCAACATTTCTCAGAAGGTATTGTCTTGTTTCTGGCTAATCCAATTGTGGTGAGTGCTAGTGTGTTCAAAGGGTTGCTCTCGCCCCCTCTGCCAGTAATACCCTGGTGGCTTCAGTGAAGCAGAACCCAAATTGCCTGCTTAAACAACAGCAGGAAAAATCACTCATGCAACTAAACGTAGTATCAAGATTCCATCTTATTGGAGGATCTTTCACTTGTTTGTTTGGTGGGTGTTTTTTTTCCTAGGTTTTCGTTTCATTTTCATTCTTTCATATCTTGGTTCAGCAAATTAATAAAAATGCAGCATATGAAAACAAAGAAACTAAATACGGATGTTCAAATCCCTAAACTCACAAGTCTGTTTACCACTACTCCACAGTGTTAGCAGTAGTGACTACTAACCCAAATAAGTATTGTATTGTTGGTTCTTATGTGTTTTCTGTGCCACATAAAATCCTGCCATGGCTTTCTGAAGGGTCTGACAGGCTATGCTATCAATGCTTTCACTGGTATTCTATCCAAGAAGTTCTTACAAAGTCAACCATTTTACTTCCTTTCTCTCTATACAGTCATATTCGGAGTGAACAAAAGGGTATAGTCACTTGCAAGGATGTTAACCATGCTAGAGTCTGATAGTGGATTCTAAAGATGTCCGAGGATTGAAGTGGAAAAGTGGGAAGTCTCAGGGGGCTATTACTGTGATGGCCTTCCAGTGAAGCAAATTATACGCCGTGCATAGTCTAAGGGTTTAATGAGCATTTTGTCTGTAAAAATAGGAATCAAGAAATAGCAAAGGAATCTCATTGAAAAAGTTTTGATTTTGAAAAGAAAACAATGAAGAACAGCAATTAACATAAATAATTAAGGAGGAAAGGTATTTGACAAGATTACCTTGTGTTTAAAGAGTCTGTTTTGAAAGAATTAAAATACTGATGCAAATCGAATTTTCTTAAAGCTTTAATCATCGTGTTAATTCCCTTTCATTAGTAAGTCCCTAGTCAAAAGTTCCTTTCAAAGCCCAGCTAGAGACATCTTTAAAATTTGCCTTTATTGCATGTTTATTTCTCTCCTGTGTGGATTTTCCAGTGAGCAGACTTAGAGAATTCCCAAATGCAAAGAAATGATTGGAAGAATTTCCATTAGCATGCAGTTTTTAGATCGGGTTCAAAATTCATGGCCTGTTGATGTCAGGATCCCGTCAGCTTCCGACTGAAGGGGGGCATCTAGTTGGTAGAGAAAGGTGGGAGCAGGAAGAGGGCGTAGGGGGGAGTACTGTTATGTTGAAATAGAGCTTGGCATTTTAATGATGTTCTCTTTCTTGGAAAAAAAAATAATTCTAGAAAGGCCTGCACCTTGTTTGGAGGAACTAGTTATATTGACCCATAGGTCATAACTGTTATTCAGATGAACAGCAGAGGATGAAGGAAAATGTTATGGTGTAATTTGTAGGGAATATCCTGTGTACATTGTAAAAGCATAAAGAAAAACAATTTAATATCTTTCATGCTGAATTAATAATGTAGAAAAATATTATAAATCAGGATGGAATGTTAAAGAATTATAAAGGATGAAAATGTGCCAGGGGAAAAATATTTCTTCCTGAAAACCGAAATAGAATTTGAATTTCTTGAATTTTACCTAAAATGACAATTACAATATTTACAATGAAAAAATACAGGGGAAAAAAACCCTACAAGCAGTAAGTTGGTAATTATGCACTTGCTGAAAACATGCACTCTGCATTTTTTAAATTCCCTAATTAAATCCTAATTAGCATGTGCACTAGAGTGTTAATTCTTGCTTTTATTCCTCTAGGGCATCCCTACACCTTCAGGAACATAAGCTTACTCAGATATGTAAAAGATAATTGTCAATAAATAGGACTACCACATAGTATGTTCATTACATTACTTATTTGTTATGTGCCTGCTAGGCTATTAGCCAGAAAAGCAATGGAATTTGTTTTGTTTCTGTTTTTGTATGAATGTATTCAGCTTTATCAACAGGATATCACAGCAGCACAAAAATTGGTCAGCATATTGTCAGGTAATAACAACACTGGAGCAATTTTTGACTGCAAAATCCAAGTTTAACTGCTTGTGTGTTTGAAAACATTTCCTAAAGCCTGGAAATTTCTGTTGATAGACTGCAAAAGAGAAAAAAATAAGTGCCAGTTTTAAATAGAAGGTCAATTCTCTGTTATACAGATCTTTAGGTTATTTCTATTCTTGTGCCAATATTCCACCTTTCATACTACTTGAACTTCCCATTGACTACTTGGTGGTTTGTTCATATTTGCAAAAGTACTAACTCTCTTAATAAACAAAAGGTATTCATTAAACATCCATATTAAAACCCAACAGGTAAAAACCCCAAACATTGAAAATAAACGAGCAGTGTGATTTCTTGGCAACCACTAATAAATCAGCCAGTGGAGTTGTATTAGGGAAACAGATGGGTTTTTTATATGAGATATGTTCTAAGCATCCTCTCCATAGGGCTGAAAATCTCACTCCTGAGGCCATGCCTAATCCAACTCATTAGTGTTTAGAAAAAGACAGGATTTGGATTGGGTGGTAAGTCATTTGTACAAAACAATCACTAGCTATCTTTCTTTGTTGATCAAAACAGGTGTAAATGATCAACTGTACTTATAAGGTGTGAATTTCTATTTCTGAGGCTGGCACTTTGATTGTATTTGGATTTTTAATTAGAGTCATTTGATAAAGTAACTGAGAATAGGTGGTTTTCTTCCATTCATTTTTCTGTCCCTCTACAGCAGGGATGCTGTCACCATATGTGCTGGTTTACAGTTCATTAAGTTCTTGTCCTGAATGTCAAAGGGGCTCATCTTTTCCATCTGAAGGAGCTGTTTTTACAAGTATTTTGCCAAAAGTACTAAGTTCTCACATTTTTCTTAATTGCAATTAGTCTTTGAATGCAAGGTTTGAACCCCAATGAAAATGTAAGCTCAGGTGTCCTTGCCATTAAGTAACCTGATATGTAACAAAATTATTACTGGAAAAAATGTTTTCTCTAAATAAAGTAAAATCAACAAAAGTACTCAACATATTAGCATTTGCCACCACTAATGAGTTTCAATCACATTTAGAATTGAGTATCTATGTTATTGTATGTATTTTAGTGACTTTCACTAAAAATTGCTAAGATTAATTTTCCTTAAGCAATTAGAAATAATTTCTTAAGCTTGCTTAGACTTTTGTTGGTCAAGAGTTGCTCGGCTGTAACAAGATAATCCACTAACTATAGGAATTTAAGGCTAGGAGGTCTGTAAGAAATCATCTTATGCATCCCTTTGCACCAAAATAGCTGTTTGTCTAATGTGTTTATAGCAACAACAAATCAAAAGGGTTTCTACAGCCTTTCTAGAAATCTCTGAAGGCTTAGTACCTCTTTTAGTCAGAAAACATTTCCTAATATCTAAAGTAAATCTTTGAACCAAATTATAATGCCTGTCTTTTGTTTTTACCTGCCCTGCATAGGATGACTGTCACTTTGCAGATTTTTGCATTGTAACTCTCTCATGAATCTCGCTTTAATGTTTTCTTTTGTAAATCAAATACATCAAGTTCCTTCAGCTCTTCTTTATATGTTGTGTTCTAAAATCTATTGTCTTTATTGTTTTTCTCATTTAGAGTCTGCAATTTGACAGCATCTATTTTGGGGTCTCAGAACGTGGCTCATACTATCAGTGTCAGGAATAATTGTCTTTTGGTATTTTGCAGTCCTGCTAGTACCCCAAGAGTGAATTTGTTTTCTGTTTTTTAAAAAACTGTTTATGTTCTAGGCCCTCTATTCTCTTCTTCAGTTTTGCCGTCTGGCCTTATTTTGTCTTGGTGCATTTTATGACTAATTCCCACATGCAATGTTTTGAATCTACCTTTACCAAATTTCATCCTAGAGGTATTTATTGACTTTGTTTTCCAATTTTTAAAGATCATTTTGGATCACAAAGATCCAGAGTGCTTGCCTGTCCTCCTGCCTTCTTTCACCTGTGCTTTTTCCGTGACCACCTTCGCTGGAGGATAATTTAGATATTGCCTGGGTGGACCCCTGTGAATTTCCATCGTAATGCCTTTTTTCAGTTCAAAATCAGAATATTGATAATTGCTCCTTGAACATACCTCTTAATTAATTAAGGATTTACCTCAAGGTTTTTTTCATCCAGGTAATATTTCCCTAGCTTGCCTATGGAGATTCTATGTCTAGCAGTGTTGAAAGCTTTATTAAAGTGAGGCTGTATTACATCTACTGCTTCTACCTTATCAATTAAACCAGTTACCTGTAAAAGAAGGAAATTTAATTGGTTTTGGCACAGGTTGCTCTTGACAAATCTGTGTTGGCTATTTTCATCACTTTATTATCCTGTAGGTGATTATTAATTGATTGTTTAATCATTTTTTTCCGGACTCTGTCGAGCAATTGAAGTTGGACTGGCTGATAATTATAATTCTCTCCTTTTTACTTTTTGGATGGGAAGTGAATTTGTACAATGTTTGTACTCCTTTTTGGCTTCTGTAATCTTTCTCAGTTGTATGTAGTATTGCACCAAAGTTTGCTTATATACATCCTCAGTCATATGCCTTTTTATTGCCATTGTAAATTTCCTTTTGGTTTTTAATTCTCTAAAGGTTATCTTCACCAATTCTCCTTTGTATAACCATATCTTATTTTCTTTTGTCATCAGTGTTTCTACAGCTCTTCATTCACCTTTCCCATTCATCCATCTGCCTAGACTCACAAGATTGAGTTTAACATGGTAAGGATCTAGTCTGTTTCTTACAGAACAACTGTTTCATTTTCAAACCAAAGTGATACTTCATCTTCTTAAGCTTTTTAATCTTTGCTTTGTCTGTATGCTTCCTAGAGACTTGGACATAACGTACAGTCAAATCTCACTGCCAAGCCACACCTTCCTGTCGATTCAGAATTCCCTGCCTCTTGAGTGGCACTTAGTGCCTAGCTTACTACTTCAATGTTTGTGAAGGTTTAGACCAGAGGGTGTATGCCTGGGCAAGTGCATCATAAACACACCCTTATGTGAGAGTTACCAGCAGTTTCGGCAACATGGTGTTTTCTACACTTAACAGCTCAAAAAGCTTTACTTTCTCCTCTCCTTTTTTGGCACGCTGAGCTAGCTCCTGTGCTGCTTTCATTTATAGAATGATTTCTTCATTGTGTTTTTCAGTTCTGAAGTCTTTAGTCTTAAGATTAGTGAATGTTTAAGAAAGAGCTTGTCTAAATAAGGCCTCTTACTTGAAATAATAGACAGATACTAGCTCTCAGGTAAGTATATAGTTCATTTACTATTTTTTAGAAACTGTACGTACAGAAATGACCTTTGCCCTGAAGGTCACAAAATTAGTGTTCAAATTAGTTCTGCTAAGGGCTGTGAGTCAGGTTGGATTTGAGACAGAAACAGGATCCTGAAGTGCTATTTTCTCTTTTTCTCTAGAATACCTTCTTCAACCACTCTACATTAAGTACTTGCTGGTGTCCATGGCATGGTCCACACTATAGAGGTCATTTGCAGTGTTCTGAGTCCATACTGTCTCTTGACAGTAACTGCCACGTTAGTAAGGTTGAGGCAGTCTTGAAAATCATCATTCCACCAGCACACACTTTTCAGTTAGCACAAACTTTTCAAAAATTACTTTTGCTTGGTTTCTCCTCTTCATGAGGGTATACTGGCTGGGGGCAGGGCACACTTTCTGAAGTGGTTTAGAAAGATTCCCACTATGCCCCCAGGAGGAATAAACCTTTTGGTTAAGAGATTTAGGGGTCAAGCTTGAGGCTGTTTAGAATTAAATCACACGGCACAGGACCACTACTTTGTTTTGTTTCACACTATTTCTTCTAGGCTAAGTTTTCACCTTTCATAGTGAAGGGAAACTAAAAATCAGTTCTACCTTGAACTCTGGACTAGGTAGACTTGATGTTCCTAGTTCGGTAATTGTCTTCATATTTGCCTTCCGGATTTAACCTTTCCTTCTTAATATATGGTCCTTATTCAGAAAAACTTTGAGATTTAGCTTGAGAAAATAGCTAAAATGCTTCCTTGTAAAGAGATCTTTCTAATCAGAGTTCTGTCTCACAGTTTCTATATCGTCACCTTGGCACGTTCTGGGTTTTTTTCTTGAGCCTTATTCATCATTTATGCTTGCCTGAGTGTTAACAACATAGTCTCTCACCAGGTAATTTCCACAGAGCTACTGAAAAACTTAGGGAAAACCACTGCAAAGTGGAGGCTGACTTACGCGTGGATCACACACCCACAATTAATAGAAATACAGCTATGCCACAGCTAGTGATCATCTCACTGTATCATCTGTGAGAAGCCATTTACAAATGACCCTTGGTCAATTCAAGACTGTTTCACCTTTTTAATGATAATGTCACTGAGCCTCAAAACCAAATTTAAGTAGAGCATATTTTAAGTGTTGTAATATCTTAAAATTATTCACTCTTTCCAAGAAATAAACACTTATCTGGAATTTAATAATTTTGTATTAATGTATCTTATCATTGCTGAAAAATGCAATGACATAGAAATTGTCCAGCTGAATTGTTCAAAGCGCTATAAAGTGAATGTCATTATGCGATTGTGGTCCTTTCACCGTGGAGTCCTTCAGAAAGCAATTGGCCTAGAACAGCATGGAATAATGGATGTTCTGCATCTGAATGCTGTATCCCAGTTACCTTAGAAGTATAATTTTAATGCTTGCTTTGTGCTCAAGGTGCAGTGGGGGCTTTGAGGGAATATGTGGATCACTTGCCAATTGTGAAAATACTAGTATAGAAAAAATGATGTCATCATTCCCCAAAGTATTCTTGTGAGAAGAAGTTTCATATCTTTAATACATTGACACCGAACTGTGAGTGTTGTCATGGCCTTATTATGGCAGGCGCTGTCTTGAGAGATACTGTTCTGGCAGTTTAATTGGAGAATGAGAAGTTACCAAATGTTAAATAATGTAAACATACTTTGAGATACACATAATGGTGCATTTCATAGTTTAGGTACATGTAATATGTGTGCCAGATCAATAGAATTGCCTAATACTACTGTCCGTCTGTCCAGATACAGATGTCCAGATGTGTATGAGCCTAAACTTTGAGTTATGTACACGTGGTGATAAAGTCCTGCATGCGAAGGGAATTGTGCAGGCCTGCTCTAAAATTGGGCATTGAATATCCAAAGAGGACTGGTGAATGGAGACATTTATTCTAAAACAGTAGTGAACATTTTTCTCTGTAGTTTGATATTCTCTAATTTTAAACATTTTTCATTATTGTTACATTATAGTTTGGAGTTTGATTTTCATCAGTCTGTACGTTCTGTAAGAGATTGCATTCATCAAGTGGTTCTTCCCACTTCCACAAATGTCTGCACATCATGGAATACTGTGAATATAAACAATGAAAAAATCCACTGCTATTAGACATTGAACCTTTAAGAGGTTGCACAGTGGGGAACCATGTAATTCTTGGACATTTAGTGAACAGGACTGACATGTTAGAGGATGCAGGCAGAATGAAGCAAGAGGAGGACAAATCTGTGTGAATATCTGTTAGACTGTGCTGAGAGCAGTTAACTCAATTCTCTGCTCTCTCATAGAATTCTGTTTGGAGTTCTGCAAACTCTTTGGCTTCTCAAGTCCCTTCTGGAGATGAGAATGAAAATATTACAATGAGTGCTGATCAAGAATTTTTGAAAGAATGTCTTCCAGAAGAAAACAATTCCAGTACTTCATAGCACCTCATTTTAAAAGATTTTGAATGAAGCACTGGATTTTTCATTTGAGATTACTTTTCATAGTGAATGTATAATATTACACATTAAACGTACATTTAAACTTGAAAATGTAAATGAGTCGGAAGATTAAAAAAAAAGATTGATGGAACGGTGTCTTCAAGCCTTCTGGAGAACTAGACTGTACACAAAGATGGTCATACTGAAATGCTAAAAATGCAGTTGCAGCATGGTTTTATCCTAACTGACCTCTACACTGTAGTCTTTTACAGTGTCTACCCCATGAGCATATGAGTTTTCATAGTTTAAAAAAATAGTAAATTGCAAGCAATACTGTAATAACTTACAATTTAGGCTGTTCATGCAGCAATTGAATAGATGACATTGTAATCATTGCAGTAGGATGCATACTTTATTACAGTATGTTTTTAAAGTATCCCAAGGAAGGTTATTCATGCTACACTAGTCAGGGATCGCTTTTGTTAAACAAGAAAAATAAAACTGTTAAGTGCTAGATCATTTACCTGGCTGTAGAGTTTAAGCCCATCTGTGTATTCTGCAGTCTCTCCCGAAGAGCACGATAGCTTTACGTGGCTTAAAACTGCAAACTGACTTGTAGGCTTGTCAGACAGGCTCATGTCGACATCAACAAATCAAATAACGGCTGTGAGAAAAAACATGTGTTGGTGGGTGGGAGGCCATAAGGGTCAACAATTGGCATTTACACAGATCTTTACTTTGAAAAATAGTATTAGCAGCTTTTTGCTGCTTCCTTTCAACAGCAGTGTGTGAGGACTAAAGTCGTGAAAAAAAAATGATCCAGTGATGCAAGTCAAATTGCTGTGGCTTCACTTAAAACCGATCATTCTGAGTTCCTTTCAGGTGATTTTCCAAAAAAATGAGAGGCAGAATCCACAGCAGAAAATTATCCTTTTAACAAGGGATTTTCCAGGCAAAGGTGATAGAGCTACTACATGGAAAGAAAAGTCCTTTTGTTACCCATAGCATAGGAATATATAATCATTATTAAAACTATTTCTTTGTTTTTTAACTTAAAATCATACTTGCACCTCTTAAGTTTTTGGAAGATTTATTAAGCCTTTTCATATAAAAATCAGAAATAAATTAGTAGTTGCTATACTTCAAATTTATCTTTTTGTTTAAAGAAGCATTATGCAATATAATTTTCAGATTTCTCTGTATGCAGGAATATTATCTTCTTATGGAGTAAATGTACTTTACACAAAATTGCTGTCTTGTGGGTTTTTGAAATTTTAGTAAGTGAAAGGAAGCTGAATATTGATATTTATCAAATCAGCTTTATTTATTAAATGTTCATATGGGCAAAATAGGATGATGTGTTGGATATTTTTCATGCATTAGATATTTTATATTAGATATGTGTCTTCAGCTCTATCTTATTTGTTATCTGTTTTGCATATAATGAATGCTTTTTTTTTAATTAACCAGTCTCCTTTATTCTTTGAAACATTCCTCTGATTTTGAATTTTTTTTTCCAATGGGAGGCTACCACTAGTCGTGCAGCTATGTGAGATGAGATATATTTGTACAGTTTCATTAGTATAAATTATGAAGTAAGAGTAGAATGCAAAAAGAGGTCTGTTTTATTGCAATTTTTTTTACTTGAATTATTAAAAAAACATGTTGCAAACAAAATCACAATAATGACAAGCAGGATAGTATTAATAGTAAAAGCACACATATATAACGGCATGAACAAAGCTGATAAAACTACTGGGAAATTGTGTGAAATTCTTAGAATTCATGTTGTGTAAAATTCATGTGTCATTTGAACCAAAAGATACATATTGACTACGTTCTGGGACTATCTTGCTAGGATAAGTCCTAGGACTGAATGGCATACAGTGAATTTCTGATGCAGATGCCAATGTTCATGTCTTTTGAAGTGCTTAGGATTCTCCATGGGCCTTTTAACTGTTTGCTTTCATCGGGGTGTGTTTCTTCCAGTTGTGGGGCCATATGGTAAGGAATTGCCCTGCCTTCCTTGCAAGCTGCACTGTTTTTATTAAGGTACAGAAAACTTATGTTTAACAAGTAAACTTATTTTTTATTGAAATGTTATATAACAAAGAAATAAGAGCCTGCTAGCAACAGTTCTGTTCTGTGCACTCTGGAAAACAGCCTTCAAACAGCAGGTGAAGCAATAATGTCTCCATTGCACTGCTAGTGTGATCACAGCAGGTACAGGCATATGTGTGTCGGCTTTGATATAGATGGTCTGAGCCACTAATACAAGTGAAGTCCAGAGCTGCCTAGGTTTCCAGACATCTGCTCTAGCTGAAGCCCATGTCTCCGGTCGCACTGTTGCTGGTACATGCATTCACTAGATGAAAGCTAGAGTTAACATGCCTGTCCATGTTGCAGTCATACCTCTGATTTCCAAACTGATGACCTATGCATAGGTGCTGTGCCACACCTGCGTATTGACGCAAGCTGTATTGAATCACTGCCAGGAACTTGTATACTTCTGCTGAAGTCTTTCTCTGTTCTATTCTTAGCTATTCATATCTAAGTTTACAGGGTTGGAAGTGACTTGAGCCTGTGTTCTCATGCTGCAACTAAGCCTCCAGTTGCATTGGAGAGGAAATCAGTCTTCCTACAAGACCAGTGTCTATTCAATGCACAAAGCCAGTGCGCATTAGAAGGCACAAAACCACAGTTAGTTTCTAAGAGCCCAGTCTTGCACGGAATTTTCTGATTGTGGGTGAGCAAAGTATTTAAGCAAGATGCTTACCTTTTGATGACTGTGAGAATCTTTACACTGGCTTTAGTAGGTTGAAGCACTTGCTTCCATCTTAGGGCTTTAGAATTAGAGAGCGTAGCCTTCTAAAGGATAAACCCCTAAAAGTGGGTTTTGTCTTGGCGTGTGACTCCTGTGCCTCTTCTGTATAGCTGCAAAGGGATGTGTTGTGTGGAGTGGCAACATGGATGGGGGAAGTGCTTGGGAATCCAGCCTGGATAGTGTGCCTCACTTACCACCCAAAGAGCCTAGATCACTGTGCAGTAATAAGTATTGCTGGCATTACTGGGCAGAGGCCCAGTAGATCTATTGTTTTGTGGGTCCATTGCTATGTTTCATGTTCTATTTATAATGGGGAAAAAAATCATTGAAGTTCCTTTATTATTTCTGGTTACTCAAAGTCACAATAGTAGGAATAGTATATTTATTTTTTTATATATATAACTTGTCTTTGAGTAAGAGAAACTATTTTAGATTTTTATTTACTTATATTTACCTTTTGGTTTAGAAATCAGTGCGGTAATGGTAGACCACATTGCTGACTGTGTATATGCATTGTGCATATTGTATTTTTTAGTGTTTTTTCTCCTTCCTGACTCTTTCTGTTTGACTCATTGCACTTCCTGGTCTGCATCCAAAGAGAGATTTCCTAGTTGGAAGGATGGTGGGGATATACATCATAGAACAAGGCTTGAGGGAGAAAAGGCCATCAACCATTTCTTAAATATTTTTACTTTAGGTTCTTCACTGCCTACCTTCCTTTCTTCTCTGCTGCTTGCTATATAGTAGCTACTTGATTTAATTATGCTTTTTCTTTCAAAGCTCTTCTGAAGGACCCCTCTGTTAAATCATTCTGCTTTTTTTTTCTTCATAAATACTCATTTAGCAGTAGCATTACTGCATTCTGGTATTTCATAAGTAAATTTCTCATAATTCCTTTATATCACTTTTAAGGCACTTAAATACAGTGGAATCATCTGTTCTTTCAGATCCCTTTCCTGTTAAGTACCGATTCCCATCTGCAAGCTGAATATATTCTTACTGACATCAGTGGGTTTTAGTATGAGGCACATAAATATGTCTTTCATACAAACATACTATTCATTATCTGTTAATCTACAGAGCAATATCTGTACCCCTGTTTGATTGCTTTTCTCTTAAGTAACTGTGCTCTGGCTCTTAAAAATAAAACAAGCTTCTAAAGAAAAAGACTTAAAACAGAGCAAACACAAGTGACAAGAAAGCAAACATGATGGAAACGGTGGAGGATTGCTATTTCTGTGCTTTGCAAACCCAGTAAGGAAAAAATAAATACAACTGAAGTTGTGGCCCAGAATACTAATCTGGAGCAATTTTTCTTGGAATACTTTGTGGCAAACACATCCACTCAATCCACAAAGCAGGTTAGAACAACCCCCTAAACAGCAAGGCTAAACAAGAGCAATGCAAATTGAGTTAACATAAAACATGATCAGCAAGCAGAAATGTTAACTTGAAAAATGGCGCTCTCAGTTGCCAGCAAGTGTCTTCATGATAGGCTTTTAGCAAAGGATAACATAATAGTTGTGAGTTGGACAGTTGGACTGGGTAAAAGAAGGTTTGAACTCGATACAAAACAGAAAAATTTCGACTTGGACAGAAGAAAAGTTTAACTTTGTAATACACTTTTGGGGAAGATCTGGCAAGTTCTACCTATATTGCATTTTAAATGGTCGAGTTAGTGTCAGTAGTATTCCCCTGTGCTTCCATGTACTGGACTTACTGTAGATAGTGTGTCCCGTACTAAATGCTTACTTTGTGTGGTCACTCTGCTCTGAGGGGAGGACACAAGGAATGTAGTTGCTGTTACCAAACTTCCTGGAAGAAATACATTGAGAACTACAATTGTGGAGGCACGAGGGCATGGGCTGTCAGGTTTTCTTTCCCTTTGAATGTTAGAGGTCAAGCACAGTCATTCTTAGAAACAACGTGCAAGCAGTTGAAGTAGAAGCTGATCTTACTTTCTGTGTGAGACTCAGGCGTAATTGTTCTTGAGTAATGGTATAGCTGTACTTTCTTTAGTTATACTCCTTCAGCCCAGCGCTAAGCTTGACAGCAGATCTGGAAACACCTCCCTTTACACATCCGTAAATGCATGTTACTTACTAGACACCAGTGTCCCACTGAAAGCTCTAAAAATTTCATCAGAATATCCAGAATCCCTCTTAACAGCCTTATTAGTTATCCTTTATTAGTTATCCTAATGCCATTATCAGCTTCTAATCTTTGATGTAGTGAAGAGTCAGAAGAAACTTGGCCTGCCAATGTGATAACATGCAAAGAGAAGGTGAGCACTTAATGATTGCATCTGTCTCAGTATCACCCTATTAACTTAGGACATCTGTGCCGATAATACATTAAGGTGGCTGGCTTGCCAGCAGGGAGTCTGTTTTCACTAAATCTAGTTTTTAAAATGTTAGAATCTTTCTAGATCCCTTTCTTAAAATCCCTTTGCCTAAGAAAAAAATTGCCCTAATTGTTTTCAGGAGTTTATTAGTATGGCAGAGAAGAGTAATATTGTGTAGATTCTCATATGATTAGAAAGAACCTCAAAAGGCCATCATTTCTGTCCCTTGTGAAAATCAAGATGAACTCTCTGTCATTTCTGACAATTGCATGTCTAACTTCTAAAGATCTCTGCTGACAGAGACTACACTACTTCCGTTAACTACTTCAGTACTTCAGTAGTTGGAACATTTTTCTTCATGTCTAACCCAGATCTTCCTTGCTGCAACTTAATCCTCTTGCTGTCGTATTGACCAGAGACATAAATAATCACCGTTCTTGTATGATGCAGCAGCATACTATATTTTGAAGACTGTTGTTATATCCATCCCATCTTACCTCCCCCTAGCATTTCCTTCTCTAACTTGACCAACTCTGATTCAGCCTTCTCCCTTTCTCCTCCCCTTCTTTGCTTGGGTAGCTAACAATTTGCATTGTTCTCTTTGAAACTCTGCCTCATTAGTGTTTTCCCATCAGTATTTCTTGAAGAAAAGTGCTGAAACTGAAGACACATCTTCAGCTGAAGACCTTGGTGGCATGGAAGGATGACTGCAAGTGTTTTATAAACTACTTCTGTTAGCATGTCTTACTAGAGTGTTTGCTTTTGTCTAATTATGCCATTGCTGATTTAAGTCGTGTTATAGGCGATCTTCATCCAGTTCTTTTCCTGCAACTTACTGTTTCCTCTTATCATGTTCATGAGGAACTCAAGTTCTGAGCATTTTGCCATTTTGGAGAGTTGACTTCAAGTGTAAATCTAACTGCTAAGGCAGCTAATGTCCAAACACTTACTAAATAAGTAGAAATCAATTGACTGCAAAATTGAATAGGTCACACAGTAGAAACACCTTAATCCCTTTATAATTTGCAATCTAATTGAAATTAAGTAAATGAAAACAATGCAGATGAGGTAAGCAAAGTGTAACTACGTGTCTTGACTATGCTATTAGGAAGTCTGTATCTCAGCTTCTGCTTTCCTGTTTTTTCCAAGCAAAGTAAATTGCACTTTTCAATTATCTGACCTTTCAGGCAAAATAAATATGGGTAGCTGAATAGGCAGCTCACCATCAAACTTCTATTTGTTTTTATTTCAATTCTTATGTGGACAATGGGTCTATTTAAAAGACTGGTATCAATCATCCTTCCAAACAGATTCGTCTTCTTCACATGATTTGAGCCATCAGGTCAGACCAATAGAGCAGTGCTGAACAATGATTACTTACCAGCGCATATGGCTTTTCGCAAGACACAAGCAGGGTTCAGATGCTTAAATCTGAAATTGCAATTTAAAGGTTAGTTTTTACTTTAAAAGTTGTCTATTGCTGACAGCCTTCATTTTTAACATAAAGTTACTTTAAGTGTCTGCCATTCTGCTTTCTCCGCATCGCCAGAATTGTCTTGGCCTGAGCAGCTATAATCCTGTGCCTAACTGGGACCCTAAAGCTACAGACAGCATCATGCAAGTCCCTGAAAGGTTCTGTTGAGCAGGCAGCCTTTTGGACTGTAACTGTGTGATCATTATCAAGTACCTCTCTAGTATAGTTTATGTACTTCATTTTTAAAGCACCGTTCTTGCAGCCGTGGAGCTTAACAGTTCTGATATGTCATTTTTTCTGTGCTTAGCTGGTAGAATTTATCTACTACGCAGTTTGTAATAGCAGCGGCTTGGCATTCAGGGTGGACTAGAGAGCCTGCTTTGTGTTCTGAAAAACTTGAAGGAAGTCAGGCCAGGCTAGTCTACCGCATTTCCATTTCTTCTATCTAGGCTGTTGTGACTACACTGCTATCCACATCCAAGTCACTTGGCTTAAAATAGCTCAGGTCTAATTTGAAGATACATTCAGTTGGCAGATATAGTACTATCCCAGGGATTTTATGCAGTAACGTGTCTGTGTGTTAAAAGCATTTCAGTTTTCCCAATAAGCACACTAGGGATAATCAAACATGGGACAGATTCTGTATGTGGAACATTAAATCGAATAGGACTTTTCAGCCTGGAAAAGAGATGACTTCAGGGGGATATAGTAGAGATGTGTTCAATTGTGAGTGGCATGTAAAAGGTGAATTTGGAATGTTTATTTTCTGTCTTTTCCAGTACAGAGCTAAATTAAACCAGTAGGTGGGGGACAAAAAAACCCCACAACAAACAAAAAAACAAACACCCCCCCCCCACACCACCCCAAACAAAACAAACAACAAAAAGAACCCCAAACCCGAAAACCAACCAACAACCAAACAAAACCCCATCGTCAAAGCCCTGTAGTTAAGCCCCTGCTTAACTCTTTTCAGAATAAATGTTCAACAGATTGTTGTGGGAATTTAGAGTATTTGAACCTCATACAATTGGCCTCGGCCCATCGATCCAGCCTGTCCAGATCCCGCTGTAGTGCCTGCCTGCCCTCAAGCAGATCAACACTCCCACCCAGCTTGGTGTCATCTGCAAACTTACTGAGGGTGCACTTTGATCCCCTTGTCCAGATCATTGATAAAGATGTTAAACAGAACTGGCCCCAATACTGAGCCCTGGGGAACACCACTTGTGATGAAGGGTTTTGAAATACAGGAGAGAGCATTCTGAGGAGGTATCCTTATATACTTGTCTTTCTGCTGTATTCTTCTAGATAGTGCTTGCTGTCAAAAACAGTTGGAGGAATCAGGCTGGAGGAATCTTTGATTTGACCTGATAAACTTTTCCTACGTTCCAAGAACTTTTTTTTTTTTTTTCCTGGTGCATCAATTTATTCCTCATTCTCCATTTCTGGCATGATTTTAACTTCACTTCTCTATTTGTCTCTAAAGTACTTGCAAACAATTAGTCTTAAATCTGACCTTTTCTTTACTTTGCCCAGTAACACCTTTTTTTTTTTTTTTTTTGTAGATTTAAACTACTTACACTCTTTTCCTATATTTTTTGTTCTAGACTTTAGGAGCTATGCCTTTTTTCACCCCCCATTTCCACTCCTAGGAAATCCCAACATGCCACTATGCTTTCATTTCTTATTCACCCACTGTGATTTATTCTATAAGAGGCTCTAAGCTTCTATGTTCAGTCAATAAACAAAATACTAAGGTGGCAGCTTGATGGACCAATTACAGAAACATAATTGTAAAAATGTGATTTTATTTCCTCTAGATGTTGTGTGCAGAAGTCATAAAGTGGACTGCACATTACTGAAGTCCAAATTATGATGAATGAGAATGCATGCCAACATTTCGGCATGGTTTTGGCAACTTGTAGATTTATTAGCTGATTAGAAATAAAAGATGAAGACATACTGCCCGTTGGTTCATTGAAAAGCTGTTCAAATGCTAATATAATGGAACTATTATTTCTAAGAACTTTGATTAAATGTGATATTATACTTCTACAGCATCACTTTTCTGTCTGCAGTCTCACTGGAAAGGATAATCTGTTGTAGTAATATCAATCTTGGTAGATAATACCATCAAACTTTAAACCAATGGAATATTTCACGTATAAGTGATGTGATTATATGCATTTTAAATAATTTCTCCGTTTTCATTGATTTGTGCTTAAATCAAGATGTCTTGGAATAAAATCATAGTCATTCAAGTGTGAATGTGTGCAGTGTACAGTGCCCCTGTACTCGGCACTGGTGAGGCCGCACCTCGAACACTGTGTTCAGTTTTGGGCCCCTCACTACAAGAAAGACATTGAGGTGCTGGAGCGTGTCCAGAGAAGGGCAACGAGGCTGGTGAAGGGTCTAGAGCACAAGTCCTAAGAGGAGCGGCTGAGGGAACTGGGGATGTTTAGCCTGGAGAAAAGGAGGCTGAGGGGAGACCTTATTGCTCTCTACAACTCCCTGAAAGGAGGTTGTAGAGAGATGGGGGTCGGTCTCTTCTCCCTAGTAACAGACAACAGAACAAGAGGAAATGGCCTCAAGTTGCGCCAGGGGAGGTTTAGATTGGATATTCGTAAAAATTTCTTCACGGAAAGGGTTGTTGGGCATTGGAACAGGCTGCCCAGGGAGGTGGTGGAGTCCCCATCTCTGGAGGTATTCAAAAGGCGTTTAGATGAGGCCCTAAGGGACATGGTTTAGTGGTGGACTTGGTAGTGCTAGGTTAACGGTTGGACCCGATGATCTTGGAGGTCTCTTCCAACCAGAATGATTCTATGATTCTATGAAACTGAAGTAACCAGATTGTTATCTGTTACTTGCTTACTTGGGGTTCATAAAATTCTTATGTGAGGACCTCCTTCCTTTTGACCACATGAAATTCTCTAGCTTAGCATTAATTGCTTTCAGGCATTTTATGCTTGTACAATTTGTACAATTTTGTCAGTATAGATTATACTTGTACAAACCCAATTTTATCAGGACTTTTTTGATTGCAAAAGAATGCTGTGCTGTGAAGAGTTTAGATATTCGTAGAAAATTCCTGTAATTATATTTGAGTTTATTGTAATTGATTTGCAGATAAAAAGTAGTGTGATGGTCTAATATGTCCTCTAATACAATGTCAGACCTTCCTAACCCTCTGTTTCTCTTGGGGTGCTGGTGCGAGGGCAGAGCTGGGAGTGGCAGAATTGAATCTTGATGGTAAAACTTTCTAGACACGTACAGAATATAATAAAATATATACTCAAATGTGAAAGTTACCTTTCTGTCACTTTTTTCTGACTCATGTTTTCTTATCCTTATGTCTAACTTGTGTGTCTCAGAGACTGTCTCTTGTTATATTTTCTACAGTGGCTCAAATCCAGTTTTTTATTTAACTTCCAGTTAGCTATTCAGCATTTAGTAAAGGTCTGAGTAGGAGGGAATAGAGAGAATTAATTGCAGAAAAATAATGACCCGTGCAGTAGTTTTTCTTTGTTGGTTTTATTGGTGGTCTAAGACAAATTCAGCAAAATGCAAGTATTTGCCTTATACAAGGGGAGAGAGAGTCATGCTACAACATAAAAAGTTTGTAGTGGTACCATAATGGGTATAATTGGAAAAGCTCTTACTGGAGGTGAGCTGTATGCCTGGTGTTATTTTAAATCTTATCAGTCTGTTTGTTTCAATAGATTTTGAGGCTTGAAAAATGAATTGTAGGTAATTTTTAAAACTGGCTTTAAATTTCTTGCCTTTTAATCACATTGAAATTTCCATTGTTCTATAATTTAGGTTAGAATAAGTAAGAGTTCCCAACTGGCTTTAACTGTACTATTAATTTTCATATATATATCAATAGGCCAGACAGATCATTATTACTCAGCAACATCAGCAGGAACAGGATCAAAAGGCAAGGCAGCATTTAACCAAGAAAATATACCCGCATTACACATATGAAAGAGAGCTGAGGAGTTCAGCTAGCAATTAGAGTCCCAGTGAGGGTCCTGCTGTTGTTACTCTGCAGCCAAGACATTACTGAGCCTGACCTATGCACTGTGTGTAGTTTTAAAATGCATAAATATGAATATAATAAAATAACCCACATAGGATCGCCTGTAGATAAGTTGGCTTTTTTTCTGAGATAAGATATAACAACTATAGTGTGTTTTCATGGGAAGGTATTTGTGCACGAAGAGAAGAGCGGTATAGAATACAGTCAAAACTATTCTCCACAGCCCATGATTTTGTATTTTGCAGGGAAGAATGTGTTTGTGCTCGAAAGCTCTTTTGCACATTTTAGTAGTCTACGCAGAGTGAATGAAATTGCTTGCATGCTTAAGTGTATTGCTTTATTCCCCTGAAATACAGGGCAGAAGAGGAAAAGGAGAACTACAAGCCAGTATGATACCCAGTAGGGTGGATGATAGTTGTGTCCATTACTTTGATCCTTATTCTTCACCAGCAGTCTTAAAGAAGAATTAACCTGGGGTATACCCACAGTGCAGGCACATGTCTGCTTTTCAGCAGCGTAATATATTCTGTGCTGAACTCTGTGCTGCAAGAAGTTGGCTGTGAAGAGCAACAGTGCCCGCTGTCTTTAAACTGTCACATATACTGTGGATATTATTTATCATGCTATTCTCTCCTATTTTCTAGTAGCCTTTTAGTCATGTATCTACTCCTCAAGAGGTTTTATACCTATACTTCTTTAATCATATTACTAATAGGAGGAGCCTTTCTGCATTGCTAGTGTTTTCTTACTGTCCCTAGGGAGTGTGGTTAACATACATATTTTTCTATTATTAAAAAAAAAAGCTTTTCCTCTTTGTGGTAATTGAAAGGACTACTGTTAGTTGCTATCCTGGGTTCAGTTTTGCAAAGCACAGTG
Source organism: Phoenicopterus ruber ruber (assembly GCA_009819775.1). Taxonomy (NCBI): domain Eukaryota; kingdom Metazoa; phylum Chordata; class Aves; order Phoenicopteriformes; family Phoenicopteridae; genus Phoenicopterus; species Phoenicopterus ruber. Next base: position 15,792,799 of record CM020227.1, read on the forward strand.
GATTGTTTATGTTGGCTCTGCATTTGATTTTAAGTATTTCTTGTTAATCTGGGTTTTCTGTATAGTTTGTGTAGAGAGAAGTTGTTAATTTTTGAAGAGATTTGTCACTTGCAGTACCTTGTTCAGGAGAGGCTGCCTTTGTCTTGGTGCTTTTGTGTATACCAGGAATATACTTTATAAACATTCTAACTGCTTCTTACTGTATTTAATGGCTGCCAAATTAAAGTTCCAAATGTCATCAAAACAGCAAGAGAATTGAACTCAGTTTCTGGGTTGTCTCAGGAGAGGACAGATCACACCAGAGGTACTGGAAAGCATGGTTGACATCTCCCCAGCAGGACAATACTAACGTACAGGCTGCCAGGGACTGAGTTCATGAGAAAAGAGAGTGCAGTGAAAGTGGTGAGTAGGAAGAGTTGTTGGAAGCAGGTTTTAATACCTACTTCCACCACACCGTCTTCCTCACGCGCCCAGGTGATTCAGGTCTCTGGTGAAGTTGTTATGGCATGAATAAGCCATACCCTTCACCTGCCACATGGATTGCAATTCAAAAAAGCTGGGATAGAAGCCAGAATAAAAAGTCAGACCAAGAACAACATGGTATCTAGTAGTTTACTACATTATAACATACAATAACTAATTATTCAGAATTACAGTGGCAACCAAAGCCCTGTCTTTTACAGTAGAAATTCTTGTGAAAGAATGCGTATGTGATGATGTGCATTTCAGGTGGGGTGAGAGAGTCAAGGCTAGGGCAGGGAGAATAACTTAGCAGTGGATGGTGCAGGTGAGCGTAACTGCACGTGGTGGAGGTAAAGGGTAAAGAAAAAAAGATGTTTTACGGTCTTGATGAAACTACCTCAGTATGGCCCATGCTATCATCAATATCCACCAGAGTAACGTAATTTCAACAAAGTAATACGATTTCTTAAATGCACTATGTAACTTTAAGAATGTTTCTTGTCCAAGCTGGACAATATTCGAACTTCCACTTCAAATATAAACATATCCTGGTAAGGGCCAAAGCAGACGAATGTGGAGTCCAGGATTCATAAACTGGAGTGGTGGATACGAGAACTTGGTTGAGATGAATACCATTACTGTTTTCAGGTTTTGTATCTCTTGTGCCTGCAAACGTTTTCTGTTCTTTTACTTTCTTTTCCTCCGTCTCAGACTCTTTGTTTCATAAACCATCCATTTCAAAAGTGTTAGAGAAATGTAAAACTGTAAGTCTAGGAAGAAAATAATTTGAAAGAAAATAACAAATAATGTGTTAGTTATTAAAATAATAAAGATCTTTATTTTAATAAATAATACATTATTTATTTAATAGAGTAACAGGGTTTTTTTCCTCCTGCTGCTGTAATTGTGCTATGTAATTCTTGTGCATTTGTAGCAGTTACAAGACCTGCATAGTCAATGTTTCTTTGTCTCTAATGTAGGCATCATCTTTCTCTTAAGAAATTGGGGATCTAACAGCAGGTGTTATCTTTGCTTTATCAGCAGTTAAAATATGGTTTTATTTCTGTTCCATAGAACACAAAGGGCTGAAGTTTATAATTTCCAAAACTACAGGCTAAAAATACTTCTCTTCACAAAAATGATTCATGATGACATTTTACTATGTCATTTACTATTTACATTTTACTATGTAGCTATAACAGAGATTTGCTGTTTGTATGTACAGTGGTATATCAGAGATTTACTGAGATTTGCTTTGAAAATCAGAGATTCTCAAATCTGTTGTGGGATTTGGACTGCTTCAGCCTGGATGATTCAAGGTAAATAAACAACTTCAGACTTCACTATGTATCTTCACTATTCTCGCACTTTCTGCAGTAACACACTGCACCCCACCGCACCCTCTTGAATCAGTGTCATCCATTCGGTCCATGGCCACAATTTGGTCCTCTCCTCAGATTGTTTTCTCTGCTGAAGTAGTCAGAGCCATTCTGTAACCACAAGGCCATCAGAGTCCTGCATTTCCATCTCCCAGTGACAGTGGCCTAAACAGAACCAGAGCCAGCACAGGCATTTTATTAAGGCCACCAAAAACAGTGCTATGCTGAATTTATTTTGAGAAGGTAGGATTTTTCCAGCTGCATGACAGCTGGGAAACATCAGTAGGAGCTAAGGTCTGTGGGTTTTGTGTTGTTTTGTTTTTTTTTTTTAAAATGTCAGCTGGCGAAGATAGGATAGAGCGATACTTGCCAAGGATATTAGTTTTATGGTGATGAAAGGAAGAACAGCAGAAACTCCTCCAGAGCTTTGTGACCTCACTCCTGCACTTATTCTTGATGTCTTTTGATTTCTCATGAAGTTTTCTCAAAAGCCCTTCTCTGAGGTAAGGTAGAGACTGTATCTGTAGTAATAAATTGAAGAGTGTTGTGGAACACTCCCAGCCACTGACACTTAATCTCAAAACCTGTTAAATTGTTACGATGGTCATGGTCACCGTGTAACAGGAACAGAAACCATCACAGTGTGGGATAACACAGGGCCCATCAAATAGAGCATCATGTCACTGAATTTCCAATATTTAGAGTCTGAGTATTTGAAGACGTAAGTTTGAAGTTCTGTATATGCTAATGCTTTCTTTAGTGTTAAATATTCTGATCCTAGATATCCTTGTTCTCACAAATGCCTGTCAGCCCTGCATTCTTGGCCTCAGCAATGTACTGTGCACTGACACATTAGAATTAGCAAGACATCTAAATATTTTATTTCAATATAGAGATTTTTAAATTAAAAACCAAATATATAGAATGCATTTGGGAAATGCTTGCTTTTTTCTAAAATTTTTGGTAGGTAGGTTGACCTTCTGTAGTTCTAAACCGGGTGTCAAATATTTAAGTCTTAACAAAAACAGAAACAAGAATGTTGCTTCAGTAGGCTTTGTCTCAGGGAGTTAGTAAGCACTAATCCAAACCCCCAAACAGGGGGTCACCTGTCTGCTTTATGCTTTATGCTATTTAGAAGATAAAGTGGGAATATGGCAATAAATCTCTTTTATCTGATGTTAGAAGAATTCTTGGTTAGGAAAAAAGGCACACCCTAAAAAGCATCTTGCATGGATTGGTGTAAGAGAAGATATAATATGCGTGCATATTAATTTTAATTTGAAAAATGTCTTATCTTGAAATGGAATAAGGAAAATTCACCTTTTTATATAATAGGAATAGTCTTGGCATGTACCGGTCATTTCCCATGTCAAATCAGGAGATAAAAAATCTTGCACAATGCTCCTAAGAGGCAGAAAGATTAATATTAAGATACTTCGTACTTAGCTCTTTAGCATATTACTATTAGTCTGAAATGGTTATGATAAATAGCTTTGAATAGGAAAGCTCAAACTCAAAGAACAAAGAAATATATAGGAAATCTATGAAATGTATGTTCTATCAGAGCTATGTTAACAGGAATGTAAGTCAGAAAGATACTACAGCTCTTTTTTATTTGATGCCATTATAAGACAATGTGATAAGTATGAAAGTTACTGTTGCTTTTTTGTGGGTCATTATTTCCAAGACCAAGGATTAAACAAAAGGCTGGAATGTGTAGAATACTCGTGAGATAGTAGGAAAGGGCATGACAACTAGGAGATAAAAAATAAAACTATTTTAGTAATTTTACTTTCTACTGCTTGTTGAAATGAACTTCATAATTTGGTATATGCGTCTTGTACAAAAGGAATACCTTTTTCCCTTGCATTACATTTCTGCACATTTTTGCCTATGCAGTGATGTAAAGGTCATTTCAAGGCGCTCACAGTGGCTATCTGGATATCCACTTTGCTTGTGCAAGTACAGTAGCTGTCCACATGTTCCTGTTTCCTTTTTGCCTAAATTTATCTTGATCATAGTTCCGTCCAAAGGACAAACTTTCCTCCTTAGATCTGCATATCGAAGCTCAACTCTAATAAGCAGCTCTCACTTTGAGTGGATCACCCAGTGAGATCAATGGGAGTTTTGCATGCAGGGTAAGAACAGTGTATTAGAGGTGAGCTTTGCTCTGTAGATTTCAGAGGACATCTCTGTCCTAAGTATGCTTTTTAATTTTTTTTTTTAAGTGTTGACCATATCTTTTCATGCAGCTTCTACATTTGATGCTACTGCTCAGTGTAACATTATTTCTCTTATCCCTCTGATAACAAAAATTATGCCAACACAGGAAGGTACAGCTTAAATAGTAGGGCAAAACTTACACAAATTGGTGAATGTATCCAGACACAGTTAGTCCATTATGTAGACACATGGGTATTGATATGTTTAGAGAATGCTAAGGGGAATAAAGGAAGAGACCCAAGTCTGTCAAAGTCTTTGGGTCTCTGCCTCCTATTTGTGTGTCTGACTGGCACGGAAATTTTGCTCTTGAAGTAGTGGTACTTGAGTGTACCAACCATATGCCAGTTGGGACAAGCACATGACAAATCCACATTTTTCAGTCTTATCTTTGCTGTGAGGAAGGCAGGAAAGTCTGCTCAGTTTCAGTCAACCCAGCTTTTATAAGAAAATTCCTCGCACTCCTCCAAAGCAGGCAAGTGGCTAAGCGTGGATCCAGTGTAGGAAGGCAGAAGTGAGCTGTCAGTGCCTATGTGTAGAGCTCCAGTCCAGCCAAACAGGCTGGAGAGAAGCAATGCAAGAGCTATCTGAGAAAGCAGTTTCTAAAAGATAGTTGCACAACCTTATTTGTGCCGCGTTCTTTCTCCTGAATCAGACCAATTACCACAACTAGCTACAGAGTATAGTATTCCTGATAAATATAATAACTTGGAAGAGGGGTGGCTATCCTTTAATTTAGATGCAAAAGTGAGTAGTTTCTAGAATGAGGGAGGAAAAGTGGAAAAGAATGAGTGCAGAAAAGTACACTAAATTCTTATGTGACTGAGATGATTCTTCTGTATTTTTGTATCACAACAGTGTAAATATAAAAGAAGGGAGTGTATTCTTGACATTCTGCAGCCTACAGTACAGTTTAACTTGCATTCACTAAGCAAACAGGTGTTTAAGTTGTTAACAGCCTCTGGCTATCTCTCATTGTATTTCTGCAAGAGGTTCCTATCCGAATGAGAGGGTCAGTAGAACAGGGCAGACCCCCATTACTCCAGTTCTTCTTTATTGAGGGGTTAAGCTAATCTGTCTGATTGTAAACTGAGTTAAGTTAAAGGCAATGCCGTTTTCTGTTGACTGCGTTGCAGGGGTGACAACCTGTGGCACAAAGGCAGGCGACAGCTGAGGGGGTAGAGGCTGTTAATTCAGTTTTTCTTTCTCTACGGAAAGCAAGGAGTGAAGTGTTTCATACAGATAGAGATCACTAGGTGTGGCTTCTAGTTCAGATTAATTCTGACTTTTGGTGAGTTGCTAAACATCTTTGTACCTTAATATTTCCACTACAAAATACAAGCATGACCACAATAGAATTTCAAAGTCTCTTTTAACCATATATTGAAGAATTTTGAGATCCTCCAAAGAAAGCACAAAGGACAGTGTTTTTGTAATTCATTACTATTATAGAAACATCAGTGCAAAACCTGTTCTCTACAGTAATTTTATATATGTTGGAAACAGCGGAATCTATATGGATTTCATATTTCAGGTGATAGTACCTGCCTATATGACATACTATAAATTGCTTAATTAGCTGACAGATGAGGATTACCAAGTGGTGTCTCTCACTTGCTGCACCAAAGCTGTGCCGTTCCAACTTGCTGTACAGTTGGTTTAGTGGGAATTCATTCTTCGTTGTAGTTTGCGCTAGCAACATGAATGGAACTGAAGAAGGAACGCTTCTGGATGGGGCAGCCATCATTAATCTTACTAATTAGTCATTGATGTCAAGTATGTCTTTAAAAAAATAAAAATATACGTTCTTGGGAACTGGACCTGCACTTAGTACCGGACAAATGCTTCAACTAATTTTAATTTTGAGTTCTTCTTTTTCTCTTTATGTTATTTTGTTCTTTCAATCTAAATATTTTAACTTTTTTCTCAAGGCTGTATGAGGTCCACAGGAGGAAGTCTATAGCTTTCATCTTGATTTATAGAGATGATGATAAAAGTTTAGTCTCACAGCTTGTTGCCCATTTCTCTACTAGATTGCTGCCTACAGCATATGTTCAAAGACAGGTTGCCCATAGTTGAATGTAGCTTTATTTCAGTAAACATAGCCTACAGTAGAAACATATTGAATTTAGGCTAAACTTGCAGAGAGATTGGAAGAAAAACAGTATGTATAGTGTTGGTTGCAATTAACTCTGTTCTAACATTTATAAGCCTGTGTGGCTATGCTAGAGGGTTAGAAGTGGATGGGGTTCCATCCCTGTTTCGGATGTCTGCAGTAGTCATGGTTTGTGGCTCAGGGTGTACAGAAACGAGGTATTGTCACTTGTGTTGTATGAATGTATCTTCTTGTGAATCAATTTCCTGTGTGTCTCATGTATCTGTATCTATCAGATACCACAAAGAATGATTTCTGTGCAAGTTTTTTGTGCTATAGAGGAGAAACAATATGAAACTGCAGATGAATAAGAGGGGAATTCTTCATCCCCATGTGAGGAAGAAGACTGCTTCTTCATGATGCCTCAGAAACCCAGGAAGCAATATAATACAGTCATCACTTTGAAATACCCTTCACTGTTACGTATTTTTTAATATATATATACAAAACATTTTTTTATATAACATTTATATACACACATATATACACACATTTTTTTTTTTATATATGGACTATATACATTGTTATATTAATAACAGCAAAGGAACTGCTTACTTTTATTGACCGGTGCCTTCAATGTTAATTAGTTTAATGTTAACTTAATAATAAAATTAATATAGTTTATATGTTAATGATTGCTTACTATAGGAGGGTGTTCTCAGTTTTAATGAAAGAGGATGTGTGCTTATTTTTTTCCTGAAGTAAGCATTCACTGAGACTAAAATACAGCATCACCTCACCAAATAAGGACAAGTTTAAGTAAAAGAATGCATACGCTTTAGGGTCACTCATTCTTAGTATTCCCTGAACTTATTGTGTAGAATTACTCCAATAAGGCTCTGCTATGGCAGAAAGGCGATTCTTTGCGCAGCCCTATTCATGGGTTGGAGCCCACTCCTGTCAAAATTATTGCAATGAGGAAATCCAAAATTACAGATTTCTTTCAGTATTAAATATTTGGTAATGAAGGGACAGCGTTGGGTTTTTTTTCTTTCTGTTGCTGAGTTAGGACTGTACAAAGTGCCATACAAAGCTGCATTTCTGTCACTAATGATGAAAGCATCTGTCACTGAACTACAGACAGACAGCAAACAGATTTGCACTAAAAGAGAAGAAATATCCATCTTAAATGCATCAGAAGGAATGGTAATTTTTGTTACTTTTACTTAAGTTAGTTGAAACAGAATAAAGTGAAGGATGTTAGTAGAACTACATGGTGAAGTAGTGGTTCATTAAGATCATCATCCATAACCTGCCTGTCGCACACCCCTTGTTGAGACCAGATTGTCTGCTGTAGAAGAGTTCAGATTAATCTATCCCTTATGTTGTCATACTTGCTGGAGTGGCAGATTAAGATTCTATATTTGGTGCCTAATTTCTAAATTAGCAGTTTTCATCAAACCGTGTTTACTGCTGTCACAGAAGAACAAGCTGGGATGTGCACAGTCTCACTGAGTGACATGTAATTATAAAAAGCTGAGGATGTGCCCTTGTGCTTGCTAGATGAGATGGTAGCAGTTCCTTTCCTTTCTGAATATACTGATGAGCTCTTTTTTTGTGTATATTTAGTTGGCACATTCTTTAATAGTTAAAGTACTGGGAGGTTTTTTCCTATCACCGACTGGTAATTGGTCAAATTTAAAGGAGGTTTTTTCTATAGTTTAATAATTTTCTTTTTCTGAATCTTTTATACTGTTCCAGTCCCTGCTAAGTGGGTAGACTTACTTTATATATTGTAGTTGTTTGAATACAGTTTTAGTTATTGAAAAGTAGAAGAAAATGGCTTTCTCAGCTCATATGGAAAAAGATGTCAGTCCTCATAAGGTTAAAACATACCTGTGACTGGCTTGTCCTGTCCAGCCGTACAAAGGGCTGAAGGTTCAAGAATGCTAGTGAAATTCCAGGACAAGTTCTAACAACTGCATCAGAGTAGAGTGAATGGTACCATTTTTCTTCCTGGAGTTATATTGATTGTAGATATACACTCTCAGTTCTCTAGGGAGTGAATTTGGATTGACTCTCCCTCCTAAAACTAGCCTTTGTGAAAATTTGCACTCTTCAGATAAATTGGAAACAATGCACCAAATTTGTTTTAAGGTCTTAAAAGATGTTAAGCTTCTTTGGAAAAGTCTCATATTGGCTAGGAAGTAACTATCATAGGGAATGAAAGGTCATTTTGGGGCCACCAAAACTTGCAAACTATTAGATTTTGGCAATGAGGAGGGATTTCTGAGAAGAAAATGTTTGCAGAAAGGAGGATATGCTGAATGTGGAGGGAGAAGTCAGGATATTGGCCAAGATCACTTGACTTTTGTTCACTTTCTTGTGTAGTAACTGCCCAGTGGAACAGAGTAGTTGTCATTCAGCACGTAGCCAGGATTCACAGCGCGTAGCCTGTTGATGTGTAGTGGTAACTCAATTGCAGTTTTAGAGTAGAAAGCATCAAAAAAAATCAGGTGACAGCATTCAGTACAAATATGAAAATGTTTTTGGTGTATCTCCATGTTGTGCTAATTAATACTAGTTAAGCAAAACCAATTCAGGTGCTACTTAACATAAGGCAGAATCAGACAGTTTTTGAATAGGTCATCTATATCTCAGAGATATTCAGATCAGTGACGGTTTAGTAATTGTGTATAATTATATGAATTTAAAAACATTCAGATTTATCTTGGTAGAGAAATCTTAATATCAGAGTACTCATTTGATTTACATTTCACTACTACACATGTGGATGGGTGATGAAAGAGCATTTATATTTCTTAAATATATATATGAAATAGTTAAGTATCTTAACAAACTGCTGTATATTTAAATACTAATTACACATGGAAATATTATCACAGATTGGACAGAATGATTTTTAACTTCAACATCTTTTATTCCTCATTCCCCTTTTTTACCTTATCAGGAAGGTCATTCAGGATAAGCAACTGACTCTTTATTCAAACTGCAGTTTTTTAAAGAAGAGTCTAGCAGTCTTGAAAAGGACTTATAATCACTCCTTTGGATTTCTTTAGATATGTTTGCTGAACTCCTCAGGGAGTCTGATATCCTGACACTTCGTGTTAGTGTGGTGTGTTTGCCAAAAATGTTCTTTGTCAGAGAGGTTGCAGAGCTTTTTTCTGTTTGCCTCTTGAAGCTGCATGGCACACACATGCCTACAGTGAGAAAATGGGAGAAAGAAAATGGTGTAAATGTAATTACTGTTGGCTATTTGGTGCAACAACTTAAAAAAGATTTTTCATCAAACAATGGAGGCGCAGTGGTTCATTCAGAGTAAAATGGTAAACATCAGGTTTCTATGGAGCTCCTTAAAGAAACTCCCACTAGAGATGTTTCAAGTACTCCTCTGAAGATGAAGTTATTTCAGATTCAGGCTGAATGTGGAGGGGACAACAGTACTGGTAAACTAGCTCATGAAATGTATTCTTTTGAAGAAGGGGAAAGTAAGAATGTGGAAGTGGCTTTGGGAGAGGTGGACGCTTGATTATGTTAAATTGCTTTTGGAGTGATACAGGTGAAGGGTGATGAGAGAAGAGACTGAATCAAATGAGAAGGGAGGAGCAAAGTTATGTAGAGCCTCCAAGGCGAGGGCTGGAAGACTGAACTTTAATTTAAAATCTAACTTTTTATGGAAAATGTAATTTTTTAAAAAAATCTATATTTCTTAATAAATGGAAGATTGCTATGCAAGCAATAGAGTCTGTTTCGAAAGTAGTTCTCCCGTTTTTGGGCCTGCCAAAGGAATAAACATGAAATGGGCCACAACTAAATATCTGCCAGATCCAAATACAGCTTGAACTTAAAATAATTGTTCATTTCTAATTCTAGTTTAGAAGTCATAGACTTCAAGGGATTTGCTGTTGATTGACTTAATAGCCTTTATACTTGTCATAATTTTCTGAGAGGCTTGGTTTGTATGTTCTACTCACAATCTCAGGATTATGTTGTTTGCCAGATTTGGGTCTGGGAAGTCATTCTTCCCAGATCAGATTCATGGGGTAATGGACTTTTTGTGAGGGTCACTTAAGTATAATTGCACTGTTGGATTTGTGCAAATTTTGTCAGTAAAAGTGTTTCAAAATTTAGGAACAACTTTTCTTCTTTGCTTTTATCATCCAGTCTGTGGGGACATAAATCACTATATTCATTTAGGAGTATGTAATGATTTTCTTTGCTCCTCCTTTCTAGGAAGTCTTGCTTGCCATGTGGAGAACCAGGGAAAGCTAAGAAAGACTTTTTTTTTTAGTTCCTGTCTATCTAACCATCTGTCTCTGGGGGAAAACCACAACTTTCCTCAGAAGACTGCTTACAAGGAGGTTTGAAACAATATGTCACTAATCAGAACCTTTTGCAGGTAAGCACTAGGGTATTCCAGGGTGTGACACGAATGCAGATAGAGCTGAATAATTGCTAAATTGCTCTCCACATATTCAGCCAAGGCTAGGAATTGTTGTGATTTTACCTGTTTTATATAGCCTTCAGTTTAACTTTAGACTCTCTTCTCTTCCTCCACCCCACTAAACCTAGATGGATACAATTACTTTGTTTTGAATGCATTTCGACTTCTGCAATTAGGTTTTTGGGCAGAAAAAAAAAAAAATCAAGTATTAGGTTGACTTAAAAGCCTCCCATTTTTTTCCTCTCTGTCTTCTTCAGAGAAAGGTGAGAACAGGCTTTTGGGTCCTAATATATTACACTGACATCTATATAGCACTTAACTCTTTTGTGTCTGATGTGATGGCTAGCAAAATATGCGTGCTATTAAAATTATGTTTTCATCTTTTAAGCCTAGTTGTTTAATCATGATGTAGTGATACCAGGACAAACATTGTCTGCTTATTTTTTTGTAGATCACCATCTCTGTCTATATCCATCTGTTGTTGTGTTTTCTTCTTAGGCAGATGCCCAAGCAAGTAGTCTGGGGAGCAAATATAATAGAGTTGGGTCAAATGACATTTTACGTTATATGCTAACTGTGTTGCGATATTTAGCAAAGTCTTTGCTATCCAGTCTATGTACAAGTCTATATATTATAATTTTAAAGATGCAGGTGTGAATAATTGTTAGTAAGAGTTGTGGTTGTATGTTAGGCACAAAAGCTACACTGCCCGATGTCACCTGTCTTAAAGGTAGGATAGACTCCACGGGATTCTTTCAGTGGCTTTTAGATCTGTTTCTCTAGACAGAAGAAAACAGAACAGATGGTCCAAGTTTTGTCTGGTTCTGTAGTAGTCCATGGGTAACAGAGTAGACCTTTCTTGACCACAGGTTGGACAGAGTAAGTGAGGTTTGGGGAGGTGGCAGGGGAAGAAGACTGAGGAATAAGGATACTGCAGTAGTATGGGGTCTCCGGACAATAGAGTATCTGGGGGAGCTCAAAGTCCTACAGCTTATCTTGACTGCAGGCACTTAAAACATGAGCTTAATGAAAGCATCATAGGAAGTGACAGCGATATAAAAGACAACCATATCTTATCATGCAGCATGAGTTAGGCTTAGTTTGTTTTCATTACAAGTATGTCTTTGACCTGTGTGGATTTTCATTCCATCACTATTTCAATATCTTAAAATCAGATAATTTTCTGCTACATTACTGTTTTGAAACATTCAGCTTTCAGACATCTACATTCAGGGCTATCATTTGTATAGCACTTCATTAGGAAACAGTTTGAAAGTTGGAGAGACTCCTAATTTAAATCAATTAAAAGGAAAGCTGTCAGTTGCATTTTCAGTGCTCATCTGCAACTTTGCGCTGAGAGGGCTGTCTTATTGAATCCAGCCACTCCTCAGACTTAAACTGGTCCTCAAAATTCAGGAAGTAAAGCTGGGAATGGAACAGATAATTCTGCAAAGCACAGACAGGAAAGCTGCAGTATAAATGTGGATTGTTAGCTGAGATCATTACCCAATAAACTCTTTTGCAGTATTGAATAAGTATGTGTGTATATATATATTTACATCTAGTGGATGTAAACAGTTAAGTATCTTTCTGTTACCTTGGATACCCTCCCCCTGCCACCCATTGGTTTTGCCAGTGCAGTGTGGCTATTTTATTTTTGTGATAATGCTTTATTTTGATTGGAGCAGGTTGGTAAACAGCTGAGCTGTGATAATTACTTCAGTAGTTTGTTTGGTTTTATTTCCTCCTTGGGATAGTCTGTATAACTGAGTTTGTACTGCCTGTTCCTCAGGCAAATGTTTTCGTATTGGAAATACTATCTTGTAGACAATGTTATATTAAGATTTTGTGTATTTTATTCTTCCCATTTCTGTATTTTTCCTAGTGCTTCTTCTTTCCACTCCTTCCTTATCTGTTGCTAGAAATGATTTACAATTACGTTTTGTTAGTAAGAGAAAGGATATGCCATTAAAATGCACCATTACAAGAATTTTATTGTATGTGTATGAACTTCAGAACAGAATTCTGTGCTCAGATAAGCCTTAACATCTTTCTCAACCCTCTTTCTGTCCCAAGTGCATACTATACTTTCATTAAGATACAAGGCAGTTATGTTGAATTCTGCGTTAGTATTTTGTGTTCTGGGTTACCTCAGTCAGTATTATCCAAGGGGAGAGTCAGTTTTTTCAAAATGTATTATTTCTGCTTTTGTCCAGTTCTGCTGAATACATGAAAATGTTTCCAACACAATGGTACTGTTTTACACAACCAGGGAGAGTTATCTAAAAGGAATAAAGGCAGATGCCCAGTTTTATCATCTTTGGTTCTTCAGTGAGATTGACTTAGCTGTACAATAGCTGGTGCAAACGTCAGTGACTGTGTCCCCGTTTTATTGTTTACTGAGGGAGCAAATGGAAAATAGGACTTTTCTGGGCAAATTCTTGCCATTGCCACTTGTCTGTCTATGTGCAGTTTGGAATGTAGTTGAGAGAACAACAGGTTATGTTCTATTCTAACTTGTTCTACTTTTAATAATTGTTACTCTTCCAAATTTTAACACATTCCTTTGTCATCCCACGTATGTATGGTAATGATGAGATGCACTCCCTTCAATGCTAGTCTGTTCTTTTTAACGATCAATATGAGTGACACAGATTAATAAAATGTGGCATTTCAGGATCCAGAGTAAAATACGAAATAAAAAATGACTGTTTGAGGAAAAATTAGTCATATGCAGAGGGACCTATTAAAGTTGCCTCACATATCAAGCCTTTGTTCTGAGCATGTGTGACTGGAAGTGCAAAGCTAGGCTGTCAGAATTTGTTTAGCTAATGATTCTAACTTGTTAAAATTTTAACCATGGCTCCTTTTGTTGTGCTTCAAAGGATTCATAATGCTCTTTATATTAATTTGTCTTATATTCTTGAAAATATATATTTTTTAGTTATTACTTGGACATTGATTTGACTGCTTGGCAAATACTGTTTATATGTAATTTTTATTTTGAATATGGGGTTCAATGTAAAAAGAATCTGCATAAAATTCATAGCTCGTATACAAGTGCTTTTTTGTTATCCGCTAAGACACGAGGTACAAATCAAGTGTGAGAAAAGCCTGAAGCTAGACTGTAAGATGTGAACGCTAAAATCTATCACAATTCATACTGTCAGAGAAATACACATTTAAAAATCCTTGGTCATGTATAATAATAGACTGAACCACAAATAGCATGCTCAACTGTAAAACTTTAAGAACACTTTTGTCGGAGAAGAACTTGAAAACAGTCCTAAAAGTACAACGTGCAAAGGAAGTCATGCTGATGTTAAGTTTTCAGTGTGGCACTAGCAGGCCCGTTATCTTTATTCTGTCTTCTGTGTGGTGAACAATGATAAGAAAGGATTTCACTTTCTGTGATAAGCTTCTGGGTAACCATCTGGTTACAAAAATGTAGATGTGGCCCCTTGCCATGGGGTGACGATGATGCATAACAGTTTTGGTTTGTGATTATGTTTGGCACTGTTCTGTCCTCTATCAGTCCCTGCCCACACTGCAGACATTTTGCTCCCTGAGCTGGTTCCAGGGCCCAGTAGAGTGAATGGAGACAATCCTGTAGTTTTCAACAGGCTTTGGAGTAAGTTCAGTTTCATAACCTGTTCCTTACACAAACATTCAAAACACAGAACCTATTTCTCCCACTATGCATAGGGCTAACCAATTCCAGGGTAAAGAGAGATGGTTTTGAACAGATACATCCAGACGCAGTTGTTTACGTGTGCAGACCCTCTTGGTCATCAGAAAAAGAGCCTCCTGAAACATCTGTAGGAAAAGAAAGACAGCTTTAGAAACGCTTTGAAAAGATGGGTTCAAACTAAAAGCAGACATAGTGAACAGTCGTATAAGACAGGTCTCAGTAAAGGAAAGAACTGAACTTTTTGCTTCTCACCTAGAAAAATCTGACTGATCAGGAACAGCTGATTTCACAAGGAATATAATTTCTTTTTCATCTGTTTCTGATGGAGTTGAGCTCTTGAAGACATTGCATAAGGAAAGAAGCAGTCTTACCCTCCCATTAATCTGCATGTCTCTTGATTCTGCTGGTCTCTGTTAGGACAGTTTCATACCCACCTCTCCATTACTTACTTTGTAGTAAAATATTCCTGTTAAAAATACAGCTTGTTTGAATTCCACATGTCATAAAACATCAGAGTGATCATAACTAAATTATTTACCTAGTCTGTGAGGTGAAAACCACACACAATTGGCCAGGCTCTTTTCCATGGTGCCCAGCGACAGGACAAGGGGCAACAGGCACAAACTGGAACACGGGAAGTTCCGCCTGAACATGCGGAAAAACTTCTTCACAGTGAGGGTGACAGAGCCCTGGCACAGGCTGCCCAGGGAGGGTGTGGAGTCTCCTTCTCTGGAGACATTCAAACCCGCCTGAACGTGGCCCTGTGCAGCCTGCACTGGGTGACCCTGGTCTGGCAGGGGGGTTGGACTAGATGATCTCCAGAAGTCCCTTCCTCTACCATTCTGTGATTCTGTAATAACAAATCCCCTTAGTACTAGCAACCAAGAAGTTATTGGTTGGATCTGCTGTCAAACTAAGGAGCACTAAAAGGAAGGTATCTTCAGGCATGAGTCGGGTCATAGAACCACGCAGCAGGCAGTAGCATTTAAAATGCACTGTGCTCACAACTAGGCTATGTTAATAGTTGTGGTTTTATACCATAGATTGGCTCAGGTAGGTCACATTGCTATTAACTGTAAGTATAGAAAAAGGTGTATGTATAGAAATCTGTGCAATTAAATTGTTATAAAAGATGTGTGAATCCTAAAGCACATACATATACATTCAGTACATGCTTTGTATTTTCTTTCTGATATAATGAAGAGAGAAACTACAAGGAGAATTACACTTTAAACAATGCAAAGGACTTCCTAACATTTTTGGAAAATACTATGTATAGAATAGCATGCCACTGAACGTGTCCCAGTATATGTAGTATTTGCATTTTTAGAATTCCCATTGTATTTTCAGAGCCAAAGATTGGTTGCCAGTGTCAAATAGTGACCTTCTGAACCAGTCTTTCCATCCTTTACGGAGTGAAAACTTTATTCCTCTTCATGTGTGAAGCTTGAGATTGTGCTCCCTTTCTGTCTCTTCATAGCTGAGATTTTGTCATGGCAGTTACAAGTGAGCATATGGAGGCAACAGCCTTTTGGGCATCAGAAGCTGCAGCATCAGAACAAGCCACATGAGTAGACTAGATGAAGGATGCTTCCTTGTTGATAAATATCATGTAAAGTGTTCTATCTGCATGAAAATGTGTGTAGTTTTCTATGCAAAACCAAGGGGATTCTTAACTCTCTGCCCAGATTGGAAATGCACACTCAAGTATGTGGATGGCCTAAGATGCCCGTATGCTATGGCATATTTTTGGATTTCTTTTTGATTAATATCATGCTTCAGTGCATCCATCTGTCTGTGTACTAAGTGCAAGTTTCAAAGGAAGATAAGTGATATACATCAATTAAAAATGCAGGCAAAGTTTAGGACTTCAGCAAATTTCAATAACTTTTTAAGAGTAAGGTTTTGCCAGATTGAAATGATAAACAAGTTTATACAGTTTTCCAAATAAATGAAATCCATTTCGTAAATGTGATTAATAAGAACCTGTGAGGCCGAATAACGCTTCTAGCTTTCCTTGTTCCAAGAGATCAGGAAAACACAAGAGAGGCAAAAGATATTTTGTTGTCATAATAGTCTAGGATGGACTTGGTTAGATAACTGCAGTAATTTCCTGGAGCCTAAGCAA
Organism: Phoenicopterus ruber ruber; assembly: GCA_009819775.1. Lineage (NCBI taxonomy): Eukaryota > Metazoa > Chordata > Aves > Phoenicopteriformes > Phoenicopteridae > Phoenicopterus > Phoenicopterus ruber. Next base: position 15,809,239 of record CM020227.1, read on the forward strand.
ATAATTTCAGAGTAGTTTGGCAGGTCTGCAGTTCACAAAGCAAAAGCTATGTCTGTATTTTACCATAGACACATTTTAACCTACCCTGCAAACTCTGCTTCAAAAGTCAAGCTTCCAGCTTTCCTAAAGCTGTGCCTTCAAATCCATTTTGAGCAGTGGATGCATTGTCTGTGTCAGGCTTGGAAACGCAAGCTATTAGCCTAGAAGTTACTGAGTGAAATAAAAAAAAAGCAAAAAGCCTATAAGAAACTTAACCCATACAGTTTAGCAATCACTAAACCAGCTAACAAATAGAGACGATTTAAATTGCTTCACAATCCCAGTTGCTTGCAGAGTACCTGCCATCCTCTTGATAGGTTAAAAAATAATCTATTTGCAGCTCTAAGGTTGAAGAATGCAATGAATTTAGCAAGCTCAAGCCTCACTGCACTTGTCTTTCATGCTACCAAATGTGTCCTTTTAAGATATTATACTGTTTCACACCTGATTGAATAAAGAATTTAAGAAGGTATCTTCTCACAGTATATCTGTTCTTAAGTCTCTTATCATTTCTTAATGTTGGAACACATAGGTGCCAATATCCATGGGGCAGTTGGAAAATATTTATAAAAAAATGTCATGGCCAATGCTTTTTAAAGCTTTATTTGAATATCGAGGGAAGACTTAGATTTCATACTTTACAGAAAAAAATTAGACCGCTTATCCACAGACAAATACTCTATAGCATAGTATATTCCTTCGAAAATAGTGGCTAAGGACATAAAAAGGGTCAGTGAATTGCAACCTTAGGGCAATAGACTAACAGTGACCAAATTTGTCACTAGTGTAACTCCATTACAGTTAATCAAATTACAGTTGAAATGATTTGGCCCAATGAATCTGCAAGTAATTTCTTCTGAGAGACTGAAGGACATATGGTTACTGTGTATTTTAACAGTGATGTTCTGTGACAAGTTTCTGAGTTCTAATCTATACTGTGTGAAATCAAATGGACCTTGCACAGCAGAAATTTATAATGTGCTTACATATCCATATCTTCCTTAAAGATTGCACATTGCTAAATACCTAAATTATGTCATTATTTCTGCATTCTTACATAGTTATTTCTAGCTTCAAATTATAAATTTATTAAAGCGATTTGGTGGTGGTGGTACATTTAGCCAAATTTCAGTGCATATGTATGTTTACGAAGGTGTTGATAGATTTTTATACCTATATATATAGGTATAGGTACTGCAGATGTACCAAGCATTTGTAACGTTTTTGCGCTCTAAATAATTCAGTGTGTTTGGAGGTATTTGAAACAAAAACTGCCTTGGGATATCAGTAGGTCATACATTCAGTGAGAATCGGCTTCTCCATTAACTAGCACTGGCATTGAATCAATATAGTGTGAGTTATGCTGGCAGCTTGTTCATTTCAGCTTCATAAAAATGTGAAGTAAATATCCAAATTTCACAATGGTTTATCTGAAGCAGAAAGAATCTCAGCGACTAATTTTGCATACAAAATTGATGGAAGGCTGAGAACAACAGAGCTCAGGACCTTGCACAGTTTTTCGTGGATAGGGTTTTGTGTAGAGACGTTAATAAGCATTATACTTTTCCTTGTTTCTCATCACAGTTCTTTTCTGTTTGGGTATTGCGGGGGTTTTTTTTAGAATCAAGGTCTGTATGTTAAGGACCCATTTACACACTTGCAAAATTCCCTGAAACTCTGTAAGCCACTGGCTGAGGTAAGTATGTAAAAACATACACGTTAGGGAGTGGAAATTTCTGCTTTAAAAGACTGATAAAGTTTTTGCTCAAGTGTCATGAAGAGGAGGCTAAATTAAATTCCTTTAATAATACATGTTTGAGGTTGCAAAATCCCACACAACACAAGATCAGCTTTCATGTACTTCAAGATACCTGTGTTTCTGTTAGTTCATGTGTGTGCAAAATATTCCTGGTCAGATCAAAAGCGTTTAGCATCAGTATATGTTAGGTTCTTTTCCGCTTATAAACTGTCTTGTACAGCAAACTGACCTTTCTCTGAATAGGTCAACATCTTACAGAGCCTGGGGACCACCATCTGACCTATGTTACAATGATGAATTTCTAGAGTATCTTCACTGATGTCAGTACAGCTACTCCATTATATACTGGTGTGAGAGCAGAAGTTTCACTGGGAGCGACCTTCAAGTGTCTATGTAAACAGTTTAAAAACCTTTAAATCAGTTTCTTTGCAATGGTAATTAATTAAACAAAGGCTTTAAATGTAGCACTTGCACTCTCCAGAAAAAGCGAAAGACCAGGTCAGAGGAGATGGACTTGTAGGTGAAGAAATCTTCTAACCTTTAACCTTAGAGATTGTAATTTGTGTTCATATTGGAGACAGCTGTCTACAGAGACACTTACCAAAATGATTTTGCAAGCCTATGTGAGTGCCTATGGATAAACAGAGTCTACCTGTTTTCTTTGCTAGTTGTTTTATAATCTCTGTAAGCAGTAAAATTGAGATGGATATTCTGTTTTAGAAAAAGGAAAATAAAATTAGTTTACTTTGAATTAAGAATGGATATTACTGGCAGACTCCATCACAGATGATCAGTGCAAAATTGATGTTACGTATTACTTCACAATTTTTCTCTCAATGAAATTTAAGACATTTAGGATGCTTTCAAACAAAGCTGTGTCTAATTCTCTAGAAGTGCACTTGTCTGCCTTGAGGGACCTTCAGAAATGTCTATTTATGACAAACCACTTCAAGCATAAAGTTTTCAGACATGTAGAATGTTAGCAACTATAAAGAAAAACAATGTCTGTTTAATTCAGATCATTTTCCAATTTACGTAAATGAAAGGCTTGCAATTTATTTTTTTTCTTTTGCCCAAGATTCCAGTTTTCAGTGCTTTATTGCATCAAAACAGGCAAACAAAAATGGATGCATTTACTCTGAGATGTGTGTTTAACACCAAACTCAGGGCAACAGGTACAATCGTGCAAAGTATCATTGGGCTTGGCTTTGCATGATGCTGCCATTGGTAAGTCCTCCCAAGTGGTTAAGTTCCAGATTCAGTGTTGGATCTCAGGTGTTATATATTATTTCACATCCATTTAGGACTGTTTTGTTGTGTTGATTTAGACCTTCTGCCAGGCTGATTTCTGATTTGAGAACATTGAGGGGTAGTGGGTAAGTGGGAGCTATAGTATCCAGCAGAGTGATGGTGCCACTGTGTTCAGCGAGCCAAGTGACGGTTCCACCGCGTATCTCATTACCTATATATGTTATGTCTCTTCTGTGGTGAGTGAAACATGTTGGTACCTTCAACGTTTCTCCTTTATTTTGCTGATTGTTATCACTCTCATTCTCAGTTGGTACAACAGAAATATGCGATTTAAAAAAAAAAAGACAGAAAAGTTATCTATTCTCGTACACAACAGGGTCATTGTACAATTATTTTTCCTTCCAAAACTGTAGGTTCTTATTCCCTACCTATAATCCTTTGTTGTTCCATAGATGATGAACCTAAAACTTACAGCATACCACTGAGGTTTCTCCCATATGCTCTGTGTGTATGTATTGTGTATATATATATACACAAGTATATGTAAAATTATATATAATGAGAAAGAAGCAATTACTCCTCCGGCTGTGTAACTGTCCTGTGCACAGATGGGAGTGGTCAGGTTAAAAGCATATGGGATGAGTGGAAGCTTAAACCAGGTTATATAAGTAAAGAATATTTAAAATTTTCTGTGGGGAAGATGTTAAAGATTATTACTGGATAATACTGCAGACAGTGGACTAATGAAGTTCCTTTATGTACTAGGAAATTGATTTGTTTTTAAGGGGAAGATCAGTCTGTGAATGAACACATCTGAAGCAATGGTCATGATAGTAATGAACCAGCTACAGTGTCATGCTTTCACTCCTTGGGTTATGTTTGCTTGCATCGAATACTTTACAATGGATTTTCTCAGAGATCCAACTATGACACAGCAGGTAGTTCAGTGAAGGTCGTGGTTCTTGATCTGTAATCCCAGAGTCCCTGAGAAACTCATTTAATATCAGACAGCTCTGATTTCACCAGGGTATGTGTATTTAGTGGACTGTATATGAAAAAGAATAACTGTATTAGGATAGTATTCTGCCATGTTGTGTGCTTAATTGATCACATCTGAGAGCTGAAGTATGAAGGCAAGGAAGTACAAGTACAAGGCTGGAATGCTTGTACCAATAAGGATCACATTCATTCCAATAAAAATCTCTGCTGGGCATTTTTAGATAGAATATTCTTTGTGATTCCCACATAGGAAGCATAGATATGAAACTACACCCTATAGTGTTTGGGTCATTTAAATTCAGAATTCAGCATTGAATCCAGCATGGGTACGATTCATTGCCTAAGGTTTCCTAGCTACACAGAATGCACTAATAATATGCACTAAAATAGAGAACACTCCCAGTCCTTGTGCAACGCTGGTTGTAGCTGTGCAGTTTACAAGTGAGCATGTAGAGCTACAGACAGAGAATACATGTGAACAAATGTCCTTACAGGAAAATATAGAGTAAATGCTCATGTAAAGAATATCAGTGAGGCTATATGCTACAGACTGAATTTTTGTTTGTTTGTTTGTTTTTTGCACTGTGCTCAAATATTGTTGAACCAGCTTGAAAGCTCAGGCAAAGGTGTGGCTTCCCTAAGGGAGAGGCAAAAGACAGGATTAAGAGCTATTTATTGTTCTGGGGATGAAAACTAGTTTACACAGTGCAGTGGCAGATAAATACTGAAGAAATACATTCTGTATATTAAGCATAGATTTAACACAATGTGTTCTAAAATTAGGCAAAAAGGAAATCCAAATGATACGGCATTTCTTAATGTTGGGAAATGACTTCCATTTCTTGGCATCACATATCTAATAGCCTCATAGTGCCTTAGTAGAAACGCTATACAAGTATAATCCAATAAGGGAAAATGCTAAACTTGAGAGCCAGTAAACTTGAGATGAAAACCATTAATCCCATGATCCTTTAATAGGAATCATGGAGCAGAGATTACTAAGGCACAGCAAATGTTTCTGGATCGTTATGTGCACAGTTTTCTTGATTTGGCACAAACTTGTGTATTTATTCATACAGAGTTTGAAGTAAGAACTAGAGTTAAGCACATAGGGTATAGTAAATTAAGGGGTGCAGTTTGTGGGCTTTTTAGCGCTGCTAAATTTCATTGAGCAGGTAAGTCTGCCTGCTTCTTTTTTTTTCTTTTGCCCCATTCTTTTTCTCAATACGATCCTTTTGAAGAGTTTTCTATGTGAGTGCAATGTTTTGTGGGGGGATGTTGTGCTCAGTTACTGTGTTATGGTAGCTTACAGTCCTGGTAGTCATAAAAATGGGTGCAAAAATTCTAGTGCCTTGCTCTTTTTCCAATGTAGTGTATGCAAGATAGCTGTAGGAAAGAAACTTTGTGTCTGGTTTTATGTAGTGTTCTGCGCTACGACTATGCCTTGCTTTTCAGCTACCTAGTGTGTATTTGGGCTTATTTATTTGACACAAGGCTGCTTTGTGTTGTATTTCGTTGTCTTGGAGTACGGGCCAAAGACTTTGGATCTTGCTACGCATGTCCATGTTAACAGCCCTCCATTAAATAATGTGATTCCTAATTACACACCCATTTAAAACCTAGCAGTGCCTCTGAAATTTTCTTGACATCCTCAGTGACTCACCGTGATCTAGACAGTGGTCCTTCTGTTTAAGTATACAACTATCCTTCATTTTCATGGATGTTGTACGTGTATGTGCACTGGCTTGGGTTGTTTTACTTCATTCAGACAAGAATGTATAGATATTTGTCATTAAACAGAAATATTTTCTACCTTCTGCAGTGTTACAAGCATAATTTCTTAACTTTATCTCTAGAGAACAACCAACCAAGGAAACATATTGTTATCAGTTTTTTAATACTGGCAAACTGTAAAGGTAGATACTGTGCTCTGTTACTGCACTTTGTCAGCACAAATATGGTATAGACTTTATTAATGTTTACATTAGAAGCACTAATTTACTTACGTGCAATTACTGTAGCAGTTTCTGAAGGCAGCCAACTGAAATACAGGTTTTGCATTGTTGCTTCAGATATGACTAATTTGTCACTGAAAAACAGAAAAGGATTGCTTGTAAGCCTCTTTGTCAGTATTTTAGTTGTATATTATCAAACATGCACTGGTCAGTCCAGTTTGAACTCTAGAGTGGATTCAAGGATCATTTGAGAGGTGATGTTTATTAGAGAGAAGATAAATTGGTATAATGCAATATTTAAAAATACAGATTTCTGATGAAGGCTGTGCAATAGCAAAGACCAGTGAGCAGCAAGGGAGCAGTGAGGAGAGAATATATATGTATATATATGTGTGTGTGTGTGTGTATTCCTAACATACACATTTGCTACAAATAAACATAATGTCTTATAAAGTAACTTCCAGCAAAGGGGAAAGTTTCCTAACTAGTGTGGATCAAAAACCAAGGCCATAGTTACGGTGAACATTTTGACTTTGTTTGACTTTAGGGAGTGAAGTTGAACCAAAATCTGAACTTTTGACCTGTGCTGTTTCTTACTGTCAATGACAACTGTGAGCTTGCTTCCGATTGTTTTCCTCTGATGAGAGGCCTGTGTATCTTAGCTCCTCCAGAAGGAGGACATATATCAGAGGATAACTAAGTGATGAAATCCAGGTTTTATTCCCTACCATAAAATGACCTTTTTAAAAGTGCATCACTTGGTGCTGAGATATCCATTGATTTCTACTAATGTCTTTTTATCCTTTAGAGCACCATGAATACTCTCTGGAATTCAATCCTGTAACTTAGACAAGTGTGCTAATAATTCCTGCATAATAAGGGCAAAATTTAAGTCTTTCCTTACTCAGAAATTATGCTGGCTATTGTGGAACCAATGAAAATGCAGAGAGGGAGTAGATTTTGTTAATTGTGTCGACTCTTTGATTAAAATGTGATAAATTCTAGAAGATTCTGTTTTATAATTAATTAGTGTTTCCTACAGGTAAGCTACAATTTACAACATGCAAGTGTATGAAATTAGTGTTGCAGGTTAAAAAAAAAAAGGCAAAAAATAAGCTCAAAGAAAAGCAAAAAATAACCAAAGGCTGAGCATTGAGAAAGATGAGACTGGCAAGCAAATATGCTCACATATGGTTCTGTTACAATGGTGTTTTATCACTTAGCTTATGAACGGCAACTTCTTCTCTTAGGCTACCTTCATGCAATGAAAGAATTGTTGCAGTCTCCAGTTTGTAGCCTCCAGGCTGATAAATTCAGCAGCTCAATGAGTGGGTGACAGAAAGGTCATCTTACTGACAAACTATCCTGTGTATCTTTACAGATATGTAACACATTGATTGACTGCTAGAATACATATTAGTTGTGATAGAAACCGTATGTCTTCTTACTTACTTCAGGCTATGGATTCATTAGGTACAGGTGACACATACAGTTATCTGTAGTGTCGCAAACCCAGAGATGAAATGACTGAATGAAGTAAGACTTTGTTTGAAATGTTGGGAACATACCAAAAGGCTCAGAAATTCATTCAGTTAAGCATACAGAATTGTATAGCTACTTGAAACTCATACAAATGAGATAAACTTCCTGGGCTTGAAAAATAGGGTTGTATTAATCTTGAAAAATGTCCTCCTTTGATATTTCTGTTATGTTGTTTTCTAAGTAAGCCAGTAATAATAGGAAGAAAAGATTCCCGTAGAAAAGTTCTGCATGGTTGTTTTCAGTGGTTGTACCAGCATTGCAAAGAAAAATATTTTGAGACTGCCTGTCCCAGTGAGCTGTGAAGAAAATGAAGTGGTTGGTAGTTCTTTCCCCTTCCATCTCATAACTTCCTATGAAACTCCTGGCATGTATCTCAACTCAATAGCTGGGGCTGTGGAAATTTTCTTGCAAATTTTTAAAAAAAACTTTTTTCAGTGGTAAATCTCCTCTTTGTTTCAAGAGAAAAATCTTAAGTATTTTCTTGCTGAAAAGCAACCACTTAAAGAGTCATCTTCCATTTCCATTTCAATTATTAAAGCAGCCTGCCTAAGTTCTTATCCTTTCAAAGTAAAGCACTCTCTTTCAGATGCTTACTCAATAGAAGAATACAAGTCTCCAAATTTTGAGATTCACCCAGCAGTTCTTACTGTAAAAGTCCTTCTCTTTTTTTTTTCCCCACAGAATGTTGGCAGCCATTTGGATTTTTCCTATAAAGTGGAGTTACTATAAAATGTCATAATAAATCTCACCAAGTTTTCTGATAAACTTGTCAACAGTTAGGAATCTCGTTGTCAAGAAAACATAAAAAATTAATGTGTTTCCCATCTGTAATGACTAATTTCACTGAAGCTATCACTCTGTGGAAGTACTTTTACTCCTCATGCATTCTGGTTAGATGCTTGTTGTGCCTGAGCTGCTTGAAATACAGAGATATGTTACATTTGGGTTTCCAACTGCTATAATGCAAAGAATTTCTATCATTTCAGTACGGTATCATTTCAATACAGTGCTACAGCGTACACTTGTGCTGTCTTTTCCTTCTCTCTCCACATACAGCTGGTTCTTTTAAAAAGGACTGAGAATCAGGACACTGAAAACTTGGCATGGGCTTTTTATTTTAAACAAACATGAATTATATTAAGTATGGTCTTCCAAGTCATTCATCATTATTAGTGTCATTTGGAGCTGGACTGCTCCCCCCTTTGTTTTTAGTGCGTTTCCTTCTCGTGGAAAATGCCAGATTGACAGCCTTGAAAACTGAAATCCCTCTGTTTATCTTCAGGCTGCAATAGTATAGTCAATGACAGCACAAACATCCCCCCTGCCTCATCAATATGCCTGAAGTGTGAGCGAAGGTAGTTCAGTCTCCATGGCCATTAAATCCTGTTGATTCCATCAATAAGGATGCCAGTTACTGAAAGATGTCATAGTGACTTTGCGATCCGAATGACTGCTCAAAAGACACTAGATTGAGACACCAAATTCATCTCACATACCTCAGCACATATACGATGGTAATGGCTTTCATTCACAGTGAATCTGGGATGGATTCGAAAGGTATCTTAGATTTAAAGCTTTCTAAAATTCAATAACCATTCCCCTGAGCCACACAGTCCCTTCACTTACTTGAGAACTTGTTCATGTTTTTTAACAGGTTCCTTTTCATGTATGAGGTCTTTATTGTTTTCAGTAGCTTTCTATCAGGAGGAAATAGTTTCTAGGATCTGTGGGGTGTGTGAATAGGAATACTTGAAGATTTAGTTGAATGTAAAAAACTGTATACTATCTGGTAGTGCTGCACGTATTTGTTTTATGCTGTTAAACGAGCTGCACGTGGCCTGTCTTTAATCTGCGTTCTGACCCTGCTTACACCACCAACAGGGGCTGCAAAAGCTTAAGGGGCTGGAAGGAGAGCAAGGTGTAATTGGATAGTCCTCAGCAAAGTTATCTTGCTTCCTGCCTCAGTTTCCCTAACTAGAAACCGAGGATAGCACTGCTCTGTGAGATACGATTTTAAAAACTGATTAGTTTATATTTGAGTATTTTATCTGGCATGTAAAATGCTAAGTATTATTGCCACCTAGTTAAGATATCCATTAGTAGATTAAAAACAAAAAGGATATCTTTTAGATTTTTGGTTGTAATAAGACTTTCAGGCTACTGAAATGTGGTGTAGATAATTTACTGTCATCTTTTTTGTTTCAGAATGCTTCCCTGGAAGAGAATAGTCTTAGAAAATTCAATTGCAAGTAACAGTAAAGTTTGCTTCAAGAAAAACCTGTAGAAAACATAAGAGCTTCATTAGTTATCAGGCAATATTTAACTGAACTAGTATGCTGAACAGATGCTGCTCACCAAAGAGTGCTTTTGTCTAAAAATCGTTTTTAGTATAAAGAAAAAGAAAATGAAGAAAAAATTGTAGAGAACTTATCTGTGAAAAAGAAACCTGTATTTGGCCTAAAAAAAAAAGATACTTTTTTCCCAGATTCCCAGGATTTCCATGTCTAAGATGAGTGTTAATGGTATGCACAGTCTTTTCACTAGAAAGGCTTTGTGTAATCAATAGAATGAGAAAATTCTCAATCAAGTCCCCAAACTCACATGACTAAAATGACTGTAGAAAAAATACTTTGGAGCTTCATTTTCTTTAGAAGGTAGCTCCGCACGCACGTCAGACAGGCTATCCATAGTATTAAGTGGCTTGCAGGGGGCATGGGGAGGATTTAGGATCTGGTTCTGCAGTTGATAAAAATACTGCTGATGATATTTTGATGCTGGTTGCATCATGTTCCTCCAAATTACTGTAGTAAACACAGAATTTTTTTCAAATATTACAAGTTTACAGAACTCAAACTTATTTTATGTCAGCATCCTATTACACATGGACAATCTGTTTCGTAGATAGAAGGCAAGATTTCAATTTCCTATGTGCTGACTGTTGGAATTACCAGGGTAGGTGATAGGCCTGAGTGCTTCCTTTCCTGCCCAGGTCGCCACGCAGGGGATGAGTCTCTGACACACTGTGCCCCTCAGCGCAGGTGAGTCGGTAAGAAAAGTTAGAATTGGCAGAGTGCCCCAAGTAAAGTGCTTAGATTACTTCTTCCATACCAGGAGTACAGAGAGACTATGGGGCAACTCTTAATCAGGTTTCTGATTTGATTCTGCAGTAGCAGAAATACAACTTTCATCTTATAGCATGCAGGTAAATCACAGGTGAGCCAATGTCCCTGTCAGTCCTCAGATAAGCTCTGCATTTTGCCTGTCATTAAAGATGGTCCAATACCATTTTGGATATCTTGAAAATTGCAGCATATATAATCTATCTCTAAGTCCTATTGACATTTCTGACATTTATATCTTTGCTAACATATTTTATTCCTGTGTATTTCTTCAGCAAGAAGGGAGAAGACATTTCTACACTGAATATAGTTTCAGATGTATCACATGGCCCAATCAACTGTGGCTTAAGTAATTTGAAACTTTTTTCCATTGACTTTAATGGGATCTGTAGTTTGGAGATGAGAAAACTACAGGAGGAAAATAAAACTTGACATCTAGTATTGCATACCACAATGTGTTGTATAGTTCTTTTTAGGGCAGTGGCACTTCGTTAATACATATCATTTTCACTCTTATAAGGTTCCCCCACATTCTTAACCTTAAACTATATATAAATTTTGTTAAACATATAAATATATAGAATTTACATAAAGTTCGTCCTGTCTGTGCCTTAAGGAACACATTTTTATTGTAAAAATTACACTTTTAATTTATGGCCACTTGTAAATAATATATTAGTTATCAGTAAATGATTAATACACATTTCCCCCCTTAGTTATTTAGGGCAGTGTTGAGTAGGACAGTAAGAACTAATGCACATGATAATGTATAAGTGCTACGAAATAATGGATAGCATCCTGTAGTAGCATATTTTAATATTATTTATACATGTCTCTCATGTTATACTGTGGAGCTACTTACAATAATTTAACTTAAGAAAGCAATGCCTAGACTCATTATCCATTTGTCCAGAATTGTCATCTTAGTTTATAGTGATACTGGTATTTGCTATTTACCTTTTTAAAACATTAATGCTGTTTACTGCATCACTGTCTGGACCAGTGTAATGGAGAAAGAGACTTAAAAAATTCTGGGCAGCTCTGACCTAATCCTGCAGTGCAGTCAGTGGGAGGGACTCCCTGCACCCACAGGGACTCCCACCAAGTTCAGTGGGAGTGCACAGATGTGAAAGGCACTCAGGGGCTGATTGCGCTGCTGGAGGTTGGCCTGTAGAGAACTGAAAAGATGTAGTGTAACTAATCCAGTAGGGACTCAAATACAAAGCTTAACTTTTAGCATTTCACAGTGAACACAACCGAACAGATAACTCTGTTTTATGAACCTGATTGCCATGCTTCTTTCTCTTTTTTGGTCACAAAAAGCATGGCTCTAAATGCATTAAAAGGAATAAAATCTCAGAGTTGAAAGCTTTCTCAGAGTATTTGCTTATTTCTTCTAGGTTTGTAACAATTTGAGTACACCAAATTATTTAAGCTATGCCCATGTAGTAAATAATAATTCTGGTTTTGTTAAGTATCAAAATACCACAAAAGCATTTGGCTTCCTTTTTTAAATACTTGTTAAAAAGCCACTGGTAGAGTATTCACATCAATTATTCATTAGTATCAATGTGGCAGGTTCCTAGTAAGGAAAGATAAATAATTTTAATGAAAATGAGTGACAGAAAAATAAGAAACAGAATTGAACAATTGGTATTTTAATGGCTGACTTATCTCATGGCAGTTAACGGGCACTTTTAAACCAACTTCACGTGCAATACGCTCAGTCCAATAACTGCTTTCTACTGATGTACTCAGTACAATTGCAAATAACTTAGGTAGCACCGTGACTGATACTGAGTAGTATTCTAGGCTTGCAGTACTGGATTCAGCGATGATGCATAATGATGCTTCTGCGTACTCATTTCAGATCTGGGCTGTAGTTTGTAACGGGTATAATACATAAAGATACACTTTTAAATGCTTTCCATATATGTCTCAAAATGATGCAATCCTAAAATGGTACTTTTAAACCGAGTGGCAACGTGGCACAGTGGGACTCAGGAGTTTGCAGTTATAAAGGTTTATCTGTACTGTGCCACATGGTAGGGTGTTATTAGCTTGACTAAGCACTAACAACCCTACATGACATTTTGAGTGGAAATGATTTGAATTCATACAGCTGGGAGCTGGCAGAGAGAACTCATGTACCCATCCATGTAGACATACCCTAGATTTTCAGCTTAGATCATAGGAAAGAAATAAAGGAAGGATGCCATTATTCATGGGTTCCTATGAAATACTCTACTGAGCTCAGTTTAATTTCCCATGGATAGGTGTCCACCAATGCCAGAACTGTCACATCTTACACCCAGACTGACACAGCAGTAAAATGAAGCAAATATGATACATGTCCTTTTTTTAAGTACGTATGTCATTACCATATATAAATCTCATCTGGCATTTCAAGCTACAGAAAAAAACTATCCTGAAAAAAAATTAAAATTGTGGTTTCCATAATGTTTTCAGAAGAGATCGTTCTCCTCTGTTAAAGACAAAAAAACATGCATATCTTTCCATTAATTCTCATTATGGTTCTGATTAATAAATTTTCTAACAACATAGCTTAAAACGCTGTTTTGCAGTTCTCTTTTTTTGAGGATTGCTTCAGATTTCAAGTGGCAGGAGATGGTTTGAGATTTTGCTGGCTTTCATTCCATACTTTAGGGAAGAAAAATGCAGACTGTAAGATTCAATAGTCAGTTTTTCTCTTATCATGGCTTCCAGTTTTTGTGTGTTCAGATTTCATTATAATCTGGCTTCCACTGTCTCTCTTTCAGTGAAGTGACTGTAATTTATACACACCTGTTCATTGTATGGTAGAGTTTTTTTCTGCAACATGTTCTCTAGTTTTATAGTAAACATGAAGTTTCATCTATCTGTTCCTTTTTGCTGTGTTTTAAATTTCTGAAAGTGAATCATTTTCCCAGGATAGCAGTAGGAATCCTCCAGCTCTTGGAAAACAATAGACACAAACATACAAAATCACAGCACTAAAATACAAAATTGTGTATATTTTTTTTGTAAATATGTGTTATCTGAGTAAACTGAAGAATGAATATGATTAGAAATCTGCATTCTTGCAAGACCCATCTACTGTATGAAGTTTGGACATTTGAGATTTGCAAGGCATTAGAAGATTTTAAGATTAGAAGACTTAAAGAAAGCAGATGGCTTCATCCTATTTAGTTTAATGAAATTTATTTAGTATGAAAAAGAGAGAAAGCTAACTGTCTCCAGCATAAAAGCTCTTTAAATACATTAGTTCCTGAGAGGCCTGCAATCTGAACATTGCCACTGTGCTTTTTAGATGAATTAAACATTGTCTTCCTTCATTGCTTATAAATTGTGAGGCAGAATAGCTTCTGAAGTTCTTTTAATACAGGAGGATGCTCAGGCATCCAGTCTTGAGCTGCGAGTACATTACTGTGTAACAGTGAATGTGGAATTCAGAACTATTGTTCAGTCATGTTGTCTATTAAGATCCTAGACTATCCCGAAGATCTACTTAGCAATTAAAAAAAAATCTTCAACAAAGATCTACTTAACAGTAGTAACATCTCCCTCATTTCACATGCATTATGGGAAGTACTACACAATCTTGGACTGTGGGTTGGATTGGGTTCAGAATATGCAGAACTGGGTGAGGGCGTATATTCATCATTATACAAATCAACAACTGCATGTTGACTTATATTTTTAGATAGCACCCTAGGGAATGTCCTTTCCTGGAGGACTGTGCAGCTCAAAGAGAAGGGATGACACAGCACAGAATTGCAGGTTTCTGTTGCTTATAGTCCTTGTTTCCTGATCTGCTTGAGATAAATTTCACACTGTTCTTAGCAATGCGATGTGCACTCCACAGTGCAAGATTCTGTGCTGTAGTTTTTTCGTATCAGTTTTTATTTGAGATGACTATATGACTACATGGATCCTGGGTTTTAGAAATGTTTTCTCATGCTTATTCCTAGATTCACAAATGTCACTAAGATTAAAAGAATGCATACAATCTTCAAATCTAAATTCCTGTGTATGTGAACCATAGGCAGGAAGTAACAAAGCATATATTTTAAAAGATACTATATTGTAAAGCTCTTTAAGCAGTGGTGAGTTTCACGCCTTCCGTGGTAGTCTGTTACAGTGTTTAATTATCCAGAACAATTTTGAACAAAAATCAGTACACTTGGCCTCATTAATGTAAGCCAAAGAAGAGCTTTTTTAAAGCAACCTCCAGACAGGATTTGTAAACATCAACTTCATTTCTGTTTGGTACAAAGCACATTAACAGCAGCAGCAGAGAGAGAGCTAAAATTTTACAAGTAGAGAATTAATCACAGCGGGTGATGACAGGCTGGTAAAGTGTCTCATTAGTAAAAGAATAACAAGGAGTTTAATGGAGAGTCAGTGTTTTGTAAGTATAATGGCCTGGGTTTTCAAAAGGGATTGGTGATTTGGGAATGCCTCTAGTTTTGATACCAATTCAAAACACCCAATTTTCAGAAGGTGTTTAAAACCTCTTCCTGCAACTGCTTTAAAGCGTTTTGAGGGTGAGCATCCCAAAGTCAGTAGACCATTTTAT
Source organism: Phoenicopterus ruber ruber (assembly GCA_009819775.1). Taxonomy (NCBI): domain Eukaryota; kingdom Metazoa; phylum Chordata; class Aves; order Phoenicopteriformes; family Phoenicopteridae; genus Phoenicopterus; species Phoenicopterus ruber. The sequence goes on from CM020227.1 coordinate 15,824,482, forward strand.
CAGTCTTAGACAAAATTCTTGATGAAAAAATGCCTAGATTCACAGTATTTTAGGAGGCAACAGCATGGTTTAAGAGGCAGATTTGCAGCTGATATAAAATACCAAAGACCCAGACAATGTAGGCAGAGCAGTGCCAGTTTACAGTCGCTGAGATCCTGCCCCCACCATGAACTCCTTGCAGTAGGAAAAGGATATATCATTCTAAGGGAAAGCTGTATGTTATGTGGAAAGCTGCCCCCCACTCCTCCACCCCCCAGTCATGCAACCACAACACTTACCACAATATGGTATTTTGGAAATGCGTTGTTTTAAACATGCATTCTGCTTGCAACAGACGTAATTAATACAAGAGCTAATCTAGAAATGGGCACAATAAACACAGCTAGCAGAAGCAGGAGACATAACCATAAAAGACAAGAACAAACCGTAACTTGGACAGACTGGGAAATGGAAGGTGTGAGGAAGAAATTCTGATATTATTTTAGCTATTTTGAGGATGAGCCAGGAGTTTTACAGCAAGTGTGCTGGGTAGTTTACTCTTGCGAAGTATAACTAATCTCTTCAAACAGAGTATCTGTAAAAGTACTTTTTTTTTTTTTTTTTAAGCTTTTGTTGATACATTTAAATATATTATTTTGATTGGTTTCTACTCTCATGAGTGCCTTTTCCTCAACTACTGAGTGTATAATTTATATAACCTTGTAACACAATATATTGCAGGTAGCCATTTTATGGCATGGTTTATTTATATTTTACTGTTGTTGTGTGCCATAACAATGTTTCTGCTGCTTCCAGTTTCCCTTGGTAGAGCAGGCAGGACAACGGGCAAAGCATATTGTAATAACTAGGGGCTAAAGCACAATAGGGATTTCAGCAATGCCTAATTCTTAGGGGCCCTCACCTGGTGTAATATGTAGCTACAAGTTAGTAGACTTTGTAAATGATATAGGAATAAGTATGCACCAAAAAACAATTAATGAAATGCTATGTGTGGTGTAGCAAGACCAAAAGACTTAGAGAAGATGGGCTGAGGCTTGATTTGTAAATCCCATTGGTGTTTAAGGAGCTCATTTGTTTAATGCCTCCAACTGAAGTACATTCATCCTTAAGGATACAAACCTATGTACTGAGGAACTTCAGAGCTTTTTAAAATCAGGTAGCTGCTGTGCAGGGGTTCTGAAGAATTAGCTTTTGAACCTTTACATACTTAAAACAGCAAGCAGATAATGTCCTTGGTGATGTTTGTCATCAAGATCAGATCTGCCGTCTGTGCTCAGAGATAGCACCTTTCTCTGCTCGAGCTGCCGTCTGAATAAAAGCAGTGCTGTTGTGCAAAGTGGTGCAGGATCAGTACCCGTACTTCCGTAACTCGTACTGAAGTGAACGTTTGTCTGTTAGTGCAAGAAAACCAAATTTTTCTTTTGATGCTTCCCCCACGCTAAATCTATTGAAGTCACAGGGAGAACTTTGGTGCCACCGCAACCTATTGAAGTCACGTTGAGAAGATTTTTTAGTGTTAGTTCTATGGCCAAATTATTTCTAGATATTCAGTTCACAATAAATCTACTTAAGGTGCTTTGTTCTGATGAACTCATTTAAATGTATTATATTAAAAAATTACATTTTCAGAAGCTTCTCTAGACATTTCTTAATCGGTTGTCATGGTGATGTCACTGATTACAGTTTTTAATGTCCCATTTGAAGATTATGCACTACTTAATGATCCAAAAAGTAAGTCTAATTTCTTTAAAGAAAAAAATCTTTTCATGGAAAAAACAGTGAATTACGCCGGTTACTCATAGTAAAAAATAATGAAAAAATGCAAATGACACAATGTAATGAAAGATTTCCTTAAAATTATAGGCCTAGAAGGTGTTCTACATAAACCACCTTTTTAATAAACATAGCAATAGAATAATAGAATTGTAATCACTAAAAATGTGGATATGGATAAGAGTAAAGAACACCTGAAACATCCTTGTGCAATCTTCGTCTCCCTTTACAATTACAAAATGGTAATGGTCTGGAGAGCATGTGAAATTACTTTATATTTTAAAGAAATTTGTTGTGATATATTTCTCAGTTCCTGGTCGGACTGTCACTTTGATTTAGGTAGTTTTGTAAGCTGCAGCAGAGTTCTAGCTGGGAATTCAGTTTCAGCTTCACCTGAGTGGGCTCCACATTTGGAGGAAAAAAAAAAAAATCTTGTTATTTTTATGTTTCAGACTATTTTTCTCATCCTTAAATGATAAAATATCACTAGGGGTTGCTCTAAAAGGTTTAAAAACATTCCTTTCATAAACATTATTTTAAATTTCAACATGTATTTTTGTAGGCTTTTTTAACCTTTACATTTATGGGTGTCCTAGACTGTAACATCTCTTCCGTACGTATTCTTCCTGTCCATCCATCCAGTCTGGAACAAGACACATAAACTTCCTATTACTATTTTCTCTGATCAGGACAATATCACTTCCTATTTAAAAGTCAATTTCCATTTAGGTCCATTTCCCCAAAATTGATTGGTAAAATTACATACAATCCTTGTGAAATCAAGAGAATTTTAAATGACATAGGATGCACTTACATCAATGTTCAGGTTTGGAGCAGGAGGGCACTTTAAAGCTCATCTGATTGTTTTCAGTTGCCGTGGTTTGTTTCACATCATGTGTAATCTCAGAGCACATGAACTGGATTCCATTCAGTTTAACTTAAACCAGCAGATCTCTTCCAAACCCTAATGAACCTGCCTAAAGTTAGTCCAGAATAAACCCTCCTAAACGTGTGTGGCATGGGCATCAAGTCCTCAGTAGCAGCTGGTTCTGTCGCCCCATCCTCTACTGTCTCCTAACGCAGATACAGCAATAGCGTGTCGCGCTACTCTGCATTGTGCATGTGTGTCCTTTGAGCTGACTCATGCAGACGGTGGCACTCGGCTTCCTGCACCCATGAACTAGTCAGGAGATACTTGCTTCATCTTGTTTATGCCACCTATTCTGCTGCTCATTCTCTCTTATATTTGTAAAACTGTATAGTCCTTAGGCTGATTTGTAGCACACTGAAGTCAAGGAATTACAAGAGTGAACTATTTGTTTGCTAGCAAAGGAATTGTAAAAATAGTGAAGGGAATGGGGGAAGGAAAGAATAAGGAATAATGAGGGAAAAAATAAATGATAAGGGAAAAAATACACCTCAGTTCACATTATATGATCATTCATCTTTGTCCAAGGCCTAGGTTTGCAGAAAGATTTAGACACTTAAATCTCATTGCTTTAGAAGAGAATTAGGTACCTGTATGCCTTGACTTTTGGTTAATAAAATACTGCTTTACCTTCCTGAAACAACAATTTTTTCGCAAAATCCATTGAGAAAAGTCTTTCTATGAAGATTTCGGGTTCTTACTTTTCTTTTTTTGGCAGATCTCAAATTTTTGTAGCTATAAAAACTTCCAAATGGATCAAGGGTTAGAACACAAGGAATAATGAAGACTTGCATTGTGGCAGATTCAAAAGACATCAAATCGAAACCAGTGCATTTGGTGTGTAGGGAGAGTTGGAGCTTTTCATAGTCGTGAAGAAAGTTATGTGGGTCAAGTACTTGATTCACAGTGCAATGAGCAAAACTTCTTTTTTTTTTTTTGAGGTAATAACCATCTTCTGACTGTCTTTTGTAGACAATAGTGGTCACAGAAAATATGGAATGAAAATAAATGCTTCAAAAGAAATATGCTTTATTCATTGGTGGAGGGGAAGGTTTAGAGGGAAAAAAGTACTGGGAAAATGTTTTTTTAAAAAAAAAAAAAAATCCCAAAGAAGTCCCCAAGCAATAATCTGTTTTGGAGACTCTTTCTTATATTTGAACTAGGCCTATCTCATCCCTGCTGTAACAGACCTAGAGAAGCGATTCCTCTATCCTACTTACAAAATGTTATCCATTACCATAACACTGATTCAGTTTTTAATGTTTTTATTCTCAGAACAAAGGTTATATTAGCCCCATTGAACAAATGAAGAACCTAAGGCATAGAGGAAACAAAAAAGCTTGATTCTTAGAGGCTTGGTGCCTTTTCAAAGGTCAAACTCAGGGCCTGGAAGCATGGACTTTCCCCTTTGTGATATAGTGCTTTGCCATAGCTCTGGTTATTCTTCTCACTCTGACAGTTCTCCTTTTTCTGTGAGAGGAACAGAACGAATATCATGTTTTCTGACTTATACTGAAAAACTCTTTTTCTCAATAGGCTTATAATTTTAGCTGTAAAAAGCAAAAAAAAAAAAGCACTGTTAAACCTTGCACAAACACACCTCATCTACCTCATCAGTACCTTGTCCTTGTTATCTGGCTTAGGCTCACAGGTCCTTGGACAGATTGCAATGATCTCTTCATTTTTTCAGTCCTACTTGTGTGAGGCAATTTGATTCCTCTTTACTAATCACACAGTTTCATACCTGCTTACTATTCATGAACACATGCAGCGTGCATGTATTTGATGTGGTGTCCACAGGACATATCTCAGGCTAGTTTACTTAAGATATGCTGGAGAGCAATTTGTTAACAGGGAATACAGAGCAATTTTCATTTCATCCTTTTCTCATTTTGAGAGCATGGTCTTTGCAGTTTGCAAATTTTTTCTTTTCTTTTTTTTTTTTTCAGAAGTTGCATATAAATTCACAGCTTGAGCAAATAGGTTTTTTTTTTTTAAAAAAAAAAAAAAAAAGAAGGAAAGAAAAGAAATTTGCTGCTCAAGCCTAATTTTACCTCATCAGAGCTCCCTGACTTGCATGTTTGGCAGCACGTGTATTGTGTATATTATTGAAAGCTAGCCAAATCTCCATACCGATAGCTGTTCTGGTAACCTCCAGAAGTTTTATTCATGTTTATCCACAATGGGTGCAAGCATCATGTGAAAGAAATAAAGAATGAGACCACAAATGTCTTTAAAGATATATTAGAAGGGAGTCAGCAAAGGAAAACTTAAGAAGGTTGCATGATCTGTAGATTATTATGCATATGCTATAACAGCCAGAACATTAAATATCTGGTGCTCTATCGCAGCCACAAATACTATGTTTGGCATTTAATGAGGTCTGGACTATAGAAAGTAAGTGGTTTTATTCAGCAAGAGACTTAAAGATAAAACCCTTCAGAGCTGAACCTAATTGTCCTTTGAGGTATGTGTTAAGGTCAAAGCTGTACTTGATGGTAATTATAGTTACCTTCCCATGAAATCTTTGCAATTGTACTAAAAACAGTACCAAAAGTTCCGGAGCTTTTACTGGTTTTACTGCAGAGGGAAATAGTGTTTCCTTTTTCTTTAGAGTAAATAATGCTAATGTAAAAAATCATTGTATTTTTGGGGTGTTTTGGTGGTTATTGCTGCAATTAAGCCAATATCAGTCAAATAAACTTCACAAAAAAGGTTAAAAGGAAATAGTAAGAAATAGTATAAAGAACAAATGGCTATTCTGATCAGACCACTTAGAAACCTAGTCAAGAAATGAACCACCTCTTTTCTTACAACAGGCAGCCATTCTTTATCAGCATTCATCTCCCTCCTAAAGTATTTCCCCTCACTCCTTAGCAGTGAGAAAAAACTGCCACATACCTTTGTGTGTTCTTGCAAAAACTTTGCATGTTTTTTGTAGTGTAGGATCTGCTTGAACAATGGTACTTTTTAAGGAAGAAATATAACACTGGAAAATAATTCTCACTAACCAGTCTCCCCAGCTTTCCATATCTAGAAACCAAACAAGAAAGGAAAAGGAAGAAAACCAAACTCCAGACCTCCCGTTTTAGATTCCTCTCATTGACTGTTTAGGCTTGGTAGACTGAGACTTCCAGGCTCTGACAAATAATCTACCCTTTTTTTTTTTTTAAGACCCTAGCTCTGCTGTTTTGCTTTCAGCTTAAAGTTTGCATAAATTCACATGCTATTTCCGTCCTTTTTTACTTTCTCAGTCTTGTTCTCCAAAGTCACATTGCTATGAAACGTTGTGCCTTTTCAGTTTCTGTTGACATGAGTGAGTCTTGATGGTTGTCAGCACTTAGCAGCAGAGTGCCAGGGTTTGTCCCCTCAACAACTAACACGCTCCCTACCGTGTCTTGTCTAGAAATCCCTCCTGCCTTTCTTCATTTCATCCATTAGTTTTTTATCTCCTTTGGCACATCGTCACAGTCCTCTAGGTTTCCTCAGGATGATTACTTCTATTTTGTGGTCTGTGTCCCTCTAATTATTATGTAGAAACATGCACAAGTCTATGGGGCCGGATGGGATCCACCCAAGGGTGCTGAAAGAGCTGGCAGAAGTGCTCATCAAGCCACTCTCCATCATTTACCAGCAGTCCTGGCTAACTGGGGAGGTCCCAGTTGACTGGAAGCTGGCAAATGTGACGCCCATCTACAAGAAGGGCCGGAAGGAGGATCCGGGGAACTACAGGCCTGTCAGCCTGACCTCGGTGCCCGGGAAGGTTATGGAGCAGATCATCTTGAGTGCCATCACGTGGCACATACGGGACAACCGGGTGATCGGGCCCAGTCAGCACGGGTTTATGAAAGGAAGGTCCTGTCTGACCAACCTGATCTCCTTCTACGACATGGTGACCCGCTTAGTGGATGAGGGAAAGGCTCTGGACGTTGTGTACCTGGACTTTAGTAAAGCCTTTGACACCGTCTCCCACAGCATCCTCCTGGAGAAACTGGCTACCCATGGCTTGGATGGGCATACTCTCCGCTGGGTAGGAAACTGGCTGGATGGCCGGGCCCAAAGAGTTGTGGTGAATGGAGTTAAATCCGGTTGGAGGCCGGTCACAAGTGGTGTTCCCCAGGGCTCAGTACTGGGGCCAGTTCTGTTCAATATCTTTATCAATGATCTGGACGAGGGGATCGAGTGCACCCTCAGTAAGTTTGCAGATGACACCAAGTTGGGAGGGAGTGTTGATCTGCTGGAGGGCAGGCAGGCGCTACAGCAGGACCTGGACAGGCTGGATCGATGGGCCGAGGCCAATTGTATGAGGTTCAACAAGGCCAAGTGCCGGGTCCTGCACTTGGGTCACAACAACCCCAGGCAACGCTACAGGCTTGGGGGGGAGTGGCTGGAAAGCTGCCCGGCGGAAAAGGACCTGGGGGTGCTGGTTGACGGCCGGCTGAACATGAGCCAGCAGTGTGCCCAGGTGGCCAAGAAGGCCAACGGCATCCTGGCCTGTATCAGAAATAGTGTGGCCAGCAGGAGTAGGGAGGTGATTGTCCCCCTGTACTCGGCCCTGGTGAGGCCGCACCTCGAGTACTGTGTTCAGTTTTGGGCCCCTCACTACAAGAAAGACATTGAGGTGCTGGAGCGTGTCCAGAGAAGGGCAACGAGGCTGGTGAAGGGTCTGGAACACAAGTCCTATGAGGAGCGGCTGAGGGAACTGGGGATGTTTAGCCTGGAGAAAAGGAGGCTGAGGGGAGACCTTATTGCTCTCTACAACTACCTGAAAGGAGGTTGTAGAGAGATGGGGGTCGGACTCTTCTCCCTAGTAACAGACGACAGAACAAGAGGAAATGGCCTCAAGTTGCGCCAGGGGAGGTTTAGATTGGACATTCGTAAAAACTTCTTTACCGAAAGGGTTGTCATGCATTGGAACAGGCTGCCCAGGGAGGTGGTGGAGTCCCCATCTCTGGGGGTATTCAAAAGGCGTTTAGATGAGGCCCTAAGGGATATGATTTAGTGGGGGACTTGGTAGTGATAGGTTAATGGTTGGACCCGATGATCTTGGAGGTCTCTTCCAACCAGAACAATTCTATGATTCTATGATTCTATGACTGAAGGTATTTCTGTTTCAGTTAGCTTTAGGAGGAGAATGTTTTTGAATGAGTAGATTTCTGTATACACCTCGTTGTAATTAAAAAAAGGAATCTATGTAAGATTCATAGATAACTCAGTTTTGTGTCATCTCACTTCTTCAGCCTTCTTCGACTTCATGCTTTTTCTTTGTTTAGATAACCTATTTTATCTGTATTTGCACTGAACCTGAGAAATTCCAGTGTTCCAATTGACCTCTCTGTGAACTATTCACAAATTCTTCCTTTTCTTGGCCAAACTTAAACATTCCTTCTGTAGAAATGTTCCATCCAGATTGTATGTGTACAGTCACACCTTGGGAAATTCATAAAAAGACTCCAGTTTAGCTTCACTTCTTTCAGCAGTTGGGTTTTTTTGAGGAAAGATAAGTCCTGTAAGAACAAGAGAAATTTTGAAGGGTGAATAACATAAAGAATGTTATTACAGTGCAGAGCAGCACTGTAATTTAAATGCTTTCTCTGTTCATGACAACACATTTTATTGTATATATTTATTACTGTTTACATATTATAACTGCAATCCTCATTTGCTCACAGTAATGGTACATTTATGGTCATACAATAGCTTGTTTAGGCCAAATATAGGTCATTACATATCTGTGAAGTATTCATCACTTTGTGGCATTATATGCTGACCTCTTCTTTCTCAGATTAAATCATTTCATACTAATTAATGCAATTTTTTCCCCTCTCTCTCTTTTTTTTTTTCCTTCATCCAATGGATGGAAATTTAATTCACCATTCAGGACTGACTGGCATGCATTCACACTAATGGTGAAGTGATTAGCTCTTCAAGGTGGCATAAAAGATGCTGAACCAAATACATTTATTTGTCACTGAATATTCAGCAAAGATCATGGTCTTACTTAATTACAGTTCAACAGTAAGACACATGGTAGAAAGGTGATTTTCCCTCTAAACTTGAGACTTTTCCATACTGGCATTCAGTTTGATTAATGTTTATGTTAACAGCAATTTATTGGTCACTTGCTCAGCAGAAGCTTTCCAAAGAGAGATTATTTATGCTAATGTGTCACTACTTACATCCCCACAAAACATACACGGATTACAAATTGGAAAATATAGGACTAATTAACACTGATCAGCAGATGTGTATGCTGATGTGATATATTGAGAAAATCTGATTTTCAGCTTCATTTAGTCAGAATCAACACATTGAACATCATTTTGAGGAATGCCTGAGTGGGTATTAAAACATATCAGTAAGACCCTATTCAGATATTCAGCCTTGGCTTTCTATAAATCTAAAATAGATAATAATATGATTAGGTTTAAGACATATATCTATTTTGCATTGTATTTGACAATCGAATAACAATTACTTAACTGTGTAAGTAAAGATACACTGGTAAAGCAATCCTAGGGTGATATTCACAAGACTGATTCACACAGCCCCCAAAAAATACATTTCTGTATAGAGGAAAACTGAAATCTCCCTTTTTCATGTATTGTTCTTAGATATTTTTATTGTGATGAGAATAGGAGATATGATAAGAAACAAATCACAGCATAGCTAAAATCAAGAAGGAACAACTTTAAGGAAATTAGTGTGTTTAGAGATCATTATATGTCTAGTACAATATGAAAGGAATAGCTGCCACTTCTGGTAAAAGAAATGTATCAAATAAAAAACCACTTTATTCTTGTTTTGCGCAAGCACATTCACACACAAGTGCACCATATGCTAGCGGGCAGCAAGACTAAGGCAGATGTGAAGGTTTATGAGAGAAGCGCACAGAACAGAGAAATCAGCGTGAAGAAGCCGGCTGATCTTACTCACAGCCCATAATCAGAAAGGAACGTGTCATTCCTGTTTACTCCTAGGCAGTGCTGGGAAATGAATAGCATTAAACATTCAGCAACATTATTCCTTTTCTATGTCTGCATAAATTTTTAACAGTTGCGGTGTCAAAAATAATTTGTATAAGTTTTAAAGCTAGGAAATATGTTCAATCATAATATGGCTTTGCCAGGCAGTCCAATAAATTTAATTTCTGAGTACTGCCCCTAAGTCTGAATTGGACTATTTTTGAATCAATTTGAAATTAAATTTTAAATTGATGCCAACTTCCTTCACATGAGAAGAGGCGATGTTTTAGCCTACTAAAAGGTACCCCAGAAAACTTGTGCCTGTTTTGTCAGATACAGCTTTGCCAGCATGCATATGCTCACATACATGAGCACCTACTTTTTCTGTCATCGCTGGTGATATGAGATATAGATGTGTATTTTATATATATATACACACACATATGTTTACTGTAAAACATATATCTCATTTTAAGTTGCTGCTCTTATGGAATGCCATTTCAAGTATGTCTATACAGTAAGTCTTACTCTTAGTGCTTTTATGGTCTCATAGACCTACCCCAGCCCAGCCTTCAAAGTCCCTACTTTGATTGATATTTCCTCTCCACCAGCTTTAAAGATCTTTCAGACATTTGAGCAATACGTCATAATTTCTCATCTGTTGTGAACAAGGTTCAGGTTATCCATGCAGTCTGTTCAGCTACCGTAATTAACACGTGGGGAATGCTCTGCATTAGCAGTAATGTAAGGAGATTCATGAACTTGAAGAGCTTTTCTCTGCCTAGTCAAATCTGTAAGCATTTCAAATTTTATTAGCCTCTACTATTATCTGATTTAGTATTCCAGTGCATTATGGCTTGCAAGCAATGTGGGTGGACCATCAACAAATGGCTTGGCTGTTAGAAACAAGACTGATGTAAGAAAAGAGAGATCTGGCTTGCTTCTCCGGTCAGGAGGACAAACCAAGGCAAACTGCTGTGTGTCCTTAGGAACTTTGCTACCAGAATTTCCTTTTAAACATTCCTGACTGCAGCTCCTGATTTTGACAAATACTTCACCTCCAAAAGAGCCTCTAGGTTCAGAATGATGTCTTTTCTTGAAAACAAGCAAGAAATATACAGAACACGTAAAACCATGTTTTATGGAGTAAAGATTTTAGGACTAAAATGGTTTTGATTTTCCAACTTCTGGTGAGAACTCTGTAGCACTAACTTAGTGTGCAAGTTAGTATTTCTGTACAGGATGGCATTTCCTCCAATCTAACCTTCTTATAGAGAAAATTCTTATAGGTACTTCAGTAATTCAGTTGAAATTCTGCTTTTGATCCACTGTGTGAGAATTCTGCTCTAACCACAGATACTTGTCTGGAAAACAGTGTAGTGACAGTATCATTTGCTGATTTTTGTCTTCTGAGTTCATCACTTTTCAGAAGTGAAATAATCATTCTGGAAGAATATGCAGTATGGATATTAATCACTAACATATTTGTTAAGAGAAAAAACATAAAGAAATTTATGTGCTGAACATTTCTACAGTTAGTGAATAAATTATGGAAATTATTGCATTTGTTCACAGAAGACAAAATCTTACTCAAGTATTTACCAGTACCATATTCAACCGTATTGTGAATATAGCACCCTCTTCCCCTTCTGTTGTACTTGACCAAGAACAGAATGAAAAGCTTTCCTACATCTGTTCATTTCTTTGGCCCAGATAGCAAAGAGAGAGGCAATTTGTGGGTATTTTTTTAGGAAGCATAAAATCATCCATTGTCTTAACTGAAAGAATAAATAGTTTTTCCAAATTACTCAATATAGGTTTTGAGAGTCAAGAAATTGAATTTTGTCAATATTTGGTTATTTGGAAGCAATGAAGGTATATGGCAATAATAATAATTTAACCAAATTATTTATTATTATTATTATTTAACTAAGCATCCAAATTTATTGTCTTGATTTTTTTTTTTTTTTTTTTTTTTTTTTTACTAGTTAGACAGGAATTAGACATTAGGGAAGACTACTTTGGATCACTGTGGTACTCTGGAAACAGCACGGCCTGTATCAATTGAGGAAGAAGGAAACCAAATTCTTTGCCAGGGGCCCAAAGACATGGGTAAAGAAAGCTTCAACCCTTTGTGCTGCAGTGTGAGTGCACAGGGAGTCACCGTGCGTTCTTCTAAAGCAATGGTACTGAAGATGTATCTTGCTTTCCCCGGCAGTCAGACCACTCAGAAGCTGCATCTCTTTCTTCCTGGTGCTGTGTACTTGGAAGTACTTAGCTGATGCTGAACGCTGCCAATAGTACGTGTTTCTTGGAGAACAGCATTTTATGCCAGAAGTTGCATACAAGTATGGCAGAACTGTATATCCATATTAGGTGTTGATGTGTCTTCAGATTCTATTGACCAGTTTAATGTTATCCATTACTATTCAGAAACCTGAATATTAAGGCTCCTGAGAAAGGATAAACAGTATTCTGAGAAACATTTCTCATAGGAATATGGAGCATCCACCTTCACTGAACAGAGAACAGCTGTCTGCAGATCACTGAAAATTTGGTGATTTCACCAGTTGAAGAGATTTAACGTATTTTCCTCTGTTTTTAACTCAAATGAAATCTTTCATGATATATTACCATGTTACTGTGCTAGAGTAGAGGCAAATAACAGGTAGAAGTACAAAAAGGTGCCTGTGATAGAAAATACCCTATGTTGTGTTGGTGCTAAATATAGGAATCTGCGAGTCAAGAATATGAAAGCTGGCAGTGAACACTATTTTTTCTCAGTCAGATGCATTGCAGCGTTTTGGGCCTTTAAAGTGCTTTTTATTAACCTGAGATCATACAATTAAGGAACTGCATCACACTGCTCATGCCTTGTTCAGATGCACTGACTTTTGAATACCTGCCTCTATAGTATTAAAAGTGCATTAGCATAACTTATTTAGACACATTTGAACATAGTTTTTGGTTTATAATGCAGTAATTACTTTGAAAGTATTGTATAATCACAGAGTCTGTACACTCTATTTGTAACGTTGGCTAGGAAGTGTCTCTTGAACCTTGTGTAAGTACAGAATGGTTAGTATGCCTGAGGAAGCCATCTATGGCCATCTAAGTATGGTACATGCCACCGATTTCATCCTGTCCACAATACATTTTTGTATCAAAAGTTGAAGAATTTTCTTAGCCAAGTTCAACTAGTGTCTCATATTTCCAGCTATTTCCAGTCACATTTTGTGAGTGTGCATCCAATTGTAGTAGGTCACTGTTTGTAGGATGCAGAAATAGATATATAATTTAAACTTGGACAAAATCCAATGCTGTATGTTTATGTTTGTGTGCATACACATATGTGCCTATATGTGTATATATGTGTGTGTGTATATATATACACTATTCTGTCCTCATGCACTGGCAGCCTTCTAAGTCCTTTATCTGTTTTTCTTTCAGAACAAGATACCTGTTTGCACTCCTCGTACCAAATCAATTTGGAAGTGGTAGCAATTTAAAAAAAGTCAGTAAATCTTAGGCAGGTAAGTGAAAGGTCATATGTTGGGAACAAAGAGAAAGAACCATAGAATCATAGAACATCAATTGTATGCAGCAAATACTGTTTATCTTTTTCATTCAGCTGTCAATTTTGAAAAATTGTATGTTATCTAACAGTTAAAAATAGAAGAATGCTAACATTTTACAGAAGTGCTTGTTCTAGATCTTAAATTCCAGTTATTGCCTATAGTACATTGATAACTTAATTTAGTGCAACTTTTATAAGCAGCAAAGCTACAGCTGCCTGCCGTACCTTAGATGGTTTCAATACTTGGTATAATCCGATGTGTAAGTTAGCGTACCGTGAGGAATAGGGAGTCTTCCAATTTATTAGCTGAAGTATCGTACATCTTTCGATGCTAGAAAAAATTTTATATTGACATATCCGGAGTTTTTATTGAAGTTATATTAGTGCTATCTATCAGGGATATGCTAGAAAATCTATAACTTCCACCAAAATGTTGCCCATGTGAGCAATTCAGTTTATGAAGTACAATCTTCCCAGGCTGGCTTAGTGCCTCCTGGTTCATTTTTCAAGCTATGTGATGTTTAATGAATTTGTCAAAATAAAAACTAATACACAGTTTCACGTCTATCATCAAATTATGCTTTCCAATATACAGCTAAAAGTATGAAAAAAGACACCTATATGAAGGTCTGCAAATGGAAAACATCTCAGGTCTATGCTATTCTATTTCTTGTTTTGACACTTCTTCGCAGTCTCAGAGATGTTTTACTTTGGTTGCAATTACACTGGGAGTTTGTCCAGATAAAGTAATGACACTGTTTCATTATGTGAAGCATGTAGATATTTGTCTGTGGTGCACCATCAAGCCAGTCAATATATTTGCAAAAAAAAAAAAATAAAAGGAAAGGTTGAGAGGTCTTTATGACCTTGTTTAAAGCAATCTCAGATCCCATTTTCTAAACTACTAAACAGAGATTTTCAGACTCATTCATTTTCTCTTACATATTAAGTCAGAACCTTACATGAACTAACAGACTGACATTTTTAAAATAGCTTGACATAATGTTTGCCCTGTTTATATATGCTGCATCGTTTTCCTGGGGCCTTAAATTTCTTTGAATAAAGCTAAGAACAATAAACCTTTAGGAATACTAAAAGGGAAAATGATTTCTCTGTGCCCTGTTCTGCAGACATGAGTAATATATGCTATACTGGCTACCAATTTTCATAATCGTAGGCAGTTGTCAATCATCATAAATCAGTCTCTGCTGTGACCTCTGTGGGATTATGCAGGTCACTGCAGAGTGCTTCACATGTTTTATTTTTCAGTTTTGATGGAGTGAAGCAATGACACAATGGCGAGAGGAGAGTTACAAGACCTGTAACTTCTCAGGCCCATTAGCCCAGTCAGATGCCACGTGTGCACTCCCTCATACAGTCGGGGCTTCAGAGCTGCAAAGCTCTGTTCTCACTGCAGCTGGATCCAGGGTTGACAATCCCCTGGCCTTTCTACACGCAAGTGCAATGTTCAGGCATATTAAGCTAATAAAGCATATTAAAAACCCACTGGTGGGGCACTGCTCATTATGGAACGTAAACTAGTCTAACCTTACAGCACAGAGAGGCTTAATGTGGAGAACATATAACCATCAACAGCATATTCCTGTATTTCATCATTATAAAAGTGTGTCTTAAGTGTATCTTTTTTAATCCTGTATTGCCAGCTGCTGAGCTGAAATGATGGAGTGATGATGTTTTATGTCCACTGATAGAAATTTTACACACGTAGGTGCTATTAATACCAGCACATGGATGGAATAACATTTAAATGCCTCAAACGCATCTGGCCAAATAGCTTGCTGGCCTTTAAAAACTTGCTTTGTGCATGATACTGGGTATGCCTTAATGCATTCAGTGTAAGCGTAACCTTAGAGATGCATGTAATCATGTCAGATCAGGAATGTGAAACAGGAGTTGTATGATAGAAAACAGTAAGTACCACCTATAGCAAGTATTCCTTTTACTACAGAATACAGCATATATACTGGCCAGGATAGTGCCAGTCCTAGGCTAGTCCCTGGCTAGTCACACTGTTTCAGTCCTGTGCAGGCAAACTGTGACAACGTTTCTGCTGGTTTGGTGTTTTCCCATTCTTGTTCAGGAGGTAATACCGCTGGGATAGTCTGCAGAACCAACACCACCAGCCATTGAATCAAGATACTATGTCTTGCAAAGAAATACAAAGGGCTTCAGAAATAAAACATGATTATAGGGTTTTTCTGTGGGTGGTTGTTGGTTGGGGTTTTTTTTGTTTTTTTGTTTTTTTTTTTTTCCAGGCAGGGTTGAAGTCCCTGTCAGAAGAAAATTAAGAATTTGAAAAAGGCAGAGAACTCCCAGTGAAATAATGACCATAGACAGGTGCAAATCTGGGAATAAATAGGAGAGGTAGTATTGAAAGACAATCTGTTGAGGTCTGTGATTGCCCCAAAGGGGTTAGTTGAGTTTTTCAAAACATTTTCCATTGGTTTCAGATGATAATATCTAACTAATGAATCAAGAATGAAGATTCCTTAAAGGAATGTTCATTAGCATAATTATGCTCATTAACATAATATGTTCATCACTTAATATGGATCTGATTGGCTTACTTAGGATTAAAAGCCTGAAGCTGCAAAACTGAAGATGACCTTTGCTATGAGCTGGCAGACTTTACTGCTCAAAAGGTTTGTGATCATAGGGTCCAGGAGCCAGTGTTTTCACCAGTGCTTTTGGTATGTTTTTGTTCACAATTATAGCCTCAGAATAATAAAGGCTCTCAGAGTTTCTTTTCACTGCCAGAGCATCTAATATTTGCCAGTCAGACAAATTCCTATGAGACAGTACTGTACATAGGAGTGTATTCTGGAAATAGTTAATATAGAACCTCTGTGTAACTTGAGTTCGTTTATTCTTGATAATAACGGAATGCTAGGTTGGCATCCTAATGTCCTATTTTTCTGCTTAGTTGGAACCTGTCATGTGCATGTTAACATTAACAGGAAAGCTGAATATGAAACTTGACTTCACTACCTAGAACATTAAAATTTCAGTAAGTTCAAAAAAGAAAAATGCAAACATTTGAGAGGTCATTTTGCTTTTTCATTTTTTACAGTAAATTGCATGCAGCTCTCATTATATCATTTATCTCTCATAATAGCTTAATTTGGACTCCTTCCAAATTAAAATGGAGACAAAGTCATTGTTTTGCTGTTTTCAAAAGAGATGCTGAATTTCACATGAATAAGGCAATAGAGCTATGTCTTGAATACTAAAAGGAATACACAATTTCCTTCTGGTAGCTGTGCTGGCAATTGAGTTACTATGTTTCCCTTGCTTGAATGGCTAAAGAAAATAATGGGTTTGTCCCTTCAAATGGCACTGTTGAATCCAAGAGTTGATTTCAGCAATGTGACTCATACATCATTCTGTCGTAGTCCGCATATGGTCTCTTCTTCTAGAAGAGTTTCTTGATGGCTTCCCGTGTGATAGAACACATCTTTCTGCAGCTTATCTTGCTTCCATTGCATCCTCTGTGCTGCAAACGCAAAATAAGTAGGTAAATACTGCTTATCTCTGAACATTCCCTTTTAAATGCAGTGTATGATGTTACTACTAAAATCATAGTTTTCAAAGATGACCAGACAATACTTATTCTTTTAAGAAGAGTCACTATATAACGATATCCACACAAGTACTGCCTATTGTCCCTGCCAACGTAAGCAAACTGTCAGCCTGTTGCATGTTAGTTTAATAAGGCTGGTTCTTACGCTGTAGTAAGGCTGGTCCAGTACTTAACTACAAATGTCTGTAAGCCAGTCACAATGAGCCAGGACAAAAAGCGTACCTCTGTGGCAGCTCCTAACTAGCACTCATCACCTATGTGGTGAACTTGTAGGAACTTGTATGCTAGATGTATGACTGTTGTCATAAACCTGAGGCTACTGTGTGGTCACTTGGTGAATTTCTGCTTCAAGCTCCGTCTGTCCATAGTCCAGTATTGGCTTGTGATAAAGGCCTGGCTGAAGTTTTCAGAAGTGTTTCAGTTTTGCAGTGTTGCACTAGGGGCACGTCAAAGGGGCCTCATGGTGACAGCTTATCTTCAGTACGTGTTACTGCTCACCCTTCAAGACTGTGCTCCCTTCCCCCTTTTGTAACTTTTTTTTCATCTGGGAAGATCATAGAGTTTAATTTCAATTTTACAAATTGTGACTGTGATTACAACCAGGAAACTCCACTGATTTTCCTGTGCTTGCATGATGTTCCTGGGTTTCCATGGGCCCTGAGAGCAGAATTTGACCATACACCACTATCAAATGTAAATAACAGATATTAAGAATAGCAATTGTAGGCATTTCTCAATAACATCCCACAATAATATGGAGCACGTACTGAAGAATAACATACACAATTCACTGAATTTTAAGTAAGCAAAATGCAAGTGTTTATACTGGAAAATGGCCAAGACACAACTATTATCTGCCACATTTTATTTGCAATATTCTCCTCCATAACAAGTGATGAGGAGGTCAAAGACACCCTTTAACTCATGCCCTGGAGATAAACACAATTCATACTGCCTTTTAAATATTAACTAGTGGCTGTTCTCAGTTTTCCTACGACTTAAGCAACAATAGTAATCATTAATATCAAATGCTCTTATGAACCTTTTAAGGCATGGATTTCAAAGAACTCTACAAAAATATGAAAGTGTCTTTATTTCCCAGCTTTGCAAATAAGGAGAGCGATGTGGTTTGGAGTAGTGATTTGCCTAAAAGCACACATTGATATGATGCATTTCTAAGAATAGCACTTAGAAGTTTTGGGCTCTCAGCCAAAGGATCACTTCACTAAACCACTTTGCTTCTGATACCTGTGCTAAGACCCATGTAACACTGAGTTAGATATGAATGAAAAGGAAGAGCATCATTTCGTGTATCAGCAACACTGTGCTTTTCAGAACCTCAGATTGTGTTATCGGAGATATCAGAGATTTCTCATCTAAGTACAAACAGACCTAAGCTGTTGCTTATTTGACAAGTAGGGTCATGGTCCTTAGTTCTTGGATGATGGTATACAGGAATACTCTTGATAGATTTTAGCATGCTTTCCTCTGTTTAATTCGTACTGTTGTGCCCACTCTTCTTGAAGATTTTTACTTCATTGATAATAAGTACTCATGGGGCATTAAAACTTAAAGAAAAGTCTTAGCTCAAAATGGAATAGAATTAAATTCAGTGCGAATGGTGAAATACACAGCAGTGGTTGTGGGATAGACTTGAGAATAGAAAACGCTGCAAGTATTTTGCTTATAGAGTAAGTTTGGTATCGCTAGTCTCATCAGAGGTGTGCCAGCATTTCAGTCTGCACCATCATTTCTTCATGGAAACTTTGTCACTACTTACAGCTATAATAGTTAAATAAAAATACTGAAAATTTAATGGAAGCTAGAAAGCCACTGGTAGCTTTTTACCTCAGATACAGGAGAGAGATGAATTTTAACAGCTACATTCTTCTTGACTCGCTTAGTGGATGAGGGAAAGGTTATGGATGTTGTTTACCTGGACTTCAGTAAAGCTTTTGACACTGTTTCCCACAGCATATTCTTCAAGAAACTGGCAGCTTATGGCTTGGATGGGCGTACTCTGTGCTGGGAAAAACCTGGCTGGATGGCCGGGCCCAAAGGATTGTGGTGAATGGAGTTAAATTCAGTTGGCGGCCAGTCACAAGTGGTGTTCCCCAGGGCTCAGTATTGGGACCAGTTCTGTTTAACATCTTTATCAAAGGCTATGTGCCGGGTCCTGCACTTGGGTCTCAACAACCCCAGGCAACGCTACAGGCTTGGGGGGGAGTGGCTGGAAAGCTGCCTGGCAGAAAGGGACCTGGGAGCGTTGGTCGACAGCCGGCTGAATATGAGCCAGCAGTGTGCCCAGGTGGCCAAGAAGGCCAACAGCATCCTGGCGTGTGTCAGAAATAGTGTGGCCAGCAGGAGTAGGGAAGTGATTGTCCCCCTGTACTCGGCCCTGGTGAGGCCGCACCTCGAGTGCTGTGTTCAGTTTTGGGCCCCTCACTCCAAGAAAGACATTGAGGTGCTGGAGTGTGTCCAGAGAAGGGCAATGAAGCTGGTGAAGGGTGTAGAGCACAAGTCCTGTGAGGAGCGGCTGAGGGAACTGGGGGTGTTTAGCCTGGAGAAAAGGAGGCTGAGGGGAGACCTTATCGTGCTCTACACCTGCCTGAAAGGAGGCTGTAGCGAGGTGGGGGTCGGTCTCTTCTCCCAAGTAACAGGCGATAGGACAAGAGGAAAAGGCCTCAAATTGCGCCAGGGGAGGTTTAGATTGGATATTAGGAAACATTTCTTCACGGAAAGGGTCATCAAACATTGGAACAGGCTGCCCAGGGAAGTGGTTGAGTCCCCATCCCTGGAGGTATTTAAAAGATGTGTAGATGTGGCACTTACGGACATGGTTTAGTGGTAGACTTGGCAGTGTTAGGTTAACGGTTAGACTCGATGGTCTTAAAGGTCTCTTCCAACCTAAACGATTTTATGATTCTTCTTAAAATAGTGGAGAAAGAGAAAATAAATATCTCTACAGATAACATACGCTTACAGTTTGCTTTGAGACGTACCCAAGCAGTTCACAATCTTTCACCATTTCTTTTTGCACATTTAATAGCTGATGAGGTAGGTAGTGTTATGTGTGGTGGAATGTGAAACCGAGACTCACATTGCTTAAGTTAATGGGTTTTGATAGGCTCCATTCAGTATTGACTAGTCCAAGGTCCAAATCTTTTGTTGGTGTTAGGAACATTATCAACCCTATGCCAAACCACCTGAGGATTGCATGAAAGATAGACCCCAGAGCTTATGCTTTAGGCACCAGTGGTCTGACCAAAAAAAGAGACTTCATTGTAATGCACAGGCTAGGTCACCTATAATTTAGGAGTAGAATTCATAGATAAATTCAGTTGATTAAATTCTGTATCAGGAGATAAAGGTTTGATGCCTGGGAATGCGTTTCAGACATGCTGCATGCTGAGACAAGGGAAAGCTCTGAAAATTAGCTGAAACATCTGAGGAGAGGGGTGTTACTCTCATCCTGCTTCTCTTGTGCACTCGTTCTAACCCTTGCTCCTGCTCCTTGAAGATCTAGCTCTAAGCTACAGGTCCTGAGACTCACTTGTGCGCTTAGGAGCATTAGGATAAGGTTGGGATAGGGAGATATGAGAGGGAGGGAGTGAAAGAATAAAGGAAGTAACAGACACCTAGGAGACACTAACCGCCAGAATCTAAAATACTCTTTTTGAAACTGGACCACTGTGCAGCCAGAAAGTCAAAGGATATTAAGTTAGTCAGTAGTATGAAGTATTTGAATCTATTATAATGAATAAAACAGTCCAAAAACCAGAACACCAACATTTTTCAGTACCTTGGCCAATAAACAGTATAGTAATGCTTTTAATGAGTCCTTGTGTTCTTCAGTTCTGGCTGCTTCATGGCTCCCTTCTTCAGGAAGCACAGTCTCTGCATGTTAAGTGCACATATGCTATGCTTAATTAAATGGGTTTTCCAAAAACACAGGCAGAAATGAATGTCTAATTCACAAAGTTGGTTAGGCTGAGTTAGGCATTCTCTTTCCCATATCAGGACATCTTGGTCTGCACATGTTCCAGCTCAAAGGTTTTGTGCCAGAGAGCTGTCTACTGTATTTTAGATACCCTCCAGGTTCAGGTGGCTGTTGCTAATCCTGCTGATTCTTTTTTAACATAGGTGCCTAAATTCTGCTTATCTCCCATTCTAGGACTCAAGGCAGGAGTCTGAACCTCAAACACAGCACCTAAAGCCTGGTGCTGTCTCTCAAGAGAGAGTAACTTCCTTACTGTTGAGGGAGGAAAGAGCACAGGATCAATGCCCTTTGCTTTCCTAAGACATGTATTTTGTTTTCAAGATTCATTGGAGGGGGGAAGGTGTATGGAGGTGTAGTCATGGCAATATTTATTTTCCCCAAATATGCCCTCAGAAAGAGTTGTGTGGGGTTTGGCTTCTTTTAATAAGAAATGAACTCAAAGTAGAGAATTAGAATTTTTGCAAAGAGGCTAAAACTTGGTCTAAATTGCAGGCAAGGAGAAACTCTGGCTTAAGTGGAAAGTGGCTGGAAAATGCCATTTTAGATGTAAATTACAAGTACTGATGTTACTGTTCTTATAAGCCAGCACAGGAAATGTCTCCTTTTTACCCTCCTATTCTGCATTTATCATCATTAGCTGCTAAATCACATTTTCCAAAGTTTTAGGACAATTTTTTTTTTTTTTTTCAGTTGGGGCATTTTTCAAATATTTGCGCTGTTTCCCATCTCTAACCAAATCCTGTCATTCACTTCTGTTAGCTTAGTAGCCTTTTAAGATTCATTTCCCTTCCCAAAGCTTTTCAGTATGTTTATTGCATTGTCATTGGGACATATGTTTTAGAACTACATTGATTTAACCTGTCAACTTCAGACTCCAGACTGGATACAATTCTTTTATTGAATCCCTGTTATTAAACATTAGATCTAATGCCAAGTCATGGCAATGTTATTAGCACTAGGCAAACAGTAAAAATAAAGTTTCCAATAATTTATTTGAAAGTATCATGATACTGAATAGTCTATGAGTATTGTTCACTAGTGCAAAGGGATCCCGTGGTGACTCAGGGAATTGTTACGAGCATTACTAAACTCCCATTGAAGTCAGAAGTTCACTGAAGTTGACTAATCTCCTGAGATCCCACCACACTTGTCTGAGAACTGGTGTAGAGCTCCATTCATTAGTTTAGCCACTAATCATTTCTGCCAGTGCGTGCAGGAAGAATTAACTGCCATTCATTAATGATTATGGATCTCTGCTTGCATGGGAAGTGTAGTTGACACATTGCAAACCACGCTTTTCATTGCCTAGGGTAAAAATTTGGTAATCAGCCATATCCTCAGTTGGTGTAAATGGCAGGACTCCAGTGGGGTTCTGCCAGCTGAGGAGCTATCCAAGAATTTTATCATATTATATTCTCTAGGAGCACATTATTAAATACAGTCTTACTCGTGTATTGCTTTATTTTGCAAGAGCACTGTTAATACCACTGTAAGAGCAAATATCTGAGAAGTGTAGAGTCTTAACCAGTATAAATCAGGACACTTTCATCAAGTAAATTCCTTCTCTTTAGAGCCCCTGTTGTCTGTGATTAATGTTTGTGGTAGATACCCATGATAACAAGCATTGTTTCTATTTATTTCATTTTGATTTATGATACAGTAAATGTCATAATTAGGGAGGAAGGGTCAGTGTTTGGTCCCATTTCTGATTCCCCTGAATCCATGCATCCCAAATACTGAGTTTTGTAGGGAGATCATGTGATTCTTCGACTTAACAATAAGACTGGGTCCAGACTGGCGTATGCAACCTCATGTTTCGTGACAGTCTGTTTGCCCTGTGGTTCTGACTGTATTTTTTCTGAAAGAGGTTGATAAATCATGTTCTTAAAATGAAGTACTTTGAATTAACAATTTGAAAAGAGAAAAAAGATTTTGAATGACTGTGTCACAAATTTATTATTATCATCTGGCACTTGACTGAGTTCTCAGGCAAGCTGCATAGCCTGGTTTGCTAAATTACAGCAAGAGAGCAGAGTTATGTTACATATCCCATCTTTTACTATATTATCTTGCAACCTACAGCAGCCATAGTTTACTCTGCCAATCCTCTTTTTCTCTTCTTGTCTCTCTCTGTTAAGAAGCTGAATTTAAGGCAGCCCTGGCTGTCACTGCCTAGGATCTGAGCCTAAACAGCATACTGCTGGATGGTTTCTCTGCTTTCCAAGGACCAAGATGCAAATCTTCCAGTGCTTTTGTGGGTTTGTCTGTCTTCCAGACAAGAGAATGCTTTGTGTGTGTGGTGCTCCGTTGTTTAGGAAGTAAAAACTAGGATAGTTTCTGTGTGTTGTAGTACCTAGTCTCCTACCGGTCTCTCCTTGGATAGGAAAAATTAATTTTTGTCTATTTGCACTGTCTTCTGCAGGAGAATTTCTCTTCACTGTTTATTTTAACTGGTAAACTTTCACTTTAAGACCTTAATTTAGTGTGGTCCACTTATATAATGTAATCATATAATTTTTCATTTAGTATGTTTTTAGTTATACCACTGCGAAAGTGCCTCAGACCAGCTGAGCATATTAAATATTTTAGAGTATATTGTAGCAGCAAAGGAACATTTTTATCGATACAGCTTATGATATAACTAAAGAAATTGAACTGTTATGTGTGGACAAGGCCTTACTTGGTAAAAATGGGTTTATTCAGTCCTTTTAGCTAGTCCTTATACCAAAGGTTTGCTGCTATATATATTGGTAGAGCTGTAGAGGGGAGCAATAAATCAGTGTTCTTATCATGTCCCCTGTCAGTACCTGGTCTTTACTGGGAAAATAGATGATTAAACCAGCAGATGGAATTCATTGAATCCCAGTCATTCGGACATCCACCAAAAAGACAGGCTCCTCTACTTGAAAATCCTCCTGGTCTGGGTGCAACTTATAACAGTAAAAGAGTGCTTTTGTCAGAATTGCTTATGCCACTTCCCTGAATGAAATAAGCTATGTTTTTTTCTCAGTGTGGCTGTGTTACCCCAGGGCTTTTGCTACTGCAAAAATACTCCTAGCTGACATTTTTCAATGAAAAACGTGTATATCTAGCTTTAGCCTAACTATGATCTTAGAAATAAGAGATCGCACTTTAGATACAGATTGAAGTGGGAAATGAGCACTGCTGTACATGGTCACCAGTGTCACAATAACATTATGTACGATGCATTTGATGATATTTTCCTGTAACAGTCTGGCACTCTAAATGTGTGCTGAAGAATTTGTCATGCACTCATGTAGTATCATTTAACATACATTTATTTAATTGTGGGTGCCTAGGGTAAGTGAGTCAAATTTTAGGCTAGGTGCAACTTCAGTAATTCCAAGGAGATGAACTTGACTCTGCATTTTCTTGACTTATTGATGGCACATAATAAAATGCAAATGTCTACCTTGTATCTGTGAAATAATAATTAATGATAAATACTAGTAGTTATATATTTCTTAATTGCATAAATGTACATTTCAGAAAGGAACCGGTCACATTTTACAACCTAATTAAAAGAATGTATAAAAGGATTATTGCATGCAGTGGTCTATGATAATTGAGAAAGACAAATAAAACCAAGCTTTACTGCAGGCTGTTTGAAGCAAGAAATTCTATAACAGAAAAGGGAAGTATGCACTGAGTGGGCATTGTTCTGCATGCTGACATGGCTGATCTGCACATGGAAGGAAGGCTTCATGGAGTTGTTACCACTGTTCCAACAGTTCTAGGATAATACTGTATCACACAGCATGAAAGGAACAGCATGTATTATCAAATTCCGTTACCCAGAAGCTATTCTTCAGAGTCTTCAGTTCAGGTAATTATCATGGTCCCTAATCTGGCAGCTTGCAACAAACCTTTCTGTCATGATGCTGCAGTCAGACAATACTCAGAAATGCTGTTGCAAAACTGGCCCAGGGTTTTTTCCCTTGGTACTGGAAGCTGCAGAGAAAGAAGTTTTAGTTAAGAAAGCATGCTTACCTAGGAGACCTCTGCTACGTGCTCTGCTACCCATTTTATTTTGCTTCTGCTAGCCATTTCTCCTCTCTTTTATTGTTTCTTTTTTGAAAGAGGAAGTATGTAAGTATCTCCAAGATACAAAAAATGAAACACACTCCCCCCTCAAACCACAAAAAACTAAAGCAATGGCAAAAAGAGAAGACAAATAAAAGTAGTTGCAAACTGTGGAGATGTTTTAAAGCTTTAATGCATTCCTGTGTATAGTAATCTTCCTATGCTTCAGATCAGGCCTTTTGTGTATACTGTACATATTTTGTATATTAGTGAGTGTATCATTAGTTGTAAGGCATTTATAGGCAAAACTATTCAGTAATATCAGTGACATGCCATCAGTGTAGGGTTTGAAAATGAGTGACCTGAACCAGGCTTTAAGAACAGGCTGAACAATTTCCAACTGAAAGGTTTATGTAGGAAGATAATAAATAAAAATGTTGCATGGGACATGCTACTTTCATTGGATTTTTCGGTGAGAAGGTATTGAAATATTTAGTAAGATCAATATATTGTGTTCTGTAAGAGTACAATGCAGCATATTTGGTTAGTCTGAAACATTTTGATGATCAAAAGGAAATATTTTATAACTTGAGATGATGAAAAACACCCAAACATTATCAGCATGTGGAGTAGAATTAGTATCTTGGGTTTCCTGACAGTATAGGAAAGAGTCCCTTTTCCTCATAATCATGAAGTCACAGAGTAGCTGAAGTTGGAAAGGAGCTCTGGAGATCATTTGCCCAACTGTGCTGAAAGCAGGTTGCTCAGGCCATGTCCAGTTGGATTCTGAACAGCTCCAAGACACTACAACCTCCCTGGGCAACCTGTTCCAGTGTTTGACCATCCTTACAGGAAAGTTTTTTCATCTGTTTAAATGGCATTTCCTGTGTTTCAGCTTGTGCCCATTGCCTCTCGTCCTGTCACTGGGCACTGCTGGGAAGAGTCTGGTTCTGTCTTCGTTACTCCCTCCCATCAGGTATTGATACACATCGATAAGATCCCCCTGAACTGTCTCTTCTCTAGGCTAAGCAATCCCAGCCCTCCCAGCCTCTCCTTGTACGTCAGATGCTCCAAGCCCTTCATCATCTTTGTGGACTCGCTCCACGATGTCCATGTCTTTCTTTTACTAGGGAGCCCGGCACTGGGCATAGCACTCCCGATGTGGTCTCACTAGTGCCGAATAGAGGGGAATAATCACCATCCCTCATCATCAAACTATGGCAAATACTAACTGGCAGAACTTCAGTTATGAGCCCTGTCTCCAGCCAAGACTGAGTACTATTTTTAAATGTATTTGTTCGATGTATAGGATCTGATTCCTACCTTGCTCCTGTGTATAGGTTGTAAGAATAACTCCATTAAAGGTTAACTAATAAAAGCTAAAATTGCCATTAAGTGAATGCATTGTAAAGCATTAGAGAGATCCTCTGCCAATCTATGTGTTCACAAATACATGGACAAAAACCTTTTCTGAGCTCTAAGTTTCATCATCAGTGTCAGCCAGGTAGGAGGGTAGCATTTGCTGGTAAAATCTTTCCTTTGCAAATGTATCAATAGCTGCTGAATATCAATAGGACAAGGCGGGCTATTCTTTTAATTTTGGGACTATTCTTTTAATTTCAGGGGTAACTGAAAAAGGCTACAATATATATCATGAAAAAGGAGAAGGCAGTTTTTGCATATGTGCTTTACTTCACTGTGATATAAATTACAATGCACACAAGTTTATAATAAAAACTAGAGATTTGGGAATTTCTTAGGGCACATTCCCTAGGAGAATGGCCATGATAGGATCTTTCCACTTCTACCAAAAATCTGTAATTCATGCTGTCAGTTGAAGTCAGATAGTGGCTGGATAAAGAACGTTTCCTTGCTGCTAAGGCAAAAGATCTAATAGCAGTGGTAGCATCCTACACACTGCCTTTGACAGTTGAAGTAGGGCTTTGTACCATGTTGTCTTGGCTGCACCAGAAAAATCAAAATAATTTTTGCTGCAGCCTTGTTTTTTCTTTCTCACTATCTCCTGAACTAATGGAAAAGTAGGAGAAGGAAGAGAAGAGCATACATTGGTCCTGTCACAGAAGCAACAGCTTGAGAATGCCATTCTTTCTTTCCTGCTCTGGAATGAAATAGTTGACCCCTTGTGGTTTTGAGTGACAGTGAATTTTCTGAATCTAGAATATCCCAAACACTCTGAATTAAACTCTTGTCATCTCTGGCTTTAGCAGTCTTTCATGCAGGTGTCAGGGTGTCGTGCCCAGTTGATTGTCAGTGAGTATTGTAAGCTTATGCTGTCTCCAGTACTGTTTCCAGTGCCTCTTGTATCCTGGATAATACTTAAGATCTGGTACATGGGCATGCATTCACTTCCGTGAGATTTTTTTCTGTGGTAAAGAATGCAAGATTTGTCCCATTTTTAACAGTAATATGCCTAATCTTAAGTCGTAGCAATGCACACCCAATTTTTGGCAATACCTTTTGCATCTTTATTTATGGACAGGAAATGCCTTCTTTTCTGGAGAGAAAGAAGCATATCCGACAGTTCTTTGAAACATTTACTATGTGTAAACAGATTATTAGTATTCTGCAATAAATATTTACTTTCAATTTTAAAACTCTCAGCAGAAGTGACTAGTACTCTGATACTGTGTTTTTAAAATCCTTCAGGAGGCAGAAGAGTCTCCTTTAGTGCTAATTTCTATATGTGAATTTTAGTATAAAACAGCTATATTTTTATTCACATTAAATATTGATGATGCATGTTTCACAATTTCATGAAAAAATGACTGCAATAAGAATATCCTCCTGGTCATGTAAAAAATCTCCTCTGAGCCTCTAGCTAAAATTTGACAATTGGCTAATTCTACATGAAAAGAGTCTTTTGTTCCAGTACAGGCTGTGATTTGCTTCATGAATGTCACAGGGAAAACAGCTGCAGTCCTCAAATAGGAAAATGAGCATATAGGATTGGTGCTGGTGTCCTGCCACAACACTGCAAAGAGTCCCTGCAGCCCTCCAGTGATACTTAGAAAATGGTTTGGGTTGACTGGACATGTTTTTGGGGCAGACTGTTCAGTGAGTCCAAACCTTGCTAAATCCAGTCCAGCCTAAAACACAAACTACAAGTTTTTGGCAGTGGCTGGGACAAGAGACTTTACAAACTAAAATTCATTATTTTCCTACACAACCGCTTTCTGCTTAGGACAGAGGCTAATGCAGTTCGTTTAACTCCAGTCAGGACAAATTCCCCCAAGATCCACAGGAAAGAATTCAAAGCCCCACATAATGTAGAGTAATGCCAAAAGTAGCGTCCTCTGCAGATATGAAACCATGAGTTGTTATTGTGAATAGTGTTGTCCTGGTTTAGGCTGGGACGGAGCTAGTTTTGTCTTCAGCAGCTCCTGTGTTTTGGATTTAGTGTGTGAAGAGTGGTGATAGTACAGTGATGTTGCTGGTTGCTGCTAAAGGATCAAGGACATTTTGCAGCTTCCCAGGTTTTGCTAACGTGCAGGTACAAAAACTTGGGAGGGGTAGAGCCACAATAGTTGATCCAAACGGGCCAAAGAGAGCATTCCATACCATAGAGGTCATGCCCAGTATAAGTGAGGGTCAGCTGGTGGGCCACGTGCCTTAAGCTTCCCTTCTGGTTGCTTTTTGTTCCCTGCTTTTCCCTTTTTTCGTTCATTCAGCTGTTCGTTCCCTTGCCAGCTCTCTCTGGAACTTGCTGTTCTGGGATAGCTGGGGGGGATACCCCTGCTCCCTGACTGCTGCTTGGGACAGGCTGTATCGGTCGTCGGGTGGTGAGAAATTGTGCATCGTTTGTTTTACATATTCTATTATCCTTATATTTATTATTATTATTAATAATATATATTTTTCCTTTGCTGTCCTGGTGAACTGCTTTTATCTCAACTCGCGAGTTTTCTTTTCTCTCCGATTCTCCTCCCCACCCCACCGGGGAGGGAGGGAGGGAGTGGCTGCGTGGTATTCGGTTACCTCTGGGGTTAAACCACGACAAGTGTTGATTTTGTCTGGGCTAAAATAATTCTGAGAGGAGCAGTCTGAGTTTATAAAATGGGACTGAATACATAGCAGAGTTCTGTATCTTAATGGTAATGTTACTTCTGTCTCTTTCAAGTTCTCTGTTGGGAGACCAGTGCAATTCAGTTGTACTCCTACATATTTAAGTATGACTTTGCTTGCTTTAGAGATGTGGTCTAAATATGCTTAAGAATTATCCCAAACCCCTAGGTTTGTGAAGCCTTCAGCATCATTCTTAAACCATTAAGATGGAATTTAAATCACAGGGGAACACAAAAATATTGTAATTAAGTTCAGAAGTTTTTGTAGCATAGATGAGATACATTGTTTGAGGCAGTTCCTTGCCATTAATGTGTTTTGCTTAAGATGTTGCTGTGTGTCAAAAACCCAACCGACCAAAACCCCCCCAAAAAGCTACCCACAAAGAAAAAACCTAGACTTGTCCATAAACTGCAAAGCTGCATTACCATAATCCCCTGCCTAGAGCTGAACTGGTATGCCTACATGGCAGTGGGCTTCAGCATATGTAGGTGGTACTGCTCATGCCCTGGAAGACTACAGCAGCATCCATCTGATACCATACCTGTGTTGGTCAATGTATCTGATGCTTGATTCTTTATCAGTCTGGGGGAGCTCGCACTAACACAGCTGAGTGGTTTCCAGGGCTCAGGACAGACTCAGTGCACTGTTCCACTGTGGAGGCAGAACAGCAGATGGACCAGCACAGGTTGATGCTTGCTTATGATTCCCTGTACTGGCCATCTTTGCAGCCATGCTGTGTTATAGTTACAGTTATGCCTCTTAGTGTTGTTTTACCCCTAGGAATGCTGCCTGTTCTGTGGGGATCCTGTGCCTGCTCTGCTCCCCTTGTTTCCTTATCCCACAACTTTTCTGCTCTTCTTCCTTTTTGTTTTTTTGACCCCTTTCTGTAGAACCATTATTTTATATGGAAATTCTGTTACTGCATTTTGTGTACCACAAAGCATTTAACACCTGACATTTGCAGAACTACTCTAATGGAGTGTTTCTGGGTTGTGGGGTGGTTTTTTGTTGTTGTCGTGTCCCTGTCCCCGTCCCCGTCCCCCCCGTCCCCCCCCCCGATATACAGAACAGAGTTATTTGTGGTTTGTCTCTCTTGGTGAGAAAAGCTGCTCTCACTGTTCAGACAGGCTGCTCTGTTGCTCTGGTGTCCATGTTTTGCTAACAAATAACATGCAGTGGGAAAGACTAAAGTTCAAGATATGATGGTGACATTAGCAGTGGCTCCTTTCTCCCTAAGATTCCCCCAAACCATCTGCCATCAACTGATAAGACGGTGTAAGTGGAAAAATGTAAGCAACAGACTTCCTAGTTCATTGTCTGCATGACCACAGGAGAGATGAAAAAAATGACAGTACAGTTCTGCCAGGAGGTATGAGCATCAGGGGAGTATCCTTAATAAACTAACATACTAGATGCAGTGTGCAGAAGAGTCACTTTCTAAGAAAGGCTTGAATGAATGAGAGCAAATTCTTTATAAAGGTGCATAGGTATTATATCCTACGAGAGTGGAGACAAGAAGCAGTTCTGTAAAATCCACACCTGTGGCCTTTAGGTCTAATATTTATGACAGACAGACTGAGCTTTGATTGACCACCCAGTGTATAATCATCCTGTAAATATCCAGAGCATGCTATGCAATGGCACTGACCCAGTGGGTGCAGTTTTATTGGAGGCTTCATGCCTGCCTTCACATTATTATGCTGCTGTGGCCTTTTGAGCATAACATTTAAAATGAATGGACTCCACACTGGGTAGGATTTACCTATAAACTGTCATTTCTGTTTATGCAAACAGTCATGACTCTTAACGAGAATTGACTCAATTGCTGGTAGAATACTGCTGCCTCTCCAGCCAGAAATCACAGGCTTCTAAGTCTAATTTGAGGAATCCAGCCATTTTTTAAAGGTAGATTAAAAGAGATTGAATTTTGACACATGAAACCAGGTTTTCAAAAGGCCTACGTATTTGGCATATCACTCCAATATACATAGTCCTTATTACATGTATTTTTAATGCATTTCACTCATTGCACAGGCCTTTGAGAATCTGCCACCTGGGGCTTTGATTTTGATAATACAAGCATTCTCCCATGCAGGCGCATGCATGAAAATCATCTCGTGCAGTCTGCGACTGTGGGTCTAACACAAAACAGTTTTGTGCGTGAATTTTGCTAACATGGAAACTTAAAAGTCAGCAGAGTCAACTTCCATCATACATTCTGAAATTCTCAGTTTAAGTCATGCTGTGCCATGAGAAGTGAAGTTTGTGCCAGGGACAATGTGGAGCAGTGGCAGCCAGAGGGATACTCTGAGAGAGGCAGGAGTTCTCCTCTTCCTGAGCGTGTGGGGAGAAAGTGGGCATTACAGTTGCCCACTGAGGATGACACAGCTGGGCTCTTGTTTTCTGTGACGGGAAAGATCCCTCTCTCTCCCTTTGGAAAGTGGCATGTCAAACAAAATTGGCCGTAAAGGATTCTGAAATCAATTGGATTTGGAAGATGCAGGGAACAAAAAGGAGAAACATCTTTGTGCCTTTCTCTGACCCTGTATAGGCACCAGCTAGATTTCACTGGCCCTCACATATGCTAATTTGGCTATCGTCTTTCTTTTTATTATTTCTTGCTTTGTTCAGTCTGTGCACTGTAGCATAGATTGTACAGTCTTGTAACATCCTCCAGCTGCCTTTATTCATTGTCTTGAAAACCGTCTGCTTACCAGACATGCAATTTTCAATTTTAAAAAGCCCTCATTATTCCCTAAATCCTGCTATTCTTGAGGTATTGGCCTCTAGTAAGATGATAACAATTCCCCATTGGTCTGTTGATGGCTGAGCGGTTTTTTCCTTTTTTTGTGCTTTAATAATTCTATGAATACCAGTAATGAATAAGCCACAGACGATTTTTGCTTGCCTTTCTCCCAGTGCTAGTTTTATGCTAAATACGAGTTGGACCTATTCTAAGAATTATTGAGCAATTCCTTTCATAGGTCTTTAAGCCTTCCAAGTTCGACAAGCCAAAATTACAGGCTCAGTTGCTGTGCAGCCAACTATGTTTACTTTGCATGTGATAATTCAAATCTAAAGTTCTTCGTGCAGGGCAGGAGGTCTTCTGGTTGTTTTGCAAACTCTGGATTATAAAACCCTTTTGTTTTTGCTCATGTAGGCTTATGCATTCCAGGCCTGGTTTTCACCTGGTGTAAATTAGTATCATTTCACCAAGCTCAGTGAAGCGATACCGTTTTCTACAAGCTGACAATCTAATACATGGAATTACAAAACACAAAGCCCAGAAAATCACCACAATAATTTTTCCTGATTTTATTTGGTTTCCATGCAAAGCTGAAAATTGATCTAAGCTTCACTGACAGGTCTGGCCTCAGTGTCAGACTTACCACAAAATTAGAAACCAGGCAGTTTTCACCAGATACTGAATTTTTACTAGTGAATTTTCACACAGCTGTAGTTCTAGGCTAATTGACTAGTAGTTGTGTATTTGCTGAGCTTATTCAGTGCGATTTTTGTCTCAGGACATGCAGGGACGTGAAACCAGGTGTTTAGCTGCTACTTACTTTGAGCGTTCCCCATGTTTTGAGGTATGGGGAGACAAATTGTCTCCTTGGTAAAATGACCTTTGCTCAAAGGCAGACCCACCAGGGATAGAAGACCTGTTGTTTTGTGGTATTCTGCAGGCTTCAGAGGGGCAGCTTTGACTGCCGTTTCAGAAGGGGAGGGAGAATAGTTTTCTTTCTCCATTTTGTAAATGATTTTGTGCTTTTTGCCAAGGAAAAATACTGTCATTGGTGCCTAGATGGCAGGTAGTGACAGCCTGTACAAAAGGAATTTCTTTTAGAAGGAGTGGTCACAGCAAGAATGAGTTACTAAGTTTACTAGCTCAAAACATTTCCATGCTATAATTTAAAAGTGGCACTCAGGAGATGCTAACTGCTTAATTAGTCAAGATTTCTAGGTCTTCTCATTGACATATATTCTGACCCTCATCCTTTAGGCTCCCCTCCCCGCCCCCCCCTTTATGCTTGAGTACCATTCAGCAGCACAGTAATATTCTGCCTGGAGGCTGTGAACGTCTGCCCCTGCACATCAGCAGAATTGCAATGATTCTCTTCTTATATGGGTTTTGTTAGATTGGAACATGTAGCTCAGAAGCAATTGCTGAACTCCTATCATCCATGCTTTAATTTTGCAAACCTGCTTTGTCACTGTGCTAACAGATCAGTGATGTTTTGGGTTATGGAGCATCTCTACTCCTTTTTTGCTAGTAGTCAGTTTTCAGCGTGGGGTACTACATTAGGACTTTCAGTCCCTTTCTGGTCATTAAAATGGCTTGACCCAAAGCCTACTGAAAACAAGAAAAGTCATTTCATTAACTTCAGCAGCCTTTGGATCAAGCTGTGTCAGGCTGCATAGGATGGCTCTGAAATAGACCTTTTGAGATTTTTTTTTTCTCCCTTGGAAAATGTTAACGCTTAGGAAAAAAACAGCATTTGTGAACTTCTTGCTTCAGGAAGAATACTGAAAAAAATGGTTTCAAGCTGCTGATGTGTCAACTTTTTCTAATGAAAACAAAATGCACTTTGTTTTGAAATACAAATAACATAGGTGAAATATTTAAAAGACAAAACAACCTAATACATTCTTGAAATAATTGAAACAATGTTTCAGTTTTCCTCATCTGGCTTTTTTTCAGATTTTTGGGAACCCAATTTTGCCTTTTAATCCCAATTTTGGGTAAGAATATTTTACACATCAAAAGTGCCCGTGAATGTGTGATAACTGTTTTGTATACTATTTTACTATGCAAGATCACCCCTCCAGAACTTTTGCCACTGTGCCATTTGCCCAGAGTGGCATTATTTAATGTGATAATAAGAGGAATAAGAAGAGCAAAGTAGGAAAAATGACTCAGAGCTGTAATTCTAATTCCTAAATCTCTTGCAATCCGAAGAGAAATTTATCATCTTTATTTTTATCAGGCTAGCTATGCATTAGCTTTTCTCAATCCTGCTTCACATTTTAAATCTTTGAAGTTTGGCATCATTTAAGTTACTCAGTTCTACATTCCTTCAAGAGAAATTATATCTTATCTAAGAAAGGATGACAAATGCTAGATATACTACTCTACGTGAAGTCTAACCATTGCCTTGCAAAGCAATAACACCGCCTGCTTTGATTCACATTGTATTCCCTCAGCTCACCTCCCGCCAGCCTGTTTATCTTACTCACTAGCAGCCAAATATAAGGCTGAAAAAGCTTTTGAGGTTTGTTTCTGTAACAAGTGCCAAATTTTCTATTCTGATCAGACTGTTGACTGTCTTTTGTTTGTTTGCACTTCCTCGTGCACTCTTTCTTTTGCTCTCTGGGGCTTATTGTTTTAAATGTTCCCTGATTGTACCACATTTCTCTGTCCATTTATCTAGGCCCAGGTACGCTAATAATGTAATGAAAAAGGATTTCTTCTCTATAGGAGCTGTTAAAAACTGATGTAAAGAGCTGCACAGAGGAAACCATTTGCAGTTCACAATAACAACAAGTTTTATTGGTCAATAAATCCCAGGAACTATACTGCTTTGTTTTCTTGTAGCATCTGCTGGCCTCTTATTTATTAACTAGCGATTTCAAAAATATAAAGCACTTTTAATACCAGGGCCTGATCTAAAGCCTCTGGGTAATTCAGTAGGTTTTGTATTGGCCACTAACACAGATGAGTGCTGCTGCTGAGCCTTTATGGGTGCCAAGAAAGGCAAAGATAGCTCTACCTCACCTTACCATCATTTAACACCCACTAATAAATATGACACAAAGGCAGGGTTTTCAGGTAGCTGCTCATAGGCATGTCTTCTGAATTCTATGCTCAGCGCGCATCCGTGCCTTCAGAAGAACAGTGCCCCGGTGCCCATTTAAGCATTAGAATGGCTTTCTCTGATGTTGCAGTGCTCTTGATTGAAACTGCTAATTCCCTGTCTTCATATACCTTCAATACACATCTGCAGTGCTTTTCTGTATGCTTCAACTTGGAGAAAACGGACATTACAGGCAGCAGACATTGGTCTATCCCTGATTGGGAATATCTCAGTAAAATTTATTTAACTAGAAAAAGAGAGAAACAAAAGGAAAAAATAAAGATCAATCAAAATCAAAGCATTATCTGAGGAGCAGTGGCTCTTAACAAATTTCTTGTTTAAAAAACAAAATTGAAGTTTTCAGATCTCCAATTTCAAAAGGCTGATGCTATCATGCAATATTTTGATTGATGTGACGAAAAATTGGTGAGGCAAGTAGCTTCAGCATTTCTTATCCAGCATTTAAATTTGTAGATTTAGATTGCCACACACATGGTAAGTCTGATGCAATTTCACTGACGCCCCAGGCAGAATGTAGATATAAATCCACACTGCATTACTGGAGTAGAGCTCCTAGAATATTTTAATTAAATTAGTGTTTCGGAAATAAACTATTAAACCAATCTCAGAGTTATTATTCAGGTAAAATATCACATGGCAGAAAGACTTTGGGATGTTATGACTAGTGTAGCTTATAATGATTTACTGGGCAACAGTAATACCATTCAGTTCTGCTGTTTGTTTGGGTTTTTTTAATGTTGTTGCCCATGCAACTGCACTGGTAGCTGGCTTTGTATTAATAGGCAATACATTTAATTCTGTCAGTATCCTGCTTAACTCCTCACCTGTGATCTGTCATTCATGCCTTTGCTTTAACCTGTTGTATGATTGATACATGAGTGATGAGATAAATAATCCTTGCCACATTGTGAGCTCCTCATCTTCTTCAGGTGTGTTTGTCTTTCCCAGAAAGGAGATAAATTCTTAATTATTTTAGGCTGACATTTACCTTTCCTGAAGAGGATGGAACATATGGGATGATAGCAAATGATGGCGGGGGAAGAGAGAGAGGAGTATCACCTTGGGCTTTTTAATTCATCCAGCTCAGACAGAATCACTGCAGGATACCAGCAGTTACTTATGGGAACCAATTTGCTGTTGTTGTCCTGTATGCCCCTTTTACCATCTGAACGTCTATTAGGGAATAAAAAAGACATTCCTTAGTACAGGGAAGGTTTAAAGTGCAGACCAAAGTGGCTGTGCCAGATCCATGTCACTATGAGAAAAGTGGAAGTGTAGAAAATAGCATGTCAAAAAGAACAGATCTTGCTAATGAAACATTCATTCCAACGAGTCTGTGTCCTGGCAGAGCTTTATAGGAGCTGAGTGATCTCAAAAATGCCTTTACTTTTTTTGCACTTGTGTTATGTATTGTGTTATACGGATGATGATACTTAACTCCCATTGACAAGCACTTTTAGCTGAAGTGTTGTAGTAACATTAAAAATTAGGTGGATGAGGACCGTTAGCAAACTATTCTACTTTGTCAGCCCACGGTTGCTCAGAGCGCATGCTGACTTCTGAGTGGTTGAAATGTCTCCTGGAGACCTCCCGTTTCCTTAAAATTGCTATTGAGGAATAATTTGGGTTTGGAACAGAGATCCATTGTCTAGGTAGGTAGATCACTAGCTCAGCCTCTTCATCTCTGACAGAATAACCATTTAAACTCGGGTCGAATGCCGTGGGGTCCCAATTTGTCTGCTAAGATGCAGAGGCTTCATCTGTCCATGGTGTGACTTCCTGCCTTCTCCAGATTATTCTTCAGTATGGATTTGTTTGAAGGGGTTTGGTTTTTGAAAATGAACATGCTCAAATATAAACAAGTTTCAAAAACTCAGAGGCTGACACAAAATGGATTTGTTATCATCTGATCAGCCATACCCACAACTGTTTCCCACTACTGATTATTTAGATACTTCGGAACAGATTATTCAGAAAGAGAGGAGGAGAAGATTTAATTGCTGTTTTGCAATTTTAATGAATAAATGCCATTTCTGTTCATCTTCTATTTACTTTCACAATGTAAGGCAGAGTTCTAATGCCAAGAATGAATTTCATTACCAGCAGAAAAAAAGACACTTCATTAATACTGAACTGTTATTGCTGGCATATGTGCTGGTTGGCTAATGTCTGTGATTATCAGTAGAAATACTCACAGCTTTTCAGACACAAGAGGAAGGCTGCCATTTCAAAAGTAACTCATTCTCATGGATGCTTCAGTTTCTGTAATTTTGATGTAGGCACTTGGAAGAAGAGTTAATTTTTGGAGCACCAAGGTTTGGAATTTTCTGTAATTCAGGTCTTCATTGATCTAGGTAAGGGACTAAAACTAAGCCCATGGCTTCTTATAATTACTAGTCATTTTCCAGATGAGAAGGGGTGGAGGATCAAGATACTTGGAGCATATCTGCATTAAGGTCATTATGTCCATAATTCAATATAATTGAAACAATGAAATTGGAATAAAAGCAAAGATTCTGAATCACAAGACTGGTGAATCACAAGGTGGTCATATTCCTATCTGAAACACTTGGAATAGTAATTCTCTTAAATGTGAGAATTACATCTTTGCTTTGAAAACTTGGAGTTAAGTTCTGCTTGAAAGAAACAAAATAAGGAAAGTGCTAAGGAGTATTTTAATGTTTCTTTTTCTAATTTAGAAATGTGATGAAATGGTTAAAGATCAAAATGATTTGATAGCTAATAGAAGACCATAATGAATTTTTTACAAAAACCTTTGTCTCTTTTTTGGCTGTTTTTATCAAACAAAAAATTTCTAAACACTGAAAAATTATGACAGGGAGTATTTCATAGCAAAATCATAACTAACACTATGAAGTGTCTCGTACAGTAAGGTCACTACACATTGATATATACACACATACAATGATAAATACGCATATAAGTATTTAAGCATACACTGGTTTGGCTGCATTAACTGAATCACTGTAATCTCTCTGTTAATGCTCCTAGATCCATTTATACCAACTTGGCTAAACCTGGCAATAATCTGATATAAGATAAGCAATTAAATCTGAGGGTGTTTTTATAGGGATTTGCACAGAAGTACATGTTTATATGCTGTTTTTAATTAAAATAGTGCAATTAAATGGGTAGGCTGGTTTTGTGGTTTGGAAAATACAAGTATATGTAAATTGACTGGCGTACACCAACCACTTTTCTGTTATTAACTTATCAGTAAATAAATACAGCAGCATTTGGACCTCAGTTTTGAACACCACCATTTGGATCATTACATCCCCCATTTTTTTCTTGCAAAATTCAGAATTAGATCTGACTTGGCATTTAATTTATTTAGCCTTCTATATTCAGTAAAAAAAAAAAAAGCATCATTGTCGTGCCCATGTGTGTTTGTAATGACAGTCCCTGTCCTAAAAACCTGAACAACCATCTTTGCTTTAAAGTTCAGGTAGCGATGTACTCTAAGTTTCCATTTCAAGACCAGCTCTTACAATAAAACTTAGCCCTTCATGTTATAGAATCATGACTAATTATCCTTGACCTTTATTCCCATCATATTGTCCTACTGTGTGCAAATGTTTTATGCAACTCTTTTACTCTTGCTATGGATGTATGATGCAGCTTGGCTATCTGATGCTATTCTCCCTAATAATTTTTTCTACATGATTTAACTTAAAAAAAAATCACATTGACACCAATCTATCTTTCCGGTTGTTCATATACCTGTTCTTTCTTATTTTTCTGATTATTAATAATCACACTAGTTCCAGGCTTAGTACTGGAATTCAGATTTCACTTTAGTGATGTTTCTTTACCATCTGTCCTTTAAATATCATTTGCTTCTCCACAATAGTTTTCCTGCATAATAGCTGATTCCAGTCAATTGTCTTTAAGTTCTAATTCTTTGAATGTCTGGCTTTTTAAGAATCTAATGTCCTTGTGCTTGTGCTGTGCCATTTGAAAATACTTCAGATATATCTCTGATCTGATTGTATCAGATTAACTGCATTCATACACATGCAGTTATCTTCAGTCCTCACTTTGGTTAGCATATAGCTAAGTACAGAGTACCTTTGGTACCTACCTTCAGTTACCCGTGCAGCATCTTGTTTTCACATTCCACTACCCTGAGCATTCACATCTCTCTCCCTGTTCCCCCACATCCTTCAGGGGGGTGTCCAGCCATCTCATGTGGCTGTTTGGTCCTTCCCTTCATGGTGGTGCAGGGGATATTGTACATTTCCTCTATATT
This sequence comes from Phoenicopterus ruber ruber, assembly GCA_009819775.1. NCBI lineage: Eukaryota > Metazoa > Chordata > Aves > Phoenicopteriformes > Phoenicopteridae > Phoenicopterus > Phoenicopterus ruber. The sequence goes on from CM020227.1 coordinate 15,863,602, forward strand.
AATATTTTTTTTTCCTTACATCTTGACCTCTAACTGGTTTAATTTTACCCTTTTACTTTAAGGTTTAGTTTAAACTGTTTTAGGCTAATGATTCCTTTTTTTGATGGAATAGGGGTTCTAGGAAGTATGTATCCTCAGACAGTAAGGATGCAAATGAGAGGAGAGCATGACTCCTTATGCTCTCTAACTTTCAGGAAAACCACCTCAACAAATAGAAAACATTGAAAAGAGGAAGTCCGGAGGTTAGTAACAGAAAAAGTACTTACAACTAGTAGGTAGCTTTAGTCAATTGACAGAGAAAAAGGAAAAGAGAATATGCACCTTTAGTAAACTAAATGGCCCAGCTCAGCCATCTTATAATTTAACAGCATTACACTTTTACTGAAGTGCAGGGACTGAAGAACACCAGTTACCCTTTTTCTTACACTGGCAGGTTCTTTAGACAGCTTCAGCTTGTGTTTTTCCTCTGGTCACATACACGCTGAAGCACGTTAGGTGTAACAGGATGAAAGAAAAGTCTCTAAGTCTTAAGTAATGCCATTGATGTCTAATGACAGCAAAATCTAGTCTGCTTTCATCTAAAAGCAGAAAAATGAGTATGGCACAACAGAGAAATACATCAGTCAACATAATTTAGAAGAGTATGTTAATTTTAGCAATGTTTATCAGAGATTAAGAGGGATTCACATATAGGAGGAATCAGATTCTCTACAACACCACGAATTCCTTGGTCCTTTCAGAAGCCAAATACTGAGCTGCATGCAACAGTGACTTTACATTACACCAAAACCCCCACTGCTGTTGAGATGGGGGGGAATAAAGGGCAGAGGTATTTCATTTCCAGCACTGACAAAAGACACTGGCATTTTATGCAGCATTTAATTTTAACATATAACAGCATGAAACAGGTACATTTTCACCCCTTTCTATTGTTCCACATTAATATTTCAAGAAAAATCTATTATTTGCTCACATAAGCATCAACAAAGCACTAAACAAGTATTTTATGTAGGATGTGTAATTCCAAATCATTGAAAATGATTATACTTGACTTACTTCTCCATGTAAATCTTTCATAACAGGGTCAGACCTTCAACTAGAATAAATCCATACTGAACCCATAAAGGATTTATATCACTTGTGGGCTATAGACCAGTTTTGCCCTGTATTTTCCCATACGTAGTTTGCTCAGAAGTTGAAAAACATGTGCAGACATTGATAGGCATAGGAAAATGAGAACAAATTATTAAAATAAGCCAGATAACACGGCATTATTATTACTTAATATTCTTAATGTGAGGTACAGTTACAGTCTCTGATTCAACAAGGCATAGGAGTGCTGTCTTTGGCTGTAGGACTTCCTTGAGCTCACATGCTTGAGAAATTCCTGGCTGAATCAGGTCTCAGTGCTAAGCGCCTTTGTAAACTACTATTAGGGCAGCTTTTCTATTAAAACTTCTACTAGGGGTTAATGGCCACAACTCACTACACTGTTAGCTTTCTATGCCACACAGCTTATTTTTAATTGAAAAACATAAGTTGCATTTTCTAATCACATTTGTTCCTTTACCTGCTTTTTCCTATGAAGAAAGCATATCTAATTATAATCTGAAGTCCGCAGCAGGCTGCAGTTCACCTCATTGCACTGCACCAGTCCTCTTTCTTTGAGCAATCACAGCACCCAGATGCCAAGCTGTTAAAATAGTTTTGTAGCTATAGCATCTGCCTCCAGATTGATCAAGCAGTTGTGTCTGAGTCAGTTATGTGGTTAAAGGGATAATGGACTGTCTGTGCTGTCTGGCCTTCCTGAATGCCAATTTCTTTTCACTTGCATTTCACAGTAATTTATGCATCTTTACCAATTCTTCAGAAGGCTTTGCTGCAGTCCACCTCGCCTCATTTCAGTTTGCAGCAATAAACAGAAGCTCTAAACCCATCTTGTTCGTGACTGGACAGTGCCTGTACCTAAGAACGTGGGTTACTTTATTTTTTTGCTAGATTCCCCGTTTAAACAATAGTAGCATCAATTGTCTGCTGCACAGTCACAACAGACCCTTTCTAATCATGCTGTCAGACATTTTCTCATGATTCTGGGCCACAGCAATTTAGTAACCTTTCTGATATGAATATTTCAATGTTTGTAGCTCTGAATAACATACAGACTGGAAGAAAAAAAAAAAAATGCATCCCTTTCTTCCCCCCAGCTCCTTTTTATAGTTTTAGCTCTAGGAAGAATACGAACTAAATGTTTGGTACTAGAATCTGAGATTTTTTTTCTCTAACTCACCAGTATTGGGGAGGAATAAATATGATGAATTTATTGCATGTGAGGTAAGGGTTCTGATTTTTATCTTCCTCTCTGCATGAAACCAATCTTCTCTGAAAGGACATTTGAATTGAAGAAATAGAGGACAAATATAAATATGGATGGAGGTTAAAACTCTCAGTATAGGTGTGAAGTCATAAACCATTTGACCAAAAAAAATCATTATGTTGTTTCGGCTGCCAGGTTGCTGAGCCGATACACCAAAATTTCTTGAAAGATAAAGGAAACAGTATGTGAAACAGTGAAAAATTCAGAAAAATGACATTCATGTAGTGCTAATTTTATTGCATTCTTTTGTAGTGAAGTCACTCTTCAGTGCTTTCATTTTTCCCTCCCAGATTTAGGGATAAAAGGACTATTCTCAGACAAAGAAAAATGCTGTGAGATTACATGTTGTACTTCTGATTCCACAAGATGTACACATGTACGTGTTTTCAAGGATCACATTGGCTTAATAGTAGCAAAGCCTCAGGGGCTTATAGAATGCACATCCTATTTATTCTGAGGTTAAACATTTTCCTATCAAGCTGCAGATAATGGTTAATATACTGTAGTAAGTGCAATCTCATTATACATTCCTGTGATTTCAATTATTAACATGCTAATATTTTCTATTACTTTTTAAATATTCAGGGTTTGAATGTAAATCATTGTATGCTTCTGAATATATTTTTTATATTAATTATTGAACCTTTGTTACTGTATCAGTATTTTATTATACTTAGTTCAATCTTTTTTGCTAAAAAGAAAAAAACAACAACTCACAGACAGGAAGCTTTGAATTTATACCACCTCTGGATGTAACATGTGTCCACCTGTTCATACACACAGAGTGTTGTATACATATTGCCGATTTTGTAAATAATAACAAAACTGCTAATTTATATTTATTACTGCTGAACCAGGAGCTGACAACAAAATTTGGATTATTAGCGTGTGACAGTGTGTGTGTGAGAAAGAGACTAATGTTTAGAAACAATGTCTCCTTGACAAAAGGACCAAGAAAGAGATCAAAATGTGCACATCTAGAGAAAGATAATGACAGGAGAGCAGGAGGAAAAAAAAGTCTGAAGTGTAGTATCCCAGATTATGCTCTTGAAACATGGAGTGAGTGGAGAGCAGGAAAAGGGCATAGTAGCTCATGGGTGCTCTAGTCCCGCTAACCTTACCCCTCCCCAGAGCATTCAGGTTGGATTTTGCATGTGGAACTGATTCGAAACCTATTTTTGGAATACTAATTAAGGGAATTCATACTAACTATCGTAAACCAGAGTAGCCTCTTAAATTGATGGAAAGAAAAGATGCCTTCATCTATTGCTAAGATAAACAGAGCATAGATCACAGAATGATGGGCATGTGCAAATGGGGGTGGGGATCAGCACCTGCAGGTGTGACAGGTTCCTTGTACCATGGACAGGATTGCCATCATTCGTGATTTGCATGATGTTTCTACAGTAGAGATTAATGGGTTTTTGTCCTCTTTGGTGTCTTAGTGTGCCTTTTCTGCCTGACTCATACCATGTTGTCTGCCCCACTGACCATGCCATTCACCTCACCCTTAAATGCCTTTTTTGCCTTCTCTGGTGTCCTATTTACACAGTTTCCTTTTGTTCTCCTTCAAATCTTAGCTGTTTCTTCTGTGACTATTAATGACTGGGTAAGAAATAATATTTATATAGTTTTGCTCTGTGGATCTACTCCAAAAATCTGACTGAAGCCAATGAAATTACTTACATGCCTGAAATACAACATATACCTAACAGCTTTTATGAGTGACGATCTGTCTCTCTTTGCCACCCTTTCCTTTCATTATGTGCTTGTCTTCTTTTATATAGCAAGCTCTTCAGGAGACATATTTGTGGCATTACATATGCTTGATAGTAATTGCAGAAGTAGTAAGCATAGTAATAATAATGTGGTATTCTAGGTTGTTCATTTTATGCTCATTTAAATTGGCATTTCTATTTAATAAATCTCTGTAAATGAATCTCTGAAAAGCTGTAGTGAGGGTCCTTAAACAAGAAAGTTAACCGTCACAAACCCCAAGCAATCAGTGCCATCACAGCATTTTTAAGTGAACCCAGTGACCATCCTCAAAAGTCTTCAGCTTATTGTTGATGCAACTGATGTTTGGATAAAACCCTGCATTGGCATTGAGCCTCTTTAATTATGCCATAGATGAATTACAATTAATATGTAAATAGAGACATAAAACTAGGCTTATCACATGTAGCTATCTGTACTAGCAATCAGGCTTTACAAATCCCTCCCTTTTGAAAGTCCCTCAAGCTACTTGCTTCACATTTTATTTTCTCTTTGACTTTAGCTACCGAACTGCCAGCAGAATTCCAAGCACACTGTGGCCTCTTTGTAATTCACACCATTCAAAGGCATGGCAAATTGCGATCCACTTGGCTAACTAGCAAGACAACATATTGCTGGTTTACTTTTACAAATATCTCTTCCTTCCACTGTATTTTATGTATGTATGTATATGAGTTTATAGATTTGTGTAACCAAATTATTACAGCATTAGTAGGAAACAAAGACCCATGATAGAGGAATCTTTCTTTAGTCACCGGCCACAGAAACACCTGACCAGAGCTTGTATATGTGCCAGCTCAACTGATTCTTATTTGTGCTAGACTTACTTGCACAGCTCTGCAACGGTATATCGGAACTGGTCAGCAGGCAAATTTTCTTTTTCACAGAACAACTAAGCAACCCCAAAATAAACCCCCCAAAAGCCAGAATTTTCACTGAGCAACTGCAACCGACATAAATCTTAAAACTGTAAATCTGTTCTTCACCCATCTGCAAATTGCAATATTTATATGCCACAGAGATCATGGTGGGCATGGTTAGAACCAATGAAGAAATTAAATGTCATACTTAATTAATAATGGTGACAGGCACTTTCTAGCATTGAAAGGCAGACTGCATCCAAACCCTGCACATTCCCAGACCTATTGAGCACTGACTCTGAAAGTCAAATGAGCAACTTTGGCTGATTGTTGTTGTTATTAGGGATGCAGTAAAAGCAATGAAAAGTAGGGGTCAAAGCAAGAATTTAAATATCTGTCTCTATGAAAGCTTCTTGCATCTATAAATGGAAAACTAAAAGAGTAAGCATGGGGGTAGCTGGGGTATACAGGAGCTTGAAACATTAGTTATTTATTTAGCTGTCGTAGTGATACGCTCAGCTGAGTTGGTTTGTCTCTGCTTGGAGCTGGTCTAGATCAGCCTGTCGCAGTATGAATGGTTGTTCCCCATTCATAGTCATAGAATCATAGCATCATTTAGGTGGGAAGAGACCTTTAAGATCATCGAGTCCAAACGTTAACATAGCACTGCCAAGGGACATTGAGGTGCTGCTGGAGCACCCTGGAATAGCCCCTGGAATGCAGTGCTGGATTTGCAGACCACAATCAGGGTTTGCTAACAACCTTCCCTCTTCACTTGAAGATGCATGTCTTGCAACACATTTAAGAATAACCAGGGCTTATCTCTCACGTTTACATGTTTGAACAATGTTATCAATAAGAAGAAAAAAAAAATGTTTAATAATTTGAAGTACAATATCCAGAAAAGTTTGAAGATTTAGATTTTTCAAATATTTTTGAATGTACACTTCCATCTATCTTTAAATACTTAAGTAATCCCTTGGACTACGCAGTTTTGTTTGAATAACCAGTTTCCTTCAGCTTAACTATGAAAGCAGAAAGGAAAAGAACAGTTAGTCTTGAAAAATCCATGATTCTATATATTCATGCCATAGTGTACGTCTGCATTCTCTCGGAGCCTGATCCCAGACTGAAAGTTCAGTGGATGTCCCTGAATAACCCATAACAGGCTTTCCCAGCCAACATTACTGTAAGGCTGCTGCCCCACCACCACCATCACCACCGAGTTTGTTGGCATTCTCACATTTTGTAAGAAAAAAACCATGTATTAAATAGTACCCGGTTCACCTGGAGGTCCTGACCGGCATTCATTCGTTGCTTACAGTTCTCTGATAATGAGGGACACCCAGGTGTAAGTCTGTGATGTCCAGGCCCTTTTCCAGCTCTGAAATGTGATTCCCACAGTTGCAGACTGACTGCAGCTTCCCCTTGAAAATGTCCTTGTACGTTCACGGCACAGCCAGTGGCATGAAAGGAAGCCCTGGCAGAGCACAGTCCGTGCCAAACCGTGTAGCTTCTTGTTTCTACTGGATACGCAGCAAGTAGTGCTGTGCAAAGGGCTACATTAGGTAGATGCTTGGATAGCTATCGTGTCAAAGGTAAGAGTTTGGCCTTTTTGTTTTAAACTTGGAGAATCATTCCAATAATGATTGCATTAATTAAGCTTTTATGGCTTAAGCTCTTAAGTTATGAACTTGTTTCCAACCTGTAGCCCCGAAGATCAGAAGGGTTGAAGTATTCTAGTAACTATGCAGATTCTATCAGTAATTTTCAAAATTTATTACATTTTGAAATAATCTATTAAAAATATAGGTAAAATCATTCTCATCAATGCCTTTTTATACCAGCACCCTACTGTCTTTCTGCTGCATTAGAAAAATGGATCATTTTTGTGACAAAATGCAAAGCTATTGTGCTTCTCACTGTTAAGATGTTGGCAGGTCTGATGTGTGCTGGATTTGAAATATTTATTGTACTGCCAGAGCAATCCAAATCCAAACAGTTTTACAGATAATTATGCCCACTAATTATATGCAAAAGACATCCATTTCTCCTTCAGTGATACTATACACATATGGATCTTCTGCTAAGAATAATCAAGTTTACACACATATATTAAGGAGAGACAGAGCAACAAGCTCCCCTCATCTCCTCCTTTAAAAACTGGACAACTTCTTTTGCAGATCAAGCTGTTATAAAATTAAAGCACTTCTCTGAAATCATAGTACTTTCTATAACATACGTGAGAATGCAGAAAGCAGTTTGGAAAGAGAGAGAAACCTAGAGGGGCTGGAAGAAAGCCAAAATGATAAAGAACAATGAGTGGGCTTGCTGGTCTGTTGAACTTGGATTCTCCCCAAGTATCGTTTTTTCCTATGAGCTGCCTTTTTTTTTTTTTTTCCTCCTCTTCCCCCTCCCAGTCTCTTTTTCCATCTTACAAGACAAGGACAAGAGAAAGAAAGCAAGACAGTGCAGTAATTTTAAAAGGAGGATAAACAGGAATGAAAACAGAGGTGTTTATTAGTACAGGAAATTGGTTTACAGCTTCATAAATTTAAAACGGGCATATCATATTGCACAGATTATGAAGTGTTAGACTGCTCTATTCAGGAAACCGGACAATCTGCTTTGCAATGCAAAATGTACTTATACAAGCCCAGTGTGGATTTAATAGAAAGTTAGGGACTACTTAAATAAGCTGGACATGACATATACACAGAATCATAGAATAGTTCACGTTGAAGGGAGCCTCTGGAGATGATCTAGTCTGGCCTTCCCCCTTCAAAGCAGGGTCAACAAAAGCAGGTTGCTCAAGGCCTTGTCCATTCTTGTTTTGAAAGCCTCCAAGTCCATGATGCTGGACAAGATGCATCCAAAGATGCTGATGTCATTGGAAGGTTGCTGTCATCTTTGAAAAGTCATGACAGTCAGGGACTAGAAAAAGCAAATGTTATACCCATCTTCAAAAAAGATGAGGAGGGTCTGAGGAACTGCTGGCCATAAAGCCTCAAATCAGTCCCAAGCAAGGCCTCCTGGAAAGCATTTCCAGGCACATGAAGGACAACAAGGTGATTGGTATCAGAAGGTAGGGATTTACCAGGGCCAAACTGTGCATCACCAACCTGATTGCTTCCTATAATGAAGTGACTGGCTTTGTGGCTCAGGGTAGAGCAGCGGATGTCTCTTACCTAGACCAGCCAGGTTTTCAGAAGTGTCCATTAGTATCTTTGTAGCCAAACTGAGGAGGTATGAACTGGACGGGACAGCTACAAGGGTGAAAGCTGACTGCCCTGCTGGATTCAAAGAGACCGTGGTTCTAAGTGGGTGTGTCGGTGGTTCAAAGTCCAGCCACAAACCAGTTCTAAGTGATGTATGCTGGAGGCTGATACTGGGGCTGATACGCTTTTACTCTTTGTATGAGCAACCTGGGCAATGGCATGGAATACGTCCTCAGCAAGTTCACAAGTAACACCGAATTAGATGGGCCAGTTTATATGCTACCCTGGAGGGCAGGGTTGTAATTCAGAGAGATGTTATCAGGCTGAAGCAGCTGACCAAAAAAATCAAATTAAGCAAAAGCATAATTCTGAGTTTGGAACAGAACAATCAGTGATGGAGGCAAGGGGCTGACTAGCTAGAATGCAGTTCTGCAGAAAAGGAATTGCGGTCCTGGCGGACAAAAGGGTGACCACAAGTCAGCACTGCATCGTTGTGGCAGCAACAGCTGCCTGCGTATGGGGCTGCAATTAGGAGCACAATGCTCCTGCTCAGAACATAGCCAGGGAAGGGTTACGCTTCTCTACTCAGTACTGATGAAGCATCATTGGGAGAACTGTGTCCACTCTTGCACCCTATGGACAAGAGAGAGAACACTGCAGCAAGGCTAGGAGAAAGCAACAACATGGCTTGGGAACTGGGGCACCTGACATTTAAGCGCAGGCTGAAGGGAAGTAGTTTGTTCATTGTGGAGAAGAGATGGCTAAGGGTGGATCTAACTGCTGTCTTCAACTACCTAAAGGGGAGCTATAGAGAAGATGGATCCATATTCTTCTCAAAATGTACAGCAAAAGGGCAAGAAGCAACAGATACCAGATGTAGCAAGAGAAATTCCATAGATACAAGGAAAGTTTCCCCACGGTGCAGATGGTTAAAGCAGTGGACCAGATTGTCCAGAGAGATTGTGGAATAACTATCTTTGATGATACTCAGATCTGACTGGACAAAGCCCTGATCTAACATTCAGGTTGACCCTGCTCTGATGCATCATATGGAGTTTTACTATCTGGCGTGCTGGTTGTCTCCCTTGGCATTTTGAAGACACAAAAAATTATGCTTTGGAGAACTTACCAGCTAAACTCTTCCTCTGCAGTTTTGATGCATTATATATCTGATTTCCATGCATCCAACTTTTGAACTTTAGTATTTTCAGCCTTCCAAAATATGGAAGTTATATTAAAGTGTCTCTAAAGCCCCATGGATTTCACAAAAGTTATGCTGATTAATGGAGACAATTACTTCTCTATTAAAAAGTTACAGAAATGAACTAAAAAGATACTATTTTACTTTAATTTTTTAGTTCTTTCACTTAATACATGTACTTCTTCTATGACAGGAGCTAAAACAATGAGCAAGGCAAAAGAAAGACATATTGCAGAGTACTTCATCAGGGAAATATATTTCAAGTTCCCTCATTGCTTAAGCTTTACATTCGGTTTATGCATGTGAATACCTTTGCCTTTTCAAACATGGAGACTTACACGTGACATCTAATGATACTAAGACTAAGTGAATACTCCTATATTTTTTGTAAATCAGGTAACTGACTAAATCTCAAAAGGAAATCTACTTTGCTGTGTCTGCAGGGTAAGGTTGGAGAAACTGTTTAAGTGATTATCAGATTGGGATTCTCCACAAAAGGAACGTCTGCTAATCTCAGGTACATATTTAGTCTGCTACCACATATCTGAGTAATTCACTAACAGCAGCGCACTAATCTTGACTTCACTCTTGTGAAGTAGGGAACTACCACTATTTCCATTTTACAAGTAGAAACCAAGGCAAAGGAAATACAAAAGAATAAAAAAACTGAATAGCAGCCTCATCAGTTGCAGGTGACTTTCTCATGCTTTAGTATCTTTTCCTAGGTTTTCAGCTGGACCATAGTCTCAGCCAGAAGGGTAATCCCTATGTTTCTAGTGCATGAATAATGTACCTTTTAATAACATTATAAAAGTATTAGTGCAGCTTTAATTCAATCATAACTATTATTTGGCATGGTACAACACTCCCTCAAAACACTGTCATAGAAGCTTAACTTTGCAGTACAGTTCAAAAAAAGCAATTAGCTACTCATTATTTAATGGGCAACTATCAATGACCTGTGAGAATTACAACCCAGATCAGTATCAGCAGTAAGCATAAGAAGTTTGTAACTTCCAGCCAGTGAAAAGGGAGATACTGCCATTTTCCATGATGAAGGATCTTCCACTTCAGGACTGCAATCAGGTATTTAAATACAACATCACTGGGTTTTACAATGCAAATTTAGTCATCTCTACATAGCGTGTTCAGTGTAAACGTCCTCAAATGCATAAAATGAAGCACAGTGTACAAAAAATGCGCACAATTTGTTACACAGACCATGAAAGGGGTGTTTGCTCAGACAGACTCTGAGCACCATCTGGGAGACAAGTGTTTAGTTTTGCAACAGATTGCATAATTTTCATGTAGAATCTGGAGAAAAGCTCTAAATGCTTTAATAGATAGTTGATTTAACATGCGTTTAATCTTTGTTTTGTGTTGTCTTAAAGGCTATGCATATGTTTTGAATGACAGAAGTAGTCATTAACTTATTACAGTCCTCATCCCTTTGCACAATTTGCTTTCTTTTCTTTTCTTCTCATTGTGTGTGTCTGTGTGCATGCAATATTTCACCTTACAGAGTTCGTTTTCACAGCACATGGTAATTAATCTTAGTAAAAGCCAAGCATCTACTGCATATGCATGCCACTTGATTGATTAGATTAAAAATTTAATGTTACAGTTCATACATTAGCAATATTTCAATATAACATATACCAAGGACTCTACTATCAATAATAAGAATACTTCAAGAACAACACAAATTAACACCTGAAGCATAAAGAATGACCTTGAGAGAATGAAATGCTTTACCTAAAACACGCTGCTTAAAATGTATTTAAACTGAGCACCATGTTTATGCACTGCCCTTCAGAACAGGAAAATCTCAGATAAAGAATTTCTCACTTGGAGCATTTTAGAAGTGACATAATGTTTAGAAACACCTCATTCATTTTTAGGGTTTTTTAGTGGTATCCAACTAAATATATCTGCTACACAATAATAAAAAGCTATACATTAGAACTTTTCTCAATTTTCTTCTTGCACAAGTTAATAAAAACATTGGAAGGCATAAACTGAGGACTCACTTTATTAGGACCAGAAACATAGAGAAAGAAATATAATAAAAACAAGACTATACATAGTGTATAAAAAGGCATGCTGTATTATGTGACATAGTTATGACAAAATGAAATACCATCCTTCATTTGGATCTCTGTTCTTCTATATCCAAAAGCAAAATTACATCAAAATACTTCTGCGCTGATTGACTTGTAATGCAATACACTGCAGCATCTTTGAACCTTAAGCAATGATAATGCTTTCAAACCTGCTATAAACTGGGTCAACTGTACAAAGAAATTGTAAAAAATGATGCAGTAATTCAATTTAGCACTGTGTGAAAACTGCACAATAGCAGGATTAAAGGATCTGAAAATGAAGACAAGTGGTTCATTATTAACTCCTTAAATGTTGTTCCTTCTGCTTTATCTGGAATGCCATTTATTCCTAGCTAAGAATTGTAATTTCTGTGTCATGATACAGTGGATACATTCTATATTGCCTCCCCATATGAGCACATTGAAATTTCCCCGAAGGCTTAATAAAGTTTATGAAATAAGTCAGCATTCACTATTAATTTTACCCACATAGGTAACAAAATAAATTAGAAAGAAAAAGCGTTATACAATCATATAAAAGCTGTGGCTTGTATAAAATGTAATCAACTTAAAAAAAAAAAAAAAAAAAAAGGGAAAAAGCAGGTGTTTAACTGGCCAAAGCAGCATTAAAAAAAAAAAAGCTAAAGCTGCAAATGAAAAGTGCTTGTATGCAGAAGATACCCCCCTATTTGTTCCTTTTATAATGCAATCATTTAAACAGCTGGCCTTTTTTGTAACATGGTAATTTTATAGACATCATTTCTTTATGTGCCTACAGAGTTCGCCTTTTTTCTTGGGCCATTGTGTGTTGTATGTGCATGTGAAAATGTTTTGGATCAGCATGTGTAACTGCCGTGGCCATCCTTTCAGCGGGAAGTCCAGCCTCTGTCCCAGTGTATAACAATAGCACTCCATGCCGATGATCACCAGAATCTAGCGTTCAATTCAGAGGCAACGTCAAAACGAGTAACAATCGAAGAGAAACCAGCCTGGAATGATTTAAAGAGCTGGGTAAGCCTAAAAATATGTATTAAAAAAAAAAATCCTGCTCCAGGGGAGTAATTGTACTTTTGTGTATGAATCTATAAAAAAAACCCTCCTCTGAATTCTTTACTTTGAGAGCTTAGATAGCTTCAATTAAATTCAGTCTGGACATCTAAAAATAAAGTTGATAATAGACAGAAGTGTAGTCTTACTTCTGCTATGGAAAATTGTCTTTCTTCCAAACTGTAATATGCTTGATCATGCTCATTTAATCTTATTCTTAATTGGCAGAGGATTGATGCAAAATTCTATTTGGCACTTAGTATTTGTGCCTAAATTACAGGACAGTGTGCTCCAAAATGCATGTTACGGTTCTGGCTACCAGTCCTCCAAAACAAGGGATCTGCTGGAGCTCCTCCTCATCTGCCTGAGGCTTTCTGGCCAGCGGCAGCTAGGCCGGAGTGGTGTGCCCCGGGTCTGACTGCGACACAGCCAGGATGCAGCCAGGGCTGCTTAACTTTGCTCTGGAAAGCAGTCTTAGGTCCCCCAGTTTAAGCGTATGCATGGATCTTTCCACAACTAGAACTGTAGTTGTTTGGCCACCATGACAAATAAATTAAAAATTGACGTGGGAGAAAAATCATAACAATCCAAAGTAAAATAGCAACTTGAGTGATGATGAGCATTGATATTTTCACTAAACAAGAAGTCTCAAGCCTAAATTTAGTGACTCAACTGCAACTTACAATATGTGTTTTAAAGAATTAGCAGTTTCTTTTCCTCTGTTTTCCTATCTATCTCAAATAGTAGCAGTAATTATATGAATTACTACTCCCTTTTGAACTCATGGTTACATGATCCCAGAGCACAGAAGCTACATGATACCTCATATATTTCTATATCATTTTATTGTGCAGATCCAGTGGTCCACAAGATGCAGCCTGCATCATCTACTTGTTTCAACTTGTATGATAATTTATGGTAAAATCATTGGTCAATGAACTCAACTAATATTAGTGTTGTGGCTGTCATTAAGTCAGCATGAGATGAAAGAGAGTAGCTGAGCATATAGAAAAGCATTCATACAAAGAGACTTCGCTCAGTGGCACAAATGGGTATCGTAAGTGGAAAATATTTTAAATAAGTGTTGTGACAGAACAGTTTGTTTTGAGAATAAGGAGAGAGAAAAGGGATCCAATCTTCGAACTGTGTAAATTATCATTAAGCAATTAATGCTTTCTGCATCTGTGGTCCAAAATACAAGTTGTTCTCCTTCAGAAGTGATCTTACATTATGACTGTAGATTTACTTTTATCTCTAGGAACAAGGAAGAATGTGCAACTTACCAGTTTCTTTTTAAAAAAATTATAAATATTTAATTATATAACAGAAATTTGACTGAAGGAGTAAGGAAAACTTTAAAATCGGAGCGGGAGCAAATTTTTTTCCATATGAGCATAATAATAATGTAGATTATATTTGTCAGATAAATTTATAAACCCCTCATACTGTTTTTTTTTTTCTCAGTCTTTGCAGTTTTCTCAGCTCGGATGATGACAATTTTTCAACCTTTATGTTTGCTTATAGTCAATCTCATGTTTAAGTTACTAGAATTTGCAACTAGAGGTTTCATACTCTGGAAGAGTGCTCTGTTTACAGAGGACAAAAATCAATGGTCCTGTCGCTCTCAGATTTTTTCAAAAGGTGGTGTTTGGTTTTTTTTAGTGTTTCTCTTGATGCACAACTGCAGTTCTGGAACTCCCGTAATTTCATAGTGTCTTTATGGTAACTTTCAAGACATCCTGAAACTCAGTTCCACACTAACAGAATTTAACTGAATTTGTACTTACCACAATCAGCGTACATGGTTAACTTCACGAAACTGAGATTAGCTAAAGCTTGAGATACAATGTCTACCAGACAATCAGATTTCTATCATGACCATGCAACAGGAAAAACTTCCAGATTTCAGGTCCATAGCGTGAAAAGGATGTTAGTGTAAAGTTACGTACTGTTGCAGAGAGCAGTTATGCCTCGATTGGACCGTATGAGCAAAGAGGTACATGGAAATTAATTTGGAAGGGTAATCTGTGGCCTGATCCGCAAAAGATTTAAATATTTGGAGTAAAATTCAACTGGGGCACAGCAAAATGAGAAATGGCAATTACTGCAATATACTCCCACTTTTTATAGTTTCCTAAATGTATTCATTTACTCATCTTGACTACTGCGCTTGTGAAAGCAAAATGTAGTTTGCTTTTATGCATACCTTGCTGTATATAAATGCTTGTTTCTCAGCAGTAATAATATGCATTTTGGGGATATGATCCAATATCACCTGAAATCCAAAGAGAAGTTTGTATTGCTCTCCAGCTTATTTGAAACAGGTCCAGATCAGGAAAGTAAGTGTTCAGTAAGTAAGTTCAGTGTTTCTGAGTGAGGTAACATGCATCAATTAACTGTGCCACAGTTAGTTCTTGGCAGCATCTTTGCAAAGTGATTGCCAGTTGCTTTTGATAGGTATGAATGAAATTAAGACCTTCAGGGTGGAAAAGCTTGTACAATCCTTAGCTGTTTTATATGAAAAAAATGATTTTTCATATGGGGCACAATAGAAAAGAAATAGGGTTTCAGAAGTGACATTTCTGTGCTAGAGCTCCTGGTAAGTACCTGTATGTGGGTACCATCAGCATAGCCAGCAGAACAAGCCATTATTTGGATGAATCCCTTGGCAAAGTGAGAATGAGTGCAGAAAGGAGAAGAAAGTTTGCTTTCTTGGGGTGAAGCTGGGGTGGACATAATCACCATGTAGGTGAGAGATGACAGCGTAACCTTTAACGTGCAGAAGATTAAAGCATGAGGTGGCGAAGAATAAATGTGGACTTCTAAATTTGTTTGGCAAGACAGATGTGCAATTAGAGGAAGCAGAAATTTAAGAGCCAATAAACCCTAAATAGAAGGCAGACCTGTCTGCTGTGATAAGGTAGTCATTTAGGCCCACAACAAGTGTCACTACGGTAATTAGAATATACTGAGAAATCTGATTGGAATTTTTGCATGATGAGAGCATTGCCAACTGCTTTTGATATTGGCTGATAGCAACAGTAACAGGCTGACAACACCTGTTCTGAAATTTTTACCAGCAAGAGGGGAAGATGCTTTTCAATGGGTTTATCCTTTAGCATCTCCCCTTTCTTTTCCAGCCTCTTAAGTCGTTTGTTAATAAATAAACGGCAATGATATTTTAAAGGGTTACTTGTGCCAGACATTGCTCAAGCTCACTTAAGAAGAGGTGCTATATAAAAATTGCATTCTTCATGTGTGAGCTTCCCCTCTGTATTACATTTGCCATCAAGTTTTGGATTCACTTTGCAAGTTTTCAAAGCAATATTATTCTATTCTGATGTTTTTCGTAAGCACTGGCAAAGGATTTTGCTGTCCTGTCTCTCTCCTCTGGAGTTTCAGCTTGCTTGAAACAAAAAAGATTATTTGCAGTAGATCAATATTCCCTTAAGATGTAAATGCATCAGCTCTTGTAAGTGAAGCAAGATTTGGCCTGGCCACTGCTCTAATGTTAGATCTCGAAGGATATCTCAGGGGCTGCAGAAATTATAATGAGGAATCAATAACTAGAACAAATCTCTCACAGGCCTGATGCAGCCTCTCAGAGTATGTTTGTGTCTCTGTATAACTGGAGGTAGCTTTCTGCAAATGAGATGCAAAATGGAGGCATTCAGGAAATTCATGTGGCAGTTTCAGTGCTGGGCAGGACTGTAAGTCTGATCCTGGAGGTGAGATTGTGCTGTCAGTAATGATATTCTTCCTGCCTTAATTGCCAGTGGAGGAAATACGCTCCTTTACTCACTCCTCTTCGCTGGTATATACATTGTTTCCTTTGCAGTTTAAGCAGAGGTTGTGTGTCACCCTAGGTATGCCTGAACTATAGTTTGGATTAAAGTGAATCATTTTTATACAGTGTTTTGGGGTGAAATGAGCAGTTTCAAGTCCTACAAATGTATACAGAGTATTTTGTACCCTCCCACACTGTTCTTGGATGTGAACAAGCTGAGCTTTCTTGTGTCCATTTGATAGCTTTATAAGAAAATGAGTCAGGATTATGCTGCTGGACCACCACAGCCACCTTTCTGTCTCTCAGGGCACGAGGGACTATGTAAATATATGCATATATATATATTATATTTTTTTTTAATATATATATATATGTCTTGGGGCTATTTTTTTGTACTGCTTTAAATTGAACTCTTCTCAGATGTTTTGCCAGGTTAGAGATCCAGGGCAAGTTGGATGCCTCTGCAGCCAAATGCTGAGTGTGTGTATTTGTAAGGCAAGCAGGAATCCTGTTGTACTTATTAATAATGAGATGCACAGAAAGTCTGCAAATGGCTTGATATTCATAAAATGTAAGAAAAGTTCAGGTGCTGCATACTGGGATGTTACAATTCCATTACAGTAAGGACCTTTTGCCTTTGTTTTGTGAATGACCTTCTCATTTACGGAGTCCCTCTTTGTTCTTCTCTCCAAGCTATTGTTCTTTTGTGTTAATTAAAACCCAGACGATAAGTATACAAAAGTGCACTCAAGCTTCTGTGCACACCCAGCTGAAAACAGGGCCAAATGACCAGAAACATGCTAGCAGAGATGTGAGCTTTGTCACTGGAGTAGAATGACTGAATACGAAATTCATTATTGGGAAGCAAAGTGACATTTAAATTATGCTGCTGTTTCTCCTACAGGCTTCTGACAGGGTATTTTCAGAAAGAAAATTAAATGAGTTACAAGGCACTTAAATGCAATGCTTGAAAATGGTATCTTAATGCGTTTGATTCTTAAATGAAATGTTAGCCCCGTGTAACTCTATGATTTTACCATAAATGTGACATGTAAAACTGACACTACATCTCCTCAAATCTTCAATGCACTAACTTGCATCCTTTAAATGCTGGCCTTGTGCCACTTCTGTTGAACCCACACAATAGAATTAGTCATGTGGAGAGGGAAACAGCTGGCATAAAAAAAAAAAAAGGCATGAGCAGCCAACTTAGCATTGTCACAGGTAAAAGACAGCAATGAATCACAGGCAAGTGCAAAACTATCAGGGAAAAAAACCCAGCAATAAAGGGGATTCAGCTGTAATGTCAGGCTCTTTTGAGGAATTGATCTGCAGATGGATAGAGAAGTGGAGAAGAAATGGCCTCAGACAGGTGAAGGATAATTTTTGATGTTGAAAAGAAAGCTTTATCCTTCTTGTCTGAGGCCCCTGTTTAAAAAGGGTATTTATCTATGGGGTTAACTTCATCAGCTCCACTAACTGCACTCCAGTGAGAGATAAGAAGATAATTAAAATTACCACCATGCTTAATCAACTTGCCAGCATAGGGATACTCTCTTGAATTGGGGCACAATTAAATTAAGCTTAACTTCCTCCAAATATATGCAAGAAGTAGACATCTGGCAAAGTCTAGCTGAAAATGCACAGAGCTGCATTATGACAATCTCCAAGGACAAAGGAAATGGAAAGTGAACGGGTATGAGAGAGCAAGACTTCTGCCAAGTCCTTTAATCTTTGTTTTGCAATGCAGACTATCAATCACAAAAAATACTAGTGATTTCACTAATTTATTGCTAAATCACTGAACTAGTGATTTCACTCATTTACCCATACATATATATGAAAACATATGCGTGTATGCTAATGTACATTATTTTAAAATGTTTCAGTAAGCATCTCTAACTGTTGTGTTTCACAACAATTTATAACTGCAATTAAAAGGCCTGCAAATGATAAAAAAGGAAGCAGACTAATTGAGCTAATCAGAGACAAGATCAAGGCCCTCCTGGTCTTGAAATCTATAGCTCCATGAAAGGGAGTCTTTGAATATTTGCTGAATCTAAGGATATTCATAATCAGCAGTTACAGTTCTGTCCATCTACAAGGGGCATCAAAGAATTAATTTTTATTATATGCCCAGAAGGTAATTAGCAGAATCTCTATTAATTTCACTGAATCAGAGTCAAGAAGACCTGCTAAAGCCACAGCTGGAACTAGTCACAGCCAGATTATATGTTGCAAATTCCTGATTCCTAATCTCTGGGCATCTGCTAAAAGCTCACTGAAGATGAAAAGGCTTCCATTCAGATCGGGTCTGATAAAAAATAGTGTGACTGGCAGTTGCGCTCTCACACCCTAAGAAGTCAGAATGCTTTAAAAATAATTCCAGTGGAAGTAAATAATTATCTTTTCTTATTTTTCTCTACAGTAGGAACTTTGAAGAACCTTTTCAAACATGAAGCCTGCATTTCAGAAGTGCTTTAAAGAGTACAGTCACTCACCAAGAGCTGAAACCTGGGACCCATCAAGTGCTGTCTATTTTAAATTATATTTATCTTTATCTTTCAAAGGCATCAGCCCATTCCTTTTACTTAACTATGTGAAGAAAGGTAATAATTCTCTTTTTCTTCTCCGCAATCTGTAGAAGTAGTAAGTTCATTAGCTATGTTTTTTGCTTTTCTGTGCTTCTTTATGTAAGTTGCTGTTTCATACATGGGGGGAAGGTTGTAAAAGTACTGATGAGATTGAAGAAATGACTTGTTAATTTATTCCTTAGTGAGATATCATTTGAATGCTCTGGAATTGCACTAAGTCTCCTGAATTCCCAAGTCTTCCTATATGGCTTGTTCTAGCCTGGCCACAGTGCCTGAGCAGTAGAACATAATTAGCGAGCTCTACTTTCAGGAGATCATCCTCCTTTTTCAACAGGCCTTTCCTCTTGCTGGGATCTGATTGTTGATCTTGCCCTTGTTTTCCATTTTACATATTAAATACGGGATTTTACAAAATAGTTCAGTGTATCAGGTGTTAGTTTTCAGCCCAAATGTGTGATAACTTCAACTATGGCAGCAGTCAGGCCCTTCTCAAGTCATTCATTTAACACTTGGTTCCAGAGGCAAATTAAAAGGGGGATTTATACCTAAATTCTTGTCTGCACTCCTGAATGAAATGTGTCAGAATCCACTTCAGTTAACTAGACTCCCATGCCATGCTTAATCCAATAGTTTATACTAATATCTTTTTTTTTTTCTACTTTTAAGCATTTCCATGATAGCCAGGCATCAGTTCAGCAGGTGATGAATCTTCCTTTGCTCTTCATCGGTCTCCCCGGGTGGGCAGCCGTACAGCAGGCTGACAGGGGCAGGATGGCTTCTGCCAGAGCCCGGTTCAGGTAACTGCTGCAGTTTCTGTATCTCAGGCCTCGCACACGACCTCCGAAGGCACCTACCCAGAGCCGAACGCTTGCAATACAGACAGCTCCTGCTCGTTGGGATGGAAAAGTTGGAACCAATGAGGAATATAAAATGAGGCTCTTGAGATATGTGCATCATGAAGTTTGTATATGGATGCAAAACCAGAAGCATTTGACGCAGGGTCTCTACAGACCTGGTACCATCGCTGGAGGTATTTAAAAGACATGTAAATGTGGTACTTAGGGACGTGGTTTAGTGGTGGACTTGGCAGTGTTAGGTGTTTGGACTCGATAATCTTAAAGGTCTTTTCCAACCTGAATGATTCTATGATTCTATGATGCAACACTTACAAAGTGCTAGTTTAATTCTATGTTGGAAAACAAAGAATATTATTGAACACCTTTGCTTGACTCTGGCAGTTAATCTAAACAGAAGAAAACACCAACATCCAAAAATCTTAGACCATAAAAAAGCCACTGTTCATCCTGGCAAGTGTATCAAGTATCACTGGCAAATAAAACACTGACACACTCTGTGTTTCTGTAAGGAGAGACAGAGCAATTCGACTCCTGAAGCACCTACGCAGGCAGAAGTTGCCACTAATGCCAGTTCTTACACCAGATCTCATCAGGCTTGATTTGAAGGAAGTCGTAGGCTTGAAGCCATGAAGTTAGAAATATTAGAAAGATAGCTCCAGTGGGAAAAAAAGGCAAAAATCAAATTGTTGTCTGAAATTTTACTCTTTGAGTCATGAACACATTCTTCTGAAAAGTTAAACAAGTGATTAGCAAGTTATCAAAACCGTCCATGCTGGACTACCTCCCCACAGAAAAAAATGGATGCTTTCATTAATAGTAGTCCCAGAAAACCATTCTGACATGCTCATTTTTATTTTCTTCCATTGGCAATCAAAGGACTGTGCTTGTGAGGGAAAGAACATTCTAATATCCCCATCATCTTTTCCCCTTTCCTTTCAGACTGAAAAGAGTACATCTCTTCATTTCTCTGTTGTGTTCAGCTACTCTTTTACAACAGTGGGTTGTGAAACCAGAACTCCCACTGACATAGGATCAGAGACAGGCTTAAGATTTTAGAGGTGGTTCTGAAGTCCTGAGAAATCCTTCAAAAGCTGTATGCTTTTAGCTGTGCTGAATTGCTACTGTCTTCAGATCTAATCTTTCCAGCAGTTGATTTTCCCTTTATCCTGTGTGACCAAACTTCTCCCATAGGAGAAATTATGGTTCCAGCTTTCGTAAAATTCTGTAATTCTTACTCCCACAGTGGCACAAAAACGGGTCACGCTTTGAATCCTGTTTACACTAGCTTCACAAACTTACTCATTGCTTTTATCATGCAGATGGTTCTATGTAAGAAAACATATTTGTTAGATGTAAATTTTAGCTACTTAGGATCTCTGTCTCTATGTAATATCTAGCCTAATGTCACCACAGGACAACATTTATGTTTTCATTTAAAAATAAAGTAAGCAGATGGGACTTCTCTCATCCATAGAGTACTAAATTAAAAACAAAAGCAACAATTTTTTTAATGTTGTACTCTGCTGGGATGAGAGTTTGGCATTATGACATCTGGTCTAATTTGAGTATTCCAGTAGCTGCTGTACAGCATTTACTAAAACACTGAAACAAAGCCTGCTAATATTATTTTTGCATAATCCCTGTGAACATGCACACAGAAAGTCTGTGCTTACCCACTTGTCAGCAAAATAAAAAAGCCAGTACACCTTAGTTACTTTCATGGCGTATGTCAAGTGATAACCACTATAGTTGAAACGCTGTCATACAAAGTCCGTTTGAGATTATCTGTCCATAAAGACAATGGGAAAGAGAAAAAGAAGAAAAAGAGATACCAGTCTCCCAATTTCTATTTTTAAAATTTCTTCCCAAGTAAACAGCTTTTTCGTGGTAATATTTAGAACTCAAATTTTCTGTGAATCTTCCAACCATTAGGACAAGTTATTGAGATTCCACTGATGATTCAAAATGTTTCTTCAATAGGTAGAGACCTTATGGTGCCAAGAGACTGTCAATATTAACTTAATTTTTGTCCTTTAATTATAAACTATTAGAACTTGTCATCTTTAACCAAAGCATGACTAGTAAATGATTAAATAATTTTCAAGAGTTCAACATAACATGCTGCAGTTATGCCATAAAATTGAAATGCTCTTCTATCTAAATACAAAATCCAAGTAAACACACTAAATAGATAAATGGGCAGATTGCCGTTCCCAGGAAATAATGCCTTTTTGGTCTACTACGGAATAAAAAAGTTCTCATTTGTAAGTCACTGACTCTAATCTGGTCAAAAAATTACCTGCTGGAAACTGTTGCAGTCGCTAGTTGGACTCAGACAAGTTCTTTTTATATACTTCCATGACTTTTTAAGGGAGAATTAACACTGTATCAACCTGAGAGGAAGTGCTTTTTCTTAGTAAGATTGTATTAGGGCTTCATAAGCATTTACCTTCTGCTTCTAGCTACGGAGAATGAACAGTTAGTAATACTAAGTGATATGAGAAAACAGCAAGCCTTGTGTTTATCCAAAGGTTATGCAATTACTTTAGTTGATATTTTTGTTCTGAGACAATAATGATACAATATTTTACACAAATATAATAAATAATGAATATGACGAATGCTGACATTTTAAGGAATTGTATAGAGAGAAGAAAAAGTATATTATTTGGTCTTAAGTGTTATACAAATTTGCCATGCAAGAGGAAATACGATGAATAAATATACTACATCGTCTTATGTGGGTAATCCGATATGCATAGTGACCCTGGAACTGGGTCTCTGTGCAGGTGCAGGGCAACATCAAAATTTATGCAATTTTAGCATTTAGACCCTAATATGGAAAATGAACTTTCCTCCTGAATCAGCCAGCATGCCTGTACTTTCATTGGCGGTAGCTAGTACGTAATGTTCAAAGGACTTTAAGCTGCCTTCTTGCCAGACACCTAACCATATTCCATATTAGTATTGGTCAAAACCAAACTTTTTTCATGAAGAATTTTGAACAACGAAATCTTAGATATTTCTTTCTTTTGCTTTTTCCTTTTCAGTCTAGCTTTTATGGTGGGAATAAAGAACTGGAGTCCAAAAGTAGGCATGGACAGAGGACCATTTAAAGTACCCATTTGGAAACCTGAAGGATCAGGTACGTCTTAAATAACACCTCCTCGGTGGACTTAAGGTAGGGAGAAATGCTAACCTTCGTTCAGGGTTTCTTTTGAAAAAACAAGGAAATTTTCCTTCTTTTAGACAGATGGCTAAAAAGTAGCTGTTTCCTCTTCTACCCTCATTTATCTCAGTAGCTAAACTATTCACTGAAGAGGTAGAGCACTTCAGTTCACAGCTTCTTCTATCCAGGGAATTGAAATTCAAATTTAAATCCTTATCTGTCTTTCTGGAGTGTGCTTCATCACCACTGCATGTTGCACCATGTGTATATCTGTAAGTATGCGAGAGAGCGTTTTTCTCAGATTTTTTAGGGAAGCAGTTTATTTTGTATGACATACTAATTAGGGAGCAGATGCACTCCTTTACAGTCTAATCTTATGGATAGGACACTTTCCTGGGAGGGAGGGAGGAAAAATGTAGGTTCAGATTCCCTAAAACATGGGAAGTAATTCAAAACAGACCACTGTGTTCTGAGAACCAAATATAGTTACCATCAATTATCACTCTTGTATTCTTCTAATACCACATTTTAAAGTTCTCATGAAATTTTAAAGTTCTGATGAAATTAAAAATGAGTGTTTTGTGCTGGAACAGTTTTGTTCTTTAGTAGTAATGGAGAAAATAGAATCTGGTCTTTGCAAATAGCATTCCCATGTGGGCTCCAGAAATATATTTTATTGTCTTTAGGGCAAGAACTAATTCAGAGAAAGGCTCTTTTATTTGCGACTTATGAATCTTGGCCTTGACCTAGAAAGTCTATCCTCACTGTTGCATGAGGGGCAGTTAAACTTCTGTGAAGCCAGATCTCCCTATCATAGCAAAATATGTCAAGTGTATCAACGCTCAAACCTCCAACCTCGTTTTATTCCCTTTAAATGTGCCAAGCTGCCTCACATTAATTTGAATAAACTGAGAAGTTTCTTTAATCTGTTTTGGGTTGTTAGGGTTTTGGTTTTTGTTGAGGGGACAGCAGGTTTCCAAAATAAGTAAGACATAGATTTCCAAACCGAGACATGGGGCTCAGACATTTAACTGAACTACACTGTTCTAAGAAGTTACTGGGCACCAACTGAATCTCGTAGCTGTTAGTAACGGCTCGTGTGCTCACTAATAGCCTTCCCTGCTTGTGAGCTAATACAACTTAGGGAAGAGCGCAGAGTAACAGACTGTTGCGTTTTACTTGGGGAGGGGGGCTGGCTAGAGTACATGCATGAACTGTTCTATTATGGCAGCTCAGCTGATGGGAAGTAATTTATTAAGCTTCTGTTACCAAGTGGTTAATACACTGATCACTGCTGTCCTTTCACAGCCTCCAAGGAGGTGGGAAGTGTACCCAACCAGAGCACATACTGTTGAACAAATCATGGTCAGACAGCTCACTGGTTTCTTACATAAAGCAAAGATGCTTTTAAAATTCAAATGGATCCATGGATCCTCAGAGTCACACTGTGCATGAAGGAGCACAACATAAAATCTCTGATATTCTGCGTTTTGTCAGTAATGTCTGACCACAATAAAGGTTTGCTTGTCTCCAGGAAATGCAGGTAATCATTGTTTTGCTGAGATCTATGCTTAAATATGCCTTATTTTCTTATATACCTAAATGAAATGCATCCAGAAGCTCTTTTTATCTTATGTCATTAAAAATGAGGAAGTTTACAACAGGAAAGAGGATCCTTGATGCTGAAAATGACATGTAGCTCAGCTTACAGTTTTCTTAGTAAAATCAGCGCTTCTAGAATGCTGGATCCCAGGGTTTTGCAATTTTGCATTGATCTCATTCACCCCATTTCCCATTAGAGCCTTTCTGAAATACTGCTATTGAGTAACATGCTCGCTAGTATGAAGGGGATAGAGGAGGAGTAACCTTTGCTGCTTGAGTAAAATTCAGAATGACATAAAGCATCCAATTCAGCCTCCTTTAGGGTGTTTAAGACACAGAACTCATTTTTCTGGATGAAAAGCAGACAGTGACACTGCCAGCAGCAACTGTGTCAGCTCAGGTTCTCCCAGCAGGAGGGACATACAGGGTGGCTGGAGAGGGAAACACAACAGATGCCGCAAATGGAAGTGCTCATTTAAAGCCCACATTTAACTAGATAAAATGAGATGTGGGGCATGTAAAAGTTAACAGTGACTCTTCAAAACATAACAAATGCAACTGATCAGTAATGAAAAGTATAGAACAATTAAGATCTGTTTAAACTGAGGGTCCCAGCTCACATCCAGAGCATCCGTGTCTAGATGTGGATGAATAAGGAATGGCTTGGTTTGCTATCTTCACCACAAAAAACATTCAAGAGAAAAATCGGTAAGGGAGCTGTGCAGGGGGGGGGCACCATTGTTTATCAGACACCCGCCTCCCCTCACGGGAAATAGGCCATTGGCATTCACCAATGTTTTGAGCAGGAAAACCTTTCCCCTCCTCCCAGGATACCTTAATAAATTACATAGTAATTACATTATACGTCAAATTGTTCAATCAAAATTATTTTTGTATTTATCCCCATTAAAACAGTTTTTCTCTTGTGTCTATTCTAAAGGAAAAATTATACTTAGCAGTTTTTAGGAACCTAAATATCAGAATGAGCTAGATATATTTTTAAGGAAGAAAAAAAAAAGAAATTTTGAAGAGACATGCACAATACAAAATACATTATTTCTAAGTAGACTACATCAACATTTAATACTGCTTAGCGCTAAGATGATCGTTACAGGATAGGACTTATATACATTGATAAATTAGAAATTAATTTTAATGAAAGACAAAATATTAAAAAAGCAGAGTTATTAAATATTTAGAACATGACTGCCTTATAGTGGTTAAGATCAACTAAAATAAAATTCATCACATTTTTTCAAAGTAATCTAGATATATTTGGATGTTCTTCCAGCCATTAAAGTAAGAGTGACGGCTATTGATAAGTTCAGCATTTTCCCAGCACTTACTTATTATTGGAATGGCTCTGTGAAAAAAAGCTGGGTTTGTTAACTTGGGACCAATTAATAAAGCAGTGCCTGCCATGATCTGTAGACCATCAAGACACTGATTAGGAGGGCTACAGTGACTTTGTTTCTCTGTATAAAGAAGTGATTATTTCCACCGCTACCAGAGAAACAAAAATTTACCTACAAACCCTACCTACTGTTTGAAGGAAGGGAAAAGATGTGATTTGCTAACTATAGTTAGGGGGAAGCTATTTTTTTCTTCTTTTTTTTTTTTAATTACATTCTGTCCATCTACTTATAAAGGTGGCAGATACTTCACGGTGTTGTTATAGTCCATCATTACATATTATTCTATAATGTGTTCTGTCATAATAGCTTTTAGTTGAAGTCCAGTGTAATCTCTAGATTGTGACTCAGTTGGAAATGTGGCATGTCTCCTTACCTGCACTAGAAAAGTGCAGAAATCTGTATACAGCAACAAGGCAAAAAGATAGGGAAAGGTCCACGGCCCTGCATTATTGATGGGATACTTTGCAATACTAAGTTTCCACCGTTTAATGAAACGCAAAATAGGGAACATGCAACTCAGTCCACTGGCAGATGAAGAACTGCAGTTAAACTCATATTTTCTCAGGCCTGCTATTTCTCCACGCATGCCTCCCCTTTTACTTTGAACTCTTACATGAAATCAATCTCTTAAGTCCCTCAGATGTTTTTCCCATAAAGCAGTTACCCGATGGCACTCCCATCATCTTCGTACAAGCCTTAGATGTGGCTTGAATAGTGCACAGCTCTGCACAGGGCGAGTTCCACTTGGTTGAGTGCCAGGCGAGAGATGCAAATAGCTTGAGATGGCCCATGATGAAGATTACAAGTAGCACTTAAATGTCATTGTTTCCATGACCTGTTTCCTTTCATGAGTGCACTGGGGTTAAAAATACTGTTCTGTCTGCTGCACGGTGTGTTTGTGATTTAGGCAGACTGTATCTGTCAGAGAGAGAGAACTATAGACAAATAGAGCTAGATTAGGTGTGCCAAGGCTGACTTCCACTGAGACATGCTTTGTACAGCTTCTTCTCCATTGAGCTCACCTGGTAAAGCAGTTGTTTTCAGACCACCGGAGTCCCAGGATGAGCCTCAGCTGTGGTAACGTTTAGGATGCGTGCACAGCTATTCTGGGTCCTGCATGGGAAATTCTGCTAATTGGGTAAACCCGCTCTAGTGTACAGGCACCAACTGGCAGACACAACTTTCACAATGAGAGAGATCCATAATTTTCAAATGTAACTAACGATTTGTGACAATAAAGCGGCAACAGGAGCCAAGATGCTGGCACTTCTTCTTGTCACCTCTTTCAAGCACAGTAACTAGAATTTGCATTTGTTTCTTTTCCACAGGCAGTTACTTAGTTTATAAAGTAGGCACTTAATGCATGCGGTTTCTCTGGCACAATTTTATTTTTAAGCCAAAGTCTCTAAAGACTTTAGTGTTGTCTCTCTTAAGAAAAGAACCTGAATAGTATTTTAATTAATACTGTATCAAACCAGAGAAATGTCATCATCCATACACACACAGTAGAGATCACAACTGTCTCAAAAAGGGTAAATAACATAATTGTGAAAAAGGGAAGTGAAGATGATCGAAGTATACAAAATCATGGGTGACACATACAAGTTAAAACAAAAATTCTTGTTCAAACTTTCTAAGGTGACAAAGGCAGCGCACTTCAAACGCACAAAAGCTAACAGTTTCTCAACGTACAGTGTAACTGTCCATTGTCATCCATGATACAGTGTCTTGGTTAAACAGTTAGCTACATCTGTGTCTCCCTTGTCCAGTGCATACCCCCCGGCTCGTAGGGCTCCTTTGAGGGGAATTTACAATTTTTTCATTTTTAGACCAGGCCCTGGGCTACGATACGCAAGATATCAATCATTCTTACCCTGGAGGTTAAACTCCATAAACAAGTCTATGCATGGAGGAGGGTCAGTGCCATAATAACATTTTTAGAAGAAAAGTATTCTTTATTTGGCATTTGGCTGTGGGCATAAATCTTTAAAGACAAAAAGAAAAAAAAAAAAGGACAGAAAACTGGAGGGGAGATTTTTAAATGCTGGCTTAAGCATTGGTAGGGAGTAGGTAGACTAAGTAGGGGTAGCTTTTTCAGATACCCTAAGTTCATTATCCTGGTTCCCCTGTGGCAGACTTCACAAGGAGAGCCAGCAGGCAGATGAAGAAACACTAACCTGAGCTGGTACTTTCATACAGCACTGTGGAGGACACCAGTTCAAACTCCAAACGGCTTATTGCTGTGGTAGCACAGAGCTAGCTCTGAGCTAAGACCATCTGCCTCTCAGCAGCACACATGAGGCAGCCCAGCACCATGTTGATGTAAACATACGGCTTTAAGTTCTGGAAGCAGCTCCTGCATAGTTGCTCAGTGCTCCGCTGTGCAGCAAAGACTGGCCCTCTCTCATTAAAAACCTCCTACTTTAAATCTTACCACTTTTTTTGGTTTGTTTTTTTGTTTGTTGTCTTTGGGGGCTTTTTTTGCGGGGGGAGTCCTTAATCATTTCTTGTGAGAACAAGTTTCGTAGGCTGTCTGGAAAAGGAGGTAGAGTCATTAAATCTAACCGTTCTGATGTTTTTTCTTAACAGCTCCTAAGTGTCACTTGATGGATGGCTGTCTGGAACGATATCCTCCTTCCTGCTGATATTCCCGTCTAAACCCAAGCGATACAAAATGTCTCAGAATCCCAGCAATGATCTATTAGCAATGAATTATTGCATGGCACTCCAGATCTTTTGCAGTCATCTACAATACACTAACCCCATATAGGATTTGAAAAGGATTAGACATTGTATGGATAATATGCACATCTGCAGTTTTGTTAGATATGAGAGAAAGGGAGAGAGACCCTGAAACCAAGACTCACTGTCAGGGGTTAGAATGAAATTTCCCCTCTCAGTGGATTATTGGGGCAAGGTGATGAATAAGGTGACCTCTTTAAGCTCCTTTCAGGTTTAGGGTTTTGCCCATGCCCTTCATGTTCCGTCCCGTCCTCGTTGTCCCCACCCTGGTTTCCATAATAAACAGGTTTTTGAAATTTCTCTGAAGCATCTGTCAGTGTCCACTCCCAAAGGTGGTATAATGCAGAAGCTAAACTACAAGTCTGATTAGCTAAAACAATTCCTATGTTCTTTTTGGCCATTTTAATAAAACAAAGAAATGGAGAACTCATTTAGAAATTTCATATACACCAAGAAAACACTTAATTTTAAAAATACAACTTGAATTTTATGAGGATAATTTATATCAAATATTATATAGGCAGAAGCTGCTCTATTTCATTCAGCTTCTGGAGAAAAATAATTATGCTCTTTACAATTTGAAGTGCATTTGTATTCCTTCCAAATAGTCCTATTACAACAAATGAAGTACTTACTATACATCTTTTTCCTGCTGCTTTTCAACTTAAATTTAATTTTCACATAGATTTATTTAAAACAATTCTCAATGTGACTCAGCCAAATGATGAATTTATGGAAGGTTTAGTAAATGTGTAATCTAGTTGAAGTTAAAAATGGCTACTTTGTGATTCTGTGCCTAAATGAAATTACCCATTGTAGCCAGCTATTGTGCATTCATTTAAAGCCTATTTCTTCAGGCACATATTCAATCTTTAACTGAAAGAAAGCATAGTGCAAATATGTTGCTAACAGAAAAATGTATATATATACACCTATAATAGCATTAGTATTAAGCAAATGTTTTAATTTCTTTTTTCTGTTCTCTGAGCCTGCTTGAGCAGTTAACATATATATGTGTGTGTGTATACATTTTGTATATGCAGAGAATACACCATACATATTGATGATGTCTTATTTTGTATTGCTCTTAATATATGACTGTCTCTGTCCAAATGTAAATAGTCTAAATTTAAGAGGAGAAGTTAAATCAAATGAATGTTGCAGAGCATAAAAATATTTGTAATGAGATCTCACTGCAGAAAAGGTTTGTGACTTGTATTGATAATAGAACAGACTGTGCAAGAACTTTGCCTCGGGCAAAGTGTGACTCTTTTCTGTTCCATTGTTGGTACAAAATCAGCGGTTACACCAGAGTTAAGTCTAAAATCAGCCTATCTCTGATAAAGAATACGGTGTAATCAGCCTGTTTGAGCTGGAGTTCAGCATAAGCTATTTAGGCGTTCACCAGTTTTAAAGAGCAGGCCCCAAAATTTTCTGAGAGAAACTGTGTCACTGAGGTTTCAGATAGATACCCAGCACGGAGGTACACTCAACTGCTTATTGTTAAGGAGTTTTGACCAAGTTATCCACACTAAGTTTGGTCAGGATAAAGTTCATTACTTCAACCCAAATATATAACAATTGAGCTACTAAATTCTCTGTCCATATCACCACAACTATGTACCAACTACAGACTTGGTGTCTAATCCAAAACCCCCTGCATACCATTTGTGGAAAAGCTTCCATCTTCCTCACAGTTCCCGACGAGGCCTGTATTTCCTACTGCAGTGGTATTGTATGCTATTTATTTGGTAATGTCCTGATTCATATAGGGATTTCCATGACCATCTTTGCAAGAATTAGTAGATACCCAGAAAGACGTGATTCCACATCCCCAGAGATACCTAGGCTCCCAAAGTCAGACTGTATTCCATAGTTTGCATTGTAGCCCGTCCAGCATGCAAATTAGACTTCAGTTGTGTAAATCACTGCAAGTGAGACTACTTTATTCTTTCTTTAAACAAGACCAAAAAAATCACAAACTGTTTCATCTCCTTTTCCCACTATTTTTAATTGTTGATGTTAAAAGGTTGACAGCTGCACGCTAAGGAGATAGATAGGCTTACAGTGGAACTACAACAAGGTAAGTGAGTGAACATGCCAGCTCTTTTGAGGTAACTGTCTCTGAGTATGCCTTTAACCCGCAGCACCTCAAGGGAAAGGCAGTAGAGCTTATCCAGCTTCCGCTGTGGGGTTACCTAACGTGCCTGTGTTCCAGGGAAGATGCTGAACCCTGTCTGTTATCACAGGGTGTTTAACTCAATATAAGATCATACCCGACTTTACCCTATAATAACTTCTTCATGACTGTGATGTTACTTTTTGATACAGGATTAATGGAGTGCAGCAAATACTCAGATATTGATTATAAGGACTCATTTTTCATTGTTAGTATCTCCTGCCTACTATTAACCTACACAGCACAGTAAAGTCTGGAATTTAAAACAGTACCATGTTCAAAAAAAAGAGAATTCAGAACTCTCTTGCCTCTTGTTGCTTTGCTTACTTTAAGCCACAGAGAAGGTACTGAGAAAAAGCTAAAAGGTTTTGATTTGTGATTAAGCCATGGGTTTTAACCAGATCCTGTTTTATAATCCTTTAACCTGTGTATCAGAAGTTTCCAACAAGCATATTTTACTGCAACAACAGTCCATCAAAAGAATGGCTTTACGTCATGCAACCAGCATTTCCTGAACAATGGTACAACAGTATATGGAGCTCCTAATAGTTTAACTACTGACTTTCTCAAATTTGGTTAGGTTCCCCACGGCAGCACAAGGGGTTGCTTTCTTTGGAGAATTTTATACTCATGCTGTACAGTTCCGAAATAATACTGAAGCCTGGACTTATATGAAAGCCTTCAGAGTTCCTGGATTCTTCAAAAGGCTCATAAAATCTTTGAAGTTGGTAGCACCTTCTGTTTTGTCTGCTGTATTCAGTGAAATGGAAGGTACAGAAGGCATTTGGTTTTTGTTATTTTGAAATGAGCCAGTGAAAAGGGCCTGCCATAAACAAAGCTTATGAATAAATGACTGCATCTGACAAAGAAGTTAATGATCACATGGACTAAGCCCAAATTTTTGATCAATGAATCATGTAGGCTGCTTTGTTTAGGCTTTGGCAAATCAATACTCCATTTTGTTAAACAAGTAAAATAGATTTTGGGGGGGGGTGCTCTGGATTAATTTTTAAATATAAAGTGTCAGACAAAGAAAATCTGCAAGGGTGCTTGAGAGTACTGCTTGGAGCTATTGAAATTTCTTTGCTTCTTTGTATTTATTGTCTTGTTATGCTTCTTACCAGGTGACAACACACGGCAGATGACCAGTTATGGGAAAGAAATATTAAAATTTGGAAGACTATATTGTAGCTACAGAGCTGTGAAAGGGCTCATGACTTTGCAGACTTCTTATTACTATGGTATAATTATGTCACTACATTAGATATTGCTATTAAATGAAGTGGCATTGGTAAACAGTAAGACCCTCTCCGTTTCTTTCTCTCCCTGGGCTTGTAACACCCAGCACGTGAACAGTTTTTCTTTTTTCCTTTATCATATCATGTTGAAGTTTTATTGGATGCAGGTGATTATGTTGTCCCTCAGTGACCTGCCACACCTGTAGGAGGCAAAGCAACTCCAGTATATAGTCTGTTGTTTTTTTATGATAGAAAGCACAAAAGTCAAGATTCCTAAAGGGATTTAGGTACATAATGATACAGATAGACCCTGCTCAAGTGCTAAGAAATAATTTAGGCTGGATGGTAGAAAGTTTCTATCCAGCAGCAAGGTTATGCCAATTCCACAGGAAGAAATTTATTTAAGTAACTAATGTGGGTTCCTGACAGTAGAGTGGGTAAAACTGGTACCTAGTTTTCAAGAGAACTTCATTGGGTTTTGAAAATTACTTCTGCAATATCAGACGTATCAAAGGTATGAATATCAGATTCTCTTCTGATTCTTGCCCCCACAGCATTTTCAAAATGGATAGAGCAGGCTAGGCAATTCACTCCTGCTGAAAGGCAGTGGAATCCCCCTCCCCGGTTTACATTCTGCTTAAGTAATTCTGTACATCACACCAGACATCTACATGCACTTTGAATGCTGTCATAGTTCCCTAATTCTGGCCCCAAAATGCTGGGTCAGATCTAGTACCATGAAGCATGTGAGTATTGCTGAGTTTGCACCTGTCCTCTTGATACAGCAAACTACTGAAATTCCTGGCTCTAGGGCTCAATAACTTAGAAAAACTCTGTCTTGGGAAGAGAATGGGAAGTTTCTAACCTCGTCAAGAAAATGACAGTGTCCTGCACTTCATATTGCCTGAACAATAGTCCTGAAACATCGCTCCTAGATAGATCTAAGTAGAGACAAAATGCCAAATCTGATTACGTAGATCAAAGTGGTCTGCTTCTGCAAAGCTCTGAGTACTCACAGCTCGCGTCTTCAAAATTAGATTTGTGGCTAAGTGGAATTTTTCATCATCATAGCAATTTGTTTTGGGTACTTAACAATGAATTTAGGGGCCTAACTTTAAGTAGCCAGCATTGAAAGCTTTGGTTTCCTAAGAAAAGCTACTGGTGCCCAGATTCCCAGAGTTATTTATTACCTTCAGCAGCATATCTTGTTAAAGAGGGTGTTCAGAACCAAGTTCCAGCAGGGAAAACAACCAGTACTGAGATACGGATAAGAAATGACCCCTTTCCCTAGCCCTGTTGGTTACTGGCCTTTCATCAAGTTTATATATGCAAATACTGCCCTGTCAGAAAATGACACTGTGACTTTAATAAGAAAGCTGAACAAGAAACTGCTGTCTGAACTATGAATTAAGCATTCTGCATGGTCACTGCATTGAGTCAGTGAAAGAAAAGAAACCAACTGTTCTGCAAAAGAGAAATTATTATCCCCTAAAATGGTTTATGTTCCCGTGGTTATTTGTAGTGAGTGACTGAAAGTCAGGTAGAGGACACAAGCTATTGAACAGATCACTGGGGACTCTTCCAGGTTTGGTCTTTTAAAAATCTTCACAAGTATATCAGAAAATTCTGTACAGAATAGGACAAAATGGAGCAAAATAGAACAAATCCAAATCAAGGATTATGCCTTACAAGAATGTGCAAGCTTGAAGATTGTTAAAGGAGCTAAAATCTGTTTGGTGGTTTGTTATTTTAAAGCCTGAGCTGGGTTATTGGAAAGCTAACAATTACTCATTCATAGAAGAGAAAACAAAACAAGAAACTGCCAGCAAGTTAAAAATAAGCTTATTCACAAAAGTACATTATGTATTTTGTAAAGCTGTTGGCTTGATAGTCTCAGGCTGAGACCACCCAGAGGCAAACACTCTTTCCGTTTAAACAGAAACTAAGGCCTCATAGCACTTCTTAAAATCAAGCATTTTTTTCCTATTCTAACATTGTCCCTGATTGTAGATTCACACATTGCTGAAAGTATTTTTTAAATCCAAGTAGAGCTTGATATTAATAGTGGCACAGTTAGTTACTGTCCTTTTCTTTATCAACTTGGGATCAAATGTTCTAATGAAAATGATTTAGAGTATTTCCCCATTGTGTCTCCAAAAGCAAAAACAAATACATACATCAGATAAAATGATGATGTTTTCACAAGCGATTAGCATGATTCCAGTGATACACTACTAAAACAACTTTATACAGAATCAGTGTTTTTTAAAACAGCATTTCACTTTCTCTTTCATTTGTCTACAAATAGTTCTGTTTTGGCATATCTTTTATGCAGCAGTACCAGATCACAACCGTGCTTCAGCCTGATCCAGGCCACTAGCATCACCTCCATAATTAGAAGATGCAATCTTACTCATTCACTACAGTATTGCTTAGTAGACTCACGCACAATGTGTTGTAGTAGCTGCAAGGTCAGAACTCAGATTTCCCCATGCCTGCTTCAGTGATTAGTATGTAGAAAAATGTTTTGTGTTTAAGAACAAAATGACATATCAGAGATTTTTGTAAATAAAACACTAAGTCATACAGAAAACACAACAGAATTAAAGTTAAATCTATCGAAAAATTATGGTTCTTAAGCACTAAAAAGCCTGAATTTGTTAACAGTTTGGATGGCAGAGCTGGAATGTCTCACATATTTTAATTTGTTTGATGCAAACTTAATGTATATCAGTGTGACTTGTTTTACTTACTTATATATGCTTGCAAAAAATAGTATCCATGACGCTATTTTTACCTGATTTTAAAGTTGGTGAAAATATTCTCCATTGCACAGCTCTCAACGCAAGGTTGTACATATCCATGACCAGGACTTCTATAGTCTACTATAATATAAATAATAATTTGTAACTATAACTTTTCTATCACGTAGAGAAAGGTAGAGGCAGCACTAGGTTTCATTGGATGTTTTACCAGTAATTCTTAAAGGTGATCGGGAACCAAGTGCAGTGTAAAGTTACGCTGCCTTTCCAAAAGTAGGTAGCAGCCATTCCTTCTGGTGCTCTCACTGCCAGTGCAGTGCTTACAATGCTGACACCTGAAGACCTTCATTTTACATTTTGTCATGGTTTAACCCCAGCCAGTAACCCAGTACCATGCAGCCACTTGCTCACCCCCCCGCCTCCCCAGGGGAGTGGGGAGGAGAATTGGAGAGAAAGGACAACTTGTGGGTTGAGATAAAAACAGTTCACCAGGACAGCAAAGGAAAAGATAATAATAATTACATTATATATTAATAATGATTAATAATAATAAAAAATATAAAAGGGTAATAGAATACATAATATTCTCACCATCCGACTACCGATACAGCCCATCCTGAACAGTGATCACAGAACAGCAATATTCCCCAGCAGCGATCTCAGAACAGCAAGTTCCAGAGACAGCGAGAGAGGGAATGAACAGCCAAACGAACGAATGAAAAAAGGGAAAAAGAAAGGGACTGGCCCACCAGCTGACCCCCACTTACACCGGGCATGCTGTCTACGGTATGGAATACTCTCTTTGGCCAGTTTGGGCCAACTAGTCTGGCTATAACCCTCCCAAGTTCTTGCACCTGCACATTAGCAAAACCTGGGAAGCTGGAAGATGTCCTTGATTGCTTAGTGACAACTAATAACGAGTGTATTATTACCAACATTCTTCACATGTATACTAAATCCAAAACACAGTAGCTGCTGGAAAGAAAATTAGCTCTATCCCAACCAAAACCAGGACATGTTTATGCATTTAATGTACTTGTTCTCATACAGATACAAAGACTGACATACACCATAGAATACTCAGTAATCTGGTAGATAAAGCATTCTGCTGGGAACTGTGGGCTCAAGTCATCGCACGCAAAGAAACTGGGATTAGTCTCTTATTTCTTTTTTAATTGTATAAAACATCACTGTGTGGCCCTAAAGGCATTAAGAAAGGGCATTGCATGCTGTGGGGTAGGTCTAGAGAAAGGTGACAAAGAACTGGCAGAGAAATAACAGTACACATACAGTATTTTTTAAGGAAACAAAAATGGCTTTCAAATCAAATGTAATGATGCTTTGACTCATTCAAGTAGTCTTCATGACAATATGTGGAATAAGAGCTGCGGATGGCCATAACAAGAGAAAAAGACATGGAAATCTCCAGCTCAGAGAAAGCTCAAAGTGTAATAGAAAGCAAGTTGGCTGCGTCTATCCCCAGGACAGAGATTTCACTCATCATTGTTACAGAATGAAAAATTTAAGAAAGCCCCAAGAGAAGAATTTTCTTATTTTATTCAAACGAAGCTTCCATCTGAAGGCACATATGCCACCATATGGGATCCATTTCAGGCATTCATTAGGAGAAGAATAATTAGTCTAGCATCATACCAGGAAGAAAGGAAGAGGCCCAGAGGATAATTACTTTAGAAACAGAAATAAAAGACCTTGAAACTAAATTTGCTAGGGACAAGTCTATGAAAAATGAAAAAAACCCCAAAAACGACCTTATTTATGGGAATTTTGAATTCAGTCATCAAGGAGAAGAGGAAAAGGGGCATGCACATGACAGAATTATTTTTAGCTTGGGGAGAAGCTGGTACACTATTGTTTTAATGATTACAGAAAACATGTAGTCTCGTATTTCAGCCATTCACCACAAGCAAGAAGCCTCTTCTCTAGTACAAAAGAGATGAAACACTTCCACATTATACTAGGAAAAACTCACTGTATGTCCTCTCTTTGCAAATACACCATTATTAGTGCTACTGGTCATAGGCTTCAAATACAGCTGTGACCCTTTAAAGGTTGTCAAAAGGGATTATTCCTTTGTAGAGTTACTATGAGACGACTTGCAAGAAAGAGAAATATCTGTATTATGTAAATAAAGCACAAATTGAATAACATGAGAATAGAGAAGACTCAAAAATATGTCAGATGTAGGGATTTTTCTATGAGCAATTAAACATAGCGAGATAGTGCTCTCTATACATCAACTTTATCCTAACCATGCATTTAGCCAACATATATCTACTTCACCTTCTGGAAGGTAACAGATAGACACATCATATTGAATAAAAGACATACATTGTATAGTGCACCACAGTCTGTCTGCAAAGCCTCAGGCCCTAAGTAACTAACCCCTAATTAACTGCTGAGTTTGGAGTTTCTGTGCTACTCAAAAGGCCCATGGGAAGTGAACAGTGACAAGATTTGGCCCTTAAAAAAAGCACCGGTGACTGGATTCCTCCTCTTCATACCAGGAAACACCTGATGTTCTGCAGCACTGAAATCATAATGGGAAGTAAAGATTTGTCTAGGTAAAATCCTTTGATTGAGACAGTGGTCAAAGGGACAGTTCTTTGATGTCTGGAGCTCTTTGTAACAAAGAATAAAATGAGATCGCACATCGCTGTGTGTGAAACAGATGGTATGGGTTATGACAGTGGTTCATTCATATTGGGAACGCTTGTTACAATGCATTATCTTTTAAAGATACAGAAAAAGCTATCTAGCATTTTGTGACTCACCTACAGTATAAACAAGATAATTACCTGGTTCACCTGCTAGAGCAGGGAGATCGATTATAGAAGCTAATTAGAGACCTGTTTTAAGCAGATATGAACTCCTGGGTTTTCGTTATGGGTTCTTCTCCTCCTAACACACCACAGAGAAAACCATAGAACAACAGTGATTAGCCTTATTTCATTTTTATTGCTTCTCCCATTCAGAGTAAAACCACAGAAAGTTAAAAGTGTAGCTAATTTACTTTAGCAAGCCAGCAAATGTAAGTTAATTTCCTTGCTTTACTACTTAGAAAGCTCTGCCAGAGCATTAATGTCAAAGGAAAACAAAGAAAAAATACGTATCCATATGGAATATGAATGCAACTCATGGTAGCTTGACAAACACTGGCAGAGAAAACTGTCACATTTGCAAGGAGGTAACAGATATTGGTAGTGAGCATTTGAGCTCTTAGTTATTGGTACATGTCAGTAATGCAGCAGGTACACCAGGTTGTGATGTTTGTTGATTTTTACTCTTCTGGCACTGGAGAACACTTGCAATTCCTTTAAGTAGCAGTCTTCCTTACTGTTGTTGCTCTCAGAAGCAGAACATCTATAGCAGTGTCCATGAATTTCTGATTGCTCATATTTAAATACATCGTGTTTCTATGACCTGCAGTCATTTCCCAGCTCCATGTGATCTGTCATACTCCAGGAGGGATTACTTTAGAATCTGTTCAGTCTGAAAAATTTCACACTGCATTTCCACCCACATGCGAGATGAAAAAACAAATTACTTTTTAGGAAGGCAGAAAGACTTTAATAATTAGTACTTAATTCCCAAGTGACCTGCTGTCTAGTGCAGACTACAGTTCTGAGTAGGGCACTCAGGCTTCCAGCCCACTGGCATGGAACAAGTATGACATATCTAAGCCACCAGACTTGGGCGTGAACTGGCACTGTCAC
The DNA here is from genome assembly GCA_009819775.1 of Phoenicopterus ruber ruber. Taxonomy (NCBI): domain Eukaryota; kingdom Metazoa; phylum Chordata; class Aves; order Phoenicopteriformes; family Phoenicopteridae; genus Phoenicopterus; species Phoenicopterus ruber. The sequence continues at coordinate 15,902,259 of CM020227.1, forward strand.
TTGGAAAACCCAAGGAGTGAAATGTGGCCTGAACTGTACCCTTGTTAAACACCTGTGGCAGAGCTATAAAAAGACCTTGGCATTTTAGCCACAAAATTGTCAACTAAAACCTGCATTCACTAAAATCCTTTAGGTTTTCACCAAGTCCTTAACAAACTGACCGGTTTTGAGAATGTTTGCCTAAATATTGCAAATATCAAGTAATGAGGCACACAGCTTACAGCTCAGTGTGCCGGGATGTACAAGTTGGGTATTTCATCTCACATACAGGACCAAGGGAGGCATCATTCTAAGACCATGTCTGCTGTATTGGGTTGTACATAAAACATGAAGCTTCCCCTGCTTCCCTTCCTCTTCTCCTGTGCACTGACTAGAGAAACAAACTCATCTCTGTGGCTCCTGTTGAAGCTGTTTGTTTCATTTTGTAGGAAGTACTTACCTGATCACTGAATCAGTGGAAAGAGCACAAGCGAGTGACTGACTCTAATGAGCAGAGCACTAACATGAGTAAGGGAAATGTTAGCTCACATTTGCTTCCCCAGTTAATTTTTAAATGCTTTATAGCTTATATAAATATAATAAGGTAAATAGAGTAAATGTAATATATCTTAAGCAGCTTGGGCTGAGGAAGTCCTGCCCCAAGATGTGCTATACCTGATGTTTCAGGCACTCTCGTAGGCGACACAAAGCTAACCTACTCCCTCTCTAATCCCCATCCTAGAAACTCAGGCTCCAAAACAACAAATCTTCTAGGTTGGGTGGCAAAAGCTGCTTCTCCCACCAATCAGCCAGCCTGCCTCTTTTGTGTCAGACCAATACATTGATGTTGAAGGTTCCTTCCGAGACGCACTGTCCAGCGAGGCCCACACAAGTGAGGTAAATCAGGCAATGTAAACTGTTACAGGGTTAAACAACAGCAAAATACCCAGAAATTTAGCACTGTCAAAAATGAAGTGTCTTTGGATGCTCCCAGAAGCAGAAACGAGTATCTGGAGACTGTAATGGGTGGAGAGAGACTCTGTGTCTAGTTCCTTCCTTGCAGAGACAAGCCTGCTCTGCCCTTACGCGAAGGCTACCAGATGTAGTCACACTAGTGCAGCATTGAACCTGAGCCAGTAAACCCTTTCTCAAGCCTAGTAGCTCACCTTGACACTGTGCTAACTGAAGCTACACAGGCTGTCCTGAATGAAGGCAGAGTAAGCTCGAATCTGCGTGCAGAGGATTGTGTACAAACATTTAAAGAATTCAAGGGCCTACAGAGTTAATCAGCAACCAAGACAGACCTTTGCAGTCTCAAAGGTACTTAAATACTGGACTTACCTGCCTGGCATGGTATCTTCCTGTGTCTATGGCTATTGCACGTGCAGATGCTCAGCTGCCCATCAGTGATACTAATACTTCTGCAAAAGCTGGACAGTAACAGATACTAAATGTGTGTAGCTGCTTAATTGTCTCAGTGATAGAGTCATATTTACACCATTTGCTTTCTAAACCCATTTATTCCATGGAAACTAACACAACCTGGGTTACAAAAGCAGCTAATCCCGACTGAGGGCTGAGCTCCATGGCAAGGTTTAGCACTGATAATCCTAGGGCACAAGATGACATCCACCTCCAACCACAGAGCTGCAGCTCTATGTGCCTGTCTCCTCATTACACACTAGGCTAGCACAGAAACTGCAAACAACCTCCTGAACAGGCCTCCCCTGTGCACTATGAGTCCATACATTTTTGGGGAACATGGATACCTATCTTGGGAGATGAAAATTGTGCTCTCAGGCAAGGAAACAGGTTTAGAGATGGGTAATGCTTAGAAGATCTTAGCATGGACCTACATTCATTATTGAAAATGACGTTAAATATTTGACTAAATGCTTGCATTTATGCTACCAGATTGGTGCAGTATAAGAAACTACCCTGCAGTCACAGAAGGATACGCTAGATACCTAATTTGAAAAAGGTCGCAGTGCATCTACTCTACATACTTCTTGATCTCCTATAGCAAAGTTAGCACCTCTGATAGAAAGACTAAGTCACAAGACACATGCCAAAAAATGAGAAGGGCACACGCAGCGTCTTAGGCTCTGTGAGGACAGTGTAGCTGTTAAATTGGGGAGTAATGATTCTTTTCCCATTGAACACAGCAATGGTAAAAAAATCTATCAGTAAAAATAATATAACACTTTAAAGCAGGCCTGGCACCAAGACCAAACTGTGCTTGTATTTTATGGTTATTCATCTCTGCTCAAAAAGAACTGTTAGTTTTCTCTTTCCTTTTGACTTAGTGATCCAGTGAAAGTATTCACAAGAGCCAGAAAAAGGCTATCAGCTTACCAATGCAAGATGCCAATCAAAACGCTCATTAAAACCAAAGTAAGAACAGGGTGAAAAAAAAAAAAAGTCCCCCCAAAAGCCCACCCAACAACAACACAGATTTAAGGGGTGAGGGGAGGAATATTATTTTTAAGAGACCAGAGTTACACTAATATGAAGGTTTTGTGTAGTGGTTCTTTATCAATCAGATAAAGGCTGGCTTTTCACCTTAGCTCCTTAAATACCCTATCCAATAATTAATTTAACTGATATGGGACAGCTATATCATCCCTGAATAAAGTGATTTGTATAGATCTAAAAGGAAATGCCTCGTCGGAAAGACGGGTGATCATTATTTCAAAGCTCTTTTTATTTTTCCCCTACTCTTAAGACTTGTGAAATTATTTATTTGACAATCTGAAAATAAAACTTGAGCTGTATTAGCATGTAGGCTGCTCAATAAAAGGGAAAAATGGGAGAGAGAGGATTAATAAATTACATGCTAGAAATGGGAAAGAAGATTAGAGGTGACATTTTGGCAATGTCTTCTTCACAGCAAAGGAAAAAAATGAAACAAGATTAGTTGGAGGGGAAAGAGGAAGTCAATCAGCAGGAAAAATGAAATTTAGAAAATGTGAGAAAGACTGTGAAAAATGGAGGAGTTGATTAGGATAAAGGGTGCAATAAAAGTGACTCCATAGCAAAGAGGGACATCATTGCTATCGAAAGGTAAAAAACACTCAATGAATCAGAGGGTTAGAAGGTAGGCTGCAGAATAACGGACTGATAGCAGTGAGAATGCATAATGGAGAGGATGACAAGAGGGGAACAAGGTAAAACAATAGACGTTACTGGTGCTACAAATGCAAGAGGCGTGAGTTTCCCCAAGGCCTGTGTCTGCGTCCCTCCTACTTTCTTACCACTCCTCTGATAACGTGGATAAATGGTAAGCTATACACAATCATACAAGAAACAATAGTTCCATGTGGATTCACACATTTAGGCAAGACTGGATTTTCAGCCAGTTTGTTTGTTTTCATGGGTCAACATTGATAGATTGTATCCTACAGCAAATCTCAAATATGCATATCAGGTTGCTTGCTCCAGCACATTACTATAGCAACAACACTTGAATCACTGATATTTGACATCACTGGGGCTGCTGTTTCTTTCTGTTTCCAATGGCAAGCCAAAAGAATGCTCCAGCATTGTGCTGCCTTCTCTGCAAGGCCAATGCACGTTTTCCCCTTCAACTTCCCCACCTCCATCATGAACGCTTGGCTCCCTAGAACCTCCTGTCTTTCTGTTCCTCTACCTCCTCTGTCACTGTTAAGATCTCCATTCTTATTTTTCCCTCTCTCCCCCTCTTTTTATATCCTGATAGTTGCAGTGGCTGTTTGAAACTCATCTCAAAGGAAATGAGAACGTGGGCAGGACAAGCAGGGACTCCCCATGCTGTAAATAACAAAGAGAAGTGATCACTCTGGATTGGCTGCAGCCTGAGCAGCTACTTCTCCTTTGATTAACCAGATCCTCCTTTCCTGGTATATTTGATAATGAGCAAAACGGACAGGGAGGGGGCAGAGTCCACTGCCATGAGATAATGAAGTGGATAGCTGTTTGCCTCTTCTCCATTTGCTGGCACTCTGCCATCAGCACTCAGTCTCATAAAAAAGCCAAAGCACCTGTTGCTTCTGAGTACAATTAGAGTGAAGACAGCATGCATAGATGGCTTGCTCTCATTCTGATAAACATGACATCTGCATGGAAATCACTCTAATGCACATCTCATTTGAAACACAACTCGCATAAAGCGGCAAACTGGAGGGAGCAGAACAAGACCACAGCTTTAACTGTGCATGAGCCTCACAAGGTTCTGAGGATTTGTCCAAGCAAAGCCTGTCCTGAGGATGAACACACTGGCAATTTAAGAAGCTGCCTCTCAACTGCTAGACTCAGATTATCATCTGAAACTGGTACCTGTGGTAATTGTGTGCGCTTATCACAGGATAAAATTCCCATATGATGCCATGAAAGTAAAGTTTGCATGCCAGGCATGCTGTGAACAAGCTTGGAATTAAGAACAAAAAAAACTGCATAGCTATAAAAATCAAACCTTTTAGGGACAAGTCTCACAAGAGTGACTATTTGGTCATTCTTCACTACAGACCTGTTAGTCTGACCTCGGTGCTGGGGAAGGTTATGGAGCAGATCATCTTGAGTGCCATCGTGCAGCACCTACAGGACAACGAGGTGACCAGGCCCAGTCAGCATGGGTTTATGCCTGAAGGGAGGTTGTAAAGAGATGGATGTCAGTCTCTTCTCCCAAGTAACAGGTGATAGGACAAGAGGAAATGGCCTCAAGTTGTGCCAGGGGAGGTTTAGATTGGATATCAGGAAACAGTTCTTCACTGAAAGGGTCATCAATCATTGGAACAGGCTGCCCAGGGAAGTGGGTGAGTCACCATCCCTGGAGGTATTTAAAAGACTTGTAGATGCGGAGCTTAGGGACATGGTCTAGTGGTGGACTTGGCAGTGCTAGGTTAATAGTTGGACTCGATGATCTTAAAGGTCTCTCCCAACCTAAACAATTCTATGATTCTACGATTCAGTGGCAGTTTTGGTCCCTGACTGTCTTGGGCCTCCATGCTACCATCCAAGGTGTCCTAAGGAAAAAAACAAAAAAAACCCCCCAAACCCCAACCAAATAAACACACAAAAAAAAGCAAAAACCAACAAGCCCTTCCGGTTAACTCTATTAAAATTTACAGGAATCATTCCATTACTACCTTAGTAAGACCTTTCACAAAGATATGAACATGGGCTCAGTCCAGGACACAGAATGGTGGATCCTACTGTAATTCATCTTTATGTGAGTGATCATCTGAAAAAGATGATTCCTCCAAACAATAGCTCATCTTGCTTCTTTTGCAAGTATCAGTAAAATGTCAATTATGCTTTTTCACAGTCTTCTACAAGATACAGGAAGATGTCTTCTGTATGCAGTAGTAATTATCATCCCCTAAAATGCTCGTGTTCCAACAGCAATTACTCCAAAGCATCTAAGACTAAGAAACAACATAGGTGGTTTTTTTCCTGTATTTAAATGTAAGATTTAACTAGTAACTGACTGTCATAGCTTGCCAATGTTGACTTTTTGAATCCCAATTCCTGTAACTATGACTGCATTGAAAAGTTGCATCAATTTGTCAATGAAATTGAGAGTAGTTAATATATAAAAGATAAATTTTGATGTTCTAAGGCAGTAGGAATATTATACTGCTGAAATATTTATTAACCTTGAGAATTTGAAATGAATGCATGCTTTGCTTAAGGTCTTAATGGGACATCATTTCACCTAAACACAAAATGCAGGTAAGATGTATAGTATTTTTTTTTAAATTTATCAGCAGCCTATTAACATAATTTTACTTTTCAAGTATATTTTATTTTTAATGGCAATTCTTTTCTAGATTGTTTCTCAATGTGCTTTTAATTAGGACAACAGACACAGTTAAATTTGCCTTTATTTTCCTTTCTCACAAAGTGTTCTTTATTCCCTATTAGTTTCCCACAGAGAATTTTTTAAATGAAGAGGTTTTCTTTTGGAATTTGTAATCTCCTGAACAGACTTTATAATAATGAAATATAAGTCTCTCACTCACTAACCTGCTGTTTTTCTTAGCTGTGTTTGGAAAGCTTCACGTAAGGCAAGAGGTTAAGTAAATCTCCAGTTCCCTAGGGGTCCATGTGCAGGACATGCAGATACATACCTATACCTTGTATAATCTCTTAAAACTCTGCAAATGTTGCTTATCCTCTTGGCCTGCTTGTTTTGTAAAGTTGTGGCAAAAACATACTACAAGAATAACAACGGTATACAAGAAGAGATGTCAGCCAGTCCCTTACCAAATGCAAAATACGGTGCTTACTTAGAAGTGCTTGTTAGAAGATCTTAACTTCCAGATTGCTGAACTGCCATCAAAGACTCTCTGTTAACACACATAAAAATTTACCATTCATTAAAAATAATTTTCAAGAGAATCCTTCCTAGATTTTTTAATCCATCTTGATCAAAGACCTTAAGGCAAGATTCAGCAGTCAGAGCTGATAAAACATTTCTTATATAATGCATAAGAAATTCAGTTTAATTTGGACATCACCACTTGAAAATTTTAAGTTACCAAAACAAAACCATAGAGTTAACATTGATGATTTCAACCCTACATGACTGGACATTTTACCATGCACTGATAGCATGTGCATTAGTTGAGTAACACTTAAGACTTGTACCAATAAGTTTTCAAGATACTGGGCCAAATTTTTTTCAGCATTTTTAATTTTACCGACCTTAAAAAAATCTTGTTACTGACTGTGATTCAGCCAAAAATGTACCTGATGTAGTGTTGCCTTCATACCTGGAATAAAGACACCGGTGCTATGTTCTGAAGATAACACAGTGTTGTACAAATCTTAAGATGTTAAACGAGAATATTGTAAGATGTAAGGGAAAAGGTTTACCTTTGAAATGTACACCAGGTAATGTCTATGGACATTATGGAGATACAACTATAATATAGAATTAAAGGTAATGAAGGAAAAATATGGCAGGAAGAACCAATGATTTGAAAGAGACATTTGACCAAATGTTAATCAAAACCAAACAACATAGATGTGAAAGTACAGTTAGTGATCACAGTTTTCATTCCATTTGATATAAATTCTGAAGAGGAAGGACTCACTAAAGTATGGTGTAGTATTATAAGTAGAATTTGCACACAATGTAATAAAAAACTGAATCAACGAAATCTGGCAGAAAACCAGACATGATGAAGTTGCTACTTCAGAAATAGCCCCATTATTTTCATTTTTTATCTTAAAAGTGGAAGGTTTCTAAGCGAGGGCTTTGAAGTGGAGCTTTAGAAAAGTCATGTAAGTGTTGGGTAAAAGGAAATGGGATACAGAAATGAAGGAAGAAGATACAGAAGAAAAATTGTTTCTGGACATTAATGTTATGTCCTAGAGGGTAGTACATAGCATGACATCCAGCAGCAAATACCTACTAAAATGTCTAACTTCAAAAAGTAATCAAAGGTTAAGGAGCAAAACCACTCACAACACAGTGGTACATAGGAGTGAATGAAGTTAAAGAGTGTAACAATGATGAGAGGAAAAGGGATGGGCTGAAATTGTATAGGAGATTGTTTTTATAATATGCATAAAAAAATAAAAAATGTTTGTAAGGGCTGAAAGGAGTACTATAGTGGGGAAAAGAGATATAGAACATAAAATATTTTTTGCCAGGGAATGACACCAAAAGAAAATAAAACTATATAAAAAAAAATGCCAGATAGGTATCAAAGGGAATCAGTTTCATATAAAAGAGGATCAAGAAATAACAGTATCTGAAGATTGACACAGCTTTAGAGTGAGCTGAGAGCTGTCCCAGAATTCCGAATAAAATGACAGCCGGTCAGGCAAGCCTCTCAGAGAGATGCACAGATGAAACTGCTTTAGGAAATAATTATAAGGAACCCAGCATCTATATTCTAAGAGAGAGTCTGGTGAAATTCACTCCTGTATGGAGGATCTTTGCAAGTTCCTTGCAGTATTTAAGATTTCAAGTTTAACGATTAGAGTTCCCAAACTGTCATAATAGAACTCAGAACAACTGGTAAATAAGATGAACAGTGAGGAGATAAAATTTGCAGAGATGACACTACTTCTTAGGATGTACAAGGCAAGAAGACAATTTCAGGGAGGGTGATCACACAAAGCTGAATGAAGGCGCATCACACAAGACAAAGTTCAATGACACAGTACTGTAAAGAATTATTTAAGCATCTGTCATTCATTGCTAAGTTCTAAATGAACTTCTTATAATAAAAAGGAAAAAGAATCTCATGGATTTTTGGACTCTTCAATGGAACCTTAGTACAAAGGAGAGAGAAGAATGATTCTACAATCTCTCCAAATTGCTGCACATTCACAAGGACCAAAGAGCTGTAAAGATATGTCAGGTGTTTGTGTGTATTTGTGATTATTTCCAGTCTTTCTTACAAAATTATTTTGTAATGAGATTAATATGACATAGATGAACTTTGTATCCAGTTGCATGCTAGAAAGCAGGGGGAAAGGGAAGAGGAGAAGGTGACAGAGAAAAGAACAAAAATCTGGGCAGACAAGCCATCTCACATCTTCTTCATCCTCTAAACATTACAAATAGCCTTCAAATTCCTCGAATGTGAGGAACTAAGCATATGCTTCACAAGAAGCATAAAAAGCAGTGAGGACACAGTAAGTCAAGACAACTGCTAGAATGCTACACCATGAAACCAGATCTGTAATTACACAACAGACCTTCCAATTAAAGCTCAAAAACCATTAGAAGGCAAGGTACTTGGAAGCCAACAAATCTGACATGGGAACAATGTTCATCAGCAGAGTGTACTGAAAACATGATTATCCAAACACAGCTTGGGTGTAAACATCTGTACCCTCACAGTTGCCTGAGTGGGGCCCTTGGAAGACAAACCAAAGCTCTTTGTTAAAGTTGAGCACAGTACTGCACACAAACAATGCCTGTTGTTGTTGCTAATAAAATCTAAGAAAGGAGAGCAAACTGAAGATGTCCATAATATTAAAATCATAGAATCATAAAATGTTTGTATTTTGAAAAGGAAGAATTAATGGTGAAAAAGTTCTATATGCTTATTACAGTGATGGCTCCTTGGCTTGTGTCCATGCCATATAAGCACTTGTCTTCACCTTCTGTGGTGTGTGACAGCACTGGAGGGTATTGCGACTGCCATATGAAACTCTTGCATCTGATATTTAATTTACTGTGCAACAGAATGCTTTGGAAAACAAAATGAAGTCTTTGCTTCTCTAAATAATCCTCCCTCCCCCACTGCAGTCATTGTCTTTGTAATATTTTATGATTTGTCATATAACACTCTGGGATATTGTCCTACAGAGGATGTGATTATAATGAAATACCTGTATGGTGTTCCTTACTCACAGTACAGCTTGAGCAGTGGCACACTAGGCTATATGCATATCTTAATATTTTGTGGTTTTCAATTTTTGTAATAAAGAGCAAAAAAGAAGCAAAGAAGAAAACAGGCTTCACATTGATTTAGGACTTCAGGGAGAAGAATAAAGCTATTCCATCTGTGTTACAAATGCGAATATGCTTATAACATTGATCTCAACAGTGTAAATCAATAATACCCAGAGCTTCCCTGTCCCCCCCAGATTGTCTGCAAATTATAAATGGTGGTTACAAAAGTATAATCAGGGTGAAATATTATCAAATCTTCTATTCTACACATGCTGTAATTCAAAAAAGAAGCAGATATCTTGGAACTTAGAGTTTTGACGTTTTAATGAGTGCACTATTTTTTCTAGTGAAGCACAACCAATTAAATTGAGCATCCAGTCTTTTGCTTAAGGAACTGTCTGCAGCTTCCAAACGATTGCAATTCTCTCTTTTGCCATTATAGGAAAATCTTTTTATCCTGTCACCAAGCTCAGTGCACTCAGACAGTATAAAGCAGCTGACAGCTAACATTAGTAGTATTCAATATAATCAGATTGGGTTGTGTATCTGACACAAGTAGCCACTAAGAGACACAAGGAAACACTAGAACATATTTTGAAATTACATCTTTTATTGTGGGGTAAAAAGCAGTGTTTCACAGCTTTTTCAGGACTTTGGTCCGTATCAAAATTAGCCTTTTGGAAGTGTTTCCAGATTATTAACTGTGCTTGTTACCAACAAACATGTTTCAACAGGTTCAATTCTTGCCTTTGTATGAGCAGTGAATCTGGGAATGTACCCTCCTCCTTACCCACGCATTAGTATTTGATTAGGAATACGAAGTAGAGCAGCTTCAATAAAGAGAAACCAGAAGAACTTCTCCTAAGGTGAGCATAAGCGATGGAAGATGAGAGGGTCAAATCTACTGAAGCAGAGGAGAAATTTTACGTCAGCTGAATGCTTTAACCCCTATAGTGCTAGATATAAGCCCTATTAAAAAAAAAAAAGCGCGCTTTCTATTGCTCCTCCTGATATATTTTGCCTGAGACCTAAGCTGGTAGGAAAGATCTGAGCTTTGGCTTTCACTTCACAAAGACTGGCTTGTTTGTGAATACCAAGAGAATGTATCAACCATCTCCTGCCTACTACACATTTTAAAAATCTAAAGGTCCCTAAAGAACATCACTGCTAGAAACTTTGACACATTGCATGTTAGGTGCTTCCAGACTTAGGCTTTAGCTAAGTATTTTGAGTATCTGAAGTTTGGACTTCGGTGAATTTAGCCCTGACTGATTTGTCCAGATTCCTACAGAAAGGCTAGAACAGAGCAGAGACTTTGAACCCACGTCTCTCCAAGCTCCAGCTTCTTTTTCCAGCTATCAAATTGATTTTACCACCCAGTTCAAATTAGTTTTTATCAGAACTGGCCAGTTAAAGCAACTCTAAAAATACCACACTGTTTTTAGAGGAGAAAGTAGCACTTGATCCCCTTGCCCTACCCCACATTCCTCAGATTATGGGGAGAAAGAAAGATAAGGGTTACATTTTTCCTTTTTGCTCTTCAAGGAACTCTGTGTCTGGCTTCAGCAATGGTGCGGTAATATGTCCAGATAATTAATATTATGGGTAAGATGTTAGCAGTCACACTGCTGCAGACAACCTCAGAGATAGCCATGCTTTAGGAAGTGGTAGGCTGATATTATTTAGATCACTTCAAATAAAATAACTCTTAGTGAGAAGCATAGATTAGTTAGTTAATGTGTTTATACCAGACCACAAGCAATAAGTCTTGGTGCCTGATTACTTATAGGCAATACTACTGAAAGCAATGAACATTTCTCCATTGTTAAATGCTTAGTTTCAGTCTCTGCCATTTAAAATAACAGTAGTTTGAAATCTTTCTTCTGTTATAGTAAACAGAGGTATGGAAAGGTTATTGCTAGTGATAATAAATAACACAAGTAATTTTACCACTTGGTTAGCAGCATTTGAACAGTATAATACAAGTTCATTATTATTTGTTTTATAGTTATGCCACATACAAGCTTCATGTTAAAAGGCATACTTTTTTCCAGAATGACAAGTAGCCAGTTTTTTTCTGACTTCTGAAACCACCCAGAAAGAGATAAAGTTTTGGAAGATGTTGAAAGGCAGACATGAGCCTGATGACAGACTCCATCAATAACTCAGGAAACAGATGTTACAGTGTTTGTTTAGGCTTTCCAAACTGGTCTGGAAATTGTTCTTCTGACTATAGTTTAAGAACTTCTTTTCCATGTTCATGTGTTTATTTTTGTTCAAAAGTGTCACATTTTTTACTAGGGCGAAAAAAAACCCAAAACCACATCTAAAATGCTTGTGTGTTTGTTTTGCCGAGTCCAGAGGTGACCCCAGCTTTGTGCTGCTGTTCTTACGGGCATCTATTGTAATAGTTTGTGAGTTGCTGTCACCTTTTAATGAAGCTGTCCTCACAGTAACCCCATGGGTAGGTAAATGCTATTATATCCATTTTACAGACAGAGAGCTGAAGCACATAGGGACTGAGTGATTTGTCAAAGTTTACACACAGTGTATAGCAGAACAGGGACTTGAAATCGCCTTTCAAATTACAGGGCTTGAACTTCTGCCTGAGGTACTGCACAGTCCTGTCTCTTATTCGGCCATCGCTGTGCCCTCTTTCCACAGCCACCTGCCCACCACCCAGACTCCACTCCATCATGTACTCCATCTCATTTCCTTCTGGGCATGAGGCCAACTAAATCATTTAAATCACCTGGGACTTCACAGAAAGTTAAGTGTAGGAAGGCACGTTATGCATACATCTATTCCTGACACACTAGCCTGCGAGACACTCAGTCTCTTAGAGGGTCCACAGAAAGTGGACTAGAAAGAAAATACTGAAATTCCAGGAATGGATTTCAAAAGAATCGTCACAGAGATGTTTTACCACTCTTTTTGGACTCTTCACAGAGCTAAACAATGTAGTCCTGGGAATACGGTGGACATTTTCAGCAGCATCTCCTGGAATCAGGAGACCTGATTCACTATGCAAGCTGGAGAAATTTTTTTCAGTGTAAAGACACCTACTAATGTTCTACACTTGGGTAAATATCAATAAATATAGTACAATATAATTAATATATTGTGAAACTTTTTTATAAATAATACATATTATATAGCATTATAGAAATATGTATACTAAAATATAAATAGAACAGGATCTCAGCTTCTAAGGTTATGGGTATGGCTTGCAATTAATCTACCTATCAGGAAAATAATAGGTTTTTTTTTAAAGCATGACTTAATGATAAGCTGGCTCTTTGTAATTCTTTATCAAACTAGGTCCTTGTTTCATAAGCCCACTGAAAACTTCTCTTGTGTTTCATATGGAGAGCCAATAATTGGCCTTATTTAGTTTAGATGAAATAAATAATTTCACAGCCACTTCTCATTTAATAAGGTTGGCTACAGCCTGCCTTTTTTCTCCTCAGCTTGTATATTTTTGTTTGGAGTGAACATAAAAGCATATTTTCTTGCCTGCTGAGTGTTCATTAAAACCACTTCCAAATCTTTGCAGCCATTAGAGTCCTCACTATGTTCTGATCTTACTGGCATATTGATTTAACTGTAAAAACATTCCTTTCTTCAAATAGTAACAGTAAAGATATTAACTGAAAGTTATGAAGGACAGTTCTTCATCTAAAGGCCTAAACTACTTGCAAAGGTTTCAAAAAAGGAAAAAAATAACCAACTAAAATGCAGACGGTCTCTGAAGAAACGAGAGTAATCCAAGTATGAATTCTACACTTGTTGCTGAAATGCAGTTACTGTTGCCCAGTAAGACTATGAAACTTGTAGGCTGCAAAAGAATTACAGGAAAATTGTAGTTGAGCTAATTCTGTTCTCTAGCTGGAATCCAGACAGGATACCTGGCTATGCAAAACTTCACAGTAGCAAAAACCAAGACAAAGAGGAGGAAATCATCATCTACGGCTCCAAGTTTTGGACTGCCCTGCCTCCCCCAAAATTGACCAAATTAAATGCCTTCATTGATAGCCGTCTTCTGAGACTGGAGCGAGAGGTACACGGTCAGAAGAAGCAGCCATAGCATTTGTCTCCATCTGAGGCCCTGAGGTTGGCCTTTTCACCACTGTAGTTAGGCCACTGCCTGCAAGCTTATGTGGATAATGTGTTCCTCTCTGTGCTTACCTTACCCTTAAAAAGACTCCATTGAGTTTTGAGACTGGTTTTCCTATTTTGACACTTCTAAGCAACTATGTAAATCACATTCTCTCCCAGAAGTCTGTTTCAAACTGGGTATTACCTATTTGGGAATTTCTCACCTCTTCCTTATTGTGGTACGCAACTCCTCCCTGAGTTGGGAAAATGCTGTGAATGGTAAGAACAGCCCTTGATAATGGCATTGATAATGAGTATAATTATCTTGTAGACAAATGGGAACTCCAGAGCTCTAATGTCACCAAAGAGGCACTATTAGAAGCAGGTAAGAAAAATATGTAACTAAACATAAAGAGAATTTCCAAGTTTCCACTGAAGCCTATGAAATACTCCCTTTGTGAAATTATAATTTGATATTCTTTTGAGTTAGTAGTCTGACCAAAATTACTGATCAGCTTTTCAGTACATAGACTGAGAATGTCTTCCTCTGGTTAAGGTGACACATTGTACATACTATAGTAGATAACACAGCTATATTAAAAGCCTACTTAAGCTCTTCATTACACCAGAACTCTGTAAATAACTTTGCTTTTTAATTACCAAAGATTTTCTATGCATAAACGCCTCAAATTATATAGAGACAGAGTGACAATGCTCTGCAGCAGTAACAGGGAACACAGATATTAGATCATGTTATTTTAAAATTCCAATTTTAAGACAGTGCTATAATGACATTCAGCCAGCACACTGACAAAGGTATACAACTGATTAAAACTACCTAATAGGGAAATACTGAGGACAGGAGTGCACAGACTGCCTATTTATCTGTCTATCTGTCCTAGACTGCTGTACTACTAATTGTAGTTTAGTTGTTGTAGCCGTGCTGCTCAGAGGATATAAGCATGATAAAGTCATAGGAAAAAAGTAGTAATTTATTATTGCCAGTAATCAGATAAGCTAATACAAGTTCTCTCTCCCTACCTCACTTCTGCTCTGATTGGGTACTGCTGATTACTTCTCAGAGAAAGAGTTAAGAACAATTATGATAAAATTACGGAAGTCATAATTTTAATGTCAGATAGAAATATTGCAGTGCACACCAGTGTAATAAATGTTAAGCTGTTGTCAAGAAAGAACTAGATAAATGATATGATCCATTCTCCACATCTTACTGAACATACAGAGCTGTAACTATTATTCTATTAGGTCTGTCTAGGCTGACAAATTGTATGCTAATGGATAAAATCTTAATCACAGAAATAAGGGCATGAAAATCATTCAGTTTAGCTAAGATGCTTCATAATTATCAGTTACTCTTTCATTTGTCCTAACTAATATTGGTAGTTCAGTCACACACTTCTTCATTCCCTGAAAACTCAACAACCTCTTTGCAACTCGTCTGTAAAATTTTCCTTTTAACTTCAGTTTACTGTTGATGCCTCTCTAAAGAGTTTTGTGTTACTGTACATTAAGGCCATCCTATAAAAGCACAATTTATTTTACTACATTATAAAAGAATGCCAGTTATCCTGACACATCTGTGTTGCCGGCGTGGTCCCACGGGAAATACTTGTGCAATAGAAGGGAATATGTTATGCTTTGTTTGGAAACATTTTTACAATCACCAGGTGAGCAAGTAATTGCTCACATGAAAATGGTTATCTCAACGCATTATCTCAAAGATGGAGATCACTGAGTGTGCACAGAATATCAGTAACTGCTATCGAATATATTTGGCAAATCTAGCTAAATAACTAGCTAAATGAAGTAAGTAATGCAAATGGGAGTGTTCATATTTGAGGTAAACTGGTAAGTTTTCACTAGGAAATGACATTGTGAGCAGCTTATTCAGAGATATTTAGTTCAATGACCCGATGTTGACCACAGCTTTGTACACAGGGCAGGCAGAAGCGATTTATGCTTAACCTTGTATCAGCTGGACTCTGCTAGACCCTGACCACACTAACTGCAGAATCAGGACTCCTCAAATTTAACAAGATTTCTCAAAGTTGTAATCCAAATTACCATAATCTTCTGATGAAGACTGGAATTTAACAACAGAGACTGAGGGAATCCAAGTGTCCCTTAATGAGGGAAGGCAAGCGTACAGGAACCCAGAGAGGAGTTTTTCCTGTCAAAAGCAAGATATCATTCATGATTTTGAAAAAAGTGGATAGTACAATACAGGCAAATACTTTTTAGACTTTGAGGAGCTTTCTCTACCCCCTGCTGATCTGCCTGGGAGGGTTTTGCTCTCTCAGTCTCACTTCTCTGAACTGAACAGTCTTCTTACGGCTCCCAGCTATGAAGTAGGAGAAGGACTTAACTTACTCTTTTCTTACACGTTAACATAACATGCTTACAGGCTGTTAGTGCTTGGCTTCAAGACGTAGCATGCTCTGCCTAAGGTTTTACTGCCTGAACTTATATAGATGGAGGACCACAGCTTTATTTGTAGAACTGACTGAATCTTCCTAGCAAAAAAATTCTAATATAAAGCTAAAAATGTCACACAAAAATGGCTTTTTGCTAAAACATTTTGAAAAAAATGTATGTTGTTATTTCTCCCAAGCAAAATACAAAAGCTATTTTGAAAAATAATTTCAAAAATAAAAACGCAACAGCTCAGACATCCCCCTGAAAAAGAAGATTTGTTGGAAAATGTCAATAATCTCTAGGTAGAATCAAAGAAGCTTGGTTTACTCTCCCCCCCCCCCCCCCATACACATCCAATGCTCTAAAAAAAACAACTTCCAAAATTATCTTCTGGTCACACATTATTTTTAATGGCTTTTTTTTTGGTTGGTTGATTTTATTTATTATTTTAGGCAATTTTCAAGAAATCTTAAGCTTTCCTCCCTTTTCCCAGGTCTAATTATTCTGCATACTCTTGTGATATATCTAGAACTACATTTCTACAGTCCTCTGTTTCTAACTATATGTTGTTCACAACTGGTGATCATCCTAAGGTTTGTAATGCTATAAACAAAAGTTGAGAAGCAAAGCACATCCCTATTGTTATGATGTGCTGAACAAACAAAATGCATTCTTTTGTATTCTGTAAATGGACTATTATCTCGTCCTTCAATACTCAGATGGCTTCCCTTAGTAAAAAAATTTAATAGATAATTTTACAGCTGAATAACATTTGACCTTGGAACTGCTCATTGAAATGAGTGAGGCAAGTTGATTTTTATGCAGCATCTATGCACTAAAAAGGCACTTTAGGCAATTCCAAACATGAGATAGCATAGCGATAGGAAACACTGGTTTCTTGAAACAAAGAGCTTGTACGCTCTACAAGGCTTGTAGTTACTTCTGTGTAAACTTCTAAATAAGTATTACACATTTTATCATAGTGGGACTCATATAAAAAACTTCCACAATTGCTGCACTAATAAGGAGATGTAATGATCCTAAGAGTTTCATCACAGCAGAGCATTTCTAGCAGCTTTGATATTTTTTTAATTGAAAGATCTCTCCAAGGACTATCAGCATAGGTTTTTTTGAAGCCCACAACTACTGCTAAATGGACTTGTTTTTATAAAAGCACAGCTGAAGCCTACTATGATAGGCTACTATTATTAATCTTAAATCTCAAAATTTAGAGCTTAGAAATCCAAATCCAGACCACACTATCAATGTGTGACCTGGAAGCACATCTTTTAAACATTATGTTTTTATCTGTAGGTTGATTCTTCTCTGTCACTTGAAGCCACTCTTCACCAAAAAAGCAAAGTCACTGATGCAGTTATTGAACTTGTATTATGATTATCTATTTATGGAATAAAACACCATATAAAAGCATGTTAGTGTATTTAACAGACAGATTAAGAATTTCTGGATGCTCTAATCTGCAAAGCAAATCTGGTCTGGTCTGAATGAATGTCTCATGAAGGTATACAAGATAGTGTGAAACTAAATTCAAACCTACATGTAGGTTTGAAATCAACATGTAAATTCTGGTCTGGTGAAAAACAAATAGCTGGTCCTAGTCAACTGTTCGGTCTCCTTTGCAGACACACATTTAGTATAATGAACTCCAGCAATCTCTTTTTTCCTTTATTTTTTCCTTTCCTCAGATATTTTCAGATCCCACCCCGCCCTCCAAGCCATGGCAGGCTTCTCATATTTGCATTTATTATGTGTTATGCAACCACAACCATGTAATTATCTTCAATTCTGACATGAATGACTGTCCGGTTAATAGCTACTGGATAGTTCATAGCAATATGCTCAAAGACAGAAGAAAATTTGAATGATCAGGGCTAAAAAGCCAGACGCCCCTCCACCATGACATAAAAGAAGAAAAGCAGAACACCCATGAATTTTGCTTACACTAACAAAAGGACTGGGAGTAAAGATCTCCGTATTTTTCAAAAACCTGTAATAATATATAAAAATGTTTTCCCCCAGAGAAAACAAACACGCACTTGATCCCTGCTACCTGAGGTCTGCTGAAAGGTCAATAAAGGCTGCTATTTCAGTTTTAAAATATGAAGTTCTATAACATGGAACAATTACCCCCTACATGATATAAATTACAAATTAATTTTTGCTGATTATTATACACTGAATTCATTTTAGGGAACAACTCACTAGAGCATAAATGTCAATTTCATTATTTTTTTTTAAAACTAGGATTCAATTTTGCATTTCTATCATATTCAAAAAAAATAATTTTCTATGTAACTCAGTGGGATATTCATATGTGCTCAGAAACTAATGAGGTATGGGAAATAGATACACTATCATAAAAGGAAAATTACTAAATGAGAAAAGAAGATTTTAAAAGGATCTCTTAGAGTAAAAAGAACAATTTCATCACCAAATGGGACTGCTTCTTCACTATCTCTCTTGTTTTTTGCCATCTCAAGCGGCCGGTTCATCTATGTAACTATTTTGGAACATTCTCCTGCTTTTACTGATTGAAAGAATCCTGTTCATTAAACATCTTTGTAAAGTAGTGTTAAAAAGAAAGCTGAAGTAAAGAAGTTTATAAAGACCATTTTAAAAATAAAACTGTGCTCATTTTCTTTTGGTAATTCTGTTTCGACTATTGTAAATAAATGGTTCTCTAAACCACAAACAAAATAAGGGGAGCACGCAGCTGTACTGCTAAGTAACACTCCCTCATTATTTTTAAGTAAATTGAGTAATATCTTTCTCATCTTGCGGCCTGAGTACCCCTTTTCATTTGGTGCACTTTAGATAAACCGGCTGGTCAGTGCTTTCACACAGCTGCTTGCCATATTCCAGTTCTTAATGAAATGTGTGTTTGACTTAGATTTGCCTGCTTTCAAACCTAATTTTGGCAATTACACAAAGATCAAATGATTTGTATGAGCTGATTCAAAGGCGCAGGTATTCAAGGTTAACACGTGCCCTGGTGTAATGACAGCATGTGATGCCAGCCTGGACACGAATGTAAGGTGTGACCCTCTAACAAACTGGCAACAGTTGCTGGAAAAGCGCTGTTACAGATGAATTAAAAATTCTCTTTAATTAAGAGCTACATGTTCAGAGAAAGTTAGTGAAAGATGTCTCTAAGCAGAGTAAGAAAAATACATATTCATATTCTGATAAGGCAATCAAGATGTTGATGTTAATATTAGAGCAATAACTTTAATTGTATTTCAGCAAACGAATGGCAATTAGAAAACAAATTATCTCAGAGAAGCATGTCTGCTGCACAGCTTAGCCCCGAAGGCAAGCCAAAAGCTAAACCTTTTTCTTGAATTTTAATGCAGAAGATAAACAGACACACCTCTGGAATTATTCTAAATAGAAATACCATAAACGGTTTAAAGTTACTCTGAGACACAAATGTAAAAATTGCCTTTCCTCTTGAAGTGGATTCTTTGCTGACATAACAAACATTAACATACAAGAGTAAAATACTACTCTGTGCTCTAAAAGGGAAAATGTAACAGATGTTGTCCATGCTAATTAAAGAGCATATGTGCATAGTAAATGATTTCCATCAGGGTAAGATTTAGTGTATAAATGCAATATTAATGATTCAAGGTGAATTTTCGTGCTACTTCTCAGTGCTATCCTGTTTACACAGTGACCAACCACAACTACAGCCACATTGTTTTCTGACAGAAATAAACACTCCTCCTGCTTTGTATCTGATCATATTGGCTCTAACAAAATAGCTGGTAAGGTTGCTTGAATCCTCTCTCACCCAGAATGACAATGGCCAGCCAGCGTTATGACTTCATATGCCACAGGGTACCAAGAAATACACTGGATTTTCACCAATGCAATTGAGAGCTAAAATCTGGTGTAACATTTCCAGATGTAAAATTATCTTCTGTGATAAAAATGTCTCCTTCCAATAAAAATATACTCATGTTTTTAGCCGTTTATTCTCCCTGGTTCACTCCCCCAAGACAATATACCCCATCTGTCAAGATGAAATTCTGTTCTTACGATCCATTCACCTCACTGCTGTAGACCTTTTTGGTCTGTATGATTTGCCATGGACTGTATTTTGCTAAAACAGTGGTGGTATAAAATGCTTAGGCATTACTCAGCCCTCCATGGCTTCAGTCATACTATTTAGGAAATTCAGAAAATCTTTTGATCAAGCTTGAATGGTTTTAATGATGCTGTAACTGAATCCACCCAGACTGCAACAGAACATTACAATTTTCAACCATCAAATTATGTGTAAATGGTAAAAAGAAGGACTGCAACTGAGATCTTGATCCTTAAAAATCTCCTCACTCAGAAAGGAAATCAGTGACAATTTCTCATTGTACCCGCAATGCAACAGTCCACCTTGGTTCTACAAAGCAATTAAGTACCTCATTAACTTTAAGCACCTGCTTAATTCCCATGGCGTTGAAACCAGTGGGAGTTAAACGCTTGCTCCTGAATTTGTGCAGGAAAAACATGCTAGTTAAAACTTGCAAAAAAAGAGGATTATGTCTGCTAAACTTGTTGTAGACTGGTTTAATAAACTTTATGGTATTTAACCTTCATCTTTGTTACATAAAGAATCAGACTAGGGCCCAAATGTGTGATGACATTTAGGCCATAACTTCAAATGATGCACCAGACATCAGGTGATCATAACAGTCTATTTAGAATTTGAAATTATACTAATCTACTCGACTGACCACTACTACCAAGGTGGGGGGGAAATCTAGGAAAAAAAGGAACAGGAACCTTCTTGATGAAGCTTATGCTTTTAGGAGACTGACCACGTCATTTCTACTGAACTTGATGTTCTTTCTTTTTAGTATGAATTTTACACTAAGGGCTCCAAGATTTTCATGAAAAAATTGAGGTTTCTGTCAAGAATGTCAAGATGGTGGTGGTCGGGTGTCTTACAGCATTTTAAATACACTCACATAGGATATGTCAGCCTCACAGTATCTGTGTTGTCACTGAAGAAACACATGATGAAATACAGATGTAGGCTACAGAGATGCAACAGCGACTCTTCCAAACTGTGTCATTTAAATCATGTGCTGAAACAGCGGAAGACAGGCCCGTTACACATGGGTTGGAAACAACTTTATGGCATTCTCTACCAATGTTAACCAAGGAGAGATGGAGGGATTACAGCGAGCAAGGCCTAAGAGACATTGCTATGACTTTCCAGCAATGAGACACATACCTTTTTGGCAGGGTGAGGTAGGGGAGAAGTTGTGAGAGCAGCCACGACCCGCGTACTCTTCCCTGCAGAGACAGAAAAAGCACTATGATGTACTTTGCAGAAAATGAAACATACAGGAACGTATTTTCTGATGAGTTGGTAAGGAACAGAATGGTAAGCTCACTGAACTACTCACAACCACCTTTACATTAACAAATATATCAAAGGTTTTTATTTTACATTGTGAGTTTCATTGTCACGCAGCAATATATATATAGATAGCAATAATTAAAAGATGTCCTCTGGACTGCTGAACACTTCAAAGTACATATCTGAAAGTTTTCTCCCATGTTTCCTGAAATAAAAGTATTTTCAATTGTCTTGGTTATCTGAACACGTATTTTTTGCACAACACACTGATCATAGCGCTTTTCTCATAGCAGCTCCTTACCTTCACAGGTGATTAGAGGATTTCTCGGTAATCCTTTTTGATCTGAACAGTGAAATAACAACTCAAATCTTAGACATTGCTGCTTTCAGCTGGTGAAATTAGTGGAGGAGTGTGTGACGTATTGTTTGCTTGACTACATGAGTAGTCACATAAGCCACAGTATCTTACCCACAGCACTAAGCCCTTTTCTACTAGCCAGGACTTCAGCCAAAATCATAAAACATATTGAAAATCCGGTTTATTGTTAATTTTTACTAGCATTATTACAATAGTTTCACTTAAATTAATCAATGGTGGATCAATGAGTCTTACCACCAAAAGTGAGACATTTTTATGTCATGTACAATTTATAACAGTAATTTTTCAATTGTTCTTTGTTTAGCTTTCAAAATGTAAATTAAAATTTCCAGCAAACTTTTCAAGCAGTACATTCTTTTAAAATGTATTGTGAAAACTACTTCTCAAATATGTCTGCATTGCTTTAACAACAAGAGACAGGAAAAAGCTGCTGAGGAGAATCCAAAAAGCTAATGGATTAAAATTCATGAAGGGCAGGTCCTCCCTTCAGTGTCAGAAGTAATTGCTTATACACTGAACATCAGAACAGTTCCAGAAGTTGCAAACATATTATAAGCAGCAATTCAAATGTGTTGCAATCCTTTGCATCTCCTAGCACCTTTCTGCAACTTAGCCAGTGCTTTTCTATCCTTAAAATTGTGATTGAAGTGGTCACATGATTTAGGTAACGGTCTAGATCTAAAAAACTTAATTATTTCCAATGTTAGAGATGCTGTAAGAAATAGGTCTGATAAAAACTGTGGAGTATCGGACCTACTGATGTCATGTGGAAACAGATCAACTGAAAAAAAGTCCTGTAGTGATTCCTAAGCCATAAGTTGAATAGTGAAATGTATTAAATACACACATAATTCACATTTTTCTATCTATCTTTGTAGTTTTAGTGAATGTTAAAATGTGACCGTTTAGTGCAAATAACATATACTGAGGACATCGGTCTCTATTTAGGCTCTTGGCATAGAAACTTATTACATTTACATCATAGTGTGTTAAAATTCACAGGGAAGCTTCCGTGAAGAGCATGCTCCACGTTTTCCTTATTTTTAAAAATGTTTTGAAAACAAATCCATCATATTTAGCATTTGTACATGGTACTCAACCGACAGGCCTAAATGTTACTGAGTGACAGAATTGGTACAAAATATAGTGCAGCATTACCTACTGCATCAATTTCAAAGTCAAGGGGACCATTTCTAGTGCAAGAGGAAACAAGATATTTTTTTTCCTAAGAGAGACAAGCCAATTTCTTTTGCTAGGTTTGCCAACAAGCATAACTGTACAGGTCAAACACCATGGGTCTATTTTTAATGTAAGGAAAGGACTGTATATGGTACAAATGATCTATATAATCTACACGTGTGTACATACACACGCATTCGTGTAACGTATAACACATAAACCCTGGTTACACGGAAATATAAATGCAGGCTTTGCAGCTTCCAGGTAGAAGCCATTTCTACTTTTTCTGAAAGTGAAAGGTGGCAACTGACACCGGTTTCACACTGGTATTTCACAGTGAAGGGGAAGGCACCTCTAGCCTACCTATTTGAATTAGGTACTTTTCTCAACTTTAATTAAATTAAATGATCTTTGAGGAATTTACTACAAAGAGAACAAAAGAGAGGGAAAAAGATAAATGAGGAAGTGGAATTTAACAGCATTTTATGGCACGTATCATCATGTCCTTTGCCTTCATAATATCTACCAGTAAAATGCTTTCTAAAAGTGAAAATGAATTATTTTCTTCAAAGTTTATTAATTAATCATATCCTTTTTTATGAGAGACTGATTATTTAATTTTAGTCATCAGCGGGAATGTTGAGCTTCTTAATATCAGACTGAAGTCATGTAAGAAAAGAGCATTAATTAGTTTCTTTCCAAAAAGCAGGTGGAAAAGGCAATTTAATGATCTAACATAGGCAGGTATAGGTCCTGATC
This sequence comes from Phoenicopterus ruber ruber, assembly GCA_009819775.1. Lineage (NCBI taxonomy): Eukaryota > Metazoa > Chordata > Aves > Phoenicopteriformes > Phoenicopteridae > Phoenicopterus > Phoenicopterus ruber. The sequence goes on from CM020227.1 coordinate 15,925,872, forward strand.
TCATGTGAAATCTCATTACTGTCTTTCTTTTGCATGACTGTTAGTTAAAATTCTACTATTCTGAAAGTTACTTTGTGGCCTACATGAAATAAGCTGATGGTCTCACTCTGCTTCCCAGTGTTCAGGTGCCGACATCACAAGGATACTTGTCAGAGCTGTCACTCTTTGACATATATGTTGACAGGTTTATCAGATAACAAAGATTTAATGGGCACGGAAACTGAATGCAACTCTTGCCCCTGTGGGGACTGCTCCCTGAGGCACACACAGGAAACATTATGCGAGAATTATAATTTGCAGTAACACCTAGTAGACTTGTTCTGTGGAGAAGCCAGATGATCTTAATCTCCTTGTTATTTTCTCCCTATTTATTACACATGCATTCTGCAAAGTTTTCGGTGAAAAAGTCCCCTTGGTTCAGTGGAAAGATTAAGATGAGACTTAGAAGTGTGTGGGGGTGTGGTTGTCTGGGAGGAGAGAGATGTGCTGGCATGCATATATATGTGTACATAACATATAAAATAAAAGAGAACTTGGACAGAATGCCGCACAGATTAGATGTTTGAGTGTGCAGAAAACTGCTGAAAGAAGTTAAATGTACAACAGAAGAAACTGTGTGCCCCAGGGTACAGGGCCATAAGACGGGTTTCCTCCAATGTCTATCCCTTTTTTAAGTGTTAGGAAAAAAGAAAGCACGGTAATGACATAGACCTATTATTAATGCATATGATAATATTTTGAAATAATCATACAAAAGCTTCAGTAAATATATCTGAAGCATTTGAAGAGAAATGGAGTGATGTCCTTGAGTCACAAAAAACCCCCACATTATTTTCCTGAATATGCATCTATAGTGACAAAACTCGCCAATTAGTTATCATGAGACATGTATAGCACCTTCTCAGGTCACTTAAAAGTGAATGCAGCGACTCTGGTGTACTATAATTAAGGAAGATAATACCGTCAAAGGTTGAGATGTTGAAGGCAAAATATTGAGTCTTTTTTCAAGTAACTAATTTTTATAAATCAGAAAATTCAATTATTATAATAGGACAAATTTTAGCTTCTGCTGGTATTATTCCCTCACAGAATGATCCTGCATTATACTTTCCGAAAAAATGTTTTAGCAGCTAGAAGCTGAAATATTTTACACATTTCAAACTTAAATAAAGAATATAAAGATCAAAGAAAAGGTAGGAAAAAGTTGTTGCCTGGACAACATAGAAGTAAGCAAAGTCCTGCAACGACTAATTCAGAAATCTCTCCAGACGACATTATCATACCCCAGACATGGAAGGCAGCCATACAGACAGATGTTGATGTTGACTAAGTACATTTATTCTAAAGAGTGACATCTGTCTTCCACCAAGCACAAGAGATGTGTGACTACATCTGTTCACTCCACTAAGGGAGCATACAGGCATAGGACAGAAGAAAGGGCTGCCATAAAATAAAATGTTAATTAGTGCACAGAGTCCCATTTAAACCATTAGGAAGTCTGTATTTCACAAGCCTTTAGGATTAGCCTATCACAGGTCCCCCTGAAGGCGATGAGGGCTGTGCACTTGGTGTCAATGAGGGAAAAAACAGATCAAAGATTAGTACTTAAGTCTGACCGTCATCTATGTACCCTTAAGTAGCTGATGACAATAAACATCTACTATCTACATACACATACATTTATGCACACATATCCCCACACACAGACACGCACACACATGTTTATTATTATGTCTATCAGTGTACATACACATTCTGCCTCCAACTCTCTCTTTTTATAAAACTGGAAAACAGAATGCTTACGTTAAACTTTCTACATTAGCTAAATGCAAAGATCAAAGGAATATGAACTTAATCAACTGTGGTCTTGGAATGAATATATTCTCATGGTACAGTTCATGTGAAATATCAAGCTGATTTCCAGTAGTATCATTAAATAATATGACACTTGTAGAGTTCACTCAGAGGTCTGAGACATACAAAACTAATTTATGAATCTCTCTCTCGTTTCGCAGCTTAGGAGTTTACTTTCATAGAATCATAGAATTGTTCTGGTTGGAAGAGACCTCCAAGATCATCGAGTCCAACCGTACTTCACATTGTACCATTCTTCACTTGGGTTTTAAGGGTCTTCAGGGCACCCGGCACAACTGCCAACTCGAGTGCTTTAGTAAAGGAAAATAAAAAATTGCATATTTGCACATCTATATGGGTAAATGTGTTCTTCTACAGGAACATGTTCAAATGCTATTTTAATATTATGTATATATGTATATAATGCACATACATAAGTTTCCTGACTTCCCTGACTAGTTGGGTTAACAATTATGAGTCCTTTCTAATGTAATTGTGTTATATTCTCTTCTTCTTACTGAGTCCTGTTGCCCCCTTTAAAAAATAATTTGAAATAGTTAATCCCCCCTAAATGTTGAACTGTATCCTAAAACAAGGCAGTAAAACATGTTTATGTTGATTGTTAACTTCCTTTCATACTTTGTCTACATATGTTCTGCACTTTCACCAGTTTTTGGAATCTATCCATATAACACTTCTACTCTTCAAATAATCCAGCTCCCACAGATGCAAGTGTCACTGATTTTCGACCATACATTTTGACCATCTGAAAAGATATTCCATAAAATCATGCATTTGCCTTGCGGTACATACAGTACGAGTAAAACACCTTATTTTAAGTTTTCATGGTGTTTACTAACTGACAACTTAGAAGTTATAAAGTGAAATTGGTCATTTGTATGTTTTATGGATAGGCAAAAGCACAAACCTGTGTTTTGAAGGTAGAGATTTCCCCCTAAGATAAAGCATGTGAGAGATTTGCTTGCAGTAACTTAGAGCTGATGGGCTTGGTAGGACAGCCAGCTCATACTGAATGCTGTCATCCATAGCTACTGGCAAAAGTGTGCTATAAGACACCAGGTATGATCATCCACTGAATTCACAACAGGAACACTGTTGACATGGCTCCAAGACACAATAAATTAGTAATAACCTCCATTATTATATCCCCAAACTAAAAGTAAGAATAACTTTTCTGCCAGAAGGGGATATGCAGAAAATGTAGCACCATAAGTTTGTTCTGATAAATTGATGCTTTAATGGCAGTTTCTGTACATTTTGTCTTCATTGCATGAACTGCCAGTTACCTACAAAGTCTTTGCTTCAGTATTTCACAGCTTTTATGCAAATATTTGATGTTAATAGCTTCATTTTTTTTCTTGGTTTGCTTTGTATAGTTTTGCTGAGTTGCATTATGCAGTCATTAAAAATGAATAGCCAAAATAAAAATATTTCATATTGGAAACCATACTTAAAAATTAATGGTGTTTTAGCAAAAGACTGTTTCCCATAATTTCACAAACACAGCAGAAACTTCACAAAGGAATGGTTAATCAGCTGAAGAGAGCATTTATCTGTGCCCTTTCTACATCTGGTGCGTTTGGTAAAAAACCCTATAGTTGCTTACGCTAGATAGGATTGCACACACAGACCAGACAGTGCAAAGGTGGCTTAAAGCTACCTTGTCCTTTGTGCAGTGTGCTGCCAGCTGGAGGTACAGCACAGAATTCCCTTACACTCACAGCGCTTAAGAGAACAGGAAATAACTTTCTACAAATTCTTGTGCCTTGGACAAATTGCAGTTTCGGTTTTGTCTGTGGATAACAACAGTAACTCCACTAAAAAAGCTATTCAGGATATCCACCAGAGAACAGAAGAACAATGAGTCTTGTTTCAAGAAAACCAAAGGAAAACCCCACAGATTGTACTAAATGGATTTACATGAGGCACAGAGCCACGATAGCCTGATTCCTCACTGTTTCTCTTTTATGGACGGACTGCAAATCCATCAGTCTCGTACAGTCAGAGAATTCTGTAGTCACAACTGGACTTCCTCACTGATAGAGTTAGAAAGTATTCAAGGGATTCACTATGTACTTTAACTGGTGTATGTTAAAAAAAGGTAATGTATTTCTAAGGAGCACAGGTGCAAACAGTTATTCAACATACTGGAAAATAAAGAGTGAAATAATAAAGGGCAGTGATTATCCCATTGTTGGTTTTATATTCTTAATTGCTCACAGGTTTTTGTAAGTCAGTACATGAAAGTCTTCATAGTGACAGGGAGAGGAAAGGAAAGAAAAAAGAAACAAAGAGAAATAACCATGAAAAGAAATGGATATGCAAATATAGCAAAAGCAATTGAAGACAGCAGTACTGGAGTCAGATTCCATACTTAGAGTGGCAAAGGTTTTACCATTTGTTCTCTCCTGAATTCCCTGCCGTCATCATGACTGCATTTTTTATCCCCTTAAATTATATTCAGCTCAGCAGAGAAAATGGCAGCTGAGATTCTGCTCATGAGTAGGTTTAGATTAGGCAAACTATGCATCCCCTTATTTTTACAAAGGATCAGCTTCAAATTCAATCCACTGTATGATTTTCCGTGAGTTTAACACATGATTATGAAAGTTCAGCTATTCCAGTTTGGAAACAGTCCAATTTACATTCCTCATACTTGCATGTAGTCCTACTTTGCAGTATTAAACATTTCACTGAAGGGGATTTCTTTGCATCTGTAAGTCAGAATGCCAGTGATTGATTACTGAAATTCTCTCAAGTACATAGTGAACATCAAACAAAAATGTGTACCCTGTTGGTATTGATTTAGAACTGATGATCTCATTAGAAAGCCCTAATTCTCAGCATTGCTTTGGTTTACACAATCTTTAATTTATTTTAAAAAAGCTGATTGGCCAACTATTTCAGCCTCATGACTGTCTTCTCATCTTACTAGACAACTGCTTTAGTCTTTGAGCATTTAAAAGGTCATTAATCCAAATGCTAATGCAATCAATACTATATTAAATAAACTATAAAAAGTAAATTAATATTAGGTAACCTGATGCATTGTGCCATAAGGTTTTAAAATGTGCTTATTGTCAGCACATTTAAGATGATAAATTAAAACAGTGCACCTTTCAAAAAATAATCCCAGGAAGCTTTTAAAATTACTTTCTCTACTATTTAAACATTGATTCATGGTGAAAACAGTAAGGAAAATATATATTATTTAGTTTTTGGTTGAGCTAGCTTTTCTACTGATGCTATTTTTCATAAAACCATATGTATGTAAAATGAATTTTAAACACAAGTGGAAATCTATAAGCTGAATGAATTTGGCCTTGGAAATAGAACACTTACGTCTAATGTGTTGTGGGTGGAGGCTAATGCCCTGTTAACTACAGCTCTAGAAGGCAAAGGAGATCAGACTTGGCACATACCTCTATTTCAGACTGCAAAAAACCCACAGATTATATACAAATATGTATTATTTTCTATTCTGAGAACATAAACCTCCTTCTAGCTATCTTATCTAAACTGGCCCAGTTAGCCTTCATATTCATATCTCTGATAGTTTTTCCATGTTCTTAGATGGTAAGTGTTTTTGTTGTTTCTGTATTTGTAAACAATCCTGTTCAATAGGTCCCAATTCTGAGTGGGCCAATATGCACTACTGTAATAATTTACATCTCACAGAGATGATGGCATAAAACCAGCATTTGCTGAAAGCTTTAGAAAGAGTATCCACATTTTGAAATGCATTTATTTAACAGGCTTTCAAATAAAAAACCTAGTTGAGAAATCAATGTATATCCACCCTCCAGCATCTATCCATCTTGCATCCTGTGGATTCTAAATCTGAGGCATGAGAAAAAGTTTATTTATTTTTTAAAATCTTAGATAATGAAAACTGAGCTCTTGCAGCTACACTGTTAAAAGCTTTTTCCCTTTTATCATCACTGGAAAATCCTGCATATCTTCAGTGCTTGCATTTGCGGTCTCTGTGCTATTTACCTTCCTTGTTGTGATTTTTTTCTGTATCCAGGTCATTGTCTCAATAGCTCCTTTCTGCACCTTTGTCTTGAATGTTAAAACAATTGATGCGGACTTTTGGTATATCATGATTACTGTAAAATGCCTCCAGTAGCTGACAGTGATCATTTTCAGCCTTTTAATGAACAGTTGCTAAAAAAAAATGCCTTTTTGGCAATGATACTTATCTTATCACTGGCATTCATTTCTCATTCACTGGCTGTACCAGCTTTTTAGGCTTTTTGTGCTCACCTTCCAGACCCATCATCAGCCTGGCTTTCTCCTGTTCTGCCATCTGCTAACAAATCTGTCAACCTAAACTAGCAGCTGAAGTGTTCAGCCAAGGAAACTTTTGGGAGAAAAGAAAAAAAAAACAAAAAACACCACACAAAACCAAACAAATAAAACCCCCAAAACCAAAACCTCCAAAACCTAAAAGGCTCACAACTTGTAATGACAAAAAAAAGAGGGTCAGAATTTGTATCCACAAAATGAAGACTCACACTTTTGCTCCTTTAAAAATGAATGGAGTGTGCAGACTTCAGTACTTGGCTCTTCAACTACCACCTTCGCACCAAATGGCTACAGTTGCACCAAAAATACAGCTGCGAGCATATTATTTGGGAGAAATTTTTAAGGAAAGAAAATTGCATCTGATAAAGGTGAAAGTGCCCTGTAGAAAACAATGTTGCATAGATTATTGCTATGTAATGATGACAATCTTAAAAAAATCACAGCTAGCAATACAACAGGAGGGACCCCAGTTCAGCCAAAAGAAAGAACAAAATACAGATTGATGAGAAAATCACTTGTTAGAGAAAAATAGTATTTGTTTACAGAATCTGCATCTTATGTACTGTTTCAATGTGCTTGTAGTTGATCCTTCCCTTGTAATCATTAGAACCACACTTTTTTAGCAGGACACAAGCATGGAAAAGAAGGGCTATGGAATAAGTGGAAAGCCTAGGTCAAGGTTGGTTTCAGTTTATAAACTAATGGAAACAACCTAACATAAGCTGTTCTAGTGTTAAGACAGTTTGGCTGAAGAAAGAATATTTTAATGGATCAAAGCTAGACTGCAGTGGATTAGCCTGTGACCAGCTGGCAGCTGAAACCAAGACGGTGATCAGTACCAGTGCAGGTGAATATTTATGGCTTAGTGATGATTGCTTGTTCAACCTCATCATATACTGGGTGTTTTGTTTTGTGGAGTACAAAGGCCTAGGAACTTTCTTAATTTAGAAAAGTATGAAAGCAAAAGGAATAATTGAACAGTCCTGTGCTCTTTCCACTAGGATTAAGAAGTGATTCACTATAAGTACATCGTACAGTAACAAGACTCCAAGAAAAGAGTTCCTTGTAGCGAGCCTCCAGGAGCAGTACTGCAGAGGCTCAGCAGTCAGAGCTCACAGCATGAAGTGATGAAATGGTTCCTGCTGCTCAGAGGCAATACACCCACAGCAGTAACTCTTGATGTGGTATAACTCAGCTTGTTAGTTTTTCAACTGAACTGATAAATGGTGATAAACAGGGGGCTTTAAAAATAACTTTCCTTGATGGATAAAAATCAGTAAAAAGCCAATCATACTTGGGTATGAAAACATTTTCTTTCACTTCATTTTACTTTTTTCATTGAATTTTTATGTTCCCAAGTGTCTTGTTTCAAGTACCTTGGATATTTTGCAACTCTATCCACAAGGAGTGACATAATTATAGAATCATTTAGGTTGGAAAAGACCTTTAAGACCATCGAGTCCAACCATTAACCTAGCACTGCCAAGTCCACCACCAAACCATGTCCCTAAGTGCCACATCTACACATCTTTTAAATACCTCCAGGGATGGTGACTCACCCACTTCCCTGGGCAGACTGTTCCAATGCTTGATGACCCTTTTAGTGAAGAAATTTTTACGAATATCCAATCTAAACCTCCCCTGGCACAACTTGAGGCCATTTCTTCTTGTCCTATCACCTGTCACTTGGGAGAAGAGACTGACCCCTACCTGGCTCCAACTTCCTTTCAGGTAGTCGTAGAGAGCAATAAGGTCTCCCCTCAGCCTCCTTTCCTCCGGACTAAACATCCACACTGCTGGCTCATATTCAGCCGGCCGTCAACCAACACCCCCAGGTCCTTTTCCGCCGGGCAGCTTTCCAGCCACTCCCGCCCAAGCCTGTAGGGTTGCCTGGGGTTGTTGTGACCCAAGTGCAGGAGCTGGCACTTGGCCTTGTTGAACCTCATACAATTGGCCTCAGCCCATCGATCCAGCCTGTCCAGATCCCTCTGTAGCACCTTCCTACCCTCCAGGAGACCAACACTCCTGCCCAACTTGGCATCATCTGCAAATTTACTGAGCGTGCACTTGAACCCCTCGTCCAGATCGTTGATACAGATATTAAAGAGAACTGGCCCCAATACTGAGCCCTGGGGAACACCACTCGTGACCGGCCGCCAACTGAATTTAACTCTGTTCACCACAATCCTTTGGGCGCAGCCATCCAGCCATTTTTTTTACCAAGCAAAGAGTACACCTGTCCAAGCCATGAGCAGCCAGTTTCTCCAGGAGCATGCTGTGGGAATCAGTGTGAAAGGCTTTACTAAAGTCCAGGTAGACAACATCCACAGCCTTTTTCCCTCATCCACTAAGCGAGTCACTTAAGGAGTACAAGGAGAGCGTAACTAAGTGATGTGTAACAAAGCAGTGCTCATTTGTCGGGTGAATCATAAAATGACATTTTTAGAAGAATATTGTGTAGAGCACAGAGGATGTGAAATGACAGTGCAGAGAAGAGTGGCAGTGGTGAGAATATTAAGAGATTACAAGGTTTAAGTATTTCAATTTTGAAGAGGTTAATTTCACTCAAGTATTGCTAGTCATACCAATCTGAGCATTGGGGTAAACAACAAATGCAAATCACCATGGAGACATCCTTAGGTCACCAAGAGGCAAATGCTGGGGCTGAGCTACCACATGATTCAAAGGCTGCTCAAAGTTGTAAAGGCATGCTATTTGATTCCCTTCAGAAACAGAATATTCAATTTGCTTTCCTAAGTACCATCTTGCATCATACTTTTATCCAGAGTAACAACAAATTACTAAGAAAATTCTTTCTGAAATTTTCGATTGTTATTTTAAAAAATTGGTTGCTACGTAGTTGTGAGTTTTCCCTAATTGCTGGAAGTCTGGAATGGTGAAGACTTCAAACAGTTTATGCCTTTGCAGCAGCCTTTTTTCAGTGGAGTCACTCAAAATGGAGGAAGCATGCTTCTAAAGTTGAGTGCTGATGCAGGGTAGTATTTCATTATGCATGTATTGCTGCACAGTGTTCTCAGAGAATACAAGCTTCTCTGGGACAACAGTGCATCTATTTGCAGTGACTCAGAAGTATATTTGCTAACAATTGTCAAGATTATTATGCACAAGAGCATCCTCACTTGTTGCAAGCTCCATGTGCTTCTTACTTCTGGCATAAGTCACTTACATGCTAAAAATTAAGATTACTCTGATTTGAATGAAATTATTCTTCTTTTTTCATCTACATTAAAACTACCACAATCTAACAGTGGATATATTTTGATTTTTTTTTTAAAGGATGTTGTTGGTAAACAACAAAAACCCTTCCCCGGAGTGGTTCCAACACATTGGTTTTCCTTGCTAATCAGCACCAGAACAACACAACAGTTGAAAAGATATTTTCAATTTGCTTTTTCATAAGAATCAACTGACATCTAAAAAAGTAAAAAAGCCTTAGCACTGTCTAAGAGATGATAAACATGAAAGAAATGTACACTAAGCTTTGTTCTGTTTTATGTCCTTAAAAAGTGCCTATTGTTCACATGGTATTTGGGTCAGCTGTCCCGTCTCACAAAGGGAGGATCAGAGCAAAGGGAATAAAACCAATTGCTCCCTAGTGTTAAGCAAACACTCCAAACATTATCATTATCGCCACCTCTCATGGAACACCAAGGGCTAAAAGACATCATGTGTAACTTCTACTTATTGAGGACCAAGTTTGAATCTACAAGAGATAAAAATGTCCCAGTCAACCTATTTTGACTTCTGATACTCTTCTACCACGGGCAAAATTTTAGAAATACTGAGGTATCACAAAAAAGATTAATTTTTATTTTTAATATTAGTTTTAAACATTGCTTTTTAGTAAATTTTAGTAAATTTACTAAATCCTTTCAATCCCAAGTATAACTTATTAATACTACAACTTGTGTATAAAAAAAGAGCAATGAACCAGGGTAACTGGAATTGCAGAAATAATAACAGATGTCAGAATAAAGTGATATAGGCATTGCCTGATACTAGATTTTAAGAATGTCTGGTAATAATGGTTTTCAAGTCTGTTTAATAAAGACAGTTTTCTTACTATTTTTTCAATTTTATTCTATTATGATTATATGGAAAACATTATTCATATGCAACAGAAAGAACCTAGGATTCCTCCTTGCTGTCCTTTGCGTGTCGCATGTTCTCAGAAGAATGTATCTTAGTATTTAGCTGGTGTCAGGAATACGGGGTTCTCTCTGATTACAGCAGCACCACAAATGTATGAGGGCGTATTTGCATCCTTCGCATCTTCTGCTACGCACAAATACAACAGCTAGGAAGAATATGGCCCTAAGTGATTTTTAACCCCATTCATCAAATGCCAGTTTAACATCAAAGTTACACGCTATGTTAATATCCTGACAAATTTAAGAGACAGCCTTTACTATGAGTTTGTCTTAAAAGCAATGCAAGCAAGGATTAACTTTGTCATTCTTCAGAAGAAAGAGAATATGATTTCTAATATGCTCTTGGTGAGACGAAGAGGAAAGCAAGCATACCACACATTACAATGACTTGAATGACTTGACAGCTGTTAGCTAAACAATACAACATTAATTTTCAACATTTTTGCACATGGCTGGGTGAGAGATCCCTTAATCCCAGTTCCTATTCTACTTCTGCCTCATTGTTGCTCTCTCCTTTTGTATCACTTATTATAATCAGTTTCTGCTGCATACTCCCTTTCACCTTATTATTGTTGCAAAACTAAGGTACTAGGTTAATTCAGACTTGCTTCCCTGGGGTACATTAAGATGGATTTAAGTACTTTATTGAGACAGTCTGACTTCAAAAGCTGCTTTATCAGTTACTACCAGGGAGAGAGAGACCCATCCATGACAGCAGTAAACTAACCATAAATTCTCATATTCTATATGCTGAGTGACTTTCAAAAGGAGAACTATTGATTTTGTCATTTATGAATGGATTTAGTCAAATTAGTCTTTCGTTGTGCACAATAAGACAGCATTGTGATTAGGAATTAGAGGATAAAACTGTGTGGAACAAATGGAACTGCCTTTTTTGGGATCCTCAGCACAAATTCAATAAGCTTTAGTTATGCCACCCTGATCATTTTGTTCATGACCAGCTACTCTCTATATTTTGATTATCTTCAAAGGAAAGGAAAAGTGGCCTCCGCCTTCAAGAGGCACTTTGCTCTCCAGAAGACTTAACCTTTCAAAGAGCTCTCACGTCTTTACCTTTGAAAGAGCTAATAACTTGTTTGCCAAAATGGCATGAGTATTTACAGACATACTTGAAATCAGACAAAGATTACACAGTGAAATAAACAGAGAGACTGTCACTGTCAACAATAAATTAAGTTTGCACTAAAAACATAAAATGTTTAGAGTTTAGCAGACATCACTAAGCATTATGCTACTCAAGCCTCTGAACTTTTCCAAACACAATAAGCACTGATAGGCCCTGGCTACCTTTTCCTGAAGAGCCACTCCAGATGGTTATTTCAGTAGCTGGGCTGTATTGCTGGAAACAACAAGGATAATACTTGTGTCCTGATTCATCCCCTTTGTGTGGTGTCTGGCATGAATATACCAGCTCACAACTATCTAGAGAATAGAGCGTCAAATGAAAAGCCACTGGGGAGGAGGAGTTGTGTGCCAATATTGTGTAGCCTGCGTATTTAGGCATTTGTGCATCCAAATGCATGCACAAATGGGTATGCATAGAAATCTTAAGACGAAAAAATGAAATATGTTAACCAGCCCAGCATTCGGTAGTTCTTAATTATTTAATTGAAAGCTTTCTGCATCTAAACTTGACTTTGCAATTTAGGAATGTAGAAAAGCCTAGATTTTTAGTTTCCTTCACAATTGCAACGTTATTTTCTAACCACTCATGTGTCCAATTTTATTTTACATGCTACAACGGAAATTACAAGGCACATGCTACATCTGCACTCTGAAGAGGTCTCCTACGCATTCACACATTTGCTTGGAAATATGGACTGGTTACATTTTGAAAACCTTAATACTATTTCTGAATTTATTATAGACCTAAAAGATTAATGTCTTTGACCAGGTGTGCTACGTCCAGAGATGCCAGAAACAAAGTGAAAACAAGTGAATTTCTAAATATAAAGTATTTCAGTCTCTGATCCCCCTCACTTTCAGGAAGAAATTGTGCACATCTTACCATAGCTGATGTATGCCTGTGAAGCAAGTCCAGTGTTTCTGGCTGGCTTCTATATTAACAGTTATGCCAGTAATTCTAAGAAGCAGAAACAGCCATAGGAGCTATACCTTACGCAGTGTATAATGAATCCACTGTGTCCCAAAAGCATCGGTCAGTGCAGGTACAAAGCAGCTGTACAGTATGTACACAAAGTCATATACTTCTCAAAAGCTTTGGTCTTACTGCATATGTAATATACAACACACCTTTCAGAGTAGGAAAACATCATCAGTGCCTTGTAGATATGTTGCAGTTTTTAAAAATATAATTAAAAGAATCTTTTTAGAAAAAGCCAACACCAAACAAAACAAAACACAGATATTAATCACGTAATGACTTTTGTTCTTCTCATTTTACAGCCAAGTGTTAGGCGAAGATATTGTCCCCATTCCAGAGATGGCCAAGGGGAAACAGAAGTTTGTGCCAACACGTTCAGGCTTAACCATTGACTGTTAAATGGAATTAATTGATGGGGAGATAGAGGTGAAAGACTTGACGGCTTGGCCAGCTGTGGCTGTTGGGTTCTTAGACTCTCCACAATATCAAGACCATTTACTCAGGTTCCTGACTTCAGTTACTAAGTTTTAGTGCTGGTTACATGACTTGTGCAAGCTTATACAGCACATACATGGCAGAGCCAGGTATAGAAACCAGAAAGGTCCCTTGGCTCAGACTTTTTAAAACCAATAACCACTATGTCCTAAGTACATTGCAAACTTGCCCTACAATTCAGTGAGTATAACAAGCCTGATTAGGAGAATACACATTGGACATTTCATGGCTAAGTAAGCAATGCGTTGACCATAAAATTTATGATCTGCTAAACACAGCAGATTATTTAATATTAATATCTTTATATTCTTCAGATGAACCGTGTTAAAATGAATGAAGTATAGCCATTCCCACCAAAGGGTAATGTGATTAAGTTACTCAAATATCTCAAATAAATGGACAGGGATGTGAAATGAAAAAAAAAGGCTATGGAGGTAGGAACCTGTCTGAAGTCACTAGGAGTTTTACTGTTAATTATTACAGGAACGGAGTAAGGCCCACTATCTCAACTTAGTCTGAAGATGAGCAATCTTTTGTAAGAAATGAACAGATAACTTTCTTGGAGACAATACCAAACATAATATCAGATTAAAAAAAGGAAAAAAAAAAAAAAAAAGAAAAACCACTGATGCACAGCCATGCTTATGCAAAACAGGAATATAGCACAGGCTTAATTATAATGATATCCTTGGGCACTGAGTCTGCAGCAGACGCAAAAAGTTAAACACATTGATATGCTTCACTGAATAGGAATAAAAGGGAAGAGAGTAGCTAAGGTATCAAGCAAAGGCGAGAAAACCTCAGTGATTTGAGATGTAAGTATAGCATAATACAAATATTTATTGGGCTCTGTGCTATTTTCAGTGTATTAATTGTTTAACATGAACAGAGTAAAGCCCATCCTGTCTTTGTCTTCTGTTTTCTAACATCATACACCATTAGTTAGAACAGGTGCTTTAAAACAGGGCATTAATGACTTTTGAGACATAAAGCAATTACACAAAATAATAACAACAACCACTATACTGAAGTTTGTGTAATTTAAGCAGAAATATATAAAGACATAACTTTAGCTGGTTCATCAGAACAATACTTATTTGTAACATTTACATGGAAAGGGAGCAACTGCTTCAGTTGCTACTGCAGCTTCCATTTATATCATGTTATTTATATCATGTTAGCCATGTAAGAAGGATGAGTATAATGTTCTCAACCCTACTGTAAGTTAGGACATATTAGGAACATACACTTGAGAGCATTTTCAGGAAGATATTTTGTCAGTCTCCTACCAGAAGTTGTTACTGGAAGACACCACTTCTTTTGTTGCTGAACAAAAGTAGCTGTTTAGCTACAGAACACAAATCTCTTTGACAGTCTAGGACTTACTGTACAAATGCTTAAGCCAAGGGGATTTTATTCATCAACTTTAATGTGTTTAAGAACTGAGCCCTAAATAATTCTGCCATTACTATGGCTGGTAAACTGTGTAAGCTCAAATGTTGTGTTATTCAAAAATGACCCTTAAAAAAAAAAAAAAAAAAAGAAAATCATACAACCTCTAGCATCATCATTTGGAATACGGAAGGCATTTGTGTAACAAGTTCGTTTATGTAGCAGTAATTTTGCTCTCCATTTTCTCTTGCTATTAACTAATAATGCAAAGCAAAATGTTCTCACAGAGAAAAAGAGCCAGCTGTAAACAAATGTTACACCTTGAAGGCTTATGTTTTCCCTTATGAAAAGCAATACATTGGATAATGTTATATATTTATAATAAAACATACCCCAAAATATCACTGCATATGACTTTATTCAGAAGGAAGAGAATATTTAGATGTTCTGATAAATGTGCACACATATGTGATTAAAAAAGGTACCCTGAAAACTGATGATTTGCTGAACCTGAAAATCCATGAAGAGTTATGCAACCAAATGACAGATTTGAGGTATAGAATATTATCCATATTATTATTTTAACACTAGAGTCTAAATTCTGGTTGCTTTATATTGCTAACTTAGTCTTTGTAAGACTCTCTTCACAGCCTGACATCTGAAAACTGATACAGTGAAAATGAAATCTTTTCTTCAACTTTTATGGTAATTTCCACATTTTTCTTATCTGTTGTCCTTCCCAAAATAATTCACTCACTGACAAAAAGCTATTTGAATAATCTTTATATATACAAGTTTCTGCAGAATGGAAACTAAAGAATAAAGAAGCGAGCTGAATACCTAAGTATAGTCTGAAACATCAGGATGCATGAAGATTACATTATTCACTGCACAAGTTTTCACCGTTAGAAAGAATTCCTCATCAGGGAAAATCGATCCTGAGCCTGGAATGCTATACATTGAGTACAAGACATTTATCATCAAAGGTCTACGAATATATTTGGCATTAGTCTTGTTACGACCAAAGGAAACAAAAGCAATTATTGCATCTTAATTAAGGGTAAACACTGGTAGGCATATGTTATCTACAAGAATAGCTACTGTCTGAATATGACTAGATCTAATCTAAAATGAGTGCTGAGATTAGCCAAAATCCTCTAGACATTATCTCTGTGTAGGACTGTTTTTATAATCTTGTTCTAAGGCTAAGATCAATGAAACCTTAAAGAAGGATTTAGTGATGCTGATAGGATTTTCTCTTTTTGATAGATTCTTAGGTGAAAAAAAGCCATATTAATAGAAATACATTAAAAAGTTTCTTGATGGTGCACTCACACTATATGTAATACCCATACTGTAGAAATGAGTTGTAAAACAATCCTTTATTAATGGAGGAAACACTTCTTCATATTGGTAATGCTACTTCAGATGCTCATGAAATGTGAATCTTCCTGAATATAAGATACCAAATTTAAATTGCAAAGAAAGGAGATTTGGACAAAGATTAAAGCTAATGAATATACTGAAATCTGTCTCAGTTGGATGAATCTTATCTAAAGATAATATCTTGCTTCATATGCTTTCAAACATCCCAATGCGTTAGTGACACTTCTATCTCTTGAAGGGGTATTTTCTTTAGCAGCAAATGGGTTCTATACAATCATTGTCCACATACTATAACCCTCTGCTGAACGACACTCAATTCAGTTATGTGAGAGAATAAAGGTTCTTGGCATTTTCAAGGTCTTTTAATCCCACATAATCCAGGAATAAAACAGAATCTGCAGATAATCTAACAGTCATCAAAAAGATAAAATCCCAAGATCCCCCTTTTTCCTGGAATATGTAAAAAACCTATTCAACAGCAGTACTTTTACGTAACAGTCATATCTGAACTACTATGAACTGGTTTTAGTCCTAATTTCAGTAATACCAAATAATTATTATACATTAATACTACAGATAACTACTGCTGTCTGAAAACAAACTGTCCACCTGCATTTAGAATTAGATGCACTTCTTTTCCTAGATAGCAACTACCGTGCTACAGAGTTATCTTTCTAGGAATTGCTGTATGGTGTCCAAATGCAGACGAGAATGAGCATGGGTTCAACAGACAGACATACAGCAATAGCTGAAGTGAAAAAAAGAGACAAAGATGTGGATGGGAATAACAGATAAATAGAGCAGGTAAGAAGGGAACGAAGACCAGGCAGAGGACGATGAAGGGGGAGTTTGGAGAAAGCGGAAAGCAGGTTAAGAGGCTCATTAAGCAGGAAGTCAGAGTACAGTAGGCCGTGGTTCATTAAAAAAAAAGATCTAGAAAAAGGGCAAGGTGGGGGGTTTGAAATATGTCAGGACTGGAAAGTAGTTTAAGGACAGTGAACACAGTGGAAGTGGGAAAAAGAATATGCAGGAACTAAGTGTTATCTAAAACTTTTATACAGTATATGTATATGTAGCAGTGATTTTACTGAGAAGCAGTGTTTTACAGTGAAACCACCAGCTCTTGCCTTTGAAGACAGGCACTTCAGCCCTAACGTTGCAGCCACTGTCCCAGAATTCCTATGTCGGGACAAAAGCGAGCTACCTAAAGGAAACCATCGTGGGTACCTCATGCAATAACTAAAAACTTGGTTATTTTTAGTGAACAAATTGCCCAGTTCAGTAACTTGGTTGCAGTAGTGCCACCAGGCAAAGGAGAAGGAAATTTCAGTAGTTTGCAAGATAATGTGACACTCAGATTGGACACTTCAAAATTTTACTGTGAATGCAGAGCAGTACTGAACTGAAAACTACATAGATGCAAACTGCAGTAAGAGATGCTGCACACAGGAAGATAATTAAGCGCTAATTAGTACAAATTGGCTGAAAGTAAATTGCTAGGTTTTTACTAGG
The DNA here is from genome assembly GCA_009819775.1 of Phoenicopterus ruber ruber. Taxonomy (NCBI): domain Eukaryota; kingdom Metazoa; phylum Chordata; class Aves; order Phoenicopteriformes; family Phoenicopteridae; genus Phoenicopterus; species Phoenicopterus ruber. The sequence goes on from CM020227.1 coordinate 15,943,137, forward strand.
AGATAGGGATAATTCCACATGTCAAAAAGCTTGCTTGCTTTTTTTTTTTATCCCCATCCCAGGGCGTTTACCTCTCAGCAACCATTGTGGGCATTTTAAAAATCCCACAGAAGATTTCAGCCACATCCTCAGTTCAACTGAACTGTAATATTTTACATCTGAGGCATCTCAGAGGGTGATTCAAGTGAAGAAATATTACTAGAAACAGATTTGAAGGGAAAATATATTTTAGTGTCCCACAGAGCACTGAGATTTCAAAATCCTCCCATTCTTTGCTGAAACAGTAATGTTAGGAAACCAGGAGCAGGAAACCATTAAAAAGGAACAAAACCAGGAAACCTCATGAAAACTGTCCACTTGTAGTCTGCTTATCACAGCACTGGTCTGGAACGTGAAAGAGCTGGGTTCAAATCCCTGCTCTGATTTTCACACAGCAATTCAAATACAGAAAATGCTTTTCCAATTCAAAAAAGCTTCTTTCAAGTCTTGTGTGTTCCAGCAAAGCTCTGTTTTTGATAAAAAACCATTTGTCAAAAATTTCTGATATAGAATATCTCTGCATACACGATGTATTCAGAAGAACAGTCACTCACAGACAATATATAGTATTATAGTGATGGTTAACACTTCCTATCTCCTAAAAAAATAGCCTTCAGTGGTTTTAAAAGAGAGGGTCTTAACTGTATGAAAAAGATTATCAAATCTCCTCCTTGTTACAGAAGGGTTGGGCTCAGCAATTCATAAAGAGACAATGTGGGTATACCAGCAGTCACATGAAAATGTACAAAATATTTTAAAATGTTGATTGTAAAATGTTGAGGTATATTAATGTTGTGGAAGAATTTCTTTTCATATTTGGCTAGAAATTTAGATCTAAGAAAAGCAGTGTCATGAGTAAGTTAAAACTGGTCATTTGTGAGGACTCAGTTAATTTTTTTTTTATTGTATCTTTCATATGTACTCACTCTATTTCAAAGAAAATACACTGATAGCATTGACATCACACTTCCATTTCAACACAGGAGCTCATCCAGATGAGAACCTGACTGTGGTTTAATTGCAGCAGTAAAACGGCTTGCGTAGAATTCAGACAGATTTTAGCAGTCCTTTTAAGGTAAATGATCATAGAATCATAGAATTGTTCTGGTTGGAAGAGACCTCCAAGATCATCGGGTCCAACCGTTAACCTAGCACTACCAAGTCCACCACTAAATCATATCCCTTAGGGCCACATCTAAACATCTTTTGAATACCTCCAGGGATGGGGACTCCACCACCTCCCTGGGCAGCCTGTTCCAATGCCCGACAACCCTTTCAGGGAAGAAATTTTTACAAATATCCAATCTAAACCTCCCCTGGTGTACTTTGAGGCCATTTCCTCTTGTTCTGTCATCTGTTACTTGGGAGAAGAGACCGACCCCTACCTGGCTCCAACTTCCTTTCAGGTAGTCATAGAGAGCAATAAGGTCTCCCCTCAGCCTCCTTTTCTCCAGACTAAGCATTCCCAGTTCCCTCAGCCGATCCTCATAGGACTTGTGTTCTAGACCCTTCACCAGCTTCATTGCCCTTCTCTGAACACGCTCCAGCACCTCAATGTCTTTCTGGTAGTGAGGGGCCCAAAACTGAACACAGTGTTCGAGGTGCGGCCTCACCAGTGCCGAGTACAGGGGGACGATCACTTCCCTACTCCTGCTGGCCACACCACTGCTGATACAGGCCAGGATGCTGTTGGCCTTCTTGGCCACCTGGGCACACTGCTGGCTCATATTCAGCCAGCTGTTGACCAATGCTCCCAGGTTCCTTTCTGCCAGGCACCTTTCCAGCCACTGCTCCCCAAGCCTGTAGCGCTGCCTGGGGTTGTTGTGACCTAAGCGCAGGACCCGGCACTTGGCCTTGTTGAACCTCATACAATTGGCCTCAGCCCATCGATCCAGCCTGTCCAGATCCCTCTGTAGCGTTGCCTGGGGTTGTTGTGACCCAAAACATGATATCTTTGTACATTTCTCAAAATGTGTAATATCTTCCTGAGAGACTGGAATTTGTATGAAGAAGCAATTTCCTGTCTCCCCTGGTAAATAATGTATTTAAGTAGGAGTTCAACAAATGTGTATTATGTGTAGACTGTCTCTGAAGGAACTGTTCTAGTCTGATAGCTAAATATCTATTTATAAATGCTTTAAAATCCATATTATAGACCACCAAAGTGTAATGGTTCTTTCTGGAATGGTTCCAGGCTCTTGTGCAAATACATATTTAAGATATGTACCATCTATATTAAACAGGTATACACACAAAAAAACCACCCTTCGGGAAAAGGTAAGTAACATGCCCTGGACTTGGTCTGAAATGCACCAGAGTCTTTGCCCAAAATTATTACTTTCTATTCACTTTGATTTGAAAGCACTCAACATCTTCTAGCAAATATTCGGCACCCATCAGAATAGCAGTATAGAAAAAGACTCTAAGGAGTCAAAAAGATAGGTTGTATATAATACTCTTACTTAAGGACGGGAACTCAAATGTACGTGCAGCTCTATTAGTAGATGAAAAGGCGTGGTTTTTTGGACTGTAATAAAAGGGGGAGTTGGGGGCGGGGGGGGGGGGGGGTATTAAACGTACACAGTCCCTCACAGAAGTAACCTAATGCCCATTTCCAGTTGGCTTTCCCATTCCATACATGAAACCACAAGGGCAAATGATACATCCTAACACATCCCTGTGCTTTTAGTAAGCAGTGGAAGGTCTGATCCTTCATATTTACACAATTGCATATGCATGATACATACTAATTCTTCCTGTTTTTAAAGTGGGAAATATGTACAGCACTCTGGACTAGGATCTGGCGGACTACTTTTCCACCCGTAACAACTTAAGTTGTCTCACTCGTAAACCCCATGGAAAATGGAGTTCATATTTCAAATCCTTTTTAACCTCAGCTATAGCAGCACACAAGACATCTCTGAAATACTATTTTATGCTAATTTTATGATCCAAAGCCAGTCTTTGAGATGCATGTTTGCTTTTTATTGGCTGTCCTTCAGATGAGAACAATTCTGAATTCACCAGCCATGATTAGTGCCTGTTCTATGTAGTTCCAGAGTGTCACCATTGCTGAATGTAAGCACAAGTTATTGTAAATATATTTTCTCTTCTGATCTGCTGCTCTTGCTGTTTAGGCTGAGATTCAGAGACAGAATAGTAGTCCACATACTCTGAACGTGGGCAAATCAACTGTCTGTGTTCAAAAGATCCAAGAAAGTACACTCTTTTCCATTTTCTAAGGAACAAATGGTGCTTTAATACTTGTATTGAAACAAAACTTATTACAAGTTTAATTATATTTTTTTTAAAAAAAATTACTTCAATTGAGCTTCCTTTAGTAATACGAATACCAAAAAAACCTAAACCCAAACAGCTGCCACACCTGCCTAGCTCTAAGCATCTCCAAGTCTTTGGAGCTGAGCCATGCACTTCAGGAGAATTTAATAAAATGTCTATCTACACTTTTGACCTTGTTTAAAGAGAAGTTTCCTTCTTAGCTCCATTCCCAATTTAATCTCACTGGACTAAACTCTCAAGGTAGCATGAACCCTACTTCAAAAGATGCCTTGAAGAAGGAATTCTGAATTAAAGGGACACAAGTCCTATTTACGTATCCTGGACTAGAGATATAATAGCATTTAAGTGTGGCTTTAGTCTCCACTTATTCTCTAAATAGACCCATTTGATATTCCTCCAATTCTTATTCAGTCAAAAGCTAGTTAGTAACTGCTACTCTCAATGGTCTTCAACAGGATTTTCAAGTAATCTTGATTCTATTAAAGGGCAATGCTCTGCTTACTTTAGTGGGCCAGATTTTGGTCAGATGCACATAAAATACCTGAGTAACAATCAGAAAATTAGGTCATCAACTCTCAAGCCTTTTGAGGGTCGGGAAAGAGGGGTACTCCTCAAGGCCACTAAATCTACATATAAATAATTGCACTTAAGACAGCTGTGCTCTATAGGGAAATTTTCAAACGGTAAATAGACTCAAATGTTTGCCTTTGTGTTTGAGTGAAGTGGTTGGTCCTGAAAGCAATTTGACACATTTTATTCAGAGTTATCAGCTGCTGCTAACATAAACAGTTTTGAAAATCTCAACTAAAATACATCTGTGATCATTTAGGCTGGATGAAACAGAACAGTATGTGGCTATTTGGGAAAACAATGAGCAATGAGCATTCACTGGAGTTCAGAATTTAATATTATTCAGATGAATCAGTGAAAACATTGGGTGTACTGCTATTTCAGACAGATAAGCTGGAGTGAAAGCACATTCTTCTTTTCATCCCTATTAGCAGAGTGCACTTCTTCTTCCACATTGTACGAGGCCTGCTGTTTTCTCTTTTTTGTGTGTGTGTATTGTGCATTTTATAGTTTTACACTTCGTATAAAGGGCCAAATCCTGAGAGATGATGAGTGATTGCTATGCATATTGGCTTAAATAGGCGTTCCAGAAAACCTGCCTCCTGCCTAAGATTCAGTTGTCTTTACATATTGTTTACATCAACCTCATTGTCAGTTTTTTGAAACAAGAGGAAAGCAATTGCCTTGAATAACGTATTATTTCCTACTGTGTACATAAGCTGGAAAGCATTCTGCTTCCTTTATACTGCAAAAGAATTTGTCTACAGTCAGTTAATGTATTTTTACCTACTAAGTCTCGTACATCTAGCACAGAAAACAGACTCAAGGAGGTTGGTTCTTTTTCAGATAGGGATGAAAACCTAGGACTTTTGTTCTAAAAAATTACTAAGCGAAATAGAAGACAGAGTCAAAAGCCAGGACCCGCAGTTAGTCCTGGGTTTGGCGTAACTATGAGATTCTAGAATTGGCTGTAAGGTAGTCATGAAACTTGGGAATCAGAAAGCATAAAATGCCAAACTCCAACTTCATTGACATTTCGTTATCCTTCAATCAGTTTAGATGTTTGAATCTATGTAAGCTGACTCTGCAGTATATGCTTTTATTCTGATTGATTTGATGTAACTAGTGATGTAAATAGTTGGACAGAGCAGCAATCAAACTATGTGAAAAGAGTGGACTCCACAAGGGTGTGCATTAGCAACTTTTTTGGAGGGTCAGCTTTCCTAATGAAACAGGCTTATTCCTCAGTATTTTTCTATTCTTGTTTATGGTGCCTGAAGTACTGAGGGAGAACATTCTGTCTTGCTCATATTTTGCCCAGAAATTCTCTATTATTTGCAGATAGGCTGTCTTTGAGGGTTTATCATGGATAATTTCATACCCATGCATGCCTAGCTGTTATCCATCTGGAATCTCAGCATTTTTTGCATGGTATCTCTGTCCTTGTCAGCTGTTACTGAAGTATTTTTGCATGATACCTGCTCTTAGAGATATATTATCACATGCTCTTATCTTGATTCATATTATATTTATCCTTAGAAGTTGTGGTTTTGCCAAAAGGCTTCCTGAGGCCTTAATCTTGCCTTGGTAAAGGAACTGACTCTATTAGTGAAAACTGGACAATGGTGCATACTGAAAAGAATGGCAGTTATAACTAACACCATCATGAGATTTGCCATAGTTTTTTTAAGAGAGAGGATAATATTTTCCAAGAACGGTCGAAGTGTTAGCAACTGTCTCAGATTTTACTGCCATAAATTAAATTGAGTATTAAATTCAATGACAGCAACATTTTGATAAATAAGTGTTTTCAGCTTAATAGGATGGAAAATTCAGCATTAGATTCTTGAACTGGATGAGAAATACTACTACAGTGTCAGCACTGTGAGACGGTGAAAAACATTTTCAGGGGAAATTTTCATTTTTCACAAATTTCATACAACACAAAGGAAAAACATCACTTTTCATTAGCACAATTGTACAAGTTTGTGTTATAAGCATTAAAAATATGTTTTAACTTCAAGATTTAAGTGCTGTCATAAAAATTATGCTGAAATCAGCTATAGCACATGCTTCTGTAGACTTCTGTAAGGCCTCCTTACTCAATGGATAAATTAGATTATTTCAGAATTAGTCAGCTTAGCAAACTGTTTACTGACCTTTCCCCATTCGGTAACTCCTTTGTTAGGTGCTTGTGCTCAGTTATTTTTTGTTTGTTGTAAATTTGTCCTAAAGTAGCTAGGGTCACTATGACTTTTGCTTGCTAATGAAAACGGTCACTGAACCAGTCAAAGAAAGATCTTGTTCAAAACCAAGAATGTCTATACACTGGAGATACAGATACATAACCCCTCACCAGCACCTCCACACACACATGTAGGGTATGTATGTATATAGAATGTTGGAAGAGAGAGATACAATGTTGAAAGAGAGAGTGACTGCAAGTAAAAAAATACGCTCTGTGAGTAAGAGCTACTACTCCACATTAAAGCTAAGCTATATTCCACATTTCTGAGTTGATCAGCAAACCAGGTATGAATCTGCTCCCTTTAGTCCGCACCTTAGGAGCTATCACTTAGGGGAACAATCACAGAAACACTAGCAAAAGCAGCTGCTGTTCGAATAAGGGGCAATTAATAATTTGCTAGTGCTACCAACGAACTATGTTATACAACTAGCATACAAAGCAACACTTCGCATTATACAAACCTTGCTGTTCAAAGAGCCACTTCCACCTCTCAGTAGTACCTCCTGTGCAGAAGGTTGGCTGAGCATCATCAGACTGGGGCACCTTTCTCCAGCACACAACGGAACTTCTTATAACTGTAGAGAAATAGGAAGAGAGATCATGATTGTGACTGATGGAAGTAGTAAAGTTTCAAGTACCAGAGGACAAAAAAGGTGGTGGAGGTCCTGTAGAAGTGACGAGAAACTCATCTGCATTTAGTAAGGATCCACGAGCTGAGAAATCAGATCAAACGCTGCCACGCCTAGTATTAAAGGATATAAGCACTTACATTTTTATTTCTTCTATTTTTGAAAGCCTCATCTCCAAATACTTAACTCTCATATGCAACACTCTAGGTAGTATGCAACTTGTGTTCATGTTTGTAACCGAACTATATTTTAATTGTGAAGTTCCAGAATAAGAGTGCTCTTATCAGCACCTGAGCAGAAGTCTTGCTCTTGCACAAACTTTGCTTATGCTTTCCTAGCTCATGATTAGTAGAATATGCAGGTGTAGTTCATAATTCAATTCTTCCTTTCTACCTTAGAAGAAAAACTTGTACAACATTTTATCCATGGCAGAATTACCAAGACCAGCAGAGATTCCTTTTTATATTTAACACTCAAAAAAACCCTGTATGAGTCTACTGTTGAACCACCTAGTGTGGGAAATACCTATATAGCACAGAATCCCCCAATATACAGAATTCCCCAAGTAGCTCTATATATATTGAAACTGGAGAATAAATTAGCCCAGTGGACTCTTGGTGGTCACTAAAAAAACCAGATTGTTTACAGCTAATGAATATTTCCAGTCTTCTTGAAGTATGTAGTAAAGATATACCAAACATTACTTGAATTCCCCAAAGCTTTTACCAGCATCATGACAATAACTACTAGGTACCATTCAACATATGAAAACAGAAGTGCTCCCCCCTGCCAAAAACTAACCAGCCAACCAACCACCTCAGGCAACTGCAATCCTAAGAAAAGAACAGCGCATGCCTTCCCACCCATCTTCCTCCTCTGATCCTCTGTTCTTCTCATTTTCCTTCTCTGTTTCTATATCATTTGAGAAATCTTGTTGAAGATGGCACATCTTATTCATTTACCTCAATCCCTAGTGTCGTAAATAATAAGCTGAATTTGTGCTCTTTCAGTAGTGCACACCTATTTCCATAGTTATCTGCATTACACTGAATGAGAGGGTACCACTCATGCAACAATGCTATGAAGCCAGCATGGTAGGATTTGGCTCTTGAGAATGGTCTGACCTTTAAAACTACATTGGCTGGTTACCATTTGTGGCACCTCTGTGAGCTCTCCAACCATATGATAGCAAACGTCTCCTTCAAGCTTGGGAAGTTCAGTGCTACCAAGCCAGATACATTCATCAGCTGGGTCACACTGCAGGGCTTCAGTTGGATAAAGTTACAGTAAGGCAGATGTGCCTCCATTTGGTACTCCCTCGTGAGCGGGAATCCTGCAAACTTCACAGAGATTTCCTCTCTGTTCAGCTGCCAAATGTATCAACTGGTGCTTGTGCAAACTGGCATATTACAGTTTTGTTTGGATGAATGGTTAGCATTTAAAACACATTCCAGGTCTCTGGCAAACTATATGCAAAGATGTGTGCTTTGACTTTTCACATTTGTAACCACATATCCTCCCCCTTGTTTTTCTACTACAGTTGAAGTTTCACAGGCAGGCAGTACGGCGGTCATTCATCCCCATTTTCTTCCCTGCTGTCCCTGAACTCATTAGCCTTCTGCATACAAAGTCCAGCCTGACTTAAGTTAACAATTTAGTGTTTATTAGCATAGTGCCTAGCAGTAAATTTCTATGTTGAAGCTCGTACACAGAGCACTATAGCAAATACACTTTCTCACAAAAATACATCATCTTATACAAGCTGCACAAAAAAAAATCCACATTTCTGTATGATAAAATAGGTAATCAGATCTGCAAAAACCTACTTTCGATAATCCTGTGCAGATGTATCTATGTTAATCATACTGCAGCTACAAACCCATATAAACAAATAAGAACAGGAAGAATATAGGAAGGCACAGATGTATTTTGCATTAAGTGTCAGGGGTCAGGTTAGGAGTTCAATACAGACAGAATGTTACTGTCAGTGATGTACATAGGTTCTGTTCTGTACATTTTTTTTTAATCTGTCTTTAGAGAGAAGTTCAGCTGAGAGGTTTTGATTTGGGGCTCATGGCTACACAAAGAGTGTAGCCACCCAAGGTCATGCAGCAAGTCAGCAGTTTAATTAGGATTTGATCTCAGAATTTTCCTGGCTCTTGGCTATTTGCTCTAACAAGCAGCTGGTACAACCTTCTAAAGATATTTATTTAGATGGTCAGTGGCCAAGAATGAAACCTGTTCCAGGCAGCTGTGTTCACCACTCTACTACTCTGTTATTCAGAAATCTAGATAAATCACCAGATAATGAAGTGGCTGGATAGCAGCTTCATATGAAGGGATTTGGGAGTTACAGTGGATTGCACGCTGAACATGAATCACCACTTAGATGTTGCACAAAGGGAAACACCATGCCGGGATTGTAAGCAAAAACATGACCTGCAGGATACAGAAAGAAATCTCTCAGCTCAGCTCAGCACTCACAAGTCCTCAGTTAATTTAAGTCCACTTTTGGGCAACACACTTGGAGAGACACAAACCAATTTGAGAGAATCCAGAAGTGAGGAAAAAGAATTATCAGAGACTGAGAAACACAGCTGACAAGGAAAAAAACCCAGAAAAACCAAATGGAGAATTCAATCTGCTCTCCAGGCTGTGGTGAATAGGGCAACAAGCAGAGGGATTACATTGCAACAAATACAGTATTGCTCAGACAGCAAAGAAAACTTAGAGAAAGCACAACAGTAGAGGGTTGAAACTGGTTCATTTGTTATCTATCCTGTTGTAAAGAACACAGTAGATACTGCATGTCTGGAGTAACATAGTTGCACTTGATTTTGTGTTTTTTTCCAGAACATCAATGTGCTGGAAATTATTGGTATGATGAAACCCTAATCACCATTTATGTATTTTAAACACCAACCTGTACTTATATCACCTCTCAGTGGCCACTGATATTCACAAAGAAAGAAGTACTAGAAACTCAGTACCCATCTCTCTCTCTCACACGCACTTGGGATTACGTTATCAAAGCATCCACGCAGAGCTGTTCTCTAGCTAGACAACCTCCCTCCTGTACTCCATTTTAAAGCTGTTACACCCCAGCCACAGAACAGTGCTTTCGTTTTTACTGAAACGCATGGAAGTTTTTGTCAGCCCATTTCTTCATCCTGTTCATATCTTTTTGAGTGGCAGCCCTGTTCTGCTATGAAGCATATCAACTATTCCACCCCATTTGGTATCATCCACAAACGTGCTAAGGATTTAATCCCAATAAACAGGTCATCACTGAATACTTAAACAATAGTAGCCCTTTATTAGTAGTGACTCCTGAGGAACGGAACTTTTAACTGGCCACCAGCTGGACTTTGAACCAGTTCCTGTTAGTTACTGGATGCCATAGGATCCATATTGCCTTAAGGTACCAACATGCGAAAGAGCGCAAGAAAGCCTCACAGAATTAAGCATACTCTATCACTTACTCAGTGCACGTGTGCTCCCATGTATTTCCCCTAATCCCTGTCCCCACACACGGACACCGTTTGTGGGTGAAGAGACCAAGCCATAGCTTTAGTAACATGAACAGCTTTAGAGTGGGGAAAAAAATATATACAATACCTTTTCAGAAACACCAAATTGGATGCCCATAAATAAGAGGAATTAGGCTTCAAGTGATATTTTGCAAAGGTGTTGACACATAGTATGCCTTGACAGCCCATCTGGTAAATGTGGATGTCATTCAATACTGTGAATCTCCCAGTGAATGGCATGCCAAAATCTCACTAGAATAAGAAATTGTACACCAAATGCCAATCATTCATTATTTTCTAATTCTCTAAGGAGTATTTTTCATTCAGTTTGGCATTTATAAAGGGAAAAAAAAACCACTGTGTGTCTATAAATGAAAATTCTACACTTTTGTATCAAGCCAAGGGTTGACATGATGCATGCAGCCAGGCTTCTCTGAGAGATGACCATGTGCAAGATATGTAAACGGTGATGCTATGAAGAAAAACAAAGGCCTCATTGATGCGCTACTGAATTTAACAAAGAAACAAAAATGGAACCAAGACTATGCTCTTATTTTTCCCTGTTCGTTTTCATTTTCTAAATTATCAGTCTAGGAGGGAGAAGAAAAAAAAGCAAGTGCAGGAATATCTCAAAATGCCATAATCAATAACTCAAACTGACTGGAATGAATAATGCAGTATCTTGCCTAGATTTTAAATCTGTTACAGGCTGCTTAAAGTAGCATATTCTGAAGTATAGAAAGACATTAACAATCTCTGTGTGCATGTTAGTGAGGGTACGTTAGAAAATATAAATAAAAGAACACATAAGAGTTGCAGGGAAAATCTGTTTCCTAAAAATAGTAGGATTTCCAATTTTCATAGTTTGAAATATATATTGTTTAAAGTAACTTAAGTGACTTTTGGTATCAATTTATTTGACACCTTTAGCTCTTGTTGACCTGCTGCAACACATACATGCAATCTTCCTTCCATCCACACCAAAGCCAGCCTGTCTAAGCAAATACAGATTCAAATGGACTAAAACTTTTCTTGAACTTACTTGAAAAATGTTCAAGAAAATATATCTTTCTCTGAAAATATTTTACATATTTTCAAAAATTTTACTTATGTCAATACTTTGTTTTAAATCAGGTTTTGTTTAAAACTGTACTTCAATTATTAATGTTAATGTTACTAAGTACTCAGAGTGGAGTAAACGTGTTTGACTTGATATTTTTTTTTTCCTTTTTAGACTGCAAACAACAGTCAGTTACTTGTACTACTATACAGATGAGTATTAGTTGTCCAAACTTTTTGAAAAGCGCATTCTAGCTTACATGTCTGTGTTATGTTTTGTGCTTTTCACTTCTAGAAACAGTAAGATTTAAAATAATTCCAAGTATGTAATACACAGATGGGAAACAAGAAAAGAAAATGTGCAGCCCAGGTCAAGAGAAAAGACGACCAATGCGAAAGGTATCTGACCTTATATGACCGTTTGTTTTACTGAGCTTTCAGCCTCCTCTCAAACTGCAGTGCATGTCTCTGAATCGAGGAAGGTAAGAGAATCATAGAATCATAGAATCATAGAATTGTTCTGGTTGGAAGAGACCTCCAAGATCATCGGGTCCAACAATTAACCTAGCACTATCAAGGCCACCACTAAATCATATCCCTTAGGGCCTCATCTAAACGCCTTTTGAATACCCCCAGAGATGGGGACTCCACCACCTCCCTGGGCAGCCTGTTCCAGTGCCCGACAACCCTTTCGGTGAAGAAATTTTTACAAATGTCCAATCTAAACCTCCCCTGGTGCAACTTGAGGCTATTTCCTCTTGTTCTGTCGTCTGTTACTAGGGAGAAGAATCCGACCCCCATCTCTCTACAACCTCCTTTCAGGGAGTTGTAGAGAGCGATAAGGTCTCCCCTCAGCCTCCTTTTCTCCAGGCTAAACATCCCCAGTTCCCTCAGCCGCTCCTCATAGGACTTGTGTTCTAGACCCTTCACCAGCCTCGTTGCCCTTCTTTGGACACGCTCCAGCACCTCAATGTCTTTCTTGTAGTGAGGGGCCCAAAACTGAACACAGTACTCGAGGTGCGGCCTCACCAGGGCCGAGTACAGGGGGACAATCACCTCCCTACTCCTGCTGGCCACACTATTTCTGATACAGGCCAGGATGCCGTTGGCCTTCTTGGCCACCTGGGCACACTGCTGGCTCATATTCAGCCGGCCGTCAACCAACACCCCCAGGTCCTTTTCCGCCAGGCAACTTTCCAGCCACTCCCCCCCAAGCCTGTAGCGTTGCCTGGGGTTGTTGTGTCCCAAGTGCAGGACCCAGCACTTGGCCTTGTTGAACCTCATACAATTGGCCTCGGCCCATCGATCCAGCCTGTCCAGGTCCCGCTGTAGCGCCTGCCTGCCCTCCAGCAGATCAACACTCCCTCCCAATTTGGTGTCATCTGCAAACTTACTGAGGGTGCACTCGATCCCCTCGTCCAGATCATTGATAAAGATATTGAACAGAACTGGCCCCAGTACTGAGCCCTGGGGAACACCACTTGTGACCGGCCGCCAACCGGATTTAACTCCATTCACCACAACTCTTTGGGCCCGGCCATCCAACCAGTTTCCTACCCAGCGCAGAGTACGCCCATCCAAGCCATGGGTAGCCAGTTTCTCCATGAGGATGCTGTGGGAGACGGTGTCAAAGGCTTTACTAAAGTCCAGGTACACAACGTCCACAGCCTTTCCCTCATCCACTAAGCGGGTCACCATGTCGTAGAAGGAGATCAGGTTGGTCAGGCAGGACCTGCCTTTCATAAACCTGTGCTGACTGGGCCCGATCACCCGGTTGTCCCATATGTGCTGCATGATGGCACTCAAGATGATCTGCTCCATAACCTTCCCGGGCACCGAGGTCAGGCTGACAGGCCTGTAGTTGCCCGGATCCTCCTTCTGGCCCTTCTTGTAGATGGGCGTCACATTTGCCAGCCTCCAGTCAACTGGGACCTCCCCAGTTAGCCAGGACTGCTGGTAAATGATGGAGAGTGGCTTGGTGAGCACTTCTGCCAGCTCTTTCAGCACCCTTGGGTGAATCCCATCCGGCCCCATAGACTTGTGCGTGTCTAGGTGGCGTAGCAGGTCACTGACCACTTCCCCTTGGACTTCGGGGTCTACATTCTGCTCCCCATCCCTGTCTTCCTGCTCAGGGGGCTGGGTGCCCAGAGAGCAACTTCCCTTGCTGTTGAAGACTGAGGCAAAGAAGGCATTTAGCACTTCAGCCTTTTCCTCATCCCTTGACACTAAGTTTCCCTCCGCATCCAATAGAGGAGGGAGATTTTCCTTAGCCCCCTTTTTATTGTTAATGTATTTGTAGAAACACTTTTTGCTGTCTTTTACGGCAGTAGCCAGATTGAGTTCTAGTTGGGCTTTGGCCCTTCTAATTTTCTCCCTACATAACCTCACAACATCCTCGTAGTCCTCCTGAGTTGCCTGCCCCTTCCTCCAAAGGTGGTAGACTCTCTTTTTTTTCCTAAGTTCCAGCCGGAGCTCTCTGCTCAGCCAGGCCGGTCTTCTTCCCCACCAGTTCATCTTTCGGCTCATGGGGACGGCCTGCTCCTGCGCCTTTAAGATTTCCCTCTTGAAGAATGTCCAGCCTTCCTGGACACCTTTGCCCTCCAGGACTGCCTCCCAAGGGACTCTGCCAACCAGACTCCTAAACAGGCCAAAGTCTGCCCTCCGGAAGTCCAAGGTGGCAGTTCTGGTGACCCTCCTCTTTACTCCTCTGAGAATCGAGAACTCTATCATTTCGTGGTCACTGTGCCCAAGACGGCCTCCGACCGTCACATCACCCACAAGACCTTCTCTGTTTACAAACAACAGGTCCAGCGGGGCACCTTCTCTCATGGGCTCCCTCACCAGCTGCGTGAGGAAGTTATCTTCCACACACTCCAGGAACCTCCTGGACTGTTTCCTCTCTGCTGCATTGTATTTCCAGCAGACATCTGGCAAGTTGAAGTCCCCCACGAGAACAAGGGCCAGCGATCGTGAGGCTTCTCCCAGCTGCCTGTAGAATACTTCATCTGCCTCCTCGTCCTGGTTGGGTGGTCTATAACAGACTCCCACCACAATGTCTGCCTTGGTGGCCTTCCCCCTGATTCTAACCCACAGGCACTCAACCCTCTCGTCACCATCCTCGAGCTCAAGGCAGTCCAGACTCTCCTTAACATAGAGGGCTACCCCACCGCCTCTCCTTCCTTGCCTATCCCTTCTAAAGAGTTTATAGCCGTCCATCGTGGCACTCCAGCTATGTGTGTCATCCCACCATGTTTCCGTGATGGCAACTATATCGTAGTTTTCCCCTTTCACAACAGCCTCAAGCTCCTCCTGTTTGTTGCCCATGCTCCGTGCATTCGTGTAGATGCACTTCAGCTGGGCTAGTGATCCTGTTGCCTTTGTGGTGGGAGAAGCCCTACTCCCTACATGTCCCATCTCAGGTATTTCTGTGGTTCCTAGCTGATCAATGATCTCTGTGTCCCTGCTGCTGCACGGGTCTCTCTGTCCTACCTCATCTGAGACAGCTGACCGAAGGGCCTCGCTGGCATGCCATCCCTCATTCATCGGCGTGCCACCCCCAGGCTTCTCTCTAGCAAGCCTAGTTTTATCCCCTTCCCCCTTCAAATCTAGTTTAAAGCCCTCTCAATGAGCCCTGCTAACTCCTGTGCTAGGATCCTTTTCCCCCTTTGGGACAGGTGCGCCCCGTCTGCTGCCAGCAGGCCTGGTGCCATGTAAACCAACCCATGGTCGAAGAACCCAAAGTCCTGCCGGTGACACCAGGCTCGGAGCCAGTTGTTGATCTGCTGGCTCCTCCAGTTTCTTCCCTCATCCTTCCCCAGAACTGGAGGGATAGAGGAGAACACTACCTGTGCTCCTGATCCCTTAACCAGTCGCCCCAAGGCCCTGAAGTCCCTCTTGATTGCCCCGGGACTTCTTTTTGCCACCTCCTCACTGCCTACCTGGAAGATCAACAGGGGATAGTAGTCCGAGGGTCTTACTAGGGTGGGAAGCTTCCTCCTCACATCCTTGACCCGGGCCCCTGGGAGACAGCAGACTTCCCTAAGCAGTGGGTCCGGTCTGCATATGGGCCCTTCTGTTCCTTTCAGAAGGGAGTCTCCTATGACAATGACCCGTCTCTTGTTTTCCTTTGTGGGGGCAGTTTGGATGCAGGCCCTCGGCTGACTAGTCCTCGGCGGCACCTCCAGGCTGGCTGAACCATCAGCCTGGTCGTTGTTTGGTTCCAGTGGCAGGGCCTCGTACCTATTGTGCAAGGGCACCTGCAGAGGTGGGCTAGGCGCTGAGGAAACACGCCTGCCTCGCCGGGGAGGCACTAGTTGCCACTGTCCCCTGTCCCCTACGTCCCTGCGTTCAGCCGTGCAGGGAGAGGGTCGGAATCGGGAGTCCCCCGTGACAGGCACCTTGGCTGCCTGTTGCGCCTGTCGCAGGGAGGGCAGGGTGCGAGTCCAGTCGTCGATCTCCCTCTCGCACTCCCTGATGCTCCTCAACCTGCTCACCTCCTGCCGGAGCTCTGTCACCAGGCGGAGGAGGTCCTCTACCTGGGCACACCTCCCACAGGCGGGCTTGCTGCCGCTGTCGCCCGGTGTTGGCGTCAGAGTAGGGCACACCCTGCAGCCTGACACCTGGGTGGCAGCGTGTTCCCACCGCAGCTCCGTCTGGGAAGCTGCGTCAGCCATGGCGGGTGCAAGGCTTGGAGCGGCCATGGCTTTCTGCCGGGTGGACACCATCGCTTCCCCCGTCAAGCCGGCGGAGCTTCAGCGCCCTCCCTGCACGCCCTGCCGGCGCAAACTGCCGCGCAAACTGCCGCGCAAACTGCCGCGCAAACTGCCGCGCCGCGCCCTTCCTGACGCGCCGCGCCCTGCTTGCCCGCCCTGTTCGCCGCGCTCCGGGTCGCCGGCGCTCCCCGGGGGCTTTTTTATACCCCGCCGCGGCTCCTGGCCCCGCCCAGGTCTCGTCAGCCGCTCTCGCGCGAGCTGCCGGCTCCTGGCGGGTCCCTCGGCTCCCTCTGAGGCTCCCCGGTTCGGGAAACCCCCCTGTACGCCGCGCTAGGACGCTCCGCTGCAGGTCGTGCCGGCACCGGAGCTGATCGCCTCGGCAACTGAGTGTTGTATATTGTCCTGAAGGATGTGCTAAAGACATATAATGCTCCAGGCATGAACACTGAACACAAGGTATGCCTTGAAAAATGTCAGAAGATAAGGGATAAATGAAGGTGCATGTGACCTTCATTGTGCAAGGGCATGAAACAGGGAGAAACTCGGAAAAAGACATTGATTTTTTCCACCTATTTGTATGTTAAACTGTTGCTCCTCATAGAGGTAAGATGAAGAGCCATTTTCCTGACTAAACGTCCAATTCTGCCATGGACTTTCTTTTTTTAAAAAAAATCGATTTCGAAATATTATGGATATGGTTCATTACACTGATCCACTATTTTCACCCAAATCAGTGGTTATCTCAACATAACACAATACCAAAATCAACTCCAGCCTATTCTGTTCTGATTTAGTGAGATACTTAAGCATGCAAATAATCCTAGTAAAGTCAGTGTCTGTATAGACACAAGGACTATTCACATTCTTGAATTTTAACAGCAACTATTTGACTATTTCCATCTTCACCATGCCCGGAAATCCACAGAACTTTGAAAATATTTTCGGTTTTTTGCTTCATTTGCTGACCTGAAAAAAAGAGATAATGTATTCTTTTGGATCAAACAGATTTTAAATAATTTGCTTTTTTCTCTTAAGATAGTAAAATAATTCAACAAATCATTTTCACCCTACATGCAACATTCTGGTCCTAAAACAAAGTGTTGGAGTAATAGCTGGTCCTAAAACAAAGTGTGTGAGAAAAGCTTAAAAAAAGGAGGCTAAGATTCACAGTATTTCCAGGGAAGCTACTTATCCAAATATATATCATGGTGCATGGCTAAAGCACACAGGAGCATAAGAAACCCATAGCTTTCTCTACTGCTAGAAGAAAATGGTATTCATTTCTCCTACCTCTTAATGGCCCCAACACAAAAGCTATACACTTAAGCAAAGACTTTCAGCTCTTCTTCCTAAATATCCATTAATACCAAAACCAAGACAGTGAGAACCAGATCATCAGAAAGCTCACCTGGAGCTGATTACATCTCTCTAGTACCAGAATACCCTAGTACCTGCTGGTTAGGTCATTTCCCTGGAAGGTTAGAAACTTGAACTGAAATTCTTCCAGGCAAGAGGATCTCAGACTTGCCATATTCCAGCTGAATTCTGTAACAGCTGAGCTCCTGGACACTAGGAAAAAGGCCATTCTCCCATGTTTCCATCCAGGACATCTAGCGCTGACAACAATTTTTCCTTTCATCTGAAATTATTTAGTAAACATGACCGAATCTGTGAGGAGGCAACCTACGTAGTTCATTCGTTGCCAATAAATAATCTGGAGGGATAAAAAAAAAAAAAAAAGCAGGCTTAGTTCTCAGTTTTGTGACCTATTTTTGTACCACTCGTCTAAGACATAACCCCCTGTACCAACAAATTCAATTTTCTCTCATCAGCTAACCCATAGAACAAAGCAGATGGATTCACAGTCATGCACCAGAACTCGTCATTACAGAACATAAGATGCCCTTCACAGAATTAACTTGTGAAAAATACTACCATGATCTGATCATAGATAGCTTTCTGGAATCGGTCTCTCTTCCTTTCTGTTTCCAAGACCTGTAATAAGTTGGCATAACGTACATGCTTCTATGGCCTCCATCATTATAGTATCAGCATGACTCACAAACATTAACTCATAGATTTATGGATTGTAAGGCCAGAATGAACTATTGGGACAGTCTAGACTGACCTTCTTCATGATGCAGACTAATAATTTTTGCATCAAGTCTGTCACTTCTGCTGAGCTATAAAATATCTTTCAGGAAATTGTTTAGCCGTCATTAAAAGATTACAGTTGATAGAAATTCTAATCTGTCCATAACAATTACCTTTCTGGCCTTTTAAAAATGTTCCCTTCCACTCCGAATTGGTCCATTTTTGGCTTTCACTCACTGTATCTGCTTATCCCTTTTTTACAAATTAAAGAGCAATCAGAAACATCTTGGACATCAAGACAAGGTAAAACTAAGTCTCCTTTTTTCAGAAGTTAAACAATTTGGCCTTTTCTTGCCTTCCCTGCTATGATCTTTTTTATCAGTTTTCTGAAGAGGCTTCTCTTTCAACTGTTTGCTGAGCTTTTACACTTTTTTATTTCATCTTTCCTTTTTTTTTTTTTTTTTTTTAAAGTTTGGCCAATATTCAAAAATCATTGTCTCTCCAGTTCCATATACAGTGGAAATAAAATTGCTTTACTCCATAAATGTTCACTATAAAATTAGTATAAGATACAATATTTGCTTTTGTGAGGAAAGGAACTGTTATGTCCAATTTTCAAATAAAAAAAAAATAGAGATAAAAGCATTCTGATTAACATCATAAAGGAAGCATGTGGCAGAATCAGGACTCCAATACCTACTCAGTTCCAGCCTAGCCATAAAGACAAGATTATTCTACCCCTTAATTAAGCACAGAGCAACTTCCAGCATTTACAAAAGGAGATTAATGCAAGGCCTTCAGTCTGTTTGTGTCTTTTAATATTAATTATAATCAGCAGTGATGGTATTTATGACTTTTAATATACTATGTGCCACATATACATATTTTCCGTTTCAAAACAAGATGCTGCTCAGTTTCTTAGATTTTCTATTAAAAAAATTTTTTTTTACAGAAATTGTGCTTTAATTTCTATACTGTTCTTCGAAGAAAAACAAATCCATACATGCCATTTATCCACATCTGTACTATCACCACAACACATTTGCTTTCATACATTCCACATTCAGAGTCTGTCACTTCCATACTGAGATGGCACACTATTTTTCACAGTGCACTGCCATCTTCATGGTTACACCAACTGAAGTGCCTGGATGTTTCTTCGTTGTTAGTTTCTGTTGTTGCTATTTGAAAAAAACGACATGGAAGATTTACCTTCTGCTTTGATGAATAATAGAAACCTACTGGCTAAGGAGATGATCCTGCATCTTTCTTTTTTTTTTTTGTATTTCATTATTCAATTTTGTGTTAAACACAATCCTTTTTTTAGAGATTTGCTATTTGCGAGAAATAGAAATGGTCAGTACCCTGTACTAAAACACAGAAATCATGTTTCCTGTGACAATAAACGCTTACAAAACATGATCTGTTCATGATCAGTAAGACTTCCATAGTGATACTAAGACACTGGAAATAGCATAGCAGAGCAATTTTGTTCTCATTGTTCTGAGGTCATAATGTTCCCTCAAAAAAGGAAGATTTATTGTGGCAGAAATGATAGATGGATCATCTCCCCACACACACCCCTTAACCTTCTGTAGACTTTCTCCACCTTTTCAATTTCTTGTCCCTCTGTACATGTTATCTCTAGCAATGCAGTGCTTGCTCCTGTTACACCCTGATAATGAGCATTTTAAAAAGTAGCTTTTCTTAGGAAAAGTTACTCATACATTCCAATTATTCTGATACGTAAGACTGAATTTTTACTTATTTTCAAAGGTTTATCTACAATGTGTTGAAGTGATTTTAATTCTATTTTATTATCATCCAGTATGCTCATACAATGTATTAATCCTTCTTATACTGCCATAAAGTCAAAGGAAAACTATCATACCAATTTTGTTTTTATTCCAAATATACTAGCTAAGACTTCAGCTTTAACAGAAATGCATTTTTATTATTTCTTTTTTTAACTGTGACAGAAAAGGGATTGGTTCTGTGACAGTTCAGGGAATTTTCTTATGTACAAGTCATAAATTGCTGTATCACAAAATGTGCCACCGTATGTACAACTGGGTATATATAAGTCCCAGACCAAAGACAATGGCGGGTCATTAAACTTCATGGCTCTCACTCAGCGATGATGATAGTGGGGGAAAAAAAATGGGTGAACACTAAGGAAACCAGTCCAGCTCATGAAGAGCTTATGAAGAAGTTCCTCCAGAGGCAGAATAAATATTATTTAGTAAGAATTAATTTTATTAATATTGTCTGATTTTGACCATTATCTGTAAGCTAAATGTTACCTGGGATAACTTACAGAGATCTCTAAAAAACGTAGGCAGGATACATAACGAGAGAGGCATGCTTTAGGGCCAGAAGGAAACTGAATGGATAAAGAGGGAAAGCAAGACAGACTCCACCGTGCAGAGAGGGAGCAGGTCAATCAAGACTTCCTTTATAAACTCAAGTCACTTTTTAGTTAAGTTCCCATGATTAGCTCCTTCCAAAAATCCAAAGCCTCTATTTTTCAGGAGTTAAACTTTTCTTTTAAAGTGTTTTCTCATGCTATCACTAAATATCTTTACTTCTAGTCAGCACAATGTTTTCCTTCTACTTTCTGTTAAGTATTTAGACATGACTTAGCCCGTTAACAACATTTAAATGGCTGCGCTGGAGAAAAGATGATATTACATTATTCCCATTTCCAATCTTATAGGGAGGAAATTAGTAGCAATTCAAAATTCAGAGAATAAATTTATAGGAAAAATGTCTAAATTCCCCATTACATGCCTCTTCCTGTACACTGACGGTGTTTTTAATTTACTCCACAAGACATACTTCTAAATCACAGAAACAGGCTTCCATCCTTAAAAGGAAATGTTAAAATTAAAGCTTTTCTTACTGGGATAATTAAATTCAGATAAAGACTGAAAGAGGGTTTTTTAATTGCAACAAGAATATTTTTTATAATCTTTAAAACAGAGTGGTAAATCTTTAAGAACTAAAAAAAGTTTCTGATCAAACCACAACCCTTTAAACACTGAATAAAAACAGAGGTACGGTGAAGCAAATCCCATTTTCTGACCTCTGTTTAGCCTGAAAAACTTAAAAAATGGATTTCTCAAAAAAACCCAACTATGACATCTTAATGAATAATTGTACTCTGCTAGGGGAGAAAGCTTCACTGTCTACTACCGATTGTTCCATTACGGTTAAGACAAAAATAAAATCAAACAAAACAAATAAAAAGATTCAATCTTGCTTCTGTTTCTAGTCAACCTTACAGAAGTGGATCTGGTTTGCAAGAAAACACTCTTGTTCAAAACAATGTCATTCAAAGCTTGGATTAAACTTCCACAAGCTTGTGCATGACTGTTCATGGTGAAATGACCCATTAGGTCACAAAGTAAATTCAAGCAACATTTTTAAGTCGATAAAATGTTGAACATGGTAAATACGTACAAAATATAGCTAATCCAAGCCATGAATGTTTGTTTTCATTTAAAAAATCATAATAAGTAGGAATCAAACTATTTTAAGGGAGCTTCAATGTATTAAAATTAATTTTACACAAAATACTGCAATATGTCAAAACAGAAGGGTCACCATACACCAATGAAAGGGATACCAGTACCAAATTAAGATTCACATTATATTTTGCATCTCAACATGTATTTACACTATTCCACTGTTAAACTATGCAAATCAGACTTCCAATTAGTACTTACCCTCAATTAGCATTGATATTGCCAGTTTAGTGCTGAATAAGATGTACATTTATATGTAAATGAAATTTCCTTCTTAAAATTTGCGTTTAAAATAACTTTACTTTTGGGTAATTGTAGGGGATGAGACAGGGAGACAGAGATCCCTGTTTGTTTTTCCCATGCTTCGCAGTATATGGCATACATCCTAAAAATAAAGTTTTATTATTATTTTTTGAGAGGTTATTTCGTATTAAGCTAAACATTTTTACTGGGTGTCTGATATTGGTTCTTCAGAGATTTCACCCTCTGAAGGTTACAGAAACAGCTTTCTTACACAATTTTAAATAGAAAGATAATTTCTTCTATGGCACACAACATTTTTCCCATTTCCAAGTCACCCTCTCAGCATCTCGGTTTAAATTCCTCAGTGTATTTCCACTGTAATGCTGTGAACGGAGGACACTCGGGAGGTGCTGCTGAAAACTTCTGAAGACCCCTTTAAAGAAGAGGAAATGTAATGTTCTCTTGAGATGAAGAACTGAGGGAAGAGAACTCAGAAGGAAGTGTTTTGCTCTTCTGACAACAGCAATCCGTAAGAAAGTCCCTTACACAGTCCACAGTTCATTCCTCTGTAAGGGTTCACTACAAGTCTACCTTCTTGTCCAATGTTTTAAAAGAAATTTAAGCGTGGACCCCAAGACCACATACCTGAGGATTTAAATTGGAACATCTCCATCGTAGCTGGACCAGCTACAATATTTTACACCAGTTTGAGACTAGTGTTGAAGCCAAATCAGTGATTGAAACTTAAATATTTGCCTTTCAGGTTATTTATTTCTATACTTTCCCTGCCCACATCTTTCTTCTCCATGCACTAGCTTTGGTTACATATAAAATGGAAGTGGTTTCCTCGGCAAAACTTGAGTCTTGTTCCACACTGAGACAAATCTGAGACTTTTTCATTAGTATACGTGTGTGTGCATGTGTGTCCATGTAGATACACATATGCATATAAATGTGTGTGTATATTTAAAATAAGCAGGGCCTTCTTCCAGATGAAGTTAAGGGGTAGTATTCACACAGAAAGTATGAAAGCCTGATTTAAATCATACCTAATTCAGACAAAACACTTGAACTTTGATCTGCTACAGCCCGCTTAAGTGACAACCTCATTATTATTCTCTGCTGGTCCTCTTACCTTGACTGGAAATTCTGTTCTTTACTTTTCATCAAAAGTTTTGTCAAGACTGTCAAATCCGAATTTTTTAAAGGAGAGCTTATCAATCACCATGGTTTTGATGAGAAAACATTCTTGATCAGACCTAGTCACAATTTTTTTCTCTGCCATCTGCCTGTATCCATCTGTTATCTGTTTTAAGATTAAAAGTGATTTAGGACACCGAGTGTCTTGTTAATTTTTGTTTCCAAAATACCTAGCACAGGAGGGCCATGGTCCAAGCCAGAAAGGTTCTGCAGTTTCTTCTCAATTCAAATGATAAATACAATGATCTACACCAACAAGTTCCCTGGCAGGGAGGTGCAGAATGAAGGCAGTGCGGTAGGGTTTCCTATAGTCTCTTCCCTGTAAACTCAATATGCTAATCCCAGGCATTAAGTGAAATGTTGGTCATGAATAGTTTGGTCCTGGCTCTGAATGATCAGGTAAATTTTACTTATTTTCTGTAAAAGCTTTTTTCCTAAATTCTAGTAACATTTTCATTTGAGGCAAAAGGTGTCATGGAGATGTCCATCCCTCTGGTTGCATCCTCTTTCAGGAAAGCCTGTAATTTTGAGACAGCTCTTTTTTGGGGGGGTGACAGTCATTTTGTGTTTGCTTGCTTTGCCACTTCCCTCTAGAAGCTTCATCTTTTCTTTTACACATAGCAGCTAAATACAGGATAAATCTTTTTCAGTAGGTGCAATGTTAGCTTTTAAGCAGCCTCCAGGGAGTGTTGAGGAGTTAGCTCTATACTGCATTGACATTCTACATTCCCCCACTCCCAGTGAGTATATTGCTTTTGTGACACTGGTGGCCCATTCAGCAATACTGGCTAATTCCAGCTCCACAGTCCTTTATTAAGTGTTTTGTTTTGTTTGACCTCGCATCACAGGATCACTTGTCTACCTCTGACTTTTCATTACCTTTCATTACCTCTCATTTCAGCTTTCCCTACGTTACATTGTCATCTTCAGAGACTTGCACTCATAACACTTGGAATAATTAAGTGATCTGCATAGCAGTAATACTGTTGCCCTCTGCAAAAATGCCATGCCACCAGCTTTTAACTAAGAATGACAGAAATCCAGCCCTGAAGGCAGCAAAGCGAACAGTTTAAATTCTGAAAGTTTCTCCTGGAATCTCAAAGGTGTAAGCCAGAAATGAGAGAGGTGATAGTGATGGATGGTAAGTTAGTACTTTCAGTGAATGTACATGAGCAAGTGCTTTCCCAGAAGATGGCTATTTAGTGCTGTAGTGTTGCAGAAAGATGGAAGGGAATCAGGCCTCATGTTTTCTTCATCTTTCCTATCTCTCTCTTAGCATGCAAGTCAAGATTTCATGTTATACTCTCATATTTGTTCTTTCTATTGTTGAGTGTTGCTCTCAGTCTCTTCCCAAAAGGGTTACTCATCACTGACATCTATTGGTTTGAAAGAAAAGGAAACTGAGGCAAAGAACTTCTCATCCTGGTTGCAGACAGTAGTCATTACTCTTTAGCCTTTCTGCTGAAGCATTCTTTAGGCGCGCTTCAAATATAGAGTGTCAGGAGAGCAGACCTTTCAGTTACGCATAAGGAATGGTTACCCACCTTCTGATCAGTCCTCAGATCCCGTGCCAGCCTAGATCTCTCCCACCAGTTCAGGGCCAGGCAACTGAAAGGACCAGTTGACCCTGCTTCCTGCTTGTCAATAAAGTCACATAGGCTTTAGGCTTGCACAGTACACCAGGACACACACTCTGCCATGTTTTGGTGCATTTGAGGAGTCTGCTTTCCTGATGTGCACAAATGCAAAATGCTTTGTTACCCATTTTTTTTGAAAGGCAATTAAACTGAAATACAAGAAAAAAACCTTGAGAAAACAAATGACTTTTTACAGTTGCTTGCAGGGTGGAACTGAAATCCTTCACACTTTATCAAAGTTGCATTCTTTGAAACTGTTTTCTCAGGGATTTTTTTTAACCTTTTTCTCCACCACAAGATACGCTATCAATTTTACTGCAGTAGGCTGACTGCAGTAGGCTGAAGTGTTCAAGAATATTTCTGGGTTTTACATACACTGTACTGCGATTCAACCTTTCCCCATATTCCTCATTCCTCACAAACAATTCATGAGTACGCCAAGTTACTGTTGTGCTCGTCATCTGTTTAATGCACACGCAGTTCAGATGACAGTAGCTCATGTTAAACTCTCCTGATGTCATTACCAATTAAGGAGACTATAATTCAGACATTTACTTGCAGCTTCTCCATTTGTCACCGAAATATTTTGCACAGTCCTGTATGTTACTTGAGCTATTAGAGTGAAACCTGTGACCATTCTAAAAATTGTAGTTAAAATAAGAAAGCTTGAATCTAAGGTAGACACAATTAACGTAATTTCCTACACAAGGTCAGAAGAGCTATTTCCTCCTCTTAACGTGCATCGTTCTCCTATCCTCTAATAAAGCCTTATTCTAGCCCTGCTGTGTGAGTGCACCATACCTGGGTTTTTCTCCCCCTTGTTTTCCTGTGTATTGCAAACTTCTAATCACAACTTCTTAGTGTCTTTGAAGTTGTCCCTGTTTCTTTTCTGAACTTTACTGCTTCAGTTAAAGCACTTCAGGTTTATGAGTTCTACAAATTGTCCTCTCTGGGAAGTTTGCTGCTATGCTTATTGCTTGCAGACTTTCAGGTCCCTGAGTGCTTAGCTTACAGTATAGTCTATTTTACCATTGTTTGGTCTCTATTAAGACTATACTGATACAAACAAAAGAAAAAAATAAAAACAAAACAAACTGAAAAAGCAAGAAAGCTTTCACTGGCCAAATTCCTTAATCCAAATAATAAAGTATTTCTCTAACCCTTCCCAGGGCAATGAACATTTTGTTCATGGCAGCTTATGTTTAGCTACAGATGAATCTTCAGGATCATAATGTCGTATGTATTAAATAAGTCATAAAGTAGGGCAGAAGGGTCACTGTGCTAGTAGTGACAACATCTTCCGCTCAATGAAATGTACGAGAACCATTCCTCCAGGCTTGCTTTAGAAAACATGATCCTATCTTCTCCTTACCCTAACCTAATGTTAAGAAAATAAAAGCTTGGATTGTTTTGGTCTGGGTTTTCTGAAGAGATTTCAAGGGTGTGCTTGGCCCTTATTGCAGACTTTTTCCCTCATGCAACTGGGAATTCATTATTAAAGAAAAAGAGCTAAAACTTTCACAAAATAACATGATTCCAGCAGCCGATATTTTGAGAAGGATAAACAAACAGAAATCAAAGTTGCAAGAATCCTAATAACACTCCAGGAGACAGCAACAATGCCAACACATGCAAATCACTCAAAAACAGCAGTATAAGATTTATCTCAAAGTCAACAGAAACTCATCACAGTCCATAAAAACAAGGTAAACAGCTATATTAACACTGAACAGTAACATTTGCAACAGGAAATTGAATTCTTTAATCAATGAAGACTTAAGAATTGCCACAATACTTTGATGTGTATTTTCTTAGGAGTTTTGATTCCAGAAATTAGGGGTACGAAGGGCATCTGATACAAATGTTTCTGGGAAGGAGTAATGACCAAATGGTTCCATTGTGTGGCTTAGGGGGAAAAAAAAAATCCCCTACACATCTGTAATAACTCTAAACCAAGCTGTGTTTTATTTTTTTTTTTCACAGCTGGAATACTGGTTTTTATTACAGCTCAACTGGCATTGCAAATTAAAATCCATCTCTGTTTGTTAAACTGCTACTTAAAATGGCTTCCACCAACTGTTACAGTTGGATATTATGTTGTCATTTATGCATTAAGTAGGAATGGTTCAATAGCATGAATATTTAAATACAAGTACACGGAAAGTATTTTAATTGGGTTTCCATTGCTAACTACAGCATTATGTTCCCAAGGTTTGGTCAAAGCTTGTTTAATTTTTCATTACCTATGAAGCAGCATCCACTGAATTAATGGAATCAAGACCTTTGTAGGTGCATCTCAGGGTGTCTGATCATAGCACAACAGCTTTGCACTTTTAATGGACATCAATTAAAGTACTCAGCAGATTTCTAACATGCTGGTTAGTCTATGCTGAACAAGTTATTTGGTGAACTCTTCCTTAGAGATGTTAATTGGGAAAAACCCACCACCGTATCATGAACAAAGGTACTATAGAATGACTGTAAGCACATTGGAACTTCTGGCAGAGATATTCAAAGGTTCGCACTGGAGCTATGCATGAAAAATTGTATTTTCATGGCCCATTACATCTATAAAGGCCCAACATTCACAGAAGCTGAGGTGAACTTTGCAAAATGGATAATTGTATGAGAATCTAGCTCTAATTTCATTTAAAATACATATATCTGAGGATACAACAGGCAATTGTCAGAGGTAACCAGATTATTTATATGGGAGTTAGGCAGTTCTGAAAAATTACAGTAAGTCTTCACCATCAGGTTTCTAAACAGCACTTAATGACTGACCAAATTCCTCAGTCATCGTTAAAATTTTTTTGTTTAACCTATAAATCACATCTTGCAAGTGACACAAGTATCAGTCTTATCTGTTACTCACAGACAGTCACGTCCAAGATATTTTTTGTTAAGGTTATTCACAAACATTACCCCAGACCATCTAACTTTACAGAAATCCCCATGATCCATATACTGAAGTTACTACTTTTACAATAGCTCAGTTATGATACACATTGTTAAGGATTACTCGAAGAGCTATCAATTACTCCACACTCATGAAAAATCAGCACATTGTTTAGAAATCAAGTAAGTTTTTCATAAACATCAAATGATTCCTAAATATCATTAAAGTTCAATTGGGCCTGGACACCTAAAATATCTTCAGTAATACTTTTGAAAATATCTCCACTTATCTATGTGCCTTTGACATCCTTAGCGTTAGGGTTTTTTGAACCACTTGCACTGCCATTGGAAACCTCCAAGGGAGGAGAGCTACTCCTCTCGGTGATCACTGAATGACTGTGGAGGCTAGGATAGTTCACAGCCTTCCCAGCTTTCTTGCCACATCAGGTCTTCCTGGCAAGAAAGTTTAAATTTAACATCTTATTTTTTCTAATGGCTTTGCATATTAACTCCAAAACAGATAATCTACGTGCCTTCTGCTTTAAGCAAGTGTCTAAGTCTGTATCTCTTCATTATTTAAATATTGCATAGGTGTAAGCTAAGTATTTTGAAAACATTAGCTACTCATTTCCTTAAATCAACAGAGATTGTCCTTTACATTCTGAGTCTTGAAAGTACTTAATATCAGTAAGAAAGTATCTTTCATCCATCATATTTCCCAAAATAAATAAGTGGCAGATTCACTGCTATTACTGGAAAATACTTTTTCCCCCAATCTAGTGATTCTTCCCTTGACTAAATAAAGGAGTCTGTGAAGTTGAATGAAACTTCTAAATTCCTCATATTGGCTTTTAAGATAATCATGCTGGTTTTTAAAATATAGTAAGTTGGGGCAGAGGAAAATACTCCTCCACTGAAAAATAATCTGCTTAGTTTTAGCCCTATGTGGATTTTGTATGTGATTATTCTTGGGGTATATTAGATAAATATCTACAATTGTGTCCTTTGAAATGTCTCCTCCAATCCTACTGTGAATTCCCAACACAATTTCCTAGTTGTTTTCATTCTTTTCAAAGGGATGGAGTGGAGGTGTGGGAGGAGCACACAAATAGACCTTTAGAAAATTTGGTTTTCTTTTCTGACCAATGCATGCTGTTCTCCCAAGTTAGAGAATTACTTCCAAAAAAAGCTCCTGCTTCAAAGTGATAATGTACTTAAATTATAAAAAAGGAAATCTTTATTAACATTTATCTTAATCTGAGGTTTACCTCCATTTGAACTTCCCACGCAGCCCAAAACCATGTGCCCATAGGTATTGAAGAGTAGCCACTTGACACTCTTGAAGGTGTTTCAGAGCATTTACTGTCTTCAAAATAAAAAATCTGTCAGCTTAGTTTTAAGTAGATTTAAATCAAGCTTCCAAAATGTATACTAATTTTTAGGATATGCCTCTGTTGATTCTAGCACTGAAGACTTAAACCATTTTGCCCATTTTTTCGTATTTTCTCTCTAAGTACAAGGTATATGTCTCTCTGTACCCAACTCTTTTCAGTGTTTTCCTTCTATCTCTGCCTACCCTTCTCTGATGTGATTGTCCTCTCAACACTTCAACAGCACTCCAGAATTCTAAGAAATATTTTTCTTTTTTCTGGGAATACACGTGTAAAGGGTTTTTAGATCCAAGAATCTTTCCACTCCCAGGAAACTCCGGAAGAGATTAAAGACTCATGAAATCAGCTGTTTAGATGAACTCTGTTTTTTTCACTTCAGGACATGAGTATAATCCATGATATTTCAGTTAAAAAGAGATGATTTCTACTTCAGTGATCCCAAAATGTTTGATTTTAAATAAGTGTCAAAATAACATTTATTACTGTATCTTTTAGAATATTTCTACCTCAGAAAATATCAATTTCTCTTTCAGGGCAAACCAAATGTTGATAACTTCCAAATTTCACTAAGATCTAATTCTTAATTATTAGGTTTTA
Source organism: Phoenicopterus ruber ruber (assembly GCA_009819775.1). Classification (NCBI taxonomy): domain Eukaryota; kingdom Metazoa; phylum Chordata; class Aves; order Phoenicopteriformes; family Phoenicopteridae; genus Phoenicopterus; species Phoenicopterus ruber. Next base: position 15,972,811 of record CM020227.1, read on the forward strand.
GGGAACCATATTAAGAGGTCCAAAATAGCAGTTCTGAGCTGTGTCTGTAATAATATTAGCAGAAGTGTTTCCATCCTTTATTACAGGAAAAGAAAACGGCTAACTGTAGGGAATATTTATGTCCAAACAATGAACTGATATCTTTCTTCATTATATATCTAGATAGATAGATAGATATTTTTATCCAGAATGAAACTGTTGTTGCAACTGAGAAGCTGCTTCTTCCTCCCCTCCCCCCGCCATATATCTACATATGTATAAAGACTAACCCTTATTGTTAAACAACTGTTTCTCTTGGCACGGAAAACTGTCAGCTTAAATCTTTTCTGCACATGGTTAAATACCTCCAGAAGACCCCAAATCTTTTTTCCTAGGACACTGAACAAATAGAGATATATTTTGATGCAGGTTGTACTCTCATTATTTTAAGCACATGTCAAAGATGGGAAATAGTTTGCAGCGATAAGCCTATTTTTGAGGGACCTGATATTTATGCAAAAGAGTAAGATATTGTACAAAGATATGATGGATCATGACTGATACAAGATTTTTCCCACTGACAATCCACTATGCTTCAGGGCTTCTGTCTTCATAATTCTAAGGACAAAATTCTCCATCCAGTATGGATGGAGAATTTTAGGGAGTTTTCTCTCTAAAAGGGAGAAAGAAAAGTTGACTGCATTCAGGAAGAGAAATTAAGACTGAGTCAGTGAGTTTCACAAGAAAAAAAAAAGAAAAACACAAGATATCAGTAGTCAGTAGTCAATTATAAGTGTTACTTAGGAGAATGAGCTTCTATCGAGGTGGAGGCTTTTTCACAGGACCACAAAGGAAAAAAGGGGGGCACATTTCAGAATTCAGACCATCTCAATTCTCCATCTGCAGACAGCATTAACTCTTCCCTCCCCTCCTATGAGATATGGCAGACCATCTATTTCTATGATTATTATTGAGATAATCAGGTAGTTTTCCTTGGTACTCAAGCATAAATAAGGATGGCAAGGTTAACATTCCTGCATTCTTCATAAAAGTACCTTTTGGAAGGGAAATGCCCTGAAATACTTCAGTAAAGGGAACCAATTTGAACTGGGTTATGAGAAAGATCAGATAAGCTAACTACAAATTTATGTAATTTTCATTTCCTTTCCTGTCAGCCTTTTTGCAAACTAGCATGTCATATGATGTATATCATGGGACAGCAAATGAGGATGTGAGACAGTGTTTCCTTTGAATGACTAGCAGACTTTTGCTTTCTTCATCTTCTGATGAACAGCTGGGTTACCTCACTCAGTGAAGGAGTGGGAATTACCCTCGTCTGCAAGAGTAGTGATAAAACATAACAAAAGTAGGACTACAATATTTACAAAGTCTAAAAAAAAAAAAAAAGCTGGTGAGGTCTAATAGTAAATCCACAACTGTAAGTATGGGGAAATGAATCAAACGTATTTTGAATACTATTCATCAAACTCATTATCTTAGAGGAGCAACAGGACAATCCAGAGAACTGATGCTACTACTTAACAAATTTGTCAAAAGGAGAATCTGAATCAGTTTGTCTTTCTATTTCACATGCACTCTCCCATATGTGGTAACATTAAGCAGCAGTGTCATATGTTATTATGTTTTATTGCTTAAATGGGCAATTTCCCAACTAAGTTAGGCCTTGGGAAGCTCTTCAAATGCAAACCTAATCAGGAAACTTGCAACTCTGTAGATTGCACTTGATGAAATATACTGCTCTCCAGCTGACCTTCAGAAATGCAGCATCAGTTGGAAAGCATGCCTCACTCCAGGTCTATGGCTCAGAATTTAATTCATTAGAGAGGGTATGATCTGAAAAGCTGATGCTGTTTTTATTCAACCACTGAGCTTGTGCCAGCTTAGTTATTAACTCCATTCAGCTGAATGGGTCATCTGGGAATCTGTGGTGGCAGTGTTAATACGAAGCTTGTGGTGCTGTTTTTCCTGTGGTGGCTGCTCCCTAGAAGAAGACATGACGGAGTGGGGTTAAGAGGGATGCCCAGTAACACAATGCAGCTAGGTAGGAGCTAACTTGTAACTGTGTTACAAATTCTAAAATGTTGCAGAGACAAAAGCTGCTTGATTTGTACCTAAAACCAAAGGTGACCTGTATTTTTCACATATTGTTAAGCCTAATTACGGTAAGTGACTGTAAGAGAGATCCAAAATTATTACTGCCAACATTTCTGGCTAGTGGGGAGATAACTTCAAAAAGAAATCTGCATTCACTGGAAATTGTTTGGTTGAATGTTAATTTCTGAGTCTTATAAAATGGGTTTACTAGAAATGAAATTAAGAAAAAACAGGTTTCCATACTAGAAGACAGCACTGATGCAGAATGTTCAATATCCCTCTCCAGAAAGGAAGGTCCGATCAGTTACATTTGAGAGCTGAAGTTACTTCCAAAATGCACCAGTATCTATTCAGCTACACCTGTGACATAGCTTACAGGAACAGTATTTGTCCAGTTATGCCCTAAAGCAAAATTAAAATTTCCATTATTCCAGGCATTCCAAGAGCATGAACAGACTATTGTATTGCTGTTTTTATAAAATTACTATTTTTAACCTGACAATTTCTTACACAAGTAAGATCTTTTTCCTAACAAGGAAAAGGGTTCCTACCAAAGCAAAATGGGTAGATATAAAAACCAAAAATAAATCTATAATGCAAGCCCTCTGTTGACACTCTTCCCTGACAGATGTGTTGGACAGAATGCTGCAAAGCTGAACTGAACGCTGTACTGTAATACTCAGACCCAAGTCCATATGGTCCAGACTTCTGCTCTAACAGCAACCAACATAATGCTTCAGGGAGACATTTTAATAAACAGCTACAAGTTAATTTACACCAACTTGATACTGACATCTCTTAAACACACACCAAGTTTCATCTCAACAGTATTAATTGTTACAAATATATACAGCTACACAACTTAATTCCAGGCTTTGGAGATCCCTCTCAGTTCATTTACCTACATACTTTAAAAGGCTAAGGACCTTAAAACTCAGTTCTTCAGCCATTAAAATGAGTGGCACTTATAAATTCAGGAATGACAAAGCCCAGACATGATGTGGTAACATCTGATTGACAGACCACAGGATTCCTTCAATTAATCCCTGTTTACATCTGGATTTTCAAAATCCTTAAAACAAGTTCAATCTTAGCTAAAAAACCACAACTGACAGAGAATGCAATAAACCATTGGCAAATTGCTCCGTTAGTTACCTTCACTGAAAAAAAAAAGTCACCTTGTTTCTCAACTAAACTTATCGAGCTTCAACGTACATCCATTGTACCTTGTTGTATCTTTGTCTCCTACACTAAGGAGTTAACTACCCCTTCTAGATACTTATAGACTGACCAAGTCAGACCAATATCTTGTTTTAATTAAACAAAAATAATTCAGACCTCAGAGAACAAGGGACTCCAGTAATGTACAATGACAGAAATAAGAGGACTAAAATTTGAAAGTATTAGCTGCTAAAGTGAGAATGAAATAAAATTTAGGCACCTAAATATGGGAAACATCTTACTGGTAATACAGAAATCCCTTACTCCACAGAAACCTTAACTATTTACTTTCACTGATGCCCAGAGTGTACCTCTGTGTATTTCTAGAATTAAACAGTTTGATTCCTAGGTACCACATAAGCCTGATCTGGACACAAAAGTGAGGCATTCCTTCACCTAGACTGCCAGGTGGCCTTGGTTTAGAAAGGTTCGTAAATCATTCCTTACCAAAAAAACAGGATAAATCCCACAGAGAATGCAGTGACAGCTGCCATTCTTTTAAAATAACAGGTGGAGCAGAGAAAGGAGGGGAGAGTGGTGCTCCCGTTTCTCCTTCGTTTGTCTGAACACACACTCAAGAAGCAGCAGATGCAGGTTCCCTTTGTCTGCCTAAGTGATTTCAAAACCACATTTCCACCTTCTACAAAATACATACACCAAGAGTAAAATTCAATCTTACCAGCAAGGAAAAAGACATAAAGCCTACTTCTTCGTCATGATTCCCTAGTGACTAGATTAGACAGCTCTCCACTTAGTGCTTGGATGCTGTGAATCTCTTTCTGAAAGGGTAACCCACCTGCACGCTGGGGGAAATAAGTATCACAGAATCACAGAACGGTAGGGGTTGGAAGGGACCTCTGGAGATCATCTAGTCCAACCCCCCTGCCAGAGCAGGGTCACCCAGCGCAGGCTGCACAGGACTGCGTCCAGGCGGGTTTTGAATGTCTCCACAGAAGGAGACTCGACAACCTCCCTGGGCAGCCTGTGCCAGGGCTCTGTCACCCTCACTGTGAAGAAGTTTTTCCACATATTCAGACAGAACTTCCTGTGTTCCAGTTTGTGCCCGTTGCCCCTTGTCCTGTCGCTGGGCACCACTGAGAAGAGTCTGGCCCCATCTTCTTGACACCCGCCCTTGAGATATTTATAAGCGTTGATGAGGTCCCCTCTCAGTCTTCTCTTCCTCAGGCTAAAGAGCGCCAGCTCCCTCAAGCTTAGAACAAAAGATTCTACTAGAAAATCAGGTGCTAAGTAGTTAGGTTATATCATGTTTTGTATTTCAGTGTTGCCTGATAGACCTAACATCATTACGGCACCATTTATCCTCATCAAGAATCCCCCGGTCATTGTACCTCCCTGTTGCATACAGCATCACAGTGGGAGCACATGTTGCAGTGATTTTGTAGCACAAGCTTCAAGACTTCAGAGCCACTTTTCTAAGTTGGAAGTCTCTCATACGGAAAGCATATTGAAATGCTTCTGGTCAGAAGTGAAAAAACAAACTGTTATCACCTACTTTGCCAAAGTGACCTGGGTGTTTTGGAAACATGCCCATCTTATTCACCCATCTTTTCAACATGTCCAAACCTTTTCACTACAGATTTTATGCATTTCCAAACTGATAAGGGGGCGGGGAGTGAAGTAGAAGCTGGAATCTGTACTTTCAAGGCTCCAGGAAGGTTCAACTTAGTAGCAATTCCCAGTTGTAATTGCCTTACTAGATAGTTTAAATCCATTTGGAAAGTTCCACGTTAATTCTGTAGCCTCAAGAGTCTTGTCTCCAGAAATAGCTCCCATTTGAACTGTAGCTGTTCACACATATTTTAAATCAAGTCTGTGACTGTTTTTTTAGTTGGGGAGCTTGTGTATTGAAGTAGGCATGTCAGGGACATATGACAGGAACAGATAGAGCAGACAGTGGCACATGTACATAAAGGTAAGCCAGCTGGTGCAATGGCTCAGTTAGAAAGCCAGCAGAGCTGCCTGAAGCCACCCCAATGGTTACACTTAGCATGCCGGGCACACAGCAAACTACACACAAATCTTGTATATATACAGCTTTAAATCCCCATCACTAAAACTAAATGAGTGAACCTAGAATTATTTTTTCCTGTATAGCTAAAACACACATGGAACATTTTTAATGTCCTTTGATTTGAAACTGCAGGTAATTAAATCCTAGTACAGGTCTAGTATTTCAGTGTGCCTCCCTCTGATCATAATTATCACATTTACAAAGAGCTACAGGGTCCAGGCTGTTACAAAAAGAGAGAATTTGTTTCTATAACTTCAACAAGATAATTGTTTGCAAATAAGCTTGGAAGCTACAGTTGGTGAACAAGTTCATTGCCCTATCATGAAGTCAATAGGAAAAGCAACAGGCCAGCTCATGTGCTGAGTGATACTGTGAATGCAAAAGGAAGGTTCATATCATACACAGGCTGTCCTTTCTCATCACACTCCTAAAACTTCACTCGTAACACCTCAATTGCATTTGTCAATCCTTGCTCCAGTGGTTTATCATTTTGATGAGGAGTATGTAAAGGGCATCCTCCATTCATGAACAATGACCACTCAGAGCAAATCAAAACAATTTCAAATAAATGTCTGGGTGTGGAAAATACATTCAAGCTCTAGAGCCCTGTTCATTTTCTTTGATCTTGTTAGCTAGTCAAACTTGAGAATCCTATTCAATTGTCAAGCTCTTATATATACTCCACCAATGGTTCAATATGGAAAATGCATAGTTTATAGTGATGTTACTGCAGCACAGCATTTTTACCTTGGAGAAATCCAAGTTTAATGTGGCATGAACTACATCCAGAAAAGAGCAAGTAGGCTCAGGGTCCACCCAACATCGAGGTGAATTAATTTCAAAACCACATTATAAGTGATCTGTTGCAAGCTTTCAATTATTCTCATAAAAGCTCCACACCAGGCTATCTGGGCTCCTGCACAATAGAATTCAGTTAAATCACTCTTCCACAGTGCTGCCCACAGCCCATTCAAACTCTCAACAGTGCTTCCACTGATTATGAACACTATAATCAATGCCCAAAACAAATTAAAGAGAAGGATAAAAAGTCATCTGCCATCATTGTATGTCTTTATCTTTCAAAGGCTTCTAGCAATTAATTTGTTGGAAGTTTTATTGTTATCAGTGAACACTTTATTTTGTAGGACACTATGGGTAAAAGATGCTATAATGGCAAACAAACAATGGCAATCTGTTATTATGCTATAAATCTGCTTCCAAATCTGACTCATGCACTGAGGGTTTAGGATCTCTCTAAAGTAACATATTTGTTTACTTGTAAGGGGAAAAGGTCCTTCTGCATGTACTGCATAGATTAAAATTTAATCAGAATAAAAATGGCACACTCTGCAAAGTATCGTGAGGAATACAGCGATCTGCGGTTTCATAATTAAGGGAGAATTATTAAACACTTATTGATGAATGAATATAGGAATGCTAGCAACCATCAGTGTGTCCTTCACACTCACAGAAGACGACATAAAAGTGCAATGAGATGCAGTAAGGCCAGGAAGGATCCTCCTCCACAGAACTCATAGCATCTTTCACACAGTTAGACATCACACCTCTAACTAGTTTGTTTCTCCTTTCTCTTTTGATTAACTTCTTTGAATGTGCTGCATCAGCCTTTACCCAGAACTGTTAACAGTTCACTGGGTATTTCAAATGCGTTAGGTGCCACTTCAGAGTCTCCTTACAATACTTCTAAGGGTAATCACACTTCTTGCTCATCGTCATACTTGTACACGTGTGTATACATGCATGTGAGTATTTGGCTGTAGGCATATACACAGCTAAATAAATATAACACAAAAAATCTTATGGGATTATGGTTAGGTATATATTACAGACATACATTCATTCAAAAAAATGAGAGACAGAAAGAGTGATGTTGCTAAAAGGGTGTTGCTTAGCATTGCTGCATCAAGCAATCAAAAGTTGGGAAAAAAGGGAGTGTAAAAAATTCCTCTCTCTCAGGATGTGACAATGAGAAATGAATGCTAATCAGCTGGCATAATCACACCTGCTTTAACACACTCTCTTCCTTTCAGGGGAAATTATTAACTTCACAAAGCAAGGCAGACTGTTCAGAATAAAGCATGAAATAGAGCAGCGCAGTTTCTCACGGCACCTGTAAGCAGGTTTGCATTGTATAAGTAATTATGATTTGAATGGATATTGCATAGATGTTATCATCTTCGATTACGGCTGCCATTTCCATAACGCCATTTCCATGTGAATGAAGAGCAAAGTCATGTCAGAAAAGTGTTGACCCTCCTAGGTAATAATACACTACTGATTGTGATAATAGTGGAACTCCTGTGCTCTGTAAAAATGCAGCTTGTGTATCAAGGACAATTTAATAACAAAAACCAAAAAACAACAATACTGTAGTCAGTGGTGGTTGTGTAAAGAAAATGCTACTCACTTGCTGCGGTTCAGGCACAAGGATGATTGTCCACAGGGCGTTATAGCCATCTAGCTACTTTGCTTGGTACTTGAGCATCCTATCCAAAGCCTGTTAAGAATGACTATCATTTATATGATCTAAAATAAAGAAAAAGCCCTAAAAGAAATATGGCATCAATGTCCACAATTTAAGACAAAATAGTAGTAACATCCTTTAAAGAATAGATTAAAACCTTCCTGAACAAAAATGATCAAGCATTTTGCTTCTGACTTTTTTTTCAGTAGAACAAAATAAAGCCCAGTCTTTGCTTCAAGTACACTCTCAGTGCATGTTAAAATGGGTTCTTTTTCAAAGATTTTACATATTGCAACTTCAGTCATCGAAGATGATTTACTAATCCACATGCCCCGTAATTATCGTTCAAATGGTGCAATCTCTTTTCAGACCTAGCACAGAATTAATAACACAGGCCTGATGCATACATTTTCTTACAAACAATAATAGATTTAGTCCTTTTTCCATTAAAGATTGTGGCAAAACTCCAAAATAATGAGCAAACTCCTAATAATATTTAACTGCCACATGATTACTATGTCGCAATTCCATTAGTAATTAATACTAAATGGCACTTATAAAATCATGTATTACCTTCTACCTTTCCTAATACCTGGCCTTTCAAACTAAGGGTCAAATTAATGTCAGTGTATGTGAAAAATACTTAAAAGGGAGGGAAAAAGTGTTTTCTGTCTATTTATCCCTATAAAAAGTCAGCCAAAGCCCTTTGATTCCCTTAAGCACAATGTATCATCAGGGTGAGAACCAGAATAACCTCTAACCTCAAGAAAATTGATTTAGCGAAAATGGAAGTTCCCAATACTCTTATTTTTCTGCATCTGCTCTTATAGCTAAATTGCTAACCAGCAGACATGTCCAAACTTTCTATAGTGTGGTATCTTGAATATAGACTCTGGGAAGCACAGCTTAGGTAGAGTCACTCCTGCCTTCCATTCTGCCTTCAGCTTAGCCTAGGCTTCACCATACCACTGGATCTGAGTTCTAATGCGCAGCATAAACCGAGCCTCTGAATCACCCGTAATAATCCAGAAGCAAAGCAGGGTATGTGAATTTCAGCCTGGTTATATTACATCTGCCTCAGTTTTTTTAAATATGTTGCTCCTTTGATTGAAATTCCTCTGAAGCAAGACATTTGGAGTGGAATGAAGAAGTGTCAATGTCCAAAGAGCGCTTCTGCTGCAGCAAATAGATCTTTACAGCAGTTTTTAATGAACTCCTCCCTACGGTATGCCACCCTGGGAATGATACCAGTTTCTGCTTCCAAATCTTCCCTTTTTTCTGAAAAATGTTTTTCTGGGGTTTTTTTTGGTTTGTTTTTTTTTTTTTTTAACAAATCAATAGATGTCTCTCAATCTCAGTATCGTCCAGTTAAAAGTAATCTAACTTTAAGTATCAAACTTCAAATATGAGTGCAGTAATAGAGAGTTCAGTGACGCGTTGAATTTTTATACATGGTAAGCACTTAGCTACTAGTATCTACCTAGTCAAGCCACTATTAGTAATTTATTACTGCACTACTCCGAAGTTATCAGAAGAAGCAACAAAAGCTTAAGTCTCTTATGAAATATGGCACTGTTAATGCTAAACATTTTTTTCTCCTTTTTTTCGAAAAGCCTTGTAGGAAAACAGATAGTTTGCAAGTGGTTTTCGACAACATTTTTTTTCAAGGCACTTAAGAACAAAGATAGGAACCCATGAAAATTCTGATCTCACATGCACATAGTGGTTGTAGCATAGGATCTTCTGTTCTGTTCTTGCAACAATCTCCATAAAAAAGTTTTGGATATCAGTGCACCTTTGCAACTGGTCCAGTTTAACTGTGCAATGATGTACTCCCTGAGTTTGGATGACCAGAATCAAGGCATATTGAAAACGTAAATCAATACTAACAATCATCACAAGGATCTGAGAGCACAGCTTGGCAATAATCAAGGGTTTAAACCCCTTAAAAAAGTATTTATGGCAGATCTCTTTGAATACACCAAGCTCCCATCCAATACATGCTAGCAATAAAAATGCACACTGTGAAGGAGATCTTTGACTATGTATTATGGTAAAAAAGTATATTACACACATACACACACACACAAAAAAAAAAGAAAAATTGAAGTTCAAAATCCATTCTAGTTGAGAGAGGAACTGAATCAGTGGTATTTTGATCAGAGAAGAATGGTCCTACCAGGTAGAACATAATGTGTTGGCTATACTTTCTTTGTGACAACAGGAGCCCACTTAGCCAGCTAACGCTGGAGACTAATCCTTAACCACGTGGGGCAATGGAGTTTCAAAAATGTGCTCAGGAAAGTATGCGATCAAACTCTGGATGTTATGTACTCAGCAGATCTTCAGCTAGCGTGAATCTGCATAGCTCCACAGACAAGCAAACAGGACACGACGGAATCAAATCAACTGAACCTGTCATTTTAAACTTTTGCCAATTAAAGACAATTGCAAAAGTGGAAGCTTTTGACTTACGTTTTTAAAGAAGTAACTTTGGTGTAGTATCTTTCTTACGTATTTTGTATGTTTGTGTATAGCCTTTCCTTTCCATTTTATTCTTTCAATAAACGAAAGAGAACTAATTATAAGCTCAGTGCTGTCTCATTCCTTTCTTTTCTTCATTCTTTCCCATTTTTAATGTAACATCCTGAACTTGATATGGAGGAAGTATTACAAGAAGTGTAAAAACCCCACACCATAGGTAGAACACAAAGGGGAATGGAGCTTGTATGATTTCTTTGGTTATTTCCAAACAAATGAGCAAAAAACAAACAAATAGTCCTGTACAGACAGCTCTACATTAAACCTGACAAAAGGCTTTCCTCAGTGATTTGATTGTTATTGCTCCATTCAAAATATTCTAAAGTTGACTGCAAGAAGCAGCAATTCCACTTCTGCCAGAAGTGGTCTCCTCCCACTTGGCCTTGACTGTTATTACTGTGCTCCTGGTAGATTATAAATTATTAATTGTATTTAGAAATTTGCAGACGTGTATTTTCTTTGCAAAGAGGGAGCAAGCTCTTATTATTTGTACTTTGATGTACGCCCATATAGTAAAATGAAATCACTGCTTTTATAATACCCTATACGTCCAAGCACTTGACCCAAATGTATTTAAACAACAGAGTATTATTTTTGAATGTGAAAAATCTCTCCCTCCACCTCACCCCTTCTTCTCTTTTCTTGGGGTCTTTTTATAGCTCAAAATAGCCAAGCTTATCTCACTGCAGCATCCTCAGCTCATCTCGGTGTTCGGGGAGATAAGATTAGAGGCCTTGATCCTCCTGCTGTTAGAACAAGACCTCAATCTCTCACTGTCTCTATTTAATCAGGTTCCTATTTTAGCTGCCACAAAGCTGTCAACAAAAGAAAATAAGCTATACCCCATCAAGGGGTTAATTGGGTTTCACAACGTGCAAATGCTCGTCTGAACAAAATTCCACCTGCACCCTCCATCAGGCAAATTACTTCTGACTTTTAATTTATTTCTCTAGGAAATGGAAAGGTATGGCATACTCAAAGTCAATAGGGAATAAAGAACGAGGTGTAATCCAGCCTGCTCACCAATTCAGAGCCCTCTTCTCTGTCAGCTTTAATAGATTCTCAGACCACACAATTTACAGAATGTAAGATGTATCTTTTTCTGGTCTGTGTTTTATTTTGGACTTGTCTAGTTAATGGTCCTAACAAGTGACAACTGATGTTTGTTTGATGTAACAGTGCCTGTGAGACATATATGTTACTCAGGCAGATTTTGGACAGTCTGTTTGCCTACTCCCGGCTGTAGCAGAACTGGATTTTGGCTGTGCTGATCTGCAGTACCAGAATTCTGTTACTATTTTGCTCAGGAAGCAAGCTGATCAGTTTTTTATTCAGATCTACTTTGTAGGCCTAAAAAAACCCAATAATTAATCACTTGAACTTAAAGAATATTTTTTACTTCTTTGTTGAAAGTTGTTGGTTAGCAGTATGTTACCAAAAAAAAGCTTTCCTTTTCTTAGATACTGATTATTATTGTAGATATCAAATAATCACTTCACATTCTTTCAAAATATTTCTCCTGGTTTTCCCTCTCCTTAATATTTCAATTTTCTTAATTTCACCAGGCCAAATCCAAAACCTACCAAAACTGGCAACTCGCCTCGTTCCCTTCTCCAGGGGAAGGAACAGCGCCCATGAAGGTGAAATACCTGTAGGGTAATGAAAGGAGGCTTAGTGTAACGATCATCTACTATGAAAACCTTATTGGTGCTGCTGGTCTTGTAGCCCTATTCACTTTATTTGTTTGTCAGCCCAAAAACAAGGTAGAATTTGATCTGCAACGGGGGGCACCATTAAAACTTAATCGTAATCATAAAGCATAAATAAAATAATAAGAAATAACAAAATTCACATCTGAAGAAAATGCTTCAATCTCATTAATTTTTTGAATAGCATTAGAAAATCTGCACCATACGTGATCCTCACACAAGGGAAAAAGGTCATTTTTTTGCTAAACCAAAGAAGAGGAATATCTTTTGCATCTTCAATTTATTTTCTAATCCTGTATTACAAAATGTGTACTTGCCTCCAGTGTGTTTATTGCTGTCTAGTAGGACATCTGCTACCTTGCTGCTAACATCTGTCTACCTATGATCATGTAGCGTTAGGCATAATTTTGTCCTTAATAGCTTTTCTCGGGTTTTGTCTCTTTACCTCTGATAGCCTGTATTTTCTGATCTGAAGAATAAACTGCTTTATTTTTGGTCTAATTAAGACACAAAAATCCTCATAATTGCAAAAGTAATAGATTTGGATTCCGAATAAAAATTTCTTTTGTTTTGCTTCTGGGTCCTTCTGTAACTGTGCAACAAGAATTAATCAATGGTGATATTAAAGGTCTTGGGAACACACCATAAAATTGGGGGAAAGAAAAAAGCAAATACTTCGAAAGAAAGAAACCTGTAGTGAGATTTAAAGGTTAGATTACACCCTGCTAACAAATTGCCATAGAAGTTATTCTTTTTATCCTCTATAATGCCACAGGTTCATGGTTTTTCAACAGAATGATTATCTGAAAATCAAAAACGCATGTGCCTGAGGTAAATAAGGACAAACACACACCTTGTAGTAAGGACAAGAAGCATGAACCAAACAGGCAAAGATGTAAGCACGCAATACAAAGGTAGATTAAATACAGCTTCCAAGCATTCTGATAGACCCTTCTTCAAAGGGACCCTTCACTAAACAATTTAGAAACCTGAACTGCAGTCTGAATTGCCTTCTACCTCTCTTGGAAAAAAGATGCAATCTTTCAGCAAAAAAAAAAGTGCATTACTGATACATTGTGGAGCAACAGCACAGAGAAAACAAATACTGGAGTTCCCTATTGCTTATTCATCAGCTAAAAGATTTGGGACATTTTAAACTACAGTTTGAAAGTCACTTAACAATAGCTAAATGCTAGGATATGTAACATACTCCATATTGAAACCTCATCCGAAGGTTCCTGAATCTAGGCAGATGTTCTGAATGGGCATCTCCAATTAGTTTCTATTTGAAGATATAGCAATAAGTTGAGGAGATCATCTCTCAACTATCTCACGATAGTTTATTTTGGATAGCTGAGAAAATGTAAAGTGGTTTGGCCAGAAGCCAATTCACATAAAATCCCGTAACTTTTCTTAATAAAAAAATGCAGAAATATCTTCTGGACACAGCATTTTATTTTATCTGAAAAAAATTTCAGGTTGTTTGAAATCTAGCAAATTCAGATTAGGTTTGCACGCTTGCAATAGAAGTTCAGCAAAATTTAGTTCAGAAGTTTTTTTTTTAAAAGAAGAATTTACAGATCAATTGAAACAATGTGCAACATCAGTAAATAGGGATTTTGCTTTTCCAAAGAACCATGTTTCATTTAAAAATTTGTAAATGGTTTCCCAGCTCCAATACTAACACAAACATTCTGCACTATTATCTATTACTGATTTCAGGGTAATGTTGGAAATATCTATATGTAGAGTAAGAATTACTATGTTTTTATGGTATGGAAACATAATACTAGGGAACAATTATTAGTAGCATAGCCAAACGCAAGTGTTGGAACTCTCACACTCTGGAGACCTGCTAATCACACTAGATCCCAGACCTTTTTGCTGTATGCTGCAAAACTCAAGTATCCTCACAGTTTCAGAAAAGACGATGTCTGACAGATACTGCCTAGTTAAATATGAGTTATTATTACCATTACCACAACATATTATTAGATGGTACATAAGCAGTCATGTATTTTAGAGAGGCACTGATTCAGACACAGTGTATTCAACAAATATAAATTAACAGATTGTCTTTTGCTTTATAAACACAAAATATTTTTGAAAACAAAAAAATCTATTCATCTCAGTGGAATGGCAGACATGTGTGCGCCTCTGAAAATAAGAGTGTTTTGTTTTGTGGGTTTTTTTTGCATTAAAAATACATACATATCATCAGGAGCCTGAAGGACTCATCAGCACCCTAACTACTGGCAACTATTATAGTATTAAGGTACTGCCTTATTCACTCCAAATCAGGATTCAAGCAATGTTATTAAAACTGGTAGGACTTCCCACCCACACTTCAGAACGCTCTAGTGTTCCACTGCGGACAGGAGGAAAAACACAATTTGCCTGCATACAAGGATGACCCAGAAAGCTAAATCTTTTCCCCAGGAAAAATAGATAAACTTGTGCTTAAGTTCCTATAATGGCAGTGCATTCAACTGTTACCTAATAGAGAATGATGTTGGATCACTGAGTTTTCCCTGGAATTTAACATCTCTGCATGCAGTTCTTTCAATAAATAACCCAGCCCAGGTGGTAGAATAAAGAAGTCTGATGCAAAATCAATCAAACAAACAAACCAACCAACCAACCCTTTGATCTCAGTAATGACTAGCAAGTCAATCAAACTTCCCTAATGCTTTGTCTCGTACATCAAGGCTTGAAATCTAGAGTTTGAAGCAAATACCAGTCACAGTGTTGAGCCAGCTGCAAATGCATACCACTTATGACAACACATCTGTTTACAGGACATTGGTATAAAACGTCTGTGGTGCTTTGCTAATTACAAGCACAGCAGTCATAAAGCATCAGCCTCAGCCCCTGTAAAAAAGGACTATTGTATAAAGGGAACCGTATGCTATTAGCACTTCACTCCCAAACCCCAAAGAGTCCAGAAGCATGTAGGAACAATACATTTCATTTTCCAAACATGCCAGTGGATTCTTGGGCAAAAATAAACAATAATAAAAAACCCACAACAGGTTACCCATCTTATTGTTCCAGCTGAAAATGACTCTGAGACCAGACCCGTATCTCTCTCCACCTCAGATAGCTCTCAACTTAAATGACATTTCCCAGTTTACCCCACAGGATAACCTGGTCCTAGATATTTAAGGGATTTGAAAACAAAAAGATAACAAGCAAACCACAATCCTGCAGCTGCAAATACAGACTAAATCCTCAGCACTGCTATATGTTGCATTTAATCAAATAGGATTTTTAGGGCTTAGTTATCCATATTCCCACATACGCATTTCATCACTCCTTCCAGGATACTTGTTCTGCTTCTTTGAATTTGGAATCAGCACCGCTATTAAGAGGTATCTCCTCTTAATAGAGCATAAGTCCTATGAGAAGCAGCTGAGGGAACTGGGGGTGTTTAGCCTAGAGAAATAAGGCTGAGGGGAGACCTTATCGCTCTCTATGACTACCTGAAAGGAGGTTCTAGAGAGGTGGGGGTCGGTCTCTTCTCTGAAGTAACAAGTGATAGGACAAGAGGAAACAGCCTCAAGTCGCGCCAGGGGAGGTTAGATTGAATATTAGGAAACATTTCTTCACTGAAAGGGTCATCAAGCATTGGAACAGCCTGCCCAGGGAAGTGGGTGAGTCACCATCCCTGGAGGTATTTAAAAGACGTGTAGATGTGGCACTTACGGACATGGTTTAGTGGTGGACTTGGCAGTGCTAGGTAATGGTTGGACTCAATGATCTTAAAGGTCTTTTGCAACCTAAATGATTCTATGATTCTGCATACCAGTAAGTGACTCTCCAGCACCACTTCCAAAGGGTACAAAACTCCTTTTCCTGGTCGGACAGATTGCATCTCCCCCAAATTAAAGTCCTTGCGCTGTCACATACAATACTAAGATTAATTCAGTATCTTCTTCCCTGCCATCTCTTTCAAAGCTTTTTCTGGTTGTTTAGCACACTAACTTTTAGCAGTTTGATACCCCTCATGTTTAATCTCCGTGCTACTGTTCATTCATGGACTGGTGTAATTTGTTCACAATTCTAAAGAGCAGCACAAAGAAAAGTAATTTTCCCTAGTAATAAGATACATACACACAGAAGCCGGGAAGGGAAGGCACAAATAAAGCCAGATTATCTTGCAATGTCTGTGGCTGCTTCTTAATGCTAATTTAAGTTTCCATCAATAGGCAGCTCCTACAACATGACACTTCATACCGATATGCAGCAAACGTAGGGAGCGGTAAGCTGAATCATCCAAGTGAAATCCTCACTATCAGAAGAGTAAAGACGAAGACTTGAGCTCTTTCTCTTTACCACACTTCTGTCTTTTCTTTTATATGACACAACCAGTACAATTCTAACAATGACACACAACATACAAGGCCCAGCTACCTACACTTGCTGCTCTTCTGGCCTAGAGCTGTAAAAACCCGTAGCTAACTAATCAAGTTTGATTCCACAGAGAATAGTCAGGGATTAAACTTTTTGGTGGGTTTTCTGCATTTTTGGTGTGTTTTTAGCAGTTTCTATCCCATTTGCTCACTTCTCTGATTGGCCCAAAAGGTCTTGTTTTCTCAGTTGGATAACACCCAAATAAACACCTGACTCAAGACTTGGCAACACGGAAGGGTGTGAGAACTACTTAAAGTGTGTCAGACACCTTTGGAATAGAAATTTCCCCCATCTTATTGCCAAGCCACAGGGCACGCTTATTTTTACTCTCAGCTACACTGAGTGCTACAGAGACAAACTTCCAGAAGGAAAGCAGGAGGTTATCACTTTTATTTTGCTCAAATAAGATTCTCAGCTGTGCTTACATGGCAAAATTGACAACCCTGTTCTGGCTGGTGTCCAAGACAAGTGAGGATACACAGAGGTCACAAGAATATTACCCAGTTCTCATAAGCTTATAGGCATCTTACATCATGCCATGTATTTTTTGTATTTAATTATAGGAAAGGATGGAATAATGATATTCTGAGATAAAGGAAATAATCCCACATAAAGCATAGATTTTTGTTTAGGTCCAGACATTGAAAAGTGCCTAAAACTCAGAGAAATCAAAGTCAGACTTAGCAGATTTTGATGAGTGTAAAGTACCCAGCAGCGCTTGTTGTGATATGGCCAGTGTTTCAAAAGCTCTCAGCACTCAAGGTTCTTCTGAACTCTTTTGAGAATCTAGATCTAAGTATCGCATTAGGAGCTGCTGTGTGCTTAGCATACTTAAGTATCGGATCTCTATTGTGGGCTCTTCTGAGCCTTTTCAAAATCTGGTCTGCACTTTATACATTCAGCTTCCACGCATTGTTTCAGTCCTTGGAGGATTCAAGAGGTTTATAATGAATTTTAAAATTGTGAAACTTGAATGAAAAGTGCCTTTTAACAGCTATATAAAGTAGGTTATCTCAGGCAAACACATTTGTTATTGTTGCTACAGGAGGTATATGCCCACTATAAATACCATTTATTAGCAGTGAATGATAAAGCCTCAGTGTAACTGAAGGCTTAATAGCAGAATGAATTAACTCCTGCAACTTTAATTCTAACTTGAGGCATTATGGGGAAAAAAACCTCTGTTTCCTAATGCATTTCACTGGTAAAGAGTCAAATGTAAACAACCAGCTAAAATAAAAATAGCCAGTAGCTACTGGTCATTAGTACTTACCAGTGAGTAGCTGCTCTAGCCCTTTAAATAGCTGTTATTATTTTCTGAAAATGTAAAGACTTGATGTTAACATTTTACTTTTATTAGCTGCTTTACTCCACATTTGGACTGGCTAAGCCAATATGATGCCCCTCTTTTTGAAACTTCACAAGACAGTAGACAGAATGGACGGAAACAATGCAGCTTGAAGAGCTTTCTACACCACATAGAGAAGAAAATATTTTTTGGTAAGAAAACAAATATTGGGGGGGGGGGGGGGAAGGCAGACAATGACAAGAAAAGCTTAAAAAAAACATTTGCCCTTCCTATTTACTCAGTCTTGAAAGCCAAGGCTCCCCTTCTCCTGGCTTCCAGGAGAACATGCAGACAGGCTAGTAAGGTGCTAGAAGGAAGTAGTACAGGTCTTTAGAAACCCAAATCTAAATGTTTACAATGCAAGCCAGTCTCTATCATATACCTGAGAGTGATGTGGGATATCTTTATTTTATGGACCAAGAAATACATAAGGATGAGAATCTCAAACTCAACAAAAGAGGTGGACCTACCATTTAGATGGAGATATGATTATATAAATGATATGAAACAGATTATTTAATCTTTTGCATGTCACTGTAGCATTTAATTCCGAATTAGTTGTCTTTTAACTAAATTTAGATCTTCCAAAAACATTCTGAGGTTACGAAGTACCCCAATTCATCTAGCTACACGTTAACTTAGTGAAAAAATAAATGTTGTAATTTTTCCAATAGTTACCTGCAAACTGCTAAAAGCCACAGCCTATTTCTTGTACCTTTTCACCAGCATGCTCACGTCCCCTTCAAGAGAGATCTTCTGTCTGTGTCCCTCAAAAGTACTACTGTAGCAAAGATCAACACTATGAAATAAACTTTGGCTGAAGGTACAGAAAAGAAATACAGAAGGTATTTTGAATGAAGCAATGCTTGGTATTTTGCAATATACAGGGTTCTATATAAAGTTAATTCTGTTCACATTCTACTAGTGACAAGTTAAAAATTAGTCTCCATGAGAAACAAACGTGGGGACCAGCTGGATGCCAACAAAATCCACACCCATCAGATCACCTGCTCATCTCTCTCATAAGTAGAATTTAGAGTCCAGCAGTTGCTCTTAAGACTCTGTCCTCATTTAACTGCCAAAACATTGGCAGATTTTTCCCATTTATCTCCATGGAAGCCCCTCCTGCAAAGGTTAAGAAATGCCACCCTACAAAGCCAAGGGTTCCCTAGCTTCCTTGCACTGCTTTAGCATTTGCAAAGGCAAAGATGAACCGCGTTTGTAAATCAGATCCCTTGCATTTGCTATGGTTTTGATTTATGGCTTTGTAATCTTCATAGCACAAATTGCAGGGAAGGAAAAATGGATATTGGAAGAAGTCATAGCAGATGTGTTCACTTCTAAAAAAGAATGCACAACATGTGCTGCAAAATAAAAGCACCATTTGGCAACATAAAATATCTTGGCATCTGTGTGAATTTGTAACTGCAGTAAAATACTGATATGGCTGATAAAGCTGAAGTTCCGTTTTCCTCTGTCTTTGCATGTGTATGCCTTTAGAGAAAGTTTCCTTTTCATGCTGTGGGACTGTCTTCATTTATTCTAGATTTTTTTTAATCGCCTCATATCACTTTGCCTGATGAAATGGCAAAAAAATTTTAAAAAGTTATAGTAACTGACCAGATGACTTTTTTGTGGCCTCACTCCATTGGGAAAACATTTGCCTATTTTTTTCCTAAATGTAGTGAATTTTAATGCTTAATCTTGAAAGTAGTATGAAATTACTGGATGAATGTCTCTTGATTAACAGCCAACATACCTCCTTTTAACTGCATTGAGAATTTTCATACAGATTGTAAATGGTCAGAAATGTCCAAATGTCTTTTGCACAGATATGTTTTCTTTGGGAGTGAGATAAAAACAAACTAAAAAGGAATAATGTATTTACATGCACAGGTCCAACTCTGTGTTTTAGGCTACTGTTTACAGAAACCATTTGTGAAGTTCACATCTGTTCCTGTTCCTTCCCTAGGTTTGAGGCTAATCATTCACACTTTGCAAGTAGTTCGAGATAATAGGTTATTGGAGGTTTGAAGCAGACTACAAAGATCCATGAATCTGTGAATTTTTTTCATATTTACAGAGGGACTTTCTGTTCTGAGATAACTTAAGCATGAAAAAAAATCCTTCAGAAACTATGTCTCAGAGCATTTGACCTCTGATGTACCTGGCTGGAACAGAACAAGCACATGAAAATGAAAATGAAAATGAATGAGCATTACTGTGTTAAATATTTCTTCTATTAAAGAAAACTGTCATTTCCCCCCCACAAGGCCTTAATCTCCATTTCAAAATCAGCTTTATCACTTCTGGATCTGTGACAAACCAATTTTACCTCCTCCACAGAACCAATCACTGTGCACCATTAAAATAACACCACACCCAGGTTTTGAGAGAGCCTAAGAGATTATGAATATTGAGAGTACTTCAAATGTAATTTCCTTCTCATAAAAAACTTTGGTGTCTGTATTGAGTGCTGATATAATATGTGGAGGCTGCACGCTTGTTCCTTTAATCCATAGCAATTAGTTTCTATCAGGATATACTCCCACTCCCTGGAGAAGTTTTATAAATAGAGGGTTGGGGGTGTTTGAGGATATTTTAGCCTCTTAAATCAGAATGGAAACAGCCACGAGACTCTCATGGATCTGTAACGGACTATAAAAAAGTCTACCGCAATCATATTTGCTGTCACTGTATTATCTACTCTGTGCAAAAAGATTTTTTCCTATTCAAGGTCTTTTTTTCATATGCTTACATTCCTGTTAAGCCTATGAAATTCCTACACATCACACTTCCCATCACTGAAACCACAGAAGTGTGAGGAGGACTGGCAATATATTTTTGTAATACAAGTTTACAGTCAATACTGGAAACAAGTCAAAAGTTAAAGAGGAGCTAGTAGCTAGCGTGGACTAAAAGAATTTCACTTGCAACAGCAACTTAATTCCTGTAATACATGCTGTCCAATTTAGCATTTCCTACCCAGCTTTCAGGTTATTGTAATGAGATCATTTGCTTGTTGCTTTTTTCAATTTTCAGTTTTATTATTCTAAATTAACATGTGGGTTACTTTCAGACCTTTACAAGAGGCCTTCAACAGATGCAAAGGTAGCTATTCTTGGAAACCAGTAGCAAAACCAGATACAAACAATGTTTCTCTAGTGCAGTACCACTCTCTGCTACAGTGATGTTGGGTGCAGATGAAATAAATCTTTGCTACAAATCAGAGCC
Organism: Phoenicopterus ruber ruber; assembly: GCA_009819775.1. Classification (NCBI taxonomy): domain Eukaryota; kingdom Metazoa; phylum Chordata; class Aves; order Phoenicopteriformes; family Phoenicopteridae; genus Phoenicopterus; species Phoenicopterus ruber. The sequence continues at coordinate 15,993,888 of CM020227.1, forward strand.
ATAGTAGAAATAGTCTGAATTCAAGGGGAAAAAAAAAAAAAAACAACCACCAAGTTTTAGCAAACAAGTTTGCTTTCTTCCCAGGAGACAGTTATTGTGGTACGCACTACTTTGCCACAAAAAAAATCCCTCCCATGAAATATTAAAAGTATTTCATTTAAGAATCAATCAATTTTCATGTTCAGAATTTATGCCCTTCTTGATATAAGGGTTGGATGCCTTCCTCAAATAACTGGCTAACAGCAAGCAAGCTACTGATATCTTCTCTGTTGTTTTTAATAAAAACTAAGTCAATAATAAATCTATCTGGCCATAAGCACTATGTTACAAACATGAATCCTCCAGCAAATTATTGAATTGGTTCAGTTAATGGATCTCAAAAAATGTTTTAGCTGGGAAACTCTTTCATTATTACTGAGATTTTATTTAAATAACATCATTTATCGAAAAAAATCAGTTGTTTGTACCTGAATGTACAGCTATCTATATAATATTAAAGTCCTGGACAGAATATACTTTTTATACACAAAGTAAACATATATATTATGGATATGATTTAAAATACACACAGTCTCGCTTCCATCACCTTTTTTCCTGAAAGAGAGCTTTCTTCATTAGGTAGTGGGTTAATAGGATCTTTTACTCCAAATAAAGCTGGAAATGCTGTATCTTGTCTTTCCACAGGACAGGTAACTACCAGCTATCACAAAGTACGAACAATATTAATAATCACCATTACTGTACAACAAAAGCTAAAGTCAAGAGGGAAACAGTTGAATAAATACGCCAAAAGAAGTAAGGGCTATATCTGTTCTACAGAACACGGTGCAGTGCAATGCAATGCAATACTCCACTCAAGCTAGCTCTACATCCTTCTCCCTGTGCTGGACAGGCCGGCCGATCTCTGGGCACTTACGCAGCCACACAGCCCAGGTCCTGAAAGCTAATTCGCTCTGAGCTAACTTGGCTTTCCTTACTGCACACTGAATTCTGCCACACGGACAAAGTCGAAGAAGCAGGTCTAATGCAGTCCAGGACTAAGCAATTGGTTTGATCTTTTCTACCCTTGAAGTCTGTGTATCTGACGAAGAGAAATGCAGTAAAGCAAAACCTTCTGAAAATATTCACTGAGCAAATGACTCATCCTCTGGTTAAAAAGCAGATACATACTGACCCCCCAACAAAAGCCTGTGGCTATTGCCTTAATAGACACTGAAGCAATAAAGGCTTGACAGGTGGAGTAGATGTAGGTTTAGAGGCAAAATAAAGCCCTCATCAAGCTTTTCAAGCCTTTGTTGCTGTGGGTTTTCAGCTCCATTTTTGTTTACCTCCTGTATTTCAGCCTGTGGCTGAACAAAAGAACAGCTGCTGAATCTGATAATATTGTTCAGCTTAGGCATTGCTTAGCAAATCAGAATAGTGTTAAATGGCTTTACTTTATTAGACTGCAGATTTGCATTGCTTAGTGTGTATTTCACTGTGTGTGTCTGTAGATGCCTATACATTCCTTTTGTAATATACATGCATTTATCGAAATACATACATATTTTAGAGTAAAGAATTATTGACTAGTAAAACCAGAAGAAAGCAATGAGAGCTACTGGCTAGAATAGGGGTTATGAAATCAGGATGTGTACTTTTAGATTCCAGCTCTGCTACTGACTAAGAACTTTGGTATTGTCATTTATTAAGTAACAAATAAATGAGAATTTAATAGAGAACTACAGTGTAAAGGCTCTAGAGTTCCACAGATGAGCCAGGTCTTATTAGGAATACCACCATTCTAAGGCACTAGCTACTTATTAATTGTATTTGACTATGCTGCATGCCACTTAAATTGGATACAAGGGTGTGTGTATTACACAGGGGATTAAAATCAACTGACTTCAGTTTCTAGATGTACAGAATCTTGGTTAACTATTTTTCTTTTTTAGATGAGTCTCCATTTATAAAGTCAACAGGCTGCTTAGAATCTCCTTGTGTAAACCTAGCCCCGCCACATCACTGAGTCCCCTAGAGAGTCTATCAGGAGCCAACCCTGGTCACTCAGATGTTTTGAAAGAGCAGCTCGAAAAAAAGAGAAACCACCACCAAGGAAAAAAAATGCAAGCAGAGACCTGAGAACAGATTGGTATATCACAGACAAAATGATGGAAGAAACAACCAGAATGTGTAAAAAGCCCATACATATGTCTTAATGTAACAAACTTATTAACACGGTTTTATAGTCAATAGAAGAAAAGACAACAGACTGAAGGAAAACATTTTCAAGTGTATTATTAGTAACATTAGCAGCTTTATTTTCATTTTGGTTGTTTTCCCTGAGTTCCTGTAGGAAACAGAGTAATCATTATAGTTTCTTTCTCTCCTGTTACCTTAACAGTACATTTATGCTCCTAAATAAGCAACTTCTATAAAAACCAAAAAGTAACAAAAAACCTTTAGCAACTGAAAATACCACGTGTTTTCAAGTGAGGCTCTCCTGTCCATTTTTAAAGGTTGGGAGGCTAACAGATGAGGTAACCACTGGGGTGTTCTCACATTTCAGAGTCCGTAAGGCTGCAGGAGAAATGATCAGGCACAGAAACGCCCACTGTCTCTTGAGCTCATCCAGCCCTAATCATTTGGAGGCTAAACAGCAATATTACCTACTCAGTGGAACCTGACTGTTAAACAATAACTTGGTCTGCAGCCAAAAATGGGTACTTAAACAGAAATCTAGTTCTTACAGATTAAAACTCTTCTACAAATTCACAGCGACAGCATGCAGCCTGGAGAGCTTTCGGAATGTTTGTATTCAAAGAATAGTTACTGCCAAGAAGCACCTTGCAGGTCAGAAAGACAGAGCAGAGGAAATAACAAAGTGTACTGATAGCAAATTGCCTCCGCATGCACTGAAAATGGAGCATGTAGTCAAAAATGGTGCTAACCTGTCACATGTATCTGACAAGGGAGGACAAAACCAAAACAACACAATGCAACTCTCACCTACAGAGAAGCTGCTAAAGAATGTCTGGATTTACTGTAAAAGTGACAATGATGTGTCCCATACCGGAGTCCCCAAGTGACTATGATTAGGAAAACTGGAAAAACAAGTACAAATGAAGCTGTGAGCCTGCTGAATTGCTTTGATGCCTGGGCTTGGGTTCAATTCTCATCATCACACTGATAAAACAGCTCTGTCATTATAAGTGCCTTAATTTTCCTGTGAATTATCAGACACTTCTGGCATTTAAATGACATACACATTTTAAGCTATATTCCCTACGTCAGCCAAAAATGATGGCATTTGTAGCTTGGGTAAGCCTGAGCATTTTTATTCACTGCCATATACTTAGAGTATATTCAAATGACTCAAGAGGTACAGCATCACAGTCATATTTTAATTTTTGACCCTAATTAATTCATCAAGTTCATAACTATTCTTCTCATCTGAAACTTGTTCTTAGCATTTCAACCTCTGCCTGATAGCTTTAACTTTAAAGCCAAAATAAGAATTTCAGCTCCCTTTCCTCTTTCATTAAGGTGATTTAAATTATCTGGAATTTCTCCCACTCCCAAAAATAGCTAACTTTCTTTTGCCTTTTTGTAACATATATGAGTTGAGAGAAAGCCAGCTGCCACCAGTAACTAAACTGGAAGAAGGCTAACGCTGAACAAATTAACAGCACACAGTTTGTCTTGAACTAAATTAGTGTCACTACTAGCACAGTAACAGCCAGGGGACTCATGTTTCTCAGTGCAAAAGTACTTACTTCTAAATATTAAAAATACAAAGTGCAGCATGAACACTTTGCTTGACGCTATCCCAAATAGATTAGCTGAAAACAGTTTAACAAAGGTCAGACACAGCAGAAAAGCCCTCCAGATCAGAGAGCTTCCGTTAAACTGAGTGGATGCTACCATGTTTCTCCCCTAGTTCTTATAATTGCGCAGGCCTTCAAAGCATAACAAACAAACAAAAAAGTGAGAAAGTAGACTCCCCCTTTTCATGCTCTTGCTAGTGATGCTGCCACCTTCCTTTTGCAGAGCACTTTCCTGGTCCTCTGCTTGTATCGTCATTGCAGATTCTCAGCAAGCGGGTCAGAGAGCGCACAGAGAATCCACTGGATTGCTGACATGAGGCAAATAATCCTCTACTCGCCAAGGGCAGAACTACTGGTGCAGAATATAATTAAACACTGGCTATTGCTTTTTCCTCAATACACTTCAAAAGGAGATTAAAAGAACAAGGCTTGGAACTAAATCCGAGGCTGCATTATTGCCTTGATATAAGGTATAAGTGGACAGAAGGGAATTCGATATCAGTGGAGGCTGGGATTTTGCATGTTTTGAGAGCAGTAAGAATTTTCAGGTTTGTATCGAAAATACTTGTCTGGAATTAACCGAGTAGGTAATTACACAAGAGCAGTTTCACTACAGCATCTGAGTGAGTGAAATGCTAGATCAGTATTGTCTGGGTTGCGTTTCACCACCAGTAAGATTTTTCTAAATTAAGTATCTCCCAGAAGAGTATTTTCTTTGTGAGGCAAATCTTTCACAAGATCTCTCATTTTGACACTTCCATTTTGATAGCACACCACAGATCAGAAAAACATTCAATTTTATGTTATGAACTCCACACTGACAATTGCCTGCTTCTTATCAGGTTCAAAGAAAAATCGAATTTTAAAATTTCAGCAGGTTACTTGCCAGTTTCGTTCTTTGGCACACTTTTAACTGTCTCTGTCTCACTTTTAGACACTATGCAAAAATATGCCAATATTTCTGCCATATGGACAATATTACATAAGAATTTTATTCCAAGTATATCAAATAGATGAAAAAAGTTATACATATGAGTAGTAAATTATTATCTAGGGGAAGAATAGTTTAATAACTGTATATAACATGACTACAATACCTAAACTCAGTAGGTTAGTCATAGAATCATAGAATTGTTCTGGTTGGAAGAGACCTCCAAGATCATCGGGTCCAACCATTAACCTATCACTACCAAGTCCCCCACTAAATCATATCCCTTAGGGCCTCATCTAAACGCCTTTTGAATACCCCCAGGGATGGAGACTCCACCACCTCCCTGGGCAGCCTGTTCCAATGCCTGACAACCCTTTCAGTGAAGAAATTTTTCCTGATATCCAATCTAAACCTCCCCTGGTGTAATTTGAGGCCGGTTCCTCTTGTTTTGTTGTCTGTTACTAGGGAGAAGAGACAGACCCCCGTCTCTCTACATCCTCCTTTCAGGTAGTTGTAGAGAGCAATAAGGTCTCCCCTCAGCCTCCTTTTCTCCAGACTAAACATCCCCAGTTCCCTCAGCCGATCCTCATAGGACTTGTGTTCCAGACCCTTCACCAGCCTCGTTGCCCGTCTCTGGACACGCTCCAGCACCTCAATGTCTTTCTTGTAGTGAGGGGCTCAAAACTGAACACAGTACTCGAGGTGCGGCCTCACCAGGGCCGAGTACAGGGGGACAATCACCTCCCTACTCCTGCTGGCCACACTATTTCTGATACAGGCCAGGATGCTGTTGGCCTTCTTGGCCACCTGGGCACACTGCTGGCTCATATTCAGCCAGCCGTCAACCAACACCCCCAGGTCCTTTTCCGCCGGGCAGCTTTCCAGTCACTCCCCCCCAAGCCTGTAGCGTTGCCTGGGGTTGTTGTGACCCAAGTGCAGGACCCGGCACTTGGCCTTGTTGAACCTCATACAATTGGCCTCGGCCCATCGATCCAGCCTGTCCAGGTCCCGCTGTAGCGCCTGCCTGCCCTCCAGCAGATCAACACTCCCTCCCAATTTGGTGTCATCTGCAAACTTACTGAGGGTGCACTCGATCCCCTCGTCCAGATCATTGATAAAGATATTGAACAGAACTGGCCCCAGTACTGAGCCCTGGGGAACACCACTTGTGACCGGCCGCCAACCGGATTTAACTCCATTCACCACAACTCTTTGGGCCCGGCCATCCAGCCAGTTTCCTACCCAGCGCAGAGTACGCCCATCCAATCCATGGGTAGCCAACTTCTCCAAGAGAATGCTGTGGGAGACGGTGTCAAAGGCTTTACTAAAGTCCAGGTACACAACGTCCACAGCCTTTCCCTCATCCACTAAGCGGGTCACCATGTCGTAGAAGGAGATCAGGTTGGTCAGACAGGATCTGCCTTTCATAAACCCGTGCTGACTGGGCCCGATCACCCGGTTGTCCCGTATGTGCCGCGTGATGGCACTCAAGATGATCTGCTCCATAACCTTCCCGGGCACCGAGGTCAGGCTGACATAGTCCCGTATTTGCAGGCTTGGGGGTTTTGTTTGGCTGTTTTTTTGTTTCGCAAGTTAGATGAAGAAGGAAGAAAAATAATAAGAAATAACATCTACTATTTTAAAATCCTGAATCATATTCTTCAGACTATGGATGAGTAAAGGAGGGCAGGAAGGCTTAAATCAAGACTGCTGAAAAAGAAAAAATCCCCTCCAGCTACAAATCACTGGGAGTTATTTAGGTAAAACAACTTGTGAAGTCCTGTACAAAACAATAGTCCATTCTGCTGTTAACAAATGGGACTTGATTTAAAGACCAAAAAAAAAAAGACAACAAAGAACCCTAAGAAGATGAAAGGTGAATGTGGACTTTCTGTGAGAATCAGAGCTGGCTGGTTCACATACTTAAGCGTGCTTGTCCATTTCAACTTCTAATTCTCAAAGCAGAGAAGGTATCTGCCTTGTCTTCTAAGGTACATTACCCTAAGAGTATCTTCTTACTTAATTCTCATTCTAAAACCAACAGAAAACAGAAGGCAGAGTGACAGAAATAAAGCCCCAGAATAATTTATGTCAGTAAAGAATAAATCAGAGGAATTCTGATGTCATCGGTGTCTCATTTCCAATTACAAAATTGCAAAACACAAAAACCATCTTCCTCCGGATTAGGTCAAACCTCTGCCACTCTGAAAACAAACCTTAGTATAGTTAATACTCATTATGGATAACTTTTCTTCACTCCAATGTATTGTGCAGCTCTGCTCTGACATTCTCTGACATCTCCGAATAAGAAGCACAGAGACTTTTTGGCTTTCAGATACAGCTACTGTGAAAGGCCATGGAATAAAATGATTTTGCTACATTGTCCCAGCAATGACCTCAATCCTGACTGAAGGAGCTAATTCAATTCCAAGGACTCTCACTATCAGATGCTGTCAATTTGTCCCTTTCTTCTTTTTTTTTTTTTTTTTATAGTAATATCTAATATGGAATAGCGTTACTAGGAAGTGAGCTGAGACCAGCAAAATTCACTTCAATTAGGGAATAAAATGGCACTGAAATTTCTCCCCTGGAGGAAAAGAGACCACAGCTTTTGATTCACATACCTGTAAAGGTTGTCAGTAAATAAAGGACCATCATATAAGCTAGATTTCTGCTTGCAGTTGGGGAAAAAATATTTTATGTATGTCTACTTATGCTTGTGAAGGAATCTAAACAAAATGAAAATCTTGTATTTTGAATTCATGTATTATGAAGTCAACCTCCCTCCCAATTTCTCATTTCCTCTTGTAATGTCAGTTCAAAATTCACGCTTTTATTAGAAATGTCTTGGAGGAAAGGAAAATATTTTGGGAATTTACATTATTCCCATGTGAAAAAAGTTAAAGAAGCTCCATTTTTTTTTTACAGGAAGCTGCTTTCCACACACAATAATCCATTGTTTTCTGAGTCACAATTGTTTTGTGTGCACAGGCATTCAAGATTTCACTTTGCAAATAAGCCTCAGACCAAACAAATCAGAACTTCTACAAAGTTCATAAACAGTTTCATCTCAGTAATTTCACTACAAATTTCTGGGTCTGTTATTATTCTCTGTACTGTCAATAGCTCTCCATTCAGGCAAGTATCCTGCTCATGCAGTGAGTTTCATATATAATGCAGTTTGATACCTCCAAGTTGCATCACGCTCTCTGTTTCAGAAATCACCAGGAAATACCGTAAGTCGTACACAACCTCACTGAACTCAGGTGGGTAGGATGCAGCCCAGCATTCAAAGCTGTTGAGTAGATGCCTACACTTCAAAATAGTCCTATTATCTAATTTGCACTGTCACACAAATTGTTATGAGAGTTTGCACAAATTAAACACATTCAGACTGAGCCAAATTCAGTTGTATGTTTGAAAAGTAGGATAAATAAAAGACACTTTGTGAAATCAGAGGCTGCAATGCAAAGAGGTTGAAAAATTTTCTAAATTGGGAGAGAGGCCCAAAATAAACGCACCAAAATAAATTCTGATTGGCCCACAGTGGAAAAATTTCCAGCTTTTGGGAGGCATCGTTTATCTGAAAAGTACAATATACAACAGAAAGAAATATAAAAAGTGAACTTTGGCAAGCATTGTAGCATGAAGCCCTGACACTGTAATCTTGTTTCCAATCCTCCATGTATTTTGAACTCACTTGATGTTGCCAGATTTGGTTATGCCTCAAATTTAAAATGTGAGATATTAACTCCGTCCTTTTCCTTGATTCTTTCTTCTTTTTCCAGTCTAGCTTGGTTTTTCTTCCACTCAGTAATGCCAGCTTAGATGCAATCTTGCTTAGCTTTTACTGCAGACCAGGGACTAACAAAGTGCCACCAATATTAACAACAATGACAATACAAGTTTGGTCTCAGAGTATGAGCTGAGCCTGTGCTTTTCTACTAATGCCAGAGACAGAAAGGGTACCTTTTGCCTGAATCATTTATCTTTGTTTACCTTGATTTGCCTTTAAGTAGATGGCATCAAATTTACACGCCAAAATCTCAACACTGTGTTATTCTTCTGCTTTTTCCAAGAGAATAGTTACAGCTTCTCAAAGATTGTCAAGCAGGATATTTCCTTATAAAAACATTGTTTTGCTAAAACAAATAATAAAGATGGCTAAAATAAATAAATAAATTTTAAAATCTTTTCAGAGCTTTATGAAGATTTTTGTTGCCGGTATGTAAGCGAGCCAAACTATTAAAAGACCTGAGAGGTGCAAGTGCTTCATTGATGAAACATGAGTGTGAATTCCTCTGAATATTTGTACTTATTCCATCCCCACTAAACACAAACGAATCTCTGATACTGCAGAAAGATCTTGCAATCAATGATGTGACTCCAAACAAGAGGGGAAAATATTGAAAACCTTGCCTCATTCTTTGCCAAAGGCTTCTTCAAAATGGAGGGGAGAGGATGAAGCTATTTATTGTGTATTTTGTATCAATACTCTGTGAGTTACAGAGACAGTACATTTTACTATTATGAGACAGGAGTCTTTTGGCTCCCTGTGTATTACAGTAAATAGCAACATTAGTGCAGCATGCTGGAGATTGAAGGCACCCAATCCTCAGGCAGAAGGTTTATAAACTCTGTGCCAAGACTGAGGCTCACAGACAAAGAAGATCTGTCTCTGTACATGTGAAGCATTGAGGGATAGTCTTCAAAAAGTTTCCAGCAGTGCAAATGAAGATCAGATCAGTATTCACACTTTGCACTACATAAATTGAAATACCTAGTATCCTTCTACTGTTTCTTTCTATCCAGACAGAGCACAGGGCAAGTTGTAACAAGCTAGATACTGTTTCCTTGATTTTCTTTATCCCCCCCCCCCCCCCGCAATATTTAAGTATTTAGAAACCTAAAAAAAAAACCATAGATAGAGCTTCACACTTCACATACTGATGCTGTCAGAATGCATCTCTTCAGGTCTTCTGGACTCCTTTGATGTATGACACTAAATCAAGAGCCCCAGCCTGGTGCACAGATTGTTGCTCTGAGGAACTCATCCTCCATCTCAGCTGAGAACAACAAACAAGGACACTCCCACACACGAGTAATAGCATAACGGTCTGCTATAACAAGAACACGTTTCTGCCATGTAAACGGCATATGGACTTGAAACACAAACGCATTACAAAACGTAAGTGTACATGTTAATTCTGCCCTGGGGATACGATGGACAGACAGTCTCTCTAGGGCAGAGGTCACATGTTGCCAAGACCCCATTAACTGATCACATGGATTGCAGATAGGATTTATCCAGTAGAGACTAAGCTTGTACAATGTCTAAGTACATCCTGGGAGACAATCCCCACTTTCAAGAATGTACAACTCAAACAGGGAGGATCAGAGGGGACTTGCCTGGGATCACAGCACTGGTCTGCAAGAACTGTGACTGTATGACAGGCTGACTCAAGCTCGCTCCTTCTACCACTCACCAGCCTAGCAACTCCCAAAACTGCCTTGTTGGTGCGCTGCCATCAACACCAAATGCTACAATTTTCAGCCTCGCCTGGTATTTATCGGCTCATATTTACTTAGCACTTTGCTATGGGCTATTTAATATACTGTTCTATATTCATTTGTTGATACCTGTTTTCCAGTACCCCTTTATTATTCTCCAGCAGAATAGACTCTTGGAAACCTGAAGGATAACGGCCCACTCAGTCTTAGGCCTAATTAGGAAACATGTTTATATTCTGTGGAGAAATCAGAATCACATAACAAGGGTTGTACCAGCCATTAGAGACTCACTTTAGCCTCACTGAAACACCTAACTGGTTCAGCAAAGTTTAAAGTATTTATGACAAGGCTACCTGTAATTCTCAGGCTGGCACAAAGATACTGCACGTCATTTGCATGACGTGGGAAGGGAACATCCCTAACCTACAATACAAGCTCCTGCATATGTACACACAAAGGAAAGGGAAGAACGTGGACTGGAAAAGATTCATGAACAGCACTTAACTAAGTAAACAACAAGGGGCAGCACAATAGTAAAGTATGGATTATAGCCTACTAATTTTAGAAACTAGTAGCCCTAATCCGTTGATGAGTAATTTTATTATAACCGTATTTAGAAATTCTCCCAAATCAGACTAGGATTATCGTTCCAGGTATTTCACAACACCTAAGGTGAATCCTGGAACAGAGACGGACAATATCTTTTACCTACTTATATCTGGGCTATTAGAGTTTCCTCTCAACTAATGTCTAGCCTGAAGTTTGCAAGTTGGAGAGTCTACCACCTTTAGCAAAATTTTGGCCTACAGAATAGCCTCAAATAGAAAAAAAAATACTTATGCAAGCAACAGAAAAAGAAAAAATATTTTCCATTTCACTAATTTTAAAATCTGCCTGTGACCTGCAGGAAATCGTCCATGTTCAGGGAAAGTTTGCAGGCACCGTAAGAGAAGAAAAACCAATTACAAGTTTGTAACAGTAGTTCTGAAGCTCCACTCAGATAGGCTCACATTCTCAGTAATAGACCAGATTGAGAAGACAGGATTTGGGTGCCTAGGTTCTAAATTTCAACATTTGTATCCCTCTATCATTTGCAAATTCCCTTTCTAACCCTGACATGGATAAAATCCCCTAGAGTGTGTTGACACAGTATAATGCCTTGCTTTGAAGAGACACCTGAGCTTCCTCTTTAGCTTGCTCCACTTTTGCTTGGGCAAAGCACTTTACTAGTGCAGATATAAAGGAGCTGAGGCATCAGCTCCTTTAGAGCTAGCATGGGTATCTACACAACAGTGCATTGTGCCATACAAACAGATTCTAAGCTTCTGCTGCTGAACAGTAAAAGGTTTTTATTGATGGGCAAAAGCATAACAAGCTAAGCTGCACAGCTGCTAGGACCTTCCAACATTACACATACTCAGCCTTGTCATCCATGGGTTTCAGTTAGTTGTTAAGCTGAGTGTATACCTAACCCCTCACTGAAGAAGGCTAATAAAGCCTAATAAAAGCAGTGGTACAGCAGTTAAACTCTTCGCTACAGAAGATCCAATTGTACATCCACCTTCTGAATGGGGGAACTGTTGGTTCACAGCCTCCCATAAAAATATTTCAGGTCTTAAGGAAGTATGTGGGAGTCAGGTTCCCCCCTGGTGCCAGTTTTCTATTTTGTTTTAAATAATTATATATCAAAGTAAATAATTGGCTCTAGTAACAACAGTCACACTTTTTTGGTACACTGTCTCCCTGCTAAATGCATTTGTGGCCAAAGTCTATACATATTCATCTTAGATCCCCTTCCTCCCTGAATAATGCCGCAAAAAGTCTCAGTGTTACCATTGCCCATTTTGCTAGCCACCAGAATTCCTAAATTGTTAGTAATCAAACAACCATTTCACAATGCCTGAGCCTCCAGTCCAAAACTGCTTCTGCAACAGTTGGAAGCAATCAATAAACTAATGAAAGTTGAAGTCGCTGTGAGGCAGCAAGACTTCTGTGTACCTGGAGCTGAAGCTGTTCTTTTGGCACACAACTACTCTTTGAACTAACAGGAATGATTTTGTCTTTTTCTGCGGTTCTCTGATTCACTACATCAAAAAACACTGCCTTTGTGAATGACTTCATTACAGAATATCTTTCAAGGAGAGCAACATAAGAACACAACAACTGTATCGGGTCAAACGAAAGATCCAGTTAGGCTGGAGCCTCTCAAAAGAGGATAAGAGGGCAAGCATATGTGGTGCTTTCCCCAGATTTTCTCTCAGCCTGCAACTGTTTGTGTGGTTCATGGACTCCTGGAGACAGATGTGGATTCTGTGTACTTAGTAATGTACAACAGGAATTTCTCTGTCATTAACCTGCCCAGCTTCGCCATGTAGTATTTTCTGTAAGACACATTTAACACCACTTAAGTTATGTATTTTAAGCACTTGGATTTGAAACTCTCTAGGCACAGCCCATCCATTTGTTCCTGATTGCTCATTGTTTAGCACATTGATCCATGACTAAGGTTACTAGGTCCTACAGCAATAGAGCACAGCTTGCTAACAAATGAGACTAACCTCAACAGACAACACGGAAATGAAATAGATGAGAAAACTCTAGCAAGTTCAATAACTTTGGAATCAACCCAGTAATGGCTCAGTGGTGTATTTCCAGTTCCTTCTAGTTTGGAGAAGTTAGGGTGGCATCAGAAGGTAACAGCTGTTTTTTACAGCAACAGTAGAAACAAGGGTATAAGAAGTTGCATTCATGTAAATTCCCAGCCAAACGGTAGTTCGCTCATTCCAAACCATTTCCTAAACCCTCTTCCCCCGACCTCAATAGAAATTACAGTACTTTATTTGAAAATGAGAAGAAAGAGGAAATGAGTTTTATATCATGATTCCATTTTTAAAGTTGTTAATAGCCTGAAAATTTAATTTCAATCATTCTACAGAGTTTTTCCTCACTTTTTCAGAAGGTGAAATGAATACTTCAGAATGTTAAATCTTTTGATCACTGAAGCAGTAGAATAAGTCTCATTTTGTTTCTCTTTAACTACTTTTCAGTTATAAGAAGTCTATTCTGTAATTGTTAAAAAAATTATCACTGATTTGAAAGATCTACTTTATTAGCAGGCGCTAGCTCTGTTAAAGTCCATATAATCACAACCCATTACTGTAACTGTTTTGATGCTCTACTGTATCATTTCAAAGTCCATGTAGCCTTTCTTCAAAGTAATATTCACTTCCGAGTTAATTTTGAACTAATAATAAAAGTATTTCTTCGAACAAAAAAAGTTATTCTGGAATGACATGTTGCAGTCTCCAATTGCTTTCATCTTCCCCTTGAGATACTCTGATTTACATAATGTTTTAACTATCTTTTTACTAAGTGTATATATAGTTATATACATAAAATTCCCTTCAAAAGACAACCTTACATCTTAAAAGCTCTGAATATGCAGCAATATAGGAATCTGGATGAAAAAAGGCCACTGACTGAAGATTTAAGAAACAGACTGACATCCGGCACCTCAATATTTCCCCTAGAAATGAAGTAGAATACTGTACGCTATGGAAGTCATTCCTATTGGAAAAATTCAGAACTCATCAGAAATCTGAAACCGAAAAATACCTCAGTATACTTTTTTATATGTACATACACAAACTCTTTTAAGACAAATTTTCTAACATAGAGTTATTGTTGAGGTTTTTTGGGGTTGGGTTTTGTTGTGTTTTTTTTTTTTTTTTTAAAGACTTCCTTTTGATTCCACAAAGCTAGATATTCATTATTTTAATTGTCAGGTTTAACACTTCCAGGGCAATTGATCCTGGGCACTATTCATTTAAAGATACTTCCCTGAAGCATTCAAGCCTCCCATATAAAGTCTCAAATTCCAAGCACAAAGGGAAGACTCAGAAGACAACAGACAATACAACACAATGAATTATCAGCAGCAGCAAGTTTTCAGTATTTTATAAAATAAGTCAACAACTGATCCAAAGGTATAATTGCTTATTCGGTTTTATGCTGTGCCCAAATGCAAGGTTATAAAGCAGCCGGTTACTGCTGTTATTTATTTCTGCTGCTAAAGCAGAATTTAACCAATATTAGGGCTCTTTGTGCTAGGTGATACCCATATTCATACATGATTTAAAGGTTTTAAGAACTTACTGGAAGAGAATGCACAGATACAAATTTTTAAGAACAATCGTTATATTCTGTATTTTAGGAGCACTTAGAAGTTCTAAACAAAATCAATGTGTCAGTCAGATAGCAACAGCATGAACTTATTACAGGACTGTCTCTGCCATAAAACCGTCTTATACACAATACACAAGTGCAAGACCAGGAAAGGGGAAAAAAAAAAGAAAACCCACTATCTCAATTCAGAATGAAAAAGATTAAGCTTTAAGCTAAAAATAGAACTTAGGTCTTCCAAAATCGAATTCATTGTATATCGATCCAAAAAACAAAGCATACAATTTTTTAAACTTCCTTTGAAGGAAGCATTTTTTTGATATTTCATAGGTTTTGCCAAGGCTTAACAGAAGGTTTTTTCCTTTTAACACCTGCCCAAATATGAAGCTACAAGAATTATTTTGTGCATATCCTCTTCCAGAATACAAATGTTTTTTTACGTGTGTTTGACACATACGTATAGACTTCCCACACAATGATGTGTACAGCTGCAGCCTAGTAGTAACTTATGTCAGTAGTGAACTCTCAGTTGTTAATGTCTGGAATTCAACTGCTGTTCAACAGTTATAAACACATACTTCATCTAAATACTCCTCTGCCCTCCTCATTTTTGGTAAGGGAAAGGATAAGGGAAAAAACAAGTCTTAATCATTAACTGAGACAACGTAGAGTAGGGTAGCTAACCACCTTCTCATTTTAAATTTATGAAATTCAGCCCCTTCAGCCACGCATCTCCAATGGTGCTATTCTGACTGCTTGTTTCATTAGGTTCCCACCTAACTTTTGTGAGGGGAGCATGGCATACTGAAATCAGGTGCAAGTCTTAAGCTGAATATTTAAAAACTAGTGCAGATAAAAAAAAAAAAAAAAAAAAAAACACACACCAAAAAAAACCCAACTCCTCACTTTGGAAAATACTGACCTTGGAATTTGTCACTTTTGATAGCATTACTTCAGGTCAGAAATACTTTATGACATTAACCGTGTCTGTACTTGAAAATAAACTTTTTCAAAAGCCACTAGAGCTCCACGTGCTCCATGCTAAATGCAAGTTCACTCTAAATGTTTAAATACTTCCATAAACACAATGTGATAGCAATTTATTGATTATACAAAGCAATACTTACAATAGTCCTTGAAATCAAAGATTCCTTTAACAATTCCACAACTAATTCATTCTTAACAGTATAAACACTTCAGTAAGTCTTATTCTAAACATCCAGAGTTTGCCCAACCTCATTTATTTTTAATGAGATAGCAGATATTTTACAGTGTAAAACATTTTTATACATTTTGTGATATAAAGGTTAATGACAGATTTATGTTCCTTCCATTCAGCTGGGAGTACACAAGCTTTCTTGCAGCATCATATTTGGAAGACTACAATATCTAGCATTACTTAATCCCCAATGAAGTTAGTTCCAAAAAGGCAAATTATCCTTATTTAACTCTTTCACAAAACCAAGGAAATTATAATTCCCATAGAAGCTTAATGAAATATTTGCTTCAGTGTATGGCACGACAAAGCGAGTAGATGACAGCTTAGCTGTATCACTCCACAGGACAACAAGGTTTCGCCATTGGATACCACAACATTCAAAGACCAGACCATCACTGCATATAGCTCTACAATGCTATCAAATAAAATGTCAAGTACTCCTTTGTTATTTCCCCCTTCCCTGAGAAATTTTTGTGTTTCAACAATTTTTATTGGGGTGGAATGATGGGTGGGGGAGAAAATGAGTAATTTGTTTTTCTTTCACACTTCTCAAGTGGAATCTCCATCAAAGAACTATAGGAATGCACTATAAACCTGAATGTCCAGAGCAAAACATTTAGGTGTATGTTGAACTACTACACATGCTTCTGGGCAAGTGTCCATCAGCAGGATATGAGCAAAAGAAGTTTTGGGTTGGGGTGGGTGTTTTTTTTTTTTATTTGAATACCTGCTCTTGCAATACCTGCCACAAAAGGTTTTGCCTCAGACATCACGTGACTGAAATAACTGGTTGTAACAAAAAATTGTCTTAAATGTTAATATAGAATCACTGCCTCCAGACATCTTATTTAGCTTTGTCCATTTTTAGATCTCTAAGGCAAGGGATTCCATTCAAATTCCCTGGAGAACTGGATCATTGCTTTCATCACCAGCATCAAAGACTTACTTCCAGCATCTGGTTGGGCATATATGCTGTTAGACTTCTTGAAGTGTTTATTTTTCTTTTAATAAGCTTCCGTTCTCCACTTACAAAAGAAGTTCTGATTTTAGGGCCAGATAAGGATTTTTCCCATAATCATTAATAAATCTTTAGAATCACCCCAAATTATCACAAAATCAATGGCTTAAGTGTTATTTACTAAGTCAGTATTTCCTTTTCACCAAGTCCAAGGAAATTGTACTGTAATAGAGCATTTGCCACAGTAACATTTTCATCATAACTAACACAGGCTAATATTCTGTGTAAAATTACTACCATGAATTAACTTTATGTCTGTAGAAAATGAGATTGTATGTAATTACTGATTTCCATTCACAATAAACTAAGCAAATTATCTTCACAAACATAAATGCACCATAAATTTGTTTTGAGGCATAATGAAGAAATAAATTTGTGAAAGAAATACGGACTGAATCTGCCAAATTATTGTAAATGATAGCTTCTTTAAAATTAAGGCATGTAATTGCAATTGGAAAATGTTATCCTCTTAATGGTTGTATTATTATTTAGGTAGACCAATAATCCTCTTTGCTGATGCCTCATTTCTAAACTATTGGCAGATTTTATGCATTTTAATATCAAAATGCCATGCAATCTATAAATAGAATGATTTACCATTTGCAGGATTAGGTTTGTCCTAATGAATTTTAGAGGATTTTAAAACTGGAGATAAAAATGCTTAGTAGAAAGTCCCACATTTTTTCTGCTCATATTATTTAACTGAGTGTACTCATTCAATAGACAAGATTGTTTTAACATATGGTTCCCTGAGTTTAATGTTAATGAGTGAAAATCACCGTACTGAATATGACATTTTAAATCAAATAAAGCAATCAATTTGATGATGTTTTAACAATTGCGCATTACATCCTGCAATAAAATTGCAAAGTTAAGTTCTTCAAAATGCTGCAGAAATTAAAACACTCGTATTGTTGTAAGGCATCAGCATTATTTGACATTTCAAAAGCATTAAATCATGTCTGATACGCCCTCTATCTTGTTGACGACCATGCATTTTAAGACATTGTTAAAAATTTCAATTGCTTTTAAGTGGCAAATCTTTCAGGTTTGAGGATATTCACTAACGTTAGTAATCCTACAGAATTCATCAGAATACTGTTACTAAAAGTGAATTACTTCTCTCTCCAAAAAAATTATTTTTGCTCATAGCCATTATGTTTCTTTTTTCTCTCTTAGAATACATAAAAACAGAACAACAAAAAAGCCCACATCCAAGTCATCATTTGAAGCAACTGGCGGTCAAATCAGTAGAAATTACTACAGACAATTGTTTGAGATGGCTTTTGCTGCTGCCATAATGCTTAGCAGCTTTCCAAAACAGCTAAACAAGTATTGCACATAGTGAGAATTCAAAAAGGTATCTGAAAATACAGTACAGTCTCTGTATCACGCTGCTACACGTTAGACAATTGGGACTCACATTCCAAATTTCCTCCTCAGCACCTACTTTTTTAGAGAAGTAGGTATCATAGCTAGCCAAACAAATCCTCTCCCTCACATGAGGACTCTCAGGGTTGCTCTCATCCTTGTGTCTACCTTGTCCCATCCCATGCAGGGCCCCTTCATCCTCCTCTTTCCTTCTTTTGCACCTGCCACAGCTTTGCTTTTGGGAAAGGGAATCTAGTGAAGCTAACTGCAAAAGATACATAGAAAAAAAGCCTTTGAAAGCTTGCCTTTCCCAGATAGATTCAGGTTGGAATTATCTTAAAATAAAACAGATCGTATTACAAAATTTCTGTAGTTTATCCCAACAAGTGAGGGAAGGATACGGTAATTTTGTCTGTACTCCCCATACACCTACACCAGTTTAGACCAAAGGAAACACCGCACCTAGGAGACAGGGGTAAGCTTTCCTCATTGCCCACACTGGGAAAACAAAGCTACAGTCAAGCAGGAGCTTGAAAGCATGTTTGCACTTAACTCACTTCCATGTAGACTAAGGCAGCCTCACCACATTTTTGATGCAAAACAAAATGGAGCTAGGTTGTAGTTTGGAAGAATTAGCTTTGCTTTATACTACATTTGTTAGGAATATCGGTTTTTCTCAAATAAGCAAAGATATAGTGACCTAAAGGTCACTACATCTCTGTTGGCAATAGCTTCCAAGCTGAAGAAAAAGCCATTTCCTACGCCAATCACAAACTCTTATCTGATGTTACTATGATGGTTTAAAATGTTTTAAAAAGCCAATTTTATTTATTTATTAAGTGGGCTCTAAATTAATGTTTAAGTTGTCCTTCCTTGTTTGAAGGAAGACTCAATATAGTTTTCATTCATTATTTTCTTTCCAAACTTACAGATGTCCAAGTTTGGGTCTCACATTAGTACTTTGGATAGTGAAAGTACAGAGTAGAAAACAGTGGCCTTGAATTTTTTACCTGGATAAAACTAAACATGCTACACAACCTTTTTTTTCTTCTAAAAAGGTGGATAGCTATTTAGACAATAAGCTGTATGTTAAGACAGTTGAAATTCCTAACATTATAAAAAATGCTAGTTACCCCTGAACTAAACAGAAATTTGATGCTAAACACTGGGAATTTTAAAATAAGCTTTTCAGGGATGATTCATGAATGCCACAAAAAATTGTAGGTTCTGTATCCAGCTGTTTGCCCTCCCTCTCCTCCATGCAGCGTCTTCAGTAGACATCTTCTGTATTATGTACAGCCACACAGAAGATTCCTCACAGCCTACTCCTCATGCTTGGGCTGCAGTATCTCGGACACAGATTTGAGCTCTGCTCCTAGCACTGAATTACTGCCTTTATCAATGAGGCAAACACTCCAAGTGGCAACAGCTGAGTTAATGCTCCTGCCAACTACTACATAAAGCAGTGGTAGTAAAACAGAGTATATTGAGATTCCAGCATAGTAAATTAGTCTGTAATGAGAAAGTGATTCTCAGTCATCCAGATAATCCAGAGAGATCTTGTTCTTTGCTGACTGACCTAGGCACAAAAAGAGAGTTTGAATCCTAATATGAAATAATTAAGCCACTTTGGGTTTGATTTCTGTCAGATAGTGCTGGGAGAACACAACAGGTAACTACAGGTGATCAATAATTAATACGAGTAATAACAAACAGTAACTGCAAATAACCTACAAAGGATGGGAAAAGAACAAGCATGTACCACTGCGCAGAATCCACACATTTTAAGTTTATTTCATTGTTCATTGAAAGCAGACAGAAAGCTCACTAAACCTGGGGAAAAGGGCAATTTAACCTGCAAATCCCTATTGTCTTCATTCCATATTAACCAGGCAGTTTGACTTTATATACAGACTACTAGGTGCTTACTAACATTCCCAGTTTGGCTTCTGCCATCATATCCACTCAAATCAGGCTTAGCATTCCTGCTGATCCAAGAGAGATCCATGATGTGGGCAACAGCCCTATTCTACCACGAGAAAGAAGTGGAAACTCTTTTACATTAGGCATCTTGCTTTGCTTTTTGTGAATAAACCACTTCAATGACAATTTCTAACACCTTAATACAAAGTAAATCCATAGGTTTTAAACACTGAAATAAATCTGTGATTCAGTATCAAAATCACTGATTAGTGTGGACTGAAGATCAAAAGGTTAAAGACAGACTAATGCCTGAAGTGTCATTAGAGAGGAAAAAGCACTTACTGCCTTGTGATCTGTTGAACATTCGAGTGCAAGGGATTTAGCCCCAAGAAAGGTAGTTAAGGGGTTATTCTGCACAGAAAAGAAAACTTTTCATTTAGCAAATGTTTTAAGAGGATTGTACAGTGTAATTAATTAATTAATATTTTCATGGGCTTTGGATTCTGGAATGAAGGGAAATACTTGAAAATAGAGCTACTGCTTATAAATGTGGGTGTCTCCCCAAGGAGTTTAGTGCTAGGCCAAGTATTTTCTATTCCATACGCAGGAAACACAATAGATGTCTTTGAGATCTTGTAGATAATCTCAGCCCTAGAGGGCTTGACTGCAGACAACCATAAATTACCGCAGTCTTGAAGTTATGTTTTAAGCCAGGGGCTGCACAGAACCACAAATACCTCATTGAAAGTAAATATTTGTCTTTACTTCTCTTCTACATTATGGAAGTATTTGTGAAGACATCTTAGATAGATTGATTTATGAGTCAATGCCTCTTTTGTCTCCTTTTTCTCCACGTATAGAATGTGGAAAATGTATTTTGTCCAAAACGCGAGATTGTTGCAGGACTGTTAATTCATTAGTGTTCACAGAGAACTGTATTCTGAGCATCGGAAGTACCCCAAGAACTAGCTACTGCTCTGTTGTTATTGTTCATCATGTGTATGGGGGAGGGATGAAGGGAATATGCTGCTGGTTGAAACAGAGCATTTTGACCCAGGTAATTCTCATGCTGTTGCTCTTATTTCAGGCTATTACAAGACAGGACAGCAAGTGAGCAAGTAAGTAGAAAATTGTATTACTCAAAGAAATCTAAATGCTTTCTTAGAAGCTTAAAAGTTGGAGTTCTGTATGAAGCAATTCTGGAGAAAGGGCTAGAGGGGGAAAAAAAAAATAAAAGAAACAGTTTATAGACACAAAATGCATCTCTTCCATGAAACAATGAACGATATGACATGAGCTGAATAATACCACTATAGTAACATATGTCTGGCACTCAGGCGCATTTCTTTTTCCACAAAATACACAAGAAGAGCTGAGAATTTCTTGAGCTGTTAATTTAAAAAAAAAAAACCAAACATATAAAACAAAAACCACCAAACCCACAAAACCAAAAATACACACCAGACAAATATCTTGGAAGATAGAAGCAATGTCAGAAAAAGCCACCATATCAGCAGCATCTGCCAACAATGAGTACTCTAAATATATTTCTCTGTTTATTATTCAACAATCACTGTAGTTTAGAAAGATAGCCATAGACTGACAGTGAGGAACTGTGGTTGAAAAATGTTTGATACTAGGAAGAACATTCCCACGTAATGTAATCTGAGGACTGCACAACAGATGTTTACAAAAGAGTCATTCCTACTTGTACTAACAGTGATTTTCATACAAAAGCCAGTGCAAATAAGTGTGGTATAAAAGAAGAGGCATCTATTTGTGTTGTTGAAGAATGTGCCCAAGGAAATTTGCCTTATTGAATGGAAAACTGGACTTGTATCTATAATAGCTTATAATTACTGTCCAATCTTTTATCTGCCTGTCCTTCTCTACAACATATATAAAATACAATTTTAAAAGAAAAAAAAAAAAGTTGGAGGGAGAGGGAGAGATCTCAGAAAATTAATCCTAGAACATTATCTCATCTCTTGCTCATAATGCAGAATGATTATGTGATCACATATTTATCTCCTCAGTATCTGAGGCTTGCCATCCTGATCAAATACGTGCCCAAATACCTCAAAGGCAGAGCTAAAAAAACCTTCCACTTCATTGAAAGATTTGATACTATCAAGTAAATGAGGCAGGAGTATTAATATGAAACAGGTTTCGCAGATCATCACCTCTGCTTCAAATTATAGCCTGAATCTGGCAAAAAGCAGCAGAACAGACATGTATTGACTCACATCCACAGGCATTCTGGCTTTAACAGGAATCCTGAAAAGTTGGTGTCTTTTGATTTGCAAGCTTGGGAATGATACCTGGAATTATACAGCTCTAACCAAAAGAGCTTGCATTCAGGATATAAAATAGTTGAGGCATAGTCAAGGAACCAGGCATGGCTTTAAGTCATACATCTGGCTCATTTCATGTTGGATTCTATTTAGTGAACGAATCAGGGTTCCGGTAAAAGACAGAATAAAAATAATGTAAAAAAAGTAATGAGCCAAGTTCTCAGCTGGTCAGTGGAGTACAAAACTTTAGTGATTCTCACCCAGGCAAGCATCTGGACCAAACGCATACATTCACTCTGATGTCTTAAATTTCTACTTATCATGCAGGAAGGAGAAATATTTTTTTCCTGATGGGAATTATAAAATTCCCAATTTAACAGGAATACTAGAGGGCAAAGAACTCATTTTAATGCAGAAGATACATTAGGGAGATTTGAATATGATAACAAAGAGTATTTCAAAATTTTAAAATTACGATCAGTCATTACAATGTTGAATGAAAGCTGAGAGAAAGAGAATGACTCCTCCACTTAATGCCTACATGGAATTATTTCCCTCCAGCTCCATATAGACATTAGAGTCACAAAACAAAATAAGCTTTAAGAATAAGACAGTTTATACACACAAAAAATCCCTTTGTGGTAAGTGCCAACAAAGAACACATTGTACATTAATTGCTGGTCTCTCAGTCCAGACCATCTGTCTCTACGATGTAATGAAGGCTGGCAGCATTGCTGCTATTTGCTCAATAACTAAAATTGGGTCTGAACTAAACCCTCCTCCCTGTCTTGTTACACTATCAGCTTGACTTTTGTGAACCGAGATACAAATGCAGTGCACAGCCACCTTTTAGCAGCAATGGCTGAGCCTGCTGTAACGTGCCTGAAGTTGGGAACAGCGGGTATTAGCGGGGATAATAAGAAAGAAGTGAAACCACCAACCACACCCGAAAGCAGAGTGCATTATAACCGCTGTGCTTTCACATGGTGAGAATGTTCAGTACATATGGCAATAGCTGCCTCTGAGTATTGCTGAGACACTGTTGGGGTTCAGACTCATTCCAGTACTAGAAATTGGGAATATATTTCTACTTCTGTAGATAGCATCTATAAGAACTCTTATTTGACTAACGTTTGTAAGCAGCTGTGAAAGTCTAAGTAGTCTTAGCTTAAATACAAGGATAATGAAATACCGCAGAAAGCTGGGTAGCAGCATCTGATATTAAAATAGCTGTAAGTCATATGATCTACTCTGCAGGAACACAAAGGTAAGCAAGGAAGAGATTGCATTTACTATTTAATGTCAATATGCAAAAGCAAAACACTGAAGGCAGCTCTGTGGAATTTACACTCCAATGTCCATGGAAGTGAGATGCCATATTCAAAGAACTCAGGAAGAAATTTTCTTGCTTGGAGTTTTCGAGGAGACAGCAAAAACATGCAGTCCTCAGTACACTGCAGATTCTTCCTGCTTTGTGGTGCCCATCTAGCCATGTAGGTGTGGTGTGTAAGCAATGACTTTAATGCTCACTTTCTGTGGCCAAGATACATCTGAGCTAATGCTCAGACGGTCAGCTGCTCAAGAGGAAGATGTGAGCTATCCTTTAATTTGTGCCTTCCCTCCAGAGAAAACATATATTGCTTAAAAGGCAACAAGATACCGGGAGGATCTGTGCAGCTGACTATTGAAGACAGATCTGACTACAATTCTGTGGCAGCAGTCCAGTTACTACTCCTGCTAACACTAGCAGTTTTAGGATGTGGATGGCAGAAAAAGAATAAGCCATTTTCATATATATGTAATTCACACAGCTCTCTGAAAGAATGTGGCCATGTTGCTGCAAAACTTCTCTTTGGAAAGCTGGATTCATCAGTTCCTAGCCTGCTGAGGAAGACTGATGATTTTTCATTATTTTCTGGCTTCAAGATCAACTGGGAGAAGATAGCGGTTCTACTGCTTTCCAGATTTTGCCCCAGGAAATCTGTCCTCATCTTAGAGGGCGTTTTTTTGTACTGCCAGAATGTTACGAAGTGCTCAGGTATTTGGGATTCTCAGTAACTCATTGACATGGGGAGCAAACATTTTTCACCATTAATTAAAATCCTGCAAAGAGATTTTGACAGATGGAAGTGATTGAACCTATTGCTACAGGGAAAGGTCAATTCCATTACAATGATTTTCACTCCAAAAAATTAATTATTGGCTGTTGAAGATACCATTGGAGAGTCTGAAGAGGATTTTTCCCCCAAAGTTAGAACAACTGTTCAAAGAATTCCTGTCAGATGGAAAAGGCATTACTGTACTCAGACCAAAAAGTCAGAGATAAATAGTTCTGCTCAATCTATTTGCCTAGAAAAATGCTACAAGTTTTTTCACTGATTCAAAAACTCATCTGTTATAACATCAAATGCTTATTAAATTGTCCAGAATTCCATTCTAGCAAGGGTACAGGTTTTGTAAAAATTGGGATGTTTGCCATCATATAAACTGGTTCTTATTTATGAAGATCCAGTGCTCAAGCTAGAATTAGTTTGGGCCTTTGTTTCCAAACCACCGTAACAAAAACTGTATGTTTTTCTTGGAAACTGTGGGCTCACTGATCATTTTCCATGGGGGTGTTTAGATTTTTTCCTGAAAATAACGCATGTGTGTGCGTCTGAGAAAAAAAAATAAATGTGTTCATAACATATATGAAAACAACAGGTTTAAAGGTGGGAATTAAACACGGGAATCCAGTATCCAGTACTGGGCTCCCCAGTAGAAGAGAGATACAGAGCTACTGGAGAGAGTCCAGCAGAGAGCCACTAAGGTGTTTAAGGGACTGGAGCATCTCTTCTCCCTAGTAAGAGACGACAGAACAAGAGGAAATGGCCTCAAGTTGCGCCAGGGGAGGTTTAGATTGGACATTCGTAAAAATTTCTTCACCGAAAGGGTTGTCGGGCATTGGAACAGGCTGCCCAGGGAGGTGCTGGAGTCCCCATCCCTGGAGATATTCAAAAGACGCTTAGACAAGGCCCTAAGGGATATGATTTAGTGGTGGACTTGGTAGTGACAGGTTAACGGTTGGACCCGATGATCTTGGAGGTCTCTTCCAACCAGAACAATTCTACGATTCTATGATCTCTCATATGAGGAAAGGCTGAGGGAGCTGGGACTGTTCAGCCTACAGAAGAGAAGGCTCAGGGGGCATCTCTTCAATGTATATAAATGTCTAAAGGGAAGACATAAAGAAGATAGAGCCAGGTTCTTCCCAGTGGTGCTCAGTGACAGGACAAGAGGTAATGGGCACAAAATGACACACAGGAGGTTCTACCTGAACATCAGGAAATGCTTTTTCACTGTGAGGGTGACCAAGCACTGGCACAGGTTGCCCAGGGAGGTTGTGGCATCTCCATCTTTAGAGATACTCAAAAGCCATCTGGTCCTGGGCAGCCTGCTCTAGGTGACTCTGCTTGAGCAGGGGGGTTGGACAAGACGACCTCCAGAGGTCCCTTCTTACCTCTACCATTCAATGATTCTGTGATCCAAGGTCTTCTTTCTAAACTGCTCTCCTTCAAATACTGCAGCCAATCCAGACAGGGCCTCTCTCTACGCTTCTCTGTATAAATACACAGAGCCTAAGCAGTGGACACAGGTTGTGTGATTGTCCTCAGGGCAGAGGTGAGCTTCACCCAAGTGATTCATCTTAGCGTGCACTGCCATGTTACATACATCTTCCCCACTCTCTAGAACAGCCCATCTCCAATGTGTTCTTTAATACATATAAAATGTGTTTTATTTACCTTCCAAGCATGTCAAACAGTCTAGTGGAAATAGGGACTCAGGAGAAAACCAGTGCTTGACTTTGAGCATCTAAATACACTTTCCAAGTAGTCAATTCAGATGCTGAGGGTTAGACCTCACTCTGGCAAACATCCCTCTAAGAGTAAGCAGATTCTCGCTCCTATCACTGCAACAATATGAATGCTGTCCTGCCCGTTACAAAGAACTCTTGAGTTTGAAAACTCCAATCTGAATCATCAACTCTATTCCAATGGGAAAGCAAGATTTACTCCTCCCCACATTTCTCTTGACTTCTGGTGTAATGGTCTAGAAAACGCCAACATGATAGCAGCCCTACCAAGAAAGACTTAGGGGATGAAAAGCTGCACATGAGCCAGCAATGTGCGCTCGCAGCCCAGAAGGCCAACCGTATCCTGGGCTGCATCAAAAGAAGCGTGGCCAGCAGGTCAAGAGAGGGGATTCTGCCCCTCTACTCTGCTCTGGTGAGACTCCACCCAGAGTACTGCATCCAGCTCTGTAGCCCTCAGCACAAGAAGGACATGGACCTGTTGGAGTGGGTCCAGAGGAGGCCACAAAACGATCAGAGGGCTGGAGCACCTCTCCTATGAAGACAGGCTGAGAGAGTTGGGCTTGTTCAGCCTGGAGAAGAGAAGGCTCCAGGGAGATCCCAGTGCAGCTTTTCAATACTTAAAGGGGGCCTGTGAGAAAGATGGGGACAAACTTTTTAGCAGGGCCTGTTGTGATAGGACAAGGGGTGATGGTTTAAACTAAAAGAGGGGAGATACAGGCTAGACATAAGGAAGATTTTTTTTTTTTTTTTTTTTTTTTAAATTTTTTTTTACAATGATGTGGTAGAAGCCCCATCCCTGGAAACATTCAAGGTCAGGTTGGAGGGGGCTCTGGGCAACCTGATGTAGTTGAGGATGTCCCTGCTCACTGCAGGGGGGTTGGACTAGATGATCTTTAAAGGTCCCTTCCAACCCAAACTATTCTATAATTCTATGATCCTCTTTTTGCAAGGGCAACAGTAACAGTGGGTCTAAAGTTCCCAGAGAAACTGACAAAACTGTGATTCACCAACGGACAAAACAAATCTATTTTTCTAGGCTGCCTGTTCTTCCATGGTGTGATTTAGATGAAATTCCACAATAGCCAACATTTTTAGATGTCTGCATGAGCAAGAAGATGTGGCCTCCTTCTCCCAGCCCTGGGATTATAACAGTTGATAATGGAGTCAACAGTATAATACAAATCTAGATACATTTGAGCACAGTCTGAAACCTGATTGTGCATGACTTTCAGAGAGCATAAGCCATGAAAAGTATGTTTGATGCAGCCTAAAACTCCCAATCTTTTTCATTTTTATAGTTTCAGTCTTGCAAGCTTGAAAATTCCTGACAGAGCATGTGGTAAAACAAAAAATAAATGTAAGTAACATACTCTTGCAATTGGTGCCAGCCCAGTGGGACTGAAAATCTGTTGTGCAAAGATACAGGGAAGAGAACAATAGTGCAAGAATACTCTTCTTTCAGAAAGTTAGAAGCTCAACATCTCTGCATGAGACAATGAAAAAGATGAAAAATATGAAGCTACATAATGTATCTAGCTGAAATCTTCAGCGTGACCCAAAGATCAGTCTCTCATTTACGTTATGACAGTTTAAACCTTTCACTAACAAAGGAGAAATAAACAAGGAGGATGTGAATTTGCACCCAAAGCTGCTCTGAAACGTTCTGGCAGAACAAAGCGGCATATTTCACTATTTCTTAATCTTCTAAAAATGCGGCCTGCTGCCAAAAGGACAGTCCTTATTTCTAGAACTATGATTCACAGATCTAACTGACAACTAGTCCTAAACCAAAGTTTTTCAGTTGCACACATTTTTACCTGATTCCACAGACTGGGAATTCACATGATTACAACAATGTGGTTTAAAGATAAGGCTAGAGAACAGACAACCACCCTTTTGGTGGCACCTTGCAGCTAGGTCAGTAACACAAAGCTGCATGTAATCTAGAGTTCACGCTTTACAGTGACAGCATGAGAGAAGGCGCGTGATCCCGCATTAAGCAAGAGTCTCATAGACAGATGATTCAGAAGAAAGTTAACTTGTAAAAAGAGAACATATCAAAATTTTTGGAACAAATCTGAGGTCCAAGTGAGTACAGGATTTTCATTTTGAGTTTTTGAGTCATAGCATTTTCAACATAGCCTGAAAGTCCAAACCATGTTTACTGTATCTTAATTACTGTATTTAATTAATTTATGTAATTAGAAGGTGGATTGTTTTCAAATGTTCTCCAAACTTTATAAAAGAATAAAGTGCACAAAATTTCAAAATAAGCCACTACCTACAAAAAACCTAACCTAAATTCACTATCTCCTTCCTTATAATGGGACAGAAGGAGTAGTATTACAGAAGTCGTATCAGCTTAGCTTTTTGAATATGTTGTTGAAATAAAACAAACTGACCTTGTTTCCCGAACAATCCATTCTACATATTACTTTTGAATGAGTTCTTGATGTAGAAAGGCAGAATAATAGTCAAACATACCTCTGCAAAAGCAAAGATTCAAATCATTTTCCTATTATTATCTCCATTACAATCAAATTACTTAAGAGCAGTATCTCTTAAGGACGACAGAAATGTGTATTTTGATAGATTTCAAGCCCTCTCTAGCAAGGTCACTTCTAAATGGAATTAAATGCACCCACTTCAGTTTTCTGGTAGTCAGTGCACGATTTTTACCCAAGGCAAAAACATAGCTGGTCCTTACTTGAACAACAGTGGAGGCAATAAAGGCAAAGAAACATTTCACCCTAGCTTTTACTCCCTGCCAAGCAGGTTTTGGGAACCACAGGATAGTTCCCTGAAAAGCCTCTCTCTGTAGCCTCTTTTTTTGGTGACTGTTTGCTAGGAGCTTACTACTCTAACTCCTCTAACTAGGAGCTAAACTACTCTACTAATATGCAGGACCAGCCAAAAAAAGTCACTAACTTACAGAAAGGAAGACATTCTTCCTTTTCTTAAAGAAGGATGCAATGTATGTATCCCCATTGCATGCCAGATTGTTCGTTCAGGCAATGCCTTCAGAGCAATGTTTCATGTGCTCAGTGGAGCAGTG
Source organism: Phoenicopterus ruber ruber (assembly GCA_009819775.1). Lineage (NCBI taxonomy): Eukaryota > Metazoa > Chordata > Aves > Phoenicopteriformes > Phoenicopteridae > Phoenicopterus > Phoenicopterus ruber. The sequence goes on from CM020227.1 coordinate 16,023,051, forward strand.
AAGTCTGAGCTATGGGGTAACAATTAACAATTACAATATGGCTCAAAGTAAAAACTCAGTGAAGCTGATGCAAGGAGGGGGGAATAAAATTGCTTCACTTTCCTTCAGATTCATTTTCAGTGGTACTCTCTATTACATATACAATTTTTGTTCAGTGATTCTTCTACCATCCCCTAAAAGTGTGCTGACAGCATTTTCATCTCAAGTCCCAAATCTCAAGCAACCACACCTTGGGAAGTTAAAACGACGAATCAATATTTTCCACAGCTATGTACCCAAAGCTGTAAAAAACCTGTTCCACAGTATTAGGTACAGTTATAGCTTAGTGAATAAAAACAACGAAGTGTAGGTATTAGGTATTTCTACAACTGTATGTAGTTGATTCTAATCTAACCAGAAGGATCTGAATCATATTTACATAGTCTCTCACATATTCATGAAAACATCTGTGTATTATGAAATGTTGGCATTATGTAACATTACTGTTAAATTATTAATATCAATGAGTACTTGAAATAAATATATTTTGTTTCCGAAGTTATGGGTACTAGCAAAAACATGACAAAATTTATTTATGTAAGTAGCTTCTTGGGCTATTTACATGATCATCATTATTGACATCACTGGGAATGTACACAGACTGACTAGGAGTTCACCCTAACACCCTCTAGCTATCAGGTGCATCTGTGAGATGTAGATAGTTCAGTGCCAGTTCCACCTTTGCTTCTAATCAGCAGGATGTAAGCCTGTTCCCCTCAAAAAAACAAAAACAAAAACAAAACCACCAGTGAAACACATTAGCACGTGACTGTGACAATAAATGCTGCTTCATATGTGTCACATTGCCCTACTAATATGACTTTGGGATCAGAATTGTCCTGTGTTCTCCTCAGAGGAGAGGCAGGGCTGGAATACAGCTATTGACAGTGGCCTAGGCAGATAATGCACTCTAAAACACTCCACATACTTCCTCAAATGAAGTTCAAGCTACACATACATTGCAGTTATTTCATGTACATTGTTTCCTATGTTTCACACAAGCTGCCCATCCATGTTGTCAAATAATCTTTATTAAAAGCTTTTAGGAAAGCTGCTCAGTAGTGGGATCAATAATCTAGCATTTTTGTCCTGTCTGTTAATGAACAAATACTGAACCTATGTGCTGGCATTTTCATGATGTGCTGTTTTCAGATTGGCTGAAACCAACACAAGCCTTTTGTTGCAGTCAATCTGAATGCAGCTGTTTAACAACGCTACAGTGAACAATTGACATACTAGTGCACTAAAAGAATGATTACACACAGCATGCATCAATCACTTGGCAGAACAGAAATATAGAGTCATTGTAATAGAACAATATCACATGATAAATACCTTCCCCTTTGAAATCCTTGTGCCTCAGCGTTTAGAGATGATATATGGCCAGACTTCACCTTGACATTTTTCCCCTAGCAGCAGACTATTGTCCTGTGACATTTTTCTTTGAAGACAGATCATACAAAATTTTTTCAGGAAGAAACTGAATGAACTTATACACTCATGAAAGGAAAGAAACAACTACTATTTAAATGAGGAAGTTTAGACTAGGAATAGCTTTATCTTCTAAGTATTTTAATAATAGGATGGGTTTTGCTCCCTTTTCTCACATAACATTTACCAGTATTTTCTCAGACCCTGCTTTAGCCACCGCCGCCACCCCCCCACCCCCCCCCCCCCCCCCTTTCCTCTCCTGGTCCCCAGGATCTCTTCTGCTAGTTCTTAGTGGAGATGATTACTCCTAGGACAGGGAAAACAGTTCTTTGTAGAACTCTGCAGCTGGTTGATTCTTGTGGGGGGAAAAAAACCTGCTTATTCTCTTACATCTTCTTTGGACTGTTTGCTACAGCAGAGGTGGTCGTGAGGGAAGGAAAAAGCTAGCTCATTAACCTAACTTCAGCAGCTTACAGAAGACAGAGTCTCAAGGAACCTCAAGATTTATGCCTGTAGAAGCATCTTTTCCAAAATTATGACTCCAATGCCTGCCTACCACATTCTGATCTACAGTACACAAAATGTCAGTGAAAACTATGATATTGTGACATAAGGCTAAGGCTGTGAATTTTGCTCTTTTATATGAGGCATGGGGAAACTATGGTAAAGAAGCCCCATCACAGAGCATTGTTATATGTTTATGGGCTGGAGACATACTATTGTGGTGATTTGACATAAAAGTTTTAAGTAGTTATGTGCAAGCAGTAAAGTGGAGATTAATGAGGTCCTCTCAAAAGTATATTAATGAATCTTTCATATGGCTTCACAACTTCATGAAGTTTTTGTGACTTGCTTCCCAGAGAAACTAGAAAGGAATTTTAAAAGAAACAGCATTAATGCTATTTTTCATTTCTCACCACCTGCGAAGTTATGCTGACTTACTGTTCAAGGTTCAAAAGCTTATGGATTGGTAAGGAGGCAAACAATAAACACCTTTTAGCATCCTTGAAAAGAAAATAGTATAGCTTAAAGCTTCTCTCACTGTATTATCAGCCCACAGAGTCACTACTCTGAATTACAATACAAACTCCAGATTTCAGCTGGAGTTGAAGTGATCAAGTATGCATGGAAAAAGCAAGTTATGGCAAGGCACTATATTTTGTGGCATGAACTTCATCACTAAATGAAAGGTAATCCTGAAATAGTATATGTTAATATATTTTTAAATTCAGAAGGGTTTAAAATAGGAAGAAAAGCACTGAAGCATTTTAAAGATGTTAAAAAAAACTATTACATGCTGAAGTTCATTATCACTGGTAATACAATTGGATTTCACAAAAACAGTTTGTAAATAATTGCATATGAACTGCACATGGTTGCTTACAGTTTACACATGATTACAGTTTGATTGTAGAGACAACCATACAAACAATGAGCTCAATTTACCCAATAGTTGTAAATGTTTTGTAAATAGATTATGTATACTTAAATCCATTTGGTTAAATGTACTCAGTAAATATTTTTCAGTTGTGAATCCATGCAGGATATTCAGTGAGGGTTTTCTATAGTTCAACACTCAGACCTCAGCAGAGACTCTTCTGCTACCTTTAGACTCACTTGCATTTCATGTTTTGTTCTTTCGTCTCATCTCTCTTCTTTCTTTATTTTGTTGGATCTGATCAAAAATCCATTACAGTGAATGGAGAGATTCACATCAATGGGCTATGTATCAGGCTATTATGTTATAAACTGGTAACATGGACAATTACATGTAATTCACATCTATTTACAATGACAGCTACATGAACTTTATCATGTCCTACTGCAGTGGTACAAAGAGGAGAGGGAAGAGTGCCTGTATAGTCTGTTGAATACCGATGCTGGGAGAACTGTCAGGGGTTTGAATAAGGGTAGGTTCAAGTAACCAGTCAGTCTGATAGTTCTCAGGAAGATTTGTTCAAAATGCATCAGGCCTTTCATACCTCTTAAGCCTGTCACATTAGACTGGAAATCGCTCAATTACAGCCTCTTTTGGGGCTACTGAAGCTGCCATTTCTAGACTCAGCTGACACTATCAGAGAGAAGCTTTCCAGAACACTTAGTACTTTTCCATCTGTGATTGTAGCATGGTGAATATACAGCCTCAAGAGACCAGAGAGTGAACCTGTTCAAGTCTTCCATGAGATTTCTGCTAGCTCAGTGTGGTACCTGAACTTAAGACAGTCATTAGGCCAGGTAACACCACCTGTAACACCACAGACATGTAGAACAGAAAACATTCAACACCAAGGAATTTGAGGGGAGGGAAAAAAAAAAGTCATGAGTTTCATTCTAAATAGGTATTTTATGTCTCCTCCCCAAAATGTTCCAACTGCCTTTCCCTCCTCCCCCTCCCCCAAAGAACAAATTTCAAAAGTAAAGCCACATCAAGCAAGGATGACTTGGTAACCAGTTACTGATTTGCACACAGACAGCATAAATCTACACCCTTAGATGGGATGGAGTGGGGGAAGGGGGAAGATGTCTTCCTTAACGGATAAGGTATTGTTTTTGTCTTACCTTGCTTTTCAAATCACCAATGAGAACAAACAGTTCTTTCTAAAGTGCTGAGAGAACTACAGTCCTAAAAGAACGTTTGTTAGTGATAGACTTAAATGAAAGAGAAATATTCTTTTGTCTCCCCCACCACACTTCTTTTATTCACATAATTAGCAAAATGAATCTCTATATTAGTCGCATCATGTCACACAACAAAAGACACAGATGACTCCAGAGTTAGTTGCATAGCCTCAAAGATTCTTTGTGTTGCTTAATAACACACTCTGTTGAAATGGTGCCATTAGATCATTTTAAATTGACAATCTACCCCACTCTTGTTTACAGTACATTGAAAAGCTATAAAAGCTTTTCAAAAGCAAGAAAGTCAGTGACTTACTGCTACTATGCTTAATATCTTGAATGATAATAAAGGCCATTTCAAGACTACAGCAGGCAAACATAAGTCCTCTGAACTTCATTAAGTTATGCCTGTTTATACCAGCTTAGAATTTCATTCAGAACTGTGTTTTTGAGATACGACTTCACAGTATGCTTAGCAGCTGCCTTCCAGTCATGCAAAGAATGTGGCCATTATTATATTTGATTTTTTTTTTTTTTTTAACAGAGAGAATTATTAATTAGAAAAAAAATGCCCTCACTTTCAGGGGCACTAGAAAATATTCTTGTTAAAAATGAAAAACAACTTCACTATTAATTATGTCCACTGAGACCAATGCAGTAACAGAAAACCAACCATAACTTAGTAGTTCAAAATAACTTGCAGAATTATTAAAGATCATTCTTACAATAATTTTCAGGTATTCTGAAATTCATGTCTTTTATCTGGTACAGTCATTACTTGTGTGTACTATATAAACAAAGAAATCTTGTTATTAAAACAGGACAACAATAAATTAATATTTTTCTTTATTTTTGCCTTGTGAACCTTAATTGAATTAATTGAAAACCAGGATTTATTTTGAAAGACCTGAATGAATAGGAAACACCAAAAATAACAAAGTGTACTCAGATTTCTTTTGAAAACAGTTACAGATTCTGGGTAGCACAGAATTTGGATGCCCAACTTAACTGGACTGATTAATCTTCTGAACTGGATAACTTTTCAAGGTTGTCTACATTGGGTACCCAGATACCACCTCGAATCTGAAAAGAACTTGACTGCTTCTCTCGACTGATAATTTGGGGCATGGATATTTCTCTTGATCAACTAATAACATACTAAAAGTATGTATACTTTATGCTTTTGCTTCTTCACCATCCCTTAAAGGTCCTGGGTCTGTGCCTGCATTTCCTACCACATATGATCATTGAAATCAGCTATTCTCTTTATAGGTTTTTTTTTCAAGACACTTATACTGCCTAATCCACTAACAAAATGCTTGTTTATTTCATGGATTTCTTTTGTCTTTTTTAAAAAACAAACAAACAAAACAAAACACATAGAACATGAATTATGCATTATAGAAAAGGGAAAAAACCAGAGAAAGCACTAAGAAAGCTGGTTCAACAGGTAACAAAGAATATAGAGAAGTGAATAGACAATAAGACAGACAATGGAATATCTGACAAAGGTATAACACTGAAGCTGATACTGGAGGACTGAGAGACTGAAGACCTCCCTACAGTACCATCTGAGCAATATGAAACGTTAAAAAAAAAGACAGAAAACTAAAGAAAACACACCTGAACAGTGAAAAGAGGCAGCAGAATCTGGTCATTGCAAGCTTTCCCTCCCCCGCCCCGCAGCACACTCAAACCAGTCCAACACACAAAAGCAAACCAACCCATATGATTTGCAGTTGAGAGTCTTAAGGAGCCCATATATTTTGATATTCTGCCTAGACTTAGTTGGTTACGAGTGCAATAGCTAGCACATACTGCAAGGATTCAACATGCATAGCTACAGGACTAATATTTTCAAGGGCACTTGTGCTTAGGTACTTAAGTCAGCTGAGCAGATCTTTGTCCTGCCTCTAGCTGATCCACAGAAGACAGCTGCCTGCCACAATATGCTGGTGCCTCAGGTGTCTGGCTCAATCTCCCAGGCTCATTCCCCAAGTTATTCTAGAACACATAAATCCCTTCAACTACGTGCCTAACAACACCAACTTTTCAAAATTAAAGGATGTTTTAAACCAGGCAGCTTCCACTTCAAAAAGGTGTGGCAGTGGTAAAAAAATAGTGGGCAACAGCTTAGTACTGTGCAGGTAGAAAACATAGCTTTAAATGGAGGTTACAGTCATTTGGGAGCAGTGTAAGTCAAAGAAATGAACACATTTTGCCCAAGAAGCGTGACGGATATATGGTTTCATAACACATCAATTCTTACTTAAGGAGATAGTGTTCTTCCTCTCATCAAATATTAACGATCATTTCAGGAAGTTTAAAAAAATTGTCTCAGAGCAACTTCTTGCAGCCATTCATTAAAATAATGAGCACTATAATATTAAAAGTGTAATTCTCTTACATGTCCTCAAGTGTTTGCCTAGAAGTCTCTTTCTTTGGGAGACAAAAAAAAGAAAATCTGAAAACACAGCAAATTAAAAAGTTGATGCATATATCACTCCTGGCCAAGCCTATAATTCTCAGTTGGCAAATATGAAATTGGTTTGTTACCTTCTTCTGTCAAGATGCCACAAAACTATCGTTTTTCTCAGCCCATCACAAGTACCCTAACTTCCTGCCCCAATATATACACTATGTTTTCCATCACTGCGCTTATCAAGAAAGATGACAGACACAATCCACCTGTGGTGATTCAGCAGTCCTATACTTAAGGAGAGACTTTCAGCATTTAAAGATGACACTGAGCAGCATGCAAGGGAAATGGAAAAGGATTCTGCATGCACTCACATTTGGATACCTCAACAAATTTGTCTCCGCTGCCATTTTATCCCTCTGGTTTTTTGTTCCCACAAGCATTCAGATGACAGAGGAAGACTGAGGACAGCTGACATAAAGGCATACAAGACTCTCCACATAGTAATTCAGTTTTAAATCAGTAAGTACACGGACTTAGAGAATCATCTAATCAAGGATGAAAAGATAGCAACATATGTCTACTTGTAACATTCATGGGGTTTTTTTTTCATTTAATAGACACATCGAAACATATCTTTTCAGTCATCTCTATTCTTCATAGGATTTTGAGTTTGCTACATAGTTTTGGTTCATTTGAAAAGACACTTGAGAATGAATATAGGAGCCTTGGATTCGTTTCCTTCCTTTTTCAAGGGATATCTTTCATCAAGATATTTGTGCAGATCTCCCAGAAGCCTGTTTGAGGAAACTCTATTTAGCACAATTAGTGCTCACTGGAAACCTCTCCCACTATTCTGTTAGTACTGTTAAAAATGAGCCTGTGACAGCATCTGGGAGAGCTGTTGCTTCCCCACTGCCTAAGTAGACACAGCTTCGACGGAAATTAGATCCATACAGGTGCAGCATAGTGTTGCCTTTTGTGGCAATGGTAACGAAGAGGACAAGTGGCCCCATGTATCACAGAAGAGTTGTAATTTACAGTGGTTTGAAGCAGGGCATAGGAAGAGCTTTCAAACTCTTCCTTAGCAGAGGTCAGCTTTCATCTCACATATTCACTGCAACAACCACCCAGGTGAGTATCTAAACTGTACCACATTTGCAATGTTAATTCAAATAAAAACGTTCAAAATGGAACAACTCCAAAAGATGGACTGAGAGAAACTTCAGTTCTAATACTGCAAGCCCTGGTGGTTGAAATATTCTTCTCAGACTGTCATGGGTATTCAGGTCCCCTTAGCTAAAGGATGAAACTGAATTTCAATCTTTTCCTGAAGCAAGCTGTGAGAGCTTAGCCTTTCTTTTCCTTTGTCTTTTTTGAGATGCTTCAGTCTGAAGACTTATCATTTGACTCTCATGGAACAGAAACTAGGATACAGCATAGGTCAAAATGCAAAACTTCAGTCTTTACATAGGGAATCTGTTTGCTGTGTGTGTACTTCACACCCTGTTCTCACCTCAGTCTGCTTTCCCACGCTGTGTGGATGTTGCACTGTGTTGCATGGACATCAGTCCAGGATGGCACTGCCTCGGCTCACAGCCTCTGCACGGTGCAGTCTTGGCTGTGTGAAAGCATTTCTTGTAAAGCCAATGCATTGTACTGAAGAGCTGGCTCTAGAATGATTAAATCCTTTTAAGGCAAGTGTTCTTACACTTAAAGCTGCAAGTGCAGCTTAGAACTGCTGCTGCATTTCTGCTCCCCACTGCTGATATGGCTAAGGAGAGGCATAAGTATTACATTTATATGAAACTTCACCTTAAACCTTCATTTTCCAAAGTTTGTTCTGAAAGTGCTGTGCTACAATACGGCTACTTAAAACTGTACGCTACATTAAAGTTTTGTCATTGAATTCAGTTTGGCTAGTTACAGCAATGAGCTGCTTAGTACAATACCTAACTCTCAAAAGTATGGCTTCATTTAAATTACATTTTAATTGGTTTACTTCAGTTGGGTTTTTTCTGCCTTAATAATAATGTGTAATATTTTTGGATAAAAGGAGAAAATAAAGCCAAGTAGCTGTCTACATTAACATCACCTAGTGTCTGTAATTATCTGTATTATTCCAATGAGAAAATTACAGAGAAAATTCTTTGGGTTTTTTGTTGGGTTGTTGTTATTTGGTTTTTTTTAAAACCTGATATGAAAATGACTGAATTATCAGGAGAAGGTATCACCTGCTAGTGAACCAAAGATGGTCTTTTCAGGAGGGCAATGACAGGCAGAGGTCCCAAGCCTCAGCTAAAAGATAACTTCCAAGAGCAAGTGAAAGGGAAAAGCTAAGTCACAACATAATGATACATATGAGGGCATTTAAGGTAGAATTGATAGCAGTTATTAAAAAAAAAAAAAAAGTAGATGGTTCAGCCCACGGCTAAGTTGAACACGCTAGCTGTGAATGAAACTTAGTCTCAGGAGACAAATTAAGGTATGATGAAAAGGTCTGTGCCATCAGATAAGAAAACAGAGTTTTATTTTCACTTCTAGTCATAACAGTGAAAAGCCACCAAAAGGCTAAAGAGATCATTCTCATTCAAACATAAACAAAGCCACCTGACTGTAGTGTTTGAATACATTTTGTATACTGACAAATAAACTCAGCTGACCGTAAAGTCTCCATCAAACAGAAAGATCCATGTGATCTGTCAGTGGTTTCTTTGCTAAAATGTCAATGCACTCAGCTTCAAAATTTGAGTGGTTGAGAAGAAGGTTTCTGGGGTTTGGGCTTTTTTTTTTGTTTTGTTTTGGTGTTGGGTTTTTTTACATTTAACCTAGCCATACCTTATTAGACTGTCTATATATCAGTGTAATGTTGTTGTAGGACACATTGTTGAAATTTTGCCAAAAACCACAAAATAGTTTATTCCAGATTTCACCTGGGAATGTCTCACTCACTTCATATACTGATCTTGGAGCAGAAATGGAATGCAATATGGCAGTTTAGTAACAGTACGCGCACGCACAGTGTAACTTTAGCTCTCCCCGCTGGAGACTGAGAAGAGCCAATAGAGGCTGGTAACAAAACAAAACATAACAAAAGCAAAACCAAAAAGGGTAAATAAAAAAATAAAATAAAAAAAAAATCCACAAACCCTGTGTCGACTGGTAGGTCAAAACAGAACTCCAGCTGTAAAGAGGGCAGTTTATGACTAACAATACAGCCAGTTGAGAAGCACAGAACACTCCTTAAAAAATTCATGGCCTGCAACAGGCATATAAAATTATTTCAGTGTTTTGACATAGAAAGCAACTGGATGGAATTATCCACAAGTCCGAAACTAATATTTAGATTTCTAAATATTAGGCTATATTATCCCAGCTCAGACCTTCTCCTCTTGCTATGCAAGTCAGAATTTCTGCTTGTTGATCTTAAGAACCTCAATACTATTAGCGCATTAACAGAAAGGCTGATTTTTAAGGTAAATTCAGAGATCCCGGGACCACAAATACAGTTGACAACAATGATTTTGAGATTTCTGATAAACGACTTGGGGTTCATGCTTATGCACGTAACACTGTTTACATTTAACCCATTATATCCCTTGTTACTGTATAATAGAGCAGCAAGTGCTAGAAATAAGGTCTGTGGTAGAGGGCTTCTGAGCTATGCTATCCTCAATCATAGAATTGTTTAGGTTGGAAAACACCTTTAAGATCATCGAGTCCAACCATTGACCTAGCACTGCCAAGTCCACCAACAAACCATGTCCCTAAGTGCCACATCTACACGTCTTTTAAATACCTCCAGGGATGGTACCTCAACCACCTCCCTGGGCAGCCTGTTCCAATGCCCAACAACCCTTTCAGTGAAGAAATTTTTCCTGATATCCAATCTAAACCTCCCCTGGTGTAATTTGAGGCCGGTTCCTCTTGTCCTATTGCTCGTTACTTAGGAGAAGAGACCGACACTCACTTTGCTACAACCTCCTTTCAGGTAGGTGTAGAGAGCAATAGGTCTCCCCTCAGCCTCCTTTTCTCCAGACTAAACAACCCCAGTTCCCTCAGCTGCTCCTCACAGCACTTGTGCTCTAGACCCTTCACCAGCTTCGTGGCCCTTCTCTGGACACACTCCAGCACCTCAATGTCTGTCTTGGAGTGAGGGGCTCAAAACTGAACACAGTGTTCGAGGTGCAGCCTCACCAGGGCCGAGTACAGGGGGACGATCACTTCCCTACTCCTGCTGGCCACACCATTGCTGATACAGGCCAGGATGCCGTTGGCCTTCTTGGCCACCTGGGCACACTGCTGGCTCATATTCAGCCTGCTGTTGACCAACACCCCCAGGTCCTTTTCTGCCAGGCAGCTTTCCAGCCACTGCTCCCCAAGCCTGTAGCATTGCCTGGGGTTGTGACCCAAGTGCAGGACCTGGCACTTGGCCTTGTTGAACCTCATACAATTGGCCTCAGCCCATCGATCCAGCCTGTCCAGGTCCCGCTGTAGCGCCTTCCTACCCTCAAGCAGACCAACACTCCCACCCAACTTGGCGTCATCTGCAAACTTACTGAGGGTGCACTCGATCCCCTCGTCCAGATCGTTGATAAACATATTAAACAGAACTGGCCCCGATACTGAGCCCTGGGGAACACCACTCGTGACCAGCCGCCAACTGGATTTAACTCTGTTCACCACAATCCTTTGGGCCTGGCCATCCAAACAGTTTTTTTACCACGCAAAGAGTACACCTGTCCAAGCCATGAGCAGCCAGTTTCTCCAGGAGCATGCTGTGGGAAACGGTGTCAAAGGCTTTACCAAAGTCCATGTAGACAACATCCACAGCCTTTCCCTCATCCACTAAGCGGGTCACCTTGTCATAGGAGATCAGGTTAGTCAAGTCATGTCAATATTCTGACTCTTCTCTCTCAAGATACCTGCAACTACTTTTTTTTTCTTCACAATCATGCAGCTTCTGTAGAGAGGCTAAGAGTCCCTACCCAGTAGTGTGGTGATTGGCTACCGTCTTGATGGCTACAAACTCAGTTTTTCTTAAGTGAAAAGCACTGAGCTCAGGATCCCACTGCCTGGATGCATTTGCTCATCTGTGCAAACGCCTGTATCTGAGCAACCTTCTAAGAGGATGTTCCTAGGCATCTGTCTTCAAAAGCGAATCTGTAGTACGGGTACCTCCAGCCCTGATCATGGCATGTAAATGTTAGAAATGGGTGAGTTATGATATACACTGGAGTTCATAGTACTCACGTACTCAAAGTATCCCCTTTTCCTATGAACTAGAATTTAGTTCCAATGCAGCTGACTCCAAGGAAAGGAAACAGATACTTACAAAGGGTTCTGGATTCCTATTTTATAGCCAGGTACCTAAGAATTCATTTTCATGTGTTCAAGTTCTTTAATAAATCCAGATCTTAAAGAATTACAGCTAACAGACTCCCAGAGAATAAAGGCAATTCTTGATCACAAAAGTATTCCAATTTCAAGGGACTGGAAGAGCACTCCTGGAATCACACCTCACTCGCAGCCTTAGCAAGTTACATCTTTGTATTGTATCCCCATACCTTCCCAGAGAATCAAGTACGTATCTCTGGAGTTACCGAGCAGAAAGTGAATAGATTGTATATTTACATGCACAACTGACAACTACTGGGGAAAAGGAAAGATGGGAGAAATGTTTGCTGAAGAATTTATAATGAAACTACATGTATACTGCCCAACTCAGACACAGAAGAATTACTATACCAAATTCTGGTCACTTTCTAGCTGCAGGTGGGAGTACTGCACATTTTACAGATTCACGCACAACATAGTAGCATGGATCATTTCTGTATTTTTATAGAAAGACAGGCTACAGGGTAAAATTTCCAACAAGGGAGCAAAAGAAATCATTAAATAAATACTAATCTGCCTTGACTGTCCCTACTCTTGCTTAAGTGAGTGATATACAGTTGCCTAGATATCACTGTCTGAGAACATATAAAACCCAGTCTTACATACAGCAGGAAGTTGAGGCCAGGCTCGATCTTCCTTTTGCTGATCCAACATTCAGACTACGGCTATTTACTGTGCGCCAAAGTCTTTCTGATTTTCACTGAACATATCATCTCAGTCAAAACTGACAGATGGGGACACACGTATAAAAATATGATGTGTGTGTATATATAGATTTAATACAGGATTTGACAATGTAGTATTCACAATGAAAGAAGAAGAGTGGTACGTGTTTGGTGTTGCAAGGTTAGTAACATTCTCAACCACCCCACTAATGCAACAAGAGCAGAGATGCAAGGCAGCACACATCTTTTTGGTTTGAAGACATAATGTCATTTATAAAAAAAATCACTGAGCACAATGCATTGCAATATAAATATAAATGAATATCATTATTTGCAGAAGCTGGAAATTTTTTTTATTTAGAAAAATATTAGTAGTTGTTGTGGTGGTGTTTGTGTGGTTTTGGATTTTTGTTTGGTTTTGGGTTTTTTTTACACTTTAGAAAAATCATAATGCAGACCCAGGTATAGGTGATCCAAATACATGCTGCTGTACTGGGCTAGCAAGTTTTTTTTCACAACAGTTCCTTGTGACTTGCAATTTGTAACAATTACAAAAATATATTTTTAGGAGTTTGTATTTCAGATCTCTTTGGTAGAGTCCTCGGAGGTTGAAATTTATCTACAATTTAATGCACATTTTCAAACTACATATACAATTATTTCCCATAATAGGTTATCTGATTTGATGACTAATATAAACCAGCTCTGATCACTACTAATTCAGAAATACTGATGGGCTTAAAGACATTTTAAATGCAGTGTCACAAACAGCAAAAAATATTTCCATTATTCTAACAGCCCACCCAGAAAATCTATTCTTCATTTACTTAGTTTCTCCAAACCCTTACATTTCTCTCCTACCATTTAGACTACTGAAAAAAAATGTAAATACTGCGTTGATTTGAAGTATTCCAAGCATGACTGAAAACATTCAGCCACTGCTATGGATCTTCACCACTATTAGATTCCCTAAACAACCTCAAACAATAAATAGTTTGTGAAAATAAGAATGCCTGTATTGATTCAGACCGAGCATCCATGTGGCTCAGTATTCTTTCTCCAACAGGGACCACAAGCGGATATCTAGGAAAAAGTAAGAACAATCATATGACACCTTCCTTAATATTTCTCTTCCTTCCAGCCTCTGACCCTTCTTTGACTCAGGAAGTCTTCTGGGCCTGTTGTGGTTTGCTCATTTAGTAACCCACAACAAATCTCTTTCAATTTCTGTCTAGTCTCTTGAGCCCACATGAACATTTTCTATCCGCAACATTCAATAAGTATTTCCATATATCTACTAGCTGTGGTGTGAAGAACTATTTTATTTTTGTCTGGTTTGAATCTGGCTTCCGTTAACTTTCTTTGATAGCCCCTAGTTCTTATATTAGAAAGGAAAGCAAATGTGGGTCTTTATTCATGTTCTCCCTTTCAGTCATGACTTTGTAGTCCTTCATGCCCCTTGAGTCATGGATTTTTTTTCTTTAGGGTCAAGAATCTCAGCTTGCTCAGCAGTACCATTTATGGAAGCCATTCCATATCTTTGATCACACTCCCTTCTCTGAAATCTTTTCAGTTTTAATAAATCCTTTCTGAAGAGAGGAACCATAGCTGCACAGTCACTCAAGACATGGATGACCCATGCATTTATCCAATCATGATCTGTTCTGTTTTGTTCTTAGGCTCAGAGCAAGCTTTAAGAAGTTCATAAGATTTGCTTCACTTTGCTGCCAAACACTAGACTGATGTTTTCATTGTACTATTTAGCATAACCTCAATTTGCCATGAGGATTTTGTTCATTTCATCTGATTTGTTTTAACAGTCAAGTATTTGGGAACTTGTCATGTGGAAAACTTCTGTATTTTTCACTCGTGTTCCCTTTTAACTTTCCTTTCACAGGTTCCATTGATTCATCTTGTCCTTGAAATTAAAACCAGCTGTATTTTCTCTTACAAATAAAGTAAGAGGGGACACAAATGAAAGCAAGAAATTCTAGGCTTACTTTTGGCACCCCTCATTTCTAAAGGCATTTAACTACAGCTCACCATCCTGGTATCAGTACCATTGTCACAAATGGAAGTACGAGTTTGAGGACCATTAAACAAAACTTTTATTCCAAATGTATCATAATTACAGAAACACCTGTGCTAAGCAATTCCAAAAAGATACACTGTCAAGCTCAGCAGCTCTGACATTTCCATGGTGGGACAGAATACAGGTGACTAGAGCATGATGGGAATCCAACTCAAGATTTTCCAAAGACAGAGCTTTCTTTGGCAGCTTTTTTACAATGTGTTTATGTTCAGTTTTAAATGTTATCCATGTTTCACTTTACAAATTCTGAAGCCGATCAGGAGAATCGAAGTCAAATTTTCAACTACAAAACTGCACCCAGGAGAAGTGAACCAATGCAGCATTACATTTAGAAGCTCTCTATGAAAGAAATTTTTAAGATGATTACTCAGAGATTATGAAGTTATAAACCAGAAATCCTCAAGTAAAACAGAAAAACTAGTTAGCATTCCTATGAATGAGCAATTCCACGGCAGTTAAAGCCAATACAGCTTGATGCCTTATTGTCCCCTTCCCTAACTGGTGCCTGACCATTCCAGGCCCATATACTGAAACAGCAGAGACAGACACTTCTCTATACAGGAACAAAATGCACATAGTGCTGAGAACTGCTTCAGCCCTCGGGCAGTGGGTCCTAAATAAACTACACAGAGTGCCTCCTAATTCATACGGCTTTCTGGAGGCATGCTGCCCAGGCCGTGACTGACTCTTCTGAATCTGAGCTCAGCCACAGCAATGATGTGACTCTGCCTGGCCATAAGATTAGGAAACATCTCTCTTTGAATCACACTGCTTACATTGAATCCTCTCCAACATGAGAGATTTTTGGTGTTATTGCCTTGTCTAAGGTTGTGAGACACCACATACTTTAATGGGAACTTGGGAAAGAATAGATTTCAGTATGGAAAAGATACCACCTAAATTTAAAAGAAGGAAAGATCAATTTATAAAGCAAAGAATAATTAATTTAGAAAACAAACAAACAACAAAAAAACCCTCAAAAAACCCTTCTGCAATGAACAGAAAGAACATGTAGATGTATTTCAGAAGCTTGTGAGCTTCCACTGATGCTAAGGACAACTATAAGCAGTTTCAATTAATAGCATTTAAAGATTCAGTTCAGTTGATTTCAGGAGAATGGGCCCACTTTCCATAAGTGACTAATTGAGCCAACAT
This sequence comes from Phoenicopterus ruber ruber, assembly GCA_009819775.1. Taxonomy (NCBI): domain Eukaryota; kingdom Metazoa; phylum Chordata; class Aves; order Phoenicopteriformes; family Phoenicopteridae; genus Phoenicopterus; species Phoenicopterus ruber. Next base: position 16,038,868 of record CM020227.1, read on the forward strand.
TTGTAAACCATTATGGACCCCAAATTCTAATCACCATTTCTTCCACACAAAGCTTTTTCATCCAGCTAAACTAGGCTGACTCCAAAAGTACATTTTAGAATGATAATTAATTCAATGCCAAATGTGTCTGCAGTAAAAATACCTTTGGGGAATGAACACATAATAGTGTGCGTAGCTTTTAAATAAGCTGTCCACAGGGCTATGCCAATTTAAACAAATTAAAATAATTGTCAGTATGCTAGGTACAGAAATATTCTTTTTGTAAAACTGCCATGAAATGCCCTGGAGGCTTGGGTGGCATAGCAAGACTGCCCAATAGATCCAGGCACTTACATTGTCTCTGTCCAACTTAATAGAAATATCCTCAGGTGTTACGGTGCATTCAGTAGTGTTGATATAATAGCATAATCCTGTTTTTTCCAGGCAGATGTATGTTGATTCAAACAAACCCCTTGAAAGGGAGGGAATCCATACTAGAGTACTCAAATACAGAAGATTTCTTCCACTGCTCTGTCTGGTTATCTGGCTCATATGTTTATGTTCAATTTTTTCCCCCTAGAAAAGTAGACTCAAAAAGGAAGAAGGCAAAAATAACCCTTCATTACCCTTCAAATGTTTGTAAGTGGCAACAGATACAGAACCTATGCTGCGTCTGAACTTCACTTGCTTTTGTGTAATTGGATCAATGTGTTTGAGGTGGCATCGATATACTTCATTCACCTACCGCTGCTATCCGGGCCATCTGGGACAGTTCCAATTTCAGAAGTCGGACAGATGCTCAGTGCTCTTAGACGCTCTAAGAGTTCTTCTAACAAGCAGCATTTTTTAGGCCATTGAAGCACATGATCTTATGCTGCTTTTTGAGCACCAGCCTTTATACTGTCTTTACTACCTTAGATCAATAGCCCATGACAGTACCCACATATTCTTGTGAGGGGGGAAACTGACTTCCTTGCAGCCTTTTGTATAGCAGACAGGAAATCAGGATCTGGCCCAGTGTGTACTGGATCAGCTTTTCAAACACTAAAACACACAGAATAAGATTGTCCTCCCACAAGCACCATTAGTTTGATTCCTAAACACACTTAGGTTAACGTGTAATTTTGTGCAGACCTTACATAGATTCATGTAAAACAGACACCTAGACAAAAAAGAAAAAAAAATTCCACAGGTTTTCACCACCACCACAGATCATCAGCGCCATCCTCAATTTGCTTCAACAAATTCAGAGGGTATCAGCAGAATAATATGAGCATTTTTCCACCTGCTGCTGGTAGAAGAAGTAACATTTAAATGATCTAGACTTAACAAGTAAAGCAACAGCTTTAAAAAAATGAAATCCTTTGGGAAGGGGAGGAAAATGCTATTCTAATCTAACATGTTTTGCCTCATACCAGATTATGTAATGACCTCTAACCCAGCACAGACTAACATTTCATACCCTGGCTGGAATACCATTAGTCTTATTTTTCATTTCCAAGTTTATAGCAACAGAAGAGCGGGTTTTTATTCTATTGTATATTAAGACTGAGTATATAATAGCTTATTAGAAAAACAGAAACTAAAAATTAATGACAACGCTATCAAACAAGGGCATTGAATTGCTTTCCAGAGCCTGAGAAAAACAAAGAAAGGAAAAAAAAAATCTCTTAATCAAATCTCATTGAGAAGGAATATCTACAAAGTTAGTATTTCTATCTCAGATATACTGAAGAAGTTACTATATCTAGTAGGTCAAGGTAAAAAGGGTAAAAAAGAGATAGGGAAAAAAAGAGAAAGGAAAAAAAGAGATAATCTAAAAAGTAGGAACAGATCTGGCCATCTGCTCCCAAGCTCTCTAACATTCGTATTTAATCGTCTACCCTGGCTCACATCTCTAGATATAAATCCAGCCACCACTGTACTGATCCAAATTCCAGTCTTCTATATCTCAGAGTGTTTCTAGTCACATATTCCAGTTTAAATTCATTTCTATTTATATTAGTCAAAGGTTATGTCTAGAAGTATTCTAAGTGCTACACCAACATTAAGTATTTCAATAAAGGGCAGTGCTCACAATGCATTCACATCCACAATTCTTTCCTTTCTGCTCATGCAGATCTGGTGACTGGTTTTATAAAGCTATTTTCATGCCATATCAGACACACATTTCTTTCAGTGCCCCAATGTTTTAAACCCTGTAAAAGTTCTATAGGAAAAATGTGGCAAATATTTGCTTAACATTTGGTTACTGAAAAAAATACATATGCATTTGTATACACTAGTCACAGAACATGAAAAACACATACATACGGATATGCAAAAGCCTTTAGATATATTCTTGAAGATGTCTCCTGACAAAAATATATTGGAGAGTCAAAATTTTTCTGGCCAAAAGATACTGAAGTTTTAGGTACTAGAATCTTCTCTCCTTTCTTACAGAAAGAAGATGCAGGGAAACTTTCAATAAAAACTCTAAAAGGTTTGCTCTCCCCTCCCCCAAAAGACTTTCCTCCATCCTCTCATGATGGTTTTCCCATCATGAGACCATCTTCACCAGATGTCAGAAAGAAAAAAGTTGAGAAAGAGCCTGAACGCAACATTTCAACAGCCTTTGCATTTATCCAACCTAAAGCAGAGAATACAACCATTTCTTCACCTAATGAAACAAAGCTAAAGAACGAATGTTTTTTCTTGTGGCTATTCCTTGTACTCCTATGCAGGGGAGTGTGTCATCTGGCATTATTTTTATTATTTCTGCCAGTATTATTTTTATTCTGGAAGTATAGATAGTAGTGTGCACCTACCAAATGGGAGCTTATTAGAAGGAACATTTTTTTTAGTATTAGGACCACTACTTTTGAGAGGCACGGAGGATTAGACATTTAGCATTTCCTCTAAAGTAAAGCCTTTGAAAAAGGTATTAGATATGAGTCTTGGCAAAAAGAATAGACAGCGAACAATGCAAAGGGGAATTTTTTCCTAAGATAACATTAAAATTTGCCATGTGATATCTTTTTGTTTTACAAGCACATGCTTAAATGCAAAAGTAAAGTAGAAGGATCAGAAGAGATACAAAACCCGATAGCTTTAATTCAAATTGCTTTTCTTTGAAAACTGGCAGGCAAATTGACTTCTGTGACAAAGTACTCTGCAGGTGTTTTGCATCAGACTTCACAGAGCAATGCCCTGTCTGTCCTACTTACAATCAAACAGGACTGACAGAACATCCTTCACAAAATCTCTCTCTTTTTTAACCCCCACCCCTGGGAAAGTGCACCATGCATGCACTGACCATCTTAGTGTCCTGTCAGGCAGTGAATGAATTTCATTAGCTAAGAATGCAATCCTTCACCAGCTGGTAAATAGTTCCTAATAATGGAAGAGACAGTAATTTTTTGCCTTCCATAGTGTCAAAATATTTAGTGAGAAAGCCCACTTGGAAGGGGATGCTGAAATCCCTGTTTTGAATGGGATGGAACCATCATCTCATTGACATCAACGTGAATTTTGGTTTTTCACTTCAGTAGGTTCAGGATTCCACACAACTCATTTCTTTAGAACATGTTCTAAACCTTTTTAAAAAACATTTTATATTGCATTTATTTTATTGCATTAAATTTTATGATCTCAGAGAATTTACACACCCGTATCCTAGCAGGATGGTTTGTTTTAATGCATGTAAGTGTATGAATTTTACGCGGATCATTAATGTCTGTCATTTTCAAAATGTTTAATAAATTCAACTAAAAAAAAAAAAACTAACTAAAAAGGAAGCATTAGTGCCAATAAATATTCTTTGAATTCCAGGAGAGTGAGTTTCCATAGAAGAGAAAACATTTTCTGCAACATTTTCTTCATTAATAGTATAAAAAAAAAAAATGCAAACATTCAGACTATTTGGTACCGTGGAAACATCCTTCCTAGCCTTCTCCAAGCATTACCCTTCATGCTGAAAAAGGTCAAAGCTAATCCTCTCCCATGGATTGTTCTCTTTACTATGGAGGTGGCCATCTGTGCACAAAGCTCTAACTTCTGCTCTAGCTTTGTTTTTTCCTAGAGTTCTTCCTCAAGGGCTATTCTGCCTAGCCCATCTGTAACTGAATGAAACTACAGTGCCTGCGGGTTCAAAGGAGACTTCTGCAAGCCTTTTACCTTAAAGTTGTCATGAAGGGGTAGTGTTTCTTGGCCCTAGAACTGTGTCACATTAGAATAGTTTTAAGCACCTTTGCCCTCTAACCAACCTCCAAATTCAGGCAAGTTGATCTGCAGAATTAGCCTAATAGAGTTTACTGTACTGAAAACCTGACACTTTCATCCATATGCTGTCCACTTAATTTTGTGACTGATTTGGAAGGATAGTAGGATCTCCCTTTCTCATCTATGGTAAACAGAAGTTATTTCCTCTGCCTGATTGCTGGGATGCAATTTTTTTTTTCAATATCGTACAATTTTAATGCTGTACTAAAAATAAGAATTTTCCTCGTATAGATACGGTTCTACATCTGTCACCTCTGGTGATCCTCAAAATGCATTAAAAATGGCTTAGAAAAATGGTTTCTTCTGGAGAATACACAAGTCTGAGTAAATGTCTATGTATACAAAGTATTTCTGGAAATGAAAGTGGATGAATAAAATACACTATAAAGAAAGAGAAATAGAAAGAGGATTAGCAGCAACCTTTTAGCTGTGAAGCTTTGGGATGCGGGAAAATTAAGGTTAGAGCAAAAATCCTGCTGAGTTAATATGTATGGAAAGATGAAAGAGAGAGGAGAAAGGGAGTGTGGCAAATGGGAGGGGGGAGAAAAGCTGCAAAAGGTCAAGTTGCATGGAGAAGAGGTGAGCACAGAATCAAAGGGTAGGAACCATATGAGCTGAATCAAAGCAGAAAGGAACCAAGGCTTGAAATAAGAACACTGATCATTTTGGAGATAGGTTATTGGATTAAACTGGAACACTGTTATCACCTTGTCCAAGGAACAAGAAATGAATTAAAAACATATCGTAGAGAAGACTGTCAAGCTGTGTATTTCTTTTTACATTTTTTCATTAGTGAGGTGCCTGCTTCTTTTGACTCTAATTTCTCTAGCTTTATTTGATAGAACAATAGGGCTTTTCTTTTTCATTTACGTTGATTTCCAGGACTCTTCAATTTATTCAGTGAATCATCATCTATATTATTAATCACAAAAGAAAGTCCTGTTACTTCGACTATCTGAATCTGACTGATAGTGTGGCTAAATTTTTCAGAGGGACATGTGTGCTGAAGGAAGAAATTGATTAGTGCATGAACTAGTTCTCCAAGGAGAATTTGTGGCAGATGTCCTATTTTAGAAGCCTCCTCGGCATAGAGGGAGCAATACTAAATTGACATGGGAATGATTAAAGATTAACTAATCTCTTAGCTTTTTTGCAGTGCAGCCACACTTGAGAATTATGTTGCTTATTCCTTCAAAATACTTATTACACTTTGAAAACCCTTCTGTATGCCATACAAACCATTTCTAATTGCTTCCTTTTAAAGCTTGCTTCCTCATCCCCATTTTCAATTTCATTACATACTCACTTTGGTGATGGAAAAGAAAAAGAAAAAAGTTAAGAGTCCTCAGGTACTTAAAAAAAAAAAATTAAAAATAATAATTGATCTTGGGGAAATCAATGCTCCAAAGAGGATTTACCTAGGTGGTAAGTGATTTTGAAGTCCTATCGCCACTTAAACTCAGACAGCAAGCAAAGGACTTCAAAAGGAATTGGATCAAGCTATGGATACCTGATCTCAACTTTGTACAAGCTATACCAGCTGTATTTGTAAGGAGAACAAAAAATAGGACAGGTCTATAATACCTAGCCTTTATTGTCTGAAAAAACACTAACTATTGGCACTTTCATCTCTGTAGATTTATATTCAGCAATACCTTTCTTTAAGCTATGCAAAAAAGCAAATACATTATTAAATATTCAGTTTTGACATTAGCTTCACTGAAAGGGCCTAATATTTTATGTACTGTAACAGTTACAATCGCTCATTAGGGCTTTGGAAACAAGAGCAGATCTGCTCTTGACTATATTTCTTTTAAAATTTTGATCAGACAGTGTCTGCCATGTTATGCAACTATGGATATTGGCTGTGAACGTGCTCCTCTGGTCACAGTTCAGACATGTTGGTCTGCCTGAGAAAGTATGGCAGTATAATTCTCAGAAACACGGAGCTTTAATCGCCACTTGCAGTCTCACTAATTAGAGCAATGTATATGAAGCCTGTTAGTCAGCAGCCCTTCAAGCAATTGCTTTTGATTCCAGACTTGGAAAATTTTGTAAAATCTCCCATTAAAAGCAGGCTCATCTCAATCAGAATACTCTCCTCATGTCTAAAAAATGTCCCACTAGTTCCTTCCTTCTACATGACTCTTGAGAGCTTTAAAGTCAGAGGAACATTAAAAAAAAGTAGGTGTACAAGCTGCATTTTTAGTGCTTGCCAACAATGCATACTAAATCAGATTGTTATCCCTATTCCACATAAATATGTAGTAATTGGACCAAACAAGAAAAAAAAGTCTTTGACAGATTGTCACATTAGCAGGGGATTTATACAGCAGACCTAAGCCCTTAGGAATCACTGCCATCTATAAGGCCAGAAATATTTTAATCTTCTAACTGCTTAAAACTCCTACTTCACTGTCAGTTCACACCAGTAAAGATTCAGTTTTTGTTTTTCCATTCACCATAGCGACAGTTCAAGATGAAGACTGCTAACTTCAACCTCTGGTAGCCCTCCATCCAACTGGGCTACCAAAAAAGGCTTCTCTTCCCCAAAACGCCAACCCTCAGCTCAGTGGAACAACACTGTTGAAAGCAGGAGAGACAAGGCCAGGTTATCTAGGAATGGTTTTCGTGCTGACATGGCACATCACAGTGACATGACACTTGCCAGCAGGCTCAGTGTGATGCCAGGACACACAACCACCCTTTGAGGACACACAACCACCCTTTGACACCAACACCAGTAAGTAATGCATAATGTCATATAAGTAACATTGGACCAAATAATGAAATAAATTCTCTTAATAACAGAATCACTGTTTTGCTCAATAGCATTGTCTCAATCTTTTTCAAAAGATGAAATCACTTTACAAATAAAACCTGCACAGCCACCTATCTCTCTGTTCCTCAAAAAACACCTGATTTAGCTTTTATTAGCGACACTTTTTTCTTCTTTAAGAAAAACAACAAAACAAAACCTCCTAGAGAACAAAATCTGAGCAGTAGCGCCTCAGGAGCTGCTCTCCTCACAGCTCGATACCACAGCCAGCAGCAGCCCCACCGTACAAGGCGCACTGCCCCGCTCGCCGCGGACCTGGGCCCGCGTCGGCACCGCCCGGGGGCGCCGCCAGGCCGCGCTCGCCTCGCGGCCCGCCCCAGCTCCCGAGGAGAGCCGCGTTTCGCCGAACAACCGGCTGCCCTTGCTGTGCCTTACCTGGGGCTGACAGCCGGCCCGACCCCCGTCTCCGCTGCGTCCTCGTTCGTTCGTCCGCCCGCAGAGCGCCTCGCCCGCCTCAGGCGCCCACCCCGCCGCTCCTCACAGCTCCGCACGCGCCAGCCCCTTCCCGGCGTGCCACGGGCGGCGCGTGCCCGCTTCCCTCCGGGCCCGGCCCCCCACACCTCCGCGCGCCACTTCCCGCCTTTTTTTGTGAGTGAAGCGACCCCGCGGCCCCGTCACCTCGTCCGAGTTCTGCCCTGTCCTCAGCAAAACCTTTCCCCGGGGCGGCAGCGGACAGGTAGGCCTCAGCTGCGTTCAGGATGAGCTCCTGGGAAGGGGAACGGTGTTGTCGTGTGATTTTTTTTATTTTCCCTTTACAATAAACTGTCCTGTCGTTGTGTTTTGAAACATCGTGCAGTCTAATGTAAGGTGGCGGGTTTTCTTCCTATTCTCACCAATTAAGTCTGGTAGCAATTTACAATAATATACACTACATATCCCAAGTGAGATCACATCATCTGTATCTATTTTTACATTTGGCATGTCAAAATAAACTAATACCTTCTGGTTATTTGGTGGAGTGGTAAGTGGTTGTTGCTGAATTATCTTGGATAAGGTGAATTGATTTGGATACTTCAGGAAATGTTCTTGTAAAGCTGATACATGCTGGTGTATGGAAACCATGGAGTAGCATACATTAGCAGTTTTCCTTCTGCAAGATATTGGCTTATTTTGCTTACGAAATTGTGCACTCACAGCATATATTCAAGCCATTAAGTAGTAAAAAAACAATACTGGAGTTGCACTGTATCTCATAATAAATTACAGTGATAGAGATTCCTAGGCTTTAGCCTAGTTCTAATGAATAATTTGTTTATAAAAAAAAATCCTACCCAAATAATGAGGCATCAATGAATTTTAGATCTTGATTTTGATCTTTAGATCAAGAAAGTCTCAGCTACCTGTAGGTCAGGGCAGGACTGCATCTGAAGTAAAAATAACTGTTTTGTAATGAAACCTACAAAATGTATGTCCAGACTCCTTTGCAGATTCTCATTCTGGTTTGGTTTTTTTTTTTCCAGTGATCACCTTGAATTATTGTTTCTGTTTAGTAAGAAACTTCAGAATTACAAAGCCTATCAAAACTTTGCATGATTTTGACCTTGTGTGACAAACACAAATTTATCTTTTCAATATTTTTATGCCTTGCATTGCAAAAGAAAATGATAACCTTCAGTACGAAGGTTGTTCTTCTTGTTAAAGACTCGGTGCTTGTATAGTCAAATTCTCTGAACGTACTACATGGCATTATGGTTTGTAGTCCATAGAGACAAATGGAAGGCAAATACATTCTTAAATTCTTTAGTACTTTGTGATACAAGGTAACATTTTTCCTTCTATAGTCAAACACTGGCATCAATAGAACGTGTTCTGTATTGTATACTATAAAAGAGAAAACTTATATTTAGAAAAGGTTTTGAAATGCCATCTTTCTGAGTGTAAGCACACATGTAAAATCAATACAAATTCAACGCCCTTCTTTTTTGCAATTCAATAATAATAATATTAAAACCATCTTTAAATGTCAAGGATGTTGGAAAAATTAAAGATAAAATTACAACAGCACTTCCTCTGTGAAATAGTAATTCTTTCAGTAATCCTGTAAACAAAAGCACTTATATAATTGTGCTCATCTGTTCTAGAAGTACTTTATGACAAAGATGTCTCTGTGATAAGAAATAATTAAAATAAACCATCTGGTTGAAAAAAAAAAATTTTCAAAATAAAAAATATATATAGTAAACCCACAGGGTAAAAGGCTTTTCTCAGTTAAGCCATTAGAATTTCATTTGAACAAGATCCTGGTTTAGTGATTCCTATAGTGTACGGGAGTATAGTAATGTGTACTGAAAGGGTCATTGAAAGCACTGAAGGCAGTGGTAGTAATATATTTGTTTATTTTAGATTTTAGGCTAAAAATCACCTCTGAGGAAAATAAAAAGGCAAAACCACAAGTGAACTCTAGGTATATAAGTCAGGAGGGGCTCTGCACAGAGTCAGTGGAGAAGGAAGATGGGTTCTTCTGAACACCTCAAGTCACCTAACAATTAGCTCTTAGAAGGTCTATTACCAACAGAAGGGATCTGGCCCTCCTACCCCTGGCGCTGAGATCAGTAGAGTTTGAAGTTAGATGGTGTGAGCCCCAACTATGTTTATGATTGAAGGGAAATATCAGTCTGGTTAAAGGAAGTTAAAAGACTGAAATGAAAAATCAGAGAAGTCAGAATTATCACCCTAACCTACAATTAACTTCAGAAAATGTATACTCCTTTTGTTCCTTATTCATAAGTGAACATCAGGTACCCAGTTCTAACCAGAAGACCTGCTGTTAAAGCTCACCTTAATCTTTATGTTACATATCTGTATGTATATTGCCTTTATATTTTATATATTGCCCTCGTGATAAAGGAAGTGGAGTTCCTGTTAGAACGAAACTGTAACATAAATATCATGTTAAGTAGCAACACTGAAAGAATTCTCACTGGGACCTGCGTAAAGGCTTTAAAAAATTTTTAAAATTTATTTTTATTTTGCATCTTTGTTGTAAAATAGTAACTGCTATTTTACACTGCTTCCATATATATTAGGGGAAGTCTGTTTCCCTTCCTCATTTCTCTCCTAGGGGGCTTCCTTTTGCTGTTGTCACTTGCTAGTTTGCTCTTTGTCCCTCCTTTCTGAGTTTCAGTCTGAAGGCAGATGAGCAACCCTTTTTCAGCTAACCTCATCATCTCTTAGAATTTCTGATTTCTTTTTGTTTTGACAGATTTTTTTTTTTAGTTTTCTACTAGGGTAACTATCACAAATAAAAGATACAAAATAACAAGATTCTTATCACCCCCAATATGTATTACAGTACAAGCATATAGGTTAGATATGAACTACTTTTAATATTAAAACTAAACAATGTAGTGTTTCTGCATTTCTGGCAGTAACACTGCATTTTTACAGCATTTTCAGCCTCTGAATGAACTTTGAAACACAGAAAAAAATTTTTTTAATTATAGGCGATGGATCACTACTGGCCCAACTGCATAAGCACGTAAGAGAAACGGAACTAACAGCTGTACGATTTGTCTTGTATTAAAAAGGAGGAAATCTAGCTGGATGGAGTTTATGAACTCTCTCTTAGGTACAATGCCCCCTTCTCATTGTTGTTCATGCTCCAGTGTTTACTTTCCATCAGGCCATTGCTGACAGACTCGACATTTTTGTTTTTCAGGCAGAATTTTGACAGAAAGCAATATGAGTTCTATACATGGAGTAGCTGGTTTGGGCCATAAGTGTATTGCTCACAAGGGGAAATTAATCATTACAAGAGAACACTCTACCATAATGTTCTCTCAGCTATAAAGCTGCTCTACTGGAGATACGTTGGCATTTTCCAAGTCCTCATTAATGCTAGTCAGAATCCAAATGCTTTTCAGATTCTCCTATTTCATATATATTTATTCTAAAATTATGAAAAGTACCTTTGAAGCGGCAATTGCATGAAGTGAGTGACCAGAACAACTTAAATGGAGAAGTATCATCATTTTGATATATTACATTTCAAAACACCACACCTTGGGCAATACCTCACATGAGGATGTTACTGCACATTAATTTTGAGAATGTTAGGATCTGCCCACCACTATTTCAGCAGTAAATGCCATGGCAATAAAGAATAATCGCTGCAGTAGTCACACTATTACAGTTAGAGCTCTGTTGGAGTTTCCATTATAAGTTGTAAATGCTCTTTTTGAAGGATTTGCAACTTGGTGCTTTTGAATTCACATTGGGCTGCAACTTCACATTGGGAAGGATTAGTGTATATAATTGCTTAGGTTTTGTTTGATGTTTGGGTATACTGGCTGACAGGAAAATAGCCCAGCTCACTGAAATACCAGCCTTGTCTGCACACTGCTTTTTGCCCTAACTTTTTGATTAGAGTGCAATTTTATACTAGGATAATTACACTGGAACAACCTCTTATATAGCCTCAGTGTAAAGGTGTTATACAAGTATAGCCCATTCCTTTAAATTTAGTTTTGGGTTGCACTATTTTTGGTTTCATACCATTACATACTTAAATCCTAATTATAGGTCTTTTCCTACTGTATTTTAGCTGTGTTGGCTTCTAAATCAGCAGGATCAGAGAAAAGCAAAACCTACGGAGAAAAGCCCCAAGATGCCGCATTTAATTGTTTAAAGTAAGCGAGCAAACTGATACTTTTTCTCAATTTGTTTAATTGCAAAAAAAAATCCATGCTTTTATATCTTCATGTTTTGATTGGTTTATTTTAGAGGGATATTTGGGAAAAGCAGCTTTTCTTACTCTTCATTTTCTTCCTTTTCTGTTTGCAGCCCTGTAGTCCCAAAGCTTTAGACTGTTCTGCTAAGCATTACTTACTGCCTTAACAGAGCTTCATCACTTTGAGTAATACATTACATTGTTTGCTATTTACAATCACATAGGATCCTGGGATGTGAAAGAACTCAATATAGGTACAAGTATTTGACAACAAGGATCAGCATGCATTGGAAACTATGAAAAAAACAGTAATTGGCCTGGGAGTACACATTTGATTTAACGTTCGAACTGTTAATATTTCCAAGAAAAGTAAAAAACATTAATAGGGGGTTTTGTTGCAGAATTGCTGTGAAAAGAAAAGGATTCAGAAGCACACTATAATTACAAAAGGGAAGTCCAGACATACCAACAAATAATGCGAAAAATGGTCAAAAAGACTCTAATTTTTTGTAAGTTGCACCAAAACCAGGAGAAGAGCAGTATCATTATTGTATGAACAAAGCTCTAGCTTCAGTGCAAAGCTTGTCACATCTAATACAATCAGCTATAAAACTGATGCAGGGAATCATGACCCTACATCTCAACTGCCACACTCGACTTCTCCCACCCAAAAGAACATAATTAATTAATTTCAGCTGGAGGATGTTCTCCAGTTTTATAATTAATAACATGTACATCCACCACATTAACCTGCTATAGTTGAAACAGTATGTAAAGTGATTAGTAAAGGTAAATTATGGCTGATTTCCTTCCAAGAACTGGCTCATACCAGTTGCAGTCAACTTTGAAAAGATCAAGACCATGTCAAAACTTATTTATGGACACTGAAACACAAAGAGCAGTGCATAGACTGACATTATATATGTGTTATTTGAAAGTAACTAGATAAAAACTATTTAGAAAAAACCATACTATTAATCAGTTATACTGCATTCTGTAACTAACATGGCTGAGGCAGATAGTGTGATTTTCTATAGAAGTTAATGTACTCGGCTTTATACACTAAGGAGAGCTGACCAAAAAAAAAAAATCCCAGACCAACCAACACCAGTGAATTTTGCCAGTGATTTCAGGTAGGCCAGAGTTTGTTGGTTCATTACCTTTCTTATGTACAACAGTAGAGTGAACAGAAAGGTAGACATTTCTCGGCAAGGCTATAATTGGTTTTGCAAGAGTACACTATCTTTGCAGTATTTGAACATGGTGACGATTTTGCTATTGAACTCGCTGGGAACAGGCATGGGGATGATCAGCCTTGAACTGGCAGAGGAGATGAGTGTCTTCTCTTGAACTGCTTTGCCTGAGATGTCTGATTCACAAATCCCCATGAATCAATATCCTTCCCATCTACCTCCTCACACACACAACAGGTTATATTAGAACATAGGCACATACTCTGCTTTAAGAGGCAAGCCTTCATTAAACTGCTGGTATAATTGAGAAGTCAAAAAAAAAAGAGGTTTAGGGACTAAAGTGTTAACAAAAAGCAAAATCATTAGAAAGCTGAGAGAGCTACAAGATCCTGTTCTGTTAAATAAGTTACTAGAAGAGTCTGTTTGGTATATTACAGGATTGCAGAAGAAAAATTGCTGTATTAGCAGTAGGGAGTAGAAAGAAGACACAAATAAGAAACAATCATTTTTACCCAGAGGTAAGAAAGTATAGGTTGTATGAGCTAATTTTATTGAGTTCCATTATTCTGACTCAAATATTAATTTGGGGAGCTACAATGTTAGAGAAGTATTGTGTTTGAAAATGTCTGCCTATCTATTACTTTTCAAAGTTCATCCTCAAGGAGAAAACTGATTTTCTGTGCATCATTCTCGGAGAGATGAAGCTGCCTAAAGCATTTTAAGTTCCCACCACTAACACCCCATATGCTTATACTGGCATGTGTTCAAACTGTCATTCTCTGTTGTGCATTCTGCTCACAGAAGAAAAATTATTAAAAAGGCATTTAACATATTTTAGCTTTTATTATAGTTTAGCAAGTGTAATAAAAATTAAGAGAAAGTTGCAGGTACCATAATGTTCCTAAAACTTAGCAAGTGCTCTGCTTAAGAACCACTGCTCTACAATATTTCCAGGATAGCTCTGTTTTGAAAATCAATCTATAATACATGTAGTATGTCACACTGTGTATACTGACTACCCGATCATGAGTATGCTTGTTCTGGTGCTCTTTTGGAAATACCAAAACATATGACAGGTGAAAAATACAAAAAAAATAGACTTTCTACTTAGAGGTCAAACATAAACCAAAATGGATTAACTTTTTTTTTTTTTTTTTAAATTCAGAAACCAAAATGTATGTTTTTGGTTTGGGTCAAACTCATTTAAAGTTTGTTTGATCCATTTACAATCTTCTAAAGATTTTTTCAAAGCAGAAGTTTTTCAACGTTAAAAGTAATTTTTAAAGTGTTAAATATTTTTCTTCATATACTTTCAAATTCTTCCCCTTATTACCATCAACATTATTATATGAATCCAACCTACTGCCAATGTTCTTTCCTCCCAAAAAACCCGTGAATATTTGTGTCAATTTACCCATAGCTAGTCCTAGATTCATACCATGAAATCTTTGTTTTCTCATGCTGTCACAATTTACCATATAGCTATACATTGCATATGTACCATGTCTGTATCTGTACGTGTAAGAAAATCTACAATACCTTAAATAAGGTTCAAATATAAATCTGCTTCAGTTAAATATCTGAATGTTATAGTATTGTGTTGAAGTCTTTCCTACCCGAAGAAAAAAAAAGGAAGGACTTGTGCTTGCAGAGCTACGCAGGACAATTCCAAGGAGAGGAAAATTAGAATGAAAGGTTCTGCCTTGAATTTCACTGAAAACACTGGGATATTCCAAAACATCTATTCCTTTCTACAAAGCAGGTGGTGTTTTAACAGTTTTCATCTTCCTCACTGGTGTGTTGTCCACATATAGCATCCAATGATAAATTGCTTTTCATTGGCCGAGTTATTTCACAAACCATAGAACTAAAGGAAGATTTCTAAGCAAGACGAGTACTTATAAACAGTCTGCCTTCATGGCATTCATGTGTAAGCCTCTTCTCATCACTTTGTTTATACACATTCTGTACGTGGCAATCCATCAATGAATGTTAAATATGAAGACTTCAAAATAGAAACAGCAGTAGGCTGTTTATTACAGATTCAAACTTTGGCAAATAAGCCCCACCAGGCATCTCTTGGAAAAGCTATCAGAATTACTTCTATTTTCTTGCTTGAGATGAAAAGCCCCCTATTGGCTGCCAATATTTGTGTATTTTTACATTTGGATTATCCATGCAGGATTCAGTAGGCATAGTTGGTCCAGGAGAAATAACAGATTTGTGTGCCCAGAAACACACGTTTGGAGCACTGATAGCCTTTTTCTACCCTACTGTGGAAACTTTCCTGGGAAAGGAGGGCCTAAAAATACTGTAAAGGTTTCACAAGTATAATGCTCCCTCTGGAAAGGTAAAAGCTATAAAGATTGGAAAGGTCTGCATATTTGTATTCCATGGATTGAAAGGATCCAGTCATATCCTGCTGTGTCTGAGACTACATTCATTGTCTGCCTTTCAAGATGGCATTGCAGGGGCTTTGCAGCAAACATTCTCTACAACTTACTGGCACTGCCATCTACCCTTAAATCAGCCCAGCGAGGAAAAGATTCTGCTAGAGATACATGTGCTTTACAAGAGCATTAACTCCCAGCATTGCTTTGCTAAGCCATGATCTGACAGACTATGGGGTAAACACAGTGTGAAACAGGGGCTTAGGAGGAGGACAGTTAGTTAATGCTCTCCTGATCTATGTTTGTTTCCCTGTTTCAGCTAAGTTTGCTTGTGTTTTCTTTTTTACTGGCACGGTGGATCTTGCTGTATTCAGAGTCAGAGAAGCTATCTGGTTTATGCTGCTAGAAAGGCCCAAGAGGAAACTGGAAGAAAAATACCAATAAAATTCCAGCAGAAAAGCTGAATTTCATTATGATTTGACTTTAATTAACTCTAGTCTTACAAGATTAGGCTAACTAGATGGGTGCATCAAAAAATTACCCTGTGCTCATTTGAAGGATTGGGCCATCAAAGCCCTTGCTGAGAGGGACAATCTTCACTTATGTAAATTGTCACACTAGCTTTGAAAGGCCAGCTCATGTCTGTAAAAATTGATAGGTCTGGTCCTAAACTGATATTCTCGGAATGCATTTACCATGATTAAGATTTTCACGTTATTATTTGATCAATTGATTGATGCATACAACATATTTTCTCTCCCAAGAGAAAATGAGATAATAAAGAATTACTGATGAATGAGTGATTACACATCTTTTTTACACCAGGAATTTTTATCAAGTACTTAGAGCTGAATATAAGCCAATATTAGTAATAAACAATCTTCATAAAAATATGTTGCTGCAAATGCACTTAACTTATCAACACTACCATATCTAATTTTAGCAATGTTATTTAGATTATTATACATACTCTGGACAACATATTACATTAGATCAGATTCTCAGAGAGACTTTTATAATAAATGGATGGCAGTGGAATTTCCATCTTAACATAAAGACTTATTGCTTGGCATTCAGATGGATTCTGTAATCCCAAGCTAACTGTTATACATTGATTTACTACATTTAATCATTAATGCTGCAGGGAGGCAGACATAAACAGATCATTGAAACTGCAATATGATTGTGGATTATTCACGCTAATATCAATTTTATTTTTCTTAAAGATGGGTCTTTCAGTGTTGGTACAGTGTATGCTATAAAAATACAGTGTTTTCTTTCCATGCTGCTGCAGTACAATATATCATTTGTTACATCATAGTGTCAGAGCCTGACATAACTTTGCATTCTGAAGATGAATGGAAATGATTCTTTGGTTCTTACAATTAAGATAAATAACCGGGTGCCACTGTACTTTTACAGCATTTCAGTCACTTTCAAAATTCTAAGTATGAAAAAGCCCTTCCTCTGAAATTACAAAAAAACCCACTCAAATACATGGCTTGGTTTTTCCTACTTCTTGTTTTATGTCTTCACATGCCCAAATGCTGTAGCGAATTGCAAGCTCTCACTGCATACTTTGATAGTAAAAGTACTTTTTGGTTTTGCAAACAATTTGTTAACAAAGTTTAGCCTACAAAAATAAGTCTGGCTTCATGAGGAGGGGTGTCTGGAGGAAATGGGATTATGGGAATGGCAGATAGGGTATACTACTTCTATATTAATTAGTAAGGACCACTGGCAGCAGAGTCACTAAGCAAGACCTTTTCCCTCAGTGCTATACTGCATCATTTGTAACTGGGTCCTCATACAGCCCACAGGGAAACCTTCCAGTTACATACACAGCAGTTGTGGGGGTTTTCTTTAACAAAAAATTAGCCCTGAGCTCTGCTGCCTTACATAGTGCTGTGATTCTTATAGCAGTTCTTCATTCTAGAGTAAATTTCCCCTGCTAAGAGGGATGGGTTTCTTCTGTACCATAATGAAGTTATGCCTGAGAGGGAACACAGGACACAGGAACTGAGAGAAACACAAGTGAAGGGAACATGTTGAGATGGAAATGTATTCTTTGTATCTCTCTCTCTCTCAAATCAAGAGCTATATTGCCCTCATTCCAGCAATAATGCATTAAAACATCATATGTAAAGCATGTCTTTCTTTTAAAGAATGAGCATATTTAATGAGTTGCATCAATAATATCAATTATTGTTAGTACCACAAGTTTGAAAGAGGCAATCTGAGTTCTATTACATTAACTGGAAACATACAGCTGGTGAACATTTTTCTACATGTTTAAAATAAATTGGTAATCTTTGTAGATCAGAAAAGGAAGGAAAACACAATGATCAATTCAAAGAAGGATGCCCCAGGACCATTTATGTTCTCAAAGCATGGTGAAGTTATTTATTTATGCATTACGGTTTAAGGATTTAATCCTTTGTAACATTCCAGGGTAGATTTAGAAGAGTAATTAGGCATCAGAAAATGTAGGTAGGTTCAGTTCTCACTGAACTCAGAAATATATACAAGTTATTAACACAATTCTATGTTAAATCTGCAGATAAATTTTCGTTTTGAAAATCTATGGACTTAAAACACTTAATTCAGGTGTTCCTGAATTGAAACTGGTCCAGACCAGTTCTGTGGGTGGACAGACAGAATAGGCAGTTGACTGTGGTGACAGACTTCCCAGGCAGCAAAGCAGCCGTTGTCTTTCTGCCGTCTTTCTGCCTGCTTTCTGCCTACTTTCACCCCTGAAAGCTGGGCTTGTTACAGCCTTCTTGGGGCTGCACCAGTTGGTAACTAGTAAGAGGAGAGAGAGGAGATGTGATCCCTCTCAGTGAAAGCACTTTTCTGTCATCATCTGTCTGCGTTGGTCACAGCAGGAACAGCAAGCCAGGTGGTCTCAGCTTTTGTCTCTGCTTCTCTGTCCCTTACATGATTCCTGTAACTTCCTCTCCTTTCTGTGGCAGGTGGGACCTAGACCTGGTCAGGCCCCGTCCCTTCATCTGTGGTAGCACCATAAACTGCTGAAAGCTTTTAAAACCTCCCTACTTATATCAAGTCTGCATCTTTTGATGCCTAAATAACTATATACATGTGGCTGTAGGACTTCCCATTTTATTTGTTAAAGTTCTTAGATGATTCCCTGTTCTAGTTGATCCGAAGATTTTTTCCATTCATCTGTACACTAATAATTTTTTGTTAAGATAGGATACATTTACCTCATATCTGTTAACAAGATTCAGTTGTCTGTTCAATATATTTATCTTATTTAACTTCAGCAGAGACACCTCACTCTTTTTGAGAAAGTACTTAGCTTTTCTTATAAATCTGTAATTTTCAGCTTGAAGAAACACTTGTACCTTCAGGGAGCAACATATTCTCTTTTTCCCAGTGGCTTTTAATTTTATTTACTTTCTCAAGTACCAACAAGAATATGCTGTAGTACTGTAACAGCCTCTTGTCAGATCCAAAGAATATATTTTTACCAAGCAATAGCTTTCAGTTTGATATGGAAATGCAATATGGTATCATTGGTCTAATCTATGCTCCAAATCTCAGTAACTTTATAGAAACAATCTCCCTCAGAAAAAAAAAAAGAAAAATAAAGTAGAATTGCAATAAACTGTTCTCCATACATCTGAACTCTGGGAAGCCTCTTTTAGATCACCTAATAAATCCAGGACCAACCATATCTTCATTTGCTCATTAGGTACTCAGTTTAAAAGAAAAAAAAATCAATACTTGTTCCTGTCTCATTTCTGAAGAATGGCACTGAGCCATTTGAGGTCTGGAATGCCTTCAAGTGAGTGACATGCTCAGATAAAGTTCAAAACCTCAATATCACCTCAGCTCATTTTGAACATCAGTCACAGGATTCTGATTTTTGATGGAATGAGAATTAAAGCAGAGGGAGAGAGGGAAGCACACACTGTGTCGACAGAAGAATGGATACTGTTTGGAGAAGGGGAAAAAATACTCTTACCATTCTTTAGCAAAATTCTATCACAAAACAAAAATCTTTATTGTCCTTAGAGTTCATTTTTACTCCTACAGATATTTGGACGGTATTAAGATTATAGATATAAGGTAGATATTAAGATTGTACTTATGTGAAATAGAAAAGATCCATTAAAGATGCAAATTAGACTAAAATATAGTAAAGTTTAAGGTATGGTATCTTACATAATTGTCTAAAGATTTATTTTTACTGCTTTCAACTGCATGTATCTTACTATGAGAGTGCAGAGCAAGAACATAATACTTCTTTTACAGAATCACTGGAATTATTCAGTGCTTGAAAAGCTCTATTATGGTGTAAGATATTGACAAACTGAAAGGGCATTCAGGACTGAGACCTTGGAAAGGCTGATCAATGAGAAAAGACTTAAATAAATAAATATGTATGGCTTATTTTAAAGGTGACTTTTACAAAAGTTTTAATCGCATCACTGCTAAAACTGGTTCTTCAGGATGATTCTGGGAGAAAATATAGCCAAATCAGACAAAGCTACTTAAAGAAATTAAAATTGAATTACCTAAGTATATAACTACATACGTTACAGAAGAATCTTTCTTGTTCAAAATGATCATAGAAGTACAAACTTGTCGTAAACAAATCATGTAATAATATTATGTAGACATTTACCAGTGGAAAAGATATGGGCTGAATGATTTAATAGGATTTCTAGTATCTGACTTTATGTAGGTACTTCTCCTTTGATATAAGTATCAAACAAACAGACTTAATCATTCATTAGATATAGTGAGTGCCAACCCTGCATAAATTAGGACACAATCAGGCCCAGTGCTTCTGTACTGTGGAGTCTGACTGTTTTCCAGATGTGACAGTTCCTACGAAGGACTTCAGAAGGGCACTCCTAAAATTGAGCTGTCAACATTATTGTGATAAGGAGGATATTCTTAATTTTTCTCTTCAATGCCTTGGGATTTTTTGGAGGAAAGGTATGTATATACACATAACCTTAAATATATGTATTGCATCATAGGAAATTGTGCCCTAGCACTCAGATCTTCAAATGTTCAAGAGAGGCATTAGTCAAAGGGTTATGAACTTTAAGCATCAGGACACCTTCAGAAACCTGTTCTTTTTTTCCAGTCATTTATAGCCACCATCCTCTCAGAAGGCGGCAGTCTAATTCCCTTAAGAGACATCATCCAGTGGAGGACAATCAGGTCCCCAACCCAATAGTTTCCAAGCTTTGCTATTCTTCGGGTGCGAATATAAGGAAGTGGTGCACTATGGACGGTATCATCCTTCGTTATCGCTACCAACATCGTTTGGTATAACTTTACAATTTCCTGTACTGACAAGAAGTATCGAGGGGCTGGCAGGTAATAGGTTGCCTGTGAAGTACTGGTTAGGGTAAACTGACTCCTACTATGCCCTCTGAACCCAGGCTTTTAAAAACTGGAGTTCAGATTTATGCTGTTTGTGCTAACTGTACATTTTTTCTATAAATTTCTTTGTTGTCTGCAGGATTTGCTTTCTGTTGCAAATGAACACTGAGGGAAGAAACAGCATTTTCTATACATGCGTCTTTGACTAATGCCACCTTTGGTCCCAAATTCTAACTTGTCACCACCCCCTCTGCTAATGCAGGAGCAAGACACTGCTTCACCAGACAGACATATGATGCCTCTTACAGAGGATTAAAATGCCTATCTCTGAGAGACAAAAAGGGAATACTTTAATGTTTAATATTAAATCATTCTCCTAACTGGAGCAAAGCTATAAAAACAACAATAACAACAGACTCCTAGAGGAGCTGAGATTCAGTCTTTATCTGACAGAGGAGAATACGCAATTATAAAGCTATCAAGGCTTTAAAACCATAAATATAATTAAGAATAAAGATATGCAGAGAAAAATACTGATGTAAACTCTTCACAGCTTTAAAATAACTGTATAGTATTCTAATATGAAGGAAAACACTCTACCATATTAATAATATGACCCCACAACTCCCAGTTTGCATACAAGAGTATGAAGAATCTCAGGTGTTTCACCTCAGCTGAGTATCGCTCTCTCCAGTCAACATCCATCTAGGAAGAGACTTCACTAAAACTCAAACAGAATTTTAGGCACCCATGATTGCAACAGCGGCCTAAACTCAAGGGCTGAGAAAAGGAATATTTGCAAGGCTGATGTAAAGAGGTAAAGGTAGAAATCCTCTCAGCAGTCTGATGTACTATTAATAAGTCACAAGGTAAAGCATATTAGTAGGTGAAAAATGCTACTGTGAAAATTGTAAAAGCAGTTGTATGCAAATAATGCGTTCATCTAAAGGTGCACTGTTGCATCAGTCATAAGGACATAGGACACCTGGATGGGAGAAGGCCAGTGTAAATTAGGTAATGGTGTTTTATTTATTGGGGACCGTTACCTTCTTTTTCCTCACTGTCTCTTTCTTTTTCTTTTAAAGAATTCTCTGTTAATTCCTTTAGGGTACAACCTTTCTTCAGTTTAAATTCATGTTCTCTTAAGTGCTATGACACTGAATCAAGTTACTTTTCTCCAGCTATCCCTTTATTCTTTTCACAGTTGTGTATCCTGTACTGCAATGCAGTAAAGTCTCAGTCTCCTGCTTTGCAATCTTTCCGTATCTCTAATGACTGAGCCTTTGTTTTCTGTGTCATTTTCGGGGCCCTGTGCCTTCAGGACTAAATCTAGGAGTTCCTTTCCCTATCAAGTCTTTTATTTGTTCTCCTTTCCTCTCCCCTAATCTAACAGAGGTATTGATACATGCTGTTTTACATTAGAGAGTAACATTTTCACATTTTTTCTTCTCTGTGTTTATTACTTTTAGCATTTTCAGCATCTCTTTCCAGTCTGCTAGCTTCTGTCAGTATTCTACGCCATAACAAATGTTCTCGATCTACAAAAATGTCGCCCTGCTTTCTTTATCTATCACTTTTACACTCTGTTGGTTCATCACATGTCCTTGTTACTGATGCTCTAATTAGTTTGTTCCTTTTCCAACATAGTGATAATTACCTTCTTATTTTCTTTTGGCCATCTTCTGAGTTTTTATATTTCTACCAAAGTTTGCCCCCCCACTTTTTCAAAACTTTGAAAAAGAATTCTTTAACATTTTTCTCTATACTCTGTCCACTAGACTTGTGATATGGACATTTAACAATAATCATTCCTTTATAGGCTGCTACAATCTCATTTAGTTGTACCTAACATTCAGGCTTTCAAGATTTGCTTCTCAGAAGTTCAGACCTTATACCTTTGGCCATTACCAGGCAAAACAGATAGACATATTTTCTTCTACTTCAAATGGGTCTGGATTTGAGCATATTTAAAATCATCAGCTATGATTTGGAGTCTATCTTTCGGAATCTTTTGGAACCATGTCAAGTTTTACTGGTTTTAAATAAAGCAGTTATTTACTTTCAAAGGTGATGCCCTGCAAAGGTTACATGTGAGATTTTCAAATAGCACTGCTATTTCTCAGTAAGGCAGGACATCTGTCCCTTTTTAAGGAAAACGTATTTACAACCAGTTGTGGCTAGCTACTTTATGCTGAATACTAAATCTATTTCTCAACATAAGCTAGGGTCCTCATGTTAATAACGTAAAAGTTATAGCTTTAGGATACAAGCCTCCTACCTGAGGTCTTCACAATCTTGAGGTGAGTGTCCTATTGTCAGAACTCAGCAATGTCAATTGGCTTGTCTCCATTACACATAGTTTGAATGGGAATTGAGTAAGGCATAGCTGAGAAGTGTTTTGGAAACTGGAGTATGTAAGAATAAATTCTTGCCCTTTCTCCACTTTGGTTTAAGCCATCTGTTCAGCTCAACTGAGAAGCTTGGAAAGGAATTAAAAAAGAAAGAACCTTCAGTCAGATACAAGGCTCAGGTGAGCAGCTAATCTGAAGTGTTTAATTACCTGACCCATAGGAAAAGAAATCAGTTGATTCCTCAGACTGCTCCTATGGAAAGCCCTTGCTCTTATTGGCAGAAATTGCAATGGGAAAGGCATCTGTACCATAGAAGCCAGATAACTATGCAATTTGGGCCAGAAAAATAATTTTAAGTTGTACTTGAACATGAAATTGATATCTGTGAAAATGACCTGGTATAAGATCTTAGCCCTCACGGGTTTTGGGAGACAAGACCTTGAGAGGGTAGGATTTTAGTAGGTCTGAAAGAAAATCTATATCCAAAGATGTGAAATGCTCATCCTTAATTATGCATATCAAATAATTTTATGGGCTTGCATTTATGATCTTCATTTTTTTCACTTCCAGGCTGGTAAGGCATCACATGATACCTATTCATTGTGTATGAAGTAATTTTATAGCCTCCATCAGTTCTTTGAAAAAAAAATATTAATATCATGATTATACTCTTGGCTGATGCTGCCAGCATAAGTTTATTTCTCTAATTATTTGAAGTTATCTGGAAGTATTCCTTGATTTATTTTAATAGTCATCTTGGAATACAATACTGCATATACTAACAGTAATACACTTACCAGGGTTTGTGAATAAAGGTTATTTAAATAACATTTTCATTGAAAAAAAAATAGAGTGAAATATTTTACTGTGCCAGCTTTCCATATGAGAGAAATTGATAGCAGCTGAATGGGCGGTATAAGAGTTTGCCATACTCAAAAACTTCAGGGATTCTAGGAAGGAAGCATATTAATATTTGAGGCAGGGCAGGGGGGGAATACAATGGAGGGAGACAAAGAATCAAGATGATTTTATGGCACAGGCTTTCACTCTTGTTATTTGTAGGACAGAATAGCTGGTCTACCTCCCCTTCCTCCTTCACTCCTCAAACAATATTTTTCAAGGAAAATGCTGGTTCAAAATGGTACCAATGCACTTTTTCAGTAAAATTCCAACTGACAAGGTTTCAGAAGGGCAACAGCAAGCTGTCAGTAAAAGGATAGGACAATTAGGTGGAAATGCTACTTCATGTCAGCTTCTGGTACAACTAATGACATTTTGCACTTAAAAAAGATGCAACTGAATTCTGAGTGACATTGGCTGCAGATACAAGCTGGCATAATTCCACAGACTTCAGAAGAGCTGCAGTACCTAAAACCAGCAGGCAATCAGGCAACTGGTCATAAATTGTCCATGAGATTTTTCATAGCTTTTTTGAAAAAAGAAGGTTATACTGCTTGGACTAATATTTAGTCAAGCTCTGTATGAGGGCAGTGTTAGAAATTCAGTTCAGATCTCGCTAGCACTCAAACTTAAGGGTTTGACCAGGCTTATGGTTAAGGTGCTTGCATCTCAGTTGTGATTTTCCTAGGAAGAGCATTAAGTATAAAATACAAAACAATAGTTGGGTCTAAAATTGCTGTCCAGAAATCTCCACTGGGCTGTCACTTAAACTACAGAAACCTAAACTTCAGGGGTATCTTACTGTTTGACCTTGAAGCTTTATAGTCACTCCTGAATAAGCCCCCAAATTACATCACTCTCGACAAGGCTGATAGCTCAGCTCAGTTGAGATCCATAGTCTAGATGCTACTCCATATATCTTACTTCCCCAGGAGAAGATTTTCTTTTTAACTTGCCTACGACTCCCAAACAGGAAACTGCTTCTAACCAATGGCTATTTTTACTTCCCTTGAAAACCTGGCTGCTGTTATTCAAGCCACTAGCTTCTTTTCTTAGTATACATTAGTTTAATTATTAGCCTATTTAGATAGGTATGAGCCCTGGGTGGAGCGCTGCGGAGTTCTTTCACCTAGGAGTTAAAGTACTCATTTGGAAGTAGGTCTGTACTTACCTTCCTCCTCTATAAAAAATACTGAATTTACATTCTACAGAAATTGCATTAAAAAACAGAAAGGAGAAACAGGCCTTGGAGCAGGGACCAAATGTAGTACGCACCTTAAACACTGAACTGCCAAGTTATCCATCCTTTCTGACCTTGTGAATTTTGAGCTTTTTTTCTGCACAAAGGTACTGCTCTAAAAGAACAGCAACATTCCCCACCTCCTGAGTAGCCTTGTGTCTTGCAATCCTTGTGTTTTGGGCACTCATCTGGAAGATAAAAGATTAGGTTTGAAGTTCAGACAAGAGGGAATTGAATCTGTGCTTGCCTTTTGCAGGGCAAGCATTCTTACCACTTGGCTATTGTACAGAAAAGGAAGACTCGGTATCTCCTTCTTCAGCTGTGTTTTAAAAGAAAAATACAAATACTGCTCAACGGGACTAGGTCCCTGCTGTCAGCAAGGGGTGCTTGCTAAAGATCTGAAGTTCTCGGAGAGGACTAAGACCTAGAGTAGATTAGTATTTAGTGGTTTAATTTGCTGTTGGGTACCTGTTGATTGGCTAAAAGAGGATCCCTGTTCAGCCTGTTGGCTACTTCAGTCTCAGAGTGCAAGAGTTAACCCTCCCTTAGGCTGCACAGAGTACCTGACAAAGGAGGTAGGAGCCCTCTTCCATAAGATAAGTTTCTGGATTCCACTCAGCGGACCAGGAGCTTGGAGGACAGCCACTGCAGCACCAAGCCCTCAGACCCCACATGGCTTCCAGACTGTCACTTCTCATATTCATGGAAGTATGTTTCAGAGTTGGGAATTTCTGCATTTTTTGTTTGGTTTGGTTTTGTGTTTTGTTTCGGTTTTTTGTTTGTTTTTTTTTTTTTTAAAGTCCTTGCAATATAATTGTAAATTTCTTTTTCTTTCCTAAAATAATATGATCCAGGTTTTCAAAAGAGCAGATGTGTTCATCTGCTGTAGTTCAGCATATACAAGACCTACAAAATTTTTCTATAAAAAACCTTAGTATGTCCAGAGATGTAGAAAATGGTATAGGCACCAATGAGACAGAACCAACAGGTATTCTTAGAAAACCTGACATGGTATGTTTACTGAGAAGCACCTCTACCTCCTGAGTATTCCAGGAAGCTTTGACCCTTTCAAAATTTCCTGTAGTGATGAAAAATGCCACTTTTGCATGGGCTGTTTTGTTTTGGTTTATGTGATGCTTAGATGACAGAGAAGCATAGCAACACATGCAGTATTAACTACTGATGCCATTAACTACTGATGACATAAATAGACAAATACCTGACTTACTCATTTATTTTTCAACTTTTTTCTATTCTAAGGTATCCAAACATATTCAGATGTCCTCAGCACATGGAGTCTCCTTCTCTGGAGATATTCAAAACCCTCCTGGACGCAGTCCTGTGCAGCCTGCTCTGGGTGACCCTGCTCTGGCAGGGGGGTTGGACTAGATGATCTCCAGAGGTCCCTTCCAACCCCTACCATTCTGCGATTCTGTGATTCTGTGAAATAAAGCATAGAGATAATATGAAATAAAGGCTAATGCCTAAAGAGCTGACAAACTTGATACTTCTTTTAACTGCAGGAAAGGTTCAGATTATGCAGATTAGACTGAAAAGATCTTATTTGGACAATCATGCAGAACTGACATTTAAAATAAATGCTTGGATTAAGTGAAGAAACTTCATAGGTTAGTATGGCACGAGGGAGATATTATGGATTTATGAATGGCTGAGATCCATGGTCCTAGGCAAAGGAGGAAAAATACTTGCTCACTTTCCCTAGAATCTTACAATACAAATACAAATATACTGGCAAGATGGAACTAATCTTTTGCTTTAAGTCTTCCAAAAAAAAAAAAAAAGTGTCTTCCTTGCAATGGGGATAACAACGTGCAAAAATACCTGAACACTCAGTTAGACATAGACTCTTGGTACTTTCTACAAAATCCCGGCCAGACTTTGTAATATATAAGCATCAGTTCCAAAAGAACATCAGAAAAGTAAAAGCTTTGTGTGCTGTTCTGAAATCCAGGAAAAAATGTGTAGCCTTAGGCATTGTATTTAAATGAGTCTTCCAAGATCCTCATGAATGTTAGCTCAGACACAGTTTATCTACCAGGGGGAAACCAGAGATTCAGTTTCACTGCCAACTTTCTTAATAAACATGAGCCATTGGCATTGTCCAAAATAGAGTAGATAAGCAGAAGTTGCACATCCCACTCATTACTATGCTATATTAAAGCTTAGCACAGTTGAGAGAACAACATTTCAGAAGTTATTTACAGTGATGGGGACAATTTAGTCTATAAACAAATGAGCAATAAATATCCTCGTCCAGGAGATTAAAAAAAAAAAAAAAGTTTTTAAAAAAAAGTCAAAACACATTTTTTTCAAGCCTTGATTATCAAAGAAATGCTTTGGGTGTGTTTAGCAGGGTATTATTTATTTGATTTATATTTAGCTAGCGCTCTGTGCGCATGCTAGGGAAAGACTGCTGCTCTTAGACGATACAATACCTGACTGATATTCCAGCTGACGTGGAGTCCTAAAAGAACTTGGATGCAATAGAAATGCTGAAATTTGCTTGGTTTTTACCCTTTTCATAGCACTAATTAACATCATCTTTGGACTTTAGCAACCCAAAGTTAGCGGTATTAATTGCAATCTTTTCCTAAAGCAGCATTTTTTACATTAGACACTCTAATCTCAGAGTACTTATTTTTTATATTGACTCATAACCTAAAGGTTTTGTTTGGTTCCCCAGCCAAGTGTCTGGTAGAGATAACCTGGGCATTTAAACAAGCTGTGAATCTTAGTGGACATCTATAACCAGATTCGCCACAGAGACCCGCTTCCTCCCCACTTACACCAAGAGGAGAAGGGGAGCACTACCAGGTCCCCTTGTAAGGGGTAAGCATTTTTGTCGGTGAAGACTGCTATAAAATCAAAGTCTTAGGCATGTCGTTTGCAGATTGTCTTTTAACTCCCAGGTGTCTGTGAAACACCTATGTAATTTATAGACCTTGTCTTTAGGTGTGTTATAGCCTGAAGATCACTTTTCTCCTCTCTTGATATCCTAAGAGTAAGACCAAAGGAAGTGCTAGGGCTGAGAGGCACTGCTTAGCCTGCAGAGGGTAAATGAGGCCCCTTCCTTTACTGAACCACAGCCTGTAGTCCCACCATTTGGATATATTTGTGAAGAGAGACAGGTGTATCGAACCTCCCTTTATTAGCTTTATTTAGCATGATTGCATGTGCAGATATGTTAATTGTACAAATAAATAACCTGCAAGTAGTTTTCCTCACACAAGTCCAGAAACTGAGGTTGTAATAAATATCAGTGTTTAAAAAAAATCTGTTATGTGACACATTAGCTCCGTATTTGTACCTGGCCCAACCAATGACATATGCTACCAACCCTGTAGTGTCCTATATAGTTTAATGAAGAGTAGAGGTGTGAAAGTTAGGAGTCCATTTGCAAATATATTGTCTTGTCTTGTCCAAGAAAACTTCTAGGAAAACAGCACTGCTTTGACTTTTGTACACTTCAAAATGAAACAGCAGTGTTTATTTTTTGTGCCCAGAAAGCTGAGTAGGTAGAGTTTCAGAAGGCAGTTATTTAGCAGACCTGAAACATCTTGATGTAATGCTAAGCAAATGATATATTTTGGCAGTAAAAACATATTTGTGACTTTGTGAAAATCCTGAAAATAGTAACAGAAAGAATACTATTTTTCTGATCTTTACTCCTACAGAGTCTGTTAATTTTTCATGGAAAATATATTTGAATTCTTTAAAGTCATCAAACTATTTTTTTTCTTTTCTTACAGGGGACTTTAACATGGAGCCTCTGATCAGTGGTAATTCTATTTTTTTTTTCTAAATGAGAAAACAAATGACAAAGGGAAATGAGACAAATCTGAAATTTTGTGAAAATTCAATAGGCATTATTATTTTCCTATTTCTCAGCTTCATTGGATATCTTTTTCATCTACCCACTAATCTAACTTTCTTTACATTTTGTTTTTACTTAAATAAACATTAAACATACTTGCCTACAGTAAGCTCTCTTGTTTTATTCTCTTTGCTCTCCTTTCCTGTACAATAAGCCCATTAATTTTTCATATTTTATTTTCTGAGTTTCTCTTTTGTTATTTGATTCTTAATGAATTCTCTCTTAAGCTTACAATATCAATGCTTATTTATTATGGATGTATTGTACAGGAACATTTTTACTGTGATTTGATTTTTCATCAGAAGACCTTGAAGTTCACTTTATACAGAAGAAATGACAAAAAATTCCTTGGGAAATAATCCATGCAAAGTAAATATATTCAGGAGAGGGGAAAGAAACCCAAAACCATAAACAAAGAACAACAATGACAGTAAACTGGGAAAAACTCTTTGGAAAGAGAAATATCCATTATAGAAGGCACCCTACGTTAAACCAGGCATTCTTAGGTTTTCTGTCCTGTTGGATTCCAAGACAAGTTGCTTAATGTTTTTAAGCCAAAGTTTTAGACTAGTTTTCATAGAGATTGTGTCAATCAAAATAAACTAATTTTCTACATTTATAGTTACACTAGTGAAACAGGAAAGATGTGTAGGTCAGAGGGACTACATAGCATCACCGTAGTATTTGTTTAATTTATATTCAGTTAAGAATGTAATTAATAAGAAATATAAGGAGCAGTAGACCTCTAGGCAATGATCTCAAACTGCTTAGGAAACATTAACAAGAGTGCTCTTACTGAGACACAGATGACTAAGTCAAAAGTCTGTCGTGCTCATTTGGTGTCTAGTCTTGCTAATCCCCTCTTTTTCCATGTTTTTCTATCTGTGCGTGGTAAGGTGGGTATGGGAGAAGATACAAAGGAGTAGTTTGCCTCCTGGTGACCAGCCAGGTATTTTGACCCAAAGATTATATTTTGGGACATTTTAATGTTGATATACTTTTATGCTTCTATAATTATTGCAAAATCATAAATATGAAATAAAACAGTGATTCCAGATGCTATCTGGCAGACAGTTTATTAAATAACTATTTACTCCTGTTTTTCAAAAGACATTGCTTTGGTTTATCCTAGTAACAATTCCAGCCTAGGCAATGCAAGTTTGATTTTATATGATCTTGGACAAGTTGCTTAACTATTCTTAGCTACTGTACTTTCCCAACTAACTGGGGAATTGTCAAGATGAATTTATTGATTAGGAGCACTAAACAGAGGCTATATAACTGCATTGTAGGCAGATTTATAGGCTATTGTAGTTTTAGGAACAGGTGAGTAATGTTAAAAGACGTCAGCAGTGTTTCATGGCATATCTGGACCTTGAAATAAACAAACAGAATGAATGAATAAAGAGTTGGAAAACACTTTAAGAAGCTTAAAGTTTTAAACCAGAGACTTATCTGCTGTTTTATAGGGAGATATGATTAAAGATTTTACAGCACTTGATAAATCAGCCACGTTCCTCTCTATTACACTGTCCTCCACTGTCCATCTTCCATAACTGTGAGTGTAACTTGAAAAGTTACTGTATGTTTTCTGAATAATAGGACAGAACAAACCCATGCTGTAAGCAATTAATATAATGGTTTCTCATTTTTTGCCAGGATCAGCTTTTTTTTGGATAGAAGTATGAATAGCCACTTGCCTGATTTTGTAAAACAGTATTTGGAATTTCAGAGATGGTCTGATGGAAACAAACCTTCTATTTCTTTCTAACTAGAAATTAGGAAAGCGTAGATGTTTTCATTTGGAGAGGCTGTTATTTTAACTGGAATGGATTCATATTCTCCTGACTATCAGTCTGAGTTCTGGATGCAAACGGATGCAAAAAGCTCAAGAGACAACTCAGTTGGAAGTGCTCCATCCTCTTTGTAGCTCTAGCCAGAAATTCGCCCTGGGTCAGTCATACCTTGCTCAGAACACAAACCAAGCCCAGTCAGGCTAAGAGCGCATCTGCGCGGTTCATACCCCTTCACCAGCCTGTCACTGAATTTTCTGTTTGCAACAAAATTCCACATGAGAAAAATTCCATTTGGTTTAGGTTTTGGTATGACTGCCTAGCTAAGCACTAGCCAATAATTAGTGTGGGCAATTTTAACAGTGAAGCAGGAGATAGCTGTGCATCCTTTGAATCTTATTTATATCACGCTTGTTTGTGTTCTCTGTACTCACTCTGAAGAGTCAAGATAAAAACTGCGTTATTTATACAAACTTGCCCTGAAGGAAGAATATTTTAAGAGACTGTTCCATTCCTCTGTCTCAGCAGTCATTCTTTGTCATTTCTCCTTAATTTTTGAGAGTTAATTGTAGCCCTTTCAGTCTAGATGTGGGAGAGAGAAGAGTCTCAACTGAGTAAATAAATCTCTTCCTCTAAGCTTGGGTTTCTCTTGCATATTTGGTTTTGCTGTCCCCTCAAAAGCCTCTCAAAGTGTACACTTGTGTTAAATTGTATATAAAGACTGAGACAGATACTTCTGTGTAAATACGTCTGATTGTTCTGTCTGCACAAGTGGGATTTTTGACACTTAATGTGGGTCTTGTTTGTTTCCTCATGAAGGCAACTGAGAGGGGAGAAAGGATGTCCTAGAAATTAAAGAATTGGTTTGAAACTTGAGAGAGCTGAGCACTAATCTCAGTCTAGCTAAAACTTTCCACATAACTGGAAGTCACATCAGGGCTTCTGTGCCACAACTGCAGGTTTGTCAGCCTGTTCTTACTCCCCTGTGACTCACAGGAGTAATTTTTAGCTGACAATTTCCAGCTGCCTTTGCAAACCCTTTGTGCCAAATTGTGCTTTCAGTAAAAGCCTTCCTGTGCCATACTTCTCATTCATACACATACACACCCACTCTCATTTCACATTTTTACAGTCATGAAGTCAATGCAGTAAGAAATTATCAAAATTATTCTTCATGCATTGTAAGCACTAATAAAGATGTGCTGCTTTCAGGATCTGCTTTTTGTTAATGCTAGAGAGTATGGAATTTAATGCCTGTGTAGGCTGAGATTTTATGCAATTTACATTCAACTGCTGAAAGTGTTTCTTACCTCTTGGGTAAACATTATCAGGAATATACCATGTTTTTCCTTCAGACAAGGTCATCGATGAGAAATGAACAGAAATGCTGTCAGCCCCTGAATCAGTGTAACAGTTTTGACTAGTTGTTTTATAACATGCTGCTTTGCCACAAAACAAGACAACTCCTTTGCCAAATAGGAGCGAGTGTAACAGTTGTTACCTTTCAACAACTCTTCATTCCTGATCAAAAGATAAGGAGGTAATTTTTTGAAATCTGCTAATCCAAAAAAGCTTAGCTGCTAATAGTTCCCAGAATCCTTTCTATGTGTCTGCCATGTTCAGGTTTTGCAATGATCAAAAGTAAGGGAACTCTGCTGATCAAAAATAAAGGAACATGTTATTTTGACACTTCGAGATAAACTTTGCTTTATGCTCTGATGAGAATTCTGAAATTGTACACCACCCTACCACAATTCAGTAAGTATATTAAAGAATGCAAATCTTCAACCTTGTAAAACATTCACAGGGAGAGAGGACTTTGCATTCTCCTTCAGGTGGAGAACAGGATTTCAAATGCTGTAAATTATGTATGGCCAGATAGTATGTAAGAAAAATATTTTATGTTTACACTTAATGTGAAAAAAATAGAAATGTGAGTCTTGCCTCAGGTAAATAGTAGCTCTTGACACAATAAATTTACTAGTCACAGGCAGAGTTCATGTTTGCCTTTTAATTTTTGGTGGGGAGTGAGGTAGATGATTGAAATAATCACTGAAGAATGACTACATGTTGGCAGAAAAGAGGATTTCTCTTCAGCCACTTCAAGAAGAGCAGTAGGTCTGTGTCTACTGTAGTCAGAATTTGTTCAGTCTTATATAAACCACAAGGACATATTCAGTAATCACCTCTGCTCACATACGACTTTGTAGTTAGATTTTTCTGCATGTATCTATACAACCCTACTACAAACGCTACTCTATACTTACATGGTTACATTCATACACAACATAGTAGATATTAAATTCATTTTTAAAAATTCTCACAAAACCATTAGAAATATCTGACAGAAAATGCCTGCATGAAAAAAGCCTGTGACATTCCGGGCATATGAGAAACCAGTCCTGACCTTTCTCTTCATATTGGTCGATCAAGGTGAATAGCAGCTCCATTTATATAAGATCTCCAGTACTATACTAACTGTATATTTTCCTATGTAGCTTCTATAGTAAAAGACCAGTTAATTATTTGGTCAAATTTCTGAAGCTAGGCTGGCAGCAGCAGGCATTGGTTTCTGTTCACCTTCGGATTTATTTAGCTGTCTTGGAGGAGAGAATAAAGGCCCCTCACAACATGATGATTACTATCATCAGCTTGGTGGTGGATGTTCAGCTTCTAATCACTGGAGGGGTTTCTTCTCATTTGTTCTGATAGATGGATGGATCTGACAGAACACAGAAAGGTTTTTTTCTTTTTTAGTGTATTTTTTTTTCCAGTTCAGCAAGGGGAACTGACAAAATGTTTATGTCAGAGGTTTATTTCTAGGAAACTGCAAGTGTGGGCTTTCCAGAGCTGTTCATGAAATTACATCTGTTTCATACATCTATTTCTGCAAAATATTAAAAAAAAATCACTTATGCCCTCTTCTCTATGTTTGAATCATCTATCACTTACCTCATCGTGGAAACTCTTCTAAATTAAACTGTCCTCATTCCTGCTCTTAGGAATTGCTGTTGTGGATATTTTGCTAACATCCAGTAGAGCTACACTTACGAGTGACTGCAGAGCTGTGTGTAATTTTGCCTCTAGTAGCTCGGCACTATCATGTTCCCTCCTGCCTCTTGTCCCTCTGCTCTTTCCAATCCTGTAATCACATTCTCTTGATTTTCAGACGTGTGTGCCTGGAACAATCCCTCTGATCTCATATGCAGGCACCCTCTCTCTTCCTTTGAATTCCTTGCTGAAACATTTCTTCAGACAATTATTTCTACCCTTTATTTATAATCAGTGATCTCTCCTGAACTGTTGCTTCTTGTCTTGTCTTGTTTTTATCTCATATCAGATTATAAGATCTTTGAGTAAGGGAATATGTCTTCCTATGTCTTTGTAAAATGCTTTATAAACTTACAGTGACAGCAACGATAATTCATGGTATATTTCCACTCAGATCAAGGAATTACTACTTACTTATTCTGGGCAGCACACGTTCCCGTGGGCTAGTGAATTCAGGTTTACCAGGGCACTAGGCTATGCCGATAATTAAAATTTGCTGTTGTGATCATCAGAAGTGGTGTGACTTTTCCTTGCATTACTTCACCAAAGTTCCTCCTGACCTAAATACGTCTGTCAGTGGCACTGATTCAGCTGATGCAGGGCACGCTGGTTTGCTGCTCGGGGGGGGGGGGGGAGTAGACAAGAGGAAAGAGAGGAGGCTACTGCTTCTGTGTGATGCCTGTACTTTTCTTTTTTCTTTTTTCATTGTACTTGAAAAATAATTTCTGTCAGATGCTAAGAAAGGCAAGGCTAGCTTTTGCCTTCCATCTCCAGCTCCGTGGCAAGGAAGCTGTGTGGAAGCAACTAGAACTTCCTTCTAAGGCCTCATTTTCTTTATGAAAACGCGGAAAGGCCAATTGTTCTCTGGGAATGAAAAGTTGAAGAGATATCCTGCTGTACGGTTTTAATGGCTGTATATGCTATTTGTTTTATACTATTTATCAGAAATTCAGAGCTCATGCCAAGACATTTCTGTGCCTTGCCAGAGTGCATTCAAGTCAGAGTTTCAGTACAATTCCAAAGAGGGAGGCTAATAAATTACAATAAAACATTATATTGTACCTCCAAGTTGTCAGTGACTGAATGTTTAAATTGCAGTAACTAGCAAGTGATATTTTTCTTTGTGGAAAACAATGGCATTTTTCTCCCCAGTATTACAGTATGATGTTTATAGCAAATCATGGGATACATTCAGTACTATAAATATAATCTGCTAGTAATACGTATTACAGTCATCATTAAACTTTTAAGAATAGCTACAATATTTGCAGTGGAAACAGCTCTCACCCCTCTAACCTGTTACATCTTTTACCCATCAGCAGAAAGCTGAGTTGAATCTCTTTATAACATGAATATACCCATTCCCCTCTCCCTCTCTTGTGACCATTCTTAGTTTGCTACTCAGATATGGTGCTGGGCCTCTAATTTAAGAAACTCTACATATATTACTGATTTCCAAAGGCTTTGTAAAGTGTAATAGAGACAAGGGTACCTTCTCAGCCACATTTTGTCCCAATAGAAACCCATATTGAGTATTTCATTGCAAACCCATTAGTAGTGATTTGCAATAGTCCAATTTAGAGGTCACTTAAGCATGAAAACAGCGTACAAGAAAATGTATAATGAAACAATATCAGTAATAGCATATTTAAATGAACAATATCAGTAATAGCATATTTTAAATGTTTCATTAAGTCTGAATTGTTATATTGTAATACTGCTGTGAAATAGCTGCTACTTTCTGTAACAAGATTTCTTTTATATATGTATTATTGAGACTATGCATTTGCACAGAAACCAAAGGATTATAAAAGTCAAAATATTTTTATTAATCATGTGTTTTAGAACATTTGTATACCGGATGACTTGTTTTATATGTCTTTATATAGTCAATAATCCTAGAATAGATCCAATTAATATAAATTCAGTGTCTTTTATGGAAGCAGTGTGAGGTTGAACATTTTGTAGTCTCACATACTAAATTAAAACAATTAAAATACTTTTCATTGCTTTCAGAAAACTATTATCACAGCAACATAGATTTTCAGTGTCCTGATTGGAAGGCATGAAATAAACAAAAATCCGTTATAATGTATCTATTAATTTTATTCTTGCTAAGCAAGGATGTCCAATTTACTGGTGCTGTGCTTTCAGTATTGCTGAATAGCACCGGGTGAGTGTCACTCCCTGGAGAAAACTCATGAGTGGGACATGGTGAAGACACACTGCATTCCTTAATGCATACATTGTGGTGGAAGATAAGCAAAGCATCGATTTGGGCCACTTCTTCCAAACTCATTATGTAGAGGCCTTCGGTTCTTTCCAACTTTCTTTCTTTAGCTGAAATGAGCTAGTAATACAGAACCAAGCTCATAGCTGAAACCAACATTTTATGAAGTGGCCTGGGTGGCACTCCCTTGTTTATAGCAGTACCCGAGTTAACGGTATATTAGCTGGTTTTAATTGTTGCACAGCATAAACTGATCTAATTCCAGTAATACAGTATAGCTATGTAAGAGTCTACTAGTTGAGGATCTGGTCTAGTAAGTCTTTCATTCTGCAAATACAATCATACCATTATTCAAGAATACTGCAGTACTGAGGTTAAAAATTGTGTGCCTTTTTTTTTTTTCCTTTTCTCCAGAAAAGTCCAGTGCAACAAAACCCCTGAAAACTGATTTGGCTTCTGGAAGCAGCAGTTTTTAATCTATGAGCTTCTGAAAACTGGAACGGTTTTGGCTGAAAACTGCTTCAAAAGAAAAAACAAATATCCAAAGCTCTGGACAACATATATTTCTATTTTTAGGTTGTATGTAATAAATCCAGGGTAGATGGGAAGACATGCACTTCAGAACTAGCAGAGAGGCTGGAACTTATTCTGGTTACCTGTATTGTTTCTAGATCCAAAGTAATGTTTGTGGGGCTCCTCACTATGTTGACTTACTAACTGAGGTAAGTGGTGGTTTAGGCAATTCTGTACTCAGACCATTGTGTAATGACATAGCTTTATAAAGAGAACAGAAACCAACAGAAAACCTACATGAAGTGATGGAGATTTTACTATATCATCTAATAAAAATACCTGTTACTGTGCTGTCAGTTTACCCTTTTCTGGCTCCAAATTCCACATTATCAGATCAATTTTGCTTTCAGCTTCCAAGGCCCAGCAATCTCATAAGCACTGTCTCAACTGCATGACAAGTGCATGCTGAGTTTTCTTGTCTTCTGATCATCTATTGCAGGCAATCAATCAATTCAATCTGCTTGAATTGCTCTGATTTTATTTTGGTCTGGAGCTCCACACTTCCTTCCCAAGGAAACCATGGGGATGAAATGCCAGGAGGTTTATGTGTGAAGTCAGAATGTTTCTGCCTGGCCTTTAGTCTCACCAGTTAGAGATAACTGTAGTTGCTCTTTGTTTCTTATATAGTCAATTAAGCTATAAAATACTAGCATGGTTCCATCAAGAAAAATAAATAAATCAGCTGATGTCTATCGATATACGTTTCAACAGTCATTTCAGATTGCAACTACATTATTTTAATTTTTCAAGAATTAAGTTTTGTGATTATGCGGCTGAAATACGAAGTTAAAAAACATTCATATGGGTATTTCTTGTGGGTTTTAGCCCACAAAATTGATTGGCATGGAAGAAAAAAAAAAGTATCAAAGAGAATATAGCATTTTGGAGTTGTTTGCTTTGTTGGATGTGTCTTCTATCGTGCATCTCTGACAAGCAAGGTTAAAAAAAAGCAATATTGAAACTGAAAAACATCTCTGCTCTTATCCACACCTAATTATACTATCTTTTCATTGTACTAGGTATCCCAAAGGACCATGGGTATTACTGGTGGTTTATCATCACCCCATTGACAGTGCCGTGGCATTACTGGAGAAAAGAAGCCAAATTCAACCTTCAGGTTATACCTCTTAAAATTGTATACTGGTAGGAATCAGTCTAATGGCCCTGTTTATGATACAATAATTCCTTTCCATTTGGGCTGCATCTGCTAGACTTATCAAATATTTTTTGAGGACTTAGTGCTTTATGAGTTTTAGTCCCCAGGAGCAGAAGCACACAACAGCACTGCCAACTGAAGATTATCATAGGGATCTACTCAAAAAATAGGATGTTTTTCTTTTCCGAGGGTGAAAGGAAATAACGACAGTGACAGGCTGGAAGAGGAAGGATATATTTGTAAACTGTGACAATAAAATTTGACACTGTAGCAGGAACAAATCAAGCATTCAAGCAGCAACTCTGGCAAATACACACTCTAGCAGTACTGCACTAGAAGAGCGTGCTTTCATACGACAATATCCAGTGCCAAATTTGCAGGCTAAGAATCCTTTTGTTTCACCTGCCTGACAAGACCAAAAGATAATATTTATTGCTTGTACTGAACTGCTTCTACACATCTCCAGTATGAAACTTCTAGATCCACTTTTGTAAATAATCGATTGTCTAAATAGGCACAACAGAGGTAGAAGGCATGATATTAATATGTATACTTTAGAGATGGATAAATGAAGTTAACATTTTAAGGAAAGCTGGCACAAAATAACTGCCACAGGCTGTAGCTAAAATAAACCTTGGTTTTTTTCTAGAATATCCGGGGTTTGTATCCAGAAATTTTGTTTGGGTGAAGTTTGAAGATTGTGCACAATTTTCTGAGATTTCAGAGCACCTGGTCTAGCTGCTAACAGTCCAGAAATCCCAGACATATTTCCAGTGACTCTGTACAGCACAACTCTACAGCAGTTATGTAGCAAGTCTGAAACTTCTGAAAGCAAGCATCATATTTTTGTATACATGCTGCACAGATGGTCTGCATGTTTCTGCGAAATCTGATGGATCCTGAATGCATCAGAGTGAGTGCGCATGCACAGGCCATCTGTGTGGTGCAACAGTAGTACATCTGACACTTTCCAGGAACATTGGACTCAATATGCATACACGTGTATAGCACAAGGGCGTATTTCTGTTAGGAAAATCCTGTACAGAAAGTTGTTTTGAGTATCTTAAGTGAGGTAGTGAGTTTTATTGGAAGTCAGAGGCAGAGAAATGAAGTCCAAGTCTCAGTCCACCACGGTCACACACACAATTTCCAAGACAATTGCAGCATGATTCCCAAGGTCAGCATGGATTTAATCTTTTTATCCCTTACATCAGACCTTTCCCTCATCATTCTTATGCCTCCTGCTCTGCCACTGCATAGTTACAAAACCATATTTGTCTATTTGTTTCTTTTTCTTTGTCACCTGCCATGCTTTGTTTGATCTGGTCCCTCCTGAACGATGCGTGGGTGTCCTTTCTAATCAGACCTCACAAAGCCTCATGCAACTTGTCTGACACTTCACACTATTGCTTAAGGCCCTTCACCTCAAAATACTTGAGCAGACTAAATAGCAATGAGGCAACGCACGCCAGATACGCATGTCCTGCCACTAATGATGGTGGGTAGCTATTATATGGAGGGTATTCTTTCTGATGCCCTTGATACATATACGGTAGGAGTCATTTTCACTGCCAGCTTATCTTTACAGTGTCAGACGTTCAGCTTTAATAGGCTCATTAATCATCTGTGTCACTCACTTTCCATTCCTTCCCTGAAGCTGCTCAGCGAAAGTTCTGCTGCCGTATTTTGCCAATACATTGGTGTTCTGACAAGGGAATGTAAATTCCGCTATCTAGCAGTTGCTGAACCAGAGAAAGGTTTAATTGGGTTCAATAAGCATCACAGCCTTTGGATGCTTATGAAGAGCAATAATGTGTTTGTCTCAAAGATGGACCCAAGGGAAAGCAGGTTCTGTTTATCATCTAAACTTCCCCATTCCAAACATGCATTGTTGGATCAGGCCTTGTCTTGGCCTGTCTGCTTGGGATATTTCACCCTAAGCACCTTTCATTTCCTTTTGAGTTTGCTGCCTGCACTATTTCATCCCAGTTTGACTAGACTCATTTATGGTAGGACTTGACTCTCTCAAGATTGATGTTCTTAGATTTCTACCTTTAATTTTCATTCCTGTCTTCACATTTGACCTAATAAAAATATATTTACTGGTTCTCAGCTTTCCTTTCACATTTGTAATCAATCATACCTGACGTATTACTTAATCCTAAGTCGCTTACTTTGTGGTAGACCCATATACTAATAGTCTTATGTTAGAGCAGAAATCTAATCAGCAATGTTAGCATTCCCAGTATACGTCAATCAACATTTTTAGGGGATTTTAAGAATACCAATACTTTTACCCTTTTGTTGAACTATTTCCATCTCATTTATCTTGTTTTCCATCCTAGCTGTATACAATTCCACTGTTCAATTTTTTGGTTAATATTCTATTCCATCTTTATTTTTTAATACGTGTTTTAAACATCTGATGAATAAAAGCTACAGGAGGAGGGTTTCATCATAGGAAAAGCTGCCTTCTGAGCTTCACAATCACCTTCACAATTCTCCTTCCAACCCTTCTTCCTAACTCTTAAGCACGAAGCTTCAAAAAAAGAAGAATATTACATTGAAAAATACCACACTAGACATCACCGACTGATTTTTTAACATCAGGTCTCTCGAATTATACTGAAACCTGAATGAGGACTGAAGGTCCTTAAAGTCAGGCCTTGCAGTATCCACATTTTCATTACCAATCCCTGGACTGGAGTACAGATTTAAATGCCTCAGTTCACAGGCATATCCTCACATAGGACACAGGATGACAGAAAACTTAGGGTACTATCCAAGACAGCCAGAACAAACTTCAGATACTTGGAGAAACCTACAGGATAACCTGAGCACAGGGAGTTTATTAAAGGTTTTAGGGAGCTGCCTTAAGATTAAGGATCTAGGATTCAGAAGCCAGAAGTTGCTCCTGAATAAAGGTACCTGTATCTCTTCCCTTCCCTCTATTCCTCCTCCCTCGCCAGAGAGCTAATAGCAGGAGGAGCCTTCCCACACACTTTCTTAATTGCAAAAGCAGCAAGATAAACACACTACTTAGCTGAGAGAGGTCATTCAAAGCTCTTGCTCTTAGGAGAGTGCCCTAGCTACCAACTCAGGCTATTCAGGGTAGTGACATGCTGTCAAAAATACGTATCTGAACAGAAAATACTTCAAAATTCACCAGCTTAAGGACACAGAAAAGGAATATTTGACTGTGTATCATAGCTTTTAGAGCATTCTTTAGAAGTACAGAAATCCACATTAAATTCCTAGTTAAGGCTAAGCCTCAGCTGAACAGGTGAAGAGAACCAGAGCAGCCATAAGTCATCCCAGTAGCTCTTAGATCCTTGTACTAAACAAAGATCTAAGTCTTGCAAGTTCTTGGTTTAAGCTCTGATTGCAGTAAGATCAGCAGAAAAAAAAACCCTAGCTTAGCTAGTTGATCTGTTCTAACTAGATACCTAGGTATTAAGCTTTTGGAAAACAATATCAATCTACTCCACTTGGTCTTGAGAGAAGAGCTGACTTCTATGCTATATGAGCTCATTCATCTTCCACAGGATTTTTAATTCATAGCTTCTAAAGATGTCATTTGGTTCTGTCAAAAACATCCTAAACTCAGTGCATTTTAAGTGGGTTTGAAGTTTCTGCTGAATCAGATGAGTTTTTGAAAATTTGAGAAATGTCGCGCTGTCTATACATGCATTCAAATAAGTGTTAGTAGCAGTGTAAAACTGAAGTGTCAAACACTTCTAAGCAGTGAATGCTTCATTTCAGCCATAAATATATGTTCTCAAAGGTCATTAACTTTCCTACTGTTAATAGATTAGGCAGTTTTTCCTATACTCTGTGAGATAACATCATCTTTTTAATCTATGCTGGACCGTGAAGTCCTCATAGGAAGATTTAGGGAACTACTGAAGGAATGAGGTGATCCACAGGCACTTCAATCTTTAGTCCAGGGTTTCCATACTTCATTTTAAATAAACTGCTTCACCACCCTGAGGTGGAAGAGCTGTGGACTGCTATTTCTTAGTGTTCTTCAATTTTCAAACACTTAAGAACTCCCTTCCCATTCATCTTTCTTTTTATGCCTGTTGACAAGTTTAAGAACTATCACTTTTCCCAAAAGTTGAAAGATAAGTGACTTTATTCAGTGCCCAGAAGTCATCTCACTGTGGATAAGGTTTTGCTGAGGAAACGTATGACAACAGAGGCTCAGGGATAAGCAAGACCACTGAACAAACATGATAAATTTAAACAGATCTGTTAAAGAAAATAGAGTACACGCACAAGACACCATATTGATAATGGGTATTTGTAATAACCATGAGTTATAATGGCCTTGGTTCCACACACAAGAAAGCAAATACAAAGTAAAAGCTAATTAAAAAAAACAAAAACAAAAACAAAAAACAAACCAGTCAGATCCAGCTTCTTCTCATCAGCCCTCAGTCTTTTCCCAAACCAGCACTAATTCAAGGATTCAGGACAAATTCCCTCTTCTAATGCCTTCCGCTGTGTTCAGAAAGAACTGGGACTCTCAAGAAGTACAGTTCACAGAATATATTTTTCACTAGTGAGAGAAGTTAGAGGCACTAGAAAAAGAGACAGTGACTATTCAATGGACTGTCAAGAAAGAAAAAAAGTAGTCTGGGGAAAAAAAATCCAGATTGGGCCAAGTTTTGTATTATTGTTAACCAATTGGCAAGAGAGCAGTAGGGAGAATAAGATGAATATCTACTAGAATGTGTTCTAATAAATATTCTTTTGATTTATTTTTTAATTCAAACTCACTCTTTTACAGTTGCAGGAACTATTTTGTTTGACTGAGCTTGACATGGCCTGTGTGGTTAATGATGTATATTTTCATCAAAGGTGTATCTTAATATGTGCTGTGATTGAAGGAATTGAGAAAGTACCACTTGTGTTTTCACGGAGTCTTAAGTAGGAGGGATGTGAGCTTCCCCTAAATGACTCCTGGTTCTTTCCATATGTTTTACAAGCCATTTACAGTAGACAATAAATACCTGCCCTAGTGGGACTGTAGCACTTGGCCAGTTTTTGATACTTTACATCAAAAGGCTCCTTACTAAATAAATACCCTCAGTGAGGGGTAGTAAGACTGTGTAACGTCAAGATGGAATAGTTAATCTTTTTTGTTTACGCTGAAAGCATAAAGTTAAGTTGAAACGAAAGCTGGTGTCTTAACTTTGTCAGGACAAGCTTAAAAGACCCAGCAGATGCTGGTGTCAAGGTAAGTTTCCTGTAAATTAAAACCAATCCTTACAGTAGCGGGAACTTGGTTTAGCACACACCCTTCCTTTTTTTTATTGTCATTTTAATTTCAAATGAAATGGTTAGTGAGGTAAGTGGCATACCAGCTTCCTCCCATTCTGAATGACAAATATTTAGTCATTTCTGTTAAAGGCAGGATTAAAAAAAAAAAAAAAAAAAGTGGTATTCTTTCAACTGCCCATTCCTGCTAGGTTCCTACCCTGAAAAGCAGAGCTGTGGTGCTAATCAGAGCATCTTTGGGAATAACTGGAGCAATGTGTCAGCCATGAGAGGAAATAAAAGGAAGAGCTGCAATTGGATTATGCATTCTTCTCATTATCCAGATTCAAATGCCTGATGAACACTGTGTGTGCAATGAAAGGAATGTCAATGTTGCATATAAAGTAGCAACTCAAAGTGTCTGCAGTTCAGATACTGCTAGACTGTGCCTTTAGGCACAGCCCCAAGCAAGGGGTGCTCAGGAAGCTGCCCCGTTCCTCAAGAAGCCTAGGGAGACATTGCGTCTCCAAGCCACACTCCTCCCAGGCCTGCACTGCTCCTCTCCCGCTCCAGGGAAGGAAATAAATGATTGCAGCTGACATTCCTCTTCATGCCTGGCTGGTTATTCTGATCATTAGTAAGCAGTGGTGTGGAGCCAATTCTATGCCCATTCTCTGCCAATTCCTTCACAGGGGGAAGTATCTGGAAAGCGGAGTCTGAAT
The DNA here is from genome assembly GCA_009819775.1 of Phoenicopterus ruber ruber. Taxonomy (NCBI): domain Eukaryota; kingdom Metazoa; phylum Chordata; class Aves; order Phoenicopteriformes; family Phoenicopteridae; genus Phoenicopterus; species Phoenicopterus ruber. The sequence continues at coordinate 16,082,735 of CM020227.1, forward strand.
GTTTCACTACTGCTGAATCCAAGATTGGGCAGGCATTAGCCAGTGGAGGAGAAACTCTGCTTGATTGAATAAAGCAATAATATCTAGAATAGCTGATAGTGGAGGGCATGTCATTGCCATCTGAATTGTCATTTATATCTCGATAGAGTTACATTTCTCGGTGAAGTGACAATAACATGATAATGCTGTTGCCTAGGATGACTAGGAGAATATTATAATTTATCTACCAAGATGATCATCTTTGTATCCATGTGGGTAATCCAGACATTTGAGGAGGATTTTATTCAATCTGCCTTCCCTTAGGGTGCAGCTGGGAACTTGAATCTGGTTGTACTTGACAGAGAGATATCATTACGACATTCTTGTCAATGAGAAGATTCTTGATGAGTATTTACTAGGACTGGAAAGCACTCCTGAGAATAGAACAAATTCTGTTCTTACCTTAGGAGTAATTTATTTGTAAAGGCAACCAGCTGTTGTTGCAAAACTCAACTTCTTTTCAATTTAAAAAAAAACCCAAACAAACCCAAAACAACAAAACCCCAAAACCACCTCAGCAACGGTAAGTGGGCAAGGAATAAGACCTCCTTGGTCTGCTTTGTCAGTTTAACATAAAGACAGACAGCATGTGCCATAAAGCAAGTTTCTGCTACAGTAGCATGTAACTTTTAGCACTATTTCTATCTAGCTGAATATATTGACACGTATAGAAACATAGAGGGAATTGTTTTCCCTCTTTTGTTCTGCAGGTAAGTGCTGAAGCTTCAGAGGTGTTTTGTCCTGAAACTAGAAGTAACACACACAAACTTTCAACTTTGATAGCTCATCAGCCATGACAGAAATTGAACTCCAATATGCAAAAGTGCACACAAAGGTACTCTCTCAATACAGTTTAAAACTCACTGCAGCCAACAGAAATCTTTTCTTTCATATTAGAAGACATAAGATGAGAAACTAATAATGTGTTTGTAGAGAAAAACAAATACCCTAAACATTAGGACATAAAAATTAAGTAACATTAACTGACCTTACCACAATAGCATCTGAGACTCTTGCACTTGTATGTGGTGCACAAGTTCACTAGGTCACATGAAAAATGTCACCTAGTTATCAAAAAAACGCCTCTCCTTTAAAAAAAGTCAGGAAAGTGACCTCACATTATGAGCAAGAAATAAAATAGAAATTTCCTAATAAATGCATAAGTTTTCTATTGTTAGATAACATGAGAATTTGGGGTAATTACTAGCTCTTACTAGCACATGTTTAAAACATTGAAGGCTACGCGCCGCTGTCAGTTTACTTGTTACTAATTGCAATCGGCCATCCTTTCAAGAAACAGTAAATTCATGTATTTTCTTTAACTCACTATCTCTAATCCTTGCAGTGGAGGAACTGCTAGGTTTCCTGTACTCTTGAGAGTATAGCATGTGCCACTGCATAACATGGAAGCCAGCTGCAATGGAGCTCTTTTTATGAAACATTGAAATTCTGCTCTACCTTGTTCACTATTTTCTGGTATTCAGTAAAAAAAGGCAGACAGCCGAAAATACTTGTTTGTTCTTTGTCTGTAAAATGGTGCCATCAGATCTTTTATATTCTTCTCAATATGCAGGTCAATATACAGATAATGCTGTCCTCTCTGTTTTGGTCTGTTTTTTAAAGCCGAGATAAATAGCTTAAAAATTTGTTACCAAGTGACTACAATACTATACAGAAATAACATGCAAGTGCAAGAAGGCACACTGAGAATTGTGCAGTTTGACTAATAAGTAAACTTACTTACTTAATAAGAATAAATCTCTTACAGCATTCATTTCTTGCTAAGACATACAGTATTTCTTTGCTTTAATTCTTTTTCTCAAAGGCTGTTATCAGTTCACTGAATGATGTCTCAGGCCCAATCTTTCTGCTATATACACACATTACTGCAGTCAGTGGTGTTGAGCCTGTCTTCAATTTTTTGACCGATTAAATATTTGGTAACTTAAGTTAATAATGAAAAAAATTATTCTGGATTAGAGCTTAATATCAAACATGCAGACATTGTCAGGGAGAAGTTTCTCCACGGGACAAAAGGAGAAGAAACACCTTTCTGTACTGGTGCCGGTTACAATCCTGATGTACTTAGAAAGTGGCATAAGTGAATAGACTTTCAAAACTTGCAGAGATTTATATAGGAAAATATAAACATGCAAGAAGTATTGTCTTTATGAGGCCCAAGAGACTCACCTTTATAGGTAAGCATTCTCTAAGCAAATTGCCAGCTAGTTTATACAGGTGCACAGAGCAGCCACATAAAAAAAGAATTGTTTTATGGAACCAAAACAGAGATGTTGAAATCATGCCAAACAAGGAAGGGGCAGCCCCATCCAGCAGACTAAGCAAGTGATGCTATAGATTCAGAAGCAAGTAACTAAGCCACCCACACTGCCTGCGTAGTCTGCCAAGAAGACAGATGGTGCTACTTGTGAAATATCTTCAGATGTTCCTCATAGTTTACAGCATACATTTTATGGTAGAAATAAATGGAAAAAGTAGTCTTTTATTCCTTACATTTTATTGGCTACAAATGTTAGGTTATGTCCTTTTAAATCAGCCTACAGAAAGATCTGCACTTAATTAAACCCTTTAAATAATTGGTAGATTTTAACTTGCCTGTGGAGATTTGATCTCCATGCTTGCAATTTAATCGCAAAGGCTCAATCCACATTTAGTTTAGTTAATCGTTTTTATAGGCAAATGCCCAATTAGGAACTGTCCATACCTTTTGGGCCTGCTCAGGCTCAAAATACCTGTGCTAAATAAACACACTTAAAAAAAAAAAAAAGTGGGGACTGGCCTGCTTTAATGGTGTTTGACATTCTGCCTCTAAAAGGTGATATTCTGGCAATTATATTATAGATTTCACTGGAATAGTTTCCTGTGCTTGCATTCACAGTTTTGGGATGATAGTAAATAGTGCAGTGAGGTCTGCAGATCACTTGGAACTTGGAAGATTTAGAATATCATCTCAACTATAATGAACTGAGTTTCTCTACTTCCAATTGCTTATGCTGTAGACTTTTCTTTAAAATAATTTAGTTTAAATATCAGGTCACTGGCATTCATATGATTAAGCTTTATAAGCACAAGAGAAAATAAGTGACTTTTTTATATCTTCTGGGGTTTTTTTCAAGAAAATATAATACTTACGAAGTATACAATACAAAAGAGGATTTTACACAGACAGGCTCTCAGCTTCAACAGAAGTGATAACTTTTCATGGAAGACAATCAGTGGAAACTTAGTGGAATCCCACAACACACCAAGTACCAAACCAAAGGTGAAATAACGCTTACCTCCTGCCTCATGGCCTTGACGCAAGTAATCACCCCACTTTCTCTCCATAGAGAGGTAGCCATTGAACTAGGATTCAGGATGTGACCACTGCCAGTAACTGCAGGTCAGAAGCTGGTGGATCAATCCAATGAGAAACGCAGTGTGACCCACAGCTCAGTTACAGAATTGCTGAGTCCACTAGCTACGTCCTTAGGACTCCGTTACTGGAACACATAAAGGGCTGCGCTGTAGCTCTCACAGCACATACTGGCTTTTGTAGGTGACGTGAAGGACTGGTCAGAGCTGACAATAAACCAATATGGATTCAAAATGCTTTTCAAATTGTTTTCCCTGTTTTCATTCACATTTTTCACATTATAATGTCTTCCCATCCCTCCTTTTGTCAGCACTGAATTCAAGTTATTAGCAGCATTCAGTAGAGAAAAAAAGGGCATGTGGCTCATCACTTAACTTCATCCTTGAATTATCATTATATACAAGCTATTTTGTTTTAGAAATCCATACACGTTCATCACAATCATGCTCATTTTTCCACCAAAGATGAGGTATATAAGTAGCTACTGTTTTTCAGCCTGGTTTTAGTAATGGCTTTTACTCTCATAACCACTGGTGAACAGTTTGCAAGCTTCATGTCAACAGATTTGCATGAAATATCTCCATATAGAGAAAGATACTGTTCTTTACTTTGGTGCTTTTTGTTGCTGTTACTTTTAAAATCAGTTCAAGATCTCTTACATCCCCCACACTGAACAGTTATAGATATATTTAAGAGCTGAAAACTGAAATTTCAAAGCTCAGCTTAGTCAGCTTTTAAGCCATTCAAAGAACATTATTTTCTCCGATTGCCATTTTGGGGAGTTGTGGGGTTTTTTTATACAGTACGTTTTTTCAACAGGGAATTGTAATTTGAAAACCAATAGTACTGTGAATATTTTTCTACTCCCTATGTTTATGGGAAGATTGACATGAAAGGAGCTATGCGACACAATCTGCTTTTGTGTTTTTATCCCACCGGAGCCCACTGAAGTCCCCTCCCTCAGAGTCTCCAGTGACCAGCTACCACAGATCGCCCTGTCCAGCACAAGGGTATCCCAGCCTTCCTCTTGAGACACTCTTTAGTGCCACTTCTTCTGAGCAATCAGAGTTCAAAAATAAGAGTAAAACAAACAAGCAAACAAACAAAAGAATTAAAAATACAGTCATCCAGCAAATATTTTTAAAGGACTAGTCCCAAGGCCTATTTTCCATTTAATGGTTATTTAGCCTGTCTCCCCAGAGCTCAGCCATCTGACGGGAGGCTCACGTAACCATCCAGCTGTTTCCAGTCCCCAGCTACCATGGAGATTTTTTTCTTTGTCCTCCTTTTCAGCAGGCAGCTGAGCTACACTCTCGCTAGACTTGATGCCTGTAGCAAGACAGGGTTAATTGGCCCTTGTTAACCTGCTCTGAGCCAATATGGCATTTGTAGGACCCTATCTCTGTATGCGTTTATCTGTCTCACCACCAAAAAGTCTGTGCAAGTTTCACCTTTTTAATGAAAGCCTTGATACAAATCTCTTCACAGTGCTTGCACCTACCCTGTCACAATCAGCCAGCCATAAAAGTGCTAATCAGATGTTACAAATAAGACTCATTAGAATATTGGGTGCTGGTTATATCTACTTCAAAGGAGGGAAAGTTGCTGGAGATTCAGGATTCATATTGAGTCCCTGCTTAATAATTTATCTTCATGAAAGACAGGTGTTAGGAAGCACTTGCTCTGCTAGGATATAAATCCACTGTCCTGAGCACGTGTGGGCATCCACTATGCTATTTCACTTTTCCTAAGAGGAAGTATTCAAACTGCAAGGCAGATTTAGACACATTTCAACTTACTTTCACTCTCTCCCCTCCCATTGCAATTCAGTTAGCTATATCTTATATATCCTTGTATATCTTCTCTTCTAAATAGCATATGGAACCATATCCACTAGCCTGTGTATGATCCTACTTTGTTTGTCATGTGCTTCAGTTTAAACTAGCCTTGAATAATCCCTTACACTCTAGGTGCAATGATTAGGACTGTGTATAAGCTCTACCAAATAGTGTAATACAAAGGCAGAGTCCCTCTCTCCCTATGCAAGGTCACATATGTACATGCAGGGACTGACACGATTTGCCTCTGTGAATTCTTCAATATGTTAACTACCGAAACATTTGAGCTAATTAATTCAGACATAATAGCTTGGAAAAATCAAACATTTCTTATTGCAGAAGAGTGGCTCTATGGAGCTATAGATGTTGGCAAATCAAAATAATGTAATACCTTTGAATGCTACTGGAAAGTGCAAATTGACAGCCTGGAGATGAAAAACCTCACTTCATCTACAGAAAGCGATACAACAGATTCCCTATTATCTGACTTACACCAGCGCAAGCGTAAAAGGACACTTAGTCATTTTTCAAGGTAGGAACAAGTCAGCTGCATTCTGCTTACTTTTATTATCTATATCTACACATTTTCAGGCCTTCTCAGAACTGTGCTTGCTTTTGCTCTCTATTGCCACAGCCATTAATTCATTTGCTCACTTACGTTGCCCCCCCCATTTGAGGTTCTTTCTCCTACTTCCTCAGAAAAATTATTGGCTAATTACTGGCTAAATGACTGTATTGATTTCGGGAACTGCCTGAGTAAAAACCAAACAAGCACCCTCAGGAACATGGAATTTCCTTGATGCTCTGATTCTCCAGACAGTATTTCCTCAACCTTTTTCTCCTGACAGTCTTCATGAAACCTAACTGTTACCTCTGATTTATTTGGAGATGTGAGTAATATCACCTGTTTTCAATGCAGCTCCTACAATGCAAGAGGCAGGAAGCTACTTCCAGTAGTCACATCAGTTTAGCTGAAACCAAAACAATACATTCAGAAAAAGGAAATTGGCTATTAAACGTAAACCGTACAAGGACTGCATTCTTGAGTCTACTGTGCCTTCATGAGACCATTGAAATAAGTGGCATGCAGAATGCAAAGCGAGCCTTCTCCTTAGAGCAGTAAAAAGCACGCAAAAACTTGCAAAAGAAACGAGGCTTGTTAAAGCTTTTAAGAAGTAAAAAATACTCCGTACATTCTAAAAGGCCGAGTGCTGTTTCCATGAAGTATCTTAGTTAATTTTCACATAAAACAGCTCCAAATATTTAAAAGTAGGGAAAGAATATCTGTTTCAGCAGATACATACTTTTAGTAGATTAATTCTATCTGTCTCAGAGATAGAACTTTTATTTTACCAAAGCCTTGTAACGCATGGTGATGAAAAATAATTTTACCTTTCAGTTTTAGTCACAGAGTATTATAACTGTGTCTTGCGATAATTTTTGAAACATGATGTCTTTTTTCAGGCCTTTGGTAACAGAAGTAACAAAGATTCGTATTTGGAATTTATTTTATTATATTTTGTAATTATGCAAATGAGGTTGTACATCAGCATTAATCATACTAAATGAAGCTATCTGTTTCAGTTTGAAATACTGAATAATTATTCATTAACAATGACTGGCGAAGAAGCTTAAATCAAATAAACTTGCACTTTAGAGAAGCAGCTTGCAAAAAATATTCTTTGGGAGGGTTGATTTTATTTATTTTGGGGAAGTGTGTAGGCACAGATATTTAAAACCAGATATTATTTGTGAGAAATGTTGTAATAATGTCTTTCAAATGCATTCATATTTATAAATCCAGTATCTGGAGTTATGAAGAGGAAGCTGAAGTGTAAATATCACTTATTTTCTTTATATTTCAAAAAAGAAGATGAACTGGCATCTGTCTCCTTTCCTAGTAAATAAGCTATTTCTAATTAATTCGTCTGTGAAGGAAATTTCTAAACAAGCATTCTCAAAAGCAGACGTGTTACAAAATGAGATTGCTTCCTGCCACTGCGGCTCTAAGTGTATTGCAGCCTCAGAGCTACGCTCTCGCAGAGTACAGCTCATCAGGTCACTCTGATCTGAGGCACTAGCTGTGCGAGCTTTGGTTTGTATGTCTTTCTCAAAATGAACTCTGTCGCGCAGTTCAAATGGTTCAGCAGCAAATTGATCTCTCCAAGTTCATACAAACCCAAACTCCTAGAAGAATTTCCTCCTTTCCTTAGACCCTGTGCCTTCTTCATTAACTTTGATATAGGCTCCCTGCCTCACTTCTGCTGTTTCTTGTGCTTATCTTTTTACAGGGTAGTCGGCAGCTTCACCCTTTTAGCAGGTTTATCCAAGCTTACACTGTAAAAGCTGTTCTCATCCCCAACTAGGAAGAATCGCTCTGTATCAAAGGTGAGGCACGACGCAGTCAACTTCCACTGGCCAGTCAAGCACAGGGAGCTGGCAACTAGTGCTCTTAATGGTGATGTGGACCTTGTCTAGGCTAGAAAGAATTAGTCTCTGCAAGTCTCTTCCAGTCAACATGTATTTCGTGTCGACAAATGAAGGGCAATAAGACTTCTAAATGCTATCTTGTTCCCTGAATAAAATAAGTTGCATCGTCAGTGGGATGGGGTTTCTTTGCCCTTTAGAGTTCATTTACTTTAGGGAGGAATTCCCTGCTTTGCTAGGTCGTGTTAGTCACTTTGGCTAACACTTACTGGTCTAACAGAAGCATTCTTTTGTTGTCAGTAACAAAAGAGAGGACCCTCCAAAATCTGGTTCATCTCATTCAAACACAGATGGTTGGGGTGAGTGAATTCCTCTCTGGAATGCCATTCCCTTTCCCCAGACTGAAGGGCACAGATGTCGAACTTTGGTTAGATAGGCAAAGTTAGCTCAGGCAATTTGTATCCAATTATTTTGCTGGTATTGTGAGAGGCCTAACATAGCCATGCTCACACACTTCTGAGCGTACCATCCTCTCTGAATAAACTTCAGGTAGGCTACTTCACATGCCTCTCAGCATGGTAGCCAGCAGAGCTCAAATACGAGCCATGTTTAGATCTAGATCAAAAACACTCTCCGTGATTTAAGCTAGCTGCTTTGACTTTACACTGAAATGGAGCAGAGGAGACGGGCTTAAACTGCTATGAATAGGAAAGCAGCAAGCAGCAGAATAGCCTTTGTGCTGCACGCAGGAGCTAGCTCTTCTCTGGCATATTGTTCCACTGTCGTTTTCCAGGCTCAGTTAGGGCAGCTGTAGTAAACTTCCAGGTCCCATTATTTCATACCTCTATTGCAAATTGTGGGTCAGGGCCAAATTCTCCTGCACGCTGTACAAACACACAGCAAAAAGTATCACTAAACAGCCTGGACCTTGATGAGTCTGAGGATCCTGCAAGGGAAACTAGGCAAGGGGAACGTCACTGTGGATGAGAAACAGAAGATGGACAAAAGTTGGAGGGAAAAGGAAGCAACAGAGCAGAAAAATTACCAGAGTCCTAGGTGACAAACCTCCTGTGAACTCTCTGTTTCTGTTCTAATCATCTGGCTTGTGGCTGGCTTGTTTGTGGTTTTTTTTCTCTTCTCCCTCTGCCCACATTAACCTTTCCTTGTGGACAGGACTTTCTAGTTTATTTTTCTGGTTTTGTTTTGGCTTTTTTGTTATTATTATTGAAACTGGGTTTTCTGTTTGTAGACTTTGAGGAGCCTACACCATTTATCTATGCTAAATGACTCAGGACGCTACAGGATCTGACTTCGGTTATTTGACTTCTATTTTAATACTAGAAATAAATGTTATTAAAGAATAAATTTGATTGTCTACTTAGAAGTGTTTGTCTCCTCAAGTCTAATGTTTATTTCTTGCTTTCTTAAATCTTTCTTGCTAATAATATGACATGTATCATGGGAAATTGCTCACTACACCAGAAGCAGAGTTAATAAAAATCTTTCCACACACTCAACAACTGCTTCAAAACTATGTAAGCAAAAATTAAGAGCTATCATTCAGACTCGTGTCTTCAAATACGTAAGGGAGTTTTCTTAAGAAAGTTTCCTGTTTTTAAACACACACAGAATGTAGTTCTGTGTTTCACTACCTGGGTTTCAAAAGTAATAGAATTTTGATACAGCTAAGTCAGTACAAGGATTACAAAAACATTTTCAGTGATAAGACAAGGGGTTTACTTCTGGTATTTTGTGAAAAAAATGGGATCAATAAAAGCCCTTACAATACATTACTGTGAGGAAAAAATAATTTGTATAGAAGTTACTGTGAGCCTTGGACTAATGGTCATAACTGTAAATGATATTGAAAAACAGATAAAATTAAATAAAGACTTGCGAAGTATAAATTTGCTGCTGGCAATCTAAAAAGGATTTTCTTGTTACTCACCCATGGGATCTGGGGTTCTATCAAGGAAGCTTTCCTACTTGTCATACATCATTTCAAAGAGACATATATAGCCTGGAAACTGCTTTAAGGCAGCTGCAAGCAAGTGTCACTTTGAGTTAAATGCATTATTAAACTGTTGGGAAATTTCACATCATGGGTCATTTATCTATGCTAAATGGGTCAAAAGCCTCTACACATGCCTAGATAAATGAGAGAGAAGAGCAAAATCCTCCCTTGGGAAGTAATACGTTGACAGCCTCTTAGAGTTCATGTTGTTATTTTTAGTAGATATGAGGAAAAATGACTTGCTAAGTATACTGATTCATAAAACCAGGTGCCAAATACCCACAAGAAAAGGTTACCAAATATCCCCATATTTTGACGTTGCTTCATGCAAGGTGTCAGCAAAATGAAGTATAATATGCTTTGGTTCTCTGTCTTTAACGGCTGATTACCTGGTCCTGAAAGATGCACACTGAATAATGTGTACTTTACTAGCTTAGTTGCTTTGGGAAGAATAATGCGTGTACTTTGAACAAGGCATACAGGTAGCGAAAACAGAGCAATACGAAGTTTCTAAAACTTTGATGTATCGTTAATATGTGATTTAATTTAGTTGCAGAAAAGTCTTTGGTTTAGTAAATCCTGTAATGCCCCTGGCACGTTGCTGGGCGTTCCCAGATACCACGACATGCATCATCAAACAAATTAGAAGCTAACCTGGTAGCCAATTTCAGGAAATTAGCCGCAACGTGAATCCACGTGAGAGGAGAAGTGAGCTAGAAACAGTTCTTCACAGTGCATTGGTATTTTTTCATGTTGAAAGATTAAGTTTTCCATCTCCTTGCACATTTGCCCATCGAGCAGACCAGTCAGAAAAATAGCTGAGCAAACAATTGAAAAGGGAAGGCCATCCTTTTGATGAGAAGCAATGCTACTTTCTCGGTAGCTGATAGAGAGGAAAAAATATTTGGTATTGGTATCAGTTCGTAGCTCTGAGCCGGCTGAGGTTACATGAAACTCAGCGTGTGTTTCTGGATGAGAGGCACTGAAAGCACAGACCCCTCTTCTGCCAGGCGACCTCTGCAGATGGATGGTGTCAGGTAAGGTCAGGTAAGTCTCTCTCTCAGCCAGAAGATTATGGGATATTTTATTAAATACATTCTAGATAATGGGGAAGGATTCTTCGCTTTAACACACAAGAAGCAGATTTACACAACTGCTGATGTTAATGACTGGATCTGTGAAAATAGCATAAAGCTAGGTTGGTTACTCCCACCTGTGGCAGTGACATTTCTATCAGTACGCTGGCCGCAGCCCCCAGCGTAGTCAATCCGGAGCTCTGGGCAGCTGATTAATTTCATATCTTCTATTTTTTACCATTATGGCCAAATCAGAGCAACCTGAGAGCACCAATCCAACAAATTCAGGGGGGAAAAACCAAGATCGTGGGGGATTCTCCTATCAAGCTCCATGAGAGCACCATGATGATGAAGTCATCAGATTTATTCATTTATTTATGTATTAGAAGAAATTTCTATACAGCATGGGGAATAATGGAAGTTTTCAATGTATTCCTAGCTCTAAAAATCTGAACACTTTCTTGGCAGTAGAGAACAACATTTCAAAATACACACAGTCCATGGTGGAAGAATTACTTTGTCAGCATTTGTCGTCAAAAAGATCTCTGTTTGATTGAGACACCTACAAGGTTCTTATTTGCCATAGCCCAGCACAACAGCAAAATTCAGAATGAGCTGATCCAAGAACTGAATTTAGTTGTATCCTAGTTCTTTAGGACATATTCTCTAGCAGAAACTCCTGGAGGAGCAACGTCAAAATTTTGAGAGGAAATCTGATGGCAGTCTTGGCAAACATGTTTCCTCTCTTTAAGCCACGGATCTTGCTGCATTTGAGTCTGAATGAGCCCATAAAACACATTTCCGGACAGAGCTCTGATGCTTTTGCAGAAAACGTTTCCACGCCTCATTTTGGTAAAGATTGAGTACAATGTTCATTGTCTGTGTCTTGTTATGGGACCTTGACCGTCACAAGTATTCATAAAAGGCTGACCAAGATTCCCACTGATTGCACTAACTAAATATATTTCATATCCTTCATATTGGTATGTGGCTCAACTCTTCATGAGCTTTGCTCTGAAACCTCCAAAGGTAAAGTGTATGTCCTTAAGAGCTGCCAAAATTCATCTGACTTCATTTCAGCAGGAAGCTATCTGCTTTCACATGATTTTTTACTGTCAAGCACAATTATTTAAACTACTAGCTGTAATACCAGTCATTTTGTTAACTTTCCCTAAATCATGGTTCATGATGAGATCATCACTGAAGTTCTATAGAGCTCAGACGGCTGATTTTTAATCACACTTGGCTAATTTAGTACCCATCGGTGTAAATGGAGTTAGTCAAGCGATATGTATAGGCTCAAAGTCAAATCCTTGCATATGTGATTGTCTAGTTACCATTAGTCCCTTCATTTTGTATATAATTCTAAGTTCTTGCTTAAAACAATGAATATTTCTCAGGTTACTTACTAACCTCAACGCTCTAACCAGCTGGGTCAGAAATTCTCCAAAAGATGCCTTGAATCTCAAAATGGTTTTCAAATCTGAAACCATCTCTGAGAAAGAGTCAGTTTAGATGATTCCTGAAGTTTCAGGACCCCACTCCTAAATTTCTTTAAGTGTCCAAAACATGCCTTTTTTTTAATTGAGTTTTTACTTTTCAGTGAAGAATGGTTTTCCTGTTTTGAAGTTTAGTTGATTTACGGTTGAAAAACTTTGAAAAAATTAAAATGGTTGAAAAATATAAAGGATCTGCATGTAATCAAAATCACTACTTATTTTAGTGGATGCAACACGTAAAAAAGGATCTTGGCCTCACAAAAAGCCCTGAGAATTACAGCTCAGATTCAGGACAAAGATGAACTATTTTATTGCACTACTCACCTAGAAAACTTTCCGTGTATAGCGTTTATCGTAACTGTAAAATCAAATGCAATTTAAAGTTACATCAATGTAAGTGTTCTCTTTAACTGTTTTTCATATTTATTGTTTTGTAAATTATTTTCAAACAAGAAAGACCTATTAAAACTTTAGTACATTAAAAAATTGGTGAACCAAAGAAAGCAAAATGGAGCAAGATGTTTGGCTGATGAACCAAGCAAAGCAAAGCTGATCTGCTTAAGCCAGCTGACACTGCTGGCATTATACCAAAATGGACAAACACATAACCTGACCTATCAGTGCATTTTATTAAGATGTCACTGAGAACAAAATTAAAACATCTCATTAAAAATTTTCTCAGACACAAAATTAATGTATATATCAAAGCCGTGACACAGGTTCTCAATTAATTAATTAACCTACTTTAAAGTACAAAATCTCTGTGCTCAGGTATTCTGTCTATTGAAAGTTTCTGACAAGGTCCCCAGCTATCCTGATAGTCTTTTAAGCTAAATTGTCTTAATAATGTAAGGATAACTTATATCACCATTAATTTCTTACTTTACTCCTCTTTACAAATTTAACAGGATGATATGAGAAACAGATATTATAAAACAGCTTCATAGATTAGAAAATATTCCTGATGGTGTTCACCATGCAGCGTGAATAAGATTTCTTTATAGAGATGATTTTAATGTCTTAGTCTTCTTTCACCCATAGCTATTTTTGTTTGTGTACAATGCTTGTTGTCATAACCTACATCAGGCTGTTTACAGTATAAACAATGGCTCTAAATTAAATAAACTAGGTTTACTTAATTTGCTCAGTAATAACAATATTACATTATTTTAGCCAAACGTCAATGTCAAACTGAACAGAAATAAGAGGAAAGCAGTAATTAGTCTAGGTTAAAATATATCCTCAAAGGATATTAAATATGCAAGAGCTCATCCATGAAAATTAGACTGCAAGAGGTTACACCATGTATTGGCTTATTTTGTTACATATCAAATTATCTCTCATGAATAAATATATCTAATAATGTTTAACTCTATAATTTAATAGTGCCCTATTAAAAATACTTTCTGATTCAACCAAGCTGTGTATTTGATTTTCTATGATTATCAGATTTTAAGTACACAATAATTAAATGTGCAATTTGTACTGACTTCTGCAAGCACAATTAAAAAGACTGTGCTCTTTAATCCTTTTAGTAGATAACTTCAATAAATATGAATACTAGGACCTAATACTTAAGTTGGATAATAATGTAAGTTAAAGAACATAACAAGATGTGAAGTTTCCTAATAGAAAAAAAGGTTAGTTTAGATCTCTGTTTATTTAAAGCAAAAGAAACAATTCCTGAACTAATTAATTTGTCTGATGTGCTTTGCAACACGAGCGCCGCTGTATTCCCTTTCGCACAGCTACCAAGACCACAGCTTTCTTAAAGGACGTGAAACCACATCTCATCTAGTGTAAAATCCTCACCTTGCTTGTCATTAGGCAGTGACACAATTTCCCTGTCAAACAGCTCTGAACTTGACTGACCCTCAAAACCTTCCAAGAGTTACCCACAGCTGAAACCGAGCTGATCTGGGTAACCTCACTGCCATTTGCTGCCACAAAGCACTAAGGGATACTTTGAAAAATGAACTTGGTTAATAGGTGCTGAGGAAGTACAGGTGAGTTACAAGTCCCCGCACGCAGCATTAACCCAGAATCATCACTGCTCTCTCGTGACGAGAAATGATAGGAAGGACTGCTCCAGTTGCCATGGTGAACTCTACTCAAAGATTGTATCTCTCTCTCTCCTTTTCCCCAGAGAGGATGAAGATCTTCATGGAGTTTTTGTTCCCTTTTTCATTGGTCCCTGCCCCAGCATCAAGCCCAAGCCACGATGCCAGGCTGAACAAAGATTCGCTGCTATTAGCTAATTCTAAAAATTCATGAAGATAAATTAGTCTCCTTCCTACTATGTTCCCTCCACCTTAAGAAATGAAGATGAAGAGTGGAGCAATCAGCTAATTAACCCTCTTTCCAGGCACAAAGAGCTGCATTACAATGTGACATTGCTCTGCCCTTTTCTTTTTGAGATGTTTTCATGGCCTATCAGAGTCTGCTCTATGAAAAGACCCTCTGCATCTGCTCTTGCAACCTGCTAATTACAATACTGTAATTAAATGCACACGGAAGCAATTACCTTCATATATCACCGTGTCTGACAAGCAGAGAGCAACTTTCAGTTAAGACATGCTTAGCTCCACTCTCAAGAAGGTGGAGATCTGGTTTTGGCTCACCTGGTTTGACCGCTGCCTGAGGATACTGAAAATCCTTACTGTTGTCTGAGCTGCAGTTCTGTGAAAAATGTGTGCACATATCCACGCACACGAATGGGCCAAAGTCTCTGTGAGTAGGTGGTAAAGCCCCACCGAAGCTGCTGGAACTGGATATGGATCAGAGAGGCCAAAGTGTCTCCAGTGTAGCAGTTGCCCCACCTTCCCCTTGACTGCTTGTTTCTCAACTGCTGTTTCTGGTCCCTGAGTCTCTGCAAAGATACAAAGTCACAACAATATCCTGGGTTTTCCTTGATTTGATTCTTCATCCCTTTTGTGGTTTCAGCATTTCCAACCTCATTTTCTCTATGACAACAATAGTACTTTGTTTTTTTTCTAGTAGCACTTCAGCCTCAAGGAGAGCAGAGCTTAAGATTTGATTTTGCTTGGTAAGGAACAAATACGTACGTTTTTTTGTAATGAGTGTGTCCTTTGGTTTTGATTCAGACTTCGTTGTTTCTCCACACTACGCTTTGAGCCCATGGCTGAGCTAGACTTCCTTGAGGTCCACACCTGGAGCGTTCAGACCTGTGCTTAGCTGTGGGATCCAGAGAAAGTTCTGCAAATCACAGGCTGGCACAGTAAGAAACCACACAAAAAAGTCCAGACGGCGAGGAGAATACTACCTTGCCACTGCCAGCAGGTATCTGAAGGAAAACAAGGGGCACTGAAGAGAAATTAGAGGACTTGACAGTCACCCCCAGACACTACCACATTCTGCTTCTCTATTCTGCCTTGACGGTGTCACATCATTATCTGAGGGGAAAAAAAGAAAAAAAGCTGCTGTAAAATGTCAGTGCCTTTGAAGTATAGACAAAATGCAGACACGTCAAAATGTATTTTCCTTTTCTATACCTTTTCTTAAATGAAATATAATGGTCAGCTTTAGGCTAGATGCTGCCATGCGTTGCCAACGGGAAGTGAGAAACAACAGCAACAAATTCATCTTTCTTCCTGAAGTACTGCTTGCAGCATGAGGCAGCACTAATCAAAGACAAATCACAAAGGTTTGGATTTCTTCTGTTCAGTACTAATACCTAGGGGCAAGGTGGAGAAGTGAACTGTTTGATATTGAGCAGCCATACTCCCCACACTCTTTACCAACCAATTTAATGAAAGCTCAATAGGTTTATTCTGTAACAGATTAGGAATGGTATTAAATCATACCAAACCCTATTATTTGATGGCACTTCTGTAGCAGCATACAAGAGCTGGAAGAGTTTCTAGCCAATACTACTGATATGCACAAAAGGTGATTTTTTTCCACTGCTGAAACAAAGAGAGTTACGTCTATGAGTGAGTGTCTGCAGGACTGGGGCCTATGATGCTAAGAACAAAATAAGAGGAAACAAACAGCAGGGATGCCGTAAGAATGGAGCAGCCCGCGCACAGCATTTCTTTGAAGTATAATTACAGCCCCACTGAAGCATGAATGTAGCCTAACATATTTGCAACCACTGTAATCAGTGTAATCATGCTGCCATTTCATTTACTTTCACGCATTCTGTTAAGGCATTAGGACTGCTGTGTAGACTGCTGGAATGATACAGTTAATACTGTCCATTTATTTCGTTCATGCTGATAAGTCGTGTTGTTATTCTGCTATATTCATACTTTTTTCCTATGACTTTAAGGCTAAAGCAGCCCATTTCATAGTAGTGTAAGAATTCTGTTTGTAGAATAAGAATAGAAGGTAAAAACAGATTTTGTTAGATTTTTAACACCTTTACAGGACCTTTCATATCTGCTGTTAATTAGCAGTATTGGGACCAAATAAAAATAACAGATAACTCCCTCTTGTAAAATTATTCCTTCCAGTAGTTATTGTTTAGTCACAGTGAAGGGAGTGGAAAAAGGGAAAAGAAAAAGAAAAGACACCAAGAAGTCTAATCTTGCTGCCATTTTACCCCTTTCTGAGTGCCCCATTTACAGTTTTCTTTCTTTAAGCAGGTGCAGTAGCAAAATAAAATAATATAATGGGAATTGCCTTGAAGGTATAGAAGGCAATTAAAATAATATACATAGCTAAGTGAAGCAAGGGTAGGTGAAAGTAATGTGCAAGGTTTAACATCTGCTCTACCACACAAAGCCCTTGGAAAAGAAGACACAAACTGATTTAGAGTAGATGATGTTGCTGATTTTTTGTAATAGTTATAAACCTCCTTTCTTTCAGATGGTTCTTCAACGCAGTGTGCATGAACAATAGAATGAAGTAAAATTACTCTAGTGAAAGGGCAATGATTTTTCTGCTGATAAGGGTGCTGGTGTTGATGTTGGTTTTGATTTAATTATCTTAACTTTTTATGAATGTTGTATTTGCCTAATCTTTAGGGAAACATTTTCTGTGATTCTCCCTAAATCCAGGCCATTTAAAGAGGTAGCAGAAAATGGTAGAGCGAGTTTTTAATGAAAATTCTGCACCTTGATGTCTATCTAGGAATTTAAACAACTATTTAATAAGCAGACTCATAAGAATGAAATCTATATAACAATTAAAATAATAATGCTCTTCTAATCACTTAAGCGCCTAGAGTGTGTATCGAGGTAATCACATTCATTGTAAATTTATATGCTATGCATAGCCTTGTAAGCATTTTGAAAGAAAGTAGTGCAGAAGACACAGGTGCCTAAATTAATAAACATTAGAAAATCAGCAAGAGATTTAACTACACTGGTTATTGTTTTCAATTATTAAATAATTAGTTTGAACATCTTTGTACACCTGGTCCCAAATCATGGGATTCAATTACCTTGAATGGCTCTGGGCTGCTATTTGATCACTTAATACTAAATCTGCAAAGTACTGGGCATTAGAAAGAATATCTGGTGGAGGACATTGAGATTTCCCAGAAGTTTTGTGAAAAAATTCACTAATCAGAACATTTTGGTTTGCAGAGTCATGACTATAATTAATAATGGAAAAGCTTTATTAAGAATTTAAAAAAACCCTGACAGCTAAGGAAACAGGTGGCAGGCAAAGGGCTGAACAGCATCATTTAAGTATTCTTACAAAGACATATTTATCTTTCCAGAATATGTACATTTAATAATTTAAGAAATGTCACATGCTCCTCCAACTTTCCTCCCTTTTTGCTCTATGTACTGACCAGTGCAAGTATCCTGTCTCGTTCAGTTTCAAGAGTATTGAATTTATCTTTTATCTCCAATAGCCGCCTTCTGAGATTGCCAAGCAATAGAAAATTCAGAAAAGCTTTATTTGAATTAAAGCCCTCCAACAGGCTCCTAAACAATACACCTCAGACTACTAGTGATATATCTTTGAATTCTCTTACTCATTTAAACAACAAACTAAAACAGTTTGGTATAAAATTTCAGATTAAAAAAAGGATTGAATTCAAAGTTTTAGGAAAAGTTTCACATTAAATGTCAATGTGTTTTGCATGAAGTTTATGACGTAATTATTTTCCAGCAGAACTTGAGGAATGAAAAAATACTCCTATAACATAGTCTTTTAATGGCTCCAGTAGGATGAATAGGAACTAAATAAATCTAGACTTAGAAGAAGGAAGAGTCCAGTATCTCACTTACTTTTTCAGAAAGACATTAAATAGCCAAGTGCCACTTCTACACATATACTTAGATAATGTATATAATTCCGTCACAAGTTTCGATAAGTCAAAGCATCCTTTTCCTTTCCAGTTTTTGAACTTTCATTGATTGCAAACCCCGGTATTTCACTAGCAAAATACAGAAGATGATTTTTTTTTCCTCTGCCTAAAAACTCACTCAAAACAAACCACTCTCACCCTTACTAAGTATGAAGGAAAACAACATGGGTGGAGAGTGTTTTCCAAACCTTAAAAAGGCCTAATTGATGTGTAACTTATTTTCCAGATCTAAACACAATAACGTAGCCAAGACTGACAAAAGAGTGATTTCAGTCTTTGCCTGTGTCTCTATAACTTTCTGTTTCTTGTGGCTCTCAGTGACACAAAAGCAGGGACAATACTGGGGACAGTCACTGACATTCTCAGATAATCCAATTAAGGTAAACTTCTAGAACACCATTATACATTCCGGTGTATTTGTTGTGGCACCATTTTAAGAAGAGCTACAGCAGCTGAGGATATTTCAGATCTAAAATTTCTACAACATGTATTTCTGAATGTGATGTCACATTGACTGAGAATAGTTATGCTGTTCATATACATTAGATGTTAATTTTTGTGAATGATATAATCTGTTTCCTGGTTAAGTATTACATGGATTGTGATTGCCAAATTTTTATTTGAATTAATTTAACAAAAATTTACATGAGGATTATTTTTCATAAACTTCCTTAACTGGTTATGAACAATTCACTGTGACCATTTGATACAATGTTTGAGTTGGGATTGATAACGCAAGCCATATGGTAGTATTTTGAAACTTTGACTTGATGCAAAGCCAGTGAAAACTTTCATGTACTGGTTTAAAATGTGCTTTGCAGGTGCATTTGTACGACTGAAAGAGAGAGCTGCGCCATCGAGATGATCTCGGAGGTCTCTTCCAACCAGAACAATTCTATGATTCTATGAGACAGAACCTAGGGATTTGGAAATTCATTCTCTCTGCTGTGCCACACAGCGCTTGTCAAGGGTGATGATAATAACAAAACCAAATTAGAGCTAAAAGGCTTTTATCAAACTTGTATTAGTTGCAAACGGATGGGCCTACTGGAAAATTTCTGAACAATCTTAGGGCCACACTACCAGGACAGACTTACTTAATGGCAGAGATTTGTAGCTCTATTCGGTCTTATGTACCGCAAGCTTTTGTGAGGTATTTACCATTTGAATGGATGTAAGTTGGCAAGTGTAAAATACCATTTCTGTTAAGAATAGTCCTTTCCTGCTTTTATCTTATGTGATGGACAAAGGAATGCATGGGTATTTAAGGAATATTTGGGGTTTTTTAAAAAAAGGCCATCAGAATATTTGGTACAGTCAGTGCAATACATGTATATAGACTATTGAATTTCTACATGTGAAAGCAACATAAATATTAAAAAAACTAATCACTAATAAGTTTTACTGTCCCACTCTGTCCTTACAGTACCAGAAATCAGCTGCCTAAACTGACCAGGAAGTCACTGTGTCACCAAGGCTAAACCAGTGCATTATATTTGTATTGTCTTTAGGGACAATACAAAATACAGGAGCAATATGTCTTATTTTACTTCGGAGTGCTTTTTAAAATCAATGGAGTATTTAATTTCCATGTTACATGCATGGTCCAACCACCTAATCAGCATACCTGGCAGGTGATGTGGTTTCACGGCAGTGAATCAGCTTATCTCAGCTGCAGGCCTTACTGCAGCTTTTTCTCCTTCATAGTGTCTGAGTTGTCCCTGCTGCTGTCAGATCCTACACTTTACCTTTCCTCAGGTGGAATCACTCTCCTACTCAAAATAAGACATAATACCTCACTCCTCCTGAAGGAAAAATGATACTTCCCTGATGTTAAAATTTTAAACCAATAAACACTCTACAGAACTGTCTATTCTATATCTGCAGCACTAAATGATTTTACGTGAGGAAAGTCAACAAATTCCTAGAAATAATCTGCATGGCTGAGCCTCTTTGTCACAATAAATACTGCGCTGCAAAAATCATCAGAGATTGTCATTTGTATTTACACTGAGGTCTTCAGCTTTTCTCAGATTCTCAGCCTTTTGCCACTGATGTCCGAACTCAGTCCCCTAAGCACAGGCAACCTCTTCAGGACTCACTGGTTTATAACAACATCCAAGGAATTACTAGGGTCATTTTATACCAAAACAATGTTGGTCCTACTTCCCAGCAGCACTGGTCATCTCACGCAGAATAATTGTACAGGTGAGCACACTGCTACAGTCACACAGTAGGAATCACAGCAGGTTTTGTGGGTCTGTATGGGCATTAATTGGGACGATGAAGGTGACAGTGTATTTTCTGCAGTCAGTAGACACTGGTTTTGCTAGACCTCAGGTTGTCCTTTACAAGTAGAATTAAGGTGGGTTTTTTAAATGCATTCTTTGGAATCTATTTAGGGACAGCATTTTTAATTGGAGGCCACACGTGTGCAGAGATAGGCCTTAGTGAGGAGGCATTTGGCTGCCGACAAATTGAGAAGCACATGGTAGCATGACACTTCCATTAAAATGAGGTCAGACTCAGGATGGTTCAAGTTGTGTTTTTTTCCCTCGAAGTTTATTCCGAGTTTTCAAAAGTAACTTGCTTGTTTGGATAAGAATGGAAGAGGAATGGGTATGGAGTGGTTAACCCTAATGTCTTCCATGGGGTTAATCTAAAGCTGTAGCAAGCCCAGTCCTTCGAGGCTGACACCAGAAACCCCAAGCTGACCTGATTTTATATAGAATTCTACATAGATCTAATTAACATGT
This sequence comes from Phoenicopterus ruber ruber, assembly GCA_009819775.1. Classification (NCBI taxonomy): domain Eukaryota; kingdom Metazoa; phylum Chordata; class Aves; order Phoenicopteriformes; family Phoenicopteridae; genus Phoenicopterus; species Phoenicopterus ruber. The sequence continues at coordinate 16,104,046 of CM020227.1, forward strand.
GCATGAAAAGGTGCCAGAGAAATCCCAAGCCTTGATATTTTAGTGTAGAAAATGTGATATAAAGATTAAATGTTGGTAAGGTTAAGATGAAATACAACTATAATCTAGTGATGATCCTTTTTTATTCATGACATTTTCATTTTGCAGGTTATTCCTTTTATTTCTGTTCTTTTTGTTCCTTTGCATTTGGGATACAATATCATCTTACGCAATCTCCCAATTAAAGGGCTTCTCCTGTAGTTATAATCATCTCCAAGGTACTCTGATAAATGACTCCATCTCTTAAAATGCTTCAAGATACAATAACTGCCTCAGAATAGGCAACCGTAACAAAATGATCAGTCAGCTACACTGACTACATGCCATAAATTTTGTCTCAAACATGGATCATTTGTGAAGATTTAATGGAACAGACTGGAATCCTGTCAGTTTTCATGTGGAAATCCTATAAGGGAATCTGAATACCATGAAAGTTTACAGTATGTGCAAATCCAGACTGTGAGAGTCAAAAATCAAGATAAGGGTGTAAGAAGTAAATGGATTCATTCTTGGAGGTTCCAGGTTTGGTTAATGTAGTCCTGTCTCTTCTGGGATTAATAAACCAGGTCACTTCTTTTTTTCCATCTTCTATCACAAATTGACTTGCTGTTTTGGTTTGCCACATCAGCAGAATCAAATACAAACCAATTTTCTGAGTGCAAGGGGGGTTGTACCACTCAGAGAGTGGGGCTGATATATTAGCATTCTCCCCTATCACCTGCCTCCAGTATTTTCCTGAATGAGATTTTCCCTCCTCCATTTCCACAGCAACCCTTCTCATGCCAGGTTAGCAATGAGAGCGAGGAAAGAGAGGAGATTTAGGATTTCTCTGTGTTGATTTTGCTCCACCTGCCTCAAGTTGCACCTTAAGTATAAGAAAGGCAGATGTGACATGAGAGCTGTTATGGTAAATACTAGAAACTGCTGGAGTAATAGATGATACCGGTGTGTCGTAATGCACCCTAGAGGCAACAGGCTTGGGAAATTGCATCTAAAGCCAGTAGTGATTCCTTCAGTAGTAGGTTGCCGTCAGCATCCACTAGCAGAAAGTGTTGAAACTAAGATGCAGAAAGGAAACAGCAGTCCCTCTTCTTTATATACAGTCTTGCTGGATGTTTGAGGTTTCCGATAGATTAAGGGGAAGAATAGAAGTGTGGGATCTGTGGTGCTTCCTAGGACTAAAATAAACTCTTCATGTGTCTCTGCACTAGTGGCTCTGCCACTTTGAACTTTCAAATCAAAGAAACATTGACCATGGGCTAGAAAAGCAGGAATTCTGCAAGTAACTGGAATAAAACAAAAGAATCAGGGATCGCTTGTCACCCCATCATGGGGAAAGTCACCTCACCAGGACAAAAATTCTTTTTGGTAGGAGACAGTAGTAACAGTGGGCATTAACATCACTGGGAACTCTTGTGTAGCTTCTGACAATAACTTCCTTGAAAAGATTTCCGCACTCTTTGAAGTGTCTGCCTTGCCTGTACAGTAGACAGCTTGCTTTCTGACTACTGTCTTGCCTGTCTGCTCCCCTATGTGCTTCTCTGTTGTAACACCCTGTATTATTACAGTCCCTCTCAGCACCTGGCTACAAGAGCGAATCAAAGTGTTGTGGAGGCAGCATATCAGTTTGGGTTTGTGCCATGGTAATAGTTACTTGACAGTTAAGTGGTATCATTTCAAAGACACTTTTTCTTCCTTTTCCCTATTTCTCTGTGCCCAGATCACTGCTTGAGCTGCCTTCCCCCTAAACACTACATCCTCACCTTTTGTGACTGTCTAAAATAGAAAACCTCTGCTCTTGTCAAAAGGATAAACTGAAACAGTCACTTATCTGGCTGAGGAATTGCGCACCAGAGTGCTCCATCACCACCTCCCAGCTGCCTGCTGCTGGCTGCAGCCCCTCGCCCAGCTGGGACAGCGGCAGCCAGCAGCATCACTCCGCATACTCACTCGAGACCATCACAGTGCAGAGGGTAAACTGACCTCCAAGCTGTGAGAATCTGAAAGAAGCAGGTGAACACAAATAATCAAATAATCCATTTTGAATTGTTGGTACTTATAGAATCCCCCTAAAAAAAGAGAAAAGATTGGATTATGTGTCAGTTGACTTCATGCTGCTGTACAAAGAGCTATTTTCCTTTCTTCCTTTCGCTTTCCACTGCTATTAGCTACCTAGCTAGTTAGCGATCTGCATACACACACACTGAGAAGTGAAATCTGCAGGTTCTCACAGTCCATGACATCTACATGCAGAACTCACAAGTACAGCTGTGCAGGCTCTCCTGGAAGTTAACAAGATTTTAGTAAATTCAGAAGGTTGGAATTTCCCCAAATACAGGCCAAATTAATTCATATGTAAAAAGATTTCTGTCTACAATAACAGGAGTAAATGCTACATAAAACCCAGTCCTGCTCCCATCAGAGACAATGGGAATTAAGCCACTAACTTCAAAGAGCAGCGCTCTCCCTGTAGAGTATATTTCATGCTTCTGCAGTCTTGGCTAGATTAGCGCAAATTAAACATCGGGTTAAGTTGCCAGAGCCCATCAGCGCTCCATTAGGCTCTGGAGGATTTGGCTAATTTTAGTCAAATACTTACCTATTTTACAGAATACATGCAAAATTCATCCATGGGATAAGCCCACTGAACTCGATAGAATGCCACTAATGAATTTGGCCTTACAGCTCCACTGTCTCTGCATTTATGCAGTGCTTAGAATGCATTGCAGGTTTATGCACCTTATCAAATCTTAAGGAACAAATATTTTATACCAGAGCATACAAAATAATTTAATAAGAGTTGTAAACAAGTGGCTTTCACAAGTGCTAAAGGATCTAATCATCAAATCACAGTCTCAGTACACGCAAGCCTTCTCTTGCCTGCAGGGCCATCATGGATAGGGCTGCCTGCAACGTCTCCTTCCAGTACTGCTCACTGTCCTATATCTTGTGAATGGCAAACTGCCCCAGGGAGCTACAAGCTACATTTTTCAATCATTTCTGCTTTATGTTAAATACACTTACAAGCCGCCAAGTAGCATCCCCAGAGGGTCTTACTACGACAGAGGGATGTTAACAATATACTTCTGCCTTTTTTCTTCTTTTTTTTTTTTTTCAAATATGCTTCAGTTATAGCCATTCCTGAATAATCTCCTAATTAGCGAGGAAGCCTTGAGTTTAGATTCATGGACTGCAGAGATAGAGACCTGAGGTGTCTTTTCCAAGCTCCATGCTGTAGAATTTTGGGTCCAGCATGGGCAAAGCCTTGCCTGATTTTCAAGCCTCATTTCTTCCTTGGCTGATACCAAGCCTCCTGGCTGACTACAGGGAATCACATCACTGCTGTGTGCCTCAGTTCCCATATATGCAAGATGGGCCAGTACTGACAGTAAAGCGTTTTGACATGTGATGAAAAGCGCTAGAGGGGCTCATTACCAAGTGTTTGTACAACGCCTGGAACCACTGCCTTTGCAATCTCTGTCGGGGCTGTTGGATGGTCATACAGATACAAACATCATACTAATTAGTCATTTTTAAACTTATGACTCAGGCATTTACAACAAGCACAGGTTCAGATATAGGTAATACAGTGAAAAAAAATAATACAGCAACATTGTTTGGGAAGGCAGAAAAGGTCAAATACAGGGCTGCTCTTCTCTGAAGGAGCAATATGCAGAATTTGTATGTGGAAACTTGACCACTCAAGCAGCTAATTGACAGTGGGATGTCTTGCTGTACACATCTTCTGAGGTGCTTTAATTATGCAAAGACACCTTGTTGTCACACAGATATTATAAATAATGTTTAACGCTCATGTTTGTTTGAAGTAAGTGCTATGGGAATTTTTTTTTTTTTTTTTTTGGCATTATGATTCCCCTTTGGGGAGAATTTCATGTAATAAACAATAGAGCACTTCAGCATAGGGTCTTGTTGCTGTTGGGTTTTCCCCTCCTCAAATTATTTTTAAAAAGCTTCTGGCTCTATTCCTGACTGTTGTTGCAAAATTGGGTACTTCAGCAAATTGCTTGGTTGACAAAAGGGAAAAAAAAATGTTGCTTCAAAACAAACAATTATGATGACTTTGAAGCATAACATAAAATGTCTCATTGATTTTGTCCCAGAGGACTGGTGTAAAGAATGAATAACCAAAGATGCAATGAAGCATGTAATACTAGTGCATGCAACATTACTTGTGCAGTATTGTTTTAAATCCATTTGCTCACCTTTGCCCTCTGCGATCACCTTCTATCAATAGGGGAAACACATGCAAGTAATCTAAATACTTGATCACTTGTAAGAAAAAAAATGTCTTCCTATTCAAAGATAAAGTGGCTGAGTAGTGGCAGGAAAATGTACTATTTCTTTTCCACAGTCTCTAAGTGGAGCATTAGAGAGAGAGATTATAATTTAGACCTGTGGTGCTTGAATTCCTGGCCACTAGAATTTGGCATTTGTTTTCTTCTGGAAAATAAATTTTACATTTGAACTCTGATTACACTGTAGAACTAGTACCAAGAAGCATTTTTTCTTTTCCTGCTCTCCATGTTCATAATGCTAAGTGCACTCTGAAGGGGCACTGTGCAAAAGGTACTGGCAAAACCTCGTTCTGGAGACAACCATTCACTCGGGTGCATTTTGTTCACGCAACCCAGTGTTCAAGAATTAGGACGTTAGAGTGTTAAAGCCAGAAAAGGGAGCAGTAAATGATCAATTGTAGCAAATGTTCTGCAGTCATTTCTTCAAACACAAGTGATGCAGTATTTTGTCTCTGGGCTGAAATAGATTCAATTCCCTATCAAGCTAGAAAAAACTCAGTACAGCTGTTCTGCTACCTTTGGATACGGCTCTTCTCTAATAGATCATCTTATCTTCAGCCAAGGTATTTGCTTCTGTGATGGAGAATCTGTGTCCTGTAAGTTTCCATTCAGCTAAGAACATATAAATTGCTTAAAAAAAATGACATTAATCAGATGGTAAAAAATAGTTGAAAACAATCAAACGCTGGCTGTCAGTCTAAGTTTGATTCCTAATAGACTTGAAACTGAAATTCTGTTAATCATATTTATCTCTCTAGATATGCCTGAAATCAGTTTCCATCACTGAAGTGGAACAGTTTATTTATTGTCATGGGTTTCTCAGCATCTTTTCAGTGCTCAAATAATTCTACACATCTTTCCACTTAGCTTCACTGGTTTGGGATTACCATCCCTCTGTGAGCCAAGCCTCAGTCTCTCAGATATAGTGATCAGATCCATTTTTTTACTAGAAAGATTCTGTTGAGAAACTGCAGGCATTCCTTCACTACAAAGACCTAGCCATACTGTGCTATGACCTCTACTAGACACAGTCAGAAATAGTATTTTTGTATTACAATACATATGAATATAGCACAGCCAAGATCATCCTATTAGGGAATCCACCATCGATGGCATTTTGTTGCTAAATACTTGGGAAGATTTCAGCCTCCGTGTTTTTATGTTCCTGGATTCCTAGTTGTTCTATACAACTGCATTAACTGTGCAGGGAAAATAACCATTTACTGTGGGAGTGACTTGACAATTTTGTTTTCAGAGTTGTAGACTGACAGAAGATATATCTATTCAGCTCTGCCAGGCAGCAGTGCTCAGCAGTAAGCTAAATTAGCCCACAACATGTTATTCTACCTAGGCTCTCCGACAACCAAAGCAGCTCGCTTTAAGGATAGCATACGCAGTCACACAGAGCATTCAAAGGAGAAAGGTAACATTTCAGCATGTTTTTCTTCCTGGATTGATTATTCCTCCAATACTTCCAGGTTCTGCTCTATGACAATTTAGAACATAGCACTTCACTCCATGCTCAAATCTACCTGTCCTTGCCTCCACAGGTTTACTTTAGCTTCTATAATGAATGAGAATGAAAAAGAAATAATAAATAAGACTGTGTAGCTAGGGAATATGCAAGACTGATATTCAAAATAACTGTAATAAGTATTTGTAAAAATGTAATAAGTCAAGTGTATAAATGGGGGGAATTAAATGCCATGGTAAATTTACATAAAACAATGTTTAAAGCAGAAATTGGAATAAATATAATATAGATAAGTTGTAATCCTCTCCCTGCTTAACTAGGTCATTAATAACAATTTTCAAGGACAGACCGCAAAATATCTTTAAAAATGGAGAGTCTAGAGACTAGAAAAGACTGATCCAGGAAAAACAAAGAACGGAGCCTAACTTTGCCTCCAGTTCTGCATCCTATGCACAATGGTTCCTACTGGAAGTCTACCTATACTAGTAGTCCCTATACACTGAGACATAATGGTGATATCCCTTTACTCTGGTCTTTTTTCTTACAGAGTTGTTAAGATTTTTTTTTTTTAAACTAACATTCACTGTGGAACAGCAGAAAATATTTGACCATTGGTTTTTTTAAGAGTGCAGCAGAAAAGGATTTAGAAACAGAAAGAAAATATGCTATTCAGTTTGGTCCTTTGAAATTAAGCCACTTGCGCTTTATAAAGAAGCTATTGGAGATGACAAACCTGACATTTTTTGCCTTGTATAATGCTGCGAAGATAGCTGCTTTACAAAGACAATCATTCCTAAGAGTGTAAGCATTATTAGGTTTTCTCTGCTGATCTTCAAGGTGTAAATGACAGGTAACTTAAATGCCCTGCCAAGTGCAAAATTTCTTTGCAAAACATCTCAAAAAATATGATTTTCTGTTTTACATAAGACTTCACAATCCATATTATGTCTAATCCTCTAACGCGTATTCTTCTGTTTTCTCTTTACCTGCAGGATTTCTTGTGAGCAGTGCATATGGCTTTAAGTATTAGAAAAGTAAATGGTGTCTTGAATAGCAGAATTAAATTCAGAAGCATCCTGCACTGATAGGAAATCACCTCTAAAATATATTCCTGCAGGCAGTTATTCTACTAATTCCTGGATACAAATATCGATCTAATCCCAAAAGTAACAACTGTCAGTACAGCAAGTTTTCTGTGACCTATATCGTGTCTCTGTAACTCTGACAAGATAGAAGAAGAGCTCTCCAGCTGGGAACAGAATTATGCTACTGTTTTCTGACATTCTCTTTGATTTTTTCCTACCAGCCTAGTTGATCAGTAAGCGATGTATTCATATAAGCCACCCAGCTGAAACAGGTTCAGAATCTGAACACCATGAAGACAGGAAATGAGGGAAGAGAGAGAGTGGGTCAGATCGACTTAAATGTGCTTTTTTTCTCATGGGAAATCTCTTCAGGCATAAATGATGACTTCATGTTCTCTCCTTGTATAACACTGGCCACACGGACAGATTTCAGGCAACACCAAAACATACATTTGTCAAACAACCCCTTTGCCAGTGCACTAATCTGGGGTGGGATTACAGTGATCAGCTAGGGGTAGGGCAAATAGCAAGAACTAGCACACGGTACGGCCAGGTTGGCTAAGCAGTGTTTAGATCAGCTTCCCAGAGCCAACAAAGCAGTCTGGAGAGTCCCAAGATGCTGTCATAAGGATATAGTCTGAAAATAGGACTGCTTGATTAGCCAGCTGAGGTTTCCCAAATCTGAAGAATCAGACTCTCAGGGCCTCTGAAAGCATATCTGAATCTGTCTGAAAGGAAAAATCTTCCTGGAGGAAAATGAGATGAGGAGAAAGGAGGTTCCACACCATCTAACTTCATGCATCTCACATAGTTGCAAAGGTAGGATCTCAAGCTTCTTTTGCAGCCAGTGGAGACTCCAGAAGAAGCTATCCTGGAAGCTTACCTACACCTATCAAGCAATCTCAGATGCTAACCTAGGCACCTGCAAGCGAAAACTAAACTGAGTAAATATGCCTCTCCTCCAGTGAGCCTACGTAACAACAGCACTAAGACACCTGCTCTTGGATCAAATCTGTGAAAGTTGTCAGTGTTCTTCTAAGTTTACTAGCCAGATGGGAGCTCAAATGGAGTCAAGCACGGAACAATATCATCTCATTTTGGATGTAAGTATGAGGTGAAATTGAAACTTTCACATGGTAACACTTTTAATCAAACCAGGAACCTTCTCGGTGGACTGTAGCACTGATGGGACATTAGGTCAACAGCACTGGTCACTGGTAAGGGGTCTAGTATCTTTTCAGAGAAACTGTTAGATCCAGGCTTTCTTATTATTTTCCAGTGCTTCACTCAATGAGATATACTGATTTACAAGGAGGTTTAGGACTTGAGGGAGAGAGATCAATAGCTTTTTAGTGAATACTAAGTGCTATTTGTGACAATTCAGAATATAAAAGAGCCCTGTGCTGTCCAGCTCTCATAGCTAGAGTGAGAGAAGCAAGACTCATTGCCTTGAAGGATGAGAAACTGATGCCAGAATTACATTTTTTTTTACCCAGTCCTTTGACTCCATGGTTGGATTGGGTGATCATGCACCACTGGACAAAATGCAGAGTACGGGGAGACTGGACTTTCTGCTGGAGAAGTCATAGCTTAATTTAGGTTTGACACATATGTTCCTAGGATTACCTAGGCAGACTCAGTGAGTATTAGTTAAGATATGCACAGTAAGTTAAGATGTGCACAATTAGACTGAAGCTTCTGGGAAAGAGCTTATTGCCCAAGCAAAAACTCATTGCCTTTGCATAGCACAGCCAGGTTGTGTGTGCAAGTGAAATTTTTGAGATGCATCAGATTTAGTGTGTGCACATGAATAGACTGTTACAGCCTGGGTGCACAATTGCACAGTTTCTAGATAAAAATCAGGGTTTCTGCAGCCATACTGTATACTTCAATAATGCACTAAATCGGTCTGATGCTCTTCTGAAGTATATGAGCTACTTTACAAGTACATAGCACTATATAGCAAATGCATGGTAGTCCAACACACTTTGGACTAAGTGAATCAGACCATAGATTTGATTTATGAATGAGTTGTAGAAATGCTGTACTGAATGCCTGTTATGAATACAGTGTTATGACTAGGTCTGCTTAAAAACAATTTTGTTTGGCTCAAAAGGGCTAAATCCTCCTTACATATACAGAATTCATATTCCCCAAAGGAATAAAGGAAGGAAGCGAACTCAGGTTTTCAATTCCTGGGTACAGAGATATTAATTAAAATGGATTAATTTAATTAACAAGAGCCACATCTTCCTTAGGAGAATTTGAGCAGCATTCCCAAGTAGCTTGCAATTCACTGAAAACTTGTTTGGCAAATAAAAAATTGAATTGCAGTGACAGATATTAAAAAGTGAAAAAAGAGCTTGTTATAAAAAAGAGAATTATTTGCACTTAAGCCCATCTGTTTCTTGTGCTCATGTAGTTTAGATTAAAGTACTTTATTTCTGTCTACTAATTAGGACTATTTATAACTGACTTCTCAGATATTTATACAAGAGCTTGAATTACAATTCTTACAATACTTATTTTAATATGGTATCAACACAAATAAAGGATGACTCCTGAGAATCTCTAGAAAACACAGAATAACATCGAATCCTGATGAAACTGGTGGCAGTTATCATGTTTGGGAGAAACTCTCAGCAAGTTGTAGAATCAGTCTGTGTCAGCTGAATTCTTGTTTCTCAGAAAACTGCTAAGCACAGTGCACTGGGGATAGCTAATCAAGAAGTCATAACTGGGAGATCAGCTGAAAAGGAAATCTGAAAATTCTTGTAAAGTTTGTTCCAAAAGTATTAACAGTGAGTGCAGAAATATTTATCCCTGAAATCTCATTAGAAATTAACAATTCAGCTAAAGACTGTGTAGAAGTGGAAGACATGATCAAATACTCACCAAATTACTATACTGAGTTTTGGGACACAATAATAATAGACAAGTGTTTCTTTATGGTTGCTTTCAAAACCACAACATTTTATGTGTGGAAAGCAGAGAGGAAGGCAAATACTTAACGGGCATAAATCTTTTAGCAGCATTACAAGTATTTCAGCTATGTCTGCATTGTGGTGCTTCTCATAATTGTGACATTCTAATTGATAGATAAGGATAATAATCTCAAGAGTTACACTTTTATCAGGAGTTTTGATACAGTGAGTTAGATGGAAGTGACATCAGCGGATGTAAGTTTACAAACAGGAAAGCTATAAAATAATCTCAAGCCTTTTAAGTAATTTTTCCCAACTCTTTCTGACTCCTGATGCACAACAAAAAGGTATCTAGGCTCATCTAGGGAGGTACACCAAGGGAAGGCAAGAAATAAGGCACCGTTTTCAAAAAGTAGAGCATGAACCCTGGCCTGAGAAAAATAGAGAGGTGCAGTTAAAAAAAAAACAATTAAATGAGCTGAGATGCAAAAAATCATGCACAAAAAATGCATTAGAACAAAGATATTTGTGAACCCAAATGTTATTTGTAACACTATGTATTACATCCTGTGACTGGTACTAATTGTCCAGTCTCCAGATGAGGACCAGATTTCCTAATACCTGTTAGGTTTCAGGTGAAGAAAAATCTTTAAGCTTTTAAAAATAAGGAGCAGTAAATAATGCAGATTAGGAGATGCTAAATATTAGTATTTTTTGTCAATACTTGTGTTTTGTAAAAATTCTAGCTCTGTCCATTTGGCCCATTTCCATATGGGACTTTAATGACCCATTTACTATTGGTAATAAGTCATTAGGATCATCCTAATCATTCTTATCTAATGCTCTAAGGAGTTTTTCCTCCGGAGTGATTGCAAGTCTCATTCCACCAAGTGGAAATACTTTAAAATGAATCAGGATAGAGTGTTACCCTACAGCCCTCCAAATAACTCTTGCATCATTTCTTTCTTAATTAGGCTTAACTTGAACAAATATCCCTGTTTATAGAAATGTATGTCCACAACCTAACAGAACCCTCTACAAATTACTAAAGAAGATGCTTATTAGAGGCATAATTCCAATTATTAAAATAAACAGCTATTTTCTGTGGTGTCCCTCAAAGAGAAAGCTGGGGGCACTTGCCACCAAACCCGTTATATCCTCAAAAGTATTTGCTAACCATTGTTTTTCATCTCAAATATAACCGGTAATCTGCATGTATTAATCTCAATGTTAAAAAGCATCACTCTGCAATGTAAGCAATACACAGATTGGTAGAAAAATGCATTTTGGCCAGATGGCAAGTATGTGAAAGCACTGGGGTTGCTGTTACCCAGCTTTTGTTACCACTTGGATAGTAAGGATTCACAACCAGCCATGCAGAGTGGACATCAGCATTTACAAATGTGGGAAAATCCCACAGAAATTCAGGGAGTAAGGAGGCCTGGGGAGCAGAGTGGGTTAGAATAGAACCTGAAGGGAATCTCAGAGCAACCTCAAGGAAAATTTATATCTGAAAGCTGACTTGGTAAAGGTCCTTTCAGAAAGCGTAACATCAGGCACGGGAAACACAGAAGAGTAGATACTGTTTTCACATTTCTCGCAGAAGCACTTCATATACATCTATCCTACTTACCTTGTGCTGAGAGTGGTTTCAGGATCCCTGAAGAAACGAAAGCGTTTCAGACATAAGGCTATAGCAATCCTCAGAACAGGTGTCATGAAACACTTACCAAAATGAGCTTCCTAATACAAAACTTCTGCATGTATTGTTTCAAACAGTAACACCACATGTGCCCTCATTGAGCCATGCAGGCTAGGTGGGGAGCTGGCAGCGCAGGGCTTCATATAGAACTGGTATCTTCTGCCGAAAAGCATTAGCCAGGTGCTCCCTGTTAGCAAAGTAGTAGGGAAAAAGTGTGAGCTTTTATAGTAAAAAACCTATTCCTAACCATACGCAAGTTTTATCCAAGGACAGACTAACATGAAAAGCATTCTTGTACAGTTTCCACACTGTGCTATCTAGGTTAACTGAAAATTGTTGTAAGAATTTCAGTGTAACTTAAGTCAACCAAAACTAACAGTATGAGCTCCCAAGCATTCACTCAAGCATACTTCCAAACCAGTCTGTACACAGTAGTGTTTTTCTGATTCAAGCAGTGAGCATGGTACTTTGCAGATGAGGCACAATAACAAGTTAAAAAAACCTAATTGATCAGCTTCAGTAAGAGTCCCATATGCCTTTAAAGAGCTTCTCAGTGTAGTGACTGGCTTCTCTCTCTTGAAGGTTGCTGGAGCTCTGATCATAAGACAGCCTTTTCCCATTGTGACCCAGAGACTTCATTTGAACCTAGTGTGTGTAAATCATGGAAATGAGGATGTGAGATTTCTGACTGCAGGTTGGCATGGTCTCCATACCGAATTTCTCCAAAACACTTCCTAACTATAAAATTAGCCATCCCTTCTCTCCTGACATCCTGGTGAACATCTGTTTTCAAGTCTGGACAGAGGCAGTCAAATCCCAGTTCATTTGCTTTGGGGCTGTTCTTGTCCAGACTCTCCACATATAGGATGAATAACCTTCACTCAACTACTTCAGCTATGAAACACATGCTAGAGACTCCTTTGATTTCACAGTATATCTGAAAATTTCCACTTTATGGATAAGAGGCCTTGAATTTATAGTATAATTTTCTTGCCTCAGGACAATCTTGTTCTGCCACGGTTTTGACTATGAGACAAGTCCTATTACCAGAGAAGATGGATTTCCCAGGCAGCTGCTGCGTAAGGAGCAGAGACAGCACCCTTGTGGTTAACTTGAGTGATTTGGTACTTGTCCCATGCCAAGAATGCAAGGAAGGGTTAGTGCGCACAATCCTTGGCAAGTCTGCACCTGACAGCACTTTTATCCAATGCTTTAGATATTTCTATGCACGTGAACTGATGTGGGAAAGTGCAGGAAGTGTTTTAAATCAAATGTGTGTTAAGTACAAATAGGGGCTTAAACTCCTCTCCCATTCAGGAACAAAACTTTCAGCCCACTCATGAAATAACTTGCCAAAGACCATACAATGATTCAGCTGCAGAACCTGCTAGTCCAACAGCAAAGCCAATCTTTATCCTCTGCTCGAATTGTAATGACTACATAACTGTCTTGAAACCAAATCATCTGCATGCTAACTGCAAAAACTGATATGCCCAGAGGAGACATACAGGGAGTCTCCTTATAATTAAAATCCAAGATACATATGAATCACTCATTAGTCTTTAAAGCTATTGCCTCCTACTTCTTCAATGTTGGGGTTTTTTTTTCCTAGAATACGACATTCAAGAAAAACAGTACAAGAATATTGGCAGTGCTCAGCATAAATACTCAAGACATGTCTGAATCAAGTTGCTACTGTAAATACTACAACAGGAAGAATGAAAAGACATAAGAATCTGATGGCACAATGGTGATACATTTTTTCATATGCAGGCAGATGTGCTGAGAGTTCCACCTTTTAGTGGCCAGGAGTGGTTTTAACAACATCCTTGTCTCTGCTTCTTTTAGCAAAGGCATTTCAGATAGGTTGCAAGTAGCACTTTATGTTCATTTGCTTCCTAGGAATATAACAGTGGCTGTACTGGGTCAAAAGTACATCTAACTCAGGATTCCAGCTCTGACGGATATGTAAGAAAAGCATACACTGATATTCCTCCAATACACTTTCCTAGCTGTCAGGAAATCATAAATAGTCCTAGCAGATCTTTCATCAAGGAGTCTGTCTAGATACTCTTTTAACTCATTTACAATTCTGATCTCTACACTGTCTTGTAGCAATGAGTTCCAGAGTTTAACTAACATGCTTTTGTGACCAAGTGCTTTATTTTTTTTTTTTTATTCCTACCATTGGATAATTCCATTTGATATTGCCTTATTCTTTTATCATGAGAAAGTGAATACCAGTTTCCTGTTCCCTCACAGTACCACTCACAATTTTATCATAGTCTTTATTGTATTCTTGTGTCAGTTTTTTCTGTGCTGAAAATATTAATCTGTTTCATCCCTCCTCAGACACAAGGCATTCTGTGCTTTGTCACCCATCTCTGTACCTCTAGTTCTATTTTAGCCTTTCTGAGATGGGTAAGCAGTACTACAAAGTGTATTTAAGATGGAAACATACCTTTCCTCTTAATCAACTGGAGGGTGTTTTTTTCTTAACTGAAAACTTTTAAAGATAGAATAAAAGTCAATCTGGCCATTTCATTTAAATACCTTGAAAGGGATGGATTTGATCAACATTTTGAAAACATGTTTCCTAAGTTTTGAGAAAACTGCTAAGAACCCTTGAACTGCATTACCTTGAGAAAATCCAGCATCTCACAGGACCAGGCTGTAAAATGTTATCTACATCCAGTTCCAATGACCCTTTTATTACACTGCCTTTAGATTTAGTAGAAAACAAAATAGAACCCTGGAGGGTTAATATTTTCAAAACCAGCCATAGTTGAAGACAATTGGTGCAGCTTTTGATAAAACTGATCAAAGGGCAATTCTTGACAGCTTGGAAACATGAAATGCTATTACTTGCCCTCTTTTAGTTTTGCTCTTTCTTCTCAGAAGACCATTGTTTGTTTTGCATAGTAGCAAGCATTATTCCTGTGTTGTTTAACTTTTGCACATGAGCCCTCATTTAATTACACCAGAGTAAAAGTAGTGCGAGATTAGCAAGAGGTTCTTTGTCTTCTGCTATATTAAAACCTTTTTTGCAATTTATCTTTCTTTTCTTTCTCTCTTTTTTACCTCTTGGCCACAATTTACATATCAGCGTCTTCTGCTATTGTCTTTATATTGGATGAGAATCCCCTTGAAATATTCCCACAGAGTTGCTATTTCTCCTCTTTTCATTACCTAAAATTGAAAGTGTTTAAGATAATGCATTTGGCATCAGATTTACAAAGAAAAGAAAAAAAAAAAGGAAAAAAAAGGCATGGGGTGAATTGCTGTGATCGTCTCAAGGACTGTTTATGTTGGGGCACCAAGACCAGGGGAAGAGGGCAAATTCATGATACCTTTTAAATTGTGGTACTATATAGATCCCCCATTGACAAGTAACTAGCAGCACCTTAAAACTGCTTTCCTTTCGGCTTAGTACAAAAGCTGCAGGGTGTATATTTCAACTCCATGCCCTCTCACAGGAGAGGACATGTCATTTCGCCATTTAACCCTTTAGAAAGGCCCACAGGATTTTAATCTCTATTTCATAATCTTTAATTAGTCACCTCTCTCAGCATCTTCACAGTTTTCTTTCATGCCATTTGAAATCAGGACACTTTGCAGATACTGGTATACAGATTAAACCAAGCATTTAGTCAGCAGCAGTTTGCAGCCAGTTTAAAAAGCCGTTTGGGCACAGTTTCTGCTCTCTTACACCGGTGGAAAACTACAGGAAGTCTAAAGATCTCAGTGTCAAACCTTCCTCCATATTCAAGGATGCTGAGGCTGTAAAACACAATTCAGTCCTTGTAATTCCTTTGAACAAAACGTTGACATAACTAATACAGAAATGCTTAACTGAGGGACCAGCTAACAGAGATAATTTCTATGCTATCAGATCCTTATATTAGTTATCACCCTCAGTTAAGTTTAGAATTGCTTTTTAAGCTTCTCTATTTAAGCTAGTAGCTTTAAAATGCAAGTGTCTGCGTTCTCGATTCATTGCTACTTCTTGAGCATTTTGGGCATAAAGAAGCAGCATTGTCTCCTAATTTTAGTTTAGAATGGAGAGTAAAAAAACCTTACAGATTCACCATAGACATTCACAGTGAGGACCTGAAAAAGCCATGAAGACCTTTCTGCTCCTCAGTTTCCCCATTCATATCATGGAGTTGAAAGTCTTTCCTTAGCTACCTGGGATACTGTGTATAAACTAGCTGGTATTTGGTAGGAGGTTTCAAGAGGAAAAATATTTTCCAAATGCCAGAAATAATCATTCATGAATATTAATTCCCTGGGCAACACATCTGAGAAAGCTCTTTAAGTAACACCCTGCCTCTGAACACATTTACAGAGGACCTGAGTGGGCACATTTCCTATCCAAATGCTATTTATTTGTTTATTTTTGGCAAGAAGATGTTTCTGCTTACATCCCAAATGGGTGTAAGTCACAGTTGTGACAGTGACTGGGGGAAAACCATCAGTGTCAGTGGCATCCCCGAGAAAAACGTCTTCCCTTTCACAGGAAAAGGGCAAGTCTACCTAGGAAGCAGCGTGTTCTCCACAGTGCCAAGGACGTGGATAACTGTGCAAGACTTCATTTTCATTTTTCTTAAAAACTGAACCAAAAGAAAAAAATCTTCCAATGTTTTTAAATGATTGATTTTTTTCTATTGGAACTGGCATTTTTCATTAAAAATGCTTTTTGGCAGCACTGTATCTTTCAATTGGAAAGCTTTCCACATGAAAAATCTCAGACAACTATAACATAACAAATGCTGCAATGGTATCTTTCATGTGAGATACAGGGCAATTTCATGACTAACAATATAGGGAGCTTAGTTTTCTGACAACAGGGTATTCAACTTTATATAATGCTCATGATTAAGCTGTGTGCTTGAGCACATCCGACTTTCAGCATGTGGGGACGTGAGGATTCAGTGTGCCCACTCACTGTACATAATGCCCAAAGAAATAACATGCTTAGGAGGAAATAATGAACTAGCTCTTTTGGTGATCTGTCAGGAATAGCCATAAAGGACCATTACAAACTAGGACCAAGCTTGTAGTTGAGTTTAGCCCTACTGATGTTAGACTTTTTGTACATTTGAGGCAGCTGAAAAATATGATCCAAGGAGGGTGCTCTACACCCAAAAAGGACTTGAATTCAAATATATGACAGTAGGACAAGGTTCTGTGCCCATATGCTGGAAAACCATGCAGCGTAGCAGGGCACTGAGCAACATCTCTACAACTTCCTTCCCACAAAGTCTGTGGAGTCACTGAAGAGTTTCCCACTGACATTAGTGGGACCTGGATCAGACTCTGAGTGTCATTCCTTTTAAAGGAGGTTGTCATTTCAAGGCAATTAATTTCCAAAATGAATGGATTTAGATGTAATTTCCCTCTTTTCTGCCTCCCTCTTAAAATAGAGTAATCCTATGGACCTATGTGTTTTTATTTCCTACCAGAATCACCACAATGGATTAGACTCTAATTTGCCTTCTACTGTACATGGCATTTGAACAAATCCCATCTAAATTCCTTTCTTACTTTAATAGTGACTTTGGCAATTAGATTTATAGGCCATCTCCGCTCTGGCATTTAAAGTCCCTTAGTATGAAAAAAAATGAAATAAAACTCCTTAGGAACAAATCTTCCTTCCTTCCTTCTTCTTTACCATTCAATAATCTTAATGACATAATGCAGAAATGTTTATCCAAAAAGTAACATTTCATTCTGTGGAAATGAAATAAAATACAGATATTGAGAAAGCAATTTAATTACATAAAAGTCAACATACTTCTAATGCCGTGCTTAAAAACTAGCAGTGTCTTCATTTTTCATGCACATATTTATACATACTGTAGGCTATACATTATTCTAATTATTCTGTTTACTACAAACACTGCCTATACATCACATTGTATTCTCAGATGACTAAGCTTAGGAAGCAAGGACTTAAATTTACCTGTTACAATTTTCAGAAAGGCTCAAGATACTTTCAATTTATCTTTATGACCACAGAACAAATAGTTCTTCCATTTCTTTTTCCTTCCCAACACCCTCCTAACAGTATCTCTGTCTTACCAGCTGTCAACCTCATTCCAAACTCTTTACGTGTAGCAGTTTCTCTTGCTGGTGTAAAAACCCCAAGCCTCCTCCCCAGCTCCCCTAATGTTGTTGCCCTTTAGCACTAGCCTTCTTCATGCTTCCTCCTTATTGCCCTTCCTTCAACCTCCATGATATAGAAGTCTATTTCTAAGCGGCAGTGCCATTTTAGTGTAATCATTGGTTTAATCCCTTTAAGAGTCTGCGATCTCTTCACTGGATAGTTATTGAACATCTCCTTGAAAAAGTAAGATTTTTAGATCCACTTTCACTCTCTAATCTATAGCTGTTAAAGACATTCGCTGCTTTGCTTTTTAGCCTCATGCTTTTCTCAGACCGGAAATTGATGGAGGTGGCCTATTATATTTTTACTTCTCTTGAGCATTGACTTTTTCTGATAATGTCAGCTCTCCTCACTATACCAGGAAGATGCATAGTCCTGTCACCCACATAAAGCCTAATCCTTCCCTTTTTGTGCAGCCCAGGATATTAGATTTTTAGCCAATGTAAACCCGCACAGTTCCATTGACGGTGAGTCCATGCACTGGAGAGGTGTCTGCTTCACTATTGTCAAGAGGAGTCTGGGTGGACAAGGCTTGGGGGAAAAAAAAGTATACAGACCCATCGAGTGCACCCTCAGTAAGTTTGCAGATGACACCAAGTTGGGAGGGAGTGTTGATCTGCTGGAGAGCAGACAGGCGCTACAGCGGGATCTGGACAGGCTGGATTGATGGGCCAAGGCCAATGGCATGAGATTCAACAAGGCCAAGTGCCGCGTCCTGCACTTGGGACACAACAACCCCAGGCAACGCTACAGGCTTGGGCGGGAGTGGCTGGAAAGCTGCCCGGCGGAAAAGGACCTGGGGGTGCTGGTCAACAGCCAGCTGAATATGAGCCAGCAGTGTGCCCAGGTGGCCAAGAAGGCCAACAGCATCCTGGCCTGTATCAGAAACAGTGTGGCCAGCAGGACTAGGGAAGTGATTGTCCCCCTGTACTCGGCCCTGGTGAGGCCACACCTCGAGTACTGTGTTCAGTTTTGAGCCCCTCACTACAAGAAAGACATTGAGGTGCTGGAGCGTGTCCAGAGACGGGCAACGAGGCTGGTGAAGGGTCTGGAACACAAGTCCTATGAGGAGCGGCTGAGGGAACTGGGGATGTTTAGTCTGGAGAAAAGGAGGCTGAGGGGAGACCCTATTGCTCTCTATGACTACCTGAAGGAGGTTGTAGAGAGATGGGGGTCTGTCTCTTCTCCCAAGTAACAGACGACAGAACAAGAGGAAATGGCCTCAAGTTGCACCAGGGGAGGTTTAGATTGGACATTTGTAAAAATTTCTTCCCTGAAAGGGTTGTTGGGCATTGGAACAGGCTGCCCAGGGAGGTGGTGGAGTCTCCATCCCTGGAGGTATTCAAAAGATGTTTAGATGAGGCCCTAAGGGATATGATTTAGTGGTGGACTTGGTAGTGCTAGGTTAACGGTTGGACCCGATGATCTTGGAGGTCTCTTCCAACCGGAACAATTCTATGATTCTATGATTCTATGATCTTTTAGGTATTTTAATAATCAGGCAAAGAATTCACTTGCTGAAATGCTTGTGACAGGAAGTGAGAAAAGACTTAAAAAAGGTGTGCTGAGACTGACTTTCAGACGTCATTTTTGTTTCAACTATGTTTATTGGTTTTTTGGACTCACTTTCAATGAATACCCCAAGTGCATGAGCTTTACTTAATACTGGTACTAATAAAATGTGATATTAAGTTAAAATATTCACATTTCCCCAAAGCAAAACCTAGGCTGCACATCTGATCACAATATATACAATACTAGATGATTTGTTAAATCATCGGTCTAGAAGGAGAACTTGAACCCTGTGCTTAATGTAATCAGACCCACATTGTCCGATTGTACTGACATTAAATTCTGTTCTTAACTACCAGACCTATTTATTTTAGTGGAACATTTGCATAATATGATATTATGCCCAGTAAATAACAGCAGTTCCTCATAAGGCAGCACTAATTGGCTTTGCCAGAAAAATTTCTTTGTTGAGAGAGGCCAGTGCAGTTTTCTGCCAGGGACTGCGATGGCTCACTAAAATATTAGACAAATTCCAAACTTAGAGCAAGACTAATCCGTTTAGTAACAGCCACTTGATGTATTGGCCCTGTCATTTCATAAAACTTCTTCTTCAAGTCTAGGAAAGCTTGGGGTCTTTCTCTCCCAACTCACCGATCTTTAAATGACTTTGATCGAGTTGCTTTAGCTCTGTTTTACCCCTCAAGTTGCTTCTCTGTTTAGTATTAGTGAGCACCTGGTGAATCACATGAGCCATCTAAAACCCCATGAAAACTTGCTTGCCAGTGTAGCCTGGTGATGTCCTTGTTCACTGTTACAAATTCAAAGACTTTATGTAAGTTACTTCCAATGTAGATCACTGAGACTAAAATTAGGTGAGAAGTATATAATTAATCAATCCTTTATAGATCCAGTTTCAAATACTCACAACAAGTTATTTATAGATAGCAAAGCACAAAATTTGATGAAAAATACACTGGCATGTCTATAGGGTGCTCATAGATATTTCAAACAAAATAGGGGTGAAAGTGATTATGCCCAATGACTTATTTGATAGCTAATTTTGGTTCAATTCCTCTCATAAATCATAAGGACTTTGCTAGATAATTTTCTAAGGAGAATGAATTACTGACATGACATAGTCCTTCCATGACATTTGCTAATACACTTCTCTGTCAAACTGTGAAGTTAAGTGTTTTATTGTTGATCTAAAGAGGCTTAACATTAAAAACTTATGAAAATGGCTTTAATACTGAGATTTACTTCTAGAATACTTTTGAAATGCAATATCCCCAGGTACTTTAGAAAAAAGCCAGACTCCGTTTTTAATAGCTTTTGCTGAGTTTTTATCTGTATTCATAATCCAGAATGTGCCATTATAAATAATTAATCAATCAGCATCTGCTATGCTCACAAAACAGTTATATCTTAAAATTGACTGTTGGCCTGATTCTGCTCCTCTGAAGTCACTGAGAACCTTGCTTCTAGCTTCTGTCAGAAGAGGATAAAGCACACAGCACCAATCCCCATCACAGCCTTTGGGTCTGCATGTACAGTTACATACATTAGTAGTCTGACCCAAGCCAATGGAATCACTTTGCTGGCTGGTACCTAAATGAAAATGTCAATTTAAAAGGTGTATTTTTAAGCTCTGTATACTACTTGCAGAGGTATAAATATAAATATCAAGGAAATGGGTTGAGGAGTATTTCACATTAATCTCAGTTTGAGACCTCACGTTACGACCTCAAGCTGTCCTTCCCCAGTCTTTGCCACCCGGAGGGCAATACAACGTTACCCATGTGGTACTGTTGGCCCTGTGTTTGGCAGGGATGGTATCCATATACTCAACTCTTCGCTGAGGGCCATCATGCCCAGGGTGAACAATAATCACACATCTGCTTTGCCCTGACTCATTTGCCATTGATGGAATGCAGCTGAAGTTAGCAAAGCACAACTATCAAATTACCATGAGCCAATAAACACTAATAAAATGTCCTGTGTCAAATCTTACCTCTTGCAAATCTGTCTCTGATGCCTTTTCAGCCTCATACATTCATTTAGACATTCTGTCTTTACACTTCAAGTGAAGTTAAACATCCTCTAAAACACAGATGGTTATTACAGTCTGTCATGAAAAAAAAAAAAAGAGGAAAATCTAGTGGAAACCCTGAATGCTTTTGATTAGCTGATACACTAGAAAACAGCCCTGCTTTTGGACAAGCCAGCTACCCTGGACATATAAAGGCCAGAAGAAAGTCATGTTTACATTAGTTTATCTTCAAAACTGCTGTACATGTTTGTGTAACAGCGTATATGGTAGTACGTACTACCATACAAGGTGCAAGGCCCTCAGCTGTTAGCGCTGTGATGAGCTCTCTCTTATCAACCTTCTGTGCCTACACCAATCTTGAAAGAGTTTTCTATGAAGAAGATAACAAAACCTGAAAAAACTGAGAGCAGCCAGCAGCTAGTTTATTACCATTTTACCCACAGTTATGCAGTTCTCTTAAAGTAGGTTTTGTCACCTTTCAATGGTCTTCCAATCCATAGCTACCATACTGTCATCACTCTTATCCAAACTTTTTTACCTGTTTTTGCAAAATTCATATTATTTCCTTTCAGGAAAACACTAGCATTGCATTGACCTGGTTGTAAGATATATTGCCTCCTGGTGAGCCATGAAACACCATCTCTCATAGGATTCTTTAATACAGAATATGGAAGTGGTAGGCTAAGATTTTGACTAAAGATGTTTGATAGACTGAAGATGCTGTGACTGATTTTACATAAATAAGAAGAAACAAAGATTCCTTTTTTAACTCCTTATATAATACAGATGAGTTTGGGAAATTAAAGCCACAGCTAGCATGCAGTTCTCTTTCTCTCTCTCTTTGTCACCTGCCAAAGCCTTGTTCTGGGCTACATTAGGAACAGATACTTAGCTTTGATTCACATTTACTTTTATCACTGTATACTCTTGTCACTTCTCTGCTGTTCATTACTGTCCAAAAATATTACTTTGACAGTGAACACAAGGGATCCTATGTTTTAAATGGTTCCACTTTCAAAAAACCCTGCTACTTTCATTACTTACTCAGCAACAGCTAATACACAAATATGGAATTTATATAGGCAAGGGCATTGGAACTAAACTACTGCAAAGGCATTGCACATTTCTTATAGTTATGCCCCTCATTTTGCTAGTTAGTCACACATTTAATGGCAGCAGGGATCTCTTCAGGATTGGCTTTGCTTATTTTGCTTTGTGCAAGATACTGCATGATCATTATTCAGGGTTGTAAATAATTCCTAATTACATCTCAAGGGGTCCATTTTGCCTACCTAATTCTTGAAGAAACTACTCTCTTCTGTTTATACAAGCTTGGGCCATATATTTAAGCTGTGATGGTACAAATGTTTACCTGCGCAGGAACATCTCATAGTGGGACTGCTCCCATTTTGGCATGACTCACCTGCGCAAGAATACAGGGAATGAAGGTATGGGCATGAAGGCTTCTATCCTTTACAAAAAAACGGAGTCTAAAAATGATTTTGCCTTGAGCACATAACACTCACAACCAAGAACATGTGGTTAATGAAGAGAAGCCTTTTACTTTTTCCCTTTAACTGAGGCTGTCACTATTTTCATGTTTATTTGCCAGATGCATCCCAGCTGCTAATTAAGCTTGAACAAATTAAGGTGAATTGAATCTTGCCTGAGCATCTGCTGTTCTCCTATTAGCATGGCAGGCAATGAAAGGAAGATGATGCTACGTCTTTAAAAAGACCATTTATACTTAGAATTACTTCTTGCAATACACTAATATAGAAATTTTTTCTCATAACAAATACTGCGTAAGTAACAATGAAATGTTTGTAGAATATGCCAGTGATTTGACCTGCGTTATAATTCTAGCAGTTTTCTTGGTAGATTCTCGTAATATGCAAAATTAGGACTAAAGTTTTAAATGATATTCAAAGATGAAGACAGAGTCAGGTATCAAACAATCTACAAGCTGAGTGGCTTGATCAGGAGTGGCGAAGGTGTAGCTTCAATTCCTCTCTTTTTTTAGCAAATGTCTTAACAAATAAAAAATACAAGGTAGTGCCAGGCAGTATTCTGTGGGGCCTTCTTTCCTAGAGAAAGGAGATGGCTTTTGTGGTACCTGTGTCAAAACAGTCCCCTGTGCGGACCTTAAAATGGGAGGTAGAACAAGATGTTTGACTAGGTCTACCTGTGCCAAATACACAGTTACTGCTTAAGAAGCTTAAGAGTCTTGGTTCCTGTAAAACTGCAGTTAATATAGTATTAAAAAAAAAAAGAACACAATATTAAAAATAGTTATGAAAGGGAAGCAAAAAGTAAGTCATTTTGATCCTGGAGACACTTTCAGGTTATTTTAGATGCAAAGAAAATCTCTTCATAAAAGAAATATAAAAATGATTAAAACTCTGTGCCTTGAGAAGGTGCAGAGTTTGCTTTTACACAATTTGCAGTAAGTCTTTAAAGTGATAAAATCTTGAATATTAGATGTGCATCCCTTAGGGCTTTCATTTCATTTTTATACTGAAAAAAGGCTAATACAAGTTCATAGTAATCAAAAATGGTGATAATTGCCACTACTAAAATACTCTGTAAAAAGTTTGTACTGTCTTTACAGAAAAGTAAGTGAAAATTAACCAAAGTTAATAAATTTACTTATTGCACAAGAGACAGTTGGAAAGTGAAGTTTATAAATGTAAATGTCTAGAAGTTAGAATCACAGTTCTTCAGCTGTAAGCATGATAAATTTAAGTTCCGTAAATGGTGTACTGTGGCAATTAAAACTAAGGATGCACAATGGTAAAACTGCTGAAATAATGTTTCTTGCTACATGCCTTCCCATAGGAATATACTGTTGAAGGAAAAGCTAACAGACTTTACATTCAGTAATGAATGTTCTTTTGCTTAACGACAAATGAGAGTCATAGTACCATTTCTTGACCAAAGATGATTAAGTATTAATGCCCATTGAGCTAAAAAACAAAACAAGAGCTATTGATCCAAATTTGGACAAATGCATTTGTTTTATTAAGCCTAACTGAATTTTGCCAGTTCATAATGGTAAACTCAGCACCACGAGAAGAGTAGTTAATGATAAGACTCTGGAGATCTTAATGATGCTTGGCTTGTCGTGAGCATTACCTGAAACACATTTAAGTATTTGGATAAATTAATCTTCATCACTAAATTCCGTCTAAGCAAAATAAACCAGGGAAATGGCTCTACTATGCACAGTGAGGGTATCTTAAATATAGACTGCGGGACTTAAATATTCCACCTGTTCTTGAATAAAATCTGAATATTCCATCAAATCAGCATCCTCCATTTTTTTCCACCAGATAAAATACAGTAAAAAGCTGATGGTTTTTCCTCTTCCGCAAGCATATCCTGAATTAAAATAAGCATGAGAAAGAATATCGAGTGGAAAATGATTCCCATTTTTAATTGAGTTAAGGTTCATAACTGTTTTTCATAATTTATTTTAAAGGTGTATCCAGAAAATTCTGACCCTCTTCGACAAAGCCATGCAGCATGCATGAAGAAGCCTTCAGGATCCTTTCTTGGAACTATTTGTGTTGAACCACACAAATGACAAAGCCAAGAGCAGCAAGACATTAGTGTGACCATCACAAGACAAACAATAGTACAGAATCCAGAGGACTAGTTGCAAATGAGTAATACAGAATGCATTTTGGATGCTAAATTTCAGATTTTAAGCTATTCATTAATTAATGAATAATTCATAATTCACACTTCGTAACTATGATGAGTAATAATTACACATAAAATAGAAAGTGCAGGAAAAGATATAACAATTGATATTGAAGAGATAACAATTGGTATTGAGTTGATGAGAGATGAGAAATATTCAACATCTTCCTTATTGAGCAGCTAATCTCTAAATTATAACTTTTTCATGGCTTTCTCAAAAACAAAGCACATTTTCTACTTACACTTCAATGTTTTAATAAGAAGACATAGAGTCTTCATACCTGCCTTCTTCATGGCCCAGTCCTGGTTAAAAGAAGGTGGCATTTGTGTGTGAAATCAAAGCTAGAAAAGAAAGAATTTAAATTCACAACAGAATAAAAGACATTGTTACTGTAGAAGCTTTATTGTCAGATGAAAGAAAGAAGACAGGACAGTGTAGGAGAGGAAAAACCTTGTGCAGTTAAATTTATATATATATGGAATGATATTAGGGCAAAGATACCTAGAAGATCTGTACAATGGAGTTCTACAGAGAAATCTGCATGAGACTTCAGTAAGTGAAGAATAATTTGTCATACTCCTTTTTAGAGTAATAGAATATAAGGGGGGATGTCTTAGCCCCCTACCAAGGTAAAGCTAGACTGAAGCCATGCCTAACTTGCCTAACTTGTTCTAAAAGTCTGCAGTAATACAGGTTTTACCACCTCAGCCAATTCCAGTGCTCAAACACCCTTATCATAAGTCTAATTAAAGTTTTACTCTTTACTGAAATTTATACCAGTGTTTTCTCTTTTGTCTACCATAAACACAGAGAATAGTTTAGAGTGATCTTTTGAGAGCATTTAGAAAGGAGACTTCAGAGGAAGTCCAGCTGAGCTAGAATAATTATGCTTGGGGAAAAAAAATTGCTAGAAAATTACTGTGTGTTACAAAAATTACAGCAAAAGTAAAAACTGGTGACTCTGGGGAATAAATTTAGTAATGGGGAACTCAGCCAGGCTCAGGCATTTGTTTGTTTGCTTTTCTGGATTACAGGTAAAGATGAGGTCTTCAGAGCTACCAGAATCTCTTGGATGCCTTCAGGTAGAGTTCTGAGCCTCAGAGAGGAGATCTGGGCATGAGAGTGGTCCATATGAATGTCAAAGTGGCAATTATTTCCCAATGCTTTCTAGATCTAGCATAACAAGCACAAGAAGGTACACAACGTAAAACTAAATAATTAAAGATTTAAAGATGCTAATTTAAGCAGAACAAACTTTAGAATAATGTGTGAAGTGTTGAGAGAAATTGAACAGGATACAGAGAGACAGAGATGGACATGAGGAAGGCAGAAACTAAATGGAAGTGTTCACTGATAATTTAATTTATCCCCAAGAGGTATATATGTCATCTCAGAAAAAATATATAATGGATTAGGTATGACATCCAAAAAAGACTACATATGGAGTTAAAAAGGGCAGCCAATATGGATAACTAAGGACATGCAGAAGGTAATCCTGGGAAAGAAGCCTACAAGATCCCTTGACATATGCTATCCCTCCTATCAATTACAACAGGTTCATGGCCCCTCTGGCTTTTCCTGTAACAATTCATTTAAAAATAAAGATAGAGTTCTTTATTGTTATTTGTCAATGGCCTTATTTGTATCTTACTCTTAAATTCTCCGTCAGTTTTCATCATATGCATTGAGCAGTCCAAGCCTTGTATCCAACTGTTTTACTCTTTGTTGCCTAGGTTTTAATGTTCTACAAAACAAGCAAACAGATACAATAAGTAATGTGAAGTGAGGTAAAGTTAAGACGAGCACTAACTTGTAGGACCAAAAACTTATTTATTCTACTTTTTTTTTCAACACTCTGAAAATGTGTATTTCGGTAATCAGAGATGGATGAGATACGGGACTTATGCATTAAATATCTGAGTCTGTCACCGATCCACTTGTGACTGTGGAGCAGCTACTTACAGTCACCTGTATAACAGGAAAATAATGTTCCTTAGCATATTTTGAGGCCTAACAAAAGTTTGTAAAGCATTTTGATACCCTTCAATGAAGGATGACATATTAAGGTGACAAATGACTGTTAAACATCATCACCGATTCCAAGACTCTAGGCAGCTCTCTATTCACATCAGTCATATTCAGCAATGGGATTTTAATGTGTCCACTTCTTGGTTAACTCCAGGGAAAAGTCTGCTTGGCACTACCACTGCCACTATGTTGAAGTCCTTTGTCAGAGCCCCTTCATCACTTGTGACAGCTGGACCGGCAAGGTTGTGACTCATTTGGCCAACCCTGCTTATGCTACTAACTCAAGCACCAGCGTGAACCTCCCAGACTTTCCCCCAGTGGCATCACAGAGAGCTCAGTTGTCAAATATTGTCATTTCTGGAGCTATCAATCTTAGCTGGACAAAAGACAGAGAAGGCAACTAAAGAGGGAAGAGAATCACTTCATTGGCTCTCCTTCCAGTTTCTGTCCTGTCAGGCTGTACCTGGGGGTAGGTAAAGGCACTAAGAAGTAGGCATGTCTTTCCTTCCACCTATACACTGGTTGCACAATTGATATTTAATTTAGCTTACACGGGAATTCTTTTTTCCTTACCTTCACTAAAGGCTGGGCCCTAGGTAAATGCTGTGTTTGTTTTTACTTGAAACTGGCCTTAAGTGTAGTCAAAGTTGCAATTTAGTCTAAGAAATATGTGCATGGCTTAGTGATGGGAAAACTAAAAATATTCATCACCATCATTGCCAAAGATGTCTTCATAGTGGTTTATTTATGCCTAAAGGCATTCTTTTTCAATACCCATCTGTGTTGCACAGGTCCAAAGAGTTAATACCAATATGCTCCATCTCACGAGTTTCCCAAACTAATGCTAGCTAGTGGTCTTCATTGAATATTAAATAGAGTTTATAAATGGCTGCTCAGACAGAGGTGTCAGTGAGGAGAAAGGTATTAGTTTGAAACACAATTTCCCATAGGCATCCTACAATGCTAGGTATTCTATTGTTACCCCGTTTCTGCTTTTAAACATGTGGATTTTGCAGATGAGTGAAGAAACGAAGGAAGCATAGCATTCACGGAGCAATTTGCTGTGTGGCTTTGCAGGTAAAGGTGTTAATTGAGCGCTTTACAAATAAGTTAAATCTAAAAATGAAGGTCTATGGCTGTTTTGTTATTTAACTAATAATAACATCTTGGAAAACAATTAAGCAGTCATGTCCAAATCACACAAGCAGTTATTTTTTGTTTTATTGTTCAGTAAATAAAATGTTATTGATCTCTATATTAATAAATAACTGAAAGCCAATAACAATCAAAAATATATATGAGCATGAATAGGCATTTTATTTAGACATGAGAATTTTTTATTTCGTTTTTTTCTAGTTAAATTTCAATGTATCTGTGAATATGTCAAGATGACAGAATCTCATTTAAAAGCTGTGAAGACAGCTGACAGAAAGTGCATTAAAAATCAGATTTTGAATTCAAAGAATGAAAGCTTTAAATCACTACAGGCATGTCTGTAGGACAAGATTGATACCAGATGCTATTTAGTACATGTTATTAACAAACCATTCAAGCCTTGAAGGGACCTTGTCACTACATAACTTCTGTCTATGTAAATAAGATTGAAGCAAGGATTTATATTGCTAGCGATATCGAGCATCCAGTACATCAAAGAAACAGGACAGAAAGTACTGCACAAGTTAAAGAAAGTACTAGAGAATACTAAAATCTATGACTTTCTCCTGACTTTGCTTACACACATAAATCACTCTACAGTGCCACACAAGATCTCTCTCATGAAAGCACTGTCTTGCAGAACAAGAGCAAACACCTACAATTGTCTCTGTGCTAAGAAAAAAAGTATTGCATTAACCAAATATTGTTGTATTATTACAAAGCAGCATACATTAATGCAGATTAAGTTAAGTTTCAAACTGAAAAAATATACACACTACAGGACCTGCCAAAAATCCTTTCTTTTCTCTCTCTCTTTCAAAGGCCCTCCTGTTCTTGTTATGCTATTCACTAACAAGCAACAACACTGTGGTTTCAAATACTCAGTGCTTTGGGGAATATTGTGATAGCAGTCTAAGCAGCTAAATTCTGGTCTTCCCTGAACTTCTGGTCCGTGACCTCCACTGACATATTCATTTAATGTTAATTTGACACTCCTGCCTTTTCCTGTGGTCTCCCTAATTTATCAAAACCAATTCTCCCTTGCCTTCCACCTTAGTCATTACATACATACTTACACATAAGTCACTTCAAAGGGATTGCATGTGTTACCAAAGGATAATAATGTTTTATACCAATTCTACAAATATTTTCTCAGATTCATAATTTTTAAGATTGAAGAAACCACTAGAAGATCAGTCTGACCTTCTGTCTCAACACTTCTGGTTGAACTAAAAAAGTTTTCAGAAACATTCAGTCTGGATCTTAAGACTTAGTGAAAGAGAACACACCATGTCTCTTCATAAATTTCTGAATATATAGCTATCCACAGTAGGGCTGGGTTTTTTTATTTGTTTTCTTGGCTTCACTTGTCTGACATAAAATTTTAAGCACTAAATAAATATTTGCTACAAAAACTTGAGGAATCCTAGTCATCAGAAGATTTGAAAGCAGAATTTCGATGGGTTGGGATTTGATCTTTAAGGCCCTATGTGATTTTTTTTCATCTGAGATACTGCTTTCCTTGTGCTGACCTACAGCCATGGTAACTATAGTAAAATACCTGAGCTGCAATCCCACTTTTACAAGATGAAGTGGCAGCTGGCAGGTCATTCTCTGTAAGAGACAACTTTGGAACTTACTTGTCCAGAAAAAATCCTGATATTTGTCTTTGTTCATTATCAGGATACCTTACGGGGGTTGGTTGTAGTCCATAAGTAGAGTTGTGTCGGGCAAATGACGCATTTTGGAGCCTATGAAACTGATGGAAATCTCTGAAAACACATATTATGACTCCAGGTTATACTGTCTTTTCCAGATGACTTTTCACCTTGGCAATTCTCTATCAGTAATCAAGATGAAATACACTGGAGTCATCCTGACCGAACAAGTGGGAGCCTGTTTTGGCAAGAGCAGCAACAGAAAGATATGGATCATCTGTAGGATTTTTTCATTTCACGGCTGAGTTCAGAGGTCCAATCATGACTTCTGATGGAGGGATTAGAAGGGAGTCTGCAAACGGATCCTCACTGAGGTTTACTCCTCCAAGCTCCTCATGCTTTTTAATGAGGTTATCTGGCCTATGTTAATTACTGCTGGAAATAGCATTTATCTGCCTCTCCACATGACAAATAAGGATACTGTTCTTTCAAAACTGCCAGAAACTCTGCTTGCTATCTCTTTGATGAATCCAGCCCAGAGACTTTACCTTAACGTGATGCCTACAATCTGGATTTGGTGCAATTCCATAATGTCTCCCCTTTTTAATTATTATTATTATTATTTTACTTTAGCCTCCTACTGATCTGTCAGTTTGGAATGACAATGTTACTGGATTTACACATATTATTGAAATATGGGGATTTATTCAGTCCTGTGTTAGAAAGGGTGTCAAAACACAGGAAACTAACTTTCCACTGTAGATGTATATATATACATGATGTGTCTTTTTCTGGTTGCTTTTTAAATTAATCGCCTTCTCTTTGTAAGTCTATTCATTGTAACATCATCCCCTAATGTGAATATTACAGTCTCATCCCAGGCTTTACTGAAATCTGTATAAATGCCCTTGATTTGAACAACATCCAGCAGATTTAAATTCTGCAATAAATTTCAAATGGCAGAATTTATTAGCACTTCAAGTTCTTGTGAATTACTGAGATTGCAAAGTGCAACTGTATTTCATGTAGTCAACCCACAGGCCATATTCTTAGAGACTGTTGGTCACTGCATTGAGGGGGAGAGGATATTCCTGTTTGTTTTCCAAGTACTGAAAATAATTCAGTGTGGTGGGTTGACCCTGGCTGGATGCCAGGTGCCCACCAAAGCCGCTCTATCACTCTTCTCCTCAGCTGGGCAGGGGAGAGAAAATATAACGAAAGGCTCATGGGTCGAGAAAAGGACAGGGAGATCACTCAGCAATTACCGCCACGGGCAAAACAGACTTGACTGGGGGGAAAATTAGTTTAATTTATTGCCAATCAAATCAGAGTAGGATAATGAGAAATAAGACCAAATCTTAAAAGCACCTTCCCCCCACCCCTCCCTTCTTCCCAGGCTCAACTTTACTCTCGATTTTCTCTCCCTCCACCCCCTCCACCAGCAGCACAGGGGGTTGCAGTCAGTTCATCACACATTGTCTCTGCCGCTCCTTCCTCCTCAGGGGGAGGACTCCTCACACTCTTCCCCTGCTCCAGTGTGGGCTCCCTCCCACGGGAGACAGTCCTTCACGGATTTCTCCAAACGTGGGTCTTCCCACGGGCTCCAGTCCTTCACAAACTGATCCAGATTGGGTCCTTTCCACGGGTTACAGTCCTTCAGGAACAGACTGCTCCAGCATGGGTTCCCCGCGGGGTCACAAGTCCTGCCAGCAAACCTGCTCCAGCGTGGGCTCCTCTCTCTCCATGGGTCCACAGGTCCTGCCAGGAGCCTGTTCCAGCGTGAGCTTCCCATGGGGTCACACCCTCCTTCGGGCATCCACCTGCTCTGGCGTGGGCTCCTCCACAGGCTGCAGGTGGATATCTGCTCCACTGTGGACCTCCATGGGCTGCAGGGGGACAGCCTGCCTCACCATGGTCTTCACCACAGGCTGCCAGGGAATCTCTGCTCTGGTGCCTGGAGCACCTCCTTCCCCTCCTTCTTCACTGACCTTGGCGTCTGCAGAGTTGTTGCTCTCACATCTCACTCCTCTCTCTGCTGCTGTTTTTTTCCCAGCAAGATTTTTTCCCCCTTTCTTAACTACATTATCCCAGAGGCGCTACCACCGTCGCTGATGGGCTCGGCCTTGGCCAGCAGTGGGGTCCGTCTTGGAGCCGGCTGCATTGGCTCTGTCGGACATGGGGGAAGCTTCTATCAGCTTCTCACAGAAGCCACTCCTCTAGCCCCCCCACTACCAAAATCTTGCAAACCCAGTACATTTAGCTTTACTACAGAAAGAGAGCTTTGGTTTGATTTTTAGGACTGTCATAAAACAAAGATGACCTTTCTAGGAGCATCATTTTTTACAAAATCTTAACCTCTGAATGCTCATGCAGAAGTGCTTACTCCACCCTACTCTGGTTATGAAATGGCTATATGGTTGTATGGCTGGTTTTAAAAAACACTGAGAGTGCTCTCTAGCATTTTCCAGTTGCTAGCAGGACCAAGGAGCTAAAACTGCAGCCAGGTGTGGTCAGATTGCAGATTCATTCTCGTCTCATGGATGTTCCTTACATGGCACGGCTGGCTTGAGACAACACAACAGCCTTAACTTTTTCTCTTCATCACAAGAGGTGAGCCTTGTCCTGGGTAATTCACACACTGCTTTTAAGTGGTGGAGCATAAGGTGGCTTCTGTACACCACTGGCTTAATAAAAACCTGACAATTTGTAGCATTTCCTGGACTTTCGATCAGTACACAGATGCCCTGCCTAGTTGAATTACAGTTGCAACAAACAATGAATTTAAAGCATCAGCTTAAAGCTTATGAGCTTAAGTCATCTCACATGATTCATGCAAAAATTAGAATCGGTGAAATGAAAATATATAAACTCAGGCCTCCTCCCTTCAGTGACTGTTATTAAGCAGAGATTTACAACCAAAGCCCAATCATGTTAAGGTTGGATGCACTTTTCAACTAACGAATATTTCAGCCATTAAGTGATATATTTTACACCATATTGAAAGATTGCTCTAATATGCTGGTAATATATATTTCACTGAAAAAGAATAAGTTCCTTTTTGACAGAAGAAGTAAATTCTAACCTGCTGAAATGAAAGTTTGATCTTTGAATACTGTGGTCTTGCGTTTATTGATGGCAGCTTCTTCGATAAGATAGCATGGTTATTATTATTTTCTATAAAACAATGATAATCTCATTGCTCGTGAAACTTTCAAAACAAAGTTGAATCTAAATTATGTAACATCAACTTGAAATTGGCACACAGACTTTTCTATATGATAAGGGACAATTAAATCAGAGATAATGGAAGGAATAAACTAATCCAAGCACAAATCACTAGAGAAATTACTGAAGAAATGTAGCATACCAAAACAGGTGAGAATGAGCAAATAAATATTATAACTTCAATTAAAAAATAGAGTATTTAATGGACTGGAAAGGGATGTGGGAATTAACGTTGGCTGATATATTTCAAACCACTGAATTAAATCCATAATATCTGTTTGTGCTGCTATATTTTAATGTCTGTGGTTGCCTGGAAGTCATCTTCTAGGAAACAGCAAAAAAAAGACAGATACATATGTCAGTATGACTAAAATAGTGCTATTTACTGCCACTAGAATCTAATTGGAATCATTCTGTGCAGCCACACATGTCAGGAAGAACACTTATGCTTTTAGAACAATAATACTGGTTAAAAATCATGCTGATCTTGGGAACAAAGCTGTTACACTATGGATTTTTGCACATGGGGAGGAATATACAGTCTCAGAAAAATTCACAGGTTTCTTCACCAGATGTTGCAGTTCAAAATGGAGGTGTTGGAAAGAGCTGCTAAAGAACCCAGCTGCATTTGTGAGGGGTCTTTGTTAACATGAAGGATTCTGTGCATGGACCTACTGTTTGTAGAAGAGTGCTGCAGTGTGTATTAGAGTGGACTGGCTTTTTGAGCTGGAAGTTCTTTTCTTGAAATTATTTCAACAACAACAAAATCTCTTTTCATCTAAACAAAAACATCCACAGAAACGTTTGACTAGCAAAGGGATTTGACTCTATATCAAATTGATAGAAAATATTCACTGTTGAATATCAGGCACTGGCATGCTGCCTCACAGGTGGAGAAGCAATGACAGTATTTATTTTGTATCATTTATTCAGATTGCTAAAATATTCCCTAGGTGCACATCCTATGCACTGGGTGCCTTTGCCACTGCTTAAAGTGAAAACACACAGCAATACAAAATAAATGACTGTACCTCCCGTCTTTAGGGTATCATCGAACAATGTTAATTTCCCCCCTCGAGAATATAGTACTGAGCCCAGTGGAGAGGAATAACAAACACTGTGAGTTGTTGAATTCCATCATGTGAACCTAAATTCCATATTTCAAATGCATTTTGTAGCTCTGTAGTATGCTGATGTTTGATGGTTATAAATACTGCTTTTGTTTAAAATAGCCAAATTTACATTCTTTCTGAGGGTTTCATACACTGATGGAATAGCCATAAAACTATTTTTCAGTGCCTCCATATATTGTGCACTACTGATAATCTGAAGGTTTCTTCTTCTCATTTTTGAGCGTCTCTCAGACCTTACTGACTGCTCTTGAATGTTCAGGGTGCAGAAGCATTCAGCACTCGTTTAACAACATGATGGAATGCGCTCTGTGGGTAACGAGGAATTTAGATATTGTTTGAATACCACTTTCTCTTCTTTAAGGCACCTGATACATATAAGGAGAACACACCTACTCAAAAAGAAAACAAACTTGTTCAAGAAGAGATCATTTGGAACCACATTTGCTCTGGCTGCCTTCTTTAGTAAAAAGGAAAGAAAAATCATCACCTCTCACCAGAGAAAGCCTTAACAGCACACCAGTTTTCCTTAGATTAATGTTAAATTTACACTGATCAGCAAGCCTGGAAAATATATGTTGCCTTGCGCATTCAGCACACTTTGCTTTTTACTGATAAGTACCTTTTTTCCCCTTTTCTTTTGCTGAACTCAAACAATGTATTCTTGTGTTGCTTTTTGGTATTTTAACGTGTCTTGAAAAAAACAGCAGTTGAGTACAACTTAAATATTCACTTTCCAAAGCTTGACCAAATTACATTGCACATTCAATTTCTTCTACCTTCCGGAATAAGCAAACTGAATGTGATGTGTTGTAAGAGGAATAGGCTCAGCACTTCTATAAACTTCAATATTTTTCTGTTACCGACCACCAACTTCTTAGTTAGAGAATGATTGAATCTTATGGACTGGAGCAGCATAGAGAAGCTCAGCTATTTGTACATGACCTCGTCTGGAATTAAAACTGCAGCAGGGGAAAAAGAGCTAGAGGGAAAGAACATAGTTCACAGTTACTTTTATATATTATATATGTTTTTTTTTTTTCTTGGAAAAGCCCCCTGACACTAAGTTTTGTTTGGATTTTGGAGGAAGGAGATTATTTTGTTTCATTTTTTAATTCATTGTTGATAGCAAAGCTACAGAATGGTTGTTAAGAGGCATTGTGCTTGGGGGTCCTGACACCTTTGAATGAACAGCATGACACTGGTGTCCAAACTGAATTTCAGCTCATGTGATTGGAATGCAGCTACTCAAGAAACCACCTGAAATTTCACCACCCATCCAAAAATACTACATAGTTAAAAAAATATATTAAAAGAGTATTCTGCTCCGGATGTACCTACCTACCTTAGGCACTTATTTGACCCCTATTACTGTACTATCAAAGCACCTCACAATCTTACTGGCTTTATTCTGACAAGCCCCCTGTGAGGGTTTGCTATTATCTCTGCACTCACGCTGACACTTTATGTTTCAAGGAAGTACAAAATCAAACTGATTCAAATGTAATACTTTCCCTTTGGCCTTGGAGGCCCAAGGCAGCTCTTTCTAAACATGGTTTCAATCATGTTTCACAGATTAAATGAATTATTCAGGTCTGTAAATCTACATTTTGCAGAAGATTTTGCTCAGCTTTAAGATCAAGTTACATAAAGTCATCATTTCTCTAAACTGCCTCTTAATGGTACAGTTTTGATAAAAAAATCATGTAGGAAGTATACATCTTTTTAAATGCATGGTAGTTTTACAGTAAGGGGTAAAACTGGTTTTCTTATGTTCTTTAGGAAAAAAAAATCACCAGTTCAAAGAAGGAAAATCTGTAATTATAATTGAAAGGGGAGATCTAATTTGAACATCTGATGGTAAAAAGGAGTTTACAGGTAGGATTTCCTATTCTCAGTTTGTCATACTTCTTTT
Source organism: Phoenicopterus ruber ruber (assembly GCA_009819775.1). Classification (NCBI taxonomy): domain Eukaryota; kingdom Metazoa; phylum Chordata; class Aves; order Phoenicopteriformes; family Phoenicopteridae; genus Phoenicopterus; species Phoenicopterus ruber. Next base: position 16,140,134 of record CM020227.1, read on the forward strand.
ACAGATTAATTTTATGCAGAGTTTGAACAGACATTACATATAGTCCTTGATAAACTTGGAAGGAATCCAATATACTAGGATAGAAAAGAGAGAAGAGCAGAGGAGAGAAGAGAACTGATTAAAGGGTTAAATTCTGGCAAATGATGCTTACTGTCTGTTTTGTTTTCCAAATAAACCCTTGTTTACAGTTTTCCCTTTCATTGTGCTAGAGAAAAGGGAAGAAAGCATGGAGAATTGATTGTGGTATCAGAGACGGGAATGTTTAGAGGCAGCAATTCTTCCAAAAGTCACTGGAATAAGCAAAGAAGATAGCATTTCTTTTTTTCAACAGAGTAATGCACTTTCAGTGTTGAAGAGGAATAAACCAATAATCAAGGTGTAAAATGACAGGGAAGTTGAATAACAAATCAGCTGAAGAAGGCTCTAGATTTAAACTCTTCAATATTAACAATGGTTGCTGTATTATCCTTTTCAGGTTGAAGATTGATGAGCATTTACCTCAGGGGAAGTGCCGACTTTGGCTTTCCCTGGCCTCCCCTCTGCTCTTACACATTCATTCCTGGCCCCATGCTGTGCCCTCAACTGAGCTAGGACAACTGCTTTGGGACTAAATGGAGAATTGGATCAGGGAGGTGACAAGGTCAATAATAATAATAATAATTATTATTATTATTATTATTATTATTACAGTTCCCCATTTTTCTTTACTACTCAGCCTCAAACTCCCTGTATGCGCTCAAAAAAAGGTTTTAGTTAGCAAAGGGAGAAAAACACCAAAATGGGTGGCTGGATTTGCTGGAGCGGGCCCTCACAGAGGAGCTGTAGTGCAAGGAAGGAAGGATACCCTTCGACCAGGTGAGCCTGCCCACGGAGACCAAGTCATGCTCCAACATGACCAAGTTACTTACGACTTGTCAGACAATGGGACAAAGACATTGTGAGACACCAGCAGCCCTGGAGGAGGCTTCAGCCTCTTCAGCTGGAAGCTGCATGATGTTACCAACACCAGCACCACTCAGTATCTGTCACTGGGACTATATCTAACAGTGGGAACATTTTTCAGGGAGAAACTGATAAATATTTCCTAGCCTGATCAGTCATTATCTGTGAGGGCTGCTGCTTGGATCTCAAGAGTTGTATTACATCTAATTGTATACCGTGGCCTTTGTTTTGATAAACAGCTTCCAAGGAGTGGCTCAATCCCCAGTTTACTTTACAGCAATCAGCTGGCTAGTGGTTTCAGCAGCCATTTTAAACAGCTTGATTTGGAAGTATCTTGTAACTGACAACTGAGCAACAAAACCTGTCAGCTAACAATTTTACTTGCTGTTTGGTGTTTAGCTACTGGTAGAAAAGAAAGAAGAAACATAAACATTTCATTGTCATTTTTAGTTGTAAAAGCTGTTTTTAGGGATATCTCTGATCTACTGTCCTACTAAATGGAGACTGATGGTATAATTCTTTACCTGCAAAACTCGTAATGGGGCACGTACCAAGCAGAACAGGCGAGCACTGCTTCCTATTATTTCTTACTACACAGGAAGAATAAGAACTGCTTGTTGTCCTAAGCGTCTGGTCTCACCACTCAGTTTATCACCTCCTGTTTCTCTGTGTTTTACCTACAAAATGCCCCAAGATATAATTTTTCCATGAGCGAGTGTTAGTTGAATATATTGGTAGAAAAAACACTGTAGGTATAATCCTGAGTAAATTATTTAATATTATGCCTGTTTCTTCTAGCTCTGTTTATGTGCAATGTTGTTACCATTTATCCTAAGAGGCAATTAAAGTATTTGTTTCAAATTATAGTCACAAATGTGACTTCTTTTTAGGTAGTGACTTTGTTATTAACCTGTCAATCCTGATTACTATTAAGCGAACTATTCATTTCATCTGTTCATTGCTGCTCATGTACTCCATCACTGGTCACCAAAGGAACTGGGCTACTGCTGCTGCTCTCTGAGTGGAGATCTGAAAGTTTTCAAATATGAGACCATCAAATAGTTGACACTCATTGTCAAATTAATTATACTGGATGTCACACAAATATTAGGATTCAGGAATATTTTCATAAACATGCAGGAGTTATCTAAGCACTCCTGAATAACACAGGCATGTTAATTACAGTCAGCTAAACACTGCATTTTATTCATTCAGTGATTCATGTCAATCGTCTGGCTTTTTGTTAATTCTGTTTCTTCAAAAATCAAAATAGCTCTACTCTGTTCTTTGTATTGAAATCCTTGTATTGTAGTCTGATGGACATTACATTTGGGATCCTTGTCATTACTGCACTGCAAAGTAATCACACGGTATATTTGAGTGACCTCCTTTTCAACTTATTTTTTTTTCTGCTTGGTTTTTAAAATGTTATTTTTTGCTCTATTAATAGTGACAAGTAAAACTTAAAAAAAAAAAATGAAGCACAGAAAATTTATCCACCTAAATAAAACTGAAAATTGGAAATATTTCCTTTAAAGATCGTGATTTTTAAAGAAGTTTGCTACATTGTTCCATATGTGGCTGTAACACAAAGTTATTAACAACTGATCGTTCAGATGAGGTATTTTGCACCCAACTGCCTACAATCAGTTAGTTGACTATGAAACTGCCCAATTTCTGTGTGTAATCAAAGTAACTGTGTACACATTTGGCATGTAATTACATTTCTAAATTGATTAAAATCCAGCCCTGAAACGATTGCAAGCTAAGGCTTGGCTCCAATGATTAGTTCTTAAAACTTCTTTCACAAGCTTGAGCAAATAACACATTTGCCAAAAAATGCTGCCAACTGTGAAAGTTAATTATGATAAATGTAACACAGTTCTCTCATCACCAATGTACAGAGAAGGGCTTTTGCCTCTTCTAACTTTATTGTCCATCAAGACAAAGATGGCGCTTCAGGATTTTTTTCCTTTAACAAGGACAGATATGCTCATGAGTGACAGTTAAATTTGTTGGAGGTATTAAATTGCTAATGCTAATGCATTTTACAATCTTCTGAACTGATTTAATATATTAGACTGTCACTCAAAGTCTTAATAAACAATTCTGCACTCTTAGTTTAAAATCATCCTGTCAGATCTGGAGGTTTTCTCAATTGGCCTCCATTGTTAATGTGATAGTAGTTTACAAACAAATGACTTTTTTTCTTCATAGGTTGTATCATATGAGACTTTAATGGGTGTTTCTGTTGTTTCTCTTTTTTATTTATTATGAAACAGCTGTGCCAGAGCTTAATGGTGTGGATTCGTGCTTTAAAGCACCTGTGCTTGTAGCTAGACTTCTCCCTTTCTTGCAAATAATCTCTCACTTATTCATATTTGAATAGATCTTTCTTCTCATTTTAGGATATTGCAAACTCAGCCTTGTGCAACTTAATACACTTTTGAAGAATGATTTCATTATGTTTATACTAATATAGTGTAATTCCTCCATGGAGTGCCACTTTTGCTTCAGAGACCCATCAGAAGCTCAACAAGTACCAAAGTTTCATGTTTGCAGATGTGAAAAGCAGAGGTACTCATTACGGCTAATAGACTTTGACAGGAAAGTCATTAGAAATACAATATTTTCTCTAATTTTGAAGAAAAAAATAAGAGAAATGAGGAATTCATTTTTTCTGAAGTGCATTTATGGAGAAAATAACCTGGATATTTTGATTTTGAGGCTCTCAAATATAAGAGCAGCACTAGCATCAAAGGGTTTAGATTATTGTTTGGATAAGTATCTGGATTTTGATACTTTATCTGTCTGAGTGTTAAATCAATATATCGGATTGCTGCCAAAGAAAAGCTTGTAGAGAACGCTACCTTAAACTAGTATTAATAAAACCTCCTTATGTTTTGTTTGTTTTTGCTTATCTGTGTGCTGGTGGTAGATTTCTTCTGTGAATAGATGCATAAATTATTTGTTGCAGAATCTAAAATCACTGCAACAGACAAATACAAATTGTTTTGACAGCTCATTCCATAATGTGCTGCTACTTGTTTAAGAAAGCTTCATTTCTGACTCTCACAATTTTCATTATAGACTTTCTTAACCTAGTTATCCTGAGAGTTAGATAAGTATTCCCTAAGGCAGATATCTTTTCTTCATAGACAGCTTTCAGGATTAGGACGAAGGCTGTGAATGAATCACAGAAGAAATAGGACTAGTCAAGACTACAACGTTTAAGACTAGCCACCCGAGGATGTGTGCTTTCATTTTATGGACGTGATGAAGCTTCCATTTTGCCTATATGTATAACTAACTCAAAGCTATACAGAGAGATACAAATGTGTCCAAATGTGAAAAATTGCCAGGTCACTCATTCAGAGGAGTTAAACTACAATACTTAAAATGAGTTTCTTCCTGGCCTAGAATCCTCAAGGTTGCCAGGGCTCGTCCTACATCTGTCCCACATTCTATCTTGCAAGGTTTCTGATGAGGTCAGAAAACAGCTTGTCTTAATTTGGTGATTTACTGTTCAGTACCAAAAGTAATCATTCCCTTTATATTATTGTTCACTTGTTTACAAATCCAGTAAAAGCAATAATGAAAACATTAAACAGAAGAAAAAGTGAGGATATTGAGCTGATTAGACTTTTGTTGTGATAATGCTACATCACTGTATATGCAGTACAATATTCTATTCTATTGTCTAATAGAATAATTGTCTAATTTTCCCAATAAAAATATTGTAATGAAAAAATACCATTCCTTCCTGAAACTCTTGTTTTTCTTCCATCTTTAGACCATCATGGCTATAAAAATATACAGAAATATTTGGATCCCTAAATCAATGGGCATTGAAAATTGAGGACTGCCTCTTCAAGCTTGTGTTAGAGAATCAATGTCACTGGAGCTGCATCAGATTTTGCAAACTGAAGATCTGTTTGTCTGTCTGTCTATCTATCTATCTATCTTTCTATTTGTACATTTGAGTATGCGTCTCCATAAAATGAATTGGAAACTTACATCCAATGTGTAACTAGAGATTCTTAGAAAATATGAACATGACATAGCTGGCCATTTTCATAACAGTGCAAACACCAAATACCTAAAGTATTTTTCAAAAAGATTCTAATTTGCTTTTTCTTCCCTACGTTAATGTTTCTGAACCTGTCATACCAACTTTTGAGCTGTCACATCTGGTTGAATCAGTCACATCATTTTATACTACCTTATAAAGCAAAACACAGCATTACCAATGTTACTAGCCAAGATATTTTTGTAAGTGTTGTGGTTTTGGAAGTTGGTGGGATTTTTAGGAAGGGCACTGGTCCATGGATATCTGACCTCTTCTAATTGACATAATTTCCATTTTTTTCCCTGATGTATGATATAAACTGTCTCTGATGGCAGTATAGATTCTACAGCCTGATATGTGGGAAATTGTATGGTCCTGGATGAAGGAATATTTGGTTTGGACAAGCAGACCAGTTGCTGACATTTGTTGACCACCTAATACATACAAGAATCCTTTTATATGTTTGGATAGCTGTATTCCAGCCTATTTGCTCCAGATGTGGATTTAAAGGCTTAGTTTCTGTTTGATAAAGCATACTTCAATCCCTATCTTTCCAGGAGTCAGTAAGGTTTTCTTTGAAAGATTGGCCTCGTTTAGTTAGGACTGATTTTTGCCTTTACCGTCATAGACTCAGTTTCAGAGATGTGAGAAGTTGTGAGTGATTTTTAACCACTGTCTGTCACCAGTGTGATTAGACCCAGTGCACCTGGCATGGCCAACAATACATTCTTACTCCTAACCTGATCCATTGCAAGCTGATAGTTCTTAAGTCTCGGTAGAAAGTGTGGGAGTTCTTACATGCTTTAGAGATCAAGATAATTATATGTTAAAACATGCAATGCCATAATAGTACTTTAGAAAACTTATGAACTTACTTAATACTAAGAACGTGTTTCTGATGAAATAGATATGTGTCCAATGAATATTTTTCAAAAAGCAGTTACAGAAAAGATAGCAGGGTGACGGGCACAAATGTAAGAAATGGGCAAAACCAGGCTGAGACAGAATAGAAAAATTCAATAAAGATACTACCTTTCTATTTCTTTAATGCTGCTCTCCATTGTCCTGGTTTCCATTTTCTTCACTTCAGCGTTACAAATAGACTGAAATTTTATTTTTTAAAGAGGATGCCAAGTATATCTTCTGTTAGATTTGCAATTCTATGCACTCCACACAGCGTCTGTAGTAATAAAAGATAATAATTATAAACTGGTATAATTTTCATTACACGGTTGGTCTTGCATAAATTTCAAGCTGTAACAGCACTGGTCTGCCATTAGTGTGGGATGTGGGAGGAGCTGCTGAAAATGAACTCCCCAAACAATAGGTTTGTTGGGACAGTAGCTATAACAGCTTTCTTTTAGTTGCCTCATTCCTTGTGGGAACCATTCTGCAGCCGCACTACATGCAGAACTCCCACTGAAGTCCTTGAGCAAGTGCATAATTGGGCCCTAGCGCACACTTTAACACATTTGTTTTCATTACCATGTTTACTATCTATGTTTTGGAGGTGTCAGTTATGCTGTGCTCCACGGCTCTAAAACCACAATGCGACAGCAATATTTTATATTTCTTTTTGAAACAATAATTTAGCAATTATTTTTCCCCTTATGTGTATGTTTTCAGAAAGTACCTCTGCATGTTCCAGAACAGTATGCAAAGTCAGCACTTTTATACAGCATTTTGAACCCTTTATACTTGTAAACCTTATGAAGTGGTAAAGATTGGGTTCTCCTTTCAGTCTTTGCAGGCAGTTGAAAATAAGAGACACACCTTTTCACAGAGAAGTCTTTTTTAATACAAAATCTATTGTTAAAATTACTAGAATTTATGGTTGGCATTTCAGTAGACTTTTATGTTTTTAAACATGACAACTTTTATCTTGTTTTTTCCTTTGAAGAAAGTAGATACTAAAAACTACATATTGGTGTTCTTCGTATGCATTCTGTGTGAAATCTTAAAATATAGTCTTTGAAAATTTCACTACTGAGTGTTAAAGGGAAGGGGTTTATCCCATATCTTTCTTTCACTGAAGAATAACTAATCTACTATTATTATTTTTTGATTGAATCAGTGGTTAATGAGAAATATTTGCAGACGGCACAGAGCAAATCAATATCTTTGTTTCTCCTGCTAATCTTCACTATACAGATAATCAGCCTTTAGAGGACTGAGAATTTGGGACTATTAGAAGATAACGATGAAGCACTGACAGCTTACTCATTTCCTCTTGCGAAAATACGTTAGGTCATTTTTTGCATGTGAAATATGATACAGATATATCATCGGCATTTGATAAATAGAGAGGTTTTTAAAAATTGCATCTGAAATACTTGACATTCAGTACAGTTTTTGAAAATGATAAAATCATAATTGTAAAAAAGACCTGCAGTATTGCCAATCAGATTCTTGCTGTTATGTGCACCCTGGCACATATATCTTACTGTCCCCCTGCAGAAGAAGGAATGAGCATAAAGAAAAGAGCAATTTTCCTGCCGTAAATTGGAAAGTCTGCCAACCAGCTAAGTGATCTACCATCAATCAGTGTTAAATTCTCCTTAGCTGCAGAAAATTCAAGAACTAACTATTACTGAGAGATTTCACACAGTGACTAATAGTATATGACAAATACGTTTAAAATCTGCATAGACCAGCATCAGTTTAAAATATAACATGAATAATAAACAATTCTAAAGATATCCTGGTGTGCAAAATAAGATATACTCTCCTCAGACACGTATTGTACATAGAAGATTACCACTCTAGAAATGCATTCAATATCAATACAGAACAAAGTCAAGTATACAATATGACTTTATTTGGAATAGCATCTTTCATACAATGTATGCCACAATGTTGCATGTATTCAAGCAAGACTGTACAGCAAGATGGCTAGGTTATAGTATAAAGTAAAGATGACAGCTGAATAAAACACTGGGCTGAATATACAATTACTTTACTCACATGAGGAGCCCCATTAAGTAATATTGAAATCTTGAGGTGAGGAAGGTCTTCTCCTCCACCGTGTCATTACTGAAGCCACAACTAATGCATCTGTTCCAGATGGCAGGCATTCAAATGAATGTGAGATAGTGTGGTTGCTTGCATACTAAGCTGGCCATTTCTCAGTGCAAAGATTCCACTCATGTCTGTTTAGTTTTCCTTTAAAAACATATTGTTTAGTTGTATAGTATGGAAAAATATTTATAAGAAAGGAATATATTAGCTATTAAAAGCTGTCTGCACTTCTAGCTGAAGAACAGTGCATAAAACTGGATACATTTGTTCTAGATTTGCATTTAGACCTTTTAATTTATTTCCATTCATTTTCCAGATTTATATTTTTGATTTAGAATATAAAGTCCATCGTTTTGACAATGGTCTTTCTGGCCACAATGGTCTTTTTTTTCTTTCTTTCTTTCTGACAAAAGTGTGTTGCCACAGAAGTCAGAGAGAGTATTGGGTTTTATTTTATTGGGAATAGGATCTGTTATTTTGGGCTTTGTCAAGCTATGAAGGAACCGTAACAACTTAGGGCAAAGGTGTCTTTGCTTTGAATGGACACATACTCTGAAAGAAATAATAGAAATTTGTATGTCAAAGTACCCAGGGTAAGGCATGCTATACTGAGAATACAAGCAGTTCTAATAATCACCAAAGTGAGATGGAAAACCCTGAATAAATGTAATCGCACCAAACAGCTTCAGGCTGAAGTATAGCTTCCCTCATTCCCAGCAGAAATAAGAGAACCAAGAGGGAAGTATAACCAAATACTTTAAATGTGTTTAGGTACAATGTTTTTAAGTTATGGTGTGATCGCTCAAATATTAGTCTGACAGTATGTCTCCTCATCCATCTTTCTGCCTCCCAAAATTTGAGTATTCACAGCTAGTTTGCTTAAAAACTTTAAATGCTGAGACTATCCACCTCTGAATTGTGACTTTCTGAATCATTCCAGGACCAGTTTATCTAATTTTGTCTCCTCTGAGCTCAGGTATCTCATATTTAAATGGGATAAAGTACTATATATGTTAAAGACAGAACAGTACAGACACAAGTTGGGAAGTCTGTTTCAATGAATATCACAGGTAACAGAATAAACAGAGCTATACCTTGTGCTTGAGCTGTTTCTATACCAACAAAAGAATACTGTTCCTTGACCTTAATTCTACAAGAGCAAACAGTCTATACATAGTACTTCGAAAGCAGAGACTAGGTCAGTCAGAATAAACAAGAATACTTAAATAATCATCCCGTTAGCTGAATTGTAGTAATGACTCAGTGATTTGACTCTATTATATAGCATCATTTCCATTTACAGAATTGCTAACAAGAAATCAGAAACAGGACAAAAAGGAATTTGCATGTTATCGTCAATTGGTGCCATTCTGACTAACTCTGTGCAAGCACATACCCATTTGGGATGGATGGAAGATACAAGGAAAAGATAGTCTGAAAATATTATTAGTGGAAAAGATTCCAGGTCTGCTGAATGCCATTAAAGACCCGTCTGTGTTACTCCAGCACCTTGAGTAATTGCTCTGAAGGCTGTGGAACTTCTTGTAGGAAAAGTGGGGGCAAGCATGTAAAAAATTTAGCCAAAATCCATTTATGATAGCGCACAAACTCAGTGTTGAAAGAAGCCATAAAGTTTATCAGATAAACTGTATTTCCAATTATTGACTTTTCCCAAAGAAAAAAAAAAGTATTTTTAAAAAGTCAAAACTAAAGTAAAAGTGAGAGTATAGCAAGACAGATGACTAGGCAGAAGGATATTTGCCATTTCTCCTTTGTGCTCTCCTCTACTGTTGGCAAAGGCCTCTGATGTATTATCATCATATTATCTTCCATTGTTCTTAATAGGGTTTTTTATGAGTAAGGAATTTATGGCTGTATGCAAATATTCTGTGAAGCTAGCAGCAAAAGAAAGTGCTATTTACACCGAAATTCATGTACTAACTAAAAAGCATTAACAATAGCAATTAACAACAATGGAGATTGTGCTGTTTCCATCTGTATTTTGCAATATACAGCAAATGATAGTCACTCAGCAATACATTAATTTGCTAATGTTCTTCAGTTAAAATATAGAAGTTGTTCTATTTATTTTAAAGCACTTTTATCAAAGTAGTCCAAATCCCCAAATCCTGTCTGCTAAATAATTAGAAATCGTTAAGGATATGAGAATTCACTCCTAGCCCTAAGCAAAGTATTATTTCCCTAGGAGGAGTTCCAAAAAAGACTCAAGAGATACACTTTGGATTTTCTGTTATTCCAGATGGGATAGAAAGGAGCAATCTTTTGCATCAAGGCCATCAGCAGATTCAGGTATTCCTCTCGCGTGCTGTCCAGATGTATGAATGGACCAGCTGCCTGCGTACCACTTTTTTTGTAGGACAGAGAGAGAGAAAGATACAGAGATACAGGGGGGCGGGGGGGTGGAGATACAGAGCTAGTGAGAGAAGCTTCACCTCTCATCCTCCTTTCTCCATAAACACAAGATAGAGGTGTGTGGAGGAAGGTTTTATGTGTCTTTTCTCTCCAGCTCAAACAAATATACTCATCAGCTGAACACATTTTTCAGAAACAGCAAAAATCTGCACTCTAGAATTTCTAGGAACAATCAACTTGTACAAATATCTTTTGCTTATTCATAAATCCTCAATTTTAAGGAAAATGTCTCCAATTCTAAAGAACAATCAGAGCAATCTATAAATCTGTGAGAACCATGACAGGTCTCTCTCCAACAGTTTATGTACCTGCTTCATCTCTACCTATAGAGCAGCATCCAGGTGGATAATAGAGTATTCATACCCTTCCCAAGTGACCTTGCAGATACCATTAACCTAAATGAGATTAGTCACTGGAGCTGTGCACAGTTGCTTTTAGCAGATGCAGCCACAGCAGCAGCACTTATCAATAAAAGAAGCTTGTTGAAGAGAGAGAGCCTGGATTTGGAAGTTTTGAAGATGATCATAAGGACATATGGTATCTGAATTTCTGAATATGCCAGAGACAGGCTGGCATAAGGATGCATATCAAAAAATGGAAAAAGCCTCTGTGAAGAATGCACATTTTCATGTTCATTTTTATAATACACTGCAAGTGTTTACATAGAAGCCTCTCATTCACGAAAGTGAAGTTTATTACTATCAATCACAGAAACAGCAAACAAAAACGCTGAGATTTTATGTACAGTGCTTCAGTCTGAGGGTTTTAACACTTCTGTAGACAGCAGTAGTTATTTTACTGGCAAATGGTGTCATTGGGAATATGTTGATCATCTGGCTAAGTTGTAACATTCATAAAATATCAGCATCCCAGCTGAAAAACAGCCATAACAACACAATGAGGCAGGTTTTCCTTTGCACGTATTTAAACGTTTATGCTGAGGTACTAATTGCCACTGTGGAGAGTATCTTTTCTGTGGAGCAGGAGAATCATCCATGAATGAAGTTCCAAGGTTACTGTTAATGCAAAATCAATCAGTAAGAACAGATTTTATTTTCCCAGTACCTTTTCCATGTCAAGAATGTACTGTGGACGCAACTGTATTTTGTGCACTTTGAATGAATTTGAGAAAATCTAAAAAAAAGCTTATATTCATAGCATATTAAAATGAATTGCAAAGGACAGACGTTACCCAAACCTCTCATATGGTCAGTGAAGAAGGAGAAACACTTTCAGAAAGCAGTGGAACTACCTAAGACCTGAATTATGCCTTGAAGAGGTCTGGATCTTTCTTTTGCGTACAAGAAGAGTTTCTGAAACTATTGTCCTTACTTAAACACCTACAGTAGTTATAGAAGGTTGGGATTAACCTAGAACCTTGTTCTTGAAATATCTTCATGAACAAGGTCTTCTCAAAAAAATCCCAGGGCGTGAATTAATATGATAGTTAGTATCGCTTTAGTCTAGGGTTTAAAGCATCACCTGCAAGTGAAAATGCTGGATTAAAGGCCTTTCTTTGAAAAGAACAATAGGCACAAGTAGCTGTGATGACATCTTACATCAGAATGCACTAATTATTGGGCTGCAGGGTAATATGCACTCTTGTTCTCTTTCTCTGTGGCTTACCAAGTATTTAATTATTCTATGTAAAGTGAAATAGCTTCAACAGAGTGGAGAGTAGGATGAAAATCAATCCTGTAAGTCCTTAATGGTAGGGTAGGTTCAAATGTTGTCAGGCAGAGGAGGAAACTGAAATTAGAACTGCTAGAAACGGATCAGTTATCTGATCAGTTAAATTAAGTGGAAAACTATGTAGAGTGTACCTCCTATTCTGAAAACACCTATGGGATCACTTCAAAGAAGGGGAGATCTCCTTTCTTTGTGAACCCAAACAGGTTCTGGGTTTCTTTTTAACTACAGAAAATTGTGTTAGAGATATCTTTTAAGTTCCATACGAGTTTGCAAACATAAAAAAAGAAGTAGTGCCATACAGTGTCATCCTCCAAATAATTTAAGTCTAAAATAGATTTAGTTATCTCTGAGGGCAATGCTTGGGCTGCCAAATGTTTAGTAAGTACCAATGAGTTTCCAGTTTGTGCTGTAGATCTATGCGTGTCAGTATTCAACACCGTAGGTGATGACCTCTCTGCCAAGGGGAAGTTAAATTTTGTGTTTGCCACTAGCAGGTAAGGGCTGTTTGGGGATGTATCTACCAAAACCAGTAACAGAGTATTCAGTCCTTTCTTAATGAGCGGATATTACCTTATAGGTATAACTAGAAGAGAGAAGAACAGACATGTCTCAGCTGCCAGCACAATAGCTAGCTAGGCTGTCTGTCCTCTTGGTCCTTTCTCGTAGTTCTGAAAGGTGCCTGCTGGCATTGCTGTGGAGGTATCTACTTCCCAATTTATCTGACAGGTGGTTAGCTATTAACATAAATAAAAGTTGTGACCCGTCTGCCACTTTCAATAACTCAAGTGCTATATCTCCAATCTGTCATGTCCCTGGCAGCCCTTTTGTTTATTAGTAAATGTATTATTCATTAGGAAAATTTGTTAGGAAAATGTGCCTTTATTTTCATCAGTTTAACTGTACTCCACTATTATCCCTTTAGTGGCATTTTTCTTTGCTGTACTCCAGCTGTTTCAAGGACTAGGTGGTGACTTGGCTGATACACCACTACATGGGAACATGAGGGATGATGGCACTTTGTGGCTGTCTTGTGCAAGTTCTTCAAGATGTGCAGAGATAAAAAATGTTGTACAACTAACTCCCTTCATGATGGTGAAGTGGGCGACCAGAAAAATGGGAAGAGGAGACAAATAAACCTGCATTTGCCATCCACTATAGCCAAATTAATCCTGCATGTTTAAATCTGAAGTAAAAATAATACCTTTGGGAGTTTAGAGAGGCACTGTGACTCACACATAGTTCTCTTCACTGAGGCTGCTTACTCATTGCTCCTTATTCAAAATGGTGCCTTCTCCCTTCTTCTTCTCTGCACTGCAAAAATTGATTTATGCCTAACAAGGAGTAAGGATTTCCAGTGTTTCACACAGCCAAGCAAAGCCTGTGTTTATACTCAATTCACTGTATAAAATTTAGTCTTAGAATTGTTGAAGACTTAATAAACACACTGGTCCTTACAGCAGCAGTAGTCCTTGAATCAGATGCTACCCGTTCATCCTTTCTGGAACAAATAAAAGGTCCTAAAGAAATATATTGAGCATAAATCAGGTTTCCATGAGTTACCTTTGAGGTAGCCATTCTGTCCTCGTGTTAGCTTGGAAATTTCTTATGTTATGTTCTTATTTATAGCATTACAATAATGCTTTCAACACCTGTTGTTATGGCAGGATTCATTCAGGTTAATAAAACAGTAAAGTCACTAATAAGATATCATACTGTAATGTTGAAAAGGGACATCACCTTTATAAAATTTGATCAAATGGGCATGGTAGAAATTAGGAAGGAACTCTTACATACTGGAAGTAGGAAGATAAACAAGGATCTATATGCAAGACCGATCAGATGAGGCATAACAGCTCGTCACTTCAAGTTATTTCAACCAAAGTTTCCTTCCCAACCAGGTATCTACCTTCCATGCAGTTTGGATCACATTATTTTAACCTCGAAGTTCACACTTTGGATTGATAAGTCTGGCTACCTGAGGATTTTGGAAGGTGAGTAATTTTTTTTAACCATCTTCCAGAGAGTTTTTTAAATAGTCTTTTATACTGGTGAACTCTGTACACTGTACATTTTTCACTCCTGTGCTGTCCATTTGTTTGCTTGCATTTTGCTAGCTAAGTGTGGCTTTGCAAAGAGAATGTCAGAGACTAATGGCAAAAGTGCTTGCTAATTACTATTAAAATTCCCATGTCTAAAGTCACTTAAGGCACACAAAACTTGTGGGACATGAGTCAAATTAGCAGGCAAATATGCCAGTTCTTAATTGAGAGGATATTTTTTCTGCAGGCTTTGCTGTGTCTTTAGCTGAATTCTGGAGGACAGACTTTACAATTCCTGTGCAAACTGTCACACTGAGAAAGATCGCCTGTTGCACTCCAGTCTTCTGCTCCACAACATAGCAGCCTATTTTTCATGATTGCAGCTTTGTGTTAGCTGCACCAGTAAGATGTTTCTTCTGGCACATTATTCAGGGAGATGTTACTGGACAGGTGCTTAAGGAATTTTGAGGTTAAATACAGAGTTAAAGGAAGAGAGAGAGGTAGAAACTTTCTCTTGCCAGTTGTATAAAGAACTCAAAACCTCATCTGACATTAGTTGAATGAAAAAAAAAGGAAAGTTAAAAGGAAGTAGGATGGAAATGCAATTCTCAAGTATTGCTCCTGCTCAGCTTAAGCACTGTAAATGCATGTCAATTGTCAATTAACCTTGCCTGTTTAAATACAGAGATGGGCAGATGACTCTTCTTTAATTTTTGTTTTTTTCTAGTTCAATCTCAGAAGCTGATTTTCTATGTGTGAACATAATAGAAAGTACATCGGGACAAACCAAAGGTCTTTCTAACCCAGTGTCCCATCTCTAAAAGCAGCTGACACAGAGCAAGCACATAGCAATACCTTCCCAGATATTTTTCAGCCTCAAATGATTTTAGCTTGGAGGTGTCCTGACACAGGGGACCACTGAATTTAATAAACTTTCACAATTTTTTCTTCCATGATTTTTTCCTGTTGTCTTTAACATCCATGCAAATGATTAGCTTTCCTCTGAATGCTGCCATTTCCCATCCAGTACTAGTGACTGGGACAGTTGTCTGACAAGGAGAAAGCAAGAGCATGGCTTCAACCTCACCTTTTTGGTGGGAGTAGAGAGTCTGCAGAGAATTACTGCAGCTGTAAACAGTTCTCTGGGGATGTGGGAAAAGCTACATAAATCTATTTCTCCATGGGGGAGCCAGTTGCACCTTTTTCCCAAGTCAGACTAGGCTACGTTGTGAGAAGCTAGCCTTTAACAGAAAGCCAGAGAAGAAGACAGACAGTGGAAAGGTGACTATATTTGCTATGAGACTGAAGATCAGGTTACCTGTATAGAGTAAACAAAGAATTACTAAGCAACAGGAACATGTGAGGGAAATTGCTTCAAAAGTTACCAGATGGCAACAGCTGTAACTTACTTTCAGCAGTCCTGCCAAGAACTGAAGCGAATGCAACATAGTACAATATCATTTGTAGAAAAACACAAAACTAGAGAATTCGTGCCATAATTGTTCCATGATTCAGCAATTCACCCAGCTAACTGCTCCCAATCACACATAAACTCAAATAAATTTGAGAGGAGACTCACATACATGCCATATGTTAGGATGAATGTAAAACTCCAAGGATATCATTGGAAAGCTCATAACAACTGTGCAGAATTCAAGAAGGAAAAGAGTGAATACAAATTGGCAATATCTATTTTTAAGAGGAAGGGCATGGGGAGTAGGTTTTTTAAGTTCACAGTTAGCTTGCAGCAAGCAAACACATAGCTCTTCTTCCTCATGATTACCATAAAGTCAGTGGAGCAGCTGCCTAATCCATGGGCAGATATAAAATAGGAAACTTTGAAAATGAGACAGGTTAATACTTCAAATGTGCGTAACCAAATACCTGGGGGCTAACTCTGCCACAGTCACTCAGGGGGAACACTTTCTTCCTCAACACATAATACTTCTGCAGTCGCTCATGATGTTACTCATAGAACCGAAGGCCACATTCAAATCTGAGTTAGAGTTTTATGAAATTAGGATTCATGACTTTCAGTTCCTTTGAATCACTCTTAATTTACAGTGGCATAACAGATTAGAAACTGGCCCCTTGAGTTTTAATACCTGCTTAGATTTAGACAGTAGAAGAGTTTTAGCTTAAGACAAGAGCTATTAATTCACTCATCTATATTCACACATAGAGGCTGATATATGTCTGCATGCATTTATGTACAAGATAATGCAGCTAAAAAGTATCCAGAATGTGCATGAAACTGCAGGAAGGGAGAGCAGATGATTTTAAATTCCTTTTTAATAATTACAATTAAGCATACAACTATATTATGATATACAGTGTATTATTTCCCTATTTTTCTCTTTCATCAGTTCTTTACAAAAGCTTAAGGGGATAATTGTTCTTCTCGTGCAGGTATTAAATGTTACCAGCAGTTTGTTTTTGAGACTATTCGTTCCCTGCAGAGTCTTCAACTCTAGATTTTTTTAAAAGCAATATAAAATAATTATAAATTCCCCATGTAATTAAGTTCATTATAGTAATATGCTCATCTGATTTAGTCCACTGTTAGCCATCTTGCTTTTCATATTTCAGATTCTGAATTTTGTTTAAATTCTTTTTTGGGGAAGAGGCAGCTTTTTTTTCTCAGAGTACAGCATGGCATAAAAGATGAAGAAAACACATTCATCATTAGCTACTGGTTTCAGAGGAAACCTTTTTTAACTGCAAACCTCTGATGGAAATTCACACCTTCATATAGTAAGTGCAAGCCTCCTAAAAAACAGTTTTACTTTTTTTTAATTCTCTTTTTCTCATCCCTTTACAAGTGGTCCTGAGACTCCAGGAGGATGCTGACCAACAACTCACCAACAAGTCACTCCTAGTCCAACCTCCTGTTCTTGTTTTTCAGACTGCTCACTATTTTCCCTATTTTTTTCATGACACAAGCTCTGCTTGCATCCTTAGTTTCACTGACAAAAGGAAAAGAGAGTATTCACTACTGTGTTTGGAGTAATAGCATTTTTAAAGTTCTGTTGGAAATGTGACAACTGTCTTTTATGATGAACTAAATTCAACTACCAAACAAATACAAGGAATAACGTTCTGACTTAAAAATTGCTGACCATGCAACTCTCTCAGTAGGCATTTTAGCAAAGACACACACAATGAAGCCCAGGAAAGTAAGAGGTGCTGTATAATGAGAACAGTCTCATTGGCCTTCAGATTGCAAGGTAAGACATTGTACTCTTAGCTATTTAGAAGTGATTAACCTTTTTATGAATAATGCAGTTGGTATGACCCTATACTTCACATGTAGCATGCAACTCCAAGGAGCAGAGAAGACTGGGCAATGACCTGTCTTTAATGGTATGTGGTCTATAATAAAACATCTCAAAATATTATGCCTTTGCCCTTTGCCTATGTTTTCTTTTGCCGGAAATGGTGATGTACAAAGACATGAGGTAGGGTTTCCAACCATTACAAGAATGCCTCATTTGTGAGAAATGGCAAAAGGTCAGAAAAGGGAGTCAACCTGCTAGGGCCAGATCTCTGATTCATTTAAATAAAGCAGTTGATCCCTCATGCTATTATGACCTGATGCTACTCAGTATCTGCCAAAACCAAAAAAGGAAACAATCCAAACTGGAATTAAAAGAGTAGATACAGTCAGGCACCACTATTCTTATTTTTACAAAAAACTTACCTTTTATGTCATGCTCTAGACCTAATCTAACTGACACTCATCAATTTACTGCTTTTTGTGTTTTGAATTCCCTACATACAGAAAATCATGTGAGCTGGAAAACAATTGGAACATGGAGAAATAAAAAAAGATTTGGGCTTTCATTCAGAGAGCTGCAGCTAGGCAAACCACTGGCCAAAGACATGATTTAATTCTGACATTGTCATCATGCCAGAAAGAAAGAGAAGCTAGACGGCATAATGTGGAGCCAGAGATTACCACTAAACTGATATTTTCTTGAATTAAGATGGATTAATTTTTTAAGCAGAAGAACTATTATTGCAGTAGTATTGATAGAAAATAAAACTCTCAAATTAGGCAGAGATTCCAGAATTATGGGACTGCTTGACCCAAATTTCAAGTGCAGGATTGAAACCATATTTGTGGAAATGTAAGCCATTTATAAAAACATCAGGTGATATTCTGATATAAGTAATATATCACTTGTTATATCTAGCAGCCGCTACCTTGTCACCCTCTCCACTTTCAATCATAGGTTGAGTACTTGTCAGGAATGGAAATATTATCTGTATCTCTGAAAATAAAAGAAAATGAGGGAATATTTATACTTCTGAAGACCCTAAGAGACAAGGAAAAAATGTTTCACTGGCATTTATGGGCATCATTAAGCACAAACATTTTGCCATCAATACTGAACAGGCCATCATTGACAAGACAAAATCAGTCTGTCTTTCTACCTGTTGAAGAACATGGTCATAATGATCAGGGCACAAATGAATTCCCTTTATCTGAATGCTCGAAAAGTTTCCTGCACGCAAGTTTTATGATAAATGCAGCCTATATTGTTCCACGCACACAGAGGGGTATTATGGTATGTGATAGGCTGAATGACTATTAGTACAGGTAGTGTGCAGTATCTTGCATCCTTCAAAATGAAAACTCCTCTTGACAACATATATCCATCCCATTGGTTTACTTTCAAGGGGGAATGAGGAGTTAGATGGAAAGGACGAAAGAAAACCATAAAAATGATTCCATACAAGCTTCTGATGGATTTCCTCCAGAGCAGATATTCTATTCCTTGGCCTAACAGGCTAGCATCAGCTCTCAGAAATCATGAGACTGATGGGATAATGCTTCAAAAAGTAATACATTTTGGGTTCTTTTTATTTGCTTCCTGGAATGTTTGGCTTCACTGAAGGCTGGAGTCTCAGGGTCAGATTTAAAATTGGATGTGGGCAGAACTGATGCATCTAAATGTAAAATTCTAAGCCAGGAATTTTTACATCCAGCTGCTACCTAATCCTGGAAATGCCTAATTTCTGCAGGTGCATCTCCTTCTAAATTTTCATTTCTTTCTTTGAATGCCCAGAACTTCTGTGATTTGAGTTCAACACCTAAATCCCACGTAAGGCCTGTGAGAATAAGAAACCAGGCTTTTTTCTGTGGCAAAAAGTCCCACAGGGAATTTGAAATTCAGAAGCACCTCTAGAACTCGCTCAAAGAAGCCAACAGTGACTATTTTCTTCTAAAATGTGGTGATAAGTATGGCATGCCTGTGTTTTATATTGATGAGGGCACCACCAGTCTGGAGTTCCTAGGAGCATGCCAGAAGCAACTTTTGTAATAAACTGCACTACTTATACAGGGGCTGTGGGGAGTTTTGTACCATCCTTAGGGGATATCTTACTCTTCCCACATATTAGCTAGAAAGCCACAGTGTAGGTCTCTGGTTTTGCTTACAGACAGAGACTTAAATTCTTACCTAGTTCTCGCCTTCTCTTTTGCCCTTTTTTTAATTTAAGAAAACTTAATCAGAAAGAATAGCTCCGATGTTCACAATACAGTTCAAACTGCAATTTTGTCAAGGTATCCTATTGATCTATCACATATATGAATATACCAAAACTGGAATAATGCACTTGCAGTAACCCTTCAGATTTATGGATCTCTGGCCTTAACTGCCTTGTACATTCTCCCATATGTTCCTTTCTAACTGAAAAGCAGGGGAATGATTCAAAGTTTATCTACCTGCATGGTGGAGGAATGTACCTCCATCAGTAAATGCCAGTTTGCCAAACAAAATGCTTCATGGAACTGAGATGACAGTGACATTCTAAAAAGAAAATAATTGAAATGGCTTGTTATAATCAGAACAAAATATTTAGTTTTTAAATTTTTACAATAATGGTAATTGTTGAAACATTTGTATTCAATATAACTGAAACAAATGGGTTGCCCTTAAAGAAATATAATATTTCAATGACCTGGAATAAAATGCTTCAAAATGGTTCTCTTGCAAACAATATGATTTATGTTTTGATGTCATTCAAAATAAAACTAGATTTTCAATATCAAGTCAAAAGTTTCATTTTTTTCAGCCATTTTCATTATCTGGTCCTAAAAGAAATGTAGAAATGTTATAGTTGTGAGAAGTGCCTTTAATATATATTAGTTTACTACAGTAAACACGATTTGAATGTCTCAGACACTTTTTAGATCAAAAGATTGACTGCGGCTGGTGTGGATTACTCCTGCTCAACATTAGTACCTCCTTCCTCCCCTCCTTTCCTGAATTCTCCACATATCTATCCATCTTTCATTTGCAGGGGAACCTTATACTAGTTATACTTCTCAGAGCATTAAGAAGATAGAGATGATAGATTTATCGAGTGAACAAACTCAAGGAAGAAATGGTTTGGAATGCCTCGCATTTGTCATTTTTTTTCAAATTATTAAGAGCATGTGATCAATTTGTTTCTCAGAATGTGCATGTTAGCATTCTCCAAAATATTTTATAGGACATTGTAATGTCGTTGTCATAATAAAAAATGATGTAAACAAAAACGTAAATAAAAATGTCTTTAAAAAATGTAAATAAAAACCAATGTCACAACATACATAAAAAACCAATGTGATAATAAAAAAGCAATGTCATAATAAAAAACTTACTGTAACACATGTCTGACTGCCTTCAGCAAAGGACTAATGCAGATAAAATGGAATTTTGCCAGCTTAATTATAGACATATAGAATTTGATTTATTTCCTATGCCCGCTGAACAGAGAAGCGTCATTGATTTATTTACCACTATGCCACTGTTTGTAATACTTGGACCAGAGTACCTAAGTCTCATAAACTTCCTAAAAAATCCTAATGAGGATACATCTTTCCAGAGATTAAGTTATTACTCTCTTGGAAAAAAAGTGGTAATGCTCTTTAAGAAGACTTATTATATCACAAGTATGGGAATTAGGTGATTATTTTATCCATTGCAGGAAAATTATCTTCAGAGGTAGAACAATACCTCGAAAACTATCTGAACATCTGACATTTCTTTATTTTTACTTTAAGGCAGCCAAGGTTGGTACTGCTTGTGCTGTAAGCCTGAACACCCAGGACATGGAGGCAACGTAGCTAGAAAAGAAGAATCTGCCAAATGTAGGAGTAAAATGTGATGTGAAATAAAAAAGGTACTTCAAATTAAAAGCCTTCATCCCTTCTCCAAAAGCAAATCAAGTCAAGCTGGAATCACAAATGTAATTAAATATCCGTATGTTTACAAATAGTAGTATCTGGGTATCTGAATAGCATCCATCCGCTTGGGTATTAATCAGTTCACCTGAGCTTTTATATGCAAAGGAAAATGGAAAAGAAAAAAACGCTTCTACATCTACTAATGGTATTTGCAAACATCATCCCAACACATCAGAAATATAAAATGAATTCAGAGGTATTTAAAATCTGTATCCAGTTTAATCACTTTATATCAGTTTCCATTATTTGTTGTTTTATTGCCTAAAGTTGAACGTGTCACTTGTGTACTATTTAAAGTCACCAGAAACATGTCATATTTAGAAATATTAAAGTGTCCCAGAGCACATCTCTAATTGAATATTCTTTCTGATATTCATGAATGATTAATGGTAGGCCCCTAGCCACTTATTGCTGAATCGTAGATTTCTAAAAGAAAAAGAGGTTATATGTTGTCACAATTTACAAGATCAAGTTTTGTGTAGTAATCAAAATTTTATCTAAGAAAGGGTCATTCTCTAGAGATATGCCTGCTTAACATCAGTAATAGACTCATTAATGGTCTGACTGGGCAGCAAAATCATTGCAAAAAAAACCCCCATGATGTTCCTGACACACAAAAGCAAAGGCAAATCTGAATACTGTGAAGAGGTGTGTTTTACACTGCTAATTTAACAACGCTTTGATATACTAAGATGAGGACAAATGCTGAAAAATTCAAGGGAAGCTTCAATAAAAGAGCATCAGCTGGAAACTAACAAAAGACACCAAGAATAAAATATCATGTAGCCTTCATGTATTTTGACACCTCATTTCATCTGTGCCTAGTCCTCCCTTTGGGATGGACAGCTGATGTGACCTTAAGGTTTCCTCGTCACTTGCACTGCACTAATTTCCTGAGTTCTGCTGACAAAATATGGGCTTCCTCAGTGGAGATTTCCAGTACAATACAGAAATGACTCATAGTTAAATGTCACAGATAAAACGTTCTCTAGCCATTTTCTAGTACAACACAAACATGGAAACATTGTTGCTGGCATAGATCTATCTGGGCCTCAATGTCTATGCTTTTCTTCCTTGCACTTTTGTATCCTCATTCCTAAGCTACTGAACAGGATGGTGAAGAAGGCATCCGAGAGCTAGATCTTATGTATTCTGGACTCTGTAATTTACAACTTTAAGTGTGTTCTTCAAAGGAAGAGCCTTTTGTATTCCTGCTCCTGTACTCAGGTAGGACACTTGTACCCTTTCTGTCATCCCTTTCTGCAAAATGTATCAAAGCAAGACTGTTCTGCAAAAGGAATGAATAAAAAAGGACCTGTAGGATGGGGATACTGAGATGTGCACACAGAATGATTCTAATATCTCATAACTTCACTTTAGAAATCAGTGAAAGTTTTGGTGCATTTTAAGGCAAGAGTTTATGGAGAGACTCTAGAAATATTCACAAATTACATCATTATGGGAACCTTTCATACAACTGAAAGTCCAAACAGCAAGAACCCTCCAAAAATGCCAGCCTTTACAAATAGGTTGCCACTGAGCCTAATTGCTTTTGTTTCATACCTTCTAAGCTATCTTCAAGTACCCTAAACACTTCTGATTGATTATTTTTCTTGAGCTTGCAATAAATGGGAAAGAAAGGACACTTAGATACTGACTTCCCAAGAACATTTTTCCTCTGTAAATGCATTAATGAGTCTATCATGTAAATGTTTAAACTATTGCTGTACTATACTCTTTCTCTTCAGAAGTTTACTTAAGTCATAGAAAGGAGTTACTGTTTATGAACATCATTAAATGTGCGAAAAAAATGGAGAACTTCCCATTTAGTGAAGCTCTTGTCAGTACCACCAATGTTAAGAGACTTCATGAGGTTATGCCTGGACAGTAAGCACCCCTCAAACCTCACAACATTAAGACATTAGGGAGCAATATGCATTTGACTGCAATGTATTTACAAAAATGTATAGCCATCTGTATTTAGTTTGTATAAATATCTCAGAACTCAAACTTTTCATTTTGCTGTGACCTGGAAATTCCACAATTTTTTTTGCTTTTTGGGTTTTGGGGTTTTTTTTGCTGGATGCTGGTACTTTCCATTCTCTACAAGTTCCAAGTACAAGATGACATTGTTTGCAATTGCCTAGTAAGCGATGTTTTTTGCTGACAAAGTTCAAGTGAAAGGATTTTACTTTTTCATTTATATCATTTTGAAATTCTCTAGTAAAATGCTGAATAAAAAATTACAGTAAACAAAGCTGGGGTAACATCTAGGGCTGACAGGAAATTCCCCGAAATGCTATGGAAGAAGTCCACTCCTTATAAGATGAACCCAAACATACTTACTACATTCCCATCATTTTTTATTCCCATCCCCTTAACAAGGTACAGCAGGTATGTTTAGAATTATAATTCTACAAGCAATTCTGTTATTTTTAAGCCTGAAAAGTATTTAATCAAATCTAGTTTAAACAATATTAGATGTGTGTGGTAGCAAATTCTGAAAACTAATCTCTTCTCAAGATCCATTCTGCTGCGGCAGTGGCTTAAAGGTGTCAGATTAAAGAATGCTTTTCTAAAGTATTTGAAAACCTTATTTTAATTTAGATGCCTATTTGTTCCATTTCCCTGGTTTTGATCTAGGCTAGAATTGTCACATAAATACAATAAAATCTGTATTTCGTCTTGTTATGATCAGGGAATATGTGTGTGTAAGAGAGACACAGAGAGAATGGTCTTGATCCCCTTAGGCTAAAGTACATACTGCGGCCCTAGCATTTATTAGGCCTTTATAATGTACTTTGCTGGATTTATTATCTCCACCTCCATCTACTTCTGCTTGAAGAGAACAGTCCTAAAATTGCCCTTAAAGGAAGACAATCATGATTCTTAAAATAGAGCATCCTTTCACAGCAAATCAAAAGTGGAGAACAATAGCGAGGGGGCTGTCTTTCCAACCTTACTGTGTGAAGTTTTCCTGCTGGAAACTTTAAATGAAATAAAAATCAGCCTTTACAATGAGCCTTTAGAGATAATAGCATTGGACAAGGACTTTGTTGGGTTGCCTCCTTTTAACTTGTCTCTTACTAGGCTAAATGAGGAAATAGCCTGATCGAGGGAGAACTAACTTTATCCAGTTACAAGACAGACAACCACATCTAACAGTCATAGGAGAAGAAGGCAGTGACATATAGCCTGCATTATTTTCTTAACTGTCCATGTGGTCTCTTCTGGCTGAAGTGAATGCATCCCTTTCTTGCATCCCTGTATAACCGAGATGACTAGCAGGGGAAAGAAGCATGGGTCTCTTTTGTAAGTTACTTATTCTCATCGCTGGTTTTTGTCCTCCAAGATTTCTAAGGGTTTAGCTGAAGATTCTCAAATTCAGTAATGAAGCGGTGAACAAGAGCTCTGAGACTCTCTGAAGGAAGAAAACAATAACTAATCAGATCCAGGTGTGGTATTTACATATCTAGGAATGTCAATGTTCTCCTCTGGAAAGAGATGTAAAAAATATTATTAAAATTAATTTTGTTTTTATTTTAGATCAGTAAGAATGTAATTCATAGGAAATGATGGATTCCTCTAGAGGCTCATTCTGTACTCACTCTCACTCTTTCTAGTGCTGAAAGAATTAAAGAAACTAAGTTTCCACTCTTGGAAATACTGGACTTCAAATGGTTTGCCCTGAAGCTTCTCAAAACTTACACCTGTATTCTATAAAATGTCTTAGATTAATTCTCCTCTCAGTGACATGGTATGAGTCAGAAATATCTATGTTGAAATCAGTGGGCCAGTATGTTTCTAAGCAATATTGTACTATTTTCACATTACTCTCTTAATTTGATTTGACTTGTTGGAGCGGGTCCAGAGGAGGGCCACAAAAATGATCAGAGGGCTGAAGCACCTCTCCTGTGAAGACAGGCTGAGAGAGTTGGGCTTGTTCAGCCTGGAGAAGAGAAGGCTCCGGGGACACCTTATTGCAGCCTTTCAGTACTTAAAGGGGGGTTATAAGAAAGATGGGGACAAACTTTTTAGCAGGGCCTGCTGTGATAGGACAAAGGGTAATGGTTTTAAACTAAAAGAGGGAAGATTTAGACTAGATATAAGGAAAAAAATTTTTACAATGAGGGTGTGAAACACTGGCACAGGTTGCCCAGAGAGGTGGTAGATGCCCCATCCCTGGAAATATCCAACGTCAGGCTGGATGGAGCTCTGAGCAACCTGATCTAGTTGAGGATGTCCCTGCTCATTGCAGGGGGGTTGGACTAGATGACCTTTAAAGGTCCCTTCCAACCCAAACTATTCTGAGATTCTATGATTTATCTAGAATGTATATGATAGGAAATTTGACTAGAAATATAGGCAAAGCCCAAAAGATTAATTTTATTCCCTTCCTGCACTTTCCTCATGTACAGCCACACAAAAACATGTTAGCCAGTTTTCTGCAGGACAGTTACACACAGTTCAAAATATAACAGCATGTAAAGATTCTTAGATTCTGGTTTTATCCAGGGAATCTGCATTTCCATATCCCAGTGTATTGGGTAGATCATGCTGTCCTTACAAAATCGCAATTTTCTATTTCTACTGATTCAGCTGCACAGTCAATGACCATAGTTTGTGCAATCAGATGAGGTCCTTATGTTCACCTGTGTATAGTCTCACTATCCATGCATACAGAAACTCAGCACATTTGGAGTTCAGACATACAAAGAACTTCCTACGACACCTAATTGTCAGCTTATTGCTCTCACAGACGCATCATTATCCAGTGCCATCTTCAAATTAGTTTAAAGACCTCCACTTGTAGGCTACCTCTGACCCCGACTCTTCTAACAGAGGAGCTTTCTTTTGAATTCCAGCTCAGATTTATTCACGGCCAGTGTATAACATACGACAATGTCTATGGGTTAGGCAGCTCTTTTTGTGCTGCTCATCCTTCCCTCAGTCAGATGATGAACTTAGAGATGATGTTATAGAACACCAACTTTTGCTTTAAAAAAATAAACACGCTAAGGTCCTTAAGTATCAGGGGAGTGGAGGGGCCATGACTATCTCAGCATCTTCACTTGCCAAAGCTCATTAGAAAAATCGTATGCTCAGCTGTTATTAAATCGGGCTTGTAACTGGCAACTTTGTAGATTTAGCAAAAGATTGAAGAAATGAACTGACCTTTCGAAGTTAAGGCCTGCTCCTCTCTCCCTGAGCTAAGCAACTAAAGAGTCAACAAAGAACAAGAGGAAAGGCATGCTGAGATCAGGAAACGAGCAGATGTGTTATATGTACAATGGTAGCCACATAAAATAAGTTACTGATCCTTTCTATAAGGCACAGTTACCTAGCTCCAGCAGTAAAGTAATGGAGAGACTGCAAACCAGCATCATAGCAGTTACACACTATTGTTCAGGAAAACTGGTGCATTTTTATGCGGAAACACATTTGGAATGGGTAACTGCCATTGAGCCTTGACTAGCATATTGAAAACATACTAGAGTACTCTCGAGAGTTTTGAGAGTTCTGCACAGTTAGGCTAAATGATGTCTAGAGTCCCAACAAGCTGGTTCCTAGTGATTCAAATGCTGGCAAACTGTTCCCTCTAGATATAGTTGCAGAAGCTCCAGAATTTACAGTCATTTTCCTTTCAGGCTACAGATAAATTGAAAATCTGAAAACTGTTTTCTTCTCTCAAGATTCCTCCTCAGACATTCAAATGTCTTAGGAGAGGGTGAGACTAACAGCAGGATGGGAAGTTCACTTGTGTGTGACATTCCTGGTGACAAATTCAGAGACAGGTAAGGAAAAGTTAACAATGGAGAGTGAGATTCATATGTTTAGGGATCAGTACAAAGACAGAAATCCTGGCTGTGTATAGGAGCCAATATAAATTTAATCATCAGTTCCAAAGGACATGGCTTTTACCCAATGTCTGTACCCCACTTAATTCCCAGATAAACGCTCAAAGTGAATTAAATGCTTCATAAACCTCATAGTCTGTCTCAGAACAGGAAATTCATTTGGAAAAACCGATGTCTTGGTGCCTGGTGGCAGATGTGGCAGAGGACTGTTTCGTTAGCACAGGAAATTTCCAGAGCTTTATTACTTTCCTTCTCTACAGCACATACCTTTCGGTTCAATATAATAACCAAATTTGCATCCAAACAAGTCTGAATATTCTTGAATTTTCCATTCTGTCTTCAGTGTTACTGTATTCCACTGAGGTCTCATCTTGCACTATGACACATTTATTACCAGATGATAATTGAAAAATAGAAGAAATGGCTTGGAGAGTAAATGGAAGAGAGGCAGATAATTTTAGGATTCAATTTTCTCTGCATTTTTTACTGGTAGGCATAGCATAATACTGCAATAGAATCCAATCAGAAGTTCTCTTCTGTACTTGTCACATTTCAGTGAGCTAACAGTGGCGTGTCAAAACAGCTACATATCTGGAAGACTTGTTTTTGCTGGAATTAACAATAGGACAACCAAAACTATGAAAAACAAATATAAAGAGAATGCAAAAAATAATTGTTAAACAAGTAAAGGATTTCATTTATGCTTATTGCCACCTTAATTTGCTTTTCTTCCTGTGTAGCACAATCCTCAATATCATATTATACACAATTAATTCAACTGCTGTAATGAAATTAAATACATTTGTATAATTTGTATGTTGGCAGAAAACAGTAGCATTAATATTGCCTGTCATTTACCAAGCAGATAATAAAGACCAAATCTAGTTAAAGAAACTCAATAAAATCTTTACGTGGTAACCAGAGTGAACTAGGGTACAAACAAACAGAAGCCCAATGATGCGTATGTGGGGTTATCTTACAATTCCCCAAAGAGAACATGTAAGAAAATCCATTAAGATTTGCTTATTTCTATCACAGTGAATTTCACAGCAACCTTCATTTCACTACCTTTTTATTAAGATTTTGAAAGAAATTTGCTTAGCTTTGCATGCTAGGCCAGAAGAACCTGTGCTTAGAGTGAGATTTGCAGCCCTGGAGGAAAGGAGACTTTAAATCAGGATTTATCTGTGCAAGCCTGGGCTGCTCTGGGAGCTGAAGGGCACTCCGAATAAGTCAGACAGTATGCAGATTTTCTGTAAAACCCTTTGCACCATACTGCTGTCCAAAATCATAACTGTGTGATGGGACCCTAAGCCTGTCCTTCCCATTCTCTGCTCTGCTCTCAACATATCCTTACTCTGTTCTAGTACTGTATGTGTCGTACCTCTCCTAGCCAAACCATGGCAAGAGCCTAAGCTTTTAGGACGTCTTCATATATCTGCAATTCTGACGAATCACAGTAGAGGCATTGAAAAACTCCATCCATTTTCATTATTGATTTTCTGTATTTCATTATGCATATCCTCTTCATATACAGAATCAAGAAACAGGCACTTTGATCATGGGATCATGTGGCCTAGAAACACAAAAATACTGTGATTTCAAGAAAGAAAAGGTCATCGTCTAAAAATCCAGCTTGGGATGCTTGCCAACCACGTCTTACGCCAGCATTCCCTAGGCTCATCTCTTCTTCATTTTCCTTGCCTATAATTTTACCTATGATCTCTCTTGTAAACATTTATGAGCAGACATTTCAGAAGCTTCATATTTTCTTTAACAAACGGTTCATATCATCTTTCTTTGTGAAGAGTACTACATAACGATGCAACATCATACATTAATATTTAAAACTGAATGAAATAACACCTCAACAAGGATAATTTTTTCTCAGTTTGCTAGCTGTCTTAAATTCATTTGTGAAATGAATTAGAACAAGGAAATCACAGAGATAAAGTTTCCTTGCATTTTTATGAATAGACAGCAAATTCATTTTTAGAAGAAATATTTGCATAACTGCCACTTTTTTCCTTCTGAAAGGGCACCTGTTTTCACAAATTATAAATTTGAAGTTCATTAGATGATTAGATGTTCTTGAAATATGATTTATAGGCCAGATCTCCCAATCAAGAAAGAAAAGCAACACTGTATGAAACATATTTTTGAACAAAACTCAGCAGAATTGTAAAACACAGAAATTGAATATTCCATAATTGCTAGTACAAGCAAACACCACTTTCAAAGGCAGCATTACAGAAGCACACTATGAGAAGCAGTGAATAAAATTCAACAAATGGCATAAAATGCAAATTGAGAACTAAAAGGTTTGGAGTCAAATCCTGTATCAGGTTATGGCAAGTTGTATATCAGAGAGCCTCTGCTAGCGTGTTGCTGGTACTGCCTTCCTTGGATTCCCTTCTGGAGCCATAGGGATTGTGTACAGTAAGGAACAATGCTACCATTCAAGAGTTCTAGGAGATCTTCTCATGGCCAGCCAAGCCAAAACAATATCTTGCATCATAGCACTAGCTGTACTTTTGCATTCCCCTGCTGAGCTGGCAGAAACTTGTAACTTTATGTGGTCGCATCTATGTTTGCTTTTGTTCCATGTCCAGAAGGAAGGGCACGCTCGTGGTTTGCGTTCTGTTGCCTTGTAATTCCAGTTTTCTTGTTCTCTCGTCACAGCTCCCACTGTTTCAGGACCTTTTCCAGGAAGGCTCTGATACTGTTTTGCAGAGGTGCTGAGAATGCTTATGGTGACGGACATTTATTTTCAGAACGCAGACCTTCCAGAAATTTCTTGTCACCTTGTCACCCTTAACCCACTCACCTCAACTATTCGTATTTTTTTCCCTCTGATTATTTTTAACACCAGTTTTTCTTTTCATTTCCCTTAGGTTCTAGCAGGATCACTAAACCACAATTTACAGTTTCTGCAAACCCAAGGCACTTTCTTCCACTCTCACTTAGCTGCTTTGGGATTTGCAACTTATTGCCTCCTTTTTTATTTTCTTACAAAAAGCAATGTGTCCCTTAGATGACGGCCTACATAAACCATTTTTTATAGACCTGGGGTCAGCATACAGCTTTTTAGAAGGCATTAAAATTTGGCTTGGAAACTGTACTACTTATAACGTATGCTTGATTTTTAAAAAAGGAAAAAAGCATCAGTCCTTATTTTGAAAAGAAAATCAGCTCAAATCAACAAAGCAGAGTCTTGCAAGTTCAGACAGCTTTGTGCCAAAAAAAAAAATCTCATCTAACTTTTTAACTTTTGAAGAACTGAGCAAAGATCCTGCATAGAAGTTGACAAGATCTGTATGGATTGGAGAGTATCAAAGTCTGTATATATACTTTTATACTGTTGCTTGTTCTTATCTATACAATAGTATATTCCAGAAGTCTCAGCCACAGTCCTTGCCACTGTACAAACCCATGGGAAAGTCCCTGTCCCTTTGAAGCTACAATCTAACTGGATAAAACAAATAAATAGATTACAGAAAGAGATACACAACATTAGGGTGGTGAAACGCCTTATACAATACCATGCAGTATGACAATGGCAGAATCAAGAACAAAACTGAGATTACCTGAATCCCACTTGGGTCAGTGCTCTGTTTCGTGGACAATCCTATCCTCAGAGTTTCTCCAGTCCCACTGGATTTACCACTACTTCATACACAGTTGTAATATACAAGGAGACTGCAACTTCTGTTTTCACTCCTCCATGATATAACTGAAAAGAAAGGAGGTACTCTTATCTTAACATCATTTTTATTAAGAGTTACACTTTAATAGGTCTGATATTAAGTGCCAAATGATAGCAATAAGATGTGACAAATATATTTTGAGTCCAAGATACAAGACTGTTCTATATGTCATCTGCATTACTGTTATGCATAAGGATCCAAACAGTTCCTGACACTAGGTAACACATGGGTGATACTTAGTAAAATCATGTAAAGGTAAATTTGATTAAGTGAGAATGACATAACCTGATTTATGGATTCCATTGACACACTATTTCTTTCCTGGCAGTGGAAGTAATACTATTTATTTCTGTCGAACATAACTTTCCACATTTACCACATTCCGACTCTTACATTAAATGGGCTCCATTATAATGTTATTTATATGACATTAGTGCCTAGAAGGTCCAGTTAGATCTTCTCTGTGACATGCATAGTAAAATACTTCTGCCAAGAAGTGTTTGTTGCTGAAATACTCAAGTGAGGCAAAGGGAGGTTAAACCAAATGGATTTTCATGTTCTACAGTCAAAGACACACTGACATCTTCATGCATGATTTCTTCATCTGCTCAAATAACTGTGGAAGACTTTTTCATCATGACTGACATACATGCAAGGTTCAATCTGTAACTGGTCTTGCTCTCTTTATTTTCCCACTCTTTGTATCAGCACTGATTTCTCTATCTTGATGTTTCCTCTCCAACGTGCAGCATAGCTAGGCACTAATGCATGCCCTAGCCTGGCAAAAACACAACTGAGCATGTTTTCTTATTACCAAATAAACTTTCTTCCAGATTCTATTCCACTATACAATTTTTAATGAGACCAAGTGATGTTGTAATGTATTTTATGTTTAAAATTAAAAGTATGCAAAATAAATAATTAGTATTGAACAGGATTACTGAACACAGCTATAGAAGAATTCCATTTGAAAGGGACTCTGGAGGTCTCTAATCCAGCCTCCCTCTCAAAGCAGGGCCAACTAGGTCATGTTGCTCAGGTCATTGTACAGTCAAGTTCTGAATATCTCCAAGAATAAATATTCCTCTCTGAACCCCTGCTCTGACAGTTTGAACCCATGACAGAGATCATGGGTTTGACCCATACCTGACTACCCTCATGACGATAAAATTTTATCTTGTATAATTGGAGTGTTCTGTACTGCAGCTTGTGTCCTCTGCTCGTGAATCAATGGAAGGAGAAAACTGAAATGTCAGCTTTATTTGATAAGGAGCTTATATCACATAACATAACCTGGAAAACACAGAGAAATGGGGCTAAAGAACATTGTGTCAGTGAAGAGATGAAACAGATTTCAAAGTTCTAGCAAAAAAAGGACCTGGAATTAAAGACGAGGAAAGTAAAGGGGATTGAGTGACTCACTTTGCTGTGCCAACATTCAGATAGTTAAAAATAAGGAACTCCATCATTTGCCAAAAAATTCTTACAGCCAGATTTATTTCATGCAGCAATAAGAAAAGATTAATAAAAACCTGTTTTATTGCCTTCTGTATGGCATGGGGTGAACTAGTCATTTGTGTAGATGGTGCAGTCTGTAAGTAGCTTAGTTCATTTCAGGATGTTAAAATAATGCTTGACGTCTTGAGCTGGTGCACACCCTCAAATGAGGAAGAGTGCCCTGACTTGGATGGAAGTTGACAGTAGAGAATAGGCCAGAACTTTCAGATGTTCTCTCCATCCAGACCATGTTCAAAAGAGTGACATGCCAAAGAGGAGTAACTACAGTTTAGCATATTCTAGCACCTCCCTCTGCTTGCTTTCAAAATGTGTGGTAGGACTCAGGTAATAATCATTAACAAGAACCTCCAGAAAAAAATTACCGATGCCTTATGATCCCATGACACCTTGTGAATGACACACGCGGAACAAAGAGGAACAGTAAATCTGTCCCATCTCATTCATTGTAGACCTTTGACCTTTTAAAAATAATAGATTTGGCAGAAAATGCTGGCCACTGCTGGTGCGCTAGCTATCAATATATTCTTAATAGAAATGACTAAAACGGCAGCTGAGCCCATCCCTACTACCACAGAGAAATATGCAACACACCAGCAACAAAAAGCTGCTGTAAAAAATAAGTGTATTTGGCGATACATATTGTAAATAAGAGGTTTAGTGGCAGCTGTCAGATTACCTCTGTTGTAAAGTTGCTCCTTTAAATTTACATCACTGCAATCACAAAAACTGTAATTAAAAGCCATGTAAATTACTGTTTCCATTTCTAATGTAACAGCAATTTTAAAACAATGTATCAATATGGAGCAACAAAGAAATTGGCTGTTTTCAAAACCATGGAGAAGAGATTTTATTCTATGATACATGTGTGTTTCCCAGCATGATTTTTCTTTTAATGACGCCTCATAGCAAAATAGTCCACTCTACTTACTGATCATGTTAAGCTGTTGCCATGGAAATATGAAGACCCTACTATACTCAGATGTTAACTCTTAAAGCACAGCTTTACACTTCTTTAATATAATTTTTTATTTAAAAGGAGAGCTCTTGGCAAAGCAGAATTCAGTTACTTTTTCAGCCGTCTAGCACAATAGCTTCATAAAGAAGACAATGATTAGGGCTTATTTCAGGGGTGTTGCAAAGACCGCAACAGCCAGCCATACGAAACTATCACACACATACATCATTTCCCTATGAACAGAGAATTATAAGAAAATTGACAGAGCTTCACAGACAATGAAACTAGTACTTAATTAGTCAAGTTCATTACAAAAGAGGGGAAATGGAGAGATGACTAAACACTGCTACAGCTTTGCCTAGCACCTAATTCCTAGGGGCAAAAAAAAAGAATAAATTTTCTCCTTTCCCCTCCACTTCTATAGTTTCTTTTAGAAACAAAGATCAAAGACATTAGGAAACAACCATGTCAAAACCACTGCTTATGTTTTCTTTTCCCTTTTTTTTTTTTTTTTTTTTAAGAGGATTATGGTCATCAAGGCATTGAAACAAGAGTGGTGAATTCAAGACATGGGTACAGATCAGCTGTAAATGGCTGCCTTCAAGTTAGGGTAATTGAAGACAACCAGGCCGTGATTCTGGCCACATCACCTTCTGCCATATTGCTGGCTACAGAGGTTGGTATCTCTGGCCCAGCTGACCGCTACAACAAAGATGGATATTTGGTCTTGAGTTAGCATGGCAAGGGATTCTGTATGGTAGCTAAAGAAACGCCACAATTCATACAACTGTTCTATTTAAATGACCAAGACACATAGTCATTTTATCTTTTTCTGTAGCTCCTGCTTATATCCAGAAGAGTATTTCTGAAGAAATAATTCACATGCATGCAAATGCAACTAAAATGAGTTGTGAGGAAATTAATTCCAGATGTCCAGTTACAGTCAGCTGGAGAACCATCTGATTCTCAAAGACAGCCTTATAAAGGTAGAGCAAATGTGTTCAGTTCTTGGTAAGACATGCTGATCTACATAGGTAATATTACGAACAATGCTTCAGCAGGCAGATGCTTACTTTCTAAGCATTGACAACATAAGAAAAATGGCCTTGTATTCCTGGTACCTTTAATCATTTTTAACGCTTTTGTTTGCCTGTGGTTCTTTCTTGCCTTACACATGCTCGTATTATTTCATTTAAACTTGCACTAACCAAATACCCAGATAATTCTGAAAATATGCATCAGCTTTGTGATTTATAAGTGAATTACATACTTACTGTATGTAGCAGGTATAAATCAACATGGTAGGTCTCCTGATGTTCAGATAATTTGTTTTACAATCTTTATCTTCCTAAAGCTAAAGAAGTTGATTTAGATGGCTCTAAAAGCCTAAATGAAATACAGCCTAGGCGAGTAGTTTCTAATAACATACATCAACTCTTTATACATGGTAAGAAGCCTAAATCTTAGGTCTACACTTTTTTCCTGTGATAAATGCATTGCATTTTTCTTCAGCGGTGACAGAATGCAGGCTAGACCTCTTTCTTCCTGCAAAGAAGCTGAAGTACTTGTGACTTGGTGTTGGCTATCTTTAAAAAACAGCAGTACATAGGGGGGTTGACAATGGCACTGTGCCTTCACTATGATTGATGTC
Source organism: Phoenicopterus ruber ruber (assembly GCA_009819775.1). NCBI lineage: Eukaryota > Metazoa > Chordata > Aves > Phoenicopteriformes > Phoenicopteridae > Phoenicopterus > Phoenicopterus ruber. Next base: position 16,175,253 of record CM020227.1, read on the forward strand.
GTCAATAGTCTAAACACAGCACTGGGGGCCAGGAATCCTCCTGTGGACTGTAAACCTGGATTTGTCACTAATTCTCTTTGAGGCCAGAGGCAAGTGATGTGTATGTCTTTACAGCCCCCTGAGTAAGATAAGGGTCGATTACCTTGCACAAGTACGTAGATGTTTTGATGACTAAATAATTGTCTCAATAAATGTCAAGTATCCTTATAACATATCCCTACTTAGTGTATATCAGTGGAAGGTGACAAACTTTAAAGTCACTCCCTGAAGAGATTTCTAAACACATCAATGATTGTTGGCCCCATGCAAGACCAGTTCAAAACCTGGTGACTGCCTTTGTTTATTTTTCTTTTAATCAGGTGTTTCTATTACCTGGTTTATTCCTTTACTACTAATATCTTTCAGACGTATCCTCCTTACACTCTCCAAGACAGAAGAATGCTATTGCTTCCATTAAAGGTGAGTGACAGAAGCTCAGAAAGGCTGAATTATCTGTGCAAAGTCATTGTGAAGTCTGCCAACTCAGGGGCAGGAACCCAGATATTTCAAAAATTAGCCCGATTTATCAACCAATTGTTAGATGTCATTCTTTTTCTGTGCTGTCATCTCCTGAAACCACCGCATTAGTATTTGATAAATATAGGAAGGCTATGACAGGAAAGAGGAGATTGCTGTTTTAATAGCCATGTTTACATATGTGGTGGGTTGACCCTGGCTGGTCGCCAGGCGCCCACCAAAGCCGCTCTGTCACTTCCCCTCCTCAGCTGGGCAGGGGAGATAAAATATAACGAAAGGCTCGTGGGTCGAGATAAGGACAGGGAAATCACTCAGTGATTACCACCACGGGCAAAACAGACTCGACTTGGGGAAATATTAGTTTAATTTATTGCCAATCAAATCAGAGTAGGATAATGAGAAATAAAGCCAAATCTTAAAAACACCTTCCCCCCACCCCTCCCTTCTTCCTGGGCTCAAATTTACTCTCAATTTTCTCTCCCTCCTCTCCCTCCAGTGGTGCAGGGGGAGGGGGAATGGGGGTTGCGGTCAGCTCATCCCACGTTGTCTCTGCTGCTCCTTCCTCCTCAGGGGAGGACTCCTCACACTCTTCCCCTGCTCCAGCATGGGGTCCCTCCCATGGGAGACAATCCTCCATGGACTTCTCCAAACATGGGTCTTCCCACGGGCTGCAGTCCTTAACGAACTGCTCCAGCGTGGGTCCCTTCCACAGGGTGCAGTCCTTCAGGAACAGACTGCTCCAGCATGGGTCCCCCACGGGGTCACAAGTCCTGCCAGCAAACCCGCTCCAGCCTGGGCTCTTCTCTCCACAGGTCCACAGGTCCTGCCAGGAGCTGGGCTGCATGGGCCTGCAGAAGCCCCCTGCATGGGCTTCCCACGAAGTCACAGCCTCCTTCAGGCATCCACCTGCTCCGGCGTGGGGTCCTCCATGGGCTGCAGGTGGATAACTGCTCCACTGTGAACCTCCATGGTCTTCACCATGGGCTGCAGAGGAATCTCTGCTCTGGCACCTGGAGCACCTCCTCCCCCTCCTTCTTCACTGAGCTTGGTGTCTGCAGAGTTGTTGCTCTCACGTCTCACTGCTCTCTTCACTGCTGTTTTTTCCCTCAGCAGTTTTTTTCCCCTTCTTAACTACGTTATCCCAGAGGTGCTACCACCATTGCTGATGGGCTCGGCCTTGACCAGTGGCGGGTCTGTCTTGGAGCCGGCTGGCATTGGCTCTATTGGACACGGGGGAAGCTTCTAGCAGCTTCTCACAGAAGCCACCCTTCTAGGCCCCCCGCTACCAAAACCTTGCCCCACAAACCCAATACAACATACAACTGATATCCATTGCAGCTAAGTATCAGAGCAGTATTAAGAACTGAAAGATGCAGTTAAGTTTCTCAGCTCCTTTGCAACATTGTCAAGACTTACAGATTAGGCTTCTTAAATGTGCCTCTGAAATCTAAATTTCTCTGAAAATCCCATTCCACATGATTAGATTTTATTTTAGCATTCAGTCCAGAGATGCCCAGCCCAGCTCTGCAGTGAATGACCGGGTGTTTGGCTACATGTCTGCAATTACTACTTGACCCCGGAGAGCTCTCTCCCGTCACTCTCACTGGGACAAATGCCAAAAGTCAGGACATATCTGGGCAGACACACACTCCATCAGCTGCAGCTCTTCTGAAACTCTGGAGCCCACATGCTAGATGCAGCTGGTCATCATACCGATCAACTACATCAGACACATGCAGCTCCAAGAATGGGGGGATATCTATAGCTCTCCACCTGGACTGCAGAAGGGGCCAGAAGAAGTAGCAAGAGACAACAACCAAGCAACGATAAGAAGAAGGGGTGATGATATTAAGGCTACTCCTCAATGAAATCTGCATCATTTTTATTCAAAAGGTTCTAGTAAAAGCAGAAATTAGGTGCTTAACAAAGAGCCAAAATTTAGGACCTAAACTAAAAAATTGAAACCCATGTTCAGCTGGTGTCCTTAAAATGTCATTAAAATGATGGGATCCCAAATGATAACCATATTATTTGATTTTGTTTGGGAGAAGTAATGCAAAAATAAGGACTTAGCAGACTCCTATATAATCTTACAAGAAGGGTTATTTATGGCAGAGGATCCCCTAACATTTTAGTAGAAGTCATTGAAAATTCAGTTTATATGAACAAGAAGATAACATAAATCCTTTTAAATATATTTAATTAACAAAAAATAACCTATCCCAAAATCTCATTTTGAAAATAAACCCTGCAGCAACTCTAGCATGCAAATCAATTACTACATATATTCCTTAAGAGTTAGTCTAGACGCCAAGTGAAAATCAATGTGATTATTTGACTATTATAGGACAACACCAGCTTTATGGAAGTGCATAATCGAATGTGTTCAACTGAAATTTTGACATTACTTGTACTTTCAGACTTAAAATAGACAAAACCAATATATTCAAATAGGATCCCATTATCAAAGAGTTAAACCAAACTCAATGCAAATAAGTGAAATTAAAGATACATAGTGTCACACAATCCTAGAACAATGTAGGTTGGAAGGGACCTCAGGTAGTGTAAATTAAAGCTGGCTGCATTATTTTCTCCCTGTATGACTGAAACATGAACAAAATCTATATGGGGAAGTGTGAGAATTTACCAGAATGAATAGATAGTACACTACTAAATTGTGCCTTCTCATGTGCAGCTATCACTCAACTACAGCGTTTGCTTTGACTGAAGTGTGGAAAGGCCCTTTGGGTCAATTTTTTTCAGAAGCAGAAAATAACGGTTATCATGATATAAGGACAAGACTTTGCATAATCTTGGGGTCTAGAGGTGTCTTCATCGAGAAGAGAAAACATTTTCATTTGCATTTTCAGAATAAACACAGGTCTCTGGAGTTGGAGGCCCAGAAAGAAATTTAGGATATTTTATTTTAGGGAGAAGTGGTAGAATATACTTCCAAGGAATATTAAAACTGGGGATTTTGTGGAAAGGATATAATTAAGCACGCCAGCAGTTAGATAATGTGGATTGAAAAGCAGAAGGGTGCATATATCTGCAGGATTTTCCAACAAAGAAAAATATATTCAAAATGTAATGCAAGTGAATGATGCAGACGTGCCTTTATCCTCACCTGCACTTATCAGCTGCCAACATTTCAAATTGCATTGCTCTTACTGGAGTGAAACTTCCCCTGTTCTTATACTGACTGAAGCTTATCTGCAACACCGAGACACAATGGGTCTACTTTAAAGATGCAGATCCTCCTTTAACGTTTCTTAATTCTGTTGGATTTAAGTCAAACTCTTAGGGTATCTTAAACTCCTGGGGTGAGCACCTGTTTTTAACAGGCTCATCAAGGATAAAATGCACCCCTTTAGCATCAGCAGCCTGATATATGAGCTGCGCAAAAGGCTGATATTGTTGCAGTGTGTTTAAGCAAAAAGGCTGAATTTCCAAACGGCTTTTAGGGAGAATTGACCATGGCAGCTAGCTTCTGAATGTAGGGTGAATGTGCTCTGCACATTAACGGAACTTAGTGCAATCTTTAGGCTACCAACACCTCAGTCAAAAGTGAAGGGGAAATTAGCTTGAGAAGTGCATGAGCAGCCTCGTCTTCAGCAGGAGATCCACTCCAAAGCCCTCTCCCATTAAACATCCTTCTGGGTCAGAAGAGCAAGAAGGAGGTTAAGAACCAGCCCCCTGTTGCCTGAACTGTACTTTACCGGGATTCTGCTTTTAGAGTTTTTCATGCTGTGATTATTGAGAGGCAGTCTGAGATGGCAATGCCTCTGCTTAAAAATCTAGCCATTTTTTTGATGTCCAGGCTACATCCTGCAGGCAGGTCCACAGGGGACATCATAAACTTCAGGAGCATTCATCCTGTCACAAAGAGGTGAGTACCAATCTGGATAACCCCAGGAAAGGAATCGGATACTCTCTGTCATTTGTACTTGGAAGTAGAGAAAGCAGTTTGAATATGTAGCTTGGGCTCAGGATTTCTTACCCAGTTTACACAGAGCTTTCAAAGTGCAGCAGGGCTTAGTTCACTCAGCATTGCCTCATCTCCTTGGTATCTGGTAAATGCAAACACAGGTGGTGTACCTCTTTGGCACTGACCGCTAGGCTGTCAGCTTAAGTGTACCTGAGGTAAATTTCCAAGAGCTGGTATCATATTACAGCAAGTAATACCTATGCTGTGTAGGTGCTTCACAGAGAGGTAAAAGCTGTGCTAACTGTTTTCAAAGAACTTTGACACACTGGATAAAAGAACTTCCATAATTACAAATCAGAATTTTTTAAAGATATGAAATACAATAGATTTTACTGGCTGCTGTTTTAATTCAGGCATACAGCCTTTTCTCTGCTTGCTCTCTACAGCATGCCAGCTACAACTGTATACCACTGGAATTGAACGCAGCAGTTCAGCATAGGAAAACAGCAGAACTGTCTCAAACAACAGAAGTATAAGTAATTGCCTATTTTGTATGGCAAACCAATAATGGGTATAATGGCCCACCTTACTCCCTCCTTTTAACTTGGGCAAGAACTATATCTGCAGAATGAACTGACATTTCTCATGTATTTGCCTTTTTGCCCTGTTAATTTGATTGATGTAATGCATCCTTCTCTTTCCCTCTGTTGCTGAAAAATAATGCAAGAATACATCAAGGCTGATGCACTCTCAGTCAGTCAGAGCAGATTTCTGCATATAACCTTCCTGACAGTACCGTGTTTGCACTCTCTCTGCAAACTTGTAGTGTTGGAAATGTAGGCACAGGCAAATTAAAGTTTAATTATCCACTCAATCTATTAGGATGAAATTCAGCTTAGTGCAGAGGATCTGCACAGGAATGCCTGTGCCATTTCAGTACCGCAAAAGTGAGGCTTTACTTGTAGAAGTGGATTTGACCAGACAAAACTACTCCGTTCATAGACTTTCTGCACAATAGAAGCCACAATTGTTTTGCCTGCATCTCTAATGGCTAAAGAGTATGCCATTCTAGTACAGACGATCTAGTGCACAAAATGTAGCATCACTGACCGCAAGGTCTACGCCAGAGGTCTCCCTGTAAGTCTAATGGTCAAAAGCTCACACTGCTAGGAACTCAGGCTGCTGATATAAAATATCTGTCCCTGCATATTCCTCCCTCCTGCCCTCAAACATTCTGCTTGCTTCCACATTCTCTTAAAGACAACTTCCACAGTCCCTTAAAGGCAACTTTCATAACCTCTTCCTCAACCCCAAACTTCAGTCAGACTAGATTTCACAACATTAATGAGAATATCCTGATTTCAACAACCGCAGTAAAAACACTCTGAGGTTTTGATAAAGACAGACATGTTTCTTTTACTGAGGTTTCCACCAATCTCTAGCTGGTCTTTTGGAGACATCCTCTTTCCTTATATCTGATTTTTAACAACTTATTCTGTTATAGCTCTCAGCTTCAGGATGGTGCTGCAGAAGGGACTGATGGCCTGTTATCAGCCTGCTAAGAACAGTAACATTTCCCAAGCGATGCTGCAGTCCAAGATGGTTAACAGATCATATAACAGTGGATTGAGCACTGTTTGTATGACTTCAGGCCTGATGGCCATTTTATTTCATGAGTCTTAAACTGTTGTATTTCTGTGAAAGTCAATGGAATTACACCAGCATCAAACTAGTGCAATGGAGTGGAGAACTGGGCCCTTAGAGTTAAATTCAATATGGAAGAACTAAGTGAAGCTTCGTAAGAGATGGAAAATGACTATGACAACTCCTAACACTCTTGTAAGACTGTTTGAACATCAACATTTATTATTTCTCAGACTTTGTCATCTCCCCTCAGATATATTTGCCATGATATTCCCTAAAGCTATTGACCAAATGTTACAGCATTAGATTCTACAAAAACATCGTGGTAAGAATAGAGGAAGTCTCTGTGTGATCAGATAGATCAGCTGTTACAGCTTACTGGATGGAGCAAGCAGATGGTTCCAACATGATGCACAGAGGTTTAATCTCAGTATTTTATGAATCTACACTTGTCCACACAAATCTGGTAAGTTTCACAGTTGAGCAGCAAAGTACCTTTGTTATAGCAAAGCCAGCTATGTATCAATAAAACACACAAGAAATGTTTTAATTAGAAATGATCAGCACTAACCCTCAGTAATCTCTATTTCTAACTATAGCTTCACATAATGCAATGGCTGCAGTATAGGGACAATGGGAAAGGCAATAAAAACGATATTGTAGATTTAAAATTACATGTGCTGCAGGTAATATCTCAGATCATTACAGCTGAAAAAATATTTTGAAATGAAATATATTTCATGATTGACCTTTTATTCTTTGAATTGGCTTTGTTTTGATTCTGTTTTGTGTAAGTATTTCATATGTCATTGGTCTTTCTCATATAGTATCTGTAGATTTTTTTTTATTATGGAGTGTTCATGTGTGGTTGTATATAACAACAATTGTTTTGTGGCACATGATAACGTTAAAGCAGAGAAGTAAGGATTGGTTTAGTCCTATCCCCAGCAATTCTGCAGTAATTCTTGGACATTCATAAAATAGCAGGCATGTTTTGCCTGAGTACTGAACCCTAAGCAAGACATAATAGAAATAATTTCTGGTCTTGATCCTGTTTGACCACATCAGAGTGACTTTTAAGTTAACATGCTAAAAAGGAAGGATGTAATACGTTCAGCACAGAAATATATGCATACATTATCAAGGACACACAGTTTCTTGGGTGCCCGGTAGCTGGTTGGCCTGCCCTTACCTTTGCGAACTTGTGAAAATTGTTAAGGACTAAATCTGAAAAATACCCACTAAATATTGTTCACTATCTTGGAGGATTGAATCATTCAACACACTAACAGCCTCACTTATGTGCTCCTGAAAATTAAGAGGTAAGGGTCTCAAGTTGAGCATTCAGAAATAATAATCCTTAACCTGAAGCGGGTACTTGAAAACGTACCCGTTGGCCTCCTGGATTCATTAGACCTTTAAGTGATGGATATGAAAATTGCATCAAGGCTTCACACACAAGTCTTCAGAACATGCTAGGACATTTCTAGTTGTAAGCAATAAACTTGTACAATGTAATTTTAGTGGCACAGCAGGGTGTCTTGTATCCTTTCCTGCTAATATTACTCCTTTCCTTTAAAAATAAACAGAAAGCAAACATAAAAGTGTTGAATAAACATTAAAACAAAGATTAATTTTAGGATTCTCTGACTTTCTGTCAAAACTGTATTCATATGTATTCAAATATCATCTGATAAATAACTTAACTGGAAATTAACAACAACAAAAAACCAAAAGGAAAGGGGAAAATAAAGATACCTGGAAAGATTTCAGCAAAGATCTAACTCTTGGAGTGTTTCCAAGCAGCAGCCTTGATTTTGATTAATATTATAATACAGCCTGCTAAAACAGCACCTCATAAATATCCATGAAGCGGTTTATTAGAGATGGTTGTAAATACTTAAAATCTTGTCTTGCAACCCATCAGATTTCAGAAAAAAGGCAGTTGAGAACATCAAAAGGTGAAAATAAGAAGAATTCTTAAAAGATGTTTTCTTCCTCTTAAATATTACAATATATCGGTCCAAAAAACCATTATCCTGGAGAGTGGAAATACTGTAGGAAAACGTGTGGGTTGCTTTATAAGCACAACTAGCAGAGATTTTGAGAGAGAGACTCTGCTGGGGGGAAAAAAACCCACAAAAATATGAGATGGGGAATACATGAAAATTATTCTTACTACAACCTTCTATTTTCTTATTTTAAAACCAAACCAAAATAACTACTTGTAAGAAAATGAAGTTGGTAAGCATGTAAAATGAGGGTGGAAACTAGAGTGCTGAGAAAGGAACCAGTGAAATATTGGGGCATAAGCAATTTACTTTTGCAGTCTCCTCATCTTGTAAGTCTGTTTTTACACATAAGCATCTTGCAATTGTAGAAAAATATAACTTTAATTTAAGCTCTGTTATATTTGAAGTTTTAGTCATCTATCCTCCAAGTTCTTGTCTTACATCAAGTATTTATGTGTTCATAGACAAGGCCATTCTGGGTAGCACTTTTGCTGTTTTTCTACATTTTCCTTCCATTACAATGGGTTTTAGCTCATGAAGTCTAAGACAGAAAATGGAAGTCATGCATTTACCAAGAGATGGTGAGCAGCAGGGAGGAGAACAACGTTCTAAAATGTGGCACTAATGTGGTGCCACAGCTCTGGCTAAGACATCAGCCTCTGAAGGCAGTAGACACCATTGGTCTGCCCAATTCTTCATCTTCTCTGGGCAGGATCACAGCGGGGACTCTCATGATAGAGCTATCCTACAGAAAATGAGTTATAGCACAGACTGAAACATCTGTCTTGAGGGAATCGTTATAAATGGGAAATGGTACAAGTCATGATTGACCACAGACAAGCTACCTATAGTAAGGCCAAGCTGTGATTGCTATTCAAGGTCAGCTCCCATCCGAGCTGCTCCCTGCGGATGGGTTGAAGTCACAGTGCAGATTCAGTAGAGAGTGTCAGCCCAACAGTTTACTTTCAATTCCCACTCCCTTTGCTGTGATAAGAATTTCACATGTAACCAGCCCAGTGCTACAAGCCCTCTGTTTTCCTGACTATGTGTGGCAGATACAGGCCCCCAGACAGCACATGGCTCTCCCTGCCTACAGCCATGAGATATGGAAACATGATGTGACACGATAGGGTGTGTTCATCCCCCTGAATTGAAACTGGGGCTGCATATGCCCCTGGGAAGGAGTGAAATAAAAGAATGCTAAAGGAAAATGATAGTGTGCTTACTCTGCCTTTCTTCTCACTTTCTAGCTTAGCAAGTCCCTATGAAACCATTTGTCATATGTTACCAACTCTCGGTGCTACCACGGTAGAGCTGTTGTTACACGGTAAAGTTTACACAAAGAAGGACACTTTCTCCTCACAGAGAAAGTTTTGACTTGGAAACAATGCCAATTTTGATCATGGCATTGCAGCTCAGAAGCCAGATGCTATCATTCTTCACCATCAGGCACACTCTTTGTGCTATGTATTGCACAACACACTTCCATCTTCCTTCCACTGTGGGAACCTGTAGCATTTTGGAAGACATTTTTCTGCTTGGTTGTCATTTGGAATACGTTGGTTTCCAACATTCAGCTTTAAAGGCAAAATGCACAAGTTTATAAGATACTCTTCTGCAAAACGAGAATTTTGGTGAGAGCTAGGAGGCAGGCCAGTCATAGAAAGCAAAAGGCTAAATACAAATAACAGACAGCAGGAAGTTGAAATAAAGACGCAGAGGTAGATGATGGGAAAGGGAATAGCACACACTACCATAGAAACAATTTATTTTTTAGAAATATTATAAACTCTAGTAACATTCTTATTGCTGGGTTAACACTGGAACCAATGATGCTCCTGGAAGTGACTTTATGCTCACTAAATTGCAAAATCAATGTTATACAGAGCCTTTGTGTGAAAACACTAGTGAGTCATAGTGTAGTTGGCTGAAAACTATTTTTGTGCCTCAACTTCATACATATGTTAGATCCAACTATAAACTTTATCTCTGACTTCTAGGACCCTTAGTCTTCAGGCCCAAAGGTACATACCTAGCTTCCTGGAAAGCCAGATCTCGTCATTTTTAGTCGCAGTGCATCACCTCGGCAATGCTTTCTCTCATAGTATACATGATCATGAACTGAAAGAACACCTTTTACTTGCTTTCAGATTCTATGGGTACAAATATATTCATGGACTATTTACGGTATGATTCCCCATATGAGAATAATAAATACCTCCATAATTAACTAATTAATTATGTGTCATAATTACAGTGTTTTCCATAAATGGCATAGTAACCTTTTGAGACTGTTGAAATACATGTTTACTCCCCCCTCCCCCCCCTTTTTAAATACTACACTTTTTCATTCAGATAAAAATGTAAGTATTTTTCCAACTTGTCAAATTCCAGGCTACTCCATTTTCAGGTGAAGTCTCCTTCATTACCAATAAAAATCCCTCGGGGAGATGAGCAGTAACTGAAAACACCAGCTAAAAAGAAATGATGAACTACAAAAATATACTTCCTTGGTGTGGATGTGGAAGGAAATCATATGCTACTCTCCTGCTTCCATACAAACATTATTTTCTATTGAATTGTATGATGCAGCTCTTCTCCCACCCTACATTCTTCCCCCAAGAGTAATCATTCATTTTCAGCAGTACGGCTATTTTGATTGAGGTATTTTTTCCTGCTCCTCACTGAATGTGCTTCATATAAGCTGGTACACTAACTCTCTGTTAAAAAGGGAAAACAGGGAAGAGGTAATTTCTTATCTGGATAGCTGACACACTTCTAACAGAATATTTAATACAGAAATACAACATGAACTATCATTTATTACAGAAGGAAACCCTAAAAGAATACATTCTAAGCAACTACAGTAACTCTTTATCTGAAATTAAAGGACCAAAGCTAGGAAAATGATTCTGCAAACTCATCTTCATGGGCCCAATCCTACACATGCTACCAAGACCTAATAAGTACCATTTCACTGAACTTAAAAGATTAACATTTCCAAAGATGTAACTAGGGCTGGTAAAAACTGTATTTTGGCAACCTCAGAAGCTCTGTGATATTCCGAGCATTTCATTGATGAATTATTTTGAAGATACTGGGGTTGTAAAGAGTCAACACCTGTAAAACTCTGGCCACTTATTCAGCTTTTAAATAAGAACATTGTTAACTGAATTCTTGAAGCACGAAAGCTTGACAGTTCTGTCCTGGGAAACAGAAGCCCATTAGAGCTTATCCTTAAGGTCAAGAAATTCAGACTTTAAGGCAGCAAGCTGGGAAGTGGCTTCTAAAGCTACGAGTCCCCTTGGGGAAGAGTTCTGCTACCAGCTACTTCCTGTTGAACTCAGAGATTGCAAATTCAAGCCCTTTCATTCATAAACCTGCAGTACAATTACATAGAAAAAGAGAGAATTTTTCTCCAGTAGTCCCTATGAGTCAGAAATACATTCCTTTAAAAAAAGTGAACACTACTTTAAGATAAGTGATATGATATAAAGTAGGGATGAACAGTCTTAAGATGCACGCCACAAAAGTGCACTCCTGTCTTAGAAGCTACAGTTTAGATCTTGGTACATGGCTTGAAAGGCATTCATGGCTCTGTACTGGGAAACCCTGAATAATGTGGACATGTTTTTCTTACCCCTATCTCTTAAAATAAGGACTGGAGAGGTAAGAAGGTCCTATTCCAATGCTACACAGCCATATTTACTTCCCAATAGTAAGTATCATTCCTTCAGCATAGGTAGGAAGTTCTCAGGCTTTCTATGGTAAAATACACAGTACTAAACATGATTATCATCAAAGATATATCTAGCTAAAAGCCACTCTAGCAATTGCACCTCAAAAAGTTGTCACCATCCACAAACATGTCTCATTCATAGCATGACAAGATTGTGGAAGATTTATTTAGATATTGCTTAGTATAACAACCCAGTAATGGTCTGTTGTGATGGAAATCAGCTCCTAAATCCATTGTGCTTTGGTAGTTCCACAGGAAGTCCAGCCAAGGGTAGGATTTCCACTTGCTGTTATGGTTTGTGTACCTAAATAAAGCCTTGTGAGAATGTCTAAGTATCCAGTATTTATACCATATCATTCTACTTTTTAGTGATCAAAAAGTTTCTGTGTTTTTATTTTGCCTAAATTATAAATTTGCACCTTTTAGAACCATTAAAGAGTAGATGTTTGCAAGCTGACACAAATTCATGTATTTAAAATAAATCCCCATACAAGAGATTCTGTCTGAAATTTGTGCCAAGTATATGAAGACTGTAACCCTGTAAGGTTTATTACATAAATGAGAAGTCTTAATATTGTACAGAATCATTTTAATCTCTCTGTGCAGTAATATAGCCTGGCCTTCATAACACACAACTCCATCTGTTCTGGCAGTTTTGCAGTAAGTGTGTATAAAAAACAACATCCTTTCCCTTACTTAATCAAGGCATACTAAAACTGCTCACAACTACAGAACTGTGCCTTGGAGAACAGAGAAGGGCAAGGGCATGTCTTCCTTTGCATGCAGGACAGTTTACCAGAAACAGGATTAAAACCTTTTAATCAGGTTTAGATTGGTCCCAAGCTGGTTAGGCCTATTCCATCTATAATGACAATATCTTCAGTGGAAGATCAATTGAGGAGCATAGTTAAATTTTCAGCACAACTGCTGTATGTCCTGGGGATAAGGCAAGAACTTCTGTTTTACGTGTCGTTACTCATTATTCATTTTAAGGAATTAAAATTAGAATTGGCATGATAGTTGAAAATATGTCCTCTTTTTCTAAGAAATAATATTCACGGAAAGAGTTTTGTACATGGCAGCTTGTTTCTCAGGACATGAGGTAACATTTGAGAAATGCATCTTTATTGGAGAACAGAAATACCTCAGCAAAGCATGGTATAGGAAGAGTTAACTCGTGATTTTAGAGCATTGTAATCTAACAGACTGTTAAACAGTGAGAGAGAATTTAGTGACCTGAAAATGGCATAACTAATTGCAGAGTCTTGAAAAAATAACGGTAACGTGGAGGTTCATGAAATGTGTATGAACTGTATCACATATTCATGCCCTATTACTGTGAATTCTGAAGTGTCTTACTGTTCAAGATAATAGACCTTGATTCAATTCAGTCTGATGTAGGATGAATTTCATGTGCTAATTAGTAAAGCATTTCTTAATGATTAGGAAAAAGTAGATAACATCTGATTGAAAACCTAACTGTCAGAGATAAAACAATGATACAACTCAGGGTGGAAGGAATGCCAGTCAGGCTGAATTCAGGTGTCTTAATTATGATAATTAATGATTGTATTCCCTACATAAATGAACTCAACCAACATGAAAAGCATACTGTAATTAAAGTGCTTTTGAAAAGCAACATTTAAACAAATGCCATTGGTAATATTAATTACTTTTCTCATTTTCCATTTCACATTTGATTGCATTGGTTCACTAAGGAGCTAATACGGAAAGACTTCGAGCTACTACAGTTCCTACTGAAATAAGAACTTAGCACTACACAGAAAGAGGGCTTAAAAGACTCTGCAGACCCTGCATCTTTATCACTGCACATATAATCAGTGATTTTTCTTGTATACAATGAAAATACACTCTTCCATTAACAAATTGCTGCATCATGTCTTCCATCTCCAATATGCTGTATTAATGGATTTCCTCCCGGCCAAAAGCCAAACTACAAGTGGATGTGGCTTTGAAGAGACCAGAAGAAACAACAGCTGAAAGAAAATGTTTTTTTGGGATAGACGTGTTCAGGAAATGGATTTTGTGTCCTAAAAGAGACAAGAGTTTTGTTTTTTCTTTTTTAGCTATTGAGTCGCTTGCACTGAAATGAAACTAGAGTTTGTGATTTGGTTTGGTTTGGTTTGGTTTGGGTGATTTTTCTGAAGAACCAACATCTTCCCAGAGAAAGCTTGATTTCATTCAGAATAATGGAAGAGGTCTTTAAAAAAAAAACATCAGCCATTTATGTTTTGGGTGCCTTAGGCTTATTTGTAGTCAGCTCTATGAAAATAGCTACTTGTCCACAGGATTCTAGCTGCTCTAAAACACATGGTGCACATCCCTGTTTAATGCTTATACTGATCTTATCATGTAGAGACCCTGTCAAATCTGCAGGTGACAACATATATGCACATATCAAAGTTATATTTTAAGATAGGTATGAGGTATATCAACACTATCTTGTCATCTACATTTGCTATACTGGGAAAAACGCTTAGTGACAGGACTTCTCAAAGGAGTGTAAAGTCAGCGTATTAAGGGTAATTTAGCCTGATAATAATATGGTGAGTACAGAATAGCTCCCCTGGAAGCCAATCCTGTACTGATTACAATTCTACATAGGAGATAAAACATAAGTTAGCAAAAGTTTCACAGCTACAGACCAAGGTGTCAAAATAGAAGAACAAAGAGATCAGTGATAACGGGTAAAATTCTGGCCTCAGTAAGGTCAAGAGCAAACTCCCATTGATTTTAATGATGCTTGATATTTCTGATTCATCTCTTTTGAAGTGACAAATATACAAACATCAGTCAGTACAGAGAAGTGGCCTGCTAAACCACACCTCCACAAACGTGGGGGTTTTTGCTGTGTGTAGTCAGCCACCCGAGAAATTTGCCAGCAGGCTTTGAATGTATACTTTGAAGTGATTCAATTCTATTAAAGTGTAGCTTGCTCATTTCATATTTTTGAGCTTCTTAAAAAAGCCATCTGTAGTTATTCTTCCAGTCAGAATAACCATTTTCAGTAATGGAAAAATGAATTATCTAGGGAAAGACTGGAAATGTCACTGTTATGGATAAATACTACGTGTTCCTTCTCCCTTCTACTTCTCTCTACTGCCCTTTACCATTCTCTTTTTTAAAGCCTGCTTCAGTAGCTAGATCTCTCCTTATTTTCACTCTAACACTGAGCAATGAGAAGTCCATGAGCTGATACCACCAGAAAGAGTAGCCCAACAGACAGAGTTTTTGCTCTTTTTGAGGTAACTGCTGGCTCTGCATTAACCTGTATGTTTTTAGAAAAGGAGTAATCCAAAGGAGCAGTGTATTCTCCAACATGAAGACAACAGCTGGAAATGTCCCATTCTTGTCTATCAAGGTCTCTGTCCTTCATTACTCAAACTTCCATGCAGCTTCTCCTGTGCTCATCTGGACAGTTTGCGTCACCACTGTTACCCATAGTACTGTTTCTAACTCACCCTCCACTATTTTTCTAGCATAATGGATGAAAATTCAATTCCATTAACAGCAAGGCTAGCATTCCTGTCAACTTCCACAAGGCTGAAATTTTGCTTAATAGGCACAGCCAGAGTATGAGTCTTTCCTGGAACGAATTATGCTGTGATTTCAACTAAAGGACTCATGCGGCTTTGAGATTTGAGAAACTCTAAGGACTCATTTGCCTTCTGGCCACAAGACTAAACTCTGACAAACTGGAGTAACACAGTCATGTGTGACAAGGTGACCACTACAATGCGTGCTCACTTGGCATTGAGAGGCATCTGAATGTTGTCATGAATCAGATCCTCTGTACTGTGTTTCTCACTCCCACAAATCCTGCTAGAACTTATCACTGGAGCGGTTAAAAAAAACCAACCCAAAACAAACAAAAACCCCACCTGGGTTCAAAGTAACCCATATCAGAGAGATCTGCTTTTTATGTAGGATTTTTTTACTTGCTTCTTTAATACAGTCTTGTCTCCTCCCCCCCCCCCCCCCCCCCAATTCATTTGTGAGAAGAGTTATGCAAATATTTTAATGAAGACAACTGAGGGCAAAGTAAACAGTTCCTCACAGCAGCACAGAGCAGGTTGTGAACTCTTAAATCAGATCTGCCACCAATGTTATAGAAAATTTTAACCATGACCTGTGGCCACAGTGTTGTCCCAGCTGCTTTCACTGCAGTGAACACCTTTCCTCAACTTAGTTTTGAGGAGGCTAATGTGACCCCTTTTATATTTGGCACAAACATACAAAAGTTTTACATGAGAACAATACACAGCTCACAGCAAAGGGGGAGACAAGAAATCGTATTTCTTACAGAGAAAGATTAATTTTTCATTTTTAGCTTCGTACCAGTGAAGTAATCTTTTCCTTTTCCTTTAAACAGGCTGCTGTTGCCCATATATTGAGTGCTCATTGACTTTATTAGCATTCATTGTTTACAGTCTGTATCCCATTTGTACTGTACAAACTATTATAAGTCTCTTTCCTAATCCAATGGTTACCAATTAAATACCACCCAAGACTCAACATTTAATCAACCTTTGCCTTTTTTTCATAAATCCTATAAAATAATTTAAGTTCATTGATGATTTGCATTTTAGAAGTGCTTCAGTGCCTGCAAAGGCACAAATGCCATTCTTATTGTTCACACCAACTTCCAGGGTTCAAAAACAATTGAAAAGACAATTAATCATGTTGGATGCATTTAAAAAAAAAAAAAAAAAAAGAAACTAGAGGAGCTTTTGCAGCTTATTATCTTGATTTACAGACTGAGTATGCTCTGCCTTTGAAAGTGGAGTGTCCTCTGCCCTATTCCTCTATCCCTTGCCCAGGGTGAATCATTTTGAGAAGAGAGCAGGTTCAAGAAGTGGAACAGACAGAAAAGAATCTCTGAGCTCTGGTCTGCAATTCAGACTACCTCTGTATATCCCTTCTTTCCTGCTATTATATGAAAATCGAGATAAATCACTTGAATTTTTTGACTTGAAAAATAGAAGTAGTACAAGAAGATGCTTGTGATATGCATGAGTTGTTATATACACAGACTAATACCAGTATGGACATACCTTCTGAAAGGTGGTGTTCACCACTGAAGGCACTATGTTGTGCAGTGCTTAGCTCTTATCATGGTTATTGCACTTTTCGAAACCATGCAGTTCATAAGATTTTAACCCGTTCAAATTTTAACACTTTAAAGTGATCAGTTCCACTTCCATTTAAGCATCCATTTTACATGATGAATGTCCTTGAGCAGCACTCCATGCACTCTGCTCCTAGTGCACCTGGAACCCCATACTGCATCTTTGTAACCCTGTGAGCAGCTCCCTGATGCAGAATGGCACATCCTCGTTTCTGCCAACAGAAGGCTTTTAACTCAGCTGCTGGTGTCCACACTGTTCAAAGCACAATTGAGACCCTTTGTCTGCAGTCCCATCTGTTGTTGTGGCAGCTGAAGTCTGGGCTCTTTCAGAGAGAGCCACAAAGGTGGCTTGTCACCTGTAGGAGGGTATCATGATAACTGACTGGATACATAGTACCTGTTCTAGCACCCACATGGCCAGATACAAATTTGGGTCCATGCAGACCGTCAGGATGGACACAAGCTCCTTCCTACCCTTCAGACCCATCTTTAGGTTTTGCTGAAGGTCGTATTTCAGCACAGTTTTTCATCTGTGTAACAGAGTTGCACAGTGAGGATGCATCCATAGATTTAACACCGAAGACCAACAGCCTCCCTTACTACTCTGTACACCGCTTCAGCTGAGTACTCATTCTGAATATGAGCTTATTGAAGGATTACTTCATGAGCTTCAATAACTTGCCTATGGAAAGACAGGCTATTCTACACTACAGTGTTAAAAGATGATTTATGTATTTAGGAAATTTATACATTCATTAAAAGTCATTTTAGGAAGAGTGGAGAACTAACTGAAATGAATTAATATAGCTAGCATTCCTTTTAGAAAAAGCCCGTATTTGTGATAATATGAAATAATCTTTGTTTGGCATATTTCACTCTAATAAGAAAAGAGTCAAAGAGCCTCTAAATAGAAATCAAATATTTATAGGCATGCAGCTTCAAAAATAACTAACCCTGAAAGGATTATAGAATACATGGTTGTAGAGGACCGCTACTGGATGTGGTTTGTCTCGACATTGACATCCTACCACCCCCCCCCCCGCCCCCGGCGGCCAAAGGCGCGAAAAGACAAAAAAAAACCGGCGTGAAACAGGAGGCGGCTTTAAGGGGACAGCGCGCCTGGCACGAGCCGCACGTACGCGGTCGCGGTCTGCGCATGAGCAGGAGGGGGAGCCCCTATAAAAAGAAGCACGTGCGCGCTCTGGGGGGGGGGCGGGTCCTTCCCATCTTCTTCCCTCTCCCGGAGCCCGGCCCTGACAAAGCTTACGGCGATTAAGGACCTCAGACGGAGTCAGCGGAACATCATTGGACTCGGAGTGGTGGTAGCTAGTTTCCTCCCTTTCTCCAACTCTCTCCCTCTAACTTTTCCCCTCTATCCCTCTCCTCTTCCCCGCTTTTCTCCCGTTTGTTAAAAATAAAATCAAAAGGTTGTACGATATCTGACTGGTTTTGGTGTCTTAATCTTGTCCCTGGGATTGTAATGAAACCTCCCCGATATTGGATCGGGACAATGGTCCTAAGACTGTTTTTAATATCTTATTTTCCAAGGCAAATATAAGATTAGTTACTGATTGGTACACAAAGAAAATGGAGGAGGAAATTACGGTGATAAACTTTATGAGATGATATGTTCATTGTAATGAAGACCTTGCTTTAAACTGATCATGGCAGAATGACTAGTATGTGCTAGAAGATTGATCTATCTGAGCAGCCTTTGGGATCCTAAGTAAAAAAAAAAAGCTAAAAAATTTAAAACTAAAGTGTGGTCATTTCTATTTCTAAGTTACTGCTGTAAATGTCTCAAAGATACAGAATTCAATTGCCCATTATCAAGATGATATTTAGAATGTCAAAAGATACAGTCATAAAGATAACTAGGACCTAACAAGGGCTATCAATCGGCTCCTAACAGCTGAAAACCCAGTTGGTATTACAAAATTATCAAGGAGATGCTAACAAAGGTATGTCATTTGCTTGCAAGGCTATTTCCTTTTATTAATTTAATAGAAGTCTTTGTGTTTGAAAACATTTTTGCCAACAAACTTAAATATGATCCTAGACTATGTGATACTGTCTCTTTAAACATCCTGTCATTTGAAATTGTGCAGGAATTTAATGACCAGGACTTCTCTGATCCCCAGACTCTCCCCTTCCTCTTTGGATGGTGACTTTCAATTTCTTTTTTTACCAATATGATTTTACTTGCTATAGAAATGTTTTCAACTACTATGTTTTATAATTAAAAAATGTGTTTATGTACCCCTATACTCCCACTATAGCCTTTGATAATAGAACATAGGAGTTGAAAATGGCCCATCCACTACTTCAATTGCTCTGAATGGGAGAGCAGGGCTAACCAGCACAGCAAGAGGGAAATTACTTTGGTGTTTATGTTTGCAGTCTAAGGCCCTGATCCTGCAGACATTTAGGCAGTTGAGCGATTTTACACAAGTGAATAATCTGATTTAGTTCAAAGGGAGTACTCGGATATGTTAAATGTCTTACCTGCCTACATGTTTATAAGCTGGAGGCCTACATTACAACCAAGCTGTCACTTTTGGTGTAGGCAACTTCACTGGATGAAAACACTGTTTTTTCATTTTCTCTTAATTGTTGCCAAAGGAACAGTATTGCATTCCCTGATCTACTTTTATGAAATACAAAACAAGAGTTTGCATTGCTAGAGTGCACATGAAGCTAAATTGAAAATGGTAGCTGGACTTAAACTTCAGGAGAAGGAAACAGGGCTATAAAGCAAGTTAAAACAGTTAGGATACAGCAAAATACTTTCTGTTACATAGTGCAAACGTTCTGCTTGCATTGACTTTGGTAGTATCTAAAGGTACTGTAGAAGTGGGAGGTGGTTTATATTTCCTTCAGAAATGACACTGAAAAAGTAGGTTTCAACAGCAAAACCTTTCCCTGTTATTTACTACATTTGTTACCTATTAATGTAACATATATGCTGTCACAGTATTGCCATTCCATGTGGAGAATTTGCATAGCAAAAATACCATAAGCAGATATGATAACAGATAAACATCTTTGCCATAATCAGGAAATACTAAGGGAAGGCACAAGATTTTTGACTGCATTCAAAAGGCAGACAAACATTTACTTTCTAGAGCTTCTGAATTCTTGATACTAATATTTTGTTCAGGCAGTTAAATACTTCAATGAGAATGCTGCATAAATATAGATACAAATCCATTGTCTTCTAATATTAATCAAAAACCACAGCAATACTATATCTGAAATTTTAGTATGTTGCTGTTAACAGGACTTCAACAAGAATCAGTTTTTCATTTTCAGACACTATCATGCTAAGGTCCTCTGATATGACCAAAATTAAATCATCACCATTTAGGTGTTACCCTCTTAAAACACAACAGGGAGATATTCTTTTCCTTCTGTTACAATTTACATTCTCTGTACTGTGGGAACAATTTCGCTTATTAACTGCAGTCTCTCAGACACAATGAACCCTCTTTAATGCTATGAACATTTTGTCAAAAGAGCATCAGATTTTGTACTCTGGCCAGACATCACTGAGAAAACTACTGGTCAAATGAAATGGCACCAGGAAAGTCCATGTCTCCTTACAGTTCCAGTGACATAAAACAGGAGGGAGCCTCATACATTAAACAGAATTATTATTGCCTGAGATGGGCTTAAGCAAAGAAAAACCATATACTATAATAGGGTATAATTAAATATGGCTAAGGAAGTACTGAAAAGCATACAGTCTGAAATAAAGGCCAGTGTATTAAAAAACTTCATGATCATTAAAATAACAAATACTTTGAAAATATTTAAATATATTTTCTCTTGCATTAATACAAATTGATATGTAAAAGCTGGAGTTGTTGTGGATGAAAGGCGTTACTCCCAAAAGAACAATGATGCCTTTTGTCGAGCAGTGTTGGCTAAAGGGCTGGTATCCTGTCCTGACATTCAGCCTATAAAGCAATTTTGTCCTCGTATGCACTTCTATAGCCATTTACTTCTGTTCCAACTGGATATAGAATCATAGAATTTTTTAGGTTGGAAAAGACCTTTAAGATTATCAAGTGCAACCATTAACCTAACACTACCAAAAACATTAACCTAGCACTGCCAAGTCCACCACTAAACCAAGTCCCTAAGCACAACATCTACATGTCTTTTAAACATCGCCAGGGATGGTGCCTCAACCACTTCCCTGGGCAGCCTGTTCCAGTGCCTGACAACCCTTTTTCCTAATATCCAATCTAAACCTCCCCTGGCACAACTTGAGGCTGGTTCCTCTTGTCCTATCCCTTGTTACTTGGGAGAAGAGATTGAAACCCACCTCACTACAGCCTCCTTTCAGGTAGGCGTAGAGAGTAATAAGGTCTCCCCTCAGCCTCCTTTTCTCCAGACTAAACAACCCCAGTTCCCTCAGCCGCTCCTCATAGGACTTGTGTTCTAGACCCTTCACCAGCTTCGTGGCCCTTCTCTGGACACACTCCAGCACCTCAATGCCTTTCTGGTAGTGAGGGGCCCAAAACTGAACACAGTGTTCGAGGTGCGGCCTCACCAGGGCCAAGTACAGGGGGACAATCACTTCCCTACTCCTGCTGGCCACACTGTTTCTGATACAGGCCAGGATGCTGTTGGCCTTCTTGGCCACCTGGGCACACTGCTGGCTCATATTCAGCCAGCTGTTGACCAACACCCCCAGGTCCTTTTTCACCAGGCAGCTTTCCAGCCACTCCCGCCCAAGCCTGTAGCATTGCCTGGGGTTGTTGTGACCCAAGTGCAGGACCTGGCACTTGGCCTCAGCCAATCGATCCAGCCTGTCCAGATCCCTCTGTAGTGCCTTCCTACCCTCAAGCAGATTAACACTCCCTCCCAACTTGGTGTCATCTGCAAACTTACTGAGGGTGCACTTGATCCCCTCGTCCAGATCATTGATAAAGATCAGCTGTGGGAAACAGTGTCAAAGGCTTTACTAAAGTCTAGGTAGAAAACATCCACAGCCTTTCCCTCATCCACTAAGCTGGTCACCTTGCCATAGAAGATCGGGTTAGTCAAGCAGGACCTGCCTTTCATAAACCCATGGTGACTGGGCCTGATCACCTGGTTGTCTGTATGTGCTGCATGATGGCACTCAAGATGATCTGCTCCATAACCTTCCCCAGCACTGAGGTCAAACTGACAGGCCTGTAGTTCCTTGGATCCTCCTTAGAATCATAGAATCGTTTAGGTTGGAAGAGACCTTTAAGATCATCGAGTCCAACCATTGACCTAGCACTGCCAAGTCCACCACTAAACCGTGTCCATAAGCGCCACATCTACACGTCTTTTAAATACCTCCAGGGATGGTGACTCAACCACTTCCTTCGGCAGCCTATTCCAGCGCCTGATAACCCTTTCAGTGAAGAAATGTTTCCTAATATCCAATCTAAACCTCCCCTAATATCTAAACCCCCCTCTAAACCTAATATCCAATCTAAACCTTCCATCCCTTCTTGTAGATGGGTGTCACATTTGCTAACTTCCAGTCAACTGGGACCTCCCCGGTGAGCCAGGACTGCTGATAGATGATGGAAAGTGGCTTGGTGAGCATTTCCGCCAGCTCCTTCAGTACCCTTGGGAGGATCCCATCTGGCCCCATAGACCTGTGTGTGTCTAAGTGGTGTAGCAGGTCGCTAACCATTTCCCCTTGGACTACGGGGGCTTCATTCTACTCCCTGTCCCTGTCTTCCAGCTCAGGAAGAGAACAATATGAAGCACTGACATACAAAGCACTGTCATACTGATTTCATAATGACTTAAATTCAGTTTGCATAAGCATAAATGACTGCATAAAAATAGAAAGACGGGAGATTCAGATCCCGGCTGTGGAGATTATGATCAAAGCAGGATGGAAACATCTCCTGCTGCCCTTTGTTAAGAACAGATAGTTCCACACATGGAACCTTTTGGATAATTTACTGAAAGGAAACAGATCAGCTGAGTAAATGTCTAATTCTATACTGTACAGAGGACACTAATAACCTCATCTTCAATATTGTACAAACAGCTTCTTTTACATATCTGTGCAAGTTACACTTGTTCAAATAGAGAGTTCTTCTATCTGTGGAATGTTGAGAATGAAGGCTTTCTCATCACTTTCACTGTCATCAGTATGTCAGACCTAATTACTGTGTTGGGTGTTGCTTGAGAACTCCTTCCTACCCCCACAAGGGGTTAGTTTTCACCCAGGCTATGGGAAACACAGGAGAGGGGGGAGGCCAAGTGGCCAGGAGATCAGGATTGCTCTTTTCAGTAACAGCCCTCCAGCCAGATCAGCTTAAGCAGACCATGAAACTGGATCCTGAGGTAGATAGCTTTGAATTCTGCCAAGGGAAACTGTAATATGTTTTCTTCCAAGTAATAAAGCCATCCTGCATATTTTACATTTAGAAAAAGATATTTTTTAAAAAAACGTTTCAATGCATCTGCCAAAATTTCCTAAAGTTAATAGTTGAACCATGCATACTTTTAAAGTAGCGGTCGCCTCAGATCATTAGGTTTTCAACAAAATCTGAATCTTAATTGAAAGGCTAAGTAAAAAAATCAAATAAATGCATTCAATTAATATTAAGGTCACCATCTTCTTGCCCTCAGAAATGCCATTCACTATCATATATCTCTCATGATTCTTTCCTTATAACACATTTATTTCTTAAGGACATTTACACGTGTTTGGAGTTGCTATTTTGTAGCAGTTTTTGTTAAGCCAATGTAGCATCTTTGAAAGTAATAGTGGTAAAACATAATATACATATGTATAGCATAATATATAAAAAAAATGTCACTACCTCAGTAATTTTGGACTTGAGTAAGTAGCACAGAAAGGAAGAGCTCCATATACTTTCTTCTTTCCTTCCTAGAAAAGGCAAAATCCTTTTCTTTCCCTCCCTCCTCCTTTACTTCAGCATTTGCTGGACATTATTCACAAAGTAAAAGTTCGGTTCAGACAGTTCTCCTTGTACTTTAAAAAATTCAGATTTGGATCCAAATCCAAATGTTAGGTTCCCAGCTCAGGCCATATCAGTTTATGTTGTATTATCTGGGACATACCTTCAAAAGGAAGTCTGAAATGTATGAAAGAATATTCTTGCCTTTCCCCCCCTCTTCATCCTCATAAAAAGGGATTTTCTACCTGTCAGTAGGTTTCTTAATGCTAGAATTATACCTAGGACAAATTCCACTATAAGTCATACATGCAATCAATAAAATACTTTTTCCAATTATATATGTGATTCTGTGATATCTAATTGATGAATATAATAATGATCTCCTCAAAACCAATAATCTTTCTTTTCCTTTAAATGAAAGTTTTCTCCTTCCATAAGGCTTTTTTGACACCAAAAATTTCTCCAAACTTTCTAAATTCAGCTACTACATTTCCAGTTTACAACACGAGATGTTCACAAGAGGCACATGAAACCTATGAAGAAAGAGGCCTCCATTCACATTCAGTTGTCCAGCTGCTTCATTTAGCTAACCCCTTCATTCCAGATGATATGTAGGTCAGAGTTCTAATGTGAATGCTTGAATTTCTAACTTACTTATCATACACTATTTTAGTTTAAATAAAAGCCTTTTTCCATCAGAATTTCAAACTTTATTAAGAACTAAAACAACAAAAAGAATTGTCTCTCCCATGCTCTACAAAGAGGAATCCTCAGCACCATTTCATCCTATGCTACTACTAAGAAATCAAGGAATATGGACAGGTACATACTAAAGTTATTTTTAAAGGGGATCATGAAGCTTAAGGGACCGATTTAATGTGCTTAATTACTGATTCAAATCTAAACACAATCAGCATAGACAAGGGATTTTGTATATCAAACATAGTTCTGGATGCCAATCTGGAGCAGAAGAGGTAAAAAAAAAGATACAGGATCTTCAAGTGTTTTGCTAATTGTACATGTAAAGTATATGATTATTGGTGGTAGGAGGGACTAGAGTTAATTTTGGAGTTTCTTTGGTCGTACATTTTTTATCAGTAACACACAAATACACACTTCAAACATTCCTGAAAATTCAAGGGATGATTCAGTATTCAATCTCAGAGGCATCTGTGATTACAAACAAATCATGTTTGTTCTTCAACTCAGCCAGAGCTGAGCACAGAATGCAATTATGCTTTATAGTGAAAGCACAGAAGTAAATTTCACCTGCAGGGAGACTGGTGAAAGAATTGCAACACAGAATATGAATACCTATATATTCCACTAATTCAATACATATATCTTCAGTTTAAAAAAGTAATATTAAAAAAAGTCACATTTAGGAAGATATAACTACCATGCTTCATTTGCAACTTGTGGTAAGCAGCTGCTGTACTCCCTTGGTACACAGAGAGCATTAAAAGAATAGACTTAGTAATAAAAAGACCACACAAATGAGGTTTCTGTTGGCTGTTGCTTTGTGCGTCTGCTTTGTCTTTAAGAAGAGTCTATGTTGCATACGTCAGAAGAATTTCAATTTCTATCATACCCCTTATGATCTAGCTGAGAATTTCTCACCCATGACCTCTTCTGTCTGACAGAAAGGCTCACTGCTCTCAGGCTAACAGAAAACTCAAACTCACTCCCTAAAAGCTTATACCAGCTTTAGGCTTCTCCCTATTATGGAGTTCATTAGTTCTTAGGTTTTTTTGCCTCCAGGACCATCACTTCATATTACACTGAAGACAGAAAACCAGGAAACTCATACCCATCCCCTTCTGCCACAAAGAGAGTTAAATAGTATAGTCTAGCATGGCATAGCATATTGTCCCTGTCTATCCTTCACTGCTTCCTTAAATTCTCTTCTAATGTCTCCATATGTACTTTTTCTACTTAACATTCTTTTATCACAAGTTCAATGCTGCAAAGTTACAACCCATAACCACCCACCACTGCTGTTTTGACTAGGCCACAATCTTTTATAACACCTGTTTTTAATTGACTCCTCCATCACAGCTGGGGGAGGAAAGGAAGTGCTTCGTTAACACCGCTCTGATTTCTATTATGTTCTTTTTTCTTTTTACCAAATGGGGTCTACAGCTACAGAACATTTAAAAAGACTTGAAATCTGTGCTATGATGTGTCTAGGTTGTAACGGTGAGGGGGACTGTTAAAGTTACAACATGACTGTCATGGTAGAGTTAACTGGGAATATTCTCAGATAAAGTTGGGGGGTGGTATCTGTCTTGCTTTCCCCCTTACATCTTAACTTACTTGAGCCAAAAGGTGCCACTACATATTGAAGTGTTAGGAAAAAACCCCACTTCCTAATAGCCTGGGAATTAGGACAGTGAACAAGGATATGGACAAGGATGTAAATTCTTGCTCAAAACAGGGAATAGCAAAGTCTTGAATCTGGGTCTTCTGTGTTTCCTAAGAGTATCCTTAACTCTAGATTATCTGAGTGCTTTTTATTGTATTTCTAATTAACCTTTAAACAGACCTGGGATTTATCTTCAAGTAGAATGGGAACATGCTTGAATTTTCAAATAAATTTTGCAGGGTGTAAAATCTACTTCATACCAACACTATGTTTATTGTCGTTGCTGAGCTATGTATGCTAAAAGGTATTAACCTTAGGTCACCTTTAGGCTCTTTGTCTTTACCTTTGTTATGCTAGCAAGTACAGTGTATGGCAATAACTGATTTCAAATACAGCTATAACTTCTACATGTGGTACATACCGTTCCCTAGTCAGGCTTCCTTTCTCAGCTATATCAAATGAATTCAAGTTAAATTGATTTCAGTTTCTCAGACTATGAATTCAAGCTTGAATGTATTCAAGTTAAAGATCAGCTAGAACTACAAGAATAGGTGACTGTCTGAGACATTTGTACATGTTCCCATTACTTGCCTTAAAGCTTTCTCTGGGATAAGAAGATATTTTTGGTCACTTCCCACAATTCATGACCTGCTCTCAAACACACACTTATCTTCTTTTATAAAGGATGGTAAAGATATGAAATATCCCTATGCTTTATTTACAAAACATTCTATTTCCAGAAAGTTATTTATATTGTTTCAGAGTTTTATATCTTTTTTTTCAAGAGAATGTCATACCTGTGTTCACAGAGAATAATACATCACAGGTTCTTGCATTTTTTTTAAATTATTTTTAATAATAGCACTTCTGTTGCCTCTTAGCTCCATAAATTAATTTGGAGTAAGTGTTTGATGTGGAAAACAACAAAATGAGCTAACCCTTTTTTGTTTCTATTTATGCTTTCTCATTTCTCTGTGTCCCAGACTGAATTATAAAACTTCTGAATGTCTCATCACCATGCTGCCATTTCATTCTAGAGAAAATGCTCTGAGAACATAGGTCAATGGAAACACAGGAACTATTTTTTCCTTGGAAAGCCTAGAGGTATAATGATCTTCTTGTTGACCTTGTCCTTGCTTCCACATCTGGCTGAAACACTCAGCACTGTGAGAAGAATCCTTAAACCATAAGTATCAGCCTCAACTATGGAAAATATTTTTTTCCTTTAACTTCAGGGAAAGACTCCCTTTTCCCACCCAAATTTATATTTTCAACTCTTAGTATGAGAACAGTGTCACACAAGGAAGATTTTTTGGAAACTCAGTGACTGACAAAAGTGATTTCTTTTTAGACAGTTTATCTGTCTACTGGAGATGACTTTTAAAGTGGAAAACTGCTTAAAAAATGCTAGAGAACGGCTGACAATAAAAAATAATCAGGTGTGGGTGAAAATAGTGATTTTATTTCCTCTGATATATTGCTTCTTGTATGAAAACATCCCAATTTAAAAAAAAAACAAACAAAACAAAACAAAACCAAACAACCCTTGGGGAAAAAACTGTATGTTATTGCTGATTAAAAAGACTGTGCACATAGTATATTTCCTGTTTGACAGTATGCCTTGCTTCCAGAATTATTGGTATTAATATTCACAGCCCAGGACTGAGGTTTTCCTAGAGTCCAGTGGAACTTTAGGCTCTCACTGTTTCCAACACTGTTCTCTGCTTGGATCACACGCTTCTGAGTAGGTTCCAAATGAGTTCTCCTCTCCCTGCAGCTACATGCAATGAGAACTACTTCTTAGTGGATGTCACATTTTCAACTCAAAGGGAAATTCCTCTTTGTCAAAAACACACCCTAGCAGAGGAAGACTGGCAATAATTTAGCAAAGGAAAAATGCAAAGAAAATCCAAAGGGAAGGCCTTTTGGCATAAAGAAATGGTTGCACATATACTAAGAGAATGATTAAAAAAAAAACCTGGAATGTAGACTCTGTTTTCAGTATACAATATTGGCATACTGGAAATACTGGGATTATGTGTAAACACCTTAGCAGGCTAGCATCAAAGGAAAGAAATATTGCTGAGATTCCTGCTTTCACTTGTGTTTACGTGTCATGGCATAGCATAACTGGCATTGGTTCTAGTGCAAGTAAGTAATGCAACACAGGACTACTAGTGCTGAGGCTGCCTTTCCTGATCTTCAGAATCTGCCTCCTGAGCCTTAGTAAGCTGTGGACCCTGGTGCAATTACACTTGATAAGTTTGCCCTGCTTATGTATATCTTTGATCTTTATATAAACAGTCCCTGGACATTTGTTCATGTTGAGCAGTACTTTGATCCATGAATAAAATCACTCAAAAGTACTAGTGCAGCGAGGTAGGGCTCAACATTTATAAAAGTAAAATCTTGACATAAACTGTTTTCACAAACTTATATTCCTTTGGGACAACAGTCATGCCTTGTTTGCTGTTTTTCTGGCAAGCCGTTTTGAGTTAGAACAAAATTGGACCAGTAATTGTAATGAAACAAAAGGAGGGAAGAACAATACAGCTCATTTTCCGAGTAAAAATATTACAGACAAATGATGAGCTAATTTTGTGGAGAATCTTTCCCCATTTATTTATTTATCTAATTATTTGCTTTAAAGACACCTGGCTTTGGGCTAACTTAATCTCAAAAGAACCATTGTCCTGTAAATGGCCCACAGCCTGTTGCTCTGAGATGTACTGGCTACACTGCAGCACACTTGAAGTCTTATGGAGGTAAGCCAGGGGCTCCTGAGGTAATAGAAGCCAACAGGGAAACACCAGTGAAATACCTCAAAGGAATTAATGGGTGTTCCTCTAAGAAGGTGACACAGCTGACAGCTCAGCTGAAGGGCCTCTACACCAATGCACGCAGCATGGGCAACAAACAGGAGGAGTTGGAAGCCACCGCGCTGCTAGAAAGCTACAACCTAGTTGCCATTACTGAAACTTGGTGGGACGAATCCCATGACTGGAGTGTGGCTATTGATGGCTACAGGCTGTTGAGAAGGGACAGGTGAGGAAGGAGGGGCGGAGGTGTTGCCCTCTACATCAAGAAATGGATAGAGTGTGAGGAGCTGTCTCTGAAGAATAGCCACGAGCAGGTTGAAAGCTTATGGGTAAGAATCAGAGACTGAGGCAACAAAGGGAACCTTGTGGTTGGGGTCTACTACAGGCCGCCTGATCAAGGGGAGCCTATTGATGAAGCCTTCTGACTCCAGCTACAGGAGGCATCGCGCTTGCAGGCTCTCGTCCTGCTGGGGGACTTCAACTACCCCGACATCTGCTGCAAAAGTAGCACGGCGAGCGGTAGGCAATCCAGGAGACTCCTGGAGTGCATGGAGGATAACTTCTTAAGCCAGGTAATAGATGGCCTTACCAGAGGGGATGCAATACTGGACCTGATGGTCACCAACGCAAGTGAGGTAATCAGTGACATCAAGATCGGAGGCAGCCTGGGCTGCAGTGATCACGCACTGGTGGAGTTCGCAGTCCTGAGGGATATGGGTCAGGCGAAGAGTAAAGTCAGGACCCTGAATTTTAGGAAAGCAAAATTTCAGCTCTTCAAGGAGTTAGTCAATAGGAACTCCTGGGAAACTGCCCTCAGGAACAAGGGAGCAGAGCAGAGCTGGCAGATCTTTAAGGATGCTTTCCATAGAGCACAAGAGCTCTCGATCCCCAGGTGTAAGAAATCAGGCAAGGAAGGCAAGAGACCAGCATGGATGAGTCGAGACCTGCTGGTCAAATTAAAGGGCAAGAAGGAAATGCACAGGCAGTGGAAGCAGGGACAGGTATCCTGGGAAGAGTACAGGGACGCTGCCTGGTTGTGTAGGGATGGGGTCAGGAGGGCCAAGGCATGGATGGAGCTGAAGTTGGCAAGGGATGCAAAGAATAATAAGAAGGGCTTCTATAGGTATGTCAGCCAGAAAGGGAAGGTCAAAGAAAGTGTACCGCCCCTGATGAGCAGGACTGGCAAACTGGTAACAACAGATGAGGGGAAGGCTGAGGTACTCAACAACTTTTTTGCCTCAGTCTTTGCTGGCAATCTCTCTTCCCACACCTCTCAAGTGCATGGACCACAAGACATGGACTGGGGGAGCAAAGTCCCTCCCACTGTAAGAGAAGATCAGGTTCGTGACCACCTGAGGAACCTGAAAGCACATAAGTCTATGGGACCTGATGAGATGCCTCCCAGGGCCCTGAGGGAATTTGCTGATGTAGTTGCCAAGCCACTCTCCATGACATTTGAAAAGCCATGGCAGTCAGGTGAAGTCCCTGGGGACTGGAAAAAGGGAAACATTGCATCCATTTTTAAAAAGGGAGAAAGGAGGACCCTGGGAACTACCAACCTGTCAGCCTCACCTCTGTGCCTGGGAAGATCATGGAACAGATCCTCCTAGAAGCTATGCTGAGGCACATGGAGGACAGGGAGGTGATTGGAGACAGCCAGCATGGCTTCACCAAGGGCAGGTCCTGCCTGACCAACCCAGTGGCCTTCTGCGATGGAGTGACTACCTCAGTGGACAAGGGAAGAGCTACAGATGTCATCTATCTGGACTTCTGTAAGGCCTTTGACACGATCCCCCACAACATCCTTCTCTCTAAATTGGAAAGATATGGATTTGATGAGTGGACTGTTTGGTGGATGGGGAACTGATTGGATGGTTGCACCCAGATGGTAGTGGTCAATGGCTCAATATCCAGATGGAGATCAGTGACAAGTGGTGTCCCTCAAGGGTCCGGACTGGGACCAGTACTCTTTAGTATCTTCATCAATGACATAGACAGTGGGATTGAGTGCACCCTCAGCAAGTCTGCAGATGGCACCAAACAGAGTGGTGAGGTTGACAAGCCTGAGGGAGGGGATGCCATCCAGAGGGACCTGGACAAGCTTGAGAAGTAGGCCCAGGTGAACTTCATGAGGTTCAACAAGGACAAGTGCAAGGTCCTGCACCTGGGTCAGAGCAACCCCTGGTATCAATACAGGCTGGGGGATGAAGGGATTGAGAGCAGCCCTGCCGAGAAGGACTTGGGGGTACTGGTGGATGAAAAGCCGGACATGAGCCAACAATGTGCACTCACAGCCCAGAAGACCAACTGTATCCTGGGCTGCATCCAAAGAAACGTGGCCAGCAGGTCAACAGAGGTGATTCTGCCCCTCTACTCTGCTCTGGTGAGACCCCCACCTGGAGTACTGCGTCCAGCTCTGGAGCCCTCAGCACAAGAAAGACATGGACTTGTTGGAGCAAGTCCAGAGGAGGCCACAAAAATGATCAGAGGGCTGAAGCACCTCTCCTGTGAAGACAGGCTGAGAGAGTTGGGGTTATTCAGCCTGGAGAAGAGAAGGCTCCAGGGAGACCTACTGCAGCTTTTCAGTACTTAAAGGGGGCTTATAAGAAAGATGGGGACAAACTTTTTAGCAGGACTTGCTGCAATAGGACAAAAAGGGTAATGGTTTTAAACTAAAAGAGGGTAGATTTAGACTACATATAAGGAAGAAATTTTTTACAATGAGGGTGGTGAAGCCCTGGCACAGGTTGCCCAGAGAGGTGGTAGATGCCCCATCCCTGGAAACATTCAAGGTCAGGTTGGACGGGCTCTGAGCAACCTGATCTAGTTGAGGATGTCCCTGCTTACTGCAGGGGGGTTGGACTAGATGACCTTTAAAGGTTCCTTCCAATCCAAACTATTCTATGATTCTATGAAATTAATTTCTAATAAGTTGTGCATTATTGAGAGCAGGGGGAGGTTAAGTGGAAGACCTCTCAACCTGAATTCTGCATACACTATAGAACATGGTCTAAAATAATATAATGCGATTGAGAACACTAGCGCTTTTTTCAATATCTTCTGTTGCCACTATCTTTTTCTTTTTAATTCCCTTAAGAATCTTCACACAATGAAAAAGGAGATGTTTTTAAGCTTCTGAATACGAATAGTTTCTTATGGGATTTCCCATTTTACAGAGTGGGAGACATAGCTGTGTAGGAGAAAGACTGCAAATGCATGTCTAATTCTAGAATAAGTGCAACAGAGTCCAGAAGGAACTTGTGGATATTGTACAATAGTATGTTTTTAATCTCACTCTTTACCTCAAAGGAATAAATTACTTTGGATAAAAGTGATGTAACTGTAAATGTTATAGAGAAAGTGTGAAAAGTTAGTGGGAAAGCACTTTTAAAAGATCTTTTTTTTTCATTTCATAGTGATACCACATTTATTCACAAGTTATTTTGTTAATAGTGAGCTAGCCACAAGAGTCATTAGTTCTGAATGCTTGTTTCACTTTATGCTAGGATACTGTATGTATATTTTCTTACATTTGCTCAAAAATTGCTCTTGTGAAACAAACTGCATAACTCAAAGTTACTGTCACTTACATTCTATACTCAGAAAAGCTTTTGAATGATATCAGATGAATTAGTTGCTGATTCTTCATTTCGCCATCATTTGATTATGCTTCTACTTATCATTTCACAAATTTCCTTTAAATGAAACTAATGCAAGTGGAGGTGTTGCTGAAGAGCCTTTCTGTAACTATTTAAAACAGACTTTTAGCAATATATTGAGTATATGAGTGTAGGTTGGAGTGAATGCATTATGGAGTAAGAAATAGCATCAAATTTCAATATACACAATATATTTGGGTCATTTGCTCACATGATATATATTTGCAGGGACTAGCTACATGCCTATGTACAGTACTGAAGAACTAACATTAAAATTATCATTAAAAAAAATTGGGTTGTAAACTTAGATTTTTCTTATCATAGATATCACATACATTCTCTATGTTCTGTTGAGTATCTACTTAGAACTTCCAAGCATTTGTTTCATTTGAAAATCGGGATTAGGCAGCTTTCTAACAGATACATTTTCCTCATCAAACTGGGGAATTTGCATATGTCATGCAGGAAGTACTGATTTGAGATTGAACTAATGATTGCTGTCGTCTCTTCAGGCCTTAAAATCTATGAACTGATGAAAAGTGTGCTACATACAGGTTAATCTTCTCTCTACTTTGACATTTAAATTTCACTTAGCCATTGCTAAAGCTCTCTTTGGTCTCTCACATTCAATGTTTTTCTCATCTTGTGCCATAGCAAATTTTCCTTCATTCAAAATTATCTTCATTCTTTGTTTTTAATTTTAAAATTCAGTCTTCCTTCTACCTAACCAGTAATTTCTGACAGGTAGCTAACTATCTTCAAACCTCATGGAAAATATCATGTTATTTCGTCTTCAAACTCAAACAAGTAAAGTGCCTGTGGGTATTGCAAGCATTCCTACAATGTAGGAAAATATTACCAGACCTTGTTAAACTTAAAGAAGTAGCAAAGTGTTTGAGCCTTCTGAATTCTGTGCCATTTTCAAAATGTCTTGTTCAATGTTTAAGATATATAGGAATTTAGATGTAGTCAAATATATTTTAATCACATCAATCAAATGACAATTTGATGAAATTACTACATGTCACAAAGAAATATTTTATATTAATGTCATAAAAATGGTTTGCTGAATGCGTGTATGAAGGAGCTGCCACTTGAACCATAGCAGAACTGGAAGTTTGAGAATCAAATAGCTAAGAATAACACTGCTCCATTTTCAACATACTAAAAGCTTTTTACTCAGTGGGAAACTAAGTTATTAGAAAGGGCAGTCTAAAAATGTACTGCTAGGAGATTTGGGAGTAGTAGTCCTTGAAGTGAAGATTTAGTATTGTAGATTTTACAATTTATCCATTTTTGGTGGTTGTGATGTATGAGTCACAGGGGTAATAAACTTCAAATAGGTTGAAGTAAAGTTAAGTACTTCCCAGTATCTTCTATTAATTATCTGTGGAATAGAAGAAAAGAAATTAATGCAGAGACATAAGCTCATCTTGGAACAAAAGGGGAATATGTTCTTATTGTGATGATTTTACTGAGTCTTTTTCAGAGAAGGCTGAGTGATCAAGAAATATTTAATATCTATAGATTACTTAAAATATTTCATTTTTTATCATTTTTTAATTTAAATGAGGAATGTAATAAAAAATGAAGGATGAAAGACTAAGAATACTGTAAACAGAATTATTGAAAGTGTTGTGCTCTTCCCTGTGCAAAAGCTGTAGGTCAATCCTAGCTAGCAGGCTTACCCGCTGGAGTTGTTTCAAGACTATTTCATGCTTTTTGTTCTTTTAACCACAGAGTTCTTTTGAGAAGACTGTAGAGTGAGAGAAAATTTGTCACGTATATGATGGCTCTGTGATTTAGCAGGCAGTTGATATGCCGTTGCTCGAGGGTATCTCTAAGCCTTTCTCTTGGCTATTCCAAAGCTAGCTGACCGAGATGATCTGTGTTTATAGTTTGATATAGAAAGAAAGGGTAAAAACAAACCCTCCACTCCCCACACATTCCAACATCCTTCCTAACTCTTAAAGTCGAAGACTGATTTCTTCATTTCCTGATGATTTGGCACTCTGAAGATTGCCAATACGAGTGGAGGATTCTTTCCCCTAAAGAAGGAAGGAGTTTTCTATGTGCATAGTACAAGCAACAGATTACAAACTTGAGGGACTAACTTCTGATTTCAGGTGACTTTGATAGATGGAGTAAAAACCATATTCAATTTTACAGCCCTTTAATACCTCCAGGTGCAACATCCACATTTAGGTTAACTGAAAAAAACTCAGAAAATGCATTTAATTCCCATGAAAAAAATATGGTGTTTGTTTACACAAGTGTTGCCTGTGAGTATTTAAGGTCAGCTCAAAGTTTGGCTTTGTAACTTCTTATTCTTCAACTCATCAGCATACTGAAAACCTCCAGACCTATGTCCCTTTGATCATTTCATACTTGGACACTCTCCAACACATTAACTTTCATTTAAAGCTTACAGCTTCTTGGCAGCAATAACACTATTTACTTCAACCTTGCAGGGGCTTCAAGAACTGATGATAAACTAGTATGTTTTCATATTTTCTTTCCTTGGAAACAGTAAAATCCTTTTCTCTTTACTCACTGTATGAGGATCCTGTATTAGAATCCTCATGTTAGTATCTTTCATGTAGTATCAAGAATCAATGCATTTGGTAAGCAAACATACAAAGGGTAGTTGACATCATTGACCTTTTCCCGCCTCTAAGAGAAAACACCAAGCATGACATTGTTTTTGCAACTAGAAAATGTCTCTGATGAACAGCAATTATCAGACAAAAATAATCAATCCATTATTTCAGGTTCCATGTCTGTACTATGTATTTTAAGCTAAGTAGTATCCGCACTTGCCATGAAGTGAATAGAATAGTTTTTAATCTGTTTCAGTGAAAGTCGAGATATTTCTTTAACTAGGTCCTACAATGAATGCTAGATTGACCAATTCAAGTAGAAATGTCCAGTTCTAAGATTTGCAAAAAAATTGCTCATGCTTTTTTCCCCACCAACCCCCATCTGAAAGGCAATCTGAAGCCTCATATGGATACAATTTAACATATTCCATACTTTCATATAGAGTTGAGGTTCAACTAAGTGCTTAGTCTAGTTTGCACTCTTGTTACATTTTCTAGATCAGTCTTCCACATCCCTAGCTAATTATGAACATCCTCTCTACAAATAATCTTGTCAGAGGATGACTGTGTCAGAAGATAATCTTTTTAGGGGATAATCTTACCACAGGATCATCTTGTCTCAAGATAATTGCATTACAAGACTCAGACCATCAGTTCCTCCCAAGAATATGGTACATTTTCAGAAGTAGTAATATATAGTCTTAAGTTTAAAAGACATACTAAAGTATATGATATTAGTCAGCATAGCAGTGGAAATCAATGTAGTGCACTTCTGTTCTATGTTTCTGCAAACATCCTACACAAAAATGTGTATGAAAGAGGACTCTAACGAACAGCATTTTTGATAGTATATTACAGAGAAATAGTCTTTATTTCTCCCATTATAGGTTTTAATACTTTGCATTAAAAGCTTATCCTAGATGAGATTCCACAGACATTGCTTTGCATTAGCAGTTTCTATTAGTTAATATTGCACAAGACTATAACAAATCGTAAGCCTCACAGCATTGTTCTTAGGTAAGACTAGAGAATCCTCCATTTTAAGGGGTGGATTAAGACTCAACCAATGCATCATTAATCACTCACAGCAAAAAATTCCTACAAATACTACAGCCTCTTCAGATGTTAACAAAGATCTAGTAATTTTCAGTGCCTTTATCAGTCTGTCAAACTGTCACAGCTAATGAAATAGTAGTAGTGATGGAATTAGAATTTAGGAATTCTGATCCTAAGGCCCTGTCCATTTTGATATACTCCAAAGCACAGAGCCAACAAGATCATACTCGAAACTTTTCTTTTTCTAGACAAAGATTTATTAATTTAACATTCTTTCCTGCCTCTGGACCTGTCGCTGCTGTTCTTACTACACATTCCATAGGCTTGTGTCCATTCAGTTATCAAGAATTCAAAAAACATTGAGGATATCTTTTTTCCCCCTACTTTGACAATGATCCTCTACGTGAAAAACAGTTAATTTCTGGAACAAGAACAACAAAGTTAGAAATGGTAGTACTCATTTATATTAAAACAAAATGATCCTACTCAAAAGCTACATCCTCAGACTACACAGTATTACTTTTGCAAGTACCCATCAAAATCAATTAGGATTATGACACCACTCTGGTAATCCTACACATATTTGCTGAGATACTGTTATTCTGGCCAGTTGGTTAGTATTAGTTCCCTCATACTAGGCAGAAATGTCAGATGTTAACTGCCAGTGCACCTTCACATGAGCTCTGAGCCTAGCTTTTATTTGTTTTTTCTGGTTTTCTAGTTTTATTTAGCAACACTTTACGTCGACTACACTTTCTTTACATTTACTTTTATGGGTGGTTAGAAAAACAGCCTTATCCTTCTTTATTTTAACTAGTTTCTACTGTTTCCAGTTTCCTAACTTTTATTTCAACTAGCCAGCAGCATGCGTGTCGTGGTGTGCCTTTACTAATTGATGCTCTCCATTTCTACCACAGCTTTCACTTGTTCTATGCCAGCTGCCTACTCACAATTTATTTGGAGATATTCTTTATTCTTTTTCCTCCTGACCTTCATGACTCTATTTATGCTACTGCAAAAAGGAGGAAGATTGTCTAACATCCATGAATCGCATCAACTTGATAACTTCGGGGAGTACACTGTTTAAAACCTCAAGTGGCAATACTCAGCCTTCATGATTCACTACGTGTTTCTTCTGTCTTTCTCCTGACATACAGAAAACACCATTTTACTACATTACCAGTTTTCATAACTGATGTAATTTATTGTCTTGTATGACGCAGCACACTTCTGTATAACACTATAAATTTTTATCAAAGCTTTAAACTTTTATTCTCAGTAAGAGTCTACCCCAAACAACTTTTAAAATTAGTCCGGGAAGAAAAATAGCACCATCTGCATCTTATACAATTGTAATCACAAACCTTAAAGGTATTAATGAAAATCTGAAGACAGAATATTTAAATATCATTTGCACTTACTTGGAAAACCACTGCCTTCAAAGCAGAGTTAGCATGTTTTAGTTATTGAATAAACAGGATTACCTTCTTGTTTTAGAAATAAACCTTGAAGAAGAAAACATGGGATTTCCATCTCACAGAGACAGAAAAATAAACTTAGACGGGGATGCAGTTTCACAGTGTGTTGGAACTGTTCTAATGCAGGCAGCTGTCTCAAGAGGTGGTCTTGTTCCTCTTCCACTCCCAACCATGCATCCTACCTTACCCCCGGGGTCACTTCTAGCAACTACTTGGCTTGCAATGACTTGGTTCAGCCACTTTTGTGTGTCCACGCAAGCTGATCCTATGTATCCTATAGTCATATAATCATTACATCTGTTTCAAAAGTGGAGGCAGGAAGGCATGGTTAGCTGTGGGAGAAAAGATCACCTCTGCAAGTAAGATCCGTTTAAGAATTATATGAAATTACATCCTTATTTTTCCTTCTGTTTATGTTTCAGATAAGATCTTTGTTTGCAGGGAGCAGGTTTTGCTTTTTACAAAACAGTAAGACCTTTCTCTATAAAACTTCAGATCTCTAATTAAATGCAATGACAGTAACATAATTACATTACTATCCTACAGTTGTTTTTAACATGAATTCATTTAGTCTGCATTTCACCAATAGTCATTCTACATTACCAATAGACTGTTTGCGTGTGATTAGCTGCCATTAGTCAGACTTCCTTTCATGTATCGGTAACTGGCTAAACTCAAATGGAAGAAGGAAGTCTATGGAATGTGGAAAAAGGGACAGGTCACTTGGCAGGAATACAGGAACGCTGTCAGGGTATGCAGGGATGCAATGAGGAAAGCTAAGGTCCACCTGGAATTTAATCTGGCAAGGGACATCAAGGGCAATAAGAAGGGCTTTTTCAAATACATCGGTAGCAAACAGAAGACTAGGGAAAACGTGGGCCCTCTGCTGAATGAGGTGGGTGCCCTGGTGACAAAGGATGCAGAGAAGGCAGAGTTACTGAATGCATTCTTTGCTTTAGTCTTTACTGCCAAGGCTGGCCCCCAGGAATCCCAGACCCTGGAGGTAAGAGAGGAAGCCTGGAGAAAAGATGGCCTTCCTTTGGTCGAGGAGGATCGGGTTAGAGATCAGTTGGGCAAACTGGACACCCACAAATCCATGGGCCCCAATGGGATGCAGCCACAAGTGCCAAGGGAGCTGGCAGATGCCATTGCCAAGCCACTCTCCATCATTGTTGAAAGGTCATGGAGAACGGGAGAGGTGCCTGAGGACTGGAGGAAAGCCAATGTCACTCCAGTCTTCAAGAAGGGCAAGAAGGAGGACCTGGGAAACTACAGGCCTGTCAGCCTCGCCTCCATCCCTGAAAAGGTGATGGAGCAGCTCATTCTGAAAGTCATCTCCAAGCCTGTAGAAGAAAAGAAGGTGATCAGGAGTAGTCAACATGGATTCACCAAGGGGAAGTCATGCTTGAGCAATCTGATAGCCTTCTATGATGGTATGACTGGCTGAGTGGATGAGGGGAGAGCAGTGGATGTTGTCTACCTTGACTTCAGCAAGGCTTTTGACACTGTCTCCCATAACATCCTCATAGGTAAACTCAGGAAGTGTGGGTTGGACGAGTGGACGGTGAGGTGGATTGAGAACTGGCTGAACGGCAGAGCTCAGAGGGTGGTGATCAGCGGCGCAGAGTCTAGTTGGAGGCCTGTGGCTAGTGGTATCCCCCAGGGGTCGGTACTGGGGCCAGTCCTGTTCAATTCATTCATCAATGACCTGGATGAAGGGACAGAATGCACCCTCAGGAAGTTTGCTGATGACACGAAACTGGGAGGACAGGCTGATACACCAGAAGGCCGTGCTGCCATTCAGCGAGACCCAGACAGGCTGGAGCATCAGGCGGAGAGGAACCTCATGAGGTTCAATGCAGGCAAGTGCAGGGTCCTGCACCTGGGGAAGAATAACCCCATGCACTGGTACAGGTTAGGGGTTGACCTCCTGGAAAGCAGCTCTGCAGAGAAGGACCTGGGAGTCCTGGTGGATGACAAATTCACCATGAGCCAGCAATGTGCCCTTGCGGCCAGGAAGGCCAATGGCATCTTGGGGTGCATTAAGAAGAGTGTGGCCAGCAGGTCGAGGGAGGTTATCCTGCCTCTCTGCTCTGCCCTAGTGAGGCCCCATCTGGAGTCCTGTGTCCAGTTCTGGGCTCCCCAGTTCAAGAAAGATGAGGAACTACTGGACAGAGTGCAGCAGAGGGCTACAAAGATGATTAAGGGACTGGAGCATCTCTCCTTATGGGGAAAGGCTGAGGGAGCTGGGGCTGTTTAGCCTGAGAGGGGACCTCATGAATGCTTATAAATATCTCAAGGGTGGGTGTCAAGAGGATGGGGCCAGACTCTTTTCACTGGTGCCCAGCAACAGGACAAGGGGCAATAGGCACAAACTGGAACACAGGAAGTTCCGCCTGAACATGCAGAAAAACTTCTTTACTGTGAGGGTGACAGAGCACTGGAACAGGCTGCCCAGGGAGGTTGTGAAGTCTTCTTCTCTGGAGATATTCAAAACCTGCCTGGATGTGGTCCTGTGCAACCTGCTCTAGGTAAACCTGCTCTGGCAGGGGGTTGGATTAGATGATCTCCAGAGGTCCCTTCCAACCCCTGTCATTCTGTGATTCTGTGATTCTGTGATTTATCAATAATGTTAACATACCTATTTAAAGACACTTAGAATGTATTCATGTTCCAGGAGGAGGGAGAGAGAGAGGTGTCTGGGTCAAAAGTTACTATCTATTGACATATATGAGTATATACTTTTACATATAATGATTTGGAGCTTTTTGTAATGTCACAAAGGAGAGAACCTGTGCCAAACCACTTCTTTGCTCTGAAGAATCCTGAAGATACTTTCTGGATAGACCTATATTCAGAAGTATAAAGCCCTCTCAACTTGCGCTAACTGCAACTGGACTTCCAGATGTCTCAGTACTCTGCAAATCAAAACTAATGAAAATACATTTTTCAGTCACAAAAGTAAAATTTCTAAGAAGTCTTTTCTCCACCTTTCATAGCACAGTCCACAGAAAATCACAGGTCTGCAGAGGATTCCTATAATACACACTGTCCCCCAAAATTCCAAAAAATGTCTGTTGGACAGTCTCCTTTTTTGTCATGTTCCCTTTCAGACAGATAGGTTTTCACAGGTATCTTCTCCCTATTGTTATGCTACAATACTTCTTTTCCATTTGTCAAAATACCACCGTATACATCTGTAAGTGCTATATTAGAGTACAGGTAATTCCTAGAGATATTGTTACTAGAAACAGAAGACAGAATCAGATGAGTCTTTATAGGCCAATAGCAATGAATAACTTGTATTTACAGGAAACAAAACATGCTCTGAACTTCAGTTCAGCCTTTTGTATGTTGTTCATCTATGTATACAGCTGAAAATACTTCTGGTGAGAACATATTTTTTCAAAGGAAAGGAAAAAAAAGAGTTTTGTCCAGTGTTGTCAGGTATGGCCTAAGTGCTTTCAAACTATATCCCTTTAATATGAAAACAGGAGTTCTGAAACCTTATTTCTTTACTAGAAAATATAATGTTCATTAATTTCCTATGCCTTTACTGTCTTTTCCAAAATTAATGGAAAGTTCATTCTGCATGCTTTACTAGCTTTTATGTATGTTAACCAATTTAAATGAGAGGTTGTGAAATGTAGAATAGGAAATACTATAATTAAAAGTTTGTTATGACAACTCTGACACACTGAACACTTGAAGAATTAAAGTGTTAAAAATCATGGTACTTGGAGCTATTTAGCAAAACTTTCAAGATCGACAACTCTGCTTCACAAAACCTTTAAGTGTTTATTAATTTAAGTAGATTTCATTGAATTTCTTTGATCACATTTTTTACAATAAAGCTTTTGCAAAGTGAGCATGCATCCTAATTGTTTATTTACACAATATTAATATTCAGGCAGAAGGATCATGGAAGCACAGTTAATTAAATATAAATTAATGTGGTGGAATATTTAATTATCTATTCTACACCTCACAACTAATGATTATGTAAATGCCTTGCATTTAATCTTGTTCCCAGGAAATTAACTTAATGGCCTTCAACAAATGAACATTTTGTATGCATTGCAGGACACTTTATCTAAATTTTAACAGCATGGTATTAGTTTCAGATAATAACATGATTACACAATTTAAAATGTAAATGTATACAATACTTTTGTTTTCTTGATTTTACCTTGGAATTTAAAGTGGAATAGAAGACTATTTATATGATTGTAGCTCTGAAGTTCTGTGGTCTAGGTTTTGGCCAACATCTACTTTTCCAGTTTTGTTTTCAGCACATCTGCAATGCTCTCTTTCACTCAAACACACAGACTATTTCTGGAGAGGAGAACTGGCATGCTGGCTTTCCCAGCTACATAACATGAACAAGAGGGATACAAAAGATATATGAAAATGGCTTACTGTAACACAGAACTCCTGCTAAATTGCCCAAACCCAGGTCCAGTAATGAATATTGAAAGTTATCCATAGCAGAGATTTTGCTCTGTTGACTGCAGAAAAAGTCTGTATCTTTTTGTAAATAAGGAGAGTATATATGTATGTTTCCGGTAGATAGTTAAAGCAGTATTTACATAGAAAATCTTACACAAAAGAAACCACTTTAATAGTTACACCTAGAAAATGTAACAGTGCAAGGCAGTCTTTTCATTCTCCAGTTTTTTTACTTGTAGAGATATTAGGCACTCCTGCATGCTTTAGCCTTGGAACCCGGAATACTTTTGACTGATCTCAGAATGAGATTATGTAATTACAACAAGTATCCTTAACCATCACTAAAGTACATACCAGATACAGATTTAATGTGCCTGGAAAAAAAGGTTTCTTGCTACTAACCAGTATAATTAATATGCACTCCAATTTAGGATTAATCTAGAAAAGTTATGCTTCTCAAACAGAGAAGAAAGAAGGTTATTTGGGTCTTATGCACAACCAAAAAATGGACTGATGATTATTACTTATTTGTCTGTAGGCCTAGGAATGCCTGTGCCGACTGTCAAACACTGCTTATTCTTATTACTCACTCTTTTGCTTTTGCAGAACGATTACAGCTGGCAAAAGCTGAAGTCCTATTCAAAGTCAGTGGAAGCCAATGGGAAATGATCTGAAATCGAAATAAAGGAATAACAATGAGATCTCATGTTACATTTTATAGCTTCAGAGCATTTTACATACTTTACAAAAGCAATACAACACTAAGTTGTCTATACAGCCAGGTAAATTTTACCAAGTAGTGGTAAATGATGTTTAGAAAAAACTGAGAAACTATTCGCAGAATAGTTTCAGCCAAAAATATAAAATGAAAGTTTTCAAAACTTATTATGTCATTTTGATATTATTTAAATTAAGTGTTTCATTTGTGAAATAAGGAAGAGCGAGAAGGCTTAAGAAGATAGAATCTCTGTTCCATTTATAAAGAAAGAGAGAAAAAGAAATCCCTAGCTCTGACCAGGTACGTTCATATGAATTATATATTTGCTTATCCATAGTGCTGCATTTGTTAATCATCACTGTAATTGCACTCAGGAAAAAGGGTATGGAAATTTTACAGAAAAAAATCTTTGAGTAATTTACCCATCCTGAATGCAAGGGGAATAGATTTTAGTTTTAAGAGATTCAGCTTAAAAAAACAGCAATAGGAGGCTCCATTTTAAAGAAGAAATTCTACCCCAAAGTGTGTTTTGCTCTAGATTTCTAACCTGAGATTTATATGTTGAGTTAAGTCTTTGGGATTGACTTCATGGTATGTCTGAGAAGACTTTTGACAGCCCACAAATGGACTTCAGAACGAGGTCTCAGAAGATCAGGAGTAGGAGAACCGATGTCTGATAAATGAAAGGGCAATTGCACTTCTGACTGGACCCTGCTGGCAGTCGCCTTCATTATACTGCAAGAGAGAGGCAAAGGACAGCCATTGTAATACCACAAAACACAACTGCAACTGTGAAATGAGTGAAATTTAGCACTATTTGGAGTGATATATACCACAGAGTTTCAGCCAGCCAGCCAATTCACGTACTGAAGATGTGTTCATGGTCCTGGAATCTGTTGCTTTATTTCACACATTCATGTATATAACTTTAAGGTCCCTTAAGAATATGAAAGGAAGCAAAGGAAGAAAAGGAAACAAAAAAGGAAAAGGACTGAACTGCAATTACCTACAAGTATACAGCTATGTAATATATATGCAGTTAGATAACTCTGCACAAAGTTCTTTGAACTCTAAGACACATTGTATCCAAATTCTTGGATGCTCAAGTTATCTTTCCCATTATTAAAGCACAGTACATGTTAAAATGTTTTGTGCTTTATATTCGTAAGAGGTACATATTAATTATCATTCACTCATCGTAACTGTCATCCAAAAATCAGTTGAATAATCTCAG
This sequence comes from Phoenicopterus ruber ruber, assembly GCA_009819775.1. NCBI lineage: Eukaryota > Metazoa > Chordata > Aves > Phoenicopteriformes > Phoenicopteridae > Phoenicopterus > Phoenicopterus ruber. The sequence continues at coordinate 16,219,545 of CM020227.1, forward strand.
TGAAGTGCACCCATAAAAGTGAGTTGATCAAATTAAAATTAATTAGTTGACATTGTATTCTTTGTTTAGCATGATCTTTTACAGTCATCTTCTGCAGGGTTATATTCATGTTTCTCAAATAGTTTTTTTGTCTCTGCAAAGGAAATGAGTGATGTTATACTTGGTATGTAAAGTTCAGAATATGACATGGGTGTTTTGTCCCTCTCATTTATCTTACTGGTTACTATCAATTCATCTACGTTTCGTTGTGTAAAAATCCTTCATTTTATGTTTCTTTTCTTGTTTCTTGTTGTTTTAATTGTCCATTATTAAAATTTAGTCTATGCTTTTTCAGAGCGAGAAATAGGCAAACCAGGGGTTTAATCCTGCAAGGAGATGGAAAATTCTTGGAGGAGCTTAGCATTCAGTGGAAGCTGATTACACTCAATAATTACACAGAACACTCAATACCTTCTACGATCAGTTGTCAGAAAGTGGATGACAAAGAGTGGAAATAGTTATTTTTGCATATTATTTTAAAAGGCCTAATTCAACTCTTATTTAAGTCAATGGGAGATTTTCCACTGAGTTTAATGGAAGACAGGGAAAACTCTTAACATTTTACACCTTTAAGAATTGTGCCGGTTAAACATCGGCCTATCCAAAACTACAAGAAACAGAGCCAAATGAGGATTCCAAAAACTGCCCTGTAGTCTAGCCATAATCCAGCACCCATCTCCACCAGGGAGTATATTAACAGCAGACCATACTGCGTGATGAGTTCAGAGCTGGAAACAAATGAGATGATCTAAAACTGGAAGCAGTATATTTTAATACACCTCTGTATACAACAATAAGATTTCACATCACTATATGATATCAGAAACCTTTACCATGTGTAGAAACCAAAAACACAATGAAAGAATATATGCCTCCATGCTCTACAAAATACTCATTAAACTATAGCTGAATCACAATTCCCGATTTGAAGTAGGCTTTATAAACTTTCCATGCCTCTATTAGACTAATGTATTTTTCAGAACACCACCCATTTATGCTGAACATTCCACTTCCTCTTCCTTTTTCCTTCATCTCTGCTGTCTTCGCCTTAAAATTCTTCATGATCTCCTTTCCCAGACCTTCACCCTGCCATTCTTTTTGTATTTATTCAGTAGAAAAAACTGAGAACTAAGAAAGTAGCAGCAGCTATAAAGTTTTTTGGGAAGGTACGTGGACAGGGACTTCTCAGGGTAGAGTGCTGGGGAGGGCCAGTAAGGGGAGTTAATTAAGGCTCTGCAGCCCCTTTCCTGCTGCCAGGCTCCCTCTGAATCAAGATGACTGTTTGCGTTAACACATTTAGGAGAAATTAATTTCCTCTAACTAAGAGGACACAGGAAAGCGATCCAGTTACCATCATGTGTGGTTATCTTTGACATCTTAGACTAAATGATCTGGCTATTTTCAGCTAAGTCAGCTAAGGGCAGACTTCAACATCAGATCAGAACTCACACTGTGGCATCCATACTGAGACACATTAATAGCTCTACCTTTAAGTAGAGTGTGCACTTTTCTTTCTTTGAATGACGTAGGTGTATATTCTGCCATCTCTCCTGCTTACCATTCTTACAGCCTGAGCTCTCTTTTCCTGGCACCAAGCATCTTTAGAAACCAGATTAAATAGGATTTAGCCCACAATCACCAGCATCACTTCTTCAAATAGTTAGGCTTCACAGTCATAAAATAGCAACCACTCCTTGGATTATGGCAGCACATTCTTGAGCCCATGTAATCTTAAAACATACATTGCAGGGCTCTAATTTTCAGTGACTGTCAGGCACCTGTTTATATTTATGTGGTGTGTTGACATTTCAGATGTCCTGCAAAGACTTCCACATTGATTTGGACAGAACAGCTCACAATTTAAAAACCTAAGTATGTGAAAAATCATTAGAGCATGTCCCCACTGCAATTTTCAGATAGGAAGCGAACATAATTCTGTATTACCCATAGCCTTTTATATTGTTGTGAATAAGATGAAACCTGGACTTTTCAAAAGTGTTCAGCATTTGTGTGACTCCAGTCCTGTTGAAGACATTGGTAAATAACAAGAGATTTTAAAAGCAGCAGAATTAGGTCAGTGCTGAGCACCTTTGAAAATCTCTATTAAATCAGTAGCTCAGCCTCTATGTAGTCAAAGAACCTCAGCATCAAATTTCAAAGCTGATGTCCTTTCTATCCTTTGTGGCCTTTTTTACTGCTTAGGAAAGAGTTGCATAAAGAAATGACTGCTGAAGTGGAAAAAAAAATAGTGAATATTTGTGCGCTTTTTCTGCTACTGGGTTTCCCCTTTTCAATTCTTTATTAGCTGAGAAATAATTGTAATACTTGAGCAGTCAGTGAGTTCACTTTATTAACAGTTCAAACATAATGTGAAGCCAATACATTTAATGTTAGTTATTAACCTTCTGTAAATTTAAGCTGCATTTTGCTCACTTAATTAGGTAAACTACATTGTTTTTCTCTTACTGGTTCCTCTCTTTAATATGAGAGCAATAAAAGCTCCATGGGGTGCACTGTATTTTAAAAAATGCATTAGAGTATATATTTTTCTATGAATTCTAAATTGTTTATAAATTTTTTCACCTTCACTATTCTTATTCAAGATTTCTTCACTATAAAATATGTGATCCCTAATGCAACCTTTTTAAAAAGTGACTGCATCCAGTCTGTAACTAATTAATTATCAACATAATCTGTTCTAGTGACAGTTATTATTTAGCAAAGCTTTATAATGCAAATCATTGCATTTACATTTCTATTCAAGTGATGTCTACATTTAAAATCTCACATAGAATATTGCCTTAGAATCAATCCACGACTTTCTCTTTTTTTTTCACCTTCTACTGTCTCCTTTACAGTTCTTATTTTCTTTTAAAATAGAACAAAACATTGCTAATTTGGCTCAAGCCATTCTCCTCTTCATGGCATTTTCCTCCATTAGTAATAGTCTCATTGCAGACTGACTAGATCAAGCTATTGAACATAAAGCTAGAGAGCATTTCACTATACATGAAAAGAAGGAAGATCATGCTGGGACAGTCACCTTCAACATCATGCATTCAGTCTAAATTTACAGTAATAGACTCATACTCGGAGAATGCTTGCTGTGTTTGTTTGCAAACTAGTATGCAGTACTTACAAGTCTGTGGTTTTATTGACATATTCCTTTCCTTTCCTGTGGTTTTTAATTGAAACCCCCACTGCTCAGCCTAGCTCCTGGAAGTCAGAGAACAGAAGTTTTGCGTTTAGTTTAGCATTTAGACAAGATGAACACATACAGTAGAGTTCTGCTGGTTGATTATGAAATACATAGTTCAGGGTTCTTGGGTTTTTTGTTTTGATTAAGTAAGACTCATGATATGTGTATGGAATTAGCACTATGAAATTAGATGAATGATGAAGAAAATGTCTTAATGTGAAGATCAGCACGTGAATAAAACAGTCATTTTAATATCACTGGGTTAGTTAGAAAAATATTTGCTAGAAGGTATTTGCTTCCTGCTGCTGCATACACACTGCTGACTGCATGTCCGACCTGAGCATTCAGTTCACAGCCCTTTGAGCTATGATGTATTAGTAAGCTTGATTAGCCAAGGCTAGGTTTTCATTCTGGTCACTATCTGGATGAGCTTAGAGTGAGCCAAGAGTAGTCCTGTGTATCATAAGGAAGGTATGATTTGTTTAAAAGTATACAGTGTTCTTCACCAACATTGAAATACTACTACTTTAGGTCTTAGCAGAGTAATAAAATGCATATACAAAACTGATGTGAACTGATAAACCAAAGTCATGTGAAACTAAAATCATTTCTAGGCCTAGACATATCACCTGAGTTGGAATCCTGATGACTTGTACCTTTGCCTTATGACAGGAGTTAAAATCCATTGAAACCATTGGTTACCAGTACAGCTTTCATTTAAAAAAAAGGAAGGCAACACAAATAATACACAACTATGACCAAAAATGGCAACTCATGTCCACCAATCAAGATTTAAAACCACCTGTGACTCCTGAGGGCTTTCTAAGTATGTGGCTTGTCCTTAAAGTAGTTCCATTGCAAAACCTGGGTTTGATGAAGCAGATTTGCCAGCTATAGTTACAGTTTCCATTGCCAATGACAAAGCAAGCATATATTATTATTGTCATATTGCAGAAGCAATTAACTCCTTCAGTTGCTATTATACATACAGTCTGTGCCTCACTTGTGATTCTAACAAGGTCAACCTGGATATCCTTTAGTGAATTTATTACTGCTCTGAATAATTAAACCAACATCTCTCTGTGCCTTATATGGTGACCAAGACGACCTCTTTCCATCCAGATAATACATACATTCAGTAGACTATATGATTCTGGGCTAAAACATGTCTCATTTCTTCCTATGATGAAATGAAGGGATTTCCTTACTTGCATTCAAATATGGATTGAACCAACTTGCCTCAGATGCAGATGGGAAATAGACTCTTTCAAGTGCTCCTCCTGTTGCTTTAACACCCTTCAACCAAGTAGCCAGCAGAGTCTTTGCAGCACAGAAGTTCTGCATGAAAAAAACAACCACCAGCATTTGTCAAATAAATGTCTGTTAATGAATAACATAAAAGAGCCCATGTTCCTCAGCTGTAAATAAGAGAGAACATAGAAGTGTGAAAAGAACTCTGCTAAAGAAACAATGACATATTAATAAACTTGTGTAGGAAGCCTTGCTACGTGAGGAATTGGACAAATATATTACTTGCTTGCTTTATCCTCCCACAAGACCATGTCTACATGATACAGTATTCACTTACGAGGTAAGAAACACACACACAAAAAAATCCATGACAAACAACTCACCATTTTAGAGTCCAGTTCATGCCACAGATCACTGCACAATTAAGGAGTTTACATACATAGTAACATGACAGTGGAAAACCTCCTATTTGATCTGTATATAGACTGGAAATCATGTATACCCCATGCTGATAAACCTTAACATTTCTTTCTTTCTTTTGTGCTCATAGTTTTAATCAGATCTGAAGAACTGACATGACCAGACATGACCAGAAATAAGTGACTATATTAAAATTGTCAAAAGATCCTCCAAATATCTGGACTTCTTAACAAGTATATTGGTAAATCACTATTTTTTTCCATAAGAAGCATATGACCAAACATGTATTTACTGCATAGGTCCTGTGGTGTGCACATGCACTCTGAATCCTTTTCCTGAACCAAGTATTGAAATATCTGAAAGGCAATTATTATTTAAGTAAAAGGCATCCTCCTTAGGAGAACTGGTCATTGAAGCCTGAAGGATTAGGCTCGCTGTTCACTTGTTACTGGTAAATACTGACTTTTAAAAGGAGATCACAAAGATAATCAGGTTACTTTTGGTTTTCTACTGGCTGGAAGGTATAAAGTTACTATCTTGTTTGAAGCTCTTTCAAACTGAAATGGTAATCTACTGGTTTTACCAGTGGGATCCCAGAATATTTAAGAATTTGCAAATATCCCTGTCAATGTTGCTTACTTTGCAAGAAATAAACTATAACAAAATGACATTGTAAGACAGCGTGCCACTCCTCTGAGAGATAAGTGGGAAACAGTTGCCAGGAGTCCATTGAAATTCCAATGTGCGAAGGACTGCCAGCTGGCTGTCCACAACAGAATAAGACAAAAAAAGTGATATTTTCTGACTATCACTACAAGAGCAGACATTTGGCTTAAGCCCATTCAAAATCAAATGTCCAGTTGGGAGCCAGTTCCCATTTGCCCCTTGAAGGGTTAACTCATGTGTGCAAAAGGTAAAACAACTATTAGGTTGTTGTTGCAGCAAAGAATTTATTTGTCTGGGGAGCAGCAGGACGAAATCTCTCTTATTGCACTGCAAATAGTCACCTGGCAGCAGGTATGTGCTGGCCAATAGGATCTGAAAGAGAGCAAATGGAATAAAGAACTATTTTTCAGACTCCAACACTGGTGTTCTGGTGTATTTGCTGTACTGTTGCTTAATTACACAGACAAAAGCTTATTGTTAGCTAGATACTGTCCCAATTACCCATATCCGTTTTAAAGGCATAATTTTTCCACTTTATTTTCCACATCGTTTCCACAATCAGTTTGTAAAGGGGAAGTTGGATTACTCTCCTTCAAATGAGTTTTTAGTATGGAGTAATGTGGAAACTGTATGAACCCAGAGACTACAGGCTGCTGAGGCACCATGGGTTAGTGTTGCAGGTGTGCTCTATGCCACATACGCAGGAATGTCAGGTACCCTCATCACCTGTACTTAAAGTGCCTTAGGTGCTTAGCCTTTGAAACGCTAAGGGCCTTCTGTCTGCAGTTCTGATAGTCTCTCTTTAACTTGCAGCTCCGTAACCTTTCAAGTGTTGTGACAGTGTTTTCCCAGAGACTCTGTGGCAGTATTTTTCTCTTCCGGTTCTCATGCTGCTGTTCTTGTGCTGTTATTCTCATGGCCTTGTACCTGCAAACCCCGATATTGCTGTTGCTGCAAGTTCTCACAAGAAGAGTTTGTCACTGGCATGAGAATCACCTCTTCTCTCCCCTCCATTGTAGCTTTTGGTTTACATTAAGCAACACAATAACTTGCATGCATGAGCCTTTAGAACATATCAGCATGCAACATGTACCACTGATCACAGTGCTCTCCAGCCAGACTAATAGCATCGCAAGCAGGAACAACCAGTAAGGAGTTTGTGTGGCTCCTGACGAAAAGTATATAGTCACTAAAGGAAAACTGTCACAGTGGGACCGCCAGCTACATGGGGGAAATGTCCAGGGAAGCGTACTTGTTTAGCAACTCCATTGCTTCTCCTTCCTACCAGCTGAGGAGGGTTTTCCATTTCCTTTTCCATTTTCTCTCTTCCCACTTTTAATTTTCCCCAAAAGTAACTTTCACTTTTGGAGTCAAGGTATGTCATCAGCTACAGCCCACACCAATGAATCTTTGTGCTTCTCACCCTGTCTCAACATCCTTTCTGCAACAAGACTTTGAGGTGGTACCACTGGCTCACACTGGGATGACAGAATCTTGGATTCAAGACATCATAGAAAAAAGGAGGCCAAGGTCAAGGCAGGAAAAAAGAAGGCTCTTCCGTGTCCTTCCACTTTGCTTTTGTACAGAGGGCAGCAACTTTTACTTACATATTTGAAAATACGTCACTGTCAGGGAAAGACACCACCTTGGCTTTGAGCTTCTTCTAGAGATTAGGCACTAAGTGCTCCTGAGCTGCAGGTTGTGAATTCCCAATCCTGGGGAAATCTCATCTGTAAAAGCTTTCAGCTTATACTATTGATACAGCACTTGAGGCTGGTACTTCACTGAGGGAATGGACACAATGCAAGCTGAGTTCTGGTCACATCCAGAACATGCTGCCTTTACAGTTGGCAGAAAGAATTTCATAAACACAGGAAGATAGCTGCCTGTTGGAAAAAATGTGTTGGAAAAGGTAGAAAATACAGCCCTGGATTAAGATGTTTTCCATCTTTTTAACAAAGTTTGAGCAAAGAAATTTAACCCATGATGCCACTACATGCATGACTTATTTTGGCATTAGCTCCAATCAATTCTTTGAAAATAAATAATGACAGCTTAATAAACGACTGATGATAAACTGTAGGTTTGTACTTGCTCTCATTTTTCTGTAATGATGGTTTTATCCTCCCCATTTATTTATGATAATTTAAATGTTCTACCTGCCTGTCCTATAACGCAGACTTATAATGTTGTCTCATTATTGTGAAAAAGATCCACACGAAAAAAACCCTCTCAGTATTTAAATTAAAATGCAACCTAGGATAAAAATATCTATGCTGATGACCTATATTGCAGAGTATATTATTTTTCTTTCTCATGTATGGTAACAGGATTGGAATACCTGATTTGTTCTTTATTTTGTATTCAAAAGGATAGGCTTATTTGCAAAGCAACAGACAAAACTTTCTTAGCTGAATCCTTAAAGCTTTTTCACAATGCAAGAAGTGATGCTATACCACGCCCTACTTCTATCTGACCTGTACTAGCAGTCCTTCATATAGACAAAGATCATCCTTTCAATCATATAGATCAAACGGAACATAGGTTACAGTCATCATGTAAAAATAAACTACATGATGCTCTAACACAGCACATTTCATGTCTGACAAGGAACCAGTATTCTTAACAAATTTCCATTCTAAATCCTTTACCCATGATAAATGCTATGTTTTTCATTTTTCTTGAAATGAACACATAGTTACCATCATTTAAACTCCAAAATTTGAATCAAGGATTGCGTCATTAAACAGCAGCAGAAGATGGGTAGCTAAATTCCTAGCTCTACTCAAATATCTCAGCTTTTATACATTGTAGGGAACTTTTCTGCCTATGCTGAGACGTACTGGTAGATCTTTTCCACCAATGATGCTTAAAAACATAAATACAAATTTAAAAGGCAATCAGAAAAAACCCAAGTTCTTTGCATTTCCCACTTCAAACTAATCACACCCTATAAGGCTGTTTGCAAGGCTGGACCTCTGTATAGTCTAATAAAAGAAGTTTAAATCCTGCACTTTGATTACCTAAGCCAGTTAGAAGGCTGACTTTCCTCAAGATTCATTTTGCTGCACAACTCAGATCTGACTAATATTGAAGTCTCAGTATATGATCAGATCTACTATGGATGCATATCTCTATGCTTACATCGAATGCTTTGTGTCCTGTACTGTTTAGAGCCAGCTGAGGCTGGCATAAAGATAGATAAAACCAGCCTGTTTCATGAAAGTTTATTAATATTTTCCTAAAATTAAATATAATCATGAATGTCTTTGACAAACTTCCTCTATGATCACTGTCTCAAAGTATTTTCAGTCTGCCATGAATATTCTGACAATTGCTTTTTGTATGCAGAAAGGAATAGACATTTGTCAACTTGTCTCTCTCAGTTATCTGCTAACACTTCATGGATGAGGCAGAGTAAATAAAAACATCCTGCAGTGGATCTGGATACTGGGGTTTATTTAAGAACCAACACAACTAGAGCTTTTACCCTACCTAATTATCACACACACTCATTCACACACCGCTGGCACTACATTCATGAGAACTTGATTTTCCTTCCCAGTCAGGAGGTCACTTCCAGTCCAGGGAGCCTGGACAGAAAGTTCTGTCTGCCTGTGCTATGTGGCTCCCCAGAGTTAGATTTGTCTCAGGTGTTAAGGCCAAGGTCCCTAGGCATCCCCTGGCATTTCTCTCCACACCCATTTCTGATCTCCAGGATCCTTCCTCCAGCTGAGATCTTGAACTTCTTCCAAAGACCACTTCTCTTCATGAATCCTTCTTTCTGCCACCAACTCTTCTTTCCAGAACTTGATCTTTCCAATTTAAACAGTTTATGTGCAGAAGCACAATGTGTGTTCAGCCTCCTACTTGGTGGTTCTGTGTCATGTCTCTTTATTAATAAACTGGAAGATTTGGGACATGCCACTTTTGCTTAGTCCAGTTGTCATTAAAATTTACAGCCAGCCCATAGTGGTTGCAGCTAGCAAGGAGCAGACTTCTGCTTGAGAGTTCAGAAATTTAATTTTGAACATCTGTCCACATGTGCACATACTCCCAATTATCTGCCACCTGTTAGTGTTCATAATTTAAGCTAATTTTTTGCCTACAACATACCATTAATACGTTTCCTTCCTTCCATTTTTCTTTCAAATTACAATTTTGATTCCAGTCTACTTTTGGATTATTTCACCATTATATTAGAGAATTCAGGAATTCCCAATTCCCAATCCCACATGTAGTAACTATTAAATTGTTAATATCCACCTAATATCATGCCATTTACTTCAAATGTTTAATACTTCACTTGTCAGGTCCAACATGAATTGACTGTAGGTGCCCTGAGGGAAACAAATGGCATAATCTTGACATTAACATATCTGGGGCCAAGACTGTACCTTAATGTCTAAGAGAAGCAGGAAGGGTGCCTTATCTGTGGCTACACTAGGAGTAGAAGCAGCTCAAACCCAGCAGAGACCATGCCATGAACACAAGCTCTGAATTTGCCAGGATTCCTTCAGGGGATTTGTGTTGCAGCACAGCCCCTGTACAGTTCTTTTAATGTATCTAATAGCAGTTAGAACAGATCCTGTCCTAAAAGTCAGGGAACCCCCTTTCATCTTCATGGAAGCTGTTGCACAATGATATAAACATCACCAAGTCTTGATTTTAAAATGTTAATTTATCTTCCCAAATTACCACACTCACATATGGCTCATAATTGCAGTATCATGGAGTGTCAATTGAGCAAAACAGATGTATTTTTCAAAAAAATGTGACACTGTTTGCAAAAGCGCTCTATTCTCCATGGGTGCGCATGCTGCTTCTACCTTCTGCTTCAGTACCTACATATTGATACTGCTGAACTAAATGCAGATTTTCTGCTTCAAGTATATACAACATTAACATTCAGGCCAGCAAATCACTTCATTCTGAGAGTGTTTAGATGTGGATAATGCTGAATAAACTTGTTAAAGCAAATGCTTGTGAATGAAGTAACAGACCAGGATTTCCTATAGAACCCACAAGAAACCTAAAAAAGGATATTCTCATATTATGTTAGATTACTCATAAATTAGGAAAAAACCTTAATGAAGTATAAAATAGCTTCAGGTATAGTAGTTAGGAATGACAGCTTTAGTAAATCAGAATCTTGTCCCATTAGGTTTTAAATTTGTGACTTCAAAGGGATCTGCACATCTCTGGTAGCTAGTATGAAATGCTGAGTTGCTCTGAAACTACTCCATTGACCTTAACGAGCTTTAAATTTGGTCACAAGGAGGACCCTGTCTAAGATACATTTCCTTGCATAGTCCTACATGAAGGTGCTGTTTGTCAGTTCTTGATTAAATCATCCTTGAGATCTAGTCCTATCTTTCGCTTTGGAAATGACTTTGCAATACATTAGCTGTTGGACTTCTATTCCAAGATTCGCTTTGCTACAGAGTCTCATTACTATGTGAATACCATTTTACCCTAAGAAAGCTTCAAGGAATTCAGAGTTATTTAGTGCATTTCAACTCACAGGCCAGGAACTTTTTTGTGGAAGACGTTTCATTAGTTCTTAAATTTTGCAGAGCTCTTGCCTTCTAGATTCACATTGGGTTTAGCTGAGTATCTGGTTGGTTTTCAGACGGCTTCCTCATTGTTTTCTTACTATTTTGAAGAAAGAAGCAGGGTTTATCTAGCTTTCAAGAAGTGTAAACACTTTTTCTTTTCTTTTTTTTTTAATAGGAATGCCATCCTCCTGAATTATTTTAAATATTAGCTTTTAAAAATGACATATTTGTAATTTGTATTGTTGAAGAAATCAACTGCTTGATAGTTTTAACTCTGTGTTGTGAAAAAAAAATCCATTTTCAATAATTGCAGGAAAAGCCCCCAAAATATCCATTGTAAATACTGTTATCTTGAACTAATTTCTCTCAGTTATCATTCTTAATTGCTTGCTGTGCAACTAGTCATAGTGCTCAGTAAATCAAAAGCAGTCTCATGCAGCTAGTTTTTGATCCTTATTACTTTAAAGTTTAGCTCTGCAGTAGTTCAGAATGAGTTTTTCATTGCATTTCTGTCTATCTTCATGTATTTTCTTGCAGCAGAATTTATAGCAGTATCTTCTTCATACGAAGAAGAAATCTCAAGGTGATGGATGCAGAAGTGCTTCTGAAACAGCATGATATACTGCTGTTATCTTTTAGCTCTTTTGTGTGCAGTGCTCCAACGGGAGTTAGATGAAGTGAGAGTGGGGACTGAACCGTGATGCACAAGCTAGAAGCTCTTACCAGATACAGGCAGAAATAATAGGAAATAATAATCATACACAGAAAAACAACCATAATAATTTTACTTTTATAACAATATACCTGTCATAAACAGCAATACTTAAAATATCTAGCAGTACTCTTCCTCTCTAGTCGGCATATTGAATTCCTCAAAATTTTTACCTTTTGGCTTTTTTGACACATTTTTAATTGGGCTTCCTCTTATTCAAAGGAGATTATATTTAATTCCATGAGAACAGGATGAAAGCATGGTTCAGTTCCCTCCTAAAGTTACTTAGCACTTTATAGAATTGGGCCCGTTATCCCTGCATCAACCCAGACACCTGCTGCCTTGCTATGAAAGTTGATAGAGCAATATATTGAGACACTGGAGGCTGCAGTTGTACTCCTCGATCTGTTTAGGTAAGTTTATAGTCTTCTCTGGGCCTCTTTTTCTCTAATGTAGGGATGGTAATACCGGCTTTCTTTCTAAACTATTTGTAAAAATACAATACAATGTAGGTAATATTATTATAATCTTATTATTTCACTTACAACTGCTGTAACATATATTTAACTCCTTTTAACTTACAAAAGAATACCAAATCACACATGGCGCCAGCAGTTCCTAGCTTACAAAGATATCATAGTGGACACACCATCACTGCCAGGAACAAGGTTCTGCCACTTGTAGCTGTGCTTCAGAATAGAATATTACTGTGTCTGAGAGTCTGATTTTCCATGATAGAATATCAACATTGCAAATAAGACTGGCTTCTTTTATAGTTTATGCCACTAAGAGATCTAGGACACAATTACAGATTTTTTATCTTCTCTGTCCTATCAGATATGAAATTGTGAACCTTCTCAAAATGTCACCATTGGAAACAAAAAACAAAACTGATTTTTTTTTACTGTGTAATGTGTTACTATCCACTGTGTGGCTCAATTCAATTTTTACAAGGCTTCCCTATGAGGTGCAAGAATCTGATTTATGAGTCCACATTAAAGCCTCCTTCACTTTTGAGATTCTGGTTAAATATTATATGATATGACACAAGTATATTGAAAAATAGAGTTTCAGTTTCTTATTATGGGCTTTTGCTTGCTACCCTTGCAGCATGTTCATTTCAGATTGTGCAGGATGTCCTACATTTCTATTTTTTATGTATCTCTGGTAAATGTGAGAGTTCAATTTGATATACTGCAATATATTCTCTCTCAAACAAAAGTGACCAGATCAGATCCTAAGAAAAGTCTTCATCTTCTGGAAGTGCCTAATGTATTACTATGAGCAAGTAGAAATGAATATTTTATCACATGCTATTATTATGGATGAAACTTTGATTCTGGATGTCTTTCTATGAGATGGAAATGCATGATACTACATTTGAGACAGATTCAGTATTACACAGCTACAGTGAGGTTTACATGTGATTACTTGGATCAGTATCTCAAAATCTGTCTGCGTAACCAAAAAGCTTGTTTTATTTTTGCTTCATAGTGTTTATAAACAGCACAGATTGTTCCTAGCCCTTCCATGGCCACAGGAATGTATTATAGCATCTGTTCAGATTGGGTTGCTGACTCTAGGAAGGTTTTGAGTGAAAGCACACAGTATTTAACCACTGCTATCTAGAAGTAAACCAACAGGGGTTGAGCCTGAAGAAAAAACACAGAGAGGACACGGAATGTGAGAAATCCAAGTTCTACTGTCCCTTACCATCAACCAGACTAAGTACATGGGAGAGCAGCGATGTGGACAGGAAAGTGGGTTACACGAAGAAAAGACGTGGTGTAACTCTGAGAATCAACTGTACCTAGAATTCATCCATATGTGGCATAGCTATGTACCAGATCTCACCTTAACAAAAAAATAAAACAAGAGAAGGTTTACGTTCTGGAGTGATCTCTCAAGGAATAAGTAAAGAGACACCTACGTAAGATATGCATGTGTTCAAAGAAGCCACTTGATGCCAATGTATGCCAATTTTAGAATGGTCTAAATCTTTTTTAGAACTAGACGCAAAGGCTAGAGTATACAACAGATATATTAAACAGCAACTCTGCATACAATAGCCATGAAAAAGACATACAGGCTGTTGGGAATAACTAGTAAAGGAACTGGTACCTGGGCAGTGAACAGCATTATACCACTGCACATGTGGTGTATTCACTTCTTTATTACATGCAATTTTCATATGTCAAAAAAGGATAAAATAGACCTAGGAAAGATTAGTAGCATTATCAGAGATATGGAACAGCTACTCTATTGAGGGAGGCTGAGCAAACCAGGATTCACAACCTTGGAAAAGATCATGAATTGCAAAAAAGAAGGTAAGTAAGGACTATTAACTAGTTCGTACAACAAAAACTGATAAGGCATAGGGTTTCATAGAAAGAAATACCTTTTTCTACAATGCAAAATCCATGCTGTGCCACAAGGTGCTTTGCATGCAAAAACTTAAATGAGTTCAAGGAGTAGATATACAAGTGGCATGTAATAATATGTTTAAATATAGCTATTGAAATGACGATCATGATGCAATTTTTGTCTCAGAAAGTCTCTAAGGAGTATTTGTCCAGAAGCTGGGAGCTTATATCCGGGAAAACAGTAATACAAACTTGTTTGCTCCTTCACTATGCCTCAGTGTTATAAGAGATGTCCCTTTTGTCTGAGTCAGGCTTGCCATTCTTCCATTCACCACTATTGTATGAGTCTCCACAGTAGAACTAGTATTGGCGACTAGTTTCTTATTTTTCTGATTTTTTTAGCTCTCATAATCTTCTTGTCATAGTCAATTGCAAACACATTCATGGCATGTTAGAGTTAAATCACAAGTGTTCTTAATTTAAAAATTATTAGCATACTACATAATTAATTAGACTTTTACACTTCAGTGAGTTTTGGTTCCCCAAAGAAAATTGAGCATAGAGAATATAATTTGATTTAATTTTTTGTCAAGGTTTAATCTACCTGAAACATTGTTATATTTCAGGGGAAGTATAAACTGCTTAGATCTTGTCAGAATTTCCTTAGCAGGAACAGCATTTATTTATTTTAATGTTAAAATAAAACAAAGTCATTTAAAAAGAATGCTTTATCCCTTCCTAATTAAAAATATATATATACATATATATACAAGCAAGGAATACATTCAGGCGATATTCAAGGAATATGAGTACAGTTGTCAGTTTGTGAAACTTGTGACAGAAGTGGTAATTCTACCAGAGATAATTAAACACTTAAAATACAAAACTAAAAAGAATAGGTGAGAGGAGTGAAGAAAATAAATGCCTTAACAACTGCTAAGCAGGTTAAGAGGACTTAGAGCTGCTAAGGATATTTAACAGTCTGGATTGTTCACTTAACACGGGGCATTTGAGGAGTCTGTGCAGCTGACAAACGATGCTTCCTATTTAAAGGGTTAGTGAGAAGAGTTAATAGCAAAAATCTCCTCCAGCCTCTGATACTACAAAGACTAAGTAGCTTTAGTGAGCTCTCCATTAACTGTGATAACCAGAGACTGAGAAACCAAGATGATTTAAAAATTCTTATCCTATTCTGCTTCTAGATTTGACATGCCTCTAAAATGTTTCTCTGAATTGTACTCCCAAGTATTCTCACTTTCAAATACAATTATGTAGACAACACCACAGACATGCACAGGAATATTCCAAAACTTAAAGCAATCTACCCATGTTCATGTTATGCTGAGCCTGAGCTGATCAAGTTCTCTCAAACCTAGATGCACTACGTAGAGTAGTGAAGAAACATTTGAAAGGTTCCCTGCTGAGCAATCTTGGGCTGTGAGAGTGAGTGCTGAGCCTGAGCTAATAAGCCCTACCAGACACAGTCCGCTCTGTGCAGAATTGGTTTGGGTGTCCTTGCACTGCCCTTTTAGTGTCAGGAACACTGAATATCCTAATCTGTCCTTCTGCATGATGTGGTTAAGCCATTAACTGTTACTGCTTTTCAACATGACTGAGCATCCTATTTTGTAAAACCGGGAGTTAACACTTCCTTTTCTGTAAAGAGTTTCAAAGCAAAGAGCATCAGGTAAGTGAAAGCCTGATTTTCTAATGTTCCATAATCTACCATACCAAATAGGCTGTCCAACTAGATAAAATGTACGGATGGATTCGAATTCCCATGTCATGTACACTGAACGCCAGGTGAGATATGATGAAACAGTGGCACAGGTTGCTCAGAGAGGTGCTAGATGCCCCATCCCTGGAAACATTCAAGGTCCGGCTGGACGGGGATCTGAGCAACCTGATCTAGTTGAAGACATCGCCGCTCACTGCAGGGGGGTTGGACTAGATGAGCTTCAAAGGTCCCTTCCAACCCACACTATTTTATGATTCTATGAAGAAAAGTATTATGCAAGAGCAGGGATATATGGATCATAGTCATAAGTAGGCACATACATTATAACTCATGAAGATAGCAGACATCATGCTCCCTGCCCCAAATATCACAAGCATTGATTATTCATCTTCGGCAGAGGCACAGCTTTCACACCTTTTATGGTTTTGTTCCCTTCTTTTTCTTTAGTATTAACAATTTTTTTTTTCAACTGCAACAAGACTCAGAGCACTTGAGGAGTGTGTGCAGTCAAGACTGCTTCTAATAGTTGGAGGGAAGGGTTAAAAATAATAATAAAAAAGTTCCAGTCTTTGATGCTACTAAGACTGAGTAGCAAAACAGCAGCCCCAAATGTGTTGGATGGGATAAACTATTCATTTCGTCAATGGGAAGGCAATTCAGAGTCCTCATCTGGGGTGATTAAATCTGAGAAAAATTCTGTAATTCCTCGGTTCGACACAAGGTGTTTTTTTAAATGACTGTCAGGTAAATTGTATTTTTTCACAACTGCAGCAAATGAATAAAAATGTTCCTGCGTTATAATATCACTTATAACCATGATGCCTCTAGAGGACCACTCATTCCAAATGAACGGTTTGTCGTTGATTCTCAGTTTTATATCCTGCCACAAAGAAGCTTGGAAAGAGCAAAACATTTTATAGTCTTAAATATATAGACAAAGCATTGTCTTCTGCCATGTCCATAACTCCCTGTAGCCTAGTTTATCTTAATGTGACTGGAATAAAATAAGCCTTGGAGGAGGAACCAAATATATAATTTGAATACAGACTATTAAACAGCAAAAGCATTCAAAAATCAAATTTTCTGTCTTGGAAATAATCATATTTTTGAAACGTTGTTCAACAATCTTTCAACACAAAATACACAGAATTGGCTTGTATAGCAGCAACCAGGAAAATGGTATTTTTTTAGCAGATAAAAGCTAACCCATTGAGCCTAAGTTCATTCTCTGTGGGTTTTTTTCCCTTCTTTTTTATTTCTTGATGTGCTTTTTCATACAGTGGAGCATCTTCAATAAAACAGGTGATGGGTGCCTCTCTTCTCCTGCTTCTTCTTTCCCCATATAGTAGTTTGAGAACTCCTGGAATATGGGAGGTGTTCGTTGTATAAAACCACTGGTGTAGAAAAAGGGGTGAATTTTGTGTGACCAACACGTTTTTCAAAATACCACTGATACCTCTTAAAAACACTTAAAAACCCTGTCCTGGAAAGCCTGCTCCAAGGCTTTAAGAGTCAGCAGCAGAGCAAGAAAGCTTGCTCTGAGCAAGATACCTAAGCTCTAAGCTCAGCTTAGGTATCTCATATTCTAGGTTGGCATCCAATTCTCAGCAAATATACTTTCTCTAATAAAATCAGCTCAGCCCCTCTGTGTCACCATTGCCCTTTTCTTTGCCAAGCCAGCCAAAAAGTTGTTAAAGAACAATCACACATTTGAACAGAAAGCTAGATAGGACTTAATTTGGCCTATTTTCAGTGACATGCTGCAGCAAAGATTGTAGCAGTATTACAATGTTATTTCATGTCATGATAGCTTTGAAATCATTTGTCATTAATAAAAACACTATGAAAAGTTGCCACTGTGTGTGCTTAGCAGTCCTTTTATAAAGTTAACATCTTTGTTCTGTCAAAGCCACTTATAAAATACAGCAAATGATAGTTGTCTACATGACTGACTAAATCCTACAAAATTTACTCTTTTTAAATTAGATGAAGCTGGTGTAAAATCAGTAAGGTAGTGTTTCTTTTTTGTCTTTATTGTAGGCAATAGTTTAGCTATTTAACTCCATTTTAAAATAAAATGAGTTTTCAGTTGGCATGTCAAGCAGCATACTGAATGTCAGCAACAGTTATTATTAAGGAATTATTAAACATACAACATGTAGGTTTATCTTGGTAAAGATAAGTGTCAGATGACATTTGCTCAAATCAGGATGCCATTACATCCAGAATGCCAGGCCTGAACCAAATGCATGGAAAAGAAATGAAGAAAATTTTTACACGTACATACTTACTTTGCATTTGGTGGTGTTGCTCCATTGGCTCCAATACTTTAGAGGAACTACCCTTAAACTCAGAAGAATTCTGAAAGTGTGATTTTTATATGTGTCAGCAATCCGACAGTTTCTTTGAAATCACAGGAGTTCTGCACCAGGCTTCTGTGCACCAGGTGAGTTTTATCCTCTCCACATTTTTCTCTACCAGTGTGCGAGGTCCCATGTTCAGGGGCAGGTGATAAGGGCAAGAGGAAGGGGAAACGGAAGCCTGTCACATGCAAGATCCTAAGAGGTGCCATATCCATAGATCGAGAACACCGCAACATCACCTTTCCTCTGTGTGACCCTAGACTTGGGGAGCTGCCTGTGTTGGGAGAGGACAAATAAGGCCATGGCAAAAAAATCTAGCCCAGGGTATCATGACGGCATTGAAAGGCCATGGTGCAATGCTGGCAGTGGATCAGGAGAGGCTTAATGATGGAAGGGGGGAGATGATTTTGTGAGACCGACTGCCATGGCAGAAGATGTGGTAGGACAACTCTGCAAGAGTTATGTTTAATCAAAGAAGCTCACATTTAAAAACACTGTTCCACGGCAAACTATGATCTTTGACTTTAATTCTGGCTATGGCTGTTTGCCTTTGAGTGAAGTTGAATTGTAAATACTAACAGAAATGGAATCTGCCTAATTTGTGTGATACTAATTTTTACTAGGTTCTAGTCTTTATACATGAGATGTCCTTTCTTAGAAGGACATCTCATGAAGTGATATCTTGGATATCACTTACAATTGTAAAGTTTACTCCAGAAAGAAAGAGAAAAATTCTTTCAGGACTTGGCTCTTTTTTTGTGTGTTTAAAAAAATATAATCTCCAGCCTATGAAAGGCTAGCTTACTAATGCTCATTCTGTACTATATCTTATTTTATCAGAAAGCATATTAAGGATCAGCAGCTTAATTACAGATCTATCAAAGAAACACAAAAAATAAAGGTGGAAAAGGCTTAGTACACCACTTAGGTTTGCTAATGCAGGAATTTCTCTAGAGCTTATTTATTCTTCACTTACTTCTCAGGTCCATTTTAAAATGTGCATAGATGGGTTCTGCTAATGCAGAAGTTCCTCTGGAGAGTATTTATTCCTCATTTGTTTCTCAGGTCTATCTTAAAAGGGATATAGATGGTTAATGCATTAACTTTGATGGTGCAGAAACACGCATATCAGGGGATTTTCTTTGCCTCTTTTGAAATGTATTTTCAGTTTTAGGTTATTTTGCTACACATGTTGTATCTATTCACCCTCAATGTACTTCCTTTTAATTTATACCATTACTTAGGGTATAAAGCCTTTATATACTACTGTAAGTATGTCTCTCCTCTATTTTTTTAGTAACCTCCATGTGTTTGAAGAGGGTTATAACATTTTTCTCATTGAACTAACTCTTTATTAATTGATAAGTCTATGTCCCCCAAGTCTATGGGGCCAGACTTATCTAAGTCTAAGTCCCCCAAGTCTATGGGGCCGGATGGGATCCACCCAAGGGTGCTGAAAGAGCTGGCAGAAGTGCTCACCAAGCCACTCTCCATCATCTATCAGCAGTCCTGGCTAACTGGGGAGGTCCCAGTTGACTGGAGGCTGGCAAATGTGACGCCCATCTACAAGAAGGGCCGGAAGGAGGATCCAGGGAACTACAGGCCTGTCAGCCTGACCTCAGTGCCCGGGAAGGTTATGGAGCAGATCATCTTGAGTGCCATCACGCAGCACGTACGGGACAACCGGGTGATCGGGCCCAGTCAGCATGGGTTTATGAAAGGCAGGTCCTGCCTGACCAACCTGATCTCCTTCTACGACATGGTGACCCCCCTAGTGGATGAGGGAAAGGCTGTGGACGTTGTGTACCTGGACTTTAGTAAAGCCTTTGACACCGTCTCCCACAGCATCCTCATGGAGAAACTGGCTACCCATGGCTTGGATGGGCGTACTCTGCGCTGGGTAGGAAACTGGTTGGATGGCCGGGCCCAAAGAGTGGTGGTGAATGGAGTTAAATCCGGTTGGCGGCCAGTCACAAGTGGTGTTCCCCAGGGCTCAGTACTGGGGCCAGTTCTGTTCAATATCTTTATCAATGATCTGGACGAGGGGATCGAGTGCACCCTCAGTAAGTTTGCAGACGACACCAAGTTGGGAGGGAGTGTTGATCTGCTGGAGGGCAGGCAGGCGCTACAGCAGGACCTGGACAGGCTGGATCGATGGGCCGAGGCCAATTGTATGAGGTTCAACAAGGCCAAGTGCTGGGTCCTGCACTTGGGACACAACAACCCCAGGCAACGCTACAGGCTTGGGCGGGAGTGGCTGGAAAACTGCCCGGCGGAAAAGGACCTGGGGGTGTTGGTTGACGGCCGGCTGAATATGAGCCAGACGTGCGCCCAGGTGGCCAAGAAGGCCAACAGCATCCTGGCCTGTATCAGAAATAGTGTGGCCAGCAGGAGTAGGGAAGTGATTGTCCCCCTGTACTCGGCCCTGGTGAGGCCGCACCTCGAGTACTGTGTTCAGTTTTGAGCCCCTCACTACAAGAAAGGCATTGAGGTGCTGGAGCGTGTCCAGAGACGGGCAACGAGGCTGGTGAAGGGTCTAGAACACAAGTCCTATGAGGATCGGCTGAGGGAACTGGGGATGTTTAGTCTGGAGAAAAGGAGGCTGAGGGGAGACCTTATTGCTCTCTACAACTCCCTGAAAGGAGGTTGTAGAGAGATGGGGGTCGGACTCTTCTCCCTAGTAACAGACGACAGAACAAGAGGAAATGGCCTCAAGTTGCACCAGGGGAGGTTTAGATTGGACATTTGTAAAAATTTCTTCACCGAAAGGGTTGTCGGGCATTGGAACAGGCTGCCCAGGGAGGTGGAGTCCCCATCTCTGGAGGTATTCAAAAGACATTTAGATGAGGCCCTAAGGGATATGATTTAGTGGTGGCCTTGGTAGTGACAGGTTAATGGTTGGACCTGATGATCTTGGAGGTCTCTTCCAACCAGAACGATTCTATGATTCTATGATAAGAATAGATTAAAATATTTATTCAAAACCCTTTAGAGTGCAAGTGAGCAGAGATGCACAATAAAGAATAATAGGACCAGGTATGGAATAAGGTATTATTCCAAATAAGTAAGATTGGCTGAATTTTGCCCTAAGAAGTGTCTGTTTTATTGATTATTTCAGTCTATTGGTCCTTCAGAGAAACATAAGTATGTCCAATGATTTGATAATGACAAATGAGATCAAAGATGTTCTAATCAAGAAATAACTGTTAAACCAGCATGGAATAGGAAAGCAGTGTGTGAACTAATTTTAATAGACACCAGTTGTCTGTTTTGGGTTATTTCTTTTCTTTCAGTTGCAAGGTTGTTCTACCAAAATGATTTTCCATGAGGCTGGTGACAGTCTCATTTTTCACTATCAAGTAAGTCTGCATTATCAATTACATTCTATGTTATTAGAAAGCTGTCTGTTCCAACATTCCACTATGATATTGTTAAGGGGAAAATAGCATCATAGAATACTTTCAGCAATGAAAGATTCTCTTCTTTAATAACATTTCTATAAATATACTTTCAGAATGCAGTATGTCAAAGGCAAGTAATTTTGAATAATAAAAGCTGATACACTTAGCAGTGTGGGGGACAGATATAACAGGCCAGTCTTCAGCTCCTCTCCAGCCACTTTGACTCCAGCATCCAGAAAAAGATGCAGCCTCAGGGGTAAATGACTCCTAGGGAGCACAGGACCTCTAATTTTTGGCAGTCCCCAAGTAACAAAATAGACCTTGAGGCTGCTCCAGTTTATATCGGCTCTTAGCCATATTCAGACCTTGATTTACCCCAAGGTTGAGATCTGATGTCAGAGTCTGAGAGACCAAATATGACATATATATAAAGCAAATATAATGCTTATGACCTTCACTATTCGTAACTTAAATGTTTGTATAAATCACATCCACAATACTTCCTGAGCTACAACAAATCACCTTCCCATGCTATGACTTTCATGTTTCTTACAAAACAAACTAACTCTTTAAGAAAGAGAGAACTGTTATCCCTCTCACATTCATCTGTGTTTGCAAGTTGAGTCCCTTCTACGAATGCTGATTTTCAGCTCACTCTGAGGATTATAGTTTCCATCTGCAGTCATCTGGCAGCAGTTGTAGCTGGCAAAACGCCAGGAGCACAATCTGAGCCATAGCTGATTCAGTGGACCCAGAGTAGGAGGAGTTCATAAAGGAAAATTGGTTGCTGTTACACAGTTGTTCATAAACATGTCTGGTTTTTTACCTCATAGCGAATTGTGGCTTTCCATTTTAAAGTATTAGCTCCAAATATCAATTCAAACAGTCTCCTTTTTTTCAAAGTTCAAAGAACATTGCTAGCATTGTTAGACCTACTGCCTTCTCTAGATCTACTGGCCCATGTAGCCAGTACAGTCTAGCTCATGGAAGACAGTGAGAATATCAGGCACCTCCATAATATT
The DNA here is from genome assembly GCA_009819775.1 of Phoenicopterus ruber ruber. NCBI lineage: Eukaryota > Metazoa > Chordata > Aves > Phoenicopteriformes > Phoenicopteridae > Phoenicopterus > Phoenicopterus ruber. The sequence goes on from CM020227.1 coordinate 16,242,277, forward strand.
TCCATGAGATTCTTTAGTGCTGTATCAAATCACTTTAGATTTTGTTCCTTGACCGAAATACATGGTTTCATTTTTATAAGGTATTGACATTTTCTGAAGAAACAGCCATTTTTTGTGACTAATTTCATTTCTCCAGAAACATAAAACAACCCTAGAACTGTCTAAAAACACTTTCAAAGGAAAGCTTTCAACCAGCCATGTTATAGCACTGTAAGTTACATATTTAGAAGATTTTCAATCTTTAAAAGATTTATTAGCATGCTGTTTTCAGAAAGACTTCCATTTCTCTAACCATTATTGCATTGTGCTAAGGGACTATGTTTAGCATATCGTACCCAGGTTTGATAGAAATTAGAGATATTTCTTAAAAATTACTGATAGCATTGATGAAGGTATATGAATTTTTTAAGTCAATGAATGCTTTCATATGTGTGACTCCCATTAATGTCAGTGAAAATTCCTCAGGCTTGTAGCCCTGAGCCTTAAATTAGATTCTCACACATTTCAGTATTCCCGATTATGTATCCTACACAACATATGCACGCTATACAACACATCCTATACAATATATGAATACAACATCAATGAGGCCCATAATCGCAAACATCCTAAATGGACAGAAGAAACATGACTTATATCAAACTCATAAGGCACATTGCTATATATACAGTGTAGGACCTATAAAACTCCTTATGCCTGAAAACACAGGTATGCTAAACTGATGCCCCTGAAAAGATGATAAGGGTCAAAATAACCTCTTGCCGAAAGACTAGCTCATACATTTATCGTTGTAACATACATATATGTGTTAACTTGACAGATCCAATAGTGAGATAATAAACTTATCTTTCAACTTGAAATTCAAATAACAAGAATGCAAGGCAACAATCTGTATTTATTTACTAAAGCATTGTGTTTAAATTAGCTCAGTATTGTCTGTCAAAATGCATAAACCAACACAGTTTGATAGGATGAATCCCTTACACATGATGGATCCAGCTTGAGCAAGCTGGTTGCATTATTATATCAACCATCCATTTGATGACACATAAGTTGATGAAAACCATCTTGAAAGATGATGACAAAGAGGCTTTTTACTAAGCTTGGTAATTCCTTAAAGCTAGTATGAAAGGTATCTTACTTCGGGGCTTCTGCCAAATACTGAAGAGTGAGTAATAATCGGTATATTATCAGCTGTGTTCATTTTGTTCCCTGATTTTATGTGTTGAAATCAAACAGTAGGCAATATCTAATGTCTTACAGTATCTGGACATGTGCTGGAAAACTCAAAATGTCATACTTTTGTGCAACAAAGAAAGACAATGTGGATCTCACTAGCTACTTATATACCCAGTTTTTTATGTAGTATCCATTAAGGTAACCTGCTTATCTGGAGAGAGAATTACTGACACGAAGACTAGTGGAATGAAAACAATGAAGGACACAGGTCCCTGAAACAAAGTATTGGATCTTTTGGTAAGCATGCAAGATTAAGTATTTCAAATGGAAAGTTGTAGGTCTGTGACAAAGAATGTAGGCCATGCTTACATGTCCTAGGAATTATCTGTCCTAGGAAACAATGATTCTATTAAGAACGTGGAAATCCTGATGATTAGAAGAACATGGGTCTGTAGTGAAATAGCGAGCATCAAGTAGATTTACATGATCCTTAGATGTAACAAGCAAGAAAGCATCAAATAGGAAGAAATAGGTCATATTTCCTCAGTACTGGCAATTCAGTAAACCACTCTGGAATACTGGGTCTGTTTCTAGTATCCACAGAAGTACATCGAAGAATCGGATGCACTTCAAAGAAGGACAACAAAAATAATTAAAAGATTATTTAAGAGAAAAGCTCTAATTACACAGCAGCAGTTGGACTCAAAGCAACAATTCATTCCAGGGAATCCTATGGCCTGTGCTATGCAGGAATCAAGACTAAAGGATTGCAACAGTCTCTCCTACTCTTGGAATTTTCTAAAAGCTGCTTTTATTTCTACATAGCAATAGGAAAAAATCTAGTCTGAGGCAAAGTGTTGGAAATACATAACCATCAAAAAAATACTCTGTGATCTGCAAGAAATGAGGCAATTTTTCCATCCAGGTTCTAAAAGAAAAACACACACACAGTACAAAAACTGGATTATTGCTTCCTTTTTAGTGTCTCCCATTGTGATGTTTGTCAGTTCTTTCTGGAGCAGGTGCACAAAATGATGGTGAACTTTACTGTCCAAACTAAGATACTTCCAACTGTTTGAGGACATTCTAAAAAAGATCTCTCCTGTTGACTGATCTTTCCTACTCCAAATTCACTGGAGTTTTTCTAGTAGCATTACTCTGAGAAGAATCCTCAGCCAAACTGAGTTTTATAGAACAAATGGTTCCATTGCCTCCAAGGAGTTTCTGCTCAGAAAGCTGGAGGACTTCTTTCTCCTCAAAAAGACTTCAGTTATTTTAGTAGGAATGTTACTGCCTAAAAAATGTCCAATTAAAAAAAAAAGTAAAATTCTCCTCAGTGTGAGCTTCAAAAGTAGAATAAAATCTATTTCTGAAGTTCTCAGTGATGGTCTTTGATAGACAGACTTAAGAAAATTAGCATTCTTCCTTTTGCAGATAGAAAATCTGCCTACCAAACCATAAAGTTTGGGATTCTCCAGATCTATGTTCCCTCCAATCCTGCATACTTTTACTCTCAGCAGTTCTTCTCCCACATTACTGATGCTAGCTGGAGTCTCGCCAAGACCTCACCTGGCACCAAACTTGGTACTCAGTTCTATTCTTCTCCATCCAGTCTCTCATCTGACTATAATGACCTGATTCCCAGTGTCATTGACATAGGAATTGAAAACAGAGGGGTTTTTCTAAATAAACTTTATATTTCGGTTTTGATCATTCAAATATATATTTTAAGCCCTATCTTGTATCCAATACCTTTTCATTATTATATTTAAAATATAAGTATATGTAATAATTAAATATTTTCTTATTCTTAAATCTAAATATTGTCTACCAACTGGTGCAATGTGATTTGAGGTAGGTAAACATACATAATCCGTACAAAAAGCAGCACAATTTGAAAAATGTAAATTATTAAAATTAAATGAAATATTAACTAAAAATCAAATATGTTATTCCTGATAAAAATCTTTCTCTCACTAGAGAATATGTATGCAGTTCTACATGTTACTTACAGCGCACGTTTGCTCTGCAAGTTTTTACTGAGGAAGAAATCTTGAAGATCATGAAGAAATATAAGAAATCATAGAGATGAAAGCCTGATATCACTGAGGTTAATAGCAAAACTCTTTTTGACTCAAATTAGGTTAACTTGTATGTTTATTATAAAGTGATATTCTTCCTTTCTTGTTGCCTCTGCTACCTGGAGATTTGGGAACAAAATATTTTTCTGGAACAATTGTTCTGCAATAGTTCCACTAGAAAGTTATGCAGAATAACTGTTTTGGTTTTTTTTTTTTAATATTGAAATACTGGATTCTCTGTACCTCTGTATACAAAAGGACTTAATATATCATAGACAAAATACTTTCTTTTTAAGTCACTGGTCACCAGTGATTTTCTTGTTCAACTCATCTAAGAATTAACTTTCTCTCTTTACAGTGATAGGTTGATACTGATATTGAAAATCCAACACTTTCCTGTTTGGACTGCCACTATCTTTAGCTACATGAACTGTTGGATATTCATTTTTTGATTCCAATGGTAGAATTCTCAACCTCATCTTTATTCAGGTCCCAGAAGTGATAGACCTCTTATATCTGTAAAGTGAATATGAGAGAAGTGAATTACTGATATAGGAAAATGTAGAAGGCTTTGAAGAAAGAAAAAAAAATTAAATGAGGTTCACATACAACTTACCTTTTCTTTATGTTAAGTAACATGTATATATTCATTTTCCCTGAGCTTTACTGTATTTTGATTAGTCCCTGAAGCTGTGAAAATATATGAAGGATAGTGATCCCAGAACACAAGATTATACCCAAATAACATAATAATAATAAAAAACCCATAACAGACTGGGGACTGTTAAAATTATCAGAGATAATGTTAAATTATTAATTCCATAATGATCCATTAATAATGAATGCAGGAAGTATTACAAAAGCTATCACAGCATTATACCATCCAAATTTTACTTACCAGATGTGTTTTATTGATTTCCAGAATTGATAACTCAAATGTTCTAAGGGAGGTATACTGGGGAAACCATGCATACATAAGTAAATAATTGCATGTGGAATGAGCAATGCTGCTGAGGAAAGCTTTGTGCACCACAGTCATTTTAATTCCTCTTTTGAAACATGTAGACTTAGGGAGGAGTCATGCAGAAATATGATAGAGATTTTATTGGGCTTGTGGTTTGTGTAGACACTCAGTTCTATTTCAGGCACCCATCTCGGGAGGAATAGTTTATATAGATATTCCAAGTGGCTCAATTTACCCTTCAGTAATTTTATCAACTATTAAGGCTACTGTACTCACTTAAATCCATTAAGGGATTTATCTAAGTGACCTAATTTTCAAACTACTAGTTTGCTTATAGATCTTGTTACAATCAAAGTAAGCTTAGTTGCACAAGATTTCTACAGTCGTAACACTACAGGTAGAAATATGGTCCAGATTTTACTACAATTAACCTTAAATGTGTATATTATACCATTGCAATGAGCTAGTCACACACAGCTCAACCCTGTAAAGCTCTTTTGGCTTGAAGACATAGCAATTACATCACTTGAGGACCTATCTAATGTTGATAGTTCCTTAGGTAGAGGACATCTCGTCTGATATTTTACAAAAATCATGTAGATATTGAAAAATAAGATCTACTGGCAGAGGAAAACTTAGACAGACAGAAGTTTAAAAACCTGATCATCTCAGGTGTTCTCTGTTACCAGTCTCCTTTCACCTTTTCCCCCCACGCCCCCAAATAACAGCAGAATGTAACCCATCAGCCTAAGGTGCCTGAAACAGTATCCAAAATATTGTAGGTCAGATAGTGAGGGCTCCCAAAAAAATGACTAAAAAAATGTATTGCCTGGAACTGAACTCTGTTTTGTCTCATCAGTATTCAATAATGCTGTCTCGTCATAAAGAAGATTAAAAATAGAACAAAACCACAAGAAGAGCAAGTGAGCAGAGACAAACATTCTGAAGACATTAAGATTTTTTTTTTAGCCCAGACAGCTGTGGATTTTCTCTGTGACTATTGAATCTCCTTCCTAGACAAGAAACTGTTATACAATTCATTCTACAAATTTAAGTATGACTGTTATATGTAGCATACAAGAAAAGCTTGCGCTTGAGAGCCAGGTAGCTAGCAGCCACGTTCACCATATACATATACATTTTAGAAAAGAAGGTCAGTTGTCACACAAAAAGTGAGAGATGTGTAAATACCCCCTGGCACTAGCAATAGTAATGCCCCTTCGTAACAAACCAATTCACTCACAGTACTCTTTTGTTTCTTCCTCTCAACTGCCAGATTCTGCATTTGTATTTTGCTTCATTAATGGAAAGTAGATTGTTTGGAACTGAATAATGCTGGGAAGAGTAGCAACATCTGCTGTGATTTTTACTATTCTTCTTATTCTTTACACACGTGCTACAGGAGCCATTATATTTGCCTTCTGTAGCTAGTTCATTAAATCATGCAGGAATAAAGGGCTACAGATACTCGTCCTATTCATAAGAGGGAGAGGCCAGGAAGTAGAGCAGTGAAACAGAAATACAGGGGCACTGGAATAAACTGCTTCACAGGAGGTTCAGGTTCATACCTCAAGCTCACACTCACAGTTCTTGAGCACTGGGAGGCTGTGTGTTCCTGAGGGAAAACTGAAAGGTGTTTCCTCTGAATTTCTTTTTCATAGACTGCCTGGGAAGGATGAGCCATCTTATTCCAAATTATAAGGTCTTTAGGTGGGAAAAAGAGCTATGCCGGGATTCCCAGACCTCTCCCGACACCACTCCCCCCTTAAGAAAACATCAAAGAAAGTGGGAAAAGGAAATATTTGTTGTTTAAAATGCATCTGTCATATTTACTTTCTCTTTGTATTAGGTGATGAGCCACTTGATAATCAACTGGCAAGCACCTGGAGGGCACTATCTTACCTGCCTCATGCAAAATCTATTAGTTAAATTTTTTTAAAAACAGCTACACTCTATCTAGAGAGTAGAGACACTGTTTCATCCCAGGAGACTTTACAAGTGTGTTGGCGAGGGTATATGATCGGTGGAGCAGTGTGGAGAACAGTCTAATAACGTGGCCTTTTCTTACCCTTCTCTGTTTGGCAGTCCCATTCACTTTCCTATCATGCGTCTACCATTGCAGACGTAGTGCTTAGGGACCTGCTTTAATGGTGGACTGGGCAGTGCTGGGTTTACAGTTGGACTTGATGATCGTAAGGCTCTTTTCCAATGTACATGATTCTATGACTCTATGCCGAAGTAGATAAACCCCCTTTTTTCTGTTGACAGTAATTCAATAACCCCGTGCAAAGGATATCCAAATATTTCTGATCTATATTCTTAAATGTATCTTTCCATAAGTGGCTTACTTTGCCCAGTTATTAGTTCATTAGCAGAGCGAGCATTAGCCATGGGTTGTGAACCAAGTAACACATTAGTACTCTTCCTTTTTCACAAGGATTTGCTCTTTGAGAGAATCCAAGGAGGACAAAGTTAAGTATTTCCCTCTGTTGCACTGATATGTAAAGAAGGGAAGATATGACTGGGAATCAATACCTCTCCTTAAACACATAAATGAGATGGAAGGACCAGTTATGGAAGGAATTCAACTGCAGTAACCCAAAAGGAATATGCTCTCCTTCCTCGAGGGGGCGGAGGAATGGAGATGCCTACATACTAGCTACAGAACATATGTGTCAGTATCAGTAATATTTACAGTTGAAGCTTCATAAACAGCAAGAAAGGGCACAAACATACACATTCTTACAGATTGTGTTGAAGTGGCTTAAAGAGATGCTTTCTGTTTAGGCTAACATTCTAATTTGTATTGAAAGATACTGGAAGTGTCAACAAGGTCATTTACCACATCCTAGCGATTAAGAAGGGAAGTTCTACTTTATAGAAGGACGCTTACAGTCACAGTCAAATTCTTGAACCTTTCCTACACAGTTTACAAGAGCCTGTCTTTGTCCAGACTGCACAATACTATCATGTGTCATGATTAGCACAATTCTGGAACATTTACCAGTGTCAAGGATTCTCTGCTTCTACCTGCATTTACAATACAGGTTAGGCAGGACAGGCTTCCAAGGAACTGTCTGCTTAGGGATATATCTGAGGCTTTACAAAAGGGAGGGAAAGCTACGTGGAAGGGAGACAGACCTAAAGCAGATTCTCCATACCCTTCTACTGTATGGTGATCAGGACAGGGAGCCCAGATGAGTGTAGCAATTATTCTGTAAGCTCAGAAGCAGTCGCCAAAGCTACACAGTTAGTTTCCACTAAGAAGTGGCTTAGGTGGTCCTTCTCATTGTCACTGGCAGTCCCTAACACCACTGGATTGATACAAATTAATCCTGTATTCTAGGACCAAAGCCATTTTGGATCCAGACTGCAAACCTTGCAAATCTCTTGCAAATCCCTGAAAGCTGAGGAGGCACCCCTGAGGTGATCCACTTGTGGCTGGCTGTGATGATCTTTGGGCTATTTTTCCCAAGCTAATGCAGAGAGCTTTGGAAAACAACTGTAGAAATGCCTCTCCCTTGGCTTTCTGAGGAAAGTTAGAAATGGTAACAACGTGGACTCTCAGCACAACAACTGCAGACACTTTCATTCCTATTTATATACGTGTCAGGTCCTGTCATGTGCCTGCTGTGTAGAAACACAAAGCACACACAAAGGACTGGAACAGTTTGAAAACCAGACAAATAACGTAGCTTTTTGTGTCTGCCTTTTATTGGTCAGCACTGCTTCACTCTTTTGGGGAGAAACATTGTCCTTCTTGCTAACCTGGTTTCTTAGGCACACTCAAACTCTGCTATTTATTTTAAAGAATCACTTTTAAGGCAGAGAAAAAAGGCTAACACTGAGGGTAGAAAAATCTGGATTGTAAACCCACTAAACTAATTGAAGAAAAATCTTCACACATATTCCAATGCCTGGTCATTATTAAGAAGTCTTATGGCTTTGATATTTGAAATTTGGTTATGTATTATTGTCCAAGGCTGACAAAACACTGGAATTCATCTATACTGCTGTAGGAAAACATACTGTGGTACAAGAAAAAAAGAACACAGCTGACAGATAAATACAGACAGACAGATGTATCATTATGTTATTTTTGCCATTATCACCTCAGCCATAAAAGGCTGGGGCAGATCAAGATGTGGAATGAGCTTTAAAAATATCCTTCAGTTACAGATTGTTCACTTGTATTTTACCATAAATATCTTAACAATTATTTCAAGAGACATTATTCTTCCATTTAAGTACATGCTATGTGTGAATGATGTTATCTGTAAAAGCAATAAATTCAGTCATAGCAGTAAAATGTAATTAGAGTATTTTTCTGTGACAGAATTGATTTTGGGTAGGTACATTAAACTCATTTGTAACAAATAGACTCTGAAGTTGCACAACTAAAATTTTTACAAGATCAAGTTTGCAAATAAAGATTTCTCCTCACTTATGGGAGATTAACTTTTTGAAGATTATACTGACACATTTAGGAGTCAATGAATAGCAGGCTAAAGTGATGGGAACACAGTTGTATTTCTCATGGGTGGAGAGAGGGGAAGGAGGCAAAGATTTGCAGGCCGCCTGTCATCAGTCAGCATTAATTTCCCATCATGACCGTGAATCTATTTCAGTCAAGGATGGCAGAGCAACAGTAGAGATGGGTGAGTCACAAACGATACTTATAATTTTAGTGTCCTACTTTGCAACTTCATTTGATGTACAAGGCCATGCATGGATCATCATTTATTTTACATCGTAGTATGTAACTAATGGTCATGTTTCAGTGTCTTCTTTGACAGTGCGACATAACTCTAGAGCTGTGTTAAAGTCTGCTTCTGAGGGAGCACAGGCACTTCTTGTCGCACAGGCTATCAACACCTTTTCAAATGAGTTCCACAAGAGGTGGTCTTCAATTGCACTGCGTCCATAATTGCAGCAGGTTGTCAGAAAAGATTTGCTTCTACTTAGGTGTATAAATAAGGATCTGATACTAAAAAATACTTATGAAAGTCCACTCTTTATTTAAAATATTTCAGTATATTTCTGTTGTTTGTCTACTGATACACTTGGAAACTAAAAAAATTTCACAGTGTAGGAATGCACTGATTTAAAAATTATTTTTCTTTCCTTAAAAAATAGTGGCTTAACATGAAGAAACAAATGGTTTGGAAGAAGCCCAAAAATAATGGATTAAATTTTAAAAAAACCCCAAAACTAAAAACAACCAAAGTGCTTCTCAGGAACTACTGTAAAATGATCTAGTTATCCCATGCATTTTCTACAACAGTAGAAATCACAGCACTTTCAGCATTTAATTAGAGAAGAAAATATGAACCTTTTTCTCTTAATTTCTCCTCCAACATTGTAGTCTGTTATCATTTCGCCTACACAGGATAATTATGTCAGATTAGAAGAGATTCCTCTAGTGCCATTTCCCCAAATCCATCTATTATATCCTGTTCCATATAGATTTTCAAACTGTGTCAATTCCTCTTGTATGTATCATCCAGCAGCACATTCAGCAATGTGACTGATATCTGTTGATGCGTTGTTTATTGTCTTATCCCTTCTCTAGGGAGCGGTGTGTGTGCAGTGCTGTTTGTTTTAATAATGGTTTTCTTTGTTTTGCTTGCTTTGTTGCCTTTTTTAAGGAAATGTTATGATATTTCCAACTTAGAGAAGGCAAAGTCAGTAAAATGTTCCTGGTACATGGAGCTGTAGGTGGAGAAATGGTGATGACCTTCTGTTTCTGAGGGCAATTATTCCACACTGTCTCCTGTACAGGTAAGATTTAGCCCTGTAGAGATTTCCATGGGAACGAAAGGTGAAGCTTTCTGCCACAGACTTTATCTTTAAAAATCTAGGATGAATGCCATAGCATAAAAAAGGGACTGGGACACAGAACTTGATTCAATTTTGTGAGTTTGTGGCCAACCAGTACAGAAAAAAAGGAGAGATTTAAAGTGCTGAAGAGATGCATTTCAGCATTTTTTTTTTATTACTTATAGTTTCCTAAGCAGAATAAGATTCACACCCTGATATGTCCTACTGCATAATCTAGACAAGAGGTGACAAATGTATGGGTAACTGAGTCACGCTATCATTCTTCTTCTGGTATATAGACTTCTCAAGACAACAGAACATGACTGAACTAAACACTGTGGATACTACTACAGCAAAACTTAGCAACAGTGAAAAGTCTTAAGACGAACTGACTGTCCAAAAGAGATTTCTATTCTTTGAGGTATTTTCATCTGTTCACCATCATCATTTCGTCCTTAGGCTTGTTTTAAGGTAATTTCTCCCCATTTAACTTCCATCAAAAATTGCACCAAGCTGCTGTAAGTAGTGGTATTCTACAGGTCAGTGAGAATTACTACATTACTATGTGACACACTAAAGGTTGCTCAATTCTTTTTAAGTGCATCCATCTAAATTCACACATGCCATTTCTGACCATCATAAAGAACATATTTTTAAAATTAGCATTGGAGAGAAAGCCAAAGAAAGGACCCAGTCACATAGCAGCTGACATCAGTGAAGCCATTGATGCCATTAATTCTAGCATAAACTCAGGACTGATTATTGCATATTGACCCAAGTACTCCAAAGGTATCATTAACAAAGCTGGAAATTTTCAAATTACTAGTACAGTAGCGCAACACCACTTCCGGAAACTGACACTGCCCGTGGTTGTAACTGATAAGCTGAAACAGGAAAGTTTACCAGAACTTCTAAGGGTTAGTAGTAACATAAATTATTGAACACGAAGTTTAACTTTTTAAAGAGTCACACAAAATTTGTCTGGCACTGTAAAATCAACAAACTCTTAAAAAAATTTTATCAATGAGTAGCACTTACAACCCGAATAACCAGCACACCTGAAAGTGCTAATCCCCACATTGCTAATAGTTGCTCCAGAAAAGACAAGAAACCAGACAGACCAAAAGGTCATTTTAAACTGAAATGGCTGGACATGCTACCCAATGCAAGCTGTCAGGTAGTTTAAATAATAGAGGATGGTATTTCAAACTATTTTCTGGACCAGACAAATAATTCTCCCCTTTAGGAATGGAAACTAGGTAACTTCTATAAATAACGTGAAAGTCATTATACTATAGCTCAATAACCATTGTGACTGATACTGATGCCACCATCCTGTACAAAAAGGGAGACAGTTAAAATGGATCCTCCTGATAGGTGCATTATTCCTCTACTATGACTGTTATGTTCAGATAAGCAAACACTCCACTTTATTTGCTCTATATAAGTTCATTTCTTCTGCTTGCAAAAGTATAAGGAAAAAGTACATATTCCTCAGTTACATTTATTTACAAAATGTATGTTTACTTTTTTGTGGGACAGTTCATGCTCTAATTCACTAAGATAATATATTTAGCTGTTTTAACAGCAGCTCCAGTCTGTAAGGAGCCTGGTGTCTACAAAAACTCAAAGAATAACACCTATCCACCAAACACAGTTAATAACACTCATTTAGATGAAAACTCCATTCACTGTTCTCTGTGAATCAATGGAGGAAACTGCACATGTGGCAAACAGCTAACTCAGCACCACAAAATACAAACAGATTGGCAGAAGTATTTAAGACTTACTTCTCTTTTTTATAACTGACAGATAATGTGGTGGTGGGGGGGAACAGGTGGTGTTGGGGAACATGGCACAAGTCAAACTGGACAAAAGGTGTAAGAGAGGCAGAGTATTGAATAAGCAACTCAAAGGTATAAAAGATGAAAAGAGACTTCAAGGAAGTTTGCATGTGTAGGAATGGACTAGATTAAGGATTTGTGGAGAGCTTTTGACACCTGTTGAATTAGCCCTGCAAAATATAAACAACATTCAGCTGATTGAAAAGTATTCATCAATCTGTGTTACAATTTCAGGACAGGATTTCTTATTCCATTCATAATACTCTATTTAATAATGACACCCCAACCTCTATTCATGTTAGTTTTTAGACAGCTATTGGTCTTAGTCCATGTTCAGCAGCCCAAGAAAATAGTATTTTGTATTTGTTACATGAAGTTCTTTTTCTCCTCAGCTGTAGGACCTTCATAACCTGCACTGTACCGTTTCAGTTACCATTTCAGCACTGGTACTACCACTAGTCGCAGAAATTGTTTCCTAAAACTTTTCATGAATGATATTGAACAAAGACTAGTATAGCTTGAGCATAGAAAATCAAACATAAGTCATATCTGGCAAAATAGAACAAAGCCTGCAGTTATAGAGATCAGTGGTCTGTAGTGTGGAAGTGGCCAGTCCCACCTCACAGTGTCAAACCTTTTACTGCTTTTTAGTGGAACAGAATCACTCACACTGTTAAACACGAGTCGAGAATCTAAACTACTTTATGTCCAAAAATCCTTCTACTTTTACTCACTGCCATGGTTCTGGCAATAAAAGACACTTTTTAGGGAATTCCAAATACACTTAAGCTTCAAATCACAGGAAAGCAAGATTTCTAACAGAAGGGGAGCAAGCTAGTATGATATCCCTGTGAAGGTGCTGACTCTTTGAATCAGAGATTTCCAAAGTCAGTTAAAGGATTAGTATTTCAAGATGAGCTGACCACTTCAGCATGAGCTGGAGTTCAGACTCACTTCAGCTGCTAACTATTCCAGTGAAAGAAATACATGCTGAAGTAATTGGGAAGCATATGCATGATGAAAGCAGACCCCTTGAGGGAAAAATGGCTAGCTAGAAAGGATTGTTTCTGATGCAGATGATTAATTTGGAGAACCTGAAGATTCTTTGGAAGAGGCATGCTTCAGTTTAAGAAGTTTGTGAGATTTAGGCCTATAAATCAGGGGGAGAATACCAAAGGTGTTCAACCACAGAAACAGCACTTTGGAAAGCTAGAATTAGTTGTTTGGTCTCAACAGAAGCAGAAGGCAAACTAAGGTAAGACAGACAGTGTCTGAAACAAGGTATGATAAACTCTAGCATTAGCATTTTTAGTTTCATAAACTGTTGTCCCACGTACCATATTAGTAGTTAAACCTTAAGAACTCTCAGTTCTGTTCTTTTGCATCCTACCTAATCAGCGTTAAGAAGAGGAAGTACTTTGGTTAGTCAATAATACAGTATAGCAAATGTGTGCGGGCATTGAGGCTAACTCATGACAGGTGGGTGGAGAGGCAAAAGCACATGGAAGCAAAGGAAGGAAGCTTCAGAGAGATTAAGCATAGGCTTGCTAAATACATGTAAGGAGAGGAAAAAAGATGTGACCTCTTCACAATGTACTTGGGCTAAATGTGGACTGTGGCAGGGAAAGGGTGAGGCAGTTTGTTAACAGAACACTTGTGCAGTCAGCCAGTGTTACTGCAAAAGCTACAGAGAGACTTACTGAAGCCAGACCTCTGGATAGTATATGCCTTCCCTTGACTCAAATCTTCCCAAGTGACTCTGAAAGAAACCTTGATAGAAAGGAACGGACTAATGCAGATGAGTCACATTGTTCAATACACCATGCTGAGACACTTCAGGGGAGTGATAAGACTGTCCAAGTGTGACAGCTTCTTTGTAAGGAAAAAAAAAGAAAGTGTGATTCTAGCTGTGTCAGTCCTGTGCCTTTATTTTCAAATGAGGAAAACCAATGAAAACCTTCACTTGAAGTTGATGGTAGGCTCTGACCACTTTGCAGAGCTCCAGTAGTGGAAAGAATAGTTGACAGTTTCTCCCATGGCAAAAGTAATGTAGAAAAACTGCAACTTTGTATCTGACCTGTTAGGCTTAGGAGTCTGCTGCTGTGACTCACAGTACTGATATATTATTCAGATGAAGCATTAAGGGCCTGATTCTTCACTCAGAGCCATTCAGTTTAGAACTAAATCTACTGAAATTGCTGTGGTTTAAAAATCAGTGTAACTTTGTGAAAAGAGAATTGAGCTCTTAGAGCACCATCCAACACAGTGGAGTGATGAATTACGTAACATTAACAAATCTTATAACTCTTTGGTAAATGAGAATTTGATGACAAAGCCTCAGTAGGCTTGGCAACTCAGACAAGTGCCACAAAGTCAGCTTGTTTATCCACAGATTATCTGAATTATTCAGCCCTCTTGGGTTTTCAAAATTGAGCTGGAAGTCTTGCACAGACAGACTTTGCCAATTGTGAGTACAGTAATGAGAAAAAAATATTCCCAGAGAAATTTCCCATGACAAAATATCCCTGGTAACAACAACAATTTTTTCACTACATGAAGCGATCTTGTCAATCAACTAGGACTATGGTGAAAATGCTCCTGAAATAGCTAGTTATAGTAGTCTAGGAGGCAACCAATGGTCTTTCTTCACAGGTGAGAAATACATTCTTACAATTAGAAAAACCTATTGAAGAGGCCATCTGTTTTTCACAATACAGATTTACAACAAACCATCCTGACCTGGAGAGGACTAGCACTGGAACTGCAAAGATATTGAAGAGCTGCAGTCCTTCTCTCCACCTGCATGCTTACGGCCTGACCCAAAGCCCACTGATGTTATTGACAGCCTATTTTTCCATTTGATCTTATTAGATTTTGAACTTGGTGTTAATTATGGCACTACATGGTTGATCCGTAAATAATCTACTACATCCTTCTTAGAGCAGAATTAATTATGCCAGCTAACACATATGGATGACTAAAATAAACAGTTTAGACTCTAAGGTTTCAATAATATGAAGATGATTGCGGCCAGCAAAGGACATTTTATGATGCCTATGAGAGAAACCGTCAAAATTCCCCAAGAGCCTATTCCTGCATTTTCTACCACTTTCAATCTTGATTGCCTTTAATAGGAAGAATAAGGTGCAAAACCTTGCTTGAAATTATTCTTTTCTCCCTCTTGTCAAGCTGATATAATAGCAATTGCTTTTCTTTGCACCTTTTGTGTTTAGTACTCCAGTCACTCACTTACTTAAAACTTGTTTTTCTCCTCACCTTCAATCTACAAACCCTTTTCAATGAGATATTGAAAGAAAAAAAAAAAAAAAAAAAAAAAAAAGGAAATCTTCCTTTCCTTCTAGTCCTTTAAAAGCATTCCTATGGCGGGGGCGGGGGGGGGGGGGATCAACCTGCACTAGTATTGTAGACCCTTCTTTGGGAGAAGGGAGAGAAGGGTGGTACATTAAGATTAAAAAAGTAACAATTCTAAATTTCAAATCCTTGCAACAACAAAAATAAATCTGTGTAAAAGTAACGTGGGATTCACAGTGCAAAGATTTCAGAAGAAAGTAGTTTTTCTATGTACACACACCAGCTTGTGCCCTTCTCCCCCATTCTGAAAAATAATTGGATTATTTCTCCTTCATAACTGTAAAATGGAATGGCATATTTTTTAACCTATGACCATTGTACTAAGGAATGATGAAGAATATTCAGTTTCAGCTTCTGTTTCTTACAATATTCTTTGGGATTAGCCTAGGAGAGACTGCTGTAGGGAGCAGGCAGCAGCCAGCCAGGCTGCTGAGGTTGAAGAAAATACTTGGGGATCAGAGTTTGATGAAACACAAAGTCACTGAGTTAATTTAATTTGAAACTCAAAGTAGGGGACTACGTGCAAGAACAGGAAAGAAAAAGGTCCTTTCAAAACACCTTTAATATTTGATCTGTCTTGTTTAGTACCTTTTCTCTATTTAAAATACAGATTATCCTGTTTTGATTTTCTTTGGGGAGCTCATTCTAAGAGAAGGCCTGGGCATAGTCACCTCAAAGCCCTGGAAAACTCACCTTCCTAGTAGTCTTTCACCTGGACTAGCCCTTCCTCCTTCTCCTGCAAATTCTGCTTAACAGTGAGTCTGAAAAAGCAAGACTTCAAAGGCCAGACTAAAGAAGAGGTGGAGTCTATGCATAAATGAAAATTAGCAGTTGTTCAATTCACTTCAGCTAGAATCAATAATCTAACTCCCCTTAGAACATTTCCTGCAAAGATGCTAACTCAGATTCTTAACAAGGACTGCAGAAATGATAACGAAGTGGACTGTAAGCAGGAAAAAATCCCAAATTAATATTGAGAGAAAAATTTTAAGAATACAAGATGTGCTCAATATTTTTTTCACTTACATTTTACAGTCTATAACTGTGGGGTGTTTTGGGTGGGTTTTATTTTTTTGTTTGCTTGGTTCGTTGGTTTTGTTAAGAGAATAGGATTGGAAGTGATGGAATTGTAATTGATTTGAATAAAAGCTTACCTGAATAGCTGAAGCCTGATAACAACAGATATCAATAATATACTTCTCACTATAGACAAATCACCAACAATAATTTGCTAGTAAAGGAAAATTGTTATTGTTTGTTAAGACAATAGACCTGCTTTAGGTCATAAATCAGAACTTTTTACTGACACTCAGCTCTGACTTAGGTTTTAGTTTACATGACTGAGAGGTCTGACCTGCAATAGTCACTTCCTTGATTTCAGGAGTTCCTGGATTTGAGCAACTATCATGCTCCATTTTAAAATTAAACCCAGAGAGAATAATGGAGGCTGAATGCAGAAAACATAGTGAAAAGAATAATAACTGTCATTCTTTGTTCAGGAAGGTAAATATTAGTGGTAATAAACAATTCTAGGAAGTTTAAAGTGGTAAGTTTATTTAATTTTGAAATACTTATTTGAGTGGAAAAGAAAACTATGAGTCTAATTCTTAATGTTGTATGGAGGTTCTATCATTGACCTCCATGTATGCAGAATTAAGACTGAGTAACTGATGGATCATGGTGCATTTCAATTTTCAATAAAACCATAAAAGTAGGTCACTTAAGTACAGGGTCAAAAGAATTTTTAGACATACTAAAGACAAGAATGATTGTTTTCATAAAAGAAGAGTTTCTCAAGCAATAAGACCTGTGACAAAAAAATACTACTAATCAATGTGTTGTATCCAAAGGGGTCCAATAATGAATTTCAGTTACATTTAAACTACAACGTTCCTCGTTTATTGTTCAGCATGAACTACAGCTTATGAACCTACTGATTCAATAGAAATAATCAAGTGTCTTCAATAAAACAAGATGAATGGGATCACAGGGCTTTATGAAACTTCATTGATGCTACATGCATGCTTATTTTCTGACAGTAGGTTCACATTATTGCTGATTTTCAAATACCTTCTTATAGTATAAAGGCCAATTATAACAGAATTAATATGTTTTCCGTTACTTAAAAACTCTGCAGTGGGGAATTCATCACAAATACTTATCCATTCTTAAACATTTTGTGAATGGTACTTTTATCCAAACCCCTTATAATTCTAGTGCACTACGTTTACCTCATCTGCAAGCAGTTGCAGTGAATTCACATACCTTTAGATGTAGTCTTATAAAGTAAGCCCTATATCAGGCATTAATCAGATATTTGATATGCTGATTCATAGGAATTTTATTTGTAGATGAATAAAAAATTCACTTGCTAGTTCTTGCTGCTTACATTGTGGAATACTCGTTTAGCACTCTCATTAAGACTACAAAATCCTAAACCTGCTCAAGTACATAGCAAAACTTCTGTTTACACTAACATCATGGAATCAATTCTATCAGTGATGTCATCAGCATTGGAATTTTGCTCTTAATTGAAGAAGTAGGTAGGTCAGCTACTTGTGAGAAATGTGTCACTCACTGATAACTAGAGGTTATCCCCTGGTTCTCCACATAAGGTATGATGCGTGTCTTATTTGTGAAACTTTCATGTAATCTTCGAATCATGTTGTAGCTGTGTAGTAAGGAGCAGTCTTAACATGATAATATATATTACTGAAGAGTCAACAGAGCTTTCAAGAATGTCATAAAAGGTGAGTCACAAAACTAATGAGCTGTGCTATTAAGCTTAGGCATTTATGAAAACATGATTTAGCAAATGCTTTTTATTTTTATTTCATTCCTTTGGGGAAAGAACCTTCCTCCCCAACACTGGAATGTTGATATAAAGAATTTATATTGTAATGAATCATCTCCTAAAATATTTGTATGTCATCTCAAGTTTAAAAAAAAAAAAAAAAACAACAAAAAAACCCAAAACTGTAAGCTGTAATACACTTCCAATATGATGTCCTTACGCTAATGGGATCAACAGAAGATATTAAGTGCATCACAAAACTGGAAATGAAAATGGAAGAAGCATGTGATTACTTGTAGTCAGCACTAATATTTTCAATAATGCATGGGAAAAATATTATATAAAATTCATTATTCATATACTTTTCTCCCACACGCACCTGAAAATGGAATGGTTCACTTTACCTTAGGAATTTCTGAAATGGTGTGTTATTCTGTTCTTAACTTTCTTGCTAAATGTACAGTCAGTCAATTGTATTGGCATCTTCTCTTTGTGGATAATTCATTTTATTTAACTATGTCTTTTTTTTCTCTTTTTTTCCCTGTATATTTGAATAGAAAATAGAGATTTCTAGTATTCCTACCACACACTCTGTTTCTGTGCAGATTAATTTTTCAGATGAAGTCTACAGAACTAACCTGTTAGTCATGCCTCTTTATCCAAAGTTTTATGAGTGAAGGACGTTTGACATTCAACATTACTGTGAATGGATGCATATACTTCTGATAACATAGTCAGCTTTGGCATAATAATATCTCTGTTGGTTAAGCTTAATATGGAATGGATTGGGAAACAGCATGCAGGAGGAAATGTCCAGGTATAAAATGCACACTTACAGTAGCAGCATTAAATACCTATCTTCATAGTTAGAACTGAAGTTGAGGTTCATTATTAACTCAAATTCTGCAGTCTTACAAATATTACTTGTTTTGCTTTGAACGAATGCTTAAAAATGCAGTGGTGAATTATTGCTCCTTCTGCATCAAATAGTATTATCATATAAATAAAACTCTAGTGCATTTTTTATTCATTAATAGATGGGACTGCATAAATTTTAAGTTTCTAGACTCTTTGTGGAAAACGCCATCCTGACCAGCAACTACTTATAAGTGGAGCCTGAATTTTGCAAATAATTTTAAGCAAAGGAAAGAAAAGTCTACCAAACCAGTAAGTAACAGAAGGAAGAGAAGGCGGTTAAGTTTTGATTTTCCAAAATATTTAAAAACTTGAGTATGAGGCTAGCTAAAAAGGTTTTTTGTTTGTTTGTTTAATTTCAGATAAAGAACAATCAGTTGTTCCTACAGCTGTATTAATGGTCCTTGAGGAAGCTCACTGTCCCAGATAAGCTACATACAGGATTTTGTATTTATATAGCCTTTATATACTATATAGTGTGCAGAATTTGGTGACAGAAGAGCTAGCAGGGCTTTCACGTGGCTACTCCTACTGGGAAAAGAGTAAATTGCGAAGAGGCAATCAGGTCAATATTGTTGTCAGCATATTTTGACACGTCTTTTGATGAATCCTATAATCTAAAATGGTTATCTTTTTGAATCATCATTTTTCAGACATTCTTTATTGTACTATTACAACTAAAAGCTTTCAGTTTTCTGTTCCATGAAAGCAGAGACAAATGTTACTGAGGATTACCAGAAAAGAGGCATACAGAAATATACGTGCCCGTTTAACTCCTCTCCCCACCCACTCTCCCACACCCAAACCAGTCTAAAATAAGCTGGTTGCAGCTTTTCCAGGTGAATGTTTTTAGCTATCCCAGTAAGATTACAGAGCTAGAAAAGGGATTAGCCTACAACAAATAAATACATGAAACACCAAAGGACATATGAGAGTATTTTTTTCTGAGCCATTAGTCAATAGCCATAGCACTGTTATCCTAACCATTGCAAGAATTTGTTCTTAAAAGACAGGATAGTAGTCGCAGCTCTGAAATACTTTAATTTAAAACAGCAACTTCAACAAAATGCTGTGCTTGAGCAACTGTCAAGATACAAGGAATGTGAGTGAATCAGAAGACACTGGTGTCAGATGTATCAGGCTGATGTGGGAACGGAGCTTTTAAATGCAACAGGCCTGCCTTCCTGCTGTCCTTGTTGAGGTCGTTTTGTATAGTGTGTTACTAAATGAAATCAGAACTGGAAAACAGTGGGTTACACTGCAGGGACACAAATAGCTACATAGAATATAAGGTAGAAAAGAGCCTGTTGCAAGCAGCACTATGGAACAAGAAACAGGGAACTACTGGCAGATTCTGTGTAGAGGATTTGCTTCAGACTTGTAGATCAAGAGATGATTTGACACTGAATTCTGTGGGTCAGACCCCCTGCACCATTCTTCAGAAAAGGAACATGTTTTCATTAAATCATATGGCACTACCTAGGCTTTTCTCATCTTTTAATAACTGTTAGCCTCACCAAAGCATAAAACTCTTTCCACTACCCACTTCTTATTCAGTGTAAAGCAACTTTTATAGCAACATCAATAATGAACATGAGGATGGGATAAAGGTATGTAGCTCATCACTAGTTCTTGGATGAGACCAGACAGGAGGGTAATCAGTTTGGGTGATTGATTCTTCATCAGTCTCTTTTGCCTAAGGATGCTATAAGACAAGAACAAAGATGATAGCCAGGAACTGTGCTATCCAAGTAACAGATACAAGCAAATATGAAAGAGCTCATTAAGCATGCGCTGATCTTGGCTGTTCTTGGCTCTTGACATTACATGGCTCTCCTAGCCATAGCTACAAGTCAGGTTATAATAATACCAATTTTGAGGGGAAAAAATACCCAAAACAAAACAGCACAACAAAAAAGCCCCAAACCTGCTATGATGGAGGAACATGAGAAGAAAAATGGCATCAAATGAGCTACCAAGCTTAGGTATGCTATTAGTATTCACGTCATGACAGAACAAGGAAATGTCAGCTACCAAGTTCTGATGAGAAAAGGCTTACATGATTAAGACCCTAATGTAAAATCACATATGTACATTATCTTACACATATATAAGATAACTTATTAATTATACAGCTAACATGAGTTCTGATAGCAATTTTAAAAGTTGCTGGTGCAAGTCTACACTGTGCGCTAGGAACACCATCTATTCCACTCTTGGCTCTGTCTACAGCCCACACTTGCACCAGGACAGCTCTGTCTTCTGCTGTAACTTGCTGAGCATTTGTGGTAAGCTTGGGCTGTGGCACCCACTGGTCCAGGTCTTGCTTTTTGTAAAATGCCTGAACTTAAGAAGGTTTTGTCAGAACAAATCTACTCTCTGTGCTGTAACTGTTAGTCAGACTCTGCTTCTCTATCAAGAATTTTCAGGCTGTTGTATATCAAAACTACTCTGCTTAACATAAACTGTTATCATCTCCTGCACTTTACAATAAAATAGACAGATTAAACCCTGCTAGTCTTTAAGCTTCCCCAAACACATGCATAGCCTCATTTGACCCTCCCCTGGATTAGAAATTAAACCCACACTTTATGAGCAAAGCAGGTGAAAGTTTCCAAGACAAACAACATTTAACAGCATGAAATTTCAGTTACATTATACATAGCCTCAAAAAAAAAAACCCCAACCAAAACAGACTAGAAGGCTTTCTATTCCTATCAAGTTACTGATCAATTTTCATCATCCCTATGAAAATGATGAGTTTTAAACAAATAAACTAAAAAATCTGCTTAATAAACTGAGTCACTTTCTTACTTAGGTAACAGTCCCTGTATATGACCTTGTAGCCTTATCAAGCGAGACAGACAATCTGTTTTATCCGAATGGCTTTTTCTTTCTGCCAACTTCCCTCTGTTTCCACCCACATAATATATTTTTTAACAGAAGAAAATAATTTCCATTTTAAAATTATCATACTTGCTTTTCACATGACCCATTTTTCATATGTAAGTTTTTCTAAATCAGAAACACAACTCTCTGCATCTCAGAAAATAACCGACTCCTTTTTCTTTCTCTCAGGTAAGACTCTGATTCCCTTTTTCCTTTTCTCATAGATTATTTAACCATTTTGCTGGCCCTATGCTGGTTTCTTCAGTAATTCAACATCATTACTCTAGCTCCTTCCAGTGGTAAATCATAATGTTCAACAAGAAAAGAATAGAGCTTTTAATATACCTTTAATCATTTTGCTTTACAGAAGCCAAATGACTGCCTTTTAAAGCAAGTCTTTCTGCTTGTCCTAGTTGCATCAAAGGTAAAGGGTAAATGAAGCTCAAAGGTATAGCTCAGTTTCATTCACAATTCGAGCACATTTTGGTTAAGTAGCTAATGTTGGCATTTTATCTCCAACACAGTATAGCTTGTGACTTTTTTTGCCTGCTATAATGCTGTGAGGGTAAGAGCACAAAGAGAATAACAGCAAATCTATGTTTCAGGCTAACTACAGTTTGCCTAACTCAAAAAGGGGGTAGCAACTTGAAATAAATTCGTGGTTCATGGTTCTCAGAATTATGTGCTTTTTGAAATATTGTTACCAAATAAAGGAATAGAAAAGCAATCAATATTTAAGTAAGCATTAAAAAAAGAGATACTTTAATATTACCTCATTTTAGATTCATATATATTTGAGAAACCCTGCATGAATTGAAAGATGAACTTTGAACTCATCTGTGACAACCCAGAATTAAAAAAAAACACCAAAAGTCCTAAATACAACATATGAGCTACGAATGCTAAAAACAAGCTTAACAAGGGAAGTCTGTGACAACATAATGGGAGAAATTTGGAGTACTGTTGATTACAGTCCTGAAAAATATTAAAGTAAAATAAACTCGTTAAAGAAGGTAAATCAGAAACTGAAGAAACAATTCATTACAGAACTGTAGGCACATTAACAATATTCAGCAGTTCTGAAATCACAGCCATAAACTGTCAGCAGAGAATATATGTGATCATTTATTTGATTATAAAGTACCTAAGAGTGTTCAGCAGGTCAGATTTTTCAGCCGACTGAGTTTTCTAATAGCTCTTCTCAATCAAGGGATTGTGCTGCACAGTGGAACACTGAGCACAGATATGAGGATGATGGAGGTCACTGACCCATCTATTTAAATAAAAAAAGACTGTCCACAGCAGCTCTACAAACGCTACTTCCCACAGGTTTCTGTTCAAAATCTTTGCTTTTGCTGTTAACATATAAATTTAGGCCCTCGTCATTAGATGCCATGGCACAATAAACTGGAGTTGAACAAATACATAGGGAATCATTAGTCTGAAAAGTAATTTGACCTCTGCACATGATTTAGACCCCAATCTTTCATAAGATTATGCACGCGCTTAAATCCATCTACATGTAAAATGCTATTACAATTAATCACCGGGAGCAAGTTGGTTGAGGGAATCAGTGAAAGAACAGTTACTCCATGTCTTATAATTGGTTGAATCTGTTTCTTATTAATCAAACCCTACTTAGCACTTTAGTATTAGTTATGCTTAAATTAAAAAGCTGGCTGCCCATTTTGTTTCACAATTCACATTTCTCTTCCACAAGGAAAATTTTTCTCAGTTAACTCCCTAGCCTCTCTAAGGAGAGGTTATAATCAAAGTGAACAATATCATCCAAAGAATTGTAAATCTCTTGTTGTACTAAAGGGCCTTAGGGGCAGATTGAAAGAAAGATGTAGACTTGTAAATGGAACTCAACCACCTAAATTCCCCTTGAGTCCAAAATCATGATCTTGAAAGCTTGCTCAGTTGATCCTAGAGAGGAATGAACTCCAAGATTCCTGTATCTCTATTTTAAACTAGAAGTTGCACCTTAACTTGGACCAGGCTCGGGCAGGACTGAGTAAAACAGCATTTACCTTGAAAACATGTCTGAACACAAATTAGAAATAGGAATATCATGAGCCCCTGATTAATGGATATTATTGTGGGGAGTGTTATATGACTGAGTCTACTCAAATCTACAAATGGCCATCTGTAAGGACAGGAGCCTACTTAGGATGCATTTTTCTACTTTCCTCATTAAAGCTGAGTAATTCTGCCAAAAATAACTAAGTATGTGGTGAGGAAGAACGAGGGGCCCAGACTCTACAACCTAGTACGCTACACACTTCAAAAAGGAGTCTGGCTGCGCATTTATGCGCAGTAACTGCTGGATTAATTACAAAAACTGCACCGGTATGATTCTCTAACCCCTCTACTCACCTCTCTCCCTGCTGCATTTCCACTTTCTGATGCTGTTGGTTTTGCTTGCCTTCCCATCCTATGGCACAGCCTCGACAAGAGGAACGACCGCGCCCGGCGCCGCAGCTGGCTGTGAGGAATGGCCGCCGGACGCTGCCTCAGGCGAGGGGCGGGAGCGCGCGCTCCCTGCCCGCGCGCCACGCGGGCCCGCCGTTTTGTGAGAGGAATGGAGGCCGTCGCTGTTACTTTAAGGGAAAGCCTCACGCCGGCGATTGCTGGTCTTCCTTTTAAAGAAGCGCGAGGCATTGCCTTCAGAATAGGAAGAGGTGTTGAGGAAGGTGAGATTTGTGGCTGTGGTAGCTGGCTGAGTTGTTTAAATGTGTGTTTGAATGCCTGCGTTCTCGTGGTTTGCTGAGGAGAACGGGGCTAGCAGAAGGCAGCTCTGGCTTGCCCTGTCCTGAGAGGGTGTGAGGAGGGGGGGGGGCGCTGGTTGCCTCCTTGCAGGCAGTTAGCAAGCAGGGCGCCTCGTGCCGCCGCTGGCAACAGGCAGAGGCTTCAAAGGCAAGTTTGAGGGAGGGAAGAAGGTGTGTGTCTCCTGCGGCCCTGAGGAGACCGTCTGCCTCACACAGGACGCTGCTGTGAAGCACAGCTGCAAGAACAGACCACTTTGTGTGGGCGTGCAGGTAAAGGTTTATTTTCAGAGCTTTTTATTTAATGGTTCAATAAGGAGTTTTGAGGTTTCTGGGTTTTGGTTGTTTTCTTGAGTTTATTGCTCAGGTTTTAACAAGACTTAACTGCAGAGAATGAAAGTCTGATATATCTGTTTCAGGAAAGGTGCAGCTTTGGCTCACTCAGGTTCCCACTTCCTACTGATTACCTCACACCAGCTCCCCCACTCATCATAATCGCAATTCTTTATACAACAACGAATTACCAAATTCTCTTTGTGCCAAACGGAGACAACAAGTGTAGAGGCTGCCTAATATAAGGTTCTCAATTCAACTCTCAGGACAAAGAGCTTAATGTTTAATGGATCTAAGCCTGCTAAATTGAACCTCTACCAAAAGCTTTCTGCATACACAGTTCTGGAGAGGTACGATTGCCTTCTTTGAAAGCTTAAAAACAGTTGAGATAAAATCACTGGGTAGTGAAAAAGCAGAAACCACCAAGTTCCATCTGGTTGCTTATCCTTCCCTCCGCTGAAAAATCTGGCTATAACGTGTAAGGAGAGGGTGCTGAACAGCTTGAAAGGTTAGAGTGTGATTAATGGGATGATGTGTGGATACCACGTGGTAATCCCCCTACACGCTATCCAATTCAATTTGGCCTATATCGTGTTGTAGAAAAGATTTAAATAGTCTTTCAAGGCCAGAAGAATAATATTATCACAATCCTTTATTCCTCCTTAATGTGGTTCTCTCAAAAGTAGATTTAGTATCGAGAAATAGTTTCAATAACAAACAGAAATCAGGTAAAATAAAATACTCCCCCACCCCAACGCAGAACTGGCAAATTGTTTATTTGTGAGTTAAACTATTCTTTTCAGGCAGGAAGTTCTATCCAGTAAGGCAAGCAGAAATTTAGGAAGTATGTAATGGTAAAATACAAGCTGTTAACAATTGGTTTCCCTACTAAATGGAGAACTTGCAGAGGAAATTGCAAAGAGGAGAACTCTATGTGTATGATACTGCCAAAAACCTTAACTAATTAGTATTTTTTAGAATAAGTTGGTCATGCAAAAAGGGATTTAAAGAGCTTAAGGAAGAACAAGTTAACATTTCCAAGTGGGGGAAAAAAAGTATACATTTAGTTTTTTTTTTTTTTAAGACACAATCTGTTTTTCTTCTGACCTTGTTCTGTTCATGAACCATGTTAATCAGAATGCCAGTAGTGGCCGGAGCCTTGTGTATGCATTTTGAAGAAAATAGCAAGAGTGTTTTTGACCACTTAGTAATCATGTTACAGATTAGAATTAATTTACCTGAAGAAACATCCTGTGCATCTATGGCCATGTGTATCAGACTTTTTTTTTTTTAACATAGTAGTGCTATAGATGATGATTAGTCTTTGTCTCTGAAATCATTCATAGAAAAGAAAATATGTTTTCATGGACTTATCTTGACATCTTCAAGAACATGATATTTAAGGTGTATGATACTGCACCAGGGAGATGCTGAATATTGGTGAATTCAATGCAATAAGTAAGAGCCATGTGTTCCAGCAATACATGGAAGAAAAAGAAGGCTAGGTAGAAAAAAGAGCTAAAAAATCTCTTTACAGACTTATTCAGGTTTCATTCTTTTTTGTCAAAAAGTCCCAACAAAATTGCGAGGCTTAGACTTGAACTTACGTAGGTGGTTAAGTGATTTTTTTTTTTTTGATCCAGATTTCAGATATGATGTATTTCTTCATTATGAACAAGACTAATTGCTGCTGTACATTAAATTGCCACGTTTTCCTTCTGCTGCAAAAAGTCTATTTCTTAGTCCCTCTGAAGTCCAATTTTCCTTATTTCTTTTAACTCTTGTTTTTGCCACCTTCCCTCATTATCCAATCACCTTTCAATTCATGACCTAAAGAGAATGTAAGAACAACTTTCCAGCATTCAACTGTCTGGTTAATGAGCTTCCATGACATGTGGAGATTCATTTATCATTCAGCTGTTTGTTCCCTTTGGTCAGTTGTACTTCAATATTTTGTACTCTCTATGTATGCTTTACATTGATACCTCTTTTAAAGCCTAATCTTTCACACTTAAAATGCACTTGAACAATAGTAAATCCAGATGTCAGCAGCATAAAACAGTTACCCTCACCTTTATTATTCTGTTTTGTAAGAGCTGGATCTGGCAGTGGCAAATGGCAGACTATGTATTCTAAGAACCACTGAACCAGTCTGACCCCTTTAGACCTTTAAAAAATGTAAATCTGCTTGCTGTTTTCATGTGACTGTTGGCTTGTAAAATGGGTGCAACTGTTCCAGAGAGTGTTCGGGTAAATATGCCAGTGTTACAGTCTTTTAAATAATTTAACTACAGATTTTTTTTAAATTTTTTTTTTTCCCTACGTAGTTAGTTGTAAAGATTTTCGGAGTCATTTAAAGTTGTATATCTGCAAACTCTTCGTGCTTGGGTCAAAGTGTAAATAGGCTTTATGTATTTGCATTACGTATCAGTATGGATCAATTCTCTATTTGGATCTGTTAGTGATTCTTTAAAAACTATCTATATAGTTTCTAAAAAAATATAAAAATGTGTATATATATACACACACACAAAATAAAGGTTAAATATCCAGAGCCAGATGTTGGAATTGTGAATTTTTACATGTGAGTCACAACTCTTTTTACAGAACTGGGATGCATTTGCCCAATTTGTGTGCGTGCTGTTGTTTGTAAGAGGATTGAATTTACATGCAATATTCTCCCCATTTTCTGCTCTGCAAGAGAAGCAGTTGGGAACAAGAAGGTACTTGGGAAATGACATGGGGTAACGGGAAGGTAGATGGTATTTGATAAGATCACAGCCTTGCTGCTGTATGTGTGCCTCAGAAACATCACCAAATAAATAGATGTGCATGTACAGAAAGGGCAAGATTTTCCTAATATTTATGAACCCGAATCAGTAGTCTAATCTGTGGGTGTGAAATACAAGGAGGGGTTGTAGGCCTTTGTTTGAAGCATTGCACACTCTGCTTATTGAGTCTCTTTACCTGAATGCTGCAAAAACTGGTTCTGCGTCTGAATTTAATATCTTTTAGTTGTTGCCACTGGTAAGCATGCTGCAAGTGCTTCTTTCCAGAGTGGATAGCATGTACTCCTTTAGCGCTCGCAACGTATGCTAATCTGACCTAGTCAGAATGCCATGTTATGATTGTGGCAAAGCTTCGGTTAGAGTAGGGAGAAACTACATGTCCCTTTCATGAAAAGAGTGTATACTGTGAGCGCTCAAATTCTTGTCCAGGTTATGTGTGCATTACTGAGGACTAAGCTTCTACAAAAAATGCACCTTGCTAACAGGAACTGTTAGCAAGCCAGCATCTATTTCACTAGTACTTCTGCACTGAAGTAGAGATGCAGCTAATGCTGTACTATATAAGGATTTATATATATATATAGTGGATATATATGATGTGTCTTAATAATTTGTTTTGGTGCGTGCTGTAATAGTGCTAAGGTTATGTTCCTGACATCTATCGATTCCTGATCTTTATTATGAACCATTTATATAAATGTCCTTTTTAAAGTTTGTGGCACAATAAGGTTGGCATGTGAATGAGAAAATTAGTAGATTAGAATTTTGTGTTCTGAAAAAGAACATCTTTTCAATATTTCCTACCAAACAGAATATAGAACATGTTGGGTTGAACAAAGTGGTAAATTTTGTTATGACCAAAATATTAAAACTTTAATGTTTTGAATGTAAAAATATTTCAGGTATAAGTAAGCATGCCTTTAACTAATATCAGTGAAATAAAAATGTTGATTTATTTTTAAACAAAAACGATCAACATTAGCTAAGAGGTCTTAGAAAAAATACACTAAAAGAATAAGAAATTATGGTCAAGATAATATGCCTTCTCAAGGGCAGTTTCTGAATCAACCTTCTAAAATACATGTGGTTACATGTAACTGATTTTTTTCTTTCTTTTTTTTTAGCCAGGTTAATGGAAAGCAAATACGTTTTTGCAGTTCTGTGGTATAGCACTTTTTTTCCTGCAGTTTGTCAGAGTCATTATTTAAGTATGTAAATAACATTAGTAATTTTTTGCAAACAGATATAGAAAAACCTGGTGTGAAACTAACTTGTGCTTAACAGTATGTCTGATTTTTATAATTTAGACATCTAAATTACTAAATAAGAAATTGTAATTCCATTTACAATTAGTTGATTTGATTTAGGAACTGATAGAATTGTGTCTTTATAATAGAACAGTTGTCATTAATTCTGTATGAATATTGCAAAGAATTTAGTGATGGTGAATTGGCTCTGTTGCACTGTTTGCTTTTTGACGTAAAGTTTTATAAACTGACTGGTATCATCCTGCAGATGGTAACTAATGGAGGGAGTAAAAATATTTATGCGATAAACAGATGGTGAAAAATAATTTGCATTGCAGTATACTTCCCTTGACACAATTAGGTTATCATCACATGATTAGAAGTGATTCAATTAATAGTTTGGCAAGGTATAGCTTATAGCTGAGCCACAGTTGATCATGTGCACAGTCTTAATCCAGCACCAGCTTCCTAACTAACATGCAGAGTTTTAAATAGTAACTGTTGTTACTGTTGTATCATATGACTATGACCTTGTTTGCGGCCTGGTATTCCCTAGTTGTGGGTAGTTCTCTTTCTCAGCTGCGTAGGTGAGATGCTCTCCCTCCCTCAGGTTCTCTACCAGAATGACTCCTCCTGCAGCAATTCTGGGAAATGGTCCAGTGTTAGTTAAAGCTCAGTCCCAGAGTAATGTCCATCAAAAACAATGCAATGTTAATATGAAAGACAGTTACCAATGGTTTAAACTGGTAGATAGCAACAATAGTATCTGCAGGACTCATCTTGTATTCAGTGGATCATTCTTTGCTAAGTTTAGCCATCTTGGGAAAGAACTTGGATTTGCACAAGAACACGCAGCATTATTTTTTGGGTTTGTTTCATTGCGGTGCTGGAAGTTGGGTTAATACAATGCTAGGCATCACTAATCCACATTTCCATGAAAGCTACACAAAGCATTTCCACTTTAACCTTGAGCATCAGAATAACACTAAATCCTTTCATACTTTTCTGTAAGCCCTACTACCACCAGCAGCAGGTGAGGCCCCAGTGGCACCAGGAGCTTCCTGAATTTTTCTGGGAAACAGGAGGCTTCAGTTTAGCTCCCTGCTCTGAACTGGGTCTTTTTTCCCATACCCCTCTCTAGACTAACACCTGCCATTAAGATATTTATGAAAGCCAGCCAGTTTCTCTAGTCTTACAGAGATTAGGTGAAAAATAATACAGAGGCATGGCCCTAAAAGGCAATTAAAGACTGGCAAAAGCTGTTAGTCCATCTTCTTGGCAGTTTTTATAAAGAAAAATAAAATGCAGGTTAATACAGTCATGCATTTCCCGATGATGATGATATTTTGGTTTCTACAGAATGGATTTTCATGCTATAAACAGCTTACTAGAGAGTATTACTGAAAATAATACGTTCAGATTTTTTTAAATAAATGACTGCATTGTATCATATCTAGTATTTTTGAGGAGGTTTCTCTGCTTATAACTTGCTCATTGGCCATAAACTAACTTTAAACTTTATGTAAAAACTACCAACATAGTAGTGTTTTATTTTTTTCCTTATAGATGTCATTTAATGAGCTTTGCTAGATACAATTTTCTGATTAAAATAAACTGATTAAAAAGTAAATTAAAAGTAACTCTCAATGATTGTTTTATATTGTAATGTTTTTAATCAGACAGTCATATCAGTTGGATATATGTTTGCATTACACTATCATGCCTGCCTTGATGCCAGTGTATTCTGATTGCATGCACCACCGAGGACCTCAGCTGGTCTGCAAATACTGCTGAAGTTGGATTATGATAATGAAATTCACACATGAGCATTATTAAAAACACAGTCTGACTCAATTATAGTTTAATTTTTGTTCTGGGAAATCAGTATTCTTAATCAGCAGGGTTCCAGGTACTTTCATTGTTCTTTGATTTCAGAGAATGATATCAAAGTTGTTGTTTAATATTTTTTAAAACCTTAAGTTTGAGGAAGGTAAATTACCTTTAATCTCCATAGACTGTCACTTAAGACATGTAATTTGTTTGTCTTTTTAACCATAAAAAAGCAACTGAAACAGCTGCACTCTTATTCCTGGCTCTGTATTCTCCAAATCGCTATCAATAATTTAAAAGAGCCCACACGCTGTGAGAAAACCTTGCATGTCAGAATTAATTGTTCCTGTGCCAGTCACTGTGAGTTAGAGAGCTGCTTGTTGTATAGCAGGACACATCTATTTATAATGTATGACTGTGCACACTGAAATCATGTTAAGCATTGTTCTGACCAAGCTAAACTTGTGTCAGAAAGTGTGCAAATGCACGCATGCAGTCATGAGGAACCAGCAGGAATCCATACACTTCAAACAGCTAGTCATTGTTTCTCTTCCTGTAATTTAATGATAGCTCCATGTGTGCAGCCAGCTCCTCAGCTGGGGTCTTAAATCATTTTAGTTCTCTTAACTTCACTGAAACAATGTCACTTACACCACCAAAGTATCTGGTCTTACTGCTTGTTAGAATAAGATCTGCTGGAAAACAGAGCTGAACTAAATTGTGGTTTTTAAAGGAACATTTCTCTAACTAAGCACTTAAACTTGCCTTAGGGTTGCTAGAGCAAGCAAACAAAAAATATCACACGATCTAGCATGGAAATAAAAATCAAACTCCTTTTAGGTCTACTAGACAATAGCTCTGTGTAACATCAGAGTGTGTGATATAATCACCTCGTTCTGCTTGTCTGTATCTCTGATTTCTCTAGCACATCAGCTTCTTCCATATCTTTATCTCCTGTGGCAATGTCTCTGTCAATGTTGGGACAGACACTGAGACCACACAGATCTTGAAAGAGCGTTGAGGACATACGGAGGTTCTTTTGAAAAGCTGCTTTTAAATTCTTGTTTTCCAATTACCAAAAGGTTGATCGTGTCTCCGCTCTTCTAGAAGCAGCTTAGTCTGAAAGAAAAGTATTTTCCCTCCCTTATCTGCTGCCTGCCCCAGCCAGGCTATGGTGGGACTGCAGGGAAATATCTGTCACCAGGCTGCTAAAGCTGACCTTAGCAGACCAAATCTGCCTTTTTAGAGTTCTTAGAATTTTCCTTTACCATCAAAGCAAATATTAAGGCATGTATCAGATTCTGTATTTACGTCATAACATAGCAAGTCTAAAGACACTGACCCTCTCCTTCCCTGGCTTATAGTCGTGTAATCCTTAAATTAAAAAAAGAAGATATTCTCAGATCAGCCCTGTAGACTTTTTCTAACATACTGGTACATTCTTTAAAACTCTTGTTTTTCACAGAAGTCCGTAGCAATTGGGTCTTATGGTGGAGGCTAAGAAAAATGGGCATTGTTCAACATGGAACTATTTTTATGTATTTACAGCTCCTATGCTATGTTTGTTAAGGAAGCAGGAAGAAAAGAGGAGAGAAGGGGGAGAATTGGATGATGCTTTTTCCCGTGAACTTCACTCTAGTAACATAGCACAGAGAATCAACACATGTGGGTGGTAGTGGTAAGCTTGCATATTCAGCTCAGGCAGTGACCCAGGAGCCAGCGTGAGTAGGGCTCAGAGGAGCTCTGAGACCAGCTTACTCTATGGTGATTTCTGTTTTTCATTGTGTTTGACATTTTGAGACTGAGGTTTGTTACAGTCTAGAAGGTTACAGCACAGGGCTGGAGAGATGAAATCTTATGGCAATATAAAAAAGACATTCTGAAGGAAATGAGTGAGGAATTGAAACAGCCAGGTTTGGGAGCTTTTTGTTAGGTAGTTGCAATAAATTATTCTTTTGTGATACAGTCAAATGAAATATGTACACAGAATTCTTAGAACTTCCAAATATAAACAAATAATTATACTTTCCTTTAACTTAGTATGAAAAAGCTGTCAGGATAGCTTTTGATGAGTACAATTGCACAATGCAACTACCAGACACTACTGAAGTTTCACATACATTTTTACCTTATTTTCTAATTTGAAGTTTTGACTTCTCTGTCACTTCATGACAAATGGAAGTATTAAAAATAGGCTATTGCTTTCTTGGAGCTTTTAGTTTATTTTTTGTAAAGGAACTGCACTATCTTTGTGAATAACCTTTTTAGTATAGGAAATATTCTCAGTGTTCAGAGGTAACAAAGAGAGTGTCATTCTAGTAATTATGTGCTGTTTGGTACAATTATAGCCCTCAACCTGTAATTCAATCTGTGTGGGCAGACCATACATCCATGTGAAACTCCATTGACTTAATGGGTTTTACATTGGTATAAGACCAATTTGCATGTCTTAGATTATAAGTCAGGCTAATGTGCATATCCCATAAGCATTTAAGGACACATTCCTAAACTGTGACAAGCATAGAAATTGCACTAAATGAGTAATAAGTCTCTGCTTATCAGCTGTACATTTGCTCAGCAATACTGAAATTGTGGAACTCATTGCCACAGGTTGTTTTGGAGGCAGAGAGTAAAAATCAGGGTTAGACCAAATTCATAGAGGAAAAGTCCATCAGGGCTGTAGAGCCTCTGAATCGGGCTTTATAGGAAGCCCACTAACTGCTGATATTTGGAGGCTGGGAGGATATATATAGACATGATTATTTTGTGTTTGTCCCTCTTTCTGAAATCCACTGTGGGCCTTACTGGGTACTACCAAGTTCCAGCTGTTGTGAAAGGAAAATTATCAGACCTCCAGTAGAAGATAGGGATACCAGAAACTGAAAACAACTTGTCTAGTGAAGGGGAGCAAGACATGAAAAAAGGAAGATGGGTGAAGTTCAAAGAATCTGAAATTTTAAGTGAAGAACCAGAAGGGAGCACAGGAGAAATACAGTATTGGAACTGATGGGTGTTGATCTTGTCTTACATGACTTTTTATTGAAAGAGTGCAAGCAAAGAAATGTGGGAAAGGCTTACTTTATTAATGTTACTCTACATTTAATTTTCAAATTACTAATTTTTCAGAGGTCTCAAAAATTCCTCATAACATTTTCTTGAAGTGCTGTTAGGAGCTTATCACCTGAAAAGAAGATAAGAGGCTATAACTTAGTAAGAACCTCAATTGTGTTTTCAAGCAGCTATTTGAAATCAAAGAGATGGTATGTATTATTTGTAGCAGTATTTATACTTTACCATCTGCTTGGAAGCTTTAAATCATGAATATGTGGTAGATAACAGAGTTTATGTGTACTTACATTGTATATTGCAAAAAGCCAGGTACATCTGCAATAATGGAAAAAACATTTATGTTTAAAGTGCAAAGAGGGAGTTGCTAAAAATATTTAGCCTTTTATTTGTTCTTGTATAATAATGTGTTCTAAAGTAAAATCTGAATGCCATCAGCCAAAACAGTTATTACAAAGCATACAGGCACCATTCTGAACAGTTGGGGGATTGTATATACCCATCAACAGCTTACTGGAGCCTTGACTGCAGAGTCTATAATTATCTGAGGCTGAAATTCTGAATTTGTCATTCTTTATCATTTATCATTTGCTATCACAGAAAATAGGTGACTTGTACATTGCTTGTTTAAATAACTGAGTCACTCTATTACTGCAGTATCATGTGTATCTCTAGGTCAGTCCAACAAATTAAAATGGTGGTGTACCGCAGTGTACAACTGCCTCCCAATACCATAAATACCATAAGTCACTGCTCATATTTTTGTGTTCTAGGATGCTTTGTGAGGTGACAGAATTTTGCATTATTGGTAAAGTAGGAAGGGAAAATAAGCACAGAAACATTGGTGTTAGAAAATGCAGAGCAAAGTAGTAGCAGAGCTGGAAATAGAATCTCAGAACTCTGATTCAAAGTCAGGTACTGTAAGGACTGGAACATACTTTCATCCAAACCAAAGCCTAAGACAAAGTTGGAATTGAAAAGGCTTTCCATTGGTTTCATAACTTAGAGTTTAAATACCTTTTAAATTCTTTTTTTATCTTTTTCCTGTTGTTCCTTTTTTTCTTTATCTATTCGGACTTTTCTGAAAAATGTAACAATTTTTCAGAGAAACCTACAAGCTTTTTTAATCACATTCTGTTTTTAACAAAAGTAAAGAATGACCCAATTCTCTACTTTTCAGAATTAATAACTACCTTCTTTTGATTACATTTAAAGTATTATCTCTGACACCTAATGGAATGCTAGACATGAAGAAAAAGATGAGTATGGAATGACTTAGATGAGATTCTTCCACCCACTGTGGATGCTGATATTAATGTTTTTGGAAATGAAAAAAAACAGGAAATACTTATGCTAGCATGAAAAGTAGGAAAAGCACAATATACTTTGCCAACCTAAGAATCAATTCTTTAGCAGCAGATTTTTGCCAGTCTCATTCTAATTAATTTTGTTAAACATATCAGAAACACTTGTTCCTCTGCATGGTACCACAAAACTGCTTGATTTCCTTTTACTAATTTTTTATGTCACTTTGGGAAAATAGGTTAACTGTGGGATGCCTACACTGAAGTGCATAAGTGATCTTCTTTAGTCACACAAACTATTTTTGTATTAAAATTGGTAGCAAGTAACTTAAACTGTGCCATGAAGAAAATATAATAAACTATTTTTTTTATGTTTACTTAAGCTTTCTTTTTCTTAATATGGTCTGCTTTTCAGAATCTTATTTTATGATGCAGAGGGTCCTGTTACGTTAAGCTCATTAAAACCTTTACACATCCCCTAAACCCTCTCTTATTCAAATAATCATCTTGGTAGAATATAAGCACTTTTCATGGCAATGTTTGGCCTCTGAAGATTTTATGAAGTGCAAGAAATGTACTAATTTACCTTAATTTTATAGAGTACATAAGCCACTTTTAAAATGAAATTGGTCAATAAACTAGGCTGGTGCAAAGTACAAGATCAGTAAGGGGGACTGTTAAAATCTATCAATCTCAGCTATCGGACAAGACAAAAAAAATAATGCAGTTCCATGAATATTTGAAAGTAACATTCTGATTGCAGTAATAACGCGTCACTTTCAGCCATCATAAAGATACAGCAAGTACAGCTAAGAAGTATTCTTTACTTTCAGATTCTTAATCCAGCAAACTAGGGACCGGCTTGAAGTTGGAGCAGTGTGGTGGTAGGGCTGATCATAGAGAATGCTTGTGTAAGCAGGCTAATCTCTTGCAGATCCAAGATGGGGCAGAATATGCTACAAGTAAAACAGGAAGTCTCTAAGGGAAGGTAAAAGAAAAGACAAGTAAGTTGAACTTTGAATATACCTAGAAGTTATAATGACCCTAGTGAGTCATTTATGGTCCAAGCCCCACCTCCCCAATTAGCATAGTAGAGTATTTGGGAACCAAAATGTAAGAACTGCTTTTTATTTCGTTATGATATTTATATTCTATAATAACAGTAGCTGATGTTAGATGCATTCATTTCTACACAAATTTACATAAAACAGGCAAATTGTGAATAATCTCAGTCTGTTCCCTAAGAGCTCATGGCCTAAAACAGGGCCGGGCACAAAAGCACAGAGAATGGAATGATTTCCTCAAACCACTCAGCAGAGAGTAGCACAGGTAGAACCCAGGCTCCCCGGCTCTCACATGTTAACAGGACCCATAGGCGGTCGCTTCTTAGCAAGCCCTAGCAAGACTGATGGAAACAGCACGGTAATGAGAAAGGACATTTCATGTTAATTATTTAAAAGAAAAAAAACAACCCCCCAAAACCAGAGGATTGTATGCTTGTATCTCTCTATCAGTAGCTGATTTCAAGCTCCACTGAGGCTAAAGAAGGAACAAAGCTGTTTCAACAGCTGCTTTTCAAACAACTAAATTCATTTCTGATCAGAGCTGAATTTTAAAGCTTTTAAAACAATCAACTTCCATCTGAAAATGAGGGTAGGAGCAGCCAAGAAATTAAATGATTTACTACCAGACCATTTTTATTAGCAATATGCCTCCCCACTGGCAATGCAACTTGTGAGCCTGGAGCAATTCACTTTTATTCTGTAATGGGTTCCTTCCATGGCCTTCACTCGGAACAGCCAAGAGCAACAGAAGGAGCTTGTGCCTGACCTTTACTCCTAATAGGAAAGAGATAAAGCTATAGCAGTGGTTTCTTGCAGCAGTTTTACAACATACTGCAACAGCTCATTACATATGGCAGGCTGACCTATATATCGAATAGGTCAGCATTTCAGGCAACCTGTCTTCAGCCTTCCTTTGGAAGGTTGTCCCATCAACCTCTCCTTGTCATCTCTTGTTCTGCTTTGTTTCTTATGTTGTTGCTGTATGTTTTGCTGCAGACGTACTGTGACATTCTCTTGTGAACAACTTTCTGTGTCATTTAGGTTTGCTGTGCAAATCCTCTCCCTTTTCTGGTTTCTCTTCCACCACCAATTAGGGAAGATGTTCTTCCCCATTCTCAGAGATGCAGGGTCACTTCTACGAAAGTACTGATACTGCAATGGCTTCAGTTCCATTCTGGAGAGAAAGGACAGAACCTACAGATGAAGCAAAGATCATACATTCATTTGGCTGATTCATTTGTGGTAATATGCACAAGGGGACGAGGAAGGAAAGAGGAGAGAGGAGGCATTTTTCGCTATCAGATTGAAACCGTCTTTTTTTTTTCCCCAACGTTTTAATATGACTTGGTGATACTCTTACTTTACCAAGCAGAGATTTGATGAAATTATTATTCTTGTTTTGCCACTGAGTACAATGTCTGGCTGGAAAACCATGACAGAAGGTGGAGCTGGGAAATTTACGGTAGTAGCTGTAGACCTGTCTGCTTATGGTCTGCGTAAGGAAGCTTCCATGTTTCCTCAGCTACATTGCTCAAGTCTCAGGACTTTAAGCTTTGGGATCAAGAAGCCTGAAAGCTGAGGCTTTGTCTGTAGATTAAAACATCTCCTGCCTCAGGATCTTGTTAACTGCACAGGGGGTCTCTCTTGTGGAACAGTATCTCTTTGTGCAGTAAGAACTGGCCTCAGAATAGTGGTATAGTGATGTAGGAATTTTCAGAATTTTTTGATTAAATATTTGGTATTCCTTCAAAAAGAGAAAGGACGAGACTTAGAGAGAAAATAGAAGTCATCAGTTCATTTGGGAGAACTTCTGGGGGAGTGAAGCAGGAAAGGGGAGAAGAAAGTATGTTCAGTTTCATGAGAAGCTTTTGTGTCTTCTAAGACACCTCAGAGCTGCATTCTTTGGAATGCTTTGGAATTTATTTAGTAATTGATTGCAGTGTAACTTGAGTATCCTGACTTGCACCACTAAGGCTTTACTACTTGTCTGTGGGCAAAACTAGAATATGGGATATATTACATCTGTGTCACTGAAACTTTTGAGATGTCGTAGTTACTGAACTTACATTTAGACACATGCTAGCAGAGAGCTATCACGCTACACTGCTTTCTTGTTAAACAGGCCTAGTAGAAAATTGTCTCCAGCCAGCAAATACAAGTTAAGCACAGATGGGAACTAGTCCTGCAGCCGTTTTATTGACCTGAAAGGAAGGTGCTTTTCAAAGCTTAACTGGAACTGTTTAAATAGTAACACTGTAAACAAGAAGCAACCTTCTTTCCCTCCACTCTCCCCTCTTCCCCCTCTCCCCATTAAAAATCAAGGCGGTTAAATGTCCAAAGCTGTTAATGGTAAGGTAAGAGGCAAAATAGGAAAGTCAAGAGCTTTAAGAGTGTATGATCAAACTTGCATTCACATTTATAGCATTTCCCATCTTTGTTTTTTCTGTTCAAATACATAAATATAAACACAGAGCTGACAAAAGTCAGATCTTTAGCAAGTCTGTCACATAAGCATTTCACTCGCCACATCAAAGCTGTAAGTAGATATGTAGCTACTTGGCATCTTTCCTATGCTTCTCCATGATGGAGATGAGTGTAGAAGCAGCAACTGAGAGGATGAACAGGAGCTAGAAGAAGTGAAGGAGACTAGCAGGGCAGATGGCTCCAAGGCAGAATCTTCTTCACCCCAATTTCTCATTCAGCTGTCTGCATTCCATGTCACTTTTGACCAAATCCCCAGATAGCTCTTATTTAGGCTCTGTCTCTGAATAACTCCGCTTCAAGACAGATCACTTACAGACGTCTCAAATTTATCCATGCTTTACACAGATTTGCATTGCAGAAAATATACCCACAATACAGAATCTTGATACAGAGGTGACACCAAGAGCCTATATCAAATGTGTTACACCGTACCTTAAAATTTTTACGTTGTCAATACTATATTTCTTGCTTCCAGGTTTTTGGCTATATGTTGTATGTCATTTTTAGGCTTTCACAATTTGAGAGAGGTGCCCGGTGATGCTTAGTGGTTTCCCGCTAGTGGAAATAATAGTGTACTCTCCCAGCATTTTTTTGAAGGTACCTTGAATTCTTAGTTAACTCCCTCAGGCTTTAGGACCCTATGCAGCTTTATATCCAGTCCTGGGTGCACAGCATTGGACATAGCAAATAGGGGATACTGGTTCATTGATAAGGCCTTTGTGCTGCCTAAACAATGACATTTCTGTAGAGATGGAAAATGTATTTTATCTCTCCAGAAAAATAACACAGAAGGACTAAAATATGAAATCTTAGGAAGACTAGAAATGCAGTGACTCACTTGACTCTGAATGTGAAATGAAAAAGAAAATGTTTAACTGTTCCTGCAGTAAGATAATGCATGACAAATACAATGGCAGTATTTCTGCTTAGTTACATCCCTAAATATAACATAATATATATGAAATGCAAGATGGTTCAATACAGTTTATTTTTCATCTAGTCTCTGGTAACCCAGTTAAGAACACTGTGCAGAGGCTGCACAGATCCAGAAAAAGAGCTAACAGTTAACACCTGAAGCACCATAAGCTGCGTATAGTCAGACTACAGGGCTTTTTTTTCTTTATAAAACCATTTAAATTTAAAGTACTAACAGTGTCTGGCTTTTATTTTTCTATATTTTTGTCATATATATAACGCATTTCTAATAACTAATGGGAGGATGATCAACAAAGTGGCTGATCCATATAAATAAGGGAAGGTAGTTTGGCTCAATAATTTGATGCTAGTGTCAGTGCATGAAAACAAACATCTATTTGACTTCAGGAGATTGTGAGACTGGGGCCTACAGACCCATCTCTTGAAAGCCCCTAGGCTAGGGCAGCCTTTTGGGGGAGTTCAAAAGCCAGTTTTGACTATTCATACAGATTTGGGGGATTGATATACTGAATATAGATTTGGTACTCTGAATCTCATCAGCCCTCTAAGTTACAGCTGAAAGACTTGTGATTGATCGAAGTGCATCCATTTTTCACTGCCCATTGCAGGACACCTCCAGGAAGTGAGTACTCTCTGAAAGCAAGAGCCATCGGAGAGATCTAAGGAGATCTTAGTTTAGATGCTCAGAAGCCTCATTGCTTTTTAAAAGTCTTTAGCATTCCTTTTAATGGTGCAAAACCACTTTTTGTAAGCATGACGTAATTCTGTGTAATCTTAAAGCTTTTACATCATCTATCTTTAAATAA
The DNA here is from genome assembly GCA_009819775.1 of Phoenicopterus ruber ruber. Lineage (NCBI taxonomy): Eukaryota > Metazoa > Chordata > Aves > Phoenicopteriformes > Phoenicopteridae > Phoenicopterus > Phoenicopterus ruber. Next base: position 16,282,762 of record CM020227.1, read on the forward strand.
AAACATGCTTTATGGCAAAAATAATGTTACAATGTAATTAGACTCTATAGTCTGGAAATAAACCCTCATTTTAAATGCACTATTACTGGGAAGCTATTTACACAGCAGATGTGAAGATATCTGCTGCTTTTTGATTTTGTCAGCTAACCTTACTCTGACAGTACTAGTTTGTAGACAGACATAAATTCTCTGTAAGCGATTCGTAATGCTAACAGCACAACTATAAATTGCAGCTAATGCAAGAAGATGTATCTGAAATGTTCAAGTATTTTCTGAAAATGTTGCCTTTTTCTTTGCATTTAAACAGATACTTACTGATCTCACCTCCTCCAGTCCCCAGCCAAAAATATTTGTCGTGCTTGACTCTATTGGTTTATTCGGCTCAGGAGTAGTAATCAAGTGTTTCAGTTATACTTAGTGAACAGGGTAAATAGTCGCTGTAGTTGTTCATTAAAACCTCCATGATGTATGCATCAATTACCAAACAGCTTGAACAAAACAGAGGTAAATTAACTTTCTGAAACACTGTCCCCTCCTCCTCCCAGTGGGATAGGGAAGAGAATCGGGAAGAAGAAAGGCAAAACTTGTGGGTTGGGATAAAACCAGTTTAACAGAACAGCAAAGGAAGAGAAAACAGGAAGAAAAAGATAACAATAATAGAATATACCAAGCATGTGATTCACAGTACAGATTGCTCAGCACCCAGAGCCTGATGCTCAGCCTACTCCTGAGCAGCGATCCTGCCCTGTGGCACTGTCCCCCCTTTATATACTGAGCATGACATCATAGGGCATGGAATATCCCCCTGGCCACCCAAGGCCAGCTATCCCGGCTGTGTCCCCTCCCAGCTTCTTGTGAAAATTGACTCTATCCCAGCCCGAACCAGGATAAACACACTGTGATAATCAAAAGGAGTGTGTGTAAAGCATTAAAAGTAATTTCATGGCTTAAAGTTCATCCAAAGTACTATTAGCTTTAAGTCCAATTTTCAGCTGTCAAGGGGAATATTTACAATAGTAATTTCAGATCATTATCTTAACATTTCAATGCAAATAGCCACAATTTAATTCATTATTACTCACATTACATCTTTATTTTGCCACCAACTGGTGGCTGACATTTCCCAAGCTACTAGGAAGAAATGCTAATTAGACTGGTGTGCTCTCTTACCCTTTCTTAATTTCATCATGTTTGTTCTTCTTCAGTGACATGAAGCATTTCCCTCCTTCTGGTCAACCATTGCCTTTTATCCTCTGCATCTCCTCAGTGGTCCAGTTGGCAAATGGAAATAGAGATAGGGCAAGTAAAATAATTGCCTGCTTTCTGTCTTTTTTGTAAAGTATCTTAAGAATATTTGTGCTGGTATGACAAAAATGACCCCTTTCCCTCAGACCACCCACCCAACTTAATTTAGAAAATCTGAAGTGATCTCTGGAGTGGAATACTATATGCATTAATATGCAAATGAACTGCCAAGAAAGTTCAGATTTGCATTTAGACTGGACAAAAGGGAAGGAAATGGCTTTCTCATGCTGTTCCCTTGCATCACCACAATTTCACAAATTACTAATCCCAGAAATGATGCCAGAAGGGACTTTCTCACTACATTTCATTCATGCTCAGATGAGTTTGATTCATCTCAATGTGCCTGGCATTTTACAGTAAACCTGCAAATTTAAAGTGCAAGCAGAACCTCAGCAGCTTTGCTAAGAATCAAATGTGTTTGAAATAAATACAATTAGTAAACATCAAATAAAAGATCCCCTCCTGCTAGGGGCTAGAATAGTAATAGGCAGGGGGTAAGGTAATCTTAGGAAAGTTTCCCTAAGAATTAACAATTATGCCAGTGAGAACATCTTATGTCCATTAAGAATAATATAATTCCAGCCTGCATATGTGCCACAAATAAAAGATTTAGCCAGCAAATGCCAAAATTATTGAGGGGAAAGGAAAAAGGAACCTTTAAGGCAAAACAGCAATCTAGTTTGCAGATGGATAGAGTTTAATCCTTCTCCTCCTGATTTGCAATCTGCAGTTTAGACAACTTACAAAATGAGGAATCATTCCTGGGGTTAAAATTCAGGTCCTTTTAAATACATTCAGTTTCCCTCCCTGTTGGATAAAGTCCCTCCAAATTAAATAGTATTTTTCAACAGATGTTTTCCTGAAGACCTTTTGTATGTCTAATACCTGTTTTAATCAGGGGAGCGTAGGTTAATTTATTTTTTTACAAAGTGAGTCAGTGTTTCTGTATCTGAAAACAGACTAGCTTTCAGTAGCATAGGTGCCCCAATAGGCAGATACTTTTCAAAAATAGGTGTAATGTTGAAAACGTACCTGCCCTGGGGCATCAACAAATAGGAATTTCAAGATCAGTTTTATGTTTGCTTCTTAATCTTTCTGGGGGATTTTTTTCTCCTCGCAGCTACTCTAGCAAAGAAAATACTGTAAGTCATCACATTTCTGTTTGCCAACATTTATTTGCCCTTTGGTTTAAATGTGTACAGTGGGAGGGTAACAGGGCAGTGCCTTTTACTGCTGGGGATACATTTTGCTGTGTCTGTTTTTTAGGTGGCTAGAAATGAAGTATTAATATTTGTTCATTGGAGAAATGCAACAAAGTTTTTTTTTATGTCAAAGAGATTTTCCCTTCCTCCCGCCTCATCCTGCCATCCTTCTCTGAACTTTCCCCTGCGGCTGTCTTCTGAGTGAATAAAGGGGCATTTTATTACAAGAATAATCTGTCCATTCTAAAACCTTCCCCCTTTCCCCCTGTCTCCACATGAGGAGAAGGCAGACCATTGCAGCGTTCTTTTTTCTTTTTTTTTTTTTAACATACTGTGCAGCACAGCTGGTTAAACTTTTCCTGCCATGCCTTCATAAGACTTTTTGTGCACACAAGTGCCCATTTCAACCTCCTGCTTACATCCAGCAGAAACTGAAATACAGATTTATTTTTAGGACTCTGATTAAGTCCCATTCTTGTCTGACGCCTAAACTGAAAAATTTTCGTAAGTATTTTCTAAAATGCAAATGGACAAAGGAATCTGCTTAAATACTTTGTTGAAATGAGGATAGAGCAGCACCCCGGGGGAGGGTGTTGGGATTTGGCAGCTATGGCACCATGTAGCAAAACCCGGTCTGACACATGTACTTATGCTGCTGTAGGTAGTGGAAAAAGCCATGTGTATGAGACACTGATCATCTGAGTCAGGCTCTCAGTCCTTCCCCAAATCAGCAACATTAGCTTAGTACTCCAGGTTTAACTTAACAAATATTCAGAGGTAGCAGACCAAGAAGAGCACCCTGAGCCTGATTTGCTACCTGCTTGTACCTTGTGTCATTAAGCTGAAGCCATACTCGCACGATGCCCAGAAAACCTGCAGTTTTCACTACTATAGTTTTTTACTTCCGTTTTCCGTAAGTATACAGTGCACAGGAGGATGACGAGTCCAGCTGCCCTATCTAGTTTGGGAATTTTATTTTTTGTCAGTTTTACAGTGCCATGTGATTTGTTTTTCCCATGCTAATATTTCATTTCTTGATATCCCTCTGATTTCCTTTGTGTCTGATTTGTGGTCCTTTGTAGATTGCCCACTATGACTCACTGTTTTTGTGTGCTATTCTTAATGTTGTCGAGCATCCTTTTCCCTTGGTTTTAGACCAAGCAATATTTTTATCCAGGAGACTGTCTGTTACACTATTTTTTTTAGTTCTCTTTTGCTTTCTGATGAAGAGTGGAGTTCTTTTAGTGTTTCCAGTACTGACCGTGGAAGACAACTGAACCACAAGGCAGCCAATAGTTTGGTTGCAGGTGTTTATTTTGCTTAAAAACTATTCAAGGTCACTGAGGTGATGAAAAAGAAGCCATTAAAGGTACACAACATTTTTAACAGTTTAAGTAAGAGCAAAGGACATAAAAAATTTCACCCGAGCACTTTCATGCATGTATCTTGTTAGCATCCCACCAGTATTAGCCTGTTTAATGAACCTCATTGATGACCCTTTCCTGTTCTCATCTGTAATGGGACTTCAACAGTTTCTGGGTTATAAGCTTGTTGACACTGTTAATTAAGGGGAATTAAGTAAAAGTGCAAATGTTAGGCATGTTAATCAAAGTACATTTTAAAAAGTATGCGCTCGATCTCTACTTACGAGAGAGAAGTTCGTGGGTTTGGGTTAGAGATCTAGATGTCTTAAAATACTGCAACAGTCTGAACCAGATTTATGACTTGTGAGGCAATCCGCTGTATGACTTCCCTTCTGTTCACACAGGAATTTAATGCATCTTAACTTCGTATTTCTCAGAAATTTACTCTGAGTTTCTATTTAGATGCCAATATCAAGGTAATAATTAATGATAGTCTTCATGCAGACCAAAGAAACAAAACCACTTATCAGCTCCTGTTATTTCCTGTCTAAATTTTTTATGTGGGGTTTTTTGTTGGTTTTTTTTTTTTAATAGGTTGCAAAATTCCAAGGGAACTTTTAGGTACATATTCAAAGTCTCATATCACCCTGGTTCCATTGGCTAGTCACCTACCCATGTCACTGAGGATTAGAATTTCGCTGCAGTTTGCTGATTATCTGAATGCTTTATCAAACTCTTAAAATTTCAGGAACCAACAAGAAAAAAATCACCTGATTTGTAGCCTGGAAGCTTCCATTAAATCTCTTTTCTGTGTTTAGAAACACTGAAAATCAGACTTATAATGGGTATCTTCAACCTTAACCTGATGGTAGTTTCTGTAATTGCTGACTGTGTTGTATAAATTAATGCTAGACCATGTTGACCATGCCCCAGTGAAAGGCCAAAAGCACTTTAGAAGTGATGGGTAGAAGCAGCTTTTCTCTCAGGAATGAAAGCACACTAAGTATTGCTGCCAGTAGAGCAAAGGCGAGCATCCTCCTGCATCAGCCTTTCTGCTGTAGCCAGAGGGGAAAAAACTCAGCCTGACTAAGGACTAAATAAAACCGGGAAAATAAGCTTTTTTTTCCAGAAAAATTATCAGAATAACCAAGGTAGTACAAAGAAATGGCAAATGTGGGAGATTGTGGCCCACCCACAGGCTTTAAAATTAACACATTGTTTTCCAAACTTTTTGTCCTTTACTTCCCTTCCCGTGTAAATTTGGTCATTCCAGTCACCTTCTTCCCAACGACAATTAGCATTCACACCAATTATCTCCCTTTCTTTTTTTCTTCCCTGCCAACCCAACTGGGGTCTACCCATGCCTTTTAGAAAGACTGTGTTGATACTAAAAATAGAATTTGCATCAACCTGAGGCTTAAAGTCTACGTGCAATTGCAATAGAACAATGACAGGAAGGCGCAAGATCTCTCAATAAGCATAGTAACATCCTGAGCAGCAGAGTGTTTGTAACAATTAAAGATGATGAACAGAATATCTGTCTCACATTCTCACCTTGAGTGACCACCTCAGAAACCTCTTTGACACCCTGCAGTTGGAATGCAAAGCATAAATATTTACACCTGACCCAGATATCTGGCAACTGTCTATCTGTGTTGGAAGAATGTCTCTATGGGTCAAGGTTAGTTCTGTGGCTTTGTTTGCCTGTCTCCCCTTCCCAAGTCCCTCTGAACCTCCAAGGAAAAGAATACTTCATATTTTCATTTGTTGTCATCCCTTTTTGTAATTCCTCTCCCACAGTGGTGCTGTGTATCTTCCTCTGCCCTTTTCCTGTTCCCCTCACTCAAAGCACATGCTGTTCTGAATCTAGCCCCGACAGAGTGTTCTACTTCTGTGCAATGCCATCTGACATACGGTCCTCAGGATTGTCAGCCATATTTATAATGTAGATTTGCTCTTCAGTTCTGGTGCAGCTAAGAAACTGCAGTAGTCCCTTGAGCTCAGAAAGCCTCGCTGCCACATTTAAGAGATCTAGTAAACAATTGATGATGGTGCTAAATGAATTGCCATGCTCTGACAGAAGGCTTCCTTGAAAGTGGGTAAAGGTGAAGATAGAGAAAGTGCATAAAGTGTGATCACATTTCTGAAACCACTCATTATTAATAAAAGGGGAGGAAGAAAATGAAAGTGAATGTGAGAAAATGCTTTTTCTCTTTCAAGTCCCAGAACTTCAGGCAGGGAGCCTGAAGTTAAAAAGCCCCCCACCTTTTTAGATAAAAAATTTCTCTTTTTACTTTTGCAAGCCTTGCCCTTCTAGAGCAATGACCAATACATTATATACAGAAAGTGTCCTGTCTGAAAGGCCACATGAATACTATGGCTAACTCAATCTAGTCATTAGGAAGAGTTATTTCCAGTTGGTTTCTTTTTCTCATTTGATATGGGCATTTTACACTCTCTTCTTTTCTCTGGTATTCTGCATATTTTAAGCTAAAAATAATTTTTATCCTGTAATACTCTTCTGCAGCAGCTTTGCTTCTGGGTGCTCTTATTTAACACTTAGAGGGATATTCTTATTTCACAATTAGAGTACCCTTTACTTAATCTACTTTGCAGATAGATTAAAAGGCATTCTTGTAACAAAATACAGTTGTTGACTCACTATTAGCCACAGCCAAAAATGGTAAGACTGGCAGAGTCACTAGGCCCAGTTCTCTGTGACGGACTTGGCTCCATTGTTACCATGCCACAGCATGGCCCATAGTGACTTTGAAGAACTTTCCAAACTTGCTACCGGGTATGTTAGTAACACACCGGTTTGCAGCAAGTAAGGAGCTGTTGTGTGAGCTATTAAACTTCATTGGTTTTGACAGGCCCTTTGGAGGGCACTCTAGTGTACAGTAGGAGAGGATAAGTTCGTCAGCAGTCCTAACTTACTCCGTGGACTGTGTTAAGTCAAAACCCTTAGTATTCCTACCTAGTAAATTAGTGAGGAATTGCTAGTGCATGTTACATTCATGTTATAATTTATGCTTAGTAATTTCATTGTGTAGTCAAGCTCTTAAGGTTAGACTATCTCTGTATGCTTTCTTGAAAAGCTTTATCTTAAGCGTTCTGGTTTGCTGCATAATCAGGCTGATTTTTAAGCTTATTTATGGCTTTCCTTTCGGCCTAAGCCTTTTTTAGGTTTTCAGTTTGAAGAAAACAATCCTGATGAGCAGCAGATTAGCATTAAACAGCTTTCCTAAAAGAATGGTTGTTAAATCATCACAATTTTGTGATTAGTTCCTGCAAATAGTGAATGTCTCTGGGCTAAGCAATTCTCTCTCCCAGTATGAGGAGTCATTGCCATCCTCTTTTTGATTATGGCAGCCTCGATGATCTTGGTCTGTCCTTAGGTGATGCTGTGATTCTTTCTTCCAAGTGCATTTTTTCCTTCTCTTTTGCACAGCACCATACTGCACAGTGAAGTGCTGAGGCGTCCATTATCAGTTCTGAAGGGGGAGAGTCATGTCCAAGGTTATAGCGTGTCCCTCTGTGTTTTGAGCTCTTGGGTAGGGCTAGTACTTTCCAGTGTTTTCTGGTACTGTAGCTACTGGAACAACTTCTGCTGGTTTAAAGATAAGGATGCTGGACCTGTTCTGGCATCCCTCCAATTTAGGGGTTATAATAGCAATGCTAGTACTGTCTTAAAGGAATGGTTGTGTCAAGTCTAGCCTGTGGAAAAAACTGGGGAGAACAGCTCTTGTGTACCTACTGTCCATACTCTTACTGTACCGTTTACCTGTAGTGGTAAATGGAAAAAGTTGGTCTTTAATTGGATAGTTCTGAATCTCTACATATATATTTCATTTTTTTATGATTCTGTCTTAACTATCACAATTCTTTCTACGTGTAGGGAAACAGTACAATGTCCCAGAACACAGAGAACTGTTGAGTTTTTGATAGAATCTAGTACCTGCCCTGTTATAGCAATGTGTTGTTGGAGGGTTTTTGTTTGGGGTTTTGGGGGGTTTGGGTTTGGTTTTTTGTTTGGTTTGTAAAGGCTCTCTGAAAAAACACCAGTTTCACAGAAAACACTGTTGGTTGGTTTTAGCAAGTTGGACTTTCAACCAGCTGCTCTAACAGTGGCTGTACTCACCTTGTGCTTTAGTCATGGTATGTGAATATTTTTCTCTGTGAACTTCCTTTGACTGTGATGAAATGTATTCAATGACCTTGCATTATGTAAGAAAAATCATCTAAGAGTTGCTGAGGAAACTGGTGAAGTTCTTCATAGTCTTCGTGAGTTTCTTTAACAGGCACAACAGGGAGTGGACGGTCTCTGGACATCAGTGAGACAAGAAATTTATTTATTCCTGCTTAGGACAGGAGGTGTACTTTAAAACCTTGAATTCTAACTCTCTGAAGAGAGAACTCTGCAGAACATCAGAGTGTCCCTCTGCAATCACTGGATTACTCAGTTTTCCGTAAAACCTACTGAAAAGGAGAAACATTCAGCACAGAATGTCAGTGACAGGAGAAGTTCTTTCATCTCTATATTAGAAAAAGGACCAGTTGGCAAGTACATTGTAAGATACCCTTGCAATAGTCATTTTAATATTAAAAAAGGTAGCGTACAAGTGCACTTTCTATCTCAGTACTGCCAATTAGAGAATGATACTCCTACACATTCTTTCTGCACTCTGCTTTTTTGCAGTGCTTTCACCTATGCCATCTGTGATGTTTGTATTTCTTGATGACCTTTTCAACAGTTTGTTGTTCTCATTCTTCCGTCCATGTGAGAGGGATGGAATTCTCTAAGGAAAGCTACTTGAGCATATGGCAAGGTACAATATTGTAGCATGTAAACTGGCATTCATTACTGCCTCTCTGTACTATTGACTTAATTTATTTTTTCTCTAGCTTTTTGTTTGGCAAAAGGTTTATTATTAATACAGTTCTAACTTGGGGAAAGAGCCCCAGTGTGTGAGAACTGGATTGAAGTGTGAAGTAAGTTCATACCAACTGAGGAGCTGGGGCCAGTCTGTGGATGAAGTCTTCAGACATGCAAAAGATGATTGTGGGCAGAAGTTTAATTTTTAACAAGATGAGGTAGACACAATGAAGAGCTTAACCTTGCTTTTTTTCCCTACCGAACTCTACAAAACATGGGCTGTAGGAAACGTATTTGGTACTAGGGCAAATGCTTTTGTGAGTCAGGTGGTTTCATGCTTGGGGCTATTAAGGCCAAAACTGAATAGGATAGAAAAGTCACAAGGTGGGAAGGCTGCCATTATTAGAGAGTAAGGGTGTAAATGTCAGGCAGCTTCTCACAAGAAAGGAGTTTAGGCAGGGAAAAGCTGTACATATCGTGAAGGTCTCTTCCAACCTAAATGATTTGATTCTATAAGGTAATAAAAAAATTCAGCTTGATGAGATGTGCCACAGGTGTAGTGAAGGGACTGAAGGTAGACCTAGTGTGGGTTAAACAATGGGGCTATTTTTGCAGCTTGTATTTCCTGATGACCTTTTCAACAGCTGCCTGCTTTTGTTCTTCTGGCCACATGATAGTGTTAGAATTCTCCCAGGAGGCTGCTTGAATGCCTGCCATATCCATCCATTTGTGTGAATAATAAGGGTATTGTGTGGACATCATAAAAATCAGAGAAGAGATGGAGGCTACTGAATTAACATGGAAAACAAGTGATGCATTATCAAGTAATTTTGTTGTCAGAATGAAAAAGAAGTACTGGATAATTTAGAAATCTGTGGATGAACAAATGACAAAACTTCGTAACACTTTATGTATGTTAGAAGAAAGATGGAATGGACAGTAGTCTGATGGGAAGAATAATGATAAATCCCAAGGCAGTGGAGAAAGAAAGCAAAAGAATGTTTTTTGCTTTGGTGCAAAGGAAATAATCTGAAATTTGACTGAAGTTGTGAAGGTGAAGGAAATGTTGGTGGATCATAAGCAGAGATGTGGAATGACATGTGGGAGGATTAACCAGAAGAAGTGAACCAGCAGCATAGATGGTTGGTAGGTCAAGTCAGTTTTGAGAAAGAAGCAAGAGGAAAGTACATGAGATGGGACGAGGAAGAGATTAAAAAAAAAAGCACTAATACTGCTGTTGAAAATAGCTAGAGGATGTTATTATTTACAGTTTATAGCTTATGCAAGGTCAAGAAAAATCCACAGATGCAGTTTAGTGAGGGTTTCAATCCAAGGAAGTGCATATTAGCAGGAATATTTATGTTAACACTAAAGTGTAATTGATACTTTCAAATTTAGAGCCCAAATTCTAGTTATTGAAAGTCTGTGCAACAGGAAAACAACCTCATTTTTTTTTTGTATAGTCTTCCTCTGTAATACATTTATTTCATATATCTTACCATTCAAAGAAATTGTCAGGCTGACAGTTATAGACTGAGGTTTGCTGTTTAACCCACATAAGTTGTTATACAAATCAATGGTGATAAAATAGGATATGTTACACTGCCTAGTCGCAGAAGGTATAGATTACACTGTGAAGCATCCACTAGCGTGTGGCCCCATATTTGGTGATGTTACAGCTGTCCTTAGTAAGATTGCCAACAGATATGAATTTGGGGAGTGAGAAGTGGGTTTGCTGATGATCTAGAACTGGAGACAGCTCCATCAATTTTTTCAGGTAAGATACTGCACTGCTGGATTATATCAACAACAATAGAGGATCCCTGCTGACAAAGTTGTGGTAAAAGGCTCAGTTGAGTATTGCAGTTCCGAATAATTCACTTACAAAAATACTTGGGTTTCTGCCTATGTTTACTGTTCAGGAAGCCATCTTTAAGCTTTAATTTTTGCAATGAAGTCCATTTTCCTTATTACATTCAAACCTGGCACATTTTTAATCAAGTACTGTGAATAGCATATCAAATGAAGTGGTTGACCCTCAGATCAATGTAGCAGATAACCTAATCCGTTTATTATGTTTGAGACAATAAGTGCTTCTATCAACTTTGATAAAGAACAAAAACAGTAATCTCTGGAAAGATCTTCAGAACGTTTCAAATGTTTCACTCCTGTTGGCTTCAGCAGAGCTGCTAGCACTTCTATAATACCAAATTCCAATTATTACAGCATGTGCTCGAGGAAAGCACGCACAAAACCAATTCTCTTATTCTGTGTTTACTTACTCTGCGGAGTTGTCTCAGAGCACCAACTACAATCTGCAAAACCAAGATTGCTTCCCTCTGGCCCAACTTGCATAAATATTTCAGTGGATAGATACATAAATTAAGAAAAAATGTTGTGGTAAATAAAGGAGGAAAAAACAAATCTACAGATGGACTGATTTGTAAGCCAATAAATATTACATCATCTTTACACAACAAAGTTCCATAAAGGACATCAGATTATCAGAGTTACGAGAAACGCTTGCTAGATATGGGAAAGGATGACTCTCAGGGTCCTAAACAACTTGTAATTCAATTATTGATTTTATTGGTGGTAGTCTTTTAATAGCCAGCTGTCTAGCATTGGCTGTTTGATACTTTTATTTCTTTATTTTCTGTTATATCCTGTTATCTCTGTCATAATCATCCCTAAGTAATTATTCAACTTAGAAAGATTCTGCACTGAGCATTGCTGATGTCCTGTGGTTTCTTTGCCCATCTGAGCTGTCATATGGTGCTCTTTCCAAAACCACATTTGTAGAGCGCAGTTTTGGAACTGTTTAATTTTCTGGAGAAGAGTTTATTATTAAACACTAGACTGTCATCAAAACAATTCAATATGCATGACCTAAATCTATTTGTGGTTAAATAGTAAGGTCTGGAGGTTAATAAAAAGAACTGCAGCAAGCTGCTCACAAGATAATTCAAGAAACTTATAAAAGATCACAGAACTCCAGCCATTTTCCCATTAGGCTTAAGAAAAAAAGTAAATTTAAAAGGAACGTGATACTTCTATGTTACTATGTCCTTAGCAATACTGAGAGAGATTCCATTGTTTCAAAGGTTAGGTGAGAGAAAGAGGAACTATGTGCAGTTGGCAAAAAGCTACTTTTTTCCTATATTTAGCAGAATGGTTTTTTCTTCTCTCTTCTGGTAACTTTTCTTTCATTTTTTTTTTTTAACCGTCCTTAGCCTTGTGAGTGTGAATTGCTGGAGTGGGAAGGAGAAGAGACCTAAATCAGCTTCCAGTTCAGCATTTAAGCAAGCGCAGTCACTTCTCAAGTGCTGCTGAGTGTCACAGCAAGACAGGGAAGGGAAGTGGCACTAAATGACTCCTGAAAAGTCAGTAGGCTTATTAAGTCTTACTTAAAAAGTTGATTGGGGAGCTAATTTAGAGCTCCCCTGTCCTGCTTTTTAAGTATGATGAAAACCCTTAAAAGACTCTCGCTGGTGCTAACAGATTCAGAGTGGCATTGAGCGTAGACGTGAAGTGGGAACAGGGAAACACAAAGTTAGAAGAATTGGTTACCTTTAGAGTCCATGCCTGTGCATTTTTCCTAAAGGAAAAGTGGGAGATGAAGGATATTTTACTATCTGCTGCTGACATTAATATTTTTTACTGTACAGCGGGCCAGAGTCCTGCCATCAGAAGCCTCGTTTTCATCCACTTTGTCAGTGGTGCAGAAGCCTAATGTGGGTCTAAATGTCATGCGTGCACACTCTGATTTCCTAAGCAGTATAAAGGGACTGTGGGTAAATAACAAACCCTGATGCCTATAAGGGGTTTTGTTGGTGATAATGGCATCCCCTTATTGTTCCTGTGGCAACTGTGATATCGCATAAAGAGCCAACCAAGGCAATGAAAAGATGGCATTGGAAAACTGTTGTTCATGCTCTAATGGCTTCTAAGCTGAGCCTTTAAAACTGAATGTCATTTCATAGCAAACTGCCTGCCCTTTAATGGAAATGTCAGTCCTTTAGAAAGTTCTTGTTTAGAGGAGCCATGTGGTAGACAATACTCCTAATGAAGATCTTCTTCCTTGTCTCTGCACTTGCCCTCTCTTTTATTTCGTTCCATAGAGATACCAGCCAGGAGTCTTCAATTATGGGAAAAGCTTTTCATTTTAACAACTGTTTTGTAGACATTCTTGCTAATGTATTTTGTCCGCCTTTGTTTTCCAGTCTCCCATTTCTATTGTCATCTTTTAAAATGACAGGAGACAGAGCTTTCATTAGGAAAAGAGCTAAGAGGAGACAGTACAGTTCAGGCTATGCTTGGAAGAAAGAACAAAGGCTTGACTATTTAATTTTAAATTCACTACAGGTGCATATTCAGGAAGATATTATTGTCTTATGGCCATTAAAAGTGTACCAATTGGAAACAGTTTGAGAAAATGAATTTTTAATCTGTGACATCAATAATGTGAACCCCAACAGTGTCTGAGACTATTTCATTATCCGTGGAGTGTGTATATGCTTGCTTTAATCCTCTCCCAGTCAAGAGTTAAAAGTTAGTTTAAACTTCAGGGAAAGAAGATTAAGAAATTAAAGTGTGTTTTGCCTTCCAAGTGGAGCAAGCCGAACAGTACATGTATAGGTAGTTATGTTACCCTTTGACTTCCTAAACAGATGCAGGTATTGTGCATCCTATTGTGTTTCCCAGCACCATGCCAACAGGAGTGCTGATGTTGGAGCTGACTCTGCTATTAGAGTTATGTGCCTAACACTCCGTTTATGCTAAACATTTGCTTTTGGACCCTGGAAAGACGGCAAGGTCTCTATCTGCACACTGCCATGGAATTTCATGTGTTTGTGATTTCATGTATGCGTTGATTCAATGTATCTGTTGGATACATTTTATCTTGTGTGGATATTTGTAGGCATTCTTGTAAAGTTTCTTCCTCTCCCCTACCACACTTCTTGCATCAGAAAGTTCTGGAATCTCTTTAAGGCTACTGAAAGAAGTGTCATGGCTGCTACTATAAATGGATAATATAATCCACCTTTGGACTCTCCATCAGAACTTTAAATCCATACCTAACAGTCATCAGGGAACATACGTATGTATGCCTCACCTTTTTGTAACATCCCTGGTTACTGTTGAAACAGAAAAACAATCCAAAGGAGTATATTTCCAAGCATTATTGACATTACCATCCCCTATTATTAAACAATATGTTAACTGTCCAAAAACTTATTTAAAGATTATTTCCATCTCTGTCTTGCTTTCCCTGAGATGGGAAAAAAGCAACATTAAATTGTCTGTCCATGAGAGTCAATGAAATGTAACACGGCATATATATAAAAAAAATATATATGGAGATATACATAGATATTTAACAAGCCCATTACTTATTAACGTCTTTGTTAGCTAAAGATGGGGCACAAACCAAGTGTGGCGCTGTGTGTGATATTTTTGTCCACTGAGCAATACCTTAGTCTTTAATTCTAAAATGCAGACCATTGTAAATATGTATAGATAGTAAACGTGTTACTTAATCTCTGAGGTACCAATAAGCAAAATAACAGGCCGACCCCTCAGATCTCAAAACACAGACCCTTTACAAATAAGCAGGTTATTAACATTACCACTGTGTTACCAGAGTCTTGCATTGCACCAAATTGCGTGTTGAATTCACTTTCTGCATGTCATTTCTGTACTATTATTATTATTATAATCAGGAAGTTGAATTGCTTTAATTGCTCCAGTTAGAGCTTACTCTAAATTTGCAATATTATTGAACCTGCCTTAAAAGGGAGACAAACTAATTTTATTATTAATGATAGGCTGAAATAGATAAAAGAAGCATTATTCTTTCTGTATTTCTAGTTAAATGCTCAGCAAACTATGCTGGATATGCAAGACAATCCTCTAACATTGAAAGAGTGGCTTCCAGCTGAGACCAGTTTAGCATACACTTAACACCTGCTGGCTTACCCAGAGGGAGGCTCCCTTTTGGCTCCTCAGGCAGAGCTGCTGCCAGGGCACCACATGAATCCCATTTTGAGTGTCAGATGCAGTAGTGCGTAGGACAAACACACAGCATGACACCCCGCCGAATGAGGACTCCACTAATTGGTCAGTCTTCCCTAGTTTCTGACCACCCGTTGACAGACACAATAACAACATCCCAAAAGGAGGAGTGGTTGTGCCAGGATGAAACAAACTCTGATGGCTTACCCCAGTGATTTCCTGGCATTGTGTCTCATGTTTGTGCAAAATAATAATGGTTTGTGGGCCTGAACCTATAAAGAGCTGTTTAAGCACTCCATATTACTGCTAATTCTGTCTTGAATCCAGGTTCTGCCATCGATCTGAAATGCATTAGTGCTTCCATGTTGCTTCCTTTCTGAAAGCACCATTGTGTTTTGGAATCTGGCACAATCTAGGGACAGTTACTTTGTTATCAGTGCCTGGCAGACCATGGCAGCATATGCTAGAAGTGTGTTAGGTGAATCTACAGGATGTTTCTCCCCACAAAGCCTTAGAATTCTTGTTTTCTCCAAAGCCGGGCTTGTCTCTTAGTCTTCAGCTTCTTCAGCACCATTGATTGAAGTTTGATTACTGTGCCCTATAGCTGACTGACAACAAAATATGCTGCACTGACCTCATCATCAATTTAAACAGATATGTCTTTGTAGGGAACAAAAAAACACACAGAAGAAAAAGAGTGAGGATCAACTAGATAGAGGCAGAAATGAGTGTAAGAGTACTTATGTGAGAGAGTGAGCATGGGGGAATGGCAACACCAGTCAAGAAAACAGATGTGTAAGACTAAAGGAGCATGAATGTGAGGGAACTTGGAGGAGGGCAGGAAGGGAAATAGAGACCCAAAGTCAAAGAGAGCAAAGAGTAAGTGCAGAACTTAACTCTAGAACCTAAGCTACCAAAAAGGATGGATTAGGCTGCAAGAATAATTCTCCCCTGTGAACTTTTTCATCTGGGTGACGTCCGGGATTCTTGGGCTAGGGCTTAGCCTATATCTATGGTAAGGAGTAAGGTTTGGAGAGAGCCAAAGCCTAGCACTGCAGTTGGAGTGGGACTGCAAAAGGGTGCCAAGGGAAAGTGTGGATTGCATAAAGAATTCTCCTCTGAGACTGTTCTCATCCTTTTCCACATCCTGATTTCCTGCTGTTGCCTTCTGCACTGGAAGGCAGCTGTGGGAATTATCTGACAAAGTCAGATCATCTAAAACTAAAAATAAGTGAGGTAAAGGAATAAAAAGTGCCAATGTGAAACCAAAACCATTCCTAAATAAAATGCTTTATTATATTTCCTGGTCTATACAATGGTGGCAGCGACACTTTACTGCAGAAGTAGAAACTGGTAAATCCAAGCAGATTCCATTCTCTACTCACCTGAGTATATAAAATACATATTCAATTGCATATGTATTAGGGACCAAGAGACTTGCAAAACAGTGGATTTTTCTTGTTCATTTAAACTTGAGGGCAGCCTGCAGTGAGAAAAGACAGTAGAGCAATTGTCTTTCTGGAGGAACAATTTTCAAAATTTGTAAAAGATGTGGGAGTAATGTTGTATTAAACCTTTTTCAGCCTTTGTTGCAGATCCCATGAGCATTAGCTAAATATTAGCCTGATTACCACAGGGTAGGGTGATAATCCTGTAATATAATACCCATTTATAATGAAGAATGAAACAGAGTAAAAGCAAGAGATGTTTAATATTCAGCATATTCACCAAAACTGTTTTATCACTGAACATCTGTTGCACAAGTAAACTGACTGTGTGCTAACACTTAGCATGAGGGTACAATTGCTTCTTTCCGAGGTGGATTAGAATCATATGGGTAACTGACTCTCAGCTCAGTGCTGGGCTGTTTTGAATGTCCTCTGGTAGGTAGCCAAAGGAAATTTTCTTGTTGAAACGACAGGAATTCTTTGACATAACATGTTCTGTTAGAGCATATGTTGAAATGTCTATATCATTTTAGTGATGAGCTTCCTTTCTGGCACCTATCAATTTATGTTCGTGGTAATCACAGGCAGTATCTTGTCAACAGTTATCTACCATAAGTGATCCTAATCCACTTTGCAATCATTTTCAAAGCCTCTTCATTTTCACTGAAAGGATTGTTTTGTTTAGAAGAATTCTTGCTAATGTGCAAAATTGCCCTTAGTTAAATCCGTTGTAGGAGCTGAAAGGGAATACAAGTATAAACCTTCACAGCTGGAGTACAGATAGCTACTGTGGATGTAGCTTACACTTCTCATTTTTCACATGCAGCATATGCTTGGAGATTGATGAACAGATGCAACTTGTTTAATGGGGCAAATCAGATGCATTTTATCTTCATGACTCCACATTTGGAGAGTGCACTCCCTCTTTACCTATGCTTAATATGACTCCAGATATGGCAGAATATTGACATGGCTTAGTTTAAACTAGAAAATAAAGGTTACATGGCCTTCCTGTTTGAAGTTCATTAAAATAGGCAATATGTGGTGTACAGGTGGCAGCAAAAATGCAGCCTTAAGTGTTTTGACTGGACTCAGACTGCTGATGCAAAGGGAGGGCTTGGCATCTGAAGGTGCTCCCTGTTACTATTGACCAGGGCTGGAAGCCATGGCTTTACCTGCTGGTCTGCGTTCCTGCCAAACCCTATCTGGCACCAGTAAAAGTACTCTTCCATGCTTCTTCCTCCAGTGGCTCTCTGGCTGCATTGCTGGGGGAAGGTAAAGGCAATCCTGTCACACTACGTGCAGAATTTTACCAGTCTGGAGAAGGAATAAGCAGCTGTGCTGGACATGACTTCTGCTATTTTCAGCATCCTACATGTGAAATACTCTCAAAATATCCTGGCATGTCCCCACTTTCACTGAAGTGATGGCCCCTTCTTTGTTTTGTTCATCAGGAGTGCTGGAGAATAAGCAGATTTATTTTTTTTAACATTGCTGCCCTTCTTCCTGCAGTCTAGACATCACATAGTATTTCTACTGGTGCAAAACTAGAGTATCAGCCTTTTCCTAACCCTGCTTGAGATGCAGGGGAGCCAGACAAGTCCATATTTTAACTTCACACACTAATTGGGATTCACAGAAAAAAAATATTAATACAAGATAGTGTAGGGCAAAGTGAGTGTCCTCTTGCTGTGGGGTTATGGGCTGATTTTACGGGTGTTTCTCTAGATTCTTTTTAACAATAGCTGAGAATTGAATCTGGTCCCAGCTTCCTCCTCCTAAATCAACATCTATACTTTCATAGGGGGAGAGTGTAGTGGATATGGGTATGTTTACTAACACCATGCATGAGGGATGCTAAGTCCTAAGGAATTTGAGAAAACAGATAATTAGAATAATTTTTTAAACAACTATTGGTCTAAACAATCACATTTTTCAGGGGTGTTTTGTTTTTAGGTTTTGTTTTTGTTCTTGATTAGGAGCTGGTAACAGTGGAATGCTTGAATGCAAAAATATTTTCTTGGCAGAAGTCCAAACATATATATCTAAAAAGTTATATTTTCCTCTCTCTCATTTTGTCTTCTTTGCCTTCCCTGTTATTGATGCACATAATAAAACACTAGGAAAAAAGACAAATCCACCCAAAAGGTCAAAATCAATGATCCTTTTACAGATGGCACCTTTGGGAATCCTGGGTACTTTACCATCAGCTTGTGTTTGAGACTGTTACTTGAATACTTGTTTTTTGATGACAAAAATCAATGACTACTTTAAAGAAGACACCCTTGGGGCTAGAGGGATGCAGACTTCGAAATGTTTACTAGTCTGTGCCTGTCTCTGAAAGACTAATAAACATATTTATAAGTTTATGAGCTCCTATTTACTTTTATGGATTGGAAATGGTGTATAGTTTTGACAAGAATATTTAAGCTAATGTGCCCCAATGAGACACATTCTGTATCGCTTTGCAAATTTGCATAGAAGTTCTGATCCAAAACTGATTGAAATCAACAGATAGATTTACATTAGGTTTAAATTTATCCCTGTGAAAAAGCCACAGAAGTTATGGGAGTTATCTTTGTTAAGAATTTGATCCAACGGCCAAATACTAAATCAGTTCTCAAAATAAAAAGATGGAAAACCCACTCGCATAAAGATAATAAATCTACTTCTCAGCAAAGATTATTTCCTTTATTTTTGTATAAAAATGTGTGTGTTGTTACTCTGAGCTGCAGAAAGCATTTGCTTTTTAAAAAACAGACACATTTTTTACCTTATTTCTTTGCTGCTAATTTAGCATTACATTTATTTATGGCACCATAATTTACTTTGACACCAGGGCAGCTATTTCTTGATTCTCCTGAATAAGCAGGGTTATAGCAGGCTCTTGTAACTTAATAGGACACTTGATCTGGATATCCTGTGATGTAGTGTTGAGGCTTTGGTGCTGGAGTCTGGACAATCAGTTTTCTCACCAGCTGTGCAGATACAGACTTTGCCAGGATTCCCTACCCCCCCACCCCCCCCACCCCCAAAGATTTAGAGTTGTTTTAGTCTTGTGTTTTGCAAGTTGGTTTCCGGGGAATCAGCCACAGAAATTACTTTTGAAATAGACTGGCAGTGTATAGTAGCCTTGCAGTAATTAGAAAAACTAATTTGTATTCATTTTCCTTTTGACTCTAGATCTAATCAGTAAATAGAGTGATATAAAATGTCAACCCTAACCAAACAAGTGCATTGAAAAAATACTAGCAGATAATGTCATTTATGAATTAAAACATGGGAACATGCATGACATTAAAAGACTTGCTGTATTAGACATTCCTTCCCATCACTTATTGATCTTGATTTAATTTTACTGATTTCAGCCTCATAAATCAGTATTATTCTGGTATGTAGAATGTCATCCCATTCTTAAGACAGCAAAAATGCTTTGCTCTTGAGGACTGCAGGGAGAACTGCTGGATAATCGCTTCCATGCCACGGCCCTGTGCAGAGAGACAGATTAATGCTTGGAATGCCTCTGGAAAATCTCAGCTGCAGTAGCAATGGTTGGCACATGGGATCCTATTGCCTCTATGCAGAGCTGTGCCAGCTCGGCATCATTCTTATGAGAACAGTTTGTGCATCCATGCAGAGTAAGGACTACTCTTGTGCTGTCTTTCATATTGTACTGACCCACAGTAGGTTGACTTGTAGTGAACATGCTCTCACTTTTGTCCCTGAGCTAAATGGAATCTTTGCTTTCCTGACCAAAGTCACACTGACATCAATCACAACTGTACCTGTGGCCGCTTATTTTTCAAAGTCTGTTATCTTTTACAGGCCAAGTTCCTCAATCTCATTTTGTTTCATTTTCCCAAATATGCATTGAAAATGGTAAAACTTTCTTCTCTCAGATTTTGGTAATTTAAAGGGTATCTTCTTTCATTTTCAGACTTAGAAGACAGCTTGGTTGGAGACCACGTATATAATTGTGGTGAGGCTGATCATGGAAGAGGTGAAAAAAATCCCTGTCACTAGAACTGAACAGCTTCATCTGTCTGCGGGATGGGAAAAGCAGAAGGGGTATCTGCGATAGCTGACTTAACTCTTGTCTAAGTATCTGATGCTGGTCACAGCCAGTAAGCAGATGCTGGGCTCAAAGGAATTTCAGATCCTTGGCTACTCTTACGACTCTAAGTTATGACTCTGGCTTCATGTCATTCCCCAACTTCATAGCACAGACTGAACTGGCTGCCTTGTGCTGCCTGAATCCTGCCATGGGTCAGAGAGTTTTAATATGCAGATGAGAGAATACACAAGGGAGAAAAGTACCTCTGTAATTTTTAGCTCTTGATCTTGTCTAAGGGTTTCACCATTTTGATAAAAGGTTCTTTTCATAATAAGTGTGACATTGCCTCTATGAATTAAGTCTTGCTTCCCTAGGAAAAGGAGTTGAGGTGTATAGTCAGAAGCGATTGCCTCATGATGTTGGTGTCCTTTTTAGCCCACAATATTCTTATATCCAAATTAGGACTATATAGTCTGACTGGGTGGACAGCTAGATGGGTAAAAAACTGGATGGATGATCATGCTCAGAGCGTAGTGGTTAATGGGTCGTACTCTACCTTGATGCTCATGACAAATGGAGTACAGCAAGGCGCTTAGTGACAGAGCGTAGTGTTGTCAGATTTACAGATGACACCAAATTGGAAGGGGCGGTAATTGGTACATTAGAGGATACAAGTCCCTCTGCTGTTCAGAGAGACCTATTCAGGCTGAAAGAATGGGCTGACAGGGACCTTATGAAATTCAAAAAGTACAAATGCAAAGGCCTGTGCTTGGGAAGGAATAACCCCTTATAACAATAAAGGCTGAGGACTGAGTGCCTGGGGAGCAGCTCTGCTGGAAAAGACCTGGAGTCTGGCAGACAGCAAGCTGAGCAAGAACTAGCAGAGAGTGCTGGCAGCAAAGGCGGCCAACAGCATGCTGGGCTGTATTAACAGGAGCATAGCCATTAGACTGAGTAGAGCAATTATCTTCCTCTGCTCAGCACTTGTGAGACTGCATCTAGAATAATGTGTCTAGTTTTGGGTCCCTCTATCAAGAAAGACATCATTAAACTGTAGCAAGATCGGCAGAGAACCACCAAGATGTTCAGGGACTGGAGCACTTGCCCTGTGAGTAAAAGCTGAAGGCACTGGACCTGGAGAAGAAAAGGCTTCTAGGGGAGCTAATAGCAGCCTCCTAATACCTGTGAGAAGAATGTCCAGAAGATGAAACTAGGCTGTTCAAGTGGTGCATGTTGAAAGGGCGAGAGACAATGGACATAGATTGAAACAAGAATTCAGAATTGATATAAAGAGGTATCTTTTCACCAGGGTGACAATTAAAATCAGAACAAGCTGCCCTGTCTCCATCCTTGGGAGTTTTTAGCACATGAATGGATAAAATGCAGAGCAAACTGATCAGATCTCAGCTGACCCTGCTTTAGGCAGGAAGTTGGAGTACAGACCTCCTTAGGTCCCTTCTAACCTGAATTTTCCTATGATTCCTAAGATTCTTCACATTACAAGATAAATCTGTATTGTTGTAACTACGTATGTAGACAGAATCACAATACAAGTTTGCTTTAGTTATTTTCTGCCATTTCCATGACAAGGCTTTGTTTTGGGCTGCTACATTTTTATAACTTTGTCAAACCCCATGTGTTTGAGCTGAAATTCAAGAAGGATTTATTAATTACCTGTACAGCTTCAGTCATCTGAAAACAAGGCTAGGGCAAATATATTTTTGTACTTCTAATAAAATGCCCTGTGTCCTTTGGGCGATTGGGGGGGTGGGGTGGGGCAGTAACTCTGAGAACTCTGCTGATGTCAAGTTACTGTTTGATGCAAGGAAGAGGGTAAGAGCCTGTTTTCAAACTCTTACTTGGCTTAAAGGCCATTAGTACAGAGTTTTGTTTTCACACTTATATTAAGTTGTGAAAGTATAATTTTCTTGAAAGACTTTGCTACAAGTCTTAGTTTTAAGGATTTTGCAACTGAGGCAGTATTCTGTTGGATTTTTTTTTTTCTAATTTACTGAAGAAAAAATATACTGATACTACTTGAACAGTTGGCAACTCTGATGCTATTTCACTTTAAGAGGAACAATTGGTTGAACTTGTTTAATGTTGGCAAGAGAGTCATGAATCCCAATAAGGCCATGAATACATTTATTATTAATTTTCTTCTCATTCATTTTTAATTTTCTGTCAGACAGAATCAAAGGCTGAATTGGTGACTTCAGTGTTTTCTACCTTGCTCTATTGGCTTCAGAAGTCCTTTAATAAGGCAATTATTTATTCTAGACATCACTGGGAAATCAAAGGTGAAGAAATCGGGGATATCTAAACCCTGCAGTGCATTAATTCAAACAGCACTCACATTGTTGGATAGAGTTCATGCCTCTGGTTCTTTAATGTTGCCTGGTTTGGTACTTTTTTCATTTTAAAATTAGCTGGAATGTGTAGAATGGAGAGTGAAGGAAAACCACAAAAGGATTTAGCTTATAGAAGCAAGAATTACTGGAATCAGCAGGGGTTCTGGCTTCTGGATTGAGAGTAGGCTGGTTCATTGTACTGAGAGGAGGCAAGCAGAGGATCTTTGAGAAGGATTTAATGTGTGCCCACAAGGCTTTCATTAGGAAGTTGTGATATAGTAGTGGCAATATATGCCTGTTATCTCCTGAAAACAAGGAGCAGATCTGACTTCACTGCAATTCTCTTATCTAAAGGTTGGTACTTCATTGAAGTCAGTGAAAAAGCTTGCATACATTTTACTGCATCGGGTTTTCAGATAGAATATGAAATGATTATCTAACTCTAGTACATAGTTCATATTTCTATTTCTGTTTTTCTAAGTGAACAGAAGGTAGGGAAAGCAAGGCACTGGTAGAGATGTATGTGTGTGTGATTGAGGAGGAAGAATTATCTGTGCAAAGACAGCCATGAGGTAGAAAGGTTGAATTTGTTTTCATTTAACAGACCTTAGTTTTCCTGTACAGACTTCCAGGTCTAGCACATGTGCGAAACACTTCTTCAGCTCCTTGTATTTTGCTTTTTGTACATTATTGATAGGATTCTGCCACAAGCAGGAGGTAGTGTTTATTCCTTTTTCAGGAAGTATAAGAAAACCTCTGTTATTCACACTGCTTTGCTATCAAGATGTTACTACATTCTCTTGCTATTTTGTTTTTGCTCATTCTTCAGAATTTTGGCCTTCTATGAAGTTGACGGAACGAGAACTGAAAAGCAGACAACATATCAAACCTGACATTTAAAGGTTCAAACCTTCAATGTACTGAGCATATAGTCTAAAGAAAACAGTTATGAATTTTCTTGTCTTGTATCCTGAATTGTTCCTGCAGACCTCCTTGACACTAAGCTGCCTTACTGCAACGTGATGTAGTTTAAATGTGATTTAATATTCCACACAGAGCAGGTAACACTTTGCTCTAATGCTCTATGCCAAGCAAAGCAACAAGAGGCTATTTGAAAACATTTAGCCATGTGCTCTTGAGGAAAAAAAAAGTCTCTGTTCCTCTCTGTCTAATCATTCTACTGATCAGAATGCTATCTTATGAAAAAGGAATATTGTACAAGTTGCCATAAAGTTTTATGAGCCAATTATTACAGATATAATTGTCCAAGGTTATAGAGGTCTATAGATGTCTTATTTTCCATAGGCCAGTGCCCTTTTATGCTTCTCTTTTATAGTTAATGCAATGCCTCATTTAATAATTTAAAAATAATTTATTGGAGTTAAATTGCTTTTTTAGAAGGCATAATCTTATCATTCTCATTTTTATAAGAAACTCATTTTAATTTGTTTGCTGTGCTGTTCTCACATGAATTTAGGAATTTAATGGAGTGAAAATTGAAGGCTGATGGCATCAATGAAATTATTAATTTGGTAACCGAAAGATTTATTTGGTTGATTTAGATGGAATTTTCAATACCCAATTATCTTTGGACTCTATTAAAGAATGAAGCCTCGCCAAATAACAGTTCTCACTCAAAGTTCCCCAGGACGAATTGAAAAGGACATCTTCATTATTGCTATTGATGTTAATGTGGAAATCACTTACTGTTAATAATCCTGAAGGACAGATAAAGGCTTATTTTTACCCTCAAGAAGCTAGGTACCAAACCCTAAAAATGTTATCTTAGTGAATGAATATTACCTGCAGATAGCAGACTTAGCCATGCAGAATATTTTAACAGTTTACTTTTATCTCTACCAAGTCCCATTAGAATAATTTAGAAGGAAAATATCTTTCAGTCATGCAAATATGTTTGTCTGATTTGTTTAATAAAGGTGGCAATATAACTATATAAAGAGACTATCTGCAGACCTAGATATGAGCATACAAAAGAAATATTTATTTTCTGTTACATTCTATAAGCCTTTACTTATAGGGTTATGAAGAACCCTTCCATAAAAATCACCATTTCACAGATTCAGATTTTTTAAATAATTATTTTAATAGTACCCTTTGCCAATGTAAACATTTATATATTCAACATGTGTTATTTCCTGAAGAGAAGCAAACACCAATATGACAGCATACCCCAGTGAAAGGGTCATAGTCTTTCTTTATTGTTTGAAACTGTCCTAGCTGACACAGCTATAACATAGAGAAGTATATTTCTGAGTAGTTTTACAGTTGATAAATGTAAATGCAGGAGAAGGAACTGCAAATGAAGCATTAATTGCCTTAAAGTTGGTGTCAGATGTTAAGGAGAATCTTAGTGATTTTAGAAGTCAAAAAGGAATGTATTCTCACACATGCAAAAAATAGAGTGTGAAACGTAATTGCACAGTGAGTAGAGATAATCAAATACTAATACCAAAAAACAGCCTGGATTTAATTGGTCATTGCCAATTCATAGACATATTACATTGTTGTAGCGCCTGGAAGATTAAAGTTGGGTATTAAATGATTCCTTGGCAGCATAAGAATGGAAGCTTACTTTGCTCTCGTTTTTTTTGAGTGAAAGTTAGACAGTTTGAGGAAGAAAGTCAATTCCATACAAACGTTGGGTTCCCAGAGTGCCAGAGGTTAATTGCTTGAGACTTCCACTTTTGATCCTCACAGCATATACTCTTCTAGTCAGGTAATATCAATCATATATGCCAGTTATGTGATTTTCTGTACTCAGATTTGTTTTTGAAATGAGAAGATGAGACATTTAATAATTTAAAATAGGCTTGAAAATAGTTAAATCACTCTTGCAAAAGGACATAAATGTTTAAAGACAAACACAATGCATCAAGGTCTCTGCATTGGTTTGCTTCAGATATGGGAGTGTACAAGTGTAGCAAACTAACAGTAAGCAATGCAGTACGTGGGTTACCCACAGAGCCAGTCTGGAGCCTTCAATCTCAGTGGCTATTTACTTGTTACTCAGTCACTAACCAAAAAAGTTATCCTATGATTCTACTTGTCCCTCCAGTGTTCTTATTTCCGCAAACCTCTTTTTTCATTCAGTGGACACCCTTTTCTGTTGTACTCAGGGTGTGTCTTCATACTGTAGTGTAGGTTGTCATGAGCAAGTTACACCTATGCTCAGAGATTGCTTTGGCAATTTATGCCTGGGTTGGTCCACATCCCATTGATATCAATATGCATTTTCCCATCAATATCAATAGACTTTGATTCAAGCCTTATAGGCAGACAAGAAATTATACAGATGTGATTAGTACACAGTGAGATAATGTCTACATTAAAATTAATCTCCCTCTGTCTACAACATTAGCAATGTCAACAAGGATGGTTGAAGTAAAAGTGTGTTTTGCTGAAGTGGCCTGAGAGAGAATGAATGATATATATGCATTTAATTAAACTTTCAGCATTTTGCTGTTGAGTCCCAGCTCAGAGGGTAACTTTGTATGAAAGCTGCATGTCTTGTTGCAGCTCTTAGCTCTTACTGAATTTAGAGGTTATAGCTTAATCCCTGATGTACAGCCCTCTACCTTTCTGTGCTATATATAATTTGTACAACTGGACACAGGTGATATTCTCTGGTCAAGAGGCAGTTGGAGTAGAACTGGCATGAAGACTGAAACGCTTTTTTATTCTAGCAGGCAATATCTCTCAGATCAAAGAGGGCATCATTTCTAGGGTAAGGAGAAGAACAGGTACTGTCCACAGTATATCTGACCTTTGTATAAAAGCCTTCAGCTTCTTATAGTTCCACTCTGCCAAGTGTCACAGGGAAAAATATGCACATGACTTGACGAGTGAAATCAAAGAAAAAAAAATAATCTACATTTTAGTCATATGATAGTTGTGAAAGGAACTCACATAACATTCTCCTCCCTAAATATCATGTGAATTTTTGATGGATTCTCTAACTCTTGTTAGATTGTTAAAGCTGTTCAAGGATGAGTAGAAGGGGTACAATTCCCCTTCCTTTTTCTTTCCTCTCACCCTTAGTAATTTAAATCAATTTACAAAACCTTTTACACCACAGTTGAAAAGCTGCCTGCATTCTGCCGTCAACAAAACATCACTTGTAATTATTTTTACCACTTTATACTATGTGCAATAAAGAAAAATGCCTAGAACTGTATCCCAAACCAAAAATCAAGCTCAATTCATTTAATTATCAACAACAACAGAAAGTGATTCCTGCTTCTTAAAGAGCTCTGATACAGGCGTAATTAGCTCATTTAACCTCAAAGAAATAATTAGCCAACATGAGAGGACGAGAAAAAGAAGTTAAAATGCCACAGCGGTATATTATCCCCTTTTTTCTCACAAAACTATTATCACATGGAAAGGACGTCTGTATGATACTGACTTGCCAAGTTTTTTTACATAATGAAGTACTACAGTGCAAAAAGAAGTGGAGAAGCTCAAGAGCAACAGGTTCATTCAGACGCTTTTCAATTCTGAGATTACTTTCCTTGTCTTTAGGGGCTGATACACATTTGTAAATCTACTAGCAATGTAAAAAATGTGTCACACTGCAAGAGACAACCACACAAAACAACAAAAATCCAAGTGATGTAAAATGCATTTTCTAATCCTATGTATGGCTAATATTTTTAGCAGAAACGATGAGAAAGATTTAAATTGGAATTACCTGCCATTAGTTCAGGAGCTTTGAGGCAAATAGCAAATAACTTGTTCATCTAGAACCTGTCTCAGCATGACTCTAGTAGGCCACTGTAGTGTCACTTCATAGAGGAGCCTTGGGGAATTCTTTCTTCCCCACCTTTCCTTTTACTCTTTAGAGCACCTAGATTGCTGTGGTACTGCTGCTCATGTAAGATGTCAAAGATCCTTTCTGAGATTTGGAAACCTATTGAAGCTGCAGTGCAGGGAGCATTTTAACGTACACTGAAAGTAGCTTGACCCTTAAAACTCTTAAAATTTCATTGATATGGCTACTAATTAATTACATTTGACTTAAAACTATACAGTAACTAATCTGACCAATTAGGAGAACTTTTGAATCCTTCCAGTCTTTCTAGTAATTATATATTCTTAAAATCATGTTTTATAAACACACAATAAAAAAGTATAATTAAAAGCAGGCAAAATGCGCAAAAATTGGGGGCAAAACTTCTTCAGATGCTACCAATGAAAATGTTGTCTCCAGTACCAAAGCAAGAATTTTTCTTAAATGTCTATGGAAATTAGACCAATAGCTGGTTATTTTCACTGTAATGAACATTCTAAAAGATTTTACTGTTGATTCTTGACAGGTTAAAAAGGATGCTCATTGCCTCAAACATCAGGTTTGGAAAGGTTTCAAAATGGTCTTAAAGTCTTAAGCCTGCTCCTCGCAGAGCTGGGAGTTCACAAGATATAGACATAGGGTTTACCTGAGGAACCATTAAAAGAGAGTGAGGCCTCTGTGTCAAGTTTCAGACAAGCAAGATGCTTTGTAGTCGTAGTAAAAATAGGTTAATAATGAAAGTGCTGACAAAACCTTAGCTGCAGTATTGTGAACTTTGCTGTTGTAAAAACACTAGCATTAAGTAGAGGTGTGTGGGTAACAAAATCTCCAAAGAAACAAATTGTCTATGAATGTATAATTATGGCTTTCTCAAGGATTTTAAACTGTGTGCATATTTCTTGTTTATATTTCACTCAAGCAGCTAAAGGACCATTGGCAGGATATTGTCAATGTTTAAAGCTACAAAATCTTTCAAACAACAACAGCCTGAGGCTTTTTACGTAGTACATACTACTCTTACTATTCAGTGAATATCACTTTTACATGATGCAAACAGTGTCAAAAATCAAAGGGAACAAATATTGAATAGAGAGGAACAACAGTCTTGAACAGAACTGCCATCCTATGGACTTGATACAAGCCCACTGATACTTGTGGGAGTTGGTTCATTCCTGAGAAGTATTTTAAGACAGGTCAGATGTCATGTTTGCCTCATCTTCTATATAGGACAATGTAAAGGGGAAACTGTATGAGGGTGGGTTTTTTTTTTCAAATCTAGACCCATTAGCATTTGGCATCAGCCTTGCAAAACATAATTGGAGTAGAGTGCACCTGTTTGCCCATGCAAAACCCTACATTCACAAATGCAAATTGACTGAGCATGACATCCGCACAAGCAGCAGAAGTGTGAAGTGAAGCTTGCAAGTGTGAAATAGATGCTGCAAGCAGTTGCAGGGCTTCATGTGTGCAATTAAAGGGAGACTGATAATGAATGCCACGATACAGCAACATTTATTACATTATATGTACTGTACAATCAGGTTCACACATGATTCCATTTGCCTATCAGGGACCAGATTTTTCATGTATTTAGCAATTTAACACAATGTGAAAGCCTAGCGAGTTTTACAGAAGCACTCAAGTATTTTTAATACCTAACAGACCATCTAGCTTTAGGTACCCAAATATCTTGACAGCTTTGACCCTAGGTCAGTTCATATATAATAGAACTTCTGTAGCTAACCTTACCTTAAGGCCTTTGTCATTTTTTAAGTTCTGACTGTCAGATATAACATTTTCATTAACTAGTCGACAAAGGGGCTATTCTTATAACAAAAGCATGAGAAAATGTTGCTTCTACTTGAGAAGGGCATGTATTTCACAAGTGGCCACGTGTTTGTGGCCTTTTTGTTGCTGCTGATTGTTCTCTAGGGCGTGCTTGTGAAGTGGTAGAGTGTTAGCATCATGTTTATTTTGATCTGTATGAAAGGGGGAGAAGGGGTAAAGGGCGAAGGCGGGAACAGATTATGAAGTGCCTCAATAAACCAACAGGAAAGCCATCTCTGCTGGAGCAACACATTTCTCAAGGGAATGTGCTGCCCTTCAGGAAGAGTGTAATGAGTATGAAAAATGATGTTAACACTAGTATTTCAGCGATTGTAAATTATGCATTGAAACATAGGGCTCATATTTAAGAGACTGTCAAAAAAACATAAGGTAGCAGAACATCCTCACAGTATAATTTCGGTATTTTACGTGATTAGCCAGAGAACATAGTGGTCGATACTATTTTTGTACTGTTACAAAACAGTTAGTGACATGAATATCTTTTTGCCAGTATAAACAGATAGCACCAATGTATGGACGCACATTGATTGGTATTGGAAAGGAAGGTCTTTTCACCATTGGGTATACAGATATGTGGATGAGATCTGGTGGTGGGGCACTGAGCTGTACCCCATACTGTTACTGTGTAAATTATAATAGCTTAAGAACAGGTGAATTAGTACAATTTTGTGTGAAGACAAAATCTGAGGACATTAATCAAGATTTGCAGACCTTGCAAATAACTACGTGGCAGTTTTGGAAGCCAGAGAGTCAAAAGAAATGTCCATTTAATCACGTCGGTATAAATACAGCACAGAAAGTTGTCATGACAAATCCATAGTCATCTTGCTCGTTCCAAAAATAAAGGGCTGCATTCAACGAAATATCTGGGTAGAAAAGAACATTCTTAAGATGTTGCATATTTCTAAACACAGCCTTAGCATGAATTAAGACTGATGCTGAGTATTTGGTAGCTTTGCTTCAAATATTTAGCCACAGTTTACTCCCTCTGTACCCCCTTTCCCAGTTGCTCAGAGGAATCACTTTAATACTACCACTGCTACTATAACTGGTACTTACTGGGAGATTGTGTTTCTGGGGATAGTATTTCAGAGCCCATAAATCAGCATTTCAATCAGTGGAACTTACATGCCCTTTATATCAAGTAATCTTCAGGAGTGAGCCCTGGGAGGCAGTATGTGAATGCCAACACTGATAACAGTTATTGCCACTCTTTGTCTTCCCTGCTATTTCAGTTTTGTATTGTTTGAAGAGAAGGAGAACCAGTGCGTGAAGTTACACTTGTCTACTGCAGGATCCTTGCAGTTTCTGTGGTTTTGGATGCTGGCGTTCATCAGAGATAGGATATTGAAATTGGACGGATCCAGCATGACAATTCCCCTGACCCAGAAGTTCAGGATACTGCAAATATCATTTGGGGTTTTTCATATCCATTTTGCACATGGCTGAACAGATTGAGTGGCTAATGCTAGGGGAATCTTCTATAGTGTTTCTCGTCTAACATACGTATGAGCAAAAGCCTCCTATAACTCAATATGCCCAGATAAAAATACGTATTGGCTACGTCCTTGAAGAGAGAAGCCTTGTGTTCCCTCAAAATCTGAACAATGGATTTAATAACAACCCTAAAAGATTGTTTCTTATTGCTATAATTTCAAGCATCAAGTTATTTAAGAGAATGACAATATTTTGTTTCTTTCTTTTGTTATTTTTCTCTTCTTGTCTCAGAAGGTAATTTTTAGTTCAGGCAAGGCCAAAGACAAAGCAAAATAGATGTACTGAAACATATGAGTACCAGCAATGTGATTTCCTTGGCAATGATAATCCTGTCACAGCTGTCAAAATTTACTCCTTTATCCATATGACATTTTAACAGGATGGAAACGCCATGTTAGAATAAGTAGCTATAAAGGACTCGGGCCAAAATTACTAACAGCAGCAGGCTCTCCCAGGCAATATATTGTTTACAAATTTCAGAGAAATTGCTTTACCAATATTACATTTGATTTTGATGTTCCAAAGCTTAGCCATAACTCTTCTCTTTTATTATGGCAAAGTTAAAACAGGCAGTTAAAAATGTTAATTTAATTTCCGCAGGGATCCAGAGGAAAAGATAAATGTAAAATTATTATGCCAAAAAATAAACAGTACAGGAAATGTAGCTCCTTAGGCTTCATGAGTAGTTTTGGTTTTTGTCAATTTGTTGTGGAGAGAGAAATCAGAAACAAATTATAGTATTTGGTCCAGTTTGCCTTAGCTCAAAGAAAGGTAGATTCTGGAACTTTCACATGTATAGGTGAGATTACTGGCTCCTGTAATAGCTCACCCCTTGGCAAAGTAGGTTTGCAGTTCTACAAAAATGTTGCCATATTGCAATAATGTTGCACTACTGGCCTTAAATGTTAAACATTCAGAGCATGGTAAACTTCTCTTTTAATGTTGCTGCAAATGGAAGTTGAGATATAGGTAAGGACAGAGGGAGTCACCTCCTCAGCCTCGGTATCACTCTGTAAAATACATTCTTCCTTCCTGAAGTTTCTAGATATGCTAATTTAATAACCTAGATTGGATAGGACTTCCTTGGTGATTCCATTCCCTGCCAGCTCTGTAAACTTAATACTTGTATTCTGTGCTCTACACAGAGTTATTGATAACATCCAGGTATAGATGTCCCTTATGATCTAGTTTATACTTGAACGGAGTTTTAAATATATAGCAACCAAGCAGCTTTCTGACAGGTACAGAGGAAACCAATTACTGTCTCTTCACCATCACTGCCCACTTTCCTTCTTGGCTACCCTTTGAATGATATGTTATTTGTTGAGTTCCCAGGAAGGTCTTTGTTCAGTATTTTATGCAGAGCCTTTTTTATGCATGGATTAAATACGACACAAAGTTATAGTATTATTATCAGAGGAGCTTCTTCAGGCTATGAATGACTGTGCTGTCTTGGAGGTAAACCAAAAGCCCTACTCCTATACTTGTCACTTCTAGCATGCTTTATCAAAAGTTTCACTGGGGTCATTGCCAAGCTACCAGAAGGACTTCATATTTAGATATCTTTGTAATTTCATCACATTAAACTCTGTTCACCTTAAAAAAAACACCTCTCTACGCAGCTCTCAAAACAAAACAAATTGTGAGTCTGTAGGTCAAACCGTAGGTAAAAAAAGAAATACATATGTCCTCTCTCATGATGTTAAAAATATTTAAACTTAATAGACCAGATTTTCATGTTTTAAATTCTTACATCAACTATGTAAGCAATGTCTCAGGTGAACTCTTTGTCCTAGTGAGTTTTAATGCCGCTTTCAATGTGGCAAAAGTAATTTTAAAGGCTTCCAGCAAATAATAATTCAGAAAGTCCTCCTGGCAGGGACAGAATATAGCTATATCTATCCCAGTCTTGCTGCTCTTTCACAAAGTGCCTAATACTGGAAACAGCCAAAGCTTAAGAGACTTACAACTCCTGGTTTTGTCCCATGTGGTCTCTGAAGCCATGGTATAAGTGAGGCATGACAATGTTATAACGATTGAAGTAATTGCTATTCAAGTGTCCAATACATCATGATAATCCTGCAGGGCTTTGATAAAAATGTGTGTGTTTGTTCTTGTCCTTTAATAACTGATCTATATTGTGTTCTAATTATTTCCGGAGAGTTTTCTGTCTGTTGTTGTATTTCTCCTCACAGATTCAGGAGAGGTGCTATGCAAAACTCATCTGGCATTAATCAATATATTCCAGTGCACATTTGAAAAAAAATCCCACTCTGTCTACGTCTTTTAAATTGTTTCTAATTTTACTTGTCCAGTGCTAATGCAGTGCAGTGCTAGTTATATCAGAGCATTGATTCTTTCTTTAAAAGTGTCTTCTTGATGCTGTATTTTTCAACATTGATTTAAAAATAATGCTAGTTCATGATGCTAATGTTCATTTGAACTTTACATATCATTAATATAAAGAAGACATGATGTAGTATTTGAAAAATTGTTTGAAATTGAAAAATGACTGAACAAAGTTAGTTATTCCTAAACTATTAAAAATCAACTTCCTTTAAAATATGTACAAAGCACAGATGTTGCAGTTAATAAAGTGAGCATTATTATGTTGTTAGAATACCTCCAGAACTTCAGCTCATCTTGTTCTGTAATAAGAAACAAGAGTTATTGTAAAGTTATATCTTGACAAAAAGTATTTAATTAACTCACCTGTGCCTTTGAGAGAAGAGAGAAATTACAGCAGAAATGGGAGGGAACCAGTGACAGTATAGTGTTCCAGGGTAA
Organism: Phoenicopterus ruber ruber; assembly: GCA_009819775.1. Lineage (NCBI taxonomy): Eukaryota > Metazoa > Chordata > Aves > Phoenicopteriformes > Phoenicopteridae > Phoenicopterus > Phoenicopterus ruber. The sequence continues at coordinate 16,316,319 of CM020227.1, forward strand.
CCTTATTGCAGATCTGAATGCAGCAAATGTAAAGAATATGGAAACCAAAGCCAAATTGCTTAAGTGTATGGCATCTAATAAGATGCTGCTGACTTTTCCTTCTTACTCTGGTGGGAAAATCCATTTGTAACAGATTCAGAAGTCTTTCATTTAACATGTCATCTTATATTTAGTTACCTTGACCGACATTCTTGCAGTCTGTACACCAGCAAAATGACTTTGAACTCCAGCAGAATTTCCTCCTGGGTTAATACTGCATGAACTGGACCCTTGATTTTTGGGCAGATATAATCACAAAGTAGCACAAGATAGAGACTCTTTGTATATGGAAATCTCATTCACTTTAGTGATCACTGTGTCAGTGGGACTGATTGTAAAGCTGGAAGCTTGCTGATTGTCTTCAAAAGGATTAGTACTTAAGTTAATAATGTTTATGATTTCATATGAAATAATACATAGGATTTTTTTATGACAATGATGTAGCATTAGGAAAGAGAAGCAAATATAATTGTACTCTGTTCCGTGTGTGTGCATGCATTCAGGCACTCCTATGTCATCAGAATATTGTTGGATTGTATGGCATATGTCTAAAGAGCAAATGAAGCTTAGTACTGGCTTCCAGGATAGCTGCAGGATACTCTGTGCCCCTCTTCTCCTATCACATCCTGCCAAACATTATTGGAAGAGATGGGTGGTCTGCCATTTAGGAGACTCTTTCATTTGTGTTTTCACAGATATAATGTGATTTTATCATCTCTCTTTAGCATACACTTAAAGAGATGAAGGAGATGCAAGAAGAGATGGAAGAGAGAGACATAGGGAAAAAAAATCTCATTGGGATTCTCCTGATGCCATTATAAAAAGCCTAATTGCCTCTGGGCATAGTCAGAAGGTCCAGAGTTGCTAAACAGTGTATAAATTTTCCCTGAAGAATTGTGATTATCCTCAGCAAATATAGAGCTCAAATGGCTGCCAGACCGTCCGTGATGACAGCAATCACTAAGGGTAGAGATTCCTTAATGACTGGAATCCCAAATTACTGTATTTTTTGCATACTGTTCTGAATAATTCTGAATGTTATTTGTAACAGATAATTAACTAAGTTCATCGTAAGCATTGAAAACCAAAAGCACTGTGATGTAGTAATAGGGACTGAACATATTATGGTTATCACTGAAATGTTTATGGAGGGGCTTCTGTGGCCACATGAATGGAAATTGGTTGATATATCTTGGTGTTTGTACCACATTAGGTTAAGGACTCTGCTCTTGAGACATCCTGTCTCTTCCGTGAAGATCCCTTCTACTTTTTCTTCTGAGCACTAGGCCTGTATGTGGGTATGATGCTCACTATGAAAGGAAGCTTGAGAATATCATGTCACCCCTGTACTGGCTTCCCCAGCTTTAAAGTAAGTAATGATACTGACCACCTTAATGTTTTCAGAAGAAACCTGTAAAACAAAGTTTTCTTATTTTACTAGCATCTTAGTAAACTTTACTTATTAGTCCACATCTGAATAAAATGGAGATAATAACTATCTTCTGTGAAGTGCTTTCCTCTGCAGAGGAAAAGGATTTATAAGAGGCATTATTGCAGCTATTTCACCTTCACTTCTAAATAAAGGAGGATTTTGGTGTTGTTGCTCTGAGCAAGTGTTCATACTTGAACTGATTGTGCATTTAGTGGATATGCTACATAGAATGTGTTTTATTCATTTGTTCTTCATTTGTGTTATGTTCCTCAGTGACTGTGACTGGGTCAAGTGGGCCCTCTGGAAGGACAAGGAGAGGTTTTATATGCTGTTGGCAACTGAGAATATTCAAGGCAGAGAGGATTCCAGAGACTGCAGTGGGGAGGCAGGCAGGAGGATATATGGAGAGGGTCACAACAAGGATTTGTGAGCTTGTAGATCAAGCAGAGAGACTGAGAGGAGCAGACAGCAGGCATCCAGGTCACAGAAAAGACAGAAAGAAAAACTTCAAGGGGGTTAAAGGGGATGGGTTGGAGTTCCCGCAATTCGCAAGTCATTGATTCATCTGAAAGTCAGGAGGCAAGGATGCATCTATAGAGAGAGAGTTAACTAAGGAAGAGTTACTTATAAACTTTTTGATTTCTGCTCTTTTTTCTCACTTATATTCTAATAAAACAGGACTTTTTTTTTTTTTTTATTGTAAAAGTTCTCTATGTTCTTTGGAAAGCTCAGTACAGGAGAAGTCCTAGGCAGATCTTTCTCCAAGTTTGGGCCATTTTGAGTCCCAAGACAGGAGCTTTTTGCTTCTGTGTACTTAATGAAACACTTGAGATGAAAAAACAACTCCAGAATGGTTATTTGTTTTATAGAAGGATTTTTGTTGAAACTGATGATTTAGTGTTTCATAGATCTGTCTGTACCTGATATTTTTTTCACAGTGCAAATCTGTTCCATTTTTGTCACTATCACCTACCACGCTGGAGTTTGGTGAAGCACAAGTTGAGAATTGAAGCACATCCATGTCTAAACTGATCAGTAAAACATGGTCACTCAGCAGGGTAACGGGTTCCATGAAGGGTCAGGCCTCTGGAAGTTGAGCAGTGATGGAACATGTGGCAGCTACCCACAAACCTATTATAAGTGGTGCTGAACTAGTCTGGTATAGCGATTCCTAGGATTTATGGCTGTCTGTTGGGCTGGAAGATGAAGCTCTAAGTCACCATTAAAATAATGTAAAGAACTAGCTGGTAGTGGATGAGAACTACTCATTTTAAATAACTTGGTATTGATTTTGCAAAAATTGATGCCATCAATATGGTGGGAGTAAGTCAGCACCATTATAAGTTCAGCAAATATTCCTGATGTAAACAAGCCCACAATGGACAGAGAAAAATCAGTGTATTAATTTGCAGTGAGAGGAATCATTATAACTAGAACCAAGTTTCAGGGAGATCATGGATGATTTTTGGAGACACTGTGCTGATGGGTGTAATTGCCTTTAAGATAAGCTTTATGCTACTTAAGACTGATTACTGCCAGTGTTATTATTCATCTAAAATTGGTTGGAAAAGGGCATAAACTGTTTCATATTGAAATTGATAACTCTGGAGCCCTGCAGTTGGCTAACCACATTTCCAATACATGCAGTTCATAATCTGAATATTCAAGTGCTTTAAATTTTTCCCTATTGATCCAAATTTCTTTGAGTTATGTACAGGCTGAAAACTCAGTTGTTTTGCTTTATATTTTTAAAAATTGCTAATAATAACAGGACAGCAGTTTAGGAGAAGTACATACATAATACATTGTAAAATTGCAAAAGAAATATCGTACTTGCATTGAACAGTGCCTTTTCCTAGTAGAAGGTGTTATCTACAGTTACATAAACAAGCATGTGAGTCCTACGAAGCAAGCTTGTGTCGCTGCAGTATGATTCTAAATCTTTCCTAGTGGCTAATCATTTCTAATTTACAATTCTGCAGTTGCTCATATTGTTGTGGGTGGAAACATCCCTACAGAGCACATTACATTGGAGAACTGGGATCTGTTTATATGGCTAAGCACAAAATCTGTTTGTTTTTTTACTGTATGATGAGCTGGATTCCAGGAAAGGAAGTACTCCCAAATGGAAGGATTCAGGATGAATTACCAGCATGAATCTATTAGTCATTGAACCTAATCTGCCTTTGCCCTGCCATATGCAAGAATGAAAGGGCAAAAGGTTTTCGAGGCAGTTTCAAGCAACTATTTTACCTTGGCGAGCCTTAGAAATAAGACAGATAGGCAAAATGAAGAGAATAAGTTTTCACATTTTCAATGACTGTTCCAAGCTTTCATATCTGCTTTTGTTAAACTCACTCAATTAAAGCCAAGTGCTTGCTCCTCCACGCAGATAAGAAAATCTGGTACAAGGTGGAGTGGGGAAAAGGTACACTATGGAGCTCCAGTGGTGTCCCAGTGTCTTGATACTGTACCCTTGCTCTGGAAACAGCTGCTAGGCTGCAAAGATTCTCTGAGCATTGGCTAAAGGAGTATATGTTTCCTGCTTCAGTCTCATTTTGAAGACAAAAGTCAAGCCTCAAATGTACTTTTAGGAAGAGGAAGATGATTGGTGATTTTCTTTTTAACTTACAAAGGGAATACCAAAGGCTGATTTGTGACTATTCATGACTGTATGAGTAATACATCTTTCCATAACATAATTTTCTCAGTGAAAATGTCCTATATCACTGTAATTGCCAATCACAGTGAAATGAGAGACAGTAAATTATTTGCGTAGTCTGCTGAAATGGTAAATTGCAGGAACCAAGGACCCCTTACAGAAATATTTAAATCTTCCGTTTTAGGAAATACAGACTAACTTAAACTAGTTCTATGACCTGTCTGCATGTTTTGTCTGATTATGATAGAATTACTACGTTAGATGTCAGCATGTAAAAGATTATTTTTCTTCTAATATAGATTTTTGCCCCCAAAGAGGACTGAATTAGCTTTTTTATACTGTTGTATATAGTAGCACAAAATCTATATGCTAGTTTATGAGCAATGGATACAATAATAAGAAGCACTTCTGACTATAAAGAGCTGCAGATGTAAAATTCTTTTCTATACAATAGTTACCCACGATGATAGACACTCAGAAGAATAAGGTCATACTTAGCTAAGGTTTATGAGTCCAATTTCCTATCTAAATGAGAAAGCATTTCCATTTGAAGGCAAGGAGGTATTATTATGGACTCTCTTACTGTTTTTCCTGCTTGTTATGGTAGGCACTCTTTCCTTCAGCTAATGCTTTCAATGCATTCACTTACAAATGCAGTTCAGGTCTTCAAAACATCAAAGCCATAATGACACTATCTTTCTGAAGTCTTTTATCAAACTTCGGGGGTTGACCTATTTAATTGTGCAGCCTAAGATGATCTGCATTGTCTAGAAGAACATATCTATGCTTTTAGGGATTTTATTTGTGCGCTGTAACAGTTTACATAAGGTCAGATCCTTAGCAGGTGTAAACTAGTATTGCTCAGTTAAATTAGAGACAGTTGTCACAGTTCCAATAGCTTGGGATCTATTAATCCTCAAGAGAAGGCAAACATACTAATTGCATATGGTTTTCCTTGCTGCTTTATTTTGTAGTACTCCAGTGCTTTATGCAAAAGGCTATAGTACAATTCGCAAGTGATATTTATGTCCATGATCAGTGCTTATAGAGCTGGTATTAGAAGGTTACTTCCTGTAATGATCTCTGGCATAAAAGTACTATTGTCTATTATTTTGTAAAATGAAAATTTTATATGATTTTTCTCTGATGCAGTTTATTTACTCATATGCAGCATGAGTGATCAAAACATGAACAGGATTTGACTCTGAAACCCATTCAGCATCCCAAAGGGCTGTAGTCACAGTTAAGTCTTATGGTCTACAGTTTGTCATTTCAAATCAAACTTAAGTTGAATGTCTGCCAGAGCTTTGATCTTGATCAAATTGTGATTCTCTGAAATCTTTCAGGGATATTTTGCGTAGATTAAGCATATCAGAATTCACAAAATTAGAGCAGATTTTATCAGAATTAACAAACCTAGGGCTGACTTCTGTGAATGGAACTGAATGCATGAGAATCATCTACTTGAGCTGCTGACAGGAAGAAAATTGATATCAGTCTATCTTTACAGTTGAGAGCAGAGTCAAATGTCTGATAGGTTGGGTACATTGGCAACATACATCATTGCTCAACTGTTCAGGTTTTGTTTTGGTTTTTTTTTTTTTTTTAATGAATATAATGGTCAAGGAAAGTGCAGGGATTTATAGCTCTTATTCATCATTTCAAATTTTAACCAAGTTCAGCACAGAATAGAGGATAATCACAACCATCTGATGGCTATTGAAGCTATGTGAAATGAATTGCTGGTCCTAGAATTCCCACAGCCCTGAAAACTCATTAAAAGAATTTGGACAGATATTCACAGGGTGATACAGTAGAGCTGTGTCAGGAGTCCGGAGATGCAAAAATGTTTTGCTGATTTGTCAGATGTAATTGTCTGTAGTGAATTTGTATGCATTTTTCCAAAGATATTAAACAGTTTAGCTAACTCAGAAAGGAACAATAAAAGCTAGGTGAGAATGAGGGCTGGCTTAGAGGGACAGAATAAACTGGATAATAAAAAAATTACCCTTGGCAACTCTTTGCACTTTTGGCTGTTGTGAGTAGCAAGAAAGAAAGAAAAACTTTCCCCACAATAAAGGATGAAATAGCTTGGAGTGATGCTCTGACTTTGTAATTCCAAAGTTACAACTTCAGTCTTGGAAATACTTTTTTGATGTATAACTTCACAAATCTAAATAATCCACTGAGCTTCTAGGGACTACTTGTGCAAATGAAGTTCAATACATGTATGATTAATGTATGGAATGACCATTTTTCTTACTTGTGTTTTACCTGTATGTATATGTATGTATGTATTTTTAACAGAAATACATTCAGCGTGGTCTCCTAGTACTTTATTTCAGAGCATATTCTTCAGACGTTTGTATTTTAAGATCTGGATGTGAATTGAAGGATACAGTATGTTGCCTCTCTGTGTTGGTCCGACCAGTGTTTGCCAAAGGCGTGTTCCCTTATAAACAAAGGGAAATCACAGGAAAACAGTTCCTTGACTTCTAGGAACAGAAACTGAATGCGCGGGACCCAAATGAGGTTTATATTGATCTGTCAGAACATGAAATCAAACGGAGGGACAGAAAATGAAGTGAGGAGGGCAGTTGCTCTGAACTTTGTAGACTATGATTAAATTGTTATTGAGCACTGGAACAGGTTGCTCAGAGAGGCTTTGGAATCTCCATCCTTGGAGATATTCAAAATGCGATTGGACACGGTCCTGAGCTACTTAGTTTAGTTGATGCTGCTCTGAGCAGGGAGGGTTGGACTAAGCAATTGCTAGAGGTCCCTTCCAACCTCCACTCTTCTATGATTTTATGGATAGCAAGAACTGTGTTTGAACTAAAATTTCCATGTATCAAACATTAGCATTCTTGGTATTTTAGACAGAGTGATCAGTTACAATTTTTGTCACTCAGCTTTAGAAGGTCCCGTGTTACACTTAACTATGTTCAGTATGTATCCATAGTTTATACAAAAATCTTTCCTAGAGTATAGGTTTTTCACTGTGAGGATCAATTTTAACAAGTGATGTACTCAGAGGCAGATATCAGCACCTCTCAGTGTTGTATCCTAGACTTGAGAAACGTGTCATGCTAGGGACTACCCTGTGGGCAAGCTGGAACTGTGTCAGCAACAGATAAAATTCACTTGGTTGTATCTATTTGTGAGTATACTCAGATAACACATGTTAAAAGGTATGGGCAGTCTGGCTTCCTGTCCCCCATCCCACCTCTGAGTAATATTTCTTAGCATGCAAATGGCAAAGGCCCATATCCAGTACACACCAGCTGTGCCACTATCCAAATGAATGCTCGTATTCTTCTCCATGATCCACAAGCATGACAGGACCTCCAGCCTATGTCTGATCTAGCGGTCTGTGGTCTGAGGTCAGAGTATCTCGGACTATAAACTGTCTTTCTCTGTGAGGGGATTTATCATGACAGCCATGGTCTTTAGTCAAGAGAGCACTTGACAGAAACAGTTACTCTCCAGAGAGTGGGCAGTGTCCTTTTTGCTGCTGCTCTCCTGGGGCTGCATCTCTCCTGGGGCATTCCCAGCTTACAAGCTGAGTGGAGTTTGTGACAGTAAGGAATATGTTTACATTGTGATACTTTATTTTAATCTTCTGTCTTCCCAGTGATCTTTCTGTAATGATCTGAACACTGAAGGGTGTGTTGCTGATGCTTGGAACAGAGGGAAGATCAAAGGTCTGGGTGTCTGCATTTTTTGTCTGGTTAGTGAGGTATATGGGTAACGAGGTAAGAACAGCAAAAGCCCAGAAGACATGGAAATGCTATAGCTAAAACAAAATAAGTAACAAATTCACAAAAGCCACATTTTACTGTTTCAGTTCTTTGTTGTTTAAAGGAAAAACAGAAATGGCAAAAGTCAAGACTCCTCTGAGATCTTTACAAAACCAGTGGAAAAAATGCAGCATGATTTTAGGGGGCAGAGATGTCTCTGAAATGTTTAGAAGCAGATGCACTTAGTGATCTAGTAAGAGACTAATTTCTGCCTTTTGTCATTTCATTCAGACCCTCAAGGCACTTATCTCTATCTTCTCCATCTATACACAAGCAACTTCAGTTAAGATGAATTGTGAATGATTCTGAAGGCCAAGGACATAATGTAGCCCTTAATTCTGCCATTTTTGGTGTAGTACATAGCTTGATGCTCTGTTTATTTCCACTGTGAAAATTCTGAAGCTGCAGCATTCTGACCTCGTGCATTGTCTCTCCCAGGGATCTCATTTTGACTGCTGCCTTGATGTTTCAGAGAATCTGAGATTTCTGTTTGAAGCAGATAGAGTTTTGAGGTTTTTGTTAAGAAAGCACACTTTTCATCAGGACTCAAAGGACAGATAGAATTTCTTGACGTATTCTTTCTTCCAGATGCAGTGAGTGAACAGAAATTAATTTCTTGTGAGACTGTTGATTCCTAAATATTAGGTATTGGTGTTGAGAAACCTTTTGCAGTTTTCTGCTTTGATAGCTAGCTTCTGAGGACCCCCGTTTGTGCAATGGAAAAAAGCTTCATGTTTATATTGTACTGGATGACTGTGGCTTGTGATATCTCATGTCCAGTTGGATCCATCATACAGTACTGTATCACACCTCAAGACCTGTCAGCTCGATAGAACATTAGACGTTCTGTCCCGTTTCAGTACTGTATCTCAGTGATGGCTTTCTACTTTGTTACTTTGGAGAGCCAAAATTCAGTTATTCTTTGGTTGGTTGGTAAATCATTTTATCCAAGATACTATTAATAATAGCTAAAGTCAAACTTAATTGAGTGTATTCCCTGTTGAATGTCTGTTAAAGATAAAAGGTTTAAGCAAGGTATAGAGGACATTTTCATTTTGTGAGTGAGAGAATTAAGCAGGTTATCTACAGTCCCTCTTCCTTTCTTTCTCTGTATCTTTAGATTTTAAAGTGCATGAGCCAACCTTAGTTCACAGATGGGCAGTGTAGGAGGTCAGAGATGGGTTTTAGTTTTCTGCATGGCTTATTCTATTTGGAAATTTTTGTGAAGTTTTTGTTTATTTCTTCCCAACCATAGGAGACTGAGCTGACTAGACAGTTCATTGAATTACTCTGAAAGAGTGAAGTTTTGTGGTCAGTTCCCAGATGGCTGCAAGTGTCCCATGTGACAAGCATTCAGGATGGGGTTTTTTGCTGATATGTTTGTGCTTGTGTTGTGACTTTTTTTATAAGCTAGCACAGTAGCCACTCATCAATGATTTTTTTTGTAATATCCAAATAAAGCACAGAAGTGTGTTAATCCCATTTGTAAGGATAGGGACTGAAAGGTTTAATCAATATGCAGAAGATCACAAGGGAAATCAGTACCAAAACCTGAAAGGTAACCTAGACTTTAGTCTAAAGGCTCCAAACACAAGATCACTTCAGTCTCTCTCTTCTGTAGTTATGAGGGGGGGAAATCTCAGAAGGGCACCAAATTCTTCCTGAAGGATTATAAAAAGTAAACCACATTCTGAAGACTAGTTAAGCTTATATGAGAATTTGTGATTTTTTTCTAAGTCATCATCACTTTGCATATCACTTTGCATATTCCTAAATCTCTGCAACAAATTGAGCAGAGAGCTTTCCTAAAATACTTGTGTGAAATTCCAGGCTCTCTAGAAGCCAGTAAAAATTTTCATCCTGTCCCTAGCAGAGAGAAGTCAAAGTATCATTATATATAAAATAAATGATAAAGGTTTTTATCCTCTTCACCTGCTTAAGTCTGACTGTAATGTTAGCTTCATGAGCGAGAGAAGATGGCTGGTGGCTCCAGACAGTGATGATACATTTATTTCAAGTCACAAGAGCCAAGAAACTGTAAGTCCAAAACCCCAGTGGGATATTCTTTCATCCTAACTACTTGTGCAGTGTCTCTCTTCAGCTACTAGTGACCTTGGGTCTCTCATTGGGGCCTTTCTAGCTGACAGCAGCAAGCCACATAGTTTATATAAAAATTGTAACCAAAAAAGGCGGGGGGGGGGGGGGGGGGGGGGGGGGGGGGAGAGAAATCTGTTTCCTTTTTTAAAACTCAGGGACCTTAAAATTTCTGAAAACCATGTCACGGATAAAGAGTTTTGTTAAGGAATGCAATTGTTTTGCAGATTAAGAGACACAAGATGATACACTAATGATACATTTCAATGGGCAACGAACTTTAGGATGAGGAAAGACAAAAACAAATTAGTGCTGTTGACATTAACACTTCAACTGAGCACAGTGCTTCATGAGTCATATAATTGCTTTGCCACATTTTAGCCTTGGCAAATGAAAAGAATAAAGTTTTGCTTTAACCAAGATTTTAAATCTAAGGGGAAAATATGGTAAGGACATTCAATGATTCAAATTCACTGTAAGTACTATTGGCTGCATGCTGGTTTTCTGAGGATTTTCTGGTTTATATAAAGCTGGCAAAAATTCTATCAAAAACTTTTGTCCTCATGAAAAAAAAAAAAAAACCACAGATTGTTTCCTAGCAGAGCATAAAAGAGGGATTGCTGTGTTTTCTATTAGAGCCACCAAAACAGTTTGCACAGAGGACAGTAAATTTTGTTCATGCTGTGCAGACATTTTGAACCAGATGACAAGTCCAACAGCTTGGATTCTCTGGAAGGTGAGATTTCAGTGGCTCCAAATGAAAATGAAAAAGCAAGATTGAGGGACACCAAAATGAAAGCCACTTGGATGAGTGACAAACACAAATCAATCAACTTTATTATGCCCTGTTTCTCCTGTAGAGTTCTGGGGCCAGGAAGGCAGGGTGCATGACAGGTATATCCAAAAATGTCAACAAATCTACTGCCTTCAGCTCTTCTGTGTGTTACCACCCAACGCAAACATTGCCAACAAAGGAATGGCATGTCTGCATCATTGGTGGCACACTCTGGGAAAGCAAAGGCATTGCCCTGGCACATGTTGCTTAATTTTTGATCTGATTGTGCCATATGGGGCATTTTAATTTTGTATTTACATGCAACGCTTGTTGTCTCTGCCCCCATCGTCCAGACTCCTTTGTGAAATTTATGTGAAGAGGAGATTGGAAATAGGAAAGAAGGTGGGGGTGATTGGCAGTGGCCTCAGTTGCACAGTGAATGAAGTGCCTTGGCAGTTATATGGGATGAACAACTGGAATAGGGAGGCTCAGATGGAGAGGTGCAAAGAAAGCAGCAAGTGGTAGAATTTTTTCTAGAGAAGCAGGTGGAGATAAGCAGAGTAGGGAAAGGTAAAGTAGGAGAAGTCTGGGTTAGTGGAACATCAAAAGAGACTGAAGAAGGGGAAGTGGGAGGACACATTTGTGCTGATAGCTAGCAATGCAGAGGCAGTGCAGAATATAAGCTCTTAGAGGAAAAAGGGATGGACAAATAATACAGCCAAGCATCACCTGAAGGTTAGCCCAGCCATGGATACTTTTGTACGGAATTTAGCAAAACTTTTGATTTGGGGGGGGGGGAGGAAACATCATTATAGTGGCTCTTCAAAGTCAGCTAACTATTTGAAGAGCCATACATGGATTTACTTCTAAAGAGAGATTTTATAGCAAGAAGTGGGGAATATTATGCCAACATCTGATACAGAAGCTGCAACCAGTCCCTACCATATAACTAGTCTGTGTAAGACCACCAGAAACATGGACAGAAAAGGAGTCCCAGCACAAGGAATCATGCAAGGTACAGGTTCCTCACCTGTCTTCACGCATCTTTGCTCAGTGAATAAAGTACTGAGTACTCAATGAGCTATTCTTTGAATATATTCTCCTTCAGCCTTCAACACCTTTTTCATTACAGAGCCACGTAAAACCATAGAGATTAATAGCTACTGCTTGAGTAAGAGGAATAGACCCCCAAATCATTTTTTTTTGTTGTTTATTTGTTTTACAAAACAGTACAACTTCCCTCCTCATTGGACAGCTGCATCTGGAGTCAGAATTTTATTCAAACCAGCATGAGTCAACCATAAAGTTAACAGGAACAAAAGTTCCCAGGAGATCCTTATCATTTAAGGCAGTAGGAACCTCATGAAGAACATTAGGTTTCATAAGCTTTTCACTAATTTGTACAAAAGTCTTGTATATATGACTGATAATATGCTACAGCTCTTGACTATATGTTGGAAGGTTGGAAGAATCTCTAGACTATAATTTGGATTTTTCGTTAGATAGGCAGTACAAATTCCGTTGTATTCTGGATCTGGATCAGATTGTTTCTGCCGTTTTTGTTGAAGCGGGGAATAGTTCTTTAGAGGGACACTTTTTTTTTTACTGTGAGATTTTTTTCTGTCACTGCAAAAATGTGTCCTTTGCACACCTCCTTAGTCTTTCATTTCAGCCATTGGTACAAAGGAACCAATAACTCCGCTGAGTTTCAGCCAGTGTGGTGAATTTAATTTTAGAATACTGGACTGTCATTGCATAGTTGCAACACAGTGTAACATTCCATAAAATCAAGCAGTCTATTATCTACTAGAAATGAAAGAGCTTTTCTTTTTTTCCTTCTCCTTTTTTTTTTTTTTTTTTTTTTTTTGTACTGAGTGATAGTATAAATCACATTTTGTACTTATTTCAGGAATGCATGTTTGGTCTCCTGTGATGCTAAATAAATCTCTGAATTTAAACTGTCCCTAAAATATTTTGGGTTTTTTGCTTCTGCTTAGCATATAGATTTAGACAGCCCTATGGTGGGCAAATAGTCTTTTTGTTACATGATGAATCTGCAGGCCCTTCACAACGAAAGATCTCCTAAAGCAGCAAGGCCAATCTGTTAAGTTGAGAAACAGTATATCAATAAAGGTCAGTGTGACAATGTGATTTATTGAAATACTGTGCTGCTCCTAGCAGTTAGTATTTTATATTATATGATACACGGCAGGTATTTTTATTCCTATTTGGGTTCCCCACTGAAACCTTGTTCAACCTGTTTTATTATTTATTGTTGCCTTTTAGAGATGAAAGAAACCAATTTATTCAGCTTTCATAACCATTCCTAACAGGTACAAAGAGGTTAAAGACTAACAGGAAAAATCAATTGGTTAATAAAATAGTTAATTGACTAAATACTTCTTCCAAGAGGCCATGAATGCAGACTGTGCAGAACGAAAGGAGGTTGGTTTAATTATAATGGGATCTCACTGCATAAAAGTCTTCTCTGCAGATAAGGTTTTCAAACCTGAGTGTGCTTGTTCCTATGTTTTATAGTTTACACATGCAGCAAATCCAGGTACCATAACTAAATCTTTTCACAATTTTTAGTATCTACTTTTTCCTTTTATGGTCGTGGCAGATGGCAAAATTACAATGAAAGCACATCTAAACATGGAAAGATCAGTCAAAACGTTCATTATAGATCTGGAAAGATTTTTAAGATAAATGTATAAAACTGATAAAGAAATACCTCCCAATTCTGTCTCATTCTGCTGGACTGTCTGGTGGGCTTTTTTAATTGGTTTTATGGTGCTGTTAGTTATGAAATCCAAGATTTTTAAAAGGCACAGGAAGGTGGAGAGTGACTCCCTTTAACCACTTATGAAATCCTAGCAGAAGAACATCCAAAATTGGTTTCAGGCATGGTAATGCTAGCCACTGAATGCTTTCAGAAAAATACTGAATGTCTTCAACTCGCTTTGATGTAGTATAGTCATCACTTCATGGAAGCTCCTAAGCATCTGAGCTCCCCATGTTTTCCTGGTATGTTTAATGTAGCTATAAGTACATTTTAAACAGTGATGTCTAAGGGACACCATTAAAACCTTGAACCATACTTGACAGTAGGTAAATTCACTTTTTGCATAAACATTATGCTACGGCTCTCCAGTATTGTAAATATAAAAAAAAAAGATTGTTGCTTGTTAGTCTCCTTGTCACATTCCACCAAAGAGGCCAGGGCATGTAATATAGGATCTGTGTAAGATCCTTTCCTTGGCTAGCCCTCCCCAGTCCTCATCTCTGGAATCAGGAATCTGCTAGCTCACAAAATATTTCAGTGATGAGGTTACCTGACCAAACACTGAGAGGAGAAGCATGTGATGAGTTTGCCTGACCAAACACTGAGAGGAAAAGTGCATGATGAGGAACATCAGGTTGTAGAGGATTTGGGGCTAATGAATATTGATAGTAACTGAGGTGATATTCAAATAATGTGTATACAGGTAATAGAACAAGAGGATTACGAATTGATTAACAAGATACTTCAGTGGTGACAGAAGAGAGCATTTTGAAATATATTTGTATTAGGATATGCACAGACTATGTACATTTTTCATCCTTTCCCCCACATGGTGTTGTAGCCCATTCTTTCATGAGGGTTTTCCTGTATCCTTTCAAATTTCCTGGGGTGAGGATTGCTTTCTTTGTCTGAAAACCAGAAAAACCTACTGGTGGAGTATTTGGGATACTCCAGCAGTTTAATACCTAGTATTGTCAGCACCTCTGTTACCCTCACATACCATGGCAAAAACAGGGAAGGAGCAGCTGAGCCATCTCTTGGTCTCTTCCTTGTAACCAGCATCATGCCTGGGATGGAGGCTGATACTCACAACTGCTGCGCATCATCCGTTCTTACAGACATCAGCAGAAATGCAATACTCAGCCCCGGTAATACTGGCAACAAATGCCCCTGTGCCTCTGTGTATTTGACATTTAATTTCTAAATATCGACATTATTGTCCCTTTATCAATAAAATGCCTCTTGAGGGCAAATATCCTTTATTCCATCCCAAAGACAATGGGTCTGCTTTTACCTGTGTCACAGTTATCCAGCTCAGTTACACATAATGGCATTTCACAGCTACCCACCTCCCCACTGCACTTACCAAGGTGTCTCGAGTTCATGGAGTCTGTCAACAAGCTCCACATTTAATTGAAATATATTAAAAAAACCCTTGTGATTTCAAGAATGTAAGTTCTGCTGATGTCGCTTAGTGTTTCATTTGCCCGACTCCCAACAAGTACAACATGTTGATAAAGGACACAGTGTGAACGGCAAGCACTCTCATTGACCTTCACTGTTGCCTCATATTGACATTCAGGCAGGAGAGATATTCAAACAGTTAAGGTTAAAAGAAAGTGGACTTTGATTAACAGCAAAGTAATGCATCGAAATTCCAAATTATGTAGGAGTCTGTTCAGGCTACAATTTGTCTTGTTTGTTTTTAATTTTAGATTCAATGTCAATGCAAGATTTTAACTCTCTGGTTACAGTTCTTTATCCGTATAATTCTCTAATGTAATTGTGATATAATCCTCAATTTTATTAAGAGCCAACTTAAAAAACATCAATGTGTTATTCAGAATATTGCCTTCACTGGCAGTTTAACCTAGTATAACGGCCTGGGAACTACTTCCCTGAGGAGAAAGTACATATTTGCTTCTGCTATAGGGGGCACCTTCAGTATTGAAAGGTGAAGTAAACACTGGTGGTAAACCATCACCAAAGCTCCTGAGTCAGAACACTTCATTTGTACAGCCGTAAAGGTGGATTTATGCT
Organism: Phoenicopterus ruber ruber; assembly: GCA_009819775.1. Lineage (NCBI taxonomy): Eukaryota > Metazoa > Chordata > Aves > Phoenicopteriformes > Phoenicopteridae > Phoenicopterus > Phoenicopterus ruber. The sequence goes on from CM020227.1 coordinate 16,331,946, forward strand.
AAAATGTCAGGCTCTGCATTGTAATGGCTAAAGACTGGGCATATATTTCCTTCTGCTGCGGGAGTGGTAAACTGGCAGAGGAGCGGAGAGGGCAGCTGGGGAAGTAACTTCTAAAACTGTCGTAACAGGATTTTTAGAGCTTGAATGTCCAGCCATTCAGCTCTGTGATGTCCACTGTTGTAGCACCTAATGCTTTTGTGGGTTGCGGTTCCGTAACAATGACAAGAAATCGATACTAATTTTCATTTTACTGCTCTAAAAAGCACAGCAAAAAATGGCTGGTAAAAGATTTTCTAAAAAGAACTCTTCGCATCTTTCGTTATGAAAATTGAAATCATGACAGGCTCTGTTGGACATGGTGCTTTGTTGCAGTTAAGCTACCCTGACCCAAAAGCTGAACACAGTGCTAGCTTCAGATGTTAAATGCGAAAATCTTTCTCCTTTCCCAGTGGCTTCCTTGTCCACAAAATACATGCACCGACATTCCAGCACATGTTACTGAGAGGGCTGCTTCTCCCAGGTTCAATTTTGATCCCAAACAAACAGCTTGAGATTTCATGTTGGATAATTGGGCTTTACCTGCATTTTAAACAAAAATCCTTGTCCTTTTATAAACTGCTTGAGTTAGGAGACATGCGGAGCTTTTGTTGAAAGAAATGCATTAATCCTTTTAAGTTTGATGAAAGTTTCTTTTATTCTATACTGTATAGTTTCCTGCTGTGGGACCACATTTGTGTAGAATCTCCGTTTGTGGGGAAAGAAAGACACAGACTCCTTCTAATGGCTTGAAGGAAAGACTGATAAGGGAAAATAATATACACCTGGACTTAGAATTGAACAAAATTCAGGGGAGGCTTATTACATTAATTGGCATTAATGGACATGTTCTGTCCCTTTTCTTTGTACTCCCCCAGTGTACTCCCAGGAACTGTAGGTGATCACCTTTTCTTTGAGGCTGGTGTAGCAAGTCCAAAATTGATCTCTCTACAAGGATATGCAAGGCCCTGCCATACTCTCCTGTTTTCCTTGTTCTACTGCTGCAGCCGCTACAGATGTAAGTCCTGTGTCTGACAATGACAGTGCAAGGCATTTCAATAATCTACTGCCAAGCAAGCAAAACAAATGCCTAGTTTTTTTTGCTTCAAATCCCAACTGGCCTGGATTTATTTTGGCACCTCTGATATTTTGTTATTATGACCAGACTAGTGCTAGTCATTGCTGGGCAACATGACATTCAATATTCTTGACTTACTGTATCCCACACATCAATAGTGACTAGTGTCAAGCCATTTAGACTACTACTGTTCATTGATTGGGTATTATTAGGTTTTTATTTCTCCATCTCTTTTTATTTAGAACATTTCACTTTTACCAACCCAGTGGAGTAAAATATTTTGACTTTCCCTTTGGACAAGGCATTATGTGTAGAGCAGCTACAGTAAAACACAGTACAGATCTTCTAGGAATAGTTCTCCCCGGAAACCTTTGAACTGTGTATTGAGCTTGTATCTGAGTCCAAACTCGGTCCAATTGTCTAGTTCCAAAAAAACAGTGCAAGCAAAACTTTTACGGGTAAGTTCACATTTTATGATATGAATTTATCTAGCACAAACAGCAAACTCATTGTTGTAGCACAACCAGGAAATGAGATCCCACTTCCACTATTCCTTTGCTTCTGTGTTGTAGAACATTAGGGACTGCATAAAAATGCTCAAAGGTCAAACACCCGCAATATTGGGAAACAATCCTGGCCACAAGGTCCGCTCCATCAAACAGAAGCTAAACCTAAGCAGATGTCTGCTGTACCTTGTAAAGAGCTAGAGCAGGATCTTTTCCATCCTCCTTTTGGTAAATGGGAGTCCTGAAACAAAGGTGCCTGTGTGTCTAACTGCTGTCATGATGTTGATTCTGGGCTAACATAGTTTTGTGCAACCTCATAAACCAAGCACTATCCAATTTTGTTAATTTTTCTGCTGCTTCTAGCTAATACAAGGTATCAAAAAATCTATTCTCAACTGAATCCTGAGCCAGGGGATCATCTCTGAAGGCTTGGGTTTAAAAAACATCATGTTTTCCATGTGTGTTCCTGTGCCATCTGTATTGTAAAATCTCAGATTAGCACGCAGAGATGTGCAGTCACATCACATAGTATTACCACTTATAATTCAATATCACCAAAGTGAGACCAGGTTTGACAAATCCTCTGGACAGAAGCTTAGTTCAGAGCTGAAGATAAAGTCAGAGTTTTAGTATCTTAAGAGTCTGTTATTTTTGACAGTAGCAAACCAATAAGGATATAAATGCATCATGGCATTCTTTTAGGACATCCAGTGGAAGCATTAATGACAAAAAATGTACTCCTAAGAAAATGAGCAGAAGTCAGTTCAGACGCTGTTATACGCAAGAGAACTGAAGTCTCCTGACCCAGAAAACTATGGCATATGTAAATTATAGTTCCTAATGACGTTGATCCTCTTCTGTTATGTCTTTGATAGGACACGACGGCCACAAATTTTTTTTATAAAGATATGCAATTTGTTATATTATAGATAACTATGATATAATTTACACATTCTCTCTAGCCAGTTAAATGGCTCCATAGCACTATTTATACAAAAAGGAGAGCTGTGACTTCCTTAGAAAACAAACAGATGAATAACAAGACACTGTTCTTTATACATTGGTTAGGAGGGTGGCTGACGCCAGTAATTAAACCAAAAAATTCTGAGGATCAAAAATCATTTGTGATATCCATTTGAGGAGCAGTCGGTTTCTCAGAATGCCCCAGGAAACTCAACTGCCTACCAACTACCACAAATGTTTTGGAATCTGTTCCTTCTGCTGAAGTCTATGAAAATGTTCCCAGGCAATACAGAAAAAATTGATTTTTTTTTTTTTTTTTTTTTTTTTTCATGTGATAAATTCATGTCAGCTACTTCCTGTTGGGAAACGTGTAGAAGTAGTATGTAAAAAACGTGAGTGTTCAAGTGTTTGAGGAAGGCAAGAGAAGCGTTAATGACAGGCAGTATCAAGAATTTACAGTTTTAAAGAACCCTGCAAGCGGATCTTGCAAAATCTGCATTTCGAGTGTCTTCGGATATCCTCGGCTGATCTTTGAGTATATAAAAAGTGTCATTCCATTTATAAGGTGAAATTGCATGGAAATATTTCTGAGGTGTCTTGTCATACATTAAAACCAAATGAAGCAGGAATATTCATAGAGACTATTTTGTAAACACCTCCAGCTCATCAGAACTCCATGGGATCTACCTAACACAGGCATGGCCTTTCACCTTTATGAGAAACGTCCTTTCTCTGTAGATATTAATCGTGCTGACTTACACGTTTTGAGTGTTAAATTCAGCCCTCCTTAACATCACAAATAAATTTAGTCCTTGAAGGTGATACTAACAGACTGCTGGCCTTATCATTTAGATTGCAATGTTCTAGCTAGAGCTAGTTATAACACTTTCCTTTTATATGTTTTCAGTTGAAAATGTGACTTTGGCAAAATAAAATTAAAAAATATGCATGAAAAAGTCCATTTTGTCAAAATATGATCCATGAGGGAACCTGAATGAATTTCAAAAGCAATAAGCTAGCTTGGTATTTAAAGGGTTTTTTGTATTATTAAAACCTTGAGGGATATACATTTTTGCACCATTCATTGAACTGTGGGTGCAATTTATTTAATAGGCACACATTTTACTGGGCAACTTATGCCACCAGAAAAGGATTTCAAGCCTCAGCCAAGTGGAAAATATATCCCAAGGTATCTGTGTTGCCTAGTAAAACTAGGAGATTTAAACAGTCAAGATACAAGCTGACTGTGAAAGCACCTACCGCTAATATAAAACTATGCAGTTCTAAAATGATGCTGACAACTCTCACAAACCTTTAAATAGCCATTTCCAAGCTGGCAGATCTAAATTGCAGGAAAACAAAGTAATCACTAAAGGAATTCTTTGCAAATTAAAACAGTTCCTTGTTGTTGCTTTGTGTTCTGGAGCTTCACAAACAATAATACAGTCTAAGAAGCCATTTTCGTATTTCCTTTTGCATCAAGTACTTTTTCTGTAGAAGTATATACTCTGTCAATAGTGAAAAGAAATTGTTGGTAGATGATACTAAGCGCAAACAAGAATCTTACATTTTAAAGCTGGTTTAAGGAATATATATTTGTGTGTATCTTATTTTTATGTAAAATAAGAAGAGAAGTTACTTGTTCTTATATCACTTCTAGCCCTCTGTAACTGTCTGAATGACACCTTTGTAGGGTTTGTATTTGTGTAAAAGCCTAGTTCAAGGTTAGTACACCATGTGAGATATTAAGTATGCTTACAAAGGGCCCAGGGTTTGTGCTGCCTCTCCACAAAGGATTATGTACAGAGAGCCTCTTCAAAATGGAAAGAGGAGAGTCCCCTGAGTGAAAATACCCCAGCAGATACTTATTCAACCTGGCATTTGTGGTGATTTTAAAAAATAAAACCAAACTCTGATACTTGTCTGCAAGAAAAGAAATGCTTACAAACATTGTAATTCATGATATGAATTAGAAGTTTGTAGAATGGCATAACACAGCATGAAATTAGATTGCAGAGTGAGTGCAAAATACAAGTCTAAAAAACCCGAGAGCTCTTCAGATGTTTGTCTGGCAAAGAGGCTGAGCCCTGGCGTGAAGTGCATCATGGCAACTGCCTGTGCCTGAAAGTAGAAGCCATCCCCATACGAAGTATCAGTGCTTCTTGGACCACACCGGTGACATTTCCTTGGTGAAGCCATTCATTATATTGCTAGTCTTAGTGCTGGAATGTTACTGCTACACCCACACAACTATAGGCCTGCTGGTGTCTTCCTACAGGCCACGATTTCACTCCTATATAAAGGAGTGAAAATATTACCCAAATACTACACAAATGTTTGAGTATTTGAATATTTTTGTAATATTCCTGTGGGGAACAGGCATTGTTCAGCTTACCTACGTACTTTACGACTGAGATAAAAGAGCAAAATTCTCTTCAGGGACAGAAAAAGAGGAGCTGTGAGGTGCAGATGTCAGAGCCTTCCCATGTAGATAAAATTCACTGCAAATAAAGCTGGCAATATGGTCTGTCTTAGTGTTGTATGGCAGGACTGATGGAACCTGTAGCAGTATTACTTTTCAGAGATTCAAGACACTTCTTTTAGGTACTACCAGAGCCAACATCCACTTGTAGCTGTGGAAACAAAGACCCTCCAGAAAAGCACCAAATCTATAGCACTCAAATAGCACTTGTGGCCTTTGAGCCCTACTTCTTGAAGCCGAATGGCAAATGGCTAGGCAGCGGCCGTAAGGAGAGGGTTCTCTCTGGGTATCAATCTGGCCTTGAAAGACCTATTTCCACGTCTTCCTTTCCAGAGCTGCTCCCTGATGCTAAGGTCATGGCATACCAGATTAGCAGAAAACTCGTCCTCAACATTTAATTTTAAAATAAAATTACTTTCTGTGAATAACTGGTTGGATCCCTGGTTATGCATATTAATACAGTCACCATTAAAGTTACAAAGTTAAAAAACACGTGTATCTGCACAAATATTTTCTAGGGTTTCACTAAAGAATCCCCACTCCTTTCTACTTAAATCCTGAAATTTCTCTATTGGTTACAATACTAGCAAAATCTGAATCTTGTTACAGTTGGTAATTTTCGAATAATCTAAAGCTAAAGTCAGAGGTAAAGGGCATATCCAAGGTCTTCATTGAACAAAAGAGTGTTCTAGGCATTGCAGCATATGTAAAAATCTCATATATGCAGCTGGTAACTGTCTGGTCTAGTTGTATGAATAGCTGAAATAAAACTGGTTGTGTGAAATGTTAAACTGGGATCAGCTGTGCTGGAACACTGTCTGCCAGGGTTAAAATTACTGGAATAATAAGCAGGAAGAGAAGAGAAAGTATTGTATCAGCTGATGTATCCTGAGAATATTTAAGGGTCTCTGAAACCAGTACCTTTCAGGAGCCAGCTCTGCTACCTTCTAATGGCTAAAAGCAAATGATCTGGGCTGGAACATCTATGTGCAAATAATTAGTGAATAAAGTAAAATATATGTTAGCTGTCTAGAAGCTGTACTTTGCGGAGCCTCACGAATAATGAGCATCCAGTTATTTCTAACAAAGGAAGAGGCACGTATATACTGTTTAACATTGTAATTCACTGACACCTGACTTAACCTGATCTTTAAAGTACCAGATAAAAAGCCAGGTATATGGCATAATTTGGTAACTTTCTCTGAGCTAATGTTTCAGAATATCAGGTATTCAATTCTTGTACTAAGAAAAGGACAAAGTATTCTGGGGGCTGCATTATTCTCAAAAATAGTGTGTGGCTGGGCATCTACCCAGTTTAACTGCATCAGCTGATAACAGTAATGTCATGATGACTCTCCATTTTACTTCTCTCTTTTGCATTCCTGGCTGCGCTCAAAAGAATTTTTGTCAGAAAGCTCATCTTGCCAGGAAGATGAAAAACAGAGAAGAGGAAGTAGGGGAGGCATTTTATGACATGGCCTTCAGCCCTTTATTTTTGAAAGGATTCTTCCTGCAATTTATGTCGGTTTGAGTTAGAAGTATGTTTTAATTCTGCCCTTGAGATGTGGTGCAAGTACTGATGATAGCAAATATTCATCTCTGGCAAACATTTCAGTGAAATGAGGGACTGACAATTTATTAAAACTAATTTCCAAAGTCACATCCAAATCTCTTCCCATTCATTCAGCAAAATATGTAGTAGTTTAAGATAAGTACCAATACAAAAACCCTTTTAGCATTATTGCTCTTTTCACTAGGGGGACACCATAATGAAACAAATGGATTTTTAAAGACATGCATTACAAAGAGTACAGTAGTATTGGTAGAATAGCCTAAAAATAAATGTTTTATTGGTTGGCAAATCACAGTTCTGCCAAAGATTAACAGTTGAGGGACAGTTTATTAAATTAATAATACCAACTAATTGCATCAGCTACTCTCTCTTGAATAACTTCCTAATGTGATACAGCAAGATTTGGTAACGGGGCTCAAGCCAATGTTCTCTGTTCATCTTGAGTTTAGCATATCTGTAGTGCAGATGTTGCTGTAGGTATATAGCTTGTTTGTCTTTGAGCTAGAAACCCTGTAGCTGACCTAAGGAGCAGCACATTGCTCAGGACAGGAAAACTGTTCATGTACCTAAATCCTCATACAGGTTTCACAATGCACACCAGATTCTCTGCTGCCACTGCTAAGCTGTGATTGACCCCCAGACTCCAGACTTTAAAACTATTGCCTCAGATATGTATATATTACGATACAGTACATTTCACTCTGCATTATGATGCAGGAATGACTGTCAAACATTAGAGAAGCTATATGCTTGGAAGGGTTTTTCAGTGGAGATCATGTGCTGGAAAGAAATTTGTTTTATTGCTACCAGTAGTTAAAAATGTGTCATCAGTTTGGAAGGGACAGAAATATGCTTCTGAGAGAATATATTTCTCCAGATGATGCCAAAAGAACCATTTTAAACGTTTCTGATAAAGACACGTGCAGAAACCCATGCAGATGATAGTAACAGTGATGATAAACTGGCATGAGAATTGTTTTTCTTACATAGTGACGTATTGCATTTTTTTGTATATGGCAATACAGTTTGACATGATCCATTTGGCCATCTTCATTAACAACCTAGTATGACAATGGAAGAATGAAACACTGAAAACGTGAAAGATAAGACAGTAGGTAACTTCTGATAAGTGTATTATAGCTCATCCATCTTGGGCAAACCTGAGTTTATGAACTTTTCTTCAGCAGCAGGGGCATAAGTGCTCTGACTAATAATAACAGAAGTTGAGTCCAATTGCTCCCTCCATGGAGGATATATAATTCAAAATTATCTGAACCAATGGACCTGCTTCACATTGCATTCATTTTCAAAACTACTTTGTGAAAAGCCGCATCCTGAACCTGAACATTACCATCTTCAGCCACTAATCTCCATTTCAAAAGCTCCTAGTTGAACGGCACAGGATCATCAATATAATTATTGTATATATATTTCTATTGACACTCTACAGGCTTTTTTCAGCAAGTAGATTTGAGCTAAGTGTGTATTGTCAAGGTTGTTGCCTCTCTTGGTTGCTGAGAGGTGTGTAATGGTTCTTCTCAAATAAGAACAAAAGAACAATCTCCTTAGTCTCTTGTCCTTCTAAAGGGATACATACACCTACATACTTTTTTTTTTTTTTTAAGTGGATGTTCCTGCTGGAGATATAATTAACGTGTCACTGAACTCTCCTTGGTGTGTCCCTTGAACTTACAATGCGTCGCATGAGATAAACTTAGAGTGTCACTTGAATGATTGTGAGGCTGTATTGTGTGACATTTTAAATTGAGAAGGCTGGATATGTGTGGCTGATTTTTTTTTTCCTTTGGAAAAAGAAACAAAAATCAATTTACAAGCAGCAAATATTTTCCTTCATAGTGAGGACACCTCTGGCCTTAATTTGGGCAGCTGGCCAGACAGCAGCTACTAGCTGAGATTTATAGCTGCACTTTAATTTCCTTGAGTAGCATGCACACAGATTTTCCTGTATGAGCACAGATTCTCTTCCTGTGGGGAACTATGGTTTAGTTAATTGGGCATGGCATTTGGAGGCAGGAGAGCTGGTCTTAGTTCTGATTCTGAGACTAACTGTCACTTCAGGAAAGGCGCTTTGTGTGTGAGTGTCTGAACTAGAGACAGTAATATCAGTGTGCTTTACCTATAAATGAGCAATTAAAAAGTATTAACATCAAATAACTGTGGCCAGTAATTTCCATGTAGATGTATCATTCGCTGAATATAGCTAATTATTATCCCAGTGTCAGACTCTGCCTCTTCTCCTTTTTACTTTCATTGGCTTTGTCATTTTCTAGCTGTATTTGGAGGTTCTGACTCAGCTTCTATTAAACTCAATTTTCAAGTAGATCTGTACAGCAAACCTCATAACACTTTGAAGACATTCTGGTCTTGGCTGTGATTTGGACAGCTAGGCAGATGCATTTTCTGCTAGGGGAGATCACAGTATAGGATTAGAGCCATAGTTTGTACCACACATGCAGTGCATTGGAAAACAACGCTACCTCAAACAATGAAATGGTTGTGGTACCAAAGAGGCTCTGTAGGGGTTTTATTCTCTGCTTAACTGCAGAGATTAATGTGTTCAAATACTGCTAGTCTTTTTATGGCTACATGCAAAAAAAAAGCATCATTAGAACAGAAATAAATATTCAGTGGGAATTTTACTTAGAAGAAAGAATTTAATTAGTTAACAATTTTGATGCCAAAATAAAGGACAAAGTGTTAACTGAAGATAGGAGAAAAATTCCATCCCCCCTGTGGCTTATGTTTTTAAGAAGATTTTGTTTGTTTAAATCCTATTTCATTTTCCTCTGCGTCTTATGAACAAGATTTTGCTATAGGTCAAAGCCAGTGAATAGTGCTTACAGCTTGAGAAACAAGAAAATCAAAGACATAATCATTTATTAGACCCTTTTAGTGGCATTTCTCATTTGGCTGTTTGCTCTGCTTGCACTCACCATTGTTGTGAGCTTAGTCTTTGTTTTGGGAAGGACTCATTTGCTTCCTCAGGGTTTCTTTGTGCCCTTTTAATACACTGGATTTCTTTACAGCGAAAAAAAATCTGTTAACCACACTATGTACACTGTCTTTTAAAGAAAATGTGATTTTAACAGGTACTGAGTATGTTCGCTTTATCCCTTACTTTGCTGTAAACCAAGAGCATCTCAAAATACCATCTTTGCAAAGCTATTCCAAATCTGAAATGACAATATTTGGCTTAACTGACAATGTTTCACCACTTGTTGTGTATCAGTCACCTTCTGGATACTGCTGGAAGAATCCAATAAAAAGCAGTTTTGCAAGATGGTTCTCAGCATCTCTGCTAGTCTTTGCCTAGAGACAATCAAAACTGGCTGATTTAATTCTCCTGCCTTGATGTTATTCTAAAACATGGTCTTTACTAATGAGGGCTCGTTAAACATTTTCCTCAAAACTATTTGTAACAGGTTTGATTTTCTGATACCAATTTATGTCTGAAAGCTGCCCAGCTTCCGTATAAGATAAATTATTTTCCATGGGTAAACAAGACTAAATAGTCATCCAGATTTGCTTTTCAAAGTATTTTTTTCCATTCAGTTGTGGTATTTATTTTTTTTTATTTCATTTGGAGGAATAAAAGAAAATAATTTCCATTGAAATTCAATACTAATGAAGTCTTTTAAGCATGATGGATCTGATTTTATGTCAGTGGTTTACATGAGAGGAGAACTGGGCTATCAGTTATCTTTTTGCGAAGATAAATACTGTGCTTTAAGAGCTCTGATGAATGTGGGACATAACCAATAGCATTGCAATAATAATAGGGGAATTTAAGGGAAGAAAGAAAAATGGTTTTATGAGAATCTCGGGGGAAAACTTGAGAAATGTTCATAACAACTGTCAAGAAAAACCCTTATGCTTATTCAGTTTGTTATTGCTACATTTACAAAGTTTTAAGTTATATGATGAAATCCGATAAACTCCCATTAACTCAATGAGGATTTCACACATGGTCTATTGGTGAAATGAGAGATCAGAGTGAACAGGACTGGTGTGGGAGAGCTGTCACGTAAGTTGCATTTCTTTTCCTACGCTCTGAGCACTGAAGCCACAAAGAAGTGATCCAATGCCAAGATTAATACAGCTGTTACAAAGCCTAGCTCCCTCAGTCACGAAATGGTCTTTGCAGAGATTTAGCATGTCCTTGCATGATTCAAACCTCCCCTAAATTGTGCACTGCAAAAAGTTTATAAATACAATACTTTTTGTTGATTTAAAATCTAACTTGCCAGGAACTGCAATCCAGTATTTCCATTATAATTGTGATATTTTTCTAAACTCATATGCCTCATTGAAAATTAAGTGAAACTGGAATAAATGGCTTTGTCAACTCCACAATCTTTAAGTAAGTTTAATGCTCAGTACTACCATTGGTATTCAATATCACTAGATATTTTACCTTGAATAATCACTGATGGACATTGATTTTGTCTTTGCTCTTCACAGCACAGCAAAATTAATGTGAAAGTCAGAGTTAAATGAGTCCCAGTGGTGTCCTCCACTCTGCTGAGAGTACGTTTCAGATACTGAAGAACTGGCAACCAGCTCAAACCTACAGTATCTTGTATTGCAACAATTAATGGATATGAATAGTCCTCACAGGGGGGATTCGGGTTACCTTTGTATCAACTTTAGAGGTTAGACTCCTGAAGCAGACAATGAGGTTAATGTATGGTACTTTATGAACTGATTAATTCTCTTCTTTAAATTCAGTTAAAAACTTTAGTTCTTTTGTCTTCCTTCCTGAAAATTATTCTACAGTTTAGGGTCAGAAAAACATTATGTACTAAATAGTCTGTTTTTCTAATATTAACGAAGGGGTTGGCAAAGCAATACTTGCTCCTCTGTTTTTTTCCTCTAAGTCTAGAATGTGTTTGCAGGATTCATTTAGGTCATAATCACATCATACAGCACAAAATCCATGGTGGCTGTGAGGCCAAGGTTAGGCATGTGGATATGGCAGCCGAATGCATTATGAAAAATAAACATGTAACTGAGGAAAGCATCTGGTTAACAGCTTTGAAGTCAAAGTCGGGGTATATATATGTACACTATGGGACAAATTTCTGCTTTGCTTCTCTGCTCTAGTGGTGGATGGATTGGTGTTCTATCATCAGCTGCAGGAGTTTTCCTGAGAACAGACCAAAATGTCTCAGGGGAACCAGAGAGCAGCAATCCTTGTAGCACTCTTTACAGCTGCTTTGTAAAGAGCACATGTTGCCAGATGCTAATTCATATTCAGGGATAGGTACAGAGGGGTGCATGTGTGCGAAGCAGCCATTCTGCCTCCTGTCTACACAGATACTCTAGGGAGTGGTGAAAAGAGTAGGCAGGCTACTTAGGACTGATTCTCACTATTGCCAGCTACAACAGGTCAAAAATTATAAATCGGCTCCCCAAAGATTGTAAGATTTAGAAAGAAGAAAGACAGAATGGTTTTAGATTTTCAGACTCCTCTCTACTTTGTCACCATATCAAAATATGTGGTAATTTCAACCCAAACAATTGATTTTTAGGGCATACAGAAGTGCATACTAAAATGCATTTCAGAGAGAGACAAGCTTTCTGACTTCACAGTCCACACAGCAAAACCTGCGCTGGGAAGAGAAGTTACTTGGACCTAGGAAGAAAACAATAGAAGTGACAAAAAGAAACATAGGGAAGAAAGGTTACAGGGTTTGGTACTGCAGCTCTTGCAGTAGGTAGTCTCTGATTCTGCTTTTCCTGGCTTCGTGGTGCTCAGGGATTTTCTTTGCTACTATCAAAGGACCAGTCCTTATACAAAAGCAGTGGCTCAGGATGGAGTGAGGATTCTTGCAAGGACTTTTATCCAGCACAGGAGGCAGCCTTAGTTCTGAGAGGGAAACCTCTTTTGCAGGAAAAATTCAATTCAGTGAAAGAATTCAGAGACATTTTCAGGTTCAGACACATTTTTGTAGCCTTGATTAAAAAGTTTATTGAAGCCCTGGTCCTAAGAGATTAGTGCATTTCAGTGTGAGATCATCAAGACATGCCACTGCAGAAAACATCCTGCCTGCAGGAAGCGCAGTGAGCATTAAAAAGAATGCATGGGATATAAACTCTGTTTTCAAACTTCAGTTGTTGTTCTTGACAACCTCCTACTTTGGCAGAAACTAATATGAGGTGACAGGATATTTCTGTCACTGATTTCTGCCTGCTGCCTGCACAGAGAAGGGAAAATTCAGCATAGCACCATACCCAGCTTTCAAAATTCCACTGAATCTCTCTTTTTTTTTTTTTTTTTTTTTTTTTTACTTTTTTTTTTAGTTTTCACACTTCTCTTCAAGTAAATGATTGGAAAGTTAGTGATATGTGCAAAGAACATTTTTTCAATTAGCGATGCCCATTAGCTGAATGAGTATGAAGGGCTGATATTTTTCCCCCTGAATTAGCAGGTACACATATGGAATTTGGGCTATAAATCATTACTTAATAATTCACTAGAAAATAAATATGACATAAAAGATAATTAGAGATTTGTACCACTTGCCTTCACCTTAATTATGAATGAAGGATATTTGGCATTGTCTGCAGGACTGTTAAATTTTGTTATATTGAGATGGGTCTGGAAAGGGAAGATAGAGCAAAGTAATTTTATGAAAGACTATAGCTTCTGGCAGAGTGGGTCTTGTACATCATTGCAGGAGAGGTATCCAACAGTTATGATCTTAAAATCTAAATGCAATGTGCTGGAACAAGAATGGTGAACAGGTTTGTTTTGCTATTTCAGTAATGACCTGTTGCCTGGCTCACAGAAACACATATGCCAGCCAATTTCATTGGAACAAAATTAATATTATATCTCCGTGCTGTAATAATAGTTAACTTTGGCAGAGCAGAAACAGTTGGATATACTTCCCTGTTCTAGGATTTGCTGGAGATACCTGGAGATGTGGTGTATACTGATCATTTAAATTCACAATGGATTTGAATGGTCTGCTGTAACAGAAACAACCACAGTATGAAACAGCTTTTTTCCTTGCCTCGGCTTTGCTAACTTTAAAACAGGGGACAGACTTTCAGTTGTGCTCCATTTCCTTTGCTGCTATTAAGCAGCCTGGTAAGAATTGCCCTTGCATAGCCGAGGCTGTATATAAAGGCACTAGAGTTGCCTAGGTACTACACTTTTTCTGTTGCTGGTCACTTCCTCTCCCAGCTTAGGAGGTATACAGGACACATGTTAACAAGCCCAACAAGCATGTTGTACCTCAACATGCACTGATGACGGAATGACTTCATTGATGACTTATTGCCTGAAGAAATTAGAGCAGCCTTCAAACTGACTTCTCTCGCAAAACCCAGAGCAACCCTACCTACACCAAGGATCAGGGACTACAAAGGAATGTAGGTGCCAGGAAGCTGGCTGGGGGACAGTAAGATCACCAAGTGTGCTGGTCTAGTTTATATAAACTAATGTGAATGTGCACTTTCAGTCCAGAATTCAACACTATGTGTTATCCAGGATGGACAGAAGAAAAGACTTAAGATTCATCTGCAGTCATCTCTACACTTCCTGTAAATAGTAGCTGTGAGGTGCAGAAAAAAATGCTCTTTCTGCTATAGGTCTGTGTTCAGTAATACATTGCCTGCTTTCCTCCAGTTTGGGAGACTTAGTACTCAAGAGGGCTGTTCCTTTAGCTCTGCATGTTTATGGCCATGCTCCTCCAATCGCACAGTTCCTGACAAACATAACAAACTTCTAAAAAGTACCAATCTTGTCAGACACTGCCTACTTCAGTAAAGGGACAGAACTTTGAAGTGAGCCTAGTGAATGGGGAGACATTGGCAGATGGGAAGATCTGGAATGTTATACTATCTTTCACTCTTGCTGCATCAGAAATACGCCACTGAACTCTGATTTATCTGCAGTTTTCCTAAGAACTTTGGGTTAGACCCAAACAGACTGAATTAGAGTGTATCAGCCTGGAACAAAGATAAGCCAGGCCATCATCTGAGAAGATTAAGAGGAGCCTTTCTGCTGGCTGAAGATGAAGAATTTTCTTCTGATGATTTTGACACTATGAAGGCAATATGATGCCCAGCATGAACCAGTACCAATTGCTGCCTTAACTGCAACAACCAGACTGGATGAATGGTGATATTATGCCTAGGTTCTTTAAAACACATTATTTCTGTCAGGCTTTGATTCATTTAGTTTTTCCTGATGTTTTTCATTTTAGTTATTTATTACTCAGACTCTGATGTCTAGTCTTCATTGAGATGGCACAGTCAGAACTGGATAAGAAAAAAAAAAAAACACAAACATGAGTGGCCTGTCAAAGACATGTTGGCAGTTGCTTTCAGAGTATCCCTTGATGGTTCTACGGAGATGTCAAGTAAGAGTAGTGGCAGGATTGAGCCATGGCAGTTCTGCTTGTCAGGGCAGATAGTGTGCTTAGGAGTGATAGAAATGATAGACAATCTGTTTATCACACTACTGGATAGTGTAACGGAGGGAGTGAACAATCCCTAGGTTTTGACATTAATTGAAGAAATAGCTTCATATATTCATGAGTACATCTACCACCCAAAACACAAGTAAATATTTTATTCTTGTGGGACAATAAGTTATAAGACCTACTTTCATTATAAGAGGTGGATATACTTAAAAAAATTGAGAGACAATTGTCTGCTAAGGCAGACAGTAGTTGTATTGACAAGTAACAGACTCTAAAGCTCCAGCTCAATTTTCATTGCAGATACACATACTAATGTATTTTTTAATCTATGAACTTGCAAGTATATATTATAACAGTTGGGAAGTAGGAATAGCAAAATGCCACAAGAAACTCATCTCCTGATGGGCTCACAATACATATTCAGAGTAATAGGTGTCAATTTATGCAAGGTGCTTAAGCATGCATACTAATTGTAAGCATAGAATCATAGAATTGTTCTGGTTGGAAGAGACCTCCGAGATCATCGGGTCCAACCATTAACCTAGCACTACCAAGTCCCCCACTAAATCATATCCCTTAGGGCCTCATCTAAACGTCTTTTGAATCCCTCCAGGGATGGGGACTCCACCACCTCCCTGGGCAGCCTGTTCCAATGCCCGACAACCCTTTCGGTGAAGAAATTTTTACAAATGTCCAATCTAAACCTCCCCTGGCGCAACTTGAGGCCATTTCCTCTTGTTCTGTCGTCTCTTACTAGGGAGAAGAGTCCGACCCCCATCTCTCTACAACCTCCTTTCAGGTAGTTGTAGAGAGCAATAAGGTCTCCCCTCAGCCTCCTTTTCTCCAGACTAAACATCCCCAGTTCCCTCAGCCGCTCCTCATAGGACTTGTGTTCCAGACCCTTCACCAGCCTCGTTGCCCTTCTCTGGACACGCTCCAGCACCTCAATGTCTTTCTTGTAGTGAGGGGCTCAAAACTGAACACAGTACTCGAGGTGTGGCCTCACCAGGGCTGAGTACAGGGGGACGATCACTTCCCTACTCCTGCTGGCCACACTATTGCTGATACAGGCCAGGATGCTGTTGGCCTTCTTGGCCACCTGGGCACACTGCTGGCTCATATTCAGCCGGCCGTCAACCAACACCCCCAGGTCCTTTTCCGCCGGGCAGCTTTCCAGCCACTCCCCCCCAAGCCTGTAGCGTTGCCTGGGGTTGTTGTGACCCAAGTGCAGGACCCGGCACTTGGCCTTGTTGAACCTCATACAATTGGCCTCGGCCCATCGATCCAGCCTGTCCAGGTCCTCCTGTAGTGCCTGCCTGCCCTCCAGCAGATCAACACTCCCTCCTAGTTACTACATGCTAGTAGTCCCACCAATTTCCGTTGGTGATTACTGTTAAGCACATGCTTAAGTATCTTGCAGAATTAAGGTTTCAAGAGAGTTCTGTTGAGTTAAAAAAGCTCAGTTATGATCTCAGATTTAATGTTCTTTTCCAAATCCAAGTAGATTTATAATCATTTTGAAGTTTTTTTCCCTCATTGCAAGTGAAATATCAAAGTGATAAAACTATATCTTTTTGAAAGAGACCTAAGCATACACAGGCTTTTTGAGATGTAGATTGAATGTATGATCTTGCTTCTTCCACTTGCTGCCGTGGCTCCCACAAGATATTGCTGGTTCATACCAATTCTTAAGAAACTGCCCTTGGGTTTTCCCTGTGTCACTCGGTTTTCATTGAGACACAGAAAGATTTCAGGTCTTTGTCCTTTTTCCTTATGAGATCAAATGAATGCTATGCTTACAGTGGCTGTTTTGTTTTAACATCTTTGTTGTTCTGACCTTTTGGCACTGATTTTCACAAAATAAGGGCTGAAAGGCCCTGGGCATTTGCACATCTGCAGTCAGCATGCATTTACTGCATTTGTCGGGGGGGGGTGTGTGAGTGCATCTACACTTGTCAGTAAATAATAAATCCAAAAGTTAGTGTAAAGTTGTACATGGATTTGAGGAGTCAGACTGAAAACCTTGCCAGCTAAATCAAACACGTAGTGTCTGTGGTCTTAACTCTTGTCTTTTGTGGCTTTTTGTTGTAATGACTTAAGGAAAAAACAGAACTCCTGAAAGTTACCCGTATATGATTTCTCCTGCTTTAATTTGTCTCATGGGAAAAACTTTCTAGGAGGTTCTAACAGAGTCAGCAGCTTTCAGGAAGTAGCATCTTGATTTCTGTGAAGCACAGCATTGTGAAGTGATCAATTCACATGCGTCTTGGCTGCATGTACATATGCTGGTCATGCATCCACTCTGGAACAGCCTTTTTCATGGCTTCAGGTAGGGAAGATAACTCCAGACAGCATCAGGTATTACAGTGAAGTCCTCACATCTATGATCCACAGCACTCCTGCCAGGCGTTAGAGCAGATCATTTACCATGTGGATTTGTTACTCTGCCCTTGATCCAGTCCTTTCTTTTTCTTTCCTTTTGCAGATGGCCTTGCAGTTTGCAGACAAGGCTTCTGAACAAAACACAGGGTGAAAAGTAAGAGAAAAGAGCACAGGCAAGGACATGAGACAAAACTATATTGGAGAAAATAAGGCTTATTGGGAGTTCACGTGTCTAAAACCTTATTTCATAGAATAAAGAAGACATCTATTATAAGTTTTCTTTTTGACTGCTGGTGTCATTTTTGCCTGCAAGGTGACATGGGGGATTTAAGTGCATCCTGCTAGCAAGGCACTGTGGGTTCAATTCAAGTATGAAATAACCAAGGTGAGAAATATACCCCACATCACAACTTTACTATAACTGATAAATATTTAACATGCTTCTTTCCAAAGCAGGCAATTTACCTTGCAACCCCAGCAGAGGTGGCTTTTTATTTATGTACTCTGTGGGCCCCCCCCGCTCGTCCCCATGTCAGAGTAGATACTCTCCGTGCTTTTAGTTGGCTGCAAGGAGAGCTGTGACAGCTTAGAAGCCAGACAGTATAGGCCTGGTTATACAGCTCCTCTTTGTCTTGGTGGATGAGCACTTATTTTGTCTTTTAAGGGCTATATTCAGACTTTGGTTATGTATGCTATTTATCACGTATATACATGTACACCTAGCTTTGGATATAGGTCTCAGAATCTACTTTAAATACAGTGATGAATGCTCCAGGAGTATTTCAGTGTATAGGGTTTCCCTGGGGGGAGGTCATGTGCTAACTAGTGGGGTAAGAGGCGCTCAGGTGTGCCACCTGTGCTTCACAGTAATGGGCCAGATTGCAATTCCCTCATTGGTACTGATGAGCAATTATTTGTGTGAATAATTCTGTTATCTAAGGGTCCTAATTGTACCAACATAACATCTTTTAAGTCTGGCAACCACCACCTGTGGGCTTCCTCTGTGGCTTCACAGATCCATGTCCTTTCTGCATTCTCACCCTGCCCCAGACTTCCTCAGTACCTGTACTTGCCTTCATTAACATAGCTTTCACATGGATGATCCTAGGCTGACTTATCATCAAGGACTCTTTTCAGTGTGCCTGCTTCTCTAGGGAAAGTGTAATAGTAATCTCAGCTACAGGCACCCGAGCCTTACAACTTCTGCTTTTCTTCACTTGCCCTTTCTTGAATTTATCCTATTTATCTCCTTCTCTTGCATGATGTTCATATTTCCTCTTTACCTGTGCTGCCAGTTTGGTTCTCACTATATCAGTGTATCAAACAACAGAGGTAAAAAAATCATCCCTAAAATCAACGTGGTGTTCTGGAAGAAGCTAGATGATAGTTCAGCATTCTCTGTAAATCATTTCTTGCTGATTTTCCTTTCTTTGATTTTGGTTGCTACTGTTTTTATCTCTTCTCTGCTGCTCCTTTCTCCCCTTTTTGCTTCTTGTCCTCTGTCCTTTGATATTATATTTTGTATCATCTGATCCTCACAGTTTCTGACATAAAATAATAAAGTGGGACATTAGTCAGCATGGCAGACAGCCTTCAATTTCTCTTTCAGTAAGCTAATTCCCTGTGTTCCTGACAGTGGCCTGCAGAAGCAGCTGGAGTATATGTTCTTAACAGGCAGAGCATATGCTCATATATGTAATGAGCAGCCTTCCTTTTATATTTCCTCTAGCATTGTGCTGTGCATTTGCAACAAGTAGTAGAAGGAGTATAGGAAAACCCATTCTATATGATTTGAAGTGCTGAAACACAAAAGAAGTAACTATCAGATTTGCCATCAGTAAGAAAGGGCTGCCAAAAAGACTAGGACAGAAAACAATCTCCGGAATGATTTTTCCATTTCTGCTTGGCTAAAAAGGATGCACAGTTACTGCTTAGTCTTAGCTTATGATCTCTTGCCAGTACCATCTGATTTTCTGAAATGGAGGATAAGAGCTGCTGACAGCTGTGCCCTGTACGGAAACTGCCAAACTGCAGCACAATCTTGTCAGGCTGCCATGTGGCTTTAGGCCAAACAAGATATCGATGACACATATAATGAGATACTAAAAGAAATAGCATGTATCATAGATTCTAAGGAGAACTGGCAGAGCATAGGGATGGCCTTATGTTCCTAAACATAGTGTATAGTGTAGTACTAGAGGGCTAGATCTTTATTATAACTACATTTCTGAACCTGAAAGGGAAAAAAGCATGAAATGTAGTACCCCAGGTAAAATGAAAGGAACAATGAGTTACACCAGAGCGATCATGCTGCAGTGACACCTGACTATGGTTTGCGAGTAGGGAAAACTGGCAGTGGGAAAGAAAAGGTGTGGAGAGAAGCAAGTGAAAGGTACAGAGCAATGACAAAGCGGCAGAAGCATAGACTCAGGGGTTAAAGGAAAGAAGGGGGAAACAGAAATTGCTGTACAACTATAGATCCAGCCATCAAACTTAAACAACCAGTGCCACAAGAAAAAAATGGAACAGAATAGAATCATAGAATCGTTTAGGTTGGAAGAGAATGAGTTGGGCCAATTAGGAAGAATTAAAATCTTGCAAATGCTAACATGTCCTGGAAGATGTCATTCTTTATCTAAGTTAGATAAAGAATGTATTGAACTCCTGACAGATGGTCAGAAGGGGAATCTGAGAAAGTGCTTGGGAAGTAAAAATACACTGAAAGTGTGGTGTTGTTCTTTAAAAAAAAAAAAAAAAAAAGCTCCATTTTGTCTGTTTATATTCAGTCTATATTGGGTCAACCGCATTTGGAATTAACCTAACTTGGAATCCTGTCCTGTAGCCAAAAGTAAACAAGGGTCTTTTTAGCTGCTGCTACACTTGCCTTATAAATAGTCAGAGCCTCTCTGTCTAATCCTGAAATGCCTTTTGATGGCATATGTCAGTACGTCAGGATTCTGAGACAACATGCTTAAATTAATACATTTGCTCTTTGGGTCTTTAATGTTAGGACTCTCCAGCAATATGCTTCCCTGGAGTGTTTTAATTCCTTACTGTCTCCTTAAAATCTGAATTTCTGCCTAGTTCCAGAAATTTATCTCTGAAACTTTGTCATCTCCTGAGAGATCTACAAGAATTGTACATGTACTACCAGTGTTGTAACCCCTGTGGTATAAGAGACTGAATTGACTGTACTACAGCTCCTTCTAGCAGAGGGGAAAGAAAAAAAAAAAAAGAAACCCTGGCTATATCCTCATTGGCAGTGGACCAGAAGTCTTGGCAATGCTACTCAATCCAATGGGAAATTCTCATGAAGGGAGCACTCATCCATTATCGCTGAGTTTGTTTGAACTGGAAAGAGGCTTGTAAATGCCATGGATTTCTTTCTGCTTTCAGCAGTCTGTCAGAATATACTTCTCTTAACCACCTTGCACATATGCCAGAAAATCCCCAAATAATCCAGTCTAGTTTCTCCTGTACTGCTTGTTTTTATGATCTCCCTGATTCAAAAAATCTGTACTGCATCTGGTAGAAGGAAACAGGTCCAGAGAGCATGCTAGATTTTCTGTTCTGTACAGAACCCAGCCATGAGCAGTTCTAGAATTTTACTCCCAAGTAGTTTATTGCCAAAACAGACATCTCTTTGTCTAGTGATCCACAGATGCCACAGGCTCCTTTCTTTATAATGCTGCTTTGCTGGCCATGGCTCAATTCAGATTATACCTTTTATTTATGAATAAGCATTCCCATCACAAGTGCCATGTTCCTAGTCCTCTGTCTTGGGCTAGGTATCTTTGGTAAGCTTTGACTCAGCTACTGGAAAGATGCCATATCTATAATGCATGTAAGCAAATACCTCTCCCCTTTCTTCATAATTTACTTTTCATCCCAAATAGGATCCACATGATTTTGTCATCCTGTTTCTTGAAAAACTATGAAAACTTGCTGTCATCATCAATAAATGGGGAAATCTACATCAATGGGTGTATTACCTCTACATTTATACTGTGCTCATGCTACAGCCTTTTCTGTACAAATAAAAGCAAGGACCCTGAGATGGCCCCTACTGCACATAAGCAATAAAACCTTCTAGGCAGATCTTCCTTTTGGACTTGTGCCTTGCTTCAGTAGGTTGCTCTTGAGGTGGCAATTCAGAGCTGACGACAGGCATAAAATTTAAGACTGAACAGAGAACCTCTATAAGGGTCATGGCTCCTGTTCTGCATAGAAAAAGATATCTGAACAGGACCAGTTAGTCCAGTTTGTTGGAACAGTGATCCCCATCCCTTCTTTATAACCTCTTCTTTGTTTTAGATTCCCTACTTACCTTTCTTCAGGATGGTCGTGAATTTCCCTCCTCACACACACAAACACCCACACACTTTTTAATCTGGAAATGAGCAGAAATAATTTACATGTCTTATGAATTATACATATTACCTCTTTTATTCCTTTTGTACCGTATGCATTTGAAATTCTCTACGTATAAGAGAGGTTATGGAAGGTACAGAAAGCTGTTTGTGCTGCTTCACGTAGTACAATGGCTTCACAATTGCCTCATGTTTTTTACAATACGCCTTATGTCCTGCCAGTGGATTCCTTGATAGGGATCTATGCGTGCAGTTGGAGGTGGTGCTCTCCCTGCAGCTTAGTGTGGTTAAGCAGTTACTGCATCCAGCTGCTCACTACTGCTCTCCCTTTTCCTCCAGAGGTTATATTCCCTTTGGCACTCATGGCATAACTGCATGTGTGGTTGCTCACTTGCCCAGTTTTGTTAAAATGATCTAGGCTAATTAACCACGCCTAACAGCAAGGTTTTTAACCTGGTTCATTTCTGCACAAGTGGGTTAGGGAAACTGTTTATGTATTTAAATCATTCAGTATGAAGGGTGCCCTTTTCTGAGAGAGAATGAAGAATATAGGTGGTAGATGAAGAGGATTAGCAGCAGGAGATGATGACTGGGGTAAGCTCTAGCTGAGACAGACACATTTGGCCACTGCCTGAACCGCCACAGCAGTTCACTTTTCTGCGGCAGAATTCTTTTGTTGTGATTTTAATCCTTCTTTTGTATAAAGCCATGAAAGGAAACATTAAAGGAGCTTCCCAATAAGTCTAATGTAGACTCTGAGCAAAACATAGACTCACAGAATCAGAAAAATGTGCATTGGATGAGATCTCTGGAGGTTATCTGTTCCAACCTCCTGCCTGGCACAGGGCTACTGCTAATATGGGTCAGGACAGCTGCAGGTTTTTCCGGCCAAGCCTTGAAAGCCTCCACAGATGATGATTCTCCTTTATCTCTGGATAGCTTGTTCCAGTGCTGCAATACCCTCAAAGTAAAGAAATTTCTCCTAATCTCCAGTTGGAGCTTCCCAGGCTGTAGTTTGTGACTGTTGCCCCTTGTTTTACCATCTGGCACTACTGAGGTTTGGCTCCATTGTCTTTGCAATTTCCTTTGAAATAGTTGTAAACTGCTATTAGATTGCTCTTTAGCCTCCTCTTCACCAGACTAAACAAGCCCAGCTGCCTGAGTCTCTCCTTATAGGTCATATGTCAGAGGTAATTTTGGTAATTCTCTGTGTAGTTCTCCCCAGTTTCCTCAACATCCTTCTTGAACCGAGCAGCCTTCCAAAATGCGTCCTTCCACAACTGGACACAGTGTTCCAGGTGTGGTCTTACCAGTGCCAAGTAGAAGGGAATAATAACTTCCCTCGTTCTGCTGGCCATGCTCCTGCTCACGCAGCCTTGTATGCAGTTTGTCTTATCTGCAATGAGAGCACACTGCTGGTTTACATTCAGTCTGGCACTGTGACCCAGGTCCTTTTAGTCCAGCTGTTCCTCAGCCAGTTGGTTCCTGGCCTTTAATGAGGCAGGTGCAAAATCAGATGATTCCCCAGGTGCAAAATTTTGCACTTCTTGAACTTAATGAGGTTTCTGTTGGCTTCATCCTCGATTTTCTTAAGGTCACTCTAAATTGGAAGTCTGATGTTTCGCATGCCACCCAACTCCTCCAATTTAGCATCATCTACAACTGGTTATTATCTTCTGAGCCCAGCAGTCCAGCCAGTTTTCAATCAATCTACAGTTGATTAGTCCAGTTCATACCAAAATACATGAAAATACAAAAAATACTAAATAAATTCTTTGGAATAACAGAACGTGGCAGCACTGTCCAATATTTTGTTTTCAGTGAATTCCAGCTTTTAAGTCTACCTTCCTTCCATCTAAGCTAGTGCTTAATAATTAGTATGTGTATGAGTCCTCCTATTGCTAATTTTACTTATGCTTAAACAATAAAGACGAATGAGTTTCATTTCCCCTCTTTCCCTTCGCTCCTTAAAAGACGAATTCTAACTTTGATTTTCTGTTCAGGATATCTCCTTTCCGTGAAAATCTGCACTTACTCAGGAAAGTGGTTTTTCACTTTGTCACAGTGATCTGGCTGAGAATGAAGAACTTCCCAAAGAAAAGGATCTCCTTGGGGGAATAACTTTTGGTTGGATAGACAGACTCTATATTAAAGACAGCAAAGAGGAAGTTTAAATTGGACTAGATTTCAAGAGCATTTTATCCGCTTCTATAATGTTAGGATCCAGTTCTGGGGGTGGAGACACCAAGTCCAGTTTTATGAGATTCAGTGTGTGTCCAGCTGAAGCAAAACAGCTGGTGGTAACAGACCCTTTCCCTACAGCACTAGTAAATCTTGCCTTTAGAATAATGGCTTTAATTCCTGTTGCCTAGTGCTAGGAGACTGCTAACAAACTTGAGAGGTTTTGAGGATGAGTAACAGAAGTTGTAAGGGGATTAACAAGGAAAGATTATGAGTACTAAATATGCATTGCTTGGTCAAAGAATGACTGAGGGGAATATACTAATTATCTTCTAGTATTACATAGCTGTAAACTTCAAAAAAGGAAAGCAATTGTTTAGCACTGTCACAAGGTATATAGCTAGGATTAATGAGGTAAGATTTAACAAAGGAAAACATAGGCTGAATATCTTCCAAATAAGAGATTAGTCAAAGGAATAGTTTTCCAAGGAATTAAAACAGTGGAATCTTACCTCTAGCATCAGAAGAGGGCAAGGTTAGAGGCAACAAAATGAATTACTTTTTCCAAAACTGAAACTTTTCTGTAAGTTCAAGAACCATATATGCAATCTGTGCCTTAGAATTTAGGGAGGAATGTGAAAGTTTCATTTATTTTTAAAATTTTCAATGTCTTTTGTTGATAAGAGGCTATGATAATGACATACTTAATCCTAAGAGACTGTTTCTGTCACTAAAGCATGTGAGATACATATGAAATGCATATATGATCAATACATTAATTTCATCCCTAGTCTTAGTAAAATGCCATTGAGATGATTTAAAATAAGGTTGTATTTGGCCTATTGTGTGTGTAAGATATATATAAAATTACAAAGAAAAGAAAAAATAAATTGGCCTCTACTACAATGTTACATGTTCAGTCATTTCACAATATTCCAGTCCCATGTAGCTGATATTTCTGGAATGTATGGGGCATCAGATAGAGTATAGCCATAGATCTCTGTAAAAAGCAAGTTTGGAAGGATGTGACATAACAAGCTTTGTTCCTTAGGAAAGAGGAAAGTGGATTGCACTACTCAACTCTGGACATAATGACAGCATGAACAAGAATCTTGGCATCTGCATGTGAGAGCACACATTTTAATCTAGTCACATCCCTAAAGTGGTAATAAGATAGCTTGATAATATGTCAAATGTCAGCCTCAAAGCTCCGTTCCTCATTGAACAGTACATCTAGGTGTTTGACCAAGCAGACAAGTGCCACCAATTGAGATGGCAATGTGAGAAGCATTTCTGAGCAGGTGGTGAGAGCTAAGCAGAAGGACATCAGACTTACCAAAATTAAATCTATGAATGTTAAAGGACATCCCTAATTGAAGCTCCTACAGTCATTTACTTTCTTAGAAAATGGTAATGTGAAAGCTGCTGGCATGGGCAACTACGTTACTTAGCTTTCTGCTAGCAATGACTGTTCAGAGCAAAATTCTTCAAACTGAC
Organism: Phoenicopterus ruber ruber; assembly: GCA_009819775.1. Taxonomy (NCBI): domain Eukaryota; kingdom Metazoa; phylum Chordata; class Aves; order Phoenicopteriformes; family Phoenicopteridae; genus Phoenicopterus; species Phoenicopterus ruber. The sequence continues at coordinate 16,357,470 of CM020227.1, forward strand.
AAAGCAGCAGATATTCATATAGGTCCCAAAGCCGAGTGCTGAGGCCACTGCTGTACATATAGCAAGAAACAATGTAATACTTGTGGTTTTCAGGATAATTGATGTAAAACTCGCCCTACTTCCTCAAGCTGCAATCGTCCCCTGTGCAGTGATAACTGTGCCTTACGTGTCTACTATAGAAGAAACATGTATTCTGAAGGAGTCCCCAAGACCCTTTGTGTGAATGAGGAACAAGTACTTTAAAATGATGTAAGTAAAAGCTATATTATGCCAAGAAAAGGGCTGGAGTAAGGTTGAAAGGACAATTGAAATAAAAGTGGAGTAACAACTTTCAAATGTTTGATTTCATAGCCTCAGCGTTCCTTAAATATATTTTGTTTATATGCTATATGAGTATGTATATAAAATAGTAAAATATTTATTATAGTGCACTGATGGTATATAAATCAGTGATAGTCTTTTACAACAGTGATAAGAAGTTATTATTATGGATGTTGAATGTTTATGCATACATACATCACTTTTGATGTACAAACACGAAGCAGACCTGATTTTAAGAGGGGTAATGAAAAACCCATAACTTAGCTAGTTGAGACTACAGAGAGGAGTATGGAATGATTTACCAGGATGCTGGAAAGTAACCTGCTGCTTCCAAAAATATTCAAGTTATATTTAATACATTGGAGCTGTTGGGACTTCAGTTTTACCAGAAACGTTACCTTGCCAGTGGGTCAGTGCTTGTTAATAGTCCATAGAAATGCTAAGCTGGTCAGAGAGAAATTTCTCCGTCTTGAACAGTGGTCTCGCTTGTTAAGTGAATGTCTTGCCTTCTTAGCTGGAGAGGGAAATTGGAGAGGTGGCACTAATCATCCATTCAAGTTGACTTCAAGGGAAATGGCTGAAACAAAAGGAAATGGGGATATAAATATGATGGCTAAATGTGACTGGGCCATACTATTGCAAGAGAAGGTGAACTCTTGTATTGCTTACATAGGGCAGTTTTCCTGGTTTGTAGTAGTTTGCTTCCTCTTCATCAGAGAAAGCATAGATTGTGGATAGGGTAGTCAAAATAACAGCCTGCACGCACAAGTACTCTCCTAGAATAGTCCTAAAGATTGATTTATTGGCTGAGCATTGATTAGGAACTCCAGTTTTAGATGCAAACATATAAATAGGTCTCACACTTTCTTCTTTTGTGAAGACAATGTTTCACTTGTGATTTTGAAATGGACTTGCTGCCCTGTAAAATACTTCCGTGAAAAGGATCCTTATACAGTTGGAATTACATTGTGATCTGTCAGAATCCAGGCACACTGCTCAGCCTATAACATGTGTCAAGGTGGAATTGGCTGGATGAAACATTTTCATACAGCTGAAGTAAAACAATAAGCTGCTTATGGTCAGAGCAGCTGAGCAATTCACCTGAATAAGAGCAAAATCTCATTAGATGGAGATAGCTATGAATAGAGAGAGCACAGACCACGTCCCCTGAGCTTAGAGGGCTGAAATGCCAATTTTGATCTGTCAGCTCGCTCTTGCTTTGTACTAAGATACCTGACTTCAGATGGAGTAGCAGGCTACAAATGGCTGCAAAAGTAGTATAGTTACGCTAATGCTGACTTCTACCTAGCCTAATATTTCCTGCTGAGAAGGAGGAAAAGCACTATACCTTACCCTGTAAATATACCCCAGGAAAGCAGAGAAGTCTAATTTTCCTCTAAGATAAAGCATAGTTCTCTCTCTCCCTTAGATGATCTGCAGAATATCTCATCTGAATTTGGCCCTGAACGGCATAGCTTATTGTATTCATTTTCATCAGAAACTTCAGGGAAAAAAAAGAACTTTTGTTTTTTATTTGCTTGAGAGATGCTATACCAAAATGTAAAATTGTAGATGTTTGTTTAATGTCTGATGGTTAATTTGTATCCACATTGCTTTGGTGTTTTGCAATATGCCGTGGGCCAGCTAGAAACTGTGGAATTAGCTGCATTTCAAAGGTTATATTCATGTAGAGCTTAGGAAATACTTTGGGACCTTCTGAAAGAAAAAGCTGTGTATAAAGTGAGAATTGATATGTGAAACATCAAAATGAATTCCATATTTACAGCTAAGCCCTAAACCCTGACAAATAAGGGCTTAGAACTGAACCGGTGACAGTTCCTTCACTATTGCAACAGGTGATGAAATAGCAAAATGTAATGTGAAATTTATCATAAAACAGGTAGGAATAAGATAACCTGCAGAACTATTTTTAAAAATTTAGCGCATTGCTAAATGGTTTGGGTTTTTGTTCGGTGTCCCCCCAACACCTGCCCCCCCAGCACTATCTTTCTAATAGTGAGTCTCAGTAGAGAAAAGGAAAATTTTCATCACTGGTGTGCTTGAAGCACGAATGGAAGATCAGTGTAAGTAAATGCTGTCCTATCTTTCGATTTTAAGTGCAATGAATAGAATAGATAAACATCAAATGAAAATAAGGGTCTCATCTTTTTTCAGTGTGGGAGCTGAAGCCGTAGAGCAGATTTTGGATGAGGTAAAAGGCTTGAGCTGTCAAAGATTTCTGGCTTCCCAGAATTCCTCTCCCATTTCCCAAGGTTAAACGCATTGCCTCAAGGCAGCTGCTTAGAATGATAAAAGGGGCACTACAGGACAGCAGTGCTCTTTGTAATGTTAATAAACCTTGATTTTGATATCAGATGCAACCCTGGGAAAACCTGCCAGTTTTAGACTTAAAAATCTAACACTATTTAGCAGAAGTTCGTGTAAAGAAGTATTAGTTTGGGAATGGTGATGGGCTAGTTTGAGTGACATATGAAAGCAACAAATACACTCTCTTCTCTGCCTTGTCAAATCTTACTGTTGTTTACCGAGAACAAAAGGAATTGCCCAAGTGCTAATTAAACTGAATGCCGTATTAAAATGCACTGTGAAGTTTCTGCTAGAAATTCAGCTTTTGAGGTTAACTGTCAGCTGAGCTAGAACTCCCCCGAAAAATGAATGGAGTGCGATTTCCCTGGGCTAGCTACCTGCCTGTGAACTCTGGCTGGAGCCAAATCAAGGAGTGTTTTCTTGTGCAAGTTAGCTGATAAACCTCTGACAAGAGAGTTGTGGAAATAATTTATTGCAATAAAGGCAAAGACATAGGACTGTTGATTAGAAGCGTGGAGTTTTATCCAGAAATAATGTGAACTTTATTAAATGCTTCTCTTCCTAAAGTTCTGCTTAAAAGTGACGAATGTCTAAGTTGTATTGGCCATTAAGTCAGACTGTCATTGTTAGCTAGATATTTCTGAATCAACAATAAATACGTAAGTTAAAACTTCAGGGGAGTGACTCAGAATAAAGTAAAGTGAGACATATTTATGATCAAGGCAGCTATAAATGAACAATGCATTTTGGTCATGTGGAGTTTGGCAAAATGGAGCTCCAGCTTATCCTCACAAAGAAGCTCTGCCTCTTTGAATTCATGACAAAACTCCCACTGACTTGAAAGAGGTTTGGATTTCACCCACTAAGTTGTGCTAAAATCTGAACAAAAGCAAAAAAGACTCTCACAGTTCATGGGATGTGAAACTGTGTATTCTCCTCCTTCAAATTCACCAGCAAGACCTGTTTCCATAATGGGTACTGAAGAACAGTGTCCAAAAAATGCAAAAATAATGTGTTAAAGAAATCTGAAACTGTTAGTAGTGCACATTGTTAGCTGAAGTAATCATACTATCTTATAGGTACCATCCTGTTACCCTTTAAAGATTATTCCCAGTGTCTGTCTGGGGTATCTGGGACACTGCTACACTTATCAAATAACAAAAACTTACGAAGTTCAATGACCAGCTGGAGCCCAGCCATGGGCTCTGTGAATACCTGCTGGAAGTGCAGTGCAGGTTAGCTACACGTGCAGCTAGACAAACAGAACAGAGCACAGGGCTTCAGTGTGTGAACAGAGTTTTGGGTGTGGTTTTTTGAAAAATGTGAGTCTTTTTACCAAAATGCAGTTTAAATTAATTTTGCATAATTCTTTGTTGTTTCCTTAGGAAGGTACTTATATGTTAAAATAGATACCTCATAAAAATATGTGTATTTTAAAAATATTTTCGGTTTAGGAAATTCTTGCTGTACCGAGATTTTTCACCCCAACTTTCCAAGGGAATAGGTAGCAATAGGAAGAGAATTAGGGAAAACACTTTTATATATGCTTTCTGAATTGTCTTCCTATGATTCTGAATTATTTCTCTGTATTTTTCCCATGAAACTTCACAATGGAAAGAAACAATGGGGAAGGTCCAGATATTTTAAAAGCATTCTTGAAACATATTGTTAAAGCAATACTTCAAATTTAATCTGATTTTTTTTCTTTTGATAACAGTAGCAAAAGTTTATTAAGCAAGGGATAGCTGTGACCTAGTGATAAGAGATTAGATTTATAAATCAGGTTACTTTCCTTTTAACCACAGAAGTAAGTAAGGCTTGTTTGAATTAATAGTTTCATTGGGTACATGTGGCAGTCCATTAAGACAGTGTGTATTGGCTCCAGGTATATATTAAGTATATGTCCAAAAATTACTTTATCATAATTAGTAGTGTGCCATCTTAAATAAATATTAGACAGGTTAGGATTTTATATCTGCTTCCTAGCACAAACAATGAAGGACAGTGACTTAACCTGGGAGAGTACACCGTGTCTTGCATGGTATGTTTTGGAGTTTTTTTAAATTAAATCCATCAGGTGAAACTCAGTGTTCCCCGAACTTGATCTGATGTTTGTAATCCTAGAAACACTCAGGCATTATTTTGGAATTCCCCTTTTGCTCTGGAAAATTCTGACTACTCATTGCTAAACGTGCATCTCTCCCACCACTTGGGGTTTTTTGTTTTTCTTTCAAAATCCATTTTTTTCATCAAAATGTAGCTTCAACTGCCTTTTTGGGGCTTCCGCCCAAAAGACCCACTGTTACCCTCCCCTCATGCAGTTAGCATCCCCCTGTCAGCAGTGCAGCAAGATAGCATCCAGTGACAGGTGTGTGATCCTGTGCAACTTCAAAGAGATGATAAGTAACATCAGACGCAAACAAATATATTAGAATAAAAGCTCCTCCTTTATTCTGGAAAAGCTGGAACTTTGCTCCAAATGAAGCTTACGCTCTCATCTCATGCTCTTTTCTGCTGTTGAAACAGCAGGACACTCTGGTTAAAGCTGCTGTGCTGTTTATACTTAACACAGAGCAGCACTTTAAAACATGATCAGTACAGTAGTGCTACCTCTCCTTGGCAATATCCACAGGTGAACTGCTCTTTAACAACTCCTTTAATGTCTCAAAAACATCAAAGCCTTTTCCTCAGCACCTGGCACTTTTCTCGGAGCACCTCATTTCTCTATTACTGCAGAATTCTTTTGTAAGGATATACATACACATTCTGCAGTATGTTCTTATTTATCTGAGCTTTTCCTTATCTTTTGGGTTTTGCAAAATTTTATCACTGAAACAGAGGGTTTTTTTCAGGCAATCTGAGAACAGTGACCATCTACAGTTTCAGTACTCCAAGTGGAAGATAACTAAACAGAACAAAACAAAAAACCCTTTCTCTAACAATACAACAATCCAGCATAATGCAATATGATTCTCTCCCTACAGAAAGGAGTGAGATGTTTGTAACACTGTGAGTGCTTGTGACAGTATTTAAAGAGAAACTAGACATCATTCAGACATTACAACTGTAGGAGAACCTGCAGACCTCAGAACAGAACAAATACCAAATTCTAGGTTATCAGGAATAGCCCCATTTTGCTACAAAAGCGTGTGAGAAATCTCCACTTGTGGAAATAGAGGGCTACATTTTCACATGTGGCGTGACTATTTATGATCTTATTCTCTCTTGTTTTGCTTCACTGTTGCTATGTCTGTCTGCAACTCTGTCCAGCATGGAGCTCATTCTCACCCTGTTCTTGCAGGTCTTGCAGTTTATTCGAGTGAGAATTCAGGTCAACATGTAAGACATAGGAATGATCAAGTGTGAGCTTGAGCCTCAAGGTAATGTGCTATTTCTCCAAGCAAAATCTCTTTTCTTATGAATTAATGGTTTGTCTGGTCACCATCGATCTTTCTTCAGCTGATCTTTTCTTCATTGATCTTTTCTCAGCAACAGAAATGCCAGTCAGCTAATACACTGATCTCAGAGCTGAGTATAAATAGAGTCAGTGTGTTGTACTCTTTCTTAGAGGGTATTTGGTAGTCTGTTCCTTCAGCACTTGTTCATCTATCTTTTTCATGTAGAACAGTCCTTGAGCAGCATCACTGATTTCAGGAAAATTATATTAAAGTATCTGATACTTGGCTGAAGACTCACATGGTTCTGGTATTTGAAAAGGAAAAGAAAGGAGTGATTGCCCAGAGTATCTGCACCGTGCTGTTATTTCAGCTTGGGTTTGAGTTTCCTAGCTGTACCAGACTATTTTACATGATGGTGTGGGGGGAAAACCCCAAATTCTTACAAGTGAAATGTAATAGATCTATTAAGCTAAGATGACTCATTGACGTAAAAGCTCTTTTGAGTATTTAAATAGGAATAAAGCACAACACTAAATATTTATTCACACATACATTTCTTCAACTAAAAAACTAAACCAATTTGGATATGCTTTACTTTCTTTCCTTTCTAAAGAGACAATAATAAATTAGGAGACATTTTAAAAACCATCTACACATGCAGTATTATTCTGTTTATTGTGATAAAGTTCTTTAGCAGATGTATGGAGAGCTACCATATGTATCACTAGTACAAAGTAACAATCGTTCTGTACAACTGAACTCTATTTGACCATCAGAGGAAGAAAAAAAGGTATAAAGCACCATTATAACAGATCTCAATTTTTTTCTTCTATTCCAACCTTAGTACTTTAGTGCAGAGATAGCTCCATCAATCATTTAAAACCACTGACCATACCTTGCACCAGCTATCAGCCGTAGTTCATACTGAGCTTTCTGTGTGCTCCAAATGGCTTTACATTTTATGTGGAAAGCTGGGTTGAAAATTTATAGTTACTTTCCTTCTGACACCTGGATTTCCCACCTGGAAAATAAACTCCTTTAACTACTTTAAATCTTCATGAATTTCTTGCTGTCTTGATCTCAAAGGGCTAGATCGTGACTGCTACTGCCTGCCCATGCCATGAAGTAATAATCCTATTCCACTGTGTGTGAGTCTATCTGATTCATAGGCTCCAGACACAAAGCAATAAGCAGATGCTGTATCCCCATTTAAACCCAGATTCTCAAAACCAGTTAGGAATCTAACAACTCAGTTTCAAAGGGAATTTGATGCCCAAATGGATCTAAGAGTGAGCTGTACTCCCTGCCCTAAGGTAGGTAAGTGGGGACAAGAGAAAAGTGCAGGTGAGTTTGTCAACATCTGTTCTAGCCAGCAGAGTATTGTGATTTGTCATTGGTCCAGGCTAGGAAGAAACAATTTGTTTCCTAGTATTCCACAATGAAACCATTTGTTTTCTAGTATTCTTCATAAAATCTTTCATTGGGTTTCAGGCTCAGAAGATAAGTGTTTTTACCTTTCAGTACCTGTCTGTCTGTCGATAGGATTGTTGATGCTACTAGATACATCCTAAACCTCACTTGCACAGCTATGTATAGCTCTATGACTGTCTTGAAAACAATTCTGTTTAGAGGAAGCACTGTTTTATAGAGCGTTGTCTTTGTCACCAAACCTGTCTCAAAAGTCCAGCTACAGTACAAGAAAATTCTCAAAGACATCCCGGGGGGGGGAATGTGCAAACATAAAATAACAAGTCAATCAGAACTGATGATTTATGGGAAAGGTTTCATTCTTAATAATAAGCCGCACAGATCTCTGAAGTGAGATTCTTTCTTGCCATATCTTCTCGGGATTCAGTGATCTCATTGGCCTATTCTCAGCACGTCCAGAGGAAGTGGAGGAGCTTGGCTCCCAAACGACACTACCTTTTCCACCTTTCAAGGCCAGCAGTTTCCACTTTCTGTGTCTGGGACCTCCGCTCACATTTGCAGGGGCACTGTGTAACAGTGAGGGAAGGCTTGAAAGATGTCATCAGAGCTTCTATGATATACTCCCACAAAAAGTGTTGGACCTCATTTTTACTGCAGAGCTTCAGACTTAGGAGATGTACTAATCACCTGCCTTGAAGGGCCATAAACCCACTGCAGGCATTATGGAGAATGAAGCGAAGCAATTACTAAGATACTGGGTGATCTCTGTATCACGTGCTTTGAGGATTTAAAATGGTACTTCCAGAAGTACATCCTCCAAATTTCAAGTATTCTTCTGTGTTGGTTTTAGTTAGAAGGCCACCTCATTATGTTCTGCTGGAAGTCAACCCAGATCTAATGCACTAGGCCACTTTCTCTAACACAGTTTACCTACAGCTTCATACCATAGAAGTTAAAAATAAACTGCAGCTTATTCCGCTTACTGAAATGTCAGTTCAGCATGTCATGGGGCTTATTAGCACACTGAGAATGTTCTTCATGCCTTAATACTAGGGCATGACTCTGATGTAAAAATGAAATGGAACTATTTAAATTGACTTGGATACTTATTAAGGAGAGGGTTTCATTTAATTCCCTTTTCTGTTTTTCTCTCCTTTATAGTAGCAGCCATCTGGGCTTGATAGGAGGTAGGGCAATGACAAGTCTATTCTGTGAAAAACACTATAATTTTTAAAGCACTATTACCAAATGAGACTCAATAGGCAGAGTGTGTAAGTGAAAAGTGATTTGCCTTGTGGAAAAAAAATACACCCTAGCTGTATGCTATAGGGATCTTATGATGCTAATTGGAAAACTCAAATTTGTAGACATTTGCAAGTTGAACAGGTGACAATAACTGGTGATAACCAAGGACTAATTATGTCAACTGGGAATTAACCATCAGGTGTTCTGAGCCAAATAAAAGGGGAGGAGAAGCTTGGAATAGTAATGTGTCCTATTTATGTTGAAAGAATTAGCAGGATGTTATGCGGGATTAAAAAAAAAGTTAAATGAAACAAATACTCTCTAGGCTAGTACTGTATGTGCCTACTGTGGTTCCATTTCTTAAAGAATTTCAGAACTTGGACTGGGGGGAATGGAAGGAAATAATAATGCAGAGCTGTATGATTTGCTTGCTAAAAAAATATCTCTTTGTTCTCTTGTGAATTCTGCTGAAGTGAAAAAAGAGGTAGGTTAGCAGTTCCTAGAATTAAAACTATTTGCTTGAAATTATTATTATCCATTATTCTAGTTAGAAATGTACACTGTGGTATAGGTCTATGGCTAGGAAAGATTAAGCTATTACAGATTTCTAGAAAAACCAAAGGCAGTGAGATATGAGAACTAGGCAGTGCAAAATACACAGCAGACAGAGTTGTATGTGTAGCCATACCTACTACAGGTTTCAAAAATTTGTAGTTGGATGCAATGTACATAAAGTGCATACTGTTAATTCCACCTTGCCTCTAACTTCCTTTACCTTAATGCTTATTGTAAAACTTAAATCCTAATGAGTATGGCTGAAACAAAGTAGGGCCCTGGAGGGTAACAGGAAAATGATAAAACAGCAAATGTGCTATAGAAAGCTGACTCCCGAGTACATCGCCTTTCTCCTTTCTTACCATCAACACAGTTTTTTTATTCTTACATGTTCTTTTTCTGACACACCATGTGAACAAACGTGGCAGCACTTTAAAAATAATATCAAATTCTGAAAGCAGTCAGAACCTTAAATTGGAATTTCAGTCTTTGACATTGGAAACAAACATACAAGACAATTGTTAGTATTCTGCATTGTGCAGATAAAGACTTAGACTAGTAGCAAATTCTTCTGAGAGACATGCCTGATAAGATTATAAATTGGGTTCTACAGAGAAAGTGCACTTAAAGAGAGATTTAATTGTTTGCCAATAAAAATCTCATGTTGCATGGAGATTTCAGAGCTCATTTTAACAGTTGTTACTATTCAAATGCCTTGTTTTAACAGTTTAGGGTTTTGTTTGTTTGGTTTGGTTTAATGAATTCATTGTTCTAACTCAAAACTTCACTGTTCTTCTGACTTTTGTGTCTGGTTTAAGATTTTATTTCCTTTTGCGAAGTCTGTATTGCCATACAATAGATGGAAAATGTGGTATGTAAGTAAAAATATTTTACTTCTTAGACTTAAAAACATTTAAGTGTGAAGGTCTAAAACTGTGTGCTCAAGATTGTCTGCCAGGTACTGGACAGCTTACCTGTGGCATGTTTATGACTTCTTTTTTGTGCATGTAAGCTCTGATGTTAGACTTTTGTGCTCATTCAAGCCATTGACGATGTCGAAGTAGAAAGGCAGGAGTATATAAGGATGTGTTAATTTTCATTCAGGTGTGTAGATGCCTTGGTAAGATAGTGTGTAACCTCAGCTGATTCTTAACTGCAGCCATGAATGTGAATGAAGCTGTGCCAGAAATTTGGAAAAAGTTCTGAAACATTTTCAAGTTATTATTTGGATAAATTCAGTTATGCATCCAAGGATTTTTATCTTTAGCTATACCATTCAGTTTTAGGAAAATATTTTTGAATGCTCAGGACAAAATATTTGCTAAATCTCCTAGCCTGAAGTAATGGGTGGCAATGTGTACAACCTACTCTAGAAGTGTGAACCTACAAGTGTAGGTAACACAGGTGCCCCTTTATTGGAGAATAACATCTGAGGATTTTATCTGAATCCCGTTCGGATCAGGCCCATTACGAATACCAATTCCTTAGGGCTCATATACCACAGACTGCTAGCAATTCAGTTTGTAAATATAATTTCCATATACATTCGCTAATCAGCATTGGTAATCTATTGAAATCTCCATGTCTGTAAACTCACAGTGAATGGCAAGGTGGACATCTGCTAAGACGTTAGCCAGATTCTCTTCACATCATCACTTCAGCCTTACAGTTTCTACATATTTAACCTTCTGTTTCTAACAAACATCATCCTTTGCATCAAAGGGCTTTAGGACATCCATTTTTTGCTGACACATTCGTGCTGTGCTTTATTTATGCATCATCAAAGTATGGTACTGCCCAAAAGGTGAATAACCTCTCTCCCCTTCAACTCATTTCCTGAGTAGACCAATATCATCTAACTTCAAACACTGACAAATGTAAATTGAGGTCCATGAAATTAGAAAAGTGCTGAACTAAAGTATATGGAAAAGTGTGACATTCTCCTGTTGTGAATAACAATCTAATATAATATCTCCCATAATGAGAAACTTGGATGTTGGATATGCTTTACCTATTTGTGATGTACATAGTAAAACCTTTCAAATGCTCTCAATGCACAGAGAAATTGCACACCCTGAACTCTATTAATGCTACTTTTGTATATCCAACAGTAGTGAGAATAGACTCTTTGCAAGGTTAAACTGAGGGTCAGAACACTCTTTTGAACTTTCTTGCAGTAGTTGCTCATAGTAGAGCTACTTAGGTGGTGGCCATGTACTTGCTGAGATACTGAATTCCTGATTAGATATTTAGAGTTGGAAAACAAAAGCACAAGCTTCTTAAACATCTCTCATAGCCTTCAACATAAATTATTAAAGGAAGAGGCTTCCAGAATCTTAAAAGACAGCAATTTTTTTCTGAGTTTGTAGATTCATAGGAAATAGTGAGAGGGCAGCTGTGCCTTATATCCATTTCAGAGAATTCCTGTTAAATTTTAAAATATCTTTTTCTGTTGATTGTTTACATATGAGTGTCTTGGTCTACGAGAAAGTGGCTTTTTATATTGGTTTTTGAATATATCATCGTATAGTTTTCAAGCATGCTCTGCAATGTTTGCAATTAGCTCAAGTTAAGTGGAAAAGAAAAACGGGTGTTAAAGACGACACTTTTTTTTCTAGTCACATTTTTTCTGCTCCACTTTTGATGGAAAATGGGCTGACTTTCACTTGGTATTTAGTAGAGATTACTAAGATGTGGTGAAATTTCAGTTTGGTTTTCTGGTAATTTAGGACAAAAAAAAGTAAATTATTTTAGTCTTATTTCATGTGCCTTTGCACACTTTTTGTACAGAGCTAATTAGCACTATGTTCACACAAACTAAACTTGCTGATAAAGCAGTCTCTTGAGAAAGGCAATTGTCCATAATACATAGATTAAGTAATCAAACACCCAATACGTGGTCCTGATTCTGGGAATACTTAAGCATATCTATAATTTGGCATGCATGAGAAGCCCTACTGACTCTAAAAATACTACTCACAAAAGTAAAGTTATTATTTTGGGGAGCAGTCTTGAAGTGCATTCATGTAAAAGATGGATTTTCAAATAAGTTGAATTGTTCACGTGCAGTATGTCTACAGGACCATGGACTGAGTTTGCAACTGTCACTCACTAGTCTATACACAGTTATACCTTCTTTCTCCTCGTACACAAGTGGCTTCCATTTGGCATCTCGTAGCATTCCACCAGAGGTTTATGCTAGCCAGGGTAGCAGATGACTCAACACAATAGTGTTGTAACGTGTGCTGTATCATCTTTTGATGTCCTGGATTTTGGTGTTCAATGGGAAACAACAATAAATTCATGGAGCTTTACTGCCTCTGCCAAATGTGACATCTTTCAGAGTATAACATGCTGAAAAGCTTGCACAATCTGTGCCAACTGCATGATTTAGCTGCTATAAAATCCCTCTGAATCAAAACCATTTTGAAATAAAGAAGAACCAGCCTGAGAATTTCATTGCGCTGTTGGATATCCACTCAAAGATCAATCACCTGTCCTCATTCTGTATTCCTGCTGTATTTTTCAGCTTAATCTTTTCTGCAGCTTACCTATTTCATTAAGGCTGGAATTTTAAAAGACTAGCAATTGCATGCAGAGGCAGAGAGTCAAGAGTGAGAAGTGTCAAATCTGGACAGCACAGTTCTGTACAAATTGTACTGTGCCATTAGAAAAGGCAATCTCTTTCTTCCTTTTTTGTTTCTGTGGGACTCTGTAATGCCCAGATATGCTCAGTATAAGCGTTCCAGGGTTTGGCATCCTAATGTTCCTGAATTCTGTCCTACTCTGAGACTAGCTTGGTGCAGAAAAACAGGGCTGGCTGCGAAAGAACAGGTTAGCCCACCTGATTCTCTGCAGTTTTCCCATCCAGGTAAAGGTTTATACAGTACTCCTCACACTTCAAACAGCCTGTGGATGTCCAACCCTGGAATCTCAACCAAAAAGTGACTTGTTCAGAAATGAAATAAAAAGAAAATCAGATACTGTTTTTAGAAGATCCTTTTGAAGCTAAATCTGATCTCCTAAATTTTAAGAAAAAAAAAAAAGTTAAATGACAAAGAAAAATATTAAACACTACCTTTGGGGATGGTACACGAACTAATTGATGGTGTATCAGCAAAGGACTTTTTGTGTGCAGGAAAGATGCTTCTCCATTGTACTGTTGCACTGAAAGGATGTTTAAACAACACAGTGATGCATAATATTTGAATCATGTGAAAGGATTATAATTATTATATTAATTTGTTGATTCACTCTGTGAAACATTTCTAAAAAATTCACTCTAGAACAGACTATTAAAATGATAAATTATCATTGCAACATCTAATCAAAAATTCAGTAAGTTAATTAATGCTCCTTTTGTCCTAATAGCTTATATAATGCGAGGGAAGTTCGCTAAATTAAGTGTAGTAAAAAAATTTTGTCATGAATTTTATGTAGGTTGGGTTCATGTATTCAAAAGTTGTTAGAAGACTCAATAACATGGAAACGTTCCTGTGTGGACTGTTCATGTGCATGTGTATATGTGTGCATAAAATTCTCTTGTTAGACTTGTGAGGTCCTATGGCTGTGATTTTGGCTGCTAGCAGTAGTTACCCAAATTATTTGTCATCACCTGTTCAGAATATTTGATTATAAATTTACATAGGAAAGGCAACAGCCTATAATGAGAATATAAATCACCTTGGAATAGTGCCTTGACTGGAAAGAAAGTGAGTACCCCTTGTATTCAACCTGAGAGCATGCTAATAGTGGTGCATATTTGTTTCTAGGCCATGTAATTAAAAGCAATTTGAAGAACTAATGTTCCGGCAAGTAGAATAATGACTGGTGAGCGAAGTATGGATAAAAATATCTTCTTCCTTTTCATGATGAAGTGTTTGATCTTGACTTTTTACTTTTTCTAGCATTTATTTTATGATCATCTGGTCCTGAGTCTGTCATGAGTACTTCTGAGAAGCTAATCATTGTCCCCTTTCTCTTTATTAAGCGTGTGTACTGCTGAAAGGGCAAGTTACTCTCTTCCTTGTGGCCACAACAAAGAGAAAACATAGGTGAGATCAGTTGATGGCAATAGATGGCGACTGAGAAGTACTTATTAAAAAGGCCGTAAATCAGGGATCGTAGAAGGAATTTAGTGGTGACAAGTGACCCAAAAGGGAACGTGATTTTCCATTGCTACAGATGCAACAATAAACACCGTTAGGAAGACACTGTACTGCATCAAAGGCAGACTGGTTGCTTGATCTCTTTATGGACCTCCATCAGCTTAGTAGGAATTTGCTTCAGACTGAAGTGAGGGGAGAAGAAGGTGACATGAAGCACAGTCTAACCGAGTGTGAGCCTTTGCTCCTGTGACATACGGCTTCGACGGAGAGACTGCAGTCAGAGTCACTGACTGCAAAATGTTCTGATTCGGACACCGATAGTGTCATGCATTTGTGGGGTTGCTAAGAAAGAAAGAGAGAAAAATTAATTACTAACTTATTTCAGTTGATGTTTCAGAAATCACTTTCAGCTGCTTCCTACAGAATCTACAAAGGTTCGTTGCAATGCAGCTCATCACAAGACGTCTGGCAGGCTTCTGTGTTTATTAATTTGACTTGGGTCGTCACTACAGTTCAGCCTCAGGGCTAAAGCAGACCATGTAACTGTTTTAGGTATTGAGCTTCTGTAAATCTAAGTACCAAAGCAGCACATAATTTCAGAAAGATGGATAAGTGTGCCACTATGTCTAAATAACAATTCATTGACTAATTGAAACATATTATGGTCAAAATTTAGGTTGCATGTATAATTTACTCTCATTTGTAATGTCATTCTGCTTGTACTGATGTTATGTTGATTACAAGAAAACGTATGTATAGAGAAAATGCTGAAGTTCTTCATTTAATCAAATCCATCAGAAAATTCCATGAAACATTTAACAAGATTCCCGATGAGGAGTCCTGGCTGAGTCTGCCTGTGCGTTTCCTCACAGGGAACATCCTGAAGCCTCTGAGGCTCAGGTGAGAAGCAAATCCAGCCAGTTTCCATGAGGGCTGGGCACATACCGAGCTGTCACACGTGCTGGTTCCCTTCTCTGGTGAGGAACATTGTGAGGAGAAGTGAAGTCCCTTGCTGGCTGCCCAAGTGACTCAGCAGCCGGTGAGAACCAAGCCTGGCGTGGTCTCTGCTCACCTAAAAGGGCTGGAAGTCTTCTCCAAAAGGCAGGACAGGGGCTCCTCTGGCACAGAGGGGGTGCCGGGGTGGTCTGAGTGGCGGCGTGCACCCAAAGGGCTGAGGTGGCAGGGGCAGAGGGCACAGGGCCTCCTTGCGCACCTGGCGCGCGGCTCTGATCAGCCCCACCCTCAGATGGTTTTGGCAGCCATTTTGGCCCCAGTGGGCCAAGGATTAGGGGAGAAGTAATAAGGGATTTTCCTTAAGATGTGGCTTGTCGTGTCCAGCATTCACACATGGAATCAGTGCTCCTGGTTTTAGCTTGGCTATGAGTCTTGGCAATTTCGTATGGCTGTTTTTGTTATTGCAATTAATTTTCCTGTTAGATTTTGAATAGGGCTTAGTACAGATGCAGAAGTGCTGTTTGTTTCTAGTATGGCTCAGGATTTCATCTGAGGCAGTCGATCTCTATTTCTTGATTGGGTTTTCTTTTTTTTTTTTTTTGTGCAGCACTTCCTTATTGTATGATTTTAAATCTCCCTTTAGAGATTTTTTCCTCCCTCATTTTCCCCCTCTAATCAAAAGAAATAGGTACATTTTGTTCTGTCTCTTAATGGCTGTTTTTAGTCTAAGTATTTATGGCCTTTACAGGAGCAGAGTTAATACTATATGATGTCAATATTCTTCCAACATAGTTATGCAGCCGTCTTACATTTATGACCTTTTCCCCCTATAATTAGTTCCAGCTGAAATTAGATTCAGTGAGAGGCTCACTCCAATTACAGCCAAATCTGAATAAAACTGATTCCACTGCGGTTGTCTGGAGGAAAAGACAAAAAAAAAAAAAAGAAGAAAAAACCCTTTCCAGTTTCACTGTAGATAACTAAGTCTCGCATCTCTGCAGTACGTCTGCACTTAATAAAAGTGAAAAGGGTTTAAGGGCCAGCCCTGTAGAGAGCAGAAAATTCTCAGTTCTGCCAACAACTTCGAGCAAAAGTCCTTCAGTTTTTCATGCCACCTCTTGCTTGTTGTTTGCCCTGTCTTCCCTGGGGCAGGAACGGCCTCAGTATACATCACTGTTTCCCAATGCTGAGGTGGGCGGCAGCAGCAGGTGCTGTGCAGTGCCTGTATGTTTGCAGAAAATCTTCGCTCTGATATGTGAGGTAACTTGGGACTGGATTCACAGTCACCGTATCTGCACCATGGCGCAGGTATGTGTTGCAGCAGTGCATACCCGGAGGTCCTTGTTCCTGATGAAGATGGGTTTGGATGCACACAGCAAGCAAGCTGGGAACATGTCAGCTACCTGTGCATCCTCCCTTTCTTTGGGAAGAAACTGGATGCGTGGGGATGAGGACAAAACCAAAAGCCACAGCACCCCACAATGTAGGCATAGCCAAGGTGATTTTGACTCTTAACAGCCTGGGTGAGTCTGGATATTAGCCCTTTAATGCAGATTTGCCAGTGTGTCCAACACAGCTATAATACAAATAGTAGTGATGAGTCTTGAGATCCCCACATAAGCTTCCCAGGTGCTGACTACCACAAAGAATTATGGGAGAAATGCAAGGAGTTGCTTTGAATTCAAAGCTGTATTTTGTATTAGCCAAATGCATCAAAAATAACATGAAGCCATTTTGCCATTATCTGAGATATTTAGCTGGGATTAAATGTTTGTTTACCTCAGATGGGTTTGCAGCCGGGTTTATAGTTTTATCACCTCCAGATTGGATTACTATAATCCTTTATTTGCACGTTATCCTCAGCTCTTTTTTTTTCTTTTTTTTTTCCCCTTCTTTTTTTGGCAGCTGGGTCAGGACAGAAAACCCAAAATTGATTTCTGGCACCCAGAGGAGTAAATTACCTCCTATCTGCTCTGAAATCATTGTCATATTGGGTTCTGATTCCAATCCAAATTGATCTTCAAATTAGATTTTGGATCGATAATAGCCTTATAATGGAATGACACTGTTAAGGCTCCTACCAGCTGCTAAGACCCGTGGAAGCTGATGAAAGAGTCTCATCACAGTGTATAATCTCAGAAAAATTCATGCACATCCAGTTCCATTAACTCGCTGCTACCTTTTCCATCAGGGCAATAATGTGCACAGGGTCAGTACTGCCTTTAGCCATGTTCGTGCAGCCAATTCTCCAGTTCAGCTGTGGCTCCCTGGCCCTACCCAGAAAGCTTTGTAAGGTTTTGGCAAGGGATAAATGTTGTGTTTCTAACCCTGAGCCTTCAATTCCAATTAAGTGCCTTCTGAGACATAGTGAAATGGCCCTGCAACTTTAAGTGAAATGAAACTAGAGATTAATTAAAGTTTTATATTAAAAATTGACAATTCAAGGAATAGGAATAAACATTTAGTGAAGGGAAAGAAGATCCAGTATTCTCCAAAGCCCCTCCAAGAAGCAGGAATTGCAGCTAAGGTGCAATTTCCCTCCAAGCTTTTCCGGGGACTTAGTATTTCAGAAGTGATTTATCTGGAAATATGTGTGAGTTATTTTGAGGCTGTTATGATTATATCATTTGATGAGATTTTTTTCTTCTCTTTTCTGCACTGAGGACTTTAAAGTGAGAGAGACAGTCTGGAGATAGCTTGTGATTTGTTTAATTAACTGGCTTTCTTTTTATGGATGGTTGCTTGCAAGGCTGCTCTTTCATTTGGTGATTGTTTTTGTTATTAATGGTTTCAGACAGAGCTCTTCACGTATCAAGTGCAAGTTTTTGCAAAGCCAGTGAAGGAATCACACAAGAGGGGTTTTTTTTCCGCCTGTTCTTTCCTGCCACTCATGTTTATTTTCAGTGGTGCTACTCTCCATGGTCTGCTGTGGTTGTTAGCACTTTGCATTAAAAAAAAACGTTCAGGAGTTCAAAGCTTTTTATCTCAAATTTGCAAAGGGATGTTTGTTTTGCAAAGGTGTCAAGAACCATTTTAAGTTTTTGAAATTTACGCTAATGTAGTATGTTAATAAAAATTAATGACATTCTTAGTCCTAAATAAGATGGAGGGGCAGCCCAGGAGAATAAATTTTGTTATCTTCTGTGTCCATGTAACTTAGGAGGTATTAACTCTGAGGCTGTCCCTGTTATATCATTGTGGTAGGAGGGTCTCTGTGTTGTCTGTAGGAGGGGAGAGTAGAAAGAGGTAAGAAGGAGGAAGGAAGGGAGTATTTTATTTATATGTGACTTGGGGAGGTCAGAAGGGCCAGGGACTTCAATAATGTAGGTGCTGATTAACAACTAGGGTGTGTGTGAAATAAATGTTATGTGCCTTCCCCCAGATATTACATTATTTTCTTTTACCAAAGGGAGCTGACAGCAGTTATTCAGGTGAGCCCCTCTTGTTACAGCCATCCTGTGAAGGTCCAAGTGATTCCCCAAGGAGTCACCCATTCTAGTGGCTTATTTTCACCTGCAGTATAAGTCCTTAGTTAGCCACTTTGGTCTGACCGAAATCCATGCCACTACTGAAAAAGGCAGTCCCACCATCTTTCTCTGCCTGCTCATTCCCAGGGATTTTCTTCTGCTGGAAGTAGTATTAATGCAGCCACATCATGATTCAGATCAAAGATATCTTTTATTTTCAGAAAGATCAGCTCCTTAATCTGACCCAGTCCAGATCTGCATGAGCACTTACATGGCAGGACTGAGAAGAAGGAACAGGAAGGTGAATGAGGCAGGACTGTATTTTTGGTGGTAAGTAAACTTCTGTAAAAGCAGAGATGAGGTAGCTAGAGTTTCAGGTGGTTCCTACCCTACCAAGACAAAGATAAAGGGAGTAGTGTGTACCACAGTATGCATGAGGACAGAAAGCATCGATGGCAGCAGTAGCTAGTGTAAGAGGAAAGGGTGGTTTAGGACCAGTACAGTTTGTTAGAATCACAGTAGGAATGTTTTGCATGTGTCTTTCTTTGAAGTAAGGTACTATTCTTTTAAGTGTCTACTTCCCACTCAGCTCAATAGGAGTTTGTTTCAATAAGGCCTTAGGATCTTTGTGTGCAATGCATGCTGAGTCATATTTTCTTCTAGCATCGTGCCTTTGAGTATTTTATCCATTGCATTTATCTCTGCTGCTGCTAAAAATCTTTCCCTTTATCTTGTTAACTCAGTATGTATGTGTTGCAGTTTTCAGGCTGAGGGAGGGAAAGTAAATACAAAAATGAGAGCATAGGGACCATTTCAGGAAAATAGGAATGGTCAGCTATTTTTATCTTTCCTTTCTGAAGGGAATGAGGTGAACATTTTCTGACAAGAAACTCTTTAATAGTTAAAGTTTGTTTTAAACCCATGTCAAATCATGTGGCTCTCCTGAGAAGTGAAATCTCTTATCTCTTCTCATGGGGCTGAATCATTCTATTGTGTCTCCAGATTCTGGCCTTAAACATTTCTTTATTACATGAGTGCAAAAGAGCTGAATCTGCTTATGGTTTCTCATTGGAATGCATTATAAAATCTTTTGTAAATGTGTGAATGTTCCTTGCAGTTACAGGGATCCAGGGCCCCATTAAAATAAACAGAATACCCCAATAACTATTGTACAGACACTCAAAACATCTGTTCCTTGATGCATTGTAGAGCTTGCACTGGGGAGTTACTTAATAAAGGTGACTTGGATATAGATACAAGCACAGAGGATGAAGGTAATATAATTTTAGAGGCATATAGAAGCCTTACATTCATTGCTGCTGTTGGTAAGAAGGATTAAATTGCTGAAATAATAATCAAGAGAAAAAGAATAAACTGTGACTAGAAAAAGCAGAAGCTGAGGATTTCTGCTCAGGCAGTAATTTGAGGCAAAACTTTTGGGATACAAAATTTCATAGGAATACAATGATCTGGAAAAGAGTAAAGAAAATTTTTTTTTTTTTCTTCATACATATAAGATGTATTTTAATGTGACAATGGCAGTGGCAAAGTACAGCTCCTTTGACTGGAAATGTAATATTTCATAGCCCAAAAGAATTTTCTTTTTTTCTTAGACTATAGAGAAGCCACTAAGCTATTATTTGTTTTTCTCATTTTTCAGCAACAGTGTGTGTGCAAGTGGTAAATTTTCACTAGCTGTAGTGGAATAAAATGCATCTTAAGAGAGACTCCTACTGTGCTAACTCATGGTGGGAAAGCATCAACGCGAAAGCCTTGTCCAGCCTATATTATTTCCTGAATAAATGAAAAATGTAAATGTTAAAGGTGATTTCTAGCTGCAATTCCCTCATTTACAAAGGAGGCAGCTTCCATAAGCTCTTCTATCAGTAGCCAAAGTATGGCATACTGCACTAATGAAACACGGAGAAAATCAAGTTCCTAAAAATGTTTTCTGACTAGTAAAATTCCCCTTTGTCTTACATAGATCCAGTTTGGCTGGGAGTATACATCCTTGCAAAAATAGACAGTGACATTTTTATATACTAGTGCCAGAGGTATAGAGATGTCAGTGTTCTTCACATCAGAGTCTTAAAGTTTCAAGTAATACGTTAAACAGATTGGAACAGAGGAGAGGGGAAGAGTAAGCCTATCAGGGCTCTGAGGGTATAGAATCAAAAATTTGGTACTGAATGGTTGCTGATGTGGTCTACTTGCTAAAGCCAACAGCTGACAGTGTGCTATGTATTTCAGGTGGACACTCAGTGGCTGTATAAATAAATTTGCAGAGTACTAGTGAGGGATCAGGAAAAAGGGTATTTAGAGCCTAGCAATTCTTCAGAATGGAAAAAGCAAAACTTTCCTTTTAAGTTAGCCTCCTCTCTGAACATACCTACAATGTCTTCCTCTATCCTGCAAGTGACCCATTCATTTTCCTTATTTATCCATTCCTCTCTAAAAAATCCTACCTAAGCCATTCTGTCTGTCTCAAGTAAAATATATCTACAGCTTGGTGCAGTTTCTAATACTTTGGTCTGTACCAAGTCTTTCCAAAATTTGGTTGATCTTAACTGCTAAATAATTGGACACTTTCTTAGAGCATGAGGTCCAGGAGAATGAAGAGTGAAATCACTCACTAGTCCTTTTAAGCTCTAACTTTGTAACAGCCGTTTGTTGCTAAATTCTAGGTCTGTAACAATATAGTGATGTTCGTTGTGATTGCCTGAATGGAAATATTTGAGGGAATGTTTTCTCTGGTTGGAGGAAAGTGGGATTTGTCAAATGCAAAAGTTTGAGAAACATATTTTAATGATGTTTCATTTACTTTGAGCAGCACTTTACACCCAGGTGGTGCGAGTATTCTATTTGGTTGCTTGTGGAATGGAAGAGTATAATTTTACATTTTGAAATGACCTTTGATTTCATATTTCCATTTTACAAAAACTAAATTCAAAATCAAACCAAACTTCTTCACAAATTAATGCAATTTTTTTGTGTTTGGGTTTTGTTTTGTTTATTTTTTTAAATGACTATTATCTTTTAAATTAGAGAGAAATAGAAGTTGTACAGTGGAATATCCTGCCCAGTTCACAGCAGTGGACAGCTGTGAAAGTAGTAGGTGACTCATTTTTAAAGTAGGTCATGAACTCACTGTATCACACAACTTTGTTCCAGCCATCTCAGTTCCTTTTTCATTTCTTTTTTGCCAGTGGCACTGTGTATAGATATGCCTAGGCACTGTCTGAGCTACCCTTAAAGCTGTAGAAAAGTATCTCATTTGGTTCTTGTCCAGCATTTACATAATCTCTTTCTGAGAATGTGTAAAGAAAACAATCAATGTGGGCCTCTTCTTTTGCTGGCAAGGTCAAATATAATTTTTCTTTACCTCTGTATTTCTTAATTTGAATTTTTTTTCCTCGATTGTAGCATATTATTAGTACATATTGTACAGAATGGGAAGAAATAAAATACATGTCTATGGCCTTGGGCTTTCAAAACAAATTCAAGGTAAGCTCAAGAACATCTAGATATTTGTAAACAATCCACAGCAACATGCCTTAGTAACGAGACTGAGCCTTTAATATGTCCACTGTATTTTTTAC
Organism: Phoenicopterus ruber ruber; assembly: GCA_009819775.1. NCBI lineage: Eukaryota > Metazoa > Chordata > Aves > Phoenicopteriformes > Phoenicopteridae > Phoenicopterus > Phoenicopterus ruber. The sequence goes on from CM020227.1 coordinate 16,379,873, forward strand.
ACCACTTGTTTCCAAATGTATTACCTAAATATTCTGAACACTATAATAAAGCAAACTTGAACTCATGCCAAAAGTACATGAAGTTCTTTCATTTGTAATTTTCCTTACAAAACATATTAACTGCCTTTGTTTTCATAAAAGCAGTACTGAAAGGTTACATATAGTACTGTGTTCCTGAGAGTTAGAATGGATAGAAAAAAGTCTAATCATTGTAATTATATGACTGAAAAAGAGAGTCTTGGCATATTAAGGCACTTAAAAGAAGAGAAGAAAATACCATATAGAGAAGAAATTTGTTCGTCAAATTCAGAAGCAGGTTTGAAAGGAGGCTGCAATAAAAATGGAGGGTAATCAGTAACTTACTGGTTTGTAATTACTTACTTGCTTGTTGATCAACTTTATATTTCTTTTGTGACTCAGTGAATCATGCAATGAAAAGAAAATGTGTGGATGGAATAAATATCCCCCATTACACAAATTAAGGACAGGGGTAAGCAAAAACATCATGCTAAAGCATGAAGACATTATAAAACTTCTGTGGAATTACTAGCTCTGCCTCACCACTAAATTGATTACTCTCTTGGTGGATGTTAGTAAAATAAGGCTTTCAAATCAAGATGCCAGACTATAAATTACCTTTTTGAATTACCCATTTGAATCAGTTATTCTCATATCAAAAAAAATGCCGTAAATAACGTAAAGGATTACCACGTGTGTTTGATACGTACATACTTGAATTTCGATGTGTGGGTTAATCATTGTTTTGGATGGATCTATGGTTAATTCTGGGAGAAAAAGAATGATTTCCAGGATTGGTGACTGTGATGGCTTTGCCACAAGGAGAATTCTAGGCTAAGGTCAACCTAGAAAGTAGCCAGAAACTAGTCATTAACTTTGGAGCACCTTTTCCTTCAACAGAAGTTTAAATCTGAATATTATTTTTTTTGGTATTAATTCTGTGACAGAGTTCAACCGTGCATGCTTTTGAACACACAGTTTGGAATTATACAAATTTGTGTTTAAATAGGATGGTGGTTTGTCTTTTTTAAATGAGAGATTTCCAAACACCATCAGCTCACCGTTTGCAAAACATGATGAACATGGCCAATGAATGTTTTAGTTTCCATCCTCATGCATGTACATACACAAAATACATCATGAAATAAAAACAATGTGAAAGTATGAAGGTATCATATTTTTTCCAATTATTATCAGGCTCAAAGCTGAACTAACTGTTAATGCCTTTATTGTATTGCTAAAATAACATTCTGAAACAAATACCGGAACTGTAAACCACATTTTGAGTTATCCAGGTATTTGATTTGTATGAATCTGTAGTTATGATATGGGTTTGTGCTGTGTACGCTCACAGATAAATTTAGTTAGGGAAGACTGACAAGTCTACTGTATGAAGTTCTCTTTTTTTTTTTGCACAGAATGGGAATGGCATTGGTAGTCTTACATAACTAACTTGTGTCTTAATACTGGGCAAGATAAGTCATAACTGAAGTGCCAGTGAAGGCAGAGGGTGCTTCTTGAAGCGCTCTGTCTTTATATGTAAGCCTTTCTATCAGCATTCTGAGAATGATCCTACTAACAAATTTCTGCTTGCAATAATAATAACAGGACATGGAGGAGCACAGACACTTATTCACACAAACATTTAAGTTAAACTGGTTTTGATGACCTTGGATTTGCTTCACACAGACCTTGAGAAGTTCATCCAGTGTGGGACAGAACCCCATTTTACAATGCCAGAACTAGGATCTACTACTTGAACCCAGGGCCAAATTGCTTAAAAAAGGACGTGGATGCAAACCTATCCCTTGTCAGCAGAAATAAATTTTCTACTGGATTGGTATCCAAAAACTAGCAAATCAGAATTGGAAATTACTTTTTAAAATACTGCCAGTTTCAGTCACACCACAGAGTGAATAATAAAAGGCTGATCACTTTAAAAATGTCCCAGGTACTCATTCATGAACAAGCTGTAGGCAGACATACATTGTAATAAACCTTTCACTAAAGAGTTTTGAATAATGAACATGTCTGTAAAAATGGAAAGCTATCTACTGCTCATTCAGTAACAAAAAGGAATGAGTTTGTCAAACGTTCTTCAATAAGGTAGCTCAGTCTACCTGGAATAAAGGGTGCATGGCTTCTTTAGGGTTGGGGGGGTTGTCCTATTTTCACACGAAACAGAATTTTTAAAAATATTCTTAAATGAAACCTCAAGCTGTATGTAGAAAAGTTCCGATTTTAAAGGGTTTTTTTCCCAGAGTTAGAAGTAATATTCTAATTGTTTTCAGTAAAGACGGCCTTCAGACCTACATTTAGTGTACATACTTGCCAAAACTTACAACTACTTCTGCAGTAACATCAGTACAGTAAAGTGCAAAATCTTATTGTCTAAGGAAATTTTACGCAGCATTTTAACACTTAAACATAATGATAAGCTACATCCATAAGTGTGACTGGAAGAAGTATGCATGCATGAGTGTATAAAGGCAAGACTTTATCAAATAGTAATTCTTCAGTTTATTATACATTTTACTGCTATTGGTGTCATTAGTCTTCCTTGTTAGTCAACCATTCTATACCTGACTTCCTGCAGCTTTTTTACAAATGCATACCTTAAGAGTTATATTTGCTTTTAACTAGAATCAAGGAAAAAGAAAAATACCACATGAATACATTCAGTTAAAGTGATTTTAATGTTTTTTTCTTAATGAGTTGGATTGTGCATGTAGGAAAGCTAAAAGGTGATTTCGGTAGACTTTGTTAAAGCTAACAGTGCCAGCTTGACTAATTCTTGATACCAAATCATGTTGATAGCAAGACCGCACTAGATGTCAAAACAAAACAAGATCTTTAGTATCCACACTAGTAGTGTCAATACTGCTATTCTTTGTATCAAGATCTATGAAAGTTTGCGGTTTTTCACTGAAGTAACGTGTCAAGTTCTGTCAGCGATCTACTGGCTTGATACACACAACACATCCCAGCCTTGCTAGTTGCACTTTCAAACCCTTCCTTGTTTGCTTTCAGACAAGGTGTTTTCTTCACATCCCACTGGCAGGATGACAAAAACAGCTTTACAGTTTTGAGACATTTGTTCTAGCAAATCCCAAAATTAAAATACATACTATACTGTTTGTGCCACTGAAGGCCAAGCCAGAAGATATGTTTTAGAGTAAGTGCTCTTTAGTTTCACTAGCAAAAGTGGTTTGTCAAAGTTTCTGATAATTTGACCCAAGATGATTTGTACATTTGGAAAGAAATCTAATTTTGCAGGCATGACTTCAGCTTAGGCAAAAGGAAATTGATAAGTGAACAGCTTTTAATACATCAATATACATTTGACAATGTGAGTAGCATTGATAAATAGTTGAGCTAAAGTCTTGCACAAGAGCTGTATAAAGGGTTAGTTTCATGAAGATTGGCAGCTGTCCTTCTACATGGAAGTTAAATTGCAAACAGTGGGGAAGAAGGCATCATCTTGTCTCCCTTTTATGCCAGAACTACATTCAGCATTTGGAGTTGCTGAGGGACTGGTTGGCTGATTTTGGATATGGCTCCACAGTGACTGTACATACAAATTAGATGAAGGATTCTACATCTTTTTGAGCATTAGATATCTCTCTCAAGAGTAATTTTTGTGCTTTGGACTGGAAGCCAGGTCTCCCGAAACCCTAATTCTGTCTCTGACAATGCCATGGGTCACACCTGTTGGCAAATCATTCTGAGCCAGATCTCCAGAGGGACTTTGGTGTTTTGTTGGCTCCTGGAATACAATGCACAACCCTGACAAATATAGAGAGTGATGCAGCCCAGAATGGGCTTTGGCAGAGGCAGTACACTGAATGGGCATGTTGCTTAATGTAGCAAAAAAAGCTAGAACGAGAGAAGTGAAAACTGTTAGATGTGTGTTATGCTTAGATATATCCTAAGATTGTTATCTGTGAAGTAAATCTACATCTCAGGGTGTCTTCTTTAGACATGTACCTTTTAGAAAGCTAAAGATGGGCAATATGACTCCCACAGTTAGATAGCTACGCTTGACCTAGATTCACTTCCAGAGGTGAATCTTGACTCTATACCTCATTTTATCTGTCAGAAAATAGACACACAACTTCGGTGCAGTACTAGGAAACATATTTGCATATATTTCTAAATCTGTCTGACTCTTAGGATGTGAAGACAAATATAGGTATGAGATAATAGCAAGATTTTTCAACTCCAAGATTTATTTACAATTTAAGTCGAAAAACATAGAACTTGTTCATCAGCCATGGCTCACATGCTAACATTAAATGGCCCTTTTTTATGTTGTCATTGAGACTAAAACCAGTGCTCCCTCTTTTCTCCTACCCAACTTTGCCCTTTGAAGTGTGAAGGATGAGTATTAGTCTCAGTGGAGTCCAAACTAGAGACATTTTTCTAGTTTTGTTAGGCACTTTGCTCACATTAATTAGGAAAAATGTTTGAACCATTTCTAATAAATCAAGTCTCTAACTTTAGAAGCAGTATTCCCATTATTTTGAGCACTGCTTCATTTCAGTGCTTTTTCGAGCCTACCTGCTCCGTGCTTAGCATACACCTGCACAATGAGTGGATAAAGTATGAAGTGGGTATCAGTTCTAAATCAAAAGCAGATTAATACTTTAAAAATGTAATGTACCAATGATGCAGTGCTTATTCTTTTCACTTGGGCTAGCTGAAATCCTCTAGTAGGTAATAGAAGATAATGCTCATTTTTGGTGTTCCACATGAAAGGTCTCTTATGGACAAAAGAAGTGATGGCATTTTATTGCCTTAATGTTTGCTTTCTGTATTGGAGTCTTGCTTGCCTCCAATGAATCCAAATGTTATTTGTGAAAGTAAAAAGTTGTCATTGAAAAGCAGCAGCTATCTTCTTGAAGATAATCTTTTTTCACAGAAGCATTTGAAAAAATGTGTATTTAATCCTAAAGATGAATATTAGAAAGGTTTGAAATCTATACACCAGAATCATATGCAGTTATCTCCTCTATGATGGCTACAGTGTAAGGAAAAATAAAATGACATACTTTAAGGATCTGATTCCAGGTTCTCCCAGACATTTGGCATCTGTATACTGCTAATTGATCATTTATACAAATTCTAATCATCATTAGCAACTAATTCCCTATGTACTAATGCAACCAAGCATTCTTGTGTCTCTAAACTGGTGTTTGCTCTAGTAGACAGCATTGTGGGAAAAATGCTCTTGGTGAATGTCCTGCAGATGCAATAACTTAGGAAAACAGGAATGGTTGAGTGAAGCTTCATTTCTGTTTTATGCAAAGTGCACATAAACTTGTTTTCCTGCTATCTTCTCACCTCCACTGATTGACATTGTAATTTCCCTTACTTCATTGTGCTTGGTGGAAAAGAGGTCTTGTACCTCAAGCTATTCTCTTTGGTTTTCCCAGTGATTCAATGCATTTTCATGTTAGGTGGAAATTTTGAAATGGCAGCCAAAACAAGGCATCATGTTGGAAAGTGCATTTAAGATGAGTTCCAATGCCTGTATTTACTGCAGAGCTACATACTTCTCTGCTATATTACACAAAGACATAGATTTGTGAAGAGCAGGCTACAAAGAGCATATACCCTCTCAGAATGAGATCACCGCATATGCTGGTAACAGCTTTTTTTCAAAGTAGAATGCTAGCTCTTTCATAGCAAAATACATCATTTCTCTAGGAGTATATGTGTGTTTTGGGTTTTTTTGTATTACATACTAGGACTTATGTCTGTGTCTGAAATGAGATGTAAGGTCCAGCTAATGGTTAAAAACATGGCAAGTCTAACCTTGCTTGACAGCCTATTTATCAAAATCAAGAAGGCTTGATGAAGGATGTTGTGAAATACCATACACAAGAGCAAATCTACTAATAAATAAGAGATGCTTCATCATGCGCTCTTGTTCCAGCCAGTATTTATATGGATCAGTCATTCTTTCCCACTGAATTTGATGATATTATCTAAACTAATGGAAATATTTCATTTCCAAAATATTACTTGTGGTGTCTGAATGCACATGTAACAGGACATTTTGCATGGCACAAGCATTAAGGATGGATATTAGTCAAAAGAAACTACTTGTATAAGAAAAACTCTAAAATCAGAGAATGACAAGACTCATAAGCACCATGAGCATTTTATCTTTTTCCCTTGTCTCTGGCTGAGTATTTGTTGTTATTTTAGTATTAAAAGGATACGATAAACAATTACATGCTATCAGTGAAAATGCAAGGGCCATGACTGAAACTCAGTGTTTACACTTTCAGCTATCAGAGTCTTTAGAGAGCTGAGGCATTGCTGTCAGGCTTTAAGCACTAAAGTAAATGAGCTGAAGTTTGGGCGGTGGACCTTGTAGTGAAAGCATATTTAAGCATATTCTTTGGGGGTTGCCTATTGTGTTGTACTGTACTATTGTTTCTAGAGTTACATATCTGCAGAGTGGTTTGCAACCTATGGTCTGGCAGCATGCTGGGGGTCAGCAGACTGATTTGGAGGAATCCATGAAAGGTAAGTAGGAAAAGTGAGCCTGATGTCAATAATCTTAAATTTACTTTACCACACTCAAAATGTCGTGGGGACCTGCCAATCAGCAAAGATTAGGCACCACTTCAAGCAGTTTCCTTAGGTCACTTGTGCCTGTGGCAGGGCTTCCTTATGGCTGCAAGTTTTATACCTCAATGAATACTTCCCCAAATGGGGATATTTGTTGGAACAACTTTTGAGGTCTCTTGGGACTTGGAAAAATTATGGTGTCATTTGCTGTGCTCAGTGAATGCAACAGAAACCAGTCTGAAGCAACTGAGGTTGTTCCAGTGTTTCCCAGAATGTAACCACTGGTGATCTGTGGGAGTACAAGTAGTAAGTTGAACCAGGTCATGCTGTTAGTATTTTCAGTTTTAGATTCAGTGAGAGGACAAGGTAGTCCAATGGAAAATTTGAGAGGTTGACAGTGACCCAGAATGTGTGGGAATTACTCGTTCACTTAGTGGAAACCAGCATTGATTGACTGAGTAATGATATTCTATTAGGTGTGCCCTGCTAATTAGCTCATTCGCTTTTTGCAAGTTAGTAAGCTGTAGCCAATATTGACAATGTTGGTGGATTGGATCGTACATACTTTTTCTCATGCAGGACATCTGTATTTGTCACGTATCCTGAAAGATGGATAAAACGTGTGGTAGCCGCATAGGCAAATTGAACGAGATCTTTAGCTGGTATAAGCAGGCTTAGTGCCATGAAATAACACAGACATATTTAATTATACTGATGGAAGATCTCGGGAAGCGGATTATGGAGAAGCCAGAGGCTGAGGCTAAGGAGTGTCTCAGGCAAATTTCCTTTACTAACCCATACACATGTATATCAGTCCTGTTGAGCTGCTGCGTTTCTTGAAGTATAACTCAGACGTCATACATGTCAAAATGCAGTGCTTTTAAGAATTCACCTGCCTTTATGATAGATATGATTTAAATGCCAAAGATAATTAGATAGGTAAATTTTTATATGGCAGTTTATCGATGGAGAGTTGAGGCTGCAGACAGATGTCAAGAGAAGGTAAGGATTGTCTTCCTTTATCTGAGAGCTCATTTATGGGCTTTGTTGGAATCACTTTACAGTAGATACATATGAAATAAGATACTTTTCGGCGTATGATCTGACTAAACAGATTACACAGTTTAATCATTTTAGTTCCTGACAATGTGTATTTCAGAACTGAAAGTCAACATCAGGAAATTTGCAAAACAGAGCAACAAACTAGCATAGTCATAATAATAAAGTTTTATTTGTTAACAAGTAGTTACTCCTCAAAATGAGGGTAACTTAATCTGAGTAACTTCCAGAGGGGCTTATTTGCCCTTCTTGCAAGCTTTTTGTTGCAGTCTTAGCATTTTTTTATTACTGCTTCCCCTTCATGATTTCAGTGAATGTAACAACTTCCCATAAATTCAGGCCTCAGAACACAAATAGATTCACCAGACATCCTCATTACTGCAGCATCCTTATCCATGGCTGAAATGCACAATGCCTTGTCTATTGGTCTATGTCATTTCATTCAAACTCTATAGCAAAACTCCCAAAGAGTAGAAAATGCTATAATACAAGAATGACATCCCTTTTGGTTGTTGCTCCAATCTTCTATCCCTTTTTACTTAATTTGGCCTGTTGTCTTACCTGTTGCCTCTTCTCATACTGAAGATCATACTTTGGTTGTGTCATTTTGCTTTAGAACTGCATCTTAAGCTGTAGCATCTTCTTTTTTACTAATACCACAGTGTACTTGTGAAATGTAAATGTTTCAGGTTCTTTTATTGTGTATCACCTCTGCACTATCTAAAGATGTAACAAATAGTGTCTACTAAGGAGGCATCTTATGGCAATGAGATCATGCAAGCTTGAAATATGCCAAGTGTCCCATTTCTCTAACACATCTTTTTAGCTGTAGTAGCTAAGGTGGATTCAACAGCCGGGAAATCTCTATCATAGTGGAACTTCCTTTGAGATTTGTTTTGGCTGTAGAGACTGAGAGGGCAGCTCAGTTGGATTTACCTTCTAAATGGCATCTTGACATAGCTAACTAGAGGACCTAGCAACCTGAACAACCCAGCTGGTCAGGACTGTCAGCCTCCCAGAAGATGTCTTGTCTCTGTTTTTCAGGGGAATTCTCAGTATTTCTGAGACTGCTGCAATATTTAACCAGTCATATATCAGAAGAAATATTTCCTGTACATCTATTTTAGAAGACAAATAATTTTCACTTTGCCTTCATCTTTTCATGGAATCCACAGGTGACACAACAAAGACAACGAACATGTCAGTGTATTTTTGAACATCATCTCTCTTCTCATGTTTTCTTTGGTTTTGGAGCTTTATACAAGCTGAAGATCCGTGATTGTTGTTTGTACAAATTACTGCAACATAAATAAGACTATATTAAGACCAAATATTAGCTTTCATAACTCCTCCGTTGCCTATATGTGATGATATCTTTTCAGAAAATCCTAATAAAGAATTATAAATATATAATTTGTTCCTACAACTGGGATATGTTTCTCTACTATTTTGTTTTCAATTTTCCACTGAAAGAACATAGAATATCACTAGATGTGATGATTTTCAATACTTCATATGGGTTTATAGTTAATATTTCTGGAACACTAATGTTCCAAAAACTTTTCACTCTGCACTTTAATCCATAATGCATGGCTCTCACTATCTTTTAATCGTCTGTCTTTTTTAAATGTTGCCATATCCCTGGATATGATATAATATATGAATGTTTCAAAGAAGCTGATGCCAGGCTGCCCTCTAGACACAGAAACTAGCTCAGTGAATGTATATGAAGTGAGTGCTAGGATAGAAACAGCTGCAAGAGGGAGTAGGTTCACCTCATCACTTCTTGCCAGGGAATGAACCTGGCTGGAAATGAATCTGAGACTTTCAAATCACTGCTCTAGGAGCTTTTAAACCTGGCTATCCATGCTGTAGCACCAATGCCAAATGTTTCCACATGATGATGTTGCCTGCTGCTTTTAAGTTTACAGAGGATTGAACAGCAATTTATTCACTTCCAAGGAACCCATAAAAATAAGAATTCCTATATAAGACTGAAGAGGGTTAAGCAATCAAATCAGGCCTACTCCTATTATAAAATTCTTTAAAGTTTGAGAGAAGAGGCTAACTTCTCGGAATCATCTTCCAGAATGTAATAGTAAATTATGGATTTGCTTTAATATTGTGTAGAATGGTGTAAAATATAGTATCTAGGAAATGCATGATCCTTCATTAAAACTGTGAAAGGCTTTTAAGAGGAGATTCTGTGCAACTATAATTTAACTTAGTTGTAATGGTTTCATTCCTGATGGTTGCTTTACGGCAAACCTCTTGCTGTACATAGAATGATGTATCCTTTGTAGGGAAGAAGGGACGATCTATTAAGTACCGTGACAGGCTTGTTTCTAGGGAGACATACTTGAATCCTTACTCTCACAGACACCCTCTGTGACCTTTCCTGAGCCATCTAATCTTTGGTACCTTAGTTGTCTTCAAAATAATGAAAATAGTACTTCTTTATGCCACAGGAGATTTTCTGGGTCCTGAGATACTTTATCGGGAGGACAAAGGAGCTCTTACGGTAAATTTCTTTTTCAGTTTGCATTTCCCCCCTGTGAATGACTGCATCAGCATTTTAGATAAAAATGTCGCTTCCCATGGCACCCACTATCTCCACAGGGATTTTTACAGATGTTATATGAAGGGGTAGCTGCCTTCCTTTATCCTGTGACTCTTTCTGTTGCTTTTGAATGGCAAGCACAAGACCTGGATGCCAAGTCACAAAGAAGATTGTCTAGCAGGAGCAGCTGGCTGCTTGGCAGATGCATCATTGTAGCAGCTTTGAAGCTGCCCATGGGTCTGTCACATGTTTTAGCTACCAAGAGACTGCCTTGGCTTCTTTGTCCTTTATAGATGCCATTTTCTATTAAAAATTCTTTGGTTCTTTGGAATTTTTTATGTTGTGCATAAGCTCTTAGCTTGTCAATAGGGATTCAAAGCTTTCATTTTCATGTGGAAAGAAGGACTTCGATTTCAAAAAAAGTGCTGCAAGTGGCAGAAATGTTGATGCAAGATTATATGCATAAAGCAAAATATTCAGAGAATAGAAGTTCAATTTGAAAATAATTGCTAAGCTATCATATGAAATTATCTTTTAAAAGTAGGAAACAAATAAAATAGCTCGATCATGTCTAGTGCTCAGCATTTGCTGAAAAGCAGGCCTTTGCACAGATCTCAAACTGGTTTCTAGAAAATTTAAGAGCGTACTTTAAAAATGAGGCTACTTTGATTTTACAGAGTGAGTATGTTTCTACAACTGGTTTTATTGATTATAAAAAATTAAATAAACAAATATGTTACTTGACTTTGCTTTCAAACAAAAAGAAAGCAAGAAAGCAATGTCAGTATGTTTAAGCCCAACTAAGACTTTCTACTTCAATACAGATGCTATTATGTTAAAGTAGTTCAATAGCTTCTATCTGATTTGTCAAAAATTACTTAGAAATATGTCATACACTTTTTACACTATAGTTTTCACCCTTCAAATAGCTTTGGATGAAAAAAACCCCAAAATATTTCTTTTTTGTATAAGCCTTTTGTCAAATACGTTGTCCTGTAAAGGTTTGAGGACTAAATTTATGTTCCTAATGGACATGAATGTGTCGTTTATGCACTTTCATTTCCAGTTCAGATTTTTTTTCTGTCAGTTCTTAGTTCTAAATACAAAATCAGCATAAAAAATAGCAAATGTTTCTTTTTTGATATTCCCAAAATGAAGAGAAATAGAAGTTGTTCATGTGAGCTCAGAAATTTAGTAGCTGTGAAACAGCACAGGTTGAGACACAGGTAATTTCATTGGGTGCCTGGCTTTTAATTTGTCTAAAGAGTTAATACCAAATTTTCCATGTAGGTTCCCTTGGCTTAATTTCAAGGTATATGCTCATTTAATAGTGGGCATTGTTGATGAAACAAAGAAAGATTGCTCCATCAGAGTCTGACCCCTATTATTTAACTGTGATTAATCCTGTCTGTCCATATATTAGACCAAGAGCCCATTTCAAACTGATTTGGCCCTCTTCAGTAGATTCCCAGCATTGCCATCTGAATCTTCCAGAAACTCAGATTAAGGTCTGTATAATAGGGTTAAACTTCAAAAATGGGTAAAGGTTTCAAGGTGGGGTTTTGCTGAATGCCAGTTCCAGAACTGAGGTAGGATCTGGGAAATCATGTGGTAAAAAGGCATTTCTTTGCAAGGAGCAGCACTAATAACAGTAAGAGAACAGAAGGGTTCAGGACCAGTGATATTGCTGAGAGCAGATGCATTATATATTGCCTCTGTATTAGGCCAAAGTAGAATTTACCTACGTTTGTTATTGTATCATTGTTCCTTCCTCTGCCAATTTACCCATCCAAATATGTATGTTATAAAAGAATACACAAAGAATGTGTTGGGTGAAACAGAGGTATAGGAGGGGCAACTTCCTTGGGAAAGACGCCAGATGAAAAAGAGAAGCAGGCTTTTTCTCTATATATCAGTTCTCTGTGGCCACCAAGCGCTGGATTAAGGATAGGCTTTTCTTCTCTGTGATATAAATGACAATTTCTGTATGTCTTTTTCCTGGTTTTGAGCAGTAGCAGGCCTCATATCGCCCGAGGCCAAGAGACAGTAGAAGGGAAAATTTAGGAGTCTTCTCTTCTAATTCTTTTCTCACAGACAAAAACAGATGATGAGAAAAAGCACTGCTTGTGTCAGGCCCAGATAACAGAACTTCATCCCTCATTCCCCAGAAGAAGGAAAATCATGGCTTGTACATTTTTAACCCAAATTCCCACCATGTGTACGTCCTGGGGTTTGTGAGAGTTTGGTTGTTTTATTTGTTTTAATTCTGACTTGTAAGATGGCTGTTAACAACAGAAGTTGGAAGATGGGATTTCCCGATTTATGTCTCATTTCTATTCATCTCTAACTGTTTCCTTGGAGATATTCCAAAAAAAGGAATATTAAAGCATCCTAGTGTACTGAATTCAGATGGAGCTCCTTCCTCAGACACAAGTCCCATCGGAGAGGCTCGCAGAGAGGTTTCTGTGGCATTGACAGTTGGAAATTAACATGTTTCAGAAGTACTTACAATTCGCATGCTTAATGTTAGCGAGAAGATCCTGCATTAAGGGAAGCACGGAAAGAAAATCTTTTGCAGATAAATGAGTGGCATAGAATGTGTTTTCACTTCAGTTCATTTTTGCTACTCTTATTTTTTAATCTGCTGATCTTGGATCTTGATCTCTGCTAATCCTAAAAAAATGACCAAAGTGATTATTTGAAATGATACACAAGAAAGCCTGTTAACTGCTGTTTAATCCATCTCTCTATACAGCTACCTTGCCCCTTCAGAATTCATCCTAAACCATGTATTTTAAGTAGTATCAAAAGGAATTAGTCATACCAACACTGAAGTTGTAATCAGCAGGCAATGATTCTTGTTATGTTTCAGTTTACTCTACATCTTCCTTTTTCAGTGCATGACAAAAGGGTATTGGCTTGATTACCTGTGATGTTACTGAGTAGAAGTGAAAGGTTCTCAGTTTGAACTTGTTAGTAAAAAGTAAACGTGCTTATTGTAAACCACTTTATTGTCTTTTTCCTTGTGGCTGACTTTTATGAATTGCCTTCACAGGAGCCTGGTTTAGGTTTATCGTGTATAGATAACAGAATAACCTTATATATGAACTACAAGTATAAACACTGTCATTGACAGTACTTCTTATGATTTTGTGCCAGCTGTATTTAGAAATATGGAAAACTATATGGACTGCTAACAGAAAGATGGCTTAGTTGATATCTTGCTTTATACTCCCTTTGGGATCTGAAAGTGATTTTGAAATACCGCAACTTGTAGGAGTCACAAGTGCTGTTGTTTGGCATTTGTGCTGCAAATTTTGCCTTTGCTTTCACATCTATCTGAGGTCAGTGAGGCTAGGCTGCAACAATGTCAAGAAGGTATGGGAGGATCTGAGTTTTGCGCCTTTGTCCTGTGTTTAATCTTTCAATAAATATAGATCCACACTTCTAGTCACCAGTAGTGAACCAGTCAGCATCACCTCACTAACAAAGGGTTCTGTGGGTATTCAGATAAGGTTGTGAAGAACCCCAGTAGAAGAAAGCAGACCAGATATACCAAATGGTTATATATCATTAAAACCTTTTCAGAAATCAGTATGTCTGCTATAATTATATATTGACTCTCAAGAGGTTCTACCACAGAAGAATTCTGAATTTATTTTGAGAGTCATAAATTTCTTGCTAAGCCTTAGGCAGAAATCTTTCTTATAGATGTATGATTTCTGTTGTAGATGAACACTGGAATCCTTTATAACACACTCAGTTTGTAATGAACCTTGTTGCCCTGAAAACAAGTAAACACAATTTTAAGAGCTTTCTCTCTAAATGTGTAAGGCAGACTCTTCTCTGCTTGTGACTCTTCCTGTTTAGGAGTTCTTTTCTTCAGCAGCAAGAAAAGAAAATATGAAGCAACTTCTCTCTGTTAATGCAACTTTATCTTCTCATTGCTTCTTTTTCTTCCCTGTATGCCCAGTTAATGTTTTTAATATAGTGGGGTAATGATTGCGTGTCATACTTTACCACAGATGAATAGAGCCCAGGTATATTAATGTGGTGAAAGTAGACAGTCTAGTAACTACTGCTGCCACCTGCACTTAGGAGACCTTCTCAGCTTTCCTGTACATTTCTTTGATGGCAGATAGGATGAAAATTGCTAGTCTGGAAACATACCAAAAGTGAAGTTTGGCTTTTTTCTGAATGTTTCCTCTTTTGTTGAGGTTGTTACAGATTTTCATTCTATCTGGCCAACAATATGAATCCCAGCATCAGTGTAAACTTGATTTAGACTGTGAATTATGAGATTTTAATTAGGTGAGGTGGTTGTAAAGTGCTAATTTTTTCCTCCAATGACAAGTGATGCTTAAATAAAACCATTAAAGCGGGCCACTTCTAACTCCATTGTACCAGAGAAAGCTTTCCAGGCATAGTACATTGTGTTTAGTATCACTTTAGAATTCTATAAATCTTTGATCAGCTTTTATTTAATCTTTGTCTAAATTGGAAGATAGCGATAGTCCCTTAAGATTTTGTATGGAATTGAATGAAATTTAATAAGGCGCCTGACAGTTATTTGATTGTGATTCGTAGCACTTTCATTTTACAGGCTTAAGCAATACTGACCTCAAAAGGACTGTCATTCAGACTAGGTGGAGGGCGGGGAAATAAAATATTTTATTCTTCATTGTTCCAGTCCTTTTTACTTGATAAGCCTTTAATAAAAGTCGAAATGAAGTCCTTGCCAATTCTTAGACCAATTCTCTATTCAGAGATAGTGGATTCATTTCTAGAACATTTTAAAGTAGGAAATGCAAAACAAGACAACATCTAAATGGCTTTCACATTGACAACCTTGACAGACTGTATAAATTTGGAGTAGAAAAGAGCTAGGAGATAGATGACATGGGTTGTTTCTCAGGGGACCATCTGGTGAATTTTGAAGGTCCCCAGAACAGACTGTGGGTTACCCTGAACTACAGGAGGTCCTCCTACCCGCTCAAGCAGAAACTGTATGTTTTGAAATGATGTGTCCAATTATTTCAGCTTGATGCACAACACAAATAGCTGAGAGAATAAACCCGATCTCTTCCAAAGTTTTCATTTATGACTTTTAGAGCTGCCTTTCTCACAGGCTCATGTAGATGCCATCTTGATTATTAAAGCACAGTTGCATTAGTGACGAACTGCTTCCCTCAATTAGTTTTGACACAAGGTAATTTTAAGGCTTTAAGTGTACTTATCTTTGACTCCTGATGGATTTTCCTGTGTCCTTGTTTACTACCTAAACCACCTTTTCTTTTCTTTTTACATTTGTATAATGCACTGTTTGGTGTTTCAATTTTAATCACAGTTATGTATTATTGTTTATTATTTGCATTACACTAATATCTAAATGTCAAGGCTCCATGGCATTACACACAGTAAAATGTATTAAGTATCTTTTTAAATCATTCACAGATACTGCTGCAATGTCACTGTGCTTACAAGAGTTTGGTTCAATAACAATGAACAGTTTATTTTCTGTTTGTAAGTGAAGTAATGAAAGAAAGAGCAAGGAGAATGGAAAATGAGGGGAAAGAGTAGGTTTTAAGCAGAGATTTAACTGGAATCAGTGACTGAGTACTTGATATTGCACTGGCTTGAAATAGATGAACTTCACTGAATACCATGAGAGCACGTGAGGATCATCATGAGGCAAAACTCCTGTAGGAGCATAAAAACTGCCATCCGGCCTAAATTTTAGCTACTCCAGTACCTAGTCTCTGACAGTAACTGCTGTGAAAGTGTGATAGGCAGATAACCTGCCCTGCAGAATTTTCATCCTAGTCTCTAAAAGCAGTTATCTTAAATTTATGAGGTATGGTATCCTTTATAAAACACATGTTCGGGACCTGATTCTGGCATACTGCACAAAGAAGGTACTTTCAGAAAATATTTGGACAGGTTATTTACATCTATATGCCTATATTTATCTATATCTTCTGCTGGCTTTTTTGAAAGCATGGGAGAGAAAAACACTGTATCAGTATTCAAGGCTGGAATTCCTTTCGATCTGGATACAATTCTGGCAATAAGCTCCCCATTTAATGAAGTGTTTCTATTGCTGTTAACTTTAATAACTTGAACAGTTCTATTCAGCTCAGTTTGACCTCTCCTATATTTAGGACAGTACCCAAGTACCATCTTTAGATGCTTTTTGTGTACGCTTGGAATAGCCACTTTGAATAAGATGTTCAATACTACTTAGCTGGCTGGGAGCCTGCTTTTAAAAGTGATCTGGACACTTCTAGATGGTTTTGAAAGCTTTTAAGTGCCAGCAAATGAAGATAAGTAAAAAGGAGAATTTCTAAAGTGCCAGCTGACCTCCTTTCCATTATTCTGCTCTACACATGCTTCTGTATCTTTGGAAATCTGGAGCCTGGGAACTAATAGTGGGAAATAGTAACATAACAGAAAATAGGTACAGAAGGAGCCTGAAACAGTCATCTGGTACATTGCCCCATCCCCAGGTAGGATCAGCTCTGTCTAAACAATTCCTGGTAATAGTTCATCTAATTTGTTCTTAAATTTCCAGTGCTAGAGGCTGCATTGCCTGTCCATGCAGTTCATTCTAGTACTTTACTAGCCCTTTTGTGAGAGTGGTGTCGTGCTCCCCCCTCTTTGTTGCAACTTAAACCCATTGTTTCTTGTCCTATTCCAAGTGCATGTGGAGAATAACTGTCCCTTTTTCCTCATTAAATGTTTCTTCATGTGTTTGAAGAGAATTATTGTATTGCTGTCTTTCAATGTCCTTTTTCTCTAGACTTAACCCTTCTTTCAGCCTTTCTTCACAGGTTGTTTTCTAGATCTCTGATGACTGAGAAGCTTTTGGCAATGTTATCTTAAGTTGCCTTTGAAAGTAGTGTTTAAGTACCTTCCTGTTTGTCTTTTATCTTATCTTCTTCAGTTTAATGACATTAAAGTATAAATTGTGCTACTTAGTGGAGCTGAAATGATACCTAAATATCTAGCTAGTTAAATTGCAAAACTTTAATCCAAAGATTATAAGCAGGTGACAATACCTGTAAATTGACTGTATAAATTTTGCATACTTTTTTGTTGGAAATGCAAACAAATTAAAAACTAAAAAATGCATAAATCCTGTCCTCCAGGAAACAGTGAAGAAAAATTTTACTGAGGCAGAACTTACACTGTCTAACCAGTCGTAGGTTTTCATAGCCACAGTGACCGCAGTACCGCACAACCTAGATTATGTCATTACTGAATAGATATGCAGGATGGGCACAGAAATAACAGAGAAATAAATGGAAGAAGAGAGATTTACTGAAGTCCATGACAACCAACAACTTGCATGTTCTCAGTGGGAACTGCTGCGAGCATATTGCTTTTGTGAACCTGGCAGAGAAAGGATGACAGTAGCACAGTGTTCTAGCGCTGAAAGCCCATCTGATTATGGCATTGGTTCTTTATGGGATCAGAGGAAATGCTGTCATTTTTAAGTAGTGTTTTAGCAACATAGATTTTACTGGATTAGAAGATGGAATTCTGTTGCTGGCTTTCCGTTGCCATAGATCTGTCTTACCAGCAAATGGCCCAGAAATTCTGCAGGCCCTCAAGTAAACTTGGACATTGTTTTCTTTTGACTCTTCTTTAAGTGGAATGATATTGCTAGAGAAGGTACTTAGAAGAATCATTTCTAATTCAAGGATTTCAGGTCTGTCTAAAGAATCTGTTCTGTTTGAAAGGATTTCTGTGCCTGATTTCCCTTGCAACACTTTGAAAATGTACCTGACTTGGTAAAAACTTGTCTTCACCTCTTTTTTGATGCTTGCTGCATATGCTTTTCTTCAGGGCTGTGCTGCTTCTCTGTGGGCTGTGGTTCTTCTTTGCAAAAGTGGACTGCCACCCTGTAATTCCCCAGACTACGTCTGTACCTTCGTGTATCAAACCCATCTGTAGGCTTCCAGATGGCCTGTATTTTGGGCAGCGGTTCCAACTGATTGTATATGGCCAGAAGTTTTTTGGATATCTGACATGAAAATCAACCATTTATTTTCTATTTCAGTGAGGAGGCAACCTAAGACTAAAATTCAGCAACACATGGAGGTTTACTGTACTTGACGAGTACATTCACCTAGTATTAACTCAAAGGAAGACAAATGCTCACTGGTGCCGTGTCTTGCAAGGTTGTTCTTCTTCCTCAGGAGTCTATTTCTGACAAAACTTGATTCTACCTAGCTAATATCTGGGCAGATTTGGAACTAATATCACTATAGGCCATCATATTTTGAATTAAATTAATTCAGAAGTCTCAGTGTTCTGGAAACTGAACTCAGTTCTCCTTTTCAGTGGTGTTCTTTCAGAATTATGAGTATTCAGCTGTGTTCCTCATCCAGAGAAACTCTACATTAGATCTGTAAATATGCACACCTGATTGCCAATAACATTAACAGGAATTGCACCTGTATTCATAGGAGAGAACAGAAATCTTTGTGCGTTCAGGTTGGCTATTTCTTAACAACAGCAATGATGCTTTGAGGGCAGTATTACTTTAAGAACAGAGCCCATTTAATTTGCTTGGACTTTGAAATCTTCTGGTAGAGAATAATTGCCTGACACACAGCTCCTAGGAGGTGAATTTAAATGAAAGACATTTTCCAAGCCGCAAAGCAAAATTACTAAATGCCTGATTAGAAGATCTGTGTCACTAGTACTGCTTCATTATGAGAACTCTCTTAAAAATTTCGTATCAACACTTGCCTTTCACAGTCCACAGCCTGGTGCCTATTAAGACACAGAACAGACTATATCTTCTTACCTGATATAGAATGGGATGTAGATCAATAATGAACTATGTTTGTAGCTGTACCAGGAAGCCACTGTGTAGGAAGATGACAGCTTTGGCATGGCCCTGGGAAAGCACTGCATGAACCTGCTCAGGTGTAGATGACTGAGGTTGCCAGCTTCTCTTTTCAGTGCTGGGGGAGTATATTCTAGTTGTTGGGGATTTTTCCTTCCCCTAAAAATGCAGGATATAAAGGACTATGAAGTTTCAATTTTCAAATAAAGGAGGAGAAAAATGGCCAAACATAAATTGCAAATGAGGAAATGATTTCTGCACAGGAAAATGGCTCTTGCTGTCAGGGTCATCTCTTAAGAGACATACGGAGGATTTCTTTTATTTACTCTTGCTTACTGCATTTTTATTGCAGTCTACCAAGCAACTGATTTTTATTGCCTCCTTGTATGGTTATTCTGAAGGTAAGCCTCCAAATGTTTCAGACATATCAGGCCCGGAAAAAGTCTAAGGCCTGATTCATCGTCACACTTATGTCTATCTAAGTTTGAGATAATAAAGGATGACCCAAAGTCGGGATTATGAACGAATAATTAGACTCAACATCCATTTCAGAGGTTAACCATTTAGAAGTTAGGTTGAATTCCTCTTATAATAGAGTTTTCAAGATTAAAGAGTTGCAGTCAACTAATGAAATTGCAAATGAAGAGTCAATTAATGGTCACTTATAAAAATAATATTTTAGCAATCAAATAACCATGATTTTGCTCTCCATCGTTGTGTTAATTTATAGTGAAGAAAGATCAACTTACAACAGCATGTGCAATTCATATACTTAATTTCTGATAATCTCTAAAGAATCTCATTTGAGTGTTTCACTGTGTATATTTTGACTGAAAAACTGGCTAATTAACATGAACTGTAAGAGATTGCTATGCCTGAATCCGTTTCCTGGTTTTCTTCTGAACCTTTTTTAGTAGGGGGAAAGGGAGCTGTGTTATCAGAATGCAGGATTTTTTTTTTTATAGTGTTGCAGTTTTTTGTAATGTGACATTATACAGCAGTTTCATTATATTGAACTCTACAGTGTGTTGCTCAGCCATGAGCTTGATGGCTTCATGGAGCATGGGGTGAGTTTAATTCCCCTTTCTAGAGGAGATGCATCTAGCTTCACTGATTATTTTCTGGACTTTAAAATTTGCAACTTTACAAAATATTCTACAGCTCCTACTCAGGGAGAATAGAAAGTGGCTCAATGAAAAACTGCAGTGGAGGTCATTATGAAGCAAGCCATGCTTTTATGGGTTAGAGAACACCTCTCACTTCTTTAACCTTCTATTCTATTAATTTTTTGAATGAATAACTCCTAAAACCTCTGATATTTAAATCTCAAAACAGTGCTGTTCACACTATGCTGTCTTGACTTTCTTCTATATTTCTTCTCCCATCATAACTATGTGTCCTCTAACTGTAAGTTTTTCAGATTGGCTTGTCCCTGTTAAAGGGTATTACTAGTTACAATCCAAAACAGATACTGTGCTCTTTACTCCTGCTTGCTTGTAATTGCAGTTACTTATTCGGAATCTCGAAGGTGCCACATGCCCAGCCCACACACTGGTGGTATCCTCACGCTGGGAGGGGCCAGCTGAAAGAAATGACACACCTTCATATAATCTTGTCTGGATTTAGCAGGTTGGAATTAAGCCGCAGTGACACTGATAGCAGTGGTATGAGAAGAAAGTTGGGCCGAACTTACTAATACGTCCAAAACACAGAAGTTCACAAAAAGCATATTTGTGGTGAGAATGTACACTTTCAAATATTTTTTGACATTTGAAATTTTACTGAATCACAGAAATTTCTCTCTGTGTGTGAAGAATGGTAGAGCTGTTTGCTTGTTTAGTGTAATGGCTTGGAAGAAGCTTACTATAGAAGTAGTGGGCCAGGGGAGTGCAAGGTCTCTGGCTTCCATTGCCTCAGTCTACTCGCAAGGACATAATTCAGCCACTTAACATACTTATGGGATAAGCATCTGTCATCTTCCCAAAGGCAGTTTCCATTGTCGAAGAAATGAAAACTCAAAGAGGATATAAAGTAGCTCCATTTACTAGCATTCTAATTCCTAAATTTCCTTAGAGAACGACACCGTTTATCAAAACTACTTTAATGTTTTTGCTCTTTTGCATTTTTCAAGGAAGGGGAATGTCTTCCTTACAAAGTGCATAACCACGTCTCAGTATTTGTATTTAAAACAACCGAATCACTTATTTCAAGTTTGGCAATGCTGCAGGTTTTTTTAATGCTGTTCGGCCTTTGATGAGGAAATTGTCAGCTGAGGAAGGATTTGGGAAACAATCTTTGTGTATTAAAAAGTGAGGGCTTGCTTACAGGCCTCCAGACCACTCTAAGAATTCTTCAGTGAATAAGTCTATTAAATCAGTGAGACAACTCATGAAGTAAGGTTCTACTTAGCATGAGTACAGCTGTCAGAATTTACCCCTTCAGGAAATCTAGATTTCCCTAATAGTGTAATACTCTGAGAAAATATTTTAGTTAAAATCTTTATTATATCCTAAGGTTTATCAGTAACTTCTGTGATGTATAGAAATGGCATAATTCTGCATAATGATATAATGCTAAAGTATTCCTATAATTTCCATAATAATTTACTATGAGACGTGTCAGATAGAAAGCTCTTCTTCCCAGTCTGTAGGTATAAGAAGACCTATTTGCTGTAGTTTTTTATATATGCTTATTTTTGTAGTCAATCCACAGCACATATTTCTTTGTGAACGATAATGCTCATTCTCTCCTTCCTATGTGTCATGGCTGTGAAGCGCCACAGATGGCGATGCTAGTACGCAGTGTGTGAACAATATGGGACAGGCCTGAAAAGCCCGATAGGCTTTGTAAGAGGTTCATAAAGCTTAAAGTGGACACGTACCTCCATACTTGAACAGTTTTAATTAGTATTTGTCATAAGCAATGCTATGTCTTTGGATTTCTAAGGCAACTCTCTTTAATGCAGTAAAAATGCGCTATATTATGAAAATATCTGCTTATTTCTTCTTTCAGATGTCAGCATGTACAGGCCTATTTTTATTCCTGCTCAGTAGAATACATTTGTCTGAACTGTTCCTGTGAATTTAGTACAAACATTCATAAAAAGAAAGGTCTTTTTTAGGGTTATATCTTGCATATATCCTGTCATATACAGATCTGTTACTTACAACTCTAAATCTCTTTAGAACTGTTTAAAAATCATCTGGTTTACACTCCTGCTATTCCTGCATAATCAGCGGAGCTTACCCATTTACATTGACTGAGAATTCATCCTTTGCTTATGGAACTTACATGGTCAGAATTGAAGAGTTTTGAAAACTGCGATGTGTTGAAATGTGTTAATGGACTGGGTTTTTTAGCAGTAATGAGATAAATGCTTGTATTTAATTTGTTTTAAAGTAATCCAAATAACCAAAGTCCCGGTTTTACAAAAAGTTGTTTGGAAGCATCAGTGACTCAGTAAATACCAGTATATGTTATGAGCAGTTACTGAACAGATTGAAAATATTTAAGGCTGCTTCTCTGTGCACAGGGAGCCATTCAGTTAGTATCCGAGAGGCCGAGGTTTAACCCAGCAAACTAAAATAATTTTTAAATTGTCTTTAAAATTTTTAGAAAGAGCAATTATCCCAGAAAATGTGATTTCAAAGGAAAATCTAATTTTTAATCTATGTTCAGTTTGAAGTCTTTCAATGAGTTCCACTAGTGACTGTACTCTCAGAAAACGTCTTGTGACAAGATACTAAACTTGAAGGACCATTGTTCTATGAAATACGACAATACAGTGTTCACTGATATATGTCTAGAGAATAATAGAAGATCATGTCATCTGCTTCTTCTCTGTTCTGAACTTGAAGGGAGAAATTAAGTCCATGCTACCACAGATCAGTTACTGCACCCTTAGAGGAGACTTGGTAATTAAATTAGTATCTTAGATGCTATTTTGTTCAATATATTTCTACTTTTATTCCTTAATCTTTCAATCTGTCATTAAGTATTTAAGGGTATTTTAAGTCTCTACTTTGAAAATCTAAGCCGATTTCTTTTACAAATGATGTTAAGCACTCAGAGCACAGCAAGCTACGGAGAGAATGGGACGTATCATTTCTCAATGTGTCAAAGGGGCTGAAACCCACTCTTGGATACTAATTCTTTTTCCACTTAGCACCTCTCCATTTTATACTTCATCTGTAAAATGGCTCTAAGTAACACCTCTGTGAGAAAGTTAATAAACACTGCAAAGATGATCTGATTATTCACAGGATTTTATGAAATACTGAGCATCTCCCGACTTTGGGAATGAAAACCTCAGCATTACTTCAGTCCTATATTCATAACCAATACCTACTCTTAGTATTGCCCTCACTGGCACTGACCTGTGAGTGCAAACACACTAATATGGTTTTTTTTAACAGAAAAGAATGTGTGTGATAACTTTGCAGCCCATCATAAGCAAGCCCTGTATTTATTGAGAAATTGGCTGCTCTTTTGAAAATCTACTTTTCTGCATTTCGCATGCTCAACAGCAAGCAAACCCTAGCTAAATGAAAGTAAAAGGCTCTTGCTCTGCTTGAAGATTTCTGTTCTTAACAGTAATTCTGGAAAGCCAAGTGTTCAGCTCTTGTCACTGCTGTCTGGTCAAGGGATAAGAAGGCCGCACATAATGAGTTATGAACAAAACTAGAACTCCTAAACCATCAGTATCACATGGGATGAAATCTCCACTGTTACATACATACAGGGAAAATCCAGGTGTCTCTCTTATGTAGAGATGTCGTCTTCTGTCTACATTTTACCTGAGCCATGGTGAAGGGCATGAGGAATCTTCTTATTTTGAACATTATCAGGGATTTAAAGACTGTTTCTTTTCTGCTCACGTCTAATTCTCTGCCTTTGTCATCTTCTACCTTTTTGGACAAAGCAGATACTGAATGCATATAAAATATTTTAATCTCCTTTTTTTTGTTTATTTGCATTATTTTTGGAAGTGGCTCACTGTCCTATGGACATTAGAACTATAGTACAGCTTTTCACCATGAATTAAAATGTTGCAGTATCTATCTTAGAAATCCACAATTATTATCCTAACATAGCACAGCCTGAAGCAGATTTATTTAGAGAAAAAAAAGATGTATTCTGATACTGCTATCTCTTGCTCCCCTAACACATGACTAATTACCCATATTGTTGGAGGTTTTATAAATTTAGGTCCTCATAATATTCATAGATGTGCTTTTCTTCACCCCTGTGAGTTGCCCCATAGAAATCAGGCAAGCAGAATTGTTGCACTGGATCTCTGTGTATAACTTCGCTGCCAACCACAGTCCTGTGGGCCTTTAAACTCAGGCTTAGTGACTTTGAAAGGGCTATTAGGGAACAAGAGACTTCCTGATCTGATCTGATTCCAAGATGGGCCCAGCAGTGCTTCCACTACTTTTTAAAATTTTGTTTTATTTTTTAATCTGAAAGTTCAGTGGAAATTAAAGTTTCTGTACTTCACAGAGCTTTAAATCTTGATAGATTCTGGTTTTGACAACTATGAAAACCCTATTTCCCTGTCTTGGAGATTCCGTGTAACAAATCCATCATCATTTCTCTCTGCTTCTCTGGTACTGATTGAACACAGTCAAGATTTCTTGTCTGTAGCATGTTTCTCACCTGTAAAGTAATTCATAGCTACGCTGGCTTTACATAGGTAACGAAAGCACTTGAATACTTAATTCTAAACGTATACTCAGGCAAATGAAGGAAACTAATACTCTGGAACAGCATGCTTCAAACATTAATCATAATTATTAATCACACAAAGTTTTTCTAGAAACTTGAACGTAAGTCCAGGTTTAGAGTAATTGTCGCATTAGCGCATATTCAGGGCATATGGCAAAGTAGATTTACATTAAATCATTCTGCAACAAATGTTTTGCAGTCTGATTTAATTTAGTTTCATAGCATCAACTCATTCTGATATTTTTAAAAAACATTACAATAAAAATGAGTAGTTTCGAGGTTATAGAAATCTCTCTTTCTGAATTGCCTGAGAAGGTCTTTGCTGGAAGTTAACTGACAATTACAGATTCTTAGGATTTCTATAGTTCTTGAATGTATTTGTTATATACCATTAGTCACCAGGTGAAGCCCATCAGTAATGGCAATACCCTTCAGCAATAGCTTGGGAGAATTTAACACTGATTGATGGCAGGTCACCTGGAATTGGTTGGCAGAATTTCCAATTTTCTGTTGGGAAATTGCTTATTTCTCGAAGTCTATTCCCATTTTTACAAGTGGACAGCAAGCTGAGATCATACATTATTATGTGTCTAACTATAAAATTGTGATGGATGGTGTCACATATTTAAAGACAGTTAAACATTTTATTTAGGGCTGATTTTAAGAAAAAGGCTTAGTAACTTTAAAATACAAACTGTAACTTATCTTTGGCTTTTATTTGTTCATCTAGATTCAGAACAATAGTGTTGCATCTTAACTAGTTTTAAATAGAGAATTACTTGCTTTGTTATCATTCTTTTAAGTATTCAAAGGGCCATATCATCTTTGTTGTAAACATTTTTTCATTTTCCAAGTTTTATCCAGGGACTGACTGAATGAGCAGATTAATGTTTTACTTTTACTTATGGGACCTCAGTTAAAATTCTGGCAAAACTGCATTGACAGAAAATCAAAGGCCATTCAGGAAAGCCTTCCTACAGTTCTTCTTTTAAATCGTAAGGGAGAGCAGCCAATAACAGCCAGTCATTTCCTGTTTCCAAAGGGATACGTGTTAAAAGCAAGTACAGACTTTTTATTCCATTAGCGTACAATATGTATTATCTTTTTGAAACCTGGCTGAATTGTTTTGGAACAAAGAACCTATGCCCTACCATAATCTAATTGAAAATAGTGACCCCAGGAATAAAAGCTGATGCTGTAACTCAAACAAGAAGATATATAAATATATTTATGACATTCTCAAAATAGAAGCAAAAGAAAATGGCTGAGAGTTGCAGACTTAAAGCCAAATTTTAGGAATATTGGCATAACTAAAATGAGGATGCCTGTGTGGAGCTCAGAGCTCTTTCTTAGATGACCAGGTCCCTATACAGAGCACAGCAAGAACTAGGTGCCTTCAAATGGGATTCAAGATAAGAGATACTGACTTGGCAGCTATTCAGAGTTAGCCTTTGAGATATGCTGAGGGTAACAGTGGAGTTATACACCTCACCATCTTGTTTAGCTTCACCTGTTAAGAATCGTATTTCATGTACCTCCTTTCTGACCTATTTAAACTTGATTTCTTTCCTACGCTGTGAAATCGCTTAAGCAAGATGGGGTAAGGATGACCCTCCACTGTTTTTAAGTAGCCTTAACTTGGTCAGTAGGGTTTTCTGGAAGGTAATAAAGGCAGGTTTTCAGCCACTCTGACAGAAACTCTCTCACTTCTTGCAGAGTGTGTTAATTACTGGAATGCGTATGAACCACCTCTCCTTTGACTGTATTTGACCAAAAAAAAAAGTGATCATTGCAATGTAATTCTCTAGTGTACTTTCTCCTGCTGGTTTATGATCTGCATATTCTGAATCTGCCAACAGGTTCCAGTGCCTCAGATTTTGAGTTCCTTGCTTCTGAAAGCCAGTCAGGAGTGGGCATAGCCGCGTACAGGGGTGCCTTAGCCATGTAAACACTGGGGTAACTAGGCTCTCCCTGGGATGAATACAGGGAACTTCCTAGAATTCACTTAAGGGGTTTAGGTAACTACAGGCAGCACTGCTTCTTGCTTCAATATTTTGTTCTAAAAGCAAAAAGTTTCCTTAAATTTCCCTTCAGGTATTTAATATCTTCCCTGGATCTGGTCTTCCTGTCTGACAGCTCATCCTCACACCAAGGTTACAGACTTAGTCTTATTTCAGTCGTCTAATGAGAAAGGGTTCCAAGGCAGAAGCAATGGGTACTCAAGGTAAATGAGGCCTCCCCTTTATGAACTTCAATGCTGTTAAAATTTGGCCCTACAAGAAATCAAAGATAAAGCAAGTTTTTTAGAAGCTAGTTCAAGTGCACGAGAAAATTCCTGTAGAAGATGGGAATTGGCGGTATTACTTCAGAGGCTTTTATATTCCAAAATTTAATTAGATCTGTTCACTTAGAACTGTTGAAAATATGTTTACTGCTTTTAGATGTTTCTCTCTTATGAACTCCTATTATGAAGAAGCTATTAAATATCACACAATGTCAGATTCAGAAGTCTACCCTAGTAGGAGCAGCCAAATGTATTATTTACTGTTTGTCTCAAATTACACTTATTATACTTATTGCACAAACAAGTACTGCATTGTTTGAACTAAAAATGCATTTAGGATCTGTCTTTATTTTCAGTCTACTCAGTTTTTGCTATATATTACCTTATTTTGTTATATTGAAAATTAACTAATCCAGAATTGTTTTGTATGCCTAAACTAGAATCTAAACAAACATCCTAATTATTGCTTTTAATCCTCTGAAAGTATAAAAACTATATATGTTTCTGCAACATTTGGAGTCATACAAGCATTGCTTTATTTTCTCAGACCTAAAAGCCAATACTTGCATAACTATTTGATGCTTTTTATCAGAAGCATTGGTGCACATCAGTGAGAACTTTCTACCACCTTGAAAATGACTTTTAGAATATTTCATTAGCAGACTGTCTTTCAGAACTCAAGTTGACATTCATGTTTCTTCACACCAGTCTTTCATCCACAAAACTCTTTGTTCTGCTGAACAGTTTCGAGACAATATGGGCAATCAAAAAAGCAAAGGCTTATGACCTATCTGCATCTTCCATTCCAACATTTGATCAGTCTTATTCAAATCTCATCTTTTAATACTCCTTTGAGAACTTTCTGAGAATTTTATTTCCTTTCTTTCATTATGATTATATATTTCAAAACTTCAAACTTAATGAAATGGTAGCTCTCTATAAAGTGAGAGGCGGACGCCATTGGTGGTTACACATTTATCCATTTTCATCTCTTTAATAGCCTACGTGAAAAGAATTTGAAATCTAGAATAGTGGGAAATGT
Source organism: Phoenicopterus ruber ruber (assembly GCA_009819775.1). Classification (NCBI taxonomy): domain Eukaryota; kingdom Metazoa; phylum Chordata; class Aves; order Phoenicopteriformes; family Phoenicopteridae; genus Phoenicopterus; species Phoenicopterus ruber. Next base: position 16,408,002 of record CM020227.1, read on the forward strand.
CTTTTATATGTATATTTTGCAGTCTGAGAGTTTTGTGGTTACCTTTGCAGTTGTTCATTTTCTTCTTAAAAGTAAAGCACAGGAGCAAGTTGCTTAGCAGTTGTAGGGAAGGAGAAAGCTGCCTGAAACCCATACAGCTATGAAATCAGACACAATGTATGTATTTAGAAAGACAAAGGTCTTTATTACTGATCAATATCTCTACCTCAAATAACATGACATGACATTTCTTCAGACTTTGCCACTTACCACTCTGCCAGCTGCCTGCATATTTATCTGTGTCCAGTGAGTATTTGTGCTTTCCAAGTGGATTACTGGATGCATAGAGCCTTCACGCCCGCACAAATAGGGCTTCCTTCACACAATCACCTCACAAAAAAATTTGGAGAAGCAAAGTATGTGACTGGTTTAGGAAGGTAACCCAAGGCTGAAAAACAAACCAACCCAGATACATTAAGTTAAGGCTGCTTTGGGGCTCTTAGTTTCCTTCTTTGTGTGCCAGTCATCTTGGTTCTCCAGCCTATGGCAATAACAATTAAGCATCCTTTTTTCCACGACTGCTCTAAAAAATGAAGTCATTACAGTGTTGATATTAAATTTTGCATAATAAGGTTACTTCTCTGGAGTTTATTACTCTTTTAGCTCCTGCTCCAAGATGCAGTGCTTCATTTGTGTGTGTAATACATAAGTGGGCCAGATTCTCAGCTGGTGAAACTTTATGCCCCAGCAGGTAGTGAACTGATGAACTCTTTCCCATCACACAAATGCACAGAAGCTTCATCAGCAACGACTTTTTTTCTTAGATTTTATCCTACAATGGAGAAAAAAATTTATGTGCAGTGTCTGACAGAAAAAGTTTTATGTGCCACAGAAGTTCAGCTGCTGATGAGTTGAATCTTCTCTGTCAGTAGTTGCATTTCACTACCAGGTAAAATCTTTTCTGTTAGCAGGCAGATAAAATCTGCTTTGGCAGTATCTGTGCTTCTCTGCAGGTAAAATGTTCTCCATCAGCAACTATACTTTCCACCCAGATATAATTTTCTCTATCAGAAGTTGCCTCTCTGTGGCAAAACTTCAGAAGCTATTTCACAAAGCTCTTGCTCCTATTGACAGAAACTATTAAAAACATTAAAACACTCCTAAAAAGCATAAAATTAATTCTCAAAAATATTGCTAAATGAAACATTTAAGCTTCTGCCTATAACATTCTTGATGTCAAACTTCAAAAGTCAGGAAAGAAAAACTTAAGCCACATTTTATGCCTTACCTTTTTTCTTTTTCCCCCCACCCACAAACATACATTTTATCTCTGCTGCAACTACATTTACCACAGATAGTACTGGAGGTACTTATTTCTCTCTTTGTGGTCATAAAGAGTTGCTTGTAGAAAACTTCTGTCCATAATGATGCTGTATTTCTTTTTATTCTTGCATTATTTATAGAGGATAATTTCTGTGTGTTCACTGCCAGGGTTATTCGCAGAAAATGGTAACACTTGCTTCCTTTGTCATTCACTGATTACTGATCACATCTCAACTTCTATCTATCACAGACAATGCATAAGGAAATGCATCATTGTTACTTTTACTTAATAAATTAGATAGTCAATTTTAACAAACATTTTAGGGAAGTAATGGGCTTAAATGCAGATGAAACAGCCCCTAGAACTGTAGCAGCTAATGGACTGACAAGTACTTGCACAGTGTCTCCAGTATATTAAATAGGTTAAACAAATTAAATGAATTACCACATCACTGACTCCCATGCTACTTGTGAAATAATAAATGCCATTTAAAGCAATGTGTACACATCAATATGCAATCTGAATAGGCATTGTCATTTGTGATCTACAGGGCATTGCCGGGCCAGCCAGCTTTGTTGTGCTATGAAACAGTAAGAATAGTTTTCCAAATGCACTGTATAATTCAGATTGGTATGAACAATGAAAACTTAAGATCCTATCAATCTCTTCGCTATTCCTCATTTAACTTGCAAGGTATCCATCTGTTGGTGATGGAATCTGTCAAACTGGAATCGTTGGTAACCTGTTGTTAATTTGGAGTTACCTGCTGCTTTGTCAGATGTCATGAAGGGACTGGCTCCTGAAAAGCTTATTCCCTTTTTACAGTTGTATCAGATAGAAGTACTCTCGTGTTTCCCCTACAGACAGAAAGACACTATTGGTGACAATCATTATATAGTTAACAATAGCAACTGTAGTCTGAGCTCTTCAGAATTAAGCATGCTGCGTAATGTATGAAGCATACTGTGTAATGTATAATACTAAGTGTTCTAACTCCTCTAATTAATTTAACCTCCCGTGGCTAGGGGCCGTGGGTTAGTGCCCTCTTTACAGTCTACCAGCTCTTTAATAAACAAAACAAAACAAAAAAGAATCCCAAAACCAGAAAGAAGCAGAAAAATACTTTTCCTCCGACTTAACTTGGGTTGAAGTAATTTCTCACTGTTAGGATCCTAAAGGACATTCTGAAGAAAATATATTTGGAAGCCAATCCCCACTGTAAAAGATTATATAGGTCAATTGTTTTCCTCACAAATCTCTTTTATACAGATAGGACTCCTTTCATTCGTGGGCTGAAGAGAAGCTGCAGAGATCCCTTCTTTTTTGAGAAAATGAAAAAATATCTGTAAACATTCTCTTTTACTGGTCCTTCTAAGAAACTTGTGATAGGATTGGTACTTATACGCTCTTGAATGCTAAACAAACAGTGGTTTGTTTTCTTTGTTTTAACCCCATACAAATACTCTTTCTTGGCTACTATTTCTTGCATTAGCAAATCTTTTTCTATCTGTAAACAGCATTTAGTGGTACTTAGCAGACAGTTTAGCCTGGGAACTTGGAGATTTACAGTGTCCTGTTCTTTCACTGGCTGAGAAATCTGGTCTTGAAATTACATAACATCATCAATATATTTTTCTTCCGTTAGTGATAAGCACAGCCTTGATTACTTCATCTACAGTGCTAGAAAATTAAGTTAGACCTTGTTGCTATACTGCTGAAAATTCAAGCAAGGAGAAGGGTATTCTAGGTAATGCTATCATAGGAGAAACTGTAAACAGTCTTAGCCAGGGAGAATAAAGTCCTCTTGAAGTACTAAGTACAGTGCTAGTATTGCCTCTCTAAACTACTTAAAGATTTCTTCATGCTAAAAAACTAAGCGTCCAAAAAGACGCCTTCTTTGTAATAGTAAGGAAGGGGAAATGAAAGGCACAGTGAAGGAAAGAATTTCTAATAGGGTTACTTTATGACTGTAACTTCCTTGTGGAAGATGAACAGTTCAGATTTGCAAACAAAAATGAACTGGCGACATTTTCCCAGTTAAATTTTTGCAATCAGAACTTTCAAAAGTGAACATGGACTAGCAATATTTAAGAGGAGCTAAACAGCTACTTCTGAAGGTGATGCCTCTTTACAAACTTAAAAATTCAACAATGCAAAATCACTGGTTCCTTTAGACAAACTGGCAATATAATATATTGATAAAAACATTAGGGAATTACAATGGAATACTTAAAAAGTGAATGAGTCTGTTGTCCCAAGTGTATTATCATTTAACAAGCTTATTAAATATCACTATTTTAACAATGAATAGAAACCTGTCTTGCTGTAGGCTATTTTGATAGCTGTTAATTAAGTATCTACAAATTCCTTACAAAGTCCATGGGCTACTAAGAATGAGATTAGGCATTTCTTGCTTATGTAATTTTGAGCTAATTACAAGACTATTAGATTTATCTTCTAAATGCTCAGTAAGTTCTCTTTTAACAATCATCTTATATTTAATTAAAAAGTAGTATCTGGCTTGCTAAATTTGAATTAAATGCTTGCTGAAGACACTAAATTAAAAAGTGTTAGTAACGTTTTACCAGTGAATAAAGGACCATACAGATATTTTCACAATTCAGGGTAGTTATCCAGAAAGCAAATAAACAGACAGGGATTTTCAAAAGGCCTTGAATTCCATGGGCTCTTTAGAAAATTCTTGAAATAGAAAAGGATACTGGGTGCTACTCTGCTACATCTTAATGAAAACTGAATTGTCAAAAACATACGTGGAAGGCACGTGAAAATTTAATGGAAAAGACTGTTTCCTTTTATAAGAGTAAGTAAAAGAAGAGCTACCACAACTGAAGCAATAGTTAAATACTTGTTTATGAACAGTCGCAAAATTTGTTTTCTTTGGCCAATAAGAATGGAAAAAACCTCATTAAATTTTGTGTCCCTCAGAGAATATTGACAGTATTAGCATCATACGTGATTAGATTTAAAAAAAATATTTAGGGATCTAAAGCTGAGAGGTTCCAAAGTCTTATTCTCATTTAAATTGTTTACTCTAAAGGCAGAAAAAATATTTTCAAAGAATGACAATGTTGTATTTGCGTGTGATTTTATTTCTTTTATGGCCCTGTCCATATTAAGACATTTTTCCTGCCTCTTTTCCTTCACCAACCTGAATTTAAAAATGTATGTTAAGGGTTTGTGGTTTTTTAAGACAAGGACGGCCTTGTACACCTTACTGTAAAAATGATGGTAAAAAAGTACTGTCAGGAGAAATTAAGTTTTGCCTTTTGATTTCAAAAGAACCAGTAATGGTAGGGACACTATTAGATTTTCTGAGAATGAGTTTTAACGTTTAAATGCTACTCATGTGAAGATTCCCTGTCCATATATATTCATGACAAGCTCCTTGTGCTTAGTCAGTGTCATGGAAAGTCACAGCATTTTTGAATATGAAGAGAAAGGCTTAACTGGGAGAACAGAATACTAGAGAACTGTGCTCTTTGAATCATGGAAACTTAGTAGCTGAGAAGTGTAAAGAAATAGAACATTAGGGCTGGAAGGAACTCAGGAAGTCAGCTTATTTCACTCTCTTTCTTTGTTATTCTTGATAAATGGTTGGCCATCCTGTTTTATATACCTCCAAAGGTAGAAGCACTATACTGTCCTCTGACAATTTATTTAATCATTGTTTCACTGTCCTTGCTATACAAAAGCTTTTCTAAGGTCTAGCCTGAACATTGTGATGCAATTTGAGCCCACTACTTCTTGTTTTATCTTTCACAGATGTACTTCACAAATCTTTCTCTTGTTCTTCCTCACAGCTAGCTTTTACATATAAAGGCTGTTACTATATTCTGCCTCACCCTTCTCCTCTTCAGGCTAAAGTACCCCAGTTCATTCAATTTTCCTGAAAAGTCAGCTCCTCTGTATTTCTAATTATTCTTCTTGCGCTGCTTTAGTTCTTGCCATACTGCCATCCAGTGCCCAAGACAGTAGTCTAGCTAAAGTCTTAGCATTGCTAAAAAAATTGGAGAGAGTACTACTTATGTCTTGCAGCCTACCCTCGTCCTCCTGCGGCATGCTTTTCATGACAGCATGTTATTATTGACTCGTGTTCAGATTACGATCCAGTAAACACCCCTGGATTTTCTGTGGAGCTTCTGTTCGGTGTTGTGGTTGAGCCCCAGCTGGCAGCCAAGCCCCACGCGGCCGCTCGCTCACTCCTCCCCTCGGTGGGATGGGGAGGAGAATCGGGAAAAAGAATGGCAAAACTCCTGGGTTGGGATAACAACAGTTCAACGGGACAGCAAAGGAAGAGAAAACAAATAAACCAAGCCCAACAAGAACAGAGTGTACTCAGTGTGTGCTTCACAGCCCGGGCTGCTCCTGCCCACAGCCCAACGCCCAGCCTGCTCCCCAGCAGCGATCCCACCTGCACTGCACTGCCGCCTCTATATCCTGAGTGTGAGGGGCCCATGGCATGGCATCCCCACGCCAGCTGCTGGTGAAAATTAACCCCATCCCAGCTGGAACCAGGACACTCAGCTAGCAGTGTCCTGTCTTGCACGACTCTTACTCCTGCTTGTATGCAGAGGTTTGTTCTCATCCCTAAACAATTGCACTTTGCTTTGGAGCATTTCTCCAGTTTGATATTAGCATTTGTTGCTCCAGCAGATTTGCAGTTCCTTCCACCCTGGTTTTAAGTGCAAATTTAATGCCTGCTCTGTTATCCAAGTCCTTAATTTGAAATAATTTAATGATACAAGGTACAAAGCAGATTGCTATGGAGACTTACCTGAAATATCCTTTCAGTAAGGCCATGAAATATTCATAACTAATCTCGGGCTAAAATTTTGATTCTGTTTTTCCTCCCTTTGTAATTGTTTCATCTATAGGATGCTTCTACAGGTTTAGAAAATGTTATGTGAAGCAATGTCAGAAGCTTCAAGGGAACCAATATGAACATGTTGTCTTCTTTAAAATTCTGGTATATTAGCTGTTTCAATTTCTTTTTTCTTTCGAATGTTATTCCTGTGGGGAAGAAAAGAAACTGCTGCCTACTGCCTTCTAGCAGCACCTCCTGCAATAGCAATGGCATTCTTGAAGCAGGAAGCCTGACACCATTGGCCATGTGGCACCCCTGCTTCATTCTTACCTTCATTAATTTCACCTGTTCAGGTGCAGCTTAGGCCTTGAAAATATGAATTACTTTACACATTAGACTTTGACAACATAAAGAAATTCATCATTTGCCTAAAAAATTTTGAATCCTTACCTGATGCACAGATTTACAGCTAAATGTTTCAAGTGCCAGGCATACAATGGTAAGTTCAGTGTCTGCAGTGCGACTCAGCAAGCAACAGGCTTAGCAGTGACTAACATAGACCTATGCTAATCAGGTATATCCATAAATTTAGATGTTATTGTGTCTTTGTTACTTGTTAGCCTTGCAGCTAAGTGCAGGAGCCGCTCTAAGGGTATATCATTAAAGACAAGCATTATCTCAGTTACAAGGTGAGGATAACAAAAGGCACTTTATATTTTCTTTATTTCTGTCTAGCTGTGCGTGTGTTTTCCATCTTTCAACTGTACTCTTTTCATCTGATTTATATCCTCACATTAAATGTTATCAGAAGTCATGAATTGTTCTCACTTAATGTTTATTACTGCAGATAACTATTATCACAGTCCTGTTGGCTTTATCTTTATCTTTGTGCATTCCAGTGCCTCCTTTAATTATTTCATTTTAAGGTACTTACTCCTGCCTCTCTACAGTTACAAACGTATGCAGTCTGCAAATACTCCTCACAAATCTAGTAAAGGACTCAGTGTGAAACGTCTAACTTTTAAGCATTTGACTTCCACCATGAAATCCAGAATTCCCGAGTGAGGCATCTTGGTGTATCTCTGCGGTTATAGGAAGAGTTAGGTACCTCTTAATGGAATCTAATATGTTTGACTAAGGAAAGGTAAGCTTCCAAAGGACAGTATGCAACTGCTTAAAGTCACCCAGCAGACAAGCTCTGAGGGTGAGCAAAGGATTTATCAGTCCTATCATGGGACTGTGGGGAAGTATCTGTTTCACAACCAGAAAACAGCTTCTGAACTTAGATGCGTCTTTCTTTTTTCTCAGAGGACTTAGGAGCACTCAACCCTTGTCTGTTTCTGTGTTGCTGTTGAGTGAATCTGTCTGTGGTTTGGGGAAAGTTGATGTTAATCCACCACAGCACTGTGTAAATAAGGAACAGTTTGATCAAAACTTGATATCAAGACTGTATAGGACAAGAGGAAACAGCCTCAAGTTGTGCCAGGGGAGGTTTAGGTTGGATATTAGGAAAAATTGTTTCACCGAAAGGGTTGTCAAGCATTGGAATGGGCTGCCCAGGGAAGTGGTTGAGTCACCATCCCTGGAGGTATTTAAAAGACATGTAGATGTGGTGCTTAGGGACATGGTTTAGCGGTGGACTTGGCAGTGCTGGGTTAACGGTTGGACTTGATGATCTTAAAGGTCTTTTGCAACCTAAACATTCCTATGATTCTGTGTTTCTATTTTTGGATGTCTTTAGTTTGTCATAGTAGAATTTCACGTTAGCGTGTCTTTTCCTCCTTTTAGTGAGTTACCTTTCAACAATCAGGAGTTCTAGTAATGCTGCCGGCATTATCATACATGTCCATCTCAACATCAGAATATTTACTGGGCTTTCTATGGGACTGTGTTGCCACTTAAGAGTAATTTGTTCTGGCCTATGGTAAGGTTTTTAGCACGTGTCTTTATTAGAAGCTTTGAAATTGTAATACTGGTTCAGGTTTACTTTTGACTGACTGATTATGGAAGTGGTGATAATATGATGAATCTCGATTCTCATTCCCAGGAAAATTGCAGGAACTCACTGCAAGGAAACCTAGTTCTGCCATCAAACTATTGACATGCTGTATTGCTTTGCCTGTGACTGTCATTACAATCATGTCTGTCAGTTCATCTACTTTATGGAAGTCTGACTTGTCTATAATAATGAGGTATTTTATATGTGGTTTGTTGTGAGAAAAAAAATGCTCCTGTTTCAGTCTGGGTCCTGGTGCTACAAAAGTAATTTGTTTCTTTCTGTTGCTTGGCTTGCATTTTTTCATAAGTGTCACAAGCATCCACCAGACCTCAATTATTATTAATCTTAGTCCAGCATGTCTAGCCTTCTGGATACAAAATTTTGTTCTAGATCACTGTGTTCCTGACAGAGCCTTTGTATTTGGCTATGTGAAAGCAGGATTGTGATTTTTCTACCTGTTTATTTGAAGAAATTTGTATGTCCAAATAATCACAGTGATTCTGATGTTATCAAGCAGCAGGTGGAGCTACTCTTGCAGTGCTTGGCAGTTTGAATAGGATGATGGATCACAGCACATGTAAATCTTTGTCTATAGTGGATTCCTGGATTCTTTCCAAGCTCCGTCTTGAACCTGGTGTATAATTGACTTGGACAATGCTTCCCAAGATTTCTGTTTCTGTTGTGTTCATGATCTCACAGTGCTGTTCTGTTCAGGATAAGCAGGCAGCCAAACAGAAATAGTTTCCTTTCTGGACGTGCATATTGCTAAGCCTAATTGTTGAGATTTCACTAGCATAAATTGGAGGTTTTGGGAGTCCTTAGCAGTGTTGTCATAAAAACATTCTCCTGGTGGCTCTTATTAGCGAGCAGCAAGGGCAGGCACTGCTCCATATGGGAAGACAAGCTGAGAGCTGAGTGTGACAGCAGGGCAGGCAGGGGCAGGGCTCTCACTACCATGGGGACAGTCTCACAGTGCCTGAACAAGGAAACCAGAGCAGGTCCAGTGACAGTGACCTGGTTCAGTCAAGAGTCCAGATTGTCAGACAAGCCTATAGAGAAGAGACAGGTCTGAGGTCAAGCCAGGAAGTACAATCTGTGTGTTCGAGTCAGGGTCAGGATCAGTGGGGTACATGGCTAGGCACGGTCTTGGTGAGTAGCTCAGGCAGTGACCAAGGATGAGAGACTGAGCTTAAAAGCAGCTCCTAAGCGAGCTGAGACTTTTCAAATAGCTTTTCCAGGCCACACAGCTGCACTATTGAAGCTGGCCTTGAGCCCAGGCAGCCAAACCCCCAGGGAGGGAAAGTGGAGGAATGTGCTCAAGGCACTGACAATTACGTCATTTTCCGCTCCAAAGATTCTCCATCCTTAGCATGCAGATTGAAGTTTTCCCATGCAAATCCATTGAGCCATTGGAAATACTGATCTTAATTAAAAACAGCTACTGCAGCCTTTCCTTTTCTGGTATTCCATGTATTGTTGCCATGTCTTCGGTTTGTATTTCAATAGGTTGGTACTGTGTAAAATGAACAATAATCATATTTACACTGAATTTTTGACCACAAAATGGCCTGAAGACAAACAGGTGAGACAATGGAAAGAATGTTTTGCATATGATTTATGAATTTCAATAGTCTTCAAACTGACCTGATTTCTTTAATATGGTCCATCAATTCTTATTCTTTGTTTAGGGAAGGATTTATAGCCCTTGCAAAGCTATGAATTACACTGTATTTTCTCACAATTTTGTCTTAATCTTGCTTAGCTCCTTGTTTATTTTCTTGACTCATTCTTGATTCATTCTTACAAACATACAAGGTTGTGTTAAGGACCTGTTCCTGCCTGCGTAGTGCTGTCTACTCCATCCTGAAGTCTTTCTTCCATACAGCAGAATACTATCAAGAACTGATAGTCTTTTGTTACTTGCCACAGGGAATCTGTGTCTCTGCTGGTGTGTGGAGAGGTTACTGTCCTCCTAATCCAGCTAGTATCTATCTTTAAAGTATGATCGGTTTTGTTAAATCAAGCAGGTTTCTGCAGAAGTAAGTATTTGGTAATTATCTCGGCTTAGTACTTTGCTTAAACTACTTGGACCTTTGCAAATTCAAAGCTCGCCTAGTGTTCTCAATGACTGCCTTGATATTTATTTAGCAATGGTTGGGATTTTTTTCCTCATTTTCTTTATTGCTCCCACTATTTTGTTTGTTTGTTTGTTTGTTTGTTTTAATGCGATGGGTGTTCTGCAAGACAAGTGTTGTACAGGCTGAATTGTTTTATTTATTTCCAGGTGTAACATCCTTGGAAGATGTCCCAGTCTTTCAAATACAGGTTGCTAATTTTTAGCAGCTTTGCTATAGGGATACCATAGAGAATTGCCTGCTCTGAGTTATTTGTGTTTTGCTCATTCTGGTATTTTATTAATAATTTCTCTAGGTTCGTAAGTTCACTTGTTTCAGCTGGTAGCTATGTCTCATATATTTTTACAATCCGTACTTTTGTCTATGTACTTTACTTTTGTATTCTGATTATAATTTATGTTATCCTAGTAGCATTGTGGCTGTGCACCAGTGAAATTTTAATTGGTTCAGGTTAGTGCAATTTTGCCTTGGTGTTTTGTTTGGGGTTTTTTTTCCTTATTTAAGGCTAAGTGAGTCTTTACAGGCCAGCAGAGTCTCTGATGCTCTGCTTTCTCATGGGCATTCATTTTTCTGGTTGTTTCTGTGCCTGCCCTTGAATCTTATGCTAGCCTGAGTTTTATAAACCATTTATTTATTTTTGTGCTGCCTTAATGTTGGACATGCAAAATCTCATCCCCTGAGTCACTGCCTGCTTCCTTGATATGATGCCTTTGTACTTTGTTTTTTTCATCTGCAACCTTTGACATGATGTTTTCTCTTGCTACAATTATTGCTTATGACCTCATATGCAGGGCATTTTCCATTATCATATTTTTCCTCTACAGTATCAATAGGTCTTCTTTTGCATTCTGTTTATTTCCTCTTTGTGAATTTGCTTTTGCACTTAGAGTTTTAGCATATTTTCTCTTGTATTCTCATGTTTTCCCTGTGCCTTGTTGGTGAACTTTCTCTGTGCCTACTCAACTCAGTATTTTGGATGGGATACTGTATCTGTTTAAATCTGTAAAGACAAGAGTTAGCACAGGTTCTATGAATATTCTATGAATATGCTTATATGAGTACCTGAATCTTTCTTCCCTAATACTAATATACCACACTACATGAAATATTTTTTGTCTGGTATATGCATGAATTAGGCCTGCTATGTAGTCAGCCATAAGTGATATAGGTCGAGAACCTACCTTAGCAGCTGACACTCCAACATCATTTTTGCAAAGCCTCTTCTAGGATTTTACACAGCCTTCTCAATCTGCTGCTGCTGTTGTTTGACTACTTGATGTTATTCAAAGATGTGATAGCATTTGTCTATGACAGCTCAGAGTCACATGAGCTCTTAGTTTGCCTCCTTTTTTTATGCAGATCCACTACAATTTAGTAATTTTTTTCGAAGTGATCACAAAGAATGTGCATTTTCACAACATATTTCCCTTTGCCTTCCCTTGCGTCTCAGTTACCATGATGGTGATAGTTTTCTTTTTTTGTTTAGGAAGGTTTTTCAAATATTCATGATTTCATTTTTCATGGGTCTGTAGGAAATAAGTCATTCTTGATACCAGGTTCTGAGTTTTTGTAAAAGAAGAAAGCAAGCCAAGACAATACAACATTTAGTCTTTATTCTTTCTTTCAGATATCCTGTGGAGTTCTTAAATTTTCTAGTCATAATCTTATGCATGAAACATTTACCAACCTGTTCACCTCTGGATGCTCAATTGGGAAACTGTCTGTCATAACAGTGAAGAAATATCACAGTATTTATGTGTAGCAGCTAGTATTTAGACTTTATCAAGAATACTAATGTTAGTAAGGAAAGGTCACAGAGATTATGAAGCAGGTTTTTTTTCTCAACTAGTAACAGTGCAAATTAATATTAATGCTTGTCATATTCAGAGAGAATTTGTTTTATTTTCCTTTTGAAACAGTGGACATTTCAGTAGATATATCTGAGAGTATCCTGGGTCTAGATCACTGGAAAATATAGCCACCAATTTTTAACAAATTTGTATTCTGTTTCTCTCCATATAGTTTGGATTAAATGTCTTTTCCAATATTGGACAACCCAATTGGTAACATCCATCTTTTATTCAGCTGTACTGTTTATGATAGACTTAAAAAAATTAGAATCATTACATTTTATTTCTTTGCTTGTATTTATCTTATCAAAAATCTGCAAGCTTCAGAGAGCCGATTTGTGTCATTCTGGACAAATATAGAAACCTTTTCAGAATCATCCTCTTCATTTCCTTCCCTTATGCAACACAAACAGATGAAAAACTTTTTCAGTCGTTGGATTGAGCCTCAATTGCATGGCTGGCTGACCTTATTAACTCCTAGTTAGTAAGTCTTTGCAACTTTCTTCCCTGTTATCCTGACTTGTAAATAAATGTAAGTACTTGCTAAAACATTTGTATTTAGGCTCTCCATTGACTTTTCTGAGGCTTGCAAAATGACAAATGAAATGGTAGCATATCTTAGCAGCACTATTGAAAGAAAAGAATCCATGTGACAGGTCAGTGTGGAGCACCTTGGCCCCACCTAAGGGAGCTACTTGTGTTTTGGCATTTGAGGTAAGCAAGAGCTTTCTGTTTGATATGCTTTATATGGGTTGTCACTTCTAGGCAATCTAAAATAAATTGCACAGTATACTCTTGACAGAAGTGTTGCTAGATGGTTGATTTTTCTTTACCCAGGCAAACAATATAATTCGTTTAGATCAAAGCATGGTCAAAAATGCAAATTTGCAGCCTGGACCCACAAATGTAGAAGATTGTTAGTGAAACGTGAAGTTGTTAGAGTATTGTCATCAGCTACAATGGAGATGAAATTCCGTTTTGTGTCTTTGTCACACAAAGATGTTGACCTGTTTGCCATTAAGTAGAACAGAATCAGTGAAATTAATGAGGCAGCATATATAATTGTAAGAAGGCCAAGAAAAGGAAAGGCAAACATGTGCTAACCTTTTCTACACTTTCTATTCACAAGTTGCAGTATTTTCAATCGTCTTGATTAAGTAATACCTCCTGTTCTGCTTGTAGAAAATTGGATTATATCTTGCATTTGTTTGTGATCAGCAGCACTATTTCTAAGATGTTCACACATTAATAGAAAGCTGAGCTTACTTTTTAAGATAAGATTAAGAGGTTTGGGAATTTAAAATGACTATCTACAGTTCCTGTTTCAATAGAGTGGATCTCAGGGTTTTTTTCACTTACACTAGTTTTACATTGGTGGTAATGCCAATGTCTTCTATAGATTTATCATTATAAAGTACATGAAAGGAATTTGGTATCTTTTGCAAAAAAATAAAAAGTGTATAGGTTGGGAAAAGGGCCAGACCTGTAGCTAAGTAATACAGGGATGCTGATCCTGTCAATTGGGTTTCTTTACAATATTAGCATAAACTTTCTATTGCAAATTGTTATTCTAGTCTTTTGAAATATCACAGAATTCTAATCTATGAAAGAGGTGCAGAAATTCAGAACTGGAAGTCATTTAATAGGTCTCATTCTGTCTCCCAATCTAATGAAAAAGCTGGTAAATCTATACCACCACTAATGAATACTTCCTTAGTTTGTTCTTAAAAACTTTCCGTGAAGGGGATTTTCTGGACTCTCTAAGTAACTTATTTCAATGCTCTAACTGCTCTTACCATAGTTCTCCTAATGCCTAACTTAAATTTTCTATGCTGAAAATTAAGCCTATTTCTTCTTGCCTAAGGTTCAGTTTAGATAGAGAGCAACTGATCACCATCTCCTTTATAATAACCTCATTTGTGAAGATATTTATCATGTCCCCCTCCATCTTCTCTTTTCTGGTTCAGACAAATCCAATTATTTTAACCTTTCATGATAAGTAATGTTTTCTAAGATCCTAGTAATTTTTGTTGCTATCCTCTGGAGTATTTCTAATTTGACTGCATGTCTCCTACTGTGAAGACCAGGTATTCTAGATGAGGATTCCTACAGCCTATAAAGTGCAATAATCATCTCACTGGCGTTACATCCCTGATTTAAATTTGTCTTCTTTTTTTAACCCAAAATGTCACTTTGGTCAGCCAGAAACAGTTCGTGGCCTGTTCTAGCCTCAGCCACTTAATCTCCAGTTTTGTAATTACATGTTTATTTTGCCTTTCTCAGTAGAATACTTTGTACTTGTCTTTACTGAATTTAATCTTACTGATTTCAGACTGTCTCTCCAATTTAGTAGGGTCAAAATCATTAGGAACTCTGATCCTGTCGTCCAAAGTGCTTAGCATCATCCACAATATGCAGTGTACTTTATCTTCCTTTACACCAAGGTGTAAGTGAATACATTGAATTGTGTTAGACATGGAGCAAACCCCTGGGAGATCACAAATGGTACGTCCTCAGAATTAGACAGTTACTTACTGATATCTACACACTGAGTGCGCTTTTTCCATCATTTGTGCACTCATCTAAGTGTTTCCCAATGCAATATCCTGCTTTTCTTAAGAAAAGGTTATTTGGAACAGCCTGATTAAAACCAAGCTATGTTTTGCTTCCCAAAAATATCAGTTTCTTAGTCACAAACAATTTTTGTTCTATCCTGGCTCAAAATGCCAACATAAATCCTATTTTTGAACTGATATCCCCAAATGTGAACACTGTTGATAAAAGTAATTATACCTAAGAAGTATTGCAGTCCATTGTCCATCTGTAGTCTACATTTTTTTCTGCATCAGTGGATTATTCCTAAACAGTGCATAAATGACCATTAATAAATTCCTCTTCACATAGCTAGACTGAAATCTGAATATGGAAACTTTCTTGAGTGATCTATGTGTAGTCGTAATTCAGAAAAGGCTGAAAGTTGCAGTACTGGTTTCAGGAAAAAATGGAAGTTTCAGTCCATTTAAGCTGCTAGTAGTCTCTGACGGTGGTTGCTGCTGAAAGCGTTTTAAAAACACAAACCCTGATAAGGTTTGGAACTGTTCTGTTTTCTGAAGTACAAGTTGAATGGGAATTTTTTTTTACTTTGCGACACTAGCTGTATAGTGTGTGCTCTGGAGTGTAAAAATGGACTCTGTTTCATTCACATCCTGTTTAATAACCCTGCAGCTGGGACTTTTATTAATCTATGTATTTTTTTTCCTTCTTTCCATACAGAAAAATAAACATCAATTAGTAAAGAATTCAGGTTTTTGAGGTAAATTAATAAAAATAAATTTAATACATTGCATATATATATATTACATACATATATATCCATTACATATTTCACCAATCAATTATTTCTAAAGTTTTCTGAGAAAGTCTATTAACTATTTTAAATAGTATGCATAATGTGCTTTGAGTGACATTATCTCTTCATTTAATATGCCACTTTTTCTTCATTTGGTTTCTGTTCTGCAGAGTTCTGCCTTGTTTTCTGTTTGATTGTGGCCAACCATGTTATTTATAAGCTAATGAAAATAACTAACTGACTACAGTTGTTATTTAATTTCCACAAACCCCCTATTTTTAACTGCAGAAATAAGGATGTCTGTGACGTGACTTTTTTTTTAAAAAAAAAGCTGAAAGTAGAATGACAAGAGAAATGACAATGACTGGGGCGATGCAATTTGATGCAGAGATCCAGGCAGCTAGCACTATGTTAAATGATGGCACAAGTTGTGCATTAATTGTAATTTGCAGTAGCATATCAGGAGGAATTGAGGAGTAAGAAAGAAAATGGAAAATGTTTGCATAGAAATGAAAGTATCTTTTATAACTGTTTGTATTTTTGTAACTCCCTGATGATTTCCCTAGGAAACAAAAGCTTAATTTCTAGGAGGAATTCCCATCGTAGGTTCTTGGCTGACCTTGAAAAGGCTGATTAAGATGTGTCAATGTAGTCAGGAAAAGACAGTTGCAAGCCTCAAGTCCCTCTGATCCCATGCACAAGCCTGTCTTGATTTGGAAGTCCGAGAGTAACACAACTTAGTGGCTTTGAGACCAGAAGTGGCTCTCATTATACCAGTTCAGGGCTCAGGAATATTCGCCGTTATCATGTAGACAAACTCTCAGTTTCTGTCTATGCTGTGGTTCCTGGTCTGTAAACTATGAAAGAATATTAGTACACCTGAGCCTCACCTTGTTGCTATGAGAATAGAAGCACTAGCTTGTTATAATATTCATCAAACCTGTGAGGGTACCATAAAAAGATTTTTTGAACCCATCTCTGGAGGGTTTAAAGAAGTAGAGAGCTATCTATATTCAAAAGTAAAGAAATTTACTGTGGAGCTTTGGCTGGCTGGACAATGTAATAAGAAGATGGCAGTCCCAGCATGTGGGAAATACAGCTGGATTATGGGATTCTTATTACTGGGCACCGTAAGACTATAAAGGATTGAGATCAGCTGCAGCAATCAAGTACAAAAGAAAAATCACAGAACAAAATATTCAGTGTGGTGCTTTGTGTCATGGGGGAAGGAAAATCTTGCTTTTCAGATATCTGGAACTGAGCAAGGTATTTATAAGTGCAGCTGTTCAACATTCCCAACTGCTAATGCTTGGTACTAGGGCAAGATTTAGAGCCTCCTTTTCCTTTCTTTTCTGAGTTTTTGTTCATATTTTTAAGTTTGTTTACTGTAACATCTCATTCTCTATACCCTTTTCTATGCATTTTCGGGCCTATTAGGTTAAGAACATTTTCTTCAGGTTCTGAGTTTTCTTTCTTCTGGACTCAGGCTTTCTTACAGCTGGTCGGTGCCAAGGGGACTTTTGCTCCCCTGCCGTCACTATCATCAGCCAGCCCATCACAGGCCTCTGGGTCACATCACCTAGGCTGGCTAGAAGGCTGCACTGCCCTCGCTTCTCCCCGTGATGCTGACCCATCCACAGTTATACACAATGGTCAGGTACAAAAAGAAAGCCGTGTGTTAGCAGGGACAATTATTGCCTGTTACCATCTTTGCATGGATTTTCTGCAGAATTTTCCTCAGTATACTTCGATTTCAGTGCAAAACTGAATCAAATTTCTTCTGAAGCTTAAAAAAAAAAAAGTTATTTCTCTGCCCTTCCACCAGTCCATCCTTACACACACCAAGGCATACGCTCTCATTCCTTTCTGCACTTCAGCTTTCTGGCGGCACCAGGAAGCAAAGCGCTTTCTTTCCATGAGAACACAATCTGGAGTTGCTTCTCCTCCTGCATCACTCATTCTCTTCTCATGAGACTTCTGCTTTTGTCTTGCAGCCCCAGGATGTTGGAATATTTTGACTATAGCCCTGAGTATGCAAGTGATTATTCATTGCTGTTTATGGAGAAGGCTGGAGGACATAGCTGTATTTAGTAAGAGAAGCCCTGCTTTGAGCTGCAAAATAAATAGACAAGACAGGAAAAAAAAATACCCCTCTCCCTATTTTACTAAGGTGAAGAGGGATTAAGGGCTGGATTTTTTTATAGACAGTTAGAGGCTTTAAGAGTCAAATGGCTGCTGTGGTGCCAAGTGGGATTTTCAAATGTATGAAGATGTCCATTTCCTACACAAAGTACTCACATCTCTATTTATTTCCTTAGGTATGTAAGCATCTTTGAAGTCTGGTTCAAAGGGACTTGCTTGAAGCCACGCACACGTTCTGGGACAGAACATAGACCTAAATTCAGATCTCATATATTCTTGTCCTGAATCTTAACATAGGCCTGTTCTCTTGAAAAACAGTGTAATTCACTGAACTATCCGAATTTACTTAAATTTTTCTGTGTGTAGTATTTCAGTTTATTTATCTTTGTGGTTATAACCTGTTCATCAGGAAATGCCTTAAACATTTGTGAGATAAATGTCAAGGATTTCTGTTTCCTTCCTCAGCTCTTCTTTTCTTGATGATTTACTTATAAAAAAGCAAGGATAAAATACTGAGATTTACATTTTTTCCTGAAATTTATAAGATTTGTGGTCATTTAATCCCTCCTGGGAAGAAGCTTCCTAGTGTATCTTTCCAGTCTGATAAATATTTTTCAGGTAGAAAGCAATATATTTGGATGAATAAAGAATCTCAGGGAAAGCAAAGGAAAGCCATTAGCAGCTGTGGATAAATCTGCTTCTCCTACAGGTTTTCGATTATACAGTGGGCACTTCCTCAACACACCATGGGGAGAAAGCATGATTTTAAGTGCCTTTAAATGCTGCACAGTAAATATCCCCAGTGCATTACAAGCATCAAATGTAGCCCATGGGAGAAGGCACTGAGTTTAATACTCAGATCTACTTGCTCTGTATTCTCTTCCATGTTTCCCCTTAGACAATGTTCTGCACTAAAGCATCTAAGCAACTCCCATTAAGGAAGCTATTGTGAACGAGTGACCAGTTTGTCATGTGCTTGCCTTTTCTCATCCTCTCATCAAGTAAAATGTCATGTTTTGATCATTTCCTCTATATTTTTCATTTATTTCATTTATTCGTTCACATGCTGTTTTGGGTTTGGGTTTTTTTTTTTTTAGTATATATAGGCTGCTCTACTTGTAGATAGTGTGATCCAGTGCCTGTACAGGGAAATACTCTGTAGCACATTGGGATTCTTGTTCCAGGTTTTCTTAAGGATTTCATGCTCTCTACTGCAGCTGTACTTTTATATTTAGCTGGAACACTACCATTTCCTTTCATTCATCTTTTATATTGCAAACAAAAACGATGAAATTGAAGTTAATTAGGCTATCTAGATAATTCTGAGCAGTGAAAGCTATGGAAGGAAGAACTATGATTAAAGTTCTTATCAAGAATCCAAGATGAACAAAAAATGAGCAAGAACAAAGACCTGTGAGAAAACAATAAATAAGCAATTCTTAAAGATCGAGGCTCAGTTTCATAGTTCCTTTTGGCTTTAGGGGCAGCGGCTAAGCCTGCCGCTGGGCTCTCTGTCCCTCTAAGGAGGTTATCAACCCCATGGCAAAGCCAGCAGAATGGGAGTGGTAGTAAAGGCTCAGCTGCCACAGTTTGCAGCCTGGCATATTAACTCAGCCCACCATCAGTTTCAGTTTATGTTAATAGACCAGGTTGTGAACTGCAATGTCAAAAGAGCAGACACACCACCTGCTTTGCTACTGTTGCTCTGGGGGAAGTAATCTCCAGAAGAAGGACAGGGTGGACAGAGGGATAGTAACTTCTGTGGCCAAGAGAAATAAATCTAAACTGGATCATAATTCGGAGAGCAGTCCACTTACAGTGAACTAGCACTTAGCACAGCTGCCTGGCAGGGGAATAAAAGAAATCTCCAAACTACTTGTTTGTTCAGCTCCAGTAGTAGTGCTCAAGAGAGGGAAAAAAGGTATAAATAAATTTGTGGAACAAAGAAAGAGAAAATCTTAAATGACCATAGAATCCTAATCTGAACAACCTTATTGCTCAAATATCTGACAAAAAAGAGGGAAAAGCAGACAGTTCAGATGTTATTCTCAAGGGTCTGAGAAAGGTGAAGGAGATTGCACAGAAAGTGTGGATTTAACTTCAAACTACAAATTGTCCACTTTTAAAATTCTCTTGAGAAATTGTGTAATGTAAAAACTGCAGTGAAAAAAACACCATTCTTTTGAGATTTTAAGTAGTTGAAAAAATTATATCATAATCTATTTTTTTGATATTTCTTTATAAATAAAACATAAATCAGTTTTCGAAGAGTGACTTGCAAATGCAAAAACATACCTGAAATCCGCTTTATACATTCTCTGTATTTGAAAGCTACTGTTCCACATATGAAAAGTGGAGTTGTATTGTTGTCATATCAAGATAGTCCCATTGGCTACTGATAGATCTCATATTATCCTATACTGCAAAGAAAGCTTCTGATTTCAGTTATATGTTATTCATTGTAAATAACTGCTGTCTTCGTGCTTCCACCACCGTAGATGAAGAATAACCAGGTTGACAGAGTTACACCAGCATAAGGAGGACAAAATCAGACCCAGGGCCATAGTAAGAAAAGAAGTTATTAGTGCTCTAACAGTGAATCAGCCTCTCTCTTTTTGATTATTTTCTTTTGGGTGGGTTACAGTTATGCCCTGCATTAATATTTTTGCTTAGTTTCCTAGAAAATACAAATTAAAATAAAAAAAACAATTTAAATTACTTTGAGTTTTTCTTCATCTACCAGCTGAATGTGTATACCTCAGAAACTAATATAACTCTTTGATGGGAATTGCTTATTTTCTGTTGACAGCTTTTTAGTGAAAAAGATAGAAATCAGATTGAATTTCGACAGTGAGAAATTGGGAGCTTGTTCTACCAGCAGGAGTCTCAAGGCCTCTAATTTTACCTCTGTGAGCAAAGATGAACCGAGAATATCAGCAACCTACTTTCCTGCCAGAGAAAGCAAGCACAGCATCCTAAGTGTCACACAGACAATCTGAAACTGAGATTTATCTAAACTTCAGTGATTTTACCTTGGTTTAAATATGGCAATACATAAACACAGTAGAGATACTGGACTTTATTATTAAGGACCCAACAGTGTGGTATATTACAGTGAAATAAAGCAGACTCACACGCACATCCTGTCTTTGCTCACACAGGTGGGGGTCAAGTGTTGCTCTCCCTCATGATCCCAAATCCCAGTCATGCATCGATCTTGCCACCACTGAGGGTGCCACTGTACGGCACTGGGAGCAGGGCTTTAGTGCTTACAGAGAATTTCTGCTGGCTATCACTGTCTCTGATGAGACCTTTAGGTTATTTATATCAAATGAATGTCTTCAATTAAGTTAACAAGTGTCCATATGAACACTGCTATTGACTTCAGCTCCATAGAATTAGAATGAGATCATTAAAATGTAAATATCAGAACTCTTTGTCTTCTTTCCAGTGTATGGCTGCATTTTTCTGCTTTGTCCACTTATGTATTATATTCTGCGTAATCCAACATTGTCTTTTGTCGCTGCAATATATCATCATAATGCTTCTTCCTATGCAGCAGCATCATGAACCATATCAGGCTAATTCTTTTCCTTCACATCATATTTTGTTGTGTCCTAGTGCTATTACTTCATGCTCAGTTCTTTCCTTGTGGTATTTTTGCTGTATCATCTTCCATCTTTATCATATTGTTTTACTTCCTTTCATCTTGTAGTTTTTTCTGTCAAATCATTGTGTCACCTCAGCAATCAGACACTGGTCTGTCATGGTTGCTTCACAGCATGTTTCCACCTGGAAAAAAAAAGTAATCTTGTCACTGATTTATGATAAAATAGTACATTTTCTCCTTGTGATGGAATGCTAATAAAATAGTAAGTTTTCTCCTTGTGATGGAGTGCTAATTTTTTGTTTTGGCATCAAAAAGGTATTTTTTGATCATAAAAACCCTGAGAAAAATAAAATACCTATCCCAAGTACTGTATAACAAGGAGAAACATAAGGGTATTTCTTTCTTTCACAATTTCTATTTTACAGACTTCACTAGAGATTGGCTACTTTTAAAAAGCCTTTATGTAACTCAGGAGCAAAATTTTCATCTCCAGAACTGAGTGAGTTACACAAAGCTGAATCCAGTAAAGAACTGCGGCTCCTACCAGTTGGGCCTCCCAGGGAATATGGAGGAGATCAAATTCTGGATCATGATTGTGCTTAAATGTAGCTTTAAACGGGCCAACCCTGTCAAAGCCAGGGCTGTTGTTGATAAATTAGGTTACTGGGGATTTTTATGTAATGAAGCCTTATGTAAGGTACCGCAGAAGTTGGCAAATAAACTAGTAAATATTGTGGTGGCAGATTAAAAGGTTACTGCCCTTTGCTGTCTTTCCCATCCTTCTGCAGCATTTTTTTTTTTCCCTGCAGTAGAGGGAGGTATATATTGACACGTTAGCATGCCATTTTCTTTGGTGAGGGGTCTTACAAGCTGCAGAGATTCAAGTTGTGCTCATTAGAGGGGTTGCCGTCTGCGTCTGTCCTTCTTGATTTTCCTCTGGAAGTTGCAGCTGCATGACAGAGGTGGCTGAATGAACATAAATGTGCTCCTTACCAACCCCTGGATTAATTTATGCTAAAATACAGAAGTCTGGGAACTACAGCAGCTGAGAAATTAGACAAGTTACCTATTGTGTTGTCTACAAGGTCAGTAGTCCCTGGAAGACAAAAGTTGTGGAAATTAATGTCTTAAATCCAGCCATAAAGCTGATGAGACAGAGCTGTTAAGCACCAGTAAACTGGCTGGGGAGGAGCTGAGTAGCAGGCATAGCTGAGTGGACATGCCATGGTCTCCCAGTGTTGTAGTAGGGACATAAACTTTTAGTCAGAGAAGCAATAGCAGCTTAAACCACCTTTGGAAAGTTTCATCAAGGGTTACTTGCTATCTGCATTCCCTCTGCCCTATTTGGGGAGATACAGGTGCCTCAGAAAGCAAGCTGAATTGCTCAGCATCAGACTCCATGGTACCATTCCAAACAGATGATAGCAGCAGAAAATTGGGTTCCAAATTTACAAATTTAGTACACCAACTTAAATCAAAGTCAGCCTTGTTCTGCAGACAGGTTTTCCCATGTTCTCACACCTCTACTTTTAATTAAAATGCTGACAATCAGGGATAAGGGGAACAAAATACACAGGTAATCATGTACAGAAAAACATATTTCACCAGAGCATAAGCTATTAGCACTTTCTCAGCTATCTGATCATCTGACAGGCTTAAGGGTAAAAGTGATGTGAATTTCAAATCTCTAGCTGCTCCCCGAGGAGGCTCTGTCTCATACAGTTTGTAGTGAAGTGAGGCAGTGGAATGCAAAAATGAAGGAAAGGAAAAGACATTATGCAGCAGGATGTATAAACGTAGAAACAGGGCCAAATTCGACCCTCTTGTAGTGCCATTGACTTCAATGCATTCAGTGGCTTATGAACATCTGCCTCAAAATGGCATAATCCCCCACCTGAACTAACATTTGTCATATCTGTATGTTTAGCTCTGTAGGACTCAGTCCATTCAGGAAATTAAGCAGATGTCTAATGTTGAACAGATGAGTATTTTCACTGAAGTCAAAACGATTACAATTAGATGTTCACCAAAATCCCTTGCTGAATTGGGACCTGAGTGGAGTAGCTTGTTTCAGATGGTTACCAAATGCCCAGCCACATTGCAAACCATCCTTTTTTACCAAGACAGTCCAAGCTGGCTATGCACTTCCTCTCTCGGGTCACTTTTTCGCACGCTATACCGGTGTATGACTTCTATTTTTTCTCCCTTTGCTTAGGTATGTTTGTGTCACTGATCTGGCAAGTCTAGTTACTATGCATGGGCATCCCTTAAGAGGTCATGTCCCTGATTTGCTTTCCATCACTTTTCTTCTCCTACTCATGCAAGAACAAAAGGATGATTTTATGTCCAGGAAAGTTGCAGCCTAAAATATGAACTGAGAGCTAACAGAAGAATACCGACTGCTGGAAGAAAATGGAATTGGAAATGATACTTACCAGCATGACAGGCAGCTGGCTCAATGCACTACAGCCTGTCCTTCAATAAGCTTTTCATAGGCTTTGAGAAGTGGAAAGGTCCTAAGGAGGAAGGATTATACAATAGTTTTATGTGTATTTACAGTGAACTCCTACCAAGTGCGAGGGTAGCATGAACTCCTTGAGTAATAGGATTTAGCACAATTTTAGGTTTCTATTTTTCTGGAAGCTTCTTACACCTAGCCCAAGGATGTGGTGCTTGCATCGTCCAGGGAGTACAGCAGACTAGACTGAGCATAGGTCAAACATAATTGCAGTTCTCATGTTTGCTCCCTGCCCTCATGCCACTAGTTAACTAGGATTTTCTCCATGTGGACATAATTTCCACATCTTTGCTCCTGAAACAAATTGAAACAATTTATTAATTCCATCCTTTTTTTTTTTTTTTTTTTTTACTTAGAGTATCTGCAGCCTATTTACCTTTTATTACAATTGTAAAGGTAACCTAATAATTCCAAACAGACACACTCAGGATATTATAACTGGTTTTGCTCTCTTCGTAGCTAATGTGCACATTTGGGCGTGCTTCTGACTCTTGACCCTTAATGTTTGCCACCGAGTTCATTGCATATGGTTAGATGTATGTTCTGCTGCACGTGCTTTCTGCACAGTGAATACGAGAAATAAATTTCTTGCAACATGCTGTCTTTCTTTTTTTGCCTCAGTCCCATCGAAAGCTTTTTGCTTGCATACAAAAGCCCACTGACTTTTGTAAATTGTACATTGAGCTCTCCTAGATTCCAGTGGCAATGTATCACTGTTTTCCCTTTCTGCACATCTCTATTACATCTTGATTTGCAAAGGATACATATGATTGCAATAAAGACAGAAGGTGCTTTCATTATGCTTGTCCTTTCATGATACAGCTTGTACAATGTCAAATGGGAAAGCACAAGAGGTTGATAGGTTAGCTGTAAGTCTCCAAGCAAGGTAGCTTCCTTTTTTTATGTTCATCATTTTTCATGCCCTATAGTTTAGGACCTGTCTTTAGAAGGAGGGTGGATGGGATGAACTCTTTAAAAAGGCTGGTATATCAAATGATATTTATCATAAAATATCTCAGGTTTATGTCATTTATAGCTGTAATTTAATTACACCTAATAGGTTTCCCTAACTGTGATATTGACTATTTTATAGGAATCAGAATGAGCCTTTTGATCATCTGTGGGTACAGCTTCACTAATAGGTATAAATCAAAATGTCTTAGATCAACTTTGTACCCCTAAGGCATAATGTAAATGATGAAGGGATGGGACTTCATTTTGTCATATTCTCTTCAAATATCAAGTTATATTAAAGAAAACACTTTTCTCAATCACAGGTGCATGTACGAAGAATGAGTGACAACTTGATGTCATCTCTTTGATAAGTCTACTCCCTTGGCATTTTTAGATGTACTTTCATAAATGAGCTTCAATTTGTCTTGCATGGAGTGGAGCTGTATCTCACTGTCTGCAAAGCTGTATTTAAAAACGTGCTTACTACTCCATAATTCACAAAGGAGTGGGGAAGGTAAAGAAAAAAATATTCTTTGTGTGTTTTGCTAGAGACCAACAGGGAAATGTGCATATTTATTCCTAAAAGTCAAAGCACTACAGGCAGGAAGGCAAATGTGAAGTCTGTGCCGTTCCACCACCAATCTGGCAATTTGTTATATGATTTTACGTGCCACTACTCAGGGGATGATCCTGCAATACCAGAATCTCTCTGCCTGCCAAAAGAAAAAGGCAAGCAGAGAACATTTAATAGCTAGAGCAAGTATTTTGTACAGCAGGGTGTGTCTCTTTACATGCTTAATACAAGCAAAGATACATGCATAGTTTGAGACAAATGTACAGTCTGGATTTTATTTGCACAGGGGATAGTGCAAAACTATACCCCTTAGTTGAAAAAAATAATATAAGGATTTTTGAAAGTGTAAGGATAGGACCATCTTTTAACTAAGGGAAGGTCATGTAAGTAATACAACATATTAGAGATGTTTGTATATATATGTTATATATTGCATATATAATAGATGTATCAAATGATACAAGTAATATAATATGGGTCAGATCTTCATCTGATATAAATTGTCAACTTCCATTTGACATCTGGTAAGGCTTTTAAAATTTTACATCCATGGAGAATCTGCCCCATTCAGGTTTTGAAATGACCAGATATGGCAGCTTCTATATCACGTATAGAATCAGACCCATCATTTCTCAGTCATTTGAATCTGTCAACAGTTGCCTACCATTATTGCTTCTTTGAATTCTAATCTGACATTTAACCTAGCTGGAAATGTATTGCCTCATTTACTTTTCTTGCTCTCCCCCTTTCCATTTACTTCTAAATAACCTTTTTCTTTAGATGATTTTCATGAAATTGCCACTAAAAAGAGTCCTGTTTGAGCTGCCTCATTTGGAAACCGTAAGATAGTGCAAGACATCTGAAGATGTCATTGTAACACATGAAAAACACTTCAGCTAGCACATAAACACTATCAAGTAGAGTTTGAACCGAAGTTATAAGCTAGGCTGAAATGATGTTGTGTTAATAATTGTCAAATATTCCACAAATAGCACAATTCTAAATAGCACTATTCTGAGCAATGAGAGCACTGCATAACATGCTGAATTTTTAAACAGAGCTGAACAGAATATAGAATTTCTATTTGGGAAATGTGGACATCTTGAAGTTCAATTTTGTTCAGAAATGGAACAAATAACTTTCCTACAAAAAGAAAATTCTAAATAGCAGCTTCAGAAAGTAATGTGCATTTCAAACTCAAAAGTTTAGGTTTAAAATTGTCTTTTTATTTTTTATTATTTTGATGTCATAGTCTGGTTAAAGAAATGACAGTGTATAGGAGAATTTGCTAAGAACAAAAGCATTGTCAGAGACTGCTGATTTCTTTATCAGTATAATAAATAAGGAGCTGGTTTTTATATCCTTATGTAGGATATAGTGTTACATTTTCTACTACTGACAGGTCATGAAATAATGTGAATAAAAATACAGAATATTTTCAATTAAACTTTAATGTCAACATAAATACTCAATTTTGATAAATCAGTTGAATTTTTTTATAAGAAATTTTAATGAGCGATGTTTAATAAGAAATTTAAATAAGAAATAAAAACAAATAAAGCTCCATTTCACTGATATTTTCCAACAGAAGATTATTTTCTTGGAAATACGTTAAACCTATTCATTTGTTTATAATCCAAGGATATATTTATATTCAGTCTCTGGCAAGCAGGCAGTGCATTGCTGTTACAATATCCACTGTCTTCTTTGGCAAATATTTTGCTCAGTAATCCTACTTCTAAAATTATTATTTGTGCTATGATGTTACCCATGGATACAACCAAGATCAAACCCCCCTTCTCCTAGAGCCCCTGCTGAGTTATGGAAGAGACAGATCCAGCTCCAAAGAGCTTGCAGCGTAGCTAGACGAGACAGAGAGGGAAATATAGAACGTATGGAAAGACAGTAGGGGAAATAAGGACGGTATGAGTAAAACAAACTGAGTGACCTGACTCTTTGCCCTACGCCATTTCTAGACATCCATGTTCCCTCTTAAACCATTTGTGCAAATTAGTTACTTAAATTCAGTTGATTCCCTATACAGGCAAGAAAAGTCTCTTTTCTGCATGGATTAGCAACATCTACAGTCCAACCATATGAGAATAAACATGCTATTTGCTTAATTACAAGCAGGGGATAGGCAAAGTTTGGTCTTATGTACATACCTCATGTTGCCCTTCAGGGTCTCTGATTTAACAGTGGAGGGTAGTAAAGTAGGAGGAATGAAGCAGTTTCTTTTTGGTCTGGCTAGAAATAAAAGACAAATGCCTTAAGAGTTATTCATCAGGAATAAGGAGGAAAGAAAGTAAAAACATGAAAAAATCTTGGGAACATCTCTGTTTCCCAAGACTGCTCCTGATAAGGACCATCTCATACCTCCATACAGGCATACAACACAGACACTCTCTCGGCTCGGGGCTACTCTTCCAGATACAGCAGAGCCATTTCCTTGTGAACTGTCACAAAAGATTCTGTTCTTGTTTTACTTTTGTTTTGTGATAGCCCAAATTGAATACTTGCCTTGCCTTGTATCTGTCATGTTAGCTTTTTAGATAGTACATGTTATATTCTATACTCCTGTGGTCTGCTGTCCTTCTGTAGGAGTTTGCAAGGCTTATCAAGTGCCTTTAATGGTGGTGGCCTGAGGGAAAACAGTATACAGTCTGCTTTTACGTTTCTTCTCCACTTTAAAAATATGGGAGATATTAATAGTACAACGAATAGTTCTCCACTGCTTTGATCTCTACAACACTGCTGCTCTTTCAGCCTCCATGTCACTACTGATGCCATGTTACATTACTATTTTCATTATTGTTACTTCCAGCCCACAGTCCATATTCTTTTCCCATCTTATTGTCTGCTTTAACCCCAGCTGTGGCTGGTCTTCCCTGGAGGAGGAAGGGGAGTGAGAGGATTGGATGTGCTGCAGCAGGATCCCCCGAGAGTTGTGAGTGATTGAGGGGCTGTATCAAATCTCCTGGGACTCTTGAGCAGATTTATTTTCAAAGATAGTTGTTGATCAAAAAAGATAGTGCATAAGCTGCCATCCCCCCTGGAATAGCCTCAAAGGAAATGTGCCTCAGAGACATATTCCCTCCTTGCTTCTCCTTTGCTTCAGGGCAGTAGTAATTTGCTGTAAACCAAAGGCAGCAACAAATTACACTATACTGATGGCAGGTCAGTTTGCCTGCCCATCATGTAAGATGGAAGAGAAAGCACAGCAATAACTCCTGTGGCTTCTCAGGGTATGCAGGAGGAGTATCACACTATAAAACTCACTGATCTTGCATACCTATGTTCCACATGGTTGACATTTGAGGTGAAGGGGGGAGGAATCTTAATTTTATTTGTCCCTGACTCAGCATGGAGTCAAAGTCATTATCTAGTTTGAAATGTCCGGTTTTAGTGACAGGTTACTAGAAGCTCTGGGAATTGTTTTCTGCTTTCTTATATAAAGGAACATCCAGCAAGAGGACATAGACCGGATTTGCATTTATTCTGTTACTGCATGATTAACACTAATTCAAACATTGTAAAAAGCATTATAATAAAGGGTTTCTTATTTAGAAGTGCTTAACAATTTACAGTAAATCACAAACTAAGACACGATGCTACAATTCTTCATAGGTGTGTATGTGTCTTTGCACACAGATTCACAACATTTGTGAACTATGAGATGCTAGCATTAGACACACCACGCAAAGTCAATTGTAAAGAAAAATAAGTTCCTCTTGTTAATGAAATAAATCCACAAATAAATAAAAGACAGCGGTACTATGACAGGCAAATTGTTCTTCAGCTCCTGAACAAGACATTATTCAGGGAAAAGAACTGACAAATATGATACAAGTATAATATGTCTTCTCATTAAAAAGTGCTTTTTATATACAATGAACAGGAAAAAGTAACTTAAAATGTTATCTCATATCTTTATGGAAAACTGTGCTTCCTTTCTGAGAAAATGAGCCATGTTACCTAAAGAACAGAGCAGTCAGTTGGACAAAGTAGCCTGGGTTTTGTCTTGGGTTTTGTTTGTCCTGAGTTTTGGACGCGGTCAGGTTATCATCTGTAATGGTGGTAATTGCACCTCCACTGCAAAGCATTCAGAGGTCCATCTTTAATTTACATTGCAGCTAGGTGAAATTATTATTATTCTGCAAGGAAATGCATTTTTCATTGTAGTGCAAATCGTCGCACACACACTCAAAAGGGAAAACAAAGTCATTTGCCAGTGTCTGACTCTGCTGAGAAACCTTATCTAAGGAAAATGAAGTTGTGTCAGACAGGTGAAGGACTCTCCCAAGCTATTAATTCATTTTGAATAATTCATTAGCTAACACTCTTAAACTCTGATAGTCCCAGGTAAATCCCAGAGAGGGGTTTTGTGGTCCCTCAGCCATGCTCCTCATCAAATGCATTAAGGTTTACATAATAAGAGGATGTGTGAGTGTTTTTAAAGAGATATTTATTCTGGAACTTGTAATTAGTGCACAGTGTCTAATTCTGTGATGAAAGTGAATGCGTATGGTAATAGAGTGCACTCTGCATGGAATGGCAGCGGAAACTGATGTATGGCTTCTGTTGATAAGTAAGTTAATGCGTCTTCTTCCATTTGAAAGTCTACTGTAGTTTTTGCTTGGCACTCAGATTTCTGAAGTTTAATACAGTATTAAAGAAAAGTCCTTTATCACCCCAGTGTACCCCAGTACATCAGTGGGCAATGCAGAGTCAGAGTCTTACCTGGTATAAACTGATGTATATTCACTGAAATCAATTAATTTACATGCATTGTGAGCCAAGTGCTAGCAAAAGTCTTGCTGAGTTACAATAAAGGAGGATCAGTCTTTCAAAATGCAAAAGAGAGATGTGAATACAAGAGTGTGTTTAACAACAAAATTTACCTTCCAAATTCTCAGAGGGATTAATATGCTGCAAACATTGCCCAAAAGCACCCTCTCCCTCTAATATTATTACAGGAAAATTGAATAAGTTGCAGTCACTATTTTTTCTAACTTCTTATTGAACCTAAAATGGTCATTGAATTAAAGTTTAACAAATAGATCTTTTTAAAACTAAATTAATAAACTTCCTTATTTCTCAGCTATCTAAGTTCATAGCCTTTACTTAATGATGATGCACTTGATTAAATAAAATGAAAGAAAAATGAAAGTTCTTTCAGACATTAAAATGAATAATGAGTTTAGACTTAATCCAAAAGCAATTTAACTTTAAACATTCATATGAAATTAAATGAGCCATTGAATTTGCTATATAAGCAAGCATTAATCTTATCAATCTATGAAGACTGGAATGTTATACAGTGACCCATTAATTTCAAAGCCTAATACAAGGTCTGTTTAATGCCTACAGTCTATCAAAAAGTCTGGTCCTACAATATAACTGCCTTTTGCATAGAATTTTTGTATTGCTTTGATCATTTGATAATCTGTTGTGACAAGATTATGGTTTCAAAAAAATCCCAAAATATATAATTTCTTTGCATTTGCACTTGCTCCAAGTTTGAACTTTAACATCAACAAAGGATTCATTAGAAAATCTAAGGATTTAAACGGTTGTGATACTGGTGCATATGTTTGCTGTAATAAATGTTCAACAAAAAAATAGACTTTCTTTTATCAGATGCTATTTAGACTAACTATCTTACCTATATTCTGAACAATATCTTTTCCAACTCAGTGGAGAGACCTGTGGCACAAAAAACCCACTGCTTATTCAAAACATCTCTAAAAGAACAAAGATTTTCTTTATGACAGATGCCTTTGATGTGTTTTATTTCTATTCGTAATATATGTGTTGACTATAGTGCTTTGTGGAAGCATGGATACAGACCAGAAATTTTGCTTTCAAGATTTCTTTACAACAGTGCAAGTCATGTTGATTTGCAAAAATAAAAAAAAAAAATAGTTTTTGAAAACTGACCTTTTTACTTAATGAGATGATTCAATAACAGAATGTAATGGCACTACATGTTAGCTCCTGTCATGGAAGGTCATGGTTTGCAATTTCTGTTTCTAATCAGTAGTTGCTTCTACAAAAACCAATCAGAAGGAAAGGTTGATATTTAAATATGTTTATGTTACTAAACAGGTGTTCCTGTTTGACATACTATACCTAATTCTACTTCATTTTCACAAATCTAAGGTCAATGAGACATTGCTCTTCTTAAAATAAGACAAAAACAGTTCCAGTGTGGCTGTTAAATGTAAAGACTAATAAGTAGCTTGATGAATACCCATTTTTTGCTCTGTTCCTTGAGCATACACTTTAGAAATGTCTGCAACATTCAACTGGTTTTTTCTGTGTAGGAGTATACTTTCATTGCCTGTAACACCTTCCTTGACTTACATCTGCTTGCAGAAGTCAGTGAAATATGGATCCAGTAGTACTATATCCTTGTACAAATAAATGACTGTTATTAACTTTTAAAAGTCTCAACATTTTAGTCCTGTGTATTAATTAGGAATGCAAAGGTATGAGCAGATTACTTGAATAAACTCATGGAGCTCACTGGAGCATTTCCCAATTTACACTGGAGACTGCATTAAAATTTGACCTACTAAATGGTAATATATTCCTTTCCAAATATATTTTCTTGCATTAAGAACAAAGGGATCATATTTCAAGGGACAAAAGGACAAAATAAAAGGCTGCTAGTGTATTTTTGTGTTACGGTACAACAGTTTGAAGAATAAGTAATACTGTGCTCAAGTAATCATAGAATCATAGAATTGTTCTGGTTGGAAGAGACCTCCAAGATCATCGGGTCCAACCATTAACCTATCACTACCAAGTCCCCCACTAAATCATATCCCTTAGGGCCTCATCTAAACGCCTTTTGAATACCCCCAGAGATGGGGACTCCACCACCTCCCTGGGCAGCCTGTTCCAATGCCTGACAACCCTTTCGGTAAAGAAGTTTTTTACGAATGTCCAATCGAAACCTCCCCTGGCGCAACTTGAGGCCATTTCCTCTTGTTTTGTTGTCTGTTACTAGGGAGAAGAGTCCGACCCCCATCTCTCTACATCCTCCTTTCAGGTAGTTGTAGAGAGCAATAAGGTCTCCCCTCAGCCTCCTTTTCTCCAGGCTAAACATCCCCAGTTCCCTCAGCCGCTCCTCATAGGACTTGTGTTCCAGACCCTTCACCAGCCTCGTTGCCCATCTCTGGACACGCTCCAGCACCTCAATGTCTTTCTTGTAGTGAGGGGCCCAAAACTGAACACAGTACTCGAGGTGCGGCCTCACCAGGGCCGAGTACAGGGGGACAATCACCTCCCTACTCCTGCTGGCCACACTATTTCTGATACAGGCCAGGATGCCGTTGGCCTTCTTGGCCACCTGGGCACACTGCTGGCTCATATTCAGCCGGCCGTCAACCAACACCCCCAGGTCCTTTTCCGCCGGGCAGCTTTCCAGCCACTCCCGCCCAAGCCTGTAGCGTTGCCTGGGGTTGTTGTGATCCAAGTGCAGGACCCGGCACTTGGCCTTGTTGAACCTCATACAATTGGCCTCGGCCCATCGATCCAGCCTGTCCAGGTCCCGCTGTAGCGCCTGCCTGCCCTCCAGCAGATCAACACTCCCTCCCAACTTGGTGTCGTCTGCAAACTTACTGAGGGTGCACTCGATCCCCTCGTCCAGATCATTGATAAAGATATTGAACAGAACTGGCCCCAGTACTGAGCCCTGGGGAACACCACTTGTGACCGGCCTCCAACCGGATTTAACTCCATTCACCACAACTCTTTGGGCCCGGCCATCCAGCCAGTTTCCTACCCAGCGCAGAGTATGCCCATCCAAGCCATGGGTAGCCAACTTCTCCGAGAGAATGCTGTGGGAGACGGTGTCAAAGGCTTTACTAAAGTCCAGGTACACAACGTCCACAGCCTTTCCCTCATTCAAGCAGCAGCTGAACTCAAGTAATTACACATATAATTACAAAATCACTGATTTTCCTAGGAATATTCATGTCAGGATGTTACTCGAGACTTCAGGCATCTTTTATTCCTGATAGGCCAAATAAAGTTAGGTGAACGGAAACTTTTCTCACTACCACACAGAAGAAGGTGGTAATGGGGTCGTTCCTTCGGTGCGTTCCTGGGCAGTGGAATACACTGTCCTGCAGAGAGATGGGAGGCATCAGCAGGAGCAAGCTTTAACAGCAGGAAGTGGTTGAAAGACTTCTGATTCAGTTAGCTCTCGTCAAGGCTGGCTCTAATCATCTGTCCTGTCTCTCGTAATGTTATCCATGGTTATGTTGGAAGGCATTTAGGATGCAACCGAAGGTGGCAGGACAGTACCCTCAGCTGCAAGCTATATCTCAAAGGGACTTTTGTCTCTGATTTCTACGAGGTGGTATATCAGGAACTGATTGATCAGAAAATCTCCCCTGACGTATTTTTTAAGTGTTTATTGAAAATATTTTTGAAATTTTATTGGGAAGTACATTTTTATCATACCCAAATGCCTTGAAATATTGTTAATTTTGTTGAATTTTTATTTTGGGAATAGAGGCATGTGCTGGTGAAACACTTTTTGACTTGCCTGGCTTTTATGTTTTCTAACAAAATATTTTTATTTTTCCTTTCAAATGAAGTCTTTGTTTCAAAAGTCTTTCTATTTTGTATTCTACATTAAAGTGGAGTTGCAACCAAATGAAGCGTTTTGATTTTTGTCAAAATAAAATCTGTTAGTAGCTGGCCTGAGACAGTATTTTGGTTTGTTATGGTTGGAATCTTCTTTCATGGAGAATTTTGAAATGATAGGATTTGCTTCCTGATGGGCATGAAAACAGTTGTGAAATTACAAAATCTTTAGAAAAATGAAAATGCCATTCTTGTCACAGCTCTGGTGCTTTCTGAGTTGTTCCCTGTTCACATGCCACATGATAAAAACAGGATGTTGAGAACATTTGCCATGAGTAAATGCTAAACGTAAGCAGAACAGGTTTCCTTCATGCAGTTCTGCTGCAATTAATATTGTACCCTGATATGGACTGGCTGAGTTAATCTGCAGCATGTAAATCTAGGCATCAGCGTCACCATGATCATTTAGAACTGTCATAATTGGTTTAGATTAACTAAAAGCCTGACAAAGAAGCAAACTTAAAAAAAAGCCCATCACCCCACCTTTGTTATGTTTCCCTTCTAAACAACTCTAATCTAAAACCAAAGGTGAGATCTAGGTTTTTGTTTTGTTTCAGGCATTTGGATACAGGTTCTTGACTCAGACCCTCAGTGTAATACAGGTCACCAGCAAATGATCTCATTTTGAGATTCTCATCTGGAACAGGCTGCCCAGGGAAGTGGTGGAGTCACCATCCCTGGAGGTATTTAAAAGACGTGTAGATGTGGAGCTTAGGGACATGGTTTAGTGGTGGACTTGGCAGTGTTAGGTTAACGGTTGGACTCGATGGTCTTGGAGGTCTCTCCCAACCTAAATGATTCTATGATTCTATTTTGACTTCTGTATGAAGAGTAGTAATATGTTGTGTAAGCAACAGGTGAGGTAGTGTAACCAAGTGATAAGTGAAAAAGAAATCTTACATTTGGATTTAGATTCAAGATTTTGATTTTGCAGCCTGAAAAATGATCTTGGTCTAGAGTTTCTGTTTTGGCCAGTGGCACCGTCACCTCTCACAGCAAGTTCCCCAAACAAATACCAGATCTGTGTGTTACTCCCATCTGTCTAATACAGGCTAGTATTACTGCAATTAGAATATAGTATTTGAGCTGCAGTGTTCACTCATATGCCTCAAAAATGCCGCCTTCTCAAGGACAGATTGTACCAGCAAGCCTATGTAATGAAACCTATTTTCTGGAGGGGTTGTGCAAAATACCACTTGGAGTTTGCCCAAGGCATTGAGCTGGTTCTTTTACATACGAAAGAACTATAAACATACTAAAAAACCTACAGTTTTATCATATTCTCTTAATCTTTCAGCTCCCAGAAAACTGAGTGTAGTTCAAACAGTACATCTCTCAGGATTGCAACCCTGGAGCTTTTACTATTCATTTATTTATTCTCTGTCAGCTTTTTCTGCTTTAGGGGTGGATAACTTATTTGGTTTGTGTCCTCTTTTTCTGAAAAACACTGAAGGCAGAGTTATCAGCCAAAGTCCTGTGATCCATAGAATTGGTTGGGAGTCCCTTGCTAGAGTGACTCTTCGCTGTGCCTCATCAGCATTTCATGGAATCACGGAAAGAGTCTGGCTGGGAGGGATCACAGGAGGGCTCCTGCTCCAACCTCTGAATTCAGACCAGGGCTGTCTTGAGAATTTCTGCATTTGAAGCCTCCTATAGCCTTATTTGGGTCCTGTTGCAGTGCTTAATTGTCTTTGTTACGATTTTTACTTTCTTATATCAGGTCAGAACTGCTTATGAACATGTCAGCTATGTCATGTTCAGGAAAAATATTTCCAGACCAATATGAATAAGCAAGGGGTGCCCTAAAATACGAAAGAGTAACGAAGGATGGTCTTCCCTGCTGCTGCCTATAGCATTCTGAATAGTAATACTACTTGCCTGGAAAATAGTACCATTGCATCACGTAACTGTAGCCGAGTTTGGGACCTAGCCTGTCATTTTCAGATCCCGAGATGTCACAATCACAGCCCATCTGCATTTCTTCAGTGTGAATGACATTAAAGGTGGTAATTCTTTTCACTCATGACTTGATCATACTAAGTAAACTGTTGAAGTGGGACAAGTACCTAACAAAACTTGTTCCCCAACACATGTCAGAGCAAGAAAACATTTAAAAAATTGTTTATATAGATTTAACTATTAGGTTTTGGTTGGTATAATAATAATTTTCAGACACATTCCTATTTACTTCCATAAACGTATTTGCATAGCACACAAATTTGACAGATGGATTTGGGGAGTTCGCTTTGCTGTACAAAAAAATGTATGCATGTCATAAAAACCAGGCCTTTTAGAGAAGCACTAAAATGAGAGATTTTTCTAATTAATTTATTTCTAAACCAACAATTGAACTCTCCTAATAATTACTTTGAATATGGGAGATAAGGTTCAGTTACTGTCTATGCTAGCTGATAATATAAAAAACTTAATGGAAGATGGTCTTTCTAATAAGAAAGTGAGAATTATAAGCAATAAACCCAGAATGGGATGTGATTATCATGAGACAATAACGTCCTTGGGCATTTTGCTATATAAAAGCTGAGTGCTCCCCACAAATATGTGTATTTTATAATAACCACACCCCTACAAGTTGCCTGACTGATACACAGTTATGATTTCTTTTTTTAGATTTAAATAGAGATACATCATTTTAGTAAATTGCTTTGGGCTTGAATATTGTAGCAGTGAGATTAATAGATTTCTGTGTAGGAGATGCTAGTTGCTTTATTTCTGATGGGTGATATTTAGACCTTCACACCTCCATTTTCAGGGAAGTTACACGGTGGTGAGCATCACGGTGGGATAAAATGAATCAATGCCTTCTGAAGAATGAACAATCAATCAGAATTAGAATTGTGCTAGTGCTGATGCTGTCTCTCATTTCTTATTTCATTAGTTACATTGCCAATATGAATAAGTTAACTCTCTTTGACAGGCTGCAAACAAAGTGGCATTTTTTCTCAAGTTAGTTCCCAAACTATAGCACAATTGGCTGATACCAAAAGCCTGTTGTGACTTTGTAGGAGGCACAGAGCATTATGAAGTCCTTTTAGGAAGAGTATAGTATAGATGTTACCCTCATGTACATCACCTGTCATCCTTTGTCTCTTATTCATTCTTTTATGTTTTGTCCCATCTGACCTGCCTCTTTCAATTTTACACCATCCTCCATTTTCACAAACCACTCCAAGCTCTCCCTTCACTTGCATTAGCCTAAGGGAGTGTTAGTGCGGAATAGATTGTACATCTTTATCCTTTACATAGTAAGGACTAGATGGAAATACATGGCTTCACTGAGAGAATTTATCCCAGAGTTTCTTCTAAGAAAGGTGGTTCTTCAATCTGAGTAGGGATTATTCAGTCCTTTGACCTGGACATCCTTTCTGTACTAAGAGAAAGGAAATTTATATTACTTTTAGCAGAAGTCACCCAAGGCAGGAAGGAAAGGCAGTTCTCTACAGCTGCCTTTGGTAGCATACAAATGATGTGTAGCTTGTGAAGAAACATTTCGTGGCTTTTGCTTGAGGGGTTTTTATGGAGAAAGTACTAGTGAGCAGCCCAGGAATTTGTCTTCTTCATCTCTTAAACTAGAACCAGCACTTGAGGCAGAGCCAAGCCCTAGATACAGTCATAGGCGTATAAGGCAAGGTTGCTGAATGACGTCAGCATCCGTCATCATTTGGAACAACACTGTTTCCCAGATTACTGCATATGGGACTAAAATAGCAAGCTGCTTTAAGAGCATTCCCCATATTCCACAACACTGATTTGTCCTCCACTGAGAATCTGACCTGCCAGATCCCCAACGTCTGCAATTAGGGCACAGAATTCCAACAATATTATATCACAATAGGTATAATTGCAGCTGAGTGTAAGTACCTGCTGTCGCATTTGTTGCTTTGTGCATATTAATTGGTTAACCTACTGATGGCTGGCCAAATTCTTTCCTTGATCAAAAGGCACACTGAAACACTTAGCAGAGTATTTAAAAAATGGACTTTATTAGTACAGCATCAGTAACTCAGCTCTTCTTAGAGAAAAAAAAAACGTATAACAAAACACAAAGCATAAATTCTTACTGGAAATCCTTCTGGAATAACAAAGTATATTGGCTGATACATCAATTAGTTTTTCACAAAAGCCTATTTCTAAAAAGAAAGAGAGAATGTTATTAAGCACAAAGAAACAGAATTTCTTAAAATTCTTTTCTTCTCTCTCAAGACCAGTGTTCTGATCAGTGAAGGGAGGTGGGTAAGTAGACAATTTAGCATTTTTACAATCTTCTTTATCTTTTGATATGTGGTGGGTTGACCTTGGCTGGACACCAGGTACCAAGCCACTCTATCACTCCCCTCCTCAGCAGGACAGGAGGGGGAGAAAATAAGAAGGAAAAAAACTTGTGGGTCAAGATAAAGGCAGTTTAATAAAGCAAAAGCAAAGGCTGCATGTGGAAGCAAAGGAAAACACACTATTTATTCTCTACTTCCCATCAGCAGGCAATGTCCAGCCACTCACTGCCCAGGAAGTAGGGCTTCAGTACACGTAGCAGTTGCTCCAGAAGACAAACGTCGTAATAACAAATGTGCGTGTCCCCCCTTCTCTTAGCTTTTATTGCTGAGCAGATGCCATATGGTATGGAATATCCCTTTGGTCAGTTTGGGTCAGCTGTCCTGGCTGTGCTCCCTCCCAAGATCTTGCCCACCCCCAGCCTACTGGTGAGTGGGGAATGTTGGAGAGAAGCCTTGATGCTGTGGAGCTCTGCTCAGCAGTAGCCAAACCACCGGTGTGTTATCAACACCTTTCTAGCTACCAATGCAATGCACAGCACTATGAGGGCTGCTAGAGGGAAAATTAATGCCATTTCAGCCAAACCCAATACAGATATATTTATTTTACTATTAATTAGAAAATCCTAGACTGACTGGTGTCAACTCACATGTAAAATAGCATTTTCCCCACTAAGTATATGGAACATACTTATAAACTAGCAAGGTTTAAAACTTCATTAGCTATATGGTTTTTGTGCCTCCTTAAAGAGTTCTGGAAGATTAGGTCACCAACCTAGTGGATGTATAAAATTATGGTATAGCAATACATAAACTTTTTAGATTGTGTAATTCCTTATGTGTTATAAATGAGCTCGGAACAAAAACTACAAAGAACATTTTATAGATTGTCGAAATGATATACAGTGTGTGAACAAGCTATGTGGAAAACGATGTACAGTGGACCACCTCCTGCTTTCACTGTGTATCCATAACATCCATAACATTCTCTTAATAAAAGTTTAATTAGAAATAGGGCCAGTGGTGGTGTTCTAGATTTAGTCACTCTGGTGGAAACACTGACGTGCACAGATGTGCAGTAGCAGGGAGTGGCATCTGGCCAATATATCACTTCAGCCACTGTCTCTCACTCTCTAAATTCTGAAGCTATGCTTGTGTTTTCACTGCTATCACAAATTGCTGTTCTATACATAAATATGTTGGGGAGGGGGAACACTTTAAAATTGTCTCCAGGCCTTCACTGCTTTTTCTGTTCTAATTTGCTATCGTGTCATTTTCTAAAGTTTACAACATTTCCACATTCTTGCTATCAGACGCTGGCTTCAGTCACCATCTCATACCTATAACTAGTACAAGCTGAGGCATTCAGAGTATTACAACAGGTCCCTAAGAATAGTGGTGCTCGCCTTAAAAAGCGCAATACTTTCTCATTTATGTGGAGCTTGCTAATGCTCAAGAATCTATTTGAGTCCATGGCCTGTTTGTATAACTTCTTCAGTGTAGCAGATAGGTATGTTAATTTCATTTTGATTTTGAAGGATAAACTGTAACAGAAGACTATATTAAATAAAAGCTATATTCAAAAATATCCCCCTTTGCCACTTGAGGAAATGTTCAAGTTGTCAATTTTATTAATACCATTGAAGAAACTATTTCCTGGGTAAGAATGATAGACATAAGTGACTTTATGGGGTCTCTGCTTTAGCTATGGGAAATTACATTTGCACTCTGGGGTTTCTACGCTGATGGAATATGTTCATTTCCATCTGGAAAAAAAAAATAATTCTAAAGGGAAACAAAAAAAAAGTTCAGGCTTTCAGGACAACACATATTTGTTCTGTCTGTGTGTAGACAATCTATCAGCTTGGAAATTACACAGCTGTGAACAAAGCCAGCCATTTCTCAACAGCGACATTCTCCTATTGTCTCCCAGCAACTTCCCTCAAGCACACACTTCAAAATAAAACAGTGGCACATTGCTCATACACTTCTTGCTTTCTGTGACAAACTTTGTATCATGTTTAATGGCAAAATATACATATAAGCATGTATAAAAGATTGTCAGTTGCTTTCCTTGTTTAAAGATTCGGTAGTTTGTACGTGTCAGGGCTTTCTGCTGTTAGCCTCGGTAATGCCCTTCTCACCTTGCCAGTTTTAACTTAGTGGTATGCCTGGGCTAGATAATAGGAGCCATGGGAGTAACTTTATAAAGTCAGGAAATCAAAGGCAGATGTTAAATACAAATTGTACCAATCAAACAGAGCTTACAAAAGAGTAGAATTCACTTCTGTAATTCTATTTGAGCAAACGTGTCAAATACAGGAACTGGTAGAAATACCATCTTCATCAGGTCCCACTCTCATCAGCTGCCCTGCATTTAATCCTCTCTGTGCTCATCAGTGGTATTCCTCCATTGTAAAATCACCTCTGAAGACACAATCAAGTTTAACGATCCTTTGCAAAGGGACAGCAAGCTCTGAACTGCCCACCAACAGCTTTAGTGTGGCAATTTCCCTGATGACACCTTCCTGACAGATGACCTTAGTAGCACATTCTGATTTGCTTATGTCCTCTTCCTCATGCCACTCTAATCATCAGGTCAAAACTAGAAAATATTCTGTGAGAGAGAGTGGACGTACTCCAGGTGGATCCCAAAACCTTCCTACTAAGGTGACACTTGTATTAGTCTGGCAAAGGAGATTCTGGGAATCAAGGCTGTTCAGAAGCTGCACACACGTATATGTTGGTTTCCCGGTCAGGCTTTCACAAGCCCTGCAACCCACCATCTTGCAGGGTGCAATCTACTTCAGCAATTTTCAATTCTAAACACATTTCCTGTCTTCTGGGACAAGATAGAAGGCTCTGCCTACTCAATGTGCAATCCAGCCTCCAACTTGGCATTTACTGATTTGCTAGTTTGTCTTCTTTTGTTCTGATAATGTTGGTTTTGCAGCAGGTTATTTATAATGATAATATCATTTCCCCATAAAACTTAATTTAATAGCTTATTCCAGCAAAGGGTCATAGCTGAACTGACTTAACTGGCTTTTTACACAGTGATTGAATTAGTGTAGTCTTTAAAGGGCTGGTTTAAAGGCTACCGAAGTCAACAGAAAGATGGGCATTGAGTGTAAACAAAGCCAAGCAGTGAACTGTGCAAACATCTAAATCTTATTAAAGTGTTCTATGTTGGAGTGACTCCACCTGTTATATTTACAGCATTTCTGCGAATTGTAGTTGAGCCTGAGAAAGCTGGATACAACAGCAACAGCTTTTTGGCTGAAATACATTGAAAATATAGGGATTTTGCCTAACCTGAAGAATTGGCCTAATATTGAACAAAAATACCTGTGTTTAGAAACACGAAGACAACAGAAAGACAAATCATGACTGTCAACTATGTTTACCAAGCATAATGCCATTTGGGCACTATGTAATAGAAGAAAGCCTAAGTTATTCTACATGTGTAGGGCTAGAAAAATAAGATTATTTTTGTTTCATGGCATGACATTGCACCTGAAACTTGAATTAGTGTAATAAAAAGAAATTGTAAATCCGGTTGGTTTTGGTAATATGAATGTTGACTGTAAAGCACTTTTGTTCTATTAAAAACATTTACTAAAACAAACAAAATGAAAATGCTTTTCCAGAATGACCATAATAGGAATCTGATTTTGAACTCTCTTACGCTAGCATTGCCAAAAATGTAATTTCACTAATCCCAGTTCTGGCTCTACCTTGATTCTCTACGAGTGTAGCTCTGTTTATTTCAGTGGAACCATCTTGTTTTGTCCTCATTATACAAATCCAAAATCAAGTGAGGCAGAGAATTTGAGAGCTTTATTCAAAGCTCATTGAAGTCAGTGAGATATTCCCCCTTGACATAAAGCAACCTAAATGATTCCAGAATTTGTTCTAATAGGTGATACTGGTTACACCAGTTGTATACCTGCTTAACTTCATTGATTTCAAATGCATTACTGAGTATTAGGTTAATTATTTTTAGTGTGAGGCAAAGCTTTCAAAATCACCATGGGAAAAATAAGTTCAAATGTAACAGAAAACTGTAGGTAAAGAACAGATTTCTCAATTTTCTTCAATTTAGCATCAGTCCTCATATGACCTAGTCCTATCACTTAATGCACTTTGAAAATCCACTCTGGTTTCCCAGTGATGAAGGCAAAATAGCATAGCATAGCATTAGCATAGCTTTGCTTTAAGCCTGGTAAAGGGAAATATGGAGTTTTAAAAACTCTGAAAGTGTTGTCTTGAACACATTGCATTTTTCTTTTTTCCTCATTACTGTTTTCAATCTTTGTGATGCTTATGAACTAAACCAATGATAGCTCTTAACCTCTTCCCTTTTAAAAGAAGTAATGTCTATATCAAAAACACTGCTTCTTAGAACAAGGATATTTAGCTTAAGCCAGATATCAGCAATCTGATTTTTTTCACATTTTATGGTGGTGGAAAGATGTCCCAAACATTAGACATAATTAGCAATCACACCAGGTCAAATTTGTGATATGCACGATGACAGCCATATAGAGCCTGATCCTGCCGTTATGCTGGAAGTACATGCCGTAGTCTCCTTAGTTCATGTCATATGAGCTAAGGAGCGTACCTAAGGTATTGCAAAGCACTGATCAACATTTTCAAAGGGAAGGATAATGTACCTGCAAGGTAAAATCTACTCATCTACACATTGCCCATTCTTACTTTAGACCTGTGTAAAACTTGCATAGATTGATGCATCTGCACAGCTGCTCATCATAATGCTTTGGCTTTTTCAGTCAGCTATGAAGAAAATATGCCTGAATTTTACTGCTAGGGTTGATGAAAATTTGATTGAAAAATAACATTGCAGAAAATCTCTCAGAGCAGTAGGACACAATCTCCCTACCTCAAATGCTTTCCTACCAACCTCCTCCCTCATCCTCCTATGTTCTTACCCAGATATGTCCGTTCCTAAAAGTATGTAGTGCTCTTAAAGGGAAAACTTTTACATCAGAATCTTAACTGTATATAGTGAAAATTAAAGATTTTGACCAATTCCAAATATGTCAGGCTACATTTAGAGTGAGGTGTTTTCAGAATCACATAGCAGTGACCCAGCTTCAGAAGAAGCCAAGTAAGGAAAATGGTGTGCATTTTTACAGCTTCTGCAAACAGCACATATACATAAAATCTTGATTCCCTGGGTGACTGCATATCTTACCTTCCTAAGCCTTTTGTAGCTTGCCTAGTAGAAGGTCTCTAGATAATGAAGTAGATAACATTTTCCTCCATCATACAAAGTGTGAATGTTCTTTCTTGCAATTTGATAAAGGTAAACATTAGGTTAGCCTGTCTAACAGAGAAGAATGGGACCTTTGTAACCTGTTCTCCATTTGCAGGTATAACTTCTCTTAACTTTGGAAGTTTTTCTTGCACAGGCATCTTGGGATTTTTCCCTTAAACAATGGATTGTACTCTGTTGAATGTCAATTAATGGTACTAGTATTTAAATAATATATGTTCAAATTTTTAAAATTTCAAATGTGTCATGCTGGTGATTCAAGATTTACCTGGCAGATAGTTTAAAGAAATTACTTTGCATGCAGTGATTCATTTAAATTATAAGTACCCATTACTCTGTATTTCATTTTTAACAAGTTCTTCATCCACTCAAAGAAATACCAGACAGCTCAGGTTGGAAAAATGATTCATCTGGCATATGCAAAGATGGACTCAGTGCAGTTGGGGATTCATAATCAGAGCAGAAACATATTAAGGGTAGGTGTCATATTCCTTGATGTTTGCAAAAACTGTCAGAAGCCTGCATGCATTATGGACTCTTTTTTTGTTACATTACAGTCTTTCAGTTCCCAAAGCAATTTATGTGCATATGCAGGACCAGTTCCTGAGCTCTTAACTCAGGTAAGCCCTGTGGATTTCTGCAGCATCTTACCTAAATAAGGACTTCCAGATTCAATGCCTGAAAATAAAAGGAAAAATTCTATGGACTGAATATCTTTTACAGTGAATAATTATTTAGGGAATTCAATATTAAAGATATTGTTTTAGAACTATATGCACCACTGGAATATCAAAACAGGATCTGGCTAAGCAATATTTGTATTAGCTTAGCATTGCTATTCCTATACACTAAAGAGATAAGTGGTACAGCTTTTATTTCTTTTCTTTTCCATTCTTTGTGCTTCCTCTAAGAATAGCTTCACTCAGAGGGCACTAAGAGGAAAGATATTTGTTTTAATCTTTGATAATATAGTTCTTTATGTTGTAGATTTAAGGGAGTCTGAAACATTAAAGGAAGATTTTGAGAAGTATTTAGCCTCCAAATGATGTTGCTGGGCCCCTGGTGGGGTTTTCAAAAGTGCTGTGGCGCCTGACTCTCAATGATTTCTACAAAAAGCCCATCTTCACTGATTTCTTACTCTCCTTCTGGAAGGCGAGTTCATCCTCTGCAGCTTCCAGTTGATGGTAGGGCAGGTCCTGGCCTCCCGCCACTGGAAGGGATGAAGGAGCAGGGTAAAATAGACTTATTTTGGATTCATTGCAAGAAATGCCTGCTGTGATTTTAGTTGCATTTAACAACCCGCAGGATTCA
The DNA here is from genome assembly GCA_009819775.1 of Phoenicopterus ruber ruber. Classification (NCBI taxonomy): domain Eukaryota; kingdom Metazoa; phylum Chordata; class Aves; order Phoenicopteriformes; family Phoenicopteridae; genus Phoenicopterus; species Phoenicopterus ruber. The sequence goes on from CM020227.1 coordinate 16,452,818, forward strand.
TCTTGTGTCAAAGTTCAGGGAAAATAGTAGACTTATTGTCTGAGATGGACCAATAATAAAGTTATTGGTAAAAAAAAAAACAGAGTAGAATTTTCATTAAATTTTCAGTCTTCACAATGAAGGATAGCAGCCAAACTTCATAAGTGCCTCCTCTGGCCAGGGTAGCAGTGGTAGAAGAATGACCACAAGAGCAGTAAATAACTGAATCAAATAATTTTATTTGTAACTGGTTATTGTAATAGTATTGCACATGATATAAGCACCTCAGGGCACAGAAGCTTTAAAATTGCGCTGCTGATTAAGTTCAGGCCTAGATTTCTGAGACTTAGTTATCATTGTTAATGTAGTTTCTGGTTTTCCTGCCAATGACTTCAATGTAACTGTCAGGCCATATACTCATCCACGTAAGTCAGCGTCTCACTGTTCAAGTTAATGGACTATGCCAATTTTCATTAGCTGAGGATGATTCTTCATAAGTAAAAGCTTACCTAGACTTTTAATTGCTTTGAAGACCCCCTAGGAGAGGATCAGCCACAAAACTCATACAATACCCTGCTACCTTTCAGCAGAGCACTTCCTGTTCCTCCGTCTTTAGTTTGCTGTTCAGCCATGTGCAATCTGGCCTTAAATTGACAGTGCGATCCTCATTTTCCCAAAGTGAAGGACTTTTGCAATCAGCTGCTTCTATTTATGTAGACAATAACAGACATCAATGAATAACACTTAGGCTCTCTTTTAAGACAGATCTATTTTCAGCTATTGCACAAAGAACTGCTTGTCACCGTCTTTCTGGTGCTTGCCAGGAGTTCAGCGTTACGCTACACAGTCAGAAAACAGGAAACAGTGGAGGCAATGTGATCTCAGGAGAATTGTCCTGTTTGTGTCTGTGCACTACTTTTGGTAGGAAGTATTTTCAGAGCCAGACCCCCATTTAACGGATAAACACCACAAACAGAAACATGAATTCTGCAATACTGAAGGAGAGCCCAATAGATTTTCCACTTTGGATATATTTAATATGCAGGTAGTACTGCAGTATTAAGATAGGCACCCGGTTAGCTATAAAAGCCTACGTATCAGATATTAGAAGCAGCCTTTGATTGTAGAGCAGAGTTTTTCTAAAGGGTAAATTAATCCTATAAGGAAGCTAACTTGTGTACCTCTCCACTACATAGCAGCCGCGGTTTGAATTCATACCCATACGTTGGCAAAAAGCGATGTCTGTTTCAGTGATTTATGTGAGTGTAGATGAGAACAAGCATGTTGTATGTTATCTATCTGTCTTTCTGTCTATCTATCTATCTTCCTCCTTCTCCCCCCTTCCCTCTCCTAAAGGAATAAGTCCACAAACAATGTATGCAGTATCATAGATAAGCTGTATTGTAATTCTTAATTATTGATATACTAGACAGTCACTGCTCTTACATGTGAGAATGATGCAGAATAGACAGAAGGTACATGGCTGAAAATTTCAGATAGTATGATTTTGGTAGGTGTGAGTCCCTATTTAGACCCATACTGTCTTGATTTAAGGTATGTCCAAAACATATGTATAATTCATTAGTCTTCATCTTACACCTTCAGCTACTGAGTAACTTGTTGGGTTTCATTTTTGGTCAATATATCAGGAGTTATGATATTCTGCGCATAAAATTAAAACAGGATAAATGATATTTAATGATAATTTAAAAAAAAAAATCTTCTGTGGGCACAGCTTCTGTTCCAATCTGTTCTGGTTTTGCTTTTGGCAATAAAATTTTATTGTAGCTTAGGACTCCTCTTCTGAAACAAATAGCCTTATTCATCTTCTCTCCTATTGGCAGCACCAAGAACAAGTCTAATGGATAATGCAGAAAGTTAATTTCAAAGAGGTTATTTAAAAATAAACCAGGTGGAGGTATACATTAGAAAGTCAGTCCCTTGTCAAGTCCTTTTGTGTAAAGCCACCACGCCACAGCAATTCAGAAGTTATCTAGAACAGGGAATGCTGCTGCAGGTCTGTCACAGCTGGCTCCATACCAGTCTTTCCTGTCACTCACTTGGCAAAGGAGACACTTTTTTGTAGCTGTGTCCAATTACTGGACAGAGGGGCTGGGCATCACAAAATCCTGGGCAGGTGGGGGTCTTCTGGGGTCTGCCCATAGGTTAAGTAGTAGGAAGGCTGCATAAAAATGTCATGTGCCCACTCTGCCTCTAGGACTGCTACGAAATTTTCACAGCAGACTAAGGACACTCATACTTTGATTTGGATAGATTTATTTCCATAGTATAAGCAGAAAAATCCATAGAGTTTTTATGTGTGAACGTTCAGGGAAGGGTTAGAGAATAATGACTCATTTGTGATGCCTCCAGACTGATTCATTTCAATTTTGGCAGAAGGTTTTGCTCACTTCTGTTACTGAATACCTACTCTCCATATTGCACTTTCAGTGGGAGATCTGTTAACATGATTGCTAATAAGATATTGTTCTTTTTTCATTGACAGTTTTTCAGGGAAAGGATGGATACTTGAAAATTATTTTTTTAAAAAAAGACTTTCTAAGAAAGTATAAATTAATGTGGAATCTGTCAAATGAGAGGGAAGTTAAAAAGGAGTGAAGGGAGTGAAGTTAAATGTGCTCACTGTAGGTTTTATTTTTCTTGCAAAGAAAGGTGACAGCTAGGAAGGGAAGAGCTCTGGGACATGATCCTTACAGGCTGTGTATGCAACACCTGCGTGTACGTGAGCATACAGACATCATCTTGAACAGCCTGAATAAAGACCAGGCTGATCTGCAGCCTCTATGATAGACTGACTTCAGTGTGAGCTATTTATAAACCATTCTTTCATTCTCAACAATGCTTTGGCTGGAGCCAGAAAGGACAGAACTACTGGCAGACTGGCCCCTTGCCTAGTGTGCTGTGACTGACATGTAATCTGTCACTCCCCATCATCTGTGGGGTGGTGATAGGAAAATAATGCTGCTCAGCTTGCCTTAGATCACACATTACTCTCCTGAATACAGCTCCCTAAAGCTGTGAAATGGCCTTTAGAAAGTGTCTTTGTTCATTTTTGATATAGGAGAATGGGAATAAATGATAAACAGGCTGGAGGGAAGGAAAGCAAAACACACATTAGAGACCTGATGAGAGAAATTGGCTATGACTGAGATTTCAGAGTGATCCGATGACCTTTTTGTGAAGAATACCTATGGTGTATATCAGAGGCATATAGGGTGCAAGAGCCGGGTTGAGTACTGACTAGGGCACTGGCTGTGAATGGCATTTCCCAAGCTTTAATCGTGGTTTAACCAGCCATGTTCAATATATCCCTGGGACATCAGTCTCCTTCCATTTCTCCACTCTTTAGAATATAAAACTCCCAGTGTGACTTTCCTCTATAGCAAACGTGTGGCATAACAGGATCCCTCTTTCACCTGGTGTCTTGGGATTTACAGTAATACAAACACTGTAACAGTAATAGTATAATATAGTAAATACAATAACCATGTACCTTAGTTACACGGATCTTCTACTAAAATAGAATTTCTTGGATGAGTTAAGGATCATAGTTCTTTTAAAAAAATGGCACTAAATATTCTTCTTTCAGGCCATTTTCTGTTGATGACTTGTAAACGCTCCTTTCATGCTATGAAAACTCTAAGATTTACAGAGATGCCAAATTAACTTTCTTCTCTCTCACTCCTTCAGCACCCTCCGGTTCCTGGGCACCAATCCTCTTTGTTTCATAGTTTGTATACAGTGAAGTTGCTGATGCTCTTTAGAATATTATAATACTCTCCCTGAGGTCTAACCTTGCTGCCTCAAATGACATTTATGTAAATTGTCACCAGAAGTTTAGGGCACATCTCTTTTCTTCCTTAATAACATGTCATACTGATGTGGCTTTATTTGTATTTCATAAAGAGATGATTGATTAAAGAGGCCAAAATTAATTTAGATTGATATTCACTGGACTTCTTGTAGTGACATTGAAGTATGACTCCCCCATATTTTGCATTTTAATTTGCTTCTCAATAAACTTTATGACTCCACAATCTCACTGACCCCTCTTAAGGCTTGCTAGACAAATTCCTGAATGTAGCCCTTCAATCTTCTTACCGTTTCTCCGTGTTACTCAGTTGGTATGTTACAGGGGAAACAGAGCTCCAGAAAATATGTAAGATGCTGTATTTGCACCAGCCTGTTCAAGCAGAAATTCGCAAGTGCGCTGTAGGTGATAATCTGTGCGGTCCCGTTCTTCCCGCCACAGACAAGGTGGTGTTGCCATTGACTGTGATGGAAGAAAAATCAAGACCATACCCATTTTATTCATGCATATGAATGCAATGTCTACTGAAAACCTATCTCAATTATTCATGTTTTAGTCCACTTATCCTCTGAGCTCCTTTCACATTCTTTACTGTTTTCCCCGTGTAGTTAGGAAATACGTTTTAGCTCGGATTTATACTGGCACAGACATCAAAGCACTGACCCATGAAGCCCAATGTAACAGGTTGTTTCTTTTGTATCACAATAAAAGACTCTGATTTATTCTCAGTTTACCTAGTAAGAGAGAAGAAAATATGGAGGCTAGAACTACTTGGGTGACTTCCAAAAATGTGACTGATTTTACTCAGCTCAGTATCCAGAAGCAGTGCTTCAGATATTATTATTTTATGGTCAATGTCCCCATAACCCTGCACAGAGCTGAAGCATCTCAGGTGGTAAAACAATTTCCAAGATAACTAGCACCTTGTCACAAAATCAGGGCTTCACAGAATGGCTGAGAACAGCAGAAATTCCACTTTAAAACTGGCTTGAATGATCAAAAACGTTACACAGAAATAAAATTCCCGTAGAATAGAAGCATGGCCATTTCTGGAAGGTATTTATCGTCCTTCCAGGCACTGTTGATGACAAATGGAGGAGCCAGTAGGGCAGTTTGTGCTTGAGTTTGTCCCCTTTTCTCTGCATTCAAGAAAATTCTAGAAGATTGCTAAAATGAGTATTTTACCTACTCCCTCACTTATAAGAACCATTCTGTCCTCCATGCCATCCTGTCAAATTCTTGCTTTCCCATATTCCCCCAGGAACCTTGAGGTTCCCTTTCCCCTGCCACTGCCATGTGTGAGGGGCTGCGGGGAAGAGGGATCTACTCTCTGCTTTGGGACAGCTCTGAACATACAGACAGCTGCAGTCGTTCATAATGACAGAACTGATCTCTGAGAATGTGAAAATAACTAGCTTGAATAACTAGTTTGAAGACCGCGTGTCAGTAGCTAGCATGCAGGAGTATGCAGCATTTGTTCCTGTGATTTGCAGGATAAATCAAATACCTTGTTTTATGCTTCATTGTAAAAGGCTTCTTTTGTGTACAGCTCCTCACACGTAGCTCTTAGCACTATTTATGGATTATCTGAGGCCCTATTACCACCTCTGGGTAAGGTAATGAGTGAATGCTGGAAATTCTCACACTACTGTGCTCATGTGTAACAGAACAAAAGGGTCAGCTAAGTTACTGTAGAGGGTTCCTTATGAAAGAGAAATGCTGGTTATAGACTCGGGATGAAAAAGGACCTACCAAAATGAAGTTGTACATTTGTTCAGGCTCCTTTCATTTAAAGAAAAAGACAAAACCCAGCTCTTTCGAGGCTTCAAGGCAAGGACCTACCTATTGTCACTAGAACCCACAGGTTAGCGTGGAGTTACCTCGTAAGGGAGCTGGATGTTTTTCAAGTCCAAAAAAATAATTAGGAATGTGATGTACTTTCAGAAATAGAATTGGGGTGAGAGTGAATTTGCTTACAAATCTGTGTAGCAAGTGCTGGCCTGCTTGTTCAGGCCTGTGCTTTTCCACATTCTTCATTTTTCTCTCTGCATATGGTTAGCCTTTCATACCCAGAAGGGAGCAGCTGTATCCTGCCAGGGACCACAGCTTTGGTCCCTCTGGGTTTTGTTCCCACAGATGTAAGGGGACCCAATTGCTCCTGATATACAGCTTTCAGCAAGGACCACCTACATTCTCCATTTGGATGATGCGTCATCATTCACTTTGACAATTTCATCATGATCACAAGAGCTGAAAGCAAATTTAACTCCCCTAGTGTCTGCATTTGAACTGTGTCACACCTGCAGCCACAGATTTAATCTAGGTTTTTGCTGTGGTGGGTCTGAGCGACAGTGATTCACAACGCTCTCTCACAAGGACAGTGCTGACTGGGTGTGCTGCTGAAGCATCGTGAACAAGAGTCTGTCATACACTGTTATTTCTTAATGGGAACGTTTTAATTGCATATTTCATATTTATGACCCTATAAAGAATAATTTTAATTTGACATTAGCATCTGAATACGATTGTCTGAAAGACAATAGCAGCAATGACAAATACTGATATAAATCAAACCAACTGATTTTCAATTTCTAATTAAAGATGACACTGAAAACTCAAGATAAGAGACATATGGAGAGAAACACATTTCTTTGCAATAGGAACCAAAACCATATGGGGAAAAAGTGCAAAGATATCAAGCTAAAATCTGAACTCCTTGGCATCTGAAATGTCGGTAAAGGGAATCCTAAACTGATCGTCTTCCTATAAAAAATCATTTATCAGTCTCTTCCACAAGCCACTGAGTAAGATGTGAGACATCTCAAGCTGTTCAGAACAACTGGGAATTGATTGTACGTAACCTGCGATTCAATTGTTTTACCAGTTGAGACCATGAGACAGATGGCATGAATATATTTAAAGATGGGGACAAAGCTGATGTGACACTGAGCTGGGTTACTGAAATGAACAATGCGAGTCACAGATTTGTTATCAGATGAAAAGGACTTAGTTCAGAAAAAATGGGTGCTAGTGTAGCCAGTGGTCTCCAGATGCTGGGGACTGGGAGAATAAACTGCTACTCCGAGAATCAGCCCCACCATCTGCAGTCCCAATAATCAAAACTTTTAACTACTCCCTCTGTGCAAATAAGCCTTGAAATAGGTATGGCTTTCATCATGTTACAAAGGGTGTTTAAAATGTTCACAGAGGACCAATAAGGAACAGCCTAGCTACAGGCTGCTGATACAACTGTTATATTCCAGGCTATTTCACAAGTCAAATATTGGGAATTGCCTTATTAAAGTGCCAGTGAAAGAGGGAGAGAAATTTGAAAGGTTTTTAGAGGCTTTAAATGATCTTGTGTAATATTGCAGTCTTAACTTGCCTGCTTGTAAAGAGCTTATACAACCTCAGAGCCTGATTTTTGTTGCGCTTTGGCATAAAACCATTTGCAGTATTGAGATTCACTTTTCCTGCATTTATTGTATCATCAACTACTTGTTTATGTGGGATGGAAGATGAAGTGGTTAGCTCTACTACTGGTTTGCTGGGCAGGAAACAACTCTATCTGTAACCTGATGTCTCAGTTCCTTCCTCTTAATGTTCTCTTCTCTCTAAAGGCCTTTATTTTTTTGCTTTAATGACAGTTTAAGCTGCTGCTTTAAAAATGAGTTAACTTCACATTTAGATTAGTTCCCATAAACCTGATTTTTAAAGGGACCCGATTATCCTCCTCGTTTGTAAACATAATTTTGTTGCGATAACTGAAGATGCAAATTCTGCCAACTCAAAGCCTAAATACCTAAGAAAAAGAGGGCTAGAGCTGAATGTATGGACTGCACCAGGACACTGAAGACATGCCATGTTTTTATTTAGGTCGATGTGAAGCCATTCATAGGAAGGAAAACATATTCCTCAGAATACAGGATTACCAAAGATCATATATTAGCCTTTAATGTATGTTTTCTCTAAGGAAACCTAGTGACTGGTATGACACAATGGCCAGGAATGAAGTTTTAACTATCTAGCAAGAAAGGCAACTTGTTATTACTGCAAAGTTGAGGCAACTAAAGAGCAGCAGAGAAGGATGTAAGGGTCACGACATACAGTTGCCTTGACATGTGGCTTTAGTATATTGCCATAGTAAAAGGGCCAATAAAAACAACTTTTTTCAGATCGTATTCAGTCAGCGCTGTTGCGTGAACCACGCCTTGCATGGTGTGGCATACCATCAGGCTTTTCCACGGTCTGCCTGTGGTTGCCACAGGTTTGTCTGTTGAGGATCAAAATGCCTTAGTCTAGACCAGGATATTGGGTATAGAGGTAACTGAAATTAATGTCCTGCAAGATATAGGCGATCAAATTGGCCCACCTGCCTTAAATTCTGTGAATATCAGGAGAAGGAGAGAAGTCAGTCAGTGTAATATCTGTCCTTCACCAATGCAGGGTCTTTAATAAACCCTAAATACATTTTTTTGCATAACTACAGAACACTTTTTCAGTGGTACAGTCTGAACCAACCTTTATAATAATGGAGTCAAAACTGGATGCTTGCTGTGTTTCCTCTATTCTGTCCCCTGTGCAGGTTTGTGCTATATGACGAAACTATCTTAAAATGGAACTTCTAATCGAATGCATATTTAGCAGCAGACTATGTCATCAGAGAAATGGCTTAGCTCTATGGCAATGACCTAGGTCCTGTGTTTGCTCACATTCCAGTTTACTTAATGACACGCTGTGGGAAATTTTTAGGAAATACTAAGTTTTTTCATCTTGCCCGTCTTAAGCGTTGTTCAAATTGCAAAAAATAAGCCACGTTCCACCACTCATGAAGTTATGACGTTGTATTTGTAAACATATAATGCATCATGGCATAAAAATAGCACATTACCATGGCTACATACTTATAAGTATCAACAGTGAACACTCCTAAACAGCACTCCAGCAGAGCTCAGGGCACTTTTAGAAAAGAGAACGAAGAAGAAAAAGTTACGTAGAAGTTGTCCATTGCTTTTATTATGTGCTAGGAAAGAGGTTCTATTTATTGCTCAGGCAGTTAAGCAGACTGGCTTCACTTCGCTTGTAAGATGACAAGTTCATAGCCTGAGGTAGAAAGTCTGCATCATACCATTCTGTTGTATCTTACCAGAATAGTCTTAATGACCTGGCATCCCAGATAAAACACATCCAACTTTCTTTTTACTCCTTTAGTTCTCAGCAATTCCAGGGTCAACGTTTATATAATCTGATGGGTGAATAAGCATCTGTGAAGGAGTTTGATATGTGTCATCCTCGGTGTGGCTGGAATCAATCTCTGCAAGTCTTCCTGGAACACTACAGTAGAATAATTCAGTAAATCTAAGTCACACTCATGGCTAACAACTTTCAAAGTTGAAAGAAACCCTACTTTTGTTTTCTGAAACCTTGGGATGGCAAGGGAGGGAGGAAGTGATTGCCCTGGATGTGATAATGGCAATATGTGACGGTGGCAGGTGTTACTTCCAAGCTGACAGATCTCTAGAAACATTGGAGGTTAAAGGCTTTGAAGATGGTTTCATAAGAAAAAGGTACTTCAATGATCTAGGCCTTTTTTTTCTTTACAAGATGAAATCCTGATGAAGTCCCAGATGAAGCACATCATCATGTTAATGTAATTACAGAGAAATAAGGACTTGCAAGGGATTGTGTCAGATGTATTAGAAGTCACACTCAAAGAGTGAGAACAGGAGAGGTTAACATTTCCTTGTGCTAGTCGACATTAAAACTCGACAGAATCAGAAGAAAGTGACCACTATGTAGTACGCCAAGCAGTGTTATATCTCCACAGAACCATCACTGCAAGATAAATCGTGAAAGCTAGTAGAAACGGGTAAAATAATATAATCTCTCCAGGACTTTTTTTAATCTGGGCAAATTCTGTGCTTTTAAATTCTGTGTCATGGCTAGGAATATAATTCATAAGTGTTTCCACTGTTTATCTGAACTGTGTTTTGCAATTAGCCTCAGTTTTTATTCTTGTTGTACAAATGAGGTTGACAATTTATTATCTTTCAATTTTTTTTTTCCCCTAATTGCAACTGACTTACTGAAAGTTCCTAGGAATATAATACCAGAAATGAAGCTGGTTAAGTGCTGTTGTTACCAATAGTATAAACAGAGACATCAGCAGAGTATCCAGTGCAAAAAGCCCGCAAATCTATTTGTCAGTAAGAGTTCAAGAGAGCATTTAGACATGTATTTAACTTCTGCAGATTTATGTGTCTTAAGCACAGGCTTACTTAGGTGCCTGACATTTTGCCCGTGCCTATCACAGCATCCAAGATGGAGTGTTAGTGAAATACACGCTCATACAAGAATTAAAAAAAAAAAAAAAAAAAAAAAGAAGAATCAAAAATTAAAACCTTAAATAAACTAATAGGCAAAGAAAGGCCTTACTTGTTGAGAAACAAATGCAGACTATAGGATGAAGAGACAGAATTAGAGACTTTGCTAAATGCCTATCTGATATAAAATATTCCTTCCAGTTTAATACGAGATGAGGGTAGAATTGGGAATTTGCTTTGCTGAAAACAAAAGTCTTGCAGACTAAATGAAACTGGAAAGTTTGTTGAGAGGTTTTGACAGTGTAGTCAATCAGTTTGTAATGGGATAATACTGGGACATCCTGGAGGACTGTGAATAGAAGCTACAGCGGACTGGGTTTGAACTGGGGAGTGAAACTCTGAAGAGCTGCCAGCTAAAATAAATCAAAAGCAAAGGACAACCATTTTTGCTGGAGCCTTTCATTAAAATATGGCAGCTGCTGATGCATAACAAAGCTCTGCTTGTGCTATGAGATATTAGAGTCGAAACCAAGGAGGCAAATGTTCTCTTCAATTGCATTGCAGGAGTAAATGGCTCCCAGCCAACACAAAACACCTAAGAAAAGAAAAATTTCTACAGTGTTCTAATAAATTATTCTAAGATTATCTTTCTCCATTTTGCTAAAGAGCAGTAGTTCTCTCACATTAACTGTTTCTAGATTATTTTTATGAGATTTTTTTGCCTTTTAAAATTTCCAGATTTAGCTTTTGTTCTGAAATTGTTGTCTAGCTCCGTATATACCTTGCAGGTAGCTTCTCTGTTGTAATGGTAACTTCCCGTATGAAACTGGTCATAACTAGAGAGTTAAAACAGAGTGGGCTTGGCACCTACAGCAGGAATTCAAACTCTTTGTTCTATTTGAAGTACAGGGAAGTGTTAAGTTTATGTAATGACCTTTACTGTCCTTAGTATTTGCAGATGTCTTCTAAGTTTAATCTTAATGCTGGTATTCTTAGGTTTGCAATGTATGGCTTGGGGAATTAACAATATGCCTCTGATATTTTATATCCTTAAATGCCAGGTACATGTGAATCTGAATTTTATCTCCATGTGATTATTCGTCAGGAAGTAACACAAGATTATAAAATAAAATAAAAACTAACTTGGATTTTTCAAGATGAAAAATGTTTCTTTTAATGAAATTATAGGAAAATGTAACATACAAAGAGTTGGTTCTATTTTAGACATTACTAATTCTTACGTTATGTCTTTGTGAGATCATTTCCTTGGTAAATTATTTTTCTCCATGCCATGACCAGGAGGAAAGAGAATGTGAAAGCCTGCTCATACAGATTCTCTGCTCACTTTGCTTAGCTCTCCAATTACTACGATAACTTATATTCAAACAGACAGAGACCTCCTCAGTGTCAGCAGTATACATTTCCATTTACTCTTGGCTTTTCTACAGCTTCTCAGCAGAGTGGGAAAAATTCTGTTTCGGAGGGATGGCAGAGTGGGTTCTCCTGGGGGAGGAGGATTGCCAGCAGTCCCTAGGTTATGGCGGTGAGCAGGAAAGAACTGAGAACGTCGGCAGTGAGGCTTAGGGGTTTATGACAGAGAAAGTTGGAGGAGAGAGGTCTTCAGGATGGCTCTGACTGGAGGAGAGTAGTTGAAAGGGGTTCTCACTTCCCGCCTACTTTAAAGTTTTTACATTTCTCTACTCTCTCCTTACTGGGTTTTAAAGAAAGCAACCCTACATCAGAGCACTCTGTATTTGAAGTGCTTCCTAGGCTTTTTGGAAAGGAAAGGTGCCAAGCTGGGAGACTGCTAAGTGGGACTTTTTGTGGCTGTTGCTGCCAGGATGGAACTGCAAGAGGTGACTGCCAGCGCTGGCAGGGAATGTGGCCCGTACCCGAAACTGTACGTCCTACACATGCATAATGGCAAATGCAGCATCTGCCAGACAAGTTCAGGCTGATCCGCGTTAAAGAGTGGAATAGACAACAGCAAAGGAGAGAGTCTGCCACTTCTTTTAGTCTGTCTTGCTTGTACCTTGAGCAGGCCTTGCATTCTGAGCCAGGATTGACGGGAGCTGCCAAGGGGCTCCAGCGCTGAATATTGGCTCTTGTGAGGTCAGAAGTTTTTCTTCAGCCTCACCCAAGTGTTCTTGAAGGCAAATTCAGCTTGTTCTATTTAATTTCAGGTCATCTCTGTTTTCATTTTAGTTTTCAGTTAAGAAAGAAAAGAAGTGAAAGTGGGATTATATAGAATTTAGAGAAAATTATCAGTTTCATTATTCACCAGATCTTATGAAAAGATCAGCTAAGCTACTGAAATACTGATATTTTTATGTCATCTACAGCATCTACTTTGACATAGAATGTCAGAAAACATCCTGTAAATGATTCACGATTCCTTTTCCCCTTCTCCAGAAATCAAATAGTCCTTTCCATAGATTGCTGATCCTGGATGAATATGCTAATTCCTGATAGGAAACTTTTCATACAAGTGGTTTCCATTCAACACTTCTGACAGGGTTTCTCATGAGACACTCTCATGGAAGCTAAGCTGTCAAAGCATAAGAGGAAAGGTCCTCTCATGTATTAAAAGCTGGTTAAAAGATAAGAAATAAAGGGTAAGAATACATGGACAGCTTTTCCACGGAAGGGAGGTACTCCAAGGCTATGAGCTAGGACTTGTACTAATCTACATATTATCAGAGATCCTGGAGAGGAGATTCATGTGTAGTGGCAATAAGAAAATCATAAGAATAGTCAAACTGAAAACTGGAAAGCTTAGACCTTAAACTCACTGACCTAATACAATAGCAGATAAAATTTAGTACTGAGAAGTCCAAAGTAATGCTTAGGGGAGAATATTAAAACCGGAGCAAGGCAACAAGAATGCTCAAAATAGGGGAAAAGATCACATAGATTAGTAGTCTTTGGCTTAGAAAATAAATGAAAGGGGATGCATGTGATGGAATTGGTAAAGTCATAAGCAATGTAAGGGAAAAGCATCAGGAATTATTACTTTACTGCTTTTCAAGATTGGTGTACAAGAACATAACCAGTGATATTACTGGTGAGTACATTTTAACAGAAAGAAGAGGAAGTTCTTTTTCACCAACTGTGTAACTAATTTGTGGAACTCATTGCTACAGGATTTTTAGAAGATAAAATTAAACATAGATCCAAAATGTGATTTAATTCTGTAGGAGAAGCTTTTCAGTGGCTAGTAAAAGCAAGTCTGTCTTCAAATCTTTTGTCACAGAGACTGTGAGTTGTTGAGCACAGCAGGGAAAGCATTTCCCTGTGCATTCCCATGTCTTGTACTCTCTCCTTGGTCACTCTCAACGATTGAGTACAAGACTAGGTGGTCTTTTTATCTAAGCCAGTGCAGTAGTTTTTAGTGTCTGTGGAAGTGTGCAGCACAGAATAACTTTTCATTGTTTTTCCTCTTAGGGCTTTTTTCAGTGTATCACATATCAGGCAGGTCTGTCAGTGTATGCTGATTAACTCCTGGTGAGCTAGGCAAGCGAATCAAGCCTTTCTATTCCCAAACGTGTGCATACCAGCTGAAGAGACCAGCATTCACAGATATGGATATCACTTTCTTCATGGTAGTGCCCTTTATTCCACTTTCTGACCTAATTATTATTATCCCATAGAACTGACAAAGAAAGATTGGATTTAAAAAAACAAAACAAAACTAATGTCCTAGAATCAAGCATATGGGGAAAGTAAAAAGTCCAGAATAGACTATTTCCTGGTGTTTTTTCATCTCTGTTAAAGAAAAGAAGATTCAGGCATTAGTATCTGAATGTGTGCCGTTTTACGGATGATGCTCACCACCTTAGGTTTTCCTTTGCTCTTCTGCAGGAATATATGATTGTCTGATCTTATTTTTAAATGGCCTTTTAGAAATTATATTTAGGGAGAAATATCTTTGACTTCTGTCCTGTGAATTGGGGATTACAGTAAAGGGATTTTTTCCATGGTTGGAAGATGATGCTGTATTTCCCACTGTAATGATTTCATAGTAAGTCTATGTTTTGCAGTGCTAGCCAACATTACAGGGTGAAAGCAAACCCATCCGCTAGCCCTAGAGACCTTGAACTGTAAAGGCATTTGGGAGTGTTCCAGGGGGTGGGAGCAGTGAAGCCAAATGCTCGTGAAATGGCTCTGGAATAGGAGAAACTGGAAAAGGAAAGGGCTCTGCTGACCTTCTAACGGCTGCATATTTAGCCTGAATTTAGAGGTTTTCTGGTGTGGGGTTTTTTGGTTGTTTTGTTTGTTTATGATCTTTTCAGTCATTTCCATTTATGGATTTTTGAATGTGCAGCTAATTTTCTTTGCATGTCGTACTCCTCACTGCTTTCTGTAGTAACACTTCTGATGTTCATTGCAGAAGCAGGTTGTTTTGGGCAAAATCAGGAAGGTGTCTGCTGGAGGGCCAGTCAGAGGCTGTTAGCAACGCCGTGTCAGGCAGAGGCTGGGTGCAGGCTGCGAGGACTAGCCCCCGTCAGAGGGCTGCCCGTACGATAACACCCCGGGATGCAGATTCCGTGAGGGTGTGCGGCAGCGAGGCTGCTCCCCGATTGTGTGACTTGAAGTACACACTATAGAAACACGTTTCAAGGAGGGCGGGAGGTGAGGACAGCCCCTCACATCCTGTCCCAGCCTATTTCTGCGAGATAGGTGTGTTTTCCTCCTTTCTTTTGTTATGCAAAGTTTATCTCATTTTCTTCAGTTTAATTAAATCCTTTTCCTGTGCAACTGTCAAAATCTGTCTCTGGCATCTCCAGCTTCACTGGCTAAAAAAACCCTTTGTCGCTTCCAATTGTAAATAGATCAGCTGATTCTGTTGTTTGATTCCTCTCAGGTCTCATGTTTGTTGCTGCCTTATATAAGGTTGGCCACCGCATGTCGAGGAGGTTCACACACTGATATCCTGATTTCTCTGCTGATGATAATTGAACAAATACTAAGCATATCAGTGCTTCAAATAAAGCACTATCAGCCAAACCAAGCCTGTTTTCATCAGCCAGTTTAGCCACCTACTGCTTTGCAGTATCATCCTAATTCTGTGCAAAGAGGCTGCCATTGATTAGAATCAAGTGACCCTCACAGCTGGTGAAGGTCAAGTGGGGGCTAACGCAACGAAATGCATGTAAATGTTGATTACAGTAATGTTTGTGGGGGTTTTGCCTACTTCAAATCAGGAAACTGAATAAAGTATTGAATAGTTTATGGATGGAAACAAAGGGAAAAAAGAGACAAGATGAAACGGCATGTCCAAAATCACTGGGCAGTGACACGTCCAGGTTTCCTGATACTCTGCCCTGAGCCACCTGCTTCTACCTTATTGATAATGATGTTATTATTAATAGTGGTATTATAAGCGTGATTATCATCGTCATTATTTTTAGTCTATGCAACTGCATGCATGACCATGTTTCGCTTGGAAAAAAGTAAATTATTCAAATAGTTATTTAATTGGGACTTCTGGTGACATAGAAACTCCAACAATTATCTACAGCATGTGTGAATACATGCAGCCCTCAGCAAAAGAGAATGGGCCCATCCCCAAATTATTCCATCTGGCAGAGTCAGTACCTGCTGTAGTTCACACATGAATAGCATCAATTTGCATGTAAATAGAGGCCTACATGCTTCTGTGGAGCTAAAAGCTGTATTTCAACATTTCACAGTGGAATTAGGCAGTGGGCACATCACTACATGATGGTTCAACCTTGTAGTGACGTGCCAGCTAAAATCACTTTAAATGCTCTTCTCCATATTTCCCGGTAGGATTATTTATTGAAGTAGTGTGTAAGAGCTCAGAAGAATCCTCTATTGAAATGCTGCCAGCTCCCAGCTACGATTCTGACATTGATGTTGTCAACTGAGATTAAGCATTGGTCTTAATGAATGCTGACAGTCATGTTTCTTAGGTATGGTCCTGTACTTCCTTTCAGCAAAGAACCAAAATAGAAAGGCTGGACATGCAGAGAAAGATTTAGTAGCAGCGATGTTTACCTGCTACTTGAGCTTTTTTTTCATTTCTGCTTCTTTCCTTGAGAGGTGCAGCACTAACAGTTAACGTTTTCATATCAAGATGTAACAGCAAATGATCCTGTATTGGTTTCAGGTAAAAGAAACATATACACTGTGTTCCTCCAGCAATGCTTTCAGAGAAGCTGGGAAATTCCAAACTGGCTATGCAGAATAAAATGAGACCTTCCTTCCACTATGTTGATTCAGTATTTCCTTTGAGAGGTTGATTAATATTTCCTTCTCCTTGCCCACATAAACCCTACATTTGATCACATTGCCCTTAAGTTTGTCTTTTGACCCTTTTCAAATGTATATTTGGTTGTTTTTTTTCAAGAGTCTGTACTGTACTTAAGTCCCAGTGGTATTTAGACACATAGGTGCTCAACAGGGACTCCATTTCAGAGCCTGAACCTTTATGTGCTTTTCAATTTGTTAGTTCATTTACACCTAGTTCTTGGGACATGCATATTCTAGAAAGCTGCTTGTCTGTGATTGCAGGGAATGCTTTACTTTGTCATTGTACAAACATGCTGTTTTGTTGCAAAAGGAAGGTGACACTGTTAAATTCAATGGCATCCCTTTCATGTTAAAATCTCATGACTAACTCCTCTAGTTACCGAATATGAAAAAAAGGCATGCAAATAGTGATAGAGACTGGTAGCTGCAGAGTGCAAGGAACTTTTCCCTGGGGTAAACATCAAGGGTAAATGTTTCTGCTCTGGAGGGAGCAGGCAGGCCCATCACTGTGAATGCCAGAGGTGAGGCATACTTCACCTTGTAAGACAAAAGGGTAGTGAAAGAAGATAGCAGCCAGGAACACATCCGTCTGGACTGACTGGCAGGGAGGGACTGAATGCACAGGGGGATCAGCCTTCAGTAACTCAGGCAGTGTTCCCACCTTTTCCTTCACCGGAAAACTCAAAAAGAAGTTGCACTGAGGCACCAGGGATGTGTTTCCTTGTAAATTTTTATTGCAGCTTTAAGACTGAAATCAAGCAATTTCAGTGGTGGCAGGATTGAAACCTGAGTGCATAATGTGCCCTTATTACTTATCCAACCCATAGAGTGTGATACATGCTCTGCATGTCAGTAGATGAAAGTGGATCAGGACAGACTTTAAGGTAGATCCCTTTAAGTACAACAAATAGATTTTGCTTGTCATTTTTGCTGCATTTTCTGATGTGTTATTTGCAGCCTTGCATATTGAAAAAACACAATGAAGGAGAAATAAAAATCAGCCTGGCCTTCCAGAAGCACGGTGAAGTTTTGCTGATGACCAATGTAAAACGTTCCATGTAAGCCCATGGCCTGGGCTTCTTTATGGCTTGCTGTGAGATTTGCAGTCCCGTGAGAGATAATGAGAGGTAACAAAAAGCTGACAGCAGGATCATCGTGATGGGAAGTTAGAACTAAAGGACCATCAGGCTCTGACTTCGATTTGACATTGAGGTGCCAAGCTGCTGAATTTGGGCCCTTTCTGTATTTCAGTGAATGCAAGAGACCTTCTCTCCCTCTTTCCATTACTTTTCTATGGACAGGAAAAAAAGCTGCATGGTAAGACCTCATCAAATGGCATGCACATTTACATCTGGATGTATACCTTTCCTTGAGCACATGAAGAATGGATCAGTAGAGTGTACCAGGTTAAGAAGAGTGAAGGGGGCTGCATTAAGCATTACTGTCAATAGGCAATTGAGCCCGACTGCTCTTCGTGCACTAGCACTTACTTGCAAGTGGTATAAAGTGACGTATCCTTGGGAGCAGCCCGAGAAACAAATGCCTCACTGGCAAAGCTGCTTCTGCTCCTGTTTATTATCATTGCCAATTTGTTTCAGAAAGTATGTGGATGAATGAAATACCCTTATTGACACTTATCTTACAGGGATGCTATCACGTTTTCATATTAACAAAATTCCTTCAAATGCAGGGCAATTATTGACAGTTATATCTTGGAGGCAAGCTCGAGGTCCTTACTTTGTTTTCTTTAAATATACATACTATTGCAGAGCCAGACTATTTTCACGAAGAAATGAGTTGTGTCTTTATACCAAGTGCTGTTAAAGAGGATTATAAATAGGCTTTAGACTACAGACTATAGCTTTGCTTTACAGTTGGAAAGAAACATCAATCACCTGGCTGAGACTAAATCCTAACATCTCACCTTCCTAACAGATTTTAAAGGTCACAGATGTATAGAAATGTTCAGCTTAATCTTAAATGCATTGACTAGTCTGGCAAAAGCATTTTAGGGTCTTTTCCTTTTTATTTTCTGCCAGCTATTTAAAATGTCAAAGAAGTGTCACTTATAACTAAAGAGTGGATCTTTAAGAGAAGGCAGAGTATCAGAGATCAGACTCGAATCTCAGAAAGGTCTCTGCAGCTCTGCTCTGCTTTTCAGTCAATCTGATTCATAATGTTTGCAGATTGCACTAGTTCACCCCCACTCCCCCAAACGGGTTATCAGCAATCAGCTACATGCTGGGGACAGAGAACAACCTCAAATGAGCTCTAGCCTAAAAATAGCCATTTTCAAATTAAAATCTTGAATCAGGCAGGAGAATGGGTTGCAGCTGGGACATCTTTTATTTGCGTATGTCACCAACGGCAAACACCTACAACAACAAAAATCTCTCCTCCATCCTGAAGTTGTTGGGATTCTGCTTATTAAACATATTTTATTTTGCAATGATGTAATAGAAACGCAAATTAAGCTGCAAGATGATTTGAGATGCCTGCCAGTGGAATAAATATGATCATTTTCAGTCTATATTCATCTAGACATAACTATGATTAATGTTCAAATTTACCCCACAAAACCGGTATCTAGGTAAGGAATATACCTGCTCTGTATATATTGCTTTATGTTTGCAGATATAAAGAGGCACGCAAAGAAGATTCAGAGCCTGTTTGATCTGAGTTCTCCTCCAGGAGTGTATAACTCACTGCTGATAGTATAGGGAGACTATAGGTAACACTCCTAAAGTTCAGGGTATTATTTTCAAAAATTTCCAGTGAGGAGCACAAGATAAATCAGAGATATTTTCATGTTCTTGCCCTTTGTCATTTTGTCTTTTTCACTCCTCCTTCCAATCTCTGCCTCACTTTTTAAACTCCATCAAGTTTGCAAAACAAATTAGGAAAAGATCCAAATGGGAAGTACTCCTTTTGTAGATAGCGATCCTCTTGTTGACTGATTTCTTCCCGGTACCCTAGTCATCATTTCTGAAGAAATACTTATCTCATTGAGTAAAGGTAGAATTCTGGCACAGGGTGAGGGCAGTGATATATGGGAGTTGTATGTCACAACAACGTAAGTTTACCTTCACATCATAGCTGGCTTAAGTTCTAGCACTATGAAATGGAAAAGATGATGGCTTATTGGGCTTCATGCCTAGCCTCGTAAGCATTATAGGATGGAAGGAAGCTGGATGCCCTCCTGAAAGGTATGCTATAATTCAGCCACAACTTACTGGATGTAAGGACTGCTTACATGGAAGGAAGCAATAAATAATTTGATAGCAGGATTTATTGGATGAAATTCTTTGGCCTGAGCAATGCAAATCAAACTGGATAGTCATAGCTGTCTTTACTTGCTTTAAAATCCATGAATTCTGCAGGCTGATCCAGCTTGTGTTTGGTGAGGTTGTGTTAATTTTCTTATCTGTAAGACTCGCTGAAATAAGACCTTGGGAAATGACATCTTGAGCTGCATGTATTTTAAAGATTGTGTAACATCTATTTAGGAGCAAAGATTTACCTCACTGGCTTTTTCTAAAATTCCCTCTCTTTTCAGTGTTGTTTCCTTGATGTATCTGAAAGGTTTGGTAATGGTAACAATATGTATCTGTTAAGAGTGTGAATGAAAATATTCAGAGACAAACTATATCCCATTTAAAGCCAAGTTACATAGAGTAAAAATAACAGAAGATAGGCTTCTGATAGTGTTGGTCTATCTGCTTATTCAGGAGTAATATGGCTGTGGTGGGGTTCTCAGAATGCTGTTCTGAAATGGGATTTATTCAGTATCATCAGAGGTGGGTTACCACAAAGATACTTTCCACATATCTTTTTACAAGCACAAGATCAGTTAAGCCATTAAGATGGCAAACAATGGTAAGACCATCATGTGGACATCCTCATGGATGGTCTGTCTGCCTAACTGGGAAATTAGCTATCAACAAGAAATAGTAATTTGCTAAAAATGCAGCTCCAGGTTAATAAATATGAGTTACAGATTTCTTTCAAATTCAGAAGATTCTTTGCCTGGAAAAGGAAAACTATAAAAAATGCAAGTTTTTATTTCTTACATTTCAGAAAACAATAATTTGCATTTGTTTACAGATAAATTTACTTCAATGTAATTTAGAAGCTTGTGAGAAAAAAAAATCCTGAAAAATAAAACCTGAAACATTTGTGGTTTAAAATGAACAAAATGTTTCAGTTGATTCAGGAGAATTTTCTCGTTTTCAGAAAAAAGTCCCACACTGATGATTTACAATTTTGAACTAAACTGGAGAGGCATTTTCTCCTGATATTTCTATTTGGCTAGAATTTTGCCAGCTTTAAAAAATTAATGGTGGAAAAAAAGAAGGTAAAACTGTATAACAAGGATGACTGAGCAGTATGAAAATGAGAGGAAAAATAAAAATATAAGGATTTTTTGAGGAAATCCAGCTTCCTTGGAAGGCAAAGCTGAGCTGGGGGAGACATTCACTGGGTAAAGCAGTCGCTGCTAAACAAAGAGCTCCTTGACCTAAGAAAGTGAAAGCGTGTAAGTTGAGTCTGGTCTTCTATAACTGCAAGGCAGTGTATCTAACTAGACATGCTCTGAAGTGTATCATTAGGTACGAATAAGCATGTAAATAGACTGCTTGTGTTCGGTTTTATTTTCATTTGCGTAAAATTTTTGTTATATTTGCTAATAATATACTTGCTAATAAATATAGTATTGGTAACAGGATCCTAAGGAGAGAAAAACACATATCTGGTTTGACCTTCACATGAAAATTAATAAAAACCAGGGCATATACAGATCCATATGAAAAATACGAGATCTGCGCTAACAGGGAATAGGTGCAGCCACGGAAGTCAGTAAGGAGATGAGAAGGGTAATTAGTTCTATAACCACAATGCTTTACTAAAGGCATATTTAGAATATTTATGTAAACAAGTAGTTGTTTAGATCCCCTCATTTTCCACAGCCACCTCCCAGCACTACTAGTTCCTGGTACACGCATGGAATAAAAATGGATATAGCCTTGAGCTGCCATCAGTTGCCATTACGCTTGGAGAACTGGCATTTGCTTTGCAAAACAAAAACAACATTGCAGTGCCCTTAGTTTCAAAATTACCCTTATAACCATTGTACTGCACTTGGGTTAAAAAAGGTAGAATGGCTCCTTTTGAAACTTCTGTCTTCTCTTATTGTGTATTGATTTCCATACCTGGTAGCGTAGTATGTGGTAGATCTACGTATCAGGTCAGAAAGGCCTGATTTCCTGTCAGTGGAAGGGGAAAACCACTTAGATTGACTTGACAAGCTTAGTCTTCTGGCCATGATGCAAACTGTGTCATTATTGTTTGCTTGTTCCACGGCATATCCTGAACCAGCCATTCTGAAATAAGACATGATACTTTTTAGAGGAACAAAGTCTCTGAACATTAAGGAAAAAAACATAAAAATAACTCTTCCTTCCCTGCAAATCCTATTTGCATTATATAACCGTAACTCCACTTGCTTACTAGATATCCCTCATGAAATAGAGCTTTCCTCTCTCTCCTCACAGCTGGAGTGGTAACTTCAACACAAATCCTTTTCTGTGAAACATCCTGTCTCCAGAGTGAGCAGGGTGGAAGATGAGTGTAATATTTAAGGAATATGTATGTAACAGTGAACCTTTTTGCCTCATCTGATGAGTTGGACTTGCTGCTGTTGCATGTGGACTTTTGTCTTTAGTCCAATACAAAAACAGTCTGTCTGTTAGACAGACTAACAGAACTGTGTTTCATGGGGATCAACTTTTCTAATTCCTTCTTCGAACCCATTTACAATTTTATTCTCCATAGCATTAAATGATACTGAACTCTGTAATGTAATTAAGCATTCTGTGAAAAAGTGCTTTCATTTTGTTTAATAAGAACCTGCTGCCAGGTAAGAAGACTGGGTACCCCATTGCTTGATGAAACACTGAGTATCCAAGTCTTTAGTTGTCTTTTCCATACCTGGCTTTGGCCCTGTGGTCTGCCACAAATATTGTGAGTGGTCCTTTAGCAAACTACTCAGACTCTCTCTGACTCAGTTTCCCAAATGGAAATGGAGATAATAGCACATCCACACACCAAAAGAAAAACTTGTTCATTTACTGTGAGGAAAAATAAGCTAGATGACTGCATGACTCTTAACTATGAGGGACTTTAACATATGCAAGGCATGTGCTCACTGATCCACTTAATACAGCCAAACTATATACCAATGGCAATGGATCTTAAGTCAGATTTAAAGTTTTTTGTTATCTAATCCTAAGCACTTCTCCACTTCATTCCACCAACTGGTGGTAAAGGCTATAACAAGAGGAGAAGAAAGGAGGGAGTAATGGGATGGGTCTCTCTAACAGCTGAGGTGAGAGCCTGTCGCTATGCTGTCATAAACAGTCCCTGTGCAAACCTCAGTGCCTGAGGGAGCACACAAGGGGTCCTCTCATTCCTGCTATGAGGCAATGGATTCCAGCAGAGGAGTGGCATAAACGGCGGGAAGCTGTAACTACCGTAGTTGCCACAGGTTAATTTAGAGATGGTGATGATGCTGAGGTGGATCTCTGTGCAGGCTCTCTGACAGGAGTCAGCCAAAGACACTGAATTACACGGTAAGGAATTTATGTGCTTCCCTGAGCAGGTGCTACCCTGAGTATGTCTATGGCAGCTTTCTCAGAAGCTCAGCTCTAAACCATGTTTAGTGAGTGCTAACTGAGTGTGCAAGTCAGGTTTTCTTAATGTGTAAGGAGTGTGAAAAATGCTTAATAAACCAACGAGTTGAGTGATCTGGAAAGAAATGCAAAATATAAGACAGATTAGTTAACATATACACAACCTAAAAGGTAAACTATGCATTAGTGAGTGGAGTGATACATGTCAAAATGACACAGCTTAATGGACATCTCTGTTGTAGTAAAGTGGCTTTTTGCAAATCCTGATACAGCTGGAGTCAATATCAAAAGTCCCACTGCCCACAATAATTCTTGGATCATGCTCGAAAGACTAATGTTACATTGCTTTATCCAATCTCCTTTAACTTTTCATTACAATAGTGTCATATTATGTAGAGGAAGAGAATGATCTCATTTGCGCACTTACAGAGAGAAATAGCTGAAGTTAATTGGCCTATTAAACAATTAATTCAATAAGTGGGTGTTATACACTAGCATTCAGGTTATATGAGGTAAATTGTCTAAAGCGTAAAACAGAAAACTATGGTCCAAAATAAGAGTTGTACACAAGCACTCCAAGAGAGAGATATGACATGAAAAGAAGTACAGTTTAGAGAGCCTCTAGCGTTCCTCAGCAAAAAAAAGTATACACAATGCTATTCTTTTTACTAATCAAAAGTACTGAGCATAACCAGATCATCAGTTCTATTTAAATCTCATTTAGCAATTCCAGGTTGTCTTTAATACAATACATAAAAAAATAGATATACATTCTCAAGTATATAAATATTAGCCAGAACTCCTATTTCTGCTATACTACATAAACAGCGTTGATGATCTAAGGCTGTTTTATCAGAGTAGTCTGAAGTGGCCCCAGGGTAACAGAGAATCAGACATATATCTTTTTCAAGTAGTTCTTCCATTTAATGCAGGATCTTAACATGAATACATTATTATGGCTTGTTTCTTTTAGCAAGCCATCAAATTATTGTCTTGCTAGGTGTGAAGTTTTTTCAGTTCAAATAGTTGCAGTATCGTAAGGATTATAAGAAATGTTTCTCAAAGCACTTTATTTTTAAATGGTAACTTTGCATACTTTTAAGATAGCTAAAAACCACGATCTTCATACTGCCTGTAATGTGAACAATTTTCTGTGTGCAATTATCTTGTGGCATTATCTGCATAAGGAAAACTTGCTTATTTAACTATTAGATAGGCTTACACGGAAGCTACTAGGACCACCTTGCTCTGATTGACAATAATGAATGTCTACGTTGGCAATTTTCAGAATTAGTCCACCTCCTACGATGCTCTGGTGTAAATTAAAGGTCTGATATTAGGCAAACAGTGGAAGTATGTATGAATAGGGATATATATGTGTATAGAAGAAAGTCATATTAAGGTGATCAACATGTTCTTTCATGTTCAGGAGATGTAAAGAAAAATCTGTGTGAGTATTGAAAATATACAAGCAATAATGACCTCAAAACAAATTGTTTCTCTTGGCCATTTTTTATTACACTAAGCTGAGAGGGAGAGAGCAGCGGAGGTCTAGCTGAAGGAAGAGGACCCCTCAAGCCAGCTTGCCTTCAGGCCCTGTGACAAATGTGCTCTGTGGTGGAGTACAAGGATCTTACAAGCACAGACCAGTGTCTTCTCCTGCTTAGTGCAGTATGTTGGCAGTGGTGCCCTGGCTGTTGTGTCCCCTTTGCTCTAGAGGTTCCGTTGTGGATCTCCTGATGCGAGAAGATGCTTCCATGTTTGCCTGGACATTCAGTTGCTGAGAACAGCTGGCTAGAAGAGATTAGACTGGCTTTCCTAACTGTACAAACTGTATCTTGACAGCTTCATATTGCTGAGAGCGATAAGAAAATGCATACCAAACCCCTTGTAAAATGGATAGAGGAGGAGGAGGTGAGGAGTGTCTTAAAAGCAAACAGCTCTCCAGGATGCTGTTTAGGACTGGCTGTTAGTTTTCAGCCCCAGTAGTCTCTGCTAATTCACTTACTCCCACAGCTGAGGTTTCAGATTACTCAGAAAACCTTCAGGTCAGCACAGTTCCTCTGCTAGTCATGTTCTGTAGTCTTGAACAAACGCTTGGTTGACCATCCCAGTTGACCATCCTCATTTTAGAATAAAGTCTGTTAATTCGATCTGAAGGTGAAAAATCCCCTTGTGCCCTAACTCCCTGCTTCTGTGAATACCCTAAGGATTTGTTTCTTATCCTTCAGAGATAACTGCATTTAAATAAATCAGTGAACAGGAATAAAACTTGCTTATGATGCAGTTCCAGGGGATTTTCTTAACCCACTGCTGACTGGGTGTTCTGCTTCCTAAAAATGTGCAAGTATTATGACAATGAGAGAAGATCTTCTATTACAACGAAAATGTCATCCTAATATTTTCAATAGGGCAATTGGCATGTCTTGGAAAGTGAAGATGGTTTTGTTTCTATTAGCCCAATGGTGATGGTTACTAAACAGGGTTTGACAATTGCCCAGTTCAAAAAACAGCGAAGCTCAGCTGGAAACAAGGCTGAAACACAGAGAGAGAGAGGAGTGAGCTGTGATGTTTAACCGATAGCTGGGGAACAGTGAGGAGCTATTGCTATCTCCAAAAATGAAATTTAATCAAGCAAATTTGGCTATTTGTGTTTCTAAGAATGTGTTTTGTTGTGGGTTTTGTGTTGGGTTTTTTTTGTTGTTGTTCTTAAGATCTCTTCTGTTCTTTTCCTGTTGCATTTATGGCTTTTGTTTTTTTTTCTCCAGGTCTAGAATTTGTTAAGAAGTATTCGGAGGTGGATGATAGTATACGGACAAGAAGTCATGTGGCATTTCCAAATCAGGTATCTGTCATATCTGTCATATGCCTCCATAACTCCAGCCTTCTGCCATTCCATGCTTTTAAAGATACTATTTTTAGTAAATGAACAAACAATTGCAAAGACTAGAAATGTTTCAGAGAAGAATGAGTTGAGGGCCTTTTCCTTTTCCTCTGTCAGATGCTTCTGGTGGGTTAATAACTCCATCTACAGTTCATCACTGAAATAGTTCCAGAAGTATTGGAAATATGAGCCTGAACCAGGTCACTAATAAGATAAAACCCAGATTCTGTTCACACTTTAAACAATGGACTAAGTGAGGAGAATACGCTGGTGTAAGGGTAAAAGTGCAAAATTTTTGTATGTGTTTTCCTGGAAGTACTTTTTCCGTGGCATGGAGTAGAAGAAGCGTTAGCACACAGTTGAAGCTGTTCTGCAATGGGTGTTGGCCAGTTTCTGGTTTGGTGTTGGAGAATTCAGGGCCTGTGAGCAAATGTCAGTGGGAAGGGTGCCAATGGGCTTTCTCCGAGTGAGTCAATAACTTCTTGAGACCATACTCAGAATGGGCAAAATGAGCAGATCTCATCCCGAAGCCCAAAGACAAAGTTGGAGGGAAAAAAGTGAAAAAAGCTCTGGTCAGATGCAGGCAGATACACATCTGCTTTCCCCATGCTTTGAGCTGGCCAGACAAGCTAGTTTCTTTCTGGTCAGGTTTCAGCTGGCTGTTATCTGGCCTGGCCGCGTGGCTGCCAGGCTAGACCTCCTTCACAGCCAGCCAGCTCAGGATGTGCAGAAGAGACTTGTCTGAACTTGATGTGCTGATACAGCTCCAGGCGCTGTGGTCTAGTAGAAGATGAACAACTGAGTTTCTGATAAGGGTCAGGGATATTCCCATCTTACATAGAAATCAATTTTCACAGATTATTCTTCTACTTTCATCGGTGTTACCTTTGGCAGTAGACTTGGTAGCATTAAACAAACATACAGTCCTTGTACATGAACTACAAAGACACTCTGTGTTGAGTATTTTTATGTAAGTGTGCTCATCTGTTTGTGACCTGCTTTGCCATGTCCAAAATAGATACATATTAAAAATTACTAATGTGTATTAGTGTAAAATAAAGAGGCAGTTGTAACAAACTCCAAAAAGAAGTTTAACTGCTAATCAGTTATTATTATGCCTGAGGTTATAAAATTTGTGGGCATCAGTTTTAGCATGTATGTCCACGTGTGGGCAGATGTATTAAAACAGCTCTGCTTTCAGAGAGGCTTAATCTTTGCAGCTTTCACCGCCTTCTTTGGAAGCTGTGAGACTCTGTGCTTCCAAGATCATTATTTTGTAGGAATCTAAACAGGCATTCTGGTATATTAATTACTTCAGGTTCCTATGTAATTCTTTTTTTAAAGTTTATCAGTCAAACCAGCTGTAAATTTATTAACAACAGACTTATGTAGTAAGTGAGCTACTTAAAAAAAAAATCACTGTTAACAAATTAAGGAGGACAGAAATACAAAAATGGTTTTCTAAGCCCCAAAAGCAAGTAGGAAATAGAGCCAGGATATCATGGTACTCATGCGGTATTTTTTAGCATGTTACAAATATAAATACATTTTCTGCCACAGTAGGGTTTTGTGGTATGTGCCATATTATAGGTGTGGAGGTTAGACGACTGTAAAAACCATGGCCCAATGCCTTTCATCTTTGTGGCTGGTGAATTCTCACTGTTCCACCATCTTCCTCCTGTGTTGTTGTCATTCAACACCATTTGCTGGCAAATTTGGCAAAATCTTATGACAAAATAACTCTTAAAAACAGTATTTGAGCTAGGCATTTAAGAAAATAATGTAGTTTATTCTCAATGATCATGATAGTTAAACATTTTTTTTGTGAATCAATTTTTTTCCTAGTGTTATTTGCTCTTGAAATCCTTGGGAATTATATTCTAGTGACATCTGTTAACACTGCTGCACTTAACATGTAATTAGGAAGGGAAAAAAAAGAAAACAGAAAACAAAAGCCCATGCCAATCTAAATGTGCTTGAAAGGTGCCAGATTGATAACTCTGGAGAATTGAGTCCTCTGTTTATCCTGTGAATTAGTGCAGCAAAATCAATGGCAGCATAAACTTGCTCATGTCACCCTGAAATGTCTTGTGCTCACTCAGCTGTGAGGGTAGCCAGGGCTTCGTTTCACCGACAGTCCTTAGGATCGCAGTAGGAATGATATGAAGGATGCCGTCCTGTGGTGAAGGGCTGTACTGAGAACACTAAACTCATTTCAAATAAATTTCTGACTGTCCATCTAAGGTCAAACTTTTGGTTGTACTTTGCAGTTCCAGCATAGATCACAAATGGTGATTTTGAATTAAAAGGCTTTATAGTGAGTTTCCACTCTCTTAGCTATCTAATCCCCTGGTGTGTTTTATTTAATGCATAAACTTCCATTGACATGACAGAGCCAGAGGCATTACAATCTATCATGTCAACACTTCATACATTAACAGTTCTTGTTAGCGCGCATTGGCACAATGCACTGTAATAGTTCTGAATTATGCTAATGATCCATGGATAATGGGTCGCAAGGAGATTTTTGAACCGTACCTTTAAACCAATGCCACAGTGCTTTTAGGATGTGTCAAAGTGCATGGAGGCTTGGCACTATAACACGCTTTAATGCATCTTCAGAGCACCTTATCTTGTATGCTCTGCTTTAATTGAGATTAAATGGCTTTGAAGGACCTAACGCAATTTCAAGGACAATGCAATATCTCATATTCTCAGTGAAAGGTTTTTAATGTATTTCCTTAAAACCAAGACAAATATTCCATACAAACACATTACACCAAACTGATGTTAAAGGTCTGTCTCAACTTAGAGAAGCCAATACAATTTGAATTAAAGCATGGCATAATATTCCTGAGGCTATGACTAGGATGAGGTGAGAGAATTGCCTAAGATCTTGGGTTCTGCAAGAGCACCAGTTAGCAAAGTAGCAAAAGAAGCAGCACTTTTTTAAAGGAAAGTAGAGGTGCCTAGATCCTGCTGAAAGTTAGATTGAATTTGTGCCAAGGAAGGCTTGTGAGAGTATTCTTCTGGGGGTACATACTCTGAATTCTTTGCATGATGTCAAGGCAGGACCAAAGCCATCCTGAAAGTTTGGTTTAGCTTGTCCCCAGTCTTTACTACATTCCTGGAATAACGGTTTAAGAAAATTTAAATAGATGTCATATAAAAAGAGAGATGACAAAAAAGAGACTCAGCTCCCCTCCCCTTTTTTTGTAGCTTCAGTTTAATACTTAGCATTTTATTTAGTTGCAAACTTGTCCTCTCTGCCTTGCTTCAATAATGATATAAAGGTGCTGCAGTATCTTGGAAGATGTTGTTGTATTCCAGTAATGATAATCGTGTAGTTTCATGACCCTCCTGAGCTTACGTTTGAGGACTCATTGGAAAAACTGCCATCATATCACAAGGATGTGAAGTGTAATACTGCCAATTTTTTGAATTATTCATTAGTCGGAAGGAAAAAGAAGCAACAATGACACAGGCTGCTTCTTTTTATTTATGGTTTTACTACTCTTCATATTTTTTAAGTGAAGGGAATACAATTCTTCCATCTTTTCCACAACAACAACTCAAAAAGAAGAGAAAATGTGTATGCTTGAAAAGTTGGGATTTCTGGGAATACATTTTCCTCCTCTTTTAACTTGCATTTTAACATAAGGTAAAACATTTTTTTTTTACAAGGTAAGTAGAGTAAACAAAGATCAGTGAGAAAGCAGAAATTATTGAAGTACTGGAAAAACTGCTGCAGGCTACTTTTTCACACATTGCTGCTCAAGTCAGGATTATGCTATGACAGTTCTAACTCTCCTGCTGACATCCTTATAGACTCTATTACATTATTTACTTCTTGTAAAATAACATTCTATTACAGCTCCTTCATGTCCCGCTGCTATTCTAAGTTCAAGGGGAAGAAATTCTGCTCAACCATAATTCCTCACTTCTAGCTCGTTAATACAGCTCCATGGAGATCATTATTAAAAAGACTGATATGCGGCCTCTATTTCATGCCCCATTTTCTGTTGCAGTAACAACTGTATTTCTAGGGTGTTGGTCTTCACTTAAATCAACAGCACTGCATAAGATGGATTAGCCTGTGTCTTGAACTACCAGATGAAGCGTGCCCCACCCTGTGCTGAAGATGTAATGTCATTTTTATGTCTGTAAGGGGGAAGGCTTTCAGATATTTCTTTCTTTTTCATTGCAGGGAAAAGTGAAGCCAGGCATGCAATCATACCTGATTCCAAAATAAAAAGAATTGATTCTCAGTAGACTTGCCAGGAACTTCTGTGGATAAAACAGGGTTAACAGCAGACAGGTTACTTGAACACTCTGAAAATTGGCTTAGGTCTCTTTTTCAATGTCAGGAGATAATCAAACACATATCACTGAGTCCCACATAAGGAGTCTATTAAAACTTGTTTTCTGGGAAGACATACTTATTAGGACCCAGAAAATGAATTTGCCTACTGTCTCTGAATTCTCGCAGTAAGTCCAGTTAACAACTAGGTGTACCATTAGCAAAATATTCCCACAGTATGGTAGAATGCTCCCAAAGCACCAGCCTTTGAAAAGTAGTACTTTCATGACTGCCTGAAATCACCCTGGCAAGTCAATCATCAGTCCTGCTGCTTGCAGTGTGAATCTTGAAAGCAGCACTTGACACTTGAAGAACTGGCATCAAACCAAACAGCAGTGACCACATGCTTTGAGATGGTCAGAGGACAGGGAACCCCTGGCACTACACACACAGTGCTGAGCGGTGCATTTCATCAGCTTTCAAAACCTGTTTGGACCATCCCTAATGAAATTTAGGTAGCATTTCACCAGTAATAATACAGACAACATGTTAATTATCTAATCATCCAGTCCTTAGGAAGAGATACTTAATAAACTTCCCAGCAACAAGTGAATCATACATGCTCATTCTTCAAGGCAAACAGTGAAACAGCTGGAAAATCAGCACCAGCTGCAGTAGCATTTCATTATGTATGTGACGGGTCCTGATAAGAGCAGTGCAGGGCATTTGGCCATTGATGTCTGAAGTTTGGCAGAGACCGTGTGGGAATTAAGGGTGACTTTTACCACTTGCCTCTACCTGAACCAGGACTTCAGTCACTGTCTCTATTATTTTCACAGTTTGCTGCACAGCTTAGAGTTAGGCACTGAAATTGGGGGTAAAGTTACATACACGACAGAACAAGAGGAAATAGCCTCAAGTTGCGCCAGGGGAGGTTTAGATTGGATATTCGTAAAAATTTCTTCACTGAAAGGGTTGTTGGGCATTGGAACAGGCTGCCCAGGGAGGTGCTGGAGTCCCCATCCCTGGAGATATTCAAAAGACGTTTAGATGAGGCCCTAAGGGATATGATTTAGTGGGGGACTTGGTAGTGCTAGGTTAATGGTTGGACCCGATGATCTTGGAGGTCTCTTCCAACCAGAACAATTCTATGATTCTGTGATTCTATGAGTGTGCTGTGTCAGAAGCTGGTGATTGTTCACTCTGTCTTCATGGTAATGGACATGGCTAATTAAATATCTCATTTATCATGAGAAGATTCTCTGATGATCCTTCACAGAGGCAAGAGGTGAGAGTGGCAGGAGGTCCAATTTAAACAGTGTGGTTACTAATTCTACTAGAGTAATCAAACAGGATAGACACTTGCTATTCTTTCAGATATGGGGCTGTTGGTCAATCTGAAAGAATTATTTTGATTCCTTGTACCCTTTGATTTCACAGGAGTTTGGGACAGACTCCCATTATTTTGCTTCACAATCTTCTTGTTGGGTTAGTCTGTGGAGTCCCTGGTTGGGTCACACAGGCACAAGTACAGGCCACATATTTATCACTGGCAAAGAAAAAAACAGGTTGCTTGCTAGTGCTGCAAATTTTCATTTCCCTTAGGCATGAAAGATCATCCTCTTCTTCTTCATCCCCTTACCGCTCTATCTCCCCAGTCTGAGCTGTTTTTTCTGTAAGAAGGGTTGATTCTTCTCCGGTAAACAGGTTTTGAAAGAATTTCTGTAAAAATACCATGAATATCTGACCAGCTGTTAAAGTCATTTAGTTCAAGTGACTGTGGAATGTATTTAAGATCCAGTGTCCTAGCTCAGTTTGCACTGGTAATCCAATCTCTGAACCAGGGAGTCATTATATTTATCTGTTTGGGTTGGGTTTTATATACCACCAATTACTGTTATCAAAATATGTTAAATTAACTGTGTTCTAGGAAAGCAGATAATTTCACTGTAGACTGGTAAATATCCGATTATAAATGAAGCTACCTTTTATTTATTGCAAAGGCTAGCACATTCATCAGCATGCCTAATTAAAATTTAACAATTAATAAGCAGTGGCAAACCCAGTACGAAGGTCAGTAGCAACCTAAGCAAACTTATCAAAAATGCAAAGGGGTTTAGAGTTTTTAAAAAGTTCATTCTGTCCTTAATTAACAGATCTAATTACAGCTCTGCCATAGCAAAATGCAAAATGATCTCTTCAAAAGACAAGAAGTCAAAGGTTTAATAGTACAGATAACCTTCTTCTTCAGTACATACCGACCCAAGTGTAGAAGGGAATTTTACCAAGCAGTCAACAGAGTTGATTGGATGGCTTTGACAGAAATTAAAGCTAAGCAATACATAGAAATCCCCAAACAACAAAGGAATTGAGAGGGAATAAAAACTCTCTCGTGTCTTGGGATTTGAAATAACACCAAGTCAAGACTTTGGATAATCTTCTTTCTTAGCAAGTTGTCAATGTATTTATTCTGTGACCTTTGCTGGTTAGTTTTGAATAACACTTTCTGTTCTATAGACTGCATGTGTTTAATTATCACCTCATTCAACCAAAATGGACAGTGCAAAAATCAAGGATAATCTCGCATAGTAGAGCTAAATACAATAGAGTGAAACACTTGAAATTCCTGCAGTTAATAGACAGCATTTAGGAGTTGAAGGGCAATTTTCCAAGTTTCACTGAAGAGTTTAGTTCTGCATTACTTCTTCAAGAAGAGTGAGAAAAAACTGAGCATTATGTTCAGAGTTTTGCAGGAAGAGGCTGGAAATGAACAGAACTGGGTTCATCAGTAAGCGAATTAAATCTTCCTGGCTGATTTATGTGGGCAAGGGTCATTACATGTGGGTAATATAAAGTGGCTGAAAGAAAAATTAGACTGCTTAAAATTAATAATATATAGCAGAAATGAATTGTTACTATTCATCTTTACGTTTGGATTAGCAGAAAGAACACCAGTGTGAGAGGCAAGATCTCTTCAGGGAAACCTGACCTATGTGAATATCCTTATTGTTCCCTTTCATACCCTGGCAATGACAAAGTGAATGTAGACCTATGGAACATAGGTACATAAAGTAGAAACAATTGAATCTCAGTAATTATCTTGGAGAGGCTCAAAAACACAGGAGCCATGTTCATCTTATACTGGAAATGAAGTGCATCATAACAAATTTTTCAACCAAAAGGCTCATTAAATGCAACATGAAAACAGAGAGTCTGTTCTGAGCAATCTCCATGAATTGTCCTCTAGCTTTACGGCTGCACTATCATGACCTGAATTAATTTCATATGGCATGATAATTTTCTATTGGCTGTAGGAGGAAAAAAAATGAAGCCTGCTCAGACTGATGAGCATTTTAAGACTTCTCTTTAATTCCTTTTCTTAAAAAGAACATAATCTTCTGTTTTGAAACTGCCTGGCTTGAACGGATAGCATCAACCATCAATAACATGCCATGCTAATGTGACCTCATGCTAGTCCTGTGCTATATATTTGAAAGCAGAAATGGTGAGCCTTTTAAATGTAACAAACGTATTCTTTTTCTACTCGAAGAAGCCACACATCCTGTGTGGCCATGACATCATCCCCACCTCACCTTTAAGGAAATTACAGTGATCTGTCTAAAATGTGGGTGCTCAAAAAGAGTTTTATCTGCTATTTGGTCCTTCTCTGCATCCTGCCTCAGTAGAGGGGACAAAACTGGTCCTGCTACATTGCTTAAAAACACAGATAGATAGTAGAAAACACATACCGCATCATCACATTCCTTTCTTTGGTAACACTTGCTTTAAGATAAGAACTGAACATAATTACTTGAGTTCTGCTGATGGGGAGTGAAATATAAGAGGTACGCATTATTACTGTTACTGTTATTATTATTATTATTGAAGTAGCAGGAAGTGCAGTGCTATAAAAACTCTTCTAAGCAGTCACTCCCTCTTACAGACCATTAAAGGTTCACTTCACACTTATATCTCTTTCTTCCAGACTGAATCCTGAATCATTAATTTTGCACTTGACATTCCTAAAAGAAAGCTTTTTTGAAGCAAAACCTTCTCTTGATGTCTGAATGCACCCTGAAGATGTTAATCACCAGAGTCATAAATTCAAGACAAAAAGGTGTCCAGGTACCTTGAATTTATTGAGACTTGAAAGCAGTAAGATCTGAAGATTATTGTTTTATTGTCCAGCACCATACAATGTCCAAGACAATATCCTTTACTAATAGCAATCTGAGTAAGCAAAGTTGTTAAAAATAATATATGGCCCAAGACGCTGTATGAAAAGGTGATAAATTAGATTCAAGAACAAAGAGAACCAAACCAAACCCTTCCTCCCCTCCCTTGCCAAACTCTGTCAATTTACAGATCAACTAGCTTTAAAGATAAAACTTACAGAGAGACTTGACAGTAATGGTAAGTACAATCTTTGGGCTGTACAGGTAAGATACCTCTAATGAGGAGATTTTTTTTTTTTTTTTAATTCTACCTACCTCTATAAACTTTTTCTTTTTTTCTCTCCTCTTCTCTTTCCCCCTTCCTTTTCCCTTTTTCCTTCCATTTTCCCTTTTCCCTCTTCTCTCCTTTCCTTTCCAAGAGGTTTTTCTCTGTCAGTGCTTCACCAAAATACAAAATAAATTCAGGGATCTTAAAATGTCCTTTAATATCTTGTTTGGAAGAGACACCCCTTCCCTGTAAGCAGATATCCTTCCCAAAAGAGTTTCTTACTTTCTTTTAAGAATATGAAAGCAATGTGAAAGCAAGCAAGTGATTTTTCATTTCCAGCCTTCTGTGAAGCTTTTTCTTCCTCCTTTCCTATCCCAGCACAAGTCCTTTCCAAATTAAAGCAAACACATGAAGCAAATTGTAAATTTTGCTTAAGTGTTAACAAATGAAGACCATCCATCTCAAATACTGAGAATTTATAACTCTGAGAATATCTCATGCGTTATTGCCCTCTAGTGTTACTTCAGAATGTATGTAGAAGATTCCGTCTGTAAAATTGAACAACAAATGCATGTTTCAAAGAGACAGGGCCAGATCTGAACCTAACAAGAAGTGATGACCATATATCTGTGAAAAGAGGCATTTTGCAATCCCTTGATTTTGGTTGAGACCTTCAGCTCTAAGGTCTTTACTAAGAACCAGTGCTTTGAATATTCGTTTCACACAAAGGGAGTGGGGGGAGCACAGGGATCTTTACTTTGCTCTCCACATCTCTATTCGTACTGCAGAGAGGATGCCACTGGTGCCATATGGGCATTTTGATCTAATCCCAGTTTTCCTGTGGCTGAAAGTTTCTCAGGGAGTTTAAAATGTTTGGTTTAGTGATGGGCCAATGTAGATAAAATGAATAAACATAGCAGTGTAAGCTCAAACCAGCATTGCTGTAGAATGGCATGAACAAATTGGAGTGTGACCTGTTATCATGTCTGGTTCATGAGACTTAGATGTGCCTCAAAGAATGGGAAAAAAGTAAATGATTATAATTTTCTATGGAAATATTCCAAGGCTTTCCAATTTCCAGGGAAATTTACAAGTTGAAATGGGAAGAAAATTACAAAGTCCCAATTCTTTCCTTACATCTAAAACAAATTCTTGATGCAAATAGTCCCAGACTGTGAGGGGGTGTGGATCCAGATCTGCCCTCTCCATGAAAGTAGGCATAAAATAACTACTGTCCCCCTGCCAGAGAAAAATTATATATTAGTAGACAGGCTACTAGCAGTTTGCTAGAGTGGGTGCTGAAAATTATGACTCTGTATCACTATTTAGGTAACTCATTAAACCTGATCTAATAACATAATGGCTAGTTGCAATTTTTAAGTAAAAGTGATCAACAGGAATATTCAGTTTCTTTGAAAATGAGACCTCTAAAATCATGTTTTGGTTGGTATTTAAATGATGTTCAGAGTTATTACCAGACAGACATGAGATACTGCAGATTTACTCATTTTACCAATCTATTTCCTCATTCGATGGAGGTCTGCTGGAAAGCTATCATGTGGCTTAGTGAATAAAGTTACCACCTGTGGGATGCTAAGAGTTCAAATTTGTTTTCCTGTGCTTCATTTTTCCCATCTAGAAAATAGGATGATGAAATAATTCTCTTATGTAGAATCCTTGGAGGTCTGTAGATGAAAATGGTCCATCAGAGCTGGGGTTTTACTAGATAATATCCAGACTTCCTCTGAAAGCTCTACACATAATAGGATAAATGACTAGATTGTTTAATTCTCTCCAAACTCACAATAGTTTTTCAGAAAAGTTCTCTAACCTTCCTGAAAGTTTTGAGCCCAGATGAGCAGGTAAATACACTTTCCTCCAACCATGCGTCATGTTCATTTTGCTGCCATTTAGGGGGTAGTTTGAAGGAAAAATGCAGAAGACTCAACTCAAGAATCCCAAAGTGATCCAAGCAAAGTACAACTTCCTGTTCTCTCACAGGTGCTTTCATCCTGCGCTCATGCAGGAGCTCACGTGCACCACTGGAAAAGATTTTGCTGGGAACATGCTGATGAAATCCAGCAAAGAACTCTTTGCTCATTTCTTATTCAAAATCCCGAAATCCCCAACACAAGCTAAATCATGACATCCTGGCTGTTTACAAACAAGAAATGTTACTATGGTTTTTATATATTCATATTGGGCATGATTTTTATCTCATACTGGTTTTACAGCTGTATACTACAGTCAACTTCGATGACATAACATGACCTATCCTAATAAAAGGAACAGAATCAGAGCAATGTTAAATATCCCATTACATTTTGTGATCTGTTGCTTTAAATGTGTAAGGAGTCTGTTCTAGATGTTCTTTTGCCAGCCATTTAAAGGCACTGATAATTAGACTTTTAAAGTCATTTGGGCACTTGCCACACTCAGTACCCCCTGGAATTTTCAAAACAGCTGAGATACTTCCAGATTTAAAGAATTTTGACAAAAGTAAGATACTAAAAATTTTCAAAACTGTCAATAGGCATTTATCTACATCTTTAGAAATGAAATGTCTTTCAAAATGTGACCCTAATCCCTTTCTGAGAAGAGTAGCCTATGACATCCTAATACTGGGTATGTTACATGACACTTTCAAAACACACTTGGCCAACATTTTTACATGTCTCCTTGACCTGCCCGCAAGAAGTTAGCATTCAGACAACTTAGAGAGGATGATTTAAAATCTGATCTTGAACAAGACACTATTTTTCTAAAAGATTGCAAATGTCTCTAACATTTCATGCTCTGAAGCTCATTTTTTTAACGATGCTCATAACTAGATCTTTATGGTGAATCTTTATGATTCAGAGAAATCAAATCTCAGAGTGATTTGTGTCCCCCCTTAGCTATGGTTATAGCTTTATAGTAATCTTAGGATATGCACTAGTTGGTTTTTATATTCAAGGCCTGTTAGAGGATTTATATCTGAAGCTAAATGGGTAAATGTACTGCAGGTTGCACGGTTTCCTAGTACATCATGAGGCCAATTGTCTTCATGTATGCAGCTGAAGTGAGAGGTTTTCCAGAGAAGAGTTCCACTAGAGTCAGGGAAGACTTCAGAGCAGCAGCAAAAATGTCTGAAGATTTACTTCATAGCCCACAGCAACTGCAGCCATCACAGTTGTAAACACTTGTCTCCACAGAGGAATCAGTCGGGGTAAACACAGCAGTAGCACTCAGCATAGCTCTTCGTATGCGTTAAACACTTTTGTATCAACAAGAGAGGAGACTCCACAAAACCGAACAAAAGATAGAGTGTGGAAATAAGCTCTGGCTATTCACTTTCTGTTCTGAGCAGCACAGCTGTACTGGCTGATACTATGAAACTGCCAGCTCCAATCTCTGAGCAAAGGAACGGAACATGGTGCATAAGCTACCGTCATCTGCTGGCTCTGGGACACAGTTGCCTTTGGGCCATGACTGAACTTGTTGCACTCTTGATTTACGATTGAGCCAGTCACAGTAGTAGCATATGTAAGGAAGATTGCACCTTTATCTCTAATTTGAACTGGACACAAACAGGATATTTTTCATGGTCAGAATGCAAGGGTAGTTTAACTTCGGGGGGATTTATTCTTTAATTTTTGCATAAGCAACCTAGACTGGAAGGTGGGCTGCCAAAGAATGTGAGAGAATTCTTTTGAGTTCAGAAGACTTACGGGTCATTGCTTGCACCTGCCTGTCCCTGTGTTCCTCCTCTCCTTCTGGTCAAAAATGGAGCCATGTATAGTGGTCCTTTCATACTCATTAGATCTGTTCCCTGCGTGCCTTTTTCCTTTTATATGGCAAAAACAATTTCCAGTCTTTTTATTCTTGTTAGTCCTGTAGAATCAACCGAGCAGTAGGGAAGTAGTTTGGATGATTTTTTTCTCTCTTACATTAACAATAGAGTTTTAACTAAGACGCCACTTCAGAAGAGCAGTAATGAAATGCACAAGTCAAGGAGAACACAGCTGTGACTTTCAGAGTTTGCAGGGCTGTCAGCGAGAGAAAATGTATCTTCACCTGTAAAGCGGGCAAATTTATTCTGTAAGACTTTGAGAGAAAATAAATTTGGAACTTCACAATGCTATTTATTCAGAGTCACTTTTCAGCATATAACCACTTCTTAAAGTTCTCATAATAGTTAGTAGGAATCTCATAAGCATCTCAATGCACCTTACATTCTTACCTCTGTCAAGAGTCAGCAACCAAGTTTATAACAAGACCTATCTTCTTTTATTTTGCTGGAGAGACTCTTTTAATCAGCTCACAGTTGCCTGGTATGTGTCTAATTTTATGCAGCAAGAAAAAGATGAGCATACCCATACTGACTTAGCAAGTTCAGAGGTATTTTGCTTTGAAATTTACAAACAGATAGGATCCATGACTGGAATTACAAATGTAGATAAGCATAACACATTTAGAATTGCATTTCTTTTCTTCTAAATTGTTTCTCTGCAGCTTGTCATTGCTTGTGTAACATATCAGCAGACTCAGGACAGGCACAGTAACGCAAATGTCATCGGGCCACATTCAGAGTAGGATACAAACTCTGGTTTCATATATGCAAATACATATTTTAAGATTGTTCACATTTTAAAAGAAAGCTGTACATGAGATATATGGGAGAATAACAAGAAACAAGAAAAGTTCAGCTTTAAATGCTTTCCTACCACTATGTCTGGAAAATCTCCGCTGCATTCTGTAGAGTTTAAATCTGTACCAAGAAAATTTGGCCCTGGAAATAGCACAGACTACATGGTGTAGGTCTAGCCAGGAGCGTGCTGAGCTAGAAGGAGAATTGGGCCTATGTGGTTTAAGACCATAGTTTCTGCCTTGAGTCCCATAAAGCAGAATGACAGAGAAAAGCCTATTTTAAGCATCATTCTTCAACGCAGGAGGTAATGTCTTAAGGGTGTTGGTGGTATTACCTATACCTCCAAGCAGATACTTAGCACCTAATGCATTTTATTGGAAGCAATTTGATTCAAGACTTTAAACATTAAGTGATAGCTCATATAGGGTTTTGAAGATCCAAGTAACTTAAACCTTACTGGTTTTGGTGCCTGGAGTCAAGTTCCTCTTCCCATTCTCAGAGTCATATCTGTTTTTCCTGCCTGTAAGGTCTGAGCACAAGTGTGAACTGGTTTCCATGTGCCTGGGTTTCCTCTAACTGGAGAGCAAGAGAGGGTTCAACATGTAGGGCTGTACCTCTTGCAGTAGAGTTTGGGTTCAGATCCTCTGAGGTACATGGCTTTCAGCTCATATGAGATGCAATAGATAATAGGTGCTTAAGCTTATTGAGTATCTGGACCTCAGGTGTTGGCACTAATTAGCTCCTTAAATCACCGCTGAATGGAAGTGCAGAATGAAAAAACCTTTTACCCTCAACATAGTCCTTTCCAAATTAGGATGAGACGTTTGCCGAGGATAGAATGTATCTTGAACATGCTGTACTTGCACTGTACCTGTTCTGTAGCTATGCAGAGAACTCGCAGTTCTGGCATCTCTCCCGGACTCTGCAGTATGTTCACTTTCAGTTTCAACCAGTTTAGTAGTAAAATCCTTCCTTGGCAGTGGCTACAAATATCAGAATTCCCACTGTGAGGAAAAGTTTAAATATTCAGAAATTCCCCTTCAAAGCATTAGTTGAAAATCACTATAAGAAGTTCTGCTCTAGTCTTTGTCTTTTATCTTGTGAAGAAAAGCAAAACCATAAAACCTTAAGAAACAAAATCTGTCTTTGACCCTACCCTTGCCTGGATTGGGCATACACATGTATAGAACTAGAGTCTTGTTAGTCAGCAACTGAATGTGTTTGCAGGTTTAATGATATGGTGCCCAACCTATTCGATTACAATATTAGAGCTTAATCACACTAATAACAAGCTCTTAGAGATCTGGAAGCTGTATTCTGCTCATACTTGCTACTTTTCTTTTTACCTGTTACAGTGCACTTGGGCATCTGCTAGTTTTGGGAAATTCAAGTTGACATTGTCTTAGAGAGGTAAGAGAAGACCACAGCTGCATGCCCTAATTGTAATTCCCAGAGAACCTGAACGGGGCCTGCTATGGAAAATTAAGTCATTCTCTCGGTCCAGCATAAAAAGGATCCGATAAGTGCTCTTCTGGTTGACTGTTTTTATGATGGAGGGGAGGCCTTTAGGGAAAAGCCTTTAGGCAAAAATGCTATTAGAAAAAGTTTTTCAGACATTTTCAAGCCGTATGTTGTAATTCTTGACTACATTTCTTTAGTGATCAGGCTGAAGAGAATTGTCCCTTCGTTCTTAAGCCCTGTGTTTAGAATATAGGAAATTACTTGTCTTTCTAACAAGCTGTATCTGTAGGCTTTGAAACTGTAGTTGACTTGATATGTTCTTGGCTTGCTGACTTTGCTTTATCCTCTTAATGGAATAAATGATCTCATATAATAACAAACCTGACAGATCTTCATAATTGATCACTATTCCTCACAGATGAAGGGCACAGGATGCAAACAGAATGAAGCAGTGCAAGTATTGTGCAATGTAAGTATTGATTCTTTTAATAGCAGTACTGCTTTTCTCTGTAAGTGTCCACCTCAGCAATAAGAAATTATGGGGAAAAATAGAAGTGGGAAGTAAAATTAGACTTAAATGAAAAAAATATGTAACTGATAACTCATTGAGAGCCTGCCAAGTAGTCTCTCATTGCCTAAGGGTTCAGCTTTATGTAAAGCACTTAACTGTACCAATAGATTCCTTTTGGACTACCGAAAGCTAAAACAAGTGGAAGTGGAGGAGGAGTAATAAATCAACCCTGCTTGTACTAGACACAAGTTAGTAGTGTTCAAAACCCCTTTATACAATTAGAATGATTTACAGATGAGTGATTGGCATAGGCTAAGAGGTGTTGTGAGTAATGGGTAGAGTCATGTGGGGAGGGCTGCTCACACCTCTTAACAGCAAAATTATAATCTAACAAATTGTGCTTTCAAAGCCTCGTGTCCTTGATAAACAAGGAATGGCAAGACTTATTAAAGTGTAGTCCCATCATTGTTATAGCCTGCTACTGGAAGAGATAGGTGTCAGGTTCTGTTACTGCTGAAGTTTTCACAGCATCCAAATGATCTCTTTTGAGGTGTGTGAGAAGGCACATTGGCACATAATATGCGCACACCTATTCCCAAACCTGCAAAACCACTGCAGGAACCCTTTAACCTGTTCTTTCATCTTCTCTTATACATCACTGTTGTCTCACAATCTGCTCCCACTGAGCATGCTGCAGTTGTCTAACGAATTTCACATTCAGATGGTTGACTCACATTACACTCCACAGGGTCATATAAATGTTCTGAAACTGACAGTTGTGATTACAAGTTAGTTGGGTAAGAAGAGGACCCCTGGGCACAAATCTCTGATGTACCTGAAAATTTTTTTGGCAGCAATGACTAAATCTATCCCAAGCCTACAAGGTCAATTTGCAGCTCAGTTGCCATCCATATTTATCTGCCTCACACATTGAAATTTTACTATGACAGTGACTGGATCTCTAGGAAATACCTCAAGTAGCTTGTTTCTGTGGATAGCCTGTAATTCTCATTCTCTTGAAACAATCTTCCAGGATATGTCATTCTCCTGATGATGCAAATTTATGTTAAGTTTTTTTTTTTTTTTTTAAAAAAAAAAAAGAAACAAAACACAAGTAAAATATGTTCTTATGGTAATAGAATTCACCTTGATTTCAAATCTCCATGGCTTGTAACTTGGTAAGCCATGGTCACAGCACTGTCACTAAGTGTAGGCATTGTTCTGATAAACAATAAAGGGAAAGGATTGGCTGCTAGAAGGGACAAAGATCATTAAGTAACTTAAATTTCTTATGTTAGTTGTGACATCTCATATTATGGAGGCACTTATGAATAGAAAAAATACTGAAGACAAGGAAAATCCTGTTTACATATACAGCCTCTTTTCTCCTAAGCACTTTCAGTTTCTGATGATTTGTCAGTAGGAGTTCCTGCTGAGAACTAATATATTTAATCACAGTAATAGCATGATAAAACACCAGATAACTACAGTTACAAAAGGAATCATTCCTACATGTTTTATGCGGATTTTAGAAACAATAGCAATTTTGGAAGCAAGTGGGGGGCAGAGGACATCAGACTGTTGAAATTGGTTTTAAAGTATTTAGCAAATTTTAAAGTATTTAGCATGAAGAGATATTTGAGAAATTTTCAACTGAGTCTCTTGAGAGAACTGCTTTTCTTGGTCCATGATCAAGGCAGTACTTGGCCTTGTGTGATGTAGGGACATGCCTGAAATGGAAGAAGGTTTTAACTAGGATTTTGTAATTCGCTAAATGAAATGGCTGAGTCTTTTCAAGTCTCAACACGATCCACTTCTGAACTGCTAAATATTGGAAAAAATAAGACAGTCATTGCTTTGAAGTAGCTGTTTGGTATTGAGACAATGCAGCTGATATTTTTCTGTTGGGTTTTTTTTTTTCCCCAAGAACAAAAGCATGTAAAAGCAAGGCAGATTGCTCAACGGCTTGGAGAAACTGGTACTTTTTGTGGTAGACTGTAAAATGAGCACTGAGGAGGGAAAATAACTTTCTCTAGCTCTGTCTTATATGTATTCCTTAAGTTGTGAAATGTCCACGTAGCATAAAGGTTCAAGAACTTCAGCATTCAAACAGTGTCACTGCAACTAACTGCACCAAGGGCCTAATATAATGCATGCTGAAGTCAACAGGAGTCTTTCCTTCAGCTGGAATGGATGTTGGATCAGGTTCAACGCAACACAGAAATGCAAACTCTGCAGCCCTTGCTCTCAGAGGAGCCCTGCACTATGCCAGCTGAAGTGAACTCTCCATTAGCTGAGTTGGTATTGTCATCTGCGATACTGAACACATAAGCAAGTCTGCAAAATAAGCCATAAGCTAGAAGGTAGTGATAGGCACCAGATGCAAGTAAGTACATATCTGCAGAAGCGCCATCTCTATGCTGTATATGTGCTATGATCTGCATTATGCAAAATTTCTGCTCAGCAGAATTAGTCTTTCCTGTACTTAATTTTGATATTTAATCAAAAGACTCTATTTTATTGTTACTCAACAAAGAGTGTTCCCTAAGATAGGGAACTAACATGCAGGTAGCTGGAAATGCAGAGTTTTTTTCTGAACCTATAGACTGATCTCTCTTGTGACCCAAGGCAAAGTTGCTGTAGCTTCTTCCACCGTTATTCAATTGCTAAAATAGCAATAACACTTAACTAGGGGTCAGCAAATGCTACCAGTGTTCTATTGCGAATGTGCCCTCTTGCCATTCACAACCAGGAATCCTAGTCATGCAAAATTTTGCTTTTTATTTACAGCCCTCTAAGTACATTTCTAGAGCTAGATAATACAGTCTTTGTCAGAGGTACAAGCAATAAAATATTACTGTATAGCTGACATCTCTGAAGCTAGAATACAACCCAATCAAACTGACACAACTGATAAAATTTGGTGCTGCAACACTTGCAAAGTCTTTGCAGCACTCTGAAATGCTTGCCTACAAAATGGTCCTGAAATCAGCATGGTTTGCCATAAAAACACACTACATCACTGCCAGGGAATAGCGTCCTTTGTTGCACTGATTTAGTGCTCCATGCCAACCCCATTCTCATTGGGAACTGGTCACCAGGGACAACTCAAAAGCGTTTTGTTGCTTTTAAGTAAGAAATCTAAATTAGTGGAAGTTTTAAGTGGAGGTGTATGTTTTCTTTGCTATCAGAAATCCCTCTGTCCTTTGCATCAATAAAACCGTTTGATTCAAAATTTGCTAATCCTGTTGGAAATGGTTTTATCGTACTCTCTCTGAGTCTAGTAAATGGGGATGGAAAGTGATAGTTACGGTAGATGCAGTATGATGTAGATGGTGAGTCAGAGCTCCTAAAGTCCAGAATTTTGGGGTGGTTTTATTTGTTTGAAGAAGTAATCTAGGACTACATTATAAATGTACCTTCAGCCCTAAGTATGCTTTGTTTATTGCTTATTTCTTGAAGAACTAACTTTATATTAGGTAGCAAAGTATTTCTTCCTATGCAGACGAAGAGGAAGTTTTGGTCTCATACTATCACTGCACATTTGATGGCAGGAGAATATATTAACCATATGTATCTTTGAAGTATCTGTGGTGATATGGTAC
Organism: Phoenicopterus ruber ruber; assembly: GCA_009819775.1. Lineage (NCBI taxonomy): Eukaryota > Metazoa > Chordata > Aves > Phoenicopteriformes > Phoenicopteridae > Phoenicopterus > Phoenicopterus ruber. The sequence continues at coordinate 16,497,748 of CM020227.1, forward strand.
ATAGCATCGCAGGCACAAATCCTCGTATATAAAACCCGTTAAAGAATTTCACTGACTCTTGTAGTTTATTGAGCCTGGAAACTTGCTCAGTAACTACCTAGCTTTTAACCATTTGGGGTTTTTGTCCTCCCTTCTGCCCCACAGGAGCAACATAAATTTAAATGAAAGATGATTTACAATGTTTTGAAATAACATGGTATATGTGTAACTTGTAAGTGTCAAATATCATTAGACCTGATGGGAAGGATGAAAAAGACTCTGTGCCATGCAAAGATGTACTGTTTGTAACACAAGCTTGCAGCAAAACTCCCACCCCAGCACGTTTCCTACTGCTTTTCCATATTGCTGCAGGTGATACTAGAGAGCTAGACAAAAAGAAACAGATTTTACTTTTTCAAAGTTGCATCTTTCCTTCTTTCATCTGTCTTCTGCTTATCTCTTACTGTTGTTCAGACCCCCCTCGAGGAGGAAGATTAAAGAACAATATGGAAAACCAAAGGAAATAACAAGAATGTTTTATTTTAAAGAAACCTTTCTCAAGAGTCTCTGCTCTCAAATGCTTACCTTCAGATTTTAATTTTGTTGTTTGTTTTTTGTGTTTAAACACATTCCACTCTGTCATAAACACTGCTTGTGCCATTTCCAGTGTCAGGAAGGGAAATCTGGGGCTTGAATTTGTTGTGTAAAGGTACAGTTGCAAGGAGAAGCAGATGGAAGATAAAATGTTGGGTGAGATTTTCTGTCTGTCTAGCCACCCATTCATTTATTGTTCATTTCCATCTGTCTTTGCCTGGCTTCCAAGATTGCATTGTGTATTTCTCTAAGTGCTGTTAAGTGCCAGAGATTTAACTGAGTGCCGCACTCGTGCTACATTAGCTTACTTCAAGAAGAAATAGTATTTAGTCATACTGAATTGGGTTTGTGTACAGCATTTTTAATAGAATTTTTTTAAATATAGTTTTTCGTGGGTCTGCAGAAGGCTTTTATGACAGGTTTATTGTGTAGTCCATCTTATCAAAGATATGTTACCTGTGATGTAGGACACGTGCTTCCTTTTTTTTTTTTTCTTCAGTGCTCATATCTTTATTTGTCTTGCAAGTTTTTAATCCTTATTCTTACTTTTCAGCTGGCTTGCCTCTTGATACTTTCTTCTTATTTTCTTTAAGATTTATTCAGCAAAACACTTTTAGGTTTTGTTAGCACGGGAAAGGAAAGGATTCAGTAAGGTAGGTGGGATTCTATACAGGTTTTAAGGTGACTTTCCTGAATTCTAAGCAGGTCTGATCCTAATGGTGGGTGTTACTTTAGAAGGGACAGAAACTTCTTGCCTCTATCTCCCCAGCCAGAGCATGGAGATGCTAATGATACTCTCTCAACTACAAATGGCTGGTTGAAAAGGATAGTTAAACAGTAGTATTAGACTGTTTTATACACCATGATGGTACTTTTAAAGTGCTGAAGCTTGAGAAAGACTCACAAAACCTGGTGGTTTTAAGCTCACTTGACATTTTGTTCAGATAAACACCAGTATTTTACATGTAACGTGAAAATCTGTGTATGTGTACATATCAGAATGCAAAGTCTGTTGTTTGGATTACCAGCAGCTTTAGGTTAGAGGACTGAAATGACCCAAAACAAAACTGCTAAAATGTCATAGAATCCTGCTTAGAATAATGATGGAAATGTCCAATGAACTGAATGATGTGATGCTAACAATTCCTGGATATGGAAAATGAGATATGGCTACTGTAAAGTTAGACAGCCAGAGCTAATGACGAGGTGCTGATGTCAGGAGCTTTTAGGGAGAGGCTATGGGAAATGACCCAGGTCAGATCTGCAACTGAGAGGGGATGTATGTTTTGGAGAAAAAATCAGGAGATGGAGGTAATGGTACTTATCTTCAGGTCATCAGAGCAAGATGGTGATTTTAAAGACTTAAAATACAAATTCTGACATCTTTCAACACCGGGATGTGGTTACTGCTTTGTTCTCGGTGTGGTTCTTTTTTAACTGTTTGTTCATTCATTTATCCTTTTTCCGATTTCTTGTCCTGAAATAACAATTGTGTGAATTGGCTGAAAAACTCCACGAAGTTACATAAGGTTTTAACAGATTATCAGCCGGGATGGGGGGGAATCCTTCTTCCTCCCTATTTCCAGGATCCTTGTCCTCTCTTCTCTTAAGGATAGGTGCACTCATTTCCTCTGTTAGCTCTATTTGTGAAATAGGTAAATGTTGCTAGGCATTGAACATCAATGCAGAATCAGCTCAGCTATGATACGCCACACAACCCTATCAGCAATTGCTACACTGTTGTGAAAAAAAGAAAAATTCATATGCAAGCTATTCTCAAGTTTGTCTCAAGACGAAGATCTCACTTACTGTCTCAAGACAAACATCTATTTCTCTGTGAAGCTTAAATATGTTACTATTTTTTTCATTATTATTTTTCACTCACTTGAGAATACTTCTTTATGCAGTAGACTTCAGTGAAAGCCATTTGGGTAAGAATTATAGGATTAAGAAATGTAGGACTAGAAACTTTCTTCAAAGAAAAAATTGTTGTTTTCTCTCTAAGCAATTATTTTACTGAAGTACAATTGGAAGTTCCCCAAAATTTCATGCCTGAATTTCTGAAAAGAGTAATTCCATCATGATCATTCCCATATGTTTTGTAAAAAGAAATAGCTGTCTGTACTCAATTTGCTTCAACAATATGCATTAAAACATTCATTATATATTTAGAGTGGACACAGATACAACATGTATCTTCATGTCTTGTAAATAAATGCTTTTTCTGTTTGCTGGTCAATTTCATGCTATCAGCCTTTCTGAGATACCATCCTGTTGAAATCTTAGCTGACCTGTTTTGTTTCCTGCCTTTTTATAACGTTCAGTGGTTTCGGACTGAATTATAATAGATTCATCAATCTGATTTATTTTGTTATTTTATTTTTAAAGTTGCATCGTCACTGCAGTGCTGCTAAGGCTTTCAGAGTGAAAAGGAAAAGAACCTAGAGTTTTTCTTCAGCCTGTTTTGCAAATTTGGCAACACCAAGTTGCAAATTGGTGCTGGCATGTGCTGTTCTCCAAATATTCTCAAGGGAATTTCCTGGTGTGAGGAGTCTCCAGTCTGTGTAAAAATACCACAACCAGCTCCTTTGCCATATTCCCTTAGAGAATCTGAGGACATAGGAAAATTGTGTCTAATGTCTGCTGAACTCTGACCATCTGGGTATGGGAGATGTCATGTTGGAAGCCACCCATTATAGATTAGACTATTTGCTCTGGCTTCCCTGACTATTAAGACACTGTAATTGGATTACTGATTTCCCCAACATAGTCAATCCCATCTGCAGAAAATGTTTTCATATAGTACTCCCATCAGCTAAGCAATAGCCCACTTCATCACCATTTTCCTTGGCACCTCTACGTGCAGGCGCAGAGATAACTGCACTATCTAGGATGTTCTTATGAGATCCCTTAGGGTAGGACTAGTTCCTTAATGACTACCACAAGTTATCCCAATAGCTCATTGCCACAGAGTGAGACACTGCTCACATTTCCTGTTGCCTTTTTCAGAGAAGAGAATGTTTCTGTTCTGAGAAATGCACTAGATTTTCCTTAAAGTGTTTATGAAAGAGGAAGAGATAGCCATTACACTGTCATGCAGGCTGCTTTTCCACCCCCCCGTTATCTGGCAATAAATACTTGGATAGGAGTAAGATGAAGTTGTGAAATTGAATCATGATATCTCAACAGATGGTCACAAGCAGCCTAAATGTGAGGTGAGTGCATCATATGTTTGACGTGACTCTGAGAAGAAGATTTATATAGTTATGTTCTACCTTAAAAGGAAATACCTAAATGCCTTTGCTAATCTAGATCTGTACTACATTAACTTCAGAGATATACAATACCTCCGTTGCACTCCAAGGTAGATTATTGGTGATTCTGAGCCAGGAGGCATGTAAAAAATGACAAAAGGGAATAGGCTCCTGTTGAATTTACCAGAACAAGTTGATGAATTGTATGTGAAAAGGGAGGTTGGAAGTATAAATATGTTCTACATCCTTTCCATGACAGGCTATGGAATATTTATTATAAATGGAGACATAAAGCAGGAATAATCTTCCCTATGACCTCACTGTGACAAACTGGCTTTCTAATTCTTGCTGAGTGCTGATTATTACTTGGTTAACACTCTGACCTAAAGATGAAGCATGTGCTAAGTTGCAGGAATTCTTACAAATAGAGTAAGCTGTTTTCAGAAGGGCAATTTTAAGGACACATTCATGTTTTTACTTGCAGGAGTATTTTTTCTTAAAGCATATGAGCAGATCCACATATGTGCAAAACCTCCAGGCAAACAGTATAAATGCAATTGCTCATTTACGTATTGTGTTTAGGGCCTGGCTCAATGAAGTAGGCTTGTGAAGTGGGGGTTAGAGAGCTTGGTTACATGCTCTGAAAGGCACTCATTAAACACCTTTTTGGAGGTGTATATTAAAGGAACAGGTGGAACATTAATAAACTTGCTTCAATTTTTATCAACTCAGAGAGGATGCTACTGGCAAAGGTAGCTCAGAAATACATCGGTATAACGTGCAAGAGTAGAGTTAAGAGGTTCCATGTTGAGTTTTGTCACTTGCTGGAAGCATTTGAACTATATTTACGTACAGACTCTCCTCATGGAAGGAAGCAAGGATCCTGCTTCTTGTAGCAGTGCAGCTGTTTTGTCATGTACTTCTATACAGTGCTTTCAGAAGGCTAGAGAGAAGAGCTACAGTGAAATCGCAGAAAGAAATAGAAAGTCATTAAATTAAGAATTGTGCCATTCTTCATGCCAAGTTTCCCCTATGTACCATCTTGATGATTTTACCATGACCTGAATTAAGCCAAAGCTACTTCTGGTCTGTACTTTGAAGGCGGCAATGCCCTTAAGCAAAGACTCACCAGATCTGTCTGACTGTAAGTAGGCCATCTCTTCTCCAGACCTGTAACCGTAGCTGTAAGGAGCCAATCCTTCTAGTGTGCTCTCAGCAGCGTAACATAGGCTTTATACTGCTTAGGTTTAACCTGGACGCATTGTAATCTAGCAAACAGGTCAAGCCAGTCAGATCTACCTGAAGAGTTGTCTTGTTCCATACCTTTCCCATGCTGCATGATGAGCTCTTCCAAATCTTGCACCAACCTTTGATCAATTCCTCTTATGCTTACATAGCAACAAGCCGTAGTTGGGGGACCTGTATGAGCTCTTTCTTCCCATGTTTTCAGAGCCTGTTAGTGGTAGCCTCTTTGCAGTTTTGTTCCGCAGCGCTCTTGATGTGTAGATAGAGGAACAAGGGGAAAAAAAGGAAAAAGTTTTCAGGTCTTTTACTGATACTGAACAGCAAGAATAGCACACTTCTGGGGATGGTTGTTATAGCATTTCATCTAATAATGTCCAAAAAGTGTATAAAGGAAGGATTTATCATTCATTTTTTAATAATCTAAACACCTGTAACTTGCTTTCAAAGTCTTCCCATATGACATCAGAGTTTCTCTACAACTTATTCTACCATCTCACCACGCAGTCTGCTTCTATGATACAACACTTCTGTTCTGAAATTAAGACCGCTAGGGGAGATCAGTGGAGGGAATTGTCTCACATGAAGAGTGTAAAACATCAAATAGAATGAGCAAACACCTCTTTTAAGTTCTAGATGAGCTGTGGGAAGTTTTTGCTTCTATGAAGTTTCACGGACTGCGTGAATTTAAATCTCCTAAATCTGTGAAAACAGAGGGGGGGGGTGGGTATTTCTTTCAGATCCAAAATATGAGACTTTCTCCAAAACTAGATAGGCTCAGCATTGAGCAACACTGACAAGAGAGAAAAGCTATCTCCAAGCTCAGTAGCGTGTTTCTATTGGCTCTGTCATCTGAGCCCTGTGGTATTATCAGTGCAAGCATACTGTTAGTCCATGTAATGTTATTAAACCAGTAGGTATATCTTAGTTTCTCAGATGGGTCAACTTTTCTCCTGTTTTACAAAAGTGTGACAACTTTGTGTCTCTGAGGTTGTTTTCACTAAAATGGAACAAATCAGTTTTTACAAGCAAGTCATCCAGCAAATGTACATTTTTTTTTTTTTCTCGTATTCTTGATATGACTTTGAAACTTTGCTACCTGCAAAGAATCTCAGGCAACTCATGCCTGCAGAGCATCTTTTGCCAGCACACGCTGCACTAGTTTGGTTGATTGCAGCTCAGTTGAATTTGTCAAAAAACTCAAGCAAATTTTAATAGTTAAATTTGTGTTCTTGTGTATCTCATGTTCACAGGATAACACAAGCTTTTATATAAAATACACTGGAGATCTAAACATATACATTCCTAGTACTGTGGGTTACTCTGCCATATTCTGTGTCAGCATGTCAGATTTGAAAAAATAAAAGCATAGTAAAATAATTTCCAATACATGTTTAATTTCATATGCTTTAGAGTGTTACGTTGAGAGTATTATGTCAATGTACAATGTTACTCCTGTAAAATGGCTTTATTCTGACATCAGAGGTTAATTTTTAATAGTTCCATACTTAAATTCTCACCATCTTAAGCTGTAATTTCATGTTCTTGCCAGCCTTCAAAACATAAAAAATAAAACCTCCAGTTAGTAAATCAGGGATAGCATGCTCTGTTTTATGAAAGGTCTACAAAGTTTTTAAAGGAATGTTTCTGTAGTTAAAGATCAGGGAAGCAACAGAAATCCACCAAACTGTCCTCTGCAAGAGAATTCATGGTTCTAATTTTGCCAGTCTACTTAAGAGTATTTTTGACACGCTTTGGGGGATACCAAATTTCCGTTTACAGAGATAGTTCACCACAGAGAATGGTAGCATTTCTTTCTAAATTAGAAGACCCTGGAGAGATATTTTTGCCCTGAATCATTAAAGTTAAGTCCTGCCCTTATTTTCAAACCACAGAAAGATGGATACAACTTAATGGTCATTCAGATGAGAAGTTGGACATTTTTCCAGGGGCCACAGAAAGTTGGTCTGCTTTCAGTTCCTGGGATGCTTTCAGTTCCAGCCTAGACTTTTCACTTAATACAGCAGAGCAACAGTATTGAACAAATTTTCAAATGCATGAGCAGAAGTCTTAGAACAAAATTGTAGGTTCAGAAGTTGTTCACATTATTGTTTCTACAAGCTTAAATTCTGCATTGTCTTATGGCTATTAATCGGTACCTCATGGGGTGATTCTGGTTACAAGGTTCTGTCAGGACTAAAGATCATGGGGGGGGGGGGGGGGGGGGCAGAAATCTGAACCAGGCTTCACATGAGAGATGTTTCTCCATAGCAGATGTCTATAAACATGCAATACGCATCCACTTTGCAGGAATGGGGGTCAAATGTACTCTCAGAAAGGGACCTCTAGACATATGATGGGAACACTCAGTCAAACTACTCCAGGGGAACTCAGGTATTCTGAAAGAGTGTTTTTAGAAATTGACACTGAAAAGATTTTAACCACATATCATAGAAATTACTGCCATACAGGTATTACCTAAAAGAAAAACATATACTATAATTTTTACATGTGTCATGGTTTAGCCCCAGCTGGCAGCTAAGTACCACGCAGCCACTTGCTCATTCCTTCCCCTGCCCTCAGTGGGATGGGGAGGAGAATTGGGCAAAAGAAAGGCAGAACTCATGGGTTGGGATAAAACCAGTTTAACAGGACAACAAAGGAAAAGAAAACAAGAAAAAACAACAAAAATAGAATATACCAAGCGTGTGACTCACAGTACAGATTGCTCAGCACCCAGAGCCCGATGCCCAGCCCACTGCTGAGCAGCGATCCCGCCCTGTGGCTCTGTCCCCCGTTTATATACTGAGCATGGCATCATAGGGTATCAAATATCCCCCTGGCCACCCAAGGCCAGCTATCCCGGCTGTGTCCCCTCCCAGCTTCTTGTGAAAATCAACTCTATCTCAGCTGGAACCAGGACAACGTGTCTAACATAAAGAAAATTTATTCTATGCATTCTCAAGACCTGCTGCGTAGTCTGATAGGGATGAATTTTACTCTCAATTCAGGTGAGGTGCATAAGATCAAGAATTATACATGTAGGTAGGAAGCTCAATATAGGCATGGCCTCACAGCTAAAGAAACTGCTTCAGGTGAGAGTACTTTTATAACTGTTATCGCTAGTATAATACTACCTTAATACAACAGCAGTAAGCAGCTTTCTCTCTTTGGCCAAATTAAATACGACTCTTAATCTAATTTTGTTGCTTCAACCGCTAATAATTAAAGAGAAAGGCTTCTAAATTTTGCTAATAAGATCTGTGCAGATATCTGTACTAAACTGGAGAATCACACAGAGGAATCATGGAGACTGTGGAGACTGTCCCTTGAAAGAGGCTTGTGTGTGTAACTAAATGACAACTGGAAGCAGATTTCTTGATAAAATTCCTGGACAAGTTGCAGTACTAGAAGTAGGATAAAAAAACAAGCAAAAAACCCAGCATGGAGGAATAGAACTCCTAACGGCGGAGCTGGAAACCTCAGCGGCTGTGGAAGTGGCTGGAGAAGTTCAGACCAAAATGTCACAAGCAGCACCTGCGAGTGCTGAATCCCAGCAGCAGGGGAGCACCGGGAACCAGTGGCCATTTGGGGAACACTCATAGGTGACCCCAAGTGGAGGAGAAGTATGACACTGCAGTGGAGATGTTTCAGAAGGTCTATGTTCCATGTTATAAGTCTTACCAACAGCTGGCATTTAATCAAACAAACAAAAAACATTCAAAAGTCATTGCAAGACCTAAAAAGAACCCTTGAGATGACAGATAAAACATTGTAGTAAACAAAAGTCATTCAGGGCCAGGATGAGGCTTGTGATACTTAATATTGGATATGTTTGAACCCATAGTACACACAGACACAAAAATCAAACCAAAAGCCTATGCTTAAAAATACTCAGGGCCAGGAAAGGAGAAATCACACAAGAACAAACTGCAGGACTTTGTTAACTATGACAACCAATATCTGTTATGCTGAAGTGGATGAAATAATTCTAGTATTTGTAAATATCTACTTAGAGCAAACTGGATATTCATATCATTCCAGTTCTCATGGACTATAAATTTTAGTACTTACTATTAATAAGTATGGCTAGGAAGGGAGGAGCTAGAAAACTGTACTTTAGAGATGCCCCAATTCTTTAATGCCAAAGCCTTAAATATCTGAGTTGGAACTGGGGCACTGAAAAGTGCTTATCTCGCCTATCTCGGCATGGTCACAGAACACCACAGCATCGTGGCACAAATTCCTTCCTGGGTAGGTTTGTGGAGGGAGATGGCAGAAATGTGACTTTGTCGGGTCTCTGCTGGTGGTGGTGGTACCCACACTCCCTCTGGTGATACCCTTCAGGGTCTGGTGAGCTGCCCTCGGGATTTAACGCCTCTTGCCCTGCAGGGAAGGCAGTGAGACCTGAGTTTGTATTCCAGTTGCTGGGCTGATAGCAGATCTGCTTGTGTCTGTGGGAGGATAAAGGGGCTGTAACTGTTATCTGGAATAAATAAATACTGTTTCTCCTCCTCTACAGATTCTGTGTGGAACCTTCGTGCATATGTTCAGCTTCTCCACAGAAGCACGCCATATGTGCAGGCTGGCTCTTCCTGAGGTATAAAAAAATAAGAATTCAGCAAATGGCACCAGCCCCACATGTCTGGGGAGTTTCAGAACTGGAGCTCTGAGGGCTGGATGACAGTAAATTTGTAAGGAACAGGGAGAAATTGGGACAGAAGAGCAGCAACCGGTGTGAAAAGGAAAGGAGAGGCCTGGAGCACAGCGTGCAATCTCAGTGTGACTGAGCGTTTTGTAGTGAGCTGAGCCATGTGAGGCCAGGAAGATTTTGAGTGAGACCTAATTAAAATCATCTGGCCCTCATGAGGGAGATTTCTTTTTCCTTGCAATTATTTTTTGTGTGTCGAGGATATTTAATTAGGCATGTAGAGCTGATGTTTCTGAGAGGAATTCAAAGCGCACTCCCAGCTATTTTTAGTATATTATTATATTGTTGGACTTGGGGATTACAAACACTGCAAGTCTATAAGAACAAAGAAACTGTATGTCCAAGGCTGCAGCAATGGTTCAGGATTGACAAGATCTGCAGCTACGGCAGTTCTCTGTATCTGATTTTTGGTAGGCAGTGAATATCTAAGTAGAAATTCTGCAGCATCCCAAACAAAGTATCATCAGCAGGGTTTAATTGTTTCTTCTTTGACCTACTCACCCCCCTGCAGCTATTCTGTGGCATATTAGTATTAGATGAAACTTTGAAGAACCATGGTGTTGATAAGGTTTTCCACTAGTATCTTAATTTTTTTATTTCAGCTGTTTTTTTCATTTTCTTTTCAATGATCACAGTTATAAAAAGAGACCCTCTGGGAGCTTTCTTCTCGCAATTGGTCTTCATAGCAAACGTAATTTAGCAATACCTGAATGTTTTTCTGTGGACCCTTATGGTTGAGGGCTTTTTTTTTTTTTCTTTCGTAGAGCTAGAATTTAGCACACACAACTAGCAAATGCAAGTGCTATTCCTGATATGAACTGGGCTCATAGGTTTTCTTGTCCTACTCAAAAGACTTCATGTTATTTCCACAACCGCATTCAAATTTAGGTTAGAGAAATGGTACAATACAAACACGCTGGTGAAGCGGGCTCTCTGTGCGAATTCCCAGGGGCAGTTCTAAGGATCTGTCCCTCTGGATTTTGCCCCTTTTTTTATATGGCATGGTGTAAGGGTTTTCAGTCAACAGTAATGCCTTGATTCAGAAATGAGTACATAAGGAAAAGGCGAGGTGAATATATATATAAAAAAGACCATATACATATACTTGTTCCTAAACAAAATTTTGAAATTCACTTAACCCTTAGACACCTTTTTTAATACTTGGACTGTCACCCAAACATTCATTTCTAGAATCGTAAAGTGATGAGGAATCTTGTCTCACAGTTGTTAAGTAATTCAAGAGCCCTTCTGCTCTGCTACTGCATTGACTATGAGGCGCAAAACCTATGAAATGCATTGCTAATTTTAGCACTGTATTTGTAGTGTAACTCCAGTCTCTGTAAGAGGTCACTGAATTTTCTTCCAGCTCTTGATTCCTCACTGAACTCACTAGGTGGCTGTCTAAGAACACACAATATTCTTTTACTTGCTGAAGCGCAGCTCGTTGCTGCTGTGCCATTCTCTGATCTCACACTGGAGAGCACCCTCTCACCAGCCACAGCAGGCACCAGGTACCAGCTGCAAGGTCTGGGCTGAGGGAACCCAGCCCCACGCCTACTGAACACCACATCCCTTTGATTAAACCAGTTTTGTTCTCCAAGGCAGAATTAAGTATTTATATCAACTAAGTCCAAGCCTTGCTTGAATGACTTCCTCGCAACACCATTTTTTTGAATTCTATGCAGTATTCATAGGAGTCAGGAAAAAACAGGGAATAAGGTATACTGTGCATAACTAAGGCTAGTTTGTTGTTCCAGTAAGCTAGAGGAGTGAGGCAAAGCAGCTTCCAGAATCTGGAAATTGTGGTTTGTATGTATGTGAGGAGATAGACTGAGAAAAAAATATGTGCTGTTCACTTAACATCCTTCTTGTAGTTAAAGTCCTTACTACCAGATGTGGCTTGAGTTTGGCTTGTATGCACTGGTTTTGTATGGTTATGAATCCTTTAACTTAAGGGAAATTATTTCTGATTGAGACAAAAATTGGACCCCAAGGCTCAGGCTGAGCTGAACTTTGGGCATGTATCTCAGTTTTCCAGCGCTTTTCATTGGAAACCCTGACTTATGAAGGAAAGTATGCATGGATCTATCTCCAGTCCATGTGTCATCCTATTGTCTTCAGTACTGCAGAATATAAAGCAGGGAATAAGACCACACAGGAATGCATCTCTCTAGAGCACCTCTGAATCTTACTTACATGGTTTGTGTTACTCTGTACTACCCCGGGAAGATGAGGTAGGGAATAGGCAGTGTCTTGTCTCTTTGCCTTAATGTGATTGCAGCAAAGCTGAATCGGCACACGGCTGGGAATGATCTTAATTGCTTATGCATGGAGAAACAAGAGGGAGGATGGGAGAATAGTAGGGAATATAAATGTTATCTGTACTTAATCAGGTTTTTTCGCATCACTGTGTTTTCAACAGGATACTTACATTCCATAAAACAATAATTTTTCTTTTAGTTTAGCCTTGTTGAAAAACCTAGATTTACTTGACACTTTAACAATTTTCAGTTGGAAACACTGAAACGAGATACTTAGTCTGAGGGCTGGGTCAACTCCATATCTCCCAGAAAATCTCAGACTGTGAAACAGTTTGTTTCCTGTCATCAGGACACAAAATGCTGATGTACAACTCTCCAGTGCCTTCTGGGAGTTGTAATTCGCTTGTTCTCTGCCCAGCTCCGGTATTTTTTGGCACCTCGCAACTACATGATACCTTTTCCACGTGAAGATAAATGCATAGTTTTAAGCCTTCATTTGCCATAAATCTTAATTTGCATATTGCAAGTTTAGCTGAAATAATAACAAATTGCCAGAATGTTTTTGCCTGGACGTCAGGCGAGTATGAAAGCGAGCATTCTTGGCTCAGAATCTGCGGGATTAATATGAAACGCTAAAACATGATACTGGAGCTGATCAAACCGTGCAACCTACACCTGAGGGGAATTTTTCTCATGGAATTCATAAAAACGTCCTTATTTTCTCTTGATCAGATGTGACTGTTAAGGTTTAAATAGAAAGCAGCAACTTGTACATGGACAGCAGTGGGAGCTTTACTGTTCCAAAGCCATAACTTTTAATCAGCATAGTTCCCTGTCAAAGTGGATTACCCCAAGACACTTCACAACCCACGCTGCTCCCCACCCCCCGATGGCTTCGGGGGGGGGGAAGCTTTGGAACAGGAGGAGAGAAGCAGTGAAAAAGGGGATGCAATTGTCCGAGAGAGACAGAGCTATGTGCCAAAATGTCTGAAGGTTTCAGGACTGTATGATTCTCACATTATTGGTACTTTATTTTTTAATCGACTGCTGTTTTTGAAAGGGCAAATCCACTGTTTGCCTTCCTCTTCTATATAGTTAGTATGCCACAGTAACACAATTTGGAAACTGAGGTGTAAACTCCTTTCAAAGAGTCCTTTGGTAGTTGAAGGATGCTGGCTAGGATCCATCCAGTAGGCATGAGGTTCAGAAGGTTAATGAGAAGTTCAGGGAAGAGCATTTACAAAAGCCAGCACCAAGAATAACCCAGTTCTTGAAGTACTCTGTTCCTGGGCAAAGTGTGATTGTGCAATCTAGGAAGCTGGGGAACTACTTTACTCTGGCTGTTTCCTGAATAAGAAGACATAGCATGTATGAAATAAATAGTTTGGGTTTTTTTCCACCTTAATGAAGTTCCTTAATAAATAAAAGAAGAGCTAGATTAACAGCCTGGAAGAACTATACAACACATATTGTATATACGTGGATAAGAAGAGTTTGGGTGGCAGGTTCTAAAATTAGCCGTGTTAGAGGAATCTCTACTCTGACCTAAGAGAAGAATAAGACCTTTAATCTCCCTTTAAGTCACGATCTCTCAGCAGATCAGTGCTGTTACCAGTACCAGTCAACACGAGGGCCCCATTGCGCTTGCCTTCATGCAGACATGAAGTGTGAGTTTTGCCTGCCCTAAATAAAATTAACCATTTAACCAAACTAATCAAAGAGGGGATAGTGGATATAGTGAGCTAGAGAGAGGTAGTTAAAGGGCTGAAAGTGATCACTTGTTTTATCAAATCCAGTCTCTGACCACAACAGACTGCTATGTCATAGGTGTAGGGTCCGGAATGAACCAAAGGAGTATCTGCTCTTCTGTTCCCTTTCCCCTCCTCCTTCCCCAGTGCAAGTATAAGAAGTTGCAAAACCACTACCTACCACCTTACAGCAGACTTGATACAAAAGATCAAAGACTCAAAACCTCGTAATTCACAGAAGATTGTAGAAGAGGTTAAAATATGTGCAATAATACTAGGAATGTATTTGAAAATGTCCAGATGATCTTAAATGGGTGAAAAAAAATCCTCCTTCTTGACCATAGATTTAGCATTGGGTGTAAAAAAAGAGCGAGCAAATCACTCAACCAAGAACAAGGGAGTATCGGCAAATCCTGTACACTATCTCCTCTCTGCTTTTTGTCAGTCAGAAGATAAATTTCCTTCTATTTTGTGTTTCCAAGTTATGCTTCAAGATGAAAACCTCATTTTTGGCCCCTGCTGAAGACCAGCAGAAACACTGAAGAGTGGGTCACATTCAACGCAATGCAAATACTGTGCAGCAAACGCAAGTCAGTCTGGCCTCCCTTCAGCCTCCCAGTTGTTGATCACAACAGGTCAAAGCTCAGAAGCCCTGTAATCCCAAACTTTAATTTATAGCTCTGCCATCAACCCTCACTTGTTATATAAGCAGTTCCGTGAACTTCTGGCTTCTCAGCTACTTAGCCCGGATAAAGTTTTTTCACCAGTGCTCACAACCAACCTGCAAGACTGCGCTGCGGCAGAGAGGCATGGAGGCTTTAGCTCGTCCTTACAAACAGCAACATGACTGGTGAAACTGAGCAGGATTCTCAAAAATGTGTAAGCTCTAGGGTAGAATCACTGTGCTAAGGAATAAATGAGCCGGCTGATGAGTGTGCCAGATGTTAAATGTGTCTTAGTGAGTTAAGTGTTTTATATCAGCTACCTGAGAGTTGCACTGGTATGCTCTTGAATCAACGTGGCTAATGTAACATAGGTCTAGTCTAGCTAGAGATTAGTAGACTGTTTCTGACCCTTGAGCAAGCTCTATGCTTATCTGAACAATAAGCTTATAACAAGTTCATGGTCTTCATGACAAGCTCCATTGCAATTGAGAAACAAAAAAAAAAAGTCAGCATTAGATGTTAACTGGCCACAAGACACAACGCCAGTTCAAGCTCAGAACATCTAATATGGTAGATGTATATCACAGTAGCCCATATACCATCTGATGGTCTCACTCAATAGCTGAATGCTTTTCAAATTAGATGTTCCAGTTTGTTTATACACAATTTTGGTTTTGCAACTAGTATTTTGGAAGTGGACACCAAAACCCTCAAAATTAAATTGTGGTAATTGATACAGTTTGAAGAAGTATATACTATATTTAATTGGAGAGATCTGTGTTTACAGCCTGTTATTGTCTGTGTTGGTTGACTTTTCCCCACACGCCAGCAAAGACAAGAATGAGTAAGTCTTGGTCGTTCTGGGCAACTTGGCATTTGCAGTGTGTTTTTACAAAGTCTGAGCTGATGAGCTTTCTGCTGACGGGCAGTATCTCTGGCTAGAAATGAAATGTTCTGATCCAGTTAAAATATTATCTATCAATGGAGGGTGCTGTACCGGTAACGTAAATTCTTTGAAAGTTAAAAATCCTTTAATGGACTTGGAAGTAGAGTATCTTTTTGTGGAGGGTGAAATAATGGTTTGTATATTGAATCTGATTCAGCTCCTGTGGATAAATAGTGACATATCATTAATACAATGAATAATCTATGAGCACTTTTTGCAGGGTTTATCTATTTGTATCATATGCGGGAAAAAAAGCAGTGAGATGATCTGGTTGGATATTAAAAATATACCTAGAGAGCTTATTGTGTCTTTTTCAATCAAAAGCTGTATTTCAGCTATCAAAAGCCCCCAAAATGAAAGCCACAAAATATTTTGTTTAGTAGCTTATAAAAATCATTTTTTGGTGGTGCATTTTGAGGAAATAGAGACCTCAATTACTTTTTACTTGCTCGACAGTTACGTTGAATATAGAATGTGGAAATGTGAGTTTTAGTGCTCTGGGGAACACATTGCACCAGAACGGCTTTTCCTGTGAGACAAGTCACAACTGCATCCAGGGAACACGGTAATGGCATTTTCTCTCATCTTTCCTTATGGAGGGAAAATGTAGCCACTTCTGTGTTCAGGTGCCTCCCTCTGCTTGAGCTCTGCAGGAATCCTGGGTATCATTGCAGTGTCCCGCAGTGCCCGAGGTGAGGAATCAGGATGGCTGCAATACATTACCCTGCTAAAAGCACTATGACAGTTGGTCGGAAAGGGCATTATAGATAGGATTAAGTAATTTGTACAAGAACAACTCTTGAATTCTGCATATATCCTGAATCTCTTCAACTGTAATCTAAATAGAGCTAGTAGAGGGCCATTATTCCCATGGAAGCACAGGAGTGTTGGCAGGGGATTCCTGCTTTGGGGAGAATGCCTTCAGTTTCTCCTATTAGACAGACTTATTTCAGATATTATGGTGATATGAGAAGGTGAAGATCCCAAAGAGGGGGTTCTTGTGTATGCTTTTCTCTGAAATCTGTTTGCTTCCCACAGGTAAGAACTTCATGAGTAAACATTTCCATTATAAACCCTTTCATACTCTTTTTGAATGAGCTTTTATGTCAGCTCTCCTATGCTATTATGAAAGGATTAGTGAACATTACCACAATAGAACATAATAAATTAATCCTTGGCAGCCCAAGTCACCTAAGGGATACTGAAGGTCTATCTTAAGTTGCAGTAGGTACACAACAGTGTTAAAGCTGAAATGCAGGGTGACAGTAGCTTGATTTAATGCTTAGAAAGTAAGCCTGGAAGTTAGGGCTTAGCTGAAGGTTCCTGCCTCCATTGGCAGAATCCGCACATTGAAACAGATTCTGTTCATGACAGAATACTTACTATTATTGAACAGAAATTACATAAAATATTTAGTAGTTTGGAGTATAGGTCCCATAAAAGATGCTTTTCTTCAGGGATCATGGTTTTGATGTTATTACATTGCATTGTAAATTGAGAAGTTCGGGTTTTGTCTCTAGTTCAGCCCAGCTGGGACGTTCAGGCTGTTTCTGCCCCGGTGTCTCTCGTGGAAAACAACCACTACTTCCCTTAGCCCCCCCCGGTGTGCGTTGGCTGTTAGAAGGTAAGCTCTTCGGGCCGGAGCGTGCTGCTGATTACCTCTACCCAGGGCAGAGGCAATGACTTCCCACGGGCAATGCAATACAAATGCTGTAAATACCAGCCCGCCTCTGTGCCATTTGCAGTGCAGGTCAGAATGAGTATGGCCCCGCTACCGGTCTCTCACTGCCTGTTCCTGTGGGAAGCAAGTGCTATTTGTAAGCTGCAAGGTGCAGAACTTCGGAATGTGATATACATCGAAGGACACGTTCCAGCCCAGCCCGGGCCTGGATTTGTTCTGAAGAGCAGGGGATGAAGAATATCTGTGGTAGAGGTGCACAGCGTGCAGGAAGTAGGCAGGAAGGTCAGCTTGATTTGGCTGATGCTCATACAGTATTGGCTGGGGAGGAATTTAAGGTATTTTCTAGCAGCTGCATCTCCTTATTTCAGAACTTTTTTTTTGATGGAAAGAAGACTTACTGCCTTGCCAAAAGCTCCCATCTCTGTAGTCCCTGATAACTGCCAGGCTGACAGTTTGAATGATTCACATGTATTGCTTTCCTCTCGTGGCAGTCACTATCTTGGTTAGGACTCGGCACTGAACACACCTCATTTTTGATTCGTTCCACTGCATCCCAGCTTCCCCACCGCCCTTCCCCTCTGCTGTCCTCCCAGACCTCAGCAATGTGCAGCGTTTGCTTTCGAAACAGAGTCAAGGTAAAGTTCCTCAATATTGCTCTTTCAGATCTTATCTGCATGGAGCTGCCTTTGAAATGTGCTGCAGTGTCCAGACAGACAGTGAGCCACGAGCAGCACTTTTTCTCCTCATCACAATGAGCTCACTGTTAACATGTTCTTTTCCTATTGTTTCTTGTTGTACGCTCGGGACTGTAAGCCTTTCATGACATGTGCATACAGTGTTGTACACAATGGGATCCCAGTGACTCAGTAGGGTGGGACTTCTATTACAATAGAAATAATAATGTTAATTTATTTTATTGATGCTTTTGAATAGGATTTGCTGAAAAATAAAGGAAATATGGGATATGGATCATGTTACCATAAAACCACATGCAGCGAAACGTTCATCTGTCTCCAACATTTCATGTCTTCTGGGCATCCGAGATAGTTGAGTTTGATTTACACAATCAAGCCATTCATTAAATATCTGTTTGAGTTTTAGGCAGATGCATCCTTTACCTGAGTGATGAAATCTGACTACAGGAAACGGAGCTATTCCTTTGTGAAAAGACCCCATTCTGCTTTATAAAGTGAGCCTTGCAGCAATATACTTTTAGAAAACTGCCAAGCTTTGTATACCAAATATCATTGTAAGGGCTCAGCAATAAAACAGTTGTGGACTTGGGGTTGATCCAACCACACAATAGCACATCTTTATGCAATATTTCCTCTTTCAACATCCATCTCCAACACTGTAATTCACTGACAACCGTCAGTTCATTTTAGTTCCAAAATTCTAGCCCAGAACACAAAGCAGTTTAGAGTCTGAATTCTTGTGTGGGCATATTAATTATTTAAATCACTAGTCCAAGTCATGTTCAAAAGAGCGCTTGCTGGGAATCCTTCAGGAGCAGACTGATCTATTGCTTATTATCGCCTACTAGATTATACTGTAAGGCAGAAGCATGCTCAGTATTTCCTATCAACAATACTCGATATAGCTTGCTGTTGTCAGAGAACTGAGTGATGGTGAACGAAGGGCAAAGCAGCAAATATATGTTAGAGAATATATATATATGTGAAATAATCCAGTGAATCGACGTGGTCCCTGCTAGGATTGGCTTGGAAACTTCCTAGCTGAGTCATTTTTAGAAAAATGAAGTATCCCCAGGCAGATGGGAGAGGCTGTAAAACCTAATGCTATGTTGAATGAGGCTTCTTATCTTGCAAACCACCTTGCAGCTAAATACAAGCAGGGAAGAATCATGCTGGTTCTGTGATACACAAGTTTCCACTGTCTTTGGTGAGAAGCGATAGGTCAGTCTTGTCTTGCACAAAAGGGGGGGGCAACTGTATTTTTGTGTATTTTAGCTTTTGTGTTGTTATGAAAATAAAACCATGAAGTTATGTCCATTTTGCCTTTTTGTGCCTGAAATGGGCACAATCCAAGCCAGCTGCTTCAATGGTAGCGTAGTCATTCAAATGAGAAACATCTTCTGCTCTTAAAAGGCAACTACAATATATTCACTCTGTTGAATAACCAGTCGTGCATTCCTCACTCGCCAGTATAATGGGACCTTCAAAAGTAGAGAAGTTTCACATGACCTTAGCACATACGCCCGACTTTGAGTGCCTGAAAGGAATGACCTCCATCCCATTCATCATAATGGCTTGTTAACACTCAAATCCACTGTTTTGAGGGTTCCCCGCCAGTATTAACCCGTACAAGACCTGAATGGCAGGGGCATGGTTAGCCGGCGAGGTCACACTTAGCTGCGGTGGCTAAATTTCCACTGCCCCAAAGAACAGCCTTTTCTTGCGGGCAGCTTTTGTCGCTACCCCTGCACAGAACCGGCGCAGGCCCAGACTCGCAGCCAGCAGCCAGTCCCGTAGCAGAGGAAAACAGGGCAATGTTTTACTTAAAGATGCCACGGGACAATCAACACAAATGCAAATGAATGCATACAGCACTTAGATTACTTGATATTTACTTATAACCTCCATATTTTATTCATGAATTTTACAATTCCAAATATAATGAAACAGTTAGAGTACTTTATAACAAAGCTTATAAAATAATTAAATATTACACTTATATTTTTTGCTTTTTTTACACCATCATTCATACTTTGTGACACTACCATTTTCTTTCCTCAGTTGTCACTTAAGGAAGTGAGCAAAGAAATATAAAGGAAAAGCTATGCATTAATAAATTAATTATTTTACATCAAATAATAAAAAGGACACAATTATAAAAACAAAACAAAAAAAACCCTTGTAGTTTTCCTAGAAAAAAGGTTATAATTACACAACGTCCAATATCAAGACAGAGCAGTGTAGGCTGAGATATGTTTCCAATCATCATTTCTTTAAGTATCATAGAATACATGTTTTTAATTTAAATTGTTGCAGAAGGAACTGCTAATTTTAAGTGACCACTGTCTGGCATTAGTGCTGAGCTGGCTAATCTTACGCTGAAACGATACTTTAAAAAAACAGTAAAACTGAACTACATTCATCAAACGAAGTTGTGGGATTGGGTGGAATTAGATAAATATGTCCCTCATAGGCACTCCCCAGAAAATTGCAGCAGAACACAGCTCTGTCTCAGAATGGGTTTGGCAAATAGGTTGGTATTTTTTCAACGCAGAAACTTTTTAAATTGTACCATTTGATACATAGTGTCACCGAACGTCTCGACACCGAATGATTACAAATACCGTTATGTTTACATTTCTTTTGTTTGCTGGTGGATTCTGAACTAAATAGAAGTATTAGGAGAATGTATAAAAATAGAATTGACTTTTATTTGGTTAGAGTAAATCATCCACTTATCTTTTTCATTTTTTTTCACATAACCTGTGTGAATAAATAACTATTTAGAGAAGTTTAATATGAATTAATGGACTGTAATATGCTTGTTATTTCCTTTGGGTAACGGATGAATCAAAATTTGCAGAGAGATTTGAGATTCAAAGGAAGACATTCTTCAGTATCTTGGCATTCAAACAACCTAGCTTCTGAAAAAAACTACTTTAAAATATCAAGTTTAAATTTTAAAATTACATATCTAATGAGCTTAGAAAGTTGAAAACATAACCATTGAGCTCAATAAATCTGAGTTCCTTGAGTTAGTTGAAATATGAAATTCTATTTTACTTGTAACACAGCAATATTAAAAGTCCAAATATTCTAACGCTGAATATTTCTAGGAATACATTTCAAGTTACTAGTTAACCACCTCTGAGTTTCTACACAAAGCAGAAAATGAATTCTTCAAAACAATAAAAACATTAGCATGATGCAAAACTTGCTTTTCCAGCAGCAAGTCTAATAGAGAAGCACCATATATCTTTGTAGTGCACTATTTACTTCTTGTGGTCACACGTGTGACGCTGCGCTCTCCAGACAACAGCCATTTGAATGTCTTTCTGTGAAAGTGGCAGTAAACAGCTTCCTTACCCTGGGACGATAGTATCATAAAAAAATACGAAAGCAACGCTTTTGATAGTGGGATCTGTCCTGCTGCCACGCTGTAACCTTCCTCCTCGAGCTCCCAATCGCTTTTGCTTTGCATTCTGGTAAATTAGCCAGAAAAGGCTTCCTTGCCTTAATTTCTTCCTCATAACGTATGACAGTGCAAAACGACACTTTTAAAGAAAGAAGAACTGCCCCTCGAGTCTCAGTGTTCAAGTGATCCATAGTACCCTGTACTTTAGTGAGGTCAGCAAATAAAGAAAAAAAGAAAGAAACATTCCTTTTTCAACATATATCCAACAATTACTGTACCTCAGACATTCCCTCAGAAAAAATGTCTCTTCCATCAGTGGTTTATGTGGCATCATGTCTTGCCTCAAAGCAAAGTTAATTCCAACATAAATTGAAGAAGAGAATCCTGTCACTGAAGGGTTCAGATAACACGCTGCTATCAGTTCTTCTTCGTGCATGATTTACAACATTGCTTGCCATAAAATTTGTGGTTACAGACACCATGCTGGGGTACCAGATGACACCAAGTGAAGAAATCCACACAAGAAGGATCATCTGAAGGAAAGAAATCCAAGCAATATGGTAAGACTGTGTTTTAGCAAGTCTACAAGTCAGGCAATAGTTCCGCACACTTACATGCATTTGGTAATATTAAAACCATTCAGTTCAAAGAAGAGGAACCATGAACTAGCTTTCATCTCAAAAATACTAGTTTCTTTTTTAATTTGTTAAGAGATGTTTAAATTGTTGAGAGATCAAATTTGTTAATTTGATAGAGATAGTAGAGCTGATACAATAGGAGGGTCAGAGGCTACAGGAATTCAAAAACTTAGAGCACATTTCGAAGTCCAGGAAAACAGGAGGAAGTTCCACTGTGGAGGATAAAAAAAGTCATCTGTGTTTTCATCTCTGATTGATTACAAATGTTGTTCTAAAGGCAGGTACTTGTTCAAATGAGCCTGCTCCGTGCTTGATGCTGATGGCTTGTTGCCGTCAACATGACATGGAGTTTACCAAAGCAGTGTGAGCTTTGAGGGTATGTGCGTGTACTCACAGAACGCACGGAAATGCGAATGCATGGACCCTGCTCTGGGCACATGTGTGCACAAAGTGCTCTGCTATGTGTTTGCGATCCAACACTTCCTAGGGGGACTTATTTCTCTCCGTTTGACTATGCAGGGAGCCTAAGAAACCTCTCTTCTTAGACACTTCACTTAGGTGGCATGAATCAGGCTTTTAGGACTTTGACTATGCCATGTTGGTGAAATCTGAATTAACTGCAATGGGAAAAGAGACAGGCTGACAATGTTTAGTTCTGAAAAGCCCAGCTTTTAATTACAAATACAAATAAACCATATTTTTCAATTAAGATTTTATTTCACTTAAATTTATGTACAGATCATTTAGACACACAGCCCAGTCGCTTTAAAAACATTTCATAGCTGCTCCTTTCTACAGTTTTGTAGTGGATGCTTTATGTTTCTTTAAAAGAGCAGAGTGATGATTCATATGGATGATTTATAAACAAATTCACCATGTCTGAGAGAGCAGTAAGACATTTAAATGAGGTTTAGCAAAATTTATAGCTAAACTGAAATCTCCTGTGAGCATGGGAAAAGATTCCATTTGACTCTCAGAACTACTGTTTACATGGTCAATAAAAGGAATTTACAAGGAGACAGTGCAGAAAAATCTAGCCACCGTTGTCTGCGTTCTCAGATCAGCTAAGCTGAGTCACAGAAGATAAACGCTCCCTCACATAGCACAGACAACTTCTTCATATTCTGCGGGCCAGGAGTCACCTCCGTCTCTCTATAGGAACTCCTTTTGATTAGTCACCACTTTGCTTTTTTTGATTCCCTTTTATATGATGGCAAAGGTGATTTTGTATACCTTTATCACCCTCAAATTTAGTTGAATGAATAAGAAAATAAAAGATGCCATTTTATTCCTCAGTTTTTAAAAACATAAGCCTGTCTGTAAATGCTAATATTACATAAAGAAAATACTGTCCTTCAACAAACAGTTGTCCAGGAACTAGGAAGCTCGGTACTGAACTGCAGCCTTTCCACCCCACAGCATTGCCTTTCTGTTCTTAATTGAGCGTCAGTAGGGATGAAACTGGGAGTTCAGCACCAGCTTTCACGTTACTTCACCTACTGCCCACCAGACAGAATTTGACGCTGGGAGGACCCAAAGCAGACAACAGACGAAAAACACGCACAGCACAAAGTGAGGAAAGCTGTTCTGATTAAGTCAGGAAGAAGCGCTCCTGCCATGGATGGGTAAATTTTCAAAAATTACGAATTACTGTTTAAAAAAAATTTATAAGCACTGAGGAGGCAATGTTAATAAATCTCTATGCCCCTTTTGAAGATCGGAGTGCAATGCTAACATTACAGAGGTACGGCCGAAAACTTTACTCTTGGGATCTAATCCAAAGACCATTGGAGTGAACACAAAGAGTCCCACAAACTTCAGTGGATGTGGATCAGGCTGTCAGTTCCTCATTTCTATTTACTCAAGTATTTATATGTTGTTTAAATTTTCATTCATTTTAAGCAGTTGGATTTACTAGGAGTTACGGTGACCGTAACTGCATCTAACAGAGGGATGGAAATGACCCAGTTTGTCTAGGAAAGTGTGCAAACTCTCCCTGAAACATTAATTTCTTGACTGTGATCACTGAGCTGGAGCTGCATGGCTGATAATAGAGACTGATTTGCTTCAATGTGATTCCAGCACAGCTGGTTCCCTCTCTTTTTGCTGGTTTAGACAGAAAGTTAGAGCTCAGTGAAGAGATAATTGATCTCTAGAGCCTGACGACCCAGTTATAATAAAGGGGAAAGGGCTCCTGCAGATGTGAGGAGAGAGAGAAGCAGGCCAAGGCCAAAATTAATAACAGACATTACTCTAGACATGAAATATAGCAGAGGAAGGCAGGGGTGAAAGAAAAGTGCTTGCTATATCGTGACAGAAAAGGATGTAATACAGAAACTCCAAGGTACAGCAGAACTTTTTTGGAAGGTTAATTTGAAGTGTTAAGAACATTTACTTACAAAACCAGCAGAACTGTTTGCTTATCCCTTTTAGGACCATTTCATCTCTATATCCTTGTTTGCATTCAGGTCCCCTTATTCATCAGTTTGATACTCTGCATGTCTTGAGCTGATGCAGTAAAATGGCCTGTTAAGATATGACTGGGCTTCCCAGGGTTTCTGTGCACAGTGAATGCCAGGGATCGGCACAGAGGAGGGGGTGGGTGGCTAATGTCAGTTTACAAGATGCAGGGCCAGAGCTTGACCTTTGCTCCCAACTCTATTACCACCTTTCTCTTGCAATCCGGGCTATGTTTTATAGAGGTTACTTTCAGCTCCCAGTTTTGAAATGGTAACAAGGCAGTTGGTGTACGGTATTTTGAAAGTTAACATTTAAAGTGCTTTAGCATACCTAGATAACGAGCGTTATATGGGACAAACCTGGACCTCCAGGAGCTTTTTTCCCCACAGTTAAGAAGGAGTCACAAACTGTAACCAGCTTGTAAGCAAATATATGGGATGGGACTAACGCACCGCTCTCTTTCTGGGGTGGTTCTGAGAGAATTCCCCTTCCATCATTTAGAGTGACACAAAACCTCTTGCTCCTCCTGCTCCTCTAGAATTGCAGAACACGCTAAAGAGGTGGAGAGGGATACAGTAGACACACAAGTGGGGACGGAGCTGAATTTCATGTTCCCTGACTGCACGTCATACACTGATCAGAAGCAGTAAGAAGAGAAGTACATTCCAGACAAAGCATTTTTGGACTCCCAGGAGATGGGTGCAATCTGAAGCTTGGGCGGACTTCAAAAGACTAAAAGTAAATGGCAAATGCTTATTGGTTAGTTCAAAAGTTGCTATTTTTAATCATAAACCAGTACCATCGTAGGATGCTTCTATGTTATTCAACAAGGTAGTATAAAGATGCAGCTCAGAACCAAATGGCATAACTTTTTGATGTACTTTTTTCTTTAAGATATCCCTGTTTTTAAAAATCTCCTGTGTCAGTTATACTCTCAAGCCTGCTTTAAGAGGGTTCACTTTGAGAAGAGAGATGCTGTAGTATCAGAGAGTAACTGGAAAGCTGGAAAGTTTGGGAAAAAATCATTTGTGAAAGAACATGCCAAATACTAATCTTCAGTGGGTGTAACTGGAAAAGGTGATTTTTGCTGGATATAGAGTTCTAAGCAACCAACCCTGCTGCAGCATGTAGAGCTGTTTTACCTCTTTTCATGGGGACTGGGCAGAAGTTAGTATTGCAAGCTCTCAGGACTGCTGGTTTCTGATGGGGCAAGCACCCAGAAGCTGGTCTTCCTTGGCGCAGGCACTGTACGCTCCGGGTTTGCACTCCCCCTCCACATGTTACTGTACACTGCAGAGCGGAAAAAAGTAAAAGCCGTCTTTCATTATAGAGACTCCCTGGGAGCCCATGAAAGCCAAAGGAGTAACTTTCAAGGGCTTTGGATGCGACTTTCAAAGACAGAGAGGTCAGGATCAGATGCATTGCTGTTCGACAACTCCCATCAGGACCAACTTTTCAAAGATGTGTGCATCTGTTCTCCCTTCCAAAAGTTTGGTTATTTAAGGACTCAGCTGAAAATTTGGTTCCTTACTTAGGCATCGAGACAGAAACCAAACATTTTAGAAAACCTGTTCCTGATTGTCTGCACTGATTTCTTTTGAACTCTGAGCCTCTGGGCCCAATCCTACTGTCTGAACAGAGATAAAACTCCCATTGGAACCATAATTATGGCAGTATCTGGGGAAAAACACTATGTGTTTGCAGGAAGATCTATGAAGTATTTTAAAATGAATAAGCCTTTTACTTGTATGTGTTTCATGAAAAGTTGTCTTTAAGATAAATGTGATCATTTTCATCTGATTACAATTGTCAGGCATACATTGTTTCATGGAAATGTTATTAAATGAGTGTGTGTCTCATTGATATGTGACTCATAAAGTAGATAAGTTCCAGAAATACAGAAGCTTGTTTGCAAGAATGTAGAAACAAATACAGACTGATCCCGTAATTAATCATAGTATTTAGGGAATTCCAGGCAATCTGTGCAGATGCTCAAATACATTGTGCATATAGATATGTAATAGTTCAACCACAGTGCAGTTCGAAGAAGACTGAGAAGAAAGTGTTGGAAAATGAGTGTGGAATGCAGTGCCTCTCGAGCATGAATAACATTTTCAGGTGACATTCTTCAGTTTCAGGACAAAGAAATGAGCTGCACCAAAGTACATGGTGGATGTGGACCAGCTGCATCATTTTTGAGTGGCTGAGTGGTGCAACCTTCTTTAGGGAATGGCTACATGCAGGAGACACCTGTGGACTGTTAGTACTGGAGATATCTCCTCCACACGGTCGGGCATTTGACTACAGCACAATGTAAGACCGGAGCTAGCTTTAATGTAGGGAGCTTGGACTCACATTGCCATAGTCACAGTGGCGTGGTCTTCAGCATTTTACACCCGCCGGGTGTTTGTGGCACTCCAGCTAGCGTTCGTTCTGCGGCGTACGATACTGCGGCTTTTCTAGGTTTGGTGCTCTCTAAGCCCAGCACTGCAGCCTCACCTTCTAATTACGGTGGATACACTGTCCAAGAGTTAGCGTGACTGCAGTTGTTTTGTTCTTTAATGCTGTGTAGTGAAAAGCACTAGGGGATGCTACGTGACCTACTGTGTAGAGAAACTTGCTCCTTTTGTAAACTCCGTAAAAGTCAAGACATGAAATAGTGCTGGAGAAAGAGTGCTAGCCGGGACGGGGAGAGAGAGGTGAGAAAGTTTCCCATTCCTACCTGCTGCCAGGGTGAGGAGTACCAGCCAGACACCATGTTATACAACGTTTGCGATGGGCAGGCTCCCTTGTTACAAGCTTCTTCCAGGTCGGTGTTTGGTTTCTTGATGTTTCTACATCTTCTCTGAGGAAAAGTGATCAATTTCCCATGGATACTTTTCTCACCGCATTTTAGTTCTCGCTTTTGTACACCTGGGCCACAGGAGGCTGAGCACTGCAAAGGCAAAGTACACCTTTTAAATCTATAGATGCCCATTCAGATGAAGGAGAATGTGCTATGTGCGAGACCCCAAATTATGTGAAACTACAAAAGCATTATATAACTAAATCCACAAAGACCATGTTCCGTAATGTGTAAACTGAAATACGAATCCAAGTCAGTGAAAGTCCTGAAAAACAAAGACATCAGGGTACATCTAACTACATCTGGATGTAAATAACTGTTTTTATAGCAGCTTGCCTAGAACAACTGATTTTCAAATGACAGCTCAGCTTTCTTTTCCCCACATGGTTTGTGTGTGTCCCTGAGTCAACGTTTCCAAGAGCAGCGAAGGAAGGCAGTGAGCCATGTAACAGCACCACCTTACCTCACTCCAGGAAGAAATCACCCACTGGAGTCGGTCATTTTTGGGGCAGCGTCCTAGCACGCAGGTCTGCTGGGATTCAGGTTTCTGGTCTCTGCTGCACATACTTTCAGGCAAGACTTTAACCTTGGGAGAACCGGTACTTTTGCAGTAGACATCCCGTTTCTTAACACCTCTCCCACAAGTCTTGGAGCACTGTGATGAAAAGAAATAGTCATTTGAACTAGAGGAAATGAAAACTGGCATTATTTGTATTTTACAGCAGACATGGCTAATGACGTGCTGTGTAGCTGCCATTATAAGCAAACTTGAAATTCTATTGGTAAATAAGTAACAGTAACGTCTGTATGTCACTTCTAAAACATTGTTCTAAGTGTTTTCTTAATGTAAACTGAACTCTTAGAGCCCCCATGTAGAACAGATAAGTAATATCTCTCTTCCGTAGATGAGGTAAGTTGGACTTGTGAGCAAAATGCTTTTTTCCCTGGACAGCATAGTCGAAAGCTGGTCCTAACCTCCCATCGCAAAATCTCCCACGGCAAGATGTTCTCAGCTATTTGTTATTTTGTCCTCACCTTGGCCTAGAGGGATGAGATAGAGGCAGGGAAAACTACCCAGGGAATCTATACATAACTCCTTCACCAAATGAATCTCACTACAAGACAGAATCTGATACAGACAATGGTTAAGCAGTTTGACCAAAGATATTTAATTGCCAAGTTTACAACTGAAGCTTAGGACAAGTTGCCAGTGACTAAGTATGCATTGCTGAACCGTGGTTCAGTTGAAAAGACATTCTATTGTTTCATTGCCTTAGCATACAACAAAATACATGAATGAGGCACTTCTGATGAAATGAAGAAATAAACGGCCCTGCACTAATGGTGCCAGCTTTCTACCTTGTTGCATCCTCTTCTAATTAATTGTTCTTCTTTTTAAGAATAATTAAGGGGCACATTCCAAGCCAGAATCCTGCACTATCACTATCCGTATTAAATCACAAATGTTTTTAAGAGATTTCATGAAAGCAGAGTTGTCCTGAGGATGTAACAAAAAGATCTGCATGCTGAAAATCTGTGGGTTTAGTATCTCCCCCAAACAAACAAAAAACTCCTTTCATTTAAAATTACTCTGATTTGTGTAGAGAGGCTGGGTATTTTGTATTTTTTTTCATCTTAACTCCTTTTTGAGCCTGTGATGTAACAGCTTCACTAACTTGTTCGATAGACCTGTTCACTACATTTCAGCAGGACTTGTGATCTTAATTTTCATAGGCTTATTTGAAAGTCCCAACTTGAATTGTACACCTCCTAAAGAGGAGGAAAATTGATTTCTTTTAATTGTTTGGGGATTTTTTTATGTTAGAGGAAGGGAAGTTTGAAGGTGTGAATATGTTTGAAGACTTTGTTCTTCCTTTTTAAGTATCTAATCATCATACCTGGTTTTTATAATCTCCTGCCACACTAAGGTTTCCTTCACATACACTGGAAGAAAAAGTTTCTTTTTGAGTGTCAAAACTCTGTTGCAATGGACTATTGAGTAGTAACTCGTCTGTCATAGTACGTTACAGGGCACTCCCCTGAGAGGCAGTCTGTGCTTCTCAGCTGGGAATGCTTAGGTCAAGATGTTCTTGAACACCTAAAGAGTAACAGTACCAAGAAGTGTACCCAGAAGTAATAGATTTTTCAGTAAATTTGAATCCACCTTGAATCTCACTAAATGAAAATGGAAAAATAAAAATAACATAGCTCCTTTTGATATGTGTACTGTCAGCTCTCTCTTAAATCCCAGATTTCCCAGTACTTCATTTATCCTTACATTAACAGTTCGTACCAGCATCAATAGTAGTGAAAGAAGGAGCCGAGATGAGTTTTGTGTAAGCGTGTGTGTGGTTTTTAACTCAGGGTGGTTTAGTGTCAGGCGGTTTGCAGGTGTGTAAAGCAGGGTGTGTACACACAGGAATCTGCCCAGGGGCTTTATGCCCCTCATGGCAATTAACTGCAGCAGTACTCTACTCGCAGTAGAATAGTTACTCTAACAAAGGCAAAAGTACAGAAGTGATTAGTGAACGTGTAAATCACAAATTTATCAACCCACAATTCACATGTGTGTGCATTAATATGCAACTCTAACCCAAAATATTTCTTCATTCCTTGACTGCCTGTCATTTCTGAGAAAAGATAATATTGCTGTGGGAAGTAATCTCAGAGGGGGGTTAATGGCTTTGAAGACTTCATAGAACCTTAAGTTATGAAACCAGAAAAAATGATCCACCTATTTGTATGTACCAAAAAGGCCACCACGTGTCCACTTCTGGCAAGCCCTCCTGTCCGAGCGCTTAGGAAGGCCAGTTAAAATATATACATAGTTTACATACTATCTTCATGAACAGAGCAACTTCCAAAATACTGATCTTCACAAAGTTTGCACAATTCTTCTTTCTGAGCAGAGTTTTTGGCAATATTTCCATTATGCCAGCAGACAAAAATGTAAGTTTTTCTCCAAATTACCTGAGACCATAGGCCAGGGCTCCATTCAGGTGGGCAGTCCTGGCTATTGCACATCTGGACCTGTGTAGGCGTGCTGACAGGACACAGGGAATGGGCCACTACCTCCTCGCTTTGGAAAGCCCTTTTCTGGACACACTGAATGAGACGACTTTGTTGTCCTCCTCCACAAGACTTGCTGCATGCACTCCATTCACCTGTCGACCAGCTTAAAGGAGAAAATGTGTTAGAAACACAGGAGTCCAATTAGCTTTATAAAATCAATATGTATGAGCCACCTGTCAAATGAATTATTCAGGGATTCTGCTTAGCCTACTCTCCTGATGTACTGATAGCTGTTCAAGCAAGCAAAAAGCCAGGTACATAATCTATCTTAAAAGCATGGAACATTTTGCTAGGGATGAAATATAAGTTACACAACTAGAAAAACGAGTATTACTTATTTACAGCTCTCATCTACCAGAACCAGCTTGCCTATGAATCTGACCTGGAATCTGGAATTCCATGGGGACTGAGAGAGATGCTGCCATTGAGGCTGGTGGAGTATCTAGAAGATCTAAGGCTCTGGCTAACAAACCACCATTCCTTCTTAACCATGTCTATGCTTTTAATTGAAAAAATCTCTCTAAAACAGGAAAAGAAAAATCTTTTCTAAAGAAATGGTAGGATGATCATTCTTGTCACTTTAGCTGCTGAAGAGACCTCCAAAAAGACTAACAGACTCGAGGCCAAAGGAAGAACCCAGTTAGACGGAGAGAGTTCTGTCAATCAATAAGATTCGATTATTGGAAAGTTCTGCCCTTTGTTGTTACATTTTTTCCTTTTTACATCTCTCTCGGAAGACAGGGCGGAGGAGGGAGATTCACCTAAGCTGATATAAGGGGAAAGCTGGCATGGCAGGGAAAGAACGGGGCCAATTTAGCTGAGCATGTACCTCCCAATGCACTTGTGCGTAGATACCCTCACACAGGGCGACAAATGTTGGCATGGTGCTGTCCAGTGGTATTTATGTCAAACCTTACTGGCCTCTATTCACAAAAAATCTTGCTTGCTAAAATCAGCAGTCCTGTCATTAGTGTCTGGAGGATTTAAATGTCCTCAGACTAATAAATTTGGCAGACAGGTGATGTAGAATCTAAATAAAACAGAGGAAATTTAACCAGCAAAAGCTGTTGGGCTAATCTGTACTCCAGTCACAGGCACGCTTCAGTTACACATCATGTCACTGAAGGTACACAAAGTCTGAAGAATTATTGCCAGTTGCTTAGGATAAGTTCAGTTTTGAAATGTCAATAGCTGCTCAGTATTTCTATTATTGAAGGACTGAGTGAGTCCCCAGCCTTTGTGGAACACTGCAAACATACAACCAAGCATCTTTGTCCTCGAAGGCTTACAATGTAAGACCATAAATAACAACTAGATAGGAAAACAGAAGTGAAGAAACAAAGGAAATTATGAATGACTAAATGATTACTCAAGTTGAGAACTCTTATTCAAAGACCCAGCACTGAAATTAAACTAACGATTTTAAAAGAGTAGTTTTACAAATTTTTAATAATTTATGCCACAGAAAAGGTTCTCATCTCAAGTCTGACTGCTTGGCCGATCCTACTTCCACGGTTTCTCACAGCATCAGTCCTGTGACCACTGGAACAGCTGCTGACATACAGTTTTAATGACAAGAAAGCTTTTTTTTTTTTCCTTACTGTGTCAAAGATGAACAGCATCCCATTTGCCTGTCTGTTCACATCTGCCTGAAAACAAAGCTAATTTTAATTTGTAAAAAATGTATAAAAAGCCTATTTTGGAAAAATCCTTTTGGGAATAGAAGAAATCCTAAGTCTCAGCCTAGTAACTTCAGTAACTGCCAAAAGTAGTGGGAAATATAAAAAGCACTAATTTAAGGACAAAGAAATATTAATGTGAAAAGTCAGTAGTTATTCCATTCCAGAACATGTCAGAAGTTTCCTTTTTGTCTGATTTATAAATATTTGGACTATTGCAATACAAACTTCTGGAAAAAAGTTATCATTTTAATCCATTTTACAACTTTTAATTAGTTTACCTTGATGTTTGGTGATTGGTAGAGCAACCAAAAGTGTTCATTTTAAGAGTTTATTCACTGTAACTGCCCGGAAAGTTCCCCTCTTCACAGAGGAGAGGGCAATAAACCTACTGTAATGTCCTCTAGTAAACTGCCATTTTCCAAGATTATCTGGGCTGTGATCCAAGAGTATCTTTCATTAGCTCAAATAACTAAATAATTATGACCAGATTTGGCAGCTCTGAAATCCAACAACAACAGTGTGCAGTACTGATGCCTTTCTGCGTTCTTACTGTTGGGACAGTAGGTTGTTCCTACTCAGACTAATGAGTCTTTGTTCTTATGCAGTAATGATTCCTCACTGACCTTTGTAAGTCTGGAGCCTCTTTTATGTCACAAAACTGACACGCTTGTATCTCATCTATTATTCACCTCCTTCCTTTGCCTGTTATGCCTACCGTATTTGGTTTTGCTTTATTTGCTGGCTATTAAGCATTCTTTGTTTCCTCCATGGTATTTATTCATGCTACATTTTTTGATGTTGGCAGTCTTGGTTTTACGGGAAATAGTACATGCCATGACTTTCTGGGCAGACTCCTCAGCAGAGATATTCTGGCATAGTTTCACTCAGCTGAATGGCAATCTGTTAATTTAAGACATGGTCCTACATGTAGATCCTCCATACATTAATATATCCTAAGGATTTTAAAAATAATTAACTAGTGAGTTGAATTGTTTTTCCCTAGAGGTGGCTTGGGGCTTTTACGGTTTTTCTTTTTGTAGTCTTTTTAGGGTTCAAGTCATTAATTGTGTTTTAAAGTAGTAAATCTAAGAGTATCAGAGCAATTTCAGCATGAAAACATCGCACTGCGTGTCAAAATGGATATTCAGCATTTTCAGTGATAGGTATGTCACTCTGGTTAATAGAAATGGAAATTTTGTATGTGGTCAATAGAAATGAATATGATTTTGGTGGAGCTTTATAGCGTAACAATGCCACATCAAAACGAAGGTAAGCATAAACAGCTTAAAAAGACTCCTGGGAACATCATAGACAATACATTTCTGTATACATGGTACTGAGTTCACTGGATAAAAATAGTTCTGGCAGAAGATAAGTCACATATGAAGAGACCGTGTTTGGCTACAAAGATTACTTAAAATTGGTATTGAGAAAATCATGTGGCTAAACGCAATCTAAAGAAAGTGCTGAAGCAGGAACATGGGGCTCTCATGTCACATGTTACCATTATTTAAACCTTATCTCTATCGTTTTGTGGTCATAGTGTATAATTTGCCATTTGGATTTTATATACTCTGCTGTAATCTTTAAATTTTGCAGGAAATTCCAAACTATTACTGGACTATTTTTTAGTATGTTCAATATATTGCAAACTATGGATTTTTAAGTAAAAACAAAGCCACTGCAGAACATATACATCATTTTGCTTTGCCCCATTATCCTCTTCTGCATTGGGGGAGATGATGAATGCTTCCTATTAAACTTCATTAAATGTGTTATTTTATGAAGTATGGGAGCAAGCTTAGCCAATTGCTTTTACCGCCCTTTGCTTTTATCAGCACAGAGTAAAAACAGCGGATGACACCAGGTGTAGAGCTTTCTTCCATTTCCTCTGCCTTCTGCTGCCTGTGTGCTTCAATGCATCTTCAACTGTCTTTATTTCCCACTGAAACACTCTTAATTTTTTCAAGATACTGCTGTAGAACATCTCCTGTTCTGGAAGTCAAAATGTCTTGTCCAACATAGCACAGCTTTTCTGATCTTTAGTATAAAATTAAAATGATGCTAAGGTTGCAAAGTCAGGAACCCAAAAGTGAAAAAAACAGTAGAAGAAAGATGGCCAATGTGTCCTTAAATCTACCCATTATATTCTAAGCCACATACTACTGTGTTTAATTATATAAGCACACAACATTTTTTCTTCCAAAGGACCCCTAGTACAGCTACTATAAATCAGTGTAACTCCCTTGTTTTTAAAGGAGCTCTATTGATTTAGACCAGCTGGATTCTAAATGCTTATCTATATGTCAATGTCTTCCTTTGCATCTCACCTTTCTTATGTCTTTTAGAAAATAAGATTGTTTACATAGGCAATGTCTTCATATTTATTTTCGTGGGCACCAGGGGTGTTGCTGACGATTTATTTGGTTTAGATAGTCCTCTTCTTGGTATCATAATACTCTGTGGGACATTTTGTCCAAAAATCACTAATTACACTTCACAGGATTCTTTTAACCTAATCTTATATGTGGAATCTGAGTCATGGGGCCAAGCTTCCACACGGGGAGTAGCACTTTACTCAGGAAATGGTCTTATTGATTCAAGGTGAGTAAAGGTGGCAGAACGAGCCTCTAAGTAACTTAGATTTACTCAGTGTCACATAGCTAACCCCAGCATGGTGACAGAGCTGCAAGCAGTCCTCAGGAGGTCTTGCTTAGCAACATTAGAAATACCGCCTCTATTATTATCATTGGGCAGAAGCCTACACAACTAACATTTTTTAACAATTACTGGTTTACATTACAGAATAAAAGTAGGTTCATCTAGCAGGCTATACAATTCGGTGTGCCTATTGGAGAGGACTTCTTTCGTGGCAAACTCAGTCATAAGGCACAACAAAAAGGTACAAAAATAAAGAGAACTTACTATGCTGGGCAGGGATTAGTATTGCATAGTTTTGTTTCGGTTAAAGGCTTCATCCTTGGGCCACAAAAGGAAGAATTAACTCGTGTACGATGATCTTCTAAACAAATTGCTTTTGCTGTAATGTGTCCTATGGAAGTATTAGAAAAAAATACAGTAAAATAAACGCTTACTCAAAATATAAGAGAAAAAGTAGTAGGGAAGAATTTTAACTAAACAAGTCTAAGCTCATCCTTGGTACAATTCCACTGACTTGAACTAAATAAAATAGGATTTAATTTGGCAACATGTTTTTAACATTAATTTCCTTCTCTGTAACACAGGTACTATTGAAGTCAGATGAAAAACATTTTAGTTATAACCAGCATATTTGCAGAATCTTCCCCCAGCAAAAATTAGTAATTCTTCAAATCCTAATTCCCTGCAGAAAGTAGCAGTGCTTGCTTAGAGCTCTCCTCATGCACTTGCAGCCTGCAACAAAACATCTTGCAACATTTTACAGTATATCTTTACAGACTTCAAATTTCTGCAGGTTCCTGAACCTAAACTCTATCTAGTGTCAACATCAGGACAGATTACAGAGAAGACTACAAATCTCTTAAGAGATGAAGTGATTTGATAGATTTATCTTTTAATTGAGATATATTATTCACCTCACGCATGGTTCATTGGGCACAGCAAGTCAAGTTGGAAACACGAGTGTTTCCATCATCTTTATATCCATGCTGCGACCTTCATTTGCTTTAAAGGGAAGCAAGAAAAATACAGTTGTCATATTTTATGTCTGCAGTGCTCCTGGTGGGTCTTTCTTCCATGAACAGTTTATTGAGATGCCGTGAAGTCTGACAGCACACTAGCAAGATATTCCTGAATTTCACCTGGATTTCACCTGAATTTCACCCTATTTTTTGCCAATACAGGAGCATAACATGGCATTTCCTGGGTTTCCCAGTCCTGTTCTTTGGTATTAAAGACAACTGCATCATATAGTCTTATTTATATGACCCAGTTCCAATTTAAAGGCCACTAAAATTTTAATTCTCAATTCTTTTTCCAGGACTTCCCACATGCCAGTTTTCTGCTTTCATTACATCCCAGAATTACTTTCACTGACAGAACATCCGGGATTTAGAACAAATAGATGGTCTGCGCAAAGCAAATACCTAGAGGTATATGGTAATAAGAAATCCTTAGCTTATATAGAATTTCAGACTTTGCCCTGGAAGAACTCAAATATTTGTAATTAAACAGTGAGAAGATCACGGTGCAACTGTCAATAAAGGTCTCGATAATATTTTAGTCTTCAATTACTCTCTACAGATAAGATAAATTTTAATCATTATTAGGTATCTTACTATATGTTCCCAAATTACAACAACATCAAAGCACATATTTAATTTCCACATTACTTCAACAGCAAGATATCATACGCAGACGGATTGACCTAAAGAAAACAGACTGAGTCACTGTAAGTGACAGGAGTTGAGATTGGCATGAATTTTTTTTACTACAGAGGAAGAATGAAGGTATTTCATCTATGTTACAAGTTGTCAGATAAAAAAATAAGGCCCAGGTGTTCAGTGTAACCCCCTGTATGTATTGATACACGTTTGCAAAATTTAAAGCAGCTGAAATGTTTAAGATGCTTTAAAAAAATGAAAAAGGATTGGCAATTGGAAAGTTACCTACCACCACCACAAGTAGCTGAGCACTCTGACTGCACCGTCACCCAGGAGTAGCTATGTTTTTTGACAGATGTCTTGTTTTCATTGTTGGTTTTGGAAAATGTATACTCCCAAGCAATCCCAGGATTTTTGCCTTGTAACAGGATCTGCAGAGGGGTATTGGGGGTTTGTTTAAGAAAAAAGGGAAGGGGGTAAAAAAAAAAGAAAAGGATTCTGTCATCATGAAGGAAGACGATGAACTAAACATGATACACACATAATATATTTATACACACTATGTTTGTGACAGAATTTTCAGGAGACCTAATTTTTCAATAAACTAAAACCCATGAAAGTAATTCCTAAACAGCAAAGCGTTTGCTTGGACTAACACCTGCAGGGCATATAACAGAAGAGTGCAGAAATACACGGTTCAGCATAACGCTCCCTCACATCAGAAGGCATTTGACTGGATTGGTGAAGCAGAAATGCCTTCAGTAGATGTGAAAGGCTAACAGCTTTTGGCAATGCAGTATCAGTCGCTGCCCCTGCCCCAGCTCTCAGTGCTCTGCTCCTGCAACTGGCCCTTAACAAGTGGGTCCCTGCGCTCACTGGGGGCTCGCTGGCAGGTGCTGGAGTTTGCCTCTGGCAGTGCAGTGGATGGATGAAGGATGTGAGGGTGGGAGGAATTTCCTCTCTTTTAGTAAGCGAGGTCCAGGCTAGCTGATCCTTCCACAATACCTTCTATGAACAAAGAAGCCTTTGCCCATTCAGTAAGCAGGACTCCAATGCTTTACTGAAAGAAGCTTGAGCAAAGCAGTAGTATAGCTGTGTGGGGACTGGGAATAGAGATGATTAGAGATGGCTTCCTCAGTTCTTGAGGCTGAGGGTATAAAATAGATTTTTTTTTTCCTTGTAAAAAATGTTTTTCTATGTGGACTGGTGATGACTTTTGTTTAGAAGACCCTCAGCTGGTATTTTTCTCAGGATGATTGAAGCTGATAAAGCTTCAGTCCAGGAGAGGACCCATCCCTGGGTGTCTACAAGGGAAAAAGAATTGGAACAATCTTTTATTCATGATTTTAGCATAATGTGTTAGAAAATTTATAGAAAGTGTGATTACTGACTATAATAACAATCTTTGTCGTTTAACTCAGGGAGCCTAGCTCTCGAGGGTGTACTATTTTAGTGGTGAATTATATTGCAGTTTTCATGTAGGCAACTTTCTAAAATTCGCGGTATTCATTTCAAGTCTGAATTATAATCAATGCAAGATGCATGAACATCTGACACATACCTAAATTTGGGTAGAAATTTCTATTTAACAACATTTATTTTAGAAACTATTTTTGGCAGCAAAGTACATTTATATTCATACTTAATAGAAGAAGTGCAAGAGTTTACGGTTACAGAGCTCTACTAAGTTTTAATCCTCACCAATATGGATCTGTTCACAGTAATATAAAGAGCAGGTGCAGTTAACCTCAGTTCCTAAATATGCTTTTTGATAAGCACTAGCATTTCAAGTACAATTTCAGTCTATGATGTTAATGATTACCATTCAAAATATTAATAAAATATCAGTTAAGTTCACATGATGTCTAACCTGAGCGCTTAAGCAATCCATGTAGGTAGAATGGATCTCTGTATAGACTGGCTTCATAAAATAGCAACAAACTTGCATTTATGTCGTAAAAGATCAAGAAATATAATAACATTTTGAAATGTAGCCAAGGGTTTTAAAGTATTCTGAAAATGTACCTATTGGAAAACAGAAATTACCCATGACAGTGAAAACTCAGACCAAATTTACATGACCTCCAGCTCAATAATTTTGAACACATGAAGGATCTGGACTGCATACTGTTTACTTTTCTAGAAGAAAGAAAAACGGATGCTATGTTTTCCATTCTTAGTAGCCAAAGATTTTATTTCAGTCAGTGAACCTGAATAATGATCCAAACTGAGAATATAGCAATTAGGACTGTAAAAGGCAAAATACTTCCAAAAGAATTGGAGAGTACGTGCCTTCCCATTGGAAGATTCAGATTAGAAGATCCTCCAAGCACAGGTAAATCAAAGTATTTCACGTGAAAGCTTTCATCTCACCCATCCAAGCTTAATTCATGAACACCTTAGAATACCTGTGAGATTACGGAAGAAATAGATCTGAGAGTGATTACTGACCTCTCTATTTTTACTGAATAGTCTTGATAGAAATAACATTACTATATCTGCTTTAGGGGTGAGTCATATATGTATGTATATATCACAACTATTTTACAAGAACAGGATTAAAATCAAACACTCTGAAATGAGGAAACATGAGAATTGAGACTGCTGTGCAACTTCACGCTGCCCTGCACAGATGCACTCTGAATCTCTGGATCTCATGCTGCCTTTCCAGAAAGCCTCCACCACGTTCAGTGCTCACAGCACATGGTGCTCACTAACGAGCACATTACAAAGTTTTCGTATTTTACTTTATGCTCATTCATCAATGTGTGGTTCTGTGCCCTATTTGCTGTGCTCTATTCAAACTGTTACTGGTGTAACTTTTTTCAGGACCTTTCTTTTTTCCTTGGCTATTCATCGCTATCTGATGTAAATGTTTTATAAGATTTAACAGCCCCTTCAGATGAAGGAAAATATCTCTTCTATATAAATTTTTATTTTTAGAAAGCTGTCCGACTGCTGATAGCAAAAAGTCCAACTTTGTTAAAACAACTGTTCCACTTTGAATCTTGAACCTCAAGTCCGTGGGCATTAGAGTTTCTAGAAAAAACAGGTTGCAGTAATACATGTTCACTCTACTGTCCTTTTCTTAATGACAAATTGAGACAAATATCTAATGTATAAAGTTTCGAAACATGTGCTTCAGAAAAAAATAGGGTGCATTAACCCTAATAAGTACTGAGCCCTGGGTAACTATTCTTTAATTAAATCAATTGCTTTCCTGGTTATTCTTACAGACCAGACCTCAAAATGCTTTAATGTGCTTTTACTCATTGGAAGGGCCTACGAGTCCAAGGTATTAGCACAGATCTCAGCATCTTAGGCAGCCAGAAACAATTTCAGAGAGTAGCTTTTTTTTCTTCTTGTGTTAGAAAAGATCTGGCTAATGTATGAACAAAGTCAGACTTCCTCTTTCATGGTGCTATGGGGATGCACTTTCTCCCATTTCAGTAGGTGCTCTGTGTTCCTTCAAGTGCAGAGGCTGAAATTCTATCTGGCCTTTTAGTAAGTCGTGTGTCAAAAGAGGAGGAGGTTTTGTCCATACCTCAAGACCTTGTGTAAGGGTTAGCCCTCATCTCACTTGATTCTAACAACTGTCATAAAAATGTGCTATGTCCGTGGCCAACAAACCAGTAAAGCTTAAAACTTTTCTAATAAAAATATCTTGAAGTATTAGACCGAACACTTGTCTTCTGAAAGTGCTCTTTACTTTGTGATAGTAGAGGCAAGAAACAGAACGAATGCATCCTGAACAACAGAATTCAGAACATGGAAGAGGGAAGATGAGAAGATAAAAGTGGCAACCAGTTTTACTCCTGTTAGAGCAACGTTCTCCTGGTGCTTCAACAGAGTGAAGGGAATGAATCAGAGCAAATGATCTCGGATGAGTTAGAACAAGACATGTTAGGATCTAGCACTTCAGAGAACAACCACGCAACGATGTGAGAAACTCGCAGCCTCCGGCTGAGCGAGTGCCTGTGGGGTAAATCCTGCACCCCAGGCAAGCTGGGCCATACACATTTTAAGGCCTTGGGCTACACCCCCTTCTCGCGCATTGGAACGTAGACACAACAGGCAGATGAAGTGAACTTCCTCTCCTTTTCCTGGCCAGCAGCCAAAGCTAGAGCCCCTTCTCACCCAGCAGACTGCAAGAGAGAATGTTTACAAAGCAAGAGCTGCATCGCAGTCAGGTCTCTTACCTCCTGTATCATCCCAGATACGTAGAAAAAAGGCAAAATCAAACCTTGGAAAAGTACGGGAGACAAAATATTGCAGGGCACAAAACCATATACTTTAAAGTCCCTGGCACTCAGCTGAAAAATAGTGTACAATGTATAATGTTCAACCAAGTTTTCATCAGGAATGCAATACTACTGCAAAGTTGCAATTTTGCCAAAGTAATGAGCATATAAAAAGTTTTCTATCGTATTTTCAAACATTCATTATAAAGCCCTTCCTTAACAACCCAATAACTGAAGTCTGCATATACAGCCAAGTTATCAGACTTACAAATTTGGAAAGACCTCCAGTGCTAGTCTACTTAACTGGATGCATTCCAGCATCTTTTCAGCCAACTGGCATTTGCTCCCAAATTTACAGCTGGCAAACAACCTCCTTAAACATTTCCAGTTCCTCAATAGAACTGTTTAATGTCTACCTTTAACACACCAACCACCTGACTTCAGACACAACACTCAGCAGCTCTGACCGCAGGGCGCAGAGTTATAAAATTTACAGCTTCTTGAGTTTGAAAACCACAGACTCTACGGCTGGAATCTGCCAGATCTATTCTGAAGAAAAAGAACTGTGGCTTTCGCTTAGGGCACAAAATGTTAAAACAATGGATAAATTGAATTCTCCTGAGTAAAGAATCTTTTCCTTTTGCTGCTAATGTTGATTTCAAAGCTAAACCAATAAATTTTCTAAACTAGCTGTGCATCTGCTCCTTTGTTTTAGATTTTTTTTTTACCACGGCTATCTTAAGTTTCCAATACAATACTCCATTTTGCAGGTCCAATTTTTAAAGAGTCTATCAACATTGCTTTGTTATGATTGACTCTGTGCTTTTCCGATGTTTTTTATTGTAAGATGTGTATGTGAAGTTACTTGCAACACACTGAATTAAAAGAGATTAATTTACACAAGATAAAGTCCTCTTTCTTCCATAATATTCTGTCCAATGTATAGGAAAGCATACTAATGCCTGGCATGTAACAAGCTGAAAAGATGACTCATTACCTCTGTGAAGGACTAATAGACATTTACAAGTCACTTACAGAGTGAAGCTGAGCATAGAGAAAAAGCCAGGTACAGGAATAGCTACTGTTTACCCATATGTGCTTCATGTATTTTCATCTTTACTCATTCTGCATGTGCATAATTTACAAAATGGGCACGAGCCCAAACTTTGAATCCCAGCATACATGGTAGCTTTGATCTGAGTCTTCAAATTGCATCTACATTTCCCGGGTCACTCCCATGCTTTGTAAGTCTTTGATAATTTCTTGAGGTGGATGTAGCAGAGTTAAGCTATCTGCAGTGAGCCATCAATTACACCAATAAGGGCAGACGGAGAAGTTTCTCTGTGTGCAAGACTAGCGCCTGGCTGTGTTATGCTTGTGAGACCTGCAGCTTTCATCCACTATGAATCTACATGCTCTTTAACAAATATGGTAACATCCAACATCCTAAGCCGGATGCCCGTTTCTCTGTTCAATCAAGATTAATTCCATTGACTTTTATGAATTTACTCTGTTTTCAGTAGGATAAATCTGAGCATGCAGCATATGACGATGATGGAAAACTGTTTAAAACAAGTTTTAAAACAGGACCATTGTCTTGAATGGGCAGTTACTGGACAGGATCCTTGACAGTGGCTAACACCAGGAGCTTCAAAGGAAAGTGAGAGAACACCTGTTTGGAAAGCACCAGTAAAGGAAGAATTACCCATTGGTTACTTAAGCCAAACCTTAAAACAAAAGGGGTTTTATCCCTTCAGTATTTCTAAAGTCACTTTAAACACAATCTTAACTAAAAGCTTATGACAAACTATTGTTTTTCCAGAAAGTCCACTAAGGTCATTAAAAGGAAAAAAAAAAAGAGTATTCTTGAAAGGTCCTGTATGATCTCATTTCTACTTCAGCTGTTTCAAATTTATCTTCTGTTGTTATTGTGTCTCCTTTTTTTTACTGTTCACATGCTAAATGTACAACCTTCAGGGATACTGTCCAGCTAATCTCTCCTCACTAAAGGAGAACCCTTTTGTCCGTTGTATTGAATCAACATCTGTATCTTATAAGCACATCTTAGCTCTCTCTAGCTTACTTTCTCTTTAGGGGAAATCAGTACAAATTTATCATCTAGTAGCTAATAATAAATGTAATGCTTTATAACTGCAACTTGGCTTTCTCCCAGCGGCAGCTAGATCATCAGTAAAGTCATTCCACCTGGCCTCCTTTCTCTTTTTTCCCCCTATTGATAAAGAGGAAGTGATTTACTGGTTTTAATTAGACATGTTCCTGCTTTGAAGCTCCATTCACCTTCTCTTCCCGTGAATGCCTGCCTCTTTGCAAAGCATCCTTTCCATCTGTTACTTATTGCTGTCAAAATAAACTATCTATCTTTTTTTCACAAAGATTTCACAATTCCTTGATTCGATATTTCACCT
Source organism: Phoenicopterus ruber ruber (assembly GCA_009819775.1). Lineage (NCBI taxonomy): Eukaryota > Metazoa > Chordata > Aves > Phoenicopteriformes > Phoenicopteridae > Phoenicopterus > Phoenicopterus ruber. The sequence goes on from CM020227.1 coordinate 16,540,625, forward strand.
AGTTTGAGGTAAACTTCAGTGAGGATACTGATCCTATCTCATCCTGAAAAACTTTACAGTGCTTTCTCAAATCGGCTTTGAGTTCTCAAATCAGTCAATTCTTCATCCGTTTATTGACAGAATGGAAAACCAAATTATTAAACTCTCGGGGTTTTAAGTTAGTTTATCAATCCTTGGTCATGCAATATTTTTCATGCCCACATAACAGTTCAGTTTCTTTAGCCCTTTCAGAATCTTTCCTGTCATTCGAGTCAGTCGTGGAGGGTGACTGAATATTTCAACAAATGGATGTCACAAGTGAACCTCATACGAGTTCTGCATCGATCGAGCCCTGTGATGGCAATATGTCCCTGGTGCTCTGCTAGCCTCTTCTGGAAAGTATTTTCAGCAGTTACTGGTGCCCACTGGCAGCCCTTATTTCCAAAGCTAGATAAATGAATGATGACTTTACTGTTTGTTTCTCTTCAAGTTAAATATTTTTCAGTTAACAGAAAAACACTGACAAGGTCTTTAGATTGAAAGTGCTGACCTGAGATTACCTATGACCAAATGACAGATAAATGAGCTGAATATATTCAACTACGTTAAAAAAAAAATTCCAGCATGTTTCCATTTAAGATGAGACAATTATGCTACAGGAACCATATTTTAAAAACCTGGTATTAATTTCTGATCCTATATTATCATTTAACTATCATATTTATACCCCTTTGACCTTTGTCTGTTATTTCATCTAGCCTGAATCTGACCATTTTGGGAACTGCCTTCTGAATCCATGAATATTTTTCATTTCAGCTTTTATTGGTTTCTACAAACCCACAATCACCGAAGTATCAATAATGCTAACTGCAATGGATACAGACACGCAGATTCTGAAGGGCACTGGTTTACTGGGTTATCTCCTTTGCCTTCCCTCCATCTGTGAAATTAATTCTTGAACAATCCAGAAAGGGCTCTGATGAATTCTAAAATCTCATCATGCATTTACACTTCCAGTAGTTGTGCTCAGGAAATACTAGTCCTACGTATTTCATTCCACATTCTTCTCACAATGTTCTCCTCCTCCTCCAAAAATATTTGGCCACTATAGTTTGCATTTTTTCTCCCACAACCTAGTTAAATTACAGATTCACTGCCCTTTGTCTTCTTTGGTATAACTCGTTCCCATAATTACATACATATAATATATGTAAATATATATATTTGTATTAATTTTTTTGTGAAATTACAGGGTAAATAAGAAAAGCACTTCATCAGTCTTTTTCTTGTCTCTTATCCATTTTTGAATAGTGTTTAGGACTGCAAAGTCTGATTAAATGATACATGCTCAGCTGAACTACTGAAAAACATGATAGAAAAACAGATGTGTAGGAACATACTGTACAATAAGAAAGATATACATACAAAGCATTTCGTAGAGCGGCAAGGCTGAACTTGTGATATGCAGGACAATAGGGAATTTTAAGATTTTTTTTCTTATATTTGGGTTTCCTCCTTCTCTCTTAATACACGCTTCAGATGCCTCTTTCAAGACAATACTTTGGAGAATGACTGCACTTCAAAGGAAGTGATTGCCTTGCGCGCAGACTGGCCAGGCCTGCCTGGGCCTGGAGAGCACTGGGCCCATCCTCTCTGCGAATGGTGCTCAGGGGACGTGCATAACCTGAACTTTCTGGATACATCCAGGCCGATTTGTGTTCAGAGACACAGTCGAAAACCTGGACTGTTTGAGTCACCGCACAAATGTCTAGCAAAACTATGACTACAAAAGTAAACAGGCGCGAACTGTGTTAATCTGTCTTTCGGATTATAGCGAAATGGCAATAAATACACCTACGAAACCTTATATTTTCTGCCCACCTGAATAATAAAATTTCCTGTATTTATGCATGCAATTTATTCAATTTCTCAGTACCTGCAGTGTGCATTTTTACAAGGGCTTGCACTGAATTCTTCTGGAAAAGAACTAGTCTAGAAAATAAGTATTAAATTTCTTTTGAATACAACCTAATTAATAAATGAAGAAAACAGTATCGAAACGTTACAGGAAGAAGTTGAGGTCCAAACCCTGGAAAGCCTTATCTTACTGAAAATCAGCTTAATTGGATAAAGAATTGCTGGCAGGACTTTTTTTGTATGCTGCTTTGAAAATTACAGATAAGATAAAAATAAAAACAAAGCTACAATGTAGTATGCTTAAACATTCCTTTTTTCAGCCTTCTATCAGTTTCTGGTATTTATAGTTGAAGTAGGATTTGTTTCACTATTACTGCTGCAAACGGATCTTCAGCAATTTGTGTGTTTTCTCATAAAAGCATATTTCTTTAGTTTTCATTGGCATTTTTTCTGCTTAGAGTTATTGGTAAATCATGAATAATGCAGATCTCTGAACACACAAAATTTTGCATTTTTTTCAGAATTCAGCTTGTTGAATGTTGCTTAAATTATTGAAAGGAAAAAAAACCTTAACTACAGCTCATAGATATATATAATTGGGGAATACATAACTGTAACATTTTCAGTCGTTAGAATCCCCAGTTACCAATTCTGGTGGTGTAGGTATTTCAATAAAAATACAAGGGAAGTTTAAATAAGCTCTCATAGGAGCAATAGCCTCCAGTTAAATGTTAAATCTTAATAAAACTGTTTAGCATAATTTGATAGGATGAAAATAGAAGTGTTTTTTGGCATTAAAATTTTTTTCTTTAATCTTTATTCTGCAAAGTGAGTGCACAATATGCAGCCAAGTCAGTCATCTTGCAGGCAATTTATTATTCATACTTTAGCTCTATAATAATACAGTTCAATCTACTTTGTATTATGACAAATAAGATCCTGAGAGTTCAGCTTAACATTTCATAGTGTTTATAAGTGTGCTTGTTCCTTTGGTGTAAGGCTATTTTGGAGGTGATTTGCAGACAGGAAAGCATGTCTGTAACTTGTAGACCAAACTCTCCCTTGGACTAAAGCATCCCTATTAACGTACATACCCAAAATGAAAATTCTTCAACTGAGAAAAAGTGTTTTAAAAGGCCATTGCAAATTGTGATAGTAATTCATGAAAATACGCGCCCTTAGCCCATGTCAAACTGTCCTAAAACATGTTTTCATTCATCCTAAAGTACTTTAACATGTGTTCATGGTCCATGAACTTCAGTGGTTCTTAAAGACAGTTTTCAGCATGTTACTCAATCCGTAGGAACAGCAGTAAGGCTCTTCAGTATTCCAAATAAAAACTTTACGGAATAGTTGTGAAAGTTTAAATAATCCTTGAAGAATATATTTCATGTCACAGTCTATACATACTGCATTTCTTAGTTTAACAGAACAAAGCTGCGTAAGGGAGATGGGATGCAGAGTTCTCAGCTAACCGCTCCTGCTAAACTTCTGCAGGGAGCAGCCTTCAGTGACGGCGTTACATGATGGGGCGAAGAACCGCAGACTGCTGCCTCAGAGAACGGGTACAGCACTCGCTCTCATGCTCCCCGAGTGCACGCCAGAGAAAGCTATGCATTTGATAGTGAGCTGACCAGAGTATTGCTGGAAAGGAATGGAATCCCTTCTGGGGAGGGCTCCTTCCTTCTCACAGGGAAGGATTCATCAAAACAGATGTAACAGATGAGTTACAAAGCCAAGGATTTGCTAGAGCTTCCTAACAAAGCAGGCAAACCAGTGTAGCTAACAGGGAGTAAAGACTTTGGTGACTCAGCCAGAAATTGACCCTCAGATGTTCTGATGCATTTTCAAAGAAAATCTAGTAAAGTAACCTAATGCAGAAAGAGATTTTTCTTAGAACAGAAGCATTAGTGGCCAATTTCAAAATTGTAACACTGGAACAAACCATGGACACAACAAACACTGGAACAAGTACCAAATTCACTTTCTACTGAATATAGTTTCAACACAGGACATCTGGCAGACAGAGTAGGTGATACAAATTTGACTGGGACATAAACATATATAAAATTCATTATTTTAGATGCTATCACCAATAAAACTGAATCAACAGAAATTACACAGGAGCCTATGTGTGGTACTTTCACCATCTGTGTCCCAAGGTAGATGTAAAAATGGCTACATGTGCCTGCAGTTTCAGAAGCATTATTTTAAACTGTTACCATTAAGCCTTGCCATTATGTTAGATTTAATTTTTACATCACTGAATTTTATTGTATACCATTTATGGGATGCGTTTGTAATCTCTATTACCATTGTGCAGCAACTGAGAAATAATGCTATATGGTGTGTTTTATGTACCTTCCTTTTCACTGAATTTATGACAGTTTACTAAACTTCAGACCTTGATAAACTGGTGAAAGGCCTTTCAATCTAGCATGACCACACAATTAAGTCTGAATACTATCGTGACTCAACGCTATTCTTTAATCTCGCTGAAAGCTACAGTGCAGAGCTAAAGCTGTCGTTACCAATTCTGTAATAGACATCAAGGGAAGAATAAACAGAAGACAGCTTACTTCAAAGACCAGTGTCTCATTAGTCGGTCCTGCTGCATATAGACTCTCTGGATGGTTAAAAGAGCGTTGATAATCAAAAACTGTTCCAGCAAAAGAGAACTTTCCTGGCCAGTCAATTGTCCAGTCTCCTGTTAGATAATACTTTTTACTGAGGTTGCGCACTGCAAGGTAGCTGGTGGAGATTTGCATTTCGTGGACCTGTATACTGCGTGCTCCTGCTGGAACAGTGACCACGGCATAGTAGTCTGAAATGAAAGAAGTAAGCAACATTTTTGCAGTTGTCATACAGACAGAGACAGCTTATCATTTTTGAGCCAATTTGAAATTTTTGCAGTTTAAAAGATATGCAAGACAGCTGTTCTGATCCACCAAAGTTTCTCCGTTTTCACAAGGAGAAACCAGTTCTGTTTTTAACCCCCCTATGCAGCCTGTAATCAGAGTAACTCAGAGGTATTTCAATTCCTGGAATTTTTCTTTGTGATTAAAGACAAGAAAAAGCAAGTTGACCTTAGAAAAATGCAGAACAGACTAATGGTGGTTTCACTGTAATTGTTTTACCATGTTTTCCCTGTAGTTCCCTACAGTAGGTGGAAGGTACATCTTCCATCATGGACAAGGTTTTGAGGTGAGATGCACTGGGATGCAGCGAGCTTTCACAGAGCCCTGTATACCCTTGGATCTCCCTGCTGTGAGCCATTGCACTCTGAGCGTGTAGAAATCTCACTCATTCTGCAGTCGGATGAGACTCTGCTGACAATCTCCTACACGCACTGCACACAGCTAATTTCACCGAGCATTCAGTTTAGATTATTTTTCTAGCATTGTATCTATGTGTTACTATAGCCTAAACAATTTCCTGGCCTATGTTACTGTAGTATTGACATGTCTTATGATCAACAATAAATGGATCCTCAAAACACCCCTGTGGGTGAAGAAATATTATCTGCACTTTATGCCTGAGAAACTGAGGCACAGTGAGATTATTTCACAAGAAGCCTGTGACAGTCCACTAAAGAAAAGTCCGTCTCCCAGTGACTGGATCATCCATTGAATCAACTGGACAGCTTCCAGTCAACTTAGTTTGAAAATGGACAGGGAAATACTGTCATGTTTGGCATTATGCTGTGTATTGCTCTATATACCTTCTACAGTCCCGTTCCAGTCAGAGCTGTTGACAGCTATTTTTTCACTTGCTTGAATCCTAAAATCTCTTTTAAGAGGAAATTCACACGTAAAGGGAAAATGTGGCTTAAGAAACAAGAGGAATGCTTGCAAATTAACTAACCAAGACTTATGCTCATAGCTTTCTTGTTACCAAGAAACAGGAGAAATGTGAACTCTCCTCTCACTCTCCCTGTGATTTTCAGTCCACATCTGGACTTTTAGCCACTGCCCTAATGAGCAAGGAGTCATATATATTACATGGGGATACAGCAGAGCAATGAGTTGATGATCATGTGGAACAGCTTTCCTTACCATTAGCTTTGTGCTGGATCAAGTATTGGCCTTTAAAGAACTTGCACGTTGAATTATCTCCTTTACAAACTCCACAAGCATCCAGTACAGCTTTGGAACCAAGTCCATGATCACACCCTACTTGCTGCAACCAAAAGGCACAAGTGAAGGACTCAGACACAAGGGAATTTGAAGAAACAGCTGCATTTTCCATACAGGATTCAACTGCCCACTTAAAAAAAATAGACATTAGGTTTATAAGGAACTTAATTTTATCTTACTTCACATATTCCATCAATGCAAACATCATATTTATTTGGAGAACACAGAGTTCCATCCTTCACTTTGCTGGACATTGCAAAGAAAAAGTCAAAGTCTTCAGCTGTGCAGTACAATTTACATCTATCTTCCTCTGGGGAAAAAAAAAAACCACAAGACAAGAAAGTATTAGCAGACCTGCAGCACAGGTGGGTTTTTTTGTTTTTTGTTTTTTTTTTTTTAAAAAGCACCCTGCTATTGTTTCTTCCTGCATCCTAGATGACAAACTACGAGATTTTCCCCTAACAAAAGCACTTTTCCTCTAAAAAATCCCAACCATTATCAATCAAATTTCTTTTTATACACGGATGGTATGTTATGCTTATAAAGGGCTGATTAATTCTAGATAGACAAAAACAGTCATGCAATTGTAAATATTGTCACAACTGCTGAAATACACAATTTTAATTCAAATAGTAGCTGCAACAAATAAAGCAGCGTAACAAAATTTTGAAGAACGTGAAGTTGGATTCAAAATAGTATCCTTTTATTCTTAAATAAGCATCTGGATTTTCAATAGTACTTTCTACAGAGGCAAGGCATCTGTAGCAATTTTGAAAACCAGATCCTGTTTTCAGGACTATAAATGTAGATCTTGGGGGAGACTTTGAAAAGCAGCTAAGAGAGTAAGGACAGGCATTTTCAAGTTCAGAGTCACTTGGGGACATCTTGCTTTTGAAAATGATGCCCTTTGTCCCTAATTTCAAGCTCCTATTTCTTTTACTAAACACAGCCCCTACCTTTAAAACCAATGTAGGCTACCTTTTAATTTCTGTTAAACAAGATGCATTATTCTCCCTGTTATACAACATCCATTGTTCCATGCTCTGAAACCATATTTCCTCTTTCCTCTGTTCACAATGGCTGTTAGGACATAGGTTTCTAAATACCCACAAAAATGTCTGCAAAGTCTTTTGAAGAAAATATAATCAGGTTATGAATGAAAGTTACATGTATGTGTGTATGTGCACATATAATTATACACTTATTAGCAAAAAAAGCAAATTTGTACAGGTACTAAATGAAGCAGCTACAATGTGACATAATCCAGCCACTTTTATTCAAGTAGTAGCAATTGCAGCTACAAACTGTGCTTTCAAACTGCAGAAAATATTTGTTGTATCTGATAAAAATGAATACCGATTCAAAATATTTGCAAAATTAAGATGCGTAAAGTAAAAATAAACTTTGCTTGTACAAAAGACAAGAAATAGTTATTGAGACCTGAACTTTATAAAGATCTCTTAGTAAAAGATGACTTTAAAAAATTTATGCCAGTACATTGTTTGTTTTTCCAATTCTCACGGGACTATACCAGCACAAAAGTCAAAAGGTTGATCTATTGTTACGTTTCGAAATCTGGGAACATTCCAAAGGAAGGAAGATTCGAGTAGTGTTATTGTGGGAGCTCACATTTCCCATGCTGAAAAATCCATGGAAATTGTTTTGTTTTTACACTAAGAGATATGTAATATAAAATGAAAGAGAGGGGTAGCAACAGCCAGGGAGTCATGCTAAGGACAAAGATTTAAATTCACAACCAAAACCAATTCTGCATGTTCATATAGGCAGTATTGCACAGGAGGCTGGATTCAGCTACGCTAGAAAGCAAACACATCTCAAATAAGCCAACTGAATTTCTATTTGCTTACATCAGGTTGATATTTGCCCAAAGAATATGGATGAATTGCAGCTTATAGCTCGCTTCCTGCAATTGCCTTTGTCCATCAGAGCTGTGGCATAATTACCTTCCACTTTAGTATATGGCTTCCATTTGTAGTACCATCCCCGGAAAGGTTTGCTGTTGTATTCTGCACACTGCTGGGCACGGAAGTCCAAACTATTTGCTGGACATGGTTGATTATTACAAAGTTGATAAATACGACTGGAACCTTGGCAGAATTTGCCACCATACTGTGGCCTAAAAAAAAAGAAAAAAAAAATTATTTTGCAAAACCTACTTTTTGTGTGATCGGCACGTTACATGTGTATTAACAGAGAAAATAAGAGGACGTATTGTCTTAGGAGATCAGTATTTCTTATATGGGCCGTTAATTTTCATGGTCCCTAAACCCAAGCAAAGCAGTTGCCATGAATTATCTACTTGGATCACTGCAAACTCAGCAAAGATGCAACCATCTAGAGGTGAGTCATGTTTTCACTAATTTAAATTTATAGGGCTATTTTGTATTGGCTGGTTTCAATCTTGTTATATAGCTATTTTTACTCTGCTGTAACCCAGGAATGAACATGTGCAAAGAATTACCTACCACAATAAGAGTTAATAAAGGATAACATAACACTGATCAAACATAAACAGAATGAATAATTACATTTGGTTGTTCATTTGTTTTGTAAATCATTTTGAAAAAATGTGCTTTTAAACAGTCAAAGGAAACAAGGACTGTGCATAGTTGTCCTGCTTCAGGAAAATGTTGGAATTCATGGATAACTTTAAACATGTCACATCCACTTCAGCAAACCTTACCTGGGCATCTCCCTTAATTTTGGCCAGAATGAAAAGATCATATTCTATTACTTTGCTAGTATCTTATGAGAATAATAGTTTTTAACTATTTGGTCTATGCGCATGACTGTAAAACAATGTAAAATGTAAGACTTCCTCTTTTTAAAGTGACTGAGAGGTCTCACAAGCTGCTGAGAAATGCATTCTCTCACTTCTGTATTCCTTATGGATCTACACAGGAATTCACTGATGTTATTTTTGCAGTTTCACAATGCTCAGATATACATCTGCAAGTACTGAGCCAAATCTTCAAAACACCGAATTCTAAGAACCGTTTGTCTTATTATACAATTTCTTGCATCAAGTGAAAAGAAATGTAACAATGCTGTGCTTGCATAGATTTATAAAGTGATTTTTAAAAATTAGGGAACATACATACTTGGAAGACAAGCTATGATCTTCCAGTGGACAGCTTGCCCATGTTATACACATATTAAGGAAAAAAAATAGAATAATATAAATGACACAGAATAAGAATAATATATTGACTAACAATAATAATTAATGACAATAGTATAAAAGATACAGTTGCAACAAGTATAACTGGAGTTCTTTGTTTAAATCCCTAAACACTATGTTACAACTATTCCCCATATCAAGTATCCCACGCAAATTCTCTTAACATGCATCTGACTGGAGTGACATGGAGCCAGCTCAGTGCAACATGGATGAGAAAATCCAGGTGCTTCTTCTGTTTGCTTTATTATAAATTTTAACCCTCATATGTCTAACCCTCTAAGCAAGCTGGGGCTTGGTTTTTATGTTTTGAATCAGCTTTGAATGTACACAATATCTGGCTTTTCCAGAATTCTGGGCTACAATACAGTCTTTCAAAGGAAGAGGTGGAAACCCATCTGTTACTCTATTTAAAACTGGGATAAAGCACCAGCAAGGTGTGCTGTGGAAAAAAACCAACTTGCAGTGATTTTTCTTGAGGTCACCTACTCGCTACACTGACATTGGGTATAGTGGCAAAGGTCTTAAAATGAAGTCAAATTTTCTGTCCTAGTTGGAGGCAGTTCAGTCTGTGAAGGGCAGGGAGGATATGTAACATCAGTGAAGTCAGGGAGTATTTATGTTGACTTTGTGCAATTGGTGAGAGCTTTGAGTTAAGGCAGCCAAACCGTTGGGTCCTTACTCAATTCTCTACAGGCTTTCTTTACAGCTTCAGCACATGTATGACTTTTGACCGTCTTCAGCCCCAGAGAACAAATCTGCTTTAGCGTAAGGAAAAGAAGCAACCTCCTTCCAAGTAAATGCCACCAAACAAGCAATATAATAGAATTGTTTATGGCTAGATCATGATTTCTAGCCACAGCCTTGCATTTGAGGATGGTATAAAATTGCACCAAACTAAGGGAGCACTGAAAGAGGCATTCTGTTTTCCAGCTCTGTTACAGCATTTTTATATTACAGTACACTCCCATTACTGAAACTGTTGGCCAGAGAATTATGGAAATGTCTCCACCTTCGTTTTTTACCAACAAGATGTCAGTAAGAGTTAAGTAATTCACAAGAAACTAGATGTAGATCTACAAAACCGAATTTCTGAGAAAAGCCTATAATGTATACTGACAAAATCACGCTTTTATTGGTGACATTTATACCACCAGTAAATTTTGGTTTGGCTGCCTACAGAAGCTCTGTTAGTAGAACTGCGCTTACAATGCAATGCTTTGCACTGAGGGTATTCCAATATTTCTATAGTGATACAGTGCTCCTAATACAGGTATAGCCTAAACTTTTCATCCATCTCTGTAACTCCCCAGCATTGGCATGTATAGGTGCTGTTAGAGCTGAGGCCTTGCTGAGGATAATTGAGGAAGGCCAGCAAAAAAACAGTCTTCAAAGAATGATTTGTTTCAAATATTAAAATACTACAAGAGTAGCTTAAATTAATTCTGCAATAGCCTTTTAAAAATAGACTTCATAAACAATGAAAGTAAAATGGATATTCACTGCAATGCAACATGGAGAGTGAGAAACCCTGGAATTAATCTGATCAAGGAAAGTATTTTATGCATTTCAAAGGGAATTAGACTCTGAAATTCTGGACTCCTATTTTCTCGTGTTTTGTAATCGTTTAAATTCAAGTGAGAACATTTCTGCTCATATTATGATTATATTATGATAGTCTCACATGGCTAGACTGTTTTATTCTGCATGAATTTGAAAGGTCTACAAGGTCTTTCACAGTCTTCATTTTTAATTAGTATTTTAAATGGCATCATTATTTTGCATCAGTTTACATCTGCATTGTCTGTAATCACTGCTATACATACTGTACACAAAAGATTAAAAAGACACGTTCAAGCAATTTTGATTTAGTCTTTTGATTGTATACATGCCTGAAACTCCATTCTGCTCTTACTGAACAATGCACTATTGTGAAGTGGGTAGGATGAAGTCCCACAGATATGATTTAGGTATTAATTTAAATCTCTCGGGCACGCTTCAGGTTCTTTCCCAGCTAAACTATTAAATTATGTAATCTATTTCTATCTTGGAAAAGTACCTCAATTGTAAAATGTTGTGATGTATGAAAACCAGATCCATGAAATTACACTGTGACAATTTACAGAAACATAATGATTTTAGCAAATCTGCATAGGTCTGTGTTCTACAGATGACCTGCATAGGTGTTTGTTAGTATGAATTTGTACATAACTCAGGTGGTAATTCAGAAGCCATACCTAGAGCTGTTTGGGTGTGGTCACAAGGTCTGTCTTAAAATTGTCAAGAGAAGGGGAATTGAACTGGTTGGACATTATTTGCAAGAGGAGAATTTCACTTACAAAGACAGGTAACGAGATTTTCGTAAGCAGCAGCCTGAATTTGTGTTCTTCACCTGTCTTTAAGCTGCTAATAAGATGTGTCACCTTTAAAATCACTGCAAACCTAGAAATCTGCCTCAATGTTCACAAGAAGTCAATTGCTTTGAAAAACGGACTACTTATTTAAAAACCTCATTTTAGAGTCCAGTCAATTCTTGAGAGATCCACAGCCCTTGACCTAATCTCGTACAGAAATAACATTTTGTTCTTTGTCATTCTCAAAATTTTGCTATCCAAAATTGTCTATCAAGCTTTTCAACAAAATAAACATTAGCTCCTAGACAAATCTGGATTAGGAAAAGTGAAATAAATATATTGCATATGAAATAATATAGATATACATACTGAAATACATAAACATCTGAAATATATTTCAGAAGTTCAAAAAGAAAGGAATCATTATTCTTTGTTTATATGTAGTTACAGAGGTGAACAATGAACAGTGACTAGGTTATAAATCGTTCCATGTGGTGCGACACTGAAAATGGATAGTATCATTTTTCTAATGATTCCACATTTATACAAAAGTGCTGTGATGGGAAATACAGCTACCTGGGTATTCATACACTGTTGTGTGGATGGCTTATTTATAGTCCTTTCATTTCATCACTCTAACTCTGACAGAGATTTATAGTATCTTCTCTTTGCTCTAGCTGAATTACCACTAATATAATAAATTTATTATAAACACGAGCCAGTCTTACTTGGTTACATCAAGTCCTCCATCAAGTCTTACTTTAATTAGAACAGACAGATCACTCTGAATGCAAGTTTTAAATACATAATGCTATAGTAACAGACCATGTTAAAGAGCTTCTGTTTGAAAACCACTTGAAATCATTAACAGTTATAACAGTGCACCAAACTGAAACATTTCTATTACTGGACATTATTCTGTCACACAGGGAGAGCAAGCGAAGGCTTATGAATAAATGCAAAGAACAACGTGCACACATACAAATTTAGCAGGCAAAACAGGGACTAAAGTAGGAAGACCAAAATATATGTATGATGTGTAATTGAGACCCTGCATTCTGTTGCTAAATAGTTTAATAAAGGAAATTGCCCGAGCAATTTTATTTATCAAAATACACTGAGAAACAACAGAAAAGGTTGAGAAAATGCTCTGCTATGGATCTGCAAAAGTTGGCTTGACTGAGTCAGGGTAATAAAGACTATTTTAACTAACTCACATTTTCCTATAACATAGTATATGAAGCATGGATATTATTACTGCAGCACTGTATAGTAGGTGTGAGGCTTCTTTACAGCCTCATATAAACTGTGTCATATTTTCTCTGTTTTTTATTACTGCAGTTTAAATGCTGTTTTTATTGTGTGCAATGAAGAATACATGTGTCTATGCCTGTTGAAGTTGTGTATGAAATAAAACAGTGAAATCCTTTTTTCTTGTAAGTTGAAGTGAATTGAGGACTTCGAAAAGATGCTGGTCAGATAACACTTTACCTCTACTTTGAAATAGTATTGTAAGGAATGGTGGTGTTTACAGTAATAAGACATTCACTAGAGGAAACTACCAGAAATGTTTCATGAGTTAGCATACAGTTCTAGGGTTCAGCAACTTTATTCTGACCCGTGAAACATTAAAGAATGCAAAGAACATTACAGACATACAAATATATCTGTCTACAACCATTTTGATATTGACTTTAAACATTTTTGGTTTATTATCCTGGATAATACGATCTCATCAGAAGTCTTAATAGCTTTTAAGACCTTTCTCCCTTGCTCTTAAATTATCAGGTGTGAATATGTCTGTATGGTGCTTCATTACTTCTGCAGGTATTTGATAAACTATAGTGTCACAAAATAAATTGAGAAAGTTGGGCTGTAGATGTTCTAGTCCTCTAGCAGTCTTCAGACAGCCACTACTTTCTAGTATCAGGACATATTTGTGTCCTTCAGCTACTGACTGGTCATATTGGACATGAAAGAAAGGTCTTAGAAACATTTTCACACGTACTATTTCCCTACAGAAATGGACTCTTTCTTTTTTTTTTCTTCTAAAAACTTGAATAGTTAGTATAAAAATAATACCTTTTCATATCTATGTCTTACTTTGGATTATTGCAGTGTCTTTCTTGATATGTGACCCCACTTCCACAAGTGCGAGTACACTCTGACCACTCGGACCAGGCAGACCACTGGCCATTTACAGGCTTGGGTCCATGATCGCCGTATTTGACACACTGTCCTCTTCGACACCACTGCCAAAAGAATGCCAAAAAATATCCCATCAGAGTTAGCAGTACCTAGTAGATGCAAAAAAGAAAAAATGCACATTTAAAAGCTGCAGTGCCTAACCCCAATAAACATGAGGTCACCCACTGAACTCAATGGGATAGTTCACAGTCGGACAAGGACCCTGAAGTAGGACATTGATCCACACCATGGTATAGATAAGTAATGTCCTAAAATTTGTCCAAGTTCTGAGTTGAAGATCTCTGAGTTACAAATTTTCAAAACTTTCTCTTGAAGAGTATATTTTTGGCTTACTCTTTCCCCCAAAATCCATGTTAGTTTATGGTCCTGTGCTGTCAGAACTTCAAAATGTAATTTAAAAATAGCCTGCTAAAATTTCTCCCTTTTATCATTCAATTATGAAATACTGCACAAAGAGAAAAAGCAAAATAGAACATTTGTCAGTAAGTTGAAAATCAAAACAATATTCTACTGGAAGAAACATTACAGCAAAAGAAAATATTTTGGGTAACTATAGATGAGTGTAAATTAGAAGGTTCAACTAAAACAAATAACCATGCTCTTTTAGTAGTGATCACTGATGATAATATGCATGATGGCCTTAGTCTGTATAGCAAATATTATGGCTTAAGTAGTGTTTCTGTCAGAGTGGAATTTGAAGCCTTGATCTAATTTCTGTTATAATTAATGGTCTTTCTTATGGATTTGCCAGATATATCTTATTGCATAGCTATACGGGAAAGGCATCACTCCCTACCATCAGATAGGTGCCACTGTGAGGACCAGTCCTGACTATGTGTCGCAATGCAATCCTTTACAGAGCAATCCAGAAGTGCATGATAGCAAACCTGGAGGGATCTGGATGAAACGGGTCTTGACAGGAGCTGGTATTTGACCCAATACAGTCTAAAAACAAGTTAGAATGACATTGTCCTATTTATAAAACAACTCACCATACTTGTACCACAAGCTGTTCCTTCCGCTGCTGGCATGAACTTTGTCTCGCACCTATGACCCACTTTGTGACACCAGAGGGATTTGCATATATCCTGAAAAGAAAAAAGCGCTCGCTACAGTACTCATAATTCTCATTATTTCCTGGTGTTTAGAAAGAGCAACAAATGATACATGCCTTTGCTGTCTTAAAAGCCATATAAATAAAACCTTTTCTGAATTTAGAAAATCCAGGGTTTAAGACTCATAGCACAGCCATATCCTGTATATTGCCACCTTGTTTATGCACCATTTCACTATATATTTTTTTAAACTATTTTGAGTGTAAGACTGTAATGGAACAAAAACAGTGTTAAGAAGTTCAAGGCTAAAATTTCATCAAATCTACAGGGACTATAATACTGTGAAGAGACTGGATTTTCTAAAACACAGGAGATATCTGGAAACACAGTCTCTTCACAGTGCTGTTCACTCTCTCTTTGTTTATTAGCTGTAGAAGAAACACAGCTGCCATCACCTGATAAATGTGGTTAGTATAAAATAAATCAAAATACTCCAGGATAATAACAGGAGCAAGAGAAATGACAATACTTCTTTTCAGAATAAGCACTCCAGATTATTTAATAAAATGTCTTTTCTGAAGAGATCAGCAAGGAGCGTAGCAGTCACTAAAATAATGGGTTAATCTAAATGAATCCTTCATCACAAAGTCACGACTATAAGTTATGGTTTTATTGTTCTAAAATAACCCTATAGATCTTTTCCAGACTTTGCTGTCAATGCATGAGTAAAACAAAACACAAGAAACTTAGTCCTTCTTACCCCACACCCCACACCCCATGCAAGTTTTGATCAAAACTCTACTGCCTGCTAATTTCCCTTAGCATAGTAGGCAAGGGCTCACGGGTCTTATGTATTCAACTGGTCTCCTTATGACTCCTGGAAAGAACACATTTCCTTCTGAAACTCCCCTGGGATTGTTGTATTACTCAAAAGAGGCTAGTACCTTCAAAACAAATTGCCAAGCGAGATAAGGTAGAGAAATAGCCCAGGCCTCTGAAGAACACTGTATTACTTGTACTTATTTAGTGTACTGCAGTTCTCTAATGTAATTTTAACTGTTCAAAAGTATATCAATAGGTACCTTTACAAAGCTGAGGTTGCACAGTTTTGCTTTCATTCCAAATTGCCATTTGCACTGGGTATCAGCATCATAGATCTGCCCTGGCAGTTTGTCAGGGTATTTATACTGTCCTGTTTGCTTAGGTTCATCAATCAGGCAGGCAGCTTGAGCTGTACTATAATGAGAATGTATATTAATCATGACTATGATCTTTATTTCAAAATATTTTAATTTGCTACAGACCAGCAAAAACACATAACATGGTATACGGTACCTTTAACTGGCTTTAGAGATACACACTGAAATGAGACTATCTGCTTGCAGGAGCCAAAAGATCTTGACATCTTGTGGGTAGCCTGACCTGCAAAGTTTTAAGGAAGCAGGAATTCGCAGGCTTTAGGACTGTTGTGACAACAAGAAAGAATGATGTCAAATTCTTTTCCTCCCTTTATTCCTGTGTCACCAAGAGCAAGGTGATCTAATCTGCTTCTTTCCCTTACATGGATTCCCCAAATCAGGAATCGACAGAATCAACAGGCACACTGTCTCATTTCAGCATTCGCTTTGTGTGGATTGACAAACAGAAGGCTGCTGCAGCTTGTGTGCTTTGGGTTGGCTGTGTCCAGCATAAGACAAAAGGTACCCTATGGTCTACTTTTTTCCTTTGTATGTGCTTGAGAACCCATGTATACAGAAGGTCACTCTATGCTGGATTTATCTTCCAAGTGTAAGGCTCTTGGACCATATTGCATGTTGGAGGGCTTACATGACTTTCTGGTTTGCAATTTTATTGTGTACTCAGAATATGTTGCATCATTGCAGCAGAAAAAAAATCATCAGAACTCTGTCACCTTTCCTGGCTGCTACTCTAAGATACTAACTTGGAATTCAAGGATCAGATCCACAGAACTATCTAGGTGCTTGATTCTCACTCTAAGGAATTAACATCTGAAATGCCTGTATTGGATCTGGGTCTTAGTACCGCTTACACATTTTTTAGTAATCATGTATAGTCTACCCACGTACGACAAACAAAGTAAAAGGAAAGTTGTACAGGAAAGGACTGCAATTCTGATGACATCAAACATAGACCGAAAAACAGTTCCTTTAAAAGCATCACTGAGTAATGCAAACGTGCTGGAGAAATAACTGGCATCTTTCTCTTTCTGCCCTTTTCCCCCCCAGAAACAGTATCTGAAAAATGTAAAATGTCCTTACTCATGACACGAGCTAGATCAAGAGAGAAACTCCAGTGAGAAAGGCCACTAATGTTAATTTACATTTTGCAATGACTTTGGTACCACTGTGTCTGCCCTCTTTTGTGTTCACTTCCTACTAATTCTCTAATAAGACCTAGCTGCTGACAGGAATGCCTGGGAAAGAATGATATGCCAGTCATTACTGGAGGATATTCATGGAGGGTGAAATTCATTCTTTTGAAACGAGGCAGGACAAAAACACTTATATGCCATACCACCTATACGCTTCATAAGTCCAAGTGTGTGGGCTCAAATATTACATGGGCTTGAGCACTTTTTAAAAGAGGTGAATTTCACACTTAAGTAATTTTTATGTCTGTTCAAGAGTTCAAGCCCAGTTACTAAAGATACATTCCCTGGCACCGGCCCAGATTTACATCTGACCTACCTGAGAAATTTGTTGAGATACTGCCTGCTGCATACAGACCAAGAAAACACTCCATTGTTTCCTGTGAGTGTGGGAGACATAATATTACCCTCAGCTTTTCTACAAGGATTTCCTTCTCCATCATGAATCATACCAAAGCTGAAAAGAGAACCAGGCGTGAGGGTGAAAATCTAGATTAATCAGAAGCAAGACACAATTTGGGGCAGAAGAAACACTTTCTGGGTAACAGCTCTATACTTGAAGTCCACAGGGAATGTGGAATTCATCCCTTTCATTCCAAAGGGATGAAAACATATGCACCAATCAAATGACTATTAGTATGAAACAAGCTCCAATTAATAGCATTAAATTTTATTGTCATCATACACTTGTCTGATGAGAAAAAGACAGTCAAGTTTCAAGAATGATCCGTATCGGTGATGCACAGGAGCTCTGCAACGTAAGCTAATGACACGACGCTGGCATACAAGTACCAGAGCTGCAGGCCATGTCAGAAGTTTTACAGTTTAACCATTTCTCTTTCCTGAAGAAGAAACGTTTTGTGGTGAGATGGATGGAAGCAGTGGATCTTATGTTCAGTCACACTTGTACTTGCCTGTAAATCTATACAGTTTAAAACAAGCATGCAGTCTGAGCCTTTCTTTGCCTAGTGATAATGCCTGTTAACATGAATGGTGTGGAGACCAGAACCCAGGGAAATACCAGTGTTACACAGCTGTACGGATATAACATAACTGTCCTGCTAATAGGAGGGAACAACTACATATCTGCATTCAATCTGTAGCAAAAGACGTGGGATTGAATGAATAGAATACAAGGTATGAATATAAAAATATGATTCTTTTTCTAATTTTGGCCACTAACTTGCTGTATTATCTTAGGCAAATCACTTTCTTTTCCTCGCCTTTGCTATACACTGCCACTTTGTCTAGACTGTAACCTCTTTAGTGGGAATATTGCCTCTTATTGGGTGCTTTGCTCAGTCTGCAGCATCACGAGGCCCAGCTTTCACTAGGAGAGGTGTTAGGATAAATGAAGAATAATAAGTAATAATGAAAACCATGTTAAAAATGATAAATTATGTGGAGCTTATGGTTATAATAAAGCTAATTTTCAGGTGTTTTCCTTTCACTGTTTTATATTTACTCACTGTACAGGACATCTGTGAATTTCAATGTGTTTTGAATAGAAATTTCATAATCTGTTACTTCAACATTGTAGTACATTGGCAACTTTATGAATGTAATCTGTGCACGTGCAGGGAATATCTAATTTACTGGACTCAGTCCTCTACTGTTGTAAATCTTTGTAGGCTCCTCAGAGTTGCTGCATGTGTTGCCACTAGCTGAAGCTCCAAACTTGCTAAAATATATGGCTCCTTCTATAAATGGACAAAAAAAAGTCCCAACTGAGCTAGTATTTTAGAATCCTTTATAAAATACTAACTTTGTTCACATGCATTGCAGCCAAAGAATCCACAGTTTAAATACCCACTGTCACAATGGGCTCTGAACTCCCAAAGGAACTGTTAAGCTTTTAGGTAAAAACACAAACTACTTAAAGAAAACCATAAAAATGTGTAACAACTGAAGCTACTCAGTGGATCAGAGTGTGATCTATACAGTATACAATATTCTCCTACTATGAAATCCTTAGGTTAATATATTCACAGTGGACGTCAGCACCTCCACAGCTGTCACAGTTTGTTTTTGTTTTGCAGGAATCTCTGTATCACAGAGACCGAGTTCTGTTGTCTTACATCACATACTACGTAATCTCAGGAACATGAACATGAACAAATGATAATAAAGACATTTTGTATCTGGGGCAGATTTTTTCCAGGAGATAAGATGCATTTTATTAGACAGGAGTATGGAAGTATACCGAAGAAAGGCTGAATGAGAATCAAAGGCAGTGGTGAAAAAGAAAAAAAAAAAAAAAACATTAAAAAAATTCCAAGCATAATCTCTCAAAGTGAATAACAAAATAAACAGGAAGGAAGGACATTAATGGGCTAAAGGGGATAATTCTTGAAAAATAAGCTATGGGCCTGATTCTCTCCTAATACTGATTGAAGGGCATTAAAAATGTACTGAGGTCAGTGAAATTGCATTAGTGTGACAGAAGGATCAAACAATATATATTTTACATATTTGGTCCCATTGAAAGCATTGGCACAATTCCCACGGGCTTCACTGGTAGCTGGATTATTCTTTAATTCCTTGTTTCCCTTCAGATGTACAGAAACCTGTGAAAGGGTCACTCATGTAGACATTAGGTCATAGTATATACTGTAGAGCATATTTGTACAATGAAAACTAAATAGTCCTGATTCAGTCATGCAGAATCGGAAGGATTCATGCCATGTCCAAAGAGCAGAATACAGTACCACTGCTTTTCAAAGATACCCTGTGCAGTAGTGTTGCTGCACAAAATAAAGATCCTATGCCCACGTTTTATCTGACCCTTGATTTCAGGTTTGTACCACATAGAGAAACTATGCTTCTATACTGCCAGTGGTTAGCCAGACTCCAGCTTGAGCTATGTTAAAACTGAAAATCAAAACCATGCAAAAAGTTGTGAAAAAGTAATTCAAAGCAATTTGGGAAAAAATGAGGAGAGCCAAAACCTAATCATTTTCTTTAGATTTAATTTAACAATTCAGAGAATAGCTGAAGCTCCATGGAAGATTATTACTGGTTTTGTTTGACAGACAGCAGGTTTTTAAGAAAATTACAGTCTTATTACCATAGAAATCAAATGGAAATCCAATGGATATAGATACAGAAAGGCAAAAACCTCCACAAAGGTTGTTTTTAGCCAAATCACTCATTAAATAGGTAGAGAGAACAAAGAAGGACGGGTTGAATGGAATGAATGGCTCCTAGATTCTATGAAACACTGGGTCTTCTGCAAAAGGGACCTCTAAGAGACTCAGAGAGGTCACTTCTCCATACTGTAAGCTGCAGTGTCCCCTCTCTTTGGAGCAACCACACTAATACTAGAAGCAATTTGTCTACCAGAACATGGTAGCAGTGTGGGAAGCTTGTAGATTGTTGTTGTCAGCTTTTACTGTTTGTTCTGATTGTCATCTGGAATATATAAAATGTCAAAAAATAAAAGGTGCCTCTGCCTATGGCAGCAAAATCGATCAAAATCCCATGGTGGTTATTTTTATGATTGTTGAAGAGATGATATTTAATAAGGCCAATGTATTAACTGGATGCTCTATATAATCTAATCATTACATAGCTCTCTATAAATGATACATATTGAACTGATTTATATTAACTGGTGCTATGTTTCCATTCACTTACATATTTATTTATAGAAAGAGCATGTAAGACTCATGAAAAATAACTTACTTGTGTCCAGATTCATGGGCAATTGTAAAAGCCAGTCCAAGACCTGTATCTTCATTAATGGTACAACTACGGTATTTGCTGCACATGCCACTGATAGGTGCAAATCCTGAAGGGAGGAAGCAGTAGAATAGCTTGTTCCTCTACAGAATTCCAAATATATATATCATCTGCACTGGTCCTAATAAGCCAGTCTATCGTGGAGCATGAAGATGGTTGTCTAATTCATCAGGTTTATCATGGAAGAATTACAGCAGACTTTTATTTGACAATAAAGGGACTCCTGTATAAGAAGTATATGGAAATCAAACCTAACCTCCTAAAATACACTTTACTTGTAAAGATTATTCTTCCCCCTCCCTCATGCCTTTACTGCTCCCAAATAAGGGTGGAATCCCATTCAAAAAGGGCAAGTAGTCACCAAAAAAAATTTTAAAAAATATCAGTGGCTCGGAAATATTCTCAAAATCAAAAATATTCCTTGAAGAGATGACAATCCTAAAGGATGTCTTCAGATAGCTTATTTTGCCACTTCTTCTGGGGCAATGATACCAGTAATACTCTTTTTTCGTCCAGGTACCTCAAAGACAAATATGTAAAAATAATACTGCTCTTTCCTTGTCCAGAAGGCTAATATTATGTGCAAAAATGGACTTTTTTATTTTAAAACATTTCAATCCCTATGAATCAAGGTGCTGCTGTTCACACCCATGAGTTTCTCAGAACGTGTTCTCATATCATACCTAAAGTATCACAGGGCTCATTTTTCCAAGAGCAGATATCAAAACCCGTAAGCAAGATGGCATGGTCATGGCGCTTTCCATTCTTCCCAACCAGAGCAGATTGCCATTGACAAAAGCTGTTCAGTGACTGGTCCGCATGGTGATTAATCAGTAATCCACCCTGTAGATATTTCACAGACACAGAAATAAGGTGCTTCCATCAGTACTTGAGAAAGGCGATTGAAAGAATAAGAGTTGGTTAGGAAAAGGGAATTACTTTTTCGTATTTGTTCTACATAAACTTATGTATTCCCACGTTAACTGTCTGTGATGACTGATTCAGTTGATGAGTGAATCTATTACAATTGTAAAACAAAACTGCACCTCTCCCCAGACACATGGATATTTTCAAAGTCAGTGGTTGGAATTACAGTGTACAAATATATTTGATTCCTGCTAAAGCTGAACATGAAAGCATTTTCAACCTTGAGTTTAAAATGTTTGGAGATTTCTGTGGAGAAGAAGTATTATCCAAGTAGATCAACCCATCACAAATTTCTTTTCATCAAAAGAGATTTTGTCTTCTTTTGTCTCAGCACCCTTGCCAAAAGAATTGGCTCCACTCCCACCTTTTGTTACATGCTATCTTCAGTTTGGAACTTTTGACTCCTTCACCCTTCTGGTCATCACATCCTGGAAAGCCCAGTTCAAAATCTTTTTATTTATTTAAATACTTCTTAAGTAGATTTCTCATTCTAGCCATTTCTCTTCATGAAAATGTTGGAAATTGTTAAGTTTTATCTTACTGAAAGCATGTCAATGTTTCTAAAGAACATTTATATGAAATGAAGATTTTACCATCAAAAAACAAGAAGCAATGAAATGCAGAAAGTGTGATTTTGGAAGTTTTTGTGATTTTAATCTTCTTCTCATGCTTAATGTCTTAAGAAACCTCTAATGAAGGTTCAAGTACATAACGTGGGAACACCCAATGTCCCCTGTGAACAGTAGCAAATGAAGTATACCACACAAAAATCCTGACACAACTTACAGGCTCTTGTTCCAAAAGAAGAAGGCTCACAACGATAATGTTTATATCACTTCCAATTGTTCCATCTTTAAACAGACTAGAGACCTGCAACGATTATTGAAGAGGAAATATCATCTACATGTATAATATTTTTTTTAATAGACTAAACATATGTATTGAGTTACTGCATTGGACTTCAATTTTCAATACAAATTAATGGAGTTATATACCATGTAGGATTAATCCAAAAGAGCTTAACCCAGAAGAATTATGCCCCCAAAAACTTGAAAACCTTTATTGATTTCAATGGGCTTTGTTCTGTCCTTGGTCTCCTGGATCAAGTGTAATCAAGTTCAAAGTCCAAGTTCAAGTTTTGTAGTACAAAAGTCACAAAGGAAAACATATTTCTAGCTAAATTACATTATTTTTCTCAAAATAAATTTGTGCTTTCTCAAATAAATTTTTGTTTCAAGGAGAGACATCAGACAAAACAGACTAAGCTTCATGATACTAAATGAAATGAAAGTTTCAATTTCAGAGTACCTGCCTTTTTTGTACTACACAATAAGTACTTTAAAATGTAACATTTTAAGTATTTTCCTTTTTTTTTTTTTTGTTGTCCTACAGTAGTGTTGCCAGAGCTGTGATAATCTAGGGATGTATTTTGAAAGAGCTTTTTGACATAAGTAAAACATTAGATGAGACTTGAAGAACAGCTGTGTAAGGTGCCCGTGCTCTTTTTGGCATCACTGTTTGTCTAATGAAAGATCCTACTCCGACATAACAATATTCCACAGGGAAAACATACTTCAGTTACACCACACCTTACCATATTCATAACTGTTAAGATGTACGTTGTTACATTTTCCTTGCCATGTTTCTCTAACATTTTTTTATCTGCCACAACAAGGGTTTCAACATTCAGACTTCCATTTTTCTGAATTTTAGCAGATGATCTTTTGAACCTTGCAGAAGTCCCATATTCATCCGAGCGAATGTATGTCTCTTCTGTGGGTGGCTTAGGTGCATCTAAAAGGAAATAAAACTCAGTTTTGGAAAGGGTTCAGATCACCCATGAACAGTTTAATCAGAAAATGAAGTATCACAGGTTTAGAGCCTTAGATTATTTTTACAGCATGTGATTTAATACTTATGGCTAAGTTCTTGTATATTTATTAAAAAAGACCTGATTGATTCCTGAGGGAAGGATGGCTACAGGGAGAGAAAGAAATGAGAGAACCACATTCGTATGCAATAAGCAGTTCAAAATAAGGAATTAATCTAATAAAATGGTAGCATCTGTGGCAAAAAATACACACAGAATTTTTAACAGAATATCTACATTTTTCCTGTCCTTTTGATAACTTCCTGAGGTGTTTGGCATGTGCTACTTACATAGCAGTTGGTAAAAAAGTCCTTTCCACAACAGATGTCCACCGTCAGTACAGAAAGCAGACACACACCAGAAGTAAGACTCCTGCCAGCCTGCTATTGTGATTGACATTAGCCTTCTATGCGAATTTGCCACTGAGATTATTCCTGCTGGGAACATATTTACTTAGTATAGGGAAATGTCAGGAAACAGCAAAGAGGGCTTGACAACAGGATATGCGCATCCAGCCCACACACCCCAATGCCAGGGTGCACTTTTTCCCTCTGTGCTTGTGTAGCATGGTCAATGGCACCCTTAGAGAATGGTCTCTGCTCCATTTCTTCAGAGAGCCAGAAAACGGGAAAAGAAATCTACATCCTACATCCTATAATGCTCCTGTTATTCATAGTTTCTTTTGCATGAACCTACACTGCCTTTGCATCAAGAATGAACTCGAAGGCCACTTTAACGTACTATTTGGATAACAATAGGATTTTTTTTTGACACAGGATGTAACATGACACAAGTGAGGGAGTCTCAGGTAATTAAAAAAATCCTGCCTGTGCCTCATCAGAAAGTTATTCCAATGACAGAGCTAAAACAGACGCTACTTCCTTCCATGCCAAACTGGGAAATCAAGAATACCATAGAATGCACAACAGTGGTCTGCTTTCAAGAACTAAGTCACTCTGAACTATATTTAACATTGCAAGTGACTGCGCTAGTAAGATTTTAAAATGTATCACTCATTATAAACAATAGTCCTTTACAAGCTCAAAGAACTTTTCTCTTCTGGAAGCACATCAAGACATGAAGACATGCCTCACCCAGGAGTGAAGTGTTCAGTTCACGGCACATCAGTTTCCATGTACTATTTCGAAGGTAATAAAACTTCAAGGCATTTGACTCATAAATCCATGAGCCGTGGAGTTTTGCTCTTGAATTAACTTCACTGCTACTACTAAAACCTAAGCAGCAGCAGCAGCACTGTTTCAAGCATGATTTACTAACTAAAGTTCAGTCAATTCTCATGATCTAAAAACATTTATATTGTGAAGAAGAGTTTGAAAGATGATTAATTGGCTTCTCTAGTGCTTACAAATTGCCACCATATGAAATTTTAAAAGATGGTGAGTGGGACAATCTATTTTTATTACACTAAATGTGGCAGCGTGCTCTTCCCTCTTACTGTTCAGCAAGCTTGGATTCATCCTTAGGTTAGGATAAATTAACCTTGACTAGTCAGTGTTAACAGCAAAGGACTGCCTTCCGTAAGACTGCACTCTCAATGCTTTAGTTCATTCAAGCTGAAATTTTCTATTCCAGGTGATCAGACTGGATTTTGCTAAAAATTTCAAACTGATAGGACTCCAGATCACAGAACAAGACCAGGAAAACAATGTAAAAATTTTAAAAGTCCCAAATACTCATAGAAGGGTGTTGCCTTTGCCGGAGTGGTATGTTTTTCTTCTACATCCTATTTGCCCCTACTCAATTAAACGATCACACATGATTTTATTTATAGGACAACATTCATTCAGTGAACATGAGATAGATTTGTTCTATAGATTAACCGAGGCTGAGTATGGAAATAGGTTGTTATTTTTTAGAACTCCTCCTTCCTTTCTCTCAGAAGGTTACAGGTATGTACTGTATGAAGTGAAAGACTGCAGGATGTGAAAACAAAGAGTTTTGTGGTTAAGTTAATTAAATGCAATCTTGCTTAATCAGATCCTAACAGTGCGTCTGACACCGAGTTCCTAAGCAATGATAGGTAAATCACTTATACTAAACTCATCACAGTTGGATGCTAATTGCATGTTCTTCATGTAACATAAACCCAGCTTGAACTCATAGCTGTAACTGAAATTATTGTAGATACGCATATACAATTATATATATATAATAGGATAATATATAATAGGAGTATATATTCTGAGAAGTATTTTAAAGAAAAACTCAGTTTATTGATTTGGTACCCAGAAGCAATGGTTATTTTTGACCGCTCCTGTGCCTGTGAGCCCCATTTATAAGACAGGAATAATGATAATATCTTCTCACATCCCAGGAGGTTATGAAAATGCAGTGTTCAAAATGCACTCATTATAGGGATAAGCATCGTGTGAAAGCTCAAGAGGACATGAATAATTCTGAATTTGGACAAGCAGTCACAGGGGGTACAGTAAATAAGGTGCAAGACCACAGTGGACAATACAAATAAAATAAAACACTGTGGAGCAGAGGAGCTAATTTAGCACCATTACCCTCTGCTCTGAAGCCGGCAGCAGGAAAACCAGACAGGAGGGAAAGGGAGTGTGTAATGAGGTAGTTTTGAACTGCATCGGAATGCAAACATTTACAGGGTGAATCATGGGCTTGTGCATCTGGCATTTGAGGTCCAGCTTTCAAATCTAGGGAGAGGGATTTTTGAAGCAGCAATTTTTAATAAGCAGTTTTCAGGCCTCAAACAGGCCTCAGTCTCAGCCAGCCACCTCTTCCGCTACCTCCTTTCTCATTCTTTCCCTTCTATTTGTTTTTCTCTTTCTTCTCTACACGCCTTTTGGAAAAGGAACCTGTTCATTTTCTCAGAACTCAAGGAGGAAGTTGAAAGAATATAACTAGACTGAGACAATGTTTTCAATACTGTTTGCAGTCCTGGAGACCCTTGTTAAGAAACTCAGCTCAGAAGCAGATCAGCTTTCAAACAGAATCAACTGAATGCTCTAAGTATGGATATAGGGTCCAATGGGGCTCTAAAATGTTCTGCAATTTGAGGGCCTAATGAAGGACTCGGAAAAGACCTTGGCAGGATAATATATTCCAATATGTTTTTTAAGAAGTGTCTCCAAAATCTTATTTAAACAATTTACATGGGAGGTTCTTTTTGAAGATCTCAGTTGCTGAAAATTTCGTTACCAAATGATGAGTTCTGAAAGACTTATTCTCTATCCTCTCAGAAATTAATGATTTGGAAGACTTTTTCTTCATCTTCAAGCCTAATTAGTTATATATCCTCAAACTAACAGAGAGTAGTTCAGGGACTTTGCACCCATTACTGTGCAAAAGGAGCAATCTAAAACAGAATTGCTTACTGAAAACTATTTCAATGTCAAAAAAAATCAGGCAAGTGATCTTTTAATCTAGGTAGAGAATAAGAAAACTAAACAGTGATTCTTATGGCTTAATAAAACAGATGATGACATCAATTTAAAGGAATAATCAAGTTTCTCATCTCTATTTTGCTTTATAACTGTATTATTTAAAATTATTATGTCTCCATCACAAAGGTGACTATGAACCACACCTCAGAATCACCATACAGACTCTAAGAGCCACTATCTCAAACAAGGAGAGAAAGTTTCCTTACATACATTTCTTGCGACGTCCACAAAAATGTTGCTTTTGAAACATTCCATGGTGGTAACCATTCGCTTGAGCGTGATACTTGTGGGAAGTGTGAATTCTGTGATGACCAAAAGAAAAGTATTTGGGATTGGACTCTACTGTGTACCGGTGCACCTTCTCTTCTGCAGTTCGTTTATATAATACATGAGGATGGTGTCCAGCAGGTGATGTGTAGTTGTGCTCCTGTGCTAGCTGCTGAGGTAATGGAGATATAAGGAACTCGATCTTCCGTGTCCTTATCAAACCTGACTAAAAAAAAAAAAACACCACCACAAATTAGAGGAAAGACTGTCAAGGTTCACAGCTGGAACATGCTAGTTCTTAAAGTGATCTCCCTTCAAAGCCTAGACAGACTGAAATGTGCTCCTCTAAATTAGATTTATTCAAGATATAACCTAGATAGTCTTCCCAATTAAAGTATGCATAGTTTCACTTAGGAACTGACCAGGTTTCACATTTGGTAACACACAGAACAAGAATGTTGTGGCAGCATAGCACCTTCACACAGTACCATGAATAATTTCATATGCAATATTAATCCATTCTTCACAGGATAGATTTGTTTGTATGTGGATATACAGTCTCACGTAAAAAGAAAATGCTTTTGGAAAATGCAACTTCTAATAAATGTATACATTAGTAAAACAAAATATTTGAATCAATATTCATCTTTTTTTCAGAACAAGGTATTACCAGATGGGAATCCCAGACTTAAGGTTACTCCAAGTGGAAACATGAGCACATTATAGGACAGCAGCACAAAGTTGAAGCATTTGAACATTTTAGTGCCATCATTCAGTAATCAACTCCCCGCAATTTAATCATCATAAAGACAGCTTAAAATGTATGCCTTCCTACAAGAGAAAACTGATCAGTGAAAGTAAGTATCTGATTGTTTTCCTTCTTGGATCCCTGAAAGACAGAAGTAACGATGGGAAAACTACGCTGTATTTTTCACATAGTATCTGTGCATAAAACTGCACATGTGATGAAGTGTTTCCAGGATCAGGGCCAGGGAAATGTGGGTGGCACTGAGGAAGTATTTCCATGCAGCTCATTAATCAGTTATGATTTTATTTCATTTCTTGGTTTTGTAAAACATGTTGTAATAAACACTCTTTTTTACCAAGTCAAAAACCAAGAAGAAGTTTCATCAGGTAATTCTATTACGTTATATACATAATACTAGATACAGATTTTTGTTTTGGATCCATCAGGCTCTACCATGTGCCAACATCCTCCTGCCAAAATTGACATCCCATGAGGACTACATATCTCTTATGCTTCAGAAAAATATGTGCAGACAAACAAATGTCAATTGCAAACCATTTTGCCCGGCACCTTAAGTTCTCCCAGATCATGATTCCACCTCCTTCCTCAAAAAGTATTCTTTGAAAATGCGAATATTAGACATGTATCACCTATTCCCATCTGAAATGGATGTTTTTCTTTAGTCTAACCTCCTAGGACCAGAACGCCAAGGGTATCAGAAGGAGAGCAGTTTGAATGCCTAATGTAAGCATTGTATTTCTTAAGGGTTTGTGGAATTTTCTGCACTTTCAGAACTGTTTCCCATGAGGAAAAATCAACAGAAAATGAAAAGCAAGTGAAAATAGAAAGTTGCATAGGAAATCTTCACAGCTTTAACTGTTCATTAAGCTAATGCTAAAATTGACTTTAAGGCTATTCCAGTTGAAAAGATTTATCAGGGATATGCAGGTCCTCAACAGTTTATAGTCATACACTACGCCCTTTTCATGGAAATTCACTTCTGTCTTTCCAAATCAAAGGTATCTTTGCAGTACTCCCCAATATAAGCATCTTTCACAGGAGCCTAATAATAGCGCTCATAAAATCATACTGTGATCTTAATTTTGACAATAGAAGAGATTCCATGTTATGAACTGGGAGGGTCTAATTGCCTCCTGAAAAATAATATGAAAACAAACATAGATGATATTCTGATTAACAATTTGCCCCCTCTTCTTTCTTCAGCATGAATTCATAATTACGTATCTCAGCCTATATCTACTTAACATTCTATATGAAGGTTAAAATTGCCTCTGTCAATAAGAGACAGGCTTTAAATAATTGACAAGAATTTAACTTGCCTGCTCACTATAGGCAATAAGTTGGCATATTTCAAATGTCAGATCACATTTGGTCATGACAAAGTACTTTCCTGTAGGGAAGAAGACTAACATTTTAATCCTTATGATGTGTGTCATCACACAATTTAAAAGTGGTTCTGAGAGGCAATCTTTATCTACTAGAGTGCACTGATAACTGGGTACCCCTCAACCCCTCGACGATTATTTTTTTCAGCTGGAAAACAGAAATGCAGTGAATCTGGTTTTTATTTCCCCATTTTAAAGGTTTCCACATCTAAAATTATTCCTGTAGGATTCATTTTATAAATGATTCAAACCATATGGAACAAAGGGGTTTCTACATTTTCCTGTAAGAAACTGTCCCTGATGTACACCAAGTTTCAGCCCCAAATGTAATTTCTATATTTAACATTATAAGGATGGATTGAGAATTTGGGGGGGTGAGGAGCAAACTGAATTCTGGGCCCTGCACTGCATGTATATTGCTGTACCTTTACATAGGCTGTAGATGCCTGACTGCCTTACAAATGTATACACTTTATTTTCCGGCAGAAATGACCCTAAATCTCCAATAAGACTTCTTTCCTTTGGGTTTTACATCAGACATCCTCCAAATTGAAAAATGTTCTGTGAATGAAAGATACCTTCTTTTTTGATAACATCTAGTTTTATGAAGTTGTCAAGAAGAAAGGGGAAGTGCCACAGAGCAGTCTGAACACTCATTCAATCACAGACCATTTTCCATTTCTTCCAAGTAGGGGATGGTTTTGAGGATTCATATTAAGATAATCTCTTTGGTAATTCCAAAGTAATGCTGAGAATGCTGACCTGGCTTCTGACAGAAACGCAGTCCTCTGGATCGCTGCAAAGGGGGCAAGTGGGCAATGACTGCCAGATACTTTTCTTGCAGGGCCTTGAATTTCAGCCTTAGGTAAAGCAAAGTGGCCTATGGCTATGGCCATGTTGGCCGGAAAATAGGCCAGCTGAGAAATGCCAGAGCACAGAGGCAGGATACTAGCGCAGAATCGTCTTTTCTAATTCTACACTGCCAAACAATTCCAGTTTGTTGAAGGCCAGATTTTGGCTAGTCTGTTCTCCTGGGCAGTGTAAGTGTTAAAAAAAGTGTTTCTGGGAATTTTTTCTACAAATACATGAAACATTTCTGTGATCATGAGTTAGATGCAATATGTTTATCCAGCTCAAATATTTCAGTAGATGAACAAATACTGTCAAAATTGTCATGGGAATTTATGCATTAGGTTTTCCTACTGCCAGCCTAACTTTAAGTATACATGTGATGTTCCTTGAATCAGAAGTCAATGATATCTTTCCATTAACTTTAATGGGTTTGGGACCCAACAAGGAGAAAATGGAGAATGGTCAAAACTCCATTTTTATTTCAGATTCTCTGCAATTATAACACCATGAGAGGAAGTAGGATGACAAAATCTAACATTTTTACTAAGTCTAGACAACACAGCATGAAAAAGACCAGGGACTCCTGTCTATTCCCTCTCTCTCCCACTGTGGCTACCACTAATAATAGCAGTAATTGTGAGAATATAGTGGGAAGGAAAACCCAAGAGATTGCTCAGTTGGAATTTGCTGTTCTCTCGTTCTTCTCTCACAACACATATTTGCTATCCTTCTGTAAGGGATATTCCATGCCATTGGGAAGTAAACAGAAAGACATACGTTGATCTGTGTGGCTAGCAAATAATTCTGAATCAATAAATTAGAGGAACTTGCAGTGTGTTTGCAGAAAAGTTGAGAAGAGATGAGAAGGCAACATTCCTCCCACTTGTTATTTGTTATGAAATGTTTGCTTAGCTCTGGGCTAAAGGAATTTTCAGATCCAATACGTCTTTGTGAAATTCCTCAGTATCAGGGTGTTATCACTAAGGTAAGGCACTTGTTCTATTTTCTTGGTGTGTTTCAAAAGGAGGAAGAATCTCAAAATGAAATTTGGATAAAGGAAATAATAATAAAATATCTGCTTCAAGATTTTTTTTAATTGAAGTTCAATTACAAACAGAAAAATCAGGCGAATTTTTTAAACCACTGAATGTTCATCTTATCTACACAAACCCAGGTAAATCTTCCACTGATTTTAGACCCACATGGAACTGTTTTGAGAGTCACACTCTAACATACCTGTTTCTAACAGGTCTCATTGGTCTCTTACTGGAACAGCACAAAGGCAGCTCCCATTTGTCTCCCCCTGTGTTCTTAGACTGTGAGTGAAGCCTTTGGCAGCTTACCAGCCTGTAAACCTAATTCCGTTTGAGGTTTCAGCATCTCCAAAAAAAAGACCCCCCCATAAGAAACACAGCAGCGATAGTGAGTGAAGGACTTTCAGAACTTACATTTCTTGCCTATATTTTAACAAAGCTAGGTTCTGAGATAGTGGACAAACCTTTGCTCTAAACTAGAAGAGCCTCATGGCTGTGGGTTCTCTGTTTTCATACAAGGCATTTTCGTTACATGCTAATTAAATTAAAGGCAACAGCTTGGCCATATGCATATTAAAGTTACAGGAGTTTCATAAACCAGATGCAAATAATGAGATAAGAAGCATAATGAAACTGAGAATGAAAACATATGAATAAATGAACTGCAACATCTCTGCTAAACATAACTTCTTAATACTGACTGACATAAAGTTAAATTACAGTTTGTATGAAGACAGTCATATCTCAACTAAATAAAGTGCTAAAAAGTTTACATGTCTTGTCTAAGGAATACTACTTATATCCAGAATCCTTTATTCAGTGTTATGAGTATATACATAAAATTAAGTGTTAAAAAAGTATTGTGTCTTAATTGAGAGCAGCTAAAACAATGGCCAAAGAAATCAATGAAGTCTATACCCTTAGAGGGGTGTGCATGTACTCAAGATGAGAAATCTCTCAAAAGGAAGAGTTAAATGTAGTTTCACACCCATTAAAATAGCTCCAAATATTCATGCAAAGTTTTAAAAGACTTGACAAAAGGCCAGCTGAAATTGGCATAAAGCTTTCCACAGACTTCAGTGGACATTGATCCAAGACTTCTGTTGTGTTATTTCCCAACTGTCCAGCTCCTAAAAAACACAAATCATTGATTCAAACACATCTTAACGAGAGTTACAGCACGTAGAGTACAGAGACATAAAGTACAGGTTTTAGTCCTACTTAAAACCAATAAAAATCTAAATTAAGAACTTCCTTGAAATATAAAGAATAAGAAGAACAGATGACCTAAGAACTATGGTTGCTGGTTATTTAAAATTATCTGAGGTCAATGATGCCTATATATCTAGTATTCACATCACAATATTGTTGGGACCATCTCACGTCACAGCATATTGGAGTCTTTTCTCATTCACTTTGCAGTGCAAATTCATGAAATGATCTTACCTACAGTTCATTTTAATCAAAGTGAAACTCATATTTTCTTCCCTGATGCTCTTCTAAGTCTCTGGCACTTTCGCATCAAAAAAGAAAACACAAAAGACCTATCTCTGCCACCAAAGAACTCCCTTGCTGGAGGAGAGACTCTCCTAGCTCAGATGTCCCAGCTATGGGTTTTGTCTGCCAGACGTTTCCCATACTGGAATAATGAATATCTTACAAGCAGAAAGAGAGTATGATGGAGATCCAGAGAACGTGAAGCTATTCACACAACTTAGAGCTACCTGACAACACCCAGTCTTTGGGCCCAGACTGGCCTCTAGAATTGGGCAGATGTCAATTTTCGAATACTGACATACTGCACCGTGTGCTAGAAGAAGGGAGAGGTCTTCTCATAACTCCTGTACCTTTGCCCAGATTCCACCACAGATTGATGGGGAGATGAGGCCCTTCCCTCAGGTTTTATAAGTGGATAATGGTAGCTCCTTCACAAAGTATAGAAATGAGCTTCACATTTGCGATAAGCCCTCCATTCATTCTGCCATGCTCCGAGGCAGCTGGTGGCAAGCCAGCTCAAACTAGAAGCAATGTAGTTGCTAAGAGACTGGGTTATTAGCTCAAGCACAGCATAACATTTATGTATCTACGTGGCATCTTGTAACAGATCTAGTTCATGGCCAGCAGCTTGAAGAACAGCAACAGTGATTTCAGGTGCGTTTCAAATACATACTCAGAGAAACCTATGTGGAGATGGCAGTCCCCGGTGCATATACCGGCAGCCTGATAGAAAATACTGTCAAGACAGTAGGAAAAGTGCCAGCTGCTTAGAATGGGGTTTGGATCAAGCCTTGAAAATGGTGTAAAGATATAGTTTTCTCACACATGCCAAGGAATCCCAGGAAGAATAAAGTCCTGTTAAGTTTGCCAACATTCATCTTATGG
This sequence comes from Phoenicopterus ruber ruber, assembly GCA_009819775.1. Classification (NCBI taxonomy): domain Eukaryota; kingdom Metazoa; phylum Chordata; class Aves; order Phoenicopteriformes; family Phoenicopteridae; genus Phoenicopterus; species Phoenicopterus ruber. The sequence goes on from CM020227.1 coordinate 16,574,517, forward strand.
ATTCCTCTTTCCTCCAAAGCAAGGATATTCAACCAATACTAGTACAAGGCTGTTCAAAGCAATCCTGCATCATGTAAGCAGTCTAAATAAATTATTGTTTCTTTAAAGAATGTATAATGAAGTAGAGTCACCTCTTGGGATGGGTTAAGTTGGTAGTCTGAAAAATACACAAGACTATAACCTTACTACAGTCATAAGCAAAACTACTTCCAAGAATTATCGCCAGCAGTATAGTACAGCCTGACCTGGAATTGTAGATACCTGATATCACTAACTGACTTTTTGAGAGATGGGTTATTGAGCACTTCTCAGGTTAGGGTCAAAATGTCAATGCTCTGGAAAATATAATCAAAATGAGCAAATTAAGATGTGAAATTAGGTAGAAAAAATGACAAGCAACATATCTGGCAAAGCAGAAAGAAGGAACTGAATTGCAGAAAGTGTTGCTGAGGTGAAAGATATCTTTACCCTCGGGAAGCATCATGAGCAAACAGCCAAACCAATGGCAGTAAATCATGGTAATTAAAGAAGTTCATTCTCTCTCTGCTGTGACCTACAGCCCCTTTTCTGGGTGGTAACTGCAAAGGGGACAGCAGCAGCTAACAGCGCTGAGGCCTATTTTGCCTCCATATGCTGTTTCTGTCCCCCTCAGAAGGGCACTTCACACAGATGCACCCATGTTACTGAAGCACTGGGTAAATTAAACAAGCTTCTGAGACACAGCGACAGGGACACAATCCATGATTCTCCAACAAAATGTGAAAGGTCTGGACCCTAAATCCATACACAGGTTGTTAAATAAATAACTGACTTTTAAAGAGTGTTAAGCACCCAGGAGCTCCTGTTGAGTTGAACATTGTCTCTGCAAGCATTTCCAGAGTGCATTTATACCAATTTGGGAAAGAAAATGCTCTGGGAAACTAGTGAGAATGGACTCTCATGAGGTTTCCAATAATATACATGTATTATTGAAGTCAGAAATCCCACGAGTAAAACTCAGAGCATGTTCATTTTTGATCCTATCCCAAACCAGGCAGCACAAAGGCATGCGAACACACTAAATGAAAGAGAGAATTTAAGTTAACTAAACTTTTCCCTAGCTTTTATGTTTGCCAAACAAATTCACCCATCCTTCAGAAAAGTATTAAGTCTGTACATAGGCAGTTACTGACGACTACCCCGGAGTCAGGGAAGTACAAATGTAGTATTTTATTGGACTGGGTCCTTGGCTGATGAGAATAACCTCAGTAGACCTTTACTGATTTTCACCAGATTGGAATATCTGTCTCTGTACCACAGCAAATGTTTAGGTTAAGTTAATGGCCTTTATACACACTAAAATACTTTTATTGTGGAAGAAGCATTAGAATCACTGGTTGCCTCTTCTGACTTGAGAATTGTGCAGGTCACATTTTTCTTTAGATTCTAAGTGACTCACAAAAATAACTCAATTTATTCTGTTTTCTAACATAATATAGATTTCTTGCAAATGTAAAATGTTAAGAGTTCTTAACAATATAGCATTTTATTATCTGAGGATCTGACAGAAGGAGAGTACGATGTTTAAATTGCCAGTCTGAGTTAGTCATGAAAGACTACTCTGTTTGGTTTCTCAAAAGAAGTGCTATGCAGAACATTCAGCAATTATTAAAACAAGGTAACAAAATTGCATGTCTTTAATTATTCCTATATGAACAAAGACAGCGTTATCTCTGAATAGTGCCTTTGTATTTCTGCAGCTGACTGAACTTGTTTAAAACATCTTTATGCAATCCTCTGTCAACATATGGCAAATAAGGAAATATTCTTATTTGTTCCTCCACTTAAGGTAATTGAACCAGTCACATTGGTATTTAAATGTATTAAATTGGTGTTTATTGCAGGGTAATGAGATATTCTAACACAAATTTGATTGCTTTGCCACAGATTAAATACTTGCTTGTCAGTACGTGAGCTCCCTCATTTCTCCTGTTTCTGGTGGTTTTTTTTTAAAACAGAAGTCGGCATCATAGACAGAAGAAAAATACTAATGTAAACTACAGCATGATGACACTAACTATACACTAATAATATTTAACTTAAAAGTGCCAAAGGTTTACCAAGTTGCACTCAAGATCATTTCATTCCATCAGTATGGTTCTTTGGCTGGCTATAATGGTTCTGGAAAGCAATTAGCTAAAAACTACAGCTCAAATTTAGGCTTGGTAGCTGTACAAGCACTTGGGTACGGCCTGTTTAAGCAAATCCCTGCAACTGTAAGATACAATCTACATATTTTATTAGTTATGACAGTTCTGAAATCCATCACAAAGCAAACAGGAAACAGCAGGATTGTTTTATGAATGCATTTATGCTTCACTTTTCCTAAAAAGAGGCAGACCACTATTTGTCATGTGCTGCCTTATAGTTGATTAGTTACTTACAGTACATCAAGAACAACAGAACAACTGACTTCAGAAGGTAGGTTAGTTAGTTCCCTAATCTAGCATCCCATGTAACTGAGTGAACAGCTTAAGAGAATCCTTAAAGTGTGAGAGGAGAGTGGAAATTTTGAAGCGTAGATAATGCAGCCCTCCCTGTCCTCTCATTCTGTGTAACAGGACAAAATAAAAGCACCATTTATGTATGCTCCTCTTAAATCTCAGAAATGTGACTTTAAGATGTCTAGATCTTTAACAGACCTTTGCACAGGACAGAATTTCACCCTAAGGATGGTTTGCTATGAATTATTCATGCTGCTTCAAGGATTAGGTGTAATGAAAATGCTCTGGCAAGATTCTCCTCCTCCTTTGTGTACAGCTAATTGATTTTATGTGGATGGGATTCAGATATACTAATATTCTAGGGAAACTGCATGCCTTCTTAATTAATCTTCTGCTCCTATAGTTGTGATAAAGGCAAGAACAATAAGATTAGGGCATAGTGACACAGAAAATGAACAGTTTAAAAAAAAGGAATGATGATAGATAACTAAAATCAGTACTTGGAAATTCTTTTCCATAGGTACTTAGCATTAACAGATGCTTGCTTGAGTGTTTCCGATCAGGAACATTCCTCCCTATCAGACATGCAACTCCAAACATTAAAAGTCATGAATCAGGCCTTGCAGGAAACAACACTATAAATCATGACCTTTTTTTTAAAAAATGCCGAAGGGCTTTGGTGTTTTATTTTCTTTCTGATTTCTTGAACTATTTTCAACTGAGCTTTTAAGACTTTTTTTTACCCTTTATGATCATGCGTACTAGAATCAAACTTGGGTTTTTTTTAGTGAAAATGCAGCTTTTCCTGTGATGATGGGACTTTGGCAGCCGGACCTTTCATAAGAACGTTTCATATCATGACTGAGAATGGCAGACAAGCCTGAAAGACTCCCTCTCCCTTACAAGATACCCTGTTGAAGTTGCAGCCAATAGAGAGAAACGCTTACCAAATGCACTTGGACACCACATAGGGCTAGTGGATGGTAGACCCTTCACTCTGTTCAGAGGTCTTGGCTTCAGAGTGACTTACACTGACTGCATCAAAGCCCCAAAGCAAACGCTCTAGACAGTGGCAGTTCACTACCCATACCCACTTTTCCCCAGCGAAGATCCTCCAGATAAAAGCTTCAGCCTGGCAGAGCTGATGCAAATGAATTTGAGGGGGCAGAAGATCTGAGCCTGTCTGACCTGGGATAATTTGCATTCAAACAAAATAAATCCAGCTCAATTCCCATAGCAATTTTACTTTGCTATGAATAGCTCGGGCAGCTCCAATAATGAGGAGCTCGTGTTACATCTGATTGCCAGCTGTATTGCTTACTAAGAAGTTAGGTCAGTGGTTCCCAACCTTTTAATTTTCCTTGTTGGAGTATACATTGCTATGGATTAGTTACATGAGAGAGTGGTCACAAGGAACTCTGTAGGGAGCGAAGTATCAGCTTTGCTGATATTCCACATACACAGACATATACATATGTTGAAATATCTATGTGGGAAGGGGAAAGGGAGGGGAACAAAAGAGCTTAGGCCATTTAGGGAACGGAAAACAAGAAGCAAAGATGGCCCAAGAGTGAGAATGTCAGGCTGGCGCCTGGGTTATCTGGATTAAACTCCCAGTTCTTCAGCAATTCAGCTTCTCTGTTCCTTATTTCTCAGTTTTATATGCAGGGTTTTGTAACCAACCCACTAAATGCTCAAGAGAGACTCGTGAAGGTTCACATTTGACCCCGGTTGGGTTGTTCTATTAAAATGCCTCCATCTTCCTCACTATAAGTTGCAGCACCAGCCTTCAAGATGTCACTCAGTAGCTTGAGCTGTGATCCAGTGACCAGCTGCACTAAGCACAGAAGGTCACAGCATAGCTAGGTATGTGCCACCTAGCAGGGCTCCATGCTGGCAAGCGCCCTCTTCAAAGACACATTCCTCAAACATGGCTCTGCCTGTGATCTGTCCCTCAGCACATCACTGGATGGGCTTTTGCCAAGTGACCCCACTCGCAGGAGCAACAATGCTACCTGGTAAGTGACCCAGAAATATGCAGTCACATTCACTTGAGTCTGAGAAGGTTCATAGTTTTGCTCATAACTAGGAATTCCCTTGCTATAATGCTTTCTACTTTACACATGCCTATAGAGAAAGTGTGATTACTTAGCATCATTGTGAAAGGATTTTATTTTGCTGTAATCACTTCTTTGAAACAGGACAGCAGCCTAGGTGTGTCTGAATCACATTTTTTTCCAAGAAATGGCAAATCAGTAAAACCTTGAATGCAATTAGAATCATGGAACAGTTTGGGTTGGAAAGGACCTTTAAAGCTCATCTAGTTCAATCCCCTGGCAGTGAGCAGGGACATCTTCAACTAAATCAGGTTGCCCAGAGCCCCATCCAACCCGACCTTGAATGTTTCCAGGGATGGGGCATCTACCACCTCACTGGGCAACCTGTGCCAGTGTTTCACCACCCTCGTTGTAAAAAATTTCTTCCCTATATCTAGTCTGAATCTCCCCTCTTTTAGTTCAAAACCATTACCCCTTGTCCTATCGCAGCAGGCCCTGCTAAGTTTGCAACCCCTCCGCACCTCCTACCTTGCCTGTCCCTTCTCAACAGCCTGTAGCCGTCGGTAGCCACACTCCAGTCATGGGATTCATCCCACCAAGTTTCAGTAATGGCAGCTAGGTCGTAGCTTTCTAGCAGCGCGGTGGCTTCCAACTCCTCCTGTTTGTTGCCCATGCTGCGTGCATTGGTGTAGAGGCCCTTCAGCTGAGCTGTCAGCTGTGTCACCTTCTTAGCGGAACATCCCTTAATTCCTTTGAGGTATTTCACTGGTGTTTCCCTGTTGGCTCTGATTACCTCAGGAGCCCCTGGCTCATATCTGTAAGACCTCAAGTGTGCTGCAGTGTAGCCAGCACGTCTTGCAGCAACAGGCTGAGGGCCCTCGCTAGCACCCCATCCCTCTAACCTTGGCGCGTCATCCCACAGCTTGTCATGGGCAAGCCTGGTATTATCCCCCTCCCCCTTCAAGTCTAGTTTAAAGCTCTGTCAATGAGCCCTGCTAGCTCGTGAGCAAAGACCCTCTTCCCCTTTGAGAAAGGTGAATTCCATCTGACACCAGCAAGCCTGGTGCCGTGTAGGCCACCCCATTATCAAAAAACCCAAAACTGTGGCAGTGACACCAGCCACAGAGACACATTTTAATAGACTGGGCCTGTCTGCTTCTTCCAATGTCACTGCCCGCAACTGGAAGGAGAGAGGAAAAAATAGCCGGGGCTCCAAATTCCCTTACCAACCATCCCAAGGTCCTGAAGTCTCTTTTGATTGCCCTTGGACTACGCATTGTGGCTTCATCACCACCCACATGGAAGAGCAGTAATGGGTAATAGTCCGCAGGCTGTACCAGGCTAGGAAGTTTCCTAGTGATGTCCTTAACCCGGGCCCCAGGAAGGCAGCAGACTTCCCTAAGAGGAGGGTCTGTCCGGCACATGGGACCCTCTGTTCCCCTCAGAAGGGACTCATCTACAACTATAACCGAATTCATCCTATTAAATCTGAAATACAGGGCAGCATCATCCCAAAGATCCACTGATTTAAAATAAGACCTCACCATTTTCTCAGTTTTTCACAACATTAAGAAACCTGTACAATGGCAACTCCATGTAACATTTAGATAACCATACAAACATCCTTAGCATCCAGCTCTTCATTTACAACAGGCATTTGAATAAGAAGTGAGTTATTTGCTAAGATAAATGTAGTAACTTACATCTATATTCCATGTCATGAAAAAGCCTTACATTTGTAGGCACCTTTTACAGGCATACAACCTGCCTTCACAATGTTATATTGCCAAATATATCATGGGTCCAAAGATTCTTTGTTTTCCTACTTGTAGCCAAATGCTACCAATCAGCAGTGCTCAGACATACTGCACTGATCCCTGTCCTGCTTCAAAACTGTGCACACTCATTCACACTCCTCTCTCCCACAAATTAGCCTATGTTTCTATTTTAAGGGAATGATGCACAAAGGTGAGCATGCTATAACTGCTCTGCTGGTGTAACTGTACTGAAATTAAAAGCAGGAAACCTGGGTGGATTTGTCCCGGACTAGAAAATTTTTTAATACTATTATAAATGGAGGTCTGATGAGAAATAATTTTCAGTACAATTTTCTAACTACAGAAATCTCTGTAGTAGAAATAACTGTGATCACATGCAAAAACTGCCACAAAGAGGTCCTGGTTTGGTATGAAATAAAACATCATGCCATAACTGTCTTCTTAAAATGGGAACAGTAATGCTACCTTAATATTGGTCCAGATTTTCAGCATAAAGCGAGGTAAATCCATTCTTCAACCCAATACATCAGTTTACATCTCCTGACTTCCTGTCTACTGACAGGGTCAGAGTACAATATACAAGTCTAAACCAGTATTTGGAGTGTTAACACAACAGCTTCCAGGTATGCAGATCCGTGTTTGACTTGTACTTACTCAATAGGCCTGCAGAACTAAACTGGTCATGAAAGGTTACACTGATTTTACCATAAGCAGACTTTAGTATAAGCCTGTGACTTATGTGACTGTTTAGCAGGGATGAGTCTTAAGAAAAGTATGAAAGACGGTGAGGGAGCATTACTTATGCCTTTTCATTGAAGAAATCCGTTCTATTATGCACCTCTGAGAATCAGAAATGAGAACAGAGGACAAAGAAGCAGCTGAGGAGAGGACATATAGGTTCCCATTTCTACGGAGTCCCACAGAAACTGATCCAAGAGGGAGGCCTTTGATTCTTGTCTCAGCAAGCACCATTTTCTACGATTTTTAAGCAAGTGAATAGCATTTCTTCATGAAAGCATTTGTACAGTAGAGTGTTTTCAATGCACTACCTTACATATTAGGGTCTCAAAATATAGTCTGTGGAGCACCAAAGATCTAAGTAACCCTGCGATGATCTCTGAGATCTCAGGAAATAGGAAAGATAAAGTGACAAAGGGAAGGTTGTGCTTGAAAGTAACTTTTTCTTCTATGGGATATTCTTTATATTGAATTGGTCCAAGAAATCTAGAAATCTATTGCTACAGATGTTGCCACGATGTTAAACATTATAGGCCTTCTTATTGAAATAAAAATGCAGTAAAGCCAAGGAAGATACAATTATATGGAATTTGTTGACAGCTCAGCATGCTGCAAAGTTATAAAAGGATGTTAAAAAAATTCAGCAGAAGATTTAGGAGGCAAAATTTCCTAAGCAGCCTGACCTTCTTTCTGCAATGAATCTACTGAACAGTGGGTTAAGCAAAGGTCAGGTTAAGCATAGGTTAAGAAAAAAGCTCCAAGAAGAGGAATGTGCTGTCAGGGTCACAAAGGCTCTGGGACATCAGGGAAGTGTGTGAGAGTTACAGACACTTCAATCTCATATGCAGTTCCTAGTCCCAGGGCCTGAGTGTGCTCTCTGCTCTGTCCTGACACCACGGAACACAAGACCTGAGTTCGCACCATGTCACACCGCAGCCAGCAGCTGCTCTCTGTGGACTTCAGGCACAACTTGCGAGAAGTGCTGCACAGCTTAGCTCCTGTTGTATCTTGAGCCCTTACTTAGAAATCAGGATACACTTGGTGTGCTGAGAAGTGCTGCATAAGTCAAATAAGTAGTGCGTCAAAGCACACCAACTCCCATAAACAAGAGATACAATGTCTGCTTTCATAGGCAAGAATTAGAAAAGTGAACATGAAAAGTGAAAAATATGGTCCTCCCATTCCGAGACTCTCTGAAGCTTTGTGTCGCTTGCACAGCCACTGATTTAGCATTCTCAGATTCTAACTTCTCTGCTAGAGCCTGTCCTCAAGCCCCTGTCCCTCACATTAGTGTATCCCTGACTTTTCCCCAAAATAATCTGGCTGCTCAGTGGTCACTAAAGGGGCACTGCCTGCCAAAAGACTACTGGCATGAAGGTAGTCAAGCCCTGTTTGTGCCTACACATTTTCCTGCATAAGATTATATGTGCTTCCAGGAGTTAAAGTGCAATCCTGCCACTTCTCAGTGTGAATTTGCCCAGCTTAATGTGTCATGACTAAAGATGTGACTATTCACGCAATCCATCTGGATCATCAGTCATTTACTCCACCTTTTCTTCTTTCCAGGTGGTAACGTAAACAGAGGAAAAGCCAGAAGGACCTCTTGTTGTGAAACATTTCCTCTCTTCACAGCATGTTACACTATACACTCCTCCCACAGCATAAAACCAGCAGTGTTAATGTGCTATGGAAGTAAATTAGTCACAAATAGCACCATAGGGAACTCAAATAGTTTGAATGTATACCATATAATCAGGAAATGCCCACCCTCTTTATCTGTCAGGAACAAGGAAATTGGAAGCTTTGTAATTTTAAACTGCCCATCAGTTGCTATGAATCAATCAAACATCTTTCTGTGGAGAGCTAGCATGCACAAGAACGCTGGTAAGATAAGAGAGGGTTTCAACTACACTCCCCATCCTGTTGGAATAGTTTCAGCCCAAGATTCCACATTTGATCACTCCTGTCCAGGGCTTCTCTTTATACACCTCCACTGAACCCCTTGAAAGGATTAGAATAGCATACTGAACTTTCATATTTTTCTAATTATTTATACTGTTACTAATGCTCACAAATTTATCAATCCAAAATAAATTTGATTTTTTTCAAGAATAAATAAATTTTTTAAGATCATTTACAGACTTATAGTGACTTATTCCTTTAACTTATAATGATAGAAATCATGCACGACTGATATACATCCTCTACATCATCATTTTTTGCAGTAACTCTACATCCATCCACTTACTACAAAAATCAGAGACAAATCACATCAAACACAAATCACATCTTTACAATTTAAGTCCCTTCCTGGAAGAAACACGAAGGTGTTGATTTAAATGATAATTACTATTTTGCTAGCACATAATATAGTTATCGAATGGCAGAAGAGACAACAGCTGTAAAGAGCATTGCCTAGTGAAACTTTATGGAAATACAAATATATTAATATTTCACAGACAATGGACACTGAATTGCGCTATCCTTTGTAAAATCGAGATTGATGGGCACCAACACAGTGCATTGGTATAGATATGTACGTACATATATATAAATTTCTCTTCCTTTTTATTGGCAAGTAAAATGCAAAAAGTCAGGTCCAGCAGCTAAGCTGTCATTAAGGACATGTGGCATATCCATGGAGGTATTTCGGGGCACACGGGCACCACTCAGAGCAGGCTGATGGTGAGCAGGAAACATAGCCCCATGGGGAAACACTCCACGTTGTCGTCTTTTAAACCTAACACAGAAGTAGGGCTGTAGAGGTGAAGTGACCTTTGCTACGCACAAATGCTAGTTTGCAGAAGACAGACCTTCGTTCTGGGTGAATAACATTTCCTCCTGTTTTGTTTCTCACATTAGAGCATGTTCCTGACTTTCCCAAACTGTAATCTTTAAAATGATTAAATAAATCATGTGAACAGCCACAACAACAAAAAAAAATATACTATTCCCTCAGTTCTCAAGCTATTTCTGACTAATTCAGTGTTGCAGTGCTATTCTGCACACCAGAAAGCTAGTTTTCAAGAAATGCTTGGAAAATTACAACAAAAATAAACTTCTCATGGCACTATAACCCAAAAGCCAAGAACTTGTAAATAGAACTGGTGCAGTATTCATAGGCCAAGACCAAAGTCAGGCACATTTTTGATCCCAGCTTCAACTGTCTAAGGTAATCTACCAGCCTCTCTTTCTGATTTGGCTTCTGGTCCAAATTGTCCTTTCACTGGTATTTCATCTGTCACACAGGCTGATGGAGAAAGTAAGCCTTTGTCACCATACCGTTAGTCTGATGTTCAATGACACATGGCACCAACTGTATCCTGTTCTGTCATGGCTCCCACCCTGTATTTGGGTTTATGGATGATCTTCATTGAGACCTGCAGGACTCTCTGTGCCTCAGGCAGTTAAAATGACCACCCAGGACTCTGGTAGGCAGAGGAATCACAGGAATCAGAGGAATCAATTGACTATTTCTATAACAGACTATACGTTCTCCTCTCTGCAATTATTCAGCTCTCCTACCGAGAGCAGAAGATGAACGAGGTCTTGCCTCCTACAGGTGTTCCGAGGATGACAAGTGATAATATCCTTGCACATTTTGGTAGATCAAAACCTGTGAAGTCCATCTCCTGTCTAACAAGGGAAACAAGCCTCATAAGCAACTTTCCTCTTTTACTCCCAACGCCAGACTTGACTTTATCAGGAGTTGATCGGGATTAAGCCAAGTAAACTCTTTACATTTACTCTTGACTTCATATTTTTTGGTGGTCATTGTGCTTCCTTTACTCCTTCATTGTCATTATACTCTGGTAGCATAGCAGAATGAAAACAGTTGGCATTAGTACACTGAAACGTATCTGGCAGCTGCAGGCACCAGATGCCAAGCACTTCAGTGCATTTTCTAGCAGCAGTAGCAGCAGCTGGTTCTCTGGGAAACTGCCTGAACTCCTCCCTCATTTCACTCCTGGCTGTTACTAGTCCGAGTGATCCATGAGAACAGCATAGGGTCAGTCTGCAGATGGGTTTCTTTGCCCTTCAAGTAGGCCACTTTCCCGCATTTCACTTCTGATTCAGTGAAATCTGATTATACAGCACCTTGGATTATTTACAAGATGTGTTTTGGGGTCTGCCAGTAGAAACAGATGTGGCTTCACTTTCTTGATGAGCCAGTGGTACTTTCCATTTGCAAAATGTCTTTCTAAACCAAACAGTAATTGTAGTAATGTTTCCCAAAGAAATGGTGTGCCTCTTGACTCAAGGGCCAAGCTGATGTAGGGAGGAAGAAAAGAGAACTCTCCTGAGGCCAGGTTCTGATCCAAAGCAATCAGGACAAAACTTTTTACTCACTACAAGGTTCAGATGAAGCCCATAAACCAGCAAATACCTGTCAATGAGAGTGGAAGATATTGTGCTGCAGTAATCAGTAGACATCAGCTGCTCACTTGTGTCTCAGCCTAGAAATTGCCCTTTTTCCATCCCTTTGCTCAAGCTTTTGCTGCTAGAGGCAGGATGACAATCTGATCATCAGTACATGACGTTTTGAGTGCAAAAAATATCCACACGGCCTTCAGCATGGCTTCTAGCATGAAGAGAAGCCAGCAAACAGAGAAGAAAAATAGAGGCTGGAGATACTGTTGTGGTAGACTGGTCTCTACAGTGATTTCACAAACATCTATTGCAAACAATATGATGTAGAGCAGGCTATAAGGAATGATCCTTTGTCAGAAAAAGTAGCAAAAAAGCGCAAAAGTGACAGAAGCATTTTTCTTGCCCATACTGTAATCATCCATAGTGGGCTGCAAAAAATTCATCTCGGCTCTAACCCAAGATCGGTATTCTAATCTTTAATTTATACTTGCATCTAACAAAACAAATAGCATAACTTGCTGTCAAGTGTTAACAAGAAATGAAACTAGGTTGCCACATTTTTAGAAAAGTTTAAACTTTCTTCTCCGACACTGTGTTACAGCATTTATATCTATCCCTTACCATGACCAGCTTATACTTTACTTACAATATTAACTTGAAATATTTCTTGAGGTTTAGCCTAGACTAATTTCAAGACTTACTGTTCTGATGACTTCTTCCTAAAAAAAGAATGAGTGTGTGGCATAAGACAAACCTGCTCAAGACAGAATTATTTTTAAATGGTCCCTCTTTTCACTGAAGTGCAATAATTTGCATGAAGAAAAAGCAAATCTGTTTTTAATTTAATGTTTTAAAAAAACCCTAATTATATTATGATTATATAAATTTTATATCTCATGGCAAAGAAACTGCAGATCTGAAGAGTAATCCATGTTTCATTAGTTTGTGTATTCTGCCACGGAATATAATATTACGTTCTTAAATTAGTTGGAAGCCACTGTGCTGCAGAGGATAAAAACAAAAGTGAGGGCTCAAACTAGGTCAAGCATATTTTGTATAGGTCCATTAAAAATCTCATTCCATTAATATTAATAAAGATGTTGAGACACAAAAGTCCTTCAATTAACATATATTAGGCAGGCAGGCACAAGCATTCAAGTGATCCCACTGTGAACAGCAAGAATCCAGTCCTCAAAGAATAAAGCCATGAGTGTGCTGTGTACATAGTGGGGCAGCTAGAAATGCTAATGCCACAGAAGAGTGAAAAGGCAATGCCCTATTGTCTGTGCAAGTAAATATCACTTTATTGCCTCAGCTTCCTCTTCTATTAAGCAGGTTTGTGCTGGGCCTTGTATTTCCAGTAAGAATAACTTCAAGATCTATTATCTTTGCTATCAAACTTTTTTCTTTTACTATTTTTTGGCAGGAACTAGCTGGGCAGTCACATATGAGATTCAGGAAAAGGATTTTCATCTGACTGTACAACTTGTTTGTAGATTTCCCTAGCTTATGAACTAACATTGTAAAAAAGAAATTAACTTGCATGTTCCAGAAATTACTCTGGACAATAATGGTTCCCACGGTACTGAGCTTCAACCATCAAGACTCATTCACTTGCATATGACCTGATTATTTGACATTTCTACACCCTCATTCTTAGTGACTTCCGAGCATGATAAACAATAAAAGGTTACTGATGTCAACCTATTATGAGCCAGGATGCTGTTCTCTAACACACAGTAAAGCCAGTACTGAAGCTTAATTAATACATTTGTAAATTGTGCTGAGCTGCAAGGCATTATGATTTCAGGTTTCTTCTGTAAATGTTTACACCTCAAAGCTTTAGTCAATGCTCTACTGTCTGAACCAAAGATAAGTTCTGCTTCCATCAGCTATTCACATAGCTGGTCAAATCACTGTCAGAGCAAATCAATAGGAAATTCCTTTAGCATACTGTAATTTATGGTAGACCTGCAGCAACAGAATTGGGATTAAAATGGGATAAGAAAAGGCAAGAAAGAACCAACATTTCTGCTCCTAGTGACATGATCAAAAAGACAGAGGAAAACCTTGTTTGTAATGTAATTATCCATTAGAGTTCAATTCAGACACCATTTAGGGCTAGTCAGAGCCCTCCTAACACAAAATGAGTGGTTTTTAGAAAAAAAGATACTGAAGTCTGAGTTTCAGCTGATAAAACTCACTGTAGGTCCACTGCTAGCTCTCACTGCAGAGATAACTAAGTTTAACCCTTCTCCTGCCAGCTCACTGAGAGAAGACCATTACAAAGTGAGGCACACGGAGCTAACAGCTTCTGTATGTGGTCAGGAGTCAAGTCGGAGGGAACACTTCTGACAACTAAAAAGGCTGCTGACTTAAGTGGGGCTGCCGTCAGGTTATCACTGGACACTGCAACTTCCAAAAAGAGAAAGTAGGTATTTTCTAGAAAATCCCTAGAGAGCTATAAATCTGTAAGTCAACAACATTACTCATACTCAGGAGAGAATGAAATCAGATGCAAATAGCTATGAAATTGTCTTAAAGAATTGACTGATCTATTATTGTCACCACAGTTCTGGATGCCTTTGTCTAGCATGGCCCCAGCTTTTGCCTTGCCCCCATCCGTGGACTGCAAATTTCAAAACCACAGACATTGAAAACAGCCTTTAGACCTCCATCCTTCTCTCACTGTTTGCAATACTGGACAGCAGTCCCAGTGATCAATCTACCATCTCTTTCAACGAGTATGGGACATGCCATGCATCAGAAACACAAACCCTTCCCTAAAAAGTTGCACATTAGAAAACAATATCTTAAATATCTTGTAGGCTTAAACATAACTGTGACAAACAAAAACTGTAGGTGCCAGAATGGCTGTGGGACTTTGGAGCTGGTAACAAACGTCCAGTGACCATCCAGACTGGTTATGACTGGGCAATCTATGTTGAATTCAAGTGAAGTTCCTAACTGAGTACAAGTGTGCAAATCACAAAGCTGTCATCATCATCAGGGCATTGGTTTTGCAGAGAGGCTAAGGAGGGAGTAAGCTTGGGAAAAAAAATGTTTAAGAACAGTTTTGATACCACTGTGTGCTCAAATTAAGTGGACTCTGCGGCAGGGCCAGGGAACAACCAAAATACTCCTGTGCTTTCCACTCACTCTATGGCTATGTGTCAGGTACAGAGCTCTACGAGAGGGCTGCTTGAGTTGGACTGAAATTGAACTACAGTTTCACAGACTGTCATTGTGTTTTGGGTAAACAAAAGCCTTTATGCTCCAGGTCTGCAAACCTGGTATCTTCCTCAAACACTTCTGAAGTGGAGGAAGAAGGGGAAAAAGACAGAAATAAAACCTTGTTTAGGTTAATTATTAGTGACCGAAAGCTGCTATTACTTATTAGAATCTGCCTCTAAAAAGAGAAATATTTTAGATGTTTAGCAGTTCGCAGCTGTGTGGAACAGACTATGTTGCATCTCGGCAGCAGAGATGGTATGGTCCAAATGAAAATAGTGGCGCTTAAAATAAAAATCCTCATTTACATCAAAGACATCCTGTTATGAAGAGGTCAAGTCTGTGCAGACAGGTCATCCTCTCCTGACCCTTATGAAGGCATTTGACTATAAGCTTCTCTAATGGACTAGGGAAAGTGTGGGAACTAAGCTTTGTGGAAAGACTTTGCTACAGCAAGAAAAATGCTGATGTTTCAAGTATAGATAGAGTCTACTAATTTCTTTAGAAGTGATGATAAGACTGCTGCTTAACAAGAAAGGCCAGAATGAACAGCCTACGTACAAATGGACGGCTCCTGTTTCTGGAACTGCTTTAAGGGTGCAAGCAGCAGTGCTCGCAACAGCCTGAAGTTTGGTCTGAAATACACCGACGGACAATTTCCATGCTCTTACTGCCAGCTGAGCAATAATGAAGCAGGCAAAAATGACTGAGAAGACCAGCTCCTGTGGGCACTCTTGCAAGCTGTTCTATGTCCACAGCCCACTGTGTTCAGGCTGATGGAGCCAAAGTGCTCTCAGTGACACAGTATTTCCCCTATATATGTTCAAGGGTTCCAGGTTTGTTAATACAAAACCTGGAAGAAATGCAACCTCTATTACTTTTCCTGTCCAGGGGAAGCAGATTATTTCTCCATCATTAATCCTCTTTAATTCCATTTCTTACCCATCAGGAATCAATAGGGTCAAAATGCCTGGCATAATACTGTCTTTGTCTTGCAGAGCTAAAGCCAGAGTCAAACAGAAAGCTTATCAGACAGATATGGAGAAGGGCAATCAATAATCGAATCACACAATTCATTCCCCATCAGCAGTCAATTCAGGGCTGAGACCAGAAACAGTGTCTTGTATTTGTCTAGTATAATTTAAAATACCTTCAAGAATATGGCTTTTTCCCATTGTCACCTCATTTTCCTGTAAAGTTTTTTCTTATTTTAATCCTCACCATATTATGGAGTGAATAATGGCAAAATGTCCATCAAAACAGTGGACAAAATGATGATCCTGTAAAATACAGTTTGTGTTTTATGAAGGATGGAGATGTAATGGCATGTGAATGTAAAGAAAGTCAAAGAACTCATATGCCAGATGCTGTTCATGTTGTGCTGGTATAATGGCAGAAAATGTAGGATTTGTATATTGACTTGTGGATGGACTAAAAATAGTTTTGAGAATGAGTCCAATCACCAGTTCTGTACTTAGTTTCTCTTCAAGGTCCCACTGGGCCAAAGTTTGTCCTATTTTTACAGCTGTAGGTTTCAAAAAGGAACCTCATTGCAAACAGCAATTATTTTGTACTTTTACTAGCAGTCTGGCTCACTGATTTTGATGGGAGTTTGTCTGCATAAGAACCTTGGGATTTGTCTCAACATATTTAATTGGACTGAAAGTGTGAGCTCTAGGAATAAGAGGCTGTTGTTAGCATGAACTTAAATAATGCTAATACAGGGTGCAATTAAATGACTACAAAGAATGGGTACATGAGTTGCCTTGCCTGCCTGCCTCTTAGGTGGCCAGACCGCATTAAGAAGCTTTAATTTTGTGGCTTCTTTGATACTTTGAGCAAAGTCCTGCCCTCAGACATGCACACACAACTTCCATTGAATTAATACATCTCCTGTTTATCTCTCAGTGCTACATCTAACCCTTTCTCCAGTCGTAGACTCCTCCGACAGCTCAGTGAGTGTAACATGATTCATCCTTCCCTCCTCTTTCTCTTCCCTTGACTAGACACTAACAAATGTAACAGAACTTGAGACAAGAGAAAGAGGCCCCTTATAATGAAAGATTCAATCACATCTTTCCAAAAACAAAGGAGGGCACTAGCTAGTGCATGAAGCTGACTCCTCTCTTCTAATTGAGGTACATAAATAAAAGGGAGAGAATGGCCCACATTCACCTCTAGTGTAAGCAGGTGCAGCCTCTCAGGCCTCCATGCCAGTGCATTTGCTTAGGGCTGAATTTGGCCTGAACAATAAAACTCTATCATCATATAGTTTTAAAGGACCTGAACTGTTCCACTGAACTGTGCTGATTTTCTCGCTGACCCAAAATACACATGCATGTCTCCTCTGCAGTGTAATAGTAGGAGAGTTCCTTTATGTTGTACGTATGTTTCTTTCCTCTGGGTGCACATTTTGTACTTGCTATATACCCTAACCTGTCTCTTCCACCAAGTAGCAGCAACATCCCCACAAATGCTATATAATAAACTACTCATTCATTATGATGTTCACTATTTTCTATGTTGTGTATTGGACTATAGTGTAAACTCATTTGACTTTGTAAGAGAGAGTTCTTGTTCACAAGGGGAATGTGACTTCTGCTCCTAAATGCACAGTTATAAATTACTTTTAAGAATGTCTCTAGAACACAACTGGACAACTGACAACTCTGGGGTTCTCTTGTATTCTGCCCTGATTTACTGTGTGACTGCAAACAACTCACTTTATACAAGAGATTATGTATACATAGACCTAACATAAGCAGCACATAAGGAGACAGAAAGGACACAATAACTACCATATAAAGAGAGACAAACAACACACCGTTTATACACAGACTAGGAAGACAGTAGTAAGGCTTTTAGAGACAGTCATCATGAAAGTGGAGTTAAAGATGGTGAACCTACAACAGATACCTGGTTTTAATGCAGATGAGAGAGCACAACTTGTGGATGAGGATGGGCAAGGGGGCAAGAGGAATGAGGTAGGAATACAGATACGGCCACACCGAGTAAGTCCTAAAATCAATTTCTTATTCTAACAGCGGCCAGCACCATCTCCTCCAGAAAAACTGAAAAAAGCCTGCATTCTGTGGATTTGGCATAGTCTGCCTCCCAATTAGATAGCTAAAGGCAATTATAAGTAATAATATATTACTAAATAACAACAGTAATAAAAACATATAATTAGAATAAGATTAAGCTTGAATCAGGAGTTTGGAAAAAAAATTGATTTTGGGAAGAATGAACAGCTTGAACTGGAGAACATAAACAGAGGATGAAGCAGCAAGACAAACCAGTGGCCTAGATATGTCAATTGGGAGAGCACAAGGAATTGAAGGAAACTCCAAGAAGTCATGCTGGAGTAACAGAAGAGTTTTATTAAAAGGAATAAGGAATATCAGTGGAGAAAGGAGTTGAAAATTTTGCATTAATTTCTTTTCAGATCATACTAAGATGACGCTGAAGAGAGAAACTAGTTTTGTATTTACTAACATAAATGAATTCAGTGACCCAAAATTGTAAGAGTTAAAAAACCCCACCCCTGAGAGTGAGCATGTATTAACAAAATATATGAAAATGAAAAACATTTTTCACAACTTCTTTGGAAGGAACGTATCGTCTTCTCCACATATAGTCCAGAACACATTTTTCTGAAGGTGTACGAAGTACATCCATCTTTTGAGCATTTTTGATAAAATGACTGAGCAAATCTGTGTGATAAACAACATAAGCCTGAATTTTAATAAATCTGTCATACTCTTTTATTACTAAGTAAGTATGATGCTTCTACTCAATGCCTGATGGTGAAACAGACACTTAGGAAGATCTAAACAAGATTTCTTGCATACAGGTTGATTTTATTTAAAAAAAATAAAATCACAGCTTTCTTGCTGCATAACAGATGCTCCAGCAAGTAAAGGATGCTGACTGAAGCAGGAAAGGGAAGAAGACAGAAGAAAGCAAGTTTCCTGTTGAAAATCAAAGCACCTAAACACTTTGATGATGAAAAGGCAAGAGACAGTACTCATAGTAAACTTCTACACATTCTCCTAAAATGCTAACTTGATGTATTAGAGTACTTATTCAGATAAAGAGCATACATCCAGTTTTACCTTCTAACACATCAAGAAAATTGTGTTGACTGATGGAAACATTTGGTCTCAAATCAACAAACCAGCACAAAAACGTGGGGCCTTACTGTCAACTAAGGTATTAAAATGTGAGTAAGATACACACATCTCTTAATAGATCTATACCAAAGCAACAAATTCTTGCTCCTTTCCAGTGTTAAGTTAAGGTCATCCTGCCTAACAAACCATTTCATATAGACTCTCTCAAAAGTCTACTCTGCAGGCAATGGCAGATAACGGACAGCTGAATGACTGAGTACTCTAGGTCATCCAAAAAATTAGATCAAAGAGTCCCCATAGTCTATTGAAATGCAATTGCTTCCAAATCACATTGTGGTGTTCCAGGCTTGAAAGAATGGGTCACTGCAGTTTTATTGTAGAGAAGCTATTGCTAATGAAAGGAACAATGGAAAGATTAGTGCTACCAACCATATAGAAGAAACACCACTTTCGGTTTAATTGCAGTGAACAAAGCAAATAGGAAAGAAGGGCAACCAAGTGACAAAAGCAGTTGGTGCAAAGAGGATATAGAAGCTATTCACAAGGTTCTGATCAGAGCACAGCATCCAGACTTAACATATGATTACTGAATTTGGATCACAGTAAAAAATGACGTGGTTGTCATTACAGACAGCTAACGACACATTTTTAAGAAGGCAGCCTTGCAAACTGAAAGACTAAGAATCCTGTTGATATTTTGCCTGGGATTCATTAGGTGCACTGAAATAAATGGATAGGGAGAAAGGAACAATTATACTTTATTTGTGATACCTACTCTGCAGGACATTATTGTAAGTAAAGGTTTACTTCATTTGCCAGTTTAAAATAACAATTTAAGGTGAAATCTATTGAACCTTGGAACTGATTAAAGAAAGAGAGAGATTCCAATTGGTGATAATCTAGGTACTGAAAAAGGTTCTGCCATAATAAATTTGTTCATGCCACAATATTTATTCTCTTTTGATCAGTTGCTGGATCTTCAGTTTCTAAGTGAAGCTTACCAGTCATAACAATCTCTATGTCGAGACAGTGGTAAAAGATCCATTTCAGTCTCAGTTAAGATCACCACATTCTGTTTCTCTGTGACCTGAGGCAGACTTGAACCTTCGTTCTCCAGACAAGACTTGACAAGCCCAGCTTCACTTAGCTCATAAAGCATGTTAAAAAACAAAACGTGACCAAACAGGGGAGATCACCCAAACTGTAACTGTTATATGTAGGTAGAGCACTTCTCTTAGAGGAACAGACTAACACTGCAATAATTGAAAACAGTTTTTTTTCTGAGTAAATACTGTAAAAGCTAGCAGTTATGAAAATGAAGCTTCCACAGAAACAACTAAGCACATCCGATATTAACAGTTCAGCACTACAAACACAACTTAACAAACAAAAGAAAGCTTCATTCCGGTTCCTGGCACCTGCTCCAAAGTCACGTTTGCAACTGTTCAAATAACTATAAGATACTAATTCCTCTAACTTGCTAAGAAAAAAAGTAGAGCATTCAAAATCTAATCCAGACTACTTCAACCAGTTATCAGTATTCAACAGCTCTTCCTAATGAACCACCCTCTTCTCAAGTCACTGATTACTATTTCAAAGGAAACACTGGGCGTCTCAAGTGCTCCTTGTTCGGTCCCGTCACACAGTTTAATAGCCCTTATGGACAAGTACCTTTGCAAAACAGATTTCTAGAGGGTGACCCAACATATCCTCTGGACCTTAGTCAGCCACAAAGCATACAGATAGCTTCATATACCTAACACTATTAA
Source organism: Phoenicopterus ruber ruber (assembly GCA_009819775.1). NCBI lineage: Eukaryota > Metazoa > Chordata > Aves > Phoenicopteriformes > Phoenicopteridae > Phoenicopterus > Phoenicopterus ruber. Next base: position 16,595,077 of record CM020227.1, read on the forward strand.
ATGTCACTGCTTTAACCTGCATCCATAGGAGATTGCTTTGCAAGTGCAAGGGCTTAAGCCTAAAAAACATCAATAGCTATTAATTCTGTAGATGATTCTTCTGAATTACATCAGCAAACACTTCTCTGCAGGCAATGAGCAATGTCAAACTTATTTTGAAAAAATCATTTGTGACTAGTAATTTTTCATGAACTTGGATGACAGCCATAAATGGAAACTATGCAATGATATATTTAACACATTCATAAGAGATCAACTAATCAAGACTTATAAACCCAAATAAGGCTGGAATTGTCAAAGGAAACGAAGGGAAATTGGTTCATAACTCCTGCTGAGCTAGGAAATTCACCCTTCCTTAAAGCAGTTGACAAACCTAGGTATAATATTTTTTTCTCATAAGCTTATGGATTCATTTTTTTCTTTATTCATATAGTTCACAAAGGCAGGAAGAGCATTTACTTAAGAGCAAGCAAAAATGTATAAACTATCACAAACTATAACAAATGAAAGTTGCTATGGGATAATTACTAGGACTATCAGCCAGTCTTCCGTTGTGGTTTTTTGTTGTTGGGGTTTTTTTTGGGTTTTTTTTCCTGAAAGACTGTGATTAAAAAAACATATAAAGGGTGTGATGCAGTTCATTGGCTATAACTAAAGTTCTTCTGTTAAATGCAATAGCAACCAGTGGTATTAGGAAAATTACCAAATGGTGTATGGTATCGTGAATACTATATGAATTACATACCTTCAGCTACTATTCCACGTATGAAAATACTTTTAATGCTGATTTGTTTTAAAAAAAAAACCACTTACCAAGCCTACACATGTAGATATTGCTACCGAAGAGGTGCTATCATTCCTTATAAATCCCTGGTAGAAACACTGCTCAATTTCATGTTCCTGAGAATTTGAGACTCCATCTTTCCCGAGTACCTGGACAACAAAACTGTTGCTTAAAATGGTCGAAGGTTTAAGTTCTAAGTGAAGTTCCTGTCCAAATGCTGAAAATTTGTAGTGCAAGGAACTCTTTGAACTCTGGGTTGATCTCTTTCTCCTAGTACTGTGCAAAACATCATGTGAAATGTACGATCCACTGGAATCCACTTTGACAGGTGTCACAAATACATAATCTGTAATGATAAAAAGTCAGCCATCAGCTTTTGGATCCAAGAAATGAGGTAAGCATCATTCTAACACAGCAAGCACCAAGCTTTCACTATGGCATGAAGCATTCCCTCATTTAGGGAATGGCCTGAAAGCTCTGCAGGCTATGTGTGTATAGGCTTGACTGCATAAACTCACCCCTGTAAGTCACACAGGCTCTCAAACAGTGTTTGTTTCCTTTCTGCCCCACTGAGAGGTACAGACTAACTAGCATAGCTGTGAACATTCCCACAATCGCTCTTCTGAAGACATTTGTCATCACCAGCAGATCTGTAGATTTTCCCCTCCCCCTGTATTAATTGCTGTCAAATGTGAAGACCGCTCTGATTTGAGAGTTTTTTTCCTTCCCTAAGAATGCAGCAAATATTATATCACTGTAGGGGTAACCATGACTGAGACTTTGTAGAACTGTACCATTTGTTCAAATGGATTAAAGGATTAATTTATTAATGCCTTAACTGAGTAAGACCTCATCTCTTTGTAGTGACTTGATTAGACTGGGTTTCAAATTGTAACTGACCTTCGGCAGAAAGAGATTACATCCTACCTAATAACCTTTAGTCAGCCATTGCTAATTGCATGTCAAAGAAGTTTATTGTTTTCGATAAAATATGTGAAAAATTACAAAACTATTTGTGAGGAGAAGACTAAGATCCACTCACAACCACCTAAGAAAGGAAAAAATAGAGGCCACGATTCAGCTAGCCGCATCAGTAGGTGCCTAGCTTGAAGTACATTACCTTTGCTGTTGATCTAGCCATACAGGGATTACTTGTATCCTGGAAGACGGGTCTGAATTTTAGCCATTTGCTGAACTAGAACCTTTGCACCTATTCCTGGTTATGTGAGTAATTACGCTGAATAAACTGCTTCCCAACCCCATTTCATTTTTCAGCTGTATTTCTCTGTGAATACTTAAAGATGTCCATGCATTTCACAGTAAAACAATTCATTTCTCTTCCTAAATTGAAATAACACCGTTAAAAAAAAAGAAACCCCCCTCCTTCTTGTGTCGTAACAGATGTTGCAAAAACTATCAATCTCTTTGCCTGAATAGACTTTATTGGACACACATTAAGCTGAAAACATAACCAGTGATAGGTTGTTTTTCTTTAGACAGTGGAAACAATACATCAAGAACTTTCACTTTCTTCGAGTGGTGTTAATCAACGGCAGAAGTTGAGGACGCTAAGCAGGCTGGTGGCCAAAAAATGCAAGCAGCTGCTGGAGAGAGGGAATCCCCCAGCGAGCAGACGATAGGGTGCAAGAGGGTTTTCCTTTCTGCACCCTGGTGTGGTTCTCTATTGTACTTTGTTTCCACTCGCACCCAATAAAAAGCATATACTGCACTGCAAACTTCCCAAAGTCATCAGCATCTAAGTGTTAGTCTCTGCAACCTGGGAACAAACAGCTCCTGAGCTCTCACTCACACGAGTCCTTTCTCTCCAGGTTTGTTTCCCCTTAGCCTGCATTGCACAGCTTCTTCCGCTCTCCCACCCAAATCTTTTCATTACTTTTGTCTCATTGCTTCCATAACAGACCCATGAGGTTTTGTTGTTGTGGCTACACTCACACTCATCTTTCTAATTGCACATGTAAACGTGGATGTATTTACCATCTCATTCATTTGCTTTGCTGTTACACATCATTCCTTTTAGCTTTTGCACACAGGGCTTAACAAATTAATCTCTGCCCATAGTTAGCTATTTTACAGCAGCCAATTTGCTTTCACTTTATGGTCCCCGAACACTGTGGCTTCTTCCCTTTAAATGCTCAGTCCACCAAAAAAAAGCATCCATGCAAACGTTCATATACACAGACACAGAAAGAGCTATACAAACCATGATTCAATTCACTGATGCTGTCACTGGTTAAAGTTGCTGCATGAGACATGCAACAGAGGCAGCACAGCTGAAGGGTCTGCAAGAGAAAAAAAAAAAAAGAGAGAGAGAAAAGGAGTATTGGGCGAGATTTACTTGACAAGGGAAGGCAGAAAGACAAGGCACCAGCAACTGTGCAGTAACCTGGTATGAAAGTACACTAGGCAACTGCAAAAGAAAGTGCTCTCGACCTGCCTTTACAGTGCTTCCAAGCCACGGGAGAGTCAGGAATTGCATGGAGCTGCCGCTGAGAATCGCAACAGGTAAAGTCCAGACGACAAGCAGGAGACAGTCCATGTTCCGCCGCGCACCTGGTGTGCTACCTGCTCCCCGAAGCGTGCGGCGGACGAGCCCGGATCCCCCGCATGGTCACCTGGGCTCTGCCCCGCAGCGGCTCCGGCGGCCGGCTCGCAGCGCCGCGCCCCCGCCGTGCGCGGCGGCGGGGCCCATGGAGCGGCGCCCAGGTGAGCGCGCCCTCGCCGCCGCCGCCGGCGCGCACGCTTTAAGCCGCCGCCGCCGCCGCCGCCGCGGGGCAGCGCTGCCTCCGGCGCCGCGTCTCGGCGCGGCCGCCGCCCGGGGGGCGACGCGGAGCGGAGCGGGCGGGACCAATGGGGAGGCGGCGGGGCCGGGCCGGGGCCGGGGCCGGGGCCGGGACTCGCGGGCGGGGAGGCACCTGGGGGAGGGGGTGGCTTGCGGCCCCCCCAGACCTCGGGGGAAGCGAGGAAGCGGCTGGGCTGCGCAAGGGCAGCGCCGGCGCCGGCACACCTGTGGCGGTCTGCAGAGCGACCGGGGGGACCTCCACTGGGGAAGGAGGGGTGCAAAAACGGGGGGCCGACCCACAGGGCTTAACCAAAAGGACCAGAGCTTTCGTGATGATGCTGGGAGAAGGAGTAGAGTCCAGTATCAGCCATCTAGCTTCCAAGGCACCATTCACTTGGAGAGAGTATACTGTTACTTTCTATTATTTTTAAAGGTAGCTTCATAGGAAAACAAACAGACAAACAAACAAATCAAACAAAGATTAGGTTGCCTGGGAAGAAAATACAGCTGTGATAGTCAAGACCAGTTACTGAATATTGAACACTGATGTCCATAAAGGAGCTGACTTTCACACAGTGGCTTACATGTATTGAGCCAAATGCAGCCCCAGGTTCTGGTCTCGACTAATCTAGTCTATGCTATTAGGTTACACCTTCCCTTCTACAGAAAACTTCAGTAAAGGATCAAAGACCTAAATAATCTGAAAGGAAACCAAAGTATTGAAATGAATGGGACTGGTCCGGGTCAGAAATCAATACAGAACTTGTTTCTGATGGTTTTGGCTGCACTTGGAGAAGTGTCCCTCACCTCATGATCTCCCCTTTGTGCCAGAGAGTCTTCCAGTATGTGTCTCAGTCCAATCGCACTCAAAATCTCCCTTGTCCCAGGGTCACACCATGAAAATAAACGGTAGCTGTGACAATTTAAGGTGCCTCGCTGCTCCAGTTGGCACACAAGCCGCAGAGCACAATGGAAGCCGAGGTGAGCTGGAGGTCATCTCTTCTATCTACCTCCTTCACCGGGGGGTTTGTGGTAACTAGTTTGGGGCAGTGGATTAGACAGATCAGAGATATTTTCCCTTCTAAAGCATTTCCTGTCTTTAAACATTAAATAAGTTCCCAGGTGTGGAATTTCTCCTTCACCTCCCTCTATTTCCCAGTGGGTTTTACATTATCACCTTGCTGAATATATTATGATAAAGTTTCAAGATCTTTTTGTAATAGTGCACCTGTCACCTCCCACTGAGTATATTCAAATGAAATAGCTGGCTACAGGTTTACGATGGTCCCAGTGGAGCAGAACACATAAAACATGCTCTGCATTGCAGATAATAGGAGAAAAATATAAAATTATTGGGCTGTAATTTTATTATCAGCCCTCAACACCCTGAACAGACAGACTTGACTGTTTTCAGTAGACTACCTGATGGTGAAGACGGACATTTCATTTGCTGCGAGGGGAGGGAAATAAATACAATTCTCTAGCAATGACAAGAATGGTTTAAGAAAGAAAAAGACAACTTTCACCATAAACCTAGCACCACTGAAGGGAGTTTCGCTCTTGATTTCTGTGGAGTTAAGATTTCACCCTGGGGATTTATAGTTTCTGAGTATGATCAAAGAAGAAGAAAAAAATGTGACACTGCTTTGCATGACTATAAATGACATGTGTCCAAATTTGAGTTGGCATTAGGCAGGGGACCCCAACCTTTCTTGGCCTGTAGGCAGCAACATCGATCAGTTGACATGCTCAGACAACATCATACTTTGCTCCCAGAGTCAATCAAGATCCCAGCAGTGATGGTCATAAACATCAGAGAATCCTGCAGGCAGCTCGTTACCATGTGCAAACATAGTTACCATGCAAAACATTAGAGAAATAAAGCTCCACAGTCAGCAATGTAGTAAACAATGCAGTCAGAGGGGTTTTTTCCTGGCCCCACTCTCTAGCCATTCCCACCTCAGATGACCAGCAAGCATATATTCCTTCAGGCGTAATCATTACCACACTACAGTCTGTTATTGGACTATCCTCTGTTCTCCCTAAGCTGTCAGGTTGGATGCTGCTATCACTTTTTTATGCTGATCAGTTTTGTCATGTTTTCACTACATCTTTTTCTTCCCCTACTTGCTTGTATCCACCTGTTGTAATTGTGTTCCACCTACATGAGAAACTCCTCCATTACCCGTGAATACAAGACAGTGTGGGGACCCAGTAGAAGCTTGTCCCCCTTAAGCAGCATTGCACTACAGATAATAATACCCTTCTTGGGGAGGGATCTGCAGCGTAAAGAGATCGTTTACGTACCATGACTCAGGAAGCCAGGATTTCTCTTGTATCTGCAAGGGAAAGGGGGGGGGTGCTGCTCTGCACCAGCAGTGAGTTACTGCTTCACTTTCATCACCATACTGAGACTTGCAAGAGCACAGCCCGAGTTTCACCAGGGCTTCTCATCCACCCGCTCTAGACAGATCACACCTGCATGCAAAGTGTCCATTGTCTTGATGTCTAGACGGAAAGATGTTGGATGTTCTTGTTTACACTTGCTAGTTTATCAGAGAAAATGGATTATTATTTTAATAACTCTATTCTTTCTAATTCTGAATCCCTCTTTTCTCATGAATTTCTATAGACTTTTTTCCCCTGGAACTATGCTGTTGTGGCCATTGTGATAGAGTCTAGCCCCACACAGAACTCACATTATTAGAAACATGACTGACAGGCATGCAGAAGAAATATGCCCTGAATTAAAATGCCATCGTGTTTGTTTTGCCGTCTTTGGTAGAGCCAATTCTTTATACGTGAGACATTCGTGACCACTGAGATGAGTGAATGATTCACAAAAGTCTGTTGTCTGATAGCTGTCACCTCTTCCTCTGTCAACCTAGATTATTTTTCCATATTTGTATTAGAAATTAATTTGAATAATTTATACCATATTTAAATCATATGATTGGATGACTGAAAGCAGAGCACTTCCAATGGGAAAATGGTGCAGTGAGGGCTTGTTTTAATCAGCCACATCGTATTGAGTGAATACTCATAGTAGAATTGGAGCAGATGCATTTTTTGCTAACTCAGCATTCAGTTTCTGCAACTGTCCGTTCCTGCTCGACCATTTCTATAAGTATTTCTTACTGAAAGACATATTTGTTTGGTTATTTAGGATACATGTAAGCACTCCATAGGATTCTTCCAGCTCAATCTTTATACTCTCTTTGTGTTTATCCTCATGAAGACATTTCACTCTTGTGAAGCACAGAAGCCCTTTGCCTTCATTTAGAGTGACTGGTGATTAACCACATGCTGGGTGAAACTCCTTTCGGAGAAGTCTTCATGGAAACCCCTTTACAAATGAAAATGACCCTCTTTAGAATGAGCTGGCAGTTTTCAAAACCCATCAAGTTCATCTTTGTCCCAAGTGGAAGAGGCTCCAACGTGAAGTTATGCTCCAAAGTTGGTTATGCTCCATACATACCACAACTGCTAAGGAGGCTTTTCTTTCTCATTGTATTATTCATTCAATAATCTCAAGGCATTTTGTGAATTTATATAATTTGTCTAAAGAGTTCAGCAAGTGTTAGTCTGTTGTAGCAGGGCAAAACCTCTAGTTGGACAAAATATGAGCAACTCGAAAAAGAACTTGTGGAAAGGTTCATATAGATTAAGCATAGTTGTGGGGATGTAGTCATCTGGTATCAAATTACATTTGCATGGCTATTCGTACGTTATCTAAACCCACTCAATACATTACAGTTTAGGAAGAGGCCAAATCCTTTTAGCTGGCATAAACGATCACAGCTCCTCTATCTGGCTGAGTTACAGAACCTGAGAAGGTAAGTCTACTGTGTCCTCTCTGCCAGAAAGATCTCATGTGCAGAAAGGAGATTACAAACAAAGAAGGTTCGTGGCCTACTTCCCTGCCATAAGGAGCACCTCACATATGGTTCAGGGCCACAGCTGGAACATGACACATCCTAACGGACTGATGGTCTGAGGACACTGGTCAGCTTCCCCTCCAGCTGGAACGGCATTAGCACTTGCTCTTACTTCCACGGAATAGGTTTATAAAGCACTAGACAGTATTGTAATGTCTACTAGCAGCAGACCCACTCCTACACTGTATCCTTTCCCCCCTCTCCAAATTTTAAAAGGCTACTCTCGTAAAAAGAAATGATGAGGACTTCTTTGTTTACTTCCATGAAATCTGAAGCTGAGTGCAATATTCTCAGGAATGGAAAATGCTAGTCTAGCGTGTTCCCAAAATCATATTTCTGCATTTCTAACCAGTGTTCAGTTTATAATATGAGCTACTGTAATAAAGTTGTTTTTGCATGATGGCTAATTGCATTCTTCAGTGACACATGGCATGGGCTATACCATGTCACTGGTTATTCTGTTTATGGGTAACTATATTTCAGCTGACATGGAAACTGTATAAGTAACAAAAACATCTAATGGTTGACTTAGTGTGGTTCCTCCATTAATTCCTGTTCCTTAAGGGCCTGAAAGTTCACGGAATAAAATTCCACTGTCTCACCAGTTTCTGTATTAAATTCTGCTTTCTGCAGAAGCCTCAAAACGTGGTGTTAGGACTGAAGTTATTTCCTCAAATGGTCTCTAAACCCACAGTTTTCAGTTTGCATCCTATAAATTCTGGCAAAATCTATGCAATAAAGAGTAATCTCTGTGGAATAGGTTTTCACCACCATTTACAGTAATATTTTCTGTCAATAAGCCCTTAAATTCATTTCACGTCGCTTTTTAATCACTGCCACTGGAAAAGGAGCTTGATCCAGCATTCCTGCTGTACCCTAACTCCCAACGAAATCAAAGAAACAATGTTTACATTTTTCCTCACCCAATTTGCACGTAGCACTGGGCTGTTATAGTCCCAAATAAATGCTTTTGATTACAAATATTAAACACAATTTTCTGCTTACATGCATTTCTCTGTATTGCACAGCATGTCCATCCTAATTTGATTAGTTCTACACATTTATTTGTGCTAGCTGGACATCCTACTTTCTGGCATGGAGTATGAAGTTCCAGCTCTCCTGCTGACTTGTTACCATTGTACTTGCTCTATCCTGCTACACAAGAGATTTGGGCTCAGGAGCGGAACTAAAACCACCTCCATGCTGGGTGCTTACGGCTGACATATCGAAACTTCACAGAGCAATGTTCTGCATTTCTCTTGCAGTCAGTGCTGTAGGCTAATGCTTAGATTTTAGAAGAGATTAACTGACTTGCATTTCTAGTGTCACCAGAAATTTTCAAAAGGGGGAGGGGAGACCAAGGAAGCAAGAAAGACAACCTAAAAACTCCCCAAATAGCATTCATTTGGCTTGGATCCAGATGTCACAAGTTGCTGCCACGTTGTCCCGACACACTCTGTGGCTGAAAAGTGAACAGGGCGAAGCTGCAGCTCAGCACATGGGGGCTCTGTCACACACCCAGACCAAAATTAAATGAAAATGTCCATCACTAATAGCAGAAAAATAAAAGCTGTCATTGTGGGTGGCCCGACTAAGGCTTTGCAAGCACTACATTTTAGAAGAGTTTTCCTGGAAACTTGCCAAGTGTAATTAAAGCACAGGTACCTCCAAACTCACAGAACTCTAATAAAAACAATTATGCAGTTTATAATGTTGTGCACGTGCCAAAATTTGTATTTATACAATGGATCAAAAATGGCACAGGAGAAACCATGCAGTCCAGCAGGTTCAAAGATCCACTTTGAAAATGCTTTTTATAAATACTGATTTGCACTACACCCGGAAGGCTGTGTAGCCTACGGAGTCACAAAGACATATTTAAAACCCTTGCAAATTACTTCTAAGACACTAGTATTGGTTTCAGACATACTTTGGCATCATGTGCAGGAAGGAAAGCCCAGTCTCTGTTACAGTCAGCCAGCATCTGCACCCCAGAAAAGGATAAACCAGGCCAAGAAAGAAAATCCATATGGAAGTTTCAATCTCTTTCTTCCATTATAGGAATGTATGAGGTTACTCCACCCCCAAAACAAATGGCATTGGGATGAAATGGTACCTTATTTGTTTCTTATTGGTTCTTCTTTTCATGTCTGTAAACGAAACATACTTGTTTCATCCAATAGAGGCTAAAAGTTGTTCTTTTCTCCCCTACTCCTAGTAGTGCTGCTTCATCTCACCCAAGCCTGACGTATTATCTTGCTTTTTCATTTTAGTTCCAGACTAGAAAGGTAGCTTCTGCTGATGTGACTTGTTCCCACAAGTGCTAGCATCAGTTTGCATTGCTTTGTAAGATAAGATCTCTGATGACAATTTTCCTGCTTGTATCCAGTTAGTTTCAGGGTGGGAGTCTGAGTTCTGGGATGAAAATTGCAAGTGCACTCTGGGGACTTAATTTTCCAAAGTACCAAGAATTCACAGCTCCAGTTGAGATCAAGAGGAACTGAACCTGCTCAGCATTTCTGAATGTGAACCCCTGTACTCTTTTGAACAACATACCCTGAGAAGAATGTTGCTGGGAAGATTTGGTCTGCAGTCCTTTTTACATGTGTTTCTTCTTTTATTTGCTACTAATTTCATGGGCCAAGCAAAGAAGAAAATTGGCTTCTCTCTCCTCTGAATTTCATTATTTGCAGATTTTTTTAATACAAGATAATGCTTCTTTGGCTGGCTCCTGAGATTCCTCTATTAAAAACTTCCCCCCCCTTTTCACATCAATGAGGCTTTGTTACTTCAGCCTTCTTGCTGGGAACATAGATTGCAAAGAAGTTCAGGAGCCTTTTTAGTCCCTTCTGTGTAACAGTTGCAGTGTACCCACAAATACTTTGTTTTACCATTTTCAATTAAGTATCAGCCCATTTCCTATGAAAATGAGGTGCTTTTACTTCTGGTTCAGTGTGCGTTCATCTCCCCTTTACAGTTGTCTGCCCAGACCCACCACCTTCATCTGTTTCTTTCTCAAAATGGACCTCTCAGTGGGAATTTTAACTACAGCTTGGCAATCAAACAGGAAAATGTCTCCCACAGAATTATGGAGCTGTTCCATATTTGCTTCTATAAGAAAGGGCTTACAGCACCATGCAATACTATACAAAGAAGGCGTTGTCTAATAAATCTGCATAGATATTCTATTTGCTGTGTACTGAAAGGCTTCAAACTCTTGTACCATAACAAGAGTGGGGTTTGTGTTAGACATTGGAAAGCTGCATTTTTTGAGGACCAGATTCTCATTTCTTGTAGGCTATTTTGCGCCACAATGGCACCGAGCAATCACTTCATAGCTTTGTATAAGGGTATTAACTCTAAATATTTAACTTGCTTTATACTCCTTCACCAGGAAAACAAGGCCTTCACGGCTTACCTTTTATTTTCTGCAAAGAAGGATAATTTTACCACTATTTTTCTTGCCAAAAGATGACGATAACAGATGAAGAATATGGTAGCAGTAGTTGTACAGGACCCCTCGAGCTAGGTGCTGAACACATGCAGAACAGAAAATTGGTCCCTATCCCAAGAGCTCAGCTTACAGTTTTTAATTTACCACAGCCTTCTTTGCATTCCTAATTTGCAAACAAAACTATTCCCTGACTGTGGTGTTGATTTCCAAAGTGATTTCAGCATGTTGAGGAGTCAAACAGTTGTTTTACAAACTCAGTGTTGCAGCGGTTGCTGTGACAACATTTAATAATATCTTACTGTGTGTGTGTACTGAGTGGAAAGTGTTTGATTTTTGTCTATTTTCAATAGAGCTGGATGTTGGGAAGAAAAAGGAATGAAATCATTTTAGGCTGTACGCCTGTAACATTGAAATTAACAGCTCCTCTTCAGCTGAATTCAGTAAGGGTAGAGTTGAACCTTTATGGTGGCAATTCTCAACTCACACATTAAGGCAAGTGCTCTAGTGGAGCAAGAATGTAAAGGTAGCTGGGAGAGTTAAGTGATTTTTAGGCATATTACAATAAGAGAAATGTAGAATAGAATATTAATGAAAATCGGAGTCATGCAGGTTGAAGCTTTACTCAGCAAACTCTTATGCATGACTCTAATGTTAGGTATGCTCATGTTTGCTGGGAGGTACCTTATAATCAAAATCCTTCCCTTCCTCTCCTTTAAGAAATACAAAAATACTGTGAAAGTGCTGTTGTTTTGCTCCAAGGATGAACTCTTAAAGAGTGTAACAATAAAAGTGATTTCATGGCCTTTTCAATCATTTTACTTTTAATGAGAGCAGGGGGCTTTTTAGCTTGAATTTAAATGAGACTTAAACCTTCTTGGCAACGCAGACACTGCAACATTGTGCTAGAGCTTCATAACCAGAAACTGAAACTGATTAGTCTATTTGAGAGTAACCTGATTATTTTTTACCCATGCTCACAGGATAATTTTACTGAGTTGCATCTAGCAGGAAGAAATGCGCTGACTCCAGCTCTGCCAGGCCAGCTAGCACTGCCTGCTGCCCTCACAGTATGAAACTGGAGTCGCACACTGCATGATGTGCACTGGGATATGCACATGTTCTTTCAGAGGACTATGGAAGGTATTGCACATCTAGGACATAGCCACGATCAAGCAAAAATTATTTGTAGTCAGAAGTCTACACACTAAAGTCTAAAACCTGAGTTACCTTGGCCTATTTTCATGATCCAGAATAAAATGGAATTAAAAGCAAATGAAAAAACGTGACAGGTAAACTATGAATTAGATTGACGAAGTACTTTTATTTTTTATGATCTATAACAGTCTAAGCCATAAGATTTTTTTTTTCCCAGGATCTACTTTTTGTATCCCTTTGATTATATAAATACACTTGTGTCTGACTCATTTGCAATCACACACTAAGTGTGTCAAGAGCAGCAAGACATAAATGCTGTTCTCATGAGTAAAATTTTCTCATTGCAAACTGAGGAAAATGGGCAGTTTATTAAGTCTCTGTTTTCCAGATACATTTTTTCTGAAACCTGCCTCATCACAGTATAGAGACAATGTGATCTGAAAGCATATTGTTTTGGATGAGGGCCAGCCATCTGGGAATCCTTTACAAGTACCTGAAATAGAAGTAAGGTAGGGCATATTGAGGTGAGCAGCTTCCAGATTTTACCTGAAAGCTCTGTAGGTGGCCTAAGGCCACTTGAATCTAATCCAAAACAGGCACCTGGCTCTGGCCTGGATGCCTGCCAGTTTCATAGCATATTCTATCCCTGAATTATGGTGTCTGGACTTATTTCATGGCTTATTGTTGTATGTCTTTTAAAACTAATTCCTCACTGAAAGATGTTTAAAATTCAAAGCTTTCTTCAGTTTCCCACTTTATTCTGGAGCTGCAGACACTTGCCTTATTAGGTCCAGGAAAAACCTGCTCTAACAATTCACTAAATAGAGCTTAATGCTTCGGTACTGTACAGGTTGTTGTTCTTGGGAGAAGGAAGAAAAGGGAGAACAGAGGCTTATGTTATGGCTTTTACCCTGTTGATAAACATGACGAGGTATAACTTTTGTAATGTCAGAGTTCTCACTAAATGCCTGTGATGCTTAACTTTCAAAGCACTTTTTTATAGGTGTAAAGGGAGCAATCTACTTGCAGTGATTAAAGCTTGGTTGTTTATTAACTACAATCTGGCTTGTATATGCTAGCCTCTGAATTATCACAGTGCTTTTATTATAGCTCAGTCTTTCATATTTCAGTGAGATTATGCTAACGTCTTCCTTACAGGCTGCCCAGAAGCAACTGTACTATGGAGCTTCATGACTATTGGACTTTTTTGGAATAGCAAGTCAGACTTACTCATACTCCAAAACTCTGAACGGAGAAAAGAAACTCCTAAAATCCAAATGTGAGCAGTAGTAATAGTCGATATTTCCTCCAGAGAGGAATAAAATACTTAAAATACTTAAGGGAGAATTTAGCAATGGGTGATAGATGTAAATATGAGAACTTTTCCCTGAGAGCCAAATGTTTAGCTTTTGATGTTGAAATATTTCAAGTGGGAAACACTACAGGATTTCTCAGTGCTACAAGGGCAGCTTAAATGGTAATGCATTCATCTTTCTTCTCCCTATCAGATCTGTCAAAACGGTTTGTATCTTCATGATTTTGTATAACCAGCAAATCTAATCCTTACCAGATGCCTGGACTTTATATTGCAGTGTTGCATATTCTTAATTATGCTGCTATCTGCCCATCTTAATACTTGATTATCATCATCACACTAAGCAGTCTACTTAGCTAAACTTTTAAAGAAACAGAAAGGCAGACTTCTGCAAACTACTTTCCTAAGTTGGGTAGCCTCACTGTTACAGAAAACATGTTGCTGTTTAAACAGCCCAGAAAGGAATTACCTGACCAGAATAAATAAGAACTGCCTTAGGTCATGTTCCCTCTCAAAAGTTGATTTGAAATTGCTGATCAAGTGTTAGATTAACTGACTGACTTACAACTCTCAATTAATAAATACCAAAGCAACTTGGCTAAGAAAACAACAGAGAACATTCAACAAAGAGAACAATGCCCACGTCTGCAAAAATCACTTGGAGTGGTTTCTCAGATACCGGGGCATTACACAGAGAAGAAGAGAGTTCTACTGAATCATCCTCAGACCTAAATCAAGGGGAGTCTGTTATTTCCCACCTAAAAGTCTAATAAGCGACTCAGAAGGATTTAAAGGCTGTTTGGCCTATAGGAAAATCACAAATAACTGCAAAGTCAGGAGAACACTTAACCTGAGATTTATGTGTTGTATCAACAATAATGGAAAGCCCAAGAGAGACTAAGGGTTCAAGACATGAACCTATTATGTGTGTGTGTGGACTGTGGAATGTGGGAAGCTTAGGGCTACCATATTTCTGTCCAGGTTTTCCCAGACGAAATGAAATGCAGTGAGACTAATGTGTCTGGGATGCGTCCTTGATTTATACACATACAGTAAGTTCAGAATGAATTGGATTTACTGTGCTCACACAGATCACCTATTCAGTGTGCACACATTAGATCCCATGCATCCTAAATGCGTGGGATCCATTGTTCATATACTGTAGAGTAGATCTGACCATATGCAATAGATATGTCTGCAAATGGCCTTGATCAGCTCATCAGAGTCCTGAACAGGCATCATATTACCTCAGTTTTTCCTGGACAAAATATCTAGGTAGAAAAAGAGGACATACCTGGAAAAAGTCAGATACAGTCCTAGGTGAACTGCATAAGTACAAATTCATTTGGTATGCTTAATGGTATCATTATAAAAATGTCTGAACGTATCATTCGTATGAGGTCAAAAAAAAAAAAAAGGAATTGAATCCATAGATACTTGAAATGGAGAATTCCATTTTATTGCCCTGAATGCTCAGTGGAGAGAGATTAGAAAAATATGTCATTGTCCACTCTTGTCTTAAGAGGGACAGAAATAAGCGCTGGTGTTCATGAGGGAGAGATACTCCTTGAAACATTAAAAATCCAATAAGCCATTTTCTTCCCAGCCTAATAGATGCATTTGATTCATATACACTAAAAATTCTGACCTTAACCATATGGATTTTAAGCACTTTTGGAAATGCACTTCAATGTATTTGTAGTTTGAACAGGCTCTGCAGTCCTCAGATGGGGAAAGACAGTCCTTCATATTCAGAATGACTGAAATGTTTGGAACTTCAGAATGCACACTTGCTATACATCCACACATTCCCTGCCTTGGACTATAAAACTGGAAAGTCAAATGATGAAGTAATTCTACCCTCAGCAATGTACCATTAATATTTTGGTATACTAGAGGAAATAACTGGATTTGGAATGGTTAGTGCAACATGCTACTCTAGTGTGGCCAAACAAGTGAAGCTCAAAAAGCTATGCTGTCTGCATGCCTACTTCTCTGAACCCTGTCTAATGTCATTGTACCATGACCCAAGTTCTGCACATACTTATTGACTGGCAGTTACAGAAACACTTTAAGACAAAACCTGATTTTATTTGGCAATGTACATTGACAGCTATCAAGCTATGATATCTTATCTGACTCCTATTTCTTTGGATAAAAAAAAAATAGGGCTACTTTTTCCTAAAATCTGTCTCATTACAGCATACCATGCCAGAAGGACACTCCATGTTCAACTCCAAGCTTATCTGCCTAAGTAACCTAACTCAAAGCATACCCACAAATATTTTTTAAAACAGTATGAAAATAATGCTAAGCAATTTTTCTAAATTCAAAGGGTAGGATTCAGGCAACCACAACCTCAGAAGCACTTATCTGGTGACTTTTGCATCCAGTCCCTCTGCATGCTCTAGCCTGAAAAGCAGTCAGTGTGGAAATGGTGGAACTTGCTACACACATCTGAAGGATATGCTACACCTAGTATGTGCATAAAGAAATTCTTCTGTTCTACACCACCATAACATTTTATATCCTGACTCCACTGCAGCCAAGAAGCAAGTCAAGACAAATTCCCTTCTCCAGTAAACCTGAAATTCCATCCAGCAGATGTCAGCAGCAAGCCTGCACACCCGTCTTCAGGTTACACACTCTTCCGTAGTTCCTTCCAGGGCAGTTACTGAACTCAACTTACACAGAAAATAGAAGACAAAGTCATCGACATATAAATCAAGAAGGAAACATCTGTATTAAAAAAAATCAATGAATATTTCCATTGCAAGGGTGATTATGCGGGAGGCCTTTTGTCTTTTTAGGAATCTCTGGCTTCCACCTTTTGACTCTCAAGCTGCAAGATGCTATTTAAAACTATTGTTTCAGCAAGTAACTTCTATTTCTTTATGGCTTGTTTTCTTAGATCTGCTGCTATCTTTTATAGCTAAGCTTTTTAGATTTTTCATGCTGCTATATAACTCTGAAACGTGGAAATTCTGTAATACTAAGTGTTATATCACTGAATCGAAGTGCGGCATTATAGCCCTATCATTACCAAGCCTTGATGGCTCAGTTTTGTACATGGTCCAGATCCTTCACTCTACTGAAACTGAAGTGAAGGTCTACAAATGACAAACATTTCCTACACTACCTTTCTAATTCAGAAGAGAATCTTCCTCTACTCATGTTCTGTTAATCCACACAACTGACAACTCTTACACAGTGCTCTGAATTTCACACCACTTCACAGCAAACATATTTGTAGTAAAACTGGATATCAGTTTACTAAAAAGCACCAGCGAAACTTCACAGGCTCCTTCCTGTGAACAGGGGGCCAGATTCTCCTGAAAGTCTCTGCTGGTGTGAACTGGTATAGCTCAACTGAAATCATGTTTTGCTGAAACCTATTGCTAGACAGAATTTCAGGCCAGCTCAGAATGTAACAAATCAACAGAACTGGAGCAATGTGCATCAATAGCAAATTTTGTCTAGGGAATATAGAGCAATCCAAGAGGCTTTTTAATGCAGTCTGGATGTCTCATATTGTCTATATCCATAAACAAACTGTAATATCCAGTAAGTCCTACGGCCAGAATTTCTTGAGGGAAAGAGCTTGCTCCCTTTCTGTTGAAGAGAGGATAGTGCTCTCACAGAAAGCTTTGTACAGCCTACATACACAGAATTATTCCAATGGCTCTTGGGGAGTCACTGTGTAGGCACATCAATACTTTCGGGGACGGCTTCCAGAAAGGCTCAGAAGTAGAAATGAAGGCAATTACTCTTAGTGAGTAAGAGTTAGCATGCAAGTAGCTAACACTTTCGCTATGGCAGCCTAAACACACTTTTCTATCTTCACAGGAAGATGGCTGAAAAAATACATTACTGAGGATTTTGTTGTGGAAGATAGTACAAGATTGAAGACTACTCTAGAACGCCCCCCATGACTGAAGACTACTCTAGAATGTCACCTATCACAGCCTAAAGAGCTCATCCCAGTAGCCTATCTATAGTTCCTGGAGAGGAAGATGGTCCTTCAGAGGATGCTTCAGAGGAGGTCTAACTTGGATGGCGTTCCAGAAGAGCCTCCAGCAATGGCAAAGTGTTTTTCTACCCCAGTAAATATACACACATAGGTTTAGGGCTAGCAGTGGCCTCAAAATCAGCTACACATGGTCTGTTGGAACCTTTAAATCACATCAAGTCCGCATGCTCAATCCTCTGAGAGTCCTGCTTGAATACATGGGTTGGTGACATTCATTACAGAAAAAGGGGTAGAATTTGTTCAGTGCCCTTAACTTCAAAGAATTCTGGTAGTTCATTTTGTTTAAAAAATTCTCATTCCAAATTTTAATCTGTAATTAGCTGTTGTAACTCTTCGGGTTAAATTTATAATTTAAATTCAAGAGACTTTAAAACTGTCTGGACAAATTAGATATGTACTTAGAATACTGGCACTTCTCCAAGACAAACAGTGTCTGTTATTATCAACAGTGCTAATGTTACCAGAATAACTAGGAAGCTTTACAAATCAGCATGACAAATTAAAAAGAGGAAAAACAAAAATCTCCGAAGGCAAGGAGTTTTTAGCACTCATTTAAATTTAATCTTCATGGCTAGATTTGTTTCCATAAACATACGTTTGTTGTAATTAGCTACTGAGACTGGAGCTTAATGAGTTTAATAAATATTTCAGGCTGTTAAGAGATGGAAATGGCACTGTGATGACTGGAGATTTTCTGCAGTTCAGTGAAATATAAATGAAGAGTAGAAATTAATAATTAAAAGAGAATTGGAATGACTGAATCACACATTTCCTAAGGGCACCATCCAACTCTCTGTGGAGTGGAAAAAGTTATTAGGAACTGGGCATGGACCATAAGCTTCTAAACACTTGTCCAGCACAAGAACAGAAGATCAGTCCGCTGGAGGTATCCATTAAGGAAACCTGAACAATTATGCACAATGCAGACAGAGTATTTTCCCCAAACGGGAGATTGAAGAGTGCAGTGGAGGTATTGCTATTTGCTTCGGAACTATTTTCACTGCAACCCCTGTGAATATCACAGAGTTTGATGATGCTGTATGAGGAAACAAGTAACAGGAGCCACACACAGAATTACAGGGTTCATAAATCTTCAGACAACACCCCTCTTCATTTAGACTTCTGGCTGATAAAATATCTTCCCTTTTTTGTGTTCATTTTAGAATATTTGTTTTTGAGATGTTATAGGCAACATTAATTTTCACACTACTTCGATTTTGTAGTCTTGAGTATAGATGCAAGTATGTTTCACTTGTGTGTAATCCTGGGGCTACTTAGTAACAGATTTAGACCACCTCTCACAATCCAGATGATAGCCTTGTTACCAGAATGCAGCGAAGGCTGAGGCACCACTCCAGTCCTAACTCCAGCCTTTCACATCAAATCAGATGTACGACAGCCATCTTAAAAATCATGAGAGAAATGTACAAGTCATTAAATCATTATGATGTACTCATGTTTGCATGAGGGTTTATGCAGCAGAAGACAGTTGTGCCCAGGTTATTTGCTTTAGTTTTTCGTGGACTATAGCCGTTCTTTTACAACTACAAGATGGGAACTTCTTTTTTTACATGAAAGGTAATATCCTTAAATGACTACATGATTTCAAGGAACTTGGGACATTACCTCCTCCTTACTACCGTCACTAAAGTTGATAATAAGCATCAAATCTTGGACCTAAAAAGCAAAATTTTGGAGTTTGGAACTTCTTTTTAGTACTTTTTGACTATTCTTAGAGCAGGGAAAATTTTTGCTTTTATAAGATGAAACCACTCTTCAGAGAAAACAAATTAAATGCTGCTTGTTGTGAAGATTCCAGCTCATATGCTGCCTTCAGGAGCCTGTGGCTAGAGATACTTCTTAAAACCAGCCAAGGAAAATTCAATTCCATAATCTTGGAGCAAGTACTAAACCAGATCTTGCAGCTTGATGTAGGGTATGTGCCCAGGCTCTTGAGAATCTCACAACTTGTGTTGCATGGAAGATAATCTATGGATAATCTAGTCTATACTGTATAATAATTCACTACTTCAAAGGAAACTGAGAACTGTGCATTTATCAGATAACTGTAATGTCATGAAAGGCTGAAGGATATAAGAATAAGATTAAACTACAGAGATAGAAAGTTAAGTATTTAAATGTTAATGTGGAAACACTTGCTACATACCATAAAATGCAGAAAAATCTTAAAATAGAAGAACACTCTAACAAAGGAGAACTGACTTCAGGCCCATTCTCAACTGTTATTTCAATATTTGATCATAGGTTATCATTCAATAATAAGGTGTAACCTAGGAAGCAGATAGCATTTTGAAATGAGGCTTTGGAGAACTACCCCTTACTTTGATTACCAGCAAATACTAAAGTTGTTACTTTAATGTGGAGTGCAAATGTCATGTCAAAGGACAATGGTGAGGCTTTTCTTTTTCTTCCTCTCTGGCTCTTTAAAGTACAATGTTAAATTAGCCTGACTCACAGAACAGACAAACCAGGTAAACAATCTAAACTTCCGTTTGTAGCTGCGTTTTTTCCTTATTTCACTCCACCTTTCTCCATTTTATTCAGTGGGTCTGCAAATGGAGCATTGTCAAACTTGTTTTCCTGGTTTGATTCATGGCTCATTCTTTATGCAGATGCACAAGAGCGGGAAGGGGGATTTCTACATGGGTTCAGCATGTCCTAAATTATCCTTATTTTATTCAGTTCAGACAGGCGCTTCCACTGGTTAAAATATGTTGCAGAGTACATATGTCTCAAGAAATATAGCAACATGTTAACTATGAATATACCAACCACAAAAATCAGCTTATCTCAAGCTGTTCATAACGACAAGAAATATAATGAATGACGAAATTAGGAATCAGCTGTCATCACTTTGTAATACTCTCACTCCATATATTTTCATACTTTCACATGGTTATGTCACAGAACTCTTTAATGATTGTACAAGTTGTGTGTCACGACGTGGAAAGATTTAAAATTGCTGAAAAAAAATTGGTATATTTTTTCTTTCTTTTTTCCTCATGAATTTGACAAGTTTCTCATCATCCTATTAACAGAGAGCTCAGTAGTTGAAAGCTGCTAAACAGTATATTCCAATGAATATGAACATGGTTCACATAAGAGAGATGAATAAAAAAGAAATTATAGCTGCAAATAAAGAAAACTAAACAGAAACATGTTTGACATTTTGCAAATAAATCTTCAAAAATCAAGCCCCACGAAAGTATATTCTCATGCACTCAAGTGGAAAAATGTGATCTCAAACCAAATGTTTATTTTTCAAACAAAGGAAGAAGTAACCAGTCCATTTTATTCCAATGTCTTCATTGTGGTCTAATTAATCAAATCAAAATGAAAAAAAAAATGGTAACAATTTGCCAAACACATAAAAGAGATGTCTGATGCTGATGATTAAATGAACAACTCCCCCAAACAGTCTGAATTGTTTCTAGAGGAAAGAATTTTAGGGGCTTTTGAGCTTTCTGAACTTTTTCTTGTAAGTTGTTTTCAAAAGATCAAATACAAATTTACCATTTATCAATCATATTACATACAAGAATTGGGGGTGTCTTTGAAATTCTCCTCACTTGAATTTCTGCATCTACTTTTAAAAAAAAGGTCCCTGTGGAATTTTTTTCTTCTAGAAAAGGCCCCATTTACGAATACCTCCACTAAAATATGTATGACTACAAAAATGAGCACAGATGCAGGTGTTTGGTGTATCACTTATAACATGCATTCCTGATGAACTCAAGCAAGTAATTTCTATTCATCTCTCAAGTAAAAAGCAAATACCAATACTTTTATGAAGTACCTTGATTATAAGAATTCAGAGTTTGATACATGCTTGTTTCTTGCCATATTTCCAGCAGCTTGCCAGGGGCAGCCTTAGTGCCTGACGGCAATTTACTTACATCATTTTACACCTACGACAACAGTTGTTTCCAGTGAAATTCTCTATTTTTATATTCATGCCATGTTTACGCTCCTACATCACTGACATGTGGCTCAGAGACATCACTGAACAGGTTTCGTAGAGCTGAAAACTAAATCTATCAGTTACCAAATATAAAATATCCCTGAGGCAGAAATGAATGTCAATAAATAACGAAGAGAACATAAATCACTGTTGTTTTGCTAAATGGCAAAAGGTTTTAGCTTATTCACTCCAACCAGAGATATAGAGGGAAATCGTATCAAGCATAAGCAAACTGAAGATTGTACACTGGCATAATAAAAAAAATGTGCAGGCAAAACTTCTTGAACACTACAGCCACATGTTCCCACTCAGAGATATTATGTGAATCAACACACTGGGAATTTTAACCACAGCCTCTTTGTGCCCCTACACAATATTTTAAGGCCAATTAATTTGTGTGTTCACACACCCTATGTGTGGTCTCCTCTCCAGTCCAACCACATTGCTGATTGCTGGTACCGTGAATACCTTTTTTCTGCCAGGCCAAAATAATGCACTGACCCTCTTGTAAGGCTGTTACATCGGTGCTTTCCACAC
Organism: Phoenicopterus ruber ruber; assembly: GCA_009819775.1. Taxonomy (NCBI): domain Eukaryota; kingdom Metazoa; phylum Chordata; class Aves; order Phoenicopteriformes; family Phoenicopteridae; genus Phoenicopterus; species Phoenicopterus ruber. The sequence continues at coordinate 16,617,072 of CM020227.1, forward strand.
AGAACCAGTTCATGCAGAGAAACAGGAGTTTCATTGCCTTCTGCACCAGAGCAGACTTCACCTGTTTTGAAAACTGGTAATACCAAATGTCAGAGAAAATAATTTCAACATGCTGTGGCTGCTGCTCTGTAACTGTAGCTACTCCATTTCAATCAGAGAAGGGTGTAAAATGTTTTTCTATTGCTTTATTTGATTTCAGCCTCTATATACAATAGATCAGAGCTCTAAGCCATCTTTGTGCTTTTTTAATAATCAAAATCAAATGGAAATTTGCACACTTACAGACAAAAACCAGTCCCAATGTCAAAAGAAATTTTCAGCAACAACTGACAGTCAACTTAAAGGACTAGTACATGAAGAGGATATAGAGGTGTATCCGGGCGCATGTGCAGATAGCTATTATAAACAGTAGCATATACTGAAGAATGAGATATGTATGTTTGAAGTACTAATTAAGTTATTGTTATTGTACAGGGAAAATACATTTCCGATAACATAGCTCTTACCTGTCACTTTCTTACATACATCAACACAATGAGTCTTGTTAGTGATTAATATCACCTCTGTTTTACAGAGAACCTGACACTGAATTATTCATATTTATGGTCTGCTTAACAATAATTGTAAATGTCATCTTTTGATGAGTAAATTGAGTATTCCCCATATTTCCAGCCTAGTAGAGGATCCTTTACTAGTATTGATTAATATGATCACAACACTGCCATGTGCATTCTGCAGGACCCAGAAGACAGTCCATTCCCAAAGGAAATGTCACAGAAGAGTATTTCTCAAGAGAGTTGAACATTAGGGTAGCAAACAAATCAGTTGAGAGAGATTTGATTGCTTAAATAATTAGTTGTTCATCTCAGCATGCTACAGTCTTTAAGGATCTGAAGAGCTGATTAATTTCTTAAATCAAAATCCCAATTAAACTCCAAGAGCTTTGCCCAGGCTACTTTGCAGCTTTAGGTTTTGCATACAATGTTTTGAAAATTTCACTTTTTGAGTAAAAAAAGAAAAAAGGCTTTTGAAAATTGTCTTCCTACCTAGCTGGCTGACACAGCCTGAAATCCACCTGCCCACAAAGGATTTTCAAAAAACACTGGAGGCAAGGAATGGTGTTGAGTGGATCTAGTGTTGCAATCTACAAGCATATAAAATACTTTAACAGTATATTCCTGAAAGTTCTTACGGTAAAATAGAGTTGTCCTTAACTGGCATGGAAAGAAAAACTCCCTGACTAAGGGAACTGTTGTCAATATTACATCATTCCCTTCACCCAGGCTAGTCTTCTGTCGCTTTTACTCAGTTTTAAAGGTCATTGATCCTTTAGTAAATTACCAGAGGCCACTGAAATCAGTAGAGGTCTTTCCTGTTCACTGACACACTTGTTAGATTAGGCTCGTACATATTCCCTTGGTTCCATATTCCCACATGGTACCCTGATAATATCCAGAGAATCAAGTCTCCCTCTTTCCGTCTGTGGTACCAAGACAAGCCTATTGAACTATCTATCAGAGAGCCCACTCCATGTTGGCAACAGGAGGAACACTCAGAACACACACTCTGGTGTTTCTCTGGACTCACCTTGCGGTTGGGAGTCATGGCATGCTGAATGTCGTTTGGGATCAGTGCACCACATCGCTCCTAAGAAAGAACAAACATTTTACTGTTCCTGCAGTTACAGCTATGCAGCTTTACCAAGGAATAAATTTTCATCTCACTAAGGCCTTTAGATCTATTATTATTATTGCTTTTGAGCTAAAAATGTCTGCTTTAATCAATATGGTTATAGTTTTCTTTCTGCCATCCACTGAAGTCAGTAAAGTATCTCCATTACAGTCCAACCTAAAGGACATTTCCTCTCAAAAGAAAAGAGCAGCATGTTTTATGAAACAATTTATGTAAAGAACATCTGCTTGAGTTTTCAGAATGTTGCTGTAGGATATGGTTACACCAAACTGTAAGACAAAAATGTCTGGTTTTACTGTGTTCTGTATCTCAGTTATTAAGTCAATTTTATAGGATCACTTATGTAGGCTGAAAGTTTTCCTAATAAATCATTAGAGGATATTTAGGCCTCTCTCTCAGTTTGTGGTCTTTGTTTGTTTTCTAGTAACCACAAAACATCTGAATTAAATTATCTAGCAAATTTGATTACTTGTATTCCAGAAGTTGTACATCTTCAAGATATGTGAATGTCATTGCTACATCAGCAACCTCATGTTCTGACTCCATCTAAATCACTCGGTTCCTCTTTCATTGCATTGCTATCACATACGTGTTAAATCATATACAAGCAATATTATATAGCTTCAACTTTTTCTAAAGCTGAATATATAAATTTTTAAAAATATTTGTGCTTGGATCACATCACATGCCCTGTTTGACCTTTTTTAGCCATGACCCACTGCCCCTGAAGCTGATGAAGAAAAAATAACCTGGCATCTTGCATAATGGTAGAGGCTATATGGTTTTATGATGAAGAGTTCTGAAAGAGGGTTTGTGACAATACCTAGGTGACTATTTTGTCCATTCCAACAAATTCTTTAATGAAATAGAAACAACTGAGTTTGAAAGTGCCTGCATGTTCCATTTGGATATGTGTCACCTTAGAAAGATCTGATTTTATTTAAAATTTTGAAACAACTTTTGGAGAAAATTCAATGTATTTTTCAGAATTTAGTTTCTTCAAAATAATTAATAGCCTGTGTTTCCATCTTGATCCAAAGTGTTTCTTTCCTACACAATCTCAATTTTTTTTACAAGATAATGCATTTATGTTCCAATTGGCTGTGTTTGTTTGTTCTGTTGCAGCCATGGTGTAAATGAACTTAGCACAAAAGAGATGGTAGATGCCTCAGCATGGGATTGCAGACAGCAAGAAGTCTTTATTTACTAGAGTTATGATGTCTTCCTTTAGACAATATACTTTTTTTGAGAAATGAAAGCAAAAAATATATAAATCCCAAAGATGATACAGTACGTCTTAATTTTCTTTCACAATATGAGAAACTACCTTTTTTTTTTTAAAAAAAATTTGCTTTTACTGCTTAAAAGTGAGCTCTAATTGTATGTAAAAACTCTTAAATTCAAACCCAAAATAATCATTTAGAAACAGCTTAAGCCACTGGAGAGCAAGCGTAATCCATGAAATGCATCGGCTATAACCTGGGAGGTGTCTTTCCTTGTTATCATTCTTCTCCAGCACAGGGAATACAAAAGTTAATTAAATTAGATATTAAATTAAGCATAGTTTTGACACAATACAGTTCATCATTGGAATTTTATACAATAAGCTCCCGGAATTACTCAGGGTCAATAAAGAATTACCTCAGCAATCCCCCATGGCACAGACATTGTCCCATCAGGCAAAACAAGAATGTACCACACATTCCACTATTCAGACTGGGCTTTTAAATGTTTAGATTTTTTGGGTGGGCGACGGAGAGAAAGAAAGGGAAAATGAACAGTCTTTCAGCAAACAGTTTGATATAACATAATAGGAGCAAAGAGTCTTTCTATTCTGCATTGCTCCCCTGGCCTGCACGAGCAGACAAGGAGGCCTTCAGGCACTCCATTTGTGTCACACTCCAAGCTACATTCCACATTTCCTCGCTTTGGGCACCATCTGTAGTTTGCATATTCCTTTAGGACGCCAAACATCCCTGGGAAAACAACAGCAAAAAACCAAACATACACAATACGCAGCCCATTCTCACACAGCAGAAGCCTCAGTCGGAAAATCTAGACAATAAAAGCTTTAAATAAAAAATATTATCTCTGGGCAGAACTGTATTTTCCTGGTCCCCTAGAGAATTTTTCTCTTGTTTCTGGCTTTGTTTTTTGCCAGTGGGTACCCTGCTTCCCTGTTGCTTGAGGTAAAGAAATCTATAATGATGTCTCTTTCTCTATTAAAATGTCGCTGCAAATGACTAGAGATAAATTCACAGGATTTTTAAAAGCCTCAGTGGATGCAAAGTTGGAAAACTGAAGTGTTTTACTGCTACACTAAGAATATTACACAATGTCAGTAAACCTAATGAATCTCAGTACAAAGCATATAGGTTGGTTCATTGCAACACAGCTTGCCTGCAAGCAACAACTTTGTCTTTACTGATCTCCTGCCTACGCCAGACAGGGGTGCAGGGGGAGGTTTACTTCCCACATCTCCAGTGTTTGCAGAAGCTTCAGTAGCAGTGTGTTACTTTTCCACACACATTTGCCAGCTGTTTTATCTTACAGATCACTCAGGGCTTCCAGGATAAAGGAATGTTCCTACAGAGGAAGATGGTGAAAGAAAGCAGTGTAACACCCTTCCTTAATGTACCTCCATTTTCAAGCTGTTCCAGAGGTGAACTGCTGAGCATTAAATACATTAGTCATGATGTCCACATCCAGGGGTTTGGCATGACCAAGCCTCAAGCAATGCTCCATTCTGTGAGAAGCGAAATTCCTGCACTTTACATGCATTCAGTTTTGTTATTATTTAATGTTCACAGTGTACAAATTGTCTAACCTGTGCCTTGTGGTGAGTCTGCTACGGGCCTGAGCTTTCACAGGTCACCATGAGATGCTATTACGGCCTAATAGGGCTTTTCTCCAGAATGGCACCAGACTGTGGGACTGCTTAAAAGTGGAGGTTTGAGTTTAGCAGGAGAATATCGCATGAGTTATTCTGTGCTATCAGGGAAGCAGCAGCAAAGCACGCGGATCTCCTCTAGCAGATACATGAGAATCTGGAGATATTCAACTTGACCCCTCCCAAGCCATACTCTTTAAGTATGGCTCTCTTTTTAAGGATCTTCATTAAGGCTCCATCTTGTTAGCTGTCTTGTAGAAGAACATGATCAGGATCTTAGTTCCTTCATTTGATCCTCTGAGGTATCATTTATATCAGCTCTTTCCATGCAAAGATATCTCACAAAACAGTACAAGACAGCCAGATCTCAGCAAGGGAGTATGTATTTGACACAAGAGGAATGCACAGTTTACAGATGAGTATATTTTTAACATCCAGGATCTGTGTGGTTTTGCTCTTCTCTTTTTATGGGTGCACATTTTAAATCATGCTTTAGAAGACTGACCTTTTGCTGAAGAGACATAAAGCTGGGGTGAGAAGGATTAGGGGAAAAGGAGTAATAAAAATCTTTATTAATTTTTACTTCTTCTGTTGCTAACAAAGGTGAGCACGCATGAGAAAGCAGCCTGCATGTAGTTCTGTCTATCATCTCCCCAAAGCTGAGCTTCATGTTGCACTTAATTCTGAAAGAAGTGAGGTCGAGGAAAGACAAAGATATGTTTTACTTTGTTGTGCATGTGGCCTGGCTAAAGCAGTAACAGCCCCACAGAAGAAACCCAGTCCAATTGCTGCAGACATAGCTCTCTGTTTACATGTCCCATGTGAACGTTAGGGGGTTGCTTTGTTAGATTTTCACAGAGTTCACAACAGTCCAGCTCTGGAGCCCACCAACATTGGGATTTTTGTTTTTCAACTTGCACCAGGTTTTCCTGCAGCTCTTTGACTTGTACGGACTTGTACTTTGTTGTTTTGGTTGGTCAGGAAAAGCACGACAGGATTTCATAGGGAAACTTAAGAAGGTCTCAAGAATCTTTGGTTTCAAAGCTATTAGTAGGACAGTTCTATTGAATTTTTGGGTTGCTCCAGGCTCAGAGCCCTCCTGTCGTAGGCACCCTATGGTACATTATTGCCTGCTTCCAATGAACTAGTAGGAGGTGATTTGTTTTTTTTTAATATGATACAAATATTTTTTGTTAAAGAAAGTATGACTGTAGAAGGGATGCCGTCTTGTGATGATTAAAGGACCTTTAACCTGTTCAGTGTCAGTACAAAACTGGGGCTGAACAATGTATGAACATCTTCTACTACTATTAATTAATTGCTGAATTTTAGGTTTGATATGGGACAGAAGAGATCACTATAATATATCTAAGAGACACATTTTTCTTTCAGCATCTCTCATATGCTTTTTATATCCACCTATCAAGTACTTTGTTATATTTAAACTCTTTGGTCTGGGACCATCCCTTTTCATAGGTTTGCACAGTGCCTAACGTAACAAGTTCCTACCTTCGGGAGTTCTGCAGTGCAAATTAATGGTGTCAAGTCTCCCAAAACCTACATACAAAAGGACATTAAGCTTGTGAAGTAAGGATTCAACAGCCAGGAGGTACCAGAATTAAGGTTTTCTCTGCAATTGCCTATGCAGTCTTAATTCAGCATACATGTGTATATGTATTATACATGTACTATACCTGTATATGGTACAGACTCTCATTATACAGCCATATGCCTTGTACAGGAACAGGCAATGCTCACTATCGCTATTGAGTATTTTATTTTGTTCCCTTCTTCACTGCATAACCTTCTGCATTCCCTGCTGCACCTCATCAGACTCACGAGTCTCCCATAATTGCCAAATGTGCTATCTTGTTTTGGTTGCCTGGTTTAAGAAGCATAGGGCTTGACTTTTTAAAGCAATTGCAATGCATAGCACATTTCCACTCAGAACAGATGTCAATGCAATAGACATCTTGCCACATCTGCAAACCAGAAACATTAGCTTAGATGTCTCAAGTTGGATCCCCAGAAAATCAGTAACACAGCATTACCACCTCCAAAACCTTGCTTTAAATCACTTACTTTTACTAACTACATAGAAGCGCCTGCCAAACATATAGTTCACCAGACATATTTCACTACACAAGCACTGATTTGTCTTAATACTTGAATCCTCTGCCTCTTTTACTGTAGCCACGACATGTCTCCTCAGAGATCTCTTTGAACTATCAGTTATTTAGCAACTTCTTCTCAGGGCTAAAAGCTTTAGTCTGTGTAAACTAAGGACCTAAAGATAGGTACAGTTCTCATTAGATTTCTATCTGGGAGGAGAATTTGGCACACATTTACTGCCTTACCAAGGTCTTCAAAGGGAGTTCCTGTGTGATCCTGCCAGGTTCCTAATCCGAATAGTTTGGAAAAACATGGCCTTAGAGCATGCTATGTCACACACCTGTGGCGGGGTCCAGCTATAGCCTCAGTAATAAAAATCACTGCAGCACCCAAGATTAATTTCTCATAAATGTCTACCATGCAAAATGCACAGGAGTCCCCTTTAGTTCACCAGAGAATGATCTTTGATAAGTGTCCATTGATCTAGGACTTCGCTTGTATCATTGACTTCTTTGACCTGAATTTGCCTACTGCTATACCCCTTCTTGCTGTCTTAGGCTGTGAAAAGTGCCTAATGATCACGTTGTTATCTTACGGCAAGATCCACAGAGTAGTAATCTCCTCCTATTCTTCTCTAAGCAGCCTCCAGACATAATTAACAGTTCTCTTCCCCACAGCGAGTGTACCATGTAAATGCAGCATGACACCTAGCTGGTCCGCTATAGTCTCACCCTCACAAACCTTTTTCTTTGCTCAGACACTTTTTTTGCCTTTGAGCTCTATTTTATCCAAAGCTGTGAAGTTCACTGCCACCTTTGAGGACAAGGAGCAAAGAATCCCAGCAACAAACTACGTGAACTACCTACGCTTGCAAAAATAATACATACAGACAAAACAGGGTTTATGTTTTAAAGTTTACTGATGTTGGGACGAAGATTCACTCTCCCCTTAAGGAGACAGAGATAAGAGTGTCTTCCCCTGAAATTCCTGTATTAATTAAAGAGAAAATAGTGCTTCACTGGAACAAATCCCTTGTGTTACTTCCTAATCATCAATTTACAAGTACAATTCTAAAGCAAAACTACCCGTGGGTGGTTCTGAGATCATTAACAAGACATAAATCTTTTAATAAATAATCTCATGGGTATGGCATCTTGGGAAGACTGGTACCAATTTCTACACTATTTTAAAGCCTGCTGTGCAGTTAGGATAGATGCCAGTGCTGAAAAAGAACAGCCTGAAGCTTGGCATGGCAAACCTCCAGTGGGCAGCTTTAGTCTGTGAGTGGTCATATTGTGCTCTTCCAGCGCACTGTTCTGCAGAAGCTATCAGAGGAAGAGGCCCATATACTGTGGTGAAGCATTAGGGATGTGTAAATCCAAGTGTTTTCATGCTGTCAACTGAAGCCTACTTAACACAGCCTGCGTGCGCAGCATGTAAAATAACTGGGTGAGCACTTCCCTTCCCAGAGTACTAAGGCCACCCTTATAGCAAGGACTGGGAAAGAAAAATAGCTGCCCTGTCAATTGTCGTTTAACTCTTTCAATAAAAATATGGTACGCACTGTCTCTAAAGGTGTATATGTCTGTGGTGACAGCAACAGGAGGAAGTACTTGCAGGGAGACCATAATTCTGGATGTGCTTTCCCTGCTAGCATGGCTGTAAGTGATGGGTGATCTCAGAGGTGGCTGAATTCAGGGACTTTCTGACTGGAATTATAATGCCATCAGGAAGATAACAAACAAGATGAAGGACCCAAAATGCCTTATTAGCCTTTGATGGGATGTGAGGAGCTGCCAGCAGAAGCAAAATATATACGATCTGCATTTCAGCTGCTTTGTGTATGGAAGTGCAGTGCTGGAGCAACGTGGAGGGTGTGCATACATTAATTCTCCTTCCATGTGGCAGAGTAGGTGGAAAAAAAGCCAGGAGGAAGAATTATAGTAGTCTCCCTTTTATTGTTGTGATTTTATTTGTAGTCAGCTTTGTCCTTTCAGTCAGTTATTTACAATTCTGCCATTTGTTCTATTTATTGTTACAGAATCTTACACTTGGCCCGCTATTTTGCATGAGGACTGTATCATTTTGATGGGGTTTTTTAGCAGTCTTTTTTTTCTATTCTAAACTGCTTGCTCTAGCTATCTGGTTTGCATAGCTAATATAGAGTTAGTCTATTCTGTTGGACAGTAGCACAAGGTCTAGGACAGCTTATTGGGGTGTATTACAATGAAAAAAACCTCAAACAACTTAAGAAAGAGGCTTTGTGTATTCCCTGCCCCAGCTGACTTGACTGTTGGTTAAGACAGCAGCACAGCATGTGGTCAGACTCCTTCTCTGCCTCTCATTGTCTTCTCTGAGACTACGCTAACTCTATATTGCTGAGCACAAGTGTTCATTTGTTTATGCTTTCCTCCTTGCCTCCACCCTGGGAATACATATAATGGAAGAGAAGTACTTTGACCCATTTTTACACTTCACAGTATTCTGGCATCAGCCAACCTTCCACGTGTAGCTGCTATGGTTAAAATAACACTGTTATACTAGCACCTCCCCAGTGAAAAGATGTAACAAAGTGCTGGTACTGTAAGGTATGCAGTCTCCATGCTGATGTCTCTGCCAACCCCAGCTGTTAAAGTCACCATGAGCCAAACTTAAGATAATCAGATTCTTTTTTTAAAGATGATACGTGGAGCTCTCTCTGTCCTCTGACTTTTGAACTTCACAATTTTGCCTGCTATGGAAGGTAGAAATACAATCTGTTACACTCTCTGTTATTCTTCTAACACTGACTGAAGACTCTTCATTCACACTATTACAAAAGCTTTTTTCAAGGCAAACACTAATTAAGTGGTTTAGTTCAAATACTGTAAGACTCAGAAATAGAAGTGAGGCTTTAAAACTGAAGGAACTTGAGTTTCAAGGGACATGTGACACAGAAATGACATGACTTGCAGCAGTGGTACGTACTACAAAAAGAGAGAGCTCATTTTATTAATGGGAATGTAAGGCCGGTATATGAAAAGGCCTGTATGTAGTAGCAGCAAAAAATACTTCTTAAACTATTAGTATGCTCTCTTATTTTCTCAGCAGCTAGCAAGTACCTTCAAAATATTATTTTTATTATTTTGTGCTATTAGGGGCTATTTATATTCTTATATCTAGTATGTTTAATGGATTGAAAAAGGGTGGACCCGAACTCATTCTTATTGATGAGTGAGTTGATGAAACTGCCCAGAAATAAATGGGCTGCTCCACTGTCTTGGCTCCTTAAACATTGCACTAAAAGTGTATTTCCTCACATAATCTCATCAGCCATATGTCTCCTGTCCTATGACACTATGTAACTGTTCAGTTCTTGGAAAATCAGTCATTTCTTATACTGAGGAATTTAACCATTTTAGCCACATGCCCTCAAGATAATCTCTTGAACAGGATGTGCAACTGATTTAGTTTAACAGTAAAGTATTCATAAGGAAGTATTCAATAGTAAGGCATTACAGGAGTTGTCAGAGCAGAATAAAAGAAAGGAATAAATGCAACTCTGCTTACAAATATGTAGCTGAGCGATTTAGTTCAGCATATTCTATATCTATAGAGAATGTCTCAAATTAGATTCTTTTCACAGACCACACTCATGGTTCCGCTACGTACACTTTCCATCACTTCAGCACTTGGCAGGACAGCACCTGGCAGGACTTTGCCTTAAAACTGGTGTTTCTCTCAGGTAATTTACATCTCTCCTTTGTAAATAGGACAGAAATAAAAATAATCATCTTGCATTTTGGCCTTTTTTTTTTTCTTTTTCTTTGCAGGAAGCCTTAAAAGAAGAGTTTGTAGAAAGCATGACAGAAACCCACTTGTAAACATTTTCTACTGCAGATGTTGCCATCTCATGGGAAGGAAAGCATGTCAGGAATTCCTTTACCATCCCATATGATTATGTGACAAGCTTCTGAATGCATCTCTCACACTCAACCCACAACTGCTGAAGCATAAAATATACTATGTATATATATACTACAGTCATTAGTTCTGCCATACATAGCACCAAAAAAGGGCTGCTACATTGCCCAACATTTACTACATTCACTGCACCTGTACCTGCTAACATACTGCTTTCCCTTGTAGGATTTCAGCAAAACAAACCCTTCAATAGGAATAACGCTGTAAGCCATGTGGCAATAGGGATTTACAGGGAAGTAAACTTGAAAGTCTAATGCAAGTGAGCAACACCTGCTCACTCTGTCTTACACAGCTTCCTGACTGGCACCCAGGTTGGGTCTACGCAGTATCTTCCTTGCTGAGAACAGAAGCAAAATATTAGGCCAACTCCTTTATAGCATGGCAAGATGCTCTAAGTAGAGATTCAAGAGAATGAGGAGATTCCAACATTTACTGTAACCTGAACTTGACAAAAATGCAAATTATATGGTTGTTTAAGTTCAAGGGATTCACACTGTGATCTATCTAATGAGAGCCCATGTAAAAAGAGATCTGTCAATGGCATGTGGGCAATAAGGGTGGATATGCACATCGGGGTTTTTGGTCAAGCAGCCATAAGCTAATCAGCAAACTCAAAAATGATCACTCCAGTGTAAAAGCTAGTATAACCATTTTCAATGAGCTGTCATCAGAGTTTTCTTCTTTGTACTCATATCTGATATTCCCAAGTCTTAACCTGGCCAATACAGTGAAGACTGATCTGCCTTCTGCTTGGAAAGGGCCTGAATCTAACTCTGCAGCTTCCCAGCTCCCTCCCTTCTCCATCAGTCAGGCTTCCTGGCTCATTTACCCTTTTCATCAAGAAAGCAGGATTGCTTTTCTAACATCCCATGGCCATCAGACAGAGCAATCATGAATCTTGATGACTGCTAGAACAGAAAGAGACCTGTTTCTGCCCACAGCTGCAGGAGATGAACAGTGCTTGTAGACAAATCATGGCACTTGGTGACAAATGCTTCAATAATCCAGCAGGAGGTTTTCCCACTGGCCATCCCAATCCACAGTGCTACCAGAGGAGCATATCTTCCTCATCATTAGATCAATCTTCTATTTTGCATTAATTATAAATGATAGGGTCCTTATAATTGAATTAAGGATTATTTTATAGGCTCAGAAACTGAAACGATCTGTGAAATATATGTATTTTTTAATGCCAAATACTTTAATACCTATGAGAATGACTTCTTTGATGAAAGATTTTAGCTATATTATCTCTACTGAAACATTTGAAGCAGCAGCTCCCGGCAACAGTAATTGACAGGGCTTGTTATAAGGAATTTTAACTAAGTAGAATAAGAGATAATGAAATGTGGTTAAGTAATTTAGGCAGGATATCAGAAGAAAATTCAAAGTGAGATCTATTAGACAATGAAAATATTGTCCAAAGGAAGTGATAAAAGCCACATCACTTAAAATATTTAAAGCTGGTTTGTTTAAAGCTCTAGAGAGGATAATTGTATTGAACCAACCTCCATTCACAGAGAATAAAATCAGCTTCTATTCAGGAGCATGGAATAAATTACTTAACTGGCCATTGTAGTCCCTAACTGTGAGGTGACTCCATGGTTTTGCTTCCCTTCAGGGGATGCTGCTTCACTCTATATGTTTGTTTTCAGAGAGGAAAAACACTGCTAAAAAAGGAATTCATCTGGAAGTCTAGTTTAGATAGCCTCCCAAAACCACTGCCGTACTCCAATGTATAGTACATGCAACGGTGTAGTAAGGCTGTAAAATCAGTAAAATAAACTATCCTAGAGTATCACGGTTCTGCTGGATCCTGTACACCTTACCAAAATGACCACTATAAAATCAAAACTATTAATAATTTGTAACTGAATTTTTACCTTATCTTCAGTTTTTACTGGAACATAAACAGTTCTTCCACATGTCGGCTTGTAAAACCTCATTCCGCAATATTTGAGGGATTGGCAATGGTATATTCTCCTTCAGCACATTTAATCAACTCATCTGAAAGTGCTTTTTTGCTTTTCCATAATGTTGAGTCTCACTTCTAATGTATGGATGATTACAAATTAGGATCCCTGTGTCATTATAGCACTAGGTCATATCATAAATCAACCACTGATGGAAAATTTTGACAAGAGTGATTTATAAGTTTTCAACTCTGAGCCCCATCTAGATGTGCTCTGATTGTTTTGCAATTATTCCTTGGAGGAAATATGTAAGAACATTCACAAGTGGGGCACTGGTGGGTTCCTGTCTGAGAACAATGAAAATTATAATTGCAGTACAGGAGCTGTTCTTATTCTGTAGTAAGACTTTGTATTGAGGGCTGGTATCCAAATGGAAGTTTTTGATGCAGACATCTGTTATTAAAATATTTACTACTTAACTTTGATATGGAAATAAACCAGCAAGTCTGATTAAGTCCTAGACAATCCTTAGGGCAAAAAGCAAAACCCTCCCAACCCTCAGTTTTAACTAAAATGAACAATTATACAATACATTAGAGTTACATCAGGGTTTCGACTATAAGGCCATTTTCCAATGGATTTAAATGCCACATAGAAGAAGGATCAAGGTTTGCTACAGTGTGATCAATTGTTCTCAGTACGATGCGCACCCATCCAAATAAATGTCTGTTCTTCATAATTTAATTAATATATATTCCTAATTCTAGAAAGACTTAGGCTGATATCTAACTAAATCCTGGTAGCAATCCACTGATCATAATGAGATTATCCAAAGTTTATTGGCTTAAGCCTATGCATAAATCTCTACAGCAATGGAAAATTAATTTTTTGCATAAATGTATTTATATGCTATATAAAAATACTTAGGACAGTAGTCTGACTTTTCTACAGTTTATTTTTAAAATGATGTGACCTCATTTTGCACAATTCTTAGTGTTTGTGCATACACAAATATATGTCTCGATATATTCTCTTTTTAAAGAAAGATGTACACGTTTTATTGGGTTTGTGTGGCAAGGTTTTGGTAGTGGGGGGGGCTACAGGGGTGGCTTCTGTGAGAACCTGCTAGAAGCTTCCCCAATGTCCGATAGCACCAATGCAGCCGGCTCCAAGATGGGACCTGCTGCTGGCCAAGGCCGAGCCCATCACCGACAGTGGTAGCGCCTCTGGGATAACGTAGTCAAGAAGGGGAAAAAAAAACTGCTGTGGAAAACAGCAGCAGAGAGAGGAGTGAGATGTGAGAGCAACAACTCTGCAGACACCAAGGTCAGTGACGAAGGAGGGGGAGGAGATGCTCCAGGCGCCGGAGCAGAGATTCCCCTGCAGCCTGTGGTGAAGACCATGGTGAGGCAGGCTGTCCCCCTGCAGCCCATGGATGTCCACGGTGGAGCAGATAACCACCTGCAGCCCGTGGAGGAGCCCATGCTGGAGCAGGTGGATGCCCGAAGGAGGCTGTGACCCCACGGGAAGCTCATTCTGGAGAGCAGGCTCCTGGCAGGACCTGTGGACCCATGGAGAGAGAGGAGCCCATGCTGGAGCAGGTTCGCTGGCAGGACTTGTGACCCCGCGGGGGACCCATGCTGGAGCAGTCTGTTCCTGAAGGACTGCACCCTGTGGAAGGGATCCACGCTGGAGCAGTTCATAAAGAACTGCAGCCCATGGGAAGACCCACATTCGTGGAGGACTGTCTCCCGTGGGAGGGACCCCATGCTGGAGCAGGGGAAGAGTGTGAGGAGTCCTCCCTTTGAGGAGGAAGGAGCAGCAGAGACAACTTGTGATGAACTGACCACAACCCGCATTCCCCGTCCCCCTGCACTGCTAAGAGAGAGAAGGGAGAGAAAATTGGGAGTAAAGTTGAGCCCAGGAAGAAGGGAGGGGTGGGGGGAAGGTGTTTTTAAGATTTGGTTTTATTTCTCATTATCCTACTCTGATTTGATTGGCAATAAATCAAATTATTTTTTCCCCAAGTGGAGTCTGTTTTGCCCGTGGCGGTAATTGCTGAGTGATCTCCCTGTCCTTATCTCGACCCATGAGCCTTTTGTTATATTTTCTCTCCCCTGCCCAGCTGAGGAGGGGAGTGATAGAGCATCCAGCCAGGGTCAACCCACCACAATACAAAAGGCAAAAACTATATTAGAATTCATGTTTCAAATACATAAACATATGGTATTAACATAGATTAATATTAGAAGGGATTAGGAAGAAAAAGAAACAGTGGATTATCATGAAAGAATTGAGACTAATAAGGAAGAATAAAAATAAATAAAAATTGGAATACTTCCCCAGCAATTACGGGATCTTACTTATCCCCAGTATCTCCTCCATATCAGTGCCTGTGTAAGTTCAGAAAATCATATGCAAACATTGCCATCAGGCATTATCAGTCAGTATTTCATTTTTGCAGAATAATCTAATTCTCCTATGCACAGATTTGTGCTTCATGCTTTTCTACTTCTTCATGTCTTTGTAGTATCACAAGTACAGCCTACTTCCTGACAAAATCAGATAGTTAATATATGGTATGTCAGTAAAAAGAAAAGTGTAGCAATTCCAGCTGTTTCACAAGCCAGTCATAGACAAGTGCATACTTCCACCTGGCCCATAGCACTTTGTTCAGAAAAGACTGGGATTAGCTATTTGGCCAGCACACACTGCCCCAGCAGCCAGCGGGCTTCTCCTGTGTCCACAGACGAGCAGGTCTGCTACAGGTTGTGCAAAGTAACACATCACCTACCTCTGCGCCAGAGGCAGAACACACCAGTGCTCAAGAACTGGTCCCAGACCTTGGATTATTTTTCTCTGCAGTATTAAAATAAACTCTCTCCAACACCTGTGACACACCTAAGCATGGATATAAACAAACGATACACCTGGTATCAGCTTTCTACATGATCTTTCAGACATCAATTTGTTCTGGAAACTGCCTGGAGCACAGCCTGTGCAACTCCATTGACTCCAGAAAAATTCCAAATATACATTTCTTTCACAGCTAGCACATTTCGTCCATAGTTAATAATGCCCCAAATTTGCTTACCCCATCTAAACTAGTAATGGTAGTGAAATAATCTATACTAGGTCTCTATATGATTCCTATATGTCATTTGAGATACAAAAATGCCATGTACTTTAATGCTATACAATTTGTCTGTACTGATGTACAGGATGTTTGACCAGAAATCTAACTCAAACTCTTTCAATGGCCACTAGGTCTTAAGCCATCATAGTTTTTTTTTCTTGTAATATCTTCTGGAACAGTAATTATCTGACCTGTTTAGAGGATTTTTAAAGATATTATTTCGAAGGCAATCGCAAGAAATTATATGTAGTTCATAAAGAATTATATATGTTCAATTTTCTTCTCATATATGCCATGAGAATCTGCAGTAAAAACACTTAAGTTTGGGCATTACCTCTGTATACAACATGAATATTACCGTATGCTGTTTAGCAGTGTTGATTCCAGAAGAGTATCTATTATCTTAAATTAGACAGCAGTATTGGCACAGCTGTGGCGTCATGAGTTAGGTGTGCAAAATGAAGGAGTTAACTTTAAGCATCACAGTAGAATAGTACTATGAAATTTGCTTTCAGCTTTTTTAGCCCTAAGGGTTCACATTTACATTTTTCTTTCCACAGTTAAAAGGACAAGGAAGTTACCTTTAAAAAATAAAATAGGAACTAGGAATCTATTGTAATTCATGCTCTAGGAGCTGGAATTATTTTTAAAAATCCCAGTATCATGAGAACTGGGAGCTCTGAGACTGGATGAAAATTGTCCAGCATTTCCTCCAATAATTGTCTGGATTTTTTTTTGTTTTTTTTAAACTAATTTATTTCCACAGAGTTTGGGGAAGTACAAAAATGCCTAACATTTCTGGCCTAAGAACTTGAGTGTGCTGTTTGAAGTATGATTATTTAAGAAACTTTAATGGTTTAAACCATTTTTAGATTTTGGTATACAGTATTGGGCTGAACTATAAATTCTCCTTTCCCTTTCTTTTCTTTTGAGCTGCAATTTGTGTCAGTATAAAGCCACATGGGTCTGTAAAAGCCATAACTTCAAGCATGGCCATGTGTGTTAATTGGAGAAGTCAAGGAAGATAAACAAAATAATATGCAATAGGGACAGGATACTTGCGCTTGAATTCTAGAAATGACTAGAAATGCGTTAAAATATATATGACTCCCATTGGTCACTGCACATCAGTGTGGCAAATCCAGAATTCCAACACTCTCTGCGTTAACGGGCACTTGCTGGTTTTTATTTGTATAAATCTTACCTTTGATTTACACTTTCAAAACACAGAGAAAAGGAACTACTGCATGAATTATGGTTCAGTTTTTCCACTCTGTACTTAAAGAAGCTAGATATAAAATCTTATATAAAACAGCTTTAAAAACAAGGCTTCCTATAGAACTGATTTTCACCGCCCCTTAAAAGTCACAGCTGAGTTAGCTGTATTCACTAAGGAGTGTGGTGTAACTTAATATGAGAAAGTGGGTTGAAGGGGGAGGCAGAATCTAGAGTAAATATCTGCCATTCAGAAAAAGCAGTGGTAAGCATATAATATGGCAGTTAGGTTGTATACAATAAAGTACAATCTTTGAAAGATATACACAGCTTATCCATAGGATTCTCTCCTGGCACCCTTTCAAAAAAGTTGTTAACTAGCCTCAATGTTGCCATCACATTCAATCAGGCAGACCCTCTCACCCTGTGAGAAACCTGATGGATGCCTACAACGGTTCCCTTTGCAGGGTGAGGATCATTACCTGGCTGATACACAGACCTCTGCTGTGGTGACCAACACTTCATTTTTCTGTGAAATCGTAATTTCTGTTTCCTGTGGCACTCTGAATCAAATACCTATCATCAGCCAGGTAATTATATTTGTTTCTGGAGATTGCTAGGCTTTTCATTGGCCAAGATTTACCATGTCACTCACTCTAACTGCCAGCCCCTGTGCAAGATCACGGTCATGAGAAATCTAAGCAGGGAGGAATAGCTGAATTCACTCTTTACAATGGTTTTTAACAGTTGGCTTTGGCTGTGGCCTGAAATGGGCAGCCAAGTGCGGCTCCAGGAAAACCCTTTATAAAGCTTCCCCCATTGCAGACAGGTGGCAGCTGCAATGCAAAGGCCCCTTTTTGGGCTGAGAAATAGACCACATGGGAGCATATATTTAAAAATTTTAAATGTCCTTTTTTCTGCTTTTGCTGTTTCTGAAGCAACAGCTGCTTCAGCTGAGCCGCTGTGCTCAAAACTCTCAACATCCTTCTCATAATAACAGATGCATTATTGAGCATTATGAAAGAGTCTCTCCAGGGAAACGGGGCCTGCTCTTAGGGTGCCAAAACCCACAGATATTAGTAAAAAGACAGATGATTTGTGAATTTGAAACTGCCTCGTTCTGTCTCTCACTGTGTTAATAATGAATTCATTACAGAAGAACTGTAGCTCTCCCCACCATCCAAGTGAATCACCTTTTTTTGGCTGGCAACCCAGCACGCACTTACTAATAAAAGCAGTTCCTATCTGAAATTATACAGATCTTGGAGACACTCTCTGTTTCTGTAAGCAGCCATTAGACTCCTGTGCAACCCAAAAGTTTGCACTATGGCTTCTGTGCTACCGACTTCAGGTGGTTTCCGATTGTTCCACCTGAGCTGAGGAAAGCAAATAAGCCGGTACGGTCTGAACAGTTTGCTGTCAACCAGTGCTTCTAGCCCAAATTGTTAACAAGGATGGTCAGGCAGAAGAGAGAAAGTTCAAGAATTGCATTTCTTTTTGATCAAGTGTACTGAAATACTTGCCAGCTTCAATCACAGGGTTTACTGGGAGGTTGTAAGGCATAACCATGGCAGGCCTTAACATCCTTCTAGCCTCTGACCCCCATGGAGCGACAACATATGAACAAGACAGTAGTTCAGCAAGGGAGATACAGAACCACCTACTACTGAAGATGCTGTCTGCACTGGTCACTGTACAGCAGCGTCAGGTAATAAGGTAGATTCCTTATTATTAGGAGATTATGAAGTTCTCTGCTTCCAACCTGCCATTGGAAGTTTTTGTAATGCTCCTCCCTCCCATGGGGAAGAAGGCAGCCAGGGGACAGCACAAAGGTGTTTACAGTTTAACAAATACCTAAAAAAGGAGTGTGTGAAGGTATACATAAAATGGGCACTACTGTCGCATCACTGGTGAGCCTTCAGAAATAGAGGGGCAAAAGAGCCCTCAGGACACACAGCTTATGCTGAGTGTGATAGATGAGAGGGACGCTGGGTTGAAACAAGTGGGTAGATGAAAGATGATTGCAGGAACATTTTGAGAGGAATGGACTATGAACTATTATTTCTGTACATTTTCACAAAATGAAGTTCATAGTATTTGCGGAACTCCAGTTATGAAACACAACAGCACCATTCTCTTGCAGAGCAATCAATGAAAAAATACAAACTTTACCCAGCAAGCGATACAGCTCTCTAGCTACTGAGTAAGAAACTGCTTCATACAACTTTAATGTAGCTTGCCAGTCTACTGGAAGCAGACGATTCCTAATCTTTCTTTAGCGAATTGACTTTGTCAATTCCCTATTATAAGCAGAAAAGAGCAGTCAAAATAATAAAAGGTACTACAAAACAAAATGGTCCAACATCAGGGAGGGGGTTTGGCAGGGACGCATTATGTCACTCACTCAGCTGTTCAGACGCTATAGCAAAACGATAATGTACATTGATTTTGATCATTAGATTATGGAAAGTGAATCTGAGGAAACAGATGGTGTCATCTTGGGTACAGCATGATGATGATGATGATGATGATGATATCCTTCCTTATTGCTTACTTGGAGGAATTTGTTGGGGTCCTGGTCACAAAAGTGTCTAAGTGTCTAAGTTTGTGTTGTTTCTGTGCTGCACATGTAATGTGATCTTTTTTTGTTTTCCTTCTTTGGAACTGGTGAAGTCCAACAACAATGGACACTAGTAGTAAAGTGTCTGGGAAAGAATTTCAATAGCCCATTTTTCCAGCATATAAAGATAAGATATATACCGAAATATCTGTGAAAGATAGTAATGACCCATGAAAACTAGGAGATTGTGAAAGGCAAGTGGGACAATTACAGTGGTTGTTCTAGCCTTTCAGTGGCTTCCTTGATTCCCTGAAGAAACAAACAGGTATAGGCATGGCAGATGGGAATTATATTAATCAGGAGGCAGCACATTAGGTAAACAGCACAAAGAACTACATAAAGAGTGCTCAGTGGAAAAGAATATTTACTTTAAAGCTTAGGTAAAATGCTAAACAATGTATAACATAAAGAAGCAATCCCAAACTATGATCACTGTTATTCCTGAGGACAATTATAAATGGTCTGCAGCTGACCTGCAGATCATCTGCCTTCCGTGCACAGAGCCCTTCGTGTATGGCGTAATATCACAGCATCTGTAGACATGTAGACTTGTAGACAAGTAATTGACCATATGACATACCCTACACACTGTGACACCATGTGCCACACACCACATGCCGCCATATATGAGAAGAATTTTTGGGAACTGATGAAATATTTAATGCAGCAGCCCAATCCCTTCTTTCCAGTATATTTGGAATAAAATACCGGCAATCATCAATTAGATGTCTACTTTTAAGTGTATTTGCCAACAATGCTCACTGATACATCATCCTACTCATTTAATGAGATTAAATCATTTACCCTCTCAGTAAAAATTCTACAGACAACCTATGTAACCTGTCAAAATACATAGCCACTTACTTAATGAATATGCTATTCAAAACTATACATTTGTGTGATTTTTTGCACATTTCTTCTGTAAACTGCACATTAGTGAAGTGGTTGACTTTGACCAAATTAAGTTAAGCTAAGTTGAGCATGGGTAGGAAGTTCATTTAAAACCATTTCAGACTGGCAAATCTGTCTAGATATTATTCTTGGCTGACCTGGAGACCTGCAGGGACAATTCTGGAACATAAAGCCATATTAATCCTTTCAACATAATCAGTGTGGATTATATGTCTTTAAAAACTGATCAAAGTTCTTGTCTGACCAATAAAAATGTTTTACTTATTCTTATGACCATTCAGATCATTATGGCCATTCTGACCCCTAAGTACTCTTTAGATATACAGAAAAAAAGATACATTTGGATCTGGCTATTATTAACATAGAGCCAGATACAATAAAAAATGCACTGTGTTATAGGAACATAGTTGCAATGACACTTGCTTCTCATTACATTTTTAAGAAAGAAGAATTTATTACTGCATAATTTCCAACTATAAAACAAAAGTATTCTTTTAGGATCCTGATGTAGTCAGACTATATTGCTAATATTAGAAGAAAGCTATGTTAAGATCAAAATGATAACATGTATTACACTTGATATTTTGCATGCAGCGATGAAAAGTTTTGATTCACGTTTTTAGACAGAAATTCTCTTCTCCTCAAGTGATTTTTCTAACTCCTTTTGAAGGTCATACCAGCATGGAAGCAAGTTGGCCTGAGTCAGCACAGATAGTAGCTGTATCATTCTTCACACTTTAAAGCCTAACTCATATATTTTTTCAATTACAGAAAAAGAGTTCACAACTGCTTTTTCAACATATTGCATTTCAGCTTTAAAAATAAGCCTTCAGATATATGCCCTTTTGAAAATACAAAAAGGAGATTTCAGTTCAAAACGAAAAACCCATCATTCCAGTTAATAAAAAACACTTGTTAAAGCAAAGATGAGCCTTGGTGGAAATGTAAGTTTAAAATTATTTGGACTAAATGTATGTGTAATAAAAAACCTCCCAACAGAGAGGATACATTTTTACAACATATTCCTGTCATTTCTTGTTTTCTAGAGTACAGAAGCACTTGTACAATTGTACGCAGAGCAAATCTCCTGGCAAACTACTATATGCAATCATTCTGAAAGCTAATGTAGCAACACAGCTCAGAGCTGAGAGAAAAACACACTTCCAGCCACTAACCTAATACGCGAATTCTTTTACTTTTATTGCCATTTTGCTAATTAGAAATATTTGTATTTCTAAGATGACTAATGTGAATGTGGTTGCAAAAAGCCATAATTGTTATTAACAATAACTGGGTTAATTTCTGAAGGGGATTTCTAACAACTTCAGTTCAAATGCAGTGCTATTGTAATAACACACAGTGATTTACTTAAATGTTTATGCTGGCATAAACATATCTGCTAATGTGTTTTTCCAGGATTTGACCCATGATAGTCACAAAAATTGTTTATTCAATTCACTTCATTTGTTAGGACGCTTAAATTTAGGTGCTAGCTCCTCTACAGTACCATCAGTACTTATGTTCAATATTAACTCTCGTTTCCCTTCTGTTTTTCTTGTCTTGTCCCCATTAAATTAAATTAAAGCAGCACAATATAACACAAGGTCACTGATGGTTCTTCACCCAAAGAGTAAGACCTACTCTCTTCTCGCAGTATTGGTGGCTAGGGACCCTTCTCAGATAGTGAGAATGTTCTAGGAATCTTTCATTCTTTCCATCCTAAAAGTGGAAAAAAGGACCAATTGCCCTTGAAGCGGCAGGAAGCTCCTTCCCAGCTGCTAAGACAGACAGAGATAGCAGCAGGGGACCCTACTCGCTCCAGCAGCTGGGAAATATCCATTTGGGTGTGTGGGTTGGCCTTGTGTGACTATTTGTGGAATCTGTTTATGTGCAGCTTATGAATTCTGCATTGATATTTTGAAGCTGTTGTAAAAATTCTTGAAAACTGGAACACTATAGTGGCCCACATCCAGATCTTCGGTGGGCTGACTTGACCTCTGAAAATGTCTATGCATTATCCACATAGGCAGCCTACGTACATGCTACAGACCTAACTCATACATATGACGTGGCTGCCTCAAGTTAAGTGCGAAAAATTTGGACCTGTGTGTCCTCTTTTGTTGCCAAAATCTCTACCAGGTGCTCTCAAGACCACGGTCAAGGACAAGTGACTAACCTGTATTTTGACTGAACAATTAGTGTGTTAAGCAGATGAGGTGAACAATGCTGGTGTTAAGAGGAGACAGATGAATACAGACTTTTTTTTACTAGAATCTTGCACTGGGAATAACAGTATCTCTTGGAAGGTAAGTACACACACACTCTGGTATATGTCTCAAAGAAGAGATGATGTAATGTATTTCTCATTCATAAAAGGATTATATGAAGTACAGTTGTATTAGAAAGAATGGCTTTACTGTGTGGTGAGTTTCCCAAAACATACACTCATCAGAAGGGAATTCTATGAATTCATGGCACTTGGGTACTGACACAGAGATGAGAGAGGGCAAATGTACATGAGGGGCTGCTACCACTCTTAAATTAAAACACACATTTTGACCTTGAATCTTTTGAAAGATTCTTTTTATATCAAAATCTCTTTTGTTTCCTTCAATCTCCATATTAACCGACTTCCACCTTTGTTAGGTTCAGCACTTTGTTGATAAGAAGAAAATGACAACCCAGGCAATTCTACCTCTTGTCTGGTCATTCTGGATTGTTGCAGTCTGAAGCTGTTGATTTATTCAAATCCGTCTGGCTTTGTAGTTTTCTTTGCATGGGTCTGTCTTTCTCCCGCCTTTTAAACCCCAGTTATCTATTTATCACTCTGTCTCAGGTCCCATCTTTTCAGGAAGATCTCTGCTGGGCAGAAACTGTTTTTGACTCTAGAAAGTGCTGAGCACTCTAAAGGTGCTTAACACAATGAATCTTTGATCCTTTGAGGATTGTATTGTTATGAAAATATTATCAAAATAGGAGATTAAAATCGCAGTTCATCAAAAAAATACAGCACAGATGTCCAGTTGTACGAAATCTCCCAAACTACTTACAAATCACTTACAGGAATCTGTATTCACCTGTCTGAACAACATTACATTTAAGATGATGAATACAGACATAGAAGACAGATCTATCTGTGCCTATTTAGTTTTTTCATCTAAACAGCTCAAGTTTTTACTGGGTATTTATGACACACAGGTTATATAATTTTATCAGTGAATGGTACTTCTTTCTGTAAGAACAGTTTTGGCTTCAGTCCCATAGTGACAAACCACCAACATGTCCTTTAATAAAATACTATTTGTTTTTTTTTTCTCACAGTGCCCCTTAGTTTCAAGGTTACATTCAAGGAAAAATATTAGCCTCATCTTTGTTCAGATCATCTTGAATAAAAATATTGTAATCAATCCTTTTGTGAGTTTCAATCCACAGTTTTCAAAGAAAAGGACTGTTTTACATTTAAATATTTCAGATTTATAGACATACTGAAAACACATTGCAGAGATTTATTGCTGTTTTTTTCTTGCTGGTCTTATAAAGATGGGTCTGTATGGCCGACACCACAAAGATGTAAACACTCTGGATAAGAAATAAAGAGTAACCCCCACCAAGAATGAGATCCAAGCCACAAGACCTATAAAATTGCTGTGGGTGTTGCAATGTTAAAAGCATTCTTGTTTGTAGGCTGCTAAACTTGTTTTAGCACGGACTTGAAATGGACTTTTAAAGGTTTATTGTATGACGTGTACAGTATATAGTGCTGTGTTCATACTCTTTGTGAAGAATATTTAGCAGTTTCTTTTAAAAGGGTAATGTGTACAAACAAATTCTACACGACAGCTTGCTTTCTTTTCACTTTTTCTATTAACATTTTCCTCTCTCTTTATTCTTTCTTAATTTTTTCCTTCATTATCTTTGCTTTTCCTCTCTTTTCCATCCTAAAGAACATCCTACAGACTGTCTGTGCTCATTCTTTCCCCTCTTTAGTGTCAACATTGAATCTGTGCCTGGCAAAGTGATGGGGAGCACACTCTAACTGTGAGTACAATTGAGTGTCTGTGCCATGTGTGATAGCTATTAGTACAGGATAAAGATTCTTCACCATTTCACAAAAGGTCTGTACTTCACCTTGAAAAAATATATGAATGGGTATGTACTTCCCCATAGGTTATGTATGACTTTTGCTTTATGAATATTGAAAAGATTAGTGAACATGCAAATGCCTGAGGCAATGTGTGTAAAGACAAAAAGAGGTAGAAGAAGAAAGGGAAAAAAGAGATGAAAAAAGAGGAAATCAGTCATATTAATATAAGTTGATTAATGAACAAACCTTTATTGTTTTGGGGATGACTCTAGGAGACAGTTTCAAAAAGAAGCAGCAATGAATTTTCGTTCCACTATCACTCCTACTACCCAGCTGAGGTCAATGGGGTGGTCTCACAAAAGCTAGGCTTAAAAGACTTTTGACCAATCTCTTCAGCACCGCGAACACTAGTACCCATCTCCTTTAGCCACAGCTATGTTTCACTTCTTTGCCGATCTAGTATTGTCTTGATGCTGTTAGAATTGCAAATCAGTCACTTTCAATTTTTCAAGAGCAACATTTAATTCCTCTGCTAAAATACTGCCACCTCCTTGGCTTCCTTAGGAACAGCTACTGCCCAGAGCTTTAATTTTCCCTTCAGTCCACTGCAGCATGAGATCTAGCATGCTGTATGCTGTTGATGCTCTGCTCCTTCCATGCTAACATAGTTCCTGTTTGAAAAGTTTATCCTGCATATTGTTCCTGTCCTAAACCTAGAAGATTTGGCTCCCGATTATGACCAACTGGAGTTTTCTTGTACATGCCAAGAGAACAAGGAAGAAGATTATGTTCGAAGACTGTGGGTAGCTTTATAAAGATTCAGCTGGTAGGGAGGATGAAAGGAAAACCCTTTACTTCCACTCCTTTAATTTGACCAGGGAGATAAACCAGCACTTCAAGTAAACGTCATCACTTGCCTCAGCTTCCTTTAAAGAGAAGGATGACAGTTTGAGAGCACTGCTTGATGGAGTTGCCTACAACTGGCATTAGAATTGATACAGTTCAGGCTCTTTTTCTGCTGGTAATGAACAGCTTTTCTTGCAAAGCACACTAATATTCTGTGCTCAGTACTGCACCTATTCTTGTAGCTTAACAATCTCATCTGAAGATTTATGTAAGCAAATGGCATCTGCTATGTGTCAAGCAAAAATATGGGCCATCCAACACTTTTTGATTTAAAAATGATGCCTTGTGCTGTTTAATACTAAATAATGTCATGTGTCTGACATACCCATTAGAGCATGTGAGACACACCCTACAACATGTTTTAAATTAATTTATCCTTATGGAGAAAAAATTGTTTCCTTGCTTGTGAGAGTTTTTTATTATTATTAAGGAATTTCCTGGGCCAGCCTTTTCTTTAACTGAAGAGCATGCTCATTTGCCTGTTCTTGGAGAGAAGGTACATCTGACTACATATTCTTTCTGCCTGTTAATAGCATGCCAAGATCTCAAAAGTCAGGATAAGGTAGAGAACGGAACAACTTCATGATTTTGCATTTTTTTTTCTTGTGCCATAGCACTAGATTGCTTTGGTGCAAAATTCCTATAATAGACATCAGTAATGAGGATTAAAATGAAGGTAGAGGAGTGTAGAGGAGGAGCTGAAGTAAATTTAACATGATCTCTTTATTTATCTTACACAGGTAGGATAGGTCTTTTAAGATGAAGGTTCTTATCTGTTTTCATAATTATGGGGTTAGCAGAGATTCCCTCTTGCCTTTTCTAGGTTACTTGTGAATCTGAAAGGATCTCCAGGAATGTGATCAGAAGCCATCGATCTGCTTGATTTTCAGGGAAGGCAAAGGAGCACAAGGAAAGCTTGGAGAAGATGGGGTGGCCGTTGACTGCCAAATTCAGTCTGCTTCTGATGGCTTCTTAGAACATAATTCCTCAGCTGTTTGCTTACCCCTTCAAAGTGCTGCTGTAATATAGTGCAACACAGGTAGCATTGTTCCTGTAATCTGTAGGATAAAACTGTTTGAAAACTTCAAAAAGAACACTGATTTAAAATAACAAAGCAAAAGCTCTCAGTCCCAGTGCACTTTGGGCAAAGAGACACGCTGACGCAGGGCTGTTATCACAAAGGTACTTCCTCTGCCTGGGTTTTACAATATATTGAATTATTCGTGTAATTGACTCCACTGTAGGGCACTACAAGGTTGAAAATTACCCTTTTACTTTGATCTTTAGACATTACTCTTTATAATCATGAGTATAAATGCACTTGCAGGGGCACAGAGGCAGTAAGATCCTCTGGACTAGTTTGTGACCCCCTACAGTTGACTCGTGAACAGGAACTCTCCTGTGATTAAAGTTAGGCGCACCTATACTAAACAGCCTGCTTAACCAAGACTCTGTTTTTTGTACACAGTTTAGAAATTAGTTACTTGTGTAACAGAAACCATTAGTATTGTGTTGACTTTCTCGTCCCTATTAGGGAAATAATTCAAATATATATCTCACAAATTAGGCTTGAATTAGAGTTCTGGCTGAAGAAGGAACTACATAACCAGGCCCAAGCAGAAAACTGAGGTTCCTTTTCTCAAGCTTTGTTTTCAAAACTTGTGCACACCTGTGGGCTCTGGAAGTTCCTGTCGGTTTTGAAGATCTAACTTTGCATGGAACTGAGGAACTCTGTTTATATCCCGAAGTTTTATTATATTGGAAAAGATTAAAAATACTTCTGTGTTTTGAGCATTAAGCCACCACTATTGTTCTGTCATTACTGAATAATTACTGATAACAAATGGAGCATTCACTGGGGACTACAGCTTTTACGACACACACCAAGCAGTACAGAATACCCTTCCCATTGGGGCCATATTAATAGCATAAATAACTACATGTTTCTGAGCTATAATAAAATCAGTAATAACATACCATGTGAAACAGAGAAATATGACTCTGCAATTGATTAAGCAGAAAGAATTGCATTGAGAGTATGGTGTAAACAAAATGGGACTCCACCTTGGTGTGACATGACTCATAAATCTAAATGTTAAGAGATGGCTGAAGGTTCAGATTCTTTCCCTCATTCTTCTCCTTTGGAGTTGCACAGGGGTGTAGAGAGCTCTTTGGGGCCCTGAGACCTGAGAGATGAAGACTCCCTTATTGCAGACGCTATGACAACTAAGCATAAAGCTATCACAGGACTCCCTTCCAGAAGAAAAAAGCTAGGAGTGATTATTTCAGAATGTGGGCATCAACTGGCAGCACTGATTGGATAGACAGAAAGAAATCTTAGGAAAGAGGGGTTGGTGTAACTGGGGAAGCTTTCCTGAGGCTGGCTTTTTTGGAGTGAGAGTCTCTCTAGCCCTTGGTGATGACCATAGTTGGGAGATTTCAAAGATGGTTTAAAAGCACTGAAACCTTTCAGCCTGGGCTATACAGTCTCTGCTTCACCTCTCAGAACATTGGCCACTTAGAACAATTTTCTTCAGTTCTTCATGTAAAGAAGGAAACCAGACAGTTTACATATGCATTTTTCCAATGAGTTGAGTATTTTTTCTTCTGTGTAGTGTTATAAACCAAAGTCACTAACTTCCTCACTAACTTTGAAATAAGGAATCGTATTATTCAATATGATCATTTCTATGGTAGTCTCATGATTTGGGACAGACTACCCCAATGCTTTCTTAGTGCCCAGGACGCAGATGGATTTGTATCATTCTGCAGTCACTAATCACTGCTCCTATCCGATAGCTCTGGTATTTTACAGCTAAGATGGCAGTTTGACTGAAATCATTCAGTTTTATTCAGCAAGGACCAAAGATTTACAAATGTTCGCTTGCCTCTTTGTACCATAAATGAGCTAACTGTAATGACCAGACTTAGTGTTTCCCACTGACAAGCCTAATCCTTACACATGCACTTTAGCTTACCCATCAAGTCAATCCCCATGAAAACCCAAGTTATATTTTCCCATCAATATCAATGACATGATCAAATCTTTCCTGGTACTTATCTTTGCAATCAGGTTGTCATTCCTGAAATGTCTCTCATACTTTCCCACAACAAAGACAATCAACAAAGAAGCTTGAAAAAAATCACTATTTGATGAGTACAGATTTGCCTGTATCTTTTAAAGTTAGCTTATCCACTAAAGCTGTAATTAATTCTTATACATGATTATGTTTTTTCTTCTGATCCCAGCTTAAAGCCAAATCTGTGCAATAGGACCAGCCACATGGAAAATCCTTCAGCTATTAAACTAAAAACACACTAAATCCGCATTTTAAATGATGAAATTCAGAAACGTGTAATGACTACTACACGAACAACAGTCTAAGTACATTTCATTTCAACTCGAGTAGCTATAATTTACATTACAAGTAACCTAATTACACTGGACTTTTTAGTAATGTATTGTTCTATGACCTTTTTGATTGGACTAGGAAACATTAGCAGTCAGAATGTTAAATGCTAAATCACACTGGTGAGTGATAAGTGAGTCGTTCTGAAAGACCATAAGAAATATCAGTGGAAAACCAGCAAATTATGAACTCTGAAAACCTTCTACAATTCTCTCACACAAAAAACTGCACAGCAAAATTGTTCAGCTGTGAATACAGTAATTCACTGCAAACACCTTTTTTAAAATTCCGATTAAATTTTCAAGTAGTAAACATCTTAGGTTTTGCTACCTGAACTCCAGTGTCTTTTAATTAATTCCATGAAGGGTAAGAAAATTAAATGTACCTTTTGTTTTATACTTTGTGCCAGAAGAAATATAAAATACTTAAACTGAAATACAATCATCCAGGACTCCGAAGTGTTTCTTAAACAGAATGCGTATTTCTATTCCATGGGCTTGAAATGGCATGTTAAAGACCTAAAATCACATAAATCCAGAAATAGGCTGCCATGATACAGCTGGACTGAGGATTTTATTGGAGTACCTTTACCACAATATTAGGACTATTTAAGGATATCATCCCTCAGCTACTGTTTTCTCATGTTTTACATCTACGTTTATATTTCACAAAATAAACACAAAATGTGAGTTTATCTTGTGAGGAGAATTATATGCAAGTAGTCTCATGGAGACTGGTGAAATCAAACCTCATTAGTATTTCCTGCCTTTGAACATAAATAATGACAGGATTTCAAAGACTGACAGATCTTTGAATGAATGGCAACAATAGTAATTGTTATCTTTGAAATGTGCAGGAGCCATTTTGAAAATTGTCCAAAGAGTAGGGAAAAAGTTTATACTTTTGCAGAGTGGACATTAAGACTGAGAGAAGCCTGTGTTAGGCCCTTGTCTCCAATTTTCTGCCCTGATTAATTACAAAGACTGCTAATTGTGTATTGATGTTAGTTAAAACCATTTGGCATTTGGTATCTGTCTAGTCATGTCAAAATTAAAAACTTTCCACGTAAATGTTAGGTCAAGAAAAGTACCATAGTGTTTTTCCCTCATTCATTTTTGTTTATAAATCCTTTAAACTACAAGTATTTGTATTTATATCATATTGAATGTGACTGCAATGGGTTAAGAAAACACAAATTAGGAAAAAATCAATTATAAAAATACGGAGTGGAAGTGGTGATTTCTAAATGTCATTAATCTATGGTGACTCTGTGCCACAGTTTGTAAACAAAGAAAGGATCTGATTTTCAGCAAGTTGGACAGATGGTTATTCATGTGTTGCACATCTCATTTCTGTTTACTCTTGTTACACATCAACACACAAGTGAGAAGCTAAATTTTGCCTTCCTTTCCCTGTCTAGTAACACTGACTTTCTTACGTAGAGCCTCCCAGGCATGATACAGCCAGCGTCCTGTACGCTGACAGGACCATCTTTGTGCCTTACAGCCCACTGAATTTCAATTTCCAACTCACATTTATATATTGTTTGCCTTTTCTTTTCATTCCTGCTTTTATACAAATTGATTGATTGGATGATTATTCCACAATGACTCACACATCTGGGAGTCCAACATCTGGATATGTTCCCATTTAGTGCATGTTCCCAAGAGCCATCTTACATTGTCAGTGGTGAACTGCATTTACCTCCTTCTAAACTATGTCTTGAAATAATCCAGAAGCTGCTGAGTCCCAGGGGTGGTACCTCAATAATTGCTTTACCTCCAAACTTAGGGTTTAATTTAGTGTCAGTTGCATGAGTATGAGTCATTTAAATGAGCACTAAACTAAGCTACAAGTTTCTTAACTACAAGATTCAGGGATCCACCACAGACACTTGTGGTGGAAGAGCAACATATGGATTTGGACCACCATCTTCAAACATACCTGCAAACTACATGTAAACATAATGTATAAGAACTTATTTCTTAAAGCTTAAAGGTCTTAAAGCCAATGTCTAATAGCCATTTTCCAGTGTGACAGCAAAGCATAGCCTAGAACTAAGTGCCTTGCATAATTAGTGCATATAAGGCTGTAAGGCTGTTTGGTTTGTACAATGAAGTCCAGTCTCCCTGGTGATGTATTACTCCTGGGTGAACAGGTTGAACTATTGAGGGCTCCAAGAAAAATTTGAAGCAAAAGACTTCAGCTAAATAACGAGGCTTGCTCTCAAATGAAAAATATCGTCTGTAGTTCTCACTGTCCCTGAGACTCTAAGACACCATCATCCCACAATTTTCCTGCTTCCACAAAGTACCTGAATTCTAGCAATGTCCTTTTTTTTAGTAAAAATGTTCATTTGGACATAAAAGAAAAGCATTAGAATTTATTACTACTCTCCGTGCAATATATATTTGGACTTTTTAAAATGAGCTTGTGTTCTGACACTCCCACAGGCCACTTGCACACGTCCTTTCTGCTCTCCACGCTCTACAAAACAGCTTCTGCCATTTCAAATTGATCCTTTCACCCTCCTTCTACTGCTAAAGTTATTTCTGCCACAAATAGCTATTATGATTCCCTTTGGTCCCTTTGCCACTCCCCATGCAAATAAATCTTACTTTTAGCAGAATCAAGACATCTTTTCAGGCCTTCACTTGCAGCTAGTTAAAGAAAGGGAAATGCACCCTGCGCTGCTTACTGAGCTCCAAGCGGAATGATGATTTCTGGAAATTCAGATGCAAGGGAGGGCTGGTATTTGTTGGTTGCCAGTAAGAAGCTCTTACTGGCAACGGTTGTGTTAGAAGCTCTTTGACAGAATCTGAAAATGATTAATTGGTAAAATAAGGGTAGAGTCCAATCCAGACATAGATCCTAGCAGTCACAGAGCCACCAAAACGTGCACACGGTGTCTTACAATTAACAGCAAGGAGAGAGATTTCAATACAGTTGCAGAAAGGTACCAGCAGCTCATGTCGACATCAGAACACTAGTTATCTGAGGGCAGATCAAGAAAAGTGTGGCCCAAAATACTTGAATTTAGACAGCTGAGAGGACTCAGAAAAGGTGTTGAGCTGTGTCTGAGAAAAAATGTAAGTATGAAACTGTAATACAGCAAAGTAAATATAATGTGAATTCTGCTCAGAGAATTATTTATTAATGCTGTGGCAAGAAGACTGAGGGCATTTAAATGTATTATCTCCCTATTGTATTGCAAGTCATTGTGAGCAATCTGGAGGAGCTACCTTTCTTAGTCCTTAAGGAGCATTATGATAGCATTATCTAAAAGACATATAAACTGCACTGTACTGCTTAACTGAAGCCTCTTCATTTACAGTCTGTTGTCTTGAATATTAGGATAGTCACTTAACAGCTTTCAGATAAATATCAACCTTACATTAAGTAACTATTTTTTCCACAGAACAACTGACTGAAGACAAAAGACTTTATTGTTTTAAAGTAAGCCAGGTTAATTGAATAAGAGGATTTGGATTATATTTCATGTCTCACCAAGGTACAGATAATGGAATTCTGTTCCTTCAGTTCCAAATATATGTCTCTCAAGATTAAGAACAAGGATTACCATTTACCACAGCCAACTGGATCATGCTAACATAGGATACAAAAAAAAATGCATGCTTTAACAAAAAATTTGGAGTTCATCCCCTTCTAAAGTAAAGTGAGCAGAATGTGTAACACATTGACAAAAATTTTGAAAAATTCCAAGTAACTTCTTGTGATGGCTTCTTCTGACCACTTTCTGTGGGTTTGATTGTATAAACATGACTTAATTCTGAAAGACTACTGAATAATAAAGGGATCTCATTTTCAAATTATCTCTATTCATTTATTAAAGCTTTTAAGCATAATCTTTCCTCCCAGATTCATCAGGGAACAAATTAGATAAACAAGTTCTCTACCTGTTTTCCTGCTGTTTTTTTAAGAAATTCCCATGGAGATAACAGTCTAGATGGATGTGTCCAAAATACACCATGTCACATAAATGTCTAAGAACAGAGCCAGACACTCAGATACACAAGCTCCATTTGGCACACCTAAGCGGAAGATAAAGGGGCAAAACTACTGTAAGTCACTATTGTTTTCCCTTAGAACAGGTGGGGTCCCCAAGGGGTTCCCAGAATTGTTCAGAAGAAACTGTAAGATGCTCTAAATTCTGCCTGTTAGACTCTAGGGCCACACCTGCTTCTAATGGCCTGCAGCACAGCCTTCCCTTCCCTCCTTCTTCGTGTAATGGCATGAGAAATTTGTTGGCAAGGAAATGTGGTTAGAATGCTGCTGCAGACAGGAACTGCTGGAGTGCAGCCAGATCTTTGGCCACAAGCCTTCTCCGGCACACCCAGCGCACCGGACAAGCTGTTACATTAAGACTGGGAAATAGCGGTTGCTGGTGGGGAACATCGCTGCTGATACTATGGAAAGTCCAACCATTCTGCACAAGTGGTTTTCTACTTGTGTGCAACACGGATCCCTATTCCTGCATAGGACACACAGCATAATTGTAACAGTAAGGTCATTATCAGTGTCCTGTAGGAAAAGTGAAAGTAGTCTACTGAAATGATTTTCTTCTTTACCTTATGATCCTCTGGGAATCCCCTTGCAATTAACTGCCAACTCATGTCACTTAGCAAAAACTCTAACCTTGAAGCAAAGCATTTCTGGAAAATACTTTACATCATTTATCACATGCAGAAGCAGGCTTGGCATACTCAAAAGTTGAAATGAACTATAGCTCATAGCAGCTACCATGTTATAATAACTTAACGGATGTCTATGCTGAAATGTTAAATTACACCTAAAACATATGACAATAATGACACTGCAGACTTAGCGCTGTTAAGTTTCCCATCTGTTCAAATAGTATACAATTCAATGAGGTACATAAATACTTCTGGTTTCCATGATTGTGTTCGTCTTTCCAACACAGTATAAGACAAAAAGTGTGTTTACTTGTTTGAGTGGAACCGAGTAACCCTTACTGACTGCTAAGGTGCTTTATTTGCAAGACAATGTCAGTGACTGGTATTTCGACAGGCAGTTGGGTTAGGCTGATGTGCGCGCTGATTAACTGGAGATACAGCAGAGACTCAGCCCATGTTAAAGCATTTTGTCTTCTGTCCTGTGGAGACAGTTAAAAATGTGGCACAGATTGTTGCCACATTACCATGCGTTCAAAGATTACTCATTAGGAAGATTTTGTAATCCAGTTCAGATTTGGTACGCTCAACAGATGTAACACACAGAAGTGTGCAGTGCTTACAGGTGGCTATGTGCGCTCTTGCACCTATAAATGAGGTGCACAGACTTTTCACTGATATCTGATTTGAACTGTTGTTCTTTTTAAATTTCAGTTTTATGATCATTCTTCTTTCTTGTTATTTAAAAATTATGAATGGGTAAGAGATAATGATCACGACAAGAGGGTAACTGTGTTTGCTCTAGCATTAAGATAAAATTGAACAAGGAAAAATTCTTCATTAATAAATCGATGTGGTGAAAGATACCAACTCTATTGTTTTAAATGAGGTTCATTTAGTAAGTCCAATCTC
Source organism: Phoenicopterus ruber ruber (assembly GCA_009819775.1). Lineage (NCBI taxonomy): Eukaryota > Metazoa > Chordata > Aves > Phoenicopteriformes > Phoenicopteridae > Phoenicopterus > Phoenicopterus ruber. The sequence goes on from CM020227.1 coordinate 16,651,489, forward strand.
TACCCTAGACATATACCTTACATCTGTTTAATTTAATCAGACAGTGATTAATAAGACAGACAGTGTTAATTATTTTCTGATGGTTGTTCTGTACTGTGGCTTTGGCAAGTGAGAAAAGACAAATTCCCATGGTTTTAAGCTAAAGGAAATGGCTTCTAAGGGATAAAAAACACTTAAGCTGGATGGCAGTGCATTATTTCAAGTCCAAAATCTTTGGGTTTTTTATTTGCAATATACATGTTAAGATGCAAAATTTGCTAAGATAACTTGTGTCTGTTTCTTCATTGTATATTTGCATGAACTCTGATTAGTGCTTGGGGAATACAGCAAAAAAGTCACTGCAGTTCTGAAAGGTGTATACTGTGATTTCCATTGTCATTAGTTTGCCACCATTTAAAATAATTCTACAGAAAGTCATGTTTGCCCAAAGCCTGACTTCTGAGTTAATATTGTGGAGAGCTTTGTAGTGAATGTATCTTGAGTTAGTAATAATGGAGCATTCATGCCAGTCCTGCTTTAAGGAGTCAAGCTCATCAGGGAACAGGAACATCGTAGCTGCCATATGCGCCAAGCCAAAGCAATTTGAGCTGTTAACTCTTCACAAAGACTCATTTGTCAAATGATTTCAAAGGGATTGATCCATAATCGTTCCTGTGTCTCACAGGTACCTCTGGTCTCTTGAAAGAAAGGTAGATATCAATTGTCCCATCTCTCACAGAAGGGGAAACTGAGGAACAAAAAGTTACTACAGCTAACACATTAGGTAAAAGAACAGAGCTCTTTACAAGTTGGTCCTAGCAATTTGTAAACAAGACAGAGAAAAAATAGATTGGGCGTGTTATTGAACAACACCTATTCTTGATGCTAAGAGTCTGCAATGTTTCCACATGTTGAAATTTTACACGGCAAATTTAAGATTGCATGTGCTTCAGTCACTATAGTATGCAGCGCTTGTACTGTTCTAATATGTTTAACTACCATAACCACTTTAACTACTTAAAAATAACTGTTTGTTTTTTTTTTTTTTACTTTAAAGGCCGTAAATTTAGGCATGTTATCGTAAAGGGTGTCACATTCTTAGATACAAAGGCGTGTGTGTGCTGTGGTGATGTTGCGGTATCTGCCCTATGAATACCATGGGTAGGAATCTGATTTTTGCATCTGGTTCAACTGGAATGTTTTGATTGTCTTACTAGTTTAGAGGACTGTTCCAATGAAATAATGGAAAATGATACATGGCAACTTCTGTGAGGAACAATAAAGCCTGTTGTCATGGATTGTTTCCTTAGTGATTTATCTGCTAGCTACATGATCAATTGGATAAATTCCTTCTGAAACACTATATGCATATATATTAAGTATTGCAAAATTCTCATCTGAATGTAACATTTTCCCCTCTTTCCTATTGAAAATGATACATTCATTGTCTTTGTGCCCTAATGGAAGATTTAATTAGATGTTTATTTCTGATTAGAAATTATACTTTTTCTTATTCTTTCTCTCCACTTTGAGGTTGTGTCCCATTAATGTCAGACTCAATGAGAATAAAATTCACCTGGCTTTTCTCACATACCTAAAAGTACTGAATTCAGTGGGACTCTGAAAAAGGTTGTTTTTATGGAGAACTAAATTACAGAAAGAGGTGGAAGAAACTTCACATCCTATGACAGCACCAAAAACTACATAAATGGCATGTGCCTTTCATTGCATATATGCTATCTGTCAAGGAAGTTTTATTTGTGTACTTCAACTCTCTCTATTCCTGTAAGAGCTACAAGTATCCACCATTTGTACCTCAGTTTTAGCTAGTGACTCTATTTAAGTTAGGAGCTACTCCAGTTAAACTGATGGAATTATACCAGTTAAAAAAAGGTCAGAGGGAAGTCAAACTGGGACTGTAGCACGGGAATAGCTGTAGATCAACATTAGCAAGTATACAGGCAATGGCAGATTATTTCTTTACAAATAAATAGTGAACATAATGCAAAAAGTTGTGTGATTCCTCTGTGGTAGCTAAATAGCCATCAGGGCTTTTCTTGAAACCATTGTATTTATTATATTTATTATTATTTTTCCTACAATATGTTGAATACTTCTGAAATCTTGCCTGCTAAAAGTGTTTGGAAAACGCTTTTAACTTGTGTATGTGTTACTCAAAACCTATGCAGTAAAATAGGAGAATAGGGAGGGCTGAGATAATATCACTTACAGATTTTCTTCTTTCCTGCCCTTCAGGTTTTGCTGAAAAAAGGGCAAAATCTCAGGATTAAAAAAATAAATCTTATTGCAGTGTAAAAGCAAAGGAAACAGCGTAAAGTCTTACAGAATAATATTTGATGTGTATAAACATCTGCAGCCAGCAGCTGGAATAGGTGTGAATAGTTCTCTTTAACAACTACTATGCAGTATTTTCCCACACAGGTTATCTCATCCTATTCTCCAAAATATTTGAAACCACTCCCAGCTAACTACAATTTACAAGTTTTGCATGTGCATTCATCTTAGTCATTAATGAAAATATGTAATGGAAAGTCAAATAACATTGGTTTAAAACAGACTTCTGTGAAACTTTAAAACTACTTGAAATATAGATTTTGACCTTCTCCAAATGCAGGGACTGACAATAATTAACATATATGTTGTCACAAATCCCAAAATCTACAGGAAATATTTTCCCCATTCTTTTATTAAATAGCACGTTGACAATGAAATCAGTATGCTTTGAATTCTGCATACTCTTAAAAATTCTGTCATTTCCAATACCATTTTCTGCAACTCTCTTAAGAGGGGTGCAGATGTAAAATACATAACTGTAGTATACAACCCTCTTTCCCGAGACCAGGCTCAAATTTTTTGCTCATGTGCAGAACACAATTCTGGTTTTTTAATATTGGTTTGAGACCAAAGGCGATGAAACTTCTTCACAAATAACACATGACCTGTAGTATCTAAACACTGAAAACAACAGCTGCAACAGTTGTATTTTATAAATAATTGCTAAGTGGTTATTTCCAACAGATTTTTTTCCACTCTGTTACTTTTACACAGATTTCAGCATAAGGCCTTCCCAGGACACTCACATACATAATCAGAGACGACTTCTCAATGTCTTCAGTGTGGCACTAACATCTACATATGTCACCAAGCCTCCCCAGAGAACACGGCAGCTTCACAGAGTCTTTCAGCATTCCTTTAACAGAAATTGAGCCAATTTCTAAACTTGACAGTTTGGTTTTCTGTAGAAACAAAGGACTGGAACAGACCTCCTAGATCTTTGAGTGAACTCCTCTGCTATTGTAAGCAACACATCCTATAATTTTTGTCAGAAACTCATCAGCTTACAGTAAGAAGAACAATAGTACGGATCTCAATTGGCCCTAGCTCTGGGATGAACATCTCAAAGCAAACTTGTGTCGTGCAGTCACTAAGACACTAGGACTGATTGTCTTTAACCGCTCTGTTTAAATAACCTTCTCCCCATGGAATTACAGCTGCCTTAAGACTCCAGCGGTGGGTGTGAAATCTGCAGCTTGCCCTTAGAGGAAACTCTCTAAACAATTCTCTCTTCTGTTTTTGTCTGAAAAGAACTGAACTGAGGCAGTGCAAAGACGTGGGATTCAGAAGCACAGAACTGATTAATAGGAATATTATGCAGCGGCTTTACTGACAACTCAAGGAATGAGAAGCTATCAGGAGTCAGGCTGAGCATATAAAATTGTTATAGTAACAAGCTAGTAATGCTCTACCTTAGGATCACAGATAATCTCCAGCAAATGAATCAGCCTTTTGAACATGTTGCATTTAGAAAGCTTTGGGAAAATGTGGTGAAGGCCAACACTGCTGCCCATCTCAGATGGATTCCATTTCTACCCTGTGCTGTCACTCTACCTGCTCATTTGCAATGCAAGGAGCTGAGGAACTTATTTTGGACTTCTACAACTTCTCTAAATGGCAAAGAAGGATACGTATACAAAATTGTTACCACATTCCCCTAATATATCAAAGGGCATGCATGGTAGAGACCAACAAATTACTTTTAACCTGGAGAAAGCAGGGAATCAAGAAGTGAGAGTTGGCACTACTTATTGCTCTGGCCAAGGGTGTTACAATTTTGCAAATAGCTATTTCAGACTGATTGATAAAATACAATTGATCCAACTGTGTTATGGAGAAAATTAAATAACATCAAGCACATCAAATACTAGTGCATCAGCTATCCTCCCTGTGGCCACAGACCACGAGATGTCCATTAGACCTTCTTCTTCGCAACCTACAAAGGTGTAAACCCAGCCTGACAAAGAGAGGGGTCACCGCCTCCATTTCCAGAAAAGGACAAGACACGTTTGGTCTACATTTGTGGAACTAAATAAAAATAGTGTGATAGTAAGAGTTGGTGAACATGTCAGACACCTTCTAAGTTAAGAACACCATCACATTTTTTCCCCTGTATTCACACAAGGTTTAGAGTCTTTTCAATTTAAATATATGGGGAAGCACTTTTTTTCCTGAATTATATATAAACCTCATTACACATAAAGTGCTATTAAAAAGACACACCAAAAAAATCCAATTGTAGGCCAAAAGATGAACATGGAAGTCTTCCTGCTTGAAGAAGCAGAAGTCAACTCAAATAATTCTTAAGGCACAACTGAAGAGTGTTTAGTTACTTTTGAGACAAATACAAACAGAAAACTATTTAGTAGTGCTGGTAGAGTTTGGGCTTATTTTGGCATATTTTACCATCTCAGTCAACCAAACAGAACCAACCCATTTTCAACAGCCATTGGCTTTATACAGTCTGTGCTGAGTCAGAGCTATTCAGAAGCTAAATACAGCTTGTACAACACATGATATTTATAGATGTCTTCTGTCTGACACGATCTATTAGAAATACAAAATGAATGTACAAGAATGTAAATGTCTATATAAAATATATCTAAAACATGCTTAGTAGAAATATTTTAATGAAATAAGGCATTTTTCTACACACATGGGAATTTACGGTAGAAAAACACAACTTTGATAAGATCTGATTCTTAAAAAGAAGATCAAGGATGTGGCTTTCTACACTTTTTAAATTTGCAAAATAAACCACATTTCAGGAAACCTCAATTTAAAAAAAAAATACAGCATTCCAGTAAATGCCAAGACAAAACTGGCTCACGTTCAGTCCTATGATAAAAAATACTTAAAAGCATATAATCCAAAATCGAAACATCTTAAGGTTAACTAAAAGCTAACCTACACTCCAAGTGAAAAAGTACCTACACACTTAAGTTTGGTAATGTCTACAAATAATTTGTGACTAGTGAAAGCAGATACAGAGTATGTTGAAACTGCATAGTGGGTAGAGTATATTGGGTGGATTCCATCCTTGCTTCTATTGCTCTTGCTTAACTGGTCCCTATGCTCCCAATTTTCCTACTGTCTTGTATGCTAGATACAATAGTGGAAGAAATGCATATTTTCTATACACTTGAAACTTGCTACATTGTTTGGCATAAATCAGTACAGAAGCTGATTAAGTGAAGTGTTAAGATAGGAAATCTCTGAGGCAATAGATACTGAGGGAAAAGGGGACACATTCCAGCCTCAGACGGGCAAGTTGTTTGTTTTTTGTAAAATATGCTATATAACGATGAATGTGACCATTAAATATACTGAATTTCTGCCACTCCCAGTGAAGTCACTAGGTGGTCAGCATCTCTTGGCGTTGTGATCAAAACATCCATCGCTCCCTGGAATTCAAACAGCTCCCACAGGCTCTCAGCTCTGCCGTGGTGTACCTGATAATCTTTTCACACCAGACGTCCATTTAGAAGCATTAATGTTTTACATTTGCATGACTGTGGGATCATTTCAGCTGCACACAGTGCTCACACTGGACTTCCACCATACCAAGTGCTCCCAGTAATCATGTTTGTTACAGAGCACAAACACAGGGCTGGCCTGTAGAAGGGCTTCCTGGCATCCACTGAACAGTCAAGCAAAATGTGAGCCAATTCATAGCCTTGCACTGAAATGGGGTGAGACTCACAAATGAGTTTTTTCTCAAAGAAACTTTAAAACTAGTTAGTTTTAACCATTACTGCTTTTGATATTCTGCATTCACTTGAAACAGTTTTCCAAAAAAAGACCCTTTAAAAATACTTAACAGCTGTAAAAAAATTTGTCTCAATTTCCTGTTTTACACAGACTAATTCAGATACTACTAATTGGAATAAACTATACATTCAATAATTTCTATCTTCATCTTTTTATTTATGATACAGAAGTCAAGACAAAATATCAGTTATTGTTTGTGGAGAGCAAAATGTGTGGCAATACTAGTATAATTTTTATATATAGGTGGTGGAGACTGTTTCTTTATTTCTACTTACTATTTTACTTAAATTTTGTCCATATTTAACATGTCAAATTGGCTAATGTGTGGTTTCTCTAACCAAAGTAGATCTAAATAAAGTCTGGATCTCTTGATTACATTGAATTTGCAGCTTACACACTTCCCTTTTCTTCCACGGGAGCAGACTTTTTCCTACACCTGGCTTACTATTTACACAAAGCCTGTACAACAAGGTGCTCTCTGCTTTTCTTCCTACATTTAGCTGGAACTGCACAAAGCTCAATGTCATGATACTGACTGGGAACTGATACATAGCCAATCTATTTACAAATCTGGATTAAACCATAAGCAAGGTTCATTTTTAAACATGGAACGGGATGCTTCTTATGCAGTAACAAGACTGTTAGCATTAAACAATTGATAATCCTACCATTAGTTTCATTTAACCCACCATCCCTTGGCTCTTTTTATTGTGACGTAAATATTTGATCACTTTAAAATTGCAGTGGATAATATAAGCTACATGCAGGAAGTTCACCAAGATGATGTTCTGTCTTTTAAGCTTCATTCAATACTATTTCTTTCCCAAATCTGTCTTCTTTCTGTTGTCTTCATTCTGTGTAATTTGTCAACATTTTTCTTCTAATTACTCACTAGTTAGGGACTTTTCAAGTACTCTGGCTCAAGAAATCCAGAATATCTGGCACTTATTAGATTAGGGAATTTCACTGACTTTGATTTGGTTTTAATTTAATGCGGTAATCTAGTACGGCATTATTCTCCTATGTGCCATCCAAAATACATGCTCATTTTGGGGAAAGAAACTTCCTTTAAAATTAATTTAGCCTTTTCAAATAACACTTTCTAAAAGAATGTATGTTTATGACACACATTCGAAAGCAATTACAAACCAAAACACAACCAAAACAGTAGTGGATGGAAGGAAAAACAGATTTTAAGTGCCCCATGGCAATTATTGACTTAACAGGCCTTCATAATTAGAAGCCAAAAGAAATGCTTTGTAAGAATTCAGGATAAAGTATAATCCATAGAAAGAGAACGAGGATGATTGATTCGTTGTATCTTGGCTTTAAGAAATCCACATCAGAAGGAAAAAAAGTTAGTGTTAACTACAGCTCAGCAAATTTCCTGTCATCAGAAACGCAGCCTCATAGATCTGATTGGCACTTTCTAGAGGCTTAGGAGCATCCACACAGAAAAAACCAGCAGATTCTGTTTTGGTCTCTTTCTTGACTTGAAGGGAAAGGAGAATGGTGGGGAATATGAGAACATGCAGTACACTTATGTGGCCAGATCTGGCTCTGCATTACAGCTGCTGAAGACTATTCAGGCCTATTTCCAAAGCCCAGTGAAGTCAAAGGTGGTCTATCAGCTTCAATAGGATTTGGGTCAGTTATTTCCTATGGGTTCAGTTACTTGGGGTATTTCCTATTGCCATTGAAAAATGTTCTATCAAGACCTCAGCACAGTTTTTTGACACTCAGCTGATTTGCAAGAATGTGCTGTAACTAGGGCAATGCTAGAAAACCCGAAAGGGGTGTCTCCCTGGTATTTCACAGGCATTCACATGCTTGCTTTGCCCACACTGGCAATAGCTGGATGATAGCCAGTTGTAATCAGAAGTTTGCAAACAACTCTGAAGATCTGCCTCCGGAAGCATCAGCTTATACAGAGCACAGAAACCTCCCTAGTTGACTGTGTAGCCAACTCCATTGTAATAAATTATTGAGCTAGTTTTCTAAGTGCAAACAACTGTAAAGAAAGAGTGGCTGGTGGAAGGCATAATCTATCAGCTGGTGTTACAGAAGAAAACGCTAGTAGAAAAACAGAGAAAAGGAATTGCTTATAGGATTGATGCCTGTAAAACATAGGAAGGATGAATTTCCTCACATGGGCTGAGAAGAGCTACTTAAATCAAAAGATGACCTAAGATAACAATAAAAAATGGTTATTAATACAGCTAAGGTGAAAATGTGCTGACAATTCCTAACCAGATGACTTCTGCTGTTAAGATAAAGCATGATCATTTTGTGGAAAAACTTATATGTTATGATATTCAAATTTTGAAGGACTTTTTTATGCCTAGATGATCCAGTACCATGGTTCTGGGTGCTAAAGAAAAAAACAAGGTTAAGATATTAAGCGTAGAATCTCTACATTAGCTTAGTCTATTTTTCTTCTATCAACATCCAAAGCAACCCTTTCAAAACCAGTCTAAAAAAGGCATTTGCCAAGAAAGACACTCATCTTCCTTATTTCCCCCTGCGCAAGTTTACAATAGCCTGGCTTTCCTGTATACAGATGAGTTAGTACGTCTAAAATATTGTTTGGTTAATTAGTTGGGAATGTTACATGAGTTCTTTATTGCAACACCACAGAGCTGGACTTCAGAAATTGTGCTTTGATGCACCCAGTTGCTGACAACATGTTACTGCATTTCCACTAGGTTACTGACATCAATGTATGAGAGGTTTAGGCAAATGAGTGTATGCATGCTCGGTAATTTGAAATGAAAGGCGAGTTTTTATTTGATTTTTTAATTTTTGCTTTGCCTCTCAAAAGTTACTAAGAGTGACCCCTAGCAGCAACTATTTTCATAGGTAGTAAGTTCTGTAACTTTGAACCCTTATGTGGTTGTGTAGAACATGCCAGTATTCAGGAAAATTAACTTCAAAAATCATTTTCCAAGATACGGAAAAAAAAAAATCACTGAGCTTGAATAATAAACACCAAAAAGCATCTAAAATATTCTAAAATATGCCTTAAGCAATACTTCCTCTACTTTCTGTGATTAGTGATAACATGATCTTTCTACATACTCCTCTACATTCCCCTACCCACTTTATGACTGAGAAGTCTGACAATCAGATATATTCCGTCTGAGAGTTGTGGGTTTACAGGATTTTCTTCTGAAGGCAGGTGTTTCCTGAGGTTCTAAGAATGAGCAAAGAATTCACGGGCTTTGCTTGCAGGATTTCCAAGAAGACAAATCATTTAAAGTAAAAGTTGTTTCTTTCCCTGTTGTCTTCTTTTGCCTGATTTCACGAGAAATACATCAGTCGGGACAACAGTGTGGTTGCCAGAACATGTCAGTTTAGGTCCCTCATTTGCCATATATGTTTTTGTGCGAACTCCAACTGATCAGTTTCTTGTGCTTTAGTTCCCTATAGAAATAATAGCATTACCTTGTCTTATAGGCCTATTTTTAAGAAAACAAACAAACAAACACCAAGAATATAAAACTCATAGCTGTCTATGGTAATGGAAGCTAAACATATTTTAAAACAGATACACTTAATATGCCATATTTGGTTTATTTAGCCTGCAAACTAATCAGGGCAAAGAGAATGTCTTGTTCCTTTTGGTAAAGTGCAATGCAAATACAGTTGCTACATACATGTTTGTTATTAATAATAAGAGATACTTTTAGATTCAGGAGTGAAATCTGATTTTCCTGGCAGAGAACTGCAATTTCAAGGATATTGCATTCTTTTACTGCATTTCCAGAGTTAGCGCACTAGGAAAGGCGATATCCCTCTGGGGAGGGGCAAGTCACAATGGTTTTGTTCTCAGTCAGTTTAAATGGCAATGTTAGCAAAATGCTGCAAATAAATGAGCTTGCTAAAAGCAGAAGATGGCTTGGACAGCCAGGTTTCTGCAGGCCTTCTGGTTCCTCAGTCTAGGAAGGTAATTTACACAGTCCTTTCCACACTGTGAAATGGATAATGATATGCCCTAGTGGCCTTAACTTCTACATTCAGCATTTTGGGGCATTCCTCATCCCCAAAATAGATCCTGCTGACCAGTCCTTGGCAGGAATAAAGCTAAGATCACTGCACTGATTCCAAAAGACTTAGTTCAGCTTTGATAAACTGAATTTGGGGTTTACTCTGCCTCAGAAACTTCACTGAATGTTCAGTAGTCCTACTTTTTAGATAGCCAACTGCTGCTTGTGATTGGGTTTTACTTGGGTATATTTTGGAGGTTTAGATTTCTTTTTTATACTGACCGTATGACATGTGTTAGGTTTAATACATGGTTTTGATTATGTTCAATATAAGCTATGTAAGACTGACTGACTCCAATAAACATCCTGCTCTCTTTTTTAAAAATTTTTTTAAAGACACACATTCTTCCTCAAAGGAAGGATTGATAAAAAAAGTTATATATTAAATTGAATAGAATCTAACCTTCCCCACAATATGCACTCTTGATATTTAGAGATATGTAAAGCCAGCCTGGCAAATGCTGAGTTTGTAATTTTTTGCAAGATACAAGTGGACAAATAAATAAATACTCTGTATCACTTCTCCATCTGGTCCTACCATTCTACTGAGGGGTACCACAAGAAAAAAAGTATCTAGAAATTGGCTTCCAAAGCCTATTGACTGCACCACAAATTAGCCAGTTTCTGAGACTTCTGTTTGAACATGCCCTGCACACATGTGAAGAATAACAGACTGAAACAATAACAAATTAGAAACACAACTGAAGAAGCATCAAGTCATCTTTTGCTGCCAGTATGTACAGTTGCAAAGCAAGGAAATTTTTTTTCATGCGTATGCATCGCTTTATTAAAGAGAAAGTGCAGATATGTTTAATTTCACAATCCTGTGAATCATGCTTTGCTTTCCAGCAGCTTCAGACATGTCTTTCTTCAGTGTAATTTGATTGATAGACCAGACAATTTCATAATTTTTTCTTACCAGCAGAAAGTTGGCCTGATCATTAATCATAAAAAGCCTGAACAGAATTTAATTAATCTTTCTTTTTTTCTTTCTCATACCTACTCCCTACAAATCAAATATGTCAGGCTGCATTGGGAAGAACTTTAACATAATCTAATTCTGAATATTGAATATTGGTTCACAGTGGCAAGTTGCTCACAATGAATCCATTAAAGTGAAAGAAAAATCTCTCCAAGATCTTGCTTCAGAAAAATCGAGAAGATTGCAAAGTGTTTGCAAAGTTTCCATCAACAAAGAGACAGGCTTTATCTGGAATATTGTTCACGAGGAAATATTTCCTCAGGTCTCATAATATGAATTTGGAGTTTTCTTCTTCTACTATAGGTGTTACCCTATAAAATACAGCAGCACTGAAGACAGATCACATAAAATACACAAACTGCTGATGACTTGCGAGCAAATGTAGAAGGGGAAACTGGCTGTTGACACCATCAAACAGGGTTCTGCCCCATCTCTCCCAGGAGGCCTGAAGAGGGGTCTAGAATGAGCAAAAAGCACCTGAGAGTAACAGTGTCCTGTATCCCATAATTGCTTGTCATTATGAAAGAAGACCTCACCTCCCAATAATTGGCTGACACACGCATGAAGCCTCAAGCATTTACATGCACTGTTCTGGAATTTAACTACAGCCTGGTAACTCAGTACACAAACATACTTAAAAACTTTCTGACTTACTTTCTACATTCCTAACTGAAGAGAAAAAACCAAAAATGATACTTCAGTTGGTAGGAGATATTATAAAAATTAACCTAACCTCCTTTTCTCTCCCTTGGAATCTCAAACATTGCTAAAACAGGAATGAGGGGTTTTGTCACAGACTCTCCAACTCTCAGCCATGTAATTCCACCAAAATCTTTGCATATCACTCATACAGGATATTAGTTCCTAAGATGTACTGTGGGGAATATGGCCTTTCACTTTCCTTATTATTAGTGGGATCGTTCTTAATGATAATATTAAAATTGGCAGTGATTCTAAGATGAGGAGAGATCACCACCTTCATTTCCCTATCAAAATGTATATGTGAAGTACATAGGGTACAAAATAACAGCATGGGATCCATCGTTCAGTTACGGGGCTCCCATTAATTCAGGCAGATAATCTGAGATTTTCAGCTACTGTGGGAATTTTCAAAGTAATTAATGGGTTTTGGACAACATGACATCATTGCAATGACTGACATTTGGTTGAACTTAATATGTCACTTAGCATTCACTGCTAAGCAACCAAGCTTTTGGTATGCTGAATGTCTGAGACATGAGGTCAATGTCTAAAGTGTATATGCAACACAATTACTAGTAACTACCAGTCTCTAGTGGAAGTGTACTCACAAGTTATTATTTCAGTAATTCTCCTGTTCCAGAAAACTTAAACCTTTAAAATTCTTTCACGCAGACAAGTGTGTCCTCCATAATTTACAGTTCTGCACTTGTTCTAAACTTATGTATCTGCCATTTATTATCTGTATTGGTGTTTGCTGCTTAAGTACAGCAAGTTATGTCCTACAAATAATAAAGACAAAGCAAGATAAATTGCTTTAACTTGGCTTCCAGTTATTTTACATTTGCTTTAACTAAGGTTTGAGCTACTGATCAAGATGGATTTCCAGAAGCAAAAGGCAGATCCAGAGCTGGGTTTGATGTCAAACTTCCACAATGATGGACTGAGGACAGCGATTTAGTCCCACTTGGTGAAGAATAATTTAACATAGTCTCCATAATGGAATCATAATTCTGATCACATCATCAGGAAGTCATTGTATTGAGAAGCAATTCAGACTTACTTCAATTTAATATTCCAAATGCGGTGCTAACTCTGATGAATTCTCATTAAGACATTTGTTCAGTTTCTACTTTTTAGTCTGTCTGTTCTCAGGCTTTCTTACATAGCGCTGCCTTATAAAAGATCCGTGAAATGTTACAGCTTTTCACCAAATAATTTTTTCCGCTCACAGAATGTTGCTTCAGGAACTGGTCCCACCTTTTCCAGGAGTAATTTGGAAAGGGTCCCACCCTGACCAAATCTGACCTCTGATTGATTGCTTCAAAACCTACACACCCCAAATGAGAATAACTGTCCAGGACAAGACATGTAATAATGATCTCACCTGACAGAATGAGAATGATACAACTGAAGTAGAGGCCAGAGTAGTGGAAAAAGAAAGTGGATCGCTTTCTTACTTGCAGTGCTCATTTTGTTTGCCAAATACACTCAAACAGGAAGGATAATATAACAGATGATGGCCTGAACTCCAGAAGTTAAGGACCAAAGCATGTGATTCATATATACTGCAACTAGTTAAGAAGAGACATATTAAGTAATTCTGGAAGGAAAGCAGCACTTGTCAGTATCATTTTAGTGCTAATACAAGAAACCCATAGCTCTGCTTAAAACATATGAGACATAATTTGTGTGATATACCTTCCAGGCAGTTACATGTACTTTTTCAGCAACATGACCATAAACTGCTAGATATTTTTAGCATTTGGTTACTATTAAATTATGCTTCAGCTATCCCAAAACATCAGTAAATGTCAATTCATATTTAGCTATCTGGCTTAGCTGTAGCTAATATAAATACATGTATCATTCTAATCTTGTCAACAAATATTGATGACCAAATATATTTGACCAGTATCTGATCCCATTAACTCCAGTTTGTTCACAGTGTTTTTACCTAAAATTGGGGTAAATGCTAACATTCTTACCAAGTTGCAAATGTATGAACTCTGCACATAAAAATGTAAATATTAGTATACGTGCATTCCTATGTTCTTTATCTTTACATGTGATCAACCCTGAGCTACAGCTGAATCACTTTGAGTCATTACGGAAACTTAAAAGCATGCAAAGTAGCGTCATCTTAGAAGACAAATTTATGCTCCATTGAACCTCAAGAACTTCACTGAACCTCCAGGTTTTTAAGGATCTTTCATCATAACAAATGTTTATGTTAAGCATGTTACCTCCTTAGAGTACAATTTTTCATTTCGTGAAAAATTCTGCCCTTGACCTCTGAATTGCAGACAAAATACTTAAACCCAACATGGATCTTCAAACCAATTCAACTGAAATCTATTTCATTGAAATCAATTTAGTGAAAAGACCATGAATTTGCAAGTTAATACTATCTGAAGCTGAAAAGAAGAAATTCAAGACATCTGTATTCATTTCTGAAGTCAGCACAGATTTAAATTTTAAATGTATTTTAAAGCAAGTTTTCAAAAAACTCAGGTTGGTATTTTCCATATTGCTGCTATATGAGAACCCAGCATTCCACGCTCTGTACAACTCCCATTAAATTTAGTGGAAGACTGATATTAATTTAAGTAAGAGTTGGATGTGTCCAAAGGATCAACTTTAATCATATGATTGTGCCTGTCTCTTTTGTTTTTTCATAGAGTAGATGCTTTTCACAGTTAAATGCTTGTTTTAAAACTATTTTAGGCAGCATTATAGCCCAGATAAAACTTGGAATACTTATAATATTTAGATAAAGCTAAAAGCAATAGTATAGAACAGAATTTGGATCTTTGTATCTTATTTCCACACTTCTAACTTTTGGCCTTCTTGTAAAGATCTACTGAAGCACCTCTTTGAATAGACGTGATGTGAACAAAATTCTTGCACTAATAAACACTAGATTATATTAGCCACACAGGATATTTTCGAGAGAACTTTGTATCCTCAAGCAGCAAAGCTTCAGATAAAGTAACTTTTTTCCTCTTACTGCTTGTTACACTTAGAATGCATGATACTGGAATGACATGTAGTGAGTAACTATGGATACGTAAACAGAACCCACCAACTTCTTGTGGACATTAAGTTTTCAATTTATTAACCTCAGCTCAATCCAACTTTCAAGCTCTTTTCTCCTGCAGCCCCTCCTTGTGAGCTATTTTCACTAAACTCAGTGGAATTTCCACAGATTGGATAGGACCCATATGAGCATCCAGTCATGCTCCAGAAAATGGGTAAAAGAAGCCAAAAGTTATCATCCTCTTGCTGAGGACAGTTTAGTTCTTAGCTGAAAGAAAAGGGGTTGCAAGACTCTCAAAAGGCCTTAGAATCATGGACCTAGGAGGTATCTGAGTCAAGAATGACTGATTGTCATTCTCAACATGACCCAGCAATGTGCACTCGCAGCCCAGAAGGCCAACTGTATCTGGGCTGCATCAAAAGAAGCGTGGCCAGCAGGTCAAGGGAGGTCATTCTCCCCCTCCACTCTTGTGAGACCCCACCTGGACTACTGCATCCAGCTCTGGGGCCCCCAACACAAGAAGGACATGGACCTGTTGGAGGGGGTCCAGAGGAGGGCCACAAAAATGATCAGAGGGCTGGAGCACCTCTCCTATGAAGACTGGCTAGGAGAATTGGGGTTGTTCAGCCTGCAGGAGAGAAGGCTCCAGGGACACCTTCTAGCAGCCTTCCAGTACCTAAAGGGGGCCTCCAAGAAAGCTGGAGAGGGACTTTTGACAAGGGCATGCAGTGATAGGACAAGGGGTGATGGCTTTAAACTGAAAGGGGGCAGATTTAGATGAGATATAAGGAATGAATTCTTCACCATGAGGGTGGTGAAGCACTGGAACAGGTTACCCAGAGAAGTTGTGGATGCCCCACCCCTGGAAGTGTTCAAGGCCAGGTTGGCTGGGGCTTTGAGCAACCTTGTCTAGTGGAAGGTGTCCCTGCCCATGGCGGGGGGGTTGGAACTAGGTGATCTTTAAGGTCCCTTCCAACCCAAACCATTCTATGATTCTGTGATTAATCTTTGTGAGTGTATTTTTTTTGTAACACTTCCACTTTTCAGCATAAAACTGCTCTTTTAATGAATCGAGAATTGCATTCAATCAACCAGCCTTCACTGGATGGGCTGAATTGGAGTTACTGTTTATCTTACTTTTAAACTTGCCAGTTTTAAGCTGGCTTCCAAAGAATGCTTCACGTGGTTGAACTCTGTAGGTCATACTGCAGGTGCACTTCGGTACGCTGACCAGAACATAGAGGCTCTCTTGTTGCATACTCTGCAGTCCTCAGAATGAAAAAGTGGACTAATGGCTCACACAGAACCACATTTGGGACTCAGGACTCCTGGGGACTCTCCCAAGTGCACTCCATATTGGCCAGATGGTCCCATGACTTGTGCCCACATAGCTACGTGAACAATTTTGCTAGAATTACTGTAAATGCTGTCTGGTACACTGGGAGTTTATACGAACTGCCATACATCTAACAAAACTTTTCATAGTTAGCAGCTAGCAGGGAGGTTTTTTCTATTCTTTAAAACATTATCATTTTGATTTTGCTCTCTTAGTCTTCCACACAACGCAAAGTTCTTTTTTTGTTTGTTTTACAGTCCAGTATTCACATTTACCTGTCACCATCTCAAACATGGGAATATCACATTTGTCAAGAACCACAAAATGTTGAAAATCATGAATGTCCTGAAGTTTTGGGACTCATTTTAGCAAACTCCAATTTGCTAATATCACCCGCTCCATTTCTGGAGACATTTCTCTTAGACACGCTGGGGAAACCAGCAGTGTTTCACTTCAGTAACTCCAAAAAATTTGGTTAATTTTGTTAACAAACTTTTAACAGCTTACTTGAAAGTGTGCTCTGCGTTCACACAGAAAACTGAGGTTATAAATCAGTTTTAATCAGCATGATATGAGCTACCTACATTACTGCACCCTACGGTTACGGGAGGTGATTAGACTCTATGCTATGTGGTCAGAATGTGAACTGGGCTTGTAAGGCAGCAGAGATATTTGCTGTTCCTTTCTTCACGATGATTGCAGGGATATAATCTAGGTCTAAATGGTTTGCTTCTCAAAAAAAGTCAAATTAGAAAACTGTTGTTAAATTGTACTTAAAAAGCAGATATGTATCATCTCTTCAACAGTTTTTAGAAGGTAAAAATTTTCCATTTCGATCCAGAAAATTCAAGGATTTGATTTCAACTGATGAACTCTGGACTCTTTTCAGCTGAAAAATGAAAATTGAAAAGTTTATCCGATTTTGCTTGATTTCAGTTTTTCCCTACAGTATATGTCTGCATATACATATTCAAGGATGTTTTAGCCATCAAATTCAGCCTAGTATTAGACTGGGAGGTTCACTGTTCACTCTTATTGTTCCCATTTCCAAGCTACTTCCCTTTGTCAGCTATTTGTACCATTGCTCAGCTTGGTAAGACAACCGGTGTCAGTTATAGGCATAACTGTTTGAGCAGAAACGTGAGCACTTTGAACTTTCTTCTTTCACAGCTTAAATCCTATTGTTAAGTAGGGTTTAAACTTAATTAGATTAAGCTGAGGACACGGCCAGCTCGGTTTGTTTGGGACAATGGGGACACCTGCTGGCCGCCAGCGAGCCAAACGGCCCCGCACCCCGGGGCGTCCCACCGCCCCGCCGCTGGCCCGGCGCGCCGAAACCGGGGGCACCCCGCGAGCGGGCGGCGCTGCCCCTCTGTGCCAACCGCACGGCCGCGCTCGGGGCGGCGGGGGGGGGGGGGGGGGAAGGAAAGAAGTTCTGTGCAGTTTCCAATTGAAAAGGACAGTATTTTCCACTGTTTCTCAGAAAGTATAGTTTAAGGCTTGCCTTGCAATTGCAATGGTAACACTGCATATTACTGATAAATCTCTCATTTCCAGGCAGCCAGTAGTAACAGGCAATAACATAAGGCAAGAGGCAGATTTGAAGGAGGAAGTCATAGGTCTATAACCTCCCTCCCGGTCACTCACGCATAAATACAGCATGCATTATTGCCTCCATCTGTTCTGGCAAGTATGGTTCTGGTCATACAATGCAGTCATGGAGCTGCACAGACTCCACGGTTCACTGTGCAACCAGACTGTCCTGTTGTTAATATAATATAGGCTCTATTCTCACATATGCTACTGCAAATAGAAAATCCTCTAGCAGAATTATAAGCAAAAATTCTTGTTGGCTCACTGTAATATAATTTGGAAACTCAAAGCAATGCTTCTCAGTTTGTCCTAGCTGGCAAAGCTCACTGGGAGCTCAGGAGACTCCTAAAATTATGCTAAACAGAAAGTCAGCCACAGATTTAAAATACCACTGTGAAAATGTATCTGGGTTTGGGATCACTGTCCAGTAGCTGTTGAGCATAGCTGTGGCCGTGTCTGGCTCTCCGTGCTGAGCAGAATGAAAAGCAATAAGCACAGGAGGACCGAAAATGTGTTATTTTTGCTGTAGTTTATCGATACCTTACTGTTTGATGTAATGGCCATTCCAAGAGCCTAGAATGAAGACAACAGGAAAGAATATGGCTGTCATCTTTGAGTGCAAATGTACACAAACTTCCTCTCTCGTGCCATTTGAGTTACAAACCCACTCTGGTCTTGATTGCTTTTAGAATTGCTAGGCAAATCACTAATTCAAATTAATAATGAAAATACCTGAAAAGGTATCTGAGCAAGACTATATTAAAAAACCCCAAATTCATACAGCAAACTGTCACCGTTGGCATAAGGAGTTGGCCAATGCTGTATTCAGGGAGAAAAATTTAAATCTATCAAGCCGAGGCCTCACAACTTCCAAACAAAGTAAGCTAGTTAGAAGAAGACAAAGCATGAACAAAACCGTCCAGAACAGTAACAGCAACCAGAGATCCATCACAGACTGTAAAAGGGGTAAGACACAAGGGTCAGAAGAAGCTCATTTACATGTTACACCCAGCTTTGAGGAGCTCAACAGCTTATTTTGAAAAAGCAGCCATGAATACCCTTCATCTTTTTCAAGGCGTTCCAGTATAGAATTTACTGTTGTTACCAGTAGCAAGAGCAGTCAAAAAAGAATAAAGCAATATGTATACTTCGTTTGCCTTTTGGATACGATGGCACATAACATTTTTGACTTGCTGTATTATATCATAATTTTCCTCTTGACTTCAGCTGTCAACATGTCAGACTGTTCTGATCCCCTTTCAAGCTTTAATGACAAAAGCCCCCAAGAGATTAATTCTTTTCATTCATCGGTTTTCTACTTTAAAGTCTTCCGTGCCTTGAGGGAAGGAGAGCAAACACTAGAGGGTCAGTAGGGGGTTAAACATTCTTTGACCATATGAAACAAATGTGCAGGCCTACTAGTTGTCATAGGCTGCTAGTGGGGAAAATTGATTAGCAAATGAAAGAGACAAAATAGCTAACTAATTCTGCACATTTATCTGTGTAAGTTCAACACTTTAAGCTACATGCTTTCTCATAAAACACTTCTATGAGCTTTTCTGGTTTTAACTGCTTTGATACGCTTTCCACCAGTGCTTTGATTTTCAGCTAAGTGATTTCCACTTAAGTGAAAAATCTATCCATATGTAGAAGCAGCAGGTGTTTGTTACTATTTTCCATGCCTTGACCTGCGGGAGGGTTTTCTTTCGACTTTCACAGTATAAATGCCTTAGAAGTCTAACGCTTCTCGCAGTGATTAGTACATGGAAGAAAAAAAGGAAGCAGGATCTGAGAGTTCTTATGGTTAAATGTTAAGTTTTAGCGAAACACATCAAAATATTCTAACAACATAAGTCCTATCTTAAACTTTTCTGAAGGTTTGACTTTGTGTGTGAAAGATTTCACACAGTTTCTTTGGGGAATGTAAACAAACTACAGTAGCTTGGAGCAAGAAAACTCAAGGGAATATCCTTTACTGGCATTGCATTAAGAGCATTTTCCTTTCCAGATGACTGCAAATGATAACCGTCTGTGTTTGGTTTGAACTCTTGTACCAACTGAATGGTATTTTTCAACTTAGCAAGATTTAAGTCATCTCAAAAAACTGGTACCATTAGGGAGTCCAGCTTCATACAGGTTTCCGCTTGATTTCCATTGGCCTCGGGTTTAGATAAGATCATTGCTGTGATCTAAAGAGTACTTGACTCTTCAAACTCTGTCTTGAAACATATATGATCTTAGAGATATGTTCAGTGCATGACAACCGAACGTCCACTTCAAAATGGAGTCTACTGAATATTTTGAAATATTGTACGTAAATCAAGTTCAAAGTAAAAAAAAAAGTAAAAAAACAAAAGGCAGCAAACTGAAAATACAGATAATACAGCCTGCATGCATCAACCGTTTTTCCCCACAGTATCTATCTACCCAGTAACTCAGTATAAATACAGTTACATGGTTTTTAGGCTTCTTAATATATTCTGCTAAGAACATGGAAAACTGTCTTTGACCCTTTTTGTGGTCATCTGGCATCATCTAAGAGATCTTGGAGTGTAAGCTCTTGTGAAAGCCAGTCCCACTTTTATTCCAAGTTCACCTAAGGAGAGATGTTTCAGGAACTTAAGCACCTGAAATTGTAGTTACGTAGGTAGTAAGATTCTCAAAAGTGCCCAGGTTCCTAATTTTCACTATGAATTAGATATCGTAGGTGGTTTTGAAAATCCTAGTAACTCTGTAACATCAGGTTTTGGTACCTTTAGATGTTGGGCCTTCAAAGTTAGGCCGCTAAATATTTTTTTAAATGTTGTCTTCTGAATCTCCAGGTCTTCAAGACCTAAGCTGTTGGTCTCTGCTTTGCCTGGAATGGTATTATATGTTACATCTGGCTCTACCCTCCGAAGTCTTATCATATATAAAAGGAATGACATGTGATGGGGGACACACTGAATGCCTCACATGGAAGGACCCTATTTTGTTACGAAGGGACAGTTATTCGGTAGCCAACCAGTAGCATTCTCATGAACAGAAGTATGAATGGGCAAGCACACCATGTATGGAGCATTACATTTTAGCAGCTGTGGTTCCAGCATTCAGCACATGCCCTCTGCAGAACTGAGCTCTGTCTACATCTTACCCTCCTATAATCTGTGAACTTTGCCCAGAGACTCCCACCTGAGCTGCATATGCTCTGTTCCAAGCTGCTGTTAGCTGAATTTGTCGGCTAGTTTTATAAAAGCATTCATCTGTTATCACCATTTCCCTTTTGATGTATGTTTTAAGTGAGCCATTTCTGGTGTTTTGTGCAAACTTGCAAAACAAGAAATTCTTGAAGCAAACTGTGTAAACATTTCATACATGCATAACTGGAAAGACAATGATTATAATAAATGCTGCACTAGGTATCTGTATGGCAATGCGTGGTTTTTTTGAATAAAAAGAATTTGTGATAGTGACAATCACCTAGACACACTAGTTCACTCTTTGTATGGGAATCCGCTGAAGAATGCCAGGAAAAGATATTCTAAAAGAACAAAATAATGCGTCTGATTCTCACGTGCAGAATCCATAGATCCAGACAATTATTTTTTTTCCTAGGCATGCAGCTGAACTCAGAAGTATTAGAATAAGAATACAAGCATGGATACAAGCATAACTTAGCAGGGTAATAAATGAAATGGAACAGTTAGAGGCTAAACTCTGGTCTACAAGCCAGATCAGCCCCACAGAACAATTTGTCTGACCTTAGGCATGCTTGCTGCTGCCTTTCCTGACAGCACATTAGACATAAGAAAGAAGTGGCTTCCAGCCTTCTGACAGGGTCTAACAGCTCCTTGTCTATTTTGTAACCCAGCTGCAGGCAACCTCTATTATACAATGGACAACACAAATTCAAGCAACAAGCACAGGCGCATGCATCAGATGATACGCAACCAGGAATGCACCAGTGTTATGACGTCACTTGTCACATGTGAGATGCACATCCTGCCATGCAGGGGGAATGGGTCCTGGGTCATGACCCTCAATGTTTCTATGTTGCCTATGTTGGGATGGTACGCACAATATTTTCAAATAAAAAATAGAGTTCTGATGACTGACATCAGTAAAATATGGGGTTTGCTCCTGCAGTCTCCAGCTGAGACTGGTGCGTAGCAGTGACAGTGCTCCTGACTTGCCTCGTCTAAATATGCAGCACGAACATAGCCGATGAATAGATGAAAGCAAAGCACTTTAGTTAACATTTCCACATTACTAATATGATGTATCCTTGTTTAGCTTTACACTCTGGTACCTTACTTTCACCTTTTCCTGCTGGTCTACTTGATCAATAACAAGTACTGCCCATGGAGAGGGAAGTTTTAGTTTGAGATGCTGCTGGAATTGCCTCACATTTCAAACCAAGAGGGGTGGTGAAATATGGCATCTCACACCAGGTTGTGGGACTTAAGAAAATAAATATCTTTAACCTTACTGTGGTTGTGGCATTCCTGCTAACTATTCTGAAGATGCCACAAGAATTCTTGTTTGTTTATTTGTTTCAACAGTATTCCAGCTGAAAACTCCTATGGCAACACCAGGCGCAGTGAATCAGAGTTAACCAAGGCTAAGCACAACTCAGCCACTGTGTGAATTTACATGTTCTGAAGTAATTTCAAAGTCCCCAATATATTTGAATGTATACTTAATTGTAAGGAAATGAGTAGTTTCATGGATTTCAAAGCTTAAATGTGTGCTGCACTGAGGTTTCATTTGTCAGGTGAATCCTGGTTTTATTTACAGAGAAGGAAGTGAGTATATAACTATGGCTATTTTGCACAACAGAAGAAATCATCACAAAACTTTAAAGTGAGTGCACAACAGTAGTGGTATGATTTTCTAATTACTATCTTTATAGAAACACATATGCTACACACCGCTAAGAGTTAAATATAAACAAACACAATACACTCGTTTAACTGTCAATACAGAACATACAGGCATGTGGAAGCGCAATAGGCATTCAACCCCCCAGGCAAGCAAAGCAAGCTCTACGGACAGCTTTAGCACACTGACTGTAGCTTTCTTCTTTTGTACCATTTTGTGGATTGCAATCAAAACTGCAGCACCACTCCGCAAGATGGCACAGTTTAATGAGTTTTTTTCGGTAACCTGAACTCTCTGGATGTTAAAATAGTTTCTTGCAAGTCATGTGATAGGCAATTATTTAGAAATAATGCTTTTAGGACAGAAGTATGATGTTCTCTTTCCACTAGAAGCTCACCAAAAATGGGCCAAAATAACTTTTTTCTGTCCTTAGCAAATCCTTAAAATTTCAAGAAAGTTCAACTTGGCTAAATCTTTATCTGCGAGGAAGTCTGTGTTTCCTGAATTAAACTGTTCTGCCTGTGTATATTCATGTAACTCAGAAGCCCTCTGTACTCTCATGCACTTCAAACCTTAGAGGCTGTCTGTCAGATTATGTTTTTACTTATAAGGACTCCTGGACAGGAAAGAAAGATGGAGGTTCATTCCTTGGTTCGGAATAAATGATGAGCTAACCATTGTCAAAAACCTCCTGGCTCCTTCTGGGCAGAAAGGTTTGCAAGTGGATGTTTTAGTGTATTTTTAGATTCTGTTTGAACAGCTGACAAAGACAAAATAATTGACAACAGATGCAAAGTCAGAGAGAGGCAGAACTGAAAGACTCAGCATATGTCTGGAAAACTTCTTATGGGGAGTTGGAGGAGGATGGGCAAAATAGATAGAGTTTGATTCCTGGGACTGAGTTTCACATGTATTTGATTGTTATATGACTCGACCTCAGACTACTTTTATTTCCATTTAATGTCATGTGGAGTGCCGGGAACTGTGATATTTGGTTCTGGCTGAATAATCTTGGTTTGTTAAAAGGCTAAAATTTAATGCCTTGAATCAATGCTTTAAGAAAACCAGAGATTTTACATATGTGGACACAAGACATGTAAAGACTTACTTCGGAATTTAAGAGCAGGTCGGACTGAGTGACACAATCTATATCAAGCAACCTCTCTTGTTATAAAGTGTACATGTAGAAGAACATTCAAGACAGATGGACTTCATTTACATGAGATGTTCAAATGAAATTACTGTGGTTACTTTTAGTCTTGGGAAATTCCTCTTATGCTGTAAGCATTCATAGAGGAATATTCATACAGTGATCTTCAGTTTTAATATATTTTCTGGCAGATCATAAATGAAACATATATTGCCTAAACATGTATAGGTTTCTAATAGCAGAAGAGCCTATACAGATTGCCTACAGCTGTCCTAACCACATGAAACAATTGAACAAGCTCCAGTAACCTTATTTTGCTGTAAATTCATTCATCAAATGTTAGATGTTAGGCCATAGATAAATAATGAACAGTTTGGCTGCATAACATTGTCTGTCGGTACAATTTTTACCCTCTACACCAATACAATCCTTCCTATAGGATGTATACGAGGAAATACCAAAGACTTGTTTTCTTGTGCTGCTATGCAATTTCACAAATGAAGATCATGTTAGGAACAGATTGTTGAAGCAAATGCCTTTATGTGGATTGATTTTCCAATCTTCATTTAACCAAATTATAAGATCTATCAATGCCGATCAGAGCAGATATTAGCAAGTACATTGTCTCCACACAGGAATTGACACTATCATCCTTAACTGATAAGTTAACAGCTTGCTTTGTTTGGGACCAATTCTATGTAAGTTTAATCTATGCAAGAATTTTAACTGTCTTTATATGGAACTCTCTCAATTGTGTTAATTATTAGAGAAGTGATTACTCAGTCTCAGACTTGAAAACATTTCCAGCAACTCAACATTTCCAGAGCCTCAAGTCAAAACCAAGAACAAACTGAAAGCCAAATTTATTCTGATGTAATTCAAATGGAGGATAAATCTGGTCTCAAGATTCCAGATCATGCTTTGTGCAAGTTTGGAAATGTCCCAACTTCTTTTTACTTACATTTGCTTATAATGTGAAGCAGGATAATGGGTGGCTATGAGTGCCACCTTTTTCACAAAGTCTTGGGAGAGATTCTTAATATTTGCCAAACATGTCACAGTCTTTCAGTGAAAGGTGGAATGAAATTCCGTATTATTCTTGATTACTTTTCATACTGACTTTCGCAGAGAATATATAAGGCATAGAATGCACTGGTTTACCCCGAGTCTAATTTACCATTTTTTCACCAGGCTAATTCTGTCGTTGTTGAGTTTCACACCGATTTAACATTCATACCAGTGAGAAATTGTTATAATAGAATGGGTTTCACTTGTATTAAATTGTTATAACGGACTGGTGAAGTTACAGAAACACAGATATGGTAAATATGCACAAATCATAACAGCACCTATATATGCAGACCTTTGTATTTTTATGATTTTTTTTATAAGTTTGAAATTAAAAATCAATGGGTAATCTTTCCTTATGTGATTTTGAGCCTGCTGTTATGTATATACATATCTGATGAATGGTTAAAATTTTACCCTAGGATCGCCTTTGAGCCAGTCAGAAGATTCTTCCCCCAAAATCCAAAATGCACTAAGATGCAAAATGAAAGTGGATTGTTAGCACATCCATGCTGCAAGAGCACAAAATACCAAAGCAGGGCACTTATACTAGACTCACAGGACATTCTGATCATGTTTTCTAATTGCTGTAACAATAAAGTCAGTTCACCATGTTGCATGTACTTACAACTAACATGAAAAAAAGCTAGCTTGCTTTCAACCATTTCTTAACTATTTTATCTATTTACAATACCCTAGTTCAAAACAGAAATGCACAGACCTCTTGCAGTATCCAGAAACTCTAAATTATTTGTAGCCACAACAATTTATAGCAGAAAGGGAGAGGAAAGGAGGGCTATTTTTTAGCCCTTATTTTTTTTCCTACTCTCTCTATCTCCCACTCTGTAACTTAGATAAATAATTGGAATTCTATTGCTCTCTCCCATCCAGAAGTGTTTATCAGGTATGCTTAGAAAGTGCTAGGAAGCATTTTTCAAATGCTGTATCTCACTCACACATTTACATTATCCACACTCAAGATAATGATCAATATTGTAATTCATTACCTAGGTCCATACAAAATTTTATTTTTTTATCACCTTCCTAAGATTTTCCCTATATAATTATCTATTTTGCAATATATAGGACTCAACCACACTACAAAGCTACTGAAATGTACAGGCAGTCAATTCCTTGTAATATTAACATTGACAGCAGTAATCAGAATAGTTAGGGTGAACCAGTCAGTTGAATTCAGATCTATATCAAATTATAATCAGAGCTTTGCCAAACCAACTCCTCAGTCCCCCAGTAACACTCATTAAAGGGTAAATGACACTGAAGAAAGGGCGTTTGACAACACAGACACTCATCTAAATATACTATAAAGGAAGAGATGTCTCAAAAGGAGTCTGAATGTTTTACTGGCTCAAGAGATTACCAATTTGTGTATCAGTTATTACTGATGGGAAAAAGCATTGCTAGCTTTACAGAAAACAGCACAATATACAGTTATCTACCTTCAGTCAGAGAGAAACGCCTTGCTGTTTACCAGGTGATTACACTGGAATGCAGAAGTGGCAGCTGACTTTGTAAAACCTGGGTAAGAAAGAACATACACTTGATCACTGCTTAGACCTTTGCCAAGGACCTTGAGTCAAGGAAGAAGTTGTGAGAACTTCTTTTAACAGGCTTGAAATCTGATGAGTGTTATAAGGAACTAAAGTTCCTGATGCCTAATTCCCATCTAAAAACCCTTTGTAGCAAAGACATAACCACCACAGGCCCAGCGCAGGCCCTTTTATAACTAACAGGAAGATTTTTATTGAAGTTCCTGGAAGTTTGACCAATCTAAGTACACTTCTGGATATAATTGCCTTTTCTCTCTAGTCTGTTCTATTTGTCAACTTGTATAACACAATATTGCTTCGTCAGAGGATGTCTACTGTGGGGTCAGGACTTGTAGACAGATCTTCATGGCCCTACAACAGTGCCAGTTTGGTTTTCATTGGTGTTCACAGGGCTGAACTGCTGTTGTGGAATTTACAAAAACAACCAGGTCTGTGTTTCTAGTCTCACAAGCCTGACAGATAACAATTTGACAATGTACAAAGCACTTTGGTTTGAAAAAAATGCATTTTCAAAACAAAGAGATTTCAGATAGCTATTTAAAACTGTACTTCAAAGAATTTCACAGGACCTCACTTTGTTCAAGGATAATCTTTTTTTATTTCTTCAGGGAACGTATTTTCAAGTACCTTACAAATGCAATTCTTAAGTTGAAAAGAATTCAAGAACAGACACAGGATGGAAGGTTCAGAGGAGGCAGAACTATGGAACCCTTCAACAACGGGAAACCTCCTGTCTTCTTGACTTTCTGTGTAAACCCACATAATATGTAAAACTCCATGCCACAAGTTGTCAGCTCTCTTTTATTTTACCATTAAATTAGACTGACATTTAAAAATGATCTCTTTTTCCAAAGTGTCCTTGTTATTCTTGAGCTCTTGATGTTTGTTGTTGCAAAATGCAATTACAACTCTGAGACAGCTTCAGAAATGAGTCCCATTCATAGCTGAAAACAGGCACTAAAGAGTTCGCATAAAAGTAGTCTCCCTCCTGGAATAAAGATGGCATAGCCAAAACTTGCCGAAGAGAAAAAGGACAAGTTTTGAGAAGGGAGATACTAGTTTTAAAGCTACAACTACCTCCCAGTAGCATACAGTTCATTAAACATCTTGTGCAACCTTTGGCTTGCTCTTCCTACATTCATGTTCTCACCACGCCACTAAATATCACTGTGTCCCTAATAGCAAGTCACACTTTGCACATCAGTGTCCCCACATTAGAACCGAAGTGGCTAGGCAGTACCAATCAAACATAGATTTTGTGAAGTAAATAAAAAAAGCTGAAAAGTGCTTTCAAGTCTGGGAATTAAAAACAGAAAAGGAAAGCAAATGTATATGGGCTTTGTAATGCTTTGGCCCTCAAAGACTTTGAAAATCTGCAATACATCTTAGCATCACATGTCATATCTAGAAAAGGTGTAGGACAGCCAGGGTTCACATTTGCCCTAGGCAGGAAAATTACTGAAGTGATTATATTCCAAATATTATCATAACAAGGTATCTAGAAATTAAAATTCTTTTTTAGTCAATCAGTATTTATGAATGTGAAAACTGGGTAAGATCCCATTCTGCAATTTTCATGCATAGCAAACTGAAAAAGGCTTGATTCCTGTGATAGCATCTTCTAGCCACTAAAGCTCATAATTCAGGGGTTTGGTGTATTTTTTCAATTTTGAAGACTAGAAGTGGGAGGGGTTGGGTTTTTTCCATTTTCTCATCATTTGGTTGCAATTGCAGTGGTGAAAAAAACGTTGTGTTTTAGATATAGCTCTGTCACAGCATGTACATGAGCCTGAAATACCACTTTTGTGGTGTGCACTGATGATTGCAAGTGCTTGGAATAAGCCTCTGCTCATCAACTGAGTTTCACAAACAGACTATGTGTACTCCTAGTCATCCCCAGTGGTAAAGTAAAACTTGATAGCTTAAATCACTTCAGCTTACAAATTCATTAAATTTTGGTAACTTGATTGGTTGTGAACATCCATACACATTCGATGTCTCATTTTCAAATATGTCCTGCAGATAATTTTCAACAGTGGTTAGGCACTTGGGAAGGCAAGTGGAAACCAAATGTGATTTTCAAATGCATGTTAGCAGATTGAATGTGTAATTAAAATTGAGCATAGGCACACTCAAAAAAATTTTACCATCCACATCTTAAAATGTCTGTAGCTGTCCCTATCTGGATAGAGGCTCCTAGTCTAAATGAAAATGTTAGTCCCATCTAGCTGGACAAATACACGGTGAATGTGGCAGGGTAGAGTAAAAGCAGAAGTGAGGATCAACCACAAACCAGTAGCATTTTTCACTGCGAGGCTGTATTAATGCTGTACTCATAGTAAAGGCATTACAGTTGCAGCCAGAGAGTATAGACAAGCGTAGAGAAGATTAGGCAGCAAGAGAGAACCAAGTTAAAATTGATTTCAGATAAGCTCCTACTTCTGTTTTCGGCAAAGGAAAAATTAAAATACCTTATCCTGAACTCTTTGCTCAGGTAAGCACTCTGCATTGTGTAAACAGTCCTACTGAATTATCTATCAGCTAAGTTATTTCTTTACCCACTTAACTGGTTCAGTATTGCCAAACAGGCCTACAGCTATTGCACCTTTGTTTATATCGGTGAGATTTCTCTATTCAAAGAGGGCTTTAATTTACATTCCGACTTAGTTTGCTTGCCCACCTATGGTGTGCTGACCAATGCCCTTTGTCCTCCATCTCCATTTTCAGTTATACTTTATGCATTAATCTACCTCAAGGAAATCAGAAGGATCTCAAGGAAATCAGAAGTATAAAGACTTTTTTTTTATTCTCCAAAGTTAGAACTATACTTTGGCACAAGGAATACTGACAAACTGCATGAGTAGATTCATTGTGATCAATTTGCTTGTAAAGAAACATATTGCTTAACAAGAGAAAGATCTTGTTCTCCTCTCCTCTCCTCTCCTCTCCTCTCCTCTCCTCCTCTTCCCTCCCTAATACACTGAAAGTATGTCCCAACTGTTTTACACGACATGACTACTTCTCGCTGTTTTTTCTCATCATCTTACAGAGAGGCAATGCACGCCCACAATACAGCAATTTGTTTCAATAGTTTGTGTCTTTTTCAAAGCCTGTGTACATACTGCTAGTCTGATATAGTAAGAACGCAAATGAAAGATATGTGATTTACAGTTGGGAGAGTATTTTAGCATTTTAAGATGCCAGAAAAAAGGGTGCAAACCAGGGGAAAAAAGGTGGCACAACTAACAAAATATCTTAAACTTATTCATTCAAAAAATCTCCCCCTTCAAAATTGTTTTGCAGCCAACTGTAGTGAACACAAAAATCAAAGTAGATAGGAAATTGTAAAGTCCTGAGCCATTGCCCTTTGAGGAAAGTGGGAATTGAGCCCTACAAGACTAAAGAAATAAAGGGGGGGGGAAGTCCAAAATGTGTACGCCTGGACCTCCTATCTGAAATCCAGAGGACGCATTCCAGCAAAGAGAAACTCATCATTCCTAAAGCACACTTTACCTCTATATTGTTCTTCCTAAAAGCAAAGCAAAAAGTCCAGGGTTTCACACACTGCTCCATCATGTGCTTCACTCCTGCCCTGCATACCACACTGGTAAAGCACTGTACAGAAAAAAACAGCCAGAGTGTACTTCAGTCTTCACGTGCTTCATTCCTCTTCTGCATAATAGGCTCCTAGAGTATTTTACAGGAAGAGAAAGCCAGAACGGCAGACACAGACAGAGCAACTGCAGGAGGCAATTAAGGAAGAATAATGGAATTGAGTGGTAAATGAATGTTATTAAATTTTTTTTTAATCTTATAAAAAATATCCTATTAGTTCTGAACGAGGTCAAACACAGTTTGGGATGGAATACATATGACTGGCTTTCCTTTGTTTTCTGAGTGCAATAATTGTTAAAAGATCTGAAATATTTTTTCATAAAATGATTATGAGTTTTAAGAGGTGACATTTGAAAGAAGGATATAAATTATAAACCAAACATCTAAACGTTTTCATAATGTTGAAATGGTTATTGTAAAAAATGTATTTGATATAATAGGAAGCATATGTTTCATTAGGCTGAATCCACAGAAAATGTTCTCTACAGAGCAACTGCATAATCATTCACATTGAATATACGCTATTCACCTCACAAAAACACGTGCACTGTAGTCTTTTTCACACAACAAACACTCTGCTGTTGTATGAAAAAGGAACTTGGAGTCAGAAGTTTCTTAAAAGTTTTTGACTAAGAAAGGGAATCTGCTGTCTATAATTTGAAAAGATGCTTACATGAAATGTAGTGAAATAAAATTGTACGCCAATATAGGATTCGAGGTATACATTTTGCATACTCAAAGCTCACTTAAGCCACTGAATTCCTCTCCATTATTTGGAATCCAGAAATGCCCAGCGGCCCCAGTTGGAAGCCTCTCCATTAAATTCATTGGACTTCGTATAAGCATCAGCTCAAGTCGAGTAATATAAGCTTGAACATCAATCTATCCTATTAGTTGGGATGATTTAGTCAAATGTTGCTTGCCCCAACCATGTAACGCTCTCATTGACGTCACTGTATCAAGATAACAGGGCCTGACCTTTAAAGATAATTTAATGAGTACAATGATGAAAGAGATTTTAATGATTTCATGGTATATACTCTTCAAGTTACAAACAAAGCATTTTAATAGCTATTTGAAACATGCGGTTTTAGAAAACCATCACCCACAGAGAGAGTACACTGCAGCCATCATGGCTTACTGTGCTTTATTAGCATCTAGATTGGATGTGCACCAAAACCCTCAAACAAAACCTATTAATCTTTATTTTCAAAATGATACCTCTTTGCAAACATGAACATTAATATAGGAAATGAATTTTTCCCTTGTGTAAGGGAAAAATAAGCATCTAATAAGCCCAGTATAGCAAAATCACAAAACCTACAGAATTACATACCCAGGTTAACTGTCCAAATGATCAGTGCTAATACAGCTATGGATGTAATTGTCACAATCAATAAACTGACATCATCAGGGAGAGACAGTGTGGTATCTTTCAGGTTTTAGAGAATAAGGAGAAGAGAAATCATCACAGAGATGGCAAATGTGTCAGCTGACTAAGGCTATTCAGTTTGGATGACTGAAGTTTCAGCAGAGGTGCCTGATGCTCAATCATTCATGTCAAAAACATATTGAGAAATGAGGCCACCTTAACAATTAGTACAGGACCACTTAGGCCCCCGAATTGAGGTGTCAGAAACATACCATAAGCATATACCATTATGCAAGCAGCTAACTGTGGCTGTTGGCAAGGATGGCAACAGACAACGCTCAGGAGTACAGTAAAAGACACGCAGGCAAAAGGTTGGATTTGTCTCACCTTTCTATGTCTAAAAGTTAAATGCTGAAGTCTGAACTTGCATCCTTTTAAAATCATGGTACCACAGCAGTCCATCCTATCTCTTGCTGGTGCCTATTTTTCCCAAACAAACTTACAGTACAGACCTAAGTTACTGTGTCTAGTTAAGACTTAGATGATTACCTTTCAGAAGCTTACATAAAGGCATTTGAAGTCAATCCCTTCCCAACAAACCTTTTGACATTTAAAGCTGTTGAGATAAATCCCGTCTAAGGTAGTGCATTTTCAAAAACATTGAATTACCTTAAGATCATTAGGAAAAAGACAGGAATATAAGTGCTTAACACGAGAAAAATCATGCTTTGGCTTTTTTCTACATCTTTAAGTCCTAAAAGACCTTAAATAAAACCAGAATAAAAAATCCTGGCTGAAGTCATCCAGACAGTCAAGGTTTGAGCTGAAACAAGAACATCAGTCTTGGTATCGTGGCTCAGTGTCCTATCTCTCAAACTGCATAGCCTTCCAACTCATCCCTCATAAAAAATGGAGAGTTGAACCGAGGCAAGGATTACTGCTTATTGTATTGTGCTCCATTTGTGCTGTCCTTTGTGAAATGTATCCCCATTCTACTTCAGGTTGTTCCATATTCCATGGAATAAAAAATAGTTCATTACTATGCAGTTGTGTTCATTACTGAGGAAAAAGTAGCACTGAAGACATTCAGAAAAGTAAAACTGTAGGTCAACCTGACATTTGCTGTCTTGTGCCTGGGAAAACATTTCTTATGAAATTTGGACTTTAAAAAGTCCAAATAAGAGTTTGGACTCAAAATTAATGCAGTCAGACAAAGCTGACTGTCAAAACTGACAGCAATGAACAATCATTGCTTACCTTCTCTGACAGGAGTTATGAGAATTACAATTCAAATCTCAGTTTCAGACTGGGTTTGCCTTAGAGCACAGATACTGGAAAACATTGCTTCTACTCTAATTCCTTGTGTGATGCATTGCTAGGCCAATATGAGTTGCACAAAAATTACCTACTTTGGAGTCCCTATAGAGACTGATACTGACAATAGAACAGCTAGAGGCCTGCATCATTGCTGATATAAGTGCTATTCAGGGCCTCGTGCTACATCATATGAAACCATAATTTTTATGCAGTGACAGAATCACATTTATCATAAATCGTTAAAAAGCGAGGAGGTCTCAAACATAAAAATGCCATAAGGTGCAATGCAGAAGGTAATGTTTTAAAAGAAAAGTATATGCATTCCATAGTAAGACAGTTTCAATGAAACAGTCTGAGAAGCAGAGGACAGTCCAGTTAATCATCCAACCTGTACACATGCAATGAACACAAAACAGGACGAAATGACTCAATGCCAGCCAGCCTGGACATAAAACTATTTAAATCATCATAGCTCTGCAGTGCTTATAAACTAAATGTGCACAGGTAATTCCGCTTCCACTGAAGTCAAGGCAAAGATTTTGCAAGTATGTAGTGCAGGCAGGTAGTCTGCAGTATTTGGCAGTCTGTGAGTTATTTATTTATAGAAAAAAAAAGAGGGATAAGTGATGAAAGACCTCAAGTTCTGAGGTTCCAACAAAATAAATATATACTAGATCTACCTAAGTATGTCCTTTTACTTCTTATTATCTCCTCTCCCACTTTACCCAAATAGTCTAGTCCATTCACAGCTCAAGTTCACATTCATTTTCCCTTCCTCCACTTGCCAGAGATATTTTCTTATCCTAATTTCCAAGACAGCTTCCTGACCCAATTCTTTTCTGCCCCCTTGATACTCTAATCGTGCCTCCAAGGACTGAGTTCAGAACGCATACAGTGTTCTATTCAGCCATCCTTCTCACCTGCGTGATTCTCAGCAAGACACAAAGGTCTTGTATTTTACTGTGATATAATCTCACTGAACATCAGAGAAAGAAGTAACAAGACAGCTTGTGTGTCCACTGGTATGGAGCAAGGATACAAAATGCTTATTAATGTTTGAGGCCATGCCCCATATCTTTTGACAACATGAGGTGTTCTGCAAATCACCAAGTACTCATATTTTAGCTCATTTGTTATAGTGCAAATACTTTCCTCCAACTATTATACTTTCTTCCCATTTGAATTAATAAAATTGTATTATTTTTCTTGCATTTACATCATTCAGCAATGTGCATAATATATTAGTCCTTGTACGGACAATAATTTAACTTAATTTTTGTCCTTCCTCCACTTAATAATGCACATGTATCTGAAGAAGAAGCAAAAAATTAGAGTGTTTCCCACTGAATGACTTTGAACAGAATTTACTCTTTAAGACAGCTTTCACAAGATGGTTCCTCTAAAGTTGTCCTAAATTTTCAAAGCTCTGGTTATCGCTTTATGAGTAAGAACTTCAGAATGTAACTGTCATTAGAAATCCACCTTCATTAGACATAACTGTTCAATATATCCAAGTAATTACTTTTGCAGCTGTTGTGTAAATTAAATAATAGCTAATTTATCAGCTCATAATAAACAAAAATTTATTCTGCCACGTGGATGGTAATCTTCCAAACATGCTTCTCATTATCATTACAACTAATCTAGGCCAGGTCAGTGAAGTTAGAATTAAAAATATTAGCACTAACAGCAGATTCCCAGCCATCAAGTGAAAAACAGAGGGCTTATGAAGACCTTAAGAAGTACATGAACCTGGCGCTGTCTTCAAAAGATGTACGCTCACCCTGAAGACATTGCCAGCAGGTATTAATTGATGAGGGGAGGCTGTAATTTAAGACTTGGTCTTGTATATTTCTGAGCAGTCTGAACTGCATTAGCATGCAGAGAATAGAAGGCATCCTAGATACTAACGGGAAGTACTCAATACTTTTGAGGACTGCACATGAAACTACTTTTTCAAGAAGTAGAATAGGTTTTCAACTCAGAAACAGTTTAGATGGTTGGCCATGACTTTTTAGGGCCTGCATGACAAGCTTTGTAACTGCATCTCCTACGTCAACATTTTGGTGGGTTCTAGAAGAATATATTCATCGTTCAAGAGAGGTAAGCTTCAGCGAAATCCCTGTAGCTGACATTCATAAGCACAAGTAAGCAACAACTGGCATTCTTAAAGGACTGTGACTGAGCACTCTGCTAGTGAGGGCATCCAAAGCAGCATGAAAGCCTCCATACTGTCTGCCACAGGAAGCATTACCAAAGGTGTCCAGAGTTGAACATATCAGCTGCCTATGTTTAACTAAAAATACAATTTTTGATCACAAATGAGCACCAAGCTATAATTTCAGTCCTCTGAAAATCAGCACAGATAGAACCTGGAATGAACATTTCCCAATGGGGTAAACAGGCCTTGTTATAAGTAAAAACAGAGCAACCCTTCAAGTACAGGAATAAAATGTGATAGGCATGCACAATTTGGTATTACTCTAGCATTACTCTGACCTACAATTTTACTACTCAATATTTTATTGTAAGCCACCTCTAAGCCAAACCAAAAACCACACTGATTATTTTACATTAGAGAGTCTGCTTCATTAAAAAGCAGTAATGTGGGTAATCTGCCATTTTGTTAGGGATATTTTTATACTGAAAATGAACACTCCTGTAGTGGGAAACAGTTTGTGGGCAGGAGTTAGGTGAGAGTGCTAAGTGCTACTGAAATACAGTCAGAGTTGAGGAAAACTGCCACATCACATACCGAAACTAGGTCATCCTTTGTATTTGGAATATGATCCACCCCACAGCCAGACACCAGGAACATTTTTTTCCATGAATAACTGTCTGCTGAGAAAATAAGGGGAAAAGATGATCTGATACTCAGAATTAAAAGCAATTAAAACTGGGAGGAAGCAAGATAGGTTGGACGTATGTGTTGGGTTTCTGGAAGATAGAAGGCAGAACTTCCAGGCTAAAAGGTATGTGCTGAGATAAGTTTTCAACCAGCTAAGATGCAGGTCAATAGCTGCTTCAAGACATGGTTGCAGGCTGCAAAATTGGCCCAGAAAGAAGGCTACATCCTTGGGCAGTTAGCCAGCATTAAGTACTGCTGCAGCCAAAGTACTACCGGCAGTGAGCTATCCATAAATTATGCAGTCCTGCATGAAATCCTTTAAGTGTGGGCTGTTCAAAAGATGCCCACTCTGACACACTCTTCCCACTTCTAACTCCATTTAGAAAGGCTATCTGCATTGGTCTCACGCAAAAGTTCTAAGAGAGCCCTCCAGAAGCTTCTTGCAGATTATGCCTCAACGAAGTACCTTCTCAAGGCTTTAAGATTCCTGTACATAAAGTTACATTCTAAATGTATGTAATGAGGATGAAATGGAAGTTCCATCCTAAAGAAACCAGAGTAGAATGGGGGAGTTCTGTGCAATGGGATGCATTTCTATACTTACCTGTGAGAGCTGAGACATACCAATCATACTGTAGCCTGAAGTGCTCCCAGGACTCAGCTCCACGTCTTTTTCCCACTGTCAAGCAACCAGAATGCAGACTTTCTACAGATGTCATATGTCCTTAGGGTGAAAAATTCTAGGGTCTTTTTAAGAAAGACTTTGTATCACCTATGTCCTGTATATTTGCCATTTGAAAGCACTGCGAAGTCAGACAGGATAGATTAGCTCACCAGGCAAGGCATAGTCCTGATAGCAGGTCAGCACTCTCTACAGTAGAGGGCTCACCCAATTATTTCCTCCTGGGAGTACCAGCAGGATCGTCACAAAGCCAATCTAATAAGAATTTCTGTAGGTAAATTGTGTGTACAGATGGAAAAATTTGACCTCAATCTCAAACTCAAGACTTCTCTTGCACAGCAATAACATCATACTATTTCATAAATTATCCTAGTTCCATTGATTTCAATTTGTATCACTCAAGAACCTAGCTTAGTGCTTTGAGCAATATCTGAGTAATTTCCTGTGTTAAGATAATGGGCAGGAAAATATAACAGAGTTGTTAATTTCCATGCATTGTAGAAACACAATAGCAGCACAATCATCAGACTAACAGACTGCCTCATGGAATTTCTTGCCACAGGATGTTGTGGATGCTGGAAGATCACAAAGGCTTGCACGCGATTGAACAAATTCATTGAAGAAATATCTAATAAAGGCTTTTAAACACAAAGATGATCCTCTGGCTCAGAAAGTCCCTGAATATAAAATAATTTTAGCAGTTGATTATTCTGGGAATGTATCACTATGTTCTGTTCTTCAGCATCTACCAGAAGCTATTATCTTTTGGTTGTTGCTGTTTTTCTTTCAAATGACGAGTAAAAAACATTTAGATGTTTTAGATAAATTCTGATTATATCCGTGATCCTCTCACTATGAGCTGAAGAGACTTTGTGAGAAGAAAAAAAAAAGTTAATTGGGAGACTAAGGAGGCTAAAAGCACCGGATAGCCATTTAAGGGCTTGGTCCAGAGCAGAGCTGACAGGTTTGCTCAACTCAAAAGATATTTCTGGGTCTCTAGTTCCTGAAGATGTTGACATCATTTTAAGTTCACTGAGATGGTGTGCAGGCCTGGGAAGAGATGCTACCTGGCTGACCCCCTCCCAACATAATGGTTTAAAAATTAAGTCAACAGGCTTGGACTTCTATATATAAAGAGGTGAAAGCAAGAAATTTAGTCCTATAGAGGACAAGAGCAAATGAAGCCTAGTGGGCTTTTGGTCTGACATGATCTGAGCCCACCATGCCACAGATAAGGAGCTTGCTTTTTTTTTTTAAACCTGATGTTTGGAAGTAAAGGAATACAGGGACAATGTTGATTTATGCCATTCCTCTGACGATTCCCCCAATGGTCAGCAGCGCCCTTGAAAACCATGAAAAAGCCATGAAATTAAAATAAAAATTGCAGGGGAAAGTGATCCAATGTCTCAGTTAAATAGTACAAGTTTGTGTACTGTTTTTATATGGTATTCAGTACTTAATGATATAAATTAATGGTTGAGAAATATGTTTCCAGAACCCAACAAAGTGAAACAATAGTTTGGGTTTGGATTGAGCATTTGGCATGGCAAAGATTACACCAATTTTCATTGCTATGAGGTTTGCTTTGATGTAGGGTTTTTTTACTAGAAAGTGATTTATACCAAATTTACTTGTATTACATCATCCTTTATATCACATCCCTTTCCAAAGACAGCTGATAGTCACTGATCCATATAATGCTAAAACAGGCTACGTGTTGCAGATCTTTTGCTCAATTTAAATACTACTTCAGATCTGGAGTTACTGTAACTGTTTTCAGGCAACTTGCTCCCTCTCACCTCCCCCTACTGAATCTTCTAAGAGGTCTAAGAAAACACCAAGCAACGACATTTAAAAGGGCTGTGCCATGTTACTACTTCTCCTTATTTGGAAAATTTGCAGGAGGAAATTTTTTATTATTTTTCTCATATTTTCAAAACAATACATTTTGTAGTCAGTTCTTTACATATCGGGAATAATGCTTTTTCCTATCATTGTGTAAAAGTGCAGCTATTTTGAAGGATCCTGAGCAAGCTTCCACCCTGTGCCTCTATCTTATTCAAGGCATACCATGTAGTATTTTTATTCAGTTCACTGGAAAACTAACATCTGGAAATGTGAGGCAATCAAACCTAATTCAGACTTGAATCTAATTAAAGGGTTTACTTAAATCAAACTTTTTCAATAAATAGCTAAGTAAAATGAGCAAGTTACAAGCAAAAAATCAGCAATAAACAATTGTTACCATACAGTGATATGCATGATACCACATGTTTTCGTATGGTTATCTAAGACAACCACTGGCAGTTTCCAACTCTTAGAGGCTGACGTGGTTTGGAGCTCAGAGCATCAACTCCTTACATTTTGCTATCATGATGGGAGATTTTAATATGGCTTCAATTCTGTTCCCGAATACAGCAAATAATATACTATGCTAACAATTGCATTCATTCAGAGGACTAATTAACAGACTTGAAAGAGCAATGAATTTTAAGAATAACACTGCAGCCTTCTTTTGGAGACTTGTAACTTTTATGAATGAGTTGTGCTCAGCCTCTCATCTACATTATGTTCGGGGCACTTCATCTAGTTTCGTGTGATGATAAAATTAAGCCCTAAGATGCATTCCTCTACAGACAGTTTTCTATCTCTCATCAACAAGCAAAGATTTAGAAACTAAAGAAAAAACAAAGTCTCAAGAAAACACGCATTTGGGTCCAGACCTGGGTTTATTTATGCCAATTGCCAACTGAAAAAAAAAAATCAGTGGATCACTAACACTTTGGAAAGTTTCCCTTAAAATTGCACAGATGTTCTTATCTGACTAAATAGAGAGGGCTGTTGAAAGGATGCAGTTTGCTTCTGAACTTACATTTCAAAAGTCCTCATTTTGGAATCAGCAAAGGCTGAAAGGTTAGAAAGGTAATGAGAAATTAGACTCCATTTGAGACATATTTAGTTCAGGGCAACATTTCCAAGAGCAGAAATATCTTGCTGCCTCTGATAAATGAAAGGTAACCTCCTCCCCCGTAAGTGAAGAGGACACTAAAAGGAGGCAAACGTTGATTTACGGCAGAGGAAACGTCTGTGAAAACACAACTTTCTCTTCTTATTTTCTTGAGTAGTTAAACCTTTCTTTTTGATTTCTCTAATCTAGCTTCTAATACAGTAGATGGAAAATATTTCACATTATTTAAGTCATAAACCACTAGTTCAGGTGGACTTGATTACCAATTGCAGGAGGTGGCACATTTCCAACATGCTACCAAGTGAACTTACATGCTTATTATTCATTAATTCTTCATCTTGTGGAATCTTATCATTTGATTTATGGACTGTTTGGGTTCATAGCTTTTAGACTTATGTTCACGTTTGTTTAGGTTTTGTCTTTTGTACTTTGGCCACTATTTATAAAATCAGAGCTCTGAGTAGGATTTGGGTAGCATACCTGCACTCTAACAAGGTTGGGGGAAGGTTCCTGACAGGGAACACACTTTTCATTTGCAACTTGGAAATGCTATGCTTTTTTCCAGCAAACATTACCATGAACAGGCAATGAAAAACCAGATGCTACATGAAGACTTTTCCCAATAAAACCACAGCTGTGGAACAAAGCAAACCTCGAAGAGAAAAAACCACCACTGACACCAAACAGTCTAAAAAATGTTACCCTGAGTCCTGTGGTTTCTTGGTAAAACAGTTCTTAAAAAGCCTCACAAAGTGAATGCCAGACCCTTAGATACACCAAATAATTAGCGATGGGACAAACTTTAAAAGAATTACTATATGATTTAGATCAGTCAAACCCTGGAAAGTCTGTGGGCCTAGAGTAAACCAGAGTAGATTTCACTGAGTTCATTGCATCTTCTCAGATTTACTCGAGCTGAGGTCTAGCCCTTTTGTTTATTCAGACATCTTGATGTTTTCCATGTCTCTTATATCTCTCTGTCCTCCTTCATGCCAAACCAGAATGGTCTCTGCTCTCCTGACCCTGTCATTCCAGTCCTGTGACTCCCAGATGGTTCAGAGTGAAACCATTTCAGATTTCATCCAGCAAGCATAATTCCTTTTCCCACCACCTCAGAAACTAAGGTAAGATGTGATTTTGCTGGTTAACACACACAAAAAACTTTGCACAGAGGGAATTATCGTCTAATTACTGACAATAACCTTTTGGTTGTTATAAGCGTGTTGATGTTAGAATGCTTCATTCCCTGACTTAAACTAAAGAGGCAGCAGTGAAAGTGTCTGTGTGTATGTGCACGTGTAATAGGATATGGGAATGCAGGTATTTATGCTGCAAAACCGGAATAAAGCATTTTATCATAGTCTGAAAACAGCAACTCCAGCTGATAGGCAAAGAGCAAAACAGTAGTCATTCATGACAGAGTATTTTCCCACTGGGAGGACATAGTTACACATACCGCACGCCCTGTCTAAGCTGGACAGCAGGTAAATTCTGTTATCTGCAGAGCTGAAGTGTTCAGAA
This sequence comes from Phoenicopterus ruber ruber, assembly GCA_009819775.1. Taxonomy (NCBI): domain Eukaryota; kingdom Metazoa; phylum Chordata; class Aves; order Phoenicopteriformes; family Phoenicopteridae; genus Phoenicopterus; species Phoenicopterus ruber. The sequence continues at coordinate 16,692,262 of CM020227.1, forward strand.
AACACTTCGACACAATGTACACTGTTCTCACAGCCACAGTCCCAGTGCGCTGTATTGCTAGAGAGGACAGTGGATGCTCTGCTCTCAGCTGACTCAGCAAGCTGAGAGTGAACTCCGTGTTGAAGTGACTATGGTGCTCCCTGTTTGGGTTGGCAGCGAGCAAGACCAGCCTGCAGTTGAGTCTGCCTCCACTTTTGTGATATTTTTGCATGAATTCCACTTTGTGTTTCTTCTCTGAATGGTAGAATGAAGACTCAGCATAAGCTTGTCTCCTCTAGCATTGTTTATTCTAGGGAAAAAAGGATTCTGTTCCGATACTATCTGCATAGATTCAGGCTTAAGAATGATTTGTCTCATAGAACTGCTATGATCCACTTTTAAACTGAGTCATTAGGCACAAGGATAACCACATAGTGAATGCTAATATACTGTCATTCACAATGACATCTGATTTTGATGCTGTCAGTGCTAATACACTGAATATCCAGAATACTATTGATACTGCTGAAAGCACAAATGCCTGCTATTGTGATTTGACATTTAGATTGGTGAAGCCTCGATTCCACTGAAATCAAGTAGTCTTGCCACTGATTTCAGCAGAACCAGATTTTTATGCATAGAGATGGTAGTTCTTATTATCCTAACACAGACACTTGATTTGCTGTAGGAAATAAAACCATTTAGTTAAAATGCAGCTGAACACTTATTGTTATGCTGCAGATGAAAGTGAGACCTCTCTCTATAAAAAATGGTGTTTTTCATCCCTGAAGCCAACGTTGACATTAGAGATTCTCATCCCGTTATAGTGGCTTGGCTGCTCACCATCTGCTACAGTACTATGGTTAAGTACTCGAGAGCTCCTGCACTCCAGGGAAGAAAACACGTCCAACAAAGACATTTTTATCCCATTACTCTTCTTTCAAATATAACTCGAACATTTTATGCAGACAATACAATGACCTTTGGGGCACAGAGGCCAGCATAAATGCTGCACTGCAAGCCCAGTTTGTAGTTAATTTTATTGGAAGAATGATAAAATTGTATTGTTTTACAAGAATTATGGCAATAAGTTACTCAGTGGTGGAATCTACAGACTAGACATCTTGTACTGGGGCCTGTCACACAGCCAGCAGAAGCATTATCATCTGTTTAACCAGACTTCATTTCCAACATTATTTTCAGGATCATTTTTTCCCTGTGCTAATTAACTGCATTCACAGTTATACCACTATAAAATACTGCTTAATTTATATTGCTTAATTTTCTTCTTCTCTAAGCATTCCAAACAAGAAAAAATTAGTATATGTACAAAGGAGCTTCCATACTTTTTACTGATAATTTGACAATTAGTTTCTTGCTTTTGAGTTGTATCCAATGCAGTACTTTTATCATTAGTTGTTTGCATTACGACATAAGATCACCTTACATTACATTAAGATCATCTGCTCACTAGCCAAAGACAGGCCCCATCTTGAGAAGTTCACTGTCATCCGAGAGAAGGGAAAAAAGGCTTCCCATGAAACGAATAAAGACAAAATTTTCAGAGGCAGTCACAGGAAATCAGAGCGCCTGGAACACACATACCTTTAAGAACTTAACCTTGAATTAGTAGGCCCAACTTCCACAGTGCACATGAGAAGATAAATTTAGAAATGTCACTCTTGTACCAGTTGACCCAAGAGTCATCAGCCTAGTCTCCCTCGATTTAGTCACTCTCTCTTCTCTATCTGTTCATATTGTGTATTAGTAAGCTGGCAACCACTCGTTTGATTTCATTGCGTTAGCTTGTTGCTGGCCTTTCTGAAGCAGTACAAGAGGAAAGAAAGTAAGACGTTGTCTTCCTGCCTGACAATATGAAGTTGGTTCTAAATTTGTGTCTGCACCTTGAGCAATACAGAAGGTGCAGTCTAGGTATGTAGAGAAGGAATATAACAAACTGGGAAAGGAACAGAAATTTCACTGTATGCTGAAAAGCTGAGCTAGCTGGGCCCATTGGGAAAAGCAAACATTCAAAAATTGATCAAAAAATACTTGCTTCCTTTTGCTTCTGAAACAAGAGAAGAACCTGATCTGCCTTTGGCACATATCTAACATGGTAACTTCTCAATAGCGCAGTCATAGTTTGCTCCTCAGATAGGATTTTCAATCTAAGACCAAATACTGAGTCCGTGTATACACATTGTTACACAGGCAGACTAACTCCTTGTTCAAGGAGTAGACACATATTGGGTTTGCGTGGCAAGGTTTTGGTAGTGGGGCAGCTACAGGGGTGGCTTCTGTAAGAAGCTGCTAGAAGCTTCCCCAATGTCTGATAGCACCAATGCAGCCAGCTCCAAGATGGACCCACTGCTGGCCAAGGCCGAGCCCATCACCGACAGTGGTAGCGCCTCTGGGATAACGCAGTCAAGAAGGGGAAAAAAAAAAACTGCTGCAGGAAAAACTGCAGCAGAGAGAGGAGTGAGATGTGAGAGCAACAACTCTGCAGATGCCAAGGTCAGTGAAGAAGGAGGGGGAGGAGGTGCTCCAGGCACTGGAGCAGAGATTCCCCAGCAGTCCGTGGTGAAGACCATGGGGAGGCAGGCTGTCCCCCCGCAGCCCATGGAGGTCCACGGTGGAGCAGATATCCACCTGCAGCCTGTGGAGGAGCCCACGCTGGAGCAGGTGGATGCCCGAAGGAGGCTGTGACCCCACGGGAAGCTTATTCTGGAGAGCAGGCTCCTGGCAGGACCTGTGGACCCATGGAGAGAGAGGAGCCCACGCTGGAGCAGGTTCGCTGGCAGGACTTGTGACCCCGCGGGGGACCCACGCTGGAGCAGTCTGTTCCTGAAGGACTGCACCCTGTGGAAGGGTTCCACGCTGGAGCAGTTTGTGAATAACTGCAGCCTGTGGGAAGGACTCACATTGGAGAAGTCTGTGGAGGACTGTCTCCCATGGGAGGGACCCCATGCTGGAGCAGGGGAAGAGTGTGAGGAGTCCTCCCCCTGAGGAGGAAGGAGCGGCAGAGACAACATGTCATGAACTGACCACAACCCGCATTCCCCCTCCCCCTGCGCCACAGCAGGGGGGGGAGGGAGAGAAAATTGGGAGTAAAGTTGAGCCCAGGAAGAAGGGAGGTGTGGGGGGAAGGTGTTTTTAAGATTTGGTTTTATTTCTCATTATCCTACTCTGATTTGATTGGTAATAAATTAAACAAATGTCCCCAAGTCGAGTCTGTTTTGCCTGTGGCGGTAATTGCTGAGTGATCTCCCTGTCCTTATCTCATCCCACGAGCCTTTCGTTATATTTTCTCTCCCCTGCCCAGCTGAGGAGGAGAGTGATAGAGCGGCTTTGGTGGGCACCTGGCATCCAGCCAGGGTCAACCCACTACAACATATTAAGAAAACTATAGCTATCTGTAGTGTCAGTTAAATAAAGTTATTAGAATGTGGCCCAAAGTTATCACTATGACTAAGAGGGATTAGGTCAGTCTCTGTATTACAGTACAGGTTTGTCAGAGACAATCTGTAGCACTCAGAGTCATCTTCTCTTTGGACAGCAATAAGGCAGTTTATCCAGGGATGTTCAATAAAACACACAAATTAATATCTATGCTCAAAACCTGAGAATCAGACATATGATTCAAAAAGAAAAACCTTTCATTACCTTCAAATCAGCACTGAAGAAAACCATGGAAAATGAACAAAAAAATAATGTCATACAATGTGACAAGTTACATTTAGAACTGACAGAAAAATTGGTCACCATATAAATTATTTGTTGGATAATCTCTTTTATTCCTGTTCCTTAGATATCAGTTTTGAATTTCTCCTTTGCATATATTATCTCACATTTCTCAGAAGGTGCTACACAAAGTTTCTCTTATAGGACTATTTCAATTCTGAAGTTTGCACTGTTCTGGTAAGTCACAGGGGCCACTGGAAACCTGCCTACCTCCCAGCCACCAGCTGAAATTATTTCTGTAATTTGACATTTTTCCTGTATGGCTGTGTCTCTGGGCTGGCAAAACAACGACTGGAAAAGGATTTTTTGTATGTTTCTGTACTCTGGCTCTGAGGCAGTAAGAACCCTCAGAAGCAGGGATACACAGTGTGGAGACTCCCCAAGAGGTTGCATACAGCCTATTTCTAACAGGGTCACTGCTAAGCTGCACCAAAACTGAACTAACTGCGCAGAGTTCCTGGGGAATCTCTGCATTGAGATCTCACATCTCACAATACCTGCATGAGGTCTGTTTTCCATTACCTGACCTATCCCAGCTCCCCATTATCCTGAATAATATACCTGACTGCACATATGACAGATTACTCCATTACACAAAAATAATGGAAAAGTAAGTAATTCCCCCAAAATTCTTCTCAAAAGTTGTTGCACACAGATGCAGGATGCAAAAATTCATATAAAAGACTCTGTCATGTCCCAGGGTTCACAGTCTACAGCAGGGAAAAATGTATTAATGAAAGATTAAGTTGGTCTTTTTCATATTGTTTCTGAATACTGAATAAAGAAAAAAAAATCCAGATAGGAATATAAATGACATCTATGACAATGCTTGGGAGGTATGTAGTTCACTAGATACTTGAGAGATATATATGCTTTCTGTTAACTTTGCAATGATGGGCTGTCTGAACATGCCAACAGTAAGAATAATTGTTCTGGCACTCTTTCAGCACATACGGGGACAAGGATCCAAACCAGCTGCCCTGTTCTACATCATGCCATCTACCTTCTCACTTCCTCTAAAGATGCATAGCTGTGGAAGTATTTGATGGAAACAAATTAGATTCTTGTTACACAATTCAAAGCCTCAGTTCTAAACCTGAATGGTTAATGTCATATGTGAGTTTCTGGAAAAGACTATTTCTTCTATAGTTTGAACAGATTTTGTGTGATCTCATAACTCTCTTGCTAGAATAAATAAAACTTCTTTTTGCTGTTCTTTTCCAGTCTTTCAGGTATCTATTTCAAACATGCACAGGTGTTACGTAAAAACTATCAAAGGTGGGTCTTATTTGTGGTTTTCTCTTCTGGTTAACTCTACGCATGACTTTTCTGGGCTTCTTTAAAGAGAAAAACTCCTGCAGTTCAGGTCCCCCTGACATGTGGCCTGTGTCAGGGCTCTGTGTGCACCAATAGGCCTTACTGGCCATGGCCAGTCTCACCTGGGGCCTCCACCAACACCCTCTAGCCATAGGCTCAGCGGCTCCATCTAAGCTCAGGACTGGGCTTTTAGTCCTTGTCCGAGCTATATCATGTGTGTACCTGTTTCCAGCTCAGCTGGATCTGTTTGTTGCTGTGGACTTGCCTGGTGATCACTCCACCTGACTTGTGGATTGACTTCCCAGCTTGACCTTGCACCTGCTGCATCACCGGTGCATTTCCGGTGATTCGGACTCCTGGTTGACCCCAGTTGCATCCCCAGGCCTGTCTTGTTCACCTCAGTCGCATACTGTAGGACCAAGCCCTGGCTGGTGAGGCCCCTGCCCTGCCTGCTATGTTACCGTGCTTGGCTCCTTGTCCTTTAGGCAGCAGTTGTCCCTTGCTGCTCCCTGGCAGCCTATTCCTCAACCTCTTCTAGCTTCCAGATAGAAAGCACAGCTTGAGATCATAATTTTTAAAAAAAATACACTTAAGCATAACAAAATACTGTGTTTTTACTCAACACAGAAGCCTTTGCTTTGACACAGTTGTGTGAGAGTACTATTATAATATACCCCATAGCTGTCCAAAATCTACTTTTCTTTTAATAGCTTCTCTTGTTTTTCCTGGATAGACTCACCATATGCACCATATTATCCATACAGAAACTTAGCTATTACAGCCTCTTACTGACGGTGTCTTTGTGGAATTTTTTGAACTGAAAATGTGAAGATCCTAATTTCTCAGTTTCTACCTATGACACCTAGACAACCCTCCCTCTGCTGCTCCACAATGCAGCTGTCACAGATGTTCTCTGAGAAGATGAGAGGCTGCAAAGCTACACATCAGATTTTTTCAGTTCCAGTTTAGTCTATGCCTGAATCATTCTAACTTCTTTAGTTCCATTACTGAAGCCAGACTGAAGCCTTAATACATGCCTGAAGAATGGTTTTAGCTATTGCCTTCAACAGGGGTAGTCCTTAATGCATACTTTTGTGCTTTCCTAAATTGGACCCCTACTGATTAAAATGAATTTTTGAAAAGCCAACCATGGTGGATGATGTCTTAAAATAGAAGCTGTTTAAGAAGATAATTAAAAGAATAATTGCTATAATGAAAATTTAACATGTCTGGAAATGACCAAAATTATCACAGCTGTCCTCCATGAGTTTAACTTTCTTCTGTTTTGCTAGTAAAAGCCAAAATGTTAGAGATTTTCCAGCTCTACCATACAGTGGTGCATTTTTAGACTTGTGGCTAGACTGAGTGATCTTCAGCCAGCATCTGAGCCCACAGTCTTACATTCTGGTTTTCTTGATTACCACTGCATCATATCTTCTACAAAGTCATCTTTTTTTCAGTCAGTGCTGGATGGCACTTTCTGAAATGCAAATTAACAGCAACAAAGCAAAAAGAAAAGTAAGTTGCCATGTCACATGAGGGCATCGCACAATGTTACATAAGATGGCTCCCTCTTAGCTATTAATTTTATGTCAGTTTTGGTATACACTCAAATGAAATGTGGAAGCCTAGTTAACGAGAGGAGAATGTATGCTGTTTGCCTTCATTAATATTCAACCATGGTTTTTAGCTTCATTATGACATACTCTTGTGAATGGCTGAACAGAGCAAAAACCAGTTGCTGTGTACACTGTGCCATAAAAACTTGCGTGGCTCTTCCTTATTAATGGGCTTGGAAGATCCTTTTGATGACATACAAGCTTTCTGCTCTGAGCCAAGGTGCTTCTAGGAGAGCTGAAAACAAACCTAACTTGTTCTTATTGAATAACACACTCACTGTCATTATGAGAATGAATAGGAAATTAATTTCACTGAGTTTGGGGCATATAAGAGCAGTGCCAGTCCGGCAGTATGTCAAAACTGGGTAAGTAGTTTCAGATGAAACAAGATCATTTACAAATGAAAGATTTGGATTTTATCAATCTCTTTCAAACAAAACAATTTGATATGAACAAGCACAAGCCTTAACTATTACATTTTAAATATTACTACTATTTGAGGGTTAAAATTTAGATAACATTAATTCCACTCTTTAAACAGACTATGGCATAGGTTTAACTATTAGTGAATACACATCTTAAAGTAGATGTAAATTAACTACAGTAGAACTGCATTCATTTTCAACAATTCAGATTCTGGTTTTACTACTTTTCCCGCAAATCAAAGCCATTATAACAGCATAAGGGAACCGTGAAACAATGTGTTTCTTTAAAAATCTTTTATGTATCCTACTAATTTCAGTGCAGTCACAAAACTACATACTCATTTTCCAAATTCTGGTCAGAGCAAAGGTGACATACAAGTAATTCAAATACCTAGGCCTGAAAACCTGAGGCATAATGAATTGGGAATAGAAGCTGGCTGTCAGTGAAAGGGTAGTTATTTTCAGAAATGCTGACAGTTGTATATTTAACCTGCTTAAATCTCTTAAAAACCTATCTGATTCCAATGAGATGGCTTCTAGCAAATATTCCAGATTTAGTCCTATGTAAAATGTATGGTTTTGCATAGAATAAATCAGTCTTTCACATATGACTTTGTATGACAGGAGATTTAACCTGTAACACTTTATGCATCTTACATAAACAAGACTTGGCCTTACACTAGGTTAGAATGATGATTTCAAAAGGGAAGCAGAGCTGAAGACACTTGTTGCAATGATGATTGTTTTCTTGCACCCTTTCCGAACACTAGCAAAAGATTTTTGAAAGGGCAAATGACTGAGTTTCAGAAATATCAGTGCTGACAACTTACCCTTTTTCAGAATTACTGCTTTTAAAAAAAATTGCCTAAGGAGGCTTCATGAGAAATCTAAGTTATTTTATTAACACTGAAGGATTTACTTGAGAGTAATCCAAAACTAAACATAAGAAGCTTCCAGCATAACATCTTTCCAACTTCCTGTCTTGTTTCAGTAACAGCTGTCAAGTGCCATGAACCAGCCACGTTTAGTTTGTAGGCTGGCAAAATATATGTGTTAAATACATATAAAATCTGCCAGTCTGGGATATAGGTTGTACAGGACCGAAGAAAAAGCAATTACCTGAATTAGGGTGTATGTGCAGCATAGAAATGTGGTGAACTACTCTGAATCTCTGGAGGCTTTTGCTGCAGAGGACTCTAGTAGAAGTAACTGAATACAATAATTACAACAATACAATAATTCACGCCATCCATTGCAGCAACAAATAAAAAAATAAATAAAAGTAATATATCAAATTATGTAAACATAGTGTGATGTGCATTGAGGGCATAATCCATTGGTTTCAATTATGGAAGTACTTTTTATTATCTCTAATGGGGGTAAAAGTGAATTATGTTCAAAGTAGATCTTGCTTATTTTTGTGTTATAGCTTTCACTCAGAAAATGTGAGAGAAAATAAAATATGTTAGAAGACATCAGAAATTGTTGAGTAGATGGAGATAATGAAATCAAAAGCAAAAGAAGGACAAGTGTTCAAGACAGAGACATTAACCACGTCAAAAGCTGCCATGAGTGCAGAATTAAGAAATGAGAGCCCTAACATTTCCCATGAAGATAACTCAAGTGAATGGAGAGAAATTAGAGGTGATGTGTGATGGAAGAACAGAAAGAAGGTAGCTGATGAAGAGAATGAGATTATGCTTTCACAATGGAAAAGCTGCAATACTACTTGTGAGATGCAAGAACCAGGTGGAAACGAGCTCAGTGAATAAGGTGACAGGATATTAGGACAAGGGAAGTTCTTCTCTCATTACCATAATAAGAGGAAACTTGCAAGGAGAGTGAAGGCATGCAACCTGAGTGCTGCAAGTGGAAAAAGTTTTCAGCAGTATGAAAAAAAAATATGAAAAAATATTATAACATACTGGAAAGGGTCCAAAGGAGGGCCACGAAGATGATCAAAGGGCTGGAGAACTTGCCCTATGAGGACAGGCTTAAGGATTTAAGGTCTTTTTTCCCAGGAGAAGAGAAGGCTCAGGTGGGACTTCATCACAGTATTCCAGTACTTAGAGGGTGGCTACAAAGAGGACAAAGGCTCCCTCTTCACAAGGTGCCACATGGAGAAGACAAGGGGCAACGGATACAAGTTGCACCGGGAGAAGTTTCATCTTGATATAAGAAATAAATTGTTTACATTGAGAACAATCATTCACTGCAACAACCTCCTTGGGGATGTGGTACAGTCTTCATCACTGGAGGTTTTCAAGGTGCGACTGGACGAGGCGCTAGATAATCTCATCTAGGCTCCCTTTCCCACAAAAGGTTGGACCAGATGATCTTTTGAGGTCCCTTCCAACCTGGGCTGTTCTATGATTCTATGAACATCTTTAATAGGATTTACTGACTTTACAATGGTGCAGACCCCCTGTGGAATTCAGATGCTCAACTATGTAAACAGATTCCAAAGAGTCATCTATGCCATCAGATTCAACAGGCAGTAACTGGAGTACTTTGATGGAGATCTGAGGAAGGAATTGAAAACTTCAGAATCAGTAACAGAAGCTTTCTCTTTGTTCCCTCCATTGTCTTATGAAACTGTACTGACCAGCACTGAATTTCCTTTTTAGATTGTGGGCAAGCCTGCACAGCTAATACACACTAGCAGTGGTTTTCACTGGAAGCTGCCAACCACTGGAATCACCTATAAGTAAACATAAGTAGCAGGAGTAAAATCTTTCTAAGCAAGCTCATACAAAAGTCTCATCTTCATTATTCAACATCTAACAAAAGGCATTGGCCACACTGAAATAGCTGGTTTTATAAAACTGAGATTTAGAGACAAACTATCTTTATTTGAACGCAGTAATTGCAGGGTATTTTAAAAGAGCATTTTTTTTATTTTACCAAAATGCATAGTCCACATTTTTCTTACATGCTGTTATGGGAAGATGGCACTTAGCTTTTCTAATAGTCAAACATGGCTTTGTAGAACAGAACATTGTTAACAATTACAAATAGTGATTAGAAAAAAACAGAGGGAAGAATTTTAGAGTATTTTAAAATGCGGCCTCTCTGTGGTACGTATTTTTATACTATGTTTTAAGGTCTCAAGTAGTAGAAAAATCATACAAAGGTAATACAAGTAGTCTGAAATCCACTACATGCAGTTCTATTTTAACTCAGCAATTCACACCAAATTCTTTCATCGCACTAAGAATGAATTCAGGAAAATAAATATCCAAGGAGGAATATGGATTTAATTGTTATTGCTGTTACATTGCTAAAATAAAACAGCTGTGATCACACACTCAGATAAAGCCATTGTTCAACAAATATTTTTATTAAACTTCTCTGTAGTGAAGATGAGTCCAGCTCCCCAAGAGCAGAGCAGACCGCTTCCGGACCACCCATTGCTCCCTAGGTAAAACAATTCATCCAGCTGTTGGGAGGTGGGGGGGAACTTGATCAGACACACTGGACACTATGGCAGTTATGGAGCAACTCATGTTTGCTCACTGACATATTAAACTATAACAACGGTATTTTAACATTCAAGTAAATAGATCACCACCTTTTTTCAAATCATTAACTTGACCACTAGCTAATGACAGCAACAGTGTTTCTTAAATGGCACCTCCCCAAAAATAACAATGACCTGCGTAGCCCACAGGAGAGAACTCTCAGAAAACTAAGGTCAGCTGATTACAGGAGGCAACGGGGGGGAAAACAGGCACATAGGAAGGTCAGAGGTACAACAGGAGCAGTCAGGAAAATAAATTGGCCACGGTCATACAGCAAATAAACTGTGTGTCAGAGCCGTGAATAAAATCCAGAAGTCCTGATTCCTTGTCTCTCTGCTCTATTGCCCCAGTCCTAACCAGATCCTCTCTCAAAATGACCTTCTAATACAGACAGTCCATGTGACTGAAACATTTTTCCTATCTACAAAACAAATGTAGCAAAAGGTATATAAAGGTTTCCTTCACACAGTCACTCCACCAGTTATGTCATGGCCGGGAAGACTTTGTTAATAAATATTGTACATTTCCTCCAGGGCAGCAATCAGAATGTCTGAGCCTGCAGAATTTGTCATTCATCTATTTAAGATTTAGTGTCAGGGTATTTTCAAGAATTATTCAAACTTAAATCTGAGTCACCTTTTACAAGGGTTTTTCCTTCGAGTTCTGCCATCAATCAGTCTGTGTTTGCTACATGTTGGGGGTATTAGAGGAGCTGTAAAAGCAGAAGACCTTTTCAAGCACAACATTTATAAATAGCCAACATTGGTCAAGACAGATCACTTTTCTGTTTCAGTAAAATAACAAAAATCTCATATTCAGACCAGACAGAAAATAGCCAAGGAAAGTATGAAGGTTCATATTCATGAATTTTTCTATGTAAAAGAGCTACATAATCTACAGGAGTACATATGACAAAGACTTAAAACTGTGAAATTGCTTCTAATTTCTAATTGTAAACATGCACTGTTTACCACGGAATATGCAGTGTGTTTTTTCCAAATAGCTTTTTAGCAAACCAATTAAGCAGCTGGTCTTATCTAAGACTTGAAAGTGCCAAACAAAAAACAGATTTAGGATGGGCTCCAAATTACTGAAGTCGAGCCATTTCAAAGTGTATTAATCAGGTTTCCTAATAACACATCAGTCACTGAATACAAGTGCTCAGTTTTAATTTAAGGCTTTATCAGCCACTTGGAACATGGAGCCCATGGGTCAAGTCTTCAGTGGTGCAAATCAGAGCAGTTTTCCTGGAATCCACAATTATACAAGTTCAGAACTTGTATTTGCATTTCGGTGAGATATCTGTATACTTATTAACTGAACAGAGAGTTATTAGTCTAGAAAGTTTGCTTAAAAAAGTGTAGGTTTTTCTTCCCCCTTAGCAAGTATTGTCTTCCACGGTAGAGGCTTCCCTCTAGTGGACACTTTCTCTGTTTTATTTGTAAGGTTTTAGTAATTTAATGGAACAGTTGTACCATACATCCAATATCATGTATTTACTTTCTGATTTAAAACAACTAGAAGGAAATGCCTGACAGGACTTACTTAGTGCCTATACAATGTTTCTTGAGGACCTTTAAAATTATTGCAGCAGTCTCAAGACCAGTCACTTCAAACTGTAATACAGTGTAAAATCGTTTAACAAACTTAGGCATGTAAACAGGTACGTAAACAGCAAAATCATGTCCTGAAAAAACTAATTATTGATTCAGTAGCTCAGGGAATAGGTACAAGGACAAGAGCAGTGTTGTTCTGTATTGACTGGCTGCTGTTTTACCAAGCTATCAGTGCTGATCTAATTAATCTCCAGTCTGTTTGTATGGGGCTACACTTACTGGCTCTTTCAGTATCCTGTTATTTAGAGAATACAATAGATTGATACTCGACTTGCTTGGTGCACTGGTTTCCTCAAAACATTTAACTTTAAAACGACGCACTTAGGGCTCCTATATGGAACAAATACATACACACTTAAATTTTTTTGTTCTTTCCTATGGGACTATGATCACATAATTTACAACCGAGAAACCATCTAAGGATGCCAACTGGCTACATTCTATTCTCATTATTCAGCAATGACAAAGGGCTGTCTTAGCATCTTAGCATGAACCTTTCACCTGTGAATTTTTCTTTCTTCAGAATGTGACAATAAAAACAGTCATTGTAGCAGTAACTTTCATAATGCAAATCGCAGCCCACTAACACATTTGCTGGATTTTCAAGTACTTGCCAGGTGATAATGGAATGTGGTTACTATTACGGTTCTATGGAATTTAGTGAGAATCCTAAATTCATTCAAACAGATATGATCCAGGAAGTAGTTTTCTGAGTTTCAGATAGAGTAAGCAGAGACTTCTTGAACCAGCTTAATGAAAGTGTATGTTTTTCCCAACACTAAACTTTTTTATTCCAAGTCTCCCAGAGTTCCAAAATCTAATTTTTCCCCATGTGGGCTGTTGACCTGACTATTTCTCATGAATCCTTTCATAAAATTTTGGAGTCCACATGGTAGCTTGTCTGACATCTTCCGTCTATGGGGATTTTAGTAGAATACACCTATTTTCCCAGTTCAATTAGAGGAATCTCATTCTAGCTGAACAGATGCCCACATCACGAAGCAATGTCACAACAGTCTCTTTTGTTGTCAGCTTCTCTAAAGAGAAATCAGTACTTGTTAAGAAAATTTAATAATAATAATACTATATAATATATGCATATATATGCACACACCCCTTATGAATGAAATACTTCTGCTCTTTCTAAACATGGACTCTAGTCAAAAAGTCATTGCTTATTTGTAGCTCAGACAATACTCCCAATGCAGCAAAAACTCAGAAATAAAGTTAGTGGGAGGGATTTTCTGCAATCCTTTTCCGAAACAGAATTAAATGGGACTTTAGAACTGGGCCCAGTTCAAATCAGATCAAACAGTACGGTGCCTAAAGGAGACACAAAGATTTGCAAGGTCTAGCGTATAATTTAGAAAAACGTGAGTAATGTGGAATCAAACTTGCCTCAAGTAAAGACTTCAGAGATTTATAAAAGTACTTTACATAACAGAGGTGGTCTTCTAATAGACAGAACCAAAGCATACATATTGCATTTGAGACTATTTTAAGGTGGCCTGTTCAGAGAGAAGTCTGCCTGGTACGTGTGATCTGCAGTCAAGGTTTCCCTATACAGAGATTAAGCATGCAAAAAATTACATAACAGAGAAGAACAGAGCATTTAAAAAAAGGGCAGAGCTAAAAGTTGGGTGCTACAAATCATATCAGATATGCACATAATATTTATTTCTTCACTGTAACCTCAGTAACTGTGCTCAGTTACACTGCTGGAAATTGTAAACTGAGATAGTGCCAATAATTAGCCCCTTCATTAGAAAGAGGTTTAAAACAAGTAGTCTCACCCATACTGTTGATTTTAGCAAAACTACACCAAATTCTGTTTAAATGTGGAAAACTATACGAGAATCAACAAACAAATGTGAAACCTATATGTGTCTTTTTTTCCTGTAAATAATTAGAAAAAAATAAATTCTTTAAATCCTAGAACTAGTCGTATAAAGCTGTAGATGTGATACATGGGCAATCGGTATGAGCAATATTGCAGCACTTTTAGTATTCTACCATGGCATCATCCTCGCAGGGCTCTCTAGAGCACCAACATCCTTTCAGGGCAGCTAAATTACACTGGCTTGAAAAGCTCAGGAGAGGGGAAACATATAAACTAGTCCGAGATTCCCTCCCTTTTCTTTCTCTCACTTTTCTCCACAAGCACTTACAAAGGCAATGTATGCTTGCATGAGTTCCTCAGCAGCACTGCTGTTCACCTTCATTTTGGCACCTGAGGATAAGGAAGGGAGAGTATCTCTACTCAAGCAATAGCCATCACTGCTAACATGTATGGGGTTTGCTAATGTTTCCTTTCAAAGAAGGATTTTGTTGAGGAAATTCTCTAGGTTTTTGAACACAAGTTACTACCAGCTAGAAAGGAGTGCTTTACACTAGGAATTAGAAAAGCAAGGCTTTTCACAAGACAGGGAGCTCACATATGTAAGATAGGGAATATGATAGGGAATTCATAGAAGGAAGGTATTGCTAACTGCATAAAATAGGGGCCGAGGAGCCTCAAGGCATTAATAGTTCCCAAACAGTACTGCTATTGAACCTATCACTGAAAGTTGTGGATATGCCCATTAATCCACTCGGAAAAGCATTTCTGAATTATCCCAAGTGTTATCAACCATGATCTGAAGAGTACCTGTAAGACTACAAAGAAACAAGAAAAATCTTCTTTCATTATTGTGCCCTCTCCCCAAGAAAACACTAAACTAGTTGAGTTTATAAAATGTACCCAATCTGGTAAGAACATTCTGTAACATGTTGTATGCAAGCTGGCTTTAGCTCATTTTGTTAGTAGGATTAATTTTTAGAAATCTAAGACTTTCATGTTAATCTCAGATAATAGTGCAGTTTGGTACATTAAAATAATCAGATTACAGTGAATGTCAGTGCAATTTGATTTTAAATGATGTGAAACATGTTACTCGAACTATTACCCCCTCATTTTATGAAAGGATGACCTGGAAGAATATCAGACAAGGTTCACCAGGGTCTCAACAGCTGCAGACCTCTCTCTGCTTCAAGTCATCTTTAAAAATATGGCTTTGTTTATTCAAATACTGATTTTTTGATAGAAAGTTAGCACAAGAATTTTAAAAAGATGTGGACTTTATCACAACAATGGATATGCAAACATGGTGTACGAAACTGGTACATAAAATCACCTTCTACACATATACCACTGAATTACCGTCTGCCACAATCAAATATCTGAGTTGTGCTTTCAATTTAAAAACCACTACTCTACCTAGTCCTTCCCAGTAATTTGAGTCATGAGCTTCCTTTTTGCATCTCCCTCGTTCCCCATATCTTTACTCTGATTCGTTGCAGCAGGGCTCATGCCCATTTTATTTCTGGTTAATCTGATTAAGAACCTGGGATTGTGATGTCAGTGCATTAGTAGAAGGAAGTAATACTTCCTGTAGGAAGGATGGCAATTTTGACCTTTTAGAAGCAGGTCATGATCTGACTGCAAGATGAAAATAGAGCAAGACAAACTGCAGTAATAATACTAACTCATTCTCCAATAGCATAGTTCAAAGTAAGATTATGGTTCGTGGACTGCAGGTAAGAAAGCTTAATGCACTCATATTAGGTTATTTGATTGAAGGGAGCTTTGAGTGCGGGGGAAGAGGTTAGCTTCAGCAAAAATTGGAGAACATTAGAAATACTGACTAATGAAAGGCCTTGTTTCTTATATTTACTCAGGAGAAAAACTAGCTTTCAGAACAGAGGCATCTTAACAGAATCAATTTTTTTACAAGCTTATGACATTATTTATTTGACTTTAATATACCTATATTCATATTCTTTCATTCTGTGCTGATGGAACAATACTTATTTATGAATCTCTATTGTACAAAATTGCTGTAGTTCACTGTTATTTTTTCCCCCTTAAACTCAGAAACCTACATCAGTAAACGAACAACAAATGAGACTGAATGTAAATTAAACAACTAATTCCTCAAGTTAGAAGCTCATGATTTAAAAATTTAATGACTTTGTGTGATAGTTTAGTAGATTGCTTTGTTATAATGGGATGCTGCTGTATTATTTAGCATGTGCACAATACAAATGCTTTTATGAACCTAAGGTATATGCAGCATGTTGCTATGGTGATGTGGTGCTCAAACTGATGCAATCCTGAAGGTTCTGTTCCTGAACCTTTCAGCAGACCTGATGCTTCACACATAGCAACAAACAAGATATTAATGTAGCAGACATTGTTTGCACAAAATAGTCTCAATAAGCATAGTTGTTAACCGAATAAAAGGTACTAAACTGCACTGGAGTAGCTATAAGTAGTAACCACTATGCACATCTGTATGCTTCAAGATTAGCTTTACTCAATAGTTACATTAACATGGACAAAGCTCATCCCTCACTTGAGCTGAACCAGTTGTGATGCCTCTCATCAAATGCAACAGGAACCTAAATTAATCGGCAACAAGGCTGAACTTTAACTTGCTGTGCAGATGAAAGCCCAATTTATAACTGCAAAAGCAAGTTGTAAGGCTGAAGTCCATTAAATATGGCAATCAGTACCATGACTGGGCAAAAGAAAATCTGCTTAAATCGCAGGTTGCACAGTCATTGCATCTAAGCTGCCGTGATGCAGAATGCAATAGAGATAGGGATCTTGCAAAAAAACAAACAACAAAACAAACAACCTACCCTACAGCACTGTTTTTAAACTGTTTGTCACATCAGCCACTATCTTTAAAGGTGCTTTTTCTGTACTCTGAATGAAAATGATGCTTATATGTTCCAGTAGTCTCAAATAAACAGTGTCTTTTAACTTTGACCAATGCTTCTAATTATGTCCTATCGTCACTGCTTCTTGTTGACAGAATCCCATATCCTGTATGTGTATTCTGTCTGTCACCACTAGCAACCTCACACAGGCAGACATTAGCCCATTTCAAACCGGCCAACTGGGTTAATATAACACTCAAACAATAATAAGCAGTTCTGCACTGCATTAAAGCCTGCTCATAGATGCTACTGTCTAGCCCGATCTACAGCTGATACCAGTGTAATTGCCAGTATCTCTTCCAAGATTAATAAAGCACGAACAAACTTAAAAACAATCCTTCACCTAAGCTTTCGCTTTGCTGACTTCAGCCACGAAGAAAATAGTAACTAAACCAGGCAAAATAGTACTGCTGACACTCTAAAGAGGCTATTCTGTAAGTCCAGCTTGGAACATCAAGGCCTATCAATTTTGAGTACTTGCAGAATACAGTTAGTTCAGCCAGGATGAGATTCTATATGCATTGCCTTGTACTATGATAATCTGTTCTTTGAAATTCTTGTTCACAGCTGTCTCTCTAGTTTTATCTTTGAATGAAGTAGGCTAGTCATGGCCAATTTAAAATAAATGGCAGTAATTGGTTATCTCATTGTTGTGGCTGCTGTGAGTTTTGCAAGTAATAACCTACTCCTGTTC
Source organism: Phoenicopterus ruber ruber (assembly GCA_009819775.1). NCBI lineage: Eukaryota > Metazoa > Chordata > Aves > Phoenicopteriformes > Phoenicopteridae > Phoenicopterus > Phoenicopterus ruber. The sequence goes on from CM020227.1 coordinate 16,709,938, forward strand.
CCTACAGTCCGTTTTTCCTTTCTTCCTAAGTACTCATCTCTCCTATGCCAAAAAAAGGAGAATTAAAAACAATTCATCTGTCTAAAGAGTTTGCAGGTGTTAACCTTGTTTGTTAGCAATACTTTATGCTATTACTGCCTAGTTCATAGCTCTGTGCTGTTCATTAGCAAGCCACTGTATTGAGTTCTGTTGAATGCAATTGGTGTGTAGTTCACCTGTTTTGCACTGGTGAAGCCTTGAGCCAGCTTTGAATTTTTCTTTCAACTAGTTCCGTATTTTTTAACAATAACAGGGCAATATTAGATGTGACAAAATCTCGCTAATTTGAGTTTTTTCTGAACTTATTTCTAATGCTTACATACTAGCCCTCTTATTCACAATTGTTTCTACCTCATTGTATTTTTTCTTGCCTGCTTTTGCACCACCACTTCATAAATGAACAAAGACCAAAGCATCCATTATGGTCTTGAAGGGTGGTAGAATCCAAAGACACAGATCTTTGTGGGGCCAAAAGAGCCCAAATGGAGAATATGTAACTTCGAGACATCCAGACACCTCTGGGTGCAACAGCCTGGAGCCAGCGTGTTGAAGAAAAAACTGTAATTCTAAACCCCGATGGCAAAACAGTTAAGGCCCTGACCTGTGGGAAGTAGCTATGGCCTCTCCCCAACCATGCCAAGGAGCAATCTGCTGGCAGGGCAAACAACACAACGAGCTGAATTGCAGCTCAGCAGGTCTCTGGTTCCCACCTGTGGGCACCCTCTGCAGCCTCTCCTCTTCCCACTAGCATCCCAAAGCTTCTCCTTCGGGGTAAGTTATCTCCCCTGTCCTCTGAGACAGCTGATGGTTGGTATGTGCTTACCTCTGTCAAAAGTTCAATTGAGAATTCACACTTAGGAGACAGAGTTTTCTCTTTTACACAATGGAAAATGATGGTCAAGGTACTGCAGCATCCCAAAGTCAGCTGCTGACTGGAGATCAAACTGTAATCCCGATCTACTTGCCTTAAATTTTAATTTTTGCTTGTCTACCACACAAGCAAGCTACTGTGCTCTGCAGAAGGGGAAATGGGAGAATACAAGTGGGGGTTTTGTTGTTGTTTGGGTTTTTTAATGAGTTGATGATGGTTGAGAATTTCTCTTATGATGACTGGGGGCAAAGTAGTTATCTATCCATTCACATCTCAGACAAGCACACTAGCTCCTGAATTATCAGACAGGTTGTGAATTGTTCTATCAGAAAGTTCAAAAACTCTCAGACATATTTTTATTTTGACACATTATTGGAGGTGAGGATGGGGAGAGGAGACTTCCTCCACATTATCAGAGACTGGAAGGTTTTTTTCCTGTACGGCTCTGTCTTTACTCTTACAACTATTTCCCTTTCACTTGCAGAGAAGAGATGAAGGAAGTGGCTATAACAAAAAACTATTTTGCATTCCTAAGCATTATGAAGAAGATTTAGAAAGAGTCTTCATTCCTCATGGACTCATCCTGGACAGGTATGAGGGTAAACAGCAAAGAGTAGTGACAGTGATGCCAATGATCCATTTCCCTCCAAATGAAAAGACTGAGGCCCTATCCTGCATAGCCCATGAGAAACATGGAAACCCTGCAGCTGTAACACTTGTGTTCTGGAGTTTAATACAAGAGTTTTATGGAGAGGATTCCTCTACAACCCCAGATAAGTTTCCATGTTATCTCAAATATCTTTAAGCTTTCCTATCCTGCATTTTTTAAATATATGGATTAAATCAACAGTATGTCCAGTGGAGTAGGCATCATCTTGTGAACTGCAAATGTGTCACGAACTTTCCTATGTCTTAATGTGGTCACAATTTGCTGGTTACAAAAACCTAACAGCAAGATCAGAATTTTAACTTGGACATTGCTTAATATATGGACAAACAAATACAATATACAAAACACTTTACTGGATTTGTTTTTTTTCCTTCCAGGACAGAATGTTTGGCTAGAGATATCATGCAAGATATGGGAAGCCATCACATTGTTGCACTCTGTGTCCTTAAAGGAGGCTATAAATTCTTTGCTGATTTGCTGGACCATATAAAAGCACTAAATCAAAATGGTGATAAATCTCTGCCTATTACTGTGGATTTTGTTAGAATAAAAAGCTACTGCGCAAGCAACTTTCTTTTCTTTGGAAAACTGGTTCTCCCCATAGATTGACATTCTGAATACTAGTAGTTTATATAAAAACTCCACAAAAATTGAGTTTATGTGTATATCCTGTTCAAAGCAACTCAATTTATTACACACTGAAAAGCAACTGATTTACCGATCTGCCCCAACGATCAGATGGATATTGTATATTCACCGGAATGAACATGTAACAGAACACTTGACATGACAAAGCCAGGGTCAGGTCTCCAACGTCCTCCTCTCCAGCCCACAGCTTCCATACAGGTTCTACTCTGTCTTTACCATGGCACCCTTTGGTGGGAGGGAGTATGGAGAAGAGCTTAGCATCAGACTTGCTTATGATCTCTCTCTGCATTATTTTTTATTCCTATAGATAATATTGGAGATAACTGTTTGCCAACACGCAGATTATGAAAACAAGTATCTTTTGCCTGAACCAAATCAATCATAGTTGGCCTGAGCCAACTCCTGTAAAGCAATGACTTCTGCTACTTTTTTCTGTTTTATCTTCTCCTCTCTTTGAAGGCTACAGCTCTGTGGACTGATCAACATTTACCCCATGCTAAATACAACAGTTTACAATATCCTATAAATTTTTCATGGAATTCTAAAACAAACCTGTGGTAACAAAAACAGCTGAAAGCAATGGTATATATTCCATGAATATGGATGTACTCTTGTTCCATGCAAACATCTGTCTGCACCGATACTTCACTCTCTCCTCGTGCTCTCAGCTACTTAAAAGCTGTTTTACTGAAGGAGTGCTGTGTAACGTTGCAAGTGTCATTTGACAGGCAAAAAGCAAGAGCAGCACATGATTCACACACATACAAGACAACACTTTTGAGCATGTTTTATGTGACTTCCCTCTCTTCTTTCTCCTTCTAGAATGATTCACCTACAGAAAAAATCAGTATTGTTGGCGAGGAACTGTCTACACTAAACGGGAAGGTATGAATTGGCATCTTCAGCTTTTAAGGGGAAAGAACAGTTCTTGTGTATCTTCCAGAAAGCCCATCTTTATTAAGATTTTGAGACTACACATTTACAGCCACTTAACACTGGTTTGAAATGCCATGCTTTGAAATGGTGAGTAATTCCCACTGATGTCAGGGGAAACTTAACGTGATCAGTACTGAATGCTTCTAAAAAGCCTATCCACATTTTATCCCACAGCCCCCAGAAATGAACCATCTTAAACTGACTCATGCAGTATGGTTCTAGAATGCTACTGCTATACATAGAATAATATATAAAACCTGACATAGGTGGCTTTCTCACAATATTTTATGCTTCCATAAATACTTACAGAAAGACTCTTCAGAAAGCACTAAAATAATGTAAGTAGTTAAGTGACAAGCTCCTTTGAAAATCCATTGCAACTTACTTGTAACTGAAGTTTGTAGCACAAACTTTCCAGGCTGTATAATTCACTGAACGTTGCCATGTAAATATTTTCTTTCTTTCTCTCCCTACCTGATCTTTTCCAGAATGTGTTAGCAGTAGAGGTAAGTAAAGATTGGAATATGGAGGGAGGGAACAACATGGACTTTTTTCTCCCCATTTTGCAAGTTAATACCTATTGCATATAAAATAACAATTAATTACGTTACTGTGCTGCCAGGGTTGCTAACTGGTTTTTATGCTTTAAATTAATCCACTGACAGCCTGGTTTTTCTCTCAGACTCAGAGGATAATTTTTTTTTTAATCTCTTTCAGGATATTATTGAGACTGGTAGAACAATGAAAGCACTACTTTCAAAACTAAAAGACAACAAACCAAAGATGGTACAAGTTGTAAGGTATAATGATATGTCCACTTACTAATGTATTGTAACGAGAAGATATAGCAAAATCATTTAGGTGAATAGTCAGTGTATGCTGGTGGGTGTTATTTGTTTTTGTTTGGTTTGAAGTTTGACGGAAGAGGAAGTAAAAGCAGGAAGCAATCCTCATCCAGCTGGTGAAACACTAAGTATTTATTAAACTGGGAAATTTAGATATGCACTACCACCTTCATTGTTAAAATGAATAAAAAAGGTTTCCTGGCTCTTTTTGCATAGTTCATAAAGTCTGATGGATTCCCTGTTTCTTACCTCCTTATGTTTGAAGGAAATTCAGCTCTTTGCATAGGTTTCCTAACACCTTCTCAGTTGCCTCAATACTAGAAAGACAGCACTCAGAATTTTTCTTAGTATCCTCAGTCATACAGGTTTTCAGAATCGAAGAGTTTGTCAGCACTTGCAAGATGACTTCAAGTGGCATTCTAGATCTGCTTTTAGATGATTTCTAAAAGGATTTTTTGGGGAATGTCTCTGTCAAGTAATCACAATGCTTTGAAAAAACACTTCTTGTTTTATGTACCAGTTATGCTCCTCCTAGTGACTGTCCAGGAGGTTCTCAGTTTCTTCAGAAGTGCACAGGGAAAGCAAGAATGGATATGACTTTGTGGAAGAAATGGTAGTCACATTGCACAGCTTGTCCTCTTCTCCCTCCCTCCCTGCTAAAATCTTTACATGCCACTTGAACTTGCTTACCTGTCTGTGCTATTCCAGTTTGCTGATACGTCGCTACATGAAAAGATAATGATGTGGAATACAGAATTGAAGAGAACTAAATGTAAAACAATAGAGTCATCTGGACCTTCAGAATGAACCCAGATCAGAGCCTTCGCTTCTTCCTCAATTATAAGGCTGAACACTACTTCTTTCTGTTACAATAATCTCATTGTTTTAACTGCATGATTGTAGAAGCTTATGGGGAGGGGTGGGAGAGGTGAAGCATACGGCTTAGAGTAAGACATATTTTAAAAAACATAACCTTCTCTGCTCTGCCTTACAGCCTGCTCGTTAAAAGGACATGTCGAAGTCCAGGTTACAGACCAGACTGTAAGTATTGCATTTTTCTGGTTGCCCAAAATACGATCTCGTAATTTCACTTCATGCAGTAAGTCTGGAAACTGGCATATAAGTTTCAGAAAGGCCAAGAGAAATGGGGAGAAAATATATAAAAAATTTGTAAGCTGATGACCAGCTATCCCATGCTGAAACCTCATAACCATCTTCTTTTTTTTCCCCCGTTGATCTGAGTGTAGGTTTGGCTATTTGTTACCAGATATCAGAATCAAATCAGATATCAATCAGAAACAGAATCAAACCTTAATTTTGTATTGTTTGGCTTTGACCCTAAAAGGTGTTTGTTTCGACTCTGCATTAAACTTGCCTTGTTTTCAAACTGAAAATCCCTACTGAGTTGCAGTGCATCTACTTTTACACAAGTAAGATCTCACTCCTTGTCTCCCTCTCTCAGGACTGCCTCATAAGTAGGTTTTAAATAATTATTTTGTGCTTAAAATGCATTCTCTTAACATTTTAATTGTATTACTAACTGATGGGGATGGTATAGATTCTAACCTTTGTCATCAATTTACAACTCTGATTCTTAAAGAAGCCTGTTAAGTACCTTGAAAGCAAGATGATGTATTTGTTAGGTATTACTCTTAAATAGCTGAAGCATGTGTTAAATATAAACTGTGTACTTAAATGTTATTTACACCACCCAAGTATAAAAAGAATTGTGGTTCTTTTACAGATATAGGCTTTGACATTCCAGATAAATTTGTGGTTGGATATGCTCTTGATTATAATGAATACTTCAGAGATCTAAACATAAGTACATACATGTGTGCCTCAACTGTTACATTTATGACTGTTACCACAGGTAACCAGCGAGAATGTTAGCTTATACTAGGAGCTTCTCAACAATTAACACCACTTCAAATCTGACTAGAAACTTCCATTAAAAGGGCAAAAATATTATTAACATGCCAAGCTGATAATTCAATGTGAAGGCATAAGAACTTGCTTATGCTTTACCTTTTTATGAATCTACTCCACAAGCCTCGTGGCCCAGCCACACTGTACAATATTCTGAATCCACCAGGATGGTTGGCAGCATACAATCTGCTGGCCCCATCTGAAAAGAAAATAACTTGTAACTTGGCTTTAATTTAATGTTTGTCTGTCTTAGTGAAATCCTATGTTGCTCTTTTCTAGCCAAGTCTTTAAGATGGCTGTGTGTGGACTGTGTGTGAAGGTTTTTCCTACACTGTATAACATGTCCATCCAGATCTCTTTTCCTTTGTTCCATTGCAGTCCCCTTAGACTGCACTGAGTAGTAGACTTGGAAAGAGCATAACTGACAGAAAGAGCTCATCTTTTTTTCCCTCCTTAGTTTTCAAAAGTACTCTCTTAAATCTGGTTAAGTGGAAAAGTTTTTCACTTGAAAGTCTTTTTAATAAGACAAACCAGTTCTGTTAAAGACACGTACTGGATCAATGCTATTGCAAAGCAATATGAAGAAGGATACAATAATTGAACAAACCTGACCTCTTCAGAATATACAAATCTATAAATTCCAGATGAGCTTGGAAGCAATATTAGCACCTCAATTTTACTGCAAGTAGTAACCTTGCAACCAAACTCACAAAGATTACTGTTCTGGTGTGTTTTCCTTACAGTGCTAGGAATACGACTGAGAATCATTCTTGCATTTTCTTTGAAGGTAAAGATTGACTACAGTTGTACTTTCTTTCTTTCTTTTCTTTTCTTTTCTTTTTTTTTTTTTTTTAGCACATCTGCGTTCTGAAATAGAAAGCCAAGGAGAAATATGGGATCTGATATCATCAGTCTTCTGGAACAATAGTTCAATGGCATGTAAAGCTGTGTGGATGAATAATAATAAGTAATCTACAAATTGTGCTCTTTCACTGAAGAACTACAACATTTTCTAAAGATACTGTTCTATATATTTTTTCCTATAATGATTATGTAAAACAGCTTAAAGGTGAATGAGTTCTGTTCAAGTTTCAGTGAAACCTGAAGCAGAATACTGGCCATAAAATGGGTTGTTATATTTTGCTGGAGTCACAGGGAACACAGCCAGGACATGTACATGTGTATGCAATTATGTTTGGGTTTTAGTTTACTACATGAAGCAACACATTATGTGTATTGTACATAAACTGCACTTATTTTTACATGTGAGCTTGTGTATATACCTGTACTTTACAGAACAAATAAGCTGAATAAGCATTTAAGGACTTGAGGATAATTAAGTCAACTGTACAAAGTGCGTACCACATGGAAAACATAGTTGGTTCTTTAGCCTAATGCAATGGAAAAAAAGTAAACATTACGGTAACTACACTGAGATTAGTTCTTACACATTTCATGTAACTTGGGGTGTTGTGTTTTGTTTTTTGAGGGATGATGTGTCAATTGTACCATTGCGGTGTTACTTGAATTGCAGGTAACACTGATTACTAGCTGTTAAGACTGGATGATAAACCACTAGAGCAGGGGATTACTTCTGCTACTTGTGTGTCCCTAATGAGAACTGGAAGCTAAATTTTACTGCCCAGGAACTGCACCAAGCTCGAGGCAGTCTCCAACACCTGTTTCCTACCTGCACTCAATGATTAAAATAAGCTCTGAAACCTTTGGCGTTTTTTCCCATTGTGAATTAAGAGCACTGAGCTAGGTGTCTGTGTTCAAGAGGGTCCGTTGACGTCCTTTAGCTTTTAAGAGTCCTAGGCTACAGGTGACCAGGCCCTGACAGGCGTGCAACGGTGCTTTCCAGAGCCCCGAGAGCCAGAGGCTGTGATCTGTCACGTCATCCGCCCCTCAAAGCGGGTGAGAGGAGGAATGCAAGGGCCTGTATGAATGGACCCCTTACCTAAAGCAACGGGAACAGCCTATACTGGAGCCCAGCGCCACCCGCTCGCTGCCACCCCCCTTGCTCCTGTGAGGGTGGGCCACGGACGCCGCTCGGCGGGGCGCGACGCCAAACCGCTCCGCGGGTTTTTCCTTTTCCCAGCTGGAGCAAGGACCGCTGGCAGTTAACGCCGCCCTTCTCCGGGTAAATGTACCCCGGGGAAGCTGCCGACGACGGCTCGCTGGCCCCGGGAACGGGCCGCCAGCGCCCGGCCCAGCCCCGCCCGGCCATCTCCTCAGCGCCTGCCTCAGGGGCGCGTGACGCCCGCCCAGGAGCGGGAACGCTGCGCGCAGCCGTCCCGTGAGGGCCCCCTCGCGTGGCCTGCCCGCCGCCAATCAGAAGGCGGAGCCCGACGATCTCGCGTGTTGATTGGAGGAACTGGCCGTCGGTCACAGGTGGGGCGGGAGGCGACGGTGAAAGTCCGCTCTCGGGTCGGGGTGCCAAAGATGCCGGCTGCGGAGCGGGAGGATGAGCTGGAAAGGTAGCGGTCGTCCCCGGCCCTTCCTCCGCTGCCCGTGGCTGCTGCCCCGCCCGCAGCGGTGCTCACGGCCCCCGCTGTCCCCGCCAGCTGCGGGGAAAACCCGGAAGGAAGGCAGCAGAGAGGAGAGACCTTCCTGGGCCTTGCGGGAGGGGAAGGCGGTGTCCACAGCGCCCCCTGCCGGCCGGGGGTGTACAGCCGCCTCCGCCGAGCCCTGCCCGGGCCCGCCGGCAGCACCCCCGGGCGGAGGGAGGGGCGGTGCGCCCTGTGGCAGCGGCCGGGCCGCTGCGGCTGCCGGCGCCGCTTAGGCCCGGCTCTGTGGAAAAGCACCTCCCCCGTTGCCTGCGGGGTGCTGGGAGCCGGGGTACAGCCTCGGGGTCTCACGGCGCTCCTTTCTGTTTGCTTCTAGAACGAGCGTGAAGGAGAAAGCCAGGCTCCGCTTGAGGGAGTTCGATGTTGGAGACAAATTCTCCCACTTGCCGCTGCCCAAAGCCTCCGTCCTCCTGCCGCTGATGGTGAGGGAGGGGAGGCTGCACTTGCTGCTCACGGTCAGGTCGATGCAGGTAGGTGAGCCGGGGCCGAGGCTGCGCAGGGCCGAGCTCTCCGAGGGACGCGGCGAGCAGCGGCCAGGTCCCTGGCAGGGCGCGCCGGGGGCTGCCCGGCTCCCGCCGTGCCCCGGCGTCCGGGGCCTGCTTTTCCAGCGTCAGTCCGGGCAGCGTGCCCGAGGTGACAAGCAGGTGTTGTTATACACCGATCATTCTAGTTATTTACATGCCAGAAAAATCCCAGGTGCCCAGAAACCTGTGACAGTAAAAGATGATTTCCAGATCAGAAAAGGAAATTTTGATTGTTTACTATTACTTAAATAAGAAAACTGACAATGCAGTGCAGCTTTTTTAATGTGACTTTTCAATCTGCATTGAATATTACTCTTCTCTCCCTTTCATATGTGAAAGGAAAGGCGACAACCTAAGTCCCCCAGAACTCTTCTGCCAGTATTTTATTTTCTTTTTCAACTCTTGTTTTCCATCCCCACCCCAATCAACTGCCTATATTCAGAGATTATTTACGTCTGGTTTTCTGTTGCTGAAAAATGGAAGTTTTATGAGGTCTTGCTTAGAAATTTTAAGACCCTAATAATTACAGTTACTTAGCTGATAAACTGATTGTAAATGGGCTTTTTACTGATCTTTGATGTGCAAGCCTATTACTATAATATACTTAAAGGTACATTATTTAAATGTGTATCTTAGAAGTTCTCACTCTTACCTTGAGTATTTTAATCTCACTATTCAAGTCGTCTGTCTAGATTCACCTGCCAGTCTCTTACACAAGCAAGATGATGAAAAATGTAAATTTTTGAAGTACTAAAGCAGAATATATAGTATGAATTACACAATACTGCACAAGTGATATGCGTATTTCTGACAGGTTTATGGAGTACTTGGGTATAGGCCCAGCTTTTTCTTGTGTAGCTCTTGATAAGGCACATTTCTTCTGAGCTGCAGAAACCCCTTAACCACACCATTTCCAGCTTCTTTGATAAGTCAAACATAAAGTGATTCTGCAATATGGACAAGTGTGGATCCAAGAAGAAATGTAAAACTTGTTATATTTAACAGTAGTACTCCTTTAAATTCTAGCTGAGAAGATCACCAGGGGAAGTGTGTTTTCCTGGAGGTAAAAGTGAAGCAACTGATAAAGATGAAATTGATACTGCTCTCCGAGAAGCTAAAGAAGAAGTGGGCCTCCACCCAGAGAAGGTGGAAGTCATCTGTAGACTTGTGCCTGGAATTGATAAAGTAAGCAATAAACTGAGTAAGTCAGCATATCATTAGAAAATAAGCTTGGGTTATTTTCTTTTGCAAGGTTGGTAATGACCTTTTCAAACCTGTAACTGTAAATAACCACCGCTTCTTAAAGGGCACAGCCTGTGTTGCCAGCAGAGCGAAGGGAAGAGATTATTGCTCTGTGTTTGGTATTTGTGAGACCTCATTTGGTGTACCATGTCCAGTTACAGACACACTGGAGTACCAGAAAGACAGTGCTAAACTGGTGAGAGTTTAGCGGGGAGCCACGAAGATAGTAAGGGGGCTGGAGCACATGGATTATGGGGAGAGGCTGAGAGAAGTGGGTTTGCTCATCCTGAGGAAGAGAAAGCTAGCAGGGGATCTAGTTGCTCTCTTCAAGTACCTCCTGGGTGGTTATAGAGAAGATGATACCAGACTCTTCTTTAGACAATGGACACAAGCAGCAACAAATGCAATTTTGATGAGATGCAAGGAAAGTGCTCTTTACCATGAGGTTAGCCAAACACGGGAAGAGATTTTCCTGACGGGCTGTACAATCTCCGTCCTTGGAGATAAGCAGAACTCATCCAGACAAGTCCCTCAGCAGCCTGGTGTAACCTCAGAAGTTTTCTCATTCAATATCCTGCTGAAAGCAGAGTTAATTCAGGTGGAAAGGGACCTCTGGAGGTTATGTGGACTGTGATTCTGTATGGAACGCTAGCAAGGAGACTTCTCTTCTGGAGGTGTCTTTGGAGTGGATGTCACTGTTTGTAAACTAACAGGCTGCCAATTTCAATAACAATATTCAGCGTTACATAGGATCAGTTTTCCTGTAGTACAGAGGGGTTACTCTTTCAAAAGACTTTATTTTTGTTCTTGAGGTAACGGTTTCTGTTTATTAATATATCCACTGTTTGGTTTTGTATCTGTTAGCCGCTTACTGTTAGCAATATCCTCCTCCTATTAAAAACCAAAAGAACTATTTTTAAAATTGTATTGCAAAATGTTTTATTTAACTTCTTAAATTATAATTTCTGTACAGATAACATTAAAGCCACATAGTTCAGAGGCTATATGTAAAAAGGATCAATTTAGTTTTTATAACACTTTTCAGTCTTTTCCAGCAAATTGCCTCAGTCAATAGAAAAGATTGTGTGGTTTTGGACCACAAAAATTTTACCTGTCAGATTCTACTTTGTCTTCTCTGTACGTACGTTCCAAGTGATTCTGACTGGGCTGGAGTCTCTTCAGACTTGCATCAAACAGGACAAATGTTGAGTTTTGCTGTTACTGCTTTCTGTTGAACAGTGATGCTTTGTTGGTACGAATAAATAGAACTAGCAACATATCTTAAAGAATTTTGGTGTCTTCTTTATGCAAGCTACTATTTCAGTAGATTTTGCCTCCCTATGGAAGAAGGGATTATGTTTAAAATAAAAATGTCCATAAATGAGTGGTTCCAAAAGGTGTATATATTTTATAGCTAAATATACTTTTATCATATTTCTGTATCTATAGGAAAATATTTCTATATCCTAGGAAAATTCCTATATCCTAGGAAAATAGATACAGAGAGATGATAAAGCATAGGTGATTTGGAAAATTTGAATTAAAATCAGAACTCACCAAAGTAAATAAGGAAGACTTGTGAGAGAGCATGCATGTTTTTTATTTCTGTAGCAGACTGACAAACTTTTTAACTGCTATATGATTATACAGGATGAACAGAATATTAGTAAAATCATGTTTAACAAGTATAAAAGGAAAATTTAAAATTTATTAAAATATATTAAAAATCCAATATAAAGATCTTGCCATTAGAGGGACTAAATTGCATTACAGTTAAGAATATTTCATAGGTTTCTTGTACGCATTTTGTAACATCCGAAATGTTTTTAAAATAAAGAACATTCTTTTTCTTGGTACAAACTTAGTGTTTGGGGTTTTTTGTTTCTTTTTTTTCCTTTTAGATGAATCACTTGGTAACACCAGTTGTAGGATTTATAGAGGATACATTCCAGGCCACTCCTAATCCAGATGAAGTGAGCGATGTTTTTGTCGTGCCATTGGAGTATTTTGTCAAGCCCTTAAATTACAAGGCCTTGCCTTATAAAACCTCATCTGGTTACTTAAGTTGGATGCACTGCTTTACATATGACGACCATGAACATAAAATGTCATTCAAGATATGGGGACTTACTGCACACTTTGCCGTATTTCTTGCTCTTGTGATTTTTGGAAAGAGACCTACCTTTCAAGTTGATTATGATCTTGACAACTTAATTTCATCCTCTGAGAATAACTTCATGAAATTATATGCATCCTTATTTGAAAGAAAGAAGAGTAATCTATAACAAACTGGTCTGGCGATTAATTTATATTGAAGGAGGAAAAAGGTCTTTGTTTATTCCCTTTGTACCTATTATTTGTTTGAATATCATACTTGAATTTCTTCTGAATTGAGAACTTATTAAAATTTATTTTTAAATAATATTTTTAAATTGACAAGCCCTAACTAGATTGACAAGCCCTAACTAGATTCATATAATTTTTAATCTGTTTTAAGAGTTGCCAAAAGCACATGGTATTTTTGATGGACTTAATATACCATTTTGGAAGATCTGTTACATCTCTGCCTTTGTTTTGTGTGATCTAAGACACTTTCTGTGGTTTGCCTTCTGTATAATGAGATAATACTACTTTATCTAATTTTTGTCTATTTGAATTAGAATATGAAAACTTTTGGGGGTTGGTCTGACTGTCTCACTGTGTGGCATACTACATACGGACAACATAACGCATACAGTCTTGTGTTGTATCTTTAAGCACTTACAAAATGCACAATAAAAATATAAAAGGTGGCAAGTGCTTTCACAATCTTGTTTTGTTTTGGTTGGGCTTGTGGAGGGAAGAGGGAGGTTTAATGAGTTTTATTGCTCTTGCTCAATTTAACATTTCTCACAAGGAAATTCTGTAGGCCGTGGAAAACTTGGTACACAGGCAACAGTACTGAACTCTGCTCCTCAGCATCTTGTTAGCGTCACTGAGCTCCTAGAGGGAGTCATCTTAAGGAAAGAAAACTGGAGTTGAGTATTCATGAGGACTAAAATGCTTATCGATAGTTGAACCTTTACCAGTCACCCTGGCAACGTCAGAGACATGGTGTTTGTGCTGTGAATCCTTAGTTCCCCATTGCTGGTGAACTAGAAGCTTATTCATAGTGGTCGTGATCTTATTGCCAAATGGTTATGTTTTTAAAAGCACAATCGACTTAGGCTGGATTTGAGATGTAGTTTGCAAGTAAACAAGTTACCAGTCCTTTTCAGCTGATCTTCCCTGAGTAACAAGTGTGAGTTGAAAGCACTCAGTGTCTCTCAGAATCCTGCGCCCTAGTGCTAGTCTGGAATAAGATGAAGAAAAACACTCAGTTGTTCTTCTGGGTGTTTGCACTTTGTGCTCCCCCCCCCCCCCCCATTCACTGATGGATGCAATTGTGATAAAAATTTGCTGGCAATTCCTATGAACTGTGCTGTAATTGAGCAGAAGTTGGATTTTTACTTTTAGCAGCTTTTGTAGTATACTTGAAGTTGGCTGTGACCTTAGCAAAATGCATCCTTTTTACAAATAAATGTTTCCCAAGTATGGCTTCAATAGCTAATTATGATTTTCTAGGAAACCCAATTCTGAGATATATTATTAGCTTCTGGTAATTGCATCCATAACATTCTTTGGCTGCTGTGCTAGGACAGTAGCATTTATGCACTGAAATACCGGCTTGTGTTTGGCTGGTAACTGCAGCATGACCTTTTACTGAAGAAGAGAAAGATGCTGGAGTTGCACTCAGCTGACAGAAGTATACCAAAACAAATCAAGGCTAAAATCAATGCAAATCTTGTAAGGACCGAGTTTCCCTTTGCCTTCTCTCCCTGCTACACCTGTGCAATACTGGCTGTTTGTGTCTTCCTGGAGGTAATTCAGTGGTGAGTATTCTACTACAGTATTCTGCCTGAAATATCCTTTATGCTGTGGCATTCAAGTACACGATTGGCGATCAGAATACTGGGTTGGAAAAGGCCTCAAGAATTAGCCTAATCTCTTGCCACCTAAAGATGGAATCAGATACATGATATTCTGATAAATATCTAATTTTTTCTTAAGCTTCCCTGCCCAATCCATCGTAGTCCTTTAGCCATGCTTTACAAAGTTTTTAGCAGTAGCAAGGAACACCTAGTTCTTGTCCTGCACGCAGCAGAATGGTGAATAGGTCATTTCCTTAGTTACTTTCTGCACTCCTGAAAACTACATCGCTGTGTCTTCCTACGGCATCTTTAGAATTAATGATCAGGTTCCCTCAGGTTTTTTTGTCAGTCACATTTTCTATACATCTCTTGTCATTTTTTTGTTGCTTTCCGGAATCTTCATGAACCGTCCTGCCACATTTCCCCTCCCTATCAAATATGTGATAATCCAACCTGGTCATAGTATTCTAGTTACCCATTTATTTGGGTTGGATAGGACAGGATTACTTCACAGCTCCTTTTCATATATGCCATTGTGACTGCTGGTGGTGAAGCAGCATGGTAATATTGACTCATATTCCACTTCTTCCACTAAAGGTGCCTCATCCTTTTCTGGAAACGCTGCCAGTTGTTCCTATATTTGTATTTATTGCATTCTGTATTTGAACAGTTGATTATTCCTACCAAATGCAGCACTTTGCATTTGTCCTTACTGAATTACATCCTGATTTTTTTCCAAACAATAATGATCTACTACCGCGTTTTTCAGACATTTCCATTTTGCTGTTCTCCTCAAGTTTAATGAATATATTTTCTGGTTTGTTTACAACTTAGAGTGAGCACACTCAGAACAGGCCTCTGCAGAATCCCAATCGGTAATTGCCACTTTGACAATGAACTACTAACTGCTATGTGTGGTTTTCTAACCAGCAGTGTAACATACTACTAGTAGTTTCATATAGCCCAACCCTTCTTAGGTTGCACACAGGAACATTAGGCAGGGCTATATCCAAAATTTGAGGATTTATAGTGCTTTCTATACACCAAGCCTGTTACCTGCCCCACAGGGGAAGTAAACACGTGTCAAAAACAGTTCATAGGAAAAAGGTAACGGTTGCTACATGTGTCTTGTTAATCGAAGTACTCATGTAAAGGCTATTTGTTCTGGTATTTTCCCAGGAATTGGAACAATTTGTAGGAGTTCTCCAGTTCTTTCATACGGCACTGTTTGTTTTTTCCCAGCCTCTGTTAAGGAAGAAGATAAAGTTCCCCAAGTTTCAAAGATAATTGCTAGTAATGTTGAGACTGGTTCTTAAGAGAATGTCTGTCGCATTGGGACGTTTCAAAAGATTCGGCCAGCTTGAATGTTTTAGCATATCTAAATACTATCAAACCTTTCATATTCCTCCATTAGCTCTTTTGGCGCCTGTGTTAATTATATTTGATATCAGTTGACTTTTTAAGTTAAAAGAAAAAAATACTTTTTTTTTTTTTTTCCTAGGATGAAATCCTTGGAGAAGTAGCAGCCACATTTATGAAGAACAGCTAACAGCTTTGGTTTTCATTATTAAACACTTGTGAAATTGTTAAAACATTTTTCAAAGCTTAACTTTAAACTCTTCATCATATTATTCATATCCTCCGTGGTTTCTCCCAATGCTAATGTATACGGGAAAAGTAACTAATTAAAATAAGAACATTGTTAATTAAAATAGAGCAAAGCAATTAGACCTTTGATTAGTAAACAAAATAGGTACCAAGAGACATAATTACTAACTTACCATCCTCCTCTGTTCCCAGCAGACTTTTTTCTTCTTCATCTCTCAAGCAGATCTGGCACAGAAATTGTACAAATTGTACAAATTCAAACCTCAGTTTGTTTTTATTTTGCTTTTTTTAAACATTATTGTGTGGAACTGTAAGGACAACAACAACAGTTACAGCTGTTGCTCCTTTTAGGAAATGCAAATCTTGTTGATTTTTGAATCAAATCAACCATTTGAACTAGTTGAAAATCAAAACGTATAGAGGTCCAACCAAAAATCCTTGAGTGATCTGCAGTAAAAACACTGGGGCTTCATGCTTCACATTAGGCACCCTACATAATTTTACTGACATTAGTTTTGAAAGTTGGGAAGTACTTTCTTTATTTAAAAGACTCATTCTTTATTTAGATATCCATCTGGGATTTGAGTGCCCAAACAACCCCTTTGAGCACAAAAAGAATAGAAGGAAATTTAAGTGCTTGTTACTAAAACTGTAATTCTGCAAGTCCCACATTTACTAATAGGAAATTTTTTCCTTGGGCACTCTTCACATAAAATTCTTCCACAGCTCTTGAGGCAGAAACCAGAGTGTGACTCCTGCCAACCTCAGCAGCCCTGCTCCCCAGTCCACGTCACATCCGTAGTCTCTTTCCTACCTTCAAGAGGGAAGGAGGGGAGAGTGTCCCAGGCAGAGCAGCCTGAAGTCCGGTGGTACAGGCATTTCTCAGGATGCTACCTCTGAAGCATGAGAGCACTGCAAGCCCATATCCCTCACTCCTCCTGGATAAGGGCCCTGTGTAGTTAAAGAGTGTATTAAGGGGAAGCTGCAGCTGCTCTGCATCTCATTTTTAAAGGAGAGTGTGACTGGGCCTTGTTTGTGTGAGAACAAACTCATGGAAAGGTGGATCCTCTGGGGAGATGAATCTTCCCTTGGGCTGCAGGGAAGCTGTGTAAACTTAAAAGGGAAAAGATTGAGGAAACATGCTGTTCTGAGAATTTCCTATCGGAAAATGCTGTGTTCTGCCCTTAAGCTGGTTCACGGCCTAGGACAATTAGCTCTCCCTTTTATTGTATACAAAAGTTTAAGCAACTAAAAAAGGGCCTGGTTTTTGTTCCATGGGCCAGGTGCTTTGCAGTTTGACACTGCAGTGTTACCGTGCCTCAGTTCCTTTTCAGATCTGTCTTTAAAGTCATGTAACAAAGCACTGGTCAAGACCTGGGTGTCCCAGTGCTCTCTCTTACTGGTCCTGTGTTACACCTGAATATTATTAACATAGATTTGTATCTGCTTTTATTTTGAATGTGGCGATTTTAAAGGACTCCTTTACTTCGAATTATTGATTGCAAATGCATTTATGCCTTGTTTGTTTTAAGTATGGTATGTGAATACAGCTTCCAATCTGAAAAGGTATTTTATACATAGATATTTACTCTCTGCACTTTTTCTTACAAACAAATCACCAAGGCCATTGCTCAGCTGAAAAAAGGTATTAAAAATATATTCCAGATTACATTTTCTAGCTATGAGATAAGTAATGCTAGCATGACAGTAAAATGAGTGCAAAGGCTTGTATCAGAACAAGAAAATTACCAATATGATATAATATTAACTAAAAATAAGTGGCATACAGTTTAATATGAGTTGTTAGTCATTCTTCTAGTTAACATGCAGTGATTCAGCATTTAACATTTCTATATTTTTGAGTGCTCAAACAATCAGGCTTTTGGTATTTACCATTTATGTGAACATTTAACATTTATATATATTTGATATGTAAATTAGTATTTACCAATTATAACCATATTAAAAAAAGAAAATTACTTTTAAAAGGATATAGGATATATACTAGTTTACAGCACTTCTGTGTGGGGAAAAACCATCAAATGTTCATTTCATTTCAAGAAGTTCAGTGTATGCTGCTCAATTAAAATGCATGTTGCTGTTGCATAGCTAGAGTTCATGCAGGGTTAAGGCAGTTATAGTTAGATAAGAATGTAAATAGTCAAGAAAGGAGATTATTTATATTCAGCCTATGCCTAAATCATAAAATCATATATATAAAATAGAAAATCTGGAGGTGTTTTTGTCTTTCAAGAAAAACCTCATGTCAGTGCTTACATGTCAATATGTATGTGATGTACCTACAGTGATTTTTTTTTTAGTAGGTTGCCATAGCAATGCAGTTTTCACAACAGCACATGTTAAACCATCTCCAGTTAAAAAAAAAAGGTGTAGTAAAAAGGGTTATTAGGTAATCCCTCTGTCCCTTAACCTTATCTCTTCCCAAAATGGAATCTAAGAAACAAGGAAGACAGAAAAAGGAATCGCATTTGTTTCTGATTCCTTGCAGAAGCTATAATTCTGTAGTCAGAATGCTCACTTAATGTATGGGATTCTGAGTTTCAACATAAATTTCTTTATGCTTTATGATGCTAATAAAATTTACTATACTGTATGGTTGCCTGTTACTTAGTACTTCAGTTTAGGGTAGGTTTTGTTTGTTTTTCAAAATGAAAAGTACGTGTGCTAGGAAGGAAAACATCCAAGTAATAATGAAACATTAATGAAGAATAATCATCCTGTTTGTCAGAATGTGCTGCAGGGGAAAGATTGTTCACTGGCTAGCAACAGACTCATTATTTTGGACACATTTACCTCTTCGCATCCTGAATTCTGTAATCCTTTAGACTGTCCAGTCGACCACTTATTGACCTATGCCTGTCTTGATGTCCACTCTATTATAAACTACGTTCGGATGTATATTGTATTAAAGATATACCCCTACAATTCATCCCGCAGCTGCTGCAGTGCTTGACCACTAGCACAGCTGCTTTAAAATATTTGCATAGCTGTTCTTAATGAAGTGCTGGCATCCCCTTTTATGCCTATAGTAAAATCCAGAACTACTGGCAACAAACAGGAACTGTTCTGCAGAGAAAAGCTAAATTTGTCTTTGAGCCCTGTGGTAGATGGTAATGGTCCCCCAGAGCCCCAGTAAGAGTCAGATATCCAGTTGTTGGAATGAATATGAATAATTCCAGGCAAAGAGCTCTATATATGTTTGAAGGATTAGGGACATAGTGATGTAAATCTGTATTCAGATAGATTTGTATATACAAACACCTGTAGAAAAGGGGTTGACAAAGAGGACATTTCAATAGTGTTTATTTTATTCTCTATTTTAGAGAAGATTAATGAAACTATTTTATTTTTCTAATAATTTAATTGCTGCAGATCTGTAGTTGGCATAAATCACAATAATTTCATTGACCTTAGCACAGTTGTGCTGAAGTACATGCTCTGAGGCTTTAGTTTATACTGCATACCTACTTAAACTGATAATGTATATTATCTCAATTATATTTTATCTTGTATCTTTCAATTCATTATTTTATTTCTTAAAATTTGCATAACAGGTGCTATCAATGGTTCTACTTAATAAATCGGTACTTTTAAAAAGCCTAAGTTTGTTTAGAGTATATTGTTAGTTGTTTTTAAAATACTAGGGTGTAATTCTAAATCTAAGAGCAACATCTTTTTAGATCATCTGCAGTACTGATTCGCAGATATTTATGGGAAACAAACCGAATAAAATGGGAGTGCTATAGTTCATTGCCAGGTTTCATTGCTAAAAATGGAAGTCATACAGAATGCATTATTTGTGGATTTCAGCTATTAACCATTAAATTAGAAATGCAGTAACTGATGAATTAATAACAGATGTAAATGAAGGTCCACCAATGCTTGGAAAACTGGGAATACTGTTAACAGAAAAGAAGTTGATGTTATACACCTGGCATCAAATTGTTCCTTTCTTGAGGAGAAGAAAAAAGGTGTGTGCAGTGGATGGAGCACATTCTCTACAATCATCAGGGCTAAAAGGCAGCTGATCTGATTGAGACCTTTGTATCTGTGAGAGCCTGTTAACCTGGACAGAGCTCTAGAAGGCTGCAAAAACCTGAGAAAAAATGAGATGATTTGGATGTAAGCGTACAAGAGTTCTGTGATGGAGAAACAGAATCTGCCTGGCGAGGGGAAATAGCAAGGGGTTGCTCTAGCAGGGGCTATGGTTAGATCTCCCTTCCAAGAAGGGGAAAAGACCAAAGAATTAGAAAGGTGCCTGATGTCACGAAGTGATGTGTGCCTGGCGAGAAGGAGGGATGAGCAGCCAGCATCTCAGCGTACCGCCACGAGAGGGTGCCGCCTCCCGGGTGCTGCAGAGCAAGGCTGCTCCAGCCTCCAGGCCAGCACAGGTAACCCTCGGGCGGCAGCTGGTTAGAACTGCCTCGGGCTGGCTGTTGTGTTCGGTGGGGCAGCTAGGTACAGGCTTATCCAAACAAACGGATTTATAGCTATTTAGGATGGGACTATATTCGTGTATCTCCTCAGCATCACATGATTGACCAGGTATAACTTTGTTTTTCTCACATTATGACATTTGGAATGATGGGTTTACTAAATAACTCTCCTGGAATGTGTTCTAACGTGCTAGAAATGGTGATATTCTTCCGATTCATTCAGACTGGCTGTACATCAGCGGCTGAGCAGCATGAAGATACACTACAAGCCTGGATTCATGCTTTTCTTCAAGACTGCATGAATAGCAGATCTCAAATCTCCATAGCCTGCCTTGTTACTCTGTCTTACTAGTCCATTATATGGCTGTTTAGTGAAGCCATGCAAATTGATAATTGGTTTTCTTAAGCCCTAGAAATGAAGAAGAAAGAGAAATACTCCAGTAAAACTTTATTGAATAGCATTGTTAGATTCTTCCCAGATAGCCCAGATGGAGGCTGGTATCTAGTATTGCTAATATGCCACATTTAGATACATCCTTGGGTCTTAACTGTCAGTAAGGAAGCTCTTTTGACATCCTCCAAGTTGTGTCTTTTATATCTGAACTAGTTATTCACAGATGTCCAACCTGAAAAGTTTTAGGTGAGCGTTTTTAGCAGTTTATGTTGTTAGTGTAACATGAAGAAAAAGAAGTGAATTTAGAATTCAGAGAGAAGCAGGGAAGGATGGAGGATAGTGAATGGGAACAAAAAGAGGGGAAAAAAGTTTCTTAGCTGCTTGAATGATTGATCCTATTTATTAATACCTACATTTGTGTCCAGATGCCCTGCTTAAGATATGTGTCCCTCTGCTGAACAAAAATATAGGAAAACTTTTTGCTCTTGAAGCTTACTCATTAAGAAATGTTAATTTCAGAAAGTGTCTGGCATTGGAGGAGTTCCTCAGCTACATCCACAGAGGCAGAAATGCAGCTGTGTACATTCTGTTGGCCATTTTGCACTTGGCAACTGCGCAGCCTGCATCCTGATTTCTGTAAATATTAAATATTTCATTTACTTATTAAACATTAAGGCTTATTAAGCAGGACAGACAGATGGTTCACAATTTTGTGTGGTGGGCAGTCATATGGTTCCTGGAGATGTATTGCGGAGCTCAGGATATAAAGGCATTTCAGTCACATTTAAGCACTGTGAGTCAGATCTGCAGCTGGTGGAAATTAGTGCAGTTGCAGAGATACTGATGATTCGTCTGCTGTGAGGAGTTGTCCATTAGAAAAGCAGGCATGGTAAATTCTAGCTTTATTCAGTACAAAAAATGTGCTTTGTTCAAAAGCTTGAAGAAGTTTTCCTTGCTTTCAGTGAGACTGACCAGATAAATAGGACCAGAGCTCTTACTGAATTGATAATCCAAATTTTCTCCCAGGTGCCCGTCAGCATGAGCCCTTTCACACTTGCACAGAAGTCGGTGTCTTTCCGCCATCAGGGACTCAAGAGTCCTGGGCTACCTTGCAAAGGGAGGCAAAGCAGAGGAACACCCAATTCCGTCGCACCAGCCTGGGCGGCAAACTAACCCTTTTCACAATTTCTCGTAACATTTCTGAAATTCTTCAGAATAGTCATTGGTCTTTTATTTCCACTCTATATAATTAAACCTTCTCTGGGCTGAATTCTTTCAATCTGGCACTTTCTATTGACTTTCAGGTGTATGTGATCGAGAATAACAGACTCTGAATCCTTAGGCTTCAAGCTTTCACAGTAGTACAATGGGATGATGCACCTCAAAAACAGTCATAACATATGTCTATTCTAAAGTGAGGGCTGTATCTTAAGTAAATGCCAACTTAGTTCATCCATCATTCTCTGCTTGAATCTGACAGCCCAGAAATGTGATACTGAAATGTTATCTTTTGAGAATACACTATTTAAGCTTCATGTGGGGTTTGGGGGATGATCGTTGCTGGGGTTTTGAGGAAGGGGTTGGCACTTATTCTCTATCATCTATGTGTTTGTAAAGCAGGAAAAATATTAAAGGTAGAATTGTTTCCTTTTTCTAATTTTTTAAAAATTACAATTGAAGTGATGCCAGGTAAATTCACAGAGCCAGCCTGTTTAAAACTTTACCAGTTGAATCACTAGGGACTTGAGTTAGAAAAAAATTTCTATTGAAAAAAAAAGTAGTGTTTAACGTTAGGCATGAACTTATATCCCATTAGAAAAACACCAAAGCTAAGAAGGAGAAAAGTAAGTGGCTTAAATGCTTTCCTGAATGAGATCCTATATTATATTCTTTAAAATTTCCACTATCCTATCAGACTCAATAGTGGATAAAATTCACCTCAGCGTAAACTGTTCTACACAGAATAATGCAAACTAGACAAGGGCAACTTAAGTCTCTTCTTAAAATTCAAATGTGGTTTCACCCAACATTTCCCTGGGCTAAATAGGACTTTGTCATAGATCTGATGCTTCTTTTGGGATCAAAAATCAGTCTGGCCACTACCGGCATGTGACAGGGATGAAAATAATTATGATGGTGCTAACAGTTAAAGTCTGTCAGGTGCTCTGTTAAGACTATGGCATGTACCTTTGTGCTTTGTTTTGTTATTTCTCGTCCATCTTCCTTCTGGTTTATACCTTACTTACCTGGGCTCTATCTATTGCTATTGTTAAGTCCCTCACAATAATATTTTCTGACAGATAAATATACAGTAGGTAAAAGATGGAATACGAAAATAGAAGCTCTCAAACATAAAAAAAAGCCATTGGTGCTAGATGATTGCAGGTGGATGTTATCTGTTCTTTATATTGCATTTAAGGCCTCAACCTGCAGTAACCTCAACAACTTTCCAATAAGGAACCTTTCTTTTTTATCTATTCTTTTCCTTGGTGCTTTGTGTTTTGAGGGAGGTATTGGAATGGTTATTCATTTATGAAGCAACATTACATTCCTTTTGTAGTGAAGGCAATTAAAACTTAGTTGTGACCTGAGCATTCACTTAGATATGTCAATTATTCCAGAGCCCGTAGATCTTTGGTGAGTGGAGCTGTCTGGGTAACTCAAGTTGCTATGCTACCTATTTCTAATAGAGCATGGATTACCAAAACCTGCTGATTGAAAGACAACCTCAGGCTGGCAGTCATATTTGACTACGTTAGTTCTTTATGTAAAAACAGGTTTTATTGGCAAGCAGGTAGTTTACTGTGTATTTATCCACAAACTGTCCTTTTTTCCTTTAATTATAGTAGAACTAGAAGCCAATTCTGGAAAGGTGACTTAATCAGCCAACCTCGAGAGGAGAATGGGGAGGAGTGGGAGGAAGAGGAAGACGACACTGACTTGATCTGGGTTTCTGCACGGTCGGAAGCAGCTAGGATTCCAGCTGAGGTGCTCGGGAGCGTGGGCAGTACTGCGCGGTGCCTCGTTTTCATGGGCGGGGAGGAGGAGAGGCAAAGGGGTGGGGGACAGATTCACTTGCACACATATACTCAAAATGCTTTGTGCTGAGGTAAAGATGATGCAGAGGGCATGAGCTGCTGCTGCATACGGATATGTTTATTTAGTTAATTGGGTTGTCATGACAACTACTTCATCTAAACTGCTACAGTGTATAGGTTGTTGTTGGCACCTGATGACTCTACACAAACCGTTACACTTTCCAACAAAATGGGCAAACTCTGTTCAGTCTACTCAGAACTAGTGTTAAAGAATGTAGTTTTAATGGGAAAAAAAAAAAAAAGAAAAAAGGACTTACTTGTTAATAGTAGGTCACCGCAGCATAGTTTTAGTGAGTTCAGCTTCAGGCTGGGAGCATTCTTCTGGCTCATCCAGAAGAGCTGGCATTTCATCTTGTACCCACAAAATATGAAACAACGAAGAGTTGTTCAGAACCTACAAAATAAACCAATAAAGAATTGTAAGAAACTGATGATGCTCAGAAGAGCCTCTGAGTATATGATGTAGGTGACTGACTGCTCAATGTTAAACGCACTGTAACCTGAAGAAAAGATAGAGCAGTTTAAATTTGAGTCAAGAAATAAAATACTATCATTTTTCACATGAACTGAATATCATTTCATTTACAGGGAGCTAGGATTTGTTGTGATAATGCTTACCACCGAACAAAGTGCAACTGGAATATCCCTGTCCTAGCACAACCTGGCAAGTATTCACAGCTAGAAATCCACGTTTCTTGGCACAACTGGCACGTCTGCAGTTAGCGTCCGGAGCTAGAGAGCATGCAAAAACGGGTGCTCATGGGGATGCTCCTCTTGTTAGGCTCAGAAGGAAAGTGGCACAATTTATGGCAGTGACTTTCACTTTAGAGTATCCGTGCCTTTGGGAGTGCACCTTACTGAGCCTCCTCCCCTTGGGTTTGAAGTGTCAGTATTGATTGATGGGAAAGTGTCTGGGAGGTAGAGGAAGAGCTGCAGCACCAGGCCCAGTCCTGGCTGAAGGGTACCTTTGTAACTGCAGAGAGGGAAAGTATTTAACAGCAGGAATCCCATACCTTTGCTTGTCCTTAGCTTGGCACACAATGTGGCGTATTTTATGGAAGAGGGTCTGTGGTACCGCATGGGAAATGAAAAGGTCTGGGAAAGAGATCATGGAATGAAAAAGTATGGAAACTGTTCCTCTAAGTTCTTGTTGCATGGACGTTTATTTTCCCGTGGTTGACACTCTGGGGCATTTTAAGCCCCAGCAATTCCCTGGTGTGTCTCACAGTGTGGCCACACAAGCGGCTGGGCCAGCCCAGCTGAGGAGGCAACACCTTGCGGAAGGTTGTGGGAATGAGCAGCTGAACAAGGAGTAAGTGAGAATACCCTAAACTGCTGGAAACTTTGTCTTCATGAGTTGCAGCTTGATTTATAGTTAGTTAGTTAGTTCCTGACAGCTAATCTTCCACAACTCCTTGTAGACTAATAATGTGCTGTTTTCCTACCCAGCTGTGAGGTACAATGTGTTGGGCTGGTTGAAAAAGAGGTTTACCTCACAGATGGGGTGATCTGCGGATGTGCAAAATCCCTTACAGCAGCTCAGATGACAGGAAGTAACTCAGCAAGGCATGATATCGATCACAGGCATAAATCAATACAGAGAGGACTGGAAGTTGTGACTTAAGGGTTGTTTTAAGCTCTGTCACTGATTAGCAGCATATGTGTGTTGTGCAGGTTGTGATACCGGTGTCATGAACACACTGGATGGTGTATTACAAGATCTACTGCACAAGCACTTCCTTCTTAGATGGCACAGTTCAGAGGAGAGAGCAATGATAAAGTAGAGTTGCTATCAGGATCTATCATTAAGCATATCATAGAACCATAGAGTATCTCAAGTTGGAAGGGACTCACAAAGATCATCAAGCCCAACTCCCTGCCCCTCGCAGGACTACCTAAAACTAAACCACATGACTAAGAGAGTTGTCCAGATGCTCCTTGAACTCTGACAGGGTTGGTGCCATGACCGCTTCCCTGAAGAGCCTGTTCCAGGGACCGACCACCCTCTCAGTGAAGAACCTTTTCCTAATCTCCAGTCTGAACTTCCCCTGACACAGCTTCATTCCATTGTAATGCCCGTGGTCTGCCTCACTTTCTCTCTGTGGATGGTACAGCAGGATTAACCTGCCTGAGCTCTAGCTCTATGGAGTTGTTTAGTATCCTGTAATTCTGTCAAGGAGCACGTATGTTCAGGATAAGGATATGCTGCTCTTTTAGGCTGGACTAACCCGCTCAGAATGGCTTTTTCCTGATGAAGGAATCTCCTGTTCTCCATTCTGGTAAAGAAACCCAGCTCCTGGCTGAGGTGCTGGAGCAGAAGAATCAGAGCCTGGCAGGAACCTATTCCTTCTGGGGCCATTCTGTCTCTTGCGCAGCAACACTGTATGATGGGGCCAATGCACTGCCACTGTTTTTGACATTGACGTGTCTAACTCACAGTTTCCCAATTAAAGGCCTCTTAATTTCCTCTTATTTTAATGATTAAAATGATCTCTTCCCTTTTAACTTCAGTTGTTCCATTTCTGATGTTGCTCACCAGCAGCACATGATCACTGTAACTGTCCATCAGAATCTTTGCTAAAATTCTTGGCAGTTCCCTCCAAAATTTGACAAGAGTCGTCTCTGTGTTTTTATTTGAGGAGGGCTCTGGTCACAAAATTCACGTCTGCCTGGTCATCCAGGAAGCTTGCTGGTAGGTGTTCTGTTCCATTGTTTCTGTATAACTCTTGAAGTCTCCCGCATAGGTCAGTCTCGGTAGCCGCGAAGCTGGAGCATCACTAAAGGAAGTATTGTTCTGTGTCCCTGATGGTTCTCGCCCGCAGGACTTCAGACCGCTGAACACTCATCCTGCTATTTAAACGATTTCTTGCCTGTCTTAAAGGAATGTTTTATTTGGATAGGGCATGCATTTTCAAAAGTAACTCGTGAACCTTTTTTGAACAGCTTCACATGGATTTCTCTTCTGATGTGCTTGCTTCCCATGAAATGATACCAGATTCCTTTGCTTCGGTGTGTCTGTAGGGCACTGCCTTCTCTCTTCACTCCTTCATGTTCCTACCTACACTTCTCTCTCAAAATATAGCAAGTTCAACACCCCCTCCCACACACACCACCTTGTTAAAATTTATTGCAATGAGAGAAACATCCTACAATGTTGACTTTCTGGAGCACTGTTCATCTAATAACTGTGGATAGGTTCTTGCTCCTCTTTTAACTTGATTAACCCAACAGTAGCTTTATCTTTTCTAAACTGGAGAAATTAAATCTTTCAGTTTAAAACTTGAAAGTAGTTTAGGTCTCTTCAGTCTTTCTACTAAGGAGGTGACTTCAAGGTGACTGGCCTCTTATTGGAAAAATTCCTTTGTTCATAGTCTTTTGGGACTACATATGCCTGACAATCCCACTGCTTTCAAGGTCTCTGAGGAAACCTGGGTGACATTCAGCAGAAATAATTCTGATGCTGCAGCTTAACCAAGATAGTATTGGTATTTGGATCTGATTTAGTAACACAATCCCCCTGCTCCTCTACCTGAGATTCCAGATACTAGTCAGCATCTCCACGTTTAAAGACAGATGCTGGCTGGTTACCTACCATGAAAGGACATTGCTTAGCTCATGATTAAAATATCAGTCAGAAAAGTTTCTGTTCATTTTTCTTATGCAACAAAAAAAAAGGAAGAGCTTTTCTATTTGTATCATGCAAAATACTCATTTCCCTAGAAATCTCAATTTCCTTTGTCCTGACTTCACTCTCCACGTTAGCCCTTCCCAACTTTTAATTTTAACTGTAGATGTAGACTGCATTTTGAATTATTGCTTTACAGAGTAAGGCAAATGCCAGCACTTGTGTAGTCCACCTTGTACTGTGATTTCACAAAGTGACTCTTGGCTGCATTCCAAACTCTTGCCTAAAATGATTTCCAATTTTAATTTAAATCATCTGATATATCAATCAGCTAGACTTTAGATATGAAATTATCTCAAAGTGAGAGGGAATCAAACTGCATGCTCAGGAAGCAGTTGCGGCCCTACCCTGAAAGAAAAAGATTTATCCAGAGTGCCCAAATTTTCTTGCAGTTTTTCTTAGACTGGACAAAAGATCAAGCAAATGGTTGTTTACATGGATATCTAATTGTGTCAGGTCATTCAGGGAGATAGCTGGTATGATCTAAAGCTTCCATGTAAAAGATAATTTCATCAGGACTTTGAAGCCCTTCAACAATGTCTGAAAAAGACAGAAATTTTTGAAATACACAGTGATCACAATCATGTAATGCGATTATATCATGGTAGTAAGCAGTGCCCACAACCCCTTAGTTGGGTCTTCAAGTCTAATGTCCACTGTGGCCAAGTTCTACAATTCACGTTTAAATACTTTCTCTGAATACTTATTCCTGATATTTCACAAGTTATCAAAATTAGAATCCATCTGCACAGTTTCTAGAGGGAGAAAAATACGAATGCTTGCCTTATGCAACAAGGTATGTTGTCTACCTTGAGTCTACAGCCACGTCCTACCCTGCCACTAAGATGGCTCTTACCACACAGAGTTAGTATCAGTGAAAGAAGGGTGAGGAAGCTGTATGGGCTCTCGACTCCTGCCTTTTTTTTCCCCCAGAAGTTCCAAATGCAATTATAAACCATGGAGTCTATTGGACCAGATCTGACTTCTCAAAAGATTGGCGCACTGAAGAATCATTTGTCTCGGTTGTAACTATGAAGGTTTGCTATGCAAGGTTTACATTCATTTTGTCTGCAGAAATCACCTTTATCTAACATTTAGCTTATTATTATTGAAAAGCACATTGGAAATTAAGCCAATACTTCTTCAAAGACCTAAGAAACAGAATGGCACAGTTGGTCCTCTTCTGAGGTAACACTGGTGTCAGCAAATGGCCTCATTTCAGACTACAAAGCTTGTTGTTCAGTTATCTTCCGCTACTGTGAAATACAGCTACAGACACAATAAATAAAAGTCATAAAACTAGAACACTTACTTATTCTAGTGCTATTATAAATATTGGCTACAGTGCCGTTATCAATAGTATAAGCTTACCTAAAGTACTTCGGTAGTATGCTTAACTGGAGTCTAAGGAACTACTTCTCTAGGTAGAAAAGGCATTAAGATTTTTCAGGCCTCTTTCCTAATTTATCAGTTTCCCTGTTAAAATTACTATAAAAAGAAGACAGCTGTCTTTTTGGTTGTGTTGTGGGTTAACTCCGGCAGGCAGATAAGCCCCACACAGCTGCTCACTCTCTCCCCTGCAGTGGGATGGGGGAGAGAATCGGAAGGGCAAAATTGAGAAAACTCGTGGGTTGAGATAAAGACAGATTAATAAGTGAAGCAAAGCTTCGCGTGCAAGCAAAGCAAAATAAGGAATTTATTCACTACTTCCCAGGCAGGTAGATGTTTAGCCATTTCCAGGAAAGCAGGGCCTCAGCTGTAACCCCAAATGTCCCCCCTCCCTCCTTCTTTCCCTCAGGTTTTATTGCTCAGCACGATGTCCTACGGTACAGGATACCCCTTCCATCAGTTGGGGTCAGCGGTCCCGGCTGTGTCCCCTCCCAACTTCTTGTGCACCCCCAGCCTCCTCGCTGGTGGGGCAGGGTGAGAAACAGCGGAGGCCTTGATGTTGTGCAAACACTGCTCAGCAGTAGCTGAAACATGGGTGCGTTATCAGCACTGTTGCGGTCACAAATCCAAAACATAGCATCGTACAAGCTGCCGTGAAGGAAATTAACTCCATCCCAGCAAAAACCAGTACAGGTTCCAAACCTTGCCTGCAAACTCACATGCTTTTATTCAGTGAAAATTCTTATTTCTGCCAGCCCAAGTGAGATCTAACCTAGCAGCTTTGTAATGAACAGTTCCATTAGCATCTTAAGAGTGCTCAGAGTAAACCAATCTCCTAATAAGCTGTCATTTATGGGTTTTGTTATGGGTTGTTTTTTTTTCTCCAGGGGGAGAGTAGAAGAGAATACAGCGGCACGCTCAGTTGGTTTATTAAAATCAATGAGTTAGAAAGCAGTAACTAGCTATGGAACTGAGGAAAAGAGTCCATTAACAGGCCATGATAAAACACTCCATAGAAACTCAATTATGCTGAAGAGCATCCTGTTTCTTTCTTCAAAAGGCCCATCACAGAGGGCACAACCAGAGTGGTACCAAAAGCTGCATCAAAAGTTTGTGGAGGAGAAGGAGAGTTCTTTGTATTGTAAACCCTATGGAAATTCTGTGCTGTGACAGAGCTCTTACAAGAGCTGAAATTAGTATAACACCTTCAAGTTTAAATTCAAGCTAGAAGCATCATTGCTTCCAGAACAGCAGCCTTTACGTTGCATGCTCTTGGACTGTGACTTCAGAAATATGGAAAACAGAGCTCAGCCTAGTAAACCTAAATACTCACTTTAGTTTTCTTGAGCAGATTCAGGAGCTACCTATACTATATGAATAAATACTTAATGACAAAAAGCAAGGGCCACAAAGAGGTAAAATAGCTTGGTAACGTAGACGGTAACTTTGGTCAAAAATACAATGCATTGTTAGATGTAATCAGTCTGGAAGATAACATCCACAGACAGATGCTCCTGATGATGCTGTGCACTGTAGTGGGTAACAACTGGATATAACCAGTATAATAACTGGATATATCCAGTATAATGACTGGATATCCTTTTCAAACTTATTCTCAGTGTTGGTTGAACTCTCATTCTCCTGTACACTTTAGCTCTGTTGTAAAGTTCAGAGACATTTTTTCACAAGCTTCTAACAAGTTGCTCTGGATCCATAATTACTGAGACCAAATTGAGTCAAAATGCCAAGCAGGATTACTCTTTGTCAATGCTTGGAGTCACACGGAATGAATAAGTACATAAAGCATCGTGTCCATCCCCAGGTATGTAACAGTCCAGTTACTGGCCACAGTACTTTCAACAGGAAATTGTGCAATAATTTTTTACTTGTGCTATGAATTACCTTAAAGAACAAGGTATGAACAGTGTCTTGAACCTGTTGGAATTCAAGGATGGCGTTGTAATATCCTAAAAAAGTCTAAGGGTACTTAGCGCTTGCACAGTGCTACCAGTGAACTGTAAGTGTGTATTACTAGTTATTATTCCTACGAGGTAAACACAATTCACCTCAGCTTTACAAAGAGGGAAACAAGTCATAAAGAGTTGAAATGATGGAGTTGGGACAGTATAGCCAGTCTGCTTGTCTTGAGTGATGCTTTTAAGCAATGACAGTACTAATGCACTCATCTCCTGTAGCTTTGCTCATTGTGATTTACTATCCACCTCTGTAATTGTTTTCTGACCTTTTTTCCTTCATTTCTCAGAGTTGAGTCCAAAAAGGAATCATACAGCTTCTATTTTACTATAAAAAATAATATAATAGTATTTTTTTCAGTGTAAAAAATACTCAGAGCTTTCAGAAAACACAACAGAAGTGTTAGAATGTACAGACAGCAGGCAAAGATACTGAACAGTATTTTTTTATTATACCATGTATTCAGTTAGCCAAACAAATGGATAGTATGGCTCTAAAAATAAATATATAAATGAAGCTTTGTTAAAAGGGCTTATTTTGGTCTGTCCGTGTTTATTGATGACTATCATCACCATGAGGTAAAGATTTCACGATCCATTTAAATTTTCTTAAATTGTATTATTTCTTGATCAACAAAAATGTGATCCATTTATTTCATTTCTATTGCACCCGTCACTGAATTATCTGAGCACAATTTCCGTACAAGACAAATGGTAAAGTAATGAAGGAACACAATAACTGAGCAGTCAACAGGATAAGTCACATTGGCATATATTGGCCTTGCCAAATCCTGTGTGAATGCTTTGATTTCTTTTCCTCTTTAATTTAAAACGCAAGACATTTTCATTACTCCTGATGATTCTGAGGAGCTTTATACTGCTTCTATCTACTGAAAGGAAATGTACAGTTCTTTTCAGTGACTATAAACAGAGAATCGCTTCGTTGCTTCTATGATTCATACGTAGCTCCACCAGTAAGAGAAAGCCCCTGGCTAAGACAAAATAAAATAAAACAATTATCTCAATGTAAATTAACCTTAGGAAATAGAGGTCTCCTTTGTTTTGAAAAAGCTCAAACGAATAAATCTAGCATCCTATGTTCTTAGAGATTCCTTTGGAAATGTCTGTCTTTGTTAATACGTTCTATGCACGGATACATGGGGGACAAGTCACTAAAACCATTTTCCTATTGATAAGAGATGTTGTGGAATATAGGTTATAACACCATCTGAAATAGGTATTCTGAACATGCTCCCAAAACATAATACCTGAAATGCATCTTCTGTCAAGCAATATGGATGTTTTATAGCGCACAAAACTGTAGGGGGAAGATGTTGAGTACGATTGAAAAGAGACTCCTGAGGATTTGTTTTCTGTCCCTGCACTAAACAGAAATTTATAACAGTAGACTGTAAAGAAAACAACGTTTTGGAACTCAATGTATTAAAGGCTGCCCTGTTTATGCATTAAAACAGCCAGAACATATATCAATATGACTTCACTAATGTTATTTGTAACTATTAGAAAAATGCATCATTTAGCTTAAAAATATTTTTAATACTTTATTCTCTAAGGCAAAATGTGATTTATGCCTCAGAGAAAACTACTGAGATGAAAAAATGCAGTATTATCCATTCTAACTGTGGGTTTGGCTTTACCTTCTATGTGTTACCTCCTTTGAGCAAAGTAAATAGCCATCATTCGGGGTCTTAAATGTTGTTCCTTCTAAGAAGGGAAACTGATACAAAGACATCAAGCCTTTCCTGTTCTTCTTCCAAAAACACCTGATACAAAGTACATAATAGGTATCTAATATAGGATAGTTCTTTCCCTCAAAGGTCCAAGGGTTGGTTGGTTGGTTTGGTTTGGTTTGGTTTTCTGCATCTCCACACAGAATCAAACCTTGCATTTAACTCATCTGCTTTAGTTTTTGATTGACCTTCCATGTGGTCTGTGTTTGCAGTAACAACCTCTATTTCTTCAGCTAGCTTACTCCAGAAGTATGGTAATAGTACAATTAGATTTATCCTGAACGGCTGCTCCCCTCCGTGAAATTCGGGCACTAAGCCTCAGAACAATATCTGTGAAGACGACTGTTTTGTCCCTGACATAGGTTCTTTTGCTGAATAAATGATTATGTTCTGAAAATAAAGGAACTGGATCTGGAGGAGATGTTGACTGTAACTGCCAGCATTTATCCACAAGTACACTGTTCCATTTTCCCTTCTTTTCTAGATAGTATTTTTAAAAATCACTGCTTCAAAAGAATGACAGCTGAATAGATCGCACCAACTTGACCAGCAAATAAAGACCGTGATCAAAGAACTCTTAATTCCCTTTTGTTCAGGTTCTCACATCATGTTCATTAATATTGTCACCACTTGACTGCACCCAACAAACCAAGTCCTATGTTTTCACTTTTACAGGTCTAACCCACCGGCCACTGAAGTCAAGGGAAAGCCGCCATGAGAATGCTTTTATTGAAGTCTTAAGTGATATGAATGGCCATCCCACAGCCTATTTCTAGAGCGGCTAAATTTACAGTCAACTGTCAGAATAAATCCTGCTTTTACATCTCAGTGTAAGCTTCTGTACTGCACCATCTAATATTCTTAAAGAAGTGGTTATGAATTAAATCAAAATAATGGAATCAAGACTACGCAAAAACACCTGCCACATGTTACCTCAGTTGCCACAACTGATGTGTGCAAGTACTGGTTCTACCATAAGCAAGACATCATGTTTCTACAAAATGGCCATCTTTCAATCGTTTTGACTTGCAAACAGTACATGGTTAAGTCACTTAGGGTAAATTACTTTTGGTTCAAGATCAGGGAGGAATAGCTTTAAATAGCTTTGAATCATTACGGGTAGGGTCAATCAGAAAACTCCCGAGTCATCAGCATAAACCAGGGCTGCAGTAGCAGGCAAACCAATGCGAAACAAACGCGGTCTAAAGGTCCAGATTCTCTTCTTGGGATGTTTCAGCCTGCTGGAGTGATGCGAGTGAGCTGCCCCATGGCCTCTTCACCGTGCTGGACGTCACTTAGGTGACATGCTATCTGCTTTACTTTCCCAGTCATTCTGCACTTACCCTTCATTTGAGTTAGAGCTGTAATAAGATGCCAGCTGAGTGAATCATTTGGAGTCAAATGCATGTTACTCGTTATTCAGCTGCTGCCTGCCTGGTCATGCATTCAAATGGCCAGATCTAAAGTGACAGAACTTTGTATTCCCCATTGCAGCACTGAATTAGCCAAGTACAGGGAACAGGGAAGGGAATATTCATGGTATTACCAGGGGAGCAAGGGAGGAAAAAAGGCTCTCTGACCTTTAAAACGGTTGGATCCCTCCACAGGCTGTTGTTTAGAATGAAGCGGATGGCACCACTTTAATACGTCACGTAGAAAATTCTCGATGGTGTTAATGAGCTGGTTTTGAATCTTTGTCCAAAACATATCTTACGGACAACATAGGAGGTGTTTGAGGCATCAGACTTCACTTTTGATAAAATCTATTTGAACTTCTTGAGGTAACGAAGCTAGTGAAGCTTCCCTGTGGCTAGTACTGCTCCTCCTTTGCTCCTAACATGTATTTGTTTACTGCTTTGTTTATGACAGGCTTAGATGACAAATTCTCAGAAATGGGCTTTAAAAAATACTTTGTCTGCAAACTTTTTACGGACTAGACAGAAAAAACCCAGAAGTGTTACATACTAAGTAGAAAGAAATACGAAAACACTATCCATTCCCCCACTATCTCACTTCGTTTGTTAACATGAATGAAAATGTTTTACCCCGTTACTCATTATACCTGAGACATTTCCGAGGTTTTTTGCTTCCTCTAAATACATAACCCAAGATGAAATAAAAGCATATTGTGAAATTAAGGAATATCGATGAACTCAAATCCACAGCCCAAAGAGATGGTGGTGATGATCCCTACCATGAGTCAGAAAGGTCCTGAAACTTCTTAAGAAGAGCTCGGCTGCTGCAGGGGGGCTGATGGAAGAGCTGCGTCCACAGAGGTCTGCAGGAACGCTCGCTACGCACACAGCACGCTGCAACGGATTGCGAAACTCCATAAATATGTGCATAATTTTAGGCGTGTAAGAAGTGGATTTATTCAGACCGAGGGGCCATCAACAAACTGATGCAGGCATCTAATACGGAACTCAACAGGCAAAATCTGGACACCCATGGAACCACAACTAGCGATCCCCCAAAATCCACGTCCAGCTGTCATAGGTGAAGCTGCCGGCACCCACCCTCGTTAACACAGAGCTAAGTGGCTGATGCCTGAGCCTCATTAGGGTCCCCAAACCAGGCCAGCCCCAGGAAGCTCCAGCTGGTGGGTGTCTTACAGCACACCCTGCACTTGCATCAGAGGATTAAGCTCCTGTCAGAAACCGGCAAACGCCAGCATTGAGCACCAGGAGGAGATCTGTTGTATAAAGGCTTAAACGTTCATTACAGCAGGGTTTCGAGCTTTTGGGTCTCTTGCTTGCAGGTGTGTGTATCAGTCACGAGGCAACTGCCCTCCTGTATGATTTTCCTGATGCTATGAGTATTCTCTTAGTCGGCCCCGAGACCAGCTTCGGGACAAGGAATGGGTAAGGAACGACTTTGCACACCCGGTTCCCCAGTGATAATCAAGACCTGGGCACCATAAGAGGAGATTTAAGCCCTGATGCCATTAGGTGTGGGGCACGGAGGGTGGCCGGTCCGATTAGACAACCTTTCAGTGGGCCCAGCTCGCACACCAAGCTCCTCGGGGGCTTCAGGCTGTGCCCAGGCCTAAGCCAAAAGTATCGGGGGGCTCTTTCGGCTTCGCCTCACAGGGGTGTGGAAGCACCGGGCCCCTGCTCGGTGGGGAGGAGGGCGAGAGGCAGGGCCGCGGGCTCCTACCTGCGGCTTTGGGCGCTTCGCTCCCGTTCGCTGGCCCAGCCCCTGAGGAGGGGAGCCGGGCTGCCTCCGGAGCCCTCGGCAGCCCCTCACGCGGAGGCGAGCGCGGGGCCCGCCCGAGGCCGCCTCAGGGCAGCGCCCGCCCCGCCCGGCCCGGCCCCGCCCGGCCGCCAGGTGCGATTTTCGGCGCGGCGGCGGCCGCGGGCGCTCCCCTCACGACGCCGGCGGCGCCCTGCTCCCGCTGCGGCGGCGGGCGAGGACGGGGACCCGCGGGGGGCGCCGCGGGGCCGCCTCCCGCCGCGCCGGGGCGGCGGATGGCGCTGCGCAGCTAGTCGGTGCATTGCGGCGGGCGGGCGGACCGTGCCGCTCCGCGCCGCGCCCGCGGCCATTCCACACGGCGGCACCGCGCCTCGCACAGGAGCAGCCGGCGGGAGCCGCGCCGCCGCAGCCCCGCCATGGCCAAGGAGGGAGCGCAGCGAGCGGAGGAGACGGAGCAGATGATCGAGAAGGAGGGCGGCAAGGAAGCCGCCGAGGGCAGCGCCGCCGGCAGCCTGCGGGCTGGGGACACGAAGGAGATGAGAGCCGTGGTGCTGTCCGCCTTCGGGGGGCTCAACAAGCTCCGCGTGTCCAAGAAAGCCATGCCGGAGCCGCAGGAGGGGGAGCTGAAGATCCGCGTCAAAGCCTGGTCCAGTATCGCTTCTCGCCCTCTCCTTCCCTCTGGGGCGGTGGAGGGGCCGCGGCCCCGCGGGGGGCGGGCGGGGTGCGGGCCCCCCTCAGGCGGGCGGGCGGCCGGGGGTCTCCCCCGCGCACACCCGCGTCGCGCCACTCGCCTCTCCCCGTGCTTTGCCCTGCAGCGGGGCTCTCCTGGCCTCGGAGGGGGCCGGGGGCGGCGGGCGGAGGCTCCCGGCGGGCCGGGGAGCGGGTGTGAGCCCCGCGGCGGGCGGGCGGGCGGCTGTTGCACTAACTTCCCTCACTTGTGGCTTCCCGCTCCGCCGGCAGCTTCCCGCCCCGCGGCCGCCCGGGTACCGGCTGCTCGGCGGCAGCACCCGGGGACCCGCGGCGGGGTCTGGGCTGAGCTCCGAGCCGCTGGCCGCACGGCGGGCGTGCAGTAAAGCCGGGGGTTGCGTGCTGTCAGCGGCAGCTATGACGGGAAAAAACTGTCATTGGCTTTTCACGGTACCAGCAGGGAGAAATGGGGGGGGGACGGACCTGGCCAACTGTGTTGTTTTCTTTCTGAGAAATGTGGATGCCAGCTTGTGTGTGTTGCTCAGCACCTGTCCCTTTCCCTTCTGATACTAGCTGTTATTTTTTTCCTGGGAATCTCTTACTTCAGGCATCATAATTTTTCTTGGGAGCTGGTGTGACAGCGTAGCTGGAGCCGAGGATAACTTACCAGTGTCTAATCCCTGTGCCCAGCTGAGAAGTGGCTAGCAATCTGGTAGCGTCCTGAAACAAGCTTTCCTAGAAGGCTAATTTCCCCCCCCCCCCCCAGACAATTGGAGCAGACTGTTCTTCCTAGATAGCTGGTTCTCAGCACTCATGTTCCTTCGTGAAAATAGTATTATTTTTTAACTGACAGAAACAACATTAGGATCTTCTTACACAACTTCATGTGTACCAAAGACCAAATCAATTTCTCCTAGGCAGGGATTTATCTTCTGTTGTCCTCTTCTGCTATGTGAAAACATGGTGCTTCCGGAAGATAAATTCCAAGGTGAAGGCCAAGTTGTTTATTTTAGAAGTAACTTGCATTAAAAATGATACTGGTGTAGGGCAGTGAGCTTGTTTTGGACGATGTATCCAGTGGATGTGCCTCAGATCTTGGAACATCCCAGTAGGTTAATGTAGCCGAATGTCTTGGCCTATTCAGACGCTGGGCTTTCCAGCCTGTACTTAATGGGGATCATAAGGTTTGTGACCTATGCGAGTATTCCCCTTTCCGCCCCCAGGGCATTGTCCGTGAAAAATGGTGATATCCATGAGTCTGAACGAGGACTAATAAATGAAGGGCTGAGCTTTTTTGCATTCTCATTTGTTTATTTTTTTTTTCCTCTACTAGTCACAGTGGGAAATGCAAGAAATTCCATGCTAGGTGAATATAAGAAATCATGGTAGCATAGTAGCTGCTGGGTAGCTCATTTTGCTGTCAAGCAGAGCTGTAATTCCAGGCTGTGTTGTTTTCTGAGTGATTTTTTTTCAGCCATTGAATTAACCAATGTTAACATACAAAAACTTAAAACGTTTTGAGCACGTGGACGTATTCCATTAAATGCCTGAGGGATTTACAGCACTCTCCAGTACCCCTATGAATTCCACTTTCATCAAAGCAGTATATATGTGTGTATCACAAATAGCAAGTTACCTGCAAAAGAACACTTGGCTGTGAAATAGAAATATTCAGCTCTGCTACAACTACAGTTGCTTTCCACGGTTGCATTATGACTAGTGAGCTGTGCGAGTTGCACGCTTGCTTTTTGACATCAGTAGAACCGTTCAGCTGCTTCATAGTTACTGCCAGGTTGCAAAATACCACGTGTGTTTTGGAAGCTTCCCCTTGTGCCGGAGGAGCCTGTAGGCTGTACAGCATCTGCTTGTTGTTCCTGGCTGGAAATGGCCACAGGGCTGAAATGTGATCAGGTCACCGAAGCGTGCTTCCAAACAAGGCAAAATCAATTTGCCCATCTTCTTGACCCAAGTCTGTAAATACAGAAGATTGATCAGGATGATGATGATGGACTTGCGGTCTAGTCTGGGAGACTGAGTGAGAAAAATGTCTGTCGGCTTTGCCCGGTGTAGTACGCACATGGTAATGCGCGTGGTGCAGAACATGACAAAGATGGGCTGCTCTAGTAAGACATATTGATGACAAATAATGTTTTTAGTTGAATCAGTTTTGCAGTTGACCATCATTATAGACTGTGATTATTTTTGTCCATCAACTTGTGGAGAAAAATAATCTTTATTTTAAGAAGAACATATGCATGCGTGATAAATAGTATATATCAGTAAAAAGTGCAAGTTCTCTGTGGTCTCTGCATTCACTGGGGGATGAAACCAGTTGAATCATATGTATACACCAGTTAAATCATATGTATACCTTCTGTAGGATGGTACTACAAATGGAGGAGATGGAGGATATGTTGCTATTAGGACTAAGCCAGATGAATAATTCTTTTGAAGGTCTGGAATATCAATGATCCAATTGAAAATGTGTCAGCTGAGATGAGTCATGTGTTAGCCTCATTCAGTGACTAAGAAATGGAACAGCCATCGATGTCCAAGCTGAGTCACGGCTTCTGCATATTTCCTGAAATAATTTTTGATTGATAAAGACGAAGCAGTTGAAATTGCTGTATTTGTTTGTATTGTAATTTGCAGTCTGTAGAACCCTAGTATACATATTGTTTAGAAGATTAGACAAGTAGCTAGAACAAACTGTAGCAGTACGTCAGATAGGATGTGTGAATAAGGAATGGTGTCCTGTAATTACCTCCCTTTATTCTTCTTTTCTTTTGTTACAATTATTTCCTCCTTTTGCTGCTATACATGTGCGTCATGAGGAATGAGGCATGAGGCAGAAGTGACCCTTCTGACTCTGTGACTGTGAGATAACAGCACTTTAAAAAACTGGTATCAAATAAAAGAAATGCTAAGTATAGCAGAGTAGCGGACAGTGTATCAATTTTGTTCTTAAAGGCAGTCTTGTTCGTATACTGTGGGTGTTTCTGGATAAAAAGCATGAGATCTGATCATTTTAAACCTTTCTCTCTCTCTCTCTCTCTTTTTTTTTTTTTGAGATTGTCAATTTGCTGGCCAGGGGTAAGAAGAAGGATTTTAAGAATGTAAAACTCGGTGATCCTCTTATTTGCTCTGTTGTTTTTCATTAACTTCAGTAATTAATTTCAGTGGAGTCTTACAGTGAAATAAGAAAGACGGATCAAAAGCAGCACCTCTCCAAACCAAAGTGTGAAGGATGGTCTGCATGATGTGGTATTTTGCAATGGAAGGTATTGGGCATCCTTGAGTGCATGGGACAGAGCAAAGAGAACCAAGATGACCATTGCTGGTCTGATGGTGAAAGAAGTCTAGAATACAGCTTTCTTCCTGCAGGACTTTCCACACTTTAAAAAGAAAAAAAAAAAAAGGCAGCAAAGCTAAACCACAAGTATAGAAAATAATATTCAAGATCCTCAAAGTTGGTGTTAAGGCAGAGCATTGCAGACTTAGAAAGTCAGATTCAAAGATACTTCTGTGTTTGATAAACTGCATCCGGAGATGCACAGGTAACTGTGCAGTTCACGCAATATCCCTGCTCTTTCACAGAAAGGTTCTCGCAGAACCCCTATGTCAATGTATTGATCTTGGTAATTCATATCCTTCCCTGTCTTCATTTGCATCCAGCTCTTGATTTAGGATTAAAAACACATGATGGCAAGAAATTGTGCACTTTTTGTCACTAGATCACTTTGCATTTACACTTCTCCCTCTGCATATGCCCTTACTTAAAGTTCAGGAGTCGCTTTCTCTGGCTACACACCCCAACAGGTTATGCTGGTTTGTACTGATACAAGAAATAAATTGTGCTCATTCTCTAAAACCATCACTCTTCATGAGACATATTTTGTTGCGATATTCTGTGCAGCCAGACTTTGCCTGTGTCTGCTGTAGGCTGAATCTCAATGAAGGACTTGATAAGGTTGGGTGTCTTGGAGGTAGTTACTAAACTAACCGTTCATCTTTGGGCCCTCCAGGTTATTCAAAGGAAAAAAAAAATAATATAAATTGCGGGGTTTACCATACAATGTAATTGTGCTTTCAGGTCTATCGGTGCTGATGGGGCTTGTTCAAATTTGGCAGGTAAAATAAAACAAATTATTTCTGTCCTTATTTGAAAGTAGAGAAGAATGGAAACAAATGCATGTATGAGAGTAACAGGGATGTGACAGCAGGCAGACATATAGGAGATTAAAGATGAAGTGGATGAAGAAGAAACTCTCTGAAAAGTGACTAGAAATTATCAGAAATGCTGATCAACACTCCATGTGCCAGCAAGTAATTAAAATGATAAAAACATGTGACTTAAGTATTATGTACCTTGTGTAGTGCTTTTGCTCTCCTTATCACGTGTTCTAGTATCAAGTCTTGTAAGTTCATTGTACTAGAGATGAACTCTCTAGTTTATTTAATATTGCTGCCTTTTATTGAGGATAAAGACGAAAGAAACAGAAATGGAACTAGAAGAGAACTGAATTGGTAGTATTATGTCGTTAGATGCAAAACTGAGTATGTGCCCTTTCAAAAATTGTCTGACAAGTTATTTCGTAAGAATGACTGTTTCTAGAAAGAGCTGCAATAATGCATTTGTAATCATATGTCACCATCAAATAGCTATGGTCTGTGCCATATCCATCTGTTTGCTTGTTGTCTACTTGTTAAGACGTCATGGTGCGTGTTCCTACACAGGTTCCTACATCACAGTTCTGCCTCCAGCTGCTCTTTCTTACGTGAATGTAGAAAAAGTAAACTTTTTGTAAAATGCTCTCAGTGTGGCAAGATGTATTCAAAAGATCATCACTGAACTTAATGTACACAGACAATGGTTGCCACCGTGTATGTTGTGGGGTTTTTGATTTTGTGGTGGTTTGTTTTTTGGTTTTGGTTTCCGCCCCCCCAATGATGACTGCCTTGCAAGCATTTTGTTATTCGGAATT
The DNA here is from genome assembly GCA_009819775.1 of Phoenicopterus ruber ruber. Classification (NCBI taxonomy): domain Eukaryota; kingdom Metazoa; phylum Chordata; class Aves; order Phoenicopteriformes; family Phoenicopteridae; genus Phoenicopterus; species Phoenicopterus ruber. Next base: position 16,751,381 of record CM020227.1, read on the forward strand.
TCTCTTTCATTATCAACATTACAGTGGCAAAAGGGCAGGTGGCCTTAGCTACTGGATAAGTGGCCTTTCCAAAATTATTTTCAAGCTCCTAAATTAATTGTGCAAAACCTCTCCTAACCTTCCGTATGGTTAATGTTATGAGCTTTGTGTATGAGCATGTTGGGGTTTTTTTTGGTGATTGGGGGTGGTGGGTTTTTTTGGTTGTGTTTTTTGTGGTGTGGGTTTTTTTTTTTCTCCTGAGTTTGTCAAGCTAGATTGTCAAAGTAACTTTTTTTTTTTCCCCTCTCTAAAAATAATCTAAATCTTGCTTTTACAGAACTAAAAGTTGTGGGTTCAGGTTGCTCTTAAATCTTAAACCTCAAACCTCCGCCACAATTACAAATATTTACATTTGGTGGAATCCCCCCCCGCCCCCCCGTGACCTACATATCATGAATGCTGTCTTGTCTTCGTGCTTATGCTGTGTGTCTACTCTGTCTTTTTGTTTGTTGGGTCTGTTCAATCTGTTTGTGTCTTGATTAGTATCTGACTAAAGCTCCATCTTATAAATACTTGTGCACATCACTAATTTTATGTATCCAAGCAGTTTCTGGTGTCATCTGCATGAGTGGGACTGGCTGCGTGCATAGCTTCATGGAGTCAGGGGAGTTAGTATGCGGCAGTTTTGGCTAACGATAAATACAGGGCTGTGTTTTGGAACAATGGATTAATGCTGAAGCATATTTTGCTAGGTCGGAGTTTTAGACCTTTTAACTATGTATGGCATTTGTGCCAGTAATCAGTATATGCACATAGTAGATAAATGGTGCCTTTTTTGATTGTTCTTTTTGTGGCTGCCTAGAAAACCACAAAATTTTACTTAATAAAATTGGATAGCGTATAAAAGACAAAGCAAAGATGTGTCAAGATTTTTGCAAAACTGAGACTACAGGGGAAGACCTGTATTTTTTCTGAGCAGCAACCCTGAGGGCTCCAAAGACCTAAATAACCTTTGCAAAACTGTACAAAAGTGATCCAGGAGGAACAGTTTTAAAACAACAGCCTATCTGATACCTAATAAGTTCATGTCAAAGTTTGTACTCCTGCCTGGGATGAACACAAGATTCATTCCTGGAGTCACTTCAGAGGTTAGGACAGTTACATCAGGTTGCTCTTGGCCCAAAACACCTACAATGCATGAGGTTTGGGGTTTAAATTGAACTGGGTTTACTTGCCAGCTAGTAATGCATTCATAGAAATCATAATGTTTCACTGTACTGAATTTTTAAATGGCCTTTGTGAATTTCTATGTTTGACTCCTAAACAGTCTATTAAGTTATCCTTCTCTCCAAGGCCTGTACAGCACGGTGTAAAGTCAGTCTGTTACATGCGTGAAGAATGTGAATGTCTGCTGGGTCCCTCTTATGCTGTGGAGCCCAGCTTTTTAATGCTGCCCTGAAGTTTTCTGGCTTTCCCATCACTCGGGTCAAGTTCTCCTCTGCTTTGATCAATGGTAATAGCCTTGATTTTTTTTTTTTTTTTTCCTGTGTTGTTTTACAGTGGTTTGAACTTCATTGATTTGATGGTGCGACAGGGGAATATCGACAACCCTCCTAAGACGCCACTTGTTCCTGGGTTTGAATGCTCTGGAATTGTAGAAGCTCTTGGAGATAGTGTGAAAGGATTTGAGGTAATATTTTCTTTATTTGCAGAGCAAGACTAAATAATCACCAGTTCACTGAGTATGTTGTCCCTACTCCCTTCCGTTCTGCCAGCAACCGCAGCCTTCACCACCCTGTTGAGATCTGAAAGGGCAATTTTTCCTTGGTGCTTCCCAAGCATGAGAATGACCTCTTGAATTTCTAAAGCCACCACTGTCATCTCCTTCAAATCCTTTCTGAAAAGTCACCTGTGCCATGTGCATGTCCTGATGGCTAAGTAGGAACTGGAAAGCATGACTGATGTGCTTTAAGAAAGCAAAAGAAATTGAGTTAACTTGTGAAGTTTCTTTTCTTGGCCATGTTTGCTATCATTGTTGCTCTATTCCTCAAAGCCCATGCACTGCTGATTCTAGTTCCAACTTTTGATCTTGAGTTAACGAGACCCCCATCTACAATAAGCATTGCTTCTTACAACCATGTGCATTCATGGGACGCGGATAAAATTGGGACCCTGATTCTGGGTATGTGACTTACTCTGATCACTCAGGAAAAGATTGGTTTCACCTAACAGAATAGTGATAAATGACAAATAGGTAACATATATGATAAAGCTTTCATAACTGGTTGGCATTATGTACTCTTCGGTATCTCTTATTTTACATATAAACAGCATTCTGTCCTACCTCCTATTCCATTATTGGCGTTAAACATCTATATTCCCTCCAATCTTGCACTTTATTTCCTAAGTAGATAGGATTGACGTGCATTAACTCAGTTTTTATCGTAAAATTTTTCTTAGCTATTTGCTGAGTCAGTCATGTCATCAAGTAATTGCATTTTTTGAACTCGTATTGTATCTTGATCTTAAGAAGGCAATTACCTAAAATATTTTTATTTAAAGGTAACATTTTTGCTCTTGTGAAACAGCTGTAAAATTTCTCTGTTGATTAAAGATAATGGCCAATTTAGTTTCTTGTAGGGCCTCAGTGATGAGCTCTTCTTAGGACATTTCTCTGCCTTCCCCCCCATCTCTGCCTTGAAACAAGGCATAATCTTCCAATGTTTTTTGTGACAAACAATAACTTTACTGTTTGAAAAACTCTACTGCTTCAGTTATTCTGCTCTAGTATCTGTGTTTTATAGTTGTGCTCCATACGGAAGAATATTCTATGAAAGGTGTACAGAAAGTCTCTGCTCTAGATCAGCATTCTCAATATAAAAGTTCTTACTATTTTTAAAGGGCATCATGAGGCTACAGCATGTGGTGCTTGTTTGAATAACATTGCACCTGACTGAATATACTGGGTCTCTTTTAAGGTTGTATCTCTGTTCTGACTGTAGAGCATGTTTGTACTCTGGTGTACTCCCTGAAATTGAAACAAGCTGTGGTATTTTACTTTTTGCATATAATCTGCATAGCCATGGTAGTGCTTGAGTGATGTAGAAGAAGGGTCAACACTCAGAATAACTGCTGTGCACAGGTATGAACCCATCAACAGCAGAACGTACCATGAGGAAGAGGCAAGAACGTTCTGTTGGTTTCTTTATGGATTCCTTGCATAGAATAGGAGCACACCAGATGCTTGTTGTCTCCTTGACATATGCTGTTACCCCTGCCCATAGCGATGGCAGGAATGGCAAAGATCGCACCCTACATCTCCTGACCTTCTTTCCCTTTGTAGATCTCTTCCAGTTCAAGCACGTTAAAGTCATGGGGATTTCATGCTCTGGAAAAATGTGTCTTATTGACCCTTAGTCTGTACTACCTGAGATACTACACCTGAGATATTGCCAGCCACTTACTGTCTTCATTTGCTGTGATTGTGTTATCTTATGACAAACGACAGCATTGAATGGCAGTCCATTTTGGCAGCAATGTGTAAGAACATATTTTACATTGAAAGAAAGCCTTTTTTATGGAATAATGGTGTAAATGCCTATCCCTTCTCCCATTAAAAGAAAAAGCTGGTTTCTACTGAGCTCAAGTGTATCAGGCCTGATCTCTGTAGTTGTGGGGCTGGTTCTCAGGAGCTAAGGCCTAATCTGACATGATAACTAGGCTCTGTACAGTGTTTGTAGTAAAACATGGTATTCATTATTACTAAGAAATCCCTAGGGAATCACCAAGAGGGACTTCTCTGCATCGTTTTTGGTAATCATTTATATTTGTTTGCAAGGATTTAGTACATGTTAACATCTTTACTAATTAATCCTAGCAGACTTTAGATGCTTCTCTAACAGCAAAAGGGAACCACAGAGTGGTTACCAGTGAGATATTGTTAATTTGAATGTGTTTTTCAAAAGGAGGAGGCATTTCGGTGAAATTGGAATGACAGTTCTGTTTCAGCATCCTCATTCTAAAAGAGACAAACCCTTCAGAACTGTCAGCAGCACCTTAGCTTTTAGCAAAGCCGCAATATCCCAAAGCCAAAGTGATGACAAGTACTTGGGAGACCAAAATGTGCTTGTGCTATAAACGTTTGCCTGAAGGTAAAAGTGTTGTGCTTTACTCCATTGCTGTGGACTAGAGTTGAAATACTCCAAGAATAACCTGTAGTATTTCTAAAGCATTAGTGGGTACTAGTAGAATGTAAGATAGAGAATATCGGGCAGATAAGCAAAGGTATTTTAAAGGGACAGCTTCTGTTAGTTTTAATTAAGACATGACGTCCTGAAGTTTGATGCTATTCCTGCCTTATTACTTATACTGTGGCTCCATTGAAGAGCTCCTTTCATGGTTAAGGATGCTGTTTTTGTTGGTGTATTATAGAAAGGCAAAGAGGTCTAGGACACAGTAAAAGATGCATAGGAACTGCTGGGGACAAGCTATTATCAAGAGTTTGTAAGAGTTGTGCCTATGAAGGTTTTAACATATATTGGCCAAACATTTGCTCATTGTGACTCTCCCTAGTAGCCCCAGTAGACCAATTTCTACCTTTATGTGAGCGTTGCTGTCCAAGTCTGGTTGTATCCCTGCAGGAGCCTCAGAGCTCCAGTTGCCACCTTGTCATTCTTGTCCATCTGTGGGGAGTCACTGTCTCCATTTTAAAAACCAGAAGCTGTAATAAAGGCCATTATACAAATGTATGAATTTGATGTGCCTGGTCCTCTGAAAGGTTCCTATGAGCAACTGACTATCTAATTAACATAAAATCTTTATTTCTCCATAGCAAAATACCCTTTCACTACTGTATATTTTCCAAAGAAATTGGGTAGAGAAATGTTGCATTCGAAGAGAGTATTTCATTGCTCCTTTAAATCCTGTCAAATTCACTTTAGGCTTAGCGGTGCCTCAGAATCCAGAGGTATATTTTTGATGTTTAAGGTGGCTTATTTGAAGTTGCAGGATCAAATTCTGCTCTGACACATGGCTGTAGAAATAACAGTCATGGAAATGTATTAGTAGAATCAGTTATTAAGATAATAAAAATAGAAAGTGGATACAGATGGTGTTATCTTCTAAATGAGTGGTTTCCAAACCCTTTTATGTACTCTGCCTAGCAGAGTACAAGGTCTCCCCTTCTCAATCCACAGAGAGGAAAAGTAGCTCTGAATTAGTGTGAAGACTGAGAAAGCAAAGTGAAAATTATCATAGGTGTAATTTAGTTTATTCCATGCATCTCATCAATATCATTAGAATTTTTTTTCTTTTTTCTGTAAGCAAATTTCCTGGTTATTAGTAAGAATGCTGTTTTTATTGTTTACAGCCCCATTTGTTATTTAGGAGCTCTGCTAGCAAAACATGATCTGTATTAGTGATGATGGAAGACTGCTCCATCAGAGAAGCAGTGTAGCAAAAAAGAAGAGGTGGCTTTAGCTTTGCTTGGATATTTTTGTTAAATTTAACTTTTTAAATAAATACAGTTAAAAAATGGTAAAAGCCCAAAGCTGAGCAGCTTAACAGCTGTTTTGCCAAAGATGTGGAGCGCCATTATCTTCAGTCAGTGACCCACAGCTTGCACAGGAGAGTTGCAAGTCTTACAAGTTGCTCTCTACAGTCTCAATTGCAGCCATATCCTCAACGTTGTTTTCTTCCTTGTTTGTAGATTGGAGACAGAGTCATGGCTTTTGTAAACTACAACGCATGGGCTGAAGTAGTATGTACCCCAGTAGAATTTGTCTACAAGATCCCAGATGACATGAGTTTTTCTGAAGCTGCTGCGTTTCCCATGAACTTTGTAACTGCCTACATGATGCTCTTTGAAGTTGCTAACCTAAGAGAAGGCATGTCTGTGCTGGTTCACTCGGCAGGAGGTGGGGTGGTAAGTTGGAACTTTTCTTACTTTCCTGTCACCAAGTAATAGAAGCAGTCTGCATCTTGATTTCTGAAATGAGCCAGACCCTGCAGTTTGATTTGATATCAGGCTTCCCTATGTGAGGGATTGCGGTGGGAGGAACTGCATCTTTTTTCCCATCAAAACGCTGATGTGAATGGCTGGCAGGAGCTTTTGGTGAAATAAAAATGTTCTGACAATAAACTCTACGCAAAAACCCCTCCAAAACCCCCTAATTGGTTGTAAGAGATCAAGGAGCAAGTGTTGTCCCAAACATTGCATTCCTGAATTTATGCACCTTGTATTACTTCTATGTGAAAGAAGGCTGTGATGAAAGGAATAAATAAATCAACTCCCTGCACAAGGTATTTGTAGGTAACCATAATCCTCCTTGCAGTAAACGGCCCTCTTGGAATACTCCTGCAAATACTATGTGCGAGTGTGTGTGATGCTTTCTCTGTGAAAGATTTTTTTTTTTTTCCCCTCCCTTTGTTCTAGAGGGGTTGAAAGCAATGAAAAGCATTATCCTGCCAGCCCTGAGGAAAATTTACAAATGCTGTAGTATTTGAGTCAGTGGTGGTTGCTGCATGTCGTAGTTTGGAGCATTAGTAAGGAGGTGTTGTGTCGCATGGGCAAAGCAACAGTAGGATGAATTCAGTGGAATGCCAGGCCACACAACGAAATAAAAAGTCAGCATTTTGTGTTATCAGTTCCTTGAACTCTCTTTTAGGAAAATCTCTCTCCTTTGGAAAATATTTAAGCTTGCACAAAATACTGAGACACTGACGGGGGAGTTTGTTTACATTTGAAATTATGCAGTCCTTTTCCATAAGACAGATCTTATGACCTGAGAACACTAGCAGATCTCAGCCTTTCAAATTGGAGTACCTCTTCTGATTTCCTGTTATGCCTTATTTATGCTGAATTAATATTCTGTTGTCCACTGAGTTCTGGTGGGCAGCCCCAAACACCTTATCCCTAATTCTATGCCCTTAGACTTTCTTTCAGGTTCTCATATAAAAGAAGGCTGTAATCAAAGGAATAAATTCATGAGTTCCCTGTACAAAGTATTTTTAGCTAACGATAATCCTACTTGCAGTAAATAGTCCTCTTGGAATACTTCTGTAAGTGAATGGAATTTATAATCGTATTACGCTTTGGCACAGTGCAACCTAGAGCCTTATAGCTGGCTTTATTGTTCTTTTAATATTAAATCTTTTCATGTGGAATTTAGGACTGTTAAAGCAACATGAGGCCACACATTCAGGGGGACTGTATATTCTACAGGAATCGAAGGCTCAGCTTTAGCTGTAAGGCCATTTGCCCAGCTGACACTGTACAGACCCGGGCTGAGCATACACAATTACCAAAACACCCAACAGCAATCCCCGCACATATGCGTGTATCTAGAGAAAATGAACAACTTCGCTTTATTAAGATAAAGCACCCTTGCTAAATTTCTTCCTTTTCTAACCTCTCTTTCTTTTCTAACCTCACTCACCTCTGTTATTTCTTCCTTCTCTTCCTGAAGCACTGTTAATGCACTATCAAGCCTCACGTAGTCTTCTTCACTAGTGTGTCCAACCTGTGGGCTGGGCTGTTCCTGTAAGGAACTGCTGGCTTCCTCTCTTTATCGCAGATGCTCAACAAGCAGCTTTTGACTGGTCCTCTGCCGTGGCTGCTTGTGGACCTTCTCTGAGGGAAGGCAAAGGAAGGATGAGTCCTGGCTGGCTGCCAGGAGAACAAGGAGAAACCAGATCCATCACCTGCTAAGTAGTTAAATAAAACAGAGTTTCCAAGGGAAAGACCAGAGATGCAGGAAGAACAGTCAAGTTGGCCAATGACTGATGTAGGTCTGTGTGTGATCCGGGGGGACTGTACGTAAGAGGGAGACAGGGCTGGCTGGCCTGCAAGACAGGATTCTGATCACTGTGCCGCTGGGGAGAATGCCTCATGCAGCCTGTTGTTCCTTGTAAGGGAAGAGCATGTATAGAATTGGAAAGGAAAGGCTTTTCCCATTGCTTGATAGGTCTTACAGGTAAAATGCAACTCTGGAGATGCATGGAATGTTTTCCTTTCTGCTAACTAGACATAAAGATTTCAGAGGGGTCTCTATTACTCTTTAAACGACTCAAATTTTTCAAAGGATTAACAAACAGATTATTAAACAGCCTCAATCAAACAAATCACTCTCATAAAGTTCTTAGTTAATAAAACAGAAAACTAGCACTGAAATCTCTATGGGAAGAGGTACTTTTTTGTTGCTTGATTAGATAGAAGGCCCATTTCCACTTTCAGCAAGTGGGAAACCTGTCCAGTTTGTTTCTAAATGTCACAGAAATTCCAGAATACTTTAATGAGACAATAGAAGTTTGTAATCGTTCCTTTCTCATTATGCAAGATAGTAATTTTAGCTGCTTCAGGAAGTTTGTGAAAAAGAACTTGTTGCTTCAAAAATGTTTGTGAGGTTCTTTGTTCTGGCTCCCCAGTCCCCTTCAGGAGGATCCTGCAGCTTTTTCAACAAATTGAGTCAGGAAAACTTCTCTAGGATCTTTACTTATGTATTGCCTCAGTTTATTTATGTGGCCTTATTTTTGTTTATAGATATTTTTGGTAGTGAGGCAAGTATAGAAATTGTCTTTCCATCCATGCCCGGGGTATGATTAGTATGTGACAGCATCCTTTAATGTCTGACAGGATGCTTTAGATAAGTCAGTTCACTTATTTCCAGAAGTTCCAGGGGACATCAGAAGACGATGTAGAGAAAAAGGAAATGTACTAAGATAAATTATCTTGAAAAAAGTCTCACGTACCTGTCTCTGTCTTAGAGACTTGAATCCTGTTCCATATACCAAATGAGTACCCTCCCTGCCGCCCGTTCAGCTGAAAGGTCAGGGCATCATGCCACCTTCCCTCTTCGTGGCAGGAAACGTGGCTAGTTGTAGGGACGCAGCTTCTCTCTGAACCAGGAGGGGAGAGGTGGATGCTCACAAACTCTGCTTCTGACACTGTTGGTATATCGTAGCCTTCCATCTGAAGAGGAGGACCTGCTGCGGTGCTTAGAAAGGGGGTCTGAAAGGAGAGATTGTACTTGCTTTTGTTTCCTAGGGCCGGCTTGTTGATTTTGATTGTTTGGAAAGGGGGCTGCTTTGGGGGTTGGTTTGGTTTTCCTGTCTTTTTCCCTCTTGAGGTAGGGGCGGTTAAGAGAGACTGACTCTCAGCTCTCAACCTGGACAGTGAAGTAGGCTGGAGAAATTTTAGGGGCCTTCTAGGAAGGCGTGGTACAGGCTTACAGTTCGATGAGAAATTAATACCATGCAAAGCATTCTGTTATTGCTCAAGCTGCTACAGACCAAGATCTAGCACGGACAAGGGTTGTGATACGCTCTCTTTCAGGCCTCTGCTTGGCAGGACACTTGACACTTCTGCTTAAACCATTATATGGAGTAGCAGGGCAGTTCGATAATTAACAAAAGATATAATTGTGTAATACAAATAGAGTTTAAATGCTTAGAGCTATGGAAATGTTTAAGTGCCTTTCTGAACTGATTGCTACAATAAGGAGAAAGTCAGCTAACACTGAACTCCAGAAAATTCCTATTATCCATAGATAGAAATTAATGCTCAGAAATATGAGTTTGCAAGAACATATGACTTACTGTAGGACATATGTTGGCCTATCTTAACTGCAAAATGCTGTAATTAACGTTTGAAATGACTGTAAGACAATAGTAGAGTAGCTCCCTTCACAAATACACTCCCACGCCTTTTTTTCGAGTGAAGCAAAGTGGCGACTGAAGAAAATACACTGAGAAAACTGAACAGTAGCATGCACCCTGCTGGGACTGATCTGCTGTATGAAGCAATTAGTTCTTTAAAATGAAGGCTGTTTAAGTCAGTGCATTCAGTGCAAGTCACAGCACAGGCTTGTATGAGATTATAAAGTTGCTCTTAAAATTATTAATGTAAACTTGTAAACTGTATCCTGGATTAGTTGAATTAGTATAAATACAGGACTGTTGTATTAAAAAAAAACACAACAAACAAACAAAGCAAAAACCCTTAGGCTTTTCTCTTTTAACTGTAATAAATCTAGTCTCTATCTCTATGGTGTCTACCTGGAAAATGAATTCTTTCAGGGATTTAGACTTGTGAGAGACAGCCATTTTATGCCCATTTGCTTATTTGTTTGCTCTTTATGTACTTCCTATTCTGAATATTTAGAGCACAAAACTTTGGTCATTTACCAAGATTGTGTAAACCCTTCAATTTCATCACTTAATCCCTCAGATGCAAGGCAGAATTATTAGCCAATTCTTTAGCCTTTCGGTCTTACAGATGCTAAAATTAAGCTGCCTTTCATGCAGGAGCATCGATTGCTATCCTGAAGCTGTGATCTGACCTTCCCTTTCAGGCTCAGCAGCAGAGGAAGTGTGAGCAGAGTAAGTTACAGATGCAGCTCTCATGTTTGAATTTGAAGGGTAAATCTGACTTGGCAACAGATTTAGGTCATTCTGGCAGGATTGGTTACTGCTTGGCAGGAACCCTCTTTTTTTATTGTGTCTCCCCTGCATAAATTGCAAATATTTGAGGATGTGTTCCCAGCTGAATCACTGAAGTGGTGATATTTTATCTGACAAAGAACTGGCACTTCTTAGTAAATCTAGTCACAAGTTATCAAATTTCTTCTTAAAAAAATACCTATGTGTTTATCCCTTTAAATTCTCTCTGCTCTGTCTTGCTCGGTGAGAAATCTTTCTCCATTTCCAGACTTTATTTGTGGCCAGTTAATGTATTTTTGTTGTCCATTAATTAAAATTACCTATTCTTTCCTCTTGGGTCACTTCTTTCAGATCTTTTTGGTACGATGTATGTGTGTATATGGCTAGAACAAGCTCAGAAACAAATCTCTCCTTGGCCTGTATTTTTCAGGCTGAAAGCAGGTTGGTTATGTTCATACCCCTTTTTTTGTAAGGTCAGATGTCTGTTTGTTTGGTCATCCTACAGATGCTGGTCCGGGCAGATACATACACATTTTCTGGGCTCTGAGGTGGTTGGCAGCAAAGCAGCAGTAAGCTAGTATGAAAGTCAGAGCCTTTTAAAATAGGTCTCGCAGCATCCCTGATCCTTTTAAACATTGTATGAGTAGACTCAATTTAGTCTGTCTGCACCTAGCAGGTAGGAGCACATTAAATAGCACTCTTGTGTTTGAGTCAGTCCTTCTTGAATGTGAATAATTAGAATTTACTCCGCTCTTCTGATGGTCCTGGCCAGCATACTGTACAATGGCATTAATACTTCCTGCTTTGCTGAAATCTTTACCCGGTACCTCCCAGGACTGCACTTGCTATTTTCATATTAGCAGTTCATAGCCATTCTGCATTTGATGAATACACCCCAAGTGCTTTCCTCTTATTTCATCTCCAGCAGCCAAGGAAGGGAATAAATCAGCTCACACAGAGCTCTGTGTAACCAAGTCTAGGCTGCTTTAAGTACCCAAGCTATCTCACTTAAAGCCAGACAGGGTATCTCGAGGCTGAGCTGCCCTGTGCTGCTAAATGCCTCTAAAGCGTTGGCTGTGCTCCCTCAGCAGCTCAGGAGAGTCCCAGTGCCATGCCTGGGTCTGTTTCCAGACACTGCCTCGGAGCATAATCTGTTAATCAAACACAAAAGCCTGGCAAGTCATACACAAAAAGCCATTTCCCTGACCAAAGCAGGCTGCAGTCTCTGAAGGCCTGCCTTTTTGCTTCTCGCAGCCCGGCACTCCCCAGAGGACTCGTCCTTTCCCTGAATCCTCTGCTGGGTCATGCCATGGACGGGCAGTGCTTAACTCTTCCTTGGCTGTTCTACCTTGTCAGATAGAGCTTATGTCCTCTGGGCGAGGATCTCGGCTAGGGTATGTTGTCGCAGCTCCGCTAAACTGAAGAGGACTTTTACCAGATGGAGATTCAGCCCCGAGTTTTGGATGCATCTCAGCGCACAATTTTACAAGGGAGTAGGAAAAAACACATCCTGCTAACTGTTGCAGAAGAGATTTTGAGGGTAAAAGAGATCACCATCTCATGGTGACTTTCTCCCCCTCCCTCTACTCCAAAACTTTTGTGGTACACTGAGTGTAGCAGATGCTGCCTTACGCTTGTGCAAGAATCACATTTCAGTTTGTCCACTCTGCAATGTTCACCTTAGTGTTTTGTTTCCAATTTCCCCTGCTGTAATTGGAAAAACGACACCTTCAGGAGATGGAGTGTTGCATAGCTGACTTCTCCTAACACCAGAGGAAAGTTTTCCTTGATGCCAGGAGATTAGTAGATGTCTTCTCTTGCAGTTTTCTTGCTGAGTTTGTGTACTTCGTACCACCTTCAGGTATGGTTATGTGGCATCAAAGCATTTTGGAAATGTGGATTCTCCTCACGTTCTGTTCAAGACAGGTTTCTTGTGCAAGATTGTCTGAATGATTTTTTTTCTAAATGCTGTAGCACTTTTGGGCTGCAAAAATATATCCTAGAAATGATAATTTCTTACTGATGCTATTGGTTCTATCGATGTAGTTTTGCAGGGTGTTATCTTTTAGATGGTTTGTTCTCTTCTGCTCTAAAGCTGGACTCGGTTTACATAATAGCAAAAAAGATGCTTTCTTGAAAGTGAACTGGTCTATAAAAGCTGTAATTCGGTGCACAGCTGGCACATCATACTGAGGTCTGGCTTGTGCCATTAGGTCAGACTCTTATGGAAATCTACTAACTTATACCCCTTATTTATATTTCATCCAGTGTTAAGTCAGTATTAATAAGCTAATTAGATTAGTAAGTTTTCTTCTATTCATGCTTTCTATATCGACTTTTAAATGTCAATGTCATTTTTTTTTCTTGGAAATTGTTTAAATGCACAGAACAGTCTATTTCATTTTTACTTCTTCAAAATCTACTTTCCTACTTTCTTTCATGTGATTATCTCGGTATGAGAAGTTTCCAATCCTGAGGGTTTAAAGTTGGGTTTTAAAGCAAAGGAATGTAAAGAAATCTCAATCTTTTACTGGATCTAAACCTACTATAAGCATATCCATTTATAATAAATTCTGTAATAATCATATGTGTAGATTAGGTTCAACATACTGGTTTTATAAATTGATAGGATACCTTGAAAAGGAATCCATCAAACAGACTTTGAAGCTAAAGAGACACAAGACTCCTGTGCCAAATCCAATATTCGGAGACATGCTTCATTTCCACAGAATGCTTTAATCCAAATTATTAATTTCTTTGAAGACTCATCATGTGGAGTTCTGAATGATAAGTAGTATATAAAGTATATGTATTTTAAGGGAGATTAATTCCATTTTAAGGGAGTACTTTGTAACCATGTCTAGCTTTTCAATGAAGTAATTGATCAGTTTTTTCAAAGGCTGTTAAATCCTGTTAAAGGTAAAATTAATTGTCCAAGTGAGAATTATTTTTTACCACTTAATAATTTTGCCAGGTTCAGGAAGCAGGAATCTAGTCTGCACTTATATGCAGAAACTTGCATCGTATATGAAAAATTAGATGTATGAAGAGTTTTATTTTCGTTTTTTAAATCATGCCTATCTATTTAGACACTTGCTCGGAAGGTTTTAGAGTTCATACATTATTTCTGATAACATGGTGCCTGCTTCCATATCCATGTGGTCTCCATGGTGAAAGCTGGTAGCAGCGATGATGTGGTTTTGTCTGGACAGGGAGGAGACAGAAAGCTCTCTTGCCTCTGTCTACCACAAAGCAGTTTTTAGGAGGGGAACGGCTTTGGAATCCAAAGACAGGACAGGGCTCCTGTGTCCCCATGATCAAAGGACGCTTCCTGGTGAGAGTGTGTGGTGGGATAGGAGCCGGCATGGATACCTGCCTGCCCCTCCACGGCCCTGGGAAGAGAATGTTCTTCCTTCCAGCTGCAAACCCCTTTGTGCATGCTTCCTTTGCAAACTATGGACATTCTGAACACCCGGGCCTCGCATACTTGCAATTAAAATGTATAGCCCTCTAAGCACTGGCTACTAATCCAGAGGTAGCTAGATGACTTGAGGGATTAGAAAAGAGACTTAAGAGTGACTTGCGTAGCCACAGTGCTGTTTTGGAGCTTAGTCGAATTCCACAGAAATTAGTGAAATATTTGAGTTCATAGGTTGAGTTCAATTCTGCTGTTTTGGTGGGGAAAGCATGAAAGGTCCAATATCAACCTTTATTCCGAGATTTCTGAAATACGAATACTAAGAATACTTTGCACAAAAATAAGTAAGAGTCAACGTCAAATTAAGATCTTCGGAAAGCTGTAGAAGAATATTTTGTGGAATTGCCTCAAAATACTTCAGTGATGTTGTTCATCCAATTATAAAAGTACTGGCCATGTGAGTCAGTTTTAGGCTTTAAATATCTACAGAAAGCTGGAAGGTATTCTGATCTGGGATTTTAGATAAGCTTATCTCCGCAGGGGGAGGGAGGGGTGTACTAACGAGTTTGAGTCAGGAGGAAAATAGGTTATGCACATCCTGGGTTTTTTGTGCAGTTCTCCTATTCATCTGACTGTCAGTTTGTTAAATGCTAAATCATCTTCTGCAGGATAAAAATCAACATGTTTTCTACTCTAATATTTGACCTTTTAAACATTCAGTGTTTTTGATTCAGGATATACTCATTATCCCTCATCTTCCCGAGTTAGATTGAAAATGCAGAAAACTAATTAGAGAATAGATCAATAATGTCAGAATTTCACTCAACTAGCATACATTATAAAATACTGACTTCTCTAAATCATTGTGGGTGATGGTTTTCTGGGAGACACAGAAAGTGAGAAAAGAGGATTGCTAGTGAAAATGACTAAGAAAAGGAGAGATACAAAATCCAGATTAATTTTTCTTGTAATTTTATGTTGCAATATTTGTGGAGGCTAAAACCTGGGCTTCAGAATGAGATGGTAAGTAACAGAGAAATGAAGTATGAGGAGAGTGAAACCTTTTCTGCTCCCAGAAGACATTACAGCTTGTGAGATGAGGCCCCCTCGGGAATGGATTTTCCTATGATTTCCAAGAGATTAGGGATTCCAACCCAGGAAAGTGGTGGATGATTTTAGAAAGAAAAGGTCACTTATGTTAGGTATTGGATTACCATGCTACGAATCAGCATTCGTACCTGGGTCCTGCTATAAGTTTCTCTGAGCTGTTGGACAGGTTGTTTAGTTTGCTGTGCTATGCCATTTCTCATCTGTAAAGTAGGGAT
The DNA here is from genome assembly GCA_009819775.1 of Phoenicopterus ruber ruber. NCBI lineage: Eukaryota > Metazoa > Chordata > Aves > Phoenicopteriformes > Phoenicopteridae > Phoenicopterus > Phoenicopterus ruber. The sequence continues at coordinate 16,766,540 of CM020227.1, forward strand.
GAGAATGCATCCTTTCTGCTCTCTTCTCTGTCTATTAGTACCTGTCCAAAGGATCACATGCACTGTGCCTTGCTGTGCAGCTGTTTTCTGACTAATCCAGTAGGAAACCAATCTGAAACTCCTGGATGCCAGTACAAAAATTCTGTCTTCCATTTGTTAGTGTGTTAAGAGTAAAACAAAACCCAGGACTGTAAAAGATCCTGTTAGGATCTTTTTTGAAATCCATATGGCTCAGCATTTATGCAGTGCTTCCCTTCTTCTCTCAGCCTCATGAAGTTAGAGGTTATATCTTGGAGAAGTTAAAGCCTTCTGTGGCCCAAGGCTGGAAAGTCAAACTACAGACACTTGAATGCACAAATTGTCTAACACCCCAAGTCCTGCCTAAACAGTGACATGGCTTCTGATTGACTCCACTGGATTCCTGCCCAGGCGCCAGATCTTCCATCTGGTAGGAGGTGCCTGCGGAGGCCACGTCTTCCTCTGAAAGGTCTCTAGTAGTTTGGATTTGGTGAGCTCGCAGGAGCACACTGCTCCAGTTGGTTTCTGTGTGCAGAGGGCTTGCCAAATAGAAATTGTTTATGGCCTCTGGCTTTGGGGCAGAGAAAGGCATCTCAGTGTTGTCTAGTTTCTTGTGGAAAACATGAGCTGGAAAAGTCTGTCGTGAAGGCAGAATCCTTTCCCTACCTTTGTCTCCATGCCTCCAGCCAGCAGATAGACTTCCACTCAGAATTTTGACCCCATTGGCTTGAAATGCTAAGGAACACCTGCATGAATTTGGGCAAATACCTGCATGAAGTAGGGCAAAAGCAAGCTTTGGTAGAAATATTTAGCACAACTTCTTTTCTAGCCTGACAAGTTTTTGCTCTTGTTCCATTTACTCTAACTTGGGCGTAGTTATACTGTTTGAATACCTCTCTGTGTGAGTGGATGCATGTATATGTTCGTGTAGATGGGAGGAAGTTGGGCCTGCCTGTCAGAGCGAGATGACTTCTCTTTTTCAGTATTGTAATTTTCATCATGGCATTAGAAAGAAACCATGGTTCTGTTTCAAAGCCCAGAAATTAAAAATATAACATGAAATTTGCACGTTATATGCTGCAGGAACTTCCTACAAGCTCATTTAAACATCAGCATAGAGAAAAATAAGCTTACAATGTGGAAGTTGTGGAAGCTGAGAGGATATACTAGGAGAATGATTTCCCTGTACGTGCTCTAGGCCATTTTCTCCCCTTTGCTGTTGATCAGTTTTGAGGTTGGGACACTGGCCTAAGTAGACCTGTTAGTGTGACTCATAGCTACTCCTATATTTTGAATAATCAGTAATAATTATTGTTCTTAATAAAAGGTAAACTGGTTTTGCTTTACTATACAGTATTTGTTATACCAACTTGCAACTGTAAGAAAATATGATTGCTTAGTAATGGTAGACTACATGCTGTGTTTGGACCGACTACACTAGACCTTCTGTATTAGTACTGCAAAAACCTGAACAATAAAAGCTGTATCTGAGTACCAGAGGGGCCAAGTACTTTTACATTATCGGCCAGAAGTTCTGTTCTGGCATCGGATGCTGCAAGGCCTTCCCCGGGAGCAGAGAGGGTTTGAATCGTCTGTGGCAGCAGTCAACACTGCTCTGAGGTATGAAGTGCGAAGAGGACTGCTGACATTGCTCAAGGGGCTCTGGGGGAAATACACATAGGATGTGAAGTAGAGAATGAGAAATATTTCTCGTGCGCTCTTTGAATAATATTTTTTGGTCATCCTTGTAAACTAATGCCATTTCCCGTAAATTACACTGCCTTTGTTAAAAGAACAAGAACAACTCTTCCAATACAATTTTTGATAAATTAAATTCATTTTATCCCTGCAGTTGCTTTGTCTTCAGAATATCCTTTTAAGTGTATTTTTTTTTTCCTGTGGTTGAACTGCATTGCACTGGCAAGAAATTAGTTTGGGAAGTCCTTGCACATGTTTGGTCTTGGGATTTTGTTGTGTCATGAGTGAATTGGCAGTTGCAAAGTCTGTCAACCAATTTCCATGTCAGTGAACTAACATCATAATGTGTTTGCAGGGTCAAGCTGTTGCTCAGCTCTGTTCAACTATTCCCAACGTTACTGTTTTTGGAACAGCTTCATCTTTCAAACATGAAGCAATCAAAGACTCAGTAACTCACCTGTTTGACAGAAACGCAGACTATGTTCAAGAAGTAAAAAGGTAATTTTTTATTTTCCTGAATAAGTGTTGTGTAGTATCTGGCAAAATACTATGAAAGACACCGGGCTGATCAGGTTTGTGGGAAGAGACTACATTTGTGAATTTGGGAACTGTAGCTTATTCCAGATATTCCATCTGTCCACTACAAGGGACAAGATAGCAAGCATCTCCCTGTTGCTTTATAAGCAACATAAGCTTTGTTAGTCCGTGTTCGTACTTGGACATCTGTTGCAAGCAAAATAAATTAAGTGAAAAAGAATGAAGATCTTAATAGAAGGATGTACTTTGCTATTATCTGCTTATGTAGTAGCTCACTGTAATATAAGACATTTTCAGTGGATCTGTAAGTTATCCAGGTTTTGGAGTTCTCTGGTGTGTTTCCATCTGCCTGGGTTTTTATCCTCTGCCAGGGATTGATATCAGAGCACATGATGTCTGTTTTAATTCCAGATCCTTAGATTTTGTTTGTTTGCGTTCAGATTAGAATCATCCTGTTGGCCTTTTGAAGTCATCATGTGTGTTTCTATTTACATGCTTTCAAATACTTTGTTTTCCAATTTGTCTAACTGTTTTTTGATATTGATGTTGATACAGGTGGCAAAACTTTAGAATTGATAAGAAAATCCTAGGAAAAAACATCTTTTTGATTTTGCTTGTCAGACGGATAAGAATAAGGTTTTGCCTTCATCTTGTATCTGTCAAAATACTAGATTATGTAGCTGGGCATAAAACAAGAAATTGCTCAAAGGGGCACCCCAAGGTAGTACAGTTCACAGGCTTCCTGTCAAACTTGGGTGTTCCTCAGAGTGACGTGCAAAGTCTCAGAAGGCCTCTCAGTACGTGGATTACTAGCCCTCAAAGAGGGCCTTCAGTATACAGCAGGCTTTTGTCTGAGCTGTTAGTAATCCAGACTGGTCTTGAAGGAGAAAACAGGGTGTCTTGCTACTGTTTCTGTAGCACTCCCAAGCACTTAAGAGGACATTTGAAACAATCCATCACAAAGGACATTTTATATCAAAGGAGAATTTTTCTGTATGGGAAGTTTCACCAAAAAAGATAGGACTTGTCCAGCGTATGACACCTGTACCACTTTCTTACAGCTCATTTGCAGCACGTTTCTTCAGCCCTTTGATAGGTACCTACACTTCCCCAAGAGAAAGGCTAAGTGTTTTGCTGCCCCTGGAAAATTGCTGTGGTGAGATGAAGACTGAATTCTAGCAATCCCCACTTTACAAACACTGATTCAGCAAGAAAGAACACTTGAAAACATTAATCAGAGTTCAACACCAAGCTTAATCCTAACTCTTGGCAGGGGCAGCAGCAGATCTGATCTAAGGGGGTATGTGACGTGGGAGTAGATACAACAGAAATCAGTGCTTAAAAAAAGGAGTAAAGGCCCTTTAACTTCTGATAACTTTATGATCGCAGATAATGTTGGCTGCTTCTGTCCTTCATCAGAACAGTTCTTTTTGGGACAGTTCCCTCGCACCACCCCTGACTCTGTGTAACACACCATAACTACTGAAATCAAAAGGAGACCTGGTTACAAAGGGGTGGAACTCTGCTCTGTTAAGTCTGTTAAAATCCCTTTTGGTGGTCCTGCATTTCTACATACTTTTTCACCTCGCAATAGACCAATGAGGCAGAGAACCAGTGGGTACAAAAGATAAAATGTGGGTGCAACAAGCTAGTTTGTGCTGCTTTGCTGGTACAGAGGTGCGTAGTATTAGCAAAATTGATAGTCCTGATTAAAAGTCAGAACTGACAGGCTGTAGAATATGCTAATACTCCCATTTGTTGCTCAGATCCACCTATTTCAATGCAATCCACTTTGCATTGAAAAATAAAAAAAAAAGTATAGTGGCAATTCTGAGAATGCTGTAAAGACAATTTGAATTTCTAGCTTGTCTTTTGAAAGAGGCAGTGGGGTGAACAGTGTAGTTGTTTGGTTTGATGCATATTAGCTGTATACTGTGTTCTCTGAAAATGTTTGCCCAGCAGGGAAGCCAGCTAGCCTGCCTTTGCCTACCTGCTGCATGCTGGGGCAGGGGCAGCCCTAAGGGAAGGGGGAGGCTCTTCATCTGTTGAGAGGCTGTGAGCAGGAAAGGGCCCGTAGTTGAGAAAGGATAGTGGTAGGAACCTGCTTTATTGCAGGTGACTGGACTACCTCTCCAGGGAAGAGCTTTCATCAGGGAGCAAAGTCCAAAAAAAACCCACCACCCCCCCCCCCAAAAAAAACCCCAAACTCAAAACAAATGAATGAACAAACAAACAAACCCCAGAGAGGTGATATGGATGTGGAAATGTTCCTAGGGGATGAGGAATCAGTTCAACTGTGGAAGCCACCGAAAGCTGTTTGATCGTGAAGTCATTATTCATTTACAGTGAAAGCTCATCCAGTGGCCTGAATGTAAACAATTTACTACCCCACATACGGCAGCGGTACCAAAGAGTAAAGTTGTCTGATTCTGTTGCTGTTTGCAACCAGTGGATGTCTGAGTATCACCTTTGTTTTGTGAGGAAACAGAAAGATGCATTACAAGCCATAAAGCTTTACCTCTTTCCTGACTTCTAACTGCAGTTATACCACTGCAGAAGGCGTGGTCATCAGGAGCCAGCTGATGTTCCCAGGGATTGGATGCTATCGACTGCCCCTTAAATCTTTGATAGTCTCCAGGTTGCAATTTTCTCCTAGTGTCTGCACCAGTTATTTGCATAATTGTTTAAAAGTATTAATCAAGAATGTACTACTGCTTGGGCTGTTTACTTGTTTAGGAGGTAGGATATTAGACTTAGATCAAACTAGCGATAGCATTTTGCAGGCTGGTGTTTTGCCAGAAGAACAGAACTAAATCAGGATATTTTTTTTTCTTCTTCAGCATTGTATTGACATTGCATTCACAAAGCTATTCATTGGAAAATTATAAATATGTAAACTATTTATTGAAACGGTATACTTTCTGATTTCTATAATATGGCCTAATTGTATCCTTAGAGGTGGGTTTCTACCTCTTGGTGACCTCTCCTCATGCTTGATTTAACTCTTTGCTGACATCTAGTTGATACAAAGTCTGAAAGAGAAGGCTCTTTAAATAACTTTACAAAGACTTAATTTTATCTGAGAAGAACTAGGATAAGAAGATCTGTTCCCTTACGAATTCAGAAAAAGAATATGATGATGCGAATAACAAAAATGTCCTTTTTCTCTGACATTCATTGACCAAAAAAGACATTCTGACATTCGCATTCACTCAAAAAGAGCTTTGTATCTATCACCTGTTTTGTGATAATACAATTTTACTGAAAGCCCTCAAAAAGGGGGAACAAGATGGTTTCCCACTCTTCTAAGCCTGAAAGGCATGGGTTGGCCAGCTTAACAAACTCTAAGTCCAGCACTGAATGAGTTTGAATTGCTTTTTGATGAGGACAAGGTTTTCATGTAGTCAAAGCCTCAGCCTTAGAGTCCTTTCTAAAGTACCTGGAAAATGTTAGTATTATGTTAATGATCAGCCTGTATCACGCTGGCTGACCAGTCCTGTGCATCCTATTGCAAAGTGAGATTGCTTTCTTGCTTTTTAGAATCTCAACAGATGGAGTAGATATTGTTCTGGACTGCCTGTGTGGAGAAAATACTGGGAAAGGCCTCAGTCTTCTCAAACCACTTGGGACTTACATTTTATATGGTAAGTGGAAAAAGCCAGGTACATATTTAAAAACTAAAACTTTGCAAAGCTTAACCACTCATGCCGCTTCTTCCAGAACTGGAAGCTGCCATGTTATACTTTTTCAATTTGGCCATTTCTGATCAAGGATTTTAGTGAATATGAGCATGGACTAAATTATTGAGAAACAATAGGTAATACAAAGAAACTCTTAAAAAAAACAAAAAAAAAAATCCAAAAGTGAAACTGAAGATATGTTTCAGATTGTTAAACATTATTGAGTGATACAGGAGAAATGTAGGAGAGAGCTTGGATCTCTCATTCTACACACCATAGGAATCACAGTGTGGCCAAGGAAAGTGTAATATTGTCCTTGTGGGAGGAAAGCTTGGAGAAGGATTTCAGGAAGAATGCCATCATTTTTATTTGACATGATTTTGAGGAATTCAAGCCCAGGATTCTGTTCACAAACTTCCATTCTTATACATGGACTGCTCCACGTACCAAGTAAACGTGTCTTTCCTGCAGCTCTGCAGGTTGCCATGCTGTGCGTTGATAAAGCATGCCAAGCTTCTGTAGGAGGGCAGCTGAAGGGATTGCTAAACTTTTGAAATGAAGAATATATCTGTATCATAGTAGAAGGTGCAGTGGTATCATGGATAAGCATACCTGCTTCCTTGGGCTTTCACCTAGCTAGCAGGGTGGCAATAACGAACACGTTGTCACTCGGATATCTGCTGGGTCTGTACAAGCCAACCTGGTTGCCTGTCTGTAACAAAGTCCCTGCCAGTGAATTGTCATTACGTTTGTTAACAGGTTGTAGTGTACAATGCATGTATGCCTACACAGGTAGTGATCAGGTAATCTCTACAGAGAAGGGACACCTGTGTGGTGATCGCTGCTAAATAATAGTGTGTCAGAGACAAACGGCATTTTACTGCAGAGAAAGAGAGAGCTATAGAAGAGTTTTGGTGTCAAGATGCCTGGTAGCACTTAACCTGTTCCTGGTTTTGGAAGATTTGATAGATTGTTTTTGTCATCTCAGAATACCCACAAACTTGTAGGGCTCTCTTACCTGGGCCTCTTTGTTATTTATTCCCAAAGTATAAGGGTGTCTACTAATCACTTGTAAACCTGGGGAGATTTTTTTTTTTCTTAAATATGAATCATGGAAATGATTTTACATATAATAAATGGTCTGCTTGTCAGCATGTATTGTGTGTGAATGTAGTCATCTCTTACAGGTTCGTCTAACATGGTTACTGGGGAGACAAAAAGCTTCTTCAGTTTTGCAAAATCAGTAAGTGTCCCAGTGCTGGGATTCTGCTCTTTCCTTTAACTTCAGTCTTTTCTGTAGCATTTTCATCTTTAGCATTCTCATTTATCTCTACTAAGTTGTTACTTCTGATGTTGCTAAAGAGAGCGTTTTTCTGACTGCAATGTGGTCTGACATGTTTTCTTCTGATACGACAGCTAGACAGGAATTGGATCTGTGTGCAATGCATATTTAAATTGTTAGCTATCAGACATATCTCTCTTATATGGCTAAGTTTAAAGTTAGACTGCATTATTTATTTACTTATGGCAGAATATCATATCCATGGATATGGATAACTGTACCCTATAGGTTCCTCATATCAGAAATACGGTCAGAACAGTGCGATGAATTAAGGGAGATGTATCTCTTAAGATGGAGGCTGTGTCCAGTCATTTCCAGCTTTTCAGAAGTTTGTTCCACACAAAAATGCATTTTTCAGTTCTCCACGTTCATTTCAAGTGACATCAAAGAGACGATGATGATGCATTTGTTTCCTCATTGATGATGTCAACAAATCCAAAATTCAAATGTTAAATACTTTTTCTTCAGCTTACAACAACAACAACAATCAGCTCAGAAATCCTAGAGATCGAAAAAGGGGTGAATACATCAAATAAACTGCTAGAGAGAAATAAGCTAACCAGGGGTGAAAGCGATTCCTTCAGACGAGAAACAGAGGGAGAAGGCTTGACTGAAGATCTGTCATGCGATCTTTCTGCCAAGAGCTCATTTACAGCTTCCAGCAACAACCCCTTCCCAGGAGAAATTAGCTTCAAAAGTCTCTATGTAGTTGAAAACAAGATAGATCAAAAACTGTAGCAAGAAGCTATTCTTTGCATCCTGCGTTTTCTTAATGGTTGTAGTGGCACAATCTTCATTATTGTCATACGTTTGTGAAATAAAACAAGATAATCTTTACTATGCAGCCTTTTTACTGTTAATATAAACATATTCTGATGCATATAACGTGTAGGGTAGGTTGGCTCAACAAAATCAATTTAAACTGAAATGTTTTTCACATAGTACTGGTATTTATTGACTGAATAAATATGAATAAATTGAATTAATTAAAAAATACTGTATCAAATTTTGTATAGAAGTATAACTAGTTTCTGTATGTAATTATACTGTAAAATTAACTCATCAAAATTGTATGAAAATGTTAATTAAAAATTGACCCATTCAAATAAAACTTGCTAGGAAGTAGGCTCTTGGTCTCAAAGATGCTCTTGGGCTAAATGAGATAAAATAATTTCGTTAGATATTATGAGGCTTGCTCATATATCACAAACTTAATAATGGGTGTAAAGTAAACGGAAGCTGATAAGCAGTGCATGGTTTCCTTGTTTTTGAAAGAAGAGTAATAGTCAAGACTTGCTTGCGAACATTTGGGAAACTTCCATGGCGCGCTTGAGATAACAAAGAAGGATAGCAGAAGTAAGAAGGGAGGACCAAGTTCCTTACTTCTAGACCCGCATCTGAAAACCAGATCTGTTCACCATTCTTCCTACACCCTAATCTCCTGCAACACAAGTCTGTGTTTTATTTCCACGTGTCAGTCAGCTGCATACTGTTTTGTTTCTTCCTTAAAATTCTTACTGCTGATCTTGGCTGTGGCTTCAGATGTGACAGATGAGTCGTATATCACATCTGCCCAGGCAGTTTTCTTGTGAGCTCTTCTATACATTTCTTCAAAAGTGTTTTTCTAACCCTGCTGTTGTTTACTGCTTTCCAGTGGTGGCAAGTTGAGAAAGTAAATCCTATCAAGCTGTATGAGGAGAACAAAGTCATTGCTGGATTCTCCCTGTTGAATCTACTCTTCAAACAGAATCGAGGTGGGCTGATCAAGGGTGTGATGGACAAACTCCTAAATCTATATACCAATAAGAAGATCAAGCCTGTGGTTGATTCATTATGGGCTTTGGAAGAGGTAGGAGCAAAATTTCTTTCCTCTTTTTGAAATTTCTGAAATATACGCACTTTTAGGTGTAAAATTAGATTTAAGTATGTTTTCTAGTTATTGGTGGATTCTGCTTTTTAGTTTGTGTGAAAGTTGTCTCCAAAGCCCCTGCTATTCAGAAACTCCATGATCCAGAGTCATTCACACATTTCTCTAATAAATATTTCTGGAGTTTCAAATGCTCTGTGTGAAGTTCTTGAAAATACTAATAATAAATGTGGTTTTTCAATCTTAGAAAATTATTTCTGTTTCCTAAGTGCATGAAACTTGTAACTAACAAGTGCAGGGTGGAATGCAGACACTATAATTGAAAACAACTTAAAATCTGTTCTGAGGAAAAGATCTAATACATAAGCTTTAGTTTCAGTTTTATATTTGTGCTAGCAAACCTTGGAAGCTTGGAGGTTTTCAGGAAGTTACTGAAAACGTATCACAGGCAGTCAAATCAGAATTCACTTTTAATATAAGCTAAATTTGTGGAGTGTGGTTTTTTTGGTGGTTGTTTTCCTTCTAATTGCTCAGCTCTCCTTAAAGACATGTAAAGAAAACACTCTGATGATAGCTTGGGCAATTACAAGCCCCTTGACGAAAGCACTGTTTCCTGAGACCTTTATACTTAAGATGCTGATAAATGAATGTATTTTTAGAGGTGGGAACATACATTAACGTATAAAGAAATAGCATGATTATAGTAGCACTGCCAGATTAATTTTTCTTTTATGTGTTTGATTGAAGTGCACTGAGCCTGATACGTCACTAAGACGTGATCTGTAAGAGCTCTGCTATCGTTTTATGGTGGCTATTCAGAAGGTGCTGCCACAAAATTCTGTCTGTGTCAGAATACATTAGCTGGTATCACCATGCATCCATGAGGAACTAGTAACCATCAGACTTAAGACATCAATAATATTATATTTGTTACAATTCTGAATGCCCCGTGGGCAGGGTTTTGAGCCCAGCATGTTGCAGATTATTAAAGTGGCATTAAGGCCCCACCATTGTCACGGACAGAGGTAAGGTATCAGAGTTGTGCGGCAGGACTCCACAGCCTGTGACAGTTCTTGAAGCAAGACACGTTGCGTGTTTACTGGGGGGTACGTGTCTGGGCCAGGTTATATGACAAGGTGTGTACTGCCTCAGGGCATGCTAATGTGAGAACGGTATGTCTCTTTATGCTCTCGCTACATCTGCCCCCGTCTACCCCGACAAGCCACTTCATGTGGCACAGCAGATGCAAACGGTCCAGCACGATATGGGCTCCAATTGTTCCTCTCCAGCAAAAGAGAGGAACGACAGCTTCTCCAGGAAGCCCTTATCTGTGTCTTCCCCAAGGAATCTCTTCCTGTTTCTCTAAAATGTCTACCTGAGGCCACACTGTCACTGATAGCAGTTCAGTAACACCTCGGGCTTACCGGCCAGTGGCATGGGAGTGGCATTCAGCGGTTTGCTAATTCTCACCAAATGCACTAAAATGTCCAACTGCCTGCGGGAAATCAGATGTTTTGATACAGAGCAGCTGGCTCAGGCAAGACAAAATTGCTCTGACGTTGTCTGAAAGCGAGAGCACTTGAAGAGCAGTGTAAAATAGAAATGGGATCAGATTTAGGTTTTTGATGTCTGCTTTTTTTTATTATTTACTTTTTAAATAATCTTACCAAGTATTTTAAAAATTTAAGTGGCACGAGGCTCTAGACAGGCATTCTACACTTACTTGTTCATGTAAATATGTGCTTTTCATGTGTTGGTGACTAAGAAAAGGATAATGAAAATAGTAACAATGGCTTGAAAAATCTTGATTGAGGACAAAACATGAAAAATTACACATGGCAGGCTGATCTTAATAGTCAACATGATGGGAATTTGTTGGGAGACTTCTGTTTGATAACATTTCATCTAACGTTTGGCAGTTACACGCACCATCCCTACCGTTAGATTGTGAAATGTGTAAATACATCTGTTAAAAAGCGCAGTTTAGAAAACTGCGGCTCATTTATCATGCCTGCTCACTTTCCGTGAGCTATGTGGTAATTTACAAAGGAAATGCCTGGCTAGTATCTTCAGGGATATAACAGTGCTGGAGGTGTCCTTAATAAATTGTACAGTATTACTGAATTATTACTCATTCAGGGCATTATCATTTTGGGGATATATTTTTGTGGGTATAAAGATAACTTGGGGCTGACTCTCAAGTTAATATCATACACAGAAAAATGTGTCATAGCTGAGGACTAAATGGAAGCAGACTGAAAAAAGGTTGGTATGTATTTTTGTTCTGTTTGGGGAGGTTTCTTTTTTTAACTTTGTAGCTCTAACATCTCTCCCCCCTTCAGAGTTTGACATTTGATGGCTTTTTATTTCCTATCGAGTAAGCCTGATTTTCTCCAAATGTCCACTTTTCATTTGACCATTCTCAGCAGTCTTCATTAGAGACTACACCAATATGACCAATTTTTACCATTGACGTTTCCCGAGGAGACTTCCTGACCTGTAAGAGCACTGAGAATAAATATGTTTAACTAGAGAGTGGCAGAAAGGTGGGGTCTCTGCATTGCATTTGAAAATGGATGATTGAATAGTTTTCTGTGGAAGAATATGACCTCCTCCAGAGGCTCGCAGGAGCATCCATTTGTCCTCTGACTAGTAATTCTGCCTTTAACCCAGTAAGTGACGTGCAGAATGAAAATATTTTAAGGAAAAATCTCAGAGGAGCCTTAACCATGGGACATCTTTCTAAATGTTTAATGTTAAATACCTGAATGTGTCATCACATACGTAAGTTTTGATCTATGTATGAAAGGCATATCCCCAACATATCCCTTCAGCTTGCTTTATTCACTGTGCATCTGTTTTCACGTATTCCTTCTTTTCAATTCACACATTAATGCAGATTCTTTAAAGCCAACATGGAAGACACCTGGTTTTCTTCCAAAACTGTACACTACAAAGATTTCTCTCTTCAAACCTGTATCAGTTGCAATAGCGATCTATGTATCAGAGCTGCAAAGCATCTTTTGCAGCTTTCGAACAGGATGAGTTATATCTGCAGTGGTGTTCCCCTTTGCTGCTTACATCTGGTTGCTACAGGACCACTTGCTGCATGATAACCCCAAAATTTAGGGTTTTATGTTCTAGTGCTTGAGAGAACAACCAAAGAAAGTTTTTGTGTTTGTTTTAATAGGTCCCCATGAATTTTGTAGAAAAGATTTCAGTGCTCTAAAAGCCTGCTATGGTTCCTTGAACAGCATCGATTTCTTAATACTTTCTGCAGGAGTACACAGTTTGAATTTAAAAGAATATACTGATTAGAGAATATTGTAATTGCAGTGAGATTTTGCATTTTAAAGTGTTTCAAGTGGCAGTAATACAGGGTTTAGAGAAAGTTACTAGATTCCCATTTGTCTGTCGTGTTGTAGTGTATGTTAAGTGATGTCTAGTTGATTGTCGAATAATATTGAAGATAGCAGTGTTCAGAAATTATTAGGCAGGCTTAGCTTGATACTATTCCTGTCGAACAATGAAGGTTTGTCTGGGTGTCAATGAGATCGTTCTAATTCGGCTATAATCCCTTCCAGTGTTCTGGTTACTCTGTTTTAGGGCCTCATCCAAAGGCCATGGAAGGACTCCTAGTTTCACTGGCCTTTGTTTTAGGATGAGGATTGCGCTGCCTCTTCAGTACAGTCTGCTTAAACAAATTTACCAATTGACTGAAGAGAAAGTGGGACAGAATTTATTCTGGATGGGAACTTAGAAGTGACTTCATTTTCTTCAGAGAAGAAAGGGAGATCAGGATCTAGACTATTGACTGCTGCTATGAAGTAAAACTATTTGTATTGCTGTGTTATCTGTTGGTCTTGGCTTGGGAAGGGTAATTTTCATCTCAAATTTGCATCCATAAATTCTAGTAAAGTCAAGTCTGTTCTCAAGTAGGCCGTTAGAGCCGTCTTATGATGTTAATGCAAGAAAGTTTTAACAAAGAGAGACAGTGACAAAATCCGTAGATAATTTAAAATGGGAGTCTAACTGGGGAATTACTCGTCATGAGATGACTGAAGTCATACAATAAATTAGCTGCTGTTGAGATGTCTCGCTATTTTGCAGCTATTTGTTTATGCGTTCAAGTGTTTAAAAGATGAGATGATTTGTAGATGGTACATGCTTAAGATGCTGTTCTGTAGTAAAAAGCTGATTGTCTGGTAAGATTGCATTTCATTACAAATAGGAGAGTTTAAAACAGAATTAGTATTCAGTGAATATTTGTTGAGCTTTCTGGTTGTTTCTTTCTTAGTAACTACTTATCTAATCCTTAATTTGCGGTTAGTCACTCTTCTTCGTTCTGATTAATTTGTAGTGTGCATTTATGCATTAACATTCTCCTGAGGGTCTGTGAATCTGGCTTTACACAGCAGATGATTCTAGATTATTAAGCAGAATGAAAACTGAAGGTTCTCAAAAAATCTCGTGTGTTGAATAAAAATGTACGTCGCACTTTTCTATTAAAATTCTGTTTTCTTCAGCTTTTTATAATTGCAAAAGAAAATATATACTTAAGGCAGAACGGTTATTGACATAGAGGTTATATGTACCTTCTTTGGTGATTTACAGCAGTTAAAAATAGCACTGATAGCATGTAAAACGAAACTCTCAATTCTTGCACGTGAACTGCCAGTCAGGAAAGCGGCAGTGCAAAATATGGTCCACGTCATCAAAATATCTGTAGGCCCCTTTCCCTCATGCTAGACTACCTGTTTCAAAAAGGACCCTCAGTATGTCAGAAAGTTTTCAGATCTGGGCTATTTTGGTCCATAGGGGTGACCAATGAGATTATGGAAAAACATCCTGACTACAGATCTGTGGTGTGTACCAAAGGATTCGTTGCGTTCTTGCATCTCAAATGATTTAAAGGAGCGCACTGTTACATAGCAATAATGGTATCAAAGGCTTGTACTGCCTTAGGGCCAGTAAGAGTGATGAAGATGCTGAAACCTGTGGAATAGAGTTGCTACTTAATCTTAAAAAGGATAATCTGATAGGATTATCTAAAAGGATAATCTGATAGGATTACAAAATCAGGCTGATACCTTGCAGCAGGCACTGAACATCACCCCATGTCATTGTTTTGTAGTGATAATGTAATCGTGTCTTTAGCAACTCCTTACCTAGCAAATAGTAATGCAACTGTAGCCCAGATCCAGGAATATGCCGTGATTAAAGCTGTGATTAAATTCAGCGGAATCAAAGCACTAAATACACTTATGGATCAAGCCCGTGTATCCTGATACAAGTATGAGAGGACCCTAATGCCTGTGCCTCCTGGTCAGTGCATGGAGCGTTTTTGACTGGAAGGAGTCCTGCACCTTAATTTGGTTTGTAAGGATCGCTGCACTATGAGTCACAGGCTTTTTGGCTGAATAATTGTGAGAGATGTTGCAGGTCTAGCTGTAAGTACAATTGTTAAGTAAGTGGCATTCCCTTGTCTTGAAGCCAGAGCTTTTCTCTATAGTAAATGGCTAAGGAAAAATCAAGCTGTGTTTAAGAACCTGAAACTGAAAGGAGTGCAAGTGCAACTGGTTACATTATAGTAACATTGTAGCACATGTGCTGATACAATAATTCCCTTAAAAGAAACATTTTCTCCTATGTTGCTGTTCTCGCATACTTTCTGTTCTGTGTTAGCTTTCAAGGTTATTGGCACGCAAAGGAAAACAGCAGGAACCTTACAGCTAAGATCACGGCCTTATCAAGTCCCAATCCAGTGACGGGAACTGGACAAAGGAACAATTTCCATACAGAATTTATAGCATGTTTTGGGGAGGGCAGAGCCATCACAATACATCTGGTTTTAGCACTGCTTTGTGGCTTCGAAGAATTTGGGTACTGTAAACCTGATTTTTTCCCACTGAGCTCATCCTCTGGTATACTGGCATATATATATATCTCCGTGCATGCTTTTAGCTATCAATGATATCAACACTATTCGGGGCAGGGGAATGGGAAATCTTAAATGCGTGTTAGCAGAATAATAACAGTGAATGCCCTAAAGCAGTGACTTTAATTTCATCAAACGCTCCTCATGCCTTTCACTGATCTTAGCTTTAGGGCAAAAAGCCTTTCGTGTATCACTATAGTAAGATGTAGAGAAAATTGACCCATTAGTTACTTTTAACATAGTAATAGGACAATCTGATAATATCAGATCAGGCTGGTACCTTGTTAGGAATCCTAAATGCCATCTGTTTTTGGGGGTTGTTCTTGTATTTGTTTTCTAATGATAATATAATAATGGCATGTGCAGGTTTTTCTCCTTTTTTTTTTTCTTCTTGATGAAAACAGATTCTTCAGCTGAAGAAATTACACCTTTTTTGAATTCAAGTGACTTCAATAACATCTAGAACCTGTAGTTGATCCTCAAGGTATGCAAAAAAATCTAGAGTAACATGATAAAAGTGGAAGTTCATTTATAACCAAGGCAACCCACCCTGAAATACAGAAAATAATATTTTTTCCATAAGCATGAAACAATTTACTTTGCAGTGTTATATTGTAGCAAGAGGGAAATGTAACTAATTCTGTGAAAAGTCCCAGGAACATGTCAGTGTTTTCCTTTGCTATGAATCCTCTAGCATTACAATGCAGTCTGCTTGTTTTGATGCTGCAAATATTTCTTTGACAGTACTTCACTTGCAGTTGTTCATGAACTGCTTTCCCGATTTGCAGGTGTTAGCTCTGCATATATACTGTCCTGCGATGCTGCCGTAGAACTCTTTGTTCTTCCTATGTGTGAGATTCTGTTCCCTTTGACTGTATAAAATAAACATCTGTAGTTCAAAGTAAATTTAAATGTTTTATCTGTACATCACTGTTGTTTCTTTGTATACAAACAAGTCTAACACAAGTTTAATACCAGCTTCGTGCAGATATCAAAGCCTACAAAAATGCAAGGAGCTATGTCTTCCTGATGTAGCAGGTCTCAAAATAGAGATGTGGGGAAAGCAAACGGAGAAGCAAAACCTGAATAATTCAGGGTAGCTTGCTTCTATGCTCATGATCAAATTATACACAGTTATAGGCCAAAATATCTTTCAAATTTTGGGAAGAGTAAGAGGAAAGCTATTCCACTTGAATTTTACCTCACTAATATTAAATGTAATGAACACAAGTTCTAAATGAATGAAAACTGAGCCATGAGTAAGGTCTTTTTTTAATAAAGACTTTGCAAAGAATTTTTCCCAAGATGCTTATCTGAAGTAAATATTAATTAAAACTCCAAATAAGTTCGGTGCTGTATGCTTAGAGGAATAAAACATACCTTGAAAGTCCTGGAGATTAGGTATTGCAATTTTTTCCCCTCTATAACATTATGCATACCTGATTATGGGATCCTCGCTGCTCTTACCTGAATTATTAAGTTACTACTAAATGCCTATAGAATTTCATTTACATTTCTTCCCCATTTTTAACCGGACTTCCCCTCTTTAACAGGACTTCATATTACTTCGTAATTCATTCTACCCTTCCTACCTATATCAGCAAGTGATGGCATAACCCAGTAGTCTTTTTGGCTTCACACACTGTTGATGGCAATGTAATGTGATTATTATTTTATTAAAAGAGTGAGATAGAAAGAAGCAAGACGAAACTTAGATATAGGCATTGTGGCTCCATAATAAGGCCTCAGGTACGTGACAGTAGCTACGTTTACCACAAAATCAGGTTGGGTAAATGAGCTGTTTGAGGAAACTCAGACTTCACGTGTTAAGTATGTAAGCAGAAGTCAATTATTTTCAATTGCTATATATTATTCATAAACACTGCATGAAATTCAAGCTACATGAATGGAATTTATTAAACAAGTAATTTATTTCAGCTCTGTGCTTTCTTTTCTTTTGTTTTTTTTACAGCTTCTAAAATTTAGCTTGTTTTGTCTAGCCTGCCAGTTGAATACCTGTGTTTAAACAATTTTGCCATCTAGAGTCTTCAGAATGTTCCTTTGTGCATGCTGAGAATATTCATGCTATAATCATAGGATGGTTTGGGTTGGAAGGGACCTTAAAGATCATCTAGTTCCAACGCCCCTGCCATGGGCAGGGACACCTTCCACTAGACCAGGTTGCTCAGAGCCCCAGCCAACCTGGCCTTGAACACTTCCAGGGATGGGGCATCCACAGCTTCTCTGGGCAACTTGTTCCAGTGCCTCAGCACCCTCCTAGTGAATAATTTCTTCCTTATATCTCATCTAAATCTACCCCCTTTCAGTTTAAAGCCATCACCCCTTGTCCTGTCACTGCATGCCCTTGTCAAAAGTCCCTCTCCAGCTTTCTTGCAGGCCCCCTTTAGGTACTGGAGGGCTGCTAGAAGGTCTCCTCGGAGCCTTCTCTTCTTCAATAGATAACTAACAAGAGACGATGGATTTCTTCCACTTGCCTGATGCTATGCAGCATGTTGGTGGAAAGATCATGGATCAGCCTGAAAACCTCAAACTTCCAGTTCTGGCCTCTAACAGCCAAGCCCCGGGACTGTCTCAGCACCTCTTCGAGCCTTTGTGATTCAATGTGTGTATTCGGGGCTCTAATCTCAGAATGGTGTGTGTTCTACCAAACTTTGGTAAGCTGTTTCGTTTCAGGGGAATGGTATCTTAATGTTTTGGTATGAAGTAGCAAACATGGAAAAGTATTTTGGCAATATTTGTGATGAACATTGATTCTGTGTTCAAATGTTGCTGTTACAGAGGTTAGAAGCTGACTAGTGTGAGACTCAACCTCTCTCAATTAACATAAATGCAGCCCGCAGCTACAGCACTTTTCTAATCTACTTAGTAAGCACTCTGCTAAGAATTAATTAGTTATGGAGATACAGAGGCAGAAAATACTTTTCTAGAAGGCAAGAGATACTGGAAGCTGAAAGTGCAGTGGTGAGTCATGATGCGTGTTTCTGGGTCAGGACAGATTGTTATTTCTATTTGCCCTTGTGTGCCACAGAGATAATGGCTTTCTGTAATTGCAGGCCAAAGGAAAACAACATGTAGACTTGGTTCCTGATGGATATTATGAGGGCAGAGGGGAAATAGGCATGAAAATGATATAGGAAGCATTGATAGATTCCATTCAAGAAAGTGTGCGCTATTAAAGATACACTAGTCACATGCTTCCAGTTAATTAAATTAGCAACAGAAGACTATATGGGAAAAACTGGTTTGTCATTTATTAGAAAAAATAAGAACAAAGCTGTTACGTGGAGCAAGCTGCTGATTAATTACTGTGAAGAAGCAGTATTTTACAGGAGTAGTCTGCTTACTGAAATATATTAGCTGGCTTTTAAGTAATAAATCGGCACACGTTCCTTATGTATTGAGCTGATACGGTGATACTGTGCCCGTGCAAGAAAATAACCAGAGACCTAGCTAGGGAAAGCTTTACCAAAGCAGAGAGGATATGCTTTTAGACATCAAGGACACCTTTAAAAACACCAATGTGTGTGCATAACTCCAGGAGATAAATATAGAAGAAATATACTCTATCTTGAATGCTTGACTCTAACATGTTTGTTTTACACTTCATTTTTACTGTTTGTGTCATAGAATTTAAGCTGCTCTCAGGAGTCAGGAAAACAGGGTTTCATGGAGTCATTTTCCTGTTCAAAAATATTTTCTAGAATCTTCATGAAGTATTAGAGAACAAAAACTACTTGCTTTTATACCCTTGATCCAAACATGCTTTAATCCATTCCTTATTTCTACCTGACAATGCAATGAAACATCTGCCTGTCTTCTCCCAATCTTGCATGCAGGTTGATTAAATATATGTCAACACATTGCATCCACCAGCAGAAATACTTTTACATGGGTTCTAACGGACAGTTTACTTTTATCTCCTGTTCCACAGAGTTGGTAGTACCACTAACTGACAAGGAATTCTTAAGATTTGGAACAGTGAGTCACTCAAAGAAATAACTATTGGATACCATAAATGAAAAACACTAGATAAATATCAGGTACTAAAGAGAAAATATTAGAAAGTAAGTTTTGAAAGACTTATTGAGATGTTATTTCATTTTTGTGCCATGCAGTATCAGTGTATGTAGTTTAAGCCACAGAGCCTGTGAATGGAACCTAGGATTTTCTTCTGTGTCAAAAAATTCCACTCATGCTTTGTTAATTAGTTGACTGGTTCAGAAAGAAAGCTCTCGGTTGTTCAAGTTGAACTGGCAGGGACTGCTAATGTGAGAAATTCAGCTTTTCTCCCAGGGTATCATGAAGGAGAAATCTGAGGCTTGTGTTAACGTTTCCTAGTGATTGTTTTCATTCTCTCAGAAACCTTTTTGGTCTCAGTTCACAATTAAAAAGACCTATTTTCCCAGGTGCTAAGGATTTTTTAAAAATTGAGATAGAAATAATGACGTCTACTTGGTGATGTTGAGAGAGCTGAGAGATGTCATCCTTATGTCTGGCACAATACAGAAGACAAATAATTCATACTCCTCCTGCCTTTGAAACCTTCCCATTTCCAGACTGGGAAGAGATCCCTGGTGATTTTGGATGAGGTTTTGGCCTCTGATTTGCAAAAAACCAGACTAGGTATTTTGGATTTTTTTCTGGCTATAATCTGAGTCTAATACTTCATTAATCAATGAATGCCTAGAAAGCCATCTAAGGAGTCACTGAAAAGAATCAAAAGGGAGTGGGAGATAAGAATAAGGAAAATCTCTCTCTCTCCCCCCCCTGTTTAAATGTCATAGGCCCCTTTTGTTTAAAAGATGCTACATTGGCAGCATTGGTCCCTGTGGCCGTCTTCCGTGACTGACAGTGAGCACAAAGGTTAATAGAGCAGAAGGGAATGAGATGCTTTCAGAGACTGCAAAATCACTGTGGTGAGAAACATCAGTAGATACTATGCCTTCAGCATTTCTGCTGTATATTCTAGCTCACATTTTTCTGCTTTTGGGGATTTTGAGTGCTTGGCCTATAAAGAGAGAATGTTGACATAAGCTTTTTAGCTATAGTAGAAGGATGTTTAGTTGTCAGTAGACACAGAACTCTGGTAAATGAAATGAATTGAGCCTTTTTGGTTTTAGAAATGCCTTTTTAAAGTGAACATTCTAGCTCTTCTCCTGGGATCTGTTTATCAGTGTATCTATGTAACAATAGCCAAAGAAAACATCAATTATTAGTTCCATCAGCAAAACCAAGTTGGTCTCTCAGCAACTAATCACGTCGATGACTAGTTTGGCAGACTGCTAGAATTTTTGGAAATGTCATAAGCAGTAGCATGAAATTCATCTCCTGGGTGGTGGTTTTCTTTTTTTTTTTTTTTTTTTAATTTTCATACCAATAGTCTAATTAGGTTACTAGATTCTCTTTATTGCAAAGAAGACATAAGTTTTGCGTTCTATTTCATACAACTTTATCGATATCCCAAAAAAGCACTTATTACTGTCTTACCTACAAGACTTGTAGATATGATAATTTTGTAGTTTTATGTAGATAATCTTCTACATATTGACCAGATGATCCATTGCTGATAGTGATTGTAATTAGGAAGGACAGTGGAATATTAAACTTCATAAGTCAATGTATTGGAGTGTCCAAGTCCTACCTTTACGCACCTTGAGGTTCATTACTGGATCATCACAACATGGACCAATTCATTACTCTCTAGAGAGCAAGAGAATGAATATCCCAGCCAGTGGAAACTAGCAGCTTCCAGGTTGTGCTTTAAGCCCACTCTTAGGGTTCACCGAGACACATGTGCAGTTTCCACAAAGGCTGTGAAAGTTGGTCATGGGCACTTAGTAGTAGTAGCAGCACACACTATGTACAAATTTTCTGATGCCACCTGATTATTAGGCTGTTCTGATTTGGATTTTTTTTTTAATTACCCAAAGTTCCCTGTCATGTGATTTTTTTAAAGTCTTAAAGCTTTAAGATTTTATAACATTTTACAACATTAATGCATACTATGATTAAATTCTCCTTTTCTAAGTATAGTGGGGAACCTTAGTTGGAAGTAAGTTTTCTTTTCTGGTTTATATAATTTTACCCTGAACAAAATGTAATGATTGTAGCCAAAATAACACTTTATTTTAGTGCATAACAATCATTAATCAAGATAAATGTTCTCACCTAATGAAAATGGCTCATATATTCTTTTCAATCATTTTAAACACAGATGAGTTTTAAAAGCAAAATTACTCTTGGGCATAAAGGCATCTCTTAGCATAATATAATCCAAACTTAATGTGATAATTGAGAGTTTTATACGGTATTGCAATTTAGTAGTGGTATTATTGCTCATTACAGATAATGATATAAATTAACACCAAGGCAGCAAAGCAGATATATTGTCGATACTAAAAGCTTCCTATATATACTAGCCTGCTGTGAATGATTGAACACAAAGATATTTTGTAGGGCAAATCTATATGTTACGATCACTGACTTAGAGAAAACAATACTAAAAGGAAGCAATGTAATTTAAGATTTTCAAATGAGCAACTGATTTTCCACTGTTTTGATTTTACTGAATATGTTAGTTTGAGTATCAAAGTTCAGGCTTTGAATGTGGTATTAAAGTGCACACCTTTGAAAATGTAGGCCATATCTCTAAGAAATAAAGCCTCGCACGTCACAGGCAGCTCCAAATCTTTGTTTAAATGCATTCAGTTTAGTAGAATAAAGGCTGTGTAAAAGTGAATTCCCTACCATCACCAAATACCAACAACCTCGAGAAGAACCTGAGTTTTTTTCAGTTATATGCTACGGTTATGTCCTGGGTAAAATATCTTAAAGATCTTAAACCTTCCTGAGGAAAAAGGGCATAACCTTTGAATTCGTTAGCACAGGTAACACAGTGCTGTATCTTTTCCTTCAATTTGGAGGAAACATCCAGTATAATTCTAAGCGTTCCTACAGTTAAGCCTACATTAGCCTAGAGCTAGCAAAATGTGTGTTATTAAAGTTCTTGCCTATTTTCCTGAACTACTGTAACTAGTATACATGCCATTTGCTTTTTTTTTTTTTTTTTGGTGTATCTACACATTCAATTTTAATTGAATTAGATTAGAAACTGTCTCAGCTGAATCAGTGACGTTCTCTCACACGAACACTTCCACTCGGGCTTCCCGGCTACCAATTACATAGCAATTTGATTTCAGTCGATACAATGTAATGCTAAGCTGAATGAGTATTCACACATGACCATTAAACTTGTTGTACACTAAATCAATTTTTATAGCAATCATATTGGTACAATACTTATGTGGAGTTAAGATCTTTAATATAGGCTTAGAATGAGACTTTTAACAGTGCCAGGAGAAATATTAAGTAATAAAGCAAACAGGACCGCAAAATATATTGTAAAACTGTCAACTAGTGAACAAGATAAATTGAAATACCTTTCATCTTACCTAGATTAATGATTTCAATCTTACTGTAAACGGATGTAGCTCAAACTGAGCGTAAGTATGAATCATATTCTCTAACATTACAACTGTATTACAATTCAATTTGGGTTTTGGTTTTGTTTAAGTGTAATTTTAATGAAGTTATGGAGTGGCACCCAATGGTAGGATCTGACTTAGAGAGCTTCTTGAATAATCAAAAAATATGATGATGACTTATGAATAATTAGATTTGCAGTCCTCATGGTACTATTTTCTGAAACAAAAAGAAATCGTACAAGAAATCAAAGGAGAACTATTTTCTCATTTGGATCTTTAGAGACCTTTGGGATTTACCTTGATGAGTTTCAAGAATTTACGTAATTGGTTTACTGATTAGGAATGGATTTTATTGGAGAGAGTGCATTGTTAGAAAAGAACACAGATTTTTTTCAAAGACACAATATTAATGTGCTCTTGTAATCTGATCCCAGTTGGTGGATTTGTATATAAAGCTTCTCAGACTTTGGAAATTACAGTGTCAAGACTTTTTACTGATTACGTCTTTACTATCTGGAAGACGGGATGTTTACTGTATTTTGTAACCAGTAAGTTTAGTTCCTGTGGCTTGGCGTAGTGGTTCTGGAATAGAGCACAATTTTTTCTCCATAGTAGTAATAAAAGAAGACTTAAAGTTCCATGGGATAAGCAGACAGGTAGTACAGGAATTTCTAATTTTTTATTATGGATTTTAAGATCCCATATTGTGAAATAAAGCTCAAAATAGAGCTCAAGGAAGGGTCTGAGGAATGCATAACAAAGTCTTTGGGAGTAAAAATATTTGGCTCGCTTGAATTGTTTAGAAAATAAGATGAAAAGTTACAGTGGCAGAAGTCATGTTGGTCACAGGTTTTGTGCATGACTTCCAAAAAAAAATCACCTGCCATTTGGGAAGGGTAGGGGAAGGAGCACATGTTTTCATGAGGCAGGATCTCATTACAAGGTTCAAGCAGAAGAAAGCAAGGCACAGCCAGCAACCCCTATTACTGCAAGACAAAGAAGAGGGAAGGTTAGGGCAGACAAAAAGGAAACTACTGTCATGCAGGTGGTAGTGCTTTAAATCTGGGTTTAGAAGCGTTGGTGAGAAATACTGAAAAAATCAGTGGTGCTGGTTAAGCTATGGAGAAGTCTCTGATAGCAAGACTATGGAAATAGACCAACCTGATCTCCTTCTACGACATGGTGACCCGCTTAGTGGATGAGGGAAAGGCTGTGGACGTTGTGTACCTGGACTTTAGTAAAGCCTTTGACACCGTCTCCCACAGCATTCTCTTGGAGAAGTTGGCTACCCATGGCTTGGATGGGCATACTCTGCGCTGGGTAGGAAACTGGCTGGATGGCCGGGCCCAAAGAGTTGTGGTGAATGGAGTTAAATCCGGTTGGAGGCCGGTCACAAGTGGTGTTCCCCAGGGCTCAGTACTGGGGCCAGTTCTGTTCAATATCTTTATCAATGATCTGGACGAGGGGATCGAGTGCACCCTCAGTAAGTTTGCAGACGACACCAAGTTGGGAGGGAGTGTTGATCTGCTGGAGGGCAGGCAGGCGCTACAGCGGGACCTGGACAGGCTGGATCGATGGGCCGAGGCCAATTGTATGAGGTTCAACAAGGCCAAGTGCCGGGTCCTGCACTTGGGTCACAACAACCCCAGGCAACGCTACAGGCTTGGGGGGGAGTGGCTGGAAAGCTGCCTGGCGGAAAAGGACCTGGGGGTGTTGGTTGACGGCCGGCTGAACATGAGCCAGCAGTGTGCCCAGGTGGCCAAGAAGGCCAACGGCATCCTGGCCTGTATCAGAAATAGTGTGGCCAGCAGGAGTAGGGAGGTGATTGTCCCCCTGTACTCGGCCCTGGTGAGGCCGCACCTCGAGTGCTGTGTTCAGTTTTGGGCCCCTCACTACAAGAAAGACATTGAGGTGCTGGAGCGTGTCCAGAGACGGGCAACGAGGCTGGTGAAGGGTCTGGAACACAAGTCCTATGAGGAGCGGCTGAGGGAACTGGGGATGTTTAGCCTGGAGAAAAGGAGGCTGAGGGGAGACCTTATTGCTCTCTACAACTACCTGAAAGGAGGTTGTAGAGAGATGGGGGTTGGTCTCTTCTCCCTAGTAACAGACAACAAAACAAGAGGAAATGGCCTCAAGTTGCGCCAGGGGAGGTTTCGATTGGACATTCGTAAAAACTTCTTTACCGAAAGGGTTGTCAGGCATTGGAACAGGCTGCCCAGGGAGGTGGTGGAGTCCCCATCTCTGGGGGTATTCAAAAGGCGTTTAGATGAGGCCCTAAGGGATATGATTTAGTGGGGGACTTGGTAGTGATAGGTTAATGGTTGGACCCGATGATCTTGGAGGTCTCTTCCAACCAGAACAATTCTATGATTCTATGAAATGAGTTTTTTGTGAAGATCCAGTTATTGAATGATGGTTCTGGTAGATTAGAAACTGCAACAAGCCTGAAAGACAAATGGCATGGGAGTAATATAGGCTGTCAGCATGGAGTGCTGGTCAAATAATATGAGACCTTCCTTTTGGAAAGTTTCCTGTAGTTTTGCAGCTTCCTAAAACAAAGCAAATCCTCTCTTGTGAGGTACATACAAAGAAATATCTCCTTTATGTAAAACAACCTGTTTTGTTGCCAATAAACAGAAGTTTAAACAAACAGGTACTGATAAAAGCTTGGGAAAGAGCAACAAAGTAACCACATGTGGGGTCTTGGTTTTGTTGTATCCAGAAGGTCCTTGGAAGGGCTTTTTGTCTAAACCTACAACGGTAAAACAGCATAGCTGTTTTTTCACCATAGTAGCAAAAAAGTGATAGTACAAATTGTCTTTTGCATATGCACACAAACGCAAATGGTGTGTGTAGGTCTGCATCCTGGAACGAGGCAGAGTAACCAGTACTAATAATGCACAGGAGCTAAATGTCCAGCTTTACTCAAACTTCAGTGTACCTGGGTGAGCTCAGGTTGCATTATCCCCAATTTGATTGCAGCTGGAGCATATGAACAGTCATATGAGGTCAGAATAGGGATTCATCTACACCAATATCCAGCTTCTAACATAACAAGGACTGCTGGTTAGAGAAACAATAGAAGAAACAGCATATAGAACAGGCACTTTGAGCTTTCTGGAATAATTTTCTTATATTATTTGACTCTGAACACTAAAAATTATAATAGCCTGTACACTAAAGCTGTGGTATGGTTTAAAGGGCCACCTGACCGATGCACTAGCACACAGCAGTATTCCTACGGACTATGTAAATATCACTTGTTGTCGTAAAGACAAAGAAACCAAGGCATGTAATTCAAACATTTTGCACACAGCCACACAGTGAAGCAGTGTTAAATCCACAAATAATATCCACAGATGCTGTCACTGTGAAGGTTTAACACTGCCATTAATGTAAAGTCTGCTGTGCCTGGAAACCTCAGGAATCAGGGACCACAGTCCCAAGTGTCGCTCAAACGAAGCGGAGTCCCTGCAGAAAAGAGCCTAGTCTTTGGTATTTCATTTATATTCCGGTGTAGCTGCATACATGTACAAAAACATGGTAGAATTGGCATTGATTCTTGATAAATGCGTGTTCAAGAATCACCTAGTATTTCGCAAGCTGGTTTGTTGGTTCCCCCCCCCCCCCACCTCCCGCAAGTGGCAATGTTTGTGCCCATTTGCCCAGAGGCAGCGTTAAGGCGTGGATTGACTTGGAACACCTTGCAGCTAGTTAGCTCAGAGGCCATTCAGAATATGGTGTCAAAGAAAAGATTCTTCTGTCTTTAGTGTCCTGCGAGTGTCTAGACAGTCTGTGTGAAAAGCTCTGGTTCTGGAAGAATTTCAGACTTGGAGTTCTCGTATGGCTGTGAAACAATATAGTTCCAGAAAGGCTGTCTGATCTTTCACTTGTGTGTGAAGAGGGATCTCTGTTTGCCAGATTCCCACAGAGAAGTAACCAGACAGGATTGCTGCTGCAAGGCCGTGCAGAGGAAATCAACAGCATTCACCTTCTACGGTCTCGGCGTTATAATTAGAAAGGCAACAATACAACACTACGCAAAGCAGTACGCTTATAATTAAGTCTGTATGTTCTGGGGGTGGAGGAGGGGGAGAGTTTAATGACACTTTAACTCTTAGAGCATGCTTATGTGAAAGGGAACAAATAAAACATACTTGTGGGTTGGTGCATTTTTTTTCTCCAAACATTTTTTTCAAAGAGATCACAAGGCAGCATTGCTGCAGCAAGAGTTTAAAAACTGATGTCATGGAGCTTGATAGTCAATAACAACATAAAATATCTCTTTTTTTTTTTTTAATTGCATAGTGATGAATGTCATAAACTTTATTTCCTGCCATAACTTGTTACAGCAGATTGTGATGGAATACAGGAATACATCAAACTGAACATTATATATGAATTCAATTTAGGCAGGAGGCTGCTGCATCTTAACCAAATACAGAGGCCTGTTCCTTTTGCCTGGAACTGCCAAAACTCCTTTGCAGCCAAAGAAATTTTCCCCAGTGTAAGAGCTGCTGCTGCAGACTGAACCAGACTCACTGGAGTTGGAATCTGAACCACTACACTTTTTTGAATACCCCAAGGTTCAGGAGTGTCTGGGGCATCCCTGTGTGCACAGTTGGCTGCAACTTACTATAGGATGCATTATTGCTCAGAGTGGAGAAAGGTACCATAAAGGTGAGCAGTTCTGAGCTCCTTTACTCGTGGCTTTGATGTGCTTAAAGCCATCTTCCTAGTATAAATTGGGACCATGCTATCGTAATTTCTACCAGCAATCCCAAAGACACACAGCAGCTGGGAGTCAGTGGCTCACAGGGATATAGTGGCAACCAGAAGTGTGAGGTAAGAGGGATCTCCCTTTGGTCAGTGGTCTTCAGGAACTTTTTAACTTTATCACAATAGTTCTATATCCCTTCCGCACAACACTGTGCTCGTTTTCAGACTGGTTAAGCCCAGTATAAAGTCAATATGATTGTATTGTGCTATCAACTAGGCAGACTGCTGCAGAAGATTTGGGTCCAGGAATTCTGGCTTTATTGCTGCTCCAAAAGAAATTCCAGTGCAGGATCCTTAAAGCTTCATCCTGATTCACAAGATGTGGCTTTTCTGCTCGAGTGTGTTCCAGGGATTTCTTCACCAAATCCCTACTCTTCAGAAACAACCCTTGACTTTGAAAGTAATAAGCTAATTATTTCCCATACTAATGCAGAAAAAAATTCCTTTTTTCTTCAAGCTTATGTTAATAATAAGTGATAATGAGAAAAGCTGTGCTGTGCCAGTTTAAATCAAAAATAGCTTTTCTTCTCACTCTGTGCAGGTTTTTCTAATACACATAGTCTTATAGACATGTTCTTTCTATAGCACTTTGCTTGCAACCAAAGCACTAGTCTTTCTATAACTGTCAAAGTGCTGAATACCCCTGAGCTGTCCTAACTTGCTGGAATTCTCTGTGTTGATGGATCAAATTTCAAGGTCTTTTCTCCTCTTTTACCATGCAGGAAAGCTCCCACCAAATTGATAATCTAGGCGCTGTTGTTTAGTGCTTTTAAATATTTAATTTGATGTTGGTTCTGCCTTTTTTCTGCTTTATCCCTGTTGACTCCGTAAGTAAAAGCCAGCAAGATTTAGCTCAGTTATTCTGTAATTACAAGGCTTTAAATCTCTTTTTCTTTGAATTTTACTGAGGCAAAACAAATACTCATTGACGTCAGCAGGAGCTTATAGGAATAAGGAAAGAGTGAAAACAACACAGTTCTGCAGCTGTAGCTCTCCATCTAAGAGATGTATAACTTAATAGATACCTTCAGTAGCCGAGGGAGGACTCAGAGTCAGAATTTGCCTGTAGCGTCAGTTTTTATTCCTTTGACATTTTTCTCATCTTGGGTCTGGTTTTAGTCTTGCTGCCATGGCAACATACAGTGAGGCTAAAAGGTATTCCAGAGAAAAGGTCGCTCCTCACTGGCAGGCAGCAGAAGGGAATAGAGGCCAGAGCTGCTGTTTGCAGCTGTGAATAGCAATGGAGGAATGAAAGAGATTTAAAAAGTACTTTCTATGTTCATGTATGTAGGCACAACCGTTGGTGCAAAAGTTTAGCATAACAGAGCATAAAAAGGTGAGTTGGATAAAATCATTTTTGATTTCAGATGGATACTAGCAGGATGACGTGACACGTTAGCTTCACAGCAAGGAAAGAAACTCCCTGACGCAAGTTATTTTCCTGCTCCTGTGTCTAAAATACTGTCATCAGCTCAGAATCATTGCTAATGGTACTAACTTTTTCACACTTTAGCAGTTGACTTCGATTGTATCCATGTTTTCCCCATGCACTTTTTTTTTTTTTCAGTAGGTGTTTATGAAAATTGGGCCCCAGATACTTTGAGTTTGATGTGTCTTCTTGCATATGCTCAGTGCTTGGTTTCTGCATGTTAAGAGCTGGCTGTATTCACTGTGGGCAGGAATAGAGCCTATTCAAAATCCTGTAAATATTATGCTGCTTTTCCATCTGTCTTGTGAGATGCTGCATACCCTCAGCCTCCAGGAGAGGAAAGAGAGCCTGAGAGGTCTCTTTAGAATTAATGGTGTAGGTAAGACAGGAGAATCAGCCTGGGAAAGCGAGGATAATCCAGGCCAACTGCAGATGTGGGTTTGCCAGCTTCCCATGTACCCAGCTCCCACGCAAACAGATAGTTGGAGGATTTTGTCACAGCAGTTAGGTCAATTAAATACTAGAAGCACTTTTCTGCTTGCTATTCTGCTACACAGTGCAAGCAAAGTATTCCTATCATGAATGCAGATCGTTCCCATGGAAGTGTGTTGTGGTCAATACAGGTTATTCCATTTGCTCCCAAGGCAAATAATCCCTATCAGCAAAAGGATGGTTTTGTCCAAATAACTGTGTCTGGTAGGGTAATTGTCAGTAATCACAACTAGGCAAACAGCTTTTCTACAAAAGCTTGTACAGAAGACTTAGCCTGAGAAAGGAAAGTACTGGAAACTCATTTTAAAAAAAAAAAAAAGCTTTAAAAAAGAGTCAGCATGTTTCCTAATGAAATATTACTCCACTAAATCATGGTGCATAAACATGAGGGAGACATTTGAAGATTAGTGAAGGAGGAAGAAATATGCCAGCAAAACAATAGGACTAAATTTTGGCAGATGTCACTTTTGAGAGTAGAAGGACACAGTCATTAGTGCAGAGGAGCCCAGAGACTGGTCACCGTGTGTGTGTGTCACAGGATCACCAGGAAGCCCATGTCCTGTCCCTTCTCTTAGCCCAAGCCACATTAACAGGGCTGTGGCAAATGTAGCCTAAAAGAGAGATTTACTTTTGCTCTATACTTCCCGTGCCCTAACTCTCTGGCAAAATCTGCATGGAACAGCATACCAGTTCACTTCCCTCAGAGCTGCCAGCAAGCTACAAAGCAGTTGTCCTTGGTTTCTTGAGTTTCCTCCCTTCCACAGACCAAAGCTAAATAGACATAATCCAGAAGACAGACACTACATGATTTTTCTTCATATGTAGTGCTGGGTTCAGTTTTAAAAGCCGTATATGCCAATGACACGAAAGAAAACTCTTCTCCTGGTCTGAGAAGAGCATCTGCAATTATAATGTAGCTCACAATTCATATTAAAGACAACATAGCTCTGGAATAGACCACAGCAGCGATTCTGATAATAAAAATCATGTTGCCTCATGGCACTAATGAAAGCTATAGTATTAAAGCTTTGTTTATGTGGTATCTCAGCTAAAATAGACTGCAGTATGCATATTTTTCTTCATTACTGCATACAAATGATGCTTAAATAAATATTATTGATATTAGTGTTCGCAATTCTAACAGAGATAGCTCTGGGCTTATTGCAATAGTGGCTGTTATGAACAGCAACAGAAGGGAACCAGCCCTAGAATGAAAAATGGGCAAGTTTTTAATTCAGATTATTCTTTCATAAATCTGAACAAGATTTGGATCATTACCTGTGACACTTGGGTTGCCAAAGTAACCTTGACTAGCCAGCTGATGTTTGCATACCACATGACACTATCACCATGGAGATCCTGTCCATGTGATTTTGCAGACATGATGCAGTCGCAGGCTTCTCAGACACACAACAGTGCGCAAGAGAGGAATTAATTACTGGTAAGGAATGTTCTTGTAGACAGCTCTTCTCTCCGTCAGAGCGCCTGCACGGAAGTAACACGGGAGCTAAACTTCTCATTATTGTTGTAGCTGCACGTAGAGGACTAGGGCAAGGGTAATAGGAGGAAACTCTCTCGGCTTTCATAAGGAAAATACTGAGTTCTCCTAACGGCAAGTTCATGCTCTGCTGAGATTGGAGGAGTGGTCAGAAAGTGCTGACCTCTGTGAGAAACATGTTTGAGGGATAATATTTATTTACAGGACGTATGTTCAAGTAATAGAAGCCTATTGAGCACTACTAGTATTCCTTTATCAACTGAGACTTTTATCCCCTCCCAATACCTGCTCTTCTCATTCACATGCAACCTTGTGATGTCAGGGAAGTTACACCAGTAAAACAGGGAGTGAAATTTGTTCATATACACAGAATATTCCAAATTCTCCTCAAAAAGTAGCTGTCATGCTGTGCGCTTTCCTTTCCAACTTCTACTGAACCTCACAATAGCATGACGAAGTAGATTTTGGACCTGTTCTGCCCAACAGAACCAAACCAAAGACCATGCTGAGTGTTAGAAAGATGCCATGAGATAATCTAGTATTTTTTTGTCTTTTGCAATGTATTTCTGAACCAAGGCTTCTAACTTGAAGTTCTAGCACATGCCTGTATGTTCAGACAACTATCTAAATCCCTTCACTAGTTTCTGCATTTCTTGTATTTGACCTC
This sequence comes from Phoenicopterus ruber ruber, assembly GCA_009819775.1. Classification (NCBI taxonomy): domain Eukaryota; kingdom Metazoa; phylum Chordata; class Aves; order Phoenicopteriformes; family Phoenicopteridae; genus Phoenicopterus; species Phoenicopterus ruber. Next base: position 16,797,990 of record CM020227.1, read on the forward strand.
TACATTACTGCTATTTCTTTCTCTCCTGAACTTGAAAGTTCTTTTATTGACAATACAGTTAAAACAAACAAACAAACACACAAAACTTCTGAGAAGAGACATGATTTTCCTGATGGTTAAGCAGGCTAAATAGGTGCTCCCTCCTTCCTCCCCACATTCTTTGGAGAACAGAAGTAAGACAGCCTCAGGATAAAGGTATTTTGCTGTTGAAAAATGCTTTGTTCCACCTCTTTTACTTATATATGAAGCTGGCTGTACAATGACAGGTGGTTAAAAGGTGCTGTTACTATTTCTGTGTGCTACAGTTGTGCTTAGCAGGCTTGGCTGTGATCAGGTGGGGGTTCTGTTGACATGATATACATACCCTGAAGAAGACACAGTCCCTGCTTCAAAAACCCGTCTAGGAGCATCATGTGGTATGAGCCAGTAAGCGAGGGAGTGTGGGGTAACTGTTCCATGACTACGTCAGCTACTTCTCAAATAATCAGCTGTTTTCAGCCTCCCATATACACACCAAAAGACACTTAGGAAGAATTTGAGAGGTGTAGTGACATTGCAGTTTTGGGGATTACTGTAAAGAATCACTAAAGCACCAGCTCTGCAGATGTCTTTGTTGGACTCTCTCTTATGTGTAAATGCAGCCCAGGAAAAATCATGTGGATGCTTAAAATAATACTGGCTAAAGTGCTTGGGTTGATGGCCAGACGCACAGCGTAAATGTTGCTACTTATGTCTTCGCTTTTGTCTGAAGAGTCAGCTGAAGGATTAAAGAGGGAAGGGACATAGCTGGAAAAGCAAGACTGCGGTGATCTTTGCAGTGCAGGTTTCAATGGATGAGGGGATTATTTCATGGCTAGAGGGGAACAGTCTTGACATGCTGGAAGGCTTGGACGTTCTCAGTGTGTAAACAGAGGTCAAAAGGTGATTCTTTGAGATGATGTGTGAAGATAAACAGCAATATTGAACCTAAAGGTGTGGAACTAACGAGAGGAAAAAATTACGGTTGTAGATCATAAGCTAAATTGATGCTCTGTTCCACTGTGCCCATCTGGAGGTGAGGGACATTCCCTTTATTTGGGTGCTGATCACCTTTTTGACAGTGTTAGAACAATTGCCGAGTTTGACAGATTACACCGAGGTAATTGAACTAATTTCACTTCTGGCTTGGATTAAATTTGTAACCTTGGCATAAGATTCTTTAGCCTAGATTCATACTACAGCCTAATTACCAAAAAGGGGAATGAAAGATTCCTTTATTGTAAGCAGAAATCCTTTCATATATCTTGGGGAAACCCACTATCACCGGAGGGGCCCAGGAAAAGGACGTACACAGTCCTCTGCCGTCATCCAGTAAACCTGCCTTAGCTGAGAGTGAGGGGGTAAAGAAGTCGTCTGCAAAAGTGAAACTGTCATCTGTAGATAGCAGTTTGTGCAACAAACTGCATTCAACCTCATGGAGTTAAAAGAATATCCACTCTTCTATTGCACCAGTGTCTTGCAATTCCTTTTTTTTTCCCTGAAGTAAATGTATAACTTTACTAAAACTTTACTAAAAAAAATGATAAAATTCATGATATTACTGAGCTGAACAACTTCATGTAGGATGATGAAAGCATTATGTTTTGACATTTCCACTAGGAAGGTTTTCCATGGCATGTTGCCTTCATTGTTTCTCTCTACTAAGCATCCATATTACTAACATGGGCCTAAAGCCCCCAGTGTGTTATATTGGCATAGCGAGCGGTTTAGTGTTCCAAGTCTCTCTTATTTTACTCCTGAGATTGCTTCCTTATAAAAGCCAAATACTGAAATGGATCATTATGTTTAAAGTAATATCTGAAGGCTTGAAAATAGCATCCCTTTCTCAGGCAGGCTGCATTTATCTTTCACACCGTGAAATGGTGCAACAGATAATTAGTAATAGATTTTCCATTTAACTTTTCCCATATTTATAAAGCAGTAGACCGCTTTTGCTATATTCTAAGAATAAAATGAAGTTCCAGAGATGACTGTATGTCAGCAAGCATTTGTGAATATCTCAGTAGAGATTACTGTTGCCTCTTGATTTCAAATGCACAACAGCCAACAAATTAGTTTGAAGTAAAATGGGTAAAAACGTGGAGGCTTGACTGTAGCAATACAAAGTTGAAGCATAATTGTTTGTTTCAGGCATATATTATTTAAAAAGGATCAGACTTACATCGGGGAAAACATCTCTATTCAGGAACTTTCCAAAGTACTCATGGTCCCAGTACAGTTTGCAAGCTTGTTCTGCAAGGGGGATCCAAGGTTAAAGCATAAGATACCTTCTGCGAGGCCCTGCACTCCTCACTTCATCTCACTGCGGCTGCAGGCTGCAGCACATTGAAGGACCAGTGCTATGACTACCGGGACAGTAGAGGTGGAGACCTGAAATGAATGTCTTAAGATGAAAAGCCAGACAAGAAATGTTTCCCTCATTTCACCTGGGGAAAACATAGTGCTAAAAACAAACAAGAAAAATCCAAGGAGAACACAGGAAAAAAACAAGGCAGGTGTACAAGATGCATTTCGGGGAAAAAAGGTCTTTTAATCAATTTAAAATGGACTGTTGTTACACACTCCCATCAAAAGCTACGGAAAATCAATGCAATCTGCTAGCTGCAAATATCCAAATCTTATGTCATAATCTGAAGACATATTATGTTACTTGCTCTGTTTGGAATATTCCTTGTTTTTCATGATTTTAAATTTGCAGAAATTATTTGAGTAAAGAAATGTGTTGTGGCTGCTGCTTTTAATTTCAATATGAAGATCTTTTTTCCGTTCTGAGTCGTTACAGGTCATAACGTGCTTAATTTTGTGATTTTTTACCTATATTTCTCACATGGAAATGTATCGCAAATTAGTCAGGAGTGCTGACAGAGCACTTCGTTAAACTTACGTAAGTCACTTGTGGACATAATGTGATTCCTAAAAGAGCTGGTTTCTTAGTTGCAGTATTAGTACTTTACTATTAGTACTCTGTTCTTATTAGTACTTTACTATTTTAGAAATGCTAGTAAGAAACTAAAATTATTTTGGTTTTTGTTTTTTAATGCAAGCTTGTACTTTATTTTAAATTAGAATTGCTATCAGCTCACTAATGACGGCTAATGAATGGCTACAATAAAATCATACCACGTTCCCAGTGCATACATTGCTGCTGTATTCAGAAGAGGAAAATAATTTATGGCTGTTATTATAGTGTATTCTCTTTTGCTTTTAGTGAAATAAAACCTTTGCAAATCATATGGTCTGCCATGAGGTATTAGCTAAAGAAATATGGAAATCTGTCTTTCTTTTAGAGATACTATATCAATTTGGCATATCATTGCTACAATGAACAGGAAATCTTTTGTATTTATAATACCATGCTATTTCTCTTTAAGAATCTCTAGTACTAATGTCATACTATGAAATTAGCTGTTTTGTTAAATTGAGACTATACAGGCATCTCTGTGAACTACAGCCTAGTTGAAAACATTCCCTTTGTTGCAGCGACAACTTAATTTTTTTACAAAAAGATACCATTTCAAAATCGCACAGAGAAACTTTAAAAAATATTTAATTTTTGTGTTTTCTTTTTTGACTTATTTTGGTAATAGGTAGCATCAAGACCTAAGTATCAGTAATTTCAAGGTACCTAATCAGTCTTTCTAAAATGATATAAAATTCCCCAAATCACTGAATGAATCACTTTAGCAACCTACTCGATTGGAAAGATGTCTTTAAAAAAAAGGCAAAGTAAAGACCAGACTAATCTTTTCCCCATCGCAAAGCACAGAAATAAACACTCACCCAAAACACACAAACAGAATACCCCGAAGTACATACACCTGTCTGGCTGAAGCATTGTCCTGAGATGTGCTGAGATTTTCCTGTTGATTTCTTTGTCTTGCTCTTGTATGAACTGGACAGGATTATAATATTCAATAATTTTTTAATCAGTGAAGGATGGTTGAGCAGAATGTTGCATGCCATTACCCCGGGTGTGGCATCATTTCTAAATTTGCAAGCAACTATTGGCACAGCCAGTTATTGTCAAAGTTCTCATTGGGAGGAACAAGTATTGAGCTTTCTCAATCCAAGTTTTAAAAATCTGTTAGACCCACATGGAATTCCAGTCTTACCCACCGTTAGAATTTCCAAAATCCTATTCTTTGCTACATATCATTATCTGCATTGTCTTTGAAAGTCTGTAGTGCTCAGATGTTTGAAAGTAGAAAGACAAGGCAGATATCTGTCCCTTGAATCTAGAACTCGGTGTACCTGGTCAACTTGCCTTTTCCTTGCTTTTCTGCTTTAGTTTGTACGCAGAATTTTAAAAACACTAACTTTTTGCAATACTTCTCTGTATAAAAATCAGTAGAGGGAGACCTCGTTCTTACAGCTTGTTTTTGAAGACAGAGAAAATCTAGTCTGGTAGGAGATGAAAATATTAAACAGTATTCTAAAAATTACCATTGTTGATTAAGGTAAGTGCCTCAGCTTGATTTTGAAAAGATTTGGGGCTGGAGAAGATGAGCCTATTTGAAGCAGAATAAGAAATTTTAAAGAGGACACCATATCCAAAGTTCTTGATACTTTTGAGGAGTACCCCAAGAGAGACACTACGGTGGTGTTGGATAGGGTTCAGTACAGCTGTCAGACTTTATACTTCCAGAGAACACAGCTGCCATGACACCTCTCTTAGAACATTCTCTGACCGGTAACATGAAGGCATTTCTGCCCCTCCTCTCCTACCAAGGTCTATTGACAGTAATTGTTGCTCTCCTCAGTATGATACACAATACAGATGGACAGGAATGGCTCTGATCCAAGAGAAGCTCTGAGATCCCAATGATAACATCCCCTCGGGAAAATATACTTGAATACGCTTTTTCACAACAGGCCGCCTTTGCCAGCTTTGTGATTTTTTTTTTTTTTTCTTTTAATCCTGGGTTTGTATCAAGACTTCTTTGAAGAATTCTGTTGGTAGCATTGGTAGCATAACACCTCTTTAAATGTGCAAGTGTGTGTTAATAGATTAAAATTTTCCAAGAAATATTGAAGCTCCTAAATTGCCTATAATGCTAACACAGTGCAATGGGTCTGCACGTTCCCAATTGAGCTCTATATATTTTATATTCCTTGCCCCTCTGCTTGGGTCCAGCAGAGTGGTATGAGTAAGGAGCAGAAGGAGCTCATAGAAAGCTCAGAAAATCTGCAGCACTTGGGGAGTTATGATGGAAAATGAGAGTTTGAATATTTCTCACGGGGCATGGTAAGCATGACTTGTAAAGGACCTTGAGGTACCTTGGTTTTGTCTTTCTAGACCATGGTTTTTGTTTTACAGATGACCTCATTATTGCATAGGTCAGCTTAATTTCCAGATTCACTGTCATTACTGAAAAACACTTGAATGAGGATATGTGATAACATATCCATGACTCTACCATTTGTAGAGCTGAAAGGGATGTGAGAAATATACTTGTTCAAAATTGTTTTTCCAATTATAAAAGCATATTCCCTAAAGCAAATGCAAATTGTTTCAAACTGGCTTAGAAAGGTCCTTTTCCTGTGTTTCTTATAATTTTCCACTAGACTGAACAGATAGGGGAAGGTGATTCTGCTCTAGAGTATGCTTAAAAACAGTATGTCAAACTAAAATATGAATTAATGCAAAAGCGTGCTTGAGGGAAGAGGCAAACTTGGGATTCCTTTTATTCCTCCTCTGCTATTAATCATTTTCCTCTACTGCTGCCTAGGAGTGCCTGTGTTGGATTCATCAGACACTGCATGGCTGTGCAGCATTCTGGGTCTTTCTTGTTTTTCAGTAACTGGTTTTCCAACTGTCCTTACATAAACAACATGGAAAGTGGCAGCATTTTCCATTTGTCCACTAATGTGTAAAAATAGTTCTGATTCCAGTGCAGAGCTCTGTGATACATATTGTGTCAATCTGGGGCCGCTCAGGGCTAAAATCTGTAGTTCAGCATTAGTTTAGACACAAACCCTCCAAAGGGATGAGTTATACTGAAAGCAAACAAAGGCCAATAGAATTTTTATCATTTATTCAAATGGAAAGTCTTTATATTAGTAAACACTCCCTTGCACGATTTCCAATCCGAGAGCCCTCTGCTGATGATACTGCACAAGAAGAAATTCAATTAACTCGTCCGTATAAACAAAAGTGTGTCAGATCCGTTTACTTGGATTTGAGCTGACAAATGCAAACAGCAACCAATATAGAATAATTGTGACAAGTAACTTAGGGACACAATTCTGTAAGAAGAGGGAAACCCTTTTGATCCTTGCTACTGGAAGGGATATTTGTTTTGAATCAAACTTCAACCGCTTCAGAGAACCTCCAATAAATTCCAGGATTTCCACGTGCCTCACTGTACTACCAGTTAAGCCTGGGTCTGATTTTAACCTAAGTGCAGGGTGATTCACCGTCTTCACTGGTAACATGCAAACAGAGGCACAAACTTGGCATAAGCTCCATACCACACTCTGCAAAAGGCAGAGTATTCACAGCACTTAAATGTTCACATGAAAAAGTAAATGCTTTTATACAGTCTGCATAGAACAACTTAAGCCTTAACCATACTTGCATAGCAGAGAAGGTTTTTAATGCTCTCTGCCCTCTATAGTATAAGAGGGAATGGTTTTAATATTCAGGCACTTGGGAAACAAGTAGTTGCAGTCTTGGTTGAATAAGTGGACTGTTAGCAGCCATAAACATAAGAATTTCTCATTTCTAAAATAGCTTATGGTCTCTTAATTCAGATATAGTGTACTGAATGGCATTGCACTAGTACAGAATTGGACTAACTGGGTAGGAAAGTTGCAAATAACACTAAAATATACAGATGTAGTATCAGCTCTTCAAACTTTTTTCAATTTTTTTACGTATTTTAATAGCTCCTTCTGGATTCCATAGCCACTATTATTGTTATAAGTTTTATTGTTCCCTTTGCCTCTGTCTGCTGTTTGCATTTGCAAGGTACTTACAAGTGTCCTGGAAACAACTCCCGTACCTTTCTCCAGAGTCTTAAATTTGATACGGTGCATGTGAAAAATGCAGGGAAAGCACATTTTCTCAAATTTGCCTTGCTAAATATGATATGGTACAAATTAAAATAAATGTTGCATGTCTTGCTTTCCACATGATGTTCTGGTAATAAATTTCAATGGACAGGTGAGTGCGTTTGCTGATTTCTCCAATTCTGTCACTTCTAGGTTGGTTATTTATGCCGTGCTATAGACTCCTGAAAGTTTGATTTGTCTAATAAGTTTCATAAAAAATAATACAGCTGCTGCTTCTTCAGAGCCTTTGTTGGATATTCTGAAAGGAATATTGTTCATAGTGCAGAACAAGTCTTACAGGATACTTAGGTATTGTTTATGCTGTAAAGTAACTTCATAAAAGTTATTGTGATTTTGTGGACTACATTTAGAGGTCAACTCCTATCCAGTGGGATTCATAAGATTGTGTTTTCCAAGGTTAATTTACAATTATGCCCTAAGTTAGAAAGTCATTGTGTCTTGCAGTGCAGTTTTTCTTTTGTTCTAACACATTTTTTTTTAAATCTGGTATTTACTAATTGAGGGAACCACTTGGCAAAATTAAGGTTGTAATATTGAGTTCACTGCTGCCAGCTTTCAAAACAAGGCTGACAGATGGTAAAGACATTTTGTGCCCAGCATCCATTAAATTTAATTGGAAATTGAAAGCTGTATTCGCTTGGTATCTTTAAAATTCTCATACCTCCTTCTGTATTAGACATTCAGTAATGATCTTAGGTGCCTGGACCCCAATGCAGGCTTTTAAATGTACTGTGGGACCCACCTGTTCCCAAGTCAGTATATTGTTTCAAACTTCTATGCCATTATTCTTAAAATATTCAATAAAACTATGTCACAGATGGTAGATCCTATTAAAGTAAAACTCTTTCTTGTCTCAACATATCATATTATGCCAGCAAAAAATAGTGTGATGAGGATATGAAACAGCCTTTATGTGTACATTTTCAGTTCCTGAAGTTTCCCACCATGAAAGTGAGGAAACTCTTGACATCTTCCAATTTTCTGTGATTTAATAGTGGTCTGCACGCAGCACATTGAGCATTCAGTGCAACACACACACAATGTCAATTCATCAACACTGAGCTCTCATGAGTTCTGAAACTTCATACATCAAAATAAGCTCCTCTCCAGTGCACTAGTAAGAAGAGGTTTTTGTTCCTTTCTCCGTGTGCTAACTGCAGCCAGCTGTTAAATGTCTAGTCTTAGTGGTATCTGTAGGACACTACTTATTTAAAATTAAAAAAAAAAAAAAAGTGGAAAGAAGATGGAAAGAAACACTCGCTTATGCAGTGAGAACCACAGTATTGCATTAATCACAGCCACTGCCCGGATAAAGCATTCCCTTTATAGGAACGCAACAGTAATGGATTGAAAAATATCATAGGTCAATTAGAAAACCATGTCATACTTTCGGTGAAAGTAGGGTTTCTTGATAAATATTTCTCAAAGAGAAGTTCTAATGAACAACCTGTCAGGATTAACTACCTGAGCCTATATTTCTCTCTGCACCTCAACTAACCATTACTTTTGTACTACATTAACAATAAGTATGTATTACGCTATTCAGAAACTGTCATCGAGACTCGCATCCCATTTTGGCAAACACAATGCAAAAATCAGGCCTTACAAATTCACTAAAAATGTTTAACTATTAATTTTGTTTCAAGCAGCTGTTTGAATGACCTTGCACATAGCACGCCTTAAATGTATTGCTGGTTTTGGAAGGAAGGAATTCAGGCTTCTCTTAGTGTGTGCCTGAAAATTATCAATAGGTTATCTTTCTTTCAGGTGAAGGAGGCCATGCAGAGAATCCATGACCGAGGTAATATAGGAAAACTAATTCTGGATGTGGAGAAAGCACCCACTCCCCTGGTGAGTGCAAAGCACTACTTACATGGTGTACAGCCACACAAGTTAAAGCACGGTAGTTGACCTTTGGAGAAATGTCCCTTATGAGTTTTTTTTTAATACTGTTTTCTTCTAAATCCATAGCACCTAAATACAACTGATAATCATAATTTAAATTTTTAACCCAAGGTGAAATGCAATTGTAAATCCTAGAGTCCCAGCAGTTAATTGTCTATACTGAATAGCTATCTGCCTCTCCAAAAATGCATCTGCAAGTCTTAAATCGAGGTAAAACTGCCGCATGTATTTCTGTCCCTATGATGGAAAACAAATAGACATTTCACATAATACAAAATTCCTGTATTAATGAGTGGATTGAACAGAAAAAGACAGACAATATTACTTCAGCATACAAACAGAAGTGCTTTCTGATTCCCATACAAGAGTTGGGGTACACCTTTGGTAGGAATTTCCTTTATGTCTATTATAATATATGAAGTATAATATCTAAGTATTTCCTTCTAGAATTGTTCTGAAAGAAGATAGTTGTGATGGAGCTCTGGTCCACTGGATTTGGAGCACTTAACATGGTCCTGAAACATTACAGAGAGCAGTAGTAAATGAAAGTCAGGGTCAGGCCTACATCTGATGATGTTCACTGATGATGTAGGAAAGAGCAGTAAAAAAGATAATGAAAAATTGACTTCAGATCAATACTGATGTATGCAGTTTGCTTTCAGACCTGAGATATCTCCTGTTTCCAAGGACCTGGAATTACAGTTAAGCTCTTACTTGCTCTTACTCTAAAACTGGCCCCAAATCTCATAGAAAATCACTACAAGGAAAAGGAAGGCTTTTGGGACCTCACACATGGAAATGGGGCATTACTTTGTAGCTGAATTGCATCTTAAAATTGTAAACAAGAATACCTAACACAACATTAATACATTTATTCTATCTGTTCTCTTGATATTGTATATTCACAATAGCCATTGGTAAGAAGGTGAGAACAAATCTGATACACTTTCACGAAAGAGTTTTAATTTAAAAATATGGGTAACTTCCGAGTATTGCTTTTCTCCATTAAAATCAGGTTGTCTTTGAGCTTTTTATTTTTATTTCCAGCAGAGGCTAGAAATCAAACAGCAAAGGTACATTGTCACTGCATTTCTCTTTAAAAAGTAAATGGGTCCCTTTAGTTGGTTTTGAAATAGTTATAGGCTAATACAAGAATCTTCTTGTGTCCTAAGAGAGGTAGCGTTGGTGCATAAGAAAATTCAGTCATGTTAATCTATGCTGTTAATCACTACTACCTGTCCAGTTAACCAGGCTCTTGTTGAGCCTCCAGAGACAAGTCAAACCGCCAAGGTGAAGTACAGGAGAGTGTTGCATCTTTACACAGCTTGTAATAAATATTCTCATGTGAGAAAACATGATGCGCTCCTTAAATGCTATCCTGAACTACAAATGTCTGCAATTGCCTACTACCTGTACAGGCATCTTCAACAAAATATGGAAATGCAGTCTCTCCCCACTCCTGTACAATCCAAGATGTGCGCTGTCAGGGGTACATTCTGCCAGCATCTACCTATCCACCGCTCTGTAAAGTTTCATTGGTTTTTATATGAAACAGTTGCTCTCTGAGTTTTGGTGATACTATGCCTCATGTGGGACCAGATCCCATCCATTAGAGGTCCCACACCAGAGGTCTCACACATTCTGTGAACTTCCTACACAGTCGTATTTCCTATCTGAGAGCCTCAATATCAGTTTGCTACAAGGGCACAGATTGGAGTCTGCTCGTGCAACTGTCCTACAAAGCAGCTTTCTCTTACGTAATTCAGCTGTAAACTGTGAGGAAACAGCTTACAATTTTAGCTGGAGGTGGTGTAGTGCCAACAAAAGTTTTGCACAGATAGATTGTTCATTTTCATGTTGCAACCATGTCTCCTTTCATTTTCAAAGTCACTGTACCAAATGAATCAAACTGAAATAAGAATGAATAAAACAATGTGAAAGGCACTCTGATGTCCTTCATCTTTCATCCTACAGATGGCCAACGACAGCACAGAGACAAGTGAGGCTGGAGAAGAGGAAGAAGACCATGAAGGGGACAATGAGAATAAAGAGCGCATGCCATTCATCCAGTAACAGCCAGAGGTGGTGGAAGCAGAAAGATTGATGAAGTAGAAGGGAACAAGACTGGGAAATCTATTCTGTGCATCAGTGAACAAATGCTGTAGTACAGTGTGTGTTGTATTTGTCTGCAGTCAGCTGAGCTATGAGCTGTTGATCATTGTTGTTTTGAACTCAAGTGCCATTCTCATCCAGTGCAGTATTATGACATTCCTGTGTAATACCCAATTTCCCTGTAGGAGTCCCATGGATTTTTCTGTTCTGGTTTAAAAGCCTTATTAACTTACTGTGTAATTTTAGATGCGCATCTTTCTCATGCAAATTCCAACATTTTGCATAAAGTTATTTGGGGGTTTTGGGCTTTTTTTGCAAGTTGACAACAGTAACAAAAAAATTCCCCACTTGCTGTCTGGAAGATTCTAGTAACTGGAGGGAGGATTTTAAGTTTGTGGATTTTCAGTGTTAAAATAGTTTTACTTTTATGGACCACAGATAAAAGTTGCAAAAAAGATGAGTTTTCATTTCCCTCAGTCATGCTTTATCATTTTATAAGCAATCCTATCTTCATTTTCAAAAATACCTCATTTAGAATTGGGGCATCTGAAATTGTGCAAGAAATCATTAATTGAGAGACTTTGATTAGTATTGTGTAATCACGTTAGTCATCAGCACCAGTAATTAAACACTTCATTCAAAGTACCAACTATCATGCTTTCCTGTTCATCTGAGCTATCACCCCGTACGTTACAGGCAAAGAAAAAGGTCAGTGAACCACTCTTTTTAGACCCAGAACTTTAATTGCCTGTAGCAATTAGCACTGTTATTGACAGATCAACATCTTCTGCTAAGGACACATTGACTCATCTGTGTCCAAAATCCAAACCAATTTTAAATTTCATTTTTAAATCCTATTAGTAAGGATCACTCATCAGTATGTGGAAAGAAATTTGTTGATGGAGTTTACTGCTCTGAAATCACTAATGCGTTGATCAACTATCAAGTTGGAGCTGAACTCCTACAGAAGTTAACCCTGTTAAAAATGAGTTTTAGGCCTTAATCCCATCAGAAATTATGCACAGGGATAACTTTATCTAGGTGAGTAGTTCTATCAAAAGCTCTGCTCCATATGTACAGTTATGTTTGTGATTATTTGCAGGATCAAGTATTCAAAGACCAGCTAGTCTTATCTACCTCCCACTAGTGGAAACTATATCTAAACATGGCAAAAGTAAGTATTTTTTCCATGTCTTTCACCTATCCAAGCAGCAGCTACTCAGGTCCTCAGTTGTCTTGTTAAAACAATTATTTTAAAATGACTGCAATCACCTACAGTAGAAATGCTAAAGGAATGTCAGAGACCTTGTATAATGCCATATATCTTGGAATTAATATATTTTTTTCAAAAGAAGGTATTTCCCCAGGCATGGCTAGTTCTTCACCTAAATCTTCAAGTATCCTGTAGTGATAGAAGTTAAAAACTAATGCAGAAAAGTGGAGAAGGAGGGCTTCTCAGGCTTTTCTCAATGTGAAAGGAATTGTAGGTCTGGATGACTTTTATGTGTGGTTTTAGAAAATTCTCTCTTGTTTTTCGTTTGTTTCATCTTGCTTCCTGAGTATTAATGTCCATCTCTTTACACTGTACTCATGAAGTTGCTGTTCTAATACCAGATAATTGTGCAGAACGTTCATTCCGAAGGAGTTTCCCTTGGGTTAAACAAATTCAAAAATAATGAGAAGAAATACTGTGGAGAAAAATGCCAAAAAAGCTTTTCAAATATTAATCGAACCAGAACTTCAGTTTTCTCTAGATGTTGATGCAGAACTTCACTATAGTTGATTTTCTTTTCAAGTTGGACTTGCCTACACTTCCAGTGCCACATCAGACCCAAAGAGGGACTTTATCCACAGAAAAAATATATATTCAGTGAGAGTTTTCCATGTATTGGGCTTTCCAATTTAAGAAATGCCATTAAGTTTTCACAACTCATAAGCTGACAACGGTAGGAAACATGCCGAATTTTGTTTTGTGGTTAGTGTAATGATGTTGTCCTGCAACAAACCTTAACATAACTAGGAATTTTGATTTGACGCCAAAGTGAGCAATATTGCTGGTGACCTTCGAGCTGGCAGTAAAGTGGCATTCTCAAGGCCTTAAATTAGTAGGGCAAGCAGAATAGCAAATCCATTCTTCTGTTATAAACCGCAGTATGGTTGGCTCTACGGTTAAATTACCCTTCAAGAGAAAGATGGGTGATCTTGGTCATGGCCACAGACACCATAGGGGCAACAATCAAATGAAATAATTTTGGCTAGTTCTTTCTGGGTTTGTTAGCAAGGCAAAAATACTCTTCATGCTAATTCATACCAATTTTAGGGCCATTTTCTGATCAGCAGAATATCAGGTAATTGCAGTGAGTACAAAGGAATACTTCTGGATCTACCTAAGTGCAACACAGATGAGTATTACCATCAGCAAGCTAAATTCTACTCTGTGTTTTACTGGTATTAATATGGCATATATGAAGGTTACTACTGAAACGAATGGAAATTTTTCAGGTATCTATTCTGGAGGCAGGATTTGTGCTAGCAGAATTTGGCCCGTAAGCCCTGAGTACCTTTTAGAATACCACAAACAGTAGTATCGCGTCTGAAGTGGTAGAGGGCATGCTATACAAGATAACGATGCTGAGACTTGTTACTGACCAAGTCTTACTGTAGTAGAAATGAAGGTTTGTGCTTACTACTGACAGTGTTGTTTAAACAACTCTAAGACAATTGGATAGCTTCTTCAAGTGAAAGAAATTATTTCTCAATTTGCCTTAAAGGAACTGTGAAAGCTTCTCTTTAACTTAAGCCTGATTGAAGTGAACAGAAACACTGTTTAATTGTATTTGTTGCTTTACAGCTTTTGTTATATTGTGCCTACAAAGCAAATTATGTTTACATAAAAATATAAATAAAATATTGAGCATAGCATTACCCTTGGCTTACATGTTTTATTCTAATATTATTGTCACATTAGGGAACTGGCTTGGAATTGGTTAAGAGAAAAATTTGAGGTCTTATTTTCCATTTTGGTCACTGCGAGATATACAAAGAATTTTTTGTCATTACAGAGTACATCGAGGTTATTAAAATGGCTGAGCGTGCTACTTTACAGAACATCAACAATTTAGATATCAAATGTTGAATGTTACAGTCTAAGAAATTCAAAACATTATATAAGCACCGTTCATGAAGTGTTCAGGGAAGTGTTTTTTGATACAGATAGAAACTAGTTTCCAGAATTTTAGCACTTCGATTGCACTGGGAGATGGATTGACACACAAGTTATCCTTAGAGAGACAGTTCCTTTCAGAAACAAAGACACTCTAAGGGAACAATCTTAAAATAGGATCCAAAACAGCCACCACCAGATTAGCTAATAAGAAGCACATGGACACGATTGGATCTAAAATCCCCCTCTCCCTGCATCTTGGACTTGACTCAGGGCTGCAAGGAGGTGGTTCAATCCACATGGGGTCCTAGACTACCTCTCCTGAAGGTAATTCTTACACCTTTTCTTTCAGAGAACTGATTATGGTTACCAAACCTTACAGGTCATCTCAAGCCTGTACTTGAGTCCATGGCTTTAAAGGTCTCCCTGCATGCAAGGAAGAAATGGTTCAATGAACTTCAGTTTGATATCCAAACAAAGTGGAAATGTTAGCTTGGGTTCATTCCAATCATGCAGGACATGTTCTAAAGCCTGTTATGTCCCTGGAAAATCTCACTTCAGTAGTTACTGCATCTGCCCTATAATCTAAAAGCTCATATGAACACTTGCTGATTGTGAAGAGGAGCAGAGTAAATTTCTACCCTCTGTTTTCAAGTCTTAATAAGCAAATAATGATCAGTGCATCCCTAATCACTGGGTCAGGATAAGGCTGAAAGCAAACAGCCATAGCCTTTTGCAAACTCTCTGTGATTACTACTAACAAAGCTCTGCCTTTTACCAGCATTCCCGCAGGGCCATCTATACTCGACTATCATACCATCTAATGCACAGAGGCTGCTACCAAGCAAGCAGGGATGCAGCAAGCTGCCTTCGTGTGGCATTTGGCCAGATAAAATGCAAAAATTATCTTAGGATACTGAGTATCCCTGGTCCTTACCTCACCCCTGTTTTGTGCTTCCCCTCTCATTTTCTGTGAGCTTAGTGATTAGTCCTGGTTGGTTTTTGTCAAAAAAGATTCTCCTAGCATGGCCACGATTGCCAGCACACAACACACTTAAATCCTCTGGCTCCTAGAGAACCATGCAGGGGTTTCTCCCTCTGGCGGTACCTAGGTCCCTTGGTGTGAGCTAGTGATTTGTTTCACTGCAGAAAGAGCCAAAATAATCAACACACTATAATTGCTATCTGCATCAAGGCACCTTTTTTTCCAAGTAATTTGTAACATCTAGGCAAACATCCTAATGTTCTCCTTTGAGAGAAGAGGTTAGAGTATAAATGCAAATATAGCTTTATCTCCTCAGTCTGAGCTGTCCTGCTGATTGATTGCACTTGGTTGATCCTAACTAAGCCATTCCTTTCGTGTTTACCTGGGCTATCTCTGTCAACTACCTCTGCAGCAAACAGCGTGTTTTTCTGAACATTGCCTCGATCTTTGCTATTTGTAACAATGCTGTGTTGGGCACCTCACCGCCAGCATGCTGTGCAGAAACTGGAAGGTGGTGTGAGAACAGTGCAGATGAGTTAGAGGATGAATGTATGAAGAGAAATGAGTCGTGTATGTCTCTGCCCAAGAGTGACAAGTGAGTAGAAGTTGCAGAATATTATCTGTTGATTTATTTGGCTGCTTGAAAGGGAGGCTGCGGGGTGGTTTGTTACAGGCGTGGGCTTTAGTCACTGCCCAGACTTTTGCACTCCCATGTGGCAGCCCCTAAGGCTTTCTGGTCTTGCTCTGTTTTTTACCACATCATTGAAAACCTGACTCACTTCAGGGCAAGTGTGCAGTGCTCAGAGTTCAATTTAGGTCCTGTCTCTCTGTATGAAGCCATGCATGTTCACCAGGCTGCAGAACAGCCCATCAACACAGACCTGGGAGGTAAACAGGGCAGCTGCGCTGTTGCTTCCTACCCCAGCCAGCCAGGCCTGCACAAAGCCGAAAAACGGAAGGTTCAAAAGATGCTGCTTTTCAGCGTATAAAGGGGTGCCTGACACTGCTCTCGTTGAAGTCAGTATCCTCCTTGAAGCTACTCTAACAGACCCCACCTCTCACCAGGTTTGACATGGGGGTCCCAGCCTTTCTCTGCAGGGTTTCTAGAGTCCCTGAAGTACTCAATAATCATTGTTGTTCTCTGGTAGCACTTCAGGAAAATTAATTTTTTACCTCCTGAAGAATACTGGGTGATGTTCACTTTCATCCCCCCCAGAGACTGACAGACAAACTCCTACTGGACTTAACACAGGTAGATTAACCCTTCACACACAGGAACCTTTCTCCTCTTCCACAGGCATTTTGGGCAAGATGAGTAAAAAAGGCCAGGAACAAGCATTGTCAGCCTTCAGTGATTGGCATGTCACTTAAAAATTCAAACACCTGCCATCATGTAAGATCAGCTTTTGTTTAAAAAGGAACAGTCTTCACAGTTGCTGGTAAAAGCTTTAAAACTGACTGAACTAAAACAAAACCTAAAAAGACAAAGGAAGACTCTTTAATCTTGCAGCTTCTGAACCTTCATGATGTTTAATGCTTGGTACAGACACCACTAGCCTTCCAACAGCCCTACGAAGTTGCTAACTGGGCAGGCAGGGATTAAATGGACGGGCTGAGACACCACTGGCACTTGTTAGTTTAGGAACAGCAGCTGCCAGCTATAAAAAGGGTTGTGGTTTGGGTGGATGGGCTCTGTGACTGGGAGGGCTGCAGGGGTGGGGGCCTGCTTGTTTTCCTTCTGAGATTAGGAGGGCTTTGATCTGTCTGGAAGAGTTCCCCCCACTCCCCCCCCTCCTTGCTTAGTGACCATGCTGAGATGCTACAATTAGCCCAAAAGAACTGGGAAAAATAGTGGAGGAAAAACTGTTCTACTGTGAGGGCTGAGGGGCTGGGGAATAGGAGGTGAGTGCCTCTCTGGGGGCAGGTTTGCTCTTAGAGCTACAGCTGTAAAGTACTTACGCCACCCATGCCCACAGCTCCTGCAAGCTGCCGTGCCTGCTAGGCGCAGGGGCTCTCTGCTGATCCCAGGTCCAAGGACTGGCTGCCATCAATCAGCCTCCTGCTACCTACAGCCCTGCTGGAAGCAGCTCTGCCTCTGCAACCGCCAGAACTGGAAATGTGCTACGTTCTGCCAGACATTAGCTGTGTCCCTGCCAAACATCATTTTCCTGATAAACTGCAGGTTCTAGTACAAATCATTTTGTGCTCTTCTGCTGGGTAATCTTTGTAAATACATTTCCCACATGGAGAGATGTGTTTCACTATATAGTGCAGCGGTAAATGATGCAGCATCTTAGCTGCCCTAGAAGAACAGAGGGAGATGGCAGATATGCTAGATGCATTATTTATGATAAGGATTTCTGTACTTTCCCTGAAATGGCTAGCCCCTGGGCTGGCCAGGTGATAAGCTAATAACCAAACAATATTTGTAAAGGCTGGTGGGTGAAGTTAGCTGAATGGTGACTGGGGTGTCTTCTGGTGATACATGCATTGTGTGGCCTGCAGGACGTGTCAGATCAGTGATGTTTTCCAGAGGCTTCTAGGAGAAAACATTTATTTTGTTGCTAACACAGAAGAGATGATGACAAGTGTTTTTCCTTTCTAAGTCAGTTTGCTTTGGCAGATTATTTTTCTGTTTCTGTGCTGCTGTTTTTTCCTCTAGTGTCTGCATTTTATATTAGGAATATTTTCCCACTGTAAAAAAAAAACAAACCAAAATCAAACTAAGTCTCCTGTGACTCGCCAAGTATCTCATTGGTCATATAAAAGCATCCCTTTGAGTTCCTGGACCATTTGTATTGTAGACAGGAAAAACAAAATTAAGTGACTTGTCCAATGCCATATTATTGCCATTCGGTTTAAGAACTTAGGGTTCTCTGGCATTTAATTCTGCACTTACTGAAGGAATCCTGATTAAACTTAGCAGCTGAGCTGGAAGTTTTGCCTCCATGGCTGAAAGCTGTCTCTCAACTCATACCTGCTCCAAAGCAAAGGAGATGCACAGAACCTTATGCTGAATACACCCAGCTGAGACCCTGTCAGCAAAGCCCCATAGAAATCTACGCAGCTGAGACAATAGTCTAATTTTCCTTGCTTTCTCATCAAATAGGATAGCTCAGAGCCTGAACCAATACCGAATGTGGCCATTATAAGCATTTTCTACTATTTTCTTCATCATCCTTTCCATGTATATCTAAGTAATTGCCTCTGGTAGGGCATCACAGGGAAAGGAGCAACCCAGATTCCTGAAACCAGCCTTTTCCAACAAGCAGTGCCTGGATTCGGACGAGACTGCAGATCCTGCCATTCTGGCTCATCCTCATGGGTGGAACTGGGATTGCTCCATCTGAGGATCAGATGGGAAATGGTGTTGCATACTGGGCTGTAGAAATGAGTGCCATAATAAAGTCCGATTGCCAGGTGATGTTGGACCCATACATCAGTGGTGTGTTTGTGCAGTGCGTCACTGGAGAAAGGCAGTACTCAGAGACTCAGCATAGGCATGCAACAGGGCACCTACAAAAGGAATTGCCTTTAAGGTCTCACTTGAATGATCAATATGCAACCACTCACCTAAACGTATCAGATCCCATTGGCTCTGCTGTGTGACACTTGCTCTAACCAATTCTCACAGTTCATGCATTAAATGTTAGTCTCATTTCAATATTGTCTTTCTTGCAGCACATTCTCTGGTGTTGCAGATTAATTTGATAAAGCATACCTAATATGATTCATATGAGATTTTTGATCTGCATTTTGTTCAACATGTCCGTGATGTATAAAGTTTTTACACAGTGTTCTGTTTGCTAATGATCAAGCAAAACAGGATAATAAAAGGATAATTGTTGCAAGCTTCCTTCCTTATTCCCGTTAAGATGGTAAATTCAACTCAAACTGGAATCTCATAGGAGTTTTACCACTGGTTTTGATAGGGACAGCATCAAGCTGATCAGTCCTCCAAATGAACCTAGTCATAGCTACAGTATTAAAAATTCAGGGAGTAATATTTATTTCCATGTCATAACTTTTTTTGGTGGGGACCCCCCCCGCCCCCCCGGATTCTCTGTTTTGATCCTTCTCAATTCCCCATATTAAAATACACTATATGCATTGCCAAACCCAATTACCTTTCTTGAGGATGCAGTATTGGTTTATACTGGTTTTATGGAGCCACTGGAGCAAGTAGATGAAGCACAGAATGGAAAATCCTTGAACAGAGAATACAGCTGCTCCTCTGCATTTGCAGCTGTGCTGCTTCCGACACTCCAGGGGACTCGTGGCTCTCCGCTCTACCAGAGACAGTGTGCAAAGGCCAGCCAAGCTCCCGCATCAAGTGCCAGGTTGTATAAGAAGCTTGGATATGTAAAGCAAGCACTTGTATGGCAGGTCCTGCATTGAGAGACGAATTTGCTAGCCTTTCTTTAGAACAGCTGTTTTGTTTTCTGGTCACATTAGATCCCTTGCAAAGGGACTGCCTTGATAGAGACCATTCATTGCGTGCAACCTGGGGAGCATCTACATCAAGCAGCAGCGTGCAGTGCCACGTTCCTCAAACCCAAGCTGTTAAGTCTACGTAGCAGCATGTAGCTCTGTGCAAACCTGCCAGCTCATATCTGGAAGCAGTCTTGCCACCGCAGCAGGCCGGACTAGCTCAGATCTAGTGCTGCACAAATATTACTGGCTCACTTGTGCATGTCCAGCTTTGGTGACCTGCACCACTTTTCCTCTGCCTGGGGAGATGGTCCCTGACTGTCTTGCCATTAATTATCAGTGAAGGAGCAAAGGCCATTGGCCTTAGGCAGGCAAAACACTGTTGCTTCTAGCGGCAACACAACTCACAGGAACTTCCCCTTCCCCATTTCTGCGGGCTGAGAACCTTCCAGTAACGTGCAAGTCTGTTGAGCTTGACAAAGCCATAAAACAGCAGCTCTCACCACTATTTGATTGCCAAGCACACGTGAGAGGGGAGGAACCATGGCACATGGCTGCAACCTGAGCCTGCGCTTGCCAGCAGTGCACTGCAGCTGTGTACAGCTGCCAGTGCTGCAAGAGGAGAAGCACAGGGCAAGGAGCAAGGTAAAGCATAAGACTTGGGAGGTCTACGCTAGCTGCAAGGCCTCCTTGTCAGTGGGGAACCTGGCCCTGCAAGGAAGGGTACGAGAACTGCAAAGAAGATTTGTTGTGTGTCTGGAGAGACACTGAACATGAACATGGTCTGTGAATGTCAAATCCAGGCAAACCTAACCTGTTCGTTATCCCACTGCAATGAAGTGGTATCAAACATGTGTGATCCTGAGATTCAAAGATCTTTAGAACATTAATTAGCCAATTGAATCAGTCAGATGTCCATGTAACTTGTGAAATCATGCCACTTTGTTATATGAAGCTGATTTAATCCGGGCAGAGCCCATAGCATTATTTTAGGAAACAATATTGACAAAGGCAGTACAAATGATCTCCCATTCCTTCTGAAACCCCAATTGTACAACCATGTTTGACCTGATGAGTATCCGTCTGCAACTGCTCTTCCTACAGTAATGAAGCATCTAGAAAATGTATAATCAGACTGAGCCTGATTCTCTACTGGGTAACACTGGTGTAAGGCCATACAACAAAATGGATTTACCCTGAGTATTAAGCAGACAGAGGAGAGCCTGGTCTTTTCTCTCTTACTTTGATGGATAAGCAACATAAAATCAGAGCTCTCCTAATCATTCCTAGGGCACTTAAGACATCTGCTGGAAATGAGGATAAACTGCAGTAAGAATGTACATGACAATGAATAATGAAATAATGAAAAATTCTGTGAAGTTTATGTTTACATAGTGTCTAAATTACTTGGCAAATGCCAGAATATTTTCCATTGGAAAGTATCATTTGAAAATATTTGAATAAATAGCCTGGTTATTCCTGCTGTTCTAGTTGCCACTGAGGAATCAAATTTCAGTTTCAAGAAACTTCAAGTCTGAATGCAGTCTTTGAACTCCCTTCTTCCCTGATGTGTACAGTCACGCAACAGACATACATGCAAAATATGTAGTATCATGTGCTGGGACTAAAGTACAGGCCAGGTTTCAGGCTTTGGATGGATGTAAGCGTCAGCTGCCTTTGCAGTTGGATACAGGGGATCACACAAATCTCCCCCTTTACTTACAAATCTTGTTTACAAACATCTTGCTTACAAATCATGTTGTGACTTCAAGTCCTCTTTAAAGAGCTTCCCAGAACATTGTATATGTCGTCAGGGTGTGTGGTCCTGCCACTCGCACATCCCCAGCTGCTTAATCCCACACTATAGACCCACAGCTCAGGTTCTCTGGCTGCACCTGGCTTGTGGGGTCATAGTGCAGGGAGAGAATGCTGCACAGGGCTGGAAACACATGGGAGATGGACAACGATCCAGGAGTGTGAGATGAGGTTCACACACAGCCCAAGCAGTGCACGGAGAGATACATGTCTTAAGGCATCCCCCAACTCTACCAGAGGAATCTCATTTTTCAAGAAAAGATGATGAGGAGAAGTGGGGATTTGTATCCCCTTTTTCATGACCAACAGCCACTTTTAGCTAGTTACAATGTTACATCATGAATTCCTTCAGTTCTGAATCCCAAAGGATGCTATGTCCAGACCCATAATCCCTGCTTCTGAAATCTCCCTAAAATGCAGATGAGCCTACCCTCTCAGGTATAACTGCAGCCACCTTCTTGCTGATTCCTTCAGCTTTTCATTTGAAGTCTCGAGTTCTCCCAAACATGTAATGCAGGAGTTGGAATGTCCCACAATTTCTGAAATGGACTATTCCTACTCATTAAATATTGCCAGTGTCTCAGCCAGGGTCTGTCTGCACTGTAGACAGTGCAGTGAGTGCATTTTATATAGACATTAACAAGCTGGCTTTATACTAGATAGCTTGAGTACTATCAGCAAA
The DNA here is from genome assembly GCA_009819775.1 of Phoenicopterus ruber ruber. Taxonomy (NCBI): domain Eukaryota; kingdom Metazoa; phylum Chordata; class Aves; order Phoenicopteriformes; family Phoenicopteridae; genus Phoenicopterus; species Phoenicopterus ruber. The sequence continues at coordinate 16,820,196 of CM020227.1, forward strand.
CAAGCTACAGGACATATCAGAAAAGATAGGTAAATATATGTTTTGCTAGCCTGCACTGGAGGCCATGCTCATCTGGCTACAATACCCACTCATGACATGTACTGAGATTTCAAATCCTTAAAGACAGCAGCTAATAGGAAAGGTGGATGCCATGCTACCACGCCATGGTTCTTTCTGCCCAAGCTAGAATTCAGCAGGGAAAAGCAACCAAGACTTCAAAAAAGCCCTCACAGATTTCTGTGTTGTAATCAGGAGAATTCTAGGGACAGCATTTGAAACGACATCTAATACAGTAACAGCATATAACTGATCGGTGTATCATTAAAACACGGCGTGAAGGGTAGGAGAGCTGAAGATGGGAGGGGATGTTATACTACTGACCTTTCACAAGAGGGCAGCATTCCCAGAAACGAATGTTGCTTCTCAATGGACATATTGGGCTGTTAGTGAAAATTGCACTGATGCAGCTTATTTCTTCTTTTCCACCCTCAGTAACCTTGTGTGAGCAACTCCCAGTAGGTGATATGTGGTTTGCACTTGCATCCCATCATGGGGGCAGGAACATGCACAGTGTGAGGTGGTAGGGCTCGTTGCAGTATTTGTCTCTGCTCCCAGCTGCCCCTTCCCCAGCCTCAGCAAGGCAGGGCCACTTCCCACTTCTCACTGCTTGAGTTTGCCCGCAGACACAAGCAGACATCCTCCAAGCACTTACATTTAGGTAGTATTTTTCCTTCCCGACTAGGCAGCTAAAAACTTCCTTTACATTTTAAAGAATGGTGTTTTATTTGGACTACATCACATGTTTTCCAGCCCTGAGGCCTGGTGCATGAGCTGATTATGCCTGTGCATGGGGGTAGTGCTGCTTCTATGACATGGTAAAGCAGGGTCAGCTGTTTGCAGATCCTGTGACAGCCTTGATCTGCAGAGCCATGGTTTGGCTCCTTGCCCCAAGCCAGGCTGGCAGCCCCCAACTGAAGCATCTCTTTGTCAGCGCGCAGCTACACGGGCTGGGTGGGAGCAGCAGCCCTGGGAGGGTCTCCAAGAGCACCTCTGTAGAAGGGCCATGGCACAGCAGTTAGGGACCTTGAAGGTCATATGGCCACACACAAGGTGGGAACTCAAGTTTGTGGGTTGCCAGAGCAGGGGCCTCAGCCCTCGTGCAGAACCTTCGAGTCCTCGGGGAAGTGCAGCCACCAAAGGGAGACATGATCACACTCCTGAGAAGGTCTGATTTTCCATCTGGTATAGGAAAATCCTACAAGCATCTACACAAGCCAAAGTGTAATCCTCACTCTGGCCGGCCCTACTGGCACTACGCAGAGCTACACTGTTGGTAACCTGCTATGAACCTGTGAATGTGCAATTCAGACTGTCTGGAGAGCTTCACAGTGCCTAAATCAAGGCTTTGTCCAAACCGTTTTGTCCGGCACATGTAAGGATGAGCAGAACCTATTCAGATCATGTTAATCTGAAGCTGGAAAACCTTATATTAGGGAGGCTGTGATGATAAAAAATAAAATATTTAAAGGGAGAAATTAAATGCTCAGGATGTTTTCAGATAATTTCCAGGAAGGAAAAAAGGCAGCACACATTACAGGAGAAAAATTAGCACAACAGGTAATTTGTGTTTACAAAAGAGAAAGAGAGACACAATCTCACACACATCCCGAGGGCTAACCGAGCTGAGCTGCTGCCAGTAATTCCCCACATGGAAACTTTGCCAAGTCCACAGGAGTAGCATTTCAAAAGACCCCATTCAACTCTTCCGTTTGCACCTGGACTGCAAAGAAACTGCCTTAAATTTTCTCCTAAAGTCCCGTATCTTTAGAGATGACACAGAGTCAGCTGATCTGTAAAAAAGTCTCTGTTTTGAGGGGGATTATGGTTTGCTCTCTTTGCACATTTCACATAGCCATCAAAACATTCATCTCTAAATAAATAGCTATTTCTTTGAGGTCCTTCCTGCCTAAAGAAATAGGCAATGAGAATCAGCAAAACACTCAGAACCTACTTATTTTTGCAGCTAAAGACCTGAAGTAAAAAGGATTTGGCAACTGTGCCATTCCTTTGAGATACCTGAACACTGTAAAAAGGCAACTTTATCAGTACAGAGCGGCATGGGATAGGTAGCCAAAAAAGGAGTGCAATGGCTTTGCCAACATTACTTCATGTAGATTTGGTGAATCTCTTCTGAATCTCTTCTGACTTTGATAAGCAGTATTTTCTCAGCTTTGCAACCTGTAATCTATATTCACTGCTATTACAAGAGAATGAAAGGAGTACAGGTAAGATAGTTTGGTCACATAGACAAGATAATGATATTTGCCCTAAATATGTGCGATAGATGTAAGACAAGTCTTTGTGCTGCCTCTTGCAAATTGTTTACCCTCCTGGCTGCTTGCTAAGACCCAGCTGTGAGATGATGTTGTGATAAAGACCCCAAATAAGATACACAAAACCCACTCATTCTGGAAGCTCAAAATACCACTCTGATTCATCTTTTCAGTACACATACATTATTTATATCTCCAATTTCTTCATTTTTTGAAGCTTGTACTTACAACATGGGAAGTGAAAAGCACTGGACCTGTAGGTAATAACAGCTAGGTTTGGAACTGAAAAATACCACCTTGAGAAGCCTATTTATTGATCAATCCCATTATCAGTGCCACAGTGCCAAGGTGAGACATGCATTTGGGATAGCAGCATCACATATCTAAAGAAGACACGAATGTCCTCATTTCAACACTCAGTGACATTCAGTGCAGGTCACTGGTGGGCAGCCTGGTTTAGCAATAAACCTGGAAGCTCCTTTAATTCTAATAGACAGAGTAGATCACTTGTAGCTAGAAAATTTCCTTTCAAAAGAGCAAATTAGCATGACAGGAAAAAACTTGAACTGATTGCAAAACCCCAAAATATCATTAATAAATTTCACAAATCCTCACATACCACAAGGTTAGCCCTTCCCTTTTCTAAACACACAGTTTGTGTGTACAAATTTCCCCAAAATAACTTTGGTGTTGGGATGTCAGCCATAATCCCACCTCATACCTGGTTGGACTGAGATCAAATCCTTAAGAAAGACTTTGCAAGACTTTTCAAGGCCAAAGAAACCAAGCATACAGTAATTTTCCAAGCACGACATAATCCATGACTAGCAGAATTTGCAAGATTTGTTACATTTAATTGAAACAAACGAAAATCAACCAGTGGATCCCATTTACCACCCAAGACAGTCATAAGAACTGATGCATGGGAGGTGATAAACCTTTTACTAACCTTTGTGTTATCTACTTTTGTTGGCTATACTGGCTCTTCAGATTGCCCCACTTGAAATTCCTTAGCCTGGCAACAGCTCTGATCACTTTTCATTTTCTCTTTATACTCTGAGTAGAAGGGGCAAATAGTTACCCACATACAAGATTTTTTTCCAAATCCTATGCTGAGCTGAATTTTCCACAACTGAAACGCTGCAAAAAAAAAGTTTGCTATGATTTCAGTAGCAGATACAGCCCATCAGTTTCCCATTTGGTCAAACATGCCACAACACAATTAGCTCTGAAGCATGGAAGGGACTGTAGATCTCAGTAAAACATAGCCAGTCTACTAGCAATATGTGAGCAGTTCACTTTTCAACAGACTGAAGCATTAATTTTCTTTAAAGGTATTTTTTACAAGTAGTTTTCTATTTGTAGCTTCACTTGCTCAGGAGGTAAGTAAAGGACATGATCCCCATACATGGATCTTACTCCACACAACAGGAAATCGCTTCTGCAGCCAGACCTATTTCAGGATCTCAGCCCAGCATCCAGTCCTCATCTCACACCGACTTCTCATACTCTGTGCCCAATTGCATGTTCTTTCCACAAACCCAGTAATGGCTGAGAATAGAGAGGAAAAAACAGCTGTATGAAGAGTTTTTCTGAGCCAGTTTACAGGAGCATATAAAGGTAGAACTGTCTCTGAGGGGAATAGACTTTTTACCTTGAAGAGCCTCTGTGGAGAAACTGAAATAAACTTTTTACGAAAGGATGCTTACGCTCTGAATGTTTCAGTTGTCTGAAAGCAAATGGAATGAGGTGGGAAGATGGGAGCCATAAAACCAGGTGCCTGTGCAGTACAGCACCTATGGCTTTTGCAAGATGTTTCTTATCAAACAAAGCACCTCAAGAGTGCTTTGAAGTGAACTAAGCACTTCAAGAGAAACCACGATTTTGTCTGTATGCAGAAGTTCTACTATACTGGTATAAATAAAAAAGTGCACTCCCATCCTCGTCTGGATGCAGCTATAAGGTATGAGGCTATTTATATTTGTATAGCACATTCTGATATGGAAAGAGGAAAAATTTGTCCCAGGAAAAATTACTTCTATACAGATATAACTGCATTCACTCTCTGGGCTGTATTATATTACTATAACTATGCTAGTAAAAGAAAAATTACAACTCTAAATGACATTGTAATGTTGGTTTCAAGACCATACACAGACCAAGTACTCACTTCAGTGAGGCTCTGGGCCTCCTATGTGGTTCCATTTCCTGCTTCCTCACAGTAGCACTGGGAGTTTACGTCTTCTCAGCAACATATTTTGACTTTTCTCTGACTCTCCTGCCCACACACTGTATACAAGAAGTTAAACTTGCTTACTCAGTTGCTATAGATTAGTCATAAGCGTGAAACCTGTTTCTCAGGTACTCTAGACAAACAAGCCCCTATACCCTTGTGGTGTCTCACAGCAGCTGCAAGGACAGCTTTGTGTTTCAGGTTTTAGGAGTGAAGTCCAGCTGAGCTACTTGCAGACTGGTAAAATGCTCAGAGAGACTACTGAAGGAGGGGGATGAAGTTTTCAAAACAGAGTTTCAGTCTGTTCATAAAAGGACATAACATGGCATACTCCAAAAAGCACAGGTTTTTACTCAGGCTCTTGGCCAAGAACTCTCAGAATACCAAATCTGTATTTTCTTTATACCTCCATTTCTAGTGAGTTGTGTGCTTGCCTCAGTAGAGTATAAATCTTTTTCTGTCAGACTCATTTCACAGAAAGAAAGAAAGCCTGTGTTAGAAAACTCAAGTTCCTAGGAGCAGGAACAAATACATTCTGGTGCCGAGTCCTTAAACACCAATGCTAAAATACTTGCTGACCCCAGCTACTGGTCCTGCCTGTCTCAAAGCCTGTGGGACAGCCAAGCTCCACGTGCAACAGCTCCAGGGGTTTACAGCTCCCTTATCAAAGTAACCCAAAATTAGCACTAGTTTAATATGTCCGGCTACAAGCTGCAGTTGTTTGGCATCAGCTTCATGTGCACTTCCACAACCTCTGAGAAGGCACCAAGTGAAAAACTAACTGGAGGCAGTTATTGATTCAGCTGTCTGCCCTTAATTAACTTATATTGATGCCCCAATATCACTGGGATAAAATATGGATCAACCCTGAACTTAGGGTTAGTTCTAAATGACAGATTAAGTCTTGAACTAGACCCTTGCAAAGCTCCTTGTTTTCCTCTCTGACAGCTCACATTTCAGCTTCTGGTGTGCTAGTTGGAATGACAGCCCTTTCCACATTTAATTGTGTACTGAAATGTGTGGCTGTGTGAGTTATTTGTTAGACAGTTCTGGGTGGGTGGGACCCTGTAATAACCATCTCTGGTGTGCTACGCTCTGTAACAGTACTGAGGACTTAGCATTGCGATCCAGAGGTTTCCCTACACAATGCGACATACTTCAATGTTTTGAAGCAGGACCACTGAAACTAAGTTTTATCATATCGGGATGCATTTATGAAAAGTTTATTAATGAATGATTAATAGATGCTTACTAGTTATAATTAGAATACAGCTAGTTGTTCAAATGTATCCAAACAGATGACGTAGGTATGTTTTACATTGTAAGTACTGAAGTGCTTTTAGACTATATGTGGGGGTTGGAAAAAGCCAGTATGGATTCATGTAGTATAACAGCACGTCCCTAAATCCCAGCTTTCATTTAATAAAGTAATAAGTCTCTTGTTGTTACAGTTCTGAAAAAATCTGGCAATGTGAGCAGAATGTAACCAAGGCAGACATGGCAAAGAGATGTCTGGAACAGCAGCTCTGAAAGGCATGAACTGCGCCTGCCAACACCCCATCACCCAACAATGACTTTCGTGTCAACATTTTAAACAAACCCTCTCTTACTGGAGGGCAGAGGGGAGAAAAAGAAAAGAGTGTGATGGACAGGCACATTATTGTCACAATTTCATTTGTCCACCAAAATCAGTGACAGGTTCTACTACTTACAGCAATCCCAATTAAAAGGCAGCCCCACAAAACTTGGAGCCCAAGGGCAAATGAAAGAAATCCAAATGGAGAGAGCTCTCTGGAGTCTGGAGAGAGCTCTCTGGACTCCAGAGAGACACTGTTCTGCTTCAAGCATCTTGTGCTTTACTCTTCCTCTGACCTTACAGTCAGGACTTGGGAACCTTTGAAAGAGTATTGCTATCTTTTGTTCCCCTGACTAGATCCTGCTGATAGCACATGCTGGTCTTAATCAGCAATGCAGTCATATCTATTAGGCATTTATTAACAACTTCATAAAATAATAAATGCACTCCTCACATAATGTGATCTTAATGTATATATACTCTGTGTGTGTGTGTGTGTGTGTGTGTGTGTAGCTGCAGTGTTTGCATTTACTAAGGGGGTGACATTCTTCTTTTGTTTCAGTGTAAATAAGATCATGACCATTGTTGTGACTTAACCAGCTTGGGACAGAGTCATGCTGGGTGAGCCTGTTACCTTTGTAGAAATCTTTTGGCTACCCCTCCTTGAGGCTAGCATTGCACAAGGTGTTTTTGAGCATCCATCTGCTTTTCCATACATTTTGGCTTCAAAGTTAAAACAGGAGATATGGCACTTATTAGTGGCAATCAGTGCACTGTTCAGTGCTGGTACGGCCTCTGTAAAAGCAACCTGTCCCAGCTGAACTCAAAATGGAAATAGGAATTTCAGATGAGATGTGAGAACAAGGGGGTGCCTTATGCTACAGCCAGCTTAAGTATTAAACACATTTCGTAAGCAAGGAGTACAGCCAACCCTATCACCACACTTTTATAAAACTGACCTCAGTCAGTCCCTACTGAGATGTGTCTATGTGACTTGCTCTTGTAGCTGCTAAAGAGAAGCTCTTGAAGCTTCTTGCTAAGTTCTTTAAAAGAGACATGGCACAAACTGGACTTATGATTTTTCTACTCATAAGCATTCTACTGCTGGATCAGACCATCAGCCAGGCTTCCAAATTCAAAGCCAGGAAGCACAGCAAACGTAGAGTGAAAGGTACTGGGTTTTAACTGGGAGGAGGGATCAAAGCTTATAGACTATTCAAGTTTACTATGTACTTAAATAACATTGCATGAACCAGAAACTAACATTATACAAATGCTTATTAATGAAGGACATTTGAGTCTATATTATATCCATCTTTAAAATATTTTTATGTGAGTTAGCAAAGGCAAGAATAAGGTGCCAGAATGAGTTATGGAAATAGAACTGTATAACAGTTGTAAGTATATTGCTGTGTTATGCCTATTCATCTCTGTTGATGTTAGTTAGGACTCACAGGTACAGCTGAGAGAGGACTCTGGCCGATCATTCTTAGCTACGTAGTTATATTGACTAAGGTCAGAAGAATGGAAATTCATGTACATATGGTGGAAAAGAACAGAATAAAATATTCAGTCTCAAGGGTTATTGTTCAGATTTTTGTACCATTTCCTAATTTTAACAGAATATCTGTCTAATATTGTGGAATATTACTTTACCTGTGTGAAAAGTACTGTGAAATGGCAAGTCAAACTAATGAAAAAGAATTAGCAGAAAAAGATAAAGCATAAATTCCCAGAGCAAACCTTACAGAGCAAATACAAAACCACTGAATGTTGTTTGGAAATGTCTGTGTATTTAATTTAAAGACTTATTTCTCATAAAAGAGAATATAATGGAGGTTACACTAATGGCAAATATTTAAGCTCCTAGACAATGAAAAAAAAGCAGCTTTGATAAAGCCATTGTACCACATGATTACACTGCTCTGGAGCTATACAGCTATATAGGCTTCCTTCTCCTTTTGAATCTTTATGGTTTTAAGCTTGGTGTCCTAAGGACAGGCTGCTTATACATTTGTTTTGCCAGCACATTTGTCTGCCAACCTTCCACTAATAACTTTTGAACTTGAAACAACTTGGCAGAAGAATGGAGTTCCTGAGGATAAGTTTCCCAATATTTTATGAAGAAAAGAAGAAGGGAGGAGGGGGAGAAGAAAGAGATCTGCCTTAATGTCCCACTATGAGAAGGTTGCACCAGGAGCTTGGCTTGTTCTGGTTTTTGACTCTTTTGAAGCAGAGGAACATGGAGGGGCTCTTGTGAACTGGGACTTGCAGGGAGTAGCATAGATTGAGGAACAGGGAGTGCTGCCTTAGGGAACCAGGGAGTCACGATGGACAGCTGGGGTTATCCCCACAGGCAGAAGGGAATATGGAAAAGACGTGAGCTTTCTGGGGTGCAGCTGGAGGATTAGGTGATGCAACACAGATCTGTAGGAACTGTGGTTTTGTTAGTTCTGCTACATGTGAAAGAGCTTATTTATACCTCATGTTCATTACTGTGGCTTGTGGAAGGTCTGGTTACTGCTGCAATCAAATTGTAATCTTGTGCAATGGAAACATGCCTGCTAGTTGTTTGATGGTGGTGGAATATTATAATGATTAAGAAAAAAGAATGGAAAAGAGGACATGAAAATGGAGGTATGTGCAAATTAGTTTCTTTTCTTGTCCCACCATCTTCTTGGTGCTTTTGTAAGTGCTACAAAATGGTGATTCAGACTGAATTTGTATGACTCAAGTCACCGGGCCCTCTCTGTACTGACAGAGAGAGGAAGGCTCCTCCTGGGGAGGGGAAATTGCAGCTCAGCAAGCTTGTCTGCATACATTCAGCCTATGAGGCTGGATTATATTAGTTGTTCCTCACTGTGTTAAGAGTTGTGCAGAACTTTCATGCTCAGAGAAATAACATTTCTTTGAACAAACACAACTTGTGTCCTACTATTATTTGTATATCATATATCTACACCATGGTGTACAGGTTCAAAAGTAAATAGGCAAATTTTGCTGTAAATTAGACACTGGCTTGCTATAGAGCAATTAGCTGCAACAATACACGGTTTTCAAACAGTTACTAGGATACAGTCCAACTGAAAATGAGATTTAAACTGTGAGCGTGAAAGGTAAAGGGAGGTTCCTCCTGTTTTTTATAGAAACCCTACAGGAATCCTTTCATTAAAGAAAAATCTTTAAAAGAAATCAAAACATCTCAGCAATGCAGAAACCCACGGTATTTTGAAACAGCTTTTAACGTGTAATTTTTAAAATTTTTGTGTGTGCATATCTGTTCATTTCTCTATATTTCTTTTATTTAAGAAAAAGATGACCTAAAGACCCAGATTGACAAATTGTGGCGAGAAGTAAATGCTCTGAAAGAAATGCAAGCACTTCAGACAGGTAAAGCAGCTTACACTGGTCAATATCTTCCAAAAGTTATCACTACCTTTCCCGTCTCCTTCAGTCCCATCCTTCTCTTTAGCGGGGATTTGTGACTGAGAAATATAACTCCTTAAAAGCATGGTATGCCATAGCTGTAATGGTGAGACAAATGTTGAAGGAAGCATTCAAGTAAAATCAAGTCTGAACTAATGGCATACAAGTGACAATTCTTCATTAAGAGCAAGAATTAATCTGGAGCAAGAACTGCTTTTGTCTTTGCTATGCCCAACCCCACCCTGTGATTTTAGGTATAATCAGACAAAGGCAACATCATGAGGGTTGCTGGGTTTGAGAGTTTAGATGGTCAATGAGTTAGGTCCCCAGTTTTGACATGAACATAGGCTAAGCATAAAGGCAAAAATATTCATGGAAAAGGCTGAGAACACCCCCAAAAGGAAGCTAAAAGGACTGAGCCTTTTTAAAGTGTGCAGTTTGTGACACTCAGATGTGAATGTTGCCATAAAACTTCAAAGTAATACCCACTGTGAGTTCAGAAATATCCGATATCAATGTGCAGAGTCCTTTAAGTATTTAAATAACCAGATGGAAATTTCCAAACAAAATAAGAAGGGTAAATACACATGCACCTACTAGACAGTTGTGCTTTTTCACAGCTGTTGACACAAAACTTGGCATTTAAACATGTACAAGAGGACTCTACAGAGGAAATGACATCATTCACATGAAACAGAACGTATTTTCCTTAGGGATGGTAATATTTGAGTTGTCCTGGTTTATGTCTTGGGTTACATAGAGCTTTTTGAGCTTTACAAAATATTTTTATTTTAAATTTCTTATAAGAAGACTTTAGAAGTTTCTTAAAAGAGGGAGCCTGTGCTAGACAAGTAACTCTTGTTTAAAAGTAGTTCTTGTATTGCTTCCAGAGGAGCTTGAGAGTAAGCACGCAGTGGCTTAGAAATGAAACCATAGCCAGGAGATTTTCTATCCTCAAAACTTATTCTGAGCTATATTCAAAATTCAGAACCCACACTGTTCAACTGGATTCCAAATTTGGCAAGAAGAGATCTATCACCCCTCTAGCTCTGACTGCATTTATTAATGGCCTTATGATACTTGAAAAAGGAGCTGCTTTTTTAGCTTAAGGACATTTCCAAGACATGTATTACAATCTGATTTCTTCTTTTGCTTGAATTTCCTAGGTCTCCTTTCTACGTACTGTGAAATGTTGCCACACGCCATTTAGCAGCACATACTTTCTCCCTAAAAAGGGCCAGTCTCCCTCATTACTGCAGCATTGTTGAAGTAGCTAAGGTCTCTCTGATCTTTCACATTAATATAAATTTGTTAAAGAATTCAACATTTAGCAAACATGTTCATTACTTTTCTTTGGCCATTAGCAGTTGGGAAGGATAAAATTTGAAAGATAAGCCCCCTGAAAACGCAGCTAAGGAATGCAATGAATGCTACAACTGGAAATACTAAAAAACTGAGACATATAGAATATGGTCCAAAGTGGATTTCCATATCCTGTCGATCAGATTCATAATTACTTTTTTACAAGAACAGATGACAGGAATTAGAAACAGATTATAGAAAACATCAGGGCAGAAGATGTTAATATTGTTTCATGACATATTTCTAATATAAGTACAAGATGAGTTTAAGCAATGAATGAAATAATCTGGAAGTAGTCACACACAGGATTCTAAAAATAATTGCTACAGGAGTTTATTCAAGGCCTTTCCTACCTTCCTCACCTCAGAAGGAACACTCCTTCAAGGAGGGTTCTCTTCTAAGTATTTTCCTTGGGAGAATCAGTTTTTCACATATCTGCATTAGGAGAGCTGGAAAGCAAAGTTTAAGGGTTCACTCCTGCAAGCCTGCCCACACAGACCTTGGGCTGGAAGAACTCTGACAGCAGTTCTGCAAGGCAATTCCAGTTACAGAGCATATGCCAAATTAATGTTCTAGTACATTTGGACTTTACATCAAGACTTCCCTGATATGTTCCAGTAGAACTAAAAGCAAACAGATTCATAAATGCAAATGTTTAGATTATTGGTTCAGATTGTCACGCAAGCTCAGTAATAAGGGTACACATTTTAAAAGTGTTTATAGATTTAAGTCACTTCACCTCATCTGAATTTAGAGTTTGAAGAGATAGGCTTTGCTGGAAAGACCAGAAATTAAGAACTAAAGAGGTGAATGTGTACCCTTCTGCAGGTGGCAATATACTTTTATCCATCATCCAGACAGAGATTTGCATTATGAATTTCGAATCAATATTTTTCAGTTGAGCGGGACATTTAAAATAGCACTTTTCCATCCTGCTTTCATTTGCTAGGAACTAGGCTTAGTTAATGCATAACACTTCACTTTACTTCAGCACTTAAATATCATAAATATGAAGAGACCTTTAGATCTGTCTCTTTACTATAAAGCCAAGTATAGATTTTCTGATGACCAACTTGCAACTACCAACAATACAAACATCCATACCTCATCCATTCCACCCATTTTAAGACCGATGAAATAAGGTAAAAATGTGTGAAAGTAGGACTATTTGCTAAAAGAAGACATAAGATACACTGACAACAGGCCTGGGTTATATTTTAGTGTTCTAAAACAGCAAAATAAAGAAATCCTTGAGAGAATTACATTGCTGGAGGGAATCTGAGGCTCAAGATCATGCCTCAGGTTTATCAGCATAAACACAGGAAAGATTCTTCAAAGCACTTTATAGTGTTAAGAACACAGCTATGTCTGTCCCTCCTCTTAAGTGTCTCTTTGGAGCAGCTACAAGAGCATGCTCTGCTTTTGGCCATCCCTTGTAGTCCAAGGTGCTTTGCAGAGTGCCTGTGAGCAGTCTGTTCACGCTAACATGCTGGTGGCATACAAGGTCCTACGTGAACAGGAGAAATAGTAGGAAAGTCTGATCTTACTGCTGTTTTCAGGCCCACTCTGTGGAGGCAAGATCCTTTCACTTGCTGAGGGACTTGTCTGCTTAATCCCCAAGATACCTTTAGAAAATTATCATTTTAGGAAACATTATTCAAAGCTATAGCCCAAGCTTTTACTGAACATGCAAACCAATATCTATTCACAGTCTGTCTTCGTGGGACAAAGGCCCATAAGAAGTGCTACCTTGTATCAGAAGGCACGAAAAATTTTCATGAAGCCAATGAAGACTGCATAGCCAAGGGAGGGACACTGGCTATCCCAAGGAATAATGATGAAACAAATGCTCTTCGAGATTATGGCAAGAAAAGCATGCCTAGAGCGTCTGAGTTTTGGTTGGGTGTCAATGACATGATAAATGAAGGGAAATTTGTTGATGTCAATGGCATGGCTCTACAATACTTCAATTGGGATCGTGCCCAACCAAATGGGGGAAAGCGTGAAAACTGTGTCTTTTTTTCTCAGTCATCACAAGGCAAGTGGGTGGATGAAGTCTGCCGTACTGCCAAAAGATATATTTGTGAATTTCTGATCCCATAATATACACATATACAAATGACCACGACCATGGTTTTGGTTATTAACATGCAGTTTTGCTTGTTAGTAACCCCCTCCCACTTAGACAGTGGCGAGTTAAAAATATCCATCTCCTGCATCTCCACTCTTTCCTGAAACAGAAGTTTTCTCTATTAATTTATTTTCTATTCAGATGCTAAAAATGTTATGTTTAGTGAGTGCTCTCATTACGTACGGGAATATATATTATGTTTTGACCTATATTGTATCATATTTTGGCATATTATTTCAGCCTGATGTTCAGGGTGCTGGAATTCACCTCCTGTTTCTGTACTTTGTATCTCCACGGTAGGATAGTATTTACTTGAACTCAGAGCTTTTACAAAAGATTGCTGTATGGTGACATGCGCCAATATAAGGTGTAGGGATCCTTTCAGTTCCAGTGCTTAAAAGGGACTTTGGGGTTATGTGAGCTCCTGTGAAAAATGGCCATCATCCTTATAGAGCTTAACAGGATGGCTCTGTGACCAAGAGTTTTACCTATGGGTTAAGAATGCCAAATGAAACAGAAAAATCTGATGTTAATTTTTAAACTACATGGAGTTAAAAGCAATACACTGGTATAAAACTGTGGAAGTAGCTGTTCTAAAACATCAGTTAGTATAAACATGTTTGCTTCTAAATGTCTCAATTATGGTTAAATATTAGATGTCATTTGGAACATTGCCACAAAAGAAACCAGCCCAGGACTAGATCATACCTCTACTATGTAATGCCTTAATAAGATGTGCAAAAGCCTTCTCTCCTGCAGGATCAGAAAGAGGCTTTACAATTCAGACAGTAGCACTGCCTGAAAGCACAAGTAGAGAGGAAGGCTGCCCTTTCTGGGCACATCACCGCTCCTTCACCTCTCTCCACATGGCAGGCAGCACGCCTGATTGGCACAAAGGAGTGGGGCCAAACAGCAGCTCATTTACCCACATGCAAATTTTCCCAATTTAACACCTGACATTTGAAAATGAAGTAAAATGCACTGGTTATTTTTTGCTGTTCTCAACCTCACAATAGAGATTTGCCTTCATGTTATAAACTGCAGTTTTTTCTCTTGTGTAAAGGAATTTCATTTAATTATTTAAATATATTGCTGCTTGGAGGCTAATTCCTACTTTTTCTCTTTTAGTTGTGCAAGATTTTCTTAAATTATGCAATAAATTTGCAATTACTGATATTTAATTGGAGTAGTATTTTTGACAGTTTATGCATCCATGTGAAGGCCATTCTTTCCTGGGGCTTTTCTTGACGGTTCAAAATGGGTGCTGTCTTTGGGCACATTATACTACACTTCTTCTTTACTAGTGTACCTACATGCCACAGGACAAAATTTGGATCCCTGCTTGCCTAAGTGCTGTACGTGATGCAACTGTTCAATGCACCACTGTAATGTGGTGTAATTAATTTCACTTCCCAGCACTTAGTGTATTTGTGAAACAGGCCTGATTCTGAGTTCTCTTACTTAGCTCCTGAGTTAAAATAAAGGAGCAAAAAGTCCCCAAATATCTCCAATTTTCTTTCAACATCTACCGACCTTTACTAAAGTTGTGAAGCAATATTCCTTTTACTTACAATTTAAGACGATTAAAAGTCTGCAGTAATTTCTTACGGTTTCTTTACATCTGGCTTGTCTGAAATAGGTCAGTATCTCAGCATATCCCTACAGCTACAGGCAACCTGAAAATTAACCACAAACTCAAGACTTGTTTAGCCAACAACTATCAAACTTTGAGGACTTTATAAACTTATGTCCTCTTCAATCTATTTCAGCCAAGCTTCCGAAGTTGTATGCAGGAATTGAAAACATTTATAGAAATTATTGGTGGACGTTTATCATCCAGTGGATACAGATACTAGAGACAGAAATAACTACTCATTTAGTAGTGATTTACTTCACAAAGACAAAACTCACCAAACACAGGTCGGTAATCAATTTGAAGATTCCCAGCAGAATGCTTAGTTAAGAAATAGCAAAGGGAGACGGAAAGTAAGTAGGAAAAGTGATAGAGGAAAACTCAGGTGGATGGAGTTGGAAAAGAGATGGTAGGGGGATAAAACCTCCTCCAGAAAGGCCCACAATAGGAGGAGGACAGACAGAAAATGAAGTAGGAACACAGCAGGAAGACAAACTTTGTCTTGTGAAATTAACTGCCACTAACTTTCCTCTTGATGACTGAATGTGCCTGTGTGAAGTGAGCTCAGAGCCAGTATGAGTATTTGCTGCCTGGTGGGCTGCTGCACCAGTTCTTGTCCCCAGACCTTCCCTCCCTCCCTTTCCTGATAATACGTGGTATTGCCCATCTTTTCCATTCAAGCAGATTAGGCTCCCTTCTCTACCCTAGTCTCCTGCAATTAGTTTCTGAAATCCTCTGAGGTCTCCTAGTGACGTTTTCACTTCAAATTCCAACTCTGGGTTCCCACCTCTGCAAAAGTCACATAAAATTGTGCACCAGGCCCCCTGCTCCCCAGTACATGCACGTACAGCTGGGAAAAGGGATGTAAGAGCCAGGAGCTTCGCTTGTGCTTCCTGAGACTTAACAGGCTTGATTAAATTGCTGTCCCCGCTAAGTGCAGCTGGGGTACTCTGCTCTGCAGATGGGCGCTGTATCACGGAGCAGGCAGTCACTTAGTGATTTCCCATTTGCACACTGGAGAGTCATCATGGTTCAGGCAGGAATTGCTTGGGCGACTGGGAATTCAATGGGGCACAGGACAGCAACTTTCACATACATTACTGCAAATCCAACCACAGAAAAAGCTCCAACACTCACACCTAGTGGTATAAGAGGAGAATGCAGAATTTACAAAGTTTGAAGTGCCGTTTAAATGCATTACTGTAACAAATACTGCTTCTAGTTCCTTCCAATTGCTTGCTAAAGGAAAAAGGTCCGATGTAACATGTCTAAACATCTACTAGTATGTTTGCAAGAAAATAGAAAATACTTTTTTTTTGAAAGACTTTATACTAATTTTCAAAAGTGCTTAACATCTAGCTGCTAAACCTACATTCTTTTTATTTTTTTTATGACAGATATTAGCAAATTTTCATTCTTTTTTTTAACTCAAAGTCCCTCATGGACTCTTATCTTGACAGACTAAGCAGTCACTGTGATAAAAAACTCAGGAATGATACCCTGAATATATGATAAGACAACATAAAAACCCCCTAAAACCCACTCCTTGCATTGCAGCATCACAACAGGTTAAATAATATGTGATTTTCTCCCTACTTATTTCATATTTATATTTGTCCTCCTACCTTGCATCTGATGTGTCCATGGATTTCCCTCCTTCTTTGTTCCACCCCAAGGGAGGACTCATTATTCCACCTTCCCACCCCAAAGGAAGCCAAAGCTGAGTGTGGGCACCTAAGGGAGTGAGTTGCCTCCCCAGCCTTTATAACTTGATAACAGAAGATGTGACAGTCAAGTTACCATATAGGGTGGCAGAGGGTGAGGTCACCATCCTCCACTCCGTCCCCAGGCAACTCATCTCTTATTAGTACAAGAGGTTGTCCCTTGCAGCACTCACATCACTTTGCTTCTGCCTTGCTATATGTCTTAGCAGTAATTTGTTTCCAGCATAAGAGCTGGTAGTTACAAGAGGTTGTTAGAAGGAGAAACTTTTTCATTACACATGATATAAACCCAGTATCATTTGGTCTGGCTTCAGTTGCACTATATCTCACAGGATTTTCAACAACTCACCCAGCTTCATTCCTCCCTCTCTCTTTCTGACCCCCTCAGCCCTGCCTGTGTATATCAAACCAGGCTGAACTTCATCCTAGTGAGCCTGCTGACACTGCCTGCCAGCAAGGGGAGAGTCTGAGGCAGAAGAAAGACTGCCAGCACCAACGTCCAGCTGAGAGCTTAGCTCTACTACAGACTTAATCTCCTTGGTCTGCTCCTGAAGGGAAAGTTCTGATATTAGCTGAGAGGTGCTCAGGAGCATCTCCCAGGCTTTTCAAACCGCACAGCTGAGCCCAGGCCTTGCTGATTTGCCCCTGACCTTCATTAGAGAGCTTAGTGGGGAGTATAAAGCTCAAAGTAAAGCAGTTTGGAGTGGAAGGAAGTTACAATTCAAAGCCAAGCCCAGAACTGGCCTTATGCTCAAGAGTGTAAGCACAGTACTTTTATTTACTGGTATTTTCACCTTTTTCTCTTGACTTTTACTCCTTCCTTTTATTTTTTTTCCATATGTTCTTTTTCCATAGTCTTCTTGTATGCACATTAACCCCCAGGAAGGAAAATTTTCTAGCAGCATAGAAGTTTGTTTCTGTAGCCAGGTCTGTAATTTAAAAGACTTTAAAGATCTATTCTTGAGTACTCACCCTAGTACCAGTGCAAAATTCAACCTTGTTAAACTCCTTCCATCCATCAGCAACATCCTAGTACTTTGTGGGGCACTCAGTGTTTCTGAGGCACTGATGTTGTCCCAGTAAGCTCGGACCAGCTATGCAGTCACCTGTTGCTATGTCACAGGGGCATATGATTTGTCTGAATCATTGTCATGGTTTAACCCCAGCCGGGAACTAAGCCCCATGCAGCCACTCACTCACTCACTCCCCCCTGGTGGGATGGGGGAGAGAATCAGAAGGGTAAAAGTGCGAAAACTCGTGGGTTGAGATAAAGACAGTTTAATAAGTAAAGCAAAAGCTGCACATGCAAGCAAAGCAAAACAAAGAATTCATTCACTGCTTCCCATGGGCAGGCAGGTGTGCAGCCACCTCCAGGAAAGCAGGGCTCCATCATGTGTAACGATTACTTGGGAAGACAAAACACCATAACTTCAAACATCTCCCCCTTCCTTCTTCTCCCCCCAGCTTTATATGCTGAGCGTGACATCATACGGGATGGAATATCCCTTGGGTCAGTTGGGGTCAGCTGTCCTGGCTGTGTCCCCTCCCAACTCCTTGTGCACCCCCAGCTACTCGCTGGTGGGGTGGGGTGAGAAGCAGAAAAGGCCTTGACGCTGTGTAAGCCCTGCTCAGCAGTAACTTAAACATCCCTGTGTTATCAACACTGTTTCCAGCACAAATCCAAAACACAGCCCCATACTAGTTACTGTGAAGAAAATTAACTCTATCCCAGCCAAAACCAGCACAATCACACACTGCCACCGCCTAAATCTGGGTAGTTACTGCAGGACGGGAATTGTATTTGTGAACAAGATGAAATGACTTCAGAGAGCCTTCCCTTTGAACAGCAGTAAGCAAGGGGGATTTCTCTGCAGGACCAAAGAGCCTCAGCTGAAACCACTGCTCATATTTAAGCTCAGCATAAGCTTGTTAGCATACATCAAGCAGCTATCCTCACTTGAATGCTTGGGTTGCAGTGAAAAGTTCTCAGCTGTGCTTGAGGCACAGGTTGTCTGACGGATTAATGTGTGCTGTGGATTTCAGCAGCAGAAGCTTTAAAAATGGAAAATAGTCAAATGGTCATTAACCAAAACTAACTGGAAATCCATTAAAATGTTGGGAAACGTTTTCAAATTTCAGCTTTCTTGGTCTTAATCTCCAATTTAAATCTTCTTCTGGGATTAAGCCAGCTCTACAGACCATAGAGATGGCTGTGCTATTGGGAAAGCTGTGTTCCTTCCACTGTAGGGGTGCTTATAAAAGGAGAAAGTCCTCTTGTACCAGACTCAAAGATAGGTGTTTGGAGGATATAATCCCAGATAAAATTTCTGCATCCCAGCTGGAAGCACCTTTCTGTGCTCAGCAGACCAGGCATATGTGTACCTAGGTGAGCTCAAAGCCTTCCGTAGAGCTGGATTAGCCCACTGGGAGCAGGAGGCTACTGAGCACAGGACACAGATGGGGGTTACATGCACAGCCACCACCTGTATACAAAAAGCCTGTTTACTTGCATCACAGGCACGTAGGTTCCCGCCTTGCAACCTCTCTGAGGAGAAATGTGCTATGCAGAGCAAAAGTACTGCAGGGGTTTTGATGTGCCTCATTGGAACTGCAGAATTTTCTCATTTGCACAAGCCCTGTCCCTCCACCTTTGGAAAGAAGCAAACAATCTGCTTCAAGGAGTCCCAAATCCTCTTACTGATCACTAGCAACACATGAAAAAGGAATATCTGCCATGAGTCAGACTAGCCTTACTGGTGACCAAGTAACTTGCAGATAGGCTGTCGAAGATCACATTTTAAAATAAAAATGTGATGCCCCATCTTAGATTGTTTGTATTTGTCGTAACAGCTGGATGACTGCTTACAAATTGAGGCACTATTTGGCCCATGTAGGCTTAGCTAAACCACTAACAGTTCCGGCACTATTGTCTGGAAAAAAATAGTAAGGCTTAACTATGCATACTTTCTTCTTTAAAGGAACTCTACTTTTTCTGTTTATTTCTTCCCCTCTGTGGGCTGCAATTACTCCTCAAAGTTTAGAGTTTGGAAATATTCCCTCTTTATTGATTTTCTATTTACTATATAGGAGGTTTTTTATAGACTTTCTCCTACAAAGCGTCCATAGCTTCTCTTTTCTTGTTAAATTCCATCTTGTGGATCACTTTAGAGGAGGATAAAAGCAGTACTAGATCTTGGAAACTAAATGATGGGTACCTTAGAAACAGTTTATTGCACTGATAAATATAACACCACATCTCACTTAGTGTTGTCTAAACAAAAGATAACTTCCCTGGAGTGATGGTCTTGACACAACATTCCTCCTCCCAGCCAAGTTTTAGGCAGGAGGGGATGGCTTGGGAGTATTTTAAAGATATCTTTGCTCTCTCAGTTTGCAGCTGTCTATAGGCTCAGAGAAATAGAGGGACACAGTATTGCACTGTGCCAGATGATAGCCTCTTCTCCTCCTTCAGCAGCACCTGAGATGAGGGTACAGATGGCCAAAGTCTCACTTGCCAGGGAGGAATAGCCCAGAGGCTGGGGCGCAGAGTGTTGCTTCTGCCTCTTTGCGCTGCCTATGCAGAAAAGAACTTATAGTACAGGGGCTTGAATGTAAATAATCTAGTTTGAGCAAACTTGTAACACTTGCAGTTTCTCTTGAGACACCTATGACATTCAGAATACTACTTTGGCTAATATTTGGAGTCAACTAAGTAGAAAAGAAGTTTAAAAACTTTTTTGGTAGTGAATAGGGCCTCTTACTGATATAATATGGCCAGGCGCCTGCAGATGGCATATGTAATTAGACAGGCTGCCTGTGAGATGATAGATATATTCAGACCTAAAACATGGGAATGATACATGTACTAAAGCACTGTGATTTATTCACACGCAGAAGCAATGTAGGAAATTCCACAAACATAGATCCCTTCTGTCAGGATAGCCGAAGATTAATATAGGTGTAGTTAAAAAGAAAAGCAGCAGCCCAGCAGGGACAAGACTCTCAAGATGGTTTAGTTGATAAAGTAAATGACGTACTTTTAAATGAGCTGTCTTTTCTCTGCACTGTATCAGAGCTACCAGAGCTGTTAGTAATAAACCCTTTGAAATTAAAGCCATCTCTCTCTCTTTAATTTAAACAAATATAATGAAAACTGGCTTTTCCAGTGATATTCAACATCTTCAGTAGTACAGTGGCATTTCCCTTTGTTCTACTAAAGTACTACTTTATTTGCCCATGTAATGGTAATCATTTTGTAAAAATAAAATGTACATCCTTAGGGAAAATGGAGCAGAAACTTCCTAATGTTGCGTTATTAGGAGATGACCCAAAGTTCTTTAAAGTGAATGGAAAGACCCCTGTTGAAATCAAACTCTTAGTACATAAATGTTATGGTACAATCCACTTTAAGGCAAGGATTCTCAAGTGCTCCTGCAGAAGATGGCTGTTCAAAACATGGTGTTGCCATGTCCTTTTGGCTTTTCAGGAAATTCAACTGTAAATGAAAAGACTCATTTCTTCTTCAATAACAGTGAATTTTTCCTTCCCAGTGAAGGAAACACAGAAGCAGAGCTAGGTCTTAGTGGTGTTTGCTTTGGAGATGTATTCACTAGTGAAACCCTTCAGTCTGTTCAGGGCGCAAAAGGCCTGATCTGCAAACTATTGAAGAGAAAGGACTGTTTTTCAATTTGCTGCAACAGACTTTGGGTCAAAACAGGAACTTGTCATTCCTCTTCTGTTTTAACTGGCTATCCCCTTGGTTTCATTTCTGGAGGTGTTTAAACTAGTAAACACAGACATCAGCTCAAGAAGGAAAGGAGCAGAGAAAACTCTGATTTTTTTCCTTTGATCTCCCAGCCTCATAGAATCATAGAATCGTTCTGGTTGGAAGAGACCTCCAAGATCATCGAGTCCAACCGTTAACTACCAAGTCCACCACTAAACCATATCCATTCACGCCACATCTAAATGTCTTTTGAATACCTCCAGGGATGGTGACTCCACCACCTCCCTGGGCAGCCTGTTCCAATGCCCAACAACCCTTTCGGTGAAGAAATTTTTACGAATACCCAATCTAAACCTCCCCTGGCGCAACTTGAGGCCATTTCCTCTTGTCCTTGGCCTCAAAGTGGTGTGAATCCTCAGTGGGCTAAGGGGGTATCTCAGTAGCAAGAGATTTTGTCTTCCAGCATAGCAGCGCCCATGAGTGCTGGCTGCCCTAAATAGCGAAGCTGTCTGCTCCATCACCGCTGTCCCTCGGCGGTCCCCGCTCAGAAATCTCCACTGTGAGCGCAGCTCTCCTGCCTGCTCTGCTAGGACCCAGAGGGAGCTGTTGGTGGGCCAGAGCAAGGGGATTTTCAGGGGAAGCTGCTGCATGCTGGAGGAGCTGTTTCCACGCTGCTTTCGCCTTCCCCCGTGCACGCAGACAGCACTCACCGGGCACCCGCCGGCAGTTCCCGGGGCACACAGCCCATGCCGGTGCACCGGGAGCTGCCAGTCCGGGAAACGCAGAGCTCCACAATGGCCAGCCCGCTACTAGCTGGGCTTTTTTTTTTTCTTTTTAAGGTGATCTGCTTGCCGCCCGGGGTCAGCAGTGACCGCGCTGCGGCCGTGCCGAAGCGCTGGGGCTGGGCGCCGGGCGGCGCTGGGGCGGCCCCGGCCCGCGGCCTCCCGGGGCGCGGCGGCGCTCGGGGCGGCGCTGCGCGGGCGCTGTCCGCCGCGCCCGGTGCTGAAGCCGCCCGCGGGGGAGCCGGGGAGCGCTTCTCCGCCGAGTCACCCGCGGAGCACCGCGGAGCAGAGAGACCGCGGGTGAGCGCCCCTTCCCCGTGACTGTCCCAACGCGGGACCCGCAAGGCGGGGAGGCTCCCTCTGCCTGTACGGCAGAGACTCGGTGGGGTTTCGTCCCTGCCCCGGCTGGGAGCAGGGCTGCCAAACTTAGCCCCCAGGTTCCCTCCGGAGTCTTTACCCTCCAGCCTCTGCTCCTGAGTGACGGCTGCATCTCCTGCGAGGCATCCGTTGGCAAAACCAGTTTTTCACTCTTTGAAATACAGAGGATTTTAGGAAATTTTCTTTAAGTTAAATTTTTGGGGTAACTTTGCTGATTTTTTGTTGAGCTGGGGTTAGCTGATATTTCAGGGGGATTGCTCTTGTGTGAGATGCTGTTCAAGACATACAGAAAATCAGTTGGAATGTGGTTTTGATCACAGTTTCTGTCTAGACAAAAAGATATTTACCATGTATTAAACATGTTGGTAGGAAAATGTATCCCTGCTAGTCCTGCTGTCTGCTTTTGGAGGAACGGAGTGCAAAAAGAGCATGAGAAGGAGGAGAAAGAGGAGCTGTGGGACTCTTGAGAAAAGAGAGAGGTAAAGATTTAAAAAGCAAGCTGTTTTCTTAGGGCAGAATCAGCTTTAACCAGAAGTGCCCAGCAGCTGCAGAACTAGCCCTTTTCAAAAGATGACTGATTTGTTTATTTTTTCCCTATATGGAATCAGTTACTTACTCTAACTTAAAATATTAGCATGTTCTGTGTTCAGGGCCTTCTTGTGTACATGGTAAAATAAAATGTCTGTTCCCAAAAGTTTGCAGTCTAGATAGACAAAAGGAAGATTATTATCCCCATTTTACAAAGGGGAAGTTGAAGCATTAAGAAATTAAGGATCAAAATAAAGCATCGTCAAGCAAGGAACAGAAAATGAAATCTTCTGGACCCAGTATCTTAGCCACTAGGTCATCTTTCTTTCCCAAGAGTCAGATCTGGGGTGTGTGATGAATTATAACAAAGGTATACCTCCACGCCGAGCGCGGCAGTTGAGCGCGCATGTGTGGGAGCAGCACAGGGGCTGACCAGGCTGAAGGGTCCGGGTGCCAGATAACAAAGATGGCAGCTGGGAGAGTGAGGAGGGCAAGGACTGCTCCTGCCAGAACTACCCCGTCCTCTGACAGAGACCCTGAATTTCCCTCCTATGAAAAAGCCCATATAAAATTAACTTTATTTTTGATTTTTGGGTCAGGTGATGCTATGCCAAACATTCAGTTGATAAATATTGTATTTCATATTTACTCCAGTACGTCTAGAATAATTATGTTAGTGTGCACTACATGATTAGTGTAGCCAATAATGAGTTACTGTTGAACTGCTGTATAAATCTAACATGCTGTTAAACTAATTATCATCTTATATATTTAGCTGAGCAATCATTCTAAGCTAGCTAAAGCAATGTGAAAAATATCAAGATTAAAAGCATGAAACAAACTGTGGCTAGTATCTAATTAAGCATGGAACAATATAGTGAAGTGAAACATGGATACTGCAGGCTAATTTATTTTAGGCAACCTGCCCAAGTCTGACAAGGCACTATTTCAGTTAATTGCACTGTAGTCTGCTGAAGATTGAGGTATTTGTCTTGGTTCAGATATGTATTGTATATTTATAATGTTACAATTTTAATCGGTTAGAGAAATGGAAAGAAAAGAAAAACACTTCTGTTCCTATTGCAAATATATTTCATACATGCTACACAAAGTTAAACCATTTCATATAAAAATATGGCTAATGCAAAGATTTAAGACTGTATAGTCTGTAGTCTATAGGCATAATTATGTTGGTACGCTAGATGAGAAACAGCTTCCTCTGTTCCAAGCACCAAGGTCAGAGGTTCAAACGTTATCTTCAAAGATGTTTACTCATGCCTAACTTTATCTTGACTCCAGAGTTACTGACATTATCAACCCATTCTTATTGTTAATCATCATACGTGTTACCTGCAACCATCTAGTATGTTCTTTTGCTGATTAAAACACAACATTTGGTGAGAATATTGCTTACTAAGAATCACTGTAACCATTTTGAAATGTTATGAAAGGTAGTTGAAAGGCATTGCTAAGAAGCTCTTTGGCCACCATAAATCCTACATTTGATAAAATCTGTTGTGTAAAGACAATTCTGTGAACATCGCTTAGTCTCCAGTTCATGAAAACTTTGGTACTAATTCTATGCCAAGGCCTCAGTGGAATTTCTCCACTGCTTTAAATGAAATTAATTTCCAACTTCTTAATCTCCTAGGCTGCATCCCACGTCTATAAAATGGAACACACATAACTAGTTCAAAGTGTTATCGGGTGCAAAATTTTACTAATGCTGCTGCAGATCTTTCTAAAGAATTGGCAGGTGTGTGTTAATCTGGACAAGAGATCTTTCAAACAAGGTGTAAAATTTTTGTTTATGTTTTACTTGTAACTTATTCCTAATAAGTTTAACTGACATAGGACTATATTTTCATAGGTCGTTTTGCTGGTATATCCTTTATAAAGAACATGAACTAATTCATGCATTTTCCCTAGCAAATGTAAAATTATCACATATGAATATCCTTTTAAAAAAATATTTTTCAGGTGATTCTGTAAGGAAGCATTTATCTTGAGACTGGCCAAAAAAAACTGTGGTAGTGGATGGATCTTGTGGAGAATCCAGTTCAGTTCTTGGGATCAGCCCAGATTACTTTGTGGAATCGTGTAATGCATATGGAGCAAATGCAGCTGTTGAGATCAGAGACAGGTAACAAAGAAAACAGCTTCAGCTTTCTTTTGTATACTCTGCTATAGAGACACTGTGATAAATGGAAGACAATAGGCTCATAGGGATTTTATAAGCATGTGAATCTTCCCAAACTTTCATCTGCACAGCACTATAATTTTTCCTACAATATTTTGGCCAATATATGGCAATTAGGTAACATCCACTTGCTGACATAGCAGGGACACTAGGAGACTTAACGTAGTCCTTACCCACCAGAAGACAAGCTTTGCTGCCTTTTTTCAAATTTTTAAATCCAGATTTTTCATTCTTCATTAGATGCCCTACTGAAACTCTATGTTCTACTAGTGTTAAATTAAAACCAGATGGTGTCTTAGGAAATATAAACTGTATCTGCGCGCGCGTGTGTGTACGCAGCTGCTCAATAATGTCAATGACTGGAATCTAAGCCCATGAGTACACTTCTAGTATGAGTTAATAAAGAAACTGCTAATAGCACCTTACATGAGCAGTGTGTACCATACATTACTATGCCTCAACCTGCATCACTGATGGTTTGCCAGACATCACAAGGTAGCCTGCAAAATGGTCTCTCTCCCTTCCAAAAAAATAGTCTCACAAACAATCCTATGCACATGACCAAACCATCAAGGAAAAAAAAAAAGGATATGTTAATATGAATAATACAATATAATACATTCATATGAAACACATTATGGCAGTGCTGCACAAAATAGTCCATTTCTACAGGACTAGGCAGCCAGCGTTTTTTTCAGGATAGTAGGTGGCCCTTTGTTTTTAGAAAGGTTGAGAAGTACTCTAAGCACATCAGAAGAGCTTTTATAGTTATAAGCAATTTACTGGTTGGCTGGTCCATGTAATAGCTGTTTATTAAGGCACACATTAAGCACTCTGTAACCTTTAACAAATTATTTATAAGTGTTAATTAATGAAAAACATCTTTTTGTTCGCATGCTGCCAGCATTATTAATCTGTTCTCAATATCATGAAAGACACATACCCCCAATAGTCTCATTCAGATTTCTTGGCACGTAAGAATAAGTAGGAGTGAATAAGCAAGGTTACGTATGAAACGTTGATCAGAAGGAAATGATTACCACATGAATTGGGTAATTCTACTGAAATATTAAGGGAAGGTGATAAGAATAGAATGTTCTGGAGACTCTGCCAGTTTCCTTTCCCATGCATTGCATTAGTAGTATTGCAGTGTTAATCCATTCAGTCATTGAAAGAAAAAAAGGCCATTGGTGAATCGGCAGGGAAATGTTGAGCTTTACACAAGATGCAGATGTTCTTCATTATGCAGGGTACAAAGACTCTGAGAAAGGAGCTCATTAGTAGAGCTGGGTGAATAATGGGTTGTCTGGTTTTGTGGTCAAACCAAAAAACCAGGAGGGGAAAAATGATCAAACTAAGCAGAAAATTTTGAGGTGTTTTTTTCCTAATTTTATTTTCTTGGAGAGAAGAAGAAAGAGAAATTGGATTCAGGGAAGGGGAGAAAGGAACAAAAAAAATGAAAAGCTGATCTCTGATCAGCTTTGCCTAGTAGCAATTGTACAAGCTATCCTCTCCAAAACAGCTAATGAGAACAGATACTTTTCAGGATACAATGAGCAGGGTACGTTTACGGTGTCAAATCCTCTAAGTTACATGCCCTGAGACAGCTAGACATGAGTGTCCTTTTTGGAAGCTATGTAGTCACTAAGCATGGAGCTGAGAAGCTCTGCTGAGAACCACTGTGTGCCTCAGATGCTATAGATGCACCTTTTGTCTTTAAACTCAATCCTGAGAAAGCGAGAACACACCAGCTGCCATAACCTGTGACTTTCACAAGTCTTCCTTAGCTGCCATGTCAACCAGGGGTATTAAAAGTTGATTTTAATACTATCTTTTTGTCATGATACAGTAAACTTTGCTGGAAATATCTTGGTAAGGTAAGAATCTCTGTTTCTCTTACTTGTGCTTCTTCCCACCTTCTTGCTCGACAGTGGTATGTATACTATGTAGGCATCTCTGCTCTCCTTCTTGTGTCAGGAACTAGGACGGGTCCTCACATTCTTCTGTAAGATCAAGATACAATTGACTTTTATTGAGGAAAAAGATAAATAGTATGTTATCAAGCTCTGCTCCCAAAGAAATCACACTTGTTGTTAGAAGCTAATGAATAATGTGAAAAACATCCAGGAATATGATCTTTAGCTGAGAGGACTGAGATCTGCTTTTTAACACTGTCATATTCTACATTTGAGTATTCCAAACATTTGTTGAATATTTGTAGCAGAAGATCCCCATTAGAGTCTTGTGTCTGGCTTAGGGATACAAAAGTGTGTGTTTGAAGATTTTTATTAACACATTTTGAGGGTTTCATTTTACTACCAAAGATAGAGTAATTGTGAAGAGTTTTGTGAGTTTGATCAGAGATTTAAAATGCTGGATTCTCTCCAACTACGGAATAGAGGCTCCAGCACAGAAATGTTTCGTGCCAAGAAAAGCAATTTAAACATGAGTAATGAGGGCACATTGTTAACCATTACTCTTTAAAGATCTATTTTTCATTTTTAAAGGCTGCACAAGCACAGACTATTTTTGGAAGTAACTTTCCCTTTGGTCCCTCTTCAAAACCACAGAACATATATTCTCATTCAGTAAGGAAAGGTGAATACCTTAATTCAAACATCTTGTACAATAAAAGCTAGACTTTCAAGGGAACTCATGACCAGGTTTTTAAGAGTACATTCAGACTCAAGACCCAAGGTTCAACAGCATTCAACACTCAATAACTTAAGGCCTTTTGAAAATCCAGCTACTTGGTGCCAACATGAGATTTTAGCCATTTGAAATTTTTCCTCTGATAGGGACGTACCATTCAGTGAAATGCACTGTTTTTTCCAGGTCATTATGTAACATTTGAAATTAAATCCAATGTATCCATTAATTTGCACTTCCATAAATGCTTTTGTTCTCATTAGATCATCTTAACACTTAGTTAGTAGATTAAGCAACTGTGATTGCTTTTTTGTTACTGAATTACAGAATTGGTAGATGTCAGGAATGTAAATGAATGTACTGCTAGCCTTTTACTGAATTCAAATTGATTTTCAGGCAGAACGAAAATTGGCTGAAGGACCATAAACAGAAGATAATAGACCACTGAGGAGAAGTACTCAGTGAAATGCCTCAGGGACATGCATTAGGCCTCACGCTATTTAATTTATTTTATTTAGATGACAAGGCTGACTCTACAGGACACGTTTTCAGCTCTGTGAGACTGTAGACCATTTAACCTCAAATAAAGAAACATGACTAATGACTGACACAGAAATTTTACAAAAACAAGGTGTTCGTCACTAGTCTGTGCTGCCAGGCTTCTCTCTATCCCTCGTCACACTCAGTAAGCCTTATATGAAGATCCCTTTTCTATTGTGTCTAAACCTACTGGCTAGCCCGTCCTGACCCACACATGCCCTAAGAACTGTTTGCCATGATTTTGTTGTTATAGGTGGCCTTACACCAAGATTTGCATGATACGTTTTTTGCAGAAGGTCATGTGCAATATGAATGAAATCCAGCTTAATTTAGATAGTTGGTCCCTTTCCCCTGCATTTGTGGATGTTTTTCTAAGAGGCACAGTATCACTCACGCCAAGCATATGGTTATCATGAACCGGTTGATGGAGTACCTTTAAAATCAAGTTCTATCAAGCATTTCAGCTTGAAATGCTGTTACAGGGTTGTATGTAACATGCATTGAGGAAGAATTGCCATAGTCTTACCAAGGAAATAAATTTATTACTGCAAACCAGATGTGATGTCCTTCACTGGGATGACTGTTAGAGATTCAGAGAGAGAAGGAAATGAAAGCAAAATTTTTAAACAGATAAACAAACAGTATATGGTCATCCAAAGGTAACTGAGGGGAGGCATAGAAGGACTTATGATACTTCTTTGTGCAAATACTAAAGTTCCTTTAAAATATAAGATGGATTCAAACCTCTCATAAGTGAAATGTCACTATATCAGTTATCAATAGTTTAAGCAAGATCAGAATCAGCTCGAGATTTTTCAGAGTATTTCCAAAATAAGTTTACTGCAGTCCATACTGCACTGACTTCTCTGACATATTAGTCTTTTTTTTCCTTGACATAACCCGGCAGCCAGCCTATGAAAAAACCCCAATATGTCCACTACAATACTTTTGTAAAACTTATCAGAAATACTGTTTTTCTTTGTAGCAGCTCTATTTTTTCCTAGCAATTTGATATGGACTGGAATGCTTTGTTTAGTGGAGATAAAATCTTTTCCATTTGATCTTCGTGATCCTGTATCTAAATAATACCTTTTCTTCCATAGTGCTGTAAACTGATTGTATATCATCAGTGCTCAATACTTATTCTAATGAGTTGCTTTCATAAATAAGGCGGTCCTCGTCACTAACCTGCTAGATCAAGGAAAAGAGTGTGCAGTTACTTGGTTACAATGGGCTATTGTGTGGAAATAATTTTAGGAGAGAATAATCTTTAGGAGAAAACAATTTTTCTAAGAAAAATGCTAGAGTTTAATCTAAACAACAACTGTATTTGAACTGTATTCAATGTGCATGGACTGCATCTATTGTGAGTGTGAAGAAGCTCATTAAAGATGAGATTAATCAGGAATGATAGCTCATTTGATTAAGAAAGGGTACTGGTGATTAATATTTATAAACAGTTATAATGATTTTTCTATTTTCTTTTAGTTATGCTCCATCTCTTTGATGTCTCCTGAGTAATTATAGACAGATCATCTGAATGCTTTTAAATTGCTCAGAATGAAAACTTCATCTTTTTCACATCCGCAGTCAAATATCAACTCTCATCTTCATTTTAAAATATACTGGTAATTCCCCTTCTTCCATTGCCAGTAATGTTGCACGTGCATATTCCAGCTTTCTCACTGTTGCCTCAGGTAGGAGCAGGACTAATAACGAAAAATGAACCAGACGTTCTCCTATACCCTCCAGGTGTGATGCTGCAAACATTTCCATGTTTAACGTTAGATGTGTGAGTAGCATCCCTGAACTCAAGAGATTGCAAAACCAAGAGTGAATAAAAGCATTCATTGCACTGAGGTATAAAAACTTTACTATTAATCTGTTCTTTCGCTAATTGATTTTATTTACCTCTCGCTCTCTTGTCTGTACAAAGCAATTAAAGCCAAATGTTTAAAGGAGTTTAGATACCTAACTTTGACTTGTTTTTTTTCCTAGCTTATCAGTGTCCAGTTTTGCATCCTGGAAGATGAATAATTACTTAGTAGGTGTGAGTAAATACTCTCTGTACGTTCAAATATGGGTTTTGTACCTAGGGAGGTTTGACTATTGTTTGTTCTTTTTTTTAACCAGCTCGTGAAGAATATTCCATCAATCTTTCAGTGCTTCCAAGATGGATATAGAATCCAGGGTGAATGAACTGACTTCGCATCACATCCAATGTAGCAAGAGACTAACTGAGATATGGTGTCTCACAGGAGGTTTACAACTGCCTTCAATGAGGGGGTCAATGTCATTGCAGAAGTTGTTCCTGGAAGGATGAATTTTGACACTGGTAAGTTTGGAATTTATCTTACAGGCTTTTATGCATGCTGATGTACATATAAAGACATGGAAAAAAAGTAACTTCTTGATCATGCAACATGTGAGAAAGAAAATGCTCTATTATCAGTGTGTTTGTCCCTATAAGTCCCTGTAAGTGGTGGAACCAGAGCACTCTCGGCTAAGGGCACTTAAAGCTTAGAAAGAAACAAACAGCAGAAACAATTACTAGTGTATACAGCAAAAACTCATAAGGTCTTGAAATAACATATACATAGGCTGCCAGATTGGCTGAATACTGCCTCATCTTTTGGATTATTTGACTTTTACTTTTCTGCAGTGGGTAAGGTTTGCTCCTGGAGACTGACAGGAAGTTCTTACCTGAATGATGAATAAAAAGATAAAATCTTGTCCTTTTTAGCATTTATACCAAAACTGTTAAATATCACTTCCTACCATTATTTTCTTAATCATGTCGAACAAGTTTAATATTTCTATTAATAACATACCAGAATTTGCAGGTAAGGACATCTAATATGACCCTGCACATTAATCATTAATTTCCACACTGTGCATATTCTTAAAAAATGAATATTAAATTAAATATAA
The DNA here is from genome assembly GCA_009819775.1 of Phoenicopterus ruber ruber. Lineage (NCBI taxonomy): Eukaryota > Metazoa > Chordata > Aves > Phoenicopteriformes > Phoenicopteridae > Phoenicopterus > Phoenicopterus ruber. The sequence continues at coordinate 16,851,348 of CM020227.1, forward strand.
AAGGTAGACTTTACAATATTCAAATATGGCCTATTGGAGGTTACTGATGCCACAAGCATTTCAAGGCACTATTGTATTCCACAGTTTTTTGCATCTCACTAGTATGTTATTTTCTCTGGAAATATAATTTTAAAAAATGGACACAGAAACTCTTATGACTGGATTTCCAACTCCGCAGTTTCCACAGAGGTTTCATAGATAGATTCCATATGAAAAATGTTCTTTATGTTGTTTTCAGAGGAAACTGGAAGATCATCAAAAACAAAGCCTATTTGAATCCTATTAAGTTTGAAATTATGTTGAAAATGATGTTATTATATGTAAGGAAGGAGGCTAAAATTCTTGACATTTCTAAAAATAAACTTGGGTCAACACTCAGGGATTTTAGAAGTTTAAACAGTTTTCATAACTTGAAAGAAAGTCATCAGTGACCTTGTAAACATTTTTATGGAAAGCTGAGTTTAACTCCCCCCCAAAAATAAAAAAATAATTTTTTCACTTGAAGGACATGTCACATTCACACCAGGCAGTAGCTCAAATATTCATTTATCATGTCCCAGTGGATTAAAATCATAGCCTTATGCAGACTGCACTGCTTTTAATCTAATGCTGAGGTAAGAAAGGCATGAGTCACAGAGGCAGAATTTTCACCTGAAAAGAAACAGCTGTAGCCTATGCAAACATGTTTTGGCAGCTGCTGAAAAAATATGATCTGAAGGCTGTTCAGATTTTTGTCATATTCCTGAATCATGATTTCTAACAAATAGACACATGCTCTATCAAAAGGGTGAATCAACCTTTTGCTGTGTCATCTGGATGCTTTTGCAATATGTCATGATGATTTTTCTCTCGTCCAGATAATTCTCAGTGCCCAAATCCTTGTCAGCTAAATCAGTACTCAGATCTTTGACAGACAATGGCCATGATTCAGCAAAGCATATAAGCCTGTGACTAACATTAAGGAAATGTTAAGTTTTTGCTGCTGTAGGCTTGCCAGTGTAATCATATGACCAAATTTTTGTCAATATGTTTCTCATGGAGAAGCTAGACAAATACATTTGATTTTGATGTGTTAAAGTACGGCTAACAGAAAATGAGATTAAGATTCTAATTGACATTTATGTTATTGTGAAATCAACAACCATTTCTAAATGTCTTCTTGTTTTAATTTATCCACTTTCTGGCAGGCTGTGGAATTAATCTTGGTCTGCGAGGCTTAGAATCATCAGAAGAATTAATTTACAGGATTGCTGCAGCAATGAATCAGAATGATATCTTTGAAGCACTATTTGCTAAAATATGACTCTGAAAACAAGTGGCAGAAGATTTTAAGTAGAATGGATTATTTACTCCCCTGCCTGAATGAACATGATGACCGAGATCACTGTAATAATGCAGAGACCCATTTTTCTGCAGTGCAAGAAAATGGATAGTAACTTTACACAACTGCTATTACAAAAAAAACCCAAACAAAAACCAAAACCCCCCAAAACAACCAGAACAATGCACATACTGTATACCTCAAAGATAAGTGCGTACGCTCAGGCAATTTATATACAATTTTTTCTTTCCTAACACAGAGTTGATAGGGAAGAAGTGATAAGGAGGAATGCTGCGTTACTCGTATCGTTTTAAGATCTCAAAAAGTGTCTTAATTTGTGGTAAAACTGTTACAGGCCTCAATCTGTATCCTAAAGTTACAGTTCTGCTTTTATGGAAATCATGGCCATTGCTTTCTGGCATTTGAGAAACTTAACAGAACTAGTTCTGCAATTTAATACAAATGGACAGAAACCTGAACTTGCATGGACCCCCACTGAAATCATACCTAAATCTCGTATGTCCACATGAAGTTTCTTGATGTAATTTGCATTATGTAGGTAAGATATGTAGGTAATTGATGTAAAAAGAAAAAGCTGGAAAAGATGGCAAAGGACTTCTCTGACCCTCTGAAAGAGAATGAATCTTCCATTTGCCCGACTTTGAAATTGAAATACATAGTTGAATCTCAACATTCTTTGAAACAATTAAGTAAATAACACAAGTCACCCAATTATCAAAACTTGTGACTTTTTGTTTCCCCAGTCAAAATTTCCTGAAAAGTAGGAGGTGGTTAAACGTAGAGGGGAAGAAATATTTCTGAAAAGTATCTGTATAACTGTTGGAATCTCTGTTGATTCTGAATTTTCAGAGAGGGAAGCGTGAGGTTTCTTAAATATTCTTGTAGAAACTGAAATTGCACTGAAAACAATATAAACCCATAGGACTTCTGTGGTATCATATTACTCGTGTACCAAGGACTTCCAGACAATTTGTTAATATCCACATTGCTCTGTCAAACAAAGCCTTTGCTTTTTCATTCAATAAATATTTTTACATGAAAGGCAGTGGTTCTATTTAATGAGTATATACACATACACATATATATGCCTAATTTTAAGATTCTATTTCTCTTTCTAATCTGAAGTACACTGTACACCCTTAGCACTGAAATACTGTAATGCTGCTGTTTACATTTAGGACATAATGCATACTTTATGCAATACAGATGGTTGGGATAGGACAACTGTCAGAGAAATGATTTCCACATTCCCGCTGAACACAATTCATGGAATGCTGGATGCTGAATACTAACAGACTGCAACAGGAAGAAAACTAACAACTACCTTTTCCTACAGTACTACTGCTAGATTAGTGCTCTTTTTCCGTACTTCAAATATTGACTTAAATAATCTGTTTTCTTGAGACCTGGCACATCTCTCCACTCAGCCACCGGTGCAGTATTTCAGCAGCTTCCTAGACCAGAAGTGAGCACGTCACTGACGTTTCTCTGCCTGTATGTTTACCCAAGAGATTATGGTCACAGCCTTTTTTAATACTCCCAGTAATACTCACATGAAAACTGGCTCTTGATGATGCATGAGTTTTTGTTTCTAGCAGGAGAAGATAATTTAGTAAGCGTGATTCCCCAGGGGAACCTGCAAAGTGATGGCAGCAGCAGGGCAGAAGAAAGTTCAGGTTGCATTTTCTAGACAGATATGCATGCTATTAGTGGGGAGTGAGTGAGCCATATAGGTCAGTGTCTCAGTGCACAAAAATGTTACCCAAAGGAGTCAGAGCATTCTACCGCATTTGCGGGGTTGCACTGCCACCTGGTGCAGTCCTCAGTGATTACAGGCTCTGTCCAACACAGGGTTCGGCTTTTTTTTCTTAAAACACCTGCCAAAGGACTACAATGGGAAGATGCTATTACAAATGCTGACAGCTGGGTTTGGTTATATAAATAGATATGAATATGTCAGCATATAGGTACGGGATGAAAAGCACTGAGGTAGGTCAGGGGGTGTACGCCACATCAGCTGAGTAACGGTAACAGACAAGGTACTTTGTCACAGCTGCAAGTGGGCTGCCTGGGCTTTAGCTGGCGGGACAGGAGTTACTATAGGTTACTGTCAATTCACTGACCTGTAGCGCTTCAGTCTTTGGAGCTGACTGTGTTTGCGTCGCCAGGTGACCCAGGCTTGGCAAAGGGGCCCGCGCAGCCGGGGGGGTGAGGCAGCCTGCAGCCTGCCAGGCAGGCGGTCAGCGCAGTGGGGTCCTTCTCTCCAGCCAGGCCTCCCTCACCGAGCAAAGCAACGCGGAGGAGCTCTGACTAACACGGCCACGACGGAGAATCTCGTCCCAGAGATCAGGAGGTGACAACTAATGGCAAAAAGCTTAAAGAACAGTTCATTTCTCATTGCTTTCCGGGGCCTCGTTTTATGCATGCCCATCTCTGAAAACAGAGGGCTGGAAACACTTAATGGCCCCAAAATCTGAGATTCTTGTGCCATCCATGACGATTTCAACTCAGTCCGGGGCCTGAAGGAGGTTAAAAACTCAGTGACGCACGTAAAACCCACCAGACTGAGGGCGACGTCGCAGCTCTGCCGCGGGGTGAGGAAAGCGCCCGCCGCCCCCACAGGCGCCCCGCGGCGCCTGACTACACTTCCCATGGTGCCCCTGGGCCGCCCCGCCGCGCCATTGGCTGGGTCGCCCGGAAGGGGCGGTGTGGCGCGCGCCCGCTGGCTGGCGGCGGCGGCGGCGGCAGCAGCAGCGCGGGGCTGCGCGGAGCCCCCGTCCCAATGGCGGCGCTGAAGTACGCGGGGCTGGAGGACACGGACAGCGAGGAGGAGCTGCCGCCGGGCTGGGAGGAGCGCACCACCAAGGACGGCTGGGTTTACTATGCGAAGTAAGGGGGAGGGGCGAGCGCGCCTGGAGCTCTCTGACCACCCGCCCTTTCGCCCCGGGGCAGCATCTGTGGAGTCGCCGCTGCTGCCCCCTCAGCGCGGGGGGTGTGGGGCGGTGGGGCAGGAGCCGCCATTTCCCGCCCTTTACCACAGGGGCGAGCTGCCGCCGTCGGGCGGCTGGGGCCGGAGCCGAGCTTGGTGGCGGGACCGGTCTCCGTGTGACTCCATTTCCGCGTGCGGTGCCCTCCTGACTCCCGGGCGCGTTGAGCGTGGGCTTGGCTCTCCCGGGCACAGCCTCCCCGTGGGGAGCCCCGCGGGTGTCCGCGGGCAGCGGGACGGGAGCGGGCAGGTAGGTCTGTGGGGTGCTGACCGCCGCCGGGCTGAGCCACAGCCTCCTGCCTCGTGTGGGAGTGGTGCTGGAGCAGCTCCAGACACCCGTGGGTACAGCTGCGAGCTGTCGCACAGCTGTTGCTGGGGCAGTACACTTCTTGGGTCTGTGGGTAATCGTTACACGTATGGGCAGTTGAGCCTTACGCAATATTGTAGTTTTCCTCCTTGTAGGAACAGAGAAGAAACAGGTATGATGGAAGTTAAAAGCTATAAATGCTCTCCCTCAGCTCTTCAGTGTATCACAGCTTTGACATAAGATAAAAATTCGCATTCAGCACCGTCTGCTTGCGCCACTCTGAAAATGATTGCATCCTCACCAGTTACAAAAGGGGATGTGCTACAGGGCTAACTAACTTAGTGGAACACATATTAATACTTTTTTTCTTCTCTCTTGTGGTTTCTGTAACCATGCTGATCTTAAAATTTGTTTCAGTCTGTTTCAAGCTGCAAGATTTATTCCCTTCCACAAAAAGGGGGAAAAATATAGTGTAGTCTCACCTGTGGTGAGTTGGCATCTTTCTCCCAAGTTCTGCTTTACAAACACTGGGCAGAGTGCTTTAGTTTATCCGCACTTGGTTTGTAAACACTGCAAATAATCTCTGGATGTTTGTTTTTCTTAGGTCAAGCTTCTGTATATTTCCTTTTGATTTCAAAAGCTCTTTCAGGAAGGAATCACTTGGTGAAAGTAGCAAACCTACAAAATAATAAGATATTACTGAGCGTAATTTTTACACAAGAATTAATTCGATAGGTCTGGTTTTTAACTGTTGTGAAACTTAACTGATTCAATTTAATTTAATGACACGACATTTATATATCTTTACTGGCTGAAAATCTTGCCCAGTGTGTCTAAAAAATATTTGAAATGAAGAGGTATTACACTGCTGCTACCTTTAATATAAGCTCCATATCTGTGATACCTCTGCATATTCTGGAAATTTGTTTTTAAACCTCATCAACAATATGAACTTTGAACTTAGCTTGAATAGAGTTACTTTGGTTTAGGACTTTTAAAGGTCTTTGTGATGAGTTAGGTATGCACACCGTCAGTTACTGAAGCTCGGTGGGGGCATGTATTTGTTTGGTAAGCTATGGTAATTTGGTTATGTGTCTCACATCAGACAGGAGTAATGAAGGATCTTGTGTCTTTAGTGTATGAGTGTCCTGAAGTTCAGGTGCTTCTGGGGGTCACGCAGATGAACTTACTTAGTCTCAGACCACCAGCTGTGATTCTTGTAATACAGTAAGCTGTGACTGTGGGCGTGATTATTATAAGAAGGAAAAGTTGCTTATGTTGTGTGTAAATTGCTGTTGGTACTAGATCTGTAGCTTAGTGATTATTTGTGTATGTTACACAATAATGCTGTCAGTCTTTGTTTCATACTTGGACAGCTATCAATTTGGACACTCTTTCAAGTAATCTCTGCTTGACTCTTACTATAAAAAACTTGGTTATTATTTTAAAATATTTAATGAAAGATAAGATTTTAATATCCAACTTGATTTCAGCACTTTGGCTATCTTAAGACCTTATTTATGTGCACATCGCTTCGCTTATTCATCTGTAGTGCAGAAAACCTTATGATAGAGTATATTAATACCTGTATTAAATAGATAGTCTTCTAGTCAAGGCCTTTGGATAAACTTTCCTGTCCGAAGCTGCAATTGCTGGTGTAGAAATCCAGACTTATTTACCTTACAGCTTGCAAATCAATATTATTAGACAAGAGTTTTAGAAAGGTGCTTTTGTTATTTGAAAACTTTCTAATATTATTTCTGGTGGTTTCTGATAAATTCTTTTCTTGCTTCTTTCTTCCTTTTTCCTGCCACAGATCACTATCCTTTGGTGACATTTTCTGAGACTGTTAATGTTATTCTTTAATGACTTTTGGGTTTTCTTTCTTCTCATCGTAAGCAACAAAACTTAGATTGAAAGTCAAACATTTATTTGAAATGTTATAGACTCCTGTGCTCTCAGGTTAGTTACTTTTCTTTCAGAACTGTGGCAATATGGAAGCCTGATAACTTCTAACAGCAGTTTTGACCTTTCTTAAACAAGGGATTGATGTGTTTCTTTTTTGTGGAAGACAAGTCACTTTTGGAACTGTATTTTTTTAAAAAAGTTAAAAAACTGTATTTACTGTATGAAAAAGAAATTTGGATTATGCCAGAAAAATTATTAGGCAGTCTTTTTAAATCTTAAACTTTTCTTTCCCTCCAGCCACCTGGAAGAGAAAACACAGTGGGAACATCCTAAGTCTGGGAAGAGGAAACGTGTTGCAGGAGGTTTGTGTTAAGCTGAAATTATGTTACAACCATCAGTTGGAGTTTGTGCAGGAAATAGGTCTCATATTGATCCTCTAGTTGACACTAATCACCTGGGCAAACTAAGCTTGCAAAATACAACTGATTTCAGTGGGGTTTTACCTATGTGATTGTGTCTGTGTAGGGTGATCACTTTGCAGTTTTATGGCTTTCTTGTATTGCTCCATAAAGCCAAAGTACTAATGCCAGGATAAAGAGATTATTTTACTGTGGCTTGTAAAGCATATAGTCAAAGGCTGCAATTCTCTGATTGGGTTCTGATCTCGTGGTGTCCATTAGATAATATTTATAGTTAGATTATATTCTTCAAAGAATTTATTTGATCAAAGAATATCCCTGGCACAGACAGAAGTCCCATTAGTTTTCATTTTATTTGTTTTCCCTAACCCAATTGAATGTTTGTGCCAGAACAGAAGACAGCCACTTCCAAAGGTATGCGACTTCTTAAGGACCTTGGATCAGTGCCTTAAGTTACATCTTCCCAGAAGCTTCTATATGGCGTACTTAGGGGTACTATACTGTTGACAAGCCATATTTCTTTTGGCATTGGTAATCTGACTATAACTAACTGGAATGTTTTCAGTAGATTTTGAGCTGATTGAATTATAATTGAATACTTAGTATTCCCAGTATTTCTAATCCTATCTGTTAAGTATGTCCATAAGGTCTCTATATAATAATTTATGTTGTAAAGTTTTGTCACTTCTGTTCTTTTATCTGTCCTTCCAACTTCAATTTAACGTATCCCATACACACTTGAGGGTTCTGGTCTTCCAACTTTTGGTATGTGTTACATGTAACCTTTTCTACATTTAGTTCGATGTTTTTGCTATTTACTTTATCAGGGATAGATACTAAACTGCGTGCAGTATAGAAGTGTATGTACTAGGAAGCATGGTTGCATTTTGCCAGTTTGTGCTATAACATGAAATAATATTTATAAAGAATTTTTAGATTATACTTAATATGCTAGTCATTACAGTTGTACCAGATCTCCCATATATTGTACTTTTATTAGAGAGCAATGGCGTGTGATTAGGGAAGCAATCCTTCTTTCAAGTTCCAGTATTCAAGTGCAGCAGGTAGCTGCATTACCTACAGAAATAATGTAGAATTTTGCCACATCTGTCTGAGAAATCACTTAAACTTCAAATCTGAGTGTACTCTAATGCCTGCAAAAAGATAATGTTTTATGTGTTTCCTAGGTCTGCCATATGGATGGGAGCAGGAGACTGATGAAAATGGACAAGTCTATTTTGTAGAGTAAGTATGTCAAAATGTAGAATATGGACAAGTAGGACAACTGTGTTTCATGTTGGGTAGCCTTTTTGAGTTATGATACTGTGACAATATCGACTGGAAAGACAAAGAAATTAATAAGTACAACTTCAGAATCCATATGCAAATGTTACAGTTGTAGCAGTGTCTGAACACCCATTTGTGGTTTTCTGAATTCTTCCACGTGCACAGAAATACTAGCTTGGGTGGCAGGTTGAAGTGACTTGCATAGCCACATCTCAAAACGTGAGCTGACCCTCAGGCAATGGTTATATAAGCTCATTCTGTTTGTGTGCCTTTATGGATAAACTCTGTACCTATTGCTTTAAAAATATATCCAGAACTTCATGGCTGATTTGTTAACATTGCAGTAGTGCTTTAAACGTACAAGACGAAAACAAAATTGCTGCAGCTCTGATTCACTTGCAATCTAAAGCACAGAAAGAAAAGAGGACAGGGATTGAGCTAGCAAAGATTTTTAGAAAGGTAAGGGAGGAGGAGGTTCACAGAAGCAGAAAGAGATCTCTGAGAACATTTCCTTTTGTATCTTTTCAATGGTGGGGTCAAAATGGGGTAGCTATCTTAAATTTACTTGGCAGAATGAAGAATATTCACAGACCAAAATAGTAAGCGTAGCCTCTCTGTCCTGCAATTAAGGGTTGAAGACTGAACGTTGTTGCTGAGTGTCTCTTTCTGATAATGGTCTGAAGAAAACTAAAACTGCATTTTAGAAAGGTGAGCCTGACCCAAATTGTGCCATTTGCTGAGCTCATGTGAACCTATTTGTTTTCCGTTGTTTGAGAAAAAAAGTACTGAGCTACATTTCTCATTGGTATATTATTTCAAGGGAGTAGTGTAGGCCCTTTTTATAGAGCTCCTAAGAGAACATGATCTTCCCTAATACAATGTGATTTTTCCCTTGACAAAATTCTGCTTTCTATGTCAGCAGTTCACATGAAGTTCAGAATGGCGTTGTGAAGTTATGTGAATACAATTAATAACGGACGCTGCCACAACTGGAAAAATGGTTGATAAAAAAAAATAATTGGGATCATTTTAACAAAACTGTAAAAAACCAATAATTGATTTTTTTGCATTTAAATAATTCAAATTGTATACAACAGTGGTTGAAATACATTTAAAATCTAAATGCAGAGTACAGAAGAGTCAAAGCAGTTGAATTTTTGTGTTCTTTTGCAGCCACATAAACAAAAGGACTACCTACCTTGACCCAAGACTGGCCTTTACAGTTGAAGATAATCCCGTAAAACCTACTCCTAGACAAAAATATGATGGAAACAGTACTGCAATGGAAATACTCCAGGGTCGTGACTTGAGTGGAAAAGTGGTTATAATCACGGGAGCAAATTCAGGAATAGGTAGGTTAACATTACACATTATGTAAAATATGGCAATCTTTATCTTACAGGCTACTTTGACATCAGTTGTTGTTTAAATATCTGTGTACTTTTGGTATTCAAACTTGGTTTGCATTATATCCATATAAAACCTCTAGTTGGAAAACTTTTTTCAGGTTTGTGTACCACTTTTTAAAAAGTGTGGAGAATTTGGAGCTTAGAGGAGAGCCACAGGAAAGACAAAGTCTTAAACAATTGATTTTTGTCTAGAAAAATATTGATGGAGGCATTTTGTATTATGTAAATATATAGAGGATGCCTGTGAAAGGGAAGTGTCTTTTTGTGATCTTGATGGCTAGGACAAGGAGTAGAGTTTGTATGGCTACAGGGGAGTTCAGATAAAGTATTCGGAAAAACTTTCTAATGACAGAAGGTAAACTCAGGTAAAAATTTTCCAAGGAGGCCGTGGGATCTTTATCTCTGAAGGTATTTTCAAGTCAACTTGATGATGAACTTTTGTCAGAAAGTCATATTCGATGCTCCTTTAGGCCCCCCCCCCCCCCCGTTTATGACCTTTTGAAATACCTGTTAGTTGTATTTTCTAGCAGGTTGATAAATCCTTTTAGATGCTCGGCTTGTTTAGGCATCTCTTATACAGTATTACTTCTATAACAGGTGAGTATTTGTGAGATTCTAATTAGCTGCTTTTGTTTCATTTTATAATGAAGCTTGGGTGCTTAAGGGCTTTGCCTTTCTTCTCAGAAGACAGGATTTCTTCTCCTACTTAATATGCTAGGCTGTTTGAAGTTTTACTCAGCAACCTGCACAGGATTTGTCTTTTCCTGTGGCTTAAATTTGTGGAGGAGCCACAAATATTACAACACTGGTGTAGTTTGGTGTTAGATTTGATTTTTTTTTTTTTGGTAAATGAGGGGACCTACCTAAATCCTAGATAATTATTAATCTTTTGTTTGCTTTTGTGGTTTGCATTTTTCTTTATGGTGGGATTACATCAACATTGAAAGAGTCCTTATGCAAATTATTCAGTGTCTTTTTTTTTTAGTGCAGCATCTTGACTTAAATGCATTTATAAGGACATTGGAAGACCTTGGAGATGTTCTGGAAAATGGGTTAATAGCAGGACTTATTGCTCTGAATTCTCTTGGTCTTTACCTCTTAATTATTTAAGGAAGTGTTATCCCACAGGAGTCAGATGAGGAATTTAGAGCTTTATTGTAGTTTGCAATTTAGGCATTAACAGCACATGTCCTGCTGTCATTGCATGACATGCTACTACAGATTGGTATTGCAGTTAGGGCCGCAAGTGTTACGCTAAACTGTCTCAGTGAGGAATTTGTGTTTTCTAGTAAGGTTTACATTCCAGATTCTTAGTACAGCATGTCTTTACATTGCATCCAGCAGTAGAATTTGCGTTGTATGCAACTGTGCAGTCTCAGAACACTTAAGAATTAGCTGGGCTCATGACTTGCCTTCAGCAGGAGAAGAGCTACCATTCAGACTTGCTGAATGAGCTGAAAGTGTTTCATACATGGCAAAAGATTAATCCAAGATGTATGATGCTCTTATCAAGATTTTTTTTTTCCCCTGTTTCTCCCTTAGTTTATAATGTGGGTTGATCACAAGTAAGCAAGCATATCCTTGCACCAGATCTTCCTTGCTTGTGGCATATATGCACAGGTATATGTACACGTATATATTTTCTTGATTTCTGTTAGCAGGTGAGGGCAGGATATCACCCCTGGTCAGAAGCATACCAAGAAGAGTGGGAGCATTAGTGAAATAAGTCTTGGGCTTGTGCTGCTATATGAGGTTAGGACATAAGGAGTCCAAAACTATGAAGGTGATGTAGCAAATACGTGATTAATGTGGTGTTATGGCCTATATAACTCAAAACTCTTGCATACTATGTTGCATTTAATATTGCTATAGTCTTAGGCTTTGTTTCTGATACTACTTACCAGTTGCCATGGAGCATGGATTAAGGAGAAAGCAGTTTTAGGGTTTACGCTTCTTATGTAATCTATCATCTTTTTTCCTAGCTCTAAGGGTTTCTGAGAGAGGATATAATCTGAGCTGGGCTTGTGCTAGTTATGACTTCTGAGTGATCTGTTTGATGGAGAAAAACAACGTTCAAACTCCTTGGTGTTGTGTGAAGGGAACACTCCCCCTTTGGGGTTGGCTAATAGTGTTCTTGTCCAATTAATTTGGACATAATTGGCAGAATTTGAAGTTTTCTTGAAACTCTGTTGTGAGTCTTTAAAATGTATCAGTCTTAGCTTAACTCTTAGCTATGCTTTGTGACTCTTGGCAAATTGCTTTGAACGTGTCAGTGTTATGTAATGGATTGCAATGTGGAGATCCCTGTGAGCTTTAGTATGTCTATGCAATTCTTTGGGACTCCATGTGGAAATACTAATTAGCTAGCTCAAGCAGAGTCTTACCAGTTCTGGAGCTTATTCCCCAGTTATTTTAGGATTTCAGTGCTGTGCTCCACTTTGTTGTAGATACTCTCCGTGTATTTTGGAGCTAATGTTTCCCTCCCTGAGTATTTTGAGGAGTAAACAATTAGTGTGCTTTCAAAACACTAACGTGCTTTCTTTAAGAGCTAAGTGTAAATATTTCCAAGGAAACATTGCTGTCCATTAAGTAAAAAGTGATTGAAAAAGAATGGATTACTTGTTGAGCATTCATACTTAATGACATAAGGAAAAAATTACTCAGCACTTTTGTTGTTGTCAAAATTAGTTTCAATGGTATATTTGAAACTGACTTTACGGTATCGGTATATTTGTTGAGAAATTTTTCATTTCAAGATGGGTGGAACAAAGATCAAGCTGTAAGTTGGTAGACTGCAGTCTATCAAAATGCAGAAAAATGTATTTTCAATTGCTGCATTGCTGGATGCTCAAGATAAAGTTTGGAAAATGCTGAGAATCCCTTGAAAGATGGATAAACATAGGAGTTGGGTTTTTTATTCATCCATATATACCACTTTAAGATAGCAAAGTTAAAACCAGATCAACAAAGATGGAATGATGTGTTAATTGACTTTATTTGAAAATCTAATACAGGGAATCCAACGTAGCTTGCCAGGAACATTTTTTTTTTTTTTTTCCCCCCTCATAGTTGAAAAATCTCCTCACCCTCTGAAAAACAGAGATGCTTGCTTAATTACTGAGGGAATACTTTGAATGACTTCAGCAGTGATAGAATTCTAGTGGTATCACGTGTACTGATTTCTCAAATGTTATTTCATTGCCATTAACTTTTCTTAACATGTCTGTAAAATGGGGAGACTGTCTGCTGTGTGGTGGTTCTTTTCATTACTGATGAGGAATACGGACTGTAAGAATTTCCTGGATTACGTACCCACTTTCTTAACTTAGTCCTTAAAATTGCTGCAAAAAGTGTGGGGGGGAAAAAAACATACTAAGAAACCTAGATTTCTAAACACTTCGTTAGTTTTCATTAGCAATTTGGAATTATCCTGTTCTTACAATATAAAGAGATCATAGCAGATCAAGAGTTATTAGTAAAATGTTTTCTTACTTTTTTATTTTGGATGTCTTTTCCTCTGTCCAAATATTCTTCAGATTTTTTTATCATGTATTTTTTAAGCTCAATCAAAATTTTAGTCTGAGTATCACATCAGAACCTGAGGTAACTTTTGGTCACGGTAAAGCTGATGTAGTAAAAAGAAGTAAGACTGACTGAACAGTTTAGTCTGTTGTATCAGTCCTTCTGGTTTTAAAAACTTACTGTTCTATGTACATTTAAACATGAGTAGTGTAAATTGTCAGTTTGTTCTCTTAAGGTCAGTAAGACTTATTCCACTGTGAGGAATTAAAGATAGTGCATGATTTTGTATATGCTTTTTTTTTGTTTGTTTGTTTTAAAGGTCTCAACATCAGTTAGGTTACAGAGAAAATACTTCCCTAGCATGCTGCTTGTATGCATAAAGTCATACTTTAATTTTTCCACTAGAGGGCTGTGTTGCTCTTTGAAAATACTAAACAAAAGAGACCTGGTGCTTTTTCCTGGTTTTGGTAAATGCTCCTGTAATTTTGTTGTTTGTGTTCTTAATTATTAGGGCTAGAATTTGGAATTTTGAAAAGCATGTTAGCTGTTCATCTAGCTTTAATTTTATAAAAAGATGTGGTATTTTCAACTGCATCTGTAAGCAATCTCCCCAAATCAAACAATTTTTTAAAAAAAGAGTATTACTTGGTTTTAATATCAGGGAGACAGTTGTGTAGCTATGTGATTTTCTATGACTTGTATAAGTATTGCTATCTGTTTTTAAGATTCATATAGCTACATGACCTTGAAACTACATGTTCTGTTTTCTGGAGTGGGTGTAGTTGCATCTAACTTATTGTGACTGCTAGAGTATGCATGAGTAGCGAAATGTAAGTAGTATTGCAGTATATTATGGAACGGCAAAATGTGTATGTTCTGTGCAGTAAGATTCCACGAAGTAGGATTTTTCTTAATGCTTTTCCAAGATTTTTTCACAAAACTGTATTGATGATCACAACCAAACGGTTGCTCAAACCGCAATTCTAACTTTTCTGCTATATGAAGGTCAAAAGAAGTCTGTTAATTGCTTTTGTGAGGGATGCCCGGAACAAGCACAAATTATCTCAAGAAAAAGAAAACTGCTTTTGGCTTTGAGCAGCTTATTTTTTTTCAAATAGTGAAGAAAATCCAGAAGCTTCAGTCATAATGTGGCTTGCTATATTGCTTTTCTTGATTATGTTTTACCAGAGTAAAGCATGTAATTTTATAATTGTGGAAATGTTTTAGATTATTTCTTCAAAATAATTGCCAGTTAAATGGTAGAATTCTCTTTTTTCCTGGCACTTCTATTGCTATGCAATGAAGAGGCCTTAGCCAGGAGAAGAGTTGTGTATTAGGTACTATGAGCTCTAGTGAGCTTTCAGTCTGCATGTACTTTTGATGTGAGAAGTTACCTTATTTCTTTTATTCTTCTATAGAACTTCAGTATTAGCAACTTCTGTCATACTGATGCAAAAGGTTGGGAAACGTGTTTGTAGTTTATCTCAGTTAAACATCTGCTTTATGATTTAAAAAGTTGTTTTGAATAACTGGCCCTTTAATTTCTAAATGATAAACAGAAGTTTTTCTGTTTTATTTCTCTCACAGCTTTTTTCCTTCTGATGACTCTACTGGTGTATTATGTTTTAAGTATGGAAAGCTAGCTTGACAGAGTTAATAATAAAAAATGGTTATTGCAAAACTTGTGCAAATTAGAATGTAGCATATCACTTAGGCTTTTAAACTCTAAAAGTCTGATTAAGTTGCAGCTAAAAATGGTTAGTAAATTTTAGCAGAAGATGACGTTTTATTAAAATGTGTTTTTACAAACAAAGGAAATGCAAAGCAACCTACTTTTTTTCCTCTACTAAAATACAGTTAGCAGCTATATTGTTTCACTCTTTCTTTTTAAATTGATTTATGCTACACCCATGGCTGATTTGCATCCCCTTAAACAAATGTAGCCAATACTTGAGGATCAGATACATGAAATCAGGGCAAGAGACAGACCTAAAACTCTGTTTTGAGCTCAACTGTCAGAATAGAGCCTATGCAGCTTTTGAAACGCATTGTATATTTAATGAGCTGTATTCCCAGTATCAAATGTCCTAGTTAATTGCAGTGAGGGTTTGTATATATACGCAAACATAACTGAACTTTGTGAAACTGTAGAAGGTAACATTTTGACAATGGGTAACTTGATAATTTACCTAATATTAATCATCACGGTAACATGTAGATGATTACATTTTGTTCACACATGGTGGTGCCTTTGTGATAAATATAAATTACGTAACTGCAATTTATCATATGTCTTTCACTGTATCACCTGCACCTAATTCAGAAATCTGTCTCATATGGCACATTATTTGAACACTTTACATCTTTACATCTGTGAGCAATGTAGAATGGTTATCCCTCTCAAATCATTCTGCTCCCAAAATACTAGAAACTTTTCTGTCTTCCTTACTGGAAAAATTCAGTAAAGTTTCAGTGGTCTGGGATGTGGGATTAACTGTGTTAATTCTGGGACCAATAGCATCTAAGATCTGATACTATCAGGGTGGAAATAGAACTTTAAACTAATGGAAAGCTAGGAATGTTTCTTTTCAGTAAGCATACAGGGCTTACATTAGTTCAGAAAGATCCCAAGATATTTGTTTTTCTGTCATCATTTTATTGCATTAAAAAAAAAGAAGTTATTTTCAGTAGCTTTTTACTTTTTTCTATTTATCAAAGGAGTATAAAGCTGTACATAAATGATACAATACACATGGCCAGACTGCTGTGCTTTGACTGTGTGCTTTTGTACTTCATACTGGCTGAAGGTAATGAAAGTTTTTTATCAGGGGAGTGACATATTGCATAGCTTCAGAATTCCTGAATTCCTGATTTCTGAGCTATTGTTTCTGTATGTTGTGTAGTTGTGTTTGAGCACTTCCTATATTAGTATTGTTCTGAATCTTTCTTGTAGTTAAAAAGCAGAATCTACTTTCAGAGCTTTGATAGAGGCAGGTGTGGTTAACCTTTGTTGCATTTCTTATGCTAATTGAGTAACAGCTAAATGAGTAATAGCTATTTAAGCTACTACCTATACGAGGAGCAAAATAAGCTTTAACAATTTAATCTAAATTTCTCATGAAGATCACTTAAGGTCTCTAATAGATGCTGGCTAGCTTTCAGCTATGTGCCCTAAATCTATTGGCAATGGAGGGATATGAAAAGTATGATGAAAAAGAACACCTTTACTTCTTAAGAAATCAATAATTGACTGCTCTGTACCTGCAGAGAAGAGAATTTGGTGAATATATGGAACCATTCTAGTTGCAGAAGTTGCTGAGATTATTTGTGGGTGACATAGCATTTTTACTGAGGCTGGCTTTATTGGCCTTCACAAAGAAGGTAACATTTGCTGAATCCTAATTAGACCAGTGAATGGTCTCATTTAAGTCAAACTCAGATCATATGGGAGGAATAAAACAGACCCTTACAAATACCATTGAGGACTCTCATTTTAATAGTATTAGTCTGACTGTCTTAAATATGTTCATTGTCTTTCACTGTATTGCATGGAATTTGGTGGTCTAAGCCCACAGATGTTTGTCTGAATCTGTCAGTAAGGAATTGTTCAGCTCTATTTTTGAGTTAGATCGCAAATTTTCCTTGAAAAATGTGCACATTTTTCTTTGAAAGCACAAAGTTACTTTCTAATTTCCCTCGTCTGTTTCCAGATGAAATAGAATTTAAAGGTTATACAACTGGCAGGACTTCTACAAAGGAACTGTTCAAGATAGTCCTCTGTTTCAGATTCACTTTATGATTTCTTGTGTGGTTTTGGAATCTTTCTTATGCTGTAACACCTGAATTTTGTCTGCCTTGAAAAAATCAGCCTGTTTTTGTTGGATAGTTTGTATTGGAAAAAAAAATCTTTAAGAGAAAATACATCTGTCTGGTTTTGGTCTGTATTGTTATTTTTCTCAGTTCTATTCATATGTTAACTTTTCTCAAAGACCTCTAAGTGTAAACTTCTTTTTTGTATGTTTTATTATGATGAATAAACAGCAAGGTGTTTGTTTTCCAGTAACTGTCTATTATTTGCATCCCTTTTTCTTATGAGAGCAGAAAAAAGGAATTGGAAAGCAAGCTTGTGACAATGCTTTTTGAATGGTCTTTTCCTACTATCTAGATCTTTCCCCCAATTTGGTGAAAAGAGTTTGTTGTCTGAATCAAAATTAGTTTTCATAAATGCATGAATTCCTGTGGATTAAGTTGAAACTTCTGGCTGTTTTTATTAAGAAGAATTTCTGTACGTAATTCTGTTGTAGCTCGATGGCGCAGAGAGAAGGGAAATTCTAGGGTTTTGCTAAGGAGATGCATCTTATGTTCTCGCTAAACCAGCATAACTTGTGGGGAATGAACTATTACAGCCTTTGCACGGTTTGTATGTTTTCATTCTGGAAGTGTTTCACATGTGGAGAACTGAAATGGGTATTATTTATGGAGGTTTGGGTTCAAAGCTTATAGTGAGGCAGACAGAAAGGTCAGCAATATATAACCTTGGATTATTTTTCTTGGCCAAGTCCTAGCTGTCCCTGAGATTGTCATGGGATACTTTTCTGTTTACTGGGCTCTTAAAAGCATGGAAGAGTTTTTCCTTGATGTATATTTTAATTTTTTTGTGAATTCTAGGCTCCACGTATCACATGTTTCAGTATTAAAAGCAGCAGAGTATATTAACAGAAAAGCACGGCTGGCCTGGGTGCAGCCCGTGTGTGTATGCTTTGCCTTGGTAGAATAAAATAACCTCTCATGAGAAAAATAAGTTACCCAATAAAAACATCATTTTGCAGATCTAACTTTTACAGCAGGGTCTTCTGCCAGCACAGTTGCGTTGTATAGGGACTGTTTTTTTGCCATCTTTCGCCAGCAACGGTGGCAATGAAGGTTTGTGTTTAAGGCCTTTTAAAATGTGGTTGGGTGGGGAGAGTAAGGGGAAAAAGTAGTCATTCTTCAGCCTAATACAGTTTGGTATTGTATGTGCAGCTATGTTTTTTAGTTTCATATTATTACTCTGGCTTCAACAGACTTAATTCTCTTGAGAAAAAGCTGCTTGCGTAATGAAGAATTCATGGGAAAAGTAATGTCGAAAAATTAAAGGCTGAATTTTTTAAGTCCTGTGATCCACATGCTGTGAGCCAAACTCGGCGTGGATTATCTTAAACCACATAAGTAGCCCTACTGTGAAAATGGTGGTGTCTGTATAGAAGTTTTGTTGTTTGCTTCTTGCTTAAACACACCTTAAAAACCAAACTTGCACTTCACTGTTTTTTGTGCAAGTATTTTCTTTGTGGAAATCCAAAACTTTGTAGTAGGCATAAATTTTGTTGTACCAGTGTTTTTGGGGAATGGGAGTACAGTGCTTTTCCAGGGGAGCCTGCACCTTGCAGGAAGTGTATTTTTGGCCAGAATACATTATCTGGGTAATTGGTGTAGAAAAGCACGGTTTATGGAGGGCAATGTGCCTGTGAGGTGGAACTTTTAACTCATTCTGTTGCAGGATGTTAGTAGCTGTTAGTCTTGATGTATTTTGAACAATTAAAAAACTACTAAAAGATACTATTTTCAAACTTTGAATAATGTGAATAGAAGAGGGTTCTCTTTAATTTACAGTGCTGTATTCTGAAAATTTATGGTAGGTCATAGTGATAGAGTTCACCATCACTTTGTTTTAACTCTTGCTTAATATTGTGGAATACTAATATTGCTCTGCTTTACGTAAGGCTCCAACTGTCTACTTGTTACATATTGTAAATATTAAAAGGTCCTCTTGGACTTCTGTAATTTATTTTTCTTATTGAGTAAGCTGAAAATGGTGTCAGATGTTCATACTGCTTTTTCATGTCCATTTTGATGAATCTATTTATTACTTCTGTAATGAGTAGTACACATGGTTGGTTAGCCAAGTTATTGAACTTCATCAACCTTGGCTGAAATTCACAATGCATGTGAAAATTGTTGTAACATGTAAGAAATTACATCTGGGCTAAAAGATTCAATAATGATTACTACTTGTAATGGAATCTTTTTACAAAGGATAAGATTGAACTATACGCCTGTGTTGTACTTTCTGGGACTCCTTTTACAGGGGAATAACATATTTGTAGAACAAGAGCCTTCATATGTGGTACTTATTTTCATGTCTGTTGTCTAAGAGTTAAAAAGACTTTTCAATGGACCACAACATAACTCCAATCGCTTTTCCGTCTTTTGAAATACTTAATTGCACAAAGGTTTTTCTCATTATTTTATGCATATTTCATAGTCCAGCGATGAAAAGACCTTTTGCATGATTCAGTCTATCTTGCTGCAACACAGAACTTACTCTCTGCATCATCTTGTGTCTTCATGTTTTGAAGGCTAATTGTGCTGCAAGAGTTGTTTGAGTAGTTTCAGCTGTACATTTGTATTTTTTTTTTTGGAATGCTTGTTAGATGGTGGGAACAGAAGAGGCTGGTAAATGTATACTGCTTTCTAATGGCAGTATCTTCTGAGACATCTAGTGACTTTTCTAGATACTGTCAACTCTAGTTACAGCATAAAGATGTACATTAATGGATATGATGTTTTTGGCTTACCAGCAGAAAACTTCTTAGTGTCTATACCTATACTAAGCAGTAGGGTCACAAGAAGAAAGGATTTCAGTATCTTGTGTCCCTTTCAAGCTCCTCATGCTTGACTGTGTCAAGGGTTTATAAGGTTTTGAAACTCAAGTCTGAAACAGTAAATCCCTACCAAGAAGGAAGTGAAAGGAGGCAGGTAAGAACTTGGGAAGATAAAGATCGAAATCCTGACCTGATTAACAGGAGTCTTGCTACTGACTTCAGAATTAGTGAGGCCAGAATTTTGCCTGAATTATAGAATAGGAATAGTACTGTGGGAAAGAAATTGATCTTATATTCATACTAAAGTCTATGATATGCAAACCTTTCTAAAAGACACTGTGTGACTTAGGAAAACAAATACATCAAATGTCACATCCTTTTAACAATTCTCAAGGGAAGACCATCAAAACCAAAAGTAGTTTCATCTTCTGTGATTTTTTTTTTTAAATTAATGATATTTGCAGCTCTTAGTTCTGTTATTGACCACACACTAAGTCTTACGCCTTCCTGTTGTTTTTATTTTTCGTCTGTGAGTGAAAAGTGTTTTTTCGTTTTCGTTTCTTCTCCTTTTTCCATTTCCTCTATAGGCTTTTCTTTCTGATATGTGAGATCTTTGTAGCCTTCTGCTCAGCTATATAACCTCATTTTTTCTGTTCATGTAACATCTAGCTTGTTTTGATTTCTTGCTGTACTTTTACATGATGGCTTTTAGTACTTTATCTGTTGCTTCAGAAAGCTCCCTACAAACCGTCTGTCTTGAAATCTGAATAGGTTTGTAGTAATATGGTTTATGTTTCCTCTCCTCTTCATTTAAGTATAGTTACCTTGGTCACTGTTTCCAAGTTCCTATTCTTAGTTAGTGTCTCCTTTACACTAAAAAACAAGTCAAGTCAAGTTTTCTGGTTGTTACCAGAAACTTTCTTGATAGTAATAATATCTGTGTGAACAAGGAACTATCACAGTTCAGGTTTGGATATATGTATTTAAGTCTTTCGCATGCACTGTGACTTGAGGTTCAGAAAAATGCGTTGCTTAGAAATTTTTCATTTTTTCCAGGTTATGTTATCTTTGTAGAAGGTACGTTTGTTGCCTCCTCATTATTTATTCTTTATCCAAGCAGCTTTGTCAGCATATTTGCTAATTGGGTTTCCTTTATTTTTGATATCTAAACTCAAGTTCATAAAATTTGTGGGGCATTTTCCTCTGGTGATGATTAGTCAAAAAGCTGCCTTTGTGCAAAAATTCACTGTTTGTTTAAAAGTTTGCGAGGATCATCTCTAATTCTCGTCTAACAGAACCAAATTGAAGAAAACAATATTATATTGTGTATTCAGAGATCCACGAAATGTGAGAGGTTCTGATCGCGTTATTCTTCTGCCATTGGCAAGTATGAGCAGCATTTCTCACTTCTATACATTTGTGCATTGCAGACATTAACTATGCTACTTAAGATTTTGAGAAATGCGTGATTAGTCTTGTTTACATGTGGAGCAACATATGGCTGCAGTAACTGACCTAGGTTTACAGACGATGTCCATGTCCGTATTCCAATTTAAAGTGGGAGTTGAATTGTTCTGTCACAGGATAAAAAGTACACTCCTCTGAAAGCTGTTCTAATTCTTTATCAGAAGGAGTAATTAAGATATATTAAGAGTAGAAAATAGGGCAACTAGAAATGGGTAAAGCAAGCTTTTCCAAAAAGTGCTTTATTTGTTTGAGTCTGTATCCAGCTGTGAGCAGTTGCTGAGGGGTGTAAATCTTACTCTTGAAGGATTTTTAACTCTGAAGGTAAATTTGGACTACTTTGTGCCTTACTAAGACACATGATGAAGAGTACATGAAAATGTGCTTGACCTACTTGGCAGCACGCTTTTGGCATCCTCAGTGAATGAAGATTGTGATCTTCAGTATCTTATCTACAGTAAGATGCAAGTATTTTACTGTATCTGTTTCTGAATCTAATCTGCGGTCAAAGGAATAGAGACCTAGATTTCCTGATTCTGTTCTTTGTATCTGGTACTTTAAACACTTGTCTCTTGCAAAACAAGAAGTAATGTATCTAGAATGTAAGGTAGAAATATGCTTCATAATGGTACATGATGTAGTTTGATTAATAAATATCACTTACTAGACTTTATACACGCAAACTAAGATTTGGTTGTTTAATTGGGGAGCTTGTCATGGACAAGGCGGATTGAATATGAGGTCAGGAATTGTACAGCCTGATTTCTGCGTGATCTTGGTTGAACTATTCAACACTAGATTCTGGCTGTCAGTAGAAGTAATGCTTTTTACCTAATTTGCAGTAATGTTGCAAATTGTGACGAATGTGTTGATGAAAAAAATTGGTATAGAACATGCAGCTGTAATTGGTCATTTGCTTTAGAAGATTGTTGTAATTGAGCTTTTGGGTAACTTGCTGGTGTTCCAGCTGTGAGCAGGTAGACCTTAAATATCATCTAAAAAAAATATACATCAGTTGTGGTGTGAGAAGATGCACGATATGTTTTCGTACCCTTCTTGAAAGTGCGGCGAAGAGGTCTTTGATTTTTTTTGCCCACGGCCTTACATTATAATTTAATGACTTCTAATTCTTGCTTGTTTTCCATTCTCCTTGCTTTTGTGTATAGACACTTTTTGTTAATACTCTTCTTATTCTTCATCTTTTGTTTCAGAACTCCATCTCCTGCCTTACTTTGTATGTTGGAACCACATGATGGATCATTTGAGTTACATAACAGCTTCCCATCTCCCTCTTTCCTTCGTAGTTTAAAGCACGCCCAAAAGGTTTGCCAGTTTTGAACCTTGGGAGGTTGGTACCCATCCTGAATACCATCTAATCCAGAAAAACTAGAATTTAAGGAGGTAACCCAGGACTGTATAAATTCCCAAACCTCCATGTCTTGTTATCTTGCCCTTTGCTAGCTGTCTCTCGTCTGCTGTTTTTATTTGCTTGCACTAGAAAGAACAATGAACTGCATCTTCCCCATACTCAGTTCTTTTCGCAGGATCCTGAAATGACTTGTGTATTGAAATCTTCCTCTGCTGCTTAAGTAAACAAATTGTCTTATGTTGCCCAAAGACAGAGGTGGGTAGTGACTGCCAGAAATCAAGTAGCATTATTTTAATTTTCAGACTGCTCATCTGCTCCTTTCCCCCATGACACAAACTGTGAGCTCTTTAGAACAGGAGCTAGCTGTGTACGTTTGATTCTTCAAGACATCTTTTTTTTGTAACCTGAATTGTGAGCTGTTTAGGACAGTACCTTGCTTTATTATTTATCTGTAAAATGTCTAGTATACATTTTAAAATCTTTCACTGTTTGTGTAACTGATAAATAAATATCAAGTTTATTTTAAGAAAAAATTTGGTCCAATTTATGTTGTAGTACTTTCTCAATATCTTTACATAACACTAAGTATTTCTCATGAAACAACTTACGGATTAAAGCTTGGAGGATCTAGCACTTTAGCTGACAGCACAGTATGTCTTTTAATTATTCTGCCTTGGATGAAGTATTCCTCTTTATTAAATTTACTTCTTTTATTAACATTGCACTGTTGTACTTGCCAAAAGGAGATTCAAAACATGCAACTAATTTTTTTGTTACGTTTAATTAGGGCTCAGCTCAGCAGTATAGAAACCTATGATACTGTTGGCTCACAGAAGAACAGAAGCATACTTGAAAAGAAACTAGACAACTTCTGGCTTTTTTCTCCAGTTTTGCTTTGGTGGGAAAAGCTGTTGTGTTGCCTAAAGCTACTGCTGATGCAAAGAGCAGCTTTAGAGAAGGAGAGTTTGCCAACCCCATTTCTCTGAACTTGGAACATTTTTTTTTTAAATATCTGATTTTAAAAAAAAAAAGCCCAAGAGAGACAGTCAAAGATAAATTTTAGATTCTCTGGGCTTTTTTCCGGTCACTTGAGTAAGCTTGTCTAAGAAAGTGTGATAAAAATAGCAAGAAATTAGGGGGGGGAGCTCCAAAGTTTTGAGGATGTTCGGAAAAAAAATACATGCCCCTCAAAATAGCTTTCCAAACCTAGTTGATACTGATTATCTGATCAGATTTTTTGATAAACGCGGTTATGAATGCTCTTACGCTGGCACTTTTCCAGAACACAAACCCTTCAAGGGTGTGTGGATTAGCTAGAGACTGGAGTCTCTTTATTGTTGGCCTTTGATACTTGCTACTGATGTTAGGTAAATCCTTAATGATTTTTTTTTTGCATGTATGTGACTGTTGTGAGTTTTGTTGCCAACACTTCTCTTTAGCTTGCTTCAGCTTTGCTATAAAATAGCAATGAAGGTACAGTAGCATGCACAAAAATGTTATCTATTTCCTTAATAATGTATTCAAGTAATGGTACTTATAAATACACTGTCTTTATTTAAACAAATAAACAATAAAAAAATGGTCACTTCTCCCATAGTGACTAAACATTCAGCAATGATTACTTACTGGGAAATAGTGTGCCCTAAATGTCATGTCAAATTTGACTACTCAGATCTGATCTAGATTTCATTGAGATGCTGGTTTGATGTTGACTTACATTGTGGGCAGATTTATCATTTTCTGCTGCTCTAGATTTCAGTTAAATGTTTATTTTGGAAGTGTTTATTTTGCAATAAAAATAAAAATAGTGTATTAACATAACTGTAGTCTAACAAAATATTGTTTATCCCTTTTAAATATAAACATGTGATTCTGAATAGAGTAATTTAGGTTTTTTACTAAAATTAGGAATATGAGTCACACTAAAATGAGTTCTGCTCATTTTGAGACAAAGTTGCTAGCTCAGATTTCTTTTAAAATGTATATAACTCTTTGTTTGACTTGGTAATAATGCATCTAAATGAACTTTTAGGTGGAAAGGTTATTTTTGTCTAGAAAATGTGAAGTTGTGTGCTGAGTTGCTGTGTATTCACATGCCTGTCCTCCCCCCGTGATAGGTTATTTGCAACAAAGGAAAAAAATTATATGCAAACAGAAAAATAAACTCTAATAAATTCTCCTTAAACATTAAATTATAAAGCTAAATGCTAAATTCTGATATATTTTTTTAAATACACTAATGGATTTGTGTTAGGAAAACTGGCTGACGTGCTTGCAAGAAGCCACACTGTCATTTTTAAAGACAATCAAGAGAAAACATGGATTTATTCAATGCTTGAAGAAACACTGAGAATAAAAATTTCAGACAGAGTAATCTTCAGTTGCAGATGTGATGCTAAGATATGACTGGTTGTGTTAATTTCTGCAAATGATTTATTATTGGTAAAATGCCACTCTGATAATGTCCATTGGACTGGTACAATAAGCTTTAAAAAAATATTCAGGAAAAAACTGGGGTTTGGTAGGAGCATGATCCTATCATTTAATAGATGAAGAAAGGCAAGATGAAACAGGAAGGCTGAGACTTTTTTTTTTCCTCCTCTTAAAGGAGTGTATATTATTTAAACAGAGCTTTTGGATTAGTTGAAATGGAAGATCCATGTCTGAATCCTTTTTGACTGGAATTTTGATTGCTGATGTATATCTAATGCAAGGAATAGATACGAAAGATAAAACTAGGATTTCACAGAAAATTCAGTTCTTGTCTCTGATTCTTCTCCACTTCACTCTAATCCCTGGCCACTGTTCATCTATTCAGGCACCTAACAGGACCTGTTTGTATTTACATGACCTAGTAACTGGGAAAAAAAAAATCTTAATAGGGATGATCTGTGCAGTTTAGTATTAAATTTCAGTTTTGGTTCTGTCTCCCCCTGTGTTTTAATTAAGCCTCTTTAAGAATATCTAACATTTCAAAACCACAGTATTTCAGGGTAGTCATCTCCATGTATTTTAGGGGCAAACATTTAATGGTTGATGGGAATTGCTTTTACACAACTAAAACAAGGTCTTATTGTGGGACATGTTAAGTAGCTTGACTCTGTATTTAATATGCTGCATCTCACAGTAGGGTTCATTCCAGACTGGAACCCTTGGCTGTTATTGCAATATTTATATTGGATAGTAGCACCTCTACCACATAAAGGATAGGAAATGTGCGTTTGAATCTGCTGCTGGACTGTGCCTTTGGATAGCTGAGATAATTGTCAGTGCTAGGTTTTAACAGAGCTGGAAGGACTGAAGTCCCAGCTTTCTTCATGTCCTGTGTAACTGCATTTTAAAGTGAGTTGGTAGGGGTCTTCGGACAGTACAACTAGAGTAGATACCAGATCTGACTGCAACTTTGTGGCTCTTAGTCACAGCATGTTTGTAATGTATGTTCCTGACATAGTCACTGGTCTATGTTTTTGTTTGCTTGCAGCATCTTCAGTTATGAATTTAGCGTTCTTTGCTTCAATTGATGGATTTTTAATTTTTTACAGGAACAATGAATCACAGATCTTTATAATCCCATCAATTTAAGGATATTTTTTCATATTTGTTTAGTGTTGTGCTCCCTTCAGATGAAACAAAATATTTCCAGTTTTGTCAGTGACAATGGCAATGTACTTCTTATTAAGAGTAGCTTTGCCTTGCCCAGAACAGTGTATTGTGAAGAAGTGTAATGTGTACTGAGTGTACATTTTTAAGTTGGTTAGATGGAAAACAGAACCAATGCATTAGTCATCCCATTTCATTTTGGTTGGCTTTTTCTGTGCTTCATGGCTCCAAGAAAAACACGTTTGTCCAATTTACATACAAAGGGAGAGGCAGGATGTATCTTTCATATAACATCAAACTTTTCAATGAAAAATATCAGTATGTGTCATTACTGTGTGCCTACAAACGTACAGAAACAAAGGCAGCATTAGCATTTCATGTGAATTGCTCATTTGAAATTTAGTCTGTTAAAATATGTTGATGCTTTATTTGCTTGAAAACCTGCATTTGGAGCAACTTGAATAACGTGTCTCTAAGATTTTGTCCTAAATATCCATATTAAAGCAGTGTGGTTGTGGCCAAGCAATCCTGATACAGAATGCATGGTGCTTTTTGGGCTCTGAACAGTGTGAGTTTGCCAGTGACGGTGTTTTGCATATGGCTTCCATCACTCCACGTGAAAGATCTGTTGGATGTTGTGCCCTTAAACCTCCAGCACAGGCAACAACGATCTTAGTTGCAGAAGATTCTTCCCTAAACCACACATCGTGGTTGCAGTATTTCAACCTGAAAAGCAGCTTATGTAACTCGAATTCTTCATTGCTTTATTTTAGCACATTTGAATGTGCTTTACTCCTTTTCTGAGGAAGTGTTGAATAAGAAGCTCTGATTCACTGTCACTGGTATTTAGGTCTTCCAAGTTGAAATAAATCTATTGATGTCTAGGAGACAAGTCTCTTTTCCATTTATATGCACTTCTTTTGGGTCCCCAAAATTAAAAAAACACCTAGTCTGTTTGCTGAGATGCAGCAGTTGAGATGAGAGTCTATTTTGGATTATAAAGATAATTTGTTGCAAGTTCTTGTGTGTTTTAACCTTTTCACGACTCTCCTCTGTAGTAAAACTGGACTTAAATTGCATTTCAAGTAGATTACATGTTGCATTTAAAAAAAAAAAAAAGTGTTAGTATTGTATATTGTGTCAGGGTTCTGCTCTTAAGTTTTTTCTCATTTCCTCCATTTTATAGCTATATATATAACTCAAGTTGACTCTTGATCCAGGAAAAATGTACAGTTTTGTTTTCAAAGCAAAGGGTGTTGGAAGGGAGTAACATCTTCTACCTGGAAAAATATTTTTGTGATACTTTTGTTACTTCTGCATTAAAAAAAAAAAAAAAAAATCAAGTACTATTTGGATGATGATTGGATGTTGCAGATGAACTTTTTGATGGTTGAGTAAAAATTGTTGTACCTTATCAGACTGTTAAGGCTTTAAAAAGATGCATACATACTGGCCTCTGTTCGATGACTTAAAACTGCCAAGGCTCTGCTGGTTCTGTGCCTGCAATAGGTTTTCTAGGTAAGATGTTGGATTTGTATTGTAGAAACACACTGGCCAAACAGTGAGAATACTTTTCTTCTCCCAAAGATCTTAAACCAAAGTAAAATTGAGGTGCTAAATATTGGCCTATGCTTAGTTCAAGAGGAAGTGTCTGAGAAGTTGTTTGTTTTTTTCTGGAAAGAACTCGGAGCAAGGAGACCAAAAAGCCAAGAAAATAGCATCCTCCTTTTTACATTCTCCTTTGTATCGCTTCTGCCTGGAGGAAGGAGTTCTCTTAACTTGTATGTTTTGTACACTCTCAGAGTCTAAATGCAAACTCCTGAACTAGTGGCTGTACCGCCCTTGCGTGAGAGAGGCCAGAAAGTGTTTTTTCATTTATGTTTAGTACCAAGAATGTTTTAATTAAGGTTTCATATTTTCTGAATTGGAGAATTAAATTAAAAAGCTGTTGCTTTTACTTTATGAAGAGTATATAAAATTATTGATCCTTCCCAAGAAAAACCAAATTTCACAAATAAAAATCTTCCTGTTCATTGGAAGTTGGATTTTTACTTGCAGTATTGTGATACCATGTATAGAAAAGAAATTGCTTTTCTAGCTACTAGTTTATCAAGGAATGATTTTGTACAAGTCTTACTCATTTTATGTTAAAAGAAAATATAAATATTTCCAAAAATCCCCAGGTCTATTCTGAAAATTAACTCGCTTCTCTCTGCAAATGGGGCATCTGTCTGTTTTCTAGGAACCCAATAGATGTTTGCTGCAATTCAGAAAGCAATGTGAAAGTTTGAGAACAACGTAGTGGGGGAAAATGAAAAACCTGAACGCAGCTGTGAAAGTAATACATAGTTCTAGTGATATAATACGTTCGTGCTTACAAAATCCGAGTTGGTTTGTGCTGTTCTACAGTCCGTAAGTAATACATCAGTGTGTGAAAGGCCAGAGATATGTAACATGAGCAGGCTAATGCTTTTCACTTCCAATTCCACAGAACACTTTTGTTCACTTAGTTATCTTGCTGTGTTTACTGTAGTGGAAGGGAAGAAGGTTTTCTTCTGGACTCCCTTTTAGTTTACATTCAAACTGCCTGTGACATAGGGCTCAAGGAAGGCTGGACTCAAGACAGCTTTAAATCATTACTCAAGCACATGTGAAGATGTTTTAGCATCTCAGGGCCTCCAGAGCTCTTCTATCTGTGGAGAGAAAGGAAGAAATGATTTTGAAGAAACTAAATGCAAACAAACCCTGTAGGCTTTTACATTGAGGACTAAGCTGTTGCAAAGAAAAGATAGCATCACTGCTTTTCAAATGTGTTGTAGATGACAGATCCAAGGTATCCTGGAGTGTTTGGGAGAAGGTAGAGAAGCTGAAGAAAACTTGCTATGGTCTGAAATGTTTTTGAATTTCTTCTTGTGTATTCAAACTTTCTTACTTATATTTGGAATAAAGGAATATTTAAAAACATGTAAATGCCTGATGCAAATTCTTTACAAAATGTCCCCCAATGATAAATAGACTGTATACTGTCTAGTTTGTTTAAACAAGAAATCGCTGAATTACTTTTCCACTTGGTGAATCCCTTTCTCTGTTTTATAGAGGAGGTTGCACCGTTTGACAGAGCCATACACTCATCTGGTGTATGTTGACACAACGTAGTTGGCATTAATTGAGCGATGCTAACTGCTAGTTAATTGAGACTGTTAGCTGAAAATCTGTCCCAAAATTCACTGATAGTAGTCGACTGCAGTTAGACAAGAATGTGAGGGTATTGAATTGAACAATCATCACAGAAGATGAAGAATGAAATTGAGTGCTAATTTCCTGAGTCTTTGTGAAAAGCACGCTCTAAGTAAAGGGCTGAAGGGTTTTAAATGTCTGTAGCAAATCCCCTGCACTTGCTAGTTCTGCTACCACTCCTTCAGGTTAGCTGCTGACATAGAGAGCTGTGCCATAATGTTTATCCTCATGTATATCTTATTCTTAAACAGGATTGCCACTCTTGGGTGTCAGATTAGAGCTCATTCAGCTACAGCAACAGCAGCAAGTAGCCAGTCTCAGGACAGTCTTGTCTCTTGAGATTTCAAGGGCAATCACTTGAAATTTGTCTTAGTTTTATAAAACATTTGCTCAACATTGTATTGTATAGAGTATTTAAATATATTATGATTGCTTTTCCAAAATGTACATTATTTAAGCATGTTGTTCTGTCACATTTGGGGGAAGTATCTACGTTATTCTTTGTAATTGGCTGTCTTGGATGCTCAAGTATATTATCCTATGCTGTTTTTCTAATGCAGTTTTTCCTACTTTAAAAAAACCCACAACTAGTATATAGCGTGTGATTTTCTGTAAGAAGATATTCAAGTTTTGCAGCTTTTTTTGAGCTGCCTACTTTGAAATCTGAAAACTGAAGTACTGAACGATAATACATTGAGGCTGGGCACAGTTTCCTTCAGCCATGTACATACACCCTTTGCCAGCTGTTGCAGGTAGGCAGAATGGAAATGGCAATAGATTTTGTTGGCAGGAGGCTGTGCTGTTTTACCTGGGTTAAATAGCTCTGCAGCTGCAATA
Source organism: Phoenicopterus ruber ruber (assembly GCA_009819775.1). Taxonomy (NCBI): domain Eukaryota; kingdom Metazoa; phylum Chordata; class Aves; order Phoenicopteriformes; family Phoenicopteridae; genus Phoenicopterus; species Phoenicopterus ruber. Next base: position 16,881,676 of record CM020227.1, read on the forward strand.
CCCCAGCACTATCGTACAGGGAAGATTCACCACTGGGGGATACAATTTGTTTCCCGGAAAAGAAACTAGTGTCATTGCTGTTAATGCTCTGCCATTGTGAGAGGGCTGTGTTGCTGTAAGAGGGCACGTCGGTGGCTGCAGTCTCAGATAAAGTGAAGTTCTAAAGAAATCTTTGGTTCTTTTGAAGTCCATGGAGTTGCTCTTGTGGGTAGAATTAACGTTGCTCTGGTTCCTTAATTATGCATGTCCTTAACGTAGTTATTTGGATTTCTCTTTCTATTTAACCCTACTGTGATTTTTTTTTTTTTTTTTTTTAGGTTTTACTGTCTTTTGGGTGTTTATGTTGTTTGTGGTTTAACTTTGGTGTATGAAACCATGTTCAATGTGAATTTTGATTCAGTGTAGTTTTTATCGATAGGCAAGGTTTTTCTTTACAGAGTTTAAATAGTTTTGTACTTTAAATACTCATATGTTAGGCTGAAGTTTTAAAATTTACTGTATATTGAAAACATGGCTACATTTTGCTGAAGAACAAACGTTGTTAGCAAATGTAGTTTAACAACAGTGAATCGGTTAAAAAAAGGTTTTCCACCCTGCTAGAAGCTTTTCCCAACCTGTTTTAGCTATGCGACACTGGGGGAGGAAAGCAGCATTAATTTTTGCAGAAGAAAAAAAGAGCTAAAGCTGTAAAAAGGACTTGAATGCTGAGGTCCTTCCAAACTCCTGCTTCAGGCGTTTCAGTTAGAAGTTGCATTCTTCTAAGCTCCTGCATAGTTGTTTCTTAAACTGTAAAGGTACTTAGTTGTACTGCTTAATGAGGATTTTCAGGTCTATGAAGGTTTATTTTAAGGACGTATATAAAAATGCTTGCAGTCTCAAGAGTGAGCAAGTTGGTAGGTAGATCATACTTAAACCCCAGTGAGCTCTATGAAGTAGACATTGCGTTACCTCCTCTTCTTGACATATTTCATCTGGTAGATGGTCTGAAAAGATGCCTTATGAATTATGCTCCACACAAAGTCATAGAAAGACCAAGTAGTAATAGTTACATACAATCCCTACCTTATGGCCAGTAATTCAGTAGTTGAATTGGAACCTTATGTGGTTTGGGGTACCTGGATTTGATTTTTCTCCTTTTGCATAAATCTAGCTGGCCTAAATAGAGTCCAAGAGTGTTCATGAATGAGTTAGTAGTTTAAAATATGTCTGATGGGGAGAGACATCAGCACTTGACCGGTGGCAGTATCTTGAATGGAAGGATGGACTGCTACTTAAAAATCCTCTGAAAAGTTTTTTTAAGCACGTAATTTCATGGAAGGATTCAGAACATGTCTGCCTAAGGGTGAAGAATCATCCTTTTAGCCCAGAAGAGAGCGAGTATGTCCTACACAGGAGCGTTTAACACTCATCTCCAAGTTTGCAGGGAAAAATCAAGGTGGTATTAAAATTAACTAAGTTTACAGCATGTAACTTGGTTAAATTTTAATATTTCTCAGTTTAGTTTATAATGACAATCAGTAACTGTAACAGAGAATAGCATGGAATTTATTATTTTGCAGTGTGACATGGGGTAGAGTTAGCAAAACATCATCACGCTTAGCTAATTAAACTGACTGTCAGCTCTAGATCTTTGTGTCACAGTGGGAAAACTGTATTCCCAGGCATTCCAACTAGTTTTTAATAATACAGTAAGCTAGTCAGTGTATTTTTTTGTGCAAAACGAGAGGCGTACAGCTAGCTAATAGTACTGTGGTACAATGTGGCTTACATTAGTTACATGAAAAATTCTAGTTAAATACATGTAAAGTGGAATTAGGAACAGAGGAAGTCTTTGCATATGCTCTAGCTGAATTCATGTGCATGCAATGAATTACCCAGGTAATTAAAGTTGCTTGGTGCAATGAATGGCTTTAAAAGAGATACAAGAAAATTGCTTGGACTTAAATACCGTAAGTATGTAATTGCAGAAAATGGTATAAATCCGTCTTGGTGTCTGTTGTTTCTATAATATGTTATGCCTTGTGCTGTAACTGAATTTTGTTGCTCCAGGGTGTTTTGGAAGTGAGACAGCCCATCTTAATAGGTTTTTTGGTAAACAATTTTAAAAGGAAAACAGGAACATGCTTTAAATGTCATAAAGCTAAAATAAATACCTCTTCTCTTTGACTTCTTCACATACTCAAATTGCTGGGCATTTTGGTTTGATTCTTCATTTTCTAGTTTAAGCTTGTCTAATTGGAACTCATTAAGCTACGTTATGCCTCTTTCAGCGAGATGGAAATTTTTGTCATTGTTACAGTTCTCCATGGAGATGGGCACCCAGTGATACTACTGAATACATCACAAATACGTAGTACTTCACCCCTGATAGAAACCCAGTTTCTGGCTCAGTTCTCTGCACTTTATTGGCATTCTGCTCTTCCAAGAACTCATCATCTCCTGGTGTAAATTCTCACAGATTTTTTTTCAATTAAATGAGGTTTACCTTGGACCAACTTCTATGCAGCTTTTCATTAATGAGTTGAACAGTGAAACAGAGTACGCTTACAGAGCTTGCAGATGATGCCAAGGTGGAAAGAGTTGCAGCTCTTGGTGGACAGTTTCATAATTTGAACTGATCTCATTAAATTGCCAGTAATGTCCCAAGTTAACAAACCGAAATTAATCTGAAATCTGAAGTCTCCTTTTAGAAAGGAGAAATGAAGTGCCCGAATTCAGAATGGGGAAGAAATTAACAGTATTGCAAACAAATGTTGTGTACAGTTGTTTATAAATTCACTGTGTACTTTGTTCTATGGATGAAAGAAAAAAAACTGGGGATACAGATTCCTGCTGCACTTTAATTGCAGCGAAGAGTGAACTGTCCACTTGTTTCAGATTTAGAAAGAATGTGCTTGCAGATTAAGTCATATCAGTGAGCTATGCAAAAGAGGGAATTTTTCGTGGATTATTTTTTCTCTGTGTCATCTGGTACACCCAGTGACCTGTTTAGCCCCGTGATACTATAACCGATATATTGAAGCTGCATAGTATTTGATTGATTATTCATAATGAGAAAAATTGTGAACAATTGTTCTCCATGTATTGGTTGATTATGGGACAAAAACCAGGTTGATTTTGCACAGATAATTTAAGGAAAATTTTAGCAAAGATTTTAAAGTGCCTGGATAATAAAACATACAGGAGATTAAACATAAACATAAGAATAAAACATAAGGAGATTACAGACGTCCTTAGGCAGAATCTCATTTTCTAAGAATGAGCTTGCAACCCCCTCCCAGGAATGGTGTAACGCTTGGATAGTTCTCTGGTCCCTGGTTTTGTGCAGTAATGTTCTACAGGCGGGGTGGTGTTTGGATTGGAAAAAGGAGTAGTTATCTCCATGTGATTTTGATTCTTATTCCCTCACACATCCCATTGGATGATGCCCCCTGCCACAGGTGGTCCTCAGATTGATGAATCAAAGGCTGACTGTGCATCTAAAGAGCCCAGAGCTCAGTTTTAGAATACTCTATCACTTTCAGTGTGATGTTGCCAGGCATAATTGTTCTGCAGTCTCGCCTTATGGCTCATTCTTCACAGTCAAACAAGTAAGGAGTAAGTATAATCCTGCTCTTCTAACAGCTGGGGCAGAGAAATTGAGTCTGCTTTTTGAAGATCCCAAGCGTATTTTGCACAAAATATATACAATTATTGTCCCAAAGACCTGCTCAAATTGAGATGTTCACCTTTTTTCATATGTGCTCTTAAAAGCTGGGTCCAGGTGACTATCGAACAGGTAGTCAGACTGCAGGTAACAGTGTACTTAAGTGTGTGGCTTACCTTTTCAGGTAAGTTTATAGCTCTGTTTTGTTACTGAGCTCTATTTCTAACTAGGAAAATGTTTTATCATAGGTTTTGAAACTGCAAAGTCTCTTGCACTGCATGGGGCATATGTTATCCTGGCCTGCAGAAATATGTCAAGAGGCAATGACGCTGTACAACGCATTCTTGTTGAATGGGTAAGTGAATGTATATAGTGTCCAACACTAAGCTATGTTTTTCAAGACGTGAAGCCTTTTGAGTGGTAAAAGAAATTAAATAGATATTACATTGCCATGCAAGAATCTAAGGACGAAGACTTTTGTCTTATTTTGTAATATCCTGTTCAGTCACTGGTTTATCAGTGATAGAGATTTTTTTATTTCATATGACTGTATTGGACTGCAGGGCTTGACATGCTGTTATCCGTGTCATATACACATGCTTTGTAAGGGCGAAAATGTTTGAAAGAACCACTGAGGCATGTTTTGTTGTTCATAGGAGAGGACATTTCCAGAACCAAAGTGTATAACTAGCTGATGGAGAATGTACATGCTTGGATATTAGAGACAACCGCTGTTGCCCATAGATTTTTTACTATGGGAGATTTCAGGAGGTCATTCTTACACTTTTCAAAACCAAGAATGTTTCCCTCCTTTTCTTTCACAGTCCATCAGGCCCAACAGCACCGCTGCCAGGCAGTCTGTCTCCATGTTTTATTTCCTTCCTGTTTCTTCCTTCTTTCTTCATTTTTCTTCCATTTTGTCATGCAAATACAAGCTCTTCAATACCATCTATTCCCTTGTTTCTCTTTGACTCCTAACTTCCCCCTCCTCCCTTTTTTTTGGGGGGGGCGGGGGGAATCTTCTAAGACCCTTATTAAAATTTATTCAGTGTTCTTAATTTATTCCTCCCACAATCATTTACTTGCTAGTAAGCATCGCAGGCTAGTTTTGTCTGAGCTTGCTATGACTGCTGACTTCCAGGAGATAATCTGTTGACACAATCCTATGCACTTTACTTGAATAATAAACCACAGGGTCAGATTCTCGGAATTTTATTTCTTTCCTGCTAAAATTAGTGATGAATGTTTTAACTTTGTTTCCCAAGCTCTGAAAATATTTCAACTGCTCCCAGATGATATGGGAGAGAACTCAGTAGTATTAATATTTACGCATAAGTAGTCTACAGATAATTATAATATTTATTAGTGCAAAACAAACAGTGCTTATTTACGAGTATTTCCAAATAAGTGATGCTTATGATATTGCTAATTTTTATAACCACAAGTTTCTTCAAGAAGCAGTCTTTGGATTTAGGCCTTTTCTTCTTGCCCAGATGATATTAATGATTTACAGTAAAAGATTGGGAGGGAAAAATATCTTCCTTTGCCCTTCAATACTTCACATTAAACCTCTCTTCTTGTTTTTTATTTCAATAGCATGGAATTCCATGAGCATTCCAATGGGGGCAAGCATAGCGGGTGTTGCTTAAAGTTTATCTGTCCATTCTCTTTCAATAGAACTGGATTTGGTGATATTCTGTGTTTTGAATTTAGTAGTCCCAGTACAGCTAAATATATATATATGTTTTTTATGTAACTAAAATAAGGCAGTAGTGAGTACCTTTTATTTTAAAAATATCCCAGTATCCCCTTAATTCTAAGCGTATCTCTGAGCACTTTGAAGGCAATGGGAGTTCAGGAGTACTTGTCTTAATACCTATATTATCTCACCAAAAGTTAATGAATTGTTAATTGAATGAAGATCACTGAAGGTCAAATTACTTCAGAAACACTACGTTTATTTACTAACAGTTTTCAAACTCTAATTGTTCAGAAAAGAATCTCATCTGTAAACTGGGTAGCTGGAAAACCTTCAATGCATCTTTGTAATGGCTTTGTTGTTGTTTATTGAGAGGGACTAATTAACTTTGATTATTGCACTAATATTATGGCACTTTGACAGTCCCTCAGATTTATGACTCTGGGAAAATAAACAAATGAAATGCAGGTGCTGGAGCAGAAAGAATAAGTTATTACTGAACTTTAATTACTTGGAGTGTGTAACCAGGAGAGAATTAGTTGATGAATTACAAGATGCTTAAAATTTACATCAAATTGTAAGCAATCTTGAGGAAAACAAACACAAAAACCTGCCCCGAAGTCAGTTACTGAAAACAAAGAGACAAAGGCTAATTTGATTGATTGATACTAATATTAAAATATTGATGTAAAATATTTATTTTTAGCTTATAGGTGTAACTACAGAGCAGGAGGTTGTTAATTGAAAATTCTTTCCTAAAAGTAAAGAGTTTAAGAAAAATGTCAACAACCTCTGCATATGGTTCAGATGAATTCTCAATATGTAGCTGTAACTATCCTGCTATAAAGAACTTCAAAGCATCCACAGTATTTGTCTCCCTTGTTCCTAGGGAAAGCAAAATTATTGAAAGGAAATTGGTTTACCTTTCAATTTGGAATCAATTTTTTTTAAAAAATCAGCTGTTTAGGATGCAGCCTTACAAAGCCTCATGTTCATGTTACTCAGTATTTTTGGCAACAATAGTGCTACCTAGTTGTTTTATGGTTTTCTTGTAAGTTTTTGAGATTCAGTCTCTGAACTGCACTATAAATACTGTCTTCAATATTCTGAGGGGTGCAAATTTGGTAAATAAATACCTCCTCTTCAACTGAATGCCCAAACCCCATTTTCTTCTAATTTGCATCAGCTGTACTTTTATAACTAAAAAAAAATATCTTTGCCATATTGAATTCTAGTGTGTTTACATGTCATAAGTGTACCATGTTGGTAATAAAATTGGTATTTCTATAATAACATGTATATTACCAAAAGCAATGTGTATCCTATGCTTGCTTTTCTGTGGCACTCTGCTTTAGTACTCGGGGTTTAAATGTCTGACAAAGAATATTTCCTTTTTCATTCTTTTTGTTTATATGGGATTACCCATATAAACTTACTAATTACTTTAGATAACTGACATTTGTTTGTAACCTTCAGTATTCCAGTTATTTTCTTTCTAAACTCCAGCAGAATTTTTGTTGTCTGATGCAAGAGGGAGTTCTGCTTATTTTGCGAGAAGACAAAATAATTAAAAATGTATAAAGAAACAAATGTTAATATTTCAAGTTTTGATACAATTATCTAATTGATGGTCTGTATTAACTAAAGCCTGAAATATATATGGAAAAAAAAATGTCATACTTAAAAAAAATCCACCAAACGATAAAATAACCAACCACCACTGCTGCCAGCCACAACAACGACAAAAAAACCCAAATCAAACCACCTGTAACGCATCATTTGGAAATAAAGTCCAGCATATGTAGCAGTACTTAGGAAAGCCATCCAGCTTGCTCCCTTAGTGAGTCTGTTTGTGACATCCGTGTCTGGAGTGGCACAAACCGAGTGTCTGCAGGAAGACGGCTCTGCTTTGGGCCTGTTGTACTTTTAAATAAGTTGTTAGGCAAAATACCCAGTTTCAATCTGCGTTTAGTGAAAGCTGAAAATCAAGTTTATAAAGAGAAAATGGGACAGCTAAATGGCTTGAAAAAAATCCAATTGTTAAGATTTAGAGAAAAGAGGAGGAATAATGGGAGAAAACAAGATTTTTCAGATTAGCTGCCATTATGTTTAAAAAACAAATTCAAACTGATCTTAATTGACTGTTGGAGACGAATCTAGAAAACGGTTTTTAACAATTTATGTCTAAAGAGCTCTTTTATACTATTTGAGCTATTTGAGTAGGGATTACCCATATAAACTTACTAATTACTTTAGATAACTGACATTTGTTTGTAACCTGCAGTATTCCAGTTATTTTCTTTCTAAACTACAGCAGAATTTTGCTAATGTTGCAAATAGAGGGTAATTGCCTTATGTAAAGCATTGTGACAAGTTTTAATGTGACTGGTGTAGCTAGTCTGTCAAATACAACTTTTACAGAGAGGTATAGTGGATTATATTGGTACAATCTAATGTTTTGTATACATACATGCGTATATAGAGAGAGAAAGGAAGAGAAAGTATGTAGAAGAAGCAGATAAAAAGAGAGCTCAGTATAGCTTTACATTTGATATCTTGAAAATGAAAGTTGTTCACGCACGATGACATTCAATATCAGTTTAAAACTGTGTGATAATTTCTTGCTCAGAAAAGAGGAAATTAGAATTCTAGAGTTATGATTCATTTTAATCAGAAAGAAATTGTCAAACATAAATCTCTCCTTGAGTAGTGAAAAGGCCTGAAAGCAGCCAAGAAAAAATATCAATACTTTGCAAAGGAGGAATGATTGTTCCAATTCGTAGCTTAATTGACTTTAAGGCTTAATGAAAAACACTACAGTGCTGTTTGTACACATAGTTGCTCTGACGAACATTGAAATCTATGCTCCAGGAAGAGAGGCTAGGTAATTTATTTTACATTATTATTGATATAATTTTCTAATTGAGTATGAGCAGAATGTTTGGATAAGACTGCGTAGCTCCAGATGTTAGCGGTATTCTCAAGAAAATACTTAAGAATATGAATGAATAAAATATTTTGTAAATCACAGCTTTTCTTGCCAAGAAGCTCTCATTTATTTATTCCTGTCAAATAGTCTTTGAAGTAGATATTAAAAGATAAATCGTAAGTTTAATATTTCATAAAAAGTATAATGTTTCTTTTGTAATTATTCCTCAGTGTTAAGTCTACAGCTACATCAAAGATTACATTAAACTGTAAAAACAAAATTTGGGTTTCCTTTATATGTAGAAACTTATAAGGTAGAGATGTGACAAGAGAAGAGAGAATGGCTATGGAGAAAACCAGCAAAATAACCGTGACTCTTGTTGTATTCCTTTCCCCCAAAGTATTCTCCACCTAAGGAGTGATTTATATTCTTGCTGATTAAGTAACTGACTGAAATTAAAACCTGATAAGTGAGTCTTTGTATTCCAATTGTAATCGTGCAAAGCGCAGAAAGACGAGAAGCAAACTGGGCACGTTTACACAGAACATGGGCAACAGTTTTCATGTGTCGACTATCTGCGTGTCCTCCTCAAGGAAGGGCGGCTGATTTCCCACATAGCGTTTCGTCTCCGCTGCGGTCCTTGGTGTACGATTTTTTGTGTATGTGCATGGAATACAGGATAGCTCTGTAAAATATTCTTCTGTCTTAGTCTCTTGATACTAATGGATGCTAATCTTGATACAGAAGATAAAATTTCCCTTTCTATCTATTGGATGTTAATTTTGTGAGCTTTTTCTGTAAATTAGTCAGGCTATTAATACATGATTTCCATACCAAGACTATGGAAGTCTCCATTAGAACCAGCACAATAAATTGTTCTTGGAATTAACTTGCGTGAATGATTCAGGGAGGGCATGATTAGTGGCAGATTTTCATTTATGGAAAAAACTGAAGAATGCATAAAAGATGGCTTTGGAGATGTAGCAAATACTGAGTGAAGCCATAGTCTGTTAGTACAGAATTAAAGACTTTCAAAGTGGTGCTAAATAAAACTCTTAAAAAGTAATCTCTTCAAAAAAGAAAATGTTTCAGAATATCATAGTGGTAGAGCACATCCATTTCTGTGAAAATATTATTTCCAATATTGTGTTGTTATTTTGTGATAAAAAATTGTATTGTTTCAAAGCATGATATTCTAAAACTATGTATTATTGGCTCACATGCCATCACCATGTAATATACAGTTATAAAAGCCTGCAATGTATAGACATATTTCATCTTTCAGTGCTCTGAATGGTGACTGTGCTGAAGAATCAAGATAAAAGTAGTTATCCAAACCTTGCTATGGGGAAAAGGCCTTGCAGGAAGAGGCAGTATCTTTTATTAAGCTAACTGGTAATGCAATAAAAAAAATTTTGCGTCAACTTGTCTCACTGGCAGCCACAGGCGCTCAAACTAAAGCATTATTGCCACCGCTGAGTACAATGCTTTTTTTTCTTTTTAAGGGTGTGATCCAGATCTTTCTGAAGTGAAGGAATCTTTTAATTAACTGTAATTGCAATGGAATCAGACCTTATGTTACTAGCGGAGAATTGATAGTCTAAGCCTTAATAGTAACAGCTGATTGAGAACAATATCAAAGAGTGACCAGACTTTGGCCATAATGTTCAAGAATTCAGTAAGTTCCTGTGAGTGTCCTGCTCAGCTGAGACACCTTAAGAGTGATGTGCTGCAAAGTTATTTTCCAAATACAGATGGACAGTGAATTGTGAAATAATGGTAGACATGATTTTTAAGCAGTAGTAGAACGCATACACAGCACTAACAAAAAGTAAATGTAATACAGTTTGCTAATACACTCTGTTAATAGAAGAAGCTGGAAAGCTTTTGTATTTTGAAGTCTGCTGACACGGTCGGAGGCGGCAGTTTCTTTCAGTGTGCAGACTTGTATTTTGGGCTGGTAACTATCCACACGGACATGTCTCAACCTGTCAGAGCTATTGATCTTGTTATCAGTGAGAAATCTGTGGTCTTCAAGTTCTTCTGCCAGATTCATCTCTAAAAACAGCTGCGAATCAGTGAATGTAGTCACTGACAAAGAGCAAGAGGCTTTTTAATGATTTGCGAGGAAATTTGTGCTTAAAAAAACCCCACGCAAAGTTAAAGACATTAAACAGTTTAACCAACATTTACATGGATGAATTGTTGAGATCTATTTTTTTGTACACTATAAACATATGGCATGAATTTGCTCTCATTACAGATGCTAAGAAAAGGGAAAGGCAAATATTTATATTACATTCATGTTTTACAGTAAAAACACTGTTCAGTTTGTTTATACAGTTCCACTGTTACAGTTTTTATGGTTAGTAATGAAACCACTGTAAAACAGAGCCTGAATTATATAGCAGATGTGTTAAGCCCCTAACTTTCAGAGCTGGGCATCCTTCAGAATACTGGTATCATTTAGTTAGGGAGTTGATGTACTGGCTACAGCTGAACTGTTTCATACCTCCATCTTCATCTGTAGTTAGCTCTGCACTGTTGCTGTACTAGAGATAGAGTTTTATTGTCAAGATAAATACATTGATATTTTAAAGTAAGAGCCAGTCGGTGTGAGTGAGTGCAGGAGGCTTTAAAGGATTTGGTGGGCATTTTCCAAGCATTTAGGACCTCATATGGCTTATATTTCCAGTAAACGGGGATAAATTCAAAATGGTTAATTAATATGATGTGTATTTTATTTCTCAATATGGTGTTCTCGAAAATATTTTTACTCTGGTTCAATTGATGCCTAGGACTCAAAGTGAATGCTAAATGTGAAAGTGGATAAAAAAGAAAATACTTAAAAATATGGCTATATTTTAGCTTTTTATCTACTTGAAAGGACTACAGATATATTAAGTCAGCTTTTGATCTTTGCTATTGTCATGGTTTAACCCCAGCCGATAGCCCAATACCAGGCAGCCGCTTGCTCTCTCCCCCCTCTTCCCAGTGGGGTAGGGAAGGAGAATCGGAAAGGAAGAAAAACTCATTGGTTGAGATAAAAACAGTCCACCAGGACAGCAAAGAAAAAAGATGATAATAATTATGTATTAATAGTGATAATAATAAAATATAATGGTAATAGAATGTATAAAATGAATGATGCACAATTTCTCACCACCCAATGACCGATACAGCCCTGCCCAAGCTGCGATTGTGGAACAGGAATATTCCCCAGCAGCGATCTCAGAACTGCAAGTTCCAGAGAGAGAGCGAGTGAGGCAACGAACAGCTGAACAAAAGCACGAACGAATGAAAAGAGGAAGCTGGCCCACCAGCTGACACCCACTTATACTGGGCATGACATCTATGGTGTGGAATCCTCTCTTTGGCCAGTTTGGGTCAACTGTACTGGCTATGCCCCTCCCAGCTTTTTGCGCCTGCACATTAGCAAAACCTGGGAAGCTGGAAGATGTCCTTGATCACTTAGCAGTAACTAGTAACATCAGTGTATTATCACCATTCTTCACATACTAAATCCAGAACACAGTGGCTACTGGAAAGAAAATTAGCTCCATCCTGGCCAAAAACAGGACAGTATCCACTCCTTATTCTATACCATTTACGTCATGCTCAGGTCCCACACTTTCCAATTCATCATTGCTACTTCTTCTGTCTTTGATATATACAGACAGATATCGTTCCCTTAGTCCATGGACCATCCCTCTAAAGTGTCTGTTGAGTTCATTTAGTCTGTGACTTTGGGTTCCATCTGCCTTAACAGTCTTTCAGTGCGTGGTGTTGGATTGTTGCATGCTGCACCTGGAACTTATAGCTGGTGTATCTTGTCCATGGTCTGCGGGTTGAAGATGTCAATCTTGACTGTGCACCAGTTGCTGAAGCCAGTTCTGCTTCCATCACCACTGCATTGATTCCTTAGAAACATAGGTAAGGCAAGCAGAAAGATTTCTGATCTCCTTCTACGACATGGTGACCCCCCCTAGTGGATGAGGGAAAGGCTGTGGACGTTGTGTACCTGGACTTTAGTAAAGCCTTTGACACCGTCTCCCACAGCATCCTCCTGGAGAAACTGACTACCCATGGCTTGGATGGGCGTACTCTGCGCTGGGTAGGAAACTGGCTGGATGGCCAGGCCCAAAGAGTGGTGGTGAATGGAGTTAAATCCGGTTGGCGGCCAGTCACAAGTGATGTTCCCCAGGGCTCAGTACTGGGGCCAGTCCTGTTCAATATCTTTATCAATGATCTGGACGAGGGGATCGAGTGCACCCTCAGTAAGTTTGCAGATGACACCAAGTTGGGAGGAAGTGTTGATCTGCTGGAGGGCAGGCAGGCGCTACAGCGGGACCTGGACAGGCTGGATCGATGGGCCGAGGCCAATTGTATGAGGTTCAACAAGGCCAAGTGCTGGGTCCTGCACTTGGGACACAGCAACCCCAGGCAACGCTACAGGCTTGGGGAGCAGTGGTGGAAAAGGACCTGGGGGTGTTTGTTGACGGCCGGCTGAATATGAGCCAGTAGTGTGCCCAGGTGGCCAAGAAGGCCAACGGCATCCTGGCCTGTGTCAGAAATAGTGTGGCCAGCAGGAGTAGAGAAGTGATCGTCCCCCTGTACTCGGCCCTGGTGAGGCCGCACCTTGAGTACTGTGTTCAGTTTTGGGCCCCTCACTACCAGAAAGACATTGAGGTGCTGGAGCGTGTCCAGAGAAGGGCCACGAAGCTGGTGAAGGGTCTGGAACACAAGTCCTATGAGGAGTGGCTGAGGGAACTGGGGTTGTTTAGTCTGGAGAAAAGGAGGCTGAGGGGAGACCTTATTGCTCTCTACAACTACCTGAAAGGAGGTTGTAGAGAGATGGGGGTCGGACTCTTCTCCCTAGTAACAGACGACAGAACAAGAGGAAATGGCCTCAAGTTGCGCCAGGGGAGGTTCAAATTGGATATTCGTAACAATTTCTTCACCGAAAGGGTTGTCGGGCATTGGAACAGGCTGCCCAGGGAGGTGGTGGAGTCCCCATCCCTGGAGGGATTCAAAAGACGTTTAGATGAGGCCCTAAGGGATACGATTTAGTGATGGACTTGGTAATGCTAGGTTAATGGTTGGACCCGATCTTGGAGGTCTCTTCCAACCAGAACAATTCTATGATTCTATGATTCTATGATTTCTAGCAATGATGAAAAATCGGATGCTGGTGAAGGAAAAGAATGGTGCAACAGATTAGCTTTATAGCTAGGAGAGATGATGGTATTTAAGAAGAATGGGTAAGTGAAGATTGTTTTTATGTCAGTACTAGGGAAACGGCCGTGACATCCTTCGAGTAGGGTGTCCATTGCTGCTTGTAAGCTGTTCTGATCTTGCAGTTCACTGTAGCCTTATCAAATCATGGAAGAGCTTCTGCGGTTGTTACTGCCTGTTTCATCCATCCCTAGGACAAGCCAAGACTCCAGAGAAAGAAAGGGTTTCTTACTGCAAGAAGCACATGAGGACTGTTTAGGAAAAAAAAAAATCCCGCAGGGGCGCAGACTTTCAGAGATTCGAAGTCTACAAGACCCTGCTGACATGCCAATTACACACTTTTTGTCATGATGGTGACTATTATTTAGTCTGCAGATGTTGTTTCCTTCAGAATGGCCAGAGTCTATTAACTGTGGAGGAATAGAACTGGAGTGTTTTTCATTTTTGTAAAAAAAAAAAATCAATTAAAAAAGAATTTTTTGTGATGGTCTAGTCACTTTATCGCCTTTGGTTTTGTGCCTTGTACAAGAGATTCATTGTTCCTGAAAATATGCTTGAATAAGGTGGTGAATAAATGGGCTGGGAACGTATGGTTTACCTGAAGTTCTGTCTTTAATTTTGGATTTCTAGGCTGGATTGGAATTTTGTGCTAATGTATGAATTCATAATGCTGTAGACAGCTGATAGAAACCAACAGAGCGCTGTCCTAGCGATGAGATTTCAAGGTTTTTAATGTAGTTAGTGAATTTGCCATGATTTCCTCCAGTAAGGGCGAAGTTGTCTTTTGAGCTGACTAAATTGCTTTTGCTCTCATAATTCTGTTCACCTTCCAACATCTGCTACACATATATAAAAAAAAAAAAATCTAAAATGTAATTTTGAAAGAAGTCACAGTATCTTACCATTCCTTAACTTTTTCCTCTGGTCAGCAGAATTTTATACATAGAAATGTTGAGGTGATCTTTGGGGTGATTTGTTTCTTTAGCACAGCATTGCTGTTCTTAAGCTGGAAAAGTGAGTCACAAAATCTCTACCATGTGTAAAGCTTTGTAATAATACTACTTAAATGCAGTATGAGCTTTTTAACAAAAAATTTTAAGACACCTTCCCAAACAGAAACAAAAGGCAGCATAACCCCTTTAAAACTGCTCTTTATGCTCAGTATTCAATTAAATGACACCAGGAAATACTGTCCTATGTGTAGATGTCTATCTTTAAAAAAATTGTAGCCTTTTCATGTTGACTTAAGTTTAGCTTATAGGGTGCAGAGAAGTTTGGTTTTCACTGATACTTTACATATACTAGTGTAACTTGGGTTTGATCTTTTTCTGAACCTTTCTCTCTCAGAATCTATTTCCTCAAACTGTTTTGTGTGGTTGCCATTGAAAACTTATTTCCTGTAGTCCAGGTAGATGCATTCTTACATACACCGAGTTCTGCTATCACTGGATTTCTGGTTGTCAGTTCTGGGAGAGGAGAGGGGGAATGAAAGTGCCTGGTTATAAATTTTGTTTTTAGCCATCTTCACAATTAATCTGATTGTTACATAAACTTGTAATATATTCCATTAATGAAGAAGACAAGCTAAGCTTATGGTAAATACAGTACTAAGTGTTTATAGTGCATTTCATATTTTACATCATTCCCTTTATAATTCTGCTTATCTTTTCATTCTAATTCCCTAAAGAATGTATAAAGAACCCCTAAAGAGAGTAATTACCGCTCTATTCCTTAACCAAGGCTCCTTTTGCAGAAAGAAATCTGAGCTGCTTTTTAAAGAAGGCAGTTTTAAATAAAAATGCAAATAAGCTGCTTTGTAACCACATTAATTACCCACCTAGCCTCTTATTACCGTGTTTGTATTGTTTGCAAACGCTGTTTACAGTCGTGTGGAAATTACCATTCCTGGGCCGGAGGAAGGCTGTTGTTGGTAGGTTGTGCTTTGGAACCAATTAGAGTGAACCTTGTCTCTGGTGGGGCTCATGGGAGAAGGCATAGCCTTGCGATGTCAAATAACGGCATTAACTCAGCCTGCACAGGCACCCGCTTGTAATTATATTATTGGCCCTCTTTTGCTTCTGCAATGAGTTTCATTCTCTGCATTTTAAAACTAACAGGCAGCATTGTGTCTCGCTAATGATTTAATATGTACTGTGATAATTTTTTATGAAACTCATGGTGAAATCCGGTGGGTCATTTTTGTCCCCAAATTGGTTCTTTGCTTTAATTTTATAAAAAGTCAACAAAAACCTAGTGCTTATGTTCAAGATCTTATAGATTTCCACGTAATTGTTTTTTCACAGTAAAAACCCAACTTTATTAGTTTATTTCATTATGAGAAGTGAACAGGATGGACTACCTGTTAGTATTAGTTGTAAACAGTATGTTAGCTGGCCATAACTGAACGGTCGTAGGTCTTTCAACACTTTGAAGAAATTGAATGCTTCGTAGTAAAATGTATTCTTATTCGTTAAGTGAAATGCACACTTGTTGCTAACCTAGTATGTGTTGTGTTTTTTTCTTGGTTTTCTGCGTCACTTCTGATTGTGAAATGGGCCTTTACTCTAAAAATCGCTCAGAAATTAAAACTAAACCAAAGAGAAGTCTCAGCATTCATGCTTTTGGAGTTATAAATGTTTTCAGATCCCAAAGAGTTTAATTTGATGGGTCACACAGTCTGCAATGAGAAGAATTGGTTCTTCAAGATTTATTTTTTTTCTTAGGCTTGTAACTAGTCTACGAATATGTTAAATGAAACTCTTTTGAAATAGAGGAACTTTTCTTATTTGAGCTTAGTATGGGGAAGAAAATGTAGAGAGATTATTTTCTTCCTGCTTCTGAAACTGTACTGCATGTACATGCAGCGCTGTGACAGTGTGATAATGTTTAAAGAATACTTGCTGATAAAGACAAAAATGTAAAGGTCTGTATCAGTTCTACTGTAACACTGAATATAGTAGTAGTAGCAATTCCAGCATGGTGTAGTACGACTCTGCATAATTGTTATGCATTAAAAAAAAATTAAAAACATAAAATAATAAAAAAAAAGATGCTCATTGCTGGATCACTAATAGTTTTTTACAGTGACAAGGGACTAATGTGAAGGCGTCAAAAGAAGCACTGACTTGGTTCATGATCCACAATAGCTTATAAAACTGAAGATAATTGTCTGGCTTATATGACTACAGAGCAGCATAAATGACATAAAACAACCATAGATGGAGTTCAGCAGGAATACAGAAGATGTATAGAAAGTAGACTTGCTAAGTAGAGTGCTCAAAAGGTACTGTTAATTTGTTTGCTTGTCTAAATCTTGTATTACTATGAAGCAAAAGTATCATATTTTTTGCTTATTTTACTGTCCTTTCTAATTTCTTCTCATCCTTTAGTTCCCTTTTATCCTGGTAATTTTCTTTGGATGGGGTGAGCTGGGGACAGAAGAGTACTGGACTTTACTTGATCCCCCAGACTTCTCTTTAATAGCCTGCTACTTTTATCTTTTAACTCACTTTGTGATATTTAGTGCTAGCTGCGAGAAATTATACTGCTTGCTTTGAAAATCTCCATTTTAGCAATGTGTGATGAGAACTATTGTTTATCGTGTGTCCAAGGAGAAAGGGGTCCAAGTGGGGTGCAAAATGGTCATGATTCTTTAGGTAATTTCACAAACTAATAATCAAAACACTTGGTCTGTCCTAGACACTTACTTTTGTATGAATAAGATGATTTATTATCTGCTTATTTAACTCAGTTGGTTAAGGTATTAGGGTAAATAGACATGATACCATTGTGCTGACAATATATATGATGTTTAATTTAATAAGAGGCTGTAAATCTAAGGTATACCTACGTGTTGCTATTCAAAAGAATGTGTATTTATCTTACTTATCTTATTAAAAGCTCTGTTTCCAAAGCCCGCTGAAAATACTAATTTTCTGTTGCCTTGAGGAGTTTTGGATCAGACCCTAAATATCCGTATGCATGAGGATTGTTTTTAAGGGGCAGAACTTTAGCTATATGTCTGCAGCCGTTTGTCCACACTTAATTTGCAAGCATTGAGATATCTGCCAATATCTGCCATAATTTGTGTTATTTAATGTCAAACATGGAAAGGTGATTGTACTCTCCTGTGCTTGTTTCTTTTTTTTAAAATCTGGAACTGTGTTACTGAGATTTATTAGCGCTGTGTTGAGGGAGTACACGCAAGATATAACTACCCTTTCATTATGAAGCGAGGTAATTTAAAAATCTTTATTTTGCTCCTTTCTGTTTTATGTCTTGGAATGAAGCACTTCACAAATGTGCTTTCCCAATTGTGCTAGAGGGGAAAGCATGCATTACTTCTGAATGCAATTTGTCCTGTGAAAAATTCATTTTGATTTTTACTTGTGACTTGCCATGTGAGAACTCTGAACCAGAGTGAATTAGATATAATGCTACCCCTACAGCGAGCAGGTAAACATTTCCTTTGTGTTTTCTAAACAGCAACTCTTGTTCCTTTAATAGTACTCTATTGATGAGGGGATGTTCATAATGAAAAATTACATTGAAAACACAATCTAAATGTTCCGATTTTTGCACTAAACCGCTATTAATTTGATCCAAATAAAGATACTCAGTGCATCATTTTGCAGAAGCAGCTTTATTACTCAGTATATAAAAATAACCAATAGTGTGCTAAACTTGTTCTTTCCCATATTTCATTTGAGGTCACTGAGATACAGCATTAACTTCAACAATAAACTTTGTTTATCAAACAGAAGTATTGAATTAATGTAACGAAAGGAATGTTTGGGGTAGTTTTTGTGAGTTTGTTTTTGCTGGAGACATGCAAAACAAGCCTTGAACCACCTAAATAAATCTTGAATCCTAGCATATAAAGAATAAAGGAAAAAATAGCATAAAAATGTAACTAAATACTTTTGTGTTTTCATAAGTGTGCTTATCAAAACTGTTGTTCTTTTTATTTTGAGTAAGAAGATAAATCAGGACGTCTTTACCTTAGACTTGTACTTTGCAGGTGCCTCTTTCAGGTCCTCTAAATCCTTAGTAATATACAGATGCCAGCTATGTAATTTGTAGGGTAGTTCTGCTCTTTTGGTATTCCCTAATTCTTGTAAGGGGCACATTGTGATCTCACTCTAGTTTGGTTTTAACTGAAACATCTTTAGGTCTCTTAGGCCTTGAATATTTGTTGGTTGTGATGACAAAGAGCTATTTGTACTTAAAGGTCCTAAACACACCATGTTAGGCACTTTCAAAGGAGATCTTAGATGAGTTTTACACTACAGATTCTTGACAACATGGTAGGCTGGTGAGGCATATCTGATCCAGCTTAGTTGTGTTGGTAGACGCTCTTTATGAAGATGCAATTAATTTGCTAAAAAAAAGCTTATGGTTAATATCCCTTATTTGCCAAGGTGGAACTGAAATAAATGCGTCTTGCTGATACAAGCTTTATGCATACTTGAAATGCTATAGCAGTATAATTGTAATAAGAGACACTGCTAGGAAAGTGCAGCAGGTACGGATCTGGTCTCAGCAAATAAATAAACACTCTTTTTGTTTGATTTTAAAAGAAAACATACAAATCACTCTGTTCGTTTCCTTGCTTTCTGGAGAGTCATCTCTAGTCTGATTTCCCAGGGAACCAAGGCATGCTCAGTGACTGTATCTGCCCCTCCTTGTCTAATAACTTTTGGTCCCATAGAGTATTTAGAAGCAAATTTTTAAGAAGGATAGAGATCCTTGTGATAATTAGGTTCTATAAACACTGAGCTTTATTAAAGGGTAAATGTGCAATCAGTGGGCAGAACTGAAGGGACTTCAGGCCCTGAGACATCAGGAAACCCTTGAGAATAGGTGGGAAAGAAAGTACAGGACCCAGTTCAGGGAAAATTTCAGTCTGGACTTGTGTTCTGCCATGGTACATTGGGTGTTAAGACTTCTCACAGAATTGCTAATCTGCTGTGTAGGAGAACGACCTGTGTACTACCTGCAACCTCAAAGTAGGACATCAGGAGAATTTAAGTGGTGGTGACGCTCTCTGTGCCAGGGTGACGTTTATGCCTTGTGTTGTTGGGGAGCTTTAAAATTTTACTTGGTTGTACTGTCTTATGGTTTTTAGGAACTGCTCATTAATGTAGTCATGTTTAACATGTTATGGTTACAAACAAAGACATGAATGTATGTACTCATTTCTAATTAATTTGTGTAATTATGTTTTATAATCTAGGTGTTTGCAAAGCAGAACGTGGTACACCCCATTTACTGTCTGCTGTAGCTAATAAAAAATAATAGAATGAAATAAATCTTGAAACTAACTTTAATTGTAAGTATAGATTAGTTGTAAATTATATCTTTGTTATGTTTATTTTTAATTCTGCAGTGTTGCAGGTTTGTAGAGCATACCAATTAGTGTAGTTATTCGAAGTAATGATGAGTTAATTACTGTAAATGCTGAATGTTATTTCTGTGACAATTTAAAATACAGTACTGAGATACATTTTTTAAATGTAGGACTAGAAATAAAGGGAAAAAGGAAATGGTGACAATAATGAGACCAGTTAATGTTATAAAGATTTTTTTCACCATTCAAAGTGATAATGTAGATAAGATGATTAAAAATACATGAAGAAGAAAAAAGTATAACAATTAAGAATAAAACCTCAGTATCTCAACTAATACCATTATAAACGAGGACACAAACCAGGTAAACCTATATATTTCACTATGCATTAATGTATAAATTGAGAAAAGGCAATTTGACAGAATTAATCTGAAACGGATTACTGTTCTTCTAACGCTGCTTACGTTCACTCGGTGAAGCCGCTCTGGCTTTGTAGCTCATCTCGCGCTGATTGGTAGCCTTCCACGTCAGTAGTGCTTCTCTGCCCCCTCAGGCAGTAAGTGTTGTCAGGTTTGTTTTCGTGAATATGTTTAGAGTAAAAAATGCCTCTAGCTCAAAGTAGAGTGTTTTCCTTTCTGATGAACAGTAGTAAATCCTACCATTTTGAAAGCTGTGTAGTATACCTATGAGAAATGAGCTGGTTCACAATGTTTCCTTGAGCATGCACACTGTAAGAGATATTAATAGCTTCCTTCAGCAGTGTCCCACTTAGAGTAACTTTGAAATGCAATATTTCATTCTGTCCTGGTTAAATTAACCTTACATTTTCCTGTGAAATGGCATGACTACCTAGAGAAAATTTGAAGTGTACTATGGGAAAAAGGGAATCCAGGGTAGTATTTATGCATTAAATATTTACTTTTTCAATCCAGAATTGGTTGCCTCCCAGTTGAGTGCAGATTTGGTAATGGAAACTGGTGCCATGCACTTCTCCATTAGGTTGCCTCTTTAAAGAATGAGAGAAATATTAAAAATTCTGAAGTCAGTTCTGGTGACATTTGTGATAAGTTGGATTTTTACATGCAAAAGGCTTTACTTTATGAAGTGGCAGCAGAAATGTGTTCCTCTGCTCCCTAAGAATGGTTGCAGTAAGGGAAAAGCTCTTCCACTCCTGGGGGGGGGAGATTTTGGAGCCCTCCCCTGCACCAGCAATTCCCAGCCCTGTAAGGCTGTGAAAAACAATGCGCAAACCTGAAAGTCCCAGACATTCAGGTTCATCTGTTTGGTCCTGTTATGACAGAAATCATTACGAGTTTGATAGATTTATTTATAAAGACTTGCTTCAATATTTAAAGTACATCTATTCCAGCATTCCTCATTTCAAGCTCGACTGTGGATCAAGATGAAAGAAAAATTAAATTGTATATTGAAGAGCTGTTAATTGAACTGCACTGCATTTAGCAAGGGAGCATCAGCTTCAGGCAGTCAATACTACAGAGAATTTTTAATGTACTGTATCACTAGATTGTCAGTTTGTATTGGAGAATGCAAACAGACTGCTTCGACTGGTGATAAAGCCCTGGAAACTTTTAAGTTGTTGAGGGGAGAAAATGTTATTTTGCTTTGATATGTTGTGACAAAGTTGTTGATAGAGCCAGGAGCAACATTTTTTTAGGTGAATATTATTTGAATATCTTTTTATTGATAAATTCTGATTGCTAGATTTTATTCTTTAAATGGGTAAAGATTGTGTACTGATTTTTTTTTAATGGGAGCAAAACAAGTTCCACCAAGTTCTTGAACTTGCACAAATGTTACTTTGCAATTTGAGCAGCTCTGAAAGTCTCATTTAAAAATATTAGTTCTCTCCAGATATAATTCTAAAAAATAGCATGTCAAAAAGCCTTAGAAATGCTTTACAAAAATGTTATCTCTCTTTCCTAAGGCAGTGTTAATTTCTTTTGTAGTTAATCTTTTGCACTGGAATTTAGTATGCTTATAGTTAAAGATTCTTTTAACAGCTAAATTATTTAAGCATGTCTTCTGGGATAACGTGGTCTGTTTGGTGTTAAGTATGAAATACTTTTTATTTCATTTTCTTCACTGATAAAAATGAAATAACTAGAGGCATTTGTAGAACCAGAACAGATTTAGGGCTATGGTGTTAGATTAAAGATGTACTATTCTAAGACATAGCTTGTTACAGCTGTCACGCTTCGGGATAAGATTCTTCTTACTTTTGGTGGTCCTCACTTAAAGACTTAAAGTCCACCTTGAGAAAAACCATGTGAGTCGGAAACTTCTTAATTATTTTTAGATGTCAGTCTCTGGACTTTTCTCTGGACCTTAAGTGTGGTAGGTCTCATGTAAATGGTAAACTTAAAAATGCCATACATTGCCGGTGCATTGTCTTCTCTTGGAGTAGAAAGATCTTTCTTAGATGTTGGGTTTAGTTTGGCCCATCTGTGGCAACCAAGAAGACTGGGAGTGGCTTTTTTATGCCAACACTCAACTACTTCTTAGTAGAAAAGAGTTTCATTCTAGTTGTCCGTGGGCCGTAGAATCATAGAATCGTTTAGGTTGGAGGAGACCTTCAGGATCATGGGGTCCAACCGTTAACCTAGCACTGCCATGTAACAGGCTGTCACAGTAACAGCAGTTCTGATCATAGCAGGGACTCGACAAAAGTGTTTAGTAGTGGGAAGACAGTCTTTACTAGTAATGCAAACATGGGTGGCTTCAAATGACTTAATTTCCCCATGATACTGAAAGTCTCACCAGAATGGTAAATGTCTTGTGACTCTGAAAACAAAATAGAAAAGAAAAATTCACTATGAGTAAGTACTTGACTTTGCTTCGTTAATCTGGGGTTCTATGGCAAAATTTTCTGCAGACATGACAGCTGTTTAGGAAGGTGAAAGTTATTTAAATGTGTTTCATCCCTCGGCTACTCACCCTGGTAGGCTGATGTTGCTGAAGTCAGTATGGATGTTGCTTATATGCTGTCAACTTACTGTTGCATTTTTCAAGTTTTTTGTTTCCCCTTAGTAAGGTCTTTGAATGTTTCCTACTATGTGGAAAATTGCAAGAAGGGAGATATGGCATATTATGCACATGCTGAGAATGTATTTTGTCTTCCAGATTTCAGAAGGCTAGGGTCTAGATCAAAGGTGTGTGGTTGATTTAAAGAGCATCCTGTAAATCTTTGAACTTAGACTTGCGTGCTACTAACTTCAATTTTTCAGAAGGAAATAATACTTCATATTAGAACCTATAATTTTAATATCTAAAATGTTTTCATGCAATTCAAGTCAAAATCATTATGCTGTATGAATCTTATTTTGAACATTTGCTTGAAATAGTAATGTCTAGCAACATATTCAGTGATTTTACTGCATTTGCCTGTGTAAGACAGTATTTGACAACGTGAATATATGCAGTAACATTCAAGAATCCTTTACATGACAGCTTGACAATCAGAGTAATTAAGAGAATTGTCTGAAGCTCTGGTAAATGCAATAAATCAGAGGTCAGCTTGAAATCATGCAGAAATGAACTAAAATTTTTCAATTTTATTATTATACAGGTAAATCTTGTATCTTCTGCATAGTGTGAGTTGTCTGATATGAGGGCCTAATTCTGAGAACCATTGTAACAGAAAATAATGTCGGTTACATGAGTAAATCCATTAAAGTAGATGAAAATTTACTTATGCAACAAAAACATGCAGTTGAGATGACCAGCAATATCAGGTTTCCATGCTGTGTTCAGTTTTATTATTGGAAGAACTGAAACTTTCTATTGACCTTTCTGTCAACATAAATGGCAGGACTTCACTTGGAAGTGGGACTTTTTTAAAAACAAAACAAAACAAAAAACCCAGTTAAGTTGGGTGGCTTCCCTGTGACTCTAAGGTAGTTAAAGTTTAAATGCTAATAGCCTTCAAGAAGATGTGCTTGCATGTGGGTTTTTTTTTTAGACTACCAGTTAATTTGTGCTAACTCCTAATCTCTAGGCAATCTGATTCAAAAATCGTATGTTACATGTTTCTTTATGCACTGTGTAGCTGCATGAGGCAATATCTTTAAAATGTAAAAAAGCGTACAAAATGCACAGTCTGATAACAACAACAAATCTAATCTAAAGTGACAACTGGGAGACTTTCCCAGACGTTTTTCTCTTTAATGTAACATGACTTTAAATTGATGCAGCCCCACAGTGATTGAAAAACTCTCAGAGCTTGTCTCCCATGATTACATTTCTGATCTGTACAACTTAATTTTTTAACTCGGTGAATCTCACTTTGCGAATGAGCAGTTTGTTTATGTTTTAAGAGGGTGAGTTTCGTTGATGCAAAAGCAATGGAACTGTAATACTGCGAAAAGTAATATTCCTGATAGCGATCCCGGTCAGCAACACTGTTCTTTATCTGAATGATACAGAAGTCATCTGGTGGATAAGGCACTGTATTGAGTGCTGGTTTATACTTATCTAGTGAATTTAGTGTTAAATTAACACCGAATTAAGAGTAGACAAACATTAGGTAACCTTCCCCCCTCTCAAAATACCTTTGTTAAAGCATTTTAAATCTGCTTAAGGTTCTTTAGAACTTGAAAGTTGGTTCAGTTTTTTTGAGTTTTATTGAAATAGAATATCTGTTGTGCACTACCTTAAGCAAGCAAACAAACAAACAAACATTAGGATTCCTGAGAAACTTCACTGTGAAACAAGTCACTTTAAATAGTCACAATTTAATAATGAACTGAAACAGTATGTGTCCATGATTGATACAACATTTTATAGAGAGAAGTAATGAAGGATAAAATGGCAATATTTTTCATTGTTATTCCATGGTTATATCTGGAGCTGTGGCTGTAGATTGGCATTTGGGTTTCTGGTTAGAACTTAGGTAACTGATAGTAAATTTTAAGTTAACAGACCCACTTATCAAGTGGGAAAGGAGCACAGCTCCTTTACTCAAGGATGCTTTCTTATATCCTCCTCTCCCCAGTTACTCCAGCTCTCAGCCTCTGAGCTGGGACAGTACAGTGCGAGGCAAATACTGGGGCTGTATCACCCCAAATGGGAGGGGAATGAGGCGTTCACAGTTAGGAATGCTGGCAAGTAATAGTGTCCGGAGCTGAAAGGAGTGGAGAAAGATGGAGGAGGCGGTAAATGTCCGTAGTAATGTGGAAAGGACAGATAAGAAGGTCAAAACACGTATTTAATACTAGCCACGGGTTTTGTTTAGAATAGAGGTGGAAAGCCAAGAATTGGTTTCTAACTTTCAAAATCAAGTAAATTGTTGAAAATTGTATTTTTTTTATAAGCCTCGTTTTATTCTAGCTTTCTCTTGGTATTATTCTAGTAGACAAGTACATAATTTTTCATTTACCTTTTCATTTACCTTTTAAAATGTATACAGTCTGAAGAATGATATATTTAAAGCAATACTTTATAATACCTATAACTGCTTCTGGGGCTGCCTTCTAGATCTATGTGCAGAAAAAATGGTCATGTGTAAGAAGAAATGGCCTGTGGTCAGTTTTGTAATACAAATTCTAAAAAATCTGTTATTTATTTCTGTATTGCTACTCTTGAAAGCAGAAAATGATACCCACGGGTAGGTGCAGTGATTGGTTGATACCAGTTGGAAATAAAAAGAAATAAAAGCCTTTGAAATGTAGCAGCTGTGTTTTATATCAGTGATGCGTCATAGTGTGTCATACTTATGAGATTGTGCCTGGCTTATGCCAGGGTAGAACAATCAGAGTTTCAGAATAATGTGGATTTAATCCATAAAATGGTGGACAATGTGCAGGACAGATCCTAGGTGCAATAGATAATCTTTCTTGAAGGGGGAAGCAGTGAGGTGAATGTTGTAGTCCTTAGAAAAATTTCAGCTGCCTTGATTAAAGATAATAAAGCTCTGGAGGTGCTGGAGGAAAAAACTGGAATAACAGTTGTATTAAAATGTCAATTTTTTGGAACAATACAATAGAACATAAACCAGATGAAAACAGATTAGGAATTTAAGATATCTAATATTATCCCTTCCATAAGATGTAGTAACCAAGCATTTTATTTGATGCTTTCATTGCTTGAACACAAAACTTATTATTTTCTGACCTACATCTGGGAATATATCTGATGGTGGTGGTGATGATTTCAATCCTGCTTTCCAATCCTTCCTCTAGTTTAGTTTGCATAACGCACTCATAAGAGTACATCTAAACTTAATTAATAGCTCAGAGCCACCAGGAAGGCGGTTGTCTTGCCAACATGGTCAAGTCATTGGCCAATATAAACTTGAATCTAGAGACTTCCTGACAGGCACCCACAAACCCCCTGGAAATTATATATATGCAAACATGTCAGAATGCATATTTATATTTTAAACTAGTCGAGCTACTTCATCTGTTTAGTTGTATAAACCTAGTGTCTATAAGTCTGAAAAAATTTGTTACTAAAAAAGTAAAGTTTTGTTTGTAAGAATATAGTGACAACTTTGCCATCTGGAGAATGATTTTTCAGGATGACTACGTTTTTAAGAGAAAGTAAATATTTCTATTGTATTTAATTTGTTTGAGAAATTAAACAATTTAGTATTTAATTGGCTTTTTTCTCTGCAACTTCTGCTTTATTTAAGCATAACCTGTTCTCTTCATGCTGCTAGTTTGTTAAAGGACCGTTCTGGTATATAAAAAGCTGGGGAATCAACACTGCATTTCAAATAGTTCAGCCGTGTCTTTGGAGTCTGATTCAAATCACGTCCGGTTCCATTATTCAGTCACTGGATTGGGCTCGCAAAGTCCTATATGGAGTTGGAAGGGATTTCTTTTTCTTTCAGTGGTGAACAGCACTGGAATTACTTGCAATTTTTCTTTCATTCTTTTTCCCATGCCAACTTCTAGAGAAGAGAAATAGTCAGGGAATTTGAATAATCGTGATTTCCACCTTTACTCTTATCGCCAAGTCCCACACAGTTAGCACAGTCTTGGCGGAGCTGTTTTCTGTGGCAGGTTGGTGCAGATTCTCGTGCACAGCCTTGCTCCATCCCACCCCTCATCCTGTATTCAGCAGCCGATGGGGTTTGCATTTTGAGACCTAACCTAACCCATCTTTACCAAGGTGACTGGGTTTATCTAGTTTTGCCCTCCAGGATATTTTTAATTAGATATAAAGGAATGAATACATTACTTTAAATTATTTTGATGAAAGAATTCTTGCACTGTCATTAACAATGAGTTAAATGAGCTAAAACTTCCCTCTAGTTCCCTATCTTTTGATGAGGAAACAAAGCAGTTCTTTGCATGATTAAGATTTGTGGTATCACGCCTGAAATGAGAAGCCATAATATATGCTTTATAATTTGTGTAGGTTTTTTTAACTCCTGCATGACCACTCTTCTTCTTGCAACTGTTTTTACAGCTGGTTTTGTCATGTTTTCCTTTGATTTCAGAGGCTGACATCATAAGTTTACATCTCTGTTTTTATTTTTCCTTTATTGCTAAGGAGACTGATTGATTCCTCAGGCACCTCAAAGAGAGTTGGCCTTGAAAATTCCCGAGGCTCTTTAAAAACCCCAGATCTGGTTGGTTTTAGACTCGTTAGACTGAATATGAATTTTTGAGAGTTAGTGATGATTAAACCATAGCAAGGTGTCTGAAAACATGTGGAAAACTGTAGGGCAATAAGCTAATCCCTTCAGTCATTTGAAGTGTGCCAGGAGTTCAGAAAGCTTATTTCCAGTAGCAGTTTTACAATATTTTACTGGCATTACAGTATATGAGCAGTTTCAACAACATATACGGAGAGCAGTTGAAGAAACAATAAAGGTTATTTAGTCTTGGATGATTATTCCAGTGAAAAAGAAAGGAATTAAATTTTGTTGTTGATAGAGCCCTTGGCCAAATCTCAGAATATATTATTCTGTAACAACAGCATGCTTTGGGGTGTTGACCTCTTCAATATTTCCAGTCTTGCTTGTTACATAGCTCCTTGTAGAGTTTAGGCAAAGAGCTGTCCATGCCAAGAGTCAGGTGCCAGAAAATGATCAGATAGTCTTTAATATCTCGAGGCTTTTTAAAAGAAAGGTGTAATCATTTGCCTTATGGATTTTGATTCATCTCAGTTTTAACCTCTGCCTTGCAACCATGAAAAATCATTAAATATTGCAAGATTCAGAGATTTCTCAGAAAAGTTGCGGATGCATTATTACATCCATCATTTTGTGAATGGAAATTGATTTCTGTATCTTGGAGTGTTGGACCCGTCGTGCATCATCTTGAATGGCTATTTTGGAACACGTAGAGCAGAATGACTGAGGTATTATATCTGGGATCAGTGGGTTGTTGACATGGGATGTTTTCCTGTTGCCTTTGACTTCAGTCTCGAGCACAATAAAAGCTGGCATAATTGGCTTAAACTGCGAGGCTGAAGATGGCAGGTTATTTGAAATATTGGGTAACGCAAACTGTAACACTAATACCTTAAGAGTAGCAAAGGTGCATATTCTGCTAAATAAACTTCAGTAATTACTTTAGGGGGTTTTCCTCTGCAACATTGTAATTTTTCTAGTTTATATTCTTCACAGACTGCTGACCACAGTGACAGTTTTGCTGTTCTTGTATAAAATAACTCACACATGTGTGCACCTGGTCTTCATTATTGTTACATTGCATATATGGTAATGGCAGAATGGGAAATTTTCTTTTCTGGTTTCTGCTGATGATGCCTTGTTTTAGGAACAGCACTTTACAAATACATTGTTCATTAAGTGTCAGTATCCATTAAGCAGCACTAACAGGCAAAAGGACTGCACAAAACATTCACATCATTTTCATAACAAGAAAGTATTTACTATAAAATGCTAAAAAAACCCAAACAAACCAAACAACCCTACTTTAACTTTTTTGAACTGTCAACAATATGAACATTCTTCTTTTACCTTACTGAGGCAAATATATTTGCAATAACAAAGCATAAATAAACAAGTTCCAAGAAAACCGCTGAAAAATAGTACCCATTTGTATAAGGTACTGACTAAACAGAACCGAAACACTAAACCCCCCCCACTCTTTACAAGTTAGCATTGAAAGTATAATTAGGGGTATGGTGATTAAAATCTATTTTTGGCTAAGTGAGTTCACTTCCATGTCTTAGTATGCTAAAGCTAATTTGGCCCACTGTGTTTTAGAAAATCTTTCTTCCCATTGATTTTGTTTTTCTTGCAAAGATGTTTGCAACAAATGTGTGATTCTGAGAAGTTACTTCCAAACTTACAACTTAGATGTTTGACTGCCAAACAAGTAGTGGTGGGGAGGTTGGCTGGTTGGCTAAAGGCAGGGAAATGTGGAGACCTCTTGTCTCTGAAGGGATGACTGTAACGTCTGGATGGATACGGGATCTCTGTCGAATGCCATCTCTTACGGCGATGATAGGTGACTACAGCACCAGAAGCTGGTAGGGGTTGGACTGTAACTTTTCAAGAGTGGTAGGTTTGTTACCTATTTCACGCAGAAGAAATGTGATGTGCTTGAGCTAGGATTTCTGAGTGTCACCACGAGATGTCACTATTTTGTTAGAAAAAAGTCTATCCAGTGGCATGAATATCTGGAAAATAAATTACATAGCCCTAAAGGGTGAAAATGTAGGAATTTAAGGAAAAGAATTCTTTAATGTCTTCAGTTGGAGCATGTGCCACTTAAATACACACAATATACTGACATTATATTACATTATTACTGACATTGCTATTTCCAGGTTTGTTAGCGTTCTAGTTTTCCAAACTGGAAGGACTGTAACAGGTTTTAACTCGTTTATAGGTTAGCAAATATTTGGGCTTGTAACGTGGTAGCTCAGAGGGATAAGTCTTTGTTGTCATCTTATTTACAAAAATAGAAGATACCTAAATATCTGTGCCGCATTGCCTTGTGGAGAGTAGAGTAGCGAGCTGCCCAACGCCCGTCGGGCACGCTCCCTACCGACATGGAGCAATAGTGACATCCTGTGGGAAAGGCTTAAAAAGGAGACAAACAAAAGCTTACTTCTGTAGTCATCCTGGACTCTGCTTGGATTTATCCACGTCATCTTTTTATTTTTTGAAGCCAGTGTCTCAAAAGTAAATTAATATCCATTCTGAATGGTGATTAGAGCATCATAGCTTTTTGCGCTTTAATTTACACTGGTTTGGGGTATGGAATTACTGATTTGTGTTATAGGAGTGCTCATGTTTTGCTTTGATCAGAACCAAAAATTTAGAAATACTAATACAATTTTGTGGTTATATGGCTTCCTACTATGCTAGGATATTTTACATATGTATTTTCCTCTAAAATTAAGGATAACTTAGGTTTTACTATATCTTTAAATGAGGTCCAAGTAACTTGTTTAAATCAAAAGCCATGAGAAAAAAACTTTCCTATTTTTTTAAAAAAATGTACTACTAAATTTAATAAAAATATAGACTCTAAAGTGCCTTAAAATCTGGTTCTGATAACAGAAGTAATGCCTGAGATTCCTATATTTCAAGCTACATATAGAATTATATACTTGTATTACAAGATTGCAACAGAAATTAAAGGAATTTGTGTTATTAGAATGATGAGACTTTGGCTGCTGAGTAATCTAATTGCATCTCATTTCTTCCCTTAATCTTTATTAGCCTTCTTTTTAAGCACGGAATGAAAGACTCTATCTGATAATTTTAGAAAGAGAAGTATTTACACCTTGTACTGTTATTCACTGTAAGTCTTCCAATAAGAAATATAAAACTGTTTCTGGGATTTTTATGAAGACTTTTTCCTGGTTTAAAAATATAGGTGAATAAAATTACAGCACTATCCCCATATGAAAGGATTATTTGCACATCTATCTAAGGTTAGTATCTCTTGTGTGGTTATTGGTATCCTTCATTGTGCTTGCTGAGAAAGGACCAGATGATGAGTGACGCCTTGCAAGATTAACTTTGTATTGGTAGTCATTAAACAGTGTGAATTTTTACAAACTGGCTGTTTGGGATACTGGGAAAAAAAAGAAAAAAAAAAAGAGAATGAGTATTATAATAGTTGGTTGCACATATAGCATCTAGAATAGACTTGGGCTACTGGCAACAAGTGTGACGGAACAGTTGGTGAACAGAAGCATAATAAATAGCTATCAGTAGGTAAACTGACACCTCTGATGCTGTCCAAAATTGTATTCATCCAGCATTAACAAAACAGTTAAAGCAGGGATATCACTCTGTTTTAAAGCAAGTTAAATTACTCCTAAAATAATTACTGAAGGAAAGTACCCTTTATGTTTTAACTGAAGACCACGTGAAGGCCAGGTAGTCGGTGTGTCCTTCTTAACACTTTGCAGTGATGTTGACAAAGCTAACTTAAACCAAATCTGCTAAATGTAGTTGTAGCCATTTTTCTCGGGAGGTTTAAACATGTCATTAACTTCAAAGAGGTGAGTGGAGGATTCTTTCCACATGCGTGTGAAGGACTATAAAAGTGATTGGCAAGCTTAAATTAAGTTTTGAATATTTTTGTGTAATCACCATTAATTTGGTTTTGCAACCCATTCCTGGCAGATATCTGTGGGAACCAGATGGCTAAGTTGTGTTGACTGGAAGCAGATTTTCAGATGCTTTTTACAGAAGCTCTCTATAATTGATTTGCTGGCAGATTAAGAGTTACTCATGAGACATGTTTTGTTTTGCTCCTTTGTTTAACAAAGTATACTGTCTTGTGCAGCTGCACTTAAATTTTTGAATCTGCAAATAACATCAGTTGTGGTGAGCCTCTGTTTGTTAGTATAAGAATACTTGAGGAAGATTTGAAAATTGAGAATGAGTAGCAGTACTGAGTCAAATCCTACAGATTCTGCTCAGATTTATGAAACATTTTTATTGAATTTTCTGTTTAAGTTGATAGAATTTCACTGTCTGAAGACTTAGTCTTCTGTATTTTAACTGAATAAATGTGATCATTTTCATGGTGCAACTCGATCTGATCTTCTCGTGCCTTTTTTGTTGTTCTGGATTATTTTATCAGAGAGCTTTTTCTTTCATGTATAAAACCAGTTCAAATTAATCTTATCATTCAAAGTTGTATTTGAACACTTCTGCAGAAGGAAATAGAAAAGCTGAAACCTTCTGGACTTCATGACTGCTGAAGTTTACATGGATTCAAGAGCAATTAGTCAGATTAATGAAAGGAAATTTGATAAAAAAATTGTTAAACACCAAGGTACTCTCTCTGACTCTGTATGTCCTGAGCTTAAAACTTGTTAGAGAGTAGGAGAGTATCCCGAGGCAGTGTCATGTTTTTGTATTCTTCCTTAGGCATTGGAGAGTGAGAACTCTGCTGCTGTGAATACATGGCTATAGTCTTTAATTATATATGATATATTTATTTTTGCCTCAGGATCTCTGTCATAGCTTGTGCAGGCAGGATTTGAAAATTCGAGGGACATCATGGCAGCCTGTGCTGTGGCAGAGAAGATGTGTTAGTAGCAGGATGGGAGACTATGCGAGGTCCAGCCAGTGCTTGTCTTACTTCCACTTGAACATTTAACTTGTTCTTTATTGCAACCAAATTTTCTTCTTCCCCTGTGAATTTAACCGGCAAAGGCAGTATTAAGAGAACTGGTTTTCTTTTGGAGAATCATAGAATGTTTTGAATTTGTTTCTGATCCAAAGTTTTAGTTTAGTTTAAGTTTTAATCACATTCAAAAGAAAAACCTTAAAAGAAAACACTTGTTTAAAATAAATTTTATTTTCGTTTTCTTTTGTGGTTCTTTCTTTCTAAGGTGATCATGGGATTGTGTGGGCCAGGAAATATTCTTTCTATCTTGTCAGAAACCTGTCAAATGTTCATAAAAATATACTAAGCACTTTAAATAATATTAGTGTTTAGCAGAAAATGTGTACGTCTATCTGTATAGTGTAGTAATGGATGTGCAGAGCTGTAACAGGCATGGGGGCTGTGGAGAAGAAAGTATTTTTAAGAAAGAATATATATACAAAACCAAAAAAACCTTCTCATCCTGTGAGTACTAATCTGAGTTGGCTGCTTTCGGTGATGAAAGACATTAGTGTCTTCTGTAGTTAGAACGGGGGCCCAATAATTGCTCCGACTTCAGTGATGAAAATCTGATAGCTTCTTGTGGCTGGTTAGATGGTAGATGGATGAGACCCAGTTCTTTTGTAAATCTGCTGGTTCAGTTTCAAAGGTATTCAAAGTTTCAGTATATTTAGCTTGTGTCTGTAAACTACTTTTTGCTTTATTGTAGTTGAAATTATTCATTCAGAGGTTAACTTCAGTTTTATTGGATTATTTGTTATGAAAGATGACCCTAGATTTCAAAACTTCATAAAGTATGATTTTGTATACTATTCCCAGCAGCCATTTAAATTAAAAGCTGATGAGGTCTTGGAGATCTAACTTAAACATTTTTGCATTATTTTTAACTTAATGGAAAGTTGATATACTGTCTTTTTGACCTGGTTACTGTAAAAAGCTACATTCTTTGGCAAATATTAACCACTGTGTGTGGTCTAAATAGATATTTGCCTAACACAGACCGAGCCTTGCTTTGGTTAAAGACATCTCTTTCCACACATTTGCTAGACTATAATGAACATTTTTATTAGTGTTTTCACAAAACACTACAAAGTTCCAGTAAAAATAGAGCACAAATCCATTTGTACGCAAAGCATTTAACAGGAAACGTTCCTTTGAATTCTGTTCTTTATTGTAGTGAACATTGTATTGTTCATTTTCAAAGCAAAAGATTCTAAACTTTTAAAGTAATTTAGTTCATCATGTTTTGAGGTACTGTTTATGGAAAACCTTATTTTTTTCCCCGGTATCAGTGAAATATAAAATCTTTACAAATATATCATCTTTATAATATAAAATTTCTCTGTAGAACATGCTGGGTTTTTTTCAGAAACCACATTTTGATCTCTAAAGTCATAGGCTGGATCAGGAATTGCAGCTGTGCTGAGCACTGAGGTTAATGGTTCTAACGTAGGTAGTTCTTTAAGTGAATACCTTTGGAAAGGTTTGACTCAGGGGACAATATTTTATTGGTACTACCCGCATGAACTAGGGCAATGTGGGTAGTTGCAATATTAGTAAGAATTCTACATGGTACTATTTATGACTTTTAAGAGAGGATAGGTTTTGTTTTTAAATGTACAAGGGCTCTTCATGTTGCTTATATTTTCTACGGGAACGCAGACAAATTGTTTTGTAGTGTCTTGTGTGTCATCATCTCCAAGCAAATGGGTTTGAGAAACCTTAATTTCATAATTTGTTTCAAAGTTGTAGCTATAGATCAAGTTTAAGAAACATAATGCTCGTACCTAATGTACTCTAAATTTTTTTTTCTATTTCCTTTCCTAGTTTCTTAGTGTTGTTTTTTTTTTTTTTTTATTAGTATAGGTGTCTCCTCCCCACTTTTAATTCAACATCTCTTTTGCCTGAGCCATAAAGGCATACTATAGATAACAGCAAAACGCAAGGTACCTGACAATGTATGTTGCATTGCAGATTAAAATCTGGCCTTCAAGGCAAAATAACCTTACCCTTACATTGCAGCAAATTGCTCCACTCCTTGGAGACAGTGCAGAATGCCCTCCATCGATGGCTGGCTGGCTTGACTCTTGTCTTCATCTGATCCATCTTTCCATGCTGTTTCTTCAGTCTCGATAGTCCTTCCTGACACAGCTCATCTTCATCTCCTGTATTTTTTATCTGTTTATCTGACAAATATTTCTTATTTGCTTTCTCCCTTGTCGTCCCTATCTGACACACTGAATACTGCTAGAGTATAAAAATACAGGTATTTTGAAGTAGACAATGATAAATGAGAAACAAAGAGATTCACAAACAAAGACAGAGCCCTCGTCCAAACTCGCAGTCTAAGTTGCGTGAGTGGGTAAATGCTAGGGCGCAGGGCTTTGCCTATAAGGAAATCAGCTTGGGAGGCTCTGTCAAAGAAGTGGGACTTAGAGGTAGTTAAACAAGGAGAATGAATAGGAAACTGTTGAAAGAGTAGAGGTTGACATGAAAGAGTACAGAGGGTCAAGCATGGGAAGCAAAAAACCATCATGGAATAGGAAAAATACATTGAAATATGTAAAGAGAGGTTGTATAAGCAGGATTAGAGCAGAAAGGGCAGGAATGGGAAGATTGTCCATTTTTCCATGTGTGAAGAAAACTTGGATGTGATATTTGAAGATGTATTTTGCTTTCTATTGATTCTCCCTCCTTTTCTTGCCTTCAAGTGGGGAAAAAATGTTTGGCATCTGCCCATCCCTTTCTCTCACAGTCAGATTGGTTTTGGTTTCTTTTGTTTACCCCATTTCCAGAATTGTAAACAGGATTTAAATTTTTTAGCCTAACCTCAAATCTATACAGGCAGCACTGGCTTTTCTGTCACCGAGACAATGTCCTGCAAGCTTTCCTGGGAGAAATGACACCTGCCAATATTAGCAATTATTTTTTGCATCCTGTTGTGTTTAGTTTAGGAAGATAATGGTTGCAATTTAATTTTTTCTTCTTATCAGACAATTCCTTTTGACTGCTTACAAACATTTTTCAACTAATCCATCAACTGCATCAAATATTCTTATTATCTTCCAGTACTGAAGTTTGAAGTTGCGATGTGCGGTAGTCGTTCTGTTAGCAGACTGTTATGTAATGCTCTCATCTGAAAATGAATGTGCAGGATTTGGGAGACTTTCTTTTAATTGTATGTAAATGTGTCCAATTAAACCTGCCTGTTGCATTTTCTTAGAATAGGAATATTTCTAATAGCAGAATCACAGAAGAAAGCCAAACTCATAAAATAGGAAGTAGTAGTTTATGAAATGGCTCTTTTGTGATTGCTGAAATCGATGGGAGTTTGGCAGTGATTTTCGTAGACACAGAATTGGAATCTCTGAGGCTGGTGCTTATGCACTGTTCTTTTAAAGGTCCTTTTCTGTTTGTAAGGTTAAATAAAAAAGGAAAATGAAGACTCCTTGAATCTGTGTGAAGAATTTGACAGTTCATGGTGGAATGTTCGCTGTCTACTTTGCCTCATTCAAAAATCACAGCAAATCAAAAATCCCTTAAAGGTGATGGCCTGCAGGTGACTGTCTAATTTGATCTATGATAGTTACAGAAAGAAGAGCACATCTCATAACTTCTTTACCAAATTTCAAATGAGGGTTAGGGAGACTACAGATGTACCTGAAGGTGTAAGCTGTATTTCTCTGCTTTCTATTCTTAAAGCATATACAGGGTTACAGCCTACATATGTTTGTCAGAGTGATTAATGGCTTGTATCCATACATTAGAACTGAGAGTATTAAGATTTATATCTTTTTGTTTTGAAAAGCAACAGCAAGCCCATAAATACATGCTAAATGTACTCCCTCTGATGAGCATGTGACCTAGAGTGGACATTTACAGTAAATGACTAAAGCCATTTAGAGGGTTTTTTTTAAGCAGTTAAATACACTTTAAAATGTCATAAGATGTCATGAGCCATGTATATAAAGCTGATATTTATATTTATCAAACACTTTAAGAACAGAAAAGGTCTTGCCTTTGTACCTATTTCTTCTTTGCTTTCTAAGCTGATGAACGCATTACCAGTGATAGGGGAGGTCAGGATAGAAAAATGCAGGTAGTGAAGGTCCAAAACTTTTCTTAGTTTATTCAAAGTGCCGTAAGGATGGCTGATAGGTGATATAGCTTGGTGATGGAAAAATGCTCTAAGTTCCGAAGGATTTACAAAACCTAAATTAGGTGCTATGGGGGGTTGTCTGAAGCCTGCCAATAGGAGACAGTATGAAGAGACAGTATGAAAGAAGTTTATATAGATATTTTTGCCTTCTAAATAAGATATTCAATATATTCCAGGACTTTTAGAAATGTTCTAGCTCTATCTCCTTTAGTAACTTGTCCCAGAGAGCACTTCTGAGGCATGCCTGCTGGTGTCAAGCTCAATGGTGGTTGACCCTGAGCACTGGGTTATCTTTCTTTGGATACTGTGTCCTCTGTCTTCATTACACCTGCTTCTGCCTATTTATAGGTTCTCTTTGTACTGAGATATTCTAGGATTTTTTTCCTAATCTGCCACGTAACAATGGTGAGAAAGCTCTTGTCCATTAGAAGCAATAGTGGGTCCAGCGCTGGATTTGAGTTACATCTGAGTGACCTTGCATGCATCAGCACTGCAAGGTAGATGTGTTCAAGAGCAGATGTACCCATGGCTTAAATCTGCAGTTTGTATAAACATTAATAGGTTCAATGCACATTTATATGGCTTTATGTTTGAGGAGGAAATTGGTCAAACACATGGCCATAACTAGTGTAGAAGACTGTGATTCTGAAACTTTAGGATTTTATTTCTGGGATAGATACAAACCTGTTCATAAAATATATTTGACGAAGAAGCGGAAGATTTAATTTACTAGCTGTCCTACTCAGCCAGCCAATTACACTGTTTGTTTCTATAGCACTCATTCTCAATAGAAATCTTAGATCGCTTGAGCAAGCTTAGGCAATGTGATTTTGTACACTTTTGTTCTTTTTGGTCTTGTCCAGGTTTGTGAAACATCTTCAAACAAAATATTTTTCTAAGAAGTTGGTTTAAAGATTTGTTGAAATGCTGTTTTGATAATCTAGCTGTTTTTTTCCAATACTATTGATGGATTTAAGGTATCTGAACTGACAGTGAATGAGCTGTATAAGAATCTTTTAATGATACAAGGGGGTATTGAATGACGGCAGACTTTTTTAGCATCTCTGAACAGTACAAATTGCTAACATCTTTGCATTTCTGTAAGAAGTACCTGCTTAAGGCCCAGTGGGGTTAAGAACGTTGTTTACTCTACTCTTGACTCCTGCAATATAACAATAAAAAAGTGATTAAAATTTAAGTAGTCATGAGAGATTTTCGCTATATCTAATTTCTTGAATGCTGGTGTGCATTAAAACTGGATCATTGCATAATACTGTTGTGGTAAGTATTACTGTATTGCCTTGTTTAGCAACCAACAGAAATAAGAACAGTAGTTTTTTGAAAAGTAGTCTTGTCCAAATATGCTGAGTTCAAAGATTGTTTAGCATTAAGGTTAATTCTTTCCTCTGTAGGTTGTATTAATATTTTTCTCCATAGACCCCTATTTTGAAGTAGTTAACATACCACAAAAACCTTTTGCAAGACAAAATTTGATATCGAGTTTCTCACATCAGAAAGCATTTTTGACTTCTGTTTTGGGTAGGTAATGATTTCAGTAGATCTCACACGGAAAACGAGAGAGGCAGTCTTTTTTTCAGTGTCTTTGCTTTCGTCATGGAAAGAAAGAGGTATATATTTTAAAGTTGGCATCTGCTGACACGATCTAGATGTTCTTGGTATTAAAATTACTATATCAAGAATATGAATGCTTTTGAAAATGTACTGCAGTTTTATGTTAATATTCTGTTCAGTATAATTGAATCTGAGTTAAACTTACTGTTCTTATTATAAGTACTATACTTTTGTATATTCATGCTATGCTAACTAAGAAACTGTCATTTTAATTTACAATAAGATGATACAGTATCATCCCTGCTGTCAGATAAAAAGATATTTGAGAGTAGGTAATAGCTATAGATTCATATAACAATTGGCATAATTAGTATGTGTCCAGTAGAATTGAAGTTTAAATTGTGAAAAAATGAGAGGGGAAAGTATTTCAGGCATGGCATACTTTAAAAGATAAAACAAACCTGCATGTGGGTCCAACACAGCAGCATGTGGTGGCTGTCGTGATTCCGCAAATTCCTTCGCTGAGCTTCTCTTAAGCTCTGTTCGTGGTACAAAGTGAGTGCATGCATACTCACACATACTTCAACTAGTTTTAAACTGAATTCGGGCGGGCCTTATGTCATGTATGCGTAGCAGTGTGGGGTCCAGCGGAGCTTGCAAAACTGGCATGGAACCCTTGAAAGATCGGATAGGTAGCTTGCATTGATGTGCTGACACTCTGTAGTTACCGAGTTGAAAACTAGGTTAAAGCTGGCTCAGGAATATGGCTATACAAACTCAAAGAATGAAGAAGAATTTTTCTTTTTTTTTAGCTCGATCAGAGGAAGCAGTGATGGTCATCTCCTTTTTATAAGAAGTGTCTAGGCTGTTTTATCTGCTGTCTGGTTTAAGTGAAATCTAGAAACACTTGTGGTGCCCAGGAGGAATTTGCAGGACTCCTGTTGAGCAGTAAGCCCACAGACTCTCCAGCTTTCAATTTGGACACCAGCAGTGGCACGTGTGGTATCACTGTTACTAGCAGCACCCACTTCCAAGCGCCGTGTGAACTCTGCCAACAGAGGTGGATACTGTGCCCTGTTCATCCCAAGCCCTAACAGAAAGCGAAGCACTGTCATTGCTGCTCATTGCAGGGTCAGAGCAAAGTAGGTTTAGAAATAAGCTGCTTCGTGTGTACTGTCTTTTAGCTTTTTTTAAAAATTTCATTCCCCCCCCCCCCCATTAGCTAAACTCGGCAAGAGGGCTGAAGTATTACCACGTGCAGAATGACCTATAGCTGAGTGGTTTGGATAGATTCCTCTGTGCATTGTGAGGAGTCTATTTGCCCCCTCGGGTAGAGGAGAGAAATGAGCACAGCTCCCTTATTTCCTGAGTATTTTAAGCATGATTTGGGGATGAGATTAGCTCATGAAAATGTTATAGTATAGTAATGCTTACCTTCTGACTTTAAGCTGTACATTAGGGGTGGCATTGTTTAGTCCTCAAAGCACATAGCCCTATCTACCTATAACCCCTTTCATCTCCAGACTTCTGGCCTGCCGTAACAGCTATATCTTTGCAGCCTTGAACTTGGAAGGGTGCCTCTTTCCTTCAAGGGCATGCACGGTTGCAGTTATCTGGGAAGCCATCAAGTTCTCTTGTGTAGCTGCTGTGGAATTCGAGCATTATAGGCATATAATACACGTTCCGAAACGTCAGTACACAATAGCATCTCTTCACTGACCAGATTGTGTATTCAGTTAAAAGTGGAACGTAGCAGAATGAAGCATTACTTAATATCAGCTGTTCGCCTGTATAGCTCCATCCACCTGTTCATCTTCAATTTTTCCACGCTTTCTTTTGGAAGAGTCAGAGAGGGAGGTGGTAGAGTATAAATAAGCAAAGGCATCCTGTGCAATGACTCATGCTAACTTTTCTGATTCTTGAAAGCTGTGCTTTAATGTTCAGAACTGAACAGTCGAAGTGTGTGGGACGGCTTGACTTACTACAGCACTTCGCTTTACGGTCTTTTGGAAGCAGTTCCTCGTCACTATGTTTACTGCTTTGGTAAAGTAAATCTTTGATTTACTTTAGCAGTTGCAGTCTGTTAAAGAACTGTTTTCTTCATGTTCGAAAAGCACTTCATGTTCTCTCTCCCCAGGTCTCTCCAGCCCACAAAATGTGGATTCCTTGTCTGGTTTTGAATCTGCTTTTTCACTGTTTTAAGACAATTTATTATATATTTTTCCATTCTGGGGAAGATGATTTAAAAAAATAGCATTTAAACAATGATTTCTAAACTGATTCCGTTTTGCTTCGTTAGTTTTTTCCCTTATAATGCCCTTGCTACCATTAATGTGTTAATTGTTTCTTGTATTTAAAAGGCTTTCTGAATGAAGGCTCAATCATCTGTGTATGAGATGAATGCATTCTTTGGTTTTTTTTTTCTTTAAAAAGCTCAGTATCAAATATGATCCCTTAAGAGCTGGACATTGCAAGGACATCAGACTAAGGAAAGAGACTTTCTGAATGCCAGAATCATTGACACCACCGGGACAAGCTTTTTTGACGTTCTATTCCAAGAAAGACACACACACACTTACTGAGTCACACATTAGTATCTACTTTGCCAGACATATCAAACCAATGAAGATTGTGGCCATCTCTAAAACTACGTTATTGAGTTCATATCTCATAATTTTGCAGCAGCTAAACCAGCCGCATTTCTTTACGTGGCACATGAAGTCAAACTGAAAAATTGTATTGAAATGATAGGTTAGATTTTGTTGCCAATTTATGATATTTCACACTTAATATTTTTATAAATCTATTTACAGGTTTATTTGAGGCCTCGATGAATGGAAACTGCTATGGTTTAATTTCTGTATCTGTCTTCTTATGCCCACCGTAAAAGTGTGTCCTTCGTGCTACTTAAAGGAGATGTTAGATCATCACAAGTAGAATTTGTTCTCTTGTGCTGTACAAAGATTTTGCAGGAAAAAAGTTTGGTCTGAAATTGTAAATGTCTCCTCTAAACAACAGCCAGAGACAACAACCAGAAAATTCTGAAAGTCTGCTGACATTTTTGCAGTTTTCATTATTTTTAATAAAAATTCTCATAATACAAACACACCTGCTTCAAATGGTTTTGCTACATGTATGCTGAATATTTACAGCTCAGATGGATCTAATTACTCTTGATTGATAAAATCTCAAGCAAAATTAAGATATGATTGTACTGTAAAATGGGCTAGAACAACATTAGTTTGAAATATTCATTAACGTAAAATAAGAGAAAACCTTCAGAGCCCAGAACACTTCTCTGAGGACACATGCGGTTATTTTATTCTGCATTCGTTTCACTGATGGCGCATTGTTAAACACAATGAGTTATAAGAAGATATGAAGAAATTTGTATTTTAGCCACTGATTTACAGTTCTACAACGTGGAGATGTTTAACATGAGGATGCCTCCATTCGCAGATAGGATAGCATTATTTAAAATTGATTAGGAGCAATTCACAGCAGCCTGCCAAATTGCTAATGGAAGCCATTTGAATCAATTCTCTCATATAATTTAAATGCCATTTCACTGCATATAGTTTAACCAGGACAGAATCCCAGCTTGCAGCCAGTAAAATTAATTATTTATTATTCTTTTCATAAATATTTTCTTGGTCCAAAAAATGTACAAACAAAATAAATGCTTATACTCTGAAACTTTTTCAGTGTATGTGCACTTCAAATAGCTAATTTGAGAAATGCCATAGTATTAGTTTTTACTTACGTATGTCAAAAAGCATTTTTATCTACATGTCAGGTTTTTTTCTTACCTGATAGCTTTTTGTGGAGTGTGCATTTAAGGCTAAATTACAAATTGGATTCTGCTGTTAACTGAGGGGCCTATTCAGCAAAAATTATATATAGGCTTTTCTCAGAAGGTCGTGGAATCCATCTTTGCTGAGGTGATGAAGCAGGGAACTCCTTTTGGCCCCAGAATCACTTTTGTCCAGACCTGCCTGGCCGTCCCACAAGGGAGTTGTCTGACGGCGGAGGATTCATTGCGTGAGGTTTGGTGTTCGCTATAGCACTCTCATCCATCACTGAAAGATCGTCCTATCTATGGGTTAATTTTATTGTTATTTGCTTGAAAATCAATTGAATTAAACTTGAGAACTAATGGTACATTGCCCTGGTTTAAAAATAAACATTCTGGGGTTTGGTTGTTACTGGCTGAGATTTTGCGCCGTCAGCACTATGCAGGAAGAATATCTTTTAATTTCATGCTTTGCCCACTCATCTATTGCACTGCCAATTGCAAGCACTGGGGTGCCAAACAAGTGAAAATATAGATCGCATAAAAATATAGAGCAACGTTGATGCTGCAGCAGCATAGGAAGTGCATTACGGGGGCTGCTACTCTTCAGATGGAAATAGCATATTGAAATCCTTTCTGGTCGTCCTTCGCTGCTGTCCGGTGTGACTTAGAGAACCCAGGACTAGACAGCGGTGTCTGCTATTTCTTTCCCTCAGTATAAAAAGTGTATTTCAATGTCTTTTGCTCACATATGGTGAGGGATATTGTAAGGGTTAAAATATGTCTGAAAATTAATCAACCCTCTGTTGGCCTTTCTTCACTGGAGTTGATAAGTAAGTTGACCTAGAGGTGTAGTAATAATATATGTCAAAGATATTTAGCTGGCTTTTGCCATGCGTGCCTATATAGGAATGGTGGGCATATGACTGGACTGATTATGGACCTGAAGGCTCTTCCTCTGCGAAATATGTGTATCAAGTCAAGAAAGGTCAGCCTGCAATAAGGATATTTAAGAAGGAAGTCTTCAGCTGCATTGGCACAGTTGGAAATCTAATACCTGTTTAAGCAGCAGGGTCTTACAAGTAGTTGGGTGAACATATTTAAGAGACTGAAATTTCATGAGTAAAAAGGGGAGAAAAAAACCTTAATAAGAAAATTTTGTGAAAATGTGGGAGAATCCTTAGTTCTGAATGTAAACCAAGGGATTTAAATGTCAGATATTCTAAAACAGCGGAGTTACCTAACGTATGTTAGGTGTTGCTCCCAAAAACAGCACACAAAAAAGCAGGGCTGTAATAGAGATGATTTGGGTGCCTTTTTTTTTTATCATGGTAAGAAAAGCTTTGTGGTAATGGGACTGTACTGGGTTTTTAGGGGTTTTTGTTTGTTTGGTTGTTTTTTTTTACTGAT
Source organism: Phoenicopterus ruber ruber (assembly GCA_009819775.1). Taxonomy (NCBI): domain Eukaryota; kingdom Metazoa; phylum Chordata; class Aves; order Phoenicopteriformes; family Phoenicopteridae; genus Phoenicopterus; species Phoenicopterus ruber. Next base: position 16,925,043 of record CM020227.1, read on the forward strand.
AACCCCCCTGGAGAGAGTTACTGTAATTGTAACATTAACTGGAGGAAAGACAAATGGTCATGACAAACATGACCAAAAGCACACCAGAAAGATACGAGTTTTGAACAGGGCCTGAGCTCTGCGGAGGGGACCCACTCCTCCCTCAAACAAAACCAGCAGTCTGATTATTCTGAGGGGATTGTGCCATATTTCCCTTGCTTCTTTGAGACCATGATAGTTTTGTAGAAAAAATAGTTCCTTAACTGTATCCACTGGCATTTTAAGACTAATAAATAATTCTTCGCAGTCACTCAATCACTCTCAGTGCAGACTTCAAAAGGTAATTTATTTTGCAGATAGACACCTCTGACAGCACTCTGGAGGCCATCCTTTCAGACATAACCACTTTCAAGAAACCAGGAATAAAACATCCTGCTCGATCAGGTTTTTATGTGATGAAGCCACTCCTTGATAGAGAAATCTAATCTGTACGCTGGGGAGGCAGGGGGGCTCTGCTGCTGTCTTTTTTTATTATGGTTTCCCGTCCTGTTAACGAAGGAAAGGGTCAGTAACGTGCTTGCCGATCTCTTCATTTCATACACAAGCACCAACTGGGAAAGGAGAAACCTTACATTTGTCCAGGAGCTGCACATATGCCGAGTGTAGCATGGGGTACGTTAACAGAAAATGGTCACTGGGGTAAACAAAGAGGAGATAACCACTTTTTTATTTATCGGAATTAAGAAACACAGAAGAAACAGTTAACGATTTGGGAGGCCAGACCTGGAGGAACTCATAATGTCCTGCAGATTCTAGATGCGGGAATTATGGCGGGATATAAAAGAGAGAAACTTAGCTAATGGGAGAGCGCTGAGTGAGCAGAGACAGATTGCAGAGACAAATGAGCAACCTAGTTTTGTATCACAAGGTATCATTTTCATTTTAGCTGTTAGGCATTAAAATAGCTAACACTTCACAAAAATGACTGTAGATTTTACAATCTTTTCTGAAGTCCATTGGTAGAAGAGTTTAAGAAGTGCTGTCTGTCTTGGGAAAGCCTTTCAAGGACTTGGGCAGTACCTCTTGGTTTGTATCTGCTCGTTTCCCTGTCTGAAGACAAATTTCCAATACTTCTTGGGGATGCAGTTCGAGTAGGCCTGGCACAGCACTTGCACTCCTCAGACATCAGCATGGTCTTTTGGGCAAGATTAGGAAACTATATTAATGAACATAGTGGCAGCTCGACTCCTTTGAAAAATATATTTTTTTTCTTATTTCGCTTCATATTGCAAAACAGGTTACTGCATATCGAGAGATTAAAGCCTTCAGGGGTACAGTAAAGAGACACTCACATGAATGAAAATAATTTATTTATTCTTCTTTCATTCAAGTAACTGAAGTTTACAGAGATATAGCGCCTTATTTCATCAAGAATTTCCTTTCTGAAGGGAAAAGAAATGGAATAAGAACTCTGTTTCTAAATATCTAAGGTTACAACTTTGCTGTAACTGGAAATGTTACTCCCTGTTATGGCAGTATTTGATCCACTTGCTGATTCTAAATGCTGTCTGGATTACTTAGAAATATGTCTCACCATTAAAGTATTTTCCCCTTTTCTGTTTCCTATGGTAAACGTTCTATAGAAAGACTTTTTTTTGGAACTCTTTTTGTGAAGTTTTAAAATAAAATTTACAGCTGGTGAGGAACATAGTTTTTACATACCGGACCTTATCATCTCAGTAACCAATTTTTTCTTATGTCTCAGAACTCTCATTAATTTTTCACAGGCTTGTGATGGATAGTTTTTATTTATTCACGTCTGAGGTTCTGTTGTGTGAAAAGGACTCATTTTATAACATTACATATTCATGGCTTGGGATAGATGGGATAAGGAACTTATTATTAATGTGTCACAGTGGGAAACTTACTCTGGGTTCATTTGTGAATCTTGTTAAATGTGGTGCGGTCAGCAGACAGTACTGAAATTTTTGATACATTTTATTGGAGAAGGGCAAAGAGGTTCAGTGATGCTTCCTTATCTAAACAACGCGAGTGAGATGGTGTCTTTCTAAATGCATTTGAAACACTACATCAGTAACACAAGGGTAGAAGCAAAATATGCCTGAACAACAGTAATATCAGAATGATGGGGTTTTTTTAATGACTGTTTCCAAATGCCATTTGGGTCTATTTAAATCCAGTTTGCTTCATTAAATATTGTTTTAACAAAAACATAGGAGTTGCTTGCAGTACAGTGAATTGGTATCAGAGTACTCCAAAACATATAACTTGATTTAAGCAAGTTAGGTTTACGTATAGTAACTCATTGTGGCCGTATTTCACTGAGATTCTTTTGTCAATGCACAGGGCTACTGTGCAAATGCTGAATACATACATGCAAAATTTTTTGGAAATCAGTAGGCAGTCAATGTATTGAACATACACAGCATGTAAAATAGAAACTGAAGAGGTAGAGTTTGGTGTAAACTATTTTAGTGTCCTACAATTGGATGTAATTTAAAAGAACCAAATATCCTTTTCATTGGGTCACAAAGATACTCATCTTCAAAGCAGAACATTTTGTACCTCTTAAAATTTTAATCTAGGGGCTCTGCCCCGTGTACTTACGTGCTCAAAATTAAAATTTTTCAATTAGATGCTTCCATACTCATTTTCCTAGTTACAGAAATGGGCCCAGAGAGGAAGCCTGCAAGTTTCATATACTTCTGACTCCCAGTTAGTTATCACTTACTGTTACCTTTGTACTTATGTTATTGTTGGAAATCTAGAAAGAGGGTTTTGTTGGGGTTTTTTTGAGTATACTGATCACTTTCTTACCAAAGCAACTCGTGGATGAAGATATTAATGTTTACAATACCAGCATTTAAGAGCATATTATCAAAATCCAACAGAATTCTAATTCCTTTTTGTTTTCAAATATTTCCTTTCTTTTGAAATTAATAATAAAATAGGTGAAATAACTTTAAGCTACTTAAGCAGTTTGAGATGACTAGGACAAGACAATTTACGATGGCTGTATTTTATAAGAAAATTTTCAGTGATGTTAAACGGTAGCTTTATTAGCAATCCTGCCGGTAGGTCAACAGTATTATATCGTCATTTGTAATACATGAGCTGGGCAGTGAGAAAACTGTAGTCTATTAAGAGTTTGTGAGTGTGTGTGTGTGTATACAGTGAAGTAATATCTAGTGTAATGCAAAGTGACAGTCAAAATTACAGCTTTTCTCTTGCCGCAAGGGTACTTCTCTGCCAAGTATAGTAATATTGTTGTAGCAGTGTTCAAGGTTGTCAGCAGTTCTTGGTTACTCTGCAGAGAGTCATAACTGCGTGTGGAAGCAAGGAGCTTCCTGTCAAGGGAGATACTATAATTTTGATATATATTTGTTGGTGCCAAAGTGCAATTAAATAGGAGGCGTTGGAAGAGGTTTTATTTAACTGACTCAAATTTGTTGATTAATTAGTTAAAACCAAAAGATCCAAAATGAAATCCTCGTCTTTCATGAACATAGCTTAAATTATGAATTTATCTGGTATTTGTCCGTGCTCAAAGTAGTGTGTAATTTTTACAGAATAAACTTTATTTCTGCTGATCAATTTGAGGTTGCTGAGGATGTATAGGGCATACTGCTTTTAGTTAAAATATTAGCTCGGAGGCTAATTATCTATCATAAAGTTATTTTAAGGGGTAGTTGTGGACTTCAGTTTTTTAGAGGTCAGCATGGAAACTGTTTCTTCTCAAAAGCACTTCTTTTCAGAATGTGTCAGGAGTTCGACAAAATATTGTCACAAAAATGTGTATTATCATCCATATTGGAAGCAGTAAAGAATTTCTCCTATTTTCCCCCGTTGGAAATGATGATAATGGTGTCAGCAGTTTTATTCAGTTGAAAACCATTTTTCTTGATGATTAGATTAAACAAAATGAGGTGGGGGAGAGAGATGCTTTGGAAAACATTGCTTTAAAGAAAATCAGGAACTCTCCTGCTGTCCTTCAGCAAAGTATTGAGATATGAACATACTTACATGATCTTACTACTTGCATGATGAAAATTTAGCGATATGCTAATATAACTTGCTGACTGAGCCTAAAAGATTACCTAGCCAAAGCCCCCACCGACTTTTATTGAGTAGTTTCCAAGTGGAGCTGCCGATGCACGTTGTGAGGTACTTCCCTGCCCCCCCGCTCTCTTTTTCCTTGATTTCAGTAGGTATCTATAGGCTGCAACGCCTGTGTGCGACCTGCATCGTAGAATTAGGTGCTACTTAAAGCAAAGCAGAAGCTGCAAAGCTAGCACTTTTTTTCAGGTGGGCATATAAGGAAAGAGAAGATAATTCAAAAAATAAATCACAAATAACTTTTCAAGATTTTTCTTTTAACGGTAGGTAAAATAAATTTCAAATGATTTATGTTGAGGAAGTGAAATAGAAAGGAAGAGGCTTCCTGTAAGTTACTTTTCTCAGAGAAAATTGGGTGCTTAGTGGGGAGCTTGCACAACCAGGATAAGTTGTTCCACTGTTGTCTTAAGCACTCTTGGTTTATCCCAAAACGCCTTGCAGGTTTAACTTGTTCTGGAAATCCTATGTATCTGATTTCTGGAAACTGAGTATGTGCTGAAGTTTACAGATGTGCTGAAGCGCTAAAGTCATACCTTCAGGTGGCCCACCGAGTAAGCTTAATGAGGAAATGTGAGATGTAGCAGTCATGTTTGTTATTGCTCTGAGGCCCATCCTTAACGAAAGGGCACGTCTCTGACCTCCGTGCAAAGGAGTCGTCCAAGTGCAGCGTGATGGCTGACTGGCCATAAGACATAGGAAAGACGCTACAAAGAAAAATGTTGAAAATTACAGGAAATATCTGGTTTATGGTGTTTCTCTCTATGGCTTCCTACAATGCTTTGACCAGCGTTTCTCTTGTTATCATCACTGAGGTTTTTTTTTTATCTGGTGGAGGGCAGTAAGCCTAGAATCTGGGCATGTTATCAGAGCTGATTTCCCCATTTTTGTAAATATATCCTTTACAGAGGTATCTTATGATTTTGTACCTGTCGTGTTTTCAGAATTTCCTCAATCTGGCTAGCTGTTTGGTTTATGAACGTCTAAAGTCTCTGTTTCTAGCTCCTTTGATGTCACTAGAAATTTTGCTTTTTTCCTGTGAAGCCTTATCTCTTTGCTACAGAAGCATTGGTGCTCAAGAGGTGATCGTACAATATCTGTTTGTATACAAAAAAGCACATCCCAGTGTACACCTCAGCATCTTTACCCGAGTGGACTTAGCATCCTATGTGTGACAGAGCAGTTCACCAAATGTGAATTCCTTCCGATTGCTGTATTAATATGTTGGGTGTTTTTTTAATTGAATAAATATATTACACAGCGGGACAGATTATTTTCTGTGTGGCCTTGCTGTTGCAATTTGAGAACAGATACAATTCTCTTCAGCTGATGAAGAAAGCAACATCTGTTCTTGGTTTCCTGCAGCTTTCCTTCTTCAGTCAATGCATTTAGAGGCACGATTTGAATTCCTTCCGAAGAAATAGAAAATTAAAAATTTGACCCCTCCTTCAAAGCCGTGGTTACGCTGTGACAACAGTGGGTTGAGCTAAATTCCGCTATGTCAAGCAAGAACTATAAAAGCAGATAGATTGCCCTCTAAGCTTCACTTTATTGGATATTGTAATTGACATATAGTTGTCATTTATAATCATCTGTCCATTCCTGTGAGTTGGGAGCAGTAAAGTTAATTGTGGCTGCTCATTTGCATTAATCTCACCTCTGAAGGGTACAGTAACCCATTAATATCATGTCATGATGAATTATCACAAATAACATTGAACATATTGATTAATGATCTCTGAGATTTGTATCTCGTTAAAACATTTTGTTAGCTCTTTAAACTTTTAAGCAGACAGTCAATGTATGCGGGAGAGGTTGAGAGATCACCCAAGAGGTGATGAAAAGTTATGGCATACATTTTGGGTCACTAATTAAAACTTGTTTAAAAGGTTTCATACTAATTTTTAAAATGCTTTTTCCTTCTAAAGGTGTAGAGCTTGCAAGCTTTTTAATCACAAGAATTGTCTTATTATTGTTCATTCCTTATTAAGACAGTAATTTGTGTTAGAGTCGGGATGACACAAGGTAAAAAAAAAAGGAGCAATAAGACTCAGAAACAACCATAATTTCTGTAGTTTCTATTCTATAACAAGAATCATGCTCAGAGTAGCATATGTTTCTTTGGGTTTTTAAAAAAACAGTTTCCTTCTATTTAAATTTTGTTCTTAATGCAAAACTTCTCTTGCTAGTTTAGCACTTGAAGTTACTTGATTTTTTCGCCTCCTGTTCTTTCTTTATACATACAGATATATACATTAGGATGAATGAAATGTCATCCAGTGGGTGGCCATGTAATTTGAAGTAGCTGGTAATTAAATATTTTACCATTTTGGTTGTTACCTGCTCAAATTTCTGTAAACCAAGAAGCATAAAGACTTTAGGGAGGCAAGAGAATTTACACTATAGTTCGAGAAGGCGACTTGGGAGGACAGAAGTGACTCCTTTGCATATCTGAGTATTGTGTTTCGAGAGTCTGTGAAATATGTAATATTTTAAATCATTCAGCAATCTGTCTTGTTGCAAAGGTTTCTCTGTCTCCTTCCGCATGAAGTTGCTGTATTTGAGTGGGTCCTTTTAAATAAATCATAACTCTAGCAGGTCCTAGATCTATATTCAAGAGACTGGTTTCCCTTTCTTCCACCTGCAGTAAGCTGCCAGTATAGTTATTTGAGGGGAAACTACTCAAAATAACAATTATTTCTTAAAATGATTGGAATGTTCTTGGTATTTCACTTCCCAGTTGTTCTTTTTCTGGAGTTTGAGGAGGTGAATCACATATGCAGAATATTTTGGGTTAGAGCTGCTTTGTTTTTTCAGTCTGTCTCCTTTTACACTGGGTGAAACCAAGGAGTGAGTCTGGTTTTTATGTGTTTGATAGCATCGTCAGTCCCTCTCGAGAACTAATCCTCACCTTTTCCTTCTAACTATTGCCCTTGTTACCTAGGATGAAGTTCGCTCTGCCAAATGTTGAAATAAGCTAGTTTTGTAGAGGAGACTAATGTGAAGATTAGAGCAAGAAAAATCATCCTTTCTAACCTGAAGATACGGTATGGCAAATCTTCACAGGTGTGCCATGACTTCTGCTACTCCGGACGTGTGCAGTGGCTAATTGCATCGCATCGCCTTTCCCCAGGCTGGGATTTTTGTATGTGAACTAACACAATTTTAACTTATTTGCTAGCTTTTCCGGCCAGCCCCTACAATCTTCTTTCAGTAATTCCTGAGAGTCCGTTTCCCTGGCACACGAGGCTGTAGAGTCAAGGATTATATTCTAGCTATAATTTATGATTAACTAGATTTATGGCTGAGATCCCAAAACAGCCTCAATACTGTGGCCTGAGGAATTAAAGACAAAATGGAGACTATCATTCTGAATTGTTTGCTTCTCTGGATTTAGGAAAAGTCTTAGTTATATTTAGAAAAAAAAAATACGTTTTGCGGTTGTGAAACAATTCGATTTCACACTAAGGAATTTAGCACTAAAACACATGAAGTCCTCAGCCTTTATAGTATTAAACTATTTAGTTTAAACCTTTTTGTTTGCCACCTAAAGCTGATGTAGTGAATAACGCATATTAGACTCTCCTCCTGCTAATGCAACCCCCCCCCAACAAAAAGTAGGGGGGGAACACAAGTAGGGTTCATTTTTACCCATGGTATTAATCCTTATTCATTTTAAAAACCTGCTAACGGAAATATTTCCATTCAGCTCATTAATCAATTGTGATTTTCATTCCCTTGTTTTGTAAAAGCTGTTGCAATAAATACTTTTTTCACAAAGCGAAAATCTAAGAGATGGATGCAGCAAGCGTAATTAATAGCACCCAGTTACAGAAGATCAGCAAGTTTGTGAGATTCACATGCTGCTTTACCATATGGCTGCCCAGTAGGCGAAAAATTTGATTAATGTTTTGAAGTAGGTTTTTTTCAGCAAATATTACAGCCCCAGATGAGGAATTTCACTTTCTAGTATTGTTAGACATAACTAAAATAACAGTTCTTTTGATTTAAAGCTAAATAATATTTTGATCTCATGAAAACTCTACATGCAGAAGAATTACAGTCCTGCTGTATAAAGAATGGACCCTATAACTTGTTTATAATTCAGCTAATAATGGTTAAAATTTTGTGTAATCTTAGTTTTTCCTAAGTTGATTGATTTAAGATAGCAGTACAAGTGCATGAGTTTTGTAACAAGGATTTCCGTATCAAAAATAAATCTATAACAAAATTAACGGATTCATTCTAACTTGTCGTGCTGTTTTCCTTTCTACTTCCTTATGTAAAAAAATCAATGTTAAGCAGTTTGCTGATAAACAGTCAGAAAATAATATGCGGTCCCTTCAGTAAAACATTAAATGTTACGTTAGCAAAACTGTACAATGTATTCATTTTGCTTTAAGTAATTGTTGTAATGCTTGTAATTAGTACTTAAGCTATTGGATCCCCCCGCCCACGTTTACCTGAAATGAAAAATATTTACAAAAGCGCATCCGAGGAGTATCACGACTTAGGATCCAGTGCTCTCATGCAAAGCTAACACACAGCGGGAAGTTTTGCTTTTCTCACAAATTCTCAGTTTAATACAAGAAACATCAGCAGCTGGTAAAGAACAGATTCAGGGTGCTGAGCCGAAATGGAGTGGAGAGCAGCTTTGAATGGAAGTCTTGCTGAGCTTCCAGAATGCTGAAGATAAAGCATTACCTAACACACCTTTGCCACTTTGGTTTCTTCTAATTGCTTCAGGTAATGCTGAGTTTCAGAGTCTGGTGGGATGATGAAAAATGAGAATTTCTGCATTTAAAAAAAATCTCTTTTTGCAGTTTTTGTGGTTATATCATGTAAGAAATCAGTGATTGCTTGTAAGGCTGTGCTAACGTCAAAAATAATTCTGATTCGACTGGTTGTACATACCCCCAGATCAGTGATCTTGGCACAAAGTACTTACCTGTATTGCTAATTTCAGGGGAGGGAGTGGGAACTCAAACCTAACAGTAAAACAAAGCTGAGTAAAAATCAAAGCCGGTAGTTGTTTCAAACCAAAAATTTCCCCCGTTGACAACTCTGGGCAGCGCCTGACAATAGGGGGTGTCCAGCTGCGTTAGTTACTGGTGCTAAACGTCCGAGGTAGGAAACCAGCTGGGAAGGGGTTTTTATGAAAAGCTTAAAATGGAGCGTAGCTGAGGTAGTGAAATGATGGTTATTACTTCTGCAGAATACAAACGTCACAACAACTTGTGCTTTAGATTAATAGACAGCTAACAGACGACAAAGCAACGTGACCAAATCCATCCCTTTAATGTAGGAGGACGGATTGAATTGTTTTATTCTTTTGAGAAAGGACAGTTAATTAAATTGATACAAGCTTCCCAGGCTCGCGCTGTTTGAAGATTGCCTCTAGATTTTTTTTTTCCTTAATATTATCAAATTTATTACAATTTAGACAAAGTATGAACATTTTTATTAGAACATTTTCCATGTATTATCTTTTTTCTTGTCTATATTGGTGATTCTCTTGTCAGTGATTTATTTCTAGGAAGAGCACATTTTATGCTATAAATTTACGTAAAATGTACCAGTGTTTCCCTTAACCTGTGACTAAACTACATGCTGATGTTAAGATATTCTATTATATGCTCATCAAAATGTGCAGAAATTGATATTTTAGTATTTAATTTTCTTTGCTCTTAGTTTTGATTCAGTTATTTAAGAAATAAGCAGAGTTTTCAAATATTTTAGTAGTGGGACTGAATTTTTCATTGGTAGTGTCTGCAGAAGAAGGTGGCTTGAAGCTGCTTGAACTGTATGATTAAATTATACCGTTGGATGCAATTAATCTGAAGGATGGGGGGTATCGGGGATGTTATTGTATGTGTTGCAGGTTGCTTGGCTTTTTAATTCCATAAATAAAGGAAAATGTTGACTCTGGTCTATGATGGCCGTTTCCTGTTAACATTCACATTTTTAACTGTTTCAGAGTTGCTGTTCTGCTTTAAATCCGTCGGGGGGGTCTGGGAGGGGTTGTCTATACGAAGAGGCTGTAGAGTGGTCACTCTAAAAAGCTCCTTAGTGTAGTACTTTGAATTTTAAATCACACACATAATTCAAAGGTAATCTAACTTTCAGTGTTGGACTTAAGTCCATTCAGTTAAATGGAGAAAAATGACTGACATAAGGAATGAGTTATTGATTTGTTGTAGGAAAATGACTTCTGTAATATAGGAAGTATGGTAAAAGGAACAGCTTAATTATTTAGGGGGCACCATTGAAAAAAGTGCTTTTGCAGCATTGCAAATTGTCTAAATAGGAGTCGTACAACAGGGGGTTTTAATAATTCTTTCTTAAAGACAAATTGTAGCGGTTTATTTTTTTCCTCATAACATGGAGCTCATCTGGTTGTTTAAAATATTTTTGTATTTGTGCAGCTCAGGCAGAAAAGCAGGCAATGAAATAAATTTGTTTCTAATGCTAAAGGCACGGCAGCTTTTAACTGGTGTTTCCCAGTTATTTGCATTATGTTTGTGCTTTGTGGAATCTTGATGTCTGAGGGCTGGACAAAAAAGAAACATGCACAGAAAGTTATTCTGAAGCCCCTGCTTTTAGTAGGTGACATGAACTTTTAAAATGTGAATTTATCAAACAAATATATGTGGCAGTTTATATCTGTATGAGTAAAATTTTTAAAAGATGGTATTTGACGATTTATAAAATATCAGATAAGATATTTGCTTTGGCTTTTTGCATATGTTTTTTCATTTGATTTAGTGCTATTCTTTGCAGAAGGACTACAGTATCATGTTATTTTGACTGCAGCTCAATTTTTGGCAGCATCTCAGATAAACAGAATATTTGTGGTTAATTGGTTGAACATGTTCAACAATTATAATTATATTAAAACCGTAATGTCTTTGAACATTTGCCCACTGCAGGCTGCTAATATGTGCTAACTTAGATTTCTGTTCATGACTGGAGCTAGCTTGTAGCTGCTTTTATGGGAAGTATCTGTGCAAAGTTTAAAAGGCAGATGTATTAAAGTACATCTAACAGCACCAGTCTGTTTAAGAGTTTGCCACTGTGTCCCATACATAGGCCCTTGTTTTTAGGGATTTATAATTTAGTTCTAAAATTTCCTGTCATCCTGAAATTAGGTGTCTAAACTTCCAGTATTACTGAAAAGAAACAGGAGTCAGTATTATTTTTATTAAGTAAATTTTCAGGAATACTAGTTTGCCTTTCTATCAAAGACTTCCAAATGAAATAAAGAATTGGAAGCTTCTCCACTTTCGATGTTTTAAGTCCAAAACATGCAATTCAGATTTCCTACTGCATTTTAAGGGAATGGCAATAGGCTGAGTACATAGTGAATGCAGAAGAAGTTAGATGTTAAATTCTCAGAGTGCTAATGGAATTAGAGGTATGGTCTGATGGATTTTCAGTGCATAATTCCCTATTTTTGTTTGGTTTGTTTTTTTTTAAACTTCCAAGCAGAAGTCACAGTCTAGTCTTGCTCAATAGTTGTTAGTTGCTACTATTGTAGGGTAGGTAAGTAGTGCTGGTTTTGACTTAAAAGCTTTGGCACTTGATTACCTGAAGAATCACCATTATTTTGTGTGGATGATACCCTGCAGCTCTAAAAAATAGAGGCAATTATGCTTGCAGCCCCTTGTTTTAATTGAGTGAAGCATAATGACTTCTCTTCTATAATGCTCCATGGACTCAAAGCTGCGCGAGAAGCTCCCCGGGGACCTGCAGCAGAGCCTTGCCCAAGCACATGTTTTTTTGGGGAAAGTAGCTGAGCGGAGGGGTCAGCCAGAGGCTGAGGCTGGCACAGCAGGAAGCAAGCAGCGGTACCAGCTCCGTCACTCGTGATGCAACCAGCCTGCTTTCCCTTCATGTCCAGGATTTGGTGCCTTGTGCCGGCTGGCGTTGAGCTCCAACCTTCGCCTTCTCCACTCCTTCCCTCGCTATGTTTTCCCACCTCGGTAGTTCCCCTCCCTCTTTCTGTATCGTACTATGAAGAGGTCTCTCTGTGTTCACATGCTAAACACTTTCTTATCTTTTTCCTGTAGTTTTTTTTTAAATTTGGATTTGAAGATATTTAGAGTATGGGCTTCTCGTTTGTTTCTATCCTCAGAGAGCCTGCAGTTTGTCCCCTGAAAACCAAATGAATTTAATGCAGTAATTTCATATTTCTGTTCCTGAGTTTCCATGTCTCTAAAATTAATCTGCTTTTGCTCATGGCCCTGGTAAAATGCTTTGAAAGATATTTTAAGAAAAAAAGGAATAAAAGCACTAAAAAACTATGTAACTGCAGTATAACGTATTGAGTAAATGGTGGTTTGTTCTCAGTTTTCTGTAGGTTAACTGAGGTCTCCTCAGATCTGGACTTCTCATCTCCATTCCTTGCAGTTTGGCAGCAAGATGTGTTTGCATTGGGGAGGCAGGTCCCTGCTCTCTCTGGGCAGGAGGGTTGAAGATCATCCTACCAAGTGGGGGCTGCACACGTGGGAAGCCCACTCAGCCTAACCTAACAGTACCGGACTGCAGCAACGCGCCCAAAGTACTGAAATGCCATGTAAAGGCACCAGAAAAAGGACTGAGTCGTAGCTGCTTTGTTGATGTGAGGGACTTGTGAGGAAAATCCACACCTTGCGATGGGGTGAGACTGAGAAAACTGAGGCAGGAGCGGTGAGGACTCTGATAGAAATGAAGAATGATTCCTGTGGAGTGACATCCCTGGGAACAGTAAGTGGTTTTGAGGGGAAAGCTGTTGATGGTGAGCTGTGATGGGGGTCACCAAATCCCACCAGCTGGCTCTTTCCCAGTTAACCAAATCTGCCTCTGTTTTGGTAGGATCAATTTTAATGGAATTGAGTGCTCGTGAGCTAGATACTTTTTGGAAAACTGGCCTGACAGTCGTCAGGGAGATCAACCTTGTAACTCTCCTCTTAACTCGTTGCTCTCCAAAGCGAAAACTAAGTCTCTTTTGCAGAACTGAAATGGACAGTCAGGGAGGATGCTCGTGGGGCGGAATGAATGGTTAACTCAAATAGCAGTGTTTAATTGTTTAGGTACTGATTCTGCAAGAGGACGGCAAAACCTGTCTGGTGGTGGAACCCTGATGGAACAAAAGCTCTGCAAACACTTCCCTTGACCGAATTAGTCTTAATTTCTTGTGAGAGTTAATTCCTCGTGATATTGGAAGATATGACTAATGGCTATCTCAGAATGTGGCTGAATTAAATTGTTCAGGGTTACCTGTTCAAGTACAATCTCTGTTGCGTAAGTCTATACTAGTAATTGTTCTTTGGGATTTTTTTTTTTTTGTTTCTTTGCGGATATAAAAATATAACTTTCTCTTATTATTTTAATCTTCGCTTTTCTTCCTGCATGGATCATTTATTTGTGAACTGGTTATTTCAGTAAGGGCTCAAAGGTAATTTCATGGTTTATAGAATTTATATCTGAGGGTTTAATGAGGAAAACATATTGTTTTCTAACACATGAAATAGAGAATCTTTCATTATATTTTTATTTTCTTTCTCTAATATTACATGTATATCAAGTTCAAAGCCTTGAATACACCTAAGTATAAAATTATTCCTTTCCTACACATGGGAAATATGAATGTTTGCAACTCAAAAATCAACACACAGACTTAGGAGGTGATTTTATTTTTAATGAATCTACATGATATAAATGAACTACTCTTCTGTTTATGCATTGCGCTATAGTATACATTTGAAAATACAATAAGAGTATATTACTTTTCTGTGATTTAGGTTAGGAATTAATGCATTCAAATGAATTTAAGAGCCTTGGGTATAATTCAGACAGGATGCAAGTCCCTCAGTAGACCTCTCATGAACATTATCAGATTCAATACAGTTTGCATGGTCAAACAGATTAAAATTTGACCAACCCCCTCTTTTTGCCATTCGTTAAACTCCAGAATCTCTTTGAATGGCTTTCTTCTCAATTATATGGAGTAAACTTGGTTATTCAGTGTGGGGCAAAATTAGCAAAGCCAAGATTCCTGTTTGGTATGTTAATTTGTGAAAGTGTCCCGTTTTCAGTGTGAGTTTAGTTACGGCAGATCAGGTTGGAACTAAGGCTGCTAAATATCAAATTTCCTTTGACCCCTTTCCGGGTGTGTTTTCCGAGAGCGTTCACTTTTATCTAGTGCAGAGTTATCAATGCCCTTTAACTCCAAATCAGAGTCATTATCTACTATCTAGATTGCATTTGTTGTATGGCTCGTGCCTTCGATTTACAATTGTGTAAACTGGAGGATGCTTTCAGCATCAGTTTGATCTTTTGATGGATCAACAGCTTGGCTGAGCTGCCTCCTGAAGTACTTTAAATATATCTGTCTCTCTCTTTTTGATATTTGGGCAATTTTACATCCTGTGTTAATTATACCACAAAGCACAAAATCTATTAGCAATTTTCAAAAAGTGTCTTACGCTTAGAAGGCTTTTGAGCACTTGTGACTGATTCTGGTGTGATGAAAGTATCCTTTAAAATAGCTTCTACATTCTGTGATACAGCAGGAACTAATGCCGCTTCCTTGCAGTGAAGGTTTGAAAGGATTGTGCTCTTAAGTACAAAAAAAAAGTAAAATGTGTCCAATACTTTGAGCCATTCACAGGGAAGCTTAAATACAGATTTTTACACTGGAGGAGAGTCAGTGTTGTAGTAATGTTCAATAGTAATGCCCTTGTGTTGCTGGTTTATCAAAAGGTTATTTGAGTACCTGAAGTTCTACAAAAGTGAGCGTTGCGTACGCTGGAATTGGTATCTCTGTATGTCCTCTCTTCATCATTTCCCATGTTATCCTTCAAGTACTCTTAATGTAATGGAGATAAGTAAAACCCTCCGTAAACTGCTCATGCTACATTGCCAGAGGATTCAGGGCAGGAACGGGCACGTAGGCTATGCAAGGTTATTCAGTCTCTGCTAAGTAGGCTTATGGATGTGTGACATGGAGTAGGCTATCTACGTTGCCAAGAGGTTTTTTCAGAACAAATTTAGCCTGGTTTGCAGGGCTTGAAATTCCCCCAAATGTCATGAGATTGACAGGTGAAGCTATCCACTGTGCCCAAGTTTGAAAACACAAACACACTCTTCTATTGCTGTTCTTTTTGCTTTTTTAACCTCCAGTTAGTCCATATGATAAACCCTCTACAAACAGAAACATCTCTCGGGTTCCTTTGGTGACAATTACACTGTGAGACAGTGAATACCCTCTTTGCCCTCATATTTAATATTTTCTTTTCAAACAAAATTGCACAGTTTCTTGAAATCGTGGGTATGAAAAGTAGAAGTAATGATGTATGGCACTTTTCCTGAGAGGACCAAAGAAAGCATTCCAGAACATAATTTCTTTAATATGCTGTTGAATACTGAATAAAAATATACCTATGCCTGTTTTTTGTCATTAAATGCAGGCGATAGTCCTTGTCTCGTGCTGGTTGTGGAGCATATTATATAGTGATAGCATGTAAGCAGTCCAAGGACAAGTTAAGGCCAGCACTTAAAGGGTGAGGATCCTAAAAGCTTATGAAGCTGAAGCTCATTCTCATTGTTGTTGTTTTGCTTTTGCATGAGAGGGAGAGGCTCTGCGGGTTTTCTAGCCGTCCCAGAAGCCCAGAGATCAGAATGTGTTTCCGTTTCTTCTTGTTGCTGGATGTGATTGATCACCCAAAGAGGAAAGGAGGAGCAGTAGATGCACAATGCTTATTCTGGGGAACTCTAGAAAGCTTTGTGCTTTATAGGAGATGTATACTTCTCAGAGGACTTCTTGTTTGATTGGGTTTTGGGGTTTTTTTTAGGATTACAGGCTCTTGCTTATATAGCTTTCATGATGATTTAGTGCTTATAAGACATCACTGAATATCAAGGAAGCCTTAATAAATCTGAATTGGTCTCAGTGTGGATGGAAATGAAGATGTGTTTTTATTTCATGTTGGGATGATAGAATGAATTATATCAGAAATCTGACTCCTAGAAGAACTGGGAATTCTTGAAAAACTGTGAAAGAATACAACAGCCAGAAAAGAACACTAGGATCCATAGAAGGTTTTTGCTGAGAAAGAGTGACATTGGCGGTGTATTATGTTAATGTTTGGAAGATATACCAATGCTGCTGCCGGGACACAGCGACCGCAGGGTTGCTTTATGAGGGAGGGTGAGCCAGAAGGCAAGGACACCCACCAGGGCCCAGCCTTACAGCATCTCCTGAGCAGGGTGGTGATAATGAGTTCCCCGGGCAGTCCCAGAAAAGGCAAGGGGGGAACTTGGGTCCAGGATCATCCAGGGCATCCAGGCAGGAGCAGCGGGAGGTGGGGCTAGAGGCAGGACCGGGGATGAGGCTTCAACAGAGGTCCAAGGTCTGTTCAGAAGACAGGGCTCAAGGCAGGTACACCTACGATATAGCTCAGGTAAGGACAGAAGGGCCAAACCATCAGGAGCGTGGATGGAGCTCCTGGACCACAGAGAAGAGGGTGCATGGGTGGAGGCTGCACAGGGTGCTGAAGACTGTGGCAGCTAGATATGTTGTCAATGATCTGGGACTAGAAAAAAGTTTCCAGTAAAAAGTAATTTTGAGATTTCTAACTTCATAGCAGGGACAAAATCTGATATACTAACTTGCCTTTGATAGAACATTATTCTAGTTAGTTCCCCTGATTTCAGAAGAATACTTCTCTTCTGTCTGTACCCTCAGTTGTAATACTTTGACATGTATCACCACATTTTTATGGGAAAATCCTTTCTTTTTATTGTAACTTTTAAATTTTATTTTTCATTAAACCTATTTTATTGACTTAAGAAACGGATTTTAGCTATACCGGTGTAAATCCAGAGGAAGTGAATTTATGCTGGTTTTATACCAGTAAGCATAATCTGGCACACTCTTGGAAAAAAATGTTAAAATTGTATAGTCAGCAGTCAAAGCTTCTTGTTAGAAAGTTCTTGATCTGTAAGAGTGCTATTGATAAAGGAGCTAAAACCCTCAAAATTGATTTATTTGTTATCAGCTCAATACAGTGTGTCTGAACACTGAACTTGCTTTTTTGTTCTTCCATGTGATAAAGGTATTTGCCTATGTTGTAAAATCTAAGCTGAGATAAGCTTGTGCACAAGCTGAGCACAGGACTGGAAACCAGGATTTCCAAAATTTTAACTCTTGTTTCTGTCACTGAAAGAGTTTGTGACCTTAAGCAACCTCTTAGCTCTCGTTTGTAAAGAAAGCTGAATTCCATTAACAGTTTATTTAAGTGTCACCCGGAATTCAGCATCTTATGAGATGAGATCTTTTAATATTTATATATTTTGTTTCTGTAATTGTAAATTGAGAAAAGGAGAGTCTCCTTTGGAAAGTCTGGTTACGCCAGGCCCCGAGTCCTTATTACAGGCTGCGTAGCTGCAATGAACATCCTACTCCAGGCATCCAAACTGGGAATTAATGTAGACCGAAAGTTTGGAGTATTTCAGGCTTTATTTTCTTCCTCTGTGCTGATTTATATAGTTACTTGAATTACTTATTTTGCTATACTTAATTTATCATTTTAATTGCAGTGAATGTTTTGACAGTAAATGTTTTTAAAGCAGCTAAATACATTTTTATTGGAAAGGCTAAAGAAGTACAAGTAGCATTCTTATTTTCCTGTTATTTCTATGGTATTAAAGAGACTGAAAAATGTGGTCTGATATCTTCTTTTTTTTTTTAAAGATAATTGCTTACAAATTTTGTTGTAATTCTACTAATCCATGCTTTCAACTGGAAAACTGTTGCATGCACCGTCTCATTTAATCTAAGTGTGATAGTCACTTGCTTTTTATATAGTCCTTGGCCATTAACTTTGAAAATCTGTTGCTCTAGCAGTGGTTTTCCTGCTCTGAGAGAAGTGGTGGATCTCTTGGACACGCAGTAAAGCAGTTTCCTATGTACTGAGCTGGGCCCTGTGATGGGGGGCTAAGCTGGCCCCAGAAATTAGCTTTCCCTTTCACTTTTGCCCAGTAGTTTCTCTTATCTACAGGAACACGGAGAATTCGTCTTCCCGTTCCCTCCCTTGTGCCAGCGAAAGAGCAGTTTTCCACGTAAATCCTTTTGCAATGACTGGGCACACAAGTGGAATATTTTACACGCTGCACAACGGAGATGTCTGGAAATACCCAGAAAAAGAGCGGCTCCTGTCGCACACAGTTAAATATCTGCGTAACTGAATCTCAATGCCCATTTACTTGAGCAGACTTGAAAGGGAGGGAAGAACAATAAATATTTTTCTTGCTGTGTTTGAAAACAGTTGGTGCATAGTCTGTAGGTTTCTCTAGTATTTATTGCCGTGTTTTCTCATTGTTTCCATGCAGAAGTTCCTAGCACTTTTAGAGTAAGAAGAGAAATGTGTTTTATCAGCTGACTAGTGAATGTTTTTTACACAGAGTATACACATTCTTTGCCTACTTTGTTTATTCTTCCTATAATGTAGTTTAGGTTTTTTTTCTTGCTTGCATTGTTTCCTGCCTGTGCCTCAGAAGGAGTAAGAATACCCGCGGGGCTGAAGTGTGGTTGCCTGTTTATGACCAGAGATGACTTGTTTGAAGCCTTATCAGTTGTATCATTTAACTATGCAAGGCCTTGTTTTTCTCCTCAGTAGTTTGGTTTTAAAACCAATGCTTTAAAAGGCAAGTTGCACTTTATTTATTTATTTATTTAAATGATATGATCTACTTTTTGCGTATAGTAGCATTTGCTTAGTATATACCGTAAATGACTCGGTTTGCATTTTCTTTCAACTCTATAAATTACCCTATTTTTTCCTGCCAGTATCGAGGTTTGCTACTAGTCCTTCTGAAAAATTGGGTTTTAATTTTTTTTCCCTTCTAGCCAAATAAACATAAAGAGGGATGAGAACACAGGAATCAGGACTGGATTTATGGCTTCTTGGAGGCAGGTTTTATTCCTCTATGTGCTTCTACTTTAGCTTTTGATGAAGTTATTTCATTCATCTCTGCCATGACTTTGCCGCCTTCGAAATGCCTAATGTGCATAGATCGTTGTTGTTTAGATGTTCTGCCCAGATTTCTGTAAATGTTGAAATCTTTTGAAGCAAGTAGCTAGATAAATGAGAAATATTTTGTAAATGCGTTAGGTATATGTCATGTGCCATATTCACAATGACAACTGGGTAGGGAAGAATAGGCTTGACTTTAGTCCATTTTTTCCCAAAGTTTCTTTGAATGGGTGAAATTCCTATGGCCAAACTACTAATTTCTGCATTTCTGCATGTTTGGATGAGGATTTTAATTTCTAAGTTAAAGTTGCCTGACCCTAGTCCTTGTCATTGCTCACGCTGTGGCCAAAATACACGGTTCGGGTGCTGGAAAAAAAGTTTGTACATTTGTGCACGACTGATCTTAAAAGCAGGAAACCAATTTTATATCCTTTACATGATAGATATTGAATCGATAAAGCATCAACCTAAGGTTACACTTGATGTCTCTAGTGAGAAGACAATAAATCATGTTATGTGCATACAGGTATATTGACTCAATTTCTCTGGGTTGCCTATGCAAAACTGAAGGTGATTGAAACTAAACCATTAGAATAAAAGTCTTGTAATGGCTGGTATAAAGCCATTTATCTGCATTTATGATTTGAGATTGTAGTATTAAAAATCTAAGTACAGCATTTGAGTCAAATTGAAAATTCATCAGGTCCTATGCCCTGTCTCAAACAATGGTCAATAGCAGATGATTAAAGAGGGAGCGTAAATAACAGAATATGTACAGAAGGATTTTTCCCTTGGTATACCCTTCTGGTCTTCAGCAATTAGCAGTTTGGGTACCTTCAGACCTGGAGGCTGCACCCACTTAAAGAATTCAATATGCACCGGTGGACTTACCTAAACTTGTTAGTTCTCATTTTCAACCTGTTTATATTTTTGCTTTCCCACTGGAGTTTTGCACACAGATATTGGGGAAAAGTGTCTGACATGTTGAAATGGGTGGGTAAAGAAAATAGTCCATATGTGCTTTATCTTTTTCTTACTGAGAACTTTCTGAGGATGAAAAGCCCGATGCTTGTTGCTCCTTTTGTGTCTTGACTGACTTACTCGTGGTGAGAATGTGTAGACCTGCCAACACAGGGCATTTTTATTCCATCTGCTGGCTTGAAACAAGGAACCTCTGAGAATGAAGACGGGGCTATTGATACAGCAGGTCTATTGGTAATAATGTAATTTTTTTCTTGAAATGTTCCTATCTCAACACCAAACAAGCAATCAACATGGATAAACAAGTTGAATTCACTTAAGATGAAAGATGAGTGCTACACCATTAAGAATAAGCACATGTAAGCGAAGGTTTTATAATGCTGCACTGCATTGCTGAGAATCATTTCCTTGTTTTAATACTGGCTATTCTTTTTAGTAACTGGACTTGACACGGGCTGGACAACAGCCGAGTACATTGTAGTTATTGGATTACAGATTGAAAAAACAGTTTTACTTCTAATATATTGAAAAATATATGGAGGATGGGGAGGTGAGTCAGAAAACCACTTTCAACCCTGCTTAGATAATGGAGCATAACAGGTTACATTTTCTTAACCACAAGATAGCCTTGGCATACAGCTTGTTCTCATGCTGAGAATTAGGTAGAAGCCAGTTACACAGATGAGTCTGGAAAGCACATGTGCAAGGGGAGGCATTCCTTGCTTCTCCCTGTGCCCCTCTAAAAGCCTGATTGTACCCTCACAGCTGGAATTTGTGCAAGAACATGTTCTAAAGGAAAAAGCAGCATTCAACTGTTATGCTTACAGGCGGTTTTGCATCTCAACTGGAATGAAAATGAACGCTTCTTTTCTTTCTAAATGAGCATCATGGTATTTTGGGGCTTTGTGGGGGATTTTTTGCTTGCTCTTTAAGTATCAAACTATGGTATTTTGTTAGACTTTTATTTTCTGCAAAATCTTTCTTCTTCTTTACTGCCCCCCCCAAAAGCCACTTGTTTTTACTATATAGTCATTACGTATCATTCACTTGTATATTATAACTACTAACTCTTTTCATACAAGCCATTTCTGACTCATTATGTCTAGATGTTCAGCTTGTGTACTGAACAGTAAGGGTTATGAAAAACATACCTCACAACTCTGAGGAGAACACTGATTGAATATGCTTTTATCTGTGAAATTCTGAGGTGTGTCTAGGTCGTCTCGTCTAGCCTTGCTCTCTGCTTTTGTCTAACATCAGGCATAATTTTTTTAGACTAAATCAGTAGGGTTTGCAAATATTTTTGGCCCTCAGGTGTGGGTCCTGTGAACAATTTAAACTTCTCACGTTGCTTTACTAACTGACTGTGTTAGAATGTTTCTTGTGTTGCTTATTGTTGTTGAACTGCCTGGCTAGAGAGATTTTGGGGTGAAAGCAAAGCAAGTTTTTTCAAGCACTTTCTATCACAGAGTCCATGAAGACATCTTATGCTTCTGCTCTTGAACGTTGTAAATGATGGAGCATTTCAGAACAGCAGAACGACGGGGGGATGTGTTTACCCCGGCTGCCCCACTACCTGCTCTTCAGCACTGCTCTCTCCTTGCCATATGCGCTGATGCGATGTCCATCAACTCCTGATGTGGACCACAGCTGCTAGTTTAACAATAGTTAGGTTTGATTGTAAAGGGATGTGAAATTCTATTTAAAAAGAGCGATGGCTAACTGTAATGTAAGTTACAATTTTTACCACAAGTTACAAGTTGTATAGGTTATAATAATGTATAAGTAACTATAATAAGAGCTCTGTACAAATAAGGTCCTTGCTATCACTGTATATTTAATTCATGTACTATAGTCATTCGGGGACTGTTCCCTGACTGTACAATGTTACACATAGAGATTTGTCATTGAAAACTTTATGATATTAAGATTGGTAGTTAGAAGGATAAAGCTAAATTACAATTTTTCCTAAATTGAATATGCCACTATCTTACACGTCTTAGCCTTCCTGACCTGGCCTTGCGTGATGCTTCTTGACTTCCTGTCCTGCTGTCATTTTCTTTCATATTGGTCTAGCACTTAGTCTCACTGGAATCAATAAGGTTACTCACATGCAAGTGTTGAATAAATAATTGATTAAGGAGATGCTACACTTGGTGCATCTTTTCCTAGCAAAGGTAGCCCAGATAACTGCTTTTTAAAACTTCTGTTCTTTCCTTTTACTGATTATCCCTCATTTCTTCCACCGAACAAGCGGAGCATTGTATCTACCAGATAGCCTGGTTGATTCGAGCTGGAATATTCATAAAGTGATGAAGTATCATCACTCAGTGTGTGCAACAATTGGGAGAAATGGGTATCCTGCAAATATGTAGTTCAGACCAAACGGTTTTCTAGTATTTCTGTCTGTTTCCCTTCTAAAAGTTTTAACCTGCTCAGTTTTAAAAGCTGTAATCTAGTTTGGCAAAGCACGCTTGGATATCAATCACCAACCCTGATTACTGTGCTCATCAGATCCTAAGTGAAATATTTAAATAATTTGGTGCTACAGGAAAGCTGGATAGAAAATGGCAGATAAAGTGGTATCTATTGACAGGAATAGTCCCAGTGAAGTTAGCCTGACTGCTTGACTGGGTTTTGTGTATTTACGCTTATAGATAGAGTTGCAGTAAAAATAGAAACATTTCTTGACAGCCGTTGTGTATTGTGACATCTGAAATTGAAACAGGCACTTCTAAGTTTTCTGCACAGCTCCTCAACACAAAGGTTTTATTATAGCTCCTACTACGTTATGTTAGTATAGTTAAACTATGGTGAACTTTCTATAATGGGAATGCAGTTACACTGAAGACAGATGTACGGTTTCTGTAGAAGATAGAAAATAAGATATCCCAGGCAAGTAGACACCTGATGGCTGTGCCCATTGCAGTCACTCTACCAGTGCGATTAACCTTTTTATCTCCAATTACATTCCTAAGTGATACAATTTGTTCCAGTAAAATAGTGTGCAAATCCAGTCTTGTTCAATGTTTTCTACGAACACACTGCCTCGCTGTTTGGGTTTATGGAATCCTTTCTATTGTCGTGGTTCAGTGGCAAGAGCGATGAGGTAATTAGGAAGGAGTTTGCCCACTGGTTTCTCTCTAGTGTGTAGCTGTAGTCAGTGCTGTTAGTCCACTCCTTTCATATACCAGGTTGTCAAAAATGTAAGGAAAAAAGGTTCAAGTACCTTTACCAGAAGATGACGCTCCAGAAGTTACAGCATGCATTTTATGTCATCCGACACGTTGCCACGTTTGTTTTGAAGTAATGTTTCTTTATTGCTATTGTATGATTAAATATTGAGAGTATTGCTTTTCCAATTGTTCTAGTGCAGTATTTAATGAGTGCAATTAAATGGAAAAATTGCCTTTTTAACTGATGATAGTCTATTAGTGTCTCTGTCTGTTCAGAAAAGAAAAGAAGTGAATTATTAGAATGACAAATGAGTCAAAGTTACCACGGTGATGGAGAGGTGCGATTCCCCTCCACATAATCTTCAATTAGTGATCTTTGTAAGAGGATGTTTTTCAAAAGGGTAATAGAGAAGTAATGAGATCAGAAGGAGGTCAAACCCAGCCTTCTTCGTTTGGCAGTTTGATTAATTTATTTCTCCTTCTTGCAGATTGCTGTAAGGGGCTTTTGTCACCCAGTGTTTTTCATGGGACTCTAGTCGAAGTGACTGCTTATATTAGCCTTTTGTGTATCCAAGGATGTTCATCCACTTGGAACTGAAGGTTTTTGAATGGTTCAAATCTGAGTGGTTCAAATTTGTGTACAGCACGCAGTGATAGTTCTGAAAAGAAAATTATTTTGGAAGAAACAATCCTTGACACTTCCATGTATATCGTTTTGAGGAAAAAGTAAATGGCTGGACATAGTACTTGGATGCAATGCAGGTTATATCTTTTTGAGATGCATTATATTTAAGTCAAAGGAAAGGGAGGGAAAGAATGATCCCAGAATATGAAGTTGCAGTGAAGATACTTTTCCCACAATCTTCTTGTATGTGACACGTAGCATTTTATGCATACTTCAGGCATTGTTTCCTGGCCTTTTCTCTTTCTTACCACTTGTGTAGAAAGTTTTCCTTCAAGGAGTAGTGAGCTATTTTATAATGGTAGTCATAAACCTGAGTGGCTGTAGCTCCGTGCAAGCTCTATGCAGCTTATTAAGTCTACCAGTACCCTATGCTATGAGTATAGTGTTACATCCATGTTTACTTTATTCTCAGCAGTAATTCACCTCTTTTTAAATATTCAGAATAGTTTTTCTACAAAACTGAAATGCCAGTAGCATTCAGCCCTTTCCTCAGGTTTGTTTACTTGTGCACTGATCAATTTTACTCTGCTAATAGTTGACTATATTACTATGGTTTCAATTTTGATATAAATTCAGTTATTCTATGTAAAGTCATAAGGCAGTAGAGGAGCAGTAGACGTTAATTTAATATGACATTCTCTTGCTAGCACATGTAAGGGAGGTGATTCTGCCCCTCTACTCTCTGCTCTCGTGAGACCCCACCTGGAGTATTGAGTCCAGCTCTGGGGCCCCCAACACAAGAAGGACATGGATGTGTTGGAGTGAGTCCAGAGGAGGGCCACAAAAATGATCAGAGGGCTGGAGCACCTCTCCTATGAAGACAGGCTGAGAGAGGTGGGGTAGTTCAGCCTGGAGAGGAGAAGGCTCCAGGGAGACCTTCTAGCAGCCTTCCAGTACCTAAAGGGGGCCTCCAAGAAAGCTGGAGAGGGACTTTTGACAAGGGCATGCAGTGATAGGACAAGGGGGAATGGCTTTAAACTGGAAGAGGGCAGATTTAGATTAGATATAAGGAAGAAATTTTTCATTCTGAGGGTGGTGAGGCACTGGAACAGGTTGCCCAGAGAAGCTGTGGCTGCCCCCTCTTTGGAAGTGTTCAAGGCCAGGTTGGCTGGGGCTTTGAGCAACCTGGTCTAGTGGAAGGTGTCCCTGCCCATGGGAGGGGGGATTGGAATTAGATGATCTTTAAGGTCCCTTCCAACCCAAACCATTCTATGATTCTATGATATCCAGGACTTAGCTATGCCTGGGTTATCTCAGTTTATGCTCAAGATACTCATGCAACATTTATTTTTGACTTTGGTGAGGGTAACATTGTCTGTGAGTTTTCTTACGTTCTCATGCAGTCTTTGCAACAGTCATTTAATGGATATTCAGAATGATCTCTTTAAAATATTTCACCAATAAAAAGAGATACTTTGGATCAAATTGGACATGAAATGATTTCTTTGTACTGATGATGTAACCCTTTGTCGTGGTTTAACCCCAGCCGGTAACCCAAT
Source organism: Phoenicopterus ruber ruber (assembly GCA_009819775.1). Lineage (NCBI taxonomy): Eukaryota > Metazoa > Chordata > Aves > Phoenicopteriformes > Phoenicopteridae > Phoenicopterus > Phoenicopterus ruber. The sequence goes on from CM020227.1 coordinate 16,950,514, forward strand.
ACCACGCAGCCACTCTCTCACTCTGCTCCTCCCCAGTGGGGTGGGGAGGAGAATCAGAAAGGAAGGAAAACTCGTGGGTTGAGACAAAAACAGCTCACCAGGACAACAAAGAAAAAGATAATAATAGTTATATTATATGTTAATAATAATAAAAGAATTTTATTAATAGTAGAATATATAAAATGAACGATGCACAATTTCTCACCACCCAATGACCGATACAGCCCGGCCCAAGCAGCAGTCATGGAACAGGAATATTCCCCGGCAGCGATCTCAGAACTGCAAGTTCCAGAGAGCGAGCAAGTGAGGGGATGAACAGCCGAATAAACAAATGAAAGCACGAATGAACGAAAAGGACCCCGGCCCACTGGCCGACCCCCACTTATACTGGGCTTGATGTCTATGGTATGGAATATTTCCTTTGGCTGGTTTGGGTCAACTGTACTGGCTATACCTCTCCCAGGTTTTTGCACCTGCACCTGCAAAACCTGGGAAGCTGGAAGATGTCCTTGATCTCTTAGCAACAGCTAATAAGTGTATTATCAACATTCTTCACATACCAAATCCCGTACTAAATCCAAAACACCGTAGCTACGGGGAAGAAAATTAGCTCCATCCTGGCCAAAACCAGGACACCCTTTTTTGCTACAGAGCTATGCAGGCTTCTGAGCAGTAAGTTGAATAGACTGGCTCTTCAAATCAGCAGAATAAAAGAATATTTGGGTAGTGTGATATAGCACATGTCCTGAAATATTGGTCTAAATTCGTCACTGGTACAAGCCCTTTGAGTTATGCCAGCAATGAATGTGGCCCGTTTTGTATGCCCCATTAGGTACGACACGTACCTCCCTGGCTGCTGAACGCCGCTGCATCCCAGGCGGTTGGATGGATGTCTTTTTAAGAGAGAGTTTGGATGGCTGCTTAGCACAAGGAATGGGCGTTCATGTGGTTGTGTTTCCAGCTTTGCCACCACGGAAACGTTATGGCACTTCATCTGTGGAGGTGGCCTCCCTATGCCTTCATTTTCCCATCTATTAAACAGGGATCACAGCCCTTACTAAAGAATCTTATTATTATGCTAGTTTAGTATTTGTAAGAAGAATGTATAAGCACTAGGGCCTCCTGTCTATGGATGGTATATCTCATTGTACGTGAACAGTTGTCAGACTCTGAGGGCTTGTGCTTAATAAGAGTTAAAACAATTCCTGAAGGCTCCCCCCCAAAGCAATGCAGACACAGAGAACAAAACCCCCATCCTTTCTCCTGTGTTCTTTTCTTGCCCCTTTTTCGTAAAGTTTTCATATTTCTTTGTCAAGTGAGTTACAATTTCAGTAGTTTGGTAGTTGCTGCTATCAAAATAGGAAGTGAATGAAGAAAATTCTTAGGCAAATCATGGAACAAATTTAAATCGCGATTCATGAAATCACCTGGGAGATCTTCTTGCCAGGCAGCTGCTGGCAGAAGGTGGGGCGAGTAGCGGTTTCTCGGGCGGCACAGGACCTCCATGGCCAGCCGGGAGGTTTGGCCACCGCAGCACCGGCCGCCTCTGGTATTTCCACATGGAGTTTGTTCCTCCTGCTTTCTGTCACAGCAGAAACGTAGTTCTCTCTCAGAATTTGTCTGGGGCTGCTAAGCCTTTTGAAATGGAGTTTACACCAAGTAGTGAAGCAGACTGCGAGTTTCTGTGAAACGCAGATAGTTTTGTCTATTCCGTCTTTTTTTTTTTTGGTACGTGAGAGCTGCCTGTGTAAGCATTCAGTGCAGGGGGTCACGTACGCTAAAGTAAACAACATGATACATGGTAGACTTATATCTACGAAGAAGTATTGCTGTCTGTTGTGAGTATTTGTGTAACTAGGCCTTGACTTAGTAAAATTTATATATCGGTGAACTGTAAAATTACATGAGTGGATAATGCAAGTTTGATTTTAGTTAAAACTGTTCAATTGTTTTGCCCACATCTCTGAAAGTTAGAGGTTAGGAAATGTTCATCTCTACGAGGTGTTTTCATCTGGCCACTGTCACATTTTCAGTGAATTATTTTCAATTGATTACGATTCTGATTGTTTTCCAAAGTGCGTGTATGTATTAAAAGGAAATGTGACTTCTCCAGAAAGCGTAAGCCAAAACTTATTTATGAGGTATAGAATGAAATACAAAGTTTATCGATATTGTATATATACAGTGCAGTTATTGCAGATAAAAAGGTTAAATACCAAAGGATCTTCTGATTGCAACATTTATAATCACAGTACACAAACACAAGACAATTTTGTGAATTTCTCCTTTTTTTAGGTGCTGTCATTTTGGGGGGAATTCATACATACATGCATACACACACATATATATGTGTATATATAAACATGTCTCCTACTTATCAAACTTCTCTCAGAACAGAAAAAGTAAAATTAGATTTTTGTAAGCTGGAGTGATGTGCATGTTCCTATTTTCAATGTATGGTAAAGTAATCTTTCAATTTTATTTTTTAACAGTATTCTATAATATAAATAATCTAGTCTTTTCTTCTGCAGACTGTTTAATTCAGACAAGTTGAAGTTGCCTCCAAAGATTGGCGTCAAATTGAGGAAACCATTCATGTAGTAAATAAGATAATTTGTTTCCGCCCAAAAAGATTAAAATATAGATTTTTTCCGTCTTTTTTTTTTTTTTTTGAAGATAGAGTGACAATTAGATTACAATCTTGGTTTCTCTTTCCCCCCTCCACGTATTTAGTGTGATTCACACTCTTTCCTGGCAAACCCACCCTCTCAAATTTTGCAAAATAAATATTTCTGAACTTGGTGTCTGAAATCATATCTCAGGTCTTAATGATTTAGTTAGTTGACACTAAATCGTCCTAAAGTTTTATAAACCGCTAAACACACTCTTATTCCTTACTGTATATTACATTGGTATTTTTGAGTGACAAAAGCACTTAGACACCGTGACTGTTACCGTATCATGGTTTGAAAGGTAAAACTGAACATTATCATCTTTTTAATGGGAACACGACATGATTCATGGGTGGTGAATATTTCATGCACTTTGCAGTTGCCTTTGTGCAGGAAGGTAAATGGAAAGTAAATCCACGTGTACTTTAGACAGTAAAAAGGCATTACTTTGTTACATCATATAGACATGTAGATTCGATTCTCTCTTTACTCATGCTGTAAAAAGAAAGTTTTAAAGTGTTTAGCCATACCTGAAAATGTAAATGCACTAGCCTAATGTAATGCTGAAGAAAAATTAAGACAAATGATACTGCATCCTTGCCACAAACTGCAGCTTGTACAAAATTCACTTTAGTTATTATACTGTGAATACGTGTGCTAAACCTCCTCTGTGTATGCACAATTTATGTTGAATGCAACATGAATCATTTTAATAGACCAAGCAAAAAGTCCCCAAAGTCAATTTTCAAATTATGAACCTTGGAACAGAATATAACAACAATGAACAACAAATAGTTCAGATTTTATTCTGAACTACAAATGAACCATTAAAGGTACAGTATACTCATTCAGAAAAACATTTCCTCCTCATCGCCACGATGTTTGAAAAGTACAACAAAAATATTTTTTACAAGTCAGTTCTAAATTTTCTTTTTTTCTGCACCTTATTAAGAGGGCCATTCATGAAAGCTGATGCCATGAAGATTTTAACATTTATTGTTAGACCTGGATGACTTCGGTTAGATTCTGGCTCTGATCTGCCAGAGACCTTGGGAAATTATTCTGTAAGTCTGCTTTTGTCCTCGCCCTTAGGTGAGAGACTTTGTTTACTTTGGGGCTGTTCCCTCTGTTTGTACAGGGCATAGCACAGTGGAGACTTGATCGTACTTGAGGGTCTTAATGCTTTAAAATTCAGGAATCTGTTCAGAATTACTGCTTAGCGAACGGCTTTGGCTGCAGATGGGTCGTTGCAGAGTGAAGCCTTTTCACTGCCTGATTGCAGCTGCCCAGTGTTACCAGGACGCAGCAAAGGTGGTCACAGGTCTTTTAAAAGTTGGTAAAATTCAACAGAAAGGAAGAAAGAGTATTTGAGTATCATCTAAAACCTGGACTTGACAGGTCAGGCTGGCTGTCACTCTGCAGAAGGAGGTGGCAGTTTCTGCAGCCCACAGAGTGCGTGGCAGGTTGGCACACACAGTAATAAGTTTTTATGCCTTTGTGAGTTCAACAGGATTCACGTGCTCGTGAAGAAATGCTGCAGAAAGAGGCTGGCCTCAGTGCTTAGGACTAGTTCAGTGTAAAATACTGAGACCTAAATTTTGCCTTACTGCTTCACCAAGCACTGCATTTCAGAATGCGGATCCTCAAAACCTTTCCTTAAACTCTGGAAGAACCTAAAATTCTGAAGCACATAAACTTTTGCAAAAAAATTTCCATGGTAACTTACATGCTTGGTTTTGCCCATCTTTGGAATTCAATTAGTCCTAATGTTTCTGAATACATAAACCTTACTGAGCTGCATGTTAGGTGTGTTTTGTTTATCTGAGCCTTACTTGGTGAATGCTCTTCGATATTGCCTACCGGATTGGGATGCTCCGGGAGATAACGTGGTTGTGCCTCCTCCTGTTTTTAATCATAATGCTTAAGGGGAGATCTGGGTCTCTCTTTTTTTTGTGCTTAAGAGGATTTGAATTAGCATCCTCAGTGTTCGAGGTGAATGTTCAGAGCAGAAGGTAATTGTATCTGAAGGGACCTTCTCTATTCCTTTGCCTAAAATGTCTAAGTAATCACTCAACTGGAGACAGAAGAGATTATGCTGTTCATTTGGGATGTTCTAGGCTTTGCTTCTTGTTTTATGCAATAAGCATAAGAGTACAGCTGTAGTAGGCTGGTTACCACACAGGGATTTGGAAAGGAAATCGTATTTCTTGTGTCCTTCTTTTCATTTGCCCGAGTGAGAGTGTACAAGCACCGATCGTAGCTGGACACTGTACTTTTGGTGAGGGCATGGGGACAAGCTAAATGCTCTGACTGAGGGCAACAACAGCCTGATACATTTAAATTAATTTTGCATGGGCAAGACAGCTGAAAGGCTTTGTGGAAGGGTCTTAGCACAAGGTGCTCAAAGAGGCGCGCTTGGCATCTGATGGACTGAGCATGGCACCTAACATGCCTGGGTTCTCTGGCCTGTCTGTTCTTCTGTCAAGTTTAAGGGTGTTTGCCCAGTTTTTGGTTCTATATCATTACTCTTTTCAAATACGGTGAGGTACCCTGTCCAGAGGACAGGCGGAGAAAGTGTGTGATTAGCGTGTTTCACTAGGCTGAACAGAAGACTCAGCCAGGTGTGGAGGAGATTGGATGGTACTTATGAATGAATGTCATTATTTTGACAGAATGATGAATTAACATTTCTAGCTTTGGAGCCCAAGTTAAAGTGGTTTCACGTGGGCTGGTCAGCACGGGGGCCTGCAGCTTGTGGCACCTTCGAAACAACGTCGCGTGGCTTGGAAACAAACGTCAGCAAACTGAAATGGAAAAACGATCTGCTGAAAGTGATTCGATTCAGGCCTTTACTTTGGCTGCCGTCCTTCTGGTGCTCTTGTTGCAATATTTAAATCTTAAATATATTTATTTATTTAAAGCAAATAATTTAACTTCTTTACTGCAAAAAACTATTTTTAAAGGAAATATGAAATTTTCAGTGTGCTTTGGTTGCTGTCAGTTTTAATGAGAACTGAGTACACTAATAAACCTTTCAAAGTTTACAGGGGTCAGGTATGCCAAAGTGTTTACCTTTAAAAATGCAAATAGGTACTTGCTTAAGCTTGCTAAATTACTGGATCGAGCTCGTGAAATTAGGAGCCAGATCTGTAATGGTACCATGTGCTTTTACAGTGCTGGAAGTTACTTGGTGGAACTTTTTTTTACGTGTACAGTCATCGTATTCTTCAGGAACAAACAAAAAAAGGTTAAAACTTAACGCCTTTAGAAAATTATTACTCAGCTTTTTATGGAGTTCTGAGCAGCAGCTCAGGATTTTGTCTCAAAAAATTGATTTTTTGTTGTTTTTGAGAGGTCCAGCACCACAGCATGAGGTGTTTGAAAAACTAAATTGAAAACAAATGCTTGCAAGTGCTAAAAGGCATCTAAATGGTTGGCTTACATATACTCATTGCCTCATATACTTAATTGATGGCTTTTTTCATTGCTGAATAATTTCACTTATTAAATAATCCATGGATTTAGTTGATTATAGGGATGCTGTTGATTTTTTAAACAAAATTCAGTACTTTTGGGGCCTTTTCATTTTCTTTTAACTTGTCTCTCTCCTCCTAAAATTGCCTACTTAATCAAAGTCTTATAAATATAAACCTTTTCTGCCTTATCATCTTGGCATATCCTTTCACACAGGCCTGAGAGGATTAGTGAGTCATGCCTCGAAATGCTCTGTCGTACCTCATGCAATTCACTGTGTTCTTTAACTGGTCAAATCTGCTGTCTAGACTGGAGAAGACAGAACGAAGTAAAAGAAAAAAGGCTCTTAAAAATTGTGCTGAATGGTGCCATGGGAGGAGAGAAAAGGGCTATTTTCACTTAACTTTGTCAGCCATGTAGTTAAAAATAGGAAGTGGCAGTGGTCATGGGCTTTTTAAGCTACACGTACATGAGAAAAATAATCTAATTCCAAAGTTCACAGCCATTGTGTGTCACGGTCAGTTCTGAAAACTTTTTATAAGGTACATCATGGCTATGAAAATTTTACCTAAAATAATGTAAGGACAAAAGGATTCTGTAAACTGTATAGTCTGTGGAGCACAGCATAGGAACCATGGGCTTCATATGAAAAACTGCATAGTCCTGACTGCTTTAGGCATTACATTGCGTGAAATGATTGTAGTTATTATAAAGGTATAAAACCAACTTGCTTTATCAAAAATTAACTTTCCTTTTTAATTTCTAGAGAAAGAATTTGCCTTTGCATTTTGACTGAGTCTTTGTAACTGACTTTTTGGATGATTGCATTATTTAAGGTGCCATTAATATAAGCATCTTTGAAAAGGGAACCGCTATAACTTTTTGGAAGTTAATGTTTCTTCTAGAGCAACAGGTTGAAATTTGTTCTAGATTTCCTTGATGTGTTTGTTTAATTGTGTGTGTATGTCTTCAAAAGTGGCGAGGTGAATGAGTTTATACCATTAGAAGAGTAAAAAAATTACAAGCCTCTCGTTTCTGATTTTGTAGTTTGTTCTTCAGTCTGGTAGGAGACCCCCCGCTGTTGCCATGGGGTGTTCATGGCTCAGCAGTTACATCTAAATGGAACTTGACGCATTTTGGTAGGACTAGGTTCAGACTGCTTATATATACTGCTGCAGGTTATTGACTTAAATTTATAGCTATGCAAATTATGGTGTTTGTAAATTATCTCAAAACTTACTCTCTATTTTGACTGTAGGTACCGTCACTGGCTGTGTCCTTGTCTGCAATTACTGTGACCCAACACAAGTACATTATAGAGTGAGACAGTTGCTGCTGGAGACGCAACATCTGACTTGCATTTATTTTAAGGGGTTTAGTCCAGACTATTTAGGAAATAGATGTGATAAATTGTCTGCATTTGATATAAAAATTTGGCAGGAACTTTGGCAAATTTATTCTTTTCTGATTTATTAGCCCCTGGGACAATTTCAAATGACTGAATGACTTTAAGCAGCCACCATAAGTGAGAAATACATTCCTCAAAAGTTGCTTATTTTTCTCCCTCCCCTTTTTCCTTTTCTGTATGTAATATTTCACCATAGTTGAATCTGAAATCCAGAATAGTTTAATCTCTTAGCAAAACTCAGGGTTTTTAATTATTGAGAGATAATCAGAACATGAATTCCATGCAGTTGAAGAAGCAAGTTTCCCATCTACTAATCCAGAAAGCTGCAAATTCAACTAATTTTAAGATACCAAGACAGAAAATGTATTGGGTGACTTTTGGTGGTTTTGAGGTTTCCGTTTTGACTTCTTGAGTTCCATTCATGATATTAATTGTATGTCAGTGGCCCACAGAAGTCTAACCAAGATCACTACGATATTGTATCATGGACTTTACTAAATTCTAAGAGAGCGCCTCAGCAGCAAAGAATGTAAAATTGATACCGGTAAAGAGGGAATAAGGATAAGCAAAAACCAAATCAGCAGTAAGATCAGAGAAGGAGCCCCGTGGCTTTGTCCGGGCCATGATCCACTTGATCAGTCCACTCTCCGATGCGTGAGAACCTCTGTAATTGCCAGAGAGGTGAGGAAACAGATCTTACTACAAAAAGCAACAGCAAAAAATTTTGAAAATCTTTTCTTTCCTTTTTCTGGCAGATTATGAGATGCAAAACTTAGGAAAATGATGTGTGTGTATGGAAAGGTGTTATTTATATTCCATAAGAGTAATGGTTATTCCAATATAATGGCAAACCTCTCTTTATTCCTCAGCATCATGCATTTTCTTCACTTTGTGATATATTATGTGGCTTTTTGGTGTAACTACACTTTTAGATCTTATTGAGTAGAATTTATGTGTTGCCTTGTAGAAAATTTGTTTCATAATTCATTAATTATTTACTATTACTTGACCTTACAGTACATGAAAAAACATATCCCATAACTGTAATTTCAATTCTCTCTAGTGTGAAATCAATCACATTCCACATCTTTTATATTATTTAAAATGTGAATGATGAAATTTTCTTGTGCATTTCTCCCGAGTTACTGAGAACTTTCAAACATTGGTGTGTGGGAAATATGCAGGCTGTCCCCTGCAGACCTGGGCCAAGTACTGATTGTATTGCAAACACTGCGAAACCGCTTGGAATGAATGAGCTGCCCCTTTTTGTAAGTGGAACTGGTGGCTGACGCTCAAAAAGGCAGTCGGGTGCTGCTAAAGACCACGAGTATGTTGTAAAAATCTGCTTCATGGGATTTTTTTTTCTTTGTGTACAAATAATATTTAGTCAAGGACATAGCTTTTAATTAGGACTTCCTCCCTACCTCTGCGGCCTGAGACCCAAATTGCTTATGCTAATGATATCACGGAACACGTTTGACGTGTCCAGTTTCCAACGCTGGTGGGAACAACTGGCAATTGGGTAACTGGAGAGTTCTCTTCTGATGTTGGAGTAGCCTGTACTGTGTGACTAAGGTGACGCCTGTCGTGTTTATATTTGCAGTTCCGAAACAACGGATGAACGTTGTGGGACGTAGCCCGCTGCATACACGAGAGCGATGAATGTTGTGTTAGTGATACTGAGCTACACTTTCTGATTACTTTGAGAGTAATTTGTGAAAATATATGAGTAGATAAAAGAAAAGGAGAAATCAGTAACGCACTTGAGATTTGGAGGATATATTTTTCCTGAAAATCTGCAAGAGAAGTATTATCATAAACTAAACAGAGTTTTGAAATGATATTTTAAACAACAGAAATATGTTTATGAAACAAATTACATTTGTACCTCAGCCTGCACGAGCACAGAAAAGTAACACTTTCGTCCTTGCCAAAAAAATCTTACCTCTTATTATGAATTCCTTCTCCTTTTGCCTGCATGTCTATATTTTTTTCTCTACAAGGCAGTTTATCAACAAAATATACTTTTCCTCCGTTATTCTCGCAGTAGTTAAATGCCCGAAGTTGTATGTTCTAAAACATGTCCAGATTGACATATTGCGTATTATGCAAACTCCTGGCTACTTTAGAAATATATATAATCATATTAAGCAAAACCATTCCAGCTATTCATGTGTACACGTTTATGAAGATCAGATGTAATTGACACTATTTAATTTTACTTAAATGACAAAAGCTTTTTAAATATAGATTTTCCTGATACCGGAGCATAGTTAGGAAAGAAAAGTCTGAGAATATGTAATATTATACAAGGAAATAAAGTTAATTTTCTTGAAATATAGGGTACAGTATATAGACGGAGTTTGGGAAAAAATAGTAAAATGAAAAGTATAATGCTATTTTCCTAAGCCACATTTGCTAAATGCAGACTTTTGCAAGGTCAGCAGTTATCCTGGAGTTGAGCAGAAATGGCTTCAGTGGCTTTAACTTTACCAGTGCCCTTGATGAGGTGCAGAGTTGTCAGTATTCTCGTAAAATTCCTCAGTGATGGCTTCTTCTGTTCTCTTTATTTCCTTAAGTGAACATCTGTCTAATTGTTCACCTCCATTGCTTTAGTGCTTTCCTCATGCTTTCTCTGTTTCCAGACAATAAACTTTATTTTCTTCATAAGAATTCAGTCTACGCAAGGGTATTAGGCAGCTTGTTTGCACCTTTTAATTTCTGGAAGTTTTCCAGAAGGGCTTTTTGCTGTAGTTCCAATGGGTTCATCAGTGAATCATGTAACATAATGCAGCATTGTGTTTGGGTTTTTATCCGTTACCTTCTGTTTATAAACATCTGCTTGGAAATTTTCTTTTTGAATTTTTTTAATATGTTTTACATTTTTGCATGTGGCATATGGGTAAGATATACAGTAGCTGCTATTTTTTCAGGTGTTCAGGTAGGTACAGCCAGTGTTTACCTTAAAATTTGGGAAAAGCCTAAGCTACTTGCTTAAAAAGCAAAATTTTAAGGTAGAATATGTGCCAGTTATTTAGCTATGTAACGATATCTGTTAAATGAAAAACAATTTAATAGTCAAATGACGACATTAAAACGTGGCATTAACACTTATGGCTGCGGAACTGCAGAAGGCATCTAAAAAGTCTTTCTGTCCGGTAGAGAGAGTATTACTCACAAACTTAGCATGCTGCTGCTCTTCATGTGCATTTCTTTGTGCTCGGCTTTGCTTCTTTTATGAAGGGAAAAGGCAGTGGTGGTTGGTTTTCTTCTTCCTTGCTTCCCCCTCCCTCTTATCTGTAAAGCATTTATAGCAACCTTGCACACCTCTTCTTCAGGCAGACATTTAAAGTTGTTATTATGCTTTTCTTGCTGCTTTACTCGCTGTAATGGCAGCACTTCCTTGTTTTGTATGTACAAATGCTTGTAAGAATATAATCTTAAAGGCGTATTTTCCATCCTTGTCACTATATTGTTCCTTGGCAACTTGTAGTTAGGAAATAAGTATTCTGGTAAGTATAATGATAGGGGAGCATCAACTCTCCCACTGTATTGCTGCATGAGACGTTTATTTTCTGGAGTACTTTTGTTATCTAGAGATCAAAATTTTATCAGAAAATTCATGTATATTTAGTAAAAGGAAATTTCAGAGCTTTTCATGTTGACAGTGCTTAAAAATGAGACACTTGATTTTGGACTTAATTCACATTTTCACTAAAGCCATTTTAAACTTTCTTAATTATTAGAACGATGGGACATGGCCTGATGACCCCTCCTGGCTGTGTCTGAATGCCATCAGCTTTACGCGTCTGTAAAATACACGATCTAGGCTTTGATCTCAGGTTTTTAGGCAACCCTGGAATTACATTACGTTTTTAATGATGTGTTTGGTTTTATATCTATATTGCTGATCACAAGTAGAACAAAATGCTTCCTGAGATGGGCCACATTTTCACAGAAATTTAATTCCAGCCTTTGTGTCTAGTTTGTTCGTGTTTTCTTTGTCACACGATCTTTATTTCTTTAGAAAGAAACTACAGAAAAACTTCCTCCTTTTGTGATCACAAATCAGGTGGCATAATGCCAGGTTTCCATATTCTAGTACTGTTCAAATATGCCCGATATTTTCTTGTGCGTGCAGAAAGACTTAATATTTTTCTTCAAGTCTATATTGTGTATATTGAGTGTATATTAAGAACCTGATCCTGCCAACCCTTATTTGTACAAGAAATCTTTACTAATGTGATTCGGTCCTTTTATTTCACTTTCTAAAATGCCATACATAACAATGTGACCATTTTCAGTGTGTATCTTAGCTAGGGGATGTGAACAGTTGTGGAAACAAAAGAATTTGTATATGTGTTTATTTTTTTGAGGATACCATTCTGCAAGATATCTGTTTTATATTGTTGAAAGCTAGGAGGTTGTAACCGTGAGCTGCCAATTAAAATGTCTGAAATAGCTAATTATTCAGTTCTTTCATTTCTTTGTTTGTCTCATGTATTTATTTCTACTTATGTTGAGGCACCCTGAAATTATTCATGATTGAAGAAGTGATGAGTTTTAACCATATCCACATTTGTATTTTCCTACTATTAAGAGCGGGGGGAAAGAACTGTACCTTAAATCTATTGGCAAGCTTTGACGGACTTCAGAATAGCTGCAATGCATTTTTAAACCTGCAGACGTCACTATTCTGCCAATTAATTGCGCGACACTAAATGTTCATCTAGCGCTATGACCACATGTAAAGTATATGTTGCTTCCGTCTAGCAATTATAGCACTTTGTTTTTAATCTAAAACAATTTCATCAGATTTATTTTAATATTGTTACTTCATTTTCAACATTCCGCTAAAGGAAAGAGTACGCTTTCCTTTTAACTTGTATAAGCCATGCCCTAAGACTGTCTTTAATTATTAGTTATTGTTGTTTCAATACAGATTTATGAACTATTTATTTTGTGTCATATAACATACCATTTTTAAGCAACATTTTTCAATCTGAACATAGCTTCCAGGAGGGCAAGCTGCCCAGAACATCAGTGATCTCACAGTTATTACTTTGTGTCATATATAATCTTGTTTTTTCCTGCAACAAATAAATCTTTGGGCCTCCCTGCAAAAAACATTTGTGGTTACAGTATAATAAAAATAAACCGTTTGTCGTGACTGCAGCTGACATTTATCAGCCTATTTGTGGGTGCTCTTTCTCTCTCTGTATAATACGGAACATAATTTGTCACTTTGTAAATACATTCCAGCCTAAATCCCTGCCAGCATCTGTTAGTGTTTGAAGGATTAATGCACTGCACAGTGCATGTCTGCACTTTCAGGCAACAACATAGCTTATGATTATGGATCATGAGAGAACAGGGAAAAAGGGTTCATTTTGTATTTACTTAAACATTGTTGCCCTTTTGACCATCATGCTTTTCTCGTCTTGTTTGTCATCTGTTCCTCGATGTACAAGAACTGCCCGAAGTTTTATACACCAGTGTATGTATAGCTGTACATATAAGATCACATATCTTTAATTTTATGGATAATTAGCAACAATAATATTGTATTGCAATAGGGATGTTACTGGTTTAATCTGCTCAGCAATACTGTTTTTCCTGCCGTTTCCAACAAATCCATTACCCTATTTGCCTCCTATATTTGCATATTTTTTAGCAACCCATAAACTGGGTTTATTTAATCTTAAAAACTTCAGATTGAACAAGTTTTTAAAAGGAAACAAAGTCTGGATCTTCTCAATTATCCCAATGCTGTTTGCCTTGTTGCTGTTTTTGAAAATGTATTCTGCTATCACTTCAAATCTTGCAGAATGAAAAGAATTGAAAGCATTTGAATAGGAGGCTCTCCACAGTCGAGATTCGGTTACATGTTCCCAGGCTCCCTCGATTATTCTGTAAACAAGAAGATATGTTTATTAGAATAGTAAACCATATACATGTGATATATTGCCAAGATTATTTGAGATTCCCCAAGATAAATTCAAACGAGCTTTACAGGAATGGGCGTTTGGAGAGGGAAAGAGATGATCTATATCCAGGGAAAGAAAAAAATCCAGCTAAAAGTAGGCTCCAAGTAAATACCCCCAGTTCATGTACGTTAAGAGCTAAACAAATTCCTATCGGTAAAACCGATGGTAGTTTTTTTTTTTTTTTTAAATGCATGTAATTTCTTGTTATTAAAGCAGATGTGTACTGCCTGCAATGGGACCACATGCATACAGGAAAAATCAGGGACATTTGGAGCCTACAAATGGAAGTATTCTGAAATTATAGTATAGTAATTTTTATGTGTGGGGTTTTTTGTTGTCTCTGGTTAAGAAATAAATAATTTTTAAAATGTCCTTAGGAGACTGACTTCTCTTACTCTTTTTTAAGCATGATTTAGGATTGCTGTGGCATAGTTTACTTCTCTGAAGATATTAATTTCAGAAAGAAATGTAGATGTGTTTCCTTTTTTTCCTTTATAATTATCTTCAGAAGATATAAAAGGCCATATTTACAGAGATATTGATGTAAGAGTTAACTAATGTAAAGATTGTGAAATAACATTATTGCTTGTTGTAGTGGTATTTATTACAGAAGATTTATTAAAAAACAGATATGAAAATCTGAAAAATCAAGCAACCACAAAGAAATGAATAAGTGTATTTTGCATTTCTTTTTATGTGTAAACATTTACTAATACAAAGAGATACAGTTTTAAAATCACTGGGGAATTTAAAACGGCTATTGCATGACTGAGAAAACCCTCTCATGTCCAACTTAAATATACAAACTATACCTAGAGACTTTAGTCACATTGTTGTATTTGTGACATATTGATTTTAAATTATAGGTAAATTAAGTATTTGGAAGAAGGAAAAATATTGCTGTGAATAGTGATTTGTTTAAATGTGAGGACCAAATGCTGGGTTGGTGTAGGGCATTTTCAGAAATTGAAATCCTTCACATCAGGTTGTCTTTGTCACTCTTCCACGTCTCTTGTCTTCAGAATTTCAGTGGCTCATTCGTTGCCTTTATATTTAATCTCTAGCTAAAGGAGGATCCAGACTTCTCTTGCTTTTATAACCCAGTTGAGCTCAACAGTTAAATCTCCAATTCTAGACTATCGTGTGTGGGGAACTGTCATTGCAACTTTAAGACATTCATTTGCAGGACAATCCTACTACAGCTTGAGGGCTTCAGGTTTTTCTGAAGAGGCCTCTTACCGCTCTAAGTTGTAGAGGATGCCAAAAAGGTAAACACTGTTCTCTGCCAAACATCCATAAATGTTCTGGAGAAGGGATAGAGACAAGGAAAATAATCATAATCATCATCATCATCATCATCATCATCATCATCATCATCATCATTTATTCTTCATGATAAAATGTAGGGCCAAGGATGATCAGTAATCCTAGCAATTTGCAAGCTCGTACTGACCCATTAGGTCTTTAAATATGTGCTATTCACTTGACCTGGATGACAGCAGCCCCTGCAGGAATTCCATTTTTGTGAAGAACATGAAGATCTAGTTACTTAAGCAGGAGGAACCAGGCTTTACGAAATCAGGTTTTGGGAGCGCTCACACACAGCATGAAAACATATTTGACAGGATTGAGCAAGATGAATAGTGGAAAAAATTACACCAGTGAATTACAACCAAAATACAGGTAAAACAAATATGTTGGGAAATTGTGAAACCAAGTATTACTGGATAAATTTTCTTTCTAGTGAAAGAAAGAAAATCCTTTTCATCTCTGATTTTCATGAAGAATCACAATCAGTCCCAACTATTGCCTTGTACGTGACATATATGGGTTAATAAAATAATTAATATTTAGGAAATTCGTTTGTGTCGTGTACCATCTTCTCTTGCATAAAGTTAGTGAAAAATTGAAAGTACTGTATAGAAATTGCTGATACTGAGGGGGGGCAGAAAAACTAGAAAAATGACTGCAAAATTGTTCCACCACGATGTCTTCTAATGAACTTTATTAAGGTATATGAAATGTAGCGGAAGAACATATTATTAAAGCATCTAGCATGTATGTTGGATTACTCTTGAAGTGGTATGATTCACCTGGCCCATTCAGTTCCGCGAGAAGTCGCTGCACGGCATTCAAAGCGCACAACGAGATGAAGCTGGCATTACATAAATACAGTTTTGCATGAAGTACCAAACGTTGGCTACATCAGGGACAATAATATTTCAGTCCTAATCCCGAGTGAAAGCCTTTTTCCCTATTACGTGCCTCCATAAATAGTGCATGGCACTGGCTATTGACTGTCACAAGCTATGTGTCAAACTGTCAGATGTGCGTCTGAAACATCCTCTGCTTTGTCCTCAGCGTGGAAATACGGATTCATTTGGGCATTGCTTGTCATATGCTGAGTTTTGGTTATTTGTTTACTTTACCTATTTTAAGATAATTCCACAGACTTTTCATCAGCTTTGACGTGAAATTCTTTTTTTTCCTGAAGATTTTCTGTTTCTGACACTGCATATAAGAACTATTTGCATTCCAAGATGTTGTCATCAAGATTTTTCTTTATCAAATTGAACTGCTTTTTACCAATTTATTGTATTTTCAGTCCTTCAAAGTCAGATATTTTTGTTGTTGTTCTATGTATTCGGTTTTGAGTTAAGGGCTTTTAAATATCGAAGATATAGACATGATATTTTTTGAGAGTAAAATTATCCAGTAACTTATCTAGTGTCCACTCTGTTACATTTTAAGTAGGCCCTTACAAAATGACTTGTACTGACATAAGATACAGGGGCTACAGCATATTTATTAAGACTCTTCAACTCCGTATGAAACTGGAGCAGTCAGAAGTAATGGTGTCTGCTGAAAGATTCTTTATCATATGAATTTACTTTTAGTCATCTATTATTTATTTCAGCTATTTTATATGCCATTATAATAAATATTATGACAGAGAAAGCTTTTATGCTTCAACTTATTGTACTGCTCTTCACTTCCTTGCAATCCTTCAGGAAAATGTAGCTATGCTTTACCTATATTTAATGTAAATCATCACTTAGATTTGAATGAAAAATTCACTATGAAAAAAGGCTCCTTCTTCAGCACCAAGACACAAATGCACAATCATGTTTACTGCCAAGCTACTCTACCATGCAGTGTTCATTTTTAAACAGTTTTTAAGCTGTAAAGTGAATACATTGCATATAGTGAAATTGCTTGCTTTCTGGATGTTTTCACTTTCTCGTTAGTTTCTGGCTCCATAAGCATTTTTCTAGCATGAGTGCAAAATATAACCAATTGCACTTAAGCATTTTTAATATTTTTGCTCCAATAGGGAGCAGCTTACGTACGAATCTGAACAAACTGTTTGCTGGTGTTATTTAGAGTAATGAAACTTACCTGGAGATATTGATAAAATGCTTTTAGAACTGGGCGTAAAGTTGTCAAATACAAGATAAAATTTTTTTCTTTGCACTTTTCACAATGTTATTGTGTTGTGTTTAAAAGAGGACTTGTTAGGAACCGCAGAATGATCCACCTTCAGCTGTTTCTTCAAAGACAGGATGCTGGTGCCTGGACATTGTTAGCCTTGAACTGCTCTTGGGGCTTCATGAAATGCAAATACTCCCCATCCCAAAAGCACTGTTTCAGTTGATTCTGGCTGACCTTGTTTCCACAAGGTTCAGCAGACAGCAGAAGCGTGTCCGCCTCTTGCGCCTGTGCTCCTTTTGGCCAGTGTGCGAAGCTGCTCTGAGTCTAGTTGTGAACGGGGTTTTGGACACGGTTGGGACATTTGTCCCAGGGATCTGCAGTGAGGGCACCAGCTCATTTTGCACAGGCTCTCAGCAGCACCACGTAGTAATCATCCTGTGATTTTGAAGTGAGCTCTTCAAATTATTCTACACTCATCCTGTTATTTAGTTTCCCCTTAAATGATGTAATTGAAAATAAAGTAGTAGGGGGAGCATTAATATCTTTTGTCGATTTCATTTTTAAAATTCTGGAGTTTTCTGCCTTAGTGTGTTGATTTTACGATGTCAGTTTTAAGACTGTCTTCTGTATTTGAGAAAGTGACAAGTCCCATTTAAGATTTCACAACATAAAATGAGGCATAATTCAGTACTGAAAATATGTGAAGTGAAATGGTGAAAGACATCAGCATAATACAATTATGACACATTAGATCAGCATTTGCAGCATACTATTAACAATCAGTTCTGACTGTGGATTACAATTACAGTTATGATGTCTTTTAGCAAAAATGTTTCTTAGTTTTGTTTTTTATTAAAAAAATATGTTTTCTTTTTCTATAAATACCACAATATGTGCTACCTAGGCTTATAGGAAAAGAGGCAAAACATTATAACAAAGGTAATACTGAGGTACTGGAAGAAAACAAACAAAAAACCTTCTATTTGTCATTGATTGGATATGTTCTTAGATTATTAAGAACACACCTTGCAAGTGTATTGCCTTATTCATAGCTTTTTTTAAAGAAACTGTGACATAGATGTAAGAGTGGGAAAAATTGGAATGAAAATGAGTTGATACTAAAGGCTTAGCATTTCACGTTCTCAAGCTATAGTAGGAATTGATGGCCTACGAAATACCTCTGTGGAGTGAGAGGTGCTTGAATCTCAGTTGACAAGGGAGAATCTAAACCAGAAAAGTTGGGGAACTTGCCTAAGCTCATGGTATGTAAACCGATTTCTTCCCCAGTTACTGCTTGGAGCAAATACTGACGCCTGGCTTTCTGCATGCCTTCAGACGCTGAGGTGGCAAGTTCTGATCCGAGTGCTTTGGGTGCCACGTGCTCCAGTTTCTCCTATGAGGAAAACAGAGCAAAGGGGTGTCTCTGTGCTCAGGACATACCTTGTGTATGTGTGAAGGAACTACAGACTGTTACCATCAGGTTTTTAAAAACTAAAAGCAGGGAGAAAGTTGAAGAAAAATTTATTTTGCCATTTGCTGACCTATTCAATGGAAAAAATTACTAAACCCATCTCTTTTTTCCTTCTCCATTTTTCCTTTTTCAGGTAATTTTAGATACAGTTTCTTGAATTTCTTAACAAATGTTTTCTTTCTTTTTTTCTGTAACTGTATTTGTATCAAAGCTTAAAAGAAAAAGGTGAAGTAGTGTTAAATTTTTTGAAGTAAATTATCTTACTGGCTGAAGAAAATGGAGGATGAATAGAAAGGTGGTCTCATTTCATTGATGGAACTGGTACAGAAGAAACATAATTATAGTTTGCATTTGCTGTCTAACAGCCAACTATTTATAACTTTCCATAATTTATTCATTATTTTTAAATTTCTGATTTTTACATTTTCAATATATTCATCCACAAATCCAGGCCAATGTTAGTCTGTTTAATTTCTATTTCTGAAAGTATTTTGGAGGGCGTCATATTTTTTTTTTTTTTCTTTTGGACTTGAAATACACGGACACCTCTCTTCTGGTCTTGGAATCAGTAGCAGAAGCCTAACACGTGACACCAAGAGGAAAAGCCTTACCTGAGTAATATCGTGTGGACTTGAATCTGTGTCCCCAAGAGGATGGTAGCTAACAGCTTGTGGTATAGTCTGTTGAACTACTTGATTATTATTTTTTTTGACTCCCCTTATGTCCCTGTATTTGTAGCATTCTTGTCCTTTTACCCTTGAGAGAGAGAGGAGAATGTTTCAACTGAGGAAAGCAGAAGCAAAATAAACCCAACTAGGCACACTACTTCTCTATTAAGTAAACAGCTTTGAACTGCAAAAAGTTGAAGAGAAGTTGTTACTGAGCTCTATTGCGTAATGGAAGGCAGCACCATCTTTCTCAAGTCTCTGACCATCAAACAGAAGAAAATATTTAGCCAGTGAGGCAAAATGAATTCCAGAATGATGCCCATCTTGTGAGGGTAAAAAACCTCTTTGTAACAAAGTTGGGTTTAGCATTTTCAGACTCTATCAATTGATACTTCCTGAAGGGAACTGAACCTGTTGACATTTTAGTTGGATTTATTTTGCTGTCCTGTAAGTCTGGCTAGAGTGGGACAAAAGGAATTTGAGTGACATTCTGTTTAAACCCAACCTCTAAGGTAATTGTAGCAGGCAGAATGGGTGCTAGCAAAATAGAAAACAGATGTCGGGAGAAAAGTACCAGCTGTAATGAAACAAGGAGATCAGATGAATTGCTTGAACTTGGGAGACAATGGGAGCACTCTTCGTGGCTTCCTTCTGCGCTGATGTGCGTGCTGCTTCCTTTTTGTTCCTCCAGAAATGCTCACTGTATAGCCTTGTAATCACAGTAGATCCCCCGTTGCACCATGGTGCTAACAAAGCTCCTACCGCCTCTCCACTCAAATGCTGCCTCCGATTGCATAGTACCACTGTATCTGCTCCATCTTTTCCTTACTCTTTCTTTTAGCGGTGCTAATGTCCAGCCTGAACCATGACCGTTATACGTAGGTGTAGGTAGCGTGTTGGAATTACATGAAGTGTCCCTCTAATTTTTTTTTTTCCTGAATAAGCTAAGCAGAGTGGACTGAAAGTTGACATGTTTAGGTTTGGGGAGAGTACAGGGCTTTTGCCAGCTTTCTTTTAGGTACCAGAGAGTTTACGTGGTTTTGCGCAGCAGTGCGTCTAAGAGTGAGAGTGAGCACAAATACACATGTTCATAATTCCTTAGGGGATCTATGTGACTTATATGTCATGACGGTTGGTATTTTGCACAGGATCATAGATGTCTTGAGGTATAGCATTTGTGGAAGAACTAAAGACAACTGTTGGGTGTTGCGGTGCAGACACACAGCTGCAGTCAAATGAAAGCTAGTTCAGAACTGTGGTTTGAAAGAGCCACCGTCCACTTGATCCTGTGATGACTTTCACTTTAGTGGCTGCAATGAAAATAGACTTTTGGTTCTTTTTGTTCTGGGATTTGGAGTGTAAGCATTTCAAAAGATCTGAGAACAGGGATCTTAAAGCTGAAAATATTGAGAAGAGTTGTTTTGGTGGTGCCTAAGGTTAGCACCTTCAGGTTAACCTGTGATTTTGTAGGACTGCATGTCCTCTTCTAGGTGAAAAGTTGGTTTTAAGTACATATGCAATTTCCTTAAAAGATATTATGCACTGGTAAACTCTTATTGTATGAAAAACTGTGTAGGCTGATCAGTTGTTTTCTATACTCATGTTATACTGTCTTTTATATCACCTGCTATGAACAATAGATTGTTTTGGATTAATATGTGCAAGTTTGAATTGAGCTGGTTTTTATAGAGTATTTACTGAGTATTTTTCTATTGGTATGGTATGTAAAAAATAACATGCATTAAGAATAATGCTTACTCTACTTTTTATTTCGTGAGTTACGTAAGTTTCACCAGCTAAATGGAAGAAAAAAGATACCATATTAACCTTAACACTACCTCGTGTCAATTCACTGTTCTATATAAAGCTGTGTGTGTGTACATAGTGTATGTTTCTAGCAGAACCACAAAATTGCAATACTACTTTTGGCACTAAATGTTGTGCTTGTCCATTCTTTTTGATGATTTGTATTCACTTTGGGGTTATAATGTTAAACAAGGGAATCGGACAAGTTTCATAACACATTTACTGTAACATGATACTATGAACTAAACTTGCTGTTATTTATCTTTTTTTATATTTTCTCTTGTTCCAGCATAAAGCCAAGGTAGAAGCAATGACCTTAGACCTTGCTTCTCTTCAGAGTGTGCAGCACTTTGCTGAAGCATTCAAATCCAAGAATATGTAAGTACTCAGAAAATTACATGTAATAATTTCTTTTTATTTTAATGTCTTTATCAGCTGAGCACAGTTGGCAGAATTCACCATGGCTGGACTGATCAACAACTACAGTTAGTGAATAATCTTTTCACAGGAATTTTTTTTAACGTAAATTAAAGAGTATTTGTTTTCATCCTAAAAAAAATAATTATGGATCTCTTATTATTCCATGTGTAGCCCCAGCTTTAAAGGGGGCATTGATACCTCCGTGGCTATTGAAAAAGGCCAAAGCTGAACTGCATAAAAAACAGCTCAGGCAACTTTTATCAGTTTTGCAGTGGTTTGGGAGAGGTCAGGGATGAGCAATTAGTGCACTCCTTGTCTTGCTTTCTTTTCTAACCTTCTCTCTCTTTTTATTTTTAAAGCATTTTAAAAAAAAAAAAAGTAGCTCTATGAGCCAGACAGCTCAATTTTCCAGACCTATATCTGGAATAGTCCATAATTTAAAAAAAAAACCAAGAAAAAGGAGGAGAGGGGGTGGTAATGACATCACTTAACAATAGACAAATTTATATGGAGATAATCAGGTTAGCTTCCAAATGGTTTATTTAATTTAGCTTGAACAGAACAATGAATCTCTAAATTGAAGGAATGATTTGAAATCTTTAAGTGCCAACTCTTGACAGTAAATTCCACATTTTGTGCTTTTATCCACAGTTTGTCCCATTGATTGTTGTGACTATTCAAACTTAGCTTTTTTCTGCAAATATTTCTGTAACATATATACATCTTACTGTACTTCTCAAGAGAATATGGCCTCTTAGACAGCTTTGAAAATATATTGTCATAGGGAAAATACATGAAAAAGCATGTTTTTTCACTTTTGAAATACTGCCAAAGCTAAATCTCACATGGATAGACAGATGACATTTTAGTACTTAGGTCTTTTAGATTCAAAGAATTGTCAAAACTGACTTCTAACACAAGTTCCTTTACTGCCAAAATCTTTGGTAACAATATTTTCTTATCATATATCATTTTCATATATTAACACTTTCTTGAAATAGGACAAATCCTTGCAGTATTGCTGCTGTAATACTAACTCGGTTTCATAATATAGGAACAGTAAATGTTTTAATTTAGCTTCTTCATGCTTTTAATATGCTACATTTCCTTAAAAACTATATGGTACAGTGAAAAGTTAAAACCACTCTTCTTCCAAATGCAGCTCTTAACTTGATTTGTGTGTTGCAGATCATATCATGGTCATCCTAGCTAGTCCATTTGGTATGCATGTTTTTAAATCCTTAGAAGTGAATATGCTTAAATCAATTTTTGCCAGAGAACTTAGAAAGTGAGAAGATATAGACTCAGTAAAGATATAGAATCAGTAAAACCTGTTTTACTTTTGTTGGCACACACTTTTTTACACTGTTTTGCCAGTGTAGGTCTGTTCAGCTACATTGTCAGTGATGGACAGGTTTTACTAATGTTTCACTCTCATTTCATTTGGAAAAATTTTAGTAATAGACATTTATAGCCTCCACCTTGCCTTCAGATATTTCTGTCTCGAATCTGTGCTCAGATGTGTGTGTGTCTGGTACGACTACTCCAAGCATTGTAGGAGACTCTAAGGTCCCTATCTGTTGTGAGACTTGTGGGGTTTTGACCAAAATGAATTTCCAGTTATATTTTGTTTAAAGTCTGAGGCTGGATGGAAACCAGACCCCACACACTGCCTGTAGCAGTAATCTTTTATCTGATACAGATACAGAAGAGTTACCTTACAATCATCTGCACTGGCAGGAGAATGGACTGGAAGACCTACTAGGTCTTTCTGGCTCTGATTTTTTGTGATTTAACTATGTCTGGATATGGTCAGAAAAGCAATTATATGGCAGTAGCACCTTATTACTACAATGCTAGCCCTATGTGTTTTCCAGCCCTAATGTACACTAACTACTTTTGTCTCTTCGTTTATTTGTTTTGCTGTAGCGTCCAGAGGCTTTTGTCAGATCAGTGATTCCTTTGCATTCCTAGCTTTATGAGCAGTTGAAAGAAATCTTACAGGCTTCAGTGACAGAGTGAGTCTTGTTCTTTATGCTTTGGCAAGTCTGTTAGCTGGTAGCCTAACTTTCTTAAAAGGCTTTGGTATCTCTGATTTCATGCACCTGTAGGAGAAGGCACACTGTGATATGCTGTCCCCAGTTCCTATGAGGTAGCTATAAGTCCTATTAATGAGCATATGAAATACGTTATGAGTTTAGAGTTTTCTTTTGTACAAAACCTCTTAAAAATTCCTTAACAATAAAGTAGTAGGAAAAGCAAATAAAGTGTTGGGGTTTTTTTCTAAACAAAACTATCATTTCAGTTCTGAGTTGTATAGATCTCAGTTTCTGGGAAAAAACTGCAATAATTTTAAAGTGTGAAGGAGAAATTTTATATGAACGCACACATTTTAATAAAGAACTGTATTTTTATTTCTCACAAGACATTATGTGAAGAGGCCTTTAGTATTCAGCGGTGAACATCTTAAACTTCTGGGTGCAGATGGTTTTATTGTCTGTTTAATTTGTCCAGTCTACTATTGCTTTCTGGGACATTTTGGTACTCCACAGAATCTGCTGGTCTTGGTGACACCTGACCTAATAACTGAAAACTTATAAAATAAAGAATAGAATTGGTTGTCTTTTGAAATTCTGCTTTTCTGGGACACTTCGCGGCTCTAGGTACTATTTTTTGTCAGCAGATATAAGGGTGTACTCAGTCACGTCACAACCTGGGAGCCTGTTCTTCCATGGTTGATAGCTATTGGAAAAGAGTCTTCAAGGACTGTGTTTCCCAGATCTCTTCCTGGATGAGAAAACTAAAATGGAACTACTCCAGAAAAAGGATCCCTAAATTCCGTTGAGTTAAACCATCAAAACCTATTGCAGCTGGGGAAGGTGGTGGTGGTGGGTTTGCAGGGAACAGAGGGAAAATTGCTGAGATTGTAAAATCTCCTGCCTTAATCAAATAACTTGTAGAGAAAGAACAAAAAGCTGTCTTGAATGTGCTTGAGAATCTGGGAGATTCTGGAAACTACATGAAGAATGAAGAAATGTCATCCTCCGCTCAGCAGGAATTTAACAGGGGCTGGGTGCATACAGAAAACAAATGATGCAACAGAAGGAACATTGAGAAAAACATAAATAATAAATGGGAGGAAAGAGTTACTCTGGAAAGAAACATTTAATATAAATTGGAGTAGTACTTAATAGCTAAGAAGGCTTCCTTGTTTGAAAGTAAAAATCAGATGATTCATCTTCAAGTTATCATGCTTCCAAGAGATTTGATAGGAACCTTTTATTCCTGTTTGGATTTGTTAAGTGTTGCGGCCTTGTCCACAGATAAAATTTGGGCTCAGAGTATAGAAACGCTGGTGAATTATGCCATATTCCTATAAATATATTCTAGAAAATCCTTCATCCTCACAGAAAAAAATAATTTTTTTGTTTGCATTATCTGTACTCTTGAGTTGGTACAGCTGTTTCTCTTTCTGAGACTTTTTTTTTATCCATGCAGTTTCAAATAAAGCTTTGGGGGAGAAGGGGTTTGCAGATTATTTTAGATCCTGGAGTTCTGTGACCGCAGCAGAATATAAACTTTCCTTACGAGCAGAGCAGGGCTCTCCAGTTTTTCTTGCTCTCACAGTTACAAAGATTCTGTGGGCAGAATAAGCTGAACGTGATAACTTAGTTGGATCTCCCAAAGCCGTCTTTGGGAGAAGACAGAACAAAACAATATTGCTGTTGAATGTCTGATCTGCCTCTTATTTCATTGTAGCACAACCTGAACACAGTGTGACTAATACATAAAATAGAAGTCTAACTTGGTAAAAGATAGGGCTGAAGGATTTAAAGAACAAATTCTTCAGAGAAAGCCAGTTCATTATGTTACAGTAATGGCGACTAATTTTAGGCTGTCTTGTAGTTTGAAATGCAATGCTGTTATTTCTGTGATCCCCCCCCCCTGCCCCCGTGATTTCTGGCTCTCTCAATATTCCTGGCTTGTTGTCTGGAGATACATTCCCCACTGGATATTTCCACCAGCAGTGAATGACCTCCACCTTCCTTCCATGTGCTGGAGTTAGGATGAGAGTAGGAAAAGAGGTCTCAGTGCACCTAAATGGCTCGGTTCGTTCAAGTTACTTCTTTTATCTGTATCTAGTTTTTCCCCTCTGCTAGTTTCCAGCTCAGGCAGTTGATTGAATGTCTCTGTTATGGAAATCAAATAAATGATCTGTTTATAATAATGTTCTGGGCTAAGATGGATTTGGCATTAGCTGATTTTTTGCCGTTGGAAGAGGCAGACCAACCAATCTTTCATATTAGGCTTTTGGAACTAAAAAACACTGAATTGAATCTCCTCTTCATTGAGTGGGCACAATGTGAGGAATTATGGTTGGTATTAATCCACTTTATAGACAAAATGACTGCCCTCCTGTGATTGTATGCAACGTAGCATTTAAATTTAGTCAGCATCAGCGTTTGATAGTTCAGGGTCTGTAGGATTTGCTATTTGTATAGGAGTGTGGATTCACGGATGTGATACTTTGGTATTTATTTCTCAGTTTAATCATCACATATGTGACTAAAACCTGCATACTTTAATTGGAGGACAGCACTAATGTTTCGGCTCTAAAATTTCCAAAGTAGCTACCTGTTGTCAATATCTACAATCATGTTATCATGGCATTTGCATGATCCTCAGCATAAGAACACTTCCATGATCAAAACAGTTAGCAGGCAGAAGCGAGCAGTAAAGTTACGGATGAAATTTTATGTGCATCTTTAGTTTTGAGTGGGGCATAGTGCCGCTTGGTTTGAATTAAAGTTATCTTCAGCCAAACAGTAAGACATCAATTTAATGTTCTCAGTGTTTGAGGAGAAAAAAATGAAATTATCCTGAAAAATCTGGAATTACTTCAAAGATATAAAATAGTGTTTGCCAACAGCTACTACTTAGAATTTTCTGAATTGGTAGCAGCAATTCACAATTATGCAGGACTTCCATATGTAGATTTTCACTGCAGTTACTTTCCTATACTTTAAAATAGGATTTTTTTTTTGTGGTAAGAATTGGCATATGCTAACAGTTTATTCACTTATGCTGTATGTAGAAATATGAAAAAGACAGCAGTTATGAATTATGATTCTCCATTTGGAACTTTAGTCTCTTCTTATTTCCCTAACCAGACCCAAAATGGAGAGGGCCAGATTTTCAGCTGGCTTCCTTAACTGAGGCCTCAAACTCTATGAGTACATTCATTTTTCATGCTGCAAGCAGAAGCGCTCCAAAACCTTGCGGGTGCAATTAAGATTTCAGAGCCTGCTGAAAATTCACTCCAGAATACCGTTTTTCTGCATTTTCATGTATTGTAACTGACGTATTGCATGTGTGTTAAGTTGTTTTTTAATTCCAGTTTAACCACAATTAAATCATAGACATTGTATGATAAATTCTATTCATACATATAAATACATATGTAAAAATGAGATCTGTTTAGCAAGTTGTTGCATAGATAACTTAACAGATCCAGAAAAAATTAATACATGATTTAAACGAATTATTAGTGATGCCACTATGCCAATATGCTTAATAGTTCCGTAGCAGATGTATCTCTGTCAGAGATGATTGTTGCCACTGCATATTGTCCTTCAAAAGTTGAACATATTTTCTAACACTTTACAAATCTGTTAACTCTTTGACATTTATAGAAATGCTTTTTGTGAATTCAAACTAGTAACAGTTGAGCTATAATATTTGTCTTCTCAACTTAGAATACAGTTGGCGTTCTGACAGTGCCACTGAGGCACAAACTTCTGGACAACATTGTACATTTTAAGATATCAAAAAATATCCACTTTGAATTAAGTATTGAACCACACATAGTTCAGAAGTTACTGTTGCAGACAGCACGTATCTTAAATTTAAATAAGATCAAAGGCTGACTGCATTTGAAACATACATAATAATATTAGGTTGATTTTTTTTTTCCTCTTTGTGGTGGTACTGTGCCTTATTAAAGCCTAGGGATTGGCTTTCTGCATAAACATTTTTTCTTTCTTTCTTTCTTTTTTTTTTTCCTTCTTTCTTCTGTTTTTAAGCTCTCGTAGACAATTACCCCATTGTGGTAGCATGTGCCAAGTCATGTGGATCCAAAACCAGTTTCCAGTATTTTTTAAATTAAAAATCTCTCGAGCTTAACCCCTCCCCTCTTTTACTGGAGGCAGAGATCATGATGTTTTCACCAGATCACCTTTCATTTCATCTGCTGTATCGTGGAAATATCTCCTGCCTCAGAACACTTTTTTTTTTAAAGTAAAAGTCCATATTAAAACAAAGATAGGATTGACAGTTCACCGTGACTTTACATATAGTTGCATCTGCAAAAACATTAAGTGTTTTTACATATTACAACGAGAAAGATGTTGTTAGGTGTTTGTTACATAGTTTTATGACTACAACTGTGCTGTCTAAGATTTGCGAACTTGCCACTTGTCTTTGGACACTTTGCACTCTTTTCACTGTAGCCTAACGAGGAAACCTTGATAACCCTCCAGTGGCTTTCTGCTCAGCACCCTGGTGGTTCTGGTTCCCGTTTGAGCCATGTGTCTATGCCTAAGTCTAAGCTGAGTCTAAGATGGCTCATAAAGTCTTGGGGCCTTGTCTTCCTAAAAAATTTCCACAAGATGCACCAGCTGTGAAGGCTATTTTGAGTATCTAAGGAAGTAAAATATATATGACTTAATATGCCTGATTAAAATGTATTCTGTTGCAAATAAAACAAGGAATTTGCAGCATTATAGCTTAATGGGTTTTAAGAAGATCTGTGTGTTTAATTGATGTTGTTTTCTAAAAATTCTGAAAAAAAAAGACTACCTATTTAATTACATATACATTAAAATGTATTTAGTCTATTTAGTTAAAGGCTTTCTATGGGAGATAATTAAAACACATGAAGGCAGAGTCTTCTGGCACTTGGGTATAGAAGCCTTACTGCTGACATTAGACAGGCCATGCATATACCACGTGTCTTAATCTTAGAATCCAAAAATTTGTGTTATAGTCTGAAAAGGTTGTATTTCTTCATTAGCTGTTCCCAAGGCACCAAAAATCCCAGAGGATGTCAAAGTACATTAATTTTTATCACAACATGGAATCTTTCAGGTCTGAATGGCAGCATGCAGCTGCTAGGGGCTTTCTGAACTCTATTACAGCTCTATATATCTCTAGGCAAAACAGAGGAAGGAGTTGTCATTGGCAAGTGAAATGTTCAAAATGCATGAAGTGTTTTATTGTTTGAATGATCAGCCGTGGTCCCAAAAACATTTTCCAAGGAGTTAGCTGTTTTCAATGGGAAATATCACGAATATGTAATAAAAGTAGTAATTGACCTTCCTTGTGAGTTGTAGCTTTCTTTTTCCTAACAAGTACTTACTGTGTACAAATGAAATTCGTATATTTAGAAGTATGTGCAGAAACAACAAATCATTCCATGGTTGTTGCAAAAATGAATGTTCCTTTACAACTGCCTTATGCTTATTTGTAACTCCTTGTGTATATGTGTAAATGATGATTTGCTATTGGGATTTTGAAAAAGATGTATGTGTCCACTTTGAGGTAGCGAATGTCCGTATGTGAGCTGCTGAATGAAAATTACCAGACTCTGGATATTCTCATTGCTGCTGTCTCCTAAGCATCAGGGAGATTTAAAACAAAAGAAACCAAAATATCTTTGCAAGGCATGGCAAGGAACGGAACAAAGTGCTTCTCTTATTGTGCCAGGGCTTGAGAAAAGAAAGAGGATGCAGAATGGAGATGCTGAAAGGTTGGAGGGACATAGAAATTAAGTTGCAGAGCACTATCCTACCCCTCTTCTTCCCCAGCCTGGCCCCAGGACTTTCAAAATCCATACGTATGGAGGTATTTTGAGTCCCCAGGGATACAGAACTAGCAAACATGCAACACTTTGACAAAGGAAAATGTGGTTTCTTGGGTGGATTTTGGTTTGAAATGTGGTCCTGAGGAGGCATTGACATGAGGGAAGAGCAGCACTGACACTTGTTAATATCAATACCCTAAGTATACTGTGTGCTGTCGGTCAGAGGAAATTTAGGGTTAGATTATAGCTATGCAAAAGGAAATTCAAAGCTGTGGATAATGGGCCCCCAAAAGGTGAGAGAGTCCCTGCTACGAACCTAATGGAAGGAAGAAACCCACTACACGCTTGTGAAATGGAATTCTTCCTCCTTCTCCCGCTTGCCTTATAGTTAGAAGTTAAAAAGCAAGTACGAATACTAATCTTGACCTTGATTTTTAACTAATAATTTGTTATCAAAAGAAAGTGATTTACTGATGTAATGATAGCAAATAAGAAAATGTAGATTAAAAAGTTCCTAATTTCTCAGATTTCTAGTATCACATATCATACTTGCAGTGTACAAATTAGCCAAGTGTGGGAGACAGATCATGTCAACAAATTAAACCTCATCCCTGCTTTTCTTATTTTGTGTGTAGTCTTTGTGAAACTCACACAAGAGTGGAAGGAGAAATCCCAGGTTGGATCATTTTTGAGGGAAGGTGCTTTGGGCAGTGCAGGTTTTATTAAGGTCAGTCTGAGGTCAACATTACAAACGTTTAAAGTGTTAATGTTAAATGTTTAAAAATGTTAAATGCTTAGATGTTTCTTTATTTAATATCTGGTCTGAATTTCTCTTCAGAAGTTCAACTTTAAAATTTTCACAATAGTTGAAATTGCTTCTGTACCCCATTAAGAGGAAAAGTAGGCCTCTTAAACTCTTCTGTCCCCCTAGAGCTCAAATGACAAAATTTTTCTTCAAAGGAAGATAACCTATTAATTTCTGGAGGTGTAAGATGGTGTGGGTTTTTTCGTTCGGTTTTTTCCCCCCTGCATGTGTAAGAAAAGCTAATAAGGGAAAAAACGGGACTAATGGATGTTTTCTGTTTAGTTCTAAATCTGTTTGAGACCTCTGTTCCTTCTCCAAACTTTTATGAAATTGTATACTCAAGATTTTATAGAGGTAATGCATAATGATTGAGAGGTGGTTGACCTATATGGCAGTATGCAGATGATATATTATGAAGACATAGGGGCAACTGCTCATAATAATTCCCATGTATTTGGTACGAAGGAAGAAGCAGAACAGTTTCAGTCTGTTCCCATTAATCTCTTGGAAGTGGGGCAGACGTATTTGCTGATCAACAGTGTCAAATCCTGCAAAGAAATCCAGTAGGATGAATTTGAGAGAATTTTCTTTGCTTCTAGCAGGAGGTCATGCGTCAGGGCTCTAAGTCCTGTGTTAGTGGCTTGCCTTAAAATGAAGCCTGTCTGACAAGGATCCATAATTCTGTCAGCTGAGAGGTGGCAATAGAGCATATTTTTGCTGACTTTTCAGTCAATATTTTTAGAAAAAGGGAAGTTAGACATTAAGCATTCATTTCCAAAATTATTTGAGTTAAGCAGTGCTTTTGTTTGTTTGTTTGTTTTCATTGAACAAGTAAATATTTTGGGGTCAATGTTAGATTATACATGGTTCTGAGATTTCCTGCTGCTGTCTGACTCTTGGTGATTTTGTCATTACTCAGTTTCCCATCAGTGCTGCTTGTAAAACTGAGAGGGATTTCTGGAGATGGTTGTTTAACTCTCCCTTTTTCTGGAGAGCCATAAGCCTAGCCTGCATGTTGGTTATTTCCTTGGTGAAGACAGGCGTTCCCTCACAGAAGAAAGTGCCATTTTCTAACTTTGAGAGGAAGCAACATGGGTGTTCAGAGTTACTGGATGGAAAAGTTCGGTGGGCTGTGACTTTGCTGCTTATGGAAGAGAAGTCACAACTCTGCCTTCTTTACTGGCCGTGACATAGGTCTACAGTTGCTTATGGGGCTTTGGGGATATGGTGAGGCCTTTTCTGTTGAATTTCTGTGTAATTCCAAACAGTGTGAACTTTTCAAATCACTTGAGAAGTGCCCCAGATGGTGTGACATTCTGCTTCATGGGAAGATTTGAAAGTATTCCCTTTGCATAATTTCTGGTTAACTATTTCATTACATTTGAAATGGGAGAACACCAAAGCCAAGAACTCTGTTGACATTTTGGTTGTGTTTGTTTAACCTCCTAGTGCACAGGCTACGTTTGTTGAAAAATATTATTCTTACCTTTGCAAATCATCAGTAATTAATTCCCTTGGAAATATCTACTGCTGCACACAGCCAGCTTGGGAGGCTGCTGACAGATCACAGTTTTACATCAGGTGCTAACAAATTGATTATTAAATTTCATAACTAACTGATTTATAGCAACAACTTAATTTCTGTATCTCTCTAATGTATTCACTTACTGTATTTTCATATAGTGCAGAGCAGTTGGATTGCTTTGTTGCTTCTAATGGTGAATGGAGCACAGCATATATGATCTGAATGACTTGCCCAGTGCAAGGGTTAGCGATGTATCACAGACTTGTGAAGTGCACAGATATTAGATGGTTTTCAGCAGAGATATTCACAATTAAGAATGTCCTTGTTAATCCTACATGCTTTTTAGCTTTCACTAAATTGTAGCTACACTTACCAGCACGGTGAGAGTTTTCTAGAATCGCTGTACAGCTTGCAGTTAAAGCGGCGTATTCTTGAGTCTCAGTCATGCTGTGAAGGATAAGAAGTGACTACATGCTGTAGTGGAGCAGCTCATGTTCAGGTCCCAGTGCATACTTAAATTGTAATGGTAGACCACCTTAGCTCATTTGGTGTGATGTAAGTCACCAACTGAAGACATTTTAAGGAGACATAGGGGTAAATTTTCAAAACACTCTGCAAGGTTTTAACTATACAGTGTTTCCAGAAATATCAAATAGGCGTCTTAGTTAAATGGGGCAGTGTGGTAATGTCGATACCAGGAGTAAACACTACAGAAAATTTTCCTTTGCTGCTGACATTTTTTGTTGGCCTTAGATGTGCCTTTGATGTAGAAATACAAACTATTTTAAACCAAGAGGGGATTTTATTTTCCTTGGGCTCAAGAGGAAGCCTAATGTAGACTGCAGCGATGTTTTTAATGAACTTGTGAAATTAAGGTCATAGTTCTGCTATCACTTAAAAATACTCCTGTCATAAAGCAAAGCTGTAGTGCCAGATGTGTGGTGTGAATTGTCACATATCTTAAAAATTTTGTTCCTGCATAGGTTCAGTGATGTAGAGCTCTGCACCACTGCGATTAGAATCTGTCATCTGTGGCTGAAATCCATAACGATATGGTGGCTGTTCCGTAGGTAATCATCTCATTCATTTCCTGGTCTGGAAATGTCCAGGTCACAAAATCTTAGATGACAATTTTCAGTAATTGGACCTTTGTTAGCACTGATGACAGACACCAATAGCTTAATGGACGTGGATCCACATCTGAGAGGTGGTTCTTTCTGAGCTGAAACAGCAGTATCTATTTATATGATCCTTTAGGTTTCTTTTCTGTGGTGTTTTCTAGAGAAATCAGTTTTTAACCATTTAAAACCACTAATGCTAATTAAAAATAAAGGAATTCTAAAAGGGAAACTGATATTACCTTTTCAGTATGATATTAGTTTAAAATGTCTCTGTATTTATTTTATATTTCTTCACAGATTTTTCTACTAGTATATTGTAAATACTTTTAACTTTACGGTCTCTTTAATTTTAATTACTTTTACTTTAAAAAATTAGAACAAAATTCTGTTTGAAAAATACAAATCTCATGAAAAAGACTGAGGCATAATTTTATTTCTTTTATAAAACCCAATTAAATGCCCTGACAATTTAAAAGTGACTACATTTTATAGTTTTATAACTCTAGAATCATCTTTTTAATTAACTGAGCTGACAGATTTAGGTATAGAGTGCATATTTTGCCTCTGGTAGTTATTGTGTAATTAGTATTAATGAAGGATACTACAATTTGGATAGGTGGAATATAGTTTTTTGTTCATATGGGAGTCCTTTCTGTCTTACTGTGGTCTGTTACTTCATAGTACATATGACAATTATCAAATAGAATGACGATCTTTTTAAAAAGTGCCATATTTGCTTTTGCAGGGAATGGCGATGGTATTTTTTGTATTAATGCCGTACTCATGTGCTTCAGTTCTCATACAGGAGGCTCTTATACCAAAAATTGCATGTATGTTGAAGAAACTTTTTCTCAGCAAATTAACAAATCTGTAAATTAATTCTTGCTGGAGTTTCTCGTAAGCTTTCAGAAGAGATGATGAATCATCCAAAGTTTCCATGAATGCACTCTCAGTCTTCATGAGGCTTTGTTTTCTTCCTGGCAGATGCATCTCGAACAGGCAAAATGAACTGGAGTTTAAAACATTTTGATAAAATATGCCTCAAAAAGTCAGATGATACCTTTTAAAAAATACAATCCTGCATATCTTAGTAAATAGCCTGCTTGTGCTGTGTTGAGTGAGGCTGCAAAGATGAAAAAAAGAACTCCCTTTTTTGCAAGCTGGTTTGAACAGAAAGAGAGAACCTTGCCTTTAAAAGGGCGGTCCCCCTTTGTCTTCAGTTTCTTTTGTGGGTGTAGTTTATATGTGAAGATATTATGCATGTAAGTGTCACTGACCAAAAAGCAAATCAGAAATGCAGTGCTTCAGAAAAAGAGCTTCCCAAAGTACACAGTTGTTTCATACTGCTTCTGAAGCTTTCTGTTGAAATTTTCGAAGTTGGCACAGGTACAGATATTAGATTGTTAACTTCTTATTAAAGCAGACTACATTGGTACCTTCCCAGTGGGCTTGAAGTTGAAATTTATTTTAATAAGGAAACACAGCCTACTGTTTACGTCTATGATTACGCAGCTCTTTCAGTATTCACCTAAGGTGCATTTGATTCCCCCAGAAATGTTTTTTTGAAAACTGGGCTATCAAAATCTGGAGTTTTCAAACATGCCTGAAGGAATCTAATTACTTAGGTTTGTTTGACAACCTGGGGCTTCGTGTTTCACATTCTTTTCCAGAATTCCTTTTGCAGATGCTCAGAGTTGCAGTATATGCATCCTTCAGCCACGTAGGAAAATGATCTGACTCTTGAGTCTCCTGTCATCTTTTGTGTGTAGGGCTGTGAGGAAGTACTTGAAAAGAACAGAGGGCAAGCAGCTATTTTTCCTAGTTGTGCTTCATTTATTATCTTCAGAATTAGAGTTTATGTTGGGTGGTTGATTTTGTATCATGGGATTTGGCCAATTGCAGTAAAGGCATAATAGGCTGGAACAGGCTAAACAAACCAGATCTTAATATTGTGGTGTTAGGACATCACAGGTATTAGTGCACGGTTAGTGCAGGAATGGAAGGTATTTGTCTGACAGTCATTATTTCGTGTGACCTTTCCTATTTAATTATATCAGGGCCAGGGATGCCAGATGCAGCCTCTCAAGTCTGAGGTTTTCAGCTCAGGTACGCTTGCTGAGGTCTGCTGCGTCAGACTCTGACTCAAGGACAAGAATACACAATCGGTGCCAAGGTTTCCTTAGAGATGAAACAATCTAGCAAATGTTGATCCACCTAAGGTCTGAGAACCAGAGTCTTTGCTGTGTTTCGTAAGGACTGGAAAAAAGACAAGAAAGAACAGAAAGGGTGTTTGTCCTTGATCTTGCTGTGGAGGTTGGGAAGGCTGCAAGGTGTGTAGCGTCCTGAGATTACAGTGGAGACGTCAAGGAATTTCAAGTTTTCTGGACCCGATTTTTGAATGAGAGAGGTATGTGACAGTCTAGGTTCTTTTCTAGCTTAGTTTGGTGGAATCACAAAATTAGGAATGCTTCGTTTCCAGTTCCTTGATCGTGGCATTTCTATTTAAACTGGGTTAGCTGAGTTCAGTGAGGAAGGGTACCATCTCAAGGATCTCATATGTGTTGTGTGCAGTTTTTCCACCAAAGATTACAGCTTCTGGAGAATGTTTTTATTTTCCAACGCAGTCTTTATAAACTTGTATTTTTTAACAGCATACTTCACAAGCTGCAGAAGTATAAAACATGTGGGCATGTGCCTTGTTGCATTGTGGCTTTATTTCTTAATCACTTTTCCCCTGCTAGTTGTGCAGATGTCATGAATAGATGTGTGCCCCACATAAGAAAGTGATAGGAGTTGCTCCTCCCCTAGGAAAAGTTTCTTTTCTAAATGCTCCAGAAGGAGACTGTTTCCCGATTAGTAATTGGGAGAGCAGTGATAGTGTTGAGGTATTTCTGGTGACCTGCCCATGCATGTCAGCCAGCCATCCGCTGATCACCGCTGTTGTCAATGTTCAGGATATATGGAGTTTGCTATAGTCCCGTTGGTTCTCGAGATGCAAAGTGTTACCATTCTAATTGGTATTTTTGAAGAAAGTGGAAAAACTGTGTGGTCTTGCTCTGGTAGGCATCTTGAGATGGCATGTTGTGGTGGGCTAATTTATTAAAGTAGATTTGGATAGTGAGAAACAAAAACAAAAATTAAACTGACGCTGCCTTCTCCCTCCTCTCCTCCCGCCCCTTCCCCGGGCTCAACTTCACTCCTTCATCCCAACTCCTCTACCTCCCCCCCCCCGCCCCCGAGCGGGGCAGGAGGATGGGGAGTTGTCAGTACATAACAGCTCCTCTCTGCTGCTCCTTCCTCCTCACGCTTTTCCTCTGCTGCAGCACTGGGTCCTCTCCACAGGCTGCAGCCCTTCAAGGTACACCCGCTCCAGCATGGGCTCTCCCCGGGCCGCAGTGAAAGCCCTGCTCCAGCGCCTGGAGCACCTCCTGCCCCTCCTCCTCCTCCTCCTCCTCTCACCATGCTGCTCACGCTGCTGTTTTGGACTTTTTTCCCCTCACGCCGCTGTGCTGCGAGGCGTTTTGCCCTTCCTTGCGCAGGCTTTCCCAGGGGCACCGCCGGCGCGGCTGAGGGGCTCAGCTGTGCCCTGGGGTGGGGCGGCTGCGGAACCGCCCAGAACCGCCCGGAACCGGCGGGAACCAGCAGGAGGCATCTCCTTCTCACAGAAACCGCCTGCAGCTGCGCCGCTGCTGGAGCCTTCACACCTGCACCCGACACGCACCTCGTCCCAGTTCACACAGCAATGTGATTGCGTGTATTTCACCGAGATTTCTTTTTCCCGATTCGATTTTATTCAATCCTTCTGATTATTCAGGCCTCTTCACATACTGATCTGCAATGCCGCTGTGTTTGGTGCTCCCTGGTGCTTGACGGAGGACGACCTGGAGTCCACCTTCCAGGTGAACCACTTGGGACATTTCTATCTTGTCCAGCTTCTGGAAGACGTTTTACGCCGCTCGTCTCCTGCTCGGGTTGTGGTGGTGTCCTCCGAATCACACAGGTTGGTGAATGTTACCTTTGATTTAGCTGAAATCTTTAATCCTTAGAGCATAAACCAGTTATGGCAGAACTGCAAAAGTTTTTGAAAATGAAAGGCCTCGCTCTAAAGCATTTGCGTTTGAATAATCTTTTTAAAAATAGAAGCATTACTAATGCCTGTGAATGTTACTGGATTTGGCTCTGTTGCTGGATAAAGTGTGTTCTAGTTTTATAACAGTATGTAGGCATTTTTTGATCATTCTTTGTAGGAATGCAGATTTTTGCCGCATTTCAGACCACTCATTGATTTTGCGAGGAGATGGAATAATAATTGATTAAATCTGAATGGCATGACCTATATTGATTTGTCATTCAACAATTTCAACATCTTACCAAGA
Source organism: Phoenicopterus ruber ruber (assembly GCA_009819775.1). Classification (NCBI taxonomy): domain Eukaryota; kingdom Metazoa; phylum Chordata; class Aves; order Phoenicopteriformes; family Phoenicopteridae; genus Phoenicopterus; species Phoenicopterus ruber. Next base: position 16,987,540 of record CM020227.1, read on the forward strand.
AGAATGTGCAGTTATTTTAGCGGGAGAAACAATGCAATTAAAAACTGCTAGATGAAATCCAATTGTTTTATAATGAGAAATTAGGCAATTCAATGCAGACATTAGCTGTATAATTGTAAAATGGGAAGTAGTGTAGTTAATACATATTAGAAATTTAGCCATGCCTCTTTTGGTGAATTTTTTAATTAAAATGTTAGATGCTCGCCTTTTCTATTGCCAGGAGAAGTACAGTTGGCAAAAAAAGACGTTGATGAGGTTTGCCTTATTTCAAACATACTTGTGGTGTTTGTGTTAATAACTGAAAAGATGGATTTGATTTAAATAAGTTCCTTGTGCAAAATGCATGCCCCAATTCTGAACTTTAGTGGGCACAAACCACGTACCGCCTTCTGATTTAGTTCAGGGACTGCAGGATTAGACCTATAATGTCCAGCTTTAAACATTACTGTTGATTTCTATTTCACTTTTGGTCGTGTGTAACAGCTCTAGCAAACCAAAAGGAAGAATGTGTGAGTGCTTCCCCCCCACCCCCTGCCTTCATATTTCTGAAATGTTTTAGTGACCCAGAATGAAGCTTATTTTTTTAATCATGTTTCCATAAAATGTAACCCCAGGGACCTGGTAGAGAAAGACCAGCCAAGGGTCAGGCTGAAACCTTTATCACTTCCAAACACAGGGGCTTATGGCATAAATGACACACTGCAGATAGATTTACTTTTACCATTTTAAATTTATGATGGCTGAAATGAAAGGAAGCAATAGAAAATGTCAGTAATAATCCTCCCCGGTGTTAAAAGACATGAAATGTCTAGTAATTAGGTGGTAACAAAATCTGGGCATCCTTATCTTTGCAAATCACACCAGGTTTGTGAAAGTAAGTAGCAGAGTCCTGTTAGGAGTGAGGGAGGCTACTGCAGGGCAGGCAAGATAGCTCTAGAAATAAATCTGCCAACTCCAATCACTTGCCAGATGTGGAGGGCACAACGGGATACGTATAAATGAGCTGTTATTTAATGGGAGATTATGTTGAATTGTCAGCTGCTTGTTCCCCTTTGTAAGTTTGTATCTCCGATAGTATTTTAAATGACATCTTTGTTTTTCACTGTATTAAGTGCTATGTGTAACTAGAGCTCACATCTCTGGACATCTTTATCTGAGTTTTCGCAAACATTTTTTTAAGTGCTCATTGCTAACTCAGTAAGATCAGCCAAGGTTTATAGAAGCCCATCGAAAAATAAGTAACAGTCTATGTTTGAATAAAATAATAAATGCAACTAGTAAATTTCCCTTTTTGTAAGGGGTCCGATTCACGTGCTATGACGTATCTTAACACTTAAACTGATCATTGTAACTAACTGTGCTTTTTCCCCCCAATCTGTTTAATGGCAAGAAGTTGATGTAAGGAGTTAGTTTAGACATTAGGTATTATTGGGTAGTAGTAACTTTCTGACCTACTTGAGAACTCTGAGCCTTAAACTATGTTGTAAAACAGAAGTGTTGGTATCTAATTACTTCCATAAACCTTGACTGGATCTTTTCGCTGGAGTCAAGACCCCCTGTTAGGGGAAAAATAAAGTCCCGTGTTTGCAGAAAATATTATACTAGACTGCTCCAAGGCAAAATATTTATTTGCCTCTCTGGTTCTTCGTTCATTTTTAGTTACTTCTCTGGATTCAGCACAAATGAATTCTGTTTAAATTAAGCTTTTGGGTACTTTAAGCACATCATATTAAAATCGGAATAATAAGTAGGTTGACTTCCCTTCTGTCTTTATTTCTGTGTTGTTAATTTGATTGTACAGCCCTTATCCTACTGAATTCAATGAGATTGCCGACATAAGTAAGATTGACTCACATAAGCACACTTGCAGGACTGGACTCAAAATATGCCACTGTGTTTCCGTTATACAGTATACACAAAGTATTTTATTTATAGATTATTTTTAGTGTCATAAATGATTACTTGAGGAATGAATATAGGAAATTCCTCCCAGAATAGTCCTGTTAATTTCAGAAATGTATTTTATCTAACTGAAAATTATGAAAGAGAAATTTTGTTGTTGAAATTGAAGGGCTAATTCTGCAAGATACAGAACATCCTGGATTCCTCTTGAGTTCAAATACTGTAGTTGCTTTTCTCTGAGCGTATTATAATTCTGCTCACAGAATGAATGTAGAAATTCCAGCTGATCTCTTCATTTCTGGGCACGAGATGCAAAATTAGTAAAGATATTTTAAAACATTTTTCTAGTGTGTGCTATAATTATGTTTATCCCTGTTCTCCCCAGCTGATTCTGAAAACTCGGAGTATTAAAAACAGCTTGCTAGATCCATTTTATTTTTAGTAGCTCTTCTGAATGAAACATAGATCTGTAACTAAATGTAGTATTATTTTCTAATATTAAGATATACCAGTAAATTGATAAATCAAATGGTAAGAACTGGGGGGGGGAAATGCTATATGGAAACTTCCTTTTCTTCATCTAAATGCCTTTAGAACATTCACTACTTTGTTATTAAAAAAAAAAAAAAAAAGGAAAGAAACAAACAGCTGGTGTTTAATGACTCTGTCAGACCCAATTAAAAAACATCAACTAGTTACTTTGATTTGTGTTCAGCCATGCCATGGGTATACTTAAAAACATTATACTCTGCCAGAACTCATTTTGGCTTTGTTTACGTTTATCTTTTAAACATATAAGACTATTGATGGCAAGTTACCAAGGTTATAACCCCTTTATATTCATCAATTTTTAATCTAAAAAAGAGTCTAAGAGGCAGTGAGACTCATCCATAGTTACTTGAACACTTAAATGAAAGTGTGCAGTATGTGAACACTGGATGAAATAATCAGGGGAAGGGAAGAAGGGGAAATGAAAGGATGCTGGTTTTCTCTGCTTCTAGTGCAGAGTTATTTTATCCTACATTATTTCCTCCAAGTTAATTGTGCTTTCATGGATCTACGGCAAAATCTTTTTTTGGATTTAAAATAAACTGATTTGTAAGTTACATATGATGCCTTTAAATCATTAAAGCCTTTTTGGATTTGTTTTTATTTATCATTTGCTTTTGCTAATTATTCAATAATTTTACTGCCTTATTATATGGGACTATTTCTTGGGTCTCAGGCAATTTCCAGTAGATGCTTTCAACTGCTAAATAAGCTGTTGTTTTATGTTGGTTCTGGCCAAGTTCTACTCTGTTGTCTACATTTTATGTTGTTCTTAATGAGAGCGAAATTAACTCTAGGGTATCTAAGGCATATTTACTGTTTTTTAGATTTACGGAAATTAAAGACTCCTCTGGAAAACTTGATTTCAGCCTGCTTTCTCCATCTAAGAAGGAGTATTGGGCTATGTTGGCCTACAATCGTTCCAAGCTTTGCAATATACTGTTCTCCAACGAGCTGAACCGACGCCTTTCTCCCCATGGGGTGACGTCTAATTCAGTCCATCCTGGAAATATGATTTACTCCTCCATTCATCGTAACTGGTGGGTGTATACCCTGCTGTTTACCTTGGCTCGACCTTTCACCAAATCCATGGTAAGTGAACGACTTACAGTATTTTACACATCTTCATTTTTCAAATCAGGGGAGTAAAGTTATAAAAATCCAGATGTATGTATCTGCTTTGACCTATTGCCTTTTATAACTACAACCCTGATTTTAATGACAAACATCGTGCCAAGATAGCACTCTAGAAGAGGATTCTTCAACCATTTTAGATTAACTTTGTCAGTCTTCAGTAACAGTACCTTCTTAGATGGAGTGCATGACTTCCCTGTTTGAATATATGATTTTCACTGTGATTAAGGTGGTTGTACATCTTAGGTGTGGGATAGTTTAGAGTTATTTCTGTGCTTGGTTTACGTAAAACATCAGAAAAATGGCTTTGGTTTTTAAGTGGAATATGCTTGACTGCATTTTTTATGTAAACAGATGCCCTAGTTAGAGAAGATACTACAGACATTATTAATGGCTGAGGGAAAGTGCTTTCAGTGGTAAAAGCACCTTCATTCATATTTAAAAAAAAACACCCAACGATTTTCTTGATTCTTACAAAGCACTGAAGGCAATGGGTGTTTTCCCTTTGTCTCCATTGGACTTTGGACTGGAACCATGACATGATGAAAGGCTACGCAGTTCTTTCATAGCCAACATTCTGAGGCTTCATTATATAAGAATTTGCAGCATCTCCAGTGCTTGGAGGGGTTACTCTTGTCCCTAGAACCTCTGACCCAGGTTATTTATCAGGAGTCCAAAGTCTTTTTGTAGGCAGAGGTTGACTTTTACTTCATTGAGAACTGGCTTCCTTTAACCTTATTGACTGTTTCTCATCCCTTATTCACTGGCAAAGAAGGATATTCCCAAAAGAGGAGCCGGGAGAGGGAGTCTCCCTTGAATGTTTGCAGCTATGAATCAGGGAAATGAAAAGATTCATACCCCTGCAGAACTCATCTAGCCATGGCAATTTGTTCAAGCCCCAACCAGGCCCCTTTTACAGAAGACTTCACAACTGACAAGAGTGGTTGTGGTGTAACGTAACTTACTTTGTCCCTGAGCTGGCGATACAGACCAAATTAATTGGTTTTATTTGAAAAAGAGCAGAGAAGGAATTGTTGAGGCAGAGGAATCCATCCTTAAGTAGCTTAATCTCCCCCATAACCTGTAGTAGCTGAGCAAATCAGTGGTGGAACTTGCCTGTATAGCTGCAAAAAAAGGTTTGCTTATACATTTCATTATCATTGAGATAATGAAATTAATCTTAATTTATACTGGGTTAATGTAAGTGGAAAACACATCTTATAGTGTTTAAAACTCTGCTTGCATGTCCAAAAATGAACAGCTTCTTGAACAATACTGGCTCTTCAGTAAGACCCATGGAGCAAAAATACAAACACTCTAGTGTGGTGCACTGACAATGTGTCAGCCAGGAGAGTCTTCACACCTCTAACCTCTGCCTGCAGTTTGCAGCCTATACATATGCAAAACCTATTTATGTCCATGAGATTGGTAAGTGAGCATTCTGGCACCTTGGGACAAGTAATAATATCTTTCAACAGCATGTTTTTTGACCAGGGCCTTTAAAACCATGTCTCTGCTGTGTTAGGGATAGTTTATAAAACAAATTCTTGAAGTTCTCATGAGAATGGGTAAGTGAATGTTATCAGCGTCCCGTGAAAAGGATCCAGTCTGTGGAACTTTTATGAATTGTTAGCTTTATTTGCTCTGACATATTTTCACAAAGGAACCTTTTGTGTTTGTTGCTCGGATAATCTCATCCTCGAAGGAACAAAATAAAACACTGACGTTCATTTTGAATTCTTTAAAACAGTTGATAGAATTTTTTATAGTATCTGTTTATATATGGGTGGTACATAAAAGAGAATACAAATATAGTACAAAAAATACCAGCACTGAATAATAGGGCACTCTGGTCCAAGCCCAATCACGTCAGTAAGTCCTTCCACGTTTGTATGCATTTCACTGAGGTTATTTGAATGTTACGATGGAGGGTATGTGTTGAGGGTAAGCATTAGTTTTATAACTCGTATTCTGATATGAATTGTTATGTTCACCCGAACCTTAACAACGTTTCAATTGCGAGTAAGACTAGAAAAGTGCCCCTTCCTGGGTATGCAAACAAGCTAAGCTGAAATTCTTAACATCATCAGTGGACGAGTTTTTCTATTTTAGGTTTTGCAAGGAGCAAATGATCGGCTGCTTCCCCTTTCTTAGGGATTGTGCTGTCACCAACCTGGAATAGACTTTTTTGAGGATCTTTTGGTGGGCTTCCTCTCAGGATTTCTGTGTCAGCTCACCCCAGAGTTTAGATGAGTGTTTTGGTCAGAGTACTGGGTGTGTACCTTAGAGCTTAAAACTGCAGTCTCAAGGTTGTGAACTGTACGCTCCTGTGTTTTGCAAGGATGTCTGCATTGCACAATGCAGCATGATGCAGCAGCATTTAAAGTAGTTGCAACTGAGCTGGCTCCGTAACTGGAATTGAGAGATCCGTGTCAAGGTTGTGTGGAGAGAGGTAAGGTTTATCCGTTCAGGCAAGGTGCCATGCAGATACACCTGTACCAGTTTTGATCTCTGAGGCAGTAGCTTTAACTGCTGCAGCATTGTGGTACGTGGAGAGCCTAATCCTTCTGCAGCCAGTTTAAAGCTCTTTGCTATGTTTTGAACTGTAGAGGCTCCTGGAGTCTGTATAGATACATGCACATATATGCATATATATACACATGCACCTACACACAGACTGCAGCTACGCATACCTGATTCTAACTGAGGCCTTTTTGTATTATTGTAGTAAAAGCTGTTAATAAAAAATAAAAAAAATAAATCTTTAATTTGTATTTCACAAAGATAGATTTACTAGATGTTCTGAGAGTGATGGATAGCTCAGAATAACACTCATCGTTTCAGCTGTTTTGAAAACTTTGAAGCTAGATGCAGGACAAAATTAGAAAATACATTTGTTTCCTTACTATTTTTTTCCAGAACAATGTAATTCTTATGTTCTGTCCTGGCTGCAAGTTGCTACCGACAAATTAGTCTTCTCGCCTTTGACTTAGTTGTCATCATTTTCTGTGGTACTTACAAAATCATCTATTTAAAGTTTACTTACTAGAAATCGTAAGAGTTTAGTGATTATTTTGTTTTGTTTCCAACAATGAAGAAATATACATTGGGTAGCTGAAACATATTTTTTGATGTTGTTGCTCAGTTCTTGAATGTTGTATAGCTCCACTTTGGTTGGTGAGGATGTAGTATTTTCTTCAGAAACGCGTGGTATTGCATACTGTGAATTGTCACGTTGGGGAGAGGTCATGCAGCCTCTGGCGCGTGGCACTTGGGATATTCAACATGACAGAATTTAGCTTAGGAAACACGGCTGGTAGCTGTTCAGTTTTACCTGATTCCCTGAAGCACTGAGAATCAGTATTGTAATATCACACTCTTACTTACCTGTTTGCTGTTCCTTGCTGCGTCTACGGTGACTTAATTTCAGTAACTAGGACACTTTATGAAGTCAGGTTATTTTAAGTTTCTGCTTAAAGAAAAGGTTTGCAGATCACTTAGAATCTGGTTTTCCTAAAAGAACAAACATACTTAGATAGGGTTTGTGTGTCTTTCAAGCGTGAGGCTTTTAGAGGCATAATTTTATTTGTTCTGTAAATGGTCATACCTTACTACAAGAAGAAATGCAACTTCACGTTTTCCAAACCTGTTTTATGAGTGACTACAGCATAAAAATTATGGTATGTTTGTGCTGGCTATAGTGAACTCTTCTGTTGAATCAGAGAGAGTTGTCTGGTCAGCTTTGGAAACATAATACAATATTTAAATCACTGATGGTTATAGGTATACAGGAAGTACTTTTGTTAAGTAGAGCACTGGAAACTGAAAGACTGTTCCTTTTTTCCCACCCACCTCTTTTCAAGTTCTAAAATCTACAAGGATTTGCTAGACAGAAATGGCGAACGAGTATTTTTTTGTAGAAAGCAATAGTTGCAAATAAATTACCATTTTATTATTGTAGTAACTGTAGCTCTACTGATGTTCAAAGGGCCTCTCTTTTACTTACCACTATATAGTTACTCAGTAAATCGGAGAAGCTTATAATATAATTAAATGTAAATTGAAACAAGTGGCCACTGTAAATAACAGACTGGAGGAGAAGCTCTGAAAGTAACTGCGTAGGCCACGCATATTCTTAGCTGGTTTGATCTAAGGCTTTAGGGTTTTGTTTCCTTGGGCTTTTTTTCTACTTCCCCCTTCCCTCCCCCTTCATGCTCTTTCTCTCTCTTTTCCTCCCTCCCTCCCTCTCTCTCTTCTTGAAAGCTGGCTCAAGAACAGTTTGACCAAGTTGTTTCTTTTGTTTTACATTAATGCTGGTCATTCAGAACCCATCTGATTTGTTACTATTTACATACAAGATTAAAATTAAATACATTTATTGTAAGTTTCAAGCTTAAACTGAGTATGTTATCTAGTGTCACTCCCAGGTGATTTTGTGAGTGTACAATGGCATATAAAATTAGAAGCAGAGTGCCATTATCACACACTTGTGATAGTCTTACATAGAACCAAATATTTTTGTTGGCAGGTAACAGAGCAGAAAGAATATCATGTGTTAGAGTAGCAAGAGCTTAACAGATGTTTCAGTGAACTGAATTTTCAAATCCTTTTACATTAAGAAATGGCTAGGGTTTGTAGAAGTTCTGAGACTATTGGGTTACATTTCCTGTTGCAGTGCAAAGCCAGCCATTGTGCTAGAGTTTTAGCAGATGTGTTACCCCCTTTTAATGGTTGGGAATAAAACACTGATTCTGTTGCTGAGATATAAATTAAAATTAGAAGAGCTCAACCTGTCAACTTTAAACAGCCAATTAGCTGCAATAAGACCATTCTGCCCCTAATTTTACACTGTGTTAAGAGACTGATACTTGAACTGCTCTTTGATTTCTCCCTTCTCCCCCAAAGATGGTAGCTTTTCAGAATTGAATTTTGTATTTAAAGTATTTGCTATTGAGAATTATAAGGAATATTTTTAAGGGCCCCAAAGTCTTCTGGATGTCTTAGTTTTACATAAAACAATGAGTTCTTGTCATTCTGATATTATTCCAGGAGTGTTTTAGGCAGTTGGCATGTCTTGCAGTGCTCATGTAGGTACAGGGGTTTTCTCCTGCCCATAACTGCTTTACTGGTTTTACTTTTGCCACATGTTGGAAGCGTCTAAATTTAAATTTCATGTGATGATTTGCACTCACACCTAACATCAACTCAGAAATGCTATTCTGGCAAGAAATGAATCTGCAACTATAGGAGTGACTTACTTCTACCTAATGATCACATCTGTTTGCTTTTGATAGAAGCCCAAAAGAGGCCCTGCAGTCTCATCATCTCTTCTGTTTCTCCCCTGTTCCTTGCTAAAGAAGCTGGAATAAGCCTTAGAGCTGGGGATAGTATTCCCTCCTTAAGTAAACATTTTTTGCTGTCCAAAGATCTGTGTGGGCTGTGTTGAGTTGATGTTGGCTTCCATTACTGAATTCACAGTTCAGGCCAAATTCTGCCCTCAGCTGTGCATGTTCAACTCCAAGAGCAGTCATGGGCAGGGTGGGTATGTGCGTGTTTCAGAGTAGAATTTGGCCTGTATTGCCTCTCTAAGACATTCCTAAAAATGCACTGGGGTTTCTTGAAAAGCAACAGGCAGTTCTTTTCAAAAAGAGCCTCACAGTTGAGATTTGATCAAAATGGCAGTTTCTTTTCTCAAATTGAATTTTCGGCAGGAAGCGAAAGAGGAAGGGACAGTGAAGGGGGACTAACTATCTGCTGGATATTAGCAGTTGTTGTAGAGAGTGTATAAATCACATATGCAATTCTCCTGTTTTATGGATTAATGGCTAAAGTGTAAATGTTAAAGCGATGCTAAGCAACAGCTCTCTTTTTTAACACACAGATTTGTGGACTGTACCCCTAGTAACATGGAAGGACAGTTACTTGATTGAACTCTGATAGCATACGCTTCCTTGCAGAATACTGTTATTTAAAATTGGCTGAATTGGGTAATAGGAAAGAAGGCACATGTGGAAGAATATTTTGACTGATTGTAATAGGACGGTAAAGAAATGCCTCCAAAGTAGTTGTTAATCATTTTGGAAGGATGGTGCAAAAATTCTTCGGTGCACTTAGAATTTCTATGTCCTATCTAGTAATAAAATGTAATATAAGCTCGTTTATTATCAAACTTACATTTAACTGATACGTATTTTAACTTCCTGTTAAAATAAATGTAGCATGAAATATGAGGGCAAATTAAATCCGTCCCCCATAACCTACACCACAGGAATGGAAAGTCTTTATGAAAACCTATCCATGTGCCAAACAGAACAGCTCAGGGTCTCAGCGTGCGGAGCGGGGCTCGGGGGGAGCAATGGCCATGGAATTTGCTGTGTCCAACACACCCCCATAACTGTTTGTGGAGCAGCTCTGTTATGTCCTATAGTTTTGTGGAGAAAGTAAGGAATTTCTTCCTCTCCCCCTAGATCCTTGCAGAATTTCAGAATGCCCTGCCAAGTATGTGGGCTGCAAGGAAGGGAAACATTTGGTCCATAATGTTTTATATTACATGTAATTAAATTAGAATTTGAAATTAAAAAGCATATTTCCCTATTTTTCAGCCTGAAAAAGCTTTCTTGGATTAGAAAGCTATATATACACCTTGTGGAATGTCTGCATACAGGTCTGAATTGCCCACAAATGCTAATCTTCTGTGCAACCTCACATCCAGCCCTGTCTGCTACCTTATCGTCTCCTGCCTGAAATCTGAAAAAGATTGGCCTCATAGGTAGTTAACAGCATAGAACAGAATATCTCTTTCTGAAACTTGCAGAAAGTCAGTCTTGCATTCAGTTATTTTCATTTCTTGGTTCAGACTGTTACACCACCTAGAAACAGACCTTCTTACTGAATAATGGGGGGGTATCGGATTTGTGGGTATAAGCTGCATTACAAATAAAATAATGAGTGCTTAACAAAAGGTTTTAAAAGTAAATATTTTTTATTTTTGCACTCTAGTGTGATGCATCCATAATTTCTTTCTTGTCTGAAAGTCCCAGACTTTCCTTCACTCTACTTTTTTTCCTGTGGTCTTTTGCAGTCCTCCAAAGAAGATTTCAAGTTCCTGTTTTTTCCTTATTCCTTCTCTTTTACTCACCATCACTTGCAGAGCTAAACTGCAGCTGAAGTGCCGTGGTGTCTCTGAGGTGTTACACAGCATTGATCTACTCAGAATGTATTTGAGAAACCATAAGGAAGGAAATTTCTGTTGTATTACGAGTGCTGAGGTGTTTGGGTGACAGGCAAGATATTGCAGTCTGACAGAAACAGCTGAACAGGATATTTAGCCCTTTTTTGTCCCTTTACCTTTTTTTTTTTTTTGTCATTACTATACTCACTATTAGGAATTAGCCTCATCGTCGTGGTAGTGTTCTTGAGATCCTTCTCATACTGAAACATCATAATTTGTTTTATTTGCTACAAAAATTGATTATCTACTACAATAACTGAAAACAAGTAAGGCAAAGATGACTAAAATTTAGAACTGTGAGTTTGAGGAGACTGTAAAAAAAAGATTTTTTTTTTATGTGCTTAGGTAGTGAAATTCAGTACTTTCAAAACACTTGAAATTCTGAGGTTGTGAGGGCTTTTTGATTTTTGTGTTTGCATTTATTTTGCATATTGCTGTACAGGTATTCCTTTTTTCAATGTCAAGTATTACAAAGAGATGTGGAAGTAAGAAGAAACTTTAAAGTTTGTGGGAAAAAAAAGGGTTCTCCTTATGGGAATCTGTATTTTCACAGTGCTCTGTGAAAAATTATTTCCATGTTTTTATTCTGGTTTGTCAGGGAAGAAAATAGTTAATAGCAGCAGTAGATAATATTCTGGATTTATATGTACAACCTCTTGGCCTCCCTTCCTTCTCCTGACTGGTTAGAAATATGTTCTTCTCCCTCAAAAGTGGGTGTATGCTAGTTGGCCACGTAGATACAATGTTAGAACTCTGGTTATGGACAGGTTTGTAGCACTTCTGGTTTTGTGGCCACACACACACAAAAAGTGTCTTGTGTAGTTTACATAAATCTAATATTATTTTACAAGCGTTGCTAAGAAAACAACAAAGCATTTATCATATAGCATTGTTAAAAATAATAGATTGGGAAAGAGAATGTAAGGGAAAATACACAGTGAGGAACTTTTCTGAATGTGTTGTATAAACCAAAAAATAAATGTGCATGTTCATATTCCTATTCTATCTTTAGCTAACAGTAACTTTTGGTGGGAATAAAGTAGGTTAAAATTTAGTGATTTCCTGTATAAACAGACAAGTGAACTTAAATGTCTTGAAGATCTTTTTGAAAGCTGAAACAGATTGCCTCTACTTTTTTTTCATGCATTTATTTGATGCTAATACAAAGATGTGGCTGTTAACTTAGGAAAATGACAGCTATGGTCTAAACCAGTTTTATGATATGTGCCAGCCTAGGTCTCTTTAATATATCTCCGAACTAAGGTAGTAGTTCTCACTTTTGCTACTGGTCTTCCTTCGCCCACTCTTAAACAGTCTTCAGCTTATGTTAGTATATTGTTATATTAATAATTTTGAGAAGATCTGGTAAACAAAAGGGATTTTCACAGAAATAATTCTGTACTTTTTGCCTAATAAGGGTCATCTTTGATGACTTTGTAGCCTAGCTAGCAGTGAAAATTGCTAGCTGAAATTACCGTGCATTGCTGAAGACCAAGTGCCAAGAGTGCCCCAAAGTCCTCCATTGCCTTTTGCTTTGTTGCAGAGCACTCTGGGTGCCCCTCGCTGCACCCCAGAGCCCTCCGGTTACAGTTCCTGCAGATGAGGCGATTCAACCCTGCTTGTGACCCCAGAGTTTCTCATTTGTGTGCCTGAACAAGGTCACTTATACAGTTTGTTGTAAATAACACAGTAGGATCCAGACCTCCTTAGTTACCAGCTAGCACATAAATCACAGGATTATTCATTTTCTTTAATAACAAGAGAGTAATAGAGATAACATTTTTATGAATGAGAGAACTGTAATCAAAAGCAGAGTCAATGCGCTGTGGTTCATTTATAATAATCCAATGATCTGTTGTTAGCATTCTAGAAAGGTAGTCTCAAATATTCCCGGTGATAAAACTTGAGTTTTTAGCTAGCATTGAGTTTCTAATCACTTTTTATAAAAAAGTAGTCCCTAAAAACTCTTTTCAATTAATGATTTTTAACTTTTTGGACAGACTTATAGCTACTGTGCTGTACAGCAAGCAAGTAAATTAAGCACAGCCAAACACAAATTATACAAGGATACTACAGATATTTTCAGCTATTGAAATTATGGTGCTATAAGTGATAAGAAATATGAAAAGCAAGTCCCATGTGGGTTAAGATGTAAGATGGCAAATCTGGGTTCCATCTCAAACTGTTGCTATCTGCCAAATTTCAGAAGCTGTAAGAAGACCTTAAAGATGGGGGGGGGGGGGGGTGTGGGTGTGGGTGTGTGTGTATGTTGTTTATGAACGAATGACTGTAAGAACTAATTGTGCTTCATTAGTGGTTTTTTCACTTTCTCAATTTTCTTCTCTTAAATTCAGTTTCTTACTGAGTTTAGAGTCCAAGAACTGAATAATTTTTGGCTATGATTTTTTTTTTTTTTTAAATGTAAATCTGCTGTTTATTCCTTGAATGAGGAAGTATCAAATTCAAACTCCTCCTGTATCACTAAACTTTGAACTGGGGCCTTATGGCCCATGTCACTTGACGTGGCAATTAGACAATAGTGTATCCTCGTAGTAGTTCTTTCTTCCTTGTCTTTTATATGCACATACATACCTGCTGATACTAAGCCTTCTAGATAGCTCTTTAGGAAACAGAGCTGCTGATCCACACATCTAAAGTTCAGCAAAAGCAAGGTTTTTGGACAAAGCTTAGGTTTTGTTTCTTTGACCTCTAGAAGTTAAAATCCTGTGCCCAAATTTAAAATAGTAAATGGTAAAAATAATGAAATTACATAATTGAACATTGTTAGACTGTGTCATTTTGTGAGCGTAACTCACAGAGCAATATAAATTTTGTGGATTCTAGAACATGGTTTATCTTTCCTTACATTTTTTTGAAGTTGCTATTTATGAATGGACAGATGTTCAGGAAACCCAGGATTTTATTGGCCGTGTTTAGAATAGATGAAATACCATATTATTTAAAAAAGAATGCAGTGTAGATCCTATTTTATGGAACTATCATTTAAATACTATTTCTTAATTGGGGGATGCAGTGCTTAGTTACATTAACGTTTCCCTAGAACTCCTTGGATATCTGAGATGCTTTACCATAACATGGTCTTTTCATTTCTCTCTATATCATCTTTGAAGAGGTGCCATACCACTTTAAACGGTTCACCAATCAGTTTCATATGATGGATTCTCTTTAATCATTTACATTCAGAGAAAGTAAAATATTCCTTAGGAAGCCAAAGTAATCTAACAGAATGTATAGTGTTTGTGCAGCTGGATATCTTATTTATTTGAAGTTCTCAGGGAAATCTCTTCTGACTTTACAAAAAAGATGGAAGAGTAAACAGTAAGAGTGTCCAAGTAATCTGAGCTAGAAAGTCCCTTCTTTTAGAGCAAAGTCATTAAAAAAGTATATTTGCAAAGTCCAAAAATAATACAGTATATCAAATGCAGAGCACTACATAATGTTTTTTCAGTATTCTCACTATTTTTACATATATATGTGTATGTATGTACCTATCTACCTACAAATGGAAAAGATACTTGGATTTTTAATATATTTAATATTCCTGGATAGGTGAAGACAGTAAGAGTCTATTTTCCTGAAAAAGTGATTCATCTGTTTGTTTTTTGCATGTGACATGTCATTCATCATCATGTTGCCATTCCCTGGACATGATAACTGCACAGCTGAATTCACATTCCTAAAAACTTCCTTCCAGGAACGCTATTGGAAATGTACATGTATGTATAGAAAGTTCATATTTCTAGGCTTTTGGGAGGTATCCCACTGTGATACTAATAGTGGTTCTAGTTCTTGTCAGTTCTTTATTCCAAAATTTACTGTGTATATATCGGTATCTTTTTTTCTCCTGAGGAAAATGTGAGGGAACTTACGCGGTTGGGTTTATTGGTTTGCGGGGTTTTTTTGGTGTTACAGATATGAGTGTGGTAATTTTCTTTTTTCTGAAGGCAAGACTCAAACTGCAGGATGTTCCTTGGCCAGCCTGGAGCACTGGCTGGATTCCTATGTGGAGGGAAATAGGTCTGTGGTTGATGAGACTGTCTTAGGGAGTGTGTTTAGTTTTTCCACTGACTATTCACTAGTATTTTATAGTAGCTTCCATTGTATATCAGTCTCTGAGAGTTACTGAAAAAGCTAGAGTTAGATACTGTTCAAATCCTGAACTTCTTTCTACTGTAGTCCTAATTTTTTTACTGTTTCTGCACCTTATTTCTAGGTAAGAGTGTATGTGTTTCTAAAGAAAGAGACGAAAGAGGGACTCTATGTTCCAGAAAAATGAATGAAACCAAAAAGTTGTCCTTAAGTGTATGTAGGTTTTACTGCCAGTATGAGTGTGAGATGATGTGCCCTTCTGCCTCTCCTCCTCCTTATCTTAACCTACTGTCTTAGTCCTTAGGTCTGTGGTTTCTCACCTTTCTCAAAAAAGGAAGAAAGCACAAATGTATGATTATATGTTAAATACCTTGAAGGTAATGTCTTGAAGAGTTGTTTTAAATGTTTATGCGATTCAAGAATTATATTTAAGAATAGAGGAGGAAGATTTGGCAAAAAAGAACTTGCTTGAATCTATTTGCCAGCTGAAATACTAAAATGGTTCCATGGTTTGTTATGTGTTATATGGCCTGAGTTTGTATGATTTACTTGTGCTAAAGTGGCAGAATGTACTCATTCGGGGGGGGGGAAGTGAACATAATGCTGAATTTATCGTGCTTAGTTCAGTGTAAAAATGCACAGCAAATGATGCAGTACTTATTAGGTTTGCAATAATCTGTACGAGAATTTGTAATCAGAGAATTTCTGAATTTACTTAGCTTTTCAAGTTTCCTTTGAGACTTACAATACTTTAGTCCCTTGGATTTTCCAATCTCTTTATTTTGCTCTTTCTTGGAAGTTGTTAGAGTAGTAGCATCAATCCTTTTTTAGCAAGGAGGATGACAGTAAATATAAACATCATAGTCAAATTCCATCCATTATTTTTGTGACAACATGTTTTTGCAGTTATTAAATAGCACTATGGATATAGCACAGTCTTCTGTGCTTGCCAAAAAAACCCTGTAGATGGTATTTGAGGAATTTTATTAATTGCAAAAGCATCACATTGAAATGAGATAAAGATAGCAATGTTGGATGATACATCTGGTATAAAAGTAAAGTCATTTTTGAGATATAGAGAGAATTGTTTGCCTTGAAAAACAAGATCTACTTGTCCCGAATATGCAGGATTGATTTGCTAGTGCTGTGGATTTCCATCTCTTATAGCAGTACTGTCTTAAGTGTTGACATTTCCAAAAATGGAGTTTTCATACATATGCTGCTTCTGTGGGTGGTACTTTCAACTTTAATGCATTTAAGATGGATATTGCTATTAATTCAGAAGAATGTTAAGCAGGCATAGGAGTTGAAACTTGTTTTTAATGTTTGATCACATCATTGCTAGTTTCTTTTATTTCTAATAGATGACTGTGCATATACAAATGGCTGGTGAGATGCCTAACTGGTTATGAAAGTATTTACCGAAGTGTTGAGTACCAAACTTCATATAAAAGGAACAGATTTGAAAATCCTTGTGCTGAACTGGCACGTTGTTACTGATTTCTGTTTAAATGCTATACCCACCATTATGCAAAAAACATTGAAGAACATTTCAAGTTTACAAGCTAGAGCATAAGAATACTTGGAAATACTAGGATTAAAGTTTTCACTTAAATTCAGCACTCTTGAATGTAGGTATTTTTCTTAGGGTTACCTTGTCTGTCACTGTAATCTATTAAAGAACGTAATTAGGGTTTTTTCATTTTGCTAAAAAATTGGAAACACTATTTCTTTCCAGTGAACAGCATTACTATTAAAATGTTGTCCTGAAATGTCAAACTTACATTATGATGAATACTACCAGTACAAAAAACCTAATTTAGCACTTCAAATAAAACAACGGTCTTGGCAATTTTTTATGATAATGACTTTGTAACAGTGTCATTTAGAACCTGATTGTCTGCTCATGTCAAATAGTTCATCCCATCCCAAATAGTGCTGTTGATCTAACGGTGTTAATTACGGAGCAGAGGCACGATCTGCAAAGGGATACGGGGTGTCCTGGTGCTCCCTGCCCCAGTACTGAAGAGACCGCTTTCCACTGCAGAGCAGCGTTGTGCCTGAGTAGGAGAGGAATTTCTCCATTGCAGTTCCCCTAGGCAAAGGCCCTGAATATCAGCGCGCTTGAGCGGGAGGGCAGGGCCTTGGAGTGGCTGGGCATCTGAAAAGTCCTTCCGTATTTCCTCTTGGGGACTGGGCACACGTGTTACAATTCTGCTAGTAATGTGATGGCATAAATGTAAAAATTTATCATTATTTTCTGCGTACTTAATGACAGTAAAATAAAGGTTTTCTCGGCAATGCATTTATTTTGTTTTTTGTCAAGATATCATGATAAACTGGAAATGAGTTAACTAGTTCTGCCAAGAAACAAGGTATTACCCTGAGCTGAATGGTCCTAGAAAAATGGAAACTCATTCCATTTGCTGAAGTAGTATGTATAAAGTGAGCTTCTCTCTCAGCTTTTGCGCCAAAAGCGGTGACTTTGTATTTGTGAGAAAAAGTTACGAGTTGAATTCTTCCATGCCTTTGAGAAATGTATGTGAATTTCCAACTTTTAAAGGAATTATAGCAGAAAGTATCAACAAAGCTGGTAGTTCCACTTGTGATATAATATTTTTTGTCTCCTTTTGGCTTTATGTTTCTAAAGGAAATGTTTTCATATAAAATGTCTTTTTATTGAAACAATATCTGACCTTATTATTGGTGGTGAGGTGAAATTTAACATTATTGCATTACATGTATGCTTATTCAATAGACAGTAATGTGGCATTTTAAATGGCCTTCAGCTACGGCCAATTATGCTCTTCAGAACGCAATCCAGACCGTTGCTTGGCTTGGAAAAATCAAATATTGTGCATGCATACTCAAGGCCTGCAACGCTGAACACACAGCTCAATGCTTTTTCTGCTGTTAGGAAGGGACACAAGACTCATCAGAAAACTTTGTCACTGTTCACAGCAAAGATTCCTGTAAATGCAATCTAATTGCTAATTTATTCCCCTAAAATAATATTTATAATTGGTAATAAAATGTGGCTGGGCCAAATTATGTGGTCATTCCTGTTCACTATCATCATCAGAAAAAAACTTTAACTCTCCTGCTTCCGTTCCCTGTTCCCTTCTGCTGGCAGATACATCCATTAATTAATTTTATTGTAGTGCTCAGAAACTGGAAAGGAAGGGTTGTCTAGACCTGAAATAGAGACTTAGAGACCTGGAATGAAGTCAGGCTATTTGCTTTAAACATTATGTCTACTGAAATATTTGTAGTCTGTTGTCCGTCTCTGTTTTGGGAGATTTTTGTGAATTCTTCCCAAGCATATCTTTTAAACCAATTTGAATGACTTCCGAACTGCTTAAGTGTCAGCACTGAATGTCAAGAGTAAACAAATGAAGGCTTGTTCCATATTCTTCATTTGTTGTCAGACACTGTTGGTTTGTCATTTTTGCAAAGTTTATTTGTTACGGTAAATGTTGTCAGTGTTACAACCATGCTTTTTCAAACTTCTCTGAATTTATCTGGTGAGGTGAGGTAAATGAATTACCAATTTTCTCTGTTATCCACTAAGATGAATTTACTTTTGAGACTTTCTAGGGGCCTGGGTGTTTTTTATGTTGTAAAAGAAGACTTGGTTGATAATGATACTAACTGTCGTACCAGAAGACAGAGGCGATCTAGTCTTCCCATGGAGACGGTCTGTAAAGTTACTGCAGAATATTGATACGTGGACTTTCCAAGGCTGAAAGCAGAGGTTTCTTGAACTGATTTGAACTCTTCACTGATTCTCATGCTTTTGACCATGTTCCTGTTACCTTGTCTATGGTTTCTGGCCAAGACTGTTACTTTGCTGTATGTTAACAGATACCAACTGAAAATGGCAAAGTCAGTGCTATCAGTAGTGTGCTCACTTCCCACTGTACCAGATAATGGTTGGCTAAAGGCTATTTTATCTACTATATTATATTCATTCAAGTACAAATAAAAAAATTGCCTAGCCCTTTTCTTCTTATCTTTCAGAATATCAGATGAGGTATTTTAAAACCTTTTCTAGGTATTTAAACTAAAACCTTTATGCAAAGCTGTAGATAATTTTCTCAGCCATGATATGCCCATCTACATGCTGTAGATGAACAAAATACGTGCTGTAGATAATATTTTTGCCTTGTCAGTCTAGAAAGTAGTGGCAACAGATCATCCATACGTAGGTGAACGTTTGCCATTCAAAATCTTACAGACAGTGCTGAACATTGATGACTTTTCCCCTATTGCCTTCATTTGTATTTTTTTCTGTACCTTCTCAGACCTCAGTCTCAGAGCAGAGTCGTGTTCTCCTTTCAGGAAGGCTTTAACTTGGATTTATTCATTGTTGCAGTTTGTAGCATTGTCTCCAACAGACACATGGCTGGGAAAAAATAATTGGGGGTGGAAAATTCCTACTGCAATCTCTATGAAGGGACTGTTACACTGACCTAATGTCATTTCCTGCACAGTACATGCCTTAACTTCCACATCCAGCCCTGCTTGAGCTAAAGAAAAACTGGCAGAGAAGCAATGAAATTTAACTGGAAATCTCAAATTAATATTTATAGCATGTTGGATAATATTCCATGTGAATGTGTTTTTCAAAAGGTACAAATAAAATGAAAAAAAAGTTAAGAGAAATGTTTCACCATAGCCATTTTAAATATCTGTAACTATATGTTTTGGCCAAGAAAATAAAATATATTGAGGAGTAAATCACAGAGTTTTCTACAAAAAGAGAAAAATTTGAAGACAGTTGCTTGTTATTTTTTTCATATGACTGTTTTTGGTCAAAATCCAAATTCTCAGGCAGAATGTTCATAAATGCCCACACAGAAGGAAAAATATTCTGCTTGTGTTCACTGTGCGAAGAGTTAAAATGTTCACGGTTTCTGTTTAGATAAAAGAATACTTTCATTTGAGATAATCAAATGTAATAGAATTAAGTGAAGAATTTGCTGTTTCTTCCTAGTTTTCAGATGATGACCTTTTTTCCTAAACATTTATATTGTTGGGATTTTCTTTTTCAATAGAAAAAGTATATTTTGAATGCTTTCAGAGAAAAATGTTTTCTTTCTTCCTTCCTGTGCTTTTTTTTTCTTTATCATGTAAATAACTAGAGGAACGCTTCTCAAATTACTACAAACAAGTCCTCGGATTTCAGGTTAAGTATAGGACTCTTCAGTCTCATAGGTGACTGTTTCCAAAATTTCCAAGTGTGATCATAAGTAGATTGATGGAAGCTGTTTTCCAGTTTTCATTGCAGCAAATCTTAATGGATGCCAATTAAATATGTTTACATATGTACTTAGATAACAACATGTGGAGCCTATAACATGACTTATACTGACAGGTATTCACTGTTGTTTAATTCTTCCTTTCCTTTTTGAGTTATGAATATATCAATCCTTAAATCTTTGTTTGTTTTAGAGAAGGTTCTTTTTTTTTTTTTCCTCTTGGCACACCATATATGCACTAGCAAGTGCTAGCAGTTTCAGCTGCATTTAAGGAAATATTGTTGTAAGACTTTTATGTGCTGTACTTCAATCAGCTAGTGCCAGCAGTATCCCAATAGAAAGACCCTCAACAGACCATTTTCAGCATTTTGCTGCAATTAAACTCCTCTGGTTTTAGCCCTCAGGCAATTTAGTACCTTTTTACATATGCACATTATGAACTTTTGACCAGGGCCTGGTAGTCATATATTAGATAGCAGCTTTTGAAAGCAGACTTAACAAGTTCCTCAGAGTATTACAGTCGGAGTCAGTTGTGGAAAAGGTAATTTAACCAACTTGCAGTGAGGCCATTCAGAATCTTACTGATGATCCTAAATATGTCTTTTTTTAACTTGTTTCCTCTGGAAGCTGGTAGCAAGAGCTCTCAAAGAATGTGATTGATCTTTTATTCAGTAGCTAACGAGGGCTGTGATTCTATTAGTGCTCTACAAGGCAAGGGAACAGTGATTTAATGAAGTGTCTAGTGAGCTGGTCATAGATTTATCCTGTTGTCTCTAATTTGCAGTGCCGTTGTGAGGGTAAAAGAAACTGCACTCACACTGCCATTAGGCAGGTATTTCCTTAGTAAATTGTTGTAAGGTCAGGTGTAGTTATCTTAGAAAAGGCAATGCCTTACCTCCTCAATGTCTCAAGATGACAGCCGCTGTGCTGAGCACTCACTGAGGCGGAAACGTGAAGATCAGAGGTCCGTCTCCAAGTCCCCCTTAGCTGATGCAGGAGCAGATGAACTGCCAAGTAGGACTAATAGAGTCATAATTGGCGATTAGAACTGGAAAGGTGCAATAACATCTTAATACAAACTGGCGTATATTATAGTTAGTGTCAGTTGTTGTAAAGTTACATGGTAGCCTGAACTAGTAACACTTCCTTTTTTCATTTTCAAAAAATGAGGCAATGCATCCTAACAGTTGCAGTACAACAAAAATATAAGAACATCAAAACTTGAGTTACTTTAAAGTGACATTAATGTCTTCAGTACATTTCCTTCGGCATGTAACCTGTCAGTCTTACTCAGAAATGATGCAGTAAAATTTGCCATAGAACTATAGATCAAAAAATCTCATAAATACGCTTTGTTTTTCACTTAATTAGCACTAAATAGTGGATTTTATTTCTGTCTACTGAAGGCCACTGAATTTTTGTTCTGTTTGTCTTTGCTAACATGAAGTGTTATTTTGATGATGCCTATGGTGTTGCAAATCCATTTTGCACTGTTAGGTTTTTCACAAACCTCAGAGTCCAAGTTAGCCAAAAGCAACCATTTTCAGGAAGAAGTTATCTTTGCATGAATTGCTTTATAATTTGAGAAGGAAGTTATGGTATATATTGCCAGGAAGTTCAGTGTTACTTATTTCAATCAAAAAGCAATATTGAAAAATAAGGAAGCAGATCTCCTATGTGTGTTTCTTTCCTAGATTAACATAGAACAGTAGATAAATGAATCATCTTGAGATTTCTATGGCATTTCCTAGTGTGCAAAAGTGGTCAAAGCTGACAATTAGAGGGGAGGCAACCAGAGACGAGATTGTGGGCGCATTAGTCCAAATTTGTTTATGTGTAAGTCACACACCTAATTGGGATCTCAGCCTCGTGTTCCAGGCTCTGTGCATATAGGTAACGAAAAGTTTCTGATGCAAAATGCATCAAATCTGTTTTAAGGGAATCTGCTAAAATCTCCTATGCCGCAGATGAAACTTGGATTACGTCAAACAGCAATAGCAAGGAGACAGTATCATGATAACTTGTATCCTCATATAATTATAGCACATGCATCACCAAATAGTTGTCATGTGCTCAGATGGATGATTTTGTTTTAGCAAAATAAAAATATTTTCAGTTGGATGAGCCCTTGAACCCCTGTGAACTTGACACCCTGTGGGATGTCATCTGGGACCTCTGTTAAATATACAGACGCAATTAGTCTAGAAAAAGAGATATTGGGCTTTTAAATGAACAGCAAGAGGATTTAAAACAGTAAGCCAAACTTTCTAATTTCCTAATATTGACACTTGTGTCCCTCACAATCTTATTATAGTATTATTCTCTGCTGATCTACCATTTCATCAAAAAGTCTTCAATGGAACTAAAAATCTAAGCCTTTTAGCCCATAGATCATTGCACTTGGTAAATGGCTTATTGTAGATTAGATAATGTGGTTCATAGCACATCCAAATCAATAAAAGGCTAGTCTGAACGTAGTAAAGTGCTCTCAGTCTGATTCTTTTTATTAAGTATATCTGCCACGAGCAAAGTGAAAATTTTAGTCTTTTTGCTTAACTTGATGTAAGAAAAAGACATTGCTTAAATTTCTACATGGTTATTTTCTTTCTTAGAGAAGATCTGTCCCATAGAATTTAGTTTTATTTGAATCAAAATGAAATACATTGTATGAAAAATGATAAAATTCTTAATCAGCAAAATTCAGACCCCAATGGTTTAGTGTTCCCATTCATATCCCACTCTAGAAATGAATGACCAAGATCTCACATTTGTCAGATATTCAGTGGTCTCTGTGAAATAAATACTTCTAGACGTAAGATTCTCTTATGAAAATCATCAGCAAATTCTGGCAACTTCATCAACAAATGGAGGTGGAGAATGCTTTCATTTGGGAGAACTGTGAAAGAAATATTTTGAAGAAAGAATGGATGACTAGATACCAAAAAAGCGGTGGCATTTTAATCTAGGTCAGTAAAGGCCCAGGATTTACCTTTAATCCTACAAACACTATGTGTTTAAGTTAAAGGCTGATCTGTGAGTAAGAGAAACTACAACAGTAATAGCACTTAATTTGTTATCAGGTTTCTAGGTTAACTGTGCGTAGCAGAAGGGGAAGGTTGCTTCCCTGGCAGATAGCGCTTTCATCTGTCCCTGACATCTGGAAAAGCACCTTTGCAGGCACGAGGCAAGAACAGTCCTATTGTAGAGAAAAGGCTGTACAGCATGTTACTGTGTCTGCTCAGCCCAGCTTTCGCTATACTGTCCATGTTATGCTTTCTCTCATTTTGAAATTCTCTGACACATGTAAAGAGTGAATTGGCAGGTTGCTACAGTAATCTGGGTCTGAAAGGGAGGATATGGTTCTCCTTTCTGTCTTGCCCTGTGGATGATCCCATGTTCCTGAAGGTATGCAAATACCAGAAGGATACGCTTACTTACACAGAAGAAATTCAGCAGGCTTATACGTGCATCAAGGGTGAACAGGTATGGAGGGAGATTTTACCCCTTCTAGCTGGGGTTATACTAGATACTTGAAAGAAACTGGTGCACAATAGGAACTAATGGCTGCCTCTGCCTTTAGACTCTCCACACACTTTCATTCATTGCAATTCTGTATTTTCCTGTTTACATCCATGGCCCATGCTGCTGAGGAAAGGATAAACCATTGAGAAATGTTAAAATGCCAAGCTGCTGAACCTGGTCAAGAGCTTGTCACAATTCGCAGCTTTGCTAAAAAGGGTTTTTAAAAGCTATATTAAAAATCTAGTGAATTTCTTGCAAACAATAAAGTCAGATTAACTGTAATTGGCTGTAGAGAGATGCTCTTAACTTACCATTCTTTGACCATGTTATTGACCAGTATGTGTTCGCCCATGTTGTTAATAATTTATCCTTTGAAAAATCTATGTGCATTATAGTCTTTGATCTTCTCACAAATTCCAAAGCTGCAGATGCTATTTTCTTTTTCCTTTTACATTTTTACTTTCTTTTTAAAGAAATTTTAAGAGAACGGGGTGAAAAATGATTTGAAACTTTTTTCTGTTTGTTTTGGCGGGAGATCTTCCAGTTGACACCCATCCTTGGTAATGAGAAGTGTACATTAGTACAGTAAGAATATATATGAATAAAAAAATCAAGGCAAGCTTACTGTAGTTTGCAGATGAAAAATATTTGAAAACAAGACTTAATGCATCTAGTAGATTAAAACAGAAATTAAAGACTTTAGAGTAAGAAGAGATCAAAGGCTGTCTCTTCATTGTTCTTTTTATTGTTTATTGACTTCAAAAAGACTTTTTAGTTTAAGCTGACTTTAATGTCTCTTGAATGCTCTTTTGTAAAGTGACTTTGAAAACTCACGGATAATGTCTTCATTAAGTGGGGAAAAATCTTGGTAAAAATATAACTGTAACTTTGCTTTCATTATAATAGAAAGAGATAACACTTTGCTTAATTAAGGTCTGTTTTCCCTCTGTTCGGAATTTTACGATCCTTTTTTTCATTGAAATTAGTGCTGATAAAAGCTTGAAGTAGACATTGCTAAACTGAAACTCTTAGTTTTCCAGAGAAGTACGGTAATGGGAGTTCTCTGTCTATATTTGTTAATCAGTTAATCAGGATGTTGTCTTGTGTATAATAGCTATTTTAGGAAACAAAAGAAAAGTCAAAAACGAAAAGCATATTCAAGTTGTATTAATTCTAAAATAAAGCATACACTTTTTTTGCATTGTTGGGAATGTTAACCTAGAGGCTTTCTGCTCTCATTCTGTTCCCAAATGTCTGTGTTTTTCTTGCCAATCCCTGATGACTTGATGTCTTTGGATTATGTTAATACGTATATTAATAATGACAATAAAGATCATTAATGTATAGAGGTAAATGGATATATTAGGAAAGCTATGCTGAATAATTAAGACAAGGTCCTGGGCACCGATTTCTCTGGGGAGTAGTGTGTATTTTCCCCAATATTTTGAGGCTTAAAAATACACTTGAGGAATAGGACTACCTTGACCTTCCCCCTCCCAATAGTACGTCTTTTGCACATGGTCCTGTGAGACTCAGTTCATGTTACTTTTAAATGGAAAGGGAATTTTCCTTGGTTTCATGAAGTGCATTCCATCTTTCCTCAGCAGCTGTTATGTATGGCAAGTTAAGTTATTCCTGACAGTAGAAACATATTCTATAATATAGATGAGTTAATTGCCTTCTTTTGGTTAATTTCTTGCCAGGATTGATTGAGATACATCCTCATTTTTGGTTGGCTCCTCACTTTTCTGTAATTGTGGTATAATATAATCTTAATTTTAGCAATTTCTGACATGGGATTATAGTGGACATCAATTGTTACTCTGGGGGTGGTAGATAATAGGTATAGTGGTAATTTTATGAGATATGCCCTTCTCATTCTATGTATTTCTGACAGGGTGGCATGTGCAAATACCGGGCGATCTGTGTGGCTCTTACTGAGGATCAAAAGATTCTGACTTGCATCTTCAGAAGTTGTTTGCAAGACCTTTTTATGTATTTAAAAAACTCAACAACTCATTTTAATGTGATAGCTGAGTTTCCGGAGTTTTTTCATGAGAAATGTATATTGCATGTTTTCTGTAACTACCTAACCTTGCTTCAGCTTTAAAGGAGATTGTCTGTCTTCAAAAGGAAAACCAATGCTACGCTTGTTTCCCCTTGCTTTCATTCATGGCTAGGGAAGAGCAGCAAAGCTACTCTAGGCTAGATTTATTTTTTCTGTCTTTCAACTATGATACACGTAACTGTTGTCTTAGGTCTTAGAATCTTAGATCCAGTTGAAAATGAGACACTGAAAAGGATGTCGTCTTTAATGCTGGATGCATCAAAAGGCCACTCTTCGGATTAATTTTTGATACTGATGCTAATGTTGCTCATTTATGGGTTGCTTTGTAGTTTTCATTTACTTCATTTTAGTGTAGGCAACTACATTTTGGATTTGGCAATTCAGTATACAATAGTTCCATTTTGTAGACTATCTTACTAGTTTTCATATTCATAGATGCAAAAAAAATTTTGCAGTATAAATATTTTTATGGCACAAATGGTTAACTATTTTTACAAGTGTAATCTTTGTGGGTGGTTTAGAGGCTCAATTACCCACTGAAATGGAGGAAATAAATGTCCTTGAGGATTTGCATTTGGATCATATGACATTGTGGGTCTCAGCTCATTGTTAATAATTCTTACATCTGTGCAGCGTACAACAGCAAATGAGGCTGTGCAGCCTTTGAAAATGTGATACAGTATTACTTCTGGTGCCCTTGTAGAAACGTTTAGGTTCTTTTATAGAAGATGACAGAAAAGCAAGCCAGGACAAAGAAAGTAACAAATTAGCTGGTAAAATTGATATACTGTGTAATCTTACTTACTAGATTGAGTAGTTAATGTGAAGACTATTGAAATGTTCATGTTTATTATGCACATGGCTGATGCTGTTTGGGTTGCATTGCACATTTGCACTATGGGCATGTAAGGGGCTAAGATTCCACAAAACCAGAAAGAAGCCAAAACTACAAGGAGAGAGAAAGGAACAATGAAGCAAAGTGATGAAAGAATGAATGTGGCCAAATTCCAAGCTTTTTATTGTAATTATTTTTGCCTTTATGTTGTATTAGGGAATAACATGGGGTGGTCCTACAATGTGAGAAATGTGGTTGCTCTGCATTTTGTAGACTTGAATCCACTTGCACTAGAAAACAACGAGCAGCCAGGATACAGAGAGTTTAATCCCTTGAAATTAGATAACCTACTTCTGCGATCAGTGTTTGTGAGCAAAAGGTGCCAAAATTTGTTCCTTTTTCAGCGCTATGAATCTTGACATGCATGAGAGCAGAGTTTGGCTCAAGGGTTTGTTTGCATATTTGAATGCTTCAGTTATATTATTAACCAACCCAAACCTAGTTTCCTGCCTTGTACATACAGAAAGGCCACTATCGTGGTAATGTAAAAAGTGAATTAAAAGGAGGATGCAAAACATCTTCCTGGGAAGGTCAGATCAGCAAAATTAGAACATTTCAAGAAGAATTATTTAATGGTTATGTATGTCAGATAATAAATACCTCATAGCAATAATTCTCAGACTTCTTTGTGGATATAATGCCTCTGATTATGAGCCCCAATTCTATGATTTGTTTTCCAGCAGTCATACAAGCCCATTCTGGAAACCAGTGCAATAGATAAATTATTATATTTAACAAATTCAGCGTTTGTCTGAGAACTATCTGAAAAAAGATATTACTGCCTGTATTCCCTTCTCCAAAACCACTTGAGCTGTCTTGTTATGAGATCTAACTCTTTGTTACCTACTATGTGTAGCAACAGCAGACCTGAGGGGACCTCTTAAGAGGAGAAGGGTCAGCAAATCACAGAGTTCAGGCAGTGTAGCTTTCTTTTGGGTCTGAAGCAAGACCCTGAGTATGCTGATAAAGTCCTGTTCATAGCTGTGCTATGCTTAGACTCTGAAGTTGCTTTCTGTCTGGGCGAAACAATATATTCATGAAAGCTGGCAGTACTGGCCTATTGGTTTTCCTAAAATGAACAGTGCTGTCCTCAAGGGAAGACTGAACACATGTACGTAGAACAGCAGCTTTGTTTTTGTTTGTCCGGTTTGGACATCTTGTGGTACTTCCACACACTCCTTTTTACTTAGTTGATTTCCTCTTTCTACAGCATTCTCTTCCAAATGACGTAGTTGTTTTACACAAATAAACTACTAAATGGTAGGAAGCCGCCTACCTTTTCCCTAATTTACAGCTAAACAATTCAGGTCACCTGAGAATCTTCCCTACATTCACTACTTAGAGTAAATGTCCTTTCCGTTTAATTTTTGGAATTCTAACGATGTTTGTGTAGCTTTTTTGGAAGATAGAAGCTAACATCAGGTTAGAGAGGATTTGCAAGACTGCAACATCTTTCTTTAGGAAAGAGGCGGTATCCAGCCGCTACGCAGCTGCTGCTGCTGCGCCATAGGGGTGTGCTCCTGAGGCAAACCTGCCTTCCTGCTCCTGGTACTGCAGCTTCTCAATTTTATGGTGTAAATACTATAAATCCTAAGTAAGGAAGAGTGCTAAAATTTTCCTTAGTCATGTGTGCCATGCATGACAGTGCACATAGCTGCTTTCACAACCTGTTCTCCCTGGGGATATGCATTTTAATGCTATGTCCATTTACATCACAGTTGTATTAATTACATTTAATGTAGTTTTGAGCTAAGGTAGCACAGCCTTATTTCAGAGAACAGAGAGTGTGTGTGTTGTAATGAGGCTTGAGTACAATTGATCTATGACTTGGATATAAGGGATTCTTAAGGGAGTTTGCTGATTTATGTAGAAGACGGATGTCTGTGGCCATTAGGAAACACCAGTTTTTATTACCTGTCAATCTCATGGAAAACCTATGGCAGCAAAATCTCCTGTAATATTTATCTAATCTGTTAAATTAGAGATTAATGAAATTAAAACAGAGAGGAAGAAAACACACTTTTAAGAGCAGACAGTATCAGAAGAACAATACAGCCTATTCGAAAGCATACACAACAGCAGTCTGAAGGCAACAAAAGGATAAATTAGTACACACAATTGTTGTCTTAATCCATTTTTTGCTTTCAGTATGCTTATGGGTTTTAAATTGCAAAAACCTATGTGGATATATGGGTTAGTAAATTACTAGAGCAATGGAGCATATAAGACTAATTCCAAACTAGAAAAAAAAAATCGGAAACACCATTTAGAATATCACACACTCATTTTTAGAATGGTCTTAGGATTTAATACAGTTGAATTGTAATTTTGCTTAACTATATCTTTATTTTCAGATTTGTAGAGTTCAAAAGTGGCTACTTACTCAAATATGTTAGTAAGACCAAAAATTAGAAGAACAAACTTGTACATTATATGTAGCTATGACTGTTATTTATGACAGCTGTGTTTGGAAACTGTGAATCTTTACATGGGGAAAAAACCCAGTATCTTAAATATTTTGAAAGGAAAAAAAAATGGGGACAATATGTCTTCTATCAGTTCATTTCTAAGCATCTAATTTTCAATGTTTTCTGTGTGCTCGTTTTTCCTTGCAGCTACTATATGCAGTGGGATATGAAACAGAAGACATTTTCAAAAAAACAAGTTGCATTTATCTATACATAAAAAAGAAAATACTATTGAGGTGACCGTGTGTGTCAGTACATCACTTTATTTCCACACCACCTGCTGCAATTAAAAATGAAATCACCAAGCAGCAAGTACAGTAACTTCATCAACCAGCTGATATTATAATTAATGACTATAGAGTCTCTATTATTGTGTACTTCCAAGGCATCAAGTGGAAAGCTGTCGTAGTGCTTTAAATAATGAAAAAGTTTCAGGCCTTGATAAATGGCTCAGTTGGATGCAGTTTAGAAAGTTGAGAGCATATGCTTCTGTCATTAGAAACTAAGGACCCTCGTTACCCTTGCTATAACTCTTCAGATTCATCTGAAACTCTTTGATCCCCTCATGTACTTACACTGTGTTTAAAATGCAAAAGTGTAGAAAAATATGGTGTGCATGAGAAATTCAGTTAGTAGGAAGAAAGATTAAAATAAAGCTACTGTTCATTAATGTCTTTGTTTCAAACCTATCGAATAAGATAGCATTAGTCTGTATCCACATTTCTTTTGAAATGAGAGTAAGCAAACATTTTTCTTTGATTCCTTTGAGATTTTTCTTTTAAGAAACAATTGAAATCCAATAAAGAAATGTGCTTCAGAGAATGCTTATGAAGATATTTAACTGACTTAATAGAGAAATGGCAGAAAGGTACTTGTTCTTGCAGCCTGTACTTTACTTCAGCTCCATGGTATTCTGCAATGATGGATGCAGAATGGGTGTCAAGAGTAAAGTACTGAAGGAGAAATTTTGGATATTATTGGTGAGACAGATTTAAACAATATACACTTCTAACAGGCAAGCTATTGGTAAACTCACTTCCTGAACAGTATAGTTTTGTTGTTAAATATCATCATTTTAACTGAAAACTGTTAGTTATTTTTCAGCTACTATTTATTTTTCTTCTGACTCTGAAACTTTTGTATAATGTGTTTGCCTCTGAGGGTATTTCATAGCTGAAATGCGGAAATGCTTTGCATGGCAGAGCATGTCACAGATAGAGAAAATTTTGTCTAATCCCTGACTCTCATGGTTGTCATTTTGCTTTGTTTCATGTATAGAAGCTATATGCCAGAACTATTTTTCAAACCTTTTATAAAGGAATTATGTTTCTTCTGAAGTATTGAATTAAGATAACAAAACATATATGTGAATACGTATATGAATGTATAACCAACAACAGAAATAAAGATTTCTTCCTCCCTATCATATGAACATGTGAGATATTATATAGTGAGTGCTGGTTTTCCCTCTGCATTTCATTATTTAGAATCTATTACTTAGAATCTACATTTCATGAATGTCCAAAACCACCAAAGGACTGTGTGTAGGCATTACATGCAAGCATATAACAGAAGAATATTCTAGTCCAAGAATTTCTCAGTGGCTAAAATGTATGTTCAACAACCTGGTGCTCAATTAAGGAGTGAAATGGAAAGACCTATGAACGGATGGAAACAGATGTGAAAATTCTATCTGTGCAAGGAAGGAGTCTTGTGTTTATCCTCTGTTGTGTGGAGACTATCAAGCTGCAATAACAACAGCAGCAGCCTGTGCTGTGAGTGAATCCCTTGGATTCTTCATATTTGATAGCTCTCACTGCTTTGATTTTTTTGTTGAGGAAAAAGGACAGTTGAGTGACCGCTTTATAACGTTCACCTCGGAATATTTACAAACTCTGTGCAATTGGTTGGACAGATGCAGATTAAGTGCTGATGCAATGGGTCCATCTCCATTCATTTCAAAGGTGTACTTGCTTGCATGAGATGCGAATTTGTGATAAGTGCTGAATATTAACTAGGATATTTGGACTTTAATATAATGATCTTATATCACCACAGCATCTTGGCAAATTAGATTAAACCTGAAGGACACAGGACCTGATCCATCTTTAAATTCATGATGTGTGAAAGTTGCACTTCAGAGAAGTGTTAGGCTAATTGCTTCCTTAGCTGGTGACTTTAATAAGTTATAAACAGAAATATTTATCTCAGTGTGCTAAGTGGCTAGTAGGCTGAGAAGAAAGATAGCCAAGACATTCATAGATGTAGGTTTTTGCACATATTCAAAATATTGTCAGATTGTGCTATTAGATGCCCAGGTTTTTGACATATTTCAGGACTTTTATGCCCTTGCTAGTAATTAAATTAATTATTTATCCATTGTACACAGTCTTGAGTTACTGTATGATTAGCTTGGGCACTTAAACGCATAAGAACACTTGAAAGCAAAATCCAAGCATAGATATTCCATAGCACGTCTTACAATCTAAATATTGCTCTTAGTCTAATCGAAGCAGCAAGAGTAGTCACAGCAGTTGATGGACTATTTTTCAAATTGATTTCAAAAATGTATTTAAGGGGATGATCTTCTACTCTAGATTACCTATTGATTTTTAATATGAAAAGCTCATTATATAAGCAGTAACTGCATATAAAAACCTAGCAAACCTTTGCATAAATCCTTTAATTGAATTTCCAGAGCCTGTGGTTCTACTTTTTTTTTTAATTAAATCTATTTCTTTTTTTAAGTGTTACTGTGTAATTTGCATGCTGTGAAGTGGCCCTGTCCCAGATAAAGTGCCATTGATCCTTATTAAACCTCACCTCTGGGCTTGCTCAAAACTAACTGGAAAAATTAAAGTGTTCATGCTGCAATGCACTTATTGCTTGTGTGATAGGATTATGGAAAAAAAGAATAACATTAATTTCCAAGAGAGAATTTATAATGCAAGATTTTATTTTTTTCCAATTTGATAATTAATAGCAAAATCATATCCTAAATATAAATTGTATTTCAGCCTGCAAACTGCAGTAGTAATTAGGAAAGATAATGTATACCTGACATAAAACCATGATGTTGTATATGGACACTTCTTTGGTATATTAATTTTTTTAAGTGTTCAAAATAATTATGGATTCAGCCCAACAGCTTAAATAGAGATTTGAGAAAAAAAAAATCTGGAACTTATGCAGTACCTTATATTAATAGCTGTTTCCATTTTATTTCTTGAGTTTAAACTGTGAAAAACGATAGTCTGCAAATACTCATGCTAACAATTTTTATGTTAGAATTATCATGAGAAAGGAAAGTATATACGTTGCAATACTATTTTCTATTTTTTTAAATACCTAACATTTTTTATTTGAAAAGCAATAAAATCTCCTAAAAAAATATTCATAATCAATAAGAATACAAAGTATGGAATATATTAACAGAGTTATAAAAATGTTTACAATATGACTCAAAATGAAAAACACAGCAAGTTATGTATGGTTTAAAGTGTAATCAATTTTGAGGTTGCATATGAGGATATAAATGATAAACACAAGTAGTAGCATTTTTAGTAAAGGCTGTTGCAAAAAAATACTGTATTTATGGTCTATTCCATTCTTTTTATAGATCATTAATGTAGAAAACAAACGCAGTGTATCTATCTCCTTAGACAGTTTAAAATTCCATTAAATGATATTTTTAAATGGAAATTTTGAGCTCATTTTATATGCTAGTTTGTACGAACACATGCTGTACTGAAGGTGAACGGAGACTGGGTTTCCAGCAGAAGCTGATACCGTAGAAGTTATATTCAGGAGTGTTGCAGATTTGTCGGGGAAGCTGGTGGGTTTGTCCACTTTCAGCTAAATCTGTTCTGTTTCAGAAAGCGGTGAATCGCGTGTTGCGTTGCCTGTGGGACATTCTGTACAACTGGGTTGGACTTGTGCGTTGTAGCACCACCTCATTCCGCAATGAAAGTATTTGTTTCAGAATGTCTCATCTACAGGGTAATTAGTGCCACTTGATTTTTGCACTTTGCTTAGTTAATACAGAACCAGTTTAAAAAGTGCTTTCGCGCTGATCTGAACCTAACCAAATTGCGTTTAACTGTATTAGCTGCTTAAATGTATTATGTGTTTGCTTTAAAGCTCATATATTGCTTTTACTTAAGCACTACTTATTTCAAAATCGGCCCATCAGTCTCGTTTCATATACCTGCTGAGATGAAAATAATAACATGAAGTAAGTTGTATTTTACTCTTTTTTCAGTACCTCATTTGGGCATTTGACAACACTGGCCTTGTTTCCCCTGCTAAGTCAGTTGGTTAAGCCTTGAACTTTTATTGTGCTCCGTATAGGAGTTACCTACGGCCACTGGAGCTCTTTGGTACTGCTAGGACCAGTCTGGATCCATGAATCATTTTTCTTTCATTCAGCATGTAACATTATAGAATATTTAGCAACATTTCTTAAAAACAAACCAAAACAATAAAATGCCCCCCCCCCCCAAAATTCCTGAATCTGTGCAATTTGTGATATTGCACAGGTATTTATGAGTTGTATGAAATGTATAGAAAAAACGCATAAGTAAGACGTGTTATTACTGGGGTAAATTTTTCTTACTAGGTGTCTGAGAAGAAACCCAGTCTATACAAGCATTTTTATATCAAATGAGCACCTGGATGTTTCTCTGGCTGTTTTGCAGTGCTGTTACCATTCCTATACAAGGCATTTCATCATAGGACAGCAAAGAAAGGAGATGAAGAATATAGATTGTGGATCAAGGGAATAGATTGTGTTGTTTTGGTTTGTGCCTTGTGGAAGGAGACTCATGGCTTTGCATCTTCGAGTTTGAATATGTAAAACACTGAGCTCCTTATCTGTGGCACAGCATTCCTGGGCTTGCACCGATGGCTGAAAATGCCCAGGAATATCCTTCTTCACAGGGGCAGCTGAGTGGTTCTTAAAAAAATATCCTAACTGCAGCAATGCTTGCCTAAAAGGAAATACAAACAGACAACAAATGGGCTCCTGTGGCACAAAATTTTCCCAGAAAGTCTTCCTGATCTCATTGTTTTCAGAAAAGCCTTTTTTAGTGGCCTTTCTTAAATGGCATGTAGTGTTCCTGAATGAACTTGATTTTTCTAGTGTTCTTTACTGGAGAAAAAAGAGAAGGTGGACAGAACTAGGGGAGGAAGTGCATTGGTCCTCCTGCAGCAATATGGAAGTTACTCAGAAAAGCTGTGCTGGCCTGGAGCCTGATGAATAAATGAGCATGAAGCTGGGTTGCTGTCAGTTAGGTTACTCATGAGTGAACAGTACTCAGCTGGATAAGGGTAGCTGGAATGATCCATTCAGCAGCAAGGGAGTGCAACTGCAGCTGCAGCAGACCTGCTTATTTCTTCTGCAGTGTTGTGAATTTTGCACTCAAAGGTGGTTATCGTGAGTAGTTCTAGACAGCAGGCTGCTTGCTGCTTCTCTGCTAGGGCAACGTTGTCTTCAGCTTTGGGAAATTACTGTGTTTCAGTTCCCTCCGTCAACAGGCAAACACGTGGTGAATGCAAAGGGTTTGCTCCAAATTTTCGCGTTAGTTTGTAAGATTGATGTGAATGACTTGTTTGTCATTATTTGTGTTCCTCCTCTATGTGGTCCAGCAGTTTTCTTGTGGATTATTTCTTTGAACAGTTATTACGAGTACCATATTGCTCCTTGAAACCTGTTTCTGTTTTATCTTACGTACATCACAAGCATCTGAAATTATGCTTTAGGAAAAAGGTTTTAAAATTCTTTCCTGGTTATTTGTCAGTGGATTTGTTGCAGTTTCCTCATGGTCTTTAGTGGAGGAAGTAAGTGACACTGATCAGTGAAGGTGGACAGTAAGATTTATAATGTATTTGTGCTAGCTGATTGCCAACAGAACTGGCCTTTCCCAGCGGTGCTGTACGCATACTTGGAAAATCAATAGGGATTAGCCTATGACCCCCTTCACATACTTATACTGTGGTCTGCATTGCTTACCAATATTTCATCTGTTTCACTTAAATGCTGTTACTTACTCAATAATGTGTGGCTGTTCTTGCAAGCTACTAATTAATTTTTAAAATGCAGTATCACTTGAAAACGGAGATAAAGCACACCTTTAGCATCAGAGTGAGTGGAGGGCAGTGGCTTACTTAGTGAATTTGCACTTGGTACCTTTAATTAAAAATCCTACTTTGAAAGATTAAAGTTTTACATTCAGATTAAAAAAAGTACTAAATCAAGTACAGGGACCTTTTCATGCTGGTTGCCAGCAAGCTAAATTGCCAGGTTTAACTAGGTACCGAGAGGACTGCGTGTGCCATTTGCTGGCCCAATTTGACTTTTCAATATGTATGTTTATACTTAGAACATGCATATAAGGAACTTATTTCTGGTGCTGTTTAGATACATGTATGTTTATTATTATGTATTACACAAATTTCTTTTGTACTAGGATCAACAATTTCTGAAATGTGTTATGAGAAAATAAGGTTTTCCTTTTGATTTGCTGTTTGTTTAATTTTTGCTTTGGTTTGCCTTTTTTTTTTTAAACTTTGCCTTAAAAATACTTAGTTTAAAGTTCTTTTATTTTTGTCTCATGCAAATTGTAGGAGAAAAATGTTTATGTTTATAGCTGAATATATTTCATTTATATTGAGTCTAGGGCATAGTCTTGACAGTGTGTTCACATGTTACATAAACCAGGTTATATTTTAAATACTAATGAGTTGAAAAACTAAACAGAGGTATCAGGTATTGTTTTTCCTTTGACTAGTTTAGATTTTTTTTAATATATAAAAATAGTATAAAACCAGTTTGTTATAAAGTGTAAAATTCTTACTTCAATTTCTAGTTTACCATATAGTTTGCCAAAATCCAAACATAATGGCCTAAAGCAATTATTTTTGATGAGGTTGTTCTCCCAATAGAGGGATTTTAAAAATTCACAGTTTCTTATGCAAGTGTACCTATTCCCTAGAGTTACTTAGAGTTTCTTATTGATCTAGTAGCTGGTATTTGAATTGGTCGATGTACTCTGTAACTTGTTTAAGATACCCAACCTGAACTATTAGTTTAAATAATATATTCATAAATTGATTAATCATTACAGTAAGAGTTATTAGCTGCATTTTTATCTGTGCGCTATCCACAAATGACTCCTGGTATAATAATCATGCATATATAAACAGAGATGCAGGTTTAAATTGCAGTATGCCTTATAATAATTATACTGCTAGTAATAGTATGTTTCTGCAAGAAGGAATCAACCTTTTTCTGTGTGGGCAGCAAAACTCAGTGTGTTTATTTAATGTGGATAAAGTAATTGTAAATATTGATGTGCTTATAAGCCAAGTTATGGGAGAGAGGAAAGAAGGAAAGAAAAGATGTGGCTTTTGTTGGCAAAGGCACATAGCTCTTAAGATTTGATGTGTGTTGGGTGTGAGTGGGTACTGAGAGAGCTGAGCAAAGAGTGCAGGACGCTTTTAGGCCACCCGTGCGTGGGTGATGGGTGGGAGGGTATTACGCAGCCTGCCTGCCACTGCAGGTGGGACTGGGTGACTGGACAGGCTGTGGAAGCTGCGGCTAAACTTATGGTGCGGACCTCATAGCTTGCTGCTTCTTCTTAGAAGAGGACTCCAGAAAGGAGACAGAGAAACTACCTAACCAATAGATATTTATAAAACAGTACACAGAAGGGGATGTAGCTGCCTCTTCCTCGTAGTCATTGCAGAAGAGTTTGACTTGCATGCCTTCATTTGATGACATCTTGCTTTTGAAAGGTCTGTGTTGCTATCAATATACATATAGCGTATACAACTGCTGTAACTGGGGGGTGGTGGTGGTGAAATTTGGAGCTTCAAATTATTATGAGTAAGGAGTAAAGGTTTTGTATGTTATTTTATAACATATATTTTAATATGTATAACAAGAACGTACTCCAAAAATTGGAAGAGCAACCACCATAATTTTCATAACAAAGATCCTAGTCTGGCTCACACAGGAGACAGCGTGAATCTTTCTGTCTACCACAGTGTGCATGAACCACATCCAAAAGTTTTTTTTCAAAAAAAGAAATACTCTCCAAAAAAATTTTGTGCGTGCAGAGGGATCTAGAAAAATCTATTTAACAAAAGTGTCAGAACGCACTTTCTTAGCAGCTCTCAGATTTACTTTGCTAAATGGTGCAGAGTCCCAACAGTTTTAAACAACTTTCACTTTGATTTAATCCTGAATTCTATGAACAAATGTGAACACAGAATACGTATGCATGCAATCTTACCATCGCACACATATTCTTAAATTAATGGCCTCTTTTAGTTAATAATCTGAGTACAGTGTGGAAAATCACACACCTCACATTTCAGCTTATTTCCTGCATAAACTATTGTGATGAGCATTGGACTCTTGCATTTTGCAAACGAATAACTAGGGGAGCTTTTTCATATTTTAGTTTGAAAGCTATTTTGTTTCACCACATGCTTTTTCTGCTTCATAAATTCTACTTTAAAACATTCAACAACCTGCTAAATTAATATATACTGTGTTCTTTCTTTAATGGGTAGGGGAACTTGTCTCACAGCAGTGCATTTGTTCAGCTCTGTTTTGAAAAAGTGCTGCCTGCCGTGTGAAGGACATCTGCTCACAAATGAATGATTGTGCTTTTGATTCGGAGCAGCACCTTCACTTTAAATGCTGGCTGCAGATGAAAGGAACAGATTGCTGTGGTACCGCTTTTGTGAGGATTCCTCTACCCAGCATGTGGCTTCATACATTATTGAGAGCAAATCCACTTTATGCTACCACTCCTCACTGCACTTATTTTGCCAACCTTATTCAGAATGTCAGCAAGGATCACTTTTCTACAAAGGAATAAAAGGCCAGTTAGGAAGATTAAGCAGATAAATTATTTACAGTGTTTAATTATCATTGTACAGGTTTATTAAACTTCATGGTTACCTGGAAACCTAAGCAGGTGCTGGAAAAAGGTCCAATAAAGTTAAATAAAAAATGTTTTGTGTAAAATGAAATCCTTTTATGTGTGCCGTGTTAATATAAATGTCCAGAGTTTTTTGGCTGAGTGCCAAGCTTGACTTGCATTTAATGTTGTGATTATTATTTTTTTCATAATCCATTCCCAGCTCAAGGCTTATTATGATAGGAGATCCCACAGAATTCTCTGCTGGGTTGAGCAGCAGCCTGTTATACTACTAAGCGTCCTAGACAATAAACAGATGTACAAGGTATGCTTGGTAAATCTCAAAAGATTCCCTTTTGCTGGTGTTAAGGACAGCTGAATTTTGTAGCAAAAAACCCCACTGTAGCACCAAAATACATTTTGGAATTTTCTTTAATGTTTATACTGAATAAATAATTTGCTTTGTTTCCTCTTCACATAAATTGACCCAATTGGTGTTTATTTAACCATAGACGTGAGGATTTTAATTTTTGTGGGTTTTTTTTTGTTTTTTTTTTTTATTTAGCAGTAAAAGTGTTGTCCTCTAGGAACAGCTTCCACATCTCTGTACGCTATTCACTAATATAAACTAATGAGCTCCATTAAAGATCTGCCCACATAGTTGCAAAGAACCACCTATTAATCTGTCATCTTTGAAT
Organism: Phoenicopterus ruber ruber; assembly: GCA_009819775.1. Taxonomy (NCBI): domain Eukaryota; kingdom Metazoa; phylum Chordata; class Aves; order Phoenicopteriformes; family Phoenicopteridae; genus Phoenicopterus; species Phoenicopterus ruber. The sequence goes on from CM020227.1 coordinate 17,026,308, forward strand.
ACTCTGAGAAAATTAAGACCACCAAGCAACCATGAATTTGAAAATGAAAAAGGCAGTACCAAACCTATTATATTCTGAGGATGAGTGCCAAATAGGTAGGAAGTGACTGGTGTTATTAAAAAGAAGCAGACAAATCCCACTGATTTAGTTCAGTAAAATACCTGGATGCATATCAGGGTAAGTATGGGCTGACATCCTGGCTCTTTTAAGGTCAAGGGAGTTCTGCTACTGAGACTGGAGGACACCAGATCTATCTCTTTTTGAAACTGCAGTTCAATTAAGATCTCAACTATTACCAAAATAATTTTGCCAAAAAGTGTGCATTTTAATATAAGGCCCACTTAGTTTCCCATTCTACTGTTTACATTTTGGATTACGGTACAGAGAATTCATAGGCTATTTATGGAGAAGATCATTTATCCTCCTGTGATGTTATAGTTTTCTTGGTACGTAGTTACTCGTTTCAACAGGAAACTGGTAACCAACTAAATGCACAAAGAATTGCACTCCATAGCAATAGCAATTGGGATTAATTCTAGGTGGGTTCCTTTATGTGGAAACTAGAAAAGACTCTTCAAATTCATCTGGTAGAATAATTCTGGATTTAATCCACAATGTGAGAAATGAATTGTGAAAATTAATATCCATGATTCTCGTTGTTTTGATTAAATTTGATTTATGCCAGGATAGTAAATTTCTCATTCCTGAGTCTAACTCTAGGAATCAGGATTTTCTTGAGAATATTCACATCTGCTTGTCTGAAATCTGCTTTAAGAGGTATTTTCTGTTATTCCTTAAAACATGCAAAATATAGCATTGCATTAAAAAAAAAAAATCATATAGAGCTTTAATTCTTTTTTTCTTTTGAAGCTTTGTTTTTATAAAATAAATATCCATAGCTATCAGAAGTATATTGATCTTTGATCGCTTCTTGTAAATTGTCCTCGTTTGAGGATGAAGGGAGGGAAGAGGCAGCCTGGGGGCAGGTTTCAGTGTATCTTCGGGGGGTTGGATGACTTTTGTGTGGTGTTAGGGTTTTTTTTGTTTGGTCATCAAACAGCTTTTCATATGTATGACTGATTTCACTACGGGCAGCTCTGAAGGGGGAAGCATATCAACTTAACTAGTGGAGTTGAACTTGCTGTTTCTTTATAGCGGCTCAAGATATCTTACATATAATTAGAAAGCTAGCTGCTAACAGGGGTGGCATATTGTTGTTGAGAATAAAGAGTTTGTAATACTTGGGGCTATAGTTAGTTGGTACTAATTTTTGTATTCCACTGGGTAAGCTTTGACAAAGACCTATCATTTCCCAAATAAGCCATTCTTTTAAGAGAACATCTGTTGAAAGAGGCAATTTAAAATGCCCTTAAAATCCAGGGCATAATTAACACTATAGGGATACAAATATTAGTTTTCTAGAAGCTGTTTCTATTTCGCTTTATCTTGATGTTCAGTAACATTTTCAAGGGTTTTTTTTTTTTTAATCACCATTTTGCATTTAGTATACAATTCTACGTTCAGAATAAGTATCTGAACTAAAACAATAAAAATACTAACTATAGCCCACTGATGTTACTTGAAAAAGAGAGAAAGTCCTGCAGCAGGGGTGGCATGGTTGTCTTCAGCTATAATAGGTTAAAGATGTAGGACATCTGCGTTTGTGGAAAGCTCTTTGTATCTCAATATTGAACCATTATGCTACACTGTTATCTTTTTAAGCACTGTTTATTTTAAAATTATTAAAAATTAATTCAAAAAATCAGAAGTTTCTACAAAGCAAATTGGAATAAGCAGAGTCATGTAAGTTCTGTCATGTAAGAAAATCTGAAGAAAAAAACTGATTATATGTTTTGGATTCAATCACCTAATACAGCAGCAGATAAATAACTTAGTGTAAACACTTTAGCAGTTTTCCTGGTAGCAGACAACAACAGTTGCTTGCCTATTTATTTGCTTACAAGATAGAAAAAAGTGTGTGAAATTCAGCCCCCACTGAAGTCAATAAAATACCATATTAGACTTTGAGCCATTGTCCTTAATTTTGGCTTTTAGCTACCTCTATCCATTCCTTGATTTTATGAAATATAGTGAGATTTCTGCAGCAGGAAAAAAGAGTCCTTATTAATGGTCTTGCTAAATAAAAATGGCAAAAGTACTGCTGGATTACAAGAAGAAAATATATCCACAGTTTGGGTCTGAACATGTTTAAGAATATGGAATATGAATCATGAGTCATTTATGCCTATTTTAACATATTTCTGTATGTCGATCTGTTTTTACTACGTCTTCTTTTGGGACCTCACTGTCTTTACTGATTATTAAAATTTCACTTTTTCTTCCATGATTTGAAAATATCTGACCGCATGGCTCAAGCAAACCAATGCCTCTTAGGATACAGCAATGAACATGGTGTAGTCTCCAATCTTGTGTATTTAATTGAAATGGCTACTGTACGGAGAAGTAGTATTCCCACACTGGAATTCCAGTTATTCATTACCTTATTTCTTTCTGGAAAATTGCAAATTTATTCTTTATAGAGCTCAGGCATAAAAGCTGTCTGTTGCACTAATGTGGAAAATGTTTTCCTATTACACTGTCTCCATGCAAATAACAAATTAATGCAGCTTGTAGAGGAATCTAATCACTGTAATTCAACATTCAGGGGAGCAAAAAATGATCGTGCTTGTCTTCACTCTTCCAAGAATGACACCAGATTTTAGTTTTTTAATGCATGGCCTATTTAGCTCATTAGTTTTAATATACAGGTTTAAAAATCTTTCCTTGAGCAGTATCTTCAAAACAAGAAAGTCTGTAATCTCATATCAAGATGTGGTTATGGCCTTGCAGTTATTCTGCTATTTTATGCCCAGTTTTGTCTTTACGCATCAATCTTCTATTGTATTTCGTCTTTGAGAGATTTAATTTATGCAGTGGGTCATTAGAGCTTTCGTTTGCTCATACAGAGGGACCCTGGGGATAAGAATGCATTAAAATCAACTGCCCCCCCCCCCCCCTTCCCAGCGATTAGAAGTCTTAACTATGCTGCTGAACACCCTAATTTAAAAAAAATGTGTTAGTTTACTAAACTTCTCTTTCTTACCAAGGTCAGAAATCTGCGTTGAAATCAGCTTCCTTTCCTTTTACACCTTCAAAATGGTTTTAGAAATATCTTCAACTGCTCTCTCTGCCTGCATCCATTCTTTGGCCTTTCTGTTGCTTTTGAGCCCTCCAAAGACGCCTTGCTTGGTTTTGGCAATGTTTTGTGTAACCTGTCTCTTGTTTCACGCTGCTGTCCCTTTAGGCACTTGTCTTAGATTCCAAAATGATTTAGGGTTTAAAAAGTTATGGTGATCTGTTGATTCTGAGAACACTGCAATTGCCCTCCCTCCCACAGTGTTTTTTATTAGTTTTACCTGGTCTACCTTGAAACCCATTCAAAAATATAAAATATAAAAACAAATAAAAAACGAAGGCTTTTTTACTGAAGGACCTAGTGCAAAAAGATCCAACAATATTATTGAATGGGTTTTGAATGGTGTTTACGAACAAGTAGAAAATGGTTTGAAAGTCAGATTTTTTTCAAATCTGGATCTTTTTCAAATCTTGCCTTGAATTAAAAAAAAATTAAGTCTCATGCTTCCTCGCCTTCTCCAACACCAAATCCATTCCCATTTCTTGGTCAGAAAGAAATCTTCTCCCCAGGTCAGACTGTTGCCTTGTCCAGCATACCGACACTCATTACACACGACAAGAGAAATGCACAACTGGACTTAAATGAAAGGTACTTGTGCTGGTGTTTTCTTGAATTTTTTTGTATTTTGTCTTTTCTGAGATAAGAACCTGGGCTCATCTGACCTACTCCTACTCTGTGGCTATGTGACAAATGGAGTAAAATCAGGCTGTGAGATCAGTGAGATACTTTTCCTTTACTGATGAGCGCCTTTGTACGTTGTTTGTATGCGCACTGGGTGGCATGAATATTTAGTTATTCATTTTGTGTTTGAAAGTTATGCTGTATTTTAATGTTCTTTCTAAGCTTTTTCTGTACTTTCATTTGAAATATGTTGTCTCTTGAGTTTCTGCAGTAGTTCAGTGGACATCTTGAAGAAACACTTGTGCTGTACATCATTTCTACTTGCTATGCTTTCTATGCCTTGTTTGGCGGGGAGCTGGTAAAAGGATCCTTTGCTGTTCTTTCAGATGCTGTGTGTGCCTGGAGGGAGGAACTGCCTATTTCTTTGCCTGACTTAAGTAGGGGAAACCAGGAGAGAAATGGTGTTAATAAAATATTTTCATTTTCTACCCTTTTCTGTTTGGCAAACGGCTGTTTTGGCCAGGCTAACTCTGTCCCTGTGTTTTTCTCAAACACTGTGATCTCTATAGGTTACCCTCATTGGGCCCCCTTTTTCTCCCGCTGCATTGTTTTGGGGGGGTGTGTGTACTTAGACTTGCCAGTATGATCTGGATGCCACATTGAAAAGGGTCAGAAAGTCTTACGGTTATTTCTGCTATACATTATAGACAAGGAAGGACTTCAGCTGGCAACACTTACTGCTTAGAAGGAGGTATGCCTTTCTCAAAACTTCCTCAGATCCAAAATTCTGTGGAAGATCAACACGTCTGTAGAAATGTACATGATCCAGCTGGGCAGAAACCACGCAAGAAGTTGGGTCTGATCAGGGAGCAAGTTAACAAGAGGAGTGGTTTGGGGGCAAAGGCCTGTGATCTCGTTACTCTTACCAGGACTAACTCTTAGTGGGATTGTGGCTGCACAGCTCCTAGATGACTCCCAAAATCTAGAAAGTAATGGTTCTTTGGAAATGCTAAGCAAAATCATGAAGTACATTTTTTCCTAATATAGGTCTTCCCCAAAGTGTTGTATTTGGTTCTTTCACTGAAGAAAAAACCAAGCAAACCAAAACCGAAAAGACAAACTCACTTGAAATTCATCAAATTAAATGTTAAAACTTGATTAGTTGGATTGTTTTCAATCTTGTCTTCTGTGTATTTTGTGACAGTTATCCTGGGAAATCTATGACGATGAGATGGAATATGTGCATATATCGAAGCAAAGACCAAAAATGCCTCTTTTTATTTTTTCTTTTTTTGGTAAGAACTAAAGAACAGTTAACCATATAGGTATAAGATTTTAACTATATGTAACTTTTTAACAGCTCATTGGCCCATAAATGAAAAAGAATTCAGAGCTGAGTGAAATACAGACAAGCAGAAAAACTGCTCACAGTTGCTGGTTTCTTAAGTCGGAGATTATATTGTCAGATTTTATGGAATACTCAAAAATGATGCTGCGTTCACATGTAAACCCTCATCTGCTGAGTCTCTCTCCTTTTATATTTGCAACAGACAGTGCAGGCTTGGCAAGGATTTGTCCAAAATAAAATGCTAATTAAGATTTTTAGCCTGCTAACGAAGAGATGAAGTTTAATAGGTTCTTCAGGCAAAAACGATAGGTTCTGTCCTAATGCATTATATTTCTGAACTTGCAATTTATTCAGTAATTAACTTTTCTTGATGACAATTCAAATGCATAGCCTTGCATGCAAAATGCGTTTTAGTCTTTACTGAATGTACAAAACACGTGTGAGTACATTGTACAAGATATTGGATGAGTAAAAATCTCAAAAACTTGAGGGAACATAGTATTTGAAGCTATTCCATTATTAACTCTATCAAATTATATAGCTGATGTGCTTTATGGCAGAGCAGTTTATTAAACTGAATATTTTGTGGAAGGAAAGCCAGAAAGAGCAGAAATGTTGTCAGTAAGTTTCTTGTTGGTGTTTCCTAATTTTTTTCAGAGAGACATAAACCCAGCATTTTTTCCTTCTTACAATATTTCATAGAATTTGCAATGCTTCTGCAATTGCCCTTCTTTCTCCTTAGTAGCTATTTATTCCAGCTCTGTTGCGTTTAGTTTATTTTGGGCCTAAAATGGTAAAGTTTCTACTGGGTTACTCAGCAGGGGAAGCTGACCCACAGCTCGCTAATGACTTTCCTTGAGTCACCAGATTTTCCCAGTGCACGGAACTATGAGTTAGCAATGCACTCTGTATTCAGTGTAATACATGGACGTATATTCCCATTATATGTCAGCTTAACGTGTGTCTGAAGTACCTGAAATAAACTGTCAAACAAGACAGTTTTTTCAACATGGCACCCTAAAATGAGCGTAAACTTAAATCCTTCTTTCCTCACGGAGGAGTCTGAAGTTAAAACCAGTATCACTAAATGATTTGTAACATGTATTTCAATATCCAGAGGTTCATTAAAGTTTCAGTGCTGATCTATGAAAAATACAGTTTATTAGCAATAAAAGCATTCACACCTTCCATCTTCAAAGCACAGCACAAATATTAACTTGGTTTCGTTATGTAATATGTATGGGTGTGTAAAATGATATATGGGTGAATTATCTATCACACACCATTTTTTTAAGGTGTTTGAGCTTTTTATGCCTCAGGGAGTGGCTTAAAAAAACATATTGTTCTTGGCTACTGATCACTGCAGTCACTTCCAAATGGGAATGCATGGCTCTGCTGGGGAACTCTGTCTAAAAGCTTGAATCAGATAACTTTAATAGCAGTAGTGCCCTATTTCAGGAAATTCCCGATGTGACATTAGATTCCATATTGCTGGTGTATTTATACTAAAATAAAACTAATTGAAAGAGTATGTTAGCCAAACCATGTTCACATTTGAAATCTATTAGTTTGTTATTGAAGGGGTGTATATCCCAAGAGCGTTAAAATCATCCTGAGAATCTTTGTTTATTCTTTGTGGGTCAAGCTAATGCTTCATTTGAGAAACGGCAGGATACCCACAACAAATACCTGATGGACAGTCACATTCACAGTCCAGTTTTAAGCCATTAGGCCAGTTTATGCCCCTATGTTATTAGCAGAAAAACACTTAATAAAGGTTAACTTCATACAGCTTTCCTTTTCTGTATCTGATTTTCAGAATTCACCTAAAAAAATGGATTCAGGATGGGCACCATGTATTTAAAATAAAGTAATTAACATATTAATTATTTTTCTGTATATAAATTCTCTGTAGGGAGTTAGCGGCCAACTTTGACTTTTGTTCATATGTTTATTCTCGGGTTATATGAATGAAGTAAATGTTTCAGTCTTTATATCAACTGCCAGGAGTGGAATAAAAAATGACCTCCGTATGACATGCTTTCATATGTTCAGTAATAAAAACTAAATTGGTTTTGTGAGAGTGCATATAGAAATGGGTAGTTCCCCCCCCCCCAATTATATGTAGCACACATCCGATGGATAATGTGCCCTAACACGACTCTGCGCATGGATATTGCCTGGCATCCCGTGTATAGCTAGCCGTGGAAGGAGCGGAGATGTCTAACGCTTCGGCGCGGGGCGGGGGGCTCGGGCCGGCGGGTCCCGCCGCAGCCGGCGGCCACCGGGGGGCAGCGCGGCTCGGCGGCCGCCCCGGCCCGGGGGCTCCGCGCCGCGGCGGGGCGGGGGGGGAGGGAGGGGCTCCGGGCAGCCCCTGCAGAGCGTCTGGGGATTTGCTTCTTAGTTAAACAAACAAAAAAAACCACCCCAAAAAACCCTCCTGCTTGGTAGATACAGCTGAAAGTAGTAAGCAGAATCTTTTTCTTTAACTTGAAAGCTTCATTTAATGAATATTGTAAATGGAGGCATACCATGAGATGCTAGATGGAATTATGTATAGGTAATACTTTGTTGAAAATACTTTAAGATTTGAAGCAATTGTATTCGCTCAGGTTTTTAAGGAAAACCTTGTATTGACTTCAGTGCTTACGGGAATGTAACAGGCTCTAGATCTTTCACAGTAAAAAACCCCAAATCTGGTTTGGAGAAAAAAAAAAAAAAAAGTGCTTCATGTGGTGCCTTTAAAGTGAGATTCTGAAAGATCTCTTGAGGCTTGACTTGACTTGACAAACTTCTCACTGAAGCAAGCAGCAGTACTGCGCCGAGGTACAGGGGGCAAGGGATTTGCCTACTGTCCGCGGGATGTACCCAGATTTCTGACTGCTGCCTTTGCCACACTCACTGCAAACTTCTCTCGCATCGGAGATTGTGCTAGGGTTAAGAAAAGGGATACACACTTAGCTTTAATAGCAGTACTTGTCTCATTAGGCAGAATGTTTTAAAACCATTTCAGAACTCTGAAAAATGACTAATATTGTGAGAGACTGCCTTTTTCACTACAGTTTGTAAAAGTAAATGTTTTGATCAATATTTATGTAGAATTTAATTTTTTATTTATTTTTCAATATTTTGTTTTATACTCAACAGCAAAGAACATAACTGAGTTTTAATGTTGCAAGAAACATCTGCAATGAAACCTAATTCTTTTTTCTTTTTTTTATTGTCCAGTGGAACACCATCAGCTTTTATGCAGTGATATAGGTGTCACTCTGCATTTCAAGTTAATTGGTTTCAGTTAGACTCTGAATTTCATATACGAACAATTTCATATATAAACATATCTCACAAATAGAGAATACTATTTCTATTGAATAAATGGGGTCTGGGAGACTAACGTGTCATGTAGTCCTGTGCTTTAATTTGTAAAATTTCCTCATAGTACAAGCCTTCATTTTTCAGCTTTGTGCATTTTGTGTTGGGGTTCAAGCATAACCAATAATGCAGACCTCTTGGTATCCCCTATAAATCAGCTTGTTTGCTGCTAACATCTCCTACCTGACACCTTAGGAAATATCAAACCACACCTGAATAAAGCATCCTACAGTTTTTAATTACTGAATCTTTGTCATCTGTCACAATCTTTTACATTTGCTATACACTTCCTCTCTTCTCGTATTAGCGTGTAACGTTGTGGGATAATGTTTTATTTTCTTTCTTCTTCCATGTATTTTTTGCATTTACCCTCTTGTTGCAACTACAGGCTGCTTTTATAAGTTTCAAATCTGTAATCAGTCCAGAGTGACCTTGTCTTCTTTTCCTTCTCTCTACATCTCCCCTAACCATGTATAGCAAACCACCCTCATATTGGCATGGTAACCTCTCTAAATGTCTCTTTTATAAATCTTTCATTCTCCTAAACGCTTCATAGTGAGGAAAATTGGCTTGCAAGCAACCTTGCCCTCACTGTGCTCAATAAGACACACTGTATGTATGCACACTGCTTCTGAATATCTTTACCAGAAAACCTCCAAATCATGTATTGCAGAACTTGCGAATCACTGGTTCATCTCTAGTTTAGATCCTTAATTGCTAAGATATGTAGCCCTTGTAAATTGTGCAGAGAAAACTTGAGGAGCAGGAATTGGAATAGATGTAAAGACATTCCCTGATTCTGTAGCCTGTCACGGATGTAATTTGAACCCAATTGCTAACAGGGACTATTTCAGAAATTTATAAATGTTAGACAAGAACACTACCAAATTAAATTGGAAGGGGAAGAAACTAAATGTTGCTTATCTTCTTGAAGGACTTGGGGTCTTGTACAAGTTCATTACAAAAGTGAATTTTCCATCAAACAGATGTTTATTTTAATCCAGAAAAGTTTCTTTAGTAGAGATGTCCACCATTTGCAACAAAACCACTCCAAAGTGATTATGCCACCTTATTGCTTAGATATCCTCATATATTTCTTGTTATTCTAGTTGAGTACTACATTCAGACAGAGGTTGCCAATAAAGTTTATTGTAGGAGCTAAGTGTCAATATCTGTAGTACCCCCCGCCTAGGGTGCTTGTAATTAAAATGCCACAGATAGTCTGGGAGAAGCATGAAAATTTGATGGCAAATTGATTTCAGGTTCATCTTGAAATTTGTCCTCAGCTGGACTCAATACTGCTGGCAGACATTGGATGGCTTTTGTCAAAAGGGTTTGCTGGGATGAGACAGAGATGCCTTGATCTGAATATTAAATACAGTGCTGTGCTTATGACAGTTTGCTTACTGCTAACATGTTCCTTTTTTATATACGTTTTACTGTGTGGGGCATGTTTAGGGTGGCATCACTCTAATTTACTTAAGAAAATATGTTGCTTACAGATATTTTGGCACACTAAAGAGCAGACTTACAATATCAGCTTCAAAACTAAACATACAGCTTCAAAATCCCTGAATTCTATAGATGTTCCCAAGATTAAGCTGACCTGCACAAAGAAAAGGAGTTTAATAATGTAATAGGTAAAATTTGCATCAGTGGTGGTGTTGGAGGAGGGAAATCCCATGCAAAGTAACCTTTATTTAAAAGAAAGAAGTTTTTTTTTTTCTTGAATAGTTTCGTTTATAGAGCAAGTTCTTGGAGCAAATATAACATAACTTTGCTGCTGTAAAGTTAGAATCTTATAGTAAGTCCAGTATGTACCTTTATTTTCACAAATCTGTTCTTTGCAGTAATCTTCTGCTCTGGTAGGTATTTGAAACAATCTCATGATGAGAGCTGGTTATTTTAAAGTATTTTACAAAATCTGAACACTGGTTTATGTCCACAAAATAAAGAAAAGGGTTTTTATTTGAAATGTGTTCTGTGTTTCAGGAACACAACTTTCTTTTATTAACATTATTCCAGAAGTAATTCTGAGTCTTTAAAAAAAAAGATTTTGCACGTTATTAAGACCCCAATGTTAACTTCAAACTTTTGCTTATATTTTAATTCTTCAAAAACAGACCAGCTAACACTTAAGGATGCATTTAAGTTCAGGTGCTGCCCAAAGTGCAGCCACAAAAGCAGGGAGCTTAGAGAAGGTTTCCTCCAGAACGACTGGGATGAGCCTGTTGGGTGAGTATGGCAGGCTCTGTGGAGCTCCCGGTGCTGAATTGCCTAAGCTAGTTTGGTCTCTGGTACACCTATATAGATGCAAACACAGCACTGACACTAATGCGGACATGAGCGTAAGTTTTGGTTTTGTTTTTCCTTAACTCCCTGATAATGGCACTCTCGGCTGAAGTGATAAGAAAAGGAAAATGAGAGTAGGAGAACCAGTGGGAAAGAAGTGAGCAGGAGAAATAAGAGTGGCTCCTGAGGGCTGTTGATCTTCCACCTGTGGAAGAATTAAGTGAAGACTTGTCATGACCTCCTGACTAGGTCATCTCCATTTGAATTGCCACAGAACTTCACTAATTTTTGTAACAGGTTCTTCTTTTCACCTCATTATTGTGCTAGTATGTGGACAAATACTGAAGTGGTGTAAAATGGTTTTTAATATAACTTAAACATTGATCTCATCTCAGTATTTCTCTGTATCTAAATGATGCAACCTTTTGCAAAAGACAAAAAAAGTGATTTTGGACTGAGCTGGAGGTCTTTTGATACTACTCCTGTAGGAAACGAACTAGTGTAGTTATGAGGAAAATTAGACCTGGATAGTCTAAATTTAGCATTTTACTGCATTTTGATTTTTGAAATACCTGAACTATTCTCTCTAAGCATTTGATACTCCATTCTTCCTCTTCTCCTCCTCTTCCCTGTAATATTTAAAACTAAAATAATAATCAACTATTGCGCTAGAAGGAGACTCTCTTAGGTGCCTGAGATCCAAACTGAAGTATCTGATCTCATTTCAAATGGTCAATTTATTTCCTCCTTTCCTGACACTGGTGAAATTGTGTTTTTATTTCCAGCTATGATAGATTTGTTCACTTGGTAAATATTATATGGTACAGGAGTCTTTATTTTTTCATATAATCTTTGTTTACAAAGTCAATACAATCACTTGGAAAATATGTAGCAAACACCGCAGTATATTAGAATCTTGTGTATTGTGTTTGCTGTAGGTACAAATTCAATACAGCAACTCTCCAACAATTGACATGTCAAGTAATATATCAACCGTTGGTATATTACTTTTTGCTCATCCTATTACTACTTATCAAAACCAGCTCACCACCCACACTCCTCTTCTCATTAAGGACTATTGCTTCAGGATGCTGAGCAGACTCAAGTCTTGCTGATGTTAAGTGCGGATTCTCAGAAGCCTTAGTGGAGATGTCATGCTTGTAACAGAACTCTGTCCCAATTATTACTGCAAAAATCACGCAGAGACAACACTGAATTTTTAATGAAGAAAAGTATTCTTTACATTTTCTTGGAGGAAAATTAATTTAAATGAACAATAAAAGATTCCCATACAAAAATAATTTCCTACATCTACTAGAATAAATGTAAATGAAAGAGGACTTTTGCATATTTTGAAATAACTTTGCTGTTACTTCTGCCTATATACTTTTCCTGCATATGTGTTCTTAGCCTTTTCTCTGAATCATGAATTATCTTGTGTGCCATGCAAAACAGAAGAAAAATGGATTGTAAATTGGAGTAATGTCAAGTGACCTTCATTCTGTTCCTGACCCACGCTTTGACCTGTTTGAGTGACTTTGTACACATGAATTTGTATCTTAGTTTCTCAGTTTTACCTATATATGACTGGAAAGCAAGTCAATTGCACTTTTATATTTTATAGAATGTTTTTAGATTCATAGCTGAAAAGTGCTGTGTGATTACTATTACTACTAAAAATGAAATTTTAACTGATTTTTTTTTTTAACCATCTTTCCTACCTGCTTGTTCTAAATGTTTGTCCACTATATTCACCATTTAGATAGTGATACTCATTTTTTTCAAGGCACAAAGTTTTGTCGGGTGAACTAGTACATATGCTGTGATGAAAACCAGTTTTATTTATTCTTTTTTTTTGACTGCTGACAGGACTGTTTTATGCCTCCTTGCATTCAAAGAATTACAAAACACATGTGCCAAGAGATGACATTTGTTCTTGCGTTTGGATGCAAGCCATATTTCATCTTGTCCAGTGTTACAGCACTTTTAGAATTCACTGTATTTTGTGACAAAAGGATGATACTAATATGACGTATACTTATTAGCGGTAAAAATACCCTTATTTTTGTGTATGTCATTGTCCTTCTTTCTTCTTCAAAACTGTGACAGGGGAAGTGGTCTGGCAGTTCTCCTAGGGAAGCTAGAACGTATGCTTCCCACCAGACTTGATCAGTGCCCGCAGATTGATGGAATTTGACATTTTGAGTACCGAGTAGGTTTTCCTGCCATCAGACACAGCTGAACAGTATTTGTTTGATGGCACAGTTTCTAGAAGGTGGTTCCTCTTATTGGTGGCTTTATTGTGTTAAAATTAGTTTACTGGTTGATGCAGGTTCAGTCACTTCCACCACTACCAAAGACCGTGATTTTGCAGTATTTATTTGTGTAGAAGTTATTTAGGGTAACTATTTTGTCCCAAGTCAGTCGAGTATTTGCATCAAAACTTTAGAAGGAAACATAGTGATATACTATTATATTTAAGGATATTTTGGTTCTTTTTCAAGCTGTCACAGCTTTCCCATGTATCTTTCAATTGCCTCTCTGTTCTAATTCCTCCCTCCTCTTTCAAACCCTATGAAAAAAATAGGAACAAAAATAGCTAAAGACAGGATGGGATGGATGTTTAATAACTGGCAGAATGAACAGATAATTATTTACTGTTTTATTACTATGATTAACTGATACATGGACATGAAACAGTAATAATTTGGAAACTTCACCTCTACATGGCTCTACACTGGATACTGAGCAATAGCAAGGATCAAAAATGTTTACAAAAGATTTTTTTTTTTCAGTTATGTGCTGTTATCCCTAATAAATCTTTGCATGCATCCTTGTAATCACACTTGTGATTTTTTTCTACAGAACAGCAATAATTAAGCTATCCAGTGCTCTTTGAATGCAATCTCATTACTCAGTATACAATGTCATTACTATCTTTGAGCCCCTCCCTGCCTTCAAGAGCTATTACGTGACCTCCAGATCTCTCTTAGACTCCATGTATTACCATTAGAAGACATCCACACTGGGAAATCACTCTGTTCCTGTTTTTGATTAATATTTTATCAGCCACGAGAGGAAATGATATTCTTTAGCAACACTAATAAGTAATTGAGCAGATGAGATGCCCCTACTACTTTGAAAAAGCGGTATGTAGAGGCTGTAAAAGAACAGCTTTAGATACGACTTAAGATACTAAATGGAAAAAAAACCCAGAAGGTGCTCTCTACAGTGAACAACCCGTAATGATATCAGCAGAAAACGAATAGTAATAATGTTATTGTTAACAATAGGCTGTCAAAAACATGGTAAAAATGTATCTTATTCAGATTGGTGTTCAGAATATATTTTCACAGAAGTGATTGATCCATTGACTTTAAATAAATTTTAAAGAGAGTCAATGAAAACCACGTACAATAGACAGTGAAAACTGATAGTTGTTAAATAAAGAAGTTGTTTAAAGGCCTTTTCAGCTGCTAGTTGAAAACATCAGTCATCACACTATCAACAAATATTTAGGACTAGCATTTTAAATGCTTATTAGCTACTCTAGAGTTTTATATTATGAACTGAAGGAAATGGTTAGTGGTATGAGCAGTTGTCTTTTCAGTAAATAATGCACTTGACAAATCTCTTGGCATACCTGTCTGTTTTGCTGGCTCAGACAGAAAAGTCTTCATTTAATGTTTTATTTCATTTTACTATGTTTTCCTGGGTCACTTTTTGGTGAATGGAAAAGCTAAATTTGGGAAGCCTTGTCACATCATTGGCTCATAAAAATTGTATTGTTCGATATGCTTAGGAAGAAACACATGTGCCTGTGATGAATTGTATTATATCAAGATGAGTGAAGTGAAGGCACAAGAAAAAGATGTCTTAGACATCTAAGATTCACTGTTTCTTCCTGTTTCCCCCAACAGGAATATAAGCCTTTATACTCTTATTGGAAAGGATATTGTAGAGAATGCTAGCAGTACAGTCATGATGTTGGTGTAGTGATTTAAGATCTTTGTCATATAGTAATTATTTTCTTTTGAAACCCTGTAGGAAATTTCCAGGTATGTGATGTTACTGTCTTTATATACTATTGATGCAGTCCTTTGGGTATTTATAACAAGGTATTACTTTCAAAGCTTAAATTATAAACCAGTGAGAATTTATGTTGTCCCCAAAACAGTAGAGGAGTATGATGCACAACAGTAAATCCATTAGTCCTTGTGGTTTCATGAGCAATTCTGCCTCAACGATGCAAAAGAAGTTACTTATTTTGAGTTTTTAAAATCTACAGGCCTTAACAGAGATCGCAAACAAGAAATACAAAGTAATGGATTAACTATCTAGTTATATTAATTAAATAATGTACATAAAATATGAAGAGTTATAAAAAAACCCCTAGGAATTACTATTACTTTATTCCCTAAAGTGAGAGATGTGTGTGTGTGTGTGTGTGTATGGGAACTACTCTGTATTTTAATGCTAGGATTAATGCTAAAATGGACGTTATGAATTAATCATGGGATTTAATTTACCAGAATTATTTTTTTGGCATTGAGCCCCTGTAATTAGCATCTTAAACACAAGTGTTTTTTGGTGATCTTTATGACAGTCAAAGCAAAACCTTCTGCCATTAATTTCTTGAGAATCATTTAATAGACAAGAACTAATTTTGCAACTAGATTTGAAAATGAAATGGATTCGTTTAATGCGATGGGTGATAATGGCCTCCTTGCTTCTAACTTGGTCTTATTTCTGTAAGCTCATTGGGTTTGACATTCACACTGAAAGCTTTGGAGAAGGACTTGGGCAAAAAGAGGAAAGGGTTTGTTTTTCATTTTCTTCCACGTGTTCTATATTTTAGTGGGATATAAGTTCTGTTCAAACACAAGCATATTAGCTTAATCATCACGTGACTTCACTGCTTAGAAGCCAAGAGTCAGGTATGTTCCAGACTACGTGTGTGAGCTCAGATATCAACTGGTCTCCTAAAGCTAGGTTTGAAGCAGGATATGAGGCTACCCATCAGCAGAGTATTTTGCTGGCTATTAATCAGGTTGATCTCTTTAATGTCTTTAATTCAAATTATTTAAAAAAATAACACATGAATCTATATGTCTTCTTAGACTAGTTTTCTTCCCCCTAAATATTTAGCCAAAGACAGAAATCATTCAGTTATCCCATATACGTTACTACTGCCTTGTTCAGACGCAGTCAGCAGCGTTTTTTTCTGTCCTTTGGAATTTGCCAGCTGTGTGCTGTTGGCTACCAAGAGCTAGAAACTGTTATTCCAGTGGCAACTAACAGCAACTAGATAATATATATTCCCTTTCTCTAACTGTTAATAGAAAATGAGAGGATGACAGGTTTATCTAAGTGCGAAATCTTGGTTTTCCATTCATTTCCCCTGGGTAAATCATACTTTGTATTATACAGGCGCACCTGAATGGCCAGCAGTCGTAGGTCAAAACCTTCACCTTGCCACGCTTAATTTGCCTAAAAGGAAAAACAACTCGCTGGCACACCTGGTGTGGTGGAAAGCATTAGCCACTGCTGAGGGGGAACTTAGGTAGGATGTTAGCACAGTATCTCAAAGAGAAATCAAGAACGGGAGTTTGTAATTCCGACCAAAATGTACTGCTTCCTCCATTTTTTCCACTGAGACCCTAAACTGTGTGTCCCTTACAAGCTTAGAGAACTCTGCCTGAAGGACTCCCCTGATTGTGAGTGAGAGCCTTTGTGCAGATGAGAGTAGGGCTGTGAATACCTAAATGGTACGAATAGACGCCTTGCGTGCTCAGCTGTCCTTTTATATTGCTTTGCTCTGCTGCTGCATCTCTTCACTGAGCTAAGCTGTGCTTATTTTCCGCTGTTTGGAGGGTACTGGCAGTACAGAATGATATGCTCTTTCTCTCTCCACCAGAACTTTCCTCCCTATTAAGCTAATTTTCCTTTTATTGTAGTAATTAGAAAAGGGCTTTGATCACAAATTCAGTCTTGCTCAGAGTTCAGAAACAAAATAAATTGTGGTTGGATCTTGGGGATTAGTGTGCATCCCTCAGATATAAACGGTAAATAGTGTTTCTTTACCCCATCTCTCAAAAGCATGTGAGAGCTCTGACTTGCAAGCCCTTACTCTGAGACTGCAGTAATTTCATTAGCCAAAAGTGTAATTACATTATGAGAAAAAACAGCAGTCTCCGATTTCATGACCTCCTCTGTTTTCTCCCTAGTGTGCCATAATCTAGATAAGTCTAGATTTAGTTTTGGGTTTATTTATATATTTAAAAATAATGTGATCTCTTGCAGCCGTGAACTGGGTATGATGAAGAAAATTAATCAAGATAACTCATGAGTTTAATGTTTGTGCTGCTTTCAAATAGAATCCTTTATTTTTTCATTTTACTACACCTTAGCTATTATGTTTGTCACAATTACTGCAAGGAGAATTAACAAGAACAATAGATGGGAAAAGAATTATACTTCTCATTGTTACGAGAGAGAATTGATTCGTTGTAGTTAATTGGTGTGTTTCTTGAGTTGTAACTACACTACCCTGTGGGGCTACACACCAGACTACCACCAATGACTGTCAGGGCTCCATGGGATATTTATGGAGTATATTGCAGACACTTTCTCCTTGTCCTTTAACAGTTTTTAAATCTTCTATTCCCTTTGAAGAGAAGGACATTTTACAATGAAATACATAAATATTTACTTTTTTTGCCAAATCCTTACATATTGTAAATAACATCAAATATATGATATTTTAAATATCATTTTCCTGGCTTCTGTTGGAAGTGTACAATCTTAGGATTTGCACAAGCATCCAAGACACGTCCGAAGTATTTGTATGTGAGTTAGAGCTGGGACATCAATCTGGCATAATGACTGTACTTCATGATATTGTCTAAACAGCAGATTTTTTTCATACCAAATTTGGCTTAGATTTTGAAAAGTGCAGATCACCTGTAATTGATACCAAAGTCTGTGGGAATTACGCTTAATTGCAAAATGTTCAGTAACTGCTCTTGAAAGCTGCAAAGTACGTTATGGGTTACTGTGGGCCAAATTCTAACACCATTATTGTACAGAATGACTCTGAATGTCTAAAATGGAGATTCTATCTGAGATAGATTAATTTTTTTGTAAATGTGTCTGTCTATAGTATGCATATGTATTGGTACAAGATGACCTTAGATTGCTTTATTTAAAAATATGTAGGTAAATATAAAATTTTAAATATTCTAGTTTATATTAATCTTAATGCTCTTGTGAAAAAAATCCTGTCTGTTTGCATTCTAGAGAATTAGAAATCAGAGACAAGATACTGCCAGGGCTTCCAGTTCCTGTTAATTATTAATGAAAAGTACTGTGCAAATACCAAAGCAAAACAAGTTTTAATGTCTTTGTCCCTAACCTGCAGCTGAACTGCCTACGGTTGTGATTGCCTGCCACTTACAGACAAGGTTGATTGGGTCAGTACTTGGTTTGGAGACCTCCCGTGAAGACCCGAACATGTATTGCTTGTTGCTAAAGTGATTTTATCCAGACATAATGCTAGGTGCTGAATGAGGTTTGATAGAAAACCAGGATTTTGGCTTCCTGCATCGGTTATTACTCGTCTGTTTTCGAGAGCAGTATTATCTGCTCTACATTCTAGCCAAATCCTATTTTGGTTTATTGAATGTAACTTGCCAATTTTTTCACTGCATTTTCGACAGGAGTAGATACTCTTGATTTCCAAAGCCAGACTTCATTATGTTATTGAAACCTTTTAAACATCTACTTACTTCTGCTCATTATAGACTACTGCATTTGAGGTAACAACTGGCTTGAAAAAGTGAGTTCTGGGCTACAGTCTGACAGGTAGAAGCACTCCATCCAGGACATGCTTTATGCTTGTTTGATGAAGAACGGGACCATTCTTGATAGAGTGTAATTTTTAATTGATCTCACGTGATGAGAAAATACAGCCGTTTCATGTCCTATTTATTTTTCAAAACTGAATTAATAAAGCACAAGTTCTTACATACCTGCCTATAGCTCCCAGAATTCATTAATCTATTAAAAATATTTTTTGTTTCATCTCCAAAGCAGTGCATTGACATGCAAGTGTGAACTTAAGTGTGTGCACCAATGCTATGACTGCACCATTGTAATGAAGATGAAATGACTGTAATGATGACCTTTCTGTGCCTTTGTCTATACCATGCCCTTCTCTTTAACTGAACACCTTTCAAATGAACATGTTCTGAACTCTTGAACTGTTCATTCTGTTCACTGAGCTTATTGCTCAATCTGCAGTTTATCATTATGTGTCTCCAAAGACTTTGTGTTTCCTTATATTTGACATCTAGATGGAATTTTTCATAACCCTTTACTAGTCATAAATTGGATTGTTAGGGGATTAAGTTAATCTTGTTTCTTTATAGTAGCCTCAGATTTTTAAAGCCCTAATTTAGAGAGGTTTCTTTATTTGTTACTCTCCAATCTGCAAGAATGGAAAAAACCTCTACGCCACAAGATTCTGTATTGCTGGAATTATTTATTTCTGCTCATTTTGAAGTGAATTGTACCTAAGAGGTACACTTGAAAAGTTGTTTTGTCATGTTTTTCCCATATTACTATTTCTTCCTTTCTATCTAAATAGCAGCTCCTGAAAACGACCCAAAGCAGTGCATCATCAGATAAGCAGCGTGTCAGTGAATAGACTGTAGAAGAATGTGTATTTTTCTTGTTCCATTGGGAAGGGAAATAGGAAAAAATGACTTACCACTTGCAGAAAATTGCTATGGTGTGTTAGTCATATCTTAGCTTTCGCTTTCTTTATTAGAAGGTACTAGTCCCAACAATTTATGTACTTTTTATTAACCAATTAACAGCTCATATTAAAAATGAAAGGAGGGAGACAAAACCTCACACATTTTTAAGAGTGCTTTGGAGCTTTTTGTTGTCTGGTAGTAATGTAGCAGGTAGTATTTTTTATTTAATTATTTTAAAGAAGTTTTTTCAAGAAAATTAAATATGATATGCTATAAACTGTGTGATAAATTCAAACAATAGAAGATAATTTCTGATATCCTGAGAATTATCAAGCTGTTCTCTACTAAGATAGTGATGTCAAAATCCTCAAAATACCATGAATAGTAATGTGGTGCATATCGGTAAGTTCGGTCATTAAAGCCAGTTTATAATATGCAGAAAGCATAATACTTGAGGCATAAGTTAAGGCTAAAAATGTGTATTACTTAAATATAATGCTTGTATTTAAGCAACACACATTTATTTCTTTAACAAAGAAACATTTTTAGCGTTCTTTCTCCAAAAGGTTCAGAATTGTCAGACTGGTTATAGAAGATGAAAAATCTTGAGGAGTTTCTTGACCTCTTTTATGATCCCTCCATCCCTAAACTCCGTCAATGACTTGAACTCTGACACTGAGAATGGCGAGATGCAATTCTTCATCCCAATGTCATAAACCCTCACATTCTACTCCAGGCATTTCAAATTTTTATTTTTTCATTCAAATGTAGTTCATGTCAGCTAGTATCACACATAAAGGGTGAGGCTCTCAAAAGCTCTTACGTTTATCTAACTCTGTCTCTAGTGAAACCTTTGGAAAAACCTCAATGATATTTGACCATTATTCTGCTTATTTTCTTCTGGTTTATTCTTTTTATTGATTGATTGATTGATTCGATGCCACCCAAACCACCCCAAAAAATTTTAAGAATCATTTGTTAAACTTCACATGGTGAAAATGATTATAATTTTCATAACAAATCTTTATGCAGATGTACATATGCATAGTTATTAGAAACAACAGCAAGGTATAGGATTGCTTTAGGAAATCAGTATTGGCAGCTGTGAAAGGAGCACATCAGGCAGAGACCAAATGAAGCCTGACTGGGTGAGGATAAGGAAGTATCCCCTGTACAGTAGGAGCCATTTCAGCCTTTGTTCTAGGCCAGTACTTCCAATGAGGAAAGGTGTGAGCTGAAGACTATGGCACTTTGTACTTTGTCTCCCTGCCTATTTGATGCTCTGTTAAGATAGAGAAAGATATTACTTGCTGATATGTTAGATACTTCATTTTTAAATGATCATAAATTTTTGCTGGCACTTAATAAGAGTAGGTTTACAGTGCAGAGGAAAAGTGAATATACCAAACCAGTAGAACACTTACGGAAGAGGAGATATTATTGTGCGAAGGACTGGAAATGGTAGGATTGCTTATCTGTGAAGCAACGGAGAGGTTGGGGCATTAGGCTGATTTTCAAAACAATGGTGAAAAGACTATAATTTCAAATCTTTCATCTATATTTCTATCCCTAACAGAAATTGAGACATGCAGATTTAAAACTGTTAAAAGGAAAAAGAAAGCGCAAAAGATCTGTCTGCTTGTGGAACTCTTGGCCATATATAAGGCCAAGAATTTAGTAAATTCATAAATAAATATTTGTAACAAAAATACACCAAATAATGCAAAATATTTATTAAAACTTCTTTTTGAAAAATAGTCCTTTAGTTGAATACTGCAAGGCTCTTTTTAGAGCTTCCAGAACTAGCCATTTTCAGAGAAAAGTCTGTTTATTTCAGAGTAGACCACTGACTGGTTAAACCCTTATGAGGAGTCCTATCCATCTCTATTTTTGCTTGTTTACACCAGGGGAAAATGATATGTTTATTTTGGATATATAAACTTGTTAATTGTCTTACTGCACTTTTCCATCAACCCAGCTGATGATAGCATTTTATGCCTGTATTTCTCAAAATTTAGGTTTAGAAGACACTTATGTTTCACTTCTAAATACTGTAGAGACTTCTCATATTACTAATATGAAACTAACTGGCATCAAGGCAGCGTTCACTGTTTCCAAAGCAGTTTACCACTGTGACTTTAATTTACAGTACTGAGCACTGTGGAAAGTTTCATCAAACTAAGAAGTTAGTTTTGATTTGTTAGAGCACACAGTGGGTGTTCATAGCATGTGTTTTTATTTAATCCTTCAAAGAGTTTTCAGGAAATAGCATCTAGCATGTGATGAAATAATATAAAGAGACATTACTAACATTTTAACATTATACGGATCATTATACTTCATACATTTTGGAATTATGCTACATTATATTTATGGTTTCACTTTGTTCTTGCAAGCCACATTCTGCTTGGTCTTATGAAACAACAGATGGCTGGAAAGGAGTGCAGTGGAGCTAATAAGGGTCCTGTCTTAACTTGCAAAAGATTAAGCAACTCCCTCAAAAGATATGCTGGGTTTAGAGCAAAGGCAGAGCTAGAAGAAGTTGGAAAGGACATGAAGAAAATGTCTCTCCTGTAGCCAGGAATGCATTAGTTCTGCCATGCACGTTCCACCTTGTAG
The DNA here is from genome assembly GCA_009819775.1 of Phoenicopterus ruber ruber. Taxonomy (NCBI): domain Eukaryota; kingdom Metazoa; phylum Chordata; class Aves; order Phoenicopteriformes; family Phoenicopteridae; genus Phoenicopterus; species Phoenicopterus ruber. The sequence continues at coordinate 17,048,515 of CM020227.1, forward strand.
CAAAGAGTTGCTCAGAGTTGCTCCTTGGTATTTTGTGATTTCATTTGTGACTGCTCATTAAAATATGATATGTCTTCTTAATGTCTTGTAAAAAAGGAAAGAAATACAGTACCTAAAGAGCAGTGACTACTGATGTGACAATTATATGGAAACTCTCTTCAGATTCGCTTTTAGAAGGTTCAGCATTAGAACAGGGAAAAGGCTATGAGTAAAAAGTACAAATACGATTTTTTTCAAGTATTCTACTGCAACACCCTTTGGTAGTGCCACACTATGGTCTCTGATATGTTTGCCCTCAAAACTCTCTTAGCGAGAGAATTGCTGGTGTCCACTGTGGGAACTGTGGTGATGATTTATTCCATGTATTTTTAGAAATTTAACTGAGATGCCTTAGTTAAGGGCTTTGTCTTCCTCTATGGTTATTTAGTCTCTAAAAGACAATTCAGCACATCTGTGATTCACATACTTTACTTAAGTGTGTGAAACAAAGTGGGATGAATATGGCCGGCTTTTTAGACTGTACAGTACCAGAGATTTGGATTAGGGGATCTGATTTCTTGGCTCCCTCCTTGACCATTTGGCATTCCTTCATTTTCTTCATTGCTGGGGACAGCTGTCGACATACTTGGTTTCTTGGTTTCAATGGGGAAAAAAAAAAGGTCATTACATACATGGAGTTCTTTCCTCCAAAACAAGAATCTCAAACATCTAATGCAGCTTCTGCGGTTTTTTGTTTTTTAATCTAATATCTCATATATTACTGACGTGACTTGGGTAAGTGGGTAGGTTCATCTGCATGTCCAGGAGGAATATTCACAGACTTTTTCAGCAGGTCAGTGAACAAAGGCAAACTTTCTGTTGAGCAATATATGGACAATTAGTAACCCGGAAAATGCACCTCTGGATGACTCTACTGAGAGACTGTGTGTAGTTACAGGTGTAGGAAGCTCTTAAAGCTCAGGTGGCAGTAGACCGAAACTTACTTCAAGGTAATCTGTAAAATAAATTGTGTTTTAGTGTTTAATGCCTTACATATACTGAGATGCTTAAAGTGTGCTTTGGCTCATATAATCTCTATTGCTTTTACCCAGTCTATGACATTGATTTGGTAACAAGGTGGGCAACAGGGCAAATGTGTGTACTGCTTCCTTTCAAGCTTTTGTTTTGATTTTAGAATGCAAAGTAATTTTTTAAAAAATGGTGAATTGGCAGCTGGGGAATTTGAAGCTTCCTCATACTTAAAAAACAAACACACACACCCCCCCAGAAAAAAAGAGACTGAGAAAGAGATGTAGAGAGGGGAGAAAAGAAAGTGCAATGTGGATAGGAGTAGCTAGCTGAAATTCTATGGTCTGAGTTAAGCAGCAGGTCAGATTAGATGGTCACAAAGAGCCCCTTTTGGCCTTAACAGCTATAAATTCTTGAAGCATAGTGCAGGCTTCCCAGCACTGCAATTTCATTCTGACCTGAAGGGGTGAAAGGCTAAAGCCTCCATACCCGTTCCGTGCCTCCCCAACACCCCGAGCCTGCCTGGTATCTGTGATGTGAAAAGCTGTCCGGCAGGAGCTGGACTGAGACCGTAACTCATTTCACAGGAGCAAAATTACACCTGCTGTATGATAATCACTTTTGGTCGCTGGCCACTCACAGTGTATTCAAGCTAATAACAAGGAGAAGGAGGTCTCTGGCTGGTTCCGTGAGCTGTTTCCTTGATGATGAAATAATGTATTTAGGCAGACTTTTCACTTCTCCTCACAGTGGTCCACTGTGTTTCCAGTTACTGAAAAACTCATATTGCTGCAGGTGTGTTCTTCTCACCTCTGTTGTTTTGTTGTGTTTTCCTGGCCATGCCAAAAATCAGTACACCAACTTAGTCCCGTGCCATTATTCGTTTCAAGAAAAACATCCTCCGTTTCACCTCTGCGTATCCTGCTGGTCATTCTGTCACGTTTTCTGGTTTGCTGATATTTAGCCCATGCTTAAACAGTTTGGACAGAAGGACTTTTTCAGAGGGAAGGGTTTTGCTCTTTTAAACATCTCACTCCCTTATGTGAAATAGTATATAGCAGCAAAAGCGTATCTTGACAGCCTAAAATACTAACTTGCTGGAAGCTGTAGGAATGCTGTCTTTAATGCTGTCCAGAAATGTTGTTCCAAAAGAGAAATCTTTCACTCAAATGTTAACAGTTTTCTGCCAGTTTGTGCCATAGAAGTTGGGAAAAATAAGCAGAGGTTAGGACTCGGGACCCCATTAACAGTTTTAGATGTGTTTAAGCAATGATGCGGCTGCTGGCTTGACCTTAGTACTGAGAATAGCAAATACAAGTAAAGATTAAAGACATTGCTCGGGAGAAAGCAGGTGTTTGACTGGTTGGTTCTAGGTTTGTAGCCCTTTCTCCAAGTCTTAAACAACATCCGTGTGTCACTTAAGCGTTGGCTTGGTTTGTCTTTCATGGAACATGGTGAGGTTAGGGTTTCTACTGACGGTCTGGCAGCTTGGTCTATTACGTATTTTTTTTCAACCAAATTATTTTGTGTAATAACTATAATGTTAATGGAACTATACGTTATGGTTGAGTTAAGATTTGTCAGTTTGAAAATAAACGTCTTGGCTTCATTTCGACATTTGCCTTTCAGCATCAGTCCGTTAACCTGTCACACACTATAATTTCATTAAAACCATCATTTAATTGTAAGTTAATGTACAGCTATCTTTTATAGAAGAGCTTTACATACTGCCTGAATAATTTCAATACAAATTTTCAACTGATATGATTGAAATAATATGAAACACTAAATGCCCTCCAAATCCCTGTTTATGAATTCAATACTGAGAAATAAGATGCAACAGCCACATCACTGTGCCACTATAACAAGGAGACAGTTTTTCAAATTATAATAAAAGGAAAGAATAACGATCTAGGTATATATGTATATATCTCTGTCTATATGTCTCATACCTGCAGCATTGAGATGTACTTCATATGTAATTCGGCGAAGTTTCCATTATTAAAAGAAGGACAATGCAGACAGTGTAAGGTCTATGTAACTGAAGAAAGAATTAAAATCTACATGCTAATAGCTTTAGTGCCAGTCAAAAATAGGCTTGTACTTCACATATGAGATATATAAAGCTGGGTAACATTCAACCTGATTGAATCTTTGGAAGCTGTGTTAATGTATTTGTTCAACTCACTTGCACTCAAAAGCTTTTAAACAGAATATCACTTTTTTATATTATTCATGATAATGTAATTCCTGCCTTTAATCTCTTCAGGGTTTCACATTAAGTCATGATATGCAGTTCAGGGGAATTTGGATCATCTATTAATCATAGTATCTGTACTTTTGTGTGTCTACTTTTGTCCATCTCTTAAATCAGTCACTTGGCAGCAGCAGAGATCTGGGGATAGTCCAAGATGTTTGGCTGAAGAGGCCTTATTTATTAAACTAGTTTCCTGCTACAGTCTGTATGGATTTATGTAATGTGTGGCATGCTGAAAAGAAAATGATAGAAATATTAGTATAATCATTAAATATGATCCTCTTAGTGTTTCCACTGGAAACATAGGCGTGGATAAGTACATTGAATTATGACATACATTTAGTAGAATAATTAACTAAAAACACCTGGGCTAATACAAAAAACCATGAGACAAAATGATGTAGTCAAGTATTCTCTTGTAATTAAAATTTTTCTACCAATCTGCATACACCAAGGGACTGAATTAAGGTTTCATAAACAATCTGAATTCGGTATTTTCTAAAGTTTAAGGGGTTTGTTTTATTCCTTCATTATTTTAAGATTCTGTGGATGGTAGGAAGATGGAGGGAAGGGTTGAAAACCTTACAGAGTTATTAGTAGGTGTTGGATTCTTTCCTTTGAAGTACTGACACTGTCCTTTGAACTGAATTAATCACTTCTAAAAGTAATAATGGGTTGCTTTTTTCTCAACAAGCCACCAAAGAGTGATTAGTGACGTATTTAAATTAATTTTAAAAATATTTGTTAAATTAGAATAGTGCAGAAATTGAATTGTGTATTCTATCCAGTTTTTGAAATAAAGTGATTTTCCCTATCCCTTTTTACTGCTTTTTCCCCCAAAATTCTATTTTCTTTTTCCTAGACCCACTCTGACCTTTCCTTCTTTTGTCCTATCTTCTCTCAGGTCCTTCTTTCTGTCTTTCCCATCCCAAGTTCTCTCTTTCAGCTTCAGTCTTTTACCCATTTTGTTCCACTCTTCTTTCCCATAAAACTTTTTGTTCTGGTTTTCTTTTACTCTACCTCTTTCTTGGCTTAGCCATAGCTCTAATTTCCTGCATTTAATATTAGAGTAGTGGGAGAGAGCTTCCAGCTTTCCCACACCGGCTCTGCAGTCACTTTAGCAAACTGCATCTTAAAAAGTAGCTAGATGTTCTGTTCCTGCAATGCTGGACTGGAATTGGTGACTTATGAGGTACCTCTCTGCCTTAGGGGCTTGGAGGTTTCCCAGAAAACACTTGTAAGAATTTTTTGAAACTTCTGAAAATAATGTATTTTTCCCTTGTTGGCTTTTTGGAAATTATGAAAGCACATTTGCGGAACTTTCCCACGTAAGTTGTGCCCCACATGGACATCTGTAATAGGAAACTTCAGTGAGAACAATTAGAGCTTGCTAAAGTTATGAGCAACTGTACCGAAGCCTTGAAATGGGAAGTGTCAGACATCCTGAACTAGAGACTATGTCACCATCATCACCATAAGTAACAACTTTTAATTTAAGAGATGGATAAAAATTATACTATTGAGTCTTCAGTCCTGGAACTCCATTTATGACTGTTCTGGGTTACCGACTGTGAAAACATTTGTGCATATGCCATGTTATTTTTCTGAGAGAATAGTTGGAGCTAAATATATATATTTTTAAAAGCTGAAGAGAAATAATCAGTTTTCATTTCTGTGTTCAGGCTTATAACTAAAACAATATGTGGTATTTTAGCAGTCAGGGTTCTAATTGAATCAAGTTTCTAATGTTCGGGCTCAGTATATGCGATTGAGAACAAAAAATTACTTGAAGTATAAGCATCTATTATACTCTGTGATCTTTATGCACTGAAACAGACCTAATGGCTGAATTGCTGTATTCTCCCTGATATGAAAAGAAAAATGTGCTTTATACCATGATTTTAGTGGAAGCAGATGAGGCTATGGAGGCACAATGGGAATGACTATGAAAGAGACTAAGACCTCTATTTATTGTGGTAACAAAGCTCTCTGTAAATTTTGCTTTTCATTAAAGCAGAATTAGTTTAACCCCAGTTGTACAAAGGTTACTGTTTTCTACTATTTAGACAAACAACTTCCTACTGTAAATTGTGTTATGATTTATATGAATCTACCTACTGTCATAAAGGTTCCCATAGAGAATAGATATCTTCCACTGTATCTCAATCATAATAAATAAGAACTTTTAAAGTAGTTGTAAATACATTTGTATAATTATATTTATATTTTGATAAAGTTTATTATTACATAAATTCACATCAGATATTTACTATTTGTCAAACAAGGAAATTAGCTTCTCTGCTTAGTTTTTATACCTTTAGTAGTAACCACAAAAGCAACTGGTAAGCCTCGTATTTCAGGCGCGTAGCGTACACAACAGTTACACAGTACACCTGCTGATAGTGGGTAATGAGCATAATTTGTAATGGTGGCACATGCAAATATAGTATTTGTGTTTGTATTTATATACTGAACACATGCAGTCACATTTTGCTGTTTGCACAAGCCCAGTAACACTGAGCATAGGGTGTTTTGGAACGTAGGTTTTGGGGTCTGAAGCAAATTCATCTCAAATTTGCATGTGAAGACTCTACGTTTATTTTGCATTAGTGACTACCGCTCTTAAACACGTAAATTGGACAATTGTGTGTGAATAAATTATTTTATTTGGATGTGAGGCCATATATACATCTTTACCTTATGCTTAAATTTCTATTGGATGGATTTAAACTGTGTAAAGAATCTGATGGTGTTAGTAAAGAAGACAGAACCTGACTCTTCTCAGTGGTGTCTAATGACAGGACAAGAGGAAATGGATGCAAAATGCAATAACACAAAATTTCATTTAAACATTAAACCCAACTTTTTACTCTGAGGGTGGTAAAACATTGGAAAAGGTTGTCTGGGCAGGTTGTGGAATCTCTGTCCTTGGAGATACTGAAAACTGAACTGGACATGGTCCTGAGCAACCTGCTCCAGTGACCCTGCTCTGAGCATTGCAAACTAGATGATCTCCAGAGGTCTCTTCGAACCTCAGCCGTTCTGTGACTCTGTGAAATTTGGAAAGTGGTATATATAACACTTAGAAACATGTTAAATACTGTATCGTATTGCTGCCTATTGCAACACCAATGATAGGTTGACTTCAACTGTTTATTTAAATCATTCTCTGAAGGATGCTGCACGTACGCTAAATCAGTGAACTTACAAAATATTCTTACTTCCCAGGTAACCTCTTCCCATAGTTATTGCTTATTTGCAGGCAGTTTAGAACAGTCATCATCAAACTTTACTTGCCCAAATTGTACAATCTTTCTGAAAGCATTCACATTTTTACTGGGTGCAACGGTCAGTGAATCAGCAGTGAGAGACATCTTCTCCTGGGCGATCAGGATAAATGCCTGTAAGAAACTAAACTGTATTAAAGAGAAGGGCAGATTTCAGTAAGCAAAGATTTTGTTTTCATGATTAAATATGTATTGTATTAATCTTAGCCTTAAAAGGAACATTTCTCGTATTCAATTTAGTTGCAATGAGTTGAGGTATCTACTGTGAAAACTGCTGCTATTTGATTTAAAATACTCATCTTTTTTAGATAATCTGGGGTGAGCTGATGGCTGAATTTACAGATATTCTCTGTGACCTTGGTCAAGTCAGTTTTCCTGTGATAAAATTATGGTGGTATTTACTTAAGTTCTCTGAGCATTGTTAAGAACAGTTCAAAGCTGCTTAATGAACCTCGGGTCCTATATTTATCTTCAGTGTTACGAAAGGTTCATAAATAGGCCAACAAGTCCCAGCTTGTATCCAAGAGAGTTTAGGATGTAGAAAACTAGATGAATGTGATCTGTTTCTTCACAGGGAGGCCTGGAACACTTCTTTTTGTTTGAGATCTTGTGGACCTTTCCGAGTTGCTTGTTTTTAAAAGGTTGAGCTTAAACTACTCTGTCAGGATCAGCTATCTAAATAAATTTACACACTCCATGCTCATGTTTTTCACATTTAAAGAAGAGTGCTCATCTTTCTTATATTTCTTAAATCTGGAAAAGTGAATTTGCTTGAACATCATGTTTTTTTAGTTACGTTTATTGCAAGAACGTGTTGATTTGCCCTTTATTTTCTTGACGTATTCAGTATGGGATGCTGAATTTTAAAAAGTGATTTTCAATGGCATCACCAAATGTCATTGTGCTGTAGGAGAGATAATGTATGTGAACATTCGTTGCTGCATGTGATTTCTTGGACTGGCATTGAGCCAGTTGTTTTACTAAGTTGTAAATATTATTTTCAAAACACAGCAAGATTTCTTTGTGATATTTCAGAGTAATGGTGTAACTTAGCATATTTGTGTTTATAATTTGACAAGCCTGAAAACATTAGACATTTGAGTTATTAAATAAGAGAAGAGACATTTGGAGATGTTTTCATAATGTTTTCTGACAGCATTATAATGAAACCAAATCTAGAAGTATCTTAGTATCATAGATTTTTATTGCAATGAAGAGTCAAGAGAAAGAAATATGACATTGTTATTATTGACTACAATGCATAGTAAAGAAATAAATGATGTCTTCTGAGGGGGATCCATTATGGTAAACTTTGTTTCTTTCTAAATCAAGCCTATGAATATATGATGACATGTTACTGAAACATGAAAAAAGGTGGTGATGGAAAGCCATTTTGAATAATGCCAATAATTCTATTTTTCATTCCATTATATGAGGTAGCATTTAATTTTATTTAACTTTTCATATTATTTACAACAGGATATTTGTCACCTCAAAATAGTTTGTTTATGAAGTACAGAGAACTGTGATGGTAAAAAAACAAAAAATTGTTCAGTAACGCAACTCCATGAGCCAGAGGTCCAGCCAAACCATGGCTATTAATCATCACCGTCCATTATTTACTGAGGATTCGTTCATTGTTCCATAAAGGTATCTAGAGGGTCAATTAGAGACAACAGGCAGGATTTTTCAAAGACACAAGAGGGTCAATTAGGCCCTTCTTGTAATTTTCTGCTTTAACAGCAAATGCCAGCCTATCCTGCAACAGATACAGTGGAGTTTAGAATTAAATAGTGTGGATTTTTTTTTAAGCTGTTACTTTGCAGCCAGTATGAATTGGAGTATTGTCAGTCCTTGATCAAAACAAAAGAAAAATTTTATCACAACGGTTGATGAGAAGCACAGATTTGGTTTTTTAGACTCAGAGTACTGCAAGTGCCCAGGAAATATCTGAGATAAAACAGTCTGTACTTATCATAGAAGTGAATCATTTGTCTGAAGGTAGGACTGAACACAAATAATATTGCTAAATATAACCGTTAAAAATTTAAAAGCATTTGATGCAGAATACTGTTTGTAATTATTTTTGCATCAACTGCTCGCTTAAAGCTCAAAAAAAATAGTAGATATGAGATATTAATATAAACAACTACAGTGGCATTCATTAATGCATAGGCAGTTCTTTCAGAACAGAAAGTAGGAAATAACAGTAAAATACATATACACATATGTTTAAATACACAGGCAGATATATATGTACACACATCTCAAAACTCTTCCAAAGTAGCAGGAAATTTTGGTAAAATAACTTCTTTGGTAAAATAACTAGCTTATCCTTTAGCTGAGGACAGAACAGTTCTTCAACAGATTTAAGGCCGCCTACGAACATGTGCACCATACATACAATAGCTGTATTGATGTTATTTTTCTTTCAATTACTTTGTCTTTTCATAAGAACTGGTTGTTAGTAGTTGGCATGCTCTTCTATATAGGTCGAAAATCTTGGGCTATTTTTCTCTACACTTTCATTTGATTACGTTGCCACTGTTTTTTAATGCTGCTTAAGTCTGTTTTAACTGAAGCAGCCTCTACGAATATGGTGTGTTAGTCTTGTAAAGATTTTTATCTTTACAGATGGGGGTTTTGGAACGTCTGAGTATTTGATGGTCTCCTGTGAGAGTAAATCTCTGAGTGTGCTACATCAGTTTGATCCTCATCGTCCTCTGAAACCCCTTATTCTCTGTAGGGTTTCAGCAGAGAGTTCTAACTAATGACTTAGGGCCAAATTCTGCCCTTAGATACGGGCATGTAATTCTCACTGATTCCAGAGGGACATCTATGAGCATATCAGAGAACACAATTTTGTTCTTAGTGTGTGAAATTATAGCACAAACGGACAAAAGAATCTCATGTACATTCATCTTAGTGACCCCAAGCATACAGGAATGCGATACTAATCCACCCGCTTTTCTCTTTGCTCAGTTTGTGCTGTTTCGTGTAGATCACCCCAATTCTTCAGCTGTCACTTGAGCCTACATTTTTTTATATTGTTCTGTCTTCAGAAGTTTGCTATTGTGGCGCTTCAGTGAAATTAGTGACATTGAAACGAATGTTTCTTTAAGTAGCATTGGTAACAAAGACACTTGGAAAAGATGTCTTTTTCTCTGGGAAATTATGGTACACGAGCAGTCTTGTTCATATTCTGTAGGGAATTAGTTTGCAAAGACAGAAGACAAAGACAGATGTGTGAGTGCATGTCTGTAAAGTGGTTTAATACATACACATACACAGAGAGAAGAGAGGTGGGCTTGCATCACACTTTTCCTCTGTGACAATATGATGTGATGAAGCCTTTTGCCTACATGTGAACAGCGCAGATATCTCCTCCTTGTATCATTCAGTCTCCAGTTCTACTCTCAGATTTTACTTTCAGCATTGTCCCTTTCAGATTCTTTATAGTGCAAGAAATCAGTCATTAATTAAAGTTTTTTCCCTGTTTCTTATTTTTTAACCAAACCCTTTCACATTGAAGGCTTGTAATTATTTTACTATTCTATTTTCAGGAACAGAGCTAGTATTGTTCTGCAGACATCAAAATTTTGGAGCTAGCTCAGTTAGCTTTAATGGACTATCTTTTACACGTGTTGGTTACTGAAATACAGTGTCGAAGCTTAGACTGGCACCAAATTCGCTTATCGTCCACTGTTTGTACTCAGGACCCACATGTAAGGAAAGTCTTCCACTTTTTGCATTTTCATTTTGGGAATTTGTCTCATGGCTGAAAACTGTGGACTGGAGTTTTTGTATTTCTTGAACTGATTGCTTATTCAGCCTTTGCTTATTTGTTTTGGATTTGTGATGTATCTGACTGCTTACCCCTTCTACATCAGTCCTCGGCAGATATATTTATTTTCTAGAGCAGTGTTGTGGAAGACTAAACATTTCCAAACCAGGTGTTTAGGCACATTGTGTTTGCTTCCTGACAACTCTATCCAATGGACCTGAGTGTGCTTTTATTAATACTGTTCCTCACCAAAACCAAATTGTTTTAGATGTATCTGAGGAATCCCAGACATCTTCAGTGTACACAGAATTGACTGTCTTTAGCGTATGCCGTATTTTTAATTTAGTAACTTTAATTTCCTGGCATGCTGCCATTCACGTTCTAGATTTCAAGCATCTGACTTAGTTAAACCTTTGAGGTTTTGCTTCCATCTCAGCTTTTTAAAAGACATCTCTGTGCTGTAGCAAAAAGCCTATCGTTTGTATCTCCCACAACGATTATAGTGTCCACTTTAGTTTTGGATTCTGCTCAAGACAGAGCAGAATTTGTATTGCAACTCATGCAGCAGTCCTCATATAATGAATTGTATTGTTTATAAAAATTCCTGTTTTCAAGTTGTCTGGTAAGTCTTTAGAAAGCTAATCACTTACCCAGACTTATTTCTGAAGCTATTTGCGGAATCATCACGATTGTCTGGGGAAATCTAATTTATAATTTTGAACATATAATTTATACATCACTTTGCCAAAGCTTTCTTTAAAATCTGTTTTCTGATATGAATTGGAACGATGGGTGATATTAATTTTGCCTTTTTTTAACCTGAAACTGTAGTTGAACACATAATCCGCAGTGATTTATGTTTACATAATGTTCCATTTTCCTATTTGTGTAATATCTACAGGCAGATAGTCATTTTCTCAAGCCGGTTCATTAATTATATTTATTGGATGGATGTCCTTTGTTATTGTTTTGTAACTTATGTATTGATCTCTATTATATGAAATTCCGAGTCTCTGCTCTTCACTTACATTTGGACAGAAAAGCTACATGACCATCTGAATTCAAACTGACGGTTTGCACATGCAAGGAACACTTTGACATCCCTACTCACTTGCACTATTATGAAGTTTTATAACTTCTGTATGACTGCAGCGTCCCCCTCCCAAGTGTCTTGTTTTTAAGGACTGTATTGGTACTTTTCTTTTTTAGTTGCCAAATCAAAATTAAAAAAGAAAAAAAATCAGTATGTAGTGATCTTAAAAGTAGGTAGATTGGTGCAGGAAGATGGCTAGCAGCTCAGCATAGTGATTATGTAGCAGTGGAAGCAATATTGCAACGGTCCAAGAAGCAGATCACAGACAAGAATAGGAATGACAGCGAGTTGCTTTGCACAAGTGCCACTTTGAACATATGCAATGAGAAATGTGTTTTGTTTGCATGTCTGACCGAATTAGATTTGTTCAGGGTGAATTGTGCGCAGGTCAAATTTTCAAATGGAAAAAAAGTAAGTCTGTATAAACTTAGGGTGAGCTGCAAATAGAATTTGATTTGTTAAGGGGAGAGATCCGTCCAGCATCTCTCTTCTAAAAGCTGTTTCACATCTTTGTGCCTATTTGGACTATTTGTAAAACAAGGACAGTAATGTTTACTCATATGCCTGTCATGCCCTGGGTTTCACAAAGGAGAGCACTTGAGTAAAAGCAAAGAATTGTCATTCATTAGAGTAAGTTCAAATGAAAATAGAGAAGGTACAGAGAAACGGTTCATTCCTGGTTTGTTGCTGTGACATTTGTGTTTGCGTTCAGCACTGCTGTTTATTTTCCAATTCAATATGACATAGTTCTAAAAGAAAGGTAATGCAAAGTGTGTTCTATAACTACACTACAATGAGTAAAACCCTGAATACATAATGAAGAAAAAATAATAAACTTTCTTGTGCTGAAATTATTTTGTTTCTCCCAAGGCTTTTCACATTATGCGTCCTATCTGCAGGGAGGTGTTGGGCCTCTGTGCAGGCACCTTTTGGCTGCCTGTGTTGTGTTCCTATTCCTCACGGTGTCCCTGTTCCAGGTATTTTATTTGCTTGCTTTGAAAAAGTAACATTGCGAAACTGTTCCATCAGAGCTAAAAATATGCAGATAAAATTAGAGAGGATGAAGAAGTATCACTCAACTATTTAGCCTGCTAGAAAACAGAGTTTTTAACTGCTGCATTAAACCCTCGTATCCACTAAAGTGCCCTTCACCAACTATCCGCACATTACTAAAATCCTTCACAAACACTTTTTTATGGTCAGATTCAGCCACTCTTGCTTGAGCTGAGAAGTACCATATGCTTCAGGTAACCTCTCTAAAGCAGTTGCCAGTGGGACTACTTTTGTAAATGCTCACCAATGTGAGCAGAGGTTACACAATCTCACCCATGGTGAATAATAATGTCAAAGAGCCATTAACAGTGCGGAGTGACAAAGTGTGGAGAGATCCATCAGCTCATCCTGTGTTTAATGAAACAGAAATGAACATCGTATTGCCCTTGTTTTCTGTCAGATTTTCCAGGTCTCCATGAGGCTTATTAATCTTAGAGTGTAATGGAAAATGTGTTGCTATGTTACATACTACAGCAGCATTTGCGCTCGAAGGATTGAAGGCATTATTAGTCTTTGTCTTATTTACATACTGTACTTGGGTGCGTGCTACCATCGCTGCACTTAGAGCACAGTGGAGAGTGCAGTTATAAAATGTTTGTGGGTTTCTGAAGTGTGTGCTAATGCATGCGACCAGATGGCTGCATGGTAAGTCATTTTAACCTGAAGTAATGATCAGAAACCCTCTTTTGAGAAACACTGGCAACACATGCTACAGACCTTGGAAATTTACTGTTATGAAAAATACGAAGTAGGAAGAGTTGCTTGATAATCACGTTTTAGTGCACCCCAGAATGAATGTTTCCACAATTCTGAAAGAACTTTCAAGCTCTCAGGAACAAGAGGTAGAAAATGAATGGGTAAATGGTATTATTGTCAGATACTGATTTCAATAAGTATATCAGAAACTTTTTCTATTACTTTTATTTTTTTTAAATTTAAGAGCCAGTTTCAGTTAAGCCCTGGCAAAAACAATATTGTCTTTATGCCTGAGATCTAGTTATTTTCATTCTCTATTAGCTGGAAAAAAATAGGAAAGCTGTTATTCCTGTTAGGAAAAATCATAGCTTCCAGGGACAGATGAGTTGGACCATATGATGATGCTGTCATCTAGTAGATGCCATTGCAGTGACATTCTTGTGCCTTATTTTCAGCATGTATGGCCCATTACAGTTACCAGGATCTTTGTACAGATTCAACTTCACTAGGGATGAGAAAGCATTGTAAAATGATGCTTCGACATCTCTGAATACTATTTTATATTTTAATAATAATAAGGATATAAGGATCTTTTAATTTTGTTTAAAGAATTAATAGCCCAGTGACACCGCAGCTTTTTTGACTCGTGCAGCTTTGGAAATTTGTGAGATTAAACAGAAATATCGTGTTTATTAGAAGTGGTGGAAATATTTGCCTTTGGTATATGCATTATGTAAGCAACAATTTTTCTCTTTTTTTTGCCTTTTATTTTACCGCAGACTTGGTTTATCAGCAAGGTATGTGTTGATACAAGTTTCATAAAGAATTAGCTGTGTGTAGACATTGAGGCAGTACTTCTCGAATGTTTCTGAATTAATTTAGGTTTGGTTAGAGCCTGCTCAGGGCTTCCCAACAGCACACACAAAAACCAAGGCTGCGAGCCCCTCTTTTTCTGCCGCAGTGAGAGACAGGTACAGTGAAGGGCTTGGGCTGGGGTGAGACTTGCAGAGTACCGGGCTTGCTTGCCTCTGCTGATCTGGGATTGGGATGGGAGAGGAGCTGTTGGAAACAAGAGATGTGTTGGGATCTCCACCAAGTCTTCCTGCCCAATGCATCCTCCATCGCTTCACCAAGTTCCTCTGTCCCACATACCCTTGTGCGATGTCAGCAGTAATGGTGACTGGCTTTTGAGTGCTGCAAATTGGTGGCAGAAACAAAGTTTCGGTGTCCTCAGCTGGCTGCTGTGGTGTTCTTAGCTTGTGCCCGGCGTTGGCCGGGATGTTACTTCTCCTGCAGAATGGCTTTTTTTTTTTTTTCCTGCCTGGAGTTCTGTTCCTTTCTTTTAGCATGCAGTACAATTATGAAGTAATTTGCATAACGTGTACACTTTGCCAAATTTTGAAAATTGCCGTGTTTGAAAAGGAATTGCTGCCATTCACAGTGCCACACTGATTAATCACAATTAGGGACAAAATACAGCACTTTTATTAAGCTTCCAGTGAGCAGGAAAATTAGCGCTTCCTGAAGTGATGAGAGTAATTCCATTAGTGAGAATTCCCATTTAAAATGTGGTACTTCTGTGCCATTTTAGAAATAATTTTCACACTTTTGAAAATGTTCTTATAGCTGTATGCAAGTCGCCTAAAAGTACATTGCTGTTACATTTGCATACTGGCAGCATCCTGCTAGGAGTTAATTGCATGGTTTTTTCATAGTATTTTCCTGATGTGGTTCCAGCTTAGATAAATGCTGATGTAATACTGTCACAGTTTGAAAGATACACATACCTATCTGTGTATTTTACTGGAAGTCATTTATAGGGCCAAATCTCAGACTAGAAAATTGTCATTCTAGAATTTCTAAGTTTTTGGGACCTCTTTGCAGCTTCCTCAACCTGTACGTATTTTGACCCGAGGGACTGTTAATGCAGGCTCCCTTATAACGGCTACAGAACAGTGCAGCTCTTTCTTTTGCCAGTGGTAGAAGTAACTGATGGCAAGGCTTTTACAGCAAGTGAATATATTTTAAAAAATACAGTAAATTATTCTAGGATGAAAGGAACCACCGTATTTTCAGTGACCCCAGAACTGTTCACACATCAGAGGTAGGTTGTCAGATAAATACTCCCAGGCTACTAGCAGGGCAGGGAATCGCTTTCATTCTCTTGTCACACTGACTGTTCAGTTATTCCCTACAAAACTGAGTACAAAATGACATCTTAGCTGCTATCTCAAGTTCACAATTTCTGTCTTGCAGCCTGCCTCTCCCGGAAAAGTCTCTAAACGGCTGTGCCAAAATAGTGTTTTAGCAATAGGACTGCATTTCGTCCTGTTTTATCTTGTATGGAGTAACTACTAATTGAGAAATAAAGTAAGTGAGAACGACCCTTTTGGCTGGTGATTGTGGCTTTTACCTGGGAAGTGGGCCACTGGGGTTTCAGTACCTGCTTCAGTGAAACTTTAATTACTTACAGAAAGTGGAATTGTATCAAAGAGAGAAGTGAGCGGTCCTCAGCCACCGCATAGCTATCAACCAGAGACAGGCGATGCGGTCCAATCCCCCCAGGCAGAGAAGGGAATTAAACCAGGTTACTCCCCCATCACAAGAGGAAGATGCCTCTTTGACAGAATTGTGAATCTAACCTTGTTTTCTGCTGCTTTTCTATACAAGAGCCAAACCCAGAATGTTTTGTTGTGAATTATGTAGGGTTTTTGTTTTTTTTTCTGACAAATTAAACATTATCAGGGAAATCTATTTAATAATTTAAAAAAAAGTTCAGATTTTTAAAAAAGTTGTTTTATGAGAACCAACATTTTATTTGATATTCTTGTATCAGCTAAAGGAAGCTCAGTATACTTCTAATCTTGCCAGTGAATTTAGGTATAGGTAGTTCGTACTATATAATTTATGTTCTGTGCAACACTAACACATCACATTATTTAAAGTGTAAATTTATTTATAAATATGCACATATATATAGTATATGTTTATATTATTTTAGATTTATGTAAAATATATAGAAGTCTTACCACGATAAATTCTGTAAAATTACTAACATGTTTCTGTTGAACTGCGGCCAGATATAGCAACATCTTAGGAGTTTCCCTTTTCTTCATCATTGTCTCTATGCTGCTTAGTGTTAAAAACCTAGGTTTTCTCCCTTCTCTTTAAAAAAAAGAACATTATCATAATTTGTTTGAAATAATGTGTTTAAGTTATCAATATGTGATATATTCCAGCACTCATAAAAGTAAGATTTGTAGATAAACACCAATAGAAATATTTTTAACCATGTAAAAAAAATCAATTTTCATAAGGTTACATCTTTTACTTCTCTGTATATACAAAGACTATATTAAAAGAGAGATTAAATTTTACTCTGCAGAGTAAAATGCAAACAGAAAATTATTTTTCATTTTTCAGTGCAAGCAATGGATTATCATTTATTTATGAGACTTTTTTTAATCTAGAATATGTGGAAATCTTTTCTTGAAGCACAATGTAATATTGAATTGGGAATGTTGTCTGACAGTTTTCTTCTTACAGTTGCATAGAATGATTCTACTGTATGAATTTTTTAAAGAGGCTTCAATATACTCTGCGTTTGAAAGGGAGGAAGTAATCAGAGTAATCTTGAAGAATCTTATAAATGCACCTCCTCTATCCCTTCGTTCTTCAAACAAACTTCTGCAGAAAAGTTAGCAGATTTTAACATCAAGGGAAATGTCCAGGCATTTTTCACTTGTCCCAGTATGTACCTGCATGCAAGAGTTCATTGCTGTGGCCAAAACACATACTGACTCACTCATTTCTAATGCCCTTTCATTCTCCTAAGGGCATTACTCTAACATAATCAGTACAGAGGGCTGGATTTTAATCAGAGTGTGAATCTGGTGGTAACTGGGTCCAGTGTTTGAAGGGTTTATTACTCTTTGTCTGAGAATGTATGGTAGGAGTCAAGTTAAAAAGCTGTTTTATCCCCCAAAAGTTTCTGTCCCTCAAGATAGCACTGTCTTTTTTTTGCATTTGGGTATAACTTCCCTTGTTTTCAGAGGAAATTATCTTAAGAGCTACTGAGGTAGCTGTACTCCCCCAGTATTTCAAGTCCGTAGGTGCGTAATTGGAAGGATCCTTAACAAGTCTTGTTAAATAGCACGTCCAGCTATTAGAGCAGGTTTGTGGCTGGTATGAAACATATCTTGGAAGCTATAGTTTGTATGAGAGACCAGAGGTCAGCCAGTTGCATTTGTTTTCCTAAAAACCCTAGTGTAAAACAGGCCCTGTGAAATGTGGACGGGTAGTTAAAACAAAGGACAGAACAAAAGATGCAGAAATAATGTCTTTATTATGAATAAAGTGATCTACAACGGTATGCCTTATAATTCAACATTTTTGGTATTCATAAATTATAGTGACAGAAAAATGTAACGCTAACCTATTCATTTAGGTTGATATGAATTTTACATTAAAATGCTTACAGTTTTTATATATTAAAAGAGTCCTTAGAGAGAAATGAAGCCAATTAAGGAGAAATAAAGACCTGTGTGTCTTTCTGTATGTATACCTTCATCTAAATGCAGTTGTATAAACAATAGAAATTCAAGGTATTTATGCACGAATTGTTTTTCCTTTCCCTTCTTCAACAATTATCTGTATACTAGTGATTATAATTTGAGTATCCTAAGGAGAAAATAACTTATCTTTTTTCTGCAGAGAAATACTGTGACAGAAAATAGTTTTCTCTTAATTTGTTTAATGCTTAATACCGTGGTGGCCAGATAATAAACAAAGTATTTTGTATTAATTTCAAGCAGACATTCTGCTTTCATCTTCAGCTTTCTATTGTATTCCATTGTACTGAACTCAGGAGTGAGTTCTGCCAGTCTCTATTCTTTGTTAGTATTTTTATATTGTTTGTATCACTGGAGCAACTAGAAATTGTATTTAGGACCAAATCCTAAATCAGTGAGAATATAGAGAATTTGTTACTGCAAGGAATATGGGATTATTCCTTATACAAGGAATAACAGCTTTTACATGTTGAATCTAAACTTTCTAGAGAACCTAATTTTCATGAAGTTTCCATGTAAGCCCGTTTCTTCCCTCTAACCATGGCCCATGCCATATGCTTCAAAAAAGGAGAGTGTAATGTAATCGACATCCTTGTCTTCATTTCTTCCAGAGTGTAACTTAAGCTGTAAAGCATGAGATAACACCAAGTATGAGAATTGGGTCTGCTGAGCTAAATCAAGTCCGATAAGCATAATGGCTTTATAGGAAGGAGACATGGTGTCTCTGAAGGTTCCCCTGTGCTGGTGAGATCCCACCCCTGTCTCTCGCAGCCTGCTCCGGGTCGATGAAGGGACACGATGCTCTGGCTCTGCCTCGGCTCATTGCCTTTGCAGAGCTGACCTGGCAGCCACCTGGCACTGACGGGCAGCAGCCCGCTGGCCCTGAACCACGCTCGAGCGCGCAGTGCGCCTGGGGTTGTGTGGCAGTACTGCAACATGCGGAGGTGCCGTTCCTTCACCCTTCCCACGTACACCGCTGTCATGGCACGCTGGCTAATGCAAGTAGTTAGTCAGTAGAGCTTTGTAAGAAATGTGGGGATGAAGGTTTTGCAGTGTCTACGCGTACGTTATATCAGGCTGGTTTTCCATTTTTGTCTGAAGAAGCCACCAGAACTGAACCAAGGTGGTTTTTGACAGCTCCACTGTGACCTCATCACGACTGTGTTGTTTTACCATTACAGGAGATAACAAAATATGGAGTTTGGATTGCAGATTCAAAAGAACAAGTCTGCAAAAATCAACCTTACTCAAGAAACTAAATCAATTTTAGAAAGAGTCTAATAGCAAAAGTCACAGTATGTTAAACATAGGTAATTATGGAAGTCCTTCTAATGTTCAAGTTGGGCATTTAATATAAACACATCTTGGTACATTTGGCATTCTGGTCATAGCAAGAAAGAGCTATTTGTAAAAAGTTACATATGGTCATCTGAACTAATTGCTAAAATGACACCACATTAATTGGATAATTAAAGATTGTGAACATGTGGCTATTGTATTCCTTGGGCATTAAGCCAACAATTTCTGTGGCTGGGAAAATGTCTGTTAATATAATTCACAATTCATCTGCTGTATCCGTTTTCATAGAACTAAATAAGCAACATGGGTCTTAAATTTAGATTAGAAAAACTTGTAACTGGTATTTTTAAATTGAGTTTTAAAGCACATTTATGATTTCCATTGTGTTTATGTTTTAACACTTTTGAACAGTGGCAGCTTTGATTCTTTTAGCATCCATCTCACAAATTAATAGTATTGATTTTTGTTTTAGATTTATTGTTAGCATTTTGGAAAGTGTTCTGTAATTGTAGATACTTTGTAACATGAGACCTAGTGCTCCCTGGTTTATTTTGAAGAGGATGAGTGTTGGCATACAGTTTGAAGAACTTTGTAATAGCAGTAAATTGTCTATTTGCTTTACCTTTACCTATCAAGGTTATTTGTCAGAAAAATTATGTCTGGTACGTGGGATTTGTTTCAGTGAGTGACAGATTAACTTCACAAATCCCTGTACCAACTAGTAACTTGTGGGTGGGGGTATGTGGGGGGTGGGGGGTGGGGGGGGTGGGGAGTGTGTGTGTGGGGGGCGGGTGAAGTTTTGGTTATTATTTTTCTTGTTCATAATTTGAAAGTAAAATCTGTGGTCTCACAATGACCTTAAAGTGACTGACCCCTAAATCTAATTACTCCAGACTCCTTTGAAAATTGACAAATATGTCAAATTTACCTTTGACTATCAAAACATTTTAAACATATATCATTTACTAGAATCAGTAATAATTCTTAAGTTAGTAGTTGTTGTTCCAGTGTGATTTGGTCTCACTGCTTTGTTGATATCTATACCGTGAGTTTATAGCAATATAATCATCTTCTCATCTCATTCTGAATTACCAATTTTGTAAGAGTAAAAAAATGCAGTTTTACATTCTGGATGAGCAACTTATTGATTGGTTTAGTCTGAGCAAAATGGTCACAAATGGTCAATACATGGTCAAAAGGATGTCAGAGGCATATAAAAAATAGATCTATATTTTTTATTTGTATATTTGTTGACTTATATATGCTTGCTTTCATTTTGCTTTTCTATTTTTTTTTTAAGTCATTTGTAACAATTATTTTAATGATAGGAATGCAAAGTCACTGAGGAGAAAGAAATACAGGAATACTATTTATCCAAACAAATAATCATCATTACACTTTGTCTGTATGCACTGGTTTTAACCAGAAAAATGTACCATGCTTCCAAATTTCACTAGGTTCAGGTAAAAATTGTCATTAGAAGTTATGGTTGCCTATGTTGTTATTTTCCCTGGATAGGATTTTTCTTTTTCTGCAAAACTTCTACAGCAATGTGTATTGTACACCTGTGTCTGTGTTCATACCCAAACCAATACGAGCGATAATCTTATATTTGTGTCAAAACCACTGCAGTATCATTTACACTGCAACCATATTATTATCTGTTATATCGCCACAGTGATGTCAAGATAAATAATGAAGATAAACTTCTGCAGACAAAAGCATAAGAGACACTCTGAATTACCTGAAAATGCAAATTTCAACCAGAAAGGTCAAGGGAAAAGAAAGTATTTCTGTAGATGGAATTCCATCCAAACGTCGTTGGATGCTGCTACCTGACTACCTTGCGTTTGGAATGAGAAATTGTGTTGAATCATTTGTCTGAGCAATTGGTGTTGCATTAGAGATCAGTTGAGTGAGATATAGAGTGTATTTTACTCTTTGTTCTGAAAACAATCAAAACATTTCAAGAAAGAAAACCATTGCAGTGTGTTTATGGGTGTATCTGAATAACCGATGACAGATACAATGTATTTCACAAAAAAAATCAGATTTACTGAGATACCTAAATTTTATTAAAGTAAAAAAGCTTGTAGAGTTGGCAAACAGTAGCAGTGCCGAGTTCTATGAAAACGCACAAAACGCTAACTTTGTAGGTGACCTGAACAAAATGTGCTGTGGCACACTCATTTCTAGTAAGCGAGCAAGGCCTGGTTGTGCTTTCGAGTCAAGCTGTTACCAGATTTTGAGTCTCATTCATCACCATCCTGAATAACAGTCTATTCACTGACATCTTTCAGAGTGGGAGGGATAAAGAAGAAAGGTGAGGATTCCCTGAGATAATCAAGGGAGTCTGTAGAAACCTAGAAGGCAGAGGGAAAATGGTACATGTTTTTGGTTTTTTGAGTCGTCTCTTCAGTTTCGGCACTGAAGCGTGGTCTGAAATTGGTCTTGCACTGGTGAAGCTCCATCTCTAAGCAATGTGTACAGCACAGAGGCTCATTGTACACAACAGCACATGTGTATGATGCACATTTTGCAAGACTAAATGTTTCAAATAGTTTATTAGTTTGCCGCCGCTTGAATGCAATTCAGCAACTGACCCAGCAAGGGGAGCTGTAGATTAGTGTGGACAGTTCTGTGGCTTCATAAACCAGAAATTCTCAAACAAGATCACTTTCTTGAGGATCTAGCTATTTCACTAAATTTCTGAATTTTCACAATAATTTCAAGGGAGTGTTCCAGAAAATACTTGACTGCAGGTTGTGTGGAGAGAGCTGTTTATTCTCTTCCAGCCCACCCACCCTCCCCCCGAAATTAAAATGTTTATAAAGCTGTGCTGGTTTTGTCTAATATTAAAACAGCATCAATATCTGTGTGTGTGATATCAGTTCATCTGGTCCTGGGTAATCTGGTACAGGAGTCAATGAACTTAATGCAGTATTGGTAATCCAAAAGGGTTTGAGTTAAGTGTTTTTGACATGCAGAATCAAGAGTCAAGGGCAAAGCAGACTTTAAATATTCCTTCAGCACAGTCTGGTAGGGATGTAATTGAATACCTCAGGTAAAGCATCTTATCAGAACTAAAGCTGGTTAGTGTCTCATCACCAAACAGGGAGGTGCTGTGTGTCTTCTCCACATAAGTGCTCTTTTGACATTGTTGAAAGTCCTTTGAGGTCTCAGTTCACGCTGGAAATTCTGTCAGGGATGCATTTGCACATTATAGGATAAATTCTACTTCATCCAAGTTGCTCCATGGCACGGTTGTCATTCTAGCATCTTAGTAGTTAATGCCATAGCAGCTAAGGGATTATGAGAAGTTGCACAAAAAGGAACCAGGAAAGGAATAAATATTGCATGTTTGTGTTGTTAATGTGATATAAATCCTCACAGTAAAATACAGAAATGTTTCCACTCAGACTAGAATTATAGATCATATGTTCCTTTAAGAGGCATACAGAGAGAATTTAGTGAAAAGACATGTATCAGGAGACTAAACTGCCAGAAATTTTCTATCACAATCTATCTCTGGGGTTGCAAAGAATTGTGCAGAGGAAGAAGTCTGAGCATGAACAATGTGTTCAAATGTCTGTGAACAGCCGAAGTTTTATGACTCTGATTTTGCTAAGTCTTAAAGCTGCATTATGGGTATTGTGATATTTGATATTTTTATTAAGCAGCAGCTTCTATAGCCATGCAATTGGGGCAATTCTCATTGCAAATAAAGGTTCTCCCACCTGTGAATGTGGATTGTACCTTGAACAGGTAGAGGGCTCAGGCACGGTATTCAAATAGAAAGGGTTCCAAAGAGATATGGAGATTTTTACACTCTGAGTTGTATTTTTTTTTCATTTTATTACTAACTGTGTTGATAGATGAAGGTGTTGTCATTTAGTCCTTAAATTTGCATTTTTTCCTTTGTTGGTGGTAATCCTCAAGACTTCAATGTGCATTTTGTTAAAGCAGAACTTACTAGGACATAAGCTATTCTTTCCATCTATAAAATACTTCATTATTTTTGGGGAGATGCAAAATAATTATAAATTTGAATCAAAATTTTGCTATTATAATGTGATGAAAAGAGCCCATTGGATTCATTTTAACTCCTCATTTAAATAGGAAATGTAAGAATTTTTAGATAAGGAGAGGATTTTGCTATCACTTACATGGATCTAAATCTATCTCTGTGTTTCATTAAGAGTTGCTCTGGACTGGCAGGGGTACTGTTAAAATTTAAAATGTAGTGCTAGAGCGGGAACCATCTTGTTTTCATAGTGGATAATCATAGGAAAGATAATTGTACTCCACAACATGTTGTTAGTTGTGCTTTACTGACGGAGCTACATCAGTGCTGTTGGGTCTGTGTCAGCGGAGACGTTGGTTTGTGAGACATCTGCGAAAATGTGAGGAATTAAGATTTTCATTTTTTCTTTCAGGAACCATGATCCCAATTGCTATTCTTCTTTCTAATATCCTTAGTAAAAGCAAAAGCAAGAGAGTTCGAATTACTTTGTAAGGTTGGCTCCTCAGTGTGGCTCCTGTGGAATCTGGAACCCCAATTTTTCAGGTCAAATATTTTATTCAGAATTGTGATTTTTACATGAATGACTTATGTGTCATCATTAAAATTAAGGTTATTTTCTTTGTGTCCCCCTCCCCCAAAAAAAGGAAAAAAAAAAGGCTAATTGCTGTAAGCATTTATTTAGACGTTTAGTTGGAGAGATATAATTTCTGGCATTCTGGGGGCCCTAGAGGCTGAAGAAAGAAGACTGTCAGGACTGTGAAATGCAGAACCTTCTCCTGTTTGAAATGATAAAATATCCAAAGTGGGTGAAAGGAGTGTTTAAAACTTAGAAATATTATTTACTGTGTCAAAAATGGTACAAGCAATGTTATGATTAACTTTGCTTTAATTATAAGCAAACATGAGCTATGGGGCCAAATGGTTACCACAGCGGTGGGAGGCTTGTGTGGGGTATTTATTACAAAAGAATTGCGTCAACCTAAAGAGAAGCTTCATTTCGCTATGGTTTGATTTGTAGCCACTTTATACCCACTTTTCCTCCCCTTGTTCTAAAAAGGAACAAGATCTGCCTTTAAAGGCAGAACACAAGAGCTGGGAACCCCCACATAAAGTGACTCACTGTGTCCCTTTGTCTCTCCCCCCAGCGACCCCAAGGATGTTCTTCCATTTAGAAAACTTTTAATGACCTCTCTCTCGTTTCATTTACACTCACCGCAGTGTGAGCTCCTCGTCCCCCTCCTCCACTACCACAGCTTGCTCACAGAATGAAGACATGCTTTTAAAACTAAGATTTCTTTATTGTGGTTGTTGTTTTGAGTTTCAGTTATTATGTCTTTCAATACTTTCCCCTTTTTTATCTGTGTGTGCTAAATGTTTAAATGACATATTTTTCAGGAGCATAAAATAAAAGAAGAAAAGTTCCTTGTAGCAAGAGCTGTATTTCACAGTAGTATAGTATATAAACCAATTTATATACTATACTATATAATATCCTTAACATCTAGTATTCACAGATAATGCAGTAGATGTGTTTTAGAAATAAATATGCTCAATTTTAAGTTACCAGACTGATTCCTGAGGATAGCGAATAATTCCACAGAAGCATTTATTGCAGAGCTCAACCATGCTGCATCACTTACAAGAGTTTGGCAAGATGGAAAAAATACAACTCTCAAATGAACAAATCTCAAGACAGTAATATTCACCTTTTTTCATTTTCCTTTCCATTCATAATTGATTCTGAACTTAGATGAATCTTTCAAAATAACTGTCTTATTGATTGGAAATAAGCTATAAAGTGTCATTTTAGGAGTCATTCACTTTTTTTCTCTGATTACTGTAAACAGACACCGATCAGGCAAAATGCTATATTTTCTTTTCATATATTGTGTGGTTTGTACCTATTATGTGTGGAAAACAACATGAGGAAAATGTCACAGACAGAGAAGCACTTATCATGGATGATATCTTGTGTTTTTACAGTTTAAGGATTTTATATTCATGCAAAAGGCAGGGCACTTCTTGGTCTATGCTGTGTTATGAAACTTCTGCCAAAGCCTTTCTCATACTAGTGTAAAATATTCTAAAATATAGGAACTCACTGCTGTCAGGAGCCACTCAAATCATTAAGTTTCTGTCTTATATGTGCATTTACATTCATTATCTTAAATAAGGTACAATTCCTGTCTAGAAAGGACTATTTCCAAAAGACACGAACCAGTTTTTATAGGTGGGTGGTATACGCACACTGTTAATAAAAATATACCTGAAGAAGTGTTAAAGCAGCTTACATTTTTCACTCCTTTGGTAATGAAGGGTCCATTCTACAGTCATCCATTTTCAACACTTGAACCTTTGTACACTTGGAGAGGGGTTCTTTGATATGCCTCTGAATGATGGATGTTCAGAATGAGGAGACCTAAAGAAGTTTGTGCTCTGTATCAGTATAGGAATGAAAACAGTAAATTTAGAAGATACAGTAAGAAAGCTTGTGTTTGTTGGCAAACTGTTACTCTGACTAAATCATCAGTGTGATCCGTGTGTAGGTGTATATGAAAATTCCCAGAGGTAATACTGAAGAATTATTAAAAGAGCCATTTTTCAATAAACTACCCAATGCAGTTGTACGCATTCCTGGCAAACTGCAGAGATGCTTGAATTCCTTTGGATATATGTGTGTTTGGAAAGTACTCAGAAGAAGCGGTATGCTGCCTGCAGTAAGCCAAGTGAGAAACGGTTTCCTGGAAGTAGCAACAGTTGTTGTCTTTATTGTGAATTTCTGTTGTCTTTTGTCATGAGACACGCCACTTCTAACTTTTTAGCAGGTCGATTAATTCTCTGAAAGTTTCTAACACTAAGGACTCTTCTGTGGCAAGGAGCTTTGGAGTAGCAAGAGCTGCCAGCTTATACAACATCCTTGCTATAAATTGACTGGGTGTGAAGAACAGTGTCCAATCTCTTAACTTATTTGTAAACCTGTTGGTTTTACTCCCTCCACTGTAATTTCAGTAGTAACTATTAGGCCTCCCTAGTTCTCTTGCTCTTAGTTCCTATTGCACTATAGCCAGTAATTGGAACTGCTTTTTATTAAAGATACTCTTGGTGGAATCAGCTGGGGAAGCCAAATAAAAAAATAAATGGAAAATATAAACCGAAAGCAACTAGTGGAGAATTTTCGGTGTTAGTTATTGATTTCCTTGATTGTGAGCACACAGGAATGCTGACACTCAGTGTACCTAATTGTGATTTTATTGACTATCATTTCTACCTTGTTTATACTGCCAGGGCCTGTTGGTCGCTGTGACTGATGGTTTTCACTCATTCCAAGTCTTGCAGCTCTGACCAAATAGTCCTTTGTTCTTCCTCTTCATTTTTTCTTAATACAACATCCCTGCCTGTTCAAGTTTTTTGTGTACCATGACCACTGCTAAAATGGAAAATAAAAGCCTTGTAGCAATTCCTTAGACTCTAGAGGGACATTTGTTTTTTAAAAAAGTTGATCTTCATTCCTGGGAAAATTTGGCGAGTCGCTTGCTGAAATCCTGTCTTAAACATACAGATATCACAAGAGGTAATTAGATATTAGGTGTCAGTAACAACAAATGACTGCTATGAACATAGGTACTGATAGTTTTAGTGTTTTCTCAGTTTATACTACTTATTTTTGGTTTATAGGTAATATGTGAGCTACTTAATTTATAAATTCCCCAGGACCAGACCAAGGTTCCAAATCTAGAGACAGTGCTTAGGCTGTAAATAGAGCTGGACTTCTGTGGAGGTTTTAAGATGTGAAGAAACAGGGAAGAGGCACAGGGACAGGAAACATTACAAATTTTCAGGCATGGATGCCAGAGTAATGGTCAGGAGATGTGTGTATGCTCAAGCGAGTGGGAATCACTGTGGGAGCCCCATGCCTCTGCAACAGCCCTGGCTTCTCACCTGCCTCTGCTGGGGCGCCTCTCCTGGGAATGCTCTGCTGTCTCTGCACTCGCAGAGGTGGAACAGATGTTTAAAATAGTGCAGAGCTCTATGGTCTTGTCTTTCTTTCCAGTACGATTTGTGGTTACTTCCCTGACCCAGGGCTGTTCAGCGTCTGTCTTCTTCCGCAGACGGATCCTGACACTATAACATGCTCCTATGGAGAAAGGATTTGGGAGAGATGTCTATCTTCACCCTTCTACATGAGAAGAAAAATCTATTATATGAAAAGATCTTTTTCCAAGGTCTTCTACTACCCACAGATCCTGCTGTGGGGGAATTAGAAACCTTGGCGTATATCATTCCTTTTTTAATCTAGTTACGTTGTAACAAAAAAACCCCAACCAAACAAAAAAGGAGTGGTGAGCAATTTACTTTTTAAATAACACAAACACCATAAGTCAAAAATATTCATACTTCTCCTCTAGTAATTTTAATTTTCACATTTTTCTGGTGTATTGTATGGCAAGATGTCATTAAGATTTTTATGGTAATGATTATAGTAGCCTTACAGACTATTTTTACTAGCAGTTTTTACTGTCACATTTGCTACATGAGCCTAATTTTCTGTTATTGCAATGATGTTCCGTGGTGTGTTCAGATAATCGATAACAGTACAAGGGTTGTTCCATTGGGATCACATTATATGAGTTTATAATATACAATATATGCTTTGATGTATACATGGAGTGTTTGCTGGTTTTCCCCCTCTTCTTAAATACAGAAATTTCTAGCTGTGTTTATTCCCCTCGTCAGCATACTTTATCATATCAAAGCCTTTACAGACAGTGTAGAACTACTGAGTTATGTTTGGGTCATGTTTTGCAGTGTGCCCTTTAATACTGTAGCTTTAGAAATGCAATTTTCAGCCTCTGCTTATTAGAATATGATAAAGTATTCCTGGTCTATGTCCAGCTCCACTAATCTCCAGACTACACTTCATGAATTAGGCATGAAGATTTTAGTCAATGTGCTTTCAAAGACCAATGTTTAGGGAATCATGGATTTTCTACAAGCTGAGGGAGAAATCTATAATAGGAAGAACTGATTTTCAAACATATTCTGTAGAAGAAATGACCGGTTCTGGCTTGGAAACAGAAAACATTTCCTTTTAGAATACTCAAGAACTGGTTAAAAATGTAATGTAGGTTTTAACTTATAAAAGGAGTGGCTTTTTAAAATGCGCTGTAAGTGCTGTATAGCGTATAGAGGCTCATACATATTAGATACCATGTAGACACCTCCTGAAGCGTGGGTTAAAAAACAAGTTACTCTAAAGTTGAATCAGTTTAGTGGTATTAACCTACTCAGTGATGGGCGTTCGTCTGCTATACCTGTGTACCGTTCATACGCAGCAGGTCTGACACAGGGAAAGTAGAGGTGTTGTAAGTTGGAACGTATAAACAGAGGTTAAATTCTGTCCTGCTGCTTTAGCTGTCACTGAAGGCTAAGTCCAAATTAAACAAAATCATACAGAAAAATACACAAATATGCATTCATAATGCCATCCAGTCTGACCCCCAGGTGTCCACTTGCGACCTTAATTATCTTTTGTTTCTCGGTAAGACTCATCATCTTGATTTTTGTGGAATACAGGCTCAAAGATGATTCATGAGCTAGTCATCTCGAGGAAGACCTGTAAGCAATCACTCAGACTTGAGAGAACTATAAACAATATTCACCTCACTGGGAAATGTCACCTGTTTGTATACCTCATAGCTTGACTTTAATATTGATTCTTTTTTTAAGAGAAAGGGGGGTATCACGGCAGTATTAGTTCAGCCAGAGTCACTTTTTTTATGCAAAAGACTAGTACAACTATGTAAGTCAAACTTTGCAGTGTTTCCATAAATCTCTCCTAGAGTGTAATGTGTAACCCTAGTCTTAGGAAACTGCAGCACTGTTACACAGTCCCATAGTGGATATATTTCTTGCAAAGCAACCAGTTATGGAGTAAATGAGAAGGTACCCTTTCAATTTTTTTGGCATTGGTCTGTACTAATGAGTGTTGATAGTGTCTAGCACCTTGTAGTTACTACTGAAATTATACTAAGAATTAATAAACACTGATGTTCAGTCATTGAAGAATTAAAGGACAGTTGTAACTTACCTGGATGCAAATGGGAACGTTTCTGCCTGAAGGAGACGGCCATGCGTAATGAATCCCACCATCCCTGCCCCTTTCCCCCCAGACAGACATGTTGTGAGATGGAGGAAGGAGGGTATTTCTATGTGTTCACATAAGTGTTTTTAATAGTCATTTCTCCGTCTTTCTTCTACAGTATGAAGTCATTCTACCAAAACCAGTATTTTTCCCAGTTTTGGTAAATCATAAATAATATGATATGCTGACATTGCTTTTGTTTGTGGTTTTTTGCCCTTTTTTTTTTTTTTTAAATATTTGTTGTGTTTCTTGAAAGGGAAGAATTTTTCCATCCTGTGAGGCAGACGCGTGTGTAGTATTATTTTCTGCCTGTAATACTATTGCACGTACATATGCTCACATTACATATATCCACCTCCACTACCCATATGATACGCTTATCTAGGAAAAAAACACTACGTGATGGCTTTTATGTTGTTCTTTTCCAAAATGTTCAATAAATTATCTCTGGTAAAATTGATTCTTAACCACACATTATGTAGTTGAGGGTGATCCCAGGAAACATAGAAATCTATGCCTCAGATTTGCAGGCTATTGACTACATTGGTAATTCTTTAGATCAGAGTAATAGACGGCATCACACAAGAGCTTTGTGCTCTTTTTCAGCACCACGACAGCATCCCTAAAAGGAAAATGAGACCTATAGCTGAATATAAATGATGCCA
This sequence comes from Phoenicopterus ruber ruber, assembly GCA_009819775.1. Lineage (NCBI taxonomy): Eukaryota > Metazoa > Chordata > Aves > Phoenicopteriformes > Phoenicopteridae > Phoenicopterus > Phoenicopterus ruber. Next base: position 17,078,394 of record CM020227.1, read on the forward strand.
AATGTTGAACACCAACTTGCATCCTTCTATATTCCCTTTAAAGTCAAGAGGAACAATAAGCAGGATAGTAGTAATCAGTGTTAGCTCTGGGTAGTGACTGTCAGAAATGTGGTAGAAAACTGCCAACAAGCCACGGGTTGTACAAATGGTTTTTTTTGTGATGATCAGTGCTGGGAAACAGGCACCTCTGAAATTTACTTTAGCGATGAAGCATCCACATGGAACAGGGTGTCTGGAAAAAGTTTGCTGTTGGTAGAATGAGTTACATTGCATCCTGGCTGCATGTATGCCCTGCATGAATCAGAAACCAAATCCTGTCCTCTTGTTCTATCATCTCCCTGTGCATTGCAGCCAGGAATCAGCCGGTCCAAAGGTTGCAGTATAGGCCCTTCCTTGACATCTGTGTAACCAGGGAGCAGGGAAAAGTAGAGCAGTAAATAGAAATCCTCAATTAATTATACAGAGTTCATAATGCCAAAGTGTGTAATAGTTTAATGTAAAGCAAGAGGATGCGTTAATACACCAATAAGAATAAGATGAAAAAATTGTGATGAAAATTACAAACTGGAATAGCGATCAGCACCAGTTCTTTCTTTGGAAAGAACAAAAGATTGAGGTACTGATTGTTTGTCCACTGTCTGTGGAAAAGTAGAGACAGTTGAGATTAATACTAGGAGTATTAGACTATGCAGATCTCAGCTCTTGAGTACACTGCTGTGTTTAAAATGCCATGCTGTGCTTTGCTATGTCATTCAGCTGTTTTGTTAGGAAAAACATTCCATGTTTCACTTTGCTATATAAATCCACAGCATCAGCCAAACATCGGTTAAGACATAGAGAGGGAGCCTATTAGGAGGCTGTCTTTCAGACCCTGGGAAATTTAGCATTTTAGTTTTACATTGTACCATGAAAGATGGTGCTGTTTTGTAAAACTTGTTATTGACTTGATAAGCCATTTCTGAAATTTACATAACTAACATGTTAGCATAGGTGGAAGGGTTATGGGGGTCTATTGGATAGTTCCTTCAACTACAATGAAAAACTCAGAAAGTGGTCATCTGCTAGTCTTTGACTTCCTTGTGGTGCTTTCAGTGTTCTTTGGAAAATAGAGCGGATATACCTAAATTAGTAGATACTGTGTTATGATATAAACGGTTTAGACACTTGGAGCTACAGATAAGCATCTCATGATTTTCAAAACAAAATTCAAACAGCCCAGGACTGTAAACCACTGCACTGCACACGTGCTTTTGAAAATACCAGTAGGCCCAGAGCTTCCTTTTCAAGTTTCTAAAGTCCTTTGAAAATATGGTCAGTGATGTCTAAAGCCTAAGTCTGTTAAGAGCCTAATCCCTAATTTAAAAATTAAGTTCCCAAATCTTAACAAATTTCAGTGGTATTTACACTTCTAATGGCCTGAGTCACTTCTGAAAATGAGACACATGCTTCTAAGTGGCACATTTTTCTAACACCACCTTCTTAGCCTGGGCTTGCCTTTGTCCTGAGGGGAATGGCAAGGAGGGAGAACAGGGACTCCTTGTTCTAGATTTCCAAAATTGAAATATCATTTATTCAGCTAAATTGTGCATACAATTTACCTGCCTAATGTTGAAACCTGATTCATGCATATGTAACTGGAGTAAATATTCTTGCATGAGATTGTTTTGACAGGGCTTTTTCAATGATATGTTAGATGTGCTAAGGCTCCTCATTGAGTTTTACTATATGGTCTTAAATGATTACCTAAACTATCTCTGTGTAACCTTTTTAGCCCTTCAAGGGTCATTGATTCCTATCCATTTTTAAATCTTTTTTGGGCACACTATTGATACTGTTAATAAAACTGCATTTTTCAATGGGTTATAGAGATTAGAATCTCAGATTACCCTAGTTTTTCTCTGTATATTGCAGGAAGTTTCTGTGGTATATGGCTGGCAAATGTTGGCATTGTATTGTCTTTTCCTGTATTTGTGGGCAATAATGGATTGAAGAGCATCTTATGGTTTTTTATTTTGCCAAAATCCATACTGGTTAGACATATGCCTATAATTCACATTTTTATAACTATCATTAGAACTCCTGATTAATAGACTGAAACTTCTAGGACTGGGTATTGAAGGGTACTTCTCTAGAAATCCTTATGGAAGGACAAATAATACATTGCTTTATAACATTTATATTTATACCAAATATTTAATGTGCTCATCTGTTTTCTGACTGAAATGGGATAGTAATTGTAAGACTACAGGAAGAATACAGAGGCAAAACTGTAATCCTACTAAAGGGAGGTGGGAGTTGGTCACTACTGGGCCATCAGCCCTGTGTTTTTGGAGACAGCAAACTGGTCCCAATGCTCTCATCATGTCAGATTTTCAGCAGTAGTTGAGCATCCCATCCTTATCTTCCAAGGAGGGGATTCAGAACACCTGGAGATCACGGTAGTTATTTTTATCATTAGTACAAAATTTATAATTAAACTTATATGTTACTTGGATGATCATATGTGTTTTTACTTCTCAGTTTGTTTTCCATTTGGTCCTATCGGTTGTTACAGAAGCCTTATTATGTTTTCCCATCTTCTTCTTAATATTTCTCTGGACAAGCCTGAGATTCCTACATCCCTGCTGTAGTGCTGTAACGATATGCTGCTTTCAGGATCTTAGCCCAAACCAGCATATCTTATTCCAGGTCCAGAACCAATATGAAATTACTTTTTTACACCAGCATTTTGGGTTTTTATGATTTAAATTAATTGTTTTCTTTGGCATGAAAATACAAAATGACCGTCAAACAATAGCCAAGTACAGTTTAGTGGGAGAAGAAGCTGAAGCAAGCACATTTATGACAGAAAGAATATTGAAACTGGATTGGCAACCATGGTTTTCCCTTATGGCAATTTTTCAAATTGTTTTCAGAATACACTTTAGTTATAGAATGTATTCTTGAACTTATCTTTTAAAGCTCAGATGTACAATAATGTAAAGATGTGATCTGATACTCAAAAAGGGTTTTGGGGAGCTAAGTCTTTGCTAGCAGGTGCATATGAATCTTGGCTCTGAAATACTCACTAAATTTAAGATTGTTTGCCAAGCTAATAACATGCCAATTGTCTGGTCAGATCCCTTATAATGTGAAAATTATGATCCAGTTAACATTACATTATGACTACACAGGGATAAATAAAACCAGTCATTTTTCTATATTAAATTTAATCTAAATACAATGCTTCTGTAGTCGTATTTATACAATATTGAATTTTACCTTTTTATCTCTGATAAATGCTGTTGAATCACAATTATTTTGGATCACCACTGCAAAAACTCTATTGTGCTTACGGTTCTATTTATTTTAGGACTTTTTCCTCAATCAGCATAGCTTGTTAGGTCTTAAAAGACCCACATGCTCACACACACACTCATGTCCCTCCACAGACACAGAGCTGTGAACTAACAGTTGGCACAGTAGGGCAATTTATATATTACCCGGTTTTAGTGATATTGGGCTTATTTATGCCGAAGTGGTCACGTTAGAGCTTTTTTTGTCCTGTCTGTCCCTCACCGAGACTTCAACTCCCTGTTATCACAAGAATAACTTCCTTCTTTTTTAAAGCAGGTATTTTTTGTCATCAATCCTATTTGATTCAGTCATACACAAGTTTTATCAAGCCGCATATCCTCTCACTAGGATCAATTTTAACCATGAAGTATAGATTGAAATACCTGTGTGTGTCAATTTGACAAAGAGAACAGAGGAGATATCTTTACTAGAACTGTATTACAGTTGACAGATTCCTCCCCCCACCTTCAAGTATTGACTGAGCATGTGGGGGATCATGCATTGCTTCAGCTACAGTCTGGCTTTGCCGTAGCATTACTGGTGTGTACGAGTGTCAGCTTCTCCTATGGACCAGCTGGGTATATACACTTTGTGTTTCTTATTTGGAAAATGTGCATTTTAAGAGGCAACGGAAAGAATTGGAAGCAGAGCTGAGCTAACAAACTGGCAAGGATAGATGATTGGTAGGAAGAAACACACCCATGTGCAAGTGAAAAGCCTGTCCTCTTTGAATCCCCCTAAGTACTGCAGAAGCCTCTAAATACATGGGGGGACAGTGCTGGGAACAGCCCACATGGTATAGGGACTTCTTCAATGGAAAGATCTCTGTGAGATACTGGCAGAGCTCTCGTAGGTCATAGCTTCTGCATGTCAGGCTTTCTAAAGCTGCCACTGTTGTCATCTTTGTCAAACAAACTGCAGCACCATCCCTCTCTGCTAAGACATGACAGGAGGGGAAATGCTTTTTTTTCTTAGTTGCAATTTAGAAGCATGAGGTGAAGCAAAAAGACCATGAGATTCCAAATTTGGAGACTGGGAGCATATAGCTAGAAATAAAAAACAGGAAAAAAAATTCTATCTAATAGATATGTAAGTGGGGCCCCATTTGTATACAGATTTCCAGTAGTGTTGTACTTTAGGTAGCAGAAGACGAAAGGGGAAAGAATTGGAGAAAATAAGGTTATTCCTTCAATGAGAAAGCGTGAGGAAAAGCCTGGCTTGGAAGATTCCTGACACTTCTGTTTAGTTACCTGTTAGTCCACTGTGCTTTAGGACCAAGGGTTATGGTTGTGATTTCCCCTTTGGTATGTAAAATTAGGACTCTGTTTCACCTGTGTAGGAACCCATCCCTCAAGACTAAAATCTACTGTTAAGATTATTCTTACTTAAAGGAAAATTATTTTAATTACAGTATATTGGCTTACTAGACCAGTTTTATCTATAAATCTGTTTTCAGCAATATAATATCCAGTCATCTTTATTAAGACTTTATTCTGTAAATTAAGTTCTTTTTCTATTATGGGCTTTATAATAACAGTACATGACCTGCACTGACAACAGCTTACTAAAACACAGGCTAAATGTATCTTAAAGTGCAGATGCAAAGGTAAAAAGCTACTCACACAAGCATATTTCATCTTGCAAATGAACAAAGCTAATTTGACACATTCAAAAACTATGAGTTTTCCCATGGTTCATTTGTATCTAAATCCTGAAATTGTGAATAGGCATTTCAGCCTTTCTATGTACCGACAGGGGCAAAGGCAACGATACAGTTTTCTTATATAAACTTCTAAAAGGCTGAATTATCGAATGTAGTGCAGTTGATATTCTCGTGTCATAATAGGAGATATGACTTATGGGTTTGAATCTATTTTTAAATTTTAATATTTTTACCACAATTGTATGAGTCACGTGCCATTTCATTCTTGACTGTGTGTGGTAACTATAAAAGCCGTAAGAGTGACTCTATGACTCTGAAAGGACGCGGGTAGCACAATTAGCAAATGAGTCCTAGCAATTGGACAATGTCTCCTGATGGAGAAAAATGATCTGCAATATTTTCAGCCCAGAAATGAGTAGAATGCAGTTTATGGTATCAAGCAGAGGCAAGTGAAACAGGATTGTGAAAGTTTCCTAAGCCGTGGCTCTGCTGAATACACCGACAGAACCAAGCAAACATGAAGTCATCCTAATTACTGAGGAGCAAAGGGATATTTTCCACTGAATTTCCTCCTCCTTTTTTTTTTTCTTTTTTTTTTAATGCAGGATGCTATTGTTGTAGTTCAGAAAGCCCCGGGCAGCTTAGAAATCAGGCAAAAAATCAATAGCCCACTTGTTGAAGATAAGTGAATTAGCTTGTGTTGAATGTAACTGAGTACCTGAACACTTCAGTGAGCAGCCTTTGTTTTGTGAGAAAGGAGATTTGTAAGGTTTCTCTTCCGAGGGCTGTGGTGTTGCACATCTCGGATTAATCAAGCTGAGTAAGAGAGAGTTGAGCACTTACATAGGGAAATAATTTGTGAATTTTCTTTCTTTCTGTCTTGTTCCTATCTGCTCACGATAGCTCACCACGCTGAGCAGATTTCCACATATTTCAAAGCTGATGATGGATCTCACAGAAGAATTTTAGTGAACAATAACAAAGGGGACCAGAATAAGTAGTAGTATACAGCAATTTGCCATGGGCCAAATTCAAAATTTCTTTTCCACTCTACGCGTGTCTGGGGTCAATTTCCTTTCACAGGAATTACATCTCTGGGAAGCTTACCTCACGTGTCTATGTACCAAGAGGAGAAATGCTTCTGTCCAGTGTCGTTGGCATTTGGTATACAGACCATTTCTAATTCCCGTATCCGGAGACAGCAACCCTCTTTGCTGCTCCAAAGGGCTCCTGCTGGCCCCTGCTGACACAGAGGACAGGCAGCGACTGGTTCCCCGCTAGCTGTTCTGTTCTGCGCTACAGCCTGAGAAAGAGCTCAAATCTCTTCCCACTGAAACCACTTTGCCACTGACTTCCGTGTTAATCGTACCTGTCACTAAGATGATGTTGTCCTAGTCGAGCTGTTTCTGAGTCTCTGGCCTGCCTCCAGAAGTGGAAGAGAAATGCAAAAATGTTCTTGTCCCAACTTCACAAGTTCCTGATCCTTGAGCGAGTTGCCAGCTCAGCCGTAACAAGTTGACAGAGTAGTAGGAGGACTCCTTGAAGAGCCTCCTGGACATCAATAGCCCTGGAGGCCATATAAGCAGCAGAGGATGGCCTCACCTTTTGTTGACAACTCATGTAATTTCTTTGTGAATCATCAACTGGAGAGATCTGAAGACAGTCACATGGGATGTATTCTTGCTAGGACATCAGTCCTGTGAACTGCAGCCCCACTGCTGAGGAGGAGGCTCAGCCAGTCAGACCCGTCTCTGGCCACGGTGTTCCCATCCTATCCCATACTCTCTGAGCAGGTCAAAACCATCCTGCTCAACTTCAGAAAGTTAATAGCAGAATTGTCACTTGGGCACGTTAGACATTACATCTCAAACCAGTTGACTTTTATTCATTTTTTATGTTACATATTTGGCATCAATCTCATGAGCTTTGAAGACATCCCTCATGGCTTTTAGCTGCAGGGGTGGCAGGGCAGACTTACCAGTTCTGGTAGGTGGTTATTTTTTAAAGCAGTAACCTACTGCTTTGGGCAGTGATCTACCTCATCCAAGCATCCTGAAATGCAGGAACTTTTTTCCGCCTACACTCAACAACCATGTAAGCAGAGGGTCCAATGCAAAACCGATGATGAATCTACTCTTTTCAGGCCTGACCGTGTTGGCAGGTCTGGCAACAGTGGTGATACATCACCTTGGCCCATTTCCCTTAGTCATGCCATCAGGGCTGGGAAGCAAACCTTTTAAATGTTGTCCATGCTGGCTTGTTTTCAGCTAAATAAATCAGGTCTGCAGTTCCTCCTACATGGTACAAAGGAGGAACCCTTAAGCAGTTTCTGAAGAGTAAAGCTGGTTTTTGCTAGTTTAGCATTCCTTAGCTGTGGGAGTTTTGACAGCCTGAGATTTCAGCCAGGGCCCTTTGCGTTCGGGTGAGCTGGTATCAGAAACATGAAGCTGTCTTCGGTGATGATGTCTGGGAAGCATTTCAGATGTGGCCTGCCCTCCAGTGTGCATCCCGCAGCAGCAGCATGGGGCAGGGCAGGACCTGAGCCTCGCCTCGCCTCCTCTCTCTCTCCTATCCTGTATTCACTTTTGCAGCAAGCCCGGCCACTCAGGCTGGGCACCTGTAGGTACCTGTTCATGCATTCCCGACGACTGTAGAGACTAAGTAGGATTTCTCCTGTAATTACTTCTCCTAGCTGCTGGGGACACTGTGGCATCAGGTATGACAGCATCCAGGATGCCTTGTTGCCTTCCCACCCTGCTTGTCTTACGGTTTTCCTGAAGCTGGTGCAGGTAACACCTGTGTTTGGTGGACAAAGCAGCCTGGCACAGAGAAGACAGTGATGGGGGGGGACCACAGGAGTCTGGGATATGGAGAACTAACCAGGGATTGTGGAGGATCATTAGCTGAGGCTTTTCCCATCTGTCCCAGAAAAATTAGGTTCCTGCATCATTCCCCCAGGAATGGTGAACCTCCCTCCTCACCTGCAAGTGCTTTATGTTTTATTCTTCAAATTCTTTCTCCAGCACCATCTCTTGCCATCTCCAGGGTGTATGCTGTCACTGTGCTTCCCCTTCCATCCTTTTTCTTCCCCACTTATGCATCTGTAAGCGAAAGGAGAAAGCTCATCGTGCACTCCTCCTTCCCCCAAACATGTACACGTGCTTGCTGGAAAAGGCTGTGCAGGGAACCAGGGGCAAGGATTCAACATGGCAGCACTGGCCTGTGGTCTTCAAAAATGTCTTTTCCCTCCCTGCAGATTGCTGTTGTTGATGAGGAGCCTGTGGAGGTGTTTGGGGAAGCCAGAACCAGATGGTTTCACCAAATGCCTTCACCTGGGAATTAAAGCAAAGTCTCATGCTCAGTCTGCTCCCTGAAGAAGCTGTGCATCCTTTCTTCCAAGGCCCTTAGATTCAGAGGAGATAATTTGACTCTAAATTTACATATTAATAATTTACATAGTTATTGCAAAGCCTGCTATTTAAAATCTTGATAGTGACAGCAGCATACCGTGTTTCTGTTGACTCTGATCTATGGAGTGTCTCTTTACATAAATGAAATTATAAGCCCGGAGAAGCTTTTTTCTATTTGGCTTTTTTTCCTTTCTTTTGCTTCCTTTTTACTGCTTAAGGAAGATGACTCTTTCAAAGAGCAGAAATAGTTAAATTAGGTAAGTTCATTAGGCCTCTCCATATCACCTCC